>JAILYB010000059.1:0-5292500 GCA_021437785.1 Rhodomyrtus psidioides | reverse complement strand
AGGATAATATATTCAATAGGTAGCAGTTGTCGGCAATTTGTCAAAAAGAAAAGAGCTTAATACGACAAAAATGCCTAACTAACTATTTGATGGCCGCGCAAAACATTTGCAGTGATACTTAACTTGACTCTAGCTATTATTTGAAGCGTTATAATAAATAAAAAAATGATCATTCATCAACATAGTGTTATCTATACAAAAGTCGCAATTTTCCTAAGGTTCTTCGAGTAGAAATGACTTTAAGAAGGTAAAATTAACTATCTACCTATTTGATCGATACTTGAATTGACGATGCTTAATATTTCAAGATAACTAATAATTAAAAAATTAGGGTACTTCAACAAAGGATTATATATTCAATAGTTAGGAGTTTTCGGCAATTTGTTCAACAGAATTGAGCATAATATGAATAAAAATGCCTGACTACCTATTTGATCGCCGTGTAAAACATTTGCAGTGATCCTTAACTTGACTCTAGCTATTATTTGAAGCGTAATAATAAATAAAAAAATGATGATACATCAACATAGTGTTATCTATACAAAAGTCGCAATTTTCCTAAGGTTCTTGGGTGGGAATGACTTTGAGAAGGTAAAATTAACTAACTACCTATTTGATCGATACTTTGATTTGCAATGCTAAATATTTCAAGATAACTAATAATTAAAAATTTGGGGTACTTCAACAAAGGATTACATATTCAATAGGTAGGAGTTTTCGGCAATTCGTCAAACCGAAATGAGCATAATATGACAAAAATGCCTAACTACCTATTTGATCGCCGCGCAAAACATTTGCAATGATCCTTAACTTAACTCTAGCTATTTTTTGAAGCGTAATAACAAATAAAAAAATGATCATACATCAATATAGTGTTATCTATACAAAAGTCACAATTTTCCTAAGGTTCTTCGAGTAGAAATGACTTTAAGAAGGTGAAATTAACTAACTACCTATTTGATCGATACTTGGATTGACAATGCTTAATATTTCAAGATAACTAATAAATAAAAAATAAAGGTACTTCAACAAAGGATTATATATTCAATAGTTAGGAGTTTTCGGCAATTTGTTCAACAGAATTGAGCATAATATGAATAAAAATGCCTGACTACCTATTTGATCGCCGTGTAAAACATTTGCAGTGATCCTTAACTTGACTCTAGCTATTATTTGAAGCGTAATAATAAAAAAAATGATGATACATCAACATAGTGTTATCTATACAAAAGTCGCAATTTTTCTAAGGTTCTTCGAGTAGAAATGACTTTAAGAATGTGAAATTAACTAACTACATATTTGATCGATACTTGGATTGACAATGCTTAATATTTCAAGATAACTAATAATTAAAAATTTGGGGTACTTCAACAAAGGATTATATATTCAATAGTAAGGAGTTTTCGGCAATTTGTTAAACAGAATTGAGCATAATATGACAAAAAATGCCTAACTACCTATTTGATCGCCGTGCAAAACATTTGCAGTGATCCTTAACTTCACTCTAGCTATTATTTGAAGCGTAATAATAAATAAAAAAATGATGATACCTCATAGTGTTATCTATAGAAAAGTCGCAATTTTCCTAAGGTTCTTCGAGTAGAAATGACTTTATGAAGGTAAAATTAACTAACTACCTATTTGATCGTTACATGGATTGACAATGCTTAACATTTCGAGATAACTAATAAATAAAAAATTAAGGTACTTCAACAAAGGATTATAAATTCAATAGGTAGGAGTTTTCGGCAATTAGTCAAATAGAAATTAGCATAATATGACAAAAAAATGCCTAACTACCTATTTGATCGCCGCGCAAAACATTTACAGTGATCCTTAACTTGACTCTAGCTATTATTTGAAGCATAATAATAAATAAAAAAAATGATCGTACATCAACATAGTGTTATCTATACAAAAGTCGCAATTTTCCTAATGTTCTTCGAGTAGAAATGACTTTAAGAAGATAAAATTAACTAACCACCTATTTGATCGATACATGGATTGACAATGCTCAATATTTCAAGATAACTAGTAAATGAAAAATTTGGGTACTTCCACAAAGGATTATATATTCAATAGATAGGAGTTTTCGGCAATTCGTCAAATAGAAATTAGCACAATATGACAAAAATGCCTACCTACCTATTTGATCGCCGCGCAAAATATTTGCAGTGTTCCTTAACTTGACACTAGCTATTATCTGAAACGTAATAATAAAAAAAATGATGATACACCAACATAGTGTTATCCAAACAAAAGTCGCAATTTTCCTAAGGTTCTTCGAGTAGAAATGACTTTAAGAAGGTGAAATTAACTAACTACCTATTTGATCGATACTTGGATTGACAATGCTTAATATTTCAAGATAACTAATAATTAAAAATTTAGGGTGCTTCAACAAAGGATTATATATTCAATAGGTAGGAGTTTTCGGCAATTCGTCAAACAGAAATGAGCATAATATGACAAAAAATGCCTAACTACCTATTTGATCGCCGCGCAAAACATTTCCAATGATCCTTAACTTGACTCTAGCTATTTTTTGAAGCGTGATAACAAATAAAAAAATGACCATACATCAATATAGTGTTATCTATACAAAAGTACAATTTTCCTAAGGTTCTTCGAGTAGAAATGACTTTAAGAAGGTGAAATTAACTAACTACCTATTTGATCGATACTTGGATTGACAATGCTTAATATTTCAAGATAACTAATAAATAAAAAATTAGGGTACTTCAACAAAGGATTATATATTCAATAGGTAGGAGTTTTCGGCAATTCGTCAAACCGAAATGAGCATAATATGACAAAAATGCCTAACTACCTATTTGATCGCCGCGCAAAACATTTGCAATGCTCCTTAACTTGACTCTAGCTATTTTTTGAAGCGTAATAACAAATAAAAAAATGATCATACATCAATATAGTGTTATCTATACAAAAGTACAATTTTCCTAAGGTTCTTCGAGTAGAAATGACTTTAAGAAGGTGAAATTAACTAACTACCTATTTGATCGATACTTGGATTGACAATGCTTAATATTTCAAGATAACTAATAAATAAAAAATTAGGGTACTTCAACAAAGGATCATATATTCAATAGTTAGGAGTTTTCGGCAATTTGTTCAACAGAATTGAGCATAATATGACAAAAAATGCCTGACTACCTATTTGATCGCCGTGCAAAACATTTGCAGTGATCCTTAACTTGACTCTAGCTATTATTTGAAGCGTAATAATAAAAAAAATGATGATACATCATCATAGTATTATTTATACAAAAGTCGCAATTTTTCTAAGGTTCTTCGAGTAGAAATGACTTTAAGAAGGTGAAATTAACTAACTACATATTTGATCGATACTTGGATTGACAATGCTTAATATTTCAAGACAACTAATAATTAAAAATTTGGGGTACTTCAACAAAGGATTATATATTCAACAGTTGGGAGTTTTCGGCAATTTGTTAAACAGAATTGAGCATAATATGACAAAAAATGCCTAACTACCTATTTGATCGCCGTGCAAAACATTTATAGTGATCCTTAACTTAACTCTAGCTATTATTTGAAGCGTAATAATAAATAAAAAAATGATGATACCTCAACATAGTGTTATCTATAGAAAAGTCGCAATTTTCCTAATGTTCTTCGAGTAGAAATAACTTTATGAAGGTAAAATTAACTAACTACCTATTTGATCGTTACATGGATTGACAATGCTTAACATTTCGAGATAACTAATAAATTAAAAATTAAGGTACTTCAACAAAGGATTATAAATTCAATAGGTAGGAGTTTTCGGCAATTCGTCAAATAGAAATTAGGATAATATGACAAAAAATGCCTAACTACCTATTTGATCGCCGCGCAAAGCATTTGTAGTGATCCTTAACTTGACTCTAGCTATTATTTGAAGCATAATAATAAATAAATAAAAAATGATCGTACATCAACATAGTGTTATCTATACAAAAGTCCCAATTTTCCTAAGGTTCTTCGAGTAGAAATGACTTTAAGAAGATAAAATTAACTAACCACCTATTTGATCGATACATGGATTGACAATGCTTAATATTTCAAGATAACTAGTAAATGAAAAATTTGGGTACTTCCACAAAGGATTATATATTCAATAGATAGGAGTTTTCGGCAATTCGTCAAATAGAAATTAGCACAATATGACAAAAATGTCTACCTACCTATTTGATCGCCGCGCAAAATATTTGCAGTGTTCCTTAACTTGACACTAGCTATTATCTGAAACGTAATAATAAAAAAAATGATGATACACCAACATAGTGTTATCCAAACAAAAGTCGCAATTTTCCTAAGGTTCTTCGAGTAGAAATGACTTTAAGAAGGTGAAATTAACTAACTACCTATTTGATCGATACTTGGATTGACAATGCTTAATATTTCAAGATAACTAATAATTAAAAATTTAGGGTGCTTCAACAAAGGATTATATATTCAATAGGTAGGAGTTTTCGGCAATTCGTCAAACAGAAATGAGCATAATATGACAAAAAATGCCTAACTACCTATTTGATCGCCGCGCAAAACATTTCCAATGATCCTTAACTTGACTCTAGCTATTTTTTGAAGCGTGATAACAAATAAAAAAATGACCATACATCAATATAGTGTTATCTATACAAAAGTACAATTTTCCTAAAGTTCTTCGAGTAGAAATGACTTTAAGAAGGTGAAATTAACTAACTACCTATTTGATCGATACTTGGATTGACAATGCTTAATATTTCAAGATAACTAATAAATAAAAAATTAGGGTACTTCAACAAAGGATTATATATTCAATAGGTAGGAGTTTTCGGCAATTCGTCAAACCGAAATGAGCATAATATGACAAAAATGCCTAACTACCTATTTGATCGCCGCGCAAAACATTTGCAATGCTCCTTAACTTGACTCTAGCTATTTTTTGAAGCGTAATAACAAATAAAAAAATGATCATACATCAATATAGTGTTATCTATACAAAAGTACAATTTTCCTAAGGTTCTTCGAGTAGAAATGACTTTAAGAAGATAAAATTAACTAACCACCTATTTGATCGATACATGGATTGACAATGCTTAATATTTCAAGATAACTAGTAAATGAAAAATTTGGGTACTTCCACAAAGGATTATATATTCAATAGATAGGAGTTTTCGGCAATTCGTCAAATAGAAATTAGCACAATATGACAAAAATGCCTACCTACCTATTTGATCGCCGCGCAAAATATTTGCAGTGTTCCTTAACTTGACTCTAGCTATTATTTGAAGTGTAATAATAAATAAAAAAATGATGACACATCAACATAGAGTTATCAATACAAAAGTTGCAATTTTCCTAAGATTCTTCGAGTAGAAATGACTTTAAGAAGGTGAAATTAACTAACCACCAATTTGATCGATACTCCGATAGACAATGCTTAATATTTCAAGATAACTAGTAAATGAAAAATTAGGGTACTTCAACAAAGCATTATATATTCAATAGGTAGGAGTTTTCGGCAATTCGTCAAATAGAATAAATCATAATATGAAAAAAATGCCTAACTAACTATTTGATGGCCGCGCAAAACATTTGCAGTAATCCTTTACTTGACTCTAGAAATTATTTGAAGCGTTATAAAAAATAAAAAAAATGATCATTCATCAACATAGCGTTATCTATACAAAAGTCGCAATTTTCCTATGGTTCTTCGAGTAGAAATGACTTTAAGAATGTAAAATTAACTGTCTACCTTTTAGATCGATACTTGAATTGACATTGCTTAATATTTCAAGATAACTAATAATTAAAGAATTAGGGTACTTCAACAAAGGATTATATATTCAATAGATAGGAGTTTTCGGCAATTCGTCAAACAGAAATGAGCATAATATGACAAAAATGCCTAACTACCTATTTGATCGCCGCGCAAAACATTTGCAATGATCCTTAACTTGACTCTAGCTATTTTTTGAAGCGTAATAACAAATAAAAAAATGATCATACATCAATATAGTGTTATCTATACAAAAGTCACAATTTTCCTAAGGTTCTTCGAGTAGAAATGACTTTAAGAAGGTGAAATTAACTAACTACCTATTTGATCGATACTTGGATTGACAATGCTTAATATTTCAAGATAACTAATAAATAAAAGATTAGGGTACTTCAACAAAGGATTATATATTCAATAGTTGGGAGTTTTCGGCAATTTGTTAAACAGAATTGAGCATAATATGACAAAAAATGCCTAACTACCTATTTGATCGCCGTGCAAAACATTTGCAGTGATCCTTAACTTGACTCTAGCTATTATTTGAAGCGTAATAATAAATAAAAAAATGATGATACCTCAACATAGTGTTATCTATAGAAAAGTCGCAATTTTCCTAAGGTTCTTCGAGTAGAAATGACTTTATGAAGGTAAAATTAACTAACTGCCTATTTGATCGTTACATGGATTGACAATGCTTAACATTTCGAGATAACTAATAAATAAAAAATTAAGGTACTTCAACAAAGGATTATAAATTCAATAGGTAGGAGTTTTCGGCAATTCGTCAAATAGAAATTAGCATAATATGACAAAAAATGCCTAACTACCTATTTGATCGCCGCGCAAAACATTTGCAGTGATCCTTAACTTGACTCTAGCTATTATTTAAAGCATAATAATAAATAAAAAAAATGATCGTACATCAACATAGTGTTATCTATACAAAAGTCGCAATTTTCCTAAGGTTCTTCGAGTAGAAATGACTTTAAGAAGGTGAAATTAACTAACTACCTATTTGATCGATATTTGGATTGACAATGCTTAATATTTCAGGATAACTAATAATTAAAAATTTAGGGTGCTTCCACAAAGGATTATATATTCAATAGGTAGGAGTTTTCGACAATTCGTCAAGCAGAAATGAGCATAATATGACAAAAAATGCCTAACTACCTATTTGATCGCCGCGCAAAACATTTGCAGTGATCCTTAACTTGACTCTAGCTATTTTTTGAAGCGTAATACAAATAAAAAAATGATCATACATCAATATAGTGTTATCTATACAAAAGTCACAATTTTCCTAAGGTTCTTCGAGTAGAAATGACTTTAAGAAGGTGAAATTAACAAACTACCTATTTGATCG
This sequence comes from Rhodomyrtus psidioides, assembly GCA_021437785.1. Classification (NCBI taxonomy): domain Eukaryota; kingdom Viridiplantae; phylum Streptophyta; class Magnoliopsida; order Myrtales; family Myrtaceae; genus Rhodomyrtus; species Rhodomyrtus psidioides. The sequence goes on along the minus strand of JAILYB010000059.1, from coordinate 5,285,346 downwards.
ATACTTGGATTGACAATGCTTAATATTTCAAGATAACTAATAAATAAAAAATTAGGGTACTTCAACAAAGGATTATATATTCAATAGTTAGGAGTTTTCGGCAATTTGTTCAACAGAATTGAGCATAATATGACAAAAAATGCCTAACTACCTATTTGATCGCCGTGCAAAACATTTGCAGTGATCCTTAACTTGACTCTAGCTATTATTAGAAGCGTAATAATAAATAAAAAAATGATGATACCTCAACATAGTGTTATCTATAGAAAAGTCGCAATTTTCCTAAGTTTCTTCGAGAAGAAATGACTTTAAGAAGGTAAATTTAACTAACTACCCATTTGATTGTTACATGGATTGACAATGCTTAACATTTCAAGATAACTAAAAAATAAAAAATTAAGGTACTTCAACAAAGGATTATATATTCAACAGGTAGGAGTTTTCGGCAATTCGTCAAATAGAAATTAGCATAATATGACAAAAAATGCCTAACTTCCCATTTGATCGCCGCGCAAAACATTTGCAGTGATCCTTAACTTGACTCTAGCTATTATTTGAAGCATAATAATAAATAAAAAAAAATGATCGTACATCAACATAGTGTTATCTATACAAAAGTCGCAATTTTCCTAAGGTTCTTCGAGTAGAAATGACTTTAAGAAGGTAAAATTAACTAACCACCTATTTGATCGACACATGTATTAACAATGCTTAATATTTCAAGATAACTAATAGATAAAAAATTAGGGTACTTCAACAAAGAATTATATATTCAATAGGTAGGAGTTTTCGGCAATTTGTCAAATAGAAATGAGCATAATATGACAAAAATGCCTAACTACCTATTTGATCGCCACGCAAAACATTTGCAACAATCCTTAACTTGACTCTAGCTATTATTTGAAGCGTAATAATAAATAAAAAAATGATGGTACATCAACATAGTGTAATCTATACAAAAGTCGCAATTTTCCTAAGGTTCTTCGAGTAGAATTGACTTTAAGAAAGTAAAATTAACTAACTACCTATTTGATCAATACTTGGATTGACAATGCTTAATATTTCAAGATAATTAATATATAAAAAATTAGGGTACTTCGACAAAGGATTATATATTCAATAGGTAGGAGTTTCGGCAATTCGTCAAACCGAAATGAGCAAAATATGACAAAAATGCATAACTACCTATTTGATCGCCGCGCAAAACATTTGCAGTGATCCTTAACTTGACTCTAGCTATTATTTGAAGCGTAATAATAAATAAAAAAAAATGATGATACATCCACATAGTGTTATCTATACAAAATTCTCAATTTTCCTAAGGTTCTTCGAGTATAAATGACTTTAAGAGGGTGAAATTAACTAACTACATATTTGATCGATACTTGGATTGACAATGCTTAATATTTCAAGATAACTAATAATTAACAATTTAGGGTGCTTCAACAAAGGATTATATATTTAATAGGTTGGAGTTTTCGGCAATTCGTCAAGCAGAAATGAGCATAATATGACAAAATATGCCTAACTACCTATTTGATCGCCGCGCAAAACATTTGCAGTGATCCTTAACTTGACTCTAGCTATTATTTGAAGCGTAATAATAAATAAAAAAATGATGATACATCAACATAGTGTTATCAATACAAAAGTCGCAATTTTCCTAAGGTTCTTCGAGTAGAAATGACTTTAAGATTGTGAAAATAACTAACCACCTATTGGTTCGATACTCCGATTGACAATGCTTAATATTTCAAGATAACTAGTAAATGAAAAATTAGGGTACTTCAACAAAGCATTATATATTCAATAGTTAGGAGTTTTCGGCAATTCGTCAAACAGAATAGAGCATAATATGAAAAAAAAAATGCCTAACTAACTATTTGATGGCCACGCAAAACATTTGCAGTAATCCTTTACTAGACTCTAGAAATTATTTGAAGCGTTATAAAAAATAAAAAAAAAATGCTCATTCATCAACATAGTGTTATCTATACAAAAGTCGCAATTTTCCTAAGGTTCTTCGTGTAGAAATGACTTTAAGAAGGTAAAATTAACTGCCTACCTATTAAATCGACACTTGAATTGACATTGCTTAATATTTCAAGATAACTAATAATTAAAGAATTAGGGTACTTCAACAAAGGATTATATATTCAATACATAGGAGTTTTCGGCAATTCGTCAAACAGAAATGAGCATAATATGACAAAAATGCCTAACTACCTATTTGATCGCCGCGCAAAACATTTGCAATGATCCTTAAGTTCACTCTAGCTATTTTTTTGAAGCGTAATAACAAATAAAAAAATGATCATACATCAATATAGTGTTATCTATACAAAAGTCACAATTTTCCTAAGGTTCTTCGAGTAGAAATGACTTTAAGAAGGTGAAATTAACTAACTACCTATTTGATCGATCCTTGGATTGACAATGCTTAATATTTCAAGATAACTAATAAATAAAAGATTAGGGTTCTTCAACAAAGGATTATATATTCAATAGTTAGGAGTTTTCGGCAATTTGTTAAACAGAATTGAGCATAATATGAAAAAAAATGCCTAACTACCTATTTGATCGCCGCGCAAAACATTTGCAGTGATCCTTAACTTGACTCTAGCTATTATTTGAAGCATAATAATAAATAAATAAAAATGATCGTACATCAACATAATGTTATCTATACAAAAGTCGCAATTTTCCTAAGGTTCTTCGAGTAGAAATGACTTCGAGAATGTAAAATTAACTAACCACCTATTTGATCGATACATGGATTGACAATGCTTAATATTTCAAGATAACTAGTAAATGAAAAATTAGGGTACTTCCTCAAAGGATTATATATTCAATAGGTAGGAGTTTTCGGCAATTCGTCAAATAGAAATTAGCATAATATGACAGAAATGCCTAACTACCTATTTGATCGCTGCGCAAAACATTTGCAGTGATCCTTAACTAGACTCTAGCTATTATTTGAAGCGTAATAATAAATAAAAAAAAGATGATACATCAACATAGTGTTATCTATACAAAAGTCGCAATTTTCCTAAGGTTCTTCGAGTAGAAATGACTTTCAGAAGGTGAAATTAACTAACTACTTATTTGATCGATATTTAGATTGACAATGCTTAATATTTCAAGATAACTAATAATTAAAAATTTAGGGTGCTTCGACAAAGGATTATATATTCAATAGGTAGGAGTTTTCGGCAATTCGTCAAACAAAAATGAGCATAATAAGACAAAAAATGCCTAACTACCTATTTGATCGATTCTTGAATTGACAATGCTTAATATTTCAAGATAACTAATAAATAAAAAGGTAAAATTAACTAACTATCTATTTGATCGATACATGGATTGACAATGCTTAACATTTCAAGATAACTAGTAAATAAAAAATTAGGGTACATCAACAAAGGATTATTTATTCAATAGGTAGGAGTTTTCGGCAATTCTTCAAACAAAAAAGAGCTTAATATGACAAAAATGCCTAACTAACTATTTGATCGCCGCGTAAAACATTTGTAGTGATCCTTAACTTGACTCTAGCTCTTATTTGAAGCGTAATAACAAATAAAAAAATCTTGATACCTCAACATAGTGTTATCTATAGAAAAGTCACAATTTTCCTAAGGTTCTTCGAGTAGAAAAGACTTTAAGAATGTAAAATTAACTAACTACATATTTGATCGATACGTGGATTGACAATGCTTAAACTTTCAAGATAACTAATAAATAAAAAAATTAGGGTACTTCAACAAAGGATTATATATTCAATAGGTAGGAGTTTTCGGCAATTCGTCACATAGAAATGAGCATAATATGACAAAAAATGCCTAACTACCTATTTGATCGCCGCGCAAAACATTTGCAGTGATCCTTAACTTGACTCTAGCTATTATTTGAAGCGTAATAACAAATAAAAAAATGATGATACCTCAACATAGTGTTATCTATAGAAATGTCGCAATTTTCCTAAGGTTCTTCGAGTAGAAATTACTTTAAGAATGTAAAATTAACTAACTACCTATTTGATCGATACGTGGATTGACAATGCTTAAACTTTCAAGATAACTAATAAATAAAAAATTAGGGTACTGCAACAAATGATTATATATTCAATAGGTAGGAGTTTTCGGCAATTCGTCAAACAGAAATGAGCATAATACGATAAACAAATGCCTAACTACATATTTGATCGCCGCACAAAACATTTACAGTGATCCTTAACTTGACTCTAGCTATTATTGGACGCGTAATAATAAATAAAAAAAATGATGATACATCAACATAGTGTTATCTTTTCAAAAGTCGCAATTTTCTTAAGGTTCTTCGAGTAGAAATAACTTTAAGAAGGTAAATTTAACTAACCACCTATTTGATCGATACTTGGATTGACAATGCTTAATATTTCAAGATAACTAATAAATAAAAAATTAGGGGACTTCAACAAAGGATTATATATTCAATAGGTTGGAGTTTTCTGCAATTCGCCAAACAGAAAAGAGCATAATATGACAAAAATGCCTAACTACCTATTTGATCGCCGCGCAAAAGATTTGCAACGATCCTTAACTTGACACTAGCTATTTTTTGAAGCGTAATAACAAATAAAAAAAATGATGATACCTCAACATAGTGTTATCTATAGAAAAGTCGCAATTTTCCTATGGTTCTTCGAGTAAAAATGACTTTAAGAAGGTAAAATTAACTAACCACCTGTTTGACCGATACATGGATTGACAATGTTTAAAATTTTATGATAACTAATAGATAAAAAATCAGGGTACTTCAACAAAGGATTATATATTCAATAGTAAGGAGTTTTCGGCAATTCGACAAATAGAAATGAGCAAAATAAGACAAAAATGCCTAACTACCTATTTGATCGCCGCGCAAAACATTTGCAGTGATCCTTAACTTGACTCTAGCTATTATTTGAAGCGTAATAATAAATAAAAAAATGATGATACATCAACATAGTGTTATCTATACAAAAGTCACAATTTTCCTAAGGTTCTTCGAGTAGAAATGACTTTAAGAAGGTGAAATTAACTAACAACCTATTTGATCGATACTTGGATTGACAATGCTTAAAATTTCAAGATAACTAATAAATAAAAAATTAGGGTACTTCAACAAAGGATTATATATTCAATAGGTAGGAGCTTTCGGCAATTCGTCAAACAGAAATGAGCATAATATGACAAAAATGCCTAACTACCTATTTGATCGCCGCGCAAAACATTTGCGGTGATCCTTAACTTGACACTAGCTATTATTTGAAGCGTAATAACAAATAAAAAAAATGCTGATACCTCAACATAGTGTTTTCTATGGAAAAGTCACAATTTTCCTATGGTTCTTCGAGTAGAAATGACTTTAAGAAGGTAAAATTAACTAACTACCTATTTGATCGATACATGGATTGACAATGCTTAACATTTCAAGATAACTAGTAAATAAAAAATTAGGGTACATCAACAAAGGATTGTATATTCAATAGGTAGGAGTTTTCGGCAATTCTTCAAACAAAAAAGAGCTTAATATGACAAAAATGCCTAACTAACTATTTGATCGCCGCGTAAAACATTTGTAGTGATCCTTAACTTGACTCTAGCTCTTATTTGAAGCGTAATAACAAATAAAAAAATCTTGATACCTCAACATAGTGTTATCTATAGAAAAGTCGCAATTTTCCTAAGGTTCTTCGAGTAGAAAAGACTTTAAGAATGTAAAATTAACTAACTACATATTTGATCGATACGTGGATTGACAATGCTTAAACTTTCAAGATAACTAATAAATAAAAAAATTAGGGTACTTCAACAAAGGATTATATATTCAATAGGTAGGAGTTTTCGGCAATTCGTCAAATAGAAATGAGCATAATATGACAAAAAATGCCTAACTACATATTTGATCGACGCACAAAACATTTGCAGTGATCCTTAACTTTACTCTAGCTATTATTTGAAGCGTAACAATAAATAAAAAAATGATGATACATCAACATAGTGTTATATATACAAAAGTCGCAATTTTCCTAAGGTTCTTCGATTAGAGGTGACTTTAAGAAGGTGAAATTAACTCACCACATATTTGATCGATACTTGGATTGACAATGTTTAATATTTCAAGATAACTAGTAAATAAAAATTAGGGTACTTCAAAAAAGGATTATATAATCAATAGGTGGGAGTTTTCGGCAATTCTTCAAACAGAAAAGAGCATAATATGACAAAAATGCATAACTACCTATTTGATCGCCGCTGAAAACATTTGCAGTGATCCTTAACTTGACTCTGGCTATTATTGGTAGCTTAATAATAAATAAAAAAATGATGATACATCAACATAGTGTTATCTATACAAAAGTCGCAATTTTCTTAAGGTTCTTCGAGTAGAAATGACTTTAAGAAAGTGAAATTAACTAACCACCTATTTGATCGATACATGGATTGACAATGCTTAATATCTCAAGATAACTAATAAATAAAAAATTAGGGTACTTCTACAAAGGATTATATATTCAATAAGTAGGAGTTTTCGGCAATTCGCCAAACAGAGAAGAGCATAATATGACAAAAATGACTAACTAACTATTTGATGGCCACGCAAAACATTTGCAGTGATCCTTAACTTGACTCTAGCTATTATTTGAAGGGTAATAATAAATAAAAAAAAATGATGATACATCAACATAGTGTTATCTATGCAAAAGTCGCAATTTTCCTAAGGTTTTTTTGAGTAGAAATGACTTTATGAATGTGAAATTAACTTACTACCTATTTGATCGATACTTGGATTGACAATGCTTAATATTTCAAGATAACTAATAAATAAAAAATTAGGGTACTTCAACAAAGGATTATATATTAAATAGGTAGGAGTTTTCGGCAATTCGTCAAACAGAAAAGAGCATAATATGACAAAAATGCCTAACTAACTATTTGATGGCCGCGCAAAACATTTGCAGTGATCCTTAACTTGACTCTAGCTATTATTTGAAGACTAATAATAAATAAAAAAATGAGGATACATCAATATAGTGTTATCTATACAAAAGTCGCAATTTTCCTAAGGTTTTTCGAGTAGAAATGACTTTAAGAAGGTGAAATTAACTAACCACCTATTTGATCGATACTTGGATTGACATTGCTTAATATTTCAAGATAACAAATAAATAAAAAAATTAGGGTACTTCAACAAAGGATTATATATTCATTAGGTAGGAGTTTTCGGCAAGTCGTCAATCAGAAAAGAGCATAATATGACAAAAATGCCTAACTAACTATTTGATGGCCGCCTAAAACATTTGCAGTGATCCTTAACTTGACTCTAGCTATTATTTGAAGCGTAATAATAAATAAAAAAATGATGATACATCAACATAGTGTTATCTATACAAAAGTTACAATTTTCCTAAGGTTCTTCGAGTAGAAATGACTTTAAGATGGTGAAATTAACTAACCACCTATTTGATCGATACTTCGATTGATAATGCTTAATATCTCAAGATAACTAGTAAATAAAAAATTAGGGTACTTCAACAAAGGATTACATATTCAATAGGTAGGAGTTTTCGGCAATTCTTCAAACAGAAAAGAGCATAATATGACAAAAATGCCTAACTACCTATTTGATCGCCGCGCAAAACATTTGCAGTGATCCTTAACTTGACTCTAGCTATTATTTGAAGCGTAATAACAAATAAAAAAATGATGATACCTCAACATAGTGTTATCTATAGAAAAGTCGCAATTTTCCTAAGGTTCTTCGAGTAGAAATGACTTTAAGATGGTAAAATTAACTAACTACCTATTTGATGGATACATGGATTGACAATGCTTAAAATTTCAAGACAACTAATAAATAATAAATTGGGGTACTTCAACAAAGGATTATATATTCAATAGGTAGGAGTTTTCGGCAATTCGTTAAACAGAAATGAGCATAATATGAAAAAAAATGACTAACTACATATTTGATCGCCGCACAAAACATTTGCAATGATCCTTAACTTTACTCTAGCTATTATTTGAAGCGTAATAATAAATAAAAAAATGATGATACTGTTGACACCTGATTTTTGATCAGTCTTTCATAGTTTATTTTTAAAAAATTCATAAAAAATCTATAAAAAGTTAAAAAAATAAAAAAATCATCTTTGGTAGCCTTGACCAAGCTAAAGGAACCATTTTTGATAAAAAAAAATTAATTTTTCATATTTTTAAATATTTTTTAATATTTTCCAAAAATAGAAAAATACATGAAAAATGAAGAAAAATAGCGTTCGATGTCGTAAAAATATAGAAAAATAGTCAATATTTTTATTTTAATTTCTTTTACATTTTGAACTCATAAATAGTCAAAATTCAAGTTCAATTGCATGTGTTTCTTCACGACGCATAGAGTTGAATTTGGCAAAAAAATGTCATTCGAGTATTTTAATTTGTAAATTTCTACATCTTTTTTAGTCTTGACGTCCAATTAGATTGACCACCATCTACAATAAATGCCCCTTGCTGAATATTTTCGTTTTTGTTTCACATGATTTTATGGTGTAAAACGCCGAGTGGATCCCCAAATATAATCGGGTCGGCATGAGCTCGATAGCTCGTCCAAGACCAAACCAGGGCACGGCGAACCCCATGTGAGTACTCTCGAAATCCTTCGATGCTTCCTAATGCTTTTCTTAGGTTAGATCATGTGTAGAATGGCTAGGACAGCTAAATCATTCTTGAGATGTGATTGATAAATATGGCCTTACTAGGAATGCCATGTGATTTATTTGCATATCTAGATTCCTTGAGTTGCGCATTTTATTACTGATTGTGATTGCTAGGATAATCACTCTTATCTGCATGAATTTCTAGATTTAGGGTTCATACCTTACTCATCCGCATGAATCTCAGGCTAGAAAATTCAGTCAACTTAGGTACCGAAAGGGCGTCAACTCTGACAGTTGGTGTAACTAAGTCCCCGAAACCATTTCTCTGGTTCTCGCAGAATTGAATAGAAACTCCCAACTATTCGATTGGGTGGTCCAATCACACCCTAAAAAAATGATTGGTGGCGACTCCATGGCATGCACACTTAGCACATGTCACTAGACCACACTGAAAGTCGATCACGCATACCTCCGTTGCGATTTGGGTAATGGGCCTTGGGAGAGGCCCGCGTCCGACCAGACAGGACGGCCCATTAGCCCTCGAGAGCCCGACAACCTCAAGAGGGTCGCGACAGACTGGCGACTCTGCTGGGGACTGGTTCTTAACCATTTAGTGGACTTGAGCCGATTAAAAAGTTGATTGATTCTTCTAACCTAATTTTATGCAGATGCTCTCGAAAGTGAGGTATATATGCTAACGAATGTGTTGGATGTTTTTGTAGACGGGAGAAATAAGGGGTGAAGTGCTTGTTAACTTTGTTTTATGCAGGCAGGAGTTTTGGATGTATGATTGTGTGGATGTTTATATTGAAGCGGTGATTGTTAAATAAAATGCATGTCTATTGCTTTAGCACGACACAATAAATACACACAATTGCGCCTAAAACCCCAGGCGCCCTCTTTAGGAACACAATAGAAGGAATTGAAAATGGAATCTCTGTGAGGAAAAACATGGGGTAATCCACTTTTCAATTCCGCTCACTTCGAACTATGGATTGAGTCCCAATGCAACGATAGTTGTGCAATGGAATCGGCTCTTCCCAGAATTCGAGGTGAGAACCTTGGCTTTAGGTACCAAGCCCTATCTTTTGATTTTTAGGAGTTTTCCCTCACTTGTCTCATGCGTTTGTCTATGGAAGGTTAGTATACCTAACACTGCAAAAAATACAGAGAAGCTTGATTTTCTCTTAAGTTTGATTGGTAAGACTTTTCTATCCCTCGAACTTGTTACAGCTCTTAATCATTATATTCATTGCATAATTCCGGTGATTGGATTAAATGCCATTTTGAGGATAGTTATGTGTGTTTTCCTCCCAATGTTCTTGATGGAAGATGAAGATGGTGTCATCCCATTACGAGCGCCAAGTGGACAAGAAGAGCCTACTATGGACATCATTGAGGTATCTTCTAATGAAGATGACAATTTGGAATAGGTGATCCTGAAGTCACGTCTCAAAGATCGTAACTGGGGCATCTCTAAGTATTAAGATCACATTCCTTTGTTTTATTTTTCATTTCTAGCCTTCTGGTATATGATTTATTTTGCTGAGATCCTCTCTATCTGATCCCTTAGATTGATTGTATTAGGGATCTATTTGTGTTTATATACATTCAGATTGAAATTTGTTGTATTTCTATTGACTTGTCATTGGAATGTGATAGTGGCATTTCTTCTAATCACTCGAATACTCCAAAATCAATTTTATAATTCCTTTGGATGAAATTGAAATTGGAAGTCTTATACAACCTTTTGGCCGTATAGGGCAATACAATCCCAATTTCGCCAGAAGGAACTATAAACTTGAATTGGTTCATGCATGTTTTGCATCATTGGTAATCCACAATAATTGATCAAGAGTACTCGTGTTTTTCAAATTTAATGAAAAGATAGATATCCAAATTACTCTCGTTCTTAGCAAACAGCTTTAATTTGGATACCGTATCTTCAATTGATTTTAAAACACATCGTAATTGTGTACTTTTGAACATTCCATTGATTTTCTTGGAATTGATCAAAGGCGATTATCGTGAATTACATTCCTTTCAATGATATGCTTTCCTTTAAGGAATATTGATAAAAGCTTTTGCACAAGGCCAAAACCCTTGTAAAAGCTCTTATCCCTATTAATCACAAGTAAGCATATAATTGAAAGGATTTATGCTTTATTTTTCAAATTCTTTCTTCTGATTCTTCCTTTTCATTTGAAACAGGTTAAAAACAAGTAGAGAAGAGAAGTCTTTTTGTGGATAATCGCGGTGAGAGGTTCCTTTATCCGATCATAAGCAAGATTAAAAAATCAAGATGTACACGCTCGAATCATCAATGTCAAAGCGCAGCTTGCCTAGGTTGAGAGTGGTCAGGTGTTCGAGAAAGTCATCCATACAGAAGTTGAGACACACACATTAGAGCTTTCATTCATTTCGCTCAATCGAGGGACCTTAAAAGCAGATCATACAAATCATCGGGGTGGAAACATAAAACCGCAATGAGCCCTAATTAGCATCACAAAGGAACCTAGTTGGCCCTCCATATTATTGATGCTTTGCTTATACTCACCACCTCGAGACTCGAGATCTGCAAGCTTAAGAAGAAGGCGTTTACATTCCCCTTTAAGATCGGCAACCTTGGTCCCGTGATCTTCGGCGGCTATTTCCAGGTCCCGAACTAGTCCTCTCCCATGGGCTATATCCGCGGTAATGCTGTCAAGCCTTTCTTCCTGCCACTCACATTGAAACTTCAACACGACATTACGACGGTCGTGCTCATAGGTGGTCAGGGATAAGGCCAAGCGCTCCACCAAATTTCCCCTCTCGCGAAGCAACATCGAGACTCGCTTGTTGGCGAACTCAACAGCCTTTCTGTGACTATCGGCCACAAGGTTGGCCAACACCAAGCAGTTGGACCGATCCTCATAGCGAGCTCGCAAAACGTGAGCCACGGTAGCTTTTCGATGAGCGACACGGTAAGTCTCTAAAAAGTTTATAAAGAGGGTTGGGAAGATTCTATATTCTCTCTCTAAATTAGTGCCCTCGATGGAGGTGGTGTCTATTTCCACGAGCAAAATACGGATTTCATCTTCAGTTTCTGGGTGATCGGCTATATGAGCATAGCCTCGACCGAGGAGGTTATAGAGTTTTTCCCACTGGGCCAAAATTTCGGACGAGAAAGCGCGAATATGAGAGGAGGTCATTTTCGTTGGAGTGAGGGAGAAGAAGATGAGTGTGGTAGAGTGATTAAAATACGAAAAGACAATTATGTAAGAGTGTTAATCTTCTCTGCATTAACTCCTCCTTTTATAGCAACTCGAGAATGAAGAAAAGCACAACAATAATGCTCGTGGAGCCAAGTTAATTGGGTAAAGCAATGGTGGCTCTTTCGGTGAACCATCAGATTTGTCCCAGTCCGCGATTTCAGGCTTGATAAACCTAAAAAAGTTGTAAAAAGATATGTCGGTGTCACCATATTAAAATTGAACGGGAGTTAAGCGCAACTATCGAAAAAAGTTGCGAAAGGATTTGGCGGTCTCATCATATTAAAAAACTGAGCGGGAGGCGAGCGTAGTTCCACCTTTTTGAAAATAAGTGGGAGACAGACATGGATATCGAGAAAAGGAAATCGATTTGGTGTCCCTCCACGTTGAAAAGAAGAAAGAAGACGACAAAGCGGGAAATACGAAATCTTGGGAGCAACGCTTGCCTGATGATCTTCATCCATGTTTAAAGAACGTTTCATGGGCATACAGAACCACTCAAAAGAAAATTTAGAGAGAGTGAGCATACATGAGAGAGTAGAGAACCCTGAGTGAGCAAAAATTGATCGAACATTTTTCGATCTAACATGTTTGAGAGTTACCATCAGTTGCTAGAGGTGACTGATCCAAAAATCTCAGAAAATGAACTACTGAGAGATCTCGAAGATTCTAGGATGGCGTCTGGTACCAGAACCACAGAACCCAACCCTTTCGGCAACGAAGTTCAGGATCTCAGCAGCGACGACAACAGCAGCAGCGATGGTCAATCCCGGAAAAGGAAACGTCGCCAGTGCCACACTCAGAATGAAATCCAAGAGCTTGAAGCTTTCTTTAGTGAATGCCCTCTCCCGAACATGAAACAAAGAAATGAATTGGGCCAGAAGCTAGGGATGAAACCTTTGAGGGTCAAGTTTTGGTTTCAAAATAAGCGAGCCAAATTGAGGGCTCAACACAGACGTCAAGAACTTGCGATTCTAAAGGAGGAAAACGAAAAGCTTCGAGCGGAGAACATGAGGTATAAGAAAGCTCCCAGCACTATCGCTTGCCTTAATTGCGGTGGCCCTATCACTCTCGGCGAAATGTTCCTTGATAAGCCTTATATGAGGATTGAAAATGCTCATTCACCACCCCACTCCCTCGAACCATCTTCGATACAATCGGATTTTGTTGGAGATATGCATGAACAAATCAATTCTACGAAGTCAATACCGATGCCTTCTAAAGGATGTGATATGCGCCACCATGATTGGAGTTTCCTTAACGATGAGCTTACTATCACGACCGACCAATCCAAAGCTGATGAATTCCCTCCACAACAATTTCCGGCTCGATCAAATCCTACTGGAAATAGGCCAGAGAGCAATAGCCAAGTTGTCAACACTGTTCCAGTTCGCAAGAAGACGAGGGTCAATTGGTCCCCCGAGCTTCATCTCAAGTTCCTTAGTGCGGTTCAGCAACTAGGGATCAACTCAGCATATCCAACGCGCATACTTGAGATCATGAACATACCAGAACTCACTAAAGATGGAGTCGCGAGTCACCTCAAGAGCTACAGAAGGGCGCTAAGACAGCGCCACACAGCACTGAACCTGAAAGAACTCAACTTGTGCCTAAACACTAGGCATGGCTATAACTACAATGCCCCTGAAGTAAGAAATACCCTGCCGAATCTAGGCACCGACCAAGCTGGTAGCAGCACCATCGACTACTTGGGCGCTAATCAGAATATTCCCCCGAATCATCTCAGCACCCTTCAAGAGTATATGCCACAAGTGCAGCAGGTACGAACTCCTTGGTTTGAGCAGCAACTTTTCGCTAGTGCTCTTCCTATCCCCGATCAACATATTGCGCCTAGTGTTCAAAGATCTGCCCGGCTTGGGCATATGATTTCGGAAGATCAAGCGGGCGGATGCTCTGAGGATTTTTGTTTCTTCCATTCCCAAATGGAAGGTGCTTTTGATAGTGAACCGATCAATCATCCTCTTATAATCTCGAGCAACGACGAAGGTTCTAGCTCGAAGAATCAGATCGCTCACAACAGAAACAGGAATCCTTCAACGCCAAGCGATGATGGTCAACCCGAATATCAGTTGCTCGAAGAATCAAAAGATTTCCTTGATGAGGAGCTCCATATCTGGATCGATCAGTTTAAAACTGATGGACTTATGAAGTTATGATCCAAAATGACGATTATATGTCTGATTCATGGTGTAACTGGCTGATCACCGAGAATCCTCAAGGGAACTAGGCACATGTGGCTGGATGTATCATTAATCTTTCTGTCATAAAGTCTTCCATGCAAGATAATCTTCCTTAATGCCTAGAGTTAATCTGGGGCAGCGATCAGTACTACCTGCGAGCATCATCATGCTTGAGTGCGACAATCCCTTGTTAGATTAGAGTCGAGGCGAATCAATTGAACGCCACGAAGAAAAACATTTAAAGGCTTCACATAGGAAAATGCGAGCAAAAGCCCGAGCGAGCTCAAAGACGGTTAGCTCTGTATCGTTCTAAGGGACCTTTAGTCGTTATGAACTCTAAATTGAGCTTGTTTCATTCTCGATGGGGGTCGCTAACTGCTTCAAGAATTTTATAACAAAAAACGAACCAGTTAGGGACGCCAATAGTGCTGTGTCCTGGTAGTCAGTGAAATGGAAGTGGTACGAAACGTCAGGAGTTCGATCTCGGGATTGAAAAATCATTTTATCAGTTGGTCTATCACCCGATGAAGTTCAAAGAGATTCGACGCAGATGACTATAGAACTTGGGGCAATTCGAAAATCATCGATTCATTTTCATCAAGCGGCGAAGTTGGTATTGTAAAATGTGAAGCATGCAAATGACAAATCCGAAGCAGAAGGAGATGAATCATGATTCGCTTATCCAAGGTCGGGATTTCAACCTTCGACTAAAGCCAAATCTAGGATGAGTTTTTGATCTTGCCCACTCGACAAAACCCATCTCCACTGAAAATGGGGGCAAACCATTCCTACATCCGGAAAGCATGTCGAAGCCGAAGACATCAAATTCATCGTTTAATCCGTGGGGCAAGTCCCTGAAGTGATAGTTATAATCTGCAGAGCGTAATGGAATCCATCCTTTCAATGTAAAACGCATTTGGCCGCGGAGCCACCCATTTGGTAAAAAGAACGTATCGTTCCTAAATGATTTTCAATCAGATGCGGGGATAATGTTCTCTCATTTTCCTCTCAGGTGATGAACAGAGACGAGGCACCCAAGAAGCCATGCATTCAAATAACAAAACAGTGCATGAAACATGCCCAAAAAGATGAATGAATCTCCTCCGACGTAAATCCTCGAGGTGGATTCGTTGCCCAACCAGACGAAGAAATCATGGCCACAAGCTTGAGGGCCGGCTTCTACAATCTGCACATTGGCATGCAGAATGGAATTCAAATCAAGAGTAAAGTAGTTTCGTCCCAATTTGTTTTGAATTTGAAAACCCAAAATAATGCTTAATATTTATCCTTGGCAGGAGCTCGCCATCTGGGCAGACATGTAAGTTTCATTTTTCTCCAAAAACCAAGAAGTCGAAAGAACTTTAGAACACCTAACAATCTTGTGTTACTATGTGAAGTGCAGATTTTCACAACCCTTGTACACTCGTTGGAGCATATGACCAAGGGTAAGATGTATCGTTCCGATTTTTGTAAAGTTTTAGAATATACGATGACATATCCCTTTTATATCTCCAGGATCTCCAGCCTCGATGGGCAGGTAAGTATCCCTTTTCCCAATTCATTGGAGATTAAAAACTTTCAGAATTAATTCGATTCTCACATCTAAAAAGACATAGAATTCTTACTTCATTGACATTCATGTTTTAAAACATGAGATTGTCTGAACATGAATTACACATGTATGGTGCATCACAAAATCCCTTTGAAGGATAAATCTTGATGAAATGAAATGAATTTTTCCAACAAGAGTCGTTTGAACTGTTCAAAAGGGTATTTTCTCATAAGAGAAGCGAGCCTAATCCAAACACGTCCCATACACACTTGAGAGATGAGGAGATTGGAAATGATAGCGAAACCTTAACCTATGGATATAAGGGTCATTCGCAACGATTACATGGATCGAGATGATAGAGGCATTTATTTATTCATTCCAAACACTACAGATGCCCATTGAGAACCCCATTGAACGGCGATTTTCATTCTCAACCCTGTCAAGAACCACCCCACATTGGGGCAAATGAAGGTTAGTCCAACAGTATCAGAAAGTAAACGGTTTGAAATTTTCTTGCTCGGACTAACATAAATCTTTGTGTGTTGTTTATATGATAATCCAAGTGTCATAGGATGACGAGAATAATTCATTTCTCTATCCTACACACTGTTATCCTTTGCACGACCAAGTTGAGCCAGCAAATTCATTTCATCAACCTATTGGTGATCATTGCATATTCCAAAGCAAAGGCAACATCACTCTAGGAATGGAAGCGTGCCAAAGTTTAAGTTGCATATCTAGCATGATTGCCGAAAATCCTAGCTCCAAAAGAAAAGAAAAACACGGGATTAAAAAAAGGGGGAAAAGAAAAATCCCTAGACATCAAGAAAAAGCAAAGTGCCTGGTAAAAAGCAAGGCTGATGTCTATTCAAAATATCCCCAGTAAAGTCTAGATATACGATGAAAAGACCCTGCAAAGGAGTCAGATCAAGATGACTACTCTCCAAATGATGTCGTGCTCAAATTGCAAACACACAAACAGACGGTCTCTTAATGTAACAAGAGACGCTTTTAAACATCCTTGTGCGCTCTAAAAGAGGAGTGTACACTTCAAGAAATGGAGATGTTCTTCGAAGGACATGTGGCAAATTTGCAATGATCACCGATGCCAAACCCTTCACAATTTCTGGGCAAAAAATAAGCCTTTTTCGGTCCCAAATCCTTCCAATGTTACAACCCTGAAGCAGTCTCATCTGACTAAGACACTTGGGTTAATGTATAACTTAGCTCAAAGAAGTACGAGCAAGACTATTTCTTTCTCATTTTACAGGGTTCTTGACTTGTAAACCCGGAGCAGATAGTGAAAATTTTTGTTCAACGGCCTTGACTCAAAAGTGAGTCCTCCTTGGAAACCGATATCCAAGCCTAACACTACGGTCCCGTGAAAGACCTCCTGATCGGTCGAAATGTATGCGTTGCGAATGATCCTGAAACCCAGGCACAGGTCGGTAGGAAATTGAGCACTTTCCCTATTAAAGATCATTATCATAGAGTAGTGAGGAGCCTTCTTGGATGAGAAATACTCCAATGGATGTTTTGAGCAAACTCTTTTTGAAATTTTCAAATTGTTTGATCTAGAGTTTCCGTGCAAGGAATTTATGATCACATCTGTATATGGCAGGAATGTTTTGGATAACCTCCAGCAATCAAAATGCACATTTCATGACTAAAACTTAAGTCGTAGAATTTTGTCAGTTAGACAATTATTGTCTTCCCAAAGATTACTAATATCTTCTTGGCGAGGAAAATTTTTTCAGGTCTAAGCTTTCTGCAGGACTTTTGGCCGCCCCAAAGACTGGGTGCGTCATCCTTAGGTGAAGCCTTTTAGTAGGCAAATCTTTTCTAAGACCGATCCATAGAATGATCGAGTCTTCGACTAGCCCCGAAGAGCGGGTACGTCATCCTTTGATTCATATCAGTTTGGAATCTCATAAATGGTAGAAACCGCCTGAAGGGTCAACTCAATGGTAGAAACCGCCTGAAGGGTCAATCAATGGTAGAAACCGCCTGAAGGGTCAACACAATGGTAGAAACCGCCTGAAGGGTCAATGTATGGTAGAAACCGCCTGAAGGGTCAACCAATGGAAGAAACCGCCTGAAGGGTCAAAACAATGGTAGAAACCGCCTGAAGGGTCAATGTATGGTAGAAACCGCCTGAAGGGTCAACCAATGGTAGAAACCGCCTGAAGGGTCAACTCAATGGTAGAAACCGCATGAAGGGTCAATGAATGGTAGAAACCGCCTGAAGGGTCAAAGGACTGGTAGAGACCGCCTGAAGGATCAACCCAATGGTCCGATCCACCATACGGATCAAAACCTTGATGAATCCCGAACGCGGGAGGAGTCGTTTTCCCTAATAAGCCTTACATTAGGCAAGCCATTTCTAGTTTAGTCCACCACACGGATCAAAACCCTTGGCAAATTCCCAAATGTGGGATGCGTCTTCCTTAGGTTCCTATCAGTTAGGAATCCCATTATGGTTTGACCTACCATACAGGTCAGAGCTTAACATCCCCAGGACACTCCGATGACAAGTCCTTAGGAATCTACTTGAACCCATCGACACAGCAAATGCCGCAAGCATTCGGCAGGTAAGGGGCAGGGAAGTCTATCTACTCCTTAACTTTCTTACATCATATCAGGGAATTGAATGAGCACATCTCTTTTTAAGGAAAAGCACACATTGATGGGCATGAAAATTGGATGTCATGATTTCTTTTCTTTTCCTAGTCGAGTTGATCGGAACACAGGTGTCACCTTGTCTTTGAGAGAAATCTCTGACGAAATTCCTCTCAAAGAGGGGCAGCTGTTGACACCTGATTTTTGATCAGTCTTTCATAGTTTATTTTTAAAAAATTCATAGAAAATCTATAAAAAGTTAAAAAAATAAAAAAATCATCTTTGGTAGCCTTGACCAAGCTAAAGGAACCATTTTTGATAAAAAAAAATAATTTTTCATATTTTTAAATATTTTTTAATATTTTCCAAAAATAGAAAAATACATGAAAAATGAAGAAAAATAGCGTTCGATGTCGTAAAAATATAGAAAAATAGTCAATATTTTTATTTTAATTTCTTTTACATTTTGAACTCATAAATAGTCAAAATTCAAGTTCAATTGCATGTGTTTCTTCACGACGCATAGAGTTGAATTTGGCAAAAAAATGTCATTCGAGTATTTTAATTTGTAAATTTCTACATCTTTTTTAGTCTTGACGTCCAATTAGATTGACCACCATCTACAATAAATGCCCCTTGCTGAATATTTTCGTTTTTGTTTCACATGATTTTATGGTGTAAAACGCCGAGTGGATCCCCAAATATAATCGGGTCGGCATGAGCTCGATAGCTCGTCCAAGACCAAACCAGGGCACGGCGAACCCCATGTGAGTACTCTCGAAATCCTTCGATGCTTCCTAATGCTTTTCTTAGGTTAGATCATGTGTAGAATGGCTAGGACAGCTAAATCATTCTTGAGATGTGATTGATAAATATGGCCTTACTAGGAATGCCATGTGATTTATTTGCATATCTAGATTCCTTGAGTTGCGCATTTTATTACTGATTGTGATTGCTAGGATAATCACTCTTATCTGCATGAATTTCTAGATTTAGGGTTCATACCTTACTCATCCGCATGAATCTCAGGCTAGAAAATTCAGTCAACTTAGGTACCGAAAGGGCGTCAACTCTGACAGTTGGTGTAACTAAGTCCCCGAAACCATTTCTCTGGTTCTCGCAGAATTGAATAGAAACTCCCAACTATTCGATTGGGTGGTCCAATCACACCCTAAAAAAATGATTGGTGGCGACTCCATGGCATGCACACTTAGCACATGTCACTAGACCACACTGAAAGTCGATCACGCATACCTCCGTTGCGATTTGGGTAATGGGCCTTGGGAGAGGCCCGCGTCCGACCAGACAGGACGGCCCATTAGCCCTCGAGAGCCCGACAACCTCAAGAGGGTCGCGACAGATACATCAACATAGTGTTATCTATACAAAAGTCGCAATTTTCCTAAGATTCTTCAAGTAGAAATGACTTTAAGAAGGTAAAATTAACTAACCACCTGTTTGATCGATACATGAAGTGACAATGCTTAAATTTTTAAGATAACTAACAGATAAAAAAATTAGGGTACTTCTACAAAGGATTATATATTCAATAGGTAGGAGTTTTCGGCAATTCGTCAAACAGAAATGAGCATAATATGACAAAAATGCCTAACTAACTATTTGATGGCCGCGCAAAACATTTGCAGTGATCCTTAACTTGACTCTAGCTCTTATTTGAAGACTAATAATAAATAAAAAAATGAGGATACATCAATATAGTGTTATCTATACAAAAGTCGCAATTTTCCTAAGGTTCTTCGAGTAGAAATGACTTTAAGAAGGTGAAATTAACTAACCACCTATTTGATCGATACTTGGATTGACATTGCTTAATATTTCAAGATAACAAATAAATAAAAAAATTAGGGTACTTCAACAAAGGATTATATATTCATTAGGTAGGAGTTTTCGGCAAGTCGTCAATCAGAAAAGAGCATAATATGACAAAAATGCCTAACTAACTATTTGATGGCCGCCTAAAACATTTGTAGTGATCCTTAACTTGACTCTAGCTATTATTTGAAGCGTAATAATAAATAAAAAAATGATGATACATCAACATAGTGTTATCTATACAAAAGTTACAATTTTCCTAAGGTTCTTCGAGTAGAAATGACTTTAAGATGGTGAAATTAACTAACCACCTATTTGATCGATACTTCGATTGATAATGCTTAATATCTCAAGATAACTAGTAAATAAAAAATTAGGGTACTTCAACAAAGGATTACATATTCAATAGGTAGGAGTTTTCGGCAATTCTTCAAACAGAAAAGAGCATAATATGACAAAAATGCCTAACTACCTATTTGATCGCCGCGCAAAACATTTGCAGTGATCCTTAACTTGACTCTAGCTATTATTTGAAGCGTAATAACAAATAAAAAAATGATGATACCTCAACATAGTGTTATCTATAGAAAAGTCGCAATTTTCCTAAGGTTCTTCGAGTAGAAATGACTTTAAGATGGTAAAATTAACTAACTACCTATTTGATGGATACATGGATTGACAATGCTTAAAATTTCAAGACAACTAATAAATAATAAATTGGGGTACTTCAACAAAGGATTATATATTCAATAGGTAGGAGTTTTCGGCAATTCGTCAAACAGAAATGAGCATAATATGACAAAAAATGACTAACTACATATTTGATCGCCGCACAAAACATTTGCAGTGATCCTTAACTTTACTCTAGCTATTATTTGAAGCGTAATAATAAATAAAAAAATGATGATACATCAACATAGTGTTATCTATACAAAAGTCGCAATTTTCCTAAGATTCTTCAAGTAGAAATGACTTTAAGAAGGTAAAATTAACTAACCACCTGTTTGATCGATACATGGAGTGACAATGCTTAAATTTTTAAGATAACTAACAGATAAAAAAATTAGGGTACTTCTACAAAGGATTATATATTCAATAGGTAGGATTTTTCGGCAATTCGTCAAACAGAAATGAGCATAATATGACAAAAATGCCTAACTAACTATTTGATGGCCGCGCAAAACATTTGCAGTGATCCTTAACTTGACTCTAGCTATTATTTGAAGACTAATAATAAATAAAAAAATGAGGATACATCAATATAGTGTTATCTATACAAAAGTCGCAATTTTCCTAAGGTTCTTCGAGTAGAAATGACTTTAAGAAGGTGAAATTAACTAACCACCTATTTGATAAATACTTGGATTGACATTGCTTAATATTTCAAGATAACAAATAAATAAAAAATTAGGGTACTTCTACAAAGGATTATATATTCAATAGGTAGGAGTTTTCGGCAATTCGTCAAACAGAAATGAGCATAATATGACAAAAATTCCTAACTACATATTTGATCGCCGCACAAAACATTTGCAATGATCCTTAACTTGACTCTAGCTATTTTTGGTAGCTTAATAATAAATAAAAAAATGATGATACATCAACATAGTGTTATCTATACAAAAGTCGCAATTTTCTTAAGGTTCTTCGAGTAGAAATGACTTTAAGAAAGTGAAATTAACTAACCACCTATTTGATCGATACATGGATTGACAATGCTTAATATCTCAAGATAACTAATAAATAAAAAATTAGGGTACTTCTACAAAGGATTATATATTCAATAGGTAGGAGTTTTCGGCAATTCGCCAAACAGAGAAGAGCATAATATGACAAAAATTACTAACTAACTATTTGATGGCCACGCAAAACATTTGCAGTGATCCTTAACTTGACTCTAGCTATTATTTGAAGGGTAATAATAAATAAAAAAAAATGATGATACATCAACATAGTGTTATCTATGCAAAAGTCACAATTTTCCTAAGGTTTTTTTGAGTAGAAATGACTTTAGGAATGTGAAATTAACTTACTACCTATTTGATCGATACTTGGATTGACAATGCTTAATATTTCAAGATAACTAATAAATAAAAAATTAGGGTACTTCAACAAAGGATTATATATTACATAGGTAGGAGTTTTCGGCAATTCGTCAAACAGAAAAGAGCATAATATGACAAAAATGCCTAACTAACTATTTGATGGCCGCGCAAAACATTTGCAGTGATCCTTAACTTGACTCTAGCTATTATTTGAAGCGTAATAATAAATAAAAATAATAATGATACATCAACATAGTGTTATCTATGCAAAAGTCACAATTTTCCTAAGGTTTTTTTGAGTAGAAATGACTTTAGGAATGTGAAATTAACTTACTACCTATTTGATCGATACTTGGATTGACAATGCTTAATATTTCAAGATAACTAATAAATAAAAAATTAGGGTACTTCAACAAAGGATTATATATTAAATAGGTAGGAGTTTTCGGCAATTCGTCAAACAGAAAAGAGCATAATATGACAAAAATGCCTAACTAAATATTTGATGGCCGCGCAAAACATTTGCAGTGATCCTTAACTTGACTCTAGCTATTATTTGAAGACTAATAATAAATAAAAAAATGAGGATACACCAATATAGTGTTATCTATACAAAAGTCGCAATTTTCCTAAGGTTTTTCGAGTAGAAATGACTTTAAGAAGGTGAAATTAACTAACCACCTATTTGATCGATACTTGGATTGACATTGCTTAATATTTCAAGATAACAAATAAATAAAAAAATTAGGGTACTTCAACAAAGGATTATATATTCATTAGGTAGGAGTTTTCGGCAAGTCGTCAATCAGAAAAGAGCATAATATGACAAAAATGCCTAACTAACTATTTGATGGCCGCCTAAAACATTTGCAGTGATCCTTAACTTGACTCTAGCTATTATTTGAAGCGTAATAATAAATAAAAAAATGATGATACATCAACATAGTGTTATCTATACAAAAGTTACAATTTTCCTAAGGTTCTTCGAGTAGAAATGACTTTAAGATGGTGAAATTAACTAACCACCTATTTGATCGATACTTCGATTGATAATGCTTAATATCTCAAGATAACTAGTAAATAAAAAATTAGGGTACTTCAACAAAGGATTATATATTCAATAGGTAGGAGTTTTCGGCAATTCTTCAAACAGAAAAGAGCATAATATGACAAAAATGCCTAACTACCTATTTGATCGCCGCGCAAAACATTTGCAGTGATCCTTAACTTGACTCTAGCTATTATTTGAAGCGTAATAACAAATAAAAAAATGATGATACCTCAACATAGTGTTATCTATAGAAAAGTCGCAATTTTCCTAAGGTTCTTCGAGTAGAAATGACTTTAAGATGGTAAAATTAACTAACTACCTATTTGATGGATACATGGATTGACAATGCTTAAAATTTCAAGACAACTAATAAATAATAAATTGGGGTACTTCAACAAAGGATTATATATTCAATAGGTAGGAGTTTTCGGCAATTCGTTAAACAGAAATGAGCATAATATGACAAAAAATGACTAACTACATATTTGATCGCCGCACAAAACATTTGCAGTGATCCTTAACTTTACTCTAGCTATTATTTGAAGCGTAATAATAAATAAAAAAATGATGATACATCAACATAGTGTTATCTATACAAAAGTCGCAATTTTCCTAAGATTCTTCAAGTTGAAATGACTTTAAGAAGGTAAAATTAACTAACCACCTGTTTGATCGATACATGGAGTGACAATGCTTAAATTTTTAAGATAACTAACAGATAAAAAAATTAGGGTACTTCTACAAAGGATTATATATTCAATAGGTAGGAGTTTTCGGCAATTCGTCAAACAGAAATGAGCATAATATGACAAAAATGCCTAACTAACTATTTGATGGCCGCGCAAAACATTTGCAGTGATCCTTAACTTGACTCTAGCTATTATTTGAAGACTAATAATAAATAAAAAAATGAGGATACATCAATATAGTGTTATCTATACTAAAGTCACAATTTTCCTAAGGTTCTTCGAGTAGAAATGACTTTAAGAAGGTGAAATTAACTAACCACCTATTTGATTAATACTTGGATTGACATTGCTTAATATTTCAAGATAACAAATAAATAAAAAATTAGGGTACTTCTACAAAGGATTATATATTCAATTGGTAGGAGTTTTCGGCAATTCGTCAAACAGAAATGAGCATAATATGACAAAAATGCCTAACTACCTATTTGATCGCCGCACAAAACATTTGCAATGATCCTTAACTTGACTCTAGCTATTTTTTGAAGCAGAATAACAAATAAAAAAATGATCATACATCAAAATAGTGTTATCTATACAAAAGTCGCAATTTTCCTAGGGTTCTTCGAGTAGAAATGACTTTAAGAAGGTGACTTTAACTAACTACCTATTTGATCGATACTTGCATTGACAATGCTTAATATTTCAAGATAACTAATAAATAAAAAATTAGGGTACTTCAACAAAGGATTATGTATTCAATAGGTAGGAGTTTTCCGCAATTCGCCTAACAGAAAAGAGCATAATATGACAAAAATGCCTAACTAACTATTTGATGGCCGCGCAAAACATATGCAGTGATCCTTAACTTGACTCTAGCTATTATTTGAAGCGTAATAATAAATAAAAATAATAATGATACATCAACATAGTGTTATCTATACAAAAGTCGCAATTTTCCTAAGATTCTTCGAGTAGAAATGACTTTAAGAAGGTAAAATTAACTAACCACCTGTTTGATCGATACATGGATTGACAATGCTTAAATTTTTAAGATAACTAAAAGATAAAAAAATTAGGGTACTTCTACAAAGGATTATATATTCAATAGATAAGAGTTTTTGGCAATTCGTCAAACAGAAATGAGCATAATATGACAAAAATGCCTAACTACCTATTTGATCGCCGCGCAAAACATTTGCAATGATCCTTAACTTGACTCTAGCTATTTTTTGAAGGAGAATAACAAATAAAAAAATGATCATACATCAAAATAGTGTTATCTATACAAAATTCGCAATTTTCCTAAGGTTCTTCGAGTAGAAATGACTTTAAGAAGGTGAAATTAACTAACTACATATTTGATCGATACGTGGATTGACAATGCTTAAACTTTCAAGAAAACTAATAAATAAAAACTTAGGGTACTTCAACAAAGGATTATATATTCAATAGGTAGGAGTTTTCGGCAATTCGTTAAACAGAAATGAGCATAATATGACAAAAATGCCTAACTACCTATTTGATCGCCGCGCAAAACATTTGCGGTGATCCTTAACTTGACTCTAGCTATTATTTGAAGCGTAATAACAAATAAAAAAAATGCTGATACCTCAACATAGTGTTTTCTATAGAAAAGTCACAATTTTCCTATGGTTCTTCGAGTAGAAATGACTTTAAGAAGGTAAAATTAACTAACTACCTATTTGATCGATACATGGATTGACAATGCTTAAAATTTCAAGATAACTAGTAAATAAAAAATTAGGGTACATCAACAAAGGATTATATATTCAATAGGTAAGAGTTTTCGGCAATTCTTCAAACAAAAAAGAGCTTAATATGACAAAAATGCCTAACTAACTATTTGATCGCCGCGTAAAACATTTGTAGTGATCCTTAACTTGACTCTAGCTCTTATTTGTTGCGTAATAACAAATAAAAAAATGTTGATACCTCAACATAGTGTTATCTATAGAAAAGTCGCAATTTTCCTAAAGTTCTTCGAGTAGAAAAGACTTTAAGAATGTAAAATTAACTAACTACATATTTGATCGATACGTGGATTGACAATGCTTAAACTTTCAAGATAACTAATAAATAAAAAAATTAGGGTACTTCAACAAAGGATTATATATTCAATAGGTAGGAGTTTTCGGCAATTCGTCAAATAGAAATGAGCATAATATGACAAAAAATGCCTAACTACATATTTGATCGCCGCACAAAACATTTGCAGTGATCCTTAACTTTACTCTAGCTATTATTTGAAGCGTAACAATAAATAAAAAAATGATGATACATCAACATAGTGTTATATATACAAAAGTCACAATTTTCCTAAGGTTCTTCGAGTAGAAGTGACTTTAAGAAGGTGAAATTAACTCACCACATATTTGATCGATACTTGGATTGACAAAGTTTAATATTTCAAGATAACTAGTAAATAAAAATTAGGATACTTCAACAAAGGATTATATAATCAATAGGTGGGAGTTTTCGGCAATTCTTCAAACAGAAAAGAGCATAATATGACAAAAATGCATAACTACCTATTTGATCTCCGCTGAAAACATTTGCAGTGATCCTTAACTTGACTCTAGCTATTATTGGTAGCTTAATAATAAATAAAAAAATGATGATACATCAACATAGTGTTATCTATACAAAAGTCGCAATTTTGTTAAGGTTCTTCGAATAGAAATGACTTTAAGAAGGTGAAATTAACTAACCACCTATTTGATCGATACATGGATTGACAATGCTTAATATCTCAAGATAACTAATAAATAAAAAATTAGGGTACTTCTAAAAGGATTATATATTCAATAGGTAGGAGTTTTCGGCAATTCGCCAAACAGAGAAGAGCAAAATATGACAAAAATGACTTACTAACTATTTGATGGCCATGCAAAACATTTGCAGTGATCCTTAACTTGACTCTAGCTATTATTTGAAGGGTAATAATAAATAAAAAAAATGATGATACATCAACATAGTGTTATCTATGCAAAAGTCGCAATTTTCCTAAGGTTTTTTTGAGTAGAAATGACTTTAGGAATGTGAAATTAACTTACTACCTATTTGATCGATACTTGGATTGACAATGCTTAATATTTCAAGATAACTAATAAATAAAAAATTAGGGTACTTCAACAAAGGATTATATATTAAATAGGTAGGAGTTTTCGGCAATTCGTCAAACAGAAAAGAGCATAATATGACAAAAATGCCTAACTAACTATTTGATGGCCGCGCAAAACATTTGCCGTGATCCTTAACTTGACTCTAGCTATTATTTGAAGACTAATAATAAATAAAAAAATGAGGATACATCAATATAGTGTTATCTATACAAAAGTCGCAATTTTCCTAAGGTTCTTCGAGTAGAAATGACTTTAAGAAGGTGAAATTAACTAACCACCTATTTGATCGATACTTGGATTGACATTGCTTAATATTTCAAGATAACAAATAAATAAAAAATTAGGGTACTTCAACAAAGGATTATATATTCATTAGGTAGGACTTTTCGGCAAGTCGTCAATCAGAAAAGAGCATAATATGACAAAAATGCCTAACTAACTATTTGATGGCCGCCTAAAACATTTGCAGTGATCCTTAACTTGACTCTAGCTATTATTTGAAGACTAATAATAAATAAAAAAATGAGGATACATCAATATAGTGTTATCTATACAAAAGTTGCAATTTTCCTAAGGTTCTTCGAGTAGAAATGACTTTAAGAAGGTGAAATTAACTAACCACCTATTTGATCGATACTTCGATTGATAATGCTTAATATCTCAAGATAACTAGTAAATAAAAAATTAGGGTACTTCAACAAAGGATTACATATTCAATAGGTAGGAGTTTTCGGCAATTCTTCAAATAGAAAAGAGCATAATATGACAAAAATGCCTAACTACCTATTTGATCGCCGCGCAAAACATTTGCAGTGATCCTTAACTTGACTCTAGCTATTATTTGAAGAGTAATAACAAATAAAAAAATGATGATACCTCAACATAGTGTTATCTATAGAAAAGTCGCAATTTTCCTAAGGTTCTTCGAGTAGAAATGACTTTAAGATGGTAAAATTAACTAACTACCTATTTGATGGATACATGGATTGACAATTCTTAAAATTTCAAGACAACTAATAAATAATAAATTGGGGTACTTCAACAAAGGATTATATATTCAATAGGTAGGAGTTTTCGGCAATTCGTCAAACAGAAATGAGCATAATATGACAAAAAATGACTAACAACATATTTGATCGCCGCACAAAACATTTGCAGTGATCCTTAACTTTACTCTAGCTATTATTTGAAGCGTAATAATAAATAAAAAAATGATGATACATCAACATAGTGTTATCTATACAAAAGTCGCAATTTTCCTAAGATTCTTCACGTAGAAATGACTTTAAGAAGGTAAAATTAACTAACCACCTGTTTGATCGATACATGGATTGACAATGCTTAAATTTTTAAGATAACTAACAGATAAAAAAATTAGGGTACTTCTACAAAGGATTATATATTCAATAGGTAGGAGTTTTCGGCAATTCGTCAAACAGAAATGAGCATAATATGACAAAAATGCCTAACTAACTATTTGATGGCCGCGCAAAACATTTGCCGTGATCCTTAACTTGACTCTAGCTATTATTTGAAGACTAATAATAAATAAAAAAATGAGGATACATCAATATAGTGTTATCTATACAAAAGTCGCAATTTTCCTAAGGTTCTTCGAGTAGAAATGACTTTAAGAAGGTGAAATTAACTAACCACCTGTTTGATCGATACTTGGATTGACATTGCTTAATATTTCAAGATAACACATAAATAAAAAATTAGGGTACTTCAACAAAGGATTATATATTCATTAGGTACGAGTTTTCGGCAAGTCGTCAATCAGAAAAGAGCATAATATGACAAAAATGCCTAACTAACTATTTGATGGCCGCCTAAAACATTTGCAGTGATCCTTAACTTGACTCTAGCTATTATTTGAAGTGTAATAATAAATAAAAAAAATGATGATACATCAACATAGTGTTATCTATACAAAAGTTGCAATTTTCCTAAGGTTCTTCGAGTAGAAATGACTTTAAGAAGGTGAAATTAACTAACCACCTATTTGATCGATACTTGGATTGATAATGCTTAATATCTCAAGATAACTAGTAAATAAAAAATTAGGTACTTCAACAAAGGATTACATATTCAATAGGTAGGAGTTTTCGGCAATTCTTCAAACAGAAAAGAGCATAATATGACAAAAATGCCTAACTACCTATTTGATCGCCGCGCAAAACATTTGCAGTGATCCTTAACTTGACTCTAGCTATTATTTGAAGCGTAATAACAAATAAAAAAATGATGATATCTCAACATAGTGTTATCTATAGAAACGTCGCAATTTTCCTAAGGTTCTTCGAGTAGAAATGACTTTAAGAAGGTAAAATTAACTAACTACCTATTTGATGGATACATGGATTGACAATGCTTAAAATTTCAAGACAACTAATAAATAATAAATTGGGGTACTTCAACAAAGGATTATATATTCAATAGGTAGGAGTTTTCGGCAATTCGTCAAACAGAAATGAGCATAATATGACAAAAAATTACTAACTACATATTTGATCGCCGCACAAAACATTTACAGTGATCCTTAACTTTACTCTAGCTATTATTTGAAGCGTAATAATAAATAAAAAAATGATGATACATCAACATAATGTTATCTATACAAAAGTCGCAATTTTCCTAAGGTTCTTCGAGTAGAAGTGACTTTAAGAAGGTGAAATTAACTAACCACATATTTGATCGATACTTGGATTGACAATGTTTAATATTTCAAGATAACTAGTAAATAAAAATTAGGGTACTTCAACAAAGGAATATATAATCAATAGGTGGGAGTTTTCGGCAATTATTCAAACAGAAAAGACCATAATATGACAAAAATGCATTAGTACCAATTTGATCGCCGCGCAAAACATGTGCAGTGATCCTCAACTTGACTCTAGCTATTATTGGTAGCTTAATAACAAATAAAAAAATGATGATATCTCAACATAGTGTTATCTATAGAAAAGTCGCAATTTTCCTAAGGTTCTTCGAGTAGAAATGACTTTAAGAATGTAAAATTAACTAACTACCTATTTGATCGATACGTGGATTGACAATGCTTAAACTTTCAAGATAACTAATAAATAAAAAATTAGGGTACTTCAACAAAGGATTATATATTCAATAGGTAGGAGTTTTCGGCAATTTGTCAAACAGAAATGAGCATAATATGACAAAAAATGCCTAACTACATATTTGATCGCCGCACAAAATATTTGTAGGGATCCTTAACTTTACTCTAGCTATTATTTGAAGCGTAATAATAAATAAAAAAATGATGAAACATCAACTTAGTGTTATCTATACAAAAGTTGCAATTTTCCTAAGGTTCTTCGAGTAGAAATGACTTTAAGAATGTGAAATTTACTAATCACCTATTTGATCGATACTTGGATTGACATTGCTTAAAATTTCAAGATAACTAATAAATAAAAAATTAGGGTACTTCAACAATGGATTATATATTCAATAGGTAGGTGTTTTCGGCAATTCTTCAAACAGAAAAGAGCTTAATATGACAAAAATGCCTAACTACCTATTTGATCGCCGCGCAAAACATTTGCAGTGATCCTTAACTTGACTCTAGCTATTATTTGAAGCGTAATAACAAATAAAAAAATGATGATATCTCAACATAGTGTTATCTATAGAAAAGTCGCAATTTTCCTAAGGTTCTTCGAGTAGAAATGACTTTAAGAAGGTAAAATTAACTAACTACCTATTTGATGGATACATGGATTGACAATGCTTAAAATTTCAAGACAACTAATAAATAATAAATTGGGGTACTTCAACAAAGGATTATATATTCAATAGGTAGGAGTTTTCGGCAATTCGTCAAACAGAAATGAGCATAATATGACAAAAAATGACTAACTACATATTTGATCGCCGCTCAAAACATTTACAGTGATCCTTAACTTTACTCTAGCTATTATTTGAAGCGTAATAATAAATAAAAAAATGATGATACATCAACATAGTGTTATCTATACAAAAGTCGCAATTTTCCTAAAGTTCTTCGAGTAGAAGTGACTTTAAGAAGGTGAAATTAACTAACCACATATTTGATCGATACTTGGATTGACAATGTTTAATATTTCAAGATAACTAGTAAATAAAAATTAGGGTACTTCAACAAAGGAATATATAATCAATAGGTGGGAGTTTTCGGCAATTATTCAAACAGAAAAGACCATAATATGACAAAAATGCATTAGTACCAATTTGATCGCCGCGCAAAACATGTGCAGTGATCCTCAACTTGACTCTAGCTATTATTGGTAGCTTAATAATAAATAAAAAAATGATGATACATCAACATAGTGTTATCAATAGAAAAGTCGCAATTTTCCTAAGGTTCTTCGAGTAGAAATGACTTTAAGAATGTAAAAATAACTAACTACCTATTTGATCGATACGTGGATTGACAATGCTTAAACTTTCAAGATAACTAATAAATAAAAAATTAGGGTACTTCAACACAGGATTATATATTCAATAGGTAGGAGTTTTCGGCAATTTGTCAAACAGAAATGAGCATAATATGACAAAAAATGCCTAACTACATATTTGATCGCCGCACAAAATATTTGTAGGGATCCTTAACTTTACTCTAGCTATTATTTGAAGCGTAATAATAAATAAAAAAATGATGAAACATCAACTTAGTGTTATCTATACAAAAGTTGCAATTTTCCTAAGGTTCTTCGAGTAGAAATGACTTTAAGAATGTGAAATTAACTAACCACCTATTTGATCGATACTTGGATTGACATTGCTTAAAATTTCAAGATAACTAATAAATAAAAAATTAGGGTACTTCAACAAAGGATTATATATTCAATAGGTAGGTGTTTTCGGCAATTCTTCAAACAGAAAAGAGCTTAATATGACAAAAATGCCTAACTACCTATTTGATCGCCGCGCAAAACATTTGCAGTGATCCTTAACTTGACTCTAGCTATTATTTGAAGCGTAATAACAAATAAAAAAATGATGATATCTCAACATAGTGTTATCTATAGAAAAGTCGCAATTTTCCTAAGGTTCTTCGAGTAGAAATGACTTTAAGAAGGTAAAATTAACTAACTACCTATTTGATGGATACATGGATTGACAATGCTTAAAATTTCAAGACAACTAATAAATAATAAATTGGGGTACTTCAACAAAGGATTATATATTCAATAGGTAGGAGTTTTCGGCAATTCGTCAAACAGAAATGAGCATAATATGACAAAAAATGACTAACTACATATTTGATCGCCGCACAAAACATTTACAGTGATCCTTAACTTTACTCTAGCTATTATTTGAAGCGTAATAATAAATAAAAAAATGATGATACATCAACATAGTGTTATCTATACAAAAGTCGCAATTTTCCTAAGGTTCTTCGAGTAGAAGTGACTTTAAGAAGGTGAAATTAACTAACCACATATTTGATCGATACTTGGATTGACAATGTTTAATATTTCAAGATAACTAGTAACTAAAAATTAGGGTACTTCAACAAAGGAATATATAATCAATAGGTGGGAGTTTTCGGCAATTATTCAAACAGAAAAGACCATAATATGACAAAAATGCATTAGTACCAATTTGATCGCCGCGCAAAACATGTGCAGTGATCCTCAACTTGACTCTAGCTATTATTGGTAGCTTAATAATAAATAAAAAAATGATGATACATCAACATAGTGTTATCAAAAGAAAAGTCGCAATTTTCCTAAGGTTCTTCGAGTAGAAATGACTTTAAGAATGTAAAATTAACTAACTACCTATTTGATCGATACGTGGATTGACAATGCTTAAACTTTCAAGATAACTAATAAATAAAAAATTAGGGTACTTCAACAAAGGATTATATATTCAATAGGTAGGAGTTTTCGGCAATTTGTCAAACAGAAATGAGCATAATATGACAAAAAATGCCTAACTACATATTTGATGGCCGCACAAAATATTTGTAGGGATCCTTAACTTTACTCTAGCTATTATTTGAAGCGTAATAATAAATAAAAAAATGATGATACATCAACATAGTGTTATCTATACAAAAGTTGCAATTTTCCTAAGGTTCTTCGAGTAGAAATGACTTTAAGAAGGTGAAATTAACTAACCACCTATTTGATCGATACTTGGATTGACATTGCTTAAAATTTCAAGATAACTAATAAATAAAAAATTAGGGTACTTCAACAAAGGATTATATATTCATTAGGTAGGAGTTTTCGGCAAGTCGTCAATCAGAAAAGAGCATAATATGACAAAAATGCCTAACTAACTATTTGATGGCCGCCTAAAACATTTGCAGTGATCCTTAACTTGACTCTAGCTATTATTTGAAGCGTAATAATAAATAAAAAAATGACGATACATCAACATAGTGTTATCTATACAAACGTTGCAATTTTCCTAAGGTTCTTCGAGTAGAAATGACTTTAAG
The DNA here is from genome assembly GCA_021437785.1 of Rhodomyrtus psidioides. Taxonomy (NCBI): domain Eukaryota; kingdom Viridiplantae; phylum Streptophyta; class Magnoliopsida; order Myrtales; family Myrtaceae; genus Rhodomyrtus; species Rhodomyrtus psidioides. The sequence goes on along the minus strand of JAILYB010000059.1, from coordinate 5,251,828 downwards.
AAGGTGAAATTAACTAACCACCTATTTGATCGATACTTGGATTGACAATGCTTAATATCTCAAGATAACTAATAAATAAAAAATTAGGGTACTTCAACAAAGGATTATATATTCAATAGGTAGGAGTTTTCGGCAATTCGTCAAACAGAAATGAGCATAATATGATAAATAAAAATGCCTAACTACATATTTGATCGCCGCACAAAACATTTGCAGTGATCATTAACTTTACTCTAGCTATTATTTGAAGCGTAATAATAAATAAAAAAATGATGATACATCAACATAGTGTTATCAATAGAAAAGTCGCAATTTTCCTAAGGTTCTTCGAGTAGAAATGACTTTAAGAATGTAAAATTAACTAACTACCTATTTGATCGATACGTGGATTAACAATGCTTAAACTTTCAAGATAACTAATAAATAAAAAATTAGGGTACTTCAACAAAGGATTATATATTCAATAGGTAGGAGTTTTCGGCAATTTGTCAAACAGAAATGAGCATAATATGACAAAAAATGCCTAACTACATATTTGATCGCCGCACAAAACATTTGCAGTGATCCTTAACTTTACTTTAGCTATTATTTGAAGCGTAATAATAAATAAAAAAATGATGATACATCAACATAGTGTTATCTATACAAAAGTTGCAATTTTCCTAAGGTTCTTCGAGTAGAAATGACTTTAAGAAGGTGAAATTAACTAACCACCTATTTGATCGATACTTGGATTGACATTGCTTAAAATTTCAAGATAACTAATAAATAAAAAATTAGGGTACTTCAACAAAGGATTATATATTCAATAGGTAGGAGTTTTCGGCAATTTGTCAAACAGAAATGAGCATAATATGACAAAAAATGCCTAACTACATATTTGATCGCCGCACAAAACATTTACAGTCATCCTTAACTTTACTTTAGCTATTATTTGAAGCGTAATAATAAATAAAAAAATGATGATACATCAACATAGTGTTATCTATACAAAAGTTGCAATTTTCCTAAGGTTCTTCGAGTAGAAATGACTTTAAGAAGGTGAAATTAACTAACCACCTATTTGATCGATACTTGGATTGACATTGCTTAAAATTTCAAGATAACTAATAAATAAAAAATTAGGGTACTTCAACAAAGGATTATATATTCAACAGGTAGGAGTTTTCGGCAATTCTTCAAACAGAAAAGAGCATAATATGACAAAAATGCCTAACTACCTATTTGATGGCCGCGCAAAATATTTGCAGTGATCCTTAACTTGACTCTAGCTAATATTTGAAGACTAATAATAAATAAAAAAATGAGGATACATCAATATAGTGTTATCTAAACAAAAGTCGCAATTTTCCTAAGGTTCTTCGGGTAGAAATGACTTTAAGACGGTGAAATTAACTAACCACCTATTTGATCGATACTTGGATTGACATTGCTTAAAATTTCAAGATAACTAATAAATAAAAAATTAGGGTACTTCAACAAAGGATTATATATTCAATAGGTAGGAGTTTTCGGCAATTTGTCAAACAGAAATGAGCATAATATGACAAAAAATGCCTAACTACATATTTGATCGCCGCACAAAACATTTACAGTCATCCTTAACTTTACTTTAGCTATTATTTGAAGCGTAATAATAAATAAAAAAATGATGAAACATCAACATAGTGTTATCTATACAAAAGTTGCAATTTTCCTAAGGTTCTTCGAGTAGAAATGACTTTAAGAATGTGAAATTAACTAACCACCTATTTGATCGATACTTGGATTGACATTGCTTAAAATTTCAAGATAACTAATAAATAAAAAATTAGGGTACTTCAACAAAGGATTATATATTCATTAGGTAGGAGTTTTCGGCAAGTCGTCAATCAGAAAAGAGCATAATATGACAAAAATGCCTAACTAACTATTTGATGGCCGCCTAAAACATTTGCAGTGATCCTTAACTTGACTCTAGCTATTATTTGAAGCGTAATAATAAATAAAAAAATGACGATACATCAACATAGTGTTATCTATACAAACGTTGCAATTTTCCTAAGGTTCTTCGAGTAGAAATGACTTTAAGAAGGTGAAATTAACTAACCACCTATTTGATCGATACTTGGATTGACAATGCTTAATATCTCAAGATAACTAGTAAATAAAAAATTAGGGTACTTCAACAAAGGATTACATATTCAATAGGTAGGAGTTTTCGGCAATTCTTCAAACAGAAAATAGTATAATATGACAAAAATGCGTAACTACCTATTTGATCGCCGCGCAAAACATTTGCAGTGATCCTTAACTTGACTCTAGCTATTATTTGAAGCGTAATAACAAATAAAAAAATGATGATACCTCAACATAGTGTTATCTATAGAAAAGTCGCAATTTTCCTAAGGTTCTTCGAGTAGAAATGACTTTAAGAAGGTAAAATTAACTAACTACCTATTTGATGGATACATGGATTGACAATGCTTAAAATTTCAAGACAACTAATAAATAATAAATTGGGGTACTTCAACAAAGGATTATATATTCAATAGGTAGGAGTTTTCGGCAATTCGTCAAACTGAAATGAGCATAATATGACAAAAAATGCCTAACTACATATTTGATCGCCGCACAAAACATTTGCAGTGATCCTTAAACTGACTCTAGCTATTATTTGAAGCGTAATAATAAATAAAAAAATGATGATACATCAACATAGTGTTATCTATACAAAAGTCGCAATTTTCCTAAGGTTCTTCGAGTAGAAATGACTTTAAGAAGGTAAAATTAACTAACTACCTATTTGATGGATACATGGATTGACAATGCTTAAAATTTCAAGATAACTAATAAATAAAAAATTAGGGTACTTCAAAAAAGGATTATATATTCAATAGGTAGGAGTTTTCGGCAATTCGTCAAACAGAAATGAGCATAATATGACAAAAATGCCTAACTACCTATTTGATCGCCGCACAAAACATTTGCAATGATTCTTAACTTGACTCTAGCTATTTTTTGAAGCAGAATAACAAATAAAAAAACGATCATACATCAAAATAGGGTTATCTATACAAAAGTCGTAATTTTCCTCGGGTTCTTCGAATAGAAATGACTTTAAGAAGGTGACATTAACTAACTACCTATTTGATCGTTACTTGGATTGACAATGCTTAATATTTCAAGATAACTAATAAATAAAAAATTAGGGTACTTCAACAAAGGATTATATATTCAATAGGTAGGAGTTTTCGGCAATTCGTCAAACAGAAATGAGCATAATATGATAAATAAAAATGCCTAACTACATATTTGATCGCCGCACAAAACATTTGCAGTGATCATTAACTTTACTCTAGCTATTATTTGAAGCGTAATAATAAATAAAAAAATGATGATACATCAACATAGTGTTATCAATAGAAAAGTCGCAATTTTCCTAAGGTTCTTCGAGTAGAAATGACTTTAAGAATGTAAAATTAACTAACTACCTATTTGATCGATACGTGGATTAACAATGCTTAAACTTTCAAGATAACTAATAAATAAAAAATTAGGGTACTTCAACAAAGGATTATATATTCAATAGGTAGGAGTTTTCGGCAATTTGTCAAACAGAAATGAGCATAATATGACAAAAAATGCCTAACTACATATTTGATCGCCGCACAAAACATTTGCAGTGATCCTTAACTTTACTTTAGCTATTATTTGAAGCGTAATAATAAATAAAAAAATGATGATACATCAACATAGTGTTATCTATACAAAAGTTGCAATTTTCCTAAGGTTCTTCGAGTAGAAATGACTTTAAGAAGGTGAAATTAACTAACCACCTATTTGATCGATACTTGGATTGACATTGCTTAAAATTTCAAGATAACTAATAAATAAAAAATTAGGGTACTTCAACAAAGGATTATATATTCAATAGGTAGGAGTTTTCGGCAATTTGTCAAACAGAAATGAGCATAATATGACAAAAAATGCCTAACTACATATTTGATCGCCGCACAAAACATTTACAGTCATCCTTAACTTTACTTTAGCTATTATTTGAAGCGTAATAATAAATAAAAAAATGATGATACATCAACATAGTGTTATCTATACAAAAGTTGCAATTTTCCTAAGGTTCTTCGAGTAGAAATGACTTTAAGAAGGTGAAATTAACTAACCACCTATTTGATCGATACTTGGATTGACATTGCTTAAAATTTCAAGATAACTAATAAATAAAAAATTAGGGTACTTCAACAAAGGATTATATATTCAACAGGTAGGAGTTTTCGGCAATTCTTCAAACAGAAAAGAGCATAATATGACAAAAATGCCTAACTACCTATTTGATGGCCGCGCAAAATATTTGCAGTGATCCTTAACTTGACTCTAGCTAATATTTGAAGACTAATAATAAATAAAAAAATGAGGATACATCAATATAGTGTTATCTAAACAAAAGTCGCAATTTTCCTAAGGTTCTTCGGGTAGAAATGACTTTAAGACGGTGAAATTAACTAACCACCTATTTGATCGATACATGGATTGACATTGCTTAATATTTCAAGATAACAAATAAATAAAAAATTAGGGTACTTCAACAAAGGATTATATATTCATTAGGTAGGAGTTTTCGGCAAGTCGTCAATCAGAAAAGAGCATAATATGACAAAAATGCCTAACTAACTATTTGATGGCCGCCTAAAACATTTGCAGTGATCCTTAACTTGACTCTAGCTATTATTTGAAGCGTAATAATAAATAAAAAAATGATGATACATCAACATAGTGTTATCTATACAAAAGTTGCAATTTTCCTAAGGTTCTTCGAGTAGAAATGACTTTAAGAAGGTGAAATTAACTAACCACCTATTTGATCGATACTTGGATTGACAATGCTTAATATCTCAAGATAACTAGTAAATAAAAAATTAGGGAACTTCAACAAAGGATTATATAATCAATAGGTGGGAGTTTTCAGCAATTCTTCAAACAGAAAAGAGCATAATATGACAAAAATGCATAAGTACCTATTTGATCGCCGCGCAAAACATTTGCAGTGATCCTTAACTTGACTCTAGCTATTATTGGAAGCGTAATAATAAATAAAAAAATGATGATACATCAACATAGTGTTATCTATACAAAAGTCGCAATTTTCCTAAGATTCTTCAAGTAGAAATGACTTTAAGAAGGTAAAATTAACTAACCACCTGTTTGATCGATACATGGATTGACAATGCTTAAATTTTTAAGATAACTAACAGATAAAAAAATTAGGGTACTTCTACAAAGGATTATATATTCAATAGGTAGGAGTTTTCGGCAATTCGTCAAACAGAAATGAGCATAATATGACAAAAATGCCTAACTACCTATTTGATCGCCGCACAAAACATTTGCAATGATTCTTAACTTGACTCTAGCTATTTTTTGAAGCAGAATAACAAATAAAAAAATGATCATACATCAAAATAGTGTTATCTATACAAAAGTCGCAATTTTCCTCGGGTTCTTCGAATAGAAATGACTTTAAGAAGGTGACATTAACTAACTACCTATTTGATCGATACTTGGATTGACAATGCTTAATATTTCAAGATAACTAATAAATAAAAAATTAGGGTACTTCAACAAAGGATTATATATTCAATAGGTAGGAGTTTTCGGCAATTCGTCAAACAGAAATGAGCATAATATGATAAAAAAATGCCTAACTACATATTTGATCGCCGCACAAAACATTTGCAGTCATCCTTAACTTTACTTTAGCTATTATTTGAAGCGTAATAATAAATAAAAAAATGATGATACATCAACATAGTGTTATCTAAACAAAAGTTGCAATTTTCCTAAGGTTCTTCGAGTAGAAATGACTTTAAGAAGGTGAAATTAACTAACCACCTATTTGATCGATACTTGGATTGACATTGCTTAAAATTTCAAGATAACTAATAAATAAAAAATTAGGGTACTTCAACAAAGGATTATATATTCAGTAGGTAGGAGTTTTCGGCAATTTGTCAAACAGAAATGAGCATAATATGACAAAAAATGCCTAACTACATATTTGATCGCCACACAAAACATTTGCAGTCATCCTTAACTTTACTTTAGCTATTATTTGAAGCGTAATAATAAATAAAAAAATGATGATACATCAACATAGTGTTATCTATACAAAAGTTGCAATTTTCCTAAGGTTCTTCGAGTAGAAATGACTTTAAGACGGTGAAATTAACTAACCACCTATTTGATCGATACATGGATTGACATTGCTTAATATTTCAAGATAACAAATAAATAAAAAATTAGGGTACTTCAACAAAGGATTATATATTCATTAGGTAGGAGTTTTCGGCAAGTCGTCAATCAGAAAAGAGCATAATATGACAAAAATGCCTAACTAACTATTTGATGGCCGCCTAAAACATTTGCAGTGATCCTTAACATGACTCTAGCTATTATTTGAAGCGTAATAATAAATAAAAAAATGATGATACATCAACATAGTGTTATCTATACAAAAGTTGCAATTTTCCTAAGGTTCTTCGAGTAGAAATGACTTTAAGAAGGTGAAATTAACTAACCACCTATTTGATCGATACTTGGATTGACAATGCTTAATATCTCAAGATAACTAGTAAATAAAAAATTAGGGTACTTCAACAAAGGATTACATATTCAATAGGTAGGAGTTTTCGGCAATTCTTCAAACAGAAAATAGCATAATATGACAAAAATGCGTAACTACCTATTTGATCGCCGCGCAAAACATTTGCAGTGATCCTTAACTTGACTCTAGCTATTAATTGAAGCGTAATAACAAATAAAAAAATGATGATACCTCAACATAGTGTTATCTATAGAAAAGTCGCAATTTTCCTAAGGTTCTTCGAGTAGAAATGACTTTAAGAAGGTAAAATTAACTAACTACCTATTAGATGGATACATGGATTGACAATGCTTAAAATTTCAAGACAACTAATAAATAATAAATTGGGGTACTTCAACAAAGGATTATATATTCAATAGGTAGGAGTTTTCGGCAATTCGTCAAACAGAAATGAGCATAATATGACAAAAAATGCCTAACTACATATTTGATCGCCGCACAAAACATTTGCAGTGATCCTTAACTTGGCTCTAGCTATTATTTGAAGCGTAATAATAAATAAAAAAATAATGATACATCAACATAGTGTTATCTATACAAAAGTTGCAATTTTCCTAAGGTTCTTCGAGTAGAAATGACTTTAAGAAGGTGAAATTAACTAACCACCTATTTGATCGATACTTGGATTGACATTGCTTAAAATTTCAAGATAACTAATAAATAAAAAATTAGGGTACTTCAACAAAGGATTATATATTCAACAGGTAGGAGTTTTCGGCAATTCTTCAAACAGAAAAGAGCATAATATGACAAAAATGCCTAACTACCTATTTGATGGCCGCGCAAAATATTTGCAGTGATCCTTAACTTGACTCTAGCTAATATTTGAAGACTAATAATAAATAAAAAAATGAGGATACATCAATATAGTGTTATCTAAACAAAAGTCGCAATTTTCCTAAGGTTCTTCGGGTAGAAATGACTTTAAGACGGTGAAATTAACTAACCACCTATTTGATCGATACATGGATTGACATTGCTTAATATTTCAAGATAACAAATAAATAAAAAATTAGGGTACTTCAACAAAGGATTATATATTCATTAGGTAGGAGTTTTCGGCAAGTCGTCAATCAGAAAAGATCATAATATGACAAAAATGCCTAACTAACTATTTGATGGCCGCCTAAAACATTTGCAGTGATCCTTAACTTGCTCTAGCTATTATTTGAAGCGTAATAATAAATAAAAAAATGATGATACATCAACATAGTGTTATCTATACAAAAGTTGCAATTTTCCTAAGGTTCTTCGAGTAGAAATGACTTTAAGAAGGTGAAATTAACTAACCACCTATTTGATCGATACTTGGATTGACAATGCTTAATATCTCAAGATAACTAGTAAATAAAAAATTAGGGTACTTCAACAAAGGATTACATATTCAATAGGTAGGAGTTTTCGGCAATTCTTCAAACAGAAAATAGCATAATATGACAAAAATGCGTAACTACCTATTTGATCGCCGCGCAAAACATTTGCAGTGATCCTTAACTTGACTCTAGCTATTAATTGAAGCGTAATAACAAATAAAAAAATGATGATACCTCAACATAGTGTTATCTATACAAAAGTCGCAATTTTCCTAAGGTTCTTCGAGTAGAAATGACTTTAAGAAGGTAAAATTAACTAACTACCTATTAGATGGATACATGGATTGACAATGCTTAAAATTTCAAGACAACTAATAAATAATAAATTGGGGTACTTCAACAAAGGATTATATATTCAATAGGTAGGAGTTTTCGGCAATTCGTCAAACAGAAATGAGCATAATATGACAAAAAATGCCTAACTACATATTTGATCGCCGCACAAAACATTTGCAGTGATCCTTAACTTGGCTCTAGCTGTTATTTGAAGCGTAATAATAAATAAAAAAATGATGATACATCAACATAGTGTTATCTATACAAAAGTCGCAATTTTCCTAAGGTTCTTCGAGTAGAAGTGACTTTAAGAAGGTGAAATTAACTAACCACCTATTTGGTCGATACTTGGATTGACAAAGTTTAATATTTTAAGATAACTAGTAAATAAAAAATTAGGGAACTTCAACAAAGGATTATATAATCAGTAGGTGGGAGTTTTCAGCAATTCTTCAAACAGAAAAGAGCATAATATGACAAAAATGCATAAGTACCTATTTGATCGCTGCGCAAAACATTTGCAGTGATCCTTAACTTGACTCTAGCTATTATTGGAAGCGTAATAATAAATAAAAAAATGATGATACATCAACATAGTGTTATCTATACAAAAGTCGCAATTTTCCTAAGATTCTTCAAGTAGAAATGACTTTAAGAAGGTAAAATTAACTAACCACCTGTTTGATCGATACATGGATTGACAATGCTTAAATTTTTAAGATAACTAACAGATAAAAAAATTAGGGTACTTCTACAAAGGATTATATATTCAATAGGTAGGAGTTTTCGGCAATTCGTCAAACAGAAATGAGCATAATATGACAAAAATGCCTAACTACCTATTTGATCGCCGCACAAAACATTTGCAATGATTCTTAACTTGACTCTAGCTATTTTTTGAAGCACAATAACAAATAAAAAAATGATCATACATCAAAATAGTGTTATCTATACAAAAGTCACAATTTTCCTCGGGTTCTTCGAATAGAAATGACTTTAAGAAGGTGACATTAACTAACTACCTATTTGATCGATACTTGGATTGACAATGCTTAATATTTCAAGATAACTAATAAATAAAAAATTAGGGTACTTCAACAAAGGATTATATATTCAATAGGTAGGAGTTTTCGGCAATTCGTCAAACAGAAATGAGCATAATATGATAAAAAAATGCCTAACTACATATTTGATCGCCGCACAAAACATTTGCAGTCATCCTTAACTTTACTTTAGCTATTATTTGAAGCGTAATAATAAATAAAAAAATGATGATACATCAACATAGTGTTATCTATACAAAAGTTGCAATTTTCCTAAGGTTCTTCGAGTACAAATGACTTTAAGAAGGTGAAATTAACTAACCACCTATTTGAACGATACTTGGATTGACATTGCTTAAAATTTCAAGATAACTAATAAATAAAAAATTAGGGTACTTCAACAAAGGATTATATATTCAGTAGGTAGGAGTTTTCGGCAATTTGTCAAACAGAAATGAGCATAATATGACAAAAAATGCCTAACTACATATTTGATCGCCGCACAAAACATTTGCAGTCATCCTTAACTTTACTTTAGCTATTATTTGAAGCGTAATAATAAATAAAAAAATGATGATACATCAACATAGTGTTATCTATACAAAAGTTGCAATTTTCCTAAGGTTCTTCGAGTAGAAATGACTTTAAGAAGGTGAAATTAACTAACCACCTATTTGATCGATACTTGGATTGACATTGCTTAAAATTTCAAGATAACTAATAAATAAAAAATTAGGGTACTTCAACAAAGGATTATATATTCAATAGGTAGGAGTTTTCGGCAATTCGTCAAACAGAAATGAGCATAATATGACAAAAATGCCTAACTACCTATTTGATGGCCGCGCAAAATATTTGCAGTGATCCTTAACTTGACTCTAGCTAATATTTGAAGACTAATAATAAATAAAAAAATGAGGATACATCAATATAGTGTTATCTAAACAAAAGTCGCAATTTTCCTAAGGTTCTTCGAGTAGAAATGACTTTAAGACGGTGAAATTAACTAACCACCTATTTGATCGATACATGGATTGACATTGCTTAATATTTCAAGATAACAAATAAATAAAAAATTAGGGTACTTCAACAAAGGATTATATATTCATTAGGTAGGAGTTTTCGGCAAGTCGTCAATCAGAAAAGAGCATAATATGACAAAAATGCCTAACTAACTATTTGATGGCCGCCTAAAACATTTGCAGTGATCCTTAACTTGACTCTAGCTATTATTTGAAGCGTAATAATAAATAAAAAAATGATGATACATCAACATAGTGTTATCTATACAAAAGTTGCAATTTTCCTAAGGTTCTTCGAGTAGAAATGACTTTAAGAAGGTGAAATTAACTAACCACCTATTTGATCGATACTTGGATTGACAATGCTTAATATCTCAAGATAACTAGTAAATAAAAAATTAGGGTACTTCAACAAAGGATTACATATTCAATAGGTAGGAGTTTTCGGCAATTCTTCAAACAGAAAATAGCATAATATGACAAAAATGCGTAACTACCTATTTGATCGCCGCGCAAAACATTTGCAGTGATCCTTAACTTGACTCTAGCTATTAATTGAAGCGTAATAACAAATAAAAAAATGATGATACCTCAACATAGTGTTATCTATACAAAAGTCGCAATTTTCCTAAGGTTCTTCGAGTAGAAATGACTTTAAGAAGGTAAAATTAACTAACTACCTATTAGATGGATACATGGATTGACAATGCTTAAAATTTCAAGACAACTAATAAATAATAAATTGGGGTACTTCAACAAAGGATTATATATTCAATAGGTAGGAGTTTTCGGCAATTCGTCAAACAGAAATGAGCATAATATGACAAAAAATGCCTAACTACATATTTGATCGCCGCACAAAACATTTGCAGTGATCCTTAACTTGGCTCTAGCTGTTATTTGAAGCGTAATAATAAATAAAAAAATGATGATACATCAACATAGTGTTATCTATACAAAAGTTGCAATTTTCCTAAGGTTCTTCGAGTAGAAATGACTTTAAGAAGGTGAAATTAACTAACCACCTATTTGATCGATACTTGGATTGACATTGCTTAAAATTTCAAGATAACTAATAAATAAAAAATTAGGGTACTTCAACAAAGGATTATATATTCAATAGGTAGGAGTTTTCGGCAATTCGTCAAACAGAAATGAGCATAATATGACAAAAATGCCTAACTACCTATTTGATGGCCGCGCAAAATATTTGCAGTGATCCTTAACTTGACTCTAGCTAATATTTGAAGACTAATAATAAATAAAAAAATGAGGATACATCAATATAGTGTTATCTAAACAAAAGTCGCAATTTTCCTAAGGTTCTTCGAGTAGAAATGACTTTAAGACGGTGAAATTAACTAACCACCTATTTGATCGATACATGGATTGACATTGCTTAATATTTCAAGATAACAAATAAATAAAAAATTAGGGTACTTCAACAAAGGATTATATATTCATTAGGTAGGAGTTTTCGGCAAGTCGTCAATCAGAAAAGAGCATAATATGACAAAAATGCCTAACTAACTATTTGATGGCCGCCTAAAACATTTGCAGTGATCCTTAACTTGACTCTAGCTATTATTTGAAGCGTAATAATAAATAAAAAAATGATGATACATCAACATAGTGTTATCTATACAAAAGTTGCAATTTTCCTAAGGTTCTTCGAGTAGAAATGACTTTAAGAAGGTGAAATTAACTAACCACCTATTTGATCGATACTTGGATTGACAATGCTTAATATCTCAAGATAACTAGTAAATAAAAAATTAGGGTACTTCAACAAAGGATTACATATTCAATAGGTAGGAGTTTTCGGCAATTCTTCAAACAGAAAATAGCATAATATGACAAAAATGCGTAACTACCTATTTGATCGCCGCGCAAAACATTTGCAGTGATCCTTAACTTGACTCTAGCTATTAATTGAAGCGTAATAACAAATAAAAAAATGATGATACCTCAACATAGTGTTATCTATACAAAAGTCGCAATTTTCCTAAGGTTCTTCGAGTAGAAATGACTTTAAGAAGGTAAAATTAACTAACTACCTATTAGATGGATACATGGATTGACAATGCTTAAAATTTCAAGACAACTAATAAATAATAAATTGGGGTACTTCAACAAAGGATTATATATTCAATAGGTAGGAGTTTTCGGCAATTCGTCAAACAGAAATGAGCATAATATGACAAAAAATGCCTAACTACATATTTGATCGCCGCACAAAACATTTGCAGTGATCCTTAACTTGGCTCTAGCTGTTATTTGAAGCGTAATAATAAATAAAAAAATGATGATACATCAACATAGTGTTATCTATACAAAAGTCGCAATTTTCCTAAGGTTCTTCGAGTAGAAGTGACTTTAAGAAGGTGAAATTAACTAACCACCTATTTGGTCGATACTTGGATTGACAAAGTTTAATATTTTAAGATAACTAGTAAATAAAAAATTAGGGAACTTCAACAAAGGATTATATAATCAGTAGGTGGGAGTTTTCAGCAATTCTTCAAACAGAAAAGAGCATAATATGACAAAAATGCATAAGTACCTATTTGATCGCTGCGCAAAACATTTGCAGTGATCCTTAACTTGACTCTAGCTATTATTGGAAGCGTAATAATAAATAAAAAAATGATGATACATCAACATAGTGTTATCTATACAAAAGTCGCAATTTTCCTAAGATTCTTCAAGTAGAAATGACTTTAAGAAGGTAAAATTAACTAACCACCTGTTTGATCGATACATGGATTGACAATGCTTAAATTTTTAAGATAACTAACAGATAAAAAAATTAGGGTACTTCTACAAAGGATTATATATTCAATAGGTAGGAGTTTTCGGCAATTCGTCAAACAGAAATGAGCATAATATGACAAAAATGCCTAACTACCTATTTGATCGCCGCACAAAACATTTGCAATGATTCTTAACTTGACTCTAGCTATTTTTTGAAGCACAATAACAAATAAAAAAATGATCATACATCAAAATAGTGTTATCTATACAAAAGTCACAATTTTCCTCGGGTTCTTCGAATAGAAATGACTTTAAGAAGGTGACATTAACTAACTACCTATTTGATCGATACTTGGATTGACAATGCTTAATATTTCAAGATAACTAATAAATAAAAAATTAGGGTACTTCAACAAAGGATTATATATTCAATAGGTAGGAGTTTTCGGCAATTCGTCAAACAGAAATGAGCATAATATGATAAAAAAATGCCTAACTACATATTTGATCGCCGCACAAAACATTTGCAGTCATCCTTAACTTTACTTTAGCTATTATTTGAAGCGTAATAATAAATAAAAAAATGATGATACATCAACATAGTGTTATCTATACAAAAGTTGCAATTTTCCTAAGGTTCTTCGAGTACAAATGACTTTAAGAAGGTGAAATTAACTAACCACCTATTTGAACGATACTTGGATTGACATTGCTTAAAATTTCAAGATAACTAATAAATAAAAAATTAGGGTACTTCAACAAAGGATTATATATTCAGTAGGTAGGAGTTTTCGGCAATTTGTCAAACAGAAATGAGCATAATATGACAAAAAATGCCTAACTACATATTTGATCGCCGCACAAAACATTTGCAGTCATCCTTAACTTTACTTTAGCTATTATTTGAAGCGTAATAATAAATAAAAAAATGATGATACATCAACATAGTGTTATCTATACAAAAGTTGCAATTTTCCTAAGGTTCTTCGAGTAGAAATGACTTTAAGAAGGTGAAATTAACTAACCACCTATTTGATCGATACTTGGATTGACATTGCTTAAAATTTCAAGATAACTAATAAATAAAAAATTAGGGTACTTCAACAAAGGATTATATATTCAATAGGTAGGAGTTTTCGGCAATTCGTCAAACAGAAATGAGCATAATATGACAAAAATGCCTAACTACCTATTTGATGGCCGCGCAAAATATTTGCAGTGATCCTTAACTTGACTCTAGCTAATATTTGAAGACTAATAATAAATAAAAAAATGAGGATACATCAATATAGTGTTATCTAAACAAAAGTCGCAATTTTCCTAAGGTTCTTCGAGTAGAAATGACTTTAAGACGGTGAAATTAACTAACCACCTATTTGATCGATACATGGATTGACATTGCTTAATATTTCAAGATAACAAATAAATAAAAAATTAGGGTACTTCAACAAAGGATTATATATTCATTAGGTAGGAGTTTTCGGCAAGTCGTCAATCAGAAAAGAGCATAATATGACAAAAATGCCTAACTAACTATTTGATGGCCGCCTAAAACATTTGCAGTGATCCTTAACTTGACTCTAGCTATTATTTGAAGCGTAATAATAAATAAAAAAATGATGATACATCAACATAGTGTTATCTATACAAAAGTTGCAATTTTCCTAAGGTTCTTCGAGTAGAAATGACTTTAAGAAGGTGAAATTAACTAATCACCTATTTGATCGATACTTGGATTGACAATGCTTAATATCTCAAGATAACTAGTAAATAAAAAATTAGGGTACTTCAACAAAGGATTACATATTCAATAGGTAGGAGTTTTCGGCAATTCTTCAAACAGAAAATAGCATAATATGACAAAAATGCGTAACTACCTATTTGATCGCCGCGCAAAACATTTGCAGTGATCCTTAACTTGACTCTAGCTATTAATTGAAGCGTAATAACAAATAAAAAAATGATGATACCTCAACATAGTGTTATCTATAGAAAAGTCGCAATTTTCCTAAGGTTCTTCGAGTAGAAATGACTTTAAGAAGGTAAAATTAACTAACTACCTATTAGATGGATACATGGATTGACAATGCTTAAAATTTCAAGACAACTAATAAATAATAAATTGGGGTACTTCAACAAAGGATTATATATTCAATAGGTAGGAGTTTTCGGCAATTCGTCAAACAGAAATGAGCATAATATGACAAAAAATGCCTAACTACATATTTGATCGCCGCACAAAACATTTGCAGTGATCCTTAACTTGGCTCTAGCTATTATTTGAAGCGTAATAATAAATAAAAAATGATGATACATTAACATAGTGTTATCTATACAAAAGTCGCAATTTTCCTAAGGTTCTTCGAGTAGAAGTGACTTTAAGAAGGTGAAATTAACTAACCACCTATTTGGTCGATACTTGGATTGACAAAGTTTAATATTTCAAGATAACTAGTAAATAAAAAATTAGGAAACTTCAACAAAGGATTATATAATCAATAGGTGGGAGTTTTCAGCAATTCTTCAAACAGAAAAGAGCATAATATGACAAAAATGCATAAGTACCTATTTGATCGCCGCGCAAAACATTTGCAGTGATCCTTAACTTGACTCTAGCTATTATTGGAAGCGTAATAATAAATAAAAAAATGATGATACATCAACATAGTGTTATCTATACAAAAGTCGCAATTTTCCTAAGATTCTTCAAGTAGAAATGACTTTAAGAAGGTAAAATTAACTAACCACCTGTTTGATCGATACATGGATTGACAATGCTTAAATTTTTAAGATAACTAACAGATAAAAAAATTAGGGTACTTCTACAAAGGATTATATATTCAATAGGTAGGAGTTTTCGGCAATTCGTCAAACAGAAATGAGCATAATATGACAAAAATGCCTAACTACCTATTTGATCGCCGCACAAAACATTTGCAATGATTCTTAACTTGACTCTAGCTATTTTTTGAAGCAGAATAACAAATAAAAAAATGATCATACATCAAAATAGTGTTATCTATACAAAAGTCGCAATTTTCCTCGGGTTCTTCGAATAGAAATGACTTTAAGAAGGTGACATTAACTAACTACCTATTTGATCGATACTTGGATTGACAATGCTTAATATTTCAAGATAACTAATAAATAAAAAATTAGGGTACTTCAACAAAGGATTATATATTCAATAGGTAGGAGTTTTCGGCAATTCGTCAAACAGAAATGAGCATAATATGATAAAAAAATGCCTAACTACATATTTGATCGCCGCACAAAACATTTGCAGTGATCATTAACTTTACTCTAGCTATAATTTGAAGCGTAATAATATATAAAAAAATGATGATGCATCAACATAGTGTTATATATACAAAAGTCGCAATTTTCCTAAGGTTCTTCGAGTAGAAGTGACTTTAAGAAGGTTAAATTAACTAACCACATATTTGATCGATACTTGGATTGACAATGTTTAATATTTCAAGATAACTAGTAAATAAAAATTAGGGTACTTCAACAAAGGAATATATAATCAATAGGTGGGAGTTTTCGGCAATTATTCAAACAGAAAAGACCATAATATGACAAAAATGCATTAGTACCTATTTGATCGCCGCGCAAAACATGTGCAGTGATCCTTAACTTGACTCTAGCTATTATTGGTAGCTTAATAATAAATAAAAAAATGATGATACATCAACATAGTGTAATCAATAGAAAAGTCGCAATTTTCCTAAGGTTCTTCGAGTAGAAATGACTTTAAGAATGTAAAATTAACTAACTACCTATTTGATCGATACGTGGATTAACAATGCTTAAACTTTCAAGATAACTAATAAATAAAAAATTAGGGTACTTCAACAAAGGATTATATATTCAATAGGTAGGAGTTTTCGGCAATTTGTCAAACAGAAATGAGCATAATATGACAAAAAATGCCTAACTACATATTTGATCGCCGCACAAAACATTTGCAGTCATCCTTAACTTTACTTTAGCTATTATTTGAAGCGTAATAATAAATAAAAAAATGATGATACATCAACATAGTGTTATCTATACAAAAGTTGCAATTTTCCTAAGGTTCTTTGAGTAGAAATGACTTTAAGAAGGTGAAATTAACTAACCACCTATTTGATCGATACTTGGATTGACATTGCTTAAAATTTCAAGATAACTAATAAATAAAAAATTAGGGTACTTCAACAAAGGATTATATATTCAATAGGTAGGAGTTTTCGGCAATTCTTCAAACAGAAAAGAGCATAATATGACAAAAATGCCTAACTACCTATTTGATCGCCGCGCAAAACATTTGCAGTGATCCTAAACTTGACTCTAGCTATTATTTGAAGCGTAATAACAAATAAAAAAATGATGATACCTCAACATAGTGTTATCTATAGAAAAGTCGCAATTTTCCTAAGGTTCTTCGAGTAGAAATTACTTTAAGAAGGTAAAATTAACTAACTACCTATTTGATGGATACATGGATTGACAATGCTTAAAATTTCAAGACAACTAATAAATAATAAATTGGGGTACTTCAACAAAGGATTATATATTCAATAGGTAGGAGTTTTCGGCAATTCGTCAAATAGAAATGAGCATAATATGACAAAAAATGCCTAACTACCTATTTGATCGCCGCGCAAAACATTTGCAGTGATCCTTAACTTGGCTCTAGCTATTATTTGAAGCGTAATAACAAATAAAAAATGATGATACCACAACATAGTGTTATCTATAGAAAAGTCGCAATTTTCCTAAGGTTCTTCGAGTAGAAGTGACTTTAAGAAGGTGAAATTAACTAACCACCTATTTGGTCGATACTTGGATTGACAAAGTTTAATATTTCAAGATAACTAGTAAATAAAAAATTAGGGAACTTCAACAAAGGATTATATAATCAATAGGTGGGAGTTTTCAGCAATTCTTCAAACAGAAAAGAGCATAATATGACAAAAATGCATAAGTACCTATTTGATCGCCGCGCAAAACATTTGCAGTGATCCTTAACTTGACTCTAGCTATTATTGGAAGCGTAATAATAAATAAAAAAATGATGATACATCAACATAGTGTTATCTATACAAAAGTCGCAATTTTCCTAAGATTCTTCAAGTAGAAATGACTTTAAGAAGGTAAAATTAACTAACCACCTGTTTGATCGATACATGGATTGACAATGCTTAAATTTTTAAGATAACTAACAGATAAAAAAATTAGGGTACTTCTACAAAGGATTATATATTCAATAGGTAGGAGTTTTCGGCAATTCGTCAAACAGAAATGAGCATAATATGACAAAAATGCCTAACTACCTATTTGATCGCCGCACAAAACATTTGCAATGATTCTTAACTTGACTCTAGCTATTTTTTGAAGCAGAATAACAAATAAAAAAATGATCATACATCAAAATAGTGTTATCTATACAAAAGTCGCAATTTTCCTCGGATTCTTCGAATAGAAATGACTTTAAGAAGGTGACATTAACTAACTACCTATTTGATCGATACTTGGATTGACAATGCTTAATATTTCAAGATAACTAATAAATAAAAAATTAGGGTACTTCAACAAAGGATTATATATTCAATAGGTAGGAGTTTTCGGCAATTCGTCAAACAGAAATGAGCATAATATGATAAAAAAATGCCTAACTACATATTTGATCGCCGCACAAAACATTTGCTGTGATCATTAACTTTACTCTAGCTATAATTTGAAGCGTAATAATATATAAAAAAATGATGATGCATCAACATAGTGTTATATATACAAAAGCCGCAATTTTCCTAAGGTTCTTCGAGTAGAAATGACTTTAAGAAGGTGAAATTAACTAAACACCTATTTGATCGATACTTGGATTGACATTGCTTAAAATTTCAAGATAACTAATAAATAAAAAATTAGGGTACTTCAACAAAGGATTATATATTCAATAGGTAGGAGTTTTCGGCAATTCTTCAAACAGAAAAGAGCATAATATGACAAAAATGCCTAACTACCTATTTGATCGCCGCGCAAAACATGTGCAGTGATCCTTAACTTGACTCTAGCTATTATTTGAAGCGTAATAACAAATAAAAAAATGATGATACCTCAACATAGTGTTATCTATAGAAAAGTCGCAATTTTCCTAAGGTTCTTCGAGTAGAAATGACTTTAAGAAGGTAAAATTAACTAACTACCTATTTGATGGATACATGGATTGACAATGCTTAAAATTTCAAGACAACTAATAAATAATAAATTGGGGTACTTCAACAAAGGATTATATATTCAATAGGTAGGAGTTTTCGGCAATTCGTCAAATAGAAATGAGCATAATATGACAAAAAATGCCTAACTACCTATTTTATCGCCGCGCAAAACATTTGCAGTGATCCTTAACTTGGCTCTAGCTATTATTTGAAGCGTAATAACAAATAAAAAATGATGATACCACAACATAGTGTTATCTATAGAAAAGTCGCAATTTTCCTAAGGTTCTTCGAGTAGAAATGACTTTAAGAATGTAAAATTAACTAACTACCTATTTGATCGATACGTGGATTGACAATGCTTAAACTTTCAAGATAACTAATAAATAAAAAATTAGGGTACTTCGACAAAGGATTATATATTCAATAGGTAGGAGTTTTCGGCAATTCTTCAAACAGAAAAGAGCATAATATGACAAAAATGGCTAACTACCTATTTGATCGCCGCGCAAAACATTTGCAGTGATCCTTAACTTGACTCTAGCTATTATTTGAAGCGTAATAACAAATAAAAAAATGATGATACCTCAACATAGTGTTATCTATAGAAAAGTCGCAATTTTCCTAAGGTTCTTCGAGTAGAAATGACTTTAAGAAGGTAAAATTAACTAACTACCTATTTGATGGATACATGGATTGACAATGCTTAAAATTTCAAGACAACTAATAAATAATAAATTGGGGTACTTCAACAAAGGATTATATATTCAATAGGTAGGAGTTTTCGGCAATTCGTCAAATAGAAATGAGCATAATATGACAAAAAATGCCTAACTACCTATTTGATCGCCGCGCAAAACATTTGCAGTGATCCTTAACTTGGCTCTAGCTATTATTTGAAGCGTAATAACAAATAAAAAATGATGATACCACAACATAGTGTTATCTATAGAAAATTCGCAATTTTCCTAAGGTTCTTCGAGTAGAAATGACTTTAAGAATGTAAAATTAACTAACTACCTATTTGATCAATACGTGGATTGACAATGCTTAAACTTTCAAGATAACTAATAAATAAAAAATTAGGGTACTTCGACAAAGGATTATATATTCAATAGGAAGGAGTTTTCGGCAATTCGTCAAACAGAAAAGAGCATAATATGACAAAAATGCATAAGTACCTATTTGATCGCCGCGCAAAACATTTGCAGTGATCCTTAACTTG
Source organism: Rhodomyrtus psidioides (assembly GCA_021437785.1). Classification (NCBI taxonomy): domain Eukaryota; kingdom Viridiplantae; phylum Streptophyta; class Magnoliopsida; order Myrtales; family Myrtaceae; genus Rhodomyrtus; species Rhodomyrtus psidioides. The sequence goes on along the minus strand of JAILYB010000059.1, from coordinate 5,231,271 downwards.
ACTCTAGCTATTATTGGAAGCGTAATAATAAATAAAAAAATGATGATACATCAATATAGTGTTATCTATACAAAAGTCGCAATTTTCCTAAGATTCTTCAAGTAGAAATGACTTTAAGAAGGTAAAATTAACTAACCACCTGTTTGATCGATACATGGATTGACAATGCTTAAATTTTTAAGATAACTAACAGATAAAAAAATTAGGGTACTTCTACAAAGGATTATATATTCAATAGGTAGGAGTTTTCGGCAATTCGTCAAACAGAAATGAGCATAATATGACAAAAAATGCCTAACTACCTATTTGATCGCCGCGCAAAACATTTGCAGTGATCCTTAACTTGGCTCTAGCTATTATTTGAAGCGTAATAACAAATAAAAAATGATGATACCACAACATAGTGTTATCTATAGAAAAGTCGCAATTTTCCTAAGGTTCTTCGAGTAGAAGTGACTTTAAGAAGGTGAAATTAACTAACCACCTATTTGGTCGATACTTGGATTGACAAAGTTTAATATTTCAAGATAACTAGTAAATAAAAAATTAGGGAACTTCAACAAAGGATTATATAATCAATAGGTGGGAGTTTTCAGCAATTCTTCAAACAGAAAAGAGCATAATATGACAAAAATGCATAAGTACCTATTTGATCGCCGCGCAAAACATTTGCAGTGATCCTTAACTTGACTCTAGCTATTATTGGAAGCGTAATAATAAATAAAAAAATGATGATACATCAACATAGTGTTATCTATACAAAAGTCGCAATTTTCCTAAGATTCTTCGAGTAGAAATGACTTTAAGAAGGTAAAATTAACTAACCACATGTTTGATCGATACATGGATTGACAATGCTTAAATTTTTAAGATAACTAACAGATAAAAAAATTAGGGTACTTCTACAAAGGATTATATATTCAATAGGTAGGAGTTTTCGGCAATTCGTCAAACAGAAATGAGCATAATATGATAAAAAAATGCCTAACTACATATTTGATCGCCGCACAAAACATTTGCAGTGATCATTAACTTTACTCTAGCTATAATTTGAAGCGTAATAATATATAAAAAAATGATGATGCATCAACATAGTGTTATATATACAAAAGTCGCAATTTTCCTAAGGTTCTTCGAGTAGAAGTGACTTTAAGAAGGTGAAATTAACTAACCACATATTTGATCGATACTTCGATTGACAATGTTTAATATTTCAAGATAACTAGTAAATAAAAATTAGGGTACTTCAACAAAGGAATATATAATCAATAGGTGGGAGTTTTCGGCAATTATTCAAACAGAAAAGACCATAATATGACAAAAATGCATTAGTACCTATTTGATCGCCGCGCAAAACATGTGCAGTGATCCTTAACTTGACTCTAGCTATTATTGGTAGCTTAATAATAAATAAAAAAATGATGATACATCAACATAGTGTTATCAATAGAAAAGTCGCAATTTTCCTAAGGTTCTTCGAGTAGAAATGACTTTAAGAATGTAAAATTAACTAACTACCTATTTGATCGATACGTGGATTGACAATGCTTAAACTTTCAAGATAACTAATAAATAAAAAATTAGGGTACTTCAACAAAGGATTATATATTCAATAGGTAGGAGTTTTCGGCAATTTGTCAAACAGAAATGAGCATAATATGACAAAAAATGCCTAACTACATATATGATCGCCGCACAAAACATTTGCAGTCATCCTTAACTTTACTTTAGCTATTATTTGAAGCGTAATAATAAATAAAAAAAATGATGATACATCAACATAGTGTTATCTATACAAAAGTTGCAATTTTCCTAAGGTTCTTCGAGTAGAAATGACTTTAAGAAGGTGAAATTAACTAACCACCTATTTGATCGATACTTGGATTGACATTGCTTAAAATTTCAAGATAACTAATAAATAAAAAATTAGGGTACTTCAACAAAGGATTATATATTCAATAGGTAGGAGTTTTCGGCAATTCTTCAAACAGAAAAGAGCATAATATGACAAAAATGCCTAACTACCTATTTGATCGCCGCGCAAAACATTTGCAGTGATCCTTAACTTGGCTCTAGCTATTATTTGAAGCGTAATAACAAATAAAAATATGATGATACCTCAACATAGTGTTATCTATAGAAAAGTCGCAATTTTCCTAAGGTTCTTCGAGTAGAAATGACTTTAAGAAGGTAAAATTAACTAACTACCTATTTGATGGATACATGGATTGACAATGCTTAAAATTTCAAGACAACTAATAAATAATAAATTGGGGTACTTCAACAAAGGATTATATATTCAATAGGTAGGAGTTTTCGGCAATTCGTCGAATAGAAATGAGCATAATATGACAAAAAATGCCTAACTACCTATTTGATCGCCGCGCAAAACATTTGCAGTGATCCTTAACTTGGCTCTAGCTATTATTTGAAGCGTAATAACAAATAAAAAATGATGATACCACAACATAGTGTTATCTATAGAAAAGTCGCAATTTTCCTAAGGTTCTTCGAGTAGAAATGACTTTAAGAATGTAAAATTAACTAACTACCTATTTGATCGATACGTGGATTGACAATGCTTAAACTTTCAAGATAACTAATAAATAAAAAATTAGGGTACTTCGACAAAGGATTATATATTCAATAGGTAGGAGTTTTCGGCAATTCGTCAAACAGAAAAGAGCATAATATGACAAAAATGCATAAGTACCTATTTGATCGCCGCGCAAAACATTTGCAGTGATCCTTAACTTGACTCTAGCTATTATTGGAAGCGTAATAATAAATAAAAAAATGATGATACATCAATATAGTGTTATCTATACAAAAGTCGCAATTTTCCTAAGATTCTTCAAGTAGAAATGACTTTAAGAAGGTAAAATTAACTAACCACCTGTTTGATCGATACATGGATTGACAATGCTTAAATTTTTAAGATAACTAACAGATAAAAAAATTAGGGTACTTCTACAAAGGATTATATATTCAATAGGTAGGAGTTTTCGGCAATTCGTCAAACAGAAATGAGCATAATATGACAAAAAATGCCTAACTACCTATTTGATCGCCGCGCAAAACATTTGCAGTGATCCTTAACTTGGCTCTAGCTATTATTTGAAGCGTAATAACAAATAAAAAATGATGATACCACAACATAGTGTTATCTATAGAAAAGTCGCAATTTTCCTAAGGTTCTTCGAGTAGAAGTGACTTTAAGAAGGTGAAATTAACTAACCACCTATTTGGTCGATACTTGGATTGACAAAGTTTAATATTTCAAGATAACTAGTAAATAAAAAATTAGGGAACTTCAACAAAGGATTATATAATCAATAGGTGGGAGTTTTCAGCAATTCTTCAAACAGAAAAGAGCATAATATGACAAAAATGCATAAGTACCTATTTGATCGCCGCGCAAAACATTTGCAGTGATCCTTAACTTGACTCTAGCTATTATTGGAAGCGTAATAATAAATAAAAAAATGATGATACATCAACATAGTGTTATCTATACAAAAGTCGCAATTTTCCTAAGATTCTTCGAGTAGAAATGACTTTAAGAAGGTAAAATTAACTAACCACATGTTTGATCGATACATGGATTGACAATGCTTAAATTTTTAAGATAACTAACAGATAAAAAAATTAGGGTACTTCTACAAAGGATTATATATTCAATAGGTAGGAGTTTTCGGCAATTCGTCAAACAGAAATGAGCATAATATGATAAAAAAATGCCTAACTACATATTTGATCGCCGCACAAAACATTTGCAGTGATCATTAACTTTACTCTAGCTATAATTTGAAGCGTAATAATATATAAAAAAATGATGATGCATCAACATAGTGTTATATATACAAAAGTCGCAATTTTCCTAAGGTTCTTCGAGTAGAAGTGACTTTAAGAAGGTGAAATTAACTAACCACATATTTGATCGATACTTCGATTGACAATGTTTAATATTTCAAGATAACTAGTAAATAAAAATTAGGGTACTTCAACAAAGGAATATATAATCAATAGGTGGGAGTTTTCGGCAATTATTCAAACAGAAAAGACCATAATATGACAAAAATGCATTAGTACCTATTTGATCGCCGCGCAAAACATGTGCAGTGATCCTTAACTTGACTCTAGCTATTATTGGTAGCTTAATAATAAATAAAAAAATGATGATACCTCAACATAGTGTTATCTATAGAAAAGTCGCAATTTTCCTAAGGTTCTTCGAGTAGAAATGACTTTAAGAATGTAAAATTAACTAACTACCTATTTGATCGATACGTGGATTGACAATGCTTAAACTTTCAAGATAACTAATAAATAAAAAATTAGGGTACTTCAACAAAGGATTATATATTCAATAGGTAGGAGTTTTCGGCAATTTGTCAAACAGAAATGAGCATAATATGACAAAAAATGCCTAACTACATATATGATCGCCGCACAAAACATTTGCAGTCATCCTTAACTTTACTTTAGCTATTATTTGAAGCGTAATAATAAATAAAAAAAATGATGATACATCAACATAGTGTTATCTATACAAAAGTTGCAATTTTCCTAAGGTTCTTCGAGTAGAAATGACTTTAAGAAGGTGAAATTAACTAACCACCTATTTGATCGATACTTGGATTGACATTGCTTAAAATTTCAAGATAACTAATAAATAAAAAATTAGGGTACTTCAACAAAGGATTATATATTCAATAGGTAGGAGTTTTCGGCAATTCTTCAAACAGAAAAGAGCATAATATGACAAAAATGCCTAACTACCTATTTGATCGCCGCGCAAAACATTTGCAGTGATCCTTAACTTGGCTCTAGCTATTATTTGAAGCGTAATAACAAATAAAAATATGATGATACCTCAACATAGTGTTATCTATAGAAAAGTCGCAATTTTCCTAAGGTTCTTCGAGTAGAAATGACTTTAAGAAGGTAAAATTAACTAACTACCTATTTGATGGATACATGGATTGACAATGCTTAAAATTTCAAGACAACTAATAAATAATAAATTGGGGTACTTCAACAAAGGATTATATATTCAATAGGTAGGAGTTTTCGGCAATTCGTCGAATAGAAATGAGCATAATATGACAAAAAATGCCTAACTACCTATTTGATCGCCGCGCAAAACATTTGCAGTGATCCTTAACTTGGCTCTAGCTATTATTTGAAGCGTAATAACAAATAAAAAATGATGATACCACAACATAGTGTTATCTATAGAAAAGTCGCAATTTTCCTAAGGTTCTTCGAGTAGAAATGACTTTAAGAATGTAAAATTAACTAACTACCTATTTGATCGATACGTGGATTGACAATGCTTAAACTTTCAAGATAACTAATAAATAAAAAATTAGGGTACTTCGACAAAGGATTATATATTCAATAGGTAGGAGTTTTCGGCAATTCGTCAAACAGAAAAGAGCATAATATGACAAAAATGCATAAGTACCTATTTGATCGCCGCGCAAAACATTTGCAGTGATCCTTAACTTGACTCTAGCTATTATTGGAAGCGTAATAATAAATAAAAAAATGATGATACATCAATATAGTGTTATCTATACAAAAGTCGCAATTTTCCTAAGATTCTTCAAGTAGAAATGACTTTAAGAAGGTAAAATTAACTAACCACCTGTTTGATCGATACATGGATTGACAATGCTTAAATTTTTAAGATAACTAACAGATAAAAAAATTAGGGTACTTCTACAAAGGATTATATATTCAATAGGTAGGAGTTTTCGGCAATTCGTCAAACAGAAATGAGCATAATATGACAAAAAATGCCTAACTACCTATTTGATCGCCGCGCAAAACATTTGCAGTGATCCTTAACTTGGCTCTAGCTATTATTTGAAGCGTAATAACAAATAAAAAATGATGATACCACAACATAGTGTTATCTATAGAAAAGTCGCAATTTTCCTAAGGTTCTTCGAGTAGAAGTGACTTTAAGAAGGTGAAATTAACTAACCACCTATTTGGTCGATACTTGGATTGACAAAGTTTAATATTTCAAGATAACTAGTAAATAAAAAATTAGGGAACTTCAACAAAGGATTATATAATCAATAGGTGGGAGTTTTCAGCAATTCTTCAAACAGAAAAGAGCATAATATGACAAAAATGCATAAGTACCTATTTGATCGCCGCGCAAAACATTTGCAGTGATCCTTAACTTGACTCTAGCTATTATTGGAAGCGTAATAATAAATAAAAAAATGATGATACATCAACATAGTGTTATCTATACAAAAGTCGCAATTTTCCTAAGATTCTTCGAGTAGAAATGACTTTAAGAAGGTAAAATTAACTAACCACATGTTTGATCGATACATGGATTGACAATGCTTAAATTTTTAAGATAACTAACAGATAAAAAAATTAGGGTACTTCTACAAAGGATTATATATTCAATAGGTAGGAGTTTTCGGCAATTCGTCAAACAGAAATGAGCATAATATGATAAAAAAATGCCTAACTACATATTTGATCGCCGCACAAAACATTTGCAGTGATCATTAACTTTACTCTAGCTATAATTTGAAGCGTAATAATATATAAAAAAATGATGATGCATCAACATAGTGTTATATATACAAAAGTCGCAATTTTCCTAAGGTTCTTCGAGTAGAAGTGACTTTAAGAAGGTGAAATTAACTAACCACATATTTGATCGATACTTCGATTGACAATGTTTAATATTTCAAGATAACTAGTAAATAAAAATTAGGGTACTTCAACAAAGGAATATATAATCAATAGGTGGGAGTTTTCGGCAATTATTCAAACAGAAAAGACCATAATATGACAAAAATGCATTAGTACCTATTTGATCGCCGCGCAAAACATGTGCAGTGATCCTTAACTTGACTCTAGCTATTATTGGTAGCTTAATAATAAATAAAAAAATGATGATACATCAACATAGTGTTATCAATAGAAAAGTCGCAATTTTCCTAAGGTTCTTCGAGTAGAAATGACTTTAAGAATGTAAAATTAACTAACTACCTATTTGATCGATACGTGGATTGACAATGCTTAAACTTTCAAGATAACTAATAAATAAAAAATTAGGGTACTTCAACAAAGGATTATATATTCAATAGGTAGGAGTTTTCGGCAATTTGTCAAACAGAAATGAGCATAATATGACAAAAAATGCCTAACTACATATATGATCGCCGCACAAAACATTTGCAGTCATCCTTAACTTTACTTTAGCTATTATTTGAAGCGTAATAATAAATAAAAAAAATGATGATACATCAACATAGTGTTATCTATACAAAAGTTGCAATTTTCCTAAGGTTCTTCGAGTAGAAATGACTTTAAGAAGGTGAAATTAACTAACCACCTATTTGATCGATACTTGGATTGACATTGCTTAAAATTTCAAGATAACTAATAAATAAAAAATTAGGGTACTTCAACAAAGGATTATATATTCAATAGGTAGGAGTTTTCGGCAATTCTTCAAACAGAAAAGAGCATAATATGACAAAAATGCCTAACTACCTATTTGATCGCCGCGCAAAACATTTGCAGTGATCCTTAACTTGGCTCTAGCTATTATTTGAAGCGTAATAACAAATAAAAATATGATGATACCTCAACATAGTGTTATCTATAGAAAAGTCGCAATTTTCCTAAGGTTCTTCGAGTAGAAATGACTTTAAGAAGGTAAAATTAACTAACTACCTATTTGATGGATACATGGATTGACAATGCTTAAAATTTCAAGACAACTAATAAATAATAAATTGGGGTACTTCAACAAAGGATTATATATTCAATAGGTAGGAGTTTTCGGCAATTCGTCGAATAGAAATGAGCATAATATGACAAAAAATGCCTAACTACCTATTTGATCGCCGCGCAAAACATTTGCAGTGATCCTTAACTTGGCTCTAGCTATTATTTGAAGCGTAATAACAAATAAAAAATGATGATACCACAACATAGTGTTATCTATAGAAAAGTCGCAATTTTCCTAAGGTTCTTCGAGTAGAAATGACTTTAAGAATGTAAAATTAACTAACTACCTATTTGATCGATACGTGGATTGACAATGCTTAAACTTTCAAGATAACTAATAAATAAAAAATTAGGGTACTTCGACAAAGGATTATATATTCAATAGGTAGGAGTTTTCGGCAATTCGTCAAACAGAAAAGAGCATAATATGACAAAAATGCATAAGTACCTATTTGATCGCCGCGCAAAACATTTGCAGTGATCCTTAACTTGACTCTAGCTATTATTGGAAGCGTAATAATAAATAAAAAAATGATGATACATCAATATAGTGTTATCTATACAAAAGTCGCAATTTTCCTAAGATTCTTCGAGTAGAAATGACTTTAAGAAGGTAAAATTAACTAACCACCTGTTTGATCGATACATGGATTGACAATGCTTAAATTTTTAAGATAACTAACAGATAAAAAAATTAGGGTACTTCTACAAAGGATTATATATTCAATAGGTAGGAGTTTTCGGCAATTCGTCAAACAGAAATGAGCATAATATGACAAAAATGCCTAACTACCTATTTGATCGCCGCGCAAAACATTTGCAATGATTCTTAACTTGACTCTAGCTATTTTTTGAAGCAGAATAACAAATAAAAAAATGATCATACATCAAAATAGTGTTATCTATACAAAAGTCGCAATTTTCCTCGTGTTCTTCGAATAGAAATGACTTTAAGAAGGTGACATTAACTAACTACCTATTTGATCGATACTTGGATTGACAATGCTTAATATTTCAAGATAACTAATAAATAAAAAATTAGGGTACTTCAACAAAGGATTATATATTCAATAGGTAGGAGTTTTCGGCAATTCGTCAAACAGAAATGAGCATAATATGATAAAAAAATGCCTAACTACATATTTGATCGCCGCACAAAACATTTGCAGTGATCATTAACTTTACTCTAGCTATAATTTGAAGCGTAATAATATATAAAAAAATGATGATGCATCAACATAGTGTTATATATACAAAAGTCGCAATTTTCCTAAGGTTCTTCGAGTAGAAGTGACTTTAAGAAGGTGAAATTAACTAACCACATATTTGATCGATACTTGGATTGACAATGTTTAATATTTCAAGATAACTAGTAAATAAAAATTAGGGTACTTCAACAAAGGAATATATAATCAATAGGTGGGAGTTTTCGGCAATTATTCAAACAGAAAAGACCATAATATGACAAAAATGCATTAGTACCTATTTGATCGCCGCGCAAAACATGTGCAGTGATCCTTAACTTGACTCTAGCTATTATTGGTAGCTTAATAATAAATAAAAAAATGATGATACATCAACATAGTGTTATCAATAGAAAAGTCGCAATTTTCCTAAGGTTCTTCGAGTAGAAATGACTTTAAGAATGTAAAATTAACTAACTACCTATTTGATCGATACGTGGATTGACAATGCTTAAACTTTCAAGATAACTAATAAATAAAAAATTAGGGTACTTCAACAAAGGATTATATATTCAATAGGTAGGAGTTTTCGGCAATTTGTCAAACAGAAATGAGCATAATATGACAAAAAATGCCTAACTACATATTTGATCGCCGCACAAAACATTTGCAGTCATCCTTAACTTTACTTTAGCTATTATTTGAAGCGTAATAATAAATAAAAAAATGATGGTACATCAACATAGTGTTATCTATACAAAAGTTGCAATTTTCCTAAGGTTCTTCGAGTAGAAATGACTTTAAGAAGGTGAAATTAACTAACCACCTATTTGATCGATACTTGGATTGACATTGCTTAAAATTTCAAGATAACTAATAAATAAAAAATTAGGGTACTTCAACAAAGGATTATATATTCAATAGGTAGGAGTTTTCGGCAATTCTTCAAACAGAAAAGAGCATAATATGACAAAAATGCCTAACTACCTATTTGATCGCCGCGCAAAACAATTGTAGTGATCCTTAACTTGACTCTAGCTATTATTTGAAGCGTAATAACAAATAAAAATATGATGATACCTCAACATAGTGTTATCTATAGAAAAGTCGCAATTTTCCTAAGGTTCTTCGAGTAGAAATGACTTTAAGAAGGTAAAATTAACTAACTACCTATTTGATGGATACATGGATTGACAATGCTTAAAATTTCAAGACAACTAATAAATAATAAATTGGGGTACTTCAACAAAGGATTATATATTCAATAGGTAGGAGTTTTCGGCAATTCGTCAAATAGAAATGAGCATAATATGACAAAAAATGCCTAACTACCTATTTGATCGCCGCGCAAAACATTTGCAGTGATCCTTAACTTGGCTCTAGCTATTATTTGAAGCGTAATAACAAATAAAAAATGATGATACCACAACATAGTGTTATCTATAGAAAAGTCGCAATTTTCCTAAGGTTCTTCGAGTAGAAATGACTTTAAGAATGTAAAATTAACTAACTACCTATTTGATCGATACGTGGATTGACAATGCTTAAACTTTCAAGATAACTAATAAATAAAAAATTAGGGTACTTCGACAAAGGATTATATATTCAATAGGTAGGAGTTTTCGGCAATTCGTCAAACAGAAATGAGCATAATATGACAAAAAATGCCTAACTACATATTTGATCGCCGCACAAAACATTTGCAGTGATCCTTAACTTTACTCTAGCTATTATTTGAAGCATAATAACAAATAAAAAAAAATGATGATACATCAACATAGTGTTATCTATACAAAAGTCGCAATTTTCCTAAGGTTCTTCGAGTAGAAGTGACTTTAAGAAGGTGAAATTAACTAACCACCTATTTGATCGATACTTGGATTGACAATGTTTAATATTTCAAGATAACTAGTAAATAAAAAATTAGGAAACTTCAACAAAGGATTATATAATCAATAGGTGGGTGTTTTCGGCAATTCTTCGAACAGAAAAGAGTATAATATGGCAAAAATGCATAACTACCTATTTGATCGCCGCACAAAACATTTGCAGTGATCCTTAACTTGACTCTAGCTATTATTGGAAGCGTAATAATAAATAAAAAAATGATGATACATCAACATAGTGTTATCTATACAAAAGTCGCAATTTTCTTAAGGTTCTTCGAGCAGAAATGACTTTAAGAAGGTAAAATTAACTAACCACATATTTGATCGATACTTGGATTGACAATGCTTAATATTTCAAGATAACTAATAAATAAAAAATTAAGGTACTTCAACAAAGGATTATATATTCAATAGGTAGGAGTTTTCGGCAATTCGCCAAACAGAAAAGAGCATAATATGACAAAAAATGCCTAACTACATATTTGATCGCCGCACAAAACATTTGCAGTGATCCTTAACTTTACTTTAGCTATTATTTGAAGCGTAATAATAAATAAAAAAATGATGATACATCAACATAGTGTTATCTATACAAAAGTTGCAATTTTCCTAAGGTTCTTCGAGTAGAAATGACTTTAAGAAGGTGAAATTAACTAACCACCTATTTGATCGATACTTGGATTGACATTGCTTAAAATTTCAAGATAACTAATAAATAAAAAATTAGGGTACTTCAACAAAGGATTATATATTCAATAGGTAGGAGTTTTCGGCAATTTGTCAAACAGAAATGAGCATAATATGACAAAAAATGCCAAACTACATATTTGATCGCCGCACAAAACATTTGCAGTGATCCTTAACTTTACTTTAGCTATTATTTGAAGCGTAATAATAAATAAAAAAATGATGATACATCAATATAGTGTTATCTATACAAAAGTCACAATTTTCCTAAGGTTCTTCGAGTAGAAATGACTTTAAAAAGGTGAAATTAACTAACCACCTATTTGATCGATACTTGGATTGACATTGCTTAAAATTTCAAGATAACTAATAAAAAAAAAATTAGGGTACTTCAACAAAGGATTATATATTCAATAGGTAGCAGTTTTCGGCAATTCTTCAAACAGAAAAGAGCATAATATGACAAAAATGCCTAACTACCTATTTGATCGCCGCGCAAAACATTTGCAGTGATCCTTAACTTGACTCTAGCTATTATTTGAAGCGTAATAACAAATAAAAAAATGATGATACCTCAACATAGTGTTATCTATAGAAAAGTCGCAATTTTCCTAAGGTTCTTCGAGTAGAAATGACTTTAAGAAGGTAAAATTAACTAACTACCTATTTGATCGATACGTGGATTGACAATGCTTAAACTTTCAAGATAATTAATAAATAAAAAATTAGGGTACTTCAACAAAGGATTATATATTCAATAGGTTGGAGTTTTCGGCAATTCGTCAAACAGAAATGAGCATAATATGACAAAAATGCCTAACTAACTATTTGATGGCCGCGCAAAATATTTGCAGTGATCCTTAACTTGACTCTAGCTAATATTTGAAGACTAATAATAAATAAAAAAATGAGGATACATCAATATAGTGTTATCTAAACAAAAGTCGCAATTTTCCTAAGGTTCTTCGAGTAGAAATGACTTTAAGACGGTGAAATTAACTAACCACCTATTTGATCGATACATGGATTGACATTGCTTAATATTTCAAGATAACAAATAAATAAAAAATTAGGGTACTTCAACAAAGGATTATATATTCATTAGGTAGGAGTTTTCGGCAAGTCGTCAATCAGAAAAGAGCATAATATGACAAAAATGCCTAACTAACTATTTGATGGCCGCCTAAAACATTTGCAGTGATCCTTAACTTGACTCTAGCTATTATTTGAAGCGTAATAATAAATAAAAAAATGATGATACATCAACATAGTGTTATCTATACAAAAGTTACAATTTTCCTAAGGTTCTTCGAGTAGAAATGACTTTAAGAAGGTGAAATTAACTAACCACCTATTTGATCGATACTTGGATTGACAATGCTTAATATCTCAAGATAACTAGTAAATAAAAAATTAGGGTACTTCAACAAAGGATTACATATTCAATAGGTAGGAGTTTTCGGCAATTCTTCAAACAGAAAATAGCATAATATGACAAAAATGCGTAACTACCTATTTGATCGCCGCGCAAAACATTTGCAGTGATCCTTAACTTGACTCTAGCTATTAATTGAAGCGTAATAACAAATAAAAAAATGATGATACCTCAACATATTGTTATCTATAGAAAAGTCGCAATTTTCCTAAGGTTCTTCGAGTAGAAATGACTTTAAGAAGGTAAAATTAACTAACTACCTATTAGATGGATACATGGATTGACAATGCTTAAAATTTCAAGACAACTAATAAATAATAAATTGGGGTACTTCAACAAAGGATTATATATTCAATAGGTAGGAGTTTTCGGCAATTCGTCAAACAGAAATGAGCATAATATGACAAAAAATGCCTAACTACATATTTGATCGCCGCACAAAACATTTGCAGTGATCCTTAACTTGGCTCTAGCTATTATTTGAAGCGTAATAATAAATAAAAAAATGATGATACATCAACATAGTGTTATCTATACAAAAGTCGCAATTTTCCTAAGGTTCTTCGAGTAGAAGTGACTTTAAGAAGGTGAAATTAACTAACCACCTATTTGGTCGATACTTGGATTGACAAAGTTTAATATTTCAAGATAACTAGTAAATAAAAAATTAGGGAACTTCAACAAAGGATTATATAATCAATAGGTGGGAGTTTTCAGCAATTCTTCAAACAGAAAAGAGCATAATATGACAAAAATGCATAAGTACCTATTTGATCGCCGCGCAAAACATTTGCAGTGATCCTTAACTTGACTCTAGCTATTATTGGAAGCGTAATAATAAATAAAAAAATGATGATACATCAACATAGTGTTATCTATACAAAAGTCGCAATTTTCCTAAGGTTCTTCGAGTAGAAATGACTTTAAGAAGGTGAAATTAACTAACCACCTGTTTGATCGATACATGGATTGACAATGCTTAAATTTTTAAGATAACTAACAGATAAAAAAATTAGGGTACTTCTACAAAGGATTATATATTCAATAGGTAGGAGTTTTCGGCAATTCGTCAAACAGAAATGAGCATAATATGACAAAAATGCCTAACTACCTATTTGATCGCCGCACAAAACATTTGCAATGATTCTTAACTTGACTCTAGCTATTTTTTGAAGCAGAATAACAAATAAAAAAATGATCATACATCAAAATAGTGTTATCTATACAAAAGTCGCAATTTTCCTCGGGTTCTTCGAATAGAAATGACTTTAAGAAGGTGACATTAACTAACTACCTATTTGATCGATACTTGGATTGACAATGCTTAATATTTCAAGATAACTAATAAATAAAAAATTAGGGTACTTCAACAAAGGATTATATATTCAATAGGTAGGAGTTTTCGGCAATTCGTCAAACAGAAACGAGCATAATATGATAAAAAAATGCCTAACTACATATTTGATCGCCGCACAAAACATTTGCAGTGATCATTAACTTTACTCTAGCTATAATTTGAAGCGTAATAATATTTAAAAAAATGATGATGCATCAACATAGTGTTATATATACAAAAGTCGCAATTTTCCTAAGGTTCTTCGAGTAGAAGTGACTTTAAGAAGGTGAAATTAACTAACCACATATTTGATCGATACTTGGATTGACAATGTTTAATATTTCAAGATAACTAGTAAATAAAAATTAGGGTACTTCAACAAAGGAATATATAATCAATAGGTGGGAGTTTTCGGCAATTATTCAAACAGAAAAGACCATAATATGACAAAAATGCATTAGTACCTATTTGATCGCCGCGCAAAACATGTGCAGTGATCCTTAACTTGACTCTAGCTATTATTGGTAGCTTAATAATAAATAAAAAAATGATGATACATCAACATAGTGTTATCTATACTATAGTCGCAATTTTCCTATGTTTCTTCGAGTAGAAATGACTTTAAGAAGGTAAAATTAACTAACTACCTATTTGATCGATACTTGGATTGACAATGCTTAATACTTCAAGATAACTAATAAAAAAAAATTATGGTACTTCAACGATGGATTATACATTCAATAGGTAGCAGTTTTCCACAATTCGTCAAACAGAAATGAGCATAGTATGACAAAAAAAGCCAAACTACCTATTTGATCGGCGCGCAAAACATTTGCAGTGATCCTTAACTTGACTCTAGCTATTATTTGAAGCGTAATAATAAATAAAAAAATGATCATACATCAACATAGTGTTATCTATACAAAAGTCGCAATTTTCCTAAGTTTCTTCGAGTAGAAATGACTTTAAGAAGGTAAAATTAACTAACTACCTATTTGATCGATACTTGGATTGACAATGCTTAAAATTTCAAGATAACTAATAAATAAAAAATTAGGGTACTTTAAGAATGGATTATATATTCAATAGGCAGGAGTTTTCGGCAATTCGTCAAACAGAAAAGAGCATAATCTGACAAAAATGCCTAATTCCTATTTGATCGCCGCGTAAAACATTTGCAGTGATCCTTAACTTGACTCTAGCTATTATTTGAAGCATAAAAACAAATAAAAAAATGATCATACATCAACATTGTGTTATCTATATAAAAGTCACAATTTTCCCAAGGTTTTTCGAGTAGAAATGACTTTAAGAAGGTAAAATTAACTAACTACCTATTTGATCGATACTTGGATTGACAATGCTTAATACTTCAAGATAACTAATAAAAAAAAATTAGGGTACTTCAACGATGGATTATACATTCAATAGGTAGCAGTTTTCCGCAATTCGTCAAACAGAAATGAGCGTAGTATGACAAAAAAAGCCAAACTACCTATTTGATCGGCGCGCAAAACATTTGCAGTGATCCTTAACTTGACTCTAGCTATTATTTGAAGCGTAATAATAAATAAAAAAATGATCATACATCAACA
Source organism: Rhodomyrtus psidioides (assembly GCA_021437785.1). Lineage (NCBI taxonomy): Eukaryota > Viridiplantae > Streptophyta > Magnoliopsida > Myrtales > Myrtaceae > Rhodomyrtus > Rhodomyrtus psidioides. The sequence goes on along the minus strand of JAILYB010000059.1, from coordinate 5,215,366 downwards.
TAGTGTTATCTATACAAAAGTCGCAATTTTCCTAAGTTTCTTCGAGTAGAAATGACTTTAAGAAGGTAAAATTAACTAACTACCTATTTGATCGATACTTGGATTGACAATGCTTAAAATTTCAAGATAACTAATAAATAAAAAATTAGGGTACTTTAAGAATGGATTATATATTCAATAGGCAGGAGTTTTCGGCAATTCGTCAAACAGAAAAGAGCATAATCTGACAAAAATGCCTAATTCCTATTTGATCGCCGCGTAAAACATTTGCAGTGATCCTTAACTTGACTCTAGCTATTATTTGTAGCATAATAACAAATAAAAAAATGATCATACATCAACATTGTGTTATCTATATAAAAGTCACAATTTTCCCAAGGTTTTTCGAGTAGAAATGACTTTAAGAAGGTGAAATTAACTAAGTACATATTTGATCGATACTTGGATTGACAATGCTTAATATTTAAAGATAACAAGTAAATAAAAAGTTAGGGTACTTCAACAAAGGACTATATGTTCAATAGGTAGGAGTTTTCGGCAATTCGTCAAACAGAAAAGAGCGTAATATGACAAAAATGACTAACTAACTATTTGATGGCCGCGCAAAACATTTGCAGTGATCCTTAACTTGACTCTAGCTATTATTTGAAGCGTAATAATAAATAAAAAAAATGATGATACATCAACATCGTGTTATCTATACAAAAGTTGCAATTTTCCTAAGGTTCTTCGAGTAGAAATGACTTTAAGAATGTGAAATTAACTAACCACCTATTTGATCGATACTTGGATTGACAATGCTTAATATTTCAAGATAACTAATAAATCAAAAATTAGGGTACTTCAACAAAGGATTATATATTCAATAGGTAGTAGTTTTCGGCATGTCGTAAAACAGAAAAGAGCATAATATGACAAAAATGCCTAACTAACTATTTGATGGCCGCGCAAAACATTTGCAATGATCCTTAACTTGACTCTAGCTATTATTTGAAGCGTAATAATAAATAAAAAAATGATGATACATCAACATAGTGTTATCTGTACAAAAGTCGCAATTTTCCTAAGGTTCTTCGAGTAGAAGTGACTTTAAGAATGTGAAATTAACTAACCACATATTTGATCGATACTTGGATTGACAATGCTTAATATTTAAAGATAACTAATAAATAAAAAATTTGGGTACTTCAACAATGGATTATATATTCAATAGGTAGGAGTTTTCGGCAATTCGTCAAACAGAAAAGAGCATAATATGACAAAAATGCCTAAGTAACTATTTGATGGCCGCGCAAAACATTTGCAGTGATCCTTAACTTGACTCTAGCTATTATTTGAAGCGTAATAATAAATAAAAAATGATGATACATCAACATAGTGTTATCTATACAAAAGTCGCGATTTTCCCAAGGTTCTACGAGTAGAAGTGACTTTAAGAAGGTGAAATTAACTAACCACCTATTTGATCGATACTTGGATTGACAAAGCTTAATATTTAAAGATAACTAGTAAATAAAAAGTTAGGGTACTTCAACAAAGGATTATATATTCAATAGGTAGGAATTTTCGGCAATTCGTCAAACGGAAAAGAGCATAATATGACAAAAATGCCTAACTAACTATTCGATGGCCGCGCAAAACATATGCAGTGATCCTTAACTTGACTCTAGCTATTATTTGAAGCGTAATAATAAATAAAAAAATGATGGTACATCAACATAGTGTTATCTATACAAAAGTCGCAATTTTCCCACGGTTCTTCGAGTAGAAATGACTTTAAGATGGTGAAATTAACTAACCACCTATTTGATCGATACTTGGATTGACAATGCTTAATATTTCAAGATAACTAATAAATAAAAAAATATGTTACTTCAACAAAGGATTATATATTCAATAGGTAGGAGTTTTCGGCATGTCGTAAAACAGAAAAGAGCATAATATGACAAAAATGCCTAACTAACTATTTGATGGCCGCGCAAAACATTTGCAATGATCCTTAACTTGACTCTAGCTATTATTTGAAGCTTAATAATAAATAAAAAAATGATGACACATCAACATAGTGTTACCTGTACAAAAGTCGCAATTTTCCTAAGGTTCTTCGAGTAGAAGTGACTTTAAGAAGGTGAAATTAACTAACCACCTATTTGTTGGATACTTGGATTGACAATGCTTAATATTTAAAGATAACTAATAAATAAAAAATTAGGGTACTTCAACAAAGGATTATATATTCAATAGGTAGGAGTTTTCGGCAATTCGTCAAACAGAAAAGAGCATAATATGACAAAAATGCCTAAGTAACTATTTGATGGCCGCGCAAAACATTTGCAGTGATCCTTAACTTGACTCTAGCTATTATTTGAAGCGTAATAATAAATAAAAAAAATGATGATACTTCAACATAGTGTTATCTATACAAAAGTCGCAATTTTCCTAAGGTTTTTCGAGTAGAAATGACTTTAAGAAGGTGAAATTAACTAACTACATATTTGATCGATACTTGGATTGACAATGCTTAATATTTCAAGATAACTAATAAATAAAAAATTAGGGTACTTCAACAAAGGATTATATATTCAATAGGTAGGAGTTTTCGGCAATTCGTCAAACAGAAAAGAGCATAATATGACAAAAATGCCTAACTAACTATTTGATGGCCGCGCAAAACATTTGCAGTGATCCTTAACTTGACTCTAGCTATTATTTGAAGCGTAATAATAAATAAAAAAATGATGATACATCAACATAGTGTTATCTGTGCAAAAGTCGCAATTTTCCTAAGGTTCTTCGGGTAGAAATGACTTTAAGAAGGTGAAATTAACTAACTACATATTTGATCGATACTTGGATTGACAATGCTTAATATTTCAAGATAACTAATAAATAAAAAATTAGGGTACTTCAACAAAGGATTATATATTCAATAGGAAGGAGTTTTCAGCAATTCGTCAAACAGAAAAGAGCATAATATGACAAAAATGCCTAAGTAACTATTTGATGGCCGCGCAAAACATTTGCAGTGATCCTTAACTTGACTCTAGCTATTATTTGAAGCGTAATAATAAATAAAAAAATGATGATACTTCAACATAGTGTTATCTATACAAAAGTCGCAATTTTCCTAAGGTTTTTCGAGTAGAAATGACTTTAAGAAGGTGAAATTAACTAACTACATATTTGATCGATACTTGGATTGACAATGCTTAATATTTCAAAATAACTAATAAATAAAAAATTAGGGTACTTCAACAAAGGATTATATATTCAATAGGTACGAGTTTTCGGCATGTCGTAAAACAGAAAAGAGCATAATATGACAAAAATGCCTAACTAACTATTTGATGGCCGCGCAAAACATTTGCAGTGATCCTTAACTTGACTCTAGCTATTATTTTGAAGCGTAATAATAAATAAAAAAATGATGATACATCAACATAGTGTTATCTATACAAAAGTCGCAATTTTCCCAAGGTTCTACGAGTAGAAGTGACTTTAAGAAGGTGAAATTAACTAACCACCTATTTGATCGATACTTGGATTGACAATGCTTAATATTTAAAGATAACTAGTAAATAAAAAGTTAGGGTACTTCAACAAAGGACTATATGTTCCAAAGGTAGGAGTTTTCGGCAATTCGTCAAACAGAAAAGAGCGTAATATGACAAAAATGACTAACTAACTATTTGATGGCCGCGCAAAACATTTGCAGTGATCCTTAACTTGACTCTAGCTATTATTTGAAGCGTAATAATAAAAAAAAATGATGATACATCAACATCGTGTTATCTATACAAAAGTCGCAATTTTCCTAAGGTTCTTCGAGTAGAAATGACTTTAAGAATGTGAAATTAACTAACCACCTATTTGATCGATACTTGGATTGACAATGCTTAATATTTCAAGATAACTAATGAATCAAAAATTAGGGTACTTCAACAAAGGATTATATATTCAATAGGTAGTAGTTTTCGGCATGTCGTAAAAGAGCATAATATGACAAAAATGCCTAACTAACTATTCGATGGCCGCGCAAAACATATGCAGTGATCCTTAACTTGACTCTAGCTATTATTTGAAGCGTAATAATAAATAAAAAAATGATGGTACATCAACATAGTGTTATCTATACAAAAGTCGCAATTTTCCCACGGTTCTTCGAGTAGAAATGACTTTAAGATGGTGAAATTAACTAACCACCTATTTGATCGATACTTGGATTGACAATGCTTAATATTTCAAGATAACTAATAAATAAAAAAATATGTTACTTCAACAAAGGATTATATATTCAATAGGTAGGAGTTTTCGGCATGTCGTAAAACAGAAAAGAGCATAATATGACAAAAATGCCTAACTAACTATTTGATGGCCGCGCAAAACATTTGCAATGATCCTTAACTTGACTCTAGCTATTATTTGAAGCTTAATAATAAATAAAAAAATGATGACACATCAACATAGTGTTACCTGTACAAAAGTCGCAATTTTCCTAAGGTTCTTCGAGTAGAAGTGACTTTAAGAAGGTGAAATTAACTAACCACCTATTTGTTGGATACTTGGATTGACAATGCTTAATATTTAAAGATAACTAATAAATAAAAAATTAGGGTACTTCAACAAAGGATTATATATTCAATAGGTAGGAGTTTTCGGCAATTCGTCAAACAGAAAAGAGCATAATATGACAAAAATGCCTAAGTAACTATTTGATGGCCGCGCAAAACATTTGCAGTGATCCTTAACTTGACTCTAGCTATTATTTGAAGCGTAATAATAAATAAAAAAAATGATGATACTTCAACATAGTGTTATCTATACAAAAGTCGCAATTTTCCTAAGGTTTTTCGAGTAGAAATGACTTTAAGAAGGTGAAATTAACTAACTACATATTTGATCGATACTTGGATTGACAATGCTTAATATTTCAAGATAACTAATAAATAAAAAATTAGGGTACTTCAACAAAGGATTATATATTCAATAGGTAGGAGTTTTCGGCAATTCGTCAAACAGAAAAGAGCATAATATGACAAAAATGCCTAACTAACTATTTGATGGCCGCGCAAAACATTTGCAGTGATCCTTAACTTGACTCTAGCTATTATTTGAAGCGTAATAATAAATAAAAAAATGATGATACATCAACATAGTGTTATCTGTGCAAAAGTCGCAATTTTCCTAAGGTTCTTCGGGTAGAAATGACTTTAAGAAGGTGAAATTAACTAACTACATATTTGATCGATACTTGGATTGACAATGCTTAATATTTCAAGATAACTAATAAATAAAAAATTAGGGTACTTCAACAAAGGATTATATATTCAATAGGAAGGAGTTTTCAGCAATTCGTCAAACAGAAAAGAGCATAATATGACAAAAATGCCTAAGTAACTATTTGATGGCCGCGCAAAACATTTGCAGTGATCCTTAACTTGACTCTAGCTATTATTTGAAGCGTAATAATAAATAAAAAAATGATGATACTTCAACATAGTGTTATCTATACAAAAGTCGCAATTTTCCTAAGGTTTTTCGAGTAGAAATGACTTTAAGAAGGTGAAATTAACTAACTACATATTTGATCGATACTTGGATTGACAATGCTTAATATTTCAAAATAACTAATAAATAAAAAATTAGGGTACTTCAACAAAGGATTATATATTCAATAGGTACGAGTTTTCGGCATGTCGTAAAACAGAAAAGAGCATAATATGACAAAAATGCCTAACTAACTATTTGATGGCCGCGCAAAACATTTGCAGTGATCCTTAACTTGACTCTAGCTATTATTTTGAAGCGTAATAATAAATAAAAAAATGATGATACATCAACATAGTGTTATCTATACAAAAGTCGCAATTTTCCCAAGGTTCTACGAGTAGAAGTGACTTTAAGAAGGTGAAATTAACTAACCACCTATTTGATCGATACTTGGATTGACAATGCTTAATATTTAAAGATAACTAGTAAATAAAAAGTTAGGGTACTTCAACAAAGGACTATATGTTCCAAAGGTAGGAGTTTTCGGCAATTCGTCAAACAGAAAAGAGCGTAATATGACAAAAATGACTAACTAACTATTTGATGGCCGCGCAAAACATTTGCAGTGATCCTTAACTTGACTCTAGCTATTATTTGAAGCGTAATAATAAAAAAAAATGATGATACATCAACATCGTGTTATCTATACAAAAGTCGCAATTTTCCTAAGGTTCTTCGAGTAGAAATGACTTTAAGAATGTGAAATTAACTAACCACCTATTTGATCGATACTTGGATTGACAATGCTTAATATTTCAAGATAACTAATGAATCAAAAATTAGGGTACTTCAACAAAGGATTATATATTCAATAGGTAGTAGTTTTCGGCATGTCGTAAAACAGAAAAGAGCATAATATGACAAAAATGCCTAACTAACTATTTGATGGCCGCGCAAAACATTTGCAGTGATCCTTAACTTGACTCTAGCTATTATTTGAAGCGTAATAATAAATAAAAAAATGATGATACATCAACATAGTGTTATCTGTGCAAAAGTCGCAATTTTCCTAAGGTTCTTCGGGTAGAAATGACTTTAAGAAGGTGAAATTAACTAACTACATATTTGATCGATACTTGGATTGACAATGCTTAATATTTCAAGATAACTAATAAATAAAAAATTAGGGTACTTCAACAAAGGATTATATATTCAATAGGTAGGAGTTTTCGGCAATTCGTCAAACAGAAAAGAGCATAATATGACAAAAATGCCTAAGTAACTATTTGATGGCCGCGCAAAACATTTGCAGTGATCCTTAACTTGACTCTAGCTATTATTTGAAGCGTAATAATAAATAAAAAAATGATGATACTTCAACATAGTGTTATCTATACAAAAGTCGCAATTTTCCTAAGGTTTTTCGAGTAGAAATGACTTTAAGAAGGTGAAATTAACTAACTACATATTTGATCGATACTTGGATTGACAATGCTTAATATTTCAAGATAACTAATAAATAAAAAATTAGGGTACTTCAACAAAGGATTATATATTCAATAGGTACGAGTTTTCGGCATGTCGTAAAACAGAAAAGAGCATAATATGACAAAAATGCCTAACTAACTATTTGATGGCCGCGCAAAACATTTGCAGTGATCCTTAACTTGACTCTAGCTATTATTTGAAGCGTAATAATAAATAAAAAAATGATGATACATCAACATAGTGTTATCTATACAAAAGTCGCAATTTTCCCAAGGTTCTACGAGTAGAAGTGACTTTAAGAAGGTGAAATTAACTAACCACCTATTTGATCGATACTTGGATTGACAATGCTTAATATTTAAAGATAACTAGTAAATAAAAAGTTAGGGTACTTCAACAAAGGACTATATGTTCAAAAGGTAGGAGTTTTCGGCAATTCGTCAAACAGAAAAGAGCGTAATATGACAAAAATGACTAACTAACTATTTGATGGCCGCGCAAAACATTTGCAGTGATCCTTAACTTGACTCTAGCTATTATTTGAAGCGTAATAATAAAAAAAAAATGATGATACATCAACATCGTGTTATCTATACAAAAGTCGCAATTTTCCTAAGGTTCTTCGAGTAGAAATGACTTTAAGAATGTGAAATTAACTAACCACCTATTTGATCGATACTTGGATGTACAATGCTTAATATTTCAAGATAACTAATAAATCAAAAATTAGGGTACTTCAACAAAGGATTATATATTCAATAGGTAGTAGTTTTCGGCATGTCGTAAAACAGAAAAGAGCATAATATGACAAAAATGCCTAACTAACTATTTGATGGCCGCGCAAAACATTTGCAGTGATCCTTAACTTGACTCTAGCTATTATTTGAAGCGTAATAATAAATAAAAAAATGATGATACATCAACATAGTGTTATCTGTGCAAAAATCGCAATTTTCCTAAGGTTCTTCGGGTAGAAATGACTTTAAGAAGGTGAAATTAACTAACTACATATTTGATCGATACTTGGATTGACAATGCTTAATATTTCAAGATAACTAATAAATAAAAAATTAGGGTACTTCAACAAAGGATTATATATTCAATAGGTAGGAGTTTTCGGCATTCCGTCAAACAGAAAAGAGCATAATATGACAAAAATGACTAAGTAACTATTTGATGGCCGCGCAAAACATTTGCAGTGATCCTTAACTTGACTCTAGCTATTATTTGAAGCGTAATAATAAATAAAAAAATGATGATACTTCAACATAGTGTTATCTATACAAAAGTCGCAATTTTCCTAAGGTTTTTCTAGTAGAAATGACTTTAAGAAGGTGAAATTAACTAACTACATATTTGATCGATACTTGGATTGACAATGCTTAATATTTCAAGATAACTAATAAATAAAAAATTAGGGTACTTCAACAAAGGATTATATATTCAATAGGTACGAGTTTTCGGCATGTCGTAAAACAGAAAAGAGCATAATATGACAAAAATGCCTAACTAACTATTTGATGGCCGCGCAAAACATTTGCAGTGATCCTTAACTTGACTCTAGCTATTATTTGAAGCGTAATAATAAATAAAAAAATGATGATACATCAACATAGTGTTATCTATACAAAAGTCGCAATTTTCCCAAGGTTCTACGAGTAGAAGTGACTTTAAGAAGGTGAAATTAACTAACCACCTATTTGATCGATACTTGGATTGACAATGCTTAATATTTAAAGATAACTAGTAAATAAAAAGTTAGGGTACTTCAACAAAGGACTATATGTTCAAAAGGTAGGAGTGTTCGGCAATTCGTCAAACAGAAAAGAGCGTAATATGACAAAAATGACTAACTAACTATTTGATGGCCGCGCAAAACATTTGCAGTGATCCTTAACTTGACTCTAGCTATTATTTGAAGCGTAATAATAAAAAAAAATGATGATACATCAACATCGTGTTATCTATACAAAAGTCGCAATTTTCCTAAGGTTCTTCGAGTAGAAATGACTTTAAGAATGTGAAATTAACTAACCACCTATTTGATCGATACTTGGATGTACAATGCTTAATATTTCAAGATAACTAATAAATCAAAAATTAGGGTACTTCAACAAAGGATTATATATTCAATAGGTAGTAGTTTTCGGCATGTCGTAAAACAGAAAAGAGCATAATATGACAAAAATGCCTAACTAACTATTTGATGGCCGCGCAAAACATTTGCAGTGATCCTTAACTTGACTCTAGCTATTATTTGAAGCGTAATAATAAATAAAAAAATGATGATACATCAACATAGTGTTATCTGTGCAAAAGTCGCAATTTCCTAAGGTTCTTCGGGTAGAAATGACTTTAAGAAGGTGAAATTAACTAACTACATATTTGATCGATACTTGGATTGACAATGCTTAATATTTCAAGATAACTAATAAATAAAAAATTAGGGTACTTCAACAAAGGATTATATATTCAATAGGTAGGAGTTTTCGGCATGTCGTAAAACAGAAAAGAGCATAATATGACAAAAATGCCTAACCAACTATTTGATGGCCGCGCAAAACATTTGCAGTGATCCTTAACTTGACTCTAGCTATTATTTGAAGCGTAATAATAAATAAAAAAATGATGATACTTCAACATAGTGTTATCTATACAAAAGTCGCGATTTTCCCAAGGTTCTACGAGTAGAAGTGACTTTAAGAAGGTGAAATTAACTAACCACCTATTTGATCGATACTTGGATTGACAATGCTTAATATTTAAAGATAACTAGTAAATAAAAAGTTAGGGTACTTCAACAAAGGACTATATGTTCAAAAGGTAGGAGTTTTCGGCAATTCGTCAAACAGAAAAGAGCGTAATATGACAAAAATGACTAACTAACTATTTGATGGCCGCGCAAAACATTTGCAGTGATCCTTAACTTGACTCTAGCTATTATTTGAAGCGTAATAATAAAAAAAAATGATGATACATCAACATCGTGTTTTCTATACAAAAATCGCAATTTTCCTAAGGTTCTTCGGGTAGAAATGACTTTAAGAAGGTGAAATTAACTAACTACATATTTGATCGATACTTGGATTGACAATGCTTAATATTTCAAGATAACTAATAAATAAAAAATTAGGGTACTTCAACAAAGGATTATATATTCAATAGGTAGGAGTTTTCGGCATTCCGTCAAACAGAAAAGAGCATAATATGACAAAAATGACTAAGTAACTATTTGATGGCCGCGCAAAACATTTGCAGTGATCCTTAACTTGACTCTAGCTATTATTTGAAGCGTAATAATAAATAAAAAAATGATGATACTTCAACATAGTGTTATCTATACAAAAGTCGCAATTTTCCTAAGGTTTTTCTAGTAGAAATGACTTTAAGAAGGTGAAATTAACTAACTACATATTTGATCGATACTTGGATTGACAATGCTTAATATTTCAAGATAACTAATAAATAAAAAATTAGGGTACTTCAACAAAGGATTATATATTCAATAGGTACGAGTTTTCGGCATGTCGTAAAACAGAAAAGAGCATAATATGACAAAAATGCCTAACTAACTATTTGATGGCCGCGCAAAACATTTGCAGTGATCCTTAACTTGACTCTAGCTATTATTTGAAGCGTAATAATAAATAAAAAAATGATGATACATCAACATAGTGTTATCTATACAAAAGTCGCAATTTTCCCAAGGTTCTACGAGTAGAAGTGACTTTAAGAAGGTGAAATTAACTAACCACCTATTTGATCGATACTTGGATTGACAATGCTTAATATTTAAAGATAACTAGTAAATAAAAAGTTAGGGTACTTCAACAAAGGACTATATGTTCAAAAGGTAGGAGTGTTCGGCAATTCGTCAAACAGAAAAGAGCGTAATATGACAAAAATGACTAACTAACTATTTGATGGCCGCGCAAAACATTTGCAGTGATCCTTAACTTGACTCTAGCTATTATTTGAAGCGTAATAATAAAAAAAAATGATGATACATCAACATCGTGTTATCTATACAAAAGTCGCAATTTTCCTAAGGTTCTTCGAGTAGAAATGACTTTAAGAATGTGAAATTAACTAACCACCTATTTGATCGATACTTGGATGTACAATGCTTAATATTTCAAGATAACTAATAAATCAAAAATTAGGGTACTTCAACAAAGGATTATATATTCAATAGGTAGTAGTTTTCGGCATGTCGTAAAACAGAAAAGAGCATAATATGACAAAAATGCCTAACTAACTATTTGATGGCCGCGCAAAACATTTGCAGTGATCCTTAACTTGACTCTAGCTATTATTTGAAGCGTAATAATAAATAAAAAAATGATGATACATCAACATAGTGTTATCTGTGCAAAAGTCGCAATTTCCTAAGGTTCTTCGGGTAGAAATGACTTTAAGAAGGTGAAATTAACTAACTACATATTTGATCGATACTTGGATTGACAATGCTTAATATTTCAAGATAACTAATAAATAAAAAATTAGGGTACTTCAACAAAGGATTATATATTCAATAGGTAGGAGTTTTCGGCATGTCGTAAAACAGAAAAGAGCATAATATGACAAAAATGCCTAACCAACTATTTGATGGCCGCGCAAAACATTTGCAGTGATCCTTAACTTGACTCTAGCTATTATTTGAAGCGTAATAATAAATAAAAAAATGATGATACTTCAACATAGTGTTATCTATACAAAAGTCGCGATTTTCCCAAGGTTCTACGAGTAGAAGTGACTTTAAGAAGGTGAAATTAACTAACCACCTATTTGATCGATACTTGGATTGACAATGCTTAATATTTAAAGATAACTAGTAAATAAAAAGTTAGGGTACTTCAACAAAGGACTATATGTTCAAAAGGTAGGAGTTTTCGGCAATTCGTCAAACAGAAAAGAGCGTAATATGACAAAAATGACTAACTAACTATTTGATGGCCGCGCAAAACATTTGCAGTGATCCTTAACTTGACTCTAGCTATTATTTGAAGCGTAATAATAAAAAAAAATGATGATACATCAACATCGTGTTTTCTATACAAAAGTCGCAATTTTCCTAAGGTTCTTCGAGTAGAAATGACTTTAAGAATGTGAAATTAACTAACCACCTATTTGATCGATACTTGGATTGACAATGCTTAATATTTCAAGATAACTAATAAATCAAAAATTAGGGTACTTCAACAAAGGATTATATATTCAATAGGTAGTAGTTTTCGGCATGTCGTAAAACAGAAAAGAGCATAATATGACAAAAATGCCTAACTAACTATTTGATGGCCGCGCAAAACATTTGCAGTGATCCTTAACTTGACTCTAGCTATTATTTGAAGCGTAATAATAAATAAAAAAATGATGATACATCAACATAGCGTTATCTGTACAAAAGTCGCAATTTTCCTAAGGTTCTTCGGGTACAAATGACTTTAAGAAGGTGAAATTAACTAACCACCTTTTTGATCGATACTTGGATTGACAATGCTTAATATTTCAAGATAACTAATAAAAAAAAATTATGTTACTTCAACAAAGGATTATATATTCAATAGGTAGGAGTTTTCGGCATGTCGTAAAACAGAAAAATGCATAATATGACAAAAATGCCTAACTAACTATTTGATGGCCGCGCAAAACATTTGCAATGATCCTTAACTTGACTCTAGCTATTATTTGAAGCGTAATAATAAATAAAAAAATGATGACACATCAACATAGTGTTACCTGTACAAAAGTCGCAATTTTCCTAAGGTTCTTCGAGTAGAAGTGACATTAAGATGGTGAAATTAACTAACCACCTATTTGATCGATACTTGGATTGACATTGCTTAATATTTAAAGATAACTAATAAATAAAAAATTAGGGTACTTCAACAAAGGATTATATATTCAATAGGTAGGAGTTTTCGGCAATTCGTCAAACAGAAAAGAGCATAATATGACAAAAATGCCTAACTAACTATTTGATGGCCGCGCAAAACATTTGCAGTGATCCTTAACTTGACTCTAGCTATTATTTGAACCGTAATAATAAATAAAAAAATGATGATACTTCAACATAGTGTTATCTATGCAAAAGTCGCAATTTTCCTAAGGTTTTTCGAGTAGAAATGACTTTAAGAAGGTGAAATTAACTAACTACATATTTGATCGATACTTGGATTGACAATGCTTAATATTTCAAGATAACTAATAAATAAAAAATTAGGGTACTTCAACAAAGGATTATATATTCAATAGGTAGGAGTTATTGGCAATTCGTCAAACAGAAAAGAGCATAATATCACAAAAATGCCTAACTAACTATTTGATGGCCGCGCAAAACATTTGCAGTGATCCTTAACTTGACTCTAGCTATTATTTGAAGCGTAATAATAAATAAAAAAATGATGATACATCAACATAGTGTTATCTGTGCAAAAGTCGCAATTTTCCTAAGGTTCTTCGGGTACAAATGACTTTAAGAAGGTGAAATTAACTAACCACCTTTTTGATCGATACTTGGATTGACAATGCTTAATATTTCAAGATAACTAGTAAATAAAAAATTAGGGTTCTTCAACAAAGGATTATATATTCAATAGGTAGGAGTTTTCGGCAATTCTTCAAACAGAAAAAAGCATAATATGACAAAAATGCCTAACTAACTATTTGATGGCCGCGCAAAACATTTGCAGTGATCCTTAACTTGACTCTAGCTATTATTTGAAGCGTAATAATAAATAAAAAAATGATGGTACATCAACATAGTGTTATCTATACAAAAGTCGCAATTTTCCCAAGGTTCTTCGAGTAGAAATGACTTTAAGAAGGTGAAATTAACTAACCACCAATTTGATCGATACTTGGATTGACAATGCTTAATATTTCAAGATAACTAATAAATAAAAAATTATGGTACTTCAACAAAGGATTATATATTCAATAGGTAGGAGTTTTCGGCATGTCGTAAAACAGAAAAGAGCATAATATGACAAAAATGCCTAACTAACTATTTGATGGCCGCGCAAAACATTTGCAATGATCATTAACTTGACTCTAGCTATTATTTGAAGCGTAATAATAAATAAAAAAATGATGATACATCAACATAGTGTTATCTGTACAAAAGTCGCAATTTTCCTAAGGTTCTTCGAGTAGAAGTGACTTTAAGAAGGTGAAATTAACTAACCACCTATTTGATCGATACTTGGATTGACAATGCTTAATATTTAAAGATAACTAATAAATAAAAAATTAGGGTACTTCAACAAAGGATTATATATTCAATAGGTAGGAGTTTTCGGCAATTCGTCAAACAGAAAAGAGCATAATATGACAAAAATGCCTAACTAACTATTTGATGGCCGCGCAAAACATTTGCAGTGATCCTGAACTTGACTATAGCTATTATTTGAAGCGTAATAATAAATAAAAAAATGATGATACTTCAACATAGTGTTATCTATACAAAAGTCGCAATTTTCCTAAGGTTTTTCGAGTAGAAATGACTTTAAGAAGGTGAAATTAACTAACTACATATTTGATCGATACTTGGATTGACAATGCTTAATATTTCAAGATAACTAATAAATAAAAAATTAGGGTACTTCAACAAAGGATTATATATTCAATAGGTAGGAGTTTTCGGCAATTCGTCAAACAGAAAAGAGCATAATATAACAAAAATGCCTAACTAACTATTTGATGGCCGCGCAAAACATTTGCAGTGATCCTTAACTTGACTCTAGCTATTATTTGAAGCGTAATAATAAAAAAAAATGATGATACATCAACATCGTGTTATCTATACAAAAGTCGCAATTTTCCCAAGGTTCTACGAGTAGAAATGACTTTAAGAAGGTGAAATTAACTAACCACCTATTTGATCGATACTTGGATTGACAATGCTTAATATTTAAAGATAACTAGTAAATAAAAAGTTAGGGTACTTTAACAAAGGACTATATGTTCAAAAGGTAGGAGTTTTCGGCAATTCGTCAAACAGAAAAGAGCGTAATATGACAAAAATGACTAACTAACTATTTGATGGCCGCGCAAAACATTTGCAGTGATCCTTAACTTGACTCTAGCTATTATTTGATGCGTAATAATAAAAAAAAATGATGATACATCAACATCGTGTTATCTATACAAAAGTCGCAATTTTCCTAAGGTTCTTCGAGTAGAAATGACTTTAAGAATGTGAAATTAACTAACCACCTATTTGATCGATACTTGGATGTACAATGCTTAATATTTCAAGATAACTAATAAATCAAAAATTAGGGCACTTCAACAAAGGATTATATATTCAATAGGTAGTAGTTTTCGGCATGTCGTAAAACAGAAAAGAGCATAATATGACAAAAATGCCTAACTAATTATTTGATGGCCGCGCAAAACATTTGCAGTGATCCTTAACTTGACTCTAGCTATTATTTGAAGCGTAATAATAAATAAAAAAATGATGATACATCAACATAGTGTTATCTGAGCAAAAGTCGTAATTTTCCTAAGGTTCTTCGGGTAGAAATGACTTTAAGAAGGTGAAATTAACTAACTACATATTTGATCGATACTTGGATTGACAATGCTTAATATTTCAAGATAACTAATAAATAAAAAATTAGGGTACTTCAACAAAGGATTATATATTCAATAGGTAGGAGTTTTCGGCAATTCGTCAAACAGAAAAGAGCATAATATGACAAAAATGCCTAACTAACTATTTGATGGCCGCGCAAAACATTTGCAGTGATCCTTAACTTGACTCTAGCTATTATTTGAAGCGTAATAATAAAAAAAAATGATGATACATCAACATCGTGTTATCTATACAAAAGTCGCAATTTTCCCAAGGTTCTACATGTAGAAATGACTTTAAGAAGGTGAAATTAACTAACCACCTATTTGATCGATACTTGGATTGACAATGCTTAATATTTAAAGATAACTAGTAAATAAAAAGTTAGGGTACTTCAACAAAGGACTATATGTTCAAAAGGTAGGAGTTTTCGGCAATTCGTCAAACAGAAAAGAGCGTAATATGACAAAAATGACTAACTAACTATTTGATGGCCGCGCAAAACATTTGCAGTGATCCTTAACTTGACTCTAGCTATTATTTGAAGCGTAATAATAAAAAAAAATGATGATACATCAACATCGTGTTATCTATACAAAAGTCGCAATTTTCCTAAGGTTCTTCGAGTAGAAATGACTTTAAGAATGTGAAATTAACTAACCACCTATTTGATCGATACTTGGATGTACAATGCTTAATATTTCAAGATAACTAATAAATCAAAAATTAGGGTACTTCAACAAAGGATTATATATTCAATAGGTAGTAGTTTTCGGCATGTCGTAAAACAGAAAAGAGCATAATATGACAAAAATGCCTAACTAACTATTTGATGGCCGCGCAAAACATTTGCAGTGATCCTTAACTTGACTCTAGCTATTATTTGAAGCGTAATAATAAATAAAAAAATGATGATACATCAACATAGTGTTATCTGTGCAAAAGTCGCAATTTTCCTAAGGTTCTTCGGGTAGAAATGACTTTAAGAAGGTGAAATTAACTAACTACATATTTGATCGATACTTGGATTGACAATGCTTAATATTTCAAGATAACTAATAAATAAAAAATTAGGGTACTTCATCAAAGGATTATATATTCAATAGGTAGGAGTTTTCGGCAATTCGTCAAACAGAAAAGAGCATAATATGACAAAAATGCCTAAGTAACTATTTGATGGCCGCGCAAAACATTTGCAGTGATCCTTAACTTGACTCTAGCTATTATTTGAAGCGTAATAATAAATAAAAAAATGATGATACTTCAACATAGTGTTATCTATACAAAAGTCGCAATTTTCCTAAGGTTTTTCGAGTAGAAATAACTTTAAGAAGGTGAAATTAACTAACTACATATTTGATCGATACTTGGATTGACAATGCTTAATATTTAAAGATAACTAATAAATAAAAAATTAGGGTACTT
This sequence comes from Rhodomyrtus psidioides, assembly GCA_021437785.1. NCBI lineage: Eukaryota > Viridiplantae > Streptophyta > Magnoliopsida > Myrtales > Myrtaceae > Rhodomyrtus > Rhodomyrtus psidioides. The sequence goes on along the minus strand of JAILYB010000059.1, from coordinate 5,198,382 downwards.
CAACAAAGGATTATATATTCAATAGGTAGGAGTTTTCGGCATGTCGTAAAACAGAAAAGAGCATAATATGACAAAAATGCCTAACCAACTATTTGATGGCCGCGCAAAACATTTGCAGTGATCCTTAACTTGACTCTAGCTATTATTTGAAGCGTAATAATAAATAAAAAAATGATGATACATCAACATAGTGTTATCTATACAAAAGTCGCAATTTTCCCAAGGTTCTACGAGTAGAAGTGACTTTAAGAAGGTGAAATTAACTAACCACCTATTTGATCGATACTTGGATTGACAATGCTTAATATTTAAAGATAACTAGTAAATAAAAAGTTAGGGTACTTCAACAAAGGACTATATGTTCAAAAGGTAGGAGTTTTCGGCAATTCGTCAAACAGAAAAGAGCGTAATATAACAAAAATGACTAACTAACTATTTGATGGCCGCGCAAAACATTTGCAGTGATCCTTAACTTGACTCTAGCTATTATTTGAAGCGTAATAATAAAAAAAAATGATGATACATCAACATCGTGTTTTCTATACAAAAGTCGCAATTTTCCTAAGGTTCTTCGAGTAGAAATGACTTTAAGAATGTGAAATTAACTAACCACCTATTTGATCGATACTTGGATTGACAATGCTTAATATTTCAAGATAACTAATAAATCAAAAATTAGGGTACTTCAACAAAGGATTATATATTCAATAGGTAGTAGTTTTCGGCATGTCGTAAAACAGAAAAGAGCATAATATGACAAAAATGCCTAACTAACTATTTGATGGCCGCGCAAAACATTTGCAGTGATCCTTAACTTGACTCTAGCTATTATTTGAAGCGTAATAATAAATAAAAAAATGATGATACATCAACATAGCGTTATCTGTACAAAAGTCGCAATTTTCCTAAGGTTCTTCGGGTACAAATGACTTTAAGAAGGTGAAATTAACTAACCACCTTTTTGATCGATACTTGGATTGACAATGCTTAATATTTCAAGATAACTAATAAAAAAAAATTATGTTACTTCAACAAAGGATTATATATTCAATAGGTAGGAGTTTTCGGCATGTCGTAAAACAGAAAAGAGCATAATATGACAAAAATGCCTAACTAACTATTTGATGGCCGCGCAAAACATTTGCAATGATCCTTAACTTGACTCTAGCTATTATTTGAAGCGTAATAATAAATAAAAAAATGATGACACATCAACATAGTGTTACCTGTACAAAAGTCACAATTTTCCTAAGGTTCTCCGAGTAGAAGTGACTTTAAGATGGTGAAATTAACTAACCACCTATTTGATCGATACTTGGATTGACATTGCTTAATATTTAAAGATAACTAATAAATAAAAAATTAGGGTACTTCAACAAAGGATTATATATTCAATAGGTAGGAGTTTTCGGCAATTCGTCAAACAGAAAAGAGCATAATATGACAAAAATGCCTAACTAACTATTTGATGGCCGCGCAAAACATTTGCAGTGATCCTTAACTTGACTCTAGCTATTATTTGAACCGTAATAATAAATAAAAAAATGATGATACTTCAACATAGTGTTATCTATACAAAAGTCGCAATTTTCCTAAGGTTTTTCGAGTAGAAATGACTTTAAGAAGGTGAAATTAACTAACTACATATTTGATCGATACTTGGATTGACAATGCTTAATATTTCAAGATAACTAATAAATAAAAAATTAGGGTACTTCAACAAAGGATTATATATTCAATAGGTAGGAGTTTTTGGCAATTCGTCAAACAGAAAAGAGCATAATATCACAAAAATGCCTAACTAACTATTTGATGGCCGCTCAAAACATATGCAGTGATCCTTAACTTGACTCTAGCTATTATTTGAAGCGTAATAATAAATAAAAAAATGATGGTACATCAACATAGTGTTATCTATACAAAAGTCGCAATTTTCCCAAGGTTCTTCGAGTAGAAATGACTTTAAGAAGGTGAAATTAACTAACCACCAATTTGATCGATACTTGGATTGACAATGCTTAATATTTCAAGATAACTAATAAATAAAAAATTATGGTACTTCAACAAAGGATTATATATTCAATAGGTAGGAGTTTTCGGCATGTCGTAAAACAGAAAAGAGCATAATATGACAAAAATGCCTAACTAACTATTTGATGGCCGCGCAAAACATTTGCAATGATCATTAACTTGACTCTAGCTATTATTTGAAGCGTAATAATAAATAAAAAAATGATGATACATCAACATAGTGTTATCTGTACAAAAGTCGCAATTTTCCTAAGGTTCTTCGAGTAGAAGTGACTTTAAGAAGGTGAAATTAACTAACCACCTATTTGATCGATACTTGGATTGACAATGCTTAATATTTAAAAATAACTAATAAATAAAAAATTAGGGTACTTCAACAAAGGATTATACATTCAATAGGTAGGAGTTTTCGGCAATTCGTCAAACAGAAAAGAGCATAATATGACAAAAATGCCTAACTAACTATTTGATGGCCGCGCAAAACATTTGCAATGATCCTTAACTTGACTCTAGCTATTATTTGAAGCGTAATAATAAATAAAAAAATGATGACACATCAACATAGTGTTACCTGTACAAAAGTCGCAATTTTCCTAAGGTTCTTCGAGTAGAAGTGACTTTAAGATGGTGAAATTAACTAACCACCTATTTAATCGATACTTGGATTGACATTGCTTAATATTTAAAGATAACTAATAAATAAAAAATTAGGGTACTTCAACAAAGGATTATATATTCAATAGGTAGGAGTTTTCGGCAATTCGTCAAACAGAAAAGAGCATAATATGACAAAAATGCCTAACTAACTATTTGATGGCCGCGCAAAACATTTGCAGTGATCCTTAACTTGACTCTAGCTATTATTTGAAGCGTAATAATAAATAAAAAAATGATGGTACATCAACATAGTGTTATCTATACAAAAGTCGCAATTTTCCCAAGGTTCTTCGAGTAGAAATGACTTTAAGAAGGTGAAATTAACTAACCACCAATTTGATCGATACTTGGATTGACAATGCTTAATATTTCAAGATAACTAATAAATAAAAAATTATGGTACTTCAACAAAGGATTATATATTCAATAGGTAGGAGTTTTCGGCAATTCGTCAAACAGAAAAGAGCATAATATGACAAAAATGCCTAACTAACTATTTGATGGCCGCGCAAAACATTTGCAGTGATCCTTAACTTGACTCTAGCTATTATTTGAACCGTAATAATAAATAAAAAAATGATGATACTTCAACATAGTGTTATCTATACAAAAGTCGCAATTTTCCTAAGGTTTTTCGAGTAGAAATGACTTTAAGAAGGTGAAATTAACTAACTACATATTTGATCGATACTTGGATTGACAATGCTTAATATTTCAAGATAACTAATAAATAAAAAATTAGGGTACTTCAACAAAGGATTATATATTCAATAGGTAGGAGTTTTTGGCAATTCGTCAAACAGAAAAGAGCATAATATCACAAAAATGCCTAACTAACTATTTGATGGCCGCTCAAAACATATGCAGTGATCCTTAACTTGACTCTAGCTATTATTTGAAGCGTAATAATAAATAAAAAAATGATGGTACATCAACATAGTGTTATCTATACAAAAGTCGCAATTTTCCCAAGGTTCTTCGAGTAGAAATGACTTTAAGAAGGTGAAATTAACTAACCACCAATTTGATCGATACTTGGATTGACAATGCTTAATATTTCAAGATAACTAATAAATAAAAAATTATGGTACTTCAACAAAGGATTATATATTCAATAGGTAGGAGTTTTCGGCATGTCGTAAAACAGAAAAGAGCATAATATGACAAAAATGCCTAAGTAACTATTTGATGGCCGCGCAAAACATTTGCAATGATCATTAACTTGACTCTAGCTATTATTTGAAGCGTAATAATAAATAAAAAAATGATGATACATCAACATAGTGTTATCTGTACAAAAGTCGCAATTTTCCTAAGGTTCTTCGAGTAGAAGTGACTTTAAGAAGGTGAAATTAACTAACCACCTATTTGATCGATACTTGGATTGACAATGCTTAATATTTAAAAATAACTAATAAATAAAAAATTAGGGTACTTCAACAAAGGATTATACATTCAATAGGTAGGAGTTTTCGGCAATTCGTCAAACAGAAAAGAGCATAATATGACAAAAATGCCTAACTAACTATTTGATGGCCGCGCAAAACATTTGCAGTGATCCTTAACTTGACTCTAGCTATTATTTGAAGCGTAATAATAAATAAAAAAATGATGATACTTCAACATAGTGTTATCTATACAAAAGTCGCAATTTTCCTAAGGTTTTTCGAGTAGAAATGACTTTAAGAAGGTGAAATTAACTAACTACATATTTGATCGATACTTGGATTGACAATGCTTAATATTTCAAGATAACTAATAAATAAAAAATTAGGGTACTTCAACAAAGGATTATATATTCAATAGGTAGGAGTTTTCGGCAATTCGTCAAACTGAAAAGAGCATAATATGACAAAAATGCCTAAGTAACTATTTGATGGCCGCGCAAAACATTTGCAGTGATCCTTAACTTGACTCTAGCTATTATTTGAAGCATAATAATAAATAAAAAAATGATGATACTTCAACATAGTGTTATCTATACAAAAGTCGCAATTTTCCTAAGGTTTTTCGAGTAGAAATGACTTTAAAAAGGTGAAATTAACTAACTACATATTTGATCGATACTTGGATTGACAATACTTAATATTTCAAGATAACAAATAAATAAAAAATTAGGGTACTTCAACAAAGGATTATATATTCAATAGGTACGAGTTTTCGGCATGTCGTAAAACAGAAAAGAGCATAATATGACAAAAATGCCTAACTAACTATTTGATGGCCACGCAAAACATTTGCAGTGATCCTTAACTTGACTCTAGCTATTATTTGAAGCGTAATAATAAATAAAAAAATGATGATACATCAACATAGTGTTATCTATACAAAAGTCGCAATTTTCCCAAGGTTCTACGAGTAGAAGTGACTTTAAGAAGGTGAAATTAACTAACCACCTATTTGATCGATACTTGGATTGACAATGCTTAATATTTAAAGATAACTAGTAAATAAAAAGTTAGGGTACTTCAACAAAGGACTATATGTTCAAAAGGTAGGAGTTTTCGGCAATTCGTCAAACATAAAAGAGCGTAATATGACAAAAATGACTAACTAACTATTTGATGGCCGCGCAAAACATTTGCAGTGATCCTTAACTTGACTCTAGCTATTATTTGAAGCGTAATAATAAAAAAAAATGATGATACATCAACATCGTGTTATCTATACAAAAGTCGCAATTTTCCTAAGGTTCTTCGAGTAGAAATGACTTTAAGAATGTGAAATTAACTAACCACCTATTTGATCGATACTTGGATGTACAATGCTTAATATTTCAAGATAACTAATAAATCAAAAATTAGGGTACTTCAACAAAGGATTATATATTCAATAGGTAGGAGTTTTCGGCATGTCGTAAAACAGAAAAGAGCATAATATGACAAAAATGCCTAAGTAACTATTTGATGGCCGCGCAAAACATTTGCAATGATCATTAACTTGACTCTAGCTATTATTTGAAGCGTAATAATAAATAAAAAAATGATGATACATCAACATAGTGTTATCTGTACAAAAGTCGCAATTTTCCTAAGGTTCTTCGAGTAGAAGTGACTTTAAGAAGGTGAAATTAACTAACCACCTATTTGATCGATACTTGGATTGACAATGCTTAATATTTAAAAATAACTAATAAATAAAAAATTAGGGTACTTCAACAAAGGATTATACATTCAATAGGTAGGAGTTTTCGGCAATTCGTCAAACAGAAAAGAGCATAATATGACAAAAATGCCTAACTAACTATTTGATGGCCGCGCAAAACATTTGCAGTGATCCTTAACTTGACTCTAGCTATTATTTGAAGCGTAATAATAAATAAAAAAATGATGATACTTCAACATAGTGTTATCTATACAAAAGTCGCAATTTTCCTAAGGTTTTTCGAGTAGAAATGACTTTAAGAAGGTGAAATTAACTAACTACATATTTGATCGATACTTGGATTGACAATGCTTAATATTTCAAGATAACTAATAAATAAAAAATTAGGGTACTTCAACAAAGGATTATATATTCAATAGGTAGGAGTTTTCGGCAATTCGTCAAACTGAAAAGAGCATAATATGACAAAAATGCCTAAGTAACTATTTGATGGCCGCGCAAAACATTTGCAGTGATCCTTAACTTGACTCTAGCTATTATTTGAAGCGTAATAATAAATAAAAAAATGATGATACATCAACATAGTGTTATCTATACAAAAGTCGCAATTTTCCCAAGGTTCTACGAGTAGAAGTGACTTTAAGAAGGTGAAATTAACTAACCACCTATTTGATCGATACTTGGATTGACAATGCTTAATATTTAAAGATAACTAGTAAATAAAAAGTTAGGGTACTTCAACAAAGGACTATATGTTCAAAAGGTAGGAGTTTTCGGCAATTCGTCAAACATAAAAGAGCGTAATATGACAAAAATGACTAACTAACTATTTGATGGCCGCGCAAAACATTTGCAGTGATCCTTAACTTGACTCTAGCTATTATTTGAAGCGTAATAATAAAAAAAAATGATGATACATCAACATCGTGTTATCTATACAAAAGTCGCAATTTTCCTAAGGTTCTTCGAGTAGAAATGACTTTAAGAATGTGAAATTAACTAACCACCTATTTGATCGATACTTGGATGTACAATGCTTAATATTTCAAGATAACTAATAAATCAAAAATTAGGGTACTTCAACAAAGGATTATATATTCAATAGGTAGTAGTTTTCGGCATGTCGTAAAACAGAAAAGAGCATAATATGACAAAAATGCCTAACTAATTATTTGATGGCCGCGCAAAACATTTGCAGTGATCCTTAACTTGACTCTAGCTATTATTTGAAGCGTAATAATAAATAAAAAAATGATGATACATCAACATAGTGTTATCTGTGCAAAAGTCGTAATTTTCCTAAGGTTCTTCGGGTAGAAATGACTTTAAGAAGGTGAAATTAACTAACTACATATTTGATCGATACTTGGATTGACAATGCTTAATATTTCAAGATAACTAATAAATAAAAAATTAGGGTACTTCAACAAAGGATTATACATTCAATAGGTAGGAGTTTTCGGCAATTCGTCAAACAGAAAAGAGCATAATATGACAAAAATGCCTAACTAACTATTTGATGGCCGCGCAAAACATTTGCAGTGATCCTTAACTTGACTCTAGCTATTATTTGAAGCGTAATAATAAATAAAAAAATGATGATACTTCAACATAGTGTTATCTATACAAAAGTCGCAATTTTCCTAAGGTTTTTCGAGTAGAAATGACTTTAAGAAGGTGAAATTAACTAACTACATATTTGATCGATACTTGGATTGACAATGCTTAATATTTCAAGATAACTAATAAATAAAAAATTAGGGTATTTCAACAAAGGATTATATATTCAATAGGTAGGAGTTTTCGGCATGTCGTAAAACAGAAAAGAGCATAATATGACGAAAATGCCTAACCAACTATTTGATGGCCGCGCAAAACATTTGCAGTGATCCTTAACTAGACTCTAGCTATTATTTGAAGCGTAATAATAAATAAAAAAATGATGATACATCAACATAGTGTTATCTATACAAAAGTCGCAATTTTCCCAAGGTTCTACGAGTAGAAGTGACTTTAAGAAGGTGAAATTAACTAACCACCTATTTGATCGATACTTGGATTGACAATGCTTAATATTTAAAGATAACTAGTAAATAAAAAGTTAGGGTACTTCAACAAAGGACTATATGTTCAAAAGGTAGGAGTTTTCGGCAATTCGTCAAACAGAAAAGAGCGTAATATGACAAAAATGACTAACTAACTATTTGATGGCCGCGCAAAACATTTGCAGTGATCCTTAACTTGACTCTAGCTATTATTTGAAGCATAATAATAATAAAAAATGATGATACATCAACATCGTGTTATCTATACTAAAGTCGCAATTTTCCTAAGGTTCTTTGAGTAGAAATGACTTTAAGAATGTGAAATTAACTAACCACCTATTTGATCGATACTTGGATTGACAATGCTTAATATTTCAAGATAACTAATAAATCAAAAATTAGGGTACTTCAACAAAGGATTATATATTCAATAGGTAGTAGTTTTCGGCATGTCGTAAAACAGAAAAGAGCATAATATGACAAAAATGCCTAACTAACTATTTGATGGCCGCGCAAAACATTTGCAGTGATCCTTAACTTGACTCTAGCTATTATTTGAAGCGTAATAATAAATAAAAAAATGATGATACATCAACATAGCGTTATCTGTACAAAAGTCGCAATTTTCCTAAGGTTCTTCGGGTACAAATGACTTTAAGAAGGTGAAATTAACTAACCACCTTTTTGATCGATACTTGGATTGACAATGCTTAATATTTCAAGATAACTAATAAAAAAAAATTATGTTACTTCAACAAAGGATTATATATTCAATAGGTAGGAGTTTTCGGCATGTCGTAAAACGGAAAAGAGCATAATATGACAAAAATGCCTAACCAACTATTTGATGGCCGCGCAAAACATTTGCAGTGATCCTTAACTTGACTCTAGCTATTATTTGAAGCGTAATAATAAATAAAAAAATGATGATACATCAACATAGTGTTATCTATACAAAAGTCACAATTTTCCCAAGGTTCTACGAGTAGAAGTGACTTTAAGAAGGTGAAATTAACTAACCACCTATTTGATCGATACTTGGATTGACAATGATTAATATTTAAAGATAACTAGTAAATAAAAAGTTAGGGTACTTCAACAAAGGACTATATGTTCAAAAGGTAGGAGTTTTCGGCAATTCGTCAAACAGAAAAGAGCGTAATATGACAAAAATGACTAACTAACTATTTGATGGCCGCGCAAAACATTTGCAGTGATCCTTAACTTGACTCTAGCTATTATTTGAAGCGTAATAATAAAAAAAATGATGATACATCAACATCGTGTTATCTATACAAAAGTCGCAATTTTCCTAAGGTTCTTCGAGTAGAAATGACTTTAAGAATGTGAAATTAACTAACCACCTATTTGATCGATACTTGGATTGACAATGCTTAATATTTCAAGATAACTAATAAATCAAAAATTAGGGTACTTCAACAAAGGATTATATATTCAATAGGTAGTAGTTTTCGGCATGTCGTAAAACAGAAAAGAGCATAATATGACAAAAATGCCTAACTAACTATTTGATGGCCGCGCAAAACATTTGCAGTGATCCTTAACTTGACTTTAGCTATTATTTGAAGCGTAATAATAAATAAAAAAATGATGACACATCAACATAGTGTTACCTGTACAAAAGTCGCAATTTTCCTAAGGTTCTTCGAGTAGAAGTGACTTTAAGATGGTGAAATTAACTAACCACCTATTTGATCGATACTTGGATTGACATTGCTTAATATTTAAAGATAAATAATAAATAAAAAATTAGGGTACTTCAACAAAGGATTATATATTCAATAGGTAGGAGTTTTCGGCAATTCGTCAAACAGAAAAGAGCATAATATGACAAAAATGCCTAACTAACTATTTGATGGCCGCGCAAAACATTTGCAGTGATCCTTAACTTGACTCTAGCTATTATTTGAAGCCTAATAATTAATAAAAAAATGATCACACATCAACATCGTGTTATCTATACAAAAGTAGCAATTTTCCTATGGTTCTTCGAGTAGAAATGACTTTAATAAGGTCAAATTAACTAACTACCTATTTGATCGATACATGGATTGACAATGCTTAATATTTCAAGATAACTAATAAATAAAAAATTAGGGTACTTCAACGAAGGATTATACATTCAATAGGTAGGAGTTTTCGGCAATTCGTCCAACAGAAATGAGCAAAATATGACAAAAAAAGCCTAACTACCTATTTGATCGCCGCGAAAAACATTTGCAGTGATCCTTAACTTGACTCTAGCTATTATTTGAAGCGTAATAATAATTAAAAAAATGATCATACATCGACATAGTGTTATCTATACAAAAGTCGCAATTTTCCTAAGTTTCTTCGAGTAGAAATGTCTTTAAGAAGGTAAAATTAACTAACTACCTATTTGATCGATACTTGGATTGACAATGCTTAAAATTTGAAGATATCTAATTAATAAAAAATTAGGGTACTTCAACAAAGGATTATATATTCAATAGGAAGGAGTTTTCGACAATTCGTCAAACAGAAATGAGCATAATATGACAAAAAAAGCCTAACTACCTGTTTGATCGCCGCGAAAAACATTTCCAGTGATCCTTAACTTGACTCTAGCTATTATTTGAAGCGTAATAATAAATAAAAAAAATGATGATACATCAATATAGTGTTATCTATACAAAAGTCGCAATTTTCCTAAGGTTCTTCGAGTAGAAATGACTTTAAGAAGGTTAAATTAACTAACTACCTATTTGATCGATACTTGGATTGACAATGCTTAATATTTCAAGATAACTAATAAATAAAAAATTAGAGTACTTCAACAAAGGATTATATATTCAATAGGTAGGAGTTTTCGGCAATTCGTCAAACAGAAAAGAGCATAATATGACAAAAATGCCTAACTAACTATTCGATGGCCGCGCAAAACATTTGCAGTGATCCTTAACTTGACTCTAGCTATTATTTGAAGCGTAATAATAAATAAAAAAATGATGATACATCAACATAGTGTTATCTATACAAAAAGTCACAATTTTCCCAAGGTTCTTCGAGTAGAAGTGACTTTGAGAAGGTGAAATTAACTAACCACCTATTTGATCGATACTTGGATTGACAATGCTTAATATTTAAAGATAACTAATAAATAAAAAATTAGGGTACTTCAACAAAGGATTATATATTCAATAGGTAGGTGTTTTCGGCAATTCGTCAAACAGAAAATAGCATAATATGACAAAAATGCTTAACTAACTATTTGATCGCCGCGCAAAACATTTGCAGTGATCCTTAACTTGACTCTAGCTATTATTTGAGCGTAATAATAAATAAAAAAAATGATGATACATCAACATAGTGTTATCTATACAAAAGTCGCAATTTTCCTAAGGTTCTTAGAGTAGAAATGACTTTAAGATGGTTAAATTAACTTACTACCTATTTGATCGATACTTGGATTGAAAATTCTTAATATTTCAAGATAACTAATAAATAAAAAATTAGGGTACTTCAACAATGGATTATATATTCAATAGGTAGGAGTTTTCGGCAATTCGTCAAACAGAAAAGAGCATAATATGACAAAAATGCCTAACTAACTATTTGATGGCCGCGCAAAACATTTGCAGTGATCCTTAACATGACTCTAGCTATTATTTGAAGCATAATAATAAATAAGAAAATGTTGATACATCAACATAGTGTTATCTATACAAAAGTCGCAATTTTCCTAAGGTTCTTCGAGTAGAAATGACTTTAAGAAGGTGAAATTAACTAACTACATATTTGATCGATACTTGGATTGACAATGCTTAATATTTCAAGATAACTAGTAAATAAAAAGTTAGGGTACTTCAACAAAGGATTATATATTCAATAGGTAGGAGTTTTCGGCAATTCGTCAATCAGAAATAAGCATAATTTGACAAAACTGCCTAACTACCTATTTGATCGCCGCGCAAAACATTTGCAGTGATCCTTAACTTCACACTAGCTATTATTTGAAGCCTAATAATTAATAAAAAAATGATCACACATCAACATAGTGTTATCTATACAAAAGTAGCAATTTTCCTATGGTTCTTCGAGTAGAAATGACTTTAATAAGGTCAAATTAACTAACTACCTATTTGATCGATACATGGATTGACAATGCTTAATATTTCAAGATAACTAATAAATAAAAAATTAGGGTACTTCAACGAAGGATTATACATTCAATAGGTAGGAGTTTTCGGCAATTCGTCCAACAGAAATGAGCAAAATATGACAAAAAAAGCCTAACTACCTATTTGATCGCCGCGAAAAACATTTGCAGTGATCCTTAACTTGACTCTAGCTATTATTTGAAGCGTAATAATAATTAAAAAAATGATCATACATCGACATAGTGTTATCTATACAAAAGTCGCAATTTTCCTAAGTTTCTTCGAGTAGAAATGTCTTTAAGAAGGTAAAATTAACTAACTACCTATTTGATCGATACTTGGATTGACAATGCTTAAAATTTGAATATATCTAATTAATAAAAAATTAGGGTACTTCAACAAAGGATTATATATTCAATAGGAAGGACTTTTCGACAATTCGTCAAACAGAAATGAGCATAATATGACAAAAAAAGCCTAACTACCTGTTTGATCGCCGCGAAAAACATTTGCAGTGATCCTTAACTTGACTCTAGCTATTATTTGAAGCGTAATAATAAATAAAAAAAATGATGATACATCAATATAGTGTTATCTATACAAAAGTCGCAATTTTCCTAAGGTTCTTCGAGTAGAAATGACTTTAAGAAGGTTAAATTAACTAACTACCTATTTGATCGATACTTGGATTTACAATGCTTAATATTTCAAGATAACTAATAAATAAAAAATTAGAGTACTTCAACAAAGGATTATATATTCAATAGGTATGAGTTTTCGGCAATTCGTCAAACAGAAAAGAGCATAATATGACAAAAATACCTAACTAACTATTCGATGGCCGCGCAAAACATTTGCAGTGATCCTTAACTTGACTCTAGCTATTATTTGAAGCGTAATAATAAATAAAAAAATGATGATACATCAACATAGTGTTATCTATACAAAAGTCGCAATTTTCCCAAGGTTCTTCGAGTAGAAGTGACTTTAAGAAGGTGAAATTAACTAACCACCTATTTGATCGATACTTGGATTGACAATGCTTAATATTTAAAGATAACTAATAAATAAAAAATTAGGGTACTTCAACAAAGGATTATATATTCAATAGGTAGGAGTTTTCGGCAATTCGTCAAACAGAAAATAGCATAATATGACAAAAATGCTTAACTAACTATTTGATCGCCGCGCAAAACATTTGCAGTGATCCTTAACTTGACTCTAGCTATTATTTGAGCGTAATAATAAATAAAAAAAATGATGATACATCAACATAGTGTTATCTATACAAAAGTCGCAATTTTCCTAAGGTTCTTAGAGTAGAAATGACTTTAAGATGGTTAAATTAACTTACTACCTATTTGATCGATACTTGGATTGAAAATGCTTAATATTTCAAGATAACTAATAAATAAAAAATTAGGGTACTTCAACAAAGGATTATATATTCAATAGGTAGGAGTTTTCGGCAATTCGTCAAACAGAAAAGAGCATAATATGACAAAAATGCCTAACTAACTATTTGATGGCCGCGCAAAACATTTGCAGTGAACCTTAACTTGACTCTAGCTATTATTTGAAGCATAATAATAAATAAAAAAATGTTGATACATCAACATAGTGTTATCTATACAAAAGTCGCCATTTTCCCAAGGTTCTTCGAGTAGAAGTGACTTTAAGAAGGTGAAATTAACTAACCACCTATTTGATCGATACTTGGATTGACAATGGTTAATATTTACAGATAACTAGTAAATAAAAAGTTAGGGTACTACAACAAAGGATTATATATTCAATAGGTAGGAGTTTTCGGCAATTCGTCCAATTGAAAAGAGCATAATATGAAAAAAAATGCCTAACTAACTATTTGATGGCCGCGCAAAACATTTGCAGTGATCCTTAACTTGACTCTAGCTATTATTTGAAGAGTAATAATAAATAAAAAAATGATGATACATCAACATAGTGTTATCTATACAAAAGTCGCAATTTTCCTAAGGTTCTTCGAGTAGAAATGACTTTAAGAAGGTTAAATTAACTAACTACCTATTTGATCGATACTTGGATTGACAATGCTTAATATTTCAAGATAACTAATAAATAAAAATTTAGGGTACTTCAACAAAGGATTATATATGCAATAGGTAGGAGTTTTCGGCAATTCGTCAAACAGAAAAGTGCGTAATATGACAAAAATGCCTAACTAACTATTTGATGGCCGCGCAAAACATTTGCAGTGATCCTTAACTTGACTCTAGCTATTATTTGAAGCGTAATAATAAATAAAAAAATGATGATACATCAACATCGTATTATCTATACAAAAGTCGCAATTTTCCTAAGGTTCTTCGAGTAGAAATGACTTTAAGAATGTGAAATTAACTAACCACCTATTTGATCGATACTTGGATTGACAATGCTTAATATTTCAAGATAACTAATAAATAAAAAATTAGGGCACTACAACAAAGGATTAAATATTCAATAGGTAGGAGTTTTCGGCATGTCGTAAAACAGAAAAGAGCATAATAGGACAAAAATGCCTAACTAACTATTTGATGGCCGCGCAAAACATTTGCAATGATCCTTAACTTGACTCTAGCTATTATTTGAAGCGTAATAATAAATAAAAAAATGATGATACATCAACATAGTGTTATCTGTACAAAAGTCGCAATTTTCCTAAGGTTCTTCGAGTAGAAGTGACTTTAAGAAGGTGAAATTAACTAACCACCTATTTGATCGATACTTGGATTGACAATGCTTAATATTTAAAGATAACTAATAAATAAAAAATTAGGGTACTTCAACAATGGATTATATATTCAATAGGTAGGAGTTTTCGGCAATTCGTCAAACAGAAAAGAGCATAATATGACAAAAATGCCTAAGTAACTATTTGATGGCCGCGCAAAACATTTGCAGTGATCCTTAACTTGACTCTAGCTATTATTTGAAGCGTAATAATAAATAAAAAAATGATGATACATCAACATAGTGTTATCTATACAAAAGTCACAATTTTCCTAAGGTTCTTCGAGTAGAAATGACTTTAAGAAGGTTAAATTAACTAACTACCTATTTGATCGATACTTGGATTGAAAATGCTTAATATTTCAAGATAACTAATAAATAAAAAATTAGGGTACTTCAACAAAGGATTATATATTCAATAGGTAGGAGTTTTCGGCAATTCGTCAAACAGAAAAGAGCATAATATGACAAAAATGCCTAACTAACTATTTGATGGCCGCGCAAAACATTTGCAGTGATCCTTAACTTGACTCTAGCTATTATTTGAAGCGTAATAATAAATATAAAAATGATGATACATCAACATAGTGTTATCTATACAAAAGTCACAATTTTCCTAAGGTTCTTCGAGTAGAAATGACTTTAAGAAGGTTAAATTAACTAACTACCTATTTGATCGATACTTGCATTGAAAATGCTTAATATTTCAAGATAACTAATAAATAAAAAATTAGGGTACTTCAACAAAGGATTATATATTCAATAGGTAGGAGTTTTCGGCAATTCGTCAAACAGAAAAGAGCATAATATGACAAAAATGCCTAACTAACTATTTGATGGCCGCGCAAAACATTTGCAGTGATCCTTAACTTGACTCTAGCTATTATTTGAAGCGTAATAATAAATATAAAAATGATGATACATCAACATAGTGTTATCTATACAAAAGTCACAATTTTCCTAAGGTTCTTCGAGTAGAAATGACTTTAAGAAGGTTAAATTAACTAACTACCTATTTGATCGATACTTGCATTGAAAATGCTTAATATTTCAAGATAACTAATAAATAAAAAATTAGGGTACTTCAACAAAGGATTATATATTCAATAGGTAGGAGTTTTCGGCAATTCGTCAAACAGAAAAGAGCATAATATGACAAAAATGCCTAACTAACTATTTGATGGCCGCGCAAAACATTTGCAGTGATCCTTAACTTGACTCTAGCTATTATTTGAAGAGTAATAATAAATAAAAAAATGATGATACATCAACATAGTGTTATCTATACAAAAGTCGCAATTTTCCTAAGGTTCTTCGAGTAGAAATGACTTTAAGAAGGTTAAATTAACTAACAACCTATTGGATCGATACTTGGATTGACAATGCTTAATATTTCAAGATAACTAATAAATAAAAATTTAGGGTACTTCAACAAAGGATTATATATGCAATAGGTAGGAGTTTTCGGCAATTCGTCAAACAGAAAAGTGCGTAATATGACAAAAATGCCTAACTAACTATTTGATGGCCGCGCAAAACATTTGCAATGATCCTTAACTTGACTCTAGCTATTATTTGAAGCGTAATAATAAATAAAAAAATGATGATACATCAACATCGTGTTATCTATACAAAAGTCGCAATTTTCCTAAGGTTCTTAGAGTAGAAATGACTTTAAGAATGTGAAATTAACTAACCACCTATTTGATCGATACTTGGATTGACAATGCTTAATATTTCAAGATAACTAATAAATAAAAAATTAGGGTACTACAACAACGGATTAAATATTCAATAGGTAGGAGTTTTCGGCATGTCGTAAAACAGAAAAGAGCATAATAGGACAAAAATGCCTAACTAACTATTTGATGGCCGCGTAAAACATTTGCAATGATCCTTAACTTGACTCTAACTATTATTTGAAGCGTAATAATAAATAAAAAAATGATGATACATCAACATAGTGTTATCTGTACAAAAGTCGCAATTTTCCTAAGGTTCTTCGAGTAGAAGTGACTTTAAGAAGGTGAAATTAACTAACCACCTACTTGATCGATACTTGGATTGACAATGCTTAATATTTAAAGATAACTAATAAATAAAAAATTAGGGTACTTCAACAATGGATTATATATTCAATAGGTAGGAGTTTTCGGCAATTCGTCAAACTGAAAAGAGCATAATAAGACAAAAATGCCTAAGTAACTATTTGATGGCCGCGCAAAACATTTGCAGTGATCCTTAACTTGACTCTAGCTATTATTTGAAGCGTAATAATAAATAAAAAAATGATGATACATCAACATAGTGTTATCTATACAAAAGTCGCAATTTTCCCAAGGTTCTACGAGTAGAAGTGACTTTAAGAAGGTGAAATTAACTAACCACCTATTTGATCGATACTTGGATTGACAAAGCTTAATATTTAAAGATAACTAGTAAATAAAAAGTTAGGGTACTTCAACAAAGGATTATATATTCAATAGGTAGGAATTTTCGGCAATTCGTCAAACAGAAAAGAGCATAATATGACAAAAATGCCTAACTAACTATTTGATGGCCGCGCAAAACATTTGCAGTGATCCTTAACTTGACTCTAGCTATTATTTGAAGCGTAATAATAAATAAAAAAAATGATGATACATCAATATAGTGTTATCTATACAAAAGCCGCAATTTTCCTAAGGTTCTTCGAGTAGAAATGACTTTAAGAAGGTTAAATTAACTAACTACCTATTTGATCGATACTTGGATTGACAATGCTTAATATTTCAAGATAACTAATAAATAAAAAATTAGAGTACTTCAACAAAGGATTATATATTCAATAGGTAGGAGTTTTCGGCAATTCGTCAAACAGAAAAGAGCATAATATGACAAAAATGCCTAACTAACTATTCGATGGCCGCGCAAAATATTTGCAGTGATCCTTAACTTGACTCTAGCTATTATTTGAAGCGTAATAATAAATAAAAAAATGATGATACATCAACATAGTGTTATCTATACAAAAGTCGCAATTTTCCCAAGGTTCTTCGAGTAGAAGTGACTTTAAGAAGGTGAAATTAACTAACCACCTATTTGATCGATACTTGGATTGACAATGCTTAATATTTAAAGATAACTAATAAATAAAAAATTAGGGTACTTCAACAAAGGATTATATATTCAATAGGTAGGAGTTTTCGGCAATTCGTCAAACAGAAAATAGCATAATATGACAAAAATGCTTAACTAACTATTTGATCGCCGCGCAAAACATTTGCAGTGATCCTTAACTTGACTCTAGCTATTATTTGAGCGTAATAATAAATAAAAAAAATGATGATACATCAACATAGTGTTATCTATACAAAAGTCGCAATTTTCCTAAAGTTCTTAGAGTAGAAATGACTTTAAGATGGTTAAATTAACTAACTACCTATTTGATCGATACTTGGATTGAAAATGCTTAATATTTCAAGATAACTAATAAATAAAAAATTAGGGTACTTCAACAAAGGATTATATATTCAATAGGTAGGAGTTTTCGGCAATTCGTCAAACAGAAAAGAGCATAATATGACAAAAATGCCTAACTAACTATTTGATGGCCGCGCAAAACATTTGCAGTGATCCTTAACTTGACTCTAGCTATTATTTGAAGCATAATAATAAATAAAAAAATGTTGATACATCAACATAGTGTTATCTATACAAAAGTCGCCATTTTCCCAAGGTTCTTCGAGTAGAAGTGACTTTAAGAAGGTGAAATTAACTAACCACCTATTTGATCGATACTTGGATTGACAATGGTTAATATTTACAGATAACTAGTAAATAAAAAGTTAGGGTACTTCAACAAAGGATTATATATTCAATAGGTAGGAGTTTTCGGCAATTCGTCCAATTGAAAAGAGCATAATATGAAAAAAATGCCTAACTAACTATTTGATGGCCGCGCAAAACATTTGCAGTGATCCTTAACTTGACTCTAGCTATTATTTGAAGAGTAATAATAAATAAAAAAATGATGATACATCAACATAGTGTTATCTGTACAAAAGTCGCAATTTTCCTAAGGTTCTTCGAGTAGAAGTGACTTTAAGAAGGTTAAATTAACTAACTACCTATTTGATCGATACTTGGATTGACAATGCTTAATATTTCAAGATAACTAATAAATAAAAAATTAGAGTACTTCAACAAAGGATTATATATTCAATAGGTAGGAGTTTTCGGCAATTCGTCAAACAGAAAAGAGCATAATATGACAAAAATGCCTAACTAACTATTCGATGGCCGCGCAAAATATTTGCAGTGATCCTTAACTTGACTCTAGCTATTATTTGAAGCGTAATAATAAATAAAAAAATGATGATACATCAACATAGTGTTATCTATACAAAAGTCGCAATTTTCCCAAGGTTCTTCGAGTAGAAGTGACTTTAAGAAGGTGAAATTAACTAACCACCTATTTGATCGATACTTGGATTGACAATGCTTAATATTTAAAGATAACTAATAAATAAAAAATTAGGGTACTTCAACAAAGGATTATATATTCAATAGGTAGGAGTTTTCGGCAATTCGTCAAACAGAAAATAGCATAATATGACAAAAATGCTTAACTAACTATTTGATCGCCGCGCAAAACATTTGCAGTGATCCTTAACTTGACTCTAGCTATTATTTGAGCGTAATAATAAATAAAAAAAATGATGATACATCAACATAGTGTTATCTATACAAAAGTCGCAATTTTCCTAAAGTTCTTAGAGTAGAAATGACTTTAAGATGGTTAAATTAACTAACTACCTATTTGATCGATACTTGGATTGAAAATGCTTAATATTTCAAGATAACTAATAAATAAAAAATTAGGGTACTTCAACAAAGGATTATATATTCAATAGGTAGGAGTTTTCGGCAATTCGTCAAACAGAAAAGAGCATAATATGACAAAAATGCCTAACTAACTATTTGATGGCCGCGCAAAACATTTGCAGTGATCCTTAACTTGACTCTAGCTATTATTTGAAGCATAATAATAAATAAAAAAATGTTGATACATCAACATAGTGTTATCTATACAAAAGTCGCCATTTTCCCAAGGTTCTTCGAGTAGAAGTGACTTTAAGAAGGTGAAATTAACTAACCACCTATTTGATCGATACTTGGATTGACAATGGTTAATATTTACAGATAACTAGTAAATAAAAAGTTAGGGTACTTCAACAAAGGATTATATATTCAATAGGTAGGAGTTTTCGGCAATTCGTCCAATTGAAAAGAGCATAATACGAAAAAAATGCCTAACTAACTATTTGATGGCCGCGCAAAACATTTGCAGTGATCCTTAACTTGACTCTAGCTATTATTTGAAGAGTAATAATAAATAAAAAAATGATGATACATCAACATAGTGTTATCTGTACAAAAGTCGCAATTTTCCTAAGGTTCTTCGAGTAGAAGTGACTTTAAGAAGGTGAAATTAACTAACCACCTATTTGATCGATACTTGGATTGACAATGCTTAATATTTAAAGATAACTAATAAATAAAAAATTAGGGTACTTCAACAATGGATTATATATTCAATAGGTAGGAGTTTTCGGCAATTCGTCAAACAGAAAAGAGCATAATATGACAAAAATGCCTAAGTAACTATTTGATGGCCGCGCAAAACATTTGCAGTGATCCTTAACTTGACTCTAGCTATTATTTGAAGCGTAATAATAAATAAAAAAATGATGATACATCAACATAGTGTTATCTATACAAAAGTCGCGATTTTCCCAAGGTTCTACGAGTAGAAGTGACTTTAAGAAGGTGAAATTAACTAACCACCTATTTGATCGATACTTGGATTGACAAAGCTTAATATTTAAAGATAACTAGTAAATAAAAAGTTAGGGTACTTCAACAAAGGATTATATATTCAATAGGTAGGAATTTTCGGCAATTCGTCAAACAGAAAAGAGCATAATATGACAAAAATGCCTAACTAACTATTTGATGGCCGCGCAAAACATTTGCAGTGATCCTTAACTTGACTCTAGCTATTATTTGAAGCGTAATAATAAATAAAAAAAATGATGATACATCAATATAGTGTTATCTATACAAAAGTCGCAATTTTCCTAAGGTTCTTCGAGTAGAAATGACTTTAAGAAGGTTAAATTAACTAACTACCTATTTGATCGATACTTGGATTGACAATGCTTAATATTTCAAGATAACTAATAAATAAAAAATTAGGGTACTTCAACAATGGATTATATATTCAATAGGTAGGAGTTTTCGGCAATTCGTCAAACAGAAAAGAGCATAATATGACAAAAATGCCTAACTAACTATTTGATGGCCGCGCAAAACATTTGCAGTGATCCTTAACTTGACTCTAGCTATTATTTGAAGCGTAATAATAAATAAAAAAATGATGATACATCAACATAGTGTTATCTATACAAAAGTCGCAATTTTCCCAAGTTTCTTCGAGTAGAAGTGACTTTAAGAAGGTGAAATTAACTAACCACCTATTTGATCGATACTTGGATTGACAATGCTTAATATTTAAAGATAACTAATAAATAAAAAATTAGGGTACTACAACAAAGGATTAAATATTCAATAGGTAGGAGTTTTCGGCATGTCGTAAAACAGAAAAAAGCATAATAGGACAAAAATGCCTAACTAACTATTTGATGGCCGCGCAAAACATTTGCAATGATCCTTAACTTGACTCTAGCTATTATTTGAAGCGTAATAATATATAAAAAAATGATGATACATCAACATAGTGTTATCTGTACAAAAGTCGCAATTTTCCTAAGGTTCTTCGAGTAGAAGTGACTTTAAGAAGGTGAAATTAACTAACCACCTATTTGATCGATACTTGGATTGACAATGCTTAATATTTAAAGATAACTAATAAATAAAAAATTAGGGTACTTCAACAATGGATTATATATTCAATAGGTAGGAGTTTTCGGCAATTCGTCAAACAGAAAAGAGCATAATATGACAAAAATGCCTAAGTAACTATTTGATGGCCGCACAAAACATTTGCAGTGATCCTTAACTTGACTCTAGCTATTATTTGAAGCGTAATAATATATAAAAAAATGATGATACATCAACATAGTGTTATCTGTACAAAAGTCGCAATTTTCCTAAGGTTCTTCGAGTAGAAGTGACTTTAAGAAGGTGAAATTAACTAACCACCTATTTGATCGATACTTGGATTGACAATGCTTAATATTTAAAGATAACTAATAAATAAAAAATTAGGGTACTTCAACAATGGATTATATATTCAATAGGTAGGAGTTTTCGGCAATTCGTCAAACAGAAAAGAGCATAATATGACAAAAATGCCTAAGTAACTATTTGATGGCCGCACAAAACATTTGCAGTGATCCTTAACTTGACTCTAGCTATTATTTGAAGCGTAATAATAAATAAAAAAATGATGATACATCAACATAGTGTTATCTATACAAAAGTCACGATTTTCCCAAGGTTCTACGAGTAGAAGTGACTTTAAGAAGGTTAAATTAACTAACGACCTATTTGATCGATACTTGGATTGAAAATGCTTAATATTTCAAGAAAACTAATAAATAAAAAATTAGGGTACTTCAACAAAGGATTATATATTCAATAGGTAGGAGTTTTCGGCAATTCGTCAAACAGAAAAGAGCATAATATGACAAAAATGCCTAACTAACTATTTGATGGCCGCGCAAAACATTTGCAGTGATCCTTAACTTGACTCTAGCTATTATTTGAAGAGTAATAATAAATAAAAAAATGATGATACATCAACATAGTGTTATCTATACAAAAGTCGCAATTTTCCTAAGGTTCTTCGAGTAGAAATGACTTTAAGAAGGTTAAATTAACTAACTACCTATTTGATCGATACTTGGATTGAAAATGCTTAATATTTCAAGATAACTAATAAATAAAAAATTAGGGTACTTCAACAAAGGATTATATATTCAATAGGTAGGAGTTTTCGGCAATTCGTCAAACAGAAAAGAGCATAATATGACAAAAATGCCTAACTAACTATTTGATGGCCGCGCAAAACATTTGCAGTGATCCTTAACTTGACTCTAGCTATTATTTGAAGAGTAATAATAAATAAAAAAATGATGATACATCAACATAGTGTTATCTGTACAAAAGTCGCAATTTTCCCAAGGTTCTTCGAGTAGAAGTGACTTTAAGAAGGTGAAATTAACTAACCACCTATTTGATCGATACTTGGATTGACAATGCTTAATATTTAAAGATAACTAATAAATAAAAAATTAGGGTACTTCAACAAAGGATTATATATTCAATAGGTAGGAGTTTTCGGCAATTCGTCAAACAGAAAATAGCATAATATGACAAAAATGCTTAACTAACTATTTGATCGCCGCGCAAAACATTTGCAGTGATCCTTAACTTGACTCTAGCTATTATTTGAGCGTAATAATAAATAAAAAAAATGATGATACATCAACATAGTGTTATCTATACAAAAGTCGCAATTTTCCTAAAGTTCTTAGAGTAGAAATGACTTTAAGATGGTTAAATTAACTAACTACCTATTTGATCGATACTTGGATTGAAAATGCTTAATATTTCAAGATAACTAATAAATAAAAAATTAGGGTACTTCAACAAAGGATTATATATTCAATAGGTAGGAGTTTTCGGCAATTCGTCAAACAGAAAAGAGCATAATATGACAAAAATGCCTAACTAACTATTTGATGGCCGCGCAAAACATTTGCAGTGATCCTTAACTTGACTCTAGCTATTATTTGAAGCATAATAATAAATAAAAAAATGTTGATACATCAACATAGTGTTATCTATACAAAAGTCGCCATTTTCCCAAGGTTCTTCGAGTAGAAGTGACTTTAAGAAGGTGAAATTAACTAACCACCTATTTGATCGATACTTGGATTGACAATGGTTAATATTTACAGATAACTAGTAAATAAAAAGTTAGGGTACTTCAACAAAGGATTATATATTCAATAGGTAGGAGTTTTCGGCAATTCGTCCAATTGAAAAGAGCATAATATGAAAAAAATGCCTAACTAACTATTTGATGGCCGCGCAAAACATTTGCAGTGATCCTTAACTTGACTCTAGCTATTATTTGAAGAGTAATAATAAATAAAAAAATGATGATACATCAACATAGTGTTATCTGTACAAAAGTCGCAATTTTCCTAAGGTTCTTCGAGTAGAAGTGACTTTAAGAAGGTGAAATTAACTAACCACCTATTTGATCGATACTTGGATTGACAATGCTTAATATTTAAAGATAACTAATAAATAAAAAATTAGGGTACTTCAACAATGGATTATATATTCAATAGGTAGGAGTTTTCGGCAATTCGTCAAACAGAAAAGAGCATAATATGACAAAAATGCCTAAGTAACTATTTGATGGCCGCGCAAAACATTTGCAGTGATCCTTAACTTGACTCTAGCTATTATTTGAAGCGTAATAATAAATAAAAAAATGATGATACATCAACATAGTGTTATCTATACAAAAGTCGCGATTTTCCCAAGGTTCTACGAGTAGAAGTGACTTTAAGAAGGTGAAATTAACTAACCACCTATTTGATCGATACTTGGATTGACAAAGCTTAATATTTAAAGATAACTAGTAAATAAAAAGTTAGGGTACTTCAACAAAGGATTATATATTCAATAGGTAGGAATTTTCGGCAATTCGTCAAACAGAAAAGAGCATAATATGACAAAAATGCCTAACTAACTATTTGATGGCCGCGCAAAACATTTGCAGTGATCCTTAACTTGACTCTAGCTATTATTTGAAGCGTAATAATAAATAAAAAAAATGATGATACATCAATATAGTGTTATCTATACAAAAGTCGCAATTTTCCTAAGGTTCTTCGAGTAGAAATGACTTTAAGAAGGTTAAATTAACTAACTACCTATTTGATCGATACTTGGATTGACAATGCTTAATATTTCAAGATAACTAATAAATAAAAAATTAGGGTACTTCAACAATGGATTATATATTCAATAGGTAGGAGTTTTCGGCAATTCGTCAAACAGAAAAGAGCATAATATGACAAAAATGCCTAACTAACTATTTGATGGCCGCGCAAAACATTTGCAGTGATCCTTAACTTGACTCTAGCTATTATTTGAAGCGTAATAATAAATAAAAAAATGATGATACATCAACATAGTGTTATCTATACAAAAGTCGCAATTTTCCCAAGTTTCTTCGAGTAGAAGTGACTTTAAGAAGGTGAAATTAACTAACCACCTATTTGATCGATACTTGGATTGACAATGCTTAATATTTAAAGATAACTAATAAATAAAAAATTAGGGTACTACAACAAAGGATTAAATATTCAATAGGTAGGAGTTTTCGGCATGTCGTAAAACAGAAAAAAGCATAATAGGACAAAAATGCCTAACTAACTATTTGATGGCCGCGCAAAACATTTGCAATGATCCTTAACTTGACTCTAGCTATTATTTGAAGCGTAATAATATATAAAAAAATGATGATACATCAACATAGTGTTATCTGTACAAAAGTCGCAATTTTCCTAAGGTTCTTCGAGTAGAAGTGACTTTAAGAAGGTGAAATTAACTAACCACCTATTTGATCGATACTTGGATTGACAATGCTTAATATTTAAAGATAACTAATAAATAAAAAATTAGGGTACTTCAACAATGGATTATATATTCAATAGGTAGGAGTTTTCGGCAATTCGTCAAACAGAAAAGAGCATAATATGACAAAAATGCCTAAGTAACTATTTGATGGCCGCACAAAACATTTGCAGTGATCCTTAACTTGACTCTAGCTATTATTTGAAGCGTAATAATAAATAAAAAAATGATGATACATCAACATAGTGTTATCTATACAAAAGTCACGATTTTCCCAAGGTTCTACGAGTAGAAGTGACTTTAAGAAGGTTAAATTAACTAACTACCTATTTGATCGATACTTGGATTGAAAATGCTTAATATTTCAAGAAAACTAATAAATAAAAAATTAGGGTACTTCAACAAAGGATTATATATTCAATAGGTAGGAGTTTTCGGCAATTCGTCAAACAGAAAAGAGCATAATATGACAAAAATGCCTAACTAACTATTTGATGGCCGCGCAAAACATTTGCAGTGATCCTTAACTTGACTCTAGCTATTATTTGAAGCGTAATAATAAAAAAAAAATGATGATACATCAACATAGTGTTATCTATACAAAAGTCACAATTTTCCTAAGGTTCTTCGAGTAGAAATGACTTTAAGAAGGTTAAATTAACTAACTACCTATTTGATCGATACTTGGATTGAAAATGCTTAATATTTCAAGATAACTAATAAATAAAAAATTAGGGTACTTCAACAAAGGATTATATATTCAATAGGTAGGAGTTTTCGGCAATTCGTCAAACAGAAAAGAGCATAATATGACAAAAATGCCTAACTAACTATTTGATGGCCGCGCAAAACATTTGCAGTGATCCTTAACTTGACTCTAGCTATTATTTGAAGAGTAATAATAAATAAAAAAATGATGATACATCAACATAGTGTTATCTGTACAAAAGTCACAATTTTCCTAAGGTTCTTCGAGTAGAAGTGACTTTAAGAATGTGAAATTAACTAACCACCTATTTGATCGATACTTGGATTGACAATGCTTAATATTTCAAGATAACTAATAAATAAAAAATTAGGGTACTTCAACAAAGGTTTAAATATTCAATAGGTAGGAGTTTTCGGCATGTCGTAAAACAGAAAAGAGCATAATATGACAAAAATGCCTAACTAACTATTTGATGGCCGCGCAAAACATTTGCAATGATCCTTAACTTGACTCTAGCTATTATTTGAAGCGTAATAATAAATAAAAAAATGATGATACATCAACATAGTGTTATCTGTACAAAAGTCACAATTTTCCTAAGGTTCTTCGAGTAGAAGTGACTTTAAGAAGGAGAAATTAACTAACCACCTATTTGATCGATACTTGGATTGACAATGCTTAATATTTAAAGATAACTAATAAATAAAAAATTAGGGTACTTCAACAAAGGATTATATATTCAATAGGTAGGAGTTTTCGGCAATTCGTCAAACAGAAAAGAGCATAATATGACAAAAATGCCTAAGTAACTATTTGATGGCCGCGCAAAACATTTGCAGTGATCCTTAACTTGACTCTAGCTATTATTTGAAGCGTAATAATAAATAAAAAAATGATGATACTTCAAAATAGTGTTATCTATACAAAAGTCGCAATTTTCCTAAGGTTTTTCGAGTAGAAATGACTTTAAGAAGTTGAAATTAACTAACTACATATTTGATCGATACTTGGATTGACAATGCTTAATATTTCAAGATAACTAATAAATAAAAAATTAGGGTACTTCAACAAAGGATTATATATTCAATAGGTAGGAGTATTCGGCAATTCGTCAAACAGAAAAGAGCATAATATGACAAAAATGCCTAACTAACTATTTGATGGCCGCGCAAAACATTTGCAGTGATCCTTAACTTGACTCTAGCTATTATTTGAAGCGTAGTAATAAATAAAAAAATGATGATACATCAACATAGTGTTATCTATACAAAAGTCGCAATTTTCCCAAGGTTCTACGAGTAGAAGTGACTTTAAGAAGGTGAAATTAACTAACCACCTATTTGATCGATACTTGGATTGACAATGCTTAATATTTAAAGATAACAAGTAAATAAAAAGTTAGGGTACTTCAACAAAGGACTATATGTTCAATAGGTAGGAGTTTTCGGCAATTCGTCAAACAGAAAAGAGCGTAATATGACAAAAATGACTAACTAACTATTTGATGGCCGCGCAAAACATTTGCAGTGATCCTTAACTTGACTCTAGCATTTATTTGAAGCGTAATAATAAATAAAAAAAATGATGATACATCAACATCGTGTTATCTATACAAAAGTCGCAATTTTCCTAAGGTTCTTCGAGTAGAAATGACTTTAAGAATGTGAAATTAACTAACCACCTATTTGATCGATACTTGGATTGACAATGCTTAATATTTCAAGATAACTAATAAATCAAAAATTAGGGTACTTCAACAAAGGATTATATATTCAATAGGTAGTAGTTTTCGGCATGTCGTAAAACAGAAAAGAGCATAATATGACAAAAATGCCTAACTAACTATTTGATGGCCGCGCAAAACATTTGCAATGATCCTTAACTTGACTCTAGCTATTATTTGAAGGGTAATAATAAATAAAAAAATGATGATACATCAACATAGTGTTATCTGTACAAAAGTCGCAATTTTCCTAAGGTTCTTCGAGTAGAAGTGACTTTAAGAAGGTGAAATTAACTAACCACATATTTGATCGATACTTGGATTGACAATGCTTAATATTTAAAGATAACTAATAAATAAAAAATTAGGGTACTTCAACAATGGATTATATATTCAATAGGTAGGAGTTTTCGGCAATTCGTCAAACAGAAAAGAGCATAATATGACAAAAATGCCTAAGTAACTATTTGATGGCCGCGCAAAACATTTGCAGTGATCCTTAACTTGACTCTAGCTATTATTTGAAGCGTAATAATAAATAAAAAATGATGATACATCAACATAGTGTTATCTATACAAAAGTCGCGATTTTCCCAAGGTTCTACGAGTAGAAGTGACTTTAAGAAGGTGAAATTAACTAACCACTTATTTGATCGATACTTGGATTGACAAAGCTTAATATTTAAAGATAACTAGTAAATAAAAATTTAGGGTACTTCAACAAAGGATTATATATTCAGTAGGTAGGAATTTTCGGCAATTCGTCAAACGGAAACGAGCATAATATGACAAAAATGCCTAACTAACTATTCGATGGCCGCGCAAAACATATGCAGTGATCCTTAACTTGACTCTAGCTATTATTTGAAGCGTAATAATAAATAAAAAAATGATGGTACATCAACATAGTGTTATCTATACAAAAGTCGCAATTTTCCCACGGTTCTTCGAGTAGAAATGACTTTAAGATGGTGAAATTAACTAACCACCTATTTGATCGATACTTGGATTGACAATGCTTAATATTTCAAGATAACTAATAAATAAAAAAATATGTTACTTCAACAAAGGATTATATATTCAATAGGTAGGAGTTTTCGGCATGTCGTAAAACAGAAAAGAGCATAATATGACAAAAATGCCTAACTAACTATTTGATGGCCGCGCAAAACATTTGCAATGATCCTTAACTTGACTCTGGCTATTATTTGAAGCGTAATAATAAATAAAAAAATGATGACACATCAACATAGTGTTACCTGTACAAAAGTCGCAATTTTCCTAAGGTTCTTCGAGTAGAAGTGACTTTAAGAAGGTGAAATTAACTAACCACCTATTTGATGGATACTTGGATTGACAATGCTTAATATTTAAAGATAACTAATAAATAAAAAATTAGGGTACTTCAACAAAGGATTATATATTCAATAGGTAGGAGTTTTCGGCAATTCGTCAAACAGAAAAGAGCATAATATGACAAAAATGCCTAAGTAACTATTTGATGGCCGCGCAAAACATTTGCAGTGATCCTTAACTTGACTCAAGCTATTATTTGAAGCGTAATAATAAATAAAAAAATGATGATACTTCAACATAGTGTTATCTATACAAAAGTCGCAATTTTCCGAAGGTTTTTCGAGTAGAAATGACTTTAAGAAGGTGAAATTAACTAACTACATATTTGATCGATACTTGGATTGACAATGCTTAATATTTCAAGATAACTAATAAATAAAAAATTACGGTACTTCAACAAAGGATTATATATTCAATAGGTAGGAGTTTTCGGCAATTCGTCAAACAGAAAAGAGCATAATATGACAAAAATGCCTAACTAACTATTTGATGGCCGCGCAAAACATTTGCAGTGATCCTTAACTTGACTCTAGCTATTATTTGAAGCGTAATAATAAATAAAAAAAATGATGATACATCAACATAGTGTTATCTGTGCAAAAGTCGCAATTTTCCTAAGGTTCTTCGGGTAGAAATGACTTTAAGAAGGTGAAATTAACTAACTACATATTTGATCGATACTTGGATTGACAATGCTTAATATTTCAAGATAACTAATAAATAAAAAATTAGGGTACTTCAACAAAGGATTATATATTCAATAGGTAGGAGTTTTCGGCAATTCGTCAAACAGAAAAGAGCATAATATGACAAAATGCCTAAGTAACTATTTGATGGCCGCGCAAAACATTTGCAGTGATCCTTAACTTGACTCTAGCTATTATTTGAAGCGTAATAATAAATAAAAAAATGATGATACTTCAACATAGTGTTATCTATACAAAAGTCGCAATTTTCCTAAGGTTTTTCGAGTAGAAATGACTTTAAGAAGGTGGAATTAACTAACTACATATTTGATCGATACTTGGATTGACAATGCTTAATATTTCAAGATAACTAATAAATAAAAAATTAGGGTACTTCAACAAAGGATTATATATTCAATAGGTAGGAGTTTTCGGCATGTCGTAAAACAGAAAAGAGCATAATATGACAAAAATGCCTAACTAACTATTTGATGGCCGCGCAAAACATTTGTAGTGATCCTTAACTTGACTCTAGCTATTATTTGAAGCGTAATAATAAATAAAAAAATGATGATACATCAACATAGTGTTATCTATACAAAAGTCGCAATTTTCCCAAGGTTCTACGAGTAGAAGTGACTTTAAGAAGGTGAAATTAACTAACCACCTATTTGATCGATACTTGGATTGACAATGCTTAATATTTAAAGATAACTAGTAAATAAAAAGTTAGGGTACTTCAACAAAGGACTATATGTTCAAAAGGTAGGAGTTTTCGGCAATTCGTCAAACAGAAAAGAGCGTAATATGACAAAAATGACTAACTAACTATTTGATGGCAGCGCAAAACATTTGCAGTGATCCTTAACTTGACTCTAGCTATTATTTGAAGCGTAATAATAAAAAAAAATGATGATACATCAACATCGTGTTATCTATACAAAAGTCGCAATTTTCCTAAGGTTCTTCAAGTAGAAATGACTTTAAGAATGTGAAATTAACTAACCACCTATTTGATCGATACTTGGATTGACAATGCTTAATATTTCAAGATAACTAATAAATCAAAAATTAGGGTACTTCTACAAAGGATTATATATTCAATAGGTAGTAGTTTTCGGCATGTCGTAAAACAGAAAAGAGCATAAAATGACAAAAATGCCTAACTAACTATTTGATGGCCGCGCAAAACATTTGCAGTGATCCTTAACTTGACTCTAGCTATTATTTGAAGCGTAATAATAAATAAAAAAATGATGATACATCAACATAGCGTTATCTGTACAAAAGTCGCAATTTTCCTAATGTTCTTCGGGTACAAATGACTTTAAGAAGGTGAAATTAACTAACCACCTTTTTGATCGATACTTGGATTGACAATGCTTAATATTTCAAGATAACTAGTAAATAAAAAATTAGGGTACTTCAACAAAGGATTATATATTCAATAGGTAGGAGTTTTCGGCAATTTTTCAAACAGAAAAAAGCATAATATGACAAAAATGCCTAACTAACTATTTGATGGCCGCGCAAAACATATGCAGTGATCCTTAACTTGACACTAGCTATTATTTGAAGCGTAATAATAAATAAACAAATGATGGTACATCAACATAGTGTTATCTATACAAAAGTCGCAATTTTCCCACGGTTCTTCGAGTAGAAATGACTTTAAGATGGTGAAATTAACTAACCACCTATTTGATCGATACTTGGATTGACAATGCTTAATATTTCAAGATAACTAATAAATAAAAAATTATGTTACTTCAACAAAGGATTATATATTCAATAGGTAGGAGTTTTCGGCATGTCGTAAAACAGAAAAGAGCATAATAAGACAAAAATGCCTAACTAACTATTTGATGGCCGCGCAAAACATTTGCAATGATCCTTAACTTGACTCTAGCTATTATTTCAAGCGTAATAATAAATAAAAAAATGATGACACATCAACATAGTGTTACCTGTACAAAAGTCGCAATTTTCCTAAGGTTCTTCGAGTAGAAGTGACTTTAAGAAGGTGAAATTAACTAACCACCTATTTGATCGATACTTGGATTGACAATGCTTAATATTTAAAGATAACTAATAAATAAAAAATTAGGGTACTTCAACAAAGGATTATATATTCAATAGGTAGGAGTTTTCGGCAATTCGTCAAACAGAAAAGAGCATAATATGACAAAAATGCCTAAGTAACTATTTGATGGCCGCGCAAAACATTTGCAGTGATCCTTAACTTGACTCTAGCTATTATTTGAAGCGTAATAATAAATAAAAAAATGATGATACTTCAACATAGTGTTATCTATACAAAAGTCACAATTTTCCTAAGGTTTTTCGAGTAGAAATGACTTTAAGAAGGTGAAATTAACTAACTACATATTTGATCGATACTTGGATTGACAATGCTTAAAATTTCAAGATAACTAATAAATAAAAAATTAGGGTACTTCAACAAAGGATTATATATTCAATAGGTAGGAGTTTTCGGCAATTCGTCAAACAGAAAAGAGCATAATATGACAAAAATGCCTAACTAACTATTTGATGGCCGCGCAAAACATTTGCAGTGATCCTTAACTTGACTCTAGCTATTATTTGAAGCGTAATAATAAATAAAAAAATGATGATACATCAACATAGTGTTATCTGTGCAAAAGTCGCAATTTTCCTAAGGTTCTTCGGGTAGAAATGACTTTAAGAAGGTGAAATTAACTAACTACATATTTGATCGATACTTGGATTGACAATGCTTAATATTTCAAGATAACTAATAAATAAAAAATTAGGGTACTTCAACAAAGGATTATATATTCAATAGGTAGGAGTTTTCGGCAATTCGTCAAACAGAAAAGAGAATAATATGACAAAAATGCCTAAGTAACTATTTGATGGCCGCGCAAAACATTTGCAGTGATCCTTAACTTGACTCTAGCTTCTATTTGAAGCGTAATAAAAAATAAAAAAATGATGATACTTCAACATAGTGTTATCTATACAAAAGTCGCAATTTTCCAAAGGTTTTTCGAGTAGAAATGACTTTAAGAAGGTGAAATTAACTAACTACATATTTGATCGATACTTGGATTGACAATGCTTAATATTTCAAGATAACTAATAAATAAAAAATTAGGGTACTTCAACAATGGATTATATATTCAATAGGTACGAGTTTTCGGCATGTCGTAAAACAGAAAAGAGCATAATATGACAAAAATGCCTAACTAACTATTTGATGGCCGCGCAAAACATTTGCAGTGATCCTTAACTTGACTCTAGCTATTATTTGAAGCGTAATAATAAATAAAAAAATGATGATACGTCAACATAGTGTTATCTATACAAAAGTCGCAATTTTCCCAATGTTCTACGAGTAGAAGTGACTTTAAGAAGGTGAAATTAAATAACCACCTATTTGATCGATACTTGGATTGACAATGCTTAATATTTAAAGATAACTAGTAAATAAAAAGTTAGGGTACTTCAACAAAGGACTATATGTTCAAAAGGTAGGAGTTTTCGGCAATTCGTCAAACAGAAAAGAGCGTAATATGACAAAAATGACTAACTAACTAATTGCTGGCCGCGCAAAACATTTGCAGTAATCCTTAACTTGACTCTAGCTATTATTTGAAGCGTAATAATAAAAAAAAATGATGATACATCAACATCGTGTTATCTATACAAAAGTCGCAATTTTCCTAAGGTTCTTCGAGTAGAAATGACTTTAAGAATGTGAAATTAACTAACCACCTATTTGATCGATACTTGGATTGACAATGCTTAATATTTCAATATAACTAATAAATCAAAAATTAGGGTACTTCAACAAAGGATTATATATTCAATAGGTAGTAGTTTTCGGCATGTCGTAAAACAGAAAAGAGCATAATATGACAAAAATGCCTAACTAACTATTTGATGGCCGCGCAAAACATTTGCAGTGATCCTTAACTTGACTCTAGCTATTATTTGAAGCGTAATAATAAATAAAAAAATGATGATACATCAACATAGTGTTATCTGTGCAAAAGTCGCAATTTTCCTAAGGTTCTTCGGGTAGAAATGACTTTAAGAAGGTGAAATTAACTAACTACATATTTGATCGATACTTGGATTGACAATGCTTAATATTTCAAGATAACTAATAAATAAAAAATTAGGGTACTTCAACAAAGGATTATATATTCAATAGGTAGGAGTTTTCGGCAATTCGTCAAACAGAAAAGAGCATAATATGACAAAAATGCCTAAGTAACTGTTTGATGGCCGCGCAAAACATTTGCAGTGATCCTTAACTTGACTCTAGCTATTATTTGAAGCGTAATAATAAATAAAAAAATGATGATACTTCAACATAGTGTTATCTATACAAAAGTCGCAATTTTCCTAAGGTTTTTCGAGTAGAAATGACTTTAAGAAGGTGAAATTAACTAACTACTTATTTGATCGATACTTGGATTGACAATGCTTAATATTTCAAGATAACTAATAAATAAAAAATTAGGGTACTTCAACAAAGGATTATATATTCAATAGGTACGAGTTTTCGGCATGTCGTAAAACAGAAAAGAGCATAATATGACAAAAATGCCTAACTAACTATTTGATGGCCGCGCAAAACATTTGCAGTGATCCTTAACTTGACTCTAGCTATTATTTGAAGCGTAATAATAAATAAAAAAATGATAATACATCAACATAGTGTTATCTATACAAAAGTCGCAATTTTCCTAAGGTTCTACGAGTAGAAGTGACTTTAAGAAGGTGAAATTAACTAACCACCTATTTGATCGATACTTGGATTGACAATGCTTAATATTTAAAGATAACTAGTAAATAAAAAGTTAGGGTACTTCAACAAAGGACTATATGTTCAAAAGGTAGGAGTTTTCGGCAATTCGTCAAACAGAAAAGAGCGTAATATGACAAAAATGACTAACTAACTATTTGATGGCCGCGCAAAACATTTGCAGTGATCCTTAACTTGACTCTAGCTATTATTTGAAGCGTAATAATAAAAAAAAATGATGATACATCAACATCGTGTTATCTATACAAAAGTCGCAATTTTCCTAAGGTTCTTCGAGTAGAAATGACTTTAAGAATGTGAAATTAACTAACCACCTATTTGATCGATACTTGGATGTACAATGCTTAATATTTCAAGATAACTAATAAATCAAAAATTAGGGTACTTCAACAAAGGATTATATATTCAATAGGTAGTAGTTTTCGGCAATTCGTCAAACAGAAAAGAGCGTAATATGACAAAAATGACTAACTAACTATTTGATGGCCGCGCAAAACATTTGCAGTGATCCTTAACTTGACTCTAGCTATTATTTGAAGCGTAATAATAAATAAAAAAATGATGATACATCAACATAGCGTTATCTGTACAAAAGTCGCAATTTTCCTAAGGTTCTTCGGGTACAAATGACTTTAAGAAGGTGAAATTAACTAACCACCTTTTTGATCGATACTTGGATTGACAATGCTTAATATTTCAAGATAACTAATAAAAAAAAATTATGTTACTTCAACAAAGGATTATATATTCAATAGGTAGGAGTTTTCGGCATGTCGTAAAACAGAAAAGAGCATAATATGACAAAAATGCCTAACTAACTATTTGATGGCCGCGCAAAACATTTGCAAGGATCCTTAACTTGACTCTAGCTATTATTTGAAGCGTAATAATAAATAAAAAAATGATGACACATCAACATAGGGTTACCTGTACAAAAGTCGCAATTTTCCTAAGGTTCTTCGAGTAGAAGTGACTTTAAGATGGTGAAATTAACTAACCACCTATTTGATCGATACTTGGATTGACATTGCTTAATATTAAAAGATAACTAATAAATAAAAAATTAGGGTACTTCAACAAAGGATTATATATTCAATAGGTAGGAGTTTTCGGCAATTCGTCAAACAGAAAAGAGCATAATATGACAAAAATGCCTAACTAACTATTTGATGGCCGCGCAAAACATTTGCAGTGATCCTTAACTTGACTCTAGCTATTATTTGAACCGTAATAATAAATAAAAAAATGATGATACTTCAACATAGTGTTATCTATACAAAAGTCGCAATTTTCCTAAGGTTTTTCGAGTAGAAATGACTTTAAGAAGGTGAAATTAACTAACTACATATTTGATCGATACTTGGATTGACAATGCTTAATATTTCAAGATAACTAATAAATAAAAAATTAGGGTACTTCAACAAAGGATTATATATTCAATAGGTAGGAGTTTTTGGCAATTCGTCAAACAGAAAAGAGCATAATATCACAAAAATGCCTAACTAACTATTTGATGGCCGCGCAAAACATTTGCAGTGATCCTTAACTTGACTCTAGCTATTATTTGAAGCGTAATAATAAATAAAAAAATGATGATACATCAACATAATGTTATCTGTGCAAAAGTCGCAATTTT
The DNA here is from genome assembly GCA_021437785.1 of Rhodomyrtus psidioides. NCBI lineage: Eukaryota > Viridiplantae > Streptophyta > Magnoliopsida > Myrtales > Myrtaceae > Rhodomyrtus > Rhodomyrtus psidioides. The sequence continues at coordinate 5,162,054 of JAILYB010000059.1, read as the reverse complement.
CCTAAGGTTCTTCGGGTACAAATGACTTTAAGAAGGTGAAATTAACTAACCACCTTTTTGATCGATACTTGGATTGACAATACTTAATATTTCAAGATAACTAGTAAATAAAAAATTAGGGTACTTCAACAAAGGATTATATATTCAATTGGTAGGAGTTTTCGGCAATTCTTCAAACAGAAAAAAGCATAATATGACAAAAATGCCTAACTAACTATTTGATGGCCGCTCAAAACATATGCAGTGATCCTTAACTTGACTCTAGCTATTATTTGAAGCGTAATAATAAATAAAAAAATGATGATACTTCAACATAGTGTTATCTATACAAAAGTCGCAATTTTCCTAAGGTTTTTCGAGTAGAAATGACTTTAAGAAGGTGAAATTAACTAACTACATATTTGATCGATACTTGGATTGACAATGCTTAATATTTCAAGATAACTAATAAATAAAAAATTAGGGTACTTCAACAAAGGATTATATATTCAATAGGTACGAGTTTTCGGCATGTCGTAAAATAGAAAAGAGCATAATATGACAAAAATGCCTAACTAACTATTTGATGGCCGCGCAAAACATTTGCAGTGATCCTTAACTTGACTCTAGCTATTATTTGAAGCATAATAATAAATAAAAAAATGATGATACATCAACATAGTGTTATCTATACAAAAGTCGCAATTTTCCCAAGGTTCTACGAGTAGAAGTGACTTTAAGAAGGTGAAATTAACTAACCACCTATTTGATCGATACTTGGATTGACAATGCTTAATATTTAAAGATAACTAGTAAATAAAAAGTTAGGGTACTTCAACAAAGGACTATATGTTCAAAAGGTAGGAGTTTTCGGCAATTCGTCAAACAGAAAAGAGCGTAATATGACAAAAATGACTAACTAACTATTTGATGGCCGCGCAAAACATTTGCAGTGATCCTTAACTTGACTCTAGCTATTATTTGAAGCGTAATAATAAAAAAAAATGATGATACATCAACATCGTGTTATCTATACAAAAGTCGCAATTTTCCTAAGGTTCTTCGAGTAGAAATGACTTTAAGAATGTGAAATTAACTAACCACCTATTTGATCGATACTTGGATGTACAATGCTTAATATTTCAAGATAACTAATAAATCAAAAATTAGGGTACTTCAACAAAGGATTATATATTCAATAGGTAGTAGTTTTCGGCATGTCGTAAAACAGAAAAGAGCATAATATGACAAAAATGCCTAACCAACTATTTGATGGCCGTGCAAAACATTTGCAGTGATCCTTAACTTGACTCTAGCTATTATTTGAAGCGTAATAATAAATAAAAAAATGATGATACATCAACATAGTGTTATCTGTGCAAAAATCGCAATTTTCCTAAGGTTCTTCGGGTAGAAATGACTTTAAGAAGGTGAAATTAACTAACTACATATTTGATCGATACTTGGATTGACAATGCTTAATATTTCAAGATAACTAATAAAAAAAAATTATGTTACTTCAACAAAGGATTATATATTCAATAGGTAGGAGTTTTCGGCATGTCGTAAAACAGAAAAGAGCATAATATGACAAAAATGCCTAACTAACTATTTGATGGCCGCGCAAAACATTTGCAATGATCCTTAACTTGACTCTAGCTATTATTTGAAGCGTAATAATAAATAAAAAAATGATGACACATCAACATAGTGTTACCTGTACAAAAGTCGCAATTTTCCTAAGGTTCTTCGAGTAGAAGTGACTTTAAGATGGTGAAATTAACTAACCACCTATTTGATCGATACTTGGATTGACATTGCTTAATATTAAAAGATAACTAATAAATAAAAAATTAGGGTACTTCAACAAAGGATTATATATTCAATAGGTAGGAGTTTTCGGCAATTCGTCAAACAGAAAAGAGCATAATATGACAAAAATGCCTAACTAACTATTTGATGGCCGCGCAAAACATTTGCAGTGATCCTTAACTTGACTCTAGCTATTATTTGAACCGTAATAATAAATAAAAAAATGATGATACTTCAACATAGTGTTATCTATACAAAAGTCGCAATTTTCCTAAGGTTTTTCGAGTAGAAATGACTTTAAGAAGGTGAAATTAACTAACTACATATTTGATCGATACTTGGATTGACAATGCTTAATATTTCAAGATAACTAATAAATAAAAAATTAGGGTACTTCAACAAAGGATTATATATTCAATAGGTAGGAGTTTTTGGCAATTCGTCAAACAGAAAAGAGCATAATATCACAAAAATGCCTAACTAACTATTTGATGGCCGCGCAAAACATTTGCAGTGATCCTTAACTTGACTCTAGCTATTATTTGAAGCGTAATAATAAATAAAAAAATGATGATACATCAACATAATGTTATCTGTGCAAAAGTCGCAATTTTCCTAAGGTTCTTCGGGTACAAATGACTTTAAGAAGGTGAAATTAACTAACCACCTTTTTGATCGATACTTGGATTGACAATGCTTAATATTTCAAGATAACTAGTAAATAAAAAATTAGGGTACTTCAACAAAGGATTATATATTCAATAGGTAGGAGTTTTCGGCAATTCTTCAAACAGAAAAAAGCATAATATGACAAAAATGCCTAACTAACTATTTGATGGCCGCTCAAAACATATGCAGTGATCCTTAACTTGACTCTAGCTATTATTTGAAGCGTAATAATAAATAAAAAAATGATGATACTTCAACATAGTGTTATCTATACAAAAGTCGCAATTTTCCTAAGGTTTTTCGAGTAGAAATGACTTTAAGAAGGTGAAATTAACTAACTACATATTTGATCGATACTTGGATTGACAATGCTTAATATTTCAAGATAACTAATAAATAAAAAATTAGGGTACTTCAACAAAGGATTATATATTCAATAGGTACGAGTTTTCGGCATGTCGTAAAACAGAAAAGAGCATAATATGACAAAAATGCCTAACTAACTATTTGATGGCCGCGCAAAACATTTGCAGTGATCCTTAACTTGACTCTAGCTATTATTTGAAGCATAATAATAAATAAAAAAATGATGATACATCAACATAGTGTTATCTATACAAAAGTCGCAATTTTCCCAAGGTTCTACGAGTAGAAGTGACTTTAAGAAGGTGAAATTAACTAACCACCTATTTGATCGATACTTGGATTGACAATGCTTAATATTTAAAGATAACTAGTAAATAAAAAGTTAGGGTACTTCAACAAAGGACTATATGTTCAAAAGGTAGGAGTTTTCGGCAATTCGTCAAACAGAAAAGAGCGTAATATGACAAAAATGACTAACTAACTATTTGATGGCCGCGCAAAACATTTGCAGTGATCCTTAACTTGACTCTAGCTATTATTTGAAGCGTAATAATAAAAAAAAATGATGATACATCAACATCGTGTTATCTATACAAAAGTCGCAATTTTCCTAAGGTTCTTCGAGTAGAAATGACTTTAAGAATGTGAAATTAACTAACCACCTATTTGATCGATACTTGGATGTACAATGCTTAATATTTCAAGATAACTAATAAATCAAAAATTAGGGTACTTCAACAAAGGATTATATATTCAATAGGTAGTAGTTTTCGGCATGTCGTAAAACAGAAAAGAGCATAATATGACAAAAATGCCTAACCAACTATTTGATGGCCGTGCAAAACATTTGCAGTGATCCTTAACTTGACTCTAGCTATTATTTGAAGCGTAATAATAAATAAAAAAATGATGATACATCAACATAGTGTTATCTGTGCAAAAATCGCAATTTTCCTAAGGTTCTTCGGGTAGAAATGACTTTAAGAAGGTGAAATTAACTAACTACATATTTGATCGATACTTGGATTGACAATGCTTAATATTTCAAGATAACTAATAAATAAAAAATTAGGGTACTTCAACAAAGGATTATATATTCAATAGGTAGGAGTTTTCGGCAATTCGTCAAACAGAAAAGGGCATAATATGACAAAAATGCCTAAGTAACTATTTGATGGCCGCGCAAAACATTTGCAGTGATCCTTAACTTGACTCTAGCTATTATTTGAAGCGTAATAATAAATAAAAAAATGATGATACTTCAACATAGTGTTATCTATACAAAAGTCGCAATTTTCCTAAGGTTTTTCGAGTAGAAATGACTTTAAGAAGGTGAAATTAACTAACTACATATTTGATCGATACTTGGATTGACAATGCTTAATATTTCAAGATAACTAATAAATAAAAAATTAGGGTACTTCAACAAAGGATTATATATTCAATAGGTAGGAGTTTTCGGCATGTCGTAAAACAGAAAAGAGCATAATATGACAAAAATGCCTAACCAACTATTTGATGGCCGCGCAAAACATTTGCAGTGATCCTTAACTTGACTCTAGCTATTATTTGAAACGTAATAATAAATAAAAAAATGATGATACATCAACATAGTGTTATCTATACAAAAGTCGCAATTTTCCCAAGGTTCTACGAGTAGAAGTGACTTTAAGAAGGTGAAATTAACTAACCACCTATTTGATCGATACTTGGATTGACAATGCTTAATATTTAAAGATAACTAGTAAATAAAAAGTTAGGGTACTTCAACAAAGGACTATATGTTCAAAAGGTAGGAGTTTTCGGCAATTCGTCAAACAGAAAAGAGCGTAATATGACAAAAATGACTAACTAACTATTTGATGGCCGCGCAAAACATTTGCAGTGATCCTTAACTTGACTCTAGCTATTATTTGAAGCGTAATAATAAAAAAAAATGATGATACATCAACATCGTGTTTTCTATACAAAAGTCGCAATTTTCCTAAGGTTCTTCGAGTAGAAATGACTTTAAGAATGTGAAATTAACTAACCACCTATTTGATCGATACTTGGATTGACAATGCTTAATATTTCAAGATAACTAATAAATCAAAAATTAGGGTACTTCAACAAAGGATTATATATTCTATAGGTAGTAGTTTTCGGCATGTCGTAAAACAGAAAAGAGCATAATATGACAAAAATGCCTAACTAACTATTTGAAGGCCGCGCAAAACATTTGCAGTGATCCTTAACTTGACTCTAGCTATTATTTGAAGCGTAATAATAAATAAAAAAATGATGATACATCAACATAGCGTTATCTGTACAAAAGTCGCAATTTTCCTAAGGTTCTTCGGGTACAAATGACTTTAAGAAGGTGAAATTAACTAACCACCTTTTTGATCGATACTTGGATTGACAATGCTTAATATTTCAAGATAACTAATAAAAAAAAATTATGTTACTTCAACAAAGGATTATATATTCAATAGGTAGGAGTTTTCGGCATGTCGTAAAACAGAAAAGAGCATAATATGACAAAAATGCCTAACTAACTATTTGATGGCCGCGCAAAACATTTGCAATGATCCTTAACTTGACTCTAGCTATTATTTGAAGCGTAATAATAAATAAAAAAATGATGACACATCAACATAGTGTTACCTGTACAAAAGTCGCAATTTTCCTAAGGTTCTTCGAGTAGAAGTGACTTTAAGATGGTGAAATTAACTAACCACCTATTTGATCGATACTTGGATTGACATTGCTTAATATTTAAAGATAACTAATAAATAAAAAATTAGGGTACTTCAACAAAGGATTATATATTCAATAGGTAGGAGTTTTCGGCAATTCGTCAAACAGAAAAGAGCATAATATGACAAAAATGCCTAACTAACTATTTGATGGCCGCGCAAAACATTTGCAGTGATCCTTAACTTGACTCTAGCTATTATTTGAACCGTAATAATAAATAAAAAAATGATGATACTTCAACATAGTGTTATCTATACAAAAGTCGCAATTTTCCTAAGGTTTTTCGAGTAGAAATGACTTTAAGAAGGTGAAATTAACTAACTACATATTTGATCGATACTTGGATTGACAATGCTTAATATTTCAAGATAACTAATAAATAAAAAATTAGGGTACTTCAACAAATGATTATATATTCAATAGGTAGGAGTTTTTGGCAATTCGTCAAACAGAAAAGAGCATAATATCACAAAAATGCCTAACTAACTATTTGATGGCCGCGCAAAACATTTGCAGTGATCCTTAACTTGACTCTAGCTATTATTTGAAGCGTAATAATAAATAAAAAAATGATGATACATCAACATAGTGTTATCTGTGCAAAAGTCGCAATTTTCCTAAGGTTCTTCGGGTACAAATGACTTTAAGAAGGTGAAATTAACTAACCACCTTTTTGATCGATACTTGGATTGACAATGCTTAATATTTCAAGATAACTAGTAAATAAAAAATTAGGGTACTTCAACAAAGGATTATATATTCAATAGGTAGGAGTTTTCGGCAATTCTTCAAACATTAAAAAGCATAATATGACAAAAATGCCTAACTAACTATTTGATGGCCGCTCAAAACATATGCAGTGATCCTTAACTTGACTCTAGCTATTATTTGAAGCGTAATAATAAATAAAAAAATGATGGTACATCAACATAGTGTTATCTATACAAAAGTCGCAATTTTCCCAAGGTTCTTCGAGTAGAAATGACTTTAAGAAGGTGAAATTAACTAACCACCAATTTGATCGATACTTGGATTGACAATGCTTAATATTTCAAGATAACTAATAAATAAAAAATTATGGTACTTCAACAAAGGATTATATATTCAATAGGTAGTAGTTTTCGGCATGTCGTAAAACAGAAAAGAGCATAATATGACAAAAATGCCTAACTAACTATTTGATGGCCGCGCAAAACATTTGCAATGATCATTAACTTGACTCTAGATATTATTTGAAGCGTAATAATAAATAAAAAAATGATGATACATCAACATAGTGTTATCTGTACAAAAGTCGCAATTTTCCTAAGGTTCTTCGAGTAGAAGTGACTTTAAGAAGGTGAAATTAACTAACCACCTATTTGATCGATACTTGGATTGACAATGCTTAATATTTAATGATAACTAATAAATAAAAAATTAGGGTACTTCAACAAAGGATTATATATTCAATAGGTAGGAGTTTTCGGCAATTCGTCAAACAGAAAAGAGCATAATATGACAAAAATGCCTAACTAACTATTTGATGGCCGCGCAAAACATTTGCAGTGATCCTTAACTTGACTCTAGCTATTATTTGAAGCGTAATAATAAATAAAAAAATGATGATACTTCAACATAGTGTTATCTATACAAAAGTCGCAATTTTCCTAAGGTTTTTCGAGTAGAAATGACTTTAAGAAGGTGAAATTAACTAACTACATATTTGATCGATACTTGGATTGACAATGCTTAATATTTCAAGATAACTAATAAATAAAAAATTAGGGTACTTCAACAAAGGATTATATATTCAATAGGTAGGAGTTTTCGGCAATTCGTCAAACAGAAAAGAGCATAATATGACAAAAATGCCTAACTAACTATTTGATGGCCGCGCAAAACATTTGCAGTGATCCTTAACTTGACTCTAGCTATTATTTGAAGCATAATAATAAATAAAAAAATGATGATACTTCAACATAGTGTTATCTATACAAAAGTCGCAATTTTCCTAAGGTTTTTCGAGTAGAAATGACTTTAAGAAGGTGAAATTAACTAACTACATATTTGATCGATACTTGGATTGACAATGCTTAATATTTCAAGATAACAAATAAATAAAAAATTAGGGGTACTTCAACAAAGGATTATATATTCAATAGGTACGAGTTTTCGGCATGTCGTAAAACAGAAAAGAGCATAATATGACAAAAATGCCTAACTAACTATTTGATGGCCACGCAAAACATTTGCAGTGATCCTTAACTTGACTCTAGCTATTATTTGAAGCGTAATAATAAATAAAAAAATGATGATACATCAACATAGTGTTATCTATACAAAAGTCGCAATTTTCCCAAGGTTCTACGAGTAGAAATGACTTTAAGAAGGTGAAATTAACTAACCACCTATTTGATCGATACTTGGATTGACAATGCTTAATATTTAAAGATAACTAGTAAATAAAAAGTTAGGGTACTTCAACAAAGGACTATATGTTCAAAAGGTAGGAGTTTTCGGCAATTCGTCAAACAGAAAAGAGCGTAATATGACAAAAATGACTAACTAACTATTTGATGGCCGCGCAAAACATTTGCAGTGATCCTTAACTTGACTCTAGCTATTATTTGAAGCGTAATAATAAAAAAAAATGATGATACATCAACATCGTGTTATCTATACAAAAGTCGCAATTTTCCTAAGGTTCTTCGAGTAGAAATGAATTTAAGAATGTGAAATTAACTAACCACCTATTTGATCGATACTTGGATGTACAATGCTTAATATTTCAAGATAACTAATAAATCAAAAATTAGGGTACTTCAACAAAGGATTATATATTCAATAGGTAGTAGTTTTCGGCATGTCGTAAAACAGAAAAGAGCATAATATGACAAAAATGCCTAACTAACTATTTGATGGCCGCGCAAAACATTTGCAGTGATCCTTAACTTGACTCTTGCTATTATTTGAAGCGTAATAATAAATAAAAAAATGATGATACATCAACATAGTGTTATCTGTGCAAAAGTCGCAATTTTCCTAAGGTTCTTCGGGTAGAAATGACTTTAAGAAGGTGAAATTAACTAACTACATATTTGATCGATACTTGGATTGACAATGCTTAATATTTCAAGATAACTAATAAATAAAAAATTAGGGTACTTCATCAAAGGATTATATATTCAATAGGTAGGAGTTTTCGGCAATTCGTCAAACAGAAAAGAGCATAATATGACAAAAATGCCTAAGTAACTATTTGATGGCCGCGCAAAACATTTGCAGTGATCCTTAACTTGACTCTAGCTATTATTTGAAGCGTAATAATAAATAAAAAAATGATGATACTTCAACATAGTGTTATCTATACAAAAGTCGCAATTTTCCTAAGGTTTTTCGAGTAGAAATAACTTTAAGAAGGTGAAATTAACTAACTACATATTTGATCGATACTTGGATTGACAATGCTTAATATTTAAAGATAACTAATAAATAAAAAATTAGGGTACTTCAACAAAGGATTATATATTCAATAGGTAGGAGTTTTCGGCATGTCGTAAAACAGAAAAGAGCATAATATGACAAAAATGCCTAACCAACTATTTGATGGCCGCGCAAAACATTTGCAGTGATCCTTAACTTGACTCTAGCTATTATTTGAAGCGTAATAATAAATAAAAAAATGATGATACATCAACATAGTGTTATCTATACAAAAGTCGCAATTTTCCCAAGGTTCTACGAGTAGAAGTGACTTTAAGAAGGTGAAATTAACTAACCACCTATTTGATCGATACTTGGATTGACAATGCTTAATATTTAAAGATAACTAGTAAATAAAAAGTTAGGGTACTTCAACAAAGGACTATATGTTCAAAAGGTAGGAGTTTTCGGCAATTCGTCAAACAGAAAAGAGCGTAATATGACAAAAATGACTAACTAACTATTTGATGGCCGCGCAAAACATTTGCAGTGATCCTTAACTTGACTCTAGCTATTATTTGAAGCGTAATAATAAAAAAAAATGATGATACATCAACATCGTGTTATCTATACAAAAGTCGCAATTTTCCTAAGGTTCTTCGAGTAGAAATGAATTTAAGAATGTGAAATTAACTAACCACCTATTTGATCGATACTTGGATGTACAATGCTTAATATTTCAAGATAACTAATAAATCAAAAATTAGGGTACTTCAACAAAGGATTATATATTCAATAGGTAGTAGTTTTCGGCATGTCGTAAAACAGAAAAGAGCATAATATGACAAAAATGCCTAACTAACTATTTGATGGCCGCGCAAAACATTTGCAGTGATCCTTAACTTGACTCTTGCTATTATTTGAAGCGTAATAATAAATAAAAAAATGATGATACATCAACATAGTGTTATCTGTGCAAAAGTCGCAATTTTCCTAAGGTTCTTCGGGTAGAAATGACTTTAAGAAGGTGAAATTAACTAACTACATATTTGATCGATACTTGGATTGACAATGCTTAATATTTCAAGATAACTAATAAATAAAAAATTAGGGTACTTCATCAAAGGATTATATATTCAATAGGTAGGAGTTTTCGGCAATTCGTCAAACAGAAAAGAGCATAATATGACAAAAATGCCTAAGTAACTATTTGATGGCCGCGCAAAACATTTGCAGTGATCCTTAACTTGACTCTAGCTATTATTTGAAGCGTAATAATAAATAAAAAAATGATGATACTTCAACATAGTGTTATCTATACAAAAGTCGCAATTTTCCTAAGGTTTTTCGAGTAGAAATAACTTTAAGAAGGTGAAATTAACTAACTACATATTTGATCGATACTTGGATTGACAATGCTTAATATTTAAAGATAACTAATAAATAAAAAATTAGGGTACTTCAACAAAGGATTATATATTCAATAGGTAGGAGTTTTCGGCATGTCGTAAAACAGAAAAGAGCATAATATGACAAAAATGCCTAACCAACTATTTGATGGCCGCGCAAAACATTTGCAGTGATCCTTAACTTGACTCTAGCTATTATTTGAAGCGTAATAATAAATAAAAAAATGATGATACATCAACATAGTGTTATCTATACAAAAGTCGCAATTTTCCCAAGGTTCTACGAGTAGAAGTGACTTTAAGAAGGTGAAATTAACTAACCACCTATTTGATCGATACTTGGATTGACAATGCTTAATATTTAAAGATAACTAGTAAATAAAAAGTTAGGGTACTTCAACAAAGGACTATATGTTCAAAAGGTAGGAGTTTTCGGCAATTCGTCAAACAGAAAAGAGCGTAATATGACAAAAATGACTAACTAACTAATTGATGGCCGTGCAAAACATTTGCAGTGATCCTTAACTTGACTCTAGCTATTATTTGAAGCGTAATAATAAAAAAAAATGATGATACATCAACATCGTGTTTTCTATACAAAAGTCGCAATTTTCCTAAGGTTCTTCGAGTAGAAATGACTTTAAGAATGTGAAATTAACTAACCACCTATTTGATCGATACTTGGATTGACAATGCTTAATATTTCAAGATAACTAATAAATCAAAAATTAGGGTACTTCAACAAAGGATTATATATTCAATAGGTAGTAGTTTTCGGCATGTCGTAAAACAGAAAAGAGCATAATATGACAAAAATGCCTAACTAACTATTTGATGGCCGCGCAAAACATTTGCAGTGATCCTTAACTTGACCCTAGCTATTATTTGAAGCGTAATAATAAATAAAAAAATGATGATACATCAACATAGCGTTATCTGTACAAAAGTCGCAATTTTCCTAAGGTTCTTCGGGTACAAATGACTTTAAGAAGGTGAAATTAACTAACCACCTTTTTGATCGATATTTGGATTGACAATGCTTAATATTTCAAGATAACTAATAAAAAAAAATTATGTTACTTCAACAAAGGATTATATATTCAATAGGTAGGAGTTTTCGGCATGTCGTAAAACAGAAAAGAGCATAATATGACAAAAATGCCTAACTAACTATTTGATGGCCGCGCAAAACATTTGCAATGATCCTTAACTTGACTCTAGCTATTATTTGAAGCGTAATAATAAATAAAAAAATGATGACACATCAACATAGTGTTACCTGTACAAAAGTCGCAATTTTCCTAAGGTTCTTCGAGTAGGAGTGACTTTAAGATGGTGAAATTAACTAACCACCTATTTGATCGATACTTGGATTGACATTGCTTAATATTTAAAGATAACTAATAAATAAAAAATTAGGGTACTTCAACAAAGGATTATATATTCAATAGGTAGGAGTTTTTGGCAATTCGTCAAACAGAAAAGAGCATAATATCACAAAAATGCCTAACTAACTATTTGATGGCCGCGCAAAACATTTGCAGTGATCCTTAACTTGACTCTGGCTATTATTTGAAGCGTAATAATAAATAAAAAAATGATGATACATCAACATAGTGTTATCTATACAAAAGTCGCAATTTTCCCAAGGTTCTACGAGTAGAAATGACTTTAAGAAGGTGAAATTAACTAACCACCTATTTGATCGATACTTGGATTGACAATGCTTAATATTTAAAGATAACTAGTAAATAAAAAGTTAGGGTACTTCAACAAAGGACTATATGTTCAAAAGGTAGGAGTTTTCGGCAATTCGTCAAACAGAAAAGAGCGTAATATGACAAAAATGACTAACTAACTATTTGATGGCCGCGCAAAACATTTGCAGTGATCCTTAACTTGACTCTAGCTATTATTTGAAGCGTAATAATAATAAAAAATGATGATACATCAACATCGTGTTATCTATACAAAAGTCGCAATTTTCCTAAGGTTCTTCGAGTAGAAATGAATTTAAGAATGTGAAATTAACTAACCACCTATTTGATCGATACTTGGATGTACAATGCTTAATATTTCAAGATAACTAATAAATCAAAAATTAGGGTACTTCAACAAAGGATTATATATTCAATAGGTAGTAGTTTTCGGCATGTCGTAAAACAGAAAAGAGCATAATATGACAAAAATGCCTAACTAACTATTTGATGGCCGCGCAAAACATTTGCAGTGATCCTTAACTTGACTCTAGCTATTATTTGAAGCGTAATAATAAATAAAAAAATGATGATACATCAACATAGTGTTATCTGTGCAAAAGTCGCAATTTTCCTAAGGTTCTTCGGGTAGAAATGACTTTAAGAAGGTGAAATTAACTAACTACATATTTGATCGATACTTGGATTGACAATGCTTAATATTTCAAGATAACTAATAAATAAAAAATTAGGGTACTTCATCAAAGGATTATATATTCAATAGGTAGGAGTTTTCGGCAATTCGTCAAACAGAAAAGAGCATAATATGACAAAAATGCCTAAGTAACTATTTGATGGCCGCGCAAAACATTTGCAGTGATCCTTAACTTGACTCTAGCTATTATTTGAAGCGTAATAATAAATAAAAAAATGATGATACTTCAACATAGTGTTATCTATACAAAAGTCGCAATTTTCCTAAGGTTTTTCGAGTAGAAATAACTTTAAGAAGGTGAAATTAACTAACTACATATTTGATCGATACTTGGATTGACAATGCTTAATATTTAAAGATAACTAATAAATAAAAAATTAGGGTACTTCAACAAAGGATTATATATTCAATAGGTAGGAGTTTTCGGCATGTCGTAAAACAGAAAAGAGCATAATATGACAAAAATGCCTAACCTACTATTTGATGGCCGCGCAAAACATTTGCAGTGATCCTTAACTTGACTCTATCTATTATTTGAAGCGTAATAATAAATAAAAAAATGATGATACATCAACATAGTGTTATCTATACAAAAGTCGCAATTTTCCCAAGGTTCTACGAGTAGAAGTGACTTTAAGAAGGTGAAATTAACTAACCACCTATTTGATCGATACTTGGATTGACAATGCTTAATATTTAAAGATAACTAGTAAATAAAAAGTTAGGGTACTTCAACAAAGGACTATATGTTCAAAAGGTAGGAGTTTTCGGCAATTCGTCAAACAGAAAAGAGCGTAATATGACAAAAATGACTAACTAACTAATTGATGGCCGTGCAAAACATTTGCAGTGATCCTTAACTTGACTCTAGCTATTATTTGAAGCGTAATAATAAAAAAAAATGATGATACATCAACATCGTGTTTTCTATACAAAAGTCGCAATTTTCCTAAGGTTCTTCGAGTAGAAATGACTTTAAGAATGTGAAATTAACTAACCACCTATTTGATCGATACTTGGATTGACAATGCTTAATATTTCAAGATAACTAATAAATCAAAAATTAGGGTACTTCAACAAAGGATTATATATTCAATAGGTAGTAGTTTTCGGCATGTCGTAAAACAGAAAAGAGCATAATATGACAAAAATGCCTAACTAACTATTTGATGGCCGCGCAAAACATTTGCAGTGATCCTTAACTTGACTCTAGCTATTATTTGAAGCGTAATAATAAATAAAAAAATGATGATACATCAACATAGCGTTATCTGTACAAAAGTCGCAATTTTCCTAAGGTTCTTCGGGTACAAATGACTTTAAGAAGGTGAAATTAACTAACCACCTTTTTGATCGATATTTGGATTGACAATGCTTAATATTTCAAGATAACTAATAAAAAAAAATTATGTTACTTCAACAAAGGATTATATATTCAATAGGTAGGAGTTTTCGGCATGTCGTAAAACAGAAAAGAGCATAATATGACAAAAATGCCTAACTAACTATTTGATGGCCGCGCAAAACATTTGCAATGATCCTTAACTTGACTCTAGCTATTATTTGAAGCGTAATAATAAATAAAAAAATGATGACACATCAACATAGTGTTACCTGTACAAAAGTCGCAATTTTCCTAAGGTTCTTCGAGTAGAAGTGACTTTAAGATGGTGAAATTAACTAACCACCTATTTGATCGATACTTGGATTGACATTGCTTAATATTTAAAGATAACTAATAAATAAAAAATTAGGGTACTTCAACAAAGGATTATATATTCAATAGGTAGGAGTTTTTGGCAATTCGTCAAACAGAAAAGAGCATAATATCACAAAAATGCCTAACTAACTATTTGATGGCCGCGCAAAACATTTGCAGTGATCCTTAACTTGACTCTGGCTATTATTTGAAGCGTAATAATAAATAAAAAAATGATGATACATCAACATAGTGTTATCTGTGCAAAAGTCGCAATTTTCCTAAGGTTCTTCGGGTACAAATGACTTTAAGAAGGTGAAATTAACTAACCACCTTTTTGATCGATACTTGGATTGACAATGCTTAATATTTCAAGATAACTAGTAAATAAAAAATTAGGGTACTTCAACAAAGGATTATATATTCAATAGGTAGGAGTTTTCGGCAATTCTTCAAACAGAAAAAAGCATAATATGACAAAAATGCCTAACTAACTATTTGATGGCCGCTCAAAACATATGCAGTGATCCTTAACTTGACTCTAGCTATTATTTGAAGCGTAATAATAAATAAAAAAATGATGGTACATCAACATAGTGTTATCTATACAAAAGTCGCAATTTTCCCAAGGTTCTTCGAGTAGAAATGACTTTAAGAAGGTGAAATTAACTAACCACCAATTTGATCGATACTTGGATTGACAATGCTTAATATTTCAAGATAACTAATAAATCAAAAATTAGGGTACTTCAACAAAGGATTATATATTCAATAGGTAGTAGTTTTCGGCATGTCGTAAAACAGAAAAGAGCATAATATGACAAAAATGCCTAACTAACTATTTGATGGCCGCGCAAAACATTTGCAGTGATCCTTAACTTGACTCTAGCTATTATTTGAAGCGTAATAATAAATAAAAAAATGATGATACATCAACATAGCGTTATCTGTACAAAAGTCGCAATTTTCCTAAGGTTCTTCGGGTACAAATGACTTTAAGAAGGTGAAATTAACTAACCACCTTTTTGATCGATACTTGGATTGACAATGCTTAATATTTCAAGATAACTAATAAAAAAAAATTATGTTACTTCAACAAAGGATTATATATTCAATAGGTAGGAGTTTTCGGCATGTCGTAAAACAGAAAAGAGCATAATATGACAAAAATGCCTAACTAACTATTTGATGGCCGCGCAAAACATTTGCAATGATCCTTAACTTGACTCTAGCTATTATTTGAAGCGTAATAATAAATAAAAAAATGATGACACATCAACATAGTGTTACCTGTACAAAAGTCGCAATTTTCCTAAGGTTCTTCGAGTAGAAGTGACTTTAAGATGGTGAAATTAACTAACCACCTATTTGATCGATACTTGGATTGACATTGCTTAATATTTAAAGATAACTAATAAATAAAAAATTAGGGTACTTCAACAAAGGATTATATATTCAATAGGTAGGAGTTTTCGGCAATTCGTCAAACAGAAAAGAGCATAATATGACAAAAATGCCTAACTAACTATTTGATGGCCGCGCAAAACATTTGCAGTAATCCTTAACTTGACTCTAGCTATTATTTGAACCGTAATAATAAATAAAAAAATGATGATACTTCAACATAGTGTTATCTATACAAAAGTCGCAATTTTCCTAAGGTTTTTCGAGTAGAAATGACTTTAAGAATGTGAAATTAACTAACTACATATTTGATCGATACTTGGATTGACAATGCTTAATATTTCAAGATAACTAATAAATAAAAAATTAGGGTACTTCAACAAAGGATTATATATTCAATAGGTAGGAGTTTTTGGCAATTCGTCAAACAGAAAAGAGCATAATATCACAAAAATGCCTAACTAACTATTTGATGGCCGCGCAAAACATTTGCAGTGATCCTTAACTTGACTCTGGCTATTATTTGAAGCGTAATAATAAATAAAAAAATGATGATACATCAACATAGTGTTATCTGTGCAAAAGTCGCAATTTTCCTAAGGTTCTTCGGGTACAAATGACTTTAAGAAGGTGAAATTAACTAACCACCTTTTTGATCGATACTTGGATTGACAATGCTTAATATTTCAAGATAACTAGTAAATAAAAAATTAGGGTACTTCAACAAAGGATTATATATTCAATAGGTAGGAGTTTTCGGCAATTCTTCAAACAGAAAAAAGCATAATATGACAAAAATGCCTAACTAACTATTTGATGGCCGCTCAAAACATATGCAGTGATCCTTAACTTGACTCTAGCTATTATTTGAAGCGTAATAATAAATAAAAAAATGATGGTACATCAACATAGTGTTATCTATACAAAAGTCGCAATTTTCCCAAGGTTCTTCGAGTAGAAATGACTTTAAGAAGGTGAAATTAACTAACCACCAATTTGATCGATACTTGGATTGACAATGCTTAATATTTCAAGATAACTAATAAATAAAAAATTATGGTACTTCAACAAAGGATTATATATTCAATAGGTAGGAGTTTTCGGCATGTCGTAAAACAGAAAAGAGCATAATATGACAAAAATGCCTAACTAACTATTTGATGGCCGCGCAAAACATTTGCAATGATCATTAACTTGACTCTAGCTATTATTTGAAGCGTAATAATAAATTAAAAAATGATGATACATCAACATAGTGTTATCTGTACAAAAGTCGCAATTTTCCTAAGGTTCTTCGAGTAGAAGTGACTTTAAGAAGGTGAAATTAACTAACCACCTATTTGATCGATACTTGGATTGACAATGCTTAATATTTAAAGATAACTAATAAATAAAAAATTAGGGTACTTCAACAAAGGATTATACATTCAATAGGTAGGAGTTTTCGGCAATTCGTCAAACAGAAAAGAGCATAATATGACAAAAATGCCTAACTAACTATTTGATGGCCCCGCAAAACATTTGCAGTGATCCTTAACTTGACTCTAGCTATTATTTGAAGCGTAATAATAAATAAAAAAATGATGATACTTCAACATAGTGTTATCTATACAAAAGTCGCAATTTTTCTAAGGTTTTTCGAGTAGAAATGACTTTAAGAAGGTGAAATTAACTAACTACATATTTGATCGATACTTGGATTGACAATGCTTAATATTTCAAGATAACAAATAAATAAAAAATTAGGGTACTTCAACAAAGGATTATATATTCAATAGGTACGTGTTTTCGGCATGTCGTAAAACAGAAAAGAGCATAATATGACAAAAATGCCTAACTAACTATTTGATGGCCACGCAAAACATTTGCAGTGATCCTTAACTTGACTCTAGCTATTATTTGAAGCGTAATAATAAATAAAAAAATGATGATACATCAACATAGTGTTATCTATACAAAAGTCGCAATTTTCCCAAGGTTCTACGAGTAGAAGTGACTTTAAGAAGGTGAAATTAACTAACCACCTATTTGATCGATACTTGGATTGACAATGCTTAATATTTAAAGATAACTAGTAAATAAAAAGTTAGGGTACTTCAACAAAGGACTATATGTTCAAAAGGTAGGAGTTTTCGGCAATTCGTCAAACAGAAAAGAGCGTAATATGACAAAAATGACTAACTAACTATTTGATGGCCGCGCAAAACATTTGCAGTGATCCTTAACTTGACTCTAGCTATTATTTGAAGCGTAATAATAAAAAAAAATGATGATACATCAACATCGTGTTATCTATACAAAAGTCGCAATTTTCCTAAGGTTCTTCGAGTAGAAATGACTTTAAGAATGTGAAATTAACTAACCACCTATTTGATCGATACTTGGATGTACAATGCTTAATATTTCAAGATAACTAATAAATCAAAAATTAAGGTACTTCAACAAAGGATTATATATTCAATAGGTAGTAGTTTTCGGCATGTCGTAAAACAGAAAAGAGCATAATATGACAAAAATGCCTAACTAACTATTTGATGGCCGCGCAAAACATTTGCAGTGATCCTTAACTTGACTCTAGCTATTATTTGAAGCATAATAATAATAAAAAATGATGATACATCAACATCGTGTTATCTATACAAAAGTCGCAATTTTCCTAAGGTTCTTTGAGTAGAAATGACTTTAAGAATGTGAAATTAACTAACCACCTATTTGATCGATACTTGGATTGACAATGCTTAATATTTCAAGATAACTAATAAATAAAAAATTAGGGTACTTCAACAAAGGATTATATATTCAATAGGTAGTAGTTTTCGGCATGTCGTAAAACAGAAAAGAGCATAATATGACAAAAATGCCTAACTAACTATTTGATGGCCGCGCAAAACATTTGCAGTGATCCTTAACTTGACTCTAGCTATTATTTGAAGCGTAATAATAAATAAAAAAAATGATGATACATCAACATAGCGTTATCTGTACAAAAGTCGCAATTTTCCTAAGGTTCTTCGGGTACAAATGACTTTAAGAAGGTGAAATTAACTAACCACCTTTTTGATCGATACCTGGATTGACAATGCTTAATATTTCAAGATAACTAATAAAAAAAAAATTATGTTACTTCAACAAAGGATTATATATTCAATAGGTAGGAGTTTTCGGCATGTCGTAAAACGGAAAAGAGCATAATATGACAAAAATGCCTAACCAACTATTTGATGGCCGCGCAAAACATTTGCAGTGATCCTTAACTTGACTCTAGCTATTATTTGAAGCGTAATAATAAATAAAAAAATGATGATACATCAACATAGTGTTATCTATACAAAAGTCGCAATTTTCCCAAGGTTCTACGAGTAGAAGTGACTTTAAGAAGGTGAAATTAACTAACCACCTATTTGATCGATACTTGGATTGACATTGCTTAATATTTAAAGATAACTAATAAATAAAAAATTAGGGTACTTCAACAAAGGATTATATATTCAATAGGTAGGAGTTTTCGGCAATTCGTCAAACAGAAAAGAGCATAATATGACAAAAAAGCCTAACTAACTATTTGATGGCCGCGCAAAACATTTGCAGTGATCCTTAACTTGACTCTAGCTATTATTTGAAGCGTAATAATAAATAAAAAAATGATGATACATCAACATAGTGTTATCTGTGCAAAAGTCGCAATTTTCCTAAGGTTCTTCAGGTACAAATGACTTTAAGAAGGTGAAATTAACTAACCACCTTTTTGATCGATACTTGGATTGACAATGCTTAATATTTCAAGATAACTAGTAAATAAAAAATTAGGGTACTTCAACAAAGGATTATATATTCAATAGGTAGGAGTTTTCGGCAATTCTTCAAACAGAAAAAAGCATAATATGACAAAAATGCCAAACTAACTATTTGATGGCCGCGCAAAACATTTGCGGTGATCCTTAACTTGACACTTGCTATTATTTGAAGCGTAATAATAAATAAAAAAATGACGATACCTCAACATAGTGTAATCAATAGAAAAGTCGCAATTTTCCTAAGAATCTTCGAGTAGAAGTGACTTTAAGAAGGTGAAATTAACTAACTACCTATTTGATCGATACATGGATTGACAATGCTTAATATTTCAAGATAACTAGTAAATACAAAATTAGGGTACTTCAACAAAGGATTATATATTAAATAGGTAGGAGTTTTCGGCAATTCGTGAAACAGAAATGAGCATAATATCACAAAAATGCCTAACTACCTATTTGATCGCCGCGCAAAACATTTGCAATGATCCTTAACTTGACTCTAGCTATTTTTTGAAGCGTAATAACAAATAAAAAAATGATGATACATCAACATAGTGTTATCTGTACAAAAGTCGCAATTTTCCTAAGGTTCTACGGGTAGAAGTGACTTTAAGAAGGTGAAATTAACTAACCACCTATTTGATCGATACTTGGGTTGACAATGCTTAATATTTCAAGATAACTAGTAATAAAAAATTGCGGTACTTCAACAAAGGATTATATATTCAATAGGTAGGAGTTTTCGGCAATTCTTCAAACAAAAAAGAGCATAATATGACAAAAATGCCTAACTACCTATTTGATCGCCGCGCAAAACATTTGCGGTGATCCTTAACTTGACTCTTGCTATTATTTGAAGCGTAATAATAACTAAAAAAATGACGATACCTCAACATAGTGTAATCAATAGAAAAGTCGCAATTTTCCTAAGAATCTTCGAGTAGAAGTGACTTTAAGAAGGTGAAATTAACTAACTACCTATTTGATCGATACATGGATTGACAATGCTTAATATTTCAAGATAACTAGTAAATACAAAATTAGGGTACTTCAACAAAGGATTATATATTAAATAGGTAGGAGTTTTCGGCAATTCGTGAAACAGAAATGAGCATAATATCACAAAAATGCCTAACTACCTATTTGATCACCGCGCAAAACATTTGCAATGATCCTTAACTTGACTCTAGCTATTTTTTGAAGCGTAATAACAAATAAAAAAATGATGATACATCAACATAGTGTTATCGATACAAAAGTCGCAATTTTCCTAAGGTTCTACGGGTAGAAGTGACTTTAAGAAGGTGAAATTAACTAACCACCTATTTGATCGATACTTGGGTTGACAATGCTTAATATTTCAAGATAACTAGTAAATAAAAAATTGCGGTACTTCAACAAAGGATTATATATTCAATAGGTAGGAGTTTTCGGCAATTCATCAAACAGAAAAGAGCATAATATGACAAAAATACCTAACTACCTATTTGATCGCCGCGCAAAACATTTGCGGTGATCCTTAACTTGACACTTGCTATTATTTGAAGCGTAATAATAAATAAAAAAATGACGATACCTCAACATAGTGTAATCAATAGAAAAGTCGCAATTTTCCTAAGGTTCTTCGAGTAGAAATGACTTTAAGAAGGTAAAATTAAATAACTACCTATTTGATCGCCGCGCAAAACATTTGCAGTGATCCTTAACTTGACTCTAGCTATTATTTGAAGCATAATAATAAATAAAAAATTGATCGTACATCAACATAGTGTTCTCTATACAAAAATCGCAATTTTCCTAAGGTTCTTCGAGTAGAAATGACTTTAAGAAGGTGAAATTAACAAACCACCTATTTGATCGATACTTGGATTGACAATGCTTAATATTTCAAGATAACTAATAAATAAAAAATTAGGGTACTTCAACAAAGGATTATATATTCAATAGGTAGGAGTTTTCGGCAATTCGTCCAACAGAAAAGAGCATAATATGACAAAAATACCAAACTACCTATTTGATCGCCGCGCAAAACATTTGCAACGATCCTTAACTTGACTCTAGCTATTTTTTGAAGCGTAATAACAAATAAAAAAAATGATCATACAACAAAATAGTGTTATCTATACGAAAGTCGCAATTTTCCTAAGGTTCTTCGAGTAGAAATGACTTTAAGAAGGTGAAATTAACTAACTACCTATTTGATCGATACTTGGATTGACAATGCTTAATATTTCAAGATAACTAATAAATAAAAAATTAGGGTACTTCAACAAAAGATTATATATTCAATAGGTTGGAGTTTTCGGCAATTCGTCAAACAGAAAAGAGCATAATAAGACAAAAATGCCTAACTAACTATTTGATGGCCGCACAAAACATATGCAGTGATCCTTAACTTGACTCTAGATATTATTTGAAGCGTAATAATAAATAAAAAAATGATGGTACATCAACATAGTGTTATCTATACAAAAGTCGCAATTTTCCCAAGGTTCTTCGAGTAGAAATGACTTTAAGAAGGTGAAATTAACTAACCACCTATTTGATCGATACTTGGATTGACAATGCTTAATATTTCAAGATAACTAATAAATAAAAAATTATGGTACTTCAACAAAGGATTATATATTCAATAGGTAGGAGTTTTCGGCAATTCGTCAAATAGAAAAGAGCATAATATGACAAAAATGCCTAACTAACTATTTGATGGCCGCGCAAAACATTTGCAGTGATCCTTAACTTGACTCGAGCAATTATTTGAAGCGTAATAAAAAATAAAAAAATGATGATACATCAACATAGTGTTATCTATACAAAAGTCACAATTTTCCTAAGGTTCTTCGAGTAGAAATGACTTTAAGAAGGTGAAATTAACTAACCACCTATTTGATCGATACTTGGATTGACAATGCTTAATATTTCAAGATAACTAATAAATAAAAAATATGGTACTTCAACAAAGGATTATATATTCAATAGGTAGGAGTTTTCGGCAATTCGTCAAACAGAAAAGAGCATAATATGACAATAATGCCTAACTAACTATTTGATGGCCGCGCAAAACATTTGCAGTGATCCTTAACTTGACTCTAGCAATTATTTGAAGCGTAATAAAAAATAAAAAAATGATGATACATCAACATAGTGTTATCTATACAAAAGTCGCAATTTTCCTATGGTTCTTCGAGTAGAAATGACATTAAGAAGGTGAAATTAACTAACTACCTATTTGATCGATACATGGATTGACAATGCTTAATATTTCAAGATAACTAATAAATAAAAAATTAGGGTACTTCAACAAAGGATTATATATTCAATAGGTAGGAGTTTTCGGCAATTCGTCAAACATAAAAGAGCATAATATGACAAAAATGCCTAACCAACTATTTGATGGCCGCGCAAAACATTTGCAGTGATCCTTAACTTGACTCTAGCTATTATTTGAAGCATAATAATAAATAAAAAAATGATGATACATCAACATAGTTTTATCTATACAAAAGTCGCAATTTTCCTAAGGTTCTTCGAGTAGAAGTGACTTTAAGAAGGTGAAATTAACTAACTACCTATTTGATCGATACATGGATTGACAATGCTTAATATTTCAAGATAACTAATAAAAACAAAATTAGGGTACTTCAACAAAGGATTATATATTCAATAGGTAGGAGTTTTCGGCAATTCGTCAAACATAAAAGAGCATAATATGACAAAAATGCCTAACCAACTATTTGATGGCCGCGCAAAACATTTGCAGTGATCCTTAACTTGACTCTAGCTATTATTTGAAGCGTAATAATAAATAAAAAAATGATGATACATCAACATAGTTTTATCTATACAAAAGTCGCAATTTTCCGAAGGTTCTTCGAGTAGAAGTGACTTTAAGAAGGTGAAATTAACTAACCACCTATTTGATCGATACTTGGATTGACAATGTTTAATATTTCAAGATAACTAGTAAATAAAAAATTGGGGTACTTCAACAAAGCATTATATAATCAATAGGTGGGAGTTTTCGGCAATTCTTCTAACATAAAAGAGCATAATATGACAAAAATGCCTTACTAACTATTTGATGGCCGCGCAAAACATTTGCGGTGATCCTTTACTTGACTCTAGCAATTATTTGAAGCGTAATAAAAAATAAAAAAATGATGATACATCAACATAGTGTTATCTATACAAAAGTCGCAATTTTCCTAAGGTTCTTCGAGTAGAAATGACTTTAAGAAGGTGAAATTAACTAACTACCTATTTGATCGATACATGGATTGACAATGCTTAATATTTCAAGATAACTAATAAATAAAAAATTAGGGTACTTCAACAAAGGATTATATATTCAATAGGTAGGAGTTTTCGGCAATTCGTCAAACAGAAAAGAGCATAATATGACAAAAATGCCTAACCAACTATTTGATGGCCGCGCAAAACATTTGCAGTGATCCTTAACTTGACTCTAGCTATTATTTGAAGCGTAATAATAAATAAAAAAATGTTGATACATCAACATAGTTTTATCTATACAAAAGTCTTAATTTTCCTAAGGTTCTTCGAGTAGAAGTGACTTTAAGAAGGTGAAATTAACTAACCACCTATTTGATCGATACTTGGATTGAAATGTTTAATATTTCAAGATAACAAGTAAATAAAAAATTGGGGTACTTCAACAAAGCATTATATAATCAATAGGTGGGAGTTGTCGGCATTTCTTCAAACATAAAAGAGCATAATATGACAAAAATGCCTAACTACCAATTTGATCGCCGCGCAAAACATTTGCAGCGATCCTTGACTTTACTCTAGCTATTATTGGAAGCGTAATAATAAATAAAAAAATGATGATACATCAACATAGTGTTATCTATACAAAATTCGCAATTTTCCTAAGGTTCTTCGAGTAGAAATGACTTTAAGAAGGTGAAATTAACTAACCACCTATTTGATCGATACTTGGATTGACAATGCTTAATATTTCAAGATAACTAATAAATAAAAAATTGGGGTACTTCAACAAAGGATTATATATTCAATAGGTAGGAGTTTTCGGCAATTCGTCAAACAGAAAAGAGCATAATATGACAAAAATGCCTAACTAACTATTTGATGGCCGCGCAAAACATTTGCAGTGATCCTTAACTTGACTCGAGCAATTATTTGAAGCGTAATAAAAAATAAAAAAATGATGATACATCAACATAGTGTTATCTATACAAAAGTCGCAATTTTCCTAAGGTTCTTCGAGTAGAAATGACTTTAAGAAGGTGAAATTAACTAACCACCTATTTGATAGATACTTGGATTGACAATGCTTAATATTTCAAGATAACTAATAAATAAAAAATATGGTACTTCAACAAAGGATTATATATTCAATAGGTAGGAGTTTTCGGCAATTCGTCAAACAGAAAAGAGCATAATATGACAATAACGCCTAACTAACTATTTGATGGCCGCGCAAAACATTTGCAGTGATCCTTAACTTGACTCTAGCAATTATTTGAAGCGTAATAAAAAATAAAAAAATGATGATACATCAACATAGTGTTATCTATACAAAAGTCGCAATTTTCCTAAGGTTCTTCGAGTAGAAATGACATTAAGAAGGTGAAATTAACTAACTACCTATTTGATCGATACATGGATTGACAATGCTTAATATTTCAAGATAACTAATAAATAAAAAATTAGGGTACTTCAACAAAGGATTATATATTCAATAGGTAGGAGTTTTCGGCAATTCGTCAAACATAAAAGAGCATAATATGACAAAAATGCCTAACCAACTATTTGATGGCCGCGCAAAACATTTGCAGTGATCCTTAACTTGACTCTAGCTATTATTTGAAGCATAATAATAAATAAAAAAATGATGATACATCAACATAGTTTTATCTATACAAAAGTCGCAATTTTCCTAAGGTTCTTCGAGTAGAAGTGACTTTAAGAAGGTGAAATTAACTAACTACCTATTTGATCGATACATGGATTGACAATGCTTAATATTTCAAGATAACTAATAAATAAAAAATTAGGGTACTTCAACAAAGGATTATATATTCAATAGGTAGGAGTTTTCGGCAATTCGTCAAACATAAAAGAGCATAATATGACAAAAATGCCTAACCAACTATTTGATGGCCGCGCAAAACATTTGCAGTGATCCTTAACTTGACTCTAGCTATTATTTGAAGCGTAATAATAAATAAAAAAATGATGATACATCAACATAGTTTTATCTATACAAAAGTCGCAATTTTCCTAAGGTTCTTCGAGTAGAAGTGACTTTAAGAAGGTGAAATTAACTAACCACCTATTTGATCGATACTTGGATTGACAATGTTTAATATTTCAAGATAACTAGTAAATAAAAAATTGGGGTACTTCAACAAAGCATTATATAATCAATAGGTGGGAGTTTTCGGCAATTCTTCAAACATAAAAGAGCATAATATGACAAAAATGCCTAACTAACTATTTGATGGCCGCGCAAAACATTTGCGGTGATCCTTTACTTGACTCTAGCAATTATTTGAAGCGTAATAAAAAATAAAAAAATGATGATACATCAACATAGTGTTATCTATACAAAATTCGCAATTTTCCTAAGGTTCTTCGAGTAGAAATGACTTTAAGAAGGTGAAATTAACTAACCACCTATTTGATCGATACTTGGATTGACAATGCTTAATATTTCAAGATAACTAATAAATAAAAAATTGGGGTACTTCAACAAAGGATTATATATTCAATAGGTAGGAGTTTTCGGCAATTCGTCAAACAGAAAAGAGCATAATATGACAAAAATGCCTAACTAACTATTTGAAGGCCGCGCAAAACATTTGCAGTGATCCTTAACTTGACTCTAGCAATTATTTGAAGCGTAATAAAAAATAAAAAAATGATGATACATCAACATAGTGTTATCTATACAAAAGTCGCAATTTTCCTAAGGTTCTTCGAGTAGAAATGACTTTAAGACGGTGAAATTAACTAACTACCTATTTGATCGATACATGGATTGACAATGCTTAATATTTCAAGATAACTAATAAATAAAAAATTGGGGTACTTCAACAAAGGATTATATATTCAATAGGTAGGAGTTTTCGGCAATTCGTCAAACAGAAAAGAGCATAATATGACAAAAATGCCTAACTAACTATTTGATGGCCGCGCAAAACATTTGCAGTGATCCTTAACTTGACTCTAGCAATTATTTGAAGCGTAATAAAAAATAAAAAAATGATGATACATCAACATAGTGTTATCTATACAAAAGTCGCAATTTTCCTAAGGTTCTTCGAGTAGAAATGACTTTAAGACGGTGAAATTAACTAACTACCTATTTGATCGATACATGGATTGACAATGCTTAATATTTCAAGATAACTAATAAATAAAAAATTGGGGTACTTCAACAAAGGATTATATATTCAATAGGTAGGAGTTTTCGGCAATTCGTCAAACAGAAAAGAGCATAATATGACAAAAATGCCTAACTAACTATTTGATGGCCGCGCAAAACATTTGCAGCGATCCTTAACTTGACTCGCGCAATTATTTGAAGCGTAATAAAAAATAAAAAAATGATGATACATCAACATAGTGTTATCTATACAAAAGTCGCAATTTTCCCAAGGTTCTTCGAGTAGAAATGACTTTAAGAAGGTGAAATTAACTAACCACCTATTTGATCGATACTTGGATTGACAATGCTTAATATTTCAAGATAACAATTAAATAAAAAATTAGGGTACTTCAACAAAGGATTATATATTCAATAGGTAGGAGTTTTCGGCAATTCGTCAAACAGAAAAGAGCATAATATGACAATAATGCCTAACTAACTATTTGATGGCCGCGCAAAACATTTGCAGTGATCCTTAACTTGACTCTAGCAATTATTTGAAGCGTAATAAAAAATAAAAAAATGATGATACATCAACATAGTGTTATCTATACAAAAGTCGCAATTTTCCTAAGGTTCTTCGAGTAGAAATGACATTAAGAAGGTGAAATTAACTAACTACCTATTTGATCGATACATGGATTGACAATGCTTAATATTTCAAGATAACTAATAAATAAAAAATTAGGGTACTTCAACAAAGGATTATATATTCAATAGGTAGGAGTTTTCGGCAATTCGTCAAACATAAAAGAGCATAATATGACAAAAATGCCTAACCAACTATTTGATGGCCGCGCAAAACATTTGCAGTGATCCTTAACTTGACTCTAGCTATTATTTGAAGCGTCATAATAAATAAAAAAATGATGATACATCAACATAGTTTTATCTATACAAAAGTCGCAATTTTCCTAAGGTTCTTCGAGTAGAAGTGACTTTAAGAAGGTGAAATTAACTAACCACCTATTTGATCGATACTTGGATTGACAATGTTTAATATTTCAAGATAACTAGTAAATAAAAAATTGGGGTACTTCAACAAAGCATTATATAATCAATAGGTGGGAGTTTTCGGCAATTCTTCTAACATAAAAGAGCATAATATGACAAAAATGCCTAACTAACTATTTGATGGCCGCGCAAAACATTTGCGGTGATCCTTTACTTGACTCTAGCAATTATTTGAAGCGTAATAAAAAATAAAAAAATGATGATACATCAACATAGTGTTATCTATACAAAAGTCGCAATTTTCCTAAGGTTCTTCGAGTAGAAATGACTTTAAGAAGGTGAAATTAACTAACTACCTATTTGATCGATACATGGATTGACAATGCTTAATATTTCAAGATAACTAATAAATAAAAAATTAGGGTACTTCAACAAAGGATTATATATTCAATAGGTAGGAGTTTTCGGCAATTCGTCAAACAGAAAAGAGCATAATATGACAAAAATGCCTAACCAACTATTTGATGGCCGCGCAAAACATTTGCAGTGATCCTTAACTTGACTCTAGCTATTATTTGAAGCGTAATAATAAATAAAAAAAATGTTGATACATCAACATAGTTTTATCTATACAAAAGTCTTAATTTTCCTAAGGTTCTTCGAGTAGAAGTGACTTTAAGAAGGTGAAATTAACTAACCACCTATTTGATCGATACTTGGATTGAAATGTTTAATATTTCAAGATAACAAGTAAATAAAAAATTGGGGTACTTCAACAAAGCATTATATAATCAATAGGTGGGAGTTGTCGGCATTTCTTCAAACATAAAAGAGCATAATATGACAAAAATGCCTAACTACCTATTTGATCGCCGCGCAAAACATTTGCAGCGATCCTTAACTTTACTCTAGCTATTATTGGAAGCGTAATAATAAATAAAAAAATGATGATACATCAACATAGTGTTATCTATACAAAAGTCGCAATTTTCCTAAGGTTCTTCGAGTAGAAATGACTTTAAGAAGGTGAAATTAACTAACCACCTATTTGATCGATACTTGGATTGACAATGCTGAATATTTCAAGATAACTAATAAATAAAAAATTGGGGTACTTCAACAAAGGATTATATATTCAATAGGTAAGAGTTTTCGGCAATTCGTCAAACAGAAAAGAGCATAAAATGACAAAAATGCCTAACCAACTATTTGATGGCCGCGCAAAACATTTGCAGTGATCCTTAACTTGACTCTAGCTATTATTTGAAGCGTAATAATAAATAAAAAAATGATGATACATCAACATAGTTTTATCTATACAAAAGTCGCAATTTTCCTAAGGTTCTTCGAGGAGAAGTGACTTTAAGAAAGTGAAATTAACTAACCACATATTTGATCGACACTTGGATTGACAATGTTTAATATTTCAAGATAACTAGTAAATAAAAAATTGGGGTACTTCGACAAAGCATTGTATAATCAATAGGTGGGAGTTTTCGGCAATTCTTCAAACATAAAAGAGCATAATATGACAAAAATGCCTAACTACCTATTTGATCGCCGCGCAAAACATTTGCAGCGATCCTTAACTTTACTCTAGCTATTATTGGAAGCGTAATAATAAATAAAAAAAATGATGATACATCAACATAGTGTTATCTATACAAAAGTCGCAATTTTCCTAAGGTTCTTCGAGTAGAAATGACATTAAGAAGGTGAAATTAACTAACTACCTATTTGATCGATACATGGATTGACAATGCTTAATATTTCAAGATAACTAATAAATAAAAAATTAGGGTACTTCAACAAAGGATTATATATTCAATAGGTAGGAGTTTTCGGCAATTCGTCAAACATAAAAGAGCATAATATGACAAAAATGCCTAACCAACTATTTGACGGCCGCGCAAAACATTTGCAGTGATCCTTAACTTGACTCTAGCTATTATTTGAAGCGTAATAATAAATAAAAAAACGATGATACATCAACATAGTTTTATCTATACAAAAGTCGCAATTTTCCTAAGGTTCTTCGAGTAGAAGTGACTTTAAGAAGGTGAAATTAACTAACCACCTATTTGATCGATACTTGGATTGACAATGTTTAATATTTCAAGATAACTAGTAAATAAAAAATTGGGGTACTTCAACATAGCATTATATAATCAATAGGTGGGAGTTTTCGGCAATTCTTCAAACATAAAAGAGCATAATATGACAAAAATGCCTAACTAACTATTTGATGGCCGCGCAAAACATTTGCGGTGATCCTTAACTTGACTCTAGCAATTATTTGAAGCGTAATAAAAAATAAAAAAATGATGATACATCAACATAGTGTTATCTATACAAAAGTCGCAATTTTCCTAAGGTTCTTCGAGTAGAAATGACATTAAGAAGGTGAAATTAACTAACTACCTATTTGATCGATACATGGATTGACAATGCTTAATATTTCAAGATAACTAATAAATAAAAAATTATGGTACTTCAACAAAGGATTATATATTCAATAGGTAGGAGTTATCGGCAATTCGTCAAACATAAAAGAGCATAATATGACAAAAATTCCTAACCAACTATTTGATGGCCGCGCAAAACATTTGCAGTGATCCTTAACTTGACTCTAGCTATTATTTGAAGCGTAATAATAAATAAAAAAACGATGATACATCAACATAGTTTTATCTATACAAAAGTCGCAATTTTCCTAAGGTTCTTCGAGTAGAAGTGACTTTAAGAAGGTGAAATTAACTAACCACCTATTTGATCGATACTTGGATTGACAATGTTTAATATTTCAAGATAACTAGTAAATAAAAAATTGGGGTACTTCAACATAGCATTATATAATCAATAGGTGGGAGTTTTCGGCAATTCTTCAAACATAAAAGAGCATAATATGACAAAAATGCCTAACTAACTATTTGATGGCCGCGCAAAACATTTGCGGTGATCCTTAACTTGACTCTAGCAATTATTTGAAGCGTAATAAAAAATAAAAAAATGATGATACATCAACATAGTGTTATCTATACAAAAGTCGCAATTTTCCTAAGGTTCTTCGAGTAGAAATGACTTTAAGAAGGTGAAATTAACTAACTACCTATTTGATCGATACATGGATTGACAATGCTTAATATTTCAAGATAACTAATAAATAAAAAATTAGGGTACTTCAACAAAGGATTATATATTCAATAGGTAGGAGTTTTCGGCAATTCGTCAAACAGAAAAGAGCATAATATGACAAAAATGCCTAACCAACTATTTGATGGCCGCGCAAAACATTTGCAGTGATCCTTAACTTGACTCTAGCTATTATTTGAAGCGTAATAATAAATAAAAAAATGATGATACATCAACATAGTTTTATCTATACAAAAGTCTTAATTTTCCTAAGGTTCTTCGAGTAGAAGTGACTTTAAGAAGGTGAAATTAACTAACCACCTATTTGATCGATACTTGGATTGACAATGTTTAATATTTCAAGATAACAAGTAAATAAAAAATTGGGGTACTTCAACAAAGCATTATATAATCAATAGGTGGGAGTTTTCGGCATTTCTTCAAACATAAAAGAGCATAATATGACAAAAATGCCTAACTACCTATTTGATCGCCGCGCAAAACATTTGCAGCGATCCTTAACTTTACTCTAGCTATTATTGGAAGCGTAATAATAAATAAAAAAATGATGATACATCAACATAGTGTTATCTATACAAAAGTCGCAATTTTCCTAAGATTCTTCGAGTAGAAATGACTTTAAGAAGGTGAAATTAACTAACCACCTATTTGATCGATACTTGGATTGACAATGCTGAATATTTCAAGATAACTAATAAATAAAAAATTGGGGTACTTCAACAAAGGATTATATATTCAATAGGTAGGAGTTTTCGGCAATTCGTCAAACAGAAAAGAGCATAATATGACAAAAATGCCTAACCAACTATTTGATGGCCGCGCAAAACATTTGCAGTGATCCTTAACTTGACTCTAGGTATTATTTGAAGCGTAATAATAAATAAAAAAATGATGATACATCAACATAGTTTTATCTATACAAAAGTCGCAATTTTCCTAAGGTTCTTCGAGGAGAAGTGACTTTAAGAAGGTGAAATTAACTAACCACATATTTGATCGATACTTGGATTGACAATGTTTAATATTTCAAGATAACTAGTAAATAAAAAATTGGGGTACTTCAACAAAGCATTGTATAATCAATAGGTGGGAGTTTTCGGCAATTCTTCAAACATAAAAGAGCATAATATGACAAAAATGCCTAACTACCTATTTGATCGCCGCGCAAAACATTTGCAGCGATCCTTAACTTTACTCTAGCTATTATTGGAAGCGTAATAATAAATAAAAAAAAATGATGATACATCAACATAGTGTTATCTATACAAAAGTCGCAATTTTCCTAAGGTTCTTCGAGTAGAAATGACTTTAAGAAGGTGAAATTAACTAACCACCTATTTGATCGATACTTGGATTGACAATGCTTAATATTTCAAGATAACTAATAAATAAAAAATTGGGGTACTTCAACAAAGGATTATATATTCAATAGGTAGGAGTTTTCGGTAATTCGTCAAACAGAAAAGAGCATAATATGACAAAAATGCCTAACTAACTATTTGATGGCCGCGCAAAACATTTGCAGTGATCCTTAACTTGACTCGAGCAATTATTTGAAGCGTAATAAAAAATAAAAAAATGATGATACATCAACATAGTGTTATCTATACAAAAGTCGCAATTTTCCTAAAGTTCTTCGAGTAGAAATGACTTTAAGAAGGTGAAATTAACTAACTACCTATTTGATCGATACATGGATTGACAATGCTTAATATTTCAAGATAACTAATAAATAAAAAATTAGGGTACTTCAACAAAGGATTATATATTCAATAGGTAGGAGTTTTCGGCAATTCGTCAAATAGAAAAGAGCATAATATGACAAAAATGCCTAACCAACTATTTGATGGCCGCTCAAAACATTTGCAGTGATCCTTAACTTGACTCTAGCTATTATTTGAAGCGTAATAATAAATAAAAAAATGATGATACATCAACATAGTTTTATCTATACAAAAGTCTTAATTTTCCTAAGGTTCTTCGAGTAGAAGTGACTTTAAGAAGGTGAAATTAACTAACCACCTATTTGATCGATACTTGGATTGACAATGTTTAATATTTCAAGATAACTAGTAAATAAAAAATTGGGGTACTTCAACAAAGCATTATATAATCAATTGGTGGGAGTTTTCGGCAATTCTTCAAACATAAAAGAGCATAATATGACAAAAATGCCTAACTAACTATTTGATGGCCGCGCAAAACATTTGCAGTGATCCTTAACTTGACTCTAGCAATTATTTGAAGCGTAATAATAAATAAAAAAATGGTGATACATCAACATAGTGTTATCTATACGAAAGTCGCAATTTTCCTAAGGTTCTTCGAGTAGAAATGACTTTAAGACGGTGAAATTAGGTAACCACCTATTTGATCGATACTTGGATTGACAATGCTTAATATTTCAAGATAACAAATAAATAAAAAATTAGTGTACTTCAACAAAGGATTATATATTCAATAGGTAGGAGTTTTCGGCAATTCGTCAAACAGAAAAGAGCATAATATGACAAAAATGCCTAACCAACTATTTGATGGCCGCGCAAAACATTTGCAGTGATCCTTAACTTGACTCTAGCTATTATTTGAAGCGTAATAATAAATAAAAAAATGATGATACATCAACATAGTTTTATCTATACAAAAGTCTTAATTTTCCTAAGGTTCTTCGAGTAGAAGTGACTTTAAGAAGGTGAAATTAACTAACCACCTATTTGATCGATACTTGGATTGACAATGTTTAATATTTCAAGATAACAAGTAAATAAAAAATTGGGGTACTTCAACAAAGCATTATATAATCAATAGGTGGGAGTTTTCGGCATTTCTTCAAACATAAAAGAGCATAATATGACAAAAATGCCTAACTACCTATTTGATCGCCGCGCAAAACATTTGCAGCGATCCTTAACTTTACTCTAGCTATTATTGGAAGCGTAATAATAAATAAAAAAATGATGATACATCAACATAGTGTTATCTATACAAAAGTCGCAATTTTCCTAAGATTCTTCGAGTAGAAATGACTTTAAGAAGGTGAAATTAACTAACCACCTATTTGATCGATACTTGGATTGACAATGCTGAATATTTCAAGATAACTAATAAATAAAAAATTGGGGTACTTCAACAAAGGATTATATATTCAATAGGTAGGAGTTTTCGGCAATTCGTCAAACAGAAAAGAGCATAATATGACAAAAATGCCTAACCAACTATTTGATGGCCGCGCAAAACATTTGCAGTGATCCTTAACTTGACTCTAGGTATTATTTGAAGCGTAATAATAAATAAAAAAATGATGATACATCAACATAGTTTTATCTATACAAAAGTCGCAATTTTCCTAAGGTTCTTCGAGGAGAAGTGACTTTAAGAAGGTGAAATTAACTAACCACATATTTGATCGATACTTGGATTGACAATGTTTAATATTTCAAGATAACTAGTAAATAAAAAATTGGGGTACTTCAACAAAGCATTGTATAATCAATAGGTGGGAGTTTTCGGCAATTCTTCAAACATAAAAGAGCATAATATGACAAAAATGCCTAACTACCTATTTGATCGCCGCGCAAAACATTTGCAGCGATCCTTAACTTTACTCTAGCTATTATTGGAAGCGTAATAATAAATAAAAAAAAATGATGATACATCAACATAGTGTTATCTATACAAAAGTCGCAATTTTCCTAAGGTTCTTCGAGTAGAAATGACTTTAAGAAGGTGAAATTAACTAACCACCTATTTGATCGATACTTGGATTGACAATGCTTAATATTTCAAGATAACTAATAAATAAAAAATTGGGGTACTTCAACAAAGGATTATATATTCAATAGGTAGGAGTTTTCGGTAATTCGTCAAACAGAAAAGAGCATAATATGACAAAAATGCCTAACTAACTATTTGATGGCCGCGCAAAACATTTGCAGTGATCCTTAACTTGACTCGAGCAATTATTTGAAGCGTAATAAAAAATAAAAAAATGATGATACATCAACATAGTGTTATCTATACAAAAGTCGCAATTTTCCTAAAGTTCTTCGAGTAGAAATGACTTTAAGAAGGTGAAATTAACTAACTACCTATTTGATCGATACATGGATTGACAATGCTTAATATTTCAAGATAACTAATAAATAAAAAATTAGGGTACTTCAACAAAGGATTATATATTCAATAGGTAGGAGTTTTCGGCAATTCGTCAAATAGAAAAGAGCATAATATGACAAAAATGCCTAACCAACTATTTGATGGCCGCTCAAAACATTTGCAGTGATCCTTAACTTGATTCTAGCTATTATTTGAAGCGTAATAATAAATAAAAAAATGATGATACATCAACATAGTTTTATCTATACAAAAGTCTTAATTTTCCTAAGGTTCTTCGAGTAGAAGTGACTTTAAGAAGGTGAAATTAACTAACCACCTATTTGATCGATACTTGGATTGACAATGTTTAATATTTCAAGATAACTAGTAAATAAAAAATTGGGGTACTTCAACAAAGCATTATATAATGAATTGGTGGGAGTTTTCGGCAATTCTTCCAACATAAAAGAGCATAATATGACAAAAATGCCTAACTAACTATTTGATGGCCGCGCAAAACATTTGCAGTGATCCTTAACTTGACTCTAGCAATTATTTGAAGCGTAATAATAAATAAAAAAATGGTGATACATCAACATAGTGTTATCTATACGAAAGTCGCAATTTTCCTAAGGTTCTTCGAGTAGAAATGACTTTAAGACGGTGAAATTAGGTAACCACCTATTTGATCGATACTTGGATTGACAATGCTTAATATTTCAAGATAACAAATAAATAAAAAATTAGTGTACTTCAACAAAGGATTATATATTCAATAGGTAGGAGTTTTCGGCAATTCGTAAAACAGAAAATAGCGTAATATGACAAAAATGCCTAACTAACTATTTGATGGCCGCGCAAAACGTTTGCAGTGATGCTTAACTTGACTCTAGCTATTATTTGAAGCGTAATAATAAATAAAAAAATGATGATACATCAACATAGTGTTATCTATACGAAAGTCGCAATTTTCCTAAGGTTCTTCGAGTAGAAATGACTTTAAGACGGTGAAATTAACTAACCACCTATTTGATCGATACTTGGATTGACAATGCTTAATATTTCAAGATAACTAATAAATAAAAAATTAGGGTACTTCAACAAAGGATTATATATTCAATAGGTAGGAGTTTTCGGCAATTCGTCAAACAGAAAAGAGCATAATATGACAAAAATGCCTAACTAACTATTTGATGGCCGCGCAAAACATTTGCAGCGATCCTTAACTTGACTCTAGCAATTATTTGAAGCGTAATAATAAATAAAAAAATGATGATACATCAACATAGTGTTATCTATACGAAAGTCGCAATTTTCCCAAGGTTCTTCGAGTAGAAATGACTTTAAGAAGGTGAAATTAACTAACTACCTATTTGATCGATACATGGATTGACAATGCTTAATATTTCAAGATAACTAATAAATAAAAAATTAGGGTACTTCAACAAAGGATTATATATTCAATAGGTAGGAGTTTTCGGCAATTCGTCAAACAGAAAAGAGCATAATATGACAAAAATGCCTAACCAACTATTTGATGGCCGCGCAAAACATTTGCAGTGATCCTTAACTTGACTCTAGCTATTATTTGAAGCGTAATAATAAATAAAAAAAATGATGATACATCAACATAGTTTTATCTATACAAAAGTCTTAATTTTCCTAAGGTTCTTCGAGTAGAAGTGACTTTAAGAAGGTGAAATTAACTAACTACCTATTTGATCGATACATGGATTCACAATGTTTAATATTTCAAGATAACAAGTAAATAAAAAATTGGGGTACTTCAACAAAGCATTATATAATCAATAGGTGGGAGTTTTCGGCAATTCGTCAAACATAAAAGAGCATAATATGACAACAATGCCTAACTACCTATTTGATCGCCGCGCAAAACATTTGCAGTGATCCTTAACTTGACTCTAGCTATTATTTGAAGCGTAATAATAAATAAAAAAATGATGATACATCAACATAGTTTTATCTATACAAAAGTCGCAATTTTCCTAAGGTTCTTCGAGTAGAAGTGACTTTAAGAAGGTGAAATTAACTAACCACCTATTTGATCGATACTTGGATTGACAATGTTTAATATTTCAAGATAACTAGTAAATAAAAAATTGGGGTACTTCAACAAAGCATTATATAATCAATAGGTGGGAGTTTTCGGCAATTCTTCTAACAGAAAAGAG
Source organism: Rhodomyrtus psidioides (assembly GCA_021437785.1). Classification (NCBI taxonomy): domain Eukaryota; kingdom Viridiplantae; phylum Streptophyta; class Magnoliopsida; order Myrtales; family Myrtaceae; genus Rhodomyrtus; species Rhodomyrtus psidioides. The sequence goes on along the minus strand of JAILYB010000059.1, from coordinate 5,124,552 downwards.
CATAATATGACAAAAATGCCTAACTAACTATTTGATGGCCGCGCAAAACATTTGCGGTGATCCTTTACTTGACTCTAGAAATTATTTGAAGCGTAATAAAAAATAAAAAAATGATGATACATCAACATAGTGTTATCTATACAAAAGTCGCAATTTTCCTAAGGTTCTTCGAGTAGAAATGACTTTAAGAAGGTGAAATTAACTAACTACCTATTTGATCGATACATGGATTGACAATGCTTAATATTTCAAGATAACTAATAAATAAAAAATTAGGGTACTTCAACAAAGGATTATATATTCAATAGGTAGGAGTTTTCGGCAATTCGTCAAACAGAAAAGAGCATAATATGACAAAAATGCCTAACCAACTATTTGATGGCCGCGCAAAACATTTGCAGTGATCCTTAACTTGACTCTAGCTATTATTTGAAGCGTAATAATAAATAAAAAAATGTTGATACATCAACATAGTTTTATCTATACAAAAGTCTTAATTTTCCTAAGGTTCTTCGAGTAGAAGTGACTTTAAGAAGGTGAAATTAACTAACCACCTATTTGATCGATACTTGGATTGAAATGTTTAATATTTCAAGATAACAAGTAAATAAAAAATTGGGGTACTTCAACAAAGCATTATATAATCAATAGGTGGGAGTTGTCGGCATTTCTTCAAACATAAAAGAGCATAATATGACAAAAATGCCTAACTACCTATTTGATCGCCGCGCAAAACATTTGCAGCGATCCTTAACTTTACTCTAGCTATTATTGGAAGCGTAATAATAAATAAAAAAATGATGATACATCAACATAGTGTTATCTATACAAAAGTCGCAATTTTCCTAAGGTTCTTCGAGTAGAAATGACTTTAAGAAGGTGAAATTAACTAACCACCTATTTGATCGATACTTGGATTGACAATGCTGAATATTTCAAGATAACTAATAAATAAAAAATTGGGGTACTTCAACAAAGGATTATATATTCAATAGGTAGGAGTTTTCGGCAATTCGTCAAACAGAAAAGAGCATAACATGACAAAAATGCCTAACCAACTATTTGATGGCCGCGCAAAACATTTGCAGTGATCCTTAACTTGACTCTAGCTATTATTTGAAGCGTAATAATAAATAAAAAAATGATGATACATCAACATAGTTTTATCTATACAAAAGTCGCAATTTTCCTAAGGTTCTTCGAGGAGAAGTGACTTTAAGAAGGTGAAATTAACTAACCACATATTTGATCGATACTTGGATTGACAATGTTTAATATTTCAAGATAACTAGTAAATAAAAAATTGGGGTACTTCGACAAAGCATTGTATAATCAATAGGTGGGAGTTTTCGGCAATTCTTCAAACATAAAAGAGCATAATATGACAAAAATGCCTAACTACCTATTTGATCGCCGCGCAAAACATTTGCAGCGATCCTTAACTTTACTCTAGCTATTATTGGAAGCGTAATAATAAATAAAAAAAATGATGATACATCAACATAGTGTTATCTATACAAAAGTCGCAATTTTCCTAAGGTTCTTCGAGTAGAAATGACATTAAGAAGGTGAAATTAACTAACTACCTATTTGATCGATACATGGATTGACAATGCTTAATATTTCAAGATAACTAATAAATAAAAAATTAGGGTACTTCAACAAAGGATTATATATTCAATAGGTAGGAGTTTTCGGCAATTCGTCAAACAGAAAAGAGCATAATATGACAAAAATGCCTAACCAACTATTTGACGGCCGCGCAAAACATTTGCAGTGATCCTTAACTTGACTCTAGCTATTATTTGAAGCGTAATAATAAATAAAAAAACGATGATACATCAACATAGTTTTATCTATACAAAAGTCGCAATTTTCCTAAGGTTCTTCGAGTAGAAGTGACTTTAAGAAGGTGAAATTAACTAACCACCTATTTGATCGATACTTGGATTGACAATGTTTAATATTTCAAGATAACTAGTAAATAAAAAATTGGGGTACTTCAACATAGCATTATATAATCAATAGGTGGGAGTTTTCGGCAATTCGTCAAACAGAAAAGAGCATAATATGACAAAAATGCCTAACCAACTATTTGATGGCCGCGCAAAACATTTGCAGTGATCCTTAACTTGACTCTAGCTACTATTTGAAGCGTAATAATAAATAAAAAAATGATGATACATCAACATAGTGTTATCTATACGAAAGTCGCAATTTTCCTAAGGTTATTCGAGTAGAAATGACTTTAAGAAGGTGAAATTAACAAACCACCTATTTGATCGATACTTGGATTGACAATGCTTAATATTTCAAGATAACTAATAAATAAAAAATTATGGTACTTCAACAAAGGATTATATATTCAATAGGTAGGAGTTTTCGGCAATTCGTCAAACAGAAAAGAGCATAATATGACAAAAATGCCTAACCAACTATTTGACGGCCGCGCAAAACATTTGCAGTGATCCTTAACTTGACTCTAGCTATTATTTGAAGCGTAATAATAAATAAAAAAACGATGATACATCAACATAGTTTTATCTATACAAAAGTCGCAATTTTCCTAAGGTTCTTCGAGTAGAAGTGACTTTAAGAAGGTGAAATTAACTAACCACCTATTTGATCGATACTTGGATTGACAATGTTTAATATTTCAAGATAACTAGTAAATAAAAAATTGGGGTACTTCAACATAGCATTATATAATCAATAGGTGGGAGTTTTCGGCAATTCGTCAAACAGAAAAGAGCATAATATGACAAAAATGCCTAACCAACTATTTGATGGCCGCGCAAAACATTTGCAGTGATCCTTAACTTGACTCTAGCTACTATTTGAAGCGTAATAATAAATAAAAAAATGATGATACATCAACATAGTGTTATCTATACGAAAGTCGCAATTTTCCTAAGGTTATTCGAGTAGAAATGACTTTAAGAAGGTGAAATTAACAAACCACCTATTTGATCGATACTTGGATTGACAATGCTTAATATTTCAAGATAACTAATAAATAAAAAATTATGGTACTTCAACAAAGGATTATATATTCAATAGGTAGGAGTTTTCGGCAATTCGTCAAACAGAAAAGAGCATAATATGACAAAAATGCCTAACTAACTATTTGATGGCCGCGCAAAACATTTGCAGTGATCCTTAACTTGACTCTAGCAATTATTTGAAGTGTAATAATAAATAAAAAAATGATGATACATCAACATAGTGTTATCTATACGAAAGTCGCAATTTTCCTAAGGTTCTTCGAGTAGAAATGACTTTAAGAAGGTGAAATTAACTAACTACCTATTTGATCGATACATGGATTGACAATGCTTAATATTTCAAGATAACTAATAAATAAAAAATTAGGGTACTTCAACAAAGGATTATATATACAATAGGTAGGAGTTTTCGGTAATTCGTCAAACAGAAAAGAGCATAATATGACAAAAATGCCTAACTAACTATTTGATGGCCGCGCAAAACATTTGCAGTGATGCTTAACTTGACTCTAGCTATTATTTGAAGCGTAATAATAAATAAAAAAATGATGATACATCAACATAGTGTTATCTATACAAAAGTCGCAATTTTCCTAAGGTTCTTCGAGTAGAAATGACTTTAAGAAGGTGAAATTAACTAACTACCTATTTGATCGATACATGGATTGACAATGCTTAATATTTCAAGATAACTAATAAATAAAAAATTGGGGTACTTCAACAAAGGATTATATATTCAATAGGTAGGAGTTTTCGGTAATTCGTCAAACAGAAAAGAGCATAATATGACAAAAATGCCTAACTAACTATTTGATGGCCGCGCAAAACATTTGCAGTGATCCTTAACTTGACTCGAGCAATTATTTGAAGCGTAATAAAAAATAAAAAAATGATGATACATCAACATAGTGTTATCTATACAAAAGTCGCAATTTTCCTAAAGTTCTTCGAGTAGAAATGACTTTAAGAAGGTGAAATTAACTAACTACCTATTTGATCGATACATGGATTGACAATGCTTAATATTTCAAGATAACTAATAAATAAAAAATTGGGGTACTTCAACAAAGGATTATATATTCAATAGGTAGGAGTTTTCGGTAATTCGTCAAACAGAAAAGAGCATAATATGACAAAAATGCCTAACTAACTATTTGATGGCCGCGCAAAACATTTGCAGTGATCCTTAACTTGACTCGAGCAATTATTTGAAGCGTAATAAAAAATAAAAAAATGATGATACATCAACATAGTGTTATCTATACAAAAGTCGCAATTTTCCTAAAGTTTTTCGAGTAGAAATGACTTTAAGAAGGTGAAATTAACTAACTACCTATTTGATCGATACATGGATTGACAATGCTTAATATTTCAAGATAACTAATAAATAAAAAATTGGGGTACTTCAACAAAGGATTATATATTCAATAGGTAGGAGTTTTCGGTAATTCGTCAAACAGAAAAGAGCATAATATGACAAAAATGCCTAACTAACTATTTGATGGCCGCGCAAAACGTTTGCAGTGATCCTTAACTTGACTCGAGCAATTATTTGAAGCGTAATAAAAAATAAAAAAATGATGATACATCAACATAGTGTTATCTATACAAAAGTCGCAATTTTCCTAAAGTTCTTCGAGTAGAAATGACTTTAAGAAGGTGAAATTAACTAACTACCTATTTGATCGATACATGGATTGACAATGCTTAATATTTCAAGATAACTAATAAATAAAAAATTAGGGTACTTCAACAAAGGATTATATATTCAATAGGTAGGAGTTTTCGGCAATTCGTCAAACAGAAAAGAGCATAATATGACAAAAATGCCTAACCAACTATTTGATGGCCGCGCAAAACATTTGCAGTGATCCTTATCTTGACTATAGCTACTATTTGAAGCGTAATAATAAATAAAAAAATGATGATACATCAACATAGTGTTATCTATACGAAAGTCGCAATTTTCCTAAGGTTCTTCGAGTAGAAATGACTTTAAGAAGGTGAAATTAACAAACCACCTATTTGATCGATACTTGGATTGACAATGCTTAATATTTCAAGATAACTAATAAATAAAAAATTATGGTACTTCAACAAAGGATTATATATTCAATAGGTAGGAGTTTTCGGCAATTCGTCAAACAGAAAAGAGCATAATATGACAAAAATGCCTAACCAACTATTTGATGGCCGCGCAAAACATTTGCAGTGATCCTTAACTTGACTATAGCTACTATTTGAAGCGTAATAATAAATAAAAAAATGATGATACATCAACATAGTGTTATCTATACGAAAGTCGCAATTTTCCTAAGGTTCTTCGAGTAGAAATGACTTTAAGAAGGTGAAATTAACAAACCACCTATTTGATCGATACTTGGATTGACAATGCTTAATATTTCAAGATAACTAATAAATAAAAAATTATGGTACTTCAACAAAGGATTATATATTCAATAGGTAGGAGTTTTCGGCAATTCGTCAAACAGAAAAGAGCATAATATGACAAAAATGCCTAACTAACTATTTGATGGCCGCGCAAAACATTTGCAGTGATTCTTAACTTGACTCTAGCAATTATTTGAAGCGTAATAATAAATAAAAAAATGATGATACATCAACATAGTGTTATCTATACGAAAGTCGCAATTTTCCTAAGGTTCTTCTAGTAGAAATGACTTTAAGAAGGTGAAATTAGGTAACCACCTATTTGATCGATACTTGGATTGACAATGCTTAATATTTCAAGATAACAAATAAATAAAAAATTAGTGTACTTCAACAAAGGATTATATATTCAATAGGTAGGAGTTTTCGGCAAGTCGTAAAACAGAAAATAGCGTAATATGACAAAAATGCCTAACTAACTATTTGATGGCCGCGCAAAACGTTTGCAGTGATGCTTAACTTGACTCTCGCTATTATTTGAAGCATAATAATAAATAAAAAAATGATGATACATCAACATAGTGTTATCTATACAAAAGTCGCAATTTTCCTAAGGTTCTTCGAGTAGAAATGACTTTAAGAAGGTGAAATTAACTAACCACCTATTTGATCGATACTTGGATTGACAATGCTTAATATTTCAAGATAACTAATAAATAAAAAATTGGGGTACTTCAACAAAGGATTATATATTCAATAGGTAGGAGTTTTCGGAAATTCGTCAAACAGAAAAGAGCATAATATGACAAAAATGCCTATCCAACTATTTGATGGCCGCGCAAAATATTTGCAGTGATCCTTAACTTGACTCTAGCTATTATTTGAAGCGTAATAATAAATAAAAAAATGATGATACATCAACATAGTTTTATCTATACAAAAGTCGCAATTTTCCTAAGGTTCTTCGAGGAGAAGTGACTTTAAGAAGGTGAAATTAACTAACCACATATTTGATCGATACTTGGATTGACAATGTTTAATATTTCAAGATAACTAGTAAATAAAAAATTGGGGTACTTCAACAAAGCATTATATAATCAATAGGTGGGAGTTTTCGACAATTCTTCAAACATAAAAGAGCATAATATGACAAAAATGCCTAACTACCTATTTGATCGCCGCGCAAAACATTTGCAGCGATCCTTAACTTTACTCTAGCTATTATTGGAAGCGTAATAATAAATAAAAAAATGATGATACATCAACATAGTGTTATCTATACAAAAGTCGCAATTTTCCTAAGGTTCTTCGAGTAGAAATGACTTTAAGAAGGTAAAATTAACTAACCACCTATTTGATCGATACTTGGATTGACAATGCTTAATATTTCAAGATAACTAATAAATAAAAAATTAGGGTACTTCAACAAAGGATTATATATACAATAGGTAGGAGTTTTCGGTAATTCGTCAAACAGAAAAGAGCATAATATGACAAAAATGCCTAACTAACTATTTGATGGCCGCGCAAAACATTTGCAGTGATGCTTAACTTGACTCTCGCTATTATTTGAAGCGTAATAATAAATAAAAAAATGATGATACATCAACATAGTGTTATCTATACAAAAGTCGCAATTTTCCTAAGGTTCTTCGAGTAGATATGACTTTAAGAAGGTGAAATTAACTAACTACCTATTTGATCGATACATGGATTGACAATGCTTAATGTTTCAAGATAAATAATAAATAAAAAATTAGGGTACTTCAACAAAGGATTATATATTCAATAGGTAGGAGTTTTCGGCAATTCGTCAAACAGAAAAGAGCATAATATGACAAAAATGCCTAACCAACTATTTGATGGCCGCGCAAAACATTTGCAGTGATCCTTAACTTGACTCTAGCTACTATTTGAAGCGTAATAATAAATAAAAAAATGATGATACATCAACATAGTGTTATCTATAAGAAAGTCGCAATTTTCCGAAGGTTCTTCGAGTAGAAATGACTTTAAGAAGGTGAAATTAACAAACCACCTATTTGATCGATACTTGGATTGACAATGCTTAATATTTCAAGATAACTAATAAATAAAAAATTAGGGTACTTCAACAAAGGATTATATATTCAATAGGTAGGAGTTTTCGACAATTCGTCAAACAGAAAAGAGCATAATATGACAAAAATGCCTAACTAACTATTTGATGGCCGCGCAAAACATTTGCAGTGATCCTTAACTTGACTCTAGCAATTATTTGAAGCGTAATAATAAATAAAAAAATGATGATACATCAACATAGTGTTATCTATACGAAAGTCGCAATTTTCCTAAGGTTCTTCGAGTAGAAATGACTTTAAGAATGTGAAATTAGGTAACCACCTATTTGATCGATACTTGGATTGACAATGCTTAATATTTCAAGATAACAAATAAATAAAAAATTAGTGTACTTCAACAAAGGATTATATATTCAATAGGTAGGAGTTTTCGGCAAGTCGTAAAAAAGAAAATAGCGTAATATGACAAAAATGCCTAACTAACTATTTGATGGCCGCGCAAAACGTTTGCAGTGATGCTTAACTTGACTCTAGCTATTATTTGAAGTTTAATAATAAATAAAAAAATGATGATACATCAACATAGTGTTATCTATACAAAAGTCGCAATTTTCCTAAGGTTCTTCGAGTAGAAATGACTTTAAAAAGGTGAAATTAACTAACTACCTATTTGATCGATACATGGATTGACAATGCTTAATATTTCAAGATAACTAATAAATAAAAAATTAGGGTACTTCAACAAAGGATTATATATTCAATAGGTAGGAGTTTTCGGCAATTCGTCAAACAGAAAATAGCGTAATATGACAAAAATGCCTAACTAACTATTTGATGGCCGCGCAAAACTTTTGCAGTGATCCTTAACATGACTCTAGCAATAATTTGAAGCGTAATAATAAATAAAAAAATGATGATACATCAACATAGTGTTATCTATACGAAAGTCGCAATTTTCCTAAGTTTCTTCGAGTAGAAATGACTTTAAGAAGGTGAAATTAACAAACCACCTATTTGATCGATACTTGGATTGACAATGCTTAATATTTCAAGATAACTAATAAATAAATAATTAGGGTACTTCAACAAAGGATTATATAATCAATAGGTAGGAGTTTTCGGCAATTCGTCAAACAGAAAAGAGCATAATATGACAAAAATGCCTAACCAACTATTTGATGGACGCGCAAAACATTTGCAGTGATCCTTAACTTGACTCTAGCTATTATTTGAAGCGTAATAATAAATAAAAAAATGATGATACATCAACATAGTTTTATCTATATAAAAGTCGCAATTTTCCTAAGGTTCTTCGAGTAGAAGTGACTTTAAGAAGGTGAAATTAGGTAACCACCTATTTGATCGATACTTGGATTGACAATGCTTAATATTTCAAGATAACAAATAAATAAAAAATTCGTGTACTTCAACAAAGGATTATATATTCAATAGGTAGGAGTTTTCGGCAAGTCGTAAAACAGAAAATAGCGTAATATGACAAAAATGCCTAACTAACTATTTGATGGCCGCGCAAAACGTTTGCAGTGATGCTTAACTTGACTCTAGCTATTATTTGAAGCGTAATAATAAATAAAAAAATGATGATACATCAACATAGTGTTATCTATACAAAAGTCGCAATTTTCCTAAGGTTCTTCGAGTAGAAATGACTTTAAGAAGGTGAAATTAACTAACCACCTATTTGATCGATACTTGGATTGACAATGCTTAATATTTCAAGATAACTAATAAATAAAAAATTGGGGTACTTCAACAAAGGATTATATATTCAATAGGTAGGAGTTTTCGGCAATTCGTCAAACAGAAAAGAGCATAATATGACAAAAATGCCTAACCAACTATTTGATGGCCGCGCAAAACATTTGCAGTGATCCTTAACATGACTCTAGCTATTATTTGAAGCGTAATAATAAATAAAAAAATGATGATACATCAACATAGTTTTATCTATACAAAAGTCGCAATTTTCCTAAGGTTCTTCGAGGAGAAGTGACTTTAAGAAGGTGAAATTAACTAACCACATATTTGATCGATACTTGGATTGACAATGTTTAATATTTCAAGATAACTAGTAAATAAAAAATTGGGGTACTTCAACAAAGCATTATATAATCAATAGGTGGGAGTTTTCGACAATTCTTCAAACATAAAAGAGCATAATATGACAAAAATGCCTAACTACCTATTTGATCGCCGCGCAAAACATTTGCAGCGATCCTTAACTTTACTCTAGCTATTATTGGAATCGTAATAATAAATAAAAAAATGATGATACATCAACATAGTGTTATCTATACAAAAGTCGCAATTTTCCTAAGGTTCTTCGAGTAGAAATGACTTTAAGAAGGTGAAATTAACTAACCACCTATTTGATCGATACTTGGATTGACAATGCTTAATATTTCAAGATAACTAATAAATAAAAAATTGGGGTACTTCAACAAAGGATTATATATTCAATAGGTAGGAGTTTTCGGCAATTCGTCAAACAGAAAAGAGCATAATATGACAAAAATGCCTAACTAACTATTTGATGGCCGCGCAAAACATTTGCAGTGATCCTTAACTTGACTCGAGCAATTATTTGAAGCGTAATAAAAAATAAAAAAATGATGATACATCAACATAGTGTTATCTATACAAAAGTCGCAATTTTCCTAAAGTTCTTCGAGTAGAAATGACTTTAAGAAGGTGAAATTAACTAACCACATATTTGATCGATACTTGGATTGACAATGCTTAATATTTCAAGATAACAAATAAATAAAAAATTAGTGTACTTCAACAAAGGTTTATATATTCAATAGGTAGGAGTTTTCGGCAAGTCGTAAAACAGAAAATAGCGTAATATGACAAAAATGCCTAACTAACTATTTGATGGCCGCGCAAAACGTTTGCAGTGATGCTTAACTTGACTCTAGCTATTATTTGAAGCGTAATAATAAATAAAAAAATGATGATACATCAACATAGTGTTATCTATACGAAAGTCGCAATTTTCCTAAGGTTCTTCGAGTAGAAATGACTTTAAGAAGGTGAAATTAACAAACCACCTATTTGATCGATACTTGGATTGACAATGCTTAATATTTCAAGATAACTAATAAATAAAAAATTAGGGTACTTCAACAAAGGATTATATATTCAATAGGTAGGAGTTTTCGGCAATTCGTCAAAAAGAAAAGAGCATAATATGACAAAAATGCCTAACTAACTATTTGATGGCCGCGCAAAACATTTGCAGTGATCCTTAACTTGACTCTAGCAATTGTTTGAAGCGTAATAACAAATAAAAAAATGATGATACATCAACATAGTGTTATCTATACGAAAGTCGCAATTTTCCTAAGGTTCTTCGAGTAGAAATAACTTTAAGAAGGTGAAATTAACAAACCACCTATTTGATCGATACTTGGATTGAAAATGCTTAATATTTCAAGATAACTAATAAATAAAAAATTAGGGTACTTCAACAAAGGATTATATAATCAATAGGTAGGAGTTTTCGGCAATTCGTCAAACAGAAAAGAGCATAATATGACAAAAATGCCTAACCAACTATTTGATGGACGCGCAAAACATTTGCAGTGATCCTTAACTTGACTCTAGCTATTATTGGAATCGTAATAATAAATAAAAAAATGATGATACATCAACATAGTGTTATCTATACAAAAGTCGCAATTTTCCTAAGGTTCTTCGAGTAGAAATGACTTTAAGAAGGTGAAATTAACAAACCACCTATTTGATCGATACTTGGATTGAAAATGCTTAATATTTCAAGATAACTAATAAATAAAAAATTAGGGTACTTCGACAAAGGATTATATAATCAATAGGTAGGAGTTTTCGGCAATTCGTCAAACAGAAAAGAGCATAATATGACAAAAATGCCTAACCAACTATTTGATGGACGCGCAAAACATTTGCAGTGATCCTTAACTTGACTCTAGCTATTATTGGAATCGTAATAATAAATAAAAAAATGATGATACATCAACATAGTGTTATCTATACAAAAGTCGCAATTTTCCTAAGGTTCTTCGAGTAGAAATGACTTTAAGAAGGTGAAATTAACTAACCACCTATTTGATCAATACTTGGATTGACAATGCTTAATATTTCAAGATAACTAATAAATAAAAAATTGGGGTACTTCAACAAAGGATTATATATTCAATAGGTAGGAGTTTTCGGCAATTCGTCAAACAGAAAAGAGCATAATATGACAAAAATGCCTAACTAACTATTTGATGGCCGCGCAAAACATTTGCAGTGATCCTTAACTTGACTCGAGCAATTATTTGAAGCGTAATAAAAAATAAAAAAATGATGATACATCAACATAGTGTTATCTATACAAAAGTCGCAATTTTCCTAAAGTTCTTCGAGTAGAAATGACTTTAAGAAGGTGAAATTAACTAACTACCTATTTGATCGATACATGGATTGACAATGCTTAATATTTCAAGATAACTAATAAATAAAAAATTAGGGTACTTCAACAAAGGATTATATATTCAATAGGTAGGAGTTTTCGGCAATTCGTCAAATAGAAAAGAGCATAATATGACAAAAATGCCTAACCAACTATTTGATGGCCGCGCAAAACATTTGCAGTGATCCTTAACTAGACTCTAGCTATTATTTGAAGCGTAATAATAAATAAAAAAATGATGATACATCAACATAGTGTTATCTATACAAAAGTCGCAATTTTCCTAAGGTTCTTCGAGTAGAAGTGACTTTAAGAAGGTGAAATTAACTAACCACCTATTTGATCGATACTTGGATTGACAATGTTTAATAATTCAAGATAACTAGTAAATAAAAAATTGTTGTACTTCAACAAAACATTATATAATCAATAGGTGGGAGTTTTCGGCAATTCTTCAAACATAAAAGAGCATAATATGACAAAAATGCCTAACCAAATATTTGATGGCCGCGCAAAACATTTGCAGTGATCCTTAACTTGACTCTAGCTATTATTTGAAGCGTAATAATAAATAAAAAAATGATGATACATCAACATAGTTTTATCTATACAAAAGTCGCAATTTTCCTAAGGTTCTTCGAGTAGAAGTGACTTTAAGAAGGTGAAATTAACTAACCACCTATTTGATCGATACTTGGATTGACAAGGCTTAATATTTCAAGATAACAAATAAATAAAAAATTAGGGTACTTCAACAAAGGATTATATATTCAATAGGTAGGAGTTTTCGGCAAGTCGTAAAACAGAAAAGAGCGTAATATGACAAAAATGCCTAACTAACTATTTGATGGCCGCGCAAAACGTTTGCAGTGATGCTTAACTTGACTCTAGCTATTATTTGAAGCGTAATAATAAATAAAAAAATGATGATACATCAACATAGTGTTATCTATACAAAAGTCGCAATTTTCCTAAGGTTCTTCGAGTAGAAATGACTTTAAGAAGGTGAAATTAACTAACCACCTATTTGATCGATACTTGGATTGACAAGGCTTAATATTTCAAGATAACAAATAAATAAAAAATTAGGGTACTTCAACAAAGGATTATATATTCAATAGGTAGGAGTTTTCGGCAAGTCGTAAAACAGAAAAGAGCGTAATATGACAAAAATGCCTAACTAACTATTTGATGGCCGCGCAAAACGTTTGCAGTGATGCTTAACTTGACTCTAGCTATTATTTGAAGCGTAATAATAAATAAAAAAATGATGATACATCAACATAGTGTTATCTATACAAAAGTCGCAATTTTCCTAAGGTTCTTCGAGTAGAAATGACTTTAAGAAGGTGAAATTAACAAACCACCTATTTGATCGATACTTGGATTGAAAATGCTTAATATTTCAAGATAACTAATAAATAAAAAATTAGGGTACTTCAACAAAGGATTATATAATCAATAGGTGGGAGTTTTCGGCAATTCTTCAAACTGAAAATAGCGTAATATGACAAAAATGCCTAACTACCTATTTGATCGCCCGCAAAACATTTGCAGCGATCCTTAACTTTACTCTAGCTATTATTGGAATCGTAATAATAAATAAAAAAATGATGATACATCAACATAGTGTTATCTATACAAAAGTCGCAATTTTCCTAAGGTTCTTCGAGTAGAAATGACTTTAAGATGGTGAAATTAACTAACCACCTATTTGATCGATACTTGGATTGACAATGCTTAATATTTCAAGATAACTAATAAATAAAAAATTGGGGTACTTCAACAAAGGATTATATATTCAATAGGTAGGAGTTTTCGGCAATTCGTCAAACAGAAAAGAGCATAATATGACAAAAATGCCTAACTAACTATTTGATGGCCGCGCAAAACATTTGCAGTGATCCTTAACTTGACTCGAGCAATTATTTGAAGCGTAATAAAAAATAAAAAAATGATGATACATCAACATAGTGTTATCTATACAAAAGTCGCAATTTTCCTAAAGTTCTTCGAGTAGAAATGACTTTAAGAAGGTGAAATTAACTAACCACATATTTGATCGATACTTGGATTGACAATGCTTAATATTTCAAGATAACAAATAAATAAAAAATTAGTGTACTTCAACAAAGGTTTATATATTCAATAGGTAGGAGTTTTCGGCAAGTCGTAAAACAGAAAATAGCGTAATATGACAAAAATGCCTAACTAACTATTTGATGGCCGCGCAAAACGTTTGCAGTGATGCTTAACTTGACTCTAGCTATTATTTGAAGCGTAATAATAAATAAAAAAATGATGATACATCAACATAGTGTTATCTATACGAAAGTCGCAATTTTCCTAAGGTTCTTCGAGTAGAAATGACTTTAAGAAGGTGAAATTAACAAACCACCTATTTGATCGATACTTGGATTGACAATGCTTAATATTTCAAGATAACTAATAAATAAAAAATTAGGGTACTTCAACAAAGGATTATATATTCAATAGGTAGGAGTTTTCGGCAATTCGTCAAACAGAAAAGAGCATAATATGACAAAAATGCCTAACTAACTATTTGATGGCCGCGCAAAACATTTGCAGTGATCCTTAACTTGACTCTAGCAATTATTTGAAGCGTAATAACAAATAAAAAAATGATGATACATCAACATAGTGTTATCTATACGAAAGTCGCAATTTTCCTAAGGTTCTTCGAGTAGAAATAACTTTAAGAAGGTGAAATTAACAAACCACCTATTTGATCGATACTTGGATTGAAAATGCTTAATATTTCAAGATAACTAATAAATAAAAAATTAGGGTACTTCAACAAAGGATTATATAATCAATAGGTAGGAGTTTTCGGCAATTCGTCAAACAGAAAAGAGCATAATATGACAAAAATGCCTAACCAACTATTTGATGGACGCGCAAAACATTTGCAGTGATCCTTAACTTGACTCTAGCTATTATTGGAATCGTAATAATAAATAAAAATATGATGATACATCAACATAGTGTTATCTATACAAAAGTCGCAATTTTCCTAAGGTTCTTCGAGTAGAAATGACTTTAAGAAGGTGAAATTAACAAACCACCTATTTGATCGATACTTGGATTGAAAATGCTTAATATTTCAAGATAACTAATAAATAAAAAATTAGGGTACTTCAACAAAGGATTATATATACAATAGGTAGGAGTTTTCGGTAATTCGTCAAACAGAAAAGAGCATAATATGACAAAAATGACTAACTAACTATTTGATGGCCGCGCAAAACATTTGCAGTGATGCTTAACTTGACTCTAGCTATTATTTGAAGCGTAATAATAAATAAAAAAATGATGATACATCAACATAGTTTTATCTATACAAAAGTCGCAATTTTCCTAAGGTTCTTCGAGGAGAAGTGACTTTAAGAAGGTGAAATTAACTAACCACATATTTGATCGATACTTGGATTGACAATGTTTAATATTTCAAGATAACTAGTAAATAAAAAATTGGGGTACTTCAACAAAGCATTATATAATCAATAGGTGGGAGTTTTCGGCAATTCTTCAAACTGAAAATAGCGTAATATGACAAAAATGCCTAACTACCTATTTGATCGCCCGCAAAACATTTGCAGCGATCCTTAACTTTACTCTAGCTATTATTGGAATCGTAATAATAAATAAAAAAATGATGATACATCAACATAGTGTTATCTATACAAAAGTCGCAATTTTCCTAAGGTTCTTCGAGTAGAAATGACTTTAAGATGGTGAAATTAACTAACCACCTATTTGATCGATACTTGGATTGACAATGCTTAATATTTCAAGATAACTAATAAATAAAAAATTGGGGGTACTTCAACAAAGGATTATATATTCAATAGGTAGGAGTTTTCGGCAATTCGTCAAACAGAAAAGAGCATAATATGACAAAAATGCCTAACTAACTATTTGATGGCCGCGCAAAACATTTGCAGTGATCCTTAACTTGACTCGAGCAATTATTTGAAGCGTAATAAAAAATAAAAAAATGATGATACATCAACATAGTGTTATCTATACAAAAGTCGCAATTTTCCTAAAGTTCTTCGAGTAGAAATGACTTTAAGAAGGTGAAATTAACTAACCACATATTTGATCGATACTTGGATTGACAATGCTTAATATTTCAAGATAACAAATAAATAAAAAATTAGTGTACTTCAACAAAGGTTTATATATTCAATAGGTAGGAGTTTTCGGCAAGTCGTAAAACAGAAAATAGCGTAATATGACAAAAATGCCTAACTAACTATTTGATGGCCGCGCAAAACGTTTGCAGTGATGCTTAACTTGACTCTAGCTATTATTTGAAGCGTAATAATAAATAAAAAAATGATGATACATCAACATAGTGTTATCTATACGAAAGTCGCAATTTTCCTAAGGTTCTTCGAGTAGAAATGACTTTAAGAAGGTGAAATTAACAAACCACCTATTTGATCGATACTTGGATTGACAATGCTTAATATTTCAAGATAACTAATAAATAAAAAATTAGGGTACTTCAACAAAGGATTATATATTCAATAGGTAGGAGTTTTCGGCAATTCGTCAAACAGAAAAGAGCATAATATGACAAAAATGCCTAACTAACTATTTGATGGCCGCGCAAAACATTTGCAGTGATCCTTAACTTGACTCTAGCAATTATTTGAAGCGTAATAACAAATAAAAAAATGATGATACATCAACATAGTGTTATCTATACGAAAGTCGCAATTTTCCTAAGGTTCTTCGAGTAGAAATAACTTTAAGAAGGTGAAATTAACAAACCACCTATTTGATCGATACTTGGATTGAAAATGCTTAATATTTCAAGATAACTAATAAATAAAAAATTAGGGTACTTCAACAAAGGATTATATAATCAATAGGTAGGAGTTTTCGGCAATTCGTCAAACAGAAAAGAGCATAATATGACAAAAATGCCTAACCAACTATTTGATGGACGCGCAAAACATTTGCAGTGATCCTTAACTTGACTCTAGCTATTATTGGAATCGTAATAATAAATAAAAAAATGATGATACATCAACATAGTGTTATCTATACAAAAGTCGCAATTTTCCTAAGGTTCTTCGAGTAGAAATGACTTTAAGAAGGTGAAATTAACAAACCACCTATTTGATCGATACTTGGATTGAAAATGCTTAATATTTCAAGATAACTAATAAATAAAAAATTAGGGTACTTCAACAAAGGATTATATATACAATAGGTAGGAGTTTTCGGTAATTCGTCAAACAGAAAAGAGCATAATATGACAAAAATGACTAACTAACTATTTGATGGCCGCGCAAAACATTTGCAGTGATGCTTAACTTGACTCTAGCTATTATTTGAAGCGTAATAATAAATAAAAAAATGATGATACATCAACATAGTTTTATCTATACAAAAGTCGCAATTTTCCTAAGGTTCTTCGAGGAGAAGTGACTTTAAGAAGGTGAAATTAACTAACCACATATTTGATCGATACTTGGATTGACAATGTTTAATATTTCAAGATAACTAGTAAATAAAAAATTGGGGTACTTCAACAAAGCATTATATAATCAATAGGTGGGAGTTTTCGGCAATTCTTCAAACTGAAAATAGCGTAATATGACAAAAATGCCTAACTACCTATTTGATCGCCCGCAAAACATTTGCAGCGATCCTTAACTTTACTCTAGCTATTATTGGAATCGTAATAATAAATAAAAAAATGATGATACATCAACATAGTGTTATCTATACAAAAGTCGCAATTTTCCTAAGGTTCTTCGAGTAGAAATGACTTTAAGATGGTGAAATTAACTAACCACCTATTTGATCGATACTTGGATTGACAATGCTTAATATTTCAAGATAACTAATAAATAAAAAATTGGGGTACTTCAACAAAGGATTATATATTCAATAGGTAGGAGTTTTCGGCAATTCGTCAAACAGAAAAGAGCATAATATGACAAAAATGCCTAACTAACTATTTGATGGCCGCGCAAAACATTTGCAGTGATCCTTAACTTGACTCGAGCAATTATTTGAAGCGTAATAAAAAATAAAAAAATGATGATACATCAACATAGTGTTATCTATACAAAAGTCGCAATTTTCCTAAAGTTCTTCGAGTAGAAATGACTTTAAGAAGGTGAAATTAACTAACCACATATTTGATCGATACTTGGATTGACAATGCTTAATATTTCAAGATAACAAATAAATAAAAAATTAGTGTACTTCAACAAAGGTTTATATATTCAATAGGTAGGAGTTTTCGGCAAGTCGTAAAACAGAAAATAGCGTAATATGACAAAAATGCCTAACTAACTATTTGATGGCCGCGCAAAACGTTTGCAGTGATGCTTAACTTGACTCTAGCTATTATTTGAAGCGTAATAATAAATAAAAAAATGATGATACATCAACATAGTGTTATCTATACGAAAGTCGCAATTTTCCTAAGGTTCTTCGAGTAGAAATGACTTTAAGAAGGTGAAATTAACAAACCACCTATTTGATCGATACTTGGATTGACAATGCTTAATATTTCAAGATAACTAATAAATAAAAAATTAGGGTACTTCAACAAAGGATTATATATTCAATAGGTAGGAGTTTTCGGCAATTCGTCAAACAGAAAAGAGCATAATATGACAAAAATGCCTAACTAACTATTTGATGGCCGCGCAAAACATTTGCAGTGATCCTTAACTTGACTCTAGCAATTATTTGAAGCGTAATAACAAATAAAAAAATGATGATACATCAACATAGTGTTATCTATACGAAAGTCGCAATTTTCCTAAGGTTCTTCGAGTAGAAATAACTTTAAGAAGGTGAAATTAACAAACCACCTATTTGATCGATACTTGGATTGAAAATGCTTAATATTTCAAGATAACTAATAAATAAAAAATTAGGGTACTTCAACAAAGGATTATATAATCAATAGGTAGGAGTTTTCGGCAATTCGTCAAACAGAAAAGAGCATAATATGACAAAAATGCCTAACCAACTATTTGATGGACGCGCAAAACATTTGCAGTGATCCTTAACTTGACTCTAGCTATTATTGGAATCGTAATAATAAATAAAAAAATGATGATACATCAACATAGTGTTATCTATACAAAAGTCGCAATTTTCCTAAGGTTCTTCGAGTAGAAATGACTTTAAGAAGGTGAAATTAACAAACCACCTATTTGATCGATACTTGGATTGAAAATGCTTAATATTTCAAGATAACTAATAAATAAAAAATTAGGGTACTTCAACAAAGGATTATATATACAATAGGTAGGAGTTTTCGGTAATTCGTCAAACAGAAAAGAGCATAATATGACAAAAATGACTAACTAACTATTTGATGGCCGCGCAAAACATTTGCAGTGATGCTTAACTTGACTCTAGCTATTATTTGAAGCGTAATAATAAATAAAAAAATGATGATACATCAACATAGTTTTATCTATACAAAAGTCGCAATTTTCCTAAGGTTCTTCGAGGAGAAGTGACTTTAAGAAGGTGAAATTAACTAACCACATATTTGATCGATACTTGGATTGACAATGTTTAATATTTCAAGATAACTAGTAAATAAAAAATTGGGGTACTTCAACAAAGCATTATATAATCAATAGGTGGGAGTTTTCGGCAATTCTTCAAACTGAAAATAGCGTAATATGACAAAAATGCCTAACTACCTATTTGATCGCCCGCAAAACATTTGCAGCGATCCTTAACTTTACTCTAGCTATTATTGGAATCGTAATAATAAATAAAAAAATGATGATACATCAACATAGTGTTATCTATACAAAAGTCGCAATTTTCCTAAGGTTCTTCGAGTAGAAATGACTTTAAGATGGTGAAATTAACTAACCACCTATTTGATCGATACTTGGATTGACAATGCTTAATATTTCAAGATAACTAATAAATAAAAAATTGGGGTACTTCAACAAAGGATTATATATTCAATAGGTAGGAGTTTTCGGCAATTCGTCAAACAGAAAAGAGCATAATATGACAAAAATGCCTAACTAACTATTTGATGGCCGCGCAAAACATTTGCAGTGATCCTTAACTTGACTCGAGCAATTATTTGAAGCGTAATAAAAAATAAAAAAATGATGATACATCAACATAGTGTTATCTATACAAAAGTCGCAATTTTCCTAAAGTTCTTCGAGTAGAAATGACTTTAAGAAGGTGAAATTAACTAACCACATATTTGATCGATACTTGGATTGACAATGCTTAATATTTCAAGATAACAAATAAATAAAAAATTAGTGTACTTCAACAAAGGTTTATATATTCAATAGGTAGGAGTTTTCGGCAAGTCGTAAAACAGAAAATAGCGTAATATGACAAAAATGCCTAACTAACTATTTGATGGCCGCGCAAAACGTTTGCAGTGATGCTTAACTTGACTCTAGCTATTATTTGAAGCGTAATAATAAATAAAAAAATGATGATACATCAACATAGTGTTATCTATACGAAAGTCGCAATTTTCCTAAGGTTCTTCGAGTAGAAATGACTTTAAGAAGGTGAAATTAACAAACCACCTATTTGATCGATACTTGGATTGACAATGCTTAATATTTCAAGATAACTAATAAATAAAAAATTAGGGTACTTCAACAAAGGATTATATATTCAATAGGTAGGAGTTTTCGGCAATTCGTCAAACAGAAAAGAGCATAATATGACAAAAATGCCTAACTAACTATTTGATGGCCGCGCAAAACATTTGCAGTGATCCTTAACTTGACTCTAGCAATTATTTGAAGCGTAATAACAAATAAAAAAATGATGATACATCAACATAGTGTTATCTATACGAAAGTCGCAATTTTCCTAAGGTTCTTCGAGTAGAAATAACTTTAAGAAGGTGAAATTAACAAACCACCTATTTGATCGATACTTGGATTGAAAATGCTTAATATTTCAAGATAACTAATAAATAAAAAATTAGGGTACTTCAACAAAGGATTATATAATCAATAGGTAGGAGTTTTCGGCAATTCGTCAAACAGAAAAGAGCATAATATGACAAAAATGCCTAACCAACTATTTGATGGACGCGCAAAACATTTGCAGTGATCCTTAACTTGACTCTAGCTATTATTGGAATCGTAATAATAAATAAAAAAATGATGATACATCAACATAGTGTTATCTATACAAAAGTCGCAATTTTCCTAAGGTTCTTCGAGTAGAAATGACTTTAAGAAGGTGAAATTAACAAACCACCTATTTGATCGATACTTGGATTGAAAATGCTTAATATTTCAAGATAACTAATAAATAAAAAATTAGGGTACTTCAACAAAGGATTATATAATCAATAGGTAGGAGTTTTCGGCAATTCGTCAAACAGAAAAGAGCATAATATGACAAAAATGCCTAACCAACTATTTGATGGACGCGCAAAACATTTGCAGTGATCCTTAACTTGACTCTAGCTATTATTGGAATCGTAATAATAAATAAAAAAATGATGATACATCAACATAGTGTTATCTATACAAAAGTCGCAATTTTCCTAAGGTTCTTCGAGTAGAAATGACTTTAAGAAGGTGAAATTAACTAACCACCTATTTGATCAATACTTGGATTGACAATGCTTAATATTTCAAGATAACTAATAAATAAAAAATTGGGGTACTTCAACAAAGGATTATATATTCAATAGGTAGGATTTTTCGGCAATTCGTCAAATAGAAAAGAGCATAATATGACAAAAATGCCTAACCAACTATTTGATGGCCGCGCAAAACATTTGCAGTGATCCTTAACTAGACTCTAGCTATTATTTGAAGCGTAATAATAAATAAAAAAATGATGATACATCAACATAGTGTTATCTATACAAAAGTCGCAATTTTCCTAAGGTTCTTCGAGTAGAAGTGACTTTAAGAAGGTGAAATTAACTAACCACCTATTTGATCGATACTTGGATTGACAATGTTTAATAATTCAAGATAACTAGTAAATAAAAAATTGTTGTACTTCAACAAAACATTATATAATCAATAGGTGGGAGTTTTCGGCAATTCTTCAAACATAAAAGAGCATAATATGACAAAAATGCCTAACCAAATATTTGATGGCCGCGCAAAACATTTGCAGTGATCCTTAACTTGACTCTAGCTATTATTTGAAGCGTAATAATAAATAAAAAAATGATGATACATCAACATAGTTTTATCTATACAAAAGTCGCAATTTTCCTAAGGTTCTTCGAGTAGAAGTGACTTTAAGAAGGTGAAATTAACTAACCACCTATTTGATCGATACTTGGATTGACAAGGCTTAATATTTCAAGATAACAAATAAATAAAAAATTAGGGTACTTCAACAAAGGATTATATATTCAATAGGTAGGAGTTTTCGGCAAGTCGTAAAACAGAAAAGAGCGTAATATGACAAAAATGCCTAACTAACTATTTGATGGCCGCGCAAAACGTTTGCAGTGATGCTTAACTTGACTCTAGCTATTATTTGAAGCGTAATAATAAATAAAAAAATGATGATACATCAACATAGTGTTATCTATACAAAAGTCGCAATTTTCCTAAGGTTCTTCGAGTAGAAATGACTTTAAGAAGGTAAAATTAACTAACCACCTATTTGATCGATACTTGGATTGACAATGCTTAATATTTCAAGATAACTAATAAATAAAAAATTAGGGTACTTCAACAAAGGATTATATATACAATAGGTAGGAGTTTTCGGTAATTCGTCAAACAGAAAAGAGCATAATATGACAAAAATGACTAACTAACTATTTGATGGCCGCGCAAAACATTTGCAGTGATGCTTAACTTGACTCTAGCTATTATTTGAAGCGTAATAATAAATAAAAAAATGATGATACATCAACATAGTGTTATCTATACAAAAGTCGCAATTTTCCTAAGGTTCTTCGAGTAGAAATGACTTTAAGAAGGTGAAATTAACTTACTACCTATTTGATCGATACATGGATTGACAATGCTTAATATTTCAAGATAACTAATAAATAAAAAATTAGGGTACTTCAACAAAGGATTATATATTCAATAGGAAGGAGTTTTCGGCAATTCGTCAAACAGAAAAGAGCATAATATGACAAAAATGCCTAACCAACTATTTGATGGCCGCGCAAAACATTTGCAGTGATCCTTAACTTGACTCTAGCTACTATTTGAAGCGTAATAATAAATAAAAAAATGATGATACATCAACATAGTGTTATCTATACAAAAGTCGCAATTTTCCTAAGGTTCTTCGAGTAGAAATGACTTTAAGAAGGTGAAATTAACAAACCACCTATTTGATCGATACTTGGATTGACAATGCTTAATATTTCAAAATAACTAATAAATAAAAAATTAGGGTACTTCAACAAAGGATTATATATTCAATAGGTAGGAGTTTTCGGCAATTCGTCAAACAGAAAAGAGCATAATATGACAAAAATGCCTAACTAACTATTTGATGGCCGCGCAAAACATTTGCAGTGATCCTTAACTTGACTCTAGCAATTATTTGAAGCGTAATAAAAAATAAAAAAATGATGATACATCAACATAGTGTTATCTATACAAAAGTCGCAATTTTCCTAAGGTTCTTCGAGTAGAAATGACTTTAAGAAGGTGAAATTAACTAACTACCTATTTGATCGATACATGGATTGACAATGCTTAATATTTCAAGATAACTAATAAATAAAAAATTAGGGTACTTCAACAAAGGATTATATATTCAATAGGTAGGAGTTTTCGGCAATTCGTCAAACAGAAAAGAGCATAATATGACAAAAATGCCTAACCAACTATTTGATGGACGCGCAAAACATTTGCAGTGATCCTTAACTTGACTCTAGCTATTATTTGAAGCGTAATAATAAATAAAAAAATGATGATACAACAACATAGTTTTATCTATACAAAAGTCGCAATTTTCCTAAGGTTCTTCGAGTAGAAGTGACTTTAAGACGGTGAAATTAAGTAACCACCTATTTGATCGATACTTGGATTGACAATGCTTAATATTTCAAGATAACAAAAAAATAAAAAATTAGGGTACTTCAACAAAGGATTATATATTCAATAGGTAGGAGTTTTCGGCAAGTCGTATAACAGAAAAGAGCGTAATATGACAAAAATGCCTAACTAACTATTTGATGGCCGCGCAAAACGTTTGCAGTGATGCTTAACTTGACTCTAGCTATTGTTTGAAGCGTAATAATAAATAAAAAAATGATGATACATCAACATAGTGTTATCTATACAAAAGTCGCAATTTTCCTAAGGTTCTTCGAGTAGAAATGACTTTAAGAAGGTAAAATTAACTAACCACCTATTTGATCGATACTTGGATTGACAATGCTTATTATTTCAAGATAACTAATAAATAAAAAATTAGGGTACTTCAACAAAGGATTATATATTCAATAGGTAGGAGTTTTCGGTAATTCGTCAAACAGAAAAGAGCATAATATGACCAAAATGCCTAACTAACTATTTGATGGCCGCGCAAAACATTTGCAGTGATCCTTAACTTGACTCTAGCAATTATTTGAAGCGTAATAAAAAATAAAAAAATGATGACACATCAACATAGTGTTATCTATACAAAAGTCGCAATTTTCCTAAGGTTCTTCGAGTAGAAATGACTTTAAGAAGGTGAAATTAACTAACTACCTATTTGATCGATACATGGATTGACAATGCTTAATATTTCAAGATAACTAATAAATAAAAAATTAGGGTACTTCAACAAAGGATTATATATTCAATAGGTAGGAGTTTTCGGCAATTCGTCAAACAAAAAAGAGCATAATATGACAAAAATGCCTAACCAACTATTTGATGGCCACGCAAAACATTTGCAGTGATCATTAACTTGACTCTAGCTATTATTTGAAGCGTAATAATAAATAAAAAAATGATGATACATCAACATAGTTTTATCTATACAAAAGTCGCAATTTTCCTAAGGTTCTTCGAGTAGAAGTGACTTTAAGAAGGTGAAATTAGGTAACCACCTATTTGATCGATACTTGGATTGACAATGCTTAATATTTCAAGATAACAAATAAATAAAAAATTAGGGTACTTCAACAAAGGATTATATATTCAATAGGTAGGAGTTTTCGGCAAGTCGTAAAACAGAAAATAGCGTAATATGACAAAAATGCCTAACTAACTATTTGCTGGCCGCGCAAAACGTTTGCAGTGATGCTTAACTTGACTCTAGCTATTATTTGAAGCGTAATAATAAATAAAAAAATGATGATACATCAACATAGTGTTATCTATACAAAAGTCGCAATTTTCCTAAGGTTCTTCGAGTAGAAATGACTTTAAGAAGGTAAAATTAACTAACCATCTATTTGATCGATACTTGGATTGACAATGCTTAATATTTCAAGATAACTAATAAATAAAAAATTAGGGTACTTCAACAAAGGATTATATATTCAATTGGTAGGAGTTTTCGGTAATTCATAAAATAGAAAAGAGCAAAATATGACAAAAATGCCTAACTAACTATTTGATGGCCGCGCAAAACGTTTGCAGTGATGCTTAACTTGACTCTAGCTATTATTTGAAGCGTAATAATAAATAAAAAAATGATGATACATCAACATAGTTTTATCTATACAAAAGTCGCAATTTTCCTAAGGTTCTTCGAGTAGAAGTGACTTTAAGAAGGTGAAATTAGGTAACCACCTATTTGATCGATACTTGGATTGACAATGCTTAATATTTCAAGATAACTAATAAATAAAAAATTAGGGTACTTCAACAAAGGATTATATATTCAATTGGTAGGAGTTTTCGGTAATTCGTCAAATAGAAAAGAGCAAAATATGACAAAAATGCCTAACTAACTATTTGATGGCCGCGCAAAACATTTGCAGTGATGATTAACTTGACTCTAGCTATTATTTGAAGCGTAATAATAAATAAAAAAATGATGATACATCAACATAGTGTTATCTATACAAAAGCCGCAATTTTCCTAAGGTTCTTCGAGTAGAAATGATTTTAAGAAGGTGAAATTAACTAACTACCTATTTGATCAATACATGGATTGACAATGCTTAATATTTCAAGATAACTAATAAATAAAAAATTAGGGTACTTCAACAAAGGATTATATATTCAATAGGTAGGAGTTTTCGGCAATTCGTCAAACAGAAAAGAGCATAATATGACAAAAATGCCTAACCAACTATTTGATGGCCGCGCAAAACATTTGCAGTGATCCTTAACTTGACTCTAGCTACTATTTGAAGCGTAATAATAAATAAAAAAATGATGATACATCAACATAGTGTTATCTATACAAAAGTCGCAATTTTCCTAAGGTTCTTCGAGTAGAAATGACTTTAAGAAGGTGAAATTAACAAACCACCTATTTGATCGATACTTAGATTGACAATGCTTAATATTTCAAGATAACAAATAAATAAAAAATTAGGGTACTTCAACAAAGGATTATATATTCAATAGGTAGGAGTTTTCGGCAATTCGTCAAACAGAAAAGAGCATAATATGACAAAAATGCCTAACTAACTATTTGATGGCCGCGGAAAACATTTGCAGTGATCCTTAACTTGACTCTAGCAATTATTTGAAGCGTAATAAAAAATAAAAAAATGATGATACATCAACATAGTGTTATCTATACAAAAGTCGCAATTTTCCTAAGGTTCTTCGAGTAGAAATGACTTTAAGAAGGTGAAATTAACTAACTACCTATTTGATCGATACATGGATTGACAATGCTTAATATTTCAAGATAACTAATAAATAAAAAATTAGGGTACTTCAACAAAGGATTATATATTCAATAGGTAGGAGTTTTCGGCAATTCGTCAAACAGAAAAGAGCATAATATGACAAAAATGCCTAACCAACTATTTGATGGCCGGGCAAAACATTTGCAGTGATCCTTAACTTGACTCTAGTTACTATTTGAAGCGTAATAATAAATAAAAAAATGATGATACATCAACATAGTGTTATCTATACAAAAGTCGCAATTTTCCTAAGGTCCTTCGAGTAGAAATGACTTTAAGAATGTGAAATTAACAAACCACCTATTTGATCGATACTTGGATTGACAATGCTTAATATTTCAAGATAACTAATAAATAAAAAATTAGGGTACTTCAACAAAGGATTATATATTCAATAGGTAGGAGTTTTCGGCAATTCGTCAAACAGAAAAGAGCATAATATGACAAAAATGCCTAACTAACTATTTGATGGTCGCGCAAAACATTTGCAGTGATCCTTAACTTGACTCTAGAAATTATTTGAAGCGTAATAAAAAATAAAAAAATGATGATACATCAACATAGTGTTATCTATACAAAAGTCGGAATTTTCCTAAGGTTCTTCGAGTAGAAATGACTTTAAGAAGGTGAAATTAACTAACTACCTATTTGATCGATACATGGATTGACAATGCTTAATATTTCAAGATAACTAATAAATAAAAAATTAGGGTACTTCAACAAAGTATTATATATTCAATAGGTAGGAGTTTTCGGCAATTCGTCAAACAGAAAAGAGCATAATATGACAAAAATTCCTAACCAACTATTTGATGGCCGCGCAAAACATTTGCAGTGATCCTTAACTTGACTCTAGCTATTATTTGAAGCGTAATAATAAATAAAAAAATGATGATACATCAACATAGTTTTATCTATACAAAAGTCGCAATTTTCCTAACGTTCTTCGAGTAGAAGTGACTTTAAGAAGGTGAAATTAAGTAACCACCTATTTGATCGATACATGGATTGACAATGCTTAATATTTCAAGATAACAAATAAATAAAAAATTAGGGTACTTCAACAAAGGATTATATATTCAATAGGTAGGAGTTTTCGGCAATTCGTAAAACAGAAAAGAGCGTAATATGACAAAAATGCCTAACTAACTATTTGATGGCCGCGCAAAACGTTTGCAGTGATGCTTAACTTGACTCTAGCTATTATTTGAAGCGTAATAATAAATAAAAAAATGATGATACATCAACATAGTGTTATCTATACAAAAGTCGCAATTTTTCTAAGGTTCTTCGAGTAGAAATGACTTTAAGAAGGTAAAATTAACTAACCACCTATTTGATCGATACTTGGATTGACAATGCTTATTATTTCAAGATAACTAATAAATAAAAAATTAGGGTACTTCAACAAAGGATTATATATTCAATAGCTAGGAGTTTTCGGTAATTCGTCAAACAGAAAAGAGCATAATATGACAAAAATGCCTAACTAACTATTTGATGGCCGCGCAAAACATTTGCAGTGATCCTTAACTTGAGTCTAGCAATTATTTGAAGCGTAATAAAAAATAAAAAAATGATGATACATCAACATAGTGTTATCTATACAAAAGTCGCAATTTTCCTAAGGTTCTTCGAGTAGAAATGACTTTAAGAAGGTGAAATTAACTAACTACCTATTTGATCGATACATGGATTGACAATACTTCATATTTCAAGATAACTAATAAATGAAAAATTAGGGTACTTCAACAAAGGATTATATATTCAATAGGTAGGAGTTTTCGGCAATTCGTCAAACAGAAAAGAGCATAATATGACAAAAATGCCTAACCAACTATTTGATGGCCACGCAAAACATTTGCAGTGATCCTTAACTTGACTCTAGCTATTATTTGAAGCGTAATAATAAATAAAAAAATGATGATACATCAACATAGTTTTATCTATACAAAATTCGCAATTTTCCTAAGGTTCTTCGAGTAGAAGTGACTTTAAGAAGGTGAAATTAAGTAACCACCTATTTGATCGATACATGGATTGACAATGCTTAATATTTCAAGATAACAAATAAATAAAAAATTAGGGTGCTTCAACAAAGGATTATATATTCAATAGGTAGGAGTTTTCGGCAATTCGTAAAACAGAAAAGAGCGTAATATGACAAAAATGCCTAACTAACTATTTGATGGCCACGCAAAACATTTGCAGTGATCCTTAACTTGACTCTAGCTACTATTTGAAGCGTAATAATAAATAAAAAAATGATGATACATCAACATAGTGTTATCTATACAAAAGTCGCAATTTTCCTAAGGTTCTTCGAGTAGAAATGACTTTAAGAAGGTGAAATTAACAAACCACCTATTTGATCGATACTTGGATTGACAATGCTTAATATTTCAAGATAACTAATAAATAAAAAATTAGGGTACTTCAACAAAGGATTATATATTCAATAGGTAGGAGTTTTCGGCAATTCGTCAAATAGAAAAGAGCATAATATGACAAAAATGCCTAACTAACTATTTGATGGCCGCGCAAAACATTTGCAGTGATCCTTAACTTGATTTTAGCAATTATTTGAATCGTAATAAAAAATAAAAAAATGATGATACATCAACATAGTGTTATCTATACAAAAGTCGCAATTTTCCTAAGGTTCTTCGAGTAGAAATGACTTTAAGAAGGTGAAATTAACTAACAACCTATTTGATCGATACATGGATTGACAATGCTTAATATTTCAAGATAACTAATAAATAAAAAATTAGGGTACTTCAACAAAGGATTATATATTCAATAGGTAGGAGTTTTCGGCAATTCGTCAAACAGAAAAGAGCATAATATGACAAAAATGCCTAACCAACTATTTGATGGCCACGCAAAACATTTGCAGTGATCCTTAACTTGACTCTAGCTATTATTTGAAGCGTAATAATAAATAAAAAAATGATGATACATCAACATAGTTTTATCTATACAAAATTCGCAATTTTCCTAAGGTTCTTCGAGTAGAAGTGACTTTAAGAAGGTGAAATTAAGTAACCACCTATTTGATCGATACATGGATTGACAATGCTTAATATTTCAAGATAACAAATAAATAAAAAATTAGGGTGCTTCAACAAAGGATTATATATTCAATAGGTAGGAGTTTTCGGCAATTCGTAAAACAGAAAAGAGCGTAATATGACAAAAATGCCTAACTAACTATTTGATGGCCACGCAAAACATTTGCAGTGATCCTTAACTTGACTCTAGCTACTATTTGAAGCGTAATAATAAATAAAAAAATGATGATACATCAACATAGTGTTATCTATACAAAAGTCGCAATTTTCCTAAGGTTCTTCGAGTAGAAATGACTTTAAGAAGGTGAAATTAACAAACCACCTATTTGATCGATACTTGGATTGACAATGCTTAATATTTCAAGATAAATAATAAATAAAAAATTAGGGTACTTCAACAAAGGATTATATATTCAATAGGTAGGAGTTTTCGGCAATTCGTCAAATAGAAAAGAGCATAATATGACAAAAATGCCTAACTAACTATTTGATGGCCGCGCAAAACATTTGCAGTGATCCTTAACTTGACTCTAGCAATTATTTGAATCGTAATAAAAAATAAAAAAATGATGATACATCAACATAGTGTTATCTATACAAAAGTCGCAATTTTCCTAAGGTTCTTCGAGTAAAAATGACTTTAAGAAGGTGAAATTAACTAACAACCTATTTGATCGATACATGGATTGACAATGCTTAATATTTCAAGATAACTAATAAATAAAAAATTAGGGTACTTCAACAAAGGATTATATATTCAATAGGTAGGAGTTTTCGGCAATTCGTCAAACAGAAAAGAGCATAATATGACAAAAATGCCTAACCAACTATTTGATGGCCGCGCAAAACATTTGCAGTGATCCTTAACTTGACTCTAGCTACTATTTGAAGCGTAATAATAAATAAAAAAATGATGATACATCAACATAGTGTTCTCTATACAAAAGTCGCAATTTTCCTAAGGTTCTTCGAGTAGAAATGACTTTAAGAAGGTGAAATTAACAAACCACCTATTTGATCGATACTTGGATTGACAATGCTTAATATTTCAAGATAACTAATAAATAAAAAATAAGGGTACTTCAACAAAGGATTATATATTCAATAGGTAGGAGTTTTCGGCAATTCGTCAAACAGAAAAGAGCATAATATGACAAAAATGCCTAACTAACTATTTGATGGCCGCGCAAAACATTTGCAGTGATCCTTAACTTGACTCTAGAAATTATTTGAAGCGTAATAAAAAATAAAAAAATGATGATACATCAACATAGTGTTATCAATACAAAAGTCACAATTTTCCTAAGGTTCTTCGAGTAGAAATGACTTTAAGAAGGTGAAATTAACTAACTACCTATTTGTTCGATACATGGATTGACAATGCTTAATATTTCAAAATAACTAATAAATAAAAAATTAGGGTACTTCAACAAAGGATTATATATTCAATAGGTAGGAGTTTTCGGCAATTCGTCAAACAGAAAAAAGCATAATATGACAAAAATTCCTAACCAACTATTTGATGGCCGCGCAAAACGTTTGCAGCGATCCTTAACTTGACTCTAGCTATTATTTGAAGCGTAATAATAAATAAAAAATTGATGATACATCAACATAGTGTTATCTATACAAAAGTCGCAATTTTCCTAAGGTTCTTCGAGTAGAAATGACTTTAAGAAGGTAAAATTAACTAACCACCTATTTGATCGATACTTGGATTGACAATGCTTAATATTTCAAGATAACAAATAAATAAAAAATTAGGGTACTTCAACAAAGGATTATATATTCAATAGGTAGGAGTTTTCGGCAAGTCGTAAAACAGAAAAGAGCGTAATATGACAAAAATGCCTAACTAACTATTTGATGGCCGCACAAAACGTTTGCAGTGATGCTTAACTTGACTCTAGCTATTATTTGAAGCGTAATAATAAATAAAAAAATGATGATACATCAACATAGTGTTATCTATACAAAAGTCGCAATTTTCCTAAGGTTCTTCGAGTAGAAATGACTTTAAGAAGATAAAATTAACTAACCACCTATTGATAGATACTTGGATTGACAATGATTATTATTTCAAGATAACTAATAAATAAAAAATTAGGGTACTTCAACAAAGGATTATATATTCAATAGGTAGGAGTTTTCGGTAATTCGTCAAACAGAAAAGAGCATAATATGACAAAAATGCCTAACTAACTATTTGATGGCCGCGCAAACCATTTGCAGTGATCCTTAACTTGACTCTAGCAATTATTTGAAGCGTAATAAAAAATAAAAAAATGATGATACATCAACATAGTGTTATCTATACAAAAGTCGCAATTTTCCTAAGGTTCTTCGAGTAGAAATGACTTTAAGAAGGTGAAATTAACTAACTACCTATTTGATCGATACTTGGATTGACAATGCTTAATATTTCAAGATAACTAATAAATGAAAAATTAGGGTACTTCAACAAAGGATTATATATTCAATAGGTAGGAGTTTTCGGCAATTCGTCAAACAGAAAAGAGCATAATATGACAAAAATGCCTAACCAACTATTTGATGGCCACGCAAAACATTTGCAGTGATCCTTAACTTGACTCTAGCTATTATTTGAAGCGTAATAATAAATAAAAAAATGATGATACATCAACATAGTTTAATCTATACAAAAGTCGCAATTTTCCTAAGGTTCTTCGAGTAGAAATGACTTTAAGAAGGTAAAATTAACTAACCACCTATTTGGTCGATACTTGGATTGACAATGCTTATTATTTCAAGATAACTAATAAATAAAAAATTAGGGTGCTTCAACAAAGGATTATATATTCAATAGGTAGGAGTTTTCGGCAAGTCGTAAAACAGAAAATAGCGTAATATGACAAAAATGCCTAACCAACTATTTGATGGCCACGCAAAACATTTGCAGTGATCCTTAACTTGACTCTAGCTATTATTTGAAGCGTAATAATAAATAAAAAAATGATGATACATCAACATAGTTTTATCTATACAAAAGTCGCAATTTTCCTAAGGTTCTTCGAGTAGAAGTGACTTTAAGAAGGTGAAATTAAGTAACCACCTATTTGATCGATACATGGATTGACAATGCTTAATATTTCAAGATAACAAATAAATAAAAAATTAGGGTGCTTCAACAAAGGATTATATATTCAATAGGTAGGAGTTTTCGGCAATTCGTAAAACAGAAAAGAGCGTAATATGACAAAAATGCCTAACTAACTATTTGATGGCCGCGCAAAACATTTGCAGTGATCCTTAACTTGACTCTAGAAATTATTTGAAGCGTAATAAAAAATAAAAAAATGATGATACATCAACATAGTTTAATCTATACAAAAGTCGCAATTTTCCTAAGGTTCTTCGAGTAGAAATGACTTTAAGAAGGTAAAATTAACTAACCACCTATTTGGTCGATACTTGGATTGACAATGCTTATTATTTCAAGATAACTAATAAATAAAAAATTAGGGTGCTTCAACAAAGGATTATATATTCAATAGGTAGGAGTTTTCGGCAAGTCGTAAAACAGAAAATAGCGTAATATGACAAAAATGCCTAACCAACTATTTGATGGCCACGCAAAACATTTGCAGTGATCCTTAACTTGACTCTAGCTATTATTTGAAGCGTAATAATAAATAAAAAAATGATGATACATCAACATAGTTTAATCTATACAAAAGTCGCAATTTTCCTAAGGTTCTTCGAGTAGAAATGACTTTAAGAAGGTAAAATTAACTAACCATCTATTTGATCGATACTTGGATTGACAATGCTTAATATTTCAAGATAACTAATAAATAAAAAATTAGGGTACTTCAACAAAGGATTATATATTCAATAGGTAGGAGTTTTCGGTAATTCATAAAATAGAAAAGAGCAAAATATGACAAAAATGCCTAACTAACTATTTGATGGCCGCGCAAAACGTTTGCAGTGATGCTTAACTTGACTCTAGCTATTATTTGAAGCGTAATAATAAATAAAAAAATGATGATACATCAACATAGTTTTATCTATACAAAAGTCGCAATTTTCCTAAGGTTCTTCGAGTAGAAGTGACTTTAAGAAGGTGAAATTAGGTAACCACCTATTTGATCGATACTTGGATTGACAATGGTTAATATTTCAAGATAACAAATAAATAAAAAATTAGGGTACTTCAACAAAGGATTATATATTCAATTGGTAGGAGTTTTCGGTAATTCGTCAAATAGAAAAGAGCAAAATATGACAAAAATGCCTAACCAACTATTTGATGGCCGCGCAAAACATTTGCAGTGATCCTTAACTTGACTCTAGCTACTATTTGAAGCGTAATAATAAATAAAAAAATGATAATACATCAACATAGTGTTATCTATACAAAAGTCGCAATTTTCCTAAGGTTCTTCGAGTAGAAATGACTTTAAGAAGGTGAAATTAACAAACCACCTATTTGATCGATACTTGGATTGACAATGCTTAATATTTCAAGATAACTAATAAATAAAAAATTAGGGTACTTCAACAAAGGATTATATATTCAATAGGTAGGAGTTTTCGGCAATTCGTCAAACAGAAAAGAGCATAATATGACAAAAATGCCTAACTAACTATTTGATGGCCGCGGAAAACATTTGCAGTGATCCTTAACTTGACTCTAGCAATTATTTGAAGCGTAATAAAAAATAAAAAAATGATGATACATCAACATAGTGTTATCTATACAAAAGTCGCAATTTTCCTAAGGTTCTTCGAGTAGAAATGACTTTAAGAAGGTGAAATTAACTAACTACCTATTTGATCGATACATGGATTGACAATGCTTAATATTTCAAGATAACTAATAAAT
Organism: Rhodomyrtus psidioides; assembly: GCA_021437785.1. Lineage (NCBI taxonomy): Eukaryota > Viridiplantae > Streptophyta > Magnoliopsida > Myrtales > Myrtaceae > Rhodomyrtus > Rhodomyrtus psidioides. The sequence goes on along the minus strand of JAILYB010000059.1, from coordinate 5,089,890 downwards.
AAAATATTAGGGTACTTCAACAAAGGATTATATATTCAATAGGTAGGAGTTTTCGGCAATTCGTCAAACAGAAAAGAGCATAATATGACAAAAATGCCTAACCAACTATTTGATGGCCACGCAAAACATTTGCAGTGATCCTTAACTTGACTCTAGCTACTATTTGAAGCGTAATAATAAATAAAAAAAATGTTGATACATCAACATAGTGTTATCTATACAAAAGTCGCAATTTTCCTAAGGTCCTTCGAGTAGAAATGACTTTAAGAAGGTGAAATTAACAAACCACCTATTTGATCGATACTTGGATTGACAATGCTTAATATTTCAAGATAACTAATAAATAAAAAATTAGGGTACTTCAACAAAGGATTATATATTCAATAGGTAGGAGTTTTCGGCAATTCGTCAAACAGAAAAGAGCATAATATGACAAAAATGCCTAACTAACTATTTGATGGCCGCGCAAAACATTTGCAGTGATCCTTAACTTGACTCTAGCAATTATTTGAAGCGTAATAAAAAATAAAAAAATGATGATACATCAACATAGTGTTATCTATACAAAAGTCGCAATTTTCCTAAGGTTCTTCGAGTAGAAATGACTTTAAGAAGGTGAAATTAACTAACTACCTATTTGATCGATACATGGATTGACAATGCTTAATATTTCAAGATAACTAATAAATAAAAAATTAGGGTACTTCAACAAAGGATTATATATTCAATAGGTAGGAGTTTTCGGCAATTCGTCAAACAGAAAAAAGCATAATATGACAAAAATGCCTAACTAACTATTTGATGGCCGCGCAAAACGTTTGCAGTGATGCTTAACTTGACTCTAGCTATTATTTGAAGCGTAATAATAAATAAAAAAATGATGATACATCAACATAGTGTTATCTATACAAAAGTCGCAATTTTCCTAAGGTTCTTCGAGTAGAAATGACTTTAAGAAGGTAAAATTAACTAACCACCTATTTGATCGATACTTGGATTGACAATGCTTATTATTTCAAGATAACTAATAAATAAAAAATTAGGGTACTTCAACAAAGGATTATATATTCAATAGGTAGGAGTTTTCGGTAATTCGTCAAACAGAAAAGAGCATAATATGACAAAAATGCCTAACTAACTATTTGATGGCCGCGCAAAACATTTGCAGTGATCCTTAACTTGACTCTTGCAATTATTTGAAGCGTAATAAAAAATAAAAAAATGATGATACATCAACATAGTGTTATCTATACAAAAGTCGCAATTTTCCTAATGTTCTTCGAGTAGAAATGATTTTAAGAAGGTGAAATTAACTAACTACCTATTTGATCGATACATGGATTGACAATACTTAATATTTCAAGATAACTAATAAAAGAAAAATTAGGGTACTTCAACAAAGGATTATATATTCAATAGGTAGGAGTTTTCGGCAATTCGTCAAACAGAAAAGAGCATAATATGACAAAAATGCCTAACCAACTATTTGATGGCCACGCAAAATATTTGCAGTGATCCTTAACTTGACTCTAGCTATTATTTGAAGCGTAATAATAAATAAAAAAATGATGATACATCAACATAGTTTTATCTATACAAAATTCGCAATTTTCCTAAGGTTCTTCGAGTAGAAGTGACTTTAAGAAGGTGAAATTAAGTAACCACCTATTTGATCGATACATGGATTGACAATGCTTAATATTTCAAGATAACAAATAAATAAAAAATTAGGGTGCTTCAACAAAGGATTATATATTCAATAGGTAGGAGTTTTCGGCAATTCGTAAAACAGAAAAGAGCGTAATATGACAAAAATGCCTAACTAACTATTTGATGGCCACGCAAAACATTTGAAGTGATCCTTAACTTGACTCTAGCTGCTATTTGAAGCGTAATAATAAATAAAAAAATGATGATACATCAACATAGTGTTATCTATACAAAAGTCGCAATTTTCCTAAGGTTCTTCGAGTAGAAATGACTTTAAGAAGGTGAAATTAACAAACCACCTATTTGATCGATACTTGGATTGACAATGCTTAATATTTCAAGATAACTAATAAATAAAAAATTAGGGTACTTCAACAAAGGATTATATATTCAATAGGTAGGAGTTTTCGGCAATTCGTCAAACAGAAAAGAGCATAATATGACAAAAATGCCTAACTAACTATTTGATGGCCGCGCAAAACATTTGCAGTGATCCTTAACTTGACTCTAGCAATTATTTGAAGCGTAATAAAAAATAAAAAAATGATGATACATCAACATAGTGTTATCTATACAAAAGTCGCAATTTTCCTAAGGTTCTTCGAGTAGAAATGACTTTAAGAAGGTGAAATTAACTAACTACCTATTTGATCGATACATGGATTGACAATGCTTAATATTTCAAGATAACTAATAAATAAAAAATTAGGGTACTTCAACAAAGGATTATATATTCAATAGGTAGGAGTTTTCGGCAATTCGTCAAACAGAAAAGAGCATAATATGACAAAAATGCCTAACCAACTATTTGATGGCCGCGCAAAACATTTGCAGTGATCCTTAACTTGACTCTAGCTACTATTTGAAGCGTAATAATAAATAAAAAAATGATGATACATCAACATAGTGTTATCTATACAAAAGTCGCAATTTTCCTAAGGTTCTTCGAGTAGAAATGACTTTAAGAAGGTGAAATTAACAAACCACCTATTTGATCGATACTTGGATTGACAATGCTTAATATTTCAAGATAACTAATAAATAAAAAATAAGGGTACTTCAACAAAGGATTATATATTCAATAGGTAGGAGTTTTCGGCAATTCGTCAAACAGAAAAGAGCATAATATGGCAAAAATGCCTAACTAACTATTTGATGGCCGCGCAAAACATTTGCAGTGATCCTTAACTTGACTCTAGAAATTATTTGAAGCGTAATAAAAAATAAAAAAATGATGATACATCAACATAGTGTTATCTATACAAAAGTCGCAATTTTCCTAAGGTTCTTCGAGTAGAAATGACTTTAAGAAGGTGAAATTAACTAACTACCTATTTGATCGATACATGGATTGACAATGCTTAATATTTCAAGATAACTAATAAATAAAAAATTAGGGTACTTCAACAAAGGATTATATATTCAATAGGTAGGAGTTTTCGGCAATTCGTCAAACAGAAAAAAGCATAATATGACAAAAATTCCTAACCATCTATTTGATGGCCGCGCAAAACATTTGCAGTGATCCTTAACTTGACTCTAGCTATTATTTGAAGCTTAATAATAAATAAAAAAATGATGATACATCAACATAGTTTTATCTATACAAAAGTCGCAATTTTCCTAAGGTTCTTCGAGTAGAAGTGACTTTAAGAAGGTGAAATTAAGTAACCACCTATTTGATCGATACTTGGATTGACAATGCTTAATATTTCAAGATAACAAATAAATAAAAAATTAGGGTACTTCAACAAAGGATTATATATTCAATAGGTAGGAGTTTTCGGCAAGTCGTAAAACAGAAAAGAGCGTAATATGACAAAAATGCCTAACTAACTATTTGATGGCCGCGCAAAACGTTTGCAGTGATGCTTAACTTGACTCTAGCTATTATTTGAAGCGTAATAATAAATAAAAAAATGATGATACATCAACATAGTGTTATCTATACAAAAGTCGCAATTTTCCTAAGGTTCTTCGAGTAGAAATGACTTTAAGAAGGTAAAATTAACTAACCACCTATTTGATCGATACTTGGATTGACAATGCTTATTATTTCAAGATAACTAATAAATAAAAAATTAGGGTACTTCAACAAAGGATTATATATTCAATAGGTAGGAGTTTTCGGTAATTCGTCAAACAGAAAAGAGCATAATATGACAAAAATGCCTAACTAACTATTTGATGGCCGCGCAAAACATTTGCAGTGATCCTTAACTTGACTCTAGCAATTATTTGAAGCGTAATAAAAAATAAAAAAATGATGATACATCAACATAGTGTTATCTATACAAAAGTCGCAATTTTCCTAAGGTTCTTCGAGTAGAAATGACTTTAAGAAGGTGAAATTAACTAACTACCTATTTGATCGATACATGGATTGACAATACTTAATATTTCACGATAACTAATAAATGAAAAATTAGGGTACTTCAACAAAGGATTATATATTCAATAGGTAGGAGTTTTCGGCAATTCGTCAAACAGAAAAGAGCATAATATGACAAAAATGCCTAGCCAACTATTTGATGGCCACGCAAAACATTTGCAGTGATCCTTAACTTGACTCTAGCTATTATTTGAAGCGTAATAATAAATAAAAAAATGATGATACATCAACATAGTTTTATCTATACAAAAGTCGCAATTTTCCTAATGTTCTTCGAGTAGAAGTGACTTTAAGAAGGTGAAATTAAGTAACCACCTATTTGATCGATACATGGATTGACAATGCTTAATATTTCAAGATAACAAATAAATAAAAAATTAGGGTGCTTCAACAAAGGATTATATATTCAATAGGTAGGAGTTTTCGGCAATTCGTAAAACAGAAAAGAGCGTAATATGACAAAAATGCCTAACTAACTATTTGATGGCCACGCAAAACATTTGCAGTGATCCTTAACTTGACTCTAGCTACTATTTGAAGCGTAATAATAAATAAAAAAATGATGATACATCAACATAGTGTTATCTATACAAAAGTCGCAATTTTCCTAAGGTTCTTCGAGTAGAAATGACTTTAAGAAGGTGAAATTAACAAACCACCTATTTGATCGATACATGGATTGACAATGCTTAATATTTCAAGATAACTAATAAATAAAAAATTAGGGTACTTCAACAAAGGATTATATATTCAATAGGTAGGAGTTTTCGGCAATTCATCAAACAGAAAAGAGCATAATATGACAAAAATGCCTAACTAACTATTTGATGGCCGCGCAAAACATTTGCAGTGATCCTTAACTTGACTCTAGCAATTATTTGAAGCGTAATAAAAAATAAAAAAATGATGATACATCAACATAGTGTTATCTATACAAAAGTCGCAATTTTCCTAAGGTTCTTCGAGTAGAAATGACTTTAAGAAGGTGAAATTAACTAACTACCTATTTGATCGATACATGGATTGACAATGCTTAATATTTCAAGATAACTAATAAATAAAAAATTAGGGTACTTCAACAAAGGATTATATATTCAATAGGTAGGAGTTTTCGGCAATTCGTCAAACAGAAAAGAGCATAATATGACAAAAATGCCTAACCAACTATTTGATGGCCGCGCAAAACATTTGCAGTGATCCTTAACTTGACTCTAGCTACTATTTGAAGCGTAATAATAAATAAAAAAATGATGATACATCAACATAGTGTTATCTATACAAAAGTCGCAATTTTCCTAAGGTTCTTCGAGTAGAAATGACTTTAAGAAGGTGAAATTAACTAACTACCTATTTGATCGATACATGGATTGACAATGCTTAATATTTCAAGATAACTAATAAATAAAAAATTAGGGTACTTCAACAAAGGATTATATATTCAATAGGTTGGAGTTTTCGGCAATTCGTCAAACAGAAAAAAGCATAATATGACAAAAATTCCTAACCAACTATTTGATGGCCGCGCAAAACATTTCCAGTGATCCTTAACTTGACTCTAGCTATTATTTGAAGCTTAATAATAAATAAAAAAATGATGATACATCAACATAGTTTTATCTATACAAAAGTCTCAATTTTCCTAAGGTTCTTCGAGTAGAAGTGACTTTAAGAAGGTGAAATTAAGTAACCACCTATTTGATCGATACTTGGATTGACAATGCTTAATATTTCAAGATAACAAATAAATAAAAAATTAGGGTACTTCAACAAAGGATTATATATTCAATAGGTAGGAGTTTTCGGCAAGTCGTAAAACAGAAAAGAGCGTAATATGACAAAAATGCCTAACTAACTATTTGATGGCCGCGCAAAACGTTTGCAGCGATGCTTAACTTGACTCTAGCTATTATTTGAAGCGTAATAATAAATAAAAAATTGATGATACATCAACATAGTGTTATCTATACAAAAGTCGCAATTTTCCTAAGGTTCTTCGAGTAGAAATGACTTTAAGAAGGTAAAATTAACTAACCACCTATTTGATCGATACTTGGATTGACAATGCTTATTATTTCAAGATAACTAATAAATAAAAAATTAGGGTACTTCAACAAAGGATTATATATTCAATAGGTAGGAGTTTTCGGTAATTCGTCAAACAGAAAAGAGCATAATATGACAAAAATGCCTAACTAACTATTTGATGGCCGCGCAAAACATTTGCAGTGATCCTTAACTTGACTCTAGCAATTATTTGAAGCGTAATAAAAAATAAAAAAATGATGATACATCAACATAGTGTTATCTATACAAAAGTCGCAATTTTCCTAAGGTTCTTCGAGTAGAAATGACTTTAAGAAGGTGAAATTAACTAAATACCTATTTGATCGATACATGGATTGACAATACTTAATATTTCAAGATAACTAATAAATGAAAAATTAGGGTACTTCAACAAAGGATTATATATTCAATAGGTAGGAGTTTTAGGCAATTCGTCAAACAGAAAAGAGCATAATATGACAAAAATGCCTAACCAACTATTTGATGGCCACGCAAAACATTTGCAGTGATCCTTAACTTGACTCTAGCTATTATTTGAAGCGTAATAATAAATAAAAAAATGATGATACATCAACATAGTTTTATCTATACAAAAGTCGCAATTTTCCTAAGGTTCTTCGAGTAGAAGTGACTTTAAGAAGGTGAAATTAAGTAACCACCTATTTGATCGATACATGGATTGACAATGCTTAATATTTCAAGATAACAAATAAATAAAAAATTAGGGTGCTTCAACAAAGGATTATATATTCAATAGGTAGGAGTTTTCGGTAATTCGTAAAACAGAAAAGAGCGTAATATGACAAAAATGCCTAACTAACTATTTGATGGCCACGCAAAACATTTGCAGTGATCCTTAACTTGACTCTAGCTACTATTTGAAGCGTAATAATAAATAAAAAAATGATGATACATCAACATAGTGTTATCTATACAAAATTCGCAATTTTCCTAAGGTTCTTCGAGTAGAAATGACTTTAAGAAGGTGAAATTAACTAACTACCTATTTGATCGATACATGGATTGACAATGCTTAATATTTCAAGATAACAAATAAATAAAAAATTAGGGTACTTCAACAAAGGATTATATATTCAATAGGTAGGAGTTTTCGGCAAGTCGTAAAACAGAAAAGAGCGTAATATGACAAAAATGCCTAACTAACTATTTGATGGCCGCGCAAAACGTTTGCAGTGATGCTTAACTTGACTCTAGCTATTATTTGAAGCGTAATAATAAATAAAAAAATGATGATACATCAACATAGTGTTATCTATACAAAAGTCGCAATTTTCCTAAGGTTCTTCGAGTAGAAATGACTTTAAGAAGGTGAAATTAACTAACTACCTATTTGATCGATACATGGATTGACAATGCTTAATATTTCAAGATAACTAATAAATAAAAAATTAGGGTACTTCAACAAAGGATTATATATTCAATAGGTTGGAGTTTTCGGCAATTCGTCAAACAGAAAAAAGCATAATATGACAAAAATTCCTAACCTACTATTTGATGGCCGCGCAAAACATTTGCAGTGATCCTTAACTTGACTCTAGCTATTATTTGAAGCTTAATAATAAATAAAAAAATGATGATACATCAACATAGTTTTATCTATACAAAAGTCGCAATTTTCCTAAGGTTCTTCGAGTAGAAGTGACTTTAAGAAGGTGAAATTAAGTAACCACCTATTTGATCGATACTTGGATTGACAATGCTTAATATTTCAAGATAACAAATAAATAAAAAATTAGGGTACTTCAACAAAGGATTATATATTCAATAGGTAGGAGTTTTCGGCAAGTCGTAAAACAGAAAAGAGCGTAATATGACAAAAATGCCTAACTAACTATTTGATGGCCGCGCAAAACGTTTGCAGTGATGCTTAACTTGACTCTAGCTATTATTTGAAGCGTAATAATAAATAAAAAAATGATGATACATCAACATAGTGTTATCTATACAAAAGTCGCAATTTTCCTAAGGTTCTTCGAGTAGAAATGACTTTAAGAAGGTAAAATTAACTAACCACCTATTTGATCGATACTTGGATTGACAATGCTTATTATTTCAAGATAACTAATAAATAAAAAATTAGGGTACTTCAACAAAGGATTATATATTCAATAGGTAGGAGTTTTCGGTAATTCGTCAAACAGAAAAGAGCATAATATGACAAAAATGCCTAACTAACTATTTGATGGCCGCGCAAAACATTTGCAGTGATCCTTAACTTGACTCTAGCAATTATTTGAAGCGTAATAAAAAATAAAAAAATGATGATACATCAACATAGTGTTATCTATACAAAAGTCGCAATTTTCCTAAGGTTCTTCGAGTAGAAATGACTTTAAGAAGGTGAAATTAACTAACTACCTATTTGATCGATACATGGATTGACAATACTTAATATTTCAAGATAACTAATAAATGAAAAATTAGGGTACTTCAACAAAGGATTATATATTCAATAGGTAGGAGTTTTCGGCAATTCGTCAAACAGAAAAGAGCATAATATGACAAAAATGCCTAACCAACTATTTGATGGCCACGCAAAACATTTGCAGTGATCCTTAACTTGACTCTAGCTATTATTTGAAGCGTAATAATAAATAAAAAAATGATGATACATCAACATAGTTTTATCTATACAAAAGTCGCAATTTTCCTAAGGTTCTTCGAGTAGAAGTGACTTTAAGAAGGTGAAATTAAGTAACCACCTATTTGATCGATACATGGATTGACAATGCTTAATATTTCAAGATAACAAATAAATAAAAAATTAGGGTGCTTCAACAAAGGATTATATATTCAATAGGTAGGAGTTTTCGGCAATTCGTAAAACAGAAAAGAGCGTAATATGACAAAAATGCCTAACTAACTATTTGATGGCCACGCAAAACATTTGCAGTGATCCTTAACTTGACTCTAGCTACTATTTGAAGCGTAATAATAAATAAAAAAATGATGATACATCAACATAGTGTTATCTATACAAAAGTCGCAATTTTCCTAAGGTTCTTCGAGTAGAAATGACTTTAAGAAGGTGAAATTAACAAACCACCTATTTGATCGATACTTGGATTGACAATGCTTAATATTTCAAGATAACTAATAAATAAAAAATTAGGGTACTTCAACAAAGGATTATATATTCAATAGGTAGGAGTTTTCGGCAATTCGTCAAACAGAAAAGAGCATAATATGACAAAAATGTCTAACTAACTATTTGATGGCCGCGCAAAACATTTGCAGTGATCCTTAACTTGACTCTAGCAATTATTTGAAGCGTAATAAAAAATAAAAAAATGATGATACATCAACATAGTGTTATCTATACAAAAGTCGCAATTTTCCTAAGGTTCTTCGAGTAGAAATGACTTTAAGAAGGTGAAATTAACTAACTACCTATTTGATCGATACATGGATTGACAATGCTTAATATTTCAAGATAACTAATAAATAAAAAATTAGGGTACTTCAACAAAGGATTATATATTCAATAGGTAGGAGTTTTCGGCAATTCGTCAAACAGAAAAGAGCATAATATGACAAAAATGCCTAACCAACTATTTGATGGCCGCGCAAAACATTTGCAGTGATCCTTAACTTGACTCTAGCTACTATTTGAAGCGTAATAATAAATAAAAAAATGATGATACATCAACATAGTGTTATCTATACAAAAGTCGCAATTTTCCTAAGGTTCTTCGAGTAGAAATGACTTTAAGAAGGTGAAATTAACAAACCACCTATTTGATCGATACTTGGATTGACAATGCTTAATATTTCAAGATAACTAATAAATAAAAAATTAGGGTACTTCAACAAAGGATTATATATTCAATAGGTAGGAGTTTTCGGCAATTCGTCAAACAGAAAAGAGCATAATATGACAAAAATGCCTAACTAACTATTTGATGGCCGCGCAAAACATTTGCAGTGATCCTTAACTTGACTCTAACAATTATTTGAAGCGTAATAAAAAATAAAAAAATGATGATACATCAACATAGTGTTATCTATACAAAAGTCGCAATTTTCCTAAGGTTCTTCGAGTAGAAATGACTTTAAGAAGGTGAAATTAACTAACTACCTATTTGATCGATACATGGATTGACAATGCTTAATATTTCAAGATAACAAATAAATAAAAAATTAGGGTACTTCAACAAAGGATTATATATTCAATAGGTAGGAGTTTTCGGCAAGTCGTAAAACAGAAAAGAGCGTAATATGACAAAAATGCCTAACTAACTATTTGATGGCCGCGCAAAACGTTTGCAGTGATGCTTAACTTGACTCTAGCTATTATTTGAAGCGTAATAATAAATAAAAAAATGATGATACATCAACATAGTGTTATCTATACAAAAGTCGCAATTTTCCTAAGGTTCTTCGAGTAGAAATGACTTTAAGAAGGTAAAATTAACTAACCACCTATTTGATCGATACTTGGATTGACAATGCTTATTATTTCAAGATAACTAATAAATAAAAAATTAGGGTACTTCAACAAAGGATTATATATTCAATAGGTAGGAGTTTTCGGTAATTCGTCAAACAGAAAAGAGCATAATATGACAAAAATGCCTAACTAACTATTTGATGGCCGCGCAAAACATTTGCAGTGATCCTTAACTTGACTCTAGCAATTATTTGAAGCGTAATAAAAAATAAAAAAAATGATGATACATCAACATAGTGTTATCTATACAAAAGTCGCAATTTTCCTAAGGTTCTTCGAGTAGAAGTGACTTTAAGAAGGTGAAATTAAGTAACCACCTATTTGATCGATACATGGATTGACAATGCTTAATATTTCAAGATAACAAATAAATAAAAAATTAGGGTGCTTCAGCAAAGGATTATATATTCAATAGGTAGGAGTTTTCGGCAATTCGTAAAACAGAAAAGAGCGTAATATGACAAAAATGCCTAACTAACTATTTGATGGCCACGCAAAACATTTGCAGTGATCCTTAACTTGACTCTAGCTACTATTTGAAGCGTAATAATAAATAAAAAAATGATGATACATCAACATAGTGTTATCTATACAAAAGTCGCAATTTTCCTAAGGTTCTTCGAGTAGAAATGACTTTAAGAAGGTGAAATTAACTAACTACCTATTTGATCGATACATGGATTGACAATACTTAATATTTCAAGATAACTAATAAATGAAAAATTAGGGTACTTCAACAAAGGATTATATATTCAATAGGTAGGAGTTTTCGGCAATTCGTCAAACAGAAAAGAGCATAATATGACAAAAATGCCTAACCAACTATTTGATGGCCACGCAAAACATTTGCAGTGATCCTTAACTTGACTCTAGCTATTATTTGAAGCGTAATAATAAATAAAAAAATGATGATACATCAACATAGTTTTATCTATACAAAAGTCGCAATTTTCCTAAGGTTCTTCGAGTAGAAGTGACTTTAAGAAGGTGAAATTAAGTAACCACCTATTTGATCGATACATGGATTGACAATGCTTAATATTTCAAGATAACAAATAAATAAAAAATGAGGGTGCTTCAACAAAGGATTATATATTCAATAGGTAGGAGTTTTCGGCAATTCGTAAAACAGAAAAGAGCGTAATATGACAAAAATGCCAAACTAACTATTTGATGGCCGCGCAAAACGTTTGCAGTGATGCTTAACTTGACTCTAGCTATTATTTGAAGCGTAATAATAAATAAAAAAATGATGATACATCAACATAGTTTTATCTATACAAAAGTCGCAATTTTCCTAAGGTTCTTCGAGTAGAAATGACTTTAAGAAGGTGAAATTAAGTAACCACCTATTTGATCGATACTTGGATTGACAATGCTTAATATTTCAAGGTAACTAATAAATAAAAAATTAGGGTAGTTCAACCAAGGATTATATATTCAATAGGTAGGAGTTTTCGGCAATTCGTCAAACAGAAATGAGCATAATATGACAAAAAATGCCTAACTACATATTTGATCGCCGCGCAAAACATTTGCAGTGATCCTTAACTTGACGCTAGCTATTATTTGAAGCGTTATAATAAATAAAAAAATGATGATACATCAACATAGTGTTATCTATACAAAAGTCGCAATTTTCCTAAGGTTCTTCGAGTAGAAATGACTTTAAGAAGGTGAAATTAACAAACCACCTATTTGATCGATACTTGGATTGACAATGCTTAATATTTCAAGATAACTAATAAATAAAAAATTAGGGTACTTCAACAAAGGATTATATATTCAATAGGTAGGAGTTTTCGGCAATTCGTCAAACAGAAAAGAGCATAATATGACAAAAATGCCTAACTAACTATTTGATGGCCGCGCAAAACATTTGCAGTGATTCTTAACTTGACTCTAACAATTATTTGAAGCGTAATAAAAAATAAAAAAATGATGATACATCAACATAGTGTTATCTATACAAAAGTCGCAATTTTCCTAAGGTTCTTCGAGTAGAAATGACTTTAAGAAGGTGAAATTAACTAACTACCTATTTGATCGATACATGGATTGTTAATGCTTAATATTTCAAGATAACTAATAAATAAAAAATTAGGGTACTTCAACAAAGGATTATATATTCAATAGGTAGGAGTTTTCGGCAATTCGTCAAACAGAAAAAAGCATAATATGACAAAAATTCCTAACCAACTATTTGATGGCCGCGCAAAACATTTGCAGTGATCCTTAACTTGACTCTAGCTATTATTTGAAGCTTAATAATAAATAAAAAAATGATGATACATCAACATAGTTTTATCTATACAAAAGTCGCAATTTTCCTAAGGTTCTTCGAGTAGAAGTGACTTTAAGAAGGTGAAATTAAGTAACCACCTATTTGATCGATACTTGGATTGACAATGCTTAATATTTCAAGATAACAAATAAATAAAAAATTAGGGTACTTCAACAAAGGATTATATATTCAATAGGTAGGAGTTTTCGGCAAGTCGTAAAACAGAAAAGAGCGTAATATGACAAAAATGCCTAACTAACTATTTGATGGCCGCGCAAAACGTTTGCAGTGATGCTTAACTTGACTCTAGCTATTATTTGAAGCGTAATAATAAATAAAAAAATGATGATACATCAACAAAGTGTTATCTATACAAAAGTCGCAATTTTCCTATGGTTCTTCGAGTAGAAATGACTTTAAGAAGGTAAAATTAACTAACCACCTATTTGATCGATACTTGGATTGACAATGCTTATTATTTCAAGATAACTAATAAATAAAAAATTAGGGTACTTCAACAAAGGATTATATATTCAATAGGTAGGAGTTTTCGGTAATTCGTCAAACAGAAAAGAGCATAATATGACAAAAATGCCTAACTAACTATTTGATGGCCGCGCAAAACATTTGCAGTGATCCTTAACTTGACTCTAGCAATTATTTGAAGCGTAATAAAAAATAAAAAAATGATGATACATCAACATAGTGTTATCTATACAAAAGTCGCAATTTTCCTAAGGTTCTTCGAGTAGAAATGACTTTAAGAAGGTGAAATTAACTAACTACCTATTTGATCGATACATGGATTGACAATACTTAATATTTCAAGATAACTAATAAATGAAAAATTAGGGTACTTCAACAAAGGATTATATATTCAATAGGTAGGAGTTTTCGGCAATTCGTCAAACAGAAAAGAGCATAATATGACAAAAATGCCTAACCAACTATTTGATGGCCACGCAAAACATTTGCAGTGATCCTTAACTTGACTCTAGCTATTATTTGAAGCGTAATAATAAATAAAAAAATGATGATACATCAACATAGTTTTATCTATACAAAAGTCGCAATTTTCCTAAGGTTCTTCGAGTAGAAGTGACTTTAAGAAGGTGAAATTAAGTAACCACCTATTTGATCGATACATGGATTGACAATGCTTAATATTTCAAGATAACAAATAAATAAAAAATTAGGGTGCTTCAACAAAGGATTATATATTCAATAGGTAGGAGTTTTCGGCAATTCGTAAAACAGAAAAGAGCGTAATATGACAAAAATGCCAAACTAACTATTTGATGGCCGCGCAAAACGTTTGCAGTGATGCTTAACTTGACTCTAGCTATTATTTGAAGCGTAATAATAAATAAAAAAATGATGATACATCAACATAGTTTTATCTATACAAAAGTCGCAATTTTCCTAAGGTTCTTCGAGTAGAAATGACTTTAAGAAGGTGAAATTAAGTAACCACCTATTTGATCGATACTTGGATTGACAATGCTTAATATTTCAAGATAACTAAAAAATAAAAAATTAGGGTACTTCAACAAAGGATTATATATTCAATAGGTAGGAGTTTTCGGCAATTCGTCAAACAGAAAAGAGCATAATATGACAAAAATGCCTAACCAACTATTTGATGGCCGCGCAAAACATTTGCAGTGATCCTTAACTTGACTCCAGCTACTATTTGAAGCGTAATAATAAATAAAAAAATGTTGATACATCAACATAGTTTTATCTATACAAAAGTCGCAATTTTCCTAAGGTTCTTCGAGTAGAAGTGACTTTAAGAAGGTGAAATTAAGTAACCACCTATTTGATCGATACTTGGATTGACAATGCTTAATATTTCAAGATAACTAATAAATAAAAAATTAGGGTACTTCAACAAAGGATTATATATTCAATAGGTAGGAGTTTTCGGCAATTCGTCAAACAGAAAAGAGCGTAATATGACAAAAATGCCTAACTAACTATTTGATGGCCGCGCAAAACGTTTGCAGTGATGCTTAACTTGACTCTAGCTATTATTTGAAGCGTAATAATAAATAAAAAAATGATGATACATCAACATAGTGTTATCTATACAAAAGTCGCAATTTTCCTATGGTTCTTCGAGTAGAAATGACTTTAAGAAGGTAAAATTAACTAACCACCTATTTGATCGATACTTGGATTGACAATGCTTATTATTTCAAGATAACTAATAAATAAAAAATTAGGGTACTTCAACAAAGGATTATATATTCAATAGGTAGGAGTTTTCGGTAATTCGTCAAACAGAAAAGAGCATAATATGACAAAAATGCCTAACTAACTATTTGATGGCCGCGCAAAACATTTGCAGTGATCCTTAACTTGACTCTAGCAATTATTTGAAGCGTAATAAAAAATAAAAAAATGATGATACATCAACATAGTGTTATCTATACAAAAGTCGCAATTTTCCTAAGGTTCTTCGAGTAGAAATGACTTTAAGAAGGTGAAATTAACTAACTAACTATTTGATCGATACATGGATTGACAATACTTAATATTTCAAGATAACTAATAAATGAAAAATTAGGGTACTTCAACAAAGGATTATATATTCAATAGGTAGGAGTTTTCGGCAATTCGTCAAACAGAAAAGAGCATAATATGACAAAAATGCCTAACCAACTATTTGATGGCCACGCAAAACATTTGCAGTGATCCTTAACTTGACTCTAGCTATTATTTGAAGCGTAATAATAAATAAAAAAATGATGATACATCAACATAGTTTTATCTATACAAAAGTCGCAATTTTCCTAAGGTTCTTCGAGTAGAAGTGACTTTAAGAAGGTGAAATTAAGTAACCACCTATTTGATCGATACATGGATTGACAATGCTTAATATTTCAAGATAACAAATAAAT
This sequence comes from Rhodomyrtus psidioides, assembly GCA_021437785.1. NCBI lineage: Eukaryota > Viridiplantae > Streptophyta > Magnoliopsida > Myrtales > Myrtaceae > Rhodomyrtus > Rhodomyrtus psidioides. Next base: position 5,074,063 of record JAILYB010000059.1, on the reverse strand, counting down.
AAAAAATTAGGGTGCTTCAACAAAGGATTATATATTCACTAGGTAGGAGTTTTCGGCAATTCGTAAAACAGAAAAGAGCGTAATATGACAAAAATGCCTAACTAACTATTTGATGGCCGCGCAAAACGTTTGCAGTGATGCTTAACTTGACTCTAGCTATTATTTGAAGCGTAATAATAAATAAAAAAATGATGATACATCAACATAGTTTTATCTATACAAAAGTCGCAATTTTCCTAAGGTTCTTCGAGTAGAAATGACTTTAAGAAGGTGAAATTAAGTAACCACCTATTTGATCGATACTTGGATTGACAATGCTTAATATTTCAAGATAACTAAAAACTAAAAAATTAGGGTACTTCAACAAAGGATTATATATTCAATAGGTAGGAGTTTTCGGCAATTCGTCAAACAGAAAAGAGCATAATATGACAAAAATGCCTAACCAACTATTTGATGGCCGCGCAAAACATTTGAAGTGATCCTTAACTTGACTCCAGCTACTATTTGAAGCGTAATAATAAATAAAAAAATGTTGATACATCAACATAGTTTTATCTATACAAAAGTCGCAATTTTCCTAAGGTTCTTCGAGTAGAAGTGACTTTAAGAAGGTGAAATTAAGTAACCACCTATTTGATCGATACTTGGATTGACAATGCTTAATATTTCAAGATAACTAATAAATAAAAAATTAGGGTACTTCAACAAAGGATTATATATTCAATAGGTAGGAGTTTTCGGCAATTCGTCAAACAGAAAAGAGCATAATATGACAAAAATTCCTAACCAACTATTTGATGGCCGCGCAAAACATTTGCAGTGATCCTTAACTTGACTCTAGCTATTATTTGAAGCGTAATAATAAATAAAAAAATGATGATACATCAACATAGTTTTATCTATACAAAAGTCGCAATTTTCCTAAGGTTCTTCGAGTAGAAGTGACTTTAAGAAGGTGAAATTAAGTAACATCCTATTTGATCGATACTTGGATTGACAATGCTTAATATTTCAAGATAACAAATAAATAAAAAATTAGTGTACTTCAACAAAGGATTATATATTCAATAGGTAGGAGTTTTCGGCAATTCGTCAAACAGAAAAGAGCGTAATATGACAAAAATGCCTAACTAACTTTTTGATGGCCGCGCAAAACATTTGCAGTGATCCTTAACTTGACTCTAGCAATTATTTGAAGCGTAATAAAAAATAAAAAAATGATGATACATCAACATAGTGTTATCTATACAAAAGTCGCAATTTTCCTAAGGTTCTTCGAGTAGAAATGACTTTAAGAAGGTGAAATTAACTAACTACCTATTTGATCGATACATGGATTGACAATGCTTAATATTTCAAGATAACTAATAAATAAAAAATTAGGGTACTTCAACAAAGGATTATATATTCAATAGGTAGGAGTTTTCGGCAATTCGTCAAACAGAAAAGAGCATAATATGACAAAAATGCCTAACCAACTATTTGATGGCCGCGCAAAACATTTGCAGTGATCCTTAACTTGACTCTAGCTACTATTTGAAGCGTAATAATAAATAAAAAAATGATGATACATCAACATAGTGTTATCTATACAAAAGTCGCAATTTTCCTAAGGTTCTTCGAGTAGAAGTGACTTTAAGAAGGTGAAATTAAGTAACCACCTATTTGATCGATACTTGGATTGACAATGCTTAATATTTCAAGATAACTAATAAATAAAAAATTAGGGTACTTCCACAAAGGATTATATATTCAATAGGTAGGAGTTTTCGGCAATTCGTCAAACAGAAAAGAGCATAATATGACAAAAATTCCTAACCAACTATTTGATGGCCGCGCAAAACATTTGCAGTGATCCTTAACTTGACTCTAGCTATTATTTGAAGCGTAATAATAAATAAAAAAATGATGATACATCAACATAGTTTTATCTATACAAAAGTCGCAATTTTCCTAAGGTTCTTCGAGTAGAAGTGACTTTAAGAAGGTGAAATTAAGTAACCACCTATTTGATCGATACTTGGATTGACAATGCTTAATATTTCAAGATAACAAATAAATAAAAAATTAGGGTACTTCAACAAAGGATTATATATTCAATAGGTAGGAGTTTTCGGCAATTCGTCAAACATAAAAGAGCGTAATATGACAAAAATGCCTAACTAACTATTTGATGGCCGCGCAAAACATTTGCAGTGATCCTTAACTTGACTCTAGCAATTATTTGAAGCGTAATAAAAAATAAAAAAATGATGATACATCAACATAGTGTTATCTATACAAAAGTCGCAATTTTCCTAAGGTTCTTCGAGTAGAAATGACTTTAAGAAGGTGAAATTGACTAACTACCTATTTGATCGATACATGGATTGACAATTCTTAATATTTCAAGATAACTAATAAATAAAAAATTAGGGTACTTCAACAAAGGATTATATATTCAATAGGTAGGAGTTTTCGGCAATTCGTCAAACAGAAAAGAGCATAATATGACAAAAATGCCTAACCAACTATTTGATGGCCGCGCAAAACATTTGCAGTGATCCTTAACTTGACTCTAGCTATTATTTGAAGCGTAATAATAAATAAAAAAATGATGATACATCAACATAGTTTTATCTATACAAAAGTCGCAATTTTCCTAAGGTTCTTCGAGTAGAAGTGACTTTAAGAAGGTGAAATTAAGTAACCACATATTTGATCGATACTTGGATTGACAATGCTTAATATTTCAAGATAACAAATAAATAAAAAATTAGGGTACTTCAACAAGGGATTATATATTCAATAGGTAGGAGTTTTCGGCAAGTCGTAAAACAGAAAAGAGCGTAATATGACAAAAATGCCTAACTAACTATTTGATGGCCGCGCAAAACGTTTGCAGTGATGCTTAACTTGACTCTAGCTATTATTTGAGCGTAATAATAAATAAAAAAATGATGATACATCAACATAGTGTTATCTATACAAAAGTCGCAATTTTCCTAAGGTTCTTCGAGTAGAAATGACTTTAAGAAGGTGAAATTAACAAACCACCTATTTGATCGATACTTGGATTGACAATGCTTAATATTTCAAGATAACTAATAAATAAAAAATTAGGGTACTTCAACAAAGGATTATATATTCAATAGGGAGGAGTTTTCGGCAATTCGTCAAACAGAAAAGAGCATAATATGACAAAAATGCCTAACTAACTATTTGATGGCCGCGCAAAACATTTGCAGTGATCCTTAACTTGACTCTAGCAATTATTTGAAGCGTAATAAAAAATAAAAAAATGATGATACATCAACATAGTGTTATCTATACAAAAGTCGCAATTTTCCTAAGGTTCTTCGAGTAGAAATGATTTTAAGAAGGTGAAATTAACTAACTACCTATTTGATCGATACATGGATTGACAATGCTTAATATTTCAAGATAACTAATAAATAAAAAATTAGGGTACTTCAACAAAGGATTATATATTCAATAGGTAGGAGTTTTCGGCAATTCGTCATACAGAAAAAAGCATAATATGACAAAAATTCCTAACCAACTATTTGATGGCCGCGCAAAACATTTGCAGTGATCCTTAACTTGACTCTAGCTATTATTTGAAGCGTAATAATAAATAAAAAAATGATGATACATCAACATAGTTTTATCTATACAAAAGTCGCAATTTTCCTAAGGTTCTTCGAGTAGAAGTGACTTTAAGAAGGTGAAATTAAGTAACCACCTATTTGATCGATACTTGGATTGACAATGCTTAATATTTCAAGATAACAAATAAATAAAAAATTAGGGTACTTCAACAAGGGATTATATATTCAATAGGTAGGAGTTTTCGGCAAGTCGTAAAACATAAAAGAGCGTAATATGACAAAAATGCCTAACTAACTATTTGATGGCCGCGCAAAACGTTTGCAGTGATGCTTAACTTGACTCTAGCTATTATTTGAAGCGTAATAATAAATAAAAAAATGATGATACATCAACATAGTTTTATCTATACAAAAGTCGCAATTTTCCTAAGGTTCTTCGAGTAGAAGTGACTTTAAGAAGGTGAAATTAAGTAACCACCTATTTGATCGATACATGGATTGACAATGCTTAATATTTCAAGATAACAAATAAATAAAAAATTAGGGTGCTTCAACAAAGGATTATATATTCAATAGGTAGGAGTTTTCGGTAATTCGTCAAACAGAAAAGAGCATAATATGACAAAAATGCCTAACTAAATATTTGATGGCCGCGCAAAACATATGCAGTGATCCTTAACTTGAATCTAGCAAATATTTGAAGCGTAATAAAAAATAAAAAAATGATGATACATCAACATAGTTTTATCTATACAAAAGTCGCAATTTTCCTAAGGTTCTTCGAGTAGAAATGACTTTAAGAAGGTGAAATTAACTAACTACCTATTTGATCGATACATGGATTGACAATACTTAATATTTCAAGATAACAAATAAATAAAAAATTAGGGTACTTCAACAAAGGATTATATATTCAATAGGTAGGAGTATTCGGCAATTCGTCAAACAGAAAAGAGCGTAATATGACAAAAATGCCTAACCAACTATTTGATGGCCACGCAAAACATTTGCAGTGATCCTTAACTTGACTCTAGCTATTATTTGAAACGTAATAATAAATAAAAAAATGATGATACATCAACATAGTTTTATCTATACAAAAGTCGCAATTTTCCTAAGGTTCTTCGAGTAGAAATGACTTTAAGAAGGTGAAATTAAGTAACCACCTATTTGATCGATACTTGGATTGACAATGCTTAATATTTCAAGAAAACTAAAAAATAAAAAATTAGGGTACTTCAACAAAGGATTATATATTCAATAGGTAGGAGTTTTCGGCAATTCGTCAAACAGAAAAGAGCATAATATGACAAAAATGCCTAACCAACTATTTGATGGCCGCGCAAAACATTTGCAGTGATCCTTAACTTGACTCCAGCTACTATTTGAAGCGTAATAATAAATAAAAAAATGTTGATACATCAACATAGTTTTATCTATACAAAAGTCGCAATTTTCCTAAGGTTCTTCGAGTAGAAGTGACTTTAAGAAGGTGAAATTAAGTAACCACCTATTTGATCGATACTTGGATTGACAATGCTTAATATTTCAAGATAACTAATAAATAAAAAATTAGGGTACTTCAACAAAGGATTATATATTCAATAGGTAGGAGTTTTCGGCAATTCGTCAAACAGAAAAGAGCATAATATGACAAAAATTCCTAACCAACTATTTGATGGCCGCGCAAAACATTTGCAGTGATCCTTAACTTGACTCTAGCTATTATTTGAAGCGTAATAATAAATAAAAAAATGATGATACATCAACATAGTTTTATCTATACAAAAGTCGCAATTTTCCTAAGGTTCTTCGAGTAGAAGTGACTTTAAGAAGGTGAAATTAAGTAACATCCTATTTGATCGATACTTGGATTGACAATGCTTAATATTTCAAGATAACAAATAAATAAAAAATTAGTGTACTTCAACAAAGGATTATATATTCAATAGGTAGGAGTTTTCGGCAATTCGTCAAACAGAAAAGAGCGTAATATGACAAAAATGCCTAACTAACTTTTTGATGGCCGCGCAAAACATTTGCAGTGATCCTTAACTTGACTCTAGCAATTATTTGAAGCGTAATAAAAAATAAAAAAATGATGATACATCAACATAGTGTTATCTATACAAAAGTCGCAATTTTCCTAAGGTTCTTCGAGTAGAAATGACTTTAAGAAGGTGAAATTAACTAACTACCTATTTGATCGATACATGGATTGACAATGCTTAATATTTCAAGATAACTAATAAATAAAAAATTAGGGTACTTCAACAAAGGATTATATATTCAATAGGTAGGAGTTTTCGGCAATTCGTCAAACAGAAAAGAGCATAATATGACAAAAATGCCTAACCAACTATTTGATGGCCGCGCAAAACATTTGCAGTGATCCTTAACTTGACTCTAGCTACTATTTGAAGCGTAATAATAAATAAAAAAATGATGATACATCAACATAGTGTTATCTATACAAAAGTCGCAATTTTCCTAAGGTTCTTCGAGTAGAAGTGACTTTAAGAAGGTGAAATTAAGTAACCACCTATTTGATCGATACTTGGATTGACAATGCTTAATATTTCAAGATAACTAATAAATAAAAAATTAGGGTACTTCCACAAAGGATTATATATTCAATAGGTAGGAGTTTTCGGCAATTCGTCAAACAGAAAAGAGCATAATATGACAAAAATTCCTAACCAACTATTTGATGGCCGCGCAAAACATTTGCAGTGATCCTTAACTTGACTCTAGCTATTATTTGAAGCGTAATAATAAATAAAAAAATGATGATACATCAACATAGTTTTATCTATACAAAAGTCGCAATTTTCCTAAGGTTCTTCGAGTAGAAGTGACTTTAAGAAGGTGAAATTAAGTAACCACCTATTTGATCGATACTTGGATTGACAATGCTTAATATTTCAAGATAACAAATAAATAAAAAATTAGGGTACTTCAACAAAGGATTATATATTCAATAGGTAGGAGTTTTCGGCAATTCGTCAAACATAAAAGAGCGTAATATGACAAAAATGCCTAACTAACTATTTGATGGCCGCGCAAAACATTTGCAGTGATCCTTAACTTGACTCTAGCAATTATTTGAAGCGTAATAAAAAATAAAAAAATGATGATACATCAACATAGTGTTATCTATACAAAAGTCGCAATTTTCCTAAGGTTCTTCGAGTAGAAATGACTTTAAGAAGGTGAAATTGACTAACTACCTATTTGATCGATACATGGATTGACAATTCTTAATATTTCAAGATAACTAATAAATAAAAAATTAGGGTACTTCAACAAAGGATTATATATTCAATAGGTAGGAGTTTTCGGCAATTCGTCAAACAGAAAAGAGCATAATATGACAAAAATGCCTAACCAACTATTTGATGGCCGCGCAAAACATTTGCAGTGATCCTTAACTTGACTCTAGCTATTATTTGAAGCGTAATAATAAATAAAAAAATGATGATACATCAACATAGTTTTATCTATACAAAAGTCGCAATTTTCCTAAGGTTCTTCGAGTAGAAGTGACTTTAAGAAGGTGAAATTAAGTAACCACCTATTTGATCGATACTTGGATTGACAATGCTTAATATTTCAAGATAACAAATAAATAAAAAATTAGGGTACTTCAACAAGGGATTATATATTCAATAGGTAGGAGTTTTCGGCAAGTCGTAAAACAGAAAAAAGCGTAATATGACAAAAATGCCTAACTAACTATTTGATGGCCGCGCAAAACGTTTGCAGTGATGCTTAACTTGACTCTAGCTATTATTTGAGCGTAATAATAAATAAAAAAATGATGATACATCAACATAGTGTTATCTATACAAAAGTCGCAATTTTCCTAAGGTTCTTCGAGTAGAAATGACTTTAAGAAGGTGAAATTAACTAACCACCTATTTGATCGATACTTGGATTGACAATGCTTATTATTTCAAGATAACTAATAAATAAAAAATTAGGGTGCTTCAACAAAGGATTATATATTCAATAGGTAGGAGTTTTCGGCAATTCGTCAAACAGAAAAGAGCATAATATGACAAAAATGCCTAACCAACTATTTGATGGCCGCGCAAAACATTTGCAGTGATCCTTAACTTGACTCTAGCTACTATTTGAAGCGTAATAATAAATAAAAAAATGATGATACATCAACATAGTGTTATCTATACAAAAGTCGCAATTTTCCTAAGGTTCTTCGAGTAGAAATGACTTTAAGAAGGTGAAATTAACAAACCACCTATTTGATCGATACTTGGATTGACAATGCTTAATATTTCAAGATAACTAATAAATAAAAAATTAGGGTACTTCAACAAAGGATTATATATTCAATAGGTAGGAGTTTTCGGCAATTCGTCAAACAGAAAAGAGCATAATATGACAAAAATGCCTAACTAACTATTTGATGGCCGCGCAAAACATTTGCAGTGATCCTTAACTTGACTCTAGCAATTATTTGAAGCGTAATAAAAAATAAAAAAATGATGATACATCAACATAGTGTTATCTATACAAAAGTCGCAATTTTCCTAAGGTTCTTCGAGTAGAAATGATTTTAAGAAGGTGAAATTAACTAACTACCCATTTGATCGATACATGGATTGACAATGCTTAATATTTCAAGATAACTAATAAATAAAAAATTAGGGTACTTCAACAAAGGATTATATATTCAATAGGTAGGAGTTTTCGGCAATTCGTCAAACAGAAAAAAGCATAATATGACAAAAATTCCTAACCAACTATTTGATGGCCGCGCAAAACATTTGCAGTGATCCTTAACTTGACTCTAGCTATTATTTGAAGCGTAATAATAAATAAAAAAATGATGATACATCAACATAGTTTTATCTATACAAAAGTCGCAATTTTCCTAAGGTTCTTCGAGTAGAAGTGACTTTAAGAAGGTGAAATTAAGTAACCACCTATTTGATCGATACTTGGATTGACAATGCTTAATATTTCAAGATAACAAATAAATAAAAAATTAGGGTACTTCAACAAGGGATTATATATTCAATAGGTAGGAGTTTTCGGCAAGTCGTAAAACATAAAAGAGCGTAATATGACAAAAATGCCTAACTAACTATTTGATGGCCCCGCAAAACGTTTGCAGTGATGCTTAACTTGACTCTAGCTATTATTTGAAGCGTAATAATAAATAAAAAAATGATGATACATCAACATAGTTTTATCTATACAAAAGTCGCAATTTTCCTAAGGTTCTTCAGGTAGAAGTGACTTTAAGAAGGTGAAATTAAGTAACCACCTATTTGATCGATACATGGATTGACAATACTTAATATTTCAAGATAACAAATAAATAAAAAATTAGGGTACTTCAACAAAGGATTATATATTCAATAGGTAGGAGTATTCGGCAATTCGTCAAACAGAAAAGAGCGTAATATGACAAAAATGCCTAACCAACTATTTGATGGCCACGCAAAACATTTGCAGTGATCCTTAACTTGACTCTAGCTATTATTTGAAACGTAATAATAAATAAAAAAATGATGATACATCAACATAGTTTTATCTATACAAAAGTCGCAATTTTCCTAAGGTTCTTCGAGTAGAAGTGACTTTAAGAAGGTGAAATTAAGTAACCACCTATTTGATCGATACATGGATTGACAATGCTTAATATTTCAAGATAACAAATAAATAAAAAATTAGGGTGCTTCAACAAAGGATTATATATTCAATAGGTAGGAGTTTTCGGCAAGTCGTAAAACAGAAAAGAGCGTAATATGACAAAAATGCCTAACTAACTATTTGATGGACGCGCAAAACGTTTGCAGTGATGCTTAACTTGACTCTAGCTATTATTTGAAGCGTAATAATAAATAAAAAAATGATGATACATCAACATAGTTTTATCTATACAAAAGTCGCAATTTTCCTAAGGTTCTTCGAGTAGAAGTGACTTTTAGAAGGTGAAATTAAGTAACCACCTATTTGATCGATACTTGGATTGACAATGCTTAATATTTCAAGATAACAAATAAATAAAAAATTAGGGTACTTCAACAAAGGATTATATATTCAATAGGTAGGAGTTTTCGGCAAGTCGTAAAACAGAAAAGACCGTAATATGACAAAAATGCCTAACTAACTATTTGATGGCCGCGCAAAACGTTTGCAGTGATGATTAAATTGACTCTAGCTATTATTTGAAGCGTAATAATAAATAAAAAAATGATGATACATCAACATAGTGTTATCTATACAAAAGCCGCAATTTTCCTAAGGTTCTTCGAGTAGAAATGACTTTAAGAAGGTGAAATTAAGTAACCACCTATTTGATCGATACTTGGATTGACAATGCTTAATATTACAAGATAACAAATAAATAAAAAATTAGGGTACTTCAACAAGGGATTATATATTCAATAGGTAGGAGTTTTCGGCAAGTCGTAAAACAGAAAAGAGCGTAATATGACAAAAATGCCTAACTAACTATTTGATGGCCGCGCAAAACGTTTGCTGTGATGCTTAACTTGACTCTAGCTATTATTTGAAGCGTAATAATAAATAAAAAAATGATGATACATCAACATAGTGTTATCTATACAAAAGTCGCAATTTTCCTAAGGTTCTTCGAGTAGAAATGACTTTAAGAAGGTAAAATTAACTAACCACCTATTTGGTCGATACTTGGATTGACAATGCTTATTATTTCAAGATAACTAATAAATAAAAAATTAGGGTACTTCAACAAAGGATTATATATTCAATAGGTAGGAGTTTTCGGTAATTCGTCAAACAGAAAAGAGCATAATATGACAAAAATGCCTAACCAACTATTTGATGGCCACGCAAAACATTTGCAGTGATCCTTAACTTGACTCTAGCTATTATTTGAAACGTAATAATAAATAAAAAAAATGATGATACATCAACATAGTTTTATCTATACAAAAGTCGCAATTTTCCAAAGGTTCTTCGAGTAGAAGTGACTTTAAGAAGGTGAAATTAAGTAACCACCTATTTGATCGATACTTGGATTGACAATGCTTAATATTTCAAGATAACAAATAAATAAAAAATTAGGGTACTTCAACAAAGGATTATATATTCAATAGGTAGGAGTTTTCGGCAAGTCGTAAAACAGAAAAGAGCGTAATATGACAAAAATGCCTAACTAACTATTTGATGGACGCGCAAAACGTTTGCAGTGATGCATAACTTGACTCTAGCTATTATTTGAAGCGTAATAATAAATAAAAAAATGATGATACATCAACATAGTTTTATCTATACAAAAGTCGCAATTTTCCTAAGGTTCTTCGAGTAGAAGTGACTTTAAGAAGGTGAAATTAAGTAACCACCTATTTGATCGATACTTGGATTGACAATGCTTAATATTTCAAGATAACAAATAAATAAAAAATTAGGGTACTTCAACAAAGGATTATATATTCAATAGGTAGGAGTTTTCGGCAAGTCGTAAAACAGAAAAGACCGTAATATGACAAAAATGCCTAACTAACTATTTGATGGCCGCGCAAAACGTTTGCAGTGATGATTAAATTGACTCTAGCTATTATTTGAAGCGTAATAATAAATAAAAAAATGATGATACATCAACATAGTGTTATCTATACAAAAGCCGCAATTTTCCTAAGTTTCTTCGAGTAGAAATGACTTTAAGAAGGTGAAATTAAGTAACCACCTATTTGATCGATACTTGGATTGACAATGCTTAATATTACAAGATAACAAATAAATAAAAAATTAGGGTACTTCAACAAGGGATTATATATTCAATAGGTAGGAGTTTTCGGCAAGTCGTAAAACAGAAAAGAGCGTAATATGACAAAAATGCCTAACTAACTATTTGATCGCCGCGCAAAACGTTTGCAGTGATGCTTAACTTGACTCTAGCTATTATTTGAAGCGTAATAATAAATAAAAAAATGATGATACATCAACATAGTGTTATCTATACAAAAGTCGCAATTTTCCTAAGGTTCTTCGAGTAGAAATGACTTTAAGAAGGTAAAATTAACTAACCACCTATTTGGTCGATACTTGGATTGACAATGCTTATTATTTCAAGATAACTAATAAATAAAAAATTAGGGTACTTCAACAAAGGATTATATATTCAATAGGTAGGAGTTTTCGGTAATTCGTCAAACAGAAAAGAGCATAATATGACAAAAATGCCTTACTAAGTATTTGATGGCCGCGCAAAACATTTGCAGTGATCCTTAACTTGACTCTAGCAATTATTTGAAGCGTAATAAAAAATAAAAAAATGATGATACATCAACATAGTGTTATCTATACAAAAGTCGCAATTTTCCTAAGGTTCTTCGAGTAGAAATGACTTTAAGAAGGTGAAATTAACTAACTACCTATTTGATCGATACATGGATTGACAATACTTAATATTTCAAGATAACTAATAAATGAAAAATTAGGGTACTTCAACAAAGGATTATATATTCAATAGGTAGGAGTTTTCGGCAATTCGTCAAACTGAAAAGAGCATAATATGACAAAAATGCCTAACCAACTATTTGATGGCCACGCAAAACATTTGCAGTGATCCTTAACTTGACTCTAGCTATTATTTGAAACGTAATAATAAATAAAAAAAATGATGATACATCAACATAGTTTTATCTATACAAAAGTCGCAATTTTCCTAAGGTTCTTCGAGTAGAAGTGACTTTAAGAAGGTGAAATTAAGTAACCACCTATTTGATCGATACATGGATTGACAATGCTTAATATTACAAGATAACAAATAAATAAAAAATTAGGGTGCTTCAACAAAGGATTATATATTCAATAGGTAGGAGTTTTCGGCAAGTCGTAAAACAGAAAAGAGCGTAATATGACAAAAATGCCTAACTAACTATTTGATGGCCGCGCAAAACGTTTGCAGTGTTGCTTAACTTGACTCTAGCTATTATTTGAAGCGTAATAATAAATAAAAAAATGTTGATACATCAACATAGTTTTATCTATACAAAAGTCGCAATTTTCCTAAGGTTCTTCGAGTAGAAGTGACTTTAAGAAGGTGAAATTAAGTAACCACCTATTTGATCGATTCTTGGATTGACAATGCTTAATATTTCAAGATAACAAATAAATAAAAAATTAGGGTACTTCAACAAAGGATTATATATTCAATAGGTAGGAGTTTTCGGCAAGTCGTAAAACAGAAAAGAGCGTAATATGACAAAAATGCCTAACTAACTATTTGATGGCCGCGCAAAATGTTTGCAGTGATGATTAAATTGACTCTAGCTATTATTTGAAGCGTAATAATAAATAAAAAAATGATGATACATCAACATAGTGTTATCTATACAAAAGCCGCAATTTTCCTAAGGTTCTTCGAGTAGAAATGACTTTAAGAAGGTGAAATTAAGTAACCACCTATTTGATCGATACTTGGATTGACAATGCTTAATATTACAAGATAACAAATAAATAAAAAATTAGGGTACTTCAACAAGGGATTATATATTCAAGAGGTAGGAGTTTTCGGCAAGTCGTAAAACAGAAAAGAGCGTAATATGACAAAAATGCCTAACTAACTATTTGATGGCCGCGCAAAACGTTTGCAGTGATGCTTAACTTGACTCTAGCTATTATTTGAAGCGTAATAATAAATAAAAAAATGATGATACATCAACATAGTGTTATCTATACAAAAGTCGCAATTTTCCTAAGGTTCTTCGAGTAGAAATGACTTTAAGAAGGTAAAATTAACTAACCACCTATTTGGTCGATACTTGGATTGACAATGCTTATTATTTCAAGATAACTAATAAATAAAAAATTAGGGTACTTCAACAAAGGATTATATATTCAATAGGTAGGAGTTTTCGGTAATTCGTCAAACAGAAAAGAGCATAATATGACAAAAATGCCTAACTAACTATTTGATGGCCGCGCAAAACATTTGCAGTGATCCTTAACTTGACTCTAGCAATTATTTGAAGCGTAATAAAAAATAAAAAAATGATGATCCATCAACATAGTTTTATCTATACAAAAGTCGCAATTTTCCTAAGGTTCTTCGTGTAGAAGTGACTTTAAGAAGGTGAAATTAAGTAACCACCTATTTGATCGATACTCGGATTGACAATGCTTAATATTACAAGATAACAAATAAATAAAAAATTAGGGTACTTCAACAAAGGATTATATATTCAATAGGTAGGAGTTTTCGGCAATTCGTCAAACAGAAAAGAGCATAATATGACAAAATTTCCTAACCAACTATTTGATGGCCGCGCAAAACATTTGCAGTGATCCTTAACTTGACTCTAGCTATTATTTGAAGCGTAATAAAAAATAAAAAAATGATGATACATCAACATAGTTTTATCTATACAAAAGTCGCAATTTTCCTAAGGTTCTTCGAGTAGAAGTGACTTTAAGAAGGTGAAATTAAGTAACCACCTATTTGATCGATACTCGGATTGACAATGTTTAATATTACAAGATAACAAATAAATAAAAATTAGGGTACTTCAACAAAGGATTATATATTCAATAGGTAGGAGTTTTCGGCAATTCGTCAAACAGAAAAGAGCATAATATGACAAAAATGCCTAACTAACTATTTGATGGCCGCGCAAAACATTTGCAGTGATCCTTAACTTGACTCTAGCTATTATAGGAAACGTAATAATAAATAAAAAAATGATGATACATCAACATAGTTTTATCTATACAAAATTCGCAATTTTCCTAAGGTTCTTCGAGTAGAAGTGACTTTAAGAAGGTGAAATTAAGTAACCACCTATTTGATCGATACATGGATTGACAATGCTTAATATTTCAAGATAACAAATAAATAAAAAATTAGGGTGCTTCAACAAAGGATTATATATTCAATAGGTAGGAGTTTTCGGCAAGTCGTAAAACAGAAAAGAGCGTAATATGACAAAAATGCCTAACTAACTATTTGATGGCCGCGCAAAATGTTTGCAGTGATGATTAAATTGACTCTAGCTATTATTTGAAGCGTAATAATAAATAAAAAAATGATGATACATCAACATAGTGTTATCTATACAAAAGCCGCAATTTTCCTAAGGTTCTTCGAGTAGAAATGACTTTAAGAAGGTGAAATTAAGTAACCACCTATTTGATCGATACTTGGATTGACAATGCTTAATATTACAAGATAACAAATAAATAAAAAATTAGGGTACTTCAACAAGGGATTATATATTCAAGAGGTAGGAGTTTTCGGCAAGTCGTAAAACAGAAAAGAGCGTAATATGACAAAAATGCCTAACTAACTATTTGATGGCCGCGCAAAACGTTTGCAGTGATGCTTAACTTGACTCTAGCTATTATTTGAAGCGTAATAATAAATAAAAAAATGATGATACATCAACATAGTGTTATCTATACAAAAGTCGCAATTTTCCTAAGGTTCTTCGAGTAGAAATGACTTTAAGAAGGTAAAATTAACTAACCACCTATTTGGTCGATACTTGGATTGACAATGCTTATTATTTCAAGATAACTAATAAATAAAAAATTAGGGTACTTCAACAAAGGATTATATATTCAATAGGTAGGAGTTTTCGGTAATTCGTCAAACAGAAAAGAGCATAATATGACAAAAATGCCTAACTAACTATTTGATGGCCGCGCAAAACATTTGCAGTGATCCTTAACTTGACTCTAGCAATTATTTGAAGCGTAATAAAAAATAAAAAAATGATGATCCATCAACATAGTTTTATCTATACAAAAGTCGCAATTTTCCTAAGGTTCTTCGTGTAGAAGTGACTTTAAGAAGGTGAAATTAAGTAACCACCTATTTGATCGATACTCGGATTGACAATGCTTAATATTACAAGATAACAAATAAATAAAAAATTAGGGTACTTCAACAAAGGATTATATATTCAATAGGTAGGAGTTTTCGGCAATTCGTCAAACAGAAAAGAGCATAATATGACAAAATTTCCTAACCAACTATTTGATGGCCGCGCAAAACATTTGCAGTGATCCTTAACTTGACTCTAGCTATTATTTGAAGCGTAATAAAAAATAAAAAAATGATGATACATCAACATAGTTTTATCTATACAAAAGTCGCAATTTTCCTAAGGTTCTTCGAGTAGAAGTGACTTTAAGAAGGTGAAATTAAGTAACCACCTATTTGATCGATACTCGGATTGACAATGTTTAATATTACAAGATAACAAATAAATAAAAATTAGGGTACTTCAACAAAGGATTATATATTCAATAGGTAGGAGTTTTCGGCAATTCGTCAAACAGAAAAGAGCATAATATGACAAAAATGCCTAACTAACTATTTGATGGCCGCGCAAAACATTTGCAGTGATCCTTAACTTGACTCTAGCTATTATTTGAAACGTAATAATAAATAAAAAAATGATGATACATCAACATAGTTTTATCTATACAAAATTCGCAATTTTCCTAAGGTTCTTCGAGTAGAAGTGACTTTAAGAAGGTGAAATTAAGTAACCACCTATTTGATCGATACATGGATTGACAATGCTTAATATTTCAAGATAACAAATAAATAAAAAATTAGGGTGCTTCAACAAAGGATTATATATTCAATAGGTAGGAGTTTTCGGCAAATCGTAAAACAGAAAAGAGCGTAATATGACAAAAATGTCTAACTAACTATTTGATGGCCGCGCAAAACGTTTGCAGTGATGCTTAACTTGACTCTAGCTATTATTTGAAGCGTAATAATAAATAAAAAAATGATGATACATCAACATAGTTTTATCTATACAAAAGTCGCAATTTTCCTAAGGTTCTTCGAGTAGAAGTGACTTTAAGAAGGTGAAATTAAGTAACCACCTATTTGATCGATACTTGGATTGACAATGCTTAATATTTCAAGATAACAAATAAATAAAAAATTAGGGTACTTCAACAAAGGATTATATATTCAATAGGTAGGAGTTTTCGGCAAGTCGTAAAACAGAAAAGAGCGTAATATGACAAAAATGCCTAACTAACTATTTGATGGCCGCGCAATACGTTTGCAGTGATGATTAAATTGACTCTAGCTATTATTTGAAGCGTAATAATAAATAAAAAAATGATGATACATCAACATAGTGTTATCTATACAAAAGCCGCAATTTTCCTAAGGTTCTTCGAGTAGAAATGACTTTAAGAAGGTAAAATTAACTAACCACCTATTTGATCGATACTTGGATTGACAATGCTTATTATTTCAAGATAACAAATAAATAAAAAATTAGGGTACTTCAACAAAGGATTATATATTCAATAGGTAGGAGTTTTCGGCAATTCGTCAAAAAGAAAAGAGCATAATATGACAAAAATGCCTAACCAACTATTTGATGGCCGTGCAAAACATTTGCAGTGATCCTTAACTTGACTCCAGCTACTATTTGAAGCGTAATAATAAATAAAAAAATGATGATACATCAACATAGTTTTATCTATACAAAAGTCGCAATTTTCCTAAGGTTCTTCGAGTAGAAGTGACTTTAAGAAGGTGAAATTAAGTAACCACCTATTTGATCGATACTTGGATTGACAATGCTTAATATTTCAAGATAACTAATAAATAAAAAATTAGGGTACTTCAACAAAGGATTATATATTCAATAGGTAGGAGTTTTCGGCAATTCGTCAAACAGAAAAGAGCATAATATGACAAAAATTCCTAACCAACTATTTGATGGCCGCGCAAAACATTTGCAGTGATCCTTAACTTGACTCTAGCTATTATTCGAAGCGTAATAATAAATAAAAAAATGATGATACATCAACATAGTTTTATCTATACAAAAGTCGCAATTTTCCTAAGGTTCTTCGAGTAGAAGTGACTTTAAGAAGGTGAAATTAAGTAACCACCTATTTGATCGATACTTGGATTAACAATGCTTAATATTTCAAGATAACAAATAAATAAAAAATTAGGGTACTTCAACAAAGGATTATATATTCAATAGGTAGGAGTTTTCGGCAAGTCGTAAAACAGAAAAGAGCGTAATATGACAAAAATGCCTAACTAACTATTTGATGGCCGCGCAAAACGTTTGCAGTGATGCTTAACTTGACTCTAGCTATTATTTGAAGCGTAATAATAAATAAAAAAATGATGATACATCAACATAGTGTTATCTATACAAAAGTCGCAATTTTCCTAAGGTTCTTCGAGTATAAATGACTTTAAGAAGGTAAAATTAACTAACCACATATTTGATCGATACTTGGATTGACAATGCTTATTATTTCAAGATAACTAATAAATAAAAAATTAGGGTACTTCAACAAAGGATTATATATTCAATAGGTAGGAGTTTTCGGTAATCCGTCAAACAGAAAAGAGCATAATATGACAAAAATGCCTAACTAACTATTTGATGGCCGCGCAAAACATTTGCAGTGATCCTTAACTTGACTCTAGCAATTATTTGAAGCGTAATAAAAAATAAAAAAATGATGATACATCAACATAGTGTTATCTATACAAAAGTCGCAATTTTCCTAAGGTTCTTCGAGTAGAAATGACTTTAAGAAGGTGAAATTAACTAACTACCTATTTGATCGATACATGGATTGACAATACTTAATATTTCAAGATAACTAATAAATGAAAAATTAGGGTACTTCAACAAAGGATTATATATTCAATAGGTAGGAGTTTTCGGCAATTCGTCAAACAGAAAAGAGCATAATATGACAAAAATGCCTAACCAACTATTTGATGGCCACGCAAAAAATTTGCAGCGATCCTTAACTTGACTCTAGCTATTATTTGAAGCGTAATAATAAATAAAAAAATGATGATACATCAACATAGTTTTATCTATACAAAAGTCGCAATTTTCCTAAGGTTCTTCGAGTGGAAGTGACTTTAAGAAGGTGAAATTAAGTAACCACCTATTTGATCGATACTTGGATTGACAATGCTTAATATTTCAAGATAACAAATAAATAAAAAATTAGGGTACTTCAACAAAGGATTATATATTCAATAGGTAGGAGTTTTCGGCAAGTCGTAAAACAGAAAAGAGCGTAATATGTCAAAAATGCCTAACTAACTATTTGATGGCCGCGCAAAACGTTTGCAGTGATGATTAAATTGACTCTAGCTATTATTTGAAGCGTAATAATAAATAAAAAAATGATGATACATCAACATAGTGTTATCTATACAAAAGCCGCAATTTTCCTAAGGTTTTTCGAGTAGAAATGACTTTAAGAAGGTAAAATTAACTAACCACCTATTTGATCGATACTTGGATTGACAATGCTTAATATTTCAAGATAACTAAAAAATAAAAAATTAGGGTACTTCAACAAAGGATTATATATTCAATAGGTAGGAGTTTTCGGCAATTCGTCAAACAGAAAAGAGCATAATATGACAAAAATTCCTAACCAACTATTTGATGGCCGCGCAAAACATTTGCAGTGATCCTTAACTTGACTCTAGCTATTATTTGAAGCGTAATAATAAATAAAAAAATGATGATACATCAACATAGTTTTATCTATACAAAAGTCGCAATTTTCCTAAGGTTCTTCGAGTAGAAGTGACTTTAAGAAGGTGAAATTAAGTAACCACCTATTTGATCGATACTTGGATTGACAATGCTTAATATTTCAAGATAACTAATAAATAAAAAATTAGGGTACTTCAACAAAGGATTATATATTCAATAGGTAGGAGTTTTCGGCAATTCGTCAAACAGAAAAGAGCATAATATGACAAAAATTCCTAACCAACTATTTGATGGCCGCGCAAAACGTTTGCAGTGATGCTTAACTTGACTCTAGCTATTATTTGAAGCGTAATAATAAATAAAAAAATGATGACACATCAACATAGTGTTATCTATACAAAAGTCGCAATTTTCCTAAGGTTCTTCGAGTAGAAATGACTTTAAGAAGGTTAAATTAACTAACTACCTATTTGATCGATACTTGGATTGACAATGCTTAATATTTCAAGATAACTAATGAATAAAAAATTAGGGTACTTCAAGAAAGGATTATATATTCATTAGGTAGGAGTTTTCGGCAATTCGTCAAACAGAAAAGAGCATAATATGACAAAAATGCCTAACTAACTATTTGATGGCCGCGCAAAACATTTGCAGTGACCCTTAACTTGACTCTAGCTATTATTTGAAGCATAATAATAAATAAAAAAATGATGATACATCAACATAGTGTTATCTATACAAAAGTCTCAATTTTCCCAAGGTTCTTCGAGTAGAAGTGACTTTAAGAAGGTGAAATTAACTAACCACCTATTGGATCGATACTTGGATTGACAATGCTTAATATTTAAAGATAACTAGTAAATAAAAAGTTAGGGTACTTCAACATAGGATTATATATTCAATAGGTAGGAGTTTTCGGCAATTCGTCAAACAGAAAAGAGCTTAATATGACAAAAATGCCTAACTAACTATTTGATGGCCGCGCAAAACATTTGCAGTGATCCTTAATTTGACTCTAGCTATTATTTGAAGCGTAATAATAAATAAAAAAATGATGATACATCAACATAGTGTTATCTATACAAAAGCCGCAATTTTCCTAAGGTTCTTCGAGTAGAAATGACTTTAAGAAGGTTAAATTAACTAACTACCTATTTGATCGATACTTGGATTGACAATGCTTAATATTTCAAGATAACTAATAAATAAAAAATTAGGGTACTTCAACAAAGGATTATATTTTCAATAGGTAGGAGTTTGCGGCAATTCGTCAAACAGAAAAGAGCATAATATGACAAAAATGCCTAACTAACTATTTGATGGCCCCGCAAAACATTTGCAGTGATGCTTAACTTGACTCTAGCTATTATTTGAAGGGTAATAATAAATAAAAAAATGACGATACATCAACATAGTGTTATCTGTACAAAAGTCGCAATTTTCCTAAGGTTCTTCGAGTAGAAGTGATTTTAAGAAGGTGAAATTAAGTAACCACCTATTTGATCGATACTTGGATTGACAATGCTTAATATTTCAAGATAACAAATAAATAAAAAATTAGGGTACTTCAACAAAGGATTATATATTCAATAGGTAGGAGTTTTCGGCAAGTCGTAAAACAGAAAAGAGCGTAATATGACAAAAATGCCTAACTAACTATTTGATGGCCGCGCAAAACGTTTGCAGTGATGATTAAATTGACTCTAGCTATTATTTGAAGCGTAATAATAAATAAAAAAATGATGATACATCAACATAGTGTTATCTATACAAAAGCCACAATTTTCCTAAGGTACTTCGAGTAGAAATGACTTTAAGAAGGTAAAATTAACTAACCACCTATTTGATCGATACTTGGATTGACAATGCTTAATATTTCAAGATAACTAAAAAATAAAAAATTAGGGTACTTCAACAAAGGATTATATATTCAATAGGTAGGAGTTTTCGGCAATTCGTCAAACAGAAAAGAGCATAATATGACAAAAATGCCTAACCAACTATTTGATGGCCGCGCAAAACATTTGCAGTGATCCTTAACTTGACTCCAGCTACTATTTGAAGCGTAATAATAAATAAAAAAATGATGATACATCAACATAGTTTTATCTATACAAAAGTCGCAATTTTCCTAAGGTTCTTCGAGTAGAAGTGACTTTAAGAAGGTGAAATTAAGTAACCACCTATTTGATCGATACTTGGATTGACAATAATTAATATTTAAAGATAACAAATAAATAAAAAATTAAGGTACTTCAACAAAGGATTATATATTCAATAGGTAGGAGTTTTCGGCAAATCGTAATACAGAAAAGAGCGTAATATGACAAAAATGCCTAACTAACTATTTGATGGCCGCGCAAAACGTTTGCAGTGATGCTTAACTTGACTCTAGCTATTATTTGAAGCGTAATAATAAATAAAAAAATGATGACACATCAACATAGTGTTATCTATACAAAAGTCGCAATTTTCCTAAGGTTTTTCGAGTAGAAATGACTTTAAGAAGGTAAAATTAACTAACCACCTTTTTGATCGATACTTGGATTGACAATGCTTAATATTTCAAGATAACTAGTAAATAAAAAGTTAGGGTACTTCATCAAAGGATTATATATTCAATAGGTAGGACTTTTCGGCAATTCGTCAAACAGAAAAGAGCATAATATGACAAAAATGCCTAACTAACTATTTGATGGCCGCGCAAAACATTTGAAGTGATCCTTAACTTGACTCTAGCTATTATTTGAAGCGTAATAATAAATAAAAAAAATGATGATACATCAACATAGTTTTATCTATACAAAAGTCGCAATTTTCCTAAGGTTCTTCGAGTGGAAGTGACTTTAAGAAGGTGAAATTAAGTAACCACCTATTTGATCGATACTTGGATTGACAATGCTTAATATTTCAAGATAACAAATAAATAAAAAATTAGGGTACTTCAACAAAGGATTATATATTCAATAGGTAGGAGTTTTCGGCAAGTCGTAAAACAGAAAAGAGCGTAATATGTCAAAAATGCCTAACTAACTATTTGATGGCCGCGCAAAACGTTTGCAGTGATGATTAAATTGACTCTAGCTATTATTTGAAGCGTAATAATAAATAAAAAAATGATGATACATCAACATAGTGTTATCTATACAAAAGCCGCAATTTTCCTAAGGTTTTTCGAGTAGAAATGACTTTAAGAAGGTAAAATTAACTAACCACCTATTTGATCGATACTTGGATTGACAATGCTTAATATTTCAAGATAACTAAAAAATAAAAAATTAGGGTACTTCAACAAAGGATTATTTATTCAATAGGTAGGAGTTTTCGGCAATTCGTCAAACAGAAAAGAGCATAATATGACAAAAATGCCTAACTAACTATTTGATGGCCGCGCAAAACATTTGCAGTGATCCTTAACTTGACTCCAGCTACTATTTGAAGCGTAATAATAAATAAAAAAATGTTGATACATCAACATAGTTTTATCTATACAAAAGTCGCAATTTTCCTAAGGTTCTTCGAGTAGAAGTGACTTTAAGAAGGTGAAATTAAGTAACCACCTATTTGATCGATACTTGGATTGACAATGCTTAATATTTCAAGATAACTAATAAATAAAAAATTAGGGTACTTCAACAAAGGATTATATATTCAATAGGTAGGAGTTTTCGGCAATTCGTCAAACAGAAAAGAGCATAATATGACAAAAATTCCTAACCAACTATTTGATGGCCGCGCAAAACATTTGCAGTGATCCTTAACTTGACTCTAGCTATTATTTGAAGCGTAATAATAAATAAAAAAATGATGATACATCAACATAGTTTTATCTATACAAAAGTCGCAATTTTCCTAAGGTTCTTCGAGTAGAAGTGACTTTAAGAAGGTGAAATTAAGTAACCACCTATTTGATCGATACTTGGATTGACAATGCTTAATATTTCAAGATAACAAATAAATAAAAAATTAGGATACTTCAACAAAGGATTATATATTCAATAGGTAGGAGTTTTCGGCAAGTTGTAAAACAGAAAAGAGCGTAATATGACAAAAATGCCTAACTAACTATTTGATGGCCGCGCAAAACGTTTGCAGTGATGCTTAACTTGGCTCTAGCTATTATTTGAAGCGTAATAATAAATAAAAAAATGATGATACATCAACATAGTGTTATCTATACAAAAGTCGCAATTTTCCTAAGGTTCTTCGAGTAGAAATGACTTTAAGAAGGTAAAATTAACTAACCACCTATTTGATCGATACTTGGATTGACAATGCTTATTATTTCAAGATAACTAATAAATAAAAAATTAGGGTACTTCAACAAAGGATTATATATTCAATAGGTAGGAGTTTTCGGCAATTCGTCAAACAGAAAAGAGCATAATATGACAAAAATGCCTAACCAACTATTTGATGGCCGCGCAAAACATTTGCAGTGATCCTTAACTTGACTCCAGCTACTATTTGAAGCGTAATAATAAATAAAAAAATGATGATACATCAACATAGTTTTATCTATACAAAAGTCGCAATTTTCCTAAGGTTCTTCGAGTAGAAGTGACTTTAAGAAGTTGAAATTAAGTAACCACCTATTTGATCGATACTTGGATTGACAATGCTTAATATTTCAAGATAACTAATAAATAAAAAATTAGGGTACTTCAACAAAGGATTATATATTCAATAGGTAGGAGTTTTCGGCAATTCGTCAAACAGAAAAGAGTATAATATGACAAAAATTCCTAACCAACTATTTGATGGCCGCGCAAAACATTTGCAGTGATCCTTAACTTGACTCTAGCTATTATTTGAAGCGTAATAATAAATAAAAAAATGATGATACATCAACATAGTTTTATCTATACAAAAGTCGCAATTTTCCTAAGGTTCTTCGAGTAGAAGTGACTTTAAGAAGGTGAAATTAAGTAACCACCTATTTGATCGATACTTGGATTGACAATGCTTAATATTTCAAGATAACAAATAAATAAAAAATTAGGGTACTTCAACAAAGGATTATATATTCAATAGGTAGGAGTTTTCGGCAAGTCGTAAAAGAGAAAAGAGCGTAATATGACAAAAATGCCTAACTAACTATTTGATGGCCGCGCAAAACGTTTGCAGTGATGCTTAACTTGACTCTAGCTATTATTTGAAGCGTAATAATAAATAAAAAAATGATGATACATCAACATAGTGTTATCTATACAAAAGTCGCAATTTTCCTAAGGTTCTTCGAGTAGAAATGACTTTAAGAAGGTAAAATTAACTAACCACATATTTGATAGATACTTGGATTGACAATGCTTATTATTTCAAGATAACTAATAAATAAAAAATTAGGGTACTTCAACAAAGGATTATATATTCAATAGGTAGGAGTTTTCGGCAATCCGTCAAACAGAAAAGAGCATAATATGACAAAAATGCCTAACTAACTATTTGATGGCCGCGCAAAACATTTGCAGTGATCCTTAACTTGACTCTAGCAATTATTTGAAGCGTAATAAAAAATAAAAAAATGATGATACATCAACTTAGTGTTATCTATACAAAAGTCGCAATTTTCCTAAGGTTCTTCGAGTAGAAATGACTTTAAGAAGGTGAAATTAACTAACTACCTATTTGATCGATACATGGATTGACAATGCTTAATATTTCAAGATAACTAATAAATAAAAAATTAGGGTACTTCAACAAAGGATTATATATTCAATAGGTAGGAGTTTTCGGCAATTCGTCAAACAGAAAAGAACATAATATGACAAAAATGCCTAACCAACTATTTGATGGCCACGCAAAACATTTGCAGTGTTCCTTAACTTGACTCTAGCTATTATTTGAAGCGTAATAATAAATAAAAAAATGATGATACATCAACATAGTTTTATCTATACAAAAGTCGCAATTTTCCTAAGGTTCTTCGAGTAGAAGTGACTTTAAGAAGGTGAAATTAAGTAACCACCTATTTGATCGATACATGGATTGACAATGCTTAATATTTCAAGATAACAAATAAATAAAAAATTAGGGTACTTCAACAAAGGATTATATATACAATATGTAGGAGTTTTCGGCAAGTCGTAAAACAGAAAAGAGCGTAATATGACAAAAATGCCTAACTAACTATTTGATGGCCGCGCAAAACGTTTGCAGTGATGCTTAACTTGACTCTAGCTATTATTTGAAGCGTAATAAGAAATAAAAAAATGATGACACATCAACATAGTGTTATCTATACAAAAGTCGCAATTTTCCTAAGGTTCTTCGAGTAGAAATGACTTTAAGAAGGTTAAATTAACTAACTACCTATTTGATCGATACTTGGATTGACAATGCTTAATATTTCAAGATAACTAATGAATAAAAAATTAGGGTACTTCAAGAAAGGATTATATATTCATTAGGTAGGAGTTTTCGGCAATTCGTCAAACAGAAAAGAGCATAATATGACAAAAATGCCTAACTAACTATTTGATGGCCGCGCAAAACATTTGCAGTGACCCTTAACTTGCCTCTAGCTATTATTTGAAGCATAATAATAAATAAAAAAATGATGATACATCAACATAGTGTTATCTATACAAAAGTCTCAATTTTCCCAAGGTTCTTCGAGTAGAAGTGACTTTAAGAAGGTGAAATTAACTAACCACCTATTGGATCGATACTTGGATTGACAATGCTTAATATTTAAAGATAACTAGTAAATAAAAAGTTAGGGTACTTCAACATAGGATTATATATTCAATAGGTAGGAGTTTTCGGCAATTCGTCAAACAGAAAAGAGCTTAATATGACAAAAATGCCTAACTAACTATTTGATGGCCGCGCAAAACATTTGCAGTGATCCTTAATTTGACTCTAGCTATTATTTGAAGCGTAATAATAAATAAAAAAATGATGATACATCAACATAGTGTTATCTATACAAAAGCCGCAATTTTCCTAAGGTTCTTCGAGTAGAAATGACTTTAAGAAGGTTAAATTAACTAACTACCTATTTGATCGATACTTGGATTGACAATGCTTAATATTTCAAGATAACTAATAAATAAAAAATTAGGGTACTTCAACAAAGGATTATATTTTCAATAGGTAGGAGTTTGCGGCAATTCGTCAAACAGAAAAGAGCATAATATGACAAAAATGCCTAACTAACTATTTGATGGCCCCGCAAAACATTTGCAGTGATGCTTAACTTGACTCTAGCTATTATTTGAAGGGTAATAATAAATAAAAAAATGACGATACATCAACATAGTGTTATCTGTACAAAAGTCGCAATTTTCCTAAGGTTCTTCGAGTAGAAGTGACTTTAAGAAGGTGAAATTAAGTAACCACCTATTTGATCGATACTTGGATTGACAATGCTTAATATTTCAAGATAACAAATAAATAAAAAATTAGGGTACTTCAACAAAGGATTATATATTCAATAGGTAGGAGTTTTCGGCAAGTCGTAAAACAGAAAAGAGCGTAATATGACAAAAATGCCTAACTAACTATTTGATGGCCGCGCAAAACGTTTGCAGTGATGATTAAATTGACTCTAGCTATTATTTGAAGCGTAATAATAAATAAAAAAATGATGATACATCAACATAGTGTTATCTATACAAAAGCCACAATTTTCCTAAGGTACTTCGAGTAGAAATGACTTTAAGAAGGTAAAATTAACTAACCACCTATTTGATCGATACTTGGATTGACAATGCTTAATATTTCAAGATAACTAAAAAATAAAAAATTAGGGTACTTCAACAAAGGATTATATATTCAATAGGTAGGAGTTTTCGGCAATTCGTCAAACAGAAAAGAGCATAATATGACAAAAATGCCTAACCAACTATTTGATGGCCGCGCAAAACATTTGCAGTGATCCTTAACTTGACTCCAGCTACTATTTGAAGCGTAATAATAAATAAAAAAATGATGATACATCAACATAGTTTTATCTATACAAAAGTCGCAATTTTCCTAAGGTTCTTCGAGTAGAAGTGACTTTAAGAAGGTGAAATTAAGTAACCACCTATTTGATCGATACTTGGATTGACAATAATTAATATTTAAAGATAACAAATAAATAAAAAATTAAGGTACTTCAACAAAGGATTATATATTCAATAGGTAGGAGTTTTCGGCAAATCGTAATACAGAAAAGAGCGTAATATGACAAAAATGCCTAACTAACTATTTGATGGCCGCGCAAAACGTTTGCAGTGATGCTTAACTTGACTCTAGCTATTATTTGAAGCGTAATAATAAATAAAAAAATGATGACACATCAACATAGTGTTATCTATACAAAAGTCGCAATTTTCCTAAGGTTTTTCGAGTAGAAATGACTTTAAGAAGGTAAAATTAACTAACCACCTTTTTGATCGATACTTGGATTGACAATGCTTAATATTTCAAGATAACTAGTAAATAAAAAGTTAGGGTACTTCATCAAAGGATTATATATTCAATAGGTAGGACTTTTCGGCAATTCGTCAAACAGAAAAGAGCTAATATGACAAAAATGCCTAACTAACTATTTGATGGCCGCGCAAAACATTTGAAGTGATCCTTAACTTGACTCTAGCAATTATTTGAAGCAAATAAAAAATAAAAAATAATGATGATACATCAACATAGTGTTATCTATACAAAAGTCGCAGTTTTCCTAAGGTTCTTCGAGTAGAAATGACTTTAAGAAGGTGAAATTAACTAACAACCTATTTGATCGATACATGGATTGACAATGCTTAATATTTCAAGATAACTAATAAATAAAAAATTAGGGTACTTCAACAAAGGATTATATATTCAATAGGTAGGAGTTTTCGGCAATTCGTCAAACAGAAAAGAGCATAATATGACAAAAATGCCTAACCAACTATTTGATGGCCGCGCAAAACGTTTGCAGTGATCCTTAACTTGACTCTAGCTATTATTTGAAGTGTAATAATAAATAAAAAAATGTTGATACATCAACATAGTTTTATCTATACAAAAGTCGCAATTTTCCTAAGGTTCTTCGAGTAGAAGTGACTTTAAGAAGGTGAAATTAACTAACCACCTATTTGATCGATACTTGGATTGACAATGCTTAATATTTAAAGATAACTAATAAATAAAAAATTAGGGTACTTTAACAAAGGATTATATATTCAATAGGTAGGAGTTTTCGACAATTCGTCAAACAGAAAAGAGCATAATATGACAAAAATTCCTAACCAACTATTTGATGGCCGCGCAAAACATTTGCAGCGATCCTTAACTTGACTCTAGCTATTATTTGAAGCGTAATAATAAATAAAAAAATGATGATACATCAACATAGTTTTATCTATACAAAAGTCGCAATTTTCCTAAGGTTCTTCGAGTAGAAGTGACTTTAAGAAGGTGAAATTAAGTAACCACCTATTTGATCGATACTTGGATTGACAATGCTTAATATTTCAAGATAACAAATAAATAAAAAATTAGGATACTTCAACAAAGGATTATATATTCAATAGGTAGGAGTTTTCGGCAAGTTGTAAAACAGAAAAGAGCGTAATATGACAAAAATGCCTAACTAACTATTTGATGGCCGCGCAAAACGTTTGCAGTGATGCTTAACTTGGCTCTAGCTATTATTTGAAGCGTAATAATAAATAAAAAAATGATGATACATCAACATAGTGTTATCTATACAAAAGTCGCAATTTTCCTAAGGTTCTTCGAGTAGAAATGACTTTAAGAAGGTAAAATTAACTAACCACCTATTTGATCGATACTTGGATTGACAATGCTTATTATTTCAAGATAACTAATAAATAAAAAATTAGGGTACTTCAACAAAGGATTATATATTCAATAGGTAGGAGTTTTCGGCAATTCGTCAAACAGAAAAGAGCATAATATGACAAAAATGCCTAACCAACTATTTGATGGCCGCGCAAAACATTTGCAGTGATCCTTAACTTGACTCCAGCTACTATTTGAAGCGTAATAATAAATAAAAAAATGATGATACATCAACATAGTTTTATCTATACAAAAGTCGCAATTTTCCTAAGGTTCTTCGAGTAGAAGTGACTTTAAGAAGTTGAAATTAAGTAACCACCTATTTGATCGATACTTGGATTGACAATGCTTAATATTTCAAGATAACTAATAAATAAAAAATTAGGGTACTTCAACAAAGGATTATATATTCAATAGGTAGGAGTTTTCGGCAATTCGTCAAACAGAAAAGAGTATAATATGACAAAAATTCCTAACCAACTATTTGATGGCCGCGCAAAACATTTGCAGTGATCCTTAACTTGACTCTAGCTATTATTTGAAGCGTAATAATAAATAAAAAAATGATGATACATCAACATAGTTTTATCTATACAAAAGTCGCAATTTTCCTAAGGTTCTTCGAGTAGAAGTGACTTTAAGAAGGTGAAATTAAGTAACCACCTATTTGATCGATACTTGGATTGACAATGCTTAATATTTCAAGATAACAAATAAATAAAAAATTAGGGTACTTCAACAAAGGATTATATATTCAATAGGTAGGAGTTTTCGGCAAGTCGTAAAAGAGAAAAGAGCGTAATATGACAAAAATGCCTAACTAACTATTTGATGGCCGCGCAAAACGTTTGCAGTGATGCTTAACTTGACTCTAGCTATTATTTGAAGCGTAATAATAAATAAAAAAATGATGATACATCAACATAGTGTTATCTATACAAAAGTCGCAATTTTCCTAAGGTTCTTCGAGTAGAAATGACTTTAAGAAGGTAAAATTAACTAACCACATATTTGATAGATACTTGGATTGACAATGCTTATTATTTCAAGATAACTAATAAATAAAAAATTAGGGTACTTCAACAAAGGATTATATATTCAATAGGTAGGAGTTTTCGGCAATCCGTCAAACAGAAAAGAACATAATATGACAAAAATGCCTAACCAACTATTTGATGGCCACGCAAAACATTTGCAGTGTTCCTTAACTTGACTCTAGCTATTATTTGAAGCGTAATAATAAATAAAAAAATGATGATACATCAACATAGTTTTATCTATACAAAAGTCGCAATTTTCCTAAGGTTCTTCGAGTAGAAGTGACTTTAAGAAGGTGAAATTAAGTAACCACCTATTTGATCGATACATGGATTGACAATGCTTAATATTTCAAGATAACAAATAAATAAAAAATTAGGGTACTTCAACAAAGGATTATATATACAATATGTAGGAGTTTTCGGCAAGTCGTAAAACAGAAAAGAGCGTAATATGACAAAAATGCCTAACTAACTATTTGATGGCCGCGCAAAACGTTTGCAGTGATGCTTAACTTGACTCTAGCTATTATTTGAAGCGTAATAAGAAATAAAAAAATGATGACACATCAACATAGTGTTATCTATACAAAAGTCGCAATTTTCCTAAGGTTCTTCGAGTAGAAATGACTTTAAGAAGGTTAAATTAACTAACTACCTATTTGATCGATACTTGGATTGACAATGCTTAATATTTCAAGATAACTAATGAATAAAAAATTAGGGTACTTCAAGAAAGGATTATATATTCATTAGGTAGGAGTTTTCGGCAATTCGTCAAACAGAAAAGAGCATAATATGACAAAAATGCCTAACTAACTATTTGATGGCCGCGCAAAACATTTGCAGTGACCCTTAACTTGACTCTAGCTATTATTTGAAGCATAATAATAAATAAAAAAATGATGATACATCAACATAGTGTTATCTATACAAAAGTCTCAATTTTCCCAAGGTTCTTCGAGTAGAAGTGACTTTAAGAAGGTGAAATTAACTAACCACCTATTGGATCGATACTTGGATTGACAATGCTTAATATTTAAAGATAACTAGTAAATAAAAAGTTAGGGTACTTCAACATAGGATTATATATTCAATAGGTAGGAGTTTTCGGCAATTCGTCAAACAGAAAAGAGCTTAATATGACAAAAATGCCTAACTAACTATTTGATGGCCGCGCAAAACATTTGCAGTGATCCTTAATTTGACTCTAGCTATTATTTGAAGCGTAATAATAAATAAAAAAATGATGATACATCAACATAGTGTTATCTATACAAAAGCCGCAATTTTCCTAAGGTTCTTCGAGTAGAAATGACTTTAAGAAGGTTAAATTAACTAACTACCTATTTGATCGATACTTGGATTGACAATGCTTAATATTTCAAGATAACTAATAAATAAAAAATTAGGGTACTTCAACAAAGGATTATATTTTCAATAGGTAGGAGTTTGCGGCAATTCGTCAAACAGAAAAGAGCATAATATGACAAAAATGCCTAACTAACTATTTGATGGCCCCGCAAAACATTTGCAGTGATGCTTAACTTGACTCTAGCTATTATTTGAAGGGTAATAATAAATAAAAAAATGACGATACATCAACATAGTGTTATCTGTACAAAAGTCGCAATTTTCCTAAGGTTCTTCGAGTAGAAGTGACTTTAAGAAGGTGAAATTAAGTAACCACCTATTTGATCGATACTTGGATTGACAATGCTTAATATTTCAAGATAACAAATAAATAAAAAATTAGGGTACTTCAACAAAGGATTATATATTCAATAGGTAGGAGTTTTCGGCAAGTCGTAAAACAGAAAAGAGCGTAATATGACAAAAATGCCTAACTAACTATTTGATGGCCGCGCAAAACGTTTGCAGTGATGATTAAATTGACTCTAGCTATTATTTGAAGCGTAATAATAAATAAAAAAATGATGATACATCAACATAGTGTTATCTATACAAAAGCCACAATTTTCCTAAGGTACTTCGAGTAGAAATGACTTTAAGAAGGTAAAATTAACTAACCACCTATTTGATCGATACTTGGATTGACAATGCTTAATATTTCAAGATAACTAAAAAATAAAAAATTAGGGTACTTCAACAAAGGATTATATATTCAATAGGTAGGAGTTTTCGGCAATTCGTCAAACAGAAAAGAGCATAATATGACAAAAATGCCTAACCAACTATTTGATGGCCGCGCAAAACATTTGCAGTGATCCTTAACTTGACTCCAGCTACTATTTGAAGCGTAATAATAAATAAAAAAATGATGATACATCAACATAGTTTTATCTATACAAAAGTCGCAATTTTCCTAAGGTTCTTCGAGTAGAAGTGACTTTAAGAAGGTGAAATTAAGTAACCACCTATTTGATCGATACTTGGATTGACAATAATTAATATTTAAAGATAACAAATAAATAAAAAATTAAGGTACTTCAACAAAGGATTATATATTCAATAGGTAGGAGTTTTCGGCAAATCGTAATACAGAAAAGAGCGTAATATGACAAAAATGCCTAACTAACTATTTGATGGCCGCGCAAAACGTTTGCAGTGATGCTTAACTTGACTCTAGCTATTATTTGAAGCGTAATAATAAATAAAAAAATGATGACACATCAACATAGTGTTATCTATACAAAAGTCGCAATTTTCCTAAGGTTTTTCGAGTAGAAATGACTTTAAGAAGGTAAAATTAACTAACCACCTTTTTTATCGATACTTGGATTGACAATGCTTAATATTTCAAGATAACTAGTAAATAAAAAGTTAGGGTACTTCATCAAAGGATTATATATTCAATAGGTAGGACTTTTCGGCAATTCGTCAAACAGAAAAGAGCATAATATGACAAAAATGCCTAACTAACTATTTGATGGCCGCGCAAAACATTTGAAGTGATCCTTAACTTGACTCTAGCAATTATTTGAAGCATAATAAAAAATAAAAAATAATGATGATACATCAACATAGTGTTATCTATACAAAAGTCGCAGTTTTCCTAAGGTTCTTCGAGTAGAAATGACTTTAAGAAGGTGAAATTAACTAACAACCTATTTGATCGATACATGGATTGACAATGCTTAATATTTCAAGATAACTAATAAATAAAAAATTAGGGTACTTCAACAAAGGATTATATATTCAATAGGTAGGAGTTTTCGGCAATTCGTCAAACAGAAAAGAGCATAATATGACAAAAATGCCTAACCAACTATTTGATGGCCGCGCAAAACGTTTGCAGTGATCCTTAACTTGACTCTAGCTATTATTTGAAGTGTAATAATAAATAAAAAAATGATGATACATCAACATAGTTTTATCTATACAAAAGTCGCAATTTTCCTAAGATTCTTCGAGTAGAAATGACTTTAAGAAGGTGAAATTAACTAACCACCTATTTGATCGATACTTGGATTGACAATGCTTAATATTTAAAGATAACTAATAAATAAAAAATTAGGGTACTTTAACAAAGGATTATATATTCAATAGGTAGGAGCTTTCGGCAATTCGTCAAACAGAAAAGAGCATAATATTACAAAAATGCCTAACTAACTATTTGATGGCCGCGCAAAACATTTGCAGTGATCCTTAACTTGACTCTAGCAATTATTTGAAGCGTAATAATAAATAAAAAAATGATGACACATCAACATTGTGTTTTCTATACAAAAGTCGCAATTTTCCTATGGTTCTTCTAGTAGAAATGACTTTAAGAAGGTGAAATTAACTAACTACCTATTTGATCGATACATGGATTGACAATGCTTAATATTTCAAGATAACTAATAAATAAAAAATTAGGGTACTTCAACAAAGGATTATATATTCAATAGGTAGGAGTTTTCGGCAATTCGTCAAACAGAAAAGAGCATTATATGACAAAAATACCTAACTAACTATTTGATGGCCGCGCAAAACATTTGCAGTGATCCTTAACTTGACTCTAGCTATTATTTGAAACGTAATAATAAATAAAAAAATGATGATACATCAACATAGTGTTATCTATACAAAAGTCGAAATTTTCCTAAGGTTCTTCGAGTAGAAATGACTTTAAGAAGGTGAAATTAACTAACTACCTATTTGATCGATACTTGGATTGACAATGCTAAATATTTCAAGATAACTAATAAATAAAAAATTAGGGTACTTCAAAAAAGGATTATATATTCAATAGGTTGGAGTTTTCGGCAATTCGTCAAATAGAAATGCGCATAATATGACAAACAATTCATAACTACATATTTGATCGCGCACAAAACATTTCCAGTGATCCTTAACTTTACACTAGCTATTATTTGAAGCGTAATAATAAATAAAAAAATGATGACACATCAACATTGTGTTTTCTATACAAAAGTCGCAATTTTCCTATGGTTCTTCTAGTAGAAATGACTTTAAGAAGGTGAAATTAACTAACTACCTATTTGATCGATACATGGATTGACAATGCTTAATATTTCAAGATAACTAATAAATAAAAAATTAGGGTACTTCAACAAAGGATTATATATTCAATAGGTAGGAGTTTTCGGCAATTCGTCAAACAGAAAAGAGCATTATATGACAAAAATACCTAACTAACTATTTGATGGCCGCGCAAAACATTTGCAGTGATCCTTAACTTGACTCTAGCAATTATTTGAAGCGTAATAAAAAATAAAAAATTGATGATTTATCAACATAGTGTTATCTATACAAAAGTCGCAATTTTCCTAAGGTTCTTCGAGTAGAAATGACTTTAAGAAGGTGAAATTAACTAACTACCTATTTGATCGATACATGGATTAACAATGCTTAATATTTCAAGATAACTAATAAATAAAAAATTAGGGTACTTCAACAAAGGATTATATATTCAATAGGTAGGAGTTTTCGGCAATTCGTCAAACAGAAAAGAGCTTAATATGACAAAAATGCCTAACCAACTATTTGATGGCCGCGCAAAACATTTGCAGTGATCCTTAACTTGACTCTAGCTATTATTTGAAACATAATAATAAATAAAAAAATGATGATACATCAACATAGTGTTATCTATACAAAAGTCGCAATTTTCCTAAGGTTTTTCGAGTAGAAGTGACTTTAAGAAGGTGAAATTAAGTAACCACCTATTTGATCGATACTTGGATTGACAATGCTTAATATTTCAAGATAACAAATAAATAAAAAATTAGGGTATTTCAGCAAAGGATTATATATTCAATAGGTAGGAGTTTTCGGCAAGTCGTAAAACCGAAAAGAGCGTAATATGACAAAAATGCGTAACTAACTATTTGATGGCCGCGCAAAACGTTTGCAGTGATCCTTAACTTGACTCTAGCTATTATTTGAAGCGTAATAATAAATAAAAAATGATGATACAACAACATAGTGTTATCTATACAAAAGTCGCAATTTTCCTAAGGTTCTTCGAGTAGAAATGACTTTAAGAAGGTGAAATTAACTAACCACCTATTTGAACGATACTTGGATTGACAATGCTTAATATTTAAAGATAACTAGTAAATAAAAAATTAGGGTACTTCAACAAAGGATTATATATTCAATAGGTAGGAGTTTTCGGCAATTCGTCACACAAAAATGCGCATAATATGACAAAAAATTCCTAACTACATATTTGATCGCCGCACAAAACATTTGCAGTGATCCTTAACTTTACTCTAGCTATTATTTGAAGTGTAATAATAAATAAAAAATGATGATACAACAACATAGTGTTATCTATACAAAAGTCGCAATTTTCCTAAGGTTCTTCGAGTAGAAGTGACTTTAAGAAGGTGAAATTAACTAACCACCTATTTGATCGATACTTGGATTGACAATGTTTAATATTTCAAGATAACTAGTAAATAAAAAATTACGGTACTTCTACAAAGCATTATATAATCAATAGGTGGGAGTTTTCGGCAATTCTTCAAACATAAAAGAGCATAATATGACAAAAATGCCTAACTACCTATTTGATCGCCGCGCAAAACATTTGCAGTGATCCTTAACTTGACTCTAGCTATTATTGGAAGCGTAATAATAAATAATAAAATGATGATACATCAACATAGTGTTATCTATACAAAAGTCGCAATTTTCCTAAGGTTCTTCGAGTAGAAATGACTTTAAGAAGGTGAAATTAACTTACCACCTATTTGATCGATACTTGGAATGACAATGCTTAATATTTCAAGATAACTAATAAATAAAAAATTAGGGTACTTCAACAAAGGATTAAATATTCAATAGGTAGGAGTTTTCGGCAATTCGTCAAACAGAAAAGAGCATAATATGACAAAAATGCCTAACTAACTATTTGATGGCCGCGCAAAACATTTGCAGTGATCCTTAACTTGACTCTAGCTATTATTTGAAGCGTAATAATAAATAAAAAAAATGATGATACATCAACATAGTGTTATCTATACAAAAGTCGCAATTTTCCTAAGGAACTTCGTGTAGAAATGACTTTAAGAAGGTGAAATTAACTAACTACCTATTTGATCGATACATGGATTGACAATGCTTAATATTTCAAGATAACTAATAAATAAAAAATTAGGGAACTTCAACAAAGGATTATATTTTCAATAGGTAGGAGTTTTCGGCAATTCGTCAAACAGAAATGCGCATAATATGACAAAAAATTCCTAACTACATAGTTGATCGCCGCACAAAAGATTTGCAGTGATCCTTAACTTTACACTAGCTATTATTTGAAGTGTAATAATAAAGAAAAAATGATGATACAACAACATAGTGTTATCTATACAAAAGTCGCAATTTTCCTAAGGTTCTTCGAGTAGATGTGACTTTAAGAAGGTGAAATTAACTAACCACCAATTTGATCGATACTTGGATTGAAAATGTTTAATATTTCAAGATAACTAGTAAATAAAAAATTGGGGTACTTCAACAAAGCATTATATAATCAATAGGTGGGAGTTTTCGGCAATTCGTCAAACAGAAAAGAGCATAATATGACAAAAATGCCTAACCAACTATTTGATGGCCGCGCAAAACATTTGCAGTGATCCTTAACTTGACTCTAGCTATTATTTGAAGCGTAATAATAAATAAAAAAATGATGATATATCAACATAGTTTTATCTATACAAAAGTCACAATTTTCCTAAGGTTCTTCGAGTAGAAACGACTTTAATAATGTAAAATTAACTAACCACCTATTTGATCGATACTTGGATTGACAATGCTTAATATTTCAAGATAACTAATAAATAAAAAATTAGGGTACTTCTACAAAGGATTATATATTCAATACGTATGAGTTTTCGGCAATTCGTCAAACAGAAAAGAGCATAATATGACAAAAATGCCTAACTAACTATTTGATGGCCGCGCAAAACATTTGCAGTGATCCTTAACTTGACTCTAGCAATTATTTGAAGCGTAATAAAAAATAAAAAAATGATGATACATCAACATAGTGTTATCTATACAAAAGTCGCAATTTTCCTAAGGTTCTTCGAGTAGAAGTGACTTTAAGAAGGTGAAATTAACTAACCACCTATTTGATCGATACTTGGATTGACAATGCTTAATATTTCAAGATAACAAACAAATAAAAAATTAGTGTACTTCAACAAAGGATTATATATTCAATAGGTAGGAGTTTTCGGCAAGTCGTAAAACCGAAAAGAGCGTAATATGACAAAAATGCCTAACTAACTATTTGATGGCCGCGCAAAACGTTTGCAGTGATCCTTAACTTGACTCTAGCTATTATTTGAAGCGTAATAATAAATTAAAAAATGAAGATACATCAACATAGTGTTATCTATACAAAAGTCGCAATTTTCCTAAGGTTCTTCGAGTAGAAATGACTTTAAGAAGGTGAAATTAACTAACTACCTATTTGATCGATACTTGGATTGACAATGCTTAATATTTCAAGATAACTAATAAATAAAAAATTAGGGAACTTCAACAAAGGATTATATATTCAATAGGTAGGAGTTTTCGGCAATTCGTCAAACAAAAAAGAGCATAATAAGACAAAAATGCCTAACTAACTATTTGATGGCCGCGCAAAACATTTGCAGTGATCCTTAACTTGACTCTAGCAATTATTTGAAGCGTAATAAAAAATAAAAAATTGATGATATATCAACATAGTGTTATCTATACAAAAGTCGCAATTTTCCTAATGTTCTTCGAGTAGAAATGACTTTAAGAAGGTGAAATTAACTAACTACCTATTTGATCGATACATGGATTAACAATGCTTAATATTTCAAGATAACTAATAAATAAAAAGTTAGGGTACTTCAACAAAGGATTATATATTTAATAGGTAGGAGTTTTCGGCAATTCGTCAAACAAAAAAGAGCTTAATATGACAAAAATGCCTAACCAACTATTTGATGGCCGCGCAAAACATTTGAAGTGATCCTTAACTTGACTCTAGCTATTATTTGAAACATAATAATAAATAAAAAAATGATGATACATCAACATAGTGTTATCTATACAAAAGTCGCAATTTTCCTAAGGTTTTTCGAGTAGAAGTGACTTTAAGAAGGTGCAATTAAGTAACCACCTATTTGATCGATACTTGGATTGACAATGCTTAATATTTCAAGATAACAAATAAATAAAAAATTAGGGTACTTCAACAAAGGATTATATATTCAATAGGTAGGAGTTTTCGGCAAGTCGTAAAACCGAAAAGAGCGTAATATGACAAAAATGCGTAACTAACTATTTGATGGCCGCGCAAAACGTTTGCAGTGATCCTTAACTTGACTCTAGCTATTATTTGAAGCGTAATAATAAATAAAAAATGATGATACAACAACATAGTGTTATCTATACAAAAGTCGCAATTTTCCTAAGGTTCTTCGAGTAGAAATGACTTTAAGAAGGTGAAATTAACTAACCACCTATTTGAACGATACTTGGATTGACAATGCTTAATATTTAAAGATAACTAGTAAATAAAAAATTAGGGTACTTCAACAAAGGATTATATATTCAATAGGTAGGAGTTTTCGGCAAGTCGTCACACAAAAATGCGCATAATATGACAAAAAATTCCTAACTACATATTTGATCGCCGCACAAAACATTTGCAGTGATCCTTAACTTTACTCTAGCTATTATTTGAAGTGTAATAATAAAAAAAAAATGATGATACAACAACATAGTGTTATCTATACAAAAATCGCAATTTTCCTAAGGTTCTTCGAGTAGAAGTGACTTTAAGAAGGTGAAATTAACTAACCACCTATTTGATCGATACTTGGATTGACAATGTTTAATATTTCAAGATAACTAGTAAATAAAAAATTACGGTACTTCAACAAAGCACTATATAATCAATAGGTGGGAGTTTTCGGCAATTCTTCAAACATAAAAGAGCATAATATGACAAAAATGCCTAACTACCTATTTGATCGCCGCGCAAAACATTTGCAGTGATCCTTAACTTGACTCTAGCTATTATTGGAAGCGTAATAATAAATAATAAAATGATGATACATCAACATAGTGTTATCTATACAAAAGTCGCAATTTTCCTAAGGTTTTTCGAGTAGAAATGACTTTAAGAAGGTGAAATTAACTTACCACCTATTTGATCGATACTTGGATTGACAATGC
The DNA here is from genome assembly GCA_021437785.1 of Rhodomyrtus psidioides. Lineage (NCBI taxonomy): Eukaryota > Viridiplantae > Streptophyta > Magnoliopsida > Myrtales > Myrtaceae > Rhodomyrtus > Rhodomyrtus psidioides. The sequence goes on along the minus strand of JAILYB010000059.1, from coordinate 5,034,529 downwards.
TTAATATTTCAAGATAACTAATAAATAAAAAATTAGGGTACTTCAACAAAGGATTAAATATTCAATAGGTAGGAGTATTCGGCAATTCGTCAAACAGAAAAGAGCATAATATGACAAAAATGCCTAACTAACTATTTGATGGCCGCGCAAAACATTTGCAGTGATCCTTAACTTGACTCTAGCTATTATTTGAAGCGTAATAATAAATAAAAAAAATGATGATACATCAACATAGTGTTATCTATACAAAAGTCGCAATTTTCCTAAGGTTCTTCGTGTAGAAATGACTTTAAGAAGGTGAAATTAACTAACTACCTATTTGATCGATACATGGATTGACAATGCTTAATATTTCAAGATAACTAATAAATAAAAAATTAGGGTACTTCAACATAGGATTATATATTCAATAGGTAGGAGTTTTCGGCAATTCTTCAAACAGAAAAAAGCATAATATGACAAAAATGCCTAACTAACTATTTGATGGCCGCGCAAAACATTTGCAGTGATCCTTAACTTGACTCTAGCTATTATTTGAAGCGTAATAATAAATAAAAAAAATGATGATACATCAACATAGTGTTATCCATACAAAAGTCGAAATTTTCCTAAGGTTCTTTGAGTAGAAATGACTTTAAGAAGGTGAAATTAACTAACTACCTATTTGATCGATACTTGGATTGACAATGCTTAATATTTCAAGATAACTAATAAATAAAAAATTAGGGTACTTCAACATGGGATTATATATTCAATAGGTAGGAGTTTTCGGCAATTCGTCAAACAAAAAAGAGCATAATAAGACAAAAATGCCTAACTAACTATTTGATGGCCTCGCAAAACATTTGCAGTGATCCTTAACTTGACTCTAGCAATTATTTGAAGCGTAATAAAAAATAAAAAATTGATGATATATCAATATAGTGTTATCTATACAAAAGTCGCAATTTTCCTAAGGTTCTTCGAGTAGAAATGACTTTAAGAAGGTGAAATTAACTAACCACCTATTTGAACGATACTTGGATTGACAATGCTTAATATTTAAAGATAACTAGTAAATAAAAAATTAGGGTACTTCAACAAAGGATTATATATTCAATAGGTAGGAGTTTTCGGCAATTCGTCACACAAAAATGCGCATAATATGACAAAACATTCCTAACTACATATTTGATCGCCGCACAAAACATTTGCAGTGATCCTTAACTTTACTCTAGCCATTATTTGAAGTGTAATAATAAATAAAAAATGATGATACAACAACATAGTGTTATCTATACAAAAGTCGCAATTTTCCTAAGGTTCTTCGAGTAGAAGTGACTTTAAGAAGGTGAAATTAACTAACCACCTATTTGATCGATACTTGGATTGACAATGTTTAATATTTCAAGATAACTAGTAAATAAAAAATTGGGGTACTTCAACAAAGCATTATATAATCAATAGGTGGGAGTTTTCGGCAATTCGTCAAACAGAAAAGAGCATAATATGACAAAAATGCCTAACCAACAATTTGATGGCCGCGCAAAACATTTGCAGTGATCCTTAACTTGACTCTAGCTATTCTTTGAAGCATAATAATTAATAAAAAAATGATGATACATCAACATAGTTTTATCTATACAAAAGTCACAATTTTCCTAAGGTTCTTCGAGTAGAAATGACTTTAATAATGTAAAATTAACTAACCACCTATTTGATCGATACTTGGATTGACAATGCTTAATATTTCAAGTTAACTAATAAATAAAAAATTAGGGTACTTCTACAAAGGATTATATATTCAATAGGTATGAGTTTTCGGCAATTCGTCAAACAGAAAAGAGCATAATATGACAAAAATGCCTAACTAACTATTTGATGGCCGCGTAAAACATTTGCAGTGATCCTTAACTTGACTCTAGCAATTATTTGAAGCGTAATAAAAAATAAAAAAATGATGATACATCAACATAGTGTTATCTATACAAAAGTCGCAATTTTCCTAAGGTTCTTCGAGTAGAAATGACTTTAAGAAGGTGAAATTAACTAACTACCTATTTGATCGATACTTGGATTGACAATGCTTAATATTTCAAGATAACTAATAAATAAAAAATTAGGGTACTTCCACAAAGGATTATATATTCAATAGGTAGGAGTTTTCGGCAATTCGTCAAACAGAAAAGAGCATAATATGACAAAAATGCCTAACCAACTATTTGTTGGCCGCGCAAAACATTTGCAGTGATCCATAACTTGACTCTAGCTATTATTTGAAGCGTAATAATAAATAAAAAAATGATGATACATCAACATAGTGTTATCTATACAAAAGTCGCAATTTTCCTAAGGTTCTTCGAGTAGAAGTGACTTTAAGAAGGTGAAATTAACTAACCACCTATTTGATCGATACTTGGATTGACAATGCTTAATATTTCAAGATAACAAACAAATAAAAAATTAGTGTACTTCAACAAAGGATTATATATTCAATAGGTAGGAGTTTTCGGCAAGTCGTCAAACAGAAATGCGCATAATATGACAAAAAATTCCTAACTACATATTTGATCGCCGCACAAAACATTTGCAGTGATCCTTAACTTTACTCTAGCTATTATTTGAAGTGTAATAATAAATAAAAAATGATGATACAACAACATAGTGTTATCTATACAAAAGTCACAATTTTCCTAAGGTTCTTCGAGTAGAAGTGACTTTAAGAAGGTGAAATTAACTAACCACCTATTTGATCGATACTTGGAATGACAATGTTTAATATTTCAAGATAACTAGTAAATAAAAAATTGCGGTACTTCAACAAAGCATTATATAATCAATAGGTGGGAGTTTTCGGCAATTCTTCAAACATAAAAGAGCATAATATGACAAAAATGCCTAACTACCTATTTGATGGCCGCGCAAAACATTTGCAGTGATCCTTAACTTGACTCTAGCTATTATTTGAAGCATAATAATTAATAAAAAAATGATGATACATCAACATAGTTTTATCTATACAAAAGTCACAATTTTCCTAAGGTTCTTCGAGTAGAAATGACTTTAATAATGTAAAATTAACTAACCACCTATTTGATCGATACTTGGATTGACAATGCTTAATATTTCAAGATAACTAATAAATAAAAAATTAGGGTACTTCTACAAAGGATTATATATTCAATAGGTATGAGTTTTCGGCAATTCGTCAAACAGAAAAGAGCATAATATGACAAAAATGCCTAACCAACTATTTGATGGCCGCGCAAAACATTTGCAGTGATCCTTAACTTGACTCTAGCTATTATTTGAAGCATAATAATTAATAAAAAAATGATGATACATCAACATAGTTTTATCTATACAAAAGTCACAATTTTCCTAAGGTTCTTCGAGTAGAAATGACTTTAATAATGTAAAATTAACTAAGCACCTATTTGATCGATACTTGGATTGACAATGCTTAATATTTCAAGATAACTAATAAATAAAAAATTAGGGTACTTCTACAAAGGATTATATATTCAATAGGTATGAGTTTTCGGCAATTCGTCAGACAGAAAAGAGCATAATATGACAAAAATGCCTAACTAACTATTTGATGGCCGCGTAAAACATTTGCAGTGATCCTTAACTTGACTATAGCAATTATTTGAAGCGTAATAAAAAATAAAAAAATGATGATACATCAACATAGTGTTATCTATACAAAAGTCGCAATTTTCCTAAGGTTCTTCGAGTAGAAGTGACTTTAAGAAGGTGAAATTAACTAACCACCTATTTGATCGATACTTGGATTGACAATGCTTAATATTTCAAGATAACAAACAAATAAAAAATTAGTGTACTTCAACAAAGGATTATATATTCAATAGGTAGGAGTTTTCGGCAAGTCGTAAAACCGAAAAGAGCGTAATATGACAAAAATGCCTAACTAACTATTTGATGGCCGCGCAAAACGTTTGCAGTGATCCTTAACTTGACTCTAGCTATTATTTGAAGCGTAATAATAAATTAAAAAATGAAGATACATCAACATAGTGTTATCTATACAAAAGTCGCAATTTTCCTAAGGTTCTTCGAGTAGAAATGACTTTAAGAAGGTGAAATTCACTAACCACCTATTTCAACGATACTTGGAATGACAATGCTTAATATTTAAAGATAACTTGTAAATAAAAAATTAGGGTACTTCAACAAAGGATTACATATTCAATAGGTAGGAGTTTTCGGCAATTCGTCACACAGAAAAGAGCATAATATGACAAAAATGCCTAACTAACTATTTGATGGCCGCGCAAAACATTTGCAGTGATCCTTAACTTGACTCTAGCTATTATTTGAAGCGTAATAATAAATAAAAAAATGATGATACATCAACATAGTGTTATCTATACAAAAGTCGAAATTTTCCTAAGGTTCTTCGAGTAGAAATGACTTTAAGAAGGTGAAATTAACTAACTACCTATTTGATCGATACTTGGATTGACAATGCTTAATATTTCAAGATAACTAATAAATAAAAAATTAGGGTACTTCAACAAAGGATTATATATCCAATAGGTAGGAGTTTTCGGCAATTCGTCAAACAGAAATGCGCATAATATGACAAAAAATTCCTAACTACATATTTGATCGCCGCACAAAACATTTGCAGTGATCCTTAACTTTACTCTAGCTATTATTTGAAGTGTAATAATAAATAAAAAATGATGATACAACAACATAGTGTTATCTATACAAAAGTCGCAATTTTCCTAAGGTTCTTCGAGTAGAAGTGACTTTAAGAAGGTGAAATTAACTAACCACCTATTTGATCGATACTTGGAATGACAATGTTTAATATTTCAAGATAACTAGTAAATAAAAAATTGCGGTACTTCAACAAAGCATTATATAATCAATAGGTGGGAGTTTTCGGCAATTCTTCAAACATAAAAGAGCATAATATGACAAAAATGCCTAACAACCTATTTGATCGCCGCGCAAAACATTTGCATTGATCCCTAACTTGACTCTAGCTATTATTGGAAGCGTAATAATAAATAAAAAAATGATGATACATCAACATAGTGTTATCTATACAAAAGTCGCAATTTTCCTAAGGTTCTTCGAGTGGAAATGACTTTAAGAAGGTGAAATTAACTTACCACCTATTTGATCGATACTTGGATTGACAATGCTTAATATTTCAAGATAACTAATAAATAAAAAATTAGGTTACTTCAACAAAGGATTAAATATTCAATAGGTAGGAGTTTTCGGCAATTCGTCAAACAGAAAAGAGCATAATATGACAAAAATGCCTAACTAACTATTTGATGGCCGTGCAAAACATTTGCAGTGATCCTTAACTTGACTCTAGCTATTATTTGAAGCGTATTAATAAATAAAAAATGATGATACATCAACATCGTGTTATATATACAAAAGTCACAATTTTCCTAAGGTTCTTCGAGTAGAAATGACTTTAAGAATGTGAAATTAACTAACCACCTATTTGATCGATAGTTGGATTGACAATGCTTAATATTTCAAGATAACAAATAAATAAAAAATTAGGGTACTTCAACAAAGGATTATATATTCAATAGGTAGGAGTTTTCGGCATGTCGTAAAACAGAAAAGAGCATAATATGACAAAAATGCTTAACTAACTATTTGATGGCCGCGCAAAACATTTGCAGTGATACTTAACTTGACTCTAGCTATTATTTGAAGCGTAATAATAAATAAAAAAATGATGATACATCAACATAGTGTTATCTGTACAAAAGTCGCAATTTTCCTAACGTTCTTCAGGTAGAAATGACTTTAAGAAGGTGAAATTAACTAACCACCTTTTTGATCGATACTTGGATTGACAATGCTTAATATTTCAAGATAACTAGTAAATAAAAAATTAGGGTACTTCAACATAGGATTATATATTCAATAGGTAGGAGTTTTCGGCAATTCTTCAAACAGAAAAAAGCATAATATGACAAAAATGCCTAACTAACTATTTGATGGCCGCGCAAAACTTTTGCAGTGATCCTTAATTTGACTCTAGCTATTATTTGAAGCGTCATAATAAATAAAAAAATGATGATACATCAACATAGTGTTATCTACACAAAAGTCGCAATTTTCCTAAGGTTCTTCGAGTAGAAATGACTTTAAGAAGGTGAAATTAACTAACCAGCTATTTGATCGATACTTGGATTGACAATGCTTAATATTTAAAGATAACTAGTTTATAAAAAATTAGGGTACTTCAACAAAGGATTATATATTCAATAGGTAGGAGTTTTCGGCAATTCGTCAAACAGAAAAGAGCATAATATGACAAAAATGCCTAACTAACTATTTGATGGCCGCGCAAAACATTTGCAGTGATCCTTAACTTGACTCTAGCTATTATTTGAAGCGTAATAATAAATAAAAAAATGATGATACATCAACATCGTGTTATCTATACAAAAGTCGCAATTTTCCTAAGGTTCTTCGAGTAGAAATGACTTTAAGAATGTGAAAGTAACTAACTACCTATTTGATCGATACTTGGATTGACAATGCTTAATATTTCAAGATAACAAATAAATAAAAAATTAGGGTACTTCAACAAAGGATTATATATTCAATAGGTAGGAGTTTTCGGCATGTCGTAAAACAGAAAAGAGCATAATATGACAAAAATGCCTAACTAACTATTTGATGGCCGCGCAAAACATTTGCAGTGATCCTTAACTTGACTCTAGCAATTATTTGAAGAGTAATAAAAAATAAAAAAATGATGATACATCAACATAGTGTTATCTGTACAAAAGTCGCAATTTTCCTATGGTTCTTCTAGTAGAAATGACTTTAAGAAGGTGAAATTAACTAACTACCTATTTGATCGATACATGGATTGACAATGCTTAATATTTCAAGATAACTAATAAATAAAAAATTAGGGTACTTCAACAAAGGATTATATATTCAATAGGTAGGAGTTTTCGGCAATTCGTCAAACAGAAAATAGCATAATATGACAAAAATGCCTAACTAACTATTTGATGGCCGCGCAAAACATTGGCAGTGATCCTTAACTTGACTCTAGCTATTATTTGAAGCGTAATAATAAATAAAAAAATGATGATACATCAACATAGTGTTATCTATACAAAAGTCGCAATTTTCCTAAGGTTCTTCGAGTAGAAGTGACTTTAAGAAGGTGAAATTAACTAACCACCTATTTGATCGATACTTGGATTGAGAATGCTTAATATTTAAAGATAACTAGTTTATAAAAAATTAGGGTACTTCAACAAAGGATTATATATTCAATAGGTAGGAGTTTTCGGCAATTCGTCAAACAGAAAAGAGCATAATATGACAAAAATGCCTAACTAACTATTTGATGGCCGCGCAAAACATTTGCAGTGATCCTTAACTTGACTCTAGCTATTATTTGAAGCGTAATAATAAATAAAAAAATGATGACACATCAACATAGTGTTATCTATACAAAAGTCGCAATTTTCCTAAGGTTCTTCGAGTAGAAATGACTTTAAGAAGGTTAAATTAACTAACTACCTATTTGATCGATACTTGGATTGACAATGCTTAATATTTCAAGATAACTAATGAATAAAAAATTAGGGTACTTCAAGAAAGGATTATATATTCATTAGGTAGGAGTTTTCGGCAATTCGTCAAACAGAAAAGAGCATAATATGACAAAAATGCCTAACTAACTATTTGATGGCCGAGCAAAACATTTGCAGTGACCCTTAACTTGACTCTAGCTATTATTTGAAGCATAATAATAAATAAAAAAATGATGATACATCAACATAGTGTTATCTATACAAAAGTCGCAATTTTCCCAAGGTTCTTCGAGTAGAAGTGACTTTAAGAAGGTGAAATTAACTAACCACCTATTGGATCGATACTTGGATTGACAATGCTTAATATTTAAAGATAACTAGTAAATAAAAAGTTAGGGTACTTCAACAAAGGATTATATATTCAATAGGTAGGAGTTTTCGGCAATTCGTCAAACAGAAAAGAGCTTAATATGACAAAAATGCCTAACTAACTATTTGATGGCCGCGCAAAACATTTGAAGTGATCCTTAATTTGACTCTAGCTATTATTTGAAGCGTAATAATAAATAAAAAAATGATGATACATCAACATAGTGTTATCTATACAAAAGTCGCAATATTCCTAAGGTTCTTCGAGTAGAAATGACTTTAAGAAGGTTAAATTAACTAACTACCTATTTGATCGATACTTGGATTGACAATGCTTAATATTTCAAGATAACTAATAAATAAAAAATTAGGGTACTTCAACAAAGGATTATATTTTCAATAGGTAGGAGTTTGCGGCAATTCGTCAAACAGAAAAGAGCATAATATGACAAAAATGCCTAACTAACTATTTGATGGCCCCGTAAAACATTTGCAGTGATACTTAACTTGACTCTAGCTATTATTTTAAGAGTAATAATAAATAAAAAAATGATGATACATCAACATAGTGTTATCTGTACAAAAGTCGCAATTTTCCTAAGGTTCTTCAGGTAGAAATGACTTTAAGAAGGTGAAATTAACTAACCACCTATTGGATCGATACTTGGATTGACAATGCTTAATATTTAAAGATAACTAGTAAATAAAAAGTTAGGGTACTTCAACAAAGGATTATATATTCAATAGGTAGGAGTTTTCGGCAATTCGTCAAACAGAAAAGAGCTTAATATGACAAAAATGCCTAACTAACTATTTGATGGCCGCGCAAAACATTTGAAGTGATCCTTAATTTGACTCTAGCTATTATTTGAAGCGTAATAATAAATAAAAAAATGATGATACATCAACATAGTGTTATCTATACAAAAGTCGCAATATTCCTAAGGTTCTTCGATTAGAAATGACGTTAAGAAGGTTAAATTAACTAACTACCTATTTGATCGATACTTGGATTGACAATGCTTAATATTTCAAGATAACTAATAAATAAAAAATTAGGGTACTTCAACAAAGGATTATATTTTCAATAGGTAGGAGTTTGCGGCAATTCGTCAAACAGAAAAGAGCATAATATGACAAAAATGCCTAACTAACTATTTGATGGCCCCGTAAAACATTTGCAGTGATACTTAACTTGACTCTAGCTATTATTTGAAGGGTAATAATAAATAAAAAAATGATGATACATCAACATAGTGTTATCTGTACAAAAGTCGCAATTTTCCTATGGTTCTTCAGGTAGAAATGACTTTAAGAAGGTGAAATTAACTAACCACCTTTTTTATCGATACTTGGATTGACAATGCTTAATATTTCAAGATAACTAGTAAATAAAAAATTAGGGTACTTCAACAAAGGATTATTTATTCAATAGGTAGGAGATTTCGGCAATTCTTCAAACAGAAAAAAGCGTAATATGACAAAAATGCCTAACTAACTATTTGATGGCCGCGCAAAACATATGCAGTGATCCTTAACTTGACTCTAGCTATTATTTGAAGCGTAATAATAAATAAAAAAATGATGGTACATCAACATAGTGTTATCTATACAAAAGTCGCAATTTTCCTAAGGTTCTTCGAGTAGAAATGACTTTAAGAAGGTGAAATTAACTAACCACCTATTTGATCGATACTTGGATTGACAATGCTTAATATTTCAAGATAACTAATAAATAAAAAATTAGGGTACTTCATCAAAGGATTATATATTCAATAGGTAGGAGTTTTCGGCAATTCGTCAAATAGAAAAGAGCATAATATGACAAAAATGCCTAACTAACTATTTGATGGCCGCACAAAACATTTGCAGTGATCCTTAACTTGACTCTAGCTATTATTTCAAGCATAATAATAAATAAAAAAATGATGATACATCAACATAGTGTTATCTATACAAAAGTCGCAATTTTCCTAAGGTTCTTCGAGTAGAAGTGACTTTAAGAAGGTGAAATTAACTAACCACCTATTTGATCGATACTTGGATTGACAATGCTTAATATTTAAAGATAACTAGTTTATAAAAAATTAGGGTACTTCAACAAAGGATTATATATTCAATAGGTAGGAGTTTTCGGCAATTCGTCAAACAGAAAAGAGCATAAAATGACAAAAATGCCTAACTAACTATTTGATGGCCGCGCAAAACATTTGCAGTGATCCTTAACTTGACTCTAGCTATTATTTCAAGCGTAATAATAAATAAAAAAATGATGACACATCAACATAGTGTTTTCTATACAAAAGTCGCAATTTTCCCAAGGTTCTTCGAGTAGAAATGACTTTAAGAAGGTTAAATTAACTAACTACCTATTTGATCGATACTTGGATTGACAATGCTTAATATTTCAAGATAACTAATAAATAAAAAATTAGGGTACTTCAACAAAGGATTATATATTCAATAGGTAGGAGTTTTCGGCAATTCGTCAAACAGAAAATAGCATAATATGACAAAAATGCCTAACTAACTATTTGATGGCCGCGCAAAAAATTTGCAGTGACCCTTAACTTGACTCTAGCTATTATTTGAAGCATAATAATAAATAAAAAAAATGATGATACATCAACATAGTGTTATCTATACAAAAGTCGTAATTTTCCCAAGGTTCTTCGAGTAGAAGTGACTTTAAGAAGGTGAAATTAACTAACCACCTATTGGATCGATACTTGGATTGACAATGCTTAATATTTAAAGATAACTAGTAAATAAAAAGTTAGGGTACTTCAACAAAGGATTATATATTCAATAGGTAGGAGTTTTCGGCAATTCGTCAAACAGAAAAGAGCTTAATATGACAAAAATGCCTAACTAACTATTTGATGGCCGCGCAAAACATTTGAAGTGATCCTTAATTTGACTCTAGCTATTATTTGAAGCGTAATAATAAATAAAAAAATGATGATACATCAACATAGTGTTATCTATACAAAAGACGCAATATTCCTAAGGTTCTTCAAGTAGAAATGACTTTAAGAAGGTTAAATTAACTAACTACCTATTTGATCGATACTTGGATTGACAATGCTTAATATTTCAAGATAAATAATAAATAAAAAATTAGGGTACTTCAACAAAGGATTATATATTCAATAGGTAGGAGTTTTCGGCAATTCGTCAAACAGAAAAGAGCATAATATGACAAAAATGCCTAACTAACTATTTGATGGCCGCGCAAAACATTTGCAGTGATCCTTAACTTGACTCTAGCTATTATTTGAAGCGTAATAATAAATAAAAAAATGACGATACATCAACATAGTGTTATCTATACAAAAGTCGCAATTTTCCTAAGGTTCTTCGAGTAGAAGTGACTTTAAGAAGTTGAAATTAACTAACAACCTATTTGATCGATACTTGGATTGATAATGCTTAATATTTCAAGATAACTAATAAATAAAAAATTAGGGTACTTCAACAAAGGATTATATATTCAATAGGTAGGAGTTTTCGGCAATTCTTCAAACAGAAAAAAGCATAATATGACAAAAATGCCTAACTAACTATTTGATGGCCGCGCAAAACATATGCAGTGATCCTTAACATGACTCTAGCAATTATTTGAAGCGTAATAAAAAATAAAAAAATGATGACACATCAACATAGTGTTATCTATACAAAAGTCGCAATTTTCCTAAGGTTCTTCGGGTAGAAATGAATTTAAGAAGGTAAAATTAACTAACTTCCTATTTGATCGATACATGGATTGACAATGCTTAATATTTCAAGATTAATAATAAATAAAAAATTAGGGTACTTCAACAAAGGATTATATATTCAATAGGTAGGAGTTTTCGGCAATTCGTCAAACAGAAATGAGTATAATATGACAAAAAATTCCTAACTACATATTTGATCGCCGCACAAAACATTTGCAGTGATCCTTAACTTTACTCTAGCTATTATTTGAAGTGTAATAATAAATAAAAAAATGATGATACAACAACAGAGTGTTATCTATACAAAAGTCGCAATTTTCCTAAGGTTCTTTGAGTAGAAGTGACTTTAAGAAGGTGAAATTAACTAACCACCTATTTGATCGATGCTTGGATTGATAATGTTTAATATTTCAAGATAACTAGTAAATAAAAAATTGGGGTACTTCAACAAAGCATTATATAATCAATAGGTGGGAGTTTTCGGCAATTCTTCAAACATAAAAGAGCATAATATGACAAAAATGCCTAACTACATATTTGATCGCCGCGCAAAACATTAGCAGTGATCCTTAACTTTACTCTAGCTATTATTGGAAGCGTAATAATAAATAAAAAAATGATGATACATCAACATAGTGTTATCTATACAAAAGTCGCAATTTTCCTAAGGTTCTTCGAGTAGAAATGACTTTAAGAAAGTGAAATTAACTAACCACCTATTTGATCGATACTTGGATTGACAATGCTTAATATTTCAAGATAACTAATAAATAAAAAATTAGGGTACTTCAACAAAGGATTATATATTCAATAGGTAGGAGTTTTCGGAAATTCGTCAAACAGAAAAGAGCATAATATGACAAAAATGCCTAACTAACTATTTGATGGCCGCGCAAAACATTTGCAGTGATCCTTAACTTGACTCTAGCAATTATTTGAAGCGTAATAAAAAATAAAAAAATGATGATACAACAACATAGTGTTATCTATACAAAAGTCGCAATTTTCCTAAGGTTCTTCGAGTAGAAATGACTTTAAGAAGATGAAATTAACTAACTACCTATTTGATCGATACATGGATTAACAATGCTTAATATTTCAAGATAACTAATAAATAAAAAATTAGGGTACTTCAACAAAGGATTATATATTCAATAGGTAGGAGTTTTCGGCAATTCGTCAAACAGAAAAGAGCATAATATGACAAAAATGCCTAACCAACTATTTGATGGCCGCGCAAAACATTTGCAGTGATCCTTAACTTGACTCTAGCTATTATTTGAAGCGTAATAATAAATAAAAAAATGATGATACATCAACATAGTGTTATCTATACAAAAGTCACAATTTTCCTAAGGTTCTTCGAGTAGAAGTGACTTTAAGAAGGTGAAATTAACTAACCACCTATTTGATCGATACTTGGATTGACAATGCTTAATATTTCAAGATAACAAATAAATAAAAAATTAGGGTACTTCAACAAAGGATTATATATTCAATAGGTAGGAGTTTTCGGCAAGTCGTAAAACCGAAAAGAGCGTAATATGACAAAAAATTCCTAACTACATATTTGATCGCCGCACAAAACATTTGCAGTGATCCTTAACTTGACTCTAGCTATTATTTGATGCGTAATAATAAATAAAAAAATGATGGTACATCAACATAGTGTTATCTGTACAAAAGTCGCAATTTTCCTAAGGTTCTTCGAGTAGAAATGACTTTAAGAAGGTGAAATTAACTAACCACCTATTTGATCGATACTTGGATTGACAATGCTTAATATTTCAAGATAACTAATAAATAAAAAATTAGGGTACTTCAACAAAGGATTATATATTCAATAGGTAGGAGTTTTCGGCAATTCGTCAAACAGAAAAGAGCATAATATGACAAAAATGCCTAACTAACTATTTGATGGCCGCGCAAAACATTTGCAGTGATCCTTAACTTGACTCTAGCAATTATTTGAAGCGTAATAAAAAATAAAAAAATGATGGTACATCAACATAGTGTTATCTATACAAAAGTCGCAATTTTCCTAAGGTTCTTCGAGTAGAAATGACTTTAAGAAGATGAAATTAACTAACTACCTATTTGATCGATACATGGATTAACAATGCTTAATATTTCAAGATAACTAATAAATAAAAAATTAGGGTACTTCAACAAAGGATTATATATTCAATAGGTAGGAGTTTTCGGCAATTCGTCAAACAGAAAAGAGCATAATATGACAAAAATGCCTAACCAACTATTTGATGGCCGCGCAAAACATTTGCAGTGATCCTTAACTTGACTCTAGCTATTATTTGAAGTGTAATGATAAATAAAAAAATGATGATACAACAACATAGTGTTATCTATACAAAATTCGCAATTTTCCTAAGGTTCTTCGAGTAGAAATGACTTTAAGAAGATGAAATTAACTAACTACCTATTTGATCGATACATGGATTAACAATGCTTAATATTTCAAGATAACTAATAAATAAAAAATTAGGGTACTTCAACAAAGGATTATATATTCAATAGGTAGGAGTTTTCGGAAATTCGTCAAACAGAAAAGAGCATAAATAAAAAAATGATGATACATCAACATAGTGTTATCTATACAAAAGCCGCAATTTTCCTAAGGTTCTTCGAGTAGAAGTGACTTTAAGAAGGTGAAATTAAGTAACCACCTATTTGGTCGATACTTGGATTGACAATACTTAATATTTCAAGATAACAAATAAATAAAAAATTAGAGTACTTCAACAAAGGATTATATAATCAATAGGTAGGAGTTTTCGGCAAGTCGTAAAACCGAAAAGAGCGTAATATGACAAAAATGCCTAACTAACTATTTGAGGGCCGCGCAAAACGTTTGCAGTGATCCTTAACTTGACTCTAGCTATTATTTGAAGCGTAATAATAAATAAAAAAATGATGATACATCAACATAGTGTTATCTATACAAAAGTCGAAATTTTTCTAAGGTTCTTCGAGTAGAAATGACTTGAAGAAGGTTAAATTAACTAACTACCTATTTGATCGATACTTGGATTGACAATGCTTAATATTTCAAGATAACTAATAAATAAAAAATTAGGGTACTTCAACAAAGGATTATATATTCAATAGGTAGGAGTTTTCGGCAATTCGTCAAACAGAAAAGAGCATAATATGACAAAAATGCCTAACTAACTATTTGATGGCCGCGCAAAACATTTGCAGTGATCCTTAACTTGACTCTAGCTATTATTTGAAGCGTAATAATAAATAAAAAAATGACGATACATCAACATAGTGTTATCTATACAAAAGTCGCAATTTTCCTAAGGTTCTTCGAGTAGAAGAGACTTTAAGAAGGTGAAATTAACTAACAACCTATTTGATCGATACTTGGATTGACAATGCTTAATATTTCAAGATAACTAATAAATAAAAAATTAGGGTACTTCAACAAAGGATTATATATTCAATAGGTAGGAGTTTTCGGCAATTCGTCAAACAGAAATGCGCATAATATGACAAAAAATTCCTAACTACATATTTGATCGCCGCACAAAACATTTGCAGTGATCCTTAACTTGACTCTAGCTATTATTTGAAGCGTAATAATAAATAAAAAAATGATGGTACATCAACATAGTGTTATCTATACAAAAGTCGCAATTTTCCTATGGTTCTTCGAGTAGAAATGACTTTAAGAAGGTAAAATTAACTAACTACCTATTTGATCGATACATGGATTGACAATGCTTAATATTTCAAGATTAATAATAAATAAAAAATTAGGGTACTTCAACAAAGGATTATATATTCAATAGGTAGGAGTTTTCGGCAATTCGTCAAACAGAAAAGAGCATAATATGACAAAAATGCCTAACCAACTATTTGATGGCCGCGCAAAACATTTGCAGTGTTCCTTAAATTGACTCTAGCTACTATTTGAAGCGTAATAATAAATAAAAAAATGATGATACATCAACATAGTTTTATCTATACAAATGTCGCAATTTTCCCAAGGTTCTTCGAGTAGAAGTGACTTTAAGAAGGTGAAATTAACTAACCACCTATTTGATCGATACTTGGATTGACAATGTTTAATATTTCAAGATAACTTGCAAATAAAAAATTGGGGTACTTCAACAAAGCATTATATAATCAATAGGTGGGAGTTTTCGGCAATTCTTCAAACATAAAAGAGCATAATATGACAAAAATGCCTAACTACATATTTGATCGCCGCGCAAAACATTTGCAGTGATCCTTAACTTTACTCTAGCTATTATTGGAAGCGTAATAATAAATAAAAAAATGATGAAACATCAACATAGTGTTATCTATACAAAAGTCGCAATTTTCCTAAGGTTCTTCGAGTAGAAATGACTTTAAGAAGATGAAATTAACTAACAACCTATTTGATCGATACATGGATTAACAATGCTTAATATTTCAAGATAACTAATAAATAAAAAATTAGGGTACTTCAACAAAGGATTATATATTCAATAAGTAGGAGTTTTCGGCAACTCGTCAAACAGAAAAGAGCATAATATGACAAAAATGCCTAACCAACTATTTGATGTCCGCGCAAAACATTTGCAGTGATCCTTAACTTGACTCTAGCTATTATTTGAAGCGTAATAATAAATAAAAAAATGATGATACATCAACATAGTGTTATCTATACAAAAGTCGCAATTTTCCTAAGGTTCTTCGAGTAGAAATGACTTTAAGAAGGTGAAATTAACTTACCACCTATTTGATCGATACTTGGATTGACAATGCTTAATATTTCAAGATAACTAATAAATAAAAAATTAGGGTACTTCAACAAAGGATTATATATTCAATAGGTAGGAGTTTTCGGCAATTCGTCAAACAGAAAAGAGCATAATATGACAAAAATGCCTAACCAACTATTTGATGGCCGCGCAAAACATTTGCAGTGATCCTTAACTTGACTCTAGCAATTATTTGAAGCGTAATAATAAATAAAAAAATGATGATACATCAACATAGTGTTATCTATACAAAAGTCGCAATTTTCCTAAGGTTCTTCGAGTAGAAATGACTTTAAGAAGGTGAAATTAACTAATTACCTATTTGATCGATACATGGATTAACAATGCTTAATATTTCAAGATAACTAATAAATAAAAAATTAGGGTACTTCAACAAAGGATTATATATTCAATAGGTAGGAGTTTTCGGCAATTCGTCAAACAGAAATGCGCATAATATGACAAAAAATTCCTAACTACATATTTGATGGCCGCGCAAAACATTTGCAGTGATCCTTAACTTGACTCTAGCTATTATTTTAAGCGTAATAATAAATAAAAAAATGACGATACATCAACATAGTGTTATCTATACAAAGGTCGCAATTTTCCTAAGGTTCTTCGAGTAGAAGTGACTTTAAGAACGTGAAATTAACTAACTACCTATTTGATCGATACTTGGATTGACAATGCTTAATATTTCAAGATAACTAATAAATAAAAAAATAGGGTACTTCAACAAAGGATTATATATTCAATCGGTAGGAGTTTTCGGCAATTCTTCAAACAGAAAAAAGCATAATATGACAAAAATGCCTAACTAACTATTTGATGGCCGCGCAAAACATATGCAGTGATCCTTAACTTGACTCTAGCTATTATTTGAAGCGTAATAATAAATAAAAAAATGATGGTACATCAACATAGTGTTATCTATACAAAAGTCACAATTTTCCTAAGGTTCTTCGGGTAGAAATGAATTTAAGAAGGTAAAATTAACTAACTTCCTATTTGATCGATACATGGATTGACAATGCTTAATATTTCAAGATAACTTGTAAATAAAAAATTGGGGTACTTCAACAAAGCATTATATAATCAATAGGTTGGAGTTTTCGGCAATTCTTCAAACATAAAATAGCATAATATGACAAAAATGCCTAACTACCTATTTGATCGCCGCGCAAAACATTTGCAGGGATCCTTAACTTTACTCTAGCTATTATTGGAAGCGTAATAATAAAAAAAAATGATGATACATCAACATAGTGTTATCTATACAAAAGTCGCAATTTTCCTAAGGTTCTTCGAGTAGAAAAGACTTTAAGAAGGTGAAATTAACTAACCACCTATTTGATCGATACTTGGATTGACAATGCTTAATATTTCAAGATAACTAATAAATAAAAAAATAGGGTACTTCAACAAAGGATTATATATTCAATCGGTAGGAGTTTTCGGCAATTCTTCAAACAGAAAAAAGCATAATATGACAAAAATGCCTAACTAACTATTTGATGGCCGCGCAAAACATTTGCAGTGATCCTTAACTTGACTCTAGCAATTATTTGAAGCGCAATAAAAAATAAAAAAATGATGATACATCAACATAGTGTTATCTATACAAAAGTCGCAATTTTCCTAAGGTTCTTCGAGTAGAAATGACTTTAAGAAGATGAAATTAACTAACAACCTATTTGATCGATACATGGATTAACAATGCTTAATATTTCAAGATAACTAATAAATAAAAAATTAGGGTACTTCAACAAAGGATTATATATTCAATAGGTAGGAGTTTTCGGCAATTCGTCATACAGAAAAGAGCATAATATGACAAAAATGCCTAACCAACTATTTGATGGCCGCGCAAAACATTTACAGTGATCCTTAACTTGACTCTAGCTATTATTTGAAGCGTAATAATAAATAAAAAAATGATGATACATCAACATAGTGTTATCTATACAAAAGTCGCAATTTTCCTAAGGTTCTTCGAGTAGAAGTGACTTTAAGAAGGTGAAATTAAGTAACCACCTATTTGATCGATACTTGGACTGACAATGATTAATATTTCAAGATAACAAATAAATAAAAAATTAGGGTACTTCAACAAAGGATTATATATTCAATAGGTAGGAGTTTTCGGCAATTCGTCAAACAGAAATGCGCATAATATGACAAACAATTCCTAACAACATATTTGATCGCCGCACAAAACATTTGCAGTGATCCTTAACTTTACTCTAGCTATTATTTGAAGTGTAATAATAAATAAAAAATGATGATACAACAACATAGTGTTATCTATACAAAAGTCGCAATTTTCCTAAGGTTCTTCGAGTAGAAGTGACTTTTAGAAGGTGAAATTAACTAACCACCTATTTGATCGATACTTGGATTGACAATGTTTAATATTTCAAGATAACTAGCAAATAAAAAATTGTTGTACTTCAACAAAGCATTATATAATCAATAGGTAGGAGTTTTCGGCAATTCGTCAAACAGAAAAGAGCATAATATGACAAAAATTCCTAACTAACTATTTGATCGCCGCGCAAAACATTTGCAGTGATCCTTAACTTGACACTAGCTATTATTGGAAGCGTAATAATAAATAAAAAAAATGAAGATACATCAACATAGTGTTATCTATACAAAAGTCGCAATTTTCCTAAGGTTCTTCGAGTAGAAATGACTTTAAGAAGGTGAAATTAACTTACCACCTATTTGATCGATACTTGGATTGACAATGCTTAATATTTGAAGATAACTAATAAATACAAAATTAGGGTACTTCAACAAAGGATTAAATATTCAATAGGTAGGAGTTTTCGGCAATTCGTCAAACAGAAAAGAGCATAATATGACAAAAATGCCTAACTAACTATTTGATGGCGGCGCAAAACATTTGCAGTGATCCTTAACTTGACTCTAGCTATTATTTGAAGTGAAATAATAAATAAAAAAAAATGATGATACATCAACATAGTGTTATCTATACAAAAGTCGCAATTTTCCTAAGGTTCTTCGAGTAGAAATGACTTTAAGAAGGTGAAATTAACTAACTACCTATTTGTTCGATACATGGATTGACAATGCTTAATATTTCAAGATAACTATTAAATAAAAAATTAGGGTACTTCAACAAAGCATATCAATAGATAGGAGTTTTCGGCAAGTCGTAAAACCGAAAAGAGCGTAATATGACAAAAATGCCTAACTAACTATTTGATGGCCGCGCAAAACGTTTGCAGTGATCCTTAACTTGACTCTAGCTATTATTTGAAGCGTAATAATAAATTAAAAAATGATGATACATCAACATAGTGTTATCTATACAAAAGTAGCAATTTTCCTAAGGTTCTTCGAGTAGAAATGACTTTAAGAAGGTGAAATTAACTAACTACCTATTTGTTCGATACATGGATTGACAATGCTTAATATTTCAAGATAACTATTAAATAAAAAATTAGGGTACTTCAACAAAGCATATCAATAGATAGGAGTTTTCGGCAAGTCGTAAAACCGAAAAGAGCGTAATATGACAAAAATGCCTAACTAACTATTTGATGGCCGCGCAAAACGTTTGCAGTGATCCTTAACTTGACTCTAGCTATTATTTGAAGCGTAATAATAAATTAAAAAATGATGATACATCAACATAGTGTTATCTATACAAAAGTAGCAATTTTCCTAAGGTTCTTCGAGTAGAAATGACTTTAAGAAGGTGAAATTAACTAACTACCTATTTGATCGATACATGGATTAACAATGCTTAATATTTCAAGATAACTAATAAATAAAAAATTAGGGTACTTCAACAAAGCATATCAATAGATAGGAGTTTTCGGCAAGTCGTAAAACCGAAAAGAGCGTAATATGACAAAAATGCCTAACTAACTATTTGATGGCCGCGCAAAACGTTTGCAGTGATCCTTAACTTGACTCTAGCTATTATTTGAAGCGTAATAATAAATTAAAAAATGATGATACATCAACATAGTGTTATCTATACAAAAGTAGCAATTTTCCTAAGGTTCTTCGAGTAGAAATGACTTTAAGAAGGTGAAATTAACTAACTACCTATTTGATCGATACATGGATTAACAATGCTTAATATTTCAAGATAACTAATAAATAAAAAATTAGGGTACTTCAACAAAGCATATCAATAGATAGGAGTTTTCGGCAAGTCGTAAAACCGAAAAGAGCGTAATATGACAAAAATGCCTAACTAACTATTTGATGGCCGCGCAAAACATTTGCAGTGATCCTTAACTTGACTCTAGCTATTATTTGAAGCGTAATAATAAATTAAAAAATTATGATACATCAACATAGTGTTATCTATACAAAAATCATAATTTTCCTAAGGTTCTTCGAGTAGAAATGACTTTTAGAAGGTGAAATTAACTAACCACATATTTGATCGATACTTGGATTGACAATGTTTAATATTTCAAGATAACTAGTAAATAAAAAATTGCGGTACTTCAACAAAGCATTATATAATCAATAGGTGGGAGTTTTCGGGAATTCTTCAAACATAAAATAGCATAATATGACAAAAATTCCTAACTAACTATTTGATCGCCGCGCAAAACATTTGCAGTGATCCTTAACTTGACACTAGCTATTATTGGAAGCGTAATAATAAATAAAAAAAATGAAGATACATCAACATAGTGTTATCTATACAAAAGTCGCAATTTTCCTAAGGTTCTTCGAGTAGAAATGACTTTAAGAAGGTGAAATTAACTTACCACCTATTTGATCGATACTTGGATTGACAATGCTTAATATTTGAAGATAACTAATAAATACAAAATTAGGGTACTTCAACAAAGGATTAAATATTCAATAGGTAGGAGTTTTCGGCAATTCGTCAAACAGAAAAGAGCATAATATGACAAAAATGCCTAACTAACTATTTGATGGCGGCGCAAAACATTTGCAGTGATCCTTAACTTGACTCTAGCTATTATTTGAAGTGAAATAATAAATAAAAAAAAATGATGATACATCAACATAGTGTTATCTATACAAAAGTCGCAATTTTCCTAAGGTTCTTCGAGTAGAAATGACTTTAAGAAGGTGAAATTAACTAACTACCTATTTGTTCGATACATGGATTGACAATGCTTAATATTTCAAGATAACTATTAAATAAAAAATTAGGGTACTTCAACAAAGCATATCAATAGATAGGAGTTTTCGGCAAGTCGTAAAACCGAAAAGAGCGTAATATGACAAAAATGCCTAACTAACTATTTGATGGCCGCGCAAAACGTTTGCAGTGATCCTTAACTTGACTCTAGCTATTATTTGAAGCGTAATAATAAATTAAAAAATGATGATACATCAACATAGTGTTATCTATACAAAAGTAGCAATTTTCCTAAGGTTCTTCGAGTAGAAATGACTTTAAGAAGGTGAAATTAACTAACTACCTATTTGTTCGATACATGGATTGACAATGCTTAATATTTCAAGATAACTATTAAATAAAAAATTAGGGTACTTCAACAAAGCATATCAATAGATAGGAGTTTTCGGCAAGTCGTAAAACCGAAAAGAGCGTAATATGACAAAAATGCCTAACTAACTATTTGATGGCCGCGCAAAACGTTTGCAGTGATCCTTAACTTGACTCTAGCTATTATTTGAAGCGTAATAATAAATTAAAAAATGATGATACATCAACATAGTGTTATCTATACAAAAGTAGCAATTTTCCTAAGGTTCTTCGAGTAGAAATGACTTTAAGAAGGTGAAATTAACTAACTACCTATTTGATCGATACATGGATTAACAATGCTTAATATTTCAAGATAACTAATAAATAAAAAATTAGGGTACTTCAACAAAGCATATCAATAGATAGGAGTTTTCGGCAAGTCGTAAAACCGAAAAGAGCGTAATATGACAAAAATGCCTAACTAACTATTTGATGGCCGCGCAAAACGTTTGCAGTGATCCTTAACTTGACTCTAGCTATTATTTGAAGCGTAATAATAAATTAAAAAATGATGATACATCAACATAGTGTTATCTATACAAAAGTAGCAATTTTCCTAAGGTTCTTCGAGTAGAAATGACTTTAAGAAGGTGAAATTAACTAACTACCTATTTGATCGATACATGGATTAACAATGCTTAATATTTCAAGATAACTAATAAATAAAAAATTAGGGTACTTCAACAAAGCATATCAATAGATAGGAGTTTTCGGCAAGTCGTAAAACCGAAAAGAGCGTAATATGACAAAAATGCCTAACTAACTATTTGATGGCCGCGCAAAACATTTGCAGTGATCCTTAACTTGACTCTAGCTATTATTTGAAGCGTAATAATAAATTAAAAAATTATGATACATCAACATAGTGTTATCTATACAAAAATCATAATTTTCCTAAGGTTCTTCGAGTAGAAATGACTTTTAGAAGGTGAAATTAACTAACCACATATTTGATCGATACTTGGATTGACAATGTTTAATATTTCAAGATAACTAGTAAATAAAAAATTGCGGTACTTCAACAAAGCATTATATAATCAATAGGTGGGAGTTTTCGGGAATTCTTCAAACATAAAATAGCATAATATGACAAAAATACCTTACTACCTATTTCATCGCCGCGCAAAACATTTGCAGTGATCCTTAACTTGACTCTAGCTATTATTGGAAGCGTAATAATAAATAAAAAAATGATGATACATCAACATAGTGTTATCTATACAAAAGTCGCAATTTTCCTAAGGTTCTTCGAGTAGAAATGACTTTAAGAAGGTGAAATTAACTTACCACCTATTTGATCGATACTTGGATTGACAATGTTTAATATTTCAAGATAAATAATAAATAAAAAATTAGGGTACTTCAACAAAGCATATCAATAGATAGGAGTTTTCGGCAAGTCGTAAAACCGAAAAGAGCGTAATATGACAAAAATGCCTAACTAACTATTTGATGGCCGCGCAAAACGTTTGCAGTGATCCTTAACTTGACTCTAGCTATTATTTGAAGCGTAATAATAAATTAAAAAATGATGATACATCAACATAGTGTTATCTATACAAAAGTCGCAATTTTCCTAAGGTTCTTCGAGTAGAAATGACTTTAAGAAGGTGAAATTAACTAACTACCTATTTGATCGATACATGGATTGACAATGCTTAATATTTCAAGATAACTAATAAATAAAAAATTAGGGTACTTCAACAAAGCATTATATATTCAATAGGTAGGAGTTTTCGGCAATTCGTCAAACATAAAAGAGCATAATATGACAAAAATGCCTAACTACCTATTTGATCGCCACGCAAAACATTTGCAGTGATCCTTAACTTTACTCTAGCTATTATTGGAAGCGTAATAATAAATAAAAAAATGATGATACATCAACACAGTGTTATCTATACAAAGTCGCAATTTTCCTAAGGTTCTTCGAGTAGAAATGACTTTAAGAATGTGAAATTAACTAACCACCTATTTGATCGATACTTGGATTGACAATGCTTAATATTTCAAGATAACTAATAAATAAAAAATTATGGTACTTCAACAAAGGATTAAATATTCAATAGGTAGGAGTTTTCGGCAATTCGTCAAACAGAAAAGAGCATAATATGACAAAAATGCCTAACTAACTATTTGATGGCCGCGCAAAACATTTGCAATGATCCTTAACTTGACTCTAGCTATTATTTGAAGTGTTATAATAAATAAAAAAAATGATGATACATCAACATAGTGTTATCTATACAAAAGTCGCAATTTTCCTAAGGTTCTTCGAGTAGAAATGACTTTAAGAAGGTGAAATTAACTAACTACCTATTTGATCGATACATGGATTGAAAATGCTTAATATTTCAAGATAACTAATAAATAAAAAATTAGGGTACTTCAACAAAGCTTTATATATTCAATAGGTAGGAGTTTTCGGCAATTCGTCAAACATAAAAGAGCATAATAAGACAAAAATGCCTAACTACCTATTTGATCGCCGCGCAAAACCTTTGCAGTGATCCTTAACTTTACACTAGCTATTATTGGAAGCGTAATAAGAAATAAAAAAATGATGATACATCAACACAGTGTTATCTATACAAAGTCGCAATTTTCCTAAGGTTCTTCGAGTAGAAATGACTTTAAGAAGGTGAAATTAACTAACCACCTATTTGATCGATACTTGGATCGACAATGCTTAATATTTCAAGATAACTAATAAATAAAAAATTAGGGTACTTCAACAAAGGATTATATATTAAATAGGTAGGAGTTTTCGGCAATTCGTCAAACACAAAAGAGCATAATATGACAAAAATGCCTAACTAACTATTTGATGGCCGCGCAAAACATTTGCAGTGATCCTTAACTTGACTCTAGCAATTATTTGAAGCGTAATAAAAAATAAAAAAATGATGATACATCAACATAGTGTTATCTATACAAAAGTCGCAATTTTCCTAAGGTTCTTCGAGCAGAAATGACTTTAAGAAGGTTAAATTAACTAACTACCTATTTGATCGATACATGGATTGACAATGCTTAATATTTCAAGATAACTAATAAATAAAAAATTAGGGTACTTCAACAAAGCATTATATATTCAATAGGTAGGAGTTTTCGGCAATTCGTCAAACAGAAAAGAGCATAATATGACAAAAATGCCTAACTACCTATTTGATCGCCGCGCAAAACATTTGCAGTGATCTTTAACTTGACTCTAGCTATTATTTGAAGCGTAATAATAAATAAAAAAATGATGATACATCAACATAGTGTTATCTATACAAAAGTCGCAATTTTCCTAAGGTTCTTCGAGTAGAAATGACTTTAAGAAGGTGAAATTAACTAACCACATATTTGATCGATACTTGGATTGACAATGCTTAATATTTCAAGATAACTAATAAATAAAAAATTAGGGTACTTCAACAAAGGATTATATATTCAATAGGTAGGAGTTTTCGGCAATTCGTCAAACATAAAAGAGCATAATATGACAAAAATGCCTAACTAATTATTTGATGGCCGCGTAAAACATTTGCAGTGATCCTTACTTTGACTCCAGCTATTTTTTGAAGCGTCATAATAAATAAAAAAAAATGATGATACATCAACATAGTGTTATCTATAAAA
Source organism: Rhodomyrtus psidioides (assembly GCA_021437785.1). Taxonomy (NCBI): domain Eukaryota; kingdom Viridiplantae; phylum Streptophyta; class Magnoliopsida; order Myrtales; family Myrtaceae; genus Rhodomyrtus; species Rhodomyrtus psidioides. Next base: position 5,008,965 of record JAILYB010000059.1, on the reverse strand, counting down.
AAGCCACAATTTTCCAAAGGTTATTCGAGTAGAAATGACTTTAAGAAGGTAAAATTAACTAACTACCTATTTGATCGATACATGGATTGACAATGCTTAATATTTCAAGATTAATAATAAATTAAAAATTAGGGTACTTCAACAAAGGATTAAATATTCAATAGGTAGGAGTTTTCGGAAATTCGTCAAACAGAAAAGAGCGTAATATGACAAAAATGCCTAACTAACTATTTGATGGCCGCGCAAAACATTTGCAATGATCCTTAACTTGACTCTAGCTATTATTTGAAGTTTTATAATAAATAAAAAAAATGATGATACATCAACATAGTGTTATCTATACAAAAGTCGCAATTTTCCTAAGGTTCTTCGAGTAGAAATGACTTTAAGAAGGTGAAATTAACTAACTACCTATTTGATCGATACATGGATTGACAATGCTTAATATTTCAAGATAACTAATAAATAAAAAATTAGGGTGCTTCAACTAAGCATTATATATTCAATAGGTAGGAGTTTTCGGCAATTCGTCAAACATAAAAGAGCATAATATGACAAAAATGCCTAACTACCTATTTGATCGCCGCGCAAAACATTTGTAGTGATCCTTAACTTTACTCTAGCTATTATTGGAAGCGTAATAATAAATAAAAAAATGATGATACATCAACACAGTGTTATCTATACAAAGTCGCAATTTTCCTAAGGTTCTTCGAGTAGAAAAGACTTTAAGAAGGTGAAATTAACTAACCACCTATTTGATCGATACTTGGATCGACAATGCTTAATATTTCAAGATAACTAATAAATAATAAATTAGGGTACTTCAACAAAGGATTATATATTCAATAGGTAGGAGTTTTCGGCAATTCGTCAAACAAAAAAGAGCATAATATGACAAAAATGCCTAACTAACTATTTGATGGCCGCGCAAAACATTTGCAGTGATCCTTAACTTGACTCTAGCAATTATTTGAAGCGTAATAAAAAATAAAAAAATGATGATACATCAACATAGTGTTATCTATACAAAAGTCGCAATTTTCCTAAGGTTCTTCGAGTAGAAATGACTTTAAGAAGGTGAAATTAACTAACTACCTATTTGATCGATACATGGATTGACAATGCTTAATATTTCAAGATAACTAATAAATAAAAAATTAGGGTACTTCAACAAAGCATTATAAATTCAATAGGTTGGAGTTTTCGGCAATTCGTCAAACAGAAAAGAGCATAATATGACAAAAATGCCTAACTACCTATTTGATCGCCGCGCAAAACATTTGCAGTGATCCTTAACTTGACTCTAGCTATTATTTGAAGCGTAATAATAAATAAAAAAATGATGATACATCAACATAGTGTTATCTATACAAAAGTCGCAATTTTCCTAAGGTTCTTCGGGTAGAAATGACTTTAAGAAGGTGAAATTAACTAACCACATATTTGATCGATACTTGGATTGACAATGCTTAATATTTCAAGATAACTAATAAATAAAAAAATTAGGGTACTTCAACAAAGGATTATATATTCAATAGGTAGGAGTTTTCGGCAATTCGTCAAACATAAAAGTGCATAATATGACAAAAATGCCTAACTAATTATTTGATGGCCGCGCAAAACATTTGCAGTGATCCTTACTTTGACTCCAGCTATTTTTTGAAGCGTAATAATAAATAAAAAAAATGATGATACATCAACACAGTGTTATCTATATAAAAGTCGCAATTTTCCTAAGGTTCTTCGAGTAGAAATGACTTTAAGAAGGTGAAATTAACTAACCACCTATTTGATCGATACTTGGATTGACAATGCTTAATATTTCAAGATAACTAATAAACAAAAAATTAGGGTACTTCAACAAAGGATTAAATATTCAATAGGTAGGAGTTTTCGGCAATTCGTCACACAAAAAAGAGCATAATATGACAAAACATTCCTAACTACATATTTGGTCGCCGCACAAAACATTTGCAGTGATCCTTAACTTTACTCTAGCTATTATTTGAAGTGTAATAATAAATAAAAAAATGATGATACAACAACATAGTGTTATCTATTCAAAAGTCACAATTTTCCTAAGGTTCTTCCAGTAGAAGTGACTTTAAGAAGGTGAAATTAACTAACCACTTATTTGATCGATACTTAGATTGACAATGTTTAATATTTCAAGATAACTAGTAAATAAAAAATTGGGGTTCTTCAACAAAGCATTATATAATCAATAGGTGGGAGTTTTCGGCAATTCTTCAAACATAAAAGAGCATAATATGACAAAAATGCCTAACTACCTATTTGATCGCCGCGCAAAACATTTGCAGTGATCTTTAACTTTACTCTAGCTATTATTGGAAGCGTAATAATAAATAAAAAAATGATGATACATCAACACAGTGTTATCTATATAAAAGTCGCAATTTTCCTAAGGTTCTTCGAGTAGAAATGACTTTAAGAAGGTGAAATTAACTAACCACCTATTTGATCGATACTTGGATTGACAATGCTTAATATTTCAAGATAACTAATAAACAAAAAATTAGGGTACTTCAACAACGGATTATATATTCAATAGGTAGGAGTTTTCGGCAATTCGTCAAACAGAAAAGAGCATAATATGACAAAAATGCCTAACTAACTATTTGATGGCCGCGCAAAACATTTGCAGTGATCCTTAACTTGACTCTAGCAATTATTTGAAGCGTAATAAAAAATAAAAAAATGATGATACATCAACATAGTGTTATCTATACAAAAGTCGCAATTTTCCTAAGGTTCTTCGAGTAGAAATGACTTTAAGAAGGTGAAATTAACTAACTACCTATTTGATCGATACATGGATTAACAATGCTTAATATTTCAAGATAACTAATAAATAAAAAATTAGGGTACTTCAACAAAGGATTATATATTCAATAGGTAGGAGTTTTCATCAATTCGTCAAACAGAAAAGAGCATAATATGACAAAAATGCCTAACCAACTATTTGATGGCCGCGCAAAACATTTGCAGTGATCCTTAACTTGACTCTAGCTATTATTTGAAGCGTAATAATAATTAAAAAAATGATGATACATCAACATAGTGTTATCTATACAAAAGTCGCAATTTTCCTAAGGTTCTTCGAGTAGAAGTGACTTTAAGAAGGTGAAATTAAGTAACCACCTATTTGATCGATACTTGGATTGACAATGCTTAATATTTCAAGATAACAAATAATTAAAAAATTAGGGTACTTCAACAAAGGATTATATATTCAATAGGTAGGAGTTTTCGGCATGTTGTAAAACCGAAAAGAGCGTAAATATGACAAAAATGCCTAACTAACTATTTGATGGCCGCGCAAAACGTTTGCAGTGATCCTTAACTTGACTCTAGCTATTATTTGAAGCGTAATAATAAATTAAAAAATGATGATACATCAACATAGTGTTATCTATACAAAAGTCGCAATTTTCCTAAGGTTCTTCGAGTAGAAATGACTTTAAGAAGGTGAAATTAACTAACCACCTATTTGAACGATACTTGGATTGACAATGCTTATTATTTAAAGATAACTAGTAAATAAAAAATTAGGGTACTTCAACAAAGGATTAAATATTCAATAGGTAGGAGTTTTCGGCAATTCGTCACACAGAAAAGAGCATAATATGACGAAAATGCCTAACTAACTATTTGATGGCCGCGCAAAACATTTGCAGTGATCCTTAACTTGACTCTAGCTATTATTTGAAGCGTAATAATAAATAAAAAAATGATGATACATCAACATAGTGTTATCTATACAAAAGTCGAAATTTTCCTAAGGTTCTTCGAGTAGAAATGACTTTAAGAAGGTGAAATTAACTAACTACCTATTTGATCGATACTTGGATTGACAATGCTTAATATTTCAAGATAACTAATAAATAAAAAATTAGGGTACTTCAACAAAGGATTATATATTCAATAGGTAGGAGTTTTCGGCAATTCGTCATACAGAAATGAACATAATATGACAAAAAATTCCTAACTACATATTTGATCGCCGCACAAAACATTTGCAGTGATCCTTAACTTTACTCTAGCTATTATTTGAAGTGTAATAATAAGTAAAAAATGATGATACAACAACATAGTGTTATCTATACAAAAGTCGCAATTTTCCTAAGGTTCTTCGAGTAGAAGCGACTTTTAGAAGGTGAAATTAACTAACCACCTATTTGATCGATACTTGGATTGACAATGTTTAATATTTCAAGATAACTAGTAAATAAAAAATTGCGGTACTTCAACAAAGCATTATATAATCAATAGGTGGGAGTTTTCGGCAATTCTTCAAACATAAAAGTTCATAATTTGACAAAAATGCCTAACTACCTATTTGATCGCCGCGCAAAACATTTGCAGTGATCCTTAACTTGACTCTAGCTATTATTTGAAGCGTAATAATAAATAAAAAAATGATGATACATCAACATAGTGTTATCTATACAAAAGTCGCAATTTTCCTAAGGTTCTTCGAGTAGAAATGACTTTAAGAAGGTGAAATTAACTTACCACCTATTTGATCGATACTTGGATTGACAATGCTTAATATTTCAAGATAACTAATAAATAAAAAATTAGGGTACTTCAACAAAGGATTAAATATTCAATAGGTAGGAGTTTTCGGCAATTCGTCAAACAGAAAAGAGCATAATATGACAAAAATGCCTAACCAACTATTTGATGGCCGCGCAAAACATTTGCAGTGATCCTTAACTTGACTCTAGCTATTATTTGAAGCGTAATAATAAATAAAAAAATGATGATACATCAACATAGTGTTATCTATACAAAAGTCGCAATTTTCCTAAGGTTCTTCGAGTAGAAGTGACTTTAAGAAGGTGAAATTAACTAACCACCTATTTGATCGATACTTGGATTGACAATGCTTAATATTTAAAGATTACTAGTAAATAAAAAATTAGGGTACTTCAACAAAGGATTATATATTCAATAGGTAGGAGTTTTCGGCAATTCGTCAAACAGATAAGAGCATAATATGACAAAAATGCCTAACCAACTATTTGATGGCCGCGCAAAACATTTGAAGTGATCCTTAACTTGACTCTAGCTATTATTTGAAGCGTAATAATAAATAAAAAAATGATGATACTTCAACATAGTGTTATCTATACAAAAGTCGCAATTTTCCTAAGGTTCTTCGAGTAGAAATGACTTTAAGAAGGTGAAATTAACTAACTACATATTTGATCGATACTTGGATTGACAATGCTTAATATTTCAAGATAATTAATAAATAAAAAATTAGGGCACTTCAACAAAGGATTATATATTCAATAGGTAGGAGTTTTCGGCAATTCGTCAAACAGATAAGAGCATAATATGACAAAAATGTCTAACTACCTATTTGATCGCCGCGAAAAACGTTTGCAGTGATCCTTAACTTGACTCTAGCTATTATTTGAAGCGTAATAATAAATAATAAAACGATCATACATGAACATAGTGTTATCTATGCAAAAGTCGCAATTTTCCTAAGTTTCTTCGAGTAGAATTGACTTTAAGAAGGTAAAATTAACTAACCACCTATTTGAACGATAGTTGGATTGACAATGCTTATTATTTAAAGATAACTAGTAAATAAAAAATTAGGGTACTTCAACAAAGGATTAAATATTCAATAGGTAGGAGTTTTCGGCAATTCGTCACACAGAAAAGAGCATAATATGACAAAAATGCCTAACTAACTATTTGATGGCCGCGCAAAACATTTGCAGTGATCCTTAACTTGACTCTAGCTATTATTTGAAGCGTAATAATAAATAAAAAAATGATGATACATCAACATAGTGTTATCTATACAAAAGTCGAAATTTTCCTAAGGTTCTTCGTGTAGAAATGACTTTAAGAAGGTGAAATTAACTAACTACCTATTTGATCGATACTTGGATTGACAATGCTTAATATTTCAAGATAACTAATAAATAAAAAATTAGGGTACTTCAACAAAGGATTATATATTCAATAGGTAGGAGTTTTCGGCAATTCGTCAAACAGAAATGAGCATAATATCACAAAAAATCCCTAACTACCTATTTGATCGCCGCGGAAAACATTTGTAGTGATCCTTAACTTGACACTAGCTATTATTTGAACCGTAATAATTAATAAAAAAATGATCATACATCAACGTAGTGTTATCTATACAAAAGTCGCAATTTTCCTAAGGTTCTTCGAGTGGAAATGACTTTAAGAAGGTAAAATTAAGTAACTACTTATTTGATCAATACATGGATTGACAATGCTTAAAATTTCAAGATAACTAATAAATAAAAAATTAGGATACTTCAACAAAGGATTATATATTCAATAGGTAGGAGTTTTCGGCAATTCGTCAAACAGAAATGAGCATAATATCACAAAAAATGCCTAACTACCTATTTGATCGCCGCGCAAAACATTTGTAGTGATCCTTAACTTGACACTAGCTATTATTTGAACCGTAATAATTAATAAAAAAATGATCATACATCAACGTAGTGTTATCTATACAAAAGTCACAATTTTCCTAAGTTTCTTCGAGTAGAAATGACTTTAAGAAGGCAAAATTAACTAACTACCTATTTGATCGATACTTGGATTGACAATTCTTAAAATTTCAAGATAACTAATAAATAAAAAATTAGGGTACTTCAACGAAGGATTATATGTTCAATAGTTAGGAGTTTTCGGCAATTCGTCAAACAGAAATGAGCATAATATGACAAAAAATGCCTAACTACCTATTTGATCGCCGCACAAAACTTTTGCAGTGATCCTTTACTTCACTCTAGCAATTTTTTGAAGCTTAATAACAAATAAAAAAATGATCATACCTCAACATTGTGTTATCTATACTAAAGTCGCAATTTTTCCAAGGTTCTTCGAGTAGAAATGCCTTTATGAAGGTGAAATTAACTAACTACCTATTTGATCGATACTTGGATTGACAATGCTTAAAATTTCAAGATAACTATTAAATAAAAAATTAGGGCACTTCAACGAAGGATTATATATTCAATAGGTATGAGTTTTCGGCAATTCGTCAAACCGAAATGAGCATAGTATGACAAAAATGCCTAACTACCTATTTGATCGCCGCGCAAAACATTAGCAGTGATCCTTAACTTGACTCTAGCTATTATTTGTAGCGTAATAATAAATAAAAAAATGATCATACATCAACATTGTGTTATCTATACAAAAGTCCCAATTTTCCCAAGGTTCTTCGAGTAGAAATGACTTTAAGAAGGTGAAATTAACTAACTACATATTTTTCCGATACATGGTTTGACAATGCTTAATATATCAAGATAACTAATAAATAAAAAATTAGGGTACTTCAACGAAGGATTATATATTCAATAGGTAAGAGTTTTCGGCAATTCGACAAACAGAAATGAGTATAATATGAAAAAAAAAGCCTAACTACCTATTTGATCGCCGGGAAAAACAATTGCAATGATCCTTAACTTGACTCTAGCTATTATTTGAAGCGTAATAATAAATAAAAAAAAGATCATACATCAACATAGTATTATCTATACAAATGTCGCAATTTTCCTAAGTTTCTTCGAGTATAAATGACTTTAATAAGGAAAAATTAACTAACAACCTATTTGATCGATAATTGGATTGACAATGCTTAAAATTTCAAGATAACTAATAAATATAAAATTAGGGTACTTCAACAAAGGATTATATATTCAATAGGTAGGAGTTTTCGGCAATTCGTCAAATAGAAATGAGCATAATATGACAAAAATCCCTAACTACCTATTTGATCGCCGCGCAAAACATTTGCAGTGATCCTTAACTTCACTCTAGCTATTATTTGAAGCGTAATAATAAATAAAAAAAAAGATCATACATCAACATAGTGTCATCTATATAAAAGTCGCAATTTTCCTAAGTTTCTTCGAGTAGAAATGACTTTAAGAAGGTAAATTTAACTAACTACCTATTTGATCGATACGTGGATTGACAATGCTTAAAATTTCAAGATAACTAATAAATAAAATATTATGGTACTTCAACAAAGGAATATATCTTCAATAGGTAGGAGTTTTCGACAATTCGTCAAACAGAAATGAGCATAATATGACAAAAAATGCCTAACTACCTATTTGATTGCCGCGCAGAACTTTTGCAGTGATCCTTAACTTGACTCTAGCTATTTTTTGAAGCATACTAACAAATAAAAAAAATGATCATACATCAACATTGTGTTATCTATACAAAAGTCACAATTTTCCCAAGGTTCTTCGAGTAGAAATTACATTAAGAAGGTGAAATTAGCTAACTACTTATTTGATCGATACTTGGATTGACAATGCTTAATATTTCAAGATAACTAATAAGTAAAAAATTAGGGTACTTTAAGAAAGGATTATATATTCAATAGGTAGGAGTTTTCGGCAATTCGTCAAACAGAAATGAGCATAATATGACAAAAAAATGCCTAACTACCTATTTGATCGCCGCGCAAAACTTTTGCAGTGATCCTTAACTTCACTCTAGCTATTTGTTGAAGCATAATAACAAATAAAAAAATGATCATACATCAACATTGTGTTATCTATACTAAAGTCGCAGTTTTCACAAGGTTCTTCGTGTAGAAATGACTTTAAGAAGGTGAAATTAACTAACTACCTATTTGATCGATACTTGGATTGACAATGCTTAAAATTTTAAGATAACTATTAAATAAAAAATTAGGGTATTTCAACGAAGGATTATATATTCAATAGGTAGGAGTTTTCGGCAATTCCTCTAACAGAAATGAGCATAGTATGAAAAAAAAGCCTGCTACCTATTTGATCGCCGTGCAAAACATTTGCAGTGATCCTTAACTTGACTCTAGCTATTATTTGAAGCGTAATAATAAATGAAAAAATGATGATACATCAACATTGTGTTATCTATACTAAAGTCGCAGTTTTCCCAAGGTTCTTCGAGTAGAAATGACTTTAAGAAGGTGAAATTAACTAACTACCTATTTGATCGATACTTGGATTGACAATGCTTAAAATTTAAAGATAACTAATAAATAAAAAATTAGGGTTCTTCAACAAAGGATTATATATTCAATAGGTAGGGGTTTTCGGCAATTCGTCAAATAGAAATGAGCATAATATGACAAAAATGCCTAACTACCTATTTGATCGCCGCACAAAACATTTGCAGTGATCCTTAACTTCACTCTAGCTATTTTTTGAAGCGTAATAATAAATAAAAAAAAAAGATCATACATCAACATAGTGTTATCTATAAAAAAAGTTGCAATTTTCCTAAGTTTCTTCAAGTAGAAATGACTTTAAGAAGGTAAAATTAACTAACTACCTATTTGATCGATACTTGGATTGACAATGCTTAAAATTTCAAGATAACTAATAAATAAAAAATTATGGTACTTTAAGAAAGGATTATATATTCAATGGGTAGGAGTTTTCGGCAATTCGTCAAACAGAAATGAGCATAATATGATAAAAAAATGCCTAACTACCTATTTGATCGCTGCGCAAAACATTTGCAGTGATCCTTAACTTGACTCTAGCTATTTTTTGAAGCATAATAACAAGTAAAAAAATGATCATACATCAACATTGTGTTATCTATACAAATGTCACAATTTTCCCAAGGTTCTTCGAGTAGAAATGACTTTAAGAAGGTGAAATTAGCTAACTACCTATTTGATCGATACTTGGATTGACAATGCTTAAAATTTCAAGATAACTAATAAATAAAAAAATAGGGTACTTCAACAAAGGATTATATATTCAATAGGTAGGGGTTTTCGGCAATTCGTCAAACAGAAATGAGCATAATATGACAAAAATGCCTAATTACCTATTTGATCGCCGCGCAAAACATTTGCAGTGATCCTTAACTTGACTCTAGCTATTATTTGAAGTGTAATAATACATAAATAAAAATGATCATACATCAACATAGTGTTATCTATAAAAAAAAGTTGCAATTTTCCTAAGTTTCTTCGAGTAGAAATGACTTTAAGAAGGTAGAATTAACTAACTACCTATTTGATCGATACTTGGATTGGCAATGCTTAAAATTTCAAGATAACTAATAAATAAAAAATTAGGGTACTTTAAGAAAGGATTATATATTCAATAGGTAGGAGTTTTCGGCAATTCGTCAAACAGAAATGAGCATAATATAACAAAAAATGCCTAACTACCTGTTTGATCGCCGCGCAAAACTTTTGCAGTGATCCTTAACTTCACTCTAGCTATTTTTTGAACCATAATAACAAATAAAAAAATGATCATACATCAACATTGTGTTATCTATACTAAAGTCGCAATTTTCCAAAGGTTCTTCGATTAGAAATGACTTTAAGAAGGTGAAATTAACTAACTACCTATTTGATCGATACTTGGATTGACAATGCTTAAAATTTCAAGATACCTAATAAATAAAAAATTAGGGTACTTCAACGAAGGATTATATATTCAATAGGTAGGAGTTTTCGGCAATTCGTCTAACAGAAATGAGCATAGTATGAAAAAAAAGCCTAACTACCTATTTGATCGCCGTGCAAAACATTTACAGTGATCCTTAACTTGACTCAAGGTATTATTTGAAGCGTAATAATAAATAAAAAAATGATCATACATCAACATAGTGTTATCTATACAAAAGTCGCAATTTTTCTAAGTTTCTTCGAGTAGAAATGACTTTAAGATGGTAAAATTAACAAACTACCTATTTGATCGATACTTGGATTGACAATGCTTAAAATTTCAAGATAACTAATAAATAAAAAATTAGGGTTCTTCAACAAAGGATTATATATTCAATAGGTAGGGGTTTTCGGCAATTCGTCAAATAGAAATGAGCATAATATGACAAAAATGCCTAACTACCTATTTGATCGCCGCACAAAACATTTGCAGTGATCCTTAACTTCACTCTAGCTATTATTTGAAGCGTAATAATAAATAAAAAAAATGATCATACATCAACATAGTGTTATCTATAAAAAAAAGTTGCAATTTTCCTAAGTTTCTTCAAGTAGAAATGACTTTAAGAAGGTAAAATTAACTAACTACCTATTTGATCGATACTTGGATTGACAATGCTTAAAATTTCAAGATAACTAATAAATAAAAAATTAGGGTACTTTAAGAAAGGATTATATATTCAATGGGTAGGAGTTTTCGGCAATTCGTCAAAAAGAAATGAGCATAATATGATAAAAAAATGCCTAACTACCTATTTGATCGCTGCGCAAAACATTTGCAGTGATCCTTAACTCGACTCTAGCTATTATTTGAAGCGTAATAATAAATAAAAAAATGATCATACATCAACATAGTGTTATCTATACAAAAGTCGCAATTTTCCTAAGTTTCTTCGAGTAGAAATGACTTTAAGAAGGTAAAATGAACTAACTACCTATTTGATCGATACTTGGATTGACAATGCTTAAAATTTGAAGATATCTAATAAATAAAAAATTAGGGTACTTCAACAAAGGATTATATATTCAATAGGTAGGAGTTTTCGGCAATTCGTCAAACAGAAATGAGCATAATATGACAAAAATGCCTAACTACCTATTTGATCGCCGCGCAAAACATTTGCAGTGATCCTTAACTTGACTCTAGCTATTATTTGAAGCGTAATAATTAATAAAAAAAGGATCATACATCAACCTAGTGTTATTTATAAAAAAGTTGCAATTTTCCCAAGGTTCTTCGAGTCTAAATGACTTTAAGAAGGTAAATTTAACTAACTACCTATTTGATCGATACTTGGATTGACAATGCTCAAAATTTCAAGATAACTAATAAATGAAAAATTAGGGTACATTAAGAAAGGATTATATATTCAATAGGCAGGAGTTTTCGGCAATTCGTCAAACAGAAATGAGCATAATATGACAAAAAATGCCTAACTACCTATTTGATCGCCGCGCAAAACTTTTGCAGTGATCCTTAACTTCACTTTAGCTTTTTGTTGAAGCATAATAACAAATAAAAAATGATCATACATCAACATTGTGTTATCTATACTAAAGTCGCAATTTTCCCAAGGATCTTCGAGTAGAAATGACTTTATGAAGGTGAAATTAACTAACTACCTATTTGATCGATACTTGGATTGACAATGCTTAAAATTTCAAGATACCTAATAAATAAAAAATTAGGGTACTTCAAAAAAGGATTATCTATTCAATAGGTAGGAGTTTTCGGCAATTCGTCAAACAGAAATGAGCATAATATGACAAAAATGCCTAACTACCTATTTGATCGCCGCGCAAAACATTTGCAGTGATCCTTAACTTGACTCTAGATATTTTTTGAAGCGTAATAACAAATAAAAAAATTATCATACATCAACATTGTGTTATCAACACAAAAGTCGCAATTTTCCCAAGGTTCTTCGAGTAGAAATGACCTTAAGATGGTGAAATTAACTAACTACCTATTTGATCGATACTTGGATTGAAAATGCTTAATATTTCAAGATAACTAATAAATAAAAACTTAGGGTACTTCAACAAAGGATTATATATTCAATAGGTAGGAGTTTTCGGCAATTCGTCAAACAGAAATAAGCATAGTATGACAAAAAAAGCCTAACTACCTATTTGATCGCCCCGCAAAACATTTATAGTGATCCTTAACTTCACTCTAGCTATTATTTGAAGCATAATAATGAATAAAAAAATATGATCAAACCTCAACATAGTGTTATCTATACAAAAGTCCCAATTTTCCCAAGGTTCTTCGAGTAGAAATGACTTTAAGAAGGTGAAATTAACTAACTACCTATTTGATCGATACTTGGATTGACAATTCTTAATATTTCAAGATAACTAATAAATAAAAAATTAGGATACTTCAACAAAGGATTATATATTCATTAGGTAGGAGTTTTCGGCAATTCGTCAAACAGAAAAGAGCATAATATGACAAAAATTCCTAACTACATATTTGATCGCCGCGCAAAACATTTGCAGTGATCCTTAACTTGACTCGAGCTATTTTTTGAAGTGTAATAATAAATAAAAAAATGATCATACTTCAACATAGTATTATCTATACAAAAGTCACAATTTTCCTAAGTTTCTTCGAGTAGAAATGACTTTAAGAAGTTAAAATTAACTAACAACCTATTTGATCGATACTTGGATTGACAATGCTTAAAATTTCAAGATAACTAATAAATAAAAAATTAGGGTACTTCAACAAAGGATTATATGTTCAATAGGTAGGAGTTTTCGGCAATTCGTCAAACAGAAATGATCATAATATGACAAACAATGCCTAACTACCTATTTGATCGCCGCGCAAAACTTTTGCAGTGATCCTTAACTTCACTCTAGCTATTTTTTAAAGCATAATAACAAATAAAAAAATGATCATACATCAACATTGTGCTATCTATACTAAAGTCGCAATTTTCCCAAGGTTCTTCGAGTAGAAATGACTTTAAGAAGGTGAAATTAACTAACTACCTATTTGATCGATACTTGGATTGACAAAGCTTAAAATTTCAAGATAACTATTAAATAAAAAATTAGGGTGATTCAACGAAGGATTATATATTCAATAGGTAGGAGTTTTCGGCAATTCGTCAAACAAAAATGAGCATAATATGACAAAAAATGCCTAACTACCTATTTGATCGATGCGCAAAACATTTGCAGTGATCCTTAACTTGACTCTAGCTATTTTTTGAAGCATAATAACAAATAAAAAAATGATCATACATCAACATTGTGTTATCTATACAAAAGTCACAATTTTCCCAAGGTTCTTCGAGTAGAAATTACATTAAGAAAGGTGAAATTAGCTAACTACCTATTTGATCGATACTTGGATTGACAATGCTTAATATTTCAAGATAACTAATAAATAAAAAATGAGGGTACTTTAAGAAAGGATTATATATTCAATAGGTAGGAGTTTTCGGCAATTCGTCAAACAGAAATGAGCATAATATGACAAAAAATGCCTAACTACCTATTTGATCGATGCGCAAAACATTTGCAGTGATCCTTAACTTGACTCTAGCTATTTTTTGAAGCATAATAACAAATAAAAAAATGATCATACATCAACATTGTGTTATCTATACAAAAGTCACAATTTTCCCAAGGTTCTTCGAGTAGAAATTACATTAAGAAAGGTGAAATTAGCTAACTACCTATTTGATCGATACTTGGATTGACAATGCTTAATATTTCAAGATAACTAATAAATAAAAAATGAGGGTACTTTAAGAAAGGATTATATATTCAATAGGTAGGAGTTTTCGGCAATTCGTCAAACAGAAATGAGCATAATATGACAAAAAATGCCTAACTACCTATTTGATCGATGCGCAAAACATTTGCAGTGATCCTTAACTTGACTCTAGCTATTTTTTGAAGCATAATAACAAATAAAAAAATGATCATACATCAACATTGTGTTATCTATACAAAAGTCACAATTTTCCCAAGGTTCTTCGAGTAGAAATTACATTAAGAAATGTGAAATTAGCTAACTACCTATTTGATCGATACTTGGATTGACAATGCTTAATATTTCAAGATAACTAATAAATAAAAAATGAGGGTACTTTAAGAAAGGATTATATATTCAATAGGTAGGAGTTTTCGGCAATTCGTCAAACAGAAATGAGCATAATATGACAAAAATGCCTAACTACCTATTTGATCGCCGCGCAAAACTTTTGCATTGATCCTTAACTTCACTCTAGCTATTTTTTGAAGCATAATAACAAATAAAAAAATGATCATACATCAACATTGTGTTATCTATACTAAAGTCGCAATTTTCCCAAGGTTCTTCGAGTAGAAATGACTTTAAGAAGGTGAAATTAACTAACTACCTATTTGATCGATACTTGGATTGACAATGCTTAAAATTTCAAGATACTTAATAAATAAAAAATTTGGGTACTTCAACAAAGGATTATCTATTCAATAGGTAGGAGTTTTCGGTAATTCGTCAAACAGAAATGAGCATAATATGACAAAAATGCCTAACTACCTATTTGATCGCCGCGCAAAACTTTTGCAGTGATACTTAACTTGACTCTAGCTATTATTTGAAGCGTAATAATAAATAAAAAAAAGATCATACATCAACCTAGTGTTATCTATAAAAAAGTTGCAATTTTCCTAAGTTTCTTCGAGTGGAAATGACTTTAAGAAGGTAAATTTAACTAA
Organism: Rhodomyrtus psidioides; assembly: GCA_021437785.1. NCBI lineage: Eukaryota > Viridiplantae > Streptophyta > Magnoliopsida > Myrtales > Myrtaceae > Rhodomyrtus > Rhodomyrtus psidioides. The sequence goes on along the minus strand of JAILYB010000059.1, from coordinate 4,993,730 downwards.
CTACCTATTTGATCGATACTTGGATTGACAATGCTCAAAATTTCAAGGTAACTAATAAATAAAAAATTAGGGTACTTTAAGAAAGGATTATATATTCAATAAGCAGGAGTTTTCGGCAATTCGTCAAATAGAAATAAGCATAATATGACAAAAAATGCCTAACTATCTATTTGATCGCCGGGCAAAACATTTGCAGTGATCCTTAACTTGACTCTAGCTATTTTTTGAAGCATAATAACAAATAAAAAAATGATCATACATCACCATTGTGTTATCTATACAAAAGTCACAATTTTCCCAAGGTTCTTCGAGTAGAAATGACTTTAAGAAGGTAAAATTAACTAACAACCTATTTGATCGATACTTGGATTGACAATGCTTAAAATTTCAAGATAACTAATAAATAAAAAATTATGGTACTTCAACAAAGGATTATATATTCAGTAGGTAGGAGTTTTCGGCAATTCGTCAAACAGAAATGAGCATAATATGTCAAAAAATGCTTAACTACCTATTTGATCGCCGCGCAAAACTTTTGCGGTGATCCTTAACTTCACTCTAGCTATTTTTTGAAGCATAATAACAAATAAAAAAAATGATCATACATCATCATTGTGTTATCTATACTAAAGTCACAATTTTCGCAAGGTTATTCGAGTAGAAATGACTTTAAGAAGGTGAAATTAACTAACTACCTATTTGATCGATACTTGGATTGACAATGCTTAAAATTTCAAGATAACTATTAAATAAAAAATTAGGGTACTTCAACGAAGGATTATATATTCAATAGGTAGTAGTTTTCAGCAATTCGTCAAACAGAAATGAGCAAAGTATGACAAAAAAAGCCTAACTACCTATTTGATCGCCGTGCAAAACATTTGCAGTGATCCTTAACTTGACTCTAGCTATTATTTGAAGCGTAATAATAAATAAAAAATGATCATACATCAAAATGGTGTTATCTATACAAAAGTCGCAATTTTTCTAAGTTTCTTCGAGTAGAAATGACTTTAAGATGGTAAAATTAACTAACTACCCATTTGATCGATACTTGGATTGACAATGCTTAAAATTTCAAGATAACTAATAAATAAAAAATTAGGGTACTTTAAGAAAGGATTATATATTCAACTGGTAGGAGTTTTCGGCAATTCGTCAAACAGAAATGAGCATAATATGACAAAAAATGCCTAACTACCTATTTGATCGATGCGCAAAACATTTGCAGTGATCCTTAACTTGACACTAGCTATTTTTTGAAGCATAATAACAAATAAAAAAATGCCTAACTAACTATTTGATGGCCGCGCAAAACGTTTGCAGTGATGCTTAACTTGACTCTAGCTATTATTTGAAGCGTAATAATAAATAAAAAAATGATGATACATCAACATAGTGTTATCTATACAAAAGTCGCAATTTTCCTAAGGTTCTTCGAGTAGAAATGACTTTAAGAAGGTAAAATTAACTAACCATCTATTTGATCGATACTTGGATTGACAATGCTTAATATTTCAAGATAACTAATAAATAAAAAATTAGGGTACTTCAACAAAGGATTATATATTCAATTGGTAGGAGTTTTCGGTAATTCATAAAATAGAAAAGAGCAAAATATGACAAAAATGCCTAACTAACTATTTGATGGCCGCGCAAAACGTTTGCAGTGATGCTTAACTTGACTCTAGCTATTATTTGAAGCGTAATAATAAATAAAAAAATGATGATACATCAACATAGTTTTATCTATACAAAAGTCACAATTTTCCTAAGGTTCTTCGAGTAGAAGTGACTTTAAGAAGGTGAAATTAGGTAACCACCTATTTGATCGATACTTGGATTGACAATGCTTAATATTTCAAGATAACTAATAAATAAAAAATTAGGGTACTTCAACAAAGGATTATATATTCAATAGGTAGGAGTTTTCAGCAATTCGTCACACAGAAAAGAGCATAATATGACAAAAATGCCTAACTAACTATTTGATGGCCGCGGAAAACATTTGCAGTGATCCTTAACTTGACTCTAGCAATTATTTGAAGCGTAATAAAAAATAAAAAAATGATGATACATCAACATAGTGTTATCTATACAAAAGTCGCAATTTTCCTAAGGTTCTTCGAGTAGAAATGACTTTAAGAAGGTGAAATTAACTAACTACCTATTTGATCGATACATGGATTGACAATGCTTAATATTTCAAGATAACTAATAAATAAAAAATTAGGGTACTTCAACAAAGGATTATATATTCAATAGGTAGGAGTTTTCGGCAATTCGTCAAACAGAAAAGAGCATAATATGACAAAAATGCCTAACCAACTATTTGATGGCCGCGCAAAACATTTGCAGTGATCCTTAACTTGACTCTAGCTACTATTTGAAGCGTAATAATAAATAAAAAAATGATGATACATCAACATAGTGTTATCTATACAAAAGTCGCAATTTTCCTAAGGTCCTTCGAGTAGAAATGACTTTAAGAAGGTGAAATTAACAAACCACCTATTTGATCGATACTTGGATTGACAATGCTTAATATTTCAAGATAACAAATAAATAAAAAATTAGGGTACTTCAACAAAGGATTATATATTCAATAGGTAGGAGTTTTCGGCAATTCGTCAAACAGAAAAGAGCATAATATGACAAAAATGCCTAACTAACTATTTGATGGCCGCGCAAAACATTTGCAGTGATCCTTAACTTGACTCTAGCAATTATTTGAAGCGTAATAAAAAATAAAAAAATGATGATACATCAACATAGTGTTATCTATACAAAAGTCGCAATTTTCCTAAGGTTCTTCGAGTAGAAATGACTTTAAGAAGGTGAAATTAACTAACTACCTATTTGATCGATACATGGATTGACAATGCTTAATATTTCAAGATAACTAATAAATAAAAAATTAGGGTACTTCAACAAAGGATTATATATTCAATAGGTAGGAGTTTTCGGCAATTCGTCAAACAGAAAAGAGCATAATATGACAAAAATTCCTAACCAACTATTTGATGGCCGCGCAAAACATTTGCAGTGATCCTTAACTTGACTCTAGCTATTATTTGAAGCGTAATAATAAATAAAAAAATGATGACACATCAACATAGTGTTACCTGTACAAAAGTCGCAATTTTCCTAAGGTTCTTCGAGTAGAAGTGACTTTAAGAAGGTGAAATTAAGTAACCACCTATTTGATCGATACTTGGATTGACAATGCTTAATATTTCAAGATAACAAATAAATAAAAAATTAGGGTACTTCAACAAAGGATTATATATTCAATAGGTAGGAGTTTTCGGCAAGTCGTAAAACAGAAAAGAGCGTAATATGACAAAAATGCCTAACTAACTATTTGATGGCCGCACAAAACGTTTGCAGTGATGCTTAACTTGACTCTAGCTATTATTTGAAGCGTAATAATAAATAAAAAAATGATGATAATCAACATAGTGTTATCTATACAAAAGTCACAATTTTCCTAAGGTTCTTCGAGTAGAAATGACTTTAAGAAGGTGAAATTAACAAACCACCTATTTGATCGATACTTGGAATGACAATGCTTAATATTTCAAGATAACTAATAAATAAAAAATAAGGGTACTTCAACAAAGGATTATATATTCAATAGGTAGGAGTTTTCGGCAATTCGTCAAACAGAAAAGAGCATAATATGACAAAAATGCCTAACTAACTATTTGATGGCCGCGCAAAACATTTGCAGTGATCCTTAACTTGACTCTAGAAATTATATGAAGCGTAATAAAAAATAAAAAAATGATGATACATCAACATAGTGTTATCTATACAAAAGTCGCAATTTTCCTAAGGTTCTTCGAGTAGAAATGACTTTAAGAAGGTGAAATTAACTAACTACCTATTTGATCGATACATGGATTGACAATGCTTAATATTTCAAGATAACTAATAAATAAAAAATTAGGGTACTTCAACAAAGGATTATATATTCAATAGGTAGGAGTTTTCGGCAATTCGTCAAACAGAAAAAAGCATAATATGACAAAAATTCCTAACCAACTATTTGAAGGCCGCGCAAAACATTTGCAGTGATCCTTAACTTGACTCTAGCTATTATTTGAAGCTTAATAATAAATAAAAAAATGACGATACATCAACATAGTTTTATCTATACAAAAGTCGCAATTTTCCTAAGGTTCTTCGAGTAGAAGTGACTTTAAGAAGGTGAAATTAAGTAACCACCTATTTGATCGGTACTTGGATTGACAATGCTTAATATTTCAAGATAACAAATAAATAAAAAATTAGGGTACTTCAACAAAGGATTATATATTCAATACGTAGGAGTTTTCGGCAAGTCGTAAAACAGAAAAGAGCGTAATATGACAAAAATGCCTAACTAACTATTTGATGGCCGCGCAAAACGTTTGCAGTGATGCTTAACTTGACTCTAGCTATTATTTGAAGCGTAATAATAAATAAAAAAATGATGATACATCAACATAGTGTTATCTATACAAAAGTCGCAATTTTCCTAAGGTTCTTCGAGTAGAAATGACTTTAAGAAGGTAAAATTAACTAACCACCTATTTGATCGATACTTGGATTGACAATGCTTATTATTTCAAGATAACTAATAAATAAAAAATTAGGGTACTTCAACAAAGGATTATATATTCAATAGGTAGGAGTTTTCGGTAATTCGTCAAACAGAAAAGAGCATAATATGACAAAAATGCCTAACTAACTATTTGATGGCCGCGCAAAACATTTGCAGTGATCCTTAACTTGACTCTAGCAATTATTTGAAGCGTAATAAAAAATAAAAAAATGATGATACATCAACATAGTGTTATCTATACAAAAGTCGCAATTTTCCTAAGGTTCTTCGAGTAGAAATGACTTTAAGAAGGTGAAATTAACTAACTACCTATTTGATCGATACATGGATTGACAATACTTAATATTTCAAGATAACTAATAAATGAAAAATTAGGGTACTTCAACAAAGGATTATATATTCAATAGGTAGGAGTTTTCGGCAATTCGTCAAACAGAAAAGAGCATAATATGACAAAAATGCCTAACCAACTATTTGATGGCCACGCAAAACATTTGCAGTGATCCTTAACTTGACTCTAGCTATTATTTGAAGCGTAATAAAAAATAAAAAAATGATGATACATCAACATAGTGTTATCTATACAAAAGTCGCAATTTTCCTAAGGTTCTTCGAGTAGAAGTGACTTTAAGAAGGTGAAATTAAGTAACCACCTATTTGATCGATACATGGATTGACAATGCTTAATATTTCAAGATAACAAATAAATAAAAAATTAGGGTGCTTCAACAAAGGATTATATATTCAATAGGTAGGAGTTTTCGGCAATTCGTAAAACAGAAAAGAGCGTAATATGACAAAAATGCCTAACTAACTATTTGATGGCCACGCAAAACATTTGCAGTGATCCTTAACTTGACTCTAGCTACTATTTGAAGCGTAATAATAAATAAAAAAATGATGATACATCAACATAGTGTTATCTATACAAAAGTCGCAATTTTCCTAAGGTTCTTCGAGTAGAAATGACTTTAAGAAGGTGAAATTAACAAACCACCTATTTGATCGATACATGGATTGACAATGCTTAATATTTCAAGATAACTAATAAATAAAAAATTAGGGTACTTCAACAAAGGATTATATATTCAATAGGTAGGAGTTTTCGGCAATTCGTCAAACAGAAAAGAGCATAATATGACAAAAATGCCTAACTAACTATTTGATGGCCGCGCAAAACATTTGCAGTGATCCTTAACTTGACTCTAGCAATTATTTGAAGCGTAATAAAAAATAAAAAAATGATGATACATCAACATAGTGTTATCTATACAAAAGTCGCAATTTTCCTAAGGTTCTTCGAGTAGAAATGACTTTAAGAAGGTGAAATTAACTAACTACCTATTTGATCGATACATGGATTGACAATGCTTAATATTTCAAGATAACTAATAAATAAAAAATTAGGGTACTTCAACAAAGGATTATATATTCAATAGGTATGAGTTTTCGGCAATTCGTCAAACAGAAAAGAGCATAATATGACAAAAATGCCTAACCAACTATTTGATGGCCGCGCAAAACATTTGCAGTGATCCTTAACTTGACTCTAGCTACTATTTGAAGCGTAATAATAAATAAAAAAATGATGATACATCAACATAGTGTTATCTATACAAAAGTCACAATTTTCCTAAGGTTCTTCGAGTAGAAATGACTTTAAGAAGGTGAAATTAACAAACCACCTATTTGATCGATACTTGGATTGACAATGCTTAATATTTCAAGATAACTAATAAATAAAAAATTAGGGTACTTCAACAAAGGATTATATATTCAATAGGTAGGAGTTTTCCGCAATTCGTCAAACAGAAAAGAGCATAATATGACAAAAATGCCTAACTAACTATTTGATGGCCGCGCAAAACATTTGCAGTGATCCTTAACTTGACTCTAACAATTATTTGAAGCGTAATAAAAAATAAAAAAATGATGATACATCAACATAGTGTTATCTATACAAAAGTCGCAATTTTCCTAAGGTTCTTCGAGTAGAAATGACTTTAAGAAGGTGAAATTAACTAACTACCTATTTGATCGATACATGGATTGACAATGCTTAATATTTCAAGATAACTAATAAATAAAAAATTAGGGTACTTCAACAAAGGATTATATATTCAATAGGTAGGAGTTTTCGGCAATTCGTCAAACAGAAAAAAGCATAATATGACAAAAATTCCTAACCAACTATTTGATGGCCGCGCAAAACATTTGCAGTGATCCTTAACTTGACTCTAGCTATTATTTGAAGCTTAATAATAAATAAAAAAATGATGATACATCAACATAGTTTTATCTATACAAAAGTCGCAATTTTCCTAAGGTTCTTCGAGTAGAAGTGACTTTAAAAAGGTGAAATTAAGTAACCACCTATTTGATCGATACTTGGATTGACAATGCTTAATATTTCAAGATAACAAATAAATAAAAAATTAGGGTACTTCAACAAAGGATTATATATTCAATAGGTAGGAGTTTTCGGCAAGTCGTAAAACAGAAAAGAGCGTAATATGACAAAAATGCCTAACTAACTATTTGATGGCCGCGCAAAACGTTTGCAGTGATGCTTAACTTGACTCTAGCTATTATTTGAAGCGTAATAATAAATAAAAAAATGATGATACATCAACATAGTGTTATCTATACAAAAGTCGCAATTTTCCTAAGGTTCTTCGAGTAGAAATGACTTTAAGAAGGTAAAATTAACTAACCACCTATTTGATCGATACTTGGATTGACAATGCTTATTATTTCAAGATAACTAATAAATAAAAAATTAGGGTACTTCAACAAAGGATTATATATTCAATAGGTAGGAGTTTTCGGTAATTCGTCAAACAGAAAAGAGCATAATATGACAAAAATGCCTAACTAACTATTTGATGGCCGCGCAAAACATTTGCAGTGATCCTTAACTTGACTCTAGCAATTATTTGAAGCGTAATAAAAAATAAAAAAATGATGATACATCAACATAGTGTTATCTATACAAAAGTCGCAATTTTCCTAAGGTTCTTCGAGTAGAAATGACTTTAAGAAGGTGAAATTAACTAACTACCTATTTGATCGATACATGGATTGACAATACTTAATATTTCAAGATAACTAATAAATGAAAAATTATGGTACTTCAACAAAGGATTATATATTCAATAGGTAGGAGTTTTCGGCAATTCGTCAAACAGAAAAGAGCATAATATGACAAAAATGCCTAACCAACTATTTGATGGCCACGCAAAACATTTGCAGTGATCCTTAACTTGACTCTAGCTATTATTTGAAGCGTAATAATAAATAAAAAAATGATGATACATCAACATAGTTTTATCTATACAAAAGTCGCAATTTTCCTAAGGTTCTTCGAGTAGAAGTGACTTTAAGAAGGTGAAATTAAGTAACCACCTATTTGATCGATACATGGATTGACAATGCTTAATATTTCAAGATAACAAATAAATAAAAAAGTAGGGTGCTTCAACAAAGGATTATATATTCAATAGGTAGGAGTTTTCGGCAATTCGTAAAACAGAAAAGAGCGTAATATGACAAAAATGCCTAACTAACTATTTGATGGCCACGCAAAACATTTGCAGTGATCCTTAACTTGACTCTAGCTACTATTTGAAGCGTAATAATAAATAAAAAAATGATGATACATCAACATAGTGTTATCTATACAAAAGTCGCAATTTTCCTAAGGTTCTTCGAGTAGAAATGACTTTAAGAAGGTGAAATTAACAAACCACCTATTTGATCGATACATGGATTGACAATGCTTAATATTTCAAGATAACTAATAAATAAAAAATTAGGGTACTTCAACAAAGGATTATATATTCAATAGGTAGGAGTTTTCGGCAATTCGTCAAACAGAAAAGAGCATAATATGACAAAAATGCCTAACTAACTATTTGATGGCCGCGCAAAACATTTGAAGTGATCCTTAACTTGACTCTAGCAATTATTTGAAGCGTAATAAAAAATAAAAAAATGATGATACATCAACATAGTGTTATCTATACAAAAGTCGCAATTTTCCTAAGGTTCTTCGAGTAGAAATGACTTTAAGAAGGTGAAATTAACTAACTACCTATTTGATCGATACATGGATTGACAATGCTTAATATTTCAAGATAACTAATAAATAAAAAATTAGGGTACTTCAACAAAGGATTATATATTCAATAGGTATGAGTTTTCGGCAATTCGTCAAACAGAAAAGAGCATAATATGACAAAAATGCCTAACCAACTATTTGATGGCCGCGCAAAACATTTGCAGTGATCCTTAACTTGACTCTAGCTACTATTTGAAGCGTAATAATAAATAAAAAAATGATGATACATCAACATAGTGTTATCTATACAAAAGTCACAATTTTCCTAAGGTTCTTCGAGTAGAAATGACTTTAAGAAGGTGAAATTAACAAACCACCTATTTGATCGATACTTGGATTGACAATGCTTAATATTTTAAGATAACTAATAAATAAAAAATTAGGGTACTTCAACAAAGGATTATATATTCAATAGGTAGGAGTTTTCCGCAATTCGTCAAACAGAAAAGAGCATAATATGACAAAAATGCCTAACTAACTATTTGATGGCCGCGCAAAACATTTGCAGTGATCCTTAACTTGACTCTAACAATTATTTGAAGCGTAATAAAAAATAAAAAAATGATGATACATCAACATAGTGTTATCTATACAATAGTCGCAATTTTCCTAAGGTTCTTCGAGTAGAAATGACTTTAAGAAGGTGAAATTAACTAACTACCTATTTGATCGATACATGGATTGACAATGCTTAATATTTCAAGATAACTAATAAATAAAAAATTAGGGTACTTCAACAAAGGATTATATATTCAATAGGTAGGAGTTTTCGGCAATTCGTCAAACAGAAAAAAGCATAATATGACAAAAATTCCTAACCAACTATTTGATGGCCGCGCAAAACATTTGCAGTGATCCTTAACTTGACTCTAGCTATTATTTGAAGCTTAATAATAAATAAAAAAATGATGATACATCAACATAGTTTTATCTATACAAAAGTCGCAATTTTCCTAAGGTTCTTCGAGTAGAAGTGACTTTAAGAAGGTGAAATTAAGTAACCACCTATTTGATCGATACTTGGATTGACAATGCTTAATATTTCAAGATAACAAATAAATAAAAAATTAGGGTACTTCAACAAAGGATTATATATTCAATAGTTAGGAGTTTTCGGCAAGTCGTAAAACAGAAAAGAGCGTAATATGACAAAAATGCCTAACTAACTATTTGATGGCCGCGCAAAACGTTTGCAGTGATGCTTAACTTGACTCTAGCTATTATTTGAAGCGTAATAATAAATAAAAAAATGATGATACATCAACATAGTGTTATCTATACAAAAGTCGCAATTTTCCTAAGGTTCTTCGAGTAGAAATGACTTTAAGAAGGTAAAATTAACTAACCACCTATTTGATCGATACTTGGATTGACAATGCTTATTATTTCTAGATAACTAATAAATAAAAAATTAGGGTACTTCAACAAAGGATTATATATTCAATAGGTAGGAGTTTTCGGCAATTCGTCAAACAGAAAAGAGCATAATATGACAAAAATGCCTAACTAACTATTTGATGGCCGCGCAAAACATTTGCAGTGATCCTTAACTTGACTCTAGCAATTATTTGAAGCGTAATAAAAAATAAAAAAATGATGATACATCAACATAGTGTTATCTATACAAAAGTCGCAATTTTCCTAAGGTTCTTCGAGTAGAAATGACTTTAAGAAGGTGAAATTAACTAACTACCTATTTGATCGATACATGGATTGACAATGCTTAATATTTCAAGATAACTAATAAATAAAAAATTAGGGTATTTCAACAAAGGATTATATATTCAATAGGTAGGAGTTTTCGGCAATTTGTCAAACAGAAAAGAGCATAATATGACAAAAATGCCTAACCAACTATTTGATGGCCGCGCAAAACATTTGCAGTGATCCTTAACTTGACTCTAGCTACTATTTGAAGCGTAATATTAAATAAAAAAATGATGATACATCAACATAGTGTTATCTATACAAAAGTCGCAATTTTCCTAAGGTTCTTCGAGTAGAAATGACTTTAAGAAGGTGAAATTAACAAACAACCTATTTGATCGATACTTGGATTGACAATGCTTAATATTTCAAGATAACTAATAAATAAAAAATTAGGGTACTTCAACAAAGGATTATATATTCAATAGGTAGGAGTTTTCGGCAATTCGTCAAACAGAAAAGAGCATAATATGACAAAAATGCCTAACTAACTATTTGATGGCCGCGCAAAACATTTGCAGTGATCCTTAACTTGACTCTAACAATTGTTTGAAGCGTAATAAAAAATAAAAAAATGATGATACATCAACATAGTGTTATCTATACAAAAGTCGCAATTTTCCTAAGGTTCTTCGAGTAGAAATGACTTTAAGAAGGTGAAATTAACTAACTACCTATTTGATCGATACATGGATTGACAATGCTTAATATTTCAAGATAACAAATAAATAAAAAATTAGGGTACTTCAACAAAGGATTATATATTCAATAGGTAGGAGTTTTCAGCAAGTCGTAAAACAGAAAAGAGCGTAATATGACAAAAATGCCTAACTAACTATTTGATGGCAGCGCAAAACGTTTGCAGTGATGCTTAACTTGACTCTAGCTATTATTTGAAGCGTAATAATAAATAAAAAAAATGATGATACATCAACATAGTGTTATCTATACAAAAGTCGCAATTTTCCTAAGGTTCTTCGAGTAGAAATGACTTTAAGAAGGTAAAATTAACTAACCACCTATTTGATCGATACTTGGATTGACAATGCTTATTATTTCAAGATAACTAATAAATAAAAAATTAGGGTACTTCAACAAAGGATTATATATTCATTAGGTAGGAGTTTTCGGTAATTCGTCAAACAGAAAAGAGCATAATATGACAAAAATGCCTAACTAACTATTTGATGGCCGCGCAAAACATTTGCAGTGATCCTTAACTTGACTCTAGCAATTATTTGAAGCGTAATAAAAAATAAAAAAATGATGATACATCAACATAGTGTTATCTATACAAAAGTCGCAATTTTCCTAAGGTTCTTCGAGTAGAAATGACTTTAAGAAGGTGAAATTAACTAACTACCTATTTGATCGATACATGGATTGACAATACTTAATATTTCAAGATAACTAATAAATGAAAAATTAGGGTACTTCAACAAAGGATTATATATTCAATAGGTAGGAGTTTTCGGCAATTCGTCAAACAGAAAAGAGCATAATATGACAAAAATGCCTAACCAACTATTTGATGGCCACGCAAAACATTTGCAGTGATCCTTAACTTGACTCTAGCTATTATTTGAAGCGTAATAATAAATAAAAAAATGATGATACATCAACATAGTTTTATCTATACAAAATTCGCAATTTTCCTAAGGTTCTTCGAGTAGAAGAGACTTTAAGAAGGTGAAATTAAGTAACCACCTATTTGATCGATACATGGATTGACAATGCTTAATATTTCAAGATAACAAATAAATAAAAAATTAGGGTGCTTCAACAAAGGATTATATATTCAATAGGTAGGAGTTTTCGGCAATTCGTAAAACAGAAAAGAGCGTAATATGACAAAAATGCCTAACTAACTATTTGATGGCCACGCAAAACATTTGCAGTGATCCTCAACTTGACTCTAGCTACTATTTGAAGCGTAATAATAAATAAAAAAATGATGATACATCAACATAGTGTTATCTATACAAAAGTCGCAATTTTCCTAAGGTTCTTCGAGTAGAAATGACTTTAAGAAGGTGAAATTAACAAACCACCTATTTGATCGATACTTGGATTGACAATGCTTAATATTTCAAGATAACTAATAAATAAAAAATTAGGGTACTTCAACAAAGGATTATATATTCAATAGGTAGGAGTTTTCGGCAATTCGTCAAACAGAAAAGAGCATAATATGACAAAAATGCCTAACTAACTATTTGATGGCCGCGCAAAACATTTGCAGTGATTCTTAACTTGACTCTAACAATTATTTGAAGCGTAATAAAAAATAAAAAATTGATGATACATCAACGTAGTGTTATCTATACAAAAGTCGCAATTTTCCTAAGGTTCTTCGAGTAGAAATGACTTTAAGAAGGTGAAATTAACTAACTACCTATTTGATCGATACATGGATTGACAATGCTTAATATTTCAAGATAACTAATAAATAAAAAATTAGGGTACTTCAACAAAGGATTATATATTCAATAGGTAGGAGTTTTCGGCAATTCGTCAAACAGAAAAAAGCATAATATGACAAAAATTCCTAACCAACTATTTGATGGCCGCGCAAAACATTTGCAGTGATCCTTAACTTGACTCTAGCTATTATTTGAAGCTTAATAATAAATAAAAAAATGATGATACATCAACATAGTTTTATCTATACAAAAGTCGCAATTTTCCTAAGGTTCTTCGAGTAGAAATGACTTTAAGAAGGTGAAATTAACTAACTACCTATTTGATCGATACTTGGATTGACAATGCTTAATATTTCAAGATAACAAATAAATAAAAAATTAGGGTACTTCAACAAAGGATTATATATTCAATAGGTAGGAGTTTTCGGCAAGTCGTAAAACAGAAAAGAGCGTAATATGACAAAAATGCCTAACTAACTATTTGATGGCCGCGCAAAACGTTTGCAGTGATGCTTAACTTGACTCTAGCTATTATTTGAAGCGTAATAATAAATAAAAAAATGATGATACATCAACATAGTGTTATCTATACAAAAGTCGCAATTTTCCTAAGGTTCTTCGAGTAGAAATGACTTTAAGAAGGTAAACTTAACTAACCAACTATTTGATCGATACTTGGATTGACAATGCTTATTATTTCTAGATAACTAATAAATAAAAAATTAGGGTACTTCAACAAAGGATTATATATTCAATAGGTAGGAGTTTTCGGCAATTCGTCAAACAGAAAAGAGCATAATATGACAAAAATGCCTAACTAACTATTTGATGGCCGCGCAAAACATTTGCAGTGATCCTTAACTTGACTCTAGCAATTATTTGAAGCGTAATAAAAAATAAAAAAATGATGATACATCAACATAGTGTTATCTATACAAAAGTCGCAATTTTCCTAAGGTTCTTCGAGTAGAAATGACTTTAAGAAGGTGAAATTAACTAACTACCTATTTGATCGATACATGGATTGACAATGCTTAATATTTCAAGATAACTAATAAATAAAAAATTAGGGTACTTCAACAAAGGATTATATATTCAATAGGTAGGAGTTTTCCGCAATTCGTCAAACAGAAAAGAGCATAATATGACAAAAATGCCTAACTAACTATTTGATGGCCGCGCAAAACATTTGCAGTGATCCTTAACTTGACTCTAACAATTATTTGAAGCGTAATAAAAAATAAAAAAATGATGATACATCAACATAGTGTTATCTATACAAAAGTCGCAATTTTCCTAAGGTTCTTCGAGTAGAAATGACTTTAAGAAGGTGAAATTAACTAACTACATATTTGATCGATACATGGATTGACAATGCTTAATATTTCAAGATAACTAATAAATAAAAAATTAGGGTACTTCAACAAAGGATTATATATTCAATAGGTAGGAGTTTTCGGCAATTCGTAAAACAGAAAAGAGCATAATATGACAAAAATGCCTAACCAACTATTTGATGGCCGCGCAAAACATTTGCAGTGATCCTTAACTTGACTCTAGCTACTATTTGAAACGTAATATTAAATAAAAAAATGATGATACATCAACATAGTGTTATCTATACAAAAGTCGCAATTTTCCTAAGGTTCTTCGAGTAGAAATGACTTTAAGAAGGTGAAATTAACAAACCACCTATTTGATCGATACTTGGATTGACAATGCTTAATATTTCAAGATAACTAATAAATAAAAAATTAGGGTACTTCAACAAAGGATTATATATTCAATAGGTAGGAGTTTTCGGCAATTCGTCAAACAGAAAAGAGCATAATATGACAAAAATGCCTAACTAACTATTTGATGGCCGCGCAAAACATTTGCAGTGATCCTTAACTTGACTCTAACAATTGTTTGAAGCGTAATAAAAAATAAAAAAATGATGATACATCAACATAGTGTTATCTATACAAAAGTCGCAATTTTCCTAAGGTTCTTCGAGTAGAAATGACTTTAAGAAGGTGAAATTAACTAACTACCTATTTGATCGATACATGGATTGACAATGCTTAATATTTCAAGATAACAAATAAATAAAAAATTAGGGTACTTCAACAAAGGATTATATATTCAATAGGTAGGAGTTTTCGGCAAGTCGTAAAACAGAAAAGAGCGTAATATGACAAAAATGCCTAACTAACTATTTGATGGCCGCGCAAAACGTTTGCAGTGATGCTTAACTTGACTCTAGCTATTATTTGAAGCATAATAATAAATAAAAAAATGATGATACATCAACATAGTGTTATCTATACAAAAGTCGCAATTTTCCTAAGGTTCTTCGAGTAGAAATGACTTTAAGAAGGTAAAATTAACTAACCACCTATTTGATCGATACTTGGATTGACAATGCTTATTATTTCAAGATAACTAATAAATAAAAAATTAGGGTACTTCAACAAAGGATTATATATTCAATAGGTAGGAGTTTTCGGTAATTCGTCAAACAGAAAAGAGCATAATATGACAAAAATGCCTAACTAACTATTTGATGGCCGCGCAAAACATTTGCAGTGATCCTTAACTTGACTCTAGCAATTATTTGAAGCGTAATAAAAAATAAAAAAATGATGATACATCAACATAGTGTTATCTATACAAAAGTCGCAATTTTCCTAAGGTTCTTCGAGTAGAAATGACTTTAAGAAGGTGAAATTAACGAACTACCTATTTGATCGATACATGGATTGACAATACTTAATATTTCAAGATAACTAATAAATGAAAAATTAGGGTACTTCAACAAAGGATTATATATTCAATAGGTAGGAGTTTTCGGCAATTCGTAAAACAGAAAAGAGCATAATATGACAAAAATGCCTAACCAACTATTTGATGGCCGCGCAAAACGTTTGCAGTGATGCTTAACTTGACTCTAGCTATTATTTGAAGCGTAATAATAAATAAAAAAATGATGATACATCAACATAGTGTTATCTATACAAAAGTCGCAATTTTCCTAAGGTTCTTCGAGTAGAAATGACTTTAAGAAGGTAAAATTAACTAACCAACTATTTGATCGATACTTGGATTGACAATGCTTATTATTTCTAGATAACTAATAAATAAAAAATTAGGGTACTTCAACAAAGGATTATATATTCAATAGGTAGGAGTTTTCGGCAATTCGTCAAACAGAAAAGAGCATAATATGACAAAAATGCCTAACTAACTATTTGATGGCCGCGCAAAACATTTGCAGTGATCCTTAACTTGACTCTAGCAATTATTTGAAGCGTAATAAAAAATAAAAAAATGATGATACATCAACATAGTGTTATCTATACAAAAGTCGCAATTTTCCTAAGGTTCTTCGAGTAGAAATGACTTTAAGAAGGTGAAATTAACTAACTACCTATTTGATCGATACATGGATTGACAATGCTTAATATTTCAAGATAACTAATAAATAAAAAATTAGGGTACTTCAACAAAGGATTATATATTCAATAGGTAGGAGTTTTCCGCAATTCGTCAAACAGAAAAGAGCATAATATGACAAAAATGCCTAACTAACTATTTGATGGCCGCGCAAAACATTTGCAGTGATCCTTAACTTGACTCTAACAATTATTTGAAGCGTAATAAAAAATAAAAAAATGATGATACATCAACATAGTGTTATCTATACAAAAGTCGCAATTTTCCTAAGGTTCTTCGAGTAGAAATGACTTTAAGAAGGTGAAATTAACTAACTACCTATTTGATCGATACATGGATTGACAATGTTTAATATTTCAAGATAACTAATAAATAAAAAATTAGGGTACTTCAACAAAGGATTATATATTCAATAGGTAGGAGTTTTCGGCAATTCGTCAAACAGAAAAAAGCATAATATGACAAAAATTCCTAACCAACTATTTGATGGCCGCGCAAAACATTTGCAGTGATCCTTAACTTGACTCTAGCTATTATTTGAAGCTTAATAATAAATAAAAAAATGATGATACATCAACATAGTTTTATCTATACAAAAGTCGCAATTTTCCTAAGGTTCTTCGAGTAGAAGTGACTTTAAGAAGGTGAAATTAAGTAACCACCTATTTGATCGATACTTGGATTGACAATGCTTAATATTTCAAGATAACAAATAAATAAAAAATTAGGGTACTTCAACAAAGGATTATATATTCAATAGGTAGGAGTTTTCGGCAAGTCGTAAAACAGAAAAGAGCGTAATATGACAAAAATGCCTAACTAACTATTTGATGGCCGCGCAAAACGTTTGCAGTGATGCTTAACTTGACTCTAGCTATTATTTGAAGCGTAATAATAAATAAAAAAATGATGATACATCAACATAGTGTTATCTATACAAAAGTCGCAATTTTCCTAAGGTTCTTCGAGTAGAAATGACTTTAAGAAGGTAAAATTAACTAACCACCTATTTGATCGATACTTGGATTGACAATGCTTATTATTTCTAGATAACTAATAAATAAAAAATTAGGGTACTTCAACAAAGGATTATATATTCAATAGGTAGGAGTTTTCGGCA
Source organism: Rhodomyrtus psidioides (assembly GCA_021437785.1). Classification (NCBI taxonomy): domain Eukaryota; kingdom Viridiplantae; phylum Streptophyta; class Magnoliopsida; order Myrtales; family Myrtaceae; genus Rhodomyrtus; species Rhodomyrtus psidioides. The sequence goes on along the minus strand of JAILYB010000059.1, from coordinate 4,976,313 downwards.
ATTCGTCAAACAGAAAAGAGCATAATATGACAAAAATGCCTAACTAACTATTTGATGGCCGCGCAAAACATTTGCAGTGATCCTTAACTTGACTCTAGCAATTATTTGAAGCGTAATAAAAAATAAAAAAATGATGATACATCAACATAGTGTTATCTATACAAAAGTCGCAATTTTCCTAAGGTTCTTCGAGTAGAAATGACTTTAAGAAGGTGAAATTAACTAACTACCTATTTGATCGATACATGGATTGACAATGCTTAATATTTCAAGATAACTAATAAATAAAAAATTAGGGTACTTCAACAAAGGATTATATATTCAATAGGTAGGAGTTTTCGGCAATTTGTCAAACAGAAAAGAGCATAATATGACAAAAATGCCTAACCAACTATTTGATGGCCGCGCAAAACATTTGCAGTGATCCTTAACTTGACTCTAGCTACTATTTGAAGCGTAATATTAAATAAAAAAATGATGATACATCAACATAGTGTTATCTATACAAAAGTCGCAATTTTCCTAAGGTTCTTCGAGTAGAAATGACTTTAAGAAGGTGAAATTAACAAACAACCTATTTGATCGATACTTGGATTGACAATGCTTAATATTTCAAGATAACTAATAAATAAAAAATTAGGGTACTTCAACAAAGGATTATATATTCAATAGGTAGGAGTTTTCGGCAATTCGTCAAACAGAAAAGAGCATAATATGACAAAAATGCCTAACTAACTATTTGATGGCCGCGCAAAACATTTGCAGTGATCCTTAACTTGACTCTAACAATTGTTTGAAGCGTAATAAAAAATAAAAAAATGATGATACATCAACATAGTGTTATCTATACAAAAGTCGCAATTTTCCTAAGGTTCTTCGAGTAGAAATGACTTTAAGAAGGTGAAATTAACTAACTACCTATTTGATCGATACATGGATTGACAATGCTTAATATTTCAAGATAACAAATAAATAAAAAATTAGGGTACTTCAACAAAGGATTATATATTCAATAGGTAGGAGTTTTCGGCAAGTCGTAAAACAGAAAAGAGCGTAATATGACAAAAATGCCTAACTAACTATTTGATGGCCGCGCAAAACGTTTGCAGTGATGCTTAACTTGACTCTAGCTATTATTTGAAGCGTAATAATAAATAAAAAAATGATGATACATCAACATAGTGTTATCTATACAAAAGTCGCAATTTTCCTAAGGTTCTTCGAGTAGAAATGACTTTAAGAAGGTAAAATTAACTAACCACCTATTTGATCGATACTTGGATTGACAATGCTTATTATTTCAAGATAACTAATAAATAAAAAATTAGGGTACTTCAACAAAGGATTATATATTCATTAGGTAGGAGTTTTCGGTAATTCGTCAAACAGAAAAGAGCATAATATGACAAAAATGCCTAACTAACTATTTGATGGCCGCGCAAAACATTTGCAGTGATCCTTAACTTGACTCTAGCAATTATTTGAAGCGTAATAAAAAATAAAAAAATGATGATACATCAACATAGTGTTATCTATACAAAAGTCGCAATTTTCCTAAGGTTCTTCGAGTAGAAATGACTTTAAGAAGGTGAAATTAACTAACTACCTATTTGATCGATACATGGATTGACAATACTTAATATTTCAAGATAACTAATAAATGAAAAATTAGGGTACTTCAACAAAGGATTATATATTCAATAGGTAGGAGTTTTCGGCAATTCGTCAAACAGAAAAGAGCATAATATGACCAAAATGCCTAACCAACTATTTGATGGCCACGCAAAACATTTGCAGTGATCCTCAACTTGACTCTAGCTACTATTTGAAGCGTAATAATAAATAAAAAAATGATGATACATCAACATAGTGTTATCTATACAAAAGTCGCAATTTTCCTAAGGTTCTTCGAGTAGAAATGACTTTAAGAAGGTGAAATTAAGTAACCACCTATTTGATCGATACATGGATTGACAATGCTTAATATTTCAAGATAACAAATAAATAAAAAATTAGGGTGCTTCAACAAAGGATTATATATTCAATAGGTAGGAGTTTTCGGCAATTCGTAAAACAGAAAAGAGCGTAATATGACAAAAATGCCTAACTAACTATTTGATGGCCACGCAAAACATTTGCAGTGATCCTCAACTTGACTCTAGCTACTATTTGAAGCGTAATAATAAATAAAAAAATGATGATACATCAACATAGTGTTATCTATACAAAAGTCGCAATTTTCCTAAGGTTCTTCGAGTAGAAATGACTTTAAGAAGGTGAAATTAAGTAACCACCTATTTGATCGATACATGGATTGACAATGCTTAATATTTCAAGATAACAAATAAATAAAAAATTAGGGTGCTTCAACAAAGGATTATATATTCAATAGGTAGGAGTTTTCGGCAATTCGTAAAACAGAAAAGAGCGTAATATGACAAAAATGCCTAACTAACTATTTGATGGCCACGCAAAACATTTGCAGTGATCCTCAACTTGACTCTAGCTATTATTTGAAGCGTAATAATAAATAAAAAAATGATGATACATCAACATAGTTTTATCTATACAAAAGTCGCAATTTTCCTAAGGTTCTTCGAGTAGAAGTGACTTTAAGAAGGTGAAATTAAGTAACCACCTATTTGATCGATACATGGATTGACAATGCTTAATATTTCAAGATAACAAATAAATAAAAAATTAGGGTGCTTCAACAAAGGATTATATATTCAATAGGTAGGAGTTTTCGGCAATTCGTAAAACAGAAAAGAGCGTAATATGACAAAAATGCCTAACTAACTATTTGATGGCCACGCAAAACATTTGCAGTGATCCTCAACTTGACTCTAGCTACTATTTGAAGCGTAATAATAAATAAAAAAATGATGATACATCAACATAGTGTTATCTATACAAAAGTCGCAATTTTCCTAAGGTTCTTCGAGTAGAAATGACTTTAAGAAGGTGAAATTAACAAACCACCTATTTGATCGATACTTGGATTGACAATGCTTAATATTTCAAGATAACTAATAAATAAAAAATTAGGGTACTTCAACAAAGGATTATATATTCAATAGGTAGGAGTTTTCGGCAATTCGTCAAACAGAAAAGAGCATAATATGACAAAAATGCCTAACTAACTATTTGATGGCCGCGCAAAACATTTGCAGTGATTCTTAACTTGACTCTAACAATTATTTGAAGCGTAATAAAAAATAAAAAATTGATGATACATCAACGTAGTGTTATCTATACAAAAGTCGCAATTTTCCTAAGGTTCTTCGAGTAGAAATGACTCTAAGAAGGTGAAATTAACTAACTACCTATTTGATCGATACATGGATTGACAATGCTTAATATTTCAAGATAACTAATAAATAAAAAATTAGGGTACTTCAACAAAGGATTATATATTCAATAGGTAGGAGTTTTCGGCAATTCGTCAAACAGAAAAAAGCATAATATGACAAAAATTCCTAACCAACTATTTGATGGCCGCGCAAAACATTTGCAGTGATCCTTAACTTGACTCTAGCTATTATTTGAAGCTTAATAATAAATAAAAAAATGATGATACATCAACATAGTTTTATCTATACAAAAGTCGCAATTTTCCTAAGGTTCTTCGAGTAGAAATGACTTTAAGAAGGTGAAATTAACTAACTACCTATTTGATCGATACTTGGATTGACAATGCTTAATATTTCAAGATAACAAATAAATAAAAAATTAGGGTACTTCAACAAAGGATTATATATTCAATAGGTAGGAGTTTTCGGCAAGTCGTAAAACAGAAAAGAGCGTAATATGACAAAAATGCCTAACTAACTATTTGATGGCCGCGCAAAACGTTTGCAGTGATGCTTAACTTGACTCTAGCTATTATTTGAAGCGTAATAATAAATAAAAAAATGATGATACATCAACATAGTGTTATCTATACAAAAGTCGCAATTTTCCTAAGGTTCTTCGAGTAGAAATGACTTTAAGAAGGTAAAATTAACTAACCAACTATTTGATCGATACTTGGATTGACAATGCTTATTATTTCTAGATAACTAATAAATAAAAAATTAGGGTACTTCAACAAAGGATTATATATTCAATAGGTAGGAGTTTTCGGCAATTCGTCAAACAGAAAAGAGCATAATATGACAAAAATGCCTAACTAACTATTTGATGGCCGCGCAAAACATTTGCAGTGATCCTTAACTTGACTCTAGCAATTATTTGAAGCGTAATAAAAAATAAAAAAATGATGATAAATCAACATAGTGTTATCTATACAAAAGTCGCAATTTTCCTAAGGTTCTTCGAGTAGAAATGACTTTAAGAAGGTGAAATTAACTAACTACCTATTTGATCGATACATGGATTGACAATGCTTAATATTTCAAGATAACTAATAAATAAAAAATTAGGGTACTTCAACAAAGGATTATATATTCAATAGGTAGGAGTTTTCGGCAATTCGTCAAACAGAAAAAAGCATAATATGACAAAAATTCCTAACCAACTATTTGATGGCCGCGCAAAACATTTGCAGTGATCCTTAACTTGACTCTAGCTATTATTTGAAGCTTAATAATAAATAAAAAAATGATGATACATCAACATAGTTTTATCTATACAAAAGTCGCAATTTTCCTAAGGTTCTTCGAGTAGAAATGACTTTAAGAAGGTGAAATTAACTAACTACCTATTTGATCGATACTTGGATTGACAATGCTTAATATTTCAAGATAACAAATAAATAAAAAATTAGGGTACTTCAACAAAGGATTATATATTCAATAGGTAGGAGTTTTCGGCAAGTCGTAAAACAGAAAAGAGCGTAATATGACAAAAATGCCTAACTAACTATTTGATGGCCGCGCAAAACGTTTGCAGTGATGCTTAACTTGACTCTAGCTATTATTTGAAGCGTAATAATAAATAAAAAAATGATGATACATCAACATAGTGTTATCTATACAAAAGTCGCAATTTTCCTAAGGTTCTTCGAGTAGAAATGACTTTAAGAAGGTAAAATTAACTAACCAACTATTTGATCGATACTTGGATTGACAATGCTTATTATTTCTAGATAACTAATAAATAAAAAATTAGGGTACTTCAACAAAGGATTATATATTCAATAGGTAGGAGTTTTCGGCAATTCGTCAAACAGAAAAGAGCATAATATGACAAAAATGCCTAACTAACTATTTGATGGCCGCGCAAAACATTTGCAGTGATCCTTAACTTGACTCTAGCAATTATTTGAAGCGTAATAAAAAATAAAAAAATGATGATACATCAACATAGTGTTATCTATACAAAAGTCGCAATTTTCCTAAGGTTCTTCGAGTAGAAATGACTTTAAGAAGGTGAAATTAACTAACTACCTATTTGATCGATACATGGATTGACAATGCTTAATATTTCAAGATAACTAATAAATAAAAAATTAGGGTACTTCAACAAAGGATTATATATTCAATAGGTAGGAGTTTTCCGCAATTCGTCAAACAGAAAAGAGCATAATATGACAAAAATGCCTAACTAACTATTTGATGGCCGCGCAAAACATTTGCAGTGATCCTTAACTTGACTCTAACAATTATTTGAAGCGTAATAAAAAATAAAAAAATATTGATACATCAACATAGTGTTATCTATACAAAAGTCGCAATTTTCCTAAGGTTCTTCGAGTAGAAATGACTTTAAGAAGGTGAAATTAACTAACTACCTATTTGATCGATACATGGATTGACAATGCTTAATATTTCAAGATAACTAATAAATAAAAAATTAGGGTACTTCAACAAAGGATTATATATTCAATAGGTAGGAGTTTTCGGCAATTCGTAAAACAGAAAAGAGCATAATATGACAAAAATGCCTAACCAACTATTTGATGGCCGCGCAAAACATTTGCAGTGATCCTTAACTTGACTCTAGCTACTATTTGAAGCGTAATATTAAATAAAAAAATGATGATACATCAACATAGTGTTATCTATACAAAAGTCGCAATTTTCCTAAGGTTCTTCGAGTAGAAATGACTTTAAGAAGGTGAAATTAACAAACCACCTATTTGATCGATACTTGGATTGACAATGCTTAATATTTCAAGATAACTAATAAATAAAAAATTAGGGTACTTCAACAAAGGATTATATATTCAATAGGTAGGAGTTTTCGGCAATTCGTCAAACAGAAAAGAGCATAATATGACAAAAATGCCTAACTAACTATTTGATGGCCGCGCAAAACATTTGCAGTGATCCTTAACTTGACTCTAACAATTGTTTGAAGCGTAATAAAAAATAAAAAAATGATGATACATCAACATAGTGTTATCTATACAAAAGTCACAATTTTCCTAAGGTTCTTCGAGTAGAAATGACTTTAAGAAGGTGAAATTAACTAACTACCTATTTGATCGATACTTGGATTGACAATGCTTAATATTTCAAGATAACAAATAAATAAAAAATTAGGGTACTTCAACAAAGGATTATATATTCAATAGGTAGGAGTTTTCGGCAAGTCGTAAAACAGAAAAGAGCGTAATATGACAAAAATGCCTAACTAACTATTTGATGGCCGCGCAAAACGTTTGCAGTGATGCTTAACTTGACTCTAGCTATTATTTGAAGCGTAATAATAAATAAAAAAATGATGATACATCAACATAGTGTTATCTATACAAAAGTCGCAATTTTCCTAAGGTTCTTCGAGTAGAAATGACTTTAAGAAGGTAAAATTAACTAACCAACTATTTGATCGATACTTGGATTGACAATGCTTATTATTTCTAGATAACTAATAAATAAAAAATTAGGGTACTTCAACAAAGGATTATATATTCAATAGGTAGGAGTTTTCGGCAATTCGTCAAACAGAAAAGAGCATAATATGACAAAAATGCCTAACTAACTATTTGATGGCCGCGCAAAACATTTGCAGTGATCCTTAACTTGACTCTAGCAATTATTTGAAGCGTAATAAAAAATAAAAAAATGATGATACATCAACATAGTGTTATCTATACAAAAGTCGCAATTTTCCTAAGGTTCTTCGAGTAGAAATGACTTTAAGAAGGTGAAATTAACTAACTACCTATTTGATCGATACATGGATTGACAATGCTTAATATTTCAAGATAACTAATAAATAAAAAATTAGGGTACTTCAACAAAGGATTATATATTCAATAGGTAGGAGTTTTCCGCAATTCGTCAAACAGAAAAGAGCATAATATGACAAAAATGCCTAACTAACTATTTGATGGCCGCGCAAAACATTTGCAGTGATCCTTAACTTGACTCTAACAATTATTTGAAGCGTAATAAAAAATAAAAAAATGATGATACATCAACATAGTGTTATCTATACAAAAGTCGCAATTTTCCTAAGGTTCTTCGAGTAGAAATGACTTTAAGAAGGTGAAATTAACTAACTACCTATTTGATCGATACATGGATTGACAATGCTTAATATTTCAAGATAACTAATAAATAAAAAATTAGGGTACTTCAACAAAGGATTATATATTCAATAGGTAGGAGTTTTCGGCAATTCGTAAAACAGAAAAGAGCATAATATGACAAAAATGCCTAACCAACTATTTGATGGCCGCGCAAAACATTTGCAGTGATCCTTAACTTGACTCTAGCTACTATTTGAAGCGTAATATTAAATAAAAAAATGATGATACATCAACATAGTGTTATCTATACAAAAGTCGCAATTTTCCTAAGGTTCTTCGAGTAGAAATGACTTTAAGAAGGTGAAATTAACAAACCACCTATTTGATCGATACTTGGATTGACAATGCTTAATATTTCAAGATAACTAATAAATAAAAAATTAGGGTACTTCAACAAAGGATTATATATTCAATAGGTAGGAGTTTTCGGCAATTCGTCAAACAGAAAAGAGCATAATATGACAAAAATGCCTAACTAACTATTTGATGGCCGCGCAAAACATTTGCAGTGATCCTTAACTTGACTCTAACAATTGTTTAAAGCGTAATAAAAAATAAAAAAATGATGATACATCAACATAGTGTTATCTATACAAAAGTCGCAATTTTCCTAAGGTTCTTCGAGTAGAAATGACTTTAAGAAGGTGAAATTAACTAACTACCTATTTGATCGATACATGGATTGACAATGCTTAATATTTCAAGATAACAAATAAATAAAAAATTAGGGTACTTCAGCAAAGGATTATATATTCAATAGGTAGGAGTTTTCGGCAAGTCGTAAAACAGAAAAGAGCGTAATATGACAAAAATGCCTAACTAACTATTTGATGGCCGCGCAAAACGTTTGCAGTGATGCTTAACTTGACTCTAGCTATTATTTGAAGCGTAATAATAAATAAAAAAAATGATGATACATCAACATAGTGTTATCTATACAAAAGTCGCAATTTTCCTAAGGTTCTTCGAGTAGAAATGACTTTAAGAAGGTAAAATTAACTAACCACCTATTTGATCGATACTTGGATTGACAATGCTTATTATTTCAAGATAACTAATAAATAAAAAATTAGGGTACTTCAACAAAGGATTATATATTCAATAGGTAGGAGTTTTCGGTAATTCGTCAAACAGAAAAGAGCATAATATGACAAAAATGCCTAACTAACTATTTGATGGCCGCGCAAAACATTTGCAGTGATCCTTAACTTGACTCTAGCAATTATTTGAAGCGTAATAAAAAATAAAAAAATGATGATACATCAACATAGTGTTATCTATACAAAAGTCGCAATTTTCCTAAGGTTCTTCGAGTAGAAATGACTTTAAGAAGGTGAAATTAACTAACTACCTATTTGATCGATACATGGATTGACAATACTTAATATTTCAAGATAACTAATAAATGAAAAATTAGGGTACTTCAACAAAGGATTATATATTCAATAGGTAGGAGTTTTCGGCAATTCGTAAAACAGAAAAGAGCATAATATGACAAAAATGCCTAACCAACTATTTGATGGCCGCGCAAAACGTTTGCAGTGATGCTTAACTTGACTCTAGCTATTATTTGAAGCGTAATAATAAATAAAAAAATGATGATACATCAACATAGTGTTATCTATACAAAAGTCGCAATTTTCCTAAGGTTCTTCGAGTAGAAATGACTTTAAGAAGGTAAAATTAACTAACCAACTATTTGATCGATACTTGGATTGACAATGCTTATTATTTCTAGATAACTAATAAATAAAAAATTAGGGTACTTCAACAAAGGATTATATATTCAATAGGTAGGAGTTTTCGGCAATTCGTCAAACAGAAAAGAGCATAATATGACAAAAATGCCTAACTAACTATTTGATGGCCGCGCAAAACATTTGCAGTGATCCTTAACTTGACTCTAGCAATTATTTGAAGCGTAATAAAAAATAAAAAAATGATGATACATCAACATAGTGTTATCTATACAAAAGTCGCAATTTTCCTAAGGTTCTTCGAGTAGAAATGACTTTAAGAAGGTGAAATTAACTAACTACCTATTTGATCGATACATGGATTGACAATGCTTAATATTTCAAGATAACTAATAAATAAAAAATTAGGGTACTTCAACAAAGGATTATATATTCAATAGGTAGGAGTTTTCCGCAATTCGTCAAACAGAAAAGAGCATAATATGACAAAAATGCCTAACTAACTATTTGATGGCCGCGCAAAACATTTGCAGTGATCCTTAAATTGACTCTAACAATTATTTGAAGCGTAATAAAAAATAAAAAAAATGATGATACATCAACATAGTGTTATCTATACAAAAGTCGCAATTTTCCTAAGGTTCTTCGAGTAGAAATGACTTTAAGAAGGTGAAATTAACTAACTACCTATTTGATCGATACATGGATTGACAATGCTTAATATTTCAAGATAACTAATAAATAAAAAATTAGGGTACTTCAACAAAGGATTATATATTCAATAGGTAGGAGTTTTCGGCAATTCGTCAAACAGAAAAAAGCATCATATGACAAAAATTCCTAACCAACTATTTGATGGCCGCGCAAAACATTTGCAGTGATCCTTAACTTGACTCTAGCTATTATTTGAAGCTTAATAATAAATAAAAAAATGATGATACATCAACATAGTTTTATCTATACAAAAGTCGCAATTTTCCTAAGGTTCTTCGAGTAGAAGTGACTTTAAGAAGGTGAAATTAAGTAACCACCTATTTGATCGATACTTGGATTGACAATGCTTAATATTTCAAGATAAAGAATAAATAAAAAATTAGGGTACTTCAACAAAGGATTATATATTCAATAGGTAGGAGTTTTCGGCAAGTCGTAAAACAGAAAAGAGCGTAATATGACAAAAATGCCTAACTAACTATTTGATGGCCGCGAAAAACGTTTGCAGTGATGCTTAACTTGACTCTAGCTATTATTTGAAGCGTAATAATAAATAAAAAAATGATGATACATCAACATAGTGTTATCTATACAAAAGTCGCAATTTTCCTAAGGTTCTTCGAGTAGAAATGACTTTAAGAAGGTAAAATTAACTAACCACCTATTTGATCGATACTTGGATTGACAATGCTTATTATTTCTAGATAACTAATAAATAAAAAATTAGGGTACTTCAACAAAGGATTATATATTCAATAGGTAGGAGTTTTCGGCAATTCGTCAAACAGAAAAGAGCATAATATGACAAAAATGCCTAACTAACTATTTGATGGCCGCGCAAAACATTTGCAGTGATCCTTAACTTGACTCTAGCAATTATTTGAAGCGTAATAAAAAATAAAAAAATGATGATACATCAACATAGTGTTATCTATACAAAAGTCGCAATTTTCCTAAGGTTCTTCGAGTAGAAATGACTTTAAGAAGGTGAAATTAACTAACTACCTATTTGATCGATACATGGATTGACAATGCTTAATATTTCAAGATAACTAATAAATAAAAAATTAGGGTACTTCAACAAAGGATTATATATTCAATAGGTAGGAGTTTTCGGCAATTTGTCAAACAGAAAAGAGCATAATATGACAAAAATGCCTAACCAACTATTTGATGGCCGCGCAAAACATTTGCAGTGATCCTTAACTTGACTCTAGCTACTATTTGAAGCGTAATATTAAATAAAAAAATGATGATACATCAACATAGTGTTATCTATACAAAAGTCGCAATTTTCCTAAGGTTCTTCGAGTAGAAATGACTTTAAGAAGGTGAAATTAACAAACAACCTATTTGATCGATACTTGGATTGACAATGCTTAATATTTCAAGATAACAAATAAATAAAAAATTAGGGTACTTCAACAAAGGATTATATATTCAATAGGTAGGAGTTTTCGGCAAGTCGTAAAACAGAAAAGAGCGTAATATGACAAAAATGCCTAACTAACTATTTGATGGCCGCGCAAAACGTTTGCAGTGATGCTTAACTTGACTCTAGCTATTATTTGAAGCGTAATAATAAATAAAAAAATGATGATACATCAACATAGTGTTATCTATACAAAAGTCGCAATTTTCCTAAGGTTCTTCGAGTAGAAATGACTTTAAGAAGGTAAAATTAACTAACCACCTATTTGATCGATACTTGGATTGACAATGCTTATTATTTCAAGATAACTAATAAATAAAAAATTAGGGTACTTCAACAAACGATTATATATTCATTAGGTAGGAGTTTTCGGTAATTCGTCAAACAGAAAAGAGCATAATATGACAAAAATGCCTAACTAACTATTTGATGGCCGCGCAAAACATTTGCAGTGATCCTTAACTTGACTCTAGCAATTATTTGAAGCGTAATAAAAAATAAAAAAATGATGATACATCAACATAGTGTTATCTATACAAAAGTCGCAATTTTCCTAAGGTTCTTCGAGTAGAAATGACTTTAAGAAGGTGAAATTAACTAACTACCTATTTGATCGATACATGGATTGACAATACTTAATATTTCAAGATAACTAATAAATGAAAAATTAGGGTACTTCAACAAAGGATTATATATTCAATAGGTAGGAGTTTTCGGCAATTCGTCAAACAGAAAAGAGCATAATATGACAAAAATGCCTAACCAACTATTTGATGGCCACGCAAAACATTTGCAGTGATCCTTAACTTGACTCTAGCTATTATTTGAAGCGTAATAATAAATAAAAAAATGATGATACATCAACATAGTTTTATCTATACAAAAGTCGCAATTTTCCTAAGGTTCTTCGAGTAGAAGTGACTTTAAGAAGGTGAAATTAAGTAACCACCTATTTGATCGATACATGGATTGACAATGCTTAATATTTCAAGATAACAAATAAATAAAAAATTAGGGTGCTTCAACAAAGGATTATATATTCAATAGGTAGGAGTTTTCGGCAATTCGTAAAACGGAAAAGAGCGTAATATGACAAAAATGCCTAACTAACTATTTGATGGCCACGCAAAACATTTGCAGTGATCCTCAACTTGACTCTAGCTACTATTTGAAGCGTAATAATAAATAAAAAAATGATGATACATCAACATAGTGTTATCTATACAAAAGTCGCAATTTTCCTAAGGTTCTTCGAGTAGAAATGACTTTAAGAAGGTGAAATTAACAAACCACCTATTTGATCGATACTTGGATTGACAATGCTTAATATTTCAAGATAACTAATAAATAAAAAATTAGGGTACTTCAACAAAGGATTATATATTCAATAGGTAGGAGTTTTCGGCAATTCGTCAAACAGAAAAGAGCATAATATGACAAAAATGCCTAACTAACTATTTGATGGCCGCGCAAAACATTTGCAGTGATTCTTAACTTGACTCTAACAATTATTTGAAGCGTAATAAAAAATAAAAAATTGATGATACATCAACGTAGTGTTATCTATACAAAAGTCGCAATTTTCCTAAGGTTCTTCGAGTAGAAATGACTTTAAGAAGGTGAAATTAACTAACTACCTATTTGATCGATACATGGATTGACAATGCTTAATATTTCAAGATAACTAATAAATAAAAAATTAGGGTACTTCAACAAAGGATTATATATTCAATAGGTAGGAGTTTTCGGCAATTCGTCAAACAGAAAAAAGCATAATATGACAAAAATTCCTAACCAACTATTTGATGGCCGCGCAAAACATTTGCAGTGATCCTTAACTTGACTCTAGCTATTATTTGAAGCTTAATAATAAATAAAAAAATGATGATACATCAACATAGTTTTATCTATACAAAAGTCGCAATTTTCCTAAGGTTCTTCGAGTAGAAATGACTTTAAGAAGGTGAAATTAACTAACTACCTATTTGATCGATACATGGATTGACAATGCTTAATATTTCAAGATAACTAATAAATAAAAAATTAGGGTACTTCAACAAAGGATTATATATTCAATAGGTAGGAGTTTTCGGCAATTTGTCAAACAGAAAAGAGCATAATATGACAAAAATGCCTAACCAACTATTTGATGGCCGCGCAAAACATTTGCAGTGATCCTTAACTTGACTCTAGCTACTATTTGAAGCGTAATATTAAATAAAAAAATGATGATACATCAACATAGTGTTATCTATACAAAAGTCGCAATTTTCCTAAGGTTCTTCGAGTAGAAATGACTTTAAGAAGGTGAAATTAACAAACAACCTATTTGATCGATACTTGGATTGACAATGCTTAATATTTCAAGATAACAAATAAATAAAAAATTAGGGTACTTCAACAAAGGATTATATATTCAATAGGTAGGAGTTTTCGGCAAGTCGTAAAACAGAAAAGAGCGTAATATGACAAAAATGCCTAACTAACTATTTGATGGCCGCGCAAAACGTTTGCAGTGATGCTTAACTTGACTCTAGCTATTATTTGAAGCGTAATAATAAATAAAAAAATGATGATACATCAACATAGTGTTATCTATACAAAAGTCGCAATTTTCCTAAGGTTCTTCGAGTAGAAATGACTTTAAGAAGGTAAAATTAACTAACCACCTATTTGATCGATACTTGGATTGACAATGCTTATTATTTCAAGATAACTAATAAATAAAAAATTAGGGTACTTCAACAAACGATTATATATTCATTAGGTAGGAGTTTTCGGTAATTCGTCAAACAGAAAAGAGCATAATATGACAAAAATGCCTAACTAACTATTTGATGGCCGCGCAAAACATTTGCAGTGATCCTTAACTTGACTCTAGCAATTATTTGAAGCGTAATAAAAAATAAAAAAATGATGATACATCAACATAGTGTTATCTATACAAAAGTCGCAATTTTCCTAAGGTTCTTCGAGTAGAAATGACTTTAAGAAGGTGAAATTAACTAACTACCTATTTGATCGATACATGGATTGACAATACTTAATATTTCAAGATAACTAATAAATGAAAAATTAGGGTACTTCAACAAAGGATTATATATTCAATAGGTAGGAGTTTTCGGCAATTCGTCAAACAGAAAAGAGCATAATATGACAAAAATGCCTAACCAACTATTTGATGGCCACGCAAAACATTTGCAGTGATCCTTAACTTGACTCTAGCTATTATTTGAAGCGTAATAATAAATAAAAAAATGATGATACATCAACATAGTTTTATCTATACAAAAGTCGCAATTTTCCTAAGGTTCTTCGAGTAGAAGTGACTTTAAGAAGGTGAAATTAAGTAACCACCTATTTGATCGATACATGGATTGACAATGCTTAATATTTCAAGATAACAAATAAATAAAAAATTAGGGTGCTTCAACAAAGGATTATATATTCAATAGGTAGGAGTTTTCGGCAATTCGTAAAACGGAAAAGAGCGTAATATGACAAAAATGCCTAACTAACTATTTGATGGCCACGCAAAACATTTGCAGTGATCCTCAACTTGACTCTAGCTACTATTTGAAGCGTAATAATAAATAAAAAAATGATGATACATCAACATAGTGTTATCTATACAAAAGTCGCAATTTTCCTAAGGTTCTTCGAGTAGAAATGACTTTAAGAAGGTGAAATTAACAAACCACCTATTTGATCGATACTTGGATTGACAATGCTTAATATTTCAAGATAACTAATAAATAAAAAATTAGGGTACTTCAACAAAGGATTATATATTCAATAGGTAGGAGTTTTCGGCAATTCGTCAAACAGAAAAGAGCATAATATGACAAAAATGCCTAACTAACTATTTGATGGCCGCGCAAAACATTTGCAGTGATTCTTAACTTGACTCTAACAATTATTTGAAGCGTAATAAAAAATAAAAAATTGATGATACATCAACGTAGTGTTATCTATACAAAAGTCGCAATTTTCCTAAGGTTCTTCGAGTAGAAATGACTTTAAGAAGGTGAAATTAACTAACTACCTATTTGATCGATACATGGATTGACAATGCTTAATATTTCAAGATAACTAATAAATAAAAAATTAGGGTACTTCAACAAAGGATTATATATTCAATAGGTAGGAGTTTTCGGCAATTCGTCAAACAGAAAAAAGCATAATATGACAAAAATTCCTAACCAACTATTTGATGGCCGCGCAAAACATTTGCAGTGATCCTTAACTTGACTCTAGCTATTATTTGAAGCTTAATAATAAATAAAAAAATGATGATACATCAACATAGTTTTATCTATACAAAAGTCGCAATTTTCCTAAGGTTCTTCGAGTAGAAATGACTTTAAGAAGGTGAAATTAACTAACTACCTATTTGATCGATACTTGGATTGACAATGCTTAATATTTCAAGATAACAAATAAATAAAAAATTAGGGTACTTCAACAAAGGATTATATATTCAATAGGTAGGAGTTTTCGGCAAGTCGTAAAACAGAAAAGAGCGTAATATGACAAAAATGCCTAACTAACTATTTGATGGCCGCGCAAAACGTTTGCAGTGATGCTTAACTTGACTCTAGCTATTATTTGAAGCGTAATAATAAATAAAAAAATGATGATACATCAACATAGTGTTATCTATACAAAAGTCGCAATTTTCCTAAGGTTCTTCGAGTAGAAATGACTTTAAGAAGGTAAAATTAACTAACCAACTATTTGATCGATACTTGGATTGACAATGCTTATTATTTCTAGATAACTAATAAATAAAAAATTAGGGTACTTCAACAAAGGATTATATATTCAATAGGTAGGAGTTTTCGGCAATTCGTCAAACAGAAAAGAGCATAATATGACAAAAATGCCTAACTAACTATTTGATGGCCGCGCAAAACATTTGCAGTGATCCTTAACTTGACTCTAGCAATTATTTGAAGCGTAATAAAAAATAAAAAAATGATGATACATCAACATAGTGTTATCTATACAAAAGTCGCAATTTTCCTAAGGTTCTTCGAGTAGAAATGACTTTAAGAAGGTGAAATTAACTAACTACCTATTTGATCGATACATGGATTGACAATGCTTAATATTTCAAGATAACTAATAAATAAAAAATTAGGGTACTTCAACAAAGGATTATATATTCAATAGGTAGGAGTTTTCGGCAATTCGTCAAACAGAAAAGAGCATAATATGACAAAAATGCCTAACTAACTATTTGATGGCCGCGCAAAACATTTGCAGTGATCCTTAACTTGACTCTAACAATTGTTTGAAGCGTAATAAAAAATAAAAAAATGATGATACATCAACATAGTGTTATCTATACAAAAGTCGCAATTTTCCTAAGGTTCTTCGAGTAGAAATGACTTTAAGAAGGTGAAATTAACTAACTACCTATTTGATCGATACATGGATTGACAATGCTTAATATTTCAAGATAACAAATAAATAAAAAATTAGGGTACTTCAACAAAGGATTATATATTCAATAGGTAGGAGTTTTCGGCAAGTCGTAAAACAGAAAAGAGCGTAATATGACAAAAATGCCTAACTAACTATTTGATGGCCGCGCAAAACGTTTGCAGTGATGCTTAACTTGACTCTAGCTATTATTTGAAGCGTAATAATAAATAAAAAAATGATGATACATCAACATAGTGTTATCTATACAAAAGTCGCAATTTTCCTAAGGTTCTTCGAGTAGAAATGACTTTAAGAAGGTAAAATTAACTAACCACCTATTTGATCGATACTTGGATTGACAATGCTTATTATTTCAAGATAACTAATAAATAAAAAATTAGGGTACTTCAACAAAGGATTATATATTCAATAGGTAGGAGTTTTCGGTAATTCGTCAAACAGAAAAGAGCATAATATGACAAAAATGCCTAACTAACTATTTGATGGCCGCGCAAAACATTTGCAGTGATCCTTAACTTGACTCTAGCAATTATTTGAAGCGTAATAAAAAATAAAAAAATGATGATACATCAACATAGTGTTATCTATACAAAAGTCGCAATTTTCCTAAGGTTCTTCGAGTAGAAATGACTTTAAGAAGGTGAAATTAACTAACTACCTATTTGATCGATACATGGATTGACAATACTTAATATTTCAAGATAACTAATAAATGAAAAATTAGGGTACTTCAACAAAGGATTATATATTCAATAGGTAGGAGTTTTCGGCAATTCGTCAAACAGAAAAGAGCATAATATGACAAAAATGCCTAACCAACTATTTGATGGCCACGCAAAACATTTGCAGTGATCCTTAACTTGACTCTAGCTATTATTTGAAGCGTAATAATAAATAAAAAAATGATGATACATCAACATAGTTTTATCTATACAAAAGTCGCAATTTTCCTAAGGTTCTTCGAGTAGAAGTGACTTTAAGAAGGTGAAATTAAGTAACCACCTATTTGATCGATACATGGATTGACAATGCTTAATATTTCAAGATAACAAATAAATAAAAAATTAGGGTGCTTCAACAAAGGATTATATATTCAATAGGTAGGAGTTTTCGGCAATTCGTAAAACAGAAAAGAGCGTAATATGACAAAAATGCCTAACTAACTATTTGATGGCCACGCAAAACATTTGCAGTGATCCTCAACTTGACTCTAGCTACTATTTGAAGCGTAATAATAAATAAAAAAATGATGATACATCAACATAGTGTTATCTATACAAAAGTCGCAATTTTCCTAAGGTTCTTCGAGTAGAAATGACTTTAAGAAGGTGAAATTAACAAACCACCTATTTGATCGATACTTGGATTGACAATGCTTAATATTTCAAGATAACTAATAAATAAAAAATTAGGGTACTTCAACAAAGGATTATATATTCAATAGGTAGGAGTTTTCGGCAATTCGTCAAACAGAAAAGAGCATAATATGACAAAAATGCCTAACTAACTATTTGATGGCCGCGCAAAACATTTGCAGTGATTCTTAACTTGACTCTAACAATTATTTGAAGCGTAATAAAAAATAAAAAATTGATGATACATCAACGTAGTGTTATCTATACAAAATCGCAATTTTCCTAAGGTTCTTCGAGTAGAAATGACTTTAAGAAGGTGAAATTAACTAACTACCTATTTGATCGATACATGGATTGACAATGCTTAATATTTCAAGATAACAAATAAATAAAAAATTAGGGTACTTCAACAAAGGATTATATATTCAATAGGTAGGAGTTTTCGGCAAGTCGTAAAACAGAAAAGAGCGTAATATGACAAAAATGCCTAACTAACTATTTGATGGCCGCGCAAAACGTTTGCAGTGATGCTTAACTTGACTCTAGCTATTATTTGAAGCGTAATAATAAATAAAAAAATGATGATACATCAACATAGTGTTATCTATACAAAAGTCGCAATTTTCCTAAGGTTCTTCGAGTAGAAATGACTTTAAGAAGGTAAAATTAACTAACCACCTATTTGATCGATACTTGGATTGACAATGCTTATTATTTCAAGATAACTAATAAATAAAAAATTAGGGTACTTCAACAAAGGATTATATATTCAATAGGTAGGAGTTTTCGGTAATTCGTCAAACAGAAAAGAGCATAATATGACAAAAATGCCTAACTAACTATTTGATGGCCGCGCAAAACATTTGCAGTGATCCTTAACTTGACTCTAGCAATTATTTGAAGCGTAATAAAAAATAAAAAAATGATGATACATCAACATAGTGTTATCTATACAAAAGTCGCAATTTTCCTAAGGTTCTTCGAGTAGAAATGACTTTAAGAAGGTGAAATTAACTAACTACCTATTTGATCGATACATGGATTGACAATACTTAATATTTCAAGATAACTAATAAATGAAAAATTAGGGTACTTCAACAAAGGATTATATATTCAATAGGTAGGAGTTTTCGGCAATTCGTCAAACAGAAAAGAGCATAATATGACAAAAATGCCTAACCAACTATTTGATGGCCACGCAAAACATTTGCAGTGATCCTTAACTTGACTCTAGCTATTATTTGAAGCGTAATAATAAATAAAAAAATGATGATACATCAACATAGTTTTATCTATACAAAAGTCGCAATTTTCCTAAGGTTCTTCGAGTAGAAGTGACTTTAAGAAGGTGAAATTAAGTAACCACCTATTTGATCGATACATGGATTGACAATGCTTAATATTTCAAGATAACAAATAAATAAAAAATTAGGGTGCTTCAACAAAGGATTATATATTCAATAGGTAGGAGTTTTCGGCAATTCGTAAAACAGAAAAGAGCGTAATATGACAAAAATGCCTAACTAACTATTTGATGGCCACGCCAAACATTTGCAGTGATCCTCAACTTGACTCTAGCTACTATTTGAAGCGTAATAATAAATAAAAAAATGATGATACATCAACATAGTGTTATCTATACAAAAGTCGCAATTTTCCTAAGGTTCTTCGAGTAGAAATGACTTTAAGAAGGTGAAATTAACAAACCACCTATTTGATCGATACTTGGATTGACAATGCTTAATATTTCAAGATAACTAATAAATAAAAAATTAGGGTACTTCAACAAAGGATTATATATTCAATAGGTAGGAGTTTTCGGCAATTCGTCAAACAGAAAAGAGCATAATATGACAAAAATGCCTAACTAACTATTTGATGGCCGCGCAAAACATTTGCAGTGATTCTTAACTTGACTCTAACAATTATTTGAAGCGTAATAAAAAATAAAAAATTGATGATACATCAACGTAGTGTTATCTATACAAAATCGCAATTTTCCTAAGGTTCTTCGAGTAGAAATGACTTTAAGAAGGTGAAATTAACTAACTACCTATTTGATCGATACATGGATTGACAATGCTTAATATTTCAAGATAACTAATAAATAAAAAATTAGGGTACTTCAACAAAGGATTATATATTCAATAGGTAGGAGTTTTCGGCAATTCGTCAAACAGAAAAAAGCATAATATGACAAAAATTCCTAACCAACTATTTGATGGCCGCGCAAAACATTTGCAGTGATCCTTAACTTGACTCTAGCTATTATTTGAAGCTTAATAATAAATAAAAAAATGATGATACATCAACATAGTTTTATCTATACAAAAGTCGCAATTTTCCTAAGGTTCTTCGAGTAGAAGTGACTTTAAGAAGGTGAAATTAAGTAACCACCTATTTGATCGATACTTGGATTGACAATGCTTAATATTTCAAGATAACAAATAAATAAAAAATTAGGGTACTTCAACAAAGGATTATATATTCAATAGGTAGGAGTTTTCGGCAAGTCGTAAAACAGAAAAGAGCGTAATATGACAAAAATGCCTAACTAACTATTTGATGGCCGCGCAAAACGTTTGCAGTGATGCTTAACTTGACTCTAGCTATTATTTGAAGCGTAATAATAAATAAAAAAATGATGATACATCAACATAGTGTTATCTATACAAAAGTCGCAATTTTCCTATGGTTCTTCGAGTAGAAATGACTTTAAGAAGGTAAAATTAACTAACCACCTATTTGATCGATACTTGGATTGACAATGCTTATTATTTCAAGATAACTAATAAATAAAAAATTAGGGTACTTCAACAAAGGATTATATATTCAATAGGTAGGAGTTTTCGGTAATTCGTCAAACAGAAAAGAGCATAATATGACAAAAATGCCTAACTAACTATTTGATGGCCGCGCAAAACATTTGCAGTGATCCTTAACTTGACTCTAGCAATTATTTGAAGCGTAATAAAAAATAAAAAAATGATGATACATCAACATAGTGTTATCTATACAAAAGTCGCAATTTTCCTAAGGTTCTTCGAGTAGAAATGACTTTAAGAAGGTGAAATTAACTAACTACCTATTTGATCGATACATGGATTGACAATACTTAATATTTCAAGATAACTAATAAATGAAAAATTAGGGTACTTCAACAAAGGATTATATATTCAATAGGTAGGAGTTTTCGGCAATTCGTCAAACAGAAAAGAGCATAATATGACAAAAATGCCTAACCAACTATTTGATGGCCACGCAAAACATTTGCAGTGATCCTTAACTTGACTCTAGCTATTATTTGAAGCGTAATAATAAATAAAAAAATGATGATACATCAACATAGTTTTATCTATACAAAAGTCGCAATTTTCCTAAGGTTCTTCGAGTAGAAGTGACTTTAAGAAGGTGAAATTAAGTAACCACCTATTTGATCGATACATGGATTGACAATGCTTAATATTTCAAGATAACAAATAAATAAAAAATTAGGGTGCTTCAACAAAGGATTATATATTCAATAGGTAGGAGTTTTCGGCAATTCGTAAAACAGAAAAGAGCGTAATATGACAAAAATGCCTAACTAACTATTTGATGGCTGTTGACACCTAAATTTTGATCAACTTTTTTTCCTTTATTTTTCGAAAATT
Source organism: Rhodomyrtus psidioides (assembly GCA_021437785.1). NCBI lineage: Eukaryota > Viridiplantae > Streptophyta > Magnoliopsida > Myrtales > Myrtaceae > Rhodomyrtus > Rhodomyrtus psidioides. Next base: position 4,954,531 of record JAILYB010000059.1, on the reverse strand, counting down.
CATAGAAAATCCATAAAAAGCTAAAAAATTAAAAAATCAACTTTGGTAGCCTTGGCCAAGCTAAAGGGACCATTTTGGATAAAAAAAATATTTTTTCATATTTTTTATTATTATTATTTTCGAAAAATATAAAAATAAAAAGAAAATAAAAAAAGTAGTATTCGAGGTCACAAAAATATATACAAATAGTCGGTATTTTTATTTTTAATTTTCTTTACTTTAGGACCTCATAAAATAGTAAAATTCATGTTCGATTTTAGTTGTTCTCTGATCACCATAAAATTGAATTTGGCAAAAATATTAATAATGATTAAAAGGAAAAGGAGTGAAAACATCATCATTTAAAAGGAAAAGGGGACTAATCATTTTGTCTTCGCTTTTGATTATTTTATTATTATTTTTACTTTTTAGTATTTTATTATATTATTATTATATTATTTTTTTTTTATTATTTTATTTTTATTATTATTTTAATCTTCCCCCCTCCCCCTCATCATCCGTCGCCTCCTCTTCTTCCTTCTTTCTTCTTCTTCTTCCTCCTCTTCTTCTTCTCCTTCCTCTCCCGTAGCTTCTTCTTCCTTTTCTTTTCTTCTTCTTCGTGGACGCCTAAAATGGAACCCCCCCTTCCGCCGTCGTCGCTAGCCGTCGTACCTCAAAGCCGCCGTGAACAACCCAAGACCTCCGGCCTCCACCCGTTTCGGAGTTTGGTTCGGGATTGTTTCGGATCAGGCCAAATCCGTCATCGCCAAAGCGCGCTATCGCCTCCGGCGACAGCCCCGGAGTCCTACCTCCTCCCTCGGAGCTTATGGAGCCTACGCGCCGTTGGTGGAGCCCAGAAACAGCCTCGGGTCACCACCCCGTCGTCGGAACGTGTCCGGACGCGTCGAAACGTGTCCGGACGTGTCGGAGCGTGTCCGGACGTGTCCGGGCGTGTCGGACGTGTCGGAGCGTGTCCGGGCGTGTCGGACGTGTCGGAGCCGTGTCCGAACAGTGTCCGAACAGTGTCGGAACAGTGTCGGAACAGTGCATGAACAGTGTCGGAACAGTGCATGAACAGTGTCCAATTTTTTAATTTTTTTTAATTTTTTTTATTTTTTAGTCTTAATTTGTGAAATTGACTATCGACATTCTAATGGCGATCGACAGGTAACGGGCATGGGGAGGGTCGCAGGCTGAGGCTGGGCGATTGAAGGCCGGTGTCCAATCCGGTATGTTTTACGTACCCGATCTGTATATCAGGATTATTTTTCTAAAATATTGCATTTATAGACTTGATTTGTATGTATTTGTTTCAGTCTAGTGGTTAGCTTATTTATCTGGTTGAGTGTTATCTATTGTCAAAGACATGCTTTTTGTTAAAATATTTTCTGAAAATATAAAAAAATATTAATAAATCAAAAATGCCAAAAAAATGGAAAAATTAAAGAAAAACAAAAAAATTGAGAAAAAATTGCATAAAAATTCTAAAAATTGTCCAAGGCTGAAAATGACAAAAAATTGATTTGTTTTCATTTTTGGGATTTTCTCCCATTTAATCCAAAATGGCGATTTCACCCCTCAAAGGGTAAATCGTCTTTGATATTCTGATGAATTGTGGAAATTGCTTAGAATTTGGTGATGGGCCAGATGGGTGGTTAAACCTTATGTCTAAGATTTCCACATTTCATTTCCATTTTTAGAAAATGACGATTTTACCCTTCGAATGGTAAATCGGTTTCTAAAATTCCTGAAAATCACGAAAATTGCCAAAAAATAGGAAATGGGTCAATTGAGTGACCAAACCTGTTTTGACTCCGGATTCATTCCGAAATGATGATTTTGTCCTTTTTGGGCAAATTGTCCCCTTTGTCTCAAAATTACGATTTTGCCCCTGATGGGCAAAATCATGTCTAAATCATTCCTAAGCCTGATTGATGCTTCTCTAGGCCAATATGGCCTTATTAGGAATGCCATGTGATTTATTTGTACATTTGAATTCATTGATTTGTGCACTTTATTATTGATTGTGATTGCCAGGATAGTCATTCCTATCTGCATGAACTCCTAGATTTAGGACTCGTACCCCACTCATCTGTATGAAATCTTAAGTCAGAAAACTCAGTCAACTTAGGTACCGAAAGGGCGTCAACTCTGATAGTTGACGTAACTAAGTCCCCGAACCCATTTCCCTGGTTATCGCAGAATTGAATAGAAACTCCCGACTATTCAATAGGGTGGTCCAATCATACCCTCCAAAAAAATGATTGGTGGCGACTCCATGGCATGCACACTTAGCACATATCACTAGACCACACTGAAGGTCGACTACGTATACCTCCGTTGCGATTTGGGTAACGGGCCTTGGGAGAGGCCCGCGTCCGACCAGACTGGACGGCCCATTAGCCCTCGAGAGCCCATGGCGAATCTCGAGAGGGTCGCGACAGACTGGCGACTCCGCTGGGGACTTTAGAGAACTTGAGCCGATTAAAAAGGTGATTGATTTTTCTAACATGTTTTATGCAGATGCTCTTCAAGGTGAGGTACGTACTTTAACCCTTGAGGTGTTAAATGTTTTTGCAGATTGGAGAAATAAGGGGTGGAGTACTTGTTAACTCTGTTTTATGTAGGTTGGGCGCAGGAATGAATGATTGTGTGTATGTTTTATATTGAAGCGGTGATTGTTAAATAAGATGCATGTTTATCGCTTTAGCACGACACCGAAAATACACACAACCGCGCCTAAAACCCCGGGCGCCGCCTATAGGAAAACAATAGAAGGGATTGAAAATGGAATCTCCGTGAGGAAAAACACGGGGTAATCCACTTTTCAATTCCGCTCACTTCGAACTATGGATCGAGTCCCAATGCAACGATAGCTGTGCAATGGAATCGGCTCTTTCTAGAACTCGAGGTGGGAACCTTGACCTTAGGTGCCAAATCCTTTGATTTTTAGAAGTTTTATCCTCCCTTGTCTCATGTGCATGTCTTTAGATGGTTGGTATATCTAAAACCACCTAAAAAAAAAAAATCGGTGATCCTGGAGTCACATCTCGAAGATTGGAACTGGGGCATCTCCAAGTGTTCGGGCCACATTCCTTTGATTGATTTGACATTCTTAGTCCTCTTGTATAAAATTAATTTTGCTGAGATCCTCTATATCTCGTCCCGTAGATTGATTGTATTAGGGATCTATTTGTATTGTATACATCTTGATAAGGCTCATTTCTATCGAAAATGGGGGCAAATTCCCCAAACCCGTGGAGCATAGTGGAATTCGTCCCTTCAGTGCAAAACACATTGGGCCGCAGAGCCACTCGTTTGGTGAAAGGACGTATCGTTCCTAATTGATTTTTAATCAGATCTGGGGATAAGTTTTTCTCCATTCTTTTTATCTCAGGACGTCTCTCCTCTGACAAAGTCAATAGACGCAATAACAGAGTCGTCCGCATCAGAATCAAACCCCAAGATACGAATTTGGGTGAACGGTAACCTTGTATCGTTCCAATTTGGTCTTCCAAGACCACATGCCTAACGTGAGTTTTTACTCATTTTACAGGAAGTTGTTGGCGCTGAAAGCCTCAAATGAAAATAGCGCGCTAACAGGGAGGCGAATAGAATCATTGGCCTTAGAAGTCAGGATTCCAGGAGATTGTCTTTGATTATAAGACCTAGTGGATGGTAAAAAGTATCGCTCCTACGTCACATGCTTTGACATGCATTTTGATAAAATCTTCTTTTTTTCCTTGAATAAAAGGAACCTTGAAGAATGGCGCTGGAGTGCGCCCAAAAACACAAATGGATCTTCTCTGGGGCAAATTCTTGAGAAGGATTCGTCGCCCAACCAGATGGGAGATCAAGGACACAAGATAGAGGTCCAAATTATGCAAGCCGCGCGTTTGTGTTCAAACGGAAACACAAAACAAGAACAAGGCGGTATCGTTCCAATTTGTCTTGAATTTTGGAACGCAAACTGACACCTAATTCCCTTCTTTGACAAGGGCTCGCCATCAAGGCGAAACAGGTTTTCACATCCCGTGTATTACCCAATGGAACACATGACCAAGGGTAAGATGTATCGTTCTAATTTATTGAAAAATTCATGAACGTACAATAACATGTTTCTTCCGCATTTTCAGGGATCTCCAGCCGCGGCGGGTAGGTAAGTATCCCTTTTCCCCAAGTCGTTGAAGATAAAAAAATTGTTAGGACTCTTTCAATCATTATGTCTGAAAAGAGGCATCGAATTTTTAAACTCATAGACATCCACAGTTGAAGTTGGGAGGTTGTCTGAACATGAATGAAACATGCATGTGCATCATAAAGCCCCATTGGGAGGAAATTTTTCGGAGAAAACAAAAAGAATTTTTCCAATAAAAATTGTTCAAACCGTTTAAGGGTGTTTTCTCAGATGAGAGGCGAATCCTAATCCAAACATGTCCAATACACACTTGAGAGATGAGTGAAGTGAGCAGATAACAAAATCTGGGTCTACGGGGGTAAGGACAATTTGCAGCGATTACATGGGTTGGGACAACGGAGGCATTCGTTTCATATCCCCCAAACACTACAGGTGACCGTTGATAACCCATTTGAACGGCGGTTCTCATTCTTAACCCTGTCAAGAACCACCCCACACCGGGGCAAAAAGGAAGTAAGTCCAGCAGCGTCAGGAGAAAATGGTTAGAAATTTTCTTGCTCGGACTAATTAATCTTTGTGTGTTGTTTATATGGTAATCCAAGTGCCATAGGATGACGAGAAGCATCATTCTTTATCCCATACACTGTATCATTTGCACAGCCAAGTTGAGCCTGCAAATTCATTTCATGAACCCATTGGTGATCATTCCAAGACGGATGTCGCACCACTTCAAAAATGGAAGAGTTCAAGACTCATGGATTACGAAGAGAATTCTCGGACTGATATTTAAAGCATGTTTAGACTATATGTCTAACATGATCCCATGAAGATGAGAAAAAGGGGGGTTTCAAAAATGAAAATGAGAAAAATCCCCGGCATCAAGAAAAAGCAAAGTGCCTAGTAAAAGCAAGGCCGATGCTCGTGCTAGTTGTTTAATTGGTCCGCAATGAAGCTGGATGGGAAAAGGGGAAATCCCTGAAGGAGCCAAATCCAAAAGGACTGCTCCCCAAATGCTATCAAGCGCAGAACAAAGACATAGAAAGAGTCAGTCTCTGAATGCAACAAGAGACGCTCTTTAAAGAGCTGGTGCACATCGCGAGATAGGTTGCGCGCCTCAAAGGCTAAAGATGCAGAAAAGAAAGGACAGGTGGCAAATCAGCAATGATCACCAATGTCAAACCCGTCACGAATTCTGGGCCAAAAATAAGCCTGTTTCGGTCCCCAATCCTACCAATGTTACAACCCCGAAACAGTCTTCTCTGACTAAGACACTTGGGTTAACATATAGCTTAGCTCGAAGAAGTACGAGCAAGATTATTTCTTTCTCATTTTGCAGGGTTCTTGACTTGTAAACCCGGAGCAGATGGTGAAAATTTTCGTTCAATGGCCTTGACTCAAAAGTGAGTCCCCCTTGACGATCAAGAACCAAGCCCAACATTACGGTACCGTGGAAGACCTCCCGACCGATCAAAATGTATGCGCTGCGAATGAGCCTAAAACCTAGGCACAGGTTAGTAGGGAATTGAGTGCATCCCCTACAAAAAAAAAAAAACCACTATCGCAAAACAGGTGAGAAGACCTCATTGTCGAGAAATATTCCAATTGATGTTTTGAACAAACTCTTTTTGGAATTTTCAAACTGTTGATCCAGATTTTCCGTCCAAGGGATTTGTGATCACATTTGCATATTGCAAGAATGCTTTGGATAACCTCCAGCATCAAAATGCACATTTCATGATTAAAACTTAAAACATACGGTTTTGTCAAATGGACAGCCGTGGCCTTCCCAAAGATTACTAACGTTTTCTTGGTGAAGAAAAATCTTCCAGGCTCGAACTTCTGCAGGATTCTTGGAAACCCCAAATCCCAGAAAAACATTTGCTCCGTGGAGTGGAGCACGCAGGTTTGAACTTTCTACAGGATACCTGGAGAACACAACTTCCAGAATGTCGTCTCAACAGACTCAACTGAAGTTTTTTCAAAATAAAATCTTTCACTGCTTCAAAACTGAATTCCCGATAAATTTCGGGATCTTTCAAAAGAAGGGGTGAGGATGTGATCCCATTTCAAAATTTAGGCGGTCTCATCGGATGTGGAGAACCCTCGTCATGAGACCCCTTTTCAAAAATCAAGCAGTCCTAGCTTGACGTGGAGAACCCTCGTCCTAGGATCCCTTTTTCAAAAATATCAAACAGTCCTGGCATGACGTGGAGAACCCTCGTCCTAGGACCTCTTTTCAAATATCAAACAGTCTCATCGGACGTGGAGAACCCTCGTCATGAGACCCCTTTTCAAACCAAAACAAAGGTAGATACCGCCTGAAGGGTCAAATGAAGGTAGATACCGCCTGAAGGGTCAAATCAAAGGTAGATACCGCCTGAAGGGTCAACACAAGGTAGAAACCGCCTGAAGGGTCAAATAAAGGTAGATACCGCCTGAAGGGTTAAATGAAGGTAGATACCGCCTGAAGGGTCAAATCAAAGGTAGAAACCGCCTGAAGGGTCAACACAAGGTAGAAACCGCCTGAAGGGTCAAATCAAGGTAGAAACCGCCTAAATGGTCAAACCAAGGTAGAAACCGCCTGAAGGGTCAACTCAAAGGTAGAAACCGCCTGAAGGGTCAACCAAAGGTAGATACCGCCTGAAGGGTCAAACCAAAGGTAGAAACCGCCTGAAGGGTCAACCAATGGTAGAAACCGCCTGAAGGGTTAACACAACGGTAGAAACCGCCTGAAGGGTCAACCCAATAGTAAAAATCACTTAAATGGTCAACTCAATGGTCTGATCCACCACACGAATCAAAACCCTTGGAAAATTCCCAAATGTGAGATGCGTCTTCCTTAGATTCCTATCAGTTAGGAATCCCATTATGGTTTGACCTACCATACGGGTCAGAGCTTAACCTCTCTAGGATACTCTAGTAACGAGTTTCTAGAAATTCTCTTGAATCCATCAAACACCGCGAAAATCGCACAAACATCGAACAGGTAAGTGGCAGGTATGTCTCTCTATTATCTCACTCTCTCATGTCAAATAAATGTTTCCCCCTTCAAGAAAGAGCATACATCGACAAGCATGAAAAACTGGATGTCATGACTCCTTTTCCTTTAGTTTCACGAGTCGAGTCGATCAGGACTCAGGTGTCACCTTGTCTTTGAGAGAAACCTCTGAGGGGATTCCTCTGACGAGATTCCTCTCAAAGAGGGGCAGCTGTTGACACCTAAATTTTGATCAACTTTTTTTCCTTTATTTTTCGAAAATTCATAGAAAATCCATAAAAAGCTAAAAAATTAAAAAAATCAACTTTGGTAGCCTTGGCCAAGCTAAAGGGACCATTTTGGATAAAAAAAATATTTTTTCATATTTTTTATTATTATTATTTTCGAAAAATATAAAAATAAAAAGAAAATAAAAAAAGTAGTATTCGAGGTCACAAAAATATATACAAATAGTCGGTATTTTTATTTTTAATTTTCTTTACTTTAGGACCTCATAAAATAGTAAAATTCATGTTCGATTTTAGGTGTTCTCTGATCACCATAAAATTGAATTTGGCAAAAATATTAATAATGATTAAAAGGAAAAGGAGTGAAAACATCATCATTTAAAAGGAAAAGGGGACTAATCATTTTGTCTTCGCTTTTGATTATTTTATTATTATTTTTACTTTTTAGTATTTTATTATATTATTATTATATTATTTTTTTTTTATTATTTTATTTTTATTATTATTTTAATCTTCCCCCCTCCCCCTCATCATCCGTCGCCTCCTCTTCTTCCTTCTTTCTTCTTCTTCTTCCTCCTCTTCTTCTTCTCCTTCCTCTCCCGTAGCTTCTTCTTCCTTTTCTTTTCTTCTTCTTCGTGGACGCCTAAAATGGAACCCCCCCTTCCGCCGTCGTCGCTAGCCGTCGTACCTCAAAGCCGCCGTGAACAACCCAAGACCTCCGGCCTCCACCCGTTTCGGAGTTTGGTTCGGGATTGTTTCGGATCAGGCCAAATCCGTCATCGCCAAAGCGCGCTATCGCCTCCGGCGACAGCCCCGGAGTCCTACCTCCTCCCTCGGAGCTTATGGAGCCTACGCGCCGTTGGTGGAGCCCAGAAACAGCCTCGGGTCACCACCCCGTCGTCGGAACGTGTCCGGACGCGTCGAAACGTGTCCGGACGTGTCGGAGCGTGTCCGGACGTGTCCGGGCGTGTCGGACGTGTCGGAGCGTGTCCGGGCGTGTCGGACGTGTCGGAGCCGTGTCCGAACAGTGTCCGAACAGTGTCGGAACAGTGTCGGAACAGTGCATGAACAGTGTCGGAACAGTGCATGAACAGTGTCCAATTTTTTAATTTTTTTTAATTTTTTTTATTTTTTAGTCTTAATTTGTGAAATTGACTATCGACATTCTAATGGCGATCGACAGGTAACGGGCATGGGGAGGGTCGCAGGCTGAGGCTGGGCGATTGAAGGCCGGTGTCCAATCCGGTATGTTTTACGTACCCGATCTGTATATCAGGATTATTTTTCTAAAATATTGCATTTATAGACTTGATTTGTATGTATTTGTTTCAGTCTAGTGGTTAGCTTATTTATCTGGTTGAGTGTTATCTATTGTCAAAGACATGCTTTTTGTTAAAATATTTTCTGAAAATATAAAAAAATATTAATAAATCAAAAATGCCAAAAAATGGAAAAATTAAAGAAAAACAAAAAAATTGAGAAAAAATTGCATAAAAATTCTAAAAATTGTCCAAGGCTGAAAATGACAAAAAATTGATTTGTTTTCATTTTTGGGATTTTCTCCCATTTAATCCAAAATGGCGATTTCACCCCTCAAAGGGTAAATCGTCTTTGATATTCTGATGAATTGTGGAAATTGCTTAGAATTTGGTGATGGGCCAGATGGGTGGTTAAACCTTATGTCTAAGATTTCCACATTTCATTTCCATTTTTAGAAAATGACGATTTTACCCTTCGAATGGTAAATCGGTTTCTAAAATTCCTGAAAATCACGAAAATTGCCAAAAAATAGGAAATGGGTCAATTGAGTGACCAAACCTGTTTTGACTCCGGATTCATTCCGAAATGATGATTTTGTCCTTTTTGGGCAAATTGTCCCCTTTGTCTCAAAATTACGATTTTGCCCCTGATGGGCAAAATCATGTCTAAATCATTCCTAAGCCTGATTGATGCTTCTCTAGGCCAATATGGCCTTATTAGGAATGCCATGTGATTTATTTGTACATTTGAATTCATTGATTTGTGCACTTTATTATTGATTGTGATTGCCAGGATAGTCATTCCTATCTGCATGAACTCCTAGATTTAGGACTCGTACCCCACTCATCTGTATGAAATCTTAAGTCAGAAAACTCAGTCAACTTAGGTACCGAAAGGGCGTCAACTCTGATAGTTGACGTAACTAAGTCCCCGAACCCATTTCCCTGGTTATCGCAGAATTGAATAGAAACTCCCGACTATTCAATAGGGTGGTCCAATCATACCCTCCAAAAAAATGATTGGTGGCGACTCCATGGCATGCACACTTAGCACATATCACTAGACCACACTGAAGGTCGACTACGTATACCTCCGTTGCGATTTGGGTAACGGGCCTTGGGAGAGGCCCGCGTCCGACCAGACTGGACGGCCCATTAGCCCTCGAGAGCCCATGGCGAATCTCGAGAGGGTCGCGACAATGGCCGCGCAAAACGTTTGCAGTGATGCTTAACTTGACTCTAGCTATTATTTGAAGCGTAATAATAAATAAAAAAATGATGATACATCAACATAGTTTTATCTATACAAAAGTCGCAATTTTCCTAAGGTTCTTCGAGTAGAAATGACTTTAAGAAGGTGAAATTAAGTAACCACCTATTTGATCGATACTTGGATTGACAATGCTTAATATTTCAAGATAACTAAAAAATAAAAAATTAGGGTACTTCAACAAAGGATTATATATTCAATAGGTAGGAGTTTTCGGCAATTCGTCAAACAGAAAAGAGCATAATATGACAAAAATGCCTAACCAACTATTTGATGGCCGCGCAAAACATTTGCAGTGATACTTAACTTGACTCCAGCTACTATTTGAAGCGTAATAATAAATAAAAAAATGTTGATACATCAACATAGTTTTATCTATACAAAAGTCGCAATTTTCCTAAGGTTCTTCGAGTAGAAGTGACTTTAAGAAGGTGAAATTAAGTAACCACCTATTTGATCGATACTTGGATTGACAATGCTTAATATTTCAAGATAACTAATAAATAAAAAATTAGGGTACTTCAACAAAGGATTATATATTCAATAGGTAGGAGTTTTCGGCAATTCGTCAAACAGAAAAGAGCATAATATGACAAAAATTCCTAACCAACTATTTGATGGCCGCGCAAAACATTTGCAGTGATCCTTAACTTGACTCTAGCTATTATTTGAAGCGTAATAATAAATAAAAAAATGATGATACATCAACATAGTTTTATCTATACAAAAGTCGCAATTTTCCTAAGGTTCTTCGAGTAGAAGTGACTTTAAGAAGGTGAAATTAAGTAACCACCTATTTGATCGATACTTGGATTGACAATGCTTAATATTTCAAGATAACAAATAAATAAAAAATTAGTGTACTTCAACAAAGGATTATATATTCAATAGGTAGGAGTTTTCGGCAATTCGTCAAACAGAAAAGAGCGTAATATGACAAAAATGCCTAACTAACTTTTTGATGGCCGCGCAAAACATTTGCAGTGATCCTTAACTTGACTCTAGCAATTATTTGAAGCGTAATAAAAAATAAAAAAATGATGATACATCAACATAGTGTTATCTATACAAAAGTCGCAATTTTCCTAAGGTTCTTCGAGTAGAAATGACTTTAAGAAGGTGAAATTAACTAACTACCTATTTGATCGATACATGGATTGACAATGCTTAATATTTCAAGATAACTAATAAATAAAAAATTAGGTTACTTCAACAAAGGATTATATATTCAATAGGTAGGAGTTTTCGGCAATTCGTCAAACAGAAAAGAGCATAATATGACAAAAATGCCTAACCAACTATTTGATGGCCGCGCAAAACATTTGCAGTGATTCTTAACTTGACTCTAGCTACTATTTGAAGCGTAATAATAAATAAAAAAATGATGATACATCAACATAGTGTTATCTATACAAAAGTCGCAATTTTCCTAAGGTTCTTCGAGTAGAAGTGACTTTAAGAAGGTGAAATTAAGTAACCACCTATTTGATCGATACTTGGATTGACAATGCTTAATATTTCAAGATAACTAAAAAATAAAAAATTAGGGTACTTCAACAAAGGATTATATATTCAATAGGTAGGAGTTTTCGGCAATTCGTCAAACAGAAAAGAGCATAATATGACAAAAATTCCTAACCAACTATTTGATGGCCGCGCAAAACATTTGCAGTGATCCTTAACTTGACTCTAGCTATTATTTGAAGCGTAATAATAAATAAAAAAATGATGATACATCAACATAGTTTTATCTATACAAAAGTCGCAATTTTCCTAAGGTTCTTCGAGTAGAAGTGACTTTAAGAAGGTGAAATTAAGTAACCACCTATTTGATCGATACTTGGATTGACAATGCTTAATATTTCAAGATAACAAATAAATAAAAAATTAGGGTACTTCAACAAAGGATTATATATTCAATAGGTAAGAGTTTTCGGCAATTCGTCAAACAGAAAAGAGCATAATATGACAAAAATGCCTAACTAACTATTTGATGGCCGCGCAAAACATTTGCAGTGATCCTTAACTTGACTCTAGCAATTATTTGAAGCGTAATAAAAAATAAAAAAATGATGATACATCAACATAGTGTTATCTATACAAAAGTCGCAATTTTCCTAAGGTTCTTCGAGTAGAAATGACTTTAAGAAGGTGAAATTAACTAACTACCTATTTGATCGATACATGGATTGACAATGCTTAATATTTCAAGATAACTAATAAATAAAAAATTAGGGTACTTCAACAAAGGATTATATATTCAATAGGTAGGAGTTTTCGGCAATTCGTCAAACAGAAAAGAGCATAATATGACAAAAATGCCTAACCAACTATTTGATGGCCGCGCAAAACATTTGCAGTGATCCTTAACTTGACTCTAGCTACTATTTGAAGCGTAATAATAAATAAAAAAATGATGATACATCAACATAGTGTTATCTATACAAAAGTCGCAATTTTCCTAAGGTTCTTCGAGTAGAAATGACTTTAAGAAGGTGAAATTAACAAACCACCTATTTGATCGATACTTGGATTGACAATGCTTAATATTTCAAGATAACTAATAAATAAAAAATTAGGGTACTTCAACAAAGGATTATATATTCAATAGGTAGGAGTTTTCGGCAATTCGTCAAACAGAAAAGAGCATAATATGACAAAAATGCCTAACTAACTATTTGATGGCCGCGCAAAACATTTGCAGTGATCCTTAACTTGACTCTTGCAATTATTTGAAGGGTAATAAAAAATAAAAAAATGATGATACATCAACATAGTGTTATCTATACAAAAGTCGCAATTTTCCTAAGGTTCTTCGAGTAGAAATGATTTTAAGAAGGTGAAATTAACTAACTACCTATTTGATCGATACATTGATTGACAATGCTTAATATTTCAAGATAACTAATAAATAAAAAATTAGGGTACTTCAACAAAGGATTATATATTCAATAGGTAGGAGTTTTCGGCAATTCGTCAAACAGAAAAAAGCATAATATGACAAAAATTCCTAACCAACTATTTGATGGCCGTGCAAAACATTTGCAGTGATCCTTAACTTGACTCTAGCTATTATTTGAAGCGTAATAATAAATAAAAAAATGATGATACATCAACATAGTTTTATCTATACAAAAGTCGCAATTTTCCTAAGGTTCTTCGAGTAGAAATGATTTTAAGAAGGTGAAATTAACTAACTACCTATTTGATCGATACATGGATTGACAATGCTTAATATTTCAAGATAACTAATAAATAAAAAATTTGGGTACTTCAACAAAGGATTATATATTCAATAGGTAGGAGTTTTCGGCAAGTCGTAAAACAGAAAAGAGCGTAATATGACAAAAATGCCTAACTAACTATTTGATGGCCGCGCAAAACGTTTGCAGTGATGCTTAACTTGACTCTAGCTATTATTTGAAGCGTAATAATAAATAAAAAAATGATGATACATCAACATAGTGTTATCTATACAAAAGTCGCAATTTTCCTAAGGTTCTTCGAGTAGAAATGACTTTAAGAAGGTGAAATTAACTAACCACCTATTTGATCGATACTTGGATTGACAATGCTTATTATTTCAAGATAACTAATAAATAAAAAATTAGGGTGCGTCAACAAAGGATTATATATTCAATAGGTAGGAGTTTTCGGCAATTCGTCAAACAGAAAAGAGCATAATATGACAAAAATGCCTAACCAACTATTTGATGGCCGCGCAAAACATTTGCAGTGATCCTTAACTTGACTCTAGCTACTATTTGAAGCGTAATAATAAATAAAAAAATGATGATACATCAACATAGTGTTATCTATACAAAAGTCGCAATTTTCCTAAGGTTCTTCGAGTAGAAATGACTTTAAGAAGGTGAAATTAACAAACCACCTATTTGATCGATACTTGGATTGACAATGCTTAATATTTCAAGATAACTAATAAATAAAAAATTAGGGTACTTCAACAAAAGATTATATATTCAATAGGTAGGAGTTTTCGGCAATTCGTCAAACAGAAAAGAGCATAATATGACAAAAATGCCTAACTAACTATTTGATGGCCGCGCAAAACATTTGCAGTGATCCTTAACTTGACTCTAGCAATTATTTGAAGCGTAATAAAAAATAAAAAAATGATGATACATCAACATAGTGTTATCTATACAAAAGTCACAATTTTCCTAAGGTTCTTCGAGTAGAAATGATTTTAAGAAGGTGAAATTAACTAACTACCTATTTGATCGATACATGGATTGACAATGCTTAATATTTCAAGATAACTAATAAATAAAAAATTTGGGTACTTCAACAAAGGATTATATATTCAATAGGTAGGAGTTTTCGGCAATTCGTCAAACAGAAAAAAGCATAATATGACAAAAATTCCTAACCAACTATTTGATGGCCGCGCAAAACATTTGCAGTGATCCTTAACTTGACTCTAGATATTATTTGAAGCGTAATAATAAATAAAAAAATGATGATACATCAACATAGTTTTATCTATACAAAAGTCGCAATTTTCCTAAGGTTCTTCGAGTAGAAGTGACTTTAAGAAGGTGAAATTAAGTAACCACCTATTTGATCGATACTTGGATTGACAATGCTTAATATTTCAAGATAACAAATAAATAAAAAAATTAGGGTACTTCAACAAGGGATTATATATTCAATAGGTAGGAGTTTTCGGCAAGTCGTAAAACATAAAAGAGCGTAATATGACAAAAATGCCTAACTAACTATTTGATGGCCGCGCAAAACGTTTGCAGTGATGCTTAACTTGACTCTAGCTATTATTTGAAGCGTAATAATAAATAAAAAAATGATGATACATCAACATAGTTTTATCTATACAAAAGTCGCAATTTTCCTAAGGTTCTTCGAGTAGAAGTGACTTTAAGAAGGTGAAATTAAGTAACCACCTATTTGATCGATACATGGATTGACAATGCTTAATATTTCAAGATAACAAATAAATAAAAAATTAGGGTGCTTCAACAAAGGATTATATATTCAATAGGTAGGAGTTTTCGGTAATTCGTCAAACAGAAAAGAGCATAATATGACAAAAATGCCTAACTAACTATTTGATGGCCGCGCAAAACATTTGCAGTGATCCTTAACTTGACTCTAGCAATTATTTGAAGCGTAATAAAAAATAAAAAAATGATGATACATCAACATAGTGTTATCTATACAAAAGTCGCAATTTTCCTAAGGTTCTTCGAGTAGAAATGACTTTAAGAAGGTGAAATTAACTAACTACCTATTTGATCGATACATGGATTGACAATACTTAATATTTCAAGATAACAAATAAATAAAAATTAGGGTACTTCAACAAAGGATTATATATTCAATAGGTAGGAGTTTTCGGCAATTCGTCAAACAGAAAAGAGCGTAATATGACAAAAATGCCTAACCAACTATTTGATGGCCACGCAAAACATTTGCAGTGATCCTTAACTTGACTCTAGCTATTATTTGAAACGTAATAATAAATAAAAAAATGATGATACATCAACATAGTTTTATCTATACAAAAGTCGCAATTTTCCTAAGGTTCTTCGAGTAGAAGTGACTTTAAGAAGGTGAAATTAAGTAACCACCTATTTGATCGATACATGGATTGACAATGCTTAATATTTCAAGATAACAAATAAATAAAAAATTAGGGTGCTTCAACAAAGGATTATATATTCAATAGGTAGGAGTTTTCGGCAAGTCGTAAAACAGAAAAGAGCGTAATATGACAAAAATGCCAAACTAACTATTTGATGGACGCGCAAAACGTTTGCAGTGATGCTTAACTTGACTCTAGCTATTATTTGAAGCGTAATAATAAATAAAAAAATGATGATACATCAACATAGTTTTATCTATACAAAAGTCGCAATTTTCCTAAGGTTCTTCGAGTAGAAGTGACTTTAAGAAGGTGAAATTAAGTAACCACCTATTTGATCGATACTTGGATTGACAATGCTTAATATTTCAAGATAACAAATAAATAAAAAATTAGGGTACTTCAACAAAGGATTATATATTCAATAGGTAGGAGTTTTCGGCAAGTCGTAAAACAGAAAAGAGCGTAATATGACAAAAATGCCTAACTAACTATTTGATGGCCGCGCAAAACGTTTGCAGTGATGATTAAATTGACTCTAGCTATTATTTGAAGCGTAATAATAAATAAAAAAATGATGATACATCAACATAGTGTTATCTATACAAAAGCCGCAATTTTCCTAAGGTTCTTCGAGTAGAAATGACTTTAAGAAGGTGAAATTAAGTAACCACCTATTTGATCGATACTTGGATTGACAATGCTTAATATTACAAGATAACAAATAAATAAAAAATTAGGGTACTTCAACAAGGGATTATATATTCAATAGGTAGGAGTTTTCGGCAAGTCGTAAAACAGAAAAGAGCGTAATATGACAAAAATGCCTAACTAACTATTTGATGGCCGCGCAAAACGTTTGCAGTGATGCTTAACTTGACTCTAGCTATTATTTGAAGCGTAATAATAAATAAAAAAATGATGATACATCAACATAGTGTTATCTATACAAAAGTCGCAATTTTCCTAAGGTTCTTCGAGTAGAAGTGACTTTAAGAAGGTAAAATTAACTAACCACCTATTTGGTCGATACTTGGATTGACAATGCTTATTATTTCAAGATAACTAATAAATAAAAAATTAGGGTACTTCAACAAAGGATTATATATTCAATAGGTAGGAGTTTTCGGTAATTCGTCAAACAGAAAAGAGCATAATATGACAAAAATGCCTAACTAACTATTTGATGGCCGCGCAAAACATTTGCAGTGATCCTTAACTTGACTCTAGCAATTATTTGAAGCGTAATAAAAAATAAAAAAATGATGATACATCAACATAGTGTTATCTATACAAAAGTCGCAATTTTCCTAAGGTTCTTCGAGTAGAAATGACTTTAAGAAGGTGAAATTAACTAACTACCTATTTGATCGATACATGGATTGACAATACTTAATATTTCAAGATAACTAATAAATGAAAAATTAGGGTACTTCAACAAAGGATTATATATTCAATAGGTAGGAGTTTTCGGCAATTCGTCAAACAGAAAAGAGCATAATATGACAAAAATGCCTAACCAACTATTTGATGGCCACGCAAAACATTTGCAGTGATCCTTAACTTGACTCTAGCTATTATTTGAAACGTAATAATAAATAAAAAAAATGATGATACATCAACATAGTTTTATCTATACAAAAGTCGCAATTTTCCTAAGGTTCTTCGAGTAGAAGTGACTTTAAGAAGGTGAAATTAAGTAACCACCTATTTGATCGATACATGGATTGACAATGCTTAATATTTCAAGATAACAAATAAATAAAAAATTAGGGTGCTTCAACAAAGGATTATATATTCAATAGGTAGGAGTTTTCGGCAAGTCGTAAAACAGAAAAGAGCGTAATATGACAAAAATGCCTAACTAACTATTTGATGGCCGCGCAAAACGTTTGCAGTGATGCTTAACTTGACTCTAGCTATTATTTGAAGCGTAATAATAAATAAAAAAATGATGATACATCAACATAGTTTTATCTATACAAAAGTCGCAATTTTCCTAAGGTTCTTCGAGTAGAAGTGACTTTAAGAAGGTGAAATTAAGTAACCACCTATTTGATCGATACTTGGATTGACAATGCTTAATATTTCAAGATAACAAATAAATAAAAAATTAGGGTACTTCAACAAAGGATTATATATTCAATAGGTAGGAGTTTTCGGCAAGTCGTAAAACAGAAAAGAGCGTAATATGACAAAAATGCCTAACTAACTATTTGATGGCCGCGCAAAACGTTTGCAGTGATGATTAAATTGACTCTAGCTATTATTTGAAGCGTAATAATAAATAAAAAAATGATGATACATCAACATAGTGTTATCTATACAAAAGCCGCAATTTTCCTAAGGTTCTTCGAGTAGAAATGACTTTAAGAAGGTGAAATTAAGTAACCACCTATTTGATCGATACTTGGATTGACAATGCTTAATATTACAAGATAACAAATAAATAAAAAATTAGGGTACTTCAACAAGGGATTATATATTCAATAGGTAGGAGTTTTCGGCAAGTCGTAAAACAGAAAAGAGCGTAATATGACAAAAATGCCTAACTAACTATTTGATGGCCGCGCAAAACGTTTGCAGTGATGCTTAACTTGACTCTAGCTATTATTTGAAGCGTAATAATAAATAAAAAAATGATGATACATCAACATAGTGTTATCTATACAAAAGTCGCAATTTTCCTAAGGTTCTTCGAGTAGAAATGACTTTAAGAAGGTAAAATTAACTAACCACCTATTTGGTCGATACTTGGATTGACAATGCTTATTATTTCAAGATAACTAATAAATAAAAAATTAGGGTACTTCAACAAAGGATTATATATTCAATAGGTAGGAGTTTTCGGTAATTCGTCAAACAGAAAAGAGCATAATATGACAAAAAATGCCTAACTAACTATTTGATGGCCGCGCAAAACATTTGCAGTGATCCTTAACTTGACTCTAGCAATTATTTGAAGCGTAATAAAAAATAAAAAAATGATGATACATCAACATAGTGTTATCTATACAAAAGTCGCAATTTTCCTAAGGTTCTTCGAGTAGAAATGACTTTAAGAAGGTGAAATTAACTAACTACCTATTTGATCGATACATGGATTGACAATACTTAATATTTCAAGATAACTAATAAATGAAAAATTAGGGTACTTCAACAAAGGATTATATATTCAATAGGTAGGAGTTTTCGGCAATTCGTCAAACAGAAAAGAGCATAATATGACAAAAATGCCTAACCAACTATTTGATGGCCACGCAAAACATTTGCAGTGATCCTTAACTTGACTCTAGCTATTATTTGAAACGTAATAATAAATAAAAAAAATGATGATACATCAACATAGTTTTATCTATACAAAAGTCGCAATTTTCCTAAGGTTCTTCGAGTAGAAGTGACTTTAAGAAGGTGAAATTAAGTAACCACCTATTTGATCGATACATGGATTGACAATGCTTAATATTTCAAGATAACAAATAAATAAAAAATTAGGGTGCTTCAACAAAGGATTATATATTCAATAGGTAGGAGTTTTCGGCAAGTCGTAAAACAGAAAAGAGCGTAATATGACAAAAATGCCTAACTAACTATTTGATGGCCGCGCAAAACGTTTGCAGTGATGCTTAACTTGACTCTAGCTATTATTTGAAGCGTAATAATAAATAAAAAAATGATGATACATCAACATAGTTTTATCTATACAAAAGTCGCAATTTTCCTAAGGTTCTTCGAGTAGAAGTGACTTTAAGAAGGTGAAATTAAGTAACCACCTATTTGATCGATACTTGGATTGACAATGCTTAATATTTCAAGATAACAAATAAATAAAAAATTAGGGTACTTCAACAAAGGATTATATATTCAATAGGTAGGAGTTTTCGGCAAGTCGTAAAACAGAAAAGAGCGTAATATGACAAAAATGCCTAACTAACTATTTGATGGCCGCGCAAAACGTTTGCAGTGATGATTAAATTGACTCTAGCTATTATTTGAAGCGTAATAATAAATAAAAAAATGATGATACATCAACATAGTGTTATCTATACAAAAGCCGCAATTTTCCTAAGGTTCTTCGAGTAGAAATGACTTTAAGAAGGTGAAATTAAGTAACCACCTATTTGATCGATACTTGGATTGACAATGCTTAATATTACAAGATAACAAATAAATAAAAAATTAGGGTACTTCAACAAGGGATTATATATTCAATAGGTAGGAGTTTTCGGCAAGTCGTAAAACAGAAAAGAGCGTAATATGACAAAAATGCCTAACTAACTATTTGATGGCCGCGCAAAACGTTTGCAGTGATGCTTAACTTGACTCTAGCTATTATTTGAAGCGTAATAATAAATAAAAAAATGATGATACATCAACATAGTGTTATCTATACAAAAGTCGCAATTTTCCTAATGTTCTTCGAGTAGAAATGACTTTAAGAAGGTAAAATTAACTAACCACCTATTTGGTCGATACTTGGATTGACAATGCTTATTATTTCAAGATAACTAATAAATAAAAAATTAGGGTACTTCAACAAAGGATTATATATTCAATAGGTAGGAGTTTTCGGTAATTCGTCAAACAGAAAAGAGCATAATATGACAAAAATGCCTAACTAACTATTTGATGGCCGCGCAAAACATTTGCAGTGATCCTTAACTTGACTCTAGCAATTATTTGAAGCGTAATAAAAAATAAAAAAATGATGATACATCAACATAGTGTTATCTATACAAAAGTCGCAATTTTCCTAAGGTTCTTCGAGTAGAAATGACTTTAAGAAGGTGAAATTAACTAACTACCTATTTGATCGATACATGGATTGACAATACTTAATATTTCAAGATAACTAATAAATGAAAAATTAGGGTACTTTGTTGACACCTGATTTTTTACCATTTATTATTGTGATTTTTATTCTTTAAAATTAATTAAAAATATCAACAAATGTCATAAAATCACAAAATCAACTTTGGAAGCCTTGGTTTAGCCTTAGGAACCAATTTTGAACAAAAAATATTTTTCGGTATTTTTAATATTTTTCGAGTTTATTATAAAAATACCCAAAAAATCAGAAAAATACCATTCGTGGTCAGAAAAATACCCAAAAATATTCGATAATTTTGTTTTAATTTCCTCTTCAAGTGTGTCACTTTAAATCTCAAAAATTCGGCTCGGGTCACTATGTTCCTTCACAAACATAAACCCGAACCAAGCCTAAAAAAAAAAAAAAAAATCTTTTCCAGTCTTTTAGTTTTCAATCCTCACTTTTTATAAGCTATGACATTGGATTCTAAAGTCTTAAAGTGCAATTAGGTCAATTTGCCCTCCAATTTAATCAATTTTTACCAAAAGGGCTTAATTGCACATTTTTCTTTCAATTAGTCCCCGATTTCACGGATGTATACGTATGCTCTACGTATTTATATGTCATACGTATTTATATGTTATGCATATTTGTACTGTTTGGTAACCTCTTTAACTCTTGTAATAATAATAATGGTTATTATTTTTAACACCTTTGTTAGTGCCTTTTTTTAGCATTTTTGTATTGTGAGTGCTATTGCTAGTGCTATTTTTAAATATCATTTTTGTATTATAAATTGTGAGTGCTATTGTTAGTGCTATTTTTAAATGACATTTATTTATCATAAATTGTGAGTGCTATTGTTAGTTCTATTTTTAAATGGCATTTATTTATCATAAATTGTGAGTGCTATTATTAGATAGAATTTATAATTGTTAGTGCTATTTTTAAATAGCATTTTTGTATTATAAATTGTGAGTGCTATTGTTAGTGCTATTTTTAAATAGCATTTTTGTATTATAAATTGTGAGTGCTATTGTTAGTGCTATTTTTAAATGTCATTTATTTGTGAGTGCTATTTTTAGATAGAATTTATAATTGTTAGTGCTATTTTTAAATACAATTTATTGGAAGGTATTTTTGGCTATAAAAGGATGGCAAGAGTTTTGAGGTTGAAGGGAGAGACATTTTGTAGAGTGTGCAAATTTTTGAGAGCTTAGAGAGAAGAACACAAACACTCTCTATATTCTTATAATCTTGAGTGAGCAAAATATACTAAGTTCGGAATATTGATTCCGCATATTGCTAGCACAATTGTTGTGGAGTTATTAGTCGTCTCCCCGTTCGTCAATTGGTGGTGCGTCCGAACTAGATGCCTAACACTTGTGGAGGCTGAGATCGAAGAACATCGAACCGACACCTCCGTTCAAGCACGCTACGAGAGGTAATCTATTTACTCCCTTTGAGACTTTGTGATTTTTTTTCGATTGAAATGCACGAAGTACGCCTCTGGAGATATATGTATGGGTTGTTATTTATTTCCGCTACGTGTTACGTGGATCCCAACAGTGGTATCAGAGCCAATCCTTAGGTGTTTTCGTGCATTTAATTGATTTTTTGCAATTTTTGCAATACTATGGCCAATATGTATTAACGAATTGTTCGTCTTACATGGCTAATGGAGATTGATTATTTTATATGATAAATTAATCAACGTAGCAAAAATTGAGACTAAATCAATTTTGAATCGAAAATTTATGGCTATCTTATTTTACGTAAAAATTCTGAATATGATTCAACGTAGAATTTTTATTGTGCCTTCCTAAGTTTTAAATTGTGAATTTATTACTTACGTGAAAGGGTGGTGATCATGGAAAAATCCCTAATCAATGTGATTGATGTATATATGAATGTATGATGATTATTTATATATTTGGGGTTGTAATTATTAAATGGAGGCTGCGTACTCCTTTTATTTTTCATGTAATCTTTATTTTTAGCATAGTCAATTGTTGATGTAAATGCTACGAGGATTACGTGGAGGAGCCTTTTAAGTCGGCGAGCTCTTTGGGGCCCAATTCTTGAAGAGTTCAAGAAACCAAGAAGAAGCGAAGAGCGGCTCTCCGTTATTAAAATATTAAAATGATTAAATGTGGTCTCATTGGCTCGAGACCCATTAAATCATAATTCCATGATCACCACGTAGGATAGATGTTTATGTGATTGACATCTATTTATTTATTATGATTACGTGAGCATGTTAAACTGGTTAATGTGCAAAGTCAGACTTACCTCACCCAAAATTGCGCCTGCATGAAATCCTAGTTAGGAAAATCACTCGCGTTAGGTACCGAAAGGGCGTTGGTAACGACACCAGCGTAACCAAGTCCCCGAATCCAAAATCTCTGGTTCCGTAGAACTGATCGATCTCTCCCAATCGATCAGTAAGGTTTCCGGTCTACCCTCCAAGAAAGACCGGTGGCGACTCCAAATGCATGCACAAGTTGCACATGCCACCACGACCACACTAAGGTCGAAAGCGATCGACTCTTATCGTCGAATCCTCCTGAAAAATACTCCCGCCGCGATTTGGTATGGGCCTGGGAGGGCTCGCGCCGATCCAAGACCCGTGATCGGTAATCCATTAGCCGCATCCGCTTTCGGACGGGTCGCGACAACTGGCGACTCCACTGGGGACCTTTGTTCTAGAACCTATGGTTCTAAACCTCAAGTGGACTTAGGCCGTAATTAAAACGCTGAGTGATTTTTCTAACCCTGCAGGCGCTCTTGAAGGTGAGGTAAGTCCGCTTATGATAGGTGTTATATGTTTTTGCAGATTGGAGCAATAAGGGGGGTAGTCTGTGATTAACATTGTCTTATGCAGGTTGGCGTAGGAATGAATGATTGTGTGTATGTTTTATATTGAAGCGGTGATTGTTAAATAAGATGCATGTTTATCGCTTTAGCACGACACCGAAAACACACACAACCGCGCCTAAAACCTCGGGCGCCGTCTATAGGAAAACAATAGAAGGGATTGAAAATGGAATCTCCGTGAGGAAAAACACCGGGTAATCCACTTTTCAATTCCGCTCATTTTGAGCTATGGATCGAGCCCCAATGCAACGATAGTTGTGCAATGGAATATGCTCTTTCTAGAACTCGAGGTGGGAACCTTGACCTTAGGTGCCAAATCCTTTTATTTTTAGAAGTTTTATCCTCACTTGTCTCATGTGCATGTCTTTAGATGGCTGATATATCTAAAACCACCTAAAAAAAAAATCGGTGATCCTGGAGTCACATCTCGAAGACTGGAACTGGGGCATCTCCGAGTGTTCGGACCACATTCCTTTGATTGGTTTGGCATTTTTAGTTCTCTTGAATAAGACTAATTTTGCTGAGGTCCTCTCTATCTCGTCCCTTAGATTGATTGTATTAGGGATCAATTTGTATTGTATACATCTCGATAAGGCTCATTTATATCGAAAGTAGGGGCAAATTCCCCAAACCCGTGGAGCATAGTGGAATTCGTCCTTTCAGGGCAAAATGCATTTGGCCGCAGAGCCACTCGTTTGGTAAAAGGACGTATCGTTCCTAATTGATTTTTAATCAGATCTGGGGATAAGTTTTTCTCCATTTTTTTTTATCTCAGGTGATAAAAGAGACAATGCACCCAAAAGCTCATGCATTCGAATGACAAAACAGACGTCGCCTAGCTGGGGCAAATGAACCGTAGGCGTTGCAAATACCTTCAAGCACGGATGGAGGAATTTGATAGATGTTGTTCATATCAATATGCAACATCAAAGCGGAATGCAAATCAAGTGTAAAAGGACGTATCGTTCCAAAATGATTATTTTCTTGATATGGGAATAATGCTTCCTTTCTTTTTCCTCTCATATGATGATTATGAGCAGAGGACGCAGGATGTGATGCTTTCAAATAACAAACAGGGAACATCAAATACCTCAAATGGCGACTGTGATCGAGAGAATCACCAAACCGCTACATGACGAATCCCAAGAATATCAGGCTGTCTTGAGACAGATAAAATTGATCAAGGACTCTGACAATCGAGACAGATGATCAGAATCTGCAAAAATCAATGGGAGCAGGTTCCCCCCCATTTACTTTGAGGAGCCAAACCGGGGGCAAACTCTCATGATCCCCCATGAAAGCGCATCAAACCAAGGTCATCGAATCCAGAGATGACAAACAGCAAAACCATGCCTAACTGGGGCGAGTGAATCATTTGTACGCCGGACGTTTCTTCTCTGGCAAAGTCAATGGACGCAATAACAGAGTCGTCCGCATCAGAATCAAACCCCAAGATACGAATTTGGGTGAACGGTAACCTTGTATCGTTCCAATTTGGTCTTCGAAGACCACATGCCTAACATGAGTTTTTACTCATTTTGCAGGAAGTCGTTGGCGCCGAAAGTCTCAAATGAAAAGAGCGTGCTAACAGGGAGGCGAATTGAATCATTGGCCTTAGAAGTCAAGATTCCAGAAGATGGTCTTTGATCATAAGACCTAGTGGATGGTAAAAAGTATCGCTTCCATACTTCATGCTTTGACATGCATTCTGATAAAAATTACATTTTTCTTGAATAAAAGGAACTATGAAGAGCGGCGCTGGAATGCGTCCAAAATCACAAATGGATCTCCTCAATGGCAAATCCTCGAGAAGGATTTATCGCCAACCAAACGGAGGAATCAGGGCCACAATATAGACGGCCAATTTCTGCAAGCCGCGCGTTTGTGCTCAAATGGAAACACAAAACAAGAATAAGGCTGTATCGTTCCAATTTGCCTTGAATTTTGGAACGCAAACCGACGCCTAATTCCCGTCTTTGACAGGGGATCGCCATCAAGGCAAAACAGGTTTTCATACCCCATGAATTACCCGTTGGAGTACACGACCAAGGGTAAGATGTATCGTTCTAAATTTTTGAAAAATTCGTGAACGTACAATAACATGTTTTCTCTGCATTTTCAGGGATCTCCAGCCGCGGGGGATAGGTAAGTATCCCTTTCCCCAATCCGTTGAAGGTGTTAAATAAAAAGAAAAGCTTTCAGGATCTAATGTCTAGAAAAGACATAGAATTCAAATTTCATTGGCATTCATGTTTTGAAACAGGAGGTTGTTTGAACATGAATAAGAACATGCGTGGGGCATCATAAAAATCCCCTTTGACGGGTAAAATTTCTGGAGAAAATGAAAGAGATTTTTCCAATAAAAAATTGTTCAAAACAATCAAAAGGGCGCTTCCTCAAAGGCGAGAGGCAAAACCTAAATCCAAACACGTCCTCTACACACTTGAGAGAGGAGTGGAGCGGATCAGATAGCAAAATCTGGACCTATGGAAGTAGGGATTATTCGCAGCAATTACTTGGATTGGGACGACGGAGGCATTCGTTTCATATCCCCCAAACACTACAGGTGACCGTTGATAACCCCTTTGAACGGCGATTTTCATTCTCAACCCTGTCAAGAACCACCCCACATCGGGGCAAAACATGAGTAAGTCCAGCAGCATCAGGAGGAAATGGTTAGAAATTTTCTTGCTCGGACTAACATCAATCTTTGTGTATTGTTTATATGGTAATCCAAGTGCCATAGGATGACGAGAAGCGTTCATTTCTCTATCCCACACACGTTTATCATTTGCACAGCCAAGTTGAGCCTGCAAATTCATTTCATAAACCCGTTGGTGATCATTGCAAATTCCAAGATAAAGGCAGATCACTTCAGAAACGAGGGAGTTCAAGACCTAGGGTTTACGAAAAAGCTACTAAGTCAATACTCAAGCGTGCTAAGAGCCAAATCATATATCTAGCACAATTGCCAAAGCATCTCACTTGCGACAAGGGATTAAAGAAATCCCCAGCATCAGAGAAGAAAAAGCAAAGTGCCTGATAAAAGCAAGGTCGATGCTCGTGAAAATTGTTAAATTGACCTCCAATGAAGCCTCGTGGGGAAAGAGAAAAACCTCTAAAGGAGCCAAATCCAAAAGGCTGCTCCCCGAATGCTATTAAGCACAGAACGAAGACATAGAGAGAGTCGGTCTCTGAATGCAACAAGAGACGCTCTTTAAAGAGCTGGTGCACACCGCAAGATAGGTTGCGCGCCTCAAAGGCTAAAGATGCAGAAAAGAAAGGACAGGTGGCAAATCAGCAATGATCACCAATGTCAAACCCGTCACGAATTCTGGGCCAAAAATAAGCCTTTTTCGGTCCCCAATCCTACCAATGTTACAACCCCGAAACAGTCTTCTCTGACTAAGACACTTGGGTTAACATATAGCTTAGCTCGAAGAAGTACGAGCAAGACTACTTCTTTCTCATTTTGCAGGGTTCTTGACTTGTAAACCCGGAGCAGATGGTGAAGACTTTCATTCAATGGCCTCGACTCCAAAGCGAGTCCCCCTTGAAAGCCAATATCCAAGCCTAACATTACGGTCCCGTGGAAGACCTCCCGACCAATCAAAATATATGCGCTGCGAATGAGCCTAAAACCTAGGCACAAGTTAGTAGGGAATTGAGTGCGTCCCTTATAAAAATCATTACCTCCAAACAGGTGAGATGGCCTCCTTGTCGAGAAATATTCCAATTGATGTTTTGAACAAACTCTTTTTGGAATTTTCAAACTGTTGATCCAGATTTTCCGTGCAAGGGATTTGTGATCACATTTGCATGTTGCAAGAATGCTTTGGATAACCTCCAGCATCAAAATGCACATTTCATGATTAAAACTTAAATCATACGGTTTTGTCAAAATGGACAGCCGTGGTCTTCCCAAAGATTACTAACGTTTTCTTGGTGAAGAAAAATCTTTCAGGCTCAAACTTCTGCAGGATACCTGGAGAACCCAGCTCCCAGAATGTCGCCTCAACAGACTCAAGTGAAGTTTTGTCAAAATAAAATCTTTCACTGCTTCAAAAAACTGAATTCCCGACAAACTTCGGGGTCTCCAAAAAAAATGGGGAAGAAAAACCCTTTTAAAAGAAAAAGTCCTATCAGACGTGGAGAACCCTCGTCCCAGGACCCATTTTCAAAATATCAAACAGTCTCATCGGACGTGGAGAACCCTCGTCATGAGACCCCTTTTTCAAAAATTAGGCAGTCTCATCGGACGTGGAGAACCCTCGTCATGAGACCCCTTTTCAAAATTTAGGCAGTCTCATCGGACGTGGAGAACCCTCGTCATGAGACCCCTTTTCAAAATTTAGGCAGTCTCATCGGGCGTGGAGAACCCTCGTCATGAGACCCCTTTTCAAAACTTAGGCAGTCTCATCGGACGTGGAGAATTCTCGTCATGAGACCCCTTTTCAAATATCAAACAGTCTCATCGGACGTGGAGAACCCTCGTCATGAGACCCCTTTTCAAAATTTAGGCAGTCTCATCGGACGTGGAGAACCCTCGTCATGAGACCCCTTTTCAAAATTCAAACAGTCTCATCGGACGTGGAGAACCCTCGTCATGAGACCCCTTTTCAAAGTCAAACCAAGGTAGAAACCGCCTGAAGGGTCAATCAAAGGTAGATACCGCCTGAAGGGTCAAATCAAAGGTAGATACCGCCTGAAGGGTCAATCAAAGGTAGATACCGCCTGAAGGGTCAAATCAAAGGTAGATACCGCCTGAAGGGTCAAATCAAATTTGGTAGAAACCGCCTGAAGGGTCAACACAAGGTAGATACCGCTTGAAGGGTCAACACAAGGTAGAAACCGCCTGAAGGGTCAACACAAGGTAGATACCGCCTGAAGGGTCAAATCGAGGTAGAAATCGCCTGAAGAATCACATTAATGGTAGAAACCGCCTGAAGGGTCACATATGGTAGAAACCGCCATAAGGGTCAATTCATTGGTAGAAACCGCCATAAGGGTCAACTCATTGATAAATATCGCAGTAAGGATCAACACAAAGGTCTGATCCACCATACGGATCAAAATCCTTGGCAAATCCCAAAGCGTGGGATGCGCCTTCCTTATGTTCCTACCAGTTAGGAATCCCATCATGGTATGACCTACCATACAGGTCAAAGCTTAATCTCCCTAGGATATTCTAAATGACGAGTCCTAGGCATCTTCTTGAAAGTCGTCGCAACCGGCAGCATCCGACAGGTGAGCTTCAGGTAAGCCTCTCTCACTCCGGCCCATGTTCAAATTGTTAGAGCAAACCGGGGATTGATTTGAGCTTTTATCAATAGGCTTAAGGATCCGATGTCACAACATTTCTTCTCTCATTTTCCTAGTTGAGTCGGTTAGGAATCAGGTGGCACCTTATCTTTGAGAGAAACCTCTAACGAGATTCCTCTCAAAGAGGGGCAGCTGTTGACACCTGATTTTTTACCATTTATTATTGTGATTTTTATTCTTTAAAATTAATTAAAAATATCAAAAAATGTCATAAAATCACAAAATCAACTTTGGAAGCCTTGGTTTAGCCTTAGGAACCAATTTTGAACAAAAAATATTTTTCGGTATTTTTAATATTTTTCGAGTTTATTATAAAAATACCCAAAAAATCAGAAAAATACCATTTGTGGTCAGAAAAATACCCAAAAATATTCGATAATTTTGTTTTAATTTCCTCTTCAAGTGTGTCACTTTAAATCTCAAAAATTCGGCTCGGGTCACTATGTTCCTTCACAAACATAAACCCGAACCAAGCCTAAAAAAAAAAAAAAAATCTTTTCCAGTCTTTTAGTTTTCAATCCTCACTTTTTATAAGCTATGACATTGGATTCTAAAGTCTTAAAGTGCAATTAGGTCAATTTGCCCTCCAATTTAATCAATTTTTACCAAAAGGGCTTAATTGCACATTTTTCTTTCAATTAGTCCCCGGTTTCACGGATGTATACGTATGCTCTACGTATTTATACGTCATACGTATTTATATGTTATGCATATTTGTACTGTTTGGTAACCTCTTTAACTCTTGTAATAATAATAATGGTTATTATTTTTAACACCTTTGTTAGTGCCTTTTTTTAGCATTTTTGTATTGTGAGTGCTATTGCTAGTGCTATTTTTAAATAACATTTTTGTATTATAAATTGTGAGTGCTATTGTTAGTGCTATTTTTAAATGACATTTATTTATCATAAATTGTGAGTGCTATTGTTAGTTCTATTTTTAAATGGCATTTATTTATCATAAATTGTGAGTGCTATTATTAGATAGAATTTATAATTGTTAGTGCTATTTTTAAATAGCATTTTTGTATTATAAATTGTGAGTGCTATTGTTAGTGCTATTTTTAAATAGCATTTTTGTATTATAAATTGTGAGTGCTATTGTTAGTGCTATTTTTAAATGTCATTTATTTGTGAGTGCTATTTTTAGATAGAATTTATAATTGTTAGTGCTATTTTTAAATACAATTTATTGGAAGGTATTTTTGGCTATAAAAGGATGGCAAGAGTTTTGAGGTTGAAGGGAGAGACATTTTGTAGAGTGTGCAAATTTTTGAGAGCTTAGAGAGAAGAACACAAACACTCTCTATATTCTTATAATCTTGAGTGAGCAAAATATACTAAGTTCGGAATATTGATTCCGCATATTGCTAGCACAATTGTTGTGGAGTTATTAGTCGTCTCCCCGTTCGTCAATTGGTGGTGCGTCCGAACTAGATGCCTAACACTTGTGGAGGCTGAGATCGAAGAACATCGAACCGACACCTCCGTTCAAGCACGCTACGAGAGGTAATCTATTTACTCCCTTTGAGACTTTGTGATTTTTTTTCGATTGAAATGCACGAAGTACGCCTCTGGAGATATATGTATGGGTTGTTATTTATTTCCGCTACGTGTTACGTGGATCCCAACAGTGGTATCAGAGCCAATCCTTAGGTGTTTTCGTGCATTTAATTGATTTTTTGCAATTTTTGCAATACTATGGCCAATATGTATTAACGAATTGTTCGTCTTACATGGCTAATGGAGATTGATTATTTTATATGATAAATTAATCAACGTAGCAAAAATTGAGACTAAATCAATTTTGAATCGAAAATTTATGGCTATCTTATTTTACGTAAAAATTCTGAATATGATTCAACGTAGAATTTTTATTGTGCCTTCCTAAGTTTTAAATTGTGAATTTATTACTTACGTGAAAGGGTGGTGATCATGGAAAAATCCCTAATCAATGTGATTGATGTATATATGAATGTATGATGATTATTTATATATTTGGGGTTGTAATTATTAAATGGAGGCTGCGTACTCCTTTTATTTTTCATGTAATCTTTATTTTTAGCATAGTCAATTGTTGATGTAAATGCTACGAGGATTACGTGGAGGAGCCTTTTAAGTCGGCGAGCTCTTTGGGGCCCAATTCTTGAAGAGTTCAAGAAACCAAGAAGAAGCGAAGAGCGGCTCTCCGTTATTAAAATATTAAAATGATTAAATGTGGTCTCATTGGCTCGAGACCCATTAAATCATAATTCCATGATCACCACGTAGGATAGATGTTTATGTGATTGACATCTATTTATTTATTATAATTACGTGAGCATGTTAAACGGGTTAATGTGCAAAGTCAGACTTACCTCACCCAAAATTGCGCCTGCATGAAATCCTAGTTAGGAAAATCACTCGCGTTAGGTACCGAAAGGGCGTTGGTAACGACACCAGCGTAACCAAGTCCCCGAATCCAAAATCTCTGGTTCCGTAGAACTGATCGATCTCTCCCAATCGATCAGTAAGGTTTCCGGTCTACCCTCCAAGAAAGACCGGTGGCGACTCCAAATGCATGCACAAGTTGCACATGCCACCACGACCACACTAAGGTCGAAAGCGATCGACTCTTATCGTCGAATCCTCCTGAAAAATACTCCCGCCGCGATTTGGTATGGGCCTGGGAGGGCTCGCGCCGATCCAAGACCCGTGATCGGTAATCCATTAGCCGCATCCGCTTTCGGACGGGTCGCGACATACTTCAACAAAGGATTATATATTCAATAGGTAGGAGTTTTCGGCAATTCGTCAAACAGAAAAGAGCATAATATGACAAAAATACCTAACCAACTATTTGATGGCCACGGAAAACATTTGCAGTGATCCTTAACTTGACTCTAGCTATTATTTGAAACGTAATAATAAATAAAAAAATGATGATACATCAACATAGTTTTATCTATACAAAATTCGCAATTTTCCTAAGGTTCTTCGAGTAGAAGTGACTTTAAGAAGGTGAAATTAAGTAACCACCTATTTGATCGATACATGGATTGACAATGATTAATATTTCAAGATAACAAATAAATAAAAAATTAGGGTGCTTCAACAAAGGATTATATATTCAATAGGTAGGAGTTTTCGGCAAGTCGTAAAACAGAAAAGAGCGTAATATGACAAAAATGCCTAACTAACTATTTGATGGCCGCGCAAAACGTTTGCAGTGATGCTTAACTTGACTCTAGCTATTATTTGAAGCGTAATAATAAATAAAAAAATGATGATACATCAACATAGTTTTATCTATACAAAAGTCGCAATTTTCCTAAGGTTCTTCGAGTAGAAGTGACTTTAAGAAGGTGAAATTAAGTAACCACCTATTTGATCGATACTTGGATTGACAATGCTTAATATTTCAAGATAACAAATAAATAAAAAATTAGGGTACTTCAACAAAGGATTATATATTCAATAGGTAGGAGTTTTCGGCAAGTCGTAAAACAGAAAAGAGCGTAATATGACAAAAATGCCTAACTAACTATTTGATGGCCGCGCAAAACGTTTGCAGTGATGATTAAATTGACTCCAGCTATTATTTGAAGCGTAATAATAAATAAAAAAAATGATGATACATCAACATAGTGTTATCTATACAAAAGCCGCAATTTTCCTAAGGTTCTTCGAGTAGAAATGACTTTAAGAAGGTAAAATTAACTAACCACCTATTTGATCGATACTTGGATTGACAATGCTTAATATTTCAAGATAACTAAAAAATAAAAAATTAGGGTACTTCAACAAAGGATTATATATTCAATAGGAAGGAGTTTTCGGCAATTCGTCAAACAGAAAAGAGCATAATATGACAAAAATGCCTAACCAACTATTTGATGGCCGCGCAAAACATTTGCAGTGATCCTTAACTTGACTCCAGCTACTATTTGAAGCGTAATAATAAATAAAAAAATGTTGATACATCAACATAGTTTTATCTATACAAAAGTCGCAATTTTCCTAAGGTTCTTCGAGTAGAAGTGACTTTAAGAAGGTGAAATTAAGTAACCACCTATTTGATCGATACTTGGATTGACAATGCTTAATATTTCAAGATAACTAATAAATAAAAAATTAGGGTACTTCAACAAAGGATTCTATATTCAATAGGTAGGAGTTTTCGGCAATTCGTCAAACAGAAAAGAGCATAATATGACAAAAATTCCTAACCAACTATTTGATGGCCGCGCAAAACATTTGCAGTGATCCTTAACTTGACTCTAGCTATTATTTGAAGCGTAATAAAAAATAAAAAAATGATGATACATCAACATAGTTTTATCTATACAAAAGTCGCAATTTTCCTAAGGTTCTTCGAGTAGAAGTGACTTTAAGAAGGTGAAATTAAGTAACCACCTATTTGATCGATACTCGGATTGACATTGCTTAATATTACAAGATAACAAATAAATAAAAAATTAGGGTACTTCAACAAAGGATTATATATTCAATAGGTAGGAGTTTTCGGCAATTCGTCAAACAGAAAAGAGCATAATATGACAAAAATGCCTAACTAACTATTTGATGGCCGCGCAAAACATTTGCAGTGATCCTTAACTTGACTCTAGCTATTATTTGAAGCGTAATAATAAATAAAAAAATGATGATACATCAACATAGTTTTATCTATACAAAATTCGCAATTTTCCTAAGGTTCTTCGTGTAGAAGTGACTTTAAGAAGGTGAAATTAAGTAACCACCTATTTGATCGATACATGGATTGACAATGCTTAATATTTCAAGATAACAAATAAATAAAAAATTAGGGTGCTTCAACAAAGGATTATATATTCAATAGGTAGGAGTTTTCGGCAAGTCGTAAAACAGAAAAGAGCGTAATATGACAAAAATGCCTAACTAACTATTTGATGGCCGCGCAAAACATTTGCAGTGATCCTTAACTTGACTCTAGCTATTATTTGAAGCGTAATAATAAATAAAAAAATGATGATACATCAACATAGTTTTATCTATACAATAGTCGCAATTTTCCTAAGGTTCTTCGAGTAGAAGTGACTTTAAGAAGGTGAAATTAAGTAACCACCTATTTGATCGATACTTGGATTGACAATGCTTAATATTTCAAGATAACAAATAAATAAAAAATTAGGGTACTTCAACAAAGGATTATATATTCAATAGGTAGGAGTTTTCGGCAAGTCGTAAAACAGAAAAGAGCGTAATATGACAAAAATGCCTAACTAACTATTTGATGGCCGCGCAATACGTTTGCAGTGATGATTAAATTGACTCTAGCTATTATTTTAAGCGTAATAATAAATAAAAAAATGATGATACATCAACATAGTGTTATCTATACAAAAGCCGCAATTTTCCTAAGGTTCTTCGAGTAGAAATGACTTTAACAAGGTAAAATTAACTAACCACCTATTTGATCGATACTTGGATTGACAATGCTTAATATTTCAAGATAACTAAAAAATAAAAAATTAGGGTACTTCAACAAAGGATTATATATTCAATAGGTAGGAGTTTTCGGCAATTCGTCAAACAGAAAAGAGCATAATATGACAAAAATGCCTAACCAACTATTTGATGGCCGCGCAAAACATTTGCAGTGATCCTTAACTTGACTCCAGCTACTATTTGAAGCGTAATAATAAATAAAAAAATGTTTATACATCAACATAGTTTTATCTATACAAAAGTCGCAATTTTCCTAAGGTTCTTCGAGTAGAAGTGACTTTAAGAAGGTGAAATTAAGTAACCACCTATTTGATCGATACTTGGATTGACAATGCTTAATATTTCAAGATAACTAATAAATAAAAAATTAGGGTACTTCAACAAAGGATTACATATTCAATAGGTAGGAGTTTTCGGCAATTCGTCAAACAGAAAAGAGCATAATATGACAAAAATTCCTAACCAACTATTTGATGGCCGCGCAAAACATTTGCAGTGATCCTTAACTTGACTCTAGCTATTATTTGAAGCGTAATAATAAATAAAAAAATGATGATACATCAACATAGTTTTATCTATACAAAAGTCGCAATTTTCCTAAGGTTCTTCGAGTAGAAGTGACTTTAAGAAGGTGAAATTAAGTAACCACCTATTTGATCGATACTCGGATTGACAATGCTTAATATTACAAGATAACAAATAAATAAAAAATTAGGGTACTTCAACAAAGGATTATATATTCAATAGGTAGGAGTTTTCGGCAAGTTGTAAAACAGAAAAGAGCGTAATATGACAAAAATGCCTAACTAACTATTTGATGGCCGCGCAAAACGTTTGCAGTGATGCTTAACTTGGCTATAGCTATTATTTGAAGCGTAATAATAAATAAAAAAATGATGATACATCAACATAGTGTTATCTATACAAAAGTCGCAATTTTCCTAAGGTTCTTCGAGTAGAAATGACTTTAAGAAGGTAAAATTAACTAACCACCTATTTGATCGATACTTGGATTGACAATGCTTATTATTTCAAGATAACAAATAAATAAAAAATTAGGGTACTTCAACAAAGGATTACATATTCAATAGGTAGGAGTTTTCGGCAATTCGTCAAAAAGAAAAGAGCATAATATGACAAAAATGCCTAACCAACTATTTGATGGCCGCGCAAAACATTTGCAGTGATCCTTAACTTGACTCCAGCTACTATTTGAAGCGTAATAATAAATAAAAAAATGATGATACATCAACATAGTTTTATCTATACAAAAGTCGCAATTTTCCTAAGGTTCTTCGAGTAGAAGTGACTTTAAGAAGGTGAAATTAAGTAACCACCTATTTGATCGATACTTGGATTAACAATGCTTAATATTTCAAGATAACAAATAAATAAAAAATTAGGGTACTTCAACAAAGGATTATATATTCAATAGGTAGGAGTTTTCGGCAAGTTGTAAAACAGAAAAGAGCGTAATATGACAAAAATGCCTAACTAACTATTTGATGGCCGCGCAAAACGTTTGCAGTGATGCTTAACTTGACTCTAGCTATTATTTGAAGCGTAATAATAAATAAAAAAATGATGATACATCAACATAGTGTTATCTATACAAAAGTCGCAATTTTCCTAAGGTTCTTCGAGTATAAATGACTTTAAGAAGGTAAAATTAACTAACCACATATTTGATCGATACTTGGATTGACAATGCTTATTATTTCAAGATAACTAATAAATAAAAAATTAGGGTACTTCAACAAAGGATTATATATTCAATAGGTAGGAGTTTTCGGTAATCCGTCAAACAGAAAAGAGCATAATATGACAAAAATGCCTAACTAACTATTTGATTGCCGCGCAAAACATTTGCAGTGATCCTTAACTTGACTCTAGCAATTATTTGAAGCGTAATAAAAAATAAAAAAATGATGATACATCAACATAGTGTTATCTATACAAAAGTCGCAATTTTCCTAAGGTTCTTCGAGTAGAAATGACTTTAAGAAGGTGAAATTAACTAACTACCTATTTGATCGATACATGGATTGACAATACTTAATATTTCAAGATAACTAATAAATGAAAAATTAGGGTACTTCAACAAAGGATTATATATTCAATAGGTAGGAGTTTTCGGCAATTCGTCAAACAGAAAAGAGCATAATATGACAAAAATGCCTAACCAACTATTTGATGGCCACGCAAAACATTTGCAGCGATCCTTAACTTGACTCTAGCTATTATTTGAAGCGTAATAAAAAATAAAAAAATGATGATACATCAACATAGTTTTATCAATACAATAGTCGCAATTTTCCTAAGGTTCTTCGAGTAGAAGTGACTTTAAGAAGGTGAAATTAAGTAACCACCTATTTGATCGATACTTGGATTGACAATGCTTAATATTTCAAGATAACAAATAAATAAAAAATTAGGGTACTTCAACAAAGGATTATATATTCAATAGGTAGGAGTTTTCGGCAAGTCGTAAAACAGAAAAGAGCGTAATATGACAAAAATGCCTAACTAACTATTTGATGGCCGCGCAATACGTTTGCAGTGATGATTAAATTGACTCTAGCTATTATTTTAAGCGTAATAATAAATAAAAAAATGATGATACATCAACATAGTGTTATCTATACAAAAGCCGCAATTTTCCTAAGGTTCTTCGAGTAGAAATGACTTTAAGAAGGTAAAATTAACTAACCACCTATTTGATCGATACTTGGATTGACAATGCTTAATATTTCAAGATAACTAAAAAATAAAAAATTAGGGTACTTCAACAAAGGATTATATATTCAATAGGTAGGAGTTTTCGGCAAGTCGTAAAACAGAAAAGAGCGTAATATGACAAAAATGCCTAACTAACTATTTGATGGCCGCGCAATACGTTTGCAGTGATGATTAAATTGACTCTAGCTATTATTTTAAGCGTAATAATAAATAAAAAAATGATGATACATCAACATAGTGTTATCTATACAAAAGCCGCAATTTTCCTAAGGTTCTTCGAGTAGAAATGACTTTAAGAAGGTAAAATTAACTAACCACCTATTTGATCGATACTTGGATTGACAATGCTTAATATTTCAAGATAACTAAAAAATAAAAAATTAGGGTACTTCAACAAAGGATTATATATTCAATAGGTAGGAGTTTTCGGCAATTCGTCAAACAGAAAAGAGCATAATATGACAAAAATGCCTAACCAACTATTTGATGGCCGCGCAAAACATTTGCAGTGATCCTTAACTTGACTCCAGCTACTATTTGAAGCGTAATAATAAATAAAAAAATGTTGATACATCAACATAGTTTTATCTATACAAAAGTCCCAATTTTCCTAAGGTTCTTCGAGTAGAAGTGACTTTAAGAAGGTGAAATTAAGTAACCACCTATTTGATCGATACTTGGATTGACAATGCTTAATATTTCAAGATAACTAATAAATAAAAAATTAGGGTACTTCAACAAAGGATTATATATTCAATAGGTAGGAGTTTTCGGCAATTCGTCAAACAGAAAAGAGCATAATATGACAAAAATTCCTAACCAACTATTTGATGGCCGCGCAAAACATTTGCAGTGATCCTTAACTTGACTCCAGCTACTATTTGAAGCGTAATAATAAATAAAAAAATGATGATACATCAACATAGTTTTATCTATACAAAAGTCGCAATTTTCCTAATGTTCTTCGAGTAGAAGTGACTTTAAGAAGGTGAAATTAAGTAACCACCTATTTGATCGATACTCGGATTGACAATGCTTAATATTACAAGATAACAAATAAATAAAAAATTAGGGTACTTCAACAAAGGATTATATATTCAATAGGTAGGAGTTTTCGGCAAGTTGTAAAACAGAAAAGAGCGTAATATGACAAAAATGCCTAACTAACTATTTGATGGCCGCGCAAAACGTTTGCAGTGATGCTTAACTTGGCTATAGCTATTATTTGAAGCGTAATAATAAATAAAAAAATGATAATACATCAACATAGTGTTATCTATACAAAAGTCGCAATTTTCCTAAGGTTCTTCGAGTAGAAATGACTTTAAGAAGGTAAAATTAACTAACCACCTATTTGATCGATACTTGGATTGACAATGCTTATTATTTCAAGATAACAAATAAATAAAAAATTAGGGTACTTCAACAAAGGATTATATATTCAATAGGTAGGAGTTTTCGGCAATTCGTCAAAAAGAAAAGAGCATAATATGACAAAAATGCCTAACCAACTATTTGATGGCCGTGCAAAACATTTGCAGTGATCCTTAACTTGACTCCAGCTACTATTTGAAGCGTAATAATAAATAAAAAAATGATGATACATCAACATAGTTTTATCTATACAAAAGTCGCAATTTTCCTAAGGTTCTTCGAGTAGAAGTGACTTTAAGAAGGTGAAATTAAGTAACCACCTATTTGATCGATACTGGGATTGACAATGCTTAATATTTCAAGATAACAAATAAATAAAAAATTAGGGTACTTCAACAAAGGATTATATATTCAATAGGTAGGAGTTTTCGGCAAGTCGTAAAACAGAAAAAAGCGTAATATGTCAAAAATGCCTAACTAACTATTTGATGGCCGCGCAAAACGTTTGCAGTGATGATTAAATTGACTCTAGCTATTATTTGAAGCGTAATAATAAATAAAAAAATGATGATACATCAACATAGTGTTATCTATACAAAAGCCGCAATTTTCCTAAGGTTTTTTGAGTAGAAATGACTTTAAGAAGGTAAAATTAACTAACCACCTATTTGATCGATACTTGGATTGACAATGCTTAATATTTCAAGATAACTAAAAAATAAAAAATTAGGGTACTTCAACAAAGGATTATATATTCAATAGGTAGGAGTTTTCGGCAATTCGTCAAACAGAAAAGAGCATAATATGACAAAAATGCCTAACCAACTATTTGATGGCCGCGCAAAACATTTGCAGTGATCCTTAACTTGACTCCAGCTACTATTTGAAGCGTAATAATAAATAAAAAAATGTTGATACATCAACATAGTTTTATCTATACAAAAGTCCCAATTTTCCTAAGGTTCTTCGAGTAGAAGTGACTTTAAGAAGGTGAAATTAAGTAACCACCTATTTGATCGATACTTGGATTGACAATGCTTAATATTTCAAGATAACTAATAAATAAAAAATTAGGGTACTTCAACAAAGGATTATATATTCAATAGGTAGGAGTTTTCGGCAATTCGTCAAACAGAAAATAGCATAATATGACAAAAATTCCTAACCAACTATTTGATGGCCGCGCAAAACATTTGCAGTGATCCTTAACTTGACTCTAGCTATTATTTGAAGCGTAATAATAAATAAAAAAATGATGATACATCAACATAGTTTTATCTATACAAAAGTCGCAATTTTCCTAAGGTTCTTCGAGTAGAAGTGACTTTAAGAAGGTGAAATTAAGTAACCACCTATTTGATCGATACTTGGATTAACAATGCTTAATATTTCAAGATAACAAATAAATAAAAAATTAGGGTACTTCAACAAAGGATTATATATTCAATAGGTAGGAGTTTTCGGCAAGTCGTAAAACAGAAAAGAGCGTAATATGACAAAAATGCCTAACTAACTATTTGATGGCCGCGCAAAACGTTTGCAGTGATGCTTAACTTGACTCTAGCTATTATTTGAAGCGTAATAATAAATAAAAAAATGATGATACATCAACATAGTGTTATCTATACAAAAGTCGCAATTTTCCTAAGGTTCTTCGAGTATAAATGACTTTAAGAAGGTAAAATTAACTAACCACATATTTGATCGATACTTGGATTGACAATGCTTATTATTTCAAGATAACTAATAAATAAAAAATTAGGGTACTTCAACAAAGGATTATATATTCAATAGGTAGGAGTTTTCGGCAATTCGTCAAACAGAAAAGAGCATAATATGACAAAAATGCCTAACCAACTATTTGATGGCCACGCAAAAAATTTGCAGCGATCCTTAACTTGACTCTAGCTATTATTTGAAGCGTAATAATAAATAAAAAAATGATGATACATCAACATAGTTTTATCTATACAAAAGTCGCAATTTTCCTAAGGTTCTTCGAGTAGAAGTGACTTTAAGAAGGTGAAATTAAGTAACCACCTATTTGATCGATACTGGGATTGACAATGCTTAATATTTCAAGATAACAAATAAATAAAAAATTAGGGTACTTCAACAAAGGATTATATATTCAATAGGTAGGAGTTTTCGGCAAGTCGTAAAACAGAAAAAAGCGTAATATGTCAAAAATGCCTAACTAACTATTTGATGGCCGCGCAAAACGTTTGCAGTGATGATTAAATTGACTCTAGCTATTATTTGAAGCGTAATAATAAATAAAAAAATGATGATACATCAACATAGTGTTATCTATACAAAAGCCGCAATTTTCCTAAGGTTTTTCGAGTAGAAATGACTTTAAGAAGGTAAAATTAACTAACCACCTATTTGATCGATACTTGGATTGACAATGCTTAATATTTCAAGATAACTAAAAAATAAAAAATTAGGGTACTTCAACAAAGGATTATATATTCAATAGGTAGGAGTTTTCGGCAATTCGTCAAACAGAAAAGAGCATAATATGACAAAAATTCCTAACCAACTATTTGATGGCCGCGCAAAACATTTGCAGTGATCCTTAACTTGACTCCAGCTACTATTTGAAGCGTAATAATAAATAAAAAAATGTTGATACATCAACATAGTTTTATCTATACAAAAGTCGCAATTTTCCTAAGGTTCTTCGAGTAGAAGTGACTTTAAGAAGGTGAAATTAAGTAACCACCTATTTGATCGATACTTGGATTGACAATGCTTAATATTTCAAGATAACTAATAAATAAAAAATTAGGGTACTTCAACAAAGGATTATATATTCAATAGGTAGGAGTTTTCGGCAATTCGTCAAACAGAAAAGAGCATAATATGACAAAAATTCCTAACCAACTATTTGATGGCCGCGCAAAACATTTGCAGTGATCCTTAACTTGACTCTAGCTATTATTTGAAGCGTAATAATAAATAAAAAAATGATGATACATCAACATAGTTTTATCTATACAAAAGTCGCAATTTTCCTAAGGTTCTTCGAGTAGAAGTGACTTTAAGAAGGTGAAATTAAGTAACCACCTATTTGATCGATACTTGGATTGACAATGCTTAATATTTCAAGATAACAAATAAATAAAAAATTAGGGTACTTCAACAAAGGATTATATATTCAATAGGTAGGAGTTTTCGGCAAGTTGTAAAACAGAAAAGAGCGTAATATGACAAAAATGCCTAACTAACTATTTGATGGCCGCGCAAAACGTTTGCAGTGATGCTTAACTTGGCTCTAGCTATTATTTGAAGCGTAATAATAAATAAAAAAATGATGATACATCAACATAGTGTTATCTATACAAAAGTCGCAATTTTCCTAAGGTTCTTCGAGTAGAAATGACTTTAAGAAGGTAAAATTAACTAACCACCTATTTGATCGATACTTGGATTGACAATGCTTATTATTTCAAGATAACTAATAAATAAAAAATTAGGGTACTTCAACAAAGGATTATATATTCAATAGGTAGGAGTTTTCGGCAATTCGTCAAACAGAAAAGAGCATAATATGACAAAAATGCCTAACCAACTATTTGATGGCCGCGCAAAACATTTGCAGTGATCCTTAACTTGACTCCAGCTACTATTTGAAGCGTAATAATAAATAAAAAAATGATGATACATCAACATAGTTTTATCTATACAAAAGTCGTAATTTTCCTAAGGTTCTTCGAGTAGAAGTGACTTTAAGAAGGTGAAATTAAGTAACCACCTATTTGATCGATACTTGGATTGACAATGCTTAATATTTCAAGATAACTAATAAATAAAAAATTAGGGTACTTCAACAAAGGATTATATATTCAATAGGTAGGAGTTTTCGGCAATTCGTCAAATAGAAAAGAGCATAATATGACAAAAATTCCTAACCAACTATTTGATGGCCGCGCAAAACATTTGCAGTTATCCTTAACTTGATTCTAGCTATTATTTGAAGCGTAATAATAAATAAAAAAATGATGATACATCAACATAGTTTTATCTATACAAAAGTCGCAATTTTCCTAAGGTTCTTCGAGTAGAAGTGACTTTAAGAAGGTGAAATTAAGTAACCACCTATTTGATCGATACTTGGATTGACAATGCTTAATATTTCAAGATAACAAATAAATAAAAAATTAGGGTACTTGAACAAAGGATTATATATTCAATAGGTAGGAGTTTTCGGCAAGTCGTAAAAGAGAAAAGAGCGTAATATGACAAAAATGCCTAACTAACTATTTGATGGCCGCGCAAAACGTTTGCAGTGATGCTTAACTTGACTCTAGCTATTATTTGAAGCGTAATAATAAATAAAAAAATGATGATACATCAACATAGTGTTATCTATACAAAAGTCGCAATTTTCCTAAGGTTCTTCGAGTAGAAATGACTTTAAGAAGGTAAAATTAACTAACCACATATTTGATAGATACTTGGATTGACAATGCTTATTATTTCAAGATAACTAATAAATAAAAAATTAGGGTACTTCAACAAAGGATTATATATTCAATAGGTAGGAGTTTTCGGTAATCCGTCAAACAGAAAAGAGCATAATATGACAAAAATGCCTAACTAACTATTTGAAGACCGCGCAAAACATTTGCAGTGATCCTTAACTTGACTCTAGCAATTATTTGAAGCGTAATAAAAAATAAAAAAATGATGATACATCAACTTAGTGTTATCTATACAAAAGTCGCAATTTTCCTAAGGTTCTTCGAGTAGAAATGACTTTAAGAAGGTGAAATTAACTAACTACCTATTTGATCGATACATGGATTGACAATGCTTAATATTTCAAGATAACTAATAAATAAAAAATTAGGGTACTTCAACAAAGGATTATATATTCAATAGGTAGGAGTTTTCGGCAATTCGTCAAACAGAAAAGAGCATAACATGACAAAAATGCCTAACCAACTATTTGATGGCCACGCAAAACATTTGCAGTGTTCCTTAACTTGACTCTAGCTATTATTTGAAGCGTAATAATAAATAAAAAAATGATGATACATCAACATAGTTTTATCTATACAAAAGTCGCAATTTTCCTAAGGTTCTTCGAGTAGAAGTGACTTTAAGAAGGTGAAATTAAGTAACCACCTATTTGATCGATACATGGATTGACAATGCTTAATATTTCAAGATAACAAATAAATAAAAAATTAGGGTACTTCAACAAAGGATTATATATACAATAGGTAGGAGTTTTCGGCAAGTCGTAAAACAGAAAAGAGCGTAATATGACAAAAATGCCTAACTAACTATTTGATGGCCGCGCAAAACGTTTGCAGTGATGCTTAACTTGACTCTAGCTATTATTTGAAGCGTAATAAGAAATAAAAAAATGATGACACATCAACATAGTGTTATCTATACAAAAGTCGCAATTTTCCTAAGGTTCTTCGAGTAGAAATGACTTTAAGAAGGTTAAATTAACTAACTACCTATTTGATCGATACTTGGATTGACAATGCTTAATATTTCAAGATAACTAATGAATAAAAAATTAGGGTACTTCAAGAAAGTATTATATATTCATTAGGTAGGAGTTTTCGGCAATTCGTCAAACAGAAAAGAGCATAATATGACAAAAATGCCTAACTAACTATTTGATGGCCGCGCAAAACATTTGCAGTGACCCTTAACTTGACTCTACCTATTATTTGAAGCATAATAATAAATAAAAAAATGATGATACATCAACATAGTGTTATCTATACAAAAGTCTCAATTTTCCCAAGGTTCTTCGAGTAGAAGTGACTTTAAGAAGGTGAAATTAACTAACCACCTATTGGATCGATACTTGGATTGACAATGCTTAATATTTAAAGATAACTAGTAAATAAAAAGTTAGGGTACTTCAACAAAGGATTATATATTCAATAGGTAGGAGTTTTCGGCAATTTGTCAA
The DNA here is from genome assembly GCA_021437785.1 of Rhodomyrtus psidioides. Taxonomy (NCBI): domain Eukaryota; kingdom Viridiplantae; phylum Streptophyta; class Magnoliopsida; order Myrtales; family Myrtaceae; genus Rhodomyrtus; species Rhodomyrtus psidioides. The sequence continues at coordinate 4,910,503 of JAILYB010000059.1, read as the reverse complement.
ACAGAAAAGTGCTTAATATGACAAAAATGCCTAACTAACTATTTGATGGCCGCGCAAAACATTTGCAGTGATCCTTAATTTGACTCTAGCTATTATTTGAAGCGTAATAAAAAATAAAAAAATGATGATACATCAACATAGTGTTATCTATACAAAAGCCGCAATTTTCCTAAGGTTCTTCGAGTAGAAATGACTTTAAGAAGGTGAAATTAACTAACTACCTATTTGATCGATACTTGGATTGACAATGCTTAATATTTCAAGATAACTAATAAATAAAAAATTAGGGTACTTCAACAAAGGATTATATTTTCAATAGGTAGGAGTTTGCGGCAATTCGTCAAACAGAAAAGAGCATAATATGACAAAAATGCCTAACTAACTATTTGATGGCCGCGCAAAACATTTGCAGTGATGCTTAACTTGACTCTAGCTATTATTTGAAGGGTAATAATAAATAAAAAAATGACGATACATCAACATAGTGTTATCTGTACAAAAGTCGCAATTTTCCTAAGGTTCTTCGAGTAGAAGTGACTTTAAGAAGGTGAAATTAAGTAACCACCTATTTGATCGATACTTGGATTGACAATGCTTAATATTTCAAGATAACAAATAAATAAAAAATTAGGGTACTTCAACAAAGGATTATATATTCAATAGGTAGGAGTTTTCGGCAAGTCGTAAAACAGAAAAGAGCGTAATATGACAAAAATGCCTAACTAACTATTTGATGGCCGCGCAAAACGTTTGCAGTGATGATTAACTTGACTCTAGCTATTATTTGAAGCGTAATAATAAATAAAAAAATGATGATACATCAACATAGTGTTATCTATACAAAAGTCGCAGTTTTCCTAAGGTTCTTCGAGTAGAAATGACTTTAAGAAGGTGAAATTAACTAACAACCTATTTGATCGATAAATGGATTGACAATGCTTAATATTTCAAGATAACTAATAAATAAAAAATTAGGGTACTTCAACAAAGGATTATATATTCAATAGGTAGGAGTTTTCGGTAATCCGTCAAACAGAAAAGAGCATAATATGACAAAAATGCCTAACTAACTATTTGAAGACCGCGCAAAACATTTGCAGTGATCCTTAACTTGACTCTAGCAATTATTTGAAGCGTAATAAAAAATAAAAAAATGATGATACATCAACTTAGTGTTATCTATACAAAAGTCGCAATTTTCCTAAGGTTCTTCGAGTAGAAATGACTTTAAGAAGGTGAAATTAACTAACTACCTATTTGATCGATACATGGATTGACAATGCTTAATATTTCAAGATAACTAATGAATAAAAAATTAGGGTACTTCAAGAAAGTATTATATATTCATTAGGTAGGAGTTTTCGGCAATTCGTCAAACAGAAAAGAGCATAATATGACAAAAATGCCTAACTAACTATTTGATGGCCGCGCAAAACATTTGCAGTGACCCTTAACTTGACTCTACCTATTATTTGAAGCATAATAATAAATAAAAAAATGATGATACATCAACATAGTGTTATCTATACAAAAGTCTCAATTTTCCCAAGGTTCTTCGAGTAGAAGTGACTTTAAGAAGGTGAAATTAACTAACCACCTATTGGATCGATACTTGGATTGACAATGCTTAATATTTAAAGATAACTAGTAAATAAAAAGTTAGGGTACTTCAACAAAGGATTATATATTCAATAGGTAGGAGTTTTCGGCAATTCGTCAAACAGAAAAGTGCTTAATATGACAAAAATGCCTAACTAACTATTTGATGGCCGCGCAAAACATTTGCAGTGATCCTTAATTTGACTCTAGCTATTATTTGAAGCGTAATAAAAAATAAAAAAATGATGATACATCAACATAGTGTTATCTATACAAAAGCCGCAATTTTCCTAAGGTTCTTCGAGTAGAAATGACTTTAAGAAGGTGAAATTAACTAACTACCTATTTGATCGATACTTGGATTGACAATGCTTAATATTTCAAGATAACTAATAAATAAAAAATTAGGGTACTTCAACAAAGGATTATATTTTCAATAGGTAGGAGTTTGCGGCAATTCGTCAAACAGAAAAGAGCATAATATGACAAAAATGCCTAACTAACTATTTGATGGCCGCGCAAAACATTTGCAGTGATGCTTAACTTGACTCTAGCTATTATTTGAAGGGTAATAATAAATAAAAAAATGACGATACATCAACATAGTGTTATCTGTACAAAAGTCGCAATTTTCCTAAGGTTCTTCGAGTAGAAGTGACTTTAAGAAGGTGAAATTAAGTAACCACCTATTTGATCGATACTTGGATTGACAATGCTTAATATTTCAAGATAACAAATAAATAAAAAATTAGGGTACTTCAACAAAGGATTATATATTCAATAGGTAGGAGTTTTCGGCAAGTCGTAAAACAGAAAAGAGCGTAATATGACAAAAATGCCTAACTAACTATTTGATGGCCGCGCAAAACGTTTGCAGTGATGATTAACTTGACTCTAGCTATTATTTGAAGCGTAATAATAAATAAAAAAATGATGATACATCAACATAGTGTTATCTATACAAAAGTCGCAGTTTTCCTAAGGTTCTTCGAGTAGAAATGACTTTAAGAAGGTGAAATTAACTAACAACCTATTTGATCGATAAATGGATTGACAATGCTTAATATTTCAAGATAACTAATAAATAAAAAATTAGGGTACTTCAACAAAGGATTATATATTCAATAGGTAGGAGTTTTCGGCAATTCGTCAAACAGAAAAGAGCATAATATGACAAAAATGCCTAACCAACTATTTGATGGCCGCGCAAAACATTTGCAGTGATCCTTAACTTGACTCCAGCTACTATTTGAAGCGTAATAATAAATAAAAAAATGATGATACATCAACATAGTTTTATCTATACAAAAGTCGCAATTTTCCTAAGGTTCTTCGAGTAGAAGTGACTTTAAGAAGGTGAAATTAAGTAACCACCTATTTGATCGATACTTGGATTGACAATAATTAATATTTAAAGATAACAAATAAATAAAAAATTAAGGTACTTCAACAAAGGATTATATATTCAATAGGTAGGAGTTTTCGGCAAATCGTAAAACAGAAAAGAGCGTAATATGACAAAAATGCCTAACTAACTATTTGATGGCCGCGCAAAACGTTTGCAGTGATGCTTAACTTGACTCTAGCTATTATTTGAAGCGTAATAATAAATAAAAAAATGATGACACATCAACATAGTGTTATCTATACAAAAGTCGCAATTTTCCTAAGGTTCTTCGAGTAGAAATGACTTTAAGAAGGTAAAATTAACTAACCACCTTTTTGATCGATACTTGGATTGACAATGCTTAATATTTCAAGATAACTAGTAAATAAAAAGTTAGGGTACTTCATCAAAGGATTATATATTCAATAGGTAGGACTTTTCGGCAATTCGTCAAACAGAAAAGAGCATAATATGACAAAAATGCCTAACTAACTATTTGATGGCCGCGCAAAACATTTGAAGTGATCCTTAACTTGACTCTAGCAATTATTTGAAGCGTAATAAAAAATAAAAAAAAAATGATGATACATCAACATAGTGTTACCTATACAAAAGTCGCAGTTTTCCTAAGGTTCTTCGAGTAGAAATGACTTTAAGAAGGTGAAATTAACTAACAACCTATTTGATCGATAAATGGATTGACAATGCTTAATATTTCAAGATAACTAATAAATAAAAAATTAGGGTACTTCAACAAAGGATTATATATTCAATAGGTAGGAGTTTTCGGCAATTCGTCAAACAGAAAAGAGCATAATATGACAAAAATGCCTAACCAACTATTTGATGGCCGCGCAAAACGTTTGCAGTGATCCTTAACTTGACTCTAGCTATTATTTGAAGTGTAATAATAAATAAAAAAATGATGATACATCAACATAGTTTTATCTATACAAACGTCGCAATTTTCCTAAGATTCTTCGAGTAGAAATGACTTTAAGAAGGTGAAATTAACTAACCACCTATTTGATCGATACTTGGATTGACAATGCTTAATATTTAAAGATAACTAATAAATAAAAAATTAGGGTACTTTAACAAAGGATTATATATTCAATAGGTAGGAGTTTTCGGCAATTCGTCAAACAGAAAAGAGCATAATATGACAAAAATGCCTAACTAACTATTTGATGGCCGCTCAAAACATTTGCAGTGATCCTTAACTTGACTCTAGCAATTATTTGAAGCGTAATAATAAATAAAAAAATGATGACACATCAACATTGTGTTTTCTATACAAACGTCGCAATTTTCCTATGGTTCTTCTAGTAGAAATGACTTTAAGAAGGTGAAATTAACTAACTACCTATTTGATCGATACATGGATTGACAATGCTTAATATTTCAAGATAACTAATAAATAAAAAATTAGGGTACTTCAACAAAGGATTATATATTCAATAGGTAGGAGTTTTCGGCAATTCGTCAAACAGAAAAGAGCATTATATGACAAAAATACCTAACTAACTATTTGATGGCCGCGCAAAACATTTGCAGTGATCCTTAACTTGACTCTAGCTATTATTTGAAACGTAATAATAAATAAAAAAATGATGATACATCAACATAGTGTTATCTATACAAAAGTCGAAATTTTCCTAAGGTTCTTCGAGTAGAAATGACTTTAAGAAGGTGAAATTAACTAACTACCTATTTGATCGATACTTGGATTGACAATGCTAAATATTTCAAGATAACTAATAAATAAAAAATTAGGGTACTTCAACAAAGGATTATATATTCAATAGGTAGGAGTTTTCGGCAATTCGTCAAATAGAAATGCGCATAATATGACAAACAATTCATAACTACATATTTGATCGCGCACAAAACATTTCCAGTGATCCTTAACTTTACACTAGCTATTATTTGAAGTGTAATAATAAATAAAAAATGATGATACAACAACATAGTGTAATCTATACAAAAGTCGCAATTTTCCTAAGGTTCTTCGAGTAGAAGTGACTTTAAGAAGGTGAAATTAACTAACCACCTATTTGATCGATACTTGGATTGACAATGTTTAATATTTCAAGATAACTAGTAAATAAAAAATTGGGGTACGTCAACAAAGCATTATATAATCAATAGGTGGGAGTTTTCGGCAATTCGTCAAGCAGAAAAGAGAATAATATGCCAAAAATGCCTAACCAACTATTTGATGGCCGCGCAAAACATTTGCAGTGATCCTTAACTTGACTCTAGCTATTATTTGAAGCGTAATAATAAATAAAAAAATGATGATACATCAACATAGTGTTATCTATACAAAAGTCGCAATTTTCCTAAGGTTCTTCGAGTAGAAATGACTTTAAGAAGGTGAAATTAACTAACCACCTATTTGATCGATACTTGGATTGACAATGCTTAATATTTCAAGATAACTAATTAAAAAAAAATTAGGGTACTTCAACAAACGATTATATATTCAATAGGTAGGAGTTTTCGGCAATTCGTCAAACAAAAAAGAGCATAATAAGACAAAAATGCCTAACTAACTATTTGATGGCCGCGCAAAACATTTGCAGTGATCCTTAACTTGACTCTAGCAATTATTTGAAGCGTAATAAAAAATAAAAAATTGATGATTTATCAACATAGTGTTATCTATACAAAAGTCGCAATTTTCCTAAGGTTCTTCGAGTAGAAATGACTTTAAGAAGGTGAAATTAACTAACTACCTATTTGATCGATACATGGATTAACAATGCTTAATATTTCAAGATAACTAATAAATAAAAAATTAGGGTACTTCAACAAAGGATTATATATTCAATAGGTAGGAGTTTTCGGCAATTCGTCAAACAGAAAAGAGCTTAATATGACAAAAATGCCTAACCAACTATTTGATGGTGTTGACACCTAAATTTTGATCAACTTTTTTATTTTATTTTATTATTATTATTATTATTTTTTATTTTGAAAATTCATAGAAAATCCATAAAAAGTTGAAAAAATTGAAAAATCAATTTTGGTGACCTTAGCCAAGCTAAATGAACCATTTTGACCAAAAAAATAATTTTCATAATTTTCATTTTTTTATATATATTTTCGAAAAATACAAAAAAAAAGAAAAGAAAAAGAAAATCAAGAAAATCAAGAAAAATAATATTTGAGATCACAAAGATATATAAAAATAGTCGGTATTTTTATTTTTATTTTATCTATTTTCTAACCTCATAAATAGTAAAATTCAGGTTTGATTTTAGGTGTTTTCTGATCACCATAAAATTGAATTTGGCAAAAATATTAGTAATGATTAAAAGGAAAAGGAGTGAAAACATCATCATCAAAAGGAAAAGGAAACTAATCATTTTGTCTTTTCTTTTGATTATTTTATTATTATTCTTACTTTTTAATATTTTATTTTATTATTATTTTATTTTTTATTATTATTCACTCACCTTTTCCCTCATCCGTCGCTGGCTTCTTCTCCCCCCGCGACTTCATCTTCTTCTGCTCCTTCCTCTTCTTCCTCTCCCGTAGCTTCTTCTTCTTCTTTTCTTCTTCTTCTTCTTAAAAATAAAATGGAATCCTCACCTTCGTGCACTATTTTCCTTCGCCTTCGACCCTTCCACCGTCGTCGCTAGCCGTCGTACCTCAAAGCCGCCGTGAATAACCCAAGACCCGCGGCCTCCACCCGTTTCGGAGTTTGGTTCGGGATTGTTTCGGATCGGGCCAAATCCGTCATCGCCAAAGCGCGCTATCGCCTCCGGCGACAGCCCCGGAGTCCTACCTCCTCCTTCGGAGCTTATGGAGCCTACGCGCCGCTGGTGGAGCCCAGAAACAGCCTCGGGTCACCACCCCGTCGTCGGAGCGTATCCGGACGTGTCGGAACGTGTCCGGACGTGTCCGGACGTGTCGGAGCGTGTCCGGACGTGTCGGGCGTGTTGGGCGTGTCGGAACGTGTCCGGACGTGTCGGAGCGTGTCCGGACGTGTCGGGCGTGTCAGAGCCGTGTCCGAGCAGTGTCGGAACAGTGCCGGAACAGTGCATGAACAGTAACGGGCATGGGGATGGTCGCAGGCTGGGGCTGGGCGATTGAAAGCTGGTGTCCAATCCGGTATGTTTTACGTACCCGATCCGTATATCAGGATTATTTTTCTAAAATATTGCATTTATAGACTTGATTTGTATGTATTTGTTTCAGTCTAGTGGTTAGCTTATTTATCTGGTTGAGTGTTATCTATTGTCAAAGACATGCTTTTTGTTAAAATATTTTCTGAAAATATAAAAAAATATTAATGAATCAAAAATGCCAAAAAATGGAAAAATTAAAGAAAAACAAAAAAATTGAGAAAAATTGCAGAAAAATTCTAAAAATTGTCCAAGGCTGAAAATGACAAAAAATTGATTTGTTTTCATTTTTGGGATTTTCTCCCATTTAATCCAAAATGGCGATTTCACCCCTCAAAGGGTAAATCGTCTTTGATATTCTAATGAATTGTGGAAATTGCTTAGAATTTGGTGATGGGCCAGATGGGTGGTTAAACCTTATGTCTAAGATTTCCACATTTCATTTCCATTTTAGAAAATGACGATTTTACCCTTCGAATGGTAAATCGGTTTCTAAAATTCCCGAAAATCACGAAAATTGCCAAAAAAAAAAAGGAAATGGGTCAATTGAGTGACCAAACCTGTTTTGACTCCGGATTCATTCCGAAATGATGATTTTGTCCTTTTTGGGCAAATTGTCCCCTTTGTCTCAAAATTACGATTTTGCCCCTGATGGGCAAAATCATGTCTAAATCATTCCTAAGCCTGATTGATGCTTCTCTAGGCCAATATGGCCTTATTAGGAATGCCATGTGATTTATTTGTACATTTGAATTCATTGATTTGTGCACTTTATTATTGATTGTGATTGCCAGGATAGTCATTCCTATCTGCATGAACTCCTAGATTTAGGACTCGTACCCCACTCATCTGTATGAAATCTTAAGTCAGAAAACTCAGTCAACTTAGGTACCGAAAGGGCGTCAACTCTGATAGTTGACGTAACTAAGTCCCCGAACCCATTTCCCTGGTTATCGCAGAATTGAATAGAAACTCCCGACTATTCAATAGGGTGGTCCAATCATACCCTCCAAAAAATGATTGGTGGCGACTCCATGACATGCACACTTAGCACATATCACTAGACCACACTGAAGGTCGACTACGCATACCTCCGTTGCGATTTGGGTAACGGGCCTTGGGAGAGGCCCGCGTCCGACCAGACTGGACGGCCCATTAGCCCTCGAGAGCCCATGGCGAAATTCGAGAGGGTCGCGACAGACTGGCGACTCCACTGGGGACTTTAGAGAACTTGAGCCGATTAAAAAGGTGATTGATTTTTCTAACATGTTTTATGCAGATGCTCTTCAAGGTGAGGTACGTACTTTAACCCTTGAGGTGTTAAATGTTTTTGCAGATTGGAGAAATAAGGGGTGGAGTACTTGTTAACTCTGTTTTATGCAGGTTGGGCGTAGGAATGAATGATTGTGTGTATGTTTTATATTGAAGCGGTGATTGTTAAATAAGATGCATGTTTATCGCTTTAGCACGACACCGAAAATACACACAACCGCGCCTAAAACCCCGGGCGCCGCCTATAGGAAAACAATAGAATGGATTGAAAATGGAATCTCCGTGAGGAAAAACACGGGGTAATCCACTTTTCAATTCCGCTCACTTCGAACTATGGATCGAGTCCCAATGCAACGATAGCTGTGCAATGGAATCGGCTCTTTCTAGAACTCGAGGTGGGAACCTTGACCTTAGGTGCCAAATCCTTTGATTTTTAGAAGTTTTATCCTCCCTTGTCTCATGTGCATGTCTTTAGATGGTTGGTATATCTAAAACCACCTAAAAAAAAAAATCGGTGATCCTAGAGTTACATCTCGAAGATTGGAACTGGGGCATCTCCAAGTGTTTGGGCCACATTCCTTTGATTGATTTGACATTCTTAGTCCTCTTGTATAAAATTAATTTTGCTGAGATCCTCTATATCTCGTCCCGTAGATTGATTGTATTAGGGATCTATTTGTATTGTATACATCTTGATAAGGCTCATTTCTATCGAAAATGGGGGCAAATTCCCCAAACCCGTGGAGCATAGTGGAATTCGTCCCTTCAGTGCAAAACACATTGGGCCGCAGAGCCACTCGTTTGGTGAAAGGACGTATCGTTCCTAATTGATTTTTAATCAGATCTGGGGATAAGTTTTTCTCCATTCTTTTTATCTCAGGACGTCTCTCCTCTGACAAAGTCAATAGACGCAATAACAGAGTCGTCCGCATCAGAATCAAACCCCAAGATACGAATTTGGGGTGAACGGTAACCTTGTATCGTTCCAATTTGGTCTTCCAAGACCACATGCCTAACGTGAGTTTTTACTCATTTTACAGGAAGTTGTTGGCGCTGAAAGCCTCAAATGAAAATAGCACGCTAATAGGGAGGCGAATAGAATCATTGGCCTTAGAAGTCAGGATTCCAGGAGATGGTCTTTGATTATAAGACCTAGTGGATGGTAAAAAGTATCGCTCCTACGTCACATGCTTTGACATGCATTTTGATAAAATCTTCTTTTTTTCCTTGAATAAAAGGAACCTTGAAGAATGGCGCTGAAGTGCGCCCAAAAACACAAATGGATCTTCTCTGGGGCAAATTCTTGAGAAGGATTCGTCGCCCAACCAGATGGGAGATCAAGGACACAAGATAGAGGGCCAAATTATGCAAGCCGCGCGTGTGTGTTCAAACGGAAACACAAAACAAGAACAATGCGGTATCGTTCCAATTTGTCTTGAATTTTGGAACGCAAACTGACACCTAATTCGCTTCTTTGACAGGGGCTCGCCATCAAGGCGAAACAGGTTTTCACATCCCGTGTATTACCCAACGGAACACATGACCAAGGGTAAGATGTATCGTTCTAATTTATTGAAAAATTCATGAACGTACAATAACATGTTTCTTCCGCATTTTCAGGGATCTCCAGCCGTGACGAGAAGGTAAGTATCCCTTTTCCCAGTTAGCTGGAGATAAAAAAAAAATGTCAGAATCCTTTCAATAATCATGCCTAAAAAGGATAGAGATTTTTCAATGCATCGATATTCATGATTTAAAACAGGAGGTTGTTTGAACATGAATAAAATATGCATGGGGCATCGTAAGATTCCCTTGAGGGGTAAATTTTTGGAGAAAAAGAAAGAGATTTTTCCAATCAAAAATTGTTCAAAACTTCCAGAAGGACGTTTTCTCAAAAGACGAGAGGCAAAGCCTAATCCAAACACGTCCTATACACACTTGAGAGAGAAGTGGAGCGGATCAAATAGTAAAATCTGGACCTACGGAAGTATGGACCATTCGCAGCGATTACATGGGTTGGGACGACGGAGGCATTCGTTTCTTATCCCCAAACACTACAGGTGACCATTGACAACCCCTTCGAACGGCGGTTTTCATTCTCAACCCTGTCAAGAACCATCCCACACCGGGGCAAAATGGAAGTAAGTCCAGCGGCATCAGGAGAAAATGGTTAGAAATTTTCTTGCTCGGACTAATTAATCTTTGTGTGTTGTTTATATGGTAATCCAAGTGCCATAGGATGACGAGAAGCATTCATTCTTTATCCCATACACTGTATCATTTGCACAGCCAAGTTGAGCCTGCAAATTCATTTCATGAACCCATTGGTGATCATTCCAAGACGGATGTCGCACCACTTCAAAAATGGAAGAGTTCAAGACTCAGGGATTACGAAGAGAATTCTCGGACTGATATTTAAAGCATGTTTAGACTATATGTCTAACATGATCCCATGAAGATGAGAAAAATGGGGATTTCAAAAATGAAAATGAGAAAAATCCCCGGCATCAAGAAAAAGCAAAGTGCCTAGTAAAAGCAAAGCCGATGCTCGTGCTAGTTGTTTAATTGGTCCGCAATGAAGCTGGATGGGAAAAGGGGAAATCCCTGAAGGAGCCAAATCCAAAAGGACTGCTCCCCAAATGCTATCAAGCGCAGAACAAAGATATAGAAAGAGTCAGTCTCTGAATGCAACAAGAGACGCTCTTTAAAGAGCTGGTGCACATCGCGAGATAGGTTGCGCGCCTCAAAGGCTAAAGATGCATAAAAGAAAGGACAGGTGGCAAATCAGCAATGATCACCAATGTCAAACCCGTCACGAATTCTGGGCCAAAAATAAGCTTGTTTCGGTCCCCAATCCTACCAATGTTACAACCCCGAAACAGTCTTCTCTGACTAAGACACTTGGGTTAACATATAGCTTAGCTCGAAAAAGTACGAGCAAGATTATTTCTTTCTCATTTTGCAGGGTTCTTGACTTGTAAACCCGGAGCAGATGGTGAAAATTTTTGTTCAATGGCCTTGACTCAAAAGTGAGTCCCCCTTGAAGATCAAGAACCAAGCCCAACATTACGGTCCCGTGGAAGACCTCCCGACCGATCAAAATGTATGCGCTGCGAATGAGCCTAAAACCTAGGCACAGGTTAGTAGGGAATTGAGTGCATCCCCTACAAAAAAAAAAAAAAACCACTATCGCAAAACAGGTGAGAAGACCTCATTGTCGAGAAATATTCCAATTGATGTTTTGAACAAACTCTTTTTGGAATTTTCAAACTGTTGATCCAGATTTTCCGTCCAAGGGATTTGTGATCACATTTGCATATTGCAAGAATGCTTTGGATAACCTCCAGCATCAAAATGCACATTTCATGATTAAAACTTAAAACATACGGTTTTGTCAAATGGACAGCCGTGGCCTTCCCAAAGATTACTAACGTTTTCTTGGTGAAGAAAAATCTTCCAGGCTCGAACTTCTGCAGGATTCTTGGAAACCCCAAATCCCAGAAAAACATTTGCTCCGTGGAGTGGAGCACGCAGGTTTGAACTTTCTACAGGATACCTGGAGAACACAGCTTCCAGAATGTCGTCTCAACAGACTCAACTGAAGTTTTGTCAAAATAAAATCTTTCACTGCTTCAAAACTGAATTCCCGACAAATTTCGGGATCTTTCAAAAGAAGGGGTGAGGATGTGATCCCATTTCAAAATTTAGGCGGTCTCATCGAATGTGGAGAACCCTCGTCATGAGACCCCTTTTCAAAAATCAAGCAGTCCTAGCTTGACGTGGAGAACCCTCGTCCTAGGATCCCTTTTTCAAAAATATCAAACAGTCCTGGCATGACGTGGAGAACCCTCGTCCTAGGACCTCTTTTCAAATATCAAACAGTCTCATCGGACGTGGAGAACCCTCGTCATGAGACCCCTTTTCAAACCAAAACAAAGGTAGATACCGCCTGAAGGGTCAAATGAAGGTAGATACCGCCTGAAGGGTCAAATCAAAGGTAGATACCGCATGAAGGGTCAACACAAGGTAGAAACCGCATGAAGGGTCAAATAAAGGTAGATACCTCCTGAAGGGTCAAATGAAGGTAGATACCGCCTGAAGGGTCAACTTAAGGTAGAAACCGCCTGAAGGGTCAACTTAAGGTAGAAACCGCCTGAAGGGTCAACTCATGATAGAAACCGCCTGAAGGGTCAACTCGAGGTAGATACCGCCTGAAGGGTCAACTCCAGGTAGAAACCGCCTGAAGGGTCAACCAATGGTAGAAACCGCCTGAAGGGTCAATCAAAGGTAGAAACCGCCTGAAGGGTCAATCCAATAGTGAAAATCACTTAAATGGTCAACTCAATGGTCCAATCCACCATACGGATCAAAATCATTGGCAAATCTCAAATGGGACGCGTCTTCCTTAGATTCCTATCAGTTAGGAATCCCATTATGGTTTGACCTACCATACGGGTCAGAGCTTAACCTCTCTAGGATACTCTAGTAACGAGTTCCTAGAAATTCTCTTGAATCCATCAAACACCGCGAAAATCGCACAAACATCGAACAGGTAAGTGGCAGGTATGTCTCTCTATTATCTCACTCTCTCATGTCAAAATGTTTCCCCCTTCAAGAAAGAGCATACATGGACAAGCATGAAAATTGGATGTCATGACTCCTTTTCCTTTAGTTTCCCGAGTCGAGTCGATCAGGACTCAGGTGTCACCTTATCTTTGAGAGAAACCTCTAACGAGATTCCTCTCAAAGAGGGGCAGCTGTTGACACCTAAATTTTGATCAACTTTTTTATTTTATTTTATTATTATTATTATTATTTTTTATTTTGAAAATTCATAGAAAATCCATAAAAAGTTGAAAAAATTGAAAAATCAATTTTGGTGACCTTAGCCAAGCTAAATGAACCATTTTGACCAAAAAAATAATTTTCATAATTTTCATTTTTTTATATATATTTTCGAAAAATACAAAAAAAAAGAAAAGAAAAAGAAAATCAAGAAAATCAAGAAAAATAATATTTGAGATCACAAAGATATATAAAAATAGTCGGTATTTTTATTTTTATTTTATCTATTTTCTAACCTCATAAATAGTAAAATTCAGGTTTGATTTTAGGTGTTTTCTGATCACCATAAAATTGAATTTGGCAAAAATATTAGTAATGATTAAAAGGAAAAGGAGTGAAAACATCATCATCAAAAGGAAAAGGAAACTAATCATTTTGTCTTTTCTTTTGATTATTTTATTATTATTCTTACTTTTTAATATTTTATTTTATTATTATTTTATTTTTTATTATTATTCACTCACCTTTTCCCTCATCCGTCGCTGGCTTCTTCTCCCCCCGCGACTTCATCTTCTTCTGCTCCTTCCTCTTCTTCCTCTCCCGTAGCTTCTTCTTCTTCTTTTCTTCTTCTTCTTCTTAAAAATAAAATGGAATCCTCACCTTCGTGCACTATTTTCCTTCGCCTTCGACCCTTCCACCGTCGTCGCTAGCCGTCGTACCTCAAAGCCGCCGTGAATAACCCAAGACCCGCGGCCTCCACCCGTTTCGGAGTTTGGTTCGGGATTGTTTCGGATCGGGCCAAATCCGTCATCGCCAAAGCGCGCTATCGCCTCCGGCGACAGCCCCGGAGTCCTACCTCCTCCTTCGGAGCTTATGGAGCCTACGCGCCGCTGGTGGAGCCCAGAAACAGCCTCGGGTCACCACCCCGTCGTCGGAGCGTATTCGGACGTGTCGGAACGTGTCCGGACGTGTCCGGACGTGTCGGAGCGTGTCCGGACGTGTCGGGCGTGTTGGGCGTGTCGGAACGTGTCCGGACGTGTCGGAGCGTGTCCGGACGTGTCGGGCGTGTCAGAGCCGTGTCCGAGCAGTGTCGGAACAGTGTCGGAACAGTGCATGAACAATAACGGGCATGGGGATGGTCGCAGGCTGGGGCTGGGCGATTGAAAGCTGGTGTCCAATCCGGTATGTTTTACGTACCCGATCCGTATATCAGGATTATTTTTCTAAAATATTGCATTTATAGACTTGATTTGTATGTATTTGTTTCAGTCTAGTGGTTAGCTTATTTATCTGGTTGAGTGTTATCTATTGTCAAAGACATGCTTTTTGTTAAAATATTTTCTGAAAATATAAAAAAATATTAATGAATCAAAAATGCCAAAAAAATGGAAAAATTAAAGAAAAACAAAAAAATTGAGAAAAATTGCAGAAAAATTCTAAAAATTGTCCAAGGCTGAAAATGACAAAAAATTGATTTGTTTTCATTTTTGGGATTTTCTCCCATTTAATCCAAAATGGCGATTTCACCCCTCAAAGGGTAAATCGTCTTTGATATTCTAATGAATTGTGGAAATTGCTTAGAATTTGGTGATGGGCCAGATGGGTGGTTAAACCTTATGTCTAAGATTTCCACATTTCATTTCCATTTTAGAAAATGACGATTTTACCCTTCGAATGGTAAATCGGTTTCTAAAATTCCCGAAAATCACGAAAATTGCCAAAAAAAAAAAGGAAATGGGTCAATTGAGTGACCAAACCTGTTTTGACTCCGGATTCATTCCGAAATGATGATTTTGTCCTTTTTGGGCAAATTGTCCCCTTTGTCTCAAAATTACGATTTTGCCCCTGATGGGCAAAATCATGTCTAAATCATTCCTAAGCCTGATTGATGCTTCTCTAGGCCAATATGGCCTTATTAGGAATGCCATGTGATTTATTTGTACATTTGAATTCATTGATTTGTGCACTTTATTATTGATTGTGATTGCCAGGATAGTCATTCCTATCTGCATGAACTCCTAGATTTAGGACTCGTACCCCACTCATCTGTATGAAATCTTAAGTCAGAAAACTCAGTCAACTTAGGTACCGAAAGGGCGTCAACTCTGATAGTTGACGTAACTAAGTCCCCGAACCCATTTCCCTGGTTATCGCAGAATTGAATAGAAACTCCCGACTATTCAATAGGGTGGTCCAATCATACCCTCCAAAAAATGATTGGTGGCGACTCCATGACATGCACACTTAGCACATATCACTAGACCACACTGAAGGTCGACTACGCATACCTCCGTTGCGATTTGGGTAACGGGCCTTGGGAGAGGCCCGCGTCCGACCAGACTGGACGGCCCATTAGCCCTCGAGAGCCCATGGCGAAATTCGAGAGGGTCGCGACA
Source organism: Rhodomyrtus psidioides (assembly GCA_021437785.1). NCBI lineage: Eukaryota > Viridiplantae > Streptophyta > Magnoliopsida > Myrtales > Myrtaceae > Rhodomyrtus > Rhodomyrtus psidioides. Next base: position 4,894,928 of record JAILYB010000059.1, on the reverse strand, counting down.
GATGGCCGCGCAAAACATTTGCAGTGATCCTTAACTTGACTCTAGCTATTATTTGAAACATAATAATAAATAAAAAAATGATGATACATCAACATAGTGTTATCTATACAAAAGTCGCAATTTTCCTAAGGATTTTCGAGTAGAAGTGACTTTAAGAAGGTGAAATTAAGTAACCACCTATTTGATCGATACTTGGATTGACAATGCTTAATATTTCAAGATAACAAATAAATAAAAAATTAGGGTATTTCAGCAAAGGATTATATATTCAATAGGTTGGAGTTTTCGGCAAGTCGTAAAACCGAAAAGAGCGTAATATGACAAAAATGCGTAACTAACTATTTGATGGCCGCGCAAAACGTTTGCAGTGATCCTTAACTTGACTCTAGCTATTATTTGAAGCGTAATAATAAATAAAAAATGATGATACAACAACATAGTGTTATCTATACAAAAGTCGCAATTTTCCTAAGGTTCTTCGAGTAGAAATGACTTTAAGAAGGTGAAATTAACTAACCACCTATTTGAACGATACTAGGATTGACAATGCTTAATATTTAAAGATAACTAGTAAATAAAAAATTAGGGTACTTCAACAAAAGATTATATATTCAATAGGTAGGAGTTTTCGGCAATTCGTCACACAAAAATGCGCATAATATGACAAAAAATTCCTAACTACATATTTGATCGCCGCACAAAACATTTGCAGTGATCCTTAACTTTACTCTAGCTATTATTTGAAGTGTAATAATAAATAAAAAATGATGATACAACAACATAGTGTTATCTATACAAAAGTCGCAATTTTCCTAAGGTTCTTCGAGTAGAAGTGACTTTAAGAAGGTGAAATTAACTAACCACCTATTTGATCGATACTTGGATTGACAATGTTTAATATTTCAAGATAACTAGTAAATAAAAAATTACGGTACTTCTACAAAGCATTATATAATCAATAGGTGGGAGTTTTCGGCAATTCTTCAAACATAAAAGAGCATAATATGACAAAAATGCCTAACTACCTATTTGATCGCCGCGCAAAACATTTGCAGTGATCCTTAACTTGACTCTAGCTATTATTGGAAGCGTAATAATAAATAATAAAATGATGATACATCAACATAGTGTTATCTATACAAAAGTCGCAATTTTCCTAAGGTTCTTCTAGTAGAAATGACTTTAAGAAGGTGAAATTAACTTACCACCTATTTGATCGATACTTGGATTGACAATGCTTAATATTTCAAGATAACTAATAAATAAAAAATTAGGGTACTTCAACAAAGGATTAAATATTCAATAGGTAGGAGTTTTCGGCAATTCGTCAAACAGAAAAGAGCATAATATGACAAAAATGCCTAACTAACTATTTGATGGCCGCGCAAAACATTTGCAGTGATCCTTAACTTGACTCTAGCTATTATTTGAAGCGTAGTAATAAATAAAAAAAATGATGATACATCAACATAGTGTTATCTATACAAAAGTCGCAATTTTCCTAAGGTTCTTCGTGTAGAAATGACTTTAAGAAGGTGAAATTAACTAACTACCTATTTGATCGATACATGGATTGACAATGCTTAATATTTCAAGATAACTAATAAATAAAAAATTAGGGAACTTCAACAAAGGATTATATTTTCAATAGGTAGGAGTTTTCGGCAATTCGTCAAACAGAAATGCGCATAATATGACAAAAAATTCCTAACTACATAGTTGATCGCCGCACAAAAGATTTGCAGTGATCCTTAACTTTACACTAGCTATTATTTGAAGTGTAATAATAAAGAAAAAATGATGATACAACAACATAGTGTTATCTATACAAAAGTCGCAATTTTCCTAAGGTTCTTCGAGTAGATGTGACTTTAAGAAGGTGAAATTAACTAACCACCAATTTGATCGATACTTGGATTGACAATGTTTAATATTTCAAGATAACTAGTAAATAAAAAATTAGGGTACTTCAACAAAGGATTATATATTCAATAGGTAGGAGTTTTCGGCAATTCGTCACACAAAAATGCGCATAATATGACAAAAAATTCCTAACTACATATTTGATCGCCGCACAAAACATTTGCAGTGATCCTTAACTTTACTCTAGCTATTATTTGAAGTGTAATAATAAATAAAAAATGATGATACAACAACATAGTGTTATCTATACAAAAGTCGCAATTTTCCTAAGGTTCTTCGAGTAGAAGTGACTTTAAGAAGGTGAAATTAACTAACCACCTATTTGATCGATACTTGGATTGACAATGTTTAATATTTCAAGATAACTAGTAAATAAAAAATTACGGTACTTCAACAAAGCATTATATAATCAATAGGTGGGAGTTTTCGGCAATTCGTCAAACAGAAAAGAGCAAAATATGACAAAAATGCCTAACCAACTATTTGATGGCCGCGCAAAACATTTGCAGTGATCCTTAACTTGACTCTAGCTATTATTTGAAGCGTAATAATAAATAAAAAAATGATGATATATCAACATAGTTTTATCTATACAAAAGTCACAATTTTCCTAAGGTTCTTCGAGTAGAAACGACTTTAATAATGTAAAATTAACTAACCACCTATTTGATCGATACTTGGATTGACAATGCTTAATATTTCAAGATAACTAATAAATAAAAAATTAGGGTACTTCTACAAAGGATTATATATTCAATACGTATGAGTTTTCGGCAATTCGTCAAACAGAAAAGAGCATAATATGACAAAAATGCCTAACTAACTATTTGATGGCCGCGCAAAACATTTGCAGTGATCCTTAACTTGACTCTAGCAATTATTTGAAGCGTAATAAAAAATAAAAAAATGATGATACATCAACATAGTGTTATCTATACAAAAGTCGCAATTTTCCTAAGGTTCTTCGAGTAGAAGTGACTTTAAGAAGGTGAAATTAACCAACCACCTATTTGATCGATACTTGGATTGACAATGCTTAATATTTCAAGATAACAAACAAAGGATTATATATTCAATAGGTAGGAGTTTTCGGCAAGTCGTAAAACCGAAAAGAGCGTAATATGACAAAAATGCCTAACTAACTATTTGATGGCCGCGCAAAACGTTTGCAGTGATCCTTAACTTGACTCTAGCTATTATTTGAAGCGTAATAATAAATTAAAAAATGAAGATACATCAACATAGTGTTATCTATACAAAAGTCGCAATTTTCCTAAGGTTCTTCGAGTAGAAATGACTTTAAGAAGGTGAAATTAACTAACTACCTATTTGATCGATACATGGATTAACAATGCTTAATATTTCAAGATAACTAATAAATAAAAAATTAGGGTACTTTAACAAAGGATTATATATTCAATAGGTAGGAGTTTTCGGCAATTCGTCAAACAGAAAAGAGCTTAATATGACAAAAATGCCTAACCAACTATTTGATGGCCGCGCAAAACATTTGAAGTGATCCTTAACTTGACTCTAGCTATTATTTGAAACATAATAATAAATAAAAAAATGATGATACATCAACATAGTGTTATCTATACAAAAGTCGCAATTTTCCTAAGGTTTTTCGAGTAGAAGTGACTTTAAGAAGGTGAAATTAAGTAACCACCTATTTGATCGATACTTGGATTGACAATGCTTAATATTTCAAGATAACAAATAAATAAAAAATTAGGGTACTTCAACAAAGGATTATATATTCAATAGGTAGGAGTTTTCGGCAAGTCGTAAAACCAAAAAGAGCGTAATATGACAAAAATGCGTAACTAACTATTTGACGGCCGCGCAAAACGTTTGCAGTGATCCTTAACTTGACTCTAGCTATTATTTGAAGCGTAATAATAAATAAAAAATGATGATACAACAACATAGTGTTATCTATACAAAAGTCGCAATTTTCCTAAGGTTCTTCGAGTAGAAATGACTTTAAGAAGGTGAAATTAACTAACCACCTATTTGAACGATACTTGGATTGACAATGCTTAATATTTAAAGATAACTAGTAAATAAAAAATTAGGGTACTTCAACAAAGGATTATATATTCAATAGGTAGGAGTTTTCGGCAATTCGTCACACAAAAATGCGCATAATATGACAAACAATTCCTAACTACATATTTGACCGCCGCACAAAACATTTGCAGTGATCCTTAACTTTACTCTAGCTATTATTTGAAGTGTAATAATAAATAAAAAATGATGATACAACAACATAGTGTTATCTATACAAAAATCGCAATTTTCCTAAGGTTCTTCGAGTAGAAGTGACTTTAAGAAGGTGAAATTAACTAACCACCTATTTGATCGATACTTGGATTGACAATGTTTAATATTTCGAGATAACTAGTAAATAAAAAATTACGGTACTTCAACAAAGCATTATATAATCAATAGGTGGGAGTTTTCGGCAATTCTTCAAACATAAAAGAGCATAATATGACAAAAATGCCTAACTACCTATTTGATCGCCGCGCAAAACATTTGCAGTGATCCTTAACTTGACTCTAGCTATTATTGGAAGCGTAATAATAAATAACAAAATGATGATACATCAACATAGTGTTATCTATACAAAAGTCGCAATTTTCCTAAGGTTCTTCGAGTAGAAATGACTTTAAGAAGGTGAAATTAACTTACCACCTATTTGATCGATACTTGGATTGACAATGCTTAATATTTCAAGATAACTAATAAATAAAAAATTAGGGTACTTCAACAAAGGATTAAATATTCAATAGGTAGGAGTATTCGGCAATTCGTCAAACAGAAAAGAGCATAATATGACAAAAATGCCTAACTAACTATTTGATGGCCGCGCAAAACATTTGCAGTGATCCTTAACTTGACTCTAACTATTATTTGAAGCGTAATAATAAATAAAAAAAATGATGATACATCAACATAGTGTTATCTATACAAAAGTCGCAATTTTCCTAAGGTTCTTCGTGTAGAAATGACTTTAAGAAGGTGAAATTAACTAACTACCTATTTGATCGATACATGGATTGACAATGCTTAATATTTCAAGATAACTAATAAATAAAAAATTAGGGTACTTCAACATAGGATTATATATTCAATAGGTAGGAGTTTTCGGCAATTCTTCAAACAGAAAAAAGCATAATATGACAAAAATGCCTAACTAACTATTTGATGGCCGCGCAAAACATTTGCAGTGATCCTTAACTTGACTCTAGCTATTATTTGAAGCGTAATAATAAATAAAAAAATGATGATACATCAACATAGTGTTATCCATACAAAAGTCGAAATTTTCCTAAGGTTCTTCGAGTAGAAATGACTTTAAGAAGGTGAAATTAACTAACTACCTATTTGATCGATACTTGGATTGACAATGCTTAATATTTCAAGATAACTAATAAATAAAAAATTAGGGTACTTCAACATAGGATTATATATTCAATAGGAAGGAGTTTTCGGCAATTCGTCAAACAAAAAAGAGCATAATAAGATAAAAATGCCTAACTAACTATTTGATGGCCGCGCAAAACATTTGCAGTGATCCTTAACTTGACTCTAGCAATTATTTGATGCGTAATAAAAAATAAAAAATTGATGATATATCAACATAGTGTTATCTATACAAAAGTCGCAATTTTCCTAAGGTTCTTCGAGTAGAAATGACTTTAAGAAGGTGAAATTAACTAACCACCTATTTGAACGATACTTGGATTGACAATGCTTAATATTTAAAGATAACTAGTAAATAAAAAATTAGGGTACTTCAACAAAGGATTATATATTCAATAGGTAGGAGTTTTCGGCAATTCGTCACACAAAAATGCGCATAATATGACAAAACATTCCTAACTACATATTTGATCGCCGCACAAAACATTTGCAGTGATCCTTAACTTTACTCTAGCCATTATTTGAAGTGTAATAATAAATAAAAAATGATGATACAACAACATAGTGTTATCTATACAAAAGTCGCAATTTTCCTAAGGTTCTTCGAGTAGAAGTGACTTTAAGAAGGTGAAATTAACTAACCACCTATTTGATCGATACTTGGATTGACAATGTTTAATATTTCAAGATAACTAGTAAATAAAAAATTGGGGTACTTCAACAAAGCATTATATAATCAATAGGTGGGAGTTTTCGGCAATTCGTCAAACAGAAAAGAGCATAATATGACAAAAATGCCTAACCAACTATTTGATGGCCGCGCAAAACATTTGCAGTGATCCTTAACTTGACTCTAGCTATTCTTTGAAGCATAATAATTAATAAAAAAATGATGATACATCAACATAGTTTTATCTATACAAAAGTCACAATTTTCCTAAGGTTCTTCGAGTAGAAATGACTTTAATAATGTAAAATTAACTAACCACCTATTTGATCGATACTTGGATTGACAATGCTTAATATTTCAAGATAACTAATAAATAAAAAATTAGGGTACTTCTACAAAGGATTATATATTCAATAGGTATGAGTTTTCGGCAATTCGTCAAACAGAAAAGAGCATAATATGACAAAAATGCCTAACTAACTATTTGATGGCCGCGTAAAACATTTGCAGTGATCCTTAACTTGACTCTAGCAATTATTTGAAGCGTAATAAAAAATAAAAAAATGATGATACATCAACATAGTGTTATCTATACAAAAGTCGCAATTTTCCTAAGGTTCTTCGAGTAGAAATGACTTTAAGAAGGTGAAATTAACTAACTACCTATTTGATCGATACTTGGATTGACAATGCTTAATATTTCAAGATAACTAATAAATAAAAAATTAGGGTACTTCCACAAAGGATTATATATTCAATAGGTAGGAGTTTTCGGCAATTCGTCAAACAGAAAAGAGCATAATATGACAAAAATGCCTAACCAACTATTTGTTGGCCGCGCAAAACATTTGCAGTGATCCATAACTTGACTCTAGCTATTATTTGAAGCGTAATAATTGATAAAAAAATAATGATACATCAACATAGTGTTATCTATACAAAAGTCGCAATTTTCCTAAGGTTCTTCGAGTAGAAGTGACTTTAAGAAGGTGAAATTAACTAACCACCTATTTGATCGATACTTGGATTGACAATGCTTAATATTTCAAGATAACAAACAAATAAAAAATTAGTGTACTTCAACAAAGGATTATATATTCAATAGGTAGGAGTTTTCGGCAAGTCGTCAAACAGAAATGCGCATAATATGACAAACAATTCCTAACTACATATTTGATCGCCGCACAAAACATTTGCAGTGATCCTTAACTTTACTCTAGCTATTATTTGAAGTGTAATAATAAATAAAAAATGATGATACAACAACATAGTGTTATCTATACAAAAGTCGCAATTTTCCTAAGGTTCTTCGAGTAGAAGTGACTTTAAGAAGGTGAAATTAACTAACCACCTATTTGATCGATACTTGGAATGACAATGTTTAATATTTCAAGATAACTAGTAAATAAAAAATTGCGGTACTTCAACAAAGCATTATATAATCAATAGGTGGGAGTTTTCGGCAATTCCTCAAACATAAAAGAGCATAATATGACAAAAATGCCTAACTACCTATTTGATGGCCGCGCAAAACATTTGCAGTGATCCTTAACTTGACTCTAGCTATTATTTGAAGCATAATAATTAATAAAAAAATGATGATACATCAACATAGTTTTATCTATACAAAAGTCACAATTTTCCTAAGGTTCTTCGAGTAGAAATGACTTTAATAATGTAAAATTAACTAACCACCTATTTGATCGATACTTGGATTGACAATGCTTAATATTTCAAGATAACTAATAAATAAAAAATTAGGGTACTTCTACAAAGGATTATATATTCAATAGGTAGGAATTTTCGGCAATTCGTCAAACAGAAAAGAGCATAATATGACAAAAATGCCTAACCAACTATTTGTTGGCCGCGCAAAACATTTGCAGTGATCCATAACTTGACTCTAGCTATTATTTGAAGCGTAATAATAAATAAAAAAATGATGATACATCAACATAGTGTTATCTATACAAAGTCGCAATTTTCCTAAGGTTCTTCGAGTAGAAGTGACTTTAAGAAGGTGAAATTAACTAACCACCTATTTGATCGATACTTGGATTGACAATGCTTAATATTTCAAGATAACAAACAAATAAAAAATTAGTGTACTTCAACAAAGGATTATATATTCAATAGGTAGGAGTTTTCGGCAAGTCGTCAAACAGAAATGCGCATAATATGACAAAAAATTCCTAACTACATATTTGATCGCCGCACAAAACATTTGCAGTGATCCTTAACTTTACTCTAGCTATTATTTGAAGTGTAATAATAAATAAAAAATGATGATACAACAACATAGTGTTATCTATACAAAAGTCGCAATTTTCCTAAGGTTCTTCGAGTAGAAGTGACTTTAAGAAAGTGAAATTAACTAACCACCTATTTGATCGATACTTGGAATGACAATGTTTAATATTTCAAGATAACTAGTAAATAAAAAATTGCGGTACTTCAACAAAGCATTATATAATCAATAGGTGGGAGTTTTCGGCAATTCTTCAAACATAAAAGAGCATAATATGACAAAAATGCCTAACTACCTATTTGATGGCCGCGCAAAACATTTGCAGTGATCCTTAACTTGACTCTAGCTATTATTTGAAGCATAATAATTAATAAAAAAATGATGATACATCAACATAGTTTTATCTATACAAAAGTCACAATTTTCCTAAGGTTCTTCGAGTAGAAATGACTTTAATAATGTAAAATTAACTAACCACCTATTTGATCGATACTTGGATTGACAATGCTTAATATTTCAAGATAACTAATAAATAAAAAATTAGGGTACTTCTACAAAGGATTATATATTCAATAGGTATGAGTTTTCGGCAATTCGTCAAACAAAAAAGAGCATAATATGACAAAAATGCCTAACCAACTATTTGATGGCCGCGCAAAACATTTGCAGTGATCCTTAACTTGACTCTAGCTATTATTTGAAGCATAATAATTAATAAAAAAATGATGATACATCAACATAGTTTTATCTATACAAAAGTCACAATTTTCCTAAGGTTCTTCGAGTAGAAATGACTTTAATAATGTAAAATTAACTAACCACCTATTTGATCGATACTTGGATTGACAATGCTTAATATTTCAAGATAACTAATAAATAAAAAATTAGGGTACTTCTACAAAGGATTATATATTCAATAGGTATGAGTTTTCGGCAATTCGTCAGACAGAAAAGAGCATAATATGACAAAAATGCCTAACTAACTATTTGATGGCCGCGTAAAACATTTGCAGTGATCCTTAACTTGACTATAGCAATTATTTGAAGCGTAATAAAAAATAAAAAAACGATGATACATCAACATAGTGTTATCTATACAAAAGTCGCAATTTTCCTAAGGTTCTTCGAGTAGAAATGAATTTAAGAAGGTGAAATTAACTAACTACCTATTTGATCGATACTTGGATTGACAATGCTTAATATTTCAAGATAACTAATAAATAAAAAATTAGGGTACTTCCACAAAGGATTATATATTCAATAGGTAAGAGTTTTCGGCAATTCGTCAAACAGAAAAGAGCATAATATGACAAAATGCCTAACCAACTATTTGATGGCCGCGCAAAACATTTGCAGTGATCCATAACTTGACTCTAGCTATTATTTGAAGCGTAATAATAAATAAAAAAATGATGATACATCAACACAGTGTTATCTATACAAAAGTCGCAATTTTCCTAAGGTTCTTCGAGTAGAAGTGACTTTAAGAAGGTGAAATTAACTAACCACCTATTTGATCGATACTTGGATTGACAATGCTTAATATTTCAAGATAACAAACAAATAAAAAATTAGTGTACTTCAACAAAGGATTATATATTCAATAGGTAGGAGTTTTCGGCAAGTCGTAAAACCGAAAAGAGCGTAATATGACAAAAATGCCTAACTAACTATTTGATGGCCGCGCAAAACGTTTGCAGTGATCCTTAACTTGACTCTAGCTATTATTTGAAGCGTAATAATAAATTAAAAAATGAAGATACATCAACATAGTGTTATCTATACAAAAGTCGCAATTTTCCTAAGGTTCTTCGAGTAGAAATGACTTTAAGAAGGTGAAATTAACTAACCACCTATTTCAACGATACTTGGATTGACAATGCTTAATATTTAAAGATAACTTGTAAATAAAAAATTAGGGTACTTCAACAAAGGATTACATATTCAATAGGTAGGAGTTTTCGGCAATTCGTCACACAGAAAAGAGCATAATATGACAAAAATGCCTAACTAACTATTTGATGGCCGCGCAAAACATTTGCAGTGATCCTTAACTTGACTCTTGCTATTATTTGAAGCGTAATAATAAATAAAAAAATGATGATACATCAACATAGTGTTATCCATACAAAAGTCGAAATTTTCCTAAGGTTCTTCGAGTAGAAATGACTTTAAGAAGGTGAAATTAACTAACTACCTATTTGATCGATACTTGGATTGACAATGCTTAATATTTCAAGATAACAAACAAATAAAAAATTAGTGTACTTCAACAAAGGATTATATATTCAATAGGTAGGAGTTTTCGGCAAGTCGTCAAACAGAAATGCGCATAATATGACAAAAAATTCCTAACTACATATTTGATCGCCGCACAAAACATTTGCAGTGATCCTTAACTTTACTCTAGCTATTATTTGAAGTGTAATAATAAATAAAAAATGATGATACAACAACATAGTGTTATCTATACAAAAGTCGCAATTTTCCTAAGGTTCTTCGAGTAGAAGTGACTTTAAGAAGGTGAAATTAACTAACCACCTATTTGATCGATACTTGGAATGACAATGTTTAATATTTCAAGATAACTAGTAAATAAAAAATTGCGGTACTTCAACAAAGCATTATATAATCAATAGGTGGGAGTTTTCGGCAATTCCTCAAACATAAAAGAGCATAATATGACAAAAATGCCTAACTACCTATTTGATGGCCGCGCAAAACATTTGCAGTGATCCTTAACTTGACTCTAGCTATTATTTGAAGCATAATAATTAATAAAAAAATGATGATACATCAACATAGTTTTATCTATACAAAAGTCACAATTTTCCTAAGGTTCTTCGAGTAGAAATGACTTTAATAATGTAAAATTAACTAACCACCTATTTGATCGATACTTGGATTGACAATGCTTAATATTTCAAGATAACTAATAAATAAAAAATTAGGGTACTTCTACAAAGGATTATATATTCAATAGGTAGGAATTTTCGGCAATTCGTCAAACAGAAAAGAGCATAATATGACAAAAATGCCTAACCAACTATTTGTTGGCCGCGCAAAACATTTGCAGTGATCCATAACTTGACTCTAGCTATTATTTGAAGCGTAATAATAAATAAAAAAATGATGATACATCAACATAGTGTTATCTATACAAAGTCGCAATTTTCCTAAGGTTCTTCGAGTAGAAGTGACTTTAAGAAGGTGAAATTAACTAACCACCTATTTGATCGATACTTGGATTGACAATGCTTAATATTTCAAGATAACAAACAAATAAAAAATTAGTGTACTTCAACAAAGGATTATATATTCAATAGGTAGGAGTTTTCGGCAAGTCGTCAAACAGAAATGCGCATAATATGACAAAAAATTCCTAACTACATATTTGATCGCCGCACAAAACATTTGCAGTGATCCTTAACTTTACTCTAGCTATTATTTGAAGTGTAATAATAAATAAAAAATGATGATACAACAACATAGTGTTATCTATGCAAAAGTCGCAATTTTCCTAAGGTTCTTCGAGTAGAAGTGACTTTAAGAAGGTGAAATTAACTAACCACCTATTTGATCGATACTTGGAATGACAATGTTTAATATTTCAAGATAACTAGTAAATAAAAAATTGCGGTACTTCAACAAAGCATTATATAATCAATAGGTGGGAGTTTTCGGCAATTCTTCAAACATAAAAGAGCATAATATGACAAAAATGCCTAACTACCTATTTGATGGCCGCGCAAAACATTTGCAGTGATCCTTAACTTGACTCTAGCTATTATTTGAAGCATAATAATTAATAAAAAAATGATGATACATCAACATAGTTTTATCTATACAAAAGTCACAATTTTCCTAAGGTTCTTCGAGTAGAAATGACTTTAATAATGTAAAATTAACTAACCACCTATTTGATCGATACTTGGATTGACAATGCTTAATATTTCAAGATAACTAATAAATAAAAAATTAGGGTACTTCTACAAAGGATTATATATTCAATAGGTATGAGTTTTCGGCAATTCGTCAAACAAAAAAGAGCATAATATGACAAAAATGCCTAACCAACTATTTGATGGCCGCGCAAAACATTTGCAGTGATCCTTAACTTGACTCTAGCTATTATTTGAAGCATAATAATTAATAAAAAAATGATGATACATCAACATAGTTTTATCTATACAAAAGTCACAATTTTCCTAAGGTTCTTCGAGTAGAAATGACTTTAATAATGTAAAATTAACTAACCACCTATTTGATCGATACTTGGATTGACAATGCTTAATATTTCAAGATAACTAATAAATAAAAAATTAGGGTACTTCTACAAAGGATTATATATTCAATAGGTATGAGTTTTCGGCAATTCGTCAGACAGAAAAGAGCATAATATGACAAAAATGCCTAACTAACTATTTGATGGCCGCGTAAAACATTTGCAGTGATCCTTAACTTGACTATAGCAATTATTTGAAGCGTAATAAAAAATAAAAAAACGATGATACATCAACATAGTGTTATCTATACAAAAGTCGCAATTTTCCTAAGGTTCTTCGAGTAGAAATGAATTTAAGAAGGTGAAATTAACTAACTACCTATTTGATCGATACTTGGATTGACAATGCTTAATATTTCAAGATAACTAATAAATAAAAAATTAGGGTACTTCCACAAAGGATTATATATTCAATAGGTAAGAGTTTTCGGCAATTCGTCAAACAGAAAAGAGCATAATATGACAAAAATGCCTAACCAACTATTTGATGGCCGCGCAAAACATTTGCAGTGATCCATAACTTGACTCTAGCTATTATTTGAAGCGTAATAATAAATAAAAAAATGATGATACATCAACACAGTGTTATCTATACAAAAGTCGCAATTTTCCTAAGGTTCTTCGAGTAGAAGTGACTTTAAGAAGGTGAAATTAACTAACCACCTATTTGATCGATACTTGGATTGACAATGCTTAATATTTCAAGATAACTAATAAATAAAAAATTAGGGTACTTCAACAAAGGATTATATATTCAATAGGTAGGAGTTTTCGGCAATTCGTCAAACAGAAATGCGCATAATATGACAAAAAATTCCTAACTACATATTTGATCGCCGCACAAAACATTTGCAGTGATCCTTAACTTTACTCTAGCTATTATTTGAAGCGTAATAATAAATTAAAAAATGAAGATACATCAACATAGTGTTATCTATACAAAAGTCGCAATTTTCCTAAGGTTCTTCGAGTAGAAATGACTTTAAGAAGGTGAAATTAACTAACCACCTATTTCAACTATACTTGGATTGACAATGCTTAATATTTAAAGATAACTTGTAAATAAAAAATTAGGGTACTTCAACAAAGGATTACATATTCAATAGGTAGGAGTTTTCGGCAATTCGTCACACAGAAAAGAGCATAATATGACAAAAATGCCTAACTAACTATTTGATGGCCGCGTAAAACATTTGCAGTGATCCTTAACTTGACTCTCGCTATTATTTGAAGCGTAATAATAAATAAAAAAATGATGATACATCAACATAGTGTTATCCATACAAAAGTCGAAATTTTCCTAAGGTTCTTCGAGTAGAAATGACTTTAAGAAGGTGAAATTAACTAACTACCTATTTGATCGATACTTGGATTGACAATGCTTAATATTTCAAGATAACTAATAAATAAAAAATTAGGGTACTTCAACAAAGGATTATATATTCAATAGGTAGGAGTTTTCGGCAATTCGTCAAACAGAAATGCGCATAATATGACAAAAAATTCCTAACTACATATTTGATCGCCGCACAAAACATTTGCAGTGATCCTTAACTTTACTCTAGCTATTATTTGAAGTGTAATAATAAATAAAAAATGATGATACAACAACATAGTGTTATCTATACAAAAGTCGCAATTTTTCTAAGGTTCTTCGAGTAGAAGTGACTTTAAGAAGGTGAAATTAACTAACCACCTATTTGATCGATACTTGGAATGACAATGTTTAATATTTCAGAATAACTAGTAAATAAAAAATTGCGGTACTTCAACAAAGCATTATATAATCAATAGGTGGGAGTTTTCGGCAATTCTTCAAACATAAAAGAGCATAATATGACAAAAATGCCTAACAACCTATTTGATCGCCGCGCAAAACATTTGCATTGATCCCTAACTTGACTCTAGCTATTATTGGAAGCGTAATAATAAATAAAAAAATGATGATACATCAACATAGTGTTATCTATACAAAAGTCGCAATTTTCCTAAGGTTCTTCGAGTGGAAATGACTTTAAGAAGGTGAAATTAACTTACCACCTATTTGATCGATACTTGGATTGACAATGCTTAATATTTCAAGATAACTAATAAATAAAAAATTAGGTTACTTCAACAAAGGATTAAATATTCAATAGGTAGGAGTTTTCGGCAATTCGTCAAACAGAAAAGAGCATAATATGACAAAAATGCCTAACTAACTATTTGATGGCCGTGCAAAACATTTGCAGTGATCCTTAACTTGACTCTAGCTATTATTTGAAGCGTATTAATAAATAAAAAATGATGATACATCAACATCGTGTTATCTATACAAAAGTCACAATTTTCCTAAGGTTCTTCGAGTAGAAATGACTTTAAGAATGTGAAATTAACTAACCACCTATTTGATCGATACTTGGATTGACAATGCTTAATATTTCAAGATAACAAATAAATAAAAAATTAGGGTACTTCAACAAAGGATTATATATTCAATAGGTAGGAGTTTTCGGCATGTCGTAAAACAGAAAAGAGCATAATATGACAAAAATGCTTAACTAACTATTTGATGGCCGCGCAAAACATTTGCAGTGATACTTAACTTGACTCTAGCTATTATTTGAAGTGTAATAATAAATAAAAAAATGATGATACATCAACATAGTGTTATCTGTACAAAAGTCGCAATTTTCCTAACGTTCTTCAGGTAGAAATGACTTTAAGAAGGTGAAATTAACTAACCACCTTTTTGATCGATACTTGGATTGACAATGCTTAATATTTCAAGATAACTAGTAAATAAAAAATTAGGGTACTTCAACAAAGGATTATATATTCAATAGGTGGGAGTTTTCGGCAATTCTTCAAACAGAAAAAAGCATAATATGACAAAAATGCCTAACTAACTATTTGATGGACTCGCAAAACTTTTGCAGTGATCCTTAATTTGACTCTAGCTATTATTTGAAGCGTAATAATAAATAAAAAAATGATGATACATCAACATAGTGTTATCTACACAAAAGTCGCAATTTTCCTAAGGTTCTTCGAGTAGAAATGACTTTAAGAAGGTGAAATTAACTAACCACCTATTTGATCGATACTTGGATTGACAATGCTTAATATTTAAAGATAACTAGTTTATAAAAAATTAGGGTCCTTCAACAAAGGATTATATATTCAATAGGTAGGAGTTTTCGGCAATTCGTCAAACAGAAAAGAGCATAATATGACAAAAATGCCTAACTAACTATTTGATGGCCGCGCAAAACATTTGCAGTGATCCTTAACTTGACTCTAGCTATTATTTGAAGCGTAATAATAAATAAAAAAATGATGATACATCAACATCGTGTTATCTATACAAAAGTCGCAATTTTCCTAAGGTTCTTCGAGTAGAAATGGCTTTAAGAATGTGAAAGTAACTAACTACCTATTTGATCGATACTTGGATTGACAATGCTTAATATTTCAAGATAACAAATAAATAAAAAATTAGGGTACTTCAACAAAGGATTATATATTCAATAGGTAGGAGTTTTCGGCATGTCGTAAAATAGAAAAGAGCATAATATGACAAAAATGCCTAACTAACTATTTGATGGCCGCGCAAAACATTTGCAGTGATCCTTAACTTGACTCTAGCAATTATTTGAAGCGTAATAAAAAATAAAAAAATGATGATACATCAACATAGTGTTATCTGTACAAAAGTCGCAATTTTCCAATGGTTCTTCTAGTAGAAATGACTTTAAGAAGGTGAAATTAACTAACTACCTATTTGATCGATACATGGATTGACAATGCTTAATATTTCAAGATAACTAATAAATAAAAAATTAGGGTACTTCAACAAAGGATTATATAGTCAATAGGTAGGAGTTTTCGGCAATTCGTCAAACAGAAAATAGCATAATATGACAAAAATGCCTAACTAACTCTTTGATGGCCGCGCAAAACATTTGCAGTGATCCTTAACTTGACTCTAGCTATTATTTGAAGCGTAATAATAAATAAAAAAATGATGATACATCAACATAGTGTTATCTATACAAAAGTCGCAATTTTCCTAAGGTTCTTCGAGTAGAAGTGACTTTAAGAAGGTGAAATTAACTAACCACCTATTTGATCGATACTTGGATTGACAATGCTTAATATTTAAAGATAACTAGTTTATAAAAAATTAGGGTACTTCAACAAAGGATTATATATTCAATAGGTAGGAGTTTTCGGCAATTCGTCAAACAGAAAAGAGCATAATATGACAAAAATGCCTAACTAACTATTTGATGGCCGCGCAAAACATTTGCAGTGATCCTTAACTTGACTCTAGCTATTATTTGAAGCGTAATAATAAATAAAAAAATGATGACACATCAACATAGTGTTATCTATACAAAAGTCGCAATTTTCCTAAGGTTCTTCGAGTAGAAATGACTTTAAGAAGGTTAAATTAACTAACTACCTATTTGATCGATACTTGGATTGACAATGCTTAATATTTCAAGATAACTAATGAATAAAAAATTAGGGTACTTCAAGAAAGGATTATATATTCATTAGGTAGGAGTTTTCGGCAATTCGTCAAACAAAAAAGAGCATGATATGACAAAAATGCCTAACTAACTTTTTGATGGCCGCGCAAAACATTTGAAGTGATCCTTAATTTGACTCTAGCTATTATTTGAAGCGTAATAATAAATAAAAAAATGATGATACATCAACATAGTGTTATCTATACAAAAGTCGCAATATTCCTAAGGTTCTTCGAGTAGAAATGACTTTAAGAAGGTTAAATTAACTAACTACCTATTTGATCGATACTTGGATTGACAATGCTTAATATTTCAAGATAACTAATAAATAAAAAATTAGGGTACTTCAACAAAGGATTATATTTTCAATAGGTAGGAGTTTGCGGCAATTCGTCAAACAGAAAAGAGCATAATATGACAAAAATGCCTAACTAACTATTTGATGGCCCCGTAAAACATTTGCAGTGATACTTAACTTGACTCTAGCTATTATTTGAAGGGTAATAATAAATAAAAAAATGATGATACATCAACATAGTGTTATCTGTACAAAAGTCGCAATTTTCCTAAGGTTCTTCAGGTAGAAATGACTTTAAGAAGGTGAAATTAACTAACCACCTATTGGATCGATACTTGGATTGACAATGCTTAATATTTAAAGATAACTAGTAAATAAAAAGTTAGGGTACTTCAACAAAGGATTATATATTCAATAGGTAGGAGTTTTCGGCAATTCGTCAAACAGAAAAGAGCTTAATATGACAAAAATGCCTAACTAACTATTTGATGGCCGCGCAAAACATTTGAAGTGATCCTTAATTTGACTCTAGCTATTATTTGAAGCGTAATAATAAATAAAAAAATGATGATACATCAACATAGTGTTATCTATACAAAAGTCGCAATATTCCTAAGGTTCTTCGAGTAGAAATGACTTTAAGAAGGTTAAATTAACTAACTACCTATTTGATCGATACTTGGATTGACAATGCTTAATATTTCAAGATAACTAATAAATAAAAAATTAGGGTACTTCAACAAAGGATTATATTTTCAATAGGTAGGAGTTTGCGGCAATTCGTCAAACAGAAAAGAGCATAATATGACAAAAATGCCTAACTAACTATTTGATGGCCCCGTAAAACATTTGCAGTGATACTTAACTTGACTCTAGCTATTATTTGAAGGGTAATAATAAATAAAAAAATGATGATACATCAACATAGTGTTATCTGTACAAAAGTCGCAATTTTCCTAAGGTTCTTCAGGTAGAAATGACTTTAAGAAGGTGAAATTAACTAACCACCTTTTTTATCGATACTTGGATTGACAATGCTTAATATTTCAAGATAACTAGTAAATAAAAAATTAGGGTACTTCAACAAAGGATTATTTATTCAATAGGTAGGAGTTTTCGGCAATTCTTCAAACAGAAAAAAGCGTAATATGACAAAAATGCCTAACTAACTATTTGATGGCCGCGCAAAACATATGCAGTGATCCTTAACTTGACTCTAGCTATTATTTGAAGCGTAATAATAAATAAAAAAATGATGGTACATCAACATAGTGTTATCTATACAAAAGTCGCAATTTTCCTAAGGTTCTTCGAGTAGAAATGACTTTAAGAAGGTGAAATTAACTAACCACCTATTTGATCGATACTTGGATTGACAATGCTTAATATTTCAAGATAACTAATAAATAAAAAATTAGGGTACTTCAACAAAGGATTATATATTCAATAGGTAGGAGTTTTCGGCAATTCGTCAAACAGAAAAGAGCATAATATGACAAAAATGCCTAACTAACTATTTGATGGCCGCACAAAACATTTGCAGTGATCCTTAACTTGACTCTAGCTATTATTTCAAGTGTAATAATAAATAAAAAAATGATGATACATCAACATAGTGTTATCTATACAAAAGTCGCAATTTTCCTAATGTTCTTCGAGTAGAAGTGACTTTAAGAAGGTGAAATTAACTAACCACCTTTTTGATCGATACTTGGATTGACAATGCTTAATATTTAAAGATAACTAGTTTATAAAAAATTAGGGTACTTCAACAAAGGATTATATATTCAATAGATAGGAGTTTTCGGCAATTCGTCATACAGAAAAGAGCATAAAATGACAAAAATGCCTAACTAACTATTTGATGGCCGCGCAAAACATTTGCAGTGATCCTTAACTTGACTCTAGCTATTATTTGAAGCGTAATAATAAATAAAAAAATGATGACACATCAACATAGTGTTATCCATACAAAAATCGAAATTTTCCTAAGGTTCTTCGAGTAGAAATGACTTTAAGAAGGTGAAATTAACTAACTACCTATTTGATCGATACTTGGATTGACAATGCTTAATATTTCAAGATAACTAATAAATAAAAAATTAGGGTACTTCAACATAGGATTATATATTCAATAGGAAGGAGTTTTCGGCAATTCGTCAAACAAAAAAGAGCATAATAAGATAAAAATGCCTAACTAACTATTTGATGGCCGCGCAAAACATTTGCAGTGATCCTTAACTTGACTCTAGCAATTATTTGAAGCGTAATAAAAAATAAAAAATTGATGATATATCAACATAGTGTTATCTATACAAAAGTCGCAATTTTCCTAAGGTTCTTCGAGTAGAAATGACTTTAAGAAGGTGAAATTAACTAACCACCTATTTGAACGATACTTGGATTGACAATGCTTAATATTTAAAGATAACTAGTAAATAAAAAATTAGGGTACTTCAACAAAGGATTATATATTCAATAGGTAGGAGTTTTCGGCAATTCTTCAAACAGAAAAAAGCATAATATGACAAAAATGCCTAACTAACTATTTGATGGCCGCGCAAAACATTTGCAGTGATCCTTAACTTGACTCTAGCTATTATTTGAAGCGTAATAATAAATAAAAAAATGATGATACATCAACATAGTGTTATCCATACAAAAGTCGAAATTTTCCTAAGGTTCTTCGAGTAGAAATGACTTTAAGAAGGTGAAATTAACTAACTACCTATTTGATCGATACTTGGATTGACAATGCTTAATATTTCAAGATAACTAATAAATAAAAAATTAGGGTACTTCAACATAGGATTATATATTCAATAGGAAGGAGTTTTCGGCAATTCGTCAAACAAAAAAGAGCATAATAAGATAAAAATGCCTAACTAACTATTTGATGGCCGCGCAAAACATTTGCAGTGATCCTTAACTTGACTCTAGCAATTATTTGAAGCGTAATAAAAAATAAAAAATTGATGATATATCAACATAGTGTTATCTATACAAAAGTCGCAATTTTCCTAAGGTTCTTCGAGTAGAAATGACTTTAAGAAGGTGAAATTAACTTACCACCTATTTGATCGATACTTGGATTGACAATGCTTAATATTTCAAGATAACTAATAAATAAAAAATTAGGGTACTTCAACAAAGGATTAAATATTCAATAGGTAGGAGTATTCGGCAATTCGTCAAACAGAAAAGAGCATAATATGACAAAAATGCCTAACTAACTATTTGATGGCCGCGCAAAACATTTGCAGTGATCCTTAACTTGACTCTAACTATTATTTGAAGCGTAATAATAAATAAAAAAAATGATGATACATCAACATAGTGTTATCTATACAAAAGTCGCAATTTTCCTAAGGTTCTTCGTGTAGAAATGACTTTAAGAAGGTGAAATTAACTAACTACCTATTTGATCGATACATGGATTGACAATGCTTAATATTTCAAGATAACTAATAAATAAAAAATTAGGGTACTTCAACATAGGATTATATATTCAATAGGTAGGAGTTTTCGGCAATTCTTCAAACAGAAAAAAGCATAATATGACAAAAATGCCTAACTAACTATTTGATGGCCGCGCAAAACATTTGCAGTGATCCTTAACTTGACTCTAGCAATTATTTGAAGCGTAATAAAAAATAAAAAATTGATGATATATCAACATAGTGTTATCTATACAAAAGTCGCAATTTTCCTAAGGTTCTTCGAGTAGAAATGACTTTAAGAAGGTGAAATTAACTAACCACCTATTTGAACGATACTTGGATTGACAATGCTTAATATTTAAAGATAACTAGTAAATAAAAAATTAGGGTACTTCAACAAAGGATTATATATTCAATAGGTAGGAGTTTTCGGCAATTCGTCACACAAAAATGCGCATAATATGACAAAACATTCCTAACTACATATTTGATCGCCGCACAAAACATTTGCAGTGATCCTTAACTTTACTCTAGCCATTATTTGAAGTGTAATAATAAATAAAAAATGATGATACAACAACATAGTGTTATCTATACAAAAGTCGCAATTTTCCTAAGGTTCTTCGAGTAGAAGTGACTTTAAGAAGGTGAAATTAACTAACCACCTATTTGATCGATACTTGGATTGACAATGTTTAATATTTCAAGATAACTAGTAAATAAAAAATTGGGGTACTTCAACAAAGCATTAAATATTCAATAGGTAGGAGTTTTCGGCAATTCTTCAAACAGAAAAAAGCGTAATATGACAAAAATGCCTAACTAACTATTTGATGGCCGCGCAAAACATTTGCAGTGATCCTTAACTTGACTCTAGCTATTATTGGAAGCGTAATAATAAATAACAAAATGATGATACATCAACATAGTGTTATCTATACAAAAGTCGCAATTTTCCTAAGGTTCTTCGAGTAGAAATGACTTTAAGAAGGTGAAATTAACTTACCACCTATTTGATCGATACTTGGATTGACAATGCTTAATATTTCAAGATAACTAATAAATAAAAAATTAGGGTACTTCAACAAAGGATTAAATATTCAATAGGTAGGAGTATTCGGCAATTCGTCAAACAGAAAAGAGCATAATATGACAAAAATGCCTAACTAACTATTTGATGGCCGCGCAAAACATTTGCAGTGATCCTTAACTTGACTCTAACTATTATTTGAAGTGTAATAATAAATAAAAAAAATGATGATACATCAACATAGTGTTATCTATACAAAAGTCGCAATTTTCCTAAGGTTCTTCGTGTAGAAATGACTTTAAGAAGGTGAAATTAACTAACTACCTATTTGATCGATACATGGATTGACAATGCTTAATATTTCAAGATAACTAATAAATAAAAAATTAGGGTACTTCAACATAGGATTATATATTCAATAGGTAGGAGTTTTCGGCAATTCTTCAAACAGAAAAAAGCATAATATGACAAAAATGCCTAACTAACTATTTGATGGCCGCGCAAAACATTTGCAGTGATCCTTAACTTGACTCTAGCTATTATTTGAAGCGTAATAATAAATAAAAAAATGATGATACATCAACATAGTGTTATCCATACAAAAGTCGAAATTTTCCTAAGGTTCTTCGAGTAGAAATGACTTTAAGAAGGTGAAATTAACTAACTACCTATTTGATCGATACTTGGATTGACAATGCTTAATATTTCAAGATAACTAATAAATAAAAAATTAGGGTACTTCAACATAGGATTATATATTCAATAGGAAGGAGTTTTCGGCAATTCGTCAAACAAAAAAGAGCATAATAAGATAAAAATGCCTAACTAACTATTTGATGGCCGCGCAAAACATTTGCAGTGATCCTTAACTTGACTCTAGCAATTATTTGAAGCGTAATAAAAAATAAAAAATTGATGATATATCAACATAGTGTTATCTATACAAAAGTCGCAATTTTCCTAAGGTTCTTCGAGTAGAAATGACTTTAAGAAGGTGAAATTAACTAACCACCTATTTGAACGATACTTGGATTGACAATGCTTAATATTTAAAGATAACTAGTAAATAAAAAATTAGGGTACTTCAACAAAGGATTATATATTCAATAGGTAGGAGTTTTCGGCAATTCGTCACACAAAAATGCGCATAATATGACAAAACATTCCTAACTACATATTTGATCGCCGCACAAAACATTTGCAGTGATCCTTAACTTTACTCTAGCCATTATTTGAAGTGTAATAATAAATAAAAAATGATGATACAACAACATAGTGTTATCTATACAAAAGTCGCAATTTTCCTAAGGTTCTTCGAGTAGAAGTGACTTTAAGAAGGTGAAATTAACTAACCACCTATTTGATCGATACTTGGATTGACAATGTTTAATATTTCAAGATAACTAGTAAATAAAAAATTGGGGTACATCAACAAAGCATTATATAATCAATAGGTGGGAGTTTTCGGCAATTCGTCAAACAGAAAAGAGCATAATATGACAAAAATGCCTAACCAACTATTTGATGGCCGCGCAAAACATTTGCAGTGATCCTTAACTTGACTCTAGCTATTCTTTGAAGCATAATAATTAATAAAAAAATGATGATACATCAACATAGTTTTATCTATACAAAAGTCACAATTTTCCTAAGGTTCTTCGAGTAGAAATGACTTTAATAATGTAAAATTAACTAACCACCTATTTGATCGATACTTGGATTGACAATGCTTAATATTTCAAGATAACTAATAAATAAAAAATTAGGGTACTTCTACAAAGGATTATATATTCAATAGGTATGAGTTTTCGGCAATTCGTCAAACAGAAAAGAGCATAATATGACAAAAATGCCTAACTAACTATTTGATGGCCGCGTAAAACATTTGCAGTGATCCTTAACTTGACTCTAGCAATTATTTGAAGCGTAATAAAAAATAAAAAAATGATGATACATCAACATAGTGTTATCTATACAAAAGTCGCAATTTTCCTAAGGTTCTTCGAGTAGAAATGACTTTAAGAAGGTGAAATTAACTAACTACCTATTTGATCGATACTTGGATTGACAATGCTTAATATTTCAAGATAACTAATAAATAAAAAATTAGGGTACTTCCACAAAGGATTATATATTCAATAGGTAGGAGTTTTCGGCAATTCGTCAAACAGAAAAGAGCATAATATGACAAAAATGCCTAACCAACTATTTGTTGGCCGCGCAAAACATTTGCAGTGATCCATAACTTGACTCTAGCTATTATTTGAAGCGTAATAATTGATAAAAAAATAATGATACATCAACATAGTGTTATCTATACAAAAGTCGCAATTTTCCTAAGGTTCTTCGAGTAGAAGTGACTTTAAGAAGGTGAAATTAACTAACCACCTATTTGATCGATACTTGGATTGACAATGCTTAATATTTCAAGATAACAAACAAATAAAAAATTAGTGTACTTCAACAAAGGATTATATATTCAATAGGTAGGAGTTTTCGGCAAGTCGTCAAACAGAAATGCGCATAATATGACAAAAAATTCCTAACTACATATTTGATCGCCGCACAAAACATTTGCAGTGATCCTTAACTTTACTCTAGCTATTATTTGAAGTGTAATAATAAATAAAAAATGATGATACAACAACATAGTGTTATCTATACAAAAGTCGCAATTTTCCTAAGGTTCTTCGAGTAGAAGTGACTTTAAGAAGGTGAAATTAACTAACCACCTATTTGATCGATACTTGGAATGACAATGTTTAATATTTCAAGATAACTAGTAAATAAAAAATTGCGGTACTTCAACAAAGCATTATATAATCAATAGGTGGGAGTTTTCGGCAATTCCTCAAACATAAAAGAGCATAATATGACAAAAATGCCTAACTACCTATTTGATGGCCGCGCAAAACATTTGCAGTGATCCTTAACTTGACTCTAGCTATTATTTGAAGCATAATAATTAATAAAAAAATGATGATACATCAACATAGTTTTATCTATACAAAAGTCACAATTTTCCTAAGGTTCTTCGAGTAGAAATGACTTTAATAATGTAAAATTAACTAACCACCTATTTGATCGATACTTGGATTGACAATGCTTAATATTTCAAGATAACTAATAAATAAAAAATTAGGGTACTTCTACAAAGGATTATATATTCAATAGGTAGGAATTTTCGGCAATTCGTCAAACAGAAAAGAGCATAATATGACAAAAATGCCTAACCAACTATTTGTTGGCCGCGCAAAACATTTGCAGTGATCCATAACTTGACTCTAGCTATTATTTGAAGCGTAATAATAAATAAAAAAATGATGATACATCAACATAGTGTTATCTATACAAAGTCGCAATTTTCCTAAGGTTCTTCGAGTAGAAGTGACTTTAAGAAGGTGAAATTAACTAACCACCTATTTGATCGATACTTGGATTGACAATGCTTAATATTTCAAGATAACAAACAAATAAAAAATTAGTGTACTTCAACAAAGGATTATATATTCAATAGGTAGGAGTTTTCGGCAAGTCGTCAAACAGAAATGCGCATAATATGACAAAAAATTCCTAACTACATATTTGATCGCCGCACAAAACATTTGCAGTGATCCTTAACTTTACTCTAGCTATTATTTGAAGTGTAATAATAAATAAAAAATGATGATACAACAACATAGTGTTATCTATACAAAAGTCGCAATTTTCCTAAGGTTCTTCGAGTAGAAGTGACTTTAAGAAAGTGAAATTAACTAACCACCTATTTGATCGATACTTGGAATGACAATGTTTAATATTTCAAGATAACTAGTAAATAAAAAATTGCGGTACTTCAACAAAGCATTATATAATCAATAGGTGGGAGTTTTCGGCAATTCTTCAAACATAAAAGAGCATAATATGACAAAAATGCCTAACTACCTATTTGATGGCCGCGCAAAACATTTGCAGTGATCCTTAACTTGACTCTAGCTATTATTTGAAGCATAATAATTAATAAAAAAATGATGATACATCAACATAGTTTTATCTATACAAAAGTCACAATTTTCCTAAGGTTCTTCGAGTAGAAATGACTTTAATAATGTAAAATTAACTAACCACCTATTTGATCGATACTTGGATTGACAATGCTTAATATTTCAAGATAACTAATAAATAAAAAATTAGGGTACTTCTACAAAGGATTATATATTCAATAGGTATGAGTTTTCGGCAATTCGTCAAACAAAAAAGAGCATAATATGACAAAAATGCCTAACCAACTATTTGATGGCCGCGCAAAACATTTGCAGTGATCCTTAACTTGACTCTAGCTATTATTTGAAGCATAATAATTAATAAAAAAATGATGATACATCAACATAGTTTTATCTATACAAAAGTCACAATTTTCCTAAGGTTCTTCGAGTAGAAATGACTTTAATAATGTAAAATTAACTAACCACCTATTTGATCGATACTTGGATTGACAATGCTTAATATTTCAAGATAACTAATAAATAAAAAATTAGGGTACTTCTACAAAGGATTATATATTCAATAGGTATGAGTTTTCGGCAATTCGTCAGACAGAAAAGAGCATAATATGACAAAAATGCCTAACTAACTATTTGATGGCCGCGTAAAACATTTGCAGTGATCCTTAACTTGACTATAGCAATTATTTGAAGCGTAATAAAAAATAAAAAAACGATGATACATCAACATAGTGTTATCTATACAAAAGTCGCAATTTTCCTAAGGTTCTTCGAGTAGAAATGAATTTAAGAAGGTGAAATTAACTAACTACCTATTTGATCGATACTTGGATTGACAATGCTTAATATTTCAAGATAACTAATAAATAAAAAATTAGTGTACTTCAACAAAGGATTATATATTCAATAGGTAGGAGTTTTCGGCAAGTCGTCAAACAGAAATGCGCATAATATGACAAAAAATTCCTAACTACATATTTGATCGCCGCACAAAACATTTGCAGTGATCCTTAACTTTACTCTAGCTATTATTTGAAGTGTAATAATAAATAAAAAATGATGATACAACAACATAGTGTTATCTATACAAAAGTCGCAATTTTCCTAAGGTTCTTCGAGTAGAAGTGACTTTAAGAAAGTGAAATTAACTAACCACCTATTTGATCGATACTTGGAATGACAATGTTTAATATTTCAAGATAACTAGTAAATAAAAAATTGCGGTACTTCAACAAAGCATTATATAATCAATAGGTGGGAGTTTTCGGCAATTCCTCAAACATAAAAGAGCATAATATGACAAAAATGCCTAACTACCTATTTGATGGCCGCGCAAAACATTTGCAGTGATCCTTAACTTGACTCTAGCTATTATTTGAAGCATAATAATTAATAAAAAAATGATGATACATCAACATAGTTTTATCTATACAAAAGTCACAATTTTCCTAAGGTTCTTCGAGTAGAAATGACTTTAATAATGTAAAATTAACTAACCACCTATTTGATCGATACTTGGATTGACAATGCTTAATATTTCAAGATAACTAATAAATAAAAAATTAGGGTACTTCTACAAAGGATTATATATTCAATAGGTAGGAATTTTCGGCAATTCGTCAAACAGAAAAGAGCATAATATGACAAAAATGCCTAACCAACTATTTGTTGGCCGCGCAAAACATTTGCAGTGATCCATAACTTGACTCTAGCTATTATTTGAAGCGTAATAATAAATAAAAAAATGATGATACATCAACATAGTGTTATCTATACAAAGTCGCAATTTTCCTAAGGTTCTTCGAGTAGAAGTGACTTTAAGAAGGTGAAATTAACTAACCACCTATTTGATCGATACTTGGATTGACAATGCTTAATATTTCAAGATAACAAACAAATAAAAAATTAGTGTACTTCAACAAAGGATTATATATTCAATAGGTAGGAGTTTTCGGCAAGTCGTCAAACAGAAATGCGCATAATATGACAAAAAATTCCTAACTACATATTTGATCGCCGCACAAAACATTTGCAGTGATCCTTAACTTTACTCTAGCTATTATTTGAAGTGTAATAATAAATAAAAAATGATGATACAACAACATAGTGTTATCTATACAAAAGTCGCAATTTTCCTAAGGTTCTTCGAGTAGAAGTGACTTTAAGAAAGTGAAATTAACTAACCACCTATTTGATCGATACTTGGAATGACAATGTTTAATATTTCAAGATAACTAGTAAATAAAAAATTGCGGTACTTCAACAAAGCATTATATAATCAATAGGTGGGAGTTTTCGGCAATTCTTCAAACATAAAAGAGCATAATATGACAAAAATGCCTAACTACCTATTTGATGGCCGCGCAAAACATTTGCAGTGATCCTTAACTTGACTCTAGCTATTATTTGAAGCATAATAATTAATAAAAAAATGATGATACATCAACATAGTTTTATCTATACAAAAGTCACAATTTTCCTAAGGTTCTTCGAGTAGAAATGACTTTAATAATGTAAAATTAACTAACCACCTATTTGATCGATACTTGGATTGACAATGCTTAATATTTCAAGATAACTAATAAATAAAAAATTAGGGTACTTCTACAAAGGATTATATATTCAATAGGTATGAGTTTTCGGCAATTCGTCAAACAAAAAAGAGCATAATATGACAAAAATGCCTAACCAACTATTTGATGGCCGCGCAAAACATTTGCAGTGATCCTTAACTTGACTCTAGCTATTATTTGAAGCATAATAATTAATAAAAAAATGATGATACATCAACATAGTTTTATCTATACAAAAGTCACAATTTTCCTAAGGTTCTTCGAGTAGAAATGACTTTAATAATGTAAAATTAACTAACCACCTATTTGATCGATACTTGGATTGACAATGCTTAATATTTCAAGATAACTAATAAATAAAAAATTAGGGTACTTCTACAAAGGATTATATATTCAATAGGTATGAGTTTTCGGCAATTCGTCAGACAGAAAAGAGCATAATATGACAAAAATGCCTAACTAACTATTTGATGGCCGCGTAAAACATTTGCAGTGATCCTTAACTTGACTATAGCAATTATTTGAAGCGTAATAAAAAATAAAAAAACGATGATACATCAACATAGTGTTATCTATACAAAAGTCGCAATTTTCCTAAGGTTCTTCGAGTAGAAATGAATTTAAGAAGGTGAAATTAACTAACTACCTATTTGATCGATACTTGGATTGACAATGCTTAATATTTCAAGATAACTAATAAATAAAAAATTAGGGTACTTCCACAAAGGATTATATATTCAATAGGTAAGAGTTTTCGGCAATTCGTCAAACAGAAAAGAGCATAATATGACAAAAATGCCTAACCAACTATTTGATGGCCGCGCAAAACATTTGCAGTGATCCATAACTTGACTCTAGCTATTATTTGAAGCGTAATAATAAATAAAAAAATGATGATACATCAACACAGTGTTATCTATACAAAAGTCGCAATTTTCCTAAGGTTCTTCGAGTAGAAGTGACTTTAAGAAGGTGAAATTAACTAACCACCTATTTGATCGATACTTGGATTGACAATGCTTAATATTTCAAGATAACAAACAAATAAAAAATTAGTGTACTTCAACAAAGGATTATATATTCAATAGGTAGGAGTTTTCGGCAAGTCGTAAAACCGAAAAGAGCGTAATATGACAAAAATGCCTAACTAACTATTTGATGGCCGCGCAAAACGTTTGCAGTGATCCTTAACTTGACTCTAGCTATTATTTGAAGCGTAATAATAAATTAAAAAATGAAGATACATCAACATAGTGTTATCTATACAAAAGTCGCAATTTTCCTAAGGTTCTTCGAGTAGAAATGACTTTAAGAAGGTGAAATTAACTAACCACCTATTTCAACGATACTTGGATTGACAATGCTTAATATTTAAAGATAACTTGTAAATAAAAAATTAGGGTACTTCTACAAAGGATTATATATTCAATAGGTAGGAATTTTCGGCAATTCGTCAAACAGAAAAGAGCATAATATGACAAAAATGCCTAACCAACTATTTGTTGGCCGCGCAAAACATTTGCAGTGATCCATAACTTGACTCTAGCTATTATTTGAAGCGTAATAATAAATAAAAAAATGATGATACATCAACATAGTGTTATCTATACAAAGTCGCAATTTTCCTAAGGTTCTTCGAGTAGAAGTGACTTTAAGAAGGTGAAATTAACTAACCACCTATTTGATCGATACTTGGATTGACAATGCTTAATATTTCAAGATAACAAACAAATAAAAAATTAGTGTACTTCAACAAAGGATTATATATTCAATAGGTAGGAGTTTTCGGCAAGTCGTCAAACAGAAATGCGCATAATATGACAAAAAATTCCTAACTACATATTTGATCGCCGCACAAAACATTTGCAGTGATCCTTAACTTTACTCTAGCTATTATTTGAAGTGTAATAATAAATAAAAAATGATGATACAACAACATAGTGTTATCTATACAAAAGTCGCAATTTTCCTAAGGTTCTTCGAGTAGAAGTGACTTTAAGAAGGTGAAATTAACTAACCACCTATTTGATCGATACTTGGAATGACAATGTTTAATATTTCAAGATAACTAGTAAATAAAAAATTGCGGTACTTCAACAAAGCATTATATAATCAATAGGTGGGAGTTTTCGGCAATTCTTCAAACATAAAAGAGCATAATATGACAAAAATGCCTAACTACCTATTTGATGGCCGCGCAAAACATTTGCAGTGATCCTTAACTTGACTCTAGCTATTATTTGAAGCATAATAATTAATAAAAAAATGATGATACATCAACATAGTTTTATCTATACAAAAGTCACAATTTTCCTAAGGTTCTTCGAGTAGAAATGACTTTAATAATGTAAAATTAACTAACCACCTATTTGATCGATACTTGGATTGACAATGCTTAATATTTCAAGATAACTAATAAATAAAAAATTAGGGTACTTCTACAAAGGATTATATATTCAATAGGTATGAGTTTTCGGCAATTCGTCAAACAAAAAAGAGCATAATATGACAAAAATGCCTAACCAACTATTTGATGGCCGCGCAAAACATTTGCAGTGATCCTTAACTTGACTCTAGCTATTATTTGAAGCATAATAATTAATAAAAAAATGATGATACATCAACATAGTTTTATCTATACAAAAGTCACAATTTTCCTAAGGTTCTTCGAGTAGAAATGACTTTAATAATGTAAAATTAACTAACCACCTATTTGATCGATACTTGGATTGACAATGCTTAATATTTCAAGATAACTAATAAATAAAAAATTAGGGTACTTCTACAAAGGATTATATATTCAATAGGTATGAGTTTTCGGCAATTCGTCAGACAGAAAAGAGCATAATATGACAAAAATGCCTAACTAACTATTTGATGGCCGCGTAAAACATTTGCAGTGATCCTTAACTTGACTATAGCAATTATTTGAAGCGTAATAAAAAATAAAAAAACGATGATACATCAACATAGTGTTATCTATACAAAAGTCGCAATTTTCCTAAGGTTCTTCGAGTAGAAATGAATTTAAGAAGGTGAAATTAACTAACTACCTATTTGATCGATACTTGGATTGACAATGCTTAATATTTCAAGATAACTAATAAATAAAAAATTAGGGTACTTCCACAAAGGATTATATATTCAATAGGTAAGAGTTTTCGGCAATTCGTCAAACAGAAAAGAGCATAATATGACAAAAATGCCTAACCAACTATTTGATGGCCGCGCAAAACATTTGCAGTGATCCATAACTTGACTCTAGCTATTATTTGAAGCGTAATAATAAATAAAAAAATGATGATACATCAACACAGTGTTATCTATACAAAAGTCGCAATTTTCCTAAGGTTCTTCGAGTAGAAGTGACTTTAAGAAGGTGAAATTAACTAACCACCTATTTGATCGATACTTGGATTGACAATGCTTAATATTTCAAGATAACTAATAAATAAAAAATTAGGGTACTTCAACAAAGGATTATATATTCAATAGGTAGGAGTTTTCGGCAATTCGTCAAACAGAAATGCGCATAATATGACAAAAAATTCCTAACTACATATTTGATCGCCGCACAAAACATTTGCAGTGATCCTTAACTTTACTCTAGCTATTATTTGAAGCGTAATAATAAATTAAAAAATGAAGATACATCAACATAGTGTTATCTATACAAAAGTCGCAATTTTCCTAAGGTTCTTCGAGTAGAAATGACTTTAAGAAGGTGAAATTAACTAACCACCTATTTCAACGATACTTGGATTGACAATGCTTAATATTTAAAGATAACTTGTAAATAAAAAATTAGGGTACTTCAACAAAGGATTACATATTCAATAGGTAGGAGTTTTCGGCAATTCGTCACACAGAAAAGAGCATAATATGACAAAAATGCCTAACTAACTATTTGATGGACGCGTAAAACATTTGCAGTGATCCTTAACTTGACTCTCGCTATTATTTGAAGCGTAATAATAAATAAAAAAATGATGATACATCAACATAGTGTTATCCATACAAAAGTCGAAATTTTCCTAAGGTTCTTCGAGTAGAAATGACTTTAAGAAGGTGAAATTAACTAACTACCTATTTGATCGATACTTGGATTGACAATGCTTAATATTTCAAGATAACTAATAAATAAAAAATTAGGGTACTTCAACAAAGGATTATATATTCAATAGGTAGGAGTTTTCGGCAATTCGTCAAACAGAAATGCGCATAATATGACAAAAAATTCCTAACTACATATTTGATCGCCGCACAAAACATTTGCAGTGATCCTTAACTTTACTCTAGCTATTATTTGAAGTGTAATAATAAATAAAAAATGATGATACAACAACATAGTGTTATCTATACAAAAGTCGCAATTTTCCTAAGGTTCTTCGAGTAGAAGTGACTTTAAGAAGGTGAAATTAACTAACCACCTATTTGATCGATACTTGGAATGACAATGTTTAATATTTCAAGATAACTAGTAAATAAAAAAATTGCGGGTACTTCAACAAAGCATTATATAATCAATAGGTGGGAGTTTTCGGCAATTCTTCAAACATAAAAGAGCATAATATGACAAAAATGCCTAACTACCTATTTGATGGCCGCGCAAAACATTTGCAGTGATCCTTAACTTGACTCTAGCTATTATTTGAAGCATAATAATTAATAAAAAAATGATGATACATCAACATAGTTTTATCTATACAAAAGTCACAATTTTCCTAAGGTTCTTCGAGTAGAAATGACTTTAATAATGTAAAATTAACTAACCACCTATTTGATCGATACTTGGATTGACAATGCTTAATATTTCAAGATAACTAATAAATAAAAAATTAGGGTACTTCTACAAAGGATTATATATTCAATAGGTATGAGTTTTCGGCAATTCGTCAAACAAAAAAGAGCATAATATGACAAAAATGCCTAACCAACTATTTGATGGCCGCGCAAAACATTTGCAGTGATCCTTAACTTGACTCTAGCTATTATTTGAAGCATAATAATTAATAAAAAAATGATGATACATCAACATAGTTTTATCTATACAAAAGTCACAATTTTCCTAAGGTTCTTCGAGTAGAAATGACTTTAATAATGTAAAATTAACTAACCACCTATTTGATCGATACTTGGATTGACAATGCTTAATATTTCAAGATAACTAATAAATAAAAAATTAGGGTACTTCTACAAAGGATTATATATTCAATAGGTATGAGTTTTCGGCAATTCGTCAGACAGAAAAGAGCATAATATGACAAAAATGCCTAACTAACTATTTGATGGCCGCGTAAAACATTTGCAGTGATCCTTAACTTGACTATAGCAATTATTTGAAGCGTAATAAAAAATAAAAAAACGATGATACATCAACATAGTGTTATCTATACAAAAGTCGCAATTTTCCTAAGGTTCTTCGAGTAGAAATGAATTTAAGAAGGTGAAATTAACTAACTACCTATTTGATCGATACTTGGATTGACAATGCTTAATATTTCAAGATAACTAATAAATAAAAAATTAGGGTACTTCCACAAAGGATTATATATTCAATATTCAATAGGTAAGAGTTTTCGGCAATTCGTCAAACAGAAAAGAGCATAATATGACAAAAATGCCTAACCAACTATTTGATGGCCGCGCAAAACATTTGCAGTGATCCATAACTTGACTCTAGCTATTATTTGAAGCGTAATAATAAATAAAAAAATGATGATACATCAACACAGTGTTATCTATACAAAAGTCGCAATTTTCCTAAGGTTCTTCGAGTAGAAGTGACTTTAAGAAGGTGAAATTAACTAACCACCTATTTGATCGATACTTGGATTGACAATGCTTAATATTTCAAGATAACTAATAAATAAAAAATTAGGGTACTTCAACAAAGGATTATATATTCAATAGGTAGGAGTTTTCCGGCAATTCGTCAAACAGAAATGCGCATAATATGACAAAAAATTCCTAACTACATATTTGATCGCCGCACAAAACATTTGCAGTGATCCTTAACTTTACTCTAGCTATTATTTGAAGCGTAATAATAAATTAAAAAATGAAGATACATCAACATAGTGTTATCTATACAAAAGTCGCAATTTTCCTAAGGTTCTTCGAGTAGAAATGACTTTAAGAAGGTGAAATTAACTAACCACCTATTTCAACGATACTTGGATTGACAATGCTTAATATTTAAAGATAACTTGTAAATAAAAAATTAGGGTACTTCAACAAAGGATTACATATTCAATAGGTAGGAGTTTTCGGCAATTCGTCACACAGAAAAGAGCATAATATGACAAAAATGCCTAACTAACTATTTGATGGCCGCGTAAAACATTTGCAGTGATCCTTAACTTGACTCTCGCTATTATTTGAAGCGTAATAATAAATAAAAAAATGATGATACATCAACATAGTGTTATCCATACAAAAGTCGAAATTTTCCTAAGGTTCTTCGAGTAGAAATGACTTTAAGAAGGTGAAATTAACTAACTACCTATTTGATCGATACTTGGATTGACAATGCTTAATATTTCAAGATAACTAATAAATAAAAAATTAGGGTACTTCAACAAAGGATTATATATTCAATAGGTAGGAGTTTTCGGCAATTCGTCAAACAGAAATGCGCATAATATGACAAAAAATTCCTAACTACATATTTGATCGCCGCACAAAACATTTGCAGTGATCCTTAACTTTACTCTAGCTATTATTTGAAGTGTAATAATAAATAAAAAATGATGATACAACAACATAGTGTTATCTATACAAAAGTCGCAATTTTTCTAAGGTTCTTCGAGTAGAAGTGACTTTAAGAAGGTGAAATTAACTAACCACCTATTTGATCGATACTTGGAATGACAATGTTTAATATTTCAGAATAACTAGTAAATAAAAAATTGCGGTACTTCAACAAAGCATTATATAATCAATAGGTGGGAGTTTTCGGCAATTCTTCAAACATAAAAGAGCATAATATGACAAAAATGCCTAACAACCTATTTGATCGCCGCGCAAAACATTTGCATTGATCCCTAACTTGACTCTAGCTATTATTGGAAGCGTAATAATAAATAAAAAAATGATGATACATCAACATAGTGTTATCTATACAAAAGTCGCAATTTTCCTAAGGTTCTTCGAGTGGAAATGACTTTAAGAAGGTGAAATTAACTTACCACCTATTTGATCGATACTTGGATTGACAATGCTTAATATTTCAAGATAACTAATAAATAAAAAATTAGGTTACTTCAACAAAGGATTAAATATTCAATAGGTAGGAGTTTTCGGCAATTCGTCAAACAGAAAAGAGCATAATATGACAAAAATGCCTAACTAACTATTTGATGGCCGTGCAAAACATTTGCAGTGATCCTTAACTTGACTCTAGCTATTATTTGAAGCGTATTAATAAATAAAAAATGATGATACATCAACATCGTGTTATCTATACAAAAGTCACAATTTTCCTAAGGTTCTTCGAGTAGAAATGACTTTAAGAATGTGAAATTAACTAACCACCTATTTGATCGATACTTGGATTGACAATGCTTAATATTTCAAGATAACAAATAAATAAAAAATTAGGGTACTTCAACAAAGGATTATATATTCAATAGGTAGGAGTTTTCGGCATGTCGTAAAACAGAAAAGAGCATAATATGACAAAAATGCTTAACTAACTATTTGATGGCCGCGCAAAACATTTGCAGTGATACTTAACTTGACTCTAGCTATTATTTGAAGTGTAATAATAAATAAAAAAATGATGATACATCAACATAGTGTTATCTGTACAAAAGTCGCAATTTTCCTAACGTTCTTCAGGTAGAAATGACTTTAAGAAGGTGAAATTAACTAACCACCTTTTTGATCGATACTTGGATTGACAATGCTTAATATTTCAAGATAACTAGTAAATAAAAAATTAGGGTACTTCAACAAAGGATTATATATTCAATAGGTGGGAGTTTTCGGCAATTCTTCAAACAGAAAAAAGCATAATATGACAAAAATGCCTAACTAACTATTTGATGGACTCGCAAAACTTTTGCAGTGATCCTTAATTTGACTCTAGCTATTATTTGAAGCGTAATAATAAATAAAAAAATGATGATACATCAACATAGTGTTATCTACACAAAAGTCGCAATTTTCCTAAGGTTCTTCGAGTAGAAATGACTTTAAGAAGGTGAAATTAACTAACCACCTATTTGATCGATACTTGGATTGACAATGCTTAATATTTAAAGATAACTAGTTTATAAAAAATTAGGGTCCTTCAACAAAGGATTATATATTCAATAGGTAGGAGTTTTCGGCAATTCGTCAAACAGAAAAGAGCATAATATGACAAAAATGCCTAACTAACTATTTGATGGCCGCGCAAAACATTTGCAGTGATCCTTAACTTGACTCTAGCTATTATTTGAAGCGTAATAATAAATAAAAAAATGATGATACATCAACATCGTGTTATCTATACAAAAGTCGCAATTTTCCTAAGGTTCTTCGAGTAGAAATGGCTTTAAGAATGTGAAAGTAACTAACTACCTATTTGATCGATACTTGGATTGACAATGCTTAATATTTCAAGATAACAAATAAATAAAAAATTAGGGTACTTCAACAAAGGATTATATATTCAATAGGTAGGAGTTTTCGGCATGTCGTAAAACAGAAAAGAGCATAATATGACAAAAATGCCTAACTAACTATTTGATGGCCGCGCAAAACATTTGCAGTGATCCTTAACTTGACTCTAGCAATTATTTGAAGCGTAATAAAAAATAAAAAAATGATGATACATCAACATAGTGTTATCTGTACAAAAGTCGCAATTTTCCAATGGTTCTTCTAGTAGAAATGACTTTAAGAAGGTGAAATTAACTAACTACCTATTTGATCGATACATGGATTGACAATGCTTAATATTTCAAGATAACTAATAAATAAAAAATTAGGGTACTTCAACAAAGGATTATATAGTCAATAGGTAGGAGTTTTCGGCAATTCGTCAAACAGAAAATAGCATAATATGACAAAAATGCCTAACTAACTCTTTGATGGCCGCGCAAAACATTTGCAGTGATCCTTAACTTGACTCTAGCTATTATTTGAAGCGTAATAATAAATAAAAAAATGATGATACATCAACATAGTGTTATCTATACAAAAGTCGCAATTTTCCTAAGGTTCTTCGAGTAGAAGTGACTTTAAGAAGGTGAAATTAACTAACCACCTATTTGATCGATACTTGGATTGACAATGCTTAATATTTAAAGATAACTAGTTTATAAAAAATTAGGGTACTTCAACAAAGGATTATATATTCAATAGGTAGGAGTTTTCGGCAATTCGTCAAACAGAAAAGAGCATAATATGACAAAAATGCCTAACTAACTATTTGATGGCCGCGCAAAACATTTGCAGTGATCCTTAACTTGACTCTAGCTATTATTTGAAGCGTAATAATAAATAAAAAAATGATGACACATCAACATAGTGTTATCTATACAAAAGTCGCAATTTTCCTAAGGTTCTTCGTGTAGAAATGACTTTAAGAAGGTTAAATTAACTAACTACCTATTTGATCGATACTTGGATTGACAATGCTTAATATTTCAAGATAACTAATGAATAAAAAATTAGGGTACTTCAAGAAAGGATTATATATTCATTAGGTAGGAGTTTTCGGCAATTCGTCAAACAAAAAAGAGCATGATATGACAAAAATGCCTAACTAACTATTTGATGGCCGCGCAAAACATTTGAAGTGATCCTTAATTTGACTCTAGCTATTATTTGAAGCGTAATAATAAATAAAAAAATGATGATACATCAACATAGTGTTATCTATACAAAAGTCGCAATATTCCTAAGGTTCTTCGAGTAGAAATGACTTTAAGAAGGTTAAATTAACTAACTACCTATTTGATCGATACTTGGATTGACAATGCTTAATATTTCAAGATAACTAATAAATAAAAAATTAGGGTACTTCAACAAAGGATTATATTTTCAATAGGTAGGAGTTTGCGGCAATTCGTCAAACAGAAAAGAGCATAATATGACAAAAATGCCTAACTAACTATTTGATGGCCCCGTAAAACATTTGCAGTGATACTTAACTTGACTCTAGCTATTATTTGAAGGGTAATAATAAATAAAAAAATGATGATACATCAACATAGTGTTATCTGTACAAAAGTCGCAATTTTCCTAAGGTTCTTCAGGTAGAAATGACTTTAAGAAGGTGAAATTAACTAACCACCTATTGGATCGATACTTGGATTGACAATGCTTAATATTTAAAGATAACTAGTAAATAAAAAGTTAGGGTACTTCAACAAAGGATTATATATTCAATAGGTAGGAGTTTTCGGCAATTCGTCAAACAGAAAAGAGCTTAATATTACAAAAATGCCTAACTAACTATTTGATGGCCGCGCAAAACATTTGAAGTGATCCTTAATTTGACTCTAGCTATTATTTGAAGCGTAATAATAAATAAAAAAATGATGATACATCAACATAGTGTTATCTATACAAAAGTCGCAATATTCCTAAGGTTCTTCGAGTAGAAATGACTTTAAGAAGGTTAAATTAACTAACTACCTATTTGATCGATACTTGGATTGACAATGCTTAATATTTCAAGATAACTAATAAATAAAAAATTAGGGTACTTCAACAAAGGATTATATTTTCAATAGGTAGGAGTTTGCGGCAATTCGTCAAACAGAAAAGAGCATAATATGACAAAAATGCCTAACTAACTATTTGATGGCCCCGTAAAACATTTGCAGTGATACTTAACTTGACTCTAGCTATTATTTGAAGGGTAATAATAAATAAAAAAATGATGATACATCAACATAGTGTTATCTGTACAAAAGTCGCAATTTTCCTAAGGTTCTTCAGGTAGAAATGACTTTAAGAAGGTGAAATTAACTAACCACCTTTTTTATCGATACTTGGATTGACAATGCTTAATATTTCAAGATAACTAGTAAATAAAAAATTAGGGTACTTCAACAAAGGATTATTTATTCAATAGGTAGGAGTTTTCGGCAATTCTTCAAACAGAAAAAAGCGTAATATGACAAAAATGCCTAACTAACTATTTGATGGCCGCGCAAAACATATGCAGTGATCCTTAACTTGACTCTAGCTATTATTTGAAGCGTAATAATAAATAAAAAAATGATGGTACATCAACATAGTGTTATCTATACAAAAGTCGCAATTTTCCTAAGGTTCTTCGAGTAGAAATGACTTTAAGAAGGTGAAATTAACTAACCACCTATTTGATCGATACTTGGATTGACAATGCTTAATATTTCAAGATAACTAATAAATAAAAAATTAGGGTACTTCAACAAAGGATTATATATTCAATAGGTAGGAGTTTTCGGCAATTCGTCAAACAGAAAAGAGCATAATATGACAAAAATGCCTAACTAACTATTTGATGGCCGCACAAAACATTTGCAGTGATCCTTAACTTGACTCTAGCTATTATTTCAAGTGTAATAATAAATAAAAAAATGATGATACATCAACATAGTGTTATCTATACAAAAGTCGCAATTTTCCTAAGGTTCTTCGAGTGGAAATGACTTTAAGAAGGTGAAATTAACTTACCACCTATTTGATCGATACTTGGATTGACAATGCTTAATATTTCAAGATAACTAATAAATAAAAAATTAGGTTACTTCAACAAAGGATTAAATATTCAATAGGTAGGAGTTTTCGGCAATTCGTCAAACAGAAAAGAGCATAATATGACAAAAATGCCTAACTAACTATTTGATGGCCGTGCAAAACATTTGCAGTGATCCTTAACTTGACTCTAGCTATTATTTGAAGCGTATTAATAAATAAAAAATGATGATACATCAACATCGTGTTATCTATACAAAAGTCACAATTTTCCTAAGGTTCTTCGAGTAGAAATGACTTTAAGAATGTGAAATTAACTAACCACCTATTTGATCGATACTTGGATTGACAATGCTTAATATTTCAAGATAACAAATAAATAAAAAATTAGGGTACTTCAACAAAGGATTATATATTCAATAGGTAGGAGTTTTCGGCATGTCGTAAAACAGAAAAGAGCATAATATGACAAAAATGCTTAACTAACTATTTGATGGCCGCGCAAAACATTTGCAGTGATACTTAACTTGACTCTAGCTATTATTTGAAGTGTAATAATAAATAAAAAAATGATGATACATCAACATAGTGTTATCTGTACAAAAGTCGCAATTTTCCTAACGTTCTTCAGGTAGAAATGACTTTAAGAAGGTGAAATTAACTAACCACCTTTTTGATCGATACTTGGATTGACAATGCTTAATATTTCAAGATAACTAGTAAATAAAAAATTAGGGTACTTCAACAAAGGATTATATATTCAATAGGTGGGAGTTTTCGGCAATTCTTCAAACAGAAAAAAGCATAATATGACAAAAATGCCTAACTAACTATTTGATGGACTCGCAAAACTTTTGCAGTGATCCTTAATTTGACTCTAGCTATTATTTGAAGCGTAATAATAAATAAAAAAATGATGATACATCAACATAGTGTTATCTACACAAAAGTCGCAATTTTCCTAAGGTTCTTCGAGTAGAAATGACTTTAAGAAGGTGAAATTAACTAACCACCTATTTGATCGATACTTGGATTGACAATGCTTAATATTTAAAGATAACTAGTTTATAAAAAATTAGGGTCCTTCAACAAAGGATTATATATTCAATAGGTAGGAGTTTTCGGCAATTCGTCAAACAGAAAAGAGCATAATATGACAAAAATGCCTAACTAACTATTTGATGGCCGCGCAAAACATTTGCAGTGATCCTTAACTTGACTCTAGCTATTATTTGAAGCGTAATAATAAATAAAAAAAATGATGATACATCAACATCGTGTTATCTATACAAAAGTCGCAATTTTCCTAAGGTTCTTCGAGTAGAAATGGCTTTAAGAATGTGAAAGTAACTAACTACCTATTTGATCGATACTTGGATTGACAATGCTTAATATTTCAAGATAACAAATAAATAAAAAATTAGGGTACTTCAACAAAGGATTATATATTCAATAGGTAGGAGTTTTCGGCATGTCGTAAAACAGAAAAGAGCATAATATGACAAAAATGCCTAACTAACTATTTGATGGCCGCGCAAAACATTTGCAGTGATCCTTAACTTGACTCTAGCAATTATTTGAAGCGTAATAAAAAATAAAAAAATGATGATACATCAACATAGTGTTATCTGTACAAAAGTCGCAATTTTCCAATGGTTCTTCTAGTAGAAATGACTTTAAGAAGGTGAAATTAACTAACTACCTATTTGATCGATACATGGATTGACAATGCTTAATATTTCAAGATAACTAATAAATAAA
Organism: Rhodomyrtus psidioides; assembly: GCA_021437785.1. Taxonomy (NCBI): domain Eukaryota; kingdom Viridiplantae; phylum Streptophyta; class Magnoliopsida; order Myrtales; family Myrtaceae; genus Rhodomyrtus; species Rhodomyrtus psidioides. The sequence continues at coordinate 4,853,086 of JAILYB010000059.1, read as the reverse complement.
AAATTAGGGTACTTCAACAAAGGATTATATAGTCAATAGGTAGGAGTTTTCGGCAATTCGTCAAACAGAAAATAGCATAATATGACAAAAATGCCTAACTAACTCTTTGATGGCCGCGCAAAACATTTGCAGTGATCCTTAACTTGACTCTAGCTATTATTTGAAGCGTAATAATAAATAAAAAAATGATGATACATCAACATAGTGTTATCTATACAAAAGTCGCAATTTTCCTAAGGTTCTTCGAGTAGAAGTGACTTTAAGAAGGTGAAATTAACTAACCACCTATTTGATCGATACTTGGATTGACAATGCTTAATATTTAAAGATAACTAGTTTATAAAAAATTAGGGTACTTCAACAAAGGATTATATATTCAATAGGTAGGAGTTTTCGGCAATTCGTCAAACAGAAAAGAGCATAATATGACAAAAATGCCTAACTAACTATTTGATGGCCGCGCAAAACATTTGCAGTGATCCTTAACTTGACTCTAGCTATTATTTGAAGCGTAATAATAAATAAAAAAATGATGACACATCAACATAGTGTTATCTATACAAAAGTCGCAATTTTCCTAAGGTTCTTCGTGTAGAAATGACTTTAAGAAGGTTAAATTAACTAACTACCTATTTGATCGATACTTGGATTGACAATGCTTAATATTTCAAGATAACTAATGAATAAAAAATTAGGGTACTTCAAGAAAGGATTATATATTCATTAGGTAGGAGTTTTCGGCAATTCGTCAAACAAAAAAGAGCATGATATGACAAAAATGCCTAACTAACTATTTGATGGCCGCGCAAAACATTTGAAGTGATCCTTAATTTGACTCTAGCTATTATTTGAAGCGTAATAATAAATAAAAAAATGATGATACATCAACATAGTGTTATCTATACAAAAGTCGCAATATTCCTAAGGTTCTTCGAGTAGAAATGACTTTAAGAAGGTTAAATTAACTAACTACCTATTTGATCGATACTTGGATTGACAATGCTTAATATTTCAAGATAACTAATAAATAAAAAATTAGGGTACTTCAACAAAGGATTATATTTTCAATAGGTAGGAGTTTGCGGCAATTCGTCAAACAGAAAAGAGCATAATATGACAAAAATGCCTAACTAACTATTTGATGGCCCCGTAAAACATTTGCAGTGATACTTAACTTGACTCTAGCTATTATTTGAAGGGTAATAATAAATAAAAAAATGATGATACATCAACATAGTGTTATCTGTACAAAAGTCGCAATTTTCCTAAGGTTCTTCAGGTAGAAATGACTTTAAGAAGGTGAAATTAACTAACCACCTATTGGATCGATACTTGGATTGACAATGCTTAATATTTCAAGATAACTAATAAATAAAAAATTAGGGTACTTCAACAAAGGATTATATTTTCAATAGGTAGGAGTTTTCGGCAATTCGTCAAACAGAAAATAGCATAATATGACAAAAATGCCTAACTAACTATTTGATGGCCGCGCAAAAAATTTGCAGTGACCCTTAATTTGACTCTAGCTATTATTTGAAGCGTAATAATAAATAAAAAAATGATGATACATCAACATAGTGTTATCTATACAAAAGTCGCAATATTCCTAAGGTTCTTCGAGTAGAAATGACTTTAAGAAGGTTAAATTAACTAACTACCTATTTGATCGATACTTGGATTGACAATGCTTAATATTTAAAGATAACTAGTAAATAAAAAGTTAGGGTACTTCAACAAAGGATTATATATTCAATAGGTAGGAGTTTTCGGCAATTCGTCAAACAGAAAAGAGCTTAATATGACAAAAATGCCTAACTAACTATTTGATGGCCGCGCAAAACATTTGAAGTGATCCTTAATTTGACTCTAGCTATTATTTGAAGCGTAATAATAAATAAAAAAATGATGATACATCAACATAGTGTTATCTATACAAAAGTCGCAATATTCCTAAGGTTCTTCGAGTAGAAATGACTTTAAGAAGGTTAAATTAACTAACTACCTATTTGATCGATACTTGGATTGACAATGCTTAATATTTCAAGATAACTAATAAATAAAAAATTAGGGTACTTCAACAAAGGATTATATTTTCAATAGGTAGGAGTTTGCGGCAATTCGTCAAACAGAAAAGAGCATAATATGACAAAAATGCCTAACTAACTATTTGATGGCCCCGCAAAACATTTGCAGTGATACTTAACTTGACTCTAGCTATTATTTGAAGGGTAATAATAAATAAAAAAATGATGATACATCAACATAGTGTTATCTGTACAAAAGTCGCAATTTTCCCAAGGTTCTTCGAGTAGAAATGACTTTAAGAAGGTGAAATTAACTAACCACCTTTTTTATCGATACTTGGATTGACAATGCTTAATATTTCAAGATAACTAGTAAATAAAAAATTAGGGTACTTCAACAAAGGATTATTTATTCAATAGGTAGGAGTTTTCGGCAATTCTTCAAACAGAAAAAAGCGTAATATGACAAAAATGCCTAACTAACTATTTGATGGCCGCGCAAAACATATGCAGTGATCCTTAACTTGACTCTAGCTATTATTTGAAGCGTAATAATAAATAAAAAAATGATGGTACATCAACATAGTGTTATCTATACAAAAGTCGTAATTTTCCCAAGGTTCTTCGAGTAGAAATGACTTTAAGAAGGTGAAATTAACTAACCACCTATTTGATCGATACTTGGATTGACAATGCTTAATATTTCAAGATAACTAATAAATAAAAAATTAGGGTACTTCAACAAAGGATTATATATTCAATAGGTAGGAGTTTTCGGCAATTCGTCAAACAGAAAAGAGCATAATATGACAAAAATGCCTAACTAACTATTTGATGGCCGCACAAAACATTTGCAGTGATCCTTAACTTGACTCTAGCTATTATTTCAAGTGTAATAATAAATAAAAAAATGATGATACATCAACATAGTGTTATCTATACAAAAGTCGCAATTTTCCTAATGTTCTTCGAGTAGAAGTGACTTTAAGAAGGTGAAATTAACTAACCACCTTTTTGATCGATACTTGGATTGACAATGCTTAATATTTAAAGATAACTAGTTTATAAAAAATTAGGGTACTTCAACAAAGGATTATATATTCAATAGATAGGAGTTTTCGGCAATTCGTCATACAGAAAAGAGCATAAAATGACAAAAATGCCTAACTAACTATTTGATGGCTGCGCAAAACATTTGAAGTGATCCTTAATTTGACTCTAGCTATTATTTGAAGCGTAATAATAAATAAAAAAATGATGATACATCAACATAGTGTTATCTATACAAAAGACGCAATATTCCTAAGGTTCTTCAAGTAGAAATGACTTTAAGAATGTTAAATTAACTAACTACCTATTTGATCGATACTTGGATTGACAATGCTTAATATTTCAAGATAAATAATAAATAAAAAATTGGGGTACTTCAACAAAGGATTATATATTCAATAGGTAGGAGTTTTCGGCAATTCGTCAAACAGAAAAGAGCATAATATGACAAAAATGCCTAACTAACTATTTGATGGCCGCGCAAAACATTTGCAGTGATCCTTAACTTGACTCTAGCTATTATTTGAAGCGTAATAATAAATAAAAAAATGACGATACATCAACATAGTGTTATCTATACAAAAGTCGCAATTTTCCTAAGGTTCTTCGAGTAGAAGTGACTTTAAGAAGGTGAAATTAACTAACAACCTATTTGATCGATACTTGGATTGATAATGCTTAATATTTCAAGATAACTAATAAATAAAAAATTAGGGTACTTCAACAAAGGATTATATATTCAATAGGTAGGAGTTTTCGGCAATTCTTCAAACAGAAAAAAGCATAATATGACAAAAATGCCTAACTAACTATTTGATGGCCGCGCAAAACATATGCAGTGATCCTTAACTTGACTCTAGCTATTATTTGAAGCATAATAATAAATAAAAAAATGATGGTACATCAACATAGTGTTATCTATACAAAAGTCGCAATTTTCCTAAGGTTCTTCGGGTAGAAATGAATTTAAGAAGGTAAAATTAACTAACTTCCTATTTGATCGATACATGGATTGACAATGCTTAATATTTCAAGATTAATAATAAATAAAAAATTAGGGTACTTCAACAAAGGATTATATATTCAATAGGTAGGAGTTTTCGGCAATTCGTCAAACAGAAATGAGTATAATATGACAAACAATTCCTAACTACATATTTGATCGCCGCACAAAACATTTGCAGTGATCCTTAACTTTACTCTAGCTATTATTTGAAGTGTAATAATAAATAAAAAAATGATGATACAACAACATAGTGTTATCTATACAAAAGTCGCAATTTTCCTAAGGTTCTTTGAGTAGAAGTGACTTTAAGAAGGTGAAATTAACTAACCACCTATTTGATCGATGCTTGGATTGACAATGTTTAATATTTCAAGATAACTAGTAAATAAAAAATTGGGGTACTTCAACAAAGCATTATATAATCAATAGGTGGGAGTTTTCGGCAATTCTTCAAACATAAAAGAGCATAATATGACAAAAATGCCTAACTACATATTTGATCGCCGCGCAAAACATTAGCAGTGATCCTTAACTTTACTCTAGCTATTATTGGAAGCGTAATAATAAATAAAAAAATGATGATACATCAACATAGTGTTATCTATACAAAAGTCGGAATTTTCCTAAGGTTCTTCGAGTAGAAATGACTTTAAGAAAGTGAAATTAACTAACCACCTATTTGATCGATACTTGGATTGACAATGCTTAATATTTCAAGATAACTAATAAATAAAAAATTAGGGTACTTCAACAAAGGATTATATATTCAATAGGTAGGAGTTTTCGGAAATTCGTCAAACAGAAAAGAGCATAATATGACAAAAATGCCTAACTAACTATTTGATGGCCGCGCAAAACATTTGCAGTGATCCTTAACTTGACTCTAGCAATTATTTGAAGCGTAATAAAAAATAAAAAAATGATGATACAACAACATAGTGTTATCTATACAAAAGTCGCAATTTTCCTAAGGTTCTTCGAGTAGAAATGACTTTAAGAAGATGAAATTAACTAACTACCTATTTGATCGATACATGGATTAACAATGCTTAATATTTCAAGATAACTAATAAATAAAAAATTAGGGTACTTCAACAAAGGATTATATATTCAATAGGTAGGAGTTTTCGGCAATTCGTCAAACAGAAAAGAGCATAATATGACAAAAATGCCTAACCAACTATTTGATGGCCGCGCAAAACATTTGCAGTGATCCTTAACTTGACTCTAGCAATTATTTGAAGCGTAATAATAAATAAAAAAATGATGATACATCAACATAGTGTTATCTATACAAAAGTCACAATTTTCCTAAGGTTCTTCGAGTAGAAGTGACTTTAAGAAGGTGAAATTAACTAACCACCTATTTGATCGATACTTGGATTGACAATGCTTAATATTTCAAGATAACAAAGAAATAAAAAATTAGGGTACTTCAACAAAGGATTATATATTCAATAGGTAGGAGTTTTCGGCAAGTCGTAAAACCGAAAAGAGCGTAATATGACAAAAAATTCCTAACTACATATTTGATCGCCGCACAAAACATTTGCAGTGATCCTTAACTTGACTCTAGCTATTATTTGATGCGTAATAATAAATAAAAAAATGATGGTACATCAACATAGTGTTATCTATACAAAAGTCGCAATTTTCCTAAGGTTCTTCGAGTAGAAATGACTTTAAGAAGGTGAAATTAACTAACCACCTATTTGATCGATACTTGGATTGACAATGCTTAATATTTCAAGATAACTAATAAATAAAAAATTAGGGTACTTCAACAAAGGATTATATATTCAATAGGTAGGAGTTTTCGGCAATTCGTCAAACAGAAAAGAGCATAATATGACAAAAATGCCTAACTAACTATTTGATGGCCGCGCAAAACATTTGCAGTGATCCTTAACTTGACTCTAGCAATTATTTGAAGCGTAATAAAAAATAAAAAAATGATGGTACATCAACATAGTGTTATCTATACAAAAGTAGCAATTTTCCTAAGGTTCTTCGAGTAGAAATGACTTTAAGAAGATGAAATTAACTAACTACCTATTTGATCGATACATGGATTAACAATGCTTAATATTTCAAGATAACTAATAAATAAAAAATTAGGGTACTTCAACAAAGGATTATATATTCAATAGGTAGGAGTTTTCGGCAATTCGTCAAACAGAAAAGAGCATAATATGACAAAAATGCCTAACCAACTATTTGATGGCCGCGCAAAACATTTGCAGTGATCCTTAACTTGACTCTAGCTATTATTTGAAGCGTAATAATAAATAAAAAAATGATGATACAACAACATAGTGTTATCTATACAAAATTCGCAATTTTCCTAAGGTTCTTCGAGTAGAAATGACTTTAAGAAGATGAAATTAACTAACCCTAACCTATTTGATCGATACATGGATTAACAATGCTTAATATTTCAAGATAACTAATAAATAAAAAATTAGGGTACCTCAACAAAGGATTATATATTCAATAGGTAGGAGTTTTCGGAAATTCGTCAAACAGAAAAGAGCATAAATAAAAAAATGATGATACATCAACATAGTGTTATCTATACAAAAGTCGCAATTTTCCTAAGGTTCTTCGAGTAGAAGTGACTTTAAGAAGGTGAAATTAAGTAACCACCTATTTGATCGATACTTGGATTGACAATACTTAATATTTCAAGATAACAAATAAATAAAAAATTAGAGTACTTCAACAAAGGATTATATAATCTATAGGTAGGATTTTTCGGCAAGTCGTAAAACCGAAAAGAGCGTAATATGACAAAAATGCCTAACTAACTATTTGAGGGCCGCGCAAAACGTTTGCAGTGATCCTTAACTTGACTCTAGCTATTATTTGAAGCGTAATAATAAATAAAAAAATGATGATACATCAACATAGTGTTATCTATACAAAAGTCGAAATTTTCCTAAGGTTCTTCGAGTAGAAATGACTTGAAGAAGGTTAAATTAACTAACTACCTATTTGATCGATACTTGGATTGACAATTCTTAATATTTCAAGATAACTAATAAATAAAAAATTAGGGTACTTCAACAAAGGATTATATATTCAATAGGTAGGAGTTTTCGGCAATTCGTCAAACAGAAAAGAGCATAATATGACAAAAATGCCTAACTAACTATTTGATGGCCGCGCAAAACATTTGCAGTGATCCTTAACTTGACTCTAGCTATTATTTGAAGCGTAATAATAAATAAAAAAATGACGATACATCAACATAGTGTTATCTATACAAAAGTCGCAATTTTCCTAAGGTTCTTCGAGTAAAAGTGACTTTTAAGAAGGTGAAATTAACTAACAACCTATTTGATCGATACTTGGATTGACAATGCTTAATATTTCAAGATAACTAATAAATAAAAAATTAGGGTACTTCAACAAAGGATTATATATTCAATAGGTAGGAGTTTTCGGCAATTCTTCAAACAGAAATGCGCATAATATGACAAAAAATTCCTAACTACATATTTGATCGCCGCACAAAACATTTGCAGTGATCCTTAACTTGACTCTAGCTATTATTTGAAGCGTAATAATAAATAAAAAAATGATGGTACATCAACATAGTGTTATCTATACAAAAGTCGCAATTTTCCTATGGTTCTTCGAGTAGAAATGACTTTAAGAAGGTAAAATTAACTAACTACCTATTTGATCGATACATGGAATGACAATGCTTAATATTTCAAGATTAATAATAAATAAAAAATTAGGGTACTTCAACAAAGGATTATATATTCAATAGGTAGGAGTTTTCGGCAATTCGTCAAACAGAAAAGAGCATAATATGACAAAAATGCCTAACCAACTATTTGATGGCCGCGCAAAACATTTGCAGTGTTCCTTAAATTGACTCTAGCTACTATTTGAAGCGTAATAATAAATAAAAAAATGATGATACATCAACATAGTTTTATCTATACAAAAGTCGCAATTTTCCCAAGGTTCTTCGAGTAGAAGTGACTTTAAGAAGGTGAAATTAACTAACCACCTATTTGATCGATACTTGGATTGACAATGTTTAATATTTCAAGATAACTTGCAAATAAAAAATTGGGGGTACTTCAACAAAGCATTATATAATCAATAGGTGGGAGTTTTCGGCAATTCTTCAAACATAAAAGAGCATAATATGACAAAAATGTCTAACTAGCTATTTGATCGCCGCGCAAAACATTTGAAGTGATCCTTAATTTGACTCTAGCTATTATTTGAAGCGTAATAATAAATAAAAAAATGATGATACATCAACATAGTGTTATCTATACAAAAGACGCAATATTCCTAAGGTTCTTCAAGTAGAAATGACTTTAAGAAGGTTAAATTAACTAACTACCTATTTGATCGATACTTGGATTGACAATGCTTAATATTTCAAGATAAATAATAAATAAAAAATTGGGGGTACTTCAACAAAGGATTATATATTCAATAGGTAGGAGTTTTCGGCAATTCGTCAAACAGAAAAGAGCATAATATGACAAAAATGCCTAACTAACTATTTGATGGCCGCGCAAAACATTTGCAGTGATCCTTAACTTGACTCTAGCTATTATTTGAAGCGTAATAATAAATAAAAAAATGACGATACATCAACATAGTGTTATCTATACAAAAGTCGCAATTTTCCTAAGGTTCTTCGAGTAGAAGTGACTTTAAGAAGGTGAAATTAACTAACAACCTATTTGATCGATACTTGGATTGATAATGCTTAATATTTCAAGATAACTAATAAATAAAAAATTAGGGTACTTCAACAAAGGATTATATATTCAATAGGTAGGAGTTTTCGGCAATTCTTCAAACAGAAAAAAGCATAATATGACAAAAATGCCTAACTAACTATTTGATGGCCGCGCAAAACATATGCAGTGATCCTTAACTTGACTCTAGCTATTATTTGAAGCATAATAATAAATAAAAAAATGATGGTACATCAACATAGTGTTATCTATACAAAAGTCGCAATTTTCCTAAGGTTCTTCGGGTAGAAATGAATTTAAGAAGGTAAAAATTAACTAACTTCCTATTTGATCGATACATGGATTGACAATGCTTAATATTTCAAGATTAATAATAAATAAAAAATTAGGGTACTTCAACAAAGGATTATATATTCAATAGGTAGGAGTTTTCGGCAATTCGTCAAACAGAAATGAGTATAATATGACAAAAAATTCCTAACTACATATTTGATCGCCGCACAAAACATTTGCAGTGATCCTTAACTTTACTCTAGCTATTATTTGAAGTGTAATAATAAATAAAAAAATGATGATACAACAACATAGTGTTATCTATACAAAAAGTCGCAATTTTCCTAAGGTTCTTTGAGTAGAAGTGACTTTAAGAAGGTGAAATTAACTAACCACCTATTTGATCGATGCTTGGATTGACAATGTTTAATATTTCAAGATAACTAGTAAATAAAAAATTGGGGTACTTCAACAAAGCATTATATAATCAATAGGTGGGAGTTTTCGGCAATTCTTCAAACATAAAAGAGCATAATATGACAAAAATGCCTAACTACATATTTGATCGCCGCGCAAAACATTAGCAGTGATCCTTAACTTTACTCTAGCTATTATTGGAAGCGTAATAATAAATAAAAAAATGATGATACATCAACATAGTGTTATCTATACAAAAGTCGCAATTTTCCTAAGGTTCTTCGAGTAGAAATGACTTTAAGAAGGTGAAATTAACTAACTACCTATTTGATCGATACAAGGATTAACAATGCTTAATATTTCAAGATAACTAATAAATAAAAAATTAGGGTACTTCAACAAAGGATTATATATTCAATAGGTAGGAGTTTCATCAATTCGTCAAACAGAAAAGAGCATAATATGACAAAAATGCCTAACCAACTATTTGATGGCCGCGCAAAACGTTTGCAGTGATCCTTAACTTGACTCTAGCTATTATTTGAAGCGTAAGAATAAATTAAAAAATGATGATACATCAACATAGTGTTATCTATACAAAAGTCGCAATTTTCCTAAGGTTCTTCGAGTAGAAGTGACTTTAAGAAGGTGAAATTAACTAACTACCTATTTGATCGATACTTGAATTGACAATGCTTAATATTTAAAGATAACTAATAAATAAAAAATTAGGGTACTTCAACAAAGGATTATATATTCAATAGGTAGGAGTTTTCGGCAATTCGTCAAACAGAAAAGAGCATAATATGACAAAAATGCCTAACCAACTATTTGATGGCCGCGCAAAACATTTGCAGTGATCCTTAACTTGACTCTAGCTATTATTTGAAGCGTAATAATAAATAAAAAAATGATGATACATCAACATAGTGTTATCTATACAAAAGTCACAATTTTCCTAAGGTTCTTCGAGTAGAAGTGACTTTAAGAAGGTGAAATTAACTAACCACCTATTTGATCGATACTTGGATTGACAATGCTTAATATTTCAAGATAACAAATAAATAAAAAATTAGGGGTACTTCAACAAAGGATTATATATTCAATAGGTAGGAGTTTTCGGCAAGTCGTAAAACCGAAAAGAGCGTAATATGACAAAAAATTCCTAACTACATATTTGATCGCCGCACAAAACATTTGCAGTGATCCTTAACTTGACTCTAGCTATTATTTGATGCGTAATAATAAATAAAAAAATGATGGTACATCAACATAGTGTTATCTATACAAAAGTCGCAATTTTCCTAAGGTTCTTCGAGTAGAAATGACTTTAAGAAGATGAAATTAACTAACTACCTATTTGATCGATACATGGATTAACAATGCTTAATATTTCAAGATAACTAATAAATAAAAAATTAGGGTACTTCAACAAAGGATTATATATTCAATAGGTAGGAGTTTTCGGCAATTCGTCAAACAGAAAAGAGCATAATATGACAAAAATGCCTAACTAACTATTTGATGGCCGCGCAAAACATTTGCAGTGATCCTTAACTTGACTCTAGCTATTATTTGAAGCGTAATAATAAATAAAAAAATGACGATACATCAACATAGTGTTATCTATACAAAAGTCGCAATTTTCTTAAGGTTCTTCGAGTAGAAGTGACTTTAAGAAGGTGAAATTAACTAACAACCTATTTGATCGATACTTAGATTGACAATGCTTAATATTTCAAGATAACTAATAAATAAAAAATTAGGGTACTTCAACAAAGGATTATATATTCAATAGGTAGGAGGTTTTCGGCAATTCGTCAAACAGAAATGCGCATAATATGACAAAAAATTCCTAACTACATATTTGATCGCCACACAAAACATTTGCAGTGATCCTTAACTTGACTCTAGCTATTATTTGAAGCGTAATAATAAATAAAAAAATGATGGTACATCAACATAGTGTTATCTATACAAAAGTCGCAATTTTCCTATGGTTCTTCGAGTAGAAATGACTTTAAGAAGGTAAAATTAACTAACTACCTATTTGATCGATACATGGATTGACAATGCTTAATATTTCAAGATTAATAATAAATAAAAAATTAGGGTACTTCAACAAAGGATTATATATTCAATAGGTAGGAGTTTTCGGCAATTCGTCAAACAGAAAAGAGCATAATATGACAAAAATGCCTAACCAACTATTTGATGGCCGCGCAAAACATTTGCAGTGTTCCTTAAATTGACTCTAGCTACTATTTGAAGCGTAATAATAAATAAAAAAAATGATGATACATCAACATAGTTTTATCTATACAAAAGTCGCAATTTTCCCAAGGTTCTTCGAGTAGAAGTGACTTTAAGAAGGTGAAATTAACTAACCACCTATTTGATCGATACTTGGATTGACAATGTTTAATATTTCAAGATAACTTGCAAATAAAAAATTGGGGTTCTTCAACAAAGCATTATATAATCAATAGGTGGGAGTTTTCGGCAATTCTTCAAACATAAAAGAGCATAATATGACAAAAATGCCTAACTACCTATTTGATCGCCGCGCAAAACATTTGAAGTGATCCTTAATTTGACTCTAGCTATTATTTGAAGCGTAATAATAAATAAAAAAATGATGATACATCAACATAGTGTTATCTATACAAAAGACGCAATATTCCTAAGGTTCTTCAAGTAGAAATGACTTTAAGAAGGTTAAATTAACTAACTACCTATTTGATCGATACTTGGATTGACAATGCTTAATATTTCAAGATAAATAATAAATAAAAAATTGGGGGTACTTCAACAAAGGATTATATATTCAATAGGTAGGAGTTTTCGGCAATTCGTCAAACAGAAAAGAGCATAATATGACAAAAATGCCTAACTAACTATTTGATGGCCGCGGCAAAACATTTGCAGTGATCCTTAACTTGACTCTAGCTATTATTTGAAGCGTAATAATAAATAAAAAAAATGACGATACATCAACATAGTGTTATCTATACAAAAGTCGCAATTTTCCTAAGGTTCTTCGAGTAGAAGTGACTTTAAGAAGGTGAAATTAACTAACAACCTATTTGATCGATACTTGGATTGATAATGCTTAATATTTCAAGATAACTAATAAATAAAAAATTAGGGTACTTCAACAAAGGATTATATATTCAATAGGTAGGAGTTTTCGGCAATTCTTCAAACAGAAAAAAGCATAATATGACAAAAATGCCTAACTAACTATTTGATGGCCGCGCAAAACATATGCAGTGATCCTTAACTTGACTCTAGCTATTATTTGAAGCATAATAATAAATAAAAAAATGATGGTACATCAACATAGTGTTATCTATACAAAAGTCGCAATTTTCCTAAGGTTCTTCGGGTAGAAATGAATTTAAGAAGGTAAAATTAACTAACTTCCTATTTGATCGATACATGGATTGACAATGCTTAATATTTCAAGATTAATAATAAATAAAAAATTAGGGTACTTCAACAAAGGATTATATATTCAATAGGTAGGAGTTTTCGGCAATTCGTCAAACAGAAATGAGTATAATATGACAAAAAATTCCTAACTACATATTTGATCGCCGCACAAAACATTTGCAGTGATCCTTAACTTGACTCTAGCTATTATTTGATGCGTAATAATAAATAAAAAAATGATGGTACATCAACATAGTGTTATCTATACAAAAGTCGCAATTTTCCTAAGGTTCTTCGAGTAGAAATGACTTTAAGAAGGTGAAATTAACTAACCACCTATTTGATCGATACTTGGATTGACAATGCTTAATATTTCAAGATAACTAAAAAATAAAAAATTAGGGTACTTCAACAAAGGATTATATATTCAATAGGTAGGAGTTTTCGGCAATTCGTCAAACAGAAAAGAGCATAATATGACAAAAATGCCTAACTAACTATTTGATGGCCGCGCAAAACATTTGCAGTGATCCTTAACTTGACTCTAGCAATTATTTGAAGCGTAATAAAAAATAAAAAAATGATGGTACATCAACATAGTGTTATCTATACAAAAGTCGCAATTTTCCTAAGGTTCTTCGAGTAGAAATGACTTTAAGAAGATGAAATTAACTAACTACCGTTTTGATCGATACATGGATTAACAATGCTTAATATTTCAAGATAACTAATAAATAAAAAATTAGGGTACTTCAACAAAGGATTATATATTCAATAGGTAGGAGTTTTCGGCAATTCGTCAAACAGAAAAGAGCATAATATGACAAAAATGCCTAACCAACTATTTGATGGCCGCGCAAAACATTTGCAGTGATCCTTAACTTGACTCTAGCTATTATTTGAAGCGTAATAATAAATAAAAAAATGATGATACAACAACATAGTGTTATCTATACAAAATTCGCAATTTTCCTAAGGTTCTTCGAGTAGAAATGACTTTAAGAAGATGAAATTAACTAACTACCTATTTGATCGATACATGGATTAACAATGCTTAATATTTCAAGATAACTAATAAATAAAAAATTAGGGTACTTCAACAAAGGATTATATATTCAATAGGTAGGAGTTTTCGGCAATTCGTCAAACAGAAATGAGTATAATATGACAAAAAATTCCTAACTACATATTTGATCGCCGCACAAAACATTTGCAGTGATCCTTAACTTTACTCTAGCTATTATTTGAAGCGTAATAATAAATAAAAAAATGATGATACATCAACATAGTGTTATCTATACAAAAGTCACAATTTTCCTAAGGTTCTTCGAGTAGAAGTGACTTTAAGAAGGTGAAATTAACTAACCACCTATTTGATCGATACTTGGATTGACAATGCTTAATATTTCAAGATAACAAATAAATAAAAAATTAGGGTACTTCAACAAAGGATTATATATTCAATAGGTAGGAGTTTTCGGCAAGTCGTAAAACCGAAAAGAGCGTAATATGACAAAAAATTCCTAACTACATATTTGATCGCCGCACAAAACATTTGCAGTGATCCTTAACTTGACTCTAGCTATTATTTGATGCGTAATAATAAATAAAAAAATGATGGTACATCAACATAGTGTTATCTATACAAAAGTCGCAATTTTCCTAAGGTTCTTCGAGTAGAATGACTTTAAGAAGGTGAAATTAACTAACCACCTATTTGATCGATACTTGGATTGACAATGCTTAATATTTCAAGATAACTAAAAAATAAAAAATTAGGGTACTTCAACAAAGGATTATATATTCAATAGGTAGGAGTTTTCGGCAATTCGTCAAACAGAAAAGAGCATAATATGACAAAAATGCCTAACTAACTATTTGATGGCCGCGCAAAACATTTGCAGTGATCCTTAACTTGACTCTAGCAATTATTTGAAGCGTAATAAAAAATAAAAAAATGATGGTACATCAACATAGTGTTATCTATACAAAAGTCGCAATTTTCCTAAGGTTCTTCGAGTAGAAATGACTTTAAGAAGATGAAATTAACTAACTACCGTTTTGATCGATACATGGATTAACAATGCTTAATATTTCAAGATAACTAATAAATAAAAAATTAGGGTACTTCAACAAAGGATTATATAATCAATAGGTAGGAGTTTTCGGCAAGTCGTAAAACCGAAAAGAGCGTAATATGACAAAAATGCCTAACTAACTATTTGAGGGCCGCGCAAAACGTTTGCAGTGATCCTTAACTTGACTCTAGCTATTATTTGAAGCGTAATAATAAATAAAAAAATGATGATACATCAACATAGTGTTATCTATACAAAAGTCGCAATTTTCCTAAGGTTCTTCGAGTAGAAATGACTTTAAGAAGGTAAAATTAACTAACTACCTATTTGATCGATACATGGATTGACAATGCTTAATATTTCAAGATAACTAATAAATAAAAAATTAGGGTACTTCAACAAAGGATGATATATTCAATAGGTAGGAGTTTTCGGCAATTCGTCAAACAGAAAAGAGCATAATATGACAAAAATGCCTAACCAACTATTTGATGGCCGCGCAAAACATTTGCAGTGTTCCTTAAATTGACTCTAGCTACTATTTGAAGCGTAATAATAAATAAAAAAATGATGATACATCAACATAGTTTTATCTATACAAAAGTCGCAATTTTCCCAAGGTTCTTCGAGTAGAAGTGACTTTAAGAAGGTGAAATTAACTAACCACCTATTTGATCGATACTTGGATTGACAATGTTTAATATTTCAAGATAACTTGCAAATAAAAAATTGGGGTACTTCAACAAAGCATTATATAATCAATAGGTGGGAGTTTTCGGCAATTCTTCAAACATAAAAGAGCATAATATGACAAAAATGCCTAACTACCTATTTGATCGCCGCGCAAAACATTTGCAGTGATCCTTAACTTTACTCTAGCTATTATTGGAAGCGTAATAATAAATAAAAAAATGATGAAACATCAACATAGTGTTATCTATACAAAAGTCGCAATTTTCCTAAGGTTCTTCGAGTAGAAATGACTTTAAGAAGATGAAATTAACTAACAACCTATTTGATCGATACATGGATTAACAATGCTTAATATTTCAAGATAACTAATAAATAAAAAATTAGGGTACTTCAACAAAGGATTATATATTCAATAAGTAGGAGTTTTCGGCAATTCGTCAAACAGAAAAGAGCATAATATGACAAAAATGCCTAACCAACTATTTGATGTCCGCGCAAAACATTTGCAGTGATCCTTAACTTGACTCTAGCTATTATTTGAAGCGTAATAATAAATAAAAAAATGATGATACATCAACATAGTGTTATCTATACAAAAGTCGCAATTTTCCTAAGGTTCTTCGAGTAGAAATGACTTTAAGAAGGTGAAATTAACTAATTACCTATTTGATCGATATATGGATTAACAATGCTTAATATTTCAAGATAACGAATAAATAAAAAATTAGGGTACTTCAACAAAGGATTATATATTCAATAGGTAGGAGTTTTCGGCAATTCGTCAAACAGAAAAGAGCATAATATGACAAAAATGCCTAACCAACTATTTGATGGCCGCGCAAAACATTTGCAGTGATCCTTAACTTGACTCTAGCAATTATTTGAAGCGTAATAATAAATAAAAAAATGATGATACATCAACATAGTGTTATCTATACAAAAGTCGCAATTTTCCTAAGGTTCTTCGAGTAGAAATGACTTTAAGAAGTTGAAATTAACTAACTACCTATTTGATCGATACATGGATTAACAATGCTTAATATTTCAAGATAACTAATAAATAAAAAATTAGGGTACTTCAACAAAGGATTATATATTCAATAGGTAGGAGTTTTCGGCAATTCGTCAAACAGAAAAGAGCATAATATGACAAAAATGCCTAACCAACTATTTGATGGCCGCGCAAAACATTTGCAGTGATCCTTAACTTGACTCTAGCTATTATTTGAAGCATAATAATAAATAAAAAAATGATGATAGATCAACATAGTGTTATCTATACAAAAGTCGAAATTTTCCTAAGGTTCTTCGAGTAGAAATGACTTTAAGAAGGTGAAATTAACTATTTACCTATTTGATCGATACATGGGTTAACAATGCTTAATATTTCAAGATAACTAATAAATAAAAAATTAGGGTACTTCAACAAAGGATTATATATTCAATAGGTAGGAGTTTTCGGCAATTCGTCAAACAGAAATGCGCATAATATGATAAAAAATTCCTAACTACATATTTGATGGCCGCGCAAAACATTTGCAGTGATCCTTAACTTGACACTAGCTATTATTTTAAGCGTAATAATAAATAAAAAAATGACGATACATCAACATAGTGTTATCTATACAAAGGTCGCAATTTTCCTAAGGTTCTTCGAGTAGAAGTGACTTTAAGAACGTGAAATTAACTAACTACCTATTTGATCGATACTTGGATTGACAATGCTTAATATTTCAAGATAACTAATAAATAAAAAATTAGGGTACTTCAACAAAGGATTATATATTCAATAGGTAGGAGTTTTCGGCAATTCTTCAAACAGAAAAAAGCATAATATGACAAAAATGCCTAACTAACTATTTGATGGCCGCGCAAAACATATGCAATGATCCTTAACTTGACTCTAGCTATTATTTGAAGCGTAATAATAAATAAAAAAATGATGGTACATCAACATAGTGTTATCTATACAAAAGTCACAATTTTCCTAAGGTTCTTCGGGTAGAAATGAATTTAAGAAGGTAAAATTAACTAACTTCCTATTTGATCGATACATGGATTGACAATGCTTAATATTTCAAGATAACTTGTAAATAAAAAATTGGGGTACTTCAACAATGCATTATATAATCAATAGGTTGGAGTTTTCGGCAATTCTTCAAACATAAAATAGCATAATATGACAAAAATGCCTAACTACCTATTTGATCGCCGCGCAAAACATTTGCAGTGATCCTTAACTTTACTCTAGCTATTATTGGAAGCGTAATAACAAAAAAAAATGATGATACATCAACATAGTGTTATCTATACAAAAGTCGCAATTTTCCTAAGGTTCTTCGAGTAGAAAAGACTTTAAGAAGGTGAAATTAACTAACCACCTATTTGATCGATACTTGGATTGACAATGCTTAATATTTCAAGATAACTAATAAATAAAAAATTAGGGTACTTCAACAAAGGATTATATATTCAATCGGTAGGAGTTTTCGGCAATTCTTCAAACAGAAAAGAGCATAATATGACAAAAATGCCTAACCAACTATTTGATGGCCGCGCAAAACATTTGCAGTGATCCTTAACTTGACTCTAGCTATTATTTGAAGCGTAATAATAAATAAAAAAATGATGATACATCAACATAGTGTTATCTATACAAAAGTCGCAATTTTCCTAAGGTTCTTCGAGTAGAAGTGACTTTAAGAAGGTGAAATTAAGTAACCACCTATTTGATCGATACTTGGACTGACAATGATTAATATTTCAAGATAACAAATAAATAAAAAATTAGGGTACTTCAACAAAAGATTATATATTCAATAGGTAGGAGTTTTCGGCAATTCGTCAAACAGAAATGCGCATAATATGACAAACAATTCCTAACAACATATTTGATCGCCGCACAAAACATTTGCAGTGATCCTTAACTTTACTCTAGCTATTATTTGAAGTGTAATAATAAATAAAAAATGATGATACAACAACATAGTGTTATCTATACAAAAGTCGCAATTTTCCTAAGGTTCTTCGAGTAGAAGTGACTTTTAGAAGGTGAAATTAACTAACCACCTATTTGATCGATACTTGGATTGACAATGTTTAATATTTCAAGATAACTAGCAAATAAAAAATTGCGGTACTTCAACAAAGCATTATATCATCAATAGGTAGGAGTTTTCGGCAATTCGTCAAACAGAAAAGAGCATAATATGACAAAAATTCCTAACTAACTATTTGATCGCCGCGCAAAACATTTGCAGTGATCCTTAACTTGACACTAGCTATTATTGGAAGCGTAATAATAAATAAAAAAAAATGATGATACATCAACATAGTGTTATCTATACAAAAGTCGCAATTTTCCTAAGGTTCTTCGAGTAGAAATGACTTTAAGAAGGTGAAATTAACTTACCACCTATTTGATCGATACTTGGATTGACAATGCTTAATATTTGAAGATAACTAATAAATAAAAAATTAGGGTACTTCAACAAAGGATTAAATATTCAATAGGTAGGAGTTTTCGGCAATTCGTCAAACAGAAAAGAGCATAATATGACAAAAATGCCTAACTAACTATTTGATGGCGGCGCAAAACATTTGCAGTGATCCTTAACTTGAGTCTAGCTATTATTTGAAGCGAAATAATAAATAAAAAAAAATGATGATACATCAACATAGTGTTATCTATACAAAAGTCGCAATTTTCCTAAGGTTCTTCGAGTAGAAATGACTTTAAGAAGGTGAAATTAACTAACTACCTATTTGTTCGATACATGGATTGACAATGCTTAATATTTCAAGATAACTATTAAATAAAAAATTAGGGTACTTCAACAAAGCATATCAATAGATAGGAGTTTTCGGCAAGTCGTAAAACCGAAAAGAGCGTAATATGACAAAAATGCCTAACTAACTATTTGATGGCCGCGCAAAACGTTTGCAGTGATCCTTAACTTGACACTAGCTATTATTTGAAGCGTAATAATAAATTAAAAAATGATGATACATCAACATAGTGTTATCTATACAAAAGTCGCAATTTTCCTAAGGTTCTTCGAGTAGAAATGACTTTAAGAAGGTGAAATTAACTAACTACCTATTTGATCGATACATGGATTAACAATGCTTAATATTTCAAGATAACTAATAAATAAAAAATTAGGGTACTTCAACAAAGCATATCAATAGATAGGAGTTTTCGGCAAGTCGTAAAACCGAAAAGAGCGTAATATGACAAAAATGCCTAACTAACTATTTGATGGCCGCGCAAAACATTTGCAGTTATCCTTAACTTGACTCTAGCTATTATTTGAAGCGTAATAATAAATTAAAAAATTATGATACATCAACATAGTGTTATCTATACAAAAATCGCAATTTTCCTAAGGTTCTTCGAGTAGAAATGACTTTTAGAAGGTGAAATTAACTAACCACATATTTGATCGATACTTGGATTGACAATGTTTAATATTTCAAGATAACTAGTAAATAAAAAATTGCGGGTACTTCAACAAAGCATTATATAATCAATAGGTGGGAGTTTTCGGGAATTCTTCAAACATAAAATAGCATAATATGACAAAAATACCTTACTACCTATTTCATCGCCGCGCAAAACATTTGCAGTGATCCTTAACTTGACTCTAGCTATTATTGGAAGCGTAATAATAAATAAAAAAATGATGATACATCAACATAGTGTTATCTATACAAAAGTCGCAATTTTCCTAAGGTTCTTCGAGTAGAAATGACTTTAAGAAGGTGAAATTAACTTACCACCTATTTGATCGATACTTGGATTGACAATGTTTAATATTTCAAGATAACTAATAAATAAAAAATTAGGGTACTTCAACAAAGCATATCAATAGATAGGAGTTTTCGGCAAGTCGTAAAACCGAAAAGAGCGTAATATGACAAAAATGCCTAACTAACTATTTGATGGCCGCGCAAAACGTTTGCAGTGATCCTTAACTTGACTCTAGCTATTATTTGAAGCGTAATAATAAATTAAAAAATGATGATACATCAACATAGTGTTATCTATACAAAAGTCGCAATTTTCCTAAGGTTCTTCGGGTAGAAATGACTTTAAGAAGGTGAAATTAACTAACTACCTATTTGATCGATACATGGATTGACAATGCTTAATATTTCAAGATAACTAATAAATAAAAAATTAGGGTACTTCAACAAAGCATTATATATTCAATAGGTAGGAGTTTTCGGCAATTCGTCAAACATAAAAGAGCATAATATGACAAAAATGCCTAACTACCTATTTGATCGCCACGCAAAACATTTGCAGTGATCCTTAACTTTACTCTAGCTATTATTGGAAGCGTAATAATAAATAAAAAAATGATGATACATCAACACAGTGTTATCTATACAAAGTCGCAATTTTCCTAAGGTTCTTCGAGTAGAAATGACTTTAAGAATGTGAAATTAACTAACCACCTATTTGATCGATACTTGGATTGACAATGCTTAATATTTCAAGATAACTAATAAATAAAAAATTAGGGTACTTCAACAAAGGATTAAATATTCAATAGGTAGGAGTTTTCGGCAATTCGTCAAACAGAAAAGAGCATAATATGACAAAAATGCCTAATTAACTATTTGATGGCCGCGCAAAACATTTGCAATGATCCTTAACTTGACTCTAGCTATTATTTGAAGTGTTATAATAAATAAAAAAAATGATGATACATCAACGTAGTGTTATCTATACAAAAGTCGCAATTTTCCTAAGGTTCTTCGAGTAGAAATGACTTTAAGATGGTGAAATTAACTAACTACCTATTTGATCGATACATGGATTGACAATGCTTAATATTTCAAGATAACTAATAAATAAAAAATTAGGGTACTTCAACAAAGCATTATATATTCAATAGGTAGGAGTTTTCGGCAATTCGTCAAACATAAAAGAGCATAATAAGACAAAAATGCCTAACTACCTATTTGATCGCCGCGCAAAACCTTTGCAGTGATCCTTAACTTTACTCTAGCTATTATTGGAAGCGTAATAATAAATAAAAAAATGATGATACATCAACACAGTGTTATCTATACAAAGTCGCAATTTTCCTAAGGTTCTTCGAGTAGAAATGACTTTAAGAAGGTGAAATTAACTAACCACCTATTTGATCGATACTTGGATCGACAATGCTTAATATTTCAAGATAACTAATAAATAAAAAATTAGGGTACTTCAACAAAGGATTATATATTCAATAGGTAGGAGTTTTCGGCAATTCGTCAAACAGAAAAGAGCATAATATGACAAAAATGCCTAACTAACTATTTGATGGCCGCGCAAAACATTTGCAGTGATCCTTAACTTGACTCTAGCAATTATTTGAAGCGTAATAAAAAATAAAAAAATGATGATACATCAACATAGTGTTATCTATACAAAAGTCGCAATTTTCCTATGGTTCTTCGAGTAGAAATGACTTTAAGAAGGTTAAATTAACTAACTACCTATTTGATCGATACATGGATTGACAATGCTTAATATTTCAAGATAACTAATAAATAAAAAATTAGGGTACTTCAACAAAGCATTATATATTCAATAGGTAGGAGTTTTCGGCAATTCGTCAAACAGAAAAGAGCATAATATGACAAAAATGCCTAACTACCTATTTGATCGCCGCGCAAAACATTTGCAGTGATCCTTAACTTGACTCTAGCTATTATTTGAAGCGTAATAATAAATAAAAAAATGATGATACATGAACATAGTGTTATTTATACAAAAGTCGCAATTTTCCTAAGGTTCTTCGAGTAGAAATGACTTTAAGAAGGTGAAATTAACTAACCACATATTTGATCGATACTTGGATTGACAATGCTTAATATTTCAAGATAACTAATAAATAAAAAATTAGGGTACTTCAACAAAGGATTATATATTCAATAGGTAGGAGTTTTCGGCAATTCGTCAAACATAAAAGAGCATAATATGACAAAAATGCCTAACTAATTATTTGATGGCCGCGCAAAACATTTGCAGTGATCCTTACTTTGACTCCAGCTATTTTTTGAAGCGTAATAATAAATAAAAAAAAATGATGATACATCAACATAGTGTTATCTATAAAAAAGCCACAATTTTCCAAAGGTTATTCGAGTAGAAATGACTTTAAGAAGGTAAAATTAACTAACTACCTATTTGATCGATACATGGATTGACAATGCTTAATATTTCAAGATTAATAATAAATTAAAAATTAGGGTACTTCAACAAAGGATTAAATATTCAATAGGTAGGAGTTTTCGGCAATTCGTCAAACAGAAAAGAGCATAATATGACAAAAATGCCTAACTAACTATTTGATGGCCGCGCAAAACATTTGCAATGATCCTTAACTTGACTCTAGCTATTATTTGAAGTTTTATAATAAATAAAAAAATGATGATACATCAACATAGTGTTATCTATACAAAAGTCGCAATTTTCCTAAGGTTCTTCGAGTAGAAATGACTTTAAGAAGGTGAAATTAACTAACTACCTATTTGATCGATACATGGATTGACAATGCTTAATATTTCAAGATAACTAATAAATAAAAAATTAGGGTACTTCAACAAAGCATTATATATTCAATAGGTAGGAGTTTTCGGCAATTCGTCAAACATAAAAGAGCATAATATGACAAAAATGCCTAACTACCTATTTGATCGCCGCGCAAAACATTTGTAGTGATCCTTAACTTTACTCTAGCTATTATTGGAAGCGTAATAATAAATAAAAAAATGATGATACATCAATACAGTGTTATCTATACAAAGTCGCAATTTTCCTAAGGTTCTTCGAGTAGAAAAGACTTTAAGAAGGTGAAATTAACTAACCACCTATTTGATCGATACTTGGATCGACAATGCTTAATATTTCAAGATAACTAATAAATAATAAATTAGGGTACTTCAACAAAGGATTATATATTCAATAGGTAGGAGTTTTCGGCAATTCGTCAAACAAAAAAGAGCATAATATGACAAAAATGCCTAACTAACTATTTGATGGCCGCGCAAAACATTTGCAGTGATCCTTAACTTGACTCTAGCAATTATTTGAAGCATAATAAAAAATAAAAAAATGATGATACATCAACATAGTGTTATCTATACAAAAGTCGCAATTTTCCTAAGGTTCTTCGAGTAGAAATGACTTTAAGAAGGTGAAATTAACTAACTACCTATTTGATCGATACATGGATTGACAATGCTTAATATTTCAAGATAACTAATAAATAAAAAATTAGGGTACTTCAACAAAACATTATATATTCAATAGGTAGGAGTTTTCGGCAATTCGTCAAACAGAAAAGAGCATAATATGACAAAAATGCCTAACTACCTATTTGATCGCCGCGCAAAACATTTGCAGTGATCCTTAACTTGACTCTAGCTATTATTTGAAGCGTAATAATAAATAAAAAAATGATGATACATCAACATAGTGTTATCTATACAAAAGTCGCAATTTTCCTAAGGTTCTTCGGGTAGAAATGACTTTAAGAAGGTGAAATTAACTAACCACATATTTGATCGATACTTGGATTGACAATGCTTAATATTTCGAGATAACTAATAAATAAAAAAATTAGGGTACTTCAACAAAGGATTATATATTCAATAGGTAGGAGTTTTCGGCAATTCGTCAAACATAAAAGTGCATAATATGACAAAAATGCCTAACTAATTATTTGATGGCCGCGCAAAACATTTGCAGTGATCCTTACTTTGACTCCAGATATTTTTTGAAGCGTAATAATAAATAAAAAAAATGATGATACATCAACATAGTGTTATCTATACAAAAGCCACAATTTTCCAAAGGTTATTCGAGTAGAAATGACTTTAAGAAGGTAAAATTAACTAACTACCTATTTGATCGATACATGGATTGACAATGCTTAATATGTCAAGATTAATAATAAATAAAAAATTAGGGTACTTCAACAAAGGATTATATATTCAATAGGTAGGAGTTTTCGGCAATTCGTCAAACAGAAATGAGCATAATATGACAAAACATTCCTAACTACATATTTGGTCGCCGCACAAAACATTTGCAGTGATCCTTAACTTTACTCTAGCTATTATTTGAAGTGTAATAATAAATAAAAAAATGATGATACAACAACATAGTGTTATCTATTCAAAAGTCGCAATTTTCCTAAGGTTCTTCGAGTAGAAGTGACTTTAAGAAGGTGAAATTAACTAACCACCTATTTGATCGATACTTGGATTGACAATGTTTAATATTTCAAGATAACTAGTAAATAAAAAATTGGGGTTCTTCAACAAAGCATTATATAATCAATAGGTGGGAGTTTTCGGCAATTCTTCAAACATAAAAGAGCATAATATGACAAAAATGCCTAACTACCTATTTGATCGCCGCGCAAAACATTTGCAGTGATCCTTAACTTTACTCTAGCTATTATTGGAAGCGTAATAATAAATAAAAAAATGATGATACATCAACACAGTGTTATCTATATAAAAGTCGCAATTTTCCTAAGGTTCTTCGAGTAGAAATGACTTTAAGAAGGTGAAATTAACTAACCACCTATTTGATCGATACTTGGATTGACAATACTTAATATTTCAAGATAACTAATAAACAAAAAATTAGGGTACTTCAACAACGGATTATATATTCAATAGGTAGGAGTTTTCGGCAATTCGTCAAACAGAAAAGAGCATAATATGACAAAAATGCCTAACTAACTATTTGATGGCCGCGCAAAACATTTGCAGTGATCCTTAACTTGACTCTAGCAATTATTTGAAGCGTAATAAAAAATAAAAAAATGATGATACATCAACATAGTGTTATCTATACAAAAGTCGCAATTTTCCTAAGGTTCTTCGAGTAGAAATGACTTTAAGAAGGTGAAATTAACTAACTACCTATTTGATCGATACATGGATTAACAATGCTTAATATTTCAAGATAACTAATAAATAAAAAATTAGGGTACTTCAACAAAGGATTATATATTCAATAGGTAGGAGTTTTCATCAATTCGTCAAACAGAAAAGAGCATAATATGACAAAAATGCCTAACCAACTATTTGATGGCCGCGCAAAACGTTTGCAGTGATCCTTAACTTGACTCTAGCTATTATTTGAAGCGTAAGAATAAATTAAAAAATGATGATACATCAACATAGTGTTATCTATACAAAAGTCGCAATTTTCCTAAGGTTCTTCGAGTAGAAGTGACTTTAAGAAGGTGAAATTAAGTAACCACCTATTTGATCGATACTTGGATTGACAATGCTTAATATTTCAAGATAACAAATAATTAAAAAATTAGGGTACTTCAACAAAGGATTATATATTCAATAGGTAGGAGTTTTCGGCATGTCGTAAAACCGAAAAGAGCGTAAATATGACAAAAATGCCTAACTAACTATTTGATGGCCGCGCAAAACGTTTGCAGTGATCCTTAACTTGACTCTAGCTATTATTTGAAGCGTAATAATAAATTAAAAAATGATGATACATCAACATAGTGTTATCTATACAAAAGTCGCAATTTTCCTAAGGTTCTTCGAGTAGAAATGACTTTAAGAAGGTGAAATTAACTAACCACCTATTTGAACGATACTTGGATTGACAATGCTTATTATTTAAAGATAACTAGTAAATAAAAAATTAGGGTACTTCAACAAAGGATTAAATATTCAATAGGTAGGAGTTTTCAGCAATTCGTCACACAGAAAAGAGCATAATATGACAAAAATGCCTAACTAACTATTTGATGGCCGCGCAAAACATTTGCAGTGATCCTTAACTTGACTCTAGCTATTATTTGAAGCGTAATAATAAATAAAAAAATGATGATACATCAACATAGTGTTATCTATACAAAAGTCGAAATTTTCCTAAGGTTCTTCGAGTAGAAATGACTTTAAGAAGGTGAAATTAACTAACTACCTATTTGATCGATACTTGGATTGACAATGCTTAATATTTCAAGATAACTAATAAATAAAAAATTAGGGTACTTCAACAAAGGATTATATATTCAATAGGTAGGAGTTTTCGGCAATTCGTCATACAGAAATGAACATAATATGACAAAAAATTCCTAACTACATATTTGATCGCCGCACAAAACATTTGCAGTGATCCTTAACTTTACTCTAGCTATTATTTGAAGGGTAATAATAAGTAAAAAATGATGATACAACAACATAGTGTTATCTATACAAAAGTCGCAATTTTCCTAAGGTTCTTCGAGTAGAAGCGACTTTTAGAAGGTGAAATTAACTAACCACCTATTTGATCGATACTTGGATTGACAATGTTTAATATTTCAAGATAACTAGTAAATAAAAAATTGCGGTACTTCAACAAAGCATTATATAATCAATAGGTGGGAGTTTTCGGCAATTCTTCAAACATAAAAGTTCATAATTTGACAAAAATGCCTAACTACCTATTTGATCGCCGCGCAAAACATTTGCAGTGATCCTTAACTTGACTCTAGCTATTATTTGAAGCGTAATAATAAATAAAAAAATGATGATACATCAACATAGTGTTATCTATACAAAAGTCTCAATTTTCCTAAGGTTCTTCGAGTAGAAATGACTTTAAGAAGGTGAAATTAACTTACCACCTATTTGATCGATACTTGGATTGACAATGCTTAATATTTCAAGATAACTAATAAATAAAAAATTAGGGTACTTCAACAAAGGATTAAATATTCAATAGGTAGGAGTTTTCGGCAATTCGTCAAACAGAAAAGAGCATAATATGACAAAAATGCCTAACCAACTATTTGATGGCCGCGCAAAACATTTGCAGTGATCCTTAACTTGACTCTAGCTATTATTTGAAGCGTAATAATAAATAAAAAAATGATCATACATCAACATAGTGTTATCTATACAAAAGTCGCAATTTTCCTAAGGTTCTTCGAGTAGAAGTGACTTTAAGAAGGTGAAATTAACTAACCACCTATTTGATCGATACTTGGATTGACAATGCTTAATATTTAAAGATTACTAGTAAATAAAAAATTAGGGTACTTCAACAAAGGATTATATATTCAATAGGTAGGAGTTTTCGGCAATTCGTCAAACAGATAAGAGCATAATATGACAAAAATGCCTAACCAACTATTTGATGGCCACGCAAAACATTTGAAGTGATCCTTAACTTGACTCTAGCTATTATTTGAAGCGTAATAATAAATAAAAAAATGATGATAATTCAACATAGTGTTATCTATACAAAAGTCGCAATTTTCCTAAGGTTCTTCGAGTAGAAATGACTTTAAGAAGGTGAAATTAACTAACTACATATTTGATCGATACATGGATTGACAATGCTTAATATTTCAAGATAATTAATAAATAAAAAATTAGGGCACTTCAACAAAGGATTATATATTCAATAGGTAGGAGTTTTCCGCAATTCGTCAAACAGATAAGAGCATAATATGACAAAAATGCCTAACTAACTATTTGATGGCCGCGCAAAACATTTGCAGTGATCCTTAACTTGATTCTAGCTATTATTTGAAGCGTAATAATAAATAAAAAAATGATGATACATCAACATAGTGTTATCTATACAAAAGTCGCAATTTTCTTAAGGTTCTTCAAGTAGAAGTGACTTTAAGAAGGTGAAATTAAGTAACCACCTATTTGATCGATACTTAGATTGACAATGCTTAATATTTCAAGATAACAAATAAATAAAAAAATAGGGTACTTCAACAAAGGATTATATATTCAATAGGTAGGAGTTTTCGGCAAGTCGTAAAACCGGAAAGAGCGTAATATGACAAAAATGCCTAACTAACTATTTGATGGCCGCGCAAAACGTTTGCAGTGATCCTTAACTTGACTCTAGCTATTATTTGAAGCGTAATAATAAATAAAAAAATGATGATACAGCAACATAGTGTTATCTATACAAAAGTCGCAATTTTCCTAAGGTTCTTCGAGTAGAAATGACTTTAAGAAGGTGAAATTAACTAACTACCTATTTGATCGATACATGGATTAACAATGCTTAATATTTCAAGATAACTAATAAATAAAAAATTAGGGTACTTCAACAAAGGATTATACATTCAATAGGTAGGAGTTTTCGGCAATTCGTCAAACAGAAAAGAGCATAATATGACAAAAATGCCTAACCAACTATTTGATGGCCGCGTAAAACATTTGCAGTGATCCTTAACTTGAATCTAGGTATTATTTGATGCGTAATAATAAATAAAAAAATGATGATACATCAACATAGTGTTATCTATACAAAAGTCGCAATTTTCTTAAGGTTCTTCAAGTAGAAGTGACTTTAAGAAGGTGAAATTAAGTAACCACCTATTTGATCGATACTTGGATTGACAATGCTTAATATTTCAAGATAACAAATAAATAAAAAAATAGGGTACTTCAACAAAGGATTATATATTCAATAGGTAGGAGTTTTCGGCAAGTCATAAAACCGAAAAGAGCGTAATATGACAAAAATTTCTAACTAACTATTTGATGGCCGCGCAAAACGTTTGCAGTGATCCTTAACTTGACTCTAGCTATTATTTGAAGCGTAATAATAAATTAAAAAATGATGATACATCAACACAGTGTTATCTATATAAAAGTCGCAATTTTCCTAAGGTTCTTCGAGTAGAAATGACTTTAAGAAGGTGAAATTAACTAACCACCTATTTGATCGATACTTGGATTGACAATGCTTAATATTTCAAGATAACTAATAAACAAAAAATTAGGGTACTTCAACAAAGGATTATATATTCAATAGGTAGGAGTTTTCGGCAATTCGTCAAACAGAAAAGAGCATAATATGACAAAAATGCCTAACTAACTATTTGATGGCCGCGCAAAACATTTGCAGTGATCCTTAACTTGAATCTAGGTATTATTTGAAGCGTAATAATAAATAAAAAAATGATGATACATCAACATAGTGTTATCTATACAAAAGTCGCAATTTTCTTAAGGTTCTTCAAGTAGAAGTGACTTTAAGAAGGTGAAATTAAGTAACCACCTATTTGATCGATACATGGATTAACAATGCTTAATATTTCAAGATAACTAATAAATAAAAAATTAGGGTACTTCAACAAAGGATTATACATTCAATAGGTAGGAGTTTTCGGCAATTCGTCAAACAGAAAAGAGCATAATATGACAAAAATGCCTAACCAACTATTTGATGGCCGCGTAAAACATTTGCAGTGATCCTTAACTTGAATCTAGGTATTATTTGAAGCGTAATAATAAATAAAAAAATGATGATACATCAACATAGTGTTATCTATACAAAAGTCGCAATTTTCTTAAGGTTCTTCAAGTAGAAGTGACTTTAAGAAGGTGAAATTAAGTAACCACCTATTTGATCGATACTTGGATTGACAATGCTTAATATTTCAAGATAACTAATAAACAAAAAATTAGGGTACTTCAACAAAGGATTATATATTCAATAGGTAGGAGTTTTCGGCAATTCGTCAAACAGAAAAGAGCATAATATGACAAAAATGCCTAACTAACTATTTGATGGCCGCGCAAAACATTTGCAGTGATCCTTAACTTGAATCTAGGTATTATTTGAAGCGTAATAATAAATAAAAAAATGATGATACATCAACATAGTGTTATCTATACAAAAGTCGCAATTTTCTTAAGGTTCTTCAAGTAGAAGTGACTTTAAGAAGGTGAAATTAAGTAACCACCTATTTGATCGATACATGGATTAACAATGCTTAATATTTCAAGATAACTAATAAATAAAAAATTAGGGTACTTCAACAAAGGATTATACATTCAATAGGTAGGAGTTTTCGGCAATTCGTCAAACAGAAAAGAGCATAATATGACAAAAATGCCTAACCAACTATTTGATGGCCGCGTAAAACATTTGCAGTGATCCTTAACTTGAATCTAGGTATTATTTGAAGCGTAATAATAAATAAAAAAATGATGATACATCAACATAGTGTTATCTATACAAAAGTCGCAATTTTCTTAAGGTTCTTCAAGTAGAAGTGACTTTAAGAAGGTGAAATTAAGTAACCACCTATTTGATCGATACTTGGATTGACAATGCTTAATATTTCAAGATAACAAATAAATAAAAAAATAGGGTACTTCAACAAAGGATTATATATTCAATAGGTAGGAGTTTTCGGAAAGTCATAAAACCGAAAAGAGCGTAATATGACAAAAATGTCTAACTAACTATTTTATGGCCGCGCAAAACGTTTGCAGTGATCCTTAACTTGACTCTAGCTATTATTTGAAGCGTAATAATAAATTAAAAAATGATGATACATCAACACAGTGTTATCTATATAAAAGTCGCAATTTTCCTAAGGTTCTTCGAGTAGAAATGACTTTAAGAAGGTGAAATTAACTAACCACCTATTTGATCGATACTTGGATTGACAATGCTTAATATTTCAAGATAACTAATAAACAAAAAATTAGGGTACTTCAACAAAGGATTATATATTCAATAGGTAGGAGTTTTCGGCAATTCGTCAAACAGAAAAGAGCATAATATGACAAAAATGCCTAACTAACTATTTGATGGCCGCGCAAAACATTTGCAGTGATCCTTAACTTGACTCTAGCAATTATTTGAAGCGTAATAAAAAATAAAAAAATGATGATACATCAACATAGTGTTATCTATACAAAAGTCGCAATTTTCCTAAGGTTCTTCGAGTAGAAATGACTTTAAGAATGTGAAATTAACTAACTACCTATTTGATCGATACATGGATTAACAATGCTTAATATTTCAAGATAACTAATAAATAAAAAATTATGGTACTTCAACAAAGGATTATATATTCAATAGGTAGGAGTTTTCATCAATTCGTCAAACAGAAAAGAGCATAATATGACAAAAATGCCTAACCAACTATTTGAGGGCCGCGCAAAACATTTGCAGTGATCCTTAACTTGACTCTAGCTATTATTTGAAGCGTAATAATAAATAAAAAAATGATGATACATCAACATAGTGTTATCTATACAAAAGTCGCAATTTTCCTAAGGTTCTTCGAGTAGAAGTGACTTTAAGAAGGTGAAATTAAGTAACCACCTATTTGATCGATACTTGGATTGACAATGCTTAATATTTCAAGATAACAAATAATTAAAAAATTAGGGTACTTTAACAAAGGATTATATATTCAATAGGTAGGAGTTTTCGGCATGTCGTAAAACCGAAAAGAGCGTAATATGACAAAAATGCCTAACTAACTATTTGATGGCCGCGCAAAACGTTTGCTGTGATCCTTAACTTGACTCTAGCTATTATTTGAAGCGTAATAATAAATTAAAAAATGATGATACATCAACATAGTGTTATCTATACAAAAGTCGCAATTTTCCTAAGGTTCTTCGAGTAGAAATGACTTTAAGAAGGTGAAATTAACTAACCACCTATTTGAACGATACATGGATTGACAATGCTTATTATTTAAAGATAACTAGTAAATAAAAAGTTAGGGTACTTCAACAAAGGATTAAATATTCAATAGGTAGGAGTTTTCGTCAATTCGTCACACAGAAAAGAGCATAATATGACAAAAATGCCTAACTAACTATTTGATGGCCGCGCAAAACATTTACAGTGATCCTTAACTTGACTCTAGCTATTATTTGAAGCGTAATAATAAATAAAAAAATGATGATACATCAACATAGTGTTATCTATACAAAAGTCGAAATTTTCCTAAGGTTCTTCGAGTAGAAATGACTTTAAGAAGGTGAAATTAACTAACTACCTATTTGATCGATACTTGGATTGACAATGCTTAATATTTCAAGATAACTAATAAATAAAAAATTAGGGTACTTCAACAAAAGATTATATATTCAATAGGTAGGAGTTTTCGGCAATTCGTCAAACAGAAAAGAGCATAATATGACAAAAATGCCTAACTACATATTTGATCGCCGCGCAAAACATTTGCAGTGATCCTTAACTTTACTCTAGCTATTATTTGAAGTGTAATAATAAATAAAAAATGATGATACAACAACATAGTGTTATCTATACAAAAGTCGCAATTTTCCTAAGGTTCTTCGAGTAGAAGCGACTTTTAGAAGGTGAAATTAACTAACCACCTATTTGATCGATACTTGGATTGACAATGTTTAATATTTCAAGATAACTAGTAAATAAAAAATTGCGGTACTTCAACAAAGCATTATATAATCAATAGGTGGGAGTTTTCGGCAATTCTTCAAACATAAAAGTGCATAATTTGACAAAAATGCCTAACTACCTATTTGATCGCCGCGCAAAACATTTGCAGTGATCCTTAACTTGACTCTAGCTATTATTTGAAGCGTAATAATAAATAAAAAAATGATGATACATCAACATAGTGTTATCTATACAAAAGTCGCAATTTTCCTAAGGTTGTTCGAGTAGAAATGACTTTAAGAAGGTGAAATTAACTTACCACCTATTTGATCGATACTTGGATTGACAATGCTTAATATTTCAAGATAACTAATAAATAAAAAATTAGGGTACTTCAACAAAGGATTAAATATTCAATAGGTAGGAGTTTTCGGCAATTCGTCAAACAGAAAAGAGCATAATATGACAAAAATGCCTAACCAACTATTTGATGGCCGCGCAAAACATTTGCAGTGATCCTTAACTTGACTCTAGCTATTATTTGAAGCGTAATAATAAATAAAAAAATGATGATACATCAACATAGTGTTTTCTATACAAAAGTCGCAATTTTCCTAAGGTTCTTCGAGTAGAAGTGACTTTAAGAAGGTGAAATTAACTAATCACCTATTCGATCGATACTAGGATTGACAATGCCTAATATTTAAAGATTACTAGTAAATAAAAAATTAGGGTACTTCAACAAAGGATTATATATTCAATAGGTAGGAGTTTTCGGCAATTCGTCAAATAGATAAGAGCATAATATGACAAAAATGCCTAACCAACTATTTGATGGCCGCGCAAAACATTTGAAGTGATCCTTAACTTGACTCTAGCTATTATTTGAAGCGTAATAATAAATAAAAAAATGATGATACTTCAACATAGTGTTATCTATACAAAAGTCGCAATTTTCCTAAGGTTCTTCGAGTAGAAATGACTTTAAGAAGGTGAAATTAACTAACTACATATTTGATCGATACTTGGATTGACAATGCTTAATATTTCAAGATAACTAATAAATAAAAAATTAGGGTACTTCAACAAAGGATTATATATTCAATAGGTAGGAGTTTTCGGCAATTCGTCAAACAGATAAGAGCATAATATGACAAAAATGCCTAACTAACTAATTGATGGCCGCGCAAAACATTTGCAGTGATCCTTAACTTGATTCTAGCTATTATTTGAAGCGTAATAATAAATAAAAAAATGATAATACATCAACATAGTGTTATCTATACAAAAGTCGCAATTTTCTTAAGGTTCTTGAAGTAGAAGTGACTTTAAGAAGGTGAAATTAAGCAACCACCTATTTGATCGATACTTGGATTGACAATGCTTAATATTTCAAGATAACAAATAAATAAAAAAATAGGGTACTTCAACAAAGGATTATATATTCAATAGGTAGGAGTTTTCGGCAAGTCGTAAAACCGAAAAGAGCGTAATATGACAAAAATGCCTAACTAACTATTTGATGGCCGCGCAAAACGTTTGCAGGGATCCTTAACTTGACTCTAGCTATTATTTGAAGCGTAATAAAAAATAAAAAATTGATGATACAGCAACATAGTGTTATCTATACAAAAGTCGCAATTTTCCTAAGGTTCTTCGAGTAGAAATGACTTTAAGAAGGTGAAATTAACTAACTACCTATTTGATCGATACATGGATTAACAATGCTTAATATTTCAAGATAACTAATAAATAAAAAATTAGGGTACTTCAACAAAGGATTATATATTCAATAGGTAGGAGTTTTCGGCAATTCGTCAAACAGAAAAGAGCATAATATGACAAAAATGCCTAACCAACTATTTGATGGCCGCGTAAAACATTTGCAGTGATCCTTAACTTGAATCTAGGTATTATTTGAAGCGTAATAATAAATAAAAAAATGATGATACATCAACATAGTGTTATCTATACAAAAGTCGCAATTTTCTTAAGGTTCTTCAAGTAGAAGTGACTTTAAGAAGGTGAAATTAAGTAACCACCTATTTGATCGATACTTGGATTGACAATGCTTAATATTTCAAGATAACAAATAAATAAAAAAATAGGGTACTTCAACAAAGGATTATATATTCAATAGGTAGGAGTTTTCGGCAAGTCGTAAAACCGAAAAGAGCGTAATATGAAAAAAATGCCTAACTAACTATTTGATGGCCGCGCAAAACGTTTGCAGTGATCCTTAACTTGACTCTAGATATTATTTGAAGCGTAATAATAAATTAAAAAATGATGATACATCAACATAGTGTTATCTATACAAAAGTCGCAATTTTCCTAAGGTTCTTCGAGTAGAAATGACTTTAAGAAGGTGAAATTAACTAACCACCTATTTGAACGATACTTGGATTGACAATGCTTAATATTTAAAGATAACTAGTAAATAAAAAATTAGGGTACTTCAACAAAGGATTATATATTCAATAGGTATGAGTTTTCGGCAATTCGTCACACAGAAAAGAGCATAATTTGACAAAAATGCCTAACTAACTATTTGATGGCCGCGCAAAACATTCGCAGTGATCCTTAACTTGACTATAGCTATTATTTGAAGCGTAATAATAAGTAAAAAAATGATGATACATCAACATAGTGTTATCTATACAAAAGTCGAAATTTTCCTAAGGTTCTTCGAGTAGAAATGACTTTAAGAAGGTGAAATTGACTAACTACCTATTTGATCGTTACTTGGATTGACAATGCTTAATATTTCAAGATAACTAATAAATAAAAAATTAGGGTACTTCAACAAAGGATTATATATTCAATAGGTAGGAGTTTTCGGCAATTCGTCAAACAGAAATGCGCATAATATAACAAAAAATTCCTAACTACATATTTGATCGCCGTACAAAAAATTTGCAGGGATCCTTAACTTTACTCTAGCTATTATTTGAAGTGTAATAATAAATAAAAAATGATGATGCAACAACATAGTGTTATCTATACAAAAGTCGCAATTTTCCTAAGGTTCTTCGAGTAGAAGTGACTTTTAGAAGGTGAAATTAACTAACCACCTATTTGATCGATACTTGGATTGACAATGTTTAATATTTCAAGATAACTAGATAATAAAAAATTGCGGTACTTCAACAAAGCATTATATAATCAATAGGTGGGAGTTTTCGGCAATTCTTCAAACATAAAAGAGCATAATATGACAAAAATGCCTAACTACCTATTTGATCGCCGCGCAAAACATTTGCAGTGATCCTTAACTTGACTCTAGCTATTATTTGAAGCGTAATAATAAATAAAAAAATGATGATACGTCAACATAGTGTTATCTATACAAAAGTCGCAATTTTCCTAAGGTTCTTCGAGTAGAAATGACTTTAAGAAGGTGAAATTAACTTACCACCTATTTGATCGATACTTGGATTGACAATGCTTAATATTTCAAGATAACTAATAAATAAAAAATTAGGGTACTTCAACAAAGGATTAAATATTCAATAGGTAGGAGTTTTCGGCAATTCGTCAAACAGAAAAGAGCATAATATGACAAAAATGCCTAACCAACTATTTGATGGCCGCGCAAAACATTTGCAGTGATCCTTAACTTGACTCTAGCTATTATTTGAAGCGTAATAATAAATAAAAAAATGATGATACATCAACATAGTGTTTTCTATACAAAAGTCGCAATTTTCCTAAGGTTCTTCGAGTAGAAGTGACTTTAAGAAGGTGAAATTAACTAACCACCTATTTGATCGATACTTGGATTGACAATGCCTAATATTTAAAGATTACTAGTAAATAAAAAATTAGGGTACTTCAACAAAGGATTATATATTCAATAGGTAGGAGTTTTCGGCAATTCGTCAAACAGAAAAGAGCATAATATGACAAAAATGCCTAACCAACTATTTGATGGCCGCGTAAAACATTTGCAGTGATCCTTAACTTGAATCTAGGTATTATTTGAAGCGTAATAATAAATAAAAAAATGATGATACATCAACATAGTGTTATCTATACAAAAGTCGCAATTTTCTTAAGGTTCTTCAAGTAGAAGTGACTTTAAGAAGGTGAAATTAAGTAACCACCTATTTGATCGATACATGGATTAACAATGCTTAATATTTCAAGATAACTAATAAATAAAAAATTAGGGTACTTCAACAAAGGATTATACATTCAATAGGTAGGAGTTTTCGGCAATTCGTCAAACAGAAAAGAGCATAATATGACAAAAATGCCTAACCAACTATTTGATGGCCGCGTAAAACATTTGCAGTGATCCTTAACTTGAATCTAGGTATTATTTGAAGCGTAATAATAAATAAAAAAATGATGATACATCAACATAGTGTTATCTATACAAAAATCGCAATTTTCTTAAGGTTCTTCAAGTAGAAGTGACTTTAAGAAGGTGAAATTAAGTAACCACCTATTTGATCGATACTTGGATTGACAATGCTTAATATTTCAAGATAACAAATAAATAAAAAAATAGGGTACTTCAACAAAGGATTATATCTTCAATAGGTAGGAGTTTTCGGAAAGTCATAAAACCGAAAAGAGCGTAATATGACAAAAATGTCTAACTAACTATTTTATGGCCGCGCAAAACGTTTGCAGTGATCCTTAACTTGACTCTAGCTATTATTTGAAGCGTAATAATAAATTAAAAAATGATGATACATCAACACAGTGTTATCTATATAAAAGTCGCAATTTTCCTAAGGTTCTTCGAGTAGAAATGACTTTAAGAAGGTGAAATTAACTAACCACCTATTTGATCGATACTTGGATTGACAATGCTTAATATTTCAAGATAACTAATAAACAAAAAATTAGGGTACTTCAACAAAGGATTATATATTCAATAGGTAGGAGTTTTCGGCAATTCGTCAAACAGAAAAGAGCATAATATGACAAAAATGCCTAACCAACTATTTGATGGCCGCGTAAAACATTTGCAGTGATCCTTAACTTGAATCTAGGTATTATTTGAAGCGTAATAATAAATAAAAAAATGATGATACATCAACATAGTGTTATCTATACAAAAGTCGCAATTTTCTTAAGGTTCTTCAAGTAGAAGTGACTTTAAGAAGGTGAAATTAAGTAACCACCTATTTGATCGATACATGGATTAACAATGCTTAATATTTCAAGATAACTAATAAATAAAAAATTAGGGTACTTCAACAAAGGATTATACATTCAATAGGTAGGAGTTTTCGGCAATTCGTCAAACAGAAAAGAGCATAATATGACAAAAATGCCTAACCAACTATTTGATGGCCGCGTAAAACATTTGCAGTGATCCTTAACTTGAATCTAGGTATTATTTGAAGCGTAATAATAAATAAAAAAATGATGATACATCAACATAGTGTTATCTATACAAAAGTCGCAATTTTCTTAAGGTTCTTCAAGTAGAAGTGACTTTAAGAAGGTGAAATTAAGTAACCACCTATTTGATCGATACTTGGATTGACAATGCTTAATATTTCAAGATAACAAATAAATAAAAAAATAGGGTACTTCAACAAAGGATTATATATTCAATAGGTAGGAGTTTTCGGAAAGTCATAAAACCGAAAAGAGCGTAATATGACAAAAATGTCTAACTAACTATTTTATGGCCGCGCAAAACGTTTGCAGTGATCCTTAACTTGACTCTAGCTATTATTTGAAGCGTAATAATAAATTAAAAAATGATGATACATCAACACAGTGTTATCTATATAAAAGTCGCAATTTTCCTAAGGTTCTTCGAGTAGAAATGACTTTAAGAAGGTGAAATTAACTAACCACCTATTTGATCGATACTTGGATTGACAATGCTTAATATTTCAAGATAACTAATAAACAAAAAATTAGGGTACTTCAACAAAGGATTATATATTCAATAGGTAGGAGTTTTCGGCAATTCGTCACACAGAAAAGAGCATAATATGACAAAAATGCCTAACTAACTATTTGATGGCCGCGCAAAACATTTACAGTGATCCTTAACTTGACTCTAGCTATTATTTGAAGCGTAATAATAAATAAAAAAATGATGATACATCAACATAGTGTTATCTATACAAAAGTCGAAATTTTCCTAAGGTTCTTCGAGTAGAAATAACTTTAAGAAGGTGAAATTAACTAACTACCTATTTGATCGATCCTTGGATTGACAATGCTTAATATTTCAAGATAACTAATAAATAAAAAATTAGGGTACTTCAACAAAAGATTATATATTCAATAGGTAGGAGTTTTCGGCAATTCGTCAAACAGAAAAGAGCATAATATGACAAAAATGCCTAACTACATATTTGATCGCCGCGCAAAACATTTGCAGTGATCCTTAACTTTACTCTAGCTATTATTTGAAGTGTAATAATAAATAAAAAATGATGATACAACAACATAGTGTTATCTATACAAAAGTCGCAATTTTCCTAAGGTTCTTCGAGTAGAAGCGACTTTTAGAAGGTGAAATTAACTAACCACCTATTTGATCGATACTTGGATTGACAATGTTTAATATTTCAAGATAACTAGTAAATAAAAAATTGCGGTACTTCAACAAAGCATTATATAATCAATAGGTGGGAGTTTTCGGCAATTCTTCAAACATAAAAGTGCATAATTTGACAAAAATGCCTAACTACCTATTTGATCGCCGCGCAAAACATTTGCAGTGATCCTTAACTTGACTCTAGCTATTATTTGAAGCGTAATAATAAATAAAAAAATGATGATACATCAACATAGTGTTATCTATACAAAAGTCGCAATTTTCCTAAGGTTGTTCGAGTAGAAATGACTTTAAGAAGGTGAAATTAACTTACCACCTATTTGATCGATACTTGGATTGACAATGCTTAATATTTCAAGATAACTAATAAATAAAAAATTAGGGTACTTCAACAAAGGATTAAATATTCAATAGGTAGGAGTTTTCGGCAATTCGTCAAACAGAAAAGAGCATAATATGACAAAAATGCCTAACCAACTATTTGATGGCCGCGCAAAACATTTGCAGTGATCCTTAACTTGACTCTAGCTATTATTTGAAGCGTAATAATAAATAAAAAAATGATGATACATCAACATAGTGTTTTCTATACAAAAGTCGCAATTTTCCTAAGGTTCTTCGAGTAGAAGTGACTTTAAGAAGGTGAAATTAACTAATCACCTATTCGATCGATACTTGGATTGACAATGCCTAATATTTAAAGATTACTAGTAAATAAAAAATTAGGGTACTTCAACAAAGGATTATATATTCAATAGGTAGGAGTTTTCGGCAATTCGTCAAATAGATAAGAGCATAATATGACAAAAATGCCTAACCAACTATTTGATGGCCGCGCAAAACATTTGAAGTGATCCTTAACTTGACTCTAGCTATTATTTGAAGCGTAATAATAAATAAAAAAATGATGATACTTCAACATAGTGTTATCTATACAAAAGTCGCAATTTTCCTAAGGTTCTTCGAGTAGAAATGACTTTAAGAAGGTGAAATTAACTAACTACATATTTGATCGATACTTGGATTGACAATGCTTAATATTTCAAGATAACTAATAAATAAAAAATTAGGGTACTTCAACAAAGGATTATATATTCAATAGGTAGGA
This sequence comes from Rhodomyrtus psidioides, assembly GCA_021437785.1. Taxonomy (NCBI): domain Eukaryota; kingdom Viridiplantae; phylum Streptophyta; class Magnoliopsida; order Myrtales; family Myrtaceae; genus Rhodomyrtus; species Rhodomyrtus psidioides. The sequence goes on along the minus strand of JAILYB010000059.1, from coordinate 4,812,537 downwards.
GTTTTCGGCAATTCGTCAAACAGAAAAGAGCATAATATGACAAAAATGCCTAACCAACTATTTGATGGCCGCGCAAAACATTTGCAGTGATCCTTAACTTGACTCTAGCTATTATTTGAAGCGTAATAATAAATAAAAAAATGATGATACATCAACATAGTGTTTTCTATACAAAAGTCGCAATTTTCCTAAGGTTCTTCGAGTAGAAGTGACTTTAAGAAGGTGAAATTAACTAATCACCTATTCGATCGATACTTGGATTGACAATGCCTAATATTTAAAGATTACTAGTAAATAAAAAATTAGGGTACTTCAACAAAGGATTATATATTCAATAGGTAGGAGTTTTCGGCAATTCGTCAAATAGATAAGAGCATAATATGACAAAAATGCCTAACCAACTATTTGATGGCCGCGCAAAACATTTGCAGTGATCCTTAACTTGACTCTAGCTATTATTTGAAGCGTAATAATAAATAAAAAAATGATGATACATCAACATAGTGTTTTCTATACAAAAGTCGCAATTTTCCTAAGGTTCTTCGAGTAGAAGTGACTTTAAGAAGGTGAAATTAACTAATCACCTATTCGATCGATACTTGGATTGACAATGCCTAATATTTAAAGATTACTAGTAAATAAAAAATTAGGGTACTTCAACAAAGGATTATATATTCAATAGGTAGGAGTTTTCGGCAATTCGTCAAATAGATAAGAGCATAATATGACAAAAATGCCTAACCAACTATTTGATGGCCGCGCAAAACATTTGAAGTGATCCTTAACTTGACTCTAGCTATTATTTGAAGCGTAATAATAAATAAAAAAATGATGATACTTCAACATAGTGTTATCTATACAAAAGTCGCAATTTTCCTAAGGTTCTTCGAGTAGAAATGACTTTAAGAAGGTGAAATTAACTAACTACATATTTGATCGATACTTGGATTGACAATGCTTAATATTTCAAGATAACTAATAAATAAAAAATTAGGGTACTTCAACAAAGGATTATATATTCAATAGGTAGGAGTTTTCGGCAATTCGTCAAACAGATAAGAGCATAATATGACAAAAATGCCTAACTAACTAATTGATGGCCGCGCAAAACATTTGCAGTGATCCTTAACTTGATTCTAGCTATTATTTGAAGCGTAATAATAAATAAAAAAATGATAATACATCAACATAGTGTTATCTATACAAAAGTCGCAATTTTCTTAAGGTTCTTGAAGTAGAAGTGACTTTAAGAAGGTGAAATTAAGCAACCACCTATTTGATCGATACTTGGATTGACAATGCTTAATATTTCAAGATAACAAATAAATAAAAAAATAGGGTACTTCAACAAAGGATTATATATTCAATAGGTAGGAGTTTTCGGCAAGTCGTAAAACCGAAAAGAGCGTAATATGACAAAAATGCCTAACTAACTATTTGATGGCCGCGCAAAACGTTTGCAGGGATCCTTAACTTGACTCTAGCTATTATTTGAAGGGTAATAAAAAATAAAAAATTGATGATACAGCAACATAGTGTTATCTATACAAAAGTCGCAATTTTCCTAAGGTTCTTCGAGTAGAAATGACTTTAAGAAGGTGAAATTAACTAACTACCTATTTGATCGATACATGGATTAACAATGCTTAATATTTCAAGATAACTAATAAATAAAAAATTAGGGTACTTCAACAAAGGATTATATATTCAATAGGTAGGAGTTTTCGGCAATTCGTCAAACAGAAAAGAGCATAATATGACAAAAATGCCTAACCAACTATTTGATGGCCGCGTAAAACATTTGCAGTGATCCTTAACTTGAATCTAGGTATTATTTGAAGCGTAATAATAAATAAAAAAATGATGATACATCAACATAGTGTTATCTATACAAAAGTCGCAATTTTCTTAAGGTTCTTCAAGTAGAAGTTACTTTAAGAAGGTGAAATTAAGTAACCACCTATTTGATCGATACTTGGATTGACAATGCTTAATATTTCAAGATAACAAATAAATAAAAAAATAGGGTACTTCAACAAAGGATTATATATTCAATAGGTAGGAGTTTTCGGCAAGTCGTAAAACCGAAAAGAGCGTAATATGAAAAAAATGCCTAACTAACTATTTGATGGCCGCGCAAAACGTTTGCAGTGATCCTTAACTTGACTCTAGCTATTATTTGAAGCGTAATAATAAATTAAAAAATGATGATACATCAACATAGTGTTATCTATACAAAAGTCGCAATTTTCCTAAGGTTCTTCGAGTAGAAATGACTTTAAGAAGGTGAAATTAACTAACCACCTATTTGAACGATACTTGGATTGACAATGCTTAATATTTAAAGATAACTAGTAAATAAAAAATTAGGGTACTTCAACAAAGGATTATATATTCAATAGGTATGAGTTTTCGGCAATTCGTCACACAGAAAAGAGCATAATTTGACAAAAATGCCTAACTAACTATTTGATGGCCGCGCAAAACATTCGCAGTGATCCTTAACTTGACTATAGCTATTATTTGAAGCGTAATAATAAGTAAAAAAATGATGATACATCAACATAGTGTTATCTATACAAAAGTCGAAATTTTCCTAAGGTTCTTCGAGTAGAAATGACTTTAAGAAGGTGAAATTGACTAACTACCTATTTGATCGTTACTTGGATTGACAATGCTTAATATTTCAAGATAACTAATAAATAAAAAATTAGGGTACTTCAACAAAGGATTATATATTCAATAGGTAGGAGTTTTCGGCAATTCGTCAAACAGATATGCGCATAATATAACAAAAAATTCCTAACTACATATTTGATCGCCGTACAAAAAATTTGCAGGGATCCTTAACTTTACTCTAGCTATTATTTGAAGTGTAATAATAAATAAAAAATGATGATGCAACAACATAGTGTTATCTATACAAAAGTCGCAATTTTCCTAAGGTTCTTCGAGTAGAAGTGACTTTTAGAAGGTGAAATTAACTAACCACCTATTTGATCGATACTTGGATTGACAATGTTTAATATTTCAAGATAACTAGATAATAAAAAATTGCGGTACTTCAACAAAGCATTATATAATCAATAGGTGGGAGTTTTCGGCAATTCTTCAAACATAAAAGAGCATAATATGACAAAAATGCCTAACTACCTATTTGATCGCCGCGCAAAACATTTGCAGTGATCCTTAACTTGACTCTAGCTATTATTTGAAGCGTAATAATAAATAAAAAAATGATGATACGTCAACATAGTGTTATCTATACAAAAGTCGCAATTTTCCTAAGGTTCTTCGAGTAGAAATGACTTTAAGAAGGTGAAATTAACTTACCACCTATTTGATCGATACTTGGATTGACAATGCTTAATATTTCAAGATAACTAATAAATAAAAAATTAGGGTACTTCAACAAAGGATTAAATATTCAATAGGTAGGAGTTTTCGGCAATTCGTCAAACAGAAAAGAGCATAATATGACAAAAATGCCTAACCAACTATTTGATGGCCGCGCAAAACATTTGCAGTGATCCTTAACTTGACTCTAGCTATTATTTGAAGCGTAATAATAAATAAAAAAATGATGATACATCAACATAGTGTTTTCTATACAAAAGTCGCAATTTTCCTAAGGTTCTTCGAGTAGAAGTGACTTTAAGAAGGTGAAATTAACTAACCACCTATTTGATCGATACTTGGATTGACAATGCCTAATATTTAAAGATTACTAGTAAATAAAAAATTAGGGTACTTCAACAAAGGATTATATATTCAATAGGTAGGAGTTTTCGGCAATTCGTCAAATAGATAAGAGCATAATATGACAAAAATGCCTAACCAACTATTTGATGGCCGCGCAAAACATTTGAAGTGATCCTTAACTTGACTCTAGCTATTATTTGAAGCATAATAATAAATAAAAAAATGATGATACTTCAACATAGTGTTATCTATACAAAAGTCGCAATTTTCCTAAGGTTCTTCGAGTAGAAATGACTTTAAGAAGGTGAAATTAACTAACTACATATTTGATCGATACTTGGATTGACAATGCTTAATATTTCAAGATAACTAATAAATAAAAAATTAGGGTACTTCAACAAAGGATTATATATTCAATAGGTAGGAGTTTTCGGCAATTCGTCAAACAGATAAGAGCATAATATGACAAAAATGCCTAACTAACTATTTGATGGCCGCGCAAAACATTTGCTGTGATCCTTAACTTGACTCTAGCTATTATTTGAAGAGTAATAATAAATAAAAAAATGATGATACATCAACATAGTGTTATCTATACAAAAGTCGCAATTTTCCCAATGTTCTTCGAGTAGAAGTGACTTTAAGAAGGTGAAATTAACTAACCACCTATTTGATCGATACTTGGATTGACAATGGTTAATATTTACAGATAACTAGAAAATAAAAAGTTAGGGTACTTCAACAAAGGATTATATATTCAATAGGTAGGAGTTTTCGGCAATTCGTCAAACAGAAAAGTGCGTAATATGACAAAAATGCCTAACTATCTATTTGATGGCCGCGCAAAACATTTGCAGTGATCCTTAACTTGACTCTAGCTATTATTTGAAGCGTAATAATAAATAAAAAAATGATAATACATCAACATAGTGTTATCTATACAAAAGTCGCAATTTTCTTAAGGTTCTTCAAGTAGAAGTGACTTTAAGAAGGTGAAATTAAGTAACCACCTATTTGATCGATACTTGGATTGACAATGCTTAATATTTCAAGATAACAAATAAATAAAAAAATAGGGTACTTCAACAAAGGATTATATATTCAATAGGTAGGAGTTTTCGGCAAGTCGTAAAACCGAAAAGAGCGTAATATGACAAAAATGCCTAACTAACTATTTGATGGCCGCGCAAAACGTTTGCAGGGATCCTTAACTTGACTCTAGCTATTATTTGAAGCGTAATAAAAAATAAAAAAATGATGATACAGCAACATAGTGTTATCTATACAAAAGTCGCAATTTTCCTAAGGTTCTTCGAGTAGAAATGACTTTAAGAAGGTGAAATTAACTAACTACCTATTTGATCGATACATGGATTAACAATGCTTAATATTTCAAGATAACTAATAAATAAAAAATTAGGGTACTTCAACAAAGGATTATATATTCAATAGGTAGGAGTTTTCGGCAATTCGTCAAACAGAAAAGAGCATAATATGACAAAAATGCCTAACCAACTATTTGATGGCCGCGTAAAACATTTGCAGTGATCCTTAACTTGAATCTAGGTATTATTTGAAGCGTAATAATAAATAAAAAAATGATGATACATCAACATAGTGTTATCTATACAAAAGTCGCAATTTTCTTAAGGTTCTTCAAGTAGAAGTGACTTTAAGAAGGTGAAATTAAGTAACCACCTATTTGATCGATACTTGGATTGACAATGCTTAATATTTCAAGATAACAAATAAATAAAAAAATAGGGTACTTCAACAAAGGATTATATATTCAATAGGTAGGAGTTTTCGGCAAGTCGTAAAACCGAAAAGAGCGTAATATGAAAAAAATGCCTAACTAACTATTTGATGGCCGCGCAAAACGTTTGCAATGATCCTTAACTTGACTCTAGCTATTATTTGAAGCGTAATAATAAATTAAAAAATGATGATACATCAACATAGTGTTATCTATACAAAAGTCGCAATTTTCCTAAGGTTCTTCGAGTAGAAATGACTTTAAGAAGGTGAAATTAACTAACCACCTATTTGAACGATACTTGGATTGACAATGCTTAATATTTAAAGATAACTAGTAAATAAAAAATTAGGGTACTTCAACAAAGGATTATATATTCAATAGGTATGAGTTTTCGTCAATTCGTCACACAGAAAAGAGCATAATTTGACAAAAATGCCTAACTAACTATTTGATGGCCGCGCAAAACATTCGCAGTGATCCTTAACTTGACTATAGCTATTATTTGAAGCGTAATAATAAGTAAAAAAATGATGATACATCAACATAGTGTTATCTATACAAAAGTCGAAATTTTCCTAAGGTTCTTCGAGTAGAAATGACTTTAAGAAGGTGAAATTGACTAACTACCTATTTGATCGTTACTTGGATTGACAATGCTTAATATTTCAAGATAACTAATAAATAAAAAATTAGGGTACTTCAACAAAGGATTATATATTCAATAGGTAGGAGTTTTCGGCAATTCGTCAAACAGAAATTCGCATAATATAACAAAAAATTCCTAACTACATATTTGATGGCCGTACAAAAAATTTGCAGGGATCCTTAACTTTACTCTAGCTATTATTTGAAGTGTAATAATAAATAAAAAATGATGATGCAACAACATAGTGTTATCTATACAAAAGTCGCAATTTTCCTAAGGTTCTTCGAGTAGAAGTGACTTTTAGAAGGTGAAATTAACTAACCACCTATTTGATCGATACTTGGATTGACAATGTTTAATATTTCAAGATAACTAGATAATAAAAAATTGCGGTACTTCAACAAAGCATTATATAATCAATAGGTGGGAGTTTTCGGCAATTCTTCAAACATAAAAGAGCATAATATGACAAAAATGCCTAACTACCTATTTGATCGCCGCGCAAAACATTTGCAGTGATCCTTAACTTGACTCTAGCTATTATTGGAAGCGTAATAATAAATAAGAAAATGATGATACATTAACATAGTGTTATCTATACAAAAGTCGCAATTTTCCTAAGGTTCTTCGAGTAGAAATGACTTTAAGAAGGTGAAATTAACTAACTACATATTTGATCGATACTTGGATTGACAATGCTTAATATTTCATGATAACTAATAAATAAAAAATTAGGGTACTTCAACAAAGGATTATATATTCAATAGGTAGGAGTTTTCGGCAATTCGTTAAACAGAAAAGAGCATAATATGACAAAAATGCCTAACTAACTATTTGATGGCCGCGCAAAACATTTGCAGTGATCCTTAACTTGACTCTAGCTATTATTTGAAGCGTAATAATAAATAAAAAAATGATGATACATCAACATAGTGTAATCTATACAAAATCGCAATTTTCCCAAGGTTCTTCGAGTAGAAGTGACTTTAAGAAGGTGAAATTAACTAACCACCTATTTGATCGATACTTGGATTGACAATGCTTAATATTTCAAGATAACTAATAAATAAATAATTAGGGTAGTTCAACAAAGGATTATATATTCAATAGGTAGGTGTTTTCGGCAATTCGTCAAACAGAAAAGAGCATAATACGACAAAAATGCCTAACTAACTATTTGATGGCCGCGCAAAACATTTGCAGTGATCCTTAACTTGACTCTAGCTATTATTTGAAGTGTAATAATAAATAAAAAAATGATGATACTTCAACATAGTGTTATCTATACAAAAGTCGCAATTTTCCTAAGGTTCTTCGAGTAGAAATGACTTTAAGAAGGTGAAATTAACTAACCACCTATTTGATCGATACTTGGATTGACAATGCTTAATGATTAAAGATAACTAGTAAATAAAAAGTTAGGGTACTTCAACAAAGGATTATATATTCAAGAGGTAGGAGTTTTCGTCAATTCGTTAAACAGAAAAGAGCATAATATGACAAAAATGCCTAACTAACTATTTGATGGCCGCGCAAAACATTTGCAGTGATCCTTAACATGACTCTAGCTATTATTTGAAGCGTAATAATAAATAAAAAAAATGATGATACATCAACATAGTGTTATCTATACAAAAGTCGCAATTTTCCTATGGTTCTTCGAGTAGAAATGACTTTAAGAAGGTTAAATTAGCTAACTACCTATTTGATCGATACTTGGATTGACAATGCTTAATATTTCAAGATTACTAATAAATAAAAAATTAAGGTACTTCAACAAAGGATTATATATTCAATAGGTACGAGTTTTCGGCAATTCGTCAAAAAGAAAAGAGCATAATATGACAAAAATGCCTAACTAACTATTTGATGGCCGCGCAAAACATTTGCAGTGATCCTTAACTTGACTCTAGCTATTATTTGAAGCGTAATAATAAATAAAAAAATGATGATACATCAACATAGTGTTATCTATACAAAAGTCGCAATTTTCCCAAGGTTCTTCGAGTAGAAGTGACTTTAAGAAGGTGAAATTAACTAACCACCTATTTGATCGATACTTGGATTGAAAATGCTTAATGATTAAAGATAACTAGTAAATAAAAAGTTTGGGTACTTCAACAAAGGATTATATATTCAATAGGTAGGAGTTTTCGGCAATTCGTCAAACAGAAAAGAGCATAATATGACAAAAATGCCTAACTAACTATTTGATGGCCGCGCAAAACATTTGCAGTGATCCTTAACTTGACTCTAGCTATTATTTGAAGCGTAATAATAAATAAAAAAAAATGATGATACATCAACATAGTGTTATCTATACAAAAGTCGCAATTTTCCTAAGGTTCTTCGAGTAGAAATGACTTTAAGAAGGTTAAATTAACTAACTACCTATTTGATCGATACTTGGATTGACAATGCTTAATATTTCAAGATAACTAATAAATAAAAAATTAAGGTACTTCAACAAAGGATTATATATTCAATAGGTAGGACTTTTCGGCAATTCGTCAAACAGAAAAGAGCATAATATGACAAAAATGCCTAACTAACTATTTGATGGCCGCGCAAAACATTTGCAGTGATCCTTAACTTGACTCTAGCTATTATTTGAAGCGTAATAATAAATAAAAAAATGATGATACATCAACATCGTGTTATCTATACAAAAGTCGCAATTTTCCTAAGGTTCTTCGAGTAGGAATGACTTTAAGAATGTGAAATTAACTAACCACCTATTTGATCGATACTTGGATTGACAATGCTTAATATTTCAAGATAACTAATAAATAAAAAATTAGGGTACTTCAACAAAGGATTAAATATTCAATAGGTAGGAGTTTTCGGCATGTCGTAAAACAGAAAAGAGCATAATATGACAAAAATGCCTAACTAACTATTTGATTGCCGCGGAAAACATTCGCAGTGATCCTTAACTTGACTCTAGCTATTATTTGAAGCGTAATAATAAATAAAAAAATGATGATACATCAACATCGTGTTATCTATACAAAAGTCGCAATTTTCCTAAGGTTCTTCGAGTAGAAATGACTTTAAGAAGGTGAAATTGACTAACCACCTATTTGATCGATACTTGGATTGACAATGCTTAATATTTCAAGATAACTAATAAATAAAAAATTAGGGTACTTCAACAAAGGATTAAATATTCAATAGGTAGGAGTTTTCGGCATGTCGAAAAACAGAAAATAGCACAATATGACAAAAATGCCTAACTAACTATTTGATGGCCGCGCAAAACATTTGCAATGATCCTTAACTTGACTCTAGCTATTATTTGAAGCGTAATAATAAATAAAAAAATGATGATACATCAACATAGTGTTATCTGTACAAAAGTCGCAATTTTCCTAAGGTTCTTCGAGTAGAAGTGACTTTAAGAAGGTGAAATTAACTAACCACCTATTTGATCGATACTTGAATTGACAATGCTTAATATTTAAAGATAACTAATAAATAAAAAATTAGGGTACTTCAACAAAGGATTATATATTCAATAGGTAGGAGTTTTCGGCAATTCGTCATACAGAAAAGAGCATAATATGACAAAAATGCCTAACTAACTATTTGATCGCCGCACAAAACATTTGCAGTGATCCTTAACTTGACTCTAGCTATTATTTGAAGTGTAATAATAAATAAAAAAAATGATGATACATCAACATAGTGTTATCTATACAAAAGTCGCAATTTTCCTAAGGTTCTTCGAGTAGAAATGACTTTAAGAAGGTTAAATTAACTAACTACCTATTTGATCGATACTTGGATTGACAATGCTTAATATTTCAAGATAACTAATAAATAAAAAATTAGGGTACTTCAACAAAGGATTATAAATTCAATAGGTAGGAGTTTTCGGCAATTTGTCAAACAGAAAAGAGCATAATATGACAAAAATGCCTAACTAACTATTTGATGGCCGCGCAAAACATTTGCAGTGATCCTTAACTTGACTCTAGCTATTATTTGAAGCGTAATAATAAATAAAAAAATGATGATACATCAACATAGTGTTATCTATACAAAAGTCACAATTTTCCTAAGGTTCTTCGAGTAGAAATGACTTTAAGAAGGTTAAATTAACTAACTACCTATTTGATCGATACTTGGATTGACAATGCTTAATATTTCAAGATAACTAGTAAATAAAAAATTGCGGTACTTCAACAAAGCATTATATAATCAATAGGTGGGAGTTTTCGGGAATTCTTCAAACATAAAAGAGCATAATATGACAAAAATGCCTAACTACCTATTTGATCGCCGCGCAAAACATTTGTAGTGATCCTTAACTTGACTCTAGCTATTATTGGAAGCGTAATAATAAATAAAAAAATGATGATACATCAATATAGTGTTATCTATACAAAAGTCGCAATTTTCCTAAGGTTCTTCGAGTAGAAATGACTTTAAGAAGGTGAAATTAACTTACCACCTATTTGATCGATACTTGGATTGACAATGCTTAATATTTGAAGATAACTAATAAATAAAAAATTAGGGTACTTCAACAAAGGATTAAATATTCATTAGGTAGGAGTTTTCGGCAATTCGTCAAACAGAAAAGAGCATAATATGACAAAAATGCCTAACTAACTATTTGATGGCCGCGCAAAACATTTGCAGTGATCCTTAACTTGACTCTAGCTATTATTTGAAGCGTAATAATAAATAAAAAAATGATGATACATCAACATCGTGTTATCTATACAAAAGTCGCAATTTTCCTAAGGTTCTTCGAGTAGAAATGACTTTAAGAATGTGAAATTAACTAACCACCTATTTGATCGATACTTGGATTGACAATGCTTAATATTTCAAGATAACTAATAAATAAAAAATTATGGTACTTCAACAAAGGATTAAATATTCAATAGGTAGGAGTTTTCGGCATGTCGTAAAACAGAAAAGAGCATAATATGACAAAAATGCCTAACTAACTATTTGATTGCCGCGGAAAACATTCGTAGTGATCCTTAACTTGACTCTAGCTATTATTTGAAGCGTAATAATAAATAAAAAAATGATGATACATCAACATCGTGTTATCTATACAAAAGTCGCAATTTTCCTAAGGTTCTTCGAGTAGAAATGACTTTAAGAAGGTGAAATTGACTAACCACCTATTTGATCGATACTTGGATTGACAATGCTTAATATTTCAAGATAACTAATAAATAAAAAATTAGGGTACTTCAACAAAGGATTAAATATTCAATAGGTAGGAGTTTTCGGCATGTCGTAAAATAGAAAAGAGCATAATATGACAAAAATGCCTAACTAACTATTTGATGGCCGCGCAAAACATTTGCAATGATCCTTAACTTGACTCTAGCTATTATTTGAAGCGTAATAATAAATAAAAAAAATGATGATACATCAACATAGTGTTATCTATACAAAAGTCGCAATTTTCCTAAGGTTCTTCGAGTAGAAATGACTTTAAGATGGTTAAATTAACTAACTACCTATTTGATCGATACTTGGATTGACAATGCATAATATTTCAAGATAACTAATAAATAAAAAATTAGGGTACTTCAACAAAGGATTATAAATTCAATAGGTAGGAGTTTTCGGCAATTTGTCAAACAGAAAAGAGCATAATATGACAAAAATGCCTAACTAACTATTTGATGGCCGCGCAAAACATTTGCAGTGATCCTTAACTTGACTCTAGCTATTATTTGAAGCGTAATAATAAATAAAAAAAAGATGATACATCAACATAGTGTTATCTATACAAAAGTCGCAATTTTCCTAAGGTTCTTCGAGTAGAAATGACTTTAAGAAGGTTAAATTAACTAACTACCTATTTGAACGATACTTGGATTGACAATGCTTAATATTTCAAGATAACTAATAAATAAAAAATTAGGGTACTTCAACAAAGGATTATATATTCAATAGGTCGGAGTTTTCGGCAATTCGTCAAATTGAAAAGAGCATAATATGACAAAAATGCCTAACTAACTATTTGATGGCCACGCAAAACATTTGCAGTGATCCTTAACTTGACTCTTGCTATTATTTGAAGCGTAATAATAAATAAAAAAATGATGATACATCAACATAGTGTTATCTATACAAAAGTCGCAATTTTCCAAAGGTTATTCGAGTAGAAATGACTTTAAGAAGGTTAAATTAACTAACTACCTATTTGATCGATACTTGGATTGACAATGCTTAATATTTCAAGATAACTAGTAAATAAAAAATTGCGGTACTTCAACAAAGCATTATATAATCAATAGGTGGGAGTTTTCGGGAATTCTTCAAACATAAAAGAGCATAATATAACAAAAATGCCTAACTACCTATTTGATCGCCGCGCAAAACATTTGTAGTGATCCTTAACTTGACTCTAGCTATTATTGGAAGCGTAATAATAAATAAAAAAATGATGATACATCAACATAGTGTTATCTATACAAAAGTCGCAATTTTCCTAAGGTTCTTCGAGTAGAAATGAATTTAAGAAGGTGAAATTAACTTACCACCTATTTGATCGATACTTGGATTGACAATGCTTAATATTTGAAGATAACTAATAAATAAAAAATTAGGGTACTTCAACAAAGGATTAAATATTCAATAGGTAGGAGTTTTCGGCAATTCGTCAAACAGAAAAGAGCATAATATGACAAAAATGCCTAACTAACTATTTGATGGCCGCGCAAAACATTTGCAGTGATCCTTAACTTGACTCTAGCTATTATTTGAAGCGTAATAATAAATAAAAAAAATGATGATACATCAACATAGTGTTATCTATACAAAAGTCGCAATTTTCCAAAGGTTATTCGAGTAGAAATGACTTTAAGAAGGTTAAATTAACTAACTACCTATTTGATCGATACTTGGATTGACAATGCTTAATATTTCAAGATAACTAGTAAATAAAAAATTGCGGTACTTCAACAAAGCATTATATAATCAATAGGTGGGAGTTTTCGGGAATTCTTCAAACATAAAAGAGCATAATATGACAAAAATGCCTAACTACCTATTTGATCGCCGCGCAAAACATTTGTAGTGATCCTTAACTTGACTCTAGCTATTATTGGAAGCGTAATAATAAATAAAAAAATGATGATACATCAACATAGTGTTATCTATACAAAAGTCGCAATTTTCCTAAGGTTCTTCGAGTAGAAATGAATTTAAGAAGGTGAAATTAACTTACCACCTATTTGATCGATACTTGGATTGACAATGCTTAATATTTGAAGATAACTAATAAATAAAAAATTAGGGTACTTCAACAAAGGATTAAATATTCAATAGGTAGGAGTTTTCGGCAATTCGTCAAACAGAAAAGAGCATAATATGACAAAAATGCCTAACTAACTATTTGATGGCCGCGCAAAACATTTGCAGTGATCCTTAACTTGACTCTAGCTATTATTTGAAGCGTAATAATAAATAAAAAAAATGATGATACATCAACATAGTGTTATCTATACAAAAGTCGCAATTTTCCTATGGTTCTTCGAGTAGAAATGACTTTAAGAAGGTTAAATTAACTAACTACCTATTTGATCGATACTTGGATTGACAATGCTTAATATTTCAAGATTACTAATAAATAAAAAATTAGGGTACTTCAACAAAGGATTATATATTCAATAGGTACGAGTTTTCGGCAATTCGTCAAAAAGAAAAGAGCATAATATGACAAAAATGCCTAACTAACTATTTGATGGCCGCGCAAAACATTTGCAGTGATCCTTAACTTGACTCTAGCTATTATTTGAAGCGTAATAATAAATAAAAAAATGATGATACATCAACATAGTGTTATCTATACAAAAGTCGCAATTTTCCCAAGGTTCTTCGAGTAGAAGTGACTTTAAGAAGGTGAAATTAACTAACCACCTATTTGATCGATACTTGGATTGACAATGCTTAATGATTAAAGATAACTAGTAAATAAAAAGTTAGGGTACTTCAACAAAGGATTATATATTCAATAGGTAGGAGTTTTCGGCAATTCGTCAAACAGAAAAGAGCATAATATGACAAAAATGCCTAACTAACTATTTGATGGCCGCGCAAAACATTTGCACTGATCCTTAACTTGACTCTAGCTATTATTTGAAGCGTAATAATAAATAAAAAAAATGATGATACATCAACATAGTGTTATCTATACAAAAGTCGCAATTTTCCTAAGGTTCTTCGAGTAGAAAAGACTTTAAGAAGGCTAAATTAACTAACAACCTATTTGATCGATACTTGGATTGACAATGCTTAATATTTCAAGATAACTAATAAATAAAAAATTAGGGTACTTCAACAAAGGATTATATATTCAATAGGTAGGAGTTTTCGGCAATTCGTCAAACAGAAAAGAGCATAATATGACAAAAATGCCTAACTAACTATTTGATGGCCGCGCAAAACATTTGCAGTGATCCTTAACTTGACTCTAGCTATTATTTGAAGCGTAATAATAAATAAAAAAATGATGATACATCAACATCGTGTTATCTATACAAAAGTCGCAATTTTCCTAAGGTTCTTCGAGTAGAAATGACTTTAAGAATATGAAATTAACTAACCACCTATTTGATCGATACTTGGATTGACAATGCTTAATATTTCAAGATAACTAGTAAATAAAAAATTGCGGTACTTCAACAAAGCATTATATAATCAATAGGTGGGAGTTTTCGGGAATTCTTCAAACATAAAAGAGCATAATATGACAAAAATGCCTAACTACCTATTTGATCGCCGCGCAAAACATTTGTAGTGATCCTTAACTTGACTCTAGCTATTATTGGAAGCGTAATAATAAATAAAAAAATGATGATACATCAACATAGTGTTATCTATACAAAAGTCGCAATTTTCCTAAGGTTCTTCGAGTAGAAATGAATTTAAGAAGGTGAAATTAACTTACCACCTATTTGATCGATACTTGGATTGACAATGCTTAATATTTGAAGATAACTAATAAATAAAAAATTAGGGTACTTCAACAAAGGATTAAATATTCAATAGGTAGGAGTTTTCGGCAATTCGTCAAACAGAAAAGAGCATAATATGACAAAAATGCCTAACTAACTATTTGATGGCCGCGCAAAACATTTGCAGTGATCCTTAACTTGACTCTAGCTATTATTTGAAGCGTAATAATAAATAAAAAAAATGATGATACATCAACATAGTGTTATCTATACAAAAGTCGCAATTTTCCTATGGTTCTTCGAGTAGAAATGACTTTAAGAAGGTTAAATTAACTAACTACCTATTTGATCGATACTTGGATTGACAATGCTTAATATTTCAAGATTACTAATAAATAAAAAATTAGGGTACTTCAACAAAGGATTATATATTCAATAGGTACGAGTTTTCGGCAATTCGTCAAAAAGAAAAGAGCATAATATGACAAAAATGCCTAACTAACTATTTGATGGCCGCGCAAAACATTTGCAGTGATCCTTAACTTGACTCTAGCTATTATTTGAAGCGTAATAATAAATAAAAAAATGATGATACATCAACATAGTGTTATCTATACAAAAGTCGCAATTTTCCCAAGGTTCTTCGAGTAGAAGTGACTTTAAGAAGGTGAAATTAACTAACCACCTATTTGATCGATACTTGGATTGACAATGCTTAATGATTAAAGATAACTAGTAAATAAAAAGTTAGGGTACTTCAACAAAGGATTATATATTCAATAGGTAGGAGTTTTCGGCAATTCGTCAAACAGAAAAGAGCATAATATGACAAAAATGCCTAACTAACTATTTGATGGCCGCGCAAAACATTTGCACTGATCCTTAACTTGACTCTAGCTATTATTTGAAGCGTAATAATAAATAAAAAAAATGATGATACATCAACATAGTGTTATCTATACAAAAGTCGCAATTTTCCTAAGGTTCTTCGAGTAGAAAAGACTTTAAGAAGGCTAAATTAACTAACAACCTATTTGATCGATACTTGGATTGACAATGCTTAATATTTCAAGATAACTAATAAATAAAAAATTAGGGTACTTCAACAAAGGATTATATATTCAATAGGTAGGAGTTTTCGGCAATTCGTCAAACAGAAAAGAGCATAATATGACAAAAATGCCTAACTAACTATTTGATGGCCGCGCAAAACATTTGCAGTGATCCTTAACTTGACTCTAGCTATTATTTGAAGCGTAATAATAAATAAAAAAATGATGATACATCAACATCGTGTTATCTATACAAAAGTCGCAATTTTCCTAAGGTTCTTCGAGTAGAAATGACTTTAAGAATATGAAATTAACTAACCACCTATTTGATCGATACTTGGATTGACAATGCTTAATATTTCAAGATAACTAATAAATAAAAAATTAGGGTACTTCAACAAAGGATTAAATATTCAATAGGTAGGAGTTTTCGGCATGTCGTAAAACAGAAAAGAGCATAATATGACAAAAATGCCTAACTAACTATTTGATTGCCGCGGAAAACATTTGCAGTGATCCTTAACTTGACTCTAGCTATTATTTGAAGCGTAATAATAAATAAAAAAATGATGATACATCAACATCGTGTTATCTATACAAAAGTCGCAATTTTCCTAAGTTTCTTCGAGTAGAAATGACTTTAAGAAGGTGAAATTGACTAACTACCTATTTGATCGATACTTGGATTGACAATGCTTAATATTTCAAGATAACTAATAAATAAAAAATTAGGGTACTTCAACAAAGGATTAAATATTCAATAGGTAGGAGTTTTCGGCATGTCGTAAAACAGAAAAGAGCATAATATGACAAAAATGCCTAACTAACTATTTGATTGCCGCGGAAAACATTTGCAGTGATCCTTAACTTGACTCTAGCTATTATTTGAAGCGTAATAATAAATAAAAAAAATGATGATACATCAACATAGTGTTATCTATACAAAAGTCGCAATTTTCCTATGGTTCTTCGAGTAGAAATGACTTTAAGAAGGTTAAATTAGCTAACTACCTATTTGATCGATACTTGGATTGACAATGCTTAATATTTCAAGATTACTAATAAATAAAAAATTAGGGTACTTCAACAAAGGATTATATATTCAATAGGTACGAGTTTTCGGCAATTCGTCAAAAAGAAAAGAGCATAATATGACAAAAATGCCTAACTAACTATTTGATGGCCGCGCAAAACATTTGCAGTGATCCTTAACTTGACTCTAGCTATTATTTGAAGCGTAATAATAAATAAAAAAATGATGATACATCAACATAGTGTTATCTGTACAAAAGTCGCAATTTTCCTAAGGTTCTTCGAGTAGAAGTGACTTTAAGAAGGTGAAATTAACTAACCACCTATTTGATCGATACTTGAATTGACAATGCTTAATATTTAAAGATAACTAATAAATAAAAAATTAGGGTACTTCAACAAAGGATTATATATTCAATAGGTAGGAGTTTTCGGCAATTCGTCAAACAGAAAAGAGCATAATATGACAAAAATGCCTAACTAACTATTTGATCGCCGCGCAAAACATTTGCAGTGATCCTTAACTTGACTCTAGCTATTATTTGAAGTGTAATAATAAATAAAAAAAATGATGATACATCAACATAGTGTTATCTATACAAAAGTCGCAATTTTCCTAAGGTTCTTCGAGTAGAAATGACTTTAAGAAGGTTAAATTAACTAACTACCTATTTGATCGATACTTGGATTGACAATGCTTAATATTTCAAGATAACTAATAAATAAAAAATTAGGGTACTTCAACAAAGGATTATAAATTCAATAGGTAGGAGTTTTCGGCAATTTGTCAAACAGAAAAGAGCATAATATGACAAAAATGCCTAACTAACTATTTGATGGCCGCGCAAAACATTTGCAGTGATCCTTAACTTGACTCTAGCTATTATTTGAAGCGTAATAATAAATAAAAAAATGATGATACATCAACATAGTGTTATCTATACAAAAGTCGCAATTTTCCTAAGGTTCTTCGAGTAGAAATGAGTTTAAGAAGGTTAAATTAACTAACTACCTATTTGATCGATACTTGGATTGACAATGCTTAATATTTCAAGATAACTAATAAATAAAAAATTAGGGTACTTCAACAAAGGATTATATATTCAATAGGTCGGAGTTTTCGGCAATTCGTCAAACAGAAATTCGCATAATATTACAAAAAATTCCTAACTACATATTTGATGGCCGTACAAAAAATTTGCAGGGATCCTTAACTTTACTCTAGCTATTATTTGAAGTGTAATAATAAATAAAAAATGATGATGCAACAACATAGTGTTATCTATACAAAAGTCGCAATTTTCCTAAGGTTCTTCGAGTAGAAGTGACTTTTAGAAGGTGAAATTAACTAACCACCTATTTGATCGATACTTGGATTGACAATGTTTAATATTTCAAGATAACTAGATAATAAAAAATTGCGGTACTTCAACAAAGCATTATATAATCAATAGGTGGGAGTTTTCGGCAATTCTTCAAACATAAAAGAGCATAATATGACAAAAATGCCTAACTACCTATTTGATCGCCGCGCAAAACATTTGCAGTGATCCTTAACTTGACTCTAGCTATTATTGGAAGCGTAATAATAAATAAGAAAATGATGATACATTAACATAGTGTTATCTATACAAAAGTCGCAATTTTCCTAAGGTTCTTCGAGTAGAAATGACTTTAAGAAGGTGAAATTAACTAACTACATATTTGATCGATACTTGGATTGACAATGCTTAATATTTCATGATAACTAATAAATAAAAAATTAGGGTACTTCAACAAAGGATTATATATTCAATAGGTAGGAGTTTTCGGCAATTCGTTAAACAGAAAAGAGCATAATATGACAAAAATGCCTAACTAACTATTTGATGGCCGCGCAAAACATTTGCAGTGATCCTTAACTTGACTCTAGCTATTATTTGAAGCGTAATAATAAATAAAAAAATGATGATACATCCACATAGTGTAATCTATACAAAAGTCGCAATTTTCCCAAGGTTCTTCGAGTAGAAGTGACTTTAAGAAGGTGAAATTAACTAACCACCTATTTGATCGATACTTGGATTGACAATGCTTAATATTTCAAGATAACTAATAAATAAATAATTAGGGTACTTCAACAAAGGTTTATATATTCAATAGGTAGGTGTTTTCGGCAATTCGTCAAACAGAAAAGAGCATAATACGACAAAAATGCCTAACTAACTATTTGATGGCCGCGCAAAACATTTGCAGTGATCCTTAACTTGACTCCAGCTATTATTTGAAGTGTAATAATAAATAAAAAAATGATGATACTTCAACATAGTGTTATCTATACAAAAGTGGCAATTTTCCTAAGGTTCTTCGAGTAGAAATGACTTTAAGAAGGTGAAATTAACTAACCACCTATTTGATCGATACTTGGATTGACAATGCTTAATGATTAAAGATAACTAGTAAATAAAAAGTTAGGGTACTTCAACAA
Source organism: Rhodomyrtus psidioides (assembly GCA_021437785.1). Lineage (NCBI taxonomy): Eukaryota > Viridiplantae > Streptophyta > Magnoliopsida > Myrtales > Myrtaceae > Rhodomyrtus > Rhodomyrtus psidioides. The sequence continues at coordinate 4,792,943 of JAILYB010000059.1, read as the reverse complement.
AGGATTATATATTCAAGAGGTAGGAGTTTTCGTCAATTCGTCAAACAGAAAAGAGCATAATATGACAAAAATGCCTAACTAACTATTTGATGGCCGCGCAAAACATTTGCAGTGATCCTTAACATGACTCTAGCTATTATTTGAAGCGTAATAATAAATAAAATAAATGATGATACATCAACATAGTGTTATCTATACAAAAGTCGCAATTTTCCTATGGTTCTTCGAGTAGAAATGACTTTAAGAAGGTTAAATTAGCTAACTACCTATTTGATCGATACTTGGATTGACAATGCTTAATATTTCAAGATTACTAATAAATAAAAAATTAGGGTACTTCAACAAAGGATTATATATTCAATAGGTACGAGTTTTCGGCAATTCGTCAAAAAGAAAAGAGCATAATATGACAAAACTGCCTAACTAACTATTTGATGGCCGCGCAAAACATTTGCAGTGATCCTTAACTTGACTCTAGCTATTATTTGAAGCGTAATAATAAATAAAAAAATGATGATACATCAACATAGTGTTATCTATACAAAAGTCGCAATTTTCCCAAGGTTCTTCGAGTAGAAGTGACTTTAAGAAGGTGAAATTAACTAACCACCTATTTGATCGATACTTGGATTGAAAATGCTTAATGATTAAAGATAACTAGTAAATAAAAAGTTTGGGTACTTCAACAAAGGATTATATATTCAATAGGTAGGAGTTTTCGGCAATTCGTCAAACAGAAAAGAGCATAATATGACAAAAATGCCTAACTAACTATTTGATGGCCGCGCAAAACATTTGCAGTGATCCTTAACTTGACTCTAGCTATTATTTGAAGCGTAATAATAAATAAAAAAAAATGATGATACATCAACATAGTGTTATCTATACAAAAGTCGCAATTTTCCTAAGGTTCTTCGAGTAGAAATGACTTTAAGAAGGTTAAATTAACTAACTACCTATTTGATCGATACTTGGATTGACAATGCTTAATATTTCAAGATAACTAATAAATAAAAAATTAAGGTACTTCAACAAAGGATTATATATTCAATAGGTAGGACTTTTCGGCAATTCGTCAAACAGAAAAGAGCATAATATGACAAAAATGCCTAACTAACTATTTGATGGCCGCGCAAAACATTTGCAGTGATCCTTAACTTGACTCTAGCTATTATTTGAAGCGTAATAATAAATAAAAAAATGATGATACATCAACATCGTGTTATCTATACAAAAGTCGCAATTTTCCTAAGGTTCTTCGAGTAGGAATGACTTTAAGAATGTGAAATTAACTAACCACCTATTTGATCGATACTTGGATTGACAATGCTTAATATTTCAAGATAACTAATAAATAAAAAATTAGGGTACTTCAACAAAGGATTAAATATTCAATAGGTAGGAGTTTTCGGCATGTCGTAAAACAGAAAAGAGCATAATATGACAAAAATGCCTAACTAACTATTTGATTGCCGCGGAAAACATTCGCAGTGATCCTTAACTTGACTCTAGCTATTATTTGAAGCGTAATAATAAATAAAAAAATGATGATACATCAACATCGTGTTATCTATACAAAAGTCGCAATTTTCCTAAGGTTCTTCGAGTAGAAATGACTTTAAGAAGGTGAAATTGACTAACCACCTATTTGATCGATACTTGGATTGACAATGCTTAATATTTCAAGATAACTAATAAATAAAAAATTAGGGTACTTCAACAAAGGATTAAATATTCAATAGGTAGGAGTTTTCGGCATGTCGAAAAACAGAAAAGAGCACAATATGACAAAAATGCCTAACTAACTATTTGATGGCCGCGCAAAACATTTGCAATGATCCTTAACTTGACTCTAGCTATTATTTGAAGCGTAATAATAAATAAAAAAATGATGATACATCAACATAGTGTTATCTGTACAAAAGTCGCAATTTTCCTAAGGTTCTTCGAGTAGAAGTGACTTTAAGAAGGTGAAATTAACTAACCACCTATTTGATCGATACTTGAATTGACAATGCTTAATATTTAAAGATAACTAATAAATAAAAAATTAGGGTACTTCAACAAAGGATTATATATTCAATAGGTAGGAGTTTTCGGCAATTCGTCATACAGAAAAGAGCATAATATGACAAAAATGCCTAACTAACTATTTGATCGACGCACAAAACATTTGCAGTGATCCTTAACTTGACTCTAGCTATTATTTGAAGTGTAATAATAAATAAAAAAAATGATGATACATCAACATAGTGTTATCTATACAAAAGTCGCAATTTTCCTAAGGTTCTTCGAGTAGAAATGACTTTAAGAAGGTTAAATTAACTAACTACCTATTTGATCGATACTTGGATTGACAATGCTTAATATTTCAAGATAACTAATAAATAAAAAATTAGGGTACTTCAACAAAGGATTATAAATTCAATAGGTAGGAGTTTTAGGCAATTTGTCAAACAGAAAAGAGCATAATATGACAAAAATGCCTAACTAACTATTTGATGGCCGCGCAAAACATTTGCAGTGATCCTTAACTTGACTCTAGCTATTATTTGAAGCGTAATAATAAATAAAAAAATGATGATACATCAACATAGTGTTATCTATACAAAAGTCGCAATTTTCCTAAGGTTCTTCGAGTAGAAATGACTTTAAGAAGGTTAAATTAACTAACTACCTATTTGATCGATACTTGGATTGACAATGCTTAATATTTCAAGATAACTAGTAAATAAAAAATTGCGGTACTTCAACAAAGCATTATATAATCAATAGGTGGGAGTTTTCGGGAATTCTTCAAACATAAAAGAGCATAATATGACAAAAATGCCTAACTACCTATTTGATCGCCGCGCAAAACATTTGTAGTGATCCTTAACTTGACTCTAGCTATTATTGGAAGCGTAATAATAAATAAAAAAATGATGATACATCAATATAGTGTTATCTATACAAAAGTCGCAATTTTCCTAAGGTTCTTCGAGTAGAAATGACTTTAAGAATGTGAAATTAACTAACCACCTATTTGATCGATACTTGGATTGACAATGCTTAATATTTCAAGATAACTAATAAATAAAAAATTAGGGTACTTCAACAAAGGATTAAATATTCAATAGGAAGGAGTTTTCGGCATGTCGTAAAACAGAAAAGAGCATAATATGACAAAAATGCCTAACTAACTAATTGATTGCCGCGGAAAACATTCGTAGTGATCCTTAACTTGACTCTAGCTATTATTTGAAGCGTAATAATAAATAAAAAAATGATGATACATCAACATCGTGTTATCTATACAAAAGTCGCAATTTTCCTAAGGTTCTTCGAGTAGAAATGACTTTAAGAAGGTGAAATTGACTAACCACCTATTTGATCGATACTTGGATTGACAATGCTTAATATTTCAAGATAACTAATAAATAAAAAATTAGGGTACTTCAACAAAGGATTAAATATTCAATAGGTAGGAGTTTTCGGCATGTCGTAAAATAGAAAAGAGCATAATATGACAAAAATGCCTAGCTAACTATTTGATGGCCGCGCAAAACATTTGCAATGATCCTTAACTTGACTCTAGCTATTATTTGAAGCGTAATAATAAATAAAAAAAATGATGATACATCAACATAGTGTTATCTATACAAAAGTCGCAATTTTCCTAAGGTTCTTCGAGTAGAAATGACTTTAAGAAGGTTAAATTAACTAACTACCTATTTGATCGATACTTGGATTGACAATGCATAATATTTCAAGATAACTAATAAATAAAAAATTAGGGTACTTCAACAAAGGATTATAAATTCAATAGGTAGGAGTTTTCGGCAATTTGTCAAACAGAAAAGAGCATAATATGACAAAAATGCCTAACTAACTATTTGATGGCCGCGCAAAACATTTGCAGTGATCCTTAACTTGACTCTAGCTATTATTTGAAGCGTAATAATAAATAAAAAAAAGATGATACATCAACATAGTGTTATCTATACAAAAGTCGCAATTTTCCTAAGGTTCTTCGAGTAGAAATGACTTTAAGAAGGTTAAATTAACTAACTACCTATTTGAACGATACTTGGATTGACAATGCTTAATATTTCAAGATAACTAATAAATAAAAAATTAGGGTACTTCAACAAAGGATTATATATTCAATAGGTCGGAGTTTTCGGCAATTCGTCAAATTGAAAAGAGCATAATATGACAAAAATGCCTAACTAACTATTTGATGGCCACGCAAAACATTTGCAGTGATCCTTAACTTGACTCTTGCTATTATTTGAAGCGTAATAATAAATAAAAAAATGATGATACATCAACATAGTGTTATCTATACAAAATTCGCAATTTTCCAAAGGTTATTCGAGTAGAAATGACTTTAAGAAGGTTAAATTAACTAACTACCTATTTGATCGATACTTGGATTGACAATGCTTAATATTTCAAGATAACTAGTAAATAAAAAATTGCGGTACTTCAACAAAGCATTATATAATCAATAGGTGGGAGTTTTCGGGAATTCTTCAAACCTAAAAGAGCATAATATAACAAAAATGCCTAACTACCTATTTGATCGCCGCGCAAAACATTTGTAGTGATCCTTAACTTGACTCTAGCTATTATTGGAAGCGTAATAATAAATAAAAAAATGATGATACATCAACATAGTGTTATCTATACAAAAGTCGCAATTTTCCTAAGGTTCTTCGAGTAGAAATGAATTTAAGAAGGTGAAATTAACTTACCACCTATTTGATCGATACTTGGATTGACAATGCTTAATATTTGAAGATAACTAATAAATAAAAAATTAGGGTACTTCAACAAAGGATTAAATATTCAATAGGTAGGAGTTTTCGGCAATTCGTCAAACAGAAAAGAGCATAATATGACAAAAATGCCTAACTAACTATTTGATGGCCGCGCAAAACATTTGCAGTGATCCTTAACTTGACTCTAGCTATTATTTGAAGCGTAATAATAAATAAAAAAAATGATGATACATCAACATAGTGTTATCTATACAAAAGTCGCAATTTTCCAAAGGTTATTCGAGTAGAAATGACTTTAAGAAGGTTAAATTAACTAACTACCTATTTGATCGATACTTGGATTGACAATGCTTAATATTTCAAGATAACTAGTAAATAAAAAATTGCGGTACTTCAACAAAGCATTATATAATCAATAGGTGGGAGTTTTCGGGAATTCTTCAAACATAAAAGAGCATAATATGACAAAAATGCCTAACTACCTATTTGATCGCCGCGCAAAACATTTGTAGTGATCCTTAACTTGACTCTAGCTATTATTGGAAGCGTAATAATAAATAAAAAAATGATGATACATCAACATAGTGTTATCTATACAAAAGTCGCAATTTTCCTAAGGTTCTTCGAGTAGAAATGAATTTAAGAAGGTGAAATTAACTTACCACCTATTTGATCGATACTTGGATTGACAATGCTTAATATTTGAAGATAACTAATAAATAAAAAATTAGGGTACTTCAACAAAGGATTAAATATTCAATAGGTAGGAGTTTTCGGCAATTCGTCAAACAGAAAAGAGCATAATATGACAAAAATGCCTAACTAACTATTTGATGGCCGCGCAAAACATTTGCAGTGATCCTTAACTTGACTCTAGCTATTATTTGAAGCGTAATAATAAATAAAAAAAATGATGATACATCAACATAGTGTTATCTATACAAAAGTCGCAATTTTCCTATGGTTCTTCGAGTAGAAATGACTTTAAGAAGGTTAAATTAACTAACTACCTATTTGATCGATACTTGGATTGACAATGCTTAATATTTCAAGATTACTAATAAATAAAAAATTAGGGTACTTCAACAAAGGATTATATATTCAATAGGTACGAGTTTTCGGCAATTCGTCAAAAAGAAAAGAGCATAATATGACAAAAATGCCTAACTAACTATTTGATGGCCGCGCAAAACATTTGCAGTGATCCTTAACTTGACTCTAGCTATTATTTGAAGCGTAATAATAAATAAAAAAATGATGATACATCAACATAGTGTTATCTATACAAAAGTCGCAATTTTCCCAAGGTTCTTCGAGTAGAAGTGACTTTAAGAAGGTGAAATTAACTAACCACCTATTTGATCGATACTTGGATTGACAATGCTTAATGATTAAAGATAACTAGTAAATAAAAAGTTAGGGTACTTCAACAAAGGATTATATATTCAATAGGTAGGAGTTTTCGGCAATTCGTCAAACAGAAAAGAGCATAATATGACAAAAATGCCTAACTAACTATTTGATGGCCGCGCAAAACATTTGCAGTGATCCTTAACTTGACTCTAGCTATTATTTGAAGCGTAATAATAAATAAAAAAAATGATGATACATCAACATAGTGTTATCTATACAAAAGTCGCAATTTTCCTAAGGTTCTTCGAGTAGAAAAGACTTTAAGAAGGCTAAATTAACTAACAACCTATTTGATCGATACTTGGATTGACAATGCTTAATATTTCAAGATAACTAATAAATAAAAAATTAGGGTACTTCAACAAAGGATTATATATTCAATAGGTAGGAGTTTTCGGCAATTCGTCAAACAGAAAAGAGCATAATATGACAAAAATGCCTAACTAACTATTTGATGGCCGCGCAAAACATTTGCAGTGATCCTTAACTTGACTCTAGCTATTATTTGAAGCGTAATAATAAATAAAAAAATGATGATACATCAACATCGTGTTATCTATACAAAAGTCGCAATTTTCCTAAGGTTCTTCGAGTAGAAATGACTTTAAGAATATGAAATTAACTAACCACCTATTTGATCGATACTTGGATTGACAATGCTTAATATTTCAAGATAACTAATAAATAAAAAATTAGGGTACTTCAACAAAGGATTAAATATTCAATAGGTAGGAGTTTTCGGCATGTCGTAAAACAGAAAAGAGCATAATATGACAAAAATGCCTAACTAACTATTTGATTGCCGCGGAAAACATTTGCAGTGATCCTTAACTTGACTCTAGCTATTATTTGAAGCGTAATAATAAATAAAAAAATGATGATACATCAACATCGTGTTATCTATACAAAAGTCGCAATTTTCCTAAGTTTCTTCGAGTAGAAATGACTTTAAGAAGGTGAAATTGACTAACTACCTATTTGATCGATACTTGGATTGACAATGCTTAATATTTCAAGATAACTAATAAATAAAAAATTAGGGTACTTCAACAAAGGATTAAATATTCAATAGGTAGGAGTTTTCGGCATGTCGTAAAACAGAAAAGAGCATAATATGACAAAAATGCCTAACTAACTATTTGATTGCCGCGGAAAACATTTGCAGTGATCCTTAACTTGACTCTAGCTATTATTTGAAGCGTAATAATAAATAAAAAAAATGATGATACATCAACATAGTGTTATCTATACAAAAGTCGCAATTTTCCTATGGTTCTTCGAGTAGAAATGACTTTAAGAAGGTTAAATTAGCTAACTACCTATTTGATCGATACTTGGATTGACAATGCTTAATATTTCAAGATTACTAATAAATAAAAAATTAGGGTACTTCAACAAAGGATTATATATTCAATAGGTACGAGTTTTCGGCAATTCGTCAAAAAGAAAAGAGCATAATATGACAAAAATGCCTAACTAACTATTTGATGGCCGCGCAAAACATTTGAAGTGATCCTTAACTTGACTCTAGCTATTATTTGAAGCGTAATAATAAATAAAAAAATGATGATACATCAACATAGTGTTATCTGTACAAAAGTCGCAATTTTCCTAAGGTTCTTCGAGTAGAAGTGACTTTAAGAAGGTGAAATTAACTAACCACCTATTTGATCGATACTTGAATTGACAATGCTTAATATTTAAAGATAACTAATAAATAAAAAATTAGGGTACTTCAACAAAGGATTATATATTCAATAGGTAGGAGTTTTCGGCAATTCGTCAAACAGAAAAGAGCATAATATGACAAAAATGCCTAACTAACTATTTGATCGCCGCGCAAAACATTTGCGGTGATCCTTAACTTGACTCTAGCTATTATTTGAAGTGTAATAATAAATAAAAAAAATGATGATACATCAACATAGTGTTATCTATACAAAAGTCGCAATTTTCCTAAGGTTCTTCGAGTAGAAATGACTTTAAGAAGGTTAAATTAACTAACTACCTATTTGATCGATACTTGGATTGACAATGCTTAATATTTCAAGATAACTAATAAATAAAAAATTAGGGTACTTCAACAAAGGATTATAAATTCAATAGGTAGGAGTTTTCGGCAATTTGTCAAACAGAAAAGAGCATAATATGACAAAAATGCCTAACTAACTATTTGATGGCCGCGCAAAACATTTGCAGTGATCCTTAACTTGACTCTAGCTATTATTTGAAGCGTAATAATAAATAAAAAAATGATGATACATCAACATAGTGTTATCTATACAAAAGTCGCAATTTTCCTAAGGTTCTTCGAGTAGAAATGACTTTAAGAAGGTTAAATTAACTAACTACCTATTTGATCGATACTTGGATTGACAATGCTTAATATTTCAAGATAACAAATAAATAAAAAATTAGGGTACTTCAACAAAGGATTATATATTCAATAGGTCGGAGTTTTCGGCAATTCGTCAAATTGAAAAGAGCATAATATGACAAAAATGCCTAACTAACTATTTGATGGCCGCGCAAAACATTTGCAGTGATCCTTAACTTGACTCTAGCTATTATTTGAAGCGTAATAATAAATAAAAAAACGATGATACATCAACATAGTGTTATCTATACAAAAGTCGCAATTTTTCAAAGGTTATTCGAGTAGAAATGACTTTAAGAAGGTTAAATTAACTAACTACCTATTTGATCGATACTTGGATTGACAATGATTAATATTTCAAGATAACTAGTAAATAAAAAATTGCAGTACTTCAACAAAGCATTATATAATCAATAGGTGGGAGTTTTCGGGAATTCTTCAAACATAAAAGAGCATAAGATGACAAAAATGCCTAACTACCTATTTGATCGCCGCGCAAAACATTTGTAGTGATCCTTAACTTGACTCTAGCTATTATTGGAAGCGTAATAATAAATAAAAAAATGATGATACATCAACATAGTGTTATCTATACAAAAGTCGCAATTTTCCTAAGGTTCTTCGAGTAGAAATGACTTTAAGAAGGTGAAATTAACTTACCACCTATTTGATCGATACTTGGATTGACAATGCTTAATATTTGAAGATAACTAATAAATAAAAAATTAGGGTACTTCAACAAAGGATTAAATATTCAATAGGTAGGAGTTTTCGGAAATTCGTCAAACAGAAAAGAGCATAATATGACAAAAATGCCTAACTAACTATTTGATGGCCGCGCAAAACATTTGTAGTGATCCTTAACTTGACTCTAGCAATTATTTGAAGCGTAATAATAAATAAAAAAATGATGATACATCAACATAGTGTTATCTATACAAAAGTCGCAATTTTCCTAAGGTTCTTCGAGTAGAAGTGACTTTAAGAAGGTGAAATTAACTAACCACATATTTGATCGATACTTGGATTGACAATGCTTAATATTTCAAGATAACTAGTAAATAAAAAATTAGGGTACTTCAACAAAGGATTATATATTCAATAGGTAGGAGTTTTCGGCAATTCGTCAAACAGAAAAGAGCATAATATGACAAAAATGCCTAACTAATTATTTGATGGCCGCGCAAAACATTTGCAGTGATCCTTACTTTGACTCCAGCTATTTTTTGAAGCGTAATAATAAATAAAAAAAATGATGATACATCAACATAGTGTTATCTATACAAAAGTCGCAATTTTCCAAAGGTTATTCGAGTAGAAATGACTTTAAGAAGGTAAAATTAACTAACTACCTATTTGATCGATACATGGATTGACAATGCGTAATATTTCAAGATTAATAATAAATAAAAAATTAGGGTACTTCAACAAAGGATTATATATTCAATAGGTAGGAGTTTTCGGCAATTCGTCAAACAGAAATGAGCATAATATGACAAAAAATTCCTAACTACATATTTGGTCGCCGCACAAAACATTTGCAGTGATCCTTGACTTTACTCTAGCTATTATTTGAAGTGTAATAATAAATAAAAAAACGATGATACAACAACATAGTGTTATCTATTCAAAAGTCGCAATTTTCCTAAGGTTCTTCGAGTAGAAATGACTTTAAGAAGGTTAAATTAACTAACTACCTATTTGATCGATACTTGGATTGACAATGCTTAATATTTCAAGATAACTAGTAAATAAAAAATTGCGGTACTTCAACAAAGCATTATATAATCAATAGGTGGGAGTTTTCGGGAATTCTTCAAACATAAAAGAGCATAATATGACAAAAATGCCTAACTACCTATTTGATCGCCGCGCAAAACATTTGTAGTGATCCTTAACTTGACTCTAGCTATTATTGGAAGCGTAATAATAAATAAAAAAAGGATGATACATCAACATAGTGTTATCTATACAAAAGTCGCAATTTTCCTAAGGTTCTTCGAGTAGAAATGACTTTAAGAAGGTGAAATTAACTTACCACCTATTTGATCGATACTTGGATTGACAATGCTTAATATTTGAAGATAACTAATAAATAAAAAATTAGGGTACTTCAACAAAGGATTAAATATTCAATAGGTAGGAGTTTTCGGCAATTCGTCAAACAGAAAAGAGCATAATATGACAAAAATGCCTAACTAACTATTTGATGGCCGCGCAAAACATTTGCAGTGATCCTTAACTTGACTCTAGCTATTATTTGAAGCGTAATAATAAATAAAAAAAAATGATGATACATCAACATAGTGTTATCTATACAAAAGTCGCAATTTTCCTATGGTTCTTCGAGTAGAAATGACTTTAAGAAGGTTAAATTAGCTAACTACCTATTTGATCGATACTTGGATTGACAATGCTTAATATTTCAAGATTACTAATAAATAAAAAATTAGGGTACTTCAACAAAGGATTATATATTCAATAGGTACGAGTTTTCGGCAATTCGTCAAAAAGAAAAGAGCATAATATGACAAAAATGCCTAACTAACTATTTGATGGCCGCGCAAAACATTTGCAGTGATCCTTAACTTGACTCTAGCTATTATTTGAAGCGTAATAATAAATAAAAAAAATGATGATACATCAACATCGTGTTATCTATACAAAAGTCGCAATTTTCCTAAGGTTCTTCGAGTAGAAGTGACTTTAAGAAGGTGAAATTAACTAACCACCTATTTGATCGATACTTGGATTGACAATGCTTAATATTTAAAGATAACTAGTAAATAAAAAATTAGGGTACTTCAACAAAGGATTATATATTCAATAGGTAGGAGTTTACGGCAATTCGTCAAACAGAAAAGAGCATATTATGACAAAAATGCCTAACTAAGTATTTGATGGCCGCGCAAAACAATTGCAGTGATCCTTAACTTGACTCTAGCTATTATTTGAAGCGTAATAATAAATAAAACAATGATGATACTTCAACATAGTGTTATCTATACAAAAGTCGCAATTTTCCTAAGGTTCTTCGAGTAGAAATGACTTTAAGAAGGTGAAATTAACTAACCACATAATTGATCGATACTTGGATTGACAATGCTTAATATTTCAAGATAACTAATAAATAAAAAATTAGGGTACTTCAACAAAGGATTATATATTCAATAGGTAGGAGTTTTCGGCAATTCGTCAAACAGAAAAGAGCATAATATGACAAAAATGCCTAACTAACTATTTGATGGCCGCGCAAAACATTCGCGGTGATCCTTAACTTGACTCTAGCAATTATTTGAAGCGTAATAAAAAATAAAAAATTGATGATACATCAACATAGTGTTATCTATACAAAAGTCGCAATTTTCCTAAGGTTCTTCGAGTAGAAATGACTTTAAGAAGGTGAAATTAACTAACTACCTATTTGATCGATACATGGATTAACAATGATTAATATTTCAAGATAACTAATAAATAAAAAATTAGGGTACTTCAACAAAGGATTATATATTCAATAGGTAGGAGTTTTCGGAAATTCGTCAAACAGAAAAGAGCATAATATGACAAAAATGCCTAACCAACTATTTGATGGCCGCGCAAAACATTTGCAGTTATCCTTAATTTGAATCTAGCTATTATTTGAAGAGTAATAATTAATAAAAAAATGATGATACATCAACATAGTGTTATCTATACAAAAGTCACAATTTTCCTAAGGTTCTTCGAGTAGAAGTGACTTTAAGAAGGTGAAATTAAGTAACCACCTATTTGTTCGATACTTGGATTGACAATGCTTAATATTTCAAGATAACTAATAAATAAAAAATTTGGGTACTTCAACAAAGGATTAAATATTCAATAGGTAGGAGTTTTCGGCAAGTCGTAAAACAGAAAAGAGCATAATATGACAAAAATGCCTAACTAACTATTTGATGGCGGCGCAAAACATTTGCAGTGATCCTTAACTTGACTCTAGCTATTATTTGAAGTGTAATAATAAATAAAAAAAATGATGATACATCAACATAGTGTTATCTATACAAAAGTCGCAATTTTCCTAAGGTTCTTCGAGTAGAAATGACTTTAAGAAGGTGAAATTAACTAACCACCTATTTGATCGATACTTGGATTGACAATGCTTAATATTTAAAGATAACTAGTAAATAAAAAGTTAGGGTACTTCAACAAAGGATTATATATTCAATAGGTAGGAGTTTTCAAAAATTCGTCAAATTGAAAAGAGCATAATATGACAAAAATGCCTAACTTACTATTTGATGGCCGCGCAAAACATTTGCAGTGATCCTTAACTTGATTCTAGCTATTATTTGAAGCGTAATAATAAATAAAAAAATGATGATACTTCAACATAGTGTTATCTATACAAAAGTCGCAATTTTCCTAACGTTCTTCGAGTAGAAATGACTTTAAGAAGGTGAAATTGACTAACCACCTATTTGATCGATACTTGGATTGACAATGCTTAATATTTCAAGATAACTAATAAATAAAAAATTAGGGTACTTCAACAAAGGATTATAAATTCAATAGGTAGGAGTTTTCGGCAATTTGTCAAACAGAAAAGAGAATAATATGACAAAAATGCCTAACTAATTATTTGATGGCCGCGCAAAACATTTGCAGTGATCCTTAACTTGACTCTAGCTATTATTTGAAGCGTAATAATAAATAAAAAAATGATGATACATCAACATAGTGTTATCTATACAAAAGTCGCAATTTTCCTAAGGTTCTTCGAGTAGAAATGACTTTAAGAAGGTTAAATTAACTAACTACCTATTTGATCGATACTTGGATTGACAATGCTTAATATTTCAAGATAACTAGTAAATAAAAAATTGCGGTACTTCAACAAAGCATTATATAATCAATAGGTGGGAGTTTTCGGGAATTCTTCAAACATAAAAGAGCATAATATGACAAAAATGCCTAACTACCTATTTGATCGCCGCGCAAAACATTTGTAGTGATCCTTAACTTGACTCTAGCTATTATTGGAAGCGTAATAATAAATAAAAAAAGGATGATACATCAACATAGTGTTATCTATACAAAAGTCGCAATTTTCCTAAGGTTCTTCGAGTAGAAATGACTTTAAGAAGGTGAAATTAACTTACCACCTATTTGATCGATACTTGGATTGACAATGCTTAATATTTGAAGATAACTAATAAATAAAAAATTAGGGTACTTCAACAAAGGATTAAATATTCAATAGGTAGGAGTTTTCGGCAATTCGTCAAACAGAAAATAGCATAATATGACAAAAATGCCTAACTAACTATTTGATGTGACAAAAAGAGCATAATTCGCAAAACATTTGCAGTGATCCTTAACTTGACTCTAGCTATTATTTGAAGCGTAATAATAAATAAAAAAAAATGATGATACATCAACATAGTGTTATCTATACAAAAGTCGCAATTTTCCCAAGGTTCTTCGAGTAGAAGTGACTTTAAGAAGGTGAAATTAACTAACCACCTATTTGATCGATACTTGGATTGACAATGCTTAATATTTAAAGATAACTAGTAAATAAAAAGTTAGGGTACTTCAACAAAGGATTATATATTCAATAGGTAGGAGTTTTCAAAAATTCGTCAAATTGAAAAGAGCATAATATGACAAAAATGCCTAACTTACTATTTGATGGCCGCGCAAAACATTTGCAGTGATCCTTAACTTGATTCTAGCTATTATTTGAAGCGTAATAATAAATAAAAAAATGATGATACTTCAACATAGTGTTATCTATACAAAAGTCGCAATTTTCCTAAGGTTCTTCGAGTAGAAATGACTTTAAGAAGGTGAAATTGACTAACCACCTATTTGATCGATACTTGGATTGACAATGCTTAATATTTCAAAATAACTAATAAATAAAAAATTAGGGTACTTCAACAAAGGATTAAATATTCAATAGGTTGGAGTTTTCGGCATGTCGTAAAACAGAAAAGAGCATAATATGACAAAAATGCCTAACTAACTATTTGATGGCCGCGCAAAACATTTGCAGTGATCCTTAACTTGACTCTAGCTATTATTTGAAGCGTAATAATAAATAAAAAAATGATGATACATCAACATAGTGTTATCTGTACAAAAGTCGCAATTTTCCTAAGGTTCTTCGAGTAGAAGTGACTTTAAGAAGGTGAAATTAACTAACCACCTATTTGATCGATACTTGAATTGACAATGCTTAATATTTAAAGATAACTAATAAATAAAAAATTAGGGTACTTCAACAAAGGATTATATATTCAATAGGTAGGAGTTTTCGGCAATTCGTCAAACAGAAAAGAGCATAATATGACAAAAATGCCTAACTAACTATTTGATCGCCGCGCAAAACATTTGCAGTGATCCTTAACTTGACTCTAGCTATTATTTGAAGTGTAATAATAAATAAAAAAAATGATGATACATCAACATAGTGTTATCTATACAAAAGTCGCAATTTTCCTAAGGTTCTTCGAGTAGAAATGACTTTAAGAAGGTTAAATTAACTAACTACCTATTTGATCGATACTTGGATTGACAATGCTTAATATTTAAAGATAACTAGTAAATAAAAAATTAGGGTACTTCAACAAAGGATTATATATTCAATAGGTAGGAGTTTACGGCAATTCGTCAAACAGAAAAGAGCATATTATGACAAAAATGCCTAACTAAGTATTTGATGGCCGCGCAAAACAATTGCAGTGATCCTTAACTTGACTCTAGCTATTATTTGAAGCGTAATAATAAATAAAATAATGATGATACTTCAACATAGTGTTATCTATACAAAAGTCGCAATTTTCCTAAGGTTCTTCGAGTAGAAATGACTTTAAGAAGGTGAAATTAACTAACCACATAATTGATCGATACTTGGATTGACAATGCTTAATATTTCAAGATAACTAATAAATAAAAAATTAGGGTACTTCAACAAAGGATTATATATTCAATAGGTAGGAGTTTTCGGCAATTCGTCAAACAGAAAAGAGCATAATATGACAAAAATGCCTAACTAACTATTTGATGGCCGCGCAAAACATTCGCGGTGATCCTTAACTTGACTCTAGCAATTATTTGAAGCGTAATAAAAAATAAAAAATTGATGATACATCAACATAGTGTTATCTATACAAAAGTCGCAATTTTCCTAAGGTTCTTCGAGTAGAAATGACTTTAAGAAGGTGAAATTAACTAACTACCTATTTGATCGATACATGGATTAACAATGATTAATATTTCAAGATAACTAATAAATAAAAAATTAGGGTACTTCAACAAAGGATTATATATTCAATAGGTAGGAGTTTTCGGCAATTCGTCAAACAGAAAAGAGCATAATATGACAAAAATGCCTAACCAACTATTTGATGGCCGCGCAAAACATTTGCAGTTATCCTTAATTTGAATCTAGCTATTATTTGAAGAGTAATAATTAATAAAAAAATGATGATACATCAACATAGTGTTATCTATACAAAAGTCACAATTTTCCTAAGGTTCTTCGAGTAGAAGTGACTTTAAGAAGGTGAAATTAAGTAACCACCTATTTGTTCGATACTTGGATTGACAATGCTTAATATTTCAAGATAACTAATAAATAAAAAATTTGGGTACTTCAACAAAGGATTAAATATTCAATAGGTAGGAGTTTTCGGCAAGTCGTAAAACAGAAAAGAGCATAATATGACAAAAATGCCTAACTAACTATTTGATGGCGGCGCAAAACATTTGCAGTGATCCTTAACTTGACTCTAGCTATTATTTGAAGTGTAATAATAAATAAAAAAAATGATGATACATCAACATAGTGTTATCTATACAAAAGTCGCAATTTTCCTAAGGTTCTTCGAGTAGAAATGACTTTAAGAAGGTTAAATTAACTAACTACCTATTTGATCGATACTTGGATTGACAATGCTTAATATTTCAAGATAACTAATAAATAAAAAATTAGGGTACTTCAACAAAGGATTATATATTCAATAGGTAGGAGTTTTCGGCAATTCGTCAAACAGAAAAGAGCATAATATGACAAAAATGCCTAACTAACTATTTGATGGCCGCGCAAAACATTTGCAGTGATCCTTAACTTGATTCTAGCTATTATTTGAAGTGTAATAATAAATAAAAAAATGATGATACATCAACATAGTGTTATCTATACAAAAGTCGCAATTTTCCCAAGGTTCTTCGAGTAGAAGTGATTTTAAGAAGGTGAAATTAACTAACCACCTATTTGATCGATACTTGGATTGACAATGCTTAATATTTAAAGATAACTAGTAAATAAAAAGTTAGGGTACTTCAACAAAGGATTATATATTCAATAGGTAGGAGTTTTCAAAAATTCGTCAAATTGAAAAGAGCATAATATGACAAAAATGCCTAACTTACTATTTGATGGCCGCGCAAAACATTTGCAGTGATCCTTAACTTGATTCTAGCTATTATTTGAAGCGTAATAATAAATAAAAAAAATGATGATACTTCAACATAGTGTTATCTATACAAAAGTCGCAATTTTCCTAAGGTTCTTCGAGTAGAAATGACTTTAAGAAGGTGAAATTGACTAACAACCTATTTGATCGATACTTGGATTGACAATGCTTAATATTTCAAGATAACTAATAAATAAAAAATTAGGGTACTTCAACAAAGGATTAAATATTCAATAGGTAGGAGTTTTCGGCATGTCGTAAAACAGAAAAGAGCATAATATGACAAAAATGCCTAACTAACTATTTGATTGCCGCGGAAAACATTTGCAGTGATCCTTAACTTGACTCTAGCTATTATTTCAAGCGTAATAATAAATAAAAAAATGATGATACATCAACATCGTGTTATCTATACAAAAGTCGCAATTTTCCTAAGTTTCTTCGAGTAGAAATGACTTTAAGAAGGTGAAATTGACTAACCACCTATTTGATCGATACTTGGATTGACAATGCTTAATATTTCAAAATAACTAATAAATAAAAAATTAGGGTACTTCAACAAAGGATTAAATATTCAATAGGTTGGAGTTTTCGGCATGTCGTAAAACAGAAAAGAGCATAATATGACAAAAATGCCTAACTAACTATTTGATGGCCGCGCAAAACATTTGCAGTGATCCTTAACTTGACTCTAGCTATTATTTGAAGCGTAATAATAAATAAAAAAATGATGATACATCAACATAGTGTTATCTGTACAAAAGTCGCAATTTTCCTAAGGTTCTTCGAGTAGAAGTGACTTTAAGAAGGTGAAATTAACTAACCACCTATTTGATCGATACTTGAATTGACAATGCTTAATATTTAAAGATAACTAATAAATAAAAAATTAGGGTACTTCAACAAAGGATTATATATTCAATAGGTAGGAGTTTTCGGCAATTCGTCAAACAGAAAAGAGCATAATATGACAAAAATGCCTAACTAACTATTTGATCGCCGCGCAAAACATTTGCAGTGATCCTTAACTTGACTCTAGCTATTATTTGAAGTGTAATAATAAATAAAAAAAATGATGATACATCAACATAGTGTTATCTATACAAAAGTCGCAATTTTCCTAAGGTTCTTCGAGTAGAAATGACTTTAAGAAGGTTAAATTAACTAACTACCTATTTGATCGATACTTGGATTGACAATGCTTAATATTTCAAGATAACTAATAAATAAAAAATTATGGAACTTCAACAAAGGATTATAAATTCAATAGGTAGGAGTTTTCGGCAATTTGTCAAACAGAAAAGAGCATAATATGACAAAAATGCCTAACTAACTATTTGATGGCCGCGCAAAACATTTGCAGTGATCCTTAACTTGACTCTAGCTATTATTTGAAGCGTAATAATAAATAAAAAAACGATGATACATCAACATAGTGTTATCTATACAAAAGTCGCAATTTTTCAAAGGTTATTCGAGTAGAAATGACTTTAAGAAGGTTAAATTAACTAACTACCTATTTGATCGATACTTGGATTGACAATGATTAATATTTCAAGATAACTAATAAATAAAAAATTGCGGTACTTCAACAAAGCATTATATAATCAATAGGTGGGAGTTTTCGGGAATTCTTCAAACATAAAAGAGCATAAGATGACAAAAATGCCTAACTACCTATTTGATCGCCGCGCAAAACATTTGTAGTGATCCTTAACTTGACTCTAGCTATTATTGGAAGCGTAATAATAAATAAAAAAATGATGATACATCAACATAGTGTTATCTATACAAAAGTCGCAATTTTCCTAAGGTTCTTCGAGTAGAAATGACTTTAAGAAGGTGAAATTAACTTACCACCTATTTGATCGATACTTGGATTGACAATGCTTAATATTTGAAGATAACTAATAAATAAAAAATTAGGGTACTTCAACAAAGGATTAAATATTCAATAGGTAGGAGTTTTCGGAAATTCGTCAAACAGAAAAGAGCATAATATGACAAAAATGCCTAACTAACTATTTGATGGCCGCGCAAAACATTTGCAGTGATCCTTAACTTGACTCTAGCAATTATTTGAAGCGTAATAATAAATAAAAAAATGATGATACATCAACATAGTGTTATCTATACAAAAGTCGCAATTTTCCTAAGGTTCTTCGAGTAGAAGTGACTTTAAGAAGGTGAAATTAACTAACCACATATTTGATCGATACTTGGATTGACAATGCTTAATATTTCAAGATAACAAATAAATAAAAAATAGGGTACTTCAACAAAGGTTTATATATTCAATAGGTAGGAGTTTTCGGCAATTCTTCAAACAGAAAAGAGCATAATATGACAAAAATGACTAACTAACTCTTTGATGGCCGCGCAAAACATTTGCAGTGATCCTTAACTTGACTCCAGCTATTATTTGAAGCGTAATAATAAATAAAAAAATGATGATACATCAACATAGTGTTATCTATACAAAAGTTGCAATTTTCCTAAGGTTCTTCGAGTGGAAGTGACTTTAAGAAGGTGAAATTAACTAACCACCTATTTGATCGATAGTTGGATTGACAATGCTTAATATTTAAAGATTACTAGTAAATAAAAAATTAGGGTACTTCAACAAAGGATTATATATTCAATAGGTAGGAGTTTTCGGCAATTCGTCAAACAGAAAAGAGCATAATATGACAAAAATGCCTAACTAATTATTTGATGGCCGCGCAAAACATTTGCAGTGATCCTTACTTTGACTCCAGCTATTTTTTGAAGCGTAATAATAAATAAAAAAAATGATGATACATCAACATAGTGTTATCTATACAAAAGTCGCAATTTTCCAAAGGTTATTCGAGTAGAAATGACTTTAAGAATGTAAAATTAACTAACTACCTATTTGATCGATACATGGATTGACAATGCGTAATATTTCAAGATTAATAATAAATAAAAAATTAGGGTACTTCAACAAAGGATTATATATTCAATAGGTAGGAGTTTTCGGCAATTCGTCAAACAGAAATGAGCATAATATGACAAAAAATTCCTAACTACATATTTGGTCGCCGCACAAAACATTTGCAGTGATCCTTGACTTTACTCTAGCTATTATTTGAAGTGTAATAATAAATAAAAAAACGATGATACAACAACATAGTGTTATCTATTCAAAAGTTGCAATTTTCCTAAGGTTCTTCGAGTAGAAATGACTTTAAGAAGGTTAAATTAACTAACTACCTATTTGATCGATACTTGGATTGACAATGCTTAATATTTCAAGATAACTAATAAATAAAAAATTATGGTACTTCAACAAAGGATTATAAATTCAATAGGTAGGAGTTTTCGGCAATTTGTCAAACAGAAAAGAGAATAATATGACAAAAATGCCTAACTAATTATTTGATGGCCGCGCAAAACATTTGCAGTGATCCTTAACTTGACTCTAGCTATTATTTGAAGCGTAATAATAAATAAAAAAATGATGATACATCAACATAGTGTTATCTATACAAAAGTCGCAATTTTCCTAAGGTTCTTCGAGTAGAAATGACTTTAAGAAGGTTAAATTAACTAACTACCTATTTGATCGATACTTGGATTGACAATGCTTAATATTTCAAGATAACTAGTAAATAAAAAATTGCGGTACTTCAACAAAGCATTATATAATCAATAGGTGGGACTTTTCGGGAATTCTTCAAACATAAAAGAGCATAATATGACAAAAATGCCTAACTACCTATTTGATCGCCGCGCAAAACATTTGTAGTGATCCTTAACTTGACTCTAGCTATTATTGGAAGCGTAATAATAAATAAAAAAAGGATGATACATCAACATAGTGTTATCTATACAAAAGTCGCAATTTTCCTAAGGTTCTTCGAGTAGAAATGACTTTAAGAAGGTGAAATTAACTTACCACCTATTTGATCGATACTTGGATTGACAATGCTTAATATTTGAAGATAACTAATAAATAAAAAATTAGGGTACTTCAACAAAGGATTAAATATTCAATAGGTAGGAGTTTTCGGAAATTCGTCAAACAGAAAAGAGCATAATATGACAAAAATGCCTAACTAACTATTTGATGGCCGCGCAAAACATTTGCAGTGATCCTTAACTTGACTCTAGCAATTATTTGAAGCGTAATAATAAATAAAAAAATGATGATACATCAACATAGTGTTATCTATACAAAAGTCGCAATTTTCCTAAGGTTCTTCGAGTAGAAGTGACTTTAAGAAGGTGAAATTAACTAACCACATATTTGATCGATACTTGGATTGACAATGCTTAATATTTCAAGATAACAAATAAATAAAAAATAGGGTACTTCAACAAAGGTTTATATATTCAATAGGTAGGAGTTTTCGGCAATTCTTCAAACAGAAAAGAGCATAATATGACAAAAATGACTAACTAACTCTTTGATGGCCGCGCAAAACATTTGCAGTGATCCTTAACTTGACTCCAGCTATTATTTGAAGCGTAATAATAAATAAAAAAATGATGATACATCAACATAGTGTTATCTATACAAAAGTTGCAATTTTCCTAAGGTTCTTCGAGTGGAAGTGACTTTAAGAAGGTGAAATTAACTAACCACCTATTTGATCGATAGTTGGATTGACAATGCTTAATATTTAAAGATTACTAGTAAATAAAAAATTAGGGTACTTCAACAAAGGATTATATATTCAATAGGTAGGAGTTTTCGGCAATTCGTCAAACAGAAAAGAGCATAATATGACAAAAATGCCTAACTAATTATTTGATGGCCGCGCAAAACATTTGCAGTGATCCTTACTTTGACTCCAGCTATTTTTTGAAGCGTAATAATAAATAAAAAAAATGATGATACATCAACATAGTGTTATCTATACAAAAGTCGCAATTTTCCAAAGGTTATTCGAGTAGAAATGACTTTAAGAAGGTAAAATTAACTAACTACCTATTTGATCGATACATGGATTGACAATGCGTAATATTTCAAGATTAATAATAAATAAAAAATTAGGGTACTTCAACAAAGGATTATATATTCAATAGGTAGGAGTTTTCGGCAATTCGTCAAACAGAAATGAGCATAATATGACAAAAAATTCCTAACTACATATTTGGTCGCCGCACAAAACATTTGCAGTGATCCTTGACTTTACTCTAGCTATTATTTGAAGTGTAATAATAAATAAAAAAACGATGATACAACAACATAGTGTTATCTATTCAAAAGTCGCAATTTTCCTAAGGTTCTTCGAGTAGAAATGACTTTAAGAAGGTTAAATTAACTAACTACCTATTTGATCGATACTTGGATTGACAATGCTTAATATTTCAAGATAACTAATAAATAAAAAATTATGGTACTTCAACAAAGGATTATAAATTCAATGGGTAGGAGTTTTCGGCAATTTGTCAAACAGAAAAGAGAATAATATGACAAAAATGCCTAACTAATTATTTGATGGCCGCGCAAAACATTTGCAGTGATCCTTAACTTGACTCTAGCTATTATTTGAAGCGTAATAATAAATAAAAAAATGATGATACATCAACATAGTGTTATCTATACAAAAGTCGCAATTTTCCTAAGGTTCTTCGAGTAGAAATGACTTTAAGAAGGTTAAATTAACTAACTACCTATTTGATCGATACTTGGATTGACAATGCTTAATATTTCAAGATAACTAGTAAATAAAAAATTGCGGTACTTCAACAAAGCATTATATAATCAATAGGTGGGACTTTTCGGGAATTCTTCAAACATAAAAGAGCATAATATGACAAAAATGCCTAACTACCTATTTGATCGCCGCGCAAAACATTTGTAGTGATCCTTAACTTGACTCTAGCTATTATTGGAAGCGTAATAATAAATAAAAAAAGGATGATACATCAACATAGTGTTATCTATACAAAAGTCGCAATTTTCCTAAGGTTCTTCGAGTAGAAATGACTTTAAGAAGGTGAAATTAACTTACCACCTATTTGATCGATACTTGGATTGACAATGCTTAATATTTGAAGATAACTAATAAATAAAAAATTAGGGTACTTCAACAAAGGATTAAATATTCAATAGGTAGGAGTTTTCGGCAATTCGTCAAACAGAAAAGAGCATAATATGACAAAAATGCCTAACTAACTATTTGATGGCCGCGCAAAACATTTGCAGTGATCCTTAACTTGACTCTAGTTATTATTTGAAGCGTAATAATAAATAAAAAAAATGATGATACATCAACATAGTGTTATCTATACAAAAGTCGCAATTTTCCTATGGTTCTTCGAGTAGAAATGACTTTAAGAAGGTTAAATTAGCTAACTACCTATTTGATCGATACTTGGATTGACAATGCTTAATATTTCAAGATAACAAATAAATAAAAAATAGGGTACTTCAACAAAGGTTTATATATTCAATAGGTAGGAGTTTTCGGCAATTCTTCAAACAGAAAAGAGCATAATATGACAAAAATGACTAACTAACTCTTTGATGGCCGCGCAAAACATTTGCAGTGATCCTTAACTTGACTCCAGCTATTATTTGAAGCGTAATAATAAATAAAAAAATGATGATACATCAACATAGTGTTATCTATACAAAAGTTGCAATTTTCCTAAGGTTCTTCGAGTGGAAGTGACTTTAAGAAGGTGAAATTAACTAACCACCTATTTGATCGATAGTTGGATTGACAATGCTTAATATTTAAAGATTACTAGTAAATAAAAAATTAGGGTACTTCAACAAAGGATTATATATTCAATAGGTAGGAGTTTTCGGCAATTCGTCAAACAGAAAAGAGCATAATATGACAAAAATGCCTAACTAATTATTTGATGGCCGCGCAAAACATTTGCAGTGATCCTTACTTTGACTCCAGCTATTTTTTGAAGCGTAATAATAAATAAAAAAAATGATGATACATCAACATAGTGTTATCTATACAAAAGTCGCAATTTTCCAAAGGTTATTCGAGTAGAAATGACTTTAAGAAGGTAAAATTAACTAACTACCTATTTGATCGATACATGGATTGACAATGCGTAATATTTCAAGATTAATAATAAATAAAAAATTAGGGTACTTCAACAAAGGATTATATATTCAATAGGTAGGAGTTTTCGGCAATTCGTCAAACAGAAATGAGCATAATATGACAAAAAATTCCTAACTACATATTTGGTCGCCGCACAAAACATTTGCAGTGTTCCTTGACTTTACTCTAGCTATTATTTGAAGTGTAATAATAAATAAAAAAACGATGATAAAACAACATAGTGTTATCTATACAAAAGTCGCAATTTTCCTAAGGTTCTTCGAGTAGAAATGACTTTAAGAAGGTTAAATTAACTAACTACCTATTTGATCGATACTTGGATTGACAATGCTTAATATTTCAAGATAACTAATAAATAAAAAATTTGGGTACTTCAACAAAGGATTAAATATTCAATAGGTAGGAGTTTTCGGCAAGTCGTAAAACAGAAAAGAGCATAATATGACAAAAATGCCTAACTAACTATTTGATGGCGGCGCAAAACATTTGCAGTGATCCTTAACTTGACTCTAGCTATTATTTGAAGTGTAATAATAAATAAAAAAAATGATGATACATCAACATAGTGTTATCTATACAAAAGTCGCAATTTTCCTAAGGTTCTTCGAGTAGAAATGACTTTAAGAAGGTTAAATTAACTAACTACCTATTTGATCGATACTTGGATTGACAATGCTTAATATTTCAAGATAACTAATAAATAAAAAATTAGGGTACTTCAACAAAGGATTATATATTCAATAGGTAGGAGTTTTCGGCAATTCGTCAAACAGAAAAGAGCATAATATGACAAAAATGCCTAACTAACTATTTGATGGCCGCGCAAAACATTTGCAGTGATCCTTAACTTGACTCTAGTTATTATTTGAAGCGTAATAATAAATAAAAAAAATGATGATACATCAACATAGTGTTATCTATACAAAAGTCGCAATTTTCCTATGGTTCTTCGAGTAGAAATGACTTTAAGAAGGTTAAATTAGCTAACTACCTATTTGATCGATACTTGGATTGACAATGCTTAATATTTCAAGATAACAAATAAATAAAAAATAGGGTACTTCAACAAAGGTTTATATATTCAATAGGTAGGAGTTTTCGGCAATTCTTCAAACAGAAAAGAGCATAATATGACAAAAATGACTAACTAACTCTTTGATGGCCGCGCAAAACATTTGCAGTGATCCTTAACTTGACTCCAGCTATTATTTGAAGCGTAATAATAAATAAAAAAATGATGATACATCAACATAGTGTTATCTATACAAAAGTTGCAATTTTCCTAAGGTTCTTCGAGTGGAAGTGACTTTAAGAAGGTGAAATTAACTAACCACCTATTTGATCGATAGTTGGATTGACAATGCTTAATATTTAAAGATTACTAGTAAATAAAAAATTAGGGTACTTCAACAAAGGATTATATATTCAATAGGTAGGAGTTTTCGGCAATTCGTCAAACAGAAAAGAGCATAATATGACAAAAATGCCTAACTAATTATTTGATGGCCGCGCAAAACATTTGCAGTGATCCTTACTTTGACTCCAGCTATTTTTTGAAGCGTAATAATAAATAAAAAAAATGATGATACATCAACATAGTGTTATCTATACAAAAGTCGCAATTTTCCAAAGGTTATTCGAGTAGAAATGACTTTAAGAAGGTAAAATTAACTAACTACCTATTTGATCGATACATGGATTGACAATGCGTAATATTTCAAGATTAATAATAAATAAAAAATTAGGGTACTTCAACAAAGGATTATATATTCAATAGGTAGGAGTTTTCGGCAATTCGTCAAACAGAAATGAGCATAATATGACAAAAAATTCCTAACTACATATTTGGTCGCCGCACAAAACATTTGCAGTGTTCCTTGACTTTACTCTAGCTATTATTTGAAGTGTAATAATAAATAAAAAAACGATGATAAAACAACATAGTGTTATCTATACAAAAGTCGCAATTTTCCTAAGGTTCTTCGAGTAGAAATGACTTTAAGAAGGTTAAATTAACTAACTACCTATTTGATCGATACTTGGATTGACAATGCTTAATATTTCAAGATAACTAATAAATAAAAAATTTGGGTACTTCAACAAAGGATTAAATATTCAATAGGTAGGAGTTTTCGGCAAGTCGTAAAACAGAAAAGAGCATAATATGACAAAAATGCCTAACTAACTATTTGATGGCGGCGCAAAACATTTGCAGTGATCCTTAACTTGACTCTAGCTATTATTTGAAGTGTAATAATAAATAAAAAAAATGATGATACATCAACATAGTGTTATCTATACAAAAGTCGCAATTTTCCTAAGGTTCTTCGAGTAGAAATGACTTTAAGAAGGTTAAATTAACTAACTACCTATTTGATCGATACTTGGATTGACAATGCTTAATATTTCAAGATAACTAATAAATAAAAAATTAGGGTACTTCAACAAAGGATTATATATTCAATAGGTAGGAGTTTTCGGCAATTCGTCAAACAGAAAAGAGCATAATATGACAAAAATGCCTAACTAACTATTTGATGGCCGCGCAAAACATTTGCAGTGATCCTTAACTTGATTCTAGCTATTATTTGAAGTGTAATAATAAATAAAAAAATGATGATACATCAACATAGTGTTATCTATACAAAAGTCGCAATTTTCCCAAGGTTCTTCGAGTAGAAGTGACTTTAAGAAGGTGAAATTAACTAACCACCTATTTGATCGATACTTGGATTGACAATGCTTAATATTTAAAGATGACTAGTAAATAAAAAGTTAGGGTACTTCAACAAAGGATTATATATTCAATAGGTAGGAGTTTTCAAAAATTCGTCAAATTGAAAAGAGCATAATATGACAAAAATGCCTAACTAACTATTTGATGGCCGCGCAAAACATTTGCAGTGATCCTTAACTTGATTCTAGCTATTATTTGAAGCGTAATAATAAATAAAAAAATGATGATACATCAACATAGTGTTATCTATACAAAAGTCGCAATTTTCCTAAGGTTGTTCGAGTAGAAGTGACTTTAAGAAGGTGAAATTAACTAACCACCTATTTGATCGACACTTGGATTGACAATGTTAAATATTTCAAGATAACTAGTAAATAAAAAATTGGGGTACTTCAACAAAGCCTTATATAATCAATAGGTGGGAGTTTTCGGCAATTCTTCAAACATAAAAGAGCATAATATGACAAAAATGCCTAACTACCTATTTGATCGCCGCGCAAAACATTTGCAGTGATCCGTAACTTTACTCTAGCTATTATTGGAAGCGTAATAATAAATAAAAAAATGATGATACATCAACATAGTGTTATCTATACAAAAGTCGCAATTTACCTAAGGTTCTTCGAGTAGAAATGACTTTAAGAAGGTGAAATTAACTAACCACATAATTGATCGATACTTGCATTGACAATGCTTAATATTTCAAGATAACTAATAAATAAAAAATTAGGGTACTTCAACAAAGGATTATATATTCAATAGGTAGGAGTTTTCGGCAATTCGTCAAACAGAAAAGAGCATAATATGACAAAAATGCCTAACTAACTATTTGATGGCCGCGCAAAACATTCGCGGTGATCCTTAACTTGACTCTAGCAATTATTTGAAGCGTAATAAAAAATAAAAAAATGATGATACAGCAACATAGTGTTATCTATACAAAAGTCGCAATTTTCCTAAGGTTCTTCGAGTAGAAATGACTTTAAGAAGGTGAAATTAACTAACTACCTATTTGATCGATACATGGATTAACAATGATTAATATTTCAAGATAACTAATAAATAAAAAATTAGGGTATATCAACAAAGGATTATATATTCAATAGGTAGGAGTTTTCGGCAATTCGTCAAACAGAAAAGAGCATAATATGACAAAAATGCCTAACTAACTATTTGATGCCTGCGCAAAACATTTGCAGTGATCCTTAACTTGACTCTAGCTATTATTTGAAGTTTAATAATAAATAAAAAAAATGATGATACATCAACATAGTGTTATCTATACAAAAGTCGCAATTTTCCTAAGGTTCTTCGAGTAGAAATGACTTTAAGAAGGTTAAATTAACTAACCACATAATTGATCGATACTTGGATTGACAATGCTTAATATTTCAAGATAACTAATAAATAAAAAATTAGGGTACTTCAACAAAGGATTAAATATTCAATAGGTAGGAGTTTTCGGCAAGTCGTAAAACAGAAAAGAGCATAATATGACAAAAATGCCTAACTAACTATTTGATGGCGGCGCAAAACATTTACAGTGATCCTTAACTTGACTGTAGCTATTATTTGAAGTGTAATAATAAATAAAAAAAATGATGATACATCAACATAGTGTTATCTATACAAAAGTCGCAATTTTCCTAAGGTTCTTCGAGTAGAAATGACTTTAAGAAGGTTAAATTAACTAACTACCTATTTGATCGATACTTGGATTGACAATGCTTAATATTTCAAGATAACTAATAAATAAAAAATTAGGGTACTTCAACAAAGGATTATATATTCAATAGGTAGGAGTTTTCGGCAATTCGTCAAACAGAAAAGAGCATAATATGACAAAAATGCCTAACTAACTATTTGATGGCCGCGCAAAACATTTGCAGTGATCCTTAACTTGATTCTAGCTATTATTTGAAGTGTAATAATAAATAAAAAAATGATGATACATCAACATAGTGTTATCTATACAAAAGTCGCAATTTTCCCAAGGTTCTTCGAGTAGAAGTGACTTTAAGAAGGTGAAATTAACTAACCACCTATTTGATCGATACTTGGATTGACAATGCTTAATATTTAAAGATAACTAGTAAATAAAAAGTTAGGGTACTTCAACAAAGGATTATATATTCAATAGGTAGGAGATTTCGGCAATTCGTCAAACAGAAAAGAGCATAATATGACAAAAATGCCTAACTAACTATTTGATGGCCGCGCAAAACATTTGCAGTGATCCTTAACTTGATTCTAGCTATTATTTGAAGCGTAATAATAAATAAAAAAATGATGATACATCAACATAGTGTTATTTATACAAAAGTCGCAATTTTCCTAAGGTTCTTCGAATAGAAGTGACTTTAAGAAGGTGAAATTAACTAACCACCTATTTGATCGACACTTGGATTGACAATGTTTAATATTTCAAGATAACTAGTAAATAAAAAATTTGGGTACTTCAACAAAGCCTTATATAATCAATAGGTGGGAGTTTTCGGCAATTCTTCAAACATAAAAGAGCATAATATGACAAAAATGCCTAACTACCTATTTGATCGCCGCGCAAAACATTTGCAGTGATCCTTAACTTTACTCTAGCTATTATTGGAAGCGTAATAATAAATAAAAAAATGATGATACATCAACATAGTGTTATCTATACAAAAGTCGCAATTTACCTAAGGTTCTTCGAGTAGAAATGACTTTAAGAAGGTGAAATTAACTAACCACATAATTGATCGATACTTGGATTGACAATGCTTAATATTTCAAGATAACTAATAAATAAAAAATTAGGGTACTTCAACAAAGGATTATATATTCAATAGGTAGGAGTTTTCGGCAATTCGTCAAACAGAAAATAGCATAATATGACAAAAATGCCTAACTAACTATTTGATGGCCGCGCAAAACATTCGCGGTGATCCTTAACTTGACTCTAGCAATTATTTGAAGCGTAATAAAAAATAAAAAAATGATGATACAGCAACATAGTGTTATCTATACAAAAGTCGCAATTTTCCTAAGGTTCTTCGAGTAGAAATGACTTTAAGAAGGTGAAATTAACTAACTACCTATTTGATCGATACATGGATTAACAATGCTTAATATTTCAAGTTAACTAATAAATAAAAAATTAGGGTACTTCAACAAAGGATTATATATTCAATAGGTAGGAGTTTTCGGCAATTCGTCAAACAGAAAAGAGCATAATATGACAAAAATGCCTAACCAACTATTTGATGGCCGCGCAAAACATTTGCAGTTATCCTTAATTTGAATCTAGCTATTATTTGAAGAGTAATAATAAATAAAAAAATGATGATACATCAACATAGTGTTATCTATACAAAAGTCACAATTTTCCTAAGGTTCTTCGAGTAGAAGTGACTTTAAGAAGGTGAAATTAAGTAACCACCTATTTGTTCGATACTTGGATTGACAATGCTTAATATTTCAAGATAACTAATAAATAAAAAATTAGGGTACTTCAACAAAGGATTAAATATTCAATAGGTAGGAGTTTTCGGCAAGTCGTAAAACAGAAAAGAGCATAATATGACAAAAATGCCTAACTAACTATTTGATGGCCGCGCAAAACATTTGCAGTGATCCTTAACTTGACTCTAGCTATTATTTGAAGCGTAATAATTAATAAAAAAATGATGATACATCTACATAGTGTTATCTATACAAAAGTCGCAATTTTCCTAAGGTTCTTCGAGTAGAAGTGACTTTAAGAAGGTGAAATTAACTAACCACCTATTTGATCGATACTTGGATTGACAATGCTTAAAATTTAAAGATAACTAGTAAATAAAAAATTAGGGTACTTCAACAAAGGATTATATATTCAATAGGTAGGAGTTTTCGGCAATTCGTCAAACAGAAAAGACCATAATATGACAAAATTGCCTAACTACCTATTTGATCGCCGCGCAATACATTTGCAGTGATCCTTAACTTGACTCTAGCTATTATTTGAAGCGTAATAATAAATAAAAAAATGATGACACATCAACATAGTGTTATCTATACAAAAGTCGAAATTTTCCTAAGGTTCTTCGAGTAGAAATGACTTTAAGAAGGTGAAATTAACTAACTACATATTTGATCGATACTTGGATTGACAATGCTTAATATTTCAAGATAACTAATCAATAAAAATTTAGGGTACTTCAACAAAGGATTATATATTCAATAGGTAGGAGTTTTCGGCAATTCGTCAAACAGAAAAGAGCATAATATGACAAAAATGCCTAACTAACTATTTGATGGCCGCGCAAAACATTTGCAGTGATCCTTAACTTGACTCTAGCTATTATTTGAAGCGTAATAATAAATAAAAAAATGATGATACATCAACAAAGTGTTATCTATACAAAAGTCGCAATTTTCCCAAGGTTCTTCGAGTAGAAGTGACTTTAAGAAGGTGAAATTAACTAACCACCTATTTGATCGATACATGGATTAACAATGCTTAATATTTAAAGATAACTAGTTAATAAAAAGTTAGGGCACTTCAACAAAGGATTATATATTCAATAGGTAGGAGTTTTCGGCAATTCGTCAAACAGAAAAGAGCATAATATGACAAAAATGCCTAACTAACTATTTGATGGCCGCGCAAAACATTTGCAGTGATCCTTAACTTGACTCTAGCTATTATTTGAAGCGTAATAATAAACAAAAAAATGATGATACATCAACATAGTGTTATCTATACAAAAGTCGCAATTTTCCCAAGGTTCTTCGAGTAGAAATGACTTTAAGAAGGTGAAATTAACTTACCACCTATTTGATCGATACTTGGATTGACAATGCTTAATATTTCAAGATAACTAATAAATAAAAAATTAGGGTACTTCAACAAAGGATTAAATATTCAATAGGTAGGAGTTTTCGGCAAGTCGTCAAACAGAAAAGAGCATAATATGACAAAAATGCCTAACCAACTATTTGATGGCCGCGCAAAACATTTGTAGTGATCCTTAACTTGACTCTAGCTATTATTTGAAGCGTAATAATTAATAAAAAAATTATGATACATCAACATAGTGTTATCTATACAAAAGTCGCAATTTTCCTAAGGTTCTTCGAGTAGAAGTGACTTTAAGAAGGTGAAATTAACTAACTACCTATTTGATCGATACTTGGATTGACAATGCTTAATATTTAAAGATAACTAGTAAATAAAAAGTTAGGGTACTTCAACAAAGGATTATATATTCAATAGGTAGGAGTTTTCGGCAATTCGTCAAATTGAAAAGAGCATAATATGACAAAAATGCCTAACTAACTATTTGATGGCCGCGCAAAACATTTGCAGTGATCCTTAACTTGATTCTAGCTATTATTTGAAGCGTAATAATAAATAAAAAAATGATGATACATCAACATAGTGTTATCTATACAAAAGTCGCAATTTTCCTAAGGTTCTTCGAGTAGAAGTGACTTTAAGAAGGTGAAATTAACTAACCACCTATTTGATCGACACTTGGATTGACAATGTTTAATATTTCAAGATAACTAGTAAATAAAAAATTGGGGTACTTCAACAAAGCCTTATATAATCAATAGGTGGGAGTTTTCGGCAATTCTTCAAACATAAAAGAGCATAATATGACAAAAATGCCTAACTACCTATTTGATCGCCGCGCAAAACATTTGCATTGATCCTTAACTTTACTCTAGCTATTATTGGAAGCGTAATAATAAATAAAAAAATGATGATACATCAACATAGTGTTATCTATACAAAAGTCGCAATTTACCTAAGGTTCTTCGAGTAGAAATGACTTTAAGAAGGTGAAATTAACTAACCACATAATTGATCGATACTTGGATTGACTATGCTTAATATTTCAAGATAACTAATAAATAAAAAATTAGGGTACTTCAACAAAGGATTATATATTCAATAGGTAGGAGTTTTCGGCAATTCGTCAAACAGAAAAGAGCATAATATGACAAAAATGCCTAACTAACTATTTGATGGCCGCGCAAAACATTCGCGGTGATCCTTAACTTGACTCTAGCAATTATTTGAAGCGTAATAAAAAATAAAAAAATGATGATACAGCAACATAGTGATATCTATACAAAAGTCGCAATTTTCCTAAGGTTCTTCGAGTAGAAATGACTTTAAGAAGGTGAAATTAACTAACTACCTATTTGATCGATACATGGATTAACAATGCTTAATATTTCAAGATAACTAATAAATAAAAAATTAGGGTACTTCAACAAAGGATTATATATTCAATAGGTAGGAGTTTTCGGCAATTCGTCAAACAGAAAAGAGCATAATATGACAAAAATGCCTAACCAACTATTTGATGGCCGCGCAAAACATTTGCAGTTATCCTTAATTTGAATCTAGCTATTATTTGAAGAGTAATAATAAATAAAAAAATGATGATACATCAACATAGTGTTATCTATACAAAAGTCACAATTTTCCTAAGGTTCTTCGAGTAGAAGTGACTTTAAGAAGGTGAAATTAAGTAACCACCTATTTGTTCGATACTTGGATTGACAATGCTTAATATTTCAAGATAACTAATAAATAAAAAATTAGGGTACTTCAACAAAGGATTAAATATTCAATAGGTAGGAGTTTTCGGCAAGTCGTAAAACAGAAAAGAGCATAATATGACAAAAATGCCTAACTAACTATTTGATGGCCGCGCAAAACATTTGCAGTGATCCTTAACTTGATTCTAGCTATTATTTGAAGCGTAATAATAAATAAAAAAATGATGAAACATCAACATAGTGTTATCTATACAAAAGTCGCAATTTTCCTAAGGTTGTTCGAGTAGAAGTGACTTTAAGAAGGTGAAATTAACTAACCACCTATTTGATCGACACTTGGATTGACAATGTTAAATATTTCAAGATAACTAGTAAATAAAAAATTGGGGTACTTTAACAAAGCCTTATATAATCAATAGGTGGGAGTTTTCGGCAATTCGTCAAACAGAAAAGAGCATAATATGACAAAAATGCCTAACTAACTATTTGATGGCCGCGCAAAACATTCGCGGTGATCCTTAACTTGACTCTAGCAATTATTTGAAGCGTAATAAAAAATAAAAAAATGATGATACAGCAACATAGTGATATCTATACAAAAGTCGCAATTTACCTAAGGTTCTTCGAGTAGAAATGACTTTAAGAAGGTGAAATTAACTAACCACATAATTGATCGATACTTGGATTGACAATGCTTAATATTTCAAGATAACTAATAAATAAAAAATTAGGGTACTTCAACAAAGGATTATATATTCAATAGGTAGGAGTTTTCGGCAATTCGTCAAACAGAAAAGAGCATAATATGACAAAAATGCCTAACTAACTATTTGATGGCCGCGCAAAACATTCGCGGTGATCCTTAACTTGACTCTAGCAATTATTTGAAGCGTAATAAAAAATAAAAAAATGATGATACAGCAACATAGTGTTATCTATACAAAAGTCGCAATTTTCCTAAGGTTCTTCGAGTAGAAATGACTTTAAGAAGGTGAAATTAACTAACTACCTATTTGATCGATACATGGATTAACAATGATTAATATTTCAAGATAACTAATAAATAAAAAATTAGGGTACATCAACAAAGGATTATATATTCAATAGGTAGGAGTTTTCGGCAATTCGTCAAACAGAAAAGAGCATAATATGACAAAAATGCCGAACTAACTATTTGATGGCGGCGCAAAACATTTGCAGTGATCCTTAACTTGACTCTAGCTATTATTTGAAGTGTAATAATAAATAAAAAAAATGATGATACATCAACATAGTGTTATCTATACAAAAGTCGCAATTTTCCTAAGGTTCTTCGAGTAGAAATGACTTTAAGAAGGTTAAATTAACTAACCACATAATTGATCGATACTTGGATTGACAATGCTTAATATTTCAAGATAACTAATAAATAAAAAATTAGGGTACTTCAACAAAGGATTAAATATTCAATAGGTAGGAGTTTTCGGCAAGTCGTAAAACAGAAAAGAGCATAATATGACAAAAATGCCTAACTAACTATTTGATGGCGGCGCAAAACATTTGCAGTGATCCTTAACTTGACTGTAGCTATTATTTGAAGTGTAATAATAAATAAAAAAAATGATGATACATCAACATAGTGTTATCTATACAAAAGTCGCAATTTTCCTAAGGTTCTTCGAGTAGAAATGACTTTAAGAAGGTTAAATTAACTAACTACCTATTTGATCGATACTTGGATTGACAATGCTTAATATTTCAAGATAACTAATAAATAAAAAATTAGGGTACTTCAACAAAGGATTATATATTCAATAGGTAGGAGTTTTCGGCAATTCGTCAAACAGAAAAGAGCATAATATGACAAAAATGCCTAACTAACTATTTGATGGCCGCGCAAAACATTTGCAGTGATCCTTAACTTGATTCTAGCTATTATTTGAAGTGTAATAATAAATAAAAAAATGATGATACATCAACATAGTGTTATCTATACAAAAGTCGCAATTTTCCCAAGGTTCTTCGAGTAGAAGTGACTTTAAGAAGGTGAAATTAACTAACCACCTATTTGATCGATACTTGGATTGACAATGCTTAATATTTAAAGATAACTAGTAAATAAAAAGTTAGGGTACTTCAACAAAGGATTATATATTCAATAGGTAGGAGATTTCGGCAATTCGTCAAACAGAAAAGAGCATAATATGACAAAAATGCCTAACTAACTATTTGATGGCCGCGCAAAACATTTGCAGTGATCCTTAACTTGATTCTAGCTATTATTTGAAGCGTAATAATAAATAAAAAAATGATGATACATCAACATAGTGTTATTTATACAAAAGTCGCAATTTTCCTAAGGTTCTTCGAATAGAAGTGACTTTAAGAAGGTGAAATTAACTAACCACCTATTTGATCGACACTTGGATTGACAATGTTTAATATTTCAAGATAACTAGTAAATAAAAAATTGGGGTACTTCAACAAAGCCTTATATAATCAATAGGTGGGAGTTTTCGGCAATTCTTCAAACATAAAAGAGCATAATATGACAAAAATGCCTAACTACCTATTTGATCGCCGCGCAAAACATTTGCAGTGATCCTTAACTTTACTCTAGCTATTATTGGAAGCGTAATAATAAATAAAAAAATGATGATACATCAACATAGTGTTATCTATACAAAAGTCGCAATTTACCTAAGGTTCTTCGAGTAGAAATGACTTTAAGAAGGTGAAATTAACTAACCACATAATTGATCGATACTTGGATTGACAATGCTTAATATTTCAAGATAACTAATAAATAAAAAATTAGGGTACTTCAACAAAGGATTATATATTCAATAGGTAGGAGTTTTCGGCAATTCGTCAAACAGAAAAGAGCATAATATGACAAAAATGCCTAACTAACTATTTGATGGCCGCGCAAAACATTCGCGGTGATCCTTAACTTGACTCTAGCAATTATTTGAAGCGTAATAAAAAATAAAAAAATGATGATACAGCAACATAGTGTTATCTATACAAAAGTCGCAATTTTCCTAAGGTTCTTCGAGTAGAAATGACTTTAAGAAGGTGAAATTAACTAACTACCTATTTGATCGATACATGGATTAACAATGCTTAATATTTCAAGTTAACTAATAAATAAAAAATTAGGGTACTTCAACAAAGGATTATATATTCAATAGGTAGGAGTTTTCGGCAATTCGTCAAACAGAAAAGAGCATAATATGACAAAAATGCCTAACCAACTATTTGATGGCCGCGCAAAACATTTGCAGTTATCCTTAATTTGAATCTAGCTATTATTTGAAGAGTAATAATAAATAAAAAAATGATGATACATCAACATAGTGTTATCTATACAAAAGTCACAATTTTCCTAAGGTTCTTCGAGTAGAAGTGACTTTAAGAAGGTGAAATTAAGTAACCACCTATTTGTTCGATACTTGGATTGACAATGCTTAATATTTCAAGATAACTAATAAATAAAAAATTAGGGTACTTCAACAAAGGATTAAATATTCAATAGGTAGGAGTTTTCGGCAAGTCGTAAAACAGAAAAGAGCATAATATGACAAAAATGCCTAACTAACTATTTGATGGCCGCGCAAAACATTTGCAGTGATCCTTAACTTGACTCTAGCTATTATTTGAAGCGTAATAATTAATAAAAAAATGATGATACATCTACATAGTGTTATCTATACAAAAGTCGCAATTTTCCTAAGGTTCTTCGAGTAGAAGTGACTTTAAGAAGGTGAAATTAACTAACCACCTATTTGATCGATACTTGGATTGACAATGCTTAAAATTTAAAGATAACTAGTAAATAAAAAATTAGGGTACTTCAACAAAGGATTATATATTCAATAGGTAGGAGTTTTCGGCAATTCGTCAAACAGAAAAGACCATAATATGACAAAATTGCCTAACTACCTATTTGATCGCCGCGCAATACATTTGCAGTGATCCTTAACTTGACTCTAGCTATTATTTGAAGCGTAATTATAAATAAAAAAATGATGACACATCAACATAGTGTTATCTATACAAAAGTCGAAATTTTCCTAAGGTTCTTCGAGTAGAAATGACTTTAAGAAGGTGAAATTAACTAACTACATATTTGATCGATACTTGGATTGACAATGCTTAATATTTCAAGATAACTAATCAATAAAAATTTAGGGTACTTCAACAAAGGATTATATATTCAATAGGTAGGAGTTTTCGGCAATTCGTCAAACAGAAAAGAGCATAATATGACAAAAATGCCTAACTAACTATTTGATGGCCGCGCAAAACATTTGCAGTGATCCTTAACTTGACTCTAGCTATTATTTGAAGCGTAATAATAAATAAAAAAATGATGATACATCAACAAAGTGTTATCTATACAAAAGTCGCAATTTTCCCAAGGTTCTTCGAGTAGAAGTGACTTTAAGAAGGTGAAATTAACTAACCACCTATTTGATCGATACATGGATTAACAATGCTTAATATTTAAAGATAACTAGTTAATAAAAAGTTAGGGCACTTCAACAAAGGATTATATATTCAATAGGTAGGAGTTTTCGGCAATTCGTCAAACAGAAAAGAGCATAATATGACAAAAATGCCTAACTAACTATTTGATGGCCGCGCAAAACATTTGCAGTGATCCTTAACTTGACTCTAGCTATTATTTGAAGCGTAATAATAAACAAAAAAATGATGATACATCAACATAGTGTTATCTATACAAAAGTCGCAATTTTCCCAAGGTTCTTCGAGTAGAAATGACTTTAAGAAGGTGAAATTAACTTACCACCTATTTGATCGATACTTGGATTGACAATGCTTAATATTTAAAGATAACTAGTAAATAAAAAGTTAGGGTACTTCAACAAAGGATTATATATTCAATAGGTAGGAGTTTTCGGCAATTCGTCAAATTGAAAAGAGCATAATATGACAAAAATGCCTAACTAACTATTTGATGGCCGCGCAAAACATTTGCAGTGATCCTTAACTTGATTCTAGCTATTATTTGAAGCGTAATAATAAATAAAAAAATGATGATACATCAACATAGTGTTATCTATACAAAAGTCGCAATTTTCCTAAGGTTCTTCGAGTAGAAGTGACTTTAAGAAGGTGAAATTAACTAACCACCTATTTGATCGACACTTGGATTGACAATGTTTAATATTTCAAGATAACTAGTAAATAAAAAATTGGGGTACTTCAACAAAGCCTTATATAATCAATAGGTGGGAGTTTTCGGCAATTCTTCAAACATAAAAGAGCATAATATGACAAAAATGCCTAACTACCTATTTGATCGCCGCGCAAAACATTTGCAGTGATCCTTAACTTTACTCTAGCTATTATTGGAAGCGTAATAATAAATAAAAAAATGATGATACATCAACATAGTGTTATCTATACAAAAGTCGCAATTTACCTAAGGTTCTTCGAGTAGAAATGACTTTAAGAAGGTGAAATTAACTAACCACATAATTGATCGATACTTGGATTGACAATGCTTAATATTTCAAGATAACTAATAAATAAAAAATTAGGGTACTTCAACAAAGGATTATATATTCAATAGGTAGGAGTTTTCGGCAATTCGTCAAACAGAAAAGAGCATAATATGACAAAAATGCCTAACTAACTATTTGATGGCCGCGCAAAACATTCGCGGTGATCCTTAACTTGACTCTAGCAATTATTTGAAGCGTAATAAAAAATAAAAAAATGATGTTACAGCAACATAGTGATATCTATACAAAAGTCGCAATTTTCCTAAGGTTCTTCGAGTAGAAATGACTTTAAGAAGGTGAAATTAACTAACTACCTATTTGATCGATACATGGATTAACAATGCTTAATATTTCAAGATAACTAATAAATAAAAAATTAGGGTACTTCAACAAAGGATTATATATTCAATAGGTAGGAGTTTTCGGCAATTCGTCAAACAGAAAAGAGCATAATATGACAAAAATGCCTAACCAACTATTTGATGGCCGCGCAAAACATTTGCAGTTATCCTTAATTTGAATCTAGCTATTATTTGAAGAGTAATAATAAATAAAAAAATGATGATACATCAACATAGTGTTATCTATACAAAAGTCACAATTTTCCTAAGGTTCTTCGAGTAGAAGTGACTTTAAGAAGGTGAAATTAAGTAACCACCTATTTGTTCGATACTTGGATTGACAATGCTTAATATTTCAAGATAACTAATAAATAAAAAATTAGGGTACTTCAACAAAGGATTAAATATTCAATAGGTAGGAGTTTTCGGCAAGTCGTAAAACAGAAAAGAGCATAATATGACAAAAATGCCTAACTAACTATTTGATGGCGGCGCAAAACATTTGCAGTGATCCTTAACTTGACTGTAGCTATTATTTGAAGTGTAATAATAAATAAAAAAAATGATGATACATCAACATAGTGTTATCTATACAAAAGTCGCAATTTTCCTAAGGTTCTTCGAGTAGAAATGACTTTAAAAAGGTTAAATTAACTAACTACCTATTTGATCGATACTTGGATTGACAATGCTTAAAATTTCAAGATAACTAATAAATAAAAAATTAGGGTACTTCAACAAAGGATTATATATTCAATAGGTAGGAGTTTTCGGCAATTCGTCAAACAGAAAAGAGCATAATATGACAAAAATGCCTAACTAACTATTTGATGGCCGCGCAAAACATTTGCAGTGATCCTTAACTTGATTCTAGCTAATATTTGAAGTGTAATAATAAATAAAAAAATGATGATACATCAACATAGTGTTATCTATACAAAAGTCGCAATTTTCCCAAGGTTCTTCGAGTAGAAGTGACTTTAAGAAGGTGAAATTAACTAACCACCTATTTGATCGATACTTGGATTGACAATGCTTAATATTTAAAGATAACTAGTAAATAAAAAGTTAGGGTACTTCAACAAAGGATTATATATTCAATAGGTAGGAGTTTTCGGTAATTCGTCAAACAGAAAAGAGCATAATATGACAAAAATGCCTAACTAACTATTTGATGGCCGCGCAAAACATTTGCAGTGATCCTTAACTTGATTCTAGCTATTATTTGAAGCGTAATAATAAATAAAAAAATGATGATACATCAACATAGTGTTATTTATACAAAAGTCGCAATTTTCCTAAGGTTCTTCGAATAGAAGTGACTTTAAGAAGGTGAAATTAACTAACCACCTATTTGATCGATACTTGGATTGGCAATGTTTAATATTTCAAGATAACTAGTTAATAAAAAATTGGGGTACTTCACCAAAGCCTTATATAATCAATAGGTGGGAGTTTTCGGCAATTCTTCAAACATAAAAGAGCATAATATGACAAAAATGCCTAACTACCTATTTGATCGCCGCGCAAAACATTTGCAGTGATCCTTAACTTGACTCTAGCGATTATTTGAAGCGTAATAATAAATTAAAAAATGATGATACATCAACATAGTGTTATCTATACAAAAGTCGCAATTTTCCTAAGGTTCTTCGAGTAGAAATGACTTTAAGAATGTGAAATTAACTAACCACCTATTTGATCGATACTTAGATTGACAATGCTTAATATTTCAAGATAACAAATAAATAAAAAATTAGGGTACTTCAACAAAGGATTATATATTCAATAGGTAGGAGTTTTCGGCAATTCGTCAAACAGAAAAGAGCATAATATGACAAAAATGCCTAACTAACTATTTGATTGGCGCGCAAAACATTTGCAGTGATCCTTAACTTGACTCTAGCTATTATTTGAACCGTAATAATAAATAAAAAAATGATGATACATTAACATAGTGTTATCAATACAAAAGTCGCAATTTTCCTAAGGTTCTTCGAGGAGAAATGACTTTAAGAATGTGAAATTAACTAACCACCTATTTGATCGATACTTGGATTGACAATGGTTAATATTTCAAGATAACAAATAAATAAAAAATTAGGGTACTTCAACAAAGGATTATTTATTCAATAGGTAGGAGTTTTCGGCAATTCGTCAAACAGAAAAGAGCAAAGTATGACAAAAATGCCAAACTAACTATTTGATGGCCGCGCAAAACATTTGCAGTGATCCTTAACTTGACTCTAGCTATTATTTGAAGCGTCATAATAAATAAAAAAATGATGACACATCAACATAGTGTTATCTATACAAAAGTTGCAATTTTCCTAAGGTTCTTCGAGTATAAATGACTTTAAGAAGCTGAAATTAACTAACCACCTATTTGATCGATACTTGGATTGACAATGCATAATATTTCAAGATAACAAATAAATAAAAAATTAGGGTACTTCAACAAAGGATTATATATTCAATAGGTAGGAGTTTTCGGCAATTCGTCAAACAGAAAAGAGCATAATATGACAAAAATGCCTAACTAACTATTTGATTGGCGCGCAAAACATTTGCAGTGATCCTTAACTTGACTCTAGCTATTATTTGAAGCGTAATAATAAATAAAAAAATGATGATACATCAACATAGTGTTATCTATACAAAAGTGGCAATTTTCCAAAGGTTCTTCGAGTAGAAATGACTTTAAGAAGCTGAAATTAACTAACCACCTATTTGATCGATACTTGGATTGACAATGCATAATATTTCAAGATAACAAATAAATAAAAAAATAGGGTTCTTCAACAAAGGATTATATATTCAATAGGTAGGAGTTTTCGGCAATTCGTCAAACAGAAAAGAGCATATTATGACAAAAATGCCTAACTACCTTTTTGATCGCCGCGCAAAACATTTGCAGTGATCCTTAACTTGACTCTAGCTATTATTTGAAGCGTAATAATAAATAAAAAAAATGATGATACATCAACATAGTGTTATCTATACAAAAGTCGCAATTTTCCTAAGGTTCTTCGAGTAGAAATGACTTTAAGAATGTGAAATTAACTAACCACCTATTTGATCGATACTTGGATTGACAATGCTTAATATTTCTAGATAACAAATAAATAAAAAATAAGGGTACTTCAACAAAGGATTATATATTCAATAAGTAGGAGTTTTCGGCAATTCGTCAAACGGAAAAGAGCATAATATGACAAAAATGCCTAACTAACTATTTGATGGCCACGCAAAACATTTGCAGTGATCCTTAACTTGACTCTAGCTATTATTTGAAGCGTAATAATAAATAAAAAAATGATGATACATCAACATAGTGTTATCTATACAAAAGTCGCAATTTTCCTAAGGTTCTTCGAGTAGAAATGACTTTAAGAATGGGAAATTAACTAACCACCTATTTGATCGATACTTGGATTGACAATGCTTAATATTTCAAGATAACAAATAAATAAAAAATAAGGGTACTTCAACAAAGGATTATATATTCAATAAGTAGGAGTTTTCGGCAATTCGTCAAACGGAAAAGAGCATAATATGACAAAAATGCCTAACTAACTATTTGAAGGCCACGCAAAACATTTGCAGTGATCCTTAACTTGACTCTAGCTATTATTTGAAGCGTAATAATAAATAAAAAAATGATGATACATCAACATAGTGTTACCTATACAAAAGTCGCAATTTTCCTAAGGTTCTTCGAGTAGAAATGACTTTAAGAATGTGAAATTAACTAACCACCTATTTGATC
Source organism: Rhodomyrtus psidioides (assembly GCA_021437785.1). Classification (NCBI taxonomy): domain Eukaryota; kingdom Viridiplantae; phylum Streptophyta; class Magnoliopsida; order Myrtales; family Myrtaceae; genus Rhodomyrtus; species Rhodomyrtus psidioides. Next base: position 4,749,961 of record JAILYB010000059.1, on the reverse strand, counting down.
GACACTTGGATTGACAATGCATAATATTTCAAGATAACAAATAAATAAAAAATTAGGGTACTTCAACAAAGGATTATATATTCAATAGGTAGGAGTTTTCGGCAATTCGTCAAACGGAAAAGAGCATAATATGACAAAAATGCCTAACTAACTATTTGATGGCCACGCAAAACATTTGCAGTGATCCTTAACTTGACTCTAGCTATTATTTGAAGCGTAATAATAAATAAAAAAATGATGATACATCAACATAGTGTTATCTATACAAAAGTCGCAATTTTCCTAAGGTTCTTCGAGTAGAAATGACTTTAAGAATGTGAAATTAACTAACCACCTATTTGATCGATACTTGGATTGACAATGCTTAATATTTCAAGATAACAAATAAATAAAAAATTAGGGTACTTCAACAAAGGATTATATATTCAATAGGTAGGAGTTTTCGGCAATTCGTCAAACAGAAAAGAGCATAATATGACAAAAATGCCTAACTAACTATTTGATGGCCGCACAAAACATTTGCAGTGATCCTTAACTTGACTCTAGCTATTATTTGAACCGTAATAATATATAAAAAAATGATGATACATCAACATAGTGTTATCTATACAAAAGTCGCAATTTTCCTAAGGTTCTTCGAGGAGAAATGACTTTAAGAATGTGAAATTAACTAACCACCTATTTGATCGATACTTGGATTGACAATGGTTAATATTTCAAGATAACAAATAAATAAAAAATTAGGGTACTTCAACAAAGGATTATTTATTCAATAGGTAGGAGTTTTCGGCAATTCGTCAAACAGAAAAGAGCATAATATGACAAAAATGCCAAACTAACTATTTGATGGCCGCGCAAAACATTTGCAGTGATCCTTAACTTGACTCTAGCTATTATTTGAAGCGTCATAATAAATAAAAAAATGATGACACATCAACATAGTGTTATCTATGCAAAAGTTGCAATTTTCCTAAGGTTCTTCGAGTATAAATGACTTTAAGAAGCTGAAATTAACTAACCACCTATTTGATCGATACTTGGATTGACAATGCATAATATTTCAAGATAACAAATAAATAAAAAATTAGGGTACTTCAACAAAGGATTATATATTCAATAGGTAGGAGTTTTCGGCAATTCGTCAAACAGAAAAGAGCATAATATGACAAAAATGCCAAACTAACTATTTGATTGGCGTGCAAAACATTTGCAGTGATCCTTAACTTGACTCTAGCTATTATTTGAAGCGTAATAATAAATAAAAAAATGATGATACATCAACATAGTTTTATCTATACAAAAGTCACAATTTTCCTAAGGTTCTTCGAGTAGAAATGACTTTAAGAAACTGAAATTAACTGACCACCTATTTGATCAATACTTGGATTGACAATGGTTAATATTTAAAGATAATTAGTAAATAAAAACTTAGGGTACTTCAACAAAGGATTATATATTCAATAGGTAGGAGTTTTCGGCAATTCTTCAAACAGAAAAGAGCATAATATGACAAAAATGCCTAACTACCTTTTTGATCGCCGCGCAAAACATTTGCAGTGATCCTTAACTTGACTCTAGCTATTATTTGAAGCGTAATAATAAATAAAAAAATGATGATACATCAACATAGTGTTATCTATACAAAAGTCGCAATTTTCCTAAGGTTCTTCGAGTAGAAATGACTTTAAGAATGTGAAATTAACTAACCACCTATTTGATCGATACTTGGATTGACAATGCTTAATATTTCAAGATAACAAATAAATAAAAAATAAGGGTACTTCAACAAAGGATTATATATTCAATAAGTAGGAGTTTTCGGCAATTCGTCAAACGGAAAAGAGCATAATATGACAAAAATGCCTAACTAACTATTTGATGGCCACTCAAAACATTTGCAGTGATCCTTAACTTGACTCTAGCTATTATTTGAAGCGTAATAATAAATAAAAAAATGATGATATATCAACATAGTGTTATCTATACAAAAGTCGCAATTTTCCTAAGGTTCTTCGAGTAGAAATGACTTTAAGAATGTGAAATTAACTAACCACCTATTTGATCGATACTTAGATTGACAATGCTTAATATTTCAAGATAACAAATAAATAAAAAATTAGGGTACTTCAACAAAGGATTATATATTCAATAGGTAGGAGTTTTCGGCAATTCGTCAAACAGAAAAGAGCATAATATGACAAAAATGCCTAACTAACTATTTGATTGGCGCGCAAAACATTTGCAGTGATCCTTAACTTGACTCTAGCTATTATTTGAACCGTAATAATAAATAAAAAAATGATGATACATCAACATAGTGTTATCAATACAAAAGTCGCAATTTTCCTAAGGTTCTTCGAGGAGAAATGACTTTAAGAATGTGAAATTAACTAACCACCTATTTGATCGATACTTGGATTGACAATGGTTAATATTTCAAGATAACAAATAAATAAAAAATTAGGGTACTTCAACAAAGGATTATTTATTCAATAGGTAGGAGTTTTCGGCAATTCGTCAAACAGAAAAGAGCATAATATGACAAAAATGCCAAACTAACTATTTGATGGCCGCGCAAAACATTTGCAGTGATCCTTAACTTGACTCTAGCTATTATTTGAAGCGTCATAATAAATAAAAAAATGATGACACATCAACATAGTGTTATCTATACAAAAGTTGCAATTTTCCTAAGGTTCTTCGAGTATAAATGACTTTAAGAAGCTGAAATTAACTAACCACCTATTTGATCGATACTTGGATTGACAATGCATAATATTTCAAGATAACAAATAAATAAAAAATTAGGGTACTTCAACAAAGGATTATATATTCAATAGGTAGGAGTTTTCGGCAATTCGTCAAACAGAAAAGAGCATAATATGACAAAAATGCCTAACTAACTATTTGATTGGCGCGCAAAACATTTGCAGTGATCCTTAACTTGACTCTAGCTATTATTTGAAGCGTAATAATAAATAAAAAAATGATGATACATCAACATAGTGTTATCTATACAAAAGTGGCAATTTTCCAAAGGTTCTTCGAGTAGAAATGACTTTAAGAAGCTGAAATTAACTAACCACCTATTTGATCGATACTTGGATTGACAATGCATAATATTTCAAGATAACAAATAAATAAAAAATTAGGGTACTTCAACAAAGGATTATATATTCAATAGGTAGGAGTTTTCGGCAATTCGTCAAACAGAAAAGAGCATAATATGACAAAAATGCCTAACTACCTTTTTGATCGCCGCGCAAAACATTTGCAGTGATCCTTAACTTGACTCTAGCTATTATTTGAAGCGTAATAATAAATAAAAAAAATGATGATACATCAACATAGGGTTATCTATACAAAAGTCGCAATTTTCCTAAGGTTCTTCGAGTAGAAATGACTTTAAGAATGTGAAATTAACTAACCACCTATTTGATCGATACTTGGATTGACAATGCTTAATATTTCTAGATAACAAATAAATAAAAAGTAAGGGTACTTCAACAAAGGATTATATATTCAATAAGTAGGAGTTTTCGGCAATTCGTCAAACGGAAAAGAGCATAATATGACAAAAATGCCTAACTAACTATTTGATGGCCACGCAAAACATTTGCAGTGATCCTTAACTTGACTCTAGCTATTATTTGAAGCGTAATAATAAATAAAAAAATGATGATACATCAACATAGTGTTATCTATACAAAAGTCGCAATTTTCCTAAGGTTCTTCGAGTAGAAATGACTTTAAGAATGGGAAATTAACTAACCACCTATTTGATCGATACTTGGATTGACAATGCTTAATATTTCAAGATAACAAATAAATAAAAAATTAGGGTACTTCAACAAAGGATTATATATTCAATAGGTAGGAGTTTTCGGCAATTCGTCAAACGGAAAAGAGCATAATATGACAAAAATGCCTAACTAACTATTTGATGGCCACGCAAAACATTTGCAGTGATCCTTAACTTGACTCTAGCTATTATTTGAAGCGTAATAATAAATAAAAAAATGATGATACATCAACATAGTGTTATCTATACAAAAGTCGCAATTTTCCTAAGGTTCTTCGAGTAGAAATGACTTTAAGAATGTGAAATTAACTAACCACCTATTTGATCGACACTTGGATTGAAAATGCATAATATTTCAAGATAACAAATAAATAAAAAATTAGGGTACTTCAACAAAGGATTATATATTCAATAGGTAGGAGTTTTCGGCAATTCGTCAAACGGAAAAGAGCATAATATGACAAAAATGCCTAACTAACTATTTGATGGCCACGCAAAACATTTGCAGTGATCCTTAACTTGACTCTAGCTATTATTTGAAGCGTAATAATAAATAAAAAAATGATGATACATCAACATAGTGTTATCTATACAAAAGTCGCAATTTTCCTAAGGTTCTTCGAGTAGAAATGACTTTAAGAATGTGAAATTAACTAACCACCTATTTGATCGATACTTGGATTGACAATGCTTAATATTTCAAGATAACAAATAAATAAAAAATTAGGGTACTTCAACAAAGGATTATATATTCAATAGGTAGGAGTTTTCGGCAATTCGTCAAACAGAAAAGAGCATAATATGACAAAAATGCCTAACTAACTATTTGATGGCCGCACAAAACATTTGCAGTGATCCTTAACTTGACTCTAGCTATTATTTGAACCGTAATAATAAATAAAAAAATGATGATACATCAACATAGTGTTATCATTACAAAAGTCGCAATTTTCCTATGGTTCTTCGAGGAGAAATGACTTTAAGAATGTGAAATTAACTAACCACCTATTTAATCGATACTTGGATTGACATGGTTAATATTTCAAGATAACAAATAAATAAAAAATTAGGGTACTTCAACAAAGGATTATTTATTCAATAGGTAGGAGTTTTCGGCAATTCGTCAAACAGAAAAGAGCATAATATGACAAAAATGCCAAACTAACTATTTGATGGCCGCGCAAAACATTTGCAGTGATCCTTAACTTGACTCTAGCTATTGTTTGAAGCGTCATAATAAATAAAAAAATGATGATACATCAACATAGTGTTATCTATACAAAAGTCGCAATTTTCCTAAGGTTCTTCGAGTAGAAATGACTTTAAGAATGGGAAATTAACTAACCACCTATTTGATCGATACTTGGATTGACAATGCTTAATATTTCAAGATAACAAATAAATAAAAAATTAGGGTACTTCAACAAAGGATTATATATTCAATAGGTAGGAGTTTTCGGCAATTCGTCAAACGGAAAAGAGCATAATATGACAAAAATGCCTAACTAACTATTTGATGGCCACGCAAAACATTTGCAGTGATCCTTAACTTGACTCTAGCTATTATTTGAAGCGTAATAATAAATAAAAAAATGATGATACATCAACATAGTGTTATCTATACAAAAGTCGCAATTTTCCTAAGGTTCTTCGAGTAGAAATGACTTTAAGAATGTGAAATTAACTAACCACCTATTTGATCGACACTTGGATTGAAAATGCATAATATTTCAAGATAACAAATAAATAAAAAATTAGGGTACTTCAACAAAGGATTATATATTCAATAGGTAGGAGTTTTCGGCAATTCGTCAAACGGAAAAGAGCATAATATGACAAAAATGCCTAACTAACTATTTGATGGCCACGCAAAACATTTGCAGTGATCCTTAACTTGACTCTAGCTATTATTTGAAGCGTAATAATAAATAAAAAAATGATGATACATCAACATAGTGTTATCTATACAAAAGTCGCAATTTTCCTAAGGTTCTTCGAGTAGAAATGACTTTAAGAATGTGAAATTAACTAACCACCTATTTGATCGATACTTGGATTGACAATGCTTAATATTTCAAGATAACAAATAAATAAAAAATTAGGGTACTTCAACAAAGGATTATATATTCAATAGGTAGGAGTTTTCGGCAATTCGTCAAACAGAAAAGAGCATAATATGACAAAAATGCCTAACTAACTATTTGATGGCCGCACAAAACATTTGCAGTGATCCTTAACTTGACTCTAGCTATTATTTGAACCGTAATAATAAATAAAAAAATGATGATACATCAACATAGTGTTATCATTACAAAAGTCGCAATTTTCCTATGGTTCTTCGAGGAGAAATGACTTTAAGAATGTGAAATTAACTAACCACCTATTTGATCGATACTTGGATTGACATGGTTAATATTTCAAGATAACAAATAAATAAAAAATTAGGGTACTTCAACAAAGGATTATTTATTCAATAGGTAGGAGTTTTCGGCAATTCGTCAAACAGAAAAGAGCATAATATGACAAAAATGCCAAACTAACTATTTGATGGCCGCGCAAAACATTTGCAGTGATCCTTAACTTGACTCTAGCTATTGTTTGAAGCGTCATAATAAATAAAAAAATGATGACACATCAACATAGTGTTATCTATACAAAAGTTGCAATTTTCCTAAGGTTCTTCGAGTATAAATGACTTTAAGAAGCTGAAATTAACTAACCACCTATTTGATCGATACTTGGATTGACAATGCATAATATTTCAAGATAACAAATAAATAAAAAATTAGGGTACTTCAACAAAGGATTATATATTCAATAGGTAGGAGTTTTCGGCAATTCGTCAAACAGAAAAGAGCATAATATGACAAAAATGCCTAACTAACTATTTGATTGGCGCGCAAAACATTTGCAGTGATCCTTAACTTGACTCTAGCTATTATTTGAAGCGTAATAATAAATAAAAAAATGATGATACATCAACATAGTGTTATCTATACAAAAGTCACAATTTTCCTAAGGTTCTTCGAGTAGAAATGACTTTAAGAAACTGAAATTAACTAACCACCTATTTGATCAATACTTGGATTGACAATGGTTAATATTTAAAGATAATTAGTAAATAAAAAATTAGGGTACTTCAACAAAGGATTATATATTCAATAGGTAGGAGTTTTCGGCAATTCTTCAAACAGAAAATAGCATAATATGACAAAAATGCCTAACTACCTTTTTGATCGCCGCGCAAAACATTTGCAGTGATCCTTAACTTGACTCTAGCTATTATTTGAAGCGTAATAATAAATAAAAAAAATGATGATACATCAACATAGTGTTATCTATACAAAAATCGCAATTTTTCTAAGGTTCTTCGAGTAGAAATGACTTTAAGAATGTGAAATTAACTAACCACCTATTTGATCGATACTTGGATTGACAATGCTTAATATTTCAAGATAACAAATAAATAAAAAATAAGGGCACTTCAACAAAGGATTATATATTCAATAGGTAGGAGTTTTCGGCAATTCGTCAAACGGAAAAGAGCATAATATGACAAAAATGCCTAACTAACTATTTGATGGCCACGCAAAACATTTGCAGTGATCCTTAACTTGACTCTAGCTATTATTTGAAGCGTAATAATAAATAAAAAAATGATGATACATCAACATAGTGTTATCTATACAAAAGTCGCAATTTTCCTAAGGTTCTTCAAGTAGAAATGACTTTAAGAAACTGAAATTAACTAACCACCTATTTGATCAATACTTGGATTGACAATGGTTAATATTTAAAGACAATTAGTAAATAAAAAATTAGGGTACTTCAATAAAGAATTATATATTCAATAGGTAGGAGTTTTCGGCAATTCTTCAAACTGAAAAGAGCATAATATGACAAAAATGCCTAACTAACTATTTGATGGCCACGCAAAACATTTGCAGTGATCCTTAACTTGACTCTAGCTATTATTTGAAGCGTAATAATAAATAAAAAAATGATGATACATCAACATAGTGTTATCTATACAAAAGTCGCAATTTTCCTAATGTTCTTCGAGTAGAAATGACTTTAAGAATGTGAAATTAACTAACCACCTATTTGATCGATACTTGGATTGACAATGCTTAATATTTCAAGATAACAAATAAATAAAAAATAAGGGTACTTCAACAAAGGATTATATATTCAATAGGTAGGAGTTTTCGGCAATTCGTCAAACGGAAAAGATTATAATATGACAAAAATGCCTAACTAACTATTTGATGGCCACGCAAAACATTTGCAGTGATCCTTAACTTGACTCTAGCTATTATTTGAAGCGTAATAATAAATAAAAAATTGATGATACATCAACATAGTGTTATCTATACAAAAGTCGCAATTTTCCTAAGGTTCTTCGAGTAGAAATGACTTTAAGAATGTGAAATTAACTAACCACCTATTTGATCGATACTTGGATTGACAATGCTTAATATTTCAAGATAACTAATAAATAAAAAATTAGGGTACTTCAACAAATGATTATATATTCAATAGGTAGGAGTTTTCGGCAATTCGTGAAACAGAAAATAGCATAATATGACAAAAATGCCTAACGAACTATTTGATGACCGCGCAAAACATTTGCGGTGATCCTTAACTTGACTCTAGGTATTATTTGAAGCGTAATAATAAATAAAAAAATGAGGATACATCAACATAGTGTTATCTATACAAAAGTCGCAATTTTCCTAAGGTTCTTCGAGTAGAAATGACTTTAAGAATGTGAAATTAACTAACCACCTATTTGATCGATACTTGGATTGACAATGCTAAATATTTCAAGATAACAAATAAACAAAAAATTAGGGTACTTCAACAAAGGATTATATATTCAATAGGTAGGAGTTTTCGGCAATTCGTCAAACAGAAAAGAGCATAATATGACAAAAATGCCTAACTAACTATTTGATTGCCGCGCAAAACATTTGCAGTGATCCTTAACTTGACTCTAGCTATTATTTGAAGCGTAATAATAAATAAAAAAATGATGATACATCAACATAGTGTTATCTATACAAAAGTCGCAATTTTCCTAAGGTTCTTCGAGTAGAAATGACTTTAAGAAACTGAAATTAACTAACCACCTATTTGATCAATACTTGGATTGACAATGGTTAATATTTAAAGATAATTAGTAAATAAAAAATTAGGGTACTTCAATAAAGGATTATATATTCAATAGGTAGGAGCTTTCGGCAATTCTTCAAACAGAAAAGAGCATAATATGACAAAAATGCCTAACTACCTTTTTGATCGCCGTGTAAAACATTTGCAGTGATCCTTAACTTGACTCTAGCTATTATTTGAAGCGTAATAATAAATAAAAAAATGATGATAAATCAACATAGTGTTATCTATACAAAAGTCGCAATTTTCCTAAGGTTCTTCGAGTAGAAATGACTTTAAGAAGGTGAAATTATCTAACTACATATTTGATCGATACTAGGATTGACAATGCTTAATATTTCAAGATAACTAATAAATAAAAAATTAGGGTACTTCAACAAATGATTATATATTCAATAGGTAGGAGTTTTCGGCAATTCGTGAAACAGAAAATAGCATAATATGACAAAAATGCCTAACGAACTATTTGATGACCGCGCAAAACATTTGCGGTGATCCTTAACTTGACTCTAGGTATTATTTGAAGCGTAATAATAAATAAAAAAATGAGGATACATCAACATAGTGTTATCTATACAAAAGTCGCAATTTTCCTAAGGTTCTTCGAGTAGAAATGACTTTAAGAATGTGAAATTAACTAACCACCTATTTGATCGATACTTGGATTGACAATGCATAATATTTCAAGATAACAAATAAATAAAAAATAAGGGTACTTCAACAAAGGATTATATATTCAATAGGTAGGAGTTTTCGGCAATTCGTCAAACGGAAAAGATTATAATATGACAAAAATGCCTAACTAACTATTTGATGGCCACGCAAAACATTTGCAGTGATCCTTAACTTGACTCTAGCTATTATTTGAAGCGTAATAATAAATAAAAAAATGAGGATACATCAACATAGTGTTATCTATACAAAAGTCGCAATTTTCCTAAGGTTCTTCGAGTAGAAATGACTTTAAGAATGTGAAATTAACTAACCACCTATTTGATCGATACTTGGATTGACAATGCTTAATATTTCAAGATAACAAATAAACAAAAAATTAGGGTACTTCAACAAAGGATTATATATTCAATAGGTTGGAGTTTCGGCAATTCGTCAAACAGAAAAGAGCATAATATGACAAAAATGCCTAACTAACTATTTGATGGCCGCGCAAAACATTTGCAGTGATCCTTAACTTGACTCTAGCTATTATTTGAAGCGTAATAATAAATAAAAAAATGATGATACATCAACATAGTGTTATCTATACAAAAGTCGCAATTTTCCTAAGGTTCTTCGAGTAGAAATGACTTTAAGAATGTGAAATTAACTAACCACCTATTAGATCGATACTTGGATTGACAATGCTTAATATTTCAAGATAACAAATAAATAAAAAATAAGGGTACTTCAACAAAGGATTATATATTCAATAGGTAGGAGTTTTCGGCAATTCGTCAAACAGAAAAGATTATAATATGACAAAAATGCCTAACTAACTATTTGAGGGCCATGCAAAATATTTGCAGTGATCCTTAACTTGACTCTAGCTATTATTTGAAGCGTAATAATAAATAAAAAAATGATGATACATCAACATAGTGTTATCTATACAAAAGTCGCAATTTTCCTAAGGTTCTTCGAGTAGAAATGACTTTAAGAATGTGAAATTAACTAACCACCTATTTGATCGATACTTGGATTGACAATGCATAATATTTCAAGATAACAAATAAATAAAAAATTAGGGTACTTCAACAAAGGATTATATATTCAATAGGTAGGAGTTTTCGGCAATTCGTCAAACAGAAAAGAGCATAATATGACAAAAATGCCTAACTAACTATTTGATTGCCGCGCAAAACATTTGCAGTGATCCTTAACTTGACTCTAGCTATTATTTGAAGCGTAATAATAAATAAAAAAATGATGATACATCAACATAGTGTTATCTATACAAAAGTCGCAATTTTCCTAAGGTTCTTCGAGTAGAAATGACTTTAAGAAACTGAAATTAACTAACCACCTATTTGATCAATACTTGGATTGACAATGGTTAATATTTAAAGATAATTAGTAAATAAAAAATTAGGGTACTTCAATAAAGGATTATATATTCAATAGGTAGGAGCTTTCGGCAATTCTTCAAACAGAAAAGAGCATAATATGACAAAAATGCCTAACTACCTTTTTGATCGCCGTGTAAAACATTTGCAGTGATCCTTAACTTGACTCTAGCTATTATTTGAAGCGTAATAATAAATAAAAAAATGATGATAAATCAACATAGTGTTATCTATACAAAAGTCGCAATTTTCCTAAGGTTCTTCGAGTAGAAATGACTTTAGGAAGGTGAAATTATCTAACTACATATTTGATCGATACTAGGATTGACAATGCTTAATATTTCAAGATAACTAATAAATAAAAAATTAGGGTACTTCAACAAATGATTATATATTCAATAGGTAGGAGTTTTCGGCAATTCGTGAAACAGAAAATAGCATAATATGACAAAAATGCCTAACGAACTATTTGATGACCGCGCAAAACATTTGCGGTGATCCTTAACTTGACTCTAGGTATTATTTGAAGTGTAATAATAAATAAAAAAATGAGGATACATCAACATAGTGTTATCTATACAAAAGTCGCAATTTTCCTAAGGTTCTTCGAGTAGAAATGACTTTAAGAATGTGAAATTAACTAACCACCTATTTGATCGATACTTGGATTGACAATGCATAATATTTCAAGATAACAAATAAATAAAAAATAAGGGTACTTCAACAAAGGATTATATATTCAATAGGTAGGAGTTTTCGGCAATTCGTCAAACGGAAAAGATTATAATATGACAAAAATGCCTAACTAACTATTTGATGGCCACGCAAAACATTTGCAGTGATCCTTAACTTGACTCTAGCTATTATTTGAAGCGTAATAATAAATAAAAAAATGAGGATACATCAACATAGTGTTATCTATACAAAAGTCGCAATTTTCCTAAGGTTCTTCGAGTAGAAATGACTTTAAGAATGTGAAATTAACTAACCACCTATTTGATCGATACTTGGATTGACAATGCTTAATATTTCAAGATAACAAATAAACAAAAAATTAGGGTACTTCAACAAAGGATTATATATTCAATAGGTTGGAGTTTCGGCAATTCGTCAAACAGAAAAGAGCATAATATGACAAAAATGCCTAACTAACTATTTGATGGCCGCGCAAAACATTTGCAGTGATCCTTAACTTGACTCTAGCTATTATTTGAAGCGTAATAATAAATAAAAAAATGATGATACATCAACATAGTGTTATCTATACAAAAGTCGCAATTTTCCTAAGGTTCTTCGAGTAGAAATGACTTTAAGAATGTGAAATTAACTAACCACCTATTAGATCGATACTTGGATTGACAATGCTTAATATTTCAAGATAACAAATAAATAAAAAATAAGGGTACTTCAACAAAGGATTATATATTCAATAGGTAGGAGTTTTCGGCAATTCGTCAAACGGAAAAGATTATAATATGACAAAAATGCCTAACTAACTATTTGAGGGCCACGCAAAATATTTGCAGTGATCCTTAACTTGACTCTAGCTATTATTTGAAGCGTAATAATAAATAAAAAAATGATGATACATCAACATAGTGTTATCTATACAAAAGTCGCAATTTTCCTAAGGTTCTTCGAGTAGAAATGACTTTAAGAATGTGAAATTAACTAACCACCTATTTGATCGATACTTGGATTGACAATGCATAATATTTCAAGATAACAAATAAATAAAAAATTAGGGTACTTCAACAAAGGATTATATATTCAATAGGTAGGAGTTTTCGGCAATTCGTCAAACAGAAAAGAGCATAATATGACAAAAATGCCTAACTAACTATTTGATTGCCGCGCAAAACATTTGCAGTGATCCTTAACTTGACTCTAGCTATTATTTGAAGCGTAATAATAAATAAAAAAATGATGATACATCAACATAGTGTTATCTATACAAAAGTCGCAATTTTCCTAAGGTTCTTCGAGTAGAAATGACTTTAAGAAACTGAAATTAACTAACCACCTATTTGATCAATACTTGGATTGACAATGGTTAATATTTAAAGATAATTAGTAAATAAAAAATTAGGGTACTTCAATAAAGGATTATATATTCAATAGGTAGGAGCTTTCGGCAATTCTTCAAACAGAAAAGAGCATAATATGACAAAAATGCCTAACTACCTTTTTGATCGCCGTGTAAAACATTTGCAGTGATCCTTAACTTGACTCTAGCTATTATTTGAAGCGTAATAATAAATAAAAAAATGATGATAAATCAACATAGTGTTATCTATACAAAAGTCGCAATTTTCCTAAGGTTCTTCGAGTAGAAATGACTTTAAGAAGGTGAAATTATCTAACTACATATTTGATCGATACTAGGATTGACAATGCTTAATATTTCAAGATAACTAATAAATAAAAAATTAGGGTACTTCAACAAATGATTATATATTCAATAGGTAGGAGTTTTCGGCAATTCGTGAAACAGAAAATAGCATAATATGACAAAAATGCCTAACAAACTATTTGATGACCGCGCAAAACATTTGCGGTGATCCTTAACTTGACTCTAGGTATTATTTGAAGTGTAATAATAAATAAAAAAATGAGGATACATCAACATAGTGTTATCTATACAAAAGTCGCAATTTTCCTAAGGTTCTTCGAGTAGAAATGACTTTAAGAATGTGAAATTAACTAACCACCTATTTGATCGATACTTGGATTGACAATGCATAATATTTCAAGATAACAAATAAATAAAAAATAAGGGTACTTCAACAAAGGATTATATATTCAATAGGTAGGAGTTTTCGGCAATTCGTCAAACGGAAACGATTATAATATGACAAAAATGCCTAACTAACTATTTGATGGCCACGCAAAACATTTGCAGTGATCCTTAACTTGACTCTAGCTATTATTTGAAGCGTAATAATAAATAAAAAAATGAGGATACATCAACATAGTGTTATCTATACAAAAGTCGCAATTTTCCTAAGGTTCTTCGAGTAGAAATGACTTTAAGAATGAGAAATTAACTAACCACCTATTTGATCGATACTTGGATTGACAATGCATAATATTTCAAGATAACAAATAAATAAAAAATTAGGGTACTTCAACAAAGGATTATATATTCAATAGGTAGGAGTTTTCGGCAATTCGTCAAACAGAAAAGAGCATAATATGACAAAAATGCCGAACTAACTATTTTATTGCCGCGCAAAACATTTGCAGTGATCCTTAACTTGACTCTAGCTATTATTTGAAGCGTAATAATAAATAAAAAAATGATGATACATCAACATAGTGTTATCTATACAAAAGTCGCAATTTTCCTAAGGTTCTTCGAGTGGAAATGACTTTAAGAAACTGAAATTAACTAACCCCCTATTTGATCAATACTTGGATTGACAATGGTTAATATTTAAAGATAATTAGTAAATAAAAAATTAGGGTACTTCAATAAAGGATTATATATTCAATAGGTAGGAGTTTTCGGCAATTCGTCAAACGGAAAAGATTATAATATGACAAAAATGCCTAACTAACTATTTGATGGCCACGAAAAACATTTGCAGTGATCCTTAACTTGACTCTAGCTATTATTTGAAGCGTAATAATAAATAAAAAAATGATGATACATAAACATAGTGTTATCTATACAAAAGTCGCAATTTTCCTAATGTTCTTCGAGTAGAAATGACTTTAAGAATGTGAAATTAACTAACCACCTATTTGATCGATACTTGGATTGACAATGCTTAATATTTCAAGATAACAAATAAATAAAAAATAAGGGTACTTCAACAAAGGATTATATATTCAATAGGTAGGAGTTTTCGGCAATTCGTCAAACGGAAAAGATTATAATATGACAAAAATGCCTAACTAACTATTTGATGGCCACGCAAAACATTTGCAGTGATCCTTAACTTGACTCTAGCTATTATTTGAAGCGTAATAATAAAAAAAAATGATGATACATCAACATAGTGTTATCTATACAAAAGTCGCAATTTTCCTAAGGTTCTTCGAGTAGAAATGACTTTAAGAATGTGAAATTAACTAACCACCTATTTGATCGATACTTGGATTGACAATGCATAATATTTCAAGATAACAAATAAATAAAAAATTAGGGTACTTCAACAAAGGATTATATATTCAATAGGTAGGAGTTTTCGGCAATTCGTCATACAGAAAAGAGCATAATATGACAAAAATGCCTAACTAACTATTTGATTGCCGCGCAAAACATTTGCAGTGATCCTTAACTTGACTCTAGCTATTATTTGAAGCGTAATAATAAATAAAAAAATGATGATACATCAACATAGTGTTATCTATACAAAAGTCGCAATTTTCCTAAGGTTCTTCGAGTAGAAATGACTTTAAGAAACTGAAATTAACTAACCCCCTATTTGATCAATACTTGGATTGACAATGGTTAATATTTAAAGATAATTAGTAAATAAAAAATTGGGGTACTTCAATAAAGGATTATATATTCAATAGGTAGTAGTTTTCGGCAATTCGTCAAACGGAAAAGATTATAATATGACAAAAATGCCTAACTAACTATTTGATGGCCACGCAAAACATTTGCAGTGATCCTTAACTTGACTCTAGCTATTATTTGAAGCGTAATAATAAATAAAAAAATGATGATACATAAACATAGTGTTATCTATACAAAAGTCGCAATTTTCCTAAGGTTCTTCGAGTAGAAATGACTTTAAGAAACTGAAATTAACTAACCACCTATTTGATCAATACTTGGATTGACAATGGTTAATATTTAAAGATAATTAGTAAATAAAAAATTAGGGTACTTCAATAAAGGATTATATATTCAATAGGTAGGAGTTTTCGGCAATTCTTCAAACAGAAAAGAGCGTAATATGACAAAAATGCCTAACTAACTATTTGATTGCCGCGCAAAACATTTGCAGTGATCCTTAACTTGACTCTAGCTATTATTTGAAGCGTAATAATAAATAAAAAAAATGATGATACATCAACATAGTGTTATCTATACAAAAGTCGCAATTTTCCTAAGGTTCTTCGAGTAGAAATGACTTTAAGAAACTGAAATTAACTAACCACCTATTTGATCAATACTTGGATTGACAATGGTTAATATTTAAAGATAATTAGTAAATAAAAAATTAGGGTACTTCAATAAAGGATTATATATTCAATAGGTAGGAGTTTTCGGCAATTCTTCAAACAGAAAAGAGCATAATATGACAAAAATGCCTAACTACCTTTTTGATCGCCGTGTAAAACATTTGCAGTGATCCTTAACTTGACTCTAGCTATTATTTGAAGCGTAATAATAAATAAAAAAATGATGATAAATCAACATAGTGTTATCTATACAAAAGTCGCAATTTTCCTAAGGTTCTTCGAGTAGAAATGACTTTAAGAAGGTGAAATTATCTAACTACATATTTGATCGATACTAGGATTGACAATGCTTAATATTTCAAGATAACTAATAAATAAAAAATTAGGGTACTTCAACAAATGATTATATATTCAATAGGTAGGAGTTTTCGGCAATTCGTGAAACAGAAAATAGCATAATATGACAAAAATGCCTAACGAACTATTTGATGACCGCGCAAAACATTTGCGGTGATCCTTAACTTGACTCTAGGTATTATTTGAAGCGTAATAATAAATAAAAAAATGAGGATACATCAACATAGTGTTATCTATACAAAAGTCGCAATTTTCCTAAGGTTCTTCGAGTAGAAATGACTTTAAGAATGTGAAATTAACTAACCACCTATTTGATCGATACTTGGATTGACAATGCTAAATATTTCAAGATAACAAATAAACAAAAAATTAGGGTACTTCAACAAAGGATTATATATTCAATAGGTAGGAGTTTTCGGCAATTCGTCAAACAGAAAAGAGCATAATATGACAAAAATGCCTAACTAACTATTTGATTGCCGCGCAAAACATTTGCAGTGATCCTTAACTTGACTCTAGCTGTTATTTGAAGCGTAATAATAAATAAAAAAATGATGATACATCAACATAGTGTTATCTATACAAAAGTCGCAATTTTCCTAAGGTTCTTCGAGTAGAAATGACTTTAAGAAACTGAAATTAACTAACCACCTATTTGATCAATACTTGGATTGACAATGGTTAATATTTAAAGATAATTAGTAAATAAAAAATTAGGGTACTTCAATAAAGGATTATATATTCAATAGGTAGGAGCTTTCGGCAATTCTTCAAACAGAAAAGAGCATAATATGACAAAAATGCCTAACTACCTTTTTGATCGCCGTGTAAAACATTTGCAGTGATCCTTAACTTGACTCTAGCTATTATTTGAAGCGTAATAATAAATAAAAAAATGATGATAAATCAACATAGTGTTATCTATACAAAAGTCGCAATTTTCCTAAGGTTCTTCGAGTAGAAATGACTTTAAGAAGGTGAAATTATCTAACTACATATTTGATCGATACTAGGATTGACAATGCTTAATATTTCAAGATAACTAATAAATAAAAAATTAGGGTACTTCAACAAATGATTATATATTCAATAGGTAGGAGTTTTCGGCAATTCGTGAAACAGAAAATAGCATAATATGACAAAAATGCCTAACGAACTATTTGATGACCGCGCAAAACATTTGCGGTGATCCTTAACTTGACTCTAGGTATTATTTGAAGCGTAATAATAAATAAAAAAATGAGGATACATCAACATAGTGTTATCTATACAAAAGTCGCAATTTTCCTAAGGTTCTTCGAGTAGAAATGACTTTAAGAATGTGAAATTAACTAACCACCTATTTGATCGATACTTGGATTGACAATGCTAAATATTTCAAGATAACAAATAAACAAAAAATTAGGGTACTTCAACAAAGGATTATATATTCAATAGGTAGGAGTTTTCGGCAATTCGTCAAACAGAAAAGAGCATAATATGACAAAAATGCCTAACTAACTATTTGATTGCCGCGCAAAACATTTGCAGTGATCCTTAACTTGACTCTAGCTATTATTTGAAGCGTAATAATAAATAAAAAAATGATGATACATCAACATAGTGTTATCTATACAAAAGTCGCAATTTTCCTAACGTTCTTCGAGTAGAAATGACTTTAAGAAGGTGAAATTATCTAACTACATATTTGATCGATACTAGGATTGACAATGCTTAATATTTCAAGATAACTAATAAATAAAAAATTAGGGTACTTCAACAAATGATTATATATTCAATAGGTAGGAGTTTTCGGCAATTCGTGAAACAGAAAATAGCATAATATGACAAATATGCCTAACGAACTATTTGATGACCGCGCAAAACATTTGCGGTGATCCTTAACTTGACTCTAGGTATTATTTGAAGCGTAATAATAAATAAAAAAATGAGGATCCATCAACATAGTGTTATCTATACAAAAGTCGCAATTTTCCTAAGGTTCTTCGAGTAGAAATGACTTTAAGAATGTGAAATTAACTAACCACCTATTTGATCGATACTTGGATTGACAATGCTTAATATTTCAAGATAACAAATAAACAAAAAATTAGGGTACTTCAACAAAGGATTATATATTCAATAGGTTGGAGTTTCGGCAATTCGTCAAACAGAAAAGAGCATAATATGACAAAAATGCCTAACTAACTATTTGATGGCCGCGCAAAACATTTGCAGTCATCCTTAACTTGACTCTAGCTATTATTTGAAGCGTAATAATAAATAAAAAAATGATGATACATCAACATAGTGTTATCTATACAAAAGTCGCAATTTTCCTAAGGTTCTTCGAGTAGAAATGACTTTAAGAATGTGAAATTAACTAACCACCTGTTAGATCGATACTTGGATTGACAATGCTTAATATTTCAAGATAACAAATAAATAAAAAATAAGGGTACTTCAACAAAGGATTACATATTCAATAGGTAGGAGTTTTCGGCAATTCGTCAAACGGAAAAGATTATAATATGACAAAAATGCCTAACTAACTATTTGAGGGCTACGCAAAATATTTGCAGTGATCCTTAACTTGACTCTAGCTATTATTTGAAGCGTAATAATAAATAAAAAAATGATGATACATCAACATTGTGTTATCTATACAAAAGTCGCAATTTTCCTAAGGTTCTTCGAGTAGAAATGACTTTAAGAATGTGAAATTAACTAACCACCTATTTGATCGATACTTGGATTGACAATGCATAATATTTCAAGATAACAAATAAATAAAAAATTAGGGTACTTCAACAAAGGATTATATATTCAATAGGTAGGAGTTTTCGGCAATTCGTCAAACAGAAAAGAGCATAATATGACAAAAATGCCTAACTAACTATTTGATTGCCGCGCAAAACATTTGCAGTGATCCTTAACTTGACTCTAGCTAATATTTGAAGCGTAATAATAAATAAAAAAAATGATGATACATCAACATAGTGTTATTTATACAAAAGTCGCAATTTTCCTAAAGGTTCTTCGAGTAGAAATGACTTTAAGAATGTGAAATTAACTAACCACCTATTTGATCGATACTTGGATTGACAATGCATAATATTTCAAGATAACAAATAAATAAAAAATTAGGGTACTTCAACAAAGGATTATATATTCAATAGGTAGGAGTTTTCGGCAATTCGTCAAACAGAAAAGAGCATAATATGACTAAAATGCCTAACTAACTATTTGATTGCCGCGCAAAACATTTGCAGTGATCCTTAACTTGACTCTAGCTATTATTTGAAGCGTAATAATAAATAAAAAAATGATGATACATCAACATAGTGTTATCTATTCAAAAGTCGCAATTTTCCTACGGTTCTTCGAGTAGAAATGACTTTAAGAAACTGAAATTAACTCACCCCCTATTTGATCAATACTTGGATTGACAATGGTTAATATTTAAAGATAATTAGTAAATAAAAAATTAGGGTACTTCAATAAAGGATTATATATTCAATAGGTAGGAGTTTTCGGCAATTCGTCAAACGGAAAAGATTATAATATGACAAAAATGCCTAACTAACTATTTGATGGCCACGCAAAACATTTGCAGTGATCCTTAACTTGACTCTAGCTATTATTTGAAGCGTAATAATAAATAAAAAAATGATGATACATAAACATAGTGTTATCTATACAAAAGTCGCAATTTTCCTAAGGTTTTTCGAGTAGAAATGACTTTAAGAATGTGAAATTAACTAACCACCTATTTGATCGATACTTGGATTGACAATGCTTAATATTTCAAGATAACAAATAAATAAAAAATTAGGGTACTCCAACAAAGGATTATATATTCAATAGGTAGGAGTTTTCGGCAATTCGTCAAACGGAAAAGAGTATAATATGACAAAAATGCCTAACTAACTATTTGATGGCCGCGCAAAACATTTGCAGTGATCCTTAACTTGACTCTAGCTATTATTTGAACCGTAATAATAAATAAAAAAATGATGATACATCAATATAGTGTTATCAATACAAAAGTCGCAATTTTCCTAAGGTTCTTCGAGTAGAAATGACTTTAAGAAGCTGAAATTAACTAACCACCTATTTGATCGATACTTGGATTGACAATGCATAATATTTCAAGATAACAAATAAATAAAAAATTAGGGTACTTCAACAAAGGATTATATATTCAATAGGTAGGAGTTTTCGGCAATTCGTCAAACAGAAAAGAGCATAATATGACAAAAATGCCTAACTAACTATTTGATTGGCCCGCAAAACATTTGCAGTGATCCTTAACTTGATTCTAGCTATTATTTGAAGCGTAATAATAAATAAAAAAATGATGATACATCAACATAGTGTAATCTATACAAAAGTCACAATTTTCCTAAGGTTCTTCGAGTAGAAATGACTTTAAGAAACTGAAATTAACTAACCACCTATTTGATCAATACTTGGATTGACAATGGTTAATATTTAAAGATAATTAGTAAATAAAAAATTAGGGTACTTCAACAAATGATTATATATTCAATAGGTAGGAGTTTTCGGCAATTCTTCAAACAGAAAAGAGCATAATATGACAAAAATACCTAACTACCTTTTTGATCGCCGCGCAAAACATTTGCAGTGATCCTTAACTTGACTCTAGCTATTATTTGAAGCGTAATAATAAATAAAAAAAATGATGATACATCAACATAGTGTTATCTATACAAAAGTCGCAATTTTCCTAAGGTTTTTCGAGTAGAAATGACTTTCAGAATGTGAAATTAACTAACCACCTATTTGATCGATACTTGGATTGACAATGCTTAATATTTCAAGATAACAAATAAATAAAAAATTAGGGTACTCCAACAAAGGATTATATATTCAATAGGTAGGAGTTTTCGGCAATTCGTCAAACAGAAAAGAGTATAATATGACAAAAATGCCTAACTAACTATTTGATGGCCGCGCAAAACATTTGCAGTGATCCTTAACTTGACTCTAGCTATTATTTGAACCGTAATAATAAATAAAAAAATGATGATACATCAACATAGTGTTATCAATACAAAAGTCGCAATTTTCCTAAGGTTCTTCGAGTAGAAATGACTTTAAGAAGCTGAAATTAACTAACCACCTATTTGATCGATACTTGGATTGACAATGCATAATATTTCAAGATAACAAATAAATAAAAAATTAGGGTACTTCAACAAAGGATTATATATTCAATAGGTAGGAGTTTTCGGCAATTCGTCAAACAGAAAAGAGCATAATATGACAAAAATGCCTAACTAACTATTTGATTGGACCGCAAAACATTTGCAGTGATCCTTAACTTGACTCTAGCTATTATTTGAAGCGTAATAATAAATAAAAAAATTATGATACATCAACATAGTGTAATCTCTACAAAAGTCACAATTTTCCTAAGGTTCTTCGAGTAGAAATGACTTTAAGAAACTGAAATTAACTAACCACCTATTTGATCAATACTTGGATTGACAATGGTTAATATTTAAAGATAATTAGTAAATAAAAAATTAGGGTACTTCAACAAATGATTATATATTCAATAGGTAGGAGTTTTCGGCAATTCTTCAAACAGAAAAGAGCATAATATGACAAAAATACCTAACTACCTTTTTGATCGCCGCGCAAAACATTTGCAGTGATCCTTAACTTGACTCTAGCTATTATTTGAAGCGTAATAATAAATAAAAAAAATGATGATACATCAACATAGTGTTATCTATACAAAAGTCGCAATTTTCCTAAGGTTCTTCGAGTAGAAATGACTTTAAGAATGTGAAATTAACTAACCACCTATTTGATCGATACTTGGATTGACAATGCTTAATATTTCAAGATAACAAATAAATAAAAAATAAGGGTACTTCAACAAAGGATTATATATTCAATAGGTAGGAGTTTTCGGCAATTCGTCAAACGGAAAAGAGCATAATATGACAAAAATGCCTAACTAACTACTTGATGGCCACGCAAAACATTTGCAGTGATCCTTAACTTGACTCGAGCTATTATTTGAAGAGTAATAATAAATAAAAAAAATGATGATACATCAACATAGTGTTATCTATACAAAAGTCGCAATTTTCCTAAGGTTCTTCGAGTAGAAATGACTTTAAGAATGTGAAATTAACTAACCACCTATTTGATCGACACTTGGATTGACAATGCATAATATTTCAAGATAACAAATAAATAAAAAATTAGGGTACTTCAAAAAAGGATTATATATTCAATAGGTAGGAGTTTTCGGCAATTCGTCAAACAGAAAAGAGCATAATATGAAAAAAAATGCCTAACTAACTATTTGATTGCCGCGCAAAACATTTGCTGTGATCCTTAACTTGACTCTAGCTATTATTTGAAGCGTAATAATAAATAAAAAAATGATGATACATCAACATAGTGTTATCTATACAAAAGTCACAATTTTCCTAAGGTTCTTCGAGTAGAAATGACTTTAAGAAACTGAAATTAACTAACCACCTATTTGATCAATACTTGGATTGACAATGGTTAATATTTAAAGATAATTAGTAAATAAAAAATTAGGGTACTTCAATAAAGAATTATATATTCAATAGGTAGGAGTTTTCGGCAATTGTTCAAACAGAAAAGAGCATAATATGACAAAAATGCCTAACTACCTTTTTGATCGCCGCGTAAAACATTTGCAGTGATCCTTAACTTGACTCTAGCTATTATTTGAAGCGTAATAATAAATAAAAAAATGATGATACATCAACATAGTGTTATCTATCCAAAAGTCGCAATTTTCCTAATGTTCTTCGAGTAGAAATGACTTTAAGAATGTGAAATTAACTAACCACCTATTTGATCGATACTTGGATTGACAATGCTTAATATTTCAAGATAACAAATAAATAAAAAATAAGGGTACTTCAACAAAGGATTATATATTCAATAAGTAGGAGTTTTCGGCAATTCGTCAAACGGAAAAGAGCATAATATGACAAAAATGCCTAACTAACTATTTGATGGCCGCGGAAAATATTCGCAGTGATCCTTAACTTGACTCTAGCTATTATTTGAAGCGTAATAATAAATAAAAAAATGATGATACATCAACATAGTGTTATCTATACAAAAGTCGCAATTTTCCTAAGGTTCTTCGAGTAGAAATGACTTTAAGAATGTGAAATTAACTAACCACCTATTAGATCGATACTTGGATTGACAATGCTTAATATTTCAAGATAACAAATAAATAAAAAATAAGGGTACTACAACAAAGGATTATATATTCAATAGGTAGGAGTTTTCGGCAATTCGTCAAACGGAAAAAATTATAATATGACAAAAATGCCTAACTAACTATTTGAGGGCCACGCAAAATATTTGCAGTGATCCTTAACTTGACTCTAGCTATTATTTGAAGCGTAATAATAAATAAAAAAATGATGATACATCAACATAGTGTTATCTATACAAAAGTCGCAATTTTCCTAAGGTTCTTCGAGTAGAAATGACTTTAAGAATGTGAAATTAACTAACCACCTATTTGATCGATACTTGGATTGACAATGCATAATATTACAAGATAACAAATAAATAAAAATTTAGGGTACATCAACAAAGGATTATATATTCAATAGGTAGGAGTTTTCGGCAATTCGTCAAACAGAAAAGAGCATAATATGACAAAAATGCCTAACTAACTATTTGATGGCCGCGGAAAATATTCGCAGTGATCCTTAACTTGACTCTAGCTATTATTTGAAGCATAATAATAAATAAAAAAATGATGATACATCAACATAGTGTTATCTATACAAAAGTCGCAATTTTCCTAAGGTTATTCGAGTAGAAATGACTTTAAGAATGTGAAATTAACTAACCACCTATTTGATCGATACTTGGATTGACAATGCTTAATATTTCAAGATAACAAATAAACAAAAAATTAGGGTACTTCAACAAAGGATTATATATTCAATAGGTAGGAGTTTTCGGCAATTCGTCAAACAGAAAAGAGCATAATATGACAAAAATGCCTAACTAACTATTTGATGGCCGCGCAAAATATTTGCAGTGATCCTTAACTTGACTCTAGCTATTATTTGAAGCGTAATAATAAATAAAAAAATGATGATACATCAACATAGTGTTATCTATACAAAAGTCGCAATTTTCCTAATGTTCTTCGAGTAGAAATGACTTTAAGAATGTGAAATTAACTAACCACCTATTTGATCGATACTTGGATTGACAATGCATAATATTTCAAGATAACAAATAAATAAAAAATTAGGGTACTTCAACAAAGGATTATATATTCAATAGGTAGGAGTTTTCGGCAATTCGTCAAACAGAAAAGAGCATAATATGACTAAAATGCCTAACTAACTATTTGATTGCCGCGCAAAACATTTGCAGTGATCCTTAACTTGACTCTAGCTATTATTTGAAGCGTAATAATAAATAAAAAAATGATGATACATCAACATAGTGTTATCTATTCAAAAGTCGCAATTTTCCTACGGTTCTTCGAGTAGAAATGACTTTAAGAAACTGAAATTAACTCACCCCCTATTTGATCAATACTTGGATTGACAATGGTTAATATTTAAAGATAATTAGTAAATAAAAAATTAGGGTACTTCAATAAAGGATTATATATTCAATAGGTAGGAGTTTTCGGCAATTCGTCAAACGGAAAAGATTATAATATGACAAAAATGCCTAACTAACTATTTGATGGCCACGCAAAACATTTGCAGTGATCCTTAACTTGACTCTAGCTATTATTTGAAGCGTAATAATAAATAAAAAAATGATGATACATAAACATAGTGTTATCTATACAAAAGTCGCAATTTTCCTAAGGTTTTTCGAGTAGAAATGACTTTAAGAATGTGAAATTAACTAACCACCTATTTGATCGATACTTGGATTGACAATGCTTAATATTTCAAGATAACAAATAAATAAAAAATTAGGGTACTCCAACAAAGGATTATATATTCAATAGGTAGGAGTTTTCGGCAATTCGTCAAACGGAAAAGAGTATAATATGACAAAAATGCCTAACTAACTATTTGATGGCCGCGCAAAACATTTGCAGTGATCCTTAACTTGACTCTAGCTATTATTTGAACCGTAATAATAAATAAAAAAATGATGATACATCAATATAGTGTTATCAATACAAAAGTCGCAATTTTCCTAAGGTTCTTCGAGTAGAAATGACTTTAAGAAGCTGAAATTAACTAACCACCTATTTGATCGATACTTGGATTGACAATGCATAATATTTCAAGATAACAAATAAATAAAAAATTAGGGTACTTCAACAAAGGATTATATATTCAATAGGTAGGAGTTTTCGGCAATTCGTCAAACAGAAAAGAGCATAATATGACAAAAATGCCTAACTAACTATTTGATTGGCCCGCAAAACATTTGCAGTGATCCTTAACTTGATTCTAGCTATTATTTGAAGCGTAATAATAAATAAAAAAATGATGATACATCAACATAGTGTAATCTATACAAAAGTCACAATTTTCCTAAGGTTCTTCGAGTAGAAATGACTTTAAGAAACTGAAATTAACTAACCACCTATTTGATCAATACTTGGATTGACAATGGTTAATATTTAAAGATAATTAGTAAATAAAAAATTAGGGTACTTCAACAAATGATTATATATTCAATAGGTAGGAGTTTTCGGCAATTCTTCAAACAGAAAAGAGCATAATATGACAAAAATACCTAACTACCTTTTTGATCGCCGCGCAAAACATTTGCAGTGATCCTTAACTTGACTCTAGCTATTATTTGAAGCGTAATAATAAATAAAAAAAATGATGATACATCAACATAGTGTTATCTATACAAAAGTCGCAATTTTCCTAAGGTTCTTCGAGTAGAAATGACTTTAAGAATGTGAAATTAACTAACCACCTATTTGATCGATACTTGGATTGACAATGCTTAATATTTCAAGATAACAAATAAATAAAAAATAAGGGTACTTCAACAAAGTATTATATATTCAATAGGTAGGAGTTTTCGGCAATTCGTCAAACGGAAAAGAGCATAATATGACAAAAATGCCTAACTAACTACTTGATGGCCACGCAAAACATTTGCAGTGATCCTTAACTTGACTCTAGCTATTATTTGAAGAGTAATAATAAATAAAAAAAATGATGATACATCAACATAGTGTTATCTATACAAAAGTCGCAATTTTCCTAAGGTTCTTCGAGTAGAAATGACTTTAAGAATGTGAAATTAACTAACCACCTATTTGATCGACACTTGGATTGACAATGCATAATATTTCAAGATAACAAATAAATAAAAAATTAGGGTACTTCAAAAAAAGATTATATATTCAATAGGTAGGAGTTTTCGGCAATTCGTCAAACAGAAAAGAGCATAATATGAAAAAAATGCCTAACTAACTATTTGATTGCCGCGCAAAACATTTGCTGTGATCTTTAACTTGACTCTAGCTATTATTTGAAGCGTAATAATAAATAAAAAAATGATGATACATCAACATAGTGTTATCTATACAAAAGTCGCAATTTTCCTAAGGTTCTTCGAGTAGAAATGACTTTAAGAAACTGAAATTAACTAACCACCTATTTGATCAATACTTGGATTGACAATGGTTAATATTTAAAGATAATTAGTAAATAAAAAATTAGGGTACTTCAATAAAGAATTATATATTCAATAGGTAGGAGTTTTCGGCAATTCTTCAAACAGAAAAGAGCATAATATGACAAAAATGCCTAACTACCTTTTTGATCGCCGCGTAAAACATTTGCAGTGATCCTTAACTTGACTCTAGCTATTATTTGAAGCGTAATAATAAATAAAAAAATGATGATACATCAACATAGTGTTATCTATCCAAAAGTCGCAATTTTCCTAATGTTCTTCGAGTAGAAATGACTTTAAGAATGTGAAATTAACTAACCACCTATTTGATCGATACTTGGATTGACAATGCTTAATATTTCAAGATAACAAATAAATAAAAAATAAGGGTACTTCAACAAAGGATTATATATTCAATAGGTAGGAATTTTCGGCAATTCGTCAAACGGAAAAGAGCATAATATGACAAAAATGCCTAACTAACTATTTGATGGCCGCGGAAAATATTCGCAGTGATCCTTAACTTGACTCTAGCTATTATTTGAAGCGTAATAATAAATAAAAAAATGATGATACATCAACATAGTGTTATCTATACAAAAGTCGCAATTTTCCTAAGGTTCTTCGAGTAGAAATGACTTTAAGAATGTGAAATTAACTAACCACCTATTTGATCGATACTTGGATTGACAATGCTTAATATTTCAAGATAACAAATAAACAAAAAATTAGGGTACTTCAACAAAGGATTATATATTCAATAGGTAGGAGTTTTCGGCAATTCGTCAAACAGAAAAGAGCATAATATGACAAAAATGCCTAACTAACTATTTGATGGCCGCGTAAAACATTTGCAGTGATCCTTAACTTGACTCTAGCTATTATTTGAAGCGTAATAATAAATAAAAAAATGATGATACATCAACATAGTGTTATCTATCCAAAAGTCGCAATTTTCCTAATGTTCTTCGAGTAGAAATGACTTTAAGAATGTGAAATTAACTAACCACCTATTTGATCGATACTTGGATTGACAATGCTTAATATTTCAAGATAACAAATAAATAAAAAATAAGGGTACTTCAACAAAGGATTATATATTCAATAGGTAGGAATTTTCGGCAATTCGTCAAACGGAAAAGAGCATAATATGACAAAAATGCCTAACTAACTATTTGATGGCCGCGGAAAATATTCGCAGTGATCCTTAACTTGACTCTAGCTATTATTTGAAGCGTAATAATAAATAAAAAAATGATGATACATCAACATAGTGTTATCTATACAAAAGTCGCAATTTTCCTAAGGTTCTTCGAGTAGAAATGACTTTAAGAATGTGAAATTAACTAACCACCTATTTGATCGATACTTGGATTGACAATGCTTAATATTTCAAGATAACAAATAAACAAAAAATTAGGGTACTTCAACAAAGGATTATATATTCAATAGGTAGGAGTTTTCGGCAATTCGTCAAACAGAAAAGAGCATAATATGACAAAAATGCCTAACTAACTATTTGATGGCCGCGCAAAATATTTGCAGTGATCCTTAACTTGACTCTAGCTATTATTTGAAGTGTAATAATAAATAAAAAAATGATGATACATCAACATAGTGTTATCTATACAAAAGTCGCAATTTTCCTAAGGTTCTTCGAGTAGAAATGACTTTAAGAATGTGAAATTAACTAACCACCTATTTGATCGATACTTGGATTGAAAATGCATAATATTTCAAGATAACAAATAAATAAAAAATTAGGGTACTTCAACAAAGGATTATATATTCAAAAGGTAGGAGTTTTCGGCAATTCGTCAAACAGAAAAGAGCATAATATGACTAAAATGCCTAACTAACTATTTGATTGCCGCGCAAAACATTTGCAGTGATCCTTAACTTGACTCTAGCTATTATTTGAAGCGTAATAATAAATAAAAAAATGATGATACATCAACATAGTGTTATCTATACAAAAGTCGCAATTTTCCTACGGTTCTTCGAGTAGAAATGACTTTAAGAAACTGAAATTAACTCACCCCCTATTTGATCAATACTTGGATTGACAATGGTTAATATTTAAAGATAATTAGTAAATAAAAAATTAGGGTACTTCAATAAAGGATTATATATTCAATAGGTAGGAGTTTTCGGCAATTCGTCAAACGGAAAAGATTATAATATGACAAAAATGCCTAACTAACTATTTGATGGCCACGCAAAACATTTGCAGTGATCCTTAACTTGACTCTAGCTATTATTTGAACCGTAATAATAAATAAAAAAATGATGATACATAAACATAGTGTTATCTATACAAAAGTCGCAATTTTCCTAATGTTTTTCGAGTAGAAATGACTTTAAGAATGTGAAATTAACTAACCACCTATTTGATCGATACTTGGATTGACAATGCTTAATATTTCAAGATAACAAATAAATAAACAATTAGGGTACTCCAACAAAGGATTATATATTCAATAGGTAGGAGTTTTCGGCAATTCGTCAAACGGAAAAGAGTATAATATGACAAAAATGCCTAACTAACTCTTTGATGGCCGCGCAAAACATTTGCAGTGATCCTTAACTTGACTCTAGCTATTATTTGAAGAGTAATAATAAATAAAAAAAATGATGATACATCAACATAGTGTTATCAATTCAAAAGTCGCAATTTTCCTAAGGTTCTTCGAGTAGAAATGACTTTAAGAAGCTGAAATTAACTAACCACATATTTGATCGATACTTGGATTGACAATGCATAATATTTCAAGATAACAAATAAATAAAAAATTAGGGTACTTCAACAAAGGATTATATATTCAATAGGTAGGAGTTTTCGGCAATTCGTCAAACAGAAAAGAGCATAATATGACAAAAATGCCTAACTAACTATTTGATTGGCCCGCAAAACATTTGCAGTGATCCTTAACTTGATTCTAGCTATTATTTGAAGCGTAATAATAAATAAAAAAATGATGATACATCAACATAGTGTAATCTATACAAAAGTCACAATTTTCCTAAGGTTCTTCGAGTAGAAATGACTTTAAGAAACTGAAATTAACTAACCAACTATTTGATCAATACTTGGATTGACAATGGTTAATATTTAAAGATAATTAGTAAATAAAAAATTAGGGTACTTCAACAAATGATTATATATTCAATAGGTAGGAGTTTTCGGCAATTCTTCAAACAGGAAAGAGCATAATATGACAAAAATACCTAACTACCTTTTTGATCACCGCGCAAAACATTTGCAGTGATCCTTAACTTGACTCTAGCTATTATTTGAAGCGTAATAATAAATAAAAAAAATGATGATACATCAACATAGTGTTATCTATACAAAAGTCGCAATTTTCCTAAGGTTCTTCGAGTAGAAATGACTTTAAGAATGTGAAATTAACTAACCACCTATTTGATCGATACTTGGATTGACAATGCTTAATATTTCAAGATAACAAATAAATAAAAAATAAGGGTACTTCAACAAAGTATTATATATTCAATAAGTAGGAGTTTTCGGCAATTCGTCAAACGGAAAAGAGCATAATATGACAAAAATGCCTAACTAACTACTTGATGGCCACGCAAAACATTTGCAGTGATCCTTAACTTGACTCTAGCTATTATTTGAAGAGTAATAATAAATAAAAAAAATGATGATACATCAACATAGTGTTATCTATACAAAAGTCGCAATTTTCCGAAGGTTCTTCGAGTAGAAATGACTTTAAGAATGTGAAATTAACTAACCACCTATTTGATCGACACTTGGATTGACAATGCATAATATTTCAAGATAACAAATAAATAAAAAATTAGGGTACTTCAAAAAAGGATTATATATTCAATAGGTAGGAGTTTTCGGCAATTCGTCAAACAGAAAAGAGCATAATATGAAAAAAATGCCTAACTAACTATTTGATTGCCGCGCAAAACATTTGCTGTGATCTTTAACTTGACTCTAGCTATTATTTGAAGCGTAATAATAAATAAAAAAATGATGATACATCAACATAGTGTTATCTATACAAAAGTTGCAATTTTCCTAAGGTTCTTCGAGTAGAAACGACTTTAAGAAACTGAAATTAACTAACCACCTATTTGATCAATACTTGGATTGACAATGGTTAATATTTAAAGATAATTAGTAAATAAAAAATTAGGGTACTTCAATAAAGAATTATATATTCAATAGGTAGGAGTTTTCGGCAATTCTTCAAACAGAAAAGAGCATAATATGACAAAAATGCCTAACTACCTTTTTGATCGCCGCGTAAAACATTTGCAGTGATCCTTAACTTGACTCTAGCTATTATTTGAAGCGTAATAATAAATAAAAAAATGATGATACATCAACATAGTGTTATCTATCCAAAAGTCGCAATTTTCCTAATGTTCTTCGAGTAGAAATGACTTTAAGAATGTGAAATTAACTAACCACCTATTTGATCGATACTTGGATTGACAATGCTTAATATTTCAAGATAACAAATAAATAAAAAATAAGGGTACTTCAACAAAGGATTATATATTCAATAGGTAGGAGTTTTCGGCAATTCGTCAAACGGAAAAGAGCATAATATGACAAAAATGCCTAACTAACTATTTGATGGCCACGTAAAATATTCGCAGTGGTCCTTAACTTGACTCTAGCTATTATTTGAAGCGTAATAATAAATAAAAAAATGATGATACATCAACATAGTGTTATCTATACAAAAGTCGCAATTTTCCTAAGGTTCTTCGAGTAGAAATGACTTTAAGAATGTGAAATTAACTAACCACCTATTTGATCGATACTTGGATTGACAATGCTTAATATTTCAAGATAACAAAAAAACAAAAAATTAGGGTACTTCAACAAAGGATTATATATTCAATAGGTAGGAGTTTTCGGCAATTCGTCAAACAGAAAAGAGCATAATATGACAAAAATGCCTAACTAACTATTTGATGGCCGCGCAAAATATTTGCAGTGATCCTTAACTTGACTCCAGCTATTATTTGAAGCGTAATAATAAATAAAAAAATGATGATACATCAACATAGTGTTATCTATACAAAAGTCGCAATTTTCCTAAGGTTCTTCGAGTAGAAATGACTTTAAGAATGTGAAATTAACTAACCACCTATTTGATCGATACTTGGATTGACAATGCATAATATTTCAAGATAACAAATAAATAAAAAATTAGGGTACTTCAACAAAGGATTATATATTCAATAGGTAGGAGTTTTCGGCAATTCGTCAAACAGAAAAGAGCATAATATGACTAAAATGCCTAACTAACTATTTGATTGCCGCGCAAAACATTTGCAGTGATCCTTAACTTGACTCTAGCTATTATTTGAAGCGTAATAATAAATAAAAAAATGATGATACATCAACATAGTGTTATCTATACAAAAGTCGCAATTTTCCTACGGTTCTTCGAGTAGAAATGACTTTAAGAAACTGAAATTAACTCACCCCCTATTTGATCAATACTTGGATTGACAATGGTTAATATTTAAAGATAATTAGTAAATAAAAAATTAGGGTACTTCAATAAAGGATTATATATTCAATAGGTAGGAGTTTTCGGCAATTCGTCAAACGGAAAAGATTATAATATGACAAAAATGCCTAACTAACTATTTGATGGCCACGCAAAACATTTGCATTGATCCTTAACTTGACTCTAGCTATTATTTGAAGCGTAATAATAAATAAAAAAATGATGATACATAAACATAGTGTTATCTATACAAAAGTCGCAATTTTCCTAATGTTCTTCGAGTAGAAATGACTTTAAGAATGTGAAATTAACTAACCACCTATTTGATCGATACTTGGATTGACAATGCTTAATATTTCAAGATAACAAATAAATAAAAAATAAGGGTACTTCAACAAAGGATTATATATTCAATAGGTAGGAGTTTTCGGCAATTCGTCAAACGGAAAAGATTATAATATGACAAAAATGCCTAACTAACTATTTGATGGCCACGCAAAACATTTGCAGTGATCCTTAACTTGACTCTAGCTATTATTTGAAGCGTAATAATAAATAAAAAAATGATGATACATCAACATAGTGTTATCTATACAAAAGTCGCAATTTTCCTAAGGTTCTTCGAGTAGAAATGACTTTAAGAAGGTGAAATTAACTAACTACCTATTTGATCGATACTAGGATTGACAATGCTTAATATTTCAAGATAACTAATAAATAAAAAATTAGGGTACTTCAACAAATGATTATATATTCAATAGGTAGGAGTTTTCGGCAATTCGTGAAACAGAAAAGAGCATAATATGACAAAAATGCCTAACTAACTATTTGATAACAGCGCAAAACATTTGCAGTGATCCTTAACTTGACTCTAGCTATTATTTGAAGCGTAATAATAAATAAAAAAATGATGATACATCAACATAGTGTTATCTATACAAAAGTCGCAATTTTCCTAAGGTTTTTCGAGTAGAAATGACTTTAAGAATGTGAAATTAACTAACCACCTATTTGATCGATACTTGGATTGACAATGCTAAATATTTCAAGATAACAAATAAATAAAAAATTAGGGTACTCCAACAAAGGATTATATATTCAATAGGTAGGAGTTTTCGGCAATTCGTCAAACAGAAAAGAGTATAATATGACAAAAATGCCTAACTAACTATTTGATGGCCGCGCAAAACATTTGCAGTGATCCTTAACTTGACTCTAGCTATTATTTGAACCGTAATAATAAATAAAAAAATGATGATACATAAACATAGTGTTATCAATACAAAAGTCGCAATTTTCCTAAGGTTCTTCGAGTAGAAATGACTTTAAGAAGCTGAAATTAACTAACCACCTATTTGATCGATACTTGGATTGACAATGCATAATATTTCAAGATAACAAATAAATACAAAATTAGGGTACTTCAACAAAGGATTATATATTCAATAGGTAGAAGTTTTCGGCAATTCGTCAAAAAGAAAAGAGCATAATATGACAAAAATGCCTAACTACCTTTTTGATCGCCGCGCAAAACATTTGCAGTGATCCTTAACTTGACTCTAGCTATTATTTGAAGCGTAATAATAAATAAAAAAAATGATGATACATCAACATTGTGTTATCTATACAAAAGTCGCAATTTTCCTAAGGTTCTTCGAGTAGAAATGACTTTAAGAAACTGAAATTAACTAACCACCTATTTGATCAATACTTGGATTGACAATGGTTAATATTTAAAGATAATTAGTAAATAAAAAATTAGGGTACTTCAACAAAGGATTATATATTCAATAGGTAGGAGTTTTCGGCAATTCTTCAAACAGAAAAGAGCATAATATGACAAAAATACCTAACTACCTTTTTGATCGCCGCGCAAAACATTTGCAGTGATCCTTAACTTGACTATAGCTATTATTTGAAGCGTAATAATAAATAAAAAAAATGATGATACATCAACATTGTGTTATCTATACAAAAGTCGCAATTTTCCTAAGGTTCTTCGAGTAGAAATGACTTTAAGAATGTGAAATTAACTAACCACCTATTTGATCGATACTTGGATTGACAATGCTTAATATTTCAAGATAACAAATAAATAAAAAAGGAGGGTACTTCAACAAAGGATTATATATTCAATAGGTAGGAGTTTTCGGCAATTCGTCAAACGGAAAAGAGCATAATATGACAAAAATGCCTAACTAACTACTTGATGGCCACGCAAAACATTTGCAGTGGTCCTTAACTTGACTCTAGCTATTATTTGAAGAGTAATAATAAATAAAAAAAATGATGATACATCAACATTGTGTTATCTATACAAAAGTCGCAATTTTCCTAAGGTTCTTCGAGTAGAAATGACTTTAAGAATGTGAAATTAACTAACCACCTATTTGATCGATACTTGGATTGACAATGCTTAATATTTCAAGATAACAAATAAATAAAAAAGGAGGGTACTTCAACAAAGGATTATATATTCAATAGGTAGGAGTTTTCGGCAATTCGTCAAACGGAAAAGAGCATAATATGACAAAAATGCCTAACTAACTACTTGATGGCCACGCAAAACATTTGCAGTGATCCTTAACTTGACTCTAGCTATTATTTGAAGAGTAATAATAAATAAAAAAAATGATGATACATCAACATAGTGTTATCTATACAAAAGTCGCAATTTTCCTAATGTTCTTCGAGTAGAAATGACTTTAAGAATGTGAAATTAACTAACCACCTATTTGATCAATACTTGGATTGACAATGGTTAATATTTAAAGATAATTAGTAAATAAAAAATTAGGGTACTTCAACAAAGGATTATATATTCAATAGGTAGGAGTTTTCGGCAATTCTTCAAACAGAAAAGAGCATAATATGACAAAAATGCCTAACTACCTTTTTGATCGCCGCGCAAAACATTTGCAGTGATCCTTAACTTGACTCTAGCTATTATTTGAAGCGTAATAATAAATAAAAAAAATGATGATACATCAACATTGTGTTATCTATACAAAAGTCGCAATTTTCCTAAGGTTCTTCGAGTAGAAATGACTTTAAGAATGTGAAATTAACTAACCACCTATTTGATCGATACTTGGATTGGCAATGCTTAATATTTCAAGATAACAAATAAATAAAAAATAAGGGTACTTCAACAAAGGATTATATATTCAATAGGTAGGAGTTTTCGGCAATTCTTCAAACAGAAAAGAGCATAATATGACAAAAATACCTAACTACCTTTTTGATCGCCGCGCAAAACATTTGCAGTGATCCTTAACTTGACTCTAGCTATTATTTGAAGCGTAATAATAAATAAAAAAAATGATGATACATCAACATTGTGTTATCTATACAAAAGTCGCAATTTTCCTAAGGTTCTTCGAGTAGAAATGACTTTAAGAATGTGAAATTAACTAACCACCTATTTGATCGATACTTGGATTGACAATGCTTAATATTTCAAGATAACAAATAAATAAAAAAGAAGGGTACTTCAACAAAGGATTATATATTCAATAGGTAGGAGTTTTCGGCAATTCGTCAAACGGAAAAGAGCATAATATGACAAAAATGCCTAACTAACTACTTGATGGCCACGCAAAACATTTGCAGTGATCCTTAACTTGACTCTAGCTATTATTTGAAGAGTAATAATAAATAAAAAAAATGATGATACATCAACATAGTGTTATCTATACAAAAGTCGCAATTTTCCTAATGTTCTTCGAGTAGAAATGACTTTAAGAATGTGAAATTAACTAACCACCTATTTGATCAATACTTGGATTGACAATGGTTAATATTTAAAGATAATTAGTAAATAAAAAATTAGGGTACTTCAACAAAGGATTATATATTCAATAGGTAGGAGTTTTCGGCAATTCTTCAAACAGAAAAGAGCATAATATGACAAAAATGCCTAACTACCTTTTTGATCGCCGCGCAAAACATTTGCAGTGATCCTTAACTTGACTCTAGCTATTATTTGAAGCGTAATAATAAATAAAAAAAATGATGATACATCAACATTGTGTTATCTATACAAAAGTCGCAATTTTCCTAAGGTTCTTCGAGTAGAAATGACTTTAAGAATGTGAAATTAACTAACCACCTATTTGATCGATACTTGGATTGGCAATGCTTAATATTTCAAGATAACAAATAAATAAAAAATAAGGGTACTTCAACAAAGGATTATATATTCAATAGGTAGGAGTTTTCGGCAATTCTTCAAACAGAAAAGAGCATAATATGACAAAAATACCTAACTACCTTTTTGATCGCCGCGCAAAACATTTGCAGTGATCCTTAACTTGACTCTAGCTATTATTTGAAGCGTAATAATAAATAAAAAAAATGATGATACATCAACATTGTGTTATCTATACAAAAGTCGCAATTTTCCTAAGGTTCTTCGAGTAGAAATGACTTTAAGAATGTGAAATTAACTAACCACCTATTTGATCGATACTTGGATTGACAATGCTTAATATTTCAAGATAACAAATAAATAAAAAAGAAGGGTACTTCAACAAAGGATTATATATTCAATAGGTAGGAGTTTTCGGCAATTCGTCAAACGGAAAAGAGCATAATATGACAAAAATGCCTAACTAACTACTTGATGGCCACGCAAAACATTTGCAGTGATCCTTAACTTGACTCTAGCTATTATTTGAAGAGTAATAATAAATAAAAAAAATGATGATACATCAACATAGTGTTATCTATACAAAAGTCGCAATTTTCCTAATGTTCTTCGAGTAGAAATGACTTTAAGAATGTGAAATTAACTAACCACCTATTTGATCGATACTTGGATTGACAATGCTTAATATTTGAAGATAACAAATAAATAAAAAATAAGGGTACTTCAACAAAGGATTATATATTCAATAGGTAGGAGTTTTCGGCAATTCGTCAAACGGAAAAGAGCATAATATGACAAAAATGCCTAACTAACTACTTGATGGCCACGCAAAACTTTTGCAGTGATCCTTAACTTGACTCTAGCTATTATTTGAAGCGTAATAATAAATAAAAAAATGATGATGCATCAACATAGTGTTATCTATACAAAAGTCGCAATTTTCCTAAGGTTCTTCGAGTAGAAATGACTTTAAGAAACTGAAATTAACTAACCACCTATTTGATCAATACTTGGATTGACAATGGTTAATATTTAAAGATAATTAGTAAATAAAAAATGAGGGTACTTCAATAAAGCATTATATATTCAATAGGTAGGAGTTTTCGGCAATTCTTCAAACAGAAAAGAGCATAATATGACAAAAATGCCTAACTACCTTTTTGATCGCCGCGTAAAACATCTGCAGTGATCCTTAACTTGAATCTAGCTATTATTTGAAGCGTAATAATAAATAAAAAAATGATGATACATCAACATAGTGTTATCTATACAAAAGTCGCAATTTTCCTAAGGTTCTTCGAGTAGAAATGACTTTAAGAAGGTGAAATTAACTAACTACCTATTTGATCGATACTATGATTGACAATGCTTAATATTTCAAGATAACTAATAAATAAAAAATTAGGGTACTTCAACAAAGGATTATATATTCAATAGGTATGAGTTTTCGGCAATTCGTCAAACAAAAAAGAGCATAATATGACAAAAATGCCTAACTAACTATTTGATGGCCGCGCAAAACATTTGCAGTGATCCTTAACTTGACTCTAGCTATTATTTGAAGCGTAATAATAAATAAAAAAATGATGATACATCAACATAGTGTTATCTATACAAAAGTCGCAATTTTCCTAAGGTTCTTCGAGTAGAAATGACTTTAAGAATGTGAAATTAACTAACCACCTATTTGATCGATACTTGGATTGGCAATGCTTAATATTTCAAGATAACAAATAAATAAAAAATAAGGGTACTTCAACAAAGGATTATATATTCAATAGGTAGGAGTTTTCGGCAATTCGTCAAACGGAAAAGATTATAATATGACAAAAATGCCTAACTAACTATTTGATGGCCACGCAAAACATTTGCAGTGATCCTTAACTTGACTCTAGCTATTATTTGAAGCGTAATAATAAATAAAAAAATGATGATACATCAACATAGTGTTATCTATACAAAAGTCGCAATTTTCCTAAGGTTCTTCGAGTAGAAATGACTTTAAGAATGTGAAATTAACTAACCACCTATTTGATCGATACTTGGATTGACAATGCATAATATTTCAAGATAACAAATAAATAAAAAATTAGGGTACTTCAACAAAGGATTATATATTCAATAGGTAGGAGTTTTCGGCAATTCGTCAAACAGAAAAGAGCATAATATGACAAAAATGTCTAACTAACTATATGATTGCCGCGCAAAACATTTGCATTGATCCTTAACTTGACTTTAGCTATTATTTGAAGCGTAATAATAAATAAAAAAATGATGATACATCAACATAGTGTTATCTATACAAAAGTCGCAATTTTCCTAAGGTTCTTCGAGTAGAAATGACTTTAAGAAACTGAAATTAACTAACCCCCTATTTGATCAATACTTGGATTGACAATGGTTAATATTTAAAGATAATTAGTAAATAAAAAATTAGGGTACTTCAATAAAGCATTATATATTCAATAGGTAGGAGTTTTCGGCAATTCTTCAAACAGAAAAGAGCATAATATGACAAAAATGCCTAACTACCTTTTTGATCGCCGCGTAAAACATTTGCAGTGATCCTTAACTTGACTCTAGCTATTATTTGAAGCGTAATAATAAATAAAAAAATGATGATACATCAACATAGTGTTATCTATACAAAAGTCGCAATTTTCCTAAGGTTCTTCGAGTAGAAATGACTTTAAGAATGTGAAATTAACTAACTACCTATTTGATCGATACTAGGATTGACAATGCTTAATATTTCAAGATAACTAATAAATAAAAAATTAGGGTACTTCAACAAATGATTATATATTCAATAGGTAGGAGTTTTCGGCAATTCGTCAAACAGAAAAGAGCATAATATGACAAAAATGCCTAACTAACTATTTGATGGCCGCGCAAAACATTTGCAGTGATCCTTAACTTGACTTTAGCTATTATTTGAAGCGTAATAATAAATAAAAAAATGATGATACATCAACATAGTGTTATCTATACAAAAGTCGCAATTTTCCTAAGGTTCTTCGAGTAGAAATGACTTTAAGAATGTGAAATTAACTAACCACCTATTTGACCGATACTTGGATTGGCAATGCTTAATATTTCAAGATAACAAATAAATAAAAAATAAGGGTACTTCAACAAAGGATTATATATTCAATAGGTAGGAGTTTTCGGCAATTCGTCAAACGGAAAAGATTATAATATGACAAAAATGCCTAACTAACTATTTGATGGCCACGCAAAACATTTGCAGTGATCCTTAACTTGACTCTAGCTATTATTTGAAGCGTAATAATAAATAAAAAAATGATGATACATCAACATTGTGTTATCTATACAAAAGTCGCAATTTTCCTAAGGTTCTTCGAGTAGAAATGACTTTAAGAATGTGAAATTAACTAACCACCTATTTGATCGATACTTGGATTGACAATGCATAATATTTCAAGATAACAAATAAATAAAAAAATTAGGGTACTTCAACAAAGGATTATATATTCAATAGGTAGGAGTTTTCGGCAATTCGTCAAACAGAAAAGAGCATAATATGACAAAAATGCCTAACTAACTATTTGATTGCCGCGCAAAACATTTGCAGTGATCCTTAACTTGACTATAGCTATTATTTGAAGCGTAATAATAAATAAAAAAATGATGATACATCAACATAGTGTTATCTATACAAAAGTCGCAATTTTCCTAAGGTTCTTCGAGTAGAAATGACTTTAAGAAACTGAAATTAACTAACCCCCTATTTGATCAATACTTGGATTGACAATGGTTAATATTTAAAGATAATTAGTAAATAAAAAATTAGGGTACTTCAATAAAGCATTATATATTCAATAGGTAGGAGTTTTCGGCAATTCTTCAAACAGAAAAGAGCATAATATGACAAAAATGCCTAACTACCTTTTTGATCGCCGCGTAAAACATTTGCAGTGATCCTTAACTTGACTCTAGCTATTATTTGAAGCGTAATAATAAATAAAAAAATGATGATACATCAACATAGTGTTATTTATACAAAAGTCGCAATTTTCCTAAGGTTCTTCGAGCAGAAATGACTTTAAGAATGTGAAATTAACTAACTACCTATTTGATCGATACTAGGATTGACAATGCTTAATATTTCAAGATAACTAATAAATAAAAAATTAGGGTACTTCAACAAATGATTATATATTCAATAGGTAGGAGTTTTCGGCAATTCGTAAAACAGAAAAGAGCATAATATGACAAAAATGCCTAACTAACTATTTGATGACCCCGCAAAACATTTGCAGTGATCCTTAACTTGACTCTAGCTATTATTTGAAGCGTAATAATAAATAAAAAATTGATGATACATCAACATAGTGTTATCTATACAAAAGTCGCAATTTTCCTAAGGTTCTTCGAGTAGAAATGACTTTAAGAATGTGAAATTAACTAACCACCTATTTGATCGATACTTGGATTGACAATGCTTAATATTTTAAGATAACAAATAAATAAAAAATTAGGGTACTCCAACAAAGGATTATATATTCAATAGGTAGGAGTTTTCGGCAATTCGTTAAACAGAAAAGAGCATAATATGACAAAAATGCCTAACTAACTATTTGATGGCAGCGCAAAACATTTGCAGTGATCCTTAACTTGACTCTAGCTATTATTTGAACCGTAATAATAAATAAAAAAATGATGATACATCAACATAGTGTTATCAATACAAAAGTCGCAATTTTCCTAAGGTTCTTCGAGTAGAAATGACCTTAAGAAGCTGAAATTAACTAACCACCTATTTAATCGATACTTGGATTGACAATGCATAATATTTCAAGATAACAAATAAATAAAAAATTAGGGTACTTCAACAAAGGAATATATATTCAATAGGTAGGAGTTTTCGGCAATTCGTCAAACAGAAAATAGCATAATATGACAAAAATGCCTAACTAACTATTTGATTGGCGCGCAAAACATTTGCAGTGATCCTTAACTTGACTCTAGCTATTATTTGAAGCGTAATAATAAATAAAAAAATGATGATACATCAACATAGTGTAATCTATACAAAAGTCACAATTTTCCTAAGGTTCTTCGAGTAGAAATGACTTTAAGAAACTGAAATTAATAACCACCTATTTGATCAATACTTGGATTGACAATGGTTAATATTTAAAGATAATTAGTAAATAAAAAATTAGGGTACTTCAACAAAGGATTATATATTCAATAGGTAGGAGTTTTCGGCAATTCTTCAAACAGAAAAGAGCATAATATGACAAAAATACCTAACTACCTTTTTGATCGCCGCGCAAAACATTTGCAGTGATCCTTAACTTGACTCTAGCTATTATTTGAAGCGTAATAATAAATAAAAAAAATGATGATACATCAATATAGTGTTATCTATACAAAAGTCGCAATTTTCCTAAGGTTCTTCGAGTAGAAATGACTTTAAGAATGTGAAATTAACTAACCACCTATTTGATCGATACTTGGTTTGACAATGCTTAATATTTCAAGATAACAAATAAATAAAAAATAAGGGTACTTCAACAAAGGATTATATATTCAATAGGTAGGAGTTTTCGGCAATTCGTCAAACGGAAAAGAGCATAATATGACAAAAATGCCTAACTAACTACTTGATGGCCACGCAAAACTTTTGCAGTGATCCTTAACTTGACTCTAGCTATTATTTGAAGAGTAATAATAAATAAAAAAATGATGATACATCCACATAGTGTTATCTATACAAAAGTCGCAATTTTCCTAAGGTTCTTCGAGTAGAAATGACTTTAAGAAACTGAAATTAACTAACCACCTATTTGATCAATACTTGGATTGACAATGGTTAATATTTAAAGATAATTAGTAAATAAAAAATTAGGGTACTTCAATAAAGCATTATATATTCAATAGGTAGGAGTTTTCGGCAATTCTTCAAACAGAAAAGAGCTTAATATGACAAAAATGCCTAACTACCTTTTTGATCGCCGCGTAAAACATTTGCAGTGATCCTTAACTTGACTCTAGCTATTATTGAAGCGTAATAATAAATAAAAAAATGATGATACATCAAAATAGTGTTATCTATACAAAAGTCGCAATTTTCCTAAGGTTCTTCGAGTAGAAATGACTTTAAGAATGTGAAATTAACTAACCACCTATTTGATCGATACTTGGATTGACAATGCTTAATATTTTAAGATAACAAATAAATAAAAAATTAGGGTACTCCAACAAAGGATTATATATTCAATAGGTAGGAGTTTTCGGCAATTCGTTAAACAGAAAAGAGCATAATATGACAAAAATGCCTAACTAACTATTTGATGGCAGCGCAAAACATTTGCAGTGATCCTTAACTTGACTCTAGCTATTATTTGAACCGTAATAATAAATAAAAAAATGATGATACATCAACATAGTGTTATCAATACAAAAGTCGCAATTTTCCTAAGGTTCTTCGAGTAGAAATGACCTTAAGAAGCTGAAATTAACTAACCACCTATTTAATCGATACTTGGATTGACAATGCATAATATTTCAAGATAACAAATAAATAAAAAATTAGGGTACTTCAACAAAGGAATATATATTCAATAGGTAGGAGTTTTCGGCAATTCGTCAAACAGAAAATAGCATAATATGACAAAAATGCCTAACTAACTATTTGATTGGCGCGCAAAACATTTGCAGTGATCCTTAACTTGACTCTAGCTATTATTTGAAGCGTAATAATAAATAAAAAAATGATGATACATCAACATAGTGTAATCTATACAAAAGTCACAATTTTCCTAAGGTTCTTCGAGTAGAAATGACTTTAAGAAACTGAAATTAATAACCACCTATTTGATCAATACTTGGATTGACAATGGTTAATATTTAAAGATAATTAGTAAATAAAAAATTAGGGTACTTCAACAAAGGATTATATATTCAATAGGTAGGAGTTTTCGGCAATTCTTCAAACAGAAAAGAGCATAATATGACAAAAATAC
Source organism: Rhodomyrtus psidioides (assembly GCA_021437785.1). Classification (NCBI taxonomy): domain Eukaryota; kingdom Viridiplantae; phylum Streptophyta; class Magnoliopsida; order Myrtales; family Myrtaceae; genus Rhodomyrtus; species Rhodomyrtus psidioides. The sequence continues at coordinate 4,706,114 of JAILYB010000059.1, read as the reverse complement.
CTAACTACCTTTTTGATCGCCGCGCAAAACATTTGCAGTGATCCTTAACTTGACTCTAGCTATTATTTGAAGCGTAATAATAAATAAAAAAAATGATGATACATCAATATAGTGTTATCTATACAAAAGTCGCAATTTTCCTAAGGTTCTTCGAGTAGAAATGACTTTAAGAATGTGAAATTAACTAACCACCTATTTGATCGATACTTGGTTTGACAATGCTTAATATTTCAAGATAACAAATAAATAAAAAATAAGGGTACTTCAACAAAGGATTATATATTCAATAGGTAGGAGTTTTCGGCAATTCGTCAAACGGAAAAGAGCATAATATGACAAAAATGCCTAACTAACTACTTGATGGCCACGCAAAACTTTTGCAGTGATCCTTAACTTGACTCTAGCTATTATTTGAAGAGTAATAATAAATAAAAAAATGATGATACATCCACATAGTGTTATCTATACAAAAGTCGCAATTTTCCTAAGGTTCTTCGAGTAGAAATGACTTTAAGAAACTGAAATTAACTAACCACCTATTTGATCAATACTTGGATTGACAATGGTTAATATTTAAAGATAATTAGTAAATAAAAAATTAGGGTACTTCAATAAAGCATTATATATTCAATAGGTAGGAGTTTTCGGCAATTCTTCAAACAGAAAAGAGCTTAATATGACAAAAATGCCTAACTACCTTTTTGATCGCCGCGTAAAACATTTGCAGTGATCCTTAACTTGACTCTAGCTATTATTGAAGCGTAATAATAAATAAAAAAATGATGATACATCAACATAGTGTTATCTATACAAAAGTCGCAATTTTCCTAAGGTTCTTCGAGTAGAAATGACTTTAAGAATGTGAAATTAACTAACTACCTATTTGATCGATACTTGGATTGACAATGCTTAATATTTCAAGATAACAAATAAATAAAAAATAAGGGTACTTCAACAAAGGATTATATATTCAATAGGTAGGAGTTTTCGGCAATTCGTCAAACAGAAAAAAGCATAATATGACAAAAATGCCTAACTAACTATTTGATGGCCGCGCAAAACATTTGCAGCGATCCTTAACTTGACTCTAGCTATTATTTGAAGCGTAATAATAAATAAAAAAATAATGACACATCAACATAGTGTTATCTATACAAAAGTGGCAATTTTCCTAAGGTTCTTCGAGTAGAAATGACTTTAAGAAGCTGAAATTAACTAACCACCTATTTGATCGATACTTGGATTGACAATGCATAATATTTCAAGATAACAAATAAATAAAAAATTAGGGTACTTCAACAAAGGATTATATATTCAATAGGTAGGAGTTTTCGGCAATTCGTCAAACAGAAAAGAGCATAATATGACAAAAATGCCTAACTACCTTTTTGATCGCCGCGCAAAACATTTGCAGTGATCCTTAACTTGACTCTAGCTATTATTTGAAGCGTAATAATTAATAAAAAAAATGATGATACATCAACATAGTGTTATCTATACAAAAGTCGCAATTTTCCTAAGGTTCTTCGAGTAGAAATGACTTTAAGAATGTGAAATTAACTAACCACCTATTTGATCGATACTTGGATTGACAATGCTTAATATTTCAAGATAACAAATAAATAAAAAATAAGGGTACTTCAACAAAGGATTATATATTCAATAAGTAGGAGTTTTCGGCAATTCTACAAACGGAAAAGAGCATAATATGACAAAAATGCCTAACTAACTATTTGATGGCCACGTAAAACATTTGCAGTGATCCTTAACTTGACTCTAGCTATTATTTGAAGCGTAATAATAAATAAAAAAATGATGATACATCAACATAGTGTTATCTATACAAAAGTCGCAATTTTCCTGAGGTTCTTCGAGTAGAAATGACTTTAAGAATGTGAAATTAACTAACCACCTATTTGATCGACACTTGGATTGACAATGCATAATATTTGAAGATAACAAATAAATAAAAAATTAGGGTACTTCAACAAAGGATTATATATTCAATAGGTAGGAGTTTTCGGCAATTCGTCAAACGGAAAAGAGCATAATATGACAAAAATGCCTAACTAACTATTTGATGGCCACGCAAAACATTTGCAGTGATCCTTAACTTGACTCTAGCTATTATTTGAAGCGTAATAATAAATAAAAAAAATGATGATACATCAACATAGTGTTATCTATACAAAAGTCGCAATTTTTCTAAGGTTCTTCGAGTAGAAATGACTTTAAGAATGTGAAATTAACTAACCACCTATTTGATCGATACTTGGATTGACAATGCTTAATATTTCAAGATAACAAATAAATAAAAAATTAGGGTACTTCAACAAAGGATTATATATTCAATAGGTAGGAGTTTTCGGCAATTCGTCAAACAGAAAAGAGCATAATATGACAAAAATGCCTAACTAACTATTTGATGGCCGCGCAAAACATTTGCAGTGATCCTTAACTTGACTCTAGCTATTATTTGAACCGTAATAATAAATAAAAAAATGATGATACATCAACATAGTGTTATCAATTCAAAAGTCGCAATTTTCCTAAGGTTCTTCGAGGAGAAATGACTTTAAGAATGTGAAATTAACTAACCACCTATTTGATCGATACTTGGATTGACAATGGTTAATATTTCAAGATAACAAATAAATAAAAAATTAGGGTACTTCAACACAGGATTATTTATTCAATAGGTAGGAGTTTTCGGCAATTCGTCAAACAGAAAAGAGCATAATATGACAAAAATGCCAAACTAACTATTTGATGGCCGCGCAAAACATTTGCAGTGATCCTTAACTTGACTCTAGCTATTATTTGAAGCGTCATAAAAAATAAAAAAATGATGACACATCAACATAGTGTTATCTATACAAAAGTTGCAATTTTCCTAAGGTTCTTCGAGTATAAATGACTTTAAGAAGCTGAAATTAACTAACCACCTATTTGATCGATACTTGGATTGACAATGCATAATATTTCAAGATAACAAATAAATAAAAAATTAGGGTACTTCAACAAAGGATTATATATTCAATAGGTAGGAGTTTTCGGCAATTCGTCAAACAGAAATGAGCATAATATGACAAAAATGCCTAACTAACTATTTGATTGGCGCGCAAAACATTTGCAGTGATCCTTAACTTGACTCTAGCTATTATTTGAAGCGTAATAATAAATAAAAAAATGATGGTACATCAACATAGTGTAATCTATACAAAAGTCACAATTTTCCTAAGGTTCTTCGAGTAGAAATGACTTTAAGAAACTGAAATTAACTAACCACCTATTTGATCAATACTTGGATTGACAATGGTTAATATTTAAAGATAATTAGTAAATAAAAAATTAGGGTACTTCAACAAAGGATTATATATTAAATAGGTAGGAGTTTTCGGCAATTCTTCAAAAAGAAAAGAGCATAATATGACAAAAATGCCTAACTACCTTTTTGATCGCCGCGCAAAACATTTGCAGTGATCCTTAACTTGACTCTAGCTATTATTTGAAGCGTAATAATAAATAAAAAAAATGATGATACATCAACATAGTGTTATTTATACAAAAGTCGCAATTTTCCTAAGGTTCTTCGAGTAGAAATGACTTTAAGAATGTGAAATTAACTAACCACCTATTTGATCGATACTTGGATTGACAATGCTTAATATTTCAAGATAACAAATAAATAAAAAATAAGGGTACTTCAACAAAGGATTATATATTCAATAGGTAGGAGTTTTCGGCAATTCGTCTAACGGAAAAGAGCATAATATGACAAAAATGCCTAACTAACTATTTGATGGCCACGTAAAACATTTGCAGTGATCCATAACTTGACTCTAGCTATTATTTGAAGCGTAATAATAAATAAAAAAATGAGGATACATCAACATAGTGTTATCTATACAAAAGTCGCAATTTTCCTAAGGTTCTTCGAGTAGAAATGACTTTAAGAATGTGAAATTAACTAACCACCTATTTGATCGACACTTGGATTGACAATGCATAATATTTCAAGATAACAAATAAATAAAAAATTAGGGTACTTCAACAAAGGATTATATATTCAATAGGTAGGAGTTTTCGGCAATTCGTCAAACAGAAAAGAGCATAATATGACAAAAATGCCAAACTAACTATTTGATTGCCGCGCAAAACATTAGCAGTGATCCTTAACTTGACTCTAGCTATTATTTGAAGCGTAATAATAAATAAAAAAATGATGATACATCAACATAGTGTTATCTATACAAAAGTCGCAATTTTCCTAAGGTTCTTCGAGTAGAAATGACTTTAAGAAACTGAAATTAACTAACCACCTATTTGATCAATACTTGGATTGACAATGGTTAATATTTAAAGATAATTAGTAAATAAAAAATTAGGGTACTTCAATAAAGGATTATATATTCAATAGGTAGGAGTTTTCGGCAATTCGTCAAACAGAAAAGAGCATAATATGGCAAAAATGCCTAACTAACTATTTGATTGCCGTGCAAAACATTTGCAGTGATCCTTAACTTGACTCTAGCTATTATTTGAAGCGTAATAATAAATAAAAAAAATGATGATACATCAACATAGTGTTATCTATACAAAAGTCACAATTTTCCTAAGGTTCTTCGAGTAGAAATGACTTTAAGAAACTGAAATTAACTAACCACCTATTTGATCAATACTTGGATTGACAATGGTTAATATTTAAAGATAATTAGTAAATAAAAAATTAGGGTACTTCAACAAAGGATTATATATTCAATAGGTAGGAGTTTTCGGCAATTCGTCAAACAGAAAAGAGCATAATATGACAAAAATGCCTAACTACCTTTTTGATCGCCGCGTAAAACATTTGCAGTGATCCTTAACTTGACTCTAGCTAATATTTGAAGCGTAATAATAAATAAAAAAAATGATGATACATCAACATAGTGTTATTTATACAAAAGTCGCAATTTTCCTAAGGTTCTTCGAGTAGAAATGACTTTAACAAATGTGAAATTAACTAACCACCTATTTGATCGATACTTGGATTGACAATGCTTAATATTTCAAGATAACAAATAAACAGAAAATTAGGGTACTTCAACAAAGGAATATATATTCAATAGGTAGGAGTTTTCGGCAATTCGTCAAACAGAAAAGAGCATAATATGACAAAAATGCCTAACTACCTTTTTGATCGCCGCGTAAAACATTTGCAGTGATCCTTAACTTTACTCTAGCTATTATTTGAAGCGTAATAATAAATAAAAAAATGATGATACATCAACATAGTGTTATCTATACAAAAGTCGCAATTTTCCTAAGGTTCTTCGAGTAGAAATGACTTTAAGAATGTGAAATTAACTGACCACCTATTTGGTCGACACTTGGATTGACAATGCATAATATTTCAAGATAACAAATAAATAAAAAATTAGGGTACTTCAACAAAGGATTATATATTCAATAGGTAGGAGTTTTCGGCAATTCGTCAAACAGAAAAGAGCATAATATGACAAAAATGCCTAACTAACTATTTGATTGCCGCGCAAAACATTTGCAGTGATCCTTAACTTGACTCTAGCTATTATTTGAAGCGTAATAATAAATAAAAAAATGATGATACATCAACATAGTGTTATCTATACAAAAGTCGCAATTTTCCTAAGGTTATTCGAGTAGAAATGACTTTAAGAATGTGAAATTAACTAACCACCTATTTGATCGACACTTGGATTGACAATGCATAATATTTCAAGATAACAAATAAATAAAAAATTAGGGTACTTCAACAAAGGATTATATATTCAATAGGTAGGAGTTTTCGGCAATTCGTCAAACAGAAAAGTGCATAATATGACAAAAATGCCTAACCAACTATTTGATTGCCGCGCAAAACATTTGCAGTGATCCTTAACTTGACTCTAGCTATTATTTGAAGCGTAATAATAAATAAAAAAATGATGATACATCAACATAGTGTTATCTATACAAAAGTCGCAATTTTCCTAAGGTTCTTCGAGTAGAAATGACTTTAAGAAGATGAAATTAACTAACCACCTATTTGATCAATACTTGGATTGACAATGGTTAATATTTAAAGATAATTAGTAAATAAAAAATTAGGGTACTTCAATAAAGGATTATATATTCAATAGGTAGGAGTTTTCGGCAATTCTTCAAACAGAAAAGAGCATAATATGACAAAAATGCCTAACTACCTTTTTGATCGCCGCGTAAAACATTTGCAGTGATCCTTAACTTGACTCTAGCTATTATTTGAAGCGTAATAATAAATAAAAAAATGATGACACATCAACATAGTGTTATCTATACAAAAGTCGCAATTTTCCTAAGGTTCCTCGAGTAGAAATGACTTTAAGAAGATGAAATTAACTAACTACCTATTTGATCGATACTAGGATTGACAATGCTTAATATTTCAAGATAATTAATAAATAAAAAATTAGGGTACTTCAACAAAGGATTATATATTCAAAAGGTAGGAGTTTTCGGCAATTCGTCAGACAGAAAAGAGCATAATATGACAAAAATGCCTAACTAACTTTTTGATGGCCGCGCAAAACATTTGCAGTGATCCTTAACTTGACTCTAGCTATTATTTGAAGCGTAATAATAAATAAAAAAATGATGATACATCAACATAGTGTTATCTAAACAAAAGTCGCAATTTTCCTACGGTTTTTCGAGTAGAAATGACTTTAAGAATGTGAAATTAACTAACCTCCTATTTGATCGATACTTGGATTGACAATGTTTAATATTTCAAGATAACAAATAAATAAAAAATAAGGGTACTTCAACAAAGGATTATATAATCAATAGGTAGGAGTTTTCGGCAATTCGTGAAACAGAAAATAGCATAATATGACAAAAATGCCTAACTAACTATTTGATGACCGCGCAAAACATTTGCGGTGATCCTTAACTTGACTCTAGCTATTATTTGAAGCGTAATAATAAATAAAAAAATGATGATACATCAACATAGTGTTATCTATACAAAAGTCGCAATTTTCCTAAGGTTCTTCGAGTAGAAATGACTTTAAGAATGTGAAATTAACTAACCACCTATTTGATCGATACTTGGATTGACATTGCTTAATATTTCAAGATAACAAATAAATAAAAAATAAGGGTACTTCAACAAAGGATTATATATTCAATAGGTAGGAGTTTTCGGCAATTCGTCAAACGGAAAAGAGCATAATATGACAAAAATGCCTAACTAACTATTTGATGGCCACGCAAAACATTTGCAGTGATCCTTAACTTGACTCTAGCTATTATTTGAACCGTAACAATAAATAAAAAAATTATGATACATCAACATAGTGTTATCTGTACAAAAGTCGCAATTTTCCTAAGGTTCTTCGAGTAGAAATGACTTTAAGAATGTGAAATTAACTAACCACCTATTTGATCGATACTTGGATTGACAATGCATAATATTTCAAGATAACAAATAAATAAAAAATTAGGGTACTTCAACAAAGGATTATATATTCAATAGGTAGGAGTTTTCGGCAATTCGTCAAACGGAAAAGAGCATAATATGACAAAAATGCCTAACTAACTATTTGATGGCCACGCAAAACATTTACAATGATCCTTAACTTGACTCTAGCTATTATTTGAACCGTAATAATAAATAAATAAATTATGATACATCAACATAGTGTTATCTATACAAAAGTCGCAATTTTCCTAAGGTTCTTCGAGTAGAAATGACTTTAAGAATGTGAAATTAACTAACCACCTATTTGATCGATACTTGGATTGACAATGCATAATATTTCAAGATAACAAATAAATAAAAAATTAGGGTACTTCAACAAAGGATTATATATTCAATAGGTAGGAGTTTTCGGCAATTTGTCAAACAGAAAAGAGCATAATTTGACAAAAATGCCTAACTAACTATTTGATTGCCGCGCAAAACATTTGCAGTGATCCTTAACTTGACTCTAGCTATTATTTGAAGCGTAATAATAAATAAAAAAATGACGATACATCAACATAGTGTTATCTATACAAAAGTCGCAATTTTCCTAAGGTTCTTCGAGTAGAAATGACTTTAAGAAACTGAAATTAACTAACCACCTATTTGATCAATACTTGGATTGACAATGGTTAATATTTAAAGATAATTAGTAAATAAAAAATTAGGGTACTTCAATAAAGGATTATATATTCAATAGGTAATAGTTTTCGGCAATTCTTCAAACAGAAAAGAGCGTAATATGACAAAAATGCCTAACTACCTTTTTGATCGCCGCGTAAAACATTTGCAGTGATCCTTAACTTAACTCTAGCTATTATTTGAAGCGTAATAATAAATAAAAAAATGATGATACATCAACATAGTGTTATCTATACAAAAGTCGCAATTTTCCTAAGGTTCCTCGTGTAGAAATGACTTTAACAAGATGAAATTAACTAACTACCTATTTGATCGATACTAGGATTGACAATGGTTAATATTTAAAGATAATTAGTAAATAAAAAATTAGGGTACTTCAATAAAGGATTATATATTCAATAGGTAGGAGTTTTCGGCAATTCTTCAAACAGAAAAGAGCGTAATATGACAAAAATGCCTAACTACCTTTTTGATCGCCGCGTAAAACATTTGCAGTGATCCTTAACTTGACTCTAGCTATTATTTGAAGCGTAATAATAAATAAAAAAATGATGATACATCAACATAGTGTTATCTATACAAAAGTCGCAATTTTCCTAAGGTTCCTCGAGTAGAAATGACTTTAAGAAGATGAAATTAACAAACTACCTATTTGATCGATACTAGGATTGACAATGCTTAATATTTCAAGATAACTAATAAATAAAAAATTAGGGTACTTCAACAAAGGATTATATATTCAATAGGTAGGAGTTTTCGGCAATTCGTCAGACAGAAAAGAGCATAATATGACAAAAATGCCTAACTAACTATTTGATGGCCGCGCAAAACATTTGCAGTGATCCTTAACTTGACTCTAGCTATTATTTGAAGCGTAATAATAAATAAAAAATGATGATACATCAACATAGTGTAATCTAAACAAAAGTCGCAATTTTCCTAAGGTTCTTCGAGTAGAAATGACTTTAAGAATGTGAAATTAACTAACCACCTATTTGATCGATACTTGGATTGACAATGCTTAATATTTCAAGATAAAAAATAAATAAAAAATTAGGGTACTTCAACAAAGGATTATATATTCAATAGGTAGGAGTTTTCGGCAATTCGTCAAACGGAAAAGATTATAATATGACAAAAATGCCTAACTAACTATTTGATGGCCACGCAAAACATTTGCAGTGATCCTTAACTTGACTCTAGCTATTATTTGAAGCGTAATAATAAATAAAAAAAATGATGATACATCAACATAGTGTTATCTAAACAAAAGTCGCAATTTTCCTAAGGTTCTTCGAGTAGAAATGACTCTAAGAATGTGAAATTATCTAACCACCTATTTGATCGATACATGGATTGACAATGCTTAATATTTCAAGATAACTAATAAATAAAAAATTAGGGTACTTCAACAAAGCATTATATATTCAATAGGAAGGAGTTTTCGGCAATTCGTCAAACAGAAAAGAGCATAATATGAGAAAAATTCCTAACTAACTATTTGATTGCCGCGCGAAACATTTGCAGTGATCCTTAACTTGACTCTAGCTATTATTTGAAGCGTAATAATAAATAAAAAAATGATGATACATCAACATAGTGTTATCCATACAAAAGTCGCAATTTTCCTAAGGTTCTTCGAGTAGAAATGACTTTAAGAATGTGAAATTAACTACCTACCTATTTGATCGATACTTGGATTGACAATGCTTAATATTTCAAGATAACTAATAAATAAAAAATTAGGGTACTTCAACAAAGGATTATATATTCAATAGGTAGGAGTTTTCGGCAATTCGTCAAACAGAAATGCGCATAATATGACAAAAAATTCCTAACAACATATTTGATCGCCGCACAAAACATTTGCCGTGATCCTTAACTTTACTCTCGCAATTATTTGAAGTGTAATAATAAATAAAAAATGATGATACAACAACATAGCGTTATCTATACAAAAGTCGCAATTTTCCTAAGGTTCTTCGAGTAGAAGTGACTTTTAGAAGGTGAAATTAACTAACCACCTATTTGATCGATACTTGGATCGACAATGTTTAATATTTCAAGATAACTAGTAAATAAAAAATTGCGGTACTTCAACAAAGCATTATATAATCAATAGGTGGGAGTTTTCGGCAATTCTTCAAACATAAAATAGCATAATATGACAAAAATGCCTAACTACCTATTTGATCGCCGCGCAAAACATTTGCAGTGATCCTTAACTTGACTCTAGCTATTATTGGAAGCGTAATAATAAATAAAAAAATGAGGATACATCAACATAGTGTTATCTATACAAAAGTCGCAATTTTCCTAAGGTTCTTCTAGTGGAAATGACTTTAAGAAGGTGAAATTAACTTACCACCTATTTGATCGATACTTGGATTGACAATGCTTAATATTTCAAGATAACTAATAAATAAAAAATTAGGGTACTTCAACAAAGGATTAAATATTCAATAGGTATGAGTTTTCGGCAATTCGTCAAATAGAAAAGAGCATAATATGACAAAAATGCCTAACTAACTATTTGATGGCCGCGCAAAACATTTGCAGTGATCCTTAACTTGACTCTAGCTATTATTTGAAGCGTAATAATAAATAAAAAAATGAGGATACATCAACATAGTGTTATCTATACAAAAGTCGCAATTTTCCTAAGGTTCTTCGAGTAGAAATGACTTTAAGAAGCTGAAATTAACTAACCACCTATTTGATCGATACTTGGATTGACAATGCTTAATATTTAAAGTTAACTAGTAAATAAAAAAATAGGGTACTTCAACAAAGTATTATATATTCAATAGGTAGGAGTTTTCGGCAATTCGTCAAACAGAAAAGAGCATAATATGACAAAAATGCCTAACTAACTATTTGATTGGCGCGCAAAACATTTGCAGTGATCCTTAACTTGACTCTAGCTATTATTTGAAGCGTAATAATAAATAAAAAAATGATGATACATCAACATAGTGTTATCTATACAAAAGTCGCAATTTTCCTAAGGTTCCTCGAGTAGAAATGACTTTAAGAAGATGAAATTAACAAACTACCTATTTGATCGATACTAGGATTGACAATGCTTAATATTTCAAGATAACTAATAAATAAAAAATTAGGGTACTTCAACAAAGGATTATATATTCAATAGGTAGGAGTTTTCGGCAATTCGTCAGACAGAAAAGAGCATAATATGACAAAAATGCCTAACTATCTATTTGATGGCCGCGCAAAACATTTGCAGTGATCCTTAACTTGACGCTAGCTATTATTTGAAGCGTAATAATAAATAAAAAATGATGATACATCAACATAGTGTAATCTAAACAAAAGTCGCAATTTTCCTAAGGTTCTTCGAGTAGAAATGACTTTAAGAATGTGAAATTAACTAACCACCTATTTGATCGATACTTGGATTGACAATGCTTAATATTTCAAGATAAAAAATAAATAAAAAATTAGGGTACTTCAACAAAGGATTATATATTCAATAGGTAGGAGTTTTCGGCAATTCGTCAAACGGAAAAGATTATAATATGACAAAAATGCCTAACTAACTATTTGATGGCCACGCAAAACATTTGCAGTGATCCTTAACTTGACTCTAGCTATTATTTGAAGCGTAATAATAAATAAAAAAAATGATGATACATCAACATAGTGTTATCTAAACAAAAGTCGCAATTTTCCTAAGGTTCTTCGAGTAGAAATGACTTTAAGAAGCTGAAATTAACTAACCACCTATTTGATCGATACTTGGATTGACAATGCTTAATATTTAAAGTTAACTAGTAAATAAAAAATTAGGGTACTTCAACAAAGTATTATATATTCAATAGGTAGGAGTTTTCGGCAATTCGACAAACAGAAAAGAGCATAATATGACAAAAATGCCTAACTAATTATTTGATTGGCGCGCAAAACATTTGCAGTGATCCTTAACTTGACTCTAGCTATTATTTGAAGCGTAATAATAAATAAAAAAATGATGATACATCAACATAGTGTTATCTATACAAAAGTCCCAATTTTCCTAAGGTTCTTCGAGTAGAAATGACTTTAAGAAACTGAAATTAACTAACCACCTATTTGATCAATACTTGGATTGACAATGGTTAATATTTAAAGATAATTAGTAAATAAAAAATTAGGGTACTTCAATAAAGGATTATATATTCAATAGGTAGGAGTTTTCGGCAATTCTTCAAACAGAAAAGAGCGTAATATGACAAAAATGCCTAACTACCTTTTTGATCGCCGCGTAAAACATTTGCAGTGATCCTTAACTTAACTCTAGCTATTATTTGAAGCGTAATAATAAATAAAAAAATGATGATACATCAACATAGTGTTATCTATACAAAAGTCGCAATTTTCCTAAGGTTCCTCGTGTAGAAATGACTTTAACAAGATGAAATTAACTAACTACCTATTTGATCGATACTAGGATTGACAATGGTTAATATTTAAAGATAATTAGTAAATAAAAAATTAGGGTACTTCAATAAAGGATTATATATTCAATAGGTAGGAGTTTTCGGCAATTCTTCAAACAGAAAAGAGCGTAATATGACAAAAATGCCTAACTACCTTTTTGATCGCCGCGTAAAACATTTGCAGTGATCCTTAACTTGACTCTAGCTATTATTTGAAGCGTAATAACAAATAAAAAAATGATGATACATCAACATAGTGTTATCTATACAAAAGTCGCAATTTTCCTAAGGTTCCTCGAGTAGAAATGACTTTAAGAAAATGAAATTAACAAACTACCTATTTGATCGATACTAGGATTGACAATGCTTAATATTTCAAGATAACTAATAAATAAAAAATTAGGGTACTTCAACAAAGGATTATATATTCAATAGGTAGGAGTTTTCGGCAATTCGTCAAACGGAAAAGATTATAATATGACAAAAATGCCTAACTAACTATTTGATGGCCACGCAAAACATTTGCAGTGATCCTTAACTTGACTCTAGCTATTATTTGAAGCGTAATAATAAATAAAAAAAATGATGATACATCAACATAGTGTTATCTAAACAAAAGTCGCAATTTTCCTAAGGTTCTTCGAGTAGAAATGACTCTAAGAATGTGAAATTAACTAACCACCTATTTGATCGATACATGGATTGACAATGCTTAATATTTCAAGATAACTAATAAATAAAAAATTAGGGTACTTCAACAAAGCATTATATATTCAATAGGAAGGAGTTTTCGGCAATTCGTCAAACAGAAAAGAGCATAATATGACAAAAATTCCTAACTAACTATTTGATTGCCGCGCGAAACATTTGCAGTGATCCTTAACTTGACTCTAGCTATTATTTGAAGCGTAATAATAAATAAAAAAATGATGATAAATCAACATAGTGTTATCTATACAAAAGTCGCAATTTTCCTAAGGTTCTTCGAGTAGAAATGACTTTAAGAATGTGAAATTAACTAACTACCTATTTGATCGATACTTGGATTGACAATGCTTAATATTTCAAGATAACTAATAAATAAAAAATTAGGGTACTTCAACAAAGGATTATATATTCAATAGGTAGGAGTTTTCGGCAATTCGTCAAACAGAAATGCGCATAATATGACAAAAAATTCCTAACTACATATTTGATCGCCGCACAAAACATTTGCCGTGATCCTTAACTTTACTCTCGCAATTATTTGAAGTGTAATAATAAATAAAAAATGATGATACAACAACATAGCGTTATCTATACAAAAGTCGCAATTTTCCTAAGGTTCTTCGAGTAGAAGTGACTTTTAGAAGGTGAAATTAACTAACCACCTATTTGATCGATACTTGGATCGACAATGTTTAATATTTCAAGATAACTAGTAAATAAAAAATTGCGGTACTTCAACAAAGCATTATATAATCAATAGGTGGGAGTTTTCGGCAATTCTTCAAACATAAAATAGCATAATATGACAAAAATGCCTAACTACCTATTTGATCGCCGCGCAAAACATTTGCAGTGATCCTTAACTTGACTCTAGCTATTATTGGAAGCGTAATAATAAATAAAAAAATGAGGATACATCAACATAGTGTTATCTATACAAAAGTCGCAATTTTCCTAAGGTTCTTCTAGTGGAAATGACTTTAAGAAGGTGAAATTAACTTACCACCTATTTGATCGATACTTGGATTGACAATGCTTAATATTTCAAGATAACTAATAAATAAAAAATTAGGGTACTTCAACAAAGGATTAAATAATCAATAGGTATGAGTTTTCGGCAATTCGTCAAACAGAAAAGAGCATAATATGACAAAAATGCCTAACTAACTATTTGATGGCCGCGCAAAACATTTGCAGTGATCCTTAACTTGACTCTAGCTATTATTTGAAGCGTAATAATAAATAAAAAAATGAGGATACATCAACATAGTGTTATCTATACAAAAGTCGCAATTTTCCTAAGGTTCTTCGAGTAGAAATGACTTTAAGAAGCTGAAATTAACTAACCACCTATTTGATCGATACTTGGATTGACAATGCTTAATATTTAAAGTTAACTAGTAAATAAAAAATTAGGGTACTTCAACAAAGTATTATATATTAAATAGGTAGGAGTTTTCGGCAATTCGTCAAACAGAAAAGAGCATAATATGTCAAAAATGCCTAACTAACTATTTGATTGGCGCGCAAAACATTTGCAGTGATCCTTAACTTGACTCTAGCTATTATTTGAAGCGTAATAATAAATAAAAAAATGATGATACATCAACATAGTGTTATCTATACAAAAGTCCCAATTTTCCTAAGGTTCTTCGAGTAGAAATGACTTTAAGAAACTGAAATTAACTAACCACCTATTTGATCAATACTTGGATTGACAATGGTTAATATTTAAAGATAATTAGTAAATAAAAAGTTAGGGTACTTCAACAAAGGATTATATATTCAATAGGTAGGAGTTTTCGGCAATTCTTCAAACAGAAAAGAGCATAATATGACAAAAATGCCTAACTACCTTTTTGATCACCGCGCAAAACATTTGCAGTGATCCTTAACTTGACTCTAGCTATTATTTGAAGCGTAATAATAAATAAAAAAATGATGATACATCAACATAGTGTTATCTATACAAAAGTCGCAATTTTCCTAAGGTTCTTCGAGTAGAAATGACTTTAAGAATGTGAAATTAACTAACCACCTATTTGATCGATACTTGGATTGACAATGCATAATATTTCAAGATAACAAATAAATAAAAAATTAGGGTACTTCAACAAAGGATTATATATTCAATAGGTAGGAGTTTTCGGCAATTTGTCAAACAGAAAAGAGCATAATATGACAAAAATGCCTAACTAACTATTTGATTGCCAAGCAAAACATTTGCAGTTATCCTTAACTTGACTCTAGCTATTATTTGAAGCGTAATAATAAATAAAAAAATGATGATACATCAACATAGTGTTATCTATACAAAAGTCGCAATTTTCCTAAGGTTCTTCGAGTAGAAATGACTTTAAGAAACTGAAATTAACTAACCACCTATTTGATCAATACTTGGATTGACAATGGTTAATATTTAAAGATAATTAGTAAATAAAAAATTAGGGTACTTCAATAAAGGATTATATATTCAATAGGTAGGAGTTTTCGGCAATTCTTCAAACAGAAAAGAGCGTAATATGACAAAAATGCCTAACTACCTTTTTGATCGCCGCGTAAAACATTTGCGGTGATCCTTAACTTGACTCTATCTATTATTTGAAGCGTAATAATAAATAAAAAAAATGATGATACATCAACATAGTGTTATCTATACAAAAGTCGCAATTTTCCTAAGGTTCCTCGAGTAGAAATGACTTTAAGAAGATGAAATTAACTAACTACCTATTTGATCGATACTAGGATTGACAAATGCTTAATATTTCAAGATAACTAATAAATAAAAAATTAGGGTACTTCAACAAAGGATTATATATTCAATAGGTAGGAGTTTTCGGCAATTCGTCAGACAGAAAAGAGCATAATATGACAAAAATGCCTAACTAACTATTTGATGGCCGCGCAAAACATTTGCAGTGATCCTTAACTTCACTCTAGCTATTATTTGAAGCGTAATAATAAATAAAAAAATGATGATACATCAACATAGTGTTATCTAAACAAAAGTCGCAATTTTCCTAAGGTTCTTCGAGTAGAAATGACTTTAAGAATGTGAAATTAACTAACCACCTATTTGATCGATACTTGGATTGACAATGTTTAATATTTCAAGATAACAAATAAATAAAAAATAAGGGTACTTCAACAAAGGATTATATATTCAATAGGTAGGAGTTTTCGGCAATTCGTCAAACGGAAAAGATTATAATATGACAAAAATGCCTAACTAACTATTTGATGGCCACGCAAAACATTTGCAGTGATCCTTAACTTGACTCTAGCTATTATTTGAAGCGTAATAATAAATAAAAAAATGATGATACATCAACATAGTGTTATCTATACAAAAGTCGCAATTTTCCTAAGGTTCTTCGAGTAGAAATGACTTTAAGAATGTGAAATTAACTAACCACCTATTTGATCGATACTTGGATTGACAATGCATAATATTTCAAGATAACAAATAAATAAAAAATTAGGGTACTTCAACAAAGGATTATATATTCAATAGGTAGGAGTTTTCGGCAATTTGTCAAACAGAAAAGAGCATAATATGACAAAAATGCCTAACTAACTATTTGATTGCCGCGCAAAACATTTGCTGTGATCCTTAACTTGACTCTAGCTATTATTTGAAGCGTAATAATAAATAAAAAAATGATGATACATCAACATAGTGTTAGCTATACAAAAGTCGCAATTTTCCTAAGGTTCTTCGAGTAGAAATGACTTTAAGAAACTGAAATTAACTAACCACCTATTTGATCAATACTTGGATTGACAATGGTTAATATTTAAAGATAATTAGTAAATAAAAAATTAGGGTACTTCAATAAAGGATTATATATTCAATAGGTAGGAGTTTTCGGCAATTCTTCAAACAGAAAAGAGCGTAATATGACAAAAATGCCTAACTACCTTTTTGATCGCCGCGTAAAACATTTGCAGTGATCCTTAACTTAACTCTAGCTATTATTTGAAGCGTAATAATAAATAAAAAAATGATGATACATCAACATAGTGTTATCTATACAAAAGTCGCAATTTTCCTAAGGTTCTTCGAGTAGAAATGACTTTAAGAATGTGAAATTAACTAACTACCTATTTGATCGATACTTGGATTGACAATGCTTAATATTTCAAGATAACTAATAAATAAAAAATTAGGGTACTTCAACAAAGGATTATATATTCAATAGGTAGGAGTTTTCGGCAATTCGTCAAACAGAAATGCGCATAATATGACAAAAAATTCCTAACTACATATTTGATCGCCGCACAAAACATTTGCCGTGATCCTTAACTTTACTCTCGCAATTATTTGAAGTGTAATAATAAATAAAAAATGATGATACAACAACATAGCGTTATCTATACAAAAGTCGCAATTTTCCTAAGGTTCTTCGAGTAGAAGTGACTTTTAGAAGGTGAAATTAACTAACCACCTATTTGATCGATACTTGGATCGACAATGTTTAATATTTCAAGATAACTAGTAAATAAAAAATTGCGGTACTTCAACAAAGCATTATATAATCAATAGGTGGGAGTTTTCGGCAATTCTTCAAACATAAAATAGCATAATATGACAAAAATGCCTAACTACCTATTTGATCGCCGCGCAAAACATTTGCAGTGATCCTTAACTTGACTCTAGCTATTATTGGAAGCGTAATAATAAATAAAAAAATGAGGATACATCAACATAGTGTTATCTATACAAAAGTCGCAATTTTCCTAAGGTTCTTCTAGTGGAAATGACTTTAAGAAGGTGAAATTAACTTACCACCTATTTGATCGATACTTGGATTGACAATGCTTAATATTTCAAGATAACTAATAAATAAAAAATTAGGGTACTTCAACAAAGGATTAAATAATCAATAGGTATGAGTTTTCGGCAATTCGTCAAACAGAAAAGATTATAATATGACAAAAATGCCTAACTAACTATTTGATGGCCGCGCAAAACATTTGCAGTGATCCTTAACTTGACTCTAGCTATTATTTGAAGCGTAATAATAAATAAAAAAATGAGGATACATCAACATAGTGTTATCTATACAAAAGTCGCAATTTTCCTAAGGTTCTTCGAGTAGAAATGACTTTAAGAAGCTGAAATTAACTAACCACCTATTTGATCGATACTTGGATTGACAATGCTTAATATTTAAAGTTAACTAGTAAATAAAAAATTAGGGTACTTCAACAAAGTATTATATATTAAATAGGTAGGAGTTTTCGGCAATTCGTCAAACAGAAAAGAGCATAATATGTCAAAAATGCCTAACTAACTATTTGATTGGCGCGCAAAACATTTGCAGTGATCCTTAACTTGACTCTAGCTATTATTTGAAGCGTAATAATAAATAAAAAAATGATGATACATCAACATAGTGTTATCTATACAAAAGTCCCAATTTTCCTAAGGTTCTTCGAGTAGAAATGACTTTAAGAAACTGAAATTAACTAACCACCTATTTGATCAATACTTGGATTGACAATGGTTAATATTTAAAGATAATTAGTAAATAAAAAGTTAGGGTACTTCAACAAAGGATTATATATTCAATAGGTAGGAGTTTTCGGCAATTCTTCAAACAGAAAAGAGCATAATATGACAAAAATGCCTAACTACCTTTTTGATCGCCGCACAAAACATTTGCCGTGATCCTTAACTTTACTCTCGCAATTATTTGAAGTGTAATAATAAATAAAAAATGATGATACAACAACATAGCGTTATCTATACAAAAGTCGCAATTTTCCTAAGGTTCTTCTAGTGGAAATGACTTTAAGAAGGTGAAATTAACTTACCACCTATTTGATCGATACTTGGATTGACAATGCTTAATATTTCAAGATAACTAATAAATAAAAAATTAGGGTACTTCAACAAAGGATTAAATAATCAATAGGTATGAGTTTTCGGCAATTCGTCAAACAGAAAAGAGCATAATATGACAAAAATGCCTAACTAACTATTTGATGGCCGCGCAAAACATTTGCAGTGATCCTTAACTTGACTCTAGCTATTATTTGAAGCGTAATAATAAATAAAAAAATGAGGATACATCAACATAGTGTTATCTATACAAAAGTCGCAATTTTCCTAAGGTTCTTCGAGTAGAAATGACTTTAAGAAGCTGAAATTAACTAACCACCTATTTGATCGATACTTGGATTGACAATGCTTAATATTTAAAGTTAACTAGTAAATAAAAAATTAGGGTACTTCAACAAAGTATTATATATTAAATAGGTAGGAGTTTTCGGCAATTCGTCAAACAGAAAAGAGCATAATATGTCAAAAATGCCTAACTAACTATTTGATTGGCGCGCAAAACATTTGCAGTGATCCTTAACTTGACTCTAGCTATTATTTGAAGCGTAATAATAAATAAAAAAATGATGATACATCAACATAGTGTTATCTATACAAAAGTCCCAATTTTCCTAAGGTTCTTCGAGTAGAAATGACTTTAAGAAACTGAAATTAACTAACCACCTATTTGATCAATACTTGGATTGACAATGGTTAATATTTAAAGATAATTAGTAAATAAAAAGTTAGGGTACTTCAACAAAGGATTATATATTCAATAGGTAGGAGTTTTCGGCAATTCTTCAAACAGAAAAGAGCATAATATGACAAAAATGCCTAACTACCTTTTTGATCACCGCGCAAAACATTTGCAGTGATCCTTAACTTGACTCTAGCTATTATTTGAAGCGTAATAATAAATAAAAAAATGATGATACATCAACATAGTGTTATCTATACAAAAGTCGCAATTTTCCTAAGGTTCTTCGAGTAGAAATGACTTTAAGAATGTGAAATTAACTAACCACCTATTTGATCGATACTTGGATTGACAATGCATAATATTTCAAGATAACAAATAAATAAAAAATTAGGGTACTTCAACAAAGGATTATATATTCAATAGGTAGGAGTTTTCGGCAATTTGTCAAACAGAAAAGAGCATAATATGACAAAAATGCCTAACTAACTATTTGATTGCCAAGCAAAACATTTGCAGTTATCCTTAACTTGACTCTAGCTATTATTTGAAGCGTAATAATAAATAAAAAAATGATGATACATCAACATAGTGTTATCTATACAAAAGTCGCAATTTTCCTAAGGTTCTTCGAGTAGAAATGACTTTAAGAAACTGAAATTAACTAACCACCTATTTGATCAATACTTGGATTGACAATGGTTAATATTTAAAGATAATTAGTAAATAAAAAATTAGGGTACTTCAATAAAGGATTATATATTCAATAGGTAGGAGTTTTCGGCAATTCTTCAAACAGAAAAGAGCGTAATATGACAAAAATGCCTAACTACCTTTTTGATCGCCGCGTAAAACATTTGCGGTGATCCTTAACTTGACTCTATCTATTATTTGAAGCGTAATAATAAATAAAAAAAATGATGATACATCAACATAGTGTTATCTATACAAAAGTCGCAATTTTCCTAAGGTTCCTCGAGTAGAAATGACTTTAAGAAGATGAAATTAACTAACTACCTATTTGATCGATACTAGGATTGACAAATGCTTAATATTTCAAGATAACTAATAAATAAAAAATTAGGGTACTTCAACAAAGGATTATATATTCAATAGGTAGGAGTTTTCGGCAATTCGTCAGACAGAAAAGAGCATAATATGACAAAAATGCCTAACTAACTATTTGATGGCCGCGCAAAACATTTGCAGTGATCCTTAACTTGACTCTAGCTATTATTTGAAGCGTAATAATAAATAAAAAAATGATGATACATCAACATAGTGTTAGCTATACAAAAGTCGCAATTTTCCTAAGGTTCTTCGAGTAGAAATGACTTTAAGAAACTGAACTTAACTAACCACCTATTTGATCAATACTTGGATTGACAATGGTTAATATTTAAAGATAATTAGTAAATAAAAAATTAGGGTACTTCAATAAAGGATTATATATTCAATAGGTAGGAGTTTTCGGCAATTCTTCAAACAGAAAAGAGCGTAATATGACAAAAATGCCTAACTACCTTTTTGATCGCCGCGTAAAACATTTGCAGTGATCCTTAACTTGACTCTAGCTATTATTTGTAGCGTAATAATAAATAAAAAAATGATGATACATCAACATAGTGTTATCTATACAAAAGTCGCAATTTTCCTAAGGTTCATCGAGTAGAAATGACTTTAAGAAGATGAAATTAACAAACTACCTATTTGATCGATACTAGGATTGACAATGCTTAATATTTCAAGATAACTAATAAATAAAAAATTAGGGTACTTCAACAAAGGATTATATATTCAATAGGTAGGAGTTTTCGGCAATTCGTCAGACAGAAAAGAGCATAATATGACAAAAATGCCTAACTAACTATTTGATGGCCGCGCAAAACATTTGCAGTGATCCTTAACTTGACTCTAGCTATTATTTGAAGCGTAATAATAAATAAAAAAATGATGATACATCAACATAGTGTTTTCTAAACAAAAGTCGCAATTTTCCTAAGATTCTTCGAGTAGAAATTACTTTAAGAATGTGAAATTAACTAACCCCCTATTTGATCGATACTTGGATTGACAATGCTTAATATTTCAAGATAACAAATAAATAAAAAATTAGGGTACTTCAACAAAGGATTATATATTCAATAGGTAGGAGTTTTCGGCAATTCGTCATACGGAAAAGATTATAATATGACAAAAATGCCTAACTAACTATTTGATGGCCACGCAAAACATTTGCAGTGATCCTTAACTTGACTCTAGCTATTATTTGAAGCGTAATAATAAATAAAAAAATGATGATACATCAACATAGTGTTATCTAAACAAAAGTCGCAATTTTCCTAAGGTTCTTCGAGTAGAAATGACTTTAAGAATGTGAAATTAACTAACCACATATTTGATCGATACATGGATTGACAAAGATTAATATTTCAAGATAACTAATAAATAAAAAATTAGGGTACTTCAACAAAGGATTATATATTCAATAGGTAGGAGTTTTCGGCAATTCGTCAAACAGAAATGCGCATAATATGACAAAAAATTCCTAACTACATATTTGATCGCCGCACAAAACATTTGCCGTGATCCTTAACTTTACTCTCGCTATTATTTGAAGTGTAATAATAAATAAAAAATGATGATTCAACAACATAGCGTTATCTATACAAAAGTCGCAATTTTCCTAAGGTTCTTCGAGTAGAAGTGACTTTTAGAAGGTGAAATTAACTAACCACCTATTTGATCGATACTTGGATCGACAATGTTTAATATTTCAAGATAACTAGTAAATAAAAAATTGCGGTACTTCAACAAAGCATTATATAATCAATAGGTGGGAGTTTTCGGCAATTCTTCAAACATAAAAAAGCATAATATGACAAAAATGCCTAACTACCTATTTGATCGCCGCGCAAAACATTTGCAGTGATCCTTAACTTGACTCTAGCTATTATTGCAAGCGTAATAATAAATAAAAAAATGAGGATACATCAACATAGTGTTATCTATACAAAAGTCACAATTTTCCTAAGGTTCTTCGAGTAGAAATGATTTTAAGAAGGTGAAATTAACTAACTACCTATTTGATCGATACATGGATTGACAATGCTTAATATTTCAAGATAACTAATAAATAAAAAATTAGGGTACTTCAACAAAGCATTATATATTCAATAGGTAGGAGTTTTCGGCAATTCGTCAAACAGAAAAGAGCATAATATGACAAAAATTCCTAACTAACTATTTGATGGCCGCGCAAAACATTTGCAGTGATCCTTAACTTGACTCTAGCTATTATTTGAAGCGTAATAATAAATAAAAAAATGATGATACATCAACATAGTGTTATCTATACAAAAGTCGCAATTTTCTTAAGGTTCTTCGAGTAGAAATGACTTTAAGAAGGTGAAATTAACTAACCACCTATTTGATCGATACTTGGATTGACAATGCTTAATATTTCAAGTTAACAAATAAATAAAAAATTAGGGTACTTCAACAAAGGATTATATATTCAATAGGTAGGACTTTTCGGCAAGTCGTAAAACAGAAAGGAGCGTAATATGACAAAAATTCCTAACTAACTATTTGATGGCCGCGCAAAACATTTGCAGTGATCCTTAACTTGACTCTAGCTATTATTTGAACCGTAATAATAAATAAAAAAATGATGATACATCAACATAGTGTTATCTATACAAAAGTCGCAATTTTCCTAAGGTTCTTCGAGTAGAAATGACTTTAAGAAACTGAAATTAACTAACCACCTATTTGATCAATACTTGGATTGACAATGGTTAATATTTAAAGATAATTAGTAAATAAAAAATTAGGGTACTTCAATAAAGGATTATATTTTCAATAGGTAGGAGTTTTCGGCAATTCTTCAAACAGAAAAGAGCATAATATGACAAAAATGCCTAACTAACTATTTGATTGGCGCGCAAAACATTTGCAGTGATCCTTAACTTGACTCTAGCTATTTTTTGAAGCGTAATAATAAGTAAAAAAATGATGATACATCAACATAGTGTTATCTATACAAAAGTCCCAATTTTCCTAAGGTTCTTCGAGTAGAAATGACTTTAAGAAACTGAAATTAACTAACCACCTATTTGATCAATACTTGGATTGACAATGGTTAATATTTAAAGATAATTAGTAAATAAAAAGTTAGGGTACTTCAACAAAGGATTATATATTCAAAAGGTAGGAGTTTTCGGCAATTCGTCAGACAGAAAAGAGCATAATATGACAAAAATGCCTAACTACCTATTTGATCGCCGCGCAAAACATTTGCAGTGATCCTTAACTTGACTCTAGCTATTATTGCAAGCGTAATAATAAATAAAAAAATGAGGATACATCAACATAGTGTTATCTATACAAAAGTCACAATTTTCCTAAGGTTCTTCGAGTAGAAATGATTTTAAGAAGGTGAAATTAACTAACTACCTATTTGATCGATACATGGATTGACAATGCTTAATATTTCAAGATAACTAATAAATAAAAAATTAGGGTACTTCAACAAAGCATTATATATTCAATAGGTAGGAGTTTTCGGCAATTCGTCAAACAGAAAAGAGCATAATATGACAAAAATTCCTAACTAACTATTTGATGGCCGCGCAAAACATTTGCAGTGATCCTTAACTTGACTCTAGCTATTATTTGAAGCGTAATAATAAATAAAAAAATGATGATACATCAACATAGTGTTATCTATACAAAAGTCGCAATTTTCTTAAGGTTCTTCGAGTAGAAATGACTTTAAGAAGGTGAAATTAACTAACCACCTATTTGATCGATACTTGGATTGACAATGCTTAATATTTCAAGTTAAAAAATAAATAAAAAATTAGGGTACTTCAACAAATGATTATATATTCAATAGGTAGGAGTTTTTGGCAATTCGTCAAATAGAAAAGAGCATAATATGACAAAAATGCCTAACTAACTATTTGATGGCCGCGCAAAACATTTGCAGTGATCCTTAACTTGACTCTAGCTATTATTTGAAGCGTAATAATAAATAAAAAAATGATGATACATCAACATAGTGTTATCTATACAAAAGTCGCAATTTTCTTAAGGTTCTTCGAGTAGAAATGACTTTAAGAAGGTGAAATTAACTAACCACCTATTTGATAGATACTTGGATTGACAATGCTTAATATTTCAAGTTAACAAATAAATAAAAAATTAGGGTACTTCAACAAAGGATTATATATTCAATAGGTAGGACTTTTCGGCAAGTCGTAAAACAGAAAGGAGCGTAATATGACAAAAATTCCTAACTAACTATTTGATGGCCGCGCAAAACATTTGCAGTGATCCTTAACTTGACTCTAGCTAATATTTGAACCGTAATAATAAATAAAAAAATGATGATACATCAACATAGTGTTATCTATACAAAAGTCGCAATTTTCCTAAGGTTCTTCGAGTAGAAATGACTTTAAGAAACTGAAATTAACTAACCACCTATTTGATCAATACTTGGATTGACAATGGTTAATATTTAAAGATAATTAGTAAATAAAAAATTAGGGTATTTCAATAAAGGATTATATATTCAATAGGTAGGAGTTTTCGGCAATTCTTCAAACAGAAAAGAGCATAATATGACAAAAATGCCTAACTAACTATTTGATTGGCGCGCAAAACATTTGCAGTGATCCTTAACTTGACTCTAGCTATTTTTTGAAGCGTAATAATAAGTAAAAAAATGATGATACATCAACATAGTGTTATCTATACAAAAGTCCCAATTTTCCTAAGGTTCTTCGAGTAGAAATGACTTTAAGAAACTGAAATTAACTAACCACCTATTTGATCAATACTTGGATTGACAATGGTTAATATTTAAAGATAATTAGTAAATAAAAAATTAGGGTACTTCAATAAAGTATTATATATTCAATAGGTAGGAGTTTTCGGCAATTCTTCAAACATAAAATAGCATAATATGACAAAAATGCCTAACTACCTATTTGATCGCCGCGCAAAACATTTGCAGTGATCCTTAACTTGACTCTAGCTATTATTGGAAGCGTAATAATAAATAAAAAAATGAGGATACATCAACATAGTGTTATCTATACAAAAGTCGCAATTTTCCTAAGGTTCTTCTAGTGGAAATGACTTTAAGAAGGTGAAATTAACTTACCACCTATTTGATCGATACTTGGATTGACAATGCTTAATATTTCAAGATAACTAATAAATAAAAAATTAGGGTACTTCAACAAAGGATTAAATAATCAATAGGTATGAGTTTTCGGCAATTCGTCAAACAGAAAAGAGCATAATATGACAAAAATGCCTAACTAACTATTTGATGGCCGCGCAAAACATTTGCAGTGATCCTTAACTTGACTCTAGCTATTATTTGAAGCGTAATAATAAATAAAAAAATGAGGATACATCAACATAGTGTTATCTATACAAAAGTCGCAATTTTCCTAAGGTTCTTCGAGTAGAAATGACTTTAAGAAGCTGAAATTAACTAACCACCTATTTGATCGATACTTGGATTGACAATGCTTAATATTTAAAGTTAACTAGTAAATAAAAAATTAGGGTACTTCAACAAAGTATTATATATTCAATAGGTAGGAGTTTTCGGCAATTCGTCAATACTTGGATTGACAATGGTTAATATTTAAAGATAATTAGTAAATAAAAAATTAGGGTACTTCAATAAAGGATTATATATTCAATAGGTAGGAGTTTTCGGCAATTCTTCAAACAGAAAAGAGCATAATATGACAAAAATGCCTAACTAACTATTTGATTGGCGCGCAAAACATTTGCAGTGATCCTTAACTTGACTCTAGCTATTTTTTGAAGCGTAATAATAAGTAAAAAAATGATGATACATCAACATAGTGTTATCTATACAAAAGTCCCAATTTTCCTAAGGTTCTTCGAGTAGAAATGACTTTAAGAAACTGAAATTAACTAACCACCTATTTGATCAATACTTGGATTGACAATGGTTAATATTTAAAGATAATTAGTAAATAAAAAATTAGGGTACTTCAACAAAGGATTATATATTCAATAGGTAGGAGTTTTCGGCAATTCGTCAATCGGAAAAGAGCATAATATGACAAAAATGCCTAACTAACTATTTGATGGCCACGCAAAACATTTCCAGTGATCCTTAACTTGACTCTAGCTATTATTTGAAGCGTAATAATAAATAAAAAAATGATGATACATCAACATAGTGTTATCTATACAAAAGTCGCAATTTTCTTAAGGTTCTTCGAGTAAAAATGACTTTAAGAAGGTG
Source organism: Rhodomyrtus psidioides (assembly GCA_021437785.1). NCBI lineage: Eukaryota > Viridiplantae > Streptophyta > Magnoliopsida > Myrtales > Myrtaceae > Rhodomyrtus > Rhodomyrtus psidioides. The sequence goes on along the minus strand of JAILYB010000059.1, from coordinate 4,678,985 downwards.
AAATTAACTAACCACCTATTTGATCGATACTTGGATTGACAATGCTTAATATTTCAAGTTAACAAATAAATAAAAAATTAGGGTACTTCAACAAATGATTATATATTCAATAGGTAGGAGTTTTTGGCAATTCGTCAAACAGAAAAGAGCATAATATGACAAAAATGCCTAACTAACTATTTGATGGCCGCGCAAAACATTTGCAGTGATCCTTAACTTGACTCTAGCTATTATTTGAAGCGTAATAATAAATAAAAAATGATGATACATAAACATAGTGTTATCTATACAAAAGTCGCAATTTTCCTAAGGTTCTTCGAGTAGAAATGACTTTAAGAAACTGAAATTAACTAACCACCTATTTGATCAATACTTGGATTGACAATGGTTAATATTTAAAGATAATTAGTAAATAAAAAATTAGGGTACTTCAATAAAGGATTATATATTCAATAGGTAGGAGTTTTCGGCAATTCTTCAAACCGAAAAGAGCATAATATGACAAAAATGCCTAACTAACTATTTGATGGCCACGCAAAACATTTGCAGTGATCCTTAACTTGACTCTAGCTATTATTTGAAGCGTAATAATAAATAAAAAAATGATGATACATCAACATAGTGTTATCTATACAAAAGTCGCAATTTTCTTAAGGTTCTTCGAGTAGAAATGACTTTAAGAAGGTGAAATTAACTAACCACCTATTTGATCGATACTTGGATTGACAATGCTTAATATTTCAAGTTAACAAATAAATAAAAAATAAGGGTACTTCAACAAAGGATTATATATTCAATAGGTAGGAGTTTTCGGCAATTCGTCAAACGGAAAAGAGCATAATATGACAAAAATGCCTAACTAACTATTTGATGGCCACGCAAAACATTTGCAGTGATCCTTAACTTGACTCTAGCTATTATTTGAAGCGTAATAATAAATAAAAAAATGATGATACATCAACATAGTGTTATCTATACAAAAGTCGCAATTTTCTTAAGGTTCTTCGAGTAGAAATGACTTTAAGAAGGTGAAATTAACTAACCACCTATTTGATCGATACTTGGATTGACAATGCTTAATATTTCAAGTTAACAAATAAATAAAAAATTAGGGTACTTCAACAAAGGATTATATATTCAATAGGTAGGAGTTTTCGGCAAGTCGTAAAACAGAAAGGAGCGTAATATGACAAAAATGCCTAACTAACTATTTGATGGCCGCGCAAAACATTTGCAGTGATCCTTAACTTGACTCTAGCTATTATTTGAACCGTAATAATAAATAAAAAAATGATGATACATCAACATAGTGTTATCTATACAAAAGTCGCAATTTTCTTAAGGTTCTTCGAGTAGAAATGACTTTAAGAAGGTGAAATTAACTAACCACCTATTTGATCGATACTTGGATTGACAATGCTTAATATTTCAAGTTAACAAATAAATAAAAAATTAGGGTACTTCAACAAATGATTATATATTCAATAGGTAGGAGTTTTTGGCAATTCGTCAAACAGAAAAGAGCATAATATGACAAAAATGCCTAACTAACTATTTGATGGCCGCGCAAAACATTTGCAGTGATCCTTAACTTGACTCTAGCTATTATTTGAAGCGTAATAATAAATAAAAAAATGATGATACATCAACATAGTGTTATCTATACAAAAGTCGCAATTTTCTTAAGGTTCTTCGAGTAGAAATGACTTTAAGAGGTGAAATTAACTAACCACCTATTTGATCGATACTTGGATTGACAATGCTTAATATTTCAAGTAAACAAATAAATAAAAAATAAGGGTACTTCAACAAAGGATTATATATTCAATAGGTAGGAGTTTTCGGCAATTCGTCAAACGGAAAAGAGCATAATATGACAAAAAAGCCTAACTAACTATTTGATGGCCACGCAAAACATTTGCAGTGATCCTTAACTTGACTCTAGCTATTATTTGAAGCGTAATAATAAATAAAAAAATGATGATACATCAACATAGTGTTATCTATACAAAAGTCGCAATTTTCTTAAGGTTCTTCGAGTAGAAATGACTTTAAGAAGGTGAAATTAACTAACCACCTATTTGATCGATACTTGGATTGACAATGCTTAATATTTCAAGTTAACAAATAAATAAAAAATTTGGGTACTTCAACAAAGGATTATATATTCAATAGGTAGGAGTTTTCGGCAAGTCGTAAAACAGAAAGGAGCGTAATATGACAAAAATGCCTAACTAACTATTTGATGGCCGCGCAAAACATTTGCAGTGATCCTTAACTTGACTCTAGCTATTATTTGAACCGTAATAATAAATAAAAAAATGATGATACATCAACATAGTGTTATCTATACAAAAGTCGCAATTTTCCTAAGGTTCTTCGAGTAGAAATGACTTTAAGAAGGTGAAATTAACTAACCACCTATTTGATCGATACTTGGATTGACAATGCTTAATATTTCAAGATAACTAATAAATAAAAAATTAGGGTACTTCAACAAAGGATTATATATTCAATAGGTAGGAGTTTTCGGCAATTCGTCAAAGAGAAAAGAGCATAATATTACAAAAATGCCTAACTACCTATTTGATGGCCGCTCAAAACATTTGCAGTGATCCTTAACTTGACTCTAGCTATTATTTGAAGTGTAATAATAAATAAAAAAATGATGATACATCAACATAGTGTTATCTATACAAAAGTCGCAATTTTCTTAAGGTTCTTCGAGTAGAAATGACTTTAAGAAGGTGAAATTAACTAACCACATATTTGATCGATACTTGGATTGACAATGCTTAATATTTCAAGTTAACAAATAAATAAAAAATTAGGGTACTTCAACAAAGGATTATATATTCAATAGGTAGGAGTTTTCGGCAAGTCGTAAAACAGAAAGGAGCGTAATATGACAAAAATGCCTAACTAACTATTTGATGGCCGCGCAAAACATTTGCAGTGATCCTTAACTTGACTCTAGCTATTATTTGAACCGTAATAATAAATAAAAAAATGATGATACATCAACATAGTGTTATCTATATAAAAGTCGCAATTTTCCTAAGGTTCTTCGAGTAGAAATGACTTTAAGAAGGTGAAATTAACTAACCACCTATTTGATCAATACTTGGATTGACAATGCTTAATATTTAAAGATAACTAGTAAATAAAAAATTAGGGTACTTCAATAAAGGATTATATATTCAATAGGTAGGAGTTTTCGGCAATTCTTCAAACAGAAAAGAGCATAATATGACAAAAATGCCTAACTACCTTTTTGATCGCCGCGCAAAACATTTGCAGTGATCCTTAACTTGACTCTAGCTATTATTTGAACCGTAATAATAAATAAAAAAGTGATGATACATCAACATAGAGTTATCTATACAAAAGTCGCAATTTTCCTAAAGTTCCTCGTGTAGAAATGACTTTAAGAAGGTGAAATTAACTAACTACCTATTTGATCGATACTAGGATTGACAATGCTTAATATTTCAAGATAACTAATAAATAAAAAATTAGGGTACTTCAACAAAGGATTATATATTCAATAGGTAGAAGTTTTCGGCAATTCGTCAAACAGAAAAGAGCATAATATGACAAAAATGCCTAACTAACTATTTGATGGCCGCGCAAAACATTCGCAGTGATCCTTAACTTCACTCTAGCTATTATTTGAAGCGTAATAATAAATAAAAAAATGATGATACATCAACATAGTGTTATCTATACAAAAGTCGCAATTTTCCTAAGCTTCTTCGACTAGAAATGACTTTAAGAATGTGAAATTAACTAACCACCTATTTGATCGATACTTGGATTGACAATGCTTAATATTTCAAGATAACAAATAAATAAAAAAATTTGGGTACTTCAACAAAGGATTATATATTCAATAGGTAGGAGTTTTCGGCAATTCGTCAAACAGAAAAGAGCATAATATGACAAAAATGCCTAACTAACTATTTGATGGGCACGCAAAACATTTGCAGTGATCCTTAACTTGACTCTAGCTATTATTTGAAGCGTAATAATAAATAAAAAAATGATGATACATCAACATAGTGTTATCTATACAAAAGTCGCAATTTTCCTAAGGTTCTTCGAGTAGAAATGACTTTAAGAATGTGAAATTAACTAACCACCTATTTGATCGATACTTGGATTGACAATGCTTAATATTTCAAGATAACAAATAAACAAAAAATTAGGGTACTTCAACAAAGGATTATATATTCAATAGGTAGGAGTTTTCGGCAATTCGTCAAACGGAAAAGAGCATAATATGACAAAAATGCCTAACTAACTATTTGATGGCCACGCAAAACATTTGCAGTGATCCTTAACTTGACTCTAGCTATTATTTGAACGATAATAATAAATAAAAAAATTATGATACATCAACATAGTGTTATCTATACAAAAGTCGCAATTTTCCTAAGGTTCCTCGAGTAGAAATGACTTTAAGAAGGTGAAATTAACTAACTACCTATTTGATCGATACTGGGATTGACAATGCATAATATTTCAAGATAACAAATAAATAAAAAATTAGGGTACTTCAACAAAGGATTATATATTCAATAGGTAGGAGTTTTCGGCAATTCGTCAAACAGAAAAGAGCTTAATATGACAAAAATGCCTAACTAACTATTTGATTGCCGCGCAAAACATTTGCAGTGATCCTTAACTTGACTCTAGCTATTATTTGAAGCGTAATAATAAATAAAAAAATGATGATACATCAACATAGTGTTATCTATACAAAAGTCGCAATTTTCCTAAGGTTCTTCGAGTAGAAATGACTTTAAGAAACTGAAATTAACTAACCTCCTATTTGATCAATACTTGGATTGACAATGGTTAATATTTAAAGATAATTAGTAAATAGAAAATTAGGGTACTTCAATAAAGGATTATATATTCAATAGGTAGGAGTTTTCGGCAATTCTTCAAACAGAAAAGAGCATAATATGACAAAAATGCCTAACTACCTTTTTGATCGCCGCGCAAAACATTTGCAGTGATCCTTAACTTGACTCTAGCTATTATTTGAAGCATAAGAATAATTAAAAAAATGATGATACATCAACATAGTGTTATCTATACAAAAGTCGCAATTTTCCTAAGATTCTTCGAGTAGAAATGACTTTAAGAAGCTGAAATTAACTAACCACCTATTTGATCAATACTTGGATTGACAATGCTTAATATTTCAAGATAACTAGTAAATAAAAAATTAGGGTACTTAAACAAAGGATTATATATTCAATAGGTAGGAGTTTTCGGCAATTCTTCAAACAGAAAAGAGCATAATATGACAAAAATGCCTAACTACCTTTTTGATCGCCGCGCAAAACATTTGCAGTGATCCTTAACTTGACTCTAGCTATTATTTGAAGCATAATAATAATTAAAAAAATGATGATACATCAACATAGTGTTATCTATACAAAAGTCGCTATTTTCCTAAGGTTCTTCGAGTAGAAATGACTTTAAGAAGCTGAAATTAACTAACCACCTATTTGATCAATACTTGGATTGACAATGCTTAATCTTTAAAGATAACTAGTAAATAAAAAATTAGGGTACTTAAACAAAGGATTATATATTCAATAGGTAGGAGTTTTCGGCAACTCTTCAAACAGAAAAGAGCATAATATGACAAAAATGCCTAACTACCATTTTGATCGCCGCACAAAACATTTGCAGTGATCCTTAACTTGACTCTAGCTATTATTTGAAGCGAAAGAATAATTAAAAAAATGATGATACATCAACATAGTGTTATCTATACAAAAGTCGCAATTTTCCTAAGGTTCTTCGAGTAGAAATGACTTTAAGAAGGTGAAATTATCTAACTACCTATTTGATCGATACTAGGATTGACAATGCTTAATATTTCAAGATAACTAATAAATAAAAAATTAGGGTACTTCAACAAAGGATTATATATTCAATAGGAAGGAGTTTTCGGCAATTCGTGAAACAGAAAAGAGCATAATATGACAAAAATGCCTAACTAACTATTTGATAACCACGCAAAACATTTGCAGTGATCCTTAACTTGACTCTAGCTATTATTTGAAGCGTAATAATAAATAAAAAAATGATGATACATCAACATAGTGTTATCTATACAAAAGTCGCAATTTTCCTAAGGTTCTTCGAGTAGAAATGACTTTAAGAATGTAAAATTAACTAACCACCTATTTGATCGATACTTGGATTGACAATGCTTAATATTTCAAGATAACAAATAAATAAAAAATTAGGGCACTTCAACAAAGGATTATATATTCAATAGGTAGGAGTTTTCGGCAATTCGTCAAACAGAAAAGAGCATAATATGACAAAAATGCCTAACTAACTATTTGATGGCCGCGCAAAACATTGGCAGTGATCCTTAACTTGACTCTAGCTATTATTTGAAGCGCAATAATAAAAAAAAAATGATGACACATCAACATAGTGTTATCTATACAAAAGTCGCAATTTTCCTAAGGTTCTTCGAGTAGAAATGACTTTAAGAAGCTGAAATTAACTAACCACCTATTTGATCGACACTTGGATTGACAATGCATAATATTTCAAGATAACAAATAAATAAAAAATTAGGGTACTTCAACAAAGGATTATATATTCAATAGGTAGGAGTTTTCGGCAATTCGTCAAACAGAAAAGTGCATAATATGACAAAAATGCCTAACTAACTATTTGATTGCCGCACAAAACATTTGCAGTGATCCTTAACTTGACTCTAGCTATTATTTGAAGCGTAATAATAAATAAAAAAATGATGATACATCAACATAGTGTTATCTATACAAAAGTCGCAATTTTCCTAAGGTTCTTCGAGTAGAAATGACTTTAAGAATGTAAAATTAACTAACCACCTATTTGATCGATACTTGGATTGACAATGCTTAATATTTCAAGATAACAAATAAATAAAAAATTAGGGCACTTCAACAAAGGATTATATATTCAATAGGTAGGAGTTTTCGGCAATTCGTCAAACAGAAAAGAGCATAATATGACAAAAATGCCTAACTAACTATTTGATGGCCGCGCAAAACATTGGCAGTGATCCTTAACTTGACTCTAGCTATTATTTGAAGCGCAATAAAAAATAAAAAAATGATGACACATCAACATAGTGTTATCTATGCAAAAGTTGCAATTTTCCTAAGGTTCTTCGAGTAGAAATGACTTTAAGAAGCTGAAATTAACTAACCACCTATTTGATCAATACTTGGATTGACAATGCTTAATCTTTAAAGATAACTAGTAAATAAAAAATTAGGGTACTTAAACAAAGGATTATATATTCAATAGGTAGGAGTTTTCGGCAATTCTTCAAACAGAAAAGAGCATAATATGACAAAAATGCCTAACTACCTTTTTGATCGCCGCGCAAAACATTTGCAGTGATCCTTAACTTGACTCTAGCTATTATTTGAAGCGTAATAATAAATAAAAAAATGATGATACATCAACATAGTGTTATCTATACAAAAGTCGCAATTTTCCTAAGGTTTTTCATGTAGAAATGACTTTAAGAATGTAAAATTAACTAACCACCTATTTGATCGATACTTGGATTGACAATGCTTAATATTTCAAGATAACAAATAAATAAAAAATTAGGGTACTTCAACAAAGGATTATATATTCAATAGGTAGGAGTTTTCGGCAATTCGTTAAACAGAAAAGAGCATAATATGACAAAAATGCCTAACTAACTATTTGATGGCCGCGCAAAACATTTGCAGTGATCCTTAACTTGACTCTAGCTATTATTTGAAGCGTAATAATAAATAAAAAAATGATGATACATCAACATAGTGTTATCAATACAAAAGTCGCAATTTTCCTAAGGTTCTTCGAGTAGAAATGACTTTAAGAAGCTGAAATTAACTAACCACCTATTTGATCAATACTTGGATTGACAATGCTTAATCTTTAAAGATAACTAGTAAATAAAAAATTAGGGTACTTAAACAAAGGATTATATATTCAATAGGTAGGAGTTTTCGGCAACTCTTCAAACAGAAAAGAGCATAATATGACAAAAATGCCTAACTACCATTTTGATCGCCGCGCAAAACATTTGCAGTGATCCTTAACTTGACTCTAGCTATTATTTGAAGCGTAAGAATAATTAAAAAAATGATGATACATCAACATAGTGTTATCTATACAAAAGTCGCAATTTTCCTAAGGTTCTTCGAGTAGAAATGACTTTAAGAAGGTGAAATTATCTAACTACCTATTTGATCGATACTAGGATTGACAATGCTTAATATTTCAAGATAACTAATAAATAAAAAATTAGGGTACTTCAACAAAGGATTATATATTCAATAGGAAGGAGTTTTCGGCAATTCGTGAAACAGAAAAGAGCATAATATGACAAAAATGCCTAACTAACTATTTGATAACCACGCAAAACATTTGCAGTGATCCTTAACTTGACTCTAGCTATTATTTGAAGCGTAATAATAAATAAAAAAATGATGATACATCAACATAGTTTTATCTATACAAAAGTCGCAATTTTCCTAAGGTTCTTCGAGTAGAAATGACTTTAAGAATGTAAAATTAACTAACCACCTATTTGATCGATACTTGGATTGACAATGCTTAATATTTCAAGATAACAAATAAATAAAAAATTAGGGCACTTCAACAAAGGATTATATATTCAATAGGTAGGAGTTTTCGGCAATTCGTCAAACAGAAAAGAGCATAATATGACAAAAATGCCTAACTAACTATTTGATGGCCGCGCAAAACATTGGCAGTGATCCTTAACTTGACTCTAGCTATTATTTGAAGCGTAATAATAAATAAAAAAATGATGATACATCAACATAGTGTTATCTATACAAAAGTCGCAATTTTCCTAAGGTTCTTCGAGTAGAAATGACTTTAAGAATGTGAAATTAACTAACCACCTATTTGATCGACACTTGGATTGACAATGCATAATATTTCAAGTTAACAAATAAATAAAAAATTAGGGTACTTCAACAAGGGATTATATATTCAATAGGTAGGAGTTTTCGGCAATTCGTCAAACAGAAAAGTGCATAATATGACAAAAATGCCTAACTAACTATTTGATTGCCGCGCAAAACATTTGCAATGATCCTTAACTTGACTCTAGCTATTATTTGAAGCGTAATAATAAATAAAAAAATGATGATACATCAACATAGTGTTATCTATACAAAAGTCGCAATTTTCCTAAGGTTCTTCGAGTAGAAATGACTTTAAGAATGTAAAATTAACTAACCACCTATTTGATCGATACTTGGATTGAAAATGCTTAATATTTCAAGATAACAAATAAATAAAAAATTAGGGCACTTCAACAAAGGATTATATATTCAATAGGTAGGAGTTTTCGGCAATTCGTCAAACAGAAAAGAGCATAATATGACAAAAATGCCTAACTAACTATTTGATGGCCGCGCAAAACATTGGCAGTGATCCTTAACTTGACTCTAGCTATTATTTGAAGCGCAATAATAAATAAAAAAATGATGACATATCAACATAGTGTTATCTATGCAAAAGTTGCAATTTTCCTGAGGTTCTTCGAGTAGAAATGACTTTAAGAAGCTGAAATTAACTAACCACCTATTTGATCAATACATGGATTGACAATGCTTAATCTTTAAAGATAACTAGTAAATAAAAAATTAGGGTACTTAAACAAAGGATTATATATTCAATAGGTAGGAGTTTTCGGCAATTCTTCAAACAGAAAAGAGCATAATATGACAAAAATGCCTAACTACCTTTTTGATCGCCCGCGCAAAACATTTGCAGTGATCCTTAACTTGACTCTAGCTATTATTTGAAGCGTAATAATAAATAAAAAAATGATGATACATCAACATAGTGTTATCTATACAAAAGTCGCAATTTTCCTAAGGTTCTTCGAGTAGAAATGACTTTAAGAATGTAAAATTAACTAACCACCTATTTGATCGATACTTGGATTGACAATGCTTAATATTTCAAGATAACAAATAAATAAAAAATTAGGGTACTTCAACAAAGGATTATATATTCAATAGGTAGGAGTTTTCGGCAATTCGTTAAACAGAAAAGAGCATAATATGACAAAAATGCCTAACTAACTATTTGATGGCCGCGCAAAACATTTGCAGTGATCCTTAACTTGACTCTAGCTATTATTTGAAGCGTAATAATAAATAAAAAAATGATGATACATCAACATAGTGTTATCTATGCAAAAGTCGCAATTTTCCTAAGGTTCTTCGAGGAGAAATGACTTTAAGAATGTGAAATTAACTAACCACCTATTTGATCGATACTTGGATTGACAATGCTTAATATTTCAAGATAACAAATAAATAAAAAATTAGGGCACTTCAACAAAGGATTATATATTCAATAGGTAGGAGTTTTCGGCAATTCGTCAAACAGAAAAGAGCATAATATGACAAAAATGCCTAACTAACTATTTGATGGCCGCGCAAAACATTGGCAGTGATCCTTAACTTGACTCTAGCTATTATTTGAAGCGTAATAATAAATAAAAAAATGATGACACATCAACATAGTGTTATCTATGCAAAAGTTGCAATTTTCCTAAGGTTCTTCGAGTAGAAATGACTTTAAGAAGCTGAAATTAACTAACCACCTATTTGATAATACTTGGATTGACAATGCTTAATCTTTAAAGATAACTAGTAAATAAAAAATTAGGGTACTTAAACAAAGGATTATATATTCAATAGGTAGGAGTTTTCGGCAATTCTTCAAACAGAAAAGAGCATAATATGACAAAAATGCCTAACTACCTTTTTGATCGCCGCGCAAAACATTTGCAGTGATCCTTAACTTGACTCTAGCTATTATTTGAAGCATAATAATAATTAAAAAAAATGATGATACATCAACATAGTGTTATCTATACAAAAGTCGCAATTTTCCAAAGGTTCTTCGAGTAGAAATGACTTTAAGAAGGTGAAATTATCTAACTACCTATTTGATCGATACTAGGATTGACAATGCTTAATATTTCAAGATAACTAATAAATAAAAAATTAGGGTACTTCAACAAAGGATTATATATTCAATAGGTAGGAGTTTTCGGCAATTCTTCAAACAGAAAAGAGCATAATATGACAAAAATGCCTAACTACCTTTTTGATCGCCGCGCAAAACATTTGCAGTGATCCTTAACTTGACTCTAGCTATTATTTGAAGCATAATAATAATTAAAAAAATGATGATACATCAACATAGTGTTATCTATACAAAAGTCGCAATTTTCCTAAGGTTCTTCGAGTAGAAATGACTTTAAGAAGCTGAAATTAACTAACCACCTATTTGATCAATACTTGGATTGACAATGCTTAATATTTCAAGATAACTAGTAAATAAAAAATTAGGTTACTTAAACAAAGGATTATATATTCAATAGGTAGGAGTTTTCGGCAATTCTTCAAACAGAAAAGAGCATAATATGACAAAAATGCCTAACTACCTTTTTGATCGCCGCGCAAAACATTTGCAGTGATCCTTAACTTGACTCTAGCTATTATTTGAAGCGTAATAATAAATAAAAAAATGATGATACATCAACATAGTGTTATCTATACAAAAGTCGCAATTTTCCTAAGGTTCTTCGAGTAGAAATGACTTTAAGAATGTAAAATTAACTAACCACCTATTTGATCGATACTTGGATTGACAATGCTTAATATTTCAAGATAACAAATAAATAAAAAATTAGGGCACTTCAACAAAGGATTATATATTCAATAGGTAGGAGTTTTCGGCAATTCGTCAAACAGAAAAGAGCATAATATGACAAAAATGCCTAACTAACTATTTGATGGCCGCGCAAAACATTGGCAGTGATCCTTAACTTGACTCTAGCTATTATTTGAAGCGCAATAATAAATAAAAAAATGATGACACATCAACATAGTGTTATCTATGCAAAAGTTGCAATTTTCCTGAGGTTCTTCGAGTAGAAATGACTTTAAAAAGCTGAAATTAACTAACCACCTATTTGATCAATACATGGATTGACAATGCTTAATCTTTAAAGATAACTAGTAAATAAAAAATTAGGGTACTTAAACAAAGGATTATATATTCAATAGGTAGGAGTTTTCGGCAATTCTTCAAACAGAAAAGAGCATAATATGACAAAAATGCCTAACTACCTTTTTGATCTCCGCGCAAAACATTTGCAGTGATCCTTAACTTGACTCTAGCTATTATTTGAAGCGTAATAATAAATAAAAAAATGATGATACATCAACATAGTGTTATCTATACAAAAGTCGCAATTTTCCTAAGGTTCTTCGAGTAGAAATGACTTTAAGAATGTAAAATTAACTAACCACCTATTTGATCGATACTTGGATTGACAATGCTTAATATTTCAAGATAACAAATAAATAAAAAATTAGGGTACTTCAACAAAGGATTATATATTCAATAGGTAGGAGTTTTCGGCAATTCGTTAAACAGAAAAGAGCTTAATATGACAAAAATGCCTAACTAACTATTTGATGGCCGCGCAAAACATTTGCAGTGATCCTTAACTTGACTCTAGCTATTATTTGAAGCGTAATAATAAATAAAAAAATGATGATACATCAACATAGTGTTATCTATGCAAAAGTCGCAATTTTCCTAAGGTTCTTCGAGGAGAAATGACTTTAAGAATGTGAAATTAACTAACCACCTATTTGATCGATACTTGGATTGACAATGCTTAATATTTCAAGATAACAAATAAATAAAAAATTAGGGCACTTCAACAAAGGATTATATATTCAATAGGTAGGAGTTTTCGGCAATTCGTCAAACAGAAAAGAGCATAATATGACAAAAATGCCTAACTAACTATTTGATGGCCGCGCAAAACATTGGCAGTGATCCTTAACTTGACTCTAGCTATTATTTGAAGCGTAATAATAAATAAAAAAATGATGACACATCAACATAGTGTTATCTATGCAAAAGTTGCAATTTTCCTAAGGTTCTTCGAGTAGAAATGACTTTAAGAAGCTGAAATTAACTAACCACCTATTTGATCAATACTTGGATTGACAATGCTTAATCTTTAAAGATAACTAGTAAATAAAAAATTAGGGTACTTAAACAAAGGATTATATATTCAATAGGTAGGAGTTTTCGGCAATTCTTCAAACAGAAAAGAGCATAATATGACAAAAATGCCTAACTACCTTTTTGATCGCCGCGCAAAACATTTGCAGTGATCCTTAACTTGACTCTAGCTATTATTTGAAGCATAATAATAATTAAAAAAAATGATGATACATCAACATAGTGTTATCTATACAAAAGTCGCAATTTTCCAAAGGTTCTTCGAGTAGAAATGACTTTAAGAAGGTGAAATTATCTAACTACCTATTTGATCGATACTAGGATTGACAATGCTTAATATTTCAAGATAACTAATAAATAAAAAATTAGGGTACTTCAACAAAGGATTATATATTCAATAGGTAGGAGTTTTCGGCAATTCTTCAAACAGAAAAGAGCATAATATGACAAAAATGCCTAACTACCTTTTTGATCGCCGCGCAAAACATTTGCAGTGATCCTTAACTTGACTCTAGCTATTATTTGAAGCATAATAATAATTAAAAAAATGATGATACATCAACATAGTGTTATCTATACAAAAGTCGCAATTTTCCTAAGGTTCTTCGAGTAGAAATGACTTTAAGAAGCTGAAATTAACTAACCACCTATTTGATCAATACTTGGATTGACAGTGCTTAATATTTCAAGATAACTAGTAAATAAAAAATTAGGTTACTTAAACAAAGGATTATATATTCAATAGGTAGGAGTTTTCGGCAATTCTTCAAACAGAAAAGAGCATAATATGACAAAAATGCCTAACTACCTTTTTGATCGCCGCGCAAAACATTTGCAGTGATCCTTAACTTGACTCTAGCTATTATTTGAAGCATAATAATAATTAAAAAAATGATGATACATCAACATAGTGTTATCTATACAAAAGTCGCAATTTTCCTAAGGTTCTTCGAGTAGAAATGACTTTAAGAAGCTGAAATTAACTAACCACCTATTTGATCAATACTTGGATTGACAATGCTTAATCTTTAAAGATAACTAGCAAATAAAAAATTAGGGTACTTAAACAAAGGAATATATATTCAATAGGTAGGAGTTTTCGGCAACTCTTCAAACAGAAAAGAGCATAATATGACAAAAATGCCTAACTACCATTTTGATCGCCGCGCAAAACATTTGCAGTGATCCTTAACTTGACTCTAGCTATTATTTGAAGCATAAGAATAATTAAAAAAATGATGATACATCAACATAGTGTTATCTATACAAAAGTCACAATTTTCCTAAGGTTCTTCGAGTAGAAATGACTTTAAGAAGGTGAAATTATCTAACTACCTATTTGATCGATACTAGGATTGACAATGCTTAATATTTCAAGATAACTAATAAATAAAAAATTAGGGTACTTCAACAAACGATTATATATTCAATAGGAAGGAGTTTTCGGCAATTCGTGAAACAGAAATGAGCATAATATGACAAAAATGCCTAACTAACTATTTGATAACCACGCAAAACATTTGCAGTGATCCTTAACTTGACTCTAGCTATTATTTGAAGCGTAATAATAAATAAAAAAATGATGATACATCAACATAGTGTTATCTATACAAAAGTCGCAATTTTCCTAAGGTTCTTCGAGTAGAAATGACTTTAAGAATGTAAAATTAACTAACCACCTATTTGATCGATACTTGGATTGACAATGCTTAATATTTCAAGATAACAAATAAATAAAAAATTAGGGTACTTCAACAAAGGATTATATATTCAATAGGTAGGAGTTTTCGGCAATTCGTCAAACAGAAAAGAGCATAATATGACAAAAATGCCTAACTAACTATTTGATGGCCGCGCAAAACATTTGCAGTGATCCTTAACTTGACTCTAGCTATTATTTGAAGCGTAATAATAAATAAAAAAATTATGATACATCAACATAGTGTTATCTATACAAAAGTCACAATTTTCCTAAGGTTCTTCGAGTAGAAATGACTTTAAGAAGGTGAAATTATCTAACTACCTATTTGATCGATACTAGGATTGACAATGCTTAATATTTCAAGATAACTAATAAATAAAAAATTACGGTACTTCAACAAACGATTATATATTCAATAGGAAGGAGTTTTCGGCAATTCGTGAAACAGAAATGAGCATAATATGACAAAAATGCCTAACTAACTATTTGATAACCACGCAAAACATTTGCAGTGATCCTTAACTTGACTCTAGCTATTATTTGAAGCGTAATAATAAATAAAAAAAATGATGATACATCAACATAGTGTTATCTATACAAAAGTCGCAATTTTCCTAAGGTTCTTCGAGTAGAAATGACTTTAAGAAGCTGAAATTAACTAACCACCTATTTGATCAATACTTGGATTGACAGTGCTTAATATTTCAAGATAACTAGTAAATAAAAAATTAGGTTACTTAAACAAAGGATTATATATTCAATAGGTAGGAGTTTTCGGCAATTCTTCAAACAGAAAAGAGCATAATATGACAAAAATGCCTAACTACCTTTTTGATCGCCGCGCAAAACATTTGCAGTGATCCTTAACTTGACTCTAGCTATTATTTGAAGCATAATAATAATTAAAAAAATGATGATACATCAACATAGTGTTATCTATACAAAAGTCGCAATTTTCCTAAGGTTCTTCGAGTAGAAATGACTTTAAGAAGCTGAAATTAACTAACCACCTATTTGATCAATACTTGGATTGACAGTGCTTAATATTTCAAGATAACTAGTAAATAAAAAATTAGGTTACTTAAACAAAGGATTATATATTCAATAGGTAGGAGTTTTCGGCAATTCTTCAAACAGAAAAGAGCATAATATGACAAAAATGCCTAACTACCTTTTTGATCGCCGCGCAAAACATTTGCAGTGATCCTTAACTTGACTCTAGCTATTATTTGAAGCATAATAATAATTAAAAAAATGATGATACATCAACATAGTGTTATCTATACAAAAGTCGCAATTTTCCTAAGGTTCTTCGAGTAGAAATGACTTTAAGAAGCTGAAATTAACTAACCACCTATTTGATCAATACTTGGATTGACAATGCTTAATCTTTAAAGATAACTAGCAAATAAAAAATTAGGGTACTTAAACAAAGGAATATATATTCAATAGGTAGGAGTTTTCGGCAACTCTTCAAACAGAAAAGAGCATAATATGACAAAAATGCCTAACTACCATTTTGATCGCCGCGCAAAACATTTGCAGTGATCCTTAACTTGACTCTAGCTATTATTTGAAGCATAAGAATAATTAAAAAAATGATGATACATCAACATAGTGTTATCTATACAAAAGTCACAATTTTCCTAAGGTTCTTCGAGTAGAAATGACTTTAAGAAGGTGAAATTATCTAACTACCTATTTGATCGATACTAGGATTGACAATGCTTAATATTTCAAGATAACTAATAAATAAAAAATTAGGGTACTTCAACAAACGATTATATATTCAATAGGAAGGAGTTTTCGGCAATTCGTGAAACAGAAATGAGCATAATATGACAAAAATGCCTAACTAACTATTTGATAACCACGCAAAACATTTGCAGTGATCCTTAACTTGACTCTAGCTATTATTTGAAGCGTAATAATAAATAAAAAAATGATGATACATCAACATAGTGTTATCTATACAAAAGTCGCAATTTTCCTAAGGTTCTTCGAGTAGAAATGACTTTAAGAATGTAAAATTAACTAACCACCTATTTGATCGATACTTGGATTGACAATGCTTAATATTTCAAGATAACAAATAAATAAAAAATTAGGGTACTTCAACAAAGGATTATATATTCAATAGGTAGGAGTTTTCGGCAATTCGTCAAACAGAAAAGAGCATAATATGACAAAAATGCCTAACTAACTATTTGATGGCCGCGCAAAACATTTGCAGTGATCCTTAACTTGACTCTAGCTATTATTTGAAGCGTAATAATAAATAAAAAAATTATGATACATCAACATAGTGTTATCTATACAAAAGTCACAATTTTCCTAAGGTTCTTCGAGTAGAAATGACTTTAAGAAGGTGAAATTATCTAACTACCTATTTGATCGATACTAGGATTGACAATGCTTAATATTTCAAGATAACTAATAAATAAAAAATTACGGTACTTCAACAAACGATTATATATTCAATAGGAAGGAGTTTTCGGCAATTCGTGAAACAGAAATGAGCATAATATGACAAAAATGCCTAACTAACTATTTGATAACCACGCAAAACATTTGCAGTGATCCTTAACTTGACTCTAGCTATTATTTGAAGCGTAATAATAATTAAAAAAATGATGATACATCAACATAGTGTTATCTATACAAAAGTCGCAATTTTCCTAAGGTTCTTCGAGCAGAAATGACTTTAAGAATGTAAAATTAACTAACCACCTATTTGATCGATACTTGGATTGACAATGCTTAATATTTCAAGATAACAAATAAATAAAAAATTAGGGTACTTCAACAAAGGATTATATATTCAATAGGTAGGAGTTTTCGGCAATTCGTCAAACAGAAAAGAGCATAATATGACAAAAATGCCTAACTAACTATTTGATGGCCGCGCAAAACATTTGCAGTGATCCTTAACTTGACTCTAGCTATTATTTGAAGCGTAATAATAAATAAAAAAATGATGATACATCAACATAGTGTTATCAATACAAAAGTCGCAATTTTCCTAAGGTTCTTCGAGGAGAAATGACTTTAAGAATGTGAAATTAACTAACCACCTATTTGATCGATACTTGGATTGACAATGCTTAATATTTCAAGATAACAAATAAATAAAAAATTAGGGTACTTAAACAAAGGATTATATATTCAATAGGTAGGAGTTTTCGGCAATTCTTCAAACAGAAAAGAGCATAATATGACAAAAATGCCTAACTACCTTTTTGATCGCGGCGCAAAACATTTGCAGTGATCCTTAACTTGACTCTAGCTATTATTTGAAACATAATAATAATTAAAAAAATGATGATACATCAACATAGTGTTATCTATACAAAAGTCGCAATTTTCCTAAGGTTCGTCGAGTAGAAATGACTTTAAGAAGCTGAAATTAACTAACCACCTATTTGATCAATACTTGGATTGACAATGCTTAATCTTTAAAGATAACTAGTAAATAAAAAATTAGGGTACTTAAACAAAGGATTATATATTCAATAGGTAGGAGTTTTCGGCAACTCTTCAAACAGAAAAGTGCATAATATGACAAAAATGCCTAACTACCATTTTGATCGCCGCGCAAAACATTTGCAGTGATCCTTAACTTGACTCTAGCTATTATTTGAAGCATAAGAATAATTAAAAAAAATGATGATACATCAACATAGTGTTATCTATACAAAAGTCGCAATTTTCCAAAGGTTCTTCGAGTAGAAATGACTTTAAGAAGGTGAAATTATCTAACTACCTATTTGATAGATACTAGGATTGACAATGCTTAATATTTCAAGATAACTAATAAATAAAAAATTAGGGTACTTCAACAAAGGATTATATATTCAATAGGAAGGAGTTTTCGGCAATTCGTGAAACAGAAAAGAGCATAATATGACAAAAATGCCTAACTAACTATTTGATAACCACGCAAAACATTTGCAGTGATCCTTAACTTGACTCTAGCTATTATTTGAAGCGTAATAATAAATAAAAAAATGATGATACATCAACATAGTGTTATCTATGCAAAAGTCGCAATTTTCCTAAGGTTCTTCGAGTAGAAATGACTTTAAGAATGTAAAATTAACTAACCACCTATTTGATCGATACTTGGATTGACAATGCTTAATATTTCAAGATAACAAATAAATAAAAAATTAGGGCACTTCAACAAAGGATTATATATTCAATAGGTAGGAGTTTTCGGCAATTCGTCAAACAGAAAAGAGCATAATATGACAAAAATGCCTAACTAACTATTTGATGGCCGCGCAAAACATTGGCAGTGATCCTTAACTTGACTCTAGCTATTATTTGAAGCGTAATAATAAATAAAAAAATGATGACACATCAACATAGTGTTATCTATGCAAAAGTTGCAATTTTCCTAAGGTTCTTCGAGTAGAAATGACTTTAAGAAGCTGAAATTAACTAACCACCTATTTGATCAATACTTGGATTGACAATGCTTAATCTTTAAAGATAACTAGTAAATAAAAAATTAGGGTACTTAAACAAAGGATTATATATTCAATAGGTAGGAGTTTTCGGCAATTCTTCAAACAGAAAAGAGCATAATATGACAAAAATGCCTAACTACCATTTTGATCGCCGCGCAAAACATTTGCAGTGATCCTTAACTTGACTCTAGCTATTATTTGAAGCATAATAATAATTAAAAAAAATGATGATACATCAACATAGTGTTATCTAT
Source organism: Rhodomyrtus psidioides (assembly GCA_021437785.1). Lineage (NCBI taxonomy): Eukaryota > Viridiplantae > Streptophyta > Magnoliopsida > Myrtales > Myrtaceae > Rhodomyrtus > Rhodomyrtus psidioides. The sequence continues at coordinate 4,659,429 of JAILYB010000059.1, read as the reverse complement.
ACAAAAGTCGCAATTTTCCAAAGGTTCTTCGAGTAGAAATGACTTTAAGAAGGTGAAATTATCTAACTACCTATTTGATCGATACTAGGATTGACAATGCTTAATATTTCAAGATAACTAATAAATAAAAAATTAGGGTACTTCAACAAAGGATTATGTATTCAATAGGTAGGAGTTTTCGGCAATTCTTCAAACAGAAAAGAGCATAATATGACAAAAATGCCTAACTACCTTTTTGATCGCCGCGCAAAACATTTGAAGTGATCCTTAACTTGACTCTAGCTATTATTTGAAGCATAATAATAATTAAAAAAATGATGATACATCAACATAGTGTTATCTATACAAAAGTCGCAATTTTCCTAAGGTTCTTCGAGTAGAAATGACTTTAAGAAGCTGAAATTAACTAACCACCTATTTGATCAATACTTGGATTGACAATGCTTAATATTTCAAGATAACTAGTAAATAAAAAATTAGGTTACTTAAACAAAGGATTATATATTCAATAGGTAGGAGTTTTCGGCAATTCTTCAAACAGAAAAGAGCATAATATGACAAAAATGCCTAACTACCTTTTTGATCGCCGCGCAAAACATTTGCAGTGATCCTTAACTTGACTGTAGCTATTATTTGAAGCATAATAATAATTAAAAAAATGATGATACATCAACATAGTGTTATCTATACAAAAGTCGCAATTTTCCTAAGGTTCTTCGAGTAGAAATGACTTTAAGAAGCTGAAATTAACTAACCACCTATTTGATCAATACTTGGATTGACAATGCTTAATCTTTAAAGATAACTAGCAAATAAAAAATTAGGGTACTTAAACAAAGGAATATATATTCAATAGGTAGGAGTTTTCGGCAACTCTTCAAACAGAAAAGATCATAATATGACAAAAATGCCTAACTACCATTTTGATCGCCGCGCAAAACATTTGCAGTGATCTTTAACTTGACTCTAGCTATTATTTGAAGCATAATAATAATTAAAAAAAATGATGATACATCAACATAGTGTTATCTATACAAAAGTCGCAATTTTCCTAAGGTTCTTCGAGTAGAAATGACTTTAAGAAGCTGAAATTAACTAACCACCTATTTGATCAATACTTGGATTGACAATGCTTAATATTTCAAGATAACTAGTAAATAAAAAATTAGGTTACTTAAACAAAGGATTATATATTCAATAGGTAGGAGTTTTCGGCAATTCTTCAAACAGAAAAGAGCATAATATGACAAAAATGCCTAACTACCTTTTTGATCGCGGCGCAAAACATTTGCAGTGATCCTTAACTTGACTCTAGCTATTATTTGAAGCATAATAATAATTAAAAAAATGATGATACATCAACATAGTGTTATCTATACAAAAGTCGCAATTTTCCTAAGGTTCTTCGAGTAGAAATGACTTTAAGAAGCTGAAATTAACTAACCACCTATTTGATCAATACTTGGATTGACAATGCTTAATCTTTAAAGATAACTAGTAAATAAAAAATTAGGGTACTTAAACAAAGGATTATATATTCAATAGGTAGGAGTTTTCGGCAACTCTTCAAACAGAAAAGTGCATAATATGACAAAAATGCCTAACTACCATTTTGATCGCCGCGCAAAACATTTGCATTGATCCTTAACTTGACTCTAGCTATTATTTGAAGCATAAGAATAATTAAAAAAATGATGATACATCAACATAGTGTTATCTATACAAAAGTCGCAATTTTCCTAAGGTTCTTCTAGTAGAAATGACTTTAAGAAGGTGAAATTATCTAACTACCTATTTGATCGATACTAGGATTGACAATGCTTAATATTTCAAGATAACTAATAAATAAAAAATTAGGGTACTTCAACAAAGGATTATATATTCAATAGGAAGGAGTTTTCGGCAATTCGTGAAACAGAAAAGAGCATAATATGACAAAAATGCCTAACTAACTATTTGATAACCACGCAAAACATTTGCAGTGATCCTTAACTTGACTCTAGCTATTATTTGAAGCGTAATAATAAATAAAAAAATGATGATACATCAACATAGTGTTATCTATGCAAAAGTCGCAATTTTCCTAAGGTTCTTCGAGTAGAAATGACTTTAAGAATGTAAAATTAACTAACCACCTATTTGATCGATACTTGGATTGACAATGCTTAATATTTCAAGATAACAAATAAATAAAAAATTAGGGCACTTCAACAAAGGATTATATATTCAATAGGTAGGAGTTTTCGGCAATTCGTCAAACAGAAAAGAGCACAATATGACAAAAATGCCTAACTAACTATTTGATGGCCGCGCAAAACATTGGCAGTGATCCTTAACTTGACTCTAGCTATTATTTGAAGCGTAATAATAAATAAAAAAATGATGACACATCAACATAGTGTTATCTATGCAAAAGTTGCAATTTTCCTAAGGTTCTTCGAGTAGAAATGACTTTAAGAAGCTGAAATTAACTAACCACCTATTTGATCAATACTTGGATTGACAATGCTTAATCTTTAAAGATAACTAGTAAATAAAAAATTAGGGTACTTAAACAAAGGATTATATATTCAATAGGTAGGAGTTTTCGGCAATTCTTCAAACAGAAAAGAGCATAATATGACAAAAATGCCTAACTACCTTTTTGATCGCCGCGCAAAACATTTGCAGTGATCCTTAACTTGACTCTAGCCATTATTTGAAGCATAATAATAATTAAAAAAAATGATGATACATCAACATAGTGTTATCTATACAAAAGTCGCAATTTTCCAAAGGTTCTTCGAGTAGAAATGACTTTAAGAAGGTGAAATTATCTAACTACCTATTTGATCGATACTAGGATTGACAATGCTTAATATTTCAAGATAACTAATAAATAAAAAATTAGGGTACTTCAACAAAGGATTATGTATTCAATAGGTAGGAGTTTTCGGCAATTCTTCAAACAGAAAAGAGCATAATATGACAAAAATGCCTAACTACCTTTTTGATCGCCGCGCAAAACATTTGCAGTGATCCTTAACTTGACTCTAGCTATTATTTGAAGCATAATAATAATTAAAAAAATGATGATACATCAACATAGTGTTATCTATACAAAAGTCGCAATTTTCCTAAGGTTCTTCGAGTAGAAATGACTTTAAGAAGCTGAAATTAACTAACCACCTATTTGATCAATACTTGGATTGACAATGCTTAATATTTCAAGATAACTAGTAAATAAAAAATTAGGTTACTTAAACAAAGGATTATATATTCAATAGGTAGGAGTTTTCGGCAATTCTTCAAACAGAAAAGAGCATAATATGACAAAAATGCCTAACTACCTTTTTGATCGCCGCGCAAAACATTTGCAGTGATCCTTAACTTGACTGTAGCTATTATTTGAAGCATAATAATAATTAAAAAAATGATGATACATCAACATAGTGTTATCTATACAAAAGTCGCAATTTTCCTAAGGTTCTTCGAGTAGAAATGACTTTAAGAAGCTGAAATTAACTAACCACCTATTTGATCAATACTTGGATTGACAATGCTTAATCTTTAAAGATAACTAGCAAATAAAAAATTAGGGTACTTAAACAAAGGAATATATATTCAATAGGTAGGAGTTTTCGGCAACTCTTCAAACAGAAAAAAGCATAATATGACAAAAATGCCTAACTACCATTTTGATCGCCGCGCAAAACATTTGCAGTGATCCTTAACTTGACTCTAGCTATTATTTGAAGCATAATAATAATTAAAAAAAATGATGATACATCAACATAGTGTTATCTATACAAAAGTCGCAATTTTCCAAAGGTTCTTCGAGTAGAAATGACTTTAAGAAGGTGAAATTATCTAACTACCTATTTGATCGATACTAGGATTGACAATGCTTAATATTTCAAGATAACTAATAAATAAAAAATTAGGGTACTTCAACAAAGGATTATATATTCAATAGGTAGGAGTTTTCGGCAATTCTTCAAACAGAAAAGAGCATAATATGACAAAAATGCCTAACTACCTTTTTGATCGCCGCGCAAAACATTTGCAGTGATCCTTAACTTGACTCTAGCTATTATTTGAAGCATAATAATAATTAAAAAAATGATGATACATCAACATAGTGTTATCTATACAAAAGTCGCAATTTTCCTAAGGTTCTTCGAGTAGAAATGACTTTAAGAAGCTGAAATTAACTAACCAACTATTTGATCAATACTTGGATTGACAATGCTTAATATTTCAAGATAACTAGTAAATAAAAAATTAGGTTACTTAAACAAAGGATTATATATTCAATAGGTAGGAGTTTTCGGCAATTCTTCAAACAGAAAAGAGCATAATATGACAAAAATGCCTAACTACCTTTTTGATCGCGGCGCAAAACATTTGCAGTGATCCTTAACTTGACTCTAGCTATTATTTGAAGCATAATAATAATTAAAAAAATGATGATACATCAACATAGTGTTATCTATACAAAAGTCGCAATTTTCCTAAGGTTCTTCGAGTAGAAATGACTTTAAGAAGCTGAAATTAACTAACCACCTATTTGATCAATACTTGGATTGACAATGCTTAATCTTTAAAGATAACTAGCAAATAAAAAATTAGGGTACTTAAACAAAGGAATATATATTCAATAGGTAGGAGTTTTCGGCAATTCTTCAAACAGAAAAGAGCATAATATGACAAAAATGCCTAACTACCTTTTTGATCGCCGCGCAAAACATTTGCAGTGATCCTTAACTTGACTCTAGCTATTATTTGAAGCATAATAATAATTAAAAAAATGATGATACATCAACATAGTGTTATCTATACAAAAGTCGCAATTTTCCTAAGGTTCTTCGAGTAGAAATGACTTTAAGAAGCTGAAATTAACTAACCACCTATTTGATCAATACTTGGATTGACAATGCTTAATCTTTAAAGATAACTAGCAAATAAAAAATTAGGGTACTTAAACAAAGGAATATATATTCAATAGGTAGGAGTTTTCGGCAACTCTTCAAACAGAAAAGAGCATAATATGACAAAAATGCCTAACTACCATTTTGATCGCCGCGCAAAACATTTGCAGTGATCCTTAACTTGACTCTAGCTATTATTTGAAGCATAAGAATAATTAAAAAAATGATGATACATCAACATAGTGTTATCTATACAAAAGTCGCAATTTTCCTAAGGTTCTTCGAGTAGAAATGACTTTAAGAAGCTGAAATTAACTAACCACCTATTTGATCAATACTTGGATTGACAATGCTTAATATTTCAAGATAACTAGTAAATAAAAAATTAGGTTACTTAAACAAAGGATTATATATTCAATAGGTAGGAGTTTTCGGCAATTCTTCAAACAGAAAAGAGCATAATATGACAAAAATGCCTAACTACCTTTTTGATCGCCGCGCAAAACATTTGCAGTGATCCTTAACTTGACTCTAGCTATTATTTGAAGCATAATAATAATTAAAAAAATGATGATACATCAACATAGTGTTATCTATACAAAAGTCGCAATTTTCCTAAGGTTCTTCGAGTAGAAATGACTTTAAGAAGCTGAAATTAACTAACCACCTATTTGATCAATACTTAGATTGACAATGCTTAATCTTTAAAGATAACTAGCAAATAAAAAATTAGGGTACTTAAACAAAGGAATATATATTCAATAGGTAGGAGTTTTCGGCAACTCTTCAAACAGAAAAGAGCATAATATGACAAAAATGCCTAACTACAATTTTGAACGCCGCGCAAAACATTTGCAGTGATCCTTAACTTGACTCTAGCTATTATTTGAAGCATAAGAATAATTAAAAAAATGATGATACATCAACATAGTGTTATCTATACAAAAGTCACAATTTTCCTAAGGTTCTTCGAGTAGAAATGACTTTAAGAAGGTGAAATTATCTAACTACCTATTTGATCGATACTAGGATTGACAATGCTTAATATTTCAAGATAACTAATAAATAAAAAATTAGGGTACTTCAACAAACGATTATATATTCAATAGGAAGGAGTTTTCGGCAATTCGTGAAACAGAAATGAGCATAATATGACAAAAATGCCTAACTAACTATTTGATAACCACGCAAAACATTTGCAGTGATCCTTAACTTGACTCTAGCTATTATTTGAAGCGTAATAATAAATAAAAAAATGATGATACATCAACATAGTGTTATCTATACAAAAGTCGCAATTTTCCTAAGGTTCTTCGAGTAGAAATGACTTTAAGAATGTAAAATTAACTAACCACCTATTTGATCGATACTTGGATTGACAATGCTTAATATTTCAAGATAACAAATAAATAAAAAATTAGGGTACTTCAACAAAGGATTATATATTCAATAGGTAGGAGTTTTCGGCAATTCGTCAAACAGAAAAGAGCATAATATGACAAAAATGCCTAACTAACTATTTGATGGCCGCGCAAAACATTTGCAGTGATCCTTAACTTGACTCTAGCTATTATTTGAAGCGTAATAATAAATAAAAAAATTATGATACATCAACATAGTGTTATCTATACAAAAGTCACAATTTTCCTAAGGTTCTTCGAGTAGAAATGACTTTAAGAAGGTGAAATTATCTAACTACCTATTTGATCGATACTAGGATTGACAATGCTTAATATTTCAAGATAACTAATAAATAAAAAATTAGGGTACTTCAACAAACGATTATATATTCAATAGGAAGGAGTTTTCGGCAATTCGTGAAACAGAAATGAGCATAATATGACAAAAATGCCTAACTAACTATTTGATAACCACGCAAAACATTTGCAGTGATCCTTAACTTGACTCTAGCTATTATTTGAAGCGTAATAATAAATAAAAAAATGATGATACATCAACATAGTGTTATCTATACAAAAGTCGCAATTTTCCTAAGGTTCTTCGAGTAGAAATGACTTTAAGAATGTAAAATTAACTAACCACCTATTTGATCGATACTTGGATTGACAATGCTTAATATTTCAAGATAACAAATAAATAAAAAATTAGGGTACTTCAACAAAGGATTATATATTCAATAGGTAGGAGTTTTCGGCAATTCGTCAAACAGAAATGAGCATAATATGACAAAAATGCCTAACTAACTATTTGATGGCCGCGCAAAACATTTGCAGTGATCCTTAACTTGACTCTAGCTATTATTTGAAGCGTAATAATAAATAAAAAAATGATGATACATCAACATAGTGTTATCAATACAAAAGTTGCAATTTTCCTAAGGTTCTTCGAGGAGAAATGACTTTAAGAATGTGAAATTAACTAACCACCTATTTGATCGATACTTGGATTGACAATGCTTAATATTTCAAGATAACAAATAAATAAAAAATTAGGGTAATTAAACAAAGGATTATATATTCAATAGGTAGGAGTTTTCGGCAATTCTTCAAACAGAAAAGAGCATAATATGACAAAAATGCCTAACTACCTTTTTGATCGACGCGCAAAACATTTGCAGTGATCCTTAACTTGATTCTAGCTATTATTTGAAGCATAATAATAATTAAAAAAATGATGATACATCAACATAGTGTTATCTATACAAAAGTCGCAATTTTCCTAAGGTTCTTCGAGTAGAAATGACTTTAAGAAGCTGAAATTAACTAACCACCTATTTGATCAATACTTGGATTGACAATGCTTAATATTTCAAGATAACTAGTAAATAAAAAATTAGGGTACTTAAACATAGGATTATATATTCAATAGGTAGGAGTTTTCGGCAATTCTTCAAACAGAAAAGAGCATAATATGACAAAAATGCCTAACTACCTTTTTGATCGCCGCGCAAAACATTTGCAGTGATCCTTAACTTGACTCTAGCTATTATTTGAAGCATAATAATAATTAAAAAAATGATGATACATCAACATAGTGTTATCTATACAAAAGTCGCAATTTTCCTAAGGTTCTTCGAGCAGAAATGACTTTAAGAAGCTGAAATTAACTAACCACCTGTTTGATCAATACTTGGATTGACAATGCTTAATCTTTAAAGATAACTAGTAAATAAAAAATTAGGGTACTTAAACAAAGGATTATATATTCAATAGGTAGGAGTTTTCGGCAACTCTTCAAACAGAAAAGAGCATAATATGACAAAAATGCCTAACTACCTTTTTGATCGCCGCGCAAAACATTTGCAGTGATCCTTAACTTGACTCTAGCTATTATTTGAAGCATAAGAATAATTAAAAAAATGATGATACATCAACATAGTGTTATCTATACAAAAGTCGCAATTTTCCTAAGGTTCTTCGAGTAGAAATGACTTTAAGAAGGTGAAATTATCTAACTACCTATTTGATCGATACTAGGATTGACAATGCTTAATATTTCAAGATAACTAATAAATAAAAAATTAGGGTACTTCAACAAACGATTATATATTCAATAGGAAGGAGTTTTCGGCAATTCGTGAAACAGAAATGAGCATAATATGACAAAAATGCCTAACTAACTATTTGATAACCACGCAAAACATTTGCAGTGATCCTTAACTTGACTCTAGCTATTATTTGAAGCGTAATAATAAATAAAAAAATGATGATACATCAACATAGTGTTATCTATACAAAAGTCGCAATTTTCCTAAGGTTCTTCGAGTAGAAATGACTTTAAGAATGTAAAATTAACTAACCACCTATTTGATCGATACTTGGATTGACAATGCTTAATATTTCAAGATAACAAATAAATAAAAAATTAGGGTACTTCAACAAAGGATTATATATTCAATAGGTAGGAGTTTTCGGCAATTCGTCAAACAGAAATGAGCATAATATGACAAAAATGCCTAACTAACTATTTGATGGCCGCGCAAAACATTTGCAGTGATCCTTAACTTGACTCTAGCTATTATTTGAAGCGTAATAATAAATAAAAAAATGATGATACATCAACATAGTGTTATCAATACAAAAGTCGCAATTTTCCTAAGGTTCTTCGAGGAGAAATGACTTTAAGAATGTGAAATTAACTAACCACCTATTTGATAGATACTTGGATTGACAATGCTTAATATTTCAAGATAACAAATAAATAAAAAATTAGGGTAATTAAACAAAGGATTATATATTCAATAGGTAGGAGTTTTCGGCAATTCTTCAAACAGAAAAGAGCATAATATGACAAAAATGCCTAACTACCTTTTTGATCGACGCGCAAAACATTTGCAGTGATCCTTAACTTGATTCTAGCTATTATTTGAAGCATAATAATAATTAAAAAAATGATGATACATCAACATAGTGTTATCTATACAAAAGTCGCAATTTTCCTAAGGTTCTTCGAGTAGAAATGACTTTAAGAAGCTGAAATTAACTAACCACCTATTTGATCAATACTTGGATTGACAATGCTTAATCTTTAAAGATAACTAGTAAATAAAAAATTAGGGTACTTAAACAAAGGATTATATATTCAATAGGTAGGAGTTTTCGGCAACTCTTCAAACAGAAAAGAGCATAATATGACAAAAATGCCTAACTACCTTTTTGATCGCCGCGCAAAACATTTGCAGTGATCCTTAACTTGACTCTAGCTATTATTTGAAGCATAAGAATAATTAAAAAAATGATGATACATCAACATAGTGTTATCTATACAAAAGTCGCAATTTTCCTAAGGTTCTTCGAGTAGAAATGACTTTAAGAAGGTGAAATTATCTAACTACCTATTTGATCGATACTAGGATTGACAATGCTTAATATTTCAAGATAACTAATAAATAAAAAATTAGGGTACTTCAACAAAGGATTATATATTCAATAGGAAGGAGTTTTCGGCAATTCGTGAAACAGAAAAGAGCATAATATGACAAAAATGCCTAACTAACTATTTGATAACCACGCAAAACATTTGCAGTGATCCTTAACTTGACTCTAGCTATTATTTGAAGCGTAATAATAAATAAAAAAATGATGATACATCAACATAGTGTTATCTATGCAAAAGTCGCAATTTTCCTAAGGTTCTTCGAGTAGAAATGACTTTAAGAATGTAAAATTAACTAACCACCTATTTGATCGATACTTGGATTGACAATGCTTAATATTTCAAGATAACAAATAAATAAAAAATTAGGGCACTTCAACAAAGGATTATATATTCAATAGGTAGGAGTTTTCGGCAATTCGTCAAACAGAAAAGAGCATAATATGACAAAAATGCCTAACTAACTATTTGATGGCCGCGCAAAACATTGGCAGTGATCCTTAACTTGACTCTAGCTATTATTTGAAGCGTAATAATAAATAAAAAAATGATGACACATCAACATAGTGTTATCTATGCAAAAGTTGCAATTTTCCTAAGGTTCTTCGAGTAGAAATGACTTTAAGAAGCTGAAATTAACTAACCACCTATTTGATAATACTTGGATTGACAATGCTTAATCTTTAAAGATAACTAGTAAATAAAAAATTAGGGTACTTAAACAAAGGATTATATATTCAATAGGTAGGAGTTTTCGGCAATTCTTCAAACAGAAAAGAGCATAATATGACAAAAATGCCTAACTACCTTTTTGATCGCCGCGCAAAACATTTGCAGTGATCCTTAACTTGACTCTAGCTATTATTTGAAGCATAATAATAATTAAAAAAAATGATGATACATCAACATAGTGTTATCTATACAAAAGTCGCAATTTTCCAAAGGTTCTTCGAGTAGAAATGACTTTAAGAAGGTGAAATTATCTAACTACCTATTTGATCGATACTAGGATTGACAATGCTTAATATTTCAAGATAACTAATAAATAAAAAATTAGGGTACTTCAACAAAGGATTATATATTCCATAGGTAGGAGTTTTCGGCAATTCTTCAAACAGAAAAGAGCATAATATGACAAAAATGCCTAACTACCTTTTTGATCGCCGCGCAAAACATTTGCAGTGATCCTTAACTTGACTCTAGCTATTATTTGAAGCATAATAATAATTAAAAAAATGATGATACATCAACATAGTGTTATCTATACAAAAGTCGCAATTTTCCTAAGGTTCTTCGAGTAGAAATGACTTTAAGAAGCTGAAATTAACTAACCACCTATTTGATCAATACTTGGATTGACAATGCTTAATATTTCAAGATAACTAGTAAATAAAAAATTAGGTTACTTAAACAAAGGATTATATATTCAATAGGTAGGAGTTTTCGGCAATTCTTCAAACAGAAAAGAGCATAATATGACAAAAATGCCTAACTACCTTTTTGATCGCCGCGCAAAACATTTGCAGTGATCCTTAACTTGACTCTAGCTATTATTTGAAGCATAATAATAATTAAAAAAATGATGATACATCAACATAGTGTTATCTATACAAAAGTCGCAATTTTCCTAAGGTTCTTCGAGTAGAAATGACTTTAAGAAGCTGAAATTAACTAACCACCTATTTGATCAATACTTGGATTGACAATGCTTAATCTTTAAAGATAACTAGCAAATAAAAAATTAGGGTACTTAAACAAAGGAATATATATTCAATAGGTAGGAGTTTTCGGCAACTCTTCAAACAGAAAAGAGCATAATATGACAAAAATGCCTAACTACCATTTTGATCGCCGCGCAAAACATTTGCAGTGATCCTTAACTTGACTCTAGCTATTATTTGAAGCATAAGAATAATTAAAAAAATGATGATACATCAACATAGTGTTATCTATACAAAAGTCACAATTTTCCTAAGGTTCTTCGAGTAGAAATGACTTTAAGAAGGTGAAATTATCTAACTACCTATTTGATCGATACTAGGATTGACAATGCTTAATATTACAAGATAACTAATAAATAAAAAATTAGGGTACTTCAACAAACGATTATATATTCAATAGGAAGGAGTTTTCGGCAATTCGTGAAACAGAAATGAGCATAATATGACAAAAATGCCTAACTAACCATTTGATAACCACGCAAAACATTTGCAGTGATCCTTAACTTGACTCTAGCTATTATTTGAAGCGTAATAATAAATAAAAAAATGAAGATACATCAACATAGTGTTATCTATACAAAAGTCGCAATTTTCCTAAGGTTCTTCGAGTAGAAATGACTTTAAGAATGTAAAATTAACTAACCACCTATTTGATCGATACTTGGATTGACAATGCTTAATATTTCAAGATAACAAATAAATAAAAAATTGGGGTACTTCAACAAAGGATTATATATTCAATAGGTAGGAGTTTTCGGCAATTCGTCAAACAGAAAAGAGCATAATATGACAAAAATGCCTAACTAACTATTTGATGGCCGCGCAAAACATTTGCAGTGATCCTTAACTTGACTCTAGCTATTATTTGAAGCGTAATAATAAATAAAAAAATGATGATACATCAACATAGTGTTATCTATACAAAAGTCACAATTTTCCTAAGGTTCTTCGAGTAGAAATGACTTTAAGAAGGTGAAATTATCTAACTACCTATTTGATCGATACTAGGATTGACAATGCTTAATATTTCAAAATAACTAATAAATAAAAAATTAGGGTACTTCAACAAACGATTATATATTCAATAGGAAGGAGTTTTCGGCAATTCGTGAAACAGAAATGAGCATAATATGACAAAAATGCCTAACTAACTATTTGATAACCACGCAAAACATTTGCAGTGATCCTTAACTTGACTCTAGCTATTATTTGAAGCGTAATAATAAATAAAAAAATGATGATACATCAACATAGTGTAATCTATACAAAAGTCGCAATTTTCCTAAGGTTCTTCGAGTAGAAATGACTTTAAGAATGTAAAATTAACTAACCACCTATTTGATCGATACTTGGATTGACAATGCTTAATATTTCCAGATAACAAATAAATAAAAAATTAGGGTACTTCAACAAAGGATTATATATTCAATAGGTAGGAGTTTTCGGCAATTCGTCAAACAGAAAAGAGCATAATATGACAAAAATGCCTAACTAACTATTTGATGGCCGCGCAAAACATTTGCAGTGATCCTTAACTTGACTCTAGCTATTATTTGAAGCGTAATAATAAATAAAAAAATGATGATACATCAACATAGTGTTATCAATACAAAAATCGCAATTTTCCTAAGGTTCTTCGAGGAGAAATGACTTTAAGAATGTGAAATTAACTAACCACCTATTTGATCGATACTTGGATTGACAATGCTTAATATTTCAAGATAACAAATAAATAAAAAATTAGGGTACTTAAACAAAGGATTATATATTCAATAGGTAGGAGTTTTCGGCAATTCTTCAAACAGAAAAAAGCATAATATGACAAAAATGCCTAACTACCTTTTTGATCGACGCGCAAAACATTTGCAGTGATCCTTAACTTTATTCTAGCTATTATTTGAAGCATAATAATAATTAAAAAAATGAAGATACATCAACATAGTGTTATCTATACAAAAGTCACAATTTTCCTAAGGTTCTTCGAGTAGAAATGACTTTAAGAAGGTGAAATTATCTAACTACCTATTTGATCGATACTAGGATTGACAATGCTTAATATTTCAAAATAACTAATAAATAAAAAATTAGGGTACTTCAACAAACGATTATATATTCAATAGGAAGGAGTTTTCGGCAATTCGTGAAACAGAAATGAGCATAATATGACAAAAATGCCTAACTAACTATTTGATAACCACGCAAAACATTTGCAGTGATCCTTAACTTGACTCTAGCTATTATTTGAAGCGTAATAATAAATAAAAAAATGATGATACATCAACATAGTGTAATCTATACAAAAGTCGCAATTTTCCTAAGGTTCTTCGAGTAGAAATGACTTTAAGAATGTAAAATTAACTAACCACCTATTTGATCGATACTTGGATTGACAATGCTTAATATTTCAAGATAACAAATAAATAAAAAATTAGGGTACTTCAACAAAGGATTATATATTCAATAGGTAGGAGTTTTCGGCAATTCGTCAAACAGAAAAGAGCATAATATGACAAAAATGCCTAACTAACTATTTGATGGCCGCGCAAAACATTTGCAGTGATCCTTAACTTGACTCTAGCTATTATTTGAAGCGTAATAATAAATAAAAAAATGATGATACATCAACATAGTGTTATCAATACAAAAATCGCAATTTTCCTAAGGTTCTTCGAGGAGAAATGACTTTAAGAATGTGAAATTAACTAACCACCTATTTGATCGATACTTGGATTGACAATGCTTAATATTTCAAGATAACAAATAAATAAAAAATTAGGGTACTTAAACAAAGGATTATATATTCAATAGGTAGGAGTTTTCGGCAATTCTTCAAACAGAAAAAAGCATAATATGACAAAAATGCCTAACTACCTTTTTGATCGACGCGCAAAACATTTGCAGTGATCCTTAACTTGATTCTAGCTATTATTTGAAGCATAATAATAATTAAAAAAATGAAGATACATCAACATAGTGTTATCTATACAAAAGTCACAATTTTCCTAAGGTTCTTCGAGTAGAAATGACTTTAAGAAGGTGAAATTATCTAACTACCTATTTGATCGATACTAGGATTGACAATGCTTAATATTTCAAAATAACTAATAAATAAAAAATTAGGGTACTTCAACAAACGATTATATATTCAATAGGAAGGAGTTTTCGGCAATTCGTGAAACAGAAATGAGCATAATATGACAAAAATGCCTAACTAACTATTTGATAACCACGCAAAACATTTGCAGTGATCCTTAACTTGACTCTAGCTATTATTTGAAGCGTAATAATAAATAAAAAAATGATGATACATCAACATAGTGTAATCTATACAAAAGTCGCAATTTTCCTAAGGTTCTTCGAGTAGAAATGACTTTAAGAATGTAAAATTAACTAACCACCTATTTGATCGATACTTGGATTGACAATGCTTAATATTTCAAGATAACAAATAAATAAAAAATTAGGGTACTTCAACAAAGGATTATATATTCAATAGGTAGGAGTTTTCGGCAATTCGTCAAACAGAAATGAGCATAATATGACAAAAATGCCTAACTAACTATTTGATGGCCGCGCAAAACATTTGCAGTGATCCTTAACTTGACTCTAGCTATTATTTGAAGCGTAATAATAAATAAAAAAATGATGATACATCAACATAGTGTTATCAATACAAAAGTCGCAATTTTCCTAAGGTTCTTCGAGGAGAAATGACTTTAAGAATGTGAAATTAACTAACCACCTATTTGATCGATACTTGGATTGACAATGCTTAATATTTCAAGATAACAAATAAATAAAAAATTAGGGTAATTAAACAAAGGATTATATATTCAATAGGTAGGAGTTTTCGGCAATTCTTCAAACAGAAAAGAGCATAATATGACAAAAATGCCTAACTACCTTTTTGATCGACGCGCAAAACATTTGCAGTGATCCTTAACTTGATTCTAGCTATTATTTGAAGCATAATAATAATTAAAAAAATGATGATACATCAACATAGTGTTATCTATACAAAAGTCGCAATTTTCCTAAGGTTCTTCGAGTAGAAATGACTTTAAGAAGCTGAAATTAACTAACCACCTATTTGATCAATACTTGGATTGACAATGCTTAATCTTTAAAGATAACTAGTAAATAAAAAATTAGGGTACTTAAACAAAGGATTATATATTCAATAGGTAGGAGTTTTCGGCAACTCTTCAAACAGAAAAGAGCATAATATGACAAAAATGCCTAACTACCTTTTTGATCGCCGCGCAAAACATTTGCAGTGATCCTTAAC
Source organism: Rhodomyrtus psidioides (assembly GCA_021437785.1). NCBI lineage: Eukaryota > Viridiplantae > Streptophyta > Magnoliopsida > Myrtales > Myrtaceae > Rhodomyrtus > Rhodomyrtus psidioides. The sequence goes on along the minus strand of JAILYB010000059.1, from coordinate 4,643,674 downwards.
TTGACTCTAGCTATTATTTGAAGCATAAGAATAATTAAAAAAATGATGATACATCAACATAGTGTTATCTATACAAAAGTCGCAATTTTCCTAAGGTTCTTCGAGTAGAAATGACTTTAAGAAGGTGAAATTATCTAACTACCTATTTGATCGATACTAGGATTGACAATGCTTAATATTTCAAGATAACTAATAAATAAAAAATTAGGGTACTTCAACAAAGGATTATATATTCAATAGGAAGGAGTTTTCGGCAATTCGTGAAACAGAAAAGAGCATAATATGACAAAAATGCCTAACTAACTATTTGATAACCACGCAAAACATTTGCAGTGATCCTTAACTTGACTCTAGCTATTATTTGAAGCGTAATAATAAATAAAAAAATGATGATACATCAACATAGTGTTATCTATGCAAAAGTCGCAATTTTCCTAAGGTTCTTCGAGTAGAAATGACTTTAAGAATGTAAAATTAACTAACCACCTATTTGATCGATACTTGGATTGACAATGCTTAATATTTCAAGATAACAAATAAATAAAAAATTAGGGCACTTCAACAAAGGATTATATATTCAATAGGTAGGAGTTTTCGGCAATTCGTCAAACAGAAAAGAGCATAATATGACAAAAATGCCTAACTAACTATTTGATGGCCGCGCAAAACATTGGCAGTGATCCTTAACTTGACTCTAGCTATTATTTGAAGCGTAATAATAAATAAAAAAATGATGACACATCAACATAGTGTTATCTATGCAAAAGTTGCAATTTTCCTAAGGTTCTTCGAGTAGAAATGACTTTAAGAAGCTGAAATTAACTAACCACCTATTTGATCAATACTTGGATTGACAATGCTTAATCTTTAAAGATAACTAGTAAATAAAAAATTAGGGTACTTAAACAAAGGATTATATATTCAATAGGTAGGAGTTTTCGGCAATTCTTCAAACAGAAAAGAGCATAATATGACAAAAATGCCTAACTACCTTTTTGATCGCCGCGCAAAACATTTGCAGTGATCCTTAACTTGACTCTAGCTATTATTTGAAGCATAATAATAATTAAAAAAAATGATGATACATCAACATAGTGTTATCTATACAAAAGTCGCAATTTTCCAAAGGTTCTTCGAGTAGAAATGACTTTAAGAAGGTGAAATTATCTAACTACCTATTTGATCGATACTAGGATTGACAATGCTTAATATTTCAAGATAACTAATAAATAAAAAATTAGGGTACTTCAACAAAGGATTATATATTCAATAGGTAGGAGTTTTCGGCAATTCTTCAAACAGAAAAGAGCATAATATGACAAAAATGCCTAACTACCTTTTTGATCGCCGCGCAAAACATTTGCAGTGATCCTTAACTTGACTCTAGCTATTATTTGAAGCATAATAATAATTAAAAAAATGATGATACATCAACATAGTGTTATCTATACAAAAGTCGCAATTTTCCTAAGGTTCTTCGAGTAGAAATGACTTTAAGAAGCTGAAATTAACTAACCACCTATTTGATCAATACTTGGATTGACAATGCTTAATATTTCAAGATAACTAGTAAATAAAAAATTAGGTTACTTAAACAAAGGATTATATATTCAATAGGTAGGAGTTTTCGGCAATTCTTCAAACAGAAAAGAGCATAATATGACAAAAATGCCTAACTACCTTTTTGATCGCCGCGCAAAACATTTGCAGTGATCCTTAACTTGACTCTAGCTATTATTTGAAGCATAATAATAATTAAAAAAATGATGATACATCAACATAGTGTTATCTATACAAAAGTCGCAATTTTCCTAAGGTTCTTCGAGTAGAAATGACTTTAAGAAGCTGAAATTAACTAACCACCTATTTGATCAATACTTGGATTGACAATGCTTAATCTTTAAAGATAACTAGCAAATAAAAAATTAGGGTACTTAAACAAAGGAATATATATTCAATAGGTAGGAGTTTTCGGCAACTCTTCAAACAGAAAAGAGCATAATATGACAAAAATGCCTAACTACCATTTTGATCGCCGCGCAAAACATTTGCAGTGATCCTTAACTTGACTCTAGCTATTATTTGAAGCATAAGAATAATTAAAAAAATGATGATACATCAACATAGTGTTATCTATACAAAAGTCACAATTTTCCTAAGGTTCTTCGAGTAGAAATGACTTTAAGAAGGTGAAATTATCTAACTACCTATTTGATCGATACTAGGATTGACAATGCTTAATATTACAAGATAACTAATAAATAAAAAATTAGGGTACTTCAACAAACGATTATATATTCAATAGGAAGGAGTTTTCGGCAATTCGTGAAACAGAAATGAGCATAATATGACAAAAATGCCTAACTAACCATTTGATAACCACGCAAAACATTTGCAGTGATCCTTAACTTGACTCTAGCTATTATTTGAAGCGTAATAATAAATAAAAAAATGAAGATACATCAACATAGTGTTATCTATACAAAAGGCGCAATTTTCCTAAGGTTCTTCGAGTAGAAATGACTTTAAGAATGTAAAATTAACTAACCACCTATTTGATCGATACTTGGATTGACAATGCTTAATATTTCAAGATAACAAATAAATAAAAAATTGGGGTACTTCAACAAAGGATTATATATTCAATAGGTAGGAGTTTTCGGCAATTCGTCAAACAGAAAAGAGCATAATATGACAAAAATGCCTAACTAACTATTTGATGGCCGCGCAAAACATTTGCAGTGATCCTTAACTTGACTCTAGCTATTATTTGAAGCGTAATAATAAATAAAAAAATGATGATACATCAACATAGTGTTATCTATACAAAAGTCACAATTTTCCTAAGGTTCTTCGAGTAGAAATGACTTTAAGAAGGTGAAATTATCTAACTACCTATTTGATCGATACTAGGATTGACAATGCTTAATATTTCAAAATAACTAATAAATAAAAAATTAGGGTACTTCAACAAACGATTATATATTCAATAGGAAGGAGTTTTCGGCAATTCGTGAAACAGAAATGAGCATAATATGACAAAAATGCCTAACTAACTATTTGATAACCACGCAAAACATTTGCAGTGATCCTTAACTTGACTCTAGCTATTATTTGAAGCGTAATAATAAATAAAAAAATGATGATACATCAACATAGTGTAATCTATACAAAAGTCGCAATTTTCCTAAGGTTCTTCGAGTAGAAATGACTTTAAGAATGTAAAATTAACTAACCACCTATTTGATCGATACTTGGATTGACAATGCTTAATATTTCAAGATAACAAATAAATAAAAAATTAGGGTACTTCAACAAAGGATTATATATTCAATAGGTAGGAGTTTTCGGCAATTCGTCAAACAGAAAAAAGCATAATATGACAAAAATGCCTAACTAACTATTTGATGGCCGCGCAAAACATTTGCAGTGATCCTTAACTTGACTCTAGCTATTATTTGAAGCGTAATAATAAATAAAAAAATGATGATACATCAACATAGTGTTATCAATACAAAAATCGCAATTTTCCTAAGGTTCTTCGAGGAGAAATGACTTTAAGAATGTGAAATTAACTAACCACCTATTTGATCGATACTTGGATTGACAATGCTTAATATTTCAAGATAACAAATAAATAAAAAATTAGGGTACTTAAACAAAGGATTATATATTCAATAGGTAGGAGTTTTCGGCAATTCTTCAAACAGAAAAAAGCATAATATGACAAAAATGCCTAACTACCTTTTTGATCGACGCGCAAAACATTTGCAGTGATCCTTAACTTGATTCTAGCTATTATTTGAAGCATAATAATAATTAAAAAAATGAAGATACATCAACATAGTGTTATCTATACAAAAGTCGCAATTTTCCTAAGGTTCTTCGAGTAGAAATGACTTTAAGAAGCTGAAATTAACTAACCACCTATTTGATCAATACTTGGATTGACAATGCTTAATATTTCAAGATAACTAGTAAATAAAAAATTTGGGTACTTAAACAAAGGATTATATATTCAATAGGTAGGAGTTTTCGGCAATTCTTCAAACAGAAAAGAGCATAATATGACAAAAATGCCTAACTACCTTTTTGATCGCCGCGCAAAACATTTGCAGTGATCCTTAACTTGACTCTAGCTATTATTTGAAGCATAATAATAATTAAAAAAATGATGATACATCAACATAGTGTTATCTATACAAAAGTCGCAATTTTCCTAAGGTTCTTCGAGTAGAAATGACTTTAAGAAGCTGAAATTAACTAACCACCTATTTGATCAATACTTGGATTGACAATGCTTAATCTTTAAAGATAACTAGTAAATAAAAAATTAGGGAACTTAAACAAAGGATTATATATTCAATAGGTAGGAGTTTTCGGCAACTCTTCAAACAGAAAAGAGCTTAATATGACAAAAATGCCTAACTACCATTTTGATCGCCGCGCAAAACATTTGCAGTGATCCTTAACTTGACTCTAGCTATTATTTGAAGCATAAGAATAATTAAAAAAATGATGATACATCAACATAGTGTTATCTATACAAAAGTCGCAATTTTCCTAAGGTTCTTCGAGTAGAAATGACTTTAAGAAGGTGAAATTATCTAACTACCTATTTGATCGATACTAGGATTGACAATGCTTAATATTTCAAGATAACTAATAAATAAAAAATTAGGGTACTTCAACAAAGGATTATATATTCAATAGGAAGGAGTTTTCGGCAATTCGTGAAACAGAAAAGAGCATAATATGACAAAAATGCCTAACTAACTATTTGATAACCACGCAAAACATTTGCAGTGATCCTTAACTTGACTCTAGCTATTATTTGAAGCGTAATAATAAATAAAAAAATGATGATACATCAACATAGTGTTATCTATACAAAAGTCGCAATTTTCCTAAGGTTCTTCGAGTAGAAATGACTTTAAGAATGTAAAATTAACTAACCACCTATTTGATCGATACTTGGATTGACAATGCTTAATATTTCAAGATAACAAATAAATAAAAAATTAGGGTACTTCAACAAAGGATTATATATTCAATAGGTAGGAGTTTTCGGCAATTCGTCAAACAGAAAAGAGCATAATATGACAAAAATGCCTAACTAACTATTTGATTGCCGCGCAAAACATTTGCAGTGATCCTTAACTTGACTCTAGCTATTATTTGAAGCGTAATAATAAATAAAAAAATGATGATACATCAACATAGTGTTATCTATACAAAAGTCGAAATTTTCCTAAGGTTCTTCGAGTAGAATTGACTTTAAGAATGTGAAATTAACTAACCACCTATTTGATCGATACTTGGATTGACAATGCTTAATATTTCAAGATAACAAATAAATAAAAAATAAGGGTACTTCAACAAAGGATTATATATTCAATAGGTAGGAGTTTTCGGCAATTCGTCAAATGGAAAATAGCATAATATGACAAAAATGCCTAACTAACTATTTGATGGCCACGCAAAACATTTGCAGTGATCCTTAACTTGACTCTAGCTATTATTTGAAGCGTAATAATAAATAAAAAAATGATGATACATCAACATAGTGTTATCTATACAAAAGTCGCAATTTTCCTAAGGTTCTTCGAGTAGAAATGACTTTAAGAATGTAAAATTAACTAACCACCTATTTGATCGATACTTGGATTGACAATGCTTAATATTTCAAGATAACAAATAAATAAAAAATTAGGGTACTTCAACAAAGGATTATATATTCAATAGGTAGGAGTTTTCGGCAATTCGTCAAACAGAAAAGAGCATAATATGACAAAAATGCCTAACTAACTATTTGATGGCCGCGCAAAACATTTGCAGTGATCCTTAACTTGACTCTAGCTATTATTTGAAGCGTAATAATAAATAAAAAAATGATGATACATCAACATAGTGTTATCAATACAAAAGTCGCAATTTTCCTAAGGTTCTTCGAGGAGAAATGACTTTAAGAATGTGAAATTAACTAACCACCTATTTGATCGATACTTGGATTGACAATGCTTAATATTTCAAGATAACAAATAAATAAAAAATTAGGGCACTTCAACAAAGGATTATATATTCAATAGGTAGGAGTTTTCGGCAATTCGTCAAATAGAAAAGAGCATAATATGACAAAAATGCCTAACTAACTATTTGATGGCCGCGCAAAACATTGGCAGTGATCCTTAACTTGACTCTAGCTATTATTTGAAGCGTAATAATAAATAAAAAAATGATGACACATCAACATAGTGTTATATATGCAAAAGTTGCAATTTTCCTAAGGTTCTTCGAGTAGAAATGACTTTAAGAAGCTGAAATTAACTAACCACCTATTTGATCAATACTTGGATTGACAATGCTTAATCTTTAAAGATAACTAGTAAATAAAAAATTAGGGTACTTAAACAAAGGATTATATATTCAATAGGTAGGAGTTTTCGGCAATTCTTCAAACAGAAAAGAGCATAATATGACAAAAATGCCTAACTACCTTTTTGATCGCCGCGCAAAACATTTGCAGTGATCCTTAACTTGACTCTAGCTATTATTTGAAGCATAATAATAATTAAAAAAATGATGATACATCAACATAGTGTTATCTATACAAAAGTCGCAATTTTCCTAAGGTTCTTCGAGTAGAAATAACTTTAAGAAGGTGAAATTATCTAACTACCTATTTGATCGATACTAGGATTGACAATGCTTAATATTTCAAGATAACTAATAAATAAAAAATTAGGGTACTTCAACAAAGGATTATATATTCAATAGGAAGGAGTTTTCAGCAATTCGTGAAACAGAAAAGAGCATAATATGACAAAAATGCCTAACTAACTATTTGATGACCGCGCAAAACATTTGCAGTGATCCTTAACTTGACTCTAGCTATTATTTGAAGCGTAATAATAATTAAAAAAATGATGATACATCAACATAGTGTTTTCTATACAAAAGTCGCAATTTTCCTAAGGTTCTTCGAGTAGAAATGACTTTAAGAAGGTGAAATTATCTAACTACCTATTTGATCGATACTAGGATTGACAATGCTTAATATTTCAAGATAACTAATAAATAAAAAATTAGGGTACTTCAACAAAGGATTATATATTCAATAGGTAGGAGTTTTCGGCAATTCGTCAAACAGAAAAGAGCATAATATGACAAAAATGCCTAACTAACTATTTGATTGCCGCGCAAAACATTTGCAGTGATCCTTAACTTGACTCTAGCTATTATTTGAAGCGTAATAATAAATAAAAAAATGATGATACATCAACATAGTGTTATCTATACAAAAGTCGAAATTTTCCTAAGGTTCTTCGAGTAGAATTGACTTTAAGAATGTGAAATTAACTAACCACCTATTTGATCGATACTTGGATTGACAATGCTTAATATTTCAAGATAACAAATAAATAAAAAATAAGGGTACTTCAACAAAGGATTATATATTCAATAGGTAGGAGTTTTCGGCAATTCGTCAAATGGAAAATAGCATAATATGACAAAAATGCCTAACTAACTATTTGATGGCCACGCAAAACATTTGCAGTGATCCTTAACTTGACTCTAGCTATTATTTGAAGCGTAATAATAAATAAAAAAATGATGATACATCAACATAGTGTTATCTATACAAAAGTCGCAATTTTCCTAAGGTTCTTCGAGTAGAAATGACTTTAAGAATGTAAAATTAACTAACCACCTATTTGATCGATACTTGGATTGACAATGCTTAATATTTCAAGATAACAAATAAATAAAAAATTAGGGTACTTCAACAAAGGATTATATATTCAATAGGTAGGAGTTTTCGGCAATTCGTCAAACAGAAAAGAGCATAATATGACAAAAATGCCTAACTAACTATTTGATGGCCGCGCAAAACATTTGCAGTGATCCTTAACTTGACTCTAGCTATTATTTGAAGCGTAATAATAAATAAAAAAATGATGATACATCAACATAGTGTTATCAATACAAAAGTCGCAATTTTCCTAAGGTTCTTCGAGGAGAAATGACTTTAAGAATGTGAAATTAACTAACCACCTATTTGATCGATACTTGGATTGACAATGCTTAATATTTCAAGATAACAAATAAATAAAAAATTAGGGCACTTCAACAAAGGATTATATATTCAATAGGTAGGAGTTTTCGGCAATTCGTCAAATAGAAAAGAGCATAATATGACAAAAATGCCTAACTAACTATTTGATGGCCGCGCAAAACATTGGCAGTGATCCTTAACTTGACTCTAGCTATTATTTGAAGCGTAATAATAAATAAAAAAATGATGACACATCAACATAGTGTTATCTATGCAAAAGTTGCAATTTTCCTAAGGTTCTTCGAGTAGAAATGACTTTAAGAAGCTGAAATTAACTAACCACCTATTTGATCAATACTTGGATTGACAATGCTTAATCTTTAAAGATAACTAGTAAATAAAAAATTAGGGTACTTAAACAAAGGATTATATATTCAATAGGTAGGAGTTTTCGGCAATTCTTCAAACAGAAAAGAGCATAATATGACAAAAATGCCTAACTACCTTTTTGATCGCCGCGCAAAACATTTGCAGTGATCCTTAACTTGACTCTAGCTATTATTTGAAGCATAATAATAATTAAAAAAATGATGATACATCAACATAGTGTTATCTATACAAAAGTCGCAATTTTCCTAAGGTTCTTCGAGTAGAAATGACTTTAAGAAGGTGAAATTATCTAACTACCTATTTGATCGATACTAGGATTGACAATGCTTAATATTTCAAGATAACTAATAAATAAAAAATTAGGGTACTTCAACAAAGGATTATATATTCAATAGGAAGGAGTTTTCAGCAATTCGTGAAACAGAAAAGAGCATAATATGACAAAAATGCCTAACTAACTATTTGATGACCGCGCAAAACATTTGCAGTGATCCTTAACTTGACTCTAGCTATTATTTGAAGCGTAATAATAATTAAAAAAATGATGATACATCAACATAGTGTTTTCTATACAAAAGTCGCAATTTTCCTAAGGTTCTTCGAGTAGAAATGACTTTAAGAAGGTGAAATTATCTAACTACCTATTTGATCGATACTAGGATTGACAATGCTTAATATTTCAAGATAACTAATAAATAAAAAATTAGGGTACTTCAACAAAGGATTATATATTCAATAGGTAGGAGTTTTCGGCAATTCGTCAAACAGAAAAGAGCATAATATGACAAAAATGCCTAACTAACTATTTGATGGCTGCGCAAAACATTTGCAGTGATCCTTAACTTGACTCTAGCTATTATTTGAAGCGTAATAATAAATAAAAAAATGATGATACATCAACATAGTGTTATCAATACAAAAGTCGCAATTTTCCTAAGGTTCTTCGAGGAGAAATGACTTTAAGAATGTGAAATTAACTAACCACCTATTTGATCGATACTTGGATTGACAATGCTTAATATTTCAAGATAACAAATAAATAAAAAATTAGGGTACTTAAACAAAGGATTATATATTCAATAGGTAGGAGTTTTCGGCAATTCTTCAAACAGAAAAGAGCATAATATGACAAAAATGCCTAACTACCTTTTTGATCGACGCGCAAAATATTTGCAGTGATCCTTAACTTGACTCTAGCTATTATTTGAAGCATAATAATAATTAAAAAAATGATGATACATCAACATAGTGTTATCTATACAAAAGTCGCAATTTTCCTAAGGTTCTTCGAGTAGAAATGACTTTAAGAAGCTGAAATTAACTAACCACCTATTTGATCAATACTTGGATTGACAATGCTTAATATTTCAAGATAACTAGTAAATAAAAAATTAGGGTACTTAAACAAAGGATTATATATTCAATAGGTAGGAGTTTTCGGCAATTCTTCAAACAGAAAAGAGCATAATATGACAAAAATGCCTAACTACCTTTTTGATCGCCGCGCAAAACATTTGCAGTGATCCTTAACTTGACTCTAGCTATTATTTGAAGCATAATAATAATTAAAAAAATTATGATACATCAACATAGTGTTATCTATACAAAAGTCGCAATTTTCCTAAGGTTCTTCGAGTAGAAATGACTTTAAGAAGCTGAAATTAACTAACCACCTATTTGATCAATACTTGGATTGACAATGCTTAATCTTTAAAGATAACTAGTAAATAAAAAATTAGGGTACTTAAACAAAGGATTATATATTCAATAGGTAGGAGTTTTCGGCAATTCTTCAAACAGAAAAGAGCATAATATGACAAAAATGCCTAACTACCTTTTTGATCGCCGCGCAAAACATTTGCAGTGATCCTTAACTTGACTCTAGCTATTATTTGAAGCATAATAATAATTAAAAAAATGATGATACATCAACATAGTGTTATCTATACAAAAGTCGCAATTTTCCTAAGGTTCTTCGAGTAGAAATGACTTTAAGAAGGTGAAATTATCTAACTACCTATTTGATCGATACTAGGATTGACAATGCTTAATATTTCAAGATAACTAATAAATAAAAAATTAGGGTACTTCAACAAAGGATTATATATTCAATAGGTAGGAGTTTTCGGCAATTCGTCAAACGGAAAAGAGCATAATATGACAAAAATGCCTAACTAACTATTTGATGACCGCGCAAAACATTTGCAGTGATCCTTAACTTGACTCTAGCTATTATTTGAAGCGTAATAATAATTAAAAAAATGATGATACATCAACATAGTGTTTTCTATACAAAAGTCGCAATTTTCCTAAGGTTCTTCGAGTAGAAATGACTTTAAGAAGGTGAAATTATCTAACTACCTATTTGATCGATACTAGGATTGACAATGCTTAATATTTCAAGATAACTAATAAATAAAAAATTAGGGTACTTCAACAAAGGATTATATATTCAATAGGTAGGAGTTTTCGGCAATTCGTCAAACAGAAAAGAGCATAATATGACAAAAATGCCTAACTAACTATTTGATTGCCGCGCAAAACATTTGCAGTGATCCTTAACTTGACTCTAGCTATTATTTGAAGCGTAATAATAAATAAAAAAATGATGATACATCAACATAGTGTTATCTATACAAAAGTCGAAATTTTCCTAAGGTTCTTCGAGTAGAATTGACTTTAAGAATGTGAAATTAACTAACCACCTATTTGATCGATACTTGGATTGACAATGCTTAATATTTCAAGATAACAAATAAATAAAAAATAAGGGTACTTCAACAAAGGATTATATATTCAATAGGTAGGAGTTTTCGGCAATTCGTCAAACGGAAAATAGCATAATATGACAAAAATGCCTAACTAACTATTTGATGGCCACGCAAAACATTTGCAGTGATCCTTAACTTGACTCTAGCTATTATTTGAAGCGTAATAATAAATAAAAAAATGATGATACATCAACATAGTGTTATCTATACAAAAGTCGCAATTTTCCTAAGGTTCTTCGAGTAGAAATGACTTTAAGAATGTAAAATTAACTAACCACCTATTTGATCGATACTTGGATTGACAATGCTTAATATTTCAAGATAACAAATAAATAAAAAATTAGGGTACTTCAACAAAGGATTATATATTCAATAGGTAGGAGTTTTCGGCAATTCGTCAAACAGAAAAGAGCATAATATGACAAAAATGCCTAACTAACTATTTGATGGCCGCGCAAAACATTTGCAGTGATCCTTAACTTGACTCTAGCTATTATTTGAAGCGTAATAATAAATAAAAAAATGATGATACATCAACATAGTGTTATCAATACAAAAGTCGCAATTTTCCTAAGGTTCTTCGAGGAGAAATGACTTTAAGAATGTGAAATTAACTAACCACCTATTTGATCGATACTTGGATTGACAATGCTTAATATTTCAAGATAACAAATAAATAAAAAATTAGGGCACTTCAACAAAGGATTATATATTCAATAGGTAGGAGTTTTCGGCAATTCGTCAAATAGAAAAGAGCATAATATGACAAAAATGCCTAACTAACTATTTGATGGCCGCGCAAAACATTGGCAGTGATCCTTAACTTGACTCTAGCTATTATTTGAAGCGTAATAATAAATAAAAAAATGATGACACATCAACATAGTGTTATCTATGCAAAAGTTGCAATTTTCCTAAGGTTCTTCGAGTAGAAATGACTTTAAGAAGCTGAAATTAACTAACCACCTATTTGATCAATACTTGGATTGACAATGCTTAATCTTTAAAGATAACTAGTAAATAAAAAATTAGGGTACTTAAACAAAGGATTATATATTCAATAGGTAGGAGTTTTCGGCAATTCTTCAAACAGAAAAGAGCATAATATGACAAAAATGCCTAACTACCTTTTTGATCGCCGCGCAAAACATTTGCAGTGATCCTTAACTTGACTCTAGCTATTATTTGAAGCATAATAATAATTAAAAAAATGATGATACATCAACATAGTGTTATCTATACAAAAGTCGCAATTTTCCTATGGTTCTTCGAGTAGAAATGACTTTAAGAAGGTGAAATTATCTAACTACCTATTTGATCGATACTAGGATTGACAATGCTTAATATTTCAAGATAACTAATAAATAAAAAATTAGGGTACTTCAACAAAGGATTATATATTCAATAGGTAGGAGTTTTCGGCAATTCGTGAAACAGAAAAGAGCATAATATGACAAAAATGCCTAACTAACTATTTGATGACCGCGCAAAACATTTGCAGTGATCCTTAACTTGACTCTAGCTATTATTTGAAGCGTAATAATAATTAAAAAAATGATGATACATCAACATAGTGTTATCTATACAAAAGTCGCAATTTTCCTAAGGTTCTTCGAGGAGAAATGACTTTAAGAAGGTGAAATTATCTAACTACCTATTTGATCGATACTAGGATTGACAATGCTTAATATTTCAAGATAACTAATAAATAAAAAATTAGGGTACTTCAACAAAGGATTATATATTCAATAGGTAGGAGTTTTCGGCAATTCGTCAAACAGAAAAGAGCATAATAAGACAAAAATGCCTAACTAACTATTTGATTGCCGCGCAAAACATTTGCAGTGATCCTTAACTTGACTCTAGCTATTATTTGAAGCGTAATAATAAATAAAAAAATGATGATACATCAACATAGTGTTATCTATACAAAAGTCGAAATTTTCCTAAGGTTCTTCGAGTAGAAATGACTTTAAGAATGTGAAATTAATTAACCACCTATTTGATCGATACTTGGATTGACAATGCTTAATATTTCAAGATAACAAATAAATAAAAAATAAGGGTACTTCAACAAAGGATTATATATTCAATAGGTAGGAGTTTTCGGCAATTCGTCAAACGGAAAATAGCATAATATGACAAAAATGCCTAACTAACTATTTGATGGCCACGCAAAACATTTGCAGTGATCCTTAACTTGACTCTAGCTATTATTTGAAGCGTAATAATAAATAAAAAAATGATGATACATCAACATAGTGTTATCTATAAAAAAGTCGCAATTTTCCTAAGGTTCTTCGAGTAGAAAAGACTTTAAGAATGTAAAATTAACTAACCACCTATTTGATCGATACTTGGATTGACAATGCTTAATATTTCAAGATAACAAATAAATAAAAAATTAGGGTACTTCAACAAAGGATTATATATTCAATAGGTAGGAGTTTTCGGCAATTCGTCAAACAGAAAAGAGCATAATATGACAAAAATGCCTAACTAACTATTTGATGGCCGCGCAAAACATTTGCAGTGATCCTTAACGAGACTCTAGCTATTATTTGAAGCGTAATAATAAATAAAAAAATGATGATACATCAACATAGTGTTATCAATACAAAAGTCGCAATTTTCCTAAGGTTCTTCGAGGAGAAATGACTTTAAGAATGTGAAATTAACTAACCACCTATTTGATCGATACTTGGATTGACAATGCTTAATATTTCAAGATAACAAATAAATAAAAAATTAGGGTACTTAAACAAAGGATTATATATTCAATAGGTAGGAGTTTTCGGCAATTCTTCAAACAGAAAAGAGCATAATATGACAAAAATGCCTAACTACCTTTTTGATCGACGCGCAAAACATTTGCAGTGATCCTTAACTTGACTCTAGCTATTATTTGAAGCATAATAATAATTAAAAAAATGATGATACATCAACATAGTGTTATCTATACAAAAGTCGCAATTTTCCAAAGGTTCTTCGAGTAGAAATGACTTTAAGAATGTGAAATTAACTAACCACCTATTTGATCGATACTTGGATTGACAATGCATAATATTTCAAGATAACAAAAAAATAAAAAATTAGGATACTTCAACAAAGGATTATATATTCAATAGGTAGGAGTTTTCGGAAATTCGTCAAATAGAAAAGAGCTTAATATGACAAAAATGCCTAACTAACTATTTGATTGCCGGGCAAAACATTTGCAGTGATCCTTAACTTGACTCTAGCTATTATTTGAAGCGTAATAATAAATAAAAAAATGATGATACATCAACATAGTGTTATCTATACAAAAGTCGCAATTTTCCTAAGGTTCTTCGAGTAGAAATGACTTTAAGAAGGTGAAATTATCTAACTACCTATTTGATCGATACTAGGATTGACAATGCTTAATATTTCAAGATAACTGATAAATAAAAAATTAGGGTACTTCAACAAAGGATTATATATTCAATAGGAAGGAGTTTTCGGCAATTCGTGAAACAGAAAAGAGCATAATATGACAAAAATGCCTAACTAACTATTTGATAACCACGCAAAACATTTGCAGTGATCCTTAACTTGACTCTAGCTATTATTTGAAGCGTAATAATAAATAAAAAAATGATGATACATCAACATAGTGTTATCTATACAAAAGTCGCAATTTTCCTAAGGTTCTTCGAGTAGAAATGACTTTAAGAATGTAAAATTAACTAACCACCTATTTGATCGATACTTGGATTGACAATGCTTAATATTTCAAGATAACAAATAAATAAAAAATTAGGGTACTTCAACAAAGGATTATATATTCAATAGGTAGGAGTTTTCGGCAATTCGTCAAACAGAAAAGAGCATAATATGACAAAAATGCCTAACTAACTATTTGATGGCCGCGCAAAACATTTGCAGTGATCCTTAACGAGACTCTAGCTATTATTTGAAGCGTAATAATAAATAAAAAAATGATGATACATCAACATAGTGTTATCAATACAAAAGTCGCAATTTTCCTAAGGTTCTTCGAGGAGAAATGACTTTAAGAATGTGAAATTAACTAACCACCTATTTGATCGATACTTGGATTGACAATGCATAATATTTCAAGATAACAAATAAATAAAAAATTATGGTACTTCAACAAAGGATTATATATTCAATAGGTAGGAGTTTTCGGCAATTCGTCAAACAGAAAAGAGCATAATATGACAAAAATGCCCAACTAACTATTTGATTGCCGCGCAAAACATTTGCAGTGATCCTTAACTTGACTCTAGCTATTATTTGACGCATAATAATAAATAAAAAAATGATGATACATCAACATAGTGTTATCTATACAAAAGTCGCAATTTTCCTAAGGTTCTTCGAGTAGAAATGACTTTAAGAAACTGAAATTAACTAACCACCTATTTGATCAATACTTGGATTGACAATGGTTAATTTTTAAAGATAATTAGTAAATAAAAAATTAGGGTACTTCAATAAAGGATTATATATTCAATAGGTATGAGTTTTCGGCAATTCTTCAAACAGAAAAGAGCATAATATGACAAAAATGCCTAACTACCTTTTTGATCGCCGCGCAAAACATTTGCAGTGATCCTTAACTTGACTCTAGCTATTATTTGAAGAATAATAATAATTAAAAAAATGATGATACATCAACATAGTGTTATCTATACAAAAGTCGCAATTTTCCTAAGGTTCTTCGAGTAGAAATGACTTTAAGAATGTGAAATTAACTAACCACCTCCTTGATCGATACTTGGATTGACAATGCATAATATTTCAAGATAACAAATAAATAAAAAATTATGGTACTTCAACAAAGGATTATATATTCAATAGGTAGGAGTTTTCGGCAATTCGTCAAACAGAAAAGAGCATAATTTGACAAAAATGCCCAACTAACTATTTGATTGCCGCGCAAAACATTTGCAGTGATCCTTAACTTGACTCTAGCTATTATTTGACGCGTAATAATAAATAAAAAAATGATGATACATCAACATAGTGTTATCTATACAAAAGTCGCAATTTTCCTAAGGTTCTTCGAGTAGAAATGACTTTAAGAAACTGAAATTAACTAACCACCTATTTGATCAATACTTGGATTGACAATGGTTAATTTTTAAAGATAATTAGTAAATAAAAAATTAGGGTACTTCGATAAAGGATTATATATTCAATAGGTATGAGTTTTCGGCAATTCTTCAAACAGAAAAGAGCATAATATGACAAAAATGCCCAACTAACTATTTGATTGCCGCACAAAACATTTGCAGTGATCCTTAACTTGACTCTAGCTATTATTTGAAGCGTAATTATAAATAAAAAAATGATGATACATCAACATAGTGTTATCTATACAAAAGTCGCAATTTTCCTAAGGTTCTTCGAGTAGAAATGACTTTAAGAATGTGAAATTAACTAACCACCTATTTGATCGATACTTGGATTGACAATGCATAATATTTCAAGATAACAAATAAATAAAAAATTATGGTACTTCAACAAAGGATTATATATTCAATAGGTAGGAGTTTTCGGCAATTCGTCAAACAGAAAAGAGCATAATATGACAAAAATGCCCAACTAACTATTTGATTGCCGCGCAAAACATTTGCAGTGATCCTTAACTTGACTCTAGCTATTATTTGACGCGTAATAATAAATAAAAAAATGATGATACATCAACATAGTGTTATCTATACAAAAGTCGCAATTTTCCTAAGGTTCTTCGAGTAGAAATGACTTTAAGAAACTGAAATTAACTAACCACCTATTTGATCAATACTTGGATTGACAATGGTTAATTTTTAAAGATAATTAGTAAATAAAAAATTAGGGTACTTCAATAAAGGATTATATATTCAATAGGTATGAGTTTTCGGCAATTCTTCAAACAGAAAAGAGCATAATATGACAAAAATGCCTAACTACCTTTTTGATCGCCCCGCAAAACATATGCAGTGATCCTTAACTTGACTCTAGCTATTATTTGAAGCGTAATAATAAATAAAAAAATGATGATACATCAACATAGTGTTATCTATACAAAAGTCGCAATTTTCCTAAGGTTCTTCGAGGAGAAATGACTTTAAGAATGTGAAATTAACTAACCACATATTTGATCGATACTTGGATTGAAAATGGTTAATATTTCAAGATAACAAATAAATAAAAAATTAGGGTACTTCAACAAAGGATTCTATATTCAATAGGTAGGAGTTTTCGGCAATTCGTCAAACAGAAAAGAGCATAATATGACAAAAATGCCTAACTAACTATTTGATGGCCGCGCAAAACATTTGCAGTTATCCTTAACTTGACTCTAGCTATTATTTGAAGCGTAATAATAAATAAAAAAATGATGACACATCAACATAGTGTTATCTATACAAAAGTTGCAATTTTCCTAAGGTTCTTCGAGTAGAAATGACTTTAAGAAGCTGAAATTAACTAACCACCTATTTGATCAATACTTGGATTGACAATGCTTAATATTTAAAGATAACTAGTAAATAAAAAATTAGGGTACTTAAACAAAGAATTATATATTCAATAGGTAGGAGTTTTCGGCAATTCTTCAAACAGAAAAGAGCATAATATGACAAAAATGCCTAACTACCTTTTTGATCGCCGCGCAAAACATTTGCAGTGATCCTTAACTTGACTCTAGCTATTATTTGAAGAATAATAATAATTAAAAAAATGATGATACATCAACATAGTGTTATCTATACAAAAGTCGCAATTTTCCTAAGGTTCTTCGAGTAGAAATGACTTTAAGAAGGTGAAATTAACAAACTACCTATTTGATCGATACTAGGATTGACAATGCTTAATATTTCAAGATAACTAAAAATAAAAAATTAGGGTACTTCAACAAAGGATTATATATTCAATAGGTAGGAGTTTTCGGCAATTCGTCAAACGGAAAAGAGCGTAATATGACAAAAATGCCTAACTAACTATTTGATGGCCACGCAAAACATTTGCAGTGATCCTTAACTTGACTCTAGCTATTATTTGAAGCGTAATAATAAATAAAAAAATGATGATACATCAACATAGTGTTATCTATACAAAAGTCGCAATTTTCCTAAGGTTCTTCGAGTAGAAATGACTTTAAGAATGTGAAATTAACTAACAACCTATTTGATCGATACTTGGATTGACAATGCATAATATTTCAAGATAACAAATAAACAAAAAATTAGGGTACTTCAACAAAGGATTATATATTCAATAGGTAGGAGTTTTCGGCAATTCGTCAAACAGAAAAGAGCATAATATGACAAAAATGCCCAACTAACTATTTGATTGCCGCGCAAAACATTTGCAGTGATCCTTAACTTGACTCTAGCTATTATTTGAAGCGTAATAATAAATAAAAAAATGATGATACATCAACATAGTGTTATCTATACAAAAGTTGCAATTTTCCTAAGGTTCTTCGAGTAGAAATGACTTTAAGAAACTGAAATTAACTAACCACCTATTTGATCAATACTTGGATTGACAATGGTTAATATTTAAAGATAATTAGTAAATAAAAAATTAGTGTACTTCAATAAAGGATTATATATTCAATAGGTAGGAGTTTTCGGCAATTCTTCAAACAGAAAAGAGCATAATATGACAAAAATGCCTAACTACCTTTTTGATGGCCGCGCAAAACATTTGCAGTGATCCTTAACTTGACTCTAGCTATTATTTGAAGCGTAATAATAAATAAAAAAATGATGATACATCAACATAGTGTTATCTATACAAAAGTCGCAATTTTCCTAAGGTTCTTCGAGTAGAAATGACTTTAAGAAGGTGAAATTATCTAACTACCTATTTGATCGATACTAGGATTGACAATGCTTAATATTTCAAGATAACTAATAAATAAAAAAATTATGGTACTTCAACAAAGGATTATATATTCAATAGGAAGGAGTTTTCGGCAAATCGTGAAACAGAAAAGAGCATAATATGACAAAAATGCCTAACTAACTATTTGATGACCGCGCAAAACATTTGCAGTGATCCTTAACTTGACTCTAGCTATTATTTGAAGCGTAATAATAAATAAAAAAATGATGATACATCAACATAGTGTTATCTATATAATAGTCGCAATTTTCCTAAGGTTCTTCGAGTAGAAATGACTTTAAGAATGTGAAATTAACTAACCACCTATTTGATCGATACTTGGATTGACAATGCTTAATATTTCAAGATAACTAATAAATAAAAAATTAGGGTACTTCAACAAAGGATTATATATTCAATAGGAAGGAGTTTTCGGCAATTCGTGAAACAGAAAAGAGCATAATATGACAAAAATGCCTAACTAACTATTTGATGGCCGCGCAAAACATTTGCAGTGATCCTTAACTTGACTCTAGCTATTATTTGAAGCGTAATAATAAATAAAAAAATAATGACACATCAACATAGTGTTATCTGTATAAAAGTTGCAATTTTCCTAAGGTTCTTCGAGTAGAAATGACTTTAAGAAGCTGAAATTAACTAACCACCTATTTGATCAATACTTGGATTGACAATGGTTAATATTTAAAGATAATTAGTAAATAAAAAATTAGGGTACTTCAATAAATGATTATATATTCAATAGGTAGGAGTTTTCGGCAATTCTTCAAACAGAAAAGAGCATAATATGACAAAAATGCCTAACTACCTTTTTTATCGCCGCGCAAAACATTTGCAGTGATCCTTAACTTGACTCTAGCTATTATTTGAAGCATAATAATAATTAAAAAAATGATGATACATCAACATAGTGTTATCTATACAAAAGTCGCAATTTTCCTAAGGTTCTTCGAGTAGAAATGACTTTAAGAAGGTGAAATTAACTAACTACCTATTTGATCGATACTAGGATTGACAATCCTTAATATTTCAAGATAACTAATAAATAAAAAATTAGGGTACTTCAACAAACGATTATATAGTCAATAGGTAGGAGTTTTCGGCAATTCGTCAAACGGAAAAGAGCATAATATGACAAAAATGCCTAACTAACTATTTGATGGCCACGCAAAACATTTGCAGTGATCCTTAACTTGACTCTAGCTATTATTTGAAGCATAATAATAAATAAAAAAATGATGATACATCAACATAGTGTTATCTTTACAAAAGTCGCAATTTTCCTAAGGTTCTTCGAGTAGAAATGACTTTAAGAATGTGAAATTAACTAACCACCTATTTGATCGATACTTGGATTGACAATGCATAATATTTCAAGATAACAAATAAATAAAAAATTAGGGTACTTCAACAAAGGATTATATATTCAATAGGTAGGAGTTTTCGGCAATTCGTCAAACAGAAAAGAGCATAATATGACAAAAATGCCCAACTAACTATTTGATTGCCGCGCAAAACATTTGCAGTGATCCTTAACTTGACTCTAGCTATTATTTGAAGCGTAATAATAAATAAAAAAATGATGAAACATCAACATAGTGTTATCTATACAAAAGTCGCAATTTTCCTAAGGTTCTTCGAGTAGAAATGACTTTAAGAAACTGAAATTAACTAACCACCTATTTGATCAATACTTGGATTGACAATGGTTAATATTTAAAGATAATTAGTAAATAAAAAATTAGTGTACTTCAATAAAGGATTATATATTCAATAGGTAGGAGTTTTCGGCAATTCTTCAAACAGAAAAGAGCATAATATGACAAAAATGCCTAACTACCTTTTTGATGGCCGCGCAAAACATTTGCAGTGATCCTTAACTTGACTCTAGCTATTATTTGAAGCGTAATAATAAATAAAAAAATGATGATACATCAACATAGTGTTATCTATACAAAAGTCGCAATTTTCCTAAGGTTCTTCGAGTAGAAATGACTTTAAGAAGGTGAAATTATCTAACTGCCTATTTGATCGATACTAGGATTGACAATGCTTAATATTTCATGATAACTAATAAATAAAAAAATTATGGTACTTCAACAAAGGATTATATATTCAATAGGAAGGAGTTTTCGGCAAATCGTGAAACAGAAAAGAGCATAATATGACAAAAATGCCTAACTACCTTTTTTATCGCCGCGCAAAACATTTGCAGTGATCCTTAACTTGACTCTAGCTATTATTTGAAGCATAATAATAATTAAAAAAATGATGATACATCAACATAGTGTTATCTATACAAAAGTCGCAATTTTCCTAAGGTTCTTCGAGTAGAAATGACTTTAAGAAGGTGAAATTAACTAACTACCTATTTGATCGATACTAGGATTGACAATCCTTAATATTTCAAGATAACTAATAAATAAAAAATTAGGGTACTTCAACAAAGGATTATATAGTCAATAGGTAGGAGTTTTCGGCAATTCGTCAAACGGAAAAGAGCATAATATGACAAAAATGCCAAACTAACTATTTGAGGGCCACGCAAAACATTTGCAGTGATCCTTAACTTGACTCTAGCTATTATTTGAAGCGTAATAATAAATAAAAAAATAATGATACATCAACATAGTGTTATCTATACAAAAGTCGCAATTTTCCTAAGGTTCTTCGAGTAGAAATGACTTTAAGAAGGTGAAATTATCTAACTACCTATTTGATCGATACTAGGATTGACAATGCTTAATATTTCAAGATAACTAATAAATAAAAAAATTATGGTACTTCAACAAAGGATTATATATTCAATAGGAAGGAGTTTTCGGCAAATCGTGAAACAGAAAAGAGCATAATATGACAAAAATGCCTAACTACCTTTTTTATCGCCGCGCAAAACATTTGCAGTGATCCTTAACTTGAGTCTAGCTATTATTTGAAGCGTAATAATAAATAAAAAAATGATGATACATCAACATAGTGTTATCTATACAAAAGTCGCAATTTTCCTAAGGTTCTTCGAGTAGAAATGACTTTAAGAATGTGAAATTAACTAATCACCTATTTGATCGATACTTGGATTGACAATGCATAATATTTCAAGATAACAAATAAATAAAAAATTAGGGTACTTCAACAAAGGATTATATATTCAATAGGTAGGAGTTTTCGGCAATTCGTCAAACAGAAAAGAGCATAATATGACAAAAATGCCCAACTAACTATTTGATTGCCGCGCAAAACATTTGCAGTAATCCTTAACTTGACTCTAGCTATTATTTGAAGCGTAATAATAAATAAAAAAATGATGATACATCAACATAGTGTTATCTATACAAAAGTCGCAATTTTCCTAAGGTTCTTCGAGTAGAAATGACTTTAAGAAACTGAAATTAACTAACCACCTATTTGATCAATACTTGGATTGACAATGGTTAATATTTAAAGATAATTAGTAAATAAAAAATTAGTGTACTTCAATAAAGGATTATATATTCAATAGGTAGGAGTTTTCGGCAATTCTTCAAACAGAAAAGAGCATAATATGACAAAAATGCCTAACTACCTTTTTGATGGCCGCGCAAAACATTTGCAGTGATCCTTAACTTGACTCTAGCTATTATTTGAAGCGTAATAATAAATAAAAAAATGATGATACATCAACATAGTTTTATCTATACAAAAGTCGCAATTTTCCTAAGGTTCTTCGAGTAGAAATGACTTTAAGAAGGTGAAATTATCTAACTACCTATTTGATCGATACTAGGATTGAAAATGCTTAATATTTCAAGATAACTAATAAATAAAAAAAATTATGGTACTTCAACAAAGGATTATATATTCAATAGGAAGGAGTTTTCGGCAAATCGTGAAACAGAAAAGAGCATAATATGACAAAAATGCCTAACTAACTATTTGATGACCGCGCAAAACATTTGCAGTGATCCTTAACTTGACTCTAGCTATTATTTGAAGCGTAATAATAAATAAAAAAATGATGATACATCAACATAGTGTTATCTATATAATAGTCGCAATTTTCCTAAGGTTCTTCGAGTAGAAATGACTTTAAGAATGTGAAATTAACTAACCACCTATTTGATCGATACTTGGATAGACAATACTTAATATTTCAAGATAACAAATAAATAAAAAATTAGGGTACTTCAACAAAGGATTATATATTCAATAGGTAGGAGTTTTCGGCAATTCGTCAAACAGAAAAGAGCATAATATGACAAAAATGCCTAACTAACTATTTGATGGCCACGCAAAACATTTGCAGTGACCCTTAACTTGACTCTAGCTATTATTTGAAGCGTAATAATAAATAAAAAAATGATGACACATCAACATAGTGTTATCTGTACAAAAGTTGCAATTTTCCTAAGGTTCTTCGAGTAGAAATGACTTTAAGAAACTGAAATTAACTAACCACCTATTTGATCAATACTTGGATTGACAATGGTTAATTTTTAAAGATAATTAGTAAATAAAAAATTAGGGTACTTCAATAAAGGATTATATATTCAATAGGTATGAGTTTTCGGCAATTCTTCAAACAGAAAAGAGCATAATATGACAAAAATGCCTAACTACCTTTTTGATCGCCCCGCAAAACATTTGCAGTGATCCTTAACTTGACTCTAGCTATTATTTGAAGCGTAATAATAAATAAAAAAATGATGATACATCAACATAGTGTTATCTATTCAAAAGTCGCAATTTTCCAAAGGTTCTTCGAGGAGAAATGACTTTAAGAATGTGAAATTAACTAACCACATATTTGATCGATACTTGGATTGACAATGGTTAATATTTCAAGATAACTAATAAATAAAAAATTAGGGTACTTCAACAAAGGATTATATATTCAATAGGTAGGAGTTTTCGGCAATTCGTCAAATAGATATGAGCGTAATATGACAAAAATGCCTAACTACCTATTTGATCGCCGCGCAAAACATTTGCAGTGATCCTTAACTTGACTCTAGCTTTTATTTGAAGCGTAATAATAAATAAAAAAAATGATGATACATCAACATAGTGTTATCTATACAAAAGTCGCAATTTTCCTAAGGTTCTTCGAGTAGAAATGACTTTAAGAATGTGAAATTAACTAACTACCTATTTGATCGATACTAGGATTGACAATGCTTAATATTCCAAGATAACTAATAAATAAAAAATTAGGGTACTTCAACAAAGGATTATATATTCAATAGGTAGGAGTTTTCGGCAATTCGTCAAACGGAAAAAAGTATAATATGACAAAAATGCTTAACTAACTATTTGATGGCCGCGCAAAACAATTGCAGTGATCCTTAACTTGACTCTAGCTATTATTTGAAGCGTAATAATAAATAAAAAAATGATGATACATCAACATAGTGTTATCTATACAAAAGTCGCAATTTTCCTAAGGTTCTTCGAGTAGAAATGACTTGAAGAAACTGAAATTAACTAACCACCTATTTGATCAATACTTGGATTGACAATGGTTAATATTTAAAGATAATTAATAAATCAAAAATTAGGGTACTTCAATAAAGGATTATATATTCAATAGGTATGAGTTTTCGGCAATTCTTCAAACAGAAAAGAGCATAATATGACAAAAATGCCTAACTACCTTTTTGATCGCCGCGCAAAACATTTGCAGTGATCCTTAACTTGACTCTAGCTATTATTTGAAGCGTAATAATAAATAAAAAAAATGATGATACATCAACCTAGTGTTATCTATACAAAAGTTGCAATTTTCCTAAGGTTCTTCGAGTAGAAATGACTTTAAGAAGCTGAAATTAACTAACCACCTATTTGATCAATACTTGGATTGACAATGCTTAATATTTAAAGATAACTAGTAAATAAAAAATTAGGGAACTTAAACAAAGGATTATATATTCAATAAGTAGGAGTTTTCGGCAATTCTTCAAACAGAAAAGAGCATAATATGACAAAAATGCCTAACTACCATTTTGATCGCCGCGCAAAACATTTGCAGTGATCCTTAACTTGACTCTAGCTATTATTTGAAGCGTAATAATAAATATAAAAATGATGATACATCAACATAGTGTTATCTATACAAAAGTCGCAATTTTCCAAAGGTTCTTCGAGTAGAAATGACTTTAAGAATGTAAAATTAACTAACCACCTATTTGATCGATACTTGGATTGACAATGCTTAATATTTCAAGATAACAAATAAATAAAAAATTAGGGTACTTCAACAAAGGATTATATATTCAATACGTAGGAGTTTTCGGCAATTCGTCAAACAGAAAAGAGCATAATATGACAAAAATGCCTAACTAACTATTTGATGGCCGCGCAAAACATTTGCAGTGATCCTTAACTTGACTCTAGCTATTATTTGAAGCGTAATAATAAATAAAAAAATGATGAAACATCAACATAGTGTTATCTATACAAAAGTCGCAATTTTCCTAACGTTCTTCGAGGAGAAATGACTTTAAGAATGTGAAATTAACTAACCACCTATTTGATCGATACTTGGATTGACAATGGTTAATATTTCAAGATAACAAATAAATAAAAAATTAGGGTACTTCAACAAAGGATTATATATTCAATAGGTAGGAGTTTTCGGCAATTCGTCAAACAGAAAAGAGCATAATATGACAAAAATGCCAAACTAACTATTTGATGGCCGCGCAAAACATTTGCAGTGATCCTTAGCATGACTCTAGCTATTATTTGAAGCGTAATAATAAATAAAAAAATGATGACACATCAACCTAGTGTTATCTATACAAAAGTCGCAATTTTCCTAAGGTTCTTCGAGTAGAAATGACTTTAAGAAGCTGAAATTAACTAACCACCTATTTGATCAATACTTGGATTGACAATGCTTAATATTTAAAGATAACTATTAAATAAAAAATTAGGGAACTTAAACAAAGGATTATATATTCAATAAGTAGGAGTTTTCGGCAATTCTTCAAACAGAAAAGAGCATAATATGACAAAAATGCATAACTACCTTTTTGATCGCCGCGCAAAACATTTGCCGTGATCCTTAACTTGACTCTAGCTATTATTTGAAGCGTAATAATAAATAAAAAAATGATGATACATCAACATAGTGTTATCTATACAAAAGTCGCAATTTTCCTAAGGTTCTTCGAGTAGAAATGACTTTAAGAAGGTGAAATTATCTAAGTACCTATTTGATCGATACTAGGATTGACAATGCTTAATATTTCAAGATAACAAATAAATAAAAAATTAGGGTACTTCAACAAAGGATTATATATTCAATAGGAAGGAGTTTTCGGCAATTCCTCAAACAGAAAAGAGCATAATATGACAAAAATGCCTAACTAACTATTTGATGATCGCGCAAAACATTTGCAGTGATCCTTAACTTGACTCTAGCTATTATTTGAAGAGTAATAATAAATAAAAAAATGATGATACATCAACATAGTGTTATCTATACAAAAGTCGCAATTTTCCTAAGGTTCTTCGAGTAGAAATGACTTTAAGAATGTGAAATTAACTAACCACCTATTTGATCGATACTTGGATTGACAATGCTTAATATTTCAAGATAACAAAAAAATAAAAAATTAGGGACTTCAACAAAGGATTATATATTCAATAGGTAGGAGTTTTCGGCAATTCGTCAAACAGAAAAGAGCATAATATGACAAAAATGCCTAACTAACTATTTGATGGCCGCGCAAAACATTTGCAGTGATCCTTAACTTGACTCTAGCTATTATTTGAAGCGTAATAATAAATAAAAAAATGATGATACATCAACATAGTGTTATCTATACAAAAGTCGCAATTTTCCTAACGTTCTTCGAGGAGAAATGACTTTAAGAATGTGAAATTAACTAACCACCTATTTGATCGATACTTGGATTGACAATGGTTAATATTTCAAGATAACAAATAAATAAAAAATTAGGGTACTTCAACAAAGGATTATATATTCAATAGGTAGGAGTTTTCGGCAATTCGTCAAACAGAAAAGAGCATAATATGACAAAAATGCCTAACTAACTATTTGATGGCCGCGCAAAACATTTGCAGTGATCCTTAACATGACTCTAGCTATTATTTGAAGCGTAATAATAAATAAAAAAATGATGACACATCAACCTAGTGTTATCTATGCAAAAGTTGCAATTTTTCTAAGGTTCTTCGAGTAGAAATGACTTTAAGAAGCTGAAATTAACTAACCACCTATTTGATCAATACTTGGATTGACAATGCTTAATATTTAAAGATAACTAGTAAATAAAAAATTAGGGAACTTGAACAAAGGATTATATATTCAATAAGTAGGAGTTTTCGGCAATTCTTCAAACAGAAAAGAGCATAATATGACAAAAATGCCTAACTACCTTTTTGATCGCCGCGCAAAACATTTGCAGTGATCCTTAACTTGACTCTAGCTATTATTTGAAGCATAATAATAATTAAAAAAATGATGATACATCAACATAGTGTTATCTATACAAAAGTCGCCATTTTCCTAAGGTTCTTCGAGTAAAAATGACTTTAAGAAGGTGAAATTAACTAACTACCTATTTTATCGATACTAGGATTGACAATGCTTAATATTTCAAGATAACTAATAAATAAAAAATTAGGGTACTTCCACAAAGGATTATATATTCAATAGGTAGGAGTTTTCGGCAATTCGTCAAACAGAAAAGAGCATAATATGACAAAAATGCCTAACTAACTATTTGATGGCCGCGCAAAACATTTGCAGTGATCCTTAACTTGACTCTAGCTATTATTTGAAGCGTAATAATAAATAAAAAAAAATGATGACACATCAACCTAGTGTTATCTATACAAAAGTTGCAATTTTCCTAAGGTTCTTCGAGTAGAAATGACTTTAAGAAGCTGAAATTAACTAACCACCTATTTGATCAATACTTGGATTGACAATGCTTAATATTTAAAGATAACTAGTAAATAAAAAATTAGGGAACTTAAACAAAGGATTATATATTCAATAAGTAGGAGTTTTCGGCAATTCTTCAAATAGAAAAGAGCATAATATGACAAAAATGCCTAACTACCTTTTTGATGGCCGCGCAAAACATTTGCAGTGATCCTTAACTTGACTCTAGCTATTATTTGAAGCGTAATAATAAATATAAAAATGATGATACATCAACATAGTGTTATCTATACAAAAGTCGCAATTTTCCTAAGGTTCTTCGAGTAGAAATGACTTTAAGAATGTAAAATTAACTAACCACCTATTTGATCGATACTTGGATTGACAATGCTTAATATTTCAAGATAACAAATAAATAAAAAATTAGGGCACTTCAACAAAGGATTATATATTCAATACGTAGGAGTTTTCGGCAATTCGTCAAACAGAAAAGAGCATAATATGACAAAAATGCCTAACTAACTATTTGATGGCCGCGCAAAACAATTACAGTGATCCTTAACTTGACTCTAGCTATTATTTGAAGCGTAATAATAAATAAAAAGATGATGAAACATCAACATAGTGTTATCTATACAAAAGTCGCAATTTTCCTAAGGTTCTTCGAGTAGAAATGACTTTAAGAAACTGAAATTAACTAACCACCTATTTGATCAATACTTGGATTGACAATGGTTAATATTTAAAGATAATTAATAAATCAAAAATTAGGGTACTTCAATAAAGGATTATATATTCAATAGGTAGGAGTTTTCGGCAATTCTTCAAACAGAAAGGAGCATAATATGACAAAAATGCCTAACTACCTTTTCGATCGCCCCGCAAAACATTTGCAGTGATCCTTAACTTGACTCTAGCTATTATTTGAAGCGTAATAATAAATAAAAAAATGATGATACATCAACATAGTGTTATCTATACAAAAGTCACAATTTTCCTAAGGTTCTTCGAGTAGAAATGACTTTAAGAATGTGAAATTAACTAACCACCTATTTGATCGATACTTGGATTGACAATGCTTAATATTTCAAGATAACAAAAAAATAAAAAATTAGGGACTTCAACAAAGGATTATATATTCAATAGGTATGAGTTTTTGGCAATTCGTCAAACAGAAAAGAGCATAATATAACAAAAATGCCTAACTAACTATTTGATGATCGCGCAAAACATTTGCAGTGATCCTTAACTTGACTCTAGCTATTATTTGAAGCGTAATAATAAATAAAAAAATGATGATACATCAACATAGTGTTATCTATACAAAAGTCGCAATTTTCCTAAGGTTCTTCGAGTAGAAATGACTTTAAGAATGTGAAATTAACTAACCACCTATTTGATCGATACTTGGATTGACAATGCTTAATATTTCAAGATAACAAAAAAATAAAAAATTAGGGACTTCAACAAAGGATTATATATTCAATAGGTAGGAGTTTTCGGCAATTCGTCAAACAGAAAAGAGCATAATATGACAAAAATGCTTAACTAACTATTTGATGGCCGCGCAAAACATTTGCAGTGATCCTTAACATGACTCTAGCTATTATTTGAAGCGTAATAATAAATAAAAAATGATGATACATCAACATAGTGTTATCTATACAAAAGTCGCAATTTTCCTAACGTTCTTCGAGGAGAAATGACTTTAAGAATGTGAAATTAACTAACCACCTATTTGATCGATACTTGGATTGACAATGGTTAATATTTCAAGATAACAAATAAATAAAAAATTAGGGTACTTCAACAAAGGATTATATATTCAATAGGTAGGAGTTTTCGGCAATTCGTCAAACAGAAAAGAGCATAATATGACAAAAATGCCTAACTAACTATTTGATGGCCGCGCAAAACATTTGCAGTGATCCTTAACATGACTCTAGCTATTATTTGAAGCGTAATAATAAATAAAAAAATGATGACACATCAACCTAGTGTTATCTATACAAAAGTTGCAATTTTCCTAAGGTTCTTCGAGTAGAAATGACTTTAAGAAGTTGTAATTAACTAACCACCTATTTGATCAATACTTGGATTGACAATGCTTAATATTTAAAGATAACTAGTAAATAAAAAATTAGGGAACTTGAACAAAGGATTATATATTCAATAAGTAGGAGTTTTCGGCAATTCTTCAAACAGAAAAGAGCATAATATGACAAAAATGCCTAACTACCTTTTTGATCGCCGCGCAAAACATTTGCAGTGATCCTTAACTTGACTCTAGCTATTATTTGAAGCACAATAATAATTAAAAAAATGATGATACATCAACATAGTGTTATCTATACAAAAGTCGCAATTTTCCTAAGGTTCTTCGACTAGAAATGACTTTAAGAAGGTGAAATTAACTAACTACCTATTTTATCGATACTAGGATTGACAATGCTTAATATTTCAAGATAACTAATAAATAAAAAATTAGGGTACTTCAACAAAGGACTATATATTCAATAGGTAGGAGTTTTCGGCAATTCGTGAAACAGAAAAGAGCATAATATGACAAAAATGCCTAACTAACTATTTGATGGCCGCGCAAAACATTTGCAGTGATCCTTAACTTGACTCTAGCTATTATTTGAAGCGTAATAATAAATAAAAAAATGATGATACATCAACATAGTGTTATCTATACAAAAGTCGCAATTTTCCTAACGTTCTTCGAGGATAAATGACTTTAAGAATGTGAAATTAACTAACCACCTATTTAATCGATACTTGGATTGACAATGGTTAATATTTCAAGATAACAAATAAATAAAAAATTAGGGTACTTCAACAAAGGATTATATATTCAATAGGTAGCTGTTTTCGGCAATTCGTCAAACAGAAAAGAGCATACTATGACAAAAATGCCTAACTAACTATTTGATGGCCGCGCAAAACATTTGCAGTGATCCTTAACTTGACTCTAGCTATTATTTGAAGCGTAATAATAAATAAAAAAATGATGACACATCAACCTAGTGTTATCTATACAAAAGTTGCAATTTTCCTAAGGTTCTTCTAGTAGAAATGACTTTAAGAAGCTGAAATTAACTAACCACCTATTTGATCAATACTTGGATTGACAATGCTTAATATTTAAAGATAACTAGTAAATAAAAAATTAGGGAACTTAAACAAAGGATTATATATTCAATAAGTAGGAGTTTTCGGCAATTCTTCAAACAGAAAAGAGCATAATATGAGAAAAATGCCTAACTACCTTTTTGATGGCCGCGCAAAACATTTGCAGTGATCCTTAACTTGACTCTAGCTATTATTTGAAGCGTAATAATAAATAAAAAAATGATGATACATCAACATAGTGTTATCTATACAAAAGTCGCAATTTTCCTAAGTTTCTTCGAGTAGAAATGACTTTAAGAAGGTGAAATTATCTAACTACCTATTTGATCGATACTAGGATTGACAATGCTTAATATTTCAAGATAACTAATAAATAAAAAATTAGGGTACTTCAACAGAGGATTATATATTCAATAGGTAGGAGTTTTCGGCAATTCGTGAAACAGAAAAGAGCATAATATGACAAAAATGCCTAACTAACTATTTGATGATCGCGCAAAACATTTGCAGTGATCCTTAACTTGACTCTAGCTATTATTTGAAGCGTAATAATAAATAAAAAAATGATGACACATCAACCTAGTGTTATCTATACAAAAGTTGCAATTTTCCTAAGG
Source organism: Rhodomyrtus psidioides (assembly GCA_021437785.1). NCBI lineage: Eukaryota > Viridiplantae > Streptophyta > Magnoliopsida > Myrtales > Myrtaceae > Rhodomyrtus > Rhodomyrtus psidioides. The sequence continues at coordinate 4,611,925 of JAILYB010000059.1, read as the reverse complement.
TTCTTCGAGTAGAAATGACTTTAAGAAGCTGAAATTAACTAACCACCTATTTGATCAATACTTGGATTGACAATGCTTAATATTTAAAGATAACTAGTAAATAAAAAATTAGGGAACTTAAACAAAGGATTATATATTCAATAAGTAGGAGTTTTCGGCAATTCTTCAAACAGAAAAAAGCATAATATGACAAAAATGCCTAACTACCTTTTTGATCGCCGCGCAAAACATTTGCAGTGATCCTTAACTTGACTCTAGCTATTATTTGAAGCGTAATAATAAATATAAAAATGATGATACATCAACATAGTGTTATCTATACAAAAGTCGCAATTTTCCTAAGGTTCTTCGAGTAGAAATGACTTTAAGAATGTAAAATTAACTAACCACCTATTTGATCGATACTTGGATTGACAATGCTTAATATTTCAAGATAACAAATAAATAAAAAATTAGGGCACTTCAACAAAGGATTATATATTCAATACGTAGGAGTTTTCGGCAATTCGTCAAACAGAAAAGAGCATAATATGACAAAAATGCCTAACTAACTATTTGATGGCCGCGCAAAACAATTGCAGTTATCCTTAACTTGACTCTAGCTATTATTTGAAGCGTAATAATAAATAAAAAAATGATGAAACATCAACATAGTGTTATCTATACAAAAGTCGCAATTTTCCTAAGGTTCTTCGAGTAGAAATGACTTTAAGAAACTGAAATTAACTAACCACCTATTTGATCAATACTTGGATTGACAATGGTTAATATTTAAAGATAATTAATAAATAAAAAATTAGGGTACTTCAATAAAGGATTATATATTCAATTGGTAGGAGTTTTCGGCAATTCTTCAAACAGAAAGGAGCATAATATGACAAAAATGCCTAACTACCTTTTTGATCGCCGCGCAAAACATTTGCAGTGATCCTTAACTTGACTCTAGCTATTATTTGAAGCATAATAATAATTAAAAAAATGATGATACATCAACATAGTGTTATCTATACAAAAGTCGCAATTTTCCTAAGGTTCTTCGAGTAGAAATGACTTTAAGAAGGTGAAATTAACTAACTACATATTTTATCGATACTAGGATTGAAAATGCTTAATATTTCAAGATAACTAATAAATAAAAAATTAGGGTACTTCAACAAAGGATTATATATTCAATAGGTAGGAGTTTTCGGCAATTCGTCAAAAAGAAAAGAGCATAATATGACAAAAATGCCTAACTAACTATTTGATGGCCGCGCAAAACATTTGCAGTGATCCTTAACTTGACTCTAGCTAATATTTGAAGCGTAATAATAAATAAAAAAATGAAGATACATCAACATAGTGTTATCTATACAAAAGTCGCAATTTTCCTAACGTTCTTCGAGGAGAAATGACTTTAAGAATGTGAAATTAACTAACCACCTATTTGATCGATACTTGGATTGACAATGGTTAATATTTCAAGATAACAAATAAATAAAAAATTAGGGTACTTCAACAAAGGATTATATATTCAATAGGTAGGAGTTTTCGGCAATTCGTCAAACAGAAAAGAGCATACTATGACAAAAATGCCTAACTAACTATTTGATGGCCGCGCAAAACATTTGCAGTGATCCTTAACATGACTCTAGCTATTATTTGAAGCGTAATAATAAATAAAAAAATGATGACAAATCAACCTAGTGTTATCTATACAAAAGTTGCAATTTTCCTAAGGTTCTTCGAGTAGAAATGACTTTAAGAAGCTGAAATTAACTAACCACCTATTTGATCAATACTTGGATTGACAATGCTTAATATTTAAAGATAACTAGTAAATAAAAAATTAGGGAACTTAAACAAAGGATTATATATTCAATAAGTAGGAGTTTTCGGCAATTCTTCAAACATAAAAGAGCATAATATGACAAAAATGCCTAACTACCTTTTTGATCGCCGCGCAAAACATTTGCAGTGATCCTTAACTTGACTCTAGCTATTATTTGAAGCGTAATAATAAATATAAAAATGATGATACATCAACATAGTGTTATCTATACAAAAGTCGCAATTTTCCTAAGATTCTTCGAGTAGAAATGACTTTAAGAATGTAAAATTAACTAACCACCTATTTGATCGATACTTGGATTGACAATGCTTAATATTTCAAGATAACAAATAAATAAAAAATTAGGGCACTTCAACAAAGGATTATATATTCAATACGTAGGAGTTTTCGGCAATTCGTCAAACAGAAAAGAGCATAATATGACAAAAATGCCTAACTAACTATTTGATGGCCGCGCAAAACAATTGCAGTTATCCTTAACTTGACTCTAGCTATTATTTGAAGCGTAATAATAAATAAAAAAATGATGAAACATCAACATAGTGTTATCTATACAAAAGTCGCAATTTTCCTAATGTTCTTCGAGTAGAAATGACTTTAAGAAACTGAAATTAACTAACCACCTATTTGATCAATACTTGGATTGACAATGGTTAATATTTAAAGATAATTAATAAATAAAAAATTAGGGTACTTCAATAAAGGATTATATATTCAATTGGTAGGAGTTTTCGGCAATTCTTCAAACAGAAAGGAGCATAATATGACAAAAATGCCTAACTACCTTTTTGATCGCCGCGCAAAACATTTGCAGTGATCCTTAACTTGACTCTAGCTATTATTTGAAGCATAATAATAATTAAAAAAATGATGATACATCAACATAGTGTTATCTATACAAAAGTCGCAATTTTCCTAAGGTTCTTCGAGTAGAAATGACTTTAAGAAGGTGAAATTAACTAACTACATATTTTATCGATACTAGGATTGAAAATGCTTAATATTTCAAGATAACTAATAAATAAAAAATTAGGGTACTTCAACAAAGGATTATATATTCAATAGGTAGGAGTTTTCGGCAATTCGTCAAAAAGAAAAGAGCATAATATGACAAAAATGCCTAACTAACTATTTGATGGCCGCGCAAAACATTTGCAGTGATCCTTAACTTGACTCTAGCTATTATTTGAAGCGTAATAATAAATAAAAAAATGATGATACATCGACATAGTGTTATCTATACAAAAGTCGCAATTTTCCTAACGTTCTTCGAGGAGAAATGACTTTAAGAATGTGAAATTAACTAACCACCTATTTGATCGATACTTGGATTGACAATGGTTAATATTTCAAGATAACAAATAAATAAAAAATTAGGGTACTTCAACAAAGGATTATATATTCAATAGGTAGGAGTTTTCGGCAATTCGTCAAACAGAAAAGAGCATACTATGACAAAAATGCCTAACTAACTATTTGATGGCCGCACAAAACATTTGCAGTGATCCTTAACATGACTCTAGCTATTATTTGAAGCGTAATAATAAATAAAAAAATGATGACAAATCAACCTAGTGTTATCTATACAAAAGTTGCAATTTTCCTAAGGTTCTTCGAGTAGAAATGACTTTAAGAAGCTGAAATTAACTAACCACCTATTTGATCAATACTTGGATTGACAATGCTTAATATTTAAAGATAACTAGTAAATAAAAAATTAGGGAACTTAAACAAAGGATTATATATTCAATAAGTAGGAGTTTTCGGCAATTCTTCAAACATAAAAGAGCATAATATGACAAAAATGCCTAACTACCTTTTTGATGGCCGCTCAAAACATTTGCAGTGATCCTTAACTTGACTCTAGCTATTATTTGAAGCGTAATAATAAATAAAAAAATGATGATACATCAACATAGTGTTTTCTATACAAAAGTCGCAATTTTCCTAAGGTTCTTCGAGTAGAAATGACTTTAAGAAGGTGAAATTATCTAACCACCTATTTGATCGATACTAGGATTGACAATGCTTAATATTTCAAGATAACTAATAAATAAAAAATTAGGGAACTTCAACAAAGGATTATATATTCAATAGGTAGGAGTTTTCGGCAATTCGTCAAACAGAAAAGAGCATAATATGACAAAAATGCCTAACTAACTATTTGATGGCCGCGCAAAACATTTGCAGTGATCCTTAACATGACTCTAGGTATTATTTGAAGCGTAATAATAAATAAAAAAATGATGACACATCAACCTAGGATTGACAATGCTTAATATTTCAAGATAACTAATAAATAAAAAATTAGGGTACTTCAACAGAGGATTATATATTCAATAGGTAGGTGTTTTCGGCAATTCGTCAAACAGAAAAGAGCATAATATGACAAAAATGCCTAACTAATTATTTGATGGCCGCGCAAAACATTTGCAGTGATCCTTAACATGACTCTAGCTATTATTTGAAGCGTAATAATAAATAAAAAAATGATGACACATCAACCTAGTGTTATCTATACAAAAGTCGCAATTTTCCTAAGGTTCTTCGAGTAGAAATGACTTTAAGAATGTGAAATTAACTAACCACCTATTTGATCGATACTTGGATTGACAATGCTTAATATTTCAAGATAACAAATAAATAAAAAATTAGGGACTTCAACAAAGGATTATATATTCAATAGGTAGGAGTTTTCGGCAATTCGTCAAACAGAAAAGAGCATAATATGACAAAAATGCCTAACTAACTATTTGATGGCCGCGCAAAACATTTGCAGTGATCCTTAACTTGACTCTAGCTATTATTTGAAGCGTAATAATAAATAAAAAAATGATGATACATCAACATAGTGTTATCTATACAAAAGTCGCAATTTTCCTAACGTTCTTCGAGGAGAAATGACTTTAAGAATGTGAAATTAACTAACCACCTATTTGATCGATACTTGGATTGACAATGGTTAATATTTCAAGATAACAAATAAATAAAAAATTAGGGTACTTCAACAAAGGATTATATATTCAATAGGTAGGAGTTTTCGGCAATTCGTCAAACAGAAAAGAGCATAATATGACAAAAATGCCTAACTAACTATTTGATGGCCGCGCAAAACATTTGCAGTGATCCTTAACATGACTCTAGCTATTATTTGAAGCGTAATAATAAATAAAAAAATGATGACACATCAACCTAGTGTTATCTATACAAAAGTTGCAATTTTCCTAAGGTTCTTCGAGTAGAAATGACTTTAAGAAGCTGAAATTAACTAACCACCTATTTGATCAATACTTGGATTGACAATGCTTAATATTTAAAGATAACTAGTAAATAAAAAATTAGGGAACTTAAACAAAGGATTATATATTCAATAAGTAGGAGTTTTCGGCAATTCTTCAAACAGAAAAGAGCATAATATGACAAAAATGCCTAACTACCTTTTTGATCGCCGCGCAAAACATTTGCAGTGATCCTTAACTAGACTCTAGCTATTATTTGAAGCATAATAATAATTAAAAAAATGATGATACATCAACATAGTGTTATCTATACAAAAGTCGCAATTTTCCTAAGGTTCTTCGAGTAGAAATGACTTTAAGAAGGTGAAATTAACTAACTACCTATTTTATCGATACTAGGATTGACAATGCTTAATATTTCAAGATAACTAATAAATAAAAAATTAGGGTACTTCAACAAAGGATTATATATTCAATAGGTAGGAGTTTTCGGCAATTCGTCAAACAGAAAAGAGCATAATATGACAAAAATGCCTAACTAACTATTTGATGGCCGCGCAAAACATTTGCAGTGATCCTTAACTTGACTCTAGCTATTATTTGAAGCGTAATAATAAATAAAAAAATGATGATACATCAACATAGTGTTATCTATACAAAAGTCGCAATTTTCCTAACGTTCTTCGAGGAGAAATGACTTTAAGAATGTGAAATTAACTAACCACCTATTTCATCGATACTTGGATTGACAATGGTTAATATTTCAAGATAACAAATAAATAAAAAATTAGGGTACTTCAACAAAGGATTATATATTCAATAGGTAGGAGTTTTCGGCAATTCGTCAAACAGAAAAGAGCATACTATGACAAAAATGCCTAACTAACTATTTGATGGCCGCGCAAAACATTTGCAGTGATCCTTAACATGACTCTAGCTATTATTTGAAGCGTAATAATAAATAAAAAAATGATGACACATCAACCTAGTGTTATCTATACAAAAGTTGCAATTTTCCTAAGGTTCTTCGAGTAGAAATGACTTTAAGAAGCTGAAATTAACTAACCACCTATTTGATCAATACTTGGATTGACAATGCTTAATATTTAAAGATAACTAGTAAATAAAAAATTAGGGAACTTAAACAAAGGATTATATATTCAATAAGTAGGAGTTTTCGGCAATTCTTCAAACAGAAAAGAGCATAATATGACAAAAATGCCTAACTACCTTTTTGATGGCAGCGCAAAACATTTGCAGTGATCCTTAACTTGACTCTAGCTATTATTTGAAGCGTAATAATAAATAAAAAAATGATGATACATCAACATAGTGTTATCTATACAAAAGTCGCAATTTTCCTAAGGTTCTTCGAGTAGAAATGACTTTAAGAAGGTGAAATTATCTAACTACCTATTTGATCGATACTAGGATTGACAATGCTTAATATTTCAAGATAACTAATAAATAAAAAATTAGGGTACTTCAACAGAGGATTATATATTCAATAGGTAGGAGTTTTCGGCAATTCGTGAAACAGAAAAGAGCATAATATGACAAAAATGCCTAACTAACTATTTGATGATCGCGCAAAACATTTGCAGTGATCCTTAACTTGACTCTAGCTATTATTTGAAGCGTAATAATAAATAAAAAAAATGATGATACATCAACATAGTGTTATCTATACAAAAGTCGCAATTTTCCTAAGGTTCTTCGAGTAGAAATGACTTTAAGAATGTGAAATTAACTAACCACCTATTTGATCGATACTTGGATTGACAATGCTTAATTTTTCAAGATAACAAATAAATAAAAAATTAGGGTACTTCAACAAAGGATTATATATTCAATAGGTAGGAGTTTTCGGCAATTCGTCAAACAGAAAAGAGCATAATATGACAACAATGCCTAACTAACTATTTGATGGCCGCGCAAAACATTTGCAGTGATCCTTAACTTGACTCTAGCTATTATTTGAAGCGTAATAATAAATAAAAAAATGATGATACATCAACATAGTGTTATCTATACAAAAGTCGCAATTTTCCTAACGTTCTTCGAGGAGGAATGACTTTAAGAATATGAAATTAACTAACCACCTATTTGATCGATACTTGGATTGACAATGGTTAATATTTCAAGATAACTAATAAATAAAAAATTAGGGTACTTCAACAGAGGATTATATATTCAATAGGTAGGAGTTTTCGGCAATTCGTGAAACAGAAAAGAGCATAATATGACAAAAATGCCTAACTAACTATTTGATGATCGCGCAAAACATTTGCAGTGATCCTTAACTTGACTCTAGCTATTATTTGAAGCGTAATAATAAATAAAAAAATGATGATACATCAACATAGTGTTATCTATACAAAAGTCGCAATTTTCCTAAGGTTCTTCGAGTAGAAATGACTTTAAGAATGTGAAATTAACTAACCACCTATTTGATCGATACTTGGATTGACAATGCTTAATATTTCAAGATAACAAATAAATAAAAAATTAGGGCGCTTCAACAAAGGATTAGATATTCAATAGGTAGGAGTTTTCGGCAAGTCGTAAAACAGAAAGGATCGTAATATGACAAAAATGCCTAACTAACTATTTGATGGCCACGCAAAACATTTGCAGTGATCCTTAACTTAACTCTAGCTATTATTTGAAGCGTAATAATAAATAAAAAAATGATGACACATCAACATAGTGTTATCTATACAAAAGTTGCAATTTTCCTAAGGTTCTTCGAGTAGAAATGACTTTAAGAAGCTGAAATTAACTAACCACCTATTTGATCAATACTTGGATTGACAATGCTTAATATTTAAAGATAACTAGTAAATAAAAAATTAGGGTACTTAAACAAAGGATTATATATTCAATAGGTAGGAGTTTTCGGCAATTCTTCAAACAGAAAAGAGCATAATATGACAAAAATGCCTAACTACCTTTTTGATCGCCGCGCAAAACATTTGCAGTGATCCTTAACTTGACTCTAGCTATTATTTGAAGCGTAATAAAAAAAAAAAAAAGATGATACATCAACATAGTGTTATCTATACAAAAGTCGCAATTTTCCTAAGGTTCTTCGAGTAGAAATGACTTTAAGAAGGTGAAATTAACTAACCACCTATTTGATCGATACTTGGATTGACAATGCTTAATATTTCAAGATAACAAATAAATAAAAAATTAGGGCGCTTCAACAAAGGATTAGATATTCAATAGGTAGGAGTTTTCGGCAAGTCGTAAAACAGAAAGGATCGTAATATGACAAAAATGCCTAACTAACTATTTGATGGCCGCGCAAAACATTTGCAGTGATCCTTAACTTGACTCTAGCTATTATTTGAAGCGTAATAATAAATAAAAAAATGATGATACATCAACATAGTGTTATCTATACAAAAGTCGCAATTTTCCTAACGTTCTTCGAGGAGGAATGACTTTAAGAATATGAAATTAACTAACCACCTATTTGATCGATACTTGGATTGACAATGGTTAATATTTCAAGATAACTAATAAATAAAAAATTAGGGTACTTCAACAAAGGATTATATATTCAATAGGTAGGAGTTTTCGGCAATTCGTCAAATAGAAAAGAGAATAATATGACAAAAATGCCTAACTAACTATTTGATGGCCGCGCAAAACATTTGCAGTGATCCTTAACTTGACTCTAGCTATTATTTGAAGCATAATAATAAATAAAAAAAATGATGACACATCAACCTAGTGTTATCTAGACAAAAGTTGCAATTTTCCTAAGGTTCTTCGAGTACAAATGACTTTAAGAAGCTGAAATTAACTAACCACCTATTTGATCAATACTTGGATTGACAATGCTTAATATTTAAAGATAACTAGTAAATAAAAAATTAGGGAACTTAAACAAAGGATTATATATTCAATAAGTAGGATTTTTCGGCAATTCTTCAAACAGAAAAGAGCATAATATGACAAAAATGCCTAACTACCTTTTTGATCGCCGCGCAAAACATTTGCAGTGATCCTTAACTTGACTCTAGCTATTATTTGAAGCATAATAATAATTAAAAAAATGATGATACATCAACATAGTGTTATCTATACAAAAGTCGCAATTTTCCTAAGGTTCTTCGAGTAGAAATGACTTTAAGAAGGTGAAATTAACTAACTACCTATTTGATCGATACTAGGATTGACAATGCTTAATATTTCAAGATAACTAATAAATAAAAAATTCGGGTACTTCAACAAAGGATTATATATTCAATAGGTAGGAGTTTTCGGCAATTCGTCAAACAGAAAAGAGCATAATATGACAAAAATGCCTAACTAACTATTTGATGACCGCGCAAAACATTTGCAGGGATCCTTAACTTGACTATAGCTATTATTTGAAGCGTAATAAAAAAAAAAAAAAGATGATACATCAACATAGTGTTATCTATACAAAAGTCGCAATTTTCCTAAGGTTCTTCGAGTAGAAATGACTTTAAGAAGGTGAAATTAACTAACCACCTATTTGATCGATACTTGGATTGACAATGCTTAATATTTCAAGATAACAAATAAATAAAAAATTAGGGCGCTTCAACAAAGGATTAGATATTCAATAGGTAGGAGTTTTCGGCAAGTCGTAAAACAGAAAGGATCGTAATATGACAAAAATGCCTAACTAACTATTTGATGGCCGCGCAAAACATTTGCAGTGATCCTTAACTTAACTCTAGCTATTATTTGAAGCGTAATAATAAATAAAAAAATGATGACACATCAACATAGTGTTATCTATACAAAAGTTGCAATTTTCCTAAGGTTCTTCGAGTAGAAATGACTTTAAGAAGCTGAAATTAACTAACCACCTATTTGATCAATACTTGGATTGACAATGCTTAATATTTAAAGATAACTAGTAAATAAAAAATTAGGGTACTTAAACAAAGGATTATATATTCAATAGGTAGGAGTTTTCGGCAATTCTTCAAACAGAAAAGAGCATAATATGACAAAAATGCCTAACTACCTTTTTGATCGCCGCGCAAAACATTTGCAGTGATCCTTAACTTGACTCTAGCTATTATTTGAAGCGTAATAATAAATAAAAAAATGATGATACATCAACATAGTGTTATCTATGCTAAAGTCGCAATTTTCCTAAGGTTCTTCGAGTAGAAATGACTTTAAGAAGGTGAAATTAACTAACTACCTATTTGATCGATACTAGGATTGACAATGCTTAATATTTCAAGATGACTAATAAATAAAAAATTTGGGTACTTCAACAAAGGATTATATATTCAATATGTAGGAGTTTTCGGCAATTCGTGAAACAGAAAAGAGCATAATAGGACAAAAATGCCTAACTAACTATTTGATGACCGCGCAAAACATTTGCAGTGATCCTTAACTTGACTCTAGCTATTATTTGAAGCGTAATAATAAATAAAAAAATGATGATACATCAACATAGTGTTATCTATACAAAAGTCGCAATGTTCCTAATGTTCTTCGAGTAGAAATGACTTTAAGAATGTGAAATTAACTAACCACCTATTTGATCGATACTTGGAATGACAATTCTTAATATTTTAAGATAACAATTAAATAAAAAATTAGGGTACTTCAACAAAGGATTATATATTCAATAGGTAGGAGTTTTCGGCAATTCGTCAAACAGAAAAGAGCATAATATGGCAAAAATGCCTAACTAACTATTTGATGGCCGCGCAAAACATTTGCAGTGATCCTTAACTTGACTCTAGCTATTATTTGAAGCGTAATAATAAATAAAAAAATGATGATACATCAACATAGTGTTATCTATACAAAAGTCGCAATTTTCCTAAGGTTCTTCGAGGAGAAATGACTTTAAGAATGTGAAATTAACTAACCACCTATTTGATCGATACTTGGATTGACAATGGTTAATATTTCAAGATAACAAATAAATAAAAAATTAGGGTACTTCAACAAAGGATTATATATTCAATAGGTAGGAGTTTTCGGCAATTCGTCAAACAGAAAAGAGCATAATATGGCAAAAATGCCTAACTAACTATTTGATGGCCGCGCAAAACATTTGCAGTGATCCTTAACTTGACTCTAGCTATTATTTGAAGCATAATAATAATTAAAAAAATGATGATACATCAACATAGTGTTATCTATACAAAAGTCGCAATTTTCCTAAGGTTCTTCGAGGAGAAATGACTTTAAGAATGTGAAATTAACTAACCACCTATTTGATCGATACTTAGATTGACAATGGTTAATATTTCAAGATAACAAATAAATAAAAAATTAGGGTACTTCAACAAAGGATTATATATTCAATAGGTAGGAGTTTTCGGCAATTCGTGAAGCAGAAAAGAGCATAATATGACAAAAATGCCTAACTAACTATTTGATGACCGCGCAAAACATTTTCAGTGATCCTTAACTTGACTCTAGCTGTTATTTGAAGCGTAATAAAAAATAAAAAAAAGATGATACATCAACATAGTGTTATCTATACAAAAGTCGCAATTTTCCTAAGGTTCTTCGAGTAGAAATGACTTTAAGAAGGTGAAATTAACTAACCACCTATTTGATCGATACTTGGATTGAGAATGCTTAATATTTCAAGATAACAAATAAATAAAAAATTAGGGTACTTCAACAAAGGATTAGATATTCAATAGGTAGGAGTTTTCGGCAAGTCGTAAAACAGAAAGGATCGTAATATGACAAAAATGCCTAACTAACTATTTGATGGCCGCGCAAAACATTTGCAGTGATCCTTAACTTGACTCTAGCTATTATTTGAAGCGTAATAATAAATAAAAAAATGATGACACATCAACATAGTGTTATCTATACAAAAGTTGCAATTTTCCTAAGGTTCTTCGAGTAGAAATGACTTTAAGAAGCTGAAATTAACTAACCGCCTATTTGATCAATACTTTTATTGACAATGCTTAATATTTAAAGATAACTAGTAAATAAAAAATTAGGGTACTTAAACAAAGGATTATATATTCAATAGGTAGGAGTTTTCGGCAATTCTTCAAACAGAAAAGAGCATAATATGACAAAAATGCCTAACTACCTTTTTGATCGCCGCGCAAAACATTTGCAGTGATCCTTAACTTGACTCTAGCTATTATTTGAAGCATAATAATAATTAAAAAAATGATGATACATCAACATAGTGTTATCTATACAAAAGTCGCAATTTTCCTAAGGTTCTTCGAGTAGAAATGACTTTAAGAAGGTGAAATTAACTAACTACCTATTTGATCGATACTAGCATTGACAATGCTTAATATTTCAAGATAACTAATAAATAAAAAATTAGGGTACTTCAACAAAGGATTATATATTCAATAGGTAGGAGTTTTCGGCAATTCATGAAACAGAAAACCGCATAATATGACAAAAATGCCTAACTAACTATTTGATGACCGCGCAAAACATTTGCAGTGATCCTTAACTTGACTCTAGCTATTATTTGAAGCGTAATAATAAATAAAAAAATGATGATACATAAACATAGTGTTATCTGTACAAAAGTCGCAATTTTCCTAAGGTTCTTCGAGTAGAAATGACTTTAAGAAGGTGAAATTAACTAACTACCTATTTGATCGATACTAGCATTGACAATGCTTAATATTTCAAGATAACTAATAAATAAAAAATTAGGGTACTTCAACAAAGGATTATATATTCAATAGGTAGGAGTTTTCGGCAATTCATGAAACAGAAAACCGCATAATATGACAAAAATGCCTAACTAACTATTTGATGACCGCGCAAAACATTTGCAGTGATCCTTAACTTGACTCTAGCTATTATTTGAAGCGTAATAATAAATAAAAAAATGATGATACATAAACATAGTGTTATCTATACAAAAGTCGCAATTTTCCTAAGGTTCTTCGAGTAGAAATGACTTTAAGAAGGTGAAATTAACTAACCACCTATTTGATCGATACTTGGATTGACAATGGTTAATATTTCAAGATAACAAATAAATAAAAAATTAGGGTACTTCAACAAAGGATTAGATATTCAATAGGTAGGAGTTTTCGGCAATTCTTGAAACAGAAAAGAGCATAATATGACAAAAATGCCTAACTACCTTTTTGATCGCCGCGCAAAACATTTGCAATGATCCTTAACTTGACTCTAGCTATTATTTGAAGCATAATAATAATTAAAAAAATGATGATACATCAATATAGTGTTATCTATACAAAAGTTGCAATTTTCGTAAGGTTCTTCGAGTAGAAATGACTTTAAGAAGGTGAAATTAACTAACTACCTATTTGATCGATACTAGGATTGACAATGCTTAATATTTCAAGATAACTAATAAATAAAAAATTAGGGTACTTCAACAAAGGATTATATATTCAATAGGTAGGAGTTTTCGGCAATTCGTGAAGCAGAAAAGAGCATAATATGACAAAAATGCCTAACTAACTATTTGATGACCGCGCAAAACATTTTCAGTGATCCTTAACTTGACTCTAGCTGTTATTTGAAGCGTAATAAAAAATAAAAAAAAGATGATACATCAACATAGTGTTATCTATACAAAAGTCGCAATTTTCCTAAGGTTCTTCGAGTAGAAATGACTTTAAGAAGGTGAAATTAACTAACCACCTATTTGATCGATACTTGGATTGAGAATGCTTAATATTTCAAGATAACAAATAAATAAAAAATTAGGGTACTTCAACAAAGGATTAGATATTCAATAGGTAGGAGTTTTCGGCAAGTCGTAAAACAGAAAGGATCGTAATATGACAAAAATGCCTAACTAACTATTTGATGGCCGCGCAAAACATTTGCAGTGATCCTTAACTTGACTCTAGCTATTATTTGAAGCGTAATAATAAATAAAAAAATGATGACACATCAACATAGTGTTATCTATACAAAAGTTGCAATTTTCCTAAGGTTCTTCGAGTAGAAATGACTTTAAGAAGCTGAAATTAACTAACCGCATATTTGATCAATACTTTGATTGACAATGCTTAATATTTAAAGATAACTAGTAAATAAAAAATTAGGGTACTTAAACAAAGGATTATATATTCAATAGGTAGGAGTTTTCGGCAATTCTTCAAACAGAAAAGAGCATAATATGACAAAAATGCCTAACTACCTTTTTGATCGCCGCGCAAAATATTTGCATTGATCCTTAACTTGACTCTAGCTATTATTTGAAGCATAATAATAATTAAAAAAATGATGATACATCAACATAGTGTTATCTATACAAAAGTCGCAATTTTCCTAAGGTTCTTCGAGTAGAAATGACTTTAAGAAGGTGAAATTAACTAACTACCTATTTGATCGATACTAGCATTGACAATGCTTAATATTTCAAGATAACTAATAAATAAAAAATTAGGGTACTTCAACAAAGGATTATATATTCAATAGGTAGGAGTTTTCGGCAATTCATGAAACAGAAAACCGCATAATATGACAAAAATGCCTAACTAACTATTTGATGACCGCGCAAAACATTTGCAGTGATCCTTAACTTGACTCTAGCTATTATTTGAAGCGTAATAATAAATAAAAAAATGATGTTACATCAACATAGTGTTATCTATACAAAAGTCGCAATTTTCCTAAGGTTCTTCGAGTAGAAATGACTTTAAGAATGTGAAATTAACTAACCACCTATTTGATCGATACTTGGATTGACAATGCTTAATATTTCAAGATAACAAATAAATAAAAAATTAGGGTACTTGTTGACACCTAAATTTTGATCAACTTTTTTTCCTTTATTTTTCGAAAATCCATAAAAAATCCATAAAAAGCTGAAAAATTACAAAATCAACTTTGGTAGCCTTGGCCAAGCTAAAGGGACCATTTTGGATAAAAAAAAATATTTTTTCATATTTTTTATTATTATTATTTTCGAAAAATATAAAAATAAAAAGAAAATAAAAAAAGTAGTATTCGAGGTCACAAAAATATATACAAATAGTCGGTATTTTTATTTTTAATTTTCTTTACTTTAGGACCTCATAAAATAGTAAAATTCAGGTTCGATTTTAGGTGTTCTCTGATCACCATAAAATTGAATTTGGCAAAAATATTAATAATGATTAAAAGGAAAATGAGTGAAAACATCATCATTTAAAAGGAAAAGGGGACTAATCATTTTGTCTTCGCTTTTGATTATTTTATTATTATTTTTACTTTTTAGTATTTTATTATATTATTATTATATTATTATTTTTTTATTATTTTATTTTTATTATTATTTTACTCTTCCCCCCTCCCCCTCATCATCCGTCGCCTCCTCTTCTTCCTTCTTTCTTCTTCTTTTTCTTCTTCTTCTTCCTCCTCTTCTTCTTCTCCTTCCTCTCCCGTAGCTTCTTCTTCCTTTTCTTTTCTTCTTCTTCGTGGACGCCTAAAATGGAATCCCCCCTTCCGCCGTCGTCGCTAGCCGTCGTACCTCAAAGCCGCCGTGAACAACCCAAGACCTCCGGCCTCCACCCGTTTCGGAGTTTGGTTCGGGATTGTTTCGGATCGGGCCAAATCCGTCATCGCCAAAGCGCGCTATCGCCTCCGGCGATAGCCCCGGAGTCCTACCTCCTCCCTCGGAGCTTATGGAGCCTACGCGCCGCTGGTGGAGCCCAGAAATAGCCTCGGGTCACCACCCCGTCGTCGGAACGTGTCCGGACGCGTCGGAACGTGTCCGGACGTGTCGGAGCGTGTCCGGACGTGTCCGGGCGTGTCGGACGTGTCGGAGCGTGTCCGGGCGTGTCGGACGTGTCAGACGTGTCCGAGCCGTGTCCGAGCCGTGTCGGAGCCGTGTCCGAACAGTGTCGGAACATTGCATGAACAGTGTCGGAACAGTGCATGAACAGTGTCCAATTTTTTAATTTTTTTAATTTTTTTTATTTTTTAGTCTTAATTTGTGAAATTGACTATCGACATTCTAATGGCGATCGACAGGTAATGGGCATGGGGATGGTCGCAGGCTGAGGCTGGGCGATTGAAGGCCGGTGTCCAATCCGGTATGTTTTACGTACCCGATCTGTATATCAGGATTATTTTTCTAAAATATTGCATTTATAGACTTGATTTGTATGTATTTGTTTCAGTCTAGTGGTTAGCTTATTTATCTGGTTGAGTGTTATCTATTGTCAAAGACATGCTTTTTGTTAAAATATTTTCTGAAAATATAAAAAAATATTAATAAATCAAAAATGCCAAAAAAATGGAAAAATTAAAGAAAAACAAAAAAAATTGAGAAAAAATTGCAGAAAAATTCTAAAAATTGTCCAAGGCTGAAAATGACAAAAATTTGATTTGTTTACATTTTTGGGATTTTCTCCCATTTAATCCAAAATGGCGATTTCACCCCTCAAAGGGTAAATCGTCTTTGATATTCTGATGAATTGTGGAAATTGCTTAGAATTTGGTGATGGGCCAGATGGGTGGTTAAACCTTATGTCTAAGATTTCCACATTTCATTTCCATTTTTAGAAAATGACGATTTTACCCTTCGAATGGTAAATCGGTTTCTAAAATTCCCGAAAATCACGAAAATTGCCAAAAAATAGGAAATGGGTCAATTGAGTGACCAAACCTGTTTTGACTCCGGATTCATTCCGAAATGATGATTTTGTCCTTTTTGGGCAAATTGTCCCCTTTGTCTCAAAATTACGATTTTGCCCCTGATGGACAAAATCATGTCTAAATCATTCCTAAGCCTGATTGATGCTTCTCTAGGCCAATATGGCCTTATTAGGAATGCCATGTGATTTATTTGTACATTTGAATTCATTGATTTGTGCACTTTATTATTGATTGTGATTGCCAGGATAGTCATTCCTATCTGCATGAACTCCTAGATTTAGGACTCGTACCCCACTCATCTGTATGAAATCTTAAGTCAGAAAACTCAGTCAACTTAGGTACCGAAAGGGCGTCAACTCTGATAGTTGACGTAACTAAGTCCCCGAACCCATTTCCCTGGTTATCGCAGAATTGAATAGAAACTCCCGACTATTCAATAGGGTGGTCCAATCATACCCTCCAAAAAAATGATTGGTGGCGACTCCATGGCATGCACACTTAGCACATATCACTAGACCACACTGAAGGTCGACTACGTATACCTCCGTTGCGATTTGGGTAACGGTCCTTGGGAGAGGTCCGCGTCCGACCAGACTGGACGGCTCATTAGCCCTCGAGAGCCCATGGCGAATCTCGAGAGGGTCGCGACAGACTGGCGACTCCGCTGGGGACTTTAGAGAACTTGAGCCGATTAAAAATGTGATTGATTTTTCTAACATGTTTTATGCAGATGCTCTTCAAGGTGAGGTACGTACTTTAACCCTTGAGGTGTTAAATGTTTTTGCAGATTGGAGAAATAAGGGGTGGAGTACTTGTTAACTCTGTTTTATGCAGGTTGGGCGTAGGAATGAATGATTGTGTGTATGTTTTATATTGAAGCGGTGATTGTTAAATAAGATGCATGTTTATCGCTTTAGCACGACACCGAAAATACACACAACCGCGCCTAAAACCCCTGGCGCCGCCTATAGGAAAACAATAGAAGGGATTGAAAATGGAATCTCCGTGAGGAAAAACACGGGGTAATCCACTTTTCAATTCCGCTCACTTCGAACTATGGATCGAGTCCCAATGCAACGATAGCTGTGCAATGGAATCGGCTCTTTCTAGAACTCGAGGTGGGAACCTTGACCTTAGGTGCCAAATCCTTTG
The DNA here is from genome assembly GCA_021437785.1 of Rhodomyrtus psidioides. Classification (NCBI taxonomy): domain Eukaryota; kingdom Viridiplantae; phylum Streptophyta; class Magnoliopsida; order Myrtales; family Myrtaceae; genus Rhodomyrtus; species Rhodomyrtus psidioides. The sequence goes on along the minus strand of JAILYB010000059.1, from coordinate 4,594,117 downwards.
ATTTTTAGAAGTTTTATCCTCCCTTGTCTCATGTGCATGTCTTTAGATGGTTGGTATATCTAAAACCACCTAAAAAAAAAAATCGGTGATCCTGGAGTCACATCTCGAAGATTGGAACTGGGGCATCTCCAAGTGTTCGGGCCACATTCCTTTGATTGATTTGACATTCTTAGTCCTCTTGTATAAAATTAATTTTGCTGAGATCCTCTATATCTCGTCCCGTAGATTGATTGTATTAGGGATCTATTTGTATTGTATACATCTTGATAAGGCTCATTTCTATCGAAAATGGGGGCAAATTCCCCAAACCCGTGGAGCATAGTGGAATTCGTCCATTCAGTGCAAAACACATTGGGCCGCAAAGCCACTCGTTTGGTGAAAGGACGTATCGTTCCTAATTGATTTTTAATCAGATCTGGGGATAAGTTTTTCTCCATTCTTTTTATCTCAGGACGTCTCTCCTCTGACAAAGTCAATAGACGCAATAACAGAGTCGTCCGCATCAGAATCAAACCCCAAGATACGAATTTGGGTGAACGGTAACCTTGTATCGTTCCAATTTGGTCTTCCAAGACCACATGCTTAACGTGAGTTTTTACTCATTTTACAGGAAGTTGTTGGCGCTGAAAGCCTCAAATGAAAATAGCGCGCTAACAGGGAGGCGAATAGAATCATTGGCCTTAGAAGTCAGGATTCCAGGAGATGGTCTTTGATTATAAGACCTAGTGGATGGTAAAAAGTATCGCTCCTACGTCACATGCTTTGACATGCATTTTGATAAAATCTTCTTTTTTTCCTTGAATAAAAGGAACCTTGAAGAATGGCGCTGGAGTGCGCCCAAAAACACAAATGGATCTTCTCTGGGGCAAATTCTTGAGAAGGATTCGTCGCCCAACCAGATGGGAGATCAAGGACACAAGATAGAGGGCCAAATTATGCAAGCCGCGCGTTTGTGTTCAAACGGAAACACAAAACAAGAACAAGACGGTATCGTTCCAATTTGTCTTGAATTTTGGAACGCAAACTGACACCTAATTCCCTTCTTTGACAGGGGCTCGCCATCAAGGCGAAACAGGTTTTCACATCCCGTGTATTACCCAATGGAACACATGACCAAGGGTAAGATGTATCGTTCTAATTTATTGAAAAATTCATGAACGTACAATAACATGTTTCTTCCGCATTTTCAGGGATCTCCAGCCGCGGCGGGTAGGTAAGTATCCCTTTTCCCCAAGTCGTTGAAGATAAAAAAAAGTGTTAGGACTCTTTCAATCATTATGTCTGAAAAGAGGCATCGAATTTTTAAACTCATAGACATCCACAGTTGAAGTTGGGAGGTTGTCTGAACATGAATGAAACATGCATGTGCATCATAAAGCCCCATTGGGAGGAAATTTTTCGGAGAAAACAAAAAGAATTTTTCCAATAAAAATTGTTCAAACCGTTTAAGGGTGTTTTCTCAGATGAGAGGCGAATCCTAATCCAAACATGTCCAATACACACTTGAGAGATGAGTGAAGTGAGCAGATAACAAAATCTGGGTCTACGGGGGTAAGGACAATTTGCAGCGATTACATGGGTTGGGACGACGGAGGCATTCGTTTCATATCCCCCAAACACTACAGGTGACCGTTGATAACCCATTTGAACGGCGGTTCTCATTCTTAACCCTGTCAAGAACCACCCCACACCGGGGCAAAAAGGAAGTAAGTCCAGCAGCGTCAGGAGAAAATGGTTAGAAATTTTCTTGCTCGGACTAATTAATCTTTGTGTGTTGTTTATATGGTAATCCAAGTGCCATAGGATGACGAGAAGCATTCATTCTTTATCCCATACACTGTATCATTTGCACAGCCAAGTTGAGCCTGCAAATTCATTTCATGAACCCATTGGTGATCATTCCAAGACGGATGTCGCACCACTTCAAAAATGGAAGAGTTCAAGACTCAGGGATTACGAAGAGAATTCTCGGACTGATATTTAAAGCATGTTTAGACTATATGTCTAACATGATCCCATGAAGATGAGAAAAAAGGGGGATTTCAAAAATGAAAATGAGAAAAATCCCAGGCATCAAGAAAAAGCAAAGTGCCTAGTAAAAGCAAGGCCGATGCTCGTGCTAGTTGTTTAATTGGTCCGCAATGAAGCTGGATGGGAAAAGGGGAAATCCCTGAAGGAGCCAAATCCAAAAGGACTGCTCCCCAAATGCTATCAAGCGCAGAACAAAGACATAGAAAGAGTCAGTCTCTGAATGCAACAAGAGACGCTCTTTAAAGAGCTGGTGCACATCGCGAGATAGGTTGCGCGCCTCAAAGGCTAAAGATGCAAAAAAGAAAGGACAGGTGGCAAATCAGCAATGATCACCAATGTCAAACCCGTCACGAATTCTGGGCCAAAAATAAGCCTGTTTCGGTCCCCAATCCTACCAATGTTACAACCCCGAAACAGTCTTCTCTGACTAAGGCACTTGGGTTAATATATAGCTTAGCTCGAAGAAGTACGAGCAAGATTATTTCTTTCTCATTTTGCAGGGTTCTTGACTTGTAAACCCGGAGCAGATGGTGAAAATTTTTGTTCAATGGCCTTGACTCAAAAGTGAGTCCCCCTTGAAGATCAAGAACCAAGCCCAACATTACGGTCCCGTGGAAGACCTCCCGACCGATCAAAATGTATGCGCTGCGAATGAGCCTAAAACCTAGGCACAAGTTAGTAGGGAATTGAGTGCATCCCCTACAAAAAAAAAAACCACTATCGCAAAACAGGTGAGAAGACCTCATTGTCGAGAAATATTCCAATTGATGTTTTGAACAAACTCTTTTTGGAATTTTCAAACTGTTGATCCAGATTTTCCGTCCAAGGGATTTGTGATCACATTTGCATATTGCAAGAATGCTTTGGATAACCTCCAGCATCAAAATGCACATTTCATGATTAAAACTTAAAACATACGGTTTTGTCAAATGGACAGCCGTGGCCTTCCCAAATATTACTAACGTTTTCTTGGTGAAGAAAAATCTTCCAGGCTCGAACTTCTTCAGGATTCTTGGAAACCCCAAATCCCAGAAAAACATTTGCTCCGTGGAGTGGAGAACGTAGGTTTGAACTTTCTACAGGATACCTGGAGAACACAGCTTCCAGAATGTCGTCTCAACAGACTCAACTGAAGTTTTGTCAAAATAAAATCTTTCACTGCTTCAAAACTGAATTCCCGACAAATTTTGGGATCTTTCAAAAGAAGGGGTGAGGTTGTGATCCCATTTCAAAATTTAGGCGGTCTCATCGGATGTGGAGAACCCTCGTCATGAGACCCCTTTTCAAAAATCAAGCAATCCTAGCTTGACGTGGAGAACCCTCGTCCTAGGATCCCTTTTTCAAAAATATCAAACAGTCCTGGCATGACGTGGAGAACCCTTGTCCTAGGACCTCTTTTCAAATATCAAACAGTCTCATCGGACGTGCAGAACCCTCGTCATGAGACCCCTTTTCAAACCAAAATAAAGGTAGATACCGCCTGAAGGGTCAAATGAAGGTAGATACCGCCTGAAGGGTCAAATCAAAGGTAGAAACCGCCTAAAGGGTCAACACAAGGTAGAAACCGCCTGAAGGGTCAACACAAGGTAGAAACCGCCTGAAGGGTCAAATCAAGGTAGAAACCGCATAAATGGTCAAACCAAGGTAGAAACCGCCTGAAGGGTCAACTCAAAGGTAGAAACCGCCTGAAGGGTCAACCAAAGGTAGATACCGCCTGAAGGGTCAAACCAAAGGTAGAAACCGCCTGAAGGGTCAATCAATGGTAGAAACCGCCTGAAGGGTTAACACAACGGTAGAAACCGCCTGAAGGGTCAACCCAATAGTAAAAATCACTTAAATGGTCAACTCAATGGTCCGATCCACCATACGAATCAAAACCCTTGGCAAATTCCCAAATGTGGGATGCGTCTTCCTTAGATTCCTATCAGTTAGGAATCCCATTATGGTTTGACCTACCATACGGGTCAGAGCTTAACCTCTCTAGGATACTCTAGTAACGAGTTTCTAGAAATTCTCTTGAATCCATCAAACACCGCGAAAATCGCACAAACATCGAACAGGTAAGTGGCAGGTATGTCTCTCTATTATCTCACTCTCTCATGTCAAATAAATGTTTCCCCCTTCAATAAAGAGCATACATCGACAAGCATGAAAAACTGGATGTCATGACTCCTTTTCCTTTAGTTTCACGAGTCGAGTCGATCAGGACTCAGGTGTCACCTTGTCTTTGAGAGAAACCTCTGAGGGGATTCCTCTGACGAGATTCCTCTCAAAGAGGGGCAGCTGTTGACACCTAAATTTTGATCAACTTTTTTTCCTTTATTTTTCGAAAATTCATAGAAAATCCATAAAAAGCTGAAAAATTACAAAATTAACTTTGGTAGCCTTGGCCAAGCTAAAGAGACCATTTTGGATAAAAAAAATATTTTTTCATATTTTTTATTATTATTATTTTCGAAAAATATAAAAATAAAAAGAAAATAAAAAAAGTAGTATTCGAGGTCACAAAAATATATACAAATAGTCGGTATTTTTATTTTTAATTTTCTTTACTTTAGGACCTCATAAAATAGTAAAATTCAGGTTCGATTTTAGGTGTTCTCTGATCACCATAAAATTGAATTTGGCAAAAATATTAATAATGATTAAAAGGAAAAGGAGTGGAAACATCATCATTTAAAAGGAAAAGGGGACTAATCATTTTGTCTTCGCTTTTGATTATTTTATTAATATTTTTACTTTTTAGTATTTTATTATATTATTATTATATTATTATTTTTTTATTATTTTATTTTTATTATTATTTTACTCTTCCCCCCTCCCCCTCATCATCCGTCACCTCCTCTTCTTCCTTCTTTCTTCTTCTTCTTTTTCTTCTTCTTCTTCCTCCTCTTCTTCTTCTCCTTCCTCTCCCGTAGCTTCTTCTTCCTTTTCTTTTCTTCTTCTTCGTGGACGCCTAAAATGGAACCCCCCCTTCCGCCGTCGTCGCTAGCCGTCGTACCTCAAAGCCGCCGTGAACAACCCAAGACCTCCGGCCTCCACCCGTTTCGGAGTTTGGTTCGGGATTGTTTCGGATCGGGCCAAATCCGTCATCGCCAAAGCGCGCTATCGCCTCCGGCGATAGCCCCGGAGTCCTACCTCCTCCCTCGGAGCTTATGGAGCCTACGCGCCGCTGGTGGAGCCCAGAAACAGCCTCGGGTCACCACCCCGTCGTCGGAACGTGTCCGGACGCGTCGGAACGTGTCCGGACGCGTCGGAGCGTGTCCGGGCGTGTCGGACGTGTCGGAGCGTGTCCGGGCGTGTCGGACGTGTCAGACGTGTCCGAGCCGTGTCCGAGCCGTGTCGGAGCCGTGTCCGAACAGTGTCCGAACAGTGTCGGAACAGTGTCGGAACAGTGCATGAACAGTGTCGGAACAGTGCATGAACAGTGTCCAATTTTTTAATTTTTTATTTTATTTTTTTTTATTTTTTAGTCTTAATTTGTGAAATTGACTATCGACATTCTAATGGCGATCGACAGGTAACGGGCATGGGGATGGTCGCAGGCTGAGGCTGGGCGATTGAAGGCCGGTGTCCAATCCGGTATGTTTTACGTACCCGATCTGTATATCAGGATTATTTTTCTAAAATATTGCATTTATAGACTTGATTTGTATGTATTTGTTTCAGTCTAGTGGTTAGCTTATTTATCTGGTTGAGTGTTATCTATTGTCAAAGACATGCTTTTTGTTAAAATATTTTCTGAAAATATAAAAAAAATATTAATAAATCAAAAATGCCAAAAAAATGGAAAAATTAAAGAAAAACAAAAAAATTGAGAAAAAATTGCAGAAAAATTTTAAAAATTGTCCAAGGCTGAAAATGACAAAAAATTGATTTGTTTTCATTTTTGGGATTTTCTCCCATTTAATCCAAAATGGCGATTTCACCCCTCAAAGGGTAAATCGTCTTTGATATTCTGATGAATTGTGGAAATTGCTTAGAATTTGGTGATGGGCCAGATGGGTGGTTAAACCTTATGTCTAAGATTTCCACATTTCATTTCCATTTTTAGAAAATGACGATTTTACCCTTCGAATGGTAAATCGATTTCTAAAATTCCCGAAAATCACGAAAATTGCCAAAAAATAGGAAATTGGTCAATTGAGTGACCAAACCTGTTTTGACTCCGGATTCATTCCGAAATGATGATTTTGTCCTTTTTGGGCAAATTGTCCCATTTGTCTCAAAATTACGATTTTGCCCCTGATGGGCAAAATCATGTCTAAATCATTCCTAAGCCTGATTGATGCTTCTCTAGGCCAATATGGCCTTATTAGGAATGCCATGTGATTTATTTGTACATTTGAATTCATTGATTTGTGCACTTTATTATTGATTGTGATTGCCAGGATAGTCATTCCTATCTGCATGAACTCCTAGATTTAGGACTCGTACCCCACTCATCTGTATGAAATCTTAAGTCAGAAAACTCAGTCAACTTAGGTACCGAAAGGGCGTCACCTCTGATAGTTGACGTAACTAAGTCCCCGAACCCATTTCCCTGGTTATCGCAGAATTGAATAGAAACTCCCGACTATTCAATAGGGTGGTCCAATCATACCCTCCAAAAAAATGATTGGTGGCGACTCCATGGCATGCACACTTAGCACATATCACTAGACCACACTGAAGGTCGACTACGTATACCTCCGTTGCGATTTGGGTAACGGGCCTTGGGAGAGGTCCGCGTCCGACCAGACTGGACGGCCCATTAGCCCTCGAGAGCCCATGGCGAATCTCGAGAGGGTCGCGACAGTACTTCAACAAAGGATTATATATTCAATAGGTAGGAGTTTTCGGCAATTCGTCAAACAGAAAAGAGCATAATATGACAAAAATGCCTAACTAACTATTTGATGGCCGCGCAAAACATTTGCAGTGATCCTTAACTTGACTCTAGCTATTATTTGAAGCGTAATAATAAATAAAAAAATGATGAAACATCAACCTAGTGTTATCTATACAAAAGTCGCAATTTTCCTAAGGTTCTTCGAGTAGAAATGACTTTAAGAAGGTGAAATTATCTAACTACCTATTTGATCGATACTAGGATTGACAATGCTTAATATTTCAAGATAACTAAAACATAAAAAATTAGGGTACTTCAACAAAGGATTATATATTCAATAGGTTGGAGTTTTCGGCAATTCGTGAAACAGAAAAGAGCGTAATATGACAAAAATGCCTAACTAACTATTTGATGACCGCGTAAAACATTTGCAGTGATCCTTAACTTGACTCTAGCTATTATTTGAAGCGTAATAATAAATAAAAAAATGATGATACATCAACATAGTGTTATCTATACAAAAGTCGCAATTTTCCTAAGGTTCTTCGAGTAGAAATGACTTTAAGAATGTGAAATTAACTAACCACCTATTTGATCGATACTTGGATTGACAATGGTTAATATTTCAAGATAACAAATAAATAAAAAATTAGGGTACTTCAACAAAGGATTATATATTCAATAGGTAGGAGTTTTCGGCAATTCGTCAAACAGAAAAGAGCTTAATATGACAAAAATGCCTAACTAACTATTTGATGGCCGCGCAAAACATTTGCAGTGATCCTTAACTTGACTCTAGCTATTATTTGAAACGTAATAATAAATAAAAAAATGATGACACATCAACATAGTGTTATCTATACAAAAGTTGCAATTTTCCTAAGGTTCTTCGAGTAGAAATGACTTTAAGAAGCTGAAATTAACTAACCACCTATTTGATCAATACTTGGATTGACAATGCTTAATATTAAAAGATAACTAGTAAATAAAAAATTAGGGTACTTCAATAAAGGATTATATATTCAATAGGTTGGAGTTTTCGGCAATTCTTCAAACAGAAAAGAGCATAATATGACAAAAATGCCTAACTACCTTTTTGATCGCCGCGCAAAACATTTGCAGTGATCCTTAACTTGACTCTAGCTATTATTTGAAGCGTAATAATAAATAAAAAAATGATGATACATCAACATAGTGTTATCTATACAAAAGTCGCAATTTTCCTAAGGTTCTTCGAGTAGAAATGACTTTAAGAAGCTGAAATTAACTAACCACCTATTTGATCAATACTTGGATTGACAATGCTTAATATTTCAAGATAACAAATAAATAAAAAATTATGGTACTTCAACAAAGGATTAGATATTCAATAGGTAGGAGTTTTCGGCAAGTCGTAAAACAGAAAGGATCGTAATATGACAAAAATGCCTAACTAACTATTTGATGGCCGCGCAAAACATTTGCAGTGATCCTTAACTCGACTCTAGCTATTATTTGAAGCGTAAAAATAAATAAAAAAATGATGATACATCAACATAGTGTTATCTATACAAAAGTCGCAATTTTCCTAAGGTTCTTCGAGTAGAAATGACTTTAAGAAACTGAAATTAACTAACCACCTATTTGATCAATACTTGGATTGACAATGCTTAATATTTAAAGATAATTAGTAAATAAAAAATTAGGGTACTTCAATAAAGGATTATATATTCAATAGGTAGGAGTTTTCGGCAATTCTTCAAACAGAAAAGAGCATAATATGACAAAAATGCCTAACTACCTTTTTGATCGCCGCGCAAAACATTTGCAGTGATCCTTAACTTGACTCTAGCTATTATTTGAAGCGTAATAATAAATAAAAAAATGATGATACATCAACATAGTGTTATCTATACAAAAGTCGAAAATTTTCCTAAGGTTCTTCGAGTAGAAATGACTTTAAGAAGGTGAAATTATCTAACTACCTATTTGATCGATACTAGGATTGACAATGCTTAATATTTCAAGATAACTAAAACATAAAAAATTAGGGTACTTCAACAAAGGATTATATATTCAATAGGTTGGAGTTTTCGGCAATTCGTGAAACAGAAAAGAGCGTAATATGACAAAAATGCCTAACTAACTATTTGATGACCGCGCAAAACATTTGCAGTGATCCTTAACTTGACTCTTGCTATTATTTGAAGCGTAATAATAAATAAAAAAATGATGATACATCAACATATTGTTATCTATACAAAAGTCGCAATTTTCCTAAGGTTCTTCGAGTAGAAATGACTTTAAGAATGTGAAATTAACTAACCACCTATTTGATCGATACTTGGATTGACAATGCTTAATATTTCAAGATAACAAATAAATAAAAAATTAGGGTACTTCAACAAAGGATTATATATTCAATAGGTAGGAGTTTTCGGCAATTCGTCAAACAGAAAAGAGCATAATATGACAAAAATGCCTAACTAACTATTTGATGGCCGCGCAAAACATTTGCAGTGATCCTTAACTTGACTCTAGCTATTATTTGAAGCGTAATAATAAATAAAAAAATGATGATACATAAACATAGTGTTATCTATACAAAAGTCGCAATTTTCCTAACGTTCTTCGAGGAGAAATGACTTTAAGAAAGTGAAATTAACTAACCCCCTATTTGATCGATACTTGGATTGACAATGGTTAATATTTCAAGATAACAAATAAATAAAAAATTAGGGTACTTCAACAAAGGATTATATATTCAATAGGTAGGAGTTTTCGGCAATTCTGCAAACAGAAAAGAGCATAATATGACAAAAATGCCAAACTAACTATTTGATGGCCGCGCAAAACATTTACAGTGATCCTTATCTTGACTCTAGCTATTATTTGAAGCGTAATAAAAAATAAAAAAAATGATGATACATCAACATAGTGTTATCTATACAAAAGTCGCAATTTTCCTAAGGTTCTTCGAGTAGAAATGACTTTAAGAAGGTGAAATTAACTAACCACCTATTTGATCGATACTTGGATTGACAATGCTTAATATTTCAAGATAACAAATAAATAAAAAATTAGGGTACTTCAACAAAGGATTAGATATTCAATAGGTAGGAGTTTTCGGCAAGTCGTAAAACAGAAAGGATCGTAATATGACAAAAATGCCTAACTAACTATTTGATGGCCGCGCAAAACATTTGCAGTGATCCTTAACTCGACTCTAGCTATTATTTGAAGCGTAATAATAAATAAAAAAATGATGATACATCAACATAGTGTTATCTATACAAAAGTCGCAATTTTCCTAAGGTTCTTCGAGTAGAAATGACTTTAAGAAACTGAAATTAACTAACCACCTATTTGATCAATACTTGGATTGACAATGCTTAATATTTAAAGATAATTAGTAAATAAAAAATTAGGGTACTTCAATAAAGGATTATATATTCAATAGGTAGGAGTTTTCGGCAATTCTTCAAACAGAAATGAGCATAATATGACAAAAATGCCTAACTATCTTTTTGATCGCCGCGCAAAACATTTGCAGTGATCCTTAACTTGACTCTAGCTATTATTTGAAGCGTAATAATAAATAAAAAAATGATGATACATCAACATAGTGTTATCTATACAAAAGTCGCAATTTTCCTAAGGTTCTTCAAGTAGAAATGACTTTAAGAAGGTGAAATTATCTAACTACCTATTTGATCGATACTAGGATTGACAATTCTTAATATTTCAAGATAACTAAAACATAAAAAATTAGGGTACTTCAACAAAGGATTATATATTCAATAGGTTGGAGTTTTCGGCAATTCGTGAAACAGAAAAGAGCGTAATATGACAAAAATGCCGAACTAACTATTTGATGACCGCGCAAAACATTTGCAGTGATCCTTAACTTGACTCTAGTTATTATTTGAAGCATAATAATAAATAAAAAAATGATGATACATCAACATAGTGTTATCTATACAAAAGTCGCAATTTTCCTAAGGTTCTTCGAGTAGAAATGACTTTAAGAAGCTGAAATTAACTAACCACCTATTTGATCAATACTTGGATTGACAATGCTTAATATTTAAAGATAACTAGTAAAAAAAAAATTAGGGTACTTAAACAAAGGATTATATATTCAATAGGTAGGAGTTTTCGGCAATTCTTCAAACAGAAAAGAGCATAATATGACAAAAATGCCTAACTACCTTTTTGATCGCCGCGCAAAACATTTGCAGTGATCCTTAACTTGACTCTAGCTATTATTTGAAGCGTAATAATAAATAAAAAAATGATGAAACATCAACCTAGTGTTATCTATACAAAAGTCGCAATTTTCCTAAGGTTCTTCGAGTAGAAATGACTTTAAGAAGGTGAAATTATCTAACTACCTATTTGATCGATACTAGGATTGACAATGCTTAATATTTCAAGATAACTAAAACATAAAAAATTAGGGTACTTCAACAAAGGATTATATATTCAATAGGTTGGAGTTTTCGGCAATTCGTGAAACAGAAAAGAGCGTAATATGACAAAAATGCCTAACTAACTATTTGATGACCGCGTAAAACATTTGCAGTGATCCTTAACTTGACTCTAGCTATTATTTGAAGCGTAATAATAAATAAAAAAATGATGATACATCAACATAGTGTTATCTATACAAAAGTCGCAATTTTCCTAAGGTTCTTCGAGTAGAAATGACTTTAAGAATGTGAAATTAACTAACCACCTATTTGATCGATACTTGGATTGACAATGGTTAATATTTCAAGATAACAAATAAATAAAAAATTAGGGTACTTCAACAAAGGATTATATATTCAATAGGTAGGAGTTTTCGGCAATTCGTCAAACAGAAAAGAGCATAATATGACAAAAATGCCTAACTAACTATTTGATGGCCGCGCAAAACATTTGCAGTGATCCTTAACTTGACTCTAGCTATTATTTGAAACGTAATAATAAATAAAAAAATGATGATACATAAACATAGTGTTATCTATACAAAAGTCGCAATTTTCCTAACGTTCTTCGAGGAGAAATGACTTTAAGAAAGTGAAATTAACTAACCACCTATTTGATCGATACTTGGATTGACAATGGTTAATATTTCAAGATAACAAATAAATAAAAAATTAGGGTACTTCAACAAAGGATTATATATTCAATAGGTAGGAGTTTTCGGCAATTCGTCAAATAGAAAAAAGCATAATATGACAAAAATGCCTAAATAACTATTTGATGGCCGCGCAAAACATTTGCAGTGATCCTTAACTTGACTCTAGCTATTATTTGAAGCGTAATAATAAATAAAAAAATGATGACACATCAACATAGTGTTATCTATACAAAAGTTGCAATTTTCCTAAGGTTCTTCGAGTAGAAATGACTTTAAGAAGCTGAAATTAACTAACCACCTATTTGATCAATACTTGGATTGACAATGCTTAATATTTAAAGATAACTAGTAAAAAAAAAATTAGGGTACTTAAACAAAGGATTATATATTCAATAGGTAGGAGTTTTCGGCAATTCGTCAAACAGAAAAGAGCATAATATGACAAAAATGCCTAACTAACTATTTGATGGCCGCGCAAAACATTTGCAGTGATCCTTAACTTGACTCTAGCTATTATTTGAAGCGTAATAATAAATAAAAAAATGATGATACATCAACATAGTGTTATCTATACAAAAGTCGCAATTTTCCTAATGTTCTTCGAGTAGAAATGACTTTAAGAAGGTGAAATTATCTAACTACCTATTTGATCGAAACTAGGATTGACAATGCTTAATATTTCAAGATAACTAAAACATAAAAAATTAGGGTACTTCAACAAAGGATTATATATTCAATAGGTTGGAGTTTTCGCCAATTCGTGAAACAGAAAAGAGCGTAATATGACAAAAATGCCTAACTAACTATTTGATGACCGCGCAAAACATTTGCAGTGATCCTTAACTTGACTCTAGCTATTATTTGAAGCGTAATAATAAATAAAAAAATGATGATACATCAACATAGTGTTATCTATACAAAAGTCGCAATTTTCCTAAGGTTCTTCCAGTAGAAATGACTTTAAGAAGCTGAAATTAACTAACCACCTATTTGATCAATACTTGGATTGACAATGCTTAATATTTAAAGATAACTAGTAAAAAAAAAAATTAGGGTACTTAAACAAAGGATTATATATTCAATAGGTAGGAGTTTTCGGCAATTCTTCAAACAGAAAAGAGCTTAATATGACAAAAATGCCTAACTACCTTTTTGATCGCCGCGCAAAACATTTGCAGTGATCCTTAACTTGACTCTAGCTATTATTTGAAGCGTAATAATAAATAAAAAAATGATGATACATCAACATAGTGTTATCTATACAAAAGTCGCAATTTTCCTAAGGTTCTTCGAGTAGAAATGACTTTCAGAAGGTGAAATTATCTAACTACCTATTTGATCGATACTAGGATTGACAATGCTTAATATTTCAAGATAACTAAAACATAAAAAATTAGGGTACTTCAACAAAGGATTATATATTCAATAGGTTGGAGTTTTCGGCAATTCTTCAAACAGAAAAGAGCATAATATGACAAAAATGCCTAACTACCTTTTTGATCGCCGCGCAAAACATTTGCAGTGATCCTTAACTTGACTCTAGCTATTATTTGAAGCGTAATAATAAATAAAAAAATGATGATACATCAACATAGTGTTATCTATACAAAAGTCGCAATTTTCCTAAGGTTCTTCGAGTAGAAATGACTTTAAGAAGGTGAAATTAACTAACCACCTATTTGATCGATACTGGGATTGACAATGCTTAATATTTCAAGATAACAAATAAATAAAAAATTAGGGAACTTCAACAAAGGATTAGATATTCAATAGGTAGGAGTTTTCGGCAAGTCGTAAAACAGAAAGGATCGTAATATGACCAAATTGCCTAACTAACTATTTGATGGCCGCGCAAAACATTTGCAGTGATCCTTAACTTGACTCTAGCTATTATTTGAAGCGTAATAATAAATAAAAAAATGATGACACATCAACATAGTGTTATCTATACAAAAGTTGCAATTTTCCTAAGGTTCTTCGAGTAGAAATGACTTTAAGAAGCTGAAATTAACTAACCACCTATTTGATCAATACTTGGATTGACAATGCTTAATATTAAAAGATAACTAGTAAATAAAAAATTTGGGTACTTCAATAAAGGATTATATATTCAATAGGTAGGAGTTTTCGGCAATTCTTCAAACAGAAAAGAGCATAATATGACAAAAATGCCTAAGTACCTTTTTGATCGCCGCGCAAAACATTTGCAGTGATCCTTAACTTGACTCTAGCTATTATTTGAAGCGTAATAATAAATAAAAAAATGATGATACATCAACATAGTGTTATCTATACAAAAGTCGCAATTTTCCTAAGGTTCTTCGAGTAGAAATGACTTTAAGAAGCTGAAATTAACTAACCACCTATTTGATCAATACTTGGATTGACAATGCTTAATATTTCAAGATAACAAATAAATAAAAAATTATGGTACTTCAACAAAGGATTAGATATTCAATAGGTAGGAGTTTTCGGCAAGTCGTAAAACAGAAAGGATCGTAATATGACAAAAATGCCTAACTAACTATTTGATGGCCGCGCAAAACATTTGCAGTGATCCTTAACTCGACTCTAGCTATTATTTGAAGCGTAAAAATAAATAAAAAAATGATGATACATCAACATAGTGTTATCTATACAAAAGTCGCAATTTTCCTAAGGTTCTTCGAGTAGAAATGACTTTAAGAAACTGAAATTAACTAACCACCTATTTGATCAATACTTGGATTGACAATGCTTAATATTTAAAGATAATTAGTAAATAAAAAATTAGGGTACTTCAATAAAGGATTATATATTCAATAGGTAGGAGTTTTCGGCAATTCTTCAAACAGAAAAGAGCATAATATGACAAAAATGCCTAACTACCTTTTTGATCGCCGCGCAAAACATTTGCAGTGATCCTTAACTTGACTCTAGCTATTATTTGAAGCGTAATAATAAATAAAAAAATGATGATACATCAACATAGTGTTATCTATACAAAAGTCGAAAATTTTCCTAAGGTTCTTCGAGTAGAAATGACTTTAAGAAGGTGAAATTATCTAACTACCTATTTGATCGATACTAGGATTGACAATGCTTAATATTTCAAGATAACTAAAACATAAAAAATTAGGGTACTTCAACAAAGGATTATATATTCAATAGGTTGGAGTTTTCGGCAATTCGTGAAACAGAAAAGAGCGTAATATGACAAAAATGCCTAACTAACTATTTGATGACCGCGTAAAACATTTGCAGTGATCCTTAACTTGACTCTAGCTATTATTTGAAGCGTAATAATAAATAAAAAAATGATGATACATCAACATAGTGTTATCTATACAAAAGTCGCAATTTTCCTAAGGTTCTTCGAGTAGAAATGACTTTAAGAATGTGAAATTAACTAACCACCTATTTGATCGATACTTGGATTGACAATGGTTAATATTTCAAGATAACAAATAAATAAAAAATTAGGGTACTTCAACAAAGGATTATATATTCAATAGGTAGGAGTTTTCGGCAATTCGTCAAACAGAAAAGAGCATAATATGACAAAAATGCCTAACTAACTATTTGATGGCCGCGCAAAACATTTGCAGTGATCCTTAACTTGACTCTAGCTATTATTTGAAGCGTAATAATAAATAAAAAAATGATGATACATAAACATAGTGTTATCTATACAAAAGTCGCAATTTTCCTAACGTTCTTCGAGGAGAAATGACTTTAAGAAAGTGAAATTAACTAACCACCTATTTGATCGATACTTGGATTGACAATGGTTAATATTTCAAGATAACAAATAAATAAAAAATTAGGGTACTTCAACAAAGGATTATATATTCAATAGGTAGGAGTTTTCGGCAATTCGTCAAACAGAAAAAAGCATAATATGACAAAAATGCCTAACTAACTATTTGATGGCCGCGCAAAACATTTGCAGTGATCCTTAACTTGACTCTAGCTATTATTTGAAGCGTAATAATAAATAAAAAAATGATGACACATCAACATAGTGTTATCTATACAAAAGTTGCAATTTTCCTAAGGTTCTTCGAGTAGAAATGACTTTAAGAAGCTGAAATTAACTAACCACCTATTTGATCAATACTTGGATTGACAATGCTTAATATTTAAAGATAACTAGTAAAAAAAAAATTAGGGTACTTAAACAAAGGATTATATATTCAATAGGTAGGAGTTTTCGGCAATTCTTCAAACAGAAAAGAGCATAATATGACAAAAATGCCTAACTACCTTTTTGATCGCCGCGCAAAACATTTGCAGTGATCCTTAACTTGACTCTAGCTATTATTTGAAGCGTAATAATAAATAAAAAAATGATGATACATCAACATAGTGTTATCTATACAAAAGTCGCAATTTTCCTAATGTTCTTCGAGTAGAAATGACTTTAAGAAGGTGAAATTATCTAACTACCTATTTGATCGATACTAGGATTGACAATGCTTAATATTTCAAGATAACTAAAACATAAAAAATTAGGGTACTTCAACAAAGGATTATATATTCAATAGGTTGGAGTTTTCGCCAATTCGTGAAACAGAAAAGAGCGTAATATGACAAAAATGCCTAACTAACTATTTGATGACCGCGCAAAACATTTGCAGTGATCCTTAACTTGACTCTAGCTATTATTTGAAGCGTAATAATAAATAAAAAAATGATGATACATCAACATAGTGTTATCTATACAAAAGTCGCAATTTTCCTAAGGTTCTTCGAGTAGAAATGACTTTAAGAAGCTGAAATTAACTAACCACCTATTTGATCAATACTTGGATTGACAATGCTTAATATTTAAATATAACTAGTAAAAAAAAAATTAGGGTACTTAAACAAAGGATTATATATTCAATAGGTAGGAGTTTTCGGCAATTCTTCAAACAGAAAAGAGCTTAATATGACAAAAATGCCTAACTACCTTTTTGATCGCCGCGCAAAACATTTGCAGTGATCCTTAACTTGACTCTAGCTATTATTTGAAGCGTAATAATAAATAAAAAAATGATGATACATCAACATAGTGTTATCTATACAAAAGTCGCAATTTTCCTAAGGTTCTTCGAGTAGAAATGACTTTAAGAAGGTGAAATTATCTAACTACCTATTTGATCGATACTAGGATTGACAATGCTTAATATTTCAAGATAACTAAAACATAAAAAATTAGGGTACTTCAACAAAGGATTATATATTCAATAGGTTGGAGTTTTCGGCAATTCTTCAAACAGAAAAGAGCATAATATGACAATAATGCCTAACTACCTTTTTGATCGCCGCGCAAAACATTTGCAGTGATCCTTAACTTGACTCTAGCTATTATTTGAAGCGTAATAATAAATAAAAAAATGATGATACATCAACATAGTGTTATCTATACAAAAGTCGCAATTTTCCTAAGGTTCTTCGAGTAGAAATACCTTTAAGAAGCTGAAATTAACTAACCACCTATTTGATCAATACTTGGATTGACAATGCTTAATATTTAAAGATAACTAGTAAAAAAAAAATTAGGTTACTTAAACAAAGGATTATATATTCAATAGGTAGGAGTTTTCGGCAATTCTTCAAACAGAAAAGAGCATAATATGACAAAAATGCCTAACTACCTTTTTGATCGCCGCGCAAAACATTTACAGTGATCCTTATCTTGACTCTAGCTATTATTTGAAGCGTAATAATAAATAAAAAAATGATGACACATCAACATAGTGTTATCTATACAAAAGTCGCAATTTTCCTAAGGTTCTTCGAGTAGAAATGACTTTAAGAAGCTGAAATTAACTAACCACCTATTTGATCAATTCTTGGATTGACAATGCTTAATATTTAAAGATAACTAGTAAATAAAAAATTAGGGTACTTAAACAAAGGATTATATATTCAATAGGTAGGAGTTTTCGGCAATTCTTCAAACAGAAAAGAGCATAATATAACAAAAATGCCTAACTACCTTTTTGATCGCCGCGCAAAACATTTGCAGTGATCCTTAACTTGACTCTAGCTATTTTTTGAAGCGTAATAATAAATAAAAAAATGATGATACATAAACATAGTGTTATCTATACAAAAGTCGCAATTTTCCTAACGTTCTTCGAGGAGAAATGACTTTAAGAAAGTGAAATTAACTAACCACCTATTTGATCGATACTTGGATTGACAATGGTTAATATTTCAAGATAACAAATAAATAAAAAATTAGGGTACTTCAACAAAGGATTATTTATTCAATAGGTAGGAGTTTTCGGCAATTCTGCAAACAGAAAAGAGCATAATATGACAAAAATGCCAAACTAACTATTTGATGGCCGCGCAAAACATTTACAGTGATCCTTATCTTGACTCTAGCTATTATTTGAAGCGTAATAATAAATAAAAAAATGATGACACATCAACATAGTGTTATCTATACAAAAGTCGCAATTTTCCTAACGTTCTTCGAGGAGAAATGACTTTATGAAAGTGAAATTAACTAACCACCTATTTGATCGATACTTGGATTGACAATGGTTAATATTTCAAGATAACAAATAAATAAAAAATTAGGGTACTTCAACAAAGGATTATATATTCAATAGGTAGGAGTTTTTGGCAATTCGTCAAACAGAAAAGAGCATAATATGACAAAAATGCCTAACTAACTATTTGATGGCCGCGCAAAACAATTGCAGTGATCCTTAACTTGACTCTAGCTATTATTTGAAGCGTAATAATAAATAAAAAAATGATGATACATAAACATAGTGTTATCTATACAAAAGTCGCAATTTTCCTAACGTTCTTCGAAGAGAAATGACTTTATGAAAGTGAAATTAACTAACCACCTATTTGATCGATACTTGGATTGACAATGGTTAATATTTCAAGATAACAAATAAATAAAAAATTAGGGTACTTCAACAAAGGATTATATATTCAATAGGTAGGAGTTTTCGGCAATTCGTCAAACAGAAAAGAGCATAATATGACAAAAATGCCTAACTAACTATTTGATGGCCGCGCAAAACATTTGCAGTGATCCTTAACTTGACTCTAGCTATTATTTGAAGCGTAATAATAAATAAAAAAATGATGACACATCAACATAGTGTTATCTATACAAAAGTTGCAATTTTCCTAAGGTTCTTCGAGTAGAAATGACTTTAAGAAGCTGAAATTAACTAACCCCCTATTTGATCAATACTTGGATTGACAATGCTTAATATTTAAAGATAACTAGTAAAAAAAAAATTAGGGTACTTAAACAAAGGATTATATATTCAATAGGTAGGAGTTTTCGGCAATTCTTCAAACAGAAAAGAGCATAATATGACAAAAATGCCTAACTACCTTTTTGATCGCCGCGCAAAACAATTGCAGTGATCCTTAACTTGACTCTAGCTATTATTTGAAGCGTAATAATAAATAAAAAAATGATGACACATCAACATAGTGTTATCTATACAAAAGTTGCAATTTTCCTAAGGTTCTTCGAGTAGAAATGACTTTAAGAAGCTGAAATTAACTAACCACCTATTTGATCAATACTTGGATTGACAATGCTTAATATTTAAAGATAACTTGTAAATAAAAAATTAGGGTACTTAAACAAAGGATTATATATTCAATAGGTAGGAGTTTTCGGCATTTCTTCAAACAGAAAAGAGCATAATATAAAAAAAATGCCTAACAACCTTTTTGATGGCCGCGCAAAACATTTGCAGTGATCCTTAACTTGACACTAGCTATTATTTGAAGCATAATAATAATTAAAAAAATGATGATACATCACCATAGTGTTATCTATACAAAAGTCGCAATTTTCCTAAGGTTCTTCGAGTAGAAATGACTTTAAGAAGGTGAAATTAACTAACTACCTATTTGATCGATACTAGGATTGACAATGCTTAATATTTCAAGATAACTAATAAATAAAAAATTAGGGTACCTCAACAAAGGATTATATATTCAATAGGTAGGAGTTTTCGGCAATTCGTGAAACAGAAAAGAGCATAATATGACAAAAATGCCTAACTAACAATTTGATGACCGCGCAAAACATTTGCAGTTATCCTTAACTTGACTCTAGCTATTATTTGAAGCGTAATAAAAAATAAAAAAAGATGATACATCAACATAGTGTTATCTATACAAAAGTCGCAATTTTCCTAAGGTTCTTCGAGTAGAAATGACTTTAAGAAGGTGAAATTAACTAACCACCTATTTGATCGATACTTGGATTGACAATGCTTAATATTTCAAGATAACAAATAAATAAAAAATTAGGGTACTTCAACAAAGGATTAGATATTCAATAGGTAGGAGTTTTCGGCAAGTCGTAAAACAGAAAGGATCGTAATATGACAAAAATGCCTAACTAACTATTTGATGGCCGCGCAAAACATTTGCAGTGATCCTTAACTTGACTCTAGCTATTATTTGAGCGTAATAATAAATAAAAAAATGACGATACATCAACATAGTGTTACCTATACAAAAGTCGCAATTTTCCTAAGGTTCTTCGAGTAGAAATGACTTTAAGAAACTGAAATTAACTAACCACCTATTTGATCAATACTTGGATTGACAATGGTTAATATTTAAAGATAATTAGTAAATAAAAAATTAGGGTAATTCAATAAATGATTATATATTCAATAGGTAGGAGTTTTCGGCATTTCTTCAAACAGAAAAGAGCATAATATAACAAAAATGCCTAACAACCTTTTTGATCGCCGCGCAAAACATTTGCAGTGATCCTTAACTTGACACTAGCTATTATTTGAAGCATAATAATAATTAAAAAAATGATGATACATCACCATAGTGTTATCTATACAAAAGTCGCAATTTTCCTAAGGTTCTTCGAGTAGAAATGACTTTAAGAAGGTGAAATTAACTAACTACCTATTTGATCGATACTAGGATTGACAATGTTTAATATTTCAAGATAACTAATAAATAAAAAATTAGGGTACCTCAACAAAGGATTATATATTCAATAGGTAGGAGTTTTCGGCAATTCGTGAAACAGAAAAGAGCTTAATATGACAAAAATGCCTAACTAACTATTTGATGACCGCGCAAAACATTTGCAGTTATCCTTAACTTGACTCTAGCTATTATTTGAAGCGTAATAAAAAATAAAAAAAGATGATACATCAACATAGTGTTATCTATACAAAAGTCGCAATTTTCCTAAGGTTCTTCGAGTAGAAATGACTTTAAGAAGGTGAAATTATCTAACTACCTATTTGATCGATACTAGGATTGACAATGCTTAATATTTCAAGATAACTAATAAATAAAAAATTAGGGTACCTCAACAAAGGATTATATATTCAATAGGTAGGAGTTTTCGGTAATTCGTGAAACAGAAAAGAGCATAATATGACAAAAATGCCTAACTAACTATTTGATGACCGCGCAAAACATTTGCAGTTATCCTTAACTTGACTCTAGCTATTATTTGAAGCGTAATAAAAAATAAAAAAAGATGATACATCAACATAGTGTTATCTATACAAAAGTCGCAATTTTCCTAAGGTTCTTCGAGTAGAAATGACTTTAAGAAGGTGAAATTAACTAACCACCTATTTGATCGATACTTGGATTGACAATGCTTAATATTTCAAGATAACAAATAAATAAAAAATTAGGGTACTTCAACAAAGGATTAGATATTCAATAGGTAGGAGTTTTCGGCAAGTCGTAAAACAGAAAGGATCGTAATATGACAAAAATGCCTAACTAACTATTTGATGGCCGCGCAAAACATTTGCAGTGATCCTTAACTTGACTCTAGCTATTATTTGAAGCGTAATAATAAATAAAAAAATGATGATACATCAACATAGTGTTACCTATACAAAAGTCACAATTTTCCTAAGGTTCTTCGAGTAGAAATGACTTTAAGAAACTGAAATTAACTAACCACCTATTTGATCAATACTTGGATTGACAATGGTTAATATTTAAAGATAATTAGTAAATAAAAAATTAGGGTACTTCAATAAAGGATTATATATTCAATAGGTAGGAGTTTTCGGCAATTCTGCAAACAGAAAAGAGCATAATATGACAAAAATGTCAAACTAACTATTTGATGGCCGCGCAAAACATTTACAGTGATCCTTATCTTGACTCTAGCTATTATTTGAAGCGTAATAAAAAATAAAAAAAATGATGATACATCAACATAGTGTTATCTATACAAAAGTCGCAATTTTCCTAAGGTTCTTCGAGTAGAAATGACTTTAAGAAGGTGAAATTAACTAACCACCTATTTGATCGATACTTGGATTGACAATGCTTAATATTTCAAGATAACAAATAAATAAAAAATTAGGGTACTTCAACAAAGGATTAGATATTCAATAGGTAGGAGTTTTCGGCAAGTCGTAAAACAGAAAGGATCGTAATATGACAAAAATGCCTAATTAACTATTTGATGGCCGCGCAAAACATTTGCAGTGATCCTTAACTCGACTCTAGCTATTATTTGAAGCGTAATAATAAATAAAAAAATGATGATACATAAACATAGTGTTATCTATACAAAAGTCGCAATTTTCCTAAGGTTCTTCGAGTAGAAATGACTTTAAGAAGCTGAAATTAACTAACCACCTATTTGATCAATACTTGGATTGACAATGCTTAATATTTAAAGATAACTAGTAAAAAAAAAATTAGGGTACTTAAACAAAGGATTATATATTCAATAGGTAGGAGTTTTCGGCAATTCTTCAAACAGAAAAGAGCATAATATGACAAAAATGCCTAACTACCTTTTTGATCGCCGCGCAAAACATTTGCAGTGATCCTTAACTTGACTCTAGCTCTTATTTGAAGCGTAATAATAAATAAAAAAATGATGATACATCAACATAGTGTTATCTATACAAAAGTCACAATTTTCCTAAGGTTCTTCGAGTAGAAATGACTTTAAGAAGGTGAAATTATCTAACTACCTATTTGATCGATACTAGGATTGACAATGCTTAATATTTCAAGATAACTAAAACAAAAAAAATTAGGGTACTTCAACAAAGGATTATATATTCAATAGGTTGGAGTTTTCGGCAATTCGTGAAACAGAAAAGAGCGTAATATGACAAAAATGCCTAACTAACTATTTGATGACCGCGCAAAACATTTGCAGTGATCCTTAACTTGACTCTAGCTATTATTTGAAGCGTAATAATAAATAAAAAAATGATGATAGATCAACATAGTGTTATCTATACAAAAGTCGCAATTTTCCTAACGTTCTTCGAGTAGAAATGACTTTAAGAATGTGAAATTAACTAACCACCTATTTGATCGATACTTGGATTGACAATGGTTAATATTTCAAGATAACAAATAAATAAAAAATTAGGGTACTTCAACAAAGGATTATATATTCAATAGGTAGGAGTTTTCGGCAATTCGTCAAACAGAAAAGAGCATAATATGACAAAAATGCCTAACTAACTATTTGATGGCCCCGCAAAACATTTGCAGTGATCCTTAACTTGACTCTAGCTATTATTTGAAGCGTAATAATAAATAAAAAAATGATGACACATCAACATAGTGTTATCTATACAAAAGTTGCAATTTTCCTAAGGTTCTTCGAGTAGAAATGACTTTAAGAAGCTGAAATTAACTAACCACCTATTTGATCAATACTTGGATTGACAATGCTTAATATTTAAAGATAACTTGTAAATAAAAAATTAGGGTACTTAAACAAAGGATTATATATTTAATAGGTAGGAGTTTTCGGCAAGTCGTAAAACAGAAAGGATCGTAATATGACAAAAATGCCTAACTAACTATTTGATGGCCGCGCAAAACATTTGCAGTAATCCTTAACTTGACTCTAGCTATTATTTGAAGCGTAATAATAAATAAAAAAATGATGATACATCACCATAGTGTTATCTATACAAAAGTCGCAATTTTCCTAAGGTTCTTCGAGTAGAAATGACTTTAAGAAGGTGAAATTAACTAACTACCTATTTGATCGATACTAGGATTGACAATGCTTAATATTTCAAGATAACTAATAAATAAAAAATTAGGGTACCTCAACAAAGGATTATATATTCAATAGGTAGGAGTTTTCGGTAATTCGTGAAACAGAAAAGAGCATAATATGACAAAAATGCCTAACTAACTATTTGATGACCGCGCAAAACATTTGCAGTTATCCTTAACTTGACTCTAGCTATTATTTGAAGCGTAATAAAAAATAAAAAAAAGATGATACATCAACATAGTGTTATCTATACAAAAGTCGCAATTTTCCTAAGGTTCTTCGAGTAGAAATGACTTTAAGAAGGTGAAATTAACTAACCACCTATTTGATCGATACTTGGATTGACAATGCTTAATATTTCAAGATAACAAATAAATAAAAAATTAGGGTACTTCAACAAAGGATTAGATATTCAATAGGTAGGAGTTTTCGGCAAGTCGTAAAACAGAAAGGATCGTAATATGACAAAAATGCCTAACTAACTATTTGATGGCCGCGCAAAACATTTGCAGTGATCCTTAACTTGACTCTAGCTATTATTTGAAGCGTAATAAAAAATAAAAAAATGATGACACATCAACATAGTGTTATCTATACAAAATTTGCAATTTTCCTAAGGTTCTTCGAGTAGAAATGACTTTAAGAAACTGAAATTAACTAACCACCAATTTGATCAATACTTGGATTGACAATGGTTAATATTTAAAGATAATTAGTAAATAAAAAATTAGGGTACTTCAATAAAGGATTATATATTCAATAGGTAGGAGTTTTCGGCAATTCTGCAAACAGAAAAGAGCATAATATGACAAAAATGTCAAACTAACTATTTGATGGCCGCGCAAAACATTTACAGTGATCCTTATCTTGACTCTAGCTATTATTTGAAGCGTAATAAAAAATAAAAAAAATGATGATACATCAACATAGTGTTATCTATACAAAAGTCGCAATTTTCCTAAGGTTCTTCGAGTAGAAATGACTTTAAGAAGGTGAAATTAACTAACCACCTATTTGATCGATACTTGGATTGACAATGCTTAATATTTCAAGATAACAAATAAATAAAAAATTAGGGTACTTCAACAAAGGATTAGATATTCAATAGGTAGGAGTTTTCGGCAAGTCGTAAAACAGAAAGGATCGTAATATGACAAAAATGCCTAATTAACTATTTGATGGCCGCGCAAAACATTTGCAGTGATCCTTAACTCGACTCTAGCTATTATTTGAAGCGTAATAATAAATAAAAAAATGATGATACATCAACATAGTGTTATCTATACAAAAGTCGCAATTTTCCTAAGGTTCTTCGAGTAGAAATGACTTTAAGAAACTGAAATTAACTAACCACCAATTTGATCAATACTTGGATTGACAATGGTTAATATTTAAAGATAATTAGTAAATAAAAAATTAGGGTACTTCAATAAAGGATTATATATTCAATAGGTAGGAGTTTTCGGCAATTCTTCAAACAGAAAATAGCATAATATGACAAAAATGCCTAACTACCTTTTTGATCGCCGCGCAAAACATTTGCAGTGATCCTTAACTTGACTCTAGCTATTATTTGAAGCGTAATAATAAATAAAAAAATGATGATACATCAACATAGTGTTATCTATACAAAAGTCGCAATTTTCCTAAGGTTCTTCGAGTAGAAATGACTTTAAGAAGGTGAAATTATCTAACTACCTATTTGATCGATACTAGGATTGACAATGCTTAATATTTCAAGATAACTAAAACATAAAAAATTAGGGTACTTCAACAAAGGATTATATATTCAATAGGTTGGAGTTTTCGGCAATTCGTGAAACAGAAAAGAGCGTAATATAACAAAAATGCCTAACTAACTATTTGATGACCGCGCAAAACATTTGCAGTGATCCTTAACTTGACTCTAGCTATTATTTGAAGCGTATTAATAAATAAAAAAATGATGATACATCAACATAGTGTTATCTATACAAAAGTCGCAATTTTCCTAAGGTTCTTCGAGTAGAAATGACTTTAAGAATGTGAAATTAACTAACCACCTATTTGATCGATACTTGGATTGACAATGCTTAATATTTCAAGATAACAAATAAATAAAAAATTAGGGTACTTCAACAAGGGATTATATATTCAATAGGTAGGAGTTTTCGGCAATTCGTCAAACAGAAAAGAGCATAATATGACAAAAATGCCTAACTAACTATTTGATGGCCGCGCAAAACATTTGCAGTGATCCTTAACTTGACTCTAGCTATTATTTGAAGCGTAATAATAAATAAAAAAATGATGATACATAAACATAGTGTTATCTATACAAAAGTCGCAATTTTCCTAACGTTCTTCGAGGAGAAATGACTTTAAGAAAGTGAAATTAACTAACCACCTATTTGATCGATACTTGGATTGACAATGGTTAATATTTCAAGATAACAAATAAATAAAAAATTAGGGTACTTCAACAAAGGATTATATATTCAATAGGTAGGAGTTTTCGGCAATTCGTCAAACAGAAAAGAGCATAATATGACAAAAATGCCTAACCAACTATTTGATGGCCGCGCAAAACATTTGCAGTGATCCTTAACTTGACTCTAGTTGTTATTTGAAGCGTAATAATAAATAAAAAAATGATGACACATCAACATAGTGTTATCTATACAAAAGTTGCAATTTTCCTAAGGTTCTTCGAGTAGAAATGACTTTAAGAAGCTGAAATTAACTAACCACCTATTTGATCAATTCTTGGATTGACAATGCTTAATATTTAAAGATAACTAGTAAATAAAAAATTAGGGTACTTAAACAAAGGATTATATATTCAATAGGTAGGAGTTTTCGGCAATTCTTCAAACAGAAAAGAGCATAATATAACAAAAATGCCTAACTACCTTTTTGATCGCCGCGCAAAACATTTGCAGTGATCCTTAACTTGACTCTAGCTATTATTTGAAGCGTAATAATAAATAAAAAAATGATGATACATAAACATAGTGTTATCTATACAAAAGTCGCAATTTTCCTAACGTTCTTCGAGGAGAAATGACTTTAAGAAAGTGAAATTAACTAACCACCTATTTGATCGATACTTGGATTTACAATAGTTAATATTTCAAGATAACAAATAAATAAAAAATTAGGGTACTTCAACAAAGGATTATATATTCAATAGGTAGGAGTTTTTGGCAATTCGTCAAACAGAAAAGAGCATAATATGACAAAAATGCCTAACTAACTATTTGATGGCCGCGCAAAACATTTGCAGTGATCCTTAACTTGACTCTAGCTATTATTTGAAGCGTAATAATAAATAAAAAAATGATGATACATAAACATAGTGTTATCTATACAAAAGTCGCAATTTTCCTAACGTTCTTCGAGGAGAAATGACTTTATGAAAGGGAAATTAACTAACCACCTATTTGATCGATACTTGGATTGACAATGGTTAATATTTCAAGATAACAAATAAATAAAAAATTAGGGTACTTCAACAAAGGATTATATATTCAATAGGTAGGAGTTTTCGGCAATTCGTGAAACAGAAAAGAGCATAATATGACAAAAATGCCTAACTAACTATTTGATGGCCGCGCAAAACATTTGCAGTGATCCTTAACTTGACTCTAGCTATTATTTGAAGCGTAATAATAAATAAAAAAATGATGACACATCAACATAGTGTTATCTATACAAAAGTTGCAATTTTCCTAAGGTTCTTCGAGTAGAAATGACTTTAAGAAGCTGAAATTAACTAACCACCTATTTGATCAATACTTGGATTGACAATGCTTAACATTTAAAGATAACTAGTAAAAAAAAAATTAGGGTACTTAAACAAAGGATTATATATTCAATAGGTAGGAGTTTTCGGCAATTCTTCAAACAGAAAAGAGCATAATATGACAAAAATGCCTAACTACCTTTTTGATCGCCGCGCAAAACATTTGCAGTTATCCTAAACTTGACTCTAGCTATTATTTGAAGCGTAATAATAAATAAAAAAATGATGACACATCAACATAGTGTTATCTATACAAAAGTTGCAATTTTCCTAAGGTTCTTCGAGTAGAAATGACTTTAAGAAGCTGAAATTAACTAACCACCTATTTGATCAATACTTGGATTGACAATACTTAATATTTAAAGATAACTTGTAAATAAAAAATTAGGTTACTTAAACAAAGGATTATATATTCAATAGGTAGGAGTTTTCGGCATTTCTTCAAACAGAAAAGAGCATAATATAACAAAAATGCCTAACAACCTTTTTGATCGCCGCGCAAAACATTTGCAGTGATCCTTAACTTGACACTAGCTATTATTTGAAGCATAATAATAATTAAAAAAATGATGATACATCACCATAGTGTTATCTATACAAAAGTCGCAATTTTCCTAAGGTTCTTCGAGTAGAAATGACTTTAAGAAGGTGAAATTAACTAACTACCTATTTGATCGATACTAGGATTGACAATGCTTAATATTTCAAGATAACTAATAAATAAAAAATTAGGGTACTTCAACAAAGGATTATATATTCAATAGGTAGGAGTTTTCGGCAATTCGTGAAACAGAAAAGAGCATAATATGATAAAAATGCCTAACTAACTATTTGATGACCGCGCAAAACATTTGCAGTGATCCTTAACTTGACTCTAGCTATTATTTGAAGCGTAATAAAAAATAAAAAAAGATGATACATCAACATAGTGTTATCTATACAAAAGTCGCAATTTTCCTAAGGTTCTTCGAGTAGAAATGACTTTAAGAAGGTGAAATTAACTAACCACCTATTTGATCGATACTTGGATTGACAATGCTTAATATTTCAAGATAACAAATAAATAAAAAATTAGGGTACTTCAACAAAGGATTAGATATTCAATAGGTAGGAGTTTTCGGCAAGTCGTAAAACAGAAAGGATCGTAATATGACAAAAATGCCTAACTAACTATTTGATGGCCGCGCAAAACATTTGCAGTGATCCTTAACTTGACTCTAGCTATTATTTGAAGCGTAATAATAAATAAAAAAATGATGATACATCAACATAGTGTTACCTATACAAAAGTCGCAATTTTCCTAAGGTTCTTCGAATAGAAATGACTTTAAGAAACTGAAATTAACTAACCACCTATTTGATCAATACTTGGATTGACAATGGTTAATATTTAAAGATAATTAGTAAATAAAAAATTAGGGTACTTCAATAAAGGATTATATATTCAATAGGTAGGAGTTTTCGGCAATTCTACAAACAGAAAAGAGCATAATATGACAAAAATGCCAAACTAACTATTTGATGGCCGCGCAAAACATTTACAGTGATCCTTAACTTGACTCTAGCTATTATTTGAAGCGTAATAAAAAATAAAAAAATGATGAAACATCAACATAGTGTTATCTATACAAAAGTTGCAATTTTCCTAAGGTTCTTCGAGTAGAAATGACTTTAAGAAGCTGAAATTAACTAACCACCTATTTGATCAATTCTTGGATTGACAATGCTTAATATTTAAAGATAACTAGTAAATAAAAAATTAGGGTACTTAAACAAAGGATTATATATTCAATAGGTAGGAGTTTTCGGCAATTCTTCAAACAGAAAAGAGCATAATATAACAAAAATGCCTAACTACCTTTTTGATCGCCGCGCAAAACATTTGCAGTGATCCTTAACTTGACTCTAGCTATTATTTGAAGCATAATAATAATTAAAAAAATGATGATACATCAACATAGTGTTATCTATACAAAAGTCGCAATTTTCCTAATGTTCTTCGAGTAGAAATGACTTTAAGAAGGTGAAATTAACTAACTACCTATTTGATCGATACAAGGATTGACAATGCTTAATATTTCAAGATAACTAATAAATAAAAAAATTAGGGTACTTCAATAAAGGATTATATATTCAATAGGTTGGAGTTTTCGGCAATTCGTGAAACAGAAAAGAGCATAATATGACAAAAATGCCTAACTAACTATTTGATGACCGCG
The DNA here is from genome assembly GCA_021437785.1 of Rhodomyrtus psidioides. NCBI lineage: Eukaryota > Viridiplantae > Streptophyta > Magnoliopsida > Myrtales > Myrtaceae > Rhodomyrtus > Rhodomyrtus psidioides. The sequence continues at coordinate 4,564,129 of JAILYB010000059.1, read as the reverse complement.
CAAAACATTTGCAGTGATCCTTAACTTGACTCTAGCTATTATTTGAAGCGTAATAAAAAATAAAAAAGATGATACATCAACATAGTGTTATCTATACAAAAGTCGCAATTTTCCTAAGGTTCTTCGAGTAAAAATGACTTTAAGAAGGTGAAATTAACTAACCACCTACTTGATCGATACTTGGATTGACAATGCTTAATATTTCAAGATAACAAATAAATAAAAAATTAGGGTACTTCAACAAAGGACTAGATATTCAATAGGTAGGAGTTTTCGGCAAGTCGTAAAACAGAAAGGATCGTAATATGACAAAAATGCCTAACTAACTATTTGATGGCCGCGCAAAACATTTGCAGTGATCCTTAACTTGACTCTAGCTATTATTTGAAGCGTAATAAAAAATAAAAAAATGATGACACATCAACATAGTGTTATCTATACAAAATTTGCAATTTTCCTAAGGTTCTTCGAGTAGAAATGACTTTAAGAAGCTGAAATTAACTAACCACCTATTTGATCAATACTTGGATTGGCAATGCTTAATATTTAAAGATAACTAGTAAAAAAAAATTAGGGTACTTAAACAAAGGATTATATATTCAATAGGTAGGAGTTTTCGGCAATTCTTCAAACAGAAAAGAGCATAATATGACAATAATGCCTAACTACCTTTTTGATCGCCGCGCAAAACATTTGCAGTGATCCTTAACTTGACTCTAGCTATTATTTGAAGTGTAATAATAAATAAAAAAATGATGACACATCAACATAGTGTTATCTATACAAAAGTTGTAATTTTCCTAAGGTTCTTCGAGTAGAAATGACTTTAAGAAGCTGAAATTAACTAACCACCTATTTGATCAATTCTTGGATTGACAATGCTTAATATTTAAAGATAACTAGTAAATAAAAAATTAGGGTACTTAAACAAAGGATTATATATTCAATAGGTAGGAGTTTTCGGCAATTCTTCAAACAGAAAAGAGCATAATATAACAAAAATGCCTAACTACCTTTTTGATCGCCGCGCAAAACATTTGCAGTGATCCTTAACTTCACTCTAGCTATTATTTGAAGCATAATAATAATTAAAAAAATGATGATACATCAACATAGTGTTATCTATACAAAAGTCGCAATTTTACTAATGTTCTTCGAGTAGAAATGACTTTAAGAAGGTGAAATTAACTAACTACCTATTTGATCGATACAAGGATTGACAATGCTTAATATTTCAAGATAACTAATAAATAAAAAATTAGGGTACTTCAACAAAGGATTATATATTCAATAGGTTGGAGTTTTCGGCAATTCGTGAAACAGAAAAGAGCATAATATGACAAAAATGCCTAACTAACTATTCGATGACCGCGCAAAACATTTGTAGTGATCCTTAACTTGACTCTAGCTATTATTTGAAGCGTAATAAAAAATAAAAAAAGATGATACATCAACACAGTGTTATCTATACAAAAGTCGCAATTTTCCTAAGGTTCTTCGAGTAGAAATGACTTTAAGAAGCTGAAATTAACTACCCACCTATTTGATCAATTCTTGGATTGACAATGCTTAATATTTCAAGATAACAAATAAATAAAAAATTAGGGTACTTCAACAAAGGATTAGATATTCAATAGGTAGGAGTTTTCGGCAAGTCGTAAAACAGAAAGGATCGTAATATGACAAAAATGCCTAACTAACTATTTGATGGCCACGCAAAACATTTGCAGTGATCCTTAACTTGTCTCTAGCTATTATTTGAAGCGTAATAATAAATAAAAAAATGATGACACATCAACATAGTGTTATCTATACAAAATTTGCAATTTTCCTAAGGTTCTTCGAGTAGAAATGACTTTAAGAAGCTGAAATTAACTAACTACCTATTTGATCAATACTTGGATTGACAATGCTTAATATTTAAAGATAACTAGTAAAAAAAAATTAGGGTACTTAAACAAAGGATTATATATTCAATAGGTAGGAGTTTTCGGCAATTCTTCAAACAGAAAAGAGCATAATATGACAAAAATGCCTAACTACCTTTTTGATCGCCGCGCAAAACATTTGCAGTGATCCTTAACTTGACTCTAGCTATCATTTGAAGCATAATAATAATTAAAAAAATGATGATACATCAACATAGTGTTATCTATACAAAAGTCGCAATTTTCCTAATGTTCTTCGAGTAGAAATGACTTTAAGAAGGTGAAATTAACTAACTACCTATTTGATCGATACAAGGATTGACAATGCTTAATATTTCAAGATAACTAATAAATAAAAAAATTAGGGTACTTCAACAAAGGATTATATATTCAATAGGTTGGAGTTTTCGGCAATTCGTGAAACAGAAAAGAGCATAATATGACAAAAATGCCTAACTAACTATTTGATGACCGCGCAAAACATTTGCAGTGATCCTTAACTTGACTCTAGCTATTATTTGAAGCGTAATAAAAAATAAAAAAAGATGATACATCAACATAGTGTTATCTATACAAAAGTCGCAATTTTCCTAAGGTTCTTCGAGTAAAAATGACTTTAAGAAGGTGAAATTAACTAACCACCTACTTGATCGATACTTGGATTGACAATGCTTAATATTTCAAGATAACAAATAAAAAAAAAATTAGGGTACTTCAACAAAGGACTAGATATTCAATAGGTAGGAGTTTTCGGCTAGTCGTAAAACAGAAAGGATCGTAATATGACAAAAATGCCTAACTAACTATTTGATGGCCGCGCAAAACATTTGCAGTGATCCTTAACTTGACTCTAGCTATTATTTGAAGCGTAATAAAAAATAAAAAAATGATGACACATCAACATAGTGTTATCTATACAAAATTTGCAATTTTCCTAAGGTTCTTCGAGTAGAAATGACTTTAAGAAGCTGAAATTAACTAACCACCTATTTGATCAATACTTGGATTGACAATGCTTAATATTTAAAGATAACTAGTAAAAAAAAATTAGGGTACTTAAACAAAGGATTATATATTCAATAGGTAGGAGTTTTCGGCAATTCTTCAAACAGAAAAGAGCATAATATGACAATAATGCCTAACTACCTTTTTGATCGCCGCGCAAAACATTTGCAGTGATCCTTAACTTGACTCTAGCTATTATTTGAAGGGTAATAATAAATAAAAAAATGATGACACATCAACATAGTGTTATCTATACAAAAGTTGTAATTTTCCTAGGGTTCTTCGAGTAGAAATGACTTTAAGAAGCTGAAATTAACTAACCACCTATTTGATCAATTCTTGGATTGACAATGCTTAATATTTAAAGATAACTAGTAAATAAAAAATTAGGGTACTTAAACAAAGGATTATATATTCAATAGGTAGGAGTTTTCGGCAATTCTTCAAACAGAAAAGAGCATAATATAACAAAAATGCCTAACTACCTTTTTGATTGCCGCGCAAAACATTTGCAGTGATCCTTAACTTGACTCTAGCTATTATTTGAAGCATAATAATAATTAAAAAAATGATGATACATCAACATAGTGTTATCTATACAAAAGTCGCAATTTTACTAATGTTCTTCGAGTAGAAATGACTTTAAGAAGGTGAAATTAACTAACTACCTATTTGATCGATACAAGGATTGACAATGCTTAATATTTCAAGATAACTAATAAATAAAAAATTAGGGTACTTCAACAAAGGATTATATATTCAATAGGTTGGAGTTTTCGGCAATTCGTGAAACAGAAAAGAGCATAATATGACAAAAATGCCTAACTAACTATTCGATGACCGCGCAAAACATTTGTAGTGATCCTTAACTTGACTCTAGCTATTATTTGAAGCGTAATAAAAAATAAAAAAAGATGATACATCAACATAGTGTTATCTATACAAAAGTCGCAATTTTCCTAAGGTTCTTCGAGTAGAAATGACTTTAAGAAGCTGAAATTAACTACCCACCTATTTGATCAATTCTTGGATTGACAATGCTAAATATTTCAAGATAACAAATAAATAAAAAATTAGGGTACTTCAACAAAGGATTAGATATTCAATAGGTAGGAGTTTTCGGCAAGTCGTAAAACAGAAAGGATCGTAATATGACAAAAATGCCTAACTAACTATTTGATGGCCGCGCAAAACATTTGCAGTGATCCTTAACTTGTCTCTAGCTATTATTTGAAGCGTAATAATAAATAAAAAAATGATGACACATCAACATAGTGTTATCTATACAAAAGTCGCAATTTTCCTAAGGTTCTTCGAGTAGAAATGACTTTAAGAAGGTGAAATTAACTAACCACCTATTTGATCGATTATATATTCAATAGGTAGGAGTTTTCGGCAATTCTTCAAACAGAAAAGAGCATAATATGACAAAAATGCCTAACTACCTTTTTGATCGCCGCGCAAAACATTTGCAGTGATCCTTAACTTGACTCTAGCTATTATTTGAAGCGTAATAATAAATAAAAAAATGATGACACATCAACATAGTGTTATCTATACAAAAGTTGCAATTTTCCTAAGGTTCTTCGAGTAGAAATGACTTTAAGAAGCTGAAATTAACTAACCACCTATTTGATCAATTCTTGGATTGACAATGCTTAATATTTAAAGATAACTAGTAAATAAAAAATTAGGGTACTTAAACAAAGGATTATATATTCAATAGGTAGGAGTTTTCGGCAATTCTTCAAACAGAAAAGAGCATAATATAACAAAAATGCCTAACTACCTTTTTGATCGCCGCGCAAAACATTTGCAGTGATCCTTAACTTGACTCTAGCTATTATTTGAAGCATAATAATAATTAAAAAAATGATGATACATCAACATAGTGTTATCTATACAAAAGTCGCAATTTTCCGAATGTTCTTCGAGTAGAAATGACTTTAAGAAGGTGAAATTAACTAACTACCTATTTGATCGATACAAGGATTGACAATGCTTAATATTTCAAGATAACTAATAAATAAAAAAATTAGGGTACTTCAACAAAGGATTATATATTCAATAGGTTGGAGTTTTCGGCAATTCGTGAAACAGAAAAGAGCATAATATGACAAAAATGCCTAACTAACTATTTGATGACCGCGCAAAACATTTGCAGTGATCCTTAACTTGACTCTAGCTATTATTTGAAGCGTAATAAAAAATAAAAAAAGATGATACATCAACATAGTGTTATCTATACAAAAGTCGCAATTTTCCTAAGGTTCTTCGAGTAAAAATGACTTTAAGAAGGTGAAATTAACTAACCACCTACTTGATCGATACTTGGATTGACAATGCTTAATATTTCAAGATAACAAATAAAAAAAAATTAGGGTACTTCAACAAAGGACTAGATATTCAATAGGTAGGAGTTTTCGGCTAGTCGTAAAACAGAAAGGATCGTAATATGACAAAAATGCCTAACTAACTATTTGATGGCCGCGCAAAACATTTGCAGTGATCCTTAACTTGACTCTAGCTATTATTTGAAGCGTAATAAAAAATAAAAAAATGATGACACATCAACATAGTGTTATCTATACAAAATTTGCAATTTTCCTAAGGTTCTTCGAGTAGAAATGACTTTAAGAAGCTGAAATTAACTAACCACCTATTTGATCAATACTTGGATTAACAATGCTTAATATTTAAAGATAACTAGTAAAAAAAAATTAGGGTACTTAAACAAAGGATTATATATTCAATAGGTAGGAGTTTTCGGCAATTCTTCAAACAGAAAAGAGCATAATATGACAATAATGCCTAACTACCTTTTTGATCGCCGCACAAAACATTTGCAGTGATCCTTAACTTGACTCTAGCTATTATTTGAAGCGTAATAATAAATAAAAAAATGATGGCACATCAACATAGTGTTATCTATACAAAAGTTGCAATTTTCCTAAGGTTCTTCGAGTAGAAATGACTTTAAGAAGCTGAAATTAACTAACCACCTATTTGATCAATACTTGGATTGACAATGCTGAATATTTAAAGATAACTAGTAAATAAAAAATTAGGGTACTTCAACAAAGGATTATATATTCAATAGGTAGGAGTTTTCGGCAATTCGTCAAACAGAAAAGAGCATAATATGACAAAAATGCCTAACTAACTATTTGATGGCCGCGCAAAACATTTGCAGTGATCCTTAACTTGACTCTAGCTATTATTTGAAGCGTAATAATAAATAAAAAAATGATGATACATCAACATAGTGTTATCTATACAAAAGTCGCAATTTTCCTAACGTTCTTCGAGGAGAAATGACTTTTAGAATGTGAAATTAACTAACCACCAATTTGATCGATACTTTGATTGCCAATGGTTAATATTTCAAGATAACAAATAAATAAAAAATTAGGGTACTTCAACAAAGGATTATATATTCAATAGGTAGGAGTTTTCGGCAATTCGTCTAACAGAAAAGAGCATAATATGACAAAAATTCCTAACTAACTATTTGATAACCGCGCAAAACATTAGCAGTGATCCTTAACTTGACTCTAGCTATTATTTGAAGCGTAATAAAAAATAAAAAAATGATGACACATCAACATAGTGTTATCTATACAAAAGTCGCAATTTTCCTAAGGTTCTTCGAGTAGAAATGACTTTAAGAAGGTGAAATTAACTAACCACCTATTTGATCGATACTTGGATTGACAATGCTTAATATTTAAAGATAACTAGTAAAAAAAAAATTAGGGTACTTAAACAAAGGATTATATATTCAATAGGTAGGAGTTTTCGGCAATTCTTCAAACAGAAAAGAGCATAATATGACAAAAATGCCTAACTACCTTTTTGATCACCGCGCAAAACATTTGCAGTGATCCTTAACTTGACTCTAGCTATTATTTGAAGCGTAATAATAAATAAAAAAATGATGACACATCAACATAGTGTTATCTATACAAAATTTGCAATTTTCCTAAGGTTCTTCGAGTAGAAATGACTTTAAGAAGCTGAAATTAACTAACCACCTATTTGATCAATACTTGGATTGACAATGCTTAATATTTAAAGATAACTAGTAAAAAAAAATTAGGGTACTTAAACAAAGGATTATATATTCAATAGGTAGGAGTTTTCGGCAATTCTTCAAACAGAAATGAGCATAATATAACAAAAAATGCCTAACTACCTTTTTGATCGCCGCGCAAAACATTTGCAGTGATCCTTAACTTGACTCTAGCTATCATTTGAAGCATAATAATAATTAAAAAAATGATGATACATCAACATAGTGTTATCTATACAAAAGTCGCAATTTTCCTAACGTTCTTCGAGTAGAAATGACTTTAAGAAGGTGAAATTAACTAACTACCTATTTGATCGAAACAAGGATTGACAATGCTTAATATTTCAAGATAACTAATAAATAAAAAATTAGGGTACTTCAACAAAGGATTATATATTCAATAGGTTGGAGTTTTCGGCAATTCGTGAAACAGAAAAGAGCATAATATGACAAAAATGCCTAACTAACTATTTGATGACCGCGCAAAACATTTGCAGTGATCCTTAACTTGACTCTAGCTATTATTTGAAGCGTAATAAAAAATAAAAAAAGATGATACATCAACATAGTGTTATCTATACAAAAGTCGCAATTTTCCGAAGGTTCTTCGAGTAGAAATGACTTTAAGAAGCTGAAATTAACTAACCACCTACTTGATCGATACTTGGATTGACAATGCTTAATATTTCAAGATAACAAATAAAAAAAAAATTAGGGTACTTCAACAAAGGACTAGATATTCAATAGGTAGGAGTTTTCGGCAAGTCGTAAAACAGAAAGGATCGTAATATGACAAAAATGCCTAACTAACTATTTGATGGCCGCGCAAAACATTTGCAGTGATCCTTAACTTGACTCTAGCTATTATTTGAAGCGTAATAAAAAATAAAAAAATGATGACACATCAACATAGTGTTATCTATACAAAATTTGCAATTTTCCTAAGGTTCTTCGAGTAGAAATGACTTTAAGAAGCTGAAATTAACTAACCACCTATTTGATCAATACTTGGATTGACAATGCTTAATATTTAAAGATAACTAGTAAAAAAAAATTAGGGTACTTAAACAAAGGATTATATATTCAATAGGTAGGAGTTTTCGGCAATTCTTCAAACAGAAAAGAGCATAATATGACAATAATGCCTAACTACCTTTTTGATCGCCGCACAAAACATTTGCAGTGATCCTTAACTTGACTCTAGCTATTATTTGAAGCGTAATAATAAATAAAAAAATGATGGCACATCAACATAGTGTTATCTATACAAAAGTTGCAATTTTCCTAAGGTTCTTCGAGTAGAAATGACTTTAAGAAGCTGAAATTAACTAACCACCTATTTGATCAATACTTGGATTGACAATGCTGAATATTTAAAGATAACTAGTAAATAAAAAATTAGGGTACTTCAACAAAGGATTATATATTCAATAGGTAGGAGTTTTCGGCAATTCGTCAAACAGAAAAGAGCATAATATGACAAAAATGCCTAACTAACTATTTGATGGCCGCGCAAAACATTTGCAGTGATCCTTAACTTGACTGTAGCTATTATTTGAAGCGTAATAATAAATAAAAAAATGATGATACATCAACATAGTGTTATCTATACAAAAGTCGCAATTTTCCTAACGTTCTTCGAGGAGAAATGACTTTTAGAATGTGAAATTAACTAACCACCAATTTGATCGATACTTTGATTGCCAATGGTTAATACTTCAAGATAACAAATAAATAAAAAATTAGGGTACTTCAACAAAGGATTATATATTCAATAGGTAGGAGTTTTCGGCAATTCGTCTAACAGAAAAGAGCATAATATGACAAAAATTCCTAACTAACTATTTGATAGCCGCGCAAAACATTAGCAGTGATCCTTAACTTGACTCTAGCTATTATTTGAAGCGTAATAAAAAATAAAAAAATGATGACACATCAACATAGTGTTATCTAAACAAAAGTCGCAATTTTCCTAAGGTTCTTCGAGTAGAAATGACTTTAAGAAGGTGAAATTAACTAACCACCTATTTGATCGATACTTGGATTGACAATGCTTAATATTTAAAGATAACTAGTAAAAAAAAAATTAGGGTACTTAAACAAAGGATTATATATTCAATAGGTAGGAGTTTTCGGCAATTCTTCAAACAGAAAAGAGCATAATATGACAAAAATGCCTAACTACCTTTTTGATCGCCGCGCAAAACATTTGCAGTGATCCTTAACTTGACTCTAGCTATCATTTGAAGCGTAATAATAAATAAAAAAATGATGACACATCAACATAGTGTTATCTATACAAAAGTTGCAATTTTCCTAAGGTTCTTCGAGTAGAAATGACTTTAAGAAGCTGAAATTAACTAACCACCTATTTGATCAATTCTTGGATTGACAATGCTTAATATTTAAAGATAACTAGTAAATAAAAAATTAGGGTACTTAAACAAAGGATTATATATTCAATAGGTAGGAGTTTTCGGCAATTCTTCAAACAGAAAAGAGCATAATATAACAAAAATGCCTAACTACCTTTTTGATCGCCGCGCAAAACATTTGCAGTGATCCTTAACTTGACTCTAGCTATTATTTGAAGCGTAATAATAAATAAAAAAATGATGACACATCAACATAGTGTTATCTATACAAAAGTTGCAATTTTCCTAAGGTTCTTCGAGTAGAAATGACTTTAAGAAGCTGAAATTAACTAACCACCTATTTGATCAATTCTTGGATTGACAATGCTTAATATTTAAAGATAACTAGTAAATAAAAAATTAGGGTACTTAAACAAAGGATTATATATTCAATAGGTAGGAGTTTTCGGCAATTCTTCAAACAGAAAAGAGCATAATATAACAAAAATGCCTAACTACCTTTTTGATCGCCGCGTAAAACATTTGCAGTGATCCTTAACTTGACTCTAGCTATTATTTGAAGCATAATAATAATTAAAAAAATGATGATACATCAACATAGTGTTATCTATACAAAAGTCGCAATTTTCCTAATGTTCTTCGAGTAGAAATGACTTTAAGAAGGTGAAATTAACTAACTACCTATTTGATCGATACAAGGATTGACAATGCTTAATATTTCAAGATAACTAATAAATAAAAAAATTAGGGTACTTCAACAAAGGATTATATATTCAATAGGATGGAGTTTTCGGCAATTCGTGAAACAGAAAAGAGCATAATATGACAAAAATGCCTAACTAACTATTTGATGACCGCGCAAAACATTTGCAGTGATCCTTAACTTGACTCTAGCTATTATTTGAAGCGTAATAAAAAATAAAAAAAGATGATACATCAACATAGTGTTATCTATACAAAAGTCGCAATTTTCCTAAGGTTCTTCGAGTAAAAATGACTTTAAGAAGGTGAAATTAACTAACCACCTACTTGATCGATACTTGGATTGACAATGCTTAATATTTCAAGATAACAAATAAATAAAAAATTAGGGTACTTCAACAAAGGACTAGATATTCAATAGGTAGGAGTTTTCGGCAAGTCGTAAAACACAAAGGATCGTAATATGACAAAAATGCCTAACTAACTATTTGATGGCCGCGCAAAACATTTGCAGTGATCCTTAACTTGACTCTAGCTATTATTTGAAGCGTAATAAAAAATAAAAAAATGATGACACATCAACATAGTGTTATCTATACAAAATTTGCAATTTTCCTAAGGTTCTTCGAGTAGAAATGACTTTAAGAAGCTGAAATTAACTAACCACATATTTGATCAATACTTGGATTGACAATGCTTAATATTTAAAGATAACTAGTAAAAAAAAATTAGGGTACTTAAACAAAGGATTATATATTCAATAGGTAGGAGTTTTCGGCAATTCTTCAAACAGAAAAGAGCATAATATGACAATAATGCCTAACTACCTTTTTGATCGCCGCACAAAACATTTGCAGTGATCCTTAACTTGACTCTAGCTATTATTTGAAGCGTAATAATAAATAAAAAAATGATGGCACATCAACATAGTGTTATCTATACAAAAGTTGCAATTTTCCTAAGGTTCTTCGAGTAGAAATGACTTTAAGAAGCTGAAATTAACTAACCACCTATTTGATCAATACTTGGATTGACAATGCTGAATATTTAAAGATAACTAGTAAATAAAAAATTAGGGTACTTCAACAAAGGATTATATATTCAATAGGTAGGAGTTTTCGGCAATTCGTCAAACAGAAAAGAGCATAATATGACAAAAATGCCTAACTAACTATTTGATGGCCGCGCAAAACATTTGCAGTGATCCTTAACTTGACTCTAGCTATTATTTGAAGCGTAATAATAAATAAAAAAATGATGATACATCAACATAGTGTTATCTATACAAAAGTCGCAATTTTCCTAACGTTCTTCGAGGAGAAATGACTTTTAGAATGTGAAATTAACTAACCACCAATTTGATCGATACTTTGATTGCCAATGGTTAATATTTCAAGATAACAAATAAATAAAAAATTAGGGTACTTCAACAAAGGATTATATATTCAATAGGTAGGAGTTTTCGGCAATTCGTCTAACAGAAAAGAGCATAATATGACAAAAATTCCTAACTAACTATTTGATAACCGCGCAAAACATTAGCAGTGATCCTTAACTTGACTCTAGCTATTATTTGAAGCGTAATAAAAAATAAAAAAATGATGACACATCAACATAGTGTTATCTATACAAAAGTCGCAATTTTCCTAAGGTTCTTCGAGTAGAAATGACTTTAAGAAGGTGAAATTAACTAACCACCTATTTGATCGATACTTGGATTGACAATGCTTAATATTTAAAGATAACTAGTAAAAAAAAAATTAGGGTACTTAAACAAAGGATTATATATTCAATAGGTAGGAGTTTTCGGCAATTCTTCAAACAGAAAAGAGCATAATATGACAAAAATGCCTAACTACCTTTTTGATCACCGCGCAAAACATTTGCAGTGATCCTTAACTTGACTCTAGCTATTATTTGAAGCGTAATAATAAATAAAAAAATGATGACACATCAACATAGTGTTATCTATACAAAATTTGCAATTTTCCTAAGGTTCTTCGAGTAGAAATGACTTTAAGAAGCTGAAATTAACTAACCACCTATTTGATCAATACTTGGATTGACAATGCTTAATATTTAAAGATAACTAGTAAAAAAAAATTAGGGTACTTAAACAAAGGATTATATATTCAATAGGTAGGAGTTTTCGGCAATTCTTCAAACAGAAATGAGCATAATATAACAAAAAATGCCTAACTACCTTTTTGATCGCCGCGCAAAACATTTGCAGTGATCCTTAACTTGACTCTAGCTATCATTTGAAGCATAATAATAATTAAAAAAATGATGATACATCAACATAGTGTTATCTATACAAAAGTCGCAATTTTCCTAACGTTCTTCGAGTAGAAATGACTTTAAGAAGGTGAAATTAACTAACTACCTATTTGATCGAAACAAGGATTGACAATGCTTAATATTTCAAGATAACTAATAAATAAAAAATTAGGGTACTTCAACAAAGGATTATATATTCAATAGGTTGGAGTTTTCGGCAATTCGTGAAACAGAAAAGAGCATAATATGACAAAAATGCCTAACTAACTATTTGATGACCGCGCAAAACATTTGCAGTGATCCTTAACTTGACTCTAGCTATTATTTGAAGCGTAATAAAAAATAAAAAAAGATGATACATCAACATAGTGTTATCTATACAAAAGTCGCAATTTTCCGAAGGTTCTTCGAGTAGAAATGACTTTAAGAAGCTGAAATTAACTAACCACCTACTTGATCGATACTTGGATTGACAATGCTTAATATTTCAAGATAACAAATAAAAAAAAAATTAGGGTACTTCAACAAAGGACTAGATATTCAATAGGTAGGAGTTTTCGGCAAGTCGTAAAACAGAAAGGATCGTAATATGACAAAAATGCCTAACTAACTATTTGATGGCCGCGCAAAACATTTGCAGTGATCCTTAACTTGACTCTAGCTATTATTTGAAGCGTAATAAAAAATAAAAAAATGATGACACATCAACATAGTGTTATCTATACAAAATTTGCAATTTTCCTAAGGTTCTTCGAGTAGAAATGACTTTAAGAAGCTGAAATTAACTAACCACCTATTTGATCAATACTTGGATTGACAATGCTTAATATTTAAAGATAACTAGTAAAAAAAAATTAGGGTACTTAAACAAAGGATTATATATTCAATAGGTAGGAGTTTTCGGCAATTCTTCAAACAGAAAAGAGAATAATATGACAATAATGCCTAACTACCTTTTTGATCGCCGCACAAAACATTTGCAGTGATCCTTAACTTGACTCTAGCTATTATTTGAAGCGTAATAATAAATAAAAAAATGATGGCACATCAACATAGTGTTATCTATACAAAAGTTGCAATTTTCCTAAGGTTCTTCGAGTAGAAATGACTTTAAGAAGCTGAAATTAACTAACCACCTATTTGATCAATACTTGGATTGACAATGCTGAATATTTAAAGATAACTAGTAAATAAAAAATTAGGGTACTTCAACAAAGGATTATATATTCAATAGGTAGGAGTTTTCGGCAATTCGTCAAACAGAAAAGAGCATAATATGACAAAAATGCCTAACTAACTATTTGATGGCCGCGCAAAACATTTGCAGTGATCCTTAACTTGACTCTAGCTATTATTTGAAGCATAATAATAAATAAAAAAATGATGATACATCAACATAGTGTTATCTATACAAAAGTCGCAATTTTCCTAACGTTCTTCGAGGAGAAATGACTTTTAGAATGTGAAATTAACTAACCACCAATTTGATCGATACTTTGATTGCCAATGGTTAATACTTCAAGATAACAAATAAATAAAAAATTAGGGTACTTCAACAAAGGATTATATATTCAATAGGTAGGAGTTTTCGGCAATTCGTCTAACAGAAAAGAGCATAATATGACAAAAATTCCTAACTAACTATTTGATAGCCGCGCAAAACATTAGCAGTGATCCTTAACTTGACTCTAGCTATTATTTGAAGCGTAATAAAAAATAAAAAAATGATGACACATCAACATAGTGTTATCTAAACAAAAGTCGCAATTTTCCTAAGGTTCTTCGAGTAGAAATGACTTTAAGAAGGTGAAATTAACTAACCACCTATTTGATCGATACTTGGATTGACAATGCTTAATATTTAAAGATAACTAGTAAAAAAAAAATTAGGGTACTTAAACAAAGGATTATATATTCAATAGGTAGGAGTTTTCGGCAATTCTTCAAACAGAAAAGAGCATAATATGACAAAAATGCCTAACTACCTTTTTGATCGCCGCGCAAAACATTTGCAGTGATCCTTAACTTGACTCTAGCTATCATTTGAAGCGTAATAATAAATAAAAAAATGATGACACATCAACATAGTGTTATCTATACAAAAGTTGCAATTTTCCTAAGGTTCTTCGAGTAGAAATGACTTTAAGAAGCTGAAATTAACTAACCACCTATTTGATCAATTCTTGGATTGACAATGCTTAATATTTAAAGATAACTAGTAAATAAAAAATTAGGGTACTTAAACAAAGGATTATATATTCAATAGGTAGGAGTTTTCGGCAATTCTTCAAACAGAAAAGAGCATAATATAACAAAAATGCCTAACTACCTTTTTGATCGCCGCGCAAAACATTTGCAGTGATCCTTAACTTGACTCTAGCTATTATTTGAAGCGTAATAATAAATAAAAAAATGATGACACATCAACATAGTGTTATCTATACAAAAGTTGCAATTTTCCTAAGGTTCTTCGAGTAGAAATGACTTTAAGAAGCTGAAATTAACTAACCACCTATTTGATCAATTCTTGGATTGACAATGCTTAATATTTAAAGATAACTAGTAAATAAAAAATTAGGGTACTTAAACAAAGGATTATATATTCAATAGGTAGGAGTTTTCGGCAATTCTTCAAACAGAAAAGAGCATAATATAACAAAAATGCCTAACTACCTTTTTGATCGCCGCGCAAAACATTTGCAGTGATCCTTAACTTGACTCTAGCTATTATTTGAAGCATAATAATAATTAAAAAAATGATGATACATCAACATAGTGTTATCTATACAAAAGTCGCAATTTTCCTAATGTTCTTCGAGTAGAAATGACTTTAAGAAGGTGAAATTAACTAACTACCTATTTGATCGATACAAGGATTGACAATGCTTAATATTTCAAGATAACTAATAAATAAAAAAATTAGGGTACTTCAACAAAGGATTATATATTCAATAGGTTGGAGTTTTCGGCAATTCGTGAAACAGAAAAGAGCATAATATGACAAAAATGCCTAACTAACTATTTGATGACCGCGCAAAACATTTGCAGTGATCCTTAACTTGACTCTAGCTATTATTTGAAGCGTAATAAAAAATAAAAAAAGATGATACATCAACATAGTGTTATCTATACAAAAGTCGCAATTTTCCTAAGGTTCTTCGAGTAAAAATGACTTTAAGAAGGTGAAATTAACTAACCACCTACTTGATCGATACTTGGATTGACAATGCTTAATATTTCAAGATAACAAATAAATAAAAAATTAGGGTACTTCAACAAAGGACTAGATATTCAATAGGTAGGAGTTTTCGGCAAGTCGTAAAACACAAAGGATCGTAATATGACAAAAATGCCTAACTAACTATTTGATGGCCGCGCAAAACATTTGCAGTGATCCTTAACTTGACTCTAGCTATTATTTGAAGCGTAATAAAAAATAAAAAAATGATGACACATCAACATAGTGTTATCTATACAAAATTTGCAATTTTCCTAAGGTTCTTCGAGTAGAAATGACTTTAAGAAGCTGAAATTAACTAACCACATATTTGATCAATACTTGGATTGACAATGCTTAATATTTAAAGATAACTAGTAAAAAAAAATTAGGGTACTTAAACAAAGGATTATATATTCAATAGGTAGGAGTTTTCGGCAATTCTTCAAACAGAAAAGAGCATAATATGACAATAATGCCTAACTACCTTTTTGATCGCCGCACAAAACATTTGCAGTGATCCTTAACTTGACTCTAGCTATTATTTGAAGCGTAATAATAAATAAAAAAATGATGGCACATCAACATAGTGTTATCTATACAAAAGTTGCATTTTTCCTAAGGTTCTTCGAGTAGAAATGACTTTAAGAAGCTGAAATTAACTAACCACCTATTTGATCATTACTTGGATTGACAATGCTGAATATTTAAAGATAACTAGTAAATAAAAAATTAGGGTACTTCAACAAAGGATTATATATTCAATAGGTAGGAGTTTTCGGCAATTCGTCAAACAGAAAAGAGCATAATATGACAAAAATGCCTAACTAACTATTTGATGGCCGCGCAAAACATTTGCAGTGATCCTTAACTTGACTCTAGCTATTATTTGAAGCGTAATAATAAATAAAAAAATGATGATACATCAACATAGTGTTATCTATACAAAAGTCGCAATTTTCCTAACGTTCTTCGAGGAGAAATGACTTTTAGAATGTGAAATTAACTAACCACCAATTTGATCGATACTTTGATTGCCAATGGTTAATATTTCAAGATAACAAATAAATAAAAAATTAGGGTACTTCAACAAAGGATTATATATTCAATAGGTAGGAGTTTTCGGCAATTCGTCTAACAGAAAAGAGCATAATATGACAAAAATTCCTAACTAACTATTTGATAGCCGCGCAAAACATTAGCAGTGATCCTTAACTTGACTCTAGCTATTATTTGAAGCGTAATAAAAAATAAAAAAATGATGATACATCAACATAGTGTTATCTATACAAAAGTCGCAATTTTCCTAAGGTTCTTCGAGTAGAAATGACTTTAAGAAGGTGAAATTAACTAACCACCTATTTGATCGATACTTGGATTGACAATGCTTAATATTTAAAGATAACTAGTAAAAAAAAAATTAGGGTACTTAAACAAAGGATTATATATTCAATAGGTAGGAGTTTTCGGCAATTCTTCAAACAGAAAAGAGCATAATATGACAAAAATGCCTAACTACCTTTTTGATCGCCGCGCAAAACATTTGCAGTGATCCTTAACATGACTCTAGCTATTATTTGAAGCGTAATAATAAATAAAAAAATGATGACACATCAACATAGTGTTATCTTTACAAAAGTTGCAATTTTCCTAAGGTTCTTCGAGTAGAAATGACTTTAAGAAGCTGAAATTAACAAACCACCTATTTGATCAATTCTTGGATTGACAATGCTTAATATTTAAAGATAACTAGTATATAAAAAATTAGGGTACTTAAACAAAGGATTATATATTCAATAGGTAGGAGTTTTCGGCAATTCTTCAAACAGAAATGAGCATAATATAACAAAAAATGCCTAACTACCTTTTTGATCGCCGCGCAAAACATTTGCAGTGATCCTTAACTTGACTCTAGCTATTATTTGAAGCATAATAATAATTAAAAAAATGATGATACATCAACATAGTGTTATCTATACAAAAGTCGCAATTTTCCTAAGGTTCTTCGAGTAGAAATGACTTTAAGAAGGTGAAATTAACTAACCACCTATTTGATCGATACTTGGATTGACAATGCTTAATATTTAAAGATAACTAGTAAAACAAAAATTAGGGTACTTAAACAAAGGATTATATATTCAATAGGTAGGAGTTTTCGGCAATTCTTCAAACAGAAAAGAGCATAATATGACAAAAATGCCTAACTACCTTTTTGATCGCCGCGCAAAACATTTGCAGTGATCCTTAACATGACTCTAGCTATTATTTGAAGCGTAATAATAAATAAAAAAATGATGACACATCAACATAGTGTTATCTATACAAAAGTTGCAATTTTCCTAAGGTTCTTCGAGTAGAAATGACTTTAAGAAGCTGAAATTAACAAACCACCTATTTGATCAATTCTTGGATTGACAATGCTTAATATTTAAAGATAACTAGTATATAAAAAATTAGGGTACTTCAACAAAGGATTATATATTCAATAGGTTGGAGTTTTCGGCAATTCGTGAAACAGAAAAGAGAATAATATGACAAAAATGCCTAACTAACTATTTGATGACCGCGCAAAACATTTGCAGTGATCCTTAACTTGACTCTAGCTATTATTTGAAGCGTAATAAAAAATAAAAAAAGATGATACATCAACATAGTGTTATCTATACAAAAGTCGCAATTTTCCTAAGGTTCTTCGAGTAGAAATGACTTTAAGAAGGTGAAATTAACTAACCACCTATTTGATCGATACTTGGATTGACAATGCTTAATATTTCAAGATAACAAATAAATAAAAAATTAGGGTACTTCAACAAAGGATTAGATATTCAATAGGTAGGAGTTTTCGGCAAATCGTAAAACAGAAAGGATCGTAATATGACAAAAATGCCTAACTAACTATTTGATGGCCGCGCAAAACATTTGCAGTGATCCTTAACTCGACTCTATCTATTATTTGAAGCGTAATAATAAATAAAAAAAATGATGACACATCAACATAGTGTTATCTATACAAAATTTGCAATTTTCCTAAGGTTCTTCGAGTAGAAATGACTTTAAGAAGCTGAAATTAACTAACCACCTATTTGATCAATACTTGGATTGACAATGCTTAATATTTAAAGATAACTTGTAAAAAAAAATTAGGGTACTTAAACAAAGGAATATATATTCAATAGGTAGGAGTTTTCGGCAATTCTTCAAACAGAAAAGACCTTAATATGACAAAAATGCCTAACTACCTTTTTGATCGCCGCACAAAACATTTGCAGTGATCCTTAACTTGACTCTAGCTATTATTTGAAGCGTAATAATAAATAAAAAAATGATGGCACATCAACATAGTGTTATCTATACAAAAGTTGCAATTTTCCTAAGGTTCTTCGAGTAGAAATGATTGTAAGAAACTGAAATTAACTAACCACCTATTTGATCAATACTTGGATTGAAAATGCTTAATAATTAAAGATAACTAGTAAATAAAAAATTAGGGTACTTAAACAAAGGATTATATATTCAATAGGTAGGAGTTTTCGGCAATTCTTCAAACAGAAAAGAGCATAATATAACAAAAATGCCTAACTACCTTTTTGATCGCCGCGCAAAACATTTGCAGTGATCCTTAACTTGACTCTAGCTATTATTTGAAGCATAATAATAATTAAAAAAATGATGATACATCAACATAGTGTTATCTATACAAAAGTCGCAATTTTCCTAAGGTTCTTCGAGTAGAAATGACTTTAAGAAGGTGAAATTAACTAACTACCTATTTGATCGATACTAGGATTGACAATGCTTAATATTTCAAGATAACTAATAAATAAAAAATTAGGGTACTTCAACAAAGGATTATATATTCAATAGGTAGGAGTTTTCGGCAATTCGTGAAACAGAAAAGAGCATAATATGACAAAAATACCCAACTAACTATTTGATGACCGCGCAAAACATTTCCAGTGATCCTTAACTTGACTCTAGCTATTATTTGAAGCGTAATAAAAAAAAAAGATGATACATCAACATAGTGTTATCTATACAAAAGTCACAATTTTCCTAAGATTCTTCGAGTAGAAATGACTTTAAGAAGGTGAAATTAACTAACCACATATTTGATCGATACTTGGATTGACAATGCTTAATATTTCAAGATAACAAATAAATAAAAAATTAGGGTACTTCAACAAAGGATTAGATATTCAATAGGTAGGAGTTTTCGGCAAGTCGTAAAACAGAAATGATCGTAATATGACAAAAATGCCTAACTAACTATTTGATGGCCGCGCAAAACATTTGCAGTGATCCTTAACTTGACTCTAGCTATTATTTGAAGCGTAATAATAAATAAAAAAATGATGACACATCAACATAGTGTTATCTATACAAAAGTTGCAATTTTCCTAAGGTTCTTCGAGTAGAAATGACTTTAAGAAGCTGAAATTAACTAACCACCTATTTGATCAATACTTGGATTGAAAATGCTTAATATTTAAAGATAACTAGTAAATAAAAAATTAGGGTACTTAAACAAAGGATTATATATTCAATAGGTAGGAGTTTTCGGCAATTCTTCAAACAGAAAAGAGCATAATATAACAAAAATGCCTAACTACCTTTTTGATCGCCGCGCAAAACATTTGCAGTGATCCTTAACTTGACTCTAGCTATTATTTGAAGAATAATTATAATTAAAAAAATGATGATACATCAACATAGTGTTATCTATACAAAAGTCGCAATTTTCGTAAGGTTCTTCGAGTAGAAATGACTTTAAGAAGGTGAAATTAACTAACTACCTATTTGATCGATACTAGGATTGACAATGCTTAATATTTAAAGATAACTAATAAATAAAAAATTAGGGTACTTCAACAAAGGATTATATATTCAATAGGTAGGAGTTTTCGGCAATTCGTGAAACAGAAAAGAGATTAATATGACAAAAATGCCTAACTAACTATTTGATGGCCGCGCAAAACATTTGCAGTGATCCTTAACTTGACTCTAGCTATTATTTGAAGCGTAATAAAAAATAAAAAAATGATGATACATCAACATAGTGTTATCTATACAAAAGTCGCAATTTTCCTAAGGTTCTTCGAGTAGAAATGACTTTAAGAATGTGAAATTAACTAACCACCTATTTGATCGATACTTGGATTGACAATGCTTAATATTTCAAGATAACAATTAAATAAAAAATTAGGGTACTTCAACAAAGGATTATATATTCAATAGGTAGGAGTTTTCGGCAATTCGTCAAACAGAAAAGAGCATAATATGACAAAAATGCCTAACTAACTATTTGATGGCCGCGCAAAACATTTGCAGTGATCCTTAACTTGACTCTAGCTATTATTTGAAGCATAATAATAAATAAAAAAATGATGATACATCAACATAGTGTTATCTATACAAAAGTCGCAATTTTCCTAACGTTCTTCGAGGAGAAATTACTTTAAGAATGTGAAATTAACTAACCACCAATTTGATCGATACTTGGATTGCCAATGGTTAATATTTCAAGATAACAAATAAATAAAAAATTAGGGTACTTCAACAAAGGATTATATATTCAATAGGTAGGAGTTTTCGGCAATTCGTCAAACAGAAAAGAGCATAATATGACAAAAATGCCTAACTAACTATTTGATGGCCGCGCAAAACATTTGCAGTGATCCTTAACTTGACTCTAGCTATTATTTGAAGCGTAATAAAAAATAAAAAAATGATGATACATCAACATAGTGTTATCTATACAAAAGTCGCAATTTTCCTAAGGTTCTTCGAGTAGAAATGACTTTAAGAAGGTGAAATTAACTAACCACCTATTTGATCGATACTTGGATTGACAATGGTTAATATTTCAAGATAACAAATAAATAAAAAATTAGGCTACTTAAACAAAGGATTATATATTCAATAGGTAGGAGTTTTCGGCAATTCTTCAAACAGAAAAGACCATAATATGACAATAATGCCTAACTACCTTTTTGATCGCCGCGCAAAACATTTGCAGTGATCCTTAACTTGACTCTAGCTATTATTTGAAGCATAATAATAATTAAAAAAATGATGATACATCAACATAGTGTTATCTATACAAAATTTGCAATTTTCCTAAGGTTCTTCGAGTAGAAATGACTTTAAGAAGGTGAAATTAACTAACCAACTATTTGATCGATACTTGGATTGACAATGGTTAATATTTCAAGATAACAAATAAATAAAAAATTAGGCTACTTCAACAAAGGATTATATATTCAATAGGTAGGAGTTTTCGGCAATTCGTCAAACAGAAAAGAGCATAATATGACAAAAATGCCTAACTAACTATTTAATGGCCGCGCAAAACATTTGCAGTGATCCTTAACTCGACTCTAGCTATTATTTGAAGCGTAATAATAAATAAAAAAATGATGACACAACAACCTAGTGTTATCTATACAAAAGTCGCAATTTTCCTAAGGTTCTTCGAGTAGAAATGACTTCAAGAAGGTGAAATTAACTAACTACCTATTTGATCGATACTAGGATTGACAATGATTAATATTTCAAGATAGCTAATAAATAAAAAATTAGGGTACTTCAACAAAGGATTAGATATTCAATAGGTAGGAGTTTTCGGCAAGTCGTAAAACTGAAAGGATCATAATATGACAAAAATGCCTAACTAACTATTTGATGGCCGCGCAAAACATTTGCAGTGATCCTTAACTTGACTCTAGCTATTATTTGAAGCGTAATAAAAAATAAAAAAATGATGATATATCAACATAGTGTTATCTATACAAAAGTCGCAATTTTCCTAAGGTTCTTCGAGTAGAAATGACTTTAAGAAGGTGAAATTAACTAACCACCTATTTGATCGATACTTGGATTGACAATGGTTAATATTTCAAGATAACAAATAAATAAAAAATTAGGCTACTTCAACAAAGGATTATATATTCAATAGGTAGGAGTTTTCGGCAATTCGTCAAACAGAAAAGAGCATAATATGACAAAAATGCCTAACTAACTATTTGATGGCCGCGCAAAACATTTGCAGTGATCCTTAACTCGACTCTAGCTATTTTTTGAAGCGTAATAATAAATAAAAAAATGATGATACATCAACATAGTGTTATCTATACAAAAGTCGCAATTTTCCTAAGGTTCTTCGAGTAGAAATGACTTTAAGAAGGTGAAATTAACTAACCACCTATTTGATCGATACTTGGATTGACAATGGTTAATATTTCAAGATAACAAATAAATAAAAAATTAGGCTACTTAAACAAAGGATTATATATTCAATAGGTAGGAGTTTTCGGCAATTCTTCAAACAGAAAAGACCATAATATGACAATAATGCCTAACTACCTTTTTGATCGCCGCGCAAAACATTTGCAGTGATCCTTAACTTGACTCTAGCTATTATTTGAAGCATAATAATAATTAAAAAAATGATGATACATCAACATAGTGTTATCTATACAAAAGTCGCAATTTTCCTAAGGTTCTTCGAGTAGAAATGACTTTAAGAAGGTGAAATTAACTAACTACCTATTTGATCGATACTAGGATTGACAATGCTTAATATTTCAAGATAACTAATAAATAAAAAATTAGGGTACTTCAACAAAGGATTAGATATTCAATAGGTAGGAGTTTTCGGCAAGTCGTAAAACAGAAAGGATCATAATATGACAAAAATGCCTAACTAACTATTTGATGGCCGCGCAAAACATTTGCAGTGATCCTTAACTTGACTCTAGCTATTATTTGAAGCGTAATAAAAAATAAAAAAATGATGATATATCAACATAGTGTTATCTATACAAAAGTCGCAATTTTCCTAAGGTTCTTCGAGTAGAAATGACTTTAAGAAGGTGAAATTAACTAACCACCTATTTGATCGATACTTGGATTGACAATGGTTAATATTTCAAGATAACAAATAAATAAAAAATTAGGCTACTTCAACAAAGGATTATATATTCAATAGGTAGGAGTTTTCGGCAATTCGTCAAACAGAAAAGAGCATAATATGACAAAAATGCCTAACTAACTATTTGATGGCCGCGCAAAACATTTGCAGTGATCCTTAACTCGACTCTAGCTATTTTTTGAAGCGTAATAATAAATAAAAAAATGATGATACATCAACATAGTGTTATCTATACAAAAGTCGCAATTTTCCTAAGGTTCTTCGAGTAGAAATGACTTTAAGAAACTGAAATTAACTAACCACCTATTTGATCAATACTTGGATTGACAATGGTTAATATTTAAAGATAATTAGTAAATAAAAAATTAGGGTACTTCAATAAAGGATTATATATTCAATAGGTAGGAGTTTTCGGCAATTCTTCAAACAGAAAAGAGCATAATATGACAAAAATGCCTAACTACCTTTTTGATCGCCGCGCAAAACATTTGCAGTGATCCTTAACTTGACTCTAGCTATTATTTGAAGCGTAATAATAAATAAAAAAATGATGATACATCAACATAGTGTTATCTATACAAAAGTCGCAATTTTCCTATGGTTCTTCGAGTAGAAATGACTTTAAGAAGGTGAAATTATCTAACTACCAATTTGATCGATACTAGGATTTACAATGCTTAATATTTCAAGATAACTAAAACATAAAAAATTAGGGTACTTCAACAAAGGATTATATATTCGATAGGTTGGAGTTTTCGGCAATTCGTGAAACAGAAAAGAGCGTAATATGACAAAAATGCCTAACTAACTATTTGATGACCGCGCAAAACATTTGCAGTGATCCTTAACTTGACTCTAGCTATTATTTGAAGCGTAATAATAAATAAAAAAATGATGATACATCAACATAGTGTTATCTATACAAAAGTCGCAATTTTCCTAAGGTTCTTCGAGTAGAAATGACTTTAGAAATGTGAAATTAACTAACCACCTATTTGATCGATACTTGGATTGACAATGCTTAATATTTCAAGATAAAAAACAAATAAAAAATTAGGGTACTTCAATAAAGGATTATATATTCAATAGGTAGGAGTTTTCGGCAATTCGTCAAACAGAAAAGAGCATAATATGACAAAAATGCCTAACTAACTATTTGATGGCCGCGCAAAACATTTGCAGTGATCCTTAACTTGACTCTAGCTATTATTTGAAGCGTAATAATAAAAAAAAATGATGATACATAAACATAGTGTTATCTATACAAAAGTCGCAATTTTCCTAACGTTCTTCGAGGAGAAATGACTTTAAGAAAGTGAAATTAACTAACCACCTATTTGATCGATACTTGGATTGACAATGGTTAATATTTCAAGATAACAAATAAATAAAAAATTAGGGTACTTCAACAAAGGATTATATATTCAATAGGTAGGAGTTTTCGGCAATTCGTCAAACAGAAAAGAGCATAATATGACAAAAATGCCTAAATAACTATTTGATGGCCGCGCAAAACATTTGCAGTGATCCTTAACTTGACTCTAGCTATTATTTGAAGCGTAATAATAAATAAAAAAATGATGACACATCAACATAGTGTTATCTATACAAAAGTTGCAATTTTCCTAAGGTTCTTCGAGTAGAAATGACTTTAAGAAGCTGAAATTAACTAACCACCTATTTGATCGATACTAGGATTGACAATGCTTAATATTTCAAGATAACTAATAAATAAAAAATTAGGGTACTTCAACAAAGGATTATATATTCAATAGGTAGGAGTTTTCGGCAATTCGTCAAACAGAAAAGAGCATAATATGACAAAAATGCCTAACTAACTATTTGATGGCCGCGCAAAACATTTGCAGTGATCCTTAACTTGACTCTAGCTATTATTTGAAGCGTAATAAAAAATAAAAAAAATGATGATACTTCAACATAGTTTTATCTATACAAAAGTCGCAATTTTCCTAAGGTTCTTCGAGTAGAAATGACTTTAAGAAGGTGAAATTAACTAACCACCTATTTGATCGATACTTGGATTGACAATGGTTAATATTTCAAGATAACAAATAAATAAAAAATTAGGCTACTTCAACAAAGGATTATATATTCAATAGGTAGGAGTTTTCGGCAATTCGTCATACAGAAAAGAGCATAATATGACAAAAATGCCTAACTAACTATTTGATGGCCGCGCAAAACATTTGCAGTGATCCTTAACTTGACTCTAGCTATTATTTGAAGCGTAATAATAAATAAAAAAATGATGACACATCAACCTAGTGTTATCTATACAAAAGTTGCAATTTTCCTAAGGTTCTTCGAGTAGAAATGACTTTAAGAAGCTGAAATTAACTAACCACCTATTTGATCAATACTTGGATTGACAATGCTTAATATTTAAAGATAACTAGTAAATAAAAAATTAAGGTACTTAAACAAAGGATTATATATTCAATAGGTAGGAGTTTTCGGCAATTCTTCAAACAGAAAAGACCATAATATGACAATAATGCCTAACTACCTTTTTGATCGCCGCGCAAAACATTTGCAGTGATCCTTAACTTGACTCTAGCTATTATTTGAAGCATAATAATAATTAAAAAAATGATGATACATCAACATAGTGTTATCTATACAAAAGTCGCAATTTTCCTAAGGTTCTTCGAGTACAAATGACTTTAAGAAGGTGAAATTAACTAACTACCTATTTGATCGAAACTAGGATTGACAATGCTTAATATTTCAAGATAACTAATAAATAAAAAATTAGGGTACTTCAACAAAGGATTAGATATTCAATAGGTAGGAGTTTTCGGCAAGTCGTAAAACAGAAAGGATCATAATATGACAAAAATGCCTAACTAACTATTTGATGGCCGCGCAAAACATTTACAGTGATCCTTAACTTGACTCTAGCTATTATTTGAAGCGTAATAAAAAATAAAAAAAATGATGATACATCAACATAGTGTTATCTATACAAAAGTCGCAATTTTCCTAAGGTTTTTCGAGTAGAAATGACTTTAAGAAGGTGAAATTAACTAACCACCTACTTGATCGATACTTGGATTGACAATGCTTAATATTTCAAGATAACAAATAAATAAAAAATTAGGGTACTTCAACAAAGGATTAGATATTCAATAGGTAGGAGTTTTCGGCAAGTCGTAAAACAGAAAGGATCGTAATATGACAAAAATGCCTAACTAACTATTTGATGGCCGCGCAAAACATTTGCAGTGATCCTTAACTCGACTCTAGCTATTTTTTGAAGCGTAATAATAAATAAAAAAATGATGATACATCAACATAGTGTTATCTATACAAAAGTTGCAATTTTCCTAAGGTTCTTCGAGTAGAAATGACTTTAAGAAACTGAAATTAACTAACCACCTATTTGATCAATACTTGGATTGACAATGGTTAATATTTAAAGATAATTAGTAAATAATAAATTAGGGTACTTCAATAAAGGATTATATATTCAATAGGTAGGAGTTTTCGGCAATTCTTCAAACAGAAAAGAGCATAATATGACAAAAATGCCTAACTACCTTTTTGATCGCAGCGCAAAACATTTGCAGTGATCCTTAACTTGACTCTAGCTATTATTTGAAGCGTAATAATAAATAAAAAAATGATGATACATCAACATAGTGTTATCTATACAAAAGTCGCAATTTTCCTAAGGTTCTTCGAGTAGAAATGACTTTAAGAAGGTGAAATTATCTAACTACCAATTTGATCGATACTAGGATTGATAATTCTTAATATTTCAAGATAACTAAAACATAAAAAATTAGGGTACTTCAACAAAGGATTATATATTCAATAGGTTGGAGTTTTCGGCAATTCGTGAAACAGAAAAGAGCGTAATATGACAAAAATGCCTAACTAACTATTTGATGACCGCGCAAAACATTTGCAGTGATCCTCAACTTGACTCTAGCTATTATTTGAAGCGTAATAATAAATAAAAAAATGATAATACATCAACATAGTGTTATCTATACAAAAGTCGCAATTTTCCTAAGGTTCTTCGAGTAGAAATGACTTTAAGAATGTGAAATTAACTAACCACCTATTTGATCGATACTTGGATTGACAATGCTTAATATTTCAAGATAAAAAACAAATAAAAAATTTGGGTACTTCAATAAAGAATTATATATTCAATAGGTAGGAGTTTTCGGCAATTAGTCAAACAGAAAAGAGCATAATATGATAAAAATGCCTAACTAACTATTTGATGGCCGCACAAAACATTTGCAGTGATTCTTAACTTGACTCTAGCTATTATTTGAAGCGTAATAATAAAAAAAAATGATGATACATAAACATAGTGTTATCTATACAAAAGTCGCAATTTTCCTAACGTTCTTCGAGGAGAAATGACTTTAAGAAAGTGAAATTAACTAACCACCTATTTGATCGATACTTGGATTGACAATGGTTAATATTTCAAGATAACAAATAAATAAAAAATTAGGGTACTTCAACAAAGGATTATATATTCAATAGGTAGGAGTTTTCGGCAATTCGTCAAACAGAAAAGAGCATAATATGACAAAAATGCCTAAATAACTATTTGATGGCCGCGCAAAACATTTGCAGTGATCCTTAACTTGACTCTAGCTATTATTTGAAGCGTAATAATAAATAAAAAAATGATGACACATCAACATAGTGTTATCTATACAAAAGTTGCAATTTTCCTAAGGTTCTTCGTGTAGAAATGACTTTAAGAAGCTGAAATTAACTAACCACCTATTTGATCAATACTTGGATTGACAATGCTTAATATTTAAAGATAACTTATAAATAAAAAATTAGGGTACTTAAACAAAGGATTATATATTCAATAGGTAGGAGTTTTCGGCAATTCTTCAAATAGAAAAGAGCATAATATGACAAAAATGCCTAACTACCTTTTTGATCGCCGCGCAAAACATTTGCAGTGATGCTTAACTTGACTCTAGCTATTATTTGAAGCGTAATAATAAATAAAAAAATGATGACACATCAACATAGTGTTATCTATACAAAAGTTGCAATTTTCCTAAGGTTCTTCGAGTAGAAATGACTTTAAGAAGGTGAAATTATCTAACTACCAATTTGATCGATACTAGGATTGATAATTCTTAATATTTCAAGATAACTAAAACATAAAAAATTAGGGTACTTCAACAAAGGATTATATATTCAATAGGTTGGAGTTTTCGGCAATTCGTGAAACAGAAAAGAGCGTAATATGACAAAAATGCCTAACTAACTATTTGATGACCGCGCAAAACATTTGCAGTGATCCTCAACTTGACTCTAGCTATTATTTGAAGCGTAATAATAAATAAAAAAATGATAATACATCAACATAGTGTTATCTATACAAAAGTCGCAATTTTCCTAAGGTTCTTCGAGTAGAAATGACTTTAAGAATGTGAAATTAACTAACCACCTATTTGATCGATACTTGGATTGACAATGCTTAATATTTCAAGATAAAAAACAAATAAAAAATTTGGGTACTTCAATAAAGAATTATATATTCAATAGGTAGGAGTTTTCGGCAATTAGTCAAACAGAAAAGAGCATAATATGATAAAAATGCCTAACTAACTATTTGATGGCCGCACAAAACATTTGCAGTGATTCTTAACTTGACTCTAGCTATTATTTGAAGCGTAATAATAAAAAAAAATGATGATACATAAACATAGTGTTATCTATACAAAAGTCGCAATTTTCCTAACGTTCTTCGAGGAGAAATGACTTTAAGAAAGTGAAATTAACTAACCACCTATTTGATCGATACTTGGATTGACAATGGTTAATATTTCAAGATAACAAATAAATAAAAAATTAGGGTACTTAAACAAAGGATTATATATTCAATAGGTAGGAGTTTTCGGCAATTCTTCAAACAGAAAAAAGCATAATATGACAAAAATGCCTAACTACCTTTTTGATCGCCGCGCAAAACATTTGCAGTGATCCTTAACTTGACTCTAGCTATTATTTGAAGCGTAATAATAAATAAAAAAATGATGACACATCAACATAGTGTTATCTATACAAAAGTCGCAATTTTCCTAAGGTTCTTCGAGTAGAAATGACTTTAAGAAGGTGAAATTATCTAACTACCAATTTGATCGATACTAGGATTGACAATTCTTAATATTTCAAGATAACTAAAACATAAAAAATTAGGGTACTTCAACAAAGGATTATATATTCAATAGGTTAGAGTTTTCGGCAATTCGTGAAACAGAAAAGAGCGTAATATGACAAAAATGCCTAACTAACTATTTGATGACCGCGCAAAACATTTGCAGTGATCCTTAACTTGACTCTAGCTATTATTTGAAGCGTAATAATAAATAAAAAAATGATGATACATCAACATAGTGTTATCTATACAAAAGTCGCAATTTTCCTAAGGTTCTTCGTGTAGAAATGACTTTAAGAATGTGAAATTAACTAACCACCTATTTGATCGATACTTGGATTGACAATGCTTAATATTTCAAGATAAAAAACAAATAAAAAATTAGGGTACTTCAACAAAGGATTAGATATTCAATAGGTTGGAGTTTTCGGCAAGTCGTAAAACAGAAATGATCGTAATATGACAAAAATGCCTAACTAACTATTTGATGGCCGCGCAAAACATTTGCAGTGATCCTTAACTTGACTCTAGCTATTATTTGAAGCGTAATAATAAAAAAAAATGATGATACATAAACATAGTGTTATCTATACAAAAGTCGCAATTTTCCTAACGTTCTTCGAGTAGAAATGACTTTAAGAATGTGAAATTAACTAACCACCTATTTGATCGATACTTGGATTGACAATGCTTAATATTTCAAGATAACAAATAAATAAAAAATTAGGGTACTTCAACAAAGGATTATATATTCAATAGGTAGGAGTTTTCGGCAATTCGTCAAACAGAAAAGAGCATAATATGACAAAAATGCCTAAATAACTATTTGATGGCCGCGCAAAACATTTGCAGTGATCCTTAACTTGACTCTAGCTATTATTTGAAGCGTAATAATAAATAAAAAAATGATGATACATAAACATAGTGTTATCTATACAAAAGTCGCAATTTTCCTAATGTTCTTCGAGGAGAAATGACTTTAAGAAAGTGAAATTAACTAACCACCTATTTGATCGATACTTGGATTGACAATGGTTAATATTTAAAGATAACAAATAAATAAAAAATTAGGGTACTTTAACAAAGGATTATATATTCAATAGGTAGGAGTTTTCGGCAATTCTTCAAACAGAAAAGAGCATAATATGACAAAAATGCCTAACTAACTATTTGATAGCCGCGCAAAACATTTGTAGTGATCCTTAACTTGACTCTAGCTATTATTTGAAGCGTAATAATAAATAAAAAAATGATGACACATCAACATAGTGTTATCTATACAAAAGTTGCAATTTTCCTAAGGTTCTTCGAGTAGAAATGACTTTAAGAAGCTGAAATTAACTAACCACCTATTTGATCAATACTTGGATTGACAATGCTTAATATTAAAATATAACTAGTAAAAAAAAAATTAGGGTACTTAAACAAAGGATTATATATTCAATAGATAGGAGTTTTCGGCAATTCTTCAAACAGAAAAAAGCATAATATGACAAAAATGCCTAACTACCTTTTTTATCTCCGCGCAAAACATTTGCAGTGATCCTTAACTTGACTCTAGCTATTATTTGAAGCGTAATAATAAATAAAAAAATGATGACACATCAACATAGTGTTATCTATACAAAAGTTGCAATTTTCCTAAGGTTCTTCGAGTAGAAATGACTTTAAGAAGCTGAAATTAACTAACCACCTGTTTGATCAATTCTTGGATTGACAATGCTTAATATTTAAAGATAACTAGTAAATAAAAAATTAGGGTACTTAAACAAAGGATTATATATTCAATAGGTAGGAGTTTTCGGCAATTCTTCAAACAGAAAAGAGCATAATATAACAAAAATGCCTAACTACCTTTTTGATCGCCGCGCAAAACATTTGCAGTGATCCTTAACTTGACTCTAGCTATTATTTGAAGCATAATAATAATTAAAAAAAATGATGATACATCAACATAGTGTTATCTATACAAAAGTCGCAATTTGCCTAAGGTTCTTCGAGTAGAAATGACTTTAAGAAGGTGAAATTAACTAACTACCTATTTGATCGATACTAGGATTGACAATGCTTAATATTTCAAGATAACTAATAAATAAAAAATTAGGGTACTTCAACAAAGGATTATATATTCAATAGGTAGGAGTTTTCGGCAATTCGTGAAACAGAAAAGAGCATAATATGACAAAAATGCCTAACTAACTATTTGATGACCGCGCAAAACATTTGCAGTGATCCTTAACTTGACTCTAGCTATTATTTGAAGCGTAATAAAAAATAAAAAAAGATGATACATCAACATAGTGTTATCTATACAAAAGTCGCAATTTTCCTAAGGTTCTTCGAGTAGAAATGACTTTAAGAAGGTGAAATTAACTAACCACCTATTTGATCGATACTTGGATTGACAATGCTTAATATTTCAAGATAACAAATAAATAAAAAATTAGGGTACTTCAACAAAGGATTAGATATTCAATAGGTAGGAGTTTTCGGCAAGTCGTAAAACAGAAAGGATCGTAATATGAAAAAAATGCCTAACTAACTATTTGATGGCCGCGCAAAACATTTGCAGTGATCCTTAACTCGACTCTAGCTATTTTTTGAAGCGTAATAATAAATAAAAAAATGATGATACATCAACATAGTGTTATCTATACAAAAGTCGCAATTTTCCTAAGGTTCTTCGAGTAGAAATGACTTTAAGAAGCTGAAATTAACTAACCACCTTATTTGATCAATACTTGGATTGACAATGCTTAATATTTAAAGATAACTAGTAAAAAAAAAATTAGGGTACTTAAACAAAGGATTATATATTCAATAGGTAGGAGTTTTCGGCAATTCTTTAAACAGAAATGAGCATAATATGACAAAAATGCCTAACTACCTTTTTGATCGCCGCGCAAAACAATTGCAGTGATCCTTAACTTGACTCTAGCTATTATTTGAAGCGTAATAATAAATAAAAAAATGATGACACATCAACATAGTCTTATCTATACAAAAGTTGCAATTTTCCTAAGGTTCTTCGAGTAGAAATGACTTTAAGAAGCTGAAATTAACTAACCACCTTATTTGATCAATACTTGGATTGACAATGCTTAATATTTAAAGATAACTAGTAAAAAAAAAATTAGGGTACTTAAACAAAGGATTATATATTCAATAGGTAGGAGTTTTCGGCAATTCTTTAAACAGAAATGAGCATAATATGACAAAAATGCCTAACTACCTTTTTGATCGCCGCGCAAAACATTTGCAGTGATCCTTAACTTGACTCTAGCTATTATTTGAAGCGTAATAATAAATAAAAAAATGATGACACATCAACATAGTGTTATCTATACAAACGTTGCAATTTTCCTATGGTTCTTCGAGTAGAAATGACTTTAAGAAGCTGAAATTAACAAACCACCTATTTGATCAATACTTGGATTGACAATTCTTAATATTTAAAGATAACTACTAAATAAAAAATTAGGGTACTTAAACAAAGGATTATATATTCAATAGGTAGGAGTTTTCGGCAATTCTTCAAACAGAAAAAAGCATAATATGACAAAAATGCCTAACTACCTTTTTGATCGCCGCGCAAAACATTTGCAGTGATCCTTAACTTGACTCTAGCTATTATTTGAAGCGTAATAATAAATAAAAAAATGATGACACATCAACATAGTGTTATCTA
Organism: Rhodomyrtus psidioides; assembly: GCA_021437785.1. Taxonomy (NCBI): domain Eukaryota; kingdom Viridiplantae; phylum Streptophyta; class Magnoliopsida; order Myrtales; family Myrtaceae; genus Rhodomyrtus; species Rhodomyrtus psidioides. The sequence continues at coordinate 4,530,760 of JAILYB010000059.1, read as the reverse complement.
TACAAAAGTCGCAATTTTCCTAAGGTTCTTCGAGTAGAAATGACTTTAAGAAGGTGAAATTATCTAACTACCAATTTGATCGATACTAGGATTGACAATTCTTAATATTTCAAGATAACTAAAACATAAAAAATTAGGGTACTTCAACAAAGGATTATATATTCAATAGGTTAGAGTTTTCGGCAATTCGTGAAACAGAAAAGAGCGTAATATGACAAAAATGCCTAACTAACTATTTGATGACCGCGCAAAACATTTGCAGTGATCCTTAACTTGACTCTAGCTATTATTTGAAGCGTAATAATAAATAAAAAAATGATGATACATCAACATAGTGTTATCTATACAAAAGTCGCAATTTTCCTAAGGTTCTTCGTGTAGAAATGACTTTAAGAATGTGAAATTAACTAACCACCTATTTGATCGATACTTGGATTGACAATGCTTAATATTTCAAGATAAAAAACAAATAAAAAATTAGGGTACTTCAACAAAGGATTAGATATTCAATAGGTTGGAGTTTTCGGCAAGTCGTAAAACAGAAATGATCGTAATATGACAAAAATGCCTAACTAACTATTTGATGGCCGCGCAAAACATTTGCAGTGATCCTTAACTTGACTCTAGCTATTATTTGAAACGTAATAATAAAAAAAAATGATGATACATAAACATAGTGTTATCTATACAAAAGTCGCAATTTTCCTAACGTTCTTCGAGTAGAAATGACTTTAAGAATGTGAAATTAACTAACCACCTATTTGATCGATACTTGGATTGACAATGCTTAATATTTCAAGATAACAAATAAATAAATAATTAGGGTACTTCAACAAAGGATTATATATTCAATAGGTAGGAGTTTTCGGCAATTCGTCAAACAGAAAAGAGCATAATATGACAAAAATGCCTAAATAACTATTTGATGGCCGCACAAAACATTTGCAGTGATCCTTAACTTGACTCTAGCTATTATTTGAAGCGTAATAATAAATAAAAAAATGATGATACATAAACATAGTGTTATCTATACAAAAGTCGCAATTTTCCTAATGTTCTTCGAGGAGAAATGACTTTAAGAAAGTGAAATTAACTAACCACCTATTTGATCGATACTTGGATTGACAATGGTTAATATTTAAAGATAACAAATAAATAAAAAATTAGGGTACTTCAACAAAGGATTATATATTCAATAGGTAGGAGTTTTCGGCAATTCTTCAAACAGAAAAGAGCATAATATGACAAAAATGCCTAACTAACTATTTGATCGCCGCGCAAAACATTTGTAGTGATCCTTAACTTGACTCTAGCTATTATTTGAAGCGTAATAATAAATAAAAAAATGATGACACATCAACATAGTGTTATCTATACAAAAGTTGCAATTTTCCTAAGGTTCTTCGAGTAGAAATGACTTTAAGAAGCTGAAATTAACTAACCACCTATTTGATCAATACTTGGATTGACAATGCTTAATATTAAAAGATAACTAGTAAAAAAAAAATTAGGGTACTTAAACAAAGGATTATATATTCAATAGATAGGAGTTTTCGGCAATTCTTCAAACAGAAAAAAGCATAATATGACAAAAATGCCTAACTACCTTTTTTATCGCCGCGCAAAACATTTGCAGTGATCCTTAACTTGACTCTAGCTATTATTTGAAGCGTAATAATAAATAAAAAAATGATGACACATCAACATAGTGTTATCTATACAAAAGTTGCAATTTTCCTAAGGTTCTTCGAGTAGAAATGACTTTAAGAAGCTGAAATTAACTAACCACCTGTTCGATCAATTCTTGGATTGACAATGCTTAATATTTAAAGATAACTAGTAAATAAAAAATTAGGGTACTTAAACAAAGGATTATATATTCAATAGGTAGGAGTTTTCGGCAATTCTTCAAACAGAAAAGAGCATAATATAACAAAAATGCCTAACTACCTTTTTGATCGCCGCGCAAAACATTTGCAGTGATCCTTAACTTGACTCTAGCTATTATTTGAAGCATAATAATAATTAAAAAAAATGATGATACATCAACATAGTGTTATCTATACAAAAGTCGCAATTTGCCTAAGGTTCTTCGAGTAGAAATGACTTTAAGAAGGTGAAATTAACTAACTACCTATTTGATCGATACTAGGATTGACAATGCTTAATATTTCAAGATAACTAATAAATAAAAAATTAGGGTACTTCAACAAAGGATTATATATTCAATAGGTAGGAGTTTTCGGCAATTCGTGAAACAGAAAAGAGCATAATATGACAAAAATGCCTAACTAACTATTTGATGACCGCGCAAAACATTTGCAGTGATCCTTAACTTGACTCTAGCTATTATTTGAAGCGTAATAATAAATAAAAAAATGATGATACATAAACATAGTGTTATCTATACAAAAGTCGCAATTTTCCTAACGTTCTTCGAGTAGAAATGACTTTAAGAATGTGAAATTAACTAACCACCTATTTGATCGATACTTGGATTGACAATGCTTAATATTTCAAGATAACAAATAAATAAAAAATTAGGGTACTTCAACAAAGGATTATATATTCAATAGGTAGGAGTTTTCGGCAATTCGTCAAACAGAAAAGAGCATAATATGACAAAAATGCCTAAATAACTATTTGATGGCCGCGCAAAACATTTGCAGTGATCCTTAACTTGACTCTAGCTATTATTTGAAGCGTAATAATAAATAAAAAAATGATGATACATAAACATAGTGTTATCTATACAAAAGTCGCAATTTTCCTAATGTTCTTCGAGGAGAAATGACTTTAAGAAAGTGAAATTAACTAACCACCTATTTGATCGATACTTGGATTGACAATGGTTAATATTTAAAGATAACAAATAAATAAAAAATTAGGGTACTTCAACAAAGGATTATATATTCAATAGGTAGGAGTTTTCGGCAATTCTTCAAACAGAAAAGAGCATAATATGACAAAAATGCCTAACTAACTATTTGATCGCCGCGCAAAACATTTGTAGTGATCCTTAACTTGACTCTAGCTATTATTTGAAGCGTAATAATAAATAAAAAAATGATGACACATCAACATAGTGTTATCTATACAAAAGTTGCAATTTTCCTAAGGTTCTTCGAGTAGAAATGACTTTAAGAAGCTGAAATTAACTAACCACCTATTTGATCAATACTTGGATTGACAATGCTTAATATTAAAAGATAACTAGTAAAAAAAAAATTAGGGTACTTAAACAAAGGATTATATATTCAATAGATAGGAGTTTTCGGCAATTCTTCAAACAGAAAAAAGCATAATATGACAAAAATGCCTAACTACCTTTTTTATCGCCGCGCAAAACATTTGCAGTGATCCTTAACTTGACTCTAGCTATTATTTGAAGCGTAATAATAAATAAAAAAATGATGACACATCAACATAGTGTTATCTATACAAAAGTTGCAATTTTCCTAAGGTTCTTCGAGTAGAAATGACTTTAAGAAGCTGAAATTAACTAACCACCTGTTCGATCAATTCTTGGATTGACAATGCTTAATATTTAAAGATAACTAGTAAATAAAAAATTAGGGTACTTAAACAAAGGATTATATATTCAATAGGTAGGAGTTTTCGGCAATTCTTCAAACAGAAAAGAGCATAATATAACAAAAATGCCTAACTACCTTTTTGATCGCCGCGCAAAACATTTGCAGTGATCCTTAACTTGACTCTAGCTATTATTTGAAGCATAATAATAATTAAAAAAAATGATGATACATCAACATAGTGTTATCTATACAAAAGTCGCAATTTGCCTAAGGTTCTTCGAGTAGAAATGACTTTAAGAAGGTGAAATTAACTAACTACCTATTTGATCGATACTAGGATTGACAATGCTTAATATTTCAAGATAACTAATAAATAAAAAATTAGGGTACTTCAACAAAGGATTATATATTCAATAGGTAGGAGTTTTCGGCAATTCGTGAAACAGAAAAGAGCATAATACGACAAAAATGCCTAACTAACTATTTGATGACCGCGCAAAACATTTGCAGTGATCCTTAACTTGACTCTAGCTATTATTTGAAGCGTAATAAAAAATAAAAAAAGATGATACATCAACATAGTGTTATCTATACAAAAGTCGCAATTTTCCTAAGGTTCTTCGAGTAGAAATGACTTTAAGAAGGTGAAATTAACTAACCACCTATTTGATCGATACTTGGATTGACAATGCTTAATATTTCAAGATAACAAATAAATAAAAAATTAGGGTACTTCAACAAAGGATTAGATATTCAATAGGTAGGAGTTTTCGGCAAGTCGTAAAACAGAAAGGATCGTAATATGAAAAAAATGCCTAACTAACTATTTGATGGCCGCGCAAAACATTTGCAGTGATCCTTAACTCGACTCTAGCTATTTTTTGAAGCGTAATAATAAATAAAAAAATGATGATACATCAACATAGTGTTATCTATACAAAAGTCGCTATTTTCCTAAGGTTCTTCGAGTAGAAATGACTTTAAGAAGCTGAAATTAACTAACCACCTTATTTGATCAATACTTGGATTGACAATGCTTAATATTTAAAGATAACTAGTAAAAAAAAAATTAGGGTACTTAAACAAAGGATTATATATTCAATAGGTAGGAGTTTTCGGCAATTCGTCAAACAGAAAAGAGCATAATATGACAAAAATGCCTAACTACCTTTTTGATCGCCGCGCAAAACAATTGCAGTGATCCTTAACTTGACTCTAGCTATTATTTGAAGCGTAATAATAAATAAAAAAATGATGACACATCAACATAGTCTTATCTATACAAAAGTTGCAATTTTCCTAAGGTTCTTCGAGTAGAAATGACTTTAAGAAGCTGAAATTAACTAACCACCTTATTTGATCAATACTTGGATTGACAATGCTTAATATTTAAAGATAACTAGTAAAAAAAAAATTAGGGTACTTAAACAAAGGATTATATATTCAATAGGTAGGAGTTTTCGGCAATTCTTTAAACAGAAATGAGCATAATATGACAAAAATGCCTAACTACCTTTTTGATCGCCGCGCAAAACATTTGCAGTGATCCTTAACTTGACTCTAGCTATTATTTGAAGCGTAATAATAAATAAAAAAATGATGACACATCAACATAGTGTTATCTATACAAACGTTGCAATTTTCCTATGGTTCTTCGAGTAGAAATGACTTTAAGAAGCTGAAATTAACTAACCACCTATTTGATCAATACTTGGATTGACAATTCTTAATATTTAAAGATAACTACTAAATAAAAAATTAGGGTACTTAAACAAAGGATTATATATTCAATAGGTAGGAGTTTTCGGCAATTCTTCAAACAGAAAAGAGCATAATATAACAAAAATGCCTAACTACCTTTTTGATCGCCGCGCAAAACATTTGCAGTGATCCTTAACTTGACTCTAGCTATTATTTGAAGCATAATAATAATTAAAAAAATGATGATACATCAACATAGTGTTATCTATACAAAAGTCGCAATTTTCCTAAGGTTCTTCGAGTAGAAATGACTTTAAGAAGGTGAAATTAACTAACTACCTATTTGATCGATACTAGGATTGACAATGCTTAATATTTCAAGATAACTAATAAATAAAAAATTAGGGTACTTCAACAAAGGATTATATATTCAATAGGTGGGAGTGTTCGGCAATTCGTGAAACAGAAAAGAGCATAATATGACAAAAATGCCTAACAAACTATTTGATGACCGCGCAAAACATTTGCAGTGATCCTTAACTTGACTCTAGCTATTATTTGAAGCGTAATAAAAAATAAAAAAAGATGATACATCAACATAGTGTTATCTATACAAAAGTCGCAATTTTCCTAAGGTTCTTCGAGTAGAAATGACTTTAAGAAGGTGAAATTAACTAACCACCTATTTGATCGATACTTGGATTGACAATGCTTAATATTTCAAGATAACAAATAAATATAAAATTAGGGTACTTCAACAAAGGATTAGATATTCAATAGGTAGGAGTTTTCGGCAAGTCGTAAAACAGAAATGATCGTAATATGACAAAAATGCCTAACTAACTATTTGATGGCCGCGCAAAACATTTGTAGTGATCCTTAACTTGACTCTAGCTATTATTTGAAGCGTAATAATAAATAAAAAAATGATGACACATCAACATAGTGTTATCTATACAAAAGTTGCAATTTTCCTAAGGTTCTTCGAGTAGAAATGACTTTAAGAAGCTGAAATTAACTAACCACATATTTGATCAATACTTGGATTGACAATGCTTAATATTTAAAGATAACTAGTAAATAAAAAATTAGGGTACTTAAACAAAGGATTATATATTCAATAGGTAGCAGTTTTCGGCAATTCTGCAAAAAGAAAAGAGCATAATATGACAATAATGCCTAACTACCTTTTTGATCGCCGCGCAAAACATTTGCAGTGATCCTTAACTTGACTCTAGCTATTATTTGAAGCATAATAATAATTAAAAAAATGATGACACATCAACATAGTGTTATCTATACAAAAGTCGCAATTTTCCTAAGGTTCTTCGAGTAGAAATGACTTTAAGAAGGTGAAATTAACTAACTACCTATTTGATCGATACTAGGATTGACAATGCTTAATATTTCAAGATAACTAATAAATAAAAAATTAGGGTACTTCAACAAAGGATTATATATTCAATAGGTAGGAGTTTTCGGCAATTCGTGAAACAGAAAAGAGCATAATATGACAAAAATGCCTAACTAACTATTTGATGACCGCGCAAAACATTTGCAGTGATCCTTAACTTGACTCTAGCTATTATTTGAAGCGTAATAAAAAATAAAAAAAGATGATACATCAACATAGTGTTATCTATACAAAAGTCGCAATTTTCCTAAGGTTCTTCGTGTAGAAATGACTTTAAGAAGGTGAAATTAACAAACCACCTATTTGATCGATACTTGGATTGACAATGCTTAATATTTCAAGATAACAAATAAATATAAAATTAGGGTACTTCAACAAAGGATTAGATATTCAATAGGTAGGAGTTTTCGGCAAGTCGTAAAACAGAAATGATCGTAATATGACAAAAATGCCTAACTAACTATTTGATGGCCGCGCAAAACATTTGCAGTGATCCTTAACTTGACTCTAGCTATTATTTGAAGCGTAATAAAAAATAAAAAAAGATGATACATCAACATAGTGTTATCTATACAAAAGTCGCAATTTTCCTAAGGTTCTTCGAGTAGAAATGACTTTAAGAAGGTGAAATTAACTAACCACCTATTTGATCGATACTTGGATTGACAATGCTTAATATTTCAAGATAACAAATAAATATAAAATTAGGGTACTTCAACAAAGGATTAGATATTCAATAGGTAGGAGTTTTCGGCAAGTCGTAAAACAGAAATGATCGTAATATGACAAAAATGCCTAACTAACTATTTGATGGCCGCGCAAAACATTTGTAGTGATCCTTAACTTGACTCTAGCTATTATTTGAAGCGTAATAATAAATAAAAAAATGATGACACATCAACATAGTGTTATCTATACAAAAGTTGCAATTTTCCTAAGGTTCTTCGAGTAGAAATGACTTTAAGAAGGTGAAATTAACTAACCACCTATTTGATCGATACTTGGATTGACAATGCTTAATATTTCAAGATAACAAATAAATATAAAATTAGGGTACTTCAACAAAGGATTAGATATTCAATAGGTAGGAGTTTTCGGCAAGTCGTAAAACAGAAATGATCGTAATATGACAAAAATGCCTAACTAACTATTTGATGGCCGCGCAAAACATTTGTAGTGATCCTTAACTTGACTCTAGCTATTATTTGAAGCGTAATAATAAATAAAAAAATGATGACACATCAACATAGTGTTATCTATACAAAAGTTGCAATTTTCCTAAGGTTCTTCGAGTAGAAATGACTTTAAGAAGCTGAAATTAACTAACCACATATTTGATCAATACTTGGATTGACAATGCTTAATATTTAAAGATAACTAGTAAATAAAAAATTAGGGTACTTAAACAAAGGATTATATATTCAATAGGTAGCAGTTTTCGGCAATTCTGCAAAAAGAAAAGAGCATAATATGACAATAATGCCTAACTACCTTTTTGATCGCCGCGCAAAACATTTGCAGTGATCCTTAACTTGACTCTAGCTATTATTTGAAGCATAATAATAATTAAAAAAATGATGACACATCAACATAGTGTTATCTATACAAAAGTCGCAATTTTCCTAAGGTTCTTCGAGTAGAAATGACTTTAAGAAGGTGAAATTAACTAACTACCTATTTGATCGATACTAGGATTGACAATGCTTAATATTTCAAGATAACTAATAAATAAAAAATTAGGGTACTTCAACAAAGGATTATATATTCAATAGGTAGGAGTTTTCGGCAATTCGTGAAACAGAAAAGAGCATAATATGACAAAAATGCCTAACTAACTATTTGATGACCGCGCAAAACATTTGCAGTGATCCTTAACTTGACTCTAGCTATTATTTGAAGCGTAATAAAAAATAAAAAAAGATGATACATCAACATAGTGTTATCTATACAAAAGTCGCAATTTTCCTAAGGTTCTTCGTGTAGAAATGACTTTAAGAAGGTGAAATTAACAAACCACCTATTTGATCGATACTTGGATTGACAATGCTTAATATTTCAAGATAACAAATAAATATAAAATTAGGGTACTTCAACAAAGGATTAGATATTCAATAGGTAGGAGTTTTCGGCAAGTCGTAAAACAGAAATGATCGTAATATGACAAAAATGCCTAACTAACTATTTGATGGCCGCGCAAAACATTTGTAGTGATCCTTAACTTGACTCTAGCTATTATTTGAGGCGTAATAATAAATAAAAAAATGATGACACATCAACATAGTGTTATCTATACAAAAGTTGCAATTTTCCTAAGGTTCTTCGAGTAGAAATGACTTTAAGAAGCTGAAATTAACTAACCACATATTTGATCAATACTTGGATTGACAATGCTTAATATTTAAAGATAACTAGTAAATAAAAAATTAGGGTACTTAAACAAAGGATTATATATTCAATAGGTAAGAGTTTTCGGCAATTCTTCAAAAAGAAAAGAGCATAATATGACAATAATGCCTAACTGCCTTTTTGATCGCCGCGCAAAACATTTGCAGTGATCCTTAACTTGACTCTAGCTATTATTTGAAGCATAATAATAATTAAAAAAAATGATGATACATCAACATAGTGTTATCTATACAAAAGTCGCAATTTTCCTAAGGTTCTTCGAGTAGAAATGACTTTAAGAAGGTGAAATTAACTAACTACCTATTTGATCGATACTAGGATTGACAATGCATAATATTTCAAGATAACTAATAAATAAAAAATTAGGGTACTTCAACAAAGGATTATATATTCAATAGGTAGGAGTTTTCGGCAATTCGTGAAACAGAAAAGAGCATAATATGACAAAAATGCCTAACTAACTATTTGATGACCGCGCAAAACATTTGCATTGATCCTTAACTTGACTCTATCTATTATTTGAAGCGTAATAATAAATAAAAAAATGATGATACATCAACATAGTGTTATCTATACAAAAGTCGCAATTTTCCTAAGGTTCTTCGAGTAGAAATGACTTTAAGAATGTGAAATTAACTAACCACCTATTTGATCGATACTTGGATTGACAATGCTTAATATTTCAAGATAACAATTAAATAAAAAATTAGGGTACTTCAACAAAGGATTATATATTCAATAGGTAGGAGTTTTCGGCAATTCGTCAAACAGAAAAGAGCATAATATGACAAAAATGCCTAACTAACTATTTGATGACCGCGCAAAACATTTGCAGCGATCCTTAACTTGACTCTAGCTATTATTTGAAGCGTAATAATAAATAAAAAAATGATGATACATCAACATAGTGTTATCTATACAAAAGTCGCAATTTTCCTAAGGTTCTTCGAGTAGAAATGACTTTAAGAATGTGAAATTAACTAACCACCAATTTGATCAATACTTGGATTGACAATGCTTAATATTTCAAGATAACAATTAAATAAAAAATTAGGGTACTTCAACAAAGGATTATATATTCAATAGGTAGGAGTTTTCGGCAATTCGTCAAACAGAAAAGAGCATAATATGACAAAAATGCCTAACTAACTATTTGATGGCCGCGCAAAACATTTGCAGTGATCCTTAACTTGACTCTAGCTATTATTTGAAGCGTAATAATAAATAAAAAAATGATGACACATCAACCTAGTGTTATCTATACAAAAGTTGCAATTTTCCTAAGGTTCTTCGAGTAGAAATGACTTTAAGAAGCTGAAATTAACTAACCACCTATTTGATCAATACTTGGATTGACAATGCTTAATATTTAAAGATAACTAGTAAATAAAAAATTAGGGTACTTAAACAAAGGATTATATATTCAATAGGTAGGAGTTTTCGGCAATTCTTCAAACAGAAAAGAGCATAATATGACAATAATGCCTAACTACCTTTTTGATCGCCGTGCAAAACATTTGCAGTGATCCTTAACTTGACTCTAGCTATTATTTGAAGCATAATAATAATTAAAAAAATGATGACACATCAACCTAGTGTTATCTATACAAAAGTTGCAATTTTCCTAAGGTTCTTCGAGTAGAAATGACTTTAAGAAGCTGAAATTAACTAACCACCTATTTGATCAATACTTGGATTGACAATGCTTAATATTTAAAGATAACTAGTAAATAAAAAATTAGGGTACTTAAACAAAGGATTATATATTCAATAGGTAGGAGTTTTCGGCAATTCTTCAAACAGAAAAGAGCATAATATGACAATAATGCCTAACTACCTTTTTGATCGCCGTGCAAAACATTTGCAGTGATCCTTAACTTGACTCTAGCTATTATTTGAAGCATAATAATAATTAAAAAAATGATGATACATCAACATAGTGTTATCTATACAAAAGTCGCAATTTTCCTAAGGTTCTTCGAGTAGAAATGACTTTAAGAAGCTGAAATTAACTAACCACATATTTGATCAATACTTGGATTGACAATGCTTAATATTTAAAGATAACTAGTAAATAAAAAATTAGGGTACTTAAACAAAGGATTATATATTCAATAGGTAGCAGTTTTCGGCAATTCTGCAAAAAGAAAAGAGCATAATATGACAATAATGCCTAACTACCTTTTTGATCGCCGCGCAAAACATTTGCAGTGATCCTTAACTTGACTCTAGCTATTATTTGAAGCATAATAATAATTAAAAAAATGATGACACATCAACATAGTGTTATCTATACAAAAGTCGCAATTTTCCTAAGGTTCTTCGAGTAGAAATGACTTTAAGAAGGTGAAATTAACTAACTACCTATTTGATCGATACTAGGATTGACAATGCTTAATATTTCAAGATAACTAATAAATAAAAAATTAGGGTACTTCAACAAAGGATTATATATTCAATAGGTAGGAGTTTTCGGCAATTCGTGAAACAGAAAAGAGCATAATATGACAAAAATGCCTAACTAACTATTTGATGACCGCGCAAAACATTTGCAGTGATCCTTAACTTGACTCTAGCTATTATTTGAAGCGTAATAAAAAATAAAAAAAGATGATACATCAACATAGTGTTATCTATACAAAAGTCGCAATTTTCCTAAGGTTCTTCGTGTAGAAATGACTTTAAGAAGGTGAAATTAACAAACCACCTATTTGATCGATACTTGGATTGACAATGCTTAATATTTCAAGATAACAAATAAATATAAAATTAGGGTACTTCAACAAAGGATTAGATATTCAATAGGTAGGAGTTTTCGGCAAGTCGTAAAACAGAAATGATCGTAATATGACAAAAATGCCTAACTAACTATTTGATGGCCGCGCAAAACATTTGTAGTGATCCTTAACTTGACTCTAGCTATTATTTGAGGCGTAATAATAAATAAAAAAATGATGACACATCAACATAGTGTTATCTATACAAAAGTTGCAATTTTCCTAAGGTTCTTCGAGTAGAAATGACTTTAAGAAGCTGAAATTAACTAACCACATATTTGATCAATACTTGGATTGACAATGCTTAATATTTAAAGATAACTAGTAAATAAAAAATTAGGGTACTTAAACAAAGGATTATATATTCAATAGGTAAGAGTTTTCGGCAATTCTTCAAAAAGAAAAGAGCATAATATGACAATAATGCCTAACTGCCTTTTTGATCGCCGCGCAAAACATTTGCAGTGATCCTTAACTTGACTCTAGCTATTATTTGAAGCATAATAATAATTAAAAAAAATGATGATACATCAACATAGTGTTATCTATACAAAAGTCGCAATTTTCCTAAGGTTCTTCGAGTAGAAATGACTTTAAGAAGGTGAAATTAACTAACTACCTATTTGATCGATACTAGGATTGACAATGCATAATATTTCAAGATAACTAATAAATAAAAAATTAGGGTACTTCAACAAAGGATTATATATTCAATAGGTAGGAGTTTTCGGCAATTCGTGAAACAGAAAAGAGCATAATATGACAAAAATGCCTAACTAACTATTTGATGACCGCGCAAAACATTTGCATTGATCCTTAACTTGACTCTATCTATTATTTGAAGCGTAATAATAAATAAAAAAATGATGATACATCAACATAGTGTTATCTATACAAAAGTCGCAATTTTCCTAAGGTTCTTCGAGTAGAAATGACTTTAAGAATGTGAAATTAACTAACCACCTATTTGATCGATACTTGGATTGACAATGCTTAATATTTCAAGATAACAATTAAATAAAAAATTAGGGTACTTCAACAAAGGATTATATATTCAATAGGTAGGAGTTTTCGGCAATTCGTCAAACAGAAAAGAGCATAATATGACAAAAATGCCTAACTAACTATTTGATGACCGCGCAAAACATTTGCAGCGATCCTTAACTTGACTCTAGCTATTATTTGAAGCGTAATAATAAATAAAAAAATGATGATACATCAACATAGTGTTATCTATACAAAAGTCGCAATTTTCCTAAGGTTCTTCGAGTAGAAATGACTTTAAGAATGTGAAATTAACTAACCACCAATTTGATCAATACTTGGATTGACAATGCTTAATATTTCAAGATAACAATTAAATAAAAAATTAGGGTACTTCAACAAAGGATTATATATTCAATAGGTAGGAGTTTTCGGCAATTCGTCAAACAGAAAAGAGCATAATATGACAAAAATGCCTAACTAACTATTTGATGGCCGCGCAAAACATTTGCAGTGATCCTTAACTTGACTCTAGCTATTATTTGAAGCGTAATAATAAATAAAAAAATGATGACACATCAACCTAGTGTTATCTATACAAAAGTTGCAATTTTCCTAAGGTTCTTCGAGTAGAAATGACTTTAAGAAGCTGAAATTAACTAACCACCTATTTGATCAATACTTGGATTGACAATGCTTAATATTTAAAGATAACTAGTAAATAAAAAATTAGGGTACTTAAACAAAGGATTATATATTCAATAGGTAGGAGTTTTCGGCAATTCTTCAAACAGAAAAGAGCATAATATGACAATAATGCCTAACTACCTTTTTGATCGCCGTGCAAAACATTTGCAGTGATCCTTAACTTGACTCTAGCTATTATTTGAAGCATAATAATAATTAAAAAAATGATGATACATCAACATAGTGTTATCTATACAAAAGTCGCAATTTTCCTAAGGTTCTTCGAGTAGAAATGACTTTAAGAAGCTGAAATTAACTAACCACCTTATTTGATCAATACTTGGATTGACAATGCTTAATATTTAAAGATAACTAGTAAAAAAAAAATTAGGATACTTAAACGAAGGATTATATATTCAATAGGTAGGAGTTTTCGGCAATTCTTTAAACAGAAATGAGCATAATATGACAAAAATGCCTAACTACCTTTTTGATCGCCGCGCAAAACATTTGCAGTGATCCTTAACTTGACTCTAGCTATTATTTGAAGCGTAATAATAAATAAAAAAATGATGACACATCAACATAGTGTTATCTATACAAACGTTGCAATTTTCCTAAGGTTCTTCGAGTAGAAATGACTTTAAGAAGCTGAAATTAACTAACCACCTATTTGATCAATACTTGGATTGACAATGCTTAATATTTAAAGATAACTACTAAATAAAAAATTAGGGTACTTAAACAAAGGATTATATATTCAATAGGTAGGAGTTTTCGGCAATTCTTCAAACAGAAAAGAGCATAATATAACAAAAATGCCTAACTACCTTTTTGATCGCCGCGCAAAACATTTGCAGTGATCCTTAACTTGACTCTAGCTATTATTTGAAGCATAATAATAATTAAAAAAATGATGATACATCAACATAGTGTTATCTATACAAAAGTCGCAATTTTCCTAAGGTTCTTCGAGTAGAAATGACTTTAAGAAGGTGAAATTAACTAACTACCTATTTGATCGGTACTAGGATTGACAATGCTTAATATTTCAAGATAACTAATAAATAAAAAATTAGGGTACTTCAACAAAGGATTATATATTCAATAGGTAGGAGTTTTCGGCAATTCGTGAAACAGAAAAGAGCATAATATGACAAAAATGCCTAACTAACTATTTGATGACCGCGCAAAACATTTGCAGTGATCCTTAACTTGACTCTAGCTATTATTTGAAGCGTAATAAAAAATAAAAAAAGATGATACATCAACATAGTGTTATCTATACAAAAGTCGCAATTTTCCTAAGGTTCTTCGTGTAGAAATGACTTTAAGAAGGTGAAATTAACAAACCACCTATTTGATCGATACTTGGATTGACAATGCTTAATATTTCAAGATAACAAATAAATATAAAATTAGGGTACTTCAACAAAGGATTAGATATTCAATAGGTAGGAGTTTTCGGCAAGTCGTAAAACAGAAATGATCGTAATATGACAAAAATGCCTAACTAACTATTTGATGGCCGCGCAAAACATTTGTAGTGATCCTTAACTTGACTCTAGCTATTATTTGAAGCGTAATAATAAATAAAAAAATGATGACACATCAACATAGTGTTATCTATACAAAAGTTGCAATTTTCCTAAGGTTCTTCGAGTAGAAATGACTTTAAGAAGCTGAAATTAACTAACCACATATTTGATCAATACTTGGATTGACAATGCTTAATATTTAAAGATAACTAGTAAATAAAAAATTAGGGTACTTAAACAAAGGATTATATATTCAATAGGTAGGAGTTTTCGGCAATTCTTCAAAAAGAAAAGAGCATAATATGACAATAATGCCTAACTGCCTTTTTGATCGCCGCGCAAAACATTTGCAGTGATCCTTAACTTGACTCTAGCTATTATTTGAAGCATAATAATAATTAAAAAAAATGATGATACATCAACATAGTGTTATCTATACAAAAGTCGCAATTTTCCTAAGGTTCTTCGAGTAGAAATGACTTTAAGAAGGTGAAATTAACTAACTACCTATTTGATCGATACTAGGATTGACAATGCTTAATATTTCAAGATAACTAATAAATAAAAAATTAGGGTACTTCAACAAAGGATTATATATTCAATAGGTAGGAGTTTTCGGCAATTCGTGAAATAGAAAAGAGCATAATATGACAAAAATGCCTAACTAACTATTTGATGACCGCGCAAAACATTTGCATTGATCCTTAACTTGACTCTATCTATTATTTGAAGCGTAATAATAAATAAAAAAATGATGATACATCAACATAGTGTTATCTATACAAAAGTCGCAATTTTCCTAAGGTTATTCGAGTAGAAATGACTTTAAGAATGTGAAATTAACTAACCACCTATTTGATCGATACTTGGATTGACAATGCTTAATATTTCAAGATAACAATTAAATAAAAAATTAGGGTACTTCAACAAAGGATTATATATTCAATAGGTAGGAGTTTTCGGCAATTCGTCAAACAGAAAAGAGCATAATATGACAAAAATGCCTAACTAACTATTTGATGACCGCGCAAAACATTTGCAGCGATCCTTAACTTGACTCTAGCTATTATTTGAAGCGTAATAATAAATAAAAAAATGATGATACATCAACATAGTGTTATCTATACAAAAGTCGCAATTTTCCTAAGGTTCTTCGAGTAGAAATGACTTTAAGAATGTGAAATTAACTAACCACCTATTTGATCAATACTTGGATTGACAATGCTTAATATTTCAAGATAACAATTAAATAAAAAATTAGGGTACTTCAAAAAAGGATTATATATTCAATAGGTAGGAGTTTTCGGCAATTCGTCAAACAGAAAAGAGCATAATATGACAAAAATGCCTAACTAACTATTTGATGGCCGCGCAAAACATTTGCAGTGATCCTTAACTTGACTCTAGCTATTATTTGAAGCGTAATAATAAATAAAAAAATGATGACACATCAACCTAGTGTTATCTATACAAAAGTTGCAATTTTCCTAAGGTTCTTCGAGTAGAAATGACTTTAAGAAGCTGAAATTAACTAACCACCTATTTGATCAATACTTGGATTGACAATGCTTAATATTTAAAGATAACTAGTAAATAAAAAATTAGGGTACTTAAACAAAGGATTATATATTCAATAGGTAGGAGTTTTCGACAATTCTTCAAACAGAAAAGAGCATAATATGACAATAATGCCTAACTACCTTTTTGATCGCCGCGCAAAACATTTGCAGTGATCCTTAACTTGACTCTAGCTATTATTAGAAGCATAATAATAATTAAAATAATGATGATACATCAACATAGTGTTATCTATACAAAAGTCGCAATTTTCCTAAGGTTCTTCGAGTAGAAATGACTTTAAGAAGGTGAAATTAACTAACTACCTATTTGTTCGATACTAGGATTGACAATGCTTAATATTTCAAGATAACTAATAAATAAAAAATTGGGGTACTTCAACAAAGGATTATATATTCAATAGGTAGGAGTTTTCGGCAATTCGTGAAACAGAAAAGAGAATAATATGACAAAAATGCCTAACTAACTATTTGATGACCGCGCAAAACATTTGCAGCGATCCTTAACTTGACTCTAGCTATTATTTGAAGCGTAATAATAAATAAAAAAATGATGATACATCAACATAGTGTTATTGTCGCGACCCGTCCGAAGGCGGACGCGGCTAATGGATTACCGATCGCGGGTCTTGGATCGGCACGGGCCCTCCCAGGCCCATACCAAATCGCGGCGGGAGTATTTTTCAAAGGGATTCGACAGTAGCAGTCGATCGCTTTCGACCTTCAGTGTGGTCGTGGTGGTATGTGCAAATTGTGCATGCATTTGGAGTCGCCACCGGTCTTTCTTGGAGGGTAGACCGGAAACCTTACTGACCGATTGGGAGAGATCGATCAGTTCTGCGGAACCAGAGATTTTGGGTTCGGGGACTTGGTTACGTTGGTGTTACTACCAATGCCCTTTCGGTACCTAACGCGAGTGATTTTCCAAGCTAAGAGTTCATGCAAGCGCGATTTTAGGTGAGGTGGGCTTGATTCGGGGTTTCATGCAGATTGGAAGACTATTCCTATCAATCACAATCAATTTAAATGAAAACGCAATCAAGTACATAAATAAATCACACTAATGCACACCAATTCAAATCAATGGTTTCCTAGTACAGCCATAAGGGCTTAGATGAGGAGTGATTTGGGACCAGGGGAAAAATGGGAAGATTTGGAGGCGATTAGCCCGAAAGGCAAAATCGTCAATCTTTGGAAGATTTGGACACCGAATTACCCAAAATACTCCGTGGCCAGTTGATTGTGACCATTTCCCATTTTTGGGAATTTTTTAGAATTTTTCTGAATTTTTCCAATTTTTTTAATATTTTAATGATTTTCCATTTTTTTATTGATTTTTCGTATTTTTTTTATTTTTTTATTAACCTTTTTGTTTAAATAAATAAATAAAGGCCGAGTCCAAATCGAGTTTCTCAGACCCGGATCCGGATCAGGCTGTCGGGCCTGATCCAATCCGAGGAGGAAGACCCGAACCGGGCCCATTTTGAACCATGAATCCGGGCCCCTTTTTTTCTTTTCTTTGAACCTGTTGGACCCAACTTGCCTAGACCCAATCTTCTCCCATCAGCCTAACGCCGGCCCGGTTCTAAAAAGGCCCACAAGACCAAATGAAACTCACGACCAAACCAAGCATGAAGAGTAAATACTTACTGTTCATCATCTTCAAAAGACTCTCACTCCTTCCATATGCAAACAGGACCAGGCTCGAGCCGGCTTCGCTCCCGTGACCTGCGTGTTCGCCGCCGAAGCTGCCGACCTCCACCGGCGTCGACCATGAAACAAGGAGCATCGACCGCTCTCCTGCTGTCAACTCCCTCTATGTGGCGCAGCTCCTCTTCCTTGTAAAAGGTAGATGGAGGATAATCATAATAGATCTCGATGTTATGGCTCGCCTCATGCATGGGCTCGAACAACATTGCGGGAACCCTTCCACCAACTTCTGCATATAGTTCCCCGCCGCGCAGCACGACGTCGTCGCATGGACGTATAGGCGGTTGGGCTGCGTCGACGCCGGGATCGACGCGAGTCACCTGTTGTACACCGCGAATTCCGAGACCAGCTCCTGTAAACCGGCACGGCCTCCAGCTTCAACCCGTTCATGACAAACTCGGACAGCCCCTTCTGCTTTCACTCCGCATCTGCGCGAAGACCTCCATGCTCGGGAGCAGGTCTTCGGATGGCGAGGCGGCGGCGTCGTCAGTCCACGGTTGGCCGAACACTTGTTCGTAGATGACCTGGGAGGAGTGATCATGGTTGGGGTCGACGTAGACGGCTGAGCGCCGTAGGGGACGTGGAGCGAGTTGGAGTCGGCGACGGACAGAGGGGTGGCTCTCGGAGACCCTGTTTGGGTTGTGTTTGATTTTGGTGAAGACAGTGAAATCCAGTGGAGAACAGACGAGCTCATAGATTAGAGAAGAAAGAGGAGGGAGAAGCCGAGAAGGTGAGGGCTGTGTAGTCTCCGGCGGAGCGGCCGCTAAGTGGTGAGGGTGACTGCTGTCTCTTGATCGGCCATGGAAGGTTGTGATGCTCCCCTCTTCCCTTTTATGTCCGCCTCCCTCCCTGAGCTCTCCCTCGAACACCTTTCAGTGATTCATGCACATCTTCCTCCCAATGACAAAATAGAGTCGGTTCGATGGCTGGTGGATCATGCTGTGCCGGTGCCGGGTCAGCCCAAGCTCAGCGACGACGCCATCGACGAGGCGGAGCTTCTCAGCCAGCGGCAGGGTACTGGGGAATCGAAGGAGCGCGGTAAAAAAAAGAGTGTCTCGGTCACGGTGAGGTGAGGGTAGAGGACGTCGTCCTGGGCCACGAACCCCGTCCGCCGTTTCACAGCCCTGGAGAAGGGCTGCCCGTTGTACGTGATCTTGTCAGACAGCTTACCGCCTAGGCGGCCACCAAGGGCCGTAAGGAGGGTGGTTGCCGCTGCCAGAGGACTCCAGCATCGCGAGTATCTCCCCGGGGCAGACTACACCGCTGATGCCGTTGAGGATGGTCTCTCTCTTGGGCTGCTGCTGTGCCACCCAAGCAGGATTGCTTTTGGTCCCAATTCCACCTTGTAAACCACCTCCAAAGTATGGGATACAAGGTGACTTGGATAAGGGACTGAGAACCGGCTTGAACAGGGTAAGCCAGGATCGTCTCCTTTGCTGTCCGCAGGTAGCCGAGATATGTCTTCTGACCTTGTACCGCCGCTGCCGTAGTGTCGTCGCAATGTGCTGGCCCTGGGGCCGTGCAAGGGAGGGGCCTCCGCCGAAAGGGGGGAGTGGTCCTGGTTCAGTGAAGGGATGGTCACTAAAAAAATATAAAAAAAAATCCTCAAAAGAAGGAGAAGGCAGGGAGGGGGTGTTTGTTCGCGCGGGATCCCCTTCCTTTTTCTTGTTTATTCTTTCTTTTTTTGCGCGGTGGAGGACAGACTCCTGCTGTCCTCTACTTCTCCCAAGTCTCTCTTTTTTTTAGTGGACGTGCCCAACTCCTAAAATAAGAGGACCATGCTGTTCTTTTCCTTGGATCCACCTGCACCATCTTGTCTTTCCTTTTTTTTTTTATCATTATTCCTGTTTTGGTTTTTGAGGCGCCGCTCCCCCACTCTTGCTCAATGGATAATCTGTCTTCCACTCCCTCTTCTTTTCATTTTTTTTAAATCCTTTCTAGTCCCCTCACGAAGAAGAGAAGCAATGAGCGTTTATATATTGTAGATGGTGGTCGTTGTCAAGACTATAAAATCTACAAATTAAAAGACTCGATTGGCATTTTTTTGCTCGGTTCGGGTTTATGTTTGTGAAGGAACATATTAACCCGAGCCGAATTTTCGAGATTTAAAGTAACACACTTGAATAGGAAATTAAAACAAAATTATTTAATATTTTTGGGTACTTTTCTGACCACGAATGGTATTTTTCTGATTTTTTGGGTATTTTTATAATTAAATAAATTCGAAAAATATTATAAAATACCAAAAAATATTTTTTGTTCAAAATTGGTCCCCGAGGCTAGGCCAAGGCTTCCAAAGTTGATTTTGTAATTTTATGACTTTTTTTATATTTTTAATTAATTTTGAAGAATAAAAATCACAATAATAGATGGTCAAAAATCAGGTGTCAACAGCTGCCCCTCTTTGAGAGGAATCTCGTTAGAGGTTTCTCTGAAAGACAAGGTGGCACCTGAATCTTAACCGACTCGACTGGGGAAAAGAAATGCTATGACATCGGACCCTTAAGTCTTTTGATGAATGCTCAAATTAATCACCGGTTTATTCTAACAATTTGAACATGGGCCGGAGTGAGAGAGGCTTACCTGAAGCTCACCTGTTGGATGCTGCCGGTTGCGACAACTTTCAAGAAGATGCCTAGGACTTGTCACAGAAAATCCTAGGGAGATTAAGCTCTGACCTGTATGGTAGGTCATACCATTATGGGATTCCTAATTGGTAGGAACCTAAGGAAGGCGCATCCCTACGCTTTGGGATTTGCCAGCGATTTTAATCCGTATGGTGGATCGGACCTTTGTGTTGATCCTTAAGGCGGTATCTACCTCGTGTTGACCCTTATTGCGGTTTCTACCATTGGTTGACCCTTCAGGCGGTTTCTACCATTGGTTGACCCTTCAGGCGGTTTCTACCTTTGATTTGACCCTTCAGGCGGTTTCTACCTTTGTTTTGTTTTGAAAAGGGGTCTCATGACGAGGGTTCTCCACGTCCGATGAGACTGCTTGAATTTTGAAAAAGGGTCTCATGACGAGGGTTCTCCACGTCCGACGAGACTGCTTGATTTTGAAAAAGGGTTCTATCCTCATCCCTTCTTTTGAAAGATCCCGAAATTTGTAGGGAATTCAGTTTTGAAGCAATGAAAGATTTTATCTTGACAAAGCTTCACTTGAGTCTGTTGAGGCGACATTCTGGGAGATTGGTGTTTCCGACGGATCCTGCAGAAGTTCGAGCCTGAAAAATTTTTCTTCATCAAGAAAACATTAGCAATCTTAGGGAAGACGACGGTTGTCCATCTGACAAAACCGTATGATTTAAGTCTTAATCATGAAATGTGCGTTTTGATTCTGGAGGTTATCCAAAGCATTCTTGCAACATGCAAATGTGATCACAAATCCCTTGCACGGAAAATCTGGATCAAACAATTTGAAATTTCCAAAAAGAGTTTGTTCAAAACATCTATTGGAGAATTTCTCATCCAAGATGGCTCCTCACCGCTCTGTGATAATGGTCTTTTGTAATGAATGTGCTCAACTTCCTACTAACCTGTGCCTAGGTTTTAGGATCATTCGCAGCGCATACATTTTGATCGGTCGGGAGGTCTTCCACGGGACCGTAATGTTGGGCTTGGTATTGGTCTTCAAGGGGGACCCGCTTTGGAGTCGAGGCCATTGAACGAAAGTTTTCACCATCTGCTCCGGGTTTACAAGTCAAGAACCCTGCAAAATGAGAAAGAAATAGTCTTGCTCGTACTTCTTCGAGCTAAGCTATATGTTAACCCAAGTGTCTTAGTCAGAGAAGACTGTTTCAGGGTTGTAATGTTGGTAGGATTGGGGACCGAAAAAGGCTTATTTTTGGCCCAGAATTTATGAGGGGATTGACATTGGTGATCATCGCAAATTTGTCACCTGTCTTTTCCATTCTGCATCTTCAGTCTTTGAGGCGCGCAACCAATTTTGAGGTGTGCACCAGCTCTTTAGAGAGCGTCTCTTGTTACATTCAAAGACCGACTCTCTCTATGCCTTCGTTCTGTGCTTAATAGCATTCGTGGAGCAGCCTTTTGGATTTGGCTCCTTTAGAGGTTTTTCTCTCTTCCCCACGAGGCTTCATTGGAGGTCAATTTAACAATTTTCACGAGCATCGGCCTTACTTTTATCAGGCACTTTGCTTTTTTTCTTTTCTGATGCTGGGGATTTCTTTAATCCCTTATCGCAAGTGAGATGCTTTGGCAATTGTGCTAGATATATGATTTGGCTCTTAGCACGCTTGAGTATTGACTTAGTAGCTTTTTCGTAAACCCTAGGTCTTGAACTCCCTCGTTTCTGAAGCGATCTGCCTTTATCTTGGAATTTGCAATGATCACCAACGGGTTTATGAAATGAATTTGCAGGCTCAACTTGGCTGTGCAAATGATAAACGTGTGTGGGATAGAGAAATGAACGCTTCTCGTCATCCTATGGCACTTGGATTACCATATAAACAACACACAAAGATTGATGTTAGTCCGAGCAAGAAAATTTCTAACCATTTTCTCCTGATGCTGCTGGACTTACTTTCGTTCTTGCCCCGATGTGGGGTGGTTCTTGACAGGGTTGAGAATGAAAACCGCCGTTCAAAGGGGTTGTCAATGGTCACCTGTAGTGTTTGGGGGATATGAAACGAATGCCTCCGTCGTCCCAACCCATGTAATCGCTGCAAATGGTCCCTACCTCCGTAGACCCAGATTTTGTTATCTGCCCACTCCATTCATCTCTCAAGTGTATGTAGGATGTGTTTGGATTTGAGCTCGCCTCTCTTTTGAGGGAACATCCCTTTGAATGGTTTGAAAAATAATCATATTTGGAAAAATTCATTTTCCTTTCTCCAAAATTTATCCGTCGAGGGGATTTTGTGATGTATCGTGCATGTTCTATTCATGCTTCAGGTAACCTCCCGATTTAAATCATGAATATCGATGCATTGGAAAATCTTTATGCCAGCTGAAAGTATTCTGACACATTTTTTATCTCCAACTAACTGGGAAAGGGATACTTACCTACCTGTCGCGGCCGCAGATCCCTGAAAATGTAAAAGAAGCATATCATTGTATGTTCACGAATTTTTCGAAAATCGGAGCGATACATCCTACCCTCAACTACCCTAACAGGTAGTACGTGGGATGTAAAAACTTGTTCGTCTCCAAGGCGATTCCCCTGTCAAGGGTAGACAACGAGTATCAATTCATATTCTCGAATTCAAGACAAATTGGGACGATACAACTTTACTCTTGGTCCCCATCCCATTCTGATGTTGCGTATTGATATGAACCACGTCTATCAAATCCGCCTATCCATGCTTGGAGTGGTTGCAACATCGATGGTTCCTTTGCCCCCAGCTGGGCAGCGTCTATTCTGTTATTTGAACGCATGACTCCTTGAGTGATTTATCCATGTTTATCATCTGAGAAGGAAAAGAAAGAAGACATTACTTCGGTATCCGATTGGAGATCGTTTAGGAACGATACATCGTTTTACCAAATGGGTGGCTTCGCGGCCAAACGCATTTCGTATTGAAGGGGTAGATCCCATTATGCTCCGCGGGTGATAGTCAATGTTCATGGAACTTGCTCCACGGATTAAGTGATTAATCCACGGCCCTCGGCTTGAAGATGCTCAAAGGGTGATGTTGACACTCACGCGCAATTAGTTCTAGATATTAATGAAAGATGTTCCCGTGGGAACCTTACAGTGCGATCAACAACATATTCAATAGGAGTATTCAACCCCTTTTCTCTAAGCATCTTTCATCGAGTAGCCATGCCTTGCATCAGACGTTTGATCATCGGCCTTGCGTCACCACTGCGATGGTCCTCCGGCTCCAAATTGATCGAGCCAAATATTGAACTCATCGCCAAGGAAATTGCTCGGGTCTTCGAGCCATTGATGTTCAAGTTGGGTATCAACGATTTTTGGGGGCAGATTTCTTTCATTGCCTTCGTTGTGAGGGATTGGAGTCTTTGAGCTGGAACCTTCATCATTGCCCTGTTGGGGTTGAGACATACATTCCCGAAGAGTATTGATCCAAGTATCCAGCTCCTCATCAAGGAAATCACCTGTTCTTTCTAGCCCTTGGTGCCCAGATTGGGTGTCGTCGACTGCAGGCGAAGGATTCCTTTCTTTGCTCTCGCCGTGAGCAATTTGACCCCTCGAATTGGAACTTCCTCCAATGACCGGCAGGTTCATATGTGCACTCTCTACCAATGCCAGATCCGCTTCAGGGACAGCATTAATGACTGATTCGCGCTCAAACTGAGGAATCTCTATGTGCTGGAACTGTGGCATATACTCCCGAGGAGTATTGAGATAGCTCGGCGGAGCATTCTGATTTGGGTTAGAGGAGTCGCTGACACGACTGCTAGTCCCGTCATTGCTGAAACACGGTTGGGTGCTCTTGGCTCTCCAATCATCATGGTTGTAGCTCTGCCCAGCACTTGAGCTCCAACTGGCTTTATGATGGTTTAACGCTATCCTCCCATCCCTTAGCAATCTCCTATAGTACTTGAGGTGAGACTCGACGTTAATTCTAGAGAGCCCCGGCACATTCATAATCTCGAGTATGCGTAGTGGGCTAGCCGAATCAACTCCCAGCTCTCGAATTGCATCAACAAATTTGGTGTGAAGTTCATAGGTCCAGTAAAACCTTGTTCTCTTATCACCCAAAATATCGTCAATACTTCGGTAGCTATTCTCTACGGGATCTAGTCGTTTCAAAAGTTGTCCAGGGAGGGACTCACCGACTTCGGATTGGCTGGCTGCGACAGCGAGTTCGTCATTGAGAGAACTCCCCCTGTGATGATTCATATCCCATTTCTCAGAGGATGTTGGTGTTGATCCTATGGTGTTGACTTGCTCATGCAGATCTCCGGCGATATCTGGCTGTGTCGGAAAATGCTGTGGAGAATACGGTAACAGCTGAGCGTTATTCGTCAACAGGGACGGTTCATCGAGGAACACCTCGCCGAGGACAACAGGATTACCACAATTAAGGCAGGTGGCCTTGGTCAGAGCTTCCTTATATCTCGCGCTTTCAGCTTGAAGCTTCTCATTCTCCTCCTTCAGGACCAGTAACTCATGGTCTGCGTATTGCTGTTTCACCCGGGTTCGTTTGTTGGCGAACCAAAACTTGACCTTCGAAAGCTCCAATCCTATTTTTCGGCTCAACTCCATTTTCTGTTGTCTGCTTGGAGTGGGGCATTCATTGAAGAAAGCTTCGAGCTCTCGGATTTGGCCTGGAGTGTGGCGTTGTAGTTGCTTCCTTTTCCGACTCCGGTCATCATTGTATATTCCTTCTTCGTAGCTGAAACCTAGAATTTCATCGCTAGAGGAGTCAGTCTCCACGGCCTTCGGGCAGGATTCAGCTCCAGGATCTTCAAAGTTTCCCAGCAGTTCGTGCTCAGAAATGTCCATGTCGGGCGTTTCTAGCAGATGGGAATAGCTTTTAAACATGATGGATCGAAGTATCTCGGGCTGATCTAGTTCACTCAGCTTTCTCTATTCGCTCTTACGTGTTTGCTCACTCTAGAAATTTTCTCAAGTGATTGTGCGTGTCCTAGAACCATCCTTCAGGCTGCATATGAAGACCAGCAAGCAAGCGCTCCTCCCGAGACCCTGTAATTACTCATCGTCTGTATTCCCCTTTCTTTTTCCTCGTGATAGGACCACAAACTCTTTTGCATTGATTCGGTTTCATCGAGTATTGCGCTCGTCCCCTAGTTCAGTCTTCAAAGTGGTGGGTCTACAATCTTTCGGCGCCTTTTATGATTTGCTAGGCCTGAGAACGTGGGGAGCAGCGGTAGGCCCGCAATTAATGACTCCGTTTAATTCATTTAGCTCCATGGGAATTAACGCTATGATCTTCTCTCAACCCCTTTTCATCGTTCAAATGAAAGTGGCATTTTCCCTGTGCATGCTGTTACTCTTCATTTCAGCATCCCGGGCGCTTGGTGAGGAATGAGTTCGTGGCCACTCAAAATTTTAAAGACCGTCTCTGGTTTCAGACTTAATCTAACAAGGGATCATCACAACTGAGCATGACGATGTTCGTCGATAGCGTTGGTTTTAATATAGAATTAACTATAGTCACTAAAGAAAAATGTTCCCGTAGGAACTTTACAACGGATAAAATGAGTGATCTACTCGTGAACATGTTCTTCTTTCTATGGGTGTTCGTGGTGACCGACCCATCGTGCCCCGAGTCAAGTACTAGATCATGGCTGTCCAAGCATGCCAGCTTCCCACTGATTGAACAAGGCATCGAGCCCCTCATCAAAGAAATCGTCTGTCGTGGGTTGACCAGCGGCAGGCAGAGCACCAGCCGACTGCTGCTCGAATGGAGGAGTGCGCACTCGCTGTACTTGTGACACGCGCTCTTGAGAAGTGTTGAAATGGCCCGGGAGGACATTCTGATCAGCTTTCAGTTTGCCGGTGGTCGGGCTGCTAGCTTGATTGATGCTTAGATTTGGCCGGGTATCTCTTGATGCCTGAGCATTACAATGGCGGTCGCCCCTAGCTTTTGAGCTCGAGACGGATTCCTCCCGGTTTAGCTCCGCTCGACGTTGTTTTAATAGCTTTCTGTAGGCAGCAAGGTGATTCCTGACCAGTTCCTTACAAAGCCCCGGTACATTCATGGCCTTAAATATGCGCGTCGGAGTTGCTGAATCGATCCCCATTTGGTGAACCACGTCTAGGAATCTGGAATGCAGTTCAGGGGGCCAAGCGAACCTCCTCTTATCGTGGCCCAAAATTGCATCGATGGCTTGACGACTGATTAACTCATCTCCAGCGGGACCCGACCCTATCGAAAATTGTTGTGCATGAGGCTGATATGCTTTGAGCTGGTCGGCGGTAACATCCAGCTCCTTGAAACTGTAACTCCAATCAAAGCGATGCAAATCCCATCCCCTAGGAGGCATTTGTATCATCTTCGTGGGATCATCCTGCTCATGCGTGACTCCGGAAAAATCTGGTTGAGCAGGAGATGCCCCGAGGGAGTAGGGTGGTAAATGAACGTCTTCAATCATCGCGTGAGGCTTATCGGGGAATATCTTACCGAGGGCGACGAGGTTATCGCAATGAGGGCAAACAGTAATATTGAGAGCTTTTTCATACCTCATGTTTTCTGTTCGCAGCTTTTGGTTTTCTTCCTTTAAAATCTCGACCACCTGACGTTTGCGTTGAGCCCTCGATTTGGATCTCCTATTTTGAAACCAAAACTGGATCCTCGACTGATTAATCCCCAACTCCCGGCTCAATTCAATTCTCCACTTCTTTTTCATGTAATGGCTTTTACTGAAAAGGGTTTCCAGCATTTGGGTTTCCTCCTGAGAGTATTGGTGAGGACGTCTTCTTTTCCCGAGTTGAGCGTTGTGGATGTCGTTGTCGTCGTCGCCGTGATCTTGATTTCCGTTGCCAGAAGTGTTGGGCTCCATGGTTTTGGCGTTAGACTTGACCTTGGAATCTTCGAGATCCCTCTGTGGTTCAATTTCTGAGATTTTTGAGTCAGTCGCCTCTAGCAGCTGACAGTAACCTCTTAAATATGTTGGATTGAGAAATGTTTGATTGGTTCTTGCCCACTCAGAGTTCTCCACTCTCTCCTGTATGCTCACTCCCTATAAAGTTTTCTTCGAGTGACTTTGCATGTTCAGGAGACCTCTTCAAGCATCATTAGGCAAACGTTCCCCCTCAAGACCTTGAATTTCTCGCTTAGCTTTTCAACGTGATGGGACTGCCAAACCCTGTTAGGGCTCTCTTCGATAGTTGCGCTTTCCTCCCACCTAACTCTAATAATGGTGATCCCGACAAATCTTTTACATCTTTTAATTGATGAGCCGGAAATCGCGGACCGAAACGAATCCAATGGTTCTCATGAGGGGACCTCCTGCTTTACCCCCTAACTGGGCTCCACCAGCATTATTACTGAGACCCTTCATCATCCTCGAGTTGCTATAAAATGAGGAATTAATGTATGGAAGGTTAACGTTCTCGCATAATCAGCTTCTTCTTTCTAATCTCTCTGTTAAACTCGTCTTATTCTCAAGCCAACCCAACGCAAATGGCCTCCTCTCCCGTACGCACTTTTTCAACTGATGTCTTGGCCCAGTGGGAAAAGCTTTATAACCTACTGGGTCGCTGTTACGCGCACATAACCGATCATTCTGCAACCGAGGATGCAATCTGTGTCCTGCTCGAGGACCTTGATACCACTTCTCTCGAAGGTACTACACTGGGGAGGGAATATAGAACTTTCCCGACTCTCTTTGCACACTCCTTAGAGGCCTATCGTGTTGCTAATCGGGAGGTTCTGGTGGCTCGCGTCTTGCGGGCTCGTTATGAGGATCGATCTGATCATTTGGTGCTGACCAACTATCTGGTTGATAGTTACAAAAAGGCCGTCGAGTTTGCTAATGAGCGGGTCGCGACGTTGCTTCGCGAGAGGAGAAATCTGGTGGATCAATTGGCCATATCCCTGACCACCGGCGAGCATGACCGCCGCAACGTCCTGTTGAGGCTTCAGAGCGACTGGCAGGAAGAACGGCTCGACAAAATAACCGAGGACATAGCTCGCGGGAATGGACTGGTTCGGGACCTGGAAGTAGTCACCGAAGAACACGAGGCCAAGGTCGCCGAAGTTAAGGGAGAATGCAAAAGTCTTCTCCTCAGGCTTGCCGACCACAACATGCGGAGCTGGGAGTATGAGCAGAGCATTAACAACATGTAGGGTCAGTTGGGATCCTTTGTGTCGTTAATTAGGGCTCACTTTGGCTTTACTTTTCCACCCCGACTTGTATGACCTGCTCCTGAAAACCCTCCGCTGAGCAAAATAAATGAAAGTTCTCGTGTGTGTGTTTTAACTTCTGTATGGTTCATTTCTTCGAGCATCCAAACATCTTCAACTTGAGTGAGCCGAACCATAATATCAATAAGCCGAGCAAATATGTCCTGATTTTATAACTCGTCCATGATCAGATGAGAGAATAGCCTCAGACTTATCCAGGAGAAGATTTCTCTCTATTACCTATTTTTTTCACTGCAAATGAAACGACTGAATCAGAAGGAATAATTTGAAAAAGAAAGCATAAACCCCTTTCAATCTTATGCTTGCTCGTGATTAATAAGGACAAAAACTTTTACAAGGGTTTTAATCTTGCGCAAAAAGTTTTTTATCAGTATTCTTCGAAGGAAAGCATATTATTGAAAGGAACGTAATTCACGATAATCGCTTTTGATCAATTTCGAGGAGAACGAATTAGTCAAAAGCGCAATGCATAATGACGTGTTTTAAATTTAATTGAAGATACGGCATCCAAATCAAGGCCGTTTTGTTAAGAACGAGGGCAATTTGGACATCTATCTCGTCATTAAATTCGAAACAATGCCGATACTCTTGATCAATTATCGTGGATTACCAATGACGTACGACATGCATGAATCAATTCAAGTGTATAATTCCTTCTAGCGAAATTGGGGTTGGATTACCCTATACGACCAAAAAGGTCATGCAAGATTTCCAATTGATTTCCTCTAAAGGAATTATAAACTTGACTTGGGAGTATTCGGATGATTAGAGAAAATGCCACTATCACATTCCCATGACCCGTCAAAAGAAATACAACCAAGTTCCATCTGAATGTATACACCAATAGGTCCCTAATACAATCATTCTAAGGGGTGAGATAGAGAAAGCCTCGATAAAAATAAACCCTATACAAGAGGACTAGTAATGGAAAATGAAACAAAGGAATGTGATCTTAACGTTTAAGGAAGCCCCAAGTTCGATCTGTGACCTCCGGATCACTTGCCCCAACTCGTCATCTTCATTGGACGATATCTCAATAATGTCCATAGTAGGCTCCTTTGTTGCTCACTCGGTGCTTGTCATGGGATATCATCCTCTTCGTCTTCTATCAAGAACGTTTGGGAAAAACACACACATCTATCCTTGAAATGGCATTTAATCTAATCACCAGAATGCAATGAATGAAATGCCTATATTTATATGAACTGTAATAGATTTGAGGGATAGAGAGTCTTACCAACCAAACTCGTCGACTTATGTGCGGTTTTAGGTGTACCAACCGCCCAAAGACATGCGCATGAGACAAGTGATGGTGAACTTCTAAAAATCAGAGGGTTTGGCACCTAAGGTTAAGGTTCCCACCTCGAGTTCTGGAAAGAGCCGATTCCATTGCACAGCTATCGTTGCATTGGGACTCGATCCATAGTTCGAAGCGAGCGGAATTGAAAAGTGGATTACCCCGCGTTTTTCCTCACGGAGATTCCATTCTCAATTCCTTCTATTGTGTTCCTAAAGGCGGCGCCCGGGGTTTTAGGCGCGGTTGCGTGTGTCCACGTGTTGTGATTATCATAATGCAATTCATGCACATCAGTTTATCAATCAGCACTTCGAATCATCCACACAACATACATTCCTACGCCCAACCTGCATAAGACAATGTTAATCACGGACTACACCCCTTATTTCTCCAATCTGCCAAAGACATATAACACCTACCATAAGCGGACTTACCTCACCTTCGAGAGCGCCTGCAAGGTTAGAAAAATCACTCAGCGTTTTAATTACGGCCTAAGTCCACTTGAGGTCTAGAATCATATGTTCTAGAGCAAGAGTCCCCAGCGGAGTCGCCAGCTGTCGCGACCCGTCCGAAGGCGGACGCGGCTAATGGATTACCGATCGCTGGTCTTGGATCGGCACGGGCCCTCCCAGGCCCATACCAAATCGCGGCGGGAGTATTTTTCAAAGGGATTCGACAATAGCAGTCGATCGCTTTCGACCTTCAGTGTGGTCGTGGTGGTATGTGCAAATTGTGCATGCATTTGGAGTCGCCACCGGTCTTTCTTGGAGGGTAGACCGAAAACCTTACTGACCGATTGGGAGAGATCGATCAGTTCTGCGGAACCAGAGATTTTGGGTCGGGGACTTGGTTACGTTGGTGTTACTACCAACGCCCTTTCGGTACCTAACGCGAGTGATTTTCCAAGCTAAGAGTTCATGCAAGCGCGATTTTAGGTGAGGTGGGCTTGATTCGGGGTTTCATGCAGATTGGAAGACTATTCCTATCAATCACAATCAATTTAAATGAAAACGCAATCAAGTACATAAATAAATCACACTAATGCACACCAATTCAAATCAATGGTTTCCTAGTACAGCCATAAGGGCTTAGGTGAGGAGTGATTTGGGACCAGGGGAAAAATGGGAAGATTTGGAGGCGATTAGCCCGAAAGGCAAAATCGTCAATCTTTGGAAGATTTGGACACCGAATTACCCAAAATACTCCGTGGCCAGTTGATTGTGACCATTTCCCATTTTTGGGAATTTTTTAGAATTTTTCTGAATTTTTCCAATTTTTTTTGAATATTTTAATGATTTTCCATTTTTTATTGATTTTCCGTATTTTTTTTTATTTTTTTATTAACCTTTTTGTTTAAATAAATAAATAAAGGCCGAGTCCAAATCGAGTTTCTCAGACCCGGATCCGGATCAGGCTGTCGGGCCTGATCCAATCCGAGGAGGAAGACCCGAACCGGGCCCATTTTGAACCATGAATCCGGGCCCCTTTTTTTCTTTTCTTTGAACCTGTTGGACCCAACTTGCCTAGACCCAATCTTCTCCCATCAGCCTAACGCCGGCCCGGTTCTAAAAAGGCCCACAAGACCAAATGAAACTCACGACCAAACCAAGCATGAAGAGTAAATACTTACTGTTCATCATCTTCAAAAGACTCTCACTCCTTCCATATGCAAACAGGACCAGGCTCGAGCCGGCTTCGCTCCCGTGACCTGCGTGTTCGCCGCCGAAGCTGCCGACCTCCACCGGCGTCGACCATGAAACAAGGAGCATCGACCGCTCTCCTGCTGTCAACTCTCTCTATGTGGCGCAGCTCCTCTTCCTTGTAAAAGGTAGATGGAGGATAATCATAATAGATCTCGATGTTATGGCTCGCCTCATGCATGGGCTCGAACAACATTGCGGGAACCCTTCCACCAACTTCTGCATATAGTTCCCCGCCGCGCCGCACGACGTCGTCGCATGGACGTATAGGCGGTTGGGCTGCGTCGACGCCGGGATCGACGCGAGTCACCTGTTGTACACCGCGAATTCCGAGACCAGCTCCTGTAAACCGGCACGGCCTCCAGCTTCAACCCGTTCATGACAAACTCGGACAGCCCCTTCTGCTTTCACTCCGCATCTGCGCGAAGACCTCCATGTTCGGGAGCAGGTCTTCGGATGGCGAGGCGGCGGCGTCGTCAGTCCACGGTTGGCCGAACACTTGTTCGTAGATGACCTGGGAGGAGTGATCATGGTTGGGGTCGACGTAGACGGCTGAGCGCCGTAGGGGACGTGGAGCGAGTTGGAGTCGGCGACGGACAGAGGGGTGGCTCTCGGAGACCCTGTTTGGGTTGTGTTTGATTTTGGTGAAGACAGTGAAATCCAGTGGAGAACAGACGAGCTCATAGATTAGAGAAGAAAGAGGAGGGAGAAGCCGAGAAGGTGAGGGCTGTGTAGTCTCCGGCGGAGCGGCCGCTAAGTGGTGAGGGTGACTGCTGTCTCTTGATCGGCCATGGAAGGTTGTGATGCTCCCCTCTTCCCTTTTATGTCCGCCTCCCTCCCTGAGCTCTCCCTCGAACACCTTTCAGTGATTCATGCACATCTTCCTCCCAATGACAAAATAGAGTCGGTTCGATGGCTGGTGGATCATGCTGTGCCGGTGCCGGGTCAGCCCAAGCTCAGCGACGACGCCATCGACGAGGCGGAGCTTCTCAGCCAGCGGCAGGGTACTGGGGAATCGAAGGAGCGCGGTAAAAAAAAGAGTGTCTCGGTCACGGTGAGGTGAGGGTAGATGACGTCGTCCTGGGCCACGAACCCCGTCCGCCGTTTCACAGCCCTGGAGAAGGGCTGCCCGTTGTACGTGATCTTGTCAGACAGCTTACCGCCTAGGCGGCCACCAAGGGCCGTAAGGAGGGTGGTTGCCGCTGCCAGAGGACTCCAGCATCGCGAGTATCTCCCCGGGGCAGACTACACCGCTGATGCCGTTGAGGATGGTCTCTCTCTTGGGCTGCTGCTGTGCCACCCAAGCAGGATTGCTTTTGGTCCCAATTCCACCTTGTAAACCACCTCCAAAGTATGGGATACAAGGTGACTTGGATAAGGGACTGAGAACCGGCTTGAACAGGGTAAGCCAGGATCGTCTCCTTTGCTGTCCGCAGGTAGCCGAGATATGTCTTCTGACCTTGTACCGCCGCTGCCGTAGTGTCGTCGCAATGTGCTGGCCCTGGGGCCGTGCAAGGGAGGGGCCTCCGCCGAAAGGGGGGAGTGGTCCTGGTTCAGTGAAGGGATGGTCACTAAAAAAATATAAAAAAAAAATCCTCAAAAGAAGGAGAAGGCAGGGAGGGGGTGTTTGTTCGCGCGGGATCCCCTTCCTTTTTCTTGTTTATTCTTTCTTTTTTTGCGCGGTGGAGGACAGACTCCTGCTGTCCTCTACTTCTCCCAAGTCTCTCTTTTTTTCTCCTCTTTTTTTTAGTGGACGTGCCCAACTCCTAAAATAAGAGGACCATGCTGTTCTTTTCCTTGGATCCACCTGCACCATCTTGTCTTTCCTTTTTTTTTTATCATTATTCCTGTTTTGGTTTTTGAGGCGCCGCTCCCCCACTCTTGCTCAATGGATAATCTGTCTTCCACTCCCTCTTCTTTTCATTTTTTTTAAATCCTTTCTAGTCCCCTCACGAAGAAGAGAAGCAATGAGCGTTTATATATTGTAGATGGTGGTCGTTGTCAAGACTATAAAATCTACAAATTAAAAGACTCGATTGGCATTTTTTTGCTCGGTTCGGGTTTATGTTTGTGAAGGAACATATTAACCCGAGCCGAATTTTCGAGATTTAAAGTAACACACTTGAATAGGAAATTAAAACAAAATTATTTAATATTTTTGGGTACTTTTCTGACCACGAATGGTATTTTTCTGATTTTTTGGGTATTTTTATAATTAAATAAATTCGAAAAATATTATAAAATATCAAAAAATATTTTTTGTTCAAAATTGGTCCCCGAGGCTAGGCCAAGGCTTCCAAAGTTGATTTTGTAATTTTATGACTTTTTTTATATTTTTAATTAATTTTGAAGAATAAAAATCACAATAATAGATGGTCAAAAATCAGGTGTCAACAGTTATCTATACAAAAGTCGCAATTTTCCTAAGGTTCTTCGAGTAGAAATGACTTTAAGAATGTGAAATTAACTAACCACCTATTTGATCAATACTTGGATTGACAATGGTTAATATTTCAAGATAACAAATAAATAAAAAATTAGGGTACTTCAACAAAGGATTATATATTCAATAGGTAGGAGTTTTCGGCAATTCGTCAAACAGAAAAGAGCATAATATGACAAAAATGCCTAACTAACAATTTGATGGCCGCGCAAAACATTTGCAGTGATCCTTAACTTGACTCTAGCTATTATTTGAAGCGTAATACTAAATAAAAAAATGATGACACATCAACCTAGTGTTATCTATACAAAAGTTGCAATTTTCCTAAGGTTCTTCGAGTAGAAATGACTTTAAGAAGCTGAAATTAACTAACCACATATTTGATCAATACTTGGATTGACAATGCTTAATATTTAAAGATAACTAGTAAATAAAAAATTAGGGTACTTAAACAAAGGATTATATATTCAATAGGTAGGAGTTTTCGGCAATTCTTCAAACAGAAAAGAGCATAATATGACAATAATGCCTAATTACCTTTTTGATCGCCGCGCAAAACATTTGCAGTGATCCTTAACTTGACTCTAGCTATTATTTCAAGCGTAATAATAATTAAAAAAATGATGATACATCAACATAGTGTTATCTATACAAAAGTCGCAATTTTCCTAAGGTTCTTCGAGTAGAAATGACTTTAAGAAGGTGAAATTAACTAACTACCTATTTGATCGATACTACGATTGCAATGCTTAATATTTCAAGATAACTAATAAATAAAAAATTAGGGTACTTCAACAAAGGATTAGATATTCAATAGGTAGGAGTTTTCGGCAAGTCGTAAAACAGAATGGATCGTAATATGACAAAAATGCCTAACTATCTATTTGATGGCCGCGCAAAACATTTGCAGTGATCCTTAACTTGACTCTAGCTATTATTTGAAGCGTAATAATAAATAAAAAAATGATGACACATCAACATAGTGTTATCTATACAAAAGTTGCAATTTTCCTAAGGTTCTTCGAGTAGAAATGACTTCAAGAAGCTGAAATTAACTAACCACCTATTTGATCAATACTTGGATTGACAATGCTTAATATTTAATGATAACTAGTAAATAAAAAATTAGGGTACTTCACCAAAGGATTATATATTCAATAGGTAGGAGTTTTTGGCAATTCGTGAAACAGAAAAGAGCATAATATGACAAAAATGCCTAACTAACTATTTGATGACCGCGCAAAACATTTGCAGTGATCCTTAACTTGACTCTAGCTATTATTTGAAGCGTAATAATAAATAAAAAAATGATGATACATCAACATAGTGTTATCTATACAAAAGTCGCAATTTTCCTAAGGTTCTTTGAGTAGAAATGACTTTAAGAATGTGAAATTAACTAACCACCTATTTGATCGATACTTGGATTGACAATGCTTAATATTTCAAGATAACAATTAAATAAAAAATTAGGGTACTTCAACAAAGGATTATATATTCAATAGGTAGGAGTTTTCGGCAATTCGTCAAACAGAAAAGGGCATAATATGACAAAAATGCCTAACTCACTATTTGATGGCCGCGCAAAACATTTGCAGTGATCCTCAACTTGACTCTAGCTATTATTTGAAGCGTAATAATAAATAAAAAAATGATGATACATCAACATAGTGTTATCTATACAAAAGTCGCAATTTTCCTAACGTTCTTCGAGGAGAAATGACTTTAAGAATGTGAAATTAACTAACCACCAATTTGATCGATACTTGGATTGACAATGGTTAATATTTCAAGATAACAAATAAATAAAAAATTAGGGTACTTCAACAAAGGATTATATATTCAATTGGTAGGAGTTTTCGGCAATTCAACAAACAGAAATGAGCATAATATGACAAAAATGCCTAACTACATATTTGATCGCCGCGCAAAACATTTGCAGTGATCCTTAACTTGACTCTAGCTATTATTTGAAGCGTAATAATAAATAAAAAAATGATGATACATCAACATAGTGCTATCTATACAAAAGTCGCAATTTTCCTAACGTTCTTCGAGGAGAAATGACTTTAAGAATGTGAAATTAACTAACCACCAATTTGATCGATACTTGGATTGACAATGGTTAATATTTCAAGATAACAAATAAATAAAAAATTAGGGTACTTCAACAAAGGATTATATATTCAATAGGTAGGAGTTTTCGGCAATTTGTCAAACAGAAAAGAGCATAATATGACAAAAATGCCTAACTAACTATTTGATGGCCGCGCAAAACATTTGCAGTGATCCTTAACTTGACTCTAGCTATTATTTGAAGCGTAATAATAAATAAAAAAATGATGATACATCAACATAGTGTTATCTATACAAAAGTCACAATTTTCCTAACGTTCTTCGAGGAGAAATGAATTTAAGAATGTGAAATTAACTAACCACCTATTTGATCGATACTTGGATTGACAATGCTTAATATTTCAAGATAACAATTAAATAAAAAATTAGGGTACTTCAACAAAGGATTATATATTCAATAGGTAGGAGTTTTCGGCAATTCGTCAAACAGAAATGAGCATAATATGACAAAAATGCCTAACTACATATTTGATCGCCGCGCAAAACATTTGCAGTGATCCTCAACTTGACTCTAGCTATTATTTGAAGCGTAATAATAAATAAAAAAATGATGATACATCAACATAGTGTTATCTATACAAAAGTCGCAATTTTCCTAACGTTCTTCGAGGAGAAATGACTTTAAGAATGTGAAATTAACTAACCACCAATTTGATCGATACTTGGATTGACAATGGTTAATATTTCAAGATAACAAATAAATAAAAAATTAGGGTACTTCAACAAAGGATTATATATTCAATTGGTAGGAGTTTTCGGCAATTCAACAAACAGAAATGAGCATAATATGACAAAAATGCCTAACTACATATTTGATCGCCGCGCAAAACATTTGCAGTGATCCTTAACTTGACTCTAGCTATTATTTGAAGCGTAATAATAAATAAAAAAATGATGATACATCAACATAGTGCTATCTATACAAAAGTCGCAATTTTCCTAACGTTCTTCGAGGAGAAATGACTTTAAGAATGTGAAATTAACTAACCACCAATTTGATCGATACTTGGATTGACAATGGTTAATATTTCAAGATAACAAATAAATAAAAAATTAGGGTACTTCAACAAAGGATTATATATTCAATAGGTAGGAGTTTTCGGCAATTTGTCAAACAGAAAAGAGCATAATATGACAAAAATGCCTAACTAACTATTTGATGGCCGCGCAAAACATTTGCAGTGATCCTTAACTTGACTCTAGCTATTATTTGAAGCGTAATAATAAATAAAAAAATGATGATACATCAACATAGTGTTATCTATACAAAAGTCACAATTTTCCTAACGTTCTTCGAGGAGAAATGAATTTAAGAATGTGAAATTAACTAACCACCTATTTGATCGATACTTGGATTGACAATGCTTAATATTTCAAGATAACAATTAAATAAAAAATTAGGGTACTTCAACAAAGGATTATATATTCAATAGGTAGGAGTTTTCGGCAATTCGTCAAACAGAAAAGTGCATAATATGACAAAAATGCCTAACTCACTATTTGATGGCCGCGCAAAACATTTGCAGTGATCCTTAACTTGACTCTAGCTATTATTTGAAGCGTAATAATAAATAAAAAAATGATGATACATCAACATAGTGTTATCTATACAAAAGTCGCAATTTTCCTAACGTTCTTCGAGGAGAAATGACTTTAAGAATGTGAAATTAACTAACCACCAATTTGATCGATACTTGGATTGACAATGGTTAATATTTCAAGATAACAAATAAATAAAAAATTAGGGTACTTCAACAAAGGATTATATTTTCAATTGGTAGGAGTTTTCGGCAATTCAACAAACAGAAATGAGCATAATATGACAAAAATGCCTAACTACATATTTGATCGCCGCGCAAAACATTTGCAGCGATCCTTAACTTGACTCTAGCTATTATTTGAAGCATAATAATAAATAAAAAAATGATGATACATCAACATAGTGCTATCTATACAAAAGTCGCAATTTTCCTAACGTTCTTCGATGAGAAATGACTTTAAGAATGTGAAATTAATTAACCACCAATTTGATCGATACTTGGATTGACAATGGTTAATATTTCAAGATAACAAATAAATAAAAAATTAGGGTACTTCAACAAAGGATTATATATTCAATTGGTAGGAGTTTTCGGCAATTCAACAAACAGAAATGAGCATAATATGACAAAAATGCCTAACTACATATTTGATCGCCGCGCAAAACATTTGCAGTGATCCTTAACTTGACTCTAGCAATTATTTGAAGCGTAATAAAAAATAAAAAAATGATGAGACATCAACATAGTGTTATCTATACAAAAGTCGCAATTTTCCTAAGGTTCTTCGAGTAGAAATGACTTTAAGAAGGTGAAATTAACTAACCACCTATTTGATCGATACTTGGATTGACAATGCATAATATTTCAAGATAACAAATAAATAAAAAATTAGGGTACTTCAACAAAAGATTAGATATTCAATAGGTAGGAGTTTTCGGCAAGTCGTAAAAAGAAAGGATCGTAATATGACAAAAATGCTTAACTAACTATTTGATGGCCGCGCAAAACATTTGCAGTAATCCTTAACTTGACTCTAGCTATTATTTGAAGCGTAATAATAAATAAAAAAAATGATGACACATCAACATAGTGTTATCTATACAAAAGTTGCAATTTTCCTAAGGTTCTTCGAGTAGAAATGACTTTAAGAAGCTGAAATTAACTAACCACCTATTTGATCAATACTTGGATTGACAATGCTTAATATTTAAAGATAACTAGTAAATAAAAAACTAGGGTACTTAAACAAAGGATTATATATTCAATAGGTAGGAGTTTTCGGCAATTCTTCAAACAGAAAAGAGCATAATATGACAAAAATGCCAAACTACCTTTTTGATCGCCGCGCAAAACATTTGCAGTGATCCTTGTTGACACCTGATTTTTGATCAGTCTTTCATAGTTTATTTTTTAAAAATTCATAAAAAATCTATAAAAAGTTAAAAAAAATTAAAAAATCATCTTTGGTACCCTTGACCAAGCTAAAGGAACCATTTTTGATAAAAAAAAATAATTTGTCATATTTTTTAATATTTTCCAAAAATAGAAAAATACTTGAAAAATGA
The DNA here is from genome assembly GCA_021437785.1 of Rhodomyrtus psidioides. Taxonomy (NCBI): domain Eukaryota; kingdom Viridiplantae; phylum Streptophyta; class Magnoliopsida; order Myrtales; family Myrtaceae; genus Rhodomyrtus; species Rhodomyrtus psidioides. Next base: position 4,490,923 of record JAILYB010000059.1, on the reverse strand, counting down.
AGAAAAATAGCGTTCGATGTCGTAAAAATATAGAATAATAGTCAATATTTTTATTTTAATTTCCTTTTCATTTTGAACTCATAAATAGTCAAAATTCAAGTTCAATTGCATGTGTTTCTTCACGACGCATAGAGTTGAATTTGGCAAAAAAATGTCATTCGAGTATTTTAATTTGTAAATTTCTACATATTTTTTAGTCTTGACGTCCAATTAGATCGACCACCATCTACAATAAATTCCCCTTGCTGAATATTTTCGTTTTTGTTTCACATGATTTCATGGTGTAAAACGCCGAGTGGATCCCCAAATATAATCGGGTCGGCATGAGTTCGATAGCTCGTCCAAGACCAAACCAGGGCACGGCGAACCCCATGTGAGTACTCTCGAACTCCTTCGATGCTTCCTAATGCTTTTCTTAGGTTAGATCGTGTGTAGAATGGCTAGGACAGCTAAATCATTCTTGAGCTGTGATTGATAAATAGGACCTTACTAGGAATGCCATGTGATTTATTTGCATATCTAGATTCCTTGAGTTGGGCATTTTATTACTGATTGTGATTGCTAGGATAATCACTCTTATCTACATGAATTTCTAGATTTAGGGTTCATACCTTACTCATCCGCATGAATCTCAGGCTAGAAAATTCAGTCAACTTAGGTACCGAAAGGGCGTTAACTCTGACAGTTGGTGTAACTAAGTCCCCGAAACCATTTCTCTGGTTCTCGCAGAATTGAATAGAAACTCCCAACTATTCGATTGGGTGGTCCAATCATACCCTAAAAAAATGATTGGTGGCGACTCCATGGCATGCACACTTAGCACATGTCACTAGACCACACTGAAAGTCGATCACGCATACCTCCGTTGCGATTTGGGTAATGGGCCTTGGGAGAGGCCCGCGTCCGACCAGACAGGACGGCCCATTAGCCCTCGAGAGCCCGACAACCTCAAGAGGGTCGCGACAGACTGGCGACTCCGCTGGGGACTGGTTCTTAACCATTTAGTGGACTTGAGCCGATTAAAAAGTTGATTGATTCTTCTAACCTAATTTTATGCAGATGCTCTCGAAAGTGAGGTGTATATGCTAACGATAGGTGTTATATGTTTTTGCAGATTGGAGAAATAAGGGGTGTAGTCCGTGATTAACATTGTCTTATGCAGGTTGGGCGTAGGAATGTATGTTGTGTGGATGATTTGAAGTGCTGATTGATAAACTGCTATGCATGAATTGCATTGTGATGATCACAACACGTGGACACACACAACCGCGCCTAAAACCCCGGGCGTCGCCTATAGGAACACAATAGAAGGAATTGAAAATGGAATCTCCGTGAGGAAAAACGCGGGGTAATCCACTTTTCAATTCCGCTCGCTTCGAACTATGGATCGAGTCCCAATGCATCGATAGCTGTGCAATGGAATCGGCTCTTTCTAGAACTCGAAGTGGGAACCTTAACCTTAGGTGCCAAACCCTCTGATTTTTAGAAGTTCACCATAACTTATCTCATGCGCATGTCTTTGGGCGGTTGGTACACCTAAAACCGCACATAAGTCGACGAGTTTGGTTGGTAAGACTCTCTATACCTCGAATCTATTACAGTTCATATAAATATAGGCATTTCATTCATTGCATTCTGGTGATTAGATTAAATGCCATTTCAAGGATAGATGTGTGTGTTTTTCCCAAACGTCCTTGATAGAAGACGAAGAGGATGATATCCCATGACAAGCACCGAGTGAGCAACAAAGGAGCCTACTATGGACATTATTGAGATATCGTCCAATGAAGATGACGAGTTGGGGCAAGTGATCCGGAAGTCACAGATCGAACTTGGGGCATCCTTAAACGTTAGGATCACATTCCTTTGTTTCATTTTCCATTGCTAGTCCTCTTGTATAGGGTTTACTTTTATCGAGGCTTTCTCTATCTCACCCCTTAGAGTGATTGTATTAGGGATCTATTGGTGTATACATTTAGATGGAACTTGGTTGTATTTCTTTTGACAGGTCATGGGAATGTGATAGTGGCATTTTCTCTAATCATCCGAATACTCCCAAGTCAAGTTTATAATTCCTTTAGAGAAAATTAAAATTGGAAATCTTGCACGACCTTTTTGGTCATATAGGGTAATCCAACCTCAATTTCGCTAGAAGGAATTATACACTTGAATTGGTCCATGCATGTTTTACGTCGCTGGTAATCCACGATAATTGATCGAGAATATCGGCGTTGTTTTGAATTTAATGACGAGATAGATGTCCAAATTACTCTCGTTCTTAACAAAACGGCCTTGATTTGGATGCCGTATCTTCAATTAAATTTAAAACACGTTATTATGCCTCGCACTTTTGAGTAATTCGTTCCTCTCGAAATTGATCAAAAGCGATTATTGTGAATTACATTCCTTTCAATAGTATGCTTTCTTTCGAGGAATATTGATAAAAACTTTTCGCGCAAGATTAAAACCCTTGTAAAAGTTCTTGTCCTTATTAATCATGGGCAAGCATAGGATTGAAAGGGGTTTTTGATTTCTTTTTCAAATTATTCCTTCTGATTCTGTCTTTTTATTTGCAGGTAAAAAAAATAGGTAATAGAGAGAAATCTTTTCCTGGACAAGTCTAAGGCTATTATCTCATCTGATCATGAGCGAGTTATAAAATCAGGACATATTTGCTCGGCTTACTGATATTATGGTTCGGCTCACCCAAGTTGAAGATGTTCGGATGCTCGAAGAAATGAACCATACAGAAGTTAAAACACACACACAAGAGTTCTCATTTATTTTGCTCAGTGGAGGGTTTTCAAAAGTAGGTCATACAATTCGGGGTAGAAAAGTAAAGCCGAAGTGAGCCCTAATTAACGACACGAAGGAGCCCAACTGACCCTCCATGTTATTAATGCTCTGCTCATACTCCCAACTCTGCATGTCATGGTCGGCAAGCCTGAGGAGAAGACTTTTGCATTCTCCCTTAACTTCGGCGACCTTGGCCTCATGTTCTTCGGCGATTGTTTCCAGGTCTCGAACCAGTCCATTCCCGCGAGCTATGTCCGCGGTTATTTTGTCGAGCCGTTCTTCCTGCCAGTCGCTCTGAAGCCTCAACAGGACATTGCGGCGGTCATGCTCGCCGGTGGTCAGGGATAGGGCCAATTGCTCCACCAGATTTCTCCTCTCGCGAAGCAACGTCGCGACCCGCTCATTAGCAAACTCGACGGCCTTTTTGTAACTATCGGCCAGATAGTTGGTCAGCACCAAATGATCAGATCGATCCTCATAACGAGCTCGCAAGACGCGAGCCACGAGAACCTCCCGATTAGCAGCACGGTAGGCCTCTAAGGAGTGTGCAAAGAGAGTCGGGAAAATTCTATATTCCCTCCCCAGTGTAGTACCTTCGAGAGAAGTGGTATCAAGGTCCTCGAGCAAGACACAGATTTCATCCTCGGTCGCAGAATGATCGGTTATGTGTGCGTAACCGCGACCCAGTAGGTTATAAAGCTTTTCCCACTGGGCCAAGACATCAGTTGAAAAAGTGCGTACGGGAGAGGAGGCCATTTGCGTAGGGTTGGCTTGAGAATAAGACGAGTTTGACAGAGAGATTAGAAGGAAGAAGCTGATTATGCGAGAACGTTAACCTTCCATACATTAATTCCTCATTTTATAGCAACTCGGGGATGATGAAGGGTCTCAGTAATAATGCCGGTGGAGCCCAGTTAGGGGGTAAAGCAGGAGGTCCCCTCACGAGAACCATTGGATTCGTTTCGGTCCGCGATTTCCGGCTCATCAATTAAAAGATGTAAAAGATTTGTCGGGATCACCATTATTAGAGTTAGGTGGGAGGTAAGCGCAACTATCGAAGAGAGCCCTAACAGGATTTGGCAGTCCCATCACAATTGAAAAGCTAAGCGAGAAATTCAAAGTCTTGAGGGGGAACGTTTGCCTAATGATGCTTGAAGAGCGTCTCCTGAACATACGAAGTCACTCGAAGAAAACTTTATAGGGAGTGAGCATACATGAGAGAGTGGAGAACTCTGAGTGGGCAAGAACCAATCAAACATTTCTCAATCCAACATATTTAAGAGGTTATTGTCAGCTGCTAGAGGCGATTGACTCAAAAATCTCAGAAATTGAACTACAGAGGGATCTCGAAGATTCCAAGATCAAGTCTAACGCCAAAACCATGGAGCCCAACACTTCTGGCAACGGAAATCAAGATCACGGCGACGACGACAACGACATCCACGATGTTCAACTCGGGAAAAGAAGACGTCCTCACCAATACTCTCAGGAGGAAACCCAAATGCTGGAAACCCTTTTCAGTAAAAGCCATTACATGAAAAAGAAGTGGAGAATTGAATTGAGCCGGGAGTTGGGGATTAATCAGTCGAGGATCCAGTTTTGGTTTCAAAATAGGAGATCCAAATCGAAGGCTCAACGCAAACGTCAGGTGGTCGAGATTTTAAAGGAAGAAAACCAAAAGCTGCGAACAGAAAACATGAGGTATGAAAAAGCTCTCAATATTACCGTTTGCCCTCATTGCGATAACCTCGTCGCCCTCGATAAGATATTCCCCGATAAGCCTCACGCGATGATTGAAGACGTTCATTTACCACCCTACTCCCTCGGGGCATCTCCTGCTCAACCAGATTTTGCCGGAGTCACGCATGAGCAGGATGATCCTACGAAGATGATACAAATGCCTCCTGGGGGATGGGATTTGCATCGCTTTGATTGGAGTTACAGTTTCAAGGAGCTGGATGTTACCGCCGACCAGCTCAAAGCATATCAGCCTCATGCACAACAATTTTCGATAGGGTCGGGTCCTGCTGGAGATGAGTTAATCAGTCGTCAAGCCATCGATGCAATTTTGGGCCACGATAAGAGGAGGTTCGCTTGGCCCCCTGAATTGCATTCCAGATTCCTAGACGTGGTTCACCAAATGGGGATCGACTCAGCAACTCCGACGCGCATATTTAAGGCCATGAATGTACCGGGGCTTAGTAAGGAGCTGGTCAGGAATCACCTTGCTGCCTACAGAAAGCTATTAAAACAACGTCGAGCGGAGCTAAACCGGGAGGAATCCGTCTCGAGCTCAAAAGCTAGGGGCGACCGCCATTGTAATGCTCAGGCATCAAGAGATACCCGGCCAAATCTAAGCATCAATCAAGCTAGCAACCCGACCACCGGCAAACTGAAAGCTGATCAGAATGTCCGCCCGGGCCATTTCAACATTTCTCAAGAGCGCGTGTCACAAGTACAGCGAGTGCGAACTCCTCCATTCGAGCAGCAGTCGGCTGGTGCTCTGCCTGCCGCTGGTCAACCCACGACAGACGATTTCTTCGATGAGGGGCTCGATGCCTTGTTCAATCAGTGGGAAGCTGGCATGCTTGGACAGCCATGATCTAGCACCTGACTCGGGGCACGATGGGTCGGTCACTACGAACACCCATAGAAAGAAGAACATGTTCACGAGTAGATCACTCATTTTATCGTTGTAAAGTTCCTACGGGAACATTTTTCTTTAATGACTATAGTTAAACCAACGCTATCGACGAACATCGTCATGCTCAGTTGTGATGATCCCTTGTTAGATTAAGTCTGAAACCAGAGACGGTCTTTAAAATTTTGAGTGGCCACGAACTCATTCCTCACCAAGCGCCCGGGATGCTGAAATGAAGAGTAACAGCATGCACAGGGAAAATGCCACTTTCGTTTGAACGATGAAAAGGGGTTGAGAGAAGATCATAGCGTTAATTCCCATGGAGATAAATGAATTAAACGGAGTCATTAATTGCGGGTCCACCGCTGCTCCCCACGTTCTCGGGCCTAGCAAATCATAAAAGGCGCCGAAAGATTGTAGACCCACCACTTTGAAGACTGAACTAGGGGACGAGCGCAATACTCGATGAAACCGAATCAATGCAAGAGAGTTTGTGATCCTATCACGAGGAAAAAGAAAGGGGAATACAGACGATGAGTAATTGCAGGATCTCGGGAGGAGCGCTTGCTTGCTGGTCTTCATATGCAGCCTGAAGGATGGTTCCAGGACACGCACAATCACTTGAGAAAATTTCTAGAGTGAGCAAACACGTAAGAGCGAATTGAGAAAGCTGAGTGAACTAGATCAGCCCGAGATACCCCGATCCATCATGTTTAAAAGTTATTCCCATCTGCTAGAAACGCCCGACCTGGACATTTCTGAGCACGAACTGCTGGGAGACTTTGAAGATCCTGGAGCTGAATCCTGCCCGAAGGCCATAGAGACTGACTCCTCCAGCGATGAAATTCTAGGTTTCAGCTACGAAGAAGGAGTATACAATGATGACCGGAGTCGGAAAAGGAAGCAACTACAACGCCACACTCCAGGCCAAATCCGAGAGCTCGAAGCTTTCTTCAATGAATGCCCCACTCCAAGCAGACAACAGAAAATGGAGTTGAGCCGAAAAATAGGATTGGAGCTTTCGAAGGTCAAGTTTTGGTTCGCCAACAAACGAACCCGGGTGAAACAGCAATACGCAGACCATGAGTTACTGGTCCTGAAGGAGGAGAATGAGAAGCTTCAAGCTGAAAGCGCGAGATATAAGGAAGCTCTGACCAAGGCCACCTGCCTTAATTGTGGTAATCCTGTTGTCCTCGGCGAGGTGTTCCTCGATGAACCGTCCCTGTTGACGAATAACGCTCAGCTGTTACCGTATTCTCCACAGCATTTTCCGACACAACCAGATATCGCCGGAGATCTGCATGAGCAAGTCAACACCATAGGATCAACACCAACATCCTCTGAGAAATGGGATATGAATCATCACAGGGGGAGTTCTCTCAATGACGAACTCGCTGTCACAGCCAGCCAATCCAAAGTCGGTGAGTCCCTCCCTGGACAACTTTTGAAACGACTAGATCCCGTAGAGAATAGCTACCGAAGTATTGACGATATTTTGGGTGATAAGAGAACAAGGTTTTACTGGACCTATGAACTTCACACCAAATTTGTTGATGCAATTCGAGAGCTGGGAGTTGATTCGGCTAGCCCACTACGCATACTCGAGATTATGAATGTGCCGGGGCTCTCTAGAATTAACGTCGAGTCTCACCTCAAGTACTATAGGAGATTGCTAAGGGATGGAAGGATAGCGTTAAACCATCATAAAGCCAGTTGGAGCTCAAGTGCCGGGCAGAGTTACAACCACGATGATTGGAGAGCCGAGAGCACCCAACCGTGTTTCAGCAATGACGGGACCAGCAGTCGTGTCAGCGACTCCTCTAACCCAAATCAGAATGCTCCGCCGAGCTATCTCAATACTCCTCAAGAGTATATACCGCAGTTCCAGCACATAGGGATTCCTCAGTTTGAGCGCGATTCGGTCATTAATGCTGTCCCTGAAGCGGATCTGGCATTGGTAGAGAGTGCACATATAAACCTGCCGGTCATTGGAGGAAGTTCCAATTCGAGGGGTCAAGTTGCTCACGGCGAGAGCAAAGAGAGGAATCCCTCGCCTGCAGTCGACGACAGCCAATCTGGGCACCAAAGGCTAGAAAGAACAGGCGATTTCCTTGAGGAGGAGCTGGACACTTAGATCAATACTCTTCAGGAATGTATGTCTCGACCCCAACAGGGCAATGATGAAGGTTCCAGCTCAAAGACTCCAGTTCCTCACAATGAAGGCGATGAAGGAAATCTGCCCCCAACAATTGTTGATACCCAACTTGAACATCAATGGCTCGAAGACCCGAGCAATTTCCTTGGCGATGAGTTCAATCTTTGGCTCGATCAATTTGGAGCCGGAGGGCCATCGCAGTGGTGACGCAAGGCAGGTGACCAAACGTCTGATGCAAGGCATGGTTATTCGATGAAAAATGCTTAGACGAAAGGGGTGGAACACTCCTATTGAATATGTTGTTGATCGCACTGTAAGGTTCCCACGGGAACATATTTCATTAATGTCTAGAACTAATTGCGCGTGAGTGTCAACATCACCCTTTGAGCATCTTCAAGCCGAGGGCCGTGGATTAATCGCTTAATCCGTGGAGCAAGTTCCCCGAACAATGACTATCACCCGCGGAGTATAATGGGATCTACCCCTTCAATACGAAATACGTTTGGCCGCGAAGCCACCTATTTGGTAAAACGATGTATCGTTCCTAAACGATCTTCAATCGAATACCGAAGTAATGTCTCATTTCTTTCCCTTCTCAGGTGATAAACGTGGATAAATCACTCAAGGAGCCATTTGTTCGAATAACAGAACAGACGTTGCCTAACTGGGGGCAGATGAACCATTGATGTTGCAAACACTCCAAGAATGGATAGGCGGATTTGATAGATGTTGTTCATATCAATACGCAATATCAGAACGGGATGAGAACCAAGAGTAAAGTTGTATCGTTCCAATTTGTCTTGAATTTGAGAATATGAATTGATACTCGTTATTTATCCTTGACAGGGGAATCGCCTTACAGACGAACAGGTTTTCACATCCCATGTATTACCCGTTAGAATACATGACCAAGGGTAAATTGTATCGTTCTAATTTTTTGAAAAATTCGTGAACGTACAATAACATGTTTCTTCCGCATTTTCAGGATCTCCAGCCGCGGGGGACAGGTAAGTATCCCTTTCCCCAATCCATTGAAGATGTTAAATAAAAAACAGAGAGAAAAAGAAAAGCTTTCAGAATCTAATGTCTAGAAAAGACATAGAATTCAAACTTCATTGGCATTCATGTCTTAAAACAGGAGGTTATCTGAACATGAATAAGAACATGCATGGTGCATCATAAAATCCCCTTGACGGGTAAAATTTTTGGAGAAAATGAAAGAGATTTTTTCCAATCAAAAGTTCAAAACTTTTAAAAGGACGTTTTCTCAAAAGAAAAGAGGCAAAGCCTAGTCCAAACACGTCCTACACACACTGGAGAGAAGTGGAGCGGATCAGATAGCAAAATCTGGACCTACGGAAGTAGGGATTATTCGCAACGATTACATGGGTTGGGATGACGGAGGCATTCGTTTCATATCCCTCAAACACTACAGGTGACCGTTGATAAACCCTTTGAACGACGGTTTTCATTCTTAACCCTGTCAAGAACCACCCCACATCGGGGCAAAATGGAGGTGAGTCCAGCGGTATCAGGAGAAAATGGTTAGAAATTTTCTTGCTCGGACTAACATCAATCTTTGTGTGTTGTTTATATGGTAATCCAAGTGCCATAGGATGACGAGAAGCATTCATTTCTCTATCCCACACACCATATCCTTTGCACAGCCAAGTTGAGCCTGCAAATTCATTTCATAAACCCCTGTTGGTGATCATGGGATGTTTCAAGATGGAAACTGCATCACTCCAAGAACGGAAGAAATCAAGAGATGGGATTTATAGAAAAATCTCATATCGGCGTTTAAATGTGCTATGATTCAAGTTGTATATCTAGCACAATTTTCTGAACATCGTAGTTCCAAAGGAAAAGAAAAGGCGGGATTTCAACAAAGAAAAAAATCCCCAGCATCAAGAAAAAGCAAAGTGCCTGGTAAAAGCAAGGCCGATGCTCGTGAAAACTGTTTGATTGATCCCCAATAAAGCCTAGTTGGGAAGAGAGAAAAACCCATAAAGGAGTCAGATCAAGAAGACTGCTCCCCAAATGATGTCAGCCGTGGTGCAAAAACACGGACAGAATTGTCAATCTCTTAATACCACAAGAGACGTTCTCTAAAGGACTTGTGCACACCTCAAAAGCGGTTGCACACCTCAAAAATGGAAGATGCAGAATGGAAAAGACATGTGACAAATTGGCAATGATCACCAATGTCAAATCCTTCGTGATTTCTGGGCCAAAAACAAGCCTTTTTCGGTCCCCAATCCTACCAATGTTACAACCCTGAAACAGTCTTCTCTGACTAAGACACTTGGGTTAACATATAGCTTAGCTCGAAGAAGTACGAGCAAGACTCTTTCTTTCTCATTTTGCAGGGTTCTTGACTTGTAAACCCGGAGCAGATGGTGAAGATTTTCATTCGATGGCCTCGACTCCAAAGCGGGTCCCCCTTGAAAACCAATATTCAAGCCCAACATTACGGTCCCGTGGAAGACCTCCCGACCGATCAAAATGTATGCGCTGCGAATGAGCCTAAAACCTAGGCACAGGTCAGTAGGGAATTGAGTGCATCCCCTAAAAATCATCACCTCAAAACAGGTGAGATGGCCTCCTTGTCGAGAAATATTCCAATTGATGTTTTGAGCAAACTCTTTTTGGAAATTTTCAAACTGTTGATCCAGATTTTCCATACAAGGGATTTGTGATCACATTTGCATGTTGCAAAAATGTTTTGGATAACCTCCAGCATCAAAATGCACATCTCATGACTAAAGCTTAAGTCATAAAATTTTGTCAATTGGACAATTGCTGTCTTCTCAAAGATTACCAATATTTTCTTGGGGAAGAGAAACCCTTAAAAAAAAATCCTTTTCAAAATCAGACAGTCTCATTGGACGTGGAGAACCCTCGTCATGAGACCCCTTTTCAAAATTCAGGTAGTCTCATCGGACGTGGAGAACCCTCGTCATGAGACCCCTTTTCATTTAGGCAGTCTCATCGGACGTGGAGAACCCTCGTCATGAGACCCCTTTTCAAAAATCAAGCAGTCTCATCGGACGTGGAGAACCCTCGTCATGAGACCCCTTTTCAAAATTCAGGTAGTCTCATCGGACGTGGAGAACCCTCGTCATGAGACCCCTTTTCATTTAGGCAGTCTCATCGGACGTGGAGAACCCTCGTCATGAGACCCATTTTCAAAGTCAAAACTGATGGTAGACACCGCCTGAAGGGTCAAACAAAGGTAGATACCGCCTGAAGGGTCAAATGAAGGTAGATACCGCCTGAAGGGTCAAAATAAGGTAGATACCGCCTGAAGGGTCAAATCAAGGTAGAAACCGCCTGAAGGGTCAAATCAAGGTAGATACCGCCTGAAGGGTCAACTGAAGGTAGAAACCGCCTGAAGGGTCAAATCAATGGTAGAAACCGCCTGAAGGGTCAACACAATGGTAGAAACCGCATGAAGGGTCAATGTATGGTAGAAACCGCCTGAAGGGTCAACCAATGGTAGAAACCGCCTGAAGGGTCAAAACAATGGTAGAAACCGCCTGAAGGGTCAACCAATGGTAGAAACCGCATGAAGGGTCAACCAATGGTAGAAACCGCATGAAGGGTCAATGAATGGTAGAAACCGCCTGAAGGGTCAAAGGACTGGTAGAGACCGCCTGAAGGATCAACCCAATGGTCCGATCCACCATACGGATCAAAACCTTGATGAATCCCGAACGCAGGAGGATTCGTTTTCCCTAATAAGCCTTACATTAGGCAAGCCATTTCTAGTTTAGTCCACCACACGGATCAAAACCCTTGGCAAATTCCCAAATGTGGGACGCGTCTTCCTTAGGTTCCTATCAGTTAGGAATCCCATTATGGTTTGACCTACCATACAGGTCAGAGCTTAACATCCCCAGGACACTCCGATGACAAGTCCTTAGGAATCTACTTGAACCCATCAGGCACAGAAAATGCCGCAAGCATTCGACAGGTAAGGGGCAGGGAAGTCTATCTACTCCTTAACTTTCTTACATCATATCAGGGAATTGAATGAGCACATCTCTTTTTAAGGAAAAGCACACATTGATGGGCATGAAAATTGGATGTCATGATTTCTTTTCTTTTCCCAGTCGAGTCGATCGGAACACAGGTGTCACCTTGTCTTTGAGAGAAACCTCTGACGAAATTCCTCTCAAAGAGGGGCAGCTGTTGACACCTGATTTTTGATCAGTCTTTCATAGTTTATTTTTTAAAAATTCATAAAAAATCTATAAAAAGTTAAAAAAAATTAAAAAATCATCTTTGGTAGCCTTGACCAAGCTAAAGGAACCATTTTTGATAAAAAAAAAATAATTTGTCATATTTTTTAATATTTTCCAAAAATAGAAAAATACTTGAAAAATGAAGAAAAATAGCGTTCGATGTCGTAAAAATATAGAATAATAGTCAATATTTTTATTTTAATTTCCTTTTCATTTTGAACTCATAAATAGTCAAAATTCAAGTTCAATTGCATGTGTTTCTTCACGACGCATAGAGTTGAATTTGGCAAAAAAATGTCATTCGAGTATTTTAATTTGTAAATTTCTACATATTTTTTAGTCTTGACGTCCAATTAGATCGACCACCATCTACAATAAATTCCCCTTGCTGAATATTTTCGTTTTTGTTTCACATGATTTCATGGTGTAAAACGCCGAGTGGATCCCCAAATATAATCGGGTCGGCATGAGTTCGATAGCTCGTCCAAGACCAAACCAGGGCACGGCGAACCCCATGTGAGTACTCTCGAACTCCTTCGATGCTTCCTAATGCTTTTCTTAGGTTAGATCGTGTGTAGAATGGCTAGGACAGCTAAATCATTCTTGAGCTGTGATTGATAAATAGGACCTTACTAGGAATGCCATGTGATTTATTTGCATATCTAGATTCCTTGAGTTGGGCATTTTATTACTGATTGTGATTGCTAGGATAATCACTCTTATCTACATGAATTTCTAGATTTAGGGTTCATACCTTACTCATCCGCATGAATCTCAGGCTAGAAAATTCAGTCAACTTAGGTACCGAAAGGGCGTTAACTCTGACAGTTGGTGTAACTAAGTCCCCGAAACCATTTCTCTGGTTCTCGCAGAATTGAATAGAAACTCCCAACTATTCGATTGGGTGGTCCAATCATACCCTAAAAAAATGATTGGTGGCGACTCCATGGCATGCACACTTAGCACATGTCACTAGACCACACTGAAAGTCGATCACGCATACCTCCGTTGCGATTTGGGTAATGGGCCTTGGGAGAGGCCCGCGTCCGACCAGACAGGACGGCCCATTAGCCCTCGAGAGCCCGACAACCTCAAGAGGGTCGCGACAATCCTTAACTTGACTCTAGCTATTATTTGAAGCATAATAATAATTAAAAAAATGATGATACATCAACATAGTGTTATCTATACAAAAGTCGCAATTTTCCTAAGGTTCTTCGAGTAGAAATGACTTTAAGAAGGTGAAATTAACTAACTACCTATTTGATCGATACTAGGATTGACAATGCTTAATATTTCAAGATAACAATTAAATGAAAAATTAGGGTACTTCAACAAAGGATTATATATTTTATAGTTAGGAGTTTTCGGCAATTCGTGAAACAGAAAAGAGCATAATATGACAAAAATGCCTAACTAACTATTTGAAGACCGTGCAAAACATTTTCAGTGATCCTTAACTTGACTCTAGCTATTATTTGAAGCGTAATAAAAAAAAAAAAAGATGATACATCGACATAGTGTTATCTATACAAAAGTCGCAATTTTCCTAAGGTTCTTCGAGTAGAAATGACTTTAAGAAGGTGAAATTAACTAACCACCAATTTGATCAATACTTGGATTGACAATGCTTAATATTTAAATATAATTAGTAAATAAAAAATTAGGGTACTTAAACAAAGGATTATATATTCAATAGGTAGGAGTTTTCGGCAATTCTTCAAACAGAAAAGAGCATAATATGACAAAAATGCCTAACTAACTATTTGATGGCCGCGCAAAACATTTGCAGTGATCCTTAACTTGACTCTAGCTATTATTTGAAGCGTAATAATAAATAAAAAAATGATGATACATCAACATAGTGTTTTCTATACAAAAGTCGCAATTTTCCTAAGGTACTTCGAGTAGAAATGACTTTAAGAAGGTGAAATTAACTAACCACCTATTTGATCGATACTTGGATTGACAATGCTTAATATTTCCAGATAACAAATAAATAAAAAATTAGGGTACTTCAACAAAGGATTATATTTTCAATTGGTAGGAGTTTTCGGCAATTCAACAAACAGAAATGAGCATAATATGACAAAAATGCCTAACTACATATTTGATCGCCGCGCAAAACATTTGCAGCGATCCTTAACTTGACTCTAGCTATTATTTGAAGCATAATAATAAATAAAAAAATGATGATACATCAACATAGTGCTATCTATACAAAAGTCGCAATTTTCCTAACGTTCTTCGAGGAGAAATGACTTTAAGAATGTGAAATTAACTAACCACCTATTTGATCGATACTTGGATTGACAATGCTTAATATTTCAAGATAACAATTAAATAAAAAATTACGGTACTTCAACAAAGGATTATATATTCAATAGGTAGGAGTTTTCGGCAATTCGTCAAACAGAAAAGAGCATAATATGACAAAAATGCCTAACTAACTATTTGATGGCCGCGCAAAACATTTGCAGTGATCCTTAACTTGACTCTAGCTATTATTTGAAGCGTAATAATAAATAAAAAAATGATGATACATCAACATAGTGTTAACTATACAAAAGTCGCAATTTTCCTAACGTTCTTCGAGGATAAATGACTTTAAGAATGTGAAATTAACTAACCACCAATTTGATCGATACTTGGATTGACAATGGCTAATATTTCAAGATAACAAATAAATAAAAAATTAGGGTACTTCAACAAAGGATTATATATTCAATAGGTAGGAGTTTTCGGCAATTCGTCAAACAGAAAAGAGCATAATATGACAAAAATGCCTAACTAACTATTTGATGGCCGCGCAAAACATTTGCAGTGATCCTTAACTTGACTCTAGCAATTATTTGAAGCGTAATAAAAAATAAAAAAATGATGAGACATCAACATAGTGTTATCTATACAAAAGTCGCAATTTTCCTAAGGTTCTTCGAGTAGAAATGACTTTAAGAAGGTGAAATTAACTAACCACCTATTTGATCGATACTTGGATTGACAATGCATAATATTTCAAGATAACAAATAAATAAAAAATTAGGGTACTTCAACAAAAGATTAGATATTCAATAGGTAGGAGTTTTCGGCAAGTCGTAAAAAGAAAGGATCGTAATATGATAAAAATGCTTAACTAACTATTTGATGGCCGCGCAAAACATTTGCAGTAATCCTTAACTTGACTCTAGCTATTATTTGAAGCGTAATAATAAATAAAAAAAATGATGACACATCAACATAGTGTTATCTATACAAAAGTTGCAATTTTCCTAAGGTTCTTCGAGTAGAAATGACTTTAAGAAGCTGAAATTAACTAACCACCTATTTGATCAATACTTGGATTGACAATGCTTAATATTTAAAGATAACTAGTAAATAAAAAATTAGGGTACTTAAACAAAGGATTATATATTCAATAGGTAGGAGTTTTCGGCAATTCTTCAAACAGAAAAGAGCATAATATGACAAAAATGCCAAACTACCTTTTTGATCGCCGCGCAAAACATTTGCAGTGATCCTTAACTTGACTCTAGCTATTATTTGAAGCATAATAATAATTAAAAAAATGATGATACATCAACATAGTGTTATCTATACAAAAGTCGCAATTTTCCTAAGGTTCTTCGAGTAGAAATGGCTTTAAGAAGGTGAAATTAACTAACTACATATTTGATCGATACTAGGATTGACAATGCTTAATATTTCAAGATAACTAATAAATAAAAAATTAGGGTACTTCGACAAAGGATTAGATATTCAATAGGTAGGAGTTTACGGCAAGTCGTAAAACAGAAAGGATCGTAATATGACAAAAATGCCTAACTATCTATTTGATGGCCGCGCAAAACATTTGCAGTGATCCTTAACTTGACTCTAGCTATTATTTGAAGCGTAATAATAAATAAAAAAATGATGATACATCAACATAGTGTTATCTATACAAAAGTTGCAATTTTCCTAAGGTTCTTCGAGTAGAAATGACTTTAAGAAGCTGAAATTAACTAACCACCTATTTGATCAATACTTGGATTGACAATGCTTAATATTTAAAGATAACTAGTAAATAAAAAATTAGGGTACTTCAACAAAGGATTATATATTCAATAGGTAGGAGTTTTCGGCAATTCTTCAAACAGAAAAGAGCATAATATGACAAAAATGCCTAACTACCTTTTTGATCGCCGCGCAAAACATTTGCAGTGATCCTTAACTTGACTCTAGCTATTATTTGAAGCATAGTAATAATTAAAAAAATGATGATACATCAACATAGTGTTATCTATACAAAAGTCGCAATTTTCCTAAGGTTCTTCGAGTAGAAATGACTTTAAGAAGGTGAAATTAACTAATCACCTATTTGATCAATACTTGGATTGATAATGCTTAATATTTAAAGATAACTAGTAAATAAAAAATTAGGGTACTTAAACAAAGGTTTATATATTCAATAGGTAGGAGTTTTCGGCAATTCTTCAAACAGAAAAGAGCATAATATGACAAAAATGCCTAACTACCTTTTTGATCGCCGCGCAAAACATTTGCAGTGATCCTTAACTTGACTCTAGCTATTATTTGAAGCATAATAATAATTAAAAAAAATGATGATACATCAACATAGTGTTATCTATACAAAAGTCGCAATTTTCCTAAGGTTCTTCGAGTAGAAATGACTTTAAGAATGTGAAATTAACTAACCACCTATTTGATCGATACTTGGATTGACAATGCTTAATATTTCAAGATAACAATTAAATAAAAAATTACGGTACTTCAACAAAGGATTATATATTCAATAGGTAGGAGTTTTCGGCAATTCGTCAAACAGAAAAGAGCATAATATGACAAAAATGCCTAACTAACTATTTGATGGCCGCGCAAAACATTTGCAGTGATCCTTAACTTGACTCTAGCTATTATTTGAAGCGTAATAATAAATAAAAAAATGATGATACATCAACATAGTGTTAACTATACAAAAGTCACAATTTTCCTAACGTTCTTCGAGGATAAATGACTTTAAGAATGTGAAATTAACTAACCACCAATTTGATCGATACTTGGATTGACAATGGCTAATATTTCAAGATAACAAATAAATAAAAAATTAGGGTACTTAAACAAAGGTTTATATATTCAATAGGTAGGAGTTTTCGGCAATTCTTCAAACAGAAAAGAGCATAATATGACAAAAATGCCTAACTACCTTTTTGATCGCCGCGCAAAACATTTGCAGTGATCCTTAACTTGACTCTAGCTATTATTTGAAGCATAATAATAATTAAAAAAAATGATGATACATCAACATAGTGTTATCTATACAAAAGTCGCAATTTTCCTAAGGTTCTTCGAGTAGAAATGACTTTAAGAATGTGAAATTAACTAACCACCTATTTGATCGATACTTGGATTGACAATGCTTAATATTTCAAGATAACAATTAAATAAAAAATTACGGTACTTCAACAAAGGATTATATATTCAATAGGTAGGAGTTTTCGGCAATTCGTCAAACAGAAAAGAGCATAATATGACAAAAATGCCTAACTAACTATTTGATGGCCGCACAAAACATTTGCAGTGATCCTTAACTTGACTCTAGCTATTATTTGAAGCGTAATAATAAATAAAAAAATGATGATACATCAACATAGTGTTAACTATACAAAAGTCGCAATTTTCCTAACGTTCTTCGAGGATAAATGACTTTAAGAATGTGAAATTAACTAACCACCAATTTGATCGATACTTGGATTGACAATGGCTAATATTTCAAGATAACAAATAAATAAAAAATTAGGGTACTTCAACAAAGGATTATATATTCAATAGGTAGGAGTTTTCGGCAATTCGTCAAACAGAAAAGAGCATAATATGACAAAAATGCCTAACTAACTATTTGACGGCCGCGCAAAACATTTGCAGTGATCCTTAACTTGACTCTAGCTATTATTTGAAGCATAATAATAAATAAAAAAATGATGATACATCAACATAGTGTTTTCTATACAAAAGTCGCAATTTTCCTAAGGTTCTTCGAGTAGAAATGACTTTAAGAAGGTGAAATTAACTAACCACCTATTTGATCGATACTTGGATTGACAATGCTTAATATTTCCAGATAACAAATAAATAAAAAATTAGGGTACTTCAACAAATGATTAGATATTCAATAGGTAGGAGTTTTCGGCAAGTCGTAAAACAGAAAGGATCGTAATATGACAAAAATGCCTAACTAACTATTTGATGGCCGCGAAAAACATTTGCAGTGATCCTTAACTTGACTCTAGCTATTATTTGAAGCGTAATAATAAATAAAAAAATGATGACACATCAACATAGTGTTATCTATACAAAAGTTGCAATTTTCCTAAGGTTCTTCGAGTAGAAATGACTTTAAGAAGCTGAAATTAACTAACCACCTATTTGATCAATACTTGGATTGACAATGCTTAATATTTAAAGATAATTAGTAAATAAAAAATTAGGGTACTTAAACAAAGGATTATATATTCAATAGGTATGAGTTTTCGGCAATTCTTCAAACAGAAAAGAGCATAATATGACAAAAATGCCTAACTAACTATTTGATGGCCGCGCAAAACATTTGCAGTGATCCTTAACTTAACTCTAGCTATTATTTTAAGCGTAATGATAAATAAAAAAATGATGATACATCAACATAGTGTTATCTATACAAAAGTCGCAATTTTCCTAACGTTCTTCGAGGAGAAATGACTTTAAGAATGTGAAATTAACTAACCACCTATTTGATCGATACTTGGATTGACAATGGTTAATATTTCAAGATAACAAATAAATAAAATATTAGGGTACTTCAACAAAGGATTATATATTCAATAGGTAGGAGTTTTCGGCAACTCGTCAAACAGAAAAGAGCATAATATGACAAAAATGCCTAACTAACTATTTGATGGCCGCGCAAAACATTTGCAGTGATCCTTAACTTGACTCTAGCTATTATTTGAAGCGTAATAATAAATAAAAAAATGATGACACATCAACATGGTGTTATCTATACAAAAGTCGCAATTTTCCTAAGGTTCTTCGAGTAGAAATGACTTTATGAAGCTGAAATTAACTAACCACCTATTTGATCAATACTTGGATTGACAATGCTTAATATTTAAAGATAACTAGTAAATAAAAAATTAGGGTACTTAAACAAAGGATTATATATTCAATAGGTAGGAGTTTTCGACAATTCTTCAAACAGAAAAGAGCATAATATAACAAAAATGCCTAACTACCTTTTTGATCGCCGCGCAAAACATTTGCAGTGATCCTTAACTTGACTCTAGCTATTATTTGAAGCATAATAATAATTAAAAAAATGATGATACAGCAACATAGTGTTATCTATACAAAAGTCGCAATTTTCCTAAGGTTCTTCGAGTAGAAATGGCTTTAAGAAGGTGAAATTAACTAACTACCTATTTGATCGATACTAGGATTGACAATGCTTAATATTTCAAGATAACTAATAAATAAAAAATTAGGGTACTTCGACAAAGGATTAGATATTCAATAGGTAGGAGTTTACGGCAAGTCGTAAAACAGAAAGGATCGTAATATGACAAAAATGCCTAACTATCTATTTGATGGCCGCGCAAAACATTTGCAGTGATCCTTAACTTGACTCTAGCTATTATTTGAAGCGTAATAATAAATAAAAAAATGATGATACATCAACATAGTGTTATCTATACAAAAGTTGCAATTTTCCTAAGGTTCTTCGAGTAGAAATGACTTTAAGAAGCTGAAATTAACTAACCACCTATTTGATCAATACTTGGATTGACAATGCTTAATATTTAAAGATAACTAGTAAATAAAAAATTAGGGTACTTCAACAAAGGATTATATATTCAAAAAAATGATGATACATCAACATAGTGTTATCTATACAAAAGTCGCAATTTTCCTAAGGTTCTTCGAGTAGAAATGACTTTAAGAATGTGAAATTAACTAACCACCTATTTGATCGATACTTGGATTGACAATGCTTAATATTTCAAGATAACAATTAAATAAAAAATTAGGGTACTTCAACAAAGGATTATATATTCAATAGGTAGGAGTTTTCGGCAATTCGTCAAACAGAAAAGAGCATAATATGACAAAAATGCCTAACTAACTATTTGATGGCCGCGCAAAACATTTGCAGTGATCCTTAACTTGACTCTAGCTATTATTTGAAGCGTAATAAAAAATAAAAAAATGATGATACATCAACATAGTGTTATCTATACAAAAGTCGCAATTTTCCTAAGGTTCTTCGAGTAGAAATGACTTTAATAAGGTGAAATTAACTAACCACCTATTTAATCGATACTTGGATTGACAATGCTTAATATTTCAAGATAACAAATAAATAAAAAATTAGGGTACTTCAACAAAGGATTAGATATTCAATAGGTAGGAGTTTTCGGCAAGTCGTAAAACAGAAAGGATCGTAATATGACAAAAATGCCTAACTAACTATTTGATGGCCTCGCAAAACATTTGCAGTGATCCTTAACTTGACTCTAGCTATTATTTGAAGCGTAATAATAAATAAAAAAATGATGATACATCAACATAGTGTTATCTATACAAAAGTCGCAATTTTCCTAACGTTCTTCGAGGAGAAATGACTTTAAGAATGTGAAATTAACTAACCACCTATTTGATGAATACTTGGATTGACAATGGTTAATATTTCAAGATAACAAATAAATAAAAAATTAGGGTACTTCAACAAAGGATTATATATTCAATAGGTAGGAGTTTTCGACAATTCGTCAAACAGAAAAGAGCATAATATGACAAAAATGCCTAACTAACTATTTGATGGCCGCGCAAAACATTTGCAGTGATCCTTAACTTGACTCTAGCTATTATTTGAAGTGAAATAAAAAATAAAAAAATGATGATACATCAACATAGTGTTATCTATACAAAAGTCGCAATTTTCCTAAGGTTCTTCGAGTAGAAATGACTTTAAGAAGGTGAAATTAACTAACCACCTATTTGATCGATACTTGGATTGACAATGCTTAATATTTCAAGATAACAAATAAATAAAAAATTAGGGTACTTCAACAAAGGATTAGATATTCAATAGGTAGGAGTTTTCGGCAAGTCGTAAAACAGAAAGGATCGTAATATGACAAAAATGCCTAACTAACTATTTGATGGCCGCGCAAAACATTTGCAGTGATCCTTAACTTGACTCTAGCTATTATTTGAAGCGTAATAATAAATAAAAAAATGATGACACATCAACATAGTGTTATCTATACAAAAGTTGCAATTTTCCTAAGGTTCTTCGTGTAGAAATGACTTTAAGAAGCTGAAATTAACTAACCACCTATTTGATCAATACTTGGATTGACAATGCTTAATATTTAAAGATAACTAGTAAATAAAAAATTAGGGTACTTCAACAAAGGATTATATATTCAATAGGTAGGAGTTTTCGGCAATTCGTCAAACAGAAAAGAGCATAATATGACAAAAATGCCTAACTAACTATTTGATGGCCGCGCAAAACATTTGCAGTGATCCTTAACTTGACTCTAGCTATTATTTGAAGCGTAATAATAAATAAAAAAATGATGATACATCAACATAGTGTTAACTATACAAAAGTCGCAATTTTCCTAACGTTCTTCGAGGATAAATGACTTTAAGAATGTGAAATTAACTAACCACCAATTTGATCGATACTTGGATTGACAATGGCTAATATTTCAAGATAACAAATAAATAAAAAATTAGGGTACTTCAACAAAGGATTATATATTCAATAGGTAGGAGTTTTCGGCAATTCGTCAAACAGAAAAGAGCATAATATGACAAAAATGCCTAACTAACTATTTGATGGCCGCGCAAAACATTTGCAGTGATCCTTAACTTGACTCTAGCTATTATTTGAAGCGTAATAAAAAATAAAAAAATGATGATACATCAACATAGTGTTATCTATACAAAAGTCGCAATTTTCCTAAGGTTCTTCGAGTAGAAATGACTTTAATAAGGTGAAATTAACTAACCACCTATTTAATCGATACTTGGATTGACAATGCTTAATATTTCAAGATAACAAATAAATAAAAAATTAGGGTACTTCAACAAAGGATTAGATATTCAATAGGTAGGAGTTTTCGGCAAGTCGTAAAACAGAAAGGATCGTAATATGACAAAAATGCCTAACTAACTATTTGATGGCCTCGCAAAACATTTGCAGTGATCCTTAACTTGACTCTAGCTATTATTTGAAGCGTAATAATAAATAAAAAAATGATGATACATCAACATAGTGTTATCTATACAAAAGTCGCAATTTTCCTAACGTTCTTCGAGGAGAAATGACTTTAAGAATGTGAAATTAACTAACCACCTATTTGATGAATACTTGGATTGACAATGGTTAATATTTCAAGATAACAAATAAATAAAAAATTAGGGTACTTCAACAAAGGATTATATATTCAATAGGTAGGAGTTTTCGACAATTCGTCAAACAGAAAAGAGCATAATATGACAAAAATGCCTAACTAACTATTTGATGGCCGCGCAAAACATTTGCAGTGATCCTTAACTTGACTCTAGCTATTATTTGAAGTGAAATAAAAAATAAAAAAATGATGATACATCAACATAGTGTTATCTATACAAAAGTCGCAATTTTCCTAAGGTTCTTCGAGTAGAAATGACTTTAAGAAGATGAAATTAACTAACCACCTATTTGATCGATACTTGGATTGACAATGCTTAATATTTCAAGATAACAAATAAATAAAAAATTAGGGTACTTCAACAAAGGATTAGATATTCAATAGGTAGGAGTTTTCGGCAAGTCGTAAAACAGAAAGGATCGAAATATGACAAAAATGCCTAACTAACTATTTGATGGCCGCGCAAAACATTTGCAGTGATCCTTAACTTGACTCTAGCTATTATTTGAAGCGTAATAATAAATAAAAAAATGATGACACATCAACATAGTGTTATCTATACAAAAGTTGCAATTTTCCTAAGGTTCTTCGTGTAGAAATGACTTTAAGAAGCTGAAATTAACTAACCACCTATTTGATCAATACTTGGATTGACAATGCTTAATATTTAAAGTTAACTAGTAAATAAAAAATTAGGGTACTTAAACAAAGGATTATATATTCAACAGGTAGGAGTTTTCGGCAATTCTTCAAACAGAAAAGAGCATAATATGACAAAAATGCCTAACTACCTTTTTGATCGGCGCGCAAAACATTTGCAGTGATCCTTAACTTGACTCTAGCTATTATTTGAAGCGTAATAATAATTAAAAAAATGATGATACATCAACATAGTGTTATCTATACAAAAGTCGCAATTTTCCTAAGGTTTTTCGACTAGAAATGACTTTAAGAAGGTGAAATTAACTAACCACATATTTGATCGATACTTGGATTGACAATGCTTAATATTTCAAGATAACAAATAAATAAAAAATTAGGGTACTTCAACAAAGGATTAGATATTCAATAGGTAGGAGTTTTCGGCAAGTCGTAAAACAGAAAGGATCGAAATATGACAAAAATGCCTAACTAACTATTTGATGGCCGCGCAAAACATTTGCAGTGTTCCTTAACTTGACTCTAGCTATTATTTGAAGCGTAATAATAAATAAAAAAATGATGACATATCAACATAGTGTTATCTATACAAAAGTTGCAATTTTCCTAAGGTTCTTCGAGTAGAAATGACTTTAAGAAGCTGAAATTAACTAACCACCTATTTGATCAATACTTGGATTGACAATGCTTAATATTTAAAGTTAACTAGTAAATAAAAAATTAGGGTACTTAAACAAAGGATTATATATTCAATAGGTAGGAGTTTTCGGCAATTCTTCAAACAGAAAAGAGCATAATATGACAAAAATGCCTAACTACCTTTTTGATCGCCGCGCAAAACATTTGCAGTGATCCATAACTTGACTCTAGCTATTATTTGAAGCATAATAATAATTAAAAAAATGATGATACATCAACATAGTGTTATCTATACAAAAGTCGCAATTTTCCTAAGGTTCTTCGAGTAGAAATGACTTTAAGAAGGTGAAATTTACTAACTACCTATTGGATCGATACTAGGATTGACAATGCTTAATATTTCAAGATAACTAATAAATAAAAAATTAGGGTACTTCAACAAAGGATTATATATTCAATAGGTAGGAGTTTTCGGCAATTCGTGAAACAGAAAAGAGCATAATATGACAAAAATGCCTAACTAACTATTTGATGACCGCGCAAAACATTTGCAGTGATCCTTAACTTGACTCTAGCTATTATTTGAAGCGTAATAATAAATAAAAAAATGATGATACATCAGCATAGTATTATCTATACAAAAGTCGCAATTTTCCTAAGGTTCTTTGAGAAGAAATGACTTTAAGAATGTGAAATTAACTAACCACCTATTTGATCGATACTTAGATTGACAATGCTTAATATTTCAAGAATACAAATAAATAAAAAATTAGGGTACTTCAACAAAGGATTATATATTCAATAGGTAGGAGTTTTCGGCAATTCGTCAAACAGAAAAGAGCATAATATGACAAAAATGCCTAACTAACTATTTGATGGCCGCGCAAAACATTTGCAGTGATCCTTAACTTGACTCTAGCTATTATTTGAAGTGTAATAATAAATAAAAAAAATGATGATACATCAACATAGTGTTATCTATACAAAAGTCGCAATTTTCCTAAGGTTCTTCGAGTAGAAATGACTTTAAGAATGTGAAATTAACTAACCACCTATTTGATCGATACTTGGATTGACAATGCTTAATATTTCAAGATAACAAATAAATAAAAAATTAGGGTACTTCAACAAAGGATTAGATATTCAATAGGTAGGAGTTTTCGGCAAGTCGTAAAACAGAAAGGATCGAAATATGACAAAAATGCCTAACTAACTATTTGATGGCCGCGCAAAACATTTGCAGTGTTCCTTAACTTGACTCTAGCTATTATTTGAAGCGTAATAATAAATAAAAAAATGATGACATATCAACATAGTGTTATCTATACAAAAGTTGCAATTTTCCTAAGGTTCTTCGAGTAGAAATGACTTTAAGAAGCTGAAATTAACTAACCACCTATTTGATCAATACTTGGATTGACAATGCTTAATATTTAAAGTTAACTAGTAAATAAAAAATTAGGGTACTTAAACAAAGGATTATATATTCAATAGGTAGGAGTTTTCGGCAATTCTTCAAACAGAAAAGAGCATAATATGACAAAAATGCCTAACTACCTTTTTGATCGCCGC
Organism: Rhodomyrtus psidioides; assembly: GCA_021437785.1. Taxonomy (NCBI): domain Eukaryota; kingdom Viridiplantae; phylum Streptophyta; class Magnoliopsida; order Myrtales; family Myrtaceae; genus Rhodomyrtus; species Rhodomyrtus psidioides. Next base: position 4,465,753 of record JAILYB010000059.1, on the reverse strand, counting down.
GCAAAACATTTGCAGTGATCCATAACTTGACTCTAGCTATTATTTGAAGCATAATAATAATTAAAAAAATGATGATACATCAACATAGTGTTATCTATACAAAAGTCGCAATTTTCCTAAGGTTCTTCGAGTAGAAATGACTTTAAGAAGGTGAAATTTACTAACTACCTATTGGATCGATACTTGGATTGACAATGCTTAATATTTCAAGATAACTAATAAATAAAAAATTAGGGTACTTCAACAAAGGATTATATATTCAATAGGTAGGAGTTTTCGGCAATTCTTCAAACAGAAAAGAGCATAATATGACAAAAATGCCTAACTACCTTTTTGATCGCCGCGCAAAACATTTGCAGTGATCCATAACTTGACTCTAGCTATTATTTGAAGCGTAATAATAATTAAAAAAATGATGATACATCAACATAGTGTTATCTATACAAAAGTCGCAATTTTCCTAAGGTTTTTCGACTAGAAATGACTTTAAGAAGGTGAAATTAACTAACCACATATTTGATCGATACTTGGATTGACAATGCTTAATATTTCAAGATAACAAATAAATAAAAAATTAGGGTACTTCAACAAAGGATTAGATATTCAATAGGTAGGAGTTTTCGGCAAGTCGTAAAACAGAAAGGATCGAAATATGACAAAAATGCCTAACTAACTATTTGATGGCCGCGCAAAACATTTGCAGTGTTCCTTAACTTGACTCTAGCTATTATTTGAAGCGTAATAATAAATAAAAAAATGATGACATATCAACATAGTGTTATCTATACAAAAGTTGCAATTTTCCTAAGGTTCTTCGAGTAGAAATGACTTTAAGAAGCTGAAATTAACTAACCACCTATTTGATCAATACTTGGATTGACAATGCTTAATATTTAAAGTTAACTAGTAAATAAAAAATTAGGGTACTTAAACAAAGGATTATATATTCAATAGGTAGGAGTTTTCGGCAATTCTTCAAACAGAAAAGAGCATAATATGACAAAAATGCCTAACTACCTTTTTGATCGCCGCGCAAAACATTTGCAGTGATCCATAACTTGACTCTAGCTATTATTTGAAGCATAATAATAATTAAAAAAATGATGATACATCAACATAGTGTTATCTATACAAAAGTCGCAATTTTCCTAAGGTTCTTCGAGTAGAAATGACTTTAAGAAGGTGAAATTTACTAACTACCTATTGGATCGATACTAGGATTGACAATGCTTAATATTTCAAGATAACTAATAAATAAAAAATTAGGGTACTTCAACAAAGGATTATATATTCAATAGGTAGGAGTTTTCGGCAATTCGTGAAACAGAAAAGAGCATAATATGACAAAAATGCCTAACTAACTATTTGATGACCGCGCAAAACATTTGCAGTGATCCTTAACTTGACTCTAGCTATTATTTGAAGCGTAATAATAAATAAAAAAATGATGATACATCAGCATAGTATTATCTATACAAAAGTCGCAATTTTCCTAAGGTTCTTTGAGAAGAAATGACTTTAAGAATGTGAAATTAACTAACCACCTATTTGATCGATACTTAGATTGACAATGCTTAATATTTCAAGAATACAAATAAATAAAAAATTAGGGTACTTCAACAAAGGATTATATATTCAATAGGTAGGAGTTTTCGGCAATTCGTCAAACAGAAAAGAGCATAATATGACAAAAATGCCTAACTAACTATTTGATGGCCGCGCAAAACATTTGCAGTGATCCTTAACTTGACTCTAGCTATTATTTGAAGTGTAATAATAAATAAAAAAAATGATGATACATCAACATAGTGTTATCTATACAAAAGTCGCAATTTTCCTAAGGTTCTTCGAGTAGAAATGACTTTAAGAATGTGAAATTAACTAACCACCTATTTGATCGATACTTGGATTGACAATGCTTAATATTTCAAGATAACAAATAAATAAAAAATTAGGGTACTTCAACAAAGGATTAGATATTCAATAGGTAGGAGTTTTCGGCAAGTCGTAAAACAGAAAGGATCGTAATATGACAAAAATGCCTAACTAACTATTTGATGGCCGCGCAAAACATTTGCAGTGATCCTTAACTTGACTTTAGCTATTATTTGAAGCGTAATAATAAATAAAAAAATGATGACATATCAACATAGTGTTATCTATACAAAAGTTGCAATTTTCCTAAGGTTCTTCGAGTAGAAATGACTTTAAGAAGCGGAAATTAACTAACCACCTATTGATCAATACTTGGATTGACAATGCTTAATATTTAAAGATAACTAGTAAATAAAAAAATTAGGGTACTTAAACAAAGGATTATATATTCAATAGGTAGGAGTTTTCGGCAATTCTTCAAACAGAAAAGAGCATAATATGACAAAAATGCCTAACTACCTTTTTGATCGCCGCGCAAAACATTTGCAGTGATCCTTAACTTGACTCTAGCTATTATTTGAAGCATAATAATAATTCAAAAATTGATGATACATCAACATAGTGTTATCTATACAAAAGTCGCAATTTTCCTGAGGTTCTTCGAGTAGAAATGACTTTAAGAAGGTGAAATTTACTAACTACCTATTTGATCGATACTAGGATTGACAATGCTTAATATTTCAAGATAACTAATAAATAAAAAATTAGGGTACTTCAACAAAGGATTATATATTCAATAGGTAGGAGTTTTCGGCAATTCGTGAAACAGAAAAGAGCATAATATGACAAAAATGCCTAACTAACTATTTGATGACCGCGCAAAACATTTGCAGTGATCCTTAACTTGACTCTAGCTATTATTTGAAGCGTAATAATAAATAAAAAAATGATGATACATCAACATAGTGTTATCTATACAAAGTCGCAATTTTCCTAAGGTTCTTCGAGTAGAAATGACTTTAAGAATGTGAAATTAACTAACCACCTATTTGATCGATACTTGGATTGACAATGCTTAATATTTCAAGATAACAAATAAATAAAAAATTACGGTACTTCAACGAAGGATTATATATTCAATAGGTAGGAGTTTTCGGCAATTCGTCAAACAGAAAAGAGCATAATTTGACAAAAATGCCTAACTAACTATTTGATGGCCGCGTAAATCATTTGCAGTGATCCTTAACTTGACTCTAGCTATTATTTGAAGCGTAATAACAAATAAAAAAATGATGATACATCAACATAGTGTTATCTATACGAAAAGTCGCAATTTTCCTAACGTTCTTCGAGGAGAAATGACTTTAAGAATGTGAAATTAACTAACCACCTATTTGATCGATACTTGGATTGACAATGGTTAATATTTCAAGATAACAAATAAATAAAAAATTAGGGTACTTCAACAAAGGATTATATATTCAATAGGTAGGAGTTTTCGGCAATTCGTCACACAGAAAAGAGCATAATATGACAAAAATGCCTAACTAACTATTTGATGGCCGCGCAAAACATTTGCAGTGACCCTTAACTTGACTCTAGCTATTATTTGAAGCGTAATAAAAAATAAAAAAATGATGATACATCAACAAAGTGTTATCTATACAAAAGTCGCAATTTTCCTAAGGTTCTTCGAGTAGAAATGACTTTAAGAAGGTGAAATTAACTAACCACCTATTTGATCGATACTTGGATTGACAATGCTTAATATTTCAAGATAACAATTAAATAAAAAATTAGGGTACTTCAACAAAGGATTAGATATTCAATAGGTAGGAGTTTTCGGCAAGTCGTAAAACAGAAAGGATCGTAATATGACAAAAATGCCTAACTAACTATTTGATGGTCGCGCAAAACATTTGCAGTGATTCTTAACTTGACTCTAGCTATTATTTGAAGCGTAATAATAAAAAAAAAATGATGACACATCAACATAGTGTTATCTATACAAAAGTTGCAATTTTCCTAAGTTTCTTCGAGTAGAAATGACTTTAAGAAGCTGAAATTAACTGACCACCTATCTCATCAATACTTGGATTGACAATGCTTAATATTTAAAGATAACTAGTAAATAAAAAATTAGGGTACTTAAACAAAGGATTATATATTCAATAGGTAGGAGTTTCCGGCAATTCTTCAAACAGAAAAGAGCATAATATGACAAAAATGCCTAACTACCTTTTTGATCGGCGCGCAAAACATTTGCAGTGATCCTTAACTTGACTCTAGCTATTATTTGAAGCGTAATAATAAATAAAAAAATGATGATACATCAACATAGTGTTATCTATACAAAAGTCACAATTTTCCTAAGGTTCTTCGAGTAGAAATGACTTTAAGAAGGTGAAATTAACTAACCACCTATTTGATCGATATTTGGATTGACAATGCTTAATATTTCAAGATAACAAATAAATAAAAAATTAGGGTACTTCAACAAAGGATTAGATATTCAATAGGTAGGAGTTTTCGGCAAGTCGTAAAACAGAAATGAGCGTAATATGACAAAAATGCCTAACTAACTATTTGATGGCCGCGCAAAACATTTGCAGTGATCCTTAACTTGACTCTAGCTATTATTTGAAGCGTAACAATAAATAAAAAAATGATGACACATCAACATAGTGTTATCTATACAAAAGTTGCCATTTTCCTAAGGTTCTTCGAGTAAAAATGACTTTAAGAAGCTGAAATTAACTAACCACCTATTTGATCAATACTTGGATTGACAATGCTTAATATTTAAAGATAACTAGTAAATAAAAAATTAGGGTACTTCAATAAAGGATTATATATTCAATAGGTAGGAGTTTTCGACAATTCTTCAAACAGAAAAAAACATAATATGACAAAAATGCCTAACTACCTTTTTGATCGCCGCGCAAAACATTTGCAGTGATCCTTAACTTGACTCTAGCTATTATTTGAAGTGTAATAATAAATAAAAAAATGATGATACATCAACATAGTGTTATCTATACAAAAGTCGCAATTTTCCTAAGGTTCTTCGAGTAGAAATGACTTTAAGAAGGTGAAATTAACTAACTACCTATTTGATCGATACTAGGATTGACAATGCTTAATATTTCAAGATAACAAATAAATAAAAAATTAGGGTACTTCAACAAAGGATTATATATTCAATAGGTAGGAGTTTTCGGCAATTCGTCAAACAGAAAAGAGCATAATATGACAAAAATGCCTAACTAACTATTTGATGGCCGCGCAAAACATTTGCAGTGATCCTTAACTTGACTCTAGCTATTATTGGAAGCGTAATAATAAATAAAAAAATGATGATACATCAACATAGTGTTATCTATACAAAAGTCGCAATTTTCCTAAGGTTCTTCGAGTAGAAATGACTTTAAGAAGGTGAAATTAACTAACCATCTATTTGATCGATACTTGGATTGACAATGCTTAATATTTCAAGATAACAAATAAATAAAAAATTATGGTACTTCAACAAAGGATTATATATTCAATAGGTAGGAGTTTTCGGCAATTCGTCAAACAGAAAAGAGCATAATATGACAAAAATGCCTAACTAACTATTTGATGGCCGCGCAAAACATTTGCAGTGATCCTTAACTTGACTCTAGCTATTATTTGAAGCGAAATAAAAAATAAAAAAATGATGATACATCAACATAGTGTTATCTATACAAAAGTCGCAATTTTCCTAAGGTTCTTCGAGTATGAATGACTTTAAGAATGTGAAATTAACTAACCACCTATTTGATCGATACTTGGATTGACAATGCTTAATATTTCAAGATAACAAATAAATAAAAAATTAGGGTACTTCAACAAAGGATTAGATATTCAATAGGTAGGAGTTTTCGGCAAGTCATAAAACAGAAAGGAGCGTAATATGACAAAAATGCCTAACTAACTATTTGATGGCCGCGCAAAACATTTGCAGTGATCCTTAACTTGACTCTAGCTATTATTTGAAGCGTAATAATAAATAAAAAAATGATGACACATCAACATAGTGTTATCTATACAAAAGTTGCCATTTTCCTAAGGTTCTTCGAGTAAAAATGACTTTAAGAAGCTGAAATTAACTAACCACCTATTTGATCAATACTTGGATTGACAATGCTTAATATTTAAAGATAACTAGTAAATAAAAAATTAGGGTACTTCAATAAAGGATTATATATTCAATAGGTAGGAGTTTTCGGCAATTCTTCAAACAGAAAAGAACATACTATGACAAAAATGCCTAACTACCTTTTTGATCGCCACGCAAAAATTTGCAGTGATCCTTAACTTGACTCTAGCTATTATTTGAAGCGTAACAATAAATAAAAAAATGATGACACATCAACATAGTGTTATCTATACAAAAGTTGCCATTTTCCTAAGGTTCTTAGAGTAAAAATGACTTTAAGAAGCTGAAATTAACTAACCACCTATTTGATCAATACTTGGATTGACAATGCTTAATATTTAAAGATAACTAGTAAATAAAAAATTAGGGTACTTCAATAAAGGATTATATATTCAATAGGTAGGAGTTTTCGACAATTCTTCAAACAGAAAAGAACATAATATGACAAAAATGCCTAACTACCTTTTTGATCGCCGCGCAAAACATTTGCAGTGATCCTTAACTTGACTCTAGCTATTATTTGAAGCGAAATAAAAAATAAAAAAATGATGATACATCAACATAGTGTTATCTATACAAAAGTCGCAATTTTCCTAAGGTTCTTCGAGTATGAATGACTTTAAGAATGTGAAATTAACTAACCACCTATTTGATCGATACTTGGATTGACAATGCTTAATATTTCAAGATAACAAATAAATAAAAAATTAGGGTACTTCAACAAAGGATTAGATATTCAATAGGTAGGAGTTTTCGGCAAGTCGTAAAACAGAAAGGATCGTAATATGACAAAAATGCCTAACTAACTATTTGATGGCCGCGCAAAACATTTGCAGTGATCCTTAACTTGACTTTAGCTATTATTTGAAGCGTAATAATAAATAAAAAAATGATGACATATCAACATAGTGTTATCTATACAAAAGTTGCAATTTTCCTAAGGTTCTTCGAGTAGAAATGACTTTAAGAAGCGGAAATTAACTAACCACCTATTTGATCAATACTTGGATTGACAATGCTTAATATTTAAAGATAACTAGTAAATAAAAAATTAGGGTACTTAAACAAAGGATTATATATTCAATAGGTAGGAGTTTTCGGCAATTCTTCAAACAGAAAAGAGCATAATATGACAAAAATGCCTAACTACCTTTTTGATCGCCGCGCAAAACATTTGCAGTGATCCTTAACTTGACTCTAGCTATTATTTGAAGCATAATAATAATTCAAAAATTGATGATACATCAACATAGTGTTATCTATACAAAAGTCGCAATTTTCCTGAGGTTCTTCGAGTAGAAATGACTTTAAGAAGGTGAAATTTACTAACTACCTATTTGATCGATACTAGGATTGACAATGCTTAATATTTCAAGATAACTAATAAATAAAAAATTAGGGTACTTCAACAAAGGATTATATATTCAATAGGTAGGAGTTTTCGGCAATTCGTGAAACAGAAAAGAGCATAATATGACAAAAATGCCTAACTAACTATTTGATGACCGCGCAAAACATTTGCAGTGATCCTTAACTTGACTCTAGCTATTATTTGAAGCGTAATAATAAATAAAAAAATGATGATACATCAACATAGTGTTATCTATACAAAAGTCGCAATTTTCCTAAGGTTCTTCGAGTAGAAATGACTTTAAGAATGTGAAATTAACTAACCACCTATTTGATCGATACTTGGATTGACAATGCTTAATATTTCAAGATAACAAATAAATAAAAAATTACGGTACTTCAACGAAGGATTATATATTCAATAGGTAGGAGTTTTCGGCAATTCGTCAAACAGAAAAGAGCATAATTTGACAAAAATGCCTAACTAACTATTTGATGGCCGCGTAAATCATTTGCAGTGATCCTTAACTTGACTCTAGCTATTATTTGAAGCGTAATAACAAATAAAAAAATGATGATACATCAACATAGTGTTATCTATACAAAAGTCGCAATTTTCCTAACGTTCTTCGAGGAGAAATGACTTTAAGAATGTGAAATTAACTAACCACCTATTTGATCGATACTTGGATTGACAATGGTTAATATTTCAAGATAACAAATAAATAAAAAATTAGGGTACTTCAACAAAGGATTATATATTCAATAGGTAGGAGTTTTCGGCAATTCGTCACACAGAAAAGAGCATAATATGACAAAAATGCCTAACTAACTATTTGATGGCCGCGCAAAACATTTGCAGTGACCCTTAACTTGACTCTAGCTATTCTTTGAAGCGTAATAAAAAATAAAAAAATGATGATACATCAACAAAGTGTTATCTATACAAAAGTCGCAATTTTCCTAAGGTTCTTCGAGTAGAAATGACTTTAAGAAGGTGAAATTAACTAACCACCTATTTGATCGATACTTGGATTGACAATGCTTAATATTTCAAGATAACAAATAAATAAAAAATTAGGGTACTTCAACAAAGGATTAGATATTCAATAGGTAGGAGTTTTCGGCAAGTCGTAAAACAGAAAGGATCGTAATATGACAAAAATGCCTAACTAACTATTTGATGGTCGCGCAAAACATTTGCAGTGATTCTTAACTTGACTCTAGCTATTATTTGAAGCGTAATAATAAAAAAAAAATGATGACACATCAACATAGTGTTATCTATACAAAAGTTGCAATTTTCCTAAGTTTCTTCGAGTAGAAATGACTTTAAGAAGCTGAAATTAACTGACCACCTATCTCATCAATACTTGGATTGACAATGCTTAATATTTAAAGATAACTAGTAAATAAAAAATTAGGGTACTTAAACAAAGGATTATATATTCAATAGGTAGGAGTTTTCGGCAATTCTTCAAACAGAAAAGAGCATAATATGACAAAAATGCCTAACTACCTTTTTGATCGGCGCGCAAAACATTTGCAGTGATCCTTAACTTGACTCTAGCTATTATTTGAAGCGTAATAATAAATAAAAAAATGATGATACATCAACATAGTGTTATCTATACAAAAGTCACAATTTTCCTAAGGTTCTTCGAGTAGAAATGACTTTAAGAAGGTGAAATTAACTAACCACCTATTTGATCGATATTTGGATTGACAATGCTTAATATTTCAAGATAACAAATAAATAAAAAATTAGGGTACTTCAACAAAGGATTAGATATTCAATAGGTAGGAGTTTTCGGCAAGTCGTAAAACAGAAATGAGCGTAATATGACAAAAATGCCTAACTAACTATTTGATGGCCGCGCAAAACATTTGCAGTGATCCTTAACTTGACTCTAGCTATTATTTGAAGCGTAACAATAAATAAAAAAATGATGACACATCAACATAGTGTTATCTATACAAAAGTTGCCATTTTCCTAAGGTTCTTCGAGTAAAAATGACTTTAAGAAGCTGAAATTAACTAACCACCTATTTGATCAATACTTGGATTGACAATGCTTAATATTTAAAGATAACTAGTAAATAAAAAATTAGGGTACTTCAATAAAGGATTATATATTCAATAGGTAGGAGTTTTCGACAATTCTTCAAACAGAAAAAAACATAATATGACAAAAATGCCTAACTACCTTTTTGATCGCCCCGCAAAACATTTGCAGTGATCCTTAACTTGACTCTAGCTATTATTTGAAGTGTAATAATAAATAAAAAAATGATGATACATCAACATAGTGTTATCTATACAAAAGTCGCAATTTTCCTAAGGTTCTTCGAGTAGAAATGACTTTAAGAAGGTGAAATTAACTAACTACCTATTTGATCGATACTAGGATTGACAATGCTTAATATTTCAAGATAACAAATAAATAAAAAATTAGGGTACTTCAACAAAAGATTATATATTCAATAGGTAGGAGTTTTCGGCAATTCGTCAAACAGAAAAGAGCATAATATGACAAAAATGCCTAACTAACTATTTGATGGCCGCGCAAAACATTTGCAGTGATCCTTAACTTGACTCTAGCTATTATTGGAAGCGTAATAATAAATAAAAAAATGATGATACATCAACATAGTGTTATCTATACAAAAGTCGCAATTTTCCTAAGGTTCTTCGAGTAGAAATGACTTTAAGAAGGTGAAATTAACTAACCATCTATTTGATCGATACTTGGATTGACAATGCTTAATATTTCAAGATAACAAATAAATAAAAAATTATGGTACTTCAACAAAGGATTATATATTCAATAGATAGGAGTTTTCGGCAATTCGTCAAACAGAAAAGAGCATAATATGACAAAAATGCCTAACTAACTATTTGATGGCCGCGCAAAACATTTGCAGTGATCCTTAACTTGACTCTAGCTATTATTTGAAGCGAAATAAAAAATAAAAAAATGATGATACATCAACATAGTGTTATCTATACAAAAGTCGCAATTTTCCTAAGGTTCTTCGAGTATGAATGACTTTAAGAATGTGAAATTAACTAACCACCTATTTGATCGATACTTGGATTGACAATGCTTAATATTTCAAGATAACAAATAAATAAAAAATTAGGGTACTTCAACAAAGGATTAGATATTCAATAGGTAGGAGTTTTCGGCAAGTCATAAAACAGAAAGGAGCGTAATATGACAAAAATGCCTAACTAACTATTTGATGGCCGCGCAAAACATTTGCAGTGATCCTTAACTTGACTCTAGCTATTATTTGAAGCGTAATAATAAATAAAAAAATGATGACACATCAACATAGTGTTATCTATACAAAAGTTGCCATTTTCCTAAGGTTCTTCGAGTAAAAATGACTTTAAGAAGCTGAAATTAACTAACCACCTATTTGATCAATACTTGGATTGACAATGCTTAATATTTAAAGATAACTAGTAAATAAAAAATTAGGGTACTTCAATAAAGGATTATATATTCAATAGGTAGGAGTTTTCGGCAATTCTTCAAACAGAAAAGAACATACTATGACAAAAATGCCTAACTACCTTTTTGATCGCCGCGCAAAACATTTGCAGTGATCCTTAACTTGACTCTAGCTATTATTTGAAGCGTAACAATAAATAAAAAAATGATGACACATCAACATAGTGTTATCTATACAAAAGTTGCCATTTTCCTAAGGTTCTTAGAGTAAAAATGACTTTAAGAAGCTGAAATTAACTAACCACCTATTTGATCAATACTTGGATTGACAATGCTTAATATTTAAAGATAACTAGTAAATAAAAAATTAGGGTACTTCAATAAAGGATTATATATTCAATAGGTAGGAGTTTTCGATAATTCTTCAAACAGAAAAGAACATAATATGACAAAAATGCCTAACTACCTTTTTGATCGCCGCGCAAAACATTTGCAGTGATCCTTAACTTGACTCTAGCTATTATTTGAAGTGTAATAATAAATAAAAAAATGATGATACATCAACATAGTGTTATCTATACAAAAGTCGCAATTTTCCTAAGGTTCTTCGAGTAGAAATGACTTTAAGAAGGTGAAATTAATGAACTACCTATTTGATCGATACTAGGATTGACAATGCTTAATATTTCAAGATAACAAATAAATAAAAAATTAGGGTACTTCAACAAAGGATTATATATTCAATAGGTAGGAGTTTTCGGCAATTCGTCAAACAGAAAAGAGCATAATATGACAAAAATGCCTAACTAACTATTTGATGGCCGCGCAAAACATTTGCAGTGATCCTTAACTTGACTCTAGCTATTATTGGAAGCGTAATAATAAATAAAAAAATGATGATACATCAACATAGTGTTATCTATACAAAAGTCGCAATTTTCCTAAGGTTCTTCGAGTAGAAATGACTTTAAGAAGGTGAAATTAACTAACCACCTATTTGATCGATACTTGGATTGACAATGCTTAATATTTCAAGATAACAAATAAATAAAAAATTATGGTACTTCAACAAAGGATTATATATTCAATAGGTAGGAGTTTTCGGCAATTCGTCAAACAGAAAAGAGCATAATATGACAAAAATGCTTAACTAACTATTTGATGGCCGCGCAAAACATTTGCAGTGATCCTTAACTTGACTCTAGCTATTATTTGAAGCGAAATAAAAAATAAAAAAATGATGATACATCAACATAGTGTTATCTATACAAAAGTCGCAATTTTCCTAAGGTTCTTCGAGTATAAATGACTTTAAGAATGTGAAATTAACTAACCACCTATTTGATCGATACTTGGATTGACAATGCTTAATATTTCAAGATAACAAATAAATAAAAAATTAGGGTACTTCAACAAAGGATTAGATATTCAATAGGTAAGAGTTTTCGGCAAGTCATAAAATAGAAAGGAGCGTAATATGACAAAAATGCCTAACTAACTATTTGATGGCCGCGCAAAACATTTGCAGTGATCCTTAACTTGACTCTAGCTATTATTTGAAGCGTAATAATAAATAAAAAAATGATGACACATCAACATAGTGTTATCTATACAAAAGTTGCCATTTTCCTAAGGTTCTTCGAGTAAAAATGACTTTAAGAAGCTGAAATTAACTAACCACCTATTTGATCAATACTTGGATTGACAATGCTTAATATTTAAAGATAACTAGTAAATAAAAAATTAGGGTACTTCAATAAAGGATTATATATTCAATAGGTAGGAGTTTTCGGCAATTCTTCAAACAGAAAAGAACATACTATAACAAAAATGCCTAACTACCTTTTTGATCGCCGCGCAAAACATTTGCAGTGATCCTTAACTTGACTCTAGCTATTATTTGAAGTGTAATAATAAATAAAAAAATGATGATACATCAACATACTGTTATCTGTACAAAAGTAGCAATTTTCCTAAGGTTCTTCGAGTAGAAATGACTTTAAGAAGGTGAAATTAACTAACTACCTATTTGATCGATACTAGGATTGACAATGCTTAATATTTCAAGATAACAAATAAATAAAAAATTAGGGTACTTCAACAAAGGATTAAATATTCAATAGGTAGGAGTTTTCGGCAATTCGTCAAACAGAAAAGAGCATAATATGACAAAAATGCCTAACTAACTATCAGATGGCCGCGCAAAACATTTGCAGTGATCCTTAACTTGACTCTAGCTATTATTTGAAGCGTAATAAAAAATATAAAAATGATGATACATCAACATAGTGTTATCTATACAAAAGTCGCAATTTTCCTAAGGTTCTTCGAGTAGAAATGACTTTAAGAATGTGAAATTAACTTACCACCTATTTGATCGATACTTGGATTGACAATGCTTAATATTTCAAGATAACAAATAAATAAAAAATTAGCGTACTTCAACAATGGATTATATATTCAACAGGTAGGAGTTTTCGGCAAGTCGTAAAACAGAAAGGAGCGTAATATGACAAAAATGCCTAACTAACTATTTGATGGCCGCGCAAAACATTTGCAGTGATCCTTAACTTGACTCTAGCTATTATTTGAAGCGTAACAATAAATAAAAAAATGATGACACATCAACATAGTGTTATCTATACAAAAGTTGCCATTTTCCTAAGGTTCTTCGAGTAAAAATGACTTTAAGAAGCTGAAATTAACTAACCACCTATTTGATCAATACTTGGATTGACAATGCTTAATATTTAAAGATAACTAGTAAATAAAAAATTAGGGTACTTCAATAAAGGATTATATATTCAATAGGTAGGAGTTTTCGACAATTCTTCAAACAGAAAAGAACATAATATGACAAAAATGCCTAACTACCTTTTTGATCGCCGCGCAAAACATTTGCAGTGATCCTTAACTTGACTCTAGCTATTATTTGAAGTGTAATAATAAATAAAAAAATGATGATACATCAACATAGTGTTATCTATACAAAAGTCGCAATTTTCCTAAGGTTCTTCGAGTAGAAATGACTTTAAGAAGGTGAAATTAACTAACTACCTATTTGATCGATACTAGGTTTGACAATGCTTAATATTTCAAGATAACAAATAAATAAAAAATTAGGGTACTTCAACAAAGGATTATATATTCAATAGGTAGGAGTTTTCGGCAATTCGTCAAACAGAAAAGAGCATAATATGACAAAAATGCCTAACTAACTATTTGATGGCCGCGCAAAACATTTGCAGTGATCCTTAACTTGACTCTAGCTATTATTGGAAGCGTAATAATAAATAAAAAAATGATGATACATCAACATAGTGTTATCTATACAAAAGTCGCAATTTTCCTAAGGTTCTTCGAGTAGAAATGACTTTAAGAAGGTGAAATTAACTAACCACCTATTTGATCGATACTTGGATTGACAATGCTTAATATTTCAAGATAACAAATAAATAAAAAATTATGGTACTTCAACAAAGGATTATATATTCAATAGGTAGGAGTTTTCGGCAATTCGTCAAACAGAAAAGAGCATAATATGACAAAAATGCCTAACTAACTATTTGATGGCCGCGCAAAACATTTGCAGTGATCCTTAACTTGACTCTAGCTATTATTTGAAGCGAAATAAAAAATAAAAAAATGATGATACATCAACATAGTGTTATCTATACAAAAGTCGCAATTTTCCTAAGGTTCTTCGAGTATAAATGACTTTAAGAAGGTGAAATTAACTAACCACCTATTTGATCGATACTTGGATTGACAATGCTTAATATTTAAAGATAACTAGTAAATAAAAAATTAGGGTACTTCAATAAAGGATTATATATTCAATAGGTAGGAGTTTTCGGCAATTCTTCAAACAGAAAAGAACATACTATGACAAAAATGCCTAACTACCTTTTTGATCGCCGCGCAAAACATTTGCAGTGATCCTTAACTTGACTCTAGCTATTATTTGAAGTGTAATAATAAATAAAAAAATGATGATACATCAACATACTGTTATCTGTACAAAAGTAGCAATTTTCCTAAGGTTCTTCGAGTAGAAATGACTTTAAGAAGGTGAAATTAACTAACTACCTATTTGATCGATACTAGGATTGACAATGCTTAATATTTCAAGATAACAAATAAATAAAAAATTAGGGTACTTCAACAAAGGATTAAATATTCAATAGGTATGAGTTTTCGGCAATTCGTCAAACAGAAAAGAGCATAATATGACAAAAATGCCTAACTAACTATTAGATGGCCGCGCAAAACATTTGCAGTGATCCTTAACTTGACTCTAGCTATTATTTGAAGCGTAATAATAAATAAAAAAATGATGATACATCAAAATAGTGTTATCTATACAAAAGTCGCAATTTTCCTAAGGTTCTTCGAGTAGAAATGACTTTAAGAATGTGAAATTAACTAACCACCTATTTGATCGATACTTGGATTGACAATGCTTAATATTTCAAGATAACAAATAAATAAAAAATTAGCGTACTTCAACAATGGATTATATATTCAACAGGTAGGAGTTTTCGGCAATTCGTCAAACAGAAAAGAGCATAATATGACAAAAATGCCTAACTACATTTTTGATCGGCGCGCAAAACATTCGCAGTGATCCTTAACTTGACTCTAGCTATTATTTGAAGCGTAATAATAATTAAAAAAATGATGATACATCAACATAGTGTTATCCATACAAAAGTCGCAATTTTCCTAAGGTTCTTCAAGTAGAAATGACTTTAAGAAGGTGAAATTAACTAACCACCTATTTGATCGATACTTGGATTGACAATGCTTAATATTTCAAGATAACAAATAAATAAAAAATTAGGGTACTTCAACAAAGGATTAGATATTCAATAGGTAGGAGTTTTCGGCAAGTCGTAAAACAGAAAGGATCGTAATATGACAAAAATGCCTAACTAACTATTTGATGGCCGCGCAAAACATTTGCAGTGATCCTTAACTTGACTCTAGCTATTATTTGAAGCGTAATAATAAATAAAAAAAAATGATGACACATCAACATAGTGTTATCTATACAAAAGTCGCAATTTTCCTAACGTTCTTCGAGGAGAAATGACTTTAAGAATGTGAAATTAACTAACCACCTATTTGATCGATACTTGGATTGACAATGCTTAATATTTCAAGATAACAAATAAATAAAAAATTAGGGTGCTTAAACAAAGGATTATATATTCAATAGGTAGGAGTTTTCGGCAATTCGTCAAACAGAAAAGAGCATAATATGACAAAAATGCCTAACTACCTTTTTGATCGGCGCGCAAAACATTTGCAGTGATCCTTAACTTGACTCTAGCTATTATTTGAAGCTTAATAATAATTAAAAAAATGATGATACATCAACATAGTGTTATCCACACAAAAGTCACAATTTTCCTAAGGTTCTTCGAGTAGAAATGACTTTAAAAAGGTGAAATTAACTAACCACCTATTTGATCGATACTTGGATTGACAATGCTTAATATTTCAAGATAACAAATAAATAAAAAATTAGGGTACTTCAACAAAGGATTAGATATTCAATAGGTAGGAGTTTTCGGCAAGTCGTAAAACAGAAAGGATCGTAATATGACAAAAATGCCTAACTAACTATTTGATGGCCGCGCAAAACATTTGCAGTGATCCTTAACTTGACTCTAGCTATTATTTGAAGCGTAATAATAAATAAAAAAATGATGACATATCAACATAGTGTTATCTATACAAAAGTTGCAATTTTCCTAAGGTTCTTCGAGTAGAAATGACTTTAAGAAGCGGAAATTAACTAACCACCTATTTGATCAATACTGGGATTGACAATGCTTAATATTTTAAAATAACTAGTAAATAAAAAATTAGGGTACTTAAACAAAGGACTATATATTCAATAGGTAGGAGTTTTCGGCAATTCTTCAAACAGAAAAGAGCATAATTTGACAAAAATGCCTAACTAACTATTTGATGGCCGCGCAAAACATTTGCAGTGATCCTTAACTTGACTCTAGCAATTATTTGAAGCGTAATAACAAATAAAAAAATGATGATACATCAACATAGTGTTATCTATACAAAAGTCGCAATTTTCCTAACGTTCTTCGAGGAGAAATGACTTTAAGAATGTGAAATTAACTAACCACCTATTTGATCGATACTTGGATTGACAATGGTTAATATTTCAAGATAACAAATAAATAAAAAATTAGGGTACTTCAACAAAGGATTATATATTCAATAGGTAGGAGTTTTCGGCAATTCGTCAAACAGAAAAGAGCATAATTTGACAAAAATGCCTAACTAACTATTTGATGGCCGCGCAAAACATTTGCAGTGATCTTTAACTTGACTCTAGCAATTATTTGAAGCATAATAATAATTAAAAAAATGATGATACATCAACATAGTGTTATCTATACAAAAGTCGCAATTTTCCTGAGGTTCTTCGAGTAGAAATGACTTTAAGAAGGTGAAATTTACTAACTACCTATTTGATCGATACTAGGATTGACAATGCTTAATATTTCAAGATAACTAATAAATAAAAAATTAGGGTACTTCAACAAAGGATTATATATTCAATAGGTAGGAGTTTTCGGCAATTCGTGAAACAGAAAAGAGCATAATATGACAAAAATGCCTAACTAACTATTTGATGACCGCGCAAAACATTTGCAGTGATCCTTAACTTGACTCTAGCTATTATTTGAAGCATAATAATAAATAAAAAAATGATGATACATCAACATAGTGTTATCTATACAAAAGTCGCAATTTTCCTAAGGTTCTTCGAGTAGAAATGACTTTAAGAATGTGAAATTAACTAACCACCTATTTGATCGATACTTGGATTGACAATGCTTAATATTTCAAGATAACAAATAAATAAAAAATTAGGGTACTTCAACAAAGGATTATATATTCAATAGGTAGGAGTTTTCGGCAATTCGTCAAATAGAAAAGAGCATAATTTGACAAAAATGCCTAACTAACTATTTGATGGCCGCGCAAAACATTTGCAGTGATCCTTAACTTGACTCTAGCAATTATTTGAAGCGTAATAACAAATTAAATAATGATGATACATCAACATAGTGTTATCTATACAAAAGTCGCAATTTTCCTAACGTTCTTCGAGGAGAAATGACTTTAAGAATGTGAAATTAACTAACCACCTATTTGATCGATACTTGGATTGACAATGGTTAATATTTCAAGATAACAAATAAATAAAAAATTAGGGTACTTCAACAAAGGATTATATATTCAATAGGTAGGAGTTTTCGGCAATTCGTCAAACAGAAAAGAGCATAATATGACAAAAATGCCTAACTAACTATTTGATGGCCGCGCAAAACATTTGCAGTGATCCTTAACTTGACTCTAGCTATTATTTGAAGCGTAATAAAAAATAAAAAAATGATGATACATCAACATAGTGTTATCTATACAAAAGTCGCAATTTTCCTAAGGTTCTTCGAGTAGAAATGACTTTAAGAAGGTGAAATTAACTAACCACCTATTTGATCGATACTTGGATTGACAATGCTTAATATTTCAAGATAACAAATAAATAAAAAATTAGGGTACTTCAACAAAGGATTAGATATTCAATAGGTAGGAGTTTTCGGCAAGTCGTAAAACAGAAAGGATCTTAATATGACAAAAATGCCTAACTAACTATTTGATGGTCGCGCAAAACATTTGCAGTGATTCTTAACTTGACTCTAGCTATTATTTGAAGAGTAATAATAATAAAAAAATGATGACACATCAACATAGTGTTATCTATACAAAAGTTGCAATTTTCCTAAGGTTCTTCGAGTAGAAATGACTTTAAGAAGCTGAAATTAACTAACCACCTATTTGATCAATACTTGGATTGACAATGCTTAATATTTAAAGATAACTAGTAAATAAAAAATTAGGGTACTTAAACAAAGGATTATATATTCAATAGGTAGGAGTTTTCGGCAATTCTTCAAACAGAAAAGAGCATAATATGACAAAAATGCCTAACTACCTTTTTGATCGGCGCGCAAAACATTTGCAGTGATCCTTAACTTGACTCTAGCTATTATTTGAAGCGTAATAATAAATAAAAAAAATGATGATACATCAACATAGTGTTATCTATACAAAAGTCGCAATTTTCCTAAGGTTCTTCGAGTAGAAATGACTTTAAGAATGTGAAATTAACTAACCACCTATTTGATCGATATTTGGATTGACAATGCTTAATATTTCAAGATAACAAATAAATAAAAAATTAGGGTACTTCAACAAAGGATTAGATATTCAATAGGTAGGAGTTTTCGGCAAGTCGTAAAACAGAAAGGAGCGTAATATGACAAAAATGCCTAACTAACTATTTGTTGGACGGGCAAAACATTTGCAGTGATCCTTAACTTGACTCTAGCTATTATTTGAAGCGTAATAATAAATAAAAAAATGATGACACATCAACATAGTGTTATCTATACAAAAGTTGCCATTTTCCTAAGGTTCTTCGAGTAAAAATGACTTTAAGAAGCTGAAATTAACTAACCACCTATTTGATCAATACTTGGATTGACAATGCTTAATATTTAAAGATAACTAGTAAATAAAAAATTAGGGTACTTCAATAAAGGATTATATATTCAATAGGTAGGAGTTTTCGACAATTCTTCAAACAGAAAAGAACATAATATGACAAAAATGCCTAACTACCTTTTTGATCGCCGCGCAAAACATTTGCAGTGATCCTTAACTTGACTCTAGCTATTATTTGAAGTGTAATAATAAATAAAAAAATGATGATACATCAACATAGTGTTATCTATACAAAAGTCGCAATTTTCCTAAGGTTCTTCGAGTAGAAATGACTTTAAGAAGGTGAAATTAACTAACTACCTATTTGATCGATACTAGGATTGACAATGCTTAATATTTCAAAATAACAAATAAATAAAAAATTAGGGTACTTCAACAAAGGATTATATATTCAATAGGTAGGAGTTTTCGGCAATTCGTCAAACAGAAAAGAGCATAATATGACAAAAATGCCTAACTAACTATTTGATGGCCGCGCAAAACATTTGCAGTGATCCTTAACTTGACTCTAGCTATTATTGGAAGCGTAATAATAAATAAAAAAATGATGATACATCAACATAGTGTTATCTATACAAAAGTCGCAATTTTCCTAAGGTTCTTCGAGTAGAAATGACTTTAAGAAGGTGAAATTAACTAACCACCTATTTGATCGATACTTGGATTGACAATGCTTAATATTTCAAGATAACAAATAAATAAAAAATTATGGTACTTCAACAAAGGATTATATATTCAATAGGTAGGAGTTTTCGGCAATTCGTCAAACAGAAAAGAGCATAATATGACAAAAATGCCTAACTAACTATTTGATGGCCGCGCAAAACTTTTGCAGTGATCCTTAACTTGACTCTAGCTATTATTTGAAGCGAAATAAAAAATAAAAAAATGATGATACATCAACATAGTGTTATCTATACAAAAGTCGCAATTTTCCTAAGGTTCTTCGAGTAAAAATGACTTTAAGAAGCTGAAATTAACTAACCACCTATTTGATCAATAGTTGGATTGACAATGCTTAATATTTAAAGATAACTAGTAAATAAAAAATTAGGGTACTTCAATAAAGGATTATATATTCAATAGGTAGGAGTTTTCGGCAATTCTTCAAACAGAAAAGAACATACTATGACAAAAATGCCTAACTACCTTTTTGATCGCCGCGCAAAACATTTGCAGTTATCCTTAACTTGACTCTAGCTATTATTTGAAGTGTAATAATAAATAAAAAAATGATGATACATCAACATACTGTTATCTGTACAAAAGTAGCAATTTTCCTAAGGTTCTTCGAGTAGAAATGACTTTAAGAAGGTGAAATTAACTAACTACCTATTTGATCGATACTAGGATTGACAATGCTTAATATTTCTAGATAACAAATAAATAAAAAATTAGGGTACTTCAACAAAGGATTAAATATTCAATAGGTAGGAGTTTTCGGCAATTCGTCAAATAGAAAAGAGCATAATATGACAAAAATGCCTAACTAACTATTAGATGGCCGCGCAAAACATTTGCAGTGATCCTTAACTTGACTCTAGCTATTATTTGAAGCGTAATAATAAATAAAAAAATGATGATACATCAACATAGTGTTATCTATACAAAAGTCGCAATTTTCCTAAGGTTCTTCGAGTAGAAATGACTTTAAGAATGTGAAATTAACTAACCACCTATTTGATCGATACTTGGATTGACAATGCTTAATATTTCAAGATAACAAATAAATAAAAAATTAGCGTACTTCAACAATGGATTATATATTCAACAGGTAGGAGTTTTCGGCAATTCGTCAAACAGAAAAGAGCATAATATGACAAAAATGCCTAACTACCTTTTTGATCGGCGCGCAAAACATTTGCAGTGATCCTTAACTTGACTCTAGCTATTATTTGAAGCATAATAATAATTAAAAAAATGATGATACATCAACATAGTGTTATCCATACAAAAGTCGCAATTTTCCTAAGATTCTTCAAGTAGAAATGACTTTAAGAAGGTGAAATTAACTAACCACCTATTTGATCGATACTTGGATTGACAATGCTTAATATTTCAAGATAACAAATAAATAAAAAATTAGGGTACTTCAACAAAGGATTAGATATTCAATAGGTAGGAGTTTTCGTCAAGTCGTAAAACAGAAAGGATCGTAATATGACAAAAATGCCTAACTAACTATTTGATGGCCGCGCAAAACATTTGCAGTGATCCTTAACTTGACTCTAGTTATTATTTGAAGCGTAATAATAAATAAAAAAAATGATGACACATCAACATAGTGTTATCTATACAAAAGTCGCAATTTTCCTAACGTTCTTCGAGGAGAAATGACTTTAAGAATGTGAAATTAACTAACCACCTATTTGATCGATACTTGGATTGACAATGGTTAATATTTCAAGATAACAAATAAATAAAAAATTAGGGTGCTTAAACAAAGGATTATATATTCAATAGGTAGGAGTTTTCGGCAATTCGTCAAACAGAAAAGAGCATAATATGACAAAAATGCCTAACTACCTTTTTGATCGGCGCTCAAAACATTTGCAGTGATCCTTAACTTGACTCTAGCTATTATTTGAAGCTTAATAATAATTAAAAAAATGATGATACATCAACATAGTGTTATCCATACAAAAGTCGCAATTTTCCTATGGTTCTTCGAGTAGAAATGACTTTAAGAAGGTGAAATTAACTGACCACCTATTTGATCGATACTTGGATTGACAATGCTTAATATTTCAAGATAACAAATAAATACAAAATTAGGGTACTTCAACAAAGGATTAGATATTCAATAGGTAGGAGTTTTCGGCAAGTCGTAAAACAGAAAGGATCGTAATATGACAAAAATGCCTAACTAACTATTTGATGGCCGCGCAAAACATTTGCAGTGATCCTTAACTTGACTCTAGCTATTATTTGAAGCGTAATAATAAATAAAAAAATGATGACATATCAACATAGTGTTATCTATACAAAAGTTGCAATTTTCCTAAGGTTCTTCGAGTAGAAATGACTTTAAGAAGATAAAATTAACTAACCACCTATTGATAGATACTTGGATTGACAATGATTATTATTTCAAGATAACTAATAAATAAAAAATTAGGGTACTTCAACAAAGGATTATATATTCAATAGGTAGGAGTTTTCGGCAAGTCGTAAAACAGAAAGGATCGTAATATGACAAAAATGCCTAACTAACTATTTGATGGCCGCGCAAAACATTTGCAGTGATCCTTAACTTGACTCTAGCTATTATTTGAAGCGTAATAATAAATGAAAAAATGATGACATATCAACATAGTGTTATCTATACAAAAGTTGCAATTTTCCTAAGGTTCTTCGAGTAGAAATGACTTTAAGAAGCGGAAATTAACTAACAACCTATTTGATCAATACTTGGATTGACAATTCTTAATATTTAAAAATAACAAGTAAATAAAAAATTAGGGTACTTAAACAAAGGATTATATATTCAATAGGTAGGAGTTTTCGGCAATTCTTCAAACAGAAAAGAGCATAATATGACAAAAATGCCTAACTACCTTTTTGATCGCCGCGCAAAACATTTGCAGTGATCCTTAACTTGACTCTAGCTATTATTTGAAGCATAATAATAATTAAAAAAATGATGATACATCAACATAGTGTTATCTATACAAAAGTCGCAATTTTCCTGAGGTTCTTCGAGTAGAAATGACTTTAAGAAGGTGAAATTTACTAACTACCTATTTGATCGATACTAGGATTGACAATGCTTAATATTTCAAGATAACTAATAAATAAAAAATTAGGGTACTTCAACAAAGGATTATATATTCAATAGGTAGGAGTTTTCGGCAATTCGTGAAACAGAAAAGAGCATAATATGACAAAAATGCCTAACTAACTATTTGATGACCGCGCAAAACATTTGCAGTGATCCTTAACTTGACTCTAGCTATTATTTGAAGCGTAATAATAAATAAAAAAATGATGATACATCAACATAGTGTTATCTATACAAAAGTCGCAATTTTCCTAAGGTTCTTCGAGTAGAAATGACTTTAAGAATGTGAAATTAACTAACCACCTATTTGATCGATACTTGGATTGACAATGCTTAATATTTCAAGATAACAAATAAATAAAAAATTAGGGTACTTCAACAAAGGATTATATATTCAATAGGTAGGAGTTTTCGGCAATTCGTCAAACAGAAAAGAGCATAATTTGACAAAAATGCCTAACTAACTATTTGATGGCCGCGCAAAACATTTGCAGTGATCCTTAACTTAACTCTTGCAATGATTTGAAGCGTAATAACAAATAAAAAAATGATGATACATCAACATAGTGTTATCTATACAAAAGTCGCAATTTTCCTAACATTCTTCGAGGAGAAATGACTTTAAGAATGTGAAATTAACTAACCACCTATTTGATCGATACTTGGATTGACAATGGTTAATATTTCAAGATAACAAATAAATAAAAAATTAGGGTACTTCAACAAAGGATTATATATTCAATAGGTAGGAGTTTTCGGCAATTCGTCAAACAGAAAAGAGCATAATATGACAAAAATGCCTAACTAACTATTTGATGGCCGCGCAAAACATTTGCAGTGATCCTTAACTTGACTCTAGCTATTATTTGAAGCGTAATAAAAAATAAAAAAATGATGATACATCAACATAGTGTTATCTATACAAAAGTCGCAATTTTCCTAAGGTTCTTCGAGTAGAAATGACTTTAAGAAGGTGAAATTAACTAACCACCTATTTGATCGATACTTGGATTGACAATGCTTAATATTTCAAGATAACAAATAAATAAAAAATTAGGGTACTTCAACAAAGGATTAGATATTCAATAGGTAGGAGTTTTCGGCAAGTCGTAAAACAGAAAGGATCGTAATATGACAAAAATGCCTAACGAACTATTTGATGGTCGCGCAAAACATTTGCAGTGATTCTTAACTTGACTCTAGCTATTATTTGAAGCGTAATAATAATAAAAAAATGATGACACATCAACATAGTGTTATCTATACAAAAGTTGCAATTTTCCTAAGGTTCTTCGAGTAGAAATGACTTTAAGAAGCTGAAATTAACTAACCACCTATTTGATCAATACTTGGATTGACAATGCTTAATATTTAAAGATAACTAGTAAATAAAAAATTAGGGTACTTAAACAAAGGATTATATATTCAATAGGTAGTAGTTTTCGGCAATTCTTCAAACAGAAAAGAGCATAATATGACAAAAATGCCTAACTACCTTTTTGATCGGCGCGCAAAACATTTGCAGTGATCCTTAACTTGACTCTAGCTATTATTTGAAGCGTAATAATAAATAAAAAAATGATGATACATCAACATATTGTTATCTATACAAAATCGCAATTTTCCTAAGGTTCTTCGAGTAGAAATGACTTTAAGAAGGTGAAATTAACTAACCACCTATTTGATCGATATTTGGATTGACAATGCTTAATATTTCAAGATAACAAATAAATAAAAAATTAGGGTACTTCAACAAAGGATTAGATATTCAATAGGTAGGAGTTTTCGGCAAGTCGTAAAACAGAAAGGAGCGTAATATGACAAAAATGCCTAACTAACTATTTGATGGCCGCGCAAAACATTTGCAGTGATCCTTAACTTGACTCTAGCTATTATTTGAAGCGTAATAATAAATAAAAAAATGATGACACATCAACATAGTGTTATCTATACAAAAGTTGCCATTTTCCTAAGGTTCTTCGAGTAAAAATGACTTTAAGAAGCTGAAATTAACTAACCACCTATTTGATCAATACTTGGATTGACAATGCTTAATATTTAAAGATAACTAGTAAATAAAAAATTAGGGTACTTCAATAAAGGATTATATATTCAATAGGTAGGAGTTTTCGACAATTCTTCAAACAGAAAAGAACATAATATGACAAAAATGCCTAACTACCTTTTTGATCGCCGCGCAAAACATTTGCAGTGATCCTTAACTTGACTCTAGCTATTATTTGAAGTGTAATAATAAATAAAAAAATGATGATACATCAACATAGTGTTATCTATACAAAAGTCGCAATTTTCCTAAGGTTCTTCGAGTAGAAATGACTTTAAGAAGGTGAAATTAACTAACTACCTATTTGATCGATACTAGGATTGACAATGCTTAATATTTCAAGATAACAAATAAATAAAAAATTAGGGTACTTCAACAAAGGATTATATTTTCAATAGGTAGGAGTTTTCGGCAATTCGTCAAACAGAAAAGAGCATAATATGACAAAAATGCCTAACTAACTATTTGATGGCCGCGCAAAACATTTGCAGTGATCCTTAACTTGACTCTAGCTATTATTTGAAGCGTAATAACAAATAAAAAAAATGATGATACATCAACATAGTGTTATCTATACAAAAGTCGCAATTTTCCTAACGTTCTTCGTGGAGAAATGACTTTAAGAATGTGAAATTAACTAACCACCTATTTGATCGATACTTGGATTGACAATGGTTAATATTTCAAGATAACAAATAAATAAAAAATTAGGGTACTTCAACAAAGGATTATATATTCAATAGGTAGGAGTTTTCGGCAATTCGTCAAACAGAAAAGAGCATAATATGACAAAAATGGCTAACTAACTATTTGATGGCCGCGCAAAACATTTGCAGTGATCCTTAACTTGACTCTAGCTATTATTTGAAGCGTAATAAAAAATAAAAAAATGATGATACATCAACATAGTGTTATCTATACAAAAGTCGCAATTTTCCTAAGGTTCTTCGAGTAGAAATGACTTTAAGAAGGTGAAATTAACTAACCACCTATTTGATCGATACTTGGATTGACAATGCTTAATATTTCAAGATAACAAATAAATAAAAAATTAGGGTACTTCAACAAAGGATTAGATATTCAATAGGTAGGAGTTTTCGGCAAGTCGTAAAACAGAAAGGATCGTAATATGACAAAAATGCCTAACTAACTATTTGTTGGTCGCGCAAAACATTTGCAGTGATTCTTAACTTGACTCTAGCTATTATTTGAAGCGTAATAATAAAAAAAAATGATGACACATCAACATAGTGTTATCTATACAAAAGTTGCAATTTTCCTAAGGTTCTTCGAGTAGAAATGACTTTAAGAAGCTGAAATTAACTAACCACCTATTTGATCAATACTTGGATTGACAATGCTTAATATTTAAAGATAACTAGTAAATAAAAAATTAGGGTACTTAAACAAAGGATTATATATTCAATAGGTAGGAGTTTTCGGCAATTCTTCAAACAGAAAAGAGCATAATATGACAAAAATACCTAACTACCTTTTTGATCGGCGCGCAAAACATTTGCAGTGATCCTTAACTTGACTCTAGCTATTATTTGAAGCGTAATAATAAATAAAAAAATGATGATACATCAACATAGTGTTATCTATACAAAAGTCTCAATTTCCCTAAGGTTCTTCGAGTAGAAATGACTTATAGAAGGTGAAATTAACTAACCACCTATTTGATCGATATTTGGATTGACAATGCTTAATATTTCAAGATAACAAATAAATAAAAAATTAGGGTACTTCAACAAAGGATTAGATATTCAATAGGTAGGAGTTTTCGGCAAGTCGTAAAACAGAAAGGAGCGTAATATGACAAAAATGCCTAACTAACTATTTGATGGCCGCGCAAAACATTTGCAGTGATCCTTAACTTGACTCTAGCTATTATTTGAAGCGTAATAATAAATAAAAAAATGATGACACATCAACATAGTGTTATCTATACAAAAGTTGCCATTTTCCTAAGGTTCTTCGAGTAAAAATGACTTTAAGAAGCTGAAATTAACTAACCACCTATTTGATCAATACTTGGATTGACAATGCTTAATATTTAAAGATAACTAGTAAATAAAAAATTAGGGTACTTCAATAAAGGATTATATATTCAATAGGTAGGAGTTTTCGACAATTCTTCAAACAGAAAAGAACATAATATGACAAAAATGCCTAACTACCTTTTTGATCGCCGCGCAAAACATTTGCAGTGATCCTTAACTTGACTCTAGCTATTATTTGAAGCGTAATAATAAATAAAAAAATGATGATACATCAACATAGTGCTATCTATACAAAAGTCGCAATTTTCCTAAGGTTCTTCGAGTAGAAATGACTTTAAGAAGGTGAAATTAACTAACTACCTATTTGATCGATACTAGGATTGACAATGCTTAATATTTCAAGATAACAAATAAATAAAAAATTAGGGTACTTCAACAAAGGATTATATATTCAATAGGTATGAGTTTTCGGCAATTCGTCAAACAGAAAAGAGCATAATATGACAAAAATGCCTAACTAACTATTTGATGGCCGCGCAAAACATTTGCAGTGATCCTTAACTTGACTCTAGCTATTATTTGAAGCGAAATAAAAAATAAAAAAAATGATGATACATCAACATAGTGTTATCTATACAAAAGTCGCAATTTTCCCAAGGTTCTTCGAGTAGAAATGACTTTAAGAAGGTGAAATTAACTAACCACCTATTTGATCGATACTTGGATTGACAATGCTTAATATTTCAAGATAACAAATAAATAAAAAATTAGGGTACTTCAACAAAGGATTAGATATTCAATAGGTAGGAGTTTTCGGCAAGTCGTAAAACAGAAAGGAGCGTAATATGACAAAAATGCCTAACTAACTATTTGATGGCCGCGCAAAACATTTGCAGTGATCCTTAACTTGACTCTAGCTATTATTTGAAGGGTAATAATAAATAAAAAAATGATGACACATCAACATAGTGTTATCTATACAAAAGTTTCCATTTTCCTAAGGTTCTTCCAGTAAAAATGACTTTAAGAAGCTGAAATTAACTAACCACCTATTTGATCAATACTTGGATTGACAATGCTTAATATTTAAAGATAACTAGTAAATAAAAAATTAGGGTACTTCAATAAAGGATTATATATTCAATAGGTAGGAGTTTTCGGCAATTCTTCAAACAGAAAAGAACATACTATGACAAAAATGCCTAACTACCTTTTTGATCGCCGCGCAAAACATTTGCAGTGATCCTTAACTTGACTCTAGCTATTATTTGAAGTGTAATAATAAATAAAAAAATGATGATACATCAACATACTGTTATCTGTACAAAAGTAGCAATTTTCCTAAGGTTCTTCGAGTAGAAATGTCTTTAAGAAGGTGAAATTAACTAACTACATATTTGATTGATACTAGGATTGACAATGCTTAATATTTCAAGATAACAAATAAATAAAAAATTAGGGTACTTCAACAAAGGATTATATATTCAATAGGTAGGAGTTTTCGGCAATTCGTCAAACAGAAAAGAGCATAATATGACAAAAATGCCTAACTAACTATTTGATGGCCGCGCAAAACATTTGCAGTGATCCTTAACTTGACTCTAGCTATTATTTGAAGCGTAATAATAAATAAAAAAATGATGATACATCAACATACTGTTATCTATACAAAAGTCGCAATTTTCCTAAGATTCTTCGAGTAGAAATGACTTTAAGAAGGTGAAATTAACTAACCACCTATTTGATCGATACTTGGATTGACAATGCTTAATATTTCAAGATAACAAATAAATAAAAAAATTAGGGTACTTCAACAAAGGATTAGATATTCAATAGGTAGGAGTTTTCGGCAAGTCGTAAAACAGAATGGAGCGTAATATGACAAAAATGCCTAACTAACTATTTGATGGCCGCGCAAAACATTTGCAGTGATCCTTAACTTGACTCTAGCTATTATTTGAAGCGTAATAATAAATAAAAAAATGATGACACATCAACATAGTGTTATCTATACAAAAGTTGCCATTTTCCTAAGGTTCTTCGAGTAAAAATGACTTTAAGAAGCTGAAATTAACTAACCACCTATTTGATCAATACTTGGATTAACAATGCTTAATATTTAAAGATAACTAGTAAATAAAAAATTAGGGTACTTCAATAAAGGATTATATATTCAATAGGTAGGAGTTTTCGACAATTCTTCAAACAGAAAAGAACATAATATGACAAAAATGCCTAACTACCTTTTTGATCGCCGCGCAAAACATTTGCAGTGATCCTTAACTTGACTCTAGCTATTATTTGAAGCGTAATAATAAATAAAAAAATGATGATACATCAACATAGTGCTATCTATACAAAAGTCGCAATTTTCCTAAGGTTCTTCGAGTAGAAATGACTTTAAGAAGGTGAAATTAACTAACTACCTATTTGATCGATACTAGGATTGACAATGCTTAATATTTCAAGATAAAAAATAAATAAAAAATTAGGGTACTTCAACAAAGGATTATATATTCAATAGGTATGAGTTTTCGGCAATTCGTCAAACAGAAAAGAGCATAATATGACAAAAATGCCTAACTAACTATTTGATGGCCGCGCAAAACATTTGCAGTGATCCTTAACTTGACTCTAGCTATTATTTGAAGCGTAATAATAAATAAAAAAATGATGACACATCAACATAGTGTTATCTATACAAAAGTTGCCATTTTCCTAAGGTTCTTCGAGTAAAAATGACTTTAAGAAGCTGAAATTAACTAACCACCTATTTGATCAATACTTGGATTGACAATGCTTAATATTTAAAGATAACTAGTAAATAAAAAATTAGGGTACTTCAATAAAGGATTATATATTCAATAGGTAGGAGTTTTCGGCAATTCTTCAAACAGAAAAGAACATACTATGACAAAAATGCCTAACTACCTTTTTGATCGCCGCGCAAAACATTTGCAGTGATCCTTAACTTGACTCTAGCTATTATTTGAAGTGTAATAATAAATAAAAAAATGATGATACATCAACATACTGTTATCTGTACAAAAGTAGCAATTTTCCTAAGGTTCTTCGAGTAGAAATGACTTTAAGAAGGTGAAATTAACTAACTACCTATTTGATTGATACTAGGATTGACAATGCTTAATATTTCAAGATAACAAATAAATAAAAAATTAGGGTACTTCAACAAAGGATTATATATTCAATAGGTAGGAGTTTTCGGCAATTCGTCAAACAGAAAAGAGCATAATATGACAAAAATGCCTAACTAACTATTTGATGGCCGCGCAAAACATTTGCAGTGATCCTTAACTTGACTCTAGCTATTATTTGAAGCGTAATAATAAATAAAAAAATGATGATACATCAACATACTGTTATCTATACAAAAGTCGCAATTTTCCTAAGATTCTTCGAGTAGAAATGACTTTAAGAAGGTGAAATTAACTAACCACCTATTTGATCGATACTTGGATTGACAATGCTTAATATTTCAAGATAACAAATAAATAAAAAAATTAGGGTACTTCAACAAAGGATTAGATATTCAATAGGTAGGAGTTTTCGGCAAGTCGTAAAACAGAAAGGATCGTAATATGACAAAAATGCCTAACTAACTATTTGATGGCCGCGCAAAACATTTGCAGTGATCCTTAACTTGACTCTAGCTATTATTTGATGCGTAATAATAAATAAAAAAATGATGATACATCAACATAGTGTTATCTATACAAAAGTCGCAATTTTCCTAAGGTTCTTCGAGTAGAAATGACTTTAAGAAGGTGAAATTAACTAACCACCTATTTGATCGATACTTGGATTGACAATGCTTAATATTTCAAGATAACAAATAAATACAAAATTAGGGTACTTCAACAAAGGATTAGATATTCAATAGGTAGGAGTTTTCGGCAAGTCGTAAAACAGAAAGGAGCGTAATATGACAAAAATGCCTAACTAACTATTTGATGGCCGCGCAAAACATTTGCAGTGATCCTTAACTTGACTCTAGCTATTATTTGAAGCGTAATAATAAATAAAAAAATGATGACACATCAACATAGTGTTATCTATACAAAAGTTGCCATTTTCCTAAGGTTCTTCGAGTAAAAATGACTTTAAGAAGCTGAAATTAACTAACCACCTATTTGATCAATACTTGGATTGACAATGCTTAATATTTAAAGATAACTAGTAAATAAAAAATTAGGGTACTTCAATAAAGGATTATATATTCAATAGGTAGGATTTTTCGGCAATTCTTCAAACAGAAAAGAACATACTATGACAAAAATGCCTAACTACCTTTTTGATCGCCGCGCAAAACATTTGCAGTGATCCTTGTCGCGACCCGTCCGGAAGCGGACGCGGCTAATGGATTACCGATCACGGGTCTTGGATCGGCGCGAGCCTTCCCAGGCCCATACCAAATCGCGGCGGGAGTATTCTTCGACGATAAGAGTCGATCGCTTTCGACCTTCAGTGTGGTCGTGGTGGCATGTGCAAATTGTGCATGCATTTGGAGTCGCCACCGATCTTTCTTGGAGGGTAGACCGGAAACCTTACCGATCGATTGGGAGAGATCGATCAGTTCTACGGAACCAGAGATTTTGGGTTCGGGGACTTGGTTACGCTGGTGTCGTTACCAACGCCCTTTCGGTACCTAATGCGAGTGATTTTCCTAACTAGGATTTCATGCAGGCACAATTTTGGGTGAGGTAAGTCTGACTTTGCACATTAACCAGTTTAACATGCTCACGTAATCATAATAAATAAATAGATGTCAATCACATAAATATCTATCCTACGTGGTGATCATGGAATTATGATTTAATGGGTCTCGAGCCAATGAGACCACATATAATCATTTTAATATTTTAATAACGGAGAGCCGCTCTTCGCTTCTTCTTGGTTTCTTGAACTCTTCAAGAATTGGGCCCCAAAGAGCTCGCCGACTTAAAAGGCTCCTCCACGTAATCCTCGTAGCATTTACATCAACAATTGACTATGCTAAAAATAAAGATTACATGAAAAATAAAAGGAGTACGCAGCCTCCATTTAATAATTACAACCCCAAATATATAAATAATCATCATACATTCATATATACATCAATCACATTGATTAGGGATTTTTCCATGATCACCACCCTTTCACGTAAGTAATAAATTCACAATTTAAAACTTAGGAAGGCACAATAAAAATTCTACGTTGAATCATATTCAGAATTTTTACGTAAAATAAGATAGCCATAAATTTTCGATTCAAAATTGATTTAGTCTCAATTTTTGCTACGTTGATTAATTTATCATATAAAATAATCGATCTCCATTAGCCATGTAAGACGAACAATTCGTTAATACATATTGGCCATAGTATTGCAAAAATTGCAAAAAATCAATTAAATGCACGAAAACACCTAAGGATTGGCTCTGATACCACTGTTGGGATCCACGTAACACGTAGCGGAAATAAATAACAACCCACACATGTATCTCCAGAGGCGTACTTCGTGCATTTCAATCGAAAAAAATCACAAAGTCTCAAAGGGAGTAAATAGATTACCTCTCGTAGCGTGCTTGAACGGAGGTGTCGGTTCGATGTTCTTCGATCTCAGCCTCCACAAGTGTTAGGCATCTAGTTCGGACGCACCACCAATTGACGAACGGGGAGACGACTAATAACTCCACAACAATTGTGCTAGCAATATGCGGAATCAATATTCCGAACTTAGTATATTTTGCTCGCTCAAGATTATGAGAATAGAGAGAGTGTTTGTGTTCTTCTCTCTAAGCTCTCAAAAATTTGCACACTCTACAAAATGTCTCTCCCCTTCAACCTCAAAACTCTTGCCATCCTTTTATAGCCAAAAATACCTTCCAATAAATTGTATTTAAAAATAGCACTAACAATTATAAATTCTATCTAAAAATAGCACTCACAAATAAATGACATTTAAAAATAGCACTAACAATAGCACTCACAATTTATAATACAAAAATGCTATTTAAAAATAGCACTAACAATAGCACTCACAATTTATAATACAAAAATTCTATTTAAAAATAGCACTAACAATTATAAATTCTATCTAATAATAGCACTCACAAATAAATGACATTTAAAAATAGCACTAACAATAGCACTCACAATTTATAATACAAAAATGCTATTTAAAAATAGCACTAACAATAGCACTCACAATTTATAATACAAAAATTCTATTTAAAAATAGCACTAACAATTATAAATTCTATCTAATAATAGCACTCACAATTTATGATAAATAAATGCCATTTAAAAATAGCACTAACAATAGCACTCACAATTTATGATAAATAAATGTCATTTAAAAATAGCACTAACAATAGCACTCACAATTTATAATACAAAAAATGCTATTTAAAAATAGCACTCACAATACAAAAATGCTAAAAAAGGCACTAACAAAGGTGTTAAAAATAATAACCATTATTATTATTACAAGAGTTAAAGAGGTTACCAAACAATACAAATATGCATAACGTATAAATACGTATGATGTATAAATACGTAGAGCATACGTATACATCCGTGAAACCGGGGACTAATTGAAAGAAAAATGTGCAATTAAGCCCTTTTGGTAAAAATTGATTAAATTGGAGGGCAAATTGACCTAATTGCACTTTAAGACTTTAGAATCCAATGTCATAGCTTATAAAAAGTGAGAATTGAAAACTAAAAGACTCGAAAATGATTTTTTTTAGGGCTCGGTTCGGGTTTATGTTTATGAAGGAACATAGTGACCCGAGCCGAATTTTTTAGATTTAAAGTGACACACTTGAAGAGGAAATTAAAACAAAATTATCGAATATTTTTGGGTATTTTTCTGACCACGAATGGTATTTTTCTGATTTTTTGGGTATTTTTATAATTAAATAAACTCGAAAAATATTAAAAATACCGAAAAATATTTTTTGTTCAAAATTGGTTCCTAAGGTTAAACCAAGGCTTCCAAAGTTGATTTTGTGATTTTATGACCTTTTTTGATATTTTTAATTAATTTTAAAGAATAAAAATCACAATAATAAATGGTAAAAAAAATCAGGTGTCAACAGCTGCCCCTCTTTGAAAGGAATCTCGTTAGAGGTTTCTCTCAAAGATAAGGTGGCACCTGATTCCTAACCGACTCAACTGGGAAAATAAGAGAAGAAATGTTATGACATCGGATCCTTAAGCCTATTGATAAAAGCTCAAATCAATCTCCGGTTTGCTCTAACAATTTGAACATGGGCCGAAGTGAGAGAGGCTTACCTGAAG
This sequence comes from Rhodomyrtus psidioides, assembly GCA_021437785.1. Lineage (NCBI taxonomy): Eukaryota > Viridiplantae > Streptophyta > Magnoliopsida > Myrtales > Myrtaceae > Rhodomyrtus > Rhodomyrtus psidioides. The sequence goes on along the minus strand of JAILYB010000059.1, from coordinate 4,431,126 downwards.
CTCACCTGTCGGATGCTGCCGGTTGCGACGACTTTCAAGAAGATGCCTAGGACTCGTCATTCAGAATATCCCAGGGAGATTAAGCTCTGACCTGTATGGTAGGTCATACCATGATGGGATTCCTAACTTGTAGGAACCTAAGGAAGGCGTATCCCACGCTTTGGGATTTGCCAAGAATTTTGATCCGTATGGTGGATCAGACCTTTGTGTTGATCCTTACTGCGATATTTATCAATGAGTGGACCCTTATGCGGTTTCTACCATATGTGACCCTTCAGGCGGTTTCTACCATTAATGTGATCCCTCAGGCGGTTTCTACCTTGGTTTGACCATTCAGGCGGTTTCTACCTTGAGTTGACCCTTCAGGCGGTTTCTACCTTTGATTTGACCCTTCAGGCGGTTTCTACCTTGTGTTGACCCTTCAGGCGGTATCTACCATGTGTTGACCCTTCAGGCGGTATCTACCATGTGTTGACCCTTCAAGCGGTATCTACCTTTGATTTTGACCATTCAGGCGGTATCTACCTTTGATTTGACCCTTCAGGCGGTATCTACCATGAGTTGACCCTTCAGGCGGTTTCTACCTTGTGTTGACCCTTCAGGCGGTATCTACCATGTTTGAAAAGGGGTCTCATGACGAGGGTTCTCCACGTCCGATGAGACTGTTTGATATTTTGAAAATGGGTCCTGGGACGAGGGTTCTCCACGTCTGATAGGACTTTTTCTTTTAAAAGGATTTTTCTTCCCCTTTTTTTGAGACCCCGAAGTTTGTCGGGAATTCAGTTTTTTGAAGCAGTGAAAGATTTTATTTTGACAAAACTTCACTTGAGTCTGTTGAGGCGACATTCTGGGAGTTGGGTTCTCCAAGTATCCTGCATAAGTTTGAGCCTGAAAGATTTTTCTTCACCAAGAAAACGTTAGTAATCTTTGGGAAGACCACGGCTGTCCATTTTGACAAAACCGTATGATTTAAGTTTTAATCATGAAATGTGCATTTTGATGCTGGGGGTTATCCAAAGCATTCTTGCAACATGCAAATGTGATCACAAATCCCTTGCACGGAAAATCTGGATCAACAGTTTGAAAATTCCAAAAAGAGTTTGTTCAAAACATCAATTGGAATATTTCTCGACAATGAGGTCTTCTCACCTGTTTTGCGATCGTGTTTTTTTATAGGGGATACACTTGATTCCCTACTAACCCGTGCCTAGGTTTTAGGCTCATTCGCAGCGCATACATTTTGATCGGTCGGGAGGTCTTCCACGGGACCGTAATGTTGGGCTTGGATATTGGTCTTCAAGGGGGACTCACTTTTGAGTCAAGGTCATTGAATGAAAGTTTTCACCATCTGCTCCGGGTTTACAAGTCAAGAACCCTGCAAAATGAGAAAGAAATAGTCTTGCTCGTACTTCTTCGAGCTGAGCTGTATGTTAACCCAAGTGTCTTAGTCAGAGAAGACTGTTTCAGGGTTATGATGTTGGTAGGATTGGGGACCGAAAAAGGCTTGTTTTTGGCCCAGAATTCATGACGAGTTTGACATTGGTGATCATTGCTGATTTACCTCCTGTCTTTTCCTTTCTGCATCTTTAGTTTTTGAGGTGTACAACCGATTTTGAGGTGTGCACCAGCTCTTTAGAGAGCGTCCCTTGTTGCATTCAGAGACCGACTCTCTCCATGTCTTTGTTCTGTGCTTGGCAGCATTTGGGGAGCAGCTTTTTTTATTTGACTCCTTTAAGAAATTTTTTTTTTTTTTTTTTTTTCATCCAAGTTTCACTGGGGATCAAGCAAACAGCTTTCATGAGCATCGGCCTTGCTTTTACCAGGCACTTTGCTTTTTCTCGATGCCGTGGATTTTTCTCATTCATTTTTGAAATCCCACTTTTTCTCATCTTCATAGGATCGCGTTAGACCTATGATCAAAGGTCTAACAAGGTTAAACATTAACTTAGGAATTCTTTTGCAAACCCTAAGTCTTGAACTTCTTCGTTTCTGAAGTGATGCTGCATCCGTCTTGGAATGTGCAATGATCACCAACGGGTTTATGAAATGATTCTGCAGGCTCAACTTGGCTATGCAAAGGATTCGGTGTGTGGGATAGAGAAATGAATGCTTCTCATCATCCTATGGCACTTGGATTACCATATAAACAACACACAAAGATTAATGTTAGTCCGAGCAAGAAAATTTCTAACCATTTTCTCCTGATGCTGCTGGACTCACCTCCATTTTGCCCCGATGTGGGGTGGTTCTTGACAGGGTTAAGAATGAAAACCGCCGTTCAAAGGGGTTATCAACGGTCACCTGTAGTGTTTGGGGGATATGAAACGAATGCCTCCGTCGTCCCAACCCATGTAATCGCTGCGAATGGTCCCTACTTCCGTAGATCCAGATTCTGCTGTCTTATCCGCTCCATTTCTCTCTTAAGTGTGTATAGGACGTGTTTGGACTAGGCTTTGCCTCTCGTCTTTTGAGAAAACGTCCTTTTGAAAGTTTTGAACAACTTTTGATTGGAAAAATCTCTTTCGTTTTCTCCAAAAATTTTACCCGTCAATGGGATTTTATGATGCCCAATGCATGTTCAGATAACCTCATGTTTCAAAACATGAATGCCAATGAAGTTAGAATCCTATGTCTTTTCTAGACATCAGATTCTAAAAGCTTTTCTTTTCTTCTCTATTTTTTATTCAACATTTTCAATGGATTGGGGAAAGGGATACTTACCTGTCCCCCGCGGCTGGAGATCCCTGAAAATGCGGAAGAAACATGTTATTGTTCGTTCATGAATTTTTCAAAAAATTAGAACGATACATCTTACCCTCGGTCGTGTGCCCCTGCGAGTGCACACAGGTTGTCAAAATTTGTCCTCCTTGATGGTGAGTCCCTATCAAGGATAAATAGCAAGTGTTAACTCATATTCCCAAATTGAAGACAAATTGGGACAATACAACTTTACTCTTGGTTCTCATCCCGTTCTGACGTCGCGTATTGATATGAACCACGTCTATCAAATCCGCTTATCCATGCTTGGAATATTTGCAATATCAATGGTTCAGCTGCCCCCGGTTGGGCAACGTCTGTTTTGTTATTTGAACAGATGGCTCCTTGGGTGATTTATCCACGTTTAACACCTGAGAAGGGAAAGAAATGAGACATTACTTTGGTATTCGGTTGAAGATCGTTTAGGAACGATACATCGTTTTACCAAATGGGAGGCTTCGTGACCAAACGTATTTCGTGCTGAATGGGGGTAGATCCCATTATGCTCCGCGGGTGATAGTCATCGTTCATGGAATTTGCTCCACGGATTAAGTGATTAATCCATGGCCCTTGGCTCGAAGACGTTCAAAGGGTAATGTTGACACTCAGAGCGGTTAGTTTTCAGCGTTAATTACAATGTTCCCGCGGGAACTTTACAACGAAATCCGTAACACATTCATTCGATGTATTCACCTCTCACTCTCCTGAGCCTTCTAATGATTTAGCACACGAGCTTCGAACCAGATGTCCGGTCGCCGGTACCGGTCACGACTGCGAAGATGCACTTGTTCCAAAATGCTTGACCCATAGGCTGAGTTGCTCATTCAGGAGATCGTCCGACCGCTCGAGTCGTCCAAGTTGAGCATCCTTAATTGCTGGTGACGGACTTCTCCCATTTTCGGCATGAACAACCTGGTTTCTCGGTTTATGCGTGATCCACACGCCGAGTTGCTCACTGAGGGACTCGCTTGAAATTTCAAGCCATTGACGCCCAAGTCGGGCATCCTCAACCGTTGGCGATGGGTTCCTCACACTACTTTCGACATGAACAACCTCACTTCTCGAGTTGGTATTTTCATCGTTGTCCAGTAGGTTTGTACCCGATGCTGGATTCGCCGTAGGAATAACACTAACGATCGGTTGGTGCTCAAATTGGGGAGTCCATACCTGCTGAAATTGTTGTACATACTCTTGGGGAGTACCAGGGTAACTCAGGGGGGAATTCAGCCGATCGAACCAAGAATAGATGTTTTCAAGGAGATCGTCTGAACCATCGAGCGACTGACACTCAGGTTGAGTATTGTCGACTACTGGAGAAGGAATCTTTTTGCCATTTTCGTCATGGACCACCTGATTCTTCGAGCCGGAATCTCCGTAATCGTCTCGCAAGATTGTATGTGCATCTCCTGCCAGTGTTAGATCCGCTGTAGGACTAGTATTAACGGCCAGTCGGTGCTCAGACTGGGGAGTCCCGATTTGCTGAAATTGCGGTACATACTCCTGAGGAGTACTGGGATAACCCATGGGAGTACTCTGATTGATGCCTGAACAATCGACCGTGTAATTGTCAGTCCCATCGGTGTTAAGAGGTGATTGGATGCTTCCTGCTTCATGAGGATTGCGATCACATCCATGCTCATCGTTTAAACTTGAACTGCCTCTCTCTTGGTCTAGCGCCACTCGTCCATCTCTCAGTAGTCTTTTGTAGCACCAAAGGTGGTTCCTGACTTTATTTCTATCCAATTCCGGCATGTTCATGATCTTGAGTATGCGCGATGGGCGAGCCAAACTGATCCCTAACTGTTGAACTGCATCAACAAATTTGCTATGAAGCTCCGAGGTCCAATAAAACCTTGTTTTCTTGCTAGCCGAAGTAGGGTTGGCAACTCGGCGGCTACTCTTCGTGGAATCTGGTCGTGTTGAACCGCCTCTATCTTGGTCTAGCGACGCTCGTCCATCTCTCAGTAGTTTCTTGTAGCGCCAAAGGTGATTCTTGACCATATTTTTAGTCAGTCCCGGCACGTTCATGATTTCGAGTATGCGCAATGGGCAAGCAAAACTGATCCCCAACTGTTGAACTGCATCAACAAATTTGCTATGAAACTCCGGGGTCCAACGAAATCTTATTTTCTTGCTAGCCGAAGTGGTGTCAGCAACTTGGCGGTTACTCTTCTCGGAATCTGGTCGTGTTGGAGGTTGCTCTGGAGGGGATTTAGTGGTCTCAGATCGGCTGGTCATGATGGTGAGTTCATCATCGAGCGGACCCGACTTGTCATGACGCATGTTCCCTTCCACAATGGGCGTCGACTTTGACCTTATAGCACTAGTTTCCTCTTGTAGATCCTCGGCGGTACCCGCCTGTTCCGAAAGATGTTGCGAAGGGCATTGCAACAAATGAGCATTATAAACCCCCAGATCTGGCTCTTCAGTGAATACTCCGTCCGTGGGAACAGGGTTACCGCACTCCAGGCAAATAGCGATGCTTAGAGCTTTTTTGTACTGAGTGTTTTTTATTCGAAGCTTTTCATTTTCCTCCCTTACAACCGCTAACTCGTGCCGATCGCGTTGCTGCTTCAGCCGGGTTCTTTTGTTTTCAAACCAGCACTTGACCTTCCGAGGCTCCCACCCTATCTCCTGGCCCATTTTGATTTTCTGTTCCATGTCCGGATAGGGGTATTCCCTGAAAAACAATTCGAGTTTATGGACTTGACCTGAAGTGTTGCGTTTGAGATATTCCCCTTTCTGACGCTGATAACCGTCGCGGGTACTGTTCTCGTTAACCAAGCCGCGGGTTTCATCATTAGAAGGATCGGTCTCCATGGCCCTCGTGTCAGGTTCGGTCCTGAGATCTTCAAACTCTTCCAGCAGCTCAAGCTCGGAGACCTCCAAGTCTGGCGCTTCCAGTAAATGACAGAATCCCTTGAACATTTTGACCGGGATATCACTGTTTGATTTTCCGTTAACTCAGCTTTCTTTGTTCCTCCTTGGATCTTCACTTTCTCTGCAAATTCTGAGAGGTTAAAGGAGCCGGATCACCGTTCTTCGATCAAAGGTGATGGCTACCCGACGAGCGCTCTTCTCAATGTTTCGAGATTCCCACTTCGTCCTTTTGTGATGGCTACTTGACGAGCGTTTTTCTCAAGGCTTCGTAATTCCCACTTTGTCCTTTTTTGCTCTTTTCTACGTGAACGGAGCCTGAAGATCTCTTGCGTTGATTTCGCTTTGTCGAGCACTACGCTTGTCCCCCTGGCCCAGTCTCTAGAGTAACAAGCCTGCCCACCTTTCGGCGCCATTATGTTTCGTAAAACCCGAGATCACAGGACGGTGGTGGATTCGTGACTCATCGGGGATGCATTAACGAAACCCGCTTGGCTCTACTGCACATAAAATATTATTACCACTTCTCCCTGTACTCGAGCATTTATAAGGTGATAGATTGATGTCAAGAAGATTAACACTTTAGCCTTATCAGACTCAGCCTCTCAAACACTCTTCACATTCTCACTCTCTTCTCAGTCATTCCATCGCATATGGATTCCTCCTCTATGCCTGTTGCCTTACCTGAAGCTTCGACCCAATGGGAGAGATTTTACCACCTCTTGGGTAGGGGTTATGGCTACATAAACAATCATCCTGAAGCTGAGGTTGAAGTTCGTACTCTGATTCCGGCCCTGGATACTGCGTGTATTAAAGGTACGAAACTGCAAAGGGAGTTTGTGATCTTCCCAACTCTCTTTAACAATTTCATGCAGGCTTACGAAGTTGCTAGCCGGGAGGTCACTTTGGCTGGTATCGTGCGAGCCCGTTATCAGGACCGAACTGAGTCCCTGATGTTGGCCATGCTGACGGCCGATAACCATAAAAGGGCTGTTGAATACGCCCACGCCCAGGTTTCGATGCTGGTCCGTGAGAGGGACAACTTGGTGGAGCGTCTGGCTCTTTTTGACACTGCCTTTGAGCAAGACCAGCACAACTTCGTGCTGAGGTTCCAGTGTGCCTGGTTGGAGGAAAGGCTTGAAGACCTGAGCATGGATATAGCTCGCGGGAGGGTGCTGGCTCATGACTTAGAGCTTGAGTTCGAGTACTATGACACCAAGGTGAACGAACTTAAGGAGAAATGTCGTCTCCTTTTCTTCAAGCTTGTAGACCTCGATTCCCGGAGTGTGGGTTGTAAGCAAGGCATGGATAGCATGGAGAGTCAGTTAAGCTTTTTTGTGATGCTTGTCAGAACTCATTTTGGGTTTACTGCTCCCCCTCAGTGATCCACTTGTAAACTTTCCTGCTGAATGAAATAAATGCGAGTTTGTTTATATATGCTCTTTCATTCTGCATTGTTGACTAGCCAAGAAAGGTTTTTGCTTTCGGATCTACGCGACTCCTTTTTCGCCTATGTCAACAGATTGACTACGCATCATTCTCACAGCCCGACGCTTTATATTTGATTGACCTGAATGCCTCGTGAGAAATAGATTTGTAGTTGCTCGAAACTTAAAGATTGCCCCTGATTTTGCGGTCATTGCGTTTGGGGCCGCTAGTAATCTTTCACTTTCGAGCTCGATCACATTCTGCTAGTAACTCATGCTATCAATTCTGCCTTCACGCGTCGGGGCTGATTTTACCTTGAACTTAATAACAAGGAATTACCGTATACACACGAGATGACGTTTGCGAAAAACATTATGCAGAATCAACTCTAGCTATTGAAGAAACAAACGCATGCACCGATGAGAACTTTACAATAGGAGATACATCCTTCTCGCGTACATCTCCTTCTTTCTTGGGGCATGTCCAATGACTAACCAGTCTGGCCTCAGCTTAGGTGTGCCATTACCAAGTGCAGATCATGGTTGCCAACCTTTAATAGCTTCCAACTGATCGAACCAGGTATCAAGTCCTTCATCGAAGAAATCACCCGACCCCTCGAACGATTGATGTGTAGGTTGAGCTGCATCGCCCGACGGGTTCTTCGAACTGGAACCTCCATCTTTGTCTGGGATTATAAGAGGAGATTTGATCGATTGACTACCACAAGCATCTCCCACTTGGGGATTAGGGAAATAAGAGTGCTCCAAGCTTTCTCCCATTAGATCATCTGAAGCCATATGCTCTGATTGGGCAAACCCTTGAGCACTGGGCGTGGTGGGCTGATCTGCGACAGGATGAACACTGACTAGCTGCTGCTCGGACGGAGGAGTGCTTACTCGTTGCACTTGTGATGCGTGTTCTTGAGGAATATTGAAATGACTCGCGAGGATATCCTGATCAAATCCCCAATAGTCGTCCAGATTCGACCGGGCCTCATTTGTCATAAGGGTGCTGGGTTCGCAGCCGAGTCTATTGCTCGGATTCAGTTCTGCATAACGCTGTCCTAACGCCCTTCTGTAGAAACCAAGGTGATTCGCGACTAATTGCTTGGTAAGTCCCGGTACGTTCATGACCCTAAGTATGCTTGTCGGACCTATGAAGTCGAGTCCTATCTGTCGAACTGCGTCCAAGAACTTGAGATGAAGCTCCGGGGGCCAAGTGAATTTCTTCTTCTCGTCGTCCAGAGTGGCGTAGATAGCCTGCCGACTAACCTCTAACTCCTCTTGAACCGTATCTGATCTTACCGGAAGCTGTTGTGGAGGAGATTCATGGGCTTCGATGAGGTGACTCCGATCATAACGACACGTATCTTCTTCCTCCGAAGACACTGGTATAATTTCTGTAGGATCGATCTGCTCATGCGCGCCATTAGCAGGATCTGATTGTACCGGAGATGGCTCAAGGGAGCAGGGGGATAAATGAGCACCTTCCATCTTCGTAGAAGGCTTACTGGGGAACAATTTACTGAGGGTGGTAGGGCCACCGCAGTCAGGGCAGGTAATAGTACTGAGAATTTTCTCATACCACATGTTTTCCATTTGAAGGTTTTGGTTCTGCTCTTTTAGGGCCGTGATCTCCTTACGCCTGTGTTGGACACCTAGTCTGAAACGTCTATTCTGAAACCAAAAATGGATTCTCATAGGATTCATTCCCAGCTTCTGGCCCAATTCAATCTTTTGTTCCTCGTTTGGGCAAGGGCATTCATCGAAGAAAGCTTCAAGCTCCTGGATTTCTTTCCGAGCGTAGCGCTGGCGACTTTTTCATTTCCGGGGTTGAGCGTCGTGGTCACTGCCGTCGTCACCACTGCGATCTTGATGTTCGTCACCGGCGATGTTGAGTTCCATGGCTTCGATGTCGAATATGATTCTAGAGAATTTGAGGTCTTTCAACGAACTCGTCACTCGGGGTTCTCTGTTCTCTTTTGTATACTCGCTCTTTCGATTTGTTGCCTCCTTTTCCTCGAAAGCTAGGTCTGTTCAGCGTTCTGTTTTTGAAACGACGGAACTGTTTACCTCCTGCTCAGCTTTCCGACACGAAGGGGTAACCAAATCCTTCCGCGGCTTCTTCGATAGTAGCGCTCGCCTTTCACTTTTCCTCGATAGTCATGCCTGTTCAGCACTGTCTTCTCTTTTTAAGTGGCAGAGCTGTTCACTCGCCGCCCAGCTTCATGCGTGATGGAACAACACAATCCTTTCGCGGCTTCTTCGATAGTTGCGCTCGCCTTTCACTTTTCCTCAATAGTCATGCCTGTTCAGCACTGTCTTCTCTTTTTAAGTGGCAGAGCTGTTCACTCGCCGCCCAGCTTCATGCGTGATGGAACAACACAATCCTTTCGCGGCTTCTTCGATAGTTGCGCTCGCCTTTCACTTTTCCTCAATAGTCATGCCTGTTCAGCACTGTCTTCTCTTTTTAAGTGGCAGAGCTGTTCACTCGCCGCCCAGCTTCATGCGTGATGGAACAACACAATCCTTTCGCAGCTTCTTCGATAGTTGCGCTCGCCTCCCTCCCAGCTTTAATAATGGCGAGACCGAATTTGTCAGGCCTGAAATTGCGGATCAGGACATGTCTGATGATTCACGGGAGGAGCAGCCCTCGCTTTACATTAATTAACCCGGCTCCACAAGCATTATTGCTGCAACTTTTCTCCACTCTCGAGACGCTATAAAATGCGGAGTTGGTGTTTGGGAGATTAACGCTCTCATATAATTTGCTTCCATCCTCTAATCGCTCCACTACACACATCTCCGTCGAAAATGGCTTCTTCCCAAGTTCACACTTTCTCAGCCGAAGCTTTGACTCGATGGAAAGAGTTCTATAACCTCTTGGGTCGAGGCTACGCTCACATAGCCGATCATCCCGAAACCGAGGATGAGATCAGAGTCATGTTCAGGGACCTGGACATCACCTCCCTCGAGGGTACCGCGTTGGGGAGGGAATACAATATTTTTCCAACGCTCTTTACGAACTCCTTGGAGGTCTACCGCGCTGCTCATCGGGGAGTTACCGTGGCTCGTGTCTTGCGAGCCCGTTATGAGGATCAGTCCGACCGCCTAGCGTTGGCTGACTACCTGGCCGATAGTCACAAAAAGGCTGTTGAGTTCGCCAAAGAGCGGGTTTCGACATTGCTACGCGAGAGGAGGAATCTGGTGGAGGACTTAGCTCTATCTCTGGCTACCTATGAGCGCGATCGACGTAATGCCCTGCTAAGGAATCGGAGCGAGTGGCTGGAAGAAAGGCTCAACGGCATAAACGAGGATATAACTCGTGAGAATGGACTAGTTCGGGACTTGGAAGCAGTCGCCGAAGATCACGAGACTCAGGTTGTTGCAGTCAATGATGAACGCAAACGCCTCCACCTCAGGCTTGCGGACCATGATACGCGGAGTGGTGTGTATAAACAAAGCATCCATAACCTGGAGGGCCAGCTGGGCTCCTTTGTGTCGTTGATTAGGGCTCACTTCTGCTTTACTTTTCCACCCCAATGAATTGTATGATCTGGTTTGGGCAAGAATGAATGAAAGCCCCTGTGTTTGTTTTAGCTTTTATATGATCCATTTCTTCGAGCATCCGGACATCTTAGACTTGGATGAGCCGATCCATAATAAGTCGAGTAGATGTGTTCTGATTTTCTAACTCACTCATGGTCAGATGAAAGAATAGCCTCAGACTTATCCAAGAAAAGATTTCTTTATGCTACTTGTTTTTCACCTGCAAATGAAAAGACCGAGTCAAAAGGAATAATCTGAAAAAGAAAGCATAGACCCCTTTCAATCTTATGCTTGCTCGTAATTAATAATGACAAGAACTTTTACAAGGGTTTTAATCTTGTGCGAAAAGTTTTTATCAATATTCCTCGAAAGAAAGCATACTATTGAAAGGAATGTAATTCACGATAATTGCTTTTGACCAATATTCAGAAGAGCGAATTAGTCAAAAATGCAAGGCATAACGACGTGTTTTTAAATTTAATTGAAGATACGGCATCCAAATCAAGGCCGTTTTGTTAAGAACGAGAGCAATTTGGACATCTATCTCGTCATTAAATTCGAAATAACGTCAATACTCTTGATCAATTATCGTGGATTACTTAGTGACGTATAACATGCATGGACCAATTCAAGTGTATAATTCCTTCTAGCGAAATTGGGGTTGGATTACCCTGTACGACCAAAAAGGTCGTGTAAGATTTTCAACTTTAGTTTCCTCTAAAGGAATTATAAACTTGACTTGGGAGTATTCGGATGATTAGAGAAAATGCCACTATCACATTCCCATGACCCGTCAAAAGAAATACAACCGAGTTCCATCTGAATGTATACACCAATAGATCCCTAATACAATCACTCTAAGGGGTGAGATAGAGAAAGCCTCGATAAAAATAAACCCTATACAAGAGGACTAGTAATGGAAAATGAAACCAAGGAATGTGATCCTAACGTTTAAGGATGCCCCAAGTTCGATCTGTGACTTCCGGATCACTTGCCCCAACTCGTCATCTTCATTGGACGATATCTCAATAATGTCCATAGTAGGCTCCTTTGTTGCTCACTCGGTGTTCGCCATGGGATATCATCCTCCTCGTCTTCTATCAAGGACGTTTGGGAAAAACACATGCATCTATCCTTGAAATGGCATTTAATCTAATCACCAGAATGCAATGAATGAAATGCCTATATTTATATGAACTGTAATAGTTTTGAGGGATAGAGAGTCTTACCAACCCAACTCGTCGACTTATGTGCGATTTTAGGTGTACCAACCGCCCAAAGACATGCGCATGAGACAAGTGATGGTGAACTTCTAAAAATCAGAGGGTTTGGCACCTAAGGTTAAGGTTCCCACCTCGAGTTCTAGAAAGAGCCGATTCCATTGCACAACTATCGTTGCATTGGGACTCAATCCATAGTTCGAAGCGAGCGGAATTGAGAAGTGGATTACCCCGTGTTTTTCCTCACGGAGATTCCATTTTCAATTCCTTCTATTGTGTTCCTAAAGGCGGCGCCTGGGGTTTTAGGCGCGGTTGTGTGTGTCCATGTGTCGTGATCATCACAATGCAAGTCATGCACAACAATTTATCAATCAGCACTTCAAATCATCCACACAACATACATTCCTACGCCACACCTGCGTAAAATAAAGTTAATCACAGACTACACCCCTTATTACTCCAATCTGCAAAAACATATAACACCTATCGTGAGCGGACTTACCTCACCTTCAAGAGCGCCTGTAGGGTTAGAAAAATCACTCAATTTTTATTACGGCCTAAGTCCACTTGAGGTCTAGAACCATAGTTTCTAGAACAAGTCCCCAGTGGAGTCGCCAGCTGTCGCGACCCGTCCGGAAGCGGACGCGGCTAATGGATTACCGATCACGGGTCTTGGATCGGCGCGAGCCCTCCCAGGCCCATACCAAATCGCGGCGGGAGTATTCTTCGACGATAAAAGTCGATCGCTTTCGACCTTCAGTGTGGTCGTGGTGGCATGTGCAAATTGTGCATGCATTTGGAGTCGCCACCGATCTTTCTTGGAGGGTAGACCGGAAACCTTACCGATCGATTGGGAGAGATCGATCAGTTCTACGGAACCAGAGATTTTGGGTTCGGGGACTTGGTTACGCTGGTGTCGTTACCAACGCCCTTTCGGTACCTAATGCGAGTGATTTTCCTAACTAGGATTTCATGCATGCACAATTTTGGGTGAGGTAAGTCTGACTTTGCACATTAACCAGTTTAACATGCTCACGTAATCATAATAAATAAATAGATGTCAATCACATAAATATCTATCCTACGTGGTGATCATGGAATTATGATTTAATGGGTCTCGAGCCAATGAGACCACATATAATCATTTTAATATTTTAATAACGGAGAGCCGCTCTTCGCTTCTTCTTGGTTTCTTGAACTCTTCAAGAATTGGGCCCCAAAGAGCTCGCCGACTTAAAAGGCTCCTCCACGTAATCCTCGTAGCATTTACATCAACAATTGACTATGCTAAAAATAAAGATTATATGAAAAATAAAAGGAGTACGCAGCCTCCATTTAATAATTACAACCCCAAATATATAAATAATCATCATACATTCATATATACATCAATCACATTGATTAGGGATTTTTCCATGATCACCACCCTTTCACGTAAGTAATAAATTCACAATTTAAAACTTAGGAAGGCACAATAAAAATTCTACGTTGAATCATATTCAGAATTTTTACGTAAAATAAGATAGCCATAAATTTTCGATTCAAAATTGATTTAGTCTCAATTTTTGCTACGTTGATTAATTTATCATATAAAATAATCGATCTCCATTAGCCATGTAAGACGAACAATTCGTTAATACATATTGGCCATAGTATTGCAAAAATTGCAAAAAATCAATTAAATGCACGAAAACACCTAAGGATTGGCTCTGATACCACTGTTGGGATCCACGTAACACGTAGCGGAAATAAATAACAACCCACACATGTATCTCCAGAGGCGTACTTCGTGCATTTCAATCGAAAAAAATCACAAAGTCTCAAAGGGAGTAAATAGATTACCTCTCGTAGCGTGCTTGAACGGAGGTGTCGGTTCGATGTTCTTCGATCTCAGCCTCCACAAGTGTTAGGCATCTAGTTCGGACGCACCACCAATTGACGAACGGGGAGACGACTAATAACTCCACAACAATTGTGCTAGCAATATGCGGAATCAATATTCCGAACTTAGTATATTTTGCTCGCTCAAGATTATGAGAATATAGAGAGTGTTTGTGTTCTTCTCTCTAAGCTCTCAAAAATTTGCACACTCTACAAAATGTCTCTCCCCTTCAACCTCAAAACTCTTGCCATCCTTTTATAGCCAAAAATACCTTCCAATAAATTGTATTTAAAAATAGCACTAACAATTATAAATTCTATCTAAAAATAGCACTCACAAATAAATGACATTTAAAAATAGCACTAACAATAGCACTCACAATTTATAATACAAAAATGCTATTTAAAAATAGCACTAACAATAGCACTCACAATTTATAATACAAAAATTCTATTTAAAAATAGCACTAACAATTATAAATTCTATCTAATAATAGCACTCACAAATAAATGACATTTAAAAATAGCACTAACAATAGCACTCACAATTTATAATACAAAAATGCTATTTAAAAATGGCACTAACAATAGCACTCACAATTTATAATACAAAAATTCTATTTAAAAATAGCACTAACAATTATAAATTCTATCTAATAATAGCACTCACAATTTATGATAAATAAATGCCATTTAAAAATAGCACTAACAATAGCACTCACAATTTATGATAAATAAATGTCATTTAAAAATAGCACTAACAATAGCACTCACAATTTATAATACAAAAAATGCTATTTAAAAATAGCACTCACAATACAAAAATGCTAAAAAAGGCAATAACAAAGGTGTTAAAAATAATAACCATTATTATTATTACAAGAGTTAAAGAGGTTACCAAACAATACAAATATGCATAACGTATAAATACGTATGATGTATAAATACGTAGAGCATACGTATACATCCGTGAAACCGGGGACTAATTGAAAGAAAAATGTGCAATTAAGCCCTTTTGGTAAAAATTGATTAAATTGGAGGGCAAATTGACCTAATTGCACTTTAAGACTTTAGAATCCAATGTCATAGCTTATAAAAAGTGAGAATTGAAAACTAAAAGACTCGAAAATGATTTTTTTTTAGGCTCGGTTCGGGTTTATGTTTGTGAAGGAACATAGTGACCCGAGCCGAATTTTTTAGATTTAAAGTGACACACTTGAAGAGGAAATTAAAACAAAATTATCGAATATTTTTGGGTATTTTTCTGACCACGAATGGTATTTTTCTGATTTTTTGGGTATTTTTATAATTAAATAAACTCGAAAAATATTAAAAATACCGAAAAATATTTTTTGTTCAAAATTGGTTCCTAAGGTTAAACCAAGGCTTCCAAAGTTGATTTTGTGATTTTATGACCTTTTTTGATATTTTTAATTAATTTTAAAGAATAAAAATCACAATAATAAATGGTAAAAAAAATCAGGTGTCAACAATCCTTAACTTGACTCTAGCTATTATTTGAAGTGTAATAATAAATAAAAAAATGATGATACATCAACATACTGTTATCTGTACAAAAGTAGCAATTTTCCTAAGGTTCTTCGAGTAGAAATGACTTTAAGAAGGTGAAATTAACTAACTACCTATTTGATCGATACTAGGATTGACAATGCTTAATATTTCAAGATAACAAATAAATAAAAAATTAGGGTACTTCAACAAAGGATTATATATTCAATAGGTAGGAGTTTTCGGCAATTCGTCAAACAGAAAAGAGCATAATATGACAAAAATGCCTAACTAACTATTTGATGGCCGCGCAAAACATTTGCAGTGATCCTTAACTTGACTCTAGCTATTATTTGAAGCGTAATAATAAATAAAAAAATGATGATACATCAACATAGTGTTATCTATACAAAAGTCGCAATTTTCCTAAGGTTCTTCGAGTAGAAATGACTTTAAGAATGTGAAATTAACTAACCACCTATTTGATCGATACTTGGATTGACAATGCTTAATATTTCAAGATAACAAATAAATAAAAAATTAGCGTACTTCAACAATGGATTATATATTCAACAGGTAGGAGTTTTCGGCAATTCGTCAAACAGAAAAGATCATAATATGACAAAAATGCCTAACTAACTATTTGATGGCCGCGCAAAACATTTGCAGTGATCCTTAACTTGACTCTAGCTATTATTTGAAGCGTAATAATAAATAAAAAAATGATGATACATCAACATACTGTTATCTATACAAAAGTCGCAATTTTCCTAAGATTCTTCGAGTAGAAATGACTTTAAGAAGGTGAAATTAACTAACCACCTATTTGATCGATACTTGGATTGACAATGCTTAATATTTCAAGATAACAAATAAATAAAAAATTAGGGTACTTCAACAAAGGATTAGATATTCAATAGGTAGGAGTTTTCGGCAAGTCGTAAAACAGAAAGGATCGTAATATGACAAAAATGCCTAACTAACTATTTGATGGCCGCGCAAAACATTTGCAGTGATCCTTAACTTGACTCTAGCTATTATTTGATGCGTAATAATAAATAAAAAAATGATGATACATCAACATAGTGTTATCTATACAAAAGTCGCAATTTTCCTAAGGTTCTTCGAGTAGAAATGACTTTAAGAATGTGAAATTAACTAACCACCTATTTGATCGATACTTGCATTGACAATGCTTAATATTTCAAGATAACTAATAAATAAAAAATTAGGGTACTTCAACAAAGGATTATATATTCAATAGGTAGGAGTTTTCGGCAATTCGTCAAACAGAAAAGAGCATAATATGACAAAAATGCCTAACTAACTATTTGATGGCCGCGCAAAACATTTGCAGTGATCCTTAACTTGACTCTAGCAATTATTTGAAGCGTAATAATAAATAAAAAAATGATGATACATCAACATAGTGTTATCTATACAAAAGTCGCAATTTTCCTAAGATTCTTCGAGTAGAAATGACTATAAGAAGGTGAAATTAACTAACCACCTATTTGATCGATACTTGGATTGACAATGCTTAATATTTAAAGATAACTTGTAAATAAAAAATTAGGGTACTTAAACAAAGGATTATATATTCAATAGGTAGGAGTTTTCGGCAATTCTTCAAACGGAAAAGAGCATAATTTGACAAAAATGCCTAACTACCTTTTTGATCGGCGCGCAAAACATTTGCAGTGCTCCTTAACTTGACTCTAGCTATTATTTGAAGCGTAATAATAAATAAAAAAATGATGATACATCAACATAGTGTTATCTATGCAAAAGTCGCAATTTTCCTAAGGTTCTTCGAGTAGAAATGACTTTAAGAAGGTGAAATTAACTAACCACCTATTTGATCGATACTTGGATTGACAATGCTTAATATTTCAAGATAACTAATAAATAAAAAATTAGGGTACTTCAACAAAGGATTAGATATTCAACAGGTAGGAGTTTTCGGCAAGTCGTAAAACATAAAGGAGCGTAATATGACAAAAATGGCTAACTAACTATTTGATGGCCGCGCAAAACATTTGCAGTGATCCTTAACTTGACTCTAGCTATTATTTGAAGCGTAATAATAAATAAAAAAATGATGACACATCAACATAGTGTTATCTATACAAAAGTTGCCATTTTCCTAAGGTTCTTCGAGTAAAAATGACTTTAAGAAGCTGAAATTAACTAACCACCTATTTGATCAATACTTGGATTGACAATGCTTAATATTTAAAGATAACTAGTAAATAAAAAATTAGGGTACTTCAATAAAGGATTATATATTCAATAGGTAGGAGTTTTCGGCAATTCTTCAAACAGAAAAGAACATAATATGACAAAAATGCCTAACTACCTTTTTGATCGCCGCGCAAAACATTTGCAGTGATCCTTAACTTGACTCTAGCTATTATTTGAAGTGTAATAATAAATAAAAAAATGATGATACATCAACATAGTGTTATCTATACAAAAGTCGCAATTTTCCTAAGGTTCTTCGAGTAGAAATGACTTTAAGAAGGTGAAATTAACTAACTACCTATTTGATCGATACAAGGATTGACAATGCTTAATATTTCAAGATAACAAATAAATAAAAAATTAGGGTACTTCAACAAAGGATTATATATTCAATAGGTAGGAGTTTTCGGCAATTCGTCAAACAGAAAAGAGCATAATATGACAAAAATGCCTAACTAACTATTTGCTGGCCGCGCAAAACATTTGCAGTGATCCTTAACTTGACTCTAGCTATTATTTGAAGCGTAATAATAAATAAAAAAATGATGATACATCAACATAGTGTTATCTATACAAAAGTCGCAATTTTCCTAATGTTCTTCGTGTAGAAATGACTTTAAGAATGTGAAATTAACTAACCACCTATTTGATCGATACTTGGATTGACAATGCTTAATATTTCAAGATAACAAATAAATAAAAAATTAGGGTACTTCAACAAAGGATTATATATTCAATAGGTAGGAGTTTTCGGCAATTCGTCAAACAGAAAAGTGCATAATATGAAAAAAATGCCTAACTAAATATTTGATGGCCGCGCAAAACATTTTTAGTGATCCATAACTTGACTCTAGCTATTATTTGAAGCGTAATAATAAATAAAAAAATGATGATACATCAACATAGTGTTATCTATACAAAAGTCGCAATTTCCCTAAGATTCTTCGAGTAGAAATGACTTTAAGAAGGTGAAATTAACTAACCACCTATTTGATCGATACTTGGATTGACAATGCTTAATATTTCAAGATAACAAATAAATAAAAAATTAGGGTACTTCAACAAAGGATTAGATATTCAATAGGTAGGAGTTTTCGGCAAGTCGTAAAACAGAAAGGAGCGTAATATGACAAAAATGCCTAACTAACTATTTGATGGCCGCGCAAAACATTTGCAGTGATCCTTAACTTAACTCTAGCTATTATTTGAAGCGTAATAATAAATAAAAAAATGATGACACATCAACATAGTGTTATCTATACAAAAGTTGCCATTTTCCTAAGGTTCTTCGAGTAAAAATGACTTTAAGAAGCTGAAATTAACTAACCACCTATTTGATCAATACTTGGATTGACAATGCTTAATATTTAAAGATAACTAGTAAATAAAAAATTAGGGTACTTCAATAAAGGATTATATATTCAATAGGTAGGAGTTTTCGGCAATTCTTCAAACAGAAAAGAACATAATATGACAAAAATGCCTAACTACCTTTTTGATCGCCGCGCAAAACATTTGCAGTGATCCTTAACTTGACTCTAGCTATTATTTGAAGTGTAATAATAAATAAAAAAATGATGATACATCAACATACTGTTATCTATACAAAAGTCGCAATTTTCCTAAGGTTCTTCGAGTAGAAATGACTTTAAGAAGGTGAAATTAACTAACTACCTATTTTATCGATACTAGGATTGACAATGCTTAATATTTCAAGATAACAAATAAATAAAAAATTAGGGTACTTCAACAAAGGATTATATATTCAATAGGTAGGAGTTTTTGGCAATTCGTCAAACAGAAAAGAGCATAATATGACAAAAATGCCTAACTAACTATTTGATGGCCGCGCAAAACATTTGCAGTGATCCTTAACTTGACTCTAGCTATTATTTGAAGTATAATAATAAATAAAAAAATGATGATACATCAACATAGTGTTATCTATACAAAAGTTGCAATTTTCCTAAGGTTCTTCGAGTAGAAATGACTTTAAGAATGTGAAATTAACTAACCACCTATTTGATCGATACTTGGATTGACAATGCTTAATATTTCAAGATAACAAATAAATAAAAAATTAGGGTACTTCAACAAAGGATTATATATTCAATAGGTAGGAGTTTTCGGCAATTCGTCAAACAGAAAAGAGCATAATATGAAAAAAATGCCTAACTAACTATTTGATGGCCGCGCAAAACATTTGCAGTGATCCTTAACTTGACTCTAGCTATTATTTGAAGCGAAATAATAAATAAAAAAATGATGATAAATCAACACAGTGTTATCTATACAAAAGTCGCAATTTTCCTAAGGTTCTTCGAGTAGAAATGACTTTAAGAAGGTGAAATTAACTAACCACCTATTTGATCGATACTTGCATTGACAATGCTTAATATTTCAAGATAACAAATAAATAAAAAATTAGGTACTTCAACAAAGGATTATATATTCAATAGGTAGGAGTTTTCGGCAAGTCGTAAAACAGAAAGGATCGTAATATGACAAAAATGCCTAACTAACTATTTGATGGCCGCGCAAAACATTTGCAGTGATCCTTAACTTGACTCTAGCTATTATTTGAAGCGTAATAATAAATAAAAAAATGATGATACATCAACATAGTGTTATCTATACAAAAGTCGCAATTTTCCTAAGGTTCTTTGAGTAGAAATGACTTTAAGAAGGTGAAATTAACTAACCACCTATTTGATCGATACTTGGATTGACAATGCTTAATACTTCAAGATAACAAATAAATAAAAAATTAGGGTACTTCAACAAAAGATTATATATTCAATAGGTAGGAGTTTTCGGCAAGTCGTAAAACAGAAAGGATCGTAATATGACAAAAATGCCTAACTAACTATTTGATGGCCGCGCAAAACATTTGCAGTGATCCTTAACTTGACTCTAGCTATTATTTGAAGCGTAATAATAAATAAAAAAATGAAGACACATCAACATAGTGTTATCTATACAAAAGTTGCAATTTTCCTAAGGTTCTTCGAGTAGAAATGACTTTAAGAAGCTGAAATTAACTAACCACCTATTTGATCGATACTAGGATTGACAATGCTTAATATTTCAAGATAACAAATAAATAAAAAATTAGGGTACTTCAACAAAGGATTATATATTCAATAGGTAGGAGTTTTCGGCAATTCGTCAAACAGAAAAGAGCATAATATGACAAAAATACCTAACTAACTATTTGATGGCCGCGCAAAACATTTGCAGTGATCCTTAACTTGACTCTAGCTATTATTTGAAGCGTAATAATAAATAAAAAAATGATGATACATTAACATAGTGTTATCTATACAAAAGTCGCAATTTTCCTAAGGTTCTTCGAGTAGAAATGACTTTAAGAAGGTGAAATTAACTAACCACCTATTTGATCAATACTTGGATTGACAATGCTTAATATTTCAAGATAACAAATAAATAAAAAATTAGTTTACTTCAACAAAGGATTATATATTCAATAGGTAGGAGTTTTCGGCAAGTCGTAAAACAGAAAGGGTCGTAATATGACAAAAATGCCTAACTAACTATTTGATGGCCGCGCAAAACATTTGTAGTGATCCTTAACTTGACTCTAGCTATTATTTGAAGCGTAATATTAAATAAAAAAATGATGACACATCAACATAGTGTTATCTATACAAAAGTTGCAATTTTCCTATGGTTCTTCGAGTAGAAATGACTTTAAGAAGCTGAAATTAACTAACCACCTATTTGATCAATACTTGGATTGACAATGCTTAATATTTAAAGATAACTAGTAAATAAAAAATTAGGGTACTTCAACAAAGGATTATATATTCAATAGGTAGAAGTTTTCGGCAATTCTTCAAAAAGAAAAGAGCATAATATGACAAAAATGCCTAACTACCTTTTTGATCGCCGCGCAAAACATTTGCAGTGATCCTTAACTTGACTCTAGCTATTATTTGAAGCGTAATAATAAATAAAAAAATGATGATACATCAACATAGTGTTATCTATACAAAAGTTGCAATTTTCCTAAGGTTCTTCGAGTAGAAATGACTTTAAGAAGCTGAAATTAACTAACCACCTATTTGATCGATACTAGGATTGACAAAGCTTAATATTTCAAGATAACAAATAAATAAAAAATTAGGGTACTTCAACAAAGGATTATATATTCAATAGGTAGGAGTTTTCGGCAATTCGTCAAACAGAAAAGAGCATAATATGACAAATATACCTAACTAACTATTTGATGGCCGCGCAAAACATTTGCAGTGATCCTTAACTTGACTCTAGCTATTATTTGAAGCGTAATAATAAATAAAAAAATGATGATACATCAACATAGTGTTATCTATACAAAAGTTGCAATTTTCCTAAGGTTCTTCGAGTAGAAATGACTTTAAGAAGTTGAAATTAACTAACCACCTATTTGATCGATACTAGGATTGACAATGCTTAATATTTCAAGATAACAAATAAATAAAAAATCAGGGTACTTCAACAAAGGATTATATATTCAATAGGTAGGTGTTTTCGGCAATTCGTCATACAGAAAAGAGCATAATATGACAAAAATACCTAACTAACTATTTGATGGCCGCGCAAAACATTTGCAGTGATCCTTAACTTGACTCTAGCTATTATTTGAAGCGTAATAATAAATAAAAAAATGATGATACATCAACATAGTGTTATCTATACAAAAGTCACAATTTTCCTAAGGTTCTTCGAGTAGAAATGACTTTAAGAAGGTGAAATTAACTAACCACCTATTTGATCAATACTTGGATTGACAATGCTTAATATTTCAAGATAACAAATAAATAAAAAATTAGTTTACTTCAACAAAGGATTAGATATTCAATAGGTAGGAGTTTTCGGCAAGTCGTAAAACAGAAAGGATCGTAATATGACAAAAATGCCTAACTAACTATTTGATTGGCGCGCAAAACATATGCAGTGATCCTTAACTTGACTCTAGCTATTATTTGAAGCGTAATATTAAATAAAAAAATGATGACACATCAACATAGTGTTATCTATACAAAAGTTGCAATTTTCCTATGGTTCTTCGAGTAGAAATGACTTTAAGAAGCTGAAATTAACTAACCACCTATTTGATCAATAATTGGATTGACAATGCTTAATATTTAAAGATAACTAGTAAATAAAAAATTAGGGTACTTCAATAAAGGATTATATATTCAATAGGTAGGAGTTTTCGGCAATTCTTCAAACAGAAAAGAGCATAATATGACAAAAATGCCTAACTACCTTTTTGATCGCCGCGCAAAACATTTGCAGTGATCCTTAACTTGACTCTAGCTATTATTTGAAGCGTAATAATAAATAAAAAAATGATGATACATCAAAATAGTGTTATCTATACAAAAGTCACAATTTTCCAATGGTTCTTCGAGTAGAAATGACTTTAAGATGGTGAAATTAACTAACTACCTATTTGATCGATACTAGGATTGACAATGCTTAATATTTCAGGATAACAAATAAATAAAAATTTAGGGTACTTCAACAATGGATTATATATTCAATAGGTAGGAGTTTTCGGCAAGTCGTAAAACAGAAAGGATCGTAATATGACAAAAATGCCTAACTAACTATTTGATGGCCGCGCAAAACATTTGTAGTGATCCTTAACTTGACTCTAGCTATTATTTGAAGCGTAATATTAAATAAAAAAATGATGACACATCAACATAGTGTTATCTATACAAAAGTTGCAATTTTCCTATGGTTCTTCGAGTAGAAATGACTTTAAGAAGCTGAAATTAACTAACCACCTATTTGATCAATACTTGGATTGACAATGCTTAATATTTAAAGATAACTAGTAAATAAAAAATTAGGGTACTTCAATAAAGGATTATATATTCAATAGGTAGGAGTTTTCGGCAATTCTTTCCAACAGAAAAGAGCATAATATGACAAAAATGCCTAACTACCTTTTTGATCGCGGCGCAAAACATTTGCAGTGATCCTTAACTTGACTCTAGCTATTATTTGAAGCGTAATAATAAATAAAAAAATGATGATACATCAACATAGTGTTATCTATACAAAAGTCACAATTTTCCAATGGTTCTTCGAGTAGAAATGACTTTAAGATGGTGAAATTAACTAACTACCTATTTGATCGATACTAGGATTGACAATGCTTAATATTTCAGGATAACAAATAAATAAAAAATTAGGGTACTTCAACAATGGATTATATATTCAATAGGTAGGAGTTTTCGGCAAGTCGTAAAACAGAAAGGATCGTAATATGACAAAAATGCCTAACTAACTATTTGATGGCCGCGCAAAATATTTGCAGTGATCCTTAACTTGACTCTAGCTATTATTTGAGGCGTAGTAATAAATAAAAAAATGATGACACATCAACATTGTGTTATCTATACAAAAGTTGGAATTTTCCTAAGATTCTTCGAGTAGAAATGACTTTAAGAAGGTGAAATTAAGTAACCACCTATTTGATCGATACTTGGATTGACAATGCTTAATATTTCAAGATAACAAATAAATAAAAAATTAGGGTACTTCTACAAAGGATTATATATTCAATAGGTAGGAGTTTTCGGCAAGTCGTAAAACAGAAAGGATCGTAATATGACAAAAATGCCTAACTAACTATTTGATGGCCGCGCAAAACATTTGCAGTGATCCTTAACTTGACTCTAGCTATTATTTGAAGCGTAATAATAAATAAAAAAATGATGACACATCAACATAGTGTTATCTATACAAAAGTTGCAATTTTCCTAAGGTTCTTCGTGTAGAAATGACTTTAAGAAGCTGAAATTAACTAACCACCTATTTGATCGATACTAGGATTGACAATGCTTAATATTTAAAGATAACTAGTAAATAAAAAATTAGGGTACTTCAACAAAGGATTATATATTCAATAGGTAGAAGTTTTCGGCAATTCGTCAAACAGAAAAGAGCATAATATGACAAAAATGCCTAACTACCTTTTTGATCGCCGCGCAAAACATTTGCAGTGATCCTTAACTTGACTCTAGCTATTATTTGAAGCGTAATAATAAATAAAAAAAATGATGATACATCAACATAGTGTTATCTATACAAAAGTCGCAATTTTCCTAAGGTTCTTCGAGTAGAAATGACTTTAGGAAGGTGAAATTAACTAACTACCTATTTGATCGATACTAGGATTGACAATGCTTAATATTTCAGGATAACAAATAAATAAAAATTTAGGGTACTTCAACAATGGATTATATATTCAATAGGTAGGAGTTTTCGGCAAGTCGTAAAACAGAAAGGATCGTAATATGACAAAAATGCCTAACTAACTATTTGATGGCCGCGCAAAACATTTGTAGTGATCCTTAACTTGACTCTAGCTATTATTTGAAGCGTAATATTAAATAAAAAAATGATGACACATCAACATAGTGTTATCTATACAAAAGTTGCAATTTTCCTATGGTTCTTCGAGTAGAAATGACTTTAAGAAGCTGAAATTAACTAACCACCTATTTGATCGATACTTGGATTGACAATGCTTAATATTTAAAGATAACTAGTAAATAAAAAATTAGGGTACTTCAATAAAGGATTATATATTCAATAGGTAGGAGTTTTCGGCAATTCTTTCCAACAGAAAAGAGCATAATATGACAAAAATGCCTAACTACCTTTTTGATCGCGGCGCAAAACATTTGCAGTGATCCTTAACTTGACTCTAGCTATTATTTGAAGCGTAATAATAAATAAAAAAATGATGATACATCAACATAGTGTTATCTATACAAAAGTCACAATTTTCCAATGGTTCTTCGAGTAGAAATGACTTTAAGATGGTGAAATTAACTAACTACCTATTTGATCGATACTAGGATTGACAATGCTTAATATTTCAGGATAACAAATAAATAAAAAATTAGGGTACTTCAACAATGGATTATATATTCAATAGGTAGGAGTTTTCGGCAAGTCGTAAAACAGAAAGGATCGTAATATGACAAAAATGCCTAACTAACTATTTGATGGCCGCGCAAAATATTTGCAGTGATCCTTAACTTGACTCTAGCTATTATTTGAGGCGTAGTAATAAATAAAAAAATGATGACACATCAACATTGTGTTATCTATACAAAAGTTGGAATTTTCCTAAGATTCTTCGAGTAGAAATGACTTTAAGAAGGTGAAATTAAGTAACCACCTATTTGATCGATACTTGGATTGACAATGCTTAATATTTCAAGATAACAAATAAATAAAAAATTAGGGTACTTCTACAAAGGATTATATATTCAATAGGTAGGAGTTTTCGGCAAGTCGTAAAACAGAAAGGATCGTAATATGACAAAAATGCCTAACTAACTATTTGATGGCCGCGCAAAACATTTGCAGTGATCCTTAACTTGACTCTAGCTATTATTTGAAGCGTAATAATAAATAAAAAAATGATGACACATCAACATAGTGTTATCTATACAAAAGTTGCAATTTTCCTAAGGTTCTTCGTGTAGAAATGACTTTAAGAAGCTGAAATTAACTAACCACCTATTTGATCGATACTAGGATTGACAATGCTTAATATTTAAAGATAACTAGTAAATAAAAAATTAGGGTACTTCAACAAAGGATTATATATTCAATAGGTAGAAGTTTTCGGCAATTCGTCAAACAGAAAAGAGCATAATATGACAAAAATGCCTAACTACCTTTTTGATCGCCGCGCAAAACATTTGCAGTGATCCTTAACTTGACTCTAGCTATTATTTGAAGCGTAATAATAAATAAAAAAAATGATGATACATCAACATAGTGTTATCTATACAAAAGTCGCAATTTTCCTAAGGTTCTTCGAGTAGAAATGACTTTAGGAAGGTGAAATTAACTAACTACCTATTTGATCGATACTTGGATTGACAATGCTTAATATTTCAAGATAACTAATAAATAAAAAATTAGGGTACTTCAACAAAGGATTATATATTCAATAGGTATGAGTTTTCGGCAATTCGTCAAATAGAAAAGAGCATAATATGATAAAAATGCCTAACTAACTATTTGATGGTCACGCAAAACATTTGCAGTGATCCTTAACTTGACTCTAGCTATTATTTGAAGCGTAATAATAAATAAAAAAAATGATGATACATCAACATAGTGTTATCTATACAAAAGTCGCAATTTTCCTAAGGTTCTTCGAGTAGAAATGACTTTAAGAAGGTGAAATTAACTAACCACCTATTTGATCGATACTTGGATTGACAATGCTTAATATTTCAAGATAACAAATAAATAAAAAATTAGGGTTCTTCAACAAAGGATTATATATTCAATAGGTAGGAGTTTTCGGCAAGTCGTCAAACAGAAAAGAGCATAATATGACAAAAATGCCTAACTACCTATTTTATCGCCGCGAATAACATTTGCCGTGATCCTTAACTTGACTCTAGCTCTTATTGAAATCGTAATAATAAATAAAAAAAATGATGATACATCAACATAGTGTTATCTATACAAAAGTCGCAATTTTCTTAAGGTTCTTCGAGTAGAAATGACTTTAAGAAGGTAAAATTAACTAACCACCTATTTGATCGATACTTCGATTGACAATGCTTAATATTTCAAGGAAACCAGTAAATAAAAAATTAGGGTACTTCAACAAAGGATTATATATTCAATAGGTAGGAGTTTTCGGTAATTCTTCAAATAGAAAAGAGCATAATATGACAAAAATGCCTAACTACCTATTTGATCGCCGCGCAAAACATTTGCAGTGATCCTTAACTTGACTCTATCTATTATTTGAAGCGTAATAATACATAAAAAAATGATGATACCTCAACATAGTGTTATCAATAGAAAAGTCGCAATTTTCCTAAGGTTCTTCGGGTAGAAATGACTTTAAGAAGGTAAAATTAACTAACCCCCTGTTTGATCGATACATGGATTGACAATGCTTAAAATTTTACGATAACTAATAGATAAAAAATTAGGGTACTTCAACAAAGGAATATATATTCAATAGGTAGGAGTTTTCGGCAATTCGTCAAACAGAAATGAGCATAATATGACAAAAATGCCTAACTACCTATTTGATCGCCGCGCAAAACATTTGCAACGATCCTTAACTTGACTCTAGCTATTTTTTGAAGCGTAATAACAAATAAAAAAATGATCATACATCAAAATAGTGTTATCTTTACAAAAGTCGCAATTTTCCTAAGGTTCTTCGAGTAGAAATGACTTTAAGAAGGTGAAATTAACAAACAACCTATTTGATCGATACTTGGATTGACAATGCTTAATATTTCAAGATAACTAATAAATAAAAAATTAGAGTACTTCAACAAAGGATTATATATTCAATAGGTAGGAGTTTTCGGCAATTCGTCAAACGGAAAAGAGCATAATATGACAAAAATGACTAACTAATTATTTGATGGCCTCGTAAAACATTTGCAGTGATCCTTAACTTGACTCTTGTTATTATTTGTAGCGTAATAATAAATAAAAAAATGATGATACATCAAAATTGTGTTATCTATACAAAAGTCACAATTTTCCTAAGGTTCTTCGAGTAGAAATGACTTTAAGAAGGTGAAATTAACTAACCACCTATTTGATCGATACTTGGATTGACAATGCTTAATATTTCAAGAAAACCAGTAAATAAAAAATTAGGGTACTTCAACAAAGGATTATATATTCAATAGGTAGGAGTTTTCGGCAATTCTTCAAACAGAAAAGAGCATAATATGACAAAAATGCCTAACTACCTATTTGATCGCCGCGCAAAACAATTGCAGTGATCCTTAACTTGACTCTAGCTATTATTTGAAGCGTAATAACGAATAAAAAAATGATGATACCTCAACATAGTGTTATCAATAGAAAAGTCGCAATTTTCCTAAGGTTCTTCGAGTAGAAGTGACTTTAAGAAGGTGAAATTAACTAACCACCTATTTGATCGATACTTGGATTGACAATGTTTAATATTTCAAGATAACTAGTAAATAAAAAATTAGGGTACTTCAACAAAGGATTATATAATAAATATGTAGGAGTTTTCGTCAATTCTTCAAACAGAAAAGAGCATAACATGACAAAAATGCCTAACTACCTATTTGATCGCCGCGCAAAACAATTGCCGTGATCCTTAACTTGACTCTAGCTATTATTTGAAGCGTAATAACGAATAAAAAAATGATGATACCTCAACATAGTGTTATCAATAGAAAAGTCGCAATTTTCCTAAGGTTCTTCTAGTAGAAGTGACTTTAAGAAGGTGAAATTAACTAACAACCTATTTGATCGATACTTGGATTGACAATGCTTAATATTTCAAGATAACTAATAAATAAAAAATTAGGGTACTTCTACAAAGGATTGTATATTCAATAGGTAGGAGTTTTCGTCAATTCGTCAAACAGAAAAGAGCATAATATGACAAAAATGCCTAATAACTAATTGATGGCCTCGCAAAACATTTACAGTGATCCTTAACTTGACCCTAGCTATTATTTGAAGCGTAATAATACATAAAAAAATGATGATACCTCAACATAGTGTTATCAATAGAAAAGTCGCAATTTTCCTAAGGTTCTTCGGGTAGAAATGACTTTAAGAAGGTAAAATTAACTAACCACATGTTTGATCGATGCATGGATTGACAATGCTTAAAATTTTACGATAACGAATAGATAAAAAATTAGGGTACTTCAACAAAGGATTATATATTCAATAGGTAGGAGTTTTCGGCAATTCGTCAAACAGAAATGAGCATAATATCACAAAAAAGCCTAACTACCTAATTGATTGCCGCGCAAAACATTTGCAACGATCCTTAACTTGACTCTAGCTATTTTTTGAAGCGTAATAACAAATAAAAAAATGATCGTACATCAAAATAGTGTTATCTTTACAAAAGTCGCAATTTTCCTAAGGTTCTTCGAGTAGAAATGACTTTAAGAATGTGAAATTAACTAACAACCTATTTGATCGATACTTGGATTGACAATGCTTAATATTTCAAGATAACTAATAAATAAAAAATTAGGGTACTTCAACAAAGGATTATATATTCAATAGGTAGGAGTTTTCGGCAATTCGTCAAACAGAAAAGAGCATAACATGACAAAAATGCCTAACTAACTATTTGATGGCCGCGCAAAACATTTGCAGTGATCCTTAACTTGACTCTAGCTATTATTTGAAGCGTAATAATAAATAAAAAAATGATGATGCATCAACATAGTGTTATCTATACAAAAGTCGCAATTTTCCTAAGGTTCTTCGAGTAGAAATGACTTTAACAAGGTGAAATTAACTAACCACCTATTTGATCGATACTTGGATTCACAATGCTTAATATTTCAAGATAACAAATAAATAAAAAATTAGGGTTCTTCAACAAAGGATTATATATTCAATAGGTAGGAGTTTTCGGCAAGTCGTCAAACAGAAAAGAGCATAATATGAAAAAAAATGCCTAACTAACTATTTGATGGCCGCGCAAAACATTTGCGGTGATCCTTAACTTGACTCTAGCTATTATTTGAAGCGTAATAATACATAAAAAAATGATGATACCTCAACATAGTGTTATCAATAGAAAAGTCGCAATTTTCGTAAGGTTCTTCGGGTAGAAATGACTTTAAGAAGGTAAAATTAACTAACCCCCTATTTGATCGATACATGGATTGACAATGCTTAAAATTTTACGATAACTAATAGATGAAAAATTAGGGTACTTCAACAAAGGATTATATATTCAATAGGTAGGAGTTTTCGGCAATTCGTCAAACTGAAATGAGCATAATATGACAAAAATGCCTAACTACCTATTTGATCGCCGCGCAAAACATTTGCAACGATCCTTAACTTGACACTTGCTATTTTTTGAAGCGTAATAACAAATAAAAAAATGATCATACATCAAAATAATGTTATCTTTACAAAAGTCGCAATTTTCCTAAGGTTCTTCGAGTAGAAATGACTTTAAGAAGGTGAAATTAACTAACAACCTATTTGATCGATACTTGGATTGACAATGCTTAATATTTCAACATAACAAATAAATAAAAAATTAGGGTTCTTCAACAAAGGATTATATATTCAATAGGTAGGAGTTTTCGGCAAGTCGTCAAACAGAAAAGAGCATAATATGACAAAAATGTCTAACTAACTATTTGATGGCCGCGCAAAACATTTGCGGTGATCCTTAACTTGACTCTAGCTATTATTTGAAGCGTAATAATAAATAAAAAAATGATGATACATCAACATAGTGTTATCTATAAAAAAGTTACAATTTTCCTAAGGTTCTTCGAGTAGAAATGACTTTAAGAAGGTGAAATTAACTAACCACCTATTTGATCGATACTTCGATTGACAATGCTTAATATTTCAAGAAAACTAGTAAATAAAAAATTAGGGTACTTCAACAAAGGATTATATATTCAATAGGTAGGAGTTTTCGGTAATTCTTCAAACAGAAAAGAGCATAATATGACAAAAATGCCTAACTACCTATTTGATCGCCGCGCAAAACATTTGCAGTGATCCTTAACTTGACTCTATCTATTATTTGAAGCGTAATAATACATAAAAAAATGATGATACCTCAACATAGTGTTATCAATAGAAAAGTCGCAATTTTCCTAAGGTTCTTCGGGTAGAAATGACTTTAAGAAGGTAAAATTAACTAACCCCCTGTTTGATCGATACATGGATTGACAATGCTTAAAATTTTACGATAACTAATAGATAAAAAATTAGGGAAACTTCAACAAAGGATTATATATTCAATAGGTAGGAGTTTTCGGCAATTCGTCAAACAGAAATGAGCATAATATGACAAAAATGCCTAACTACCTATTTGATCGCCGCGCAAAACATTTGCAACGATCCTTAACTTGACTCTAGCTATTTTTTGAAGCGTAATAACAAATAAAAAAATGATCATACATCAAAATAGTGTTATCTTTACAAAAGTCGCAATTTTCTTAAGGTTCTTCGAGTAGAAATGACTTTAAGAAGGTGAAATTAACAAACAACCTATTTGATCGATACTTGGATTGACAATGCTTAATATTTCAAGATAACTAATAAATAAAAAATTAGGGTACTTCAACAAAGGATTATATATTCAATAGGTAGGAGTTTTCGACAATTCGTCAAACGGAAAAGAGCATAATATGACAAAAATGACTAACTAACCATTTGATGGCCGCGCAAAACATTTGCAGTGATCCTTAACTTGACTCTTGTTATTATTTGAAGCGTAATAATAAATAAAAAAATGATGATACATCAAAATAGTGTTATCTATACAAAAGTCACAATTTTCCTAAGGTTCTTCGAGTAGAAATGACTTTAAGAAGGTGAAATTAACAAACCACCTATTTGATCGATACTTGGATTGACAATGCATAATATTTCAAGAAAACCGGTAAATAAAAAATTAGGGTACTTCTACAAAGGATTATATATTCAATAGGTAGGAGTTTTCGGCAATTCTTCAAACAGAAAAGAGCATAATATGACAAAAATGCCTAACTACCTATTTGATCGCCGCGCAAAACAATTGCAGTGATCCTTAACTTGACTCTAGCTATTATTTGAAGCGTAATAACGAATAAAAAAATGATGATACCTCAACATAGTGTTATCAATAGAAAAGTCGCAATTTTCCTAAGGTTCTTCGAGTAGAAGTGACTTTAAGAAGGTGAAATTAACTAACCACCTATTTGATCGATACTTGGATTGACAATGTTTAATATTTCAAAATAACTAGTTAATAAAAAATTAGGGTACTTCAACAAAGGATTATATAATCAATAGGTAGGAGTTTTCGTCAATTCTTCAAACAGAAAAGAGCATAATATGACAAAAATGCCTAACTACCTATTTGATCGCCGCGCAAAACATTTGCAGTGATCCTTAACTTGACTCTAGCTATTATTTGAAGCGTAATAATACATAAAAAAATGATGATACCTCAACATAGTGTTATCAATAGAAAAGTCGCAATTTTCCTAAGGTTCTTCGGGTAGAAATGACTTTAAGAAGGTAAAATTAACTAACCACATGTTTGATCGATGCATGGATTGACAATGCTTAAAATATTACGATAACGAATATATAAAAAATTAGGGTACTTCAACAAAGGATTATATATTCAATAGGTAGGAGTTTTCGGCAATTCGTCAAACAGAAATGAGCATAATATCACAAAAAAGCCTAACTACCTAATTGATCGCCGCGCAAAACATTTGCAACGATCCTTAACTTGACTCTAGCTATTTTTTGAAGCGTAATAACAAATAAAAAAATGATCGTACATCAAAATAGTGTTATCTTTACAAAAGTCGCAATTTTCCTAAGGTTCTTCGAGGAGAAATGACTTTAAGAAGGTGAAATTAACTAACAACCTATTTGATCGATACTTGGATTGACAATGCTTAATATTTCAAGATAACTAATAAATAAAAAATTAGGGTACTTCTACAAAGGATTGTATATTCAATAGGTAGGAGTTTTCGTCAATTCGTCAAACAGAAAAGAGCATAATATGACAAAAATGCCTAACTAACTATTTGATGGCCTCGCAAAACATTTACAGTGATCCTTAACTTGACTCTAGCTATTATTTGAAGCGTAATAATAAATAAAAAAATTATGATACATCAAAATAGTGTTATCTATACAAAAGTCGCAATTTTCCTAAGGTTCTTCGAGTAGAAATGACTTTAAGAAGGTGAAATTTACTAACAACCTATTTGATCGATACTTGGATTGACAATGCTTAATATTTCAAGATAACTAATAAATAAAAAATTAGGGTACTTCAACAAAGGATTATATATTCAATAGGTAGGAGTTTTCGGCAATTCGTCAAACAGAAAAGAGCATAACATGACAAAAATGCCTAACTAACTATTTGATGGCCGCGCAAAACATTTGCAGTGATCCTTAACTTGACTCTAGCTATTATTTGAAGCGTAATAATAAATAAAAAAATGATGATGCATCAACATAGTGTTATCTATACAAAAGTCGCAATTTTCCTAAGGTTCTTCGAGTAGAAATGACTTTAACAAGGTGAAATTAACTAACCACCTATTTGATCGATACTTGGATTGACAATGCTTAATATTTCAAGATAACAAATAAATAAAAAATTAGGGTTCTTCAACAAAGGATTATATATTCAATAGGTAGGAGTTTTCGGCAAGTCGTCAAACAGAAAAGAGCATAATATGAAAAAAATGCCTAACTAACTATTTGATGGCCGCGCAAAACATTTGCGGTGATCCTTAACTTGACTCTAGCTATTATTTGAAGCGTAATAATACATAAAAAAATGATGATACCTCAACATAGTGTTATCAATAGAAAAGTCGCAATTTTCGTAAGGTTCTTCGGGTAGAAATGACTTTAAAAAGGTAAAATTAACTAACCCCCTATTTGATCGATACATGGATTGACAATGCTTAAAATTTTACGATAACTAATAGATGAAAAATTAGGGTACTTCAACAAAGGATTATATATTCAATAGGTAGGAGTTTTCGGCAATTCGTCAAACTGAAATGAGCATAATATGACAAAAATGCCTAACTACCTATTTGATCGCCGCGCAAAACATTTGCAACGATCCTTAACTTGACACTTGCTATTTTTTGAAGCGTAATAACAAATAAAAAAAATGATCATACATCAAAATAGTGTTATCTTTACAAAAGTCGCAATTTTCCTAAGGTTCTTCGAGTAGAAATGACTTTAAGAAGGTGAAATTAACTAACAACCTATTTGATCGATACTTGGATTGACAATGCTTAATATTTCAAGATAACAAATAAATAAAAAATTAGGGTTCTTCAACAAAGGATTATATATTCAATAGGTAGGAGTTTTCGGCAAGTCGTCAAACAGAAAAGAGCATAATATGACAAAAATGTCTAACTAACTATTTGATGGCCGCGCAAAACATTTGCGGTGATCCTTAACTTGACTCTAGCAATTATTTGAAGCGTAATAATAAATAAAAAAATGATGATACATCAACATAGTGTTATCTATAAAAAAGTTGCAATTTTCCTAAGGTTCTTCGAGTAGAAATGACTTTAAGAAGGTGAAATTAACTAACCACCTATTTGATCGATACTTCGATTGACAATGCTTAATATTTCAAGAAAACTAGTAAATAAAAAATTAGGGTACTTCAACAAAGGATTATATATTCAATAGGTAGGAGTTTTCGGTAATTCTTCAAACAGAAAAGAGCATAATATGACAAAAATGCCTAACTACCTATTTGATCGCCGCGCAAAACATTTGCAGTGATCCTTAACTTGACTCTATCTATTATTTGAAGCGTAATAATACATAAAAAAATGATGATACCTCAACATAGTGTTATCAATAGAAAAGTCGCAATTTTCGTAAGGTTCTTCGGGTAGAAATGACTTTAAGAAGGTAAAATTAACTAACCCCCTATTTGATCGATACATGGATTGACAATGCTTAAAATTTTACGATAACTAATAGATAAAAAATTAGGGTACTTCAACAAAGGATTATATATTCAATAGGTAGGAGTTTTCGGCAATTCGTCAAACAGAAATGAGCATAATATGACAAAAATGCCTAACTACCTATTTGATCGCCGCGCAAAACATTTGCAACGATCCTTAACTTGACTCTAGCTATTTTTTGAAGCGTGATAACAAATAAAAAAATGATCATACATCAAAATAGTGTTATCTTTACAAAAGTCGCAATTTTCTTAAGGTTCTTCGAGTAGAAATGACTTTAAGAAGGTGAAATTAACAAACAACCTATTTGATCGATACTTGGATTGACAATACTTAATATTTCAAGATAACTAATAAATAAAAAATTAGGGTACTTCAACAAAGGATTATATATTCAATAGGTAGGAGTTTTCGGCAATTCGTCAAACGAAAAAGAGCATAATATGACAAAAATGACTAACTAACTATTTGATGGCCGCGCAAAACATTTGCAGTGATCCTTAACTTGACTCTTGTTATTATTTGAAGCGTAATAATAAATAAAAAAATGATGATACATCAAAATAGTGTTATCTATACAAAAGTCACAATTTTCCTAAGGTTCTTCGAGTAGAAATGACTTTAAGAATGTGAAATTAACAAACCACCTATTTGATCGATACTTGGATTGACAATGCATAATATTTCAAGAAAACCGGTAAATAAAAAATTAGGGTACTTCTACAAAGGATTATATATTCAATAGGTAGGAGTTTTCGGCAATTCTTCAAACAGAAAAGAGCATAATATGACAAAAATGCCTAACTACCTATTTGATCGCCGCGCAAAACAATTGCAGTGATCCTTAACTTGACTCTAGCTATTATTTGAAGCGTAATAACGAATGAAAAAATGATGATACCTCAACATAGTGTTATCAATAGAAAAGTCGCAATTTTCCTAAGGTTCTTCGAGTATAAGTGACTTTAAGAAGGTGAAATTAACTAACCACCTATTTGATCGATACTTGGATTGACAATGTTTAATATTTCAAAATAACTAGTAAATAAAAAATTAGGGTACTTCAACAAAGGATTATATAATCAATAGGTAGGAGTTTTCGTCAATTCTTCAAACAGAAAAGAGCATAATATGACAAAAATGCCTAACTACCTATTTGATCGCCGCGCAAAACATTTGCAGTGATCCTTAACTTGACTCTAGCTATTATTTGAAGCGTAATAATACATAAAAAAATGATGATACCTCAACATAGTGTTATCAATAGAAAAGTCGCAATTTTCGTAAGGTTCTTCGGGTAGAAATGACTTTAAGAAGGTAAAATTAACTAACCACATGTTTGATCGATGCATGGATTGACAATGCTTAAAATTTTACGATAACGAATAGATAAAAAATTAGGGTACTTCAACAAAGGATTATATATTCAATAGGTAGGAGTTTTCGGCAATTCGTCAAACAGAAATGAGCATAATATCACAAAAAAGCCTAACTACCTAATTGATCGCCGCGCAAAACATTTGCAACGATCCTTAACTTGACTCTAGCTATTTTTTGAAGCGTAATAACAAATAAAAAAATGAACGTACATCAAAATAGAGTTATCTTTACAAAAGTCGCAATTTTCCTAAGGTTCTTCGAGGAGAAATGACTTTAAGAAGGTGAAATTAACTAACAACCTATTTGATCGATACTTGGATTGACAATGCTTGATATTTCAAGATAACTAATAAATAAAAAATTAGGGTACTTCTACAAAGGATTGTATATTCAATAGGTAGGAGTTTTCGTCAATTCGTCAAACAGAAAAGAGCATAATATGACAAAAATGCCTAACTAACTATTTGATGGCCGCGCAAAACATTTACGGTGATCCTTAACTTGACTCTAGCTATTATTTGAAGCGTAATAATACATAAAAAAAATGATGATACCTCGACATAGTGTTATCAATAGAAAAGTCGCAATTTTCGTAAGGTTCTTCGGGTAGAAATGACTTTAAGAAGGTAAAATTAACTAACCCCCTATTTGATCGATACATGGATTGACAATGCTTAAAATTTTACGATAACTAATAGATGAAAAATTAGGGTACTTCAACAAAGGATTATATATTCAATAGGTAGGAGTTTTCGGCAATTCGTCAAACTGAAATGAGCATAATATGACAAAAATGCCTAACTACCTATTTGATCGCCGCGCAAAACATTTGCAACGATCCTTAACTTGACTCTTGCTATTTTTTGAAGCGTAATAACAAATAAAAAATGATCATACATCAAAATAGTGTTATCTTTACAAAAGTCGCAATTTTCCTAAGGTTTTTCGAGTAGAAATGACTTTAAGAAGGTGAAATTAACTAACAACCTATTTGATCGATACTTGGATTGACAATGCTTAATATTTCATGATAACTAATAAATAAAAAATTAGGGTACTTCAACAAAAGATGATATATTCAATAGGTAGGAGTTTTCGGCAATTCGTCAAACAGAAAAGAGCATAATATGACAAAAATGCCTAACTAACTATTTGATGGCCGCGCAAAACATTTGCAGTGATCCTTAACTTGACTCTAGCTATTATTTGAAGCGTAATAATAAATAAAAAAATGATGATACATCAAAATAGTGTTATCTATACAAAAGTTGCAATTTTCCGAAGGTTCTTCGAGTAGAAATGACTTTAAGAAGGTGAAATTAACTAACCACATATTTGATCGATACTTGGATTGACAATGCTTAATATTTCAAGATAACAAATAAATAAAAAATTAGGGTTCTTCAACAAAGGATTATATATTCAATAGGTAGGATTTTTCGGCAAGTCGTCAAACAGAAAAGAGCATAATATGACAAAAATGTCTAACTAACTATTTGATGGCCGCGCAAAACATTTGCGGTGATCCTTAACTTGACTCTAGCTATTATTTGAAGCGTAATAATAAATAAAAAAATGATGATACATCAACATAGTGTTATCTATAAAAAAAAGTTGCAATTTTCCTAATGTTCTTCGAGTAGAAATGACTTTAAGAAGGTGAAATTAACTAACCACCTATTTGATCGATACTTGGATTGACAATGCTTAATATTTCAAGAAAAACAGTAAATACAAAATTAGGGTACTTCAACAAAGGATTATATATTCAATAGGTAGGAGTTTCCGGCAATTCTTCAAACAGAAAAGTGCATAATATGACAGAAATGCCTAACTACCTATTTGATCGCCGCGCAAAACATTTGCAGTGATCCTTAACTTGACTCTAGCTATTATTTGAAGCGTAATAACGAATAAAAAAATGATGATACCTTAACATAATGTTATCTATACAAAAGTCGCATTTTTCCTAAGGTTCTTCGAGTAGAAATGACTTTAAGAAGGTAAAATTAACTAACTACCTATTTGATCGATACATGGATTGAAAATGCTTAAAAATTCAAGATAACTAATAAATAAAAAATTAGGTTACTTCAACAAAGGATTATATAATCAATAGGTGGGAGTTTCCGGCAATTCTTCAAACAGAAAAGAGCATAATATGACAAAAAATGCCAAACTACATATTTGATCGCCGCGCAAAACATTTGCAGTGATCCTTAACTTGACTCTAGCTATTATTTGAAGCATAATAATAAATAAAAAAATGATGATACATCAACATAGTGTTATCTATACAAAAGTCGCAATTTTCCTAAGGTTCTTCGAGTAGAAGTGACTTTAAAAAGGTGAAATTAACTAACCACCTATTTGATCAATACTTGGATTGACAATGTTTAATATTTCAAAATAACTAGTAAATAAAAAATTAGGGTACTTCAACAAAGCATTATATAATCAATAGGTAGGAGTTTTCGTCAATTCTTCAAACAGAAAAGAGCATAATATGACAAAAATGCCTAACTACCTATTTGATCGCCGCGCAAAACATTTGCAGTGATCCTTAACTTGACTCTAGCTATTATTTGAAGCGTAATAACGAATAAACAAAATGATGACACCTTAACATAGTGTTATCTATACAAAAGTCGCAATTTTCCTAAGGTTCTTCGAGTAGAAATGACTTTAAGAAGGTAAAATTAACTAACTACCTATTTGATCGATACATGGATTGAAAATGCTTATAAATTCAAGATAACTAATAAATAAAAAATTAGGTTACTTCAACAAAGGATTATGTAATCAATAGGTGGGAGTTTTCGGCAATTCTTCAAACAGAAAAGAGCATAATATGACAAAAAATGCCTAACTACATATTTGATCGCCGGGCAAAACATTTGCAGTGATCCATAACTTGACTGTAGCTATTATTTGAAACGAATTAATAAATAAAAAAATGATGATACATCAACATAGTGTTATCTATACAAAAGTCGCAATTTTCCTAAGGTTGTTCGAGTAGAAGTGACTTTAAGAAGGAGAAATTAACTAACCACCTATTTGATCGATACTTGGATTGACAATGTTTAATATTTCAAAATTACTAGTAAATAAAAAATTAGGGTACTTCAACAAAGATTATATAATCAATAGGTAGGAGTTTTCGTCAATTCTTCAAACAGAAAAGAGCATAATATGACAAAAATGCCTAACTACCTATTTAATCGCCGCGCAAAACATTTGCAGTGATCCTTAACTTGACTATAGCTATTATTTGAAGCGTAATAATTAATAAAAAAATGATTGTACATCAACGTAGTGTTAACTATAAAAAAGTCGTAATTTTCCTAAGTTTCTTCCAGTAGAAATGACTTTAAGAAGGTGAAATTAACTAACTACCTATTTGATCGATACTAGGATTGACAATGCTTAATATTTCAAGATAACTAATAAACAAAAAATAAGGGTACTTCAACAAAGGATTTTATATTCAATAGGTAGGAGTTTTCGGCAATTCGTCAAACAGAAAAGAGCATAATATGACAAAAATGCCTAACTAACTATTGATGGGCGCGCAAAACATTTGCAGTGATCCTTAACTTGACTCTAGCTATTATTTGAAGCGTAATAATAAATAAGAAAATGATGATACATCAACATTGTGTTATCTATACAAAAGTAGAAATTTTCCTAAGGTTCTTCGAGTAGAAATGACTTTAAGAAGGTGAAATTAACTAACTACCTATTTGATCGATACTAGGATTGACAATGCTTAATATTTCAAGATAACTAATAAACAAAAAATAAGGGTACTTCAACAAAGGATTTTATATTCAATAGGTAGGAGTTTTCGGCAATTCGTCAAATAGAAAAGAGCATAATATGACAAAAATGCCTAACTAACTAATGATGGGCGCGCAAAACATTTGCAGTGATCCTTAACTTGACTCTAGCTATTATTTGAAGCGTAATAATAAATAAGAAAATGATGATACATCAACATAGTGTTATCTATACAAAAGTCGCAATTTTCCTAAGGTTCTTCGAGTATAAATGACTTTAAGAAGGTGAAATTAACTAACTACCTATTTGATCGATACTTGGATTGACAATGGTTAAAATTTCAAGATAACTAATAAATAAAAAATTAGGGTACTTCAACAAAGGATTATATATTCAATTGGTAGGAGTTTTCGGCAATTCGTCAAACAGAAAAGAGCATAATATGACAAAAATGCCTAACTAACTATTTGATGCCCGCGCAAAACATTTGCAGTGATCCTTAACTTGACTCTAGCTATTATTTGAAGCTTAATAATAAATAAAAAAATGATGATACATCAACATAGTGTTATCTATACAAAAGTCGCAATTTTCCTAAGGTTCTTCGAGTAGAAATGACTTTAAGAAGGTGAAATTAACTAACTACCTATTTGATCAATACTTGCATTGACAATAATTAAAATTTCAATATAACTAATAAATAAAAAATTAGGATACTTCAACAAAGGATTATATATTCAATAGGTAGGAGTTTTCGGCAATTCTTCAAACAGAAAAGAGCATAATTTGACAAAAATGCCTAACTACCTATTTGATCGCCGCGCAAAACATTTGCAGTGATCCTTAACTTGAATCTAGCTATTATTTGAAGCGTAATAATTAATAAAAAAAATGATTGTACATCAACGTAGTGTTAACTATAAAAAAGTCGTAATTTTCCTAAGGTTTTTCCAGTAGAAATGACTTTAAGAAGGTAAAATTAACTAACCACCTGTTTGATCGATACTTGGATTGACAATGCTTAATATTTCAAGATAACTAATAAATAAAAAATTAGGGTACTTCAACAAAGGATTATATATTCAATAGGTAGGAGTTTTCGGCAATTCGTCAAACAGAAAAGAGCATAATATGACAAAAATGCCAAACTAACTATTTGATGGCCGCGCAAAATATTTGCAGTGATCCTTAACTTGACTCTAGCTATTATTTGAAGCGTAATAATTAATAAAAAAAATGATTGTACATCAACGTAGTGTTAACTATAAAAAAGTCGTAATTTTCCTAAAGTTCTTCCAGTAGAAATGACTTTAAGAAGGTAAAATTAACTAACCACCTGTTTGATCGATACTTGGATTGACAATGCTTAAAATTTTACGATAACTAATAGATAAATTATTAAGGTACTTCAACAAAGGATTATATATTCAATAGGTTGGAGTTTTCGGCAATTCGTCAAACAGAAATGAGCAAAATATGAGAAAAATGCCAAACTACCTATTTGATCGCCGCGCAAAACATTTACAGTGATCCTTAACTTGACTCTAGCTATTATTTGAAGCGTAATAATTAATAAAAAAAATGATTGTACATCGACGTAGTGTTAACTATAAAAAAAGTCGTAATTTTCCTAAGGTTCTTCCAGTAGAAATGACTTTAAGAAGGTAAAATTAACTATCCACCTGTTTGATCGATACTTGGATTGACAATGCTTAATATTTCAAGATAACTAATAAATAAAAAATTAGGGTACTTCAACAAAGGATTATATATCCAATAGGTAGGAGTTTTCGGCAATTCGTCAAACAGAAAAGAGCATAATATGACAAAAATGCCTAACTAACTATTTGATGGCCGCGCAAAATATTTGCAGTGATCCTTAACTTGACTCTAGCTATTATTTGAAGCGTAATAATAAATAAAAAAATGATGATACATCAAAATAGTGTTATCTATACAAAAGTCGCAATTTTCCTAAGGTTCTTCGAGTAGAAATGACTTTAAGAAGGTGAAATTAACTAACATCCTATTTGATCGACACTTGGATTGACAATGCTTAATATTTCATGATAACTCATAAATAAAAAATTAGGGTACTTCAACAAAGGATTATATATTCAATAGGTAGGATTTTTCGGCAATTCGTCAAACAGAAAAGAGCATAATATGACAAAAATGCCTAACTAACTATTTGATGGCCGCGCAAAATAATTGCAGTGATGCTTAACTTGACTCTGGCTATTATTTGAAGCGTAATAATAAATAAAAAATTGATGATACATCAACATAGTTTTATCTATACAAAAGTCGCAATTTTCCTAAGGTTATTCGAGTAGAAATGACTTTAAGAAGGTGAAATTAACTAACAACCTATTTAATCGATACTTGGATTGACAATGCTTAATATTTCAAGATAACTAATAAACAAAAAATAAGGGTACTTCAACAAAGGATTTTATATTCAATAGGTTGGAGTTTTCGGCAATTCGTCAAACAGAAAAGAGCATAATATGACAAAAATGCCTAACTAACTATTGATGGGCGCGCAAAACATTTGCAGTGATCCTTAACTTGACTCTAGCTATTATTTGAAGCGTAATAATAAATAAGAAAATGATGATACATCAACATAGTGTTATCTATACAAAAGTCGCAATTTTCCTAAGGTTCTTCGAGTAGAAATGACTTTAAGAAGGTGAAATTAACTAACTACCTATTTGATCGATACTTGGATTGACAATGGTTAAAATTTCAAGATAACTAATAAATAAAAAATTAGGGTACTTCAACAAAGGATTACATATTCAATTGGTAGGAGTTTTCGGCAATTCGTCAAACAGAAAAGAGCATAATATGACAAAAATGTCTAACTAACTATTTGATGCCCGCGCAAAACATTTGCAGTGATCCTTAACTTGACTCTAGCTATTATTTGAAGCGTAATAATAAATAAAAAAATGATGATACATCAACATAGTGTTATCTATACAAAAGTCACAATTTTCATAAGGTTCTTCGAGTAGAAATGACTTTAAGAAGGTGAAATTAACTAACTACCTATTTGATCGATACTTGCATTGACAATAATTAAAATTTCAAGATAACTAATAAATAAAAAATTAGGATACTTCAACAAAGGATTATATATTCAATAGGCAGGAGTTTTCGGCAATTCTTCAAACAGAAAAGAGAATAATTTGACAAAAATGCCTAACTACCTATTTGATCGCCGCGCAAAACATTTGCAGTGATCCTTAACTTGACTATAGCTATTATTTGAAGCGTAATAACAAATAAAAAAATGATGATACCTCAACATAGTGTTATCTATAGAAATGTCACAATTTTCCTAAGGTTCTTCTAGTAGAAATAACTTTAAGAAGGTAAAATTAACTAACTACCGATTTGATCGATACATGGATTGACAATGCTTAAAAGTTGAGGATAACTATTAAATAAAAAATTAGGGTACTTCAACAAATGATTATATATTCAATAGGTAGGAGTTTTTGGCAATTCTTAAAACAGAAAAGAGCATAATATGACAAAAAAAGCCTAACTACA
Organism: Rhodomyrtus psidioides; assembly: GCA_021437785.1. Lineage (NCBI taxonomy): Eukaryota > Viridiplantae > Streptophyta > Magnoliopsida > Myrtales > Myrtaceae > Rhodomyrtus > Rhodomyrtus psidioides. The sequence continues at coordinate 4,387,389 of JAILYB010000059.1, read as the reverse complement.
TATTTGATCGCCGTACAAAACATTTGCAGTGATCCTTAACTTTACTCTAGCTATTATTCGAAGCGTAATAATAAATAAAAAAATGATGATACATCAACATAGTGTTATCTATACAAAAGTCTCAATTTTCCTAAGGTTCTTCGAGTAGAAGTGACTTTAAGAAGGTGAAATTAACTAACCATCTATTTGATCGATACTTGGATTGACAATGTTTAATATTTCAAGATAACTAGTAAATAAAAAATTAGGGTACTTCAACGAATGATTATATAATCAATAGGTGGGAGTTTTCGGCAATTCTTCAAACAGAAAAGAGCATAATATGACAAAAATGCCTAACTAACTATTTGATGGCCGCGCAAAATAATTGCAGTGATCCTTAAGTTGACTCTAGCTATTATTGGAAGCGTAATAATAAATAAAAAAATGATGATACATCAACATAGTGTTATCTATACAAAAGTCGCAATTGTCCTAAGGTTCTTCGAGTAGAAATGACTTTACGAAGGTGAAATTAACTAACTACCTATTTGATCGATACTTGGATTGACAATGCTTATTATTTCAAGATAACTAATAAATAAAAAATTAGGGTACTGCAAAAAGGATTATATATTCAATAGGTAGGTGTTTTCGGCAATTCGTCAAACAGAAAAGAGCATAATATGACAAAAATGCCTAACTAACTATTTGATGGCCACGCAAAACATTTGCAGTGATCCTTAACTTGACTCTAGCTATTATTTGAAGCGTAATAATAAATAAAAAATTGATGATACATCAACATAGTGTTATCTATACAAAAGTCGCAATTTTCCTAAGGTTCTTCGAGTAGAAATGACTTTACGAAGGTGAAATTAACTAACTACCTATTTGATCGATACTTGGATTGACAATGCTTAATATTTCAACATAACTAATAAATAAAAAATTAGGGTACTGCAACAAAGGATTATATATTCAATCGGTAGGTGTTTTCGGCAATTCGTCAAACAGAAAAGAGCATAATATGACAAAAATGCCTAACTAACTATTTGATGGCCACGCAAAACATTTGCAGTGATCCTTAACTTGACTCTAGCTATTATTTGAAGCGTAATAATAAATAAGAAAATGATGATACATCAACATAGTGTTATCTATACAAAAGTCGCAATTTTCCTAAGGTTCTTCGAGTAGAAATGACTTTAAGAAGGTGAAATTAACTAACTACCTATTTGATCGATACTTGGATTGACAATGGTTAAAATTTCAAGATAACTAATAAATAAAAAATTAGGGTACTTCAACAAAGGATTACATATTCAATTGGTAGGAGTTTTCGGCAATTCGTCAAACAGAAAAGAACATAATATGACAAAAATGCCTAACTAACTATTTGATGCCCGCGCAAAACATTTGCAGTGATCCTTAACTTGACTCTAGCTATTATTTGAAGCGTAATAATAAATAAAAAAATGATGATACATCAACATAGTGTTATCTATACAAAAGTCACAATTTTCATAAGGTTCTTCGAGTAGAAATGACTTTAAGAAGGTGAAATTAACTAACTACCTATTTGATCGATACTTGCATTGACAATAATTAAAATTTCAAGATAACTAATAAATAAAAAATTAGGATACTTCAACAAAGGATTATATATTCAATAGGCAGGAGTTTTCGGCAATTCTTCAAACAGAAAAGAGAATAATTTGACAAAAATGCCTAACTACCTATTTGATCGCCGCGCAAAACATTTGCAGTGATCCTTAAGTTGACTCTAGATATTATTGGAAGCGTAATAATAAATAAAAAAATGATGATACATCAACATAGTGTTATCTATACAAAAGTCGCAATTGTCCTAAGGTTCTTCGAGTAGAAATGACTTTACGAAGGTGAAATTAACTAACTACCTATTTGATCGATACTTGGATTGACAATGCTTAATATTTCAAGATAACTAATAAATAAAAAATTCGGGTACTGCAAAAAGGATTATATATTCAATAGGTAGGTGTTTTCGGCAATTCGTCAAACAGAAAAGAGCATAATATGACAAAAATGCCTAACTAACTATTTGATGGCCACGCAAAACATTTGCAGTGATCCTTAACTTGACTCTAGCTATTATTTGAAGCGTAATAATAAATAAAAAATTGATGATACATCAACATAGTGTTATCTATACAAAAGTCGCAATTTTCCTAAGGTTCTTCGAGTAGAAATGACTTTACGAAGGTGAAATTAACTAACTACCTATTTGATCGATACTTGGATTGACAATGCTTAATATTTCAACATAACTAATAAATAAAAAATTAGGGTACTGCAACAAAGGATTATATATTCAATCGGTAGGTGTTTTCGGCAATTCGTCAAACAGAAAAGAGCATAATATGACAAAAATGCCTAATTAACTATTTGATGGCCGCGCAAAACATTTGCAGTGATCCTTAACTTGAATCTTGCTATTATTTGAAGCGTAATAATAAATAAAAAAATGATGATACATCAACATAGTTGTTGACACCTAAATTTTGATCAACTTTTATTTATTTATTTATTTTTATTTCATTTTTTTGAAAATTCATAAAAAATCCATAAAAAGTTGAAAAATTGAAAAATCAATTTTGGTGACCTTAGCCAAGCTAAATGAACCATTTTGACCAAAAAAATAATTTTCATAATTTTCATTTTTTTAATATATTTTCGAAAAATACAAAAAAAAAGAGAAAAAAAGAAAAAGAAAATCAAGAAAAATAATATTTGAGGTCACAAATAGTCGGTATTTTTTTATTTTTTATTTTCTTTACTTTAGGACCTCATAAAACAGTAAAATTCAGATTCGATTTTAGGTGTTCTCTGATCACCGTAAAATCGAACTTGGCAAAAATATTAGCTATAATTAAAAGGGAAAAGAGTGAAACATCATCATTTAAAAGAAAAAAGCAAAAGAAAAGTATATGTTTAATCAATAATTTTATCTCTCCTTTTCATTTTTTTATTTTATTTTCCCTCTCTTTCCTTTTTATTATCATTCTTTGTTCTTCTCTCTCCCCACGGCCGCTCCCTCTCTTTTTCTTTTTTTTTCTTCTTTTTGTGATTTTCCACGACACCTTGGCCCCGCCGGCTAGTCTTCTTCTATTTCTTCTATTCGTGAGCCAAGGGGACCTGCGCGCGGTGGGCTTCTTCTTCTTTTTCATTCACTCAGCAGAACGCCCTTACCGAACCACTACACCTCACCCCATCCACCACTGTCGCAAAGAGGAAAAACCAGCAGCCCCGACACTTCAGTCCTTATTCTGTGATGCGTCGCTTTCGGTTGGCTTCTGCTCGAGCTAAGCTTGCCATTGTTCCGAGCCCGAGCCGCGAAGAGTCTGGCCGTGAGAGACTCCTCCCCATTCCCCGACCACCTCGAGCCTTCATCCTTCGTCGTGCCACCACCGTATGACCGTCGACCGCCGTCCAGGAGCCACCGGAAGAGCCGAGGAGCTTAAATACCCGATTTTGGCGCCGAAGACCGTTCGGGCCGTACCGGCTCCTACCGTTGATCCCGATCCCCCACAGACTTCATCTCCGACCTCTAGGCATCTCATAGTCCTGTCGTTGCCACCGAACGCCGCCGGAAAAGGTGAGACACACCTTCAAGCTCGATCTCAGCCTTCAATGGCATATTAAATTTCATTTGATCGTTTCATGAACGGTTGATCTAGCGTTACTCCTCATGTCCCACTGCTCATTTTCCCTTTTGACTGCGCATGATTTCATTGAGTAAATACCCGAGTTGGCCGCCGACGTCCTTCGATCGGCCGTGGGCTCCGGAGCTCGCTTCTGACCAAACCGAAGTTCCGCGTGGCTCAGGTAAGTCTTCTGGAACTCTTATAATGCTTCCCAACAACTTATATTAGTCATGTAACGTGGGAATAGCTAGAACCATGCCTCGCCGGTGATATAGTTTCGGCCGGAGATGGCAAGGTAATCATCTGATATTCTTCTACGTCAAATTTCTGATATGTTGTAGAGGAGATCCATACGAGTCTAATGCCGTTGGTTTCATGTAATTTGGAGTTTTGTGGGCCAAGTTATGGCCTTCCGACGAGGCGCCGGCGAAGGGTCGCCGGCGCCGATCGTCTTCTCCGGTGGGCCTGGTCGTCCGTTGACCGGTCAACGCTGACGTGGCACGCCACGTCAGCGGCCACGTCAGCGGGTGGGGTCGGTTTAGAAATAAAATTAAAATAAATCCGACGGTCTTGAAGTTGCCACGTGGCTCAATCTGGTGCGTTCGTTCCCATTGTGCGAAACGGCGCCGTTTTGTGGGTGAGGGAGGCGGGCCGGGTCTGGGTCACGGATCCGGGCGTGGGCCGGGTCATCCGACCCGGTCCGAATATTTTTTTTATTATTATTTTTAATAATAAAAAAAAATAAAAAAAATTCAATAAAAAATAGAAAATCATAAAAAAATTTCAAAAAATCCGGAAATATTCTAAAAAATTCTAAAAAATTCCAGAAAATAGGAAATGGCCACATTCAATTGGCCATTACCTATTCCGGGTCATTTGACCCCCCGATCTTTCCAGAAATGACGGTTTTGCCCTTCCGGCAAACCGTCTTCCAAAACAAATTCTAAAAAATCCAGAAAAATCCCAAAAAATAGGAAATGGCCACAGTCAATTGGCCAAGGCTCATCCTGGGTGTTTTGAACCCGATCATTCTTAAAAATGACGATTTCGCCCTTTGGGCGAATCGTCTTCCAATAATTGATGATTTTGCCCTCCGGGCTAAATCGCCTCCAAATCTTCCCATTTTACCTCGGTCCTAAATCACGCCTTCCCTAAGCCCTTATGGCTATACTAGGAGGCCATGTGATGTGAATTGACGTGCATTGATGTGATTTATTTATGCATTTGATTGCGCTTTCATTTAAATTGATTGTGATTGATAGGAATAGTCTTCCAATCTGCATGAAACCCTGAATTAAACCTACCTCACCCGAACTTGCGCATGCATGAACTCTTAGCTAGGAACATCACTCGCGTTAGGTACCGAAAGGGCGTTGGTAATGACACCAGCGTAACCAAGTCCCCGAACCCAAAATCTCTGGTTCCGCAGAACTGATCGATCTCTCCCAATCGGTCAGTAAGGTTTCCGGTCTACCCTCCAAGAAAGACCGGTGGCGACTCCAAATGCATGCACAATTTGCACATGCCACCACGACCACACTGAAGGTCGAAAGCGATCGACTCTTATCGTCGAAGAACAAACCCGCCGCGATTTGGTATGGGCCTGGGAGGGTCCGCGCCGATCCAAGACCCGCGATCGGTAATCCATTAGCCGCGTCCGCTTCCGGACGGGTCGCGACAGCTGGCGACTCCACTGGGGACCTTTGTTCTAGAACCTATGGTTCTAGACCTCAAGTGGACTTAGGCCGTAATTAAAACGTTGAGTGATTTTTCTAACCTTGCAGGCGCTCTTGAAGGTGAGGTAAGTCCGCTCATGATAAGGGTTATATGTTTTTGCAGATTGGAGAAATAAGGGGTGTAGTCCGTGATTAACATTGTCTTATGCAGGTTGGGCGTAGGAATATATGTTGTGTGGATGATTTGAAGTGATGATTGATAAACTGCTATGCATGAATTGCATTGTGATGATCACAACACGTGGACACACACAACCGCGCCTAAAACCCCGGGCGTCGCCTATAGGAACACAATAGAAGGAATTGAAAATGGAATCTCCGTGAGGAAAAACGCGGGGTAATCCACTTTTCAATTCCGCTCGCTTCGAACTATGGATCGAGTCCCAATGCAACGATAGCTGTGCAATGGAATCGGCTCTTTCTAGAACTCGAAGTGGGAACCTTAACCTTAGGTGCCAAACCCTCTGATTTTTAGAAGTTCACCATAACTTGTCTCATGCGCATGTCTTTGGGCGGTTGGTACACCTAAAACCGCACATAAGTCGACGAGTTTGGTTGGTAAGACTCTCTATACCTCGAATCTATTACAGTTCATATAAATATAGGCTTTTCATTCATTGCATTCTGGTGATTAGATTAAATGCCATTTCAAGGATAGATATGTGTGTTTTTCCCAAACGTCCTTGATAGAAGACGAAGAGGATGATATCCCATGACAAGCACCGAGTGAGCAACAAAGGAGCCTACTATGGACATTATTGAGATATCGTCCAATGAAGATGACAAGTTGGGGCAAGTGATCCGGAAGTCACAGATCGAACTTGGGGCATCCTTAAATGTTAGGATCACATTCCTTTGTTTAATTTTCCATTACTAGTCCTCTTGTATAGGGTTTATTTTTATCGAGGCTTTCTCTATCTCACCCCTTAGAGTGATTGTATTAGGGATCTATTGGTGTATACATTTAGATGGAACTTGGTTGCATTTCTTTTGACAGATCATGGGAATGTGATAGTGGCATTTTCTCTAATCATCTGAATACTCCCAAGTCAAGTTTATAATTCCTTTAGAGGAAATTAAAATTGGAAATCTTGCACGACCTTTTTGGTCGTATAGGGTAATCCAACCCCAATTTCGCTAGAAGGAATTATACACTTGAATTGGTCCATGCATGTTTTACGTCGCTGGTAATCCACGATAATTGATCGAGAACATCGGCGTTGTTTTGAATTTAATGACGAGATAGTTGTCCAAATTACTCTCGTTCTTAACAAAACGGCCTTGATTTGGATGCCATATCTTCAATTAAATTTAAAACACGTTATTATGTCTCGCACTTTTGAGTAATTCGTTCCTCTCGAAATTGATCAAAAGCAATTATTGTGAATTACATTCCTTTCAATAGTATGCTTTCTTTCGAGGAATATTGATAAAAACTTTTTGCGCAAGATTAAAACCCTTGTAAAAGTTCTTGTCCTTATTAATCATGGGCAAGCATAGGATTGAAAGGGGTTTTTGATTTCTTTTTCAAATTATTCCTTCTGATTCTGTATTTTTATTTGCAGGTAAAAAAATAGGTAATAGAGAGAAATCTTTTCCTGGACAAGTCTAAGGCTATTATCTCATCTGATCATGAGCGAGTTATAAAATCAGGACATATTTGCTCGGCTTATTGATATTATGGTTCGGCTCACCCAAGTTGAAGATGTTCGGATGCTCGAAGAAATGAACCATACAGAAGTTAAAACACACACACAAGAGTTCTCATTTATTTTGCTCAGTGGAGGGTTTTCAAAAGCAGGTCATACAATTCGGGGTAGAAAAGTAAAGCCGAAGTGAGCCCTAATTAACGACACGAAGGAGCCCAACTGACCCTCCATGTTATTAATGCTCTACTCATACTCCCAACTCCGCATGTCGTGGTCGGCAAGCCTGAGGAGAAGACTTTTGCATTCTCCCTTAACTTCGGCGACCTTGGCCTCATGTTCTTCGGCGATTGTTTCCAGGTCTCGAACCAATCCATTCCCGTGAGCTATGTCTGCGGTTATTTTGTCGAGCCGTTCTTCCTGCCAGTCGCTTTGCAGCCTCAATAGGACATTGTGGCGGTCGTGCTCGCCAGCGGTCAGGGATAGGGCCAATTGATCCACCAGGTTTCTCCTCTCGCGAAGCAACGTCGCGACCCTCTCATTGGCAAACTCGACGGCCTTTTTGTGACTATCGGCCAGATAGTTGGTCAGCACCAAATGATCAGACCGATCCTTGTAACGAGCCCGCAAGACGCGAGCCACGAGAACCTCCCGATTAGCAGCACGGTAGGCCTCTAAGGAGTGTGCAAAGAGAGTCGGGAAAATTCTATATTCCCTCCCCAGTGTAGTACCTTCGAGAGAAGTGGTATCAAGGTCCTCGAGCAGGACACGGATTTCATCCTCAGTCGCAGAATGATCGGTTATGTGTGCGTAACCGCGACCCAGTAGGTTATAAAGCTTTTCCCACTGGGCCAAGACATCAGTTGAAAAAGTGCGTACGGGGGAGGAGGCCATTTGCGTTGGGTTGGCTTGAGAATAAGACGAGGCTAACAGAGAGTTTAGAAGGAAGAAGCTGATTATGCGAGAACGTTAACCTTCCATACATTAATTCTTCATTTTATAGCAACTCGAGGATGATGAAGGGTCTCAGTAATAATGCTGGTAGAGCCCAGTTAGGGGGTAAAGCAGGAGGTCCCCTCACGTGAACCATTGGATTCGTCTCGGTCCGCGATTTCCGGCTTATCAATTAAAAGATGTAAAAGATTTGTCGGGATCACCATTATTAGAGTTAGGTGGGAGGTAAGCGCAACTATCGAAGAAAGCCCTAACAGGATTTAGCAGTCCCATCACGTTGAAAAGCTAAGCGCGAAATTCAAGGTCTTGAGGGGGAACGTTTGCCTAATGATGCTTGAAGAGCGTCTCCTGAACGTACAAAGTCACTCGAAGAAAAATTTATAGGGAGTGAGCATACAGGAGAGAGTAGAGAACTCTGAGTGGGCAAGAACCAATCAAACATTCCTCAATCCAACATATTTAGGAGGTTACTGTCAGCTGCTAGAGGCGACTGACTCAAAAATCTCAGAAATTGAACTACTGAGGGATCTCAAAGATTCCAAGACCAAGTCTAACACCAAAACCATGGAGCCCAACACTTCTGGCAGCGGAAATCAAAATCACGGCGACGACGACAACGACATCCACGATACTCAACTCGGGAAAAGAAGACGTCATCACCAATACTCTCAGGAGGAAACCCAAATGCTGGAAACCCTCTTCAGTAAAAGCCCTCACATGAAAAAGAAGTGGAGAATTGAATTGAGCCGAGAGTTGGGGATTAATCAGTCGATGATCCAGTTTTGGTTTCAAAATAGGAGATCCAAATCGAAGGCTCAACGCAAACGTCAGGTGGTCGAGATTTTAAAGGAAGAAAACCAAAAGCTGCGAACAGAAACCATGAGGTATGAAGAAGCTCTCAATATTACCGTTTGCCCTCATTGCGATAACCCCATCGCCCTCGATTTTGCCGGAGTCACGCATGAGCAGGATGATCCTACGAAGACGATACAAATGCCTTCTGGGGGATGGGATTTGCATCGCTTTGATTGGAGCTACAGTTTCAAGGAGCTGGATGTTACCGCCGACCAGCTCAAATCATATCAGCCTCATGCACAACAATTTTCGATAGGGTCGGGTCCTGCTGGAGATGAGTTAATCAGTCGTCAAGCCATCGATGCAATTTTGGGCCACGATAAGAGGAGGTTCGCTTGGCCCCCTGAACTGCATTTCAGATTCCTAGACGTGGTTCACCAAATGGGGATCGATTCAGCAACTCCGACGCGCATATTTAAGGCCATGAATGTACCGGGGCTTAGTAAGGAACTGGTCAGGAATCACCTTGCTGCCTACAGAAAGCGATTAAAACAGCGTCGAGCGGAGCTAAACCGGGAGGAATCCGTCTCGAGCTCAAAAGCTAGGGGCGACCGCCATTGTAGTGCTCAGGCATCAAGAGATACCCGGCCAAATCTAAGCGTCAATCAAGCTGACAACCCGACCACCGGCAAATTGAAAGCTGATCAGAATGTCCTTCCGGGCCATTTCAACACTTTTCAAGAGCGCGTATCACAAGTACAGCGAGTGCGCACTCCTCCATTCGAGCAGCAGTCAGCTGGTGCTCTGCCTGCCGCTGGTCAACCCACGACAGACGATTTCTTTGATGAGGGGCTCGATGCCTTGTTCAATCAGTGGGAAGCTGGCATAATTGGACAGCCATGATCTAGCACCTGACTCGGGGCATGGTGGGTCGGTCACTACGAACACCCATAGAAAGAAGAACATGTTCACGAGTAGATCACTCATTTTATCCGTTGTAAAGTTCCTATGGGAACATTTTTCTTTAATGACTATAGTTAATTATGTGTGAAAACCAGCGCTATCGACGAACACCGTCACGCTCAGTCGTGATGATCCCTGGTTGGATTAAATCTGAAACCAGAGACGGTCGTTAAATTTTGAGTGGCCACGAATTCATTCCTCATCGAACGCCCAAGATGTTGAAATGAAGAGTAACAGCATGCACAGGGAAAATGCCATTTTCGTTTAAGCGATGAAAAGGGTTTGAGAGAAGGTCATGGCGTTAATTCCCATGGAGCTAAATGAATTAAACGGAGTCATTAATTGCGGATCCGCCGCTGTTCCCCACGTTCTCGGGCCTAGCAAATCATAAAAGGCGCCGAAAGATTGTAGACCCACCACTTTGAAGACTGAACTAGGGGACAAGCGCAATACTCGATGAAACCGAATCAATGCAAGAGAGTTTGTGATCCTATCACGAGGAAAAAGAAAGGGGGAATACAGACGAGGAGTAATTGCAGGGTCTCGAGAGGAGTGCTTGCTTGCTGGCCTTCATATGCAGCCTGAAGGATGGTTCTAGGACACGCACAATCACTTGAGAAAATTTCTAGAGTGAACAAACACGTAAGAGCGAATAGAGAAAGCTGAGTGAACTAGATCAGCCCGAGATACTCCGATCCATCATGTTTAAAAGCTATTCCCATCTGCTAGAAACGCCCGACCTGGACATTTCCGAGCACGAACTGCTGGGAGACTTTGAAGATCCTGGAGCTGAATCCTGCCCGAAGGCCATAGAGACTGACTCCTCCAGCGATGAAATTCTAGGTTTCAGCTACGAAGAAGGAGTATACAATGATGACCGGAGTTGGAAAAGGAAGCAACTACAACGCCACACTCCAGGCCAAATCCGAGAGCTCGAAGCTTTCTTCAATGAATGCCCCAATCCAAGCAGACAACAGAAAATGGAGTTGAGCCGAAAGATAGGATTGGAGCTTTCGAAGGTCAAGTTTTGGTTCGCCAACAAACGAACCCGGGTGAAACAACAATACGCAGACCATGAGTTACTGGTCCTGAAGGAGGAGAATGAGAAGCTTCAAGCTGAAAGCACGAGATATAAGGAAGCTCTGACCAAGGCTACCTGCCTTAATTGTGGTAATCCTGTTGTCCTCGGCGAGGTGTTCCTCGATGAACCATCCCTGTTGACGAATAACGCTCAGCTGTTACCGTATTCTCCACAACATTTTCCGACACAGCCAGATACCGTTGGAGATCTGCATGAGCAAGTCAACACCATAGGGTCAACACCAACACCCTTTGAGAAATGGGACCTGAATCATCACAGGTGGAGTTCTCCCAATGACGAACTCGCTGTCGCAGCCAGCCAATCCAAAGTCGGTGAGTCCCTCCCTGGACAACTTTTGAAACGACTAGATCCCGTAGAGAATAGCTACCGAAGTATTGACGATATTTTGGGTGATAAGAGAACAAGGTTTTACTGGACCTATGAACTTCACACCAAATTTGTTGATGCGATTCGAGAGCTGGGAGTTGATTCGGCTAGCCCATTACGCATACTCGAGATTATGAATGTGCCGGGGCTCTCTAGAATTAACGTTGAGTCTCACCTCAAGTACTATAGGAGATTGCTAAGGGATGGAAGGATAGCGTTAAACCATCATAAAGCCGGTTGGAGCTCAAGTGCTGGGCAGAATTACAACCACGATGATTGGAAAGCCGAGAGCACCCAACCGTGTTTCAGCAATGACGGGACCGGCAGTCGTGTCAGCGACTCTTCTAACCCAAATCAGAATGCTCCGCCGAGCTATCTCAATACTCCTCAAGAGTATATGCCACAGTTCCAGCACATAGGGATTCCTCAGTTTGAGCGCGAATCAGTCATTAATGCTATCCCTGAAGCGGATCTGGCATTGGTAGAGAGTGCACATATGAACCTGCCGGTCATCGGAGGAAGTTCCAATTCGAGGGGTCAAATTGCTCACGGCGAGAGCAAAGAGAGGAATCCCTCGCCTGCAGTCGACGACACCCAATCTGGGCACCAAGGGCTAGAAAGAACAGGCGATTTCCTTGATGAGGAGCTGGACACTTGGATCAATACTCTTCAGGAACGTATGTCTCGACCCCAACAGGGCAATGATGAAGGTTCCAGCTCAAAGACTCCAGTCCCTCACAATGAAGGCGATGAAGGAAATCTGGCCCCAACAATTGTTGATACCCAACTTGAACATCAATGGCTCGAAGACCCGACCAATTTCCTTGGCGATGAGTTCAATCTTTGGCTCGATCAATTTGGAGCCGGAGGGCCATCGCAGTGGTGACGCAAGGCAGGTGACCAAACGTCTGATGCAAGGCATGGTTACTCGATGAAAAATGCTTAGACGAAAGGGGTGGAACACTCCTATTGAATATGTTGTTGATCGCACTGTAAGGTTCCCACGGGAACATCTTTCATTAATGTCTAGAACTAATTGCGCGTGAGTGTCAACATCACCCTTTGAGCATCTTCAAGCCGAGGGCCGTGGATTAATCGCTTAATCCGTGGAGCAAGTTCCCCGAACAATGACTATCACCCGCGGAGTATAATGGGATCTACCCCTACAATATGAAATACGTTTGGCCGCGAAGCCACCTATTTGGTAAAACGATGTATCGTTCCTAAACGATCTTCAATCGCATACCGAAGTAATGTCTCCTTTCTTTCCCTTCTCAGGTGATAAACGTGGATAAATCACTCAAGGAGCCATTTGTTCGAATAACAGAACAGACGTTGCCTAACTGGGGGCAGATGAACCATTGACGTTGCAAACACTCCAAGAATGGATAGGCGGATTTGATAGATGTTGTTCATATCAATGCGCAACATCAGAACGGGATGAGAACCAAGAGTAAAGTTGTATCGTTCCAATTTGTCTTGAATTTGAGAATATGAATTGATACTCGTTATTTATCCTTGACAGGTGAATCGCCTTACAGACGAACAGGTTTTTACATCCCATGTACTACTCGTTAGAGTACATGACCAAGGGTAGGATGTATCGTTTCGATTTTTGAAAAATTCGTGAACATGCAATGATATGCTTCTTTTACATTTTCAGGGGTCTGCAGCCACGACAGGTAGGTAAGTATCCCTTTCCCAGTTAGCTGGAGATAAAAAAATGTTAAAATACTTTCAGCCGTCATGAAAATTATCCAATGCATCGATGTTCATGATTTAAATCGGTAGGTTGCCCAAAGCAAGAATAAGACATGCACGATACATCACAAAATCCCCTCGATTGATAAATTTTGGGAAAGAAAGAAATGAATTTTTCCAAATATGATTATTTGTCAAATCATTCAAAAGGAAGTTTACTCAAAAGAGAGGCAAGCCTAGTCAAAACACGTCCTATACACATTTAAGAGAGAAGTGGAGCGAATCAGACAGCAAAATCTGTACCTACGGAGGTAGGGACCATTCGCAGCAATTACATGGATTGGGACGACGGAGGCGTTCGTTTCATATTCCCAAATACTACAGGTGACCATTGATAACCCCTTTGAACGGAGGTTCTCATTATCAGCCCTGTCGAGAACCACCCCACATTGGGGCAAAACGGGAATAAGTCCAGCAGCATCAGGAGAAAATGGTTAGAAATTTTCTTGCTCGGACTAACATTAATCTTTGTGTGTTGTTTATATGGTAATCCAAGTGCCATAGGATGATGAGAAGCATTCATTTCTCTATCCCACACACCGAATCCTTTGCATAGCCAAGTTGAGCCTGCAAATTCGTTTCATGAGCCCGTTGGTGATCATTGCACATTTCAAGATGGATGCAGCATCACTTTAGAAACGGAAGAGCTCAAGACTAAGGGATTTCAAAAAAAAAAAAGATGAAAATGAGAAAAGAATCCACGACATCGAGAAAAAGCAAAGTGCCTGGTAAAAGCAAGGCCGATGCTCGTGTAAGTTGTTTGATTGATCCATAAGGAAGCCGGGTGGGAAAAGAGAAAATCCCTGAAGGAGCCAAATCTGAAAGGGCTGCTCCCCAAAATGCTATCAAGCGCAGAACAAAGACATAGAGAGAGTCAGTCTCTGAATGCAACAAGAGACGCTCTTTAAAGAGCTGGTGCACGCCGCAAGATAGGTTGCGCGCCTCAAAGGCTAAAGATGCAGAAAAGAAAGGACATGTGGCAAATCAGCAATGATCACCAATGTCAAATCCGTCACGAATTCTGGGCCAAAAACAAGCCTTTTTCGGTCCCCAATCCTACCAATGTTACAACCCTGAAACAGTCTTCTCTGACTAAGACACTTGGGCTAACATATAACTTAGCTCGAAGAGGTACGAGCAAGACTATTTCTTTCTCATTTTGCAGGGTTCTCGACTTGTAAACCCGGAGCAGATGGTGAAGACTTTCATACAATGGCCTCGACTCCAAAGCGGGTCCCCCTTGAAAACCAATATCCAAGCCCAACATTACGGTCCCGTGAAAGACCTCCCGACCGATCAAAATGTATGCGCTGCGAATGAGCCTAAAACCTAGGCACAGGTCAGTAGGGAATTGAGTGCATCACCTCAAAACAGGTGAGATGGCCTCCTTGTCGAGAAATATTCCAATTGATGTTTTGAGCAAACCCTTTTTGGGAATTTTCAAACTGTTGATCCAGATTTTCCATGCAAAGGATTTTGTGATCACATTTGCATGTTGCAAGAATGTTTTGGATAACCTCCAACATCAAAATGCACATCTCATGACTAAAACTTAAGTCATAAAGTTTTGTCAATTGGACAATTGCTGTTTTCTCAAAGATCACCAATATTTTCTTGGGGAAGAGAAACCCTTTTATTAAAAAAAAAAAATCCTTTTCAAAATTCAATTAGTCTCATCGGACGTGGAGAACCCTCGTCATGAGACCCCTTTTCAAAGCAAAACAAAGGTAGATACCGCCTGAAGGGTCAATTCATGGTAGATACCGCCTGAAGGGTCAACACAAGGTAGAAACCGCCTGAAGGGTCAACTCAAGGTAGATACCGCCTGAAGGGTCAATTCAAGGTAGATACCGCCTGAAGGGTCAACACAAGGTAGATACCGCCTGAAGGGTCAAAACAATGGTAGAAACCGCCTGAAGGGTCAACCAAGGTAGAAACCGCCTGAAGGGTCAACTCAAGGTAGAAACCGCCTGAAGGGTCAACTCATGGTAGAAACCGCCTGAAGGGTCAAACCAATGGTAGAAACCGTCATAATGGTCAACTCAATGGTCCGATCCACCATACGGATCAAAATCCTTGGCAAATCCCAAATGGGACGCGTCTTCCTTAGATTCCTATCAGTTAGGAATCCCATTATGGTTTGACCTACCATACGGGTCAGAGCTTAACCTCTCTAGGATACTCTAGTAACGAGTTCCTAGAAATTCTCTTGAATCCATCAAACATCGCGAAAATCGCACAAACATCGAACAGGTAAGTGGCAGGTATGTCTCTCTATTATCTCACTCTCTCATGTCAAATGAATGTTTCCCCCTTCAAGAAAGAGCATACATGGACAAGCATGGAGATTGGATGTCAAGACTCATTTTCCTTTAGTTTCCCGAGTCGAGTCGATCAGGACTCAGGTGTCACCTTATCTTTGAGAGAAACCTCTAACGAGATTCCTCTCAAAGAGGGGCAGCTGTTGACACCTAAATTTTGATCAACTTTTTTTTATTTATTTATTTTTATTTCATTTTTTTGAAAATTCATAAAAAAATCCATAAAAAGTTGAAAAATTGAAAAATCAATTTTGGTGACCTTAGCCAAGCTAAATGAACCATTTTGACCAAAAAAATAATTTTCATAATTTTCATTTTTTTAATATATTTTCGAAAAATACAAAAAAAAAGAGAAAAAAAGAAAAAGAAAATCAAGAAAAATAATATTTGAGGTCACAAATAGTCGGTATTTTTTTATTTTTTATTTTCTTTACTTTAGGACCTCATAAAATAGTAAAATTCAGATTCGGTTTTAGGTGTTCTCTGATCACCGTAAAATCGAACTTGGCAAAAATATTAGCTATAATTAAAAGGGAAAAGAGTGAAACATCATCATTTAAAAGAAAAAAGCAAAAGAAAAGTATATGTTTAATCAATAATTTTATCTCTCCTTTTCATTTTTTTATTTTATTTTCCCTCTCTTTCCTTTTTATTATCATTCTTTGTTCTTCTCTCTCCCCACGGCCGCTCCCTCTCTTTTTCTTTTTTTTCTTCTTTTTGTGATTTTCCACGACACCTTGGCCCCGCCGGCTAGTCTTCTTCTGTTTCTTCTATTCGTGAGCCAAGGGGACCTGCGCGCGGTGGGCTTCTTCTTCTTTTTCATTCGCTCAGCAGAACGCCCTTACCGAACCACTACACCTCACCCCATCCACCACTGTCGCAAAGAGGAAAAACCAGCAACCCCGACACTTCAGTCCTTATTCTGTGATGCGTCGCTTTCGGTTGGCTTCTGCTCGAGCTAAGCTTGCCATTGTTCCGAGCCCGAGCCGCGAAGAGTCTGGCCGTGAGAGACTCCTCCCCATTCCCCGACCACCTCGAGCCTTCATCCTTCGTCGTGCCACCACCGTATGACCGTCGACCGCCGTCCAGGAGCCACCGGAAGAGCCGAGGAGCTTAAATACCCGATTTTGGCGCCGAAGACCGTTCGGGCCGTACCGGCTCCTACCGTTGATCCCGATCCCCCACAGACTTCATCTCCGACCTCTAGGCATCTCATAGTCCTGTCGTTGCCACCGAACGCCGCCGGAAAAGGTGAGACACACCTTCAAGCTCGATCTCAGCCTTCAATGGCATATTAACTTTCATTTGATCGTTTCATGAACGGTTGATCTAGCGTTACTCCTCGTGTCCCACTGCTCATTTTCCCTTTTGACTGCGCATGATTTCGTTGAGTAAATACCCGAGTTGGCCTTCCGACGAGGCGCCGGCGAAGGGTCGCCGGCGCCGATCGTCTTCTCCGGTGGGCCTGGTCGTCCGTTGACCGGTCAACGCTGACGTGGCACGCCACGTCAGCGGCCACGTCAGCGGGTGGGGGCGGTTTAGAAATAAAATTAAAATAAATCCGACGGTCTGGAAGTTGCCACGTGGCTCAATCTGGTGCGTTCGTTCCCATTGTGCGAAACGGCGCCGTTTTGTGGGTGAGGGAGGCGGGCCGGGTCTGGGTCACGGATCCGGGCGTGGGCCGGGTCATCCGACCCGGTCCGAATATTTTTTTTATTATTATTTTTAATAATAAAAAAAAATAAAAAAATAAAAAAAAAATTCAAAAATTCAATAAAAAATAGAAAATCATAAAAAAATTTCAAAAAATCCGGAAAAATTCTAAAAAATTCTAAAAAATTCCAGAAAATAGGAAATGGCCACATTCAATTGACCATTACCTATTCCGGGTCATTTGACCCCCCGATCTTTCCAGAAATGACGGTTTTGCCCTTCCGGCAAACCGTCTTCCAAAAAAAATTCTAAAAAATCCAGAAAAATCCCAAAAAATAGGAAATGGCCACAGTCAATTGGCCAAGGCTCATCCCGGGTGTTTTGAACCCGATCATTCTTAAAAATGATGATTTCGCCCTTTGGGCGAATCGTCTTCCAAAAATTGATGATTTTGCCCTCCGGGCTAAATCGCCTCCAAATCTTCCCATTTTACCTCGGTCCTAAATCACGCCTTCCCTAAGCCCTTATGGCTATACTAGGAGGCCATGTGATGTGAATTGACGTGCATTGATGTGATTTATTTATGCATTTGATTGCGCTTTCATTTAAATTGATTGTGATTGATAGGAATAGTCTTCCAATCTGCATGAAACCCTGAATTAAACCTACCTCACCCGAACTTGCGCATGCATGAACTCTTAGCTAGGAACATCACTCGCGTTAGGTACCGAAAGGGCGTTGGTAATGACACCAGCGTAACCAAGTCCCCGAACCCAAAATCTCTGGTTCCGCAGAACTGATCGATCTCTCCCAATCGGTCAGTAAGGTTTCCGGTCTACCCTCCAAGAAAGACCGGTGGCGACTCCAAATGCATGCACAATTTGCACATGCCACCACGACCACACTGAAGGTCGAAAGCGATCGACTCTTATCGTCGAAGAACAAACCCGCCGCGATTTGGTATGGGCCTAGGAGGGTCCGCGCCGATCCAAGACCCGCGATCGGTAATCCATTAGCCGCGTCCGCTTCCGGACGGGTCGCGACAATAGTGTTATCTATACAAAAGTCGCAATTTTCCTATGATTCTTCGAGTAGAAGTAACTTTAAGAAGGTGAAATTAACTAACCACCTATTTGATCGATACTTGGATTGACAATGTTTAATATTTCAAGATAACTAGTAAATAAAAAATTAGGGTACTTCAACAAAGGATTATATAATCAATAGGTAGGAGTTTTCGGCAATTCTTCAAACAGAAAAGAGCATAATATGACAAAAATGCCTAACTACCTATTTGATCGCCGCGCAAAACATTTGCAGTGATCCTTAACTTGACTCTAGCTATTATTTGAAGCGTAATAATACATAAAAAAATGATGATACCTCAACATAGTGTTATCAATAGAAAAGTTGCAATTTTCCTAAGGTTCTTCGAGTAGAAATGACTTTAAGATGGTAAAATTAACTAACTACCTATTTGATCGATACATGGATTGACAATGCTTAAAATTTGAAGATAACTAATAAATAAAAAATTAGGGTACTTCATCAAAGGATTATATATTCAATAGGTAGGAGTTTTCGGCAATTCGTCAAATAGAAATGAGCATAATATGACAAAAAATGCCTAACTACCTATTTGATCGCCGCGCAAAACATTTGCAGTGATCCTTAACTTGACTCTAGCTATTATTTGAAGCGAAATAATTAATAAAAAAATGATTGTACATCAACTTAGTGTTATCTATAAAAAAGTCGCAATTTTCCTAAGGTTCTTCAAGTAGAAATGACTTTAAGAAGGTAAAATTAACTAACCACCAGTTTGATCGATACATGGATTGACAGTGTTTAAAATTTTACGATAACTAATAGATAAAAAATTAGGGTACTTCAACAAAGGATTATATATTCAATAGGTAGGAGTTTTCGGCAATTCGTCAAAAAGAAATGAGCATAATATGACAAAAATGCCTAACTACCTATTTGATCGCCGCGCAAAACATTTGCAACGATCCTTAACTTGACTCTCGCTATTTTTTGAAGGAGAATAACAAATAAAAAAATGATTATACATCAAAATAGTGTTAAATATAAAAAAGTCGCAATTTTCCTAAGGTTCTTCGAGTAGAAATGACTTTAAGAAGGTGAAATTAACTAACTACCTATTTGATCGATACTTGGATTGACAATGCTTAATATTTCAAGATAACAAATAAATAAAAAATTCGGGTATTTCAACAAAGGATTATATATTCAATAGGTAGGAGTTTTCGGCAATTTGTCAAACAGAAAAGAGCATAATATGACAAAAATGCCTAACTAACTATTTGATGGCCGCGCAAAACATTTGCAGTGATCCTTAACTTGTCTCTAGCTATTATTCGAAGCATAATAATAGATAAAAAAAATGATGATACATCAACATAGGGTTATCTATAGAAAAGTCACAATTTTCCTAAGGTTCTTCGAGTAGAAATGACTTTAAGAAGGTAAAATTAACTAACTACCTATTTGATCGATACATGGATTGAAAATGCTTAAAATTTCAGGATAACTAGTAAATAAAAAATTAGGGTACATCAACAAAGGATTATATATTCAATAGGTAGGAGTTTTCGGCAATTCTTCAAACAGAAAAGAGCACAATATGAAAAAAATTCCTAACTACCTATTTGATGGCCGCGCAAAACATTTGCAGTGATCCTTAACTAGACTCTAGCTATTATTTGAAGAGTAATAATAAATAAAAAATGATGATACATCAACATAGTGTTATCTATACAAAAGTCGCAATTTTCCTAAGATTCTTCGAGTAGAAGTAACTTTAAGAAGGTGAAATTAACTAACTACCTATTTGATCGATACTTGGATTGACAATGCTTAAAATTTCAAGATAACTAATAAATAAAAAATTAGGGTACTTCAACAAAGGATTATATATTCAATAGGTAGGAGTTTTCGGCAATTCGTCAAAAAGAAATGAGCATAATATGACAAAAATGCCTAACTACCTATTTGATCGCCGCGCAAAACATTTGCAGTGATCCTTAATTTGACTCTAGCTATTATTTGAAGCGTAATAACAAATAAAAAAATGATGTTACCACAACACAGAGTTATCTATAGAAAAGTCGCAATTTTCCTAAGGTTCTTCGAGTAGAAATGACTTTAAGAAGGTAAAATTAACTAACTACCTATTTGATCGATACATGGATTGACAATGCTTAAAATTTCAAGATAACTAGTAAATAAAAAATTAGGGCACATCAACAAAGGATTATATATTCAACAGGTAGGAGTTTTCGGCAATTCTTCAAACAGAAAAGAGCACAATATGAAAAAAATGCCTAACTACCTATTTGATCGCCGCGTAAAACTTTTGCAGTGATCCTTAACTTGACTCTAGCTATTATTTGAAGCGTAATAATAAATAAAAAAATGACGATACATCAACATAGTGTTATCTATACAAAAGTCGCAATTTTCCTAAGGTTCTTCGAGTAGAAATGACTTTAAGAAGGTGAAATTAACTAACCACCTATTTGATCGATACTTGGATTGACAATACTTAATATTTCAAGAAAACTAGTAAAAAAAAAATTAGGGTACTTCAACAAAGGATTATATATTCAATAGGTAGGAGTTTTCGGCAATTCTTCAAACAGAAAAGAGCTTAATATGACAAAAATGCCTAACTACCTATTTGATGGCCGCGCAAAACATTTGCAGTGATCCTTAACTTGTCTCTAGCTATTATTCGAAGTATAATAATAGATAAAAAAATGATGATACATCAACATAGGGTTATCTATAGAAAAGTCACAATTTTCCTATGGTTCTTCGAGTAGAAATGACTTTAAGAAGGTAAAATTAACTAACTACCTATTTGATCGATACATGGATTGACAATGCTTAAAATTTCAGGATAACTAGTAAATAAAAAATTAGGGTACATCAACAAAGGATTATATATTCAATAGGTAGGAGTTTTCGGCAATTCTTCAAACAGAAAAGAGCACAATATGAAAAAAATGCCTAACTACCTATTTGATGGCCGCGCAAAACATTTGCAGTGATCCTTAACTTGACTCTAGCTATTATTTGAAGAGTAATAATAAATAAAAAAATGATGATACATCAACATAGTGTTATCTATACAAAAGTCGCAATTTTCCTAAGATTCTTCGAGTAGAAGTAACTTTAAGAAGGTGAAATTAACTAACTACCTATTTGATCGATACTTGGATTGACAATGGTTAAAATTTCAAGATAATTAAAAAATAAAAAATTAGGGTACTTCAACAAAGGATTATATATTCAATAGGTAGGAGTTTTCGGCAATTCGTCAAACAGAAATGAGCATAATATGACAAAAATGCCTAACTACCTATTTGATCGCCCCGCAAAACATTTGCAGTGATCCTTAATTTGACTCTAGCTATTATTTGAAGCGTAATAACAAATAAAAAAATGATGTTACCACAACATAGAGTTATCTATAGAAAGGTCGCAATTTTCCAAAGGTTCTTCGAGTAGAAATGACTTTAAGAAGGTAAAATTAACTAACTACCTATTTGATCGATACATGGAATGACAATGCTTAAAATTTCAAGATAACTAGTAAATAAAAAATTAGGGTACATCAACAAAGGATTATATATTCAACAGGTAGGAGTTTTCGGCAATTCTTCAAACAGAAAAGAGCACAATATGAAAAAAATGCCTAACTACCTATTTGATCGCCGCGTAAAACATTTGCAGTGATCCTTAACTTGACTCTAGCTATTATTTGAAGCGTAATAATAAATAAAAAAATGACGATACATCAACATAGTGTTATCTATACAAAAGTCACAATTTTCCTAAGGTTTTTCGAGTAGAAGTAACTTTAAGAAGGTGAAATTAACTAACTACCTATTTGATCGATACTTGGATTGACAATGGTTAAAATTTCAGGATAACTAGTAAATAAAAAATTAGGGTACATCAACAAAGGATTATATATTCAATAGGTAGGAGTTTTCGGCAATTCTTCAAACAGAAAAGAGCACAATATGAAAAAAATGCCTAACTACCTATTTGATGGCCGCGCAAAACATTTGCAGTGATCCTTAACTTGACTCTAGCTATTATTTGAAGAGTAATAATAAATAAAAAAATGATGATACATCAACATAGTGTTATCTATACAAAAGTCGCAATTTTCCTAAGATTCTTCGAGTAGAAGTAACTTTAAGAAGGTGAAATTAACTAACTACCTATTTGATCGATACTTGGATTAACAATGGTTAAAATTTCAAGATAACTAAAAAATAAAAAATTAGGGTACTTCAACAAAGGATTATATATTCAATAGGTAGGAGTTTTCGGCAATTCGTCAAACAGAAATGAGCATAATATGACAAAAATGCCTAACTACCTATTTGATCGCCCCGCAAAACATTTGCAGTGATCCTTAATTTGACTCTAGCTATTATTTGAAGCGTAATAACAAATAAAAAAATGATGTTACCACAACATAGAGTTATCTATAGAAAGGTCGCAATTTTCCAAAGGTTCTTCGAGTAGAAATGACTTTAAGAAGGTAAAACTAACTAACTACCTATTTGATCGATACATGGAATGACAATGCTTAAAATTTCAAGATAACTAGTAAATAAAAAATTAGGGTACATCAACAAAGGATTATATATTCAACAGGTAGGAGTTTTCGGCAATTCTTCAAACAGAAAAGAGCACAATATGAAAAAAATGCCTAACTACCTATTTGATCGCCGCGTAAAACATTTGCAGTGATCCTTAACTTGACTCTAGCTATTATTTGAAGCGTAATAATAAATAAAAAAATGACGATACATCAACATAGTGTTATCTATACAAAAGTCACAATTTTCCTAAGGTTTTTCGAGTAGAAATGACTTTAAGAAGGTGAAATTAACTAACCACCTATTTGATCGATACTTGGATTGACAATGCTTAATATTTCAAGAAAACCAGTAAAAAAAAAATTAGGGTACTTCAACAAAGGATTATATATTCAATAGGTAGGAGTTTTCGGCAATTCTTCAAACAGAAAAGAGCATAATATGACAAAAATGCCTAACTACCTATTTGATGGCCGCGCAAAACATTTGCAGTGATCCTTAACTTGTCTCTAGCTATTATTCGAAGCATAATAATAGATAAAAAAAATGATGATACATCAACATAGGGTTATCTATAGAAAAGTCACAATTTTCCTAAGGTTCTTTGAGTAGAAATGACTTTAAGAAGGTAAAATTAACTAACTACCTATTTGATCGATACATGGATTGACAATGCTTAAAATTTCAGGATAACTAGTAAATAAAAAATTAGGGTACATCAACAAAGGATTATATATTCAATAGGTAGGAGTTTTCGGCAATTCTTCAAACAGAAAAGAGCACAATATGAAAAAAATGCCTAACTACCTATTTGATGGCCGCGCAAAACATTTGCAGTGATCCTTAACTTGACTCTAGCTATTATTTGAAGAGTAATAATAAATAAAAAAAATGATGATATATCAACATAGTGTTATCTATACAAAAGTCGCAATTTTCCTAAGATTCTTCGAGTAGAAGTAACTTTAAGAAGGTGAAATTAACTAACTACCTATTTGATCGATACTTGGATTGACAATGCTTAAAATTTCAAGATAACTAATAAATAAAAAATTAGGGTACTTCAACAAAGGATTATATATTCAATAGGTAGGAGTTTTCGGCAATTCGTCAAACAGAAATGAGCATAATATGACAAAAATGCCTAACTACCTATTTGATCGCCGCGCAAAACATTTGCAGTGATCCTTAATTTGACTCTAGCTATTATTTGAAGCGTAATAACAAATAAAAAAATGATGTTACCACAACATAGAGTTATCTATAGAAAAGTCGCAATTTTCCTAAGGTTCTTCGAGTAGAAATGACTTTAAGAAGGTAAAATTAACTAACTACCTATTTGATCGATACATGGATTGACAATGCTTAAAATTTCAAGATAACTAGTAAATAAAAAATTAGGGCACATCAACAAAGGATTATATATTCAACAGGTAGGAGTTTTCGGCAATTCTTCAAACAGAAAAGAGCACAATATGAAAAAAATGCCTAACTACCTATTTGATCGCCGCGTAAAACATTTGCAGTGATCCTTAACTTGACTCTAGCTATTATTTGAAGCGTAATAATAAATAAAAAAATGACGATACATCAACATAGTGTTATCTATACAAAAGTCGCAATTTTCCTAAGGTTCTTCGAGTAGAAATGACTTTAAGAAGGTGAAATTAACTAACCACCTATTTGATCGATACTTGGATTGACAATGCTTAATATTTCAAGAAAACTAGTAAAAAAAAAATTAGGGTACTTCAACAAAGGATTATATATTCAATAGGTAGGAGTTTTCGGCAATTCTTCAAACAGAAAAGAGCTTAATATGACAAAAATGCCTAACTACCTATTTGATGGCCGCGCAAAACATTTGCAGTGATCCTTAACTTGTCTCTAGCTATTATTCGAAGCATAATAATAGATAAAAAAATGATGATACATCAACATAGGGTTATCTATAGAAAAGTCACAATTTTCCTATGGTTCTTCGAGTAGAAATGACTTTAAGAAGGTAAAATTAACTAACTACCTATTTGATCGATACATGGATTGACAATGCTTAAAATTTCAGGATAACTAGTAAATAAAAAATTAGGGTACATCAACAAAGGATTATATATTCAATAGGTAGGAGTTTTCGGCAATTCTTCAAACAGAAAAGAGCACAATATGAAAAAAATGCCTAACTACCTATTTGATGGCCGCGCAAAACATTTGCAGTGATCCTTAACTTGACTCTAGCTATTATTTGAAGAGTAATAATAAATAAAAAAATGATGATACATCAACATAGTGTTATCTATACAAAAGTGGCAATTTTCCTAAGATTCTTCGAGTAGAAGTAACTTTAAGAAGGTGAAATTAACTAACTACCTATTTGATCGATACTTGGATTGACAATGCTTAAAATTTCAGGATAACTAGTAAATAAAAAATTAGGGTACATCAACAAAGGATTATATATTCAATAGGTAGGAGTTTTCGGCAATTCTTCAAACAGAAAAGAGCACAATATGAAAAAAATGCCTAACTACCTATTTGATGGCCGCGCAAAACATTTGCAGTGATCCTTAACTTGACTCTAGCTATTATTTGAAGAGTAATAATAAATAAAAAAATGATGATACATCAACATAGTGTTATCTATACAAAAGTCGCAATTTTCCTAAGATTCTTCGAGTAGAAGTAACTTTAAGAAGGTGAAATTAACTAACTACCTATTTGATCGATACTTGGATTGACAATGGTTAAAATTTCAAGATAACTAAAAAATAAAAAATTAGGGTACTTCAACAAAGGATTATATATTCAATAGGTAGGAGTTTTCGGCAATTCGTCAAACAGAAATGAGCATAATATGACAAAAATGCCTAACTACCTATTTGATCGCCCCGCAAAACATTTGCAGTGATCCTTAATTTGACTCTAGCTATTATTTGAAGCGTAATAACAAATAAAAAAATGATGTTACCACAACATAGAGTTATCTATAGAAAGGTCGCAATTTTCCTAAGGTTCTTCGAGTAGAAATGACTTTAAGAAGGTAAAATTAACTAACTACCTATTTGATCGATACATGGAATGACAATGCTTAAAATTTCAAGATAACTAGTAAATAAACAATTAGGGTACATCAACAAAGGATTATATATTCAACAGGTAGGAGTTTTCTGCAATTCTTCAAACAGAAAAGAGCACAATATGAAAAAAATGCCTAACTACCTATTTGATCACCGCGTAAAACATTTGCAGTGATCCTTAACTTGACTCTAGCTATTATTTGAAGCGTAATAATAAATAAAAAAATGACGATACATCAACATAGTGTTATTTATACAAAAGTCGCAATTTTCCTAAGGTTCTTCGAGTAGAAATGACTTTAAGAAGGTGAAATTAACTAACCACCTATTTGATCGATACTTGGATTGACAATGCTTAATATTTCAAGAAAACCAGTAAAAAAAAAATTAGGGTACTTCAACAAAGGATTATATATTCAATAGGTAGGAGTTTTCGGCAATTCTTCAAACAGAAAAGAGCATAATATGACAAAAATGCCTAACTACCTATTTGATGGCCGCGCAAAACATTTGCAGTGATCCTTAACTTGTCTCTAGCTATTATTCGAAGCATAATAATAGATAAAAAAAATGATGATACATCAACATAGGGTTATCTATAGAAAAGTCACAATTTTCCTAAGGTTCTTCGAGTAGAAATGACTTTAAGAAGGTAAAATTAACTAACTACCTATTTGATCGATACATGGATTGACAATGCTTAAAATTTCAGGATAACTAGTAAATAAAAAATTAGGGTACATCAACAAAGGATTATATATTCAATAGGTAGGAGTTTTCGGCAATTCTTCAAACAGAAAAGAGCACAATATGAAAAAAATGCCTAACTACCTATTTGATGGCCGCGCAAAACATTTGCAGTGATCCTTAACTTGACTCTAGCTATTATTTGAAGAGTAATAATAAATAAAAAAATGATGATACATCAACATAGTGTTATCTATACAAAAGTCGCAATTTTACTAAGATTCTTCGAGTAGAAGTAACTTTAAGAAGGTGAAATTAACTAACTACCTATTTGATCGATACTTGGATTGACAATGGTTAAAATTTCAAGATAACTAAAAAATAAAAAATTAGGGTACTTCAACAAAGGATTATATATTCAATAGGTAGGAGTTTTCGGCAATTCGTCAAACAGAAATGAGCATAATATGACAAAAATGCCTAACTACCTATTTGATCGCCCCGCAAAACATTTGCAGTGATCCTTAATTTGACTCTAGCTATTATTTGAAGCGTAATAACAAATAAAAAATGATGTTACCACAACATAGAGTTATCTATAGAAAGGTCGCAATTTTCCAAAGGTTCTTCGAGTAGAAATGACTTTAAGAAGGTAAAATTAACTAACTACCTATTTGATCGATACATGGAATGACAATGCTTAAAATTTCAAGATAACTAGTAAATAAAAAATTAGGGTACATCAACAAAGGATTATATATTCAACAGGTAGGAGTTTTCGGCAATTCTTCAAACAGAAAAGGGCACAATATGAAAAAAATGCCTAACTACCTATTTGATCGCCGCGTAAAACATTTGCAGTGATCCTTAACTTGACTCTAGCTATTATTTGAAGCGTAATAATAAATAAAAAAATGACGATACATCAACATAGTGTTATCTATACAAAAGTCACAATTTTCCTAAGGTTCTTCGAGTAGAAATGACTTTAAGAAGGTGAAAAAAACTAACCACCTATTTGATCGATACTTGGATTGACAATGCTTAATATTTCAAGAAAACCAGTAAAAAAAAAATTAGGGTACTTCAACAAAGGATTATATATTCAATAGGTAGGAGTTTTCGGCAATTCTTCAAACAGAAAAGAGCATAATATGACAAAAATGCCTAACTACCTATTTGATGGCCGCGCAAAACATTTGCAGTGATCCTTAACTTGTCTCTAGCTATTATTCGAAGCATAATAATAGATAAAAAAAATGATGATACATCAACATAGGGTTATCTATAGAAAAGTCACAATTTTCCTAAGGTTCTTTGAGTAGAAATGACTTTAAGAAGGTAAAATTAACTAACTACCTATTTGATCGATACATGGATTGACAATGCTTAAAATTTCAGGATAACTAGTAAATAAAAAATTAGGGTACATCAACAAAGGATTATATATTCAATAGGTAGGAGTTTTCGGCAATTCATCAAACAGAAATGAGCATAATATGACAAAAATGCCTAACTACCTATTTGATCGCCGCGCAAAACATTTGCAGTGATCCTTAATTTGACTCTAGCTATTATTTGAAGCGTAATAACAAATAAAAAAATGATGTTACCACAACATAGAGTTATCTATAGAAAAGTCGCAATTTTCCTAAGGTTCTTCGAGTAGAAATGACTTTAAGAAGGTAAATTTAACTAACTAACTATTTGATCGATACATGGATTGACAATGCTTAAAATTTCAAGATAACTAGTAAATAAAAAATTAGGGTACATCAACAAAGGATTATATATTCAACAGGTAGGAGTTTTCGGCAATTCTTCAAACAGAAAAGAGCACAATATGAAAAAAATGCCTAACTACCTATTTGATCGCCGCGTAAAACATTTGCAGTGATCCTTAACTTGACTCTAGCTATTATTTGAAGCGTAATAATAAATAAAAAAATGACGATAGATCAACATAGTGTTATCTATACAAAAGTCGCAATTTTCCTAAGGTTCTTCGAGTAGAAATGACTTTAAGAAGGTGAAATTAACTAACCACCTATTTGATCGATACTTGGATTGACAATGCTTAATATTTCAAGAAAACCAGTAACAAAAAAATTAGGGTACTTCAACAAAGGATTATATATTCAATAGGTAGGAGTTTTCGGCAATTCTTCAAACAGAAAAGAGCATAATATGACAAAAATGCCTCACTACCTATTTGATGGCCGCGCAAAACAATTGCAGTGATCCTTAACTTGTCTCTAGCTATTATTCGAAGCATAATAATAGATAAAAAAATGATGATACATCAACATATGGTTATCTATAGAAAAGTCACAATTTTCCTAAGGTTCTTCGAGTAGAAATGACTTTAAGAAGGTAAAATTAACTAACTACCTATTTGATCGATACATGGATTGACAATGCTTAAAATTTCAAGATAACTAGTAAATAAAAAATTAGGGTACATCAACAAAGGATTATATATTCAACAGGTAGGAGTTTTCGGCAATTCTTCAAACAGAAAAGAGCACAATATGAAAAAAATGCCTAACTACCTATTTGATCGCCGCGTAAAACATTTGCAGTGATCCTTAACTTGACTCTAGCTATTATTTGAAGCGTAATAATAAATAAAAAAATGACGATAGATCAACATAGTGTTATCTATACAAAAGTCGCAATTTTCCTAAGGTTCTTCGAGTAGAAATGACTTTAAGAAGGTGAAATTAACTAACCACCTATTTGATCGATACTTGGATTGACAATGCTTAATATTTCAAGAAAACCAGTAAAAAAAAAAATTAGGGTACTTCAACAAAGGATTATATATTCAATAGGTAGGAGTTTTCGGCAATTCTTCAAACAGAAAAGAGCATAATATGACAAAAATGCCTCACTACATATTTGATGGCCGCGCAAAACATTTGCAGTGATCCTTAACTTGTCTCTAGCTATTATTCGAAGCATAATAATAGATAAAAAAATGATGATACATCAACATATGGTTATCTATAGAAAAGTCACAATTTTCCTAAGGTTCTTCGAGTAGAAATGACTTTAATAAGGTAAAATTAACTAACTACCTATTTGATCGATACATGGATTGACAATGCTTAAAATTTCAGGATAACTAGTCAATAAAAAATTAGGGTACATCAACAAAGGATTATATATTCAATAGGTAGGAGTTTTCGGCAATTCTTCAAACAGAAAAGAGCACAATATGAAAAAAAAATGCCTAACTACCTATATGATGGCCGCGCAAAACATTTGCAGTGATCCTTAACTTGACTCTTGCTATTATTTGAAGAGTAATAATAAATAAAAAAATGATGATATATCAACATAGTGTTATCTATACAAAAGTCGCAATTTTCCTAACATTCTTCGAGTAGAAGTAACTTTAAGAAGGTGAAATTAACTAACTACCTATTTGATCGATACTTGGATTGACAATGGTTAAAATTTCAAGATAACTAATAAAAAAAAAATTAGGGTACTTCAACAAAGGATTTTATATTCAATAGGTAGGAGTTTTCGGCAATTCGTCAAACAGAAATGAGCATAATATGACAAAAATGCCTAACTACCTATTTGATCGCCGCGCAAAACATTTACAGTGATCCTTAATTTGACTCTAGATATTATTTGAAGCGTAATAATAAATAAAAAAATGATGTTACCACAACATAGAGTTATCTATAGAAAATTCGCAATTTTCCTAAGGTTCTTCGAGTAGAAATGACTTTAAGAAGGTAAAATTAACTAACTACCTATTTGATCGATACATGGATTGACAATGCTTAAAATTTCAAGATAACTAGTAAATAAAAAATTAGGGTACATCAACAAAGGATTATATATTCAACAGGTAGGAGTTTTCGGCAATTCTTCAAACAGAAAAGAGCACAATATGAAAAAAATGCCTAACTACCTATTTGATCGCCGCGTAAAACATTTGCAGTGATCCTTAACTTGACTCTAGCTATTATTTGAAGCGTAATAATAAATAAAAAAATGACGATACATCAACATAGTGTTATCTATACAAAAGTCGCAATTTTCCTAAGGTTCTTCGAGTAGAAATGACTTTAAGAAGGTGAAATTAACTAACCACCTATTTGATCGATACTTGGATTGACAATGCTTAATATTTCAAGAAAACCAGTAAAAAAAAAATAGGGTACTTCAACAAAGGATTATATATTCAATAGGTAGGAGTTTTCGGCAATTCTTCAAACAGAAAAGAGCATAATATGACAAAAATGCCTAACTACCTATTTGATGGCCGCGCAAAACATTTGCAGTGATCCTTAACTTGTCTCTAGCTATTATTCGAAGCATAATAATAGATAAAAAAATGATGATACATCAACATAGGGTTATCTATAGAAAAGTCACAATTTTCCTAAGGTTCTTTGAGTAGAAATGACTTTAAGAAGGTAAAATTAACTAACTACCTATTTGATCGATACATGGATTGACAATGCTTAAAATTTCAGGATAACTAGTAAATAAAAAATTAGGGTACATCAACAAAGGATTATATATTCAATAGGTAGGAGTTTTCGGCAATTCTTCAAACAAAAAAGAGCACAATATGAAAAAAATGCCTAACTACCTATTTGATGGCCGCGCAAAACATTTGCAGTGATCCTTAACTTGACTCTAGCTATTATTTGAAGAGTAATAATAAATAAAAAAATGACGATAGATCAACATAGTGTTATCTATACAAAAGTCGCAATTTTCCTAAGGTTCTTCGAGTAGAAATGACTTTAAGAAGGTGAAATTAACTAACCACCTATTTGATCGATACTTGGATTGACAATGCTTAATATTTCAAGAAAACCAGTAAAAAAAAAATTAGGGTACTTCAACAAAGGATTATATATTCAATAGGTAGGAGTTTTCGGCAATTCTTCAAACAGAAAAGAGCATAATATGACAAAAATGCCTCACTACCTATTTGATGGCCGCACAAAACATTTGCAGTGATCCTTAACTTGTCTCTAGCTATTATTCGAAGCATAATAATAGATAAAAAAATGATGATACATCAACATATGGTTATCTATAGAAAAGTCACAATTTTCCTAAGGTTCTTCGAGTAGAAATGACTTTAATAAGGTAAAATTAACTAACTACCTATTTGATCGATACATGGATTGACAATGCTTAAAATTTCAGGATAACTAGTAAATTAAAAATTAGGGTACATCAACAAAGGATTATATATTCAATAGGTAGGAGTTTTCGGCATTTCTTCAAACAGAAAAGAGCACAATATGAAAAAAAATGCCTAACTACCTATATGATGGCCGCGTAAAACATTTGCAGTGATCCTTAACTTGACTCTTGCTATTATTTGAAGAGTAATAATAAATAAAAAAATGATGATATATCAACATAGTGTTATCTATACAAAAGTCGCAATTTTCCTAACATTCTTCGAGTAGAAGTAACTTTAAGAAGGTGAAATTAACTAACTACCTATTTGATCGATACTTGGATTGACAATGGTTAAAATTTCAAGATAACTAATAAATAAAAAATTAGGGTACTTCAACAAAGGATTTTATATTCAATAGGTAGGAGTTTTCGGCAATTCGTCAAACAGAAATGAGCATAATATGACAAAAATGCCTAACTACCTATTTGATCGCCGCGCAAAACATTTACAGTGATCCTTAATTTGACTCTAGATATTATTTGAAGCGTAATAATAAATAAAAAAATGATGTTACCACAACATAGAGTTATCTATAGAAAATTCGCAATTTTCCTAAGGTTCTTCGAGTAGAAATGACTTTAAGAAGGTAAAATTAACTAACTACCTATTTGATCGATACATGGATTGACAATGCTTAAAATTTCAAGATAACTAGTAAATAAAAAATTAGGGTACATCAACAAAGGATTATATATTCAACAGGTAGGAGTTTTCGGCAATTCTTCAAACAGAAAAGAGCACAATATGAAAAAAATGCCTAACTACCTATTTGATCGCCGCGTAAAACATTTGCAGTGATCCTTAACTTGACTCTAGCTATTATTTGAAGCGTAATAATAAATAAAAAAATGACGATACATCAACATAGTGTTATCTATACAAAAGTCGCAATTTTCCTAAGGTTCTTCGAGTAGAAATGACTTTAAGAAGGTGAAATTAACTAACCACCTATTTGATCGATACTTGGATTGACAATGCTTAATATTTCAAGAAAACCAGTAAAAAAAAAATAGGGTACTTCAACAAAGGATTATATATTCAATAGGTAGGAGTTTTCGGCAATTCTTCAAACAGAAAAGAGCATAATATGACAAAAATGCCTAACTACCTATTTGATGGCCGCGCAAAACATTTGCAGTGATCCTTAACTTGTCTCTAGCTATTATTCGAAGAATAATAATAGATAAAAAAAATGATGATACATCAACATAGGGTTATCTATAGAAAAGTCACAATTTTCCTAAGGTTCTTTGAGTAGAAATGACTTTAAGAAGGTAAAATTAACTAACTACCTATTTGATCGATACATGGATTGACAATGCTTAAAATTTCAGGATAACTAGTAAATAAAAAATTAGGGTACATCAACAAAGGATTATATATTCAATAGGTAGGAGTTTTCGGCAATTCTTCAAACAAAAAAGAGCACAATATGAAAAAAATGCCTAACTACCTATTTGATGGCCGCGCAAAACATTTGCAGTGATCCTTAACTTGACTCTAGCTATTATTTGAAGAGTAATAATAAATAAAAAAATGACGATAGATCAACATAGTGTTATCTATACAAAAGTCGCAATTTTCCTAAGGTTCTTCGAGTAGAAATGACTTTAAGAAGGTGAAATTAACTAACCACCTATTTGATCGATACTTGGATTGACAATGCTTAATATTTCAAGAAAACCAGTAAAAAAAAAATTAGGGTACTTCAACAAAGGATTATATATTCAATAGGTAGGAGTTTTCGGCAATTCTTCAAACAGAAAAGAGCATAATATGACAAAAATGCCTCACTACCTATTTGATGGCCGCGCAAAACATTTGCAGTGATCCTTAACTTGTCTCTAGCTATTATTCGAAGCATAATAATATATAAAAAAATGATGATACATCAACATATGGTTATCTATAGAAAAGTCACAATTTTCCTAAGGTTCTTCGAGTAGAAATGACTTTAATAAGGTAAAATTAACTAACTACCTATTTGATCGATACATGGATTGACAATGCTTAAAATTTCAGGATAACTAGTAAATAAAAAATTAGGGTACATCAACAAAGGATTATATATTCAATAGGTAGGAGTTTTCGGCATTTCTTCAAACAGAAAAGAGCACAATATGAAAAAAAATGCCTAACTACCTATATGATGGCCGCGCAAAACATTTGCAGTGATCCTTAACTTGACTCTTGCTATTATTTGAAGAGTAATAATAAATAAAAAAATGATGATATATCAACATAGTGTTATCTATACAAAAGTCGCAATTTTCCTAACATTCTTCGAGTAGAAGTAACTTTAAGATGGTGAAATTAACTAACTACCTATTTGATCGATACTTGGATTGACAATGGTTAAAATTTCAAGATAACTAATAAATAAAAAATTAGGGTACTTCAACAAAGGATTTTATATTCAATAGGTAGGAGTTTTCGGCAATTCGTCAAACAGAAATGAGCATAATATGACAAAAATGCCTAACTACCTATTTGATCGCCGCGCAAAACATTTACAGTGATCCTTAATTTGACTCTAGATATTATTTGAAGCGTAATAATAAATAAAAAAATGATGTTACCACAACATAGAGTTATCTATAGAAAATTCGCAATTTTCCTAAGGTTCTTCGAGTAGAAATGACTTTAAGAAGGTAAAATTAACTAACTACCTATTTGATCGATACATGGATTGACAATGCTTAAAATTTCAAGATAACTAGTAAATAAAAAATTAGGGTACATCAACAAAGGATTATATATTCAACAGGTAGGAGTTTTCGGCAATTCTTCAAACAGAAAAGAGCACAATATGAAAAAAATGCCTAACTACCTATTTGATCGCCGCGTAAAACATTTGCAGTGATCCTTAACTTGACTCTAGCTATTATTTGAAGCGTAATAATAAATAAAAAAATGACGATACATCAACATAGTGTTATCTATACAAAAGTCGCAATTTTCCTAAGGTTCTTCGAGTAGAAATGACTTTAAGAAGGTGAAATTAACTAACCACCTATTTGATCGATACTTGGATTGACAATGCTTAATATTTCAAGAAAACCAGTAAAAAAAAAATAGGGTACTTCAACAAAGGATTATATATTCAATAGGTAGGAGTTTTCGGCAATTCTTCAAACAGAAAAGAGCATAATATGACAAAAATGCCTAACTACCTATTTGATGGCCGCGCAAAACATTTGCAGTGATCCTTAACTTGTCTCTAGCTATTATTCGAAGCATAATAATAGATAAAAAAAATGATGATACATCAACATAGGGTTATCTATAGAAAAGTCACAATTTTCCTAAGGTTCTTTGAGTAGAAATGACTTTAAGAAGGTAAAATTAACTAACTACCTATTTGATCGATACATGGATTGACAATGCTTAAAATTTCAGGATAACTAGTAAATAAAAAATTAGGGTACATCAACAAAGGATTATATATTCAATAGGTAGGAGTTTTCGGCAATTCTTCAAACAAAAAAGAGCACAATATGAAAAAAATGCCTAACTACCCATTTGATGGCCGCGCAAAACATTTGCAGTGATCCTTAACTTGACTCTAGCTATTATTTGAAGAGTAATAATAAATAAAAAAATGACGATAGATCAACATAGTGTTATCTATACAAAAGTCGCAATTTTCCTAAGGTTCTTCGAGTAGAAATGACTTTAAGAAGGTGAAATTAACTAACCACCTATTTGATCGATACTTGGATTGACAATGCTTAATATTTCAAGAAAACCAGTAAAAAAAAAATTAGGGTACTTCAACAAAGGATTATATATTCAATAGGTAGGAGTTTTCGGCAATTCTTCAAACAGAAAAGAGCATAATATGACAAAAATGCCTCACTACCTATTTGATGGCCGCGCAAAACATTTGCAGTGATCCTTAACTTGTCTCTAGCTATTATTCGAAGCATAATAATAGATAAAAAAATGATGATACATCAACATATGGTTATCTATAGAAAAGTCACAATTTTCCTAAGGTTCTTCGAGTAGAAATGACTTTAATAAGGTAAAATTAACTAACTACCTATTTGATCGATACATGGATTGACAATGCTTAAAATTTCAGGATAACTAGTAAATAAAAAATTAGGGTACATCAACAAAGGATTATATATTCAATAGGTAGGAGTTTTCGGCATTTCTTCAAACAGAAAAGAGCACAATATGAAAAAAAATGCCTAACTACCTATATGATGGCCGCGCAAAACATTTGCAGTGATCCTTAACTTGACTCTTGCTATTATTTGAAGAGTAATAATAAATAAAAAAATGATGATATATCAACATAGTGTTATCTATACAAAAGTCGCAATTTTCCTAACATTCTTCGAGTAGAAGTAACTTTAAGATGGTGAAATTAACTAACTACCTATTTGATCGATACTTGGATTGACAATGGTTAAAATTTCAAGATAACTAATAAATAAAAAATTAGGGTACTTCAACAAAGGATTTTATATTCAATAGGTAGGAGTTTTCGGCAATTCGTCAAACAGAAATGAGCATAATATGACAAAAATGCCTAACTACCTATTTGATCGCCGGGCAAAACATTTGCAGTGATCCTTAATTTGACTCTAGATATTATTTGAAGCGTAATAACAAATAAAAAAATGATGTTACCCCAACATAGGGTTATCTATAGAAAATTCGCAATTTTCCTAAGGTTCTTCGAGTAGAAATGATTTTAAGAAGGTAAAATTAACTAACTACCTATTTGATCGATACATGGATTGACAATGCTTAAAATTTCAAGATAACTAGTAAATAAAAAATTAGGGTACATCAACAAAGGATTATATATTCAACAGGTAGGAGTTTTCGGCAATTCTTCAAACAGAAAAGAGCACAATATGAAAAAAATGCCTAACTACCTATTTGATCGCCGCGTAAAACATTTGCAGTGATCCTTAACTTGACTCTAGCTATTATTTGAAGCGTAATAATAAATAAAAAAATGACGATACATCAACATAGTGTTATCTATACAAAAGTCGCAATTTTCCTAAGGTTCTTCGAGTAGAAATGACTTTAAGAAGGTGAAATTAACTAACCACCTATTTGATCGATACTTGGATTGACAATGCTTAATATTTCAAGAAAACCAGTAAAAAAAAAATAGGGTACTTCAACAAAGGATTATATATTCAATAGGTAGGAGTTTTCGGCAATTCTTCAAACAGAAAAGAGCATAATATGACAAAAATGCCTAACTACCTATTTGATGGCCGCGCAAAACATTTGCAGTGATCCTTAACTTGTCTCTAGCTATTATTCGAAGCATAATAATAGATAAAAAAAATGATGATACATCAACATAGGGTTATCTATAGAAAAGTCACAATTTTCCTAAGGTTCTTTGAGTAGAAATGACTTTAAGAAGGTAAAATTAACTAACTACCTATTTGATCGATACATGGATTGACAATGCTTAAAATTTCAGGATAACTAGTAAATAAAAAATTAGGGTACATCAACAAAGGATTATATATTCAATAGGTAGGAGTTTTCGGCAATTCTTCAAACAAAAAAGAGCACAATATGAAAAAAATGCCTAACTACCTATTTGATGGCCGCGCAAAACATTTGCAGTGATCCTTAACTTGACTCTAGCTATTATTTGAAGAGTAATAATAAATAAAAAAAAGATGATACATCAACATAGTGTTATCTATACAAAAGTCGCAATTTTCCTAAGATTCTTCGAGTAGAAGTAACTTTAAGAAGGCGAAATTAACTAACTACCTATTTGATTGATACTTGGATTGACAATGCTTAAAATTTCAAGATAACTAATAAATAAAAAATTAGGGTACTTCAACAAAGGATTATATATTCAATAGGTAGGAGTTTTCGGCAATTCGTCAAACAGAAATGAGCATAATATGACAAAAATGCCTAACTACCTATTTGATCGCCGCGCAAAACATTTGCAGTGATCCTTAATTTGACTCTAGCTATTATTTGAAGCGTAATAACAAATAAAAAAATGATGTTACCACAACATAGAGTTATCTATAGAAAAGTCGCAATTTTCCTAAGGTTCTTCGAGTAGAAATGACTTTAAGAAGGTAAACTTAACTAACTACCTATTTGATCGATACATGGATTGACAATGCTTAAAATTTCAAGATAACTAGTAAATAAAAAATTAGGGTACATCAACAAAGGATTATATATTCAACAGGTAGGAGTTTTCGGCAATTCTTCAAACAGAAAAGAGCACAATATGAAAAAAATGCCTAACTACCTATTTGATCGCCGCGTAAAACATTTGCATTGATCCTTAACTTGACTCTAGCTATTATTTGAAGCGTAATAATAAATAAAAAAATGACGATACATCAACATAGTGTTATCTATACAAAAGTCGCAATTTTCCTAAGGTTCTTCGAGTAGAAATGACTTTAAGAAGGTGAAATTAACTAACCACCTATTTGATCGATACTTGGATTGACAATGCTTAATATTTCAAGAAAACCAGTAAAAAAAAAATTAGGGTACTTCAACAAAGGATTATATATTCAATAGGTAGGAGTTTTCGGCAATTCTTCAAACAGAAAAGAGCATAATATGACAAAAATGCCTCACTACCTATTTGATGGCCGCGCAAAACATTTGCAGTGATCCTTAACTTGTCTCTAGCTATTATTCGAAGCATAATAATAGATAAAAAAATGATGATACATCAACATAGGGTTATCTATAGAAAAGTCACAATTTTCCTAAAGTTCTTCGAGTAGAAATGACTTTAAGAAGGTAAAATTAACTAACTACCTATTTGATCGATACATGGATTGACAATGCTTAAAATTTCAGGATAACTAGTAAATAAAAAATTAGGGTACATCAACAAAGGATTATATATTCAATAGGTAGGAGTTTTCGGCAATTCTTCAAACAGAAAAGAGCACAATATGAAAAAAAATGCATAACTACCTATATGATGGCCGCGCAAAACATTTGCAGTGATCCTTAACTTGACTCTAGCTATTATTTGAAGAGTAATAATAAATAAAAAAATGATGATATATCAACATAGTGTTATCTATACAAAAGTCGCAATTTTCCTAAGATTCTTCGAGTAGAAGTAACTTTAAGAAGGTGAAATTAACTAACTA
Source organism: Rhodomyrtus psidioides (assembly GCA_021437785.1). Lineage (NCBI taxonomy): Eukaryota > Viridiplantae > Streptophyta > Magnoliopsida > Myrtales > Myrtaceae > Rhodomyrtus > Rhodomyrtus psidioides. Next base: position 4,348,646 of record JAILYB010000059.1, on the reverse strand, counting down.
CCTATTTGATCGATACTTGGATTGACAATGGTCAAAATTTCAAGATAACTAATAAATAAAAAATTAGGGTACTTCAACAAAGGATTTTATATTCAATAGGTAGGAGTTTTCGGCAATTCGTCAAACAGAAATGAGCATAATATGACAAAAATGCCTAACTACCTATTTGATCGCCGGGCAAAACATTTGCAGTGATCCTTAATTTGACTCTAGATATTATTTGACGCGTAATAACAAATAAAAAAATGATGTTACCACAACATAGAGTTATCTATAGAAAAGTCGCAATTTTCCTAAGGTTCTTCGAGTAGAAATGACTTTAAGAAGGTAAAATTAACTAACTACCTATTTGATCGATACATGGATTGACAATGCTTAAAATTTCATGATAACTAGTAAATAAAAAATTAGGGTACATCAACAAAGGATTATATATTCAACAGGTAGGAGTTTTCGGCAATTCTTCAAACAGAAAAGAGCACAATATGAAAAAAATGCCTAACTACCTATTTGATCGCCGCGTAAAACATTTGCAGTGATCCTTAACTTGACTCTAGCTATTATTTGAAGCGTAATAATAAATAAAAAAATGACGATACATCAACATAGTGTTATCTATACAAAAGTCGCAATTTTCCTAAGGTTCTTCGAGTAGAAATGACTTTAAGAAGGTGAAATTAACTAACCACCTATTTGATCGATACTTGGATTGACAATGCTTAATATTTCAAGAAAACCAGTAAAAAAAAAATTAGGGTACTTCAAAAAAGGATTATATATTCATTAGGTAGGAGTTTTCGGCAATTCTTCAAACAGAAAAGAGCATAATATGACAAAAATGCCTAACTACCTATTTGATCGCCGCGCAAAACATTTGCAGTGATCCTTAACTTGACTCTAGCTATTATTTGAAGCGTAATAACGAATAAAAAAATGATGATACCTTAACATAGTGTTATCTATACAAAAGTCGCAATTTTTCTAAGGTTCTTCGAGTAGAAATGACTTTAAGATGGTAAAATTAACTAACTACCTATTTGATCGATACATGGATTGAAAATGCTTAAAAATTCAAGATAACTAATAAATAAAAAATTAGGTTACTTCAACAAAGGATTATATAATCAATAGGTGGGAGTTTTCGGCAATTCTTCAAACAGAAAAGAGCATAATATGACAAAAAAAGGCCTAACTACTTATTTGATCGCCGCGCAAAACATTTGCAGTGATCCTTAACTTGACTCTAGCTATTATTTGAAGCGTAATAATAAATAAAAAATGATGATACATCAACATAGTGTTATCTATACAAAAGTCGCAATTTTCCTAAGGTTCTTCGAGTAGAAATGACTTTAAGAAGGTGAAATTAACTAACCACCTATTTGATCGATAAATGGATTGACAATGCTTAAAAGTTGAAGATAACTAATAAATAAAAAATTAGGGTACTTCAACAAAGGATTATATATTCAATAGGTAGGAGTTTTCGGCAATTCTTAAAACAGAAAAGAGCACAATATGACAAAAAATGCCTAACTACATATTTGATCGCCGTACAAAACATTTGCAGTGATCCTTAACTTTAATCTAGCTATTATTTGAAGCGTAATAATAAATAAAAAAATGATGATACATCAACATAGTGTTATCTATACAAAAGTCGCAATTTTCGTAAGGTTTTTCGAGTAGAAGTGACTTTAAGAAGGAGAAATTAACCAACCACCTATTTGATCGATACTTGGATTGACAATGCTTAATATTTCAAGAAAACCAGTAAATAAAAAATTAGGGTACTTCAACAAAGGATTATATATTCAATAGGTAGGAGTTTTCGGCAATTCTTCAAACAGAAAAGAGCATAATATGACAAAAATGCCTAACTACCTATTTGATCGCCGCGCAAAACATTTGCAGTGATCCTTAACTTGACTCTAGCTATTATTTGAAGCGTAATAACGAATAAAAAAAATGATGATACCTTAACAAAGTGTTATCTATACAAAAGTCGCAATTTTCCTAAGGTTTTTCGAGTAGAAATGACTTTAAGAAGGTAAAATTAACTAACTACCTATTTGATCGATACATGGATTGAAAATGCTTAAAAATTGAAGATAACTAATAAATAAAAAATTAGGTTACTTCAACAAAGGATTATATAATCAATAGGTGGGAGTTTTCGGCAATTCTTCAAACAGAAAAGAGCATAATATGAAAAAAAAAGGCCTAACTACATATTTGATCGCCGCGCAAAATATTTGCAGTGATCCTTAACTTGACTCTAGCTATTATTTGAAGCGTAATAATAAATACAAAAATAATGATACATCAACATAGTGTTATCTATACAAAAGTCGCAATTTTCCTAAGGTTCTTCGAGTGGAAGTGAATTTAAGAAGGTGAAATTAACTAACCATCTATTTGATCGATACTTGGATTGTCAATGTTTAATATTTCAAAATAACTAGTAAATAAAAAATTAGGGTACTTCAACAAAGCATTGTATAATCAATAGGTAGGAGTTTTCGTCAATTCTTCAAACAGAAAAGAGCATAATATGACAAAAATGCTTAACTACCTATTTGATCGTCGCGCAAAACATTTGCAGTGATCCTTAACTTGACTCTAGCTATTATTTGAAGCGTAATAATACATAAAAAAATGATGATACCTCAACATAGTGTTATCAATAGAAAAGTCACAATTTTCGTAAGGTTCTACGGGTAGAAATGACTTTAAGAAGGTAAAATTAACTAACCCCCTGTTTGATCGATACATGGATTGACAATGCTTAAAATTTTACGATAACTAATAGATAAAAAATTAGGGTACTTCAACAAAGGATTATATATTCAATAGGTAGGAGTTTTCGGCAATTCGTCAGACAGAAATGAGCATAATATGACAAAAATGCCTAACTACCTATTTGATCGCCGCGCAAAACATTTGCAACGATACTTAACTTGACTCTAGCTATTTTTGAAGCGTAATAACAAATAAAAAAATGATCAAACATCAAAATAGTGTTATCTTTGCAAAACTCGCAATTTTCCTAAGGTTTTTCGAGTAGAAATGACTGTAAGAAGGTGAAATTAACTAACAAACTATTTGATCGATACTTGGATTGACAATGCTTAATATTTCTTGATAACTAATAAATAAAAAATTAGGGTACTTCAACAAAGGATTATATATTCAATAGGTAGGAATTTTCGGCAATTCGTCATACAGAAAAGAGCATAATATGACAAAAATGCCTAACTAACTATTTGATGGCCGCGCAAAACATTTGCAGTGATCCTTAACTTGACTCTAGCTATTATTTGAAGCGTAATAATAAATAAAAAAATGATGATACATCAAAATAGTGTTCTCTATACAAAAGTCGCAATTTTGCTAAGGTTCTTCGAGTAGAAATGACTTTAAGAAGGTGAAATTAACTAACCACCTATTTGATCGATACTTGGATTGACAATGCTTAATATTTCAAGATAACTAATAAATACAAAATTAGGGTACTTCAACAAAGGATTATATATTCAATAGGTAGGAGTTTTGGGCAATTCGTCAGACAGAAATGAGCATAATATGACAAAAATGCCTAACTACCTATTTGATCGCCGCGCAAAACATTTGCAACGATACTTAACTTGACTCTAGCTATTTTTGAAGCGTAATAACAAATAAAAAAATGATCAAACATCAAAATAGTGTTATCTTTACAAAACTCGCAATTTTCCTAAGGTTTTTCGAGTAGAAATGACTTTAAGAAGGTGAAATTAACTAACAAACTATTTGATCGATACTTGGATTGACAATGCTTAATATTTCATGATAACTAATAAATAAAAAATTAGGGTACTTCAACAAAGGATTATATATTCAATAGGTAGGAATTTTCGGCAATTCGTCATACAGAAAAGAGCATAATATGACAAAAATGCCTAACTAACTATTTGATGGCCGCCCAAAACATTTGCAGTGATCCTTAACTTGACTCTAGCTATTATTTGAAGCGTAATAATAAATAAAAAAATGATGATACATCAAAATAGTGTTATCTATACAAAAGTCGCAATTTTGCTAAGGTTCTTCGAGTAGAAATGACTTTAAGAAGGTGAAATTAACTAACAACCTATTTGATCGATACTTGGATTGACAATGCTTAATATTTCAAGATAACTAATAAATAAAAAATTAGGGTACTTCAACAAAGGATTATATATTCAATAGGTAGGAGTTTTCGGCAATTCGTCAAACAGAAAAGAGCATAATATGACAAAAATGCCTAACTAACTATTTGATGGCCGCGCAAAACAATTGCAGTGATCCTTAACTTGACTCTAGCTATTATTTGAAGCGTAATAATAAATAAAAAAATGATGATACATCAACATAGTGTTATCTATACAAAAGTCGCAATTTTCCTAAGGTTATTCGAGTAGAAATGACTTTAAGAAGGTGAAATTAACTAACTACCTATTTAATCGATACTTGGATTGACAATGCTTAATATTTCAAGATAACTAATAAACAAAAAATAAGGGTACTTCTACAAAGGATTATATATTCAATAGGTAGGAGTTTTCGGCAATTCATCAAACAGAAAAGAGCATAATATGACAAAAATGCCTAACTAACTATTTGATGGGCGCGCAAAACATTTGCAGTGATCCTTAACTTGACTCTAGCTATTATTTGAAGCGTAATAACGAATAAAAAAAATGATGATACCTTAACATAGTGTTATCTATACAAAAGTCGCAATTTTCCTAAGGTTCTTCGAGTAGAAATGACTTTAAGAAGGTAAAATTAACTAACTACCTATTTGATCGATACATGGATTGAAAATGCTTAAAAATTCAAGATAACTAATAAATAAAAAATTAGATTACTTCAACAAAGGATTAAATAATCAATAGGTGGGAGTTTTCGGCAATTCTTCAAACAGAAAAGAGCATAATATGACAAAAAAAGGCCTAACTACATATTTGATCGCCGCGCAAAACATTTGTAGTGATCCTTAACTTGACTCTAGCTATTATTTGAAGCGTAATAATAAATAAAAAAATGATGATCCATCAACATAGTGTTATCTATAAAAAAGTCGCAATTTTCCTAAGGTTCTTCGAGTAGAAATGACTTTAAGAAGGTGAAATTAACTAACCACCTATTTGATCGATACTTGGATTGACAATGCTTAATATTTCAAGATAACCAGTAAATAAAAAATTAGGGTACTTAAACAAAGGATTATATATTCAATAGGCAGGAGTTTTCGGCAATTCTTCAAATAGAAAAGAGCATAATATGACAAAAATGCCTAACTACCTATTTTATCGCCGAGCAAAACATTTGCAGTGATCCTTAACTTGACTCTAGCTATTATTTGAAGCGTAATAATAAATAAAAAAATGATGATACATCAAAATAGTGTTATCTATACAAAAGTCGCAATTTTCCTAAGGTTCTTCGAGTAGAAATGACTTTAAGATGGTGAAATTAACTAACCACATATTTGATCGATAAATGGATTGACAATGCTTAAAAGTTGAAGATAACTAATAAATAAAAAATTAGGGTACTTCAACAAAGGATTATATATTCAATAGGTAGGAGTTTTCGGCAATTCTTAAAACAGAAAAGTGCATAATATGACAAAAAATGCCTAACTACATATTTGATCGCCGTACAAAACATTTGCAGTGATCCTTAACTTTAATCTAGCTATTATTTGAAGCGTAATAATAAATAAAAAAATGATGATACATCAACATATTGTTATCTATACAAAAGTCGCAATTTTCCTAAGGTTTTTCGAGTAGAAGTGACTTTAAGAAGGAGAAATTAACTAACCACCTATTTGATCGATACTTGGATTGACAATGCTTAATATTTCAAGAAATCCAGTAAATAAAAAATTAGGGTACTTCAACAAAGGATTATATATTCAATAGGTAGGAGTTTTCGGCAATTCTTCAAACAGAAAAGAGCATAATATGACAAAAATGCCTAACTACCTATTTGATCGCCGCGCAAAACATTTGCGGTGATCCTTAACTTGACTCTAGCTATTATTTGAAGCGTAATAACGAATAAAAAAAATGATGATACCTTAACATAGTGTTATCTATACAAAAGTCGCAATTTTCCTAAGGTTTTTCGAGTAGAAATGACTTTAAGAAGGTAAAATTAACTAACTACCTATTTGATCGATACATGGATTGAAAATGCTTAAAAATTCAAGATAACTAATAAATAAAAAATTAGGTTACTTCAAGAAAGGATTATATAATCAATAGGTGGGAGTTTTCGGCAATTCTTCAAACAGAAAAGAGCATAATATGACAAAAAAAGGCCTAACTACATATTTGATCGCCGCGCAAAATATTTGCAGTGATCCTTAACTTGACTCTAGCTATTATTTGAAGCGTAATAATAAATAAAAAATGATGATACATCAACATAGTGTTATCTATACAAAAGTCGCAATTTTCCTAAGGTTCTTCGAGTGGAAGTGAATTTAAGAAGGTGAAATTAACTAACCACCTATTTGATCGATACTTGGATTGACAATGTTTAATATTTCAAAATAACTAGTAAATAAAAAATTAGGGTACGTCAACAAAGCATTGTATAATCAATAGGTAGGAGTTTTCGGCAATTCTTCAAACAGAAAAGAGCATAATATGACAAAAATGCCTAACTACCTATTTGATCGCCGCGCAAAACATTTGCGGTGATCCTTAACTTGACTCTAGCTATTATTTGAAGCGTAATAACGAATAAAAAAAATGATGATACCTTAACATAGTGTTATCTATACAAAAGTCGCAATTTTCCTAAGGTTTTTCGAGTAGAAATGACTTTAAGAAGGTAAAATTAACTAACTACCTATTTGATCGATACATGGATTGAAAATGCTTAAAAATTCAAGATAACTAATAAATAAAAAATTAGGTTACTTCAACAAAGGATTATATAATCAATAGGTGGGAGTTTTCGGCAATTCTTCAAACAGAAAAGAGCATAATATGACAAAAAAGGCCTAACTACATATTTGATCGCCGCGCAAAATATTTGCAGTGATCCTTAACTTGACTCTAGCTATTATTTGAAGCGTAATAATAAATAAAAAATGATGATACATCAACATAGTGTTATCTATACAAAAGTCGCAATTTTCCTAAGGTTCTTCGAGTGGAAGTGAATTTAAGAAGGTGAAATTAACTAACCACCTATTTGATCGATACTTGGATTGACAATGTTTAATATTTCAAAATAACTAGTAAATAAAAAATTAGGGTACTTAAACAAAGGATTATATATTCAATAGGTAGGAGTTTTCGTCAATTCTTCAAACAGAAAAGAGCATAATATGACAAAAATGCCTAACTACCTATTTGATCGCCGCGCAAAACATTTGCAGTGATCCTTAACTTGACTCTAGCTATTATTTGAAGCGTAATAATACATAAAAAAATGATGATACCTCAACATAGTGTTATCAATAGAAAAGTCACAATTTTCGTAAGGTTCTTCGGGTAGAAATGACTTTAAGAAGGTAAAATTAACTAACCCCATGTTTGATCGATACATGGATTGAAAATGCTTAAAATTTTACGATAACTAATAGATAAAAAATTAGGGTACTTCAACAAAGGATTATATATTCAATAGGTAGGAGTTTTCGGCAATTCGTCAGACAGAAATGAGCATAATTTGACAAAAATGCCTAACTACCTATTTGATCGCCGCGCAAAACATTTGCAACGATCCGTAACTTGACTCTAGCTATTTTTTGAAGCGTAATAACAAATAAAAAAATGATCATACATCAAAATAGTGTTATCTTTACAAAACTCGCAATTTTCCTAAGGTTTTTCGAGTAGAAATGACTTTAAGAAGGTGAAATTAACTAACAACCTATTTGATCGATACTTGGATTGACAATGCTTAATATTTCATGATAACTAATAAATAAAAAATTAGGGTACTTCAACAAAGGATTATATATTCAATAGGTAGGAATTTTCGGCAATTCGTCAAACAGAAAAGAGCATAATATGACAAAAATGCCTAACTAACTATTTAATGGCCGCGCAAAACATTTGCAGTGATCCTTAACTTGACTCTAGCTATTATTTGAAGCGTAATAATAAATAAAAAAATGATGATACATCAAAATAGTGTTATCTTTACAAAAGTCGCAATTTTCCTAAGGTTCTTCGAGGAGAAATGACTTTAAGAAGGTGAAATTAACTAAATACCTATTTGATCGATACTTGGTTTGACAATGCTTAATATTTCAAGAAAACCAGTAAAAAAAAAATTAGGGTACTTCAACAAAGGATTATATATTCAATAGGTAGGAGTTTTCGGCAATTCGTCAAACAGAAAAGAGCATAATATGACAAAAATGCCTAACTAACTATTTGATGGGCGCGCAAAACATTTGCAGTGATCCTTAAATTGACTCTAGCTATTATTTGAAGCGTAATAATAAATAAAAAAATGATGATACATCAACATAGTGTTATCTATACAAAAGTCACAATTTTCCTAAGGTTCTTCGAGTAGAAATGACTTTAAGAAGGTGAAATTAACTAACCACCTATTTGATCGATACTTGGATTGACAATGCTTAATATTTCAAGATAACCAGTAAATAAAAAATTAGGGTACTTCAACAAAGGATTATATATTCAATAGGTAGGAGTTTTCGGCAATTCTTCAAATAGAAAAGAGCATAATATGACAAAAATGCCTAACTACCTATTTGATCGCCGAGCAAAACATTTGCAGTGATCCTTAACTTGACTCTAGCTATTATTTGAAGCGTAATAATAAATAAAAAAATGATGATACATCAAAATAGTGTTATCTATACAAAAGTCGCAATTTTCCTAAGGTTCTTCGAGTAGAAATGACTTTAAGATGGTGAAATTAACTAACCACATATTTGATCGATAAATGGATTGACAATGCTTAAAAGTTGAAGATAACTAATAAATAAAAAATTAGGGTACTTCAACAAAGGATTATATATTCAATAGGTAGGAGTTTTCGGCAATTCTTAAAACAGAAAAGAGCATAATATGACAAAAAATGCCTAACTACATATTTGATCGCCGGACAAAACATTTGCAGTGATCCTTAACTTTAATCTAGCTATTATTTGAAGCGTAATAATAAATAAAAAAATGATGATACTTCAACATAGTGTTATCTATACAAAATTCGCAATTTTCGTAAGGTTTTTCGAGTAGAAGTGACTTTAAGAAGGAGAAATTAACTAACCACCTATTTGATCGATACTTGGATTGACAATGCTTAATATTTCAAGAAAACCAGTAAATAAAAAATTAGGGTACTTCAACAAAGGATTATATATTCAATAGGTAGGAGTTTTCGGCAATTCTTCAAACAGAAAAGAGCATAATATGACAAAAATGCCTAACTACCTATTTGATCGCCGCGCAAAACATTTGCAGTGATCCTTAACTTGACTCTAACTATTATTTGAAGCGTAATAACGAATAAAAAAAATGATGATACCTTAACATAGTGTTATCTATACAAAAGACGCAATTTTCCTAAGGTTTTTCGAGTAGAAATGACTTTAAGAAGGTAAAATTAACTAACTACCTATTTGATCGATACATGGATTGAAAATGCTTAAAAATTCAAGATAACTAATAAATAAAAAATTAGGTTACTTCAACAAAGGATTATATAATCAATAGGTGGGAGTTTTCGGCAATTCTTCAAACAGAAAAGAGCATAATATGACAAAAAAAGGCCTAACTACATATTTGATCGCCGCGCAAAATATTTGCAGTGATCCTTAACTTGACTCTTGCTATTATTTGAAGCGTAATAATAAATAAAAAATGATGATACATCAACATAGTGTTATCTATACAAAAGTCGCAATTTTCCTAAGGTTCTTCGAGTGGAAGTGAATTTAAGAAGGTGAAATTAACTAACCACCTATTTGATCCATACTTGGATTGACAATGTTTAATATTTCAAAATAACTAGTAAATAAAAAATTAGGGTACTTCAACAAAGCATTGTATAATCAATAGGTAGGAGTTTTCGTCAATTCTTCAAACAGAAAAGAGCATAATATGACAAAAATGCCTAACTACCTATTTGATCGTCGCGCAAAACATTTGCAGTGATCCTTAACTTGACTCTAGCTATTATTTGAAGCGTAATAATACATAAAAAAATGATGATACCTCAACATAGTGTTATCAATAGAAAAGTCACAATTTTCGTAAGGTTCTTCAGGTAGAAATGACTTTAAGAAGGTAAAATTAACTAACCCCATGTTTGATCGATACATGGATTGACAATGCTTAAAATTTTACGATAACTAATAGATAAAAAATTAGGGTACTTCAACAAAGGATTATATATTCAATAGGTAGGAGTTTTCGGCAATTCGTCAGACAGAAATGAGCATAATTTGACAAAAATGCCTAACTACCTATTTGATCGCCACGCAAAACATTTGCAACGATCCGTAACTTGACTCTAGCTATTTTTTGAAGCGTAATAACAAATAAAAAAATGATCATACATCAAAATAGTGTTATCTTTACAAAACTCGCAATTTTCCTAAGGTTTTTCGAGTAGAAATGACTTTAAGAAGGTGAAATTAACTAACAACCTATTTGATCGATACGTGGATTGACAATGCTTAATATTTCATGATAACTAATAAATAAAAAATTAGGGTACTTCAACAAAGGATTATATATTCAATAGGTAGGAATTTTCGGCAATTCGTCAAACAGAAAAGAGCATAATATGACAAAAATGCCTAACTAACTATTTAATGGCCGCGCAAAACATTTGCAGTGATCCTTAACTTGACTCTAGCTATTATTTGAAGCGTAATAATAAATAAAAAAATGATGATACATCAAAATAGTGTTATCTTTACAAAAGTCGCAATTTTCCTAAGGTTCTTCGAGAAGAAATGACTTTAAGAAGGTGAAATTAACTAAATACCTATTTGATCGATACTTGGATTGACAATGCTTAATATTTCAAGAAAACCAGTAAAAAAAAAATTAGGGTACTTCAACAAAGGATTATATATTCAATAGGTAGGAGTTTTCGGCAATTCGTCAAACAGAAAAGAGCATAATATGACAAAAATGCCTAACTAACTATTTGATGGGCGCGCAAAACATTTGCAGTGATCCTTAACTTGACTCTAGCTATTATTTGAAGCGTAATAATAAATAAAAAAATGATGATACATCAACATAGTGTTATCTATACAAAAGTCGCAATTTTCCTAAGGTTCTTCGAGTAGAAATGACTTTAAGAAGGTGAAATTAACTAACCACCTATTTGATCGATACTTGGATTGACAATGCTTAATATTTCAAGATAACCAGTAAATAAAAAATTAGGGTACTTCAACAAAGGATTATATATTCAATAGGTAGGAGTTTTCGGCAATTCTTCAAACAGAAAAGAGCATAATATGACAAAAATGCCTAACTACCTATTTGATCGCCGAGCAAAACATTTGCAGTGATCCTTAACTTGACTCTAGCTATTATTTGAAGCGTAATAATAAATAAAAAAATGATGATACATCAAAATAGTGTTATCTATACAAAAGTCGCAATTTTCCTAAGGTTCTTCGAGTAGAAATGACTTTAAGATGGTGAAATTAACTAACCACATATTTGATCGATAAATGGATTGACAATGCTTAAAAGTTGAAGATAACTAATAAATAAAAAATTAGGGTACTTCAACAAAGGATTATATATTCAATAGGTAGGAGTTTTCGGCAATTCTTAAAACAGAAAAGAGCATAATATGACAAAAAATGCCTAACTACATATTTGATCGCCGGACAAAACATTTGCAGTGATCCTTAACTTTAATCTAGCTATTATTTGAAGCGTAATAATAAATAAAAAAATGATGATACTTCAACATAGTGTTATCTATACAAAATTCGCAATTTTCGTAAGGTTTTTCGAGTAGAAGTGACTTTAAGAAGGAGAAATTAACTAACCACCTATTTGATCGATACTTGGATTGACAATGCTTAATATTTCAAGAAAACCAGTAAATAAAAAATTAGGGTACTTCAACAAAGGATTATATATTCAATAGGTAGGAGTTTTCGGCAATTCTTCAAACAGAAAAGAGCATAATATGACAAAAATGCCTAACTACCTATTTGATCGCCGCGCAAAACATTTGCAGTGATCCTTAACTTGACTCTAACTATTATTTGAAGCGTAATAACGAATAAAAAAAATGATGATACCTTAACATAGTGTTATCTATACAAAAGACGCAATTTTCCTAAGGTTTTTCGAGTAGAAATGACTTTAAGAAGGTAAAATTAACTAACTACCTATTTGATCGATACATGGATTGAAAATGCTTAAAAATTCAAGATAACTAATAAATAAAAAATTAGGTTACTTCAACAAAGGATTATATAATCAATAGGTGGGAGTTTTCGGCAATTCTTCAAACAGAAAAGAGCATAATATGACAAAAAAAGGCCTAAATACATATTTGATCGCCGCGCAAAATATTTGCAGTGATCCTTAACTTGACTCTTGCTATTATTTGAAGCGTAATAATAAATAAAAAATGATGATACATCAACATAGTGTTATCTATACAAAAGTCGCAATTTTCCTAAGGTTCTTCGAGTGGAAGTGAATTTAAGAAGGTGAAATTAACTAACCACCTATTTGATCCATACTTGGATTGACAATGTTTAATATTTCAAAATAACTAGTAAATAAAAAATTAGGGTACTTCAACAAAGCATTGTATAATCAATAGGTAGGAGTTTTCGTCAATTCTTCAAACAGAAAAGAGCATAATATGACAAAAATGCCTAACTACCTATTTGATCGTCGCGCAAAACATTTGCAGTGATCCTTAACTTGACTCTAGCTATTATTTGAAGCGTAATAATACATAAAAAAATGATGATACCTCAACATAGTGTTATCAATAGAAAAGTCACAATTTTCGTAAGGTTCTTCGGGTAGAAATGACTTTAAGAAGGTAAAATTAACTAACCCCATGTTTGATCGATACATGGATTGACAATGCTTAAAATTTTACGATAACTAATAGATAAAAAATTAGGGTACTTCAACAAAGGATTATATATTCAATAGGTAGGAGTTTTCGGCAATTCGTCAGACAGAAATGAGCATAATATGACAAAAATGCCTAACTACCTATTTGATCGCCGCGCAAAACATTTGCAACGATCCTTAACTTGACTCTAGCTATTTGTTGAAGCGTAATAACAAATAAAAAAATGATCATACATCAAAATAGTGTTATCTTTACAAAACTCGCAATTTTCCTAAGGTTTTTCGAGTAGAAATGACTTTAAGAAGGTGAAATTAACTAACAACCTATTTGATCGATACTTGGATTGACAATGCTTAATATTTCATGATAACTAATAAATAAAAAATTAGGGTACTTCAACAAAGGATTATATATTCAATAGGTAGGAATTTTCGGCAATTCTTCAAACAGAAAAGAGTATAATATGATAAAAATGCCTAACTAACTATTTGATCGCCGCGCAAAACATTTGCAGTGATCCTTAACTTAACTCTAGCTATTATTTGAAGCGTAATAATTAATAAAAAAAGGATCGTACATCAACATAGTGTTATCTATAAAAAAAGTCGCAATTTTCCTAAGGTTCTTCGAGTAGTAATGACTTTAAGAAGGTAAAATTAACTAACTACCTATTTGATCGATACATGGATTGACAATGCTTAAAATTTCAAGATAACTAGTAAATAAAAAATTAGGGTACATCAACAAAGGATTATATATAGAATAGGTAGGAGTTTTCGGCAATTCTTCAAACAGAAAAGAGCACAAAATGAAAAAAATGCCTAACTACCTATTTGATCGCCGCGCAAAACATTTGCAGTGATCCTTAACTTGTCTCTAGCTATTATTTGAAGCGTAATAACAAATAAAAAAATGATAATACCTCAACATAGTGTTATCTATAGAAAAGTAGCAATTTTCCCAAGGTTCTTCGAGTAGAAATGACTTTAAGAAGGTAAAATTAACTAACTTCCTATTTGATCAATACATGGATTAACAATGCTTAAAATTTCAAGATAACTAATAAATAAAAAATTAGGGTACTTCAACAAAGGATTATATATTCAATAGATAGGAGTTTTCGGCAATTCGTCAAACAGAAATGAGCATAATATGACAAAAAATGCTTAACTAACTATTTGATCGCCGCGCAAAACCTTTGCAGTGATCCTTAACTTGACTCTAGCTATTATTTGAAGCGTAATAATACATAAAAAAATGATGATACCTCAACATAGTGTTATCAATAGAAAAGTCACAATTTTCGTAAGGTTCTTCGGGTAGAAATGACTTTAAGAAGGTAAAATTAACTAACCCCATGTTTGATCGATACATGGATTGACAATGCTTAAAATTTTACGATAACTAATAGATAAAAAATTAGGGTACTTCAACAAAGGATTATATATTCAATAGGTAGGAGTTTTCGGCAATTCGTCAGACAGAAATGAGCATAATATGACAAAAATGCCTAACTACCTATTTGATCGCCGCGCAAAACATTTGTAACGATCCTTAACTTGACTCTAGCTATTTTTTGAAGCGTAATAACAAATAAAAAAATGATCATACATCAAAATAGTGTTATCTTTACAAAACTCGCAATTTTCCTAAGGTTTTTCGAGTAGAAATGACTTTAAGAAGGTGAAATTAACTAACAACCTATTTGATCGATACTTGGATTGACAATGCTTAATATTTCATGATAACTAATAAATAAAAAATTAGGGTACTTCAACAAAGGATTATATATTCAATAGGTAGGAGTTTTCGGCAATTCTTCAAACAGAAAAGAGCATAATATGACAAAAATGCCTAACTAACTATTTGATGGCCGCGCAAAACAATTGCAGTGATCCTTAACTTGACTCTAGCTATTATTTGAAGCGTAATAATAAATAAAAAAATGATGATACATCAACATAGTGTTATCTATAAAAAAGTCGCAATTTTCCTAAAGTTATTCGAGTAGAAATGACTTTAAGAAGGTGAAATTAACTAACTACCTATTTAATCGATACTTGGATTGACAATGCTTAATATTTCAAGATAACTAATAAACAAAAAATAAGGGTACTTCTACAAAGGATTATATATTCAATAGGTAGGAGTTTTCGGCAATTCGTCAAACAGAAAAGAGCATAATATGACAAAAATGCCTAACTAACTATTTGATGGGCGCGCAAAACATTTGTAGTGATCCTTAACTTGACTCTAGCTATTATTTGAAGCATAATAACGAATAAAAAAATGATGGTACCTCAACATAGTGTTATCTATACAAAAGTCGCAATTTTCCTAAGGTTCTTCGAGTAGAAATGACTTTAAGAAGGTGAAATTAACTAACAACCTATTTGATCGATACTTGGATTGACAATGCTTAATATTTCAAGATAACTAATAAATAAAAAATTAGGGTACTTCAACAAAGGATTATATATTCAATAGGTAGGAGTTTTCGGCAATTCGTCAAACAGAAAAGAGCATAATATGACAAAAATGCCTAACTAACTATTTGATGGCCGCGCAAAACAATTGCAGTGATCCTTAACTTGACTCTAGCTATTATTTGAAGCGTAATAATAAATAAAAAAATGATGATACATCAACATAGTGTTATCTATAAAAAAGTCGCAATTTTCCTAAGGTTATTCGAGTAGAAATGACTTTAAGAAGGTGAAATTAACTAACTACCTATTTAATCGATACTTGGATTGACAATGCTTAATATTTCAAGATAACTAATAAACAAAAAATAGGGGTACTTCTACAAAGGATTATATATTCAATAGGTAGGAGTTTTCGGCAATTCGTCAAACAGAAAAGAGCATAATATGACAAAAATGCCTAACTAACTATTTGATGGGCGCGCAAAACATTTGCAGTGATCCTTAACTTGACTCTAGCTATTATTTGAAGCGTAATAACGAATAAACAAATGATGATACCTCAACATAGTGTTATCTATACAAAAGTCGCAATTTTCCTAAGGTTCTTCGAGTAGAAATGACTTTAAGAAGGTAAAATTAACTAACTACCTATTTGATTTATACATGGATTGAAAATTCTTAAAAATTCAAGATAACTAATAAATAAAAAATTAGGTTACTTCAACAAAGGATTAAATAATCAATAGGTGGGAGTTTTCGGCAATTCTTCAAACAGAAAAGAGCATAATATGACAAAAAAAAGGCCTAACTACATATTTGATCGCCGCGCAAAACATTTGCAGTGATCCTTAACTTGACTCTAGCTATTATTTGAAGCGTAATAATAAATAAAAAAATGATGATACATCAACATAGTGTTATCTATACAAAAGTCGCAATTTTCCTAAGGTTCTTCGAGTAGAAATGACTTTAAGAAGGTGAAATTAACTAACCACCTATTTGATCGATACTTGGATTGACAATGCTTAATATTTCAAGATAACCAGTAAATAAAAAATTAGGGTACTTCAACAAAGGATTATATATTCAATAGGTAGGAGTTTTCGGCAATTCTTCAAACAGAAAAGAGCATAATATGACAAAAATGCCTAACTACCTATTTGATCGCCGAGAAAAACATTTGCAGTGATCCTTAACTTGACTCTAGCTATTATTTGAAGCGTAATAATAAATAAAAAAATGATGATACATCAAAATAGTGTTATCTATACAAAAGTCGCAATTTTCCTAAGGTTCTTCGAGTAGAAATGACTTTAAGATGGTGAAATTAATTAACCACATATTTGATCGATAAATGGATTGACAATGCTTAAAAGTTGAAGATAACTAATAAATAAAAAATTAGGGTACTTCAACAAAGGATTATATATTCAATAGGTAGGAGTTTTCGGCAATTCTTAAAACAGAAAAGAGCATAATATGACAAAAAATGCCTAACTACATATTTGATCGCCGTACAAAACATTTGCAGTGATCCTTAACTTTAATCTAGCTATTATTTGAAGCGTAATAATAAATAAAAAAATGATGACACATCAACATAGTGTTATCTATACAAAAGTCGCAATTTTCGTAAGGTTTTTCGAGTAGAAGTGACTTTAAGAAGGAGAAATTAACTAACCACCTATTTGATCGATACCTGGATTGACAATGCTTAATATTTCAAGAAAACCAGTAAATAAAAAATTAGGGTACTTCAACAAAGGATTATATATTCAATAGGTAGGAGTTTTCGGCAATTCTTCAAACAGAAAAGAGCATAATATGACAAAAATGCCTAACTACCTATTTGATCGCCCCGCAAAACATTTGCAGTGATCCTTAACTTGACTCTAGCTATTATTTGAAGCGTAATAACGAATAAAAAAAATGATGATACCTTAACATAGTGTTATCTATACAAAAGTCGCAATTTTCCTAAGGTTTTTCGAGTAGAAATGACTTTAAGAAGGTAAAATTAACTAACTACCTATTTGATCGATACATGGATTGAAAATGCTTAAAAATTCAAGATAACTAATAAATAAAAAATTAGGTTACTTCAACAAAGGATTATATAATCAATAGGTGGGAGTTTTCGGCAATTCTTCAAACAGAAAAGAGCATAATATGACAAAAAAAGGCCTAACTACATATTTGATCGCCGCGCAAAATATTTGCAGTGATCCTTAACTTGATTCTAGCTATTATTTGAAGCGTAATAATAAATAAAAAATGATGATACATCAACATAGTGTTATCTATTCAAAAGTCGCAATTTTCCTAAGGTTCTTCGAGTGGAAGTGAATTTAAGAAGGTGAAATTAACTAACCACCTATTTGATCGATACTTGGATTGACAATGTTTAATATTTCAAAATAAATAGTAAATAAAAAATTAGGGTACTTCAACAAAGCATTGTATAATCAATAGGTAGGAGTTTTCGTCAATTCTTCAAACAGAAAAGAGCATAATATGACAAAAATGCCTAACTACCTATTTGATCGCCGCGCAAAACATTTGCAGTGATCCTTAACTTGACTCTAGCTATTATTTGAAGCGTAATAATACATAAAAAAATGATGATACCTCAACATAGTGTTATCAATAGAAAAGTCACAATTTTCGTAAGGTTCTTCGGGTAGAAATGACTTTAAGAAGGTAAAATTAACTAACCCCATGTTTGATCGATACATGGATTGACAATGCTTAAAATTTTACGATAACTAATAGATAAAAAATTAGGGTACTTCAACAAAGGATTATATATTCAATAGGTAGGAGTTTTCGGCAATTCGTCAGACAGAAATGAGCATAATATGACAAAAATGCCTAACTACCTATTTGATCGCCGCGCAAAACATTTGCAACGATCCTTAACTTGACTCTAGCTATTTTTTGTAGCGTAATAACAAATAAAAAAATGATCATACATCAAAATAGTGTTATCTTTACAAAACTCGCAATTTTCGTAAGGTTATTCGAGTAGAAATGACTTTAAGAAGGTGAAATTAACTAACTACCTATTTAATCGATACTTGGATTGACAATGCTTAATATTTCAAGATAACTAATAAACAAAAAATAGGGGTACTTCTACAAAGGATTATATATTCAATAGGTAGGAGTTTTCGGCAATTCGTCAAACAGAAAAGAGCATAATATGACAAAAATGCCTAACTAACTATTTGATGGGCGTGCAAAACATTTGCAGTGATCCTTAACTTGACTCTAGCTATTATTTGAAGCGTAATAACGAATAAAAAAATGATGATACCTCAACATAGTGTTATCTATACAAAAGTCGCAATTTTCCTAAGGTTCTTCGAGTAGAAATGACTTTAAGAAGGTAAAATTAACTAACTACCTATTTGATTTATACATGGATTGAAAATTCTTAAAAATTCAAGATAACTAATAAATAAAAAATTAGGTTACTTCAACAAAGGATTAAATAATCAATAGGTGGGAGTTTTCGGCAATTCTTCAAACAGAAAAGAGCATAATATGACAAAAAAAAAGGCCTAACTACATATTTGATCGCCGCGCAAAACATTTGCAGTGATCCTTAACTTGACTCTAGCTATTATTTGAAGCGTAATAATAAATAAAAAAATGATGATACATCAACATAGTGTTATCTATACAAAAGTCGCAATTTTCCTAAGGTTCTTCGAGTAGAAATGACTTTAAGAAGGTGAAATTAACTAACCACCTATTTGATCGATACTTGGATTGACAATGCTTAAAAATTCAAGATAACCAGTAAATAAAAAATTAGGTTACTTCAACAAAGGATTATATAATCAATAGGTGGGAGTTTTCGGCAATTCTTCAAAAAGAAAAGAGCATAATATGACAAAAAAAGGCCTAACTACATATTTGATCGCCGCGCAAAATATTTGCAGTGATCCTTAACTTGATTCTAGCTATTATTTGAAGCGTAATAATAAATAAAAAATGATGATACATCTACATAGTGTTATCTATACAAAAGTCGCAATTTTCCTAAGGTTCTTCGAGTGGAAGTGAATTTAAGAAGGTGAAATTAACTAACCACCTATTTGATCGATACTTGGATTGACAATGTTTAATATTTCAAAATAAATAGTAAATAAAAAATTAGGGTACTTCAACAAAGCATTGTATAATCAATAGGTAGGAGTTTTCGTCAATTCTTCAAATAGAAAAGAGCATAATATGACAAAAATGCCTAACTACCTATTTGATCGCCGCGCAAAACATTTGCAGTGATCCTTAACTTGACTCTAGCTATTATTTGAAGCGTAATAATACATAAAAAAATGATGATACCTCAACATAGTGTTATCAATAGAAAAGTCACAATTTTCGTAAGGTTCTTCGGGTAGAAATGACTTTAAGAAGGTAAAATTAACTAACCCCATGTTTGATCGATACATGGATTGACAATGCTTAAAATTTTACGATAACTAATAGATAAAAAATTAGGGTACTTCAACAAAGGATTATATATTCAATAGGTAGGAGTTTTCGGCAATTCGTCAGACAGAAATGAGCATAATATGACAAAAATGCCTAACTACCTATTTGATCGCCGCGCAAAACATTTGCAACGATCCTTAACTTGACTCTAGCTATTTTTTGCAGCGTAATAACAAATAAAAAAATGATCATACATCAAAATAGTGTTATCTTTACAAAACTCGCAATTTTCCTAAGGTTATTCGAGTAGAAATGACTTTAAGAAGGTGAAATTAACTAACTACCTATTTAATCGATACTTGGATTGACAATGCTTAATATTTCAAGATAACTAATAAACAAAAAATAGGGGTACTTCTACAAAGGATTATATATTCAATAGGTATGAGTTTTCGGCAATTCGTCAAACAGAAAAGAGCATAATATGACAAAAATGCCTAACTAACTATTTGATGGGCGCGCAAAACATTTGCAGTGATCCTTAACTTGACTCTAGCTATTATTTGAAGCGTAATAACGAATAAAAAAATGATGATACCTCAACATAGTGTTATCTATACAAAAGTCGCAATTTTCCTAAGGTTCTTCGAGTAGAAATGACTTTAAGAAGGTAAAATTAACTAACTACCTATTTGATTTATACATGGATTGAAAATTCTTAAAAATTCAAGATAACTAATAAATAAAAAATTAGGTTACTTCAACAAAGGATTAAATAATCAATAGGTGGGAGTTTTCGGCAATTCTTCAAACAGAAAAGAGCATAATATGACAAAAAAAGGCCTAACTACATATTTGATCGCCGCGCAAAACATTTGCAGTGATCCTTAACTTGACTCTAGCTATTATTTGAAGCGTAATAATAAATAAAAAAATGATGATACATCAACATAGTGTTATCTATACAAAAGTCACAATTTTCCTAAGGTTCTTCGAGTAGAAATGACTTTAAGAAGGTGAAATTAACTAACCACCTATTTGATCGATACTTGGATTGACAATGCTTAATATTTCAAGATAACCAGTAAATAAAAAATTAGGGTACTTCAACAAAGGATTGTATATTCAATAGGTAGGAGTTTTCGGCAATTCTTCAAACAGAAAAAGCATAATATGACAAAAATGCCTAACTACCTATTTGATCGCCGAGCAAAACATTTGCAGTGATCCTTAACTTGACTCTAGCTATTATTTGAAGCGTAATAATAAATAAAAAAATGATGATACATCAAAATAGTGTTATCTATACAAAAGTCGCAATTTTCCTAAAGTTCTTCGAGTAGAAATGACTTTAAGATGGTGAAATTAACTAACCACATATTTGATCGATAAATGGATTGACAATGCTTAAAAGTTGAAGATAACTAATAAATAAAAAATTAGGGTACTTCAACAAAGGATTATATAATCAATAGGTAGGAGTTTTCGGCAATTCTTAAAACAGAAAAGAGCATAATATGACAAAAAATGCCTAACTACATATTTGATCGCCGTACAAAACATTTGCAGTGATCCTTAACTTTAATCTAGCTATTATTTGAAGCGTAATAATAAATAAAAAAATGATGACACATCAACATAGTGTTATCTATACAAAAGTCGCAATTTTCGTAAGGTTTTTCGAGTAGAAGTGACTTTAAGAAGGAGAAATTAACTAACCACCTATTTGATCGATACTTGGATTGACAATGCTTAATATTTCAAGAAAACCAGTAAATAAAAAATTAGGGTACTTCAACAAAGGATTATATATTCAATAGGCAGGAGTTTTCGGCAATTCGTCAAACAGAAAAGAGCATAATATGACAAAAATGCCTAACTAACTATTTGATGGCCGCGCAAAACATTTGCAGTGATCCTTAACTTGACTCTAGCTATTATTTGAAGCGTAATAATAAATAAAAAAATGATGATACATCAACATAGTGTTATCTATACAAAAGTCGCAATTTTCCTAAGGTTCTTCGAGCAGAAATGACTTTAAGAAGGTAAAATTAACTAACCTCCTGTTTGATCGATACATGGATTGACAATGCTAAAAATTTTACGATAACTAATAGATAAAAAATTAGGGTACTTCGACAATGGATTATATATTCAATAGGTATGAGTTTTCGGCAATTCGTTAAACAGAAATGAGCATAATATGACAAAAATGCCTAACTACCTATTTGATCGCCGCGCAAAACATTTGCAACGATCCTTAACTTGACTCTAGCTATTTTTTGAAGCAGAATAACAAATAAAAAAATGATCATATATCAAAATAGTGTCATCTAAACAAAAGTGGCAATTTTTTTAATGTTCTTCGAGTAGAAATGACTTTAAGAAGGTGAAATTAACTAACTACCTATTTGATCGATGCTTGGATTGACAATGCTTAATATTTCAAGATAACTAATAAATACAAAATTAGGGTACTTCAACAAAGGATTATATATTCAATAGGTAGGAGTTTTCGGCAATTCGTCAAACAGAAAAGAGCATAATATGACAAAAATGCCTAACTAACTATTTGATGGCCGCGCAAAACATTTGCAGTGATCCTTAACTTGACTCTAGCTATTATTTGAAGCGTAATAATAAATAAAAAAAGGATGATACATCAACATAGTGTTATCTATACAAAAGTCGCAATTTTCCTAAGGTTCATCGAGTAGAAATGACTTTAAGAAGGTGAAATTAACTAACTACCTATTTGATCGATACTTGGATTGACAATGCTTAAAATTTCAAGATAACTAATAAATAAAAAATTAGGGTCATTCAACAAAGGATTATATATACAATAGGTTGGAGTTTTCGGCAATTCGTCAAACAGAAATGAGCATAATATGACAAAAAATGCCATACTACATATTTGATCGCCGCACAAAACATTTGCAGTGATCCTTAACTTTACTCTAGCTATTATTTGAAGCGTAATAATAAATAAAAAAAATGATGATACATCAACATAGTGTTATCTACACAAAAGTCGCAATTTTCCTTAGGTTCTTCGAGTAGAAGTGACTTTAAGAAGGTGAAATTAACTAACCACCTATTTGATCGATACTTGGATTGACAATGTTTAATATTTCAAGGTAACTAGTAAATAAAAAAATAGAGTACTACAACAAAGGATTATATAATCAATAGGTGGGAGTTTTCGGCAATTCTTCAAACAGAAAAGAGCATAATATGAAAAAAGGCCTAACTACCAATTTGATCGCCGCGCAAATCATTTGCAGTGATCCTTAACTTGACTATAGCTATTATTTGAAGCGTAATAACAAATAAAAAAATGTTGATACCTCAACATAGTGTTATCTATAGAAAAGTCGCAATTTTCCTAAGGTTCTTCGAGTAGAAAAGACTTTAAGAATGTGAAATTAACTAACTACCTATTTGATCGATACATGGATTGACAATGCTTAAAATTTCATGATAACTAATATATAAAAAATTAGGGTACTTCAACAAAGGATTATATATTTAATAGGTAGGAGTTTTCGGCAATTCTTCAAACAGAAAAGAGCATAATATGACAAAAATGCCTAACTACCTATTTGATCGCCGCGCAAAACATTTACAACGATCCTTAACTTGACTCTAGCTATTTTTTGAAGCAGAATAACAAATAAAAAAATGATCATATATCAAAATAGTGTCATCTAAACAAAAGTGGCAATTTTTTTAATGTTCTTCGAGTAGAAATGACTTTAAGAAGGTGAAATTAACTAACTACCTATTTGATCGATGCTTGGATTGACAATGCTTAATATTTCAAGATAACTAATAAATACAAAATTAGGGTACTTCAACAAAGGATTATATATTCAATAGGTAGGAGTTTTCGGCAATTCGTCAAACAGAAAAGAGCATAATATGACAAAAATGCCTAACTAACTATTTGATGGCCGCGCAAAACATTTGCAGTGATCCTTAACTTGACTCTAGCTATTATTTGAAGCGTAATAATAAATAAAAAAAGGATGATACATCAACATAGTGTTATCTATACAAAAGTCGCAATTTTCCTAAGGTTCATCGAGTAGAAATGACTTTAAGAAGGTGAAATTAACTAACTACCTATTTGATCGATACTTGGATTGACAATGCTTAAAATTTCAAGATAACTAATAAATAAAAAATTAGGGTCATTCAACAAAGGATTATATATACAATAGGTTGGAGTTTTCGGCAATTCGTCAAACAGAAATGAGCATAATATGACAAAAAATGCCATACTACATATTTGATCGCCGCACAAAACATTTGCAGTGATCCTTAACTTTACTCTAGCTATTATTTGAAGCGTAATAATAAATAAAAAAAATGATGATACATCAACATAGTGTTATCTACACAAAAGTCGCAATTTTCCTTAGGTTCTTCGAGTAGAAGTGACTTTAAGAAGGTGAAATTAACTAACCACCT
The DNA here is from genome assembly GCA_021437785.1 of Rhodomyrtus psidioides. NCBI lineage: Eukaryota > Viridiplantae > Streptophyta > Magnoliopsida > Myrtales > Myrtaceae > Rhodomyrtus > Rhodomyrtus psidioides. The sequence continues at coordinate 4,324,185 of JAILYB010000059.1, read as the reverse complement.
ATTTGATCGATACTTGGATTGACAATGTTTAATATTTCAAGGTAACTAGTAAATAAAAAAATAGAGTACTACAACAAAGGATTATATAATCAATAGGTGGGAGTTTTCGGCAATTCTTCAAACAGAAAAGAGCATAATATGAAAAAAGGCCTAACTACCAATTTGATCGCCGCGCAAATCATTTGCAGTGATCCTTAACTTGACTATAGCTATTATTTGAAGCGTAATAACAAATAAAAAAATGTTGATACCTCAACATAGTGTTATCTATAGAAAAGTCGCAATTTTCCTAAGGTTCTTCGAGTAGAAAAGACTTTAAGAATGTGAAATTAACTAACTACCTATTTGATCGATACATGGATTGACAATGCTTAAAATTTCATGATAACTAATATATAAAAAATTAGGGTACTTCAACAAAGGATTATATATTTAATAGGTAGGAGTTTTCGGCAATTCTTCAAACAGAAAAGAGCATAATATGACAAAAATGCCTAACTACCTATTTGATCGCCGCGCAAAACATTTACAGTGATCCTTAACTTGACTCAAGCTATTATTTGAAGCGTAATAACAAATAAAAAAATGATGATACCTCAACATAGTGTTATCTATAGAAAAGTCACAATTTTCCCAAGGTTCTTCGAGTAGAAATGACTTTAAGAAGGTAAAATTAACTAACTACCTATTTGATCGATACATGGATTGACAATGCTTAAAAGTTGAAGATAACTAATAAATAAAAAATTAGGGTACTTCAACAAAGGATTATATATTCAATAGGTAGGAGTTTTCGGCAATTCTTAAAACATAAAAGAGCATAATATGACAAAAAATGCCTAACTACATATTTGATCGCCGTGCAAAACATTTGCAGTGATCCTTAACTTTACTCTAGCTATTATTTGAAGCGTAATAATAAATAAAAAAATGATGATACATCAACATAGTGTTATCTATAGAAAAGTCGCAATTTTCGAAAGGTTTTTCGAGTAGAAGTGACTTTAAGAAGGTGAAATTAACTAACCACCTATTTGATCGATACTTGGATTGACAATGTTTAATATTTCAAGATAACTAGTAAATAAAAAATTAGGGTACTTCAACAAAGGATTATATAATCAATAGGTGGGAGTTTTCGGCAATTCTTCAAACAGAAAACAGCATAATATGACAAAAATGCCTAACTACCTATTTGATCGCCGCGCAAAACATTTGCAGTGATCCTTTACTTGACCCTAGCTATTTTTGGAAGCGTAATAATAAATAAAAAAATGATGATACATCAACATAGTGTTATCTATACAAAAGTCGCAATTGTCCTAAGGTTCTTCGAGTAGAAATGACTTTAAGAAGGTAAAATTAACTAACTACCTATTTGATCGATACATGGATTGACAATGCTTAAAAGTTGAAGATAACTAATAAATAAAAAATTAAGGTACTTCAACAAAGGATTATATATTCAATAGGTAGGAGTTTTCGGCAATTCTTAAAACAGAAAAGAGCATAATTTTGCAAAAAATGCCTAACTACATATTTGATCGCCGTGCAAAACATTTGCAGTGATCTTTAACTTGACTCTAGCTATTATTTGAAGCGTAATAATAAATAAAAAAATGATTATACATCAACATAGTGTTATCTATAGAAAAGTCGCCATTTTCGTAAGGTTTTTCGAGTAGAAGTGACTTTAAGAAGGTGAAATTAACTAACCACCTATTTCATCGATACTTGGATTGACAATGTTTAATATTTCAAGATAGCTAGTAAATAAAAAATTAGGGTACTTCAACAAAGGATTATATAATCAATAGGTGGGAGTTTTCGGCAATTCTTCAAACAGAAAAGAGCATAATATGACAAAAATGCCTAACTACCTATTTGATCGCCGCGCAAAACATTTGCAGTGATCCTTAACTTGACTCTAATTATTTTTGGAAGCGTAATAATAAATAAAAAAATGATGATACATCAACATAGTGTTATCTATACAAAAGTCGCAATTGTCCTAAGGTTCTTCGAGTAGAAATGACTTTAAGAAGGTGAAATTAACTAACTACCTATTTGATCGATACATGGATTGACAATGCTTAAAATTTCAAGATAACTAATAAATAAAAAATTAGGGTACTTCAACAAAGGATTATATATTCAATAGGTAGGAGTTTTCGGCAATTCGTCAAACAGAAATGAGGATAATATGACAAAAAATGCCTAACTACATATTTGATCGCCGCACAAAACATTTGCAGTGATCCTTAACTTTACTCTTGCTATTATTTGAAGCGTAATAATAAATAAAAAAAATGATGATACATCAACATAGTGTTATCTATACAAAAGTCGTAATTTTCATAAGGTTCTTCGAGTAGAAGTGACTTTAAGAAGGTGAAATTAACTAACCACCTATTTGATCGATACTTGGATTGACAATGCTTAATATTTCAAGATAACTAAGAAATAAAAAATTAGGGTACTGCAACAAAGGACTATATATTCAATAGGTAGGTGTTTTCGGCAATTCGTCAAACAGAAAAGAGCATAACATGACTAAAATGCCTAACTAACTATTTGATGGCCGCGCAAAACATTTACAGTGATCCTTAACTTGACTCGAGCTATTATTTGAAGGGTAATAATAAATAAAAAAATGATGATACATCAACATAGTGTTATCTATACAAAAGTCGCAATTTTCCTAAGATTCTTCGAGTAGAAGTTACTTTAAGAAGGTGAAATTAACTAACCACCTATTTGATCGATACTTGGATTGACAATGTTTAATATTTCAAGATAACTAGTAAATAAAAAATTAGGGTACTTCAACAAAGGATTATATAATCAATAGGTAGGAGTTTTTCAGCAATTCTTCAAACAGAAAAGAGTATAATATGATAAAAATGCCTAACTACCTATTTGATCGCCGCGCAAAACGTTTGCAGTGATCCTTAACTTGACTCTAGCTATTATTTGAAGCGTAATAATACAAAAAAAAATGATGATACCTCAACATAGTGTTATCAATAGAACAGTTGCAATTTTCCTAAGGTTCTTCGAGTAGAAGTAACTTTAAGAAGGTGAAATTAACTAACCACCTATTTGATCGATACTTGGATTGACAATGCTTAATATTTCAAGATAACTAAGAAATAAAAAATTAGGGTACTGCAACAAAGGACTATATATTCAATAGGTAGGTGTTTTCGGCAATTCGTCAAACAGAAAAGAGCATAACATGACTAAAATGCCTAACTAACTATTTGATGGCCGCGCAAAACATTTACAGTGATCCTTAACTTGACTCGAGCTATTATTTGAAGCGTAATAATAAATAAAAAAATGATGATACATCAACATAGTGTTATCTATATAAAAGTCGCAATTTTCCTAAGATTCTTCGAGTAGAAGTTCTTTAAGAAGGTGAAATTAACTAACCACCTATTTGATCGATACTTGGATTGATAATGTTTAATATTTCAAGATAACTAGTAAATAAAAAATTAGGGTACTTCAACAAAGGATTATATAATCAATAGGTAGGAGTTTTTCGGCAATTCTTCAAACAGAAAAGAGTATAATATGATAAAAATGCCTAACTACCTATTTGATCGCCGCGCAAAACATTTGCAGTGATCCTTAACTTAACTCTAGCTATTATTTGAAGCGTAATAATTAATAAAAAAAGGATCGTACATCAACATAGTGTTATCTATAAGAAAGTCGCAATTTTCCTAAGGTTCTTCGAGTAGAAATGACTTTAAGAAGGTAAAATTAACTAACTACCTATTTGATCGATACATGGATTGACAATGCTTAAAATTTCAAGATAACTAGTAAATAAAAAATTAGGGTACATCAAAAAAGGATTATATATACAATAGGTAGGAGTTTTCGGCAATTCTTCAAACAGAAAAGAGCACAATATGAAAAAAATGCCTAACTACCTATTTGATCGCCGCGCAAAACATTTGCAGTGATCCTTAACTTGTCTCTAGCTATTATTTGATGCGTAATAACAAATAAAAAAATGATAATACCTCAACATAGTGTTATCTATAGAAAAGTAGCAATTTTCCCAAGGTTCTTCGAGTAGAAATGACTTTAAGAAGGTAAAATTAACTAACTTCCTATTTGATCAATACATGGATTAACAATGCTTAAAATTTCAAGATAACTAATAAATAAAAAATTAGGGTACTTCAACAAAGGATTATATATTCAATAGATAGGAGTTTTCGGCAATTCGTCAAACAGAAATGAGCATAATATGACAAAAAATGCTTAACTAACTATTTGATCGCCGCACAAAACATTTGCAGTGATCCTTAACTTTACTCTTGCTATTATTTGAAGCGTAATAACAAATAAAAAAATGATGATACATCAACATAGTGTTATCTATACAAAAGTCGCAATTTTCCTTAGGTTCTTCGAGTAGAAGTGACTTTAAGAAGGTGAAATTAACAAACCACCTATTTGATCGATACTTGGATTGACAATGTTTAATATTTCAAGGTAAATAGTAAACAAAAAATTAAAGTACTTCAACAAAGGATTATATAATCAATAGGTGGGAGTTTTCGGAAATTCTTCAAACAGAAAAGAGCATAATATGACAAAAAATGTCTAACTACCTATTTGATCGCCGCGCAAAACATTTGCAGTGATCCTTAACTTGACTCTAGCTATTATTTGAAGTGTAATAATAAATAAAAAAATGATGTCACCTCAACATAGTGTTATCAATAGAAAAGTCGCAATTTTCCTAAGGTTCTTCGAATAGAAATGACTTTAAGAAGGTAAAATTAACTAACTACCTATTTGATCGATACATGGATTAATAATGCTTAAAATTTCAAGATAACTAATAAATAAAAAATTTGGGTACTTCAACAAAGGATTATATATTCAATAGGTAGGAGTTTTCGGCAATTCGTCAAATAGAAATGAGCAAAATAAGACAAAAAATGCCGAACTACCTATTTGATCGCCGCGCAAAACATTTGCAGTGATCCTTAACTTGACTCTAGCTATTATTTGAAGCGTAATAATAATAAAAAAAAACGATCGTACATCAACATAGTGTTATCTATACAAAAGTCGTAATTTTCCTAAGGTTCTTCGAGTAGAAATGACTTTAAGAAGGTGAAATTAACTAACCACCTATTTGATCGATACTTTGATTGACAATGCTTAATATTTCAAGATAACTAATAAATAAAAAAATAGGGTACTTCAACAAAGGATTATATATTCAATAGGTAGGAGTTTTCGGCAATTCGTCAAACAGAAAAGAGCATAATATGACAAAAATGCCTAACTAACTATTTGATGGCCGCGCAAAACATTTGCAGTGATCCTTAACTTGACTCTAGCTATTTTTGGAAGCGTAATAATAAATAAAAAAATGATGATACATCAACATAGTGTTATCTATACAAATGTCGCAATTTTCCTAAGGTTCTTCGAGCAGAAATGACTTTAAGAAGGTAAAATTAACTAACCTCCTGTTTGATCGATACATGGATTGACAATGCTAAAAATTTTACGATAACTAATAGATAAAAAATTAGGGTACTTCGACAATGGATTATATATTCAATAGGTATGAGTTTTCGGCAATTCGTTAAACAGAAATGAGCATAATATGACAAAAATGCCTAACTACCTATTTGATCGCCGCGCAAAACATTTGCAACGATCCTTAACTTGACTCTAGCTATTTTTTGAAGCAGAATAACAAATAAAAAAATGATCATATATCAAAATAGTGTCATCTAAACAAAAGTGGCAATTTTTTTAATGTTCTTCGAGTAGAAATGACTTTAAGAAGGTGAAATTAACTAACTACCTATTTGATCGATGCTTGGATTGACAATGCTTAATATTTCAAGATAACTAATAAATACAAAATTAGGGTACTTCAACAAAGGATTATATATTCAATAGGTAGGAGTTTTCGGCAATTCGTCAAACAGAAAAGAGCATAATATGACAAAAATGCCTAACTAACTATTTGATGGCCGCGCAAAACATTTGCAGTGATCCTTAACTTGACTCTAGCTATTATTTGAAGCGTAATAATAAATAAAAAAAGGATGATACATCAACATAGTGTTATCTATACAAAAGTCGCAATTTTCCTAAGGTTCATCGAGTAGAAATGACTTTAAGAAGGTGAAATTAACTAACTACCTATTTGATCGATACTTGGATTGACAATGCTTAAAATTTCAAGATAACTAATAAATAAAAAATTAGGGTCATTCAACAAAGGATTATATATACAATAGGTTGGAGTTTTCGGCAATTCGTCAAACAGAAATGAGCATAATATGACAAAAAATGCCATACTACATATTTGATCGCCGCACAAAACATTTGCAGTGATCCTTAACTTTACTCTAGCTATTATTTGAAGCGTAATAATAAATAAAAAAAATGATGATACATCAACATAGTGTTATCTACACAAAAGTCGCAATTTTCCTTAGGTTCTTCGAGTAGAAGTGACTTTAAGAAGGTGAAATTAACTAACCACCTATTTGATCGATACTTGGATTGACAATGTTTAATATTTCAAGGTAACTAGTAAATAAAAAAATAGAGTACTACAACAAAGGATTATATAATCAATAGGTGGGAGTTTTCGGCAATTCTTCAAACAGAAAAGAGCATAATATGAAAAAAGGCCTAACTACCAATTTGATCGCCGCGCAAATCATTTGCAGTGATCCTTAACTTGACTATAGCTATTATTTGAAGCGTAATAACAAATAAAAAAATGTTGATACCTCAACATAGTGTTATCTACAGAAAAGTCGCAATTTTCCTAAGGTTCTTCGAGTAGAAAAGACTTTAAGAATGTGAAATTAACTAACTACCTATTTGATCGATACATGGATTGACAATGCTTAAAATTTCATGATAACTAATATATAAAAAATTAGGGTACTTCAACAAAGGATTATATATTTAATAGGTAGGAGTTTTCGGCAATTCTTCAAACAGAAAAGAGCATAATATGACAAAAATGCCTAACTACCTATTTGATCGCCGCGCAAAACATTTACAACGATCCTTAACTTGACTCTAGCTATTTTTTGAAGCAGAATAACAAATAAAAAAATGATCATATATCAAAATAGTGTCATCTAAACAAAAGTGGCAATTTTTTTAATGTTATTCGAGTAGAAATGACTTTAAGAAGGTGAAATTAACTAACTACCTATTTGATCGATGCTTGGATTGACAATGCTTAATATTTCAAGATAACTAATAAATACAAAATTAGGGTACTTCAACAAAGGATTATATATTCAATAGGTAGGAGTTTTCGGCAATTCTTCAAACAGAAAAGAGCATAATATGAAAAAAGGCCTAACTACCAATTTGATCGCCGCGCAAATCATTTGCAGTGATCCTTAACTTGACTATAGCTATTATTTGAAGCGTAATAACAAATAAAAAAATGTTGATACCTCAACATAGTGTTATCTATAGAAAAGTCGCAATTTTCCTAAGGTTCTTCGAGTAGAAAAGACTTTAAGAATGTGAAATTAACTAACTACCTATTTGATCGATACATGGATTGACAATGCTTAAAATTTCATGATAACTAATATATAAAAAATTAGGGTACTTCAACAAAGGATTATATATTTAATAGGTAGGAGTTTTCGGCAATTCTTCAAACAGAAAAGAGCATAATATGACAAAAATGCCTAACTACCTATTTGATCGCCGCGCAAAACATTTACAGTGATCCTTAACTTGACTCAAGCTATTATTTGAAGCGTAATAACAAATAAAAAAATGATGATACCTCAACATAGTGTTATCTATAGAAAAGTCACAATTTTCCCAAGGTTCTTCGAGTAGAAATGACTTTAAGAAGGTAAAATTAACTAACTACCTATTTGATCGATACATGGATTGACAATGCTTAAAAGTTGAAGATAACTAATAAATAAAAAATTAGGGTACTTCAACAAAGGATTATATATTCAATAGGTAGGAGTTTTCGGCAATTCTTAAAACATAAAAGAGCATAATATGACAAAAAATGCCTAACTACATATTTGATCGCCGTGCAAAACATTTGCAGTGATCCTTAACTTTACTCTAGCTATTATTTGAAGCGTAATAATAAATAAAAAAATGATGATACATCAACATAGTGTTATCTATAGAAAAGTCGCAATTTTCGAAAGGTTTTTCGAGTAGAAGTGACTTTAAGAAGGTGAAATTAACTAACCACCTATTTGATCGATACTTGGATTGACAATGTTTAATATTTCAAGATAACTAGTAAATAAAAAATTAGGGTACTTCAACAAAGGATTATATAATCAATAGGTGGGAGTTTTCGGCAATTCTTCAAACAGAAAACAGCATAATATGACAAAAATGCCTAACTACCTATTTGATCGCCGCGCAAAACATTTGCAGTGATCCTTTACTTGACCCTAGCTATTTTTGGAAGCGTAATAATAAATAAAAAAATGATGATACATCAACATAGTGTTATCTATACAAAAGTCGCAATTGTCCTAAGGTTCTTCGAGTAGAAATGACTTTAAGAAGGTAAAATTAACTAACTACCTATTTGATCGATACATGGATTGACAATGCTTAAAAGTTGAAGATAACTAATAAATAAAAAATTAGGGTACTTCAACAAAGGATTATATATTCAATAGGTAGGAGTTTTCGGCAATTCTTAAAACAGAAAAGAGCATAATTTTGCAAAAAATGCCTAACTACATATTTGATCGCCGTGCAAAACATTTGCAGTGATCCTTAACTTGACTCTAGCTATTATTTGAAGCGTAATAATAAATAAAAAAATGATTATACATCAACATAGTGTTATCTATAGAAAAGTCGCCATTTTCGTAAGGTTTTTCGAGTAGAAGTGACTTTAAGAAGGTGAAATTAACTAACCACCTATTTCATCGATACTTGGATTGACAATGTTTAATATTTCAAGATAGCTAGTAAATAAAAAATTAGGGTACTTCAACAAAGGATTATATAATCAATAGGTGGGAGTTTTCGGCAATTCTTCAAACAGAAAAGAGCATAATATGACAAAAATGCCTAACTACCTATTTGATCGCCGCGCAAAACATTTGCAGTGATCCTTAACTTGACTCTAATTATTTTTGGAAGCGTAATAATAAATAAAAAAATGATGATACATCAACATAGTGTTATCTATACAAAAGTCGCAATTGTCCTAAGGTTCTTCGAGTAGAAATGACTTTAAGAAGGTGAAATTAACTAACTACCTATTTGATCGATACATGGATTGACAATGCTTAAAATTTCAAGATAACTAATAAATAAAAAATTAGGGTACTTCAACAAAGGATTATATATTCAATAGGTAGGAGTTTTCGGCAATTCGTCAAACAGAAATGAGGATAATATGACAAAAAATGCCTAACTACATATTTGATCGCCGCACAAAACATTTGCAGTGATCCTTAACTTTACTCTTGCTATTATTTGAAGCGTAATAATAAATAAAAAAAATGATGATACATCAACATAGTGTTATCTACACAAAAGTCGCAATTTTCCTTAGGTTCTTCGAGTAGAAGTGACTTTAAGAAGGTGAAATTAACTAACCACCTATTTGATCGATACTTGGATTGACAATGTTTAATATTTCAAGGTAACTAGTAAATAAAAAAATAGAGTACTACAACAAAGGATTATATAATCAATAGGTGGGAGTTTTCGGCAATTCTTCAAACAGAAAAGAGCATAATATGAAAAAAGGCCTAACTACCAATTTGATCGCCGCGCAAATCATTTGCAGTGATCCTTAACTTGACTATAGCTATTATTTGAAGCGTAATAACAAATAAAAAAATGTTGATACCTCAACATAGTGTTATCTATAGAAAAGTCGCAATTTTCCTAAGGTTCTTCGAGTAGAAAAGACTTTAAGAATGTGAAATTAACTAACTACCTATTTGATCGATACATGGATTGACAATGCTTAAAATTTCATGATAACTAATATATAAAAAATTAGGGTACTTCAACAAAGGATTATATATTTAATAGGTAGGAGTTTTCGGCAATTCTTCAAACAGAAAAGAGCATAATATGACAAAAATGCCTAACTACCTATTTGATCGCCGCGCAAAACATTTACAGTGATCCTTAACTTGACTCAAGCTATTATTTGAAGCGTAATAACAAATAAAAAAATGATGATACCTCAACATAGTGTTATCTATAGAAAAGTCACAATTTTCCCAAGGTTCTTCGAGTAGAAATGACTTTAAGAAGGTAAAATTAACTAACTACCTATTTGATCGATACATGGATTGACAATGCTTAAAAGTTGAAGATAACTAATAAATAAAAAATTAGGGTACTTCAACAAAGGATTATATATTCAATAGGTAGGAGTTTTCGGCAATTCTTAAAACATAAAAGAGCATAATATGACAAAAAATGCCTAACTACATATTTGATCGCCGTGCAAAACATTTGCAGTGATCCTTAACTTTACTCTAGCTATTATTTGAAGCGTAATAATAAATAAAAAAATGATGATACATCAACATAGTGTTATCTATAGAAAAGTCGCAATTTTCGAAAGGTTTTTCGAGTAGAAGTGACTTTAAGAAGGTGAAATTAACTAACCACCTATTTGATCGATACTTGGATTGACAATGTTTAATATTTCAAGATAACTAGTAAATAAAAAATTAGGGTACTTCAACAAAGGATTATATAATCAATAGGTGGGAGTTTTCGGCAATTCTTCAAACAGAAAACAGCATAATATGACAAAAATGCCTAACTACCTATTTGATCGCCGCGCAAAACATTTGCAGTGATCCTTTACTTGACCCTAGCTATTTTTGGAAGCGTAATAATAAATAAAAAAATGATGATACATCAACATAGTGTTATCTATACAAAAGTCGCAATTGTCCTAAGGTTCTTCGAGTAGAAATGACTTTAAGAAGGTAAAATTAACTAACTACCTATTTGATCGATACATGGATTGACAATGCTTAAAAGTTGAAGATAACTAATAAATAAAAAATTAGGGTACTTCAACAAAGGATTATATATTCAATAGGTAGGAGTTTTCGGCAATTCTTAAAACAGAAAAGAGCATAATTTTGCAAAAAATGCCTAACTACATATTTGATCGCCGTGCAAAACATTTGCAGTGATCCTTAACTTGACTCTAGCTATTATTTGAAGCGTAATAATAAATAAAAAAATGATTATACATCAACATAGTGTTATCTATAGAAAAGTCGCCATTTTCGTAAGGTTTTTCGAGTAGAAGTGACTTTAAGAAGGTGAAATTAACTAACCACCTATTTCATCGATACTTGGATTGACAATGTTTAATATTTCAAGATAGCTAGTAAATAAAAAATTAGGGTACTTCAACAAAGGATTATATAATCAATAGGTGGGAGTTTTCGGCAATTCTTCAAACAGAAAAGAGCATAATATGACAAAAATGCCTAACTACCTATTTGATCGCCGCGCAAAACATTTGCAGTGATCCTTAACTTGACTCTAATTATTTTTGGAAGCGTAATAATAAATAAAAAAATGATGATACATCAACATAGTGTTATCTATACAAAAGTCGCAATTGTCCTAAGGTTCTTCGAGTAGAAATGACTTTAAGAAGGTGAAATTAACTAACTACCTATTTGATCGATACATGGATTGACAATGCTTAAAATTTCAAGATAACTAATAAATAAAAAATTAGGGTACTTCAACAAAGGATTATATATTCAATAGGTAGGAGTTTTCGGCAATTCGTCAAACAGAAATGAGGATAATATGACAAAAAATGCCTAACTACATATTTGATCGCCGCACAAAACATTTGCAGTGATCCTTAACTTTACTCTTGCTATTATTTGAAGCGTAATAATAAATAAAAAAAATGATGATACATCAACATAGTGTTATCTATACAAAAGTCGTAATTTTCATAAGGTTCTTCGAGTAGAAGTGACTTTAAGAAGGTGAAATTAACTAACCACCTATTTGATCGATACTTGGATTGACAATGCTTAATATTTCAAGATAACTAAGAAATAAAAAATTAGGGTACTGCAACAAAGGACTATATATTCAATAGGTAGGTGTTTTCGGCAATTCGTCAAACAGAAAAGAGCATAACATGACTAAAATGCCTAACTAACTATTTGATGGCCGCGCAAAACATTTACAGTGATCCTTAACTTGACTCGAGCTATTATTTGAAGGGTAATAATAAATAAAAAAATGATGATACATCAACATAGTGTTATCTATACAAAAGTCGCAATTTTCCTAAGATTCTTCGAGTAGAAGTTACTTTAAGAAGGTGAAATTAACTAACCACCTATTTGATCGATACTTGGATTGACAATGTTTAATATTTCAAGATAACTAGTAAATAAAAAATTAGGGTACTTCAACAAAGGATTATATAATCAATAGGTAGGAGTTTTTCAGCAATTCTTCAAACAGAAAAGAGTATAATATGATAAAAATGCCTAACTACCTATTTGATCGCCGCGCAAAACGTTTGCAGTGATCCTTAACTTGACTCTAGCTATTATTTGAAGCGTAATAATACAAAAAAAAATGATGATACCTCAACATAGTGTTATCAATAGAACAGTTGCAATTTTCCTAAGGTTCTTCGAGTAGAAGTAACTTTAAGAAGGTGAAATTAACTAACCACCTATTTGATCGATACTTGGATTGACAATGCTTAATATTTCAAGATAACTAAGAAATAAAAAATTAGGGTACTGCAACAAAGGACTATATATTCAATAGGTAGGTGTTTTCGGCAATTCGTCAAACAGAAAAGAGCATAACATGACTAAAATGCCTAACTAACTATTTGATGGCCGCGCAAAACATTTACAGTGATCGTTAACTTGACTCGAGCTATTATTTGAAGCGTAATAATAAATAAAAAAATGATGATACATCAACATAGTGTTATCTATATAAAAGTCGCAATTTTCCTAAGATTCTTCGAGTAGAAGTTCTTTAAGAAGGTGAAATTAACTAACCACCTATTTGATCGATACTTGGATTGATAATGTTTAATATTTCAAGATAACTAGTAAATAAAAAATTAGGGTACTTCAACAAAGGATTATATAATCAATAGGTAGGAGTTTTTCGGCAATTCTTCAAACAGAAAAGAGTATAATATGATAAAAATGCCTAACTACCTATTTGATCGCCGCGCAAAACATTTGCAGTGATCCTTAACTTAACTCTAGCTATTATTTGAAGCGTAATAATTAATAAAAAAAGGATCGTACATCAACATAGTGTTATCTATAAGAAAGTCGCAATTTTCCTAAGGTTCTTCGAGTAGAAATGACTTTAAGAAGGTAAAATTAACTAACTACCTATTTGATCGATACATGGATTGACAATGCTTAAAATTTCAAGATAACTAGTAAATAAAAAATTAGGGTACATCAAAAAAGGATTATATATACAATAGGTAGGAGTTTTCGGCAATTCTTCAAACAGAAAAGAGCACAATATGAAAAAAATGCCTAACTACCTATTTGATCGCCGCGCAAAACATTTGCAGTGATCCTTAACTTGTCTCTAGCTATTATTTGATGCGTAATAACAAATAAAAAAATGATAATACCTCAACATAGTGTTATCTATAGAAAAGTAGCAATTTTCCCAAGGTTCTTCGAGTAGAAATGACTTTAAGAAGGTAAAATTAACTAACTTCCTATTTGATCAATACATGGATTAACAATGCTTAAAATTTCAAGATAACTAATAAATAAAAAATTAGGGTACTTCAACAAAGGATTATATATTCAATAGATAGGAGTTTTCGGCAATTCGTCAAACAGAAATGAGCATAATATGACAAAAAATGCTTAACTAACTATTTGATCGCCGCACAAAACATTTGCAGTGATCCTTAACTTTACTCTTGCTATTATTTGAAGCGTAATAACAAATAAAAAAATGATGATACATCAACATAGTGTTATCTATACAAAAGTCGCAATTTTCCTTAGGTTCTTCGAGTAGAAGTGACTTTAAGAAGGTGAAATTAACAAACCACCTATTTGATCGATACTTGGATTGACAATGTTTAATATTTCAAGGTAAATAGTAAACAAAAAATTAAAGTACTTCAACAAAGGATTATATAATCAATAGGTGGGAGTTTTCGGAAATTCTTCAAACAGAAAAGAGCATAATATGACAAAAAATGTCTAACTACCTATTTGATCGCCGCGCAAAATATTTGCAGTGATCCTTAACTTGACTCTAGCTATTATTTGAAGTGTAATAATAAATAAAAAAATGATGTCACCTCAACATAGTGTTATCAATAGAAAAGTCGCAATTTTCCTAAGGTTCTTCGAATAGAAATGACTTTAAGAAGGTAAAATTAACTAACTACCTATTTGATCGATACATGGATTAATAATGCTTAAAATTTCAAGATAACTAATAAATAAAAAATTTGGGTACTTCAACAAAGGATTATATATTCAATAGGTAGGAGTTTTCGGCAATTCGTCAAATAGAAATGAGCAAAATAAGACAAAAAATGCCGAACTACCTATTTGATCGCCGCGCAAAACATTTGCAGTGATCCTTAACTTGACTCTAGCTATTATTTGAAGCGTAATAATAATAAAAAAAAACGATCGTACATCAACATAGTGTTATCTATACAAAAGTCGTAATTTTCCTAAGGTTCTTCGAGTAGAAATGACTTTAAGAAGGTGAAATTAACTAACCACCTATTTGATCGATACTTTGATTGACAATGCTTAATATTTCAAGATAACTAATAAATAAAAAAATAGGGTACTTCAACAAAGGATTATATATTCAATAGGTAGGAGTTTTCGGCAATTCGTCAAACAGAAAAGAGCATAATATGACAAAAATGCCTAACTAACTATTTGATGGCCGCGCAAAACATTTGCAGTGATCCTTAACTTGACTCTCGCTATTATTTGAAGCGTAATAATAAATAAAAAAATGATGATACATCAACATAGTGTTATCTATACAAAAGTCACAATTTTCCTAAGGTTCTTCGAGTAGAAATGACTTTAAGAAGGTGAAATTAACTAACTACCTATTTGATCGATACTTGGATTGACAATGCTTAATATTTCAAGATAACTAATAAATAAAAAATTAGGGTACTGCAACAAAGGATTATATATTCAACAGGTAGGTGTTTTCGGCAATTCGTCAAACAGAAAAGAGCATAACATGACAAAAATGCCTAACTAACTATTTGATGGCCGCGCAAAACATTTACAGTGATCCTTAACTTGACTCGAGCTATTATTTGAAGCGAAATAATAAATAAAAAATTGATGATACATCAACATAGTGTTATCTATACAAAAGTCGCAATTTTCCTAAGATTCTTCGAGTAGAAGTAACTTTAAGAAGGTGAAATTAACTAACCACCTATTTGATCGATACTTGGATCGACAATGTTTAATATTTCAAGATAACTAGTAAATAAAAAATTAGGGTACTTCAACAAAGGATTATATAATCGATAGGTAGGAGTTTTCGCCAATTCTTCAAACAGAAAAGAGCATAATATGACAAAAATGCCTAACTACCTATTTGATCGTCGCGCAAAACGTTTGCAGTGATCCTTAACTTGACTCTAGCTATTATTTGAAGCGTAATAATACATAAAAAAATGATGATACCTCAACATAGTGTTATCAATTGAAAAGTTGGAATTTTCCTAAGGTTTTTCTAGTAGAAATGACTTTAAGATGGTAAAATTAACTAACTACCTATTTGATCGATACATGGATTGACAATGCTTAAAATTTGAAGATAACTAATAAATTAAAAATTAGGGTACTTCATCAAAGGATTATATATTTAATAGGTAGGAGTTTTCGGCAATTCGTCAAATAGAAATGAACATAATATGACAACAAATGCCTAACTACCTATTTGATCGCCGCGCAAAACATTTGCAGTGATCCTTAACTTAACTCTAGCTATTATTTGAAGCGTAATAATTAATGAAAAAATGATCGTACATCAACATAGTGTTATCTATAAAAAAAAGTCGCAATTATCCTAAGGTTCTTCGAGTAGAAATGACTTTAAGAAGGTAAAATTAACTTACCACCTGTTTGATCGATACATGGATTGACAGTGCTTAAAATTTCACGATAACTAATAGATAAAAAATTAGGGTACTTCAACAAAGGATTATATATTCAATAGGTAGGAGTTTTCGGCAATTCGTCAAACAAAAATGAGCATAATATGACAAAAATGCCTAACTACCTATTTGATCGCCGCGTAAAACATTTGCAACGATCCTTAACTTGACTCTAGCTATTTTTTGAAGGAGAATAACAAATAAAAAAATGATCATACATCAAAATAGTGTTATCTATACAAAAGTCGCAATTTTCCTAAGGTTCTTCGTGTAGAAGTGACTTTAAGAAGGTGAAATTAACTAACCACCTATTTGATCGATACTTGGATTGACAATGTTTAATATTTCAAGGTAACTAGTAAATAAAAAATTAGAGTACTTCAACGAAGGATTATATAATCAATAGGTGGGAGTTTTCGGCAATTCTTCAAAAAGAAAAGAGCATAATATGACAAAAATGCCTAACTAACTATTTGATCGCCGCGCAAAACATTTGCAGTGATCCTTAACTTGACTCTAGCTATTATTTGAAGCGTAATAATAAATAAAAAAATGATGTCACCTCAACATAGTGTTATCAATAGAAAAGTCGCAATTTTCCTAAGGTTCTTCGAATAGAAATGACTTTAAGAAGGTAAAATTAACTAACTACCTATTTGATCGATAAATGGATTGACAATGCTTAGAATTTCAAGATAGCTAATAAATAAAAAATTGGGGCACTTCAATAAAGGATTATATATTCAATTATTAGGAGTTTTCGGCAATTCGTCAAATAGAAATGAGCATAATATGACAAAAAATGCCTAACTACCTATTTGATCGCCACGCAAAACATTTGCAGTGATCCTTAACTTGACTCTAGCTACTATTTGAAGCGTAATAATAAAAAAAAAAACGATCGTACATTAACATAGTGTTATCTATACAAAACTCGTAATTTTCCTAAGGTTCTCCGAGTAGAAATGACTTTAAGAAGGTGAAATTAACTAACCACCTATTTGATCGATACTTGGATTGACAATGTTTAATATTTCAAGGTAACTAGTAAATAAAAAATTAGAGTACTTCAACAAAGGATTATATAATCAATAGGTGGGAGTTTTCGGCAATTCTTCAAAAAGAAAAGAGCATAATATGACAAAAATGCCTAACTAACTATTTGATCGCCGCGCAAAACATTTGCAGTGATCCTTAACTTGACTCTAGCTATTATTTGTAGCGTAATAATAAATAAAAAAATGATGTCACCTCAACATAGTGTTATCAATAGAAAAGTCGCAATTTTCCTAAGGTTCTTCGAATAGAAATGACTTTAAGAAGGTAAAATTAACTAACTACCTATTTGATCGATAAATGGATTGACAATGCTTAAAATTTCAAGATAGCTAATAAATAAAAAATTGGGGCACTTCAATAAAGGATTATATATTCAATTATTAGGAGTTTTCGGCAATTCGTCAAATAGAAATGAGCATAATATGACAAAAAATGCCTAACTACCTATTTGATCGCCACGCAAAACATTTGCAGTGATCCTTAACTTGACTCTAGCTACTATTTGAAGCGTAATAATAAAAAAAAAACGATCGTACATTAACATAGTGTTATCTATACAAAACTCGTAATTTTCCTAAGGTTCTCCGAGTAGAAATGACTTTAAGAAGGTGAAATTAACTAACCACCTATTTGATCGATACATGGATTGACAATGCTTAATATTTCAAGATAACTAATAAATAAAAAAATAGGGTACTTCAACAAAGGATTATATATTCAATAGGCAGGAGTTTTCGGCAATTCGTCAAACAGAAAAGAGCATAATATGACAAAAATGCCTAACTAACTATTTGATGGCCGCGCAAAACATTTGCAGTGATCCTTAACTTGTCTCTAGCTATTATTTGAAGCGTAATAATAAATAAAAAAAATGATGATACATCAACATAGTGTTATCTATACAAAAGTCGCAATTTTCCTAAGGTTCTTCGAGCAGAAATGACTTTAAGAAGGTAAAATTAACTAACCTCCTGTTTGATCGATACATGGATTGACAATGCTAAAAATTTTACGATAACTAATAGATAAAAAATTAGGGTACTTCGACAATGGATTATATATTCAATAGGTATGAGTTTTCGGCAATTCGTTAAACAGAAATGAGCATAATATGACAAAAATGCCTAACTACCTATTTGATCGCCGCGCAAAACATTTGCAACGATCCTTAACTTGACTCTAGCTATTTTTTGAAGCAGAATAACAAATAAAAAAATGATCATATATCAAAATAGTGTCATCTAGACAAAAGTGGCAATTTTTTTAATGTTCTTCGAGTAGAAATGACTTTAAGAAGGTGAAATTAACTAACTACCTATTTGATCGATGCTTGCATTGACAATGCTTAATATTTCAAGATAACTAATAAATACAAAATTAGGGTACTTCAACAAAGGATTATATATTCAATAGGTAGGAGTTTTCGGCAATTCGTCATACAGAAAAGAGCATAATATGACAAAAATGCCTAACTAACTATTTGATGGCCGCGCAAAACATTTGCAGTGATCCTTAACTTGACTCTAGCTATTATTTGAAGCGTAATAATAAATAAAAAAAGGATGATACATCAACATAGTGTTATCTATACAAAAGTCGCAATTTTCCTAAGGTTCATCGAGTAGAAATGACTTTAAGAAGGTGAAATTAACTAACTACCTATTTGATCGATACTTGGATTGACAATGCTTAAAATTTCAAGATAACTAATAAATAAAAAATTAGGGTCATTCAACAAAGGATTATATATACAATAGGTAGGAGTTTTCGGCAATTCGTCAAACAGAAATGAGCATAATATGACAAAAAATGCCTAACTACATATTTGATCGCCGCACAAAACATTTGCAGTGATCCTTAACT
This sequence comes from Rhodomyrtus psidioides, assembly GCA_021437785.1. Lineage (NCBI taxonomy): Eukaryota > Viridiplantae > Streptophyta > Magnoliopsida > Myrtales > Myrtaceae > Rhodomyrtus > Rhodomyrtus psidioides. Next base: position 4,305,038 of record JAILYB010000059.1, on the reverse strand, counting down.
TTACTCTAGCTATTATTTGAAGCGTAATAATAAATAAAAAAAAATGATGATACATCAACATAGTGTTATCTACACAAAAGTCGCAATTTTCCTTAGGTTCTTCGAGTAGAAGTGACTTTAAGAAGGTGAAATTAACTAACCACCTATTTGATCTATACTTGGATTGACAATGTTTAATATTTCAAGGTAACTAGTAAATAAAAAAATAGAGTGCTACAACAAAGGATTATATAATCAATAGGTGGGAGTTTTCGGCAATTCTTCAAACAGAAAAGAGCATAATATGAAAAAAGGCCTAACTACCAATTTGATCGCCGCGCAAAACGTTTGCAGTGATCCTTAACTTGACTCAAGCTATTATTTGAAGCGTAATAACAAATAAAAAAATGATGATACCTCAACATAGTGTTATCTATAGAAAAGTCACAATTTTCCCAAGGTTCTTCGAGTAGAAATGACTTTAAGAAGGTAAAATTAACTAACTACCTATTTGATCGATACATGGATTGACAATGCTTAAAAGTTGAAGATAACAAATAATAAAAAAATTAGGGTACTTCAACAAAGGATTATATATTCAATAGGTAGGAGTTTTCGGCAATTCTTAAAACATAAAAGAGCATAATATGACAAAAAATGCCTAACTACATATTTGATCGCCGTGCAAAACATTTGCAGTGATCCTTAACTTTACTCTAGCTATTATTTGAAGCGTAATAATAAATAAAAAAATGATGATACATCAACATAGTGTTATCTATAGAAAAGTCGCAATTTTCGAAAGGTTTTTCGAGTAGAAGTGACTTTAAGAAGGTGAAATTAACTAACCACCTATTTGATCGATACTTGGATTGACAATGCTTAATATTTCAAGATAACTAAGAAATAAAAAATTAGGGTACTTCAACAAAGGATTATATATTTAATAGGTAGGAGTTTTCGGCAATTCTTCAAACAGAAAAGAGCATAGTATGACAAAAATGTCTAACTACCTATTTGATCGCCGCGCAAAACATTTACAGTGATCCTTAACTTGACTCAAGCTATTATTTGAAGCGTAATAACAAATAAAAAAATGATGATACCTCAACATAGTGTTATCTATAGAAAAGTCACAATTTTCCCAAGGTTCTTCGAGTAGAAATGACTTTAAGAAGGTAAAATTAACTAACTACCTATTTGATCGATACATGGATTGACAATGCTTAAAAGTTGAAGATAACAAATAATAAAAAAATTAGGGTACTTCAACAAAGGATTATATATTCAATAGGTAGGAGTTTTCGGCAATTCTTAAAACATAAAAGAGCATAATATGACAAAAAATGCCTAACTACATATTTGATCGCCGTGCAAAACATTTGCAGTGATCCTTAACTTTACTCTAGCTATTATTTGAAGCGTAATAATAAATAAAAAAATGATGATACATCAACATAGTGTTATCTATAGAAAAGTCGCAATTTTCGAAAGGTTTTTCGAGTAGAAGTGACTTTAAGAAGGTGAAATTAACTAACCACCTATTTGATCGATACTTGGATTGACAATGTTTAATATTTCAAGATAACTAGTAAATAAAAAATTAGGGTACTTCAACAAAGGATTATATAATCAATAGGTGGGAGTTTTCGGCAATTCTTCAAACAGAAAACAGCATAATATGACAAAAATGCCTAACTACCTATTTGATCGCCGCGCAAAACATTTGCAGTGATCCTTTACTTGACCCTAGCTATTTTTGGAAGCGTAATAATAAATAAAAAAATGATGATACATCAACATAGTGTTATCTATACAAAAGTCGCAATTGTCCTAAGGTTCTTCGAGTAGAAATGACTTTAAGAAGGTAAAATTAACTAACTACCTATTTGATCGATACATGGATTGACAATGCTTAAAAGTTGAAGATAACTAATAAATAAAAAATTAGGGTACTTCAACAAAGGATTATATATTCAATAGGTAGGAGTTTTCGGCAATTCTTAAAACAGAAAAGAGCATAATTTGACAAAAAATGCCTAACTACATATTTGATCGCCGTGCAAAACATTTGCAGTGATCCTTAACTTGACTCTAGCTATTATTTGAAGCGTAATAATAAATAAAAAAATGATTATACATCAACATAGTGTTATCTATAGAAAAGTCGCCATTTTCGTAAGGTTTTTCGAGTAGAAGTGACTTTAAGAAGGTGAAATTAACTAACCACCTATTTCATCGATACTTGGATTGACAATGTTTAATATTTCAAGATAACCAGTAAATAAAAAATTAGGGTACTTCAACAAAGGATTATATAATCAATAGGTGGGAGTTTTCGGCAATTCTTCAAACAGAAAAGAGCATAATATGACAAAAATGCCTAACTACCTATATGATCGCCGCGCAAAACATTTGCAGTGATCCTTAACTTGACTCTAGCTATTTTTGGAAGCGTAATAATAAATAAAAAAATGATGATACATCAACATAGTGTTATCTATACAAAAGTCGCAATTGTCCTAAGGTTCTTCGAGAAGAAATGACTTTAAGAAGGTGAAATTAACTAACTACCTATTTGATCGATACATGGATTGACAATGCTTAAAATTTCAAGATAACTAATAAATAAAAAATTAGGGTACTTCAACAAAGGATTATATATTCAATAGGTAGGAGTTTTCGGCAATTCGTCAAACAGAAATGAGGATAATATGACAAAAAATGCCTAACTACATATTTGATCGCCGCACAAAACATTTGCAGTGATCCTTAACTTTACTCTTGCTATTATTTGAAGCGTAATAATAAATAAAAAAAATGATGATACATCAACATAGTGTTATGTATACAAAAGTCGTAATTTTCATAAGGTTCTTCGAGTAGAAGTGACTTTAAGAAGGTGAAATTAACTAACCACCTATTTGATCGATACTTGGATTAACAATGCTTAATATTTCAAGATAACTAAGAAATAAAAAATTAGGGTACTGCAACAAAGGACTATATATTCAATAGGTAGGTGTTTTCGGCAATTCGTCAAACAGAAAAGAGCATAACATGACTAAAATGCCTAAATAACTATTTGATGGCCGCGCAAAACATTTACAGTGATCCTTAACTTGACTCGAGCTATTATTTGAAGCGTAATAATAAATAAAAAAATGATGATACATCAACATAGTGTTATCTATACAAAAGTCGCAATTTTCCTAAGATTCTTCGAGTAGAAGTAACTTTAAGAAGGTGAAATTAACTAACCACCTATTTGATCGATACTTGGATTGACAATGTTTAATATTTCAAGATAACTAGTAAATAAAAAATTAGGGTACTTCAACAAAGGATTATATAATCAATAGGTAGGAGTTTTTCAGCAATTCTTCAAACAGAAAAGAGTATAATATGATAAAAATGCCTAACTACCTATTTGATCGCCGCGCAAAACGTTTGCAGTGATCCTTAACTTGACTCTAGCTATTATTTGAAGCGTAATAATACAAAAAAAAAATGATGATACCTCGACATAGTGTTATCTATACAAAAGTCGTAATTTTCATAAGGTTCTTCGAGTAGAAGTGACTTTAAGAAGGTGAAATTAACTAACCACCTATTTGATCGATACTTGGATTGACAATGCTTAATATTTCAAGATAACTAAGAAATAAAAAATTAGGGTACTGCAACAAAGGACTATATATTCAATAGGTAGGTGTTTTCGGCAATTCGTCAAACAAAAAAGAGCATAACATGACTAAAATGCCTAACTAACTATTTGATGGCCGCGCAAAACATTTACAGTGATCCTTAACTTGACTCGAGCTATTATTTGAAGCGTAATAATAAATAAAAAAATGATGATACATCAACATAGTGTTATCTATACAAAAGTCGCAATTTTCCTAAGATTCTTCGAGTAGAAGTAACTTTAAGAAGGTGAAATTAACTAACCACCTATTTGATCGATACTTGGATTGACAATGTTTAATATTTCAAGATAACTAGTAAATAAAAAATTAGGGTACTTCAACAAAGGATTATATAATCAATAGGTAGGAGTTTTTCGGCAATTCTTCAAACAGAAAAGAGTATAATATGATAAAAATGCCTAACTACCTATTTGATCGCCGCGCAAAACATTTGCAGTGATCCTTAACTTAACTCTAGCTATTATTTGAAGCGTAATAATTAATAAAAAAAGGATCGTACATCAACATAGTGTTATCTATAAGAAAGTCGCAATTTTCCTAAGGTTCTTCGAGTAGAAATGACTTTAAGAAGGTAAAATTAACTAACTACCTATTTGATCGATACATGGATTGACAATGCTTAAAATTTCAAGATAACTAGTAAATAAAAAATTAGGGTACATCAACAAAGGATTATATATACAATAGGTAGGAGTTTTCGGCAATTCTTCAAACAGAAAAGAGCACAAAATGAAAAAAATGCCTAACTACCTATTTGATCGCCGCGCAAAACATTTGCAGTGATCCTTAACTTGTCTCTAGCTATTATTTGATGCGTAATAACAAATAAAAAAATGATAATACCTCAACATAGTGTTATCTATAGAAAAGTAGCAATTTTCCCAAGGTTCTTCGAGTAGAAATGACTTTAAGAAGGTAAAATTAACTAACTTCCTATTTGATCAATACATGGTTAACAATGCTTAAAATTTCAAGATAACTAATAAATAAAAAATTAGGGTACTTCAACAAAGGATTATATATTCAATAGATAGGAGTTTTCGGCAATTCGTCAAACAGAAATGAGCATAATATGACAAAAAATTCTTAACTAACTATTTGATCGCCGCACAAAACATTTGCAGTGATCCTTAACATTACTCTTGCTATTATTTGAAGCGTAATAACAAATAAAAAAAATGATGATACATCAACATAGTGTTATCTATACAAAAGTCGCAATTTTCCTAAGATTCTTCGAGTAGAAGTAACTTTAAGAAGGTGAAATTAACTAACCACCTATTTGATCGATACTTGGATTGACAAAGTTTAATATTTCAAGATAACTAGTAAATAAAAAATTAGGGTACTTCAACAAAGGATTATATAATCAATAGGTAGGAGTTTTTCAGCAATTCTTCAAACAGAAAAGAGTATAATATGATAAAAATGCCTAACTACCTATTTGATCGCCGCGCAAAACGTTTGCAGTGATCCTTAACTTGACTCTAGCTATTATTTGAAGCGTAATAATACAAAAAAAAATGATGATACCTCAACATAGTGTTATCAATAGAACAGTTGCAATTTTCCTAAGGTTCTTCGAGTAGAAGTAACTTTAAGAAGGTGAAATTAACTAACCACCTATTTGATCGATACTTGGATTGACAATGCTTAATATTTCAAGATAACTAAGAAATAAAAAATTAGGGTACTGCAACAAAGGACTATATATTCAATAGGTAGGTGTTTTCGGCAATTCGTCAAACAGAAAAGAGCATAACATGACTAAAATGCCTAACTAACAATTTGATGGCCGCGCAAAACATTTACAGTGATCCTTAACTTGACTCGAGCTATTATTTGAAGCGTAATAATAAATAAAAAAATGATGATACATCAACATAGTGTTATCTATACAAAAGTCGCAATTTTCCTAAGATTCTTCGAGTAGAAGTTCTTTAAGAAGGTGAAATTAACTAACCACCTATTTGATCGATACTTGGATTGATAATGTTTAATATTTCAAGATAACTAGTAAATAAAAAATTAGGGTACTTCAACAAAGGATTATATAATCAATAGGTAGGAGTTTTTCGGCAATTCTTCAAACAGAAAAGCGTATAATATGATAAAAATGCCTAACTACCTATTTGATCGCCGCGCAAAACATTTGCAGTGATCCTTAACTTAACTCTAGCTATTATTTGAAGCGTAATAATTAATAAAAAAAGGATCGTACATCAACATAGTGTTATCTATAAGAAAGTCGCAATTTTCCTAAAGTTCTTCGAGTAGAAATGACTTTAAGAAGGTAAAATTAACTAACTACCTATTTGATCGATACATGGATTGACAATGCTTAAAATTTCAAGATAACTAGTAAATAAAAAATTAGGGTACATCAACAACGGATTATATATACAATAGGTAGGAGTTTTCGGCAATTCTTCAAACAGAAAAGAGCACAATATGAAAAAAATGCCTAACTACCTATTTGATCGCCGCGCAAAACATTTGCAGTGATCCTTAACTTGTCTCTAGCTATTATTTGATGCGTAATAACAAATAAAAAAATGATAATACCTCAACATAGTGTTATCTATAGAAAAGTAGCAATTTTCCCAAGGTTCTTCGAGTAGAAATGACTTTAAGAAGGTAAAATTAACTAACTTCCTATTTGATCAATACATGGATTAACAATGCTTAAAATTTCAAGATAACTAATAAATAAAAAATTAGGGTACTTCAACAAAGGATTATATATTCAATAGATAGGAGTTTTCGGCAATTCGTCAAACAGAAATGAGCATAATATGACAAAAAATGCTTAACTAACTATTTGATCGCCGCACAAAACATTTGCAGTGATCCTTAACTTTACTCTTGCTATTATTTGAAGCGTAATAACAAATAAAAAAAATGATGATACACCAACATAGTGTTATCTATACAAAAGTCGCAATTTTCCTTAGGTTCTTCGAGTAGAAGTGACTTTAAGAAGGTGAAATTAACAAACCACCTATTTGATCGATACTTGGATTGACAATGTTTAATATTTCAAGGTAAATAGTAAATAAAAAATTAAAGTACTTCAACAAAGGATTATATAATCAATAGGTGGGAGTTTTCGGAAATTCTTCAAACAGAAAAGAGCATAATATGACAAAAAATGCCTAACTACCTATTTGATCGCCGCGCAAAACATTTGCAGTGATCCTTAACTTGACTCTAGCTATTATTTGAAGTGTAATAATAAATAAAAAAATGATGTCACCTCAACATAGTGTTATCAATAGAAAAGTCGCAATTTTCCTAAGGTTCTTCGAATAGAAATGACTTTAAGAAGGTAAAATTAACTAACTACCTATTTGATCGATACATGGATTGATAATGCTTAAAATTTCAAGATAACTAATAAATAAAAAATTTGGGTACTTCAACAAAGGATTATATATTCAATAGGTAGGAGTTTTCGGCAATTCGTCAAATAGAAATGAGCAAAATAAGACAAAAAATGCCGAACTACCTATTTGATCGCCGCGCAATACATTTTCAGTGATCCTTAACTTGACTCTAGCTATTATTTGAAGCGTAATAATAATAAAAAAAAACGATCGTACATCAACATAGTGTTATCTATACAAAAGTCGTAATTTTCCTAAGGTTCTTCGAGTAGAAATGACTTTAAGAAGGTGAAATTAACTAACCACCTATTTGATCGATACTTTGATTGACAATGCTTAATATTTCAAGATAACTAATAAATAAAAAAATAGGGTACTTCAACAAAGGATTATATATTCAATAGGTAGGAGTTTTCGGCAATTCGTCAAACAGAAAAGAGCATAATATGACAAAAATGCCTAACTAACTATTTGATGGCCGCGCAAAACATTTGCAGTGATCCTTAACTTGACTCTAGCTATTATTTGAAGCGTAATAATAAATAAAAAAATGATGATACATCAACATAGTGTTATCTATACAAAAGTCACAATTTTCCTAAGGTTCTTCGAGTAGAAATGACTTTAAGAAGGTGAAATTAACTAACTACCTATTTGATCGATACTTGGATTGACAATGCTTAATATTTCAAGATAACTAATAAATAAAAAATTAGGGTACTGCAACAAAGGATTATATATTCAACAGGTAGGTGTTTTCGGCAATTCGTCAAACAGAAAAGAGCATAACATGACAAAAATGCCTAACTAACTATTTGATGGCCGCGCAAAACATTTACAGTGATCCTTAACTTGACTCGAGCTATTATTTGAAGGGAAATAATAAATAAAAAATTGATGATACATCAACATAGTGTTATCTATACAAAAGTCGCAATTTTCCTAAGATTCTTCGAGTAGAAGTAACTTTAAGAAGGTGAAATTAACTAACCACCTATTTGATCGATACTTGGATCGACAATGTTTAATATTTCAAGATAACTAGTAAATAAAAAATTAGGGTACTTCAACAAAGGATTATATAATCGATAGGTAGGAGTTTTCGCCAATTCTTCAAACAGAAAAGAGCATAATATGACAAAAATGCCTAACTACCTATTTGATCGCCGCGCAAAACGTTTGCAGTGATCCTTAACTTGACTCTAGCTATTATTTGAAGCGTAATAATACATAAAAAAATGATGATACCTCAACATAGTGTTATCAATTGAAAAGTTGGAATTTTCCTAAGGTTCTTCTAGTAGAAATGACTTTAAGATGGTAAAATTAACTAACTACCTATTTGATCGATACATGGATTGACAATGCTTAATATTTCAAGATAACTAATAAATAAAAAATTAGGGTACTGCAACAAAGGATTATATATTCAACAGGTAGGTGTTTTCGGCAATTCGTCAAACAGAAAAGAGCATAACATGACAAAAATGCCTAACTAACTATTTGATGGCCGCGCAAAACATTTACAGTGATCCTTAACTTGACTCGAGCTATTATTTGAAGGGAAATAATAAATAAAAAATTGATGATACATCAACATAGTGTTATCTATACAAAAGTCGCAATTTTCCTAAGATTCTTCGAGTAGAAGTAACTTTAAGAAGGTGAAATTAACTTACCACCTATTTGATCGATACTTGGATTGATAATGTTTAATATTTCAAGATAACTAGTAAATAAAAAATTAGGGTACTTCAACAAAGGATTATATAATCAATAGGTAGGAGTTTTTCGGCAATTCTTCAAACAGAAAAGCGTATAATATGATAAAAATGCCTAACTACCTATTTGATCGCCGCGCAAAACATTTGCAGTGATCCTTAACTTAACTCTAGCTATTATTTGAAGCGTAATAATTAATAAAAAAAGGATCGTACATCAACATAGTGTTATCTATAAGAAAGTCGCAATTTTCCTAAAGTTCTTCGAGTAGAAATGACTTTAAGAAGGTAAAATTAACTAACTACCTATTTGATCGATACATGGATTGACAATGCTTAAAATTTCAAGATAACTAGTAAATAAAAAATTAGGGTACATCAACAACGGATTATATATACAATAGGTAGGAGTTTTCGGCAATTCTTCAAACAGAAAAGAGCACAATATGAAAAAAATGCCTAACTACCTATTTGATCGCCGCGCAAAACATTTGCAGTGATCCTTAACTTGTCTCTAGCTATTATTTGATGCGTAATAACAAATAAAAAAATGATAATACCTCAACATAGTGTTATCTATAGAAAAGTAGCAATTTTCCCAAGGTTCTTCGAGTAGAAATGACTTTAAGAAGGTAAAATTAACTAACTTCCTATTTGATCAATACATGGATTAACAATGCTTAAAATTTCAAGATAACTAATAAATAAAAAATTAGGGTACTTCAACAAAGGATTATATATTCAATAGATAGGAGTTTTCGGCAATTCGTCAAACAGAAATGAGCATAATATGACAAAAAATGCTTAACTAACTATTTGATCGCCGCACAAAACATTTGCAGTGATCCTTAACTTTACTCTTGCTATTATTTGAAGCGTAATAACAAATAAAAAAAATGATGATACACCAACATAGTGTTATCTATACAAAAGTCGCAATTTTCCTTAGGTTCTTCGAGTAGAAGTGACTTTAAGAAGGTGAAATTAACAAACCACCTATTTGATCGATACTTGGATTGACAATGTTTAATATTTCAAGGTAAATAGTAAATAAAAAATTAAAGTACTTCAACAAAGGATTATATAATCAATAGGTGGGAGTTTTCGGAAATTCTTCAAACAGAAAAGAGCATAATATGACAAAAAATGCCTAACTACCTATTTGATCGCCGCGCAAAACATTTGCAGTGATCCTTAACTTGACTCTAGCTATTATTTGAAGTGTAATAATAAATAAAAAAATGATGTCACCTCAACATAGTGTTATCAATAGAAAAGTCGCAATTTTCCTAAGGTTCTTCGAATAGAAATGACTTTAAGAAGGTAAAATTAACTAACTACCTATTTGATCGATACATGGATTGATAATGCTTAAAATTTCAAGATAACTAATAAATAAAAAATTTGGGTACTTCAACAAAGGATTATATATTCAATAGGTAGGAGTTTTCGGCAATTCGTCAAATAGAAATGAGCAAAATAAGACAAAAAATGCCGAACTACCTATTTGATCGCCGCGCAATACATTTTCAGTGATCCTTAACTTGACTCTAGCTATTATTTGAAGCGTAATAATAATAAAAAAAAACGATCGTACATCAACATAGTGTTATCTATACAAAAGTCGTAATTTTCCTAAGGTTCTTCGAGTAGAAATGACTTTAAGAAGGTGAAATTAACTAACCACCTATTTGATCGATACTTTGATTGACAATGCTTAATATTTCAAGATAACTAATAAATAAAAAAATAGGGTACTTCAACAAAGGATTATATATTCAATAGGTAGGAGTTTTCGGCAATTCGTCAAACAGAAAAGAGCATAATATGACAAAAATGCCTAACTAACTATTTGATGGCCGCGCAAAACATTTGCAGTGATCCTTAACTTGACTCTAGCTATTATTTGAAGCGTAATAATAAATAAAAAAATGATGATACATCAACATAGTGTTATCTATACAAAAGTCACAATTTTCCTAAGGTTCTTCGAGTAGAAATGACTTTAAGAAGGTGAAATTAACTAACTACCTATTTGATCGATACTTGGATTGACAATGCTTAATATTTCAAGATAACTAATAAATAAAAAATTAGGGTACTGCAACAAAGGATTATATATTCAACAGGTAGGTGTTTTCGGCAATTCGTCAAACAGAAAAGAGCATAACATGACAAAAATGCCTAACTAACTATTTGATGGCCGCGCAAAACATTTACAGTGATCCTTAACTTGACTCGAGCTATTATTTGAAGGGAAATAATAAATAAAAAATTGATGATACATCAACATAGTGTTATCTATACAAAAGTCGCAATTTTCCTAAGATTCTTCGAGTAGAAGTAACTTTAAGAAGGTGAAATTAACTAACCACCTATTTGATCGATACTTGGATCGACAATGTTTAATATTTCAAGATAACTAGTAAATAAAAAATTAGGGTACTTCAACAAAGGATTATATAATCGATAGGTAGGAGTTTTCGCCAATTCTTCAAACAGAAAAGAGCATAATATGACAAAAATGCCTAACTACCTATTTGATCGCCGCGCAAAACGTTTGCAGTGATCCTTAACTTGACTCTAGCTATTATTTGAAGCGTAATAATACATAAAAAAATGATGATACCTCAACATAGTGTTATCAATTGAAAAGTTGGAATTTTCCTAAGGTTCTTCTAGTAGAAATGACTTTAAGATGGTAAAATTAACTAACTACCTATTTGATCGATACATGGATTGACAATGCTTAAAATTTGAAGATAACTAATAAATTAAAAATTAGGGTACTTCATCAAAGGATTATATATTTAATAGGTAGGAGTTTTCGGCAATTCGTCAAATAGAAATGAGCATAATATGACAACAAATGCCTAACTACCTATTTGATCGCCGCGCAAAACATTTGCAGTGATCCTTAACTTAACTCTAGCTATTATTTGAAGCGTAATAATTAATAAAAAAATGATCGTACATCAACATAGTGTTATCTATAAAAAAAAGTCGCAATTATCCTAAGGTTCTTCGAGTAGAAATGACTTTAAGAAGGTAAAATTAACTTACCACCTGTTTGATCGATACATGGATTGACAGTGCTTAAAATTTCACGATAACTAATAGATACAAAATTAGGGTACTTCAACAAAGGATTATATATTCAATAGGTAGGAGTTTTCGGCAATTCGTCAAACAAAAATGAGCATAATATGACAAAAATGCCTAACTACCTATTTGATCGCCGCGTAAAACATTTGCAACGATCCTTAACTTGACTCTAGCTATTTTTTGAAGGAGAATAACAAATAAAAAAATGATCATACATCAAAATAGTGTTATCTATACAAAAGTCGCAATTTTCCTAAGGTTCTTCGTGTAGAAGTGACTTTAAGAAGGTGAAATTAACTAACCACCTATTTGATCGATACTTGGATTGACAATGTTTAATATTTCAAGGTAACTAGTAAATAAAAAATTAGAGTACTTCAACAAAGGATTATATAATCAATAGGTGGGAGTTTTCGGCAATTCTTCAAAAAGAAAAGAGCATAATATGACAAAAATGCCTAACTACCTATTTGATCCCCGCGCAAAACATTTGCTGTGATCCTTAACTTGACTCTAGCTATTATTTGAAGCGTAATAATAAATAAAAAAATGATGTCACCTCAACATAGTGTTATCAATAGAAAAGTCGCAATTTTCCTAAGGTTCTTCGAATAGAAATGACTTTAAGAAGGTAAAATTAACTAACTACCTATTTGATCGATACATGGATTGACAATGCTTAAAATTTCAAGATAGCTAATAAATAAAAAATTGGGGCACTTCAATAAAGGATTATATATTCAATTATTAGGAGTTTTCGGCAATTCGTCAAATAGAAATGAGCATAATATGACAAAAAATGCCTAACTACCTATTTGATCGCCGCGCAAAACATTTGCAGTGATCCTTAACTTGACTCTAGCTACTATTTGAAGCGTAATAATAAAAAAAAAACGATCGTACATTAACATAGTGTTATCTATACAAAACTCGTAATTTTCCTAAGGTTCTTCGAGTAGAAATGACTTTAAGAAGGTGAAATTAACTAACCACCTATTTGATCGATACATGGATTGACAATGCTTAATATTTCAAGATAACTAATAAATAAAAAAATAGGGTACTTCAACAAAGGATTATATATTCAATCGGCAGGAGTTTTCGGCAATTCGTCAAACAGAAAAGAGCATAATATGACAAAAATGCCTAACTAACTATTTGATGGCCGCGCAAAACATTTGCAGTGATCCTTAACTTGACTCTAGCTATTATTTGAAGCGTAATAATAAATAAAAAAATGATGATACATCAACATAGTGTTATCTATACAAAAGTCGCAATTTTCCTAAGGTTCTTCGAGCAGAAATGACTTTAAGAAGGTAAAATTAACTAACCTCCTGTTTGATCGATACATGGATTGACAATGCTAAAAATTTTACGATAACTAATAGATAAAAAATTAGGGTACTTCGACAATGGATTATATATTCAATAGGTATGAGTTTTCGGCAATTCGTTAAACAGAAATGAGCATAATATGACAAAAATGCCTAACTACCTATTTGATCGCCGCGCAAAACATTTGCAACGATCCTTAACTTGACTCTAGCTATTTTTTGAAGCAGAATAACAAATAAAAAAATGATCATATATCAAAATAGTGTCATCTAAACAAAAGTGGCAATTTTTTTAATGTTCTTCGAGTAGAAATGACTTTAAGAAGGTGAAAATAACTAACTACCTATTTGATCGATGCTTGGATTGACAATGCTTAATATTTCAAGATAACTAATAAATACAAAATTAGGGTACTTCAACAAAGGATTATATATTCAATAGGTAGGAGTTTTCGGCAATTCGTCAAACAGAAAAGAGCATAATATGACAAAAATGCCTAACTAACTATTTGATGGCCGCGCAAAACATTTGCAGTGATCCTTAACTTGACTCTAGCTATTATTTGAAGCGTAATAATAAATAAAAAAAGGATGATACATCAACATAGTGTTATCTATACAAAAGTCGCAATTTTCCTAAGGTTCATCGAGTAGAAATGACTTTAAGAAGGTGAAATTAACTAACTACCTATTTGATCGATACTTGGATTGACAATGCTTAAAATTTCAAGATAACTAATAAATAAAAAATTAGGGTCATTCAACAAAGGATTATATATACAATAGGTAGGAGTTTTCGGCAATTCGTCAAACAGAAATGAGCAAAATATGACAAAAAATGCCTAACTACATATTTGATCGCCGCACAAAACATTTGCAGTGATCCTTAACTTTACTCTAGCTATTATTTGAAGCGTAATAATAAATAAAAAAAAATGATGATACATCAACATAGTGTTATCTACACAAAAGTCGCAATTTTCCTTAGGTTCTTCGAGTAGAAGTGACTTTAAGAAGGTGAAATTAACTAAACACCTATTTGATCGATACTTGGATTGACAATGTTTAATATTTCAAGGTAACTAGTAAATAAAAAAATAGAGTACTACAACAAAGGATTATATAATCAATAGGTGGGAGTTTTCGGCAATTCTTCAAACAGAAAAGAGCATAATATGAAAAAAGGCCTAACTACCAATTTGATCGCCGCGCAAATCATTTGCAGTGATCCTTAACTTGACTATAGCTATTATTTGAAGCGTAATAACAAATAAAAAAATGTTGATACCTCAATATAGTGTTATCTATAGAAAAGTCGCAATTTTCCTAAGGTTCTTCGAGTAAAAAAGACTTTAAGAATGTGAAATTAACTAACTACCTATTTGATCGATACATGGATTGACAATGCTTAAAATTTCATGATAACTAATATATAAAAAATTAGGGTACTTCAACAAAGGATTATATATTTAATAGGTAGGAGTTTTCGGCAATTCTTCAAACAGAAAAGAGCATAATATGACAAAAATGCCTAACTACCTATTTGATCGCCGCGCAAACCATTTGCAGTGATCCTTAACTTGACTCTAGCTATTATTTGAAGCGTAATAATAAATAAAAAAATGATAATACCTCAACATAGTGTTATCAATAGAAAAGTCGCAATTTTCCTAAGGTTCTTCGAGTAGAAATGACTTTAAGAAGGTAAAATTAACTAACTACCTATTTGATCGATACATGGATTGACAATGCTTACAATTTCAAGATAACTAATAAATAAAAAACTGAGGCACTTCAACAAAGGATTATATATTCAATAGGTAGGAGTTTTCCGCAATTCGTCAAACAGAAATGAGCATAATATGACAAAAAATGCCCAACTACATATTTGATCGCCGCACAAAACATTTGCAGTGATCCTTAACTTTACTCTAGCTATTATTTGAAGCGTAATAATAAATAAAAAAATGATGACACATCAACATAGTGTTATCTATACAAAAGTCGCAATTTTCCTAAGGTTCTTCGAGTAGAAGTGACTTTAAGAAGGTGAAATTAACTAACCACCTATTTGATCGATACTCGGATTGACAATGTTTAATATTTCAAGATAACTAGTAAATAAAAAATTAGAGTACTTCAACAAAGGATTATATAATCAATAGGTGGGAGTTTTCGGCAATTCTTCAAACAGAAAAGAGCATAATATGACAAAAATGCCTAACTACCTATTTGATCGCCGCGCAAATCATTTGCAGTGATCCTTAACTTGACTATAGCTATTATTTGAAGCGTAATAACAAATAAAAAAATGATGATACCTCAACATAGTGTTATCTATAGAAAAGTCGCAATTTTCCTAAGGTTCTTCGAGTAGAAAAGACTTTAAGAAGGTAAAATTAACTAACCACTTATTTGATCGATACATGGATTGATAATGCTTAAAATTTCAAGATAACAAATAAATAAAAAATTAGGGTACTTCAACAAAGGATTATATATTTAATAGGTAGGAGTTTTCGGCAATTCTTCAAACAGAAAAGAGCATAATATGACAAAAATGCCTAACTACCTATTTGATCGCCGCGCAAAGCATTTGCACTGATCCTTAACTTGACTCTAGCTATTATTTGAAGCGTAATAACAAATAAAAAAATTATGATACCTCAACATAGTGTTCTCTATAGAAAAGTCGCAATTTTCCTAAGGTTCTTCGAGTAGAAAAAACTTTAAGAAGGTGAAATTAACTAGCTACCTATTTGATCGATATATGGATTGACAATGCTTAAAATTTCAAGATAACAAATAAATAAAAAATTAGGGGACTTCAACAAAGGATTATATATTCAATAGGTAGGAGTTTTCGGCAATTCGTCAAACAGAAATACGTATAATATGTCAAAAAATGCCTAACTACATATTTGTTCGCCGCACAAAACATTTGCAGTGATCCTTAACTTGACTCTAGCTATTATTTGAAGCGTAATAATAAATAAAAAAATGATGATACATCAACATAGTGTTATCTATACAAAAGTCGCAATTTTGCTAAGGTTCTTCGGGTAGAAGTGACTTTAAGAAGGTGAAATTAACTAACCACCTATTTGATCGATACTTGGATTGACAATGTTTATTATTTCAAGATAACTAGTAAATAAAAAATTAGAGTACTTCAATAAAGGATTATATAATCAATAGGCGGGAGTTTTCGGCAATTCTTCAAACAGAAAAGAGCATAATAATAAAAAAAGGCCTAACCACCTATTTGATCGCCGCGCAAAACATTTGCAGTGATCCTTAACTTGACTCTAGCTATTATTTGAAGCGTAATAACAAATAAAAAAATGATGATACCTCAACATAGTGTTATCTTTAGAAAACTCGCAATTTTCCTAAGGTTCTTCGAGTAGAAATGACTTTAAGAAGGTGAAATTAACTAACTACCTATTTGATCGATACATGGATTGACAATGCTTAAAATTTCAAGATAACTAATAAATAAAAAATTAGGGTACTTCAACAAAGGATTATATATTCAATAGGTTGGAGTTTTCGGCAATTCTTCAAACAGAAAAGTGCATAATATGACAAAAATGCCTAACTACCTATTTGATCGCCGCGCAAAGCATTTGCACTGATCCTTAACTTGACTCTAGCTATTATTTGAAGCGTAATAACAAAAAAAAAATAATGATACCTCAACATAGTGTTATCAATAGAAAAGTCGCAATTTTCCTAAGGTTCTTCGAGTAGAAAAGACTTTAAGAAGGTGAAATTAACTAGCTACCTATTTGATCGATACATGGATTGATAATGCTTATAATTTCAAGATAAATAATACATAAAAAATTAGGGTACTTCAACAAAGGAATATATATTCAATAGGTAGGAGTTTTCGGCAATTCGTCAAATAGAAATAAGCATAATATGTCAAAAAATGCCTAACTACATATTTGATCGCCGCACAAAACATTTGCAGTGATCCTTAACTTGACTCTAGCAATTATTTGAAGCGTAATAATAAATAAAAAAATGATGATACATCAACATAGTGTTATCTATACAAAAGTCGCAATTTTGCTAAGGGTCTTCGAGTAGAAGTGACTTTAAGAAGGTAAAATTAACTAACCACCTATTTGATCGATACTTGGATTGACAATGTTTATTATTTCAAGATAACTAGTAAATAAAAAAGTAGAGTACTTCAATAAAGGATTATATAATCAATAGGCGGGAGTTTTCGGCAATTCTTCAAACAGAAAAAGAGCATAATATGAAAAAAAGGCCTAACCACCAATTTGATCGCCGCGCAAAACATTTGCAGTGATCCTTAACTTGACTCTAGCTATTATTTGAAGCGTAATAACAAATAAAAAAATGATGATACCTCAACATAGTGTTATCTATAGAAAACTCGCAATTTTTCTAAGGTTCTTCGAGTAGAAATGACTTTAAGAAGGTGAAATTAACTAACTACCTATTTGATCGATACATGGATTGACAATGCTTAAAATTTCAAGATAACTAATAAATAAAAAATTAGGGTACTTCAACAAAGGATTATATATTCAATAGGTAGGAGTTTTCGGCAATTCGTCAAACAGAAATGAGCATAATATGACAAAAAATGCCCAACTACATATTTGATCGCCGCACAAAATATTTGCAGTGATCCTTAACTTTACTCTAGCTATTATTTGAAGCGTAAGAATAAATAAAAAAATGATGATACCTCAACATAGTGTTATCTATACAAAAGTCCCAATTTTCCTAAGGTTCTTCGAGTAGAAGTGACTTTAAGAAGGTGAAATTAACTAATCACCTATTTGATCGATACTCGGATTGACAATGTTTAATATTTCAAGATAACTAGTAAATAAAAAATTAGAGTACTTCAACAAACGATTATATAATCAATAGGTGGGAGTTTTCGGCAATTCTTCAAACAGAAAAGAGCATAATATGACAAAAATGCCTTACTACCTATTTGATCGCCGCGCAAAGCATTTGCAGTGATCATTAACTTGACTCTAGCTATTATTTGAAGCGTAATAACAAATAAAAAAAATAATGATACCTCAACATAGTGTTATCTATAGAAAAGTCGCAATTTTCCTAAGGTTCTTCGAGTAGAAAAGACTTTAAGAAGGTGAAATTAACTAACTACCTATTTGATCGATACATGGATTGACAATGCTTAAAATTTCAAGATAACTAATAAATAAAAAATTAGGGTACTTCAATAAACGATTATATATTCAATAGTTAGGAGTTTTCGGCAATTCGTCATACAGAAATAAGCATAATAAGTCAAAAAATGCCTAACTACATATTTGATCGCCGCACAAAACATTTGCAGTGATCCTTAACTTGACTATAGCTATTATTTGAAGCGTAATAATAATTAAAAAAATGATGATACATCAACATAGTGTTATCTACACAAAAGTCGCAATTTTGCTAAGGTTCTTCGAGTAGATGTGACTTTAAGAAGGTGAAATTAACTAACCACCTATTTGCTCGATACTTGGATTGACAATGTTTATTATTTCAAGATAACTAGTAAATAAAAAATTAGAGTACTTCAACAAAGGATTATATAATCAATAGGTGGGAGTTTTCGGCAATTCTTCAAATAGAAAAGAGCATAATATGACAAAAATGCCTAACTACCTATTTGATCGCCGCACAAAGCATTTGCAGTGATCATTAACTTGACTATAGCTATTATTTGAAGCGTAATAACAAATAAAAAAAATGATGATACCTCAACATAGTGTTATCTATAGAAAAGTCGCAATTTTCCTAAGGTTCTTCGAGTAGAAAAGACTTTAAGAAGGTGAAATTAACTAACTACCTATTTGATCGATACATGGATTGACAATGCTTAAAATTTCAAGATAACTAATAAATAAAAAATTAGGGTACTTCAACAAAGGATTATATATTCAATAGGTAGGAGTTTTCGGCAATTCGTCAAACAGAAATACGCATAATATGTCAAAAAATGCCTAACTACATATTTGATCGCCGCACAAAACATTTGCAGTGATCCTTAACTTGAACCTAGCTATTATTTGAAGCGTAATAATAAATAAAAAAATGATGATACATCAACATAGTGTTATCTATACAAAAGTCGCAATTTTGCTAAGGTTCTTCGAGTAGAAGTGAGTTTAAGAAGGTAAAATTAACTAACCACCTATTTGATCGATACTTGGATTGACAATGTTTATTATTTCAAGATAACTAGTAAATAAAAAAGTAGAGTACTTCAATAAAGGATTATATAATCAATAGGCGGGAGTTTTCGGCAATTCTTCAAACAGAAAAAGAGCATAATATGAAAAAAAGGCCTAACCACCAATTTGATCGCCGCGCAAAACATTTGCATTGATCCTTAACTTGACTCTAGCTATTATTTGAAGCGTAATAACAAATAAAAAAATGATGATACCTCAACATAGTGTTATCTATAGAAAACTCGCAATTTTCCTAAGGTTCTTCGAGTAGAAATGACTTTAAGAAGGTGAAATTAACTAACTACCTATTTGATCGATACATGGATTGACAATGCTTAAAATTTCAAGATAACTAATAAATAAAAAATTAGGGTACTTCAACAAAGGATTATATATTCAATAGGTAGGAGTTTTCGGCAATTCGTCAAACAGAAATGAGCATAATATGACAAAAAATGCCCAACTACATATTTGATCGCCGCACAAAATATTTGCAGTGATCCTTAACTTTACTCTAGCTATTATTTGAAGCGTAAGAATAAATAAAAAAATGATGATACCTCAACATAGTGTTATCTATACAAAAGTCGCAATTTTCCTAAGGTTCTTCGAGTAGAAGTGACTTTAAGAAGGTGAAATTAACTAACCACCTATTTGATCGATACTCGGATTGACAATGTTTAATATTTCAACATAACTCGTAAATAAAAAATTAGAGTACTTCAACAAAGGATTATATAATCAATAGGTGGGAGTTTTCGGCAATTCTTCAAACAGAAAAGAGCATAATATGACAAAAATGCCTAACTACCTATTTGATCCCCGCGCAAAGCATTTGCAGTGATCATTAACTTGACTCTAGCTATTATTTGAAGCGTAATAACAAATAAAAAAAATGATGATACCTCAACATAGTGTTATCTATAGAAAACTCGCAATTTTCCTAAGGTTCTTCGAGTAGAAAAGACTTTAAGAAGGTGAAATTAACTAACTACCTATTTGATCGATACATGGATTGACAATGCTTAAAATTTCAAGATAACTAATAAATAAAAAATTAGGGTACTTCAACAAACGATTATATATTCAATAGTTAGGAGTTTTCGGCAATTCGTCAAACAGAAATAAGCATAATAAGTCAAAAAATGCCTAACTACATATTTGATCGCCGCACAAAACATTTGCAGTGATCCTTAACTTGACTATAGCTATTATTTGAAGCGTAATAATAATTAAAAAAATGATGATACATCAACATAGTGTTATCTATACAAAAGTCGCAATTTTGCTAAGGTTCTTCGAGTAGAAGTGACTTTAAGAAGGTGAAATTAACTAACCACCTATTTGATCGATACTCGGATTGACAATGTTTAATATTTCAAGATAACTCGTAAATAAAAAATTAGAATACTTCAACAAAGGATTATATAATCAATAGGTTGGAGTTTTCGGCAATTCTTCAAACAGAAAAGAGCATAATATGACAAAAATGCCTAACTACCTATTTGATCCCCGCGCAAAGCATTTGCAGTGATCATTAACTTGACTCTAGCTATTATTTGAAGCGTAATAACAAATAAAAAAAAGGATGATACCTCAACATAGTGTTATCTATAGAAAAGTCGCAATTTTCCTAAGGTTCTTCGAGTAGAAAAGACTTTAAGAAGGTGAAATTAACTAACTACCTATTTGATCGATACATGGATTGACAATGCTTAAAATTTCAAGATAACTAATAAATAAAAAATTAGGATACTTCAACAAAGGATTATATATTCAATAGTTAGGAGTTTTCGGCGATTCGTCAAACAGAAATACGTATAATATGTCAAAAAATGCCTAACTACATATTTGATCGCCGCACAAAACATTTGCAGTGATCCTTAACTTGACTCTAGCTATTATTTGAAGCGTAATAATAAATAAAAAAATGATGATACATCAACATAGTGTTATCTATACAAAAGTCGCAATTTTGCTAAGGTTCTTCGAGTAGAAGTGAGTTTAAGAAGGTAAAATTAACTAACCACCTATTTGATCGATACTTGGATTGACAATGTTTATTATTTCAAGATAACTAGTAAATAAAAAAGTAGAGTACTTCAATAAAGGATTATATAATCAATAGGCGGGAGTTTTCGGCAATTCTTCAAACAGAAAAAGAGCATAATATGAAAAAAAGGCCTAACCACCAATTTGATCGCCGCGCAAAACATTTGCATTGATCCTTAACTTGACTCTAGCTATTATTTGAAGCGTAATAACAAATAAAAAAATGATGATACCTCAACATAGTGTTATCTATAGAAAACTCGCAATTTTCCTAAGGTTCTTCGAGTAGAAATGACTTTAAGATGGTGAAATTAACTAACTACCTATTTGATCGATACATGGATTGACAAAGCTTAAAATTTCAAGATAACTAATAAATAAAAAATTATGGTACTTCAACAAAGGATTATATATTCAATAGGTAGGAGTTTTCGGCAATTCGTCAAACAGAAATGAGCATAATATGAAAAAAAATGCCCAACTACATATTTGATCGCCGCACAAAATATTTGCAGTGATCCTTAACTTTACTCTAGCTATTATTTGAAGCGTAAGAATAAATAAAAAAATGATGATACCTCAACATAGTGTTATCTATACAAAAGTCGCAATTTTCCTAAGATTCTTCGAGTAGAAGTGACTTTAAGAAGGTGAAATTAACTAACCACCTATTTGATCGATACTCGGATTGACAATTTTTAATATTTCAAGATAACTCGTAAATAAAAAATTAGAGTACTTCAACAAAGGATTATATAATCAATAGGTGGGAGTTTTCGGCAATTCTTCAAACAGAAAAGAGCATAATATGACAAAAATGCCTAACTACCTATTTGATCCCCACACAAAGCATTTGCAGTGATCATTAACTTGACTCTAGCTATTATTTGAAGCGTAATAACAAATAAAAAAAATGATGATACCTCAACATAGTGTTATCTATAGAAAAGTCGCAATTTTCCTAAGGTTCTTCGAGTAGAAAAGACTTTAAGAAGGTGAAATTAACTAACTACCTATTTGATCGATACATGGATTGACAATGCTTAAAATTTCAAGATAACTAATAAATAAAAAATTAGGGTACTTCAACAAAGGATTATATATTCAATAGTTAGGAGTTTTCGGCAATTCGTCAAACAGAAATAAGTATAATATGTCAAAAAATGCCTAACTACATATTTGATCGCCGCACAAAACATTTGCAGTGATCCTTAACTTGACTCTAGCTATTATTTGAAGCGTAATAATAAATAAAAAAATGATGATACATCAACATAGTGTTATCTATACAAAAGTTACAATTTTGCTAAGGTTCTTCGAGTAGAAGTGACTTTAAGAAGGTAAAATTAACTAACCACCTATTTGATCGATACTTGGATTGACAATGTTTATTATTTCAAGATAACTAGTAAATAAAAAAGTAGAGTACTTCAATAAAGGATTATATAATCAATAGGCGGGAGTTTTTGGCAATTCTTCAAACAGAAAAAGAGCATAATATGAAAAAAGGGCCTAACCACCAATTTGATCGCCGCGCAAAACATTTGCATTGATCCTTAACTTGACTCTAGCTATTATTTGAAGCGTAATAAAAAATTAAAAAATGATGATACCTCAACATAGTGTTATCTATAGAAAACTCGCAATTTTCCTAAGGTTCTTCGAGTAGAAAAGACTTTAAGAAGGTGAAATTAACTAACTACCTATTTGATCGATACATGGATTGACAATGCTTAAAATTTCAAGATAACTAATAAATAAAAAATTAGGGTACTTCAACAAACGATTATATATTCAATAGTTAGGAGTTTT
Organism: Rhodomyrtus psidioides; assembly: GCA_021437785.1. NCBI lineage: Eukaryota > Viridiplantae > Streptophyta > Magnoliopsida > Myrtales > Myrtaceae > Rhodomyrtus > Rhodomyrtus psidioides. The sequence goes on along the minus strand of JAILYB010000059.1, from coordinate 4,281,694 downwards.
CGGCAATTCGTCAAACAGAAATAAGCATAATAAGTCAAAAAATGCCTAACTACATATTTGATCGCCGCACAAAACATTTGCAGTGATCCTTAACTTGACTATAGCTATTATTTGAAGCGTAATAAAAATTAAAAAAATGATGATACATCAACATAGTGTTATCTATACAAAAGTCGCAATTTTGCTAAGGTTCTTCGAGTAGAAGTGACTTTAAGAAGGTGAAATTAACTAACCACCTATTTGATCGATACTTGGATGGACAATGTTTATTATTTCAAGATAACTAGTAAATAAAAAATTAGAGTACTTCAACAATGGATTATATAATCAATAGGTGGGAGTTTTCGGCAATTCTTCAAACAGAAAAGAGCATAATATGACAAAAATGCCTAACTACCTATTTGATCGCCGCGCAAAGCATTTGCAGTGATCATTAACTTGACTCTAGCTATTATTTGAAGCGTAATAACAAATAAAAAAAATGATGATACCTCAACATAGTGTTATCTATAGAAAAGTCGCAATTTTCCTAGGGTTCTTCGAGTAGAAAAGACTTTAAGAAGGTGAAATTAACTAACTACCTATTTGATCGATACATGGATTGACAATGCTTAAAATTTCAAGATAACTAATAAATAAAAAATTAGGGTACTTCAACAAAGGATTATATATTCAATAGGTAGGAGTTTTCGGCAATTCGTCAAACAGAAATACGTATAATATGTCAAAAAATGCCTAACTACATATTTGATCGCCGCACAAAACATTTGCAGTGATCCTTAACTTGACTCTAGCTATTATTTGAAGCGTAATAATAAATAAAAAAATGATGATACATCAACATAGTGTTATCTATACAAAAGTCGCAATTTTGCTAAGGTTCTTCGAGTAGAAGTGACTTTAAGAAGGTAAAATTAACTAACCACCTATTTGATCGATACTTGGATTGACAATTTTATTATTTCAAGATAACTAGTAAATAAAAAAGTAGAGTACTTCAATAAAGGATTATATAATCAATAGGCGGGAGTTTTCGGCAATTCTTCAAACAGAAATAGAGCATAATATGAAAAAAAGGCCTAACCACCAATTTGATCGCCACGCAAAACATTTGCATTGATCCTTAACTTGACTCTAGCTATTATTTGAAGCGTAATAACAAATAAAAAAATGATGATACCTCAACATAGTGTTATCTATAGAAAACTCGCAATTTTCCTAAGGTTCTTCGAGTAGAAATGACTTTAAGAAGGTGAAATTAACTAACTACTTATTTGATCGATACATGGATTGACAATGCTTAAAATTTCAAGATAACTAATAAATAAAAAATTAGGGTACTTCAACAAAGGATTATATATTCAATAGGTAGGAGTTTTCGGCAATTCGTCAAACAGAAATAAGCATAATATGACAAAAAGTGCCCAACTACATATTTGATCGCCGCACAAAATATTTGCAGTGATCCTTAACTTTACTCTAGCTATTATTTGAAGCGTAAGAATAAATAAAAAAATGATGATACCTCAACATAGTGTTAGCTATACAAAAGTCGCAATTTTCCTAAGGTTCTTCGAGTAGAAGTGACTTTAAGAAGGTGAAATTAACTAACCACCTATTTGATCGATACTCGGATTGACAATGTTTAATATTTCAAGATAACTCGTAAATAAAAAATTAGAGTACTTCAACAAAGGATTATATAATCAATAGGTGGGAGTTTTCGGCAATTCTTCAAACAGAAAAGAGCATAATATGACAAAAATGCCTAACTACCTATTTGATCCCCGCGCAAAGCATTTGCAGTGATCATTAACTTGACTCTAGCTATTATTTGAAGCGTAATAACAAATAAAAAAAATGATGATACCTCAACATAGTGTTATCTATAGAAAAGTCGCAATTTTCCTAAGGTTCTTCGAGTAGAAAAGACTTTAAGAAGGTGAAATTAACTAACTACCTATTTGATCGATACATGGATTGACAATGCTTAAAATTTCAAGATAACTAATAAATAAAAAATTAGGGTACTTCAACAAACGATTATATATTCAATAGTTAGGAGTTTTCGGCAATTCGTCAAACAGAAATAAGCATAATAAGTCAAAAAATGCCTAACTACATATTTGATCGCCGCACAAAACATTTACAGTGATCCTTAACTTGACTATAGCTATTATTTGAAGCGTAATAATAATTAAAAAAATGATGATACATCAACATAGTGTTATCTATACAAAAGTCGCAATTTTGCTAAGGTTCTTCGAGTAGAAGTGACTTTAAGAAGGTGAAATTAACTAACCACCTATTTGATCGATACTCGGATTGACAATGTTTAATATTTCAAGATAACTAGTAAATAAAAAATTAGAGTACTTCAACAAAGGATTATATAATCAATAGGTGGGAGTTTTCGGTAATTCTTCAAACAGAAAAGAGCATAATATGACAAAAATGCCTAACTACCTATTTGATCGCCGCGCAAATCATTTGCAGTGATCCTTAACTTGACTATAGCTATTATTTGAAGCGTAATAACAAATAAAAAAATGATGATACCTCAACATAGTGTTATCTATAGAAAAGTCGCAATTTTCCTAAGTTTCTTCGAGTAGAAAAGACTTTAAGAAGGTAAAATTAACTAACCACCTATTTGATCGATACATGGATTGATAATGCTTAAAATTTCAAGATAACTAATAAATAAAAAATTAGGGTACTTCAACAAAGGATTATATATTTAATAGGTAGGAGTTTTCGGCAATTCTTCAAACAGAAAAGAGCATAATATGACAAAAATGCCTAACTACCTATTTGATTGGCGCGCAAAGCATTTTGCACTGATCCTTAACTTGACTCTAGCTATTATTTGAAGCGTAATAACAAATAAAAAAATTATGATACCTCAACATAGTGTTCTCTATAGAAAAGTCGCAATTTTCCTAAGGTTTTTCGAGTAGAAAAGACTTTAAGAAGGTGAAATTAACTAGCAACCTATTTGATCGATATATGGATTGACAATGCTTAAAATTTCAAGATAACAAATAAATAAAAAATTAGGGGACTTCAACAAAGGATTATATATTCAATAGGTAGGAGTTTTCGGCAATTCGTTAAACAGAAATGAGCATAATATGACAAAAAATGCCCAACTACATATTTGATCGCCGCACAAAATATTTGCAGTGATCCTTAACTTTACTCTAGCTATTATTTGAAGCGTAAGAATAAATAAAAAGATGATGATACCTCAACATAGTGTTATCTATACAAAAGTCGCAATTTTCCTAAGGTTCTTCGAGTAGAAGTGACTTTAAGAAGGTGAAATTAACTAACCACCTATTTGATCGATACTCGGATTGACAATGTTTAATATTTCAAGATAACTCGTAAATAAAAAATTAGAGTACTTCAACAAAGGATTATATAATCAATAGGTGGGAGTTTTCGGCAATTCTTCAAACAGAAAAGAGCATAATATGACAAAAATGCCTAACTACCTATATGATCCCCGCGCAAAGCATTTGCAGTGATCATTAACTTGACTCTAGCTATTATTTGAAGCGTAATAACAAATAAAAAAAATGATGATACCTCAACATAGTGTTATCTATAGAAAAGTCGCAATTTTCCTAAGGTTCTTCGAGTAGAAAAGACTTTAAGAAGGTGAAATTAACTAACTATCTATTTGATCGATACATGGATTGACAATGCTTAAAATTTCAAGATAACTAATAAATAAAAAATTAGGGTACTTCAACAAAGGATTATATATTCAATAGTTAGTAGTTTTCGGCAATTCGTCAAACAGAAATACGTATAATATGTCAAAAAATGCCTAACTACATATTTGATCGCCGCACAAAACATTTGCAGTGATCCTTAACTTGACTCCAGCTATTATTTGAAGCGTAATAATAAATAAAAAAATGATGATACATCAACATAGTGTTATCTATACAAAAGTCGCAATTTTGCTAAGGTTCTTCGAGTAGAAGTGACTTTAAGAAGGTAAAATTAACTAACCACCTATTTGATCGATACTTGGATTGACAATGTTTATTATTTCAAGATAACTAGTAAATAAAAAAGTAGAGTACTTCAATAAAGGATTATATAATCAATAGGCGGGAGTTTTCGGCAATTCTTCAAACAGAAAAAGAGCATAATATGAAAAAAAGGCCTAACCAACAATTTGATCGCCGCGCAAAACATTTGCATTGATCCTTAACTTGACTCTAGCTATTATTTGAAGCGCAATAACAAATAAAAAAATGATGATACCTCAACATAGTGTTATCTATAGAAAACTCGCAATTTTCCTAAGGTTCTTCGAGTAGAAATGACTTTAAGAAGGTGAAATTAACTAACTACCTATTTGATCGATACATGGATTGACAATGCTTAAAATTTCAAGATAACTAATAAATAAAAAATTAGGGTACTTCAACAAAGGATTATATATTCAATAGGTAGGAGTTTTCGGCAATTCGTCAAACAGAAATGAGCATAATATGACAAAAAATGCCCAACTACATATTTGATCGCCGCACAAAATATTTGCAGTGATCCTTAACTTTACTCTAGCTATTATTTGAAGCGTAAGAATAAATAAAAAAATGATGATACCTCAACATAGTGTTATCTATACAAAAGTTGCAATTTTCCTAAGGTTCTTCGAGTAGAAGTGACTTTAAGAAGGTGAAATTAACTAACTACCTATTTGATCGATACATGGATTGACAATGCTTAAAATTTCAAGATAACTAATAAATAAAAAATTAGGGTACTTTAACAAACGATTATATATTCAATAGTTAGGAGTTTTCGGCAATTCGTCAAACAGAAATAAGCATAATAAGTCAAAAAATGCCTAACTACATATTTGATCGCCGCACAAAACATTTGCAGTGATCCTTAACTTGACTATAGCTATTATTTGAAGCGTAATAATAATTAAAAAAATGATGATACATCAACATAGTGTTATCTATACAAAAGTCGCAATTTTGCTAAGGTTCTTCGAGTAGAAGTGACTTTAAGAAGGTGAAATTAACTAACCACCTATTTGATCGATACTTGGATTGACAATGTTTATTATTTCAAGATAACTAGTAAATAAAAAATTAGAGTACTTCAACAAAGGATTATATGATCAATAGGTGGGAGTTTTCGGCAATTCTTCAAACAGAAAAGAGCATAATATGACAAAAATGCCTAACTACCTATTTGATCGCCGCGCAAAGCATTTGCAGTGATCATTAACTTGACTCTAGCTATTATTTGAAGCGTAATAACAAATAAAAAAAATGATGATACCTCAACATAGTGTTATCTATAGAAAACTCGCAATTTTCCTAAGGTTCTTCGAGTAGAAATGACTTTAAGAAGGTGAAATTAACTAACTACCTATTTGATCGATACATGGATTGACAATGCTTAAAATTTCAAGATAACTAATAAATAAAAAATTATGGTACTTCAACAAAGGATTATATATTCAATAGGTAGGAGTTTTCGGCAATTCGTCAAACAGAAATGAGCATAATATGACAAAAAATGCCCAACTACATATTTGATCGCCGCACAAAATATTTGCAGTGATCCTTAACTTTACTCTAGCTATTATTTGAAGCGTAAGAATAAATAAAAAAATGATGATACCTCAACATAGTGTTATCTATACAAAAGTCGCAATTTTCCTAAGGTTCTTCGAGTAGAAGTGACTTTAAGAAGGTGAAATTAACTAACCACCTATTTGATCGATACTCGGATTGACAATGTTTAATATTTCAAGATAACTCGTAAATAAAAAATTAGAGTACTTCACCAAAGGATTATATAATCAATAGGTGGGAGTTTTCGGCAATTCTTCAAACAGAAAAGAGCATAATATGACAAAAATGCCTAACTACCTATATGATCCCCGCGCAAAGCATTTGCCGTGATCACTTACTTGACTCTAGCTATTATTTGAAGCGTAATAACAAATAAAAAAAATGATGATACCTCAACATAGTGTTATCTATAGAAAACTCGCAATTTTCCTAAGGTTCTTCGAGTAGAAAAGACTTTAAGAAGGTGAAATTAACTAACTACCTATTTGATCGATACATGGATTGACAATGCTTAAAATTTCAAGATAACTAATAAATAAAAAATTAGGGTACTTCAACAAACGATTATATATTCAATAGTTAGGAGTTTTCGGCAATTCGTCAAACAGAAATAAGCATAATAAGTCAAAAAATGCCTAACTACATATTTGATCGCCGCACAAAACATTTGCAGTTATCCTTAACTTGACTATAGCTATTATTTGAAGCGTAATAATAATTAAAAAAATGATGATACATCAACATAGTGTTATCTATACAAAAGTCGCAATTTTGCTAAGGTTCTTCGAGTAGAAGTGACTTTAAGAAGGTGAAATTAACTAACCACCTATTTGATCGATACTTGGATTGACAATGTTTATTATTTCAAGATAACTAGTAAATAAAAAATTAGAGTACTTCAACAAAGTATTATATAATCAATAGGTGGGAGTTTTCGGCAATTCTTCAAACAGAAAAAGAGCATAATATGAAAAAAAGGCCTAACCAACAATTTGATCGCCGCGCAAAACATTTGCATTGATCCTTAACTTGACTCTAGCTATTATTTGAAGCGCAATAACAAATAAAAAAATGATGATACCTCAACATAGTGTTATCTATAGAAAACTCGCAATTTTCCTAAGGTTCTTCGAGTAGAAATGACTTTAAGAAGGTGAAATTAACTAACTACCTATTTGATCGATACATGGATTGACAATGTTTATTATTTCAAGATAACTAGTAAATAAAAAAGTAGAGTACTTCAATAAAGGATTATATAATCAATAGGCGGGAGTTTTCGGCAATTCTTCAAACAGAAAAAGAGCATAATATGAAAAAAAGGCCTAACCAACAATTTGATCGCCGCGCAAAACATTTGCATTGATCCTTAACTTGACTCTAGCTATTATTTGAAGCGCAATAACAAATTAACTCCCGCCTATTGATTATATAATCCTTTGTTGAAGTACTCTAATTTTTTATTAACTAGTTATCTTGAAATAATAAATATTGTCAATCCATGTATCGATCAAATAGGTAGTTAGTTAATTTCACCTTCTTAAAGTCATTTCTACTCGAAGAACCTTAGGAAAATTGCGAGTTTTCTATAGATAACACTATGTTGAGGTATCATCATCAATTTTGCTAAGGTTCTTCGAGTAGAAGTGACTTTAAGAAGGTGAAATTAACTAACCACCTATTTGATCGATACTTGGATTGACAATATTTATTATTTCAAGATAACTAGTTAATAAAAAATTAGAGTACTTCAACAAAGGATTATATAATCAATAGGCGGGAGTTTTCGGCAATTCTTCAAACAGAAATGAGCATAATATGAAAAAAAAAGGCCTAACTACCTATTTGATCGTCGCGCAAAACATTTGCAGGGATCTTTAACTTGACTCTAGCTATTATTTGAAGCGTAATAATAAATAAAAAAATGATAATACCTCAACATAGTGTTTTCAATAGAAAAGTCACAATTTTCCTAAGGTTTTTCGAGTAGAAATGACTTTAAGAAGGTAAAATTAACTAACTACCTATTTGATCGATACACGGATTGACAATGCTTACAATTTCAAGATAACTAATAAATAAAAAATTGGGGCACTTCAACAAAGGATTATATATTCAATAGGTAGGAGTTTTCGGCAATTCGTCAAATAGAAATGAGCATAATATGACAAAAAATGCCTAACTACCTATTTGATCGCCGCGCAAAACATTTGCAGTGATCCTTAACTTGACTCTAGCTATTATTTGAAGCGTAATAATAAATAAAAAAATGATAAAACCTCAACATAGTGTTATCAATAGAAAAGTCGCAATTTTCCTAAGGTTCTTCGAGTAGAAATGACTTTAAGAAGGTAAAATTAACTAACCACCTGTTTGTTCGATAACTGCATTGACAATGCTTAAAATTTTAAGATAACTAATAGATAAAAAATTAGGGTACTTCTACAAAGGATTATATATTCAATAGGTAGGAGTTTTCGGCAATTCGTCAAACAGAAATGAGCATAATATGACAAAAAATGCCCAACAACATATTTGATCGCCGCACAAAATATTTGCAGTGATCCTTAACTTTACTCTAGCTATTATTTGAAGCGTAATAATAATTAAAAAAATGATGATACCTCAACATAGTGTTATCTATACAAAAGTTGCAATTTTCCTAAGGTTCTTCGAGTAGAAGTGACTTTAAGAAGGTGAAATTAACTAACCACCTATTTGATCGATACTTGGATTGACAATGTTTATTATTTCAAGATAACTAGTAAATAAAAAATTAGAGTACTTCAACAAAGGATTATATAATCAATAGGTGGGAGTTTTCGGCAATTCTTCAAACAGAAAAGAGCATAATATGACAAAAATGCCTAACTACCTATTTGATCGCCGCGCAATGCATTTGCAGTGATCATTAACTTGACTCTAGCTATTATTTGAAGCGTAATAACAAATAAAAAAAATGATGATACCTCAACATAGTGTTATCTATAGAAAACTCGCAATTTTCCTAAGGTTCTTCGAGTAGAAAAGACTTTAAGAAGGTGAAATTAACTAACTACCTATTTGATCGATACATGGATTGACAATGCTTAAAATTTCAAGATAACTAATAAATAAAAAATTAGGGTACTTCAACAAACGATTATATATTCAATAGTTAGGAGTTTTCGGCAATTCGTCAAACAGAAATAAGCATAATAAGTCAAAAAATGCCTAACTACATATTTGATCGCCGCACAAAACATTTGCAGTGATCCTTAACTTGACTATAGCTATTATTTGAAGCGTAATAATAATTAAAAAAATGATGATACATCAACATAGTGTTATCTATACAAAAGTCGCAATTTTGCTAAGGTTCTTCGAGTAGAAGTGACTTTAAGAAGGTGAAATTAACTAACCACCTATTTGATCGATACTTGGATTGACAATGTTTATTATTTCAAGATAACTAGTAAATAAAAAATTAGAGTACTTCAACAAAGGATTATATAATCAATAGGTGGGAGTTTTCGGCAATTCTTCAAACAGAAAAGAGCATAATATGACAAAAATGCCTAACTACCTATTTGATCGCCGCGCAAAGCATTTGCAGTGACCATTAACTTGACTCTAGCTATTATTTGAAGCGTAATAACAAATAAAAAAAATGATGATACCTCAACATAGTGTTATCTATAGAAAAGTCGCAATTTTCCTAAGGTTCTTCGAGTAGAAAAGACTTTAAGAAGGTGAAATTAACTAACTACCTATTTGATCGATACATGGATTGACAATGCTTAAAATTTCAAGATAACTAATAAATAAAAAATTAGGGTACTTCAACAAAGGATTATATATTCAATAGTTAGGAGTTTTCGGCAATTCGTCAAACAGAAATACGTATAATATGTCAAAAAATGCCTAACTACATATTTGATCGCCGCACAAAACATTTGCAGTGATCCTTAACTTGACTCCAGCTATTATTTGAAGCGTAATAATAAATAAAAAAATGATGATACATCAACATAGTGTTATTTATACAAAAGTCGCAATTTTGCTAAGGTTCTTCGAGTAGAAGTGACTTTAAGAAGGTAAAATTAACTAACCACCTATTTGATCGATACTTGGATTGACAATGTTTATTATTTCAAGATAACTAGTAAATAAAAAAGTAGAGTACTTCAATAAAGGATTATATAATCAATAGGCGGGAGTTTTCGGCAATTCTTCAAACAGAAAAAGAGCATAATATGAAAAAAAGGCCTAACCACCAATTTGATCGCCGCGCAAAACATTTGCAGTGATCCTTAACTTTACTCTAGCTATTTTTTGAAGCGTAAGAATAAATAAAAAAATGATGATACCTCAACATAGTGTTATCTATACAAAAGTTGCAATTTTCCTAAGGTTCTTCGAGTAGAAGTGACTTTAAGAAGGTGAAATTAACTAACCACCTATTTGATCGATACTTGGATTGACAATGTTTATTATTTCAAGATAACTAGTAAATAAAAAATTAGAGTACTTCAACAAAGGATTATATAATCAATAGGTGGGAGTTTTCGGCAATTCTTCAAACAGAAAAGAGCATAATATGACAAAAATGCCTAACTACCTATTTGATCGCCGCGCAATGCATTTGCAGTGATCATTAACTTGACTCTAGCTATTATTTGAAGCGTAATAACAAATAAAAAAAATGATGATACCTCAACATAGTGTTATCTATAGAAAACTCGCAATTTTCCTAAGGTTCTTCGAGTAGAAAAGACTTTAAGAAGGTGAAATTAACTAACTACCTATTTGATCGATACATGGATTGACAATGCTTAAAATTTCAAGATAACTAATAAATAAAAAATTAGGGTACTTCAACAAACGATTATATATTCAATAGTTAGGAGTTTTCGGCAATTCGTCAAACAGAAATAAGCATAATAAGTCAAAAAATGCCTAACTACATATTTGATCGCCGCACAAAACATTTGCAGTGATCCTTAACTTGACTATAGCTATTATTTGAAGCGTAATAATAATTAAAAAAATGATGATACATCAACATAGTGTTATCTATACAAAAGTCGCAATTTTGCTAAGGTTCTTCGAGTAGAAGTGACTTTAAGAAGGTGAAATTAACTAACCACCTATTTGATCGATACTTGGATTGACAATGTTTATTATTTCAAGATAACTAGTAAATAAAAAATTAGAGTACTTCAACAAAGGATTATATAATCAATAGGTGGGAGTTTTCGGCAATTCTTCAAACAGAAAAGAGCATAATATGACAAAAATGCCTAACTACCTATTTGATCGCCGCGCAAAGCATTTGCAGTGACCATTAACTTGACTCTAGCTATTATTTGAAGCGTAATAACAAATAAAAAAATGATGATACCTCAACATAGTGTTATCTATAGAAAAGTCGCAATTTTCCTAAGGTTCTTCGAGTAGAAAAGACTTTAAGAAGGTGAAATTAACTAACTACCTATTTGATCGATACATGGATTGACAATGCTTAAAATTTCAAGATAACTAATAAATAAAAAATTAGGGTACTTCAACAAAGGATTATATATTCAATAGTTAGTAGTTTTCGGCAATTCGTCAAACAGAAATACGTATAATATGTCAAAAAATGCCTAACTACATATTTGATCGCCGCACAAAACATTTGCAGTGATCCTTAACTTGACTCCAGCTATTATTTGAAGCGTAATAATAAATAAAAAAATGATGATACATCAACATAGTGTTATCTATACAAAAGTCGCAATTTTGCTAAGGTTCTTCGAGTAGAAATGACTTTAAGAAGGTAAAATTAACTAACCACCTATTTGATCGATACTTGGATTGACAATGTTTATTATTTCAAGATAACTAGTAAATAAAAAAGTAGAGTACTTCAATAAAGGATTATATAATCAATATGCGGGAGTTTTCGGCAATTCTTCAAACAGAAAAAGAGCATAATATGAAAAAAAGGCCTAACCACCAATTTGATCGCCGCGCAAAACATTTGCATTGATCCTTAACTTGACTCTAGCTATTATTTGAAGCGTAATAACAAATAAAAAAATGATGATACCTCAACATAGTGTTATCTATAGAAAACTCGCAATTTTCCTAAGGTTCTTCGAGTAGAAATGACTTTAAGAAGGTGAAATTAACTAACTACCTATTTGATCGATACATGGATTGACAATGCTTAAAATTTCAAGATAACTAATAAATAAAAAATTAGGGTACTTCAACAAAGGATTATATATTCAATAGGTAGGAGTTTTCGGCAATTCGTCAAACAGAAATGAGCATAATATGACAAAAAATGCCCAACTACATATTTGATCGCCGCACAAAATATTTGCAGTGATCCTTAACTTTACTCTAGCTATTATTTGAAGCGTAAGAATAAATAAAAAAATGATGATACCTCAACATAGTGTTATCTATACAAAAGTTGCAATTTTCCTAAGGTTCTTCGAGTAGAAGTGACTTTAAGAAGGTGAAATTAACTAACCACCTATTTGATCGATACTTGGATTGACAATGTTTATTATTTCAAGATAACTAGTAAATAAAAAATTAGTGTACTTCAACAAAGGATTATATAATCAATAGGTGGGAGTTTTCGGCAATTCTTCAAACAGAAAAGAGCATAATATGACAAAAATGCCTAACTACCTATTTGATCGCCGCGCAAAGCATTTGCAGTGATCATTAACTTGACTCTAGCTATTATTTGAAGCGTAATAACAAATAAAAAAAATGATGATACCTCAACATAGTGTTATCTATAGAAAACTCGCAATTTTCCTAAGGTTCATCGAGTAGAAAAGACTTTAAGAAGGTGAAATTAACTAACTACCTATTTGATCGATACATGGATTTACAATGCTTAAAATTTCAAGATAACTAATAAATAAAAAATTAGTGTACTTCAACAAACGATTATATATTCAATAGTTAGGAGTTTTCGGCAATTCGTCAAACAGAAATAAGCATAATAAGTCAAAAAATGCCTAACTACATATTTGATCGCCGCACAAAACATTTGCAGTGATCCTTAACTTGACTATAGCTATTATTTGAAGAGTAATAATAATTAAAAAAATGATGATACATCAACATAGTGTTATCTATACAAAAGTCGCAATTTTGCTAAGGTTCTTCGAGTAGAAGTGACTTTAAGAAGGTGAAATTAACTAACCACCTATTTGATCGATACTTGGATTGACAATATTTATTATTTCAAGATAACTAGTTAATAAAAAATTAGAGTACTTCAACAAAGGATTATATAATCAATAGGCGGGAGTTTTCGGCAATTCTTCAAACAGAAATGAGCATAATATGAAAAAAAAAGGCCTAACTACCTATTTGATCGCCGCGCAAAACATTTGCAGGGATCTTTAACTTGACTCTAGCTATTATTTGAAGCGTAATAATAAATAAAAAAATGATAATACCTCAACATAGTGTTTTCAATAGAAAAGTCACAATTTTCCTAAGGTTTTTCGAGTAGAAATGACTTTAAGAAGGTAAAATTAACTAACTACCTATTTGATCGATACACGGATTGACAATGCTTACAATTTCAAGATAACTAATAAATAAAAAATTGGGGCACTTCAACAAAGGATTATATATTCAATAGGTAGGAGTTTTCGGCAATTCGTCAAATAGAAATGAGCATAATATGACAAAAAATGCCTAACTACCTATTTGATCGCCGCGCAAAACATTTGCAGTGATCCTTAACTTGACTCTAGCTATTATTTGAAGCGTAATAATAAATAAAAAAATGATAAAACCTCAACATAGTGTTATCAATAGAAAAGTCGCAATTTTCCTAAGGTTCTTCGAGTAGAAATGACTTTAAGAAGGTAAAATTAACTAACTACCTATTTGATCGATACATGGATTGACAATGCTTACAATTTCAAGATAACTAATAAATAAAAAATTGGGGCACTTCAACAAATGATTATATATTCAATAGGTAGGAGTTTTCGGCAATTCTTCAAATAGAAATGAGCATAATATGACAAAAAATGCCTAACTACCTATTTGATCGCCGCGCAAAACATTTGCAGTGATCCTTAACTTGACTCTAGCTATTATTTGAAGCGTAATAATCAATAAAAAAATGATCGTACATCAACATAGTGTTATCTATACAAAAGTCGCAATTTTCCTAAGGTTCTTCGAGTAGAAATGACTTTAAGAAGGTAAAATTAACTAACCACCTGTTTGTTCGATAACTGCATTGACAATGCTTAAAATTTTAAGATAACTAATAGATAAAAAATTAGGGTACTTCTACAAAGGATTATATATTCAATAGGTAGGAGTTTTCGGCAATTCGTCAAACAGAAATGAGCATAATATGACAAAAAATTCCCAACAACATATTTGATCGCCGCACAAAATATTTGCAGTGATCCTTAACTTTACTCTAGCTATTATTTGAAGCGTAAGAATAAATAAAAAAATGATGATACCTCAACATAGTGTTATCTATACAAAAGTTGCAATTTTCCTAAGGTTCTTCGAGTAGAAGTGACTTTAAGAAGGTGAAATTAACTAACCACCTATTTGATCGATACTTGGATTGACAATGTTTATTATTTCAAGATAACTAGTAAATAAAAAATTAGAGTACTTCAACAAAGGATTATATAATCAATAGGTGGGAGTTTTCGGCAATTCTTCAAACAGAAAAGAGCATAATATGACAAAAATGCCTAACTACCTATTTGATCGCCGCGCAATGCATTTGCAGTGATCATTAACTTGACTCTAGCTATTATTTGAAGCGTAATAACAAATAAAAAAAATGATGATACCTCAACATAGTGTTATCTATAGAAAACTCGCAATTTTCCTAAGGTTCTTCGAGTAGAAAAGACTTTAAGAAGGTGAAATTAACTAACTACCTATTTGATCGATACATGGATTGACAATGCTTAAAATTTCAAGATAACTAATAAATAAAAAATTAGGGTACTTCAACAAACGATTATATATTCAATAGTTAGGAGTTTTCGGCAATTCGTCAAACAGAAATAAGCATAATAAGTCAAAAAATGCCTAACTACATATTTGATCGCCGCACAAAACATTTGCAGTGATCCTTAACTTGACTATAGCTATTATTTGAAGCGTAATAATAATTAAAAAAATGATGATACATCAACATAGTGTTATCTATACAAAAGTCGCAATTTTGCTAAGGTTCTTCGAGTAGAAGTGACTTTAAGAAGGTGAAATTAACTAACCACCTATTTGATCGATACTTGGATTGACAATGTTTATTATTTCAAGATAACTAGTAAATAAAAAATTAGAGTACTTCAACAAAGGATTATATAATCAATAGGTGGGAGTTTTCGGCAATTCTTCAAACAGAAAAGAGCATAATATGACAAAAATGCCTAACTACCTATTTGATCGCCGCGCAAAGCATTTGCAGTGACCATTAACTTGACTCTAGCTATTATTTGAAGCGTAATAACAAATAAAAAAAATGATGATACCTCAACATAGTGTTATCTATAGAAAAGTCGCAATTTTCCTAAGGTTCTTCGAGTAGAAATGACTTTAAGAAGGTGAAATTAACTAACTACCTATTTGATCGATACATGGATTGACAATGCTTAAAATTTCAAGATAACTAATAAATAAAAAATTAGGGTACTTCAACAAAGGATTATATATTCAATAGTTAGGAGTTTTCGGCAATTCGTCAAACAGAAATACGTATAATATGTCAAAAAATGCCTAACTACATATTTGATCGCCGCACAAAACATTTGCAGTGATCCTTAACTTGACTCCAGCTATTATTTGAAGCGTAATAATAAATAAAAAAATGATGATACATCAACATAGTGTTATCTATACAAAAGTCGCAATTTTGCTAAGGTTCTTCGAGTAGAAGTGACTTTAAGAAGGTAAAATTAACTAACCACCTATTTGATCGATACTTGGATTGACAATGTTTATTATTTCAAGATAACTAGTAAATAAAAAAGTAGAGTACTTCAATAAAGGAATATATAATCAATAGGCGGGAGTTTTCGGCAATTCTTCAAACAGAAAAAGAGCATAATATGAAAAAAAGGCCTAACCACCAATTTGATCGCCGCGCAAAACATTTGCAGTGATCCTTAACTTTACTCTAGCTATTATTTGAAGCGTAAGAATAAATAAAAAAATGATGATACCTCAACATAGTGTTATCTATACAAAAGTTGCAATTTTCCTAAGGTTCTTCGAGTAGAAGTGACTTTAAGAAGGTGAAATTAACTAACCACCTATTTGATCGATACTTGGATTGACAATGTTTATTATTTCAAGATAACTAGTAAATAAAAAATTAGAGTACTTCAACAATGGATTATATAATCAATAGGTGGGAGTTTTCGGCAATTCTTCAAACAGAAAAGAGCATAATATGACAAAAATGCCTAACTACCTATTTGATCGCCGCGCAATGCATTTGCAGTGATCATTAACTTGACTCTAGCTATTATTTGAAGCGTAATAACAAATAAAAAAAATGATGATACCTCAACATAGTGTTATCTATAGAAAACTCGCAATTTTCCTAAGGTTCTTCGAGTAGAAAAGACTTTAAGAAGGTGAAATTAACTAACTACCTATTTGATCGATACATGAATTGACAATGCTTAAAATTTCAAGATAACTAATAAATAAAAAATTAGGGTACTTCAACAAACGATTATATATTCAATAGTTAGGAGTTTTCGGCAATTCGTCAAACAGAAATAAGCATAATAAGTCAAAAAATGCCTAACTACATATTTGATCGCCGCACAAAACATTTGCAGTGATCCTTAACTTGACTATAGCTATTATTTGAAGCGTAATAATAATTAAAAAAATGATGATACATCAACATAGTGTTATCTATACAAAAGTCGCAATTTTGCTAAGGTTCTTCGAGTAGAAGTGACTTTAAGAAGGTGAAATTAACTAACCACCTATTTGATCGATACTTGGATTGACAATGTTTATTATTTCAAGATAACTAGTAAATAAAAAATTAGAGTACTTCAACAAAGGATTATATAATCAATAGGTGGGAGTTTTCGGCAATTCTTCAAACAGAAAAGAGCATAATATGACAAAAATGCCTAACTACCTATTTGATCGCCGCGCAAAGCATTTGCAGTGACCATTAACTTGACTCTAGCTATTATTTGAAGCGTAATAACAAATAAAAAAATGATGATACCTCAACATAGTGTTATCTATAGAAAAGTCGCAATTTTCCTAAGGTTCTTCGAGTAGAAAAGACTTTAAGAAGGTGAAATTAACTAACTACCTATTTGATCGATACATGGATTGACAATGCTTAAAATTTCAAGATAACTAATAAATAAAAAATTAGGGTACTTCAACAAAGGATTATATATTCAATAGTTAGTAGTTTTCGGCAATTCGTCAAACAGAAATACGTATAATATGTCAAAAAATGCCTAACTACATATTTGATCGCCGCACAAAACATTTGCAGTGATCCTTAACTTGACTCCAGCTATTATTTGAAGCGTAATAATAAATAAAAAAATGATGATACATCAACATAGTGTTATCTATACAAAAGTCGCAATTTTGCTAAGGTTCTTCGAGTAGAAGTGACTTTAAGAAGGTAAAATTAACTAACCACCTATTTGATCGATACTTGGATTGACAATGTTTATTATTTCAAGATAACTAGTAAATAAAAAAGTAGAGTACTTCAATAAAGGATTATATAATCAATAGGCGGGAGTTTTCGGCAATTCTTCAAACAGAAAAAGAGCATAATATGAAAAAAAGGCCTAACCACCAATTTGATCGCCGCGCAAAACATTTGCATTGATCCTTAACTTGACTCTAGCTATTATTTGAAGCGTAATAACAAATAAAAAAATGATGATACCTCAACATAGTGTTATCTATAGAAAACTCGCAATTTTCCTAAGGTTCTTCGAGTAGAAATGACTTTAAGAAGGTGAAATTAACTAACTACCTATTTGATCGATACATGGATTGACAATGCTTAAAATTTCAAGATAACTAATAAATAAAAAATTAGGGTACTTCAACAAAGGATTATATATTCAATAGGTAGGAGTTTTCGGCAATTCGTCAAACAGAAATGAGCATAATATGACAAAAAATGCCCAACTACATATTTGATCGCCGCACAAAATATTTGCAGTGATCCTTAACTTTACTCTAGCTATTATTTGAAGCGTAAGAATAAATAAAAAAATGATGATACCTCAACATAGTGTTATCTATACAAAAGTTGCAATTTTCCTAAGGTTCTTCGAGTAGAAGTGACTTTAAGAAGGTGAAATTAACTAACCACCTATTTGATCGATACTTGGATTGACAATGTTTATTATTTCAAGATAACTAGTAAATAAAAAATTAGTGTACTTCAACAAAGGATTATATAATCAATAGGTGGGAGTTTTCGGCAATTCTTCAAACAGAAAAGAGCATAATATGACAAAAATGCCTAACTACCTATTTGATCGCCGCGCAAAGCATTTGCAGTGATCATTAACTTGACTCTAGCTATTATTTGAAGCGTAATAACAAATAAAAAAAATGATGATACCTCAACATAGTGTTATCTATAGAAAACTCGCAATTTTCCTAAGGTTCTTCGAGTAGAAAAGACTTTAAGAAGGTGAAATTAACTAACTACCTATTTGATCGATACATGGATTTACAATGCTTAAAATTTCAAGATAACTAATAAATAAAAAATTAGTGTACTTCAACAAACGATTATATATTCAATAGTTAGGAGTTTTCGGCAATTCGTCAAACAGAAATAAGCATAATAAGTCAAAAAATGCCTAACTACATATTTGATCGCCGCACAAAACATTTGCAGTGATCCTTAACTTGACAATAGCTATTATTTGAAGAGTAATAATAATTAAAAAAATGATGATACATCAACATAGTGTTATCTATACAAAAGTCGCAATTTTGCTAAGGTTCTTCGAGTAGAAGTGACTTTAAGAAGGTGAAATTAACTAACCACCTATTTGATCGATACTTGGATTGACAATATTTATTATTTCAAGATAACTAGTTAATAAAAAATTAGAGTACTTCAACAAAGGATTATATAATCAATAGGCGGGAGTTTTCGGCAATTCTTCAAACAGAAATGAGCATAATATGAAAAAAAAAGGCCTAACTACCTATTTGATCGCCGCGCAAAACATTTGCAGGGATCTTTAACTTGACTCTAGCTATTATTTGAAGCGTAATAATAAATAAAAAAATGATAATACCTCAACATAGTGTTTTCAATAGAAAAGTCACAATTTTCCTAAGGTTTTTCGAGTAGAAATGACTTTAAGAAGGTAAAATTAACTAACTACCTATTTGATCGATACACGGATTGACAATGCTTACAATTTCAAGATAACTAATAAATAAAAAATTGGGGCACTTCAACAAAGGATTATATATTCAATAGGTAGGAGTTTTCGGCAATTCGTCAAATAGAAATGAGCATAATATGACAAAAAATGCCTAACTACCTATTTGATCGCCGCGCAAAACATTTGCAGTGATCCTTAACTTGATTCTAGCTATTATTTGAAGCGTAATAATCAATAAAAAAATGATCGTACATCAACATATTGTTATCTATACAAAAGTCGCAATTTTCCTAAGGTTCTTCGAGTAGAAATGACTTTAAGAAGGTAAAATTAACTAACCACCTGTTTGTTCGATACATGGATTGACAATGCTTAAAATTTTAAGATAACTAATAAATAAAAAATTAGGGTACTTCTACAACGGATTATATATTCAATAGGTAGGAGTTTTCGGCAATTCATCAAACCGAAATGAGCATAATATGACAAAAATGCCTAACTACCTATTTGATCGCCGCGCAAAAGATTTGCAACGGTCCTTAACTTGACTCTAGCTATTTTTTGAAGCGTAATAACAAATAAAAAAATGATGATACCTCAACATAGTGTTATCTATAGAAAAGTCGTAATTTTCATAAGGTTCTTCGAGTAGAAATGACTTTAAGAAGGTGAAATTAACTAACCACCTTTTTGATCGATACTTGGATTGACAATGCTTAAAATTTCAAGATAACTAATAAATAAAAAATTAGGTTACTTCAACAAAGGATTATATATTCAATAGGTTGGAGTTTTCGGCAATTCGTCAAACAGAAATGAGCATAATATGACAAAAATGCCTCAATACCTATTTGATCGCCGCGCAAAACATTTGCAGTGATCCTTAACTTGACTCTAGCTATTATTTGAAGAGTATTAACAAATAAAAAAATGATGATACCTCAACATAGTGTTATCTATAGAAAAGTCGCAATTTTCCTAAGGTTCTTCGAGTACAAATGACTTTATATAGGTAAAATTAACTAACTACCTATTTGATCGATACATGGATTGACAATGCTTTAAATTTCAAGATAACTACTAAATAAAAAATTCGGGTACATCAACAAAGGATTATATATTCAATAGGTAGGAGTTTTCGGCAATTCTTCAAACAGAAAAGAGCATAATATGACAAAAATGCCTAACTACCTATTTGATCGCCGCGCAAAGCATTTGCAGTGATCCTTAACTTGACTCTAGTTATTATTTGAAGCGTAATAACAAATAAAAAAATGATGATACCTCAACATAGTGTTATCAATAGAAAAGTCGCAATTTTGCTAAGGTTCTTCGAGTAGAAATGACTTTAAGAAGGTAAAATTAACTAACTACCTATTTGATCGATACATGGATTGACAATGCTTACAATTTCAAGATAACTAATAAATAAAAAATTGGGGCACTTCAACAAAGATTATATATTCAATAGGTAGGAGTTTTCGGCAATTCGTCAAATAGAAATGAGCATAATATGACAAAAAATGCCTAACTACCTATTTGATCGCCGCGTAAAACATTTGCAATGATCCTTAACTTGACTCTAGCTATCATTTGAAGCGTAATAATCAATAAAAAAATGATCGTACATCAACATAGTGTTATCTATACAAAAGTCGCAATTTTCCTAAGGTTCTTCGAGTAGAAATGACTTTTAGAAGGTAAAATTAACTAACCACATGTTTGTTCGATACATGGATTGACAATGCTTAAAATTTTAAGATAACTAATAGATAAAAAATTAGGGTACTTCCACAAACGATTATATATTCAATAGGTAGGAGTTTTCGGCAATTCGTCAAACAGAAATGACATAATATGACAAAAATGCCTAACTACCTATTTGATCGCCGCGCAAAAGATTTGCAACGATCCTTAACTTGACTCTAGCTATTTTTTGAAGCGTAATAACAAATAAAAAAAATGATGATACCTCAACATAGTGTTATCTATAGAAAAGTCGCAATTTTCCTAAGGTTCTTCGAGTAGAAATGACTTTAAGGAGGTGAAATTAACTAACCACCTTTTTTAATCGATACTTGGATTGACAATGCTTAAAATTTCAAGATAACTAATAAATAAAAAATTAGGTTACTTCAACAAAGGATTATATATTCAATAGGTAGGAGTTTTCGGCAATTCGTCAAACAGAAATGAGCATAATATGACAAAAATGCCTCAATACCTATTTGATCGCCGCGCAAAACATTTACAGTGATCCTTAACTTGACTCTAGCTATTATTTGAAGAGTAATAAAAAATAAAAAAATGATGATACCTCAACATAGTGTTATCTATAGAAAAGTCGCAATTTTCCTAAGGTTCTTCGAGTACAAATGACTTTAAGTAGGTAAAATTAACTAACTACCTATTTGATCGATACATGGATTGACAATGCTTAAAATTTCAAGATAACTAGTAAATAAAAAATTCGGGTACATCAACAAAGGATTATATATTCAATAGGTAGGAGTTTTCGGCAATTCTTCAAACAGAAAAGAGCTTAATATGACAAAAATGCCTAACTACCTATTTGATCGCCGCGCAAAGTATTTGCAGTGATCCTTAACTTGACTCTAGCTATTATTTGAAGCGTAATAACAAATAAAAAAATGATGATACCTCAACATAGTGTTATCTATAGAAAAGTCGCAATTTTCTAAGGTTCTTCGAGTAGAAAAGAATTTAAGAAGGTGAAATTAACTAACTACCTATTTGATCGATACATGGATTGACAATGCTTAAAATTTCAAGATAACTAATAAATAAAAAATTAGGGTACTTCAACAAAGGATTATATATTCAATAGGTAGGAGTTTTCGGCAATTCGTCAAACAAAAATAAGCATAATATGTCAAAAAATGCCTAACTACATATTTGATCGCCGCACAAAACATTTGCAGTGATCCTTAACTTGACTCTAGCTATTATATGAAGCGTAATAATAAATAAAAAAATGATGAGACATCAATATAGTGTTATCTATACAAAAGTCGCAAATTTGCTAAGGTTCTTCGAGTAGAAGTGACTTTAAGAAGGTGAAATTAACTAACCACCTATTTGATCGATACTTGGATTGACAATGTTTATTATTTCAAGATAACTAGTTAATAAAAAATTAGAGTACTTCAACAAAGGATTATATAATCAATAGGCGGGAGTTTTCGGCAATTCTTCAAACAGAAAAGAGCATAATATGAAAAAAAGGCCTAACTACCTATTTGATCGCCGCGTAAAACATTTGCAGGGATCCTTAACTTGACTCTAGCTATTATTTGAAGCGTAATAATAAATAAAAAAATGATAAAACCTCAACATAGTGTTATCAATAGAAAAGTCGCAATTTTCCTAAGGTTCTTCGAGTAGAAATGACTTTAAGAAGGTAAAATTAACTAACTACCTATTTGATCGATACATGGATTGACAATGCTTAGAATTTCAAGATAACTAATAAATAAAAAATTGCGGCACTTCAACAAAGGATTATACATTCAATAGGTAGGAGTTTTCGGCAATTCGTCAAATAGAAATGAGCATAATATGACAAAAAATGCCTAACTACCTATTTGATCGCCGCGCAAAACATTTGCAGTGATCCTTAACTTGACTCTACCTATTATTTGAAGCGTAATAATGAATAAAAAAATGATCGTACATCAACATAGTGTTATCTATACAAAAGTCGCAATTTTCCTAAGGTTCTTCGAGTAGAAATGACTTTTAGAAGGTAAAATTAACTAACCACATGTTTGTTCGATACATGGATTGACAATGCTTAAAATTTTAAGATAACTAATAGATAAAAAATTAGGGTACTTCCACAAACGATTATATATTCAATAGGTAGGAGTTTTCGGCAATTCGTCAAACAGAAATGACATAATATGACAAAAATGCCTAACTACCTATTTGATCGCCGCGCAAAAGATTTGCAACGATCCTTAACTTGACTCTAGCTATTTTTTGAAGCGTAATAACAAATAAAAAAAATGATGATACCTCAACATAGTGTTATCTATAGAAAAGTCGCAATTTTCCTAAGGTTCTTCGAGTAGAAATGACTTTAAGGAGGTGAAATTAACTAACCACCTTTTTTAATCGATACTTGGATTGACAATGCTTAAAATTTCAAGATAACTAATAAATAAAAAATTAGGTTACTTCAACAAAGGATTATATATTCAATAGGTAGGAGTTTTCGGCAATTCGTCAAACAGAAATGAGCATAATATGACAAAAATGCCTCAATACCTATTTGATCGCCGCGCAAAACATTTACAGTGATCCTTAACTTGACTCTAGCTATTATTTGAAGAGTAATAAAAAATAAAAAAATGATGATACCTCAACATAGTGTTATCTATAGAAAAGTCGCAATTTTCCTAAGGTTCTTCGAGTACAAATGACTTTAAGTAGGTAAAATTAACTAACTACCTATTTGATCGATACATGGATTGACAATGCTTAAAATTTCAAGATAACTAGTAAATAAAAAATTCGGGTACATCAACAAAGGATTATATATTCAATAGGTAGGAGTTTTCGGCAATTCTTCAAACAGAAAAGAGCTTAATATGACAAAAATGCCTAACTACCTATTTGATCGCCGCGCAAAGTATTTGCAGTGATCCTTAACTTGACTCTAGCTATTATTTGAAGCGTAATAACAAATAAAAAAATGATGATACCTCAACATAGTGTTATCTATAGAAAAGTCGCAATTTTCTAAGGTTCTTCGAGTAGAAAAGAATTTAAGAAGGTGAAATTAACTAACTACCTATTTGATCGATACATGGATTGACAATGCTTAAAATTTCAAGATAACTAATAAATAAAAAATTAGGGTACTTCAACAAAGGATTATATATTCAATAGGTAGGAGTTTTCGGCAATTCGTCAAACAGAAATAAGCATAATATGTCAAAAAATGCCTAACTACATATTTGATCGCCGCACAAAACATTTGCAGTGATCCTTAACTTGACTCTAGCTATTATATGAAGCGTAATAATAAATAAAAAAATGATGAGACATCAATATAGTGTTATCTATACAAAAGTCGCAAATTTGCTAAGGTTCTTCGAGTAGAAGTGACTTTAAGAAGGTGAAATTAACTAACCACCTATTTGATCGATACTTGGATTGACAATGTTTATTATTTCAAGATAACTAGTTAATAAAAAATTAGAGTACTTCAACAAAGGATTATATAATCAATAGGCGGGAGTTTTCGGCAATTCTTCAAACAGAAAAGAGCATAATATGAAAAAAAGGCCTAACTACCTATTTGATCGCCGCGTAAAACATTTGCAGGGATCCTTAACTTGACTCTAGCTATTATTTGAAGCGTAATAATAAATAAAAAAATGATAAAACCTCAACATAGTGTTATCAATAGAAAAGTCGCAATTTTCCTAAGGTTCTTCGAGTAGAAATGACTTTAAGAAGGTAAAATTAACTAACTACCTATTTGATCGATACATGGATTGACAATGCTTAGAATTTCAAGATAACTAATAAATAAAAAATTGCGGCACTTCAACAAAGGATTATACATTCAATAGGTAGGAGTTTTCGGCAATTCGTCAAATAGAAATGAGCATAATATGACAAAAAATGCCTAACTACCTATTTGATCGCCGCGCAAAACATTTGCAGTGATCCTTAACTTGACTCTACCTATTATTTGAAGCGTAATAATGAATAAAAAAATGATCGTACATCAACATAGTGTTATCTATACAAAAGTCGCAATTTTCCTAAGGTTCTTCGAGTAGAAATGACTTTAAGAAGGTAAAATTAACTAACCACATGTTTGTTCGATAACTGCATTGAAAATGCTTAAAATTTTAAGATAACTAATAGATAAAAAATTAGGGTACTTCTACAAAGGATTATATTTTCAATAGGTAGGAGTTTTCGGCAATTCGTCAAATAGAAATGAGCATAATATGACAAGAAATGCCTAACTACCTATTTGATCGCCGCGCAAAACATTTGAAGTGATCCTTAACTTGACTCTAGCTATTATTTGAAGCGTAATAATCAATAAAAAAATGATCGTACATCAACATAGTGTTATCCATACAAAAGTCGCAATTTTCCTAAGGTTCTTCGAGTAGAAATGACTTTAAGAAGGTAAAATTAACTAACCACCTGTTTGTTCGATACATGGATTGACAATGCTTAAAATTTTAAGTTAACTAATAGATAAAAAATTAGGGTACTTCTACAAAGGATTATATATTCAATAGGTAGGAGTTTTCGGCAATTCGTCAAACAGAAATGAGCATAATATGACAAAAATACCTTAATACCTATTTGATCGCAGCGCAAAACATTTGCAGTGATCCTTAACTTGACTCTAGCTATTATTTGAAGAGTAATAACAAATAAAAAAATGATGATACCTCAACATAGTGTTATCTATAGAAAAGTCGCAATTTTCCTCTGGTTCTTCGAGTAGAAATGACTTTAAGTAGGTAAAATTAACAAACTACCTATTTGATCGATACATGGATTGACAATGCTTAAAATTTCAAGACAACTAGTAAATAAAAAATTCGGGTACATCAACAAAGGATTATATATTCAATAGGTAGGAGTTTTCGGCAATTCGTCAAACAGAAATAAGCATAATATGTCAAAAAATGCCTAACCACATATTTGATCGCCGCGCAAAACATTTGCAGTGATCCTTAACTTGACTCTAGCTATTATTTGAAGCGTAATAATAAATAAAAAAATGATGATACATCAACATAGTGTTATCTATACAAAAAACTCAATTTTGCTAAGGTTCTTCGAGTAGAAGTGACTTTAAGAAGGTGAAATTAACTAACCACCTATTTTATCGATACTTGGATTGACAATGTTTATTATTTCAAGATAACTAGTTAATAAAAAATTATAGTACTTCAACAAAGGATTATATAATCAATAGGCGGGAGTTTTCAGCAATTCTTCAAACAGAAAAGAGCATAATATGAAAAAAAAGGCCAAACTACCCATTTGATCGCCGCGTAAAACATTTGCTGGGATCCTTAACTTGACTCTAGCTATTATTTGAAGCGTAATAATAAATAAAAAAATGATAAAACCTCAACATAGTGTTATCAATAGAAAAGTCGCAATTTTCCTAAGGTTCTTCGAGTAGAAATGACTTTAAGAAGGTAAAATTAACTAACTACCTATTTGATCGATACATGGATTGACAATGCTTACAATTTCAAGATAACTAATAAATAAAAAATTGGGGCACTTCAACAAATGATTATATATTCAATAGGTAGGAGTTTTCGGCAATTCGTCAAATAGAAATGAGCATAATATGACAAAAAATGCCTAACTACCTATTTGATCGCCGCGCAAAACATTTGCAGTGATCCTTAACTTGACTCTAGCTATTATTTGAAGCGTAATAATCAATAAAAAAATGATCGTACATCAACATAGTGTTATCTATACAAAAGTCGCAATTTTCCTAAGGTTCTTCGAGTAGAAATGACTTTAAGAAGGTAAAATTAACTAACCACCTGTTTGTTCGATAACTGCATTGACAATGCTTAAAATTTTAAGATAACTAATAGATAAAAAATTAGGGTACTTCTACAAAGGATTATATATTGAATAGGTAGGAGTTTTCGGCAATTCGTCAAACAGAAATGAGCATAATATGACAAAAATGCCAAACTACCTATTTGATCCCCGCGCAAAAGATTTGCAACGATCCTTAACTTGACACTAGCTATTTTTTGAAGCGTAATAACAAATAAAAAAATGATGATACCTCAACATAGTGTTATCTATAGAAAAGTCGCAATTTTCCTAAGGTTCTTCGAGTAGAAATGACTTTAAGAAGGTGAAATTAACTAACCACCTTTTTGATCGATACTTGGATTGACAATGCTTAAAATTTCAAGATAACTAATAAATAAAAAATTAGGTTACTTCAACAAAGGATTATATATTCAATAGGTAGGAGTTTTCGGCAATTCGTCAAACAGAAATGAGCATAATATGACAAAAATGCCTCAATACCTATTTGATCGCCGCGCAAATCATTTGCAGTGATCCTTAACTTGACTCTAGCTATTATTTGAAGCGTAATAACAAATAAAAAAATGATGATACCTCAACATAGTGTTATCTATTGAAATGTCGCAATTTTCCTAAGGTTCTTCGCGTAGAAAAGACTTTGAGAAGGTGAAATTAACTAACTACCTATTTGATCGATACATGGATTGACAATGCTTAAAATTTCAAGATAACTAATAAATAAAAAATTAGGGTACTTCAACAAAGGATTATATATTCAATAGGTAGGAGTTTTCGGCAATTCGTCAAACAGAAATAAGCATAATATGTCAAAAAATGCCTAACTACATATTTGATCGCCGCGCAAAACATTTGCAGTGATCCTTAACTTGACTCTAGCTATTATTTGAAGCGTAATAATAAATAAAAAAATGATGATACATCAACATAGTGTTATCTATACAAAAGTCGCAATTTTCCTAAGGTTCTTCGAGTAGAAGTGACTTTAAGAAGGTGAAATTAACTAACCACCTATTTGATCGATACTTGGATTGACAATGTTTATTATTTCAAGATAACTGGTAAATAAAAAATTAGAGTACTTCAACAAAGGATTATATATTCAATAGGCGGAAGTTTTCGGCAATTCTTCAAACAGAAAAGAGCATAATATGAAAAAAAGGCCTAACTACCTATTTGATCGCGGCGCAAAACATTTGCAAGGATCCTTAACTTGACTCTAGCTATTATTTGAAGCGTAATAATAAATAAAAAAATGATAATACCTCAACATAGTGCTATCAATAGAAAAGTCGCAATTTTCCTAAGGTTCTTCGAGTAGAAATGACTTTAAGAAGGTAAAATTAACTAACCACCTGTTTGTTCGATACATGGATTGACAATGCTTAAAATTTTAAGATAACTAATAGATAAAAAATTAGGGTACTTCTACAAAGGATTATATATTCAATAGGTAGGAGTTTTCGGCAATTCGTCATACAGAAATAAGCATAATATGTCAAAAAATGCCTAACTACAAATTTGATCGCCGCACAAAACATTTGCAGTGATCCTTAACTTGACTCTAGCTATTATATGAAGCGTAATAATAAATAAAAAAATGATGATACATCAACATAGTGTTATCTATACAAAAGTCGCAATTTTCCTAAGGTTCTTCCAGTAGAAGTGACTTTAAGAAGGTGAAATTAACTAACCACCTATTTGATCGATACTTGGATTGACAATGTTTATTATTTCAAGATAACTGGTAAATAAAAAATTAGAGTACTTCAACAAAGGATTATATAATCAATAGGCGGAAGTTTTCGGCAATTCTTCAAACAGAAAAGAGCATAATATGAAAAAAAAAAAAAAGGCCTAACTACCTATTTGATCGCCGCGCAAAACATTTGCAAGGATCCTTAACTTGACTCTAGCTATTATTTGAAGCGTAATAATAAATAAAAAAATGATAATACCTCAACATAGTGCTATCAATAGAAAAGTCGCAATTTTCCTAAGGTTCTTCGAGTAGAAATGACTTTAAGAAGGTAAAATTAACTAACTACCTATTTGATCGATACATGGATTGACAATGCTGACAATATCAAGATAACTAATAAATAAAAAATTGGGGCACTTCATCAAAGGATTATATATTCAATAGTTAAAAGTTTTCTACAATTCGTCAAATAGAAATGAGCATAATATGACAAAAAATGTCTAACTACCTATTTGATCGCCGCGCACAACATTTGCAGCGATCCTTAACTTGACTCGAGCTATTATGTGAAGCGTAATAATCAATAAAAAAATGATCGTACATCAAGAGAGTGATATCTATACAAAAGTCGCAATTTTCCTAAAGTTCTTCGAGTAGAAATGACTTTAAGAAGGTAAAATTAACTAACCACCTGTTTGTTCGATACATGGATTGACAATGCTTAAAATTTTAAGATAACTAATAGATAAAAAATTAGGGTACTTCTACAAAGGATTATATATTCAATAGGTAGGAGTTTTCGGCAATTCGTCAAACAGAAATGAGCATAATAATGACAAAAATGCCTAACTACCTATTTGATCGCCGCGCAAAAGATTTGCAACGATCCTTAACTTGACTCTAGCTATTTTTTGAAGCGTAATAACAAATAAAAAAATGATGATACCTCAACATAGTGTTAACTATAGAAAAGTCGCAATTTTCCTAAGGTTCTTCGAGTACAAATTACTTTAAGAAGGTGAAATTAACTAACCACCTTTTTGATCGATACTTGGATTGACAATGCTTAAAATTTCAAGATAAATAATAAATAAAAAATTAGGTTACTTCAACAAAGGATTATATATTCCATAGGTAGGAGTTTTCGGCAATTCTTCAAATAGAAATGAGCATAATATGACAAAAATGCCTCACTACCTATTTGATCGCCGCGCAAAACATTTGTAGTGATTCTTAACTTGACTCTAGCTATTATTTAAAGCGTAATAACAAATAAAAAAATGATGATACCCTAACATAGTGTTATCTATAAAAAAGTCGCAATTTTCCTAAGGTTCTTCGAGTAGAAATGACTTTAAGAAGGTAAAATTAACTAACTACCTATTTGATCGATACATGGATTGACAATGCTTACAATTTCAAGATAACTAATAAATAAAAAATTGGGGCAGTTCAACAAAGGATTATATATTCAATAGGTAGGAGTTTTCGGCAATTCGTCAAATAGAAATGAGCATAATATGACAAAAAATGCCTAACTACCTATTTGATCGCCGCGCAAAACATTTTGCAGTGATCCTTAACTTGACTCTAGCTATTATTTGAATCGTAATAATCAATAAAAAAATGATCGTAAATCAACATAGTGTTATCTATACAAAAGTCGCAATTTTCCTAAGGTTCTTCGAGTAGAAATGACTTTAAGAAGGTAAAATTAACTAACCACCTGTTTGTTCGATACATGGATTGACAATGCTTAAAATTTTAAGTTAACTAATAGATAAAAAATTAGGGTACTTCTACAAAGGATTATATATTCAATAGGTAGGAGTTTTCGGCAATTCGTCAAACAGAAATGAGCATAATATGACAAAAATGCCTAACTACCTATTTGATCGCCGCGCAAAAGATTTGCAACGATCCTTAACTTGACTCTAGCTATTTTTTGAAGCGTAATAACAAATAAAAAAATGATGATACCTCAACATAGTGTTATCTATAGAAAAGTCGCAATTTTCCTAAGGTTCTTCGAGTAGAAATGACTTTAAGAAGGTGAAATTAACTAACCACCTTTTTGATCGATAGTTGGATTGACAATGCTTAAAATTTCAAGATAACTTATAAATAAAAAATTAGGTTACTTCAACAAAGGATTATATATTCAATAGGTAGGAGTTTTCGGCAATTCGTCAAACAGAAATGAGCATAATATGACAAAAATGCCTCAATACCTATTTGATCGCTGCGCAAAACATTTGCAGTGATCCTTAACTTGACTCTAGCAATTATTTGAAGAGTAATAACAAATAAAAAAATGATGATACCTCAACATAGTGTTATCTATAGAAAAGTCGCAATTTTCCTCTGGTTCTTCGAGTAGAAATGACTTTAAGTTGGTAAAATTAACAAACTACCTATTTGATCGATACATGGATTGACAATGCTTAAAATTTCAAGATAACTAGTAAATAAAAAATTCGGGTACATCAACAAAGGATTATATATTCAATAGGTAGGAGTTTTCGGCAATTCGTCAAACAGAAATAAGCATAATATGTCATAAAATGCCTAACTACATATTTGATCGCCGCGCAAAACATTTGCAGTGATCCTTAACTTGACTCTAGCTATTATTTGAAGCGTAATAATAAATAAAAAAATGATGATACATCAACATAGTGCTATCTATTCAAAAAACGCAATTTTGCTAAGGTTCTTCGAGTAGAAGTGACTTTAAGAAGGTGAAATTAACTAACCACCTATTTTATCGATACTTGGATTGACAATGTTTATTATTTCAAGATAACTAGTTAATAAAAAATTAGAGTACTTCAACAAAGGATTATATAATCAATAGGCGGGAGTTTTCGGCAATTCTTCAAACAGAAAAGAGCATAATATGAAAAAAAGGCCTAACTACCCATTTGATCGCCGCGTAAAACATTTGCAGGGATCCTTAACTTGACTCTAGCTATTATTTGAAGCGTAATAATAATTAAAAAAATGATAAAACCTCAACATAGTGTTATCAATAGAAAAGTAGCAATTTTCCTAAGGTTCTTCGAGTAGAAATGACTTTAAGAAGGTAAAATTAACTAACTACCTATTTGATCGATACATGGATTGACAATGCTTACAATTTCAAGATAACTAATAAATAAAAAATTGGGGCACTTCAACAAAGGATTATATATTCAATAGGTAGGAGTTTTCGGCAATTCGTCAAATAGAAATGAGCATAATATGACAAAAAATGCCTAACTACCTATTTGATCGCCGCGCAAAACATTTGCAGTGATCCTTAACTTGACTCTAGCTATTATTTGAAGCGTAATAATCAATAAAAAAAATGATCGTACATCAACATAGTGTTATCTATACAAAAGTCGCAATTTTCCTAAGGTTCTTCGAGTAGAAATGACTTTAAGAAGGTAAAATTAACTAACCACCTGTTTGTTCGATAACTGCATTGACAATGCTTAAAATTTTAAGATAACTAATAGATAAAAAATTAGGGTACTTCTACAAAGGATTATATATTCAATAGGTAGGAGTTTTCGGCAATTCGTCAAACAGAAATGAGCATAATATGACAAAAATGCCAAACTACCTATTTGATCGCCGCGCAAAAGATTTGCAACGATCCTTAACTTGACTCTAGCTATTTTTTGAAGCGTAATAACAAATAAAAAAATGATGATACCTCAACATAGTGTTATCTACAGAAAGTCGCAATTTTCCTAAGGTTCTTCGAGTAGAAATGACTTTAAGAAGGTGAAATTAACTAACCACCTTTTTGATCGATACTTGGATTGACAATGCTTAAAATTTCAAGATAACTAATAAATAAAAAATTAGGTTACTTCAACAAAGGATTATATATTCAATAGGTAGGAGTTTTCGGCAATTCGTCAAACAGAAATGAGCATAATATGACAAAAATGCCTCAGTACCTATTTGATCGCCGCGCAAATCATTTGCAGTGATCCTTAACTTGACTCTAGCTATTATTTGAAGCGTAATAACAAATAAAAAAATGATGATACCTCAACATAGTGTTATCTATAGAAAAGTCGCAATTTTTCTAAGGTTCTTCGAGTAGAAAAGACTTTAAGAAGGTGAAATTAACTAACTACCTATTTGATCGATACATCGATTGACAATGCTTAAAATTTCAAGATAACTAATAAATAAAAAATTTGGGTACTTCAACAAAGGATTATATATTCAATAGGTAGGAGTTTTCGACAATTCGTCAAACAGAAATAAGCATAATATGTCAAAAAATGCCTAACTACATATTTGATCGCCGCACAAAACATTTGCAGTGATCCTTAACTTGACTCTAGCTATTATTTGAAGCGTAATAATAAATAAAAAAATGATGATACATCAACATAGTGTTATCTATACAAAAGTCGCAATTTTCCTAAGGTTCTTCGAGTAGAAGTGACTTTAAGAAGGTGAAATTAACTAACCACCTATTTGATCGATACTTGGATTGACAATGTTTATTATTTCAAGATAACTGGTAAATAAAAAATTAGAGTACTTCCACAAAGGATTATATAATCAATAGGCGGAAGTTTTCGGCAATTCTTCAAACAGAAAAGAGCATAATATGAAAAAAAGGCCTAACTACCTATTTGATCGCCGCGCAAAACATTTGCAAGGATCCTTAACTTGACTCTAGCTATTATTTGAAGCGTAATAATAAATAAAAAAATGATAATACCTCAACATAGTGCTATCAATAGAAAAGTCGCAATTTTCCTAAGGTTCTTCGAGTAGAAATGACTTTAAGAAGGTAAAATTAACTAACTACCTATTTGATCGATACATGGATTGACAATGCTGACAATATCAAGATAACTAATAAATAAAAAATTGGGGCACTTCAACAAAGGATTATATATTCAATAGGTAAAAGTTTTCGGCAATTCGTCAAATAGAAATGAGCATAATATGACAAAAAATGCCTAACTACCTATTTGATCGCCGCGTAAAACATTTGCAGCGATCCTTAACTTGACTCGAGCTATTATGTGAAGCGTAATAATCAATAAAAAAATGATCGTACATCTAGAGAGTGTTATCTATACAAAAGTCGCAATTTTCCCAAGGTTCTTCGAGTAGAAATGACTTTAAGAAGGTAAAATTAACTAACCACCTGTTTGTTCGATACATGGATTGACAATGCTTAAAATTTTAAGATAACTAATAGATAAAAAATTAGGGTACTTCTACGAAGGATTATATATTCAATAGGTAGGAGTTTTCGGCAATTCGTCAAACAGAAATAAGCATAATATGTCAAAAAATGCCTAACTACATATTTGATCGCCGCACAAAACATTTGCAGTGATCCTTAACTTGACTCTAGCTATTATTTGAAGCGTAATAATAAATAAAAAAATGATGATACATCAACAT
The DNA here is from genome assembly GCA_021437785.1 of Rhodomyrtus psidioides. Lineage (NCBI taxonomy): Eukaryota > Viridiplantae > Streptophyta > Magnoliopsida > Myrtales > Myrtaceae > Rhodomyrtus > Rhodomyrtus psidioides. Next base: position 4,247,930 of record JAILYB010000059.1, on the reverse strand, counting down.
AGTGTTATCTATACAAAAGTCGCAATTTTCCTAAGGTTCTTCGAGTAGAAGTGACTTTAAGAAGGTGAAATTAACTAACCACCTATTTGATCGATACTTGGATTGACAATGTTTATTATTTCAAGATAACTGGTAAATAAAAAATTAGAGTACTTCAACAAAGGATTATATAATCAATAGGCGGAAGTTTTCGGCAATTCTTCAAACAGAAAAGAGCATAATATGAAAAAAAGGCCTAACTACCTATTTGATCGCCGCGCAAAACATTTGCAAGGATCCTTAACTTGACTCTAGCTATTATTTGAAGCGTAATAACAAATAAAAAAATGATGATACCTCAACATAGTGTTATCTACAGAAAGTCGCAATTTTCCTAAGGTTCTTCGAGTAGAAATGACTTTAAGAAGGTGAAATTAACTAACCACCTTTTTAATCGATACTTGGATTGACAATGCTTAAAATTTCAAGATAACTAATAAATAAAAAATTAGGTTACTTCAACAAAGGATTATATATTCAATAGGTAGGAGTTTTCGGCAATTCGTCAAACAGAAATGAGCATAATATGACAAAAATGCCTCAGTACCTATTTGATCGCCGCGCAAATCATTTGCAGTGATCCTTAACTTGACTCTAGCTATTATTTGAAGCGTAATAACAAATAAAAAAATGATGATACCTCAACATAGTGTTATCTATAGAAAAGTCGCAATTTTTCTAAGGTTCTTCGAGTAGAAAAGACTTTAAGAAGGTGAAATTAACTAACTACCTATTTGATCGATACATCGATTGACAATGCTTAAAATTTCAAGATAACTAATAAATAAAAAATTTGGGTACTTCAACAAAGGATTATATATTCAATAGGTAGGAGTTTTCGGCAATTCGTCAAACAGAAATAAGCATAATATGTCAAAAAATGCCTAACTACATATTTGATCGCCGCACAAAACATTTGCAGTGATCCTTAACTTGACTCTAGCTATTATTTGAAGCGTAATAATAAATAAAAAAATGATGATACATCAACATAGTGTTATCTATACAAAAGTCGCAATTTTCCTAAGGTTCTTCGAGTAGAAGTGACTTTAAGAAGGTGAAATTAACTAACCACCTATTTGATCGATACTTGGATTGACAATGTTTATTATTTCAAGATAACTGGTAAATAAAAAATTAGAGTACTTCAACAAAGGATTATATAATCAATAGGCGGAAGTTTTCGGCAATTCTTCAAACAGAAAAGAGCATAATATGAAAAAAAGGCCTAACTACCTATTTGATCGCCGCGCAAAACATTTGCAAGGATCCTTAACTTGACTCTAGCTATTATTTGAAGCGTAATAATAAATAAAAAAATGATAATACCTCAACATAGTGCTATCAATAGAAAAGTCGCAATTTTCCTAAGGTTCTTCGAGTAGAAATGACTTTAAGAAGGTAAAATTAACTAACTACCTATTTGATCGATACATGGATTGACAATGCTGACAATATCAAGATAACTAATAAATAAAAAATTGGGGCACTTCAACAAAGGATTATATATTCAATAGGTAAAAGTTTTCGGCAATTCGTCAAATAGAAATGAGCATAATATGACAAAAAATGCCTAACTACCTATTTGATCGCCGCGCAAAACATTTGCAGCGATCCTTAACTTGACTCGAGCTATTATGTGAAGCGTAATAATCAATAAAAAAATGATCGTACATCTAGAGAGTGTTATCTATACAAAAGTCGCAATTTTCCCAAGGTTCTTCGAGTAGAAATGACTTTAAGAAGGTAAAATTAACTAACCACCTGTTTGTTCGATACATGGATTGACAATGCTTAAAATTTTAAGATAACTAATAGATAAAAAATTAGGGTACTTCTACAAAGGTTTATATATTCAATAGGTAGGAGTTTTCGGCAATTCGTCAAACAGAAATAAGCATAATATGTCAAAAAATGCCTAACTACATATTTGATCGCCGCACAAAACATTTGCAGTGATCCTTAACTTGACTCTAGCTATTATTTGAAGCGTAATAATAAATAAAAAAATGATGATACATCAACATAGTGTTATCTATACAAAAGTCGCAATTTTCCTAAGGTTCTTCGAGTAGAAGTGACTTTAAGAAGGTGAAATTAACTAACCACCTATTTGATCGATACTTGGATTGACAATGTTTATTATTTCAAGATAACTGGTAAATAAAAAATTAGAGTACTTCAACAAAGGATTATATAATCAATAGGCGGAAGTTTTCGGCAATTCTTCAAACAGAAAAGAGCATAATATGAAAAAAAGGCCTAACTACCTATTTGATCGCCGCGCAAAACATTTGCAAGGATCCTTAACTTGACTCTAGCTATTATTTTAAGCGTAATAATAAATAAAAAAATGATAATACCTCAACATAGTGCTATCAATAGAAAAGTCGCAATTTTCCTAAGGTTCTTCGAGTAGAAATGACTTTAAGAAGGTAAAATTAACTAACTACCTATTTGATCGATACATGGATTGACAATGCTGACAGTATCAAGATAACTAATAAATAAAAAATTGGGGCACTTCAACAAAGGATTATATATTCAATAGGTAAAAGTTTTCGGCAATTCGTCAAATAGAAATGAGCATAATATGACAAAAAATGCCTAACTACCTATTTGATCGCCGCGCAAAACATTTGCAGCGATCCTTAACTTGACTCGAGCTATTATGTGAAGCGTAATAATCAATAAAAAAATGATCGTACATCAAGAGAGTGTTATCTATACAAAAGTCGCAATTTTCCTAAGGTTCTTCGAGTAGAAATGACTTTAAGAAGGTAAAATTAACTAACCACCTGTTTGTTCGATACATGGATTGACAATGCTTAAAATTTTAAGATAACTAATAGATAAAAAATTAGGGTACTTCTACAAAGGTTTATATATTCAATAGGTAGGAGTTTTCGGCAATTCGTCAAACAGAAATAAGCATAATATGTCAAAAAATGCCTAACTACATATTTGATCGCCGCACAAAACATTTGCAGTGATCCTTAACTTGACTCTAGCTATTATTTGAAGCGTAATAATAAATAAAAAAATGATGATACATCAACATAGTGTTATCTATACAAAAGTCGCAATTTTCCTAAGGTTCTTCGAGTAGAAGTGACTTTAAGAAGGTGAAATTAACTAACCACCTATTTGATCGATACTTGGATTGACAATGTTTATTATTTCAAGATAACTGGTAAATAAAAAATTAGAGTACTTCAACAAAGGATTATATAATCAATAGGCGGAAGTTTTCGGCAATTCTTCAAACAGAAAAGAGCATAATATGAAAAAAAGGCCTAACTACCTATTTGATCGCCGCGCAAAACATTTGCAAGGATCCTTAACTTGACTCTAGCTATTATTTTAAGCGTAATAATAAATAAAAAAATGATAATACCTCAACATAGTGCTATCAATAGAAAAGTCGCAATTTTCCTAAGGTTCTTCGAGTAGAAATGACTTTAAGAAGGTAAAATTAACTAACTACCTATTTGATCGATACATGGATTGACAATGCTGACAGTATCAAGATAACTAATAAATAAAAAATTGGGGCACTTCAACAAAGGATTATATATTCAATAGGTAAAAGTTTTCGGCAATTCGTCAAATAGAAATGAGCATAATATGACAAAAAATGCCTAACTAGCTATTTGATCGCCGCGCAAAACATTTGCAGCGATCCTTAACTTGACTCTAGCTATTATGTGAAGCGTAATAATCAATAAAAAAATGATCGTACATCAAGAGAGTGTTATCTATACAAAAGTCGCAATTTTCCTAAGGTTCTTCGAGTAGAAATGACTTTAAGAAGGTAAAATTAACTAACCACCTGTTTGTTCGATACATGGATTGACAATGCTTAAAATTTTAAGATAACTAATAGATAAAAAATTGGGGTACTTCTACAAAGGATTATATATTCAATAGGTAGGAGTTTTCGGCAATTCATCAAACAGAAATGTGCATAATAATGAAAAAAATGCCTAACTACCTATTTGATCGCCGCGCAAAAGATTTGCAACGATCCTTAACTTGACTCTAGCTATTTTTTGAAGCGTAATAACAAATAAAAAAATGATGATACCTCAACATAGTGTTATCTATAGAAAAGTCGCAATTTTCCTAAGGTTCTTCGAGTAGAAATGACTTTAAGAAGGTGAAATTAACTAACCACCTTTTTGATCGATACTTGGATTGACAAAGCTTAAAATTTCAAGATAACTAATAAATAAAAAATTAGGTTACTTCAACAAAGGATTATAAATTCAATAGGTAGGAGTTTTCGGCCATTCTTCAAATAGAAATGAGCATAATATGACAAAAATGCCTCACTACCTATTTGATCGCCGCGCAAAATATTTGCAGTGATCCTTAATTTGACTCTAGCTATTATTTAAAGCGTAATAAAAAATAAAAAAATGATGATACCTCAACATAGTGTTATCTATAAAAAAAGTCGCAATTTTCCTAAGGTTCTTCGAGTAGAAATGACTTTAAGATGGTAAAATTAACTAACTACCTATTTGATCGATACATGGATTGACAATGCTTACAATTTCAAGATAACTAATAAATAAAAAATTGGGGCAGTTCAACAAAGGATTATATATTCAATAGGTAGGAGTTTTCGGCAATTCGTCAAATAGAAATGAGCATAATATGACAAAAAATGCCTAACTACCTATTTGATCGCCGCGCAAAACATTTGCAGTGATCCTTAACTTGACTCTAGCTATTAACTGAAGCGTAATAATCAATAAAAAAATGATCGTACATCAACATAGTGTTATCTATACAAAAGTCGCAATTTTCCTAATGTTCTTTGAGTAGAAATGACTTTAAGAAGGTAAAATTAACTAACCACCTGTTTGTTCGATACATGGATTGACAATGCTTAAAATTTTAAGTTAACTAATAGATAAAAAAATTAGGGTACTTCTACAAAGGATTATATATTCAATAGGTAGGAGTTTTCGGCAATTCGTCAAACAGAAATGAGCATAGTATGACAAAAATGCCTAACTACCTATTTGATCGCCGCGCAAAAGATTTGCAACGATCCTTAACTTGACTTTAGCTATTTTTTGAAGCGTAATAACAAATAAAAACATGATGATACCTCAACATAGTGTTATCTATAGAAAAGTCGCAATTTTCCTAAGGTTCTTCGAGTAGAAATGACTTTAAGAAGGTGAAATTAACTAACCACCTTTTTGATCGATACTTGGATTGACAATGCTTAAAATTTCAAGATAACTTATAAATAAAAAATTAGGTTACTTCAACAAAGGATTATATATTCAATAGGTAGGAGTTTTCGGCAATTCGTCAAACAGAAATGAGCATAATATGACAAAAATGCCTCAATACCTATTTGATCGCTGCGCAAAACATTTGCAGTGATCCTTAACTTGACTCTAGCAATTATTTGAAGAGTAATAACAAATAAAAAAATGATGATACCTCAACATAGTGTTATCTATAGAAAAGTCGCAATTTTCCTCTGGTTCTTCGAGTAGAAATGACTTTAAGTTGGTAAAATTAACAAACTACCTATTTGATCGATACATGGATTGACAATGCTTAAAATTTCAAGATAACTAGTAAATAAAAAATTCGGGTACATCAACAAAGGATTATATATTCAATAGGTAGGAGTTTTCGGCAATTCGTCAAACAGAAATAAGCATAATATGTCAAAAAATGCCTAACTACATATTTGATCGCCGCGCAAAACATTTGCAGTGATCCTTAACTTGACTCTAGCTATTATTTGAAGCGTAATAATAAATAAAAAAATGGTGATACATCAACATAGTGTTATCTATACAAAAAACGCAATTTTGCTAAGGTTCTTCGAGTAGAAGTGACTTTAAGAAGGTGAAATTAACTAACCACCTATTTGATCGATACTTGGATTGACAATGTTTATTATTTCAAGATAACTAGTTAATAAAAAATTAGAGTACTTCAACAAAGGATTATATAATCAATAGGCGGGAGTTTTCGGCAATTCTTCAAACAGAAAAGAGCATAATATGAAAAAAAAAAGGCCTAACTACCTATTTGATTGCCGCGCAAAACATTTGCAGGGATCCTTAAATTGACTCTAGCTATTATTTGAAGCGTAATAATAAATAAAAAAATGATAAAACCTCAACATAGTGTTATCAATAGAAAAGTCGCTATTTTCCTAAGGTTCTTCGTGTAGAAATGACTTTAAGAAGGTAAAATTAACTAACTACCTATTTGATCGATACATGGATTGACAATGCTTACAATTTCAAGATAACTAATAAATAAAAAATTGGGGCACTTCAACAAAGGATTATATATTCAATAGGTAGGAGTTTTCGGCAATTCGTCAAATAGAAATGAGCATAATATGACAAAAAATACCTAACTACCTATTTGATCGCCGCGCAAAACATTTGCAGTGATCCTTATCTTGACTCTAGCTATTATTTGAAGCATAATAATCAATAAAAAATGATCGTACATCAACATAGTGTTATCTATACAAAAGTCGCAATTTTCCTAAGGTTCTTCGAGTAGAAATGACTTTAAGAAGGTAAAATTAACTAACCACCTGTTTGTTCGATACATGGATTGACAATGCTTAAAATTTTAAGATAACTAATAGATAAAAAATTAGGGTACTTCTACAAAGGATTATATATTCAATAGGTAGGAGTTTTCGGCAATTCGTCAAACAGAAATGAGCATAATAATGAAAAAAATGCCTAACTACCTATTTGATCGCCGCGCAAAAGATTTGCAACGATCCTTAACTTGACTCTAGCTATTTTTTGAAGCGTAATAACAAATAAAAAAATGATGATACCTCAACATAGTGTTATCTATAGAAAAGTCGCAATTTTCCTAAGGTTCTTCGAGTAGAAATGACTTTAAGAAGGTGAAATTAACTAACCACCTTTTTGATCGATACTTGGATTGACAATGCTTAAAATTTCAAGATAACTAATAAATAAAAAATTAGGTTACTTCAACAAAGGATTATATATTCAATAGGTAGGAGTTTTCGGCAATTCTTCAAATAGAAATGAGCATAATATGACAAAAATGCCTCACTACCTATTTGATCGCCGCGCAAAACATTTGCAGTGATCCTTAATTTGACTCTAGCTAATATTTAAAGCGTAATAACAAATAAAAAAATGATGATACCTCAACATAGTGTTATCTATAAAAAAGTCGCAATTTTCCTAAGGTTCTTCGAGTAGAAATGACTTTAAGATGGTAAAATTAACTAACTACCTATTTGAACGATACATGGATTGACAATGCTTACAATTTCAAGATAACTAATAAATAAAAAATTGGGGCAGTTCAACAGAGGATTATATATTCAATAGGTAGGAGTTTTCGGCAATTCGTCAAATAGAAATGAGCATAATATGACAAAAAATGCCTAACTACCTATTTGATCGCCGCGCAATACATTTGCAGTGATCCTTAACTTGACTCTAACTATTATTTGAAGCGTAATAATCAATAAAAAAATGATCGTACATCAACATAGTGTTATCTATACAAAAGTCGCAATTTTCCTAAGGTTCTTTGAGTAGAAATGACTTTAAGAAGGTAAAATTAACTAACCACCTGTTTGTTCGATACATGGATTGACAATGCTTAAAATTTTAAGTTAACTAATAGATAAAAAATTAGGGTACTTCTACAAAGGATTATATATTCAATAGGTAGGAGTTTTCGGCAATTCGTCAAACAGAAATGAGCATAATATGAAAAAAATGCCTAACTACCTATTTGATCGCCGCGCAAAAGATTTGCAACGATCCTTAACTTGACTTTAGCTATTTTTTGAAGCGTAATAACAAAAAAAAACATGATGATACCTCAACATAGTGTTATCTATAGAAAAGTCGCAATTTTCCTAAGGTTCTTCGAGTAGAAATGACTTTAAGAAGGTGAAATTAACTAACCACCTTTTTGATCGATAGTTGGATTGACAATGCTTAAAATTTCAAGATAACTTATAAATAAAAAATTAGGTTACTTCAACAAAGGATTATATATTCAATAGGTATGAGTTTTCGGCAATTCGTCAAACAGAAATGAGCATAATATGACAAAAATGCCTCAATACCTATTTGATCGCTGCGCAAAACATTTGCAGTGATCCTTAACTTGACTCTAGCAATTATTTGAAGAGTAATAACAAATAAAAAAATGATGATACCTCAACATAGTGTTATCTATAGAAAAGTCGCAATTTTCCTCTGGTTCTTCTAGTAGAAATGACTTTAAGTAGGTAAAATTAACAAACTACCTATTTGATCGATACATGGATTGACAATGCTTAAAATTTCAAGATAACTAGTAAATAAAAAATTCGGGTACATCAACAAAGGGTTATATATTCAATAGGTAGGAGTTTTCGGCAATTCGTCAAACAGAAATAAGCATAATATGTCAAAAAATGCCTAACTACATATTTGATCGCCGCTCAAAACATTTGCAGTGATCCTTAACTTGACTCTAGCTATTATTTGAAGCGTAATAATAAATAAAAAAATGATGATACATCAACATAGTGTAATCTATACAAAAAACGCAATTTTGCTAAGGTTCTTCAAGTAGAAGTGACTTTAAGAAGGTGAAATTAACTAACCACCTATTTGATCGATACTTGGATTGACAATGTTTATTATTTCAAGATAACTAGTTAATAAAAAATTAGAGTACTTCAACAAAGGATTATATAATCAATAGGCGGGAGTTTTCGGCAATTCTTCAAACAGAAAAGAGCATAATATGAAAAAAAAAAAGGCCTAACTACCTATTTGATTGCCGCGCAAAACATTTGCAGGGATCCTTAACTTGACTCTAGCTATTATTTGAAGCGTAATAATAAATAAAAAAATGATAAAACCTCAACATAGTGTTTTCAATAGAAAAGTCGCTATTTTCCTAAGGTTCTTCGTGTAGAAATGACTTTAAGAAGGTAAAATTAACTAACTACCTATTTGATCGATACATGGATTGACAATGCTTACAATTTCAAGATAACTAATAAATAAAAAATTGGGGCACTTCAACAAAGGATTATATATTCAATAGGTAGGAGTTTTCGGCAATTCGTCAAATAGAAATGAGCATAATATGACAAAAAATGCCTAACTACCTATTTGATCGCCGCGCAAAACATTTGCAGTGATCCTTATCTTGACTCTAGCTATTATTTGAAGCGTAATAATCAATAAAAAAATGATCGTACATCAACATAGTGTTATCTATACAAAAGTCGCAATTTTCCTAAGGTTCTTCGAGTAGAAATGACTTTAAGAAGGTAAAATTAACTAACCACCTGTTTGTTCGATACATGGATTGACAATGCTTAAAATTTTAAGATAACTAATAGATAAAAAATTAGGGTACTTCTACAAAGGATTATATATTCAATAGGTAGGAGTTTTCGGCAATTCGTCAAACTGAAATGAGCATAATAATGACAAAAATGCCTAACTACCTATTTGATCGCCGCGCAAAAGATTTGCAACGATCCTTAACTTGACTCTAGCTATTTTTTGAAGCGTAATAACAAATAAAAAAATGATGATACCTCAACATAGTGTTATCTATAGAAAAGTCGCAATTTTCCTAAGGTTCTTCGAGTAGAAATGACTTTAAGAAGGTGAAATTAACTAACCACCTTTTTGATCGATACTTGGATTGACAATGCTTAAAATTTCAAGATAACTATTAAATAAAAAATTAGGTTACTTCAACAAAGAATTATATATTCAATAGGTAGGAGTTTTCGGCAATTCTTCAAATAGAAAAGAGCATAATATGACAAAAATGTCTCACTACCTATTTGATCGCTGCGCAAAACATTTGCAGTGATCCTTAACTTGACCCTAGCTATTATTTAAAGCGTAATAACAAATAAAAAAATGATGATACCTCAACATAGTGTTATCTATACAAAAGTCGCAATTTTCCTAAGGTTCTTTGAGTAGAAATGACTTTAAGAAGGTAAAATTAACTAACTACCTATTTGATCGATACATGGATTGACAATGCTTAAAATTTCAAGATAACTAATAAATAAAAAATTAGGGTACTTCAACAAAGGATTATATATTCAATAGGCGGAAGTTTTCGGCAATTCTTCAAATAGAAATGAGCATAATATGACAAAAAATGCCTAACTACATATTTGATCGCCGCGCAAAACATTTGCAGTGATCCTTAACTTGACTCTAGCTATTATTTGAAGCGTAATAATCAATAAAAAAATGATCGTACATCAACATAGTGTTATCTATACAAAAGTCGCAATTTTCCTAAGGTTCTTCGAGTAGAAATGACTTTAAGAAGGTAAAATTAACTAACCACCTGTTTGTTCGATAACTGCATTGACAATGCTTAAAATTTTAAGATAACTAATAGATAAAAAATTAGGGTACTTCTACAAAGGATTATATATTCAATAGGTAGGAGTTTTCGGCAATTCGTCAAACAGAAATGAGCATAATATGACAAAAATGCCAAACTACCTATTTGATCGCCGCGCAAAAGATTTCCAACGATCCTTAACTTGACTCTAGCTATTTTTTGAAGCGTAATAACAAATAAAAAAATGATGATACCTCAACATAGTGTTATCTATAGAAAAGTCGCAATTTTCCTAAGGTTCTTCGAGTAGAAATGACTTTAAGAATGTGAAATTAACTAACCACCTTTTTGATCGATACTTGGATTGACAATGCTTAAAATTTCAAGATAACTAATAAATAAAAAATTAGGTTACTTCAACAAAGGATTATATATTCAATAGGTAGGAGTTTTCGGCAATTCGTCAAACAGAAATGAGCATAATATGACAAAAATGCCTCAATACCTATTTGATCGCCGCGCAAATCATTTGCAGTGATCCTTAACTTGACTCTAGCTATTATTCGAAGCGTAATAACAAATAAAAAAATGATGATACCTCAACATAGTGTTATCTATAGAAAAGTCGCAATTTTCCTAAGGTTCTTCGAGTAGAAAAGACTTTAAGAATGTGAAATTAACTAACTACCTATTTGATCGATACATGGATTGACAATGCTTAAAATTTTAAGATAACTAATAAATAAAAAATTAGGGTACTTCAACAAAGGATTATATATTCAATAGGTAGGAGTTTTCGGCAATTCGTCAAACAGAAATAAGCATAATATGTCAAAAAATGCCTAACTACATATTTGATCGCCGCACAAAACATTTGCAGTGATCCTTAACTTGACTCTAGCTATTATTTGAACCGTAATAATAAATAAAAAAATGATGATACATCAACATAGTGTTATCTATACAAAAGTCGCAATTTTCCTAAGGTTCTTCGAGTAGAAGTGACTTTAAGAAGGTGAAATTAACTAACCACCTATTTGATCGATACTTGGATTGACAATGTTTATTATTTCAAGATAACTAATAAATAAAAAATTAGGTTACTTCAACAAAGAATTATATATTCAATAGGTGGAAGTTTTCGGCAATTCTTCAAACAGAAAAGAGCATAATATGAAAAAAAGGCCTAACTACCTATTTGATCACCGCGCAAAACATTTGCAGGGATCATTAACTTGACTCTAGCTATTATTTGAAGCGTAATAATAAATAAAAAATGATAATACCTCAACATAGTGTTATCAATAGAAAAGTCGCAATTTTCCTAAGGTTCTTCAAGTAGAAATGACTTTAAGAAGGTAAAATTAACTAACTACCTATTTGATCGATACATGGATTGACAATGCTGACAGTATCAAGATAACAAATAAATAAAAAATTGGGGCACTTCAACAAAGGATTATATATTCAATAGGTAAAAGTTTTCGACAATTCGTCAAATAGAAATGAGCATAATATGACAAAAAATGCCTAACTACCTATTTGATCGCCGCGCAAAACATTTGCAGCGATCCTTAACTTGACTCGAGCTATTATGTGAAGCGTAATAATCAATAAAAAAATGATCGTACATCATGAGAGTGTTATCTATACAAAAGTCGCAATTTTCCTAAGGTTCTTCGAGTAGAAATGACTTTAAGAAGGTAAAATTAACTAACCACCTGTTTGTTCGATACATGGATTGACAATGCTTAAAATTTTAAGATAACTAATAGATAAAAAATTAGGGTACTTCTACAAAGGATTATATATTCAATAGGTAGGAGTTTTCGGCAATTCGTCAAACTGAAATGAGCATAATAATGACAAAAATGCCTAACTACCTATTTGATCGCCGCGCAAAAGATTTGCAACGATCCTTAACTTGACTCTAGCTATTTTTTGAAGCGTAATAACAAATAAAAAAATGATGATACCTCAACATAGTGTTATCTATAGAAAAGTCGCAATTTTCCTAAGGTTCTTCGAGTAGAAATGACTTTAAGAAGGTGAAATTAACTAACCACCTTTTTGATCGATACTTGGATTGACAATGCTTAAAATTTCAAGATAACTAATAAATAAAAAATTAGGATACTTCAACAAAGAATTATATATTCAATAGGTAGGAGTTTTCGGCAATTCTTCAAATAGAAATGAGCATAATATGACAAAAATGTCTCACTACCTATTTGATCGCCGCGCAAAACATTTGCAGTGATCCTTAACTTGACCCTAGCTATTATTTAAAGCGTAATAACAAATAAAAAAATGATGATACCTCAACATAGTGTTATCTATACAAAAGTCACAATTTTCCTAAGATTCTTCGAGTAGAAATGACTTTAAGAAGGTGAAATTAACTAACCACCTATTTGATCGATCTATGGATTGACAATGCTTAAAATTTTATGATAACTAATAGATAAAAAATTAGGGTACTTCTACAAAGGATTAGATATTCAATAGGTAGGAGTTTTCGGCAATTCGTCAAACAGAAATGAGCATAATATGACAAAAATGCCTCAATACCTATTTGATCGCCGCGCAAAACATTTGCAGTGATCCTTAACTTGACTCTAGCTATTATTTGAAGAGTAATAACAAATAAAAAAATGATGATACCTCAACATAGTGTTATCTATAGAAAAGTCGCAATTTTCCTAAGGTTCTTTGAGTAGAAATGACTTTAAGAAGGTAAAATTAACTAACTACCTATTTGATCGATACATGGATTGACAATGCTTAAAATTTCAAGATAACTAATAAATAAAAAATTAGGGTACTTCAACAAAGGATTATATATTCAATAGGCGCAAGTTTTCGGCAATTCTTCAAACAGAAAAGAGCATAATTTGAAAAAAAGGCCTAACTACCTATTTGATCACCGCGCAAAACATTTGCAGTGATCCTTAACTTGACTCTAGCTATTTTTTGAAGCGTAATAACAAATAAAAAAATGATGATACCTCAACATAGTGTTATATATAGAAAAGTCGCAATTTTCCTAAGGTTCTTCGAGTAGAAATGACTTTAAGAAGGTGAAATTAACTAACCACCTTTTTGATCGATACTTGGATTGACAATGCTTAAAATGTCAAGATAACTAATAAATAAAAAATTAGGTTACTTCAACAAAGGATTATATATTCAATAGGTAGGAGTTTTCGACAATTCGTCAAACAGAAATGAGCATAATATGACAAAAATGCCTCAATACCTATTTGATCGCCGCGCAAAACATTTGCACTGATCCTTAACTTGACTCTAGCTATTATTTGAAGAGTAATAACAAATAAAAAAATGATGATACCTCAACATAGTGTTATCTATAGAAAAGTCGCAATTTTCCTAAGGTTCTTGGAGTAGAAATGACTTTAAGATGGTAAAATTAACTAACTACCTATTTGATCGATACATGGATTGACAATGCTTAAAATTTCAAGATAACTAATAAATAAAAATTTCGGGTACATCAACAAAGGATTATATAATCAATAGGCGGAAGTTTTCGGCAATTCTTCAAACAGAAAAGAGCATAATATGAAAAAAAGGCCTAACTACCTATTTGATCACCGCGCAAAACATTTGCAGCGATCCTTAACTTGACTCTAGCTATTATTTGAAGCATAATAATAAATAAAAAAATGATAATACCTCAACATAGTGTTATCAATAGAAAAGTCGCAATTTTCCTAAGGTTCTCCGAGTAGAAATGACTTTAAGAAGGTAATATTAACTAACTACCTATTTGATCGATACATGGATTGACAATGTTGACAATATCAAGATAACTAAAAAATAAAAAATTGGGGCACTTCAACAAAGGATTATATATTCAATAGGTAGAAATTTTCGGCAATTCGTCAAATAGAAATGAGCATAATATGACAAAAATGCCAAACTACCTATTTGATCGCCACGCAAAAGATTTGCAACGATCCTTAACTTGACTCTAGCTATTTTTTGAAGCGTAATAACAAATAAAAAAATGATGATACCTCAACATAGTGTTATCTATAGAAAAGTCGCAATTTTCTTAAGGTTCTTCGAGTAGAAATGACTTTAAGAAGGTGAAATTAACTAACCACCTTTTTGATCGATACTTGGATTGACAATGCTTAAAATTTCAAGATAACTAACAAATAAAAAATTAGGTTACTTCAACAAAGGATTATATATTCAATAGGTAGGAGTTTTCGGCAATTCTTCAAACAGAAATGTGCATAATATGACAAAATGCCTCACTACCTATTTGATCGCCGCGCAAAACATTTGCAGTGATCCTTAACTTGACTCTAGCTATTATTTGAAGCGTAATAAAAATAAAAAAATGATAATACCTCAACATAGTATTATCTATAGAAAAGTCGCAATTTGCCTAAGGTTCTTCGAGTAGAAATGACTTTAAGAAGGTGAAATTAACTAACTACCTATTTGATCGATACATGGATTGACAATGCTTAAAATTTCAAGATAACTAATAAATAAAAAATTAGGGTACTTCAACAAAGGATTATATATTCAATAGGTAGGAGTTTTCGGCAATTCGTCAAACAGAAATGGGCAGAATATGACAAAAATGCCAAACTACATATTTGATCGCCGCGCAAAAGATTTGCAACGATCCTTAACTTGACTCTAGCTATTATATGAAGCGTAATAATAAATAAAAAAATGATGATACATCAACATAGTGTTATCTATACAAAAGTCACAATTTTCCTAAGGTTCTTCGAGTAGAAATGACTTTAAGAAGGTGAAATTAACTAACCACCTGTTTGATCGATCTATGGATTGACAATGCTTAAAATTTTATGATAACTAATAGATAAAAAATTAGGGTACTTCTACAAAGGATTAGATATTCAATAGGTAGGAGTTTTCGGCAATTCGTCAAACAGAAATGAGCATAATATGACAAAAATGCCTCAATACCTATTTGATCGCCGCGCAAACCATTTGCAGTGATCCTTAACTTGACTCTAGCTATTATTTGAAGAGTAATAACAAATAAAAAAATGATGATACCTCAACATAGTGTTATCTATAGAAAAGTCGCAATTTTCCTAAGGTTCTTCGAGTAGAAATGACTTTAAGAAGGTAAAATTAACTAACTACCTATTTGATCGATACATGGATTGACAATGCTTAAAATTTCAAGATAACTAGTAAAAAAAAATTCGGGTACATCAACAAAGGATTATATATTCAAGAGGTAGGAGTTTTCGGCAATTCTTCAAACAGAAAAGAACACAATATGACAAAAATGCCTAACTACCTATTTGATCGCCGCGCAAAGCATTTGCAGTGATCCTTAACTTGACTCTAGCTATTATTTGAAGCGTAATAACAAATAAAAAAAATGATGATACCTCAACATAGTGTTATCTATAGAAAAGTCACAATTTTCCTAAGGTTCTTCGAGTAGAAAAGACTTTAAGAAGGAGAAATTAACTAACTACCTATTTGATCGATACATGGATTGACAATGCTTAAAATTTCAAGATAACTAATAAATAAAAAATTAGGGTACTTCAACAAAGGATTATATATTGAATAGGTTGGAGTTTTCGGCAATTCGTCAAACAGAAATAAGCATAATATGTCAAAAAATGCCTAACTACATATTTGGTCGCCGCACAAAACATTTGCAGTGATCCTTAACTTGACTCTAGCTATTATTTGAAGCGTAATAATAAATAAAAAAATGATGATACATCAATATAGTGTTATCTACACAAAAGTCGCAATTTTCCTAAGGTTCTTCGAGTAGAAGTGACTTTAAGAAGGTGAAATTAACTAACCACCTATTTGATCGATACTTGTATTGACAATGTTTATTATTTCAAGATAACTGGTAAATAAAAAATTAGAGTACTTCAACAAAGGATTATATAATCAATAGGCGGAAGTTTTCGGCAATTCTTCAAACAGAAAAGAGCATAATATGGAAAAAAGGCCGAACTACCTATTTGATCGCCGCGCAAAACATTTGCAGGGATCCTTAACTTGACTCTAGCTATTATTTGAAGTGTAATAATAGATAAAAAAATGATAATACCTCAACATAGTGTTATCAATAGAAAAGTCGCAATTTTCCTAAGGTTCTTCGAGTAGAAATGACTTTAAAAAGGTAAAATTAACTAACTACCTATTTGATCGATACATGGATTGACAATGTTGACAATATCAAGATAACTAAAAAATAAAAAATTGGGGCACTTCAACAAAGGATTATATATTCAATAGGTAGAAATTTTCGGCAATTCGTCAAATAGAAATGAGCATAATATGACAAAAAATGCCTAACTACCTATTTGATCGTCGCGCAAAACATTTGCAGCGATCCTTAACTTGACTCTAGCTATTTTTTGAAGCGTAATAACAAATAAAAAAATGATGATACCTCAACATAGTGTTATCTATAGAAAAGTCACAATTTTCCTAAGGTTCTTCGAGTAGAAATGACTTTATGAAGGTGAAATTAACTAACCACCTTTTTTATCGATACTTGGATTGACAATGCTTAAAATTTCAAGATAACTAATAAATAAAAAATTAGGTTACTTCAACAAAGGATTATATATTCAATAGTAGGAGTTTTCGGCAATTCTTCAAACAGAAAAGAGCATAATATGACAAAAATCCCTAACTACATATTTGATGCCCGCGCAAAACATTTGCAGTGATCCTTAACATGACTCTAGCTATTATTTAAAGCATAATAACAAATAAAAAATTGATGATACCTCAACATAGTGTTATCTATAGAAAAGTCGCAATTTTCCTAAGGTTCTTCGAGTAGAAATGACATTAAGAAGGTGAAATTAACTAACTACCTATTTGATCGATACATGGATTGACAATGCTTAAAATTTCAAGATAACTAATAAATAAAAAATTAGGGTACTTCAACAAAGGATTATATATTCAATAGGTAGGAGTTTTCGGCAATTCGTCAAACAGAAATGAGCATAATATGATAAAAAATGCCTAACTACATATTTGATCGCCGCACAAAATATTTGCAGTGATTCTTAACTTGACTCTAGCTATTATTTGAAGCGTAATAATAAATAAAAAAATGATGATACATCAACATAGTGTTATCTATACAAAAGTCACAATTTTCCTAAGGTTCTTCGAGTAGAACAGACTTTAAGAAGGTAAAATTAACTAACCACCTGTTTGATCGATACATGGATTGACAATGCTTAAAATTTTATGATAACTAATAGATAAAAAATTAGGGTACTTCTACAAAGGATTATATATTCAATAGGTAGGAGTTTTCGGCAATTCGTCAAACAGAAAAGAGCATAATATGAAAAAAATGCCTAACTACCTATTTGATCGCCGCGCAAAACATTTGCTGTGATCCTTAACTTGACTCTAGCTATTATTTGAAGCGTAATAATCAATAAAAAAATGATCGTACATCAACATAGTGTTATCTATACAAAAGTCGCAATTTTCCTAAGGTTCTTCGAGTAGAAATGACTTTAAGAAGGTAAAATTAACTAACCACCTGTTTGATCGATACATGGATTGACAATGCTTAAAAATTTAAGATAACTAATAGATAAAAAATTAGGGTACTTCTACAAAGGATTATATATTCAATAGGTATGAGTTTTCGGCAATTCGTCAAACAGAAATAAGCATAATATGACAATAATACCTAACTACCTATTTGATCGCCGCGCAAAAGATTTGCAACCATCCTTAACTTGACTCTAGCTATTTTTTGTGGCGTAATAACAAATAAAAAAATGATGATACCTCAACATTGTGTTATCTATAGAAAAGTCGCAATTTTCCTAAGGTTCTTCGAGTAGAAATGACTTTAAGAAGGTAAAATTAACTAACTACCTATTTGATCGATATATGGATTGACAATGCTTAAAATTTCATGATAACTAATAAATAAAAATTTAGGGTACTTCAACAAAGAATTATATATTCAATAGGCAGGAGTTTTCGGCAATTCATCAAACAGAAATGAGCACAATATGACAAACAATGCCTAACTACATATTTGATCACCGCGTAAAACATTTGCAGTGATCCTTAACTTGAGTCTAGCTATTATTTGAGGCGTAATAATAAATAAAAAAAATGATGATACATCAATATAGTGTTATCTATACAAAAGTCGCAATTTTCCTTAGGTTCTTCGAGTAGAAGTGACTTTAAGAAGGTAAAATTAACTAACCACCTGTTTGATCGATACATGGATTGACAATGCTTAAAATTTTAAGATAACTAATAGATAAAAAATTAGGGTACTTCTAGAAAGGATTATATATTCAATAGGTAGGTGTTTTCGGCAATTCGTCACACAGAAAAGAGCATAATATGACAAAAATGCCAAACTATCTATTTGATCGCCGCGCAAAACATTTGCTGTGATCCTTAACTTGACTCTAGCTATTATTTGAAGCGTAATAATCAATAAAAAAATAATCGTACATCAACATAGTGTTATCTATACAAAAGTCGCAATTTTCCTAAGGTTCTTCGAGTAGAAATTAATTTAAGAAGGTAAAATTAACTAACCACCTGTTTGATCGATACATGGATTGACAATGCTTAAAATTTTAAGATAACTAATAGATAAAAAATTAGGGTACTTCTACAAAGGATTATATATTCAATAGGTAGGAGTTTTCGGCAATTCATCAAACAGAAAAGAGCCTAATATGACAAAAATGCCAAACTATCTATTTGATCGCCGCGCAAAACATTTGCTGTGATCCTTAACTTGACTCTAGCTATTATTTGAAGCGTAATAATCAATAAAAAAATGATCGTACATCAACATAGTGTTATCTATACAAAATTCGCAATTTTCCTAAGGTTCTTCGAGTAGAAATGACTTTAAGAAGGTAAAATTAACTAACCACCTGTTTGATCGATACATGGATTGACAATGCTTAAAATTTTAAGATAACTAATAGATAAAAAATTAGGGTACTTCTACAAAGGATTATATATTCAATAGGTAGGAGTTTTCGGCAATTCGTCAAACAGAAATAAGCATAATATGACAGTAATGCCTAACTACCTATTTGATCGCCGCGCAAAAGATTTGCAACCATCCTTAACTTGACTCTAGCTATTTTTTGAAGCGTAATAACAAATAAAAAAATGATGATACCTCAACATAGTGTTATCTATAGAAAAGTCGCAATTTTCCTAAGGTTCTTCGAGTAGAAATGACTTTAATAAGGTAAAATTAACTAACTACCTATTTGATCGATACATGGATTGACAATGCTTAAAATTTCAAGATAACTAGTAAATAAAAAATTAGGGTACATCAACAAAGGATTATATATTCAATAGGTAGGAGTTTTCGGCAATTCTTCAAACAGAAAAGAGCATAGTATGACAAAAATGCCTAACTACCTATTTGATCGCCACGCAAAACATTTGCAGTGATCCTTAACTTGACTCTAGCTATTATTTGAAGCGTAATAACAAATAAAAAAATGATGATACCTCAACATAGTGTTATCTATAGAAAAGTCGCAATTTTCCTAAGGTTCTTCGAGTAGAAATGACTTTAAGAAGGTGAAATTAACTAACTACCCATTTGATCGATACATGGATTGACAATGCTTAAAATTTCAAGATAACTAATAATTAAAAAATTAGGGTACTTCAACAAAGGATTATATATTCAATATGTAGGAGTTTTCGGCAATTCGTCAAACAGAAATGAGCATAATATGACAAAAAATGCCTAACTACATATTTGATCGCCGCACAAAACATTTGCAGTGATCCTTAACTTTACTCTAGCTATTATTTGAAGCGTAATAATAAATAAGAAAATGATGATACATCAACATAGTGTTATCTATACAAAAGTCGCAATTTTCCTAAGGTTCTTCGAGTTGAACTGACTTTAAGAAGGTAAAATTAACTAACCAACTGTTTGATCGATACATGGATTGACAATGCTTAAAATTTTAAGATAACTAATAGATAAAAAATTAGGGTACTTCTACAAAGGATTATATATTCAATAGGTAGGAGTTTTCGGCAAATCGTCAAACCGAAAAGAGCATAATATGACAAAAATGCCTAACTACCTATTTGATCGCCGCGCAAAACATTTGCTGTGATCCTTAACTTGACTCTAGCTATTATTTGAAGCGTAATAATCAATAAAAAAATGATCGTACATCAACATAGTTTTATCTATACAAAAGTCGCAATTTTCCTAAGGTTCTTCGAGTAGAAATGACTTTAAGAATGTAAAATTAACTAACCACCAGTTTGATCGATACATGGATTGACAATGCTTAAAATTTTAAGATAACTAATAGATAAAAAATTAGGGTACTTCTACAAAGGATTATATATTCATTAGGTAGGAGTTTTCGGCAATTCGTCAAACAGATATTAGTATAATATGACAATAATGCGTAACTACCTATTTGATCGCCGCGCAAAAATTTGATGTGATCCTTAACTTGACTCTAACTATTATTTGAAGCGTAATAATCAATAAAAAAATGATCGTACATCAACATAGTGTTATTTATACAAAAGTCGCAATTTTCCTAAGGTTCTTCGAGTAGAAATGACTTTAAGAAGGTAAAATTAACTAACCACCTGTTTGATCGATACATGGATTGTCAATGCTTAAAATTTTAAGATAACTAATAGATAAAAAATTAGGGTACTTCTACAAAGGATTATATATTCAATAGGTAGGAGTTTTCGGCAATTCGTCAAACAGAAATGAGCATAATATGAAAATAATGCCTAACTACCTATTTGATCGCCGCGCAAAAGATTTGCAACGTTCCTTAACTTGACTCTAGCTATTTTTTGAAGGGTAATAACAAATAAAAAAATGATGATACCACAACATAGTGTTATCTATAGAAAAGTCGCAATTTTCCTAAGGTTCTTCGAGTAAAAATGACTTTAAGAATGTAAAATTAACTAACTACCTATTTGATCGATACATGGATTAACAATGCTTAAAATTTCATGATAACTAGTAAAACAAAATTTAGGGTACTTCAACAAAGGATTATATATTCAATAGGTAGGAGTTTTCGGCAATTCTTCAAACAGAAAAGAGCATAGTATGACAAAAATGCCTAACTACCTATTTGATCGCCACGCAAAATATTTGCAGTGATCCTTAACTTGACTCTAGCTATTATTTGAAGCGTAATAACAAATAAAAAAATGATGATACCTCAACATAGTGTTATCTATAGAAAAGTCGCAATTTTCCTAAGGTTCTTCGAGTAGAAATGACTTTAAGAAGGTGAAATTAACTAACTACCCATTTGATCGATACATGGATTGACAATGCTTAAAATTTCAAGATAACTAATAAATAAAAAATTAGGGTACTTCAACAAAGGATTATATATTCAATATGTAGGAGTTTTCGGCAATTCGTCAAACAGAAATGAGCATAATATGACAAAAAATGCCTAACTACATATTTGATCGCCGCACAAAACATTTGCAGTGATCCTTAACTTTACTCTAGCTATTATTTGAAGCGTAATAATAAATAAGAAAATGATGATACATCAACATAGTGTTATCTATACAAAAGTCGCAATTTTCCTAAGGTTCTTCGAGTTGAACTGACTTTAAGAAGGTAAAATTAACTAACCAACTGTTTGATCGATACATGGATTGACAATGCTTAAAATTTTAAGATAACTAATAGATAAAAAATTAGGGTACTTCTACAAAGGATTATATATTCAATAGGTAGGAGTTTTCGGCAAATCGTCAAACCGAAAAGAGCATAATATGACAAAAATGCCTAATTACCTATTTGATCGCCGCGCAAAACATTTGCTGTGATCCTTAACTTGAATCTAGCTATTATTTGAAGCGTAATAATCAATAAAAAAAATGATCGTACATCAACATAGTTTTATCTATACAAAAGTCGCAATTTTCCTAAGGTTCTTCGAGTAGAAATGACTTTAAGAATGTAAAATTAACTAACCACCAGTTTGATCGATACATGGATTGACAATGCTTAAAATTTTAAGATAACTAATAGATAAAAAATTAGGGTACTTCTACAAAGGATTATATATTCATTAGGTAGGAGTTTTCGGCAATTCGTCAAACAGATATTAGTATAATATGACAATAATGCGTAACTACCTATTTGATCGCCGCGCAAAAATTTGATGTGATCCTTAACTTGACTCTAGCTATTATTTGAAGCGTAATAATCAATAAAAAAATGATCGTACATCAACATAGTGTTATTTATGCAAAAGTCGCAATTTTCCTAAGGTTCTTCGAGTAGAAATGACTTTAAGAAGGTAAAATTAACTAACCACCTGTTTGATCGATACATGGATTGTCAATGCTTAAAATTTTAAGATAACTAATAGATAAAAAATTAGGGTACTTCTACAAAGGATTATATATTCAATAGGTAGGAGTTTTCGGCAATTCGTCAAACAGAAATGAGCATAATATGAAAATAATGCCTAACTACCTATTTGATCGCCGCGCAAAAGATTTGCAACGTTCCTTAACTTGACTCTAGCTATTTTTTGAAGGGTAATAACAAATAAAAAAATGATGATACCACAACATAGTGTTATCTATAGAAAAGTCGCAATTTTCCTAAGGTTCTTCGAGTAAAAATGACTTTAAGAATGTAAAATTAACTAACTACCTATTTGATCGATACATGGATTAACAATGCTTAAAATTTCATGATAACTAGTAAAACAAAATTTAGGGTACTTCAACAAAGGATTATATATTCAATAGGAATGAGTTTTCGGCAATTTGTCAAACAGAAATGAGCACAATATGACAAACAATGCCTAACTACATATTTGATCACCGCGCAAAACATTTGCTGTGATCCTTAACTTGAGTCTAGCTATTATTTGAAGCGTAATAATAAATAAAAAAAATGATGATACATCAACATGGTGTTATCTATACAGAAGTTGCAATTTTCCTAAGGTTCTTCGAGTAGAAGTGACTTTAAGAAGGTCAAATTAACAGACCACCTATTTGATCGATACTTGGATTGACAATGTTTAATATTTCAAGATAACTAGTAATTAAAAAATTAGGGTACTTCAACAAGTATTATACAATCAATAGGTAGGAGTTTTCGGCAATTCTTCAAAGAGAAAAGAGCATAATATGACAAAAATGCCTAACTACCTATTTGTTCGCCGCGCAAAACATTTGCAGTGATCCTTAACTTTACTCTAGCTATTATTTGAAGAGTAATAATAAATGAAAAAATGATGATACCTCAACATAGTGTTATCTATACAAAAGTCGCAATTTTCCTAAGGTTCTTCGAGTAGAAGTGACTTTAAGAAGGTGAAATTAACTAACCACCTATTTGATCGATACTTGGATTGACAATGTTTAATATTTCAAGATAACTAGTAAATAAAAATTTAGAGTACTTCAACAAAGGATTATATAATCAATAGGTGGGGGTTTTCGGCAATTCTTCAAACAGAAAAGAGCATAATATGACAAAAATGCCTAACTACCTATTTGGTCGCCGCGCAAAACATTTGCAGTGATCCTTAACTTGACTCTAGCTACTATTTGAAGCGAAATAACAAATAAAAAAATGATGATACCTCAACATAGTGTTATCTATAGAAAAGTCGCAATTTTCCTAAGGTTCTTCGAGTAGAAATGACTTTAAGAAGGTGAAATTAACTAACTACCTATTTGATCGATACATGGATTGACAATGCTTAAAATTTCAAGATAACTAATAAATAAAAAATTGGGGTACTTCAACAAAGGATTATATATTCAATAGGTAGGAGTTTTCGGCAATTCGTCAAATAGAAATGAGCATAATATGACAAAAAATGCCTAACTACCTATTTGATCGCCGCGTAAAACATTTGCAGTGATCCTTAACTTGACTCTAGCTATTATTTGAAGCGTAATAACAAATGAAAAAATGATGATACCTCAACATAGTGTTATCTATAGAAAAGTCGCAATTTTCCTAAGGTTCTTCGAGTAGAAATGACTTTAAGAAGGTGAAATTAACTAACTACCTATTTGATCGATACATGGATTGACAATGCTTAAAATTTCAAGATAACTAATAAATAAAAATTAGGGTACTTCAACAAAGGATTATATATTCAATAGGTAGGAGTTTTCGGCAATTCGTCCAACAGAAAAGAGCATAATATGACAAAAAATGCCTAACTACATATTTGATCGCCGCACAAAACATTTGCAGTGATCCTTAACTTTACTCTAGCTATTATTTGAAGCGTAATAATAAATTAAAAAATGATGATACATCAACATAGTGTTATCTATAGAAAAGTCGCAATTTTCCTAAGGTTCTTCGAGTAGAAATGACTTTAAGAAGGTGAAATTAACTTACTATCTATTTGATCGATACATGGATTGACAATGCTTAAAATTTCAAGATAACTAATAAATAAAAAATTAGGGTACTTCAACAAAGGATTATATATTCAACATGTAGGAGTTTTCGGCAATTCGTCAAACAGAAATGAGCATAATATGACAAAAAATGCCTAACTACATATTTCATCGCCGCACAAAACATTTGCAGTGATCCTTAACTTTACTCTAGCTATTATTTGAAGCGTAATAATAAATAAAAAAAAGATGATACATCAACATAGTGTTATCTATACAAAAGTCGCAATTTTCCTAAGGTTCTTCGAGTAGAAGTGACTTTAAGAAGGTGAAATTAACTAACCACCTATTTGATCGATACTTGGATTGACAATGTTTAATATTTCAAGATAACTAGTAAATAAAAAATTAGAGTACTTCAACAAAGGATTATATAATCAATAGGTGGGGGTTTTCGGCAATTCTTCAAACAGAAAAGAGCATAATATGACAAAAATGCCTAACTACCTATTTGGTCGCCGCGCAAAACATTTGCAGTGATCCTTAACTTGAATCTAGCTATTATTTGAAGCGAAATAACAAATAAAAAAATGATGATACCTCAACATAGTGTTATCTATAGAAAAGTCGCAATTTTCCTAAGGTTCTTCGAGTAGAAATGACTTTAAGAAGGTGAAATTAACTAACTACCTATTTGATCGATACATGGATTGACAATGCTTAAAATTTCAAGATAACTAATAAATAAAAAATTGGGGTACTTCAACAAAGGATTATATATTCAATAGGTAGGAGTTTTCGGCAATTCGTCAAATAGAAATGAGCATAATATGACAAAAAATGCCTAACTACCTATTTGATCGCCGCGTAAAACATTTGCAGTGATCCTTAACTTGACTCTAGCTATTATTTGAAGCGTAATAACAAATGAAAAAATGATGATACCTCAACATAGTGTTATCTATAGAAAAGTCGCAATTTTCCTAAGGTTCTTCGAGTAGAAATGACTTTAAGAAGGTGAAATTAACTAACTACCTATTTGATCGATACATGGATTGACAATGCTTAAAATTTCAAGATAACTAATAAATAAAAATTAGGGTACTTCAACAAAGGATTATATATTCAATAGGTAGGAGTTTTCGGCAATTCGTCCAACAGAAAAGAGCATAATATGACAAAAAATGCCTAACTACATATTTGATCGCCGCGCAAAACATTTGCTGTGATCCTTAACTTGAATCTAGCTATTATTTGAAGCGTAATAATCAATAAAAAAAATGATCGTACATCAACATAGTTTTATCTATACAAAAGTCGCAATTTTCCTAAGGTTCTTCGAGTAGAAATGACTTTAAGAATGTAAAATTAACTAACCACCAGTTTGATCGATACATGGATTGACAATGCTTAAAATTTTAAGATAACTAATAGATAAAAAATTAGGGTACTTCTAGTAAGGATTATATATTCAATAGGTAGGTGTTTTCGGTAATTCGTCAAACAGAAAAGAGCATAATATGACAAAAATGACTAACTACCTATTTGATCGCCGCGCAAAACATTTGCTGTGATCCTTAACTTGACTCTAGCTATTATTTGAAGCGTAATAATCAATAAAAAAATGATCGTACATCAATGTCGCGACCCGTCCGAAAGGCGGACGCGGCTAATGGATTACCGATCGCGGGTCTTGGATCGGCGCGGGCCCTCCCAGACCCATACCAAATCGCGGCGGGAGTATTTTTTTAGAAGGATTCGACGATAAGAGTCGATCGCTTTCGACCTTCAGTGTGGTCGTGGTGGCATGTGCAACTTGTGCATGCATTTGGAGTCGCCACCGGTCTTTCTCGGAGGGTAGACCGGAAACCTTACCAACCGATTGGGAGAGATCGATCAGTTCTACGGAACCAGAGATTTTGGGTTCGGGGACTTGGTTACGCTGGTGTCGTTACCAACGCCCTTTCGGTACCTAACGCGATTGATTTTCCTAACTAGGATTTCATGCAGGCGCAATTTTGGGTGAGGTAAGTCTGACTTTGCACATTAACCAGTTTAACATGCTCACGTAATCATAATAAATAAATAGATGTCAATCACATAAACATCTATCCTACGTGGTGATCATGGAATTATGATTTAATGGGTCTCGAGCCAATGAGACCACATTTAATCATTTTAATATTTTAATAACGGAGAGCCGCTCTTCGCTTCTTGTTGGTTTCTTGAACTCTTCAAGAATTGGGTCCTAAAGAGCTCGCCGACTTAAAAGGCTCCCCCACGTAATCCTCGTAGCATTTACATCAACAATTGACTATGCTAAAAATAAAGATTACATGAAAAATGAAAGGAGTACGCAGCCTCCATTTAATAATTACAACCCCAAATATATAAATAATCATCATACATTCATATATACATCAATCACATCGATTAGGGATTTTTCCATGATCACCACCCTTCCACGTAAGTAATAAATTCACAATTTAAAACTTAGGAAGGCACAATAAAAATTCTACGTTGAATCATATTCAGAATTTTTACGTAAAATAAGATAGCCATAAATTTTCGATTCAAAATTGATTTAGTCTCAATTTTTGCTACGTTGATTAATTTATCATATAAAACAATCAACCTCCATTAGCCATGTAAGACGAACAATTCGTTAATACATATTGGCCATAGTATTGCAAAAATTGCAAAAATCAATTAAATGCACGAAAACACCTAAGGATTGGCTCTGATACCACTGTTGGGATCCACGTAACACGTAGCGGAAATAAATAACAACCCATACATGTATCTCCAGAGGCGTACTTCGTGCATTTCAATCGAAAAAAAATCACAAAGCCTCAAAGGGAGTAAATAGATTACCTCTCGTAGCGTGCTTAAACGGAGGTGTCGGTTCGATGTTCTTCGATCTCAGCCTCCACAAGTGTTAGGCATCTAGTTCGGACGCACCACCAATTGACGAACGGGGAGACGACTAATAACTCCACAACAATTGTGCTAGCAATATGCGGAATCAATATTCCGAACTTAGTATATTTTGCTCACTCAAGATTATGAGAATATAGAGAGTGTTTGTGTTCTTCTCTCTAAGCTCTCAAAAATTTGCACACTCTACAAAATGTCTCTCCCTCAACCTCAAAACTCTTGCCATCCTTTTATAGCCAAAAATACCTTCCAATAAATTGTATTTAAAAATAGCACTAACAATTATAAATTCTATCTAAAAATAGCACTCACAAATAAATGACATTTAAAAATAGCACTAACAATAGCACTCACAATTTATAATACAAAAATGCTATTTAAAAATAGCACTAACAATAGCACTCACAATTTATAATACAAAAATGCTATTTAAAAATAGCACTAACAATTATAAATTCTATCTAATAATAGCACTCACAATTTATGATAAATAAATGCCATTTAAAAATAGCACTAACAATAGCACTCACAATTTATGATAAATAAATGTCATTTAAAAATAGCACTAACAATAGCACTCACAATTTATAATACAAAAATGCTATTTAAAAATAGCACTAGCAATAGCACTCACAATACAAAAATGCTAAAAAAAGGCACTAACAAAGGTGTTAAAAATAATAACCATTATTATTATTACAAGAGTTAAAGAGGTTACAAAACAGTACAAATATGCATAACGTATAAATACGTAGAGCATACGTATACATCCGTGAAACCGGGGACTAATTGAAAGAAAAATGTGCAATTAAGCCCTTTTGGTAAAAATTGATTAAATTGGAGGGCAAATTGACCTAATTGCACTTTAAGACTTTAGAATCCAATGTCATAGCTTATAAAAAGTGAGAATTGAAAACTAAAAGACTCGAAAATGATTTTTTTTAGGCTCGGTTCGGGTTTATGTTTGTGAAGGAACATATTGACCCGAGCCGAATTTTTGAGATTTAAAGTGACACACTTGAAGAGGAAATTAAAACAAAATTATCGAATATTTTTGGGTATTTTTCTGACCACGAATGGTATTTTTTTCTGATTTTTTGGGTATTTTTATAATTAAATAAACTCGAAAAATATTGAAAATACCGAAAACTATTTTTTGTTCAAAATTGGTTCCTAAGGTTAAACCAAGGCTTCCAAAGTTGATTTTGTGATTTTATGACCTTTTTTGATATTTTTAAATAATTTTAAAGAATAAAAATTACAATAATAAATGGTAAAAAAATCAGGTGTCAACAGCTGCCCCTCTTTGAGAGGAATCTCGTTAGAGGTTTCTCTCAAAGATAAGGTGGCACCTGATTCCTAACCGACTCAACTGGGAAAATAAGAGAAGAAATGTTATGACATCGGATCCTTAAGCCTATTGATAAAAGCTCAAATCAATCCCCGGTTTGCTCTAACAATTTGAACATGGGCCGGAGTGAGAGAGGCTTACCTGAAGCTCACCTGTCGGATGCTGCCGGTTGCGACGACTTTCAAGAAGATGCCTAGGACTCGTCATTCAGAATATCCTAGGGAGATTAAGTTCTGACCTGTATGGTAGGTCATACCATGATGGGATTCCTAACTTGTAGGAACCTAAGGAAGGCGCATCCCACGCTTTGGGATTTGCCAAGGATTTTGATCCGTATGGTGGATCAGACCTTTGTGTTGATCCTTACTGCGATATTTATCAATGAGTTGACCCTTATGGCGGTTTCTACCAATGAATTGACCCTTATGGCGGTTTCTACCATATGTGACCCTTCAGGCGGTTTCTACCATTAATGTGATCCCTCAGGCGGTTTCTACCTTAGTTTGACCCTTCAGGCGGTTTCTACCTTGAGTTGACCCTTCAGGCGGTTTCTACCTTTGATTTGACCCTTCAGGCGGTTTCTACCTTGTGTTGACCCTTCAGGCGGTATCTACCTTGTGTTGACCCTTCAAGCGGTATCTACCTTTGATTTTGAAAAGGGGTCTCATGACGAGGGTTCTCCATGTCCGATGAGACTGCCTAAATGAAAATGGGTCTCATGACGAGGGTTCTCCACGTCCGATGAGATTTCCTGAATTTTGAAAAGGGGTCTCATGACGAGGGTTCTCCACGTCCAATGAGACTGTCTGATTTTGAAAAGGATTTTTTTTTTTAAGGGTTTCTCTTCCCCAAGAAAATATTGGTAATCTTTGAGAAGACAGCAATTGTCCAATTGACAAAATTTTATGACTTAAGCTTTAGTCATGAGATGTGCATTTTGATGCTGGAGGTTATCCAAAACATTCTTGCAACATGCAAATGTGATCACAAATCCCTTGTATGGAAAATCTGGATCAACAGTTTGAAAATTTCCAAAAAGAGTTTGCTCAAAACATCAATTGGAATATTTCTCGACAAGGAGGCCATCTCACCTGTTTTGAGGTGATGATTTTTAGGGGATGCACTCAATTCCCTACTGACCTGTGCCTAGGTTTTAGGCTCATTCGCAGCGCATACATTTTGATCGGTCGGGAGGTCTTCCACGGGACCGTAATGTTGGGCTTGGATATTGGTTTTCAAGGGGGACCCGCTTTGGAGTCGAGGCCATCGAATGAAAATCTTCACCATCTGCTCCGGGTTTACAAGTCAAGAACCCTGCAAAATGAGAAAGAAAGAGTCTTGCTCGTACTTCTTCTAGCTAAGCTATATGTTAACCCAAGTGTCTTAGTCAGAGAAGACTGTTTCAGGGTTGTAACATTGGTAGGATTGGGGACCGAAAAAGGCTTATTTTTGGCCCAGAAATCACGAAGGATTTGACATTGGTGATCATTGCAAATTTGTCACATGTCTTTTCCATTCTGCATCTTCCATTTTTGAGGTGTGCAACCGCTTTTGAGGTGTGCACAAGTCCTTTAGAGAACGTCTCTTGTGGTATTAAGAGATTGACAATTCTGTCCGTGTTTTTGCACCACGGCTGACATCGTTTGGGGAGCAGTCTTCTTGATCTGACTCCTTTATGGGTTTTTCTCTCTTCCCAACTAGGCTTTATTGGGGATCAATCAAACAGTTTTCACGAGCATCGGCCTTGCTTTTACCAGGCACTTTGCTTTTTCTTGATGCTGGGGATTTTTTGTTGAAATCCCGCCTTTTCTTTTCCTTTGGAACTACGATGTTCAGAAAATTGTGCTAGATATACAACTTGAATCATAGCACATTTAAACGCCGATATGAGATTTTTCTATAAATCCCATCTCTTGATTTCTTCCGTTCTTGGAGTGATGCAGTTTCTATCTTGAAACATCCCATGATCACCAACAGGGGTTTATGAAATGAATTCGCAGGCTCAACTTGGCTGTGCAAAGGATATGGTGTGTGGGATAGAGAATGAATGCTTCTCGTCATCCTATGGCACTTGGATTACCATATAAACAACACACAAAGATTAATGTTAGTCCGAGCAAGAAAATTTCTAACCATTTTCTCCTGATGCTGCTGGACTTACTTCCTTTTTGCCCCGGTGTGGGGTGGTTCTTGACAGGGTTAAGAATGAAAACCGCCGTTCAAGTGGGTTGTCAACTGTCACCTGTAGTGTTTATGATATGAAACGAACGCCTCCGTCGTCCCAATCCATGTAATCGCTGCGAATGGTCCCTACCTCCGTAGGTCCAGATTCTACTATTTGATTCGCTCCACTCATCTCTCAAGTGTATGTAGGATGTGTTTGGATTTGAGCTTGCCTCTCTTTTGAGGAAACATTCTTTTGAGAGTTTTGAACAACTTTTAATTGGAAAAATCTCTTTCGTTTTCCCAAAAATTTTACCCGTCAAGGGGATTTTATGGTGCACAATGCATGTGC
Source organism: Rhodomyrtus psidioides (assembly GCA_021437785.1). Lineage (NCBI taxonomy): Eukaryota > Viridiplantae > Streptophyta > Magnoliopsida > Myrtales > Myrtaceae > Rhodomyrtus > Rhodomyrtus psidioides. The sequence continues at coordinate 4,216,248 of JAILYB010000059.1, read as the reverse complement.
AGACAACCTCATGTTTCAAAACATGAATGCCAATGAAGTTAGAATTCCATGTCTTTTCTAGATATCATATTTTGAAAGCTTTTTTCTTTTTCTCTCTGTGTTTTTGGTTTAACATCTTCAATGGATTGGGGGAAAGGGATACCTACCTGTCCACCGTGGCTGGAGATCCCTGAAAATGTAAAAGAAGCATATCATTGTATGTTCACGAATTTTTTTGAAAATTGAAACGATACATCCTACCCTCATGTACCCTAACAGGTAGTATGTGGGATGTAAAAACTCATTCGTCTCCAAGGCGATTCCCCTCTATCAAATCCGCCTATCCATGCTTGGAGTGTTTGTAACATCAATGGTTCATCTGCCTCCAGCTGGGCAGCGTCTGTTCTGCTATTTGAACGCATGACTCATTGAGTGATTTATCCATGTTTATCATCTGAGAAGGAAAAGAAAGAATACATTACTTCGGTATTCGATTGAAGATCGTTTAGGAACGATACATCGTTTTACCAAATAGGTGGCTTCGCGGCCAAACGTATTTCGTGTTGAAGGGGTAGATCCCATTATGCTCAGCGGGTGATAATTATGGTTCATGGAACTTGCTCCACGGATTAAGTGATTAATCCATGGCCTTCGGCTTGAAGATGCTCAAAGGGTGATGTTGACACTCACGCGCAATTAGTTCTAGATATTAATGAAAGATGTTCCCGTGAGAACCTTACAGTGCGATCAACAACATATGCAATAGGAGTATTCAACCCCTTTTCTCGAAGCATTTTTCATCGAGTAGCCATGCCTTGCATCAGACGTTTGATCACCGGCCTCGCGTCACCACTGCGATGCTCCTCCAGCTCCAAATTGATCGAGCCAAAGATTGAACTCATCGCCAAGGAAATTGCTCGGGTCTTCGAGCCATTGATGTTCAAGTTGGGTATCAACGATTGTTGGGGGCAGATTTCTTTCATTGCCTTCGTTGTGAGGGATTGGAGTCTTTGAGCTGGAACCTTCATCATTGCCCTGTTGGGGTTGAGACATACATTCCCGAAGAGTATTGATCCAAGTGTCCAGCTCCTCATCAAAGAAATCACATGTTCTTTCTAGCCCTTGGTGCCCAGATTGGGTGTCGTCGACTGTAGGCGAGGGATTCCTCTCTTTGCTCTCGCCGTGAGCAATTTGACCCCTCGAATTGGAACTTCCTCCGATGACCGGCAGGTTCATATGTGCACTCTCTACCAATGCCAGATCCGCTTCAGGGACAACATTAATGACTGATTCGCGCTCAAACTGAGGAATTTCTATGTGCTGGAACTGTGGCATATACTCATGAGGAGTATTGAGATAGCTCGGCGGAGCATTCTGATTTGGGTTAGAGGAGTCGCTGACACGACTGCTAGTCCCGTCATTGCTGAAACACGGTTGGGTGCTCTTGGCTATCCAATCATCATGGTTGTAACTCTGCCCAGCACTTGAGCTCCAACTGGCTTTATGATGGTTTAACGCTATCCTTCCATCCCTTAGCAATCTCCTATAGTACTTGAGGTGAGACTCAACGTTAATTCTAGAGAGCCCCGGCACATTCATAATCTCGAGTATGCGCAGTGGACTAGCCGAATCAACTCCCAGTTCTCGAATTGCATCAACAAATTTGGTGTGAAGCTCATAGGTCCAGTAAAACCTTGTTCTCTTATCACCCAAAATATCGTCAATACTTCGGTAGCTATTCTCTACGGGATCTAGTCGTTTCAAAAGTTGTCCAGGGAGGGACTTACCGACTTTGGATTGGCTGGCTGCGACAGCGAGTTCGTCATTGAGAGAATTCCCCCTGTGATGATTCATATCCCATTTCTCAGAGGATGTTGGTGTTGATCCTATGGTGTTGACTTGCTCATGCAGATCTCCGGCGGTATCTGGCTGTGTCGGAAAATGCTGTGGAGAATACGGTAACAGCTGAGCGTTATTCGTCAACAGGGATGGTTCATCGAGGAACACCTCGCCGAGGACAACAGGATTACCACAATTAAGGCAGGTGGCCTTGGTCAGAGCTTCCTTATATCTCGCGCTTTCAGCTTGAAGCTTCTCATTCTCCTCCTTCAGGACCAGTAACTCATGGTCTGCGTATTGCTGTTTCACCCGGGTTCGTTTGTTGGCGAACCAAAACTTGACCTTCGAAAGCTCCAATCCTATCTTTCGGCTCAACTCCATTTTCTGTTGTCTGCTTGGAGTGGGGCATTCATTGAAGAAAGCTTCGAGCTCTCGGATTTGGCCTGGAGTGTGGCGTTGTAGTTGCTTCCTTTTCCGGCTCCGGTCATCATTGTATACTCCTTCTTCGTAGCTGAAACCTAGAATTTCATCGCTGGAGGAGTCAGTCTCTATGGCCTTCGGGCAGGATTCAGCTCCAGGATCTTCAAAGTCTCCCAGCAGTTCGTGCTCAGAAATGTCCAGGTCGGGCGTTTCTAGCAGATGGGAATAACTTTTAAACATGATGGATCGGGGTATCTCGGGCTGATCTAGTTCACTCAACTTTCTCAATTCGCTCTTACGTGTTTGCTCACTCTAGAAATTTTCTCAAGTGATTGTGCGTGTCCTGGAACCATCCTTCAGGCTGCATATGAAGACCAGCAAGCAAGCGCTCCTCCCGAGATTCTGCAATTACTCATCGTCTGTATTCCCCTTTCTTTTTCCTCGTGATAGGATCACAAACTCTCTTGCATTGATTCGGTTTCATCGAGTATTGCGCTCGTCCCCTAGTTCAGTCTTCAAAGTGGTGGGTCTACAATCTTTCGGCGCCTTTTATGATTTGCTAGGCCCGAGAACGTGGGGAGCAGCGGTGGACCCGCAATTAATGACTCCGTTTAATTCATTTAGCTCCATGGGAATTAACGCTATGATCTTCTCTCAACCCCTTTTCATCGTTCAAACGAAGGTGACATTTTCCCTGTGCATGCTGTTACTCTTCATTTCAGCATCCCGGGCGCTTGGTGAGGAATGAGTTCGTGGCCACTCAAAATTTTAAAGACCGTCTCTGGTTTCAGACTTAATCTAACAAGGGATCATCACAACTGAGCATGACGATGTTCGTCGATAGCGTTGGTTTTAATATAGAATTAACTATAGTCATTAAAGAAAAATGTTCCCGTAGGAACTTTACAACGGATAAAATGAGTGATCTACTCGTGAACATGTTCTTCTTCCTATGGGTGTTCGTAGTGACCGACCCATCGTGCCCCGAGCCAGGTGCTAGATCATGGCTGTCCAAGCATGCCAGCTTCCCACTGATTGAACAAGGCATCGAGCCCCTCATCGAAGAAATCGTCTGTCGTGGGTTGACCAGCGGCAGGCAGAGCACCAGCCGACTGTTGCTCGAATGGAGGAGTGCGCACTCGCTGTACTTGTGACACGCGCTCTTAAGAAGTGTTGAAATGGCCTGGGAGGACATTCTGATCAGCTTTCAGTTTGCCGGTGGTCGGGTTGCTAGCTTGATTGATGCTTAGATTTGGCCGGGTATCTCTTGATGCCTGAGCATTACAATGGCGGTCGCCCCTAGCTTTTGAGCTCGAGACGGATTCCTCCCGGTTTAGCTCCGCTCGACGTTGTTTTAATAGCTTTCTGTAGGCAGCAAGGTAATTCCTGACCAGCTCCTTACTAAGCCCCGGTACATTCATGGCCTTAAATATGCGCGTCGGAGTTGCTGAGTCGATCCCCATTTGGTGAACCACGTCTAGGAATCTGGAATGCAGTTCAGGGGGCCAAGCGAACCTCCTCTTATCGTGGCCCAAAATTGCATCGATGGCTTGACGACTGATTAACTCATCTCCAGCAGGACCTGACCCTATCGAAAATTGTTGTGCATGAGGCTGATATGCTTTGAGCTGGTCGGCGGTAACATCCAGCTCCTTGAAACTATAACTCCAATCAAAGCGATGCAAATCCCATCCCCCAGGAGGCATTTGTATCATCTTCGTAGGATCATCCTGCTCATGCGTGACTCAGGCAAAATCTGGTTGAGCAGGAGATGCCCCGAGGGAGTAAGGTGGTAAATGAACGTCTTCAATCATCGCGTGAGGCTTATCAGGGAATATCTTACCGAGGGCGACAAGGTTATCGCAATGAGGGCAAACGGTAATATTGAGAGCTTTTTCATACCTCATGTTTTCTGTTCGCAGCTTTTGGATTTCTTCCTTTAAAATCTCGACCACCTGACGTTTGCGTTGAGCCTTCGATTTGGATCTCCTATTTTGAAACCAAAACTGGATCCTCGACTGATTAATCCCCAACTCCCGGCTCAATTCAATTCTCCACTTCTTTTTCATGTAATGGCTTTTACTGAAAAGGGTTTCCAGCATTTGGGTTTCCTCCTGAGAGTATTGGTGAGGACGTCTTCTTTTCCCGAGTTGAACATCGTGGATGTCGTTGTCGTCGTCGCCGTGATCTTGATTTCCGTTGCCAGAAGTGTTGGGCTCCATGGTTTTGGCGTTAGACTTGATCTTGGAATCTTCGAGATCCCTCTGTAGTTCAATTTCTGAGATTTTTGAGTCAGTCGCCTCTAGCAGCTGACAATAACCTCTTAAATATGTTGGATTGAGAAATGTTTGATTGGTTCTTGCCCACTCAGAGTTCTCCACTCTCTCATGTATGCTCACTCCCTATAAAGTTTTCTTCGAGTGACTTCGTATGTTCAGGAGACGCTCTTCAAGCATCATTAGGCAAACGTTCCCCCTCAAGATTTTGAATTTCTCGCTTAGCTTTTCAATCGTGATGGGACTGCCAAATCCTGTTAGGGCTCTCTTCGATAGTTGCGCTTACCTCCCACCTAACTCTAATAATGGTGATCCCGACAAATCTTTTACATCTTTTAATTGATGAGCCGGAAATCGCGGACCGAAACGAATCCAATGGTTCTCGTGAGGGGACCTCCTGCTTTACCCCCTAACTGGGCTCCACCAGCATTATTACTGAGACCCTTCATCATCCTCGAGTTGCTATAAAATGAGGAATTAATGTATGGAAGGTTAACGTTCTCGCATAATCAGCTTCTTCCTTCTAATCTCTCTGTCAAACTCGTCTTATTCTCAAGCCAACCCAACGCAAATGGCCTCCTCTCCCGTACGCACTTTTTCAACTGATGTCTTGGCCCAGTGGGAAAAGCTTTATAACCTACTGGGTCGCGGTTACGCACACATAACCAATCATTCTGCGACCGAGGATGAAATCCGTGTCCTGCTCGAGGACCTTGATACCACTTCTCTCGAAGGTACTACACTGGGGAGGGAATATAGAATTTTCCCGACTCTCTTTGCACACTCCTTAGAGGCCTACCGTGCTGCTAATCGGGAGGTTCTCGTGGCTCGCGTCTTGCGAGCTCGTTATGAGGATCGATCTGATCATTTGGTGCTGACCAACTATCTGGCCGATAGTTACAAAAAGGCCGTCGAGTTTGCTAATGAGCGGGTCGCGACGTTGCTTCGCGAGAGGAGAAATCTGGTGGAGCAATTGGCCCTATCCCTGACCACCGGCGAGCATGACCGCCGCAATGTCCTGTTGAGGCTTCAGAGCGACTGGCAGGAAGAACGGCTCGACAAAATAACCGCGGACATAGCTCGCGGGAATGGACTGGTTCGAGACCTGGAAACAATCGCCGAAGAACATGAGGCCAAGGTCGCCGAAGTTAAGGGAGAATGCAAAAGTCTTCTCCTCAGGCTTGCCGACCATGACATGCGGAGTTGGGAGTATGAGCAGAGCATTAATAACATGGAGGGTCAGTTGGGCTCCTTCGTGTCGTTAATTAGGGCTCACTTCGGCTTTACTTTTCTACCCCGAATTGTATGACCTGCTTTTGAAAACCCTCCACTGAGCAAAATAAATGAGAACTCTTGTGTGTGTGTTTTAACTTCTGTATGGTTCATTTCTTCGAGCATCCGAACATCTTCAACTTGGGTGAGCCGAACCATAATATCAGTAAGCCGAGCAAATATGTCCTGATTTTATAACTCGCTCATGATCAGATGAGATAATAGCCTTAGACTTGTCCAGGAAAAGATTTCTCTCTATTAGCTTTTTTTTTTTTACCTGCAAATAAAAAGACAGAATCAGAAGGAATAATTTGAAAAAGAAATCAAAAACTCCTTTCAATCCTATGCTTGCCCATGATTAATAAGGACAAGAACTTTTACAAGGGTTTTAATCTTGCGCGAAAAGTTTTTATCAATATTTCTCGAAAGAAAGCATACTATTGAAAGGAATGTAATTCACAATAATCGCTTTTGATCAATTTCGAGAGGAACGAATTACTCAAAAGTGCGAGGCATAATAACGTGTTTTAAATTTAATTGAAGATACGGCATCCAAATCAAGGCCGTTTTGTTAAGAACGAGAGTAATTTGGACATCTATCTCGTCATTAAATTCAAAACAACGCCGATATTCTCGATCAATTATCGTGGATTACCAGCGACGTAAAACATGCATGGACCAATTCAAGTGTATAATTCCTTCTAGCGAAATTGGGGTTGGATTACCCTATATGACCAAAAAGGTCGTGCAAGATTTCCAATTTTAATTTCCTCTAAAGGAATTATAAACTTGACTTGGGAGTATTCGGATGATTAGAGAAAATGCCACTATCACATTCCCATGACCTGTCAAAAGAAATACAACCAAGTTCCATCTAAATGTATACACCAATAGATCCCTAATACAATCACTCTAAGGGGTGAGATAGAGAAAGCCTCGATAAAAGTAAACCCTATACAAGAGGACTAGCAATGGAAAATGAAACAAAGGAATGTGATCCTAACGTTTAAGGATGCCCCAAGTTCGATCTGTGACTTCCGGATCACTTGCCCCAACTCGTCATCTTCATTGGACGATATCTCAATAATGTCCATAGTAGGCTCCTTTGTTGCTCACTCGATGCTTGTCATGGGATATCATCCTCTTCGTCTTCTATCAAGGACGTTTGGGAAAAACACACACATCTATCCTTGAAATGGCATTTAATCTAATCACCAGAATGCAATGAATGAAATGCCTATATTTATATGAACTGTAATAGATTCGAGGTATAGAGAGTCTTACCAACCAAACTCGTCGACTTATGTGCGGTTTTAGGTGTACCAACCGCCCAAAGACATGCGCATGAGACAAGTTATGGTGAACTTCTAAAAATCAGAGGGTTTGGCACCTAAGGTTAAGGTTCCCACTTCGAGTTCTAGAAAGAGCCGATTCCATTGCACAGCTATCGTTGCATTGGGACTCGATCCATAGTTCGAAGCGAGCGGAATTGAAAAGTGGATTACCCCGCGTTTTTCCTCACGGAGATTCCATTTTCAATTCCTTCTATTGTGTTCCTATAGGCGACGCCCGGGGTTTTAGGCGCGGTTGTGTGTGTCCACGCGTTGTGATCATCACAATGCAATTCATGCATAGCAGTTTATCAATCAGCACTTCAAATCATCCACACAACATACATTCCTACGCCCAACCTGCATAAGACAATGTTAATCACGGACTACACCCCTTATTTCTCCAATCTGCAAAAACATATAACACCTATCGTAAGCGGACTTACCTCACCTTCACGAGCGCCTACATGGTTAGAAAAATCACTCAGCGTTTTAATTACGGCCTAAGTCCACTTGGGGTCTAGAACCATAGGTTCTAGAACACAGTCTCCCCAGCGGAGTCGCCAGCTGTCGCGACCCGTCCGAAAGGCGGACGCGGATAATGGATTACCGATCGCGGGTCTTGGATCGGCGCGGGCCCTCCCAGACCCATACCAAATCGCGGCGGGAGTATTTTTTTAGAAGGATTTGACGATAAGAGTCGATCGCTTTCGACCTTCAGTGTGGTCGTGGTGGCATGTGCAACTTGTGCATGCATTTGGAGTCGCCACCGGTCTTTCTCGGAGGGTAGACCGGAAACCTTACCAACCGATTGGGAGAGATCGATCAGTTCTACGGAACTAGAGATTTTGGGTTCGGGGACTTGGTTACGCTGGTGTCGTTACCAACGCCCTTTCGGTACCTAACGCGAGTGATTTTCCTAACTAGGATTTCATGCAGGCGCAATTTTGGGTGAGGTAAGTCTGACTTTGCACATTAACCAGTTTAACATGCTCACGTAATCATAATAAATAAATAGATGTCAATCACATAAACATCTATCCTACGTGGTGATCATGGAATTATGATTTAATGGGTCTCGAGCCAATGAGACCACATTTAATCATTTTAATATTTTAATAACGGAGAGCCGCTCTTCGCTTCTTGTTGGTTTCTTGAACTCTTCAAGAATTGGGTCCTAAAGAGCTCGCCGACTTAAAAGGCTCCCCCACGTAATCCTCGTAGCATTTACATCAACAATTGACTATGCTAAAAATAAAGATTACATGAAAAATAAAAGGAGTACGCAGCCTCCATTTAATAATTACAACCCCAAATATATAAATAATCATCATACATTCATATATACATCAATCACATCGATTAGGGATTTTTCCATGATCACCACCCTTCCACGTAAGTAATAAATTCACAATTTAAAACTTAGGAAGGCACAATAAAAATTCTACGTTGAATCATATTCAGATTTTTTACGTAAAATAAGATAGCCATAAATTTTCGATTCAAAATTGATTTAGTCTCAATTTTTGCTACGTTGATTAATTTATCATATAAAACAATCAACCTCCATTAGCCATGTAAGACGAACAATTCGTTAATACATATTGGCCATAGTATTGCAAAAATTGCAAAAATCAATTAAATGCACGAAAACACCTAAGGATTGGCTCTGATACCACTGTTGGGATCCACGTAACACGTAGCGGAAATAAATAACAACCCATACATGTATCTCCAGAGGCGTACTTCGTGCATTTCAATCGAAAAAAAATCACAAAGCCTCAAAGGGAGTAAATAGATTACCTCTCGTAGCGTGCTTAAACGGAGGTGTCGGTTCGATGTTCTTCGATCTCAGCCTCCACAAGTGTTAGGCATCTAGTTCGGACGCACCACCAATTGACGAACGGGGAGACGACTAATAACTCCACAACAATTGTGCTAGCAATATGCGGAATCAATATTCCGAACTTAGTATATTTTGCTCACTCAAGATTATGAGAATATAGAGAGTGTTTGTGTTCTTCTCTCTAAGCTCTCAAAAATTTGCACACTCTACAAAATGTCTCTCCCTCAACCTCAAAACTCTTGCCATCCTTTTATAGCCAAAAATACCTTCCAATAAATTGTATTTAAAAATAGCACTAACAATTATAAATTCTATCTAAAAATAGCACTCACAAATAAATGACATTTAAAAATAGCACTAACAATAGCACTCACAATTTATAATACAAAAATGCTATTTAAAAATAGCACTAACAATAGCACTCACAATTTATAATACAAAAATGCTATTTAAAAATAGCACTAACAATTATAAATTCTATCTAATAATAGCACTCACAATTTATGATAAATAAATGCCATTTAAAAATAGCACTAACAATAGCACTCACAATTTATGATAAATAAATGTCATTTAAAAATAGCACTAACAATAGCACTCACAATTTATAATACAAAAATGCTATTTAAAAATAGCACTAGCAATAGCACTCACAATACAAAAATGCTAAAAAAAGGCACTAACAAAGGTGTTAAAAATAATAACCATTATTATTATTACAAGAGTTAAAGAGGTTACCAAACAGTACAAATATGCATAACGTATAAATACGTAGAGCATACGTATACATCCGTGAAACCGGGGACTAATTGAAAGAAAAATGTGCAATTAAGCCCTTTTGGTAAAAATTGATTAAATTAGAGGGCAAATTGACCTAATTGCACTTTAAGACTTTAGAATCCAATGTCATAGCTTATAAAAAGTGAGAATTGAAAACTAAAAGACTCGAAAATGATTTTTTTTAGGCTCGGTTCGGGTTTATGTTTGTGAAGGAACATATTGACCCGAGCCGAATTTTTGAGATTTAAAGTGACACACTTGAAGAGGAAATTAAAACAAAATTATTGAATATTTTTGGGTATTTTTCTGACCACGAATGGTATTTTTTTCTGATTTTTTGGGTATTTTTATAATTAAATAAACACGAAAAATATTAAAAATACCGAAAACTATTTTTTGTTCAAAATTGGTTCCTAAGGTTAAACCAAGGCTTCCAAAGTTGATTTTTTGATTTTATGACCTTTTTTGATATTTTTAATTAATTTTAAAGAATAAAAATCACAATAATAAATGGTAAAAAAATCAGGTGTCAACAATCAACATAGTGTTATCTATACAAAAGTCGCAATTTTCCTAAGGTTCTTCGAGTAGAAATGACTTTAAGAAGGTAAAATTAACTAACCACCTGTTTGATCGATACATGGATTGACAATGCTTAAAATTTTAAGATAACTAATAGATAAAAAATTAGGGTACTTCTACAAAGGATTATATATTCAATAGGTAGGAGTTTTCGGCAATTCATCAAACAGAAAAGAGCATAATATGACAAAAATGCCTAACTATCTATTTGATCGCCGCGAAAAACATTTGCTGTGATCCTTAACTTGACTCTAGCTATTATTTGAAGCGTAATAATCAATAAAAAAATGATCGTACATCAACATAGTGTTATCTATACAAAAGTCGCAATTTTCCTAAGGTTCTTCGAGTAGAAATGACTTTAAGAAGGTAAAATTAACTAACCACCTGTTTGATCGATACATGGATTGACAATGCTTAAAATTTTAAGATAACTAATAGATAAAAAATTAGGGTACTTCTACAAAGGATTATATATTCAATAGGTAGGCGTTTTCGGCAATTCGTCAAACAGAAATGAGCATAATATGACAGTAATGCCTAACTACCTATTTGATCGCCGCGCAAAAGATTTGCAACCATCCTTAACTTGACTCTAGCTATTTTTTGAAGCGTAATAACAAATAAAAAAATGATGATACATCAACATAGTGTTATCTATACAAAAGTCGCAATTTTCCTTAGGTTCTTCGAGTAGAACTGACTTTAAGAAGGTAAAATTAACTAACCACCTGTTTGATCGATACATGGATTGACAATGCTTAAAATTTTAAGATAACTAATACCCTAAAAAATTAGGGTACTTCTAGAAAGGATTATATATTCAATAGGTAGGAGTTTTCGGCAATTCATCAAACAGAAAAGAGCATAATATGACAAAAATGCCTAACTATCTATTTGATCGCCGCGCAAAACATTTGCTGTGATCCTTAACTTGACTCTAGCTATTATTTGAAGCGTAATAATCAATAAAAAAATGATCGTACATCAACATAATGTTATCTATACAAAAGTTGCAATTTTCCTAAGGTTCTTCGAGTAGAAATGACTTTAAGAAGGTAAAATTAACTAACCACCTGTTTGATCGATACATGGATTGACAATGCTTAAAATTTTAATATAACTATTAGATAAAAAATTAGGGTACTTCTACAAAGGATTATATATTCAATAGGTAGGAGTTTTTGGCAATTCGTCAAACAGAAATGAGCATAATATGACAGTAATGCCTAACTACCTATTTGATCGCCGCGCAAAAGATTTGCAACCATCCTTAACTTGACTCTAGCTATTTTTTGAAGCGTAATAACAAATAAAAAAATGATGATACATCAACATAGTGTTATCTATACAAAAGTCGCAATTTTCCTTAGGTTCTTCGAGTAGAACTGACTTTAAGAAGGTAAAATTAACTAACCACCTGTTTGATCGATACATGGATTGACAATGCTTAAAATTTTAAGATAACTAATAGATAAAAAATTAGGGTACTTCTAGAAAGGATTATATATTCAATAGGTAGGAGTTTTCGGCAATTCATCAAACAGAAAAGAGCATAATATGACAAAAATGCCTAACTATATATTTGATCGCCGCGCAAAACATTTGCTGTGATCCTTAACTTGACTCTAGCTATTATTTGAAGCGTAATAATCAATAAAAAAATGATCGTACATCAACATAGTGTTATCTATACAAAAGTCGCAATTTTCCTAAGGTTCTTCGAGTAGAAATGACTTTAAGAAGGTAAAATTAACTAACCACCTGTTTGATCGATACATGGATTGACAATGCTTAAAATTTTAATATAACTATTAGATAAAAAATTAGGGTACTTCTACAAAGGATTATATATTCAATAGGTAGGAGTTTTTGGCAATTCGTCAAACAGAAATGAGCATAATATGACAGTAATGCCTAACTACCTATTTGATCGCCGCGCAAAAGATTTGCAACCATCCTTAACTTGACTCTAGCAATTTTTTGAAGCGTAATAACAAATAAAAAAATGATGATACCTCAACATAGTGTTATCTATAGAAAAGTCGCAATTTTCCTAAGGTTCTTCGAGTAGAAATGACTTTAAGAAGGTAAAATTAACTAACTACCTATTTGATCGATACATGGATTGACAATGCTTAAAATTTCAAGATAACTAGTAAATAAAAAATTAGGGTACATCAACAAAGGATTATATATTCAATAGGTAGGAGTTTTCGGCAATTCTTCAAACAGAAAAGAGCATAATATGACAAAAATGCCTAACTACCTATTTGATCGCCCCGCAAAACATTTGCAGTGATCCTTAACTTGACTCTAGCTATTATTTGAAGCGTAATAACAAATAAAAAAATGATGATACCTCAACATAGTGTTATCTATAGAAAAGTCACAATTTTCCTAAGGTTCTTCGAGTAGAAATGACTTTAAGAAGGTGAAATTAATTAACTACCCATTTGATCGATACATGGATTGACAATGCTTAAAATTTCAAGATAACTAATAAATAAAAAATTAGGGTACTTCAACAAAGGATTATATATTCAATATGTAGTAGTTTTCGGCAATTCGTCAAACAGAAATGAGCATAATATGACAAAAAATGCCTAACTACATATTTGATCGCCGCACAAAACATTTGCAGTGATCCTTAACTTTACTCTAGCTATTATTTGAAGCGTAATAATAAATAAAAAAATGATGATACATCAACATAGTGTTATCTATACAAAAGTCGCAATTTTCCTTAGGTTCTTCGAGTAGAACTGACTTTAAGAAGATAAAATTAACTAACCACCTGTTTGATCGATACATGGATTGACAATGCTTAAAATTTTAAGATAACTAATAGATAAAAAATTAGGGTACTTCTAGAAAGGATTATATATTCAATAGGTAGGTGTTTTCGGCAATTCGTCAAACAGAAAAGAGCATAATATGACAAAAATGCCTAACTACCTATTTGATCGCCGCGCAAAACATTTGCTGTGATCCTTAACTTGACTCTAGCTATTATTTGATGCGTAATAATCAATAAAAAAATGATCGTACATCAACATAGTGTTATCTATACAAAAGTCGCAATTTTCCTAAGGTTCTTCGAGTAGAAATGACTTTAAGAAGGTAAAATTAACTAACCACCTGTTTGATCGATACATGGATTGACAATGCTTAAAATTTCAAGATAACTAGTAAATAAAAAATTAGGGTACATCAACAAAGGATTATATATTCAATAGGTAGGAGTTTTCGGCAATTCTTCAAACAGAAAAGAGCATAATATGACAAAAATGCCTAACTACCTATTTGATCGCCACGCAAAACATTTGCAGTGATCCTTAACTTGACTCTAGCTATTATTTGAAGCGTAATAACAAATAAAAAAATGATGATACCTCAACATAGTGTTATCTATAGAAAAGTCGCAATTTTCCTAAGGTTCTTCGAGTAGAAATGACTTTAAGAAGGTGAAATTAATTAACTACCCATTTGATCGATACATGGATTGACAATGCTTAAAATATCAAGATAACTAATAAATAAAAAATTAGGGTACTTCTACAAAGGATTATATATTCAATATGTAGGAGTTTTCGGCAATTCGTCAAACAGAAATGAGCATAATATGACAAAAAATGCCTAACTACATATTTGATCGCCGCACAAAACATTTGCAGTGATCCTTAACTTTACTCTAGCTATTATTTGAAGCGTAATAATAAATAAAAAAATGATGATACATCAACATAGTGTTATCTATACAAAAGTCGCAATTTTCCTTAGGTTCGTCGAGTAGAACTGACTTTAAGAAGGTAAAATTAACTAACCACCTGTTTGATCGATACATGGATTGACAATGCTTAAAATTTTAAGATAACTAATAGATAAAAAATGAGGGTACTTCTAGAAAGGATTATATATTCAATAGGTAGGTGTTTTCGGCAATTCGTCAAACAGAAAAGAGCATAATATGACAAAAATGCCTAACTACCTATTTGATCGCCGCGCAAAACAATTGCTGTGATCCTTAACTTGACTCTAGCTATTATTTGAAGCGTAATAATCAATAAAAAAAATGATCGTACATCAACATAGTGTTATCTATACAAAAGTCGCAATTTTCCTAAGGTTCTTCGAGTAGAAATGACTTTAAGAAGGTAAAATTAACTAACCACCTGTTTGATCGATACATGGATTGACAATGCTTAAAATTTTAAGATAACTAATAGATAAAAAATTAGGGTACTTCTACAAAGGATTATATATTCAATAGGTAGGTGTTTTCGGCAATTCGTCAAATAGAAAAGAGCATAATATGACAAAAATGCCTAACTACCTATTTGATCGCCGCGCAAAACATTTACTGTGATCCTTAACTTGACTCTAGCTATTATTTGATGCGTAATAATCAATAAAAAAATGATCGTACATCAACATAGTGTTATCTATAGAAAAGTCGCAATTTTCCTAATGTTCTTCGAGTAGAAATGACTTTATGAAGGTAAAATTAACTAACCACCTGTTTGATCGATACATGGATTGACAATGCTTAAAATTTTAAGATAACTAATAGATAAAAAATTAGGGTACTTCTACAAAGGATTATATATTCAATAGGTAGGTGTTTTCGGCAATTCGTCAAATAGAAAAGAGCATAATATGACAAAAATGCCTAACTACCTATTTGATCGCCGCGCAAAACATTTGCTGTGATCCTTAACTTGACTCTAGCTATTATTTGAAGCGTAATAATCAATAAAAAAATGATCGTACATCAACATAGTGTTATCTATACAAAAGTCGCAATTTTCCTAAGGTTCTTCGAGTAGAAATGACTTTAAGAAGGTGAAATTAACTAACCACCTGTTTGATCGATACATGGATTGACAATGCTTAAAATTTTAAGATAACTAATAGATAAAAAATTAGGGTACTTCTACAAAGGATTATATATTCAATAGGTAGATGTTTTCGGCAATTCGTCAAATAGAAAAGAGCATAATATGACAAAAATGCCTAACTACCTATTTGATCGCCGCGCAAAACATTTACTGTGATCCTTAACTTGACTCTAGCTATTATTTGATGCGTAATAATCAATAAAAAAAATGATCGTACATCAACATAGTGTTATCTATAGAAAAGTCGCAATTTTCCTAATGTTCTTCGAGTAGAAATGACTTTAAGAAGGTAAAATTAACTAACCACCTGTTTGATCGATACATGGATTGACAATGCTTAAAAATTTAAGATAACTAATACATAAAAAATTAGGGTACTTCTACAAAGGATTATATATTCAATAGGTAGGTGTTTTCGGCAATTCGTCAAACAGAAAAGAGCATAATATGACAAAAATGCCTAACTACCTATTTGATCGCCGCGCAAAACATTTGCTGTGATCCTTAACTTGACTCTAGCTATTATTTGAAGCGTAATAATAAATAAAAAAATGAACGTACATCAACATATTGTTATCAATACAAAAGTCGCAATTTTCCTAAGGTTCTTCGAGTAGAAATTACTTTAAGAAGGTAAAATTAGCTAACCACCTGTTTGATCGATACATGGATTGACAATGCTTAAAATTTTAAGATAACTAATAGATAAAAAATGAGGGTACCTCTACAAAGGATTATATATTCAATAGGTAGGAGTTTTCGGCAATTCGTCAAACAGAAATGAGCATAATATGACAATAATGCCTAACTACCTATTTGATCGCCGCGCAAAAGATTTGCAACCATCCTTAACTTGACTCTAGCTATTTTTTGAAGCGTAATAACAAATAAAAAAATGATGATACCTCAACATAGTGTTATCTATAGAAAAGTCGCATTTTTCCTAAGGTTCTTCGAGTAGAAATGACTTTAACAAGGTAAAATTAACTAACGACCTATTTGATCGATACATGGATTGACAATGCTTAAAATTTCAAGATAACTAGTAAATAAAAAATTAGGGTACATCAACATAGGATTATATATTCAATAGGTAGGAGTTTTCGGCAATTCTTCAACCAGAAAAGAGCATAATATGACAAAAATGCCTAACTACCTATTTGATCGCCACGCAAAACATTTGCAGTGATCCTTAACTTGACTCTAGCTATTATTTGAAGCGTAATAACAAATAAAAAAATGATAATACCTCAACATAGTGTTATCTATAGAAAAGTCACAATTTTCCTAAGGTTCTTCGAGTAGAAATGACTTTAAGAAGGTGAAATTAATTAACTACCCATTTGATCGATACATGGATTGACAATGCTTAAAATTTCAAGATAACTAATAAATAAAAAATTAGGGTACTTCTACAAAGGATTATATATTCAATATGTAGGAGTTTTCGGCAATTCGTCAAACAGAAATGAGCATAATATGACAAAAAATGCCTAACTACATATTTGATCGCCGCACAAAACATTTGCAGTGATCCTTAACTTTACTCTAGCTATTATTTGAAGCGTAATAATAAATAAAAAAATGATGATACATCAACATAGTGTTATCTATACAAAAATCGCAATTTTCCTTAGGTTCTTCGAGTAGAACTGACTTTAAGAAGGTAAAATTAACTAACCACCTGTTTGATCGATACATGGATTGACAATGCTTAAAATTTTAAGATAACTAATAGATAAAAAATGAGGGTACTTCTAGAAAGGATTATATATTCAATAGGTAGGTGTTTTCGGCAATTCGTCAAACAGAAAAGAGCATAATATGACAAAAATGTCTAACTACCTATTTGATCGCCGCGCAAAACAATTGCTGTGATCCTTAACTTGACTCTAGCTATTATTTGAAGCGTAATAATCAATAAAAAAATGATCGTACATCAACATAGTGTTATCTATACAAAAGTCGCAATTTTCCTAAGGTTGTTCGAGTAGAAATGACTTTAAGAAGGTAAAATTAACTAACCACCTGTTTGATCGATACATGGATTGACAATGCTTAAAATTTTAAGATAACTAATAGATAAAAAATTAGGGTACTTCTACAAAGGATTATATATTCAATTGGTAGGAGTTTTCGGCAATTCGTCAAATAGAAATGAGCATAATATGACAGTAATGCCTAACTACCTATTTGATCGCCGCGCAAAAGATTTGCAACCATTCTTAACTTGACTCTAGCTATTTTTTGAAGCGTAATAACAAATAAAAAAATGATGATACCTCAACATAGTGTTATCTATAGAAAAGTTGCAATTTTCCTAAGGTTCTTCGAGTAGAAATGACTTTAATAAGGTAAAATTAACTAACTACCTATTTGATCGATACATGGATTGACAATGCTTAAAATTTCAAGATAACTAGTAAATAAAAAATTAGGGTACATCAACAAAGGATTATACATTCAATAGGTAGGAGTTTTCGGCAATTCTTCAAACAGAAAAGAGCATAATATGACAAAAATGCCTAATTACCTATTTGATCGCCACGCAAAACATTTGCAGTGATCCTTAACTTGACTCTAGCTATTATTTGAAGCGTAATAATAAATAAAAAAATGAACGTATATCAACATATTGTTATCAATACAAAAGTCGCAATTTTCCTAAGGTTCTTCGAGTAGAAATGACTTTAAGAAGGTAAAATTAGCTAACCACCTGTTTGATCGATACATGGATTGACAATGCTTAAAATTTTAAGATAACGAATAGATAAAAAATGAGGGTACTTCTACAAAGGATTATATATTCAATAGGTAGGAGTTTTCGGCAATTCGTCAAACAGAAATGAGCATAATATGACAATAATGCCTAACTACCTATTTGATCGCCGCGCAAAAGATTTGCAACCATCCTTAACTTGACTCTAGCTATTTTTTGAAGCGTAATAAAAAATAAAAAAATGATGATACCTCAACATAGTGTTATCTATAGAAAAGTCGCATTTTTCCTAAGGTTCTTCGAGTAGAAATGACTTTAAGAAGGTAAAATTAACTAACGACCTATTTGATCGATACATGGATTGACAATGCTTAAAATTTCAAGATAACTAGTAAATATAAAATTAGGGTACATCAACATAGGATTATATATTCAATAGGTAGGAGTTTTCGGCAATTCTTCAACCAGAAAAGAGCATAATATGACAAAAATGCCTAACTACCTATTTGATCGCCACGCAAAACATTTGCAGTGATCCTTAACTTGACTCTAGCTATTATTTGAAGCGTAATAACAAATAAAAAAATGATGATACCTCAACATAGTGTTATCTATAGAAAAGTCACAATTTTCCTAAGGTTCTTCGAGTAGAAATGACTTTAAGAAGGTGAAATTAATTAACTACCCATTTGATCGATACATGGATTGACAATGCTTAAAATTTCAAGATAACTAATAAATAAAAAATTAGGGTACTTCTACAAAGGATTATATATTCAATATGTAGGAGTTTTCGGCAATTCGTCAAACAGAAATGAGCATAATATGACAAAAAATGCCTAACTACATATTTGATCGCCGCACAAAACATTTGCAGTGATCCTTAACTTTACTCTAGCTATTATTTGAAGCGTAATAATAAATAAAAAAATGATGATACATCAACATAGTGTTATCTATACAAAAGTCGCAATTTTCCTTAGGTTCTTCGAGTAGAACTGACTTTAAGAAGGTAAAATTAACTAACCACCTGTTTGATCGATACATGGATTGACAATGCTTAAAATTTTAAGATAACTAATAGATAAAAAATGAGGGTACTTCTAGAAAGGATTATATATTCAATAGGTAGGTGTTTTCGGCAATTCGTCAAACAGAAAAGAGTATAATATGACAAAAATGTCTAACTACCTATTTGATCGCCGCGCAAAACAATTGCTGTGATCCTTAACTTGACTCAAGCTATTATTTGAAGCGTAATAATCAATAAAAAAATGATCGTACCTCAACATAGTGTTATCTATACAAAAGTCGCAATTTTCCTAAGGTTCTTCGAGTAGAAATGACTTTAAGAAGGTAAAATTAACTAACCACCTGTTTGATCGATACATGGATTGACAATGCTTAAAATTTTAAGATAACTAATAGATAAAAAATTAGGGTACTTCTACAAAGGATTATATATTCAATTGGTAGGAGTTTTCGGCAATTCGTCAAATAGAAATGAGCATAATATGACAGTAATGCCTAACTACCTATTTGATCGCCGCGCAAAAGATTTGCAACCATTCTTAACTTGACTCTAGCTATTTTTTGAAGCGTAATAACAAATAAAAAAATGATGATACCTCAACATAGTGTTATCTATAGAAAAGTCGCAATTTTCCTAAGGTTCTTCGAGTAGAAATGACTTTAATAAGGTAAAATTAACTAACTACCTATTTGATCGATACATGGATTGACAATGCTTAAAATTGCAAGATAACTAGTAAATAAAAAATTAGGGTACATCAACAAAGGATTATATATTCAATAGGTAGGAGTTTTCGGCAATTCTTCAAACAGAAAAGAGCATAATATGACAAAAATGCCTAATTACCTATTTGATCGCCACGCAAAACATTTGCAGTGATCCTTAACTTGACTCTAGCTATTATTTGAAGCGTAATAACAAATAAAAAAATGATGATACCTCAACATAGTGTTATCTATAGAAAAGTCGCAATTTTCCTAAGGTTCTTCGAGTAGAAATGACTTTAAGAAGGTGAAATTAACTAACTACCCATTTGATCGATACATGAATTGATAATGCTTAAAATTTCAAGATAACTAATAAATAAAAAATTAGGGTACTTCAACAAAGGATTATATATTCAATATGTAGGAGTTTTCGGCAATTCGTCAAACAGAAATGAGCATAATATGACAAAAAATGCCTAACTACATATTTGATCGCCGCACAAAACATTTGCAGTGATCCTTAACTTTACTCTAGCTATTATTTGAAGCGTAATAATAAATAAAAAAATGATGATACATCAACATATTGTTATCTATACAAAAGTCGCAATTTTCCTTAGGTTCTTCGAGTAGAACTGACTTTAAGAAGGTAAAATTAACTAACCACCTGTTTGATCGATACATGGATTGACAATGCTTAAAATTTTAAGATAACTAATAGATAAAAAATTAGGGTACTTCTAGAAAGGATTATATATTCAATAGGTAGGTGTTTTCGGCAATTCGTCAAACAGAAAAGAGCATAATATGACAAAAATGCCTAACTACCTATTTGATCGCCGCGCAAAACATTTGCTTTGATCCTTAACTTGACTCTAGCTAGTATTTGATGCGTAATAATCAATAAAAAAAATGATCGTACATCAACATAGTGTTATCTATACAAAAGTCGCAATTTTCCTAAGGTTCTTCGAGTAGAAATGACTTTAAGAAGGTAAAATTAACTAACCACCTGTTTGATCGATACATGGATTGACAATGCTTAAAATTTTAAGATAACTAATAGATAAAAAATTAGGGTACTTCTACAAAGGATTATATATTCAATAGGTAGGAGTTTTCGGCAATTCATCAAACAGAAAAGAGCATAATATGACAAAAATGCCTAACTATCTATTTGATCGCCGCGCAAAACATTTGCTGTGATCCTTAACTTGACTCTAGCTATTATTTGAAGCGTAATAATCAATAAAAAAATGATCGTACATCAACATAGTGTTATCTATACAAAAGTCGCAATTTTCCTAAGGTTCTTCGAGTAGAAATGACTTTAAGAAGGTAAAATTAACTAATCACCTGTTTGATCGATACATGGATTGACAATGCTTAAAATTTTAAGATAACTAATAGATAAAAAATTAGGGTACTTCTACAAAGGATTATATATTCAATTGGTAGGAGTTTTCGGCAATTCGTCAAATAGAAATGAGCATAATATGACAGTAATGCCTAACTACCTATTTGATCGCCGCGCAAAAGATTTGCAACCATCCTTAACTTGACTCTAGCTATTTTTTGAAGCGTAATAACAAATAAAAAAAATGATGATACCTCAACATAGTGTTATCTATAGAAAAGTCGCAATTTTCCTAAGGTTCTTCGAGTAGAAATGACTTTAATAAGGTAAAATTAACTAACTACCTATTTGATCGATACATGGATTGACAATGCTTAAAATTTCAAGATAACTAGTAAATAAAAAATTAGGGTACATCAACAAAGGATTATATATTCAATAGGTAGGAGTTTTCGGCAATTCTTCAAACAGAAAAGAGCATAATATGACAAAAATGCCTAACTACCTATTTGATCGCCACGCAAAACATTTGCAGTGATCCTTAACTTGACACTAGCTATTATTTGAAGCGTAATAACAAATAAAAAAATGATGATACCTCAACATAGTGTTATCTATAGAAAAGTCGCAATTTTCCTAAGGTTCTTCGAGTAGAAATGACTTTAAGAAGGTGAAATTAACTAACTACCCATTTGATCGATACATGGATTGACAATGCTTAAAATTTCAAGATAACTAATAAATAAAAAATTAGGGTACTTCAACAAAGAATTATATATTCAATATGTAGGAGTTTTCGGCAATTCGTCAAACAGAAATGAGCATAATATGACAAAAAATGCCTAACTACATATTTGATCGCCGCACAAAACATTTGCAGTGATCCTTAACTTTACTCTAGCTATTATTTGAAGCGTAATAATAAATAAAAAAATGATGATACATCAACATAGTGTTATCTATACAAAAGTCGCAATTTTCCTAAGGTTCTTCCAGTTGAACTGACTTTAAGAAGGTAAAATTAACTAACCAACTGTTTGATCGATATATGGATTGACAATGCTTAAAATTTTAAGATAACTAATAGATAAAAAATTAGGGTACTTCTACAAAGGATTATATATTCAATTGGTAGGAGTTTTCGGCAAATCGTCACACAGAAAAGAGCATAATATGACAAAAATGCATAACTACCTATTTGATCGCCGCGCAAAACATTTGCTGTGATCCTTAACTTGACTCTAGCTATTATTTGAAGCGTAATAATCAATAAAAAAATGATTGTACATCAACATAGTGTTATCTATACAAAAGTCGCAATTTTCCTAAGGTTCTTCAAGTAGAAATGACTTTAAGAAGGTAAAATTAACTAACCACCAGTTTGATCGATACATGGATTGACAATGCTTAAAATTTTAAGATAACTAATAGATAAAAAATTAGGGTACTTCTACAAAGGATTATATATTCATTAGGTAGGAGTTTTCGGCAATTCGTCAAACAGAAATGAGCATAATATGACAATAATGCCTAACTACCTATTTGATCGCCGCGCAAAAATTTGCTGTGATCCTTAACTTGACTCTAGCTATTATTTGAAGCGTAATAATCAATAAAAAAAATGATCGTACATCAACATAGTGTTATTTATACAAAAGTCGCAATTTTCCTAAGGTTCTTCGAGTAGAAATGACTTTAAGAAGGTAAAATTAACTAACCACCTGTTTGATCGATACATGGATTGTCAATGCTTAAAATTTTAAGATAACTAATAGATAAAAAATTAGGGTACTTCTACAAAGGATTATATATTCAATAGGTAGGAGTTTTCGGCAATTCGTCAAAATAGAAATGAGCATAATATGAAAATAATGCCTAACTACCTATTTGATCGCCGCGCAAAAGATTTGCAACGTTCCTTAACTTGACTCTAGCTATTTTTTGAAGGGTAATAACAAATAAAAAAATGATGATACCACAACATAGTTTTATCTATAGAAAAGTCGCAATTTTCCTAAGGTTCTTCGAGTAAAAATGACTTTAAGAATGTAAAATTAACTAACTACCTATTTGATCGATACATGGATTGACAATGCTTAAAATTTCATGATAACTAGTAAAACAAAATTTAGGGTACTTCAACAAAGGATTATATATTCAATAGGAATGAGTTTTCGGCAATTTGTCAAACAGAAATGAGCACAATATGACAAACAATGCCTAACTACATATTTGATCACCGCGCAAAACATTTGCTGTGATCCTTAACTTGAGTCTAGCTATTATTTGAAGCGTAATAATAAATAAAAAAATTGATGATACATCAACATGGTGTTATCTATACAGAAGTCGCAATTTTCCTAAGGTTTTTCGAGTAGAAGTGACTTTAAGAAGGTGAAATTAACAGACCACCTATTTGATCGATACTTGGATTGACAATGTTTAATATTTCAAGATAACTAGTAATTAAAAAATTAGGGTACTTCAACAAAGTATTATACAATCAATAGGTAGGAGTTTTCGGCAATTCTTCAAACAGAAAAGAGCATAATATGACAAAAATGCCTAACTACCTATTTGTTCGCCGCGCAAAACATTTGCAGTGATCCTTAACTCGACTCTAGCTATTATTTGAAGCGTAATAATAAATGAAAAAATGATGATACCTCAACATAGTGTTATCAATAGAAAAGTCGCAATTTTCCTAAGGTTCTTCGAGTAGAAATGACTTTAAGAAGGTAAAATTAACTAACTCCCTATTTGATCGATACATGGATTGACAATGCTTAAAATTTCAAGATAACTAGTAAATAAAAAATTAGGGTACATCAACAAAGGATTATATATTCAATAGGTAGGAGTTTTCGACAAATATTCAAACAGAAAAGAGCATAATATGACAAAAATGCCTAACAACCTATTTGATCGCCGCGCAAAGCATTTGCAGTGATCCTTAACTTGACTCTAGCTATTATTTGAAGCGTAATAACAAATAAAAAAATGATGATACCTCAACATAGTGTTATCTATAGAAAAGTCACAATTTTCGTATTGTTCTTCTAGTAGAAATGACTTTAAGAAGGTGAAATTAACTTACTACCTATTTGATCGATACATGGATTGACAATGCTTAAAATTTCAAGATAACTAATAAATAAAAAATTAGGGTACTTCAACAAACGATTATATATTCAATAGGTATGAGTTTTCGGCAATTCGTCAAACAGAAATGAGCATAATATGACAAAAAATGCCTAACTACATATTTGATCGCCGCACAAAACATTTGCAGTGATCCTTAACTTTACTCTAGCTATTATTTGAAGCGTAATAATAAATAAAAAAATGATGATACATCAACATAGTGTTATCTATACAAAAGTCGCAATTTTCCTAAGGTTCTTCGAGTAGAAGTGACTTTAAGAATGTGAAATTAACTAACCACCTATTTGATCGATACTTGGATTGACAATGTTTAATATTTCAAGATAACTAGTAAATAAAAAATTAGAGTACTTCAACAAAGGATTATATAATCAATAGGTGGGAGTTTTCGGCAATTCTTCAAACAGAAAAGAGCATAATATGACAAAAATGCCTAACTACCTATTTGATCGCCGCGCAAAACATTTGCAGTGATCCTTAACTTGACTCTAGCTATTATTTGAAGCGTAAGAATAAATAAAAAAATGATGATCCCTCAACAGAGTGTTATCAATAGAAAAGTCACAATTTTCCTAAGGTTCTTCCAGTAGAAATGACTTTAAGAAGACAAAATTAACTAACTATCATTTTGATCGATACATGGATTGACAATGCTTAAAATTTCAAGATAACTAATAAATAAAAAATTGGGGTACTTCAACAAAGGATTATATATTCAATAGGTAGGAGTTTTCGGCAATTCGACAAATAGAAATGAGCATAATACGACAAAAAATGCCTAACTACCCATTTGATCGCCGCGTAAAACATTTGCAGTGATCCTTAACTTGACTCTAGCTATTATTTGAAGCGTAATAATCAATAAAAAAATGATCGTACATCAACATAGTGTTATCTATACAAAATTCACAATTTTCCGAAGGTTCTTCGAGTAGAAATGACTTTAAGATGGTAAAATTAACTAACCACCTGTTTGATCGATACATGGATTGACAATGTTTAAAATTTAAAGATAACTAATAGATAAAAAATTAGGGTACATCAACAAAGGATTATATATTCAATAGGTAGGAGTTTTCGACAAATATTCAAACAGAAAAGAGCATAATATGACAAAAATGCCTAACAACCTATTTGATCGCCGCGCAAAGCATTTGCAGTGATCCTTAACTTGACTCTAGCTATTATTTGAAGCGTAATAACAAATAAAAAAATGATGATACCTCAACATAGTGTTATCTATAGAAAAGTCACAATTTTCGTATTGTTCTTCTAGTAGAAATGACTTTAAGAAGGTGAAATTAACTTACTACCTATTTGATCGATACATGGATTGACAATGCTTAAAATTTCAAGATAACTAATAAATAAAAAATTAGGGTACTTCAACAAACGATTATATATTCAATAGGTATGAGTTTTCGGCAATTCGTCAAACAGAAATGAGCATAATATGACAAAAAATGCCTAACTACATATTTGATCGCCGCACAAAACATTTGCAGTGATCCTTAACTTTACTCTAGCTATTATTTGAAGCGTAATAATAAATAAAAAAATGATGATACATCAACATAGTGTTATCTAAACAAAAGTCGCAATTTTCCTAAGGTTCTTCGAGTAGAAGTGACTTTAAGAAGGTGAAATTAACTAACCACATATTTGATCGATACTTGGATTGACAATGTTTAATATTTCAAGATAACTAGTAAATAAAAAATTAGGGTACTTCAACAAAGGATTATATAATCAATAGGTGGGAGTTTTCGGCAATTCTTCAAACAGAAAAGAGCATAATATGACAAAAATGCTTAACTACCTATTTGATCGCCGCGCAAAACATTTGCAGTGATCCTTAACTTGACTCTAGCTATTATTTGATGCGTAATAACAAATAAAAAACTGAGGATACCTCAACATAGTGTTATCTATAGAAAAGTTACAATTTTCCTAAGGTTTTTCGAGTAGAAATGACTTTAACAAGGTAAAATTAAGTAACTACCTATTTGATCGATACATGGATTGACAATGCTTAAAATTTCAAGATAACTAATAAATAAAAAATTAGGGTGCTTCAACAAAGGATTATAAATTCAACAGGTAGGAGTTTTCGGCAATTCGTCAAACAGAAATGAGCATAATATGACAAACAATGTCTAACTACATATTTGATCGCCGCCCAAAAGATTTGCAGTGATCCTTAACTTTACTCTAGCTATTATTTGAAGCGTAATAATAAATAAAAAAATGATGATACAACAACGTAGTGTTATCTATACAAAAGTCGCAATTTTCCTAAGGTTCTTCGAGTAGAAGTGACTTTAAGAAGGTGAAATTAACTAACCACATATTTGATCGATACTTGGATTGACAATGTTTAATATTTCAAGATAACTAGTAAATAAAAAATTAGGGCACTTCAACAAAGGATTATATAATCAATAGGTGGGAGTTTTCGGCAATTCTTCAAACAGAAAAGAGCATAATATGACAAAAATGTCTAACTACCTATTTGATCGCCGCGCAAAACATTTGCAGTGATCCTTGACTTGACTCTAGCTATTATTTGAAGCGTAATAACAAATAAAAAAATGATGATACCTCAACATAGTGTTATTTATAGAAAAGTCGCAATTTTCCTAAGGTTCTTCGAGTAGAAATGACTTTAAGAAGGTAAAATTAACTAACCACCTATTTGATCGACACATGGATTGACAATTCTTAAAATTTCAAGATAACTAGCAAATAAAAAATTAGGGTACATCAACAAAGGATTATATATTCAATAGGTAGGAGTTTTCGGCAATTCTTCAAAGAGAAAAGAACATAATATGACAAAAATGCCTAACTACCTTTTTCATCGCCGCGCAAAACATTTACAGTGATCCTTAACTTCACTCTAGCTATTATTTGAAGCGTAATAACAAATAAAAAAATGATGATACCTCAACATAGTGTTATCTATACAAAAGTCGCAATTTTCCTAAGGTTCTTCGAGTAGAAGTGACTTTAAGAAGGTGAAATTAACTAACCACTTATTTGATCGATACTTGGATTGACAATGTTTAATATTTCAAGATAACTAGTAAATAAAAAATTAGGGTACATCAACAAAGGATTATATATTCAATAGGTAGGAGTTTTCGGCAATTCTTCAAACAGAAAAGAGCATAATATGACAAAAATGCCTAACTACCTATTTGATCGCCGCGCAAAACATTTGCAGTGATCCTTAACTTGACTCTAGCTATTATTTTAAGCGTAACAACAAATAAAAAAATGATGATACCTCAACATAGTGATATCTATAGAAAAGTCGCAATTTTCCTAAGGTTCTTCGAGTAGAAATGACTTTAAAAAGGTGAAATTAACTAACTACCTATTTTATCGATACATGGATTGACAATGCTGAAAATTTCAAGATAACTAATAAATAAAAAATTGTAGTACTTCAACAAAGGATTATATATTAAATAGGTAGGAGTTTTCGGCAATTCGTCAAACAGAAATGAGCATATAATGACAAAAAATGCCTAACTACATATTTGATCGCCACCCAAAACATTTGCAGTGATCCTTAACTTGACTCTAGCTATTATTTGAAGCGTAATAACAAATTAAAAAATGATGATACCTCAACATAGTGTTATCTATAGAAAAGTCGCAATTTTCCTAAGGTTCTTCGAGTAGAAATGACTTTAAGAAGGTAAAATTAACTAACTACCTAATTGATCGATACATGGATTGACAATGCTTAAAATTTCAAGATAACTAATAAATAAAAAATTAGGGTACTTCAACAAAGAATTATATATTCAATAGGTAGGAGTTTTCGGCAATTCGTCAAACAGAAATGAGCATAATATGACAAAAAATGCCTAACTACATATTTGATCGCCGCACAAAACATTTGCAGTGATCCTTAACTTTACTCTAACTATTATTTGAAGTGTAATAATAAATACAAAAATGATGATACATCAACATAGTGTTATCTATACAAAAGTCGCAATTTTCCTAAGGTTCTTCGAGTAGAAATGACTTTAAGAAGGTGAAATTAACTACCCACATATTTGATCGATACTTGGATTGACAATGTTTAATATTTCAAGATAACTAGTAAATAAAAAATTAGGGTACTTCAACAAAGGATTATATAATCAATAGGTGGGAGTTTTCGGCAATTCTTCAAACAGAAAAGAGCATAACATGACAAAAATGCCTAACTACCTATTTGATCGCCGCGCAAAACATTTGCAGTGATCCTTAACTTGACTCTAGCTATTCTATGAAGCGTAATAACAAATAAAAAAAATGATGATACGTCAACATAGTGTTATCTATAGAAAAGTCGCAATTTTCCGAAAGTTCTTCGAGTAGAAATGACTTTAACAAGGTAAAATTAACTAACTACCTATTTGATCGATACATGGATTGACAATGCTTAAAATTTCAAGATAACTAATAAATAAAAAATTAGGGTACTTCAACAAAGGATTATATATTCAAAAGGTAGGAGTTTTCGGCAATTCGTCAAACAGAAATGAGCATAATATGACAAAAAATGCCTAACTACATATTTGATCGCCGCCCAAAACATTTGCAGTGATCCTTAACTTTACTCTAGCTATTATTTGAAGCGTAATAATAAATAAAAAAATGATGATACAACAACATAGTGTTATCTATACAAAAGTCGCAATTTTCCTAAGGTTCTTCGAGTAGAAATGACTTTAAGAAGGTGAAATTAACTAACTACCTATTTGATCGATACATGGATTGACAATGCTTAAAATTTCAAGATAACTAATAAATAAAAAATTAGGGTACTTCAACAAAGGATTATATATTCAATAGGTAGGAGTTTTCGGCAATTCGTCAAACAGAAATGAGCATAATATGACAAAAAATGCCTAACTACATATTTGATCGCCGCACAAAACATTTGCAGTGATCCTTAACTTTACTCTAGCTATTATTTGAAGCGTAATAATAAATAAAAAAATGATGATACATCAACATAGTGTTATCTAAAAAAAGTCGCAATTTTCCTAAGGTTCTTCGAGTGGAAGTGACTTTAAGAAGGTGAAATTAACTAACCACATATTTGATCGATACTTGGATTGACAATGTTTAATATTTCAAGATAACTAGTAATTAAAAAATTAGGGTACTTCAACAAAGGATTATATAATCAATAGGTGGGAGTTTTCGGCAATTCTTCAAACAGAAAAGAGCATAATATGACAAAAATGCTTAACTACCTATCTGATCGCCGCGCAAAACATTTGCAGTGATCCTTAACTTTACTCTAGCAATTATTTGAAGCGTAATAATAAATAAAAAACAGATGATACATCAACATAGTGTTATCTATACAAAAGTCGCAATTTTCCTAAGGTTCTTCGAGTAGAAGTAACTTTAAGAAGGTGAAATTAACTAACTACATATTTGATCGATACATGGATTGACAATGCTTAAAATTTCAAGATAACTAATAAATAAAAAATTAGGGTGCTTCAACAAAGGATTATAAATTCAACAGGTAGGAGTTTTCGGCAATTCGTCAAACAGAAATGAGCATAATATGACAAAAAATGTCTAACTACATATTTGATCTCCGCGCAAAACATTTGCAGTGATCCTTAACTTTACTCTAGCTATTATTTGAAGCGTAATAATAAATAAAAAAATGATGATACATCAACGTAGTGTTATCTATACAAAAGTCGCAATTTTCCTAAGGTTCTTCGAGTAGAAGTGACTTTAAGAAGGTGAAATTAACTAACCACATATTTGATCGATACTTGGATTGACAATGTTTAATATTTCAAGATAACTAGTAAATAAAAAATTAGGGCACTTCAACAAAGGATTATATAATCAATAGGTGGGAGTTTTCGGCAATTTTTCAAACAGAAAAGAGCATAATATGACAAAAATGCCTAACTACCTATTTGATCGCCGCGCAAAACATTGGCAGTGATCCTTAACTTGACTCTAGCTATTATTTGAAGCGTAATAACAAATAAAAAAATGATGATACCTCAACATAGTTTTATCTATAGAAAAGTCGCAATTTTCCTCAGGTTCTTCGAGTAGAAATGACTTTAAGAAGGTGAAATTAACTAACTACATATTTGATCGATACATGGATTGACAATGCTTAAAATTTCAAGATAACTAATAAATAAAAAATTAGGGTACTTCAACAAAGGATTATACATTCAATAGGTAGGAGTTTTCGGCATTTCGTCAAACAGAAATGAGCATAATATGACAAAAAATGCCTATCTACATATTTGATCGCCGCACAAAACATTTGCAGTGATCCTTAACTTTACTCTAGCTATTATTTGAAGCGTAATAAGAAATAAAAAAAATGATGATACATCAACATAGTGTTATCTATACAAAAGTCGCAATTTTCCTAAGGTTCTTCGAGTGGAAGTGACTTTAAGAAGGTGAAATTAACTAACCACATATTTGATCGATACTTGGATTGACAATGTTTGATATTTCAAGATAACTAGTAAATAAAAAATTAGGGTACTTCAACAAAGGATTATATAATCAATAGGTGGGAGTTTTCGGCAATTCTTCAAACAGAAAAGAGCATAATATGACAAAAATGCCTAACTACCTAGTTGATCGCCGCGCAAAACATTTGCAATGATCCTTAACTTGACTCTAGCTATTATTTGAAGCCTAATAACAAATAAAAAACTGATGATACCTCAACATAGTGTTATCTATAGAAAAGTCGCAATTTTCCTAAGATTCTTCGAGTAGAAATGACTTTAACAAGGTAAAATTAACTAACTACCTATTTGATCGATACATGGATTGACAATCCTTAAAATTTCAAGATAACTAATAAATAAAAAATTAGGGTACTTCAACAAAGGATTATATATTCAACAGGTAGGAGTTTTCGGTAATTCGTCAAACAGAAATGAGCATAATATGAAAAAAAATGTCTAACTACATATTTGATCGCCGCCCAAAACATTTGCAGTGATCCTTAACTTTACTCTAGCTATTATTTGAAGCGTAATAATAAATAAAAAAATGATGATACATCAACGTAGTGTTATCTATACAAAAGTCACAATTTTCCTAAGGTTCTTCGAGTAGAAGTGACTTTAAAAAGGTGAAATTAACTAACCACATATTTGATCGATACTTGGATTGACAATGTTTAATATTTCAACATAACTAATAAATAAAAAATTAGAGCACTTCAACAAAGGATTATATAATCAATAGGTGGGAGTTTTCGGCAATTCTTCAAACAGAAAAGAGCATAATATGACAAAAATGCCTAACTACCTATTTGATCGCCGCGCAAAACATTTGCAGTGATCCTTAACTTGACTCTAGCTATTATTTGAAGGTAATAACAAATAAAAAAAAGATGATACCTCAACATAGTGTTATTTATAGAAAAGTCGCAATTTTCCTAAGGTTCTTCGAGTAGAAATGACTTTAAGAAGGTAAAATTAACTAACCAAATATTTGATCGATACATGGATTAACAATGCTTAAAATTTCAAGATAACTAGCAAATAAAAAATTAGGGTACATCAACAAAGGATTATATATTCAATAGGTAGGAGTTTTCGCCAATTCTTCAAACAGAAAAGAGCATAATATGACAATAATGCCTAACTACCTTTTTGATCGCCGCGCAAAACATTTACAGTGATCCTTAACTTGACTCTAGCTATTATTTGAAGCGTAATAACAAATTAAAAAATGATGATACCTCAACATAGTGTTATCTATAGAAAAGTCGCAATTTTCCTAAGGCTTTTCGAGTAGAAATGACTTTAAGAAGGTGAAATTAACTAACTACCTATTTGATCGATACATGGATTGACAATGCTTAAAATTTCAAGATAACTAATAAATAAAAAATTAGGGTACTTCAACAAAGAATTATATATTCAATAGGTAGGAGTTTTCGGCAATTCTTCAAAATAAAAAGAGCATAATATGACAAAAATGCCTAACTACCTATTTGATCGCCGCGCAAAACATTTGCAGTGATCCTTAACTTTACTCTAGCTATTATTTGAAGCGTAATAATAAATAAAAAAATGATGATACATCAACATAGTGTTATCTATACAAAAGTCGCAATTTTCCTAAGGTTCTTCGAGTGGAAGTGACTTTAAGAAGGTGAAATTAACTAACAACATATTTGATCGATACTTGGATTGACAATGTTTAATATTTCAAGATAACTAGTAATTAAAAAATTAGGGTACTTCAACAAAGGATTATATAATCAATAGGTGGGAGTTTTCGGCAATTCTTCAATCAGAAAAGAGCATAATATGACAAAAATGCTTAACTACCTATTTGATCGCCGCGCAAAACATTTGCAGTGATCCTTAACTTTACTCTGGCAATTATTTGAAGCGTAATAATAAATAAAAAACTGATGATACATCAACATAGTGTTATCTATACAAAAGTCGCAATTTTCCTAAGGTTCTTCGAGTAGAAGTAACTTTAAGAAGGTGAAATTAACTAACTACATATTTGATCGATACATGGATTGACAATGCTTAAAATTTCAAGATAACTAATAAATAAAAAATTAGGGTGCTTCATCAAAGGATTATAAATTCAACAGGTAGGAGTTTTCGGCAATTCGTCAAACAGAAATGAGCATAATATGACAAAAAATGTCTAACTACATATTTGATCGCCGCGCAAAACATTTGCAGTGATCCTTAACTTTACTCTAGCTATTATTTGAAGCGTAATAATAAATAAAAAAATGATGATACATCAACGTAGTGTTATCTATACAAAAGTCGCAATTTTCCTAAGGTTCTTCGAGTAGAAGTGACTTTAAGAAGGTGAAATTAACTAACCACATATTTGATCGATACTTGGATTGACAATGTTTAATATTTCAAGAGAACTAGTAAATAAAAAATTAGGGCACTTCAACAAAGTATTATATAATCAATAGGTGGGAGTTTTCGGCAATTTTTCAAATAGAAAAGAGCATAATATGACAAAAATGCCTAACTACCTATTTGATCGCCGCGCAAAACATTGGCAGTGATCCTTAACTTGACTCTAGCTATTATTTGAAGCGTAATAACAAATAAAAAAATGATGATACCTCAAAATAGTGTTATCTATAGAAAAGTCGCAATTTTCCTAAGGTTCTTCTAGTAGAAATGACTTTAAGAAGGTGAAATTAACTAACTACATATTTGATCGATACATGGATTGACAATGCTTAAAATTTCAAGATAACTAAAAAATAAAAAATTAGGGTACTTCAACAAAGTATTATACATTCAATAGGTAGGAGTTTTCGGCAATTCGTCAAACAGAAATGAGCATAATATGACAAAAAATGCCTATCTACATATTTGATCGCCGCACAAAACATTTGCAGTGATCCTTAACTTTACTCTAGCTATTATTTGAAGCGTAATAATAAATAAAAAAAATGATGATACATCAACATAGTGTTATCTATACAAAAGTCGCAATTTTCCTAAGGTTCTTCGAGTGGAAGTGACTTTAAGAAGGTGAAATTAACTAACCACATATTTGATCGATACTTGGATTGATAATGTTTAATATTTCAAGATAACTAGTAAATAAAAAATTAGGGTACTTCAACAAAGGATTATATAATCAATGGGTGGGAGTTTTCGGCAATTCTTCAAACAGAAAAGAGCATAATATGACAAAAATGCCTAACTACCTATTTGATCGCCGCGCAAAACATTTGTAATGATCCTTAACTTTACTCTAGCTATTATTTGAAGCCTAATAACAAATAAAAAACTGATGATACCTCAACATAGTGTTATCTGTAGAAAAGTCGCAATTTTCCTAAGATTCTTCGAGTAGAAATGACTTTAACAAGGTAAAATTAACTAACTACCTATTTGATCGATACATGGATTGACAATGCTTAAAATTTCAAGATAACTAATAAATAAAAAATTAGGGTGCTTCAACAAAGGATTATAAATTCAACAGGTAGGAGTTTTCGGCAATTCGTCAAACAGAAATGAGCATAATATGACAAAAAATGTCTAACTACATATTTGATCGCCGCGCAAAACATTTGCAGTGATCCTTAACTTTACTCTAGCTATTATTTGAAGCGTAATAATAAATAAAAAAATGATGATACATCAACGTAGTGTTATCTATACAAAAGTCGCAATTTTCCTAAGGTTCTTCGAGTAGAAGTGACTTTAAGAAGGTGAAATTAACTAACCACATATTTGATCGATACTTGGATTGACAATGTTTAATATTTCAAGAGAACTAGTAAATAAAAAATTAGGGCACTTCAACAAAGTATTATATAATCAATAGGTGGGAGTTTTCGGCAATTTTTCAAATAGAAAAGAGCATAATATGACAAAAATGCCTAACTACCTATTTGATCGCCGCGCAAAACATTGGCAGTGATCCTTAACTTGACTCTAGCTATTATTTGAAGCGTAATAACAAATAAAAAAATGATGATACCTCAAAATAGTGTTATCTATAGAAAAGTCGCAATTTTCCTAAGGTTCTTCTAGTAGAAATGACTTTAAGAAGGTGAAATTAACTAACTACATATTTGATCGATACATGGATTGACAATGCTTAAAATTTCAAGATAACTAAAAAATAAAAAATTAGGGTACTTCAACAAAGTATTATACATTCAATAGGTAGGAGTTTTCGGCAATTCGTCAAACAGAAATGAGCATAATATGACAAAAAATGCCTATCTACATATTTGATCGCCGCACAAAACATTTGCAGTGATCCTTAACTTTACTCTAGCTATTATTTGAA
This sequence comes from Rhodomyrtus psidioides, assembly GCA_021437785.1. NCBI lineage: Eukaryota > Viridiplantae > Streptophyta > Magnoliopsida > Myrtales > Myrtaceae > Rhodomyrtus > Rhodomyrtus psidioides. Next base: position 4,181,202 of record JAILYB010000059.1, on the reverse strand, counting down.
GCGTAATAATAAATAAAAAAAATGATGATACATCAACATAGTGTTATCTATACAAAAGTCGCAATTTTCCTAAGGTTCTTCGAGTGGAAGTGACTTTAAGAAGGTGAAATTAACTAACCACATATTTGATCGATACTTGGATTGATAATGTTTAATATTTCAAGATAACTAGTAAATAAAAAATTAGGGTACTTCAACAAAGGATTATATAATCAATAGGTGGGAGTTTTCGGCAATTCTTCAAACAGAAAAGAGCATAATATGACAAAAATGCCTAACTACCTATTTGATCGCCGCGTAAAACATTTGTAATGATCCTTAACTTTACTCTAGCTATTATTTGAAGCCTAATAACAAATAAAAAACTGATGATACCTCAACATAGTGTTATCTGTAGAAAAGTCGCAATTTTCCTAAGATTCTTCGAGTAGAAATGACTTTAACAAGGTAAAATTAACTAACTACCTATTTGATCGATACATGGATTGACAATGCTTAAAATTTCAAGATAACTAATAAATAAAAAATTAGGGTGCTTCAACAAAGGATTATAAATTCAACAGGTAGGAGTTTTCGGCAATTCGTCAAACAGAAATGAGCATAATATGACAAAAAATGTCTAACTACATATTTGATCGCCGCGCAAAACATTTGCAGTGATCCTTAACTTTACTCTAGCTATTATTTGAAGCGTAATAATAAATAAAAAAATGATGATACATCAACGTAGTGTTATCTATACAAAAGTCGCAATTTTCCTAAGGTTCTTCGAGTAGAAGTGACTTTAAGAAGGTGAAATTAACTAACCACATATTTGATCGATACTTGGATTGACAATGTTTAATATTTCAAGATAACTAGTAAATAAAAAATTAGGGCACTTCAACAAAGTATTATATAATCAATAGGTGGGAGTTTTCGGCAATTTTTCAAATAGAAAAGAGCATAATATGACAAAAATGCCTAACTACCTATTTGATCGCCGCGCAAAACATTGGCAGTGATCCTTAACTTGACTCTAGCTATTATTTGAAGCGTAATAACAAATAAAAAAATGATGATACCTCAAAATAGTGTTATCTATAGAAAAGTCGCAATTTTCCTAAGGTTCTTCTAGTAGAAATGACTTTAAGAAGGTGAAATTAACTAACTACATATTTGATCGATACATGGATTGACAATGCTTAAAATTTCAAGATAACTAAAAAATAAAAAATTAGGGTACTTCAACAAAGTATTATACATTCAATAGGTAGGAGTTTTCGGCAATTCGTCAAACAGAAATGAGCATAATATGACAAAAAATGTCTATCTACATATTTGATCGCCGCACAAAACATTTGCAGTGATCCTTAACTTTACTCTAGCTATTATATGAAGCGTAATAATAAATAAAAAAAATGATGATACATCAACATAGTGTTATCTATACAAAAGTCGCAATTTTCCTAAGGTTCTTCGAGTGGAAGTGACTTTAAGAAGGTGAAATTAACTAACCACATATTTGATCGATACTTGGATTGATAATGTTTAATATTTCAAGATAACTAGTAAATAAAAAATTAGGGTACTTCAACAAAGGATTATATAATCAATAGGTGGGAGTTTTCGGCAATTCTTCAAACAGAAAAGAGCATAATATGACAAAAATGCCTAACTACCTATTTGATCGCCGCGCAAAACATTTGTAATGATCCTTAACTTTACTCTAGCTATTATTTGAAGCCTAATAACAAATAAAAAACTGATGATACCTCAACATAGTGTTATCTGTAGAAAAGTCGCAATTTTCCTAAGATTCTTCGAGTAGAAATGACTTTAACAAGGTAAAATTAACTAACTACATATTTGATCGATACATGGATTGACAATGCTTAAAATTTCAAGATAACTAATAAATAAAAAATTAGGGTACTTCAACAAAGGATTATATATTCAACAGGTAGGAGTTTTCGGTAATTCGTCAAACAGAAATGAGCATAATATGACAAAAAATGTCTAACTACATATTTGATCGCCGCCCAAAACATTTGCAGTGATCCTTAACTTTACTCTAGCTATTATTTGAAGCGTAATAATAAATAAAAAAATGATGATACATCAACGTAGTGTTATCTATACAAAAGTCACAATTTTCCTAAGGTTCTTCGAGTAGAAGTGACTTTAAAAAGGTGAAATTAACTAACCACATATTTGATCGATACTTGGATTGACAATGTTTAATATTTCAAGATAACTAGTAAATAAAAAATTAGAGCACTTCAACAAAGGATTATATAATCAATAGGTGGGAGTTTTCGGCAATTCTTCAAACAGAAAAGAGCATAATATGACAAAAATGCCTAACTACCTATTTGATCGCCGCGCAAAACATTTGCAGTGATCCTTAACTTGACTCTAGCTATTATTTGAAGGTAATAACAAATAAAAAAAAAGATGATACCTCAACATAGTGTTATTTATAGAAAAGTCGCAATTTTCCTAAGGTTCTTCGAGTAGAAATGACTTTAAGAAGGTAAAATTAACTAACCAAATATTTGATCGATACATGGATTAACAATGCTTAAAATTTCAAGATAACTAGCAAATAAAAAATTAGGGTACATTAACAAAGGATTATATATTCAATAGGTAGGAGTTTTCGGCAATTCTTCAAACAGAAAAGAGCATAATATGACAAAAATGCCTAACTACCTTTTTGATCGCCGCGCAAAACATTTACAGTGATCCTTAACTTGACTCTAGCTATTATTTGAAGCTTAATAACAAATTAAAAAATGATGATACCTCAACATAGTGTTATCTTTAGAAAAGTCGCAATTTTCCTAAGGTTTTTCGAGTAGAAATGACTTTAAGAAGGTGAAATTAACTAACTACCTATTTGATCGATACATGGATTGACAATGCTTAAAATTTCAAGATAACTAATAAATAAAATATTAGGGTACTTCAACAAAGAATTATATATTCAATAGGTAGGAGTTTTCGGCAATTCGTCAAACAGAAATGAGCATAATATGACAAAAAATGCCTAACTACATATTTGATCGCCGCACAAAACATTTGCAGTGATCCTTAACTTTACTCTAACTATTATTTGAAGTGTAATAATAAATAAAAAAATGATGATACATCAACGTAGTGTTATCTATACAAAAGTCGCAATTTTCCTAAGGTTCTTCGAGTAAAAGTGACCTTAAGAAGGTGAAATTAACTAACCACATATTTGATCGATACTTGGATTGACAATGTTTAATATTTCAAGATAACTAGTAAATAAAAAATTAGGGCACTTCAACAAAGGATTATATAATCAATAGGTGGGAGTTTTCGGCAATTTTTCAAACAGAAAAGAGCATAATATGACAAAAATGCCTAACTACCTATTTGATCGCCGCGCAAAACATTGGCAGTGATCCTTAACTTGACTCTAGCTATTATTTGAAGCGTAATAACAAAAAAAAATGATGATACCTCAACATAGTGTTATCTATAGAAAAGTCCCAATTTTCCTAAGGTTCTTCGAGTAGAAATGACTTTAAGAAGGTGAAATTAACTAACTACATATTTGATCGATACATGGATTGACAATGCTTAAAATTTCAAGATAACTAAAAAATAAAAAATTAGGATACTTCAACAAAGGATTATACATTCAATAGGTAGGAGTTTTCGGCAATTCGTCAAACAGAAATGAGCATAATATGACAAAAAATGCCTATCTACATATTTGATCGCCGCACAAAACATTTGCAGTGATCCTTAACTTTGCTCTAGCTATTATTTGAAACGTAATAATAAATAAAAATAATGATGATACATCAACATAGTGTTATCTATACAAAAGTCGCAATTTTCCTAAGGTTCTTCGAGTGGAAGTGACTTTAAGAAGGTGAAATTAACTAACCACATATTTGATCGATACTTGGATTGACAATGTTTAATATTTCAAGATAACTAGTAAATAAAAAATTAGGGTACTTCAACAAAGGATTATATAATCAATTGGTGGGAGTTTTCGGCAATTCTTCAAACAGAAAAGAGCATAATATGACAAAAATGCCTAACTACCTATTTGATCGCCGCGCAAAACATTTGCAATGATCCTTAACTTGACTCTAGCTATTATTTGAAGCCTAATAACAAATAAAAAACTGATGATACCTCAACATAGTGTTATCTATAGAAAAGTCGCAATTTTCCTAAGATTCTTCGAGTAGAAATGACTTTAACAAGGTAAAATTAACTAACTACCTATTTGATCGATACATGGATTGACAATGCTTAAAATTTCAAGATAACTAATAAATAAAAAATTAGGGTACTTCAACAAAGGATTATATATTCAACAGGTAGGAGTTTTCGGTAATTCGTCAAACAGAAATGAGCATAATATGACAAAAAATGTCTAACTACATATTTGATCGCCGCCCAAAACATTTGCAGTGATCCTTAACTTTACTCTAGCTATTATTTGAAGCGTAATAATAAATAAAAAAATGATGATACATCAACGTAGTGTTATCTATACAAAAGTCACAATTTTCCTAAGGTTCTTCGAGTAGAAGTGACTTTAAAAAGGTGAAATTAACTAACCACATATTTGATCGATACTTGGATTGACAATGTTTAATATTTCAAGATCACTAGTAAATAAAAAATTAGAGCACTTCAACAAAGGATTATATAATCAATAGGTGGGAGTTTTCGGCAATTCTTCAAACAGAAAAGAGCATAATCTGACAAAAATGCCTAACTACCTATTTGATCGCCGCGCAAAACATTTGCAGTGATCCTTAACTTGACTCTAGCTATTATTTGAAGGTAATAACAAATAAAAAAAAAGATGATACCTCAACATAGTGTTATTTATAGAAAAGTCGCAATTTTCCTAAGGTTCTTCTAGTAGAAATGACTTTAAGAAGGTAAAATTAACTAACCAAATATTTGATCGATACATGGATTAACAATGCTTAAAATTTCAAGATAACTAGCAAATAAAAAATTAGGGTACATCAACAAAGGATTATATATTCAATAGGTAGGAGTTTTCGGCAATTCTTCAAACAGAAAAGAGCATAATATGACAAAAATGCCTAACTACCTTTTTGATCGCCGCGCAAAACATTTACAGTGATCCTTAACTTGACTCTAGCTATTATTTGAAGCGTAATAACAAATTAAAAAATGATGATACCTCAACATAGTGTTATCTTTAGAAAAGTCGCAATTTTCCTAAGGTTTTTCGAGTAGAAATGACTTTAAGAAGGTGAAATTAACTAACTACCTATTTGATCGATACATGGATTGACAATGCTTAAAATTTCAAGATAACTAATAAATAAAATATTAGGGTACTTCAACAAAGAATTATATATTCAATAGGTAGGAGTTTTCGGCAATTCGTCAAACAGAAATGAGCATAATATGACAAAAAATGCCTAACTACATATTTGATCGCCGCACAAAACATTTGCAGTGATCCTTAACTTTACTCTAACTATTATTTGAAGTGTAATAATAAATAAAAAAATGATGATACATCAACATAGTGTTATCTATACAAAAGTCGCAATTTTCCTAAGGTTCTTCGAGTAGAAGTGACTTTAAGAAGGTGAAATTAACTACCCACATATTTGATCGATACTTGGATTGACAATGTTTAATATTTCAAGATAACTAGTAAATAAAAAATTAGGGTACTTCAACAAAGGATTATATAATCAATAGGTGGGAGTTTTCGGCAATTCTTCAAACAGAAAAGAGCATAATATGACAAAAATGCCTAACTACCTATTTGATCGCCGCGCAAAACATTTGCAGTGATCCTTAACTTGACTCTAGCTATTATTTGAAGCGTAATAACAAATAAAAAAATGATGATACGTCAACATAGTGTTATCTATAGAAAAGTCGCAATTTTCCGAAGGTTCTTCGAGTAGAAATGACTTTAACAAGGTAAAATTAACTAACTACCTATTTGATTGATACATGGATTGACAATGCTTAAAATTTCAAGATAACTAATAAATAAAAAATTAGGGTACTTCAACAAAGGATTATATATTCAAAAGGTAGGAGTTTTCGGCAATTCGTCAAACAGAAATGAACATAATATGACAAAAAATGCCTAACTACATATTTGATCGCCGCCCAAAACATTTGCAGTGATCCTTAACTTTACTCTAGCTATTATTTGAAGCGTAATAATAAATAAAAAAATGATGATACAACAACATAGTGTTATCTATACAAAAGTCGCAATTTTCCTAAGGTTCTTCGACTAGAAATGACTTTCAGAAGGTAAAATTAACTAACTACTTATTTGATGGATACATGGATTGACAATGCTTAAAATTTCAAGATAACTAATAAATAAAAAATTAGGATACTTCAACAAAGGATTATATAATCAATAGGTAGGAGTTTTCGGCAATTCTTCAAACAGAAAAGAGCATAATAAGACAAAAATGCCTAACTACCTATTTGATCGCTGCGCAAAACATTGGCAGTGATCCTTAACTTGACTATAGCTATTATTTGAAGCGTAATAATAAATAAAAAAATGATTATACCTCAACATAGTGTTATCAAAAGAAAAGTCGCAATTTTCCTAAGGTTCTTCGAGTAGAAATGACTTTAAGAAGGTAAAATTAACAAATTACCTATTTGATCGATACTTGGATTGACAATGCTTAATATTTCAAGATATCTAATAAATAAAAAAATTAGGGTACTTCAACAAAGGATTGTATATTCAATTGGTTGGAGTTTTAGGCAATTCGTCAAACAGAAAAGAGCATAATATGACAAAAATGCCTAACTAACTATTTGATGGTCGCGCAAAACATTTGCAGTGATCCTTAACTTGACTCTAGCTATTTTTTGAAGCGTAATAATAAATAAAAAAATGATGACACATCAACATAGTGTTATCTATAGAAAAGTCGCAATTTTCCTAAAGTTCTTCGAGTAGAAATGACTTTAAGAATGTGAAATTAACTAACTACCTATTTGATCGATACTTGGATTGACAATAGTTAATATTTCAAGAAAACTAATAAATAAAAAATTAGGGTACTTCAACAAAGGATTATATATTCAATAAGTAGGAGTTTTCGGCAATTCGTCAAACAGAGAAGAGGATAATATGACAAAAATGCCTAACTACATATTTGATCACCGCACAAAACATTTGCAGTGATCCTTAACTTTACTCTAACTATTATTTGAAGCGTAATAATAAATAAAAAAAATGATGATACATCAACATAGTGTTATCTATACAAAAGTCGCAATTTTCCTAAGGTTCTTCGAGTAGAAGTGACTTTAAGAAGGTGAAATTAACTAACCACATATTTAATCGATACTTGAATTGACAATGTTTAATATTTCAAGATAACTAGTAAATAAAAAATTAGGGCACTTCAACAAAGGATTATATAATCAATAGGTGGGAGTTTTCGGCAATTCTTCAAACAGAAAAGAGCATAATATGACAAAAATGCCTAACTACCTATTTGATCGCCGCGCAAAACATTTGCAGTGATCCTTAACTTGACTCTAGCTATTATTTGAAGCGTAATAATAAATAAAAAAATGATGATACATCAACGTAGTGTTATCTATACAAAAGTCACAATTTTCCTAAGGTTCTTCGAGTAGAAGTGACTTTAAAAAGGTGAAATTAACTAACCACATATTTGATCGATACTTGGATTGACAATGTTTAATATTTCAAGATAACTAGTAAATAAAAAATTAGAGCACTTCAACAAAGGATTATATAATCAATAGGTGGGAGTTTTCGGCAATTCTTCAAACAGAAAAGAGCATAATATGACAAAAATGCCTAACTACCTATTTGATCGCCGCGCAAAACATTTGCAGTGATCCTTAACTTGACTCTAGCTATTATTTGAAGCGTAATAACAAATAAAAAAATGATGATACCTCAACATAGTGTTATCTATAGAAAAGTCGCAATTTTCCTAAAGTTCTTCGAGTAGAAAAAACTTTAAGAAGGTGAAATTAACTAACTACCTATTTGATCGATACATGGATTGACAATGCTTAAAATTTCAAGATAACTAATAAATAAAAAATTAGGGTACTTCAACAAAGGATTATATATTCAATAGGTAGGAGTTTTCGGCAATTCGTCAAACAGAAATAAGCATAATATGTCAAAAAATGCCTAACTACATATTTGATCGCCGCACAAAACATTTGCAGTGATCCTTAACTTGACTCTAGCTATTATTTGAAGCGTAATAACAAATAAAAAAATGATGATACGTCAACATAGTGTTATCTATAGAAAAGTCGCAATTTTTCGAAGGTTCTTCGAGTTGAAATGACTTTAACAAGGTAAAATTAACTAACTACCTATTTGATCGATACATGGATTGACAATGCTTAAAATTTCAAGATAACTAATAAATAAAAAATTAGGGTACTTCAACAAAGGATTATATATTCAAAAGGTAGGAGTTTTCGGCAATTCGTCAAACAGAAATGAGCATAATATGACAAAAAATGCCTAACTACATATTTGATCGCCGCCCAAAACATTTGCAGTGATCCTTAACTTTACTCTAGCTATTATTTGAAGCGTAATAATAAATAAAAAAATGATGATGCAACAACATAGTGTTATCTATACAAAAGTCGCAATTTTCCTAAGGTTCTTCGACTAGAAATGACTTTCAGAAGGTAAAATTAACTAACTACTTATTTGATGGATACATGGATTGACAATGCTTAAAATTTCAAGATAACTAATAAATAAAAAATTAGGATACTTCAACAAAGGATTATATAATCAATAGGTAGGAGTTTTCGGCAATTCTTCAAACAGAAAAGAGCATAATAAGACAAAAATGCCTAACTACCTATTTGATCGCTGCGCAAAACATTGGCAGTGATCCTTAACTTGACTATAGCTATTATTTGAAGCGTAATAATAAATAAAAAAATGATTATACCTCAACATAGTGTTATCAAAAGAAAAGTCGCAATTTTCCTAAGGTTCTTCGAGTAGAAATGACTTTAAGAAGGTAAAATTAACAAATTACCTATTTGATCGATACTTGGATTGACAATGCTTAATATTTCAAGATATCTAATAAATAAAAAAATTAGGGTACTTCAACAAAGGATTGTATATTCAATTGGTAGGAGTTTTAGGCAATTCGTCAAACAGAAAAGAGCATAATATGACAAAAATGCCTAACTAACTATTTGATGGTCGCGCAAAACATTTGCAGTGATCCTTAACTTGACTCTAGCTATTTTTTGAAGCGTAATAATAAATAAAAAAATGATGACACATCAACATAGTGTTATCTATAGAAAAGTCGCAATTTTCCTAAAGTTCTTCGAGTAGAAATGAGTTTAAGAATGTGAAATTAACTAACTACCTATTTGATCGATACTTGGATTGACAATAGTTAATATTTCAAGAAAACTAATAAATAAAAAATTAGGGTACTTCAACAAAGGATTATATATTCAATAAGTAGGAGTTTTCGGCAATTCGTCAAACAGAGAAGAGGATAATATGGCAAAAATGCCTAACTACATATTTGATCACCGCACAAAACATTTGCAGTGATCCTTAACTTTACTCTAGCTATTATTTGAAGCGTAATAATAAATAAAAAAATGATGATACATCAACATAGTGTTATCTATACAAAAGTCGCAATTTTCCTAAGGTTCTTCGACTAGAAATGACTTTCAGAAGGTAAAATTAACTAACTACTTATTTGATGGATACATGGATTGACAATGCTTAAAATTTCAAGATAACTAATAAATAAAAAATTAGGATACTTCAACAAAGGATTATATAATCAATAGGTAGGAGTTTTCGGCAATTCTTCAAACAGAAAAGAGCATAATAAGACAAAAATGCCTGACTACCTATTTGATCGCTGCGCAAAACATTGGCAGTGATCCTTAACTTGACTATAGCTATTATTTGAAGCGTAATAATAAATAAAAAAATGATTATACCTCAACATAGTGTTATCAAAAGAAAAGTCGCAATTTTCCTAAGGTTCTTCGAGTAGAAATGACTTTAAGAAGGTAAAATTAACAAATTACCTATTTGATCGATACTTGGATTGACAATGCTTAATATTTCAAGATATCTAATAAATAAAACAATTAGGGTACTTCAACAAAGGATTGTATATTCAATTGGTAGGAGTTTTAGGCAATTCGTCAAACAGAAAAGAGCATAATATGACAAAAATGCCTAACTAACTATTTGATGGTCGCGCAAAACATTTGCAGTGATCCTTAACTTGACTCTAGCTATTTTTTGAAGCGTAATAATAAATAAAAAAATGATGACACATCAACATAGTGTTATCTATAGAAAAGTCGCAATTTTCCTAAAGTTCTTCGAGTAGAAATGAGTTTAAGAATGTGAAATTAACTAACTACCTATTTGATCGATACTTGGATTGACAATAGTTAATATTTCAACAAAACTAATAAATAAAAAATTAGGGTACTTCAACAAAGGATTATATAATCAATAAGTAGGAGTTTTCGGCAATTCGTCAAACAGAGAAGAGGATAATATGACAAAAATGCCTAACTACATATTTGATCACCGCACAAAACATTTGCAGTGATCCTTAACTTTACTCTAGCTATTATTTGAAGCGTAATAATAAATAAAAAAAATGATGATACATCAACATAGTGTTATCTATACAAAAGTCGCAATTTTCCTAAGGTTCTTCGAGTAGAAGTGACTTTAAGAAGGTGAAATTAACTAACCACATATTTAATCGATACTTGAATTGACAATGTTTAATATTTCAAGATAACTAGTAAATAAAAAATTAGGGCACTTCAACAAAGGATTATATAATCAATAGGTGGGAGTTTTCGGCAATTCTTCAAACAGAAAAGAGCATAATATGACAAAAATGCCTAACTACCTATTTGATCGCCGCGCAAAACATTTGCAGTGATCCTTAACTTGACTCTAGCTATTATTTGAAGCGTAATAATAAATAAAAAAATGATGATACATCAACGTAGTGTTATCTATACAAAAGTCACAATTTTCCTAAGGTTCTTCGAGTAGAAGTGACTTTAAAAAGGTGAAATTAACTAACCACATATTTGATCGATACTTGGATTGACAATGTTTAATATTTCAAGATAACTAGTAAATAAAAAATTAGAGCACTTCAACAAAGGATTATATAATCAATAGGTGGGAGTTTTCGGCAATTCTTCAAACAGAAAAGAGCATAATATGACAAAAATGCCTAACTACCTATTTGATCGCCGCGCAAAACATTTGCAGTGATCCTTAACTTGACTCTAGCTATTATTTGAAGCGTAATAACAAATAAAAAAATGATGATACCTCAACATAGTGTTATCTATAGAAAAGTCGCAATTTTCCTAAAGTTCTTCGAGTAGAAAAAACTTTAAGAAGGTGAAATTAACTAACTACCTATTTGATCGATACATGGATTGACAATGCTTAAAATTTCAAGATAACTAATAAATAAAAAATTAGGGTACTTCAACAAAGGATTATATATTCAATAGGTAGGAGTTTTCGGCAATTCGTCAAACAGAAATAAGCATAATATGTCAAAAAATGCCTAACTACATATTTGATCGCCGCACAAAACATTTGCAGTGATCCTTAACTTGACTCTAGCTATTATTTGAAGCGTAATAACAAATAAAAAAATGATGATACGTCAACATAGTGTTATCTATAGAAAAGTCGCAATTTTCCGAAGGTTCTTCGAGTTGAAATGACTTTAACAAGGTAAAATTAACTAACTACCTATTTGATCGATACATGGATTGACAATGCTTAAAATTTCAAGATAACTAATAAATAAAAAATTAGGGTACTTCAACAAAGGATTATATATTCAAAAGGTAGGAGTTTTCGGCAATTCGTCAAACAGAAATGAGCATAATATGACAAAAAATGCCTAACTACATATTTGATCGCCGCCCAAAACATTTGCAGTGATCCTTAACTTTACTCTAGCTATTATTTGAAGCGTAATAATAAATAAAAAAATGATGATACAACAACATAGTGTTATCTATACAAAAGTCGCAATTTTCCTAAGGTTCTTCGACTAGAAATGACTTTCAGAAGGTAAAATTAACTAACTACTTATTTGATGGATACATGGATTGACAATGCTTAAAATTTCAAGTTAACTAATAAATAAAAAATTAGGATACTTCAACAAAGGATTATATAATCAATAGGTAGGAGTTTTCGGCAATTCTTCAAACAGAAAAGAGCATAATAAGACAAAAATGCCTAACTACCTATTTGATCGCTGCGCAATACATTGGCAGTGATCCTTAACTTGACTATAGCTATTATTTGAAGCGTAATAATAAATAAAAAAATGATTATACCTCAACATAGTGTTATCAAAAGAAAAGTCGCAATTTTCCTAAGGTTCTTCGAGTAGAAATGACTTTAAGAAGGTAAAATTAACAAATTACCTATTTGATCGATACTTGGATTGACAATGCTTAATATTTCAAGATATCTAATAAATAAAAAAATTAGGGTACTTCAACAAAGGATTGTATATTCAATTGGTAGGAGTTTTAGGCAATTCGTCAAACAGAAAAGAGCATAATATGACAAAAATGCCTAACTAACTATTTGATGGTCGCGCAAAACATTTGCAGTGATCCTTAACTTGACTCTAGCTATTTTTTGAAGCGTAATAATAAATAAAAAAATGATGACACATCAACATAGTGTTATCTATAGAAAAGTCGCAATTTTCCTAAAGTTCTTCGAGTAGAAATGAGTTTAAGAATGTGAAATTAACTAACTACCTATTTGATCGATACTTGGATTGACAATAGTTAATATTTCAAGAAAACTAATAAATAAAAAATTAGGGTACTTCAACAAAGGATTATATATTCAATAAGTAGGAGTTTTCGGCAATTCGTCAAACAGAGAAGAGGATAATATGGCAAAAATGCCTAACTACATATTTGATCACCGCACAAAACATTTGCAGTGATCCTTAACTTTACTCTAGCTATTATTTGAAGCGTAATAATAAATAAAAAAAATGATGATACATCAACATAGTGTTATCTATACAAAAGTCGCAATTTTCCTAAGGTTCTTCGACTAGAAATGACTTTCAGAAGGTAAAATTAACTAACTACTTATTTGATGGATACATGGATTGACAATGCTTAAAATTTCAAGATAACTAATAAATAAAAAATTAGGATACTTCAACAAAGGATTATATAATCAATAGGTAGGAGTTTTCGGCAATTCTTCAAACAGAAAAGAGCATAATAAGACAAAAATGCCTAACTACCTATTTGATCGCTGCGCAAAACATTGGCAGTGATCCTTAACTTGACTATAGCTATTATTTGAAGCGTAATAATAAATAAAAAAATGATTATACCTCAACATAGTGTTATCAAAAGAAAAGTCGCAATTTTCCTAAGGTTCTTCGAGTAGAAATGACTTTAAGAAGGTAAAATTAACAAATTACCTATTTGATCGATACTTGGATTGACAATGCTTAATATTTCAAGATATCTAATAAATAAAACAATTAGGGTACTTCAACAAAGGATTGTATATTCAATTGGTAGGAGTTTTAGGCAATTCGTCAAACAGAAAAGAGCATAATATGACAAAAATGCCTAACTAACTATTTGATGGTCGCGCAAAACATTTGCAGTGATCCTTAACTTGACTCTAGCTATTTTTTGAAGCGTAATAATAAATAAAAAAATGATGACACATCAACATAGTGTTATCTATAGAAAAGTCGCAATTTTCTAAAAGTTCTTCGAGTAGAAATGAGTTTAAGAATGTGAAATTAACTAACTACCTATTTGATCGATACTTGGATTTACAATAGTTAATATTTCAACAAAACTAATAAATAAAAAATTAGGGTACTTCAACAAAGGATTATATATTCAATAAGTAGGAGTTTTCGGCAATTCGTCAAACAGAGAAGAGGATAATATGACAAAAATGCCTAACTACATATTTGATCACCGCACAAAACATTTGCAGTGATCCTTAACTTTACTCTAGCTATTATTTGAAGCGTAATAATAAATAAAAAAAATGATGATACATCAACATAGTGTTATCTATACAAAAGTCGCAATTTTCCTAAGGTTCTTCGAGTAGAAGTGACTTTAAGAAGGTGAAATTAACTAACCACATATTTAATCGATACTTGAATTGACAATGTTTAATATTTCCAGATAACTAGTAAATAAAAAATTAGGGCACTTCAACAAAGGATTATATAATCAATAGGTGGGAGTTTTCGGCAATTCTTCAAACAGAAAAGAGCATAATATGACAAAAATGCCTAACTACCTATTTGATCGCCGCGCAAAACATTTGCAGTGATCCTTAACTTGACTCTAGCTATTATTTGAAGCGTAATAATAAATAAAAAAATGATGATACATCAACGTAGTGTTATCTATACAAAAGTCACAATTTTCCTAAGGTTCTTCGAGTAGAAGTGACTTTAAAAAGGTGAAATTAACTAACCACATATTTGATCGATACTTGGATTGACAATGTTTAATATTTCAAGATAACTAGTAAAGAAAAAATTAGAGCACTTCAACAAAGGATTATATAATCAATAGGTGGGAGTTTTCGGCAATTCTTCAAACAGAAAAGAGCATAATATGACAAAAATGCCTAACTACCTATTTGATCGCCGCGCAAAACATTTGCAGTGATCCTTAACTTGACTCTAGCTATTATTTGAAGCGTAATAACAAATAAAAAAATGATGATACCTCAACATAGTGTTATTTATAGAAAAGTCGCAATTTTCCTAAGGTTCTTCGAGTAGAAATGACTTTAAGAATGTAAAATTAACTAACCAAATATTTGATCGATACATGGATTGACAATGCTTAACATTTCAAGATAACTAGCAAATAAAAAATTAGGGTACATCAACAAAGGATTATATATTCAATAGGTAGGAGTTTTCGGCAATTCTTCAAACAGAAAAGAGCATAATATGACAAAAATGCCTAACTACCTTTTTGATCGCCGCGCAAAACATTTACAGTGATCCTTAACTTGACTCTAGCTATTATTTGAAGCGTAATAACAAATTAAAAAATGATGAAACCTCAACATAGTGTTATCTATAGAAAAGTCGCAATTTTCTTAAGGTTTTTCGAGTAGAAATGACTTTAAGAAGGTGAAATTAACTAACTACATATTTGATCGATACATGGATTGACAATGCTTAAAATTTCAAGATAACTAATAAATAAAAAATTAGGGTACTTCAACAAAGGATTATATATTCAATAGGTAGGAGTTTTCGGCAATTCGTCAAACAGAAATGAGCATAATATGACAAAAAATGCCTAACTACATATTTGATCGCCGCACAAAACATTTGCAGTGATCCTTAACTTTACTCTAGCTATTATTTGAAGCGTAATAATAAATAAAAAAAATGATGATACATCAACATAGTGTTATCTATACAAAAGTCGCAATTTTCCTAAGGTTCTTCGAGTAGAAGTGACTTTAAGAAGGTGAAATTAACTAACCACATATTTAATCGATACTTGAATTGACAATGTTTAATATTTCAAGATAACTAGTAAATAAAAAATTAGGGCACTTCAACAAAGGATTATATATTCAATAGGTAGGAGTTTTCGGCAATTCTTCAAACAGAAAAGAGCATAATATGACAAAAATGCCTAACTACCTATTTGATCGCCGCGCAAAACATTTGCAGTGATCCTTAACTTGACTCTAGCTATTATTTGAAGCGTAATAATAAATAAAAAAATGATGATACATCAACGTAGTGTTATCTATACAAAAGTCACAATTTTCCTAAGGTTCTTCGAGTAGAAGTGACTTTAAAAAGGTGAAATTAACTAACCACATATTTGATCGATACTTGGATTGACAATGTTTAATATTTCAAGATAACTAGTAAATAAAAAATTAGAGCACTTCAACAAAGGATTATATAATCAATAGGTGGGAGTTTTCGGCAATTCTTCAAACAGAAAAGAGCATAATATGACAAAAATGCCTAACTACCTATTTGATCGCCGCGCAAAACATTTGCAGTGATCCTTAACTTGACTCTAGCTATTATTTGAAGCGTAATAACAAATAAAAAAATGATGATACCTCAACATAGTGTTATTTATAGAAAAGTCGCAATTTTCCTAAGGTTCTTCGAGTAGAAATGACTTTAAGAATGTAAAATTAACTAACCAAATATTTGATCGATACATGGATTGACAATGCTTAACATTTCAAGATAACTAGCAAATAAAAAATTAGGGTACATCAACAAAGGATTATATATTCAATAGGTAGGAGTTTTCGGCAATTCTTCAAACAGAAAAGAGCATAATATGACAAAAATGCCTAACTACCTTTTTGATCGCCGCGCAAAACATTTACAGTGATCCTTAACTTGACTCTAGCTATTATTTGAAGCGTAATAACAAATTAAAAAATGATGAAACCTCAACATAGTGTTATCTATAGAAAAGTCGCAATTTTCTTAAGGTTTTTCGAGTAGAAATGACTTTAAGAAGGTGAAATTAACTAACTACATATTTGATCGATACATGGATTGACAATGCTTAAAATTTCAAGATAACTAATAAATAAAAAATTAGGGTACTTCAACAAAGGATTATATATTCAATAGGTAGGAGTTTTCGGCAATTCGTCAAACAGAAATGAGCATAATATGACAAAAAATGCCTAACTACATATTTGATCGCCGCACAAAACATTTGCAGTGATCCTTAACTTTACTCTAGCTATTATTTGAAGCGTAATAATAAATAAAAAAAATGATGATACATCAACATAGTGTTATCTATACAAAAGTCGCAATTTTCCTAAGGTTCTTCGAGTAGAAGTGACTTTAAGAAGGTGAAATTAACTAACCACATATTTAATCGATACTTGAATTGACAATGTTTAATATTTCAAGATAACTAGTAAATAAAAAATTAGGGCACTTCAACAAAGGATTATATAATCAATAGGTGGGAGTTTTCGGCAATTCTTCAAACAGAAAAGAGCATAATATGACAAAAATGCCTAACTACCTATTTGATCGCCGCGCAAAACATTTGCAGTGATCCTTAACTTGACTCTAGCTATTATTTGAAGCGTAATAATAAATAAAAAAATGATGATACATCAACGTAGTGTTATCTATACAAAAGTCACAATTTTCGTAAGGTTCTTCGAGTAGAAGTGACTTTAAAAAGGTGAAATTAACTAACCACATATTTGATCGATACTTGGATTGACAATGTTTAATATTTCAAGATAACTAGTAAATAAAAAATTAGAGCACTTCAACAAAGGATTATATAATCAATAGGTGGGAGTTTTCGGCAATTCTTCAAACAGAAAAGAGCATAATATGACAAAAATGCCTAACTACCTATTTGATCGCCGCGCAAAACATTTGCAGTGATCCTTAACTTGACTCTAGCTATTATTTGAAGCGTAATAACAAATAAAAAAATGATGATACCTCAACATAGTGTTATTTACAGAAAAGTCGCAATTTTCCTAAGGTTCTTCGAGTAGAAATGACTTTAAGAATGTAAAATTAACTAACCAAATATTTGATCGATACATGGATTGACAATGCTTAACATTTCAAGATAACTAGCAAATAAAAAATTAGGGTACATCAACAAAGGATTATATATTCAATAGGTAGGAGTTTTCGGCAATTCTTCAAACAGAAAAGAGCATAATATGACAAAAATGCCTAACTACCTTTTTGATCGCCGCGCAAAACATTTACAGTGATCCTTAACTTGACTCTAGCTATTATTTGAAGCGTAATAACAAATTAAAAAATGATGATACCTCAACATAGTGTTGTCTATAGAAAAGTCGCAATTTTCTTAAGGTTTTTCGAGTAGAAATGACTTTAAGAAGGTGAAATTAACTAACTACATATTTGATCGATACATGGATTGACAATGCTTAAAATTTCAAGATAACTAATAAATAAAAAATTAGGGTACTTCAACAAAGGATTATATATTCAATAGGTAGGAGTTTTCGGCAATTCGTCAAACAGAAATGAGCATAATATGACAAAAAATGCCTAACTACATATTTGATCGCCGCACAAAACATTTGCAGTGATCCTTAACTTTACTCTAACTATTATTTGAAGTGTAATAATAAATAAAAAAATGATGATACATCAACATAGTGTTATCTATACAAAAGTCGCAATTTTCCTAAGGTTCTTCGAGTAGAAGTGACTTTAAGAAGGTGAAATTAACTACCCACATATTTGATCGATACTTGGATTGACAATGTTTAATATTTCAAGATAACTAGTAAATAAAAAATTAGGGTACTTCAACAAAGGATTATATAATCAATAGGTGGGAGTTTTCGGCAATTCTTCAAAATGAAAAGAGCATAATATGACAAAAATGCCTAAGTACCTATTTGATCGCCGCGCAAAACATTTGCAGTGATCCTTAACTTGACTCTAGCTATTATTTGAAGAGTAATAACAAATAAAAAAATGATGATACGTCAACATAGTGTTATCTATAGAAAAGTCGCAATTTTCCGAAGGTTCTTCGAGTAGAAATGACTTTAACAAGGTAAAATTAACTAACTACCTATTTGATCGAAACATGGATTGACAATGCTTAAAATTTCAAGATAACTAATAAATAAAAAATGAGTGTACTTCAACAAAGGATTATATATTCAAAAGGTAGGAGTTTTCGGCAATTCGTCAAACAGAAATGAGCATAATATGACAAAAAATGCCTAACTACATATTTGATCGCCGCCCAAAACATTTGCAGTGATCCTTAACTTTACTCTAGCTATTATTTGAAGCGTAATAATAAATAAAAAAATGATGATACAACAACATAGTGTTATCTATACAGAAGTCGCAATTTTCCGAAGGTTCTTCGACTAGAAATGACTTTAACAAGGTAAAATTAACTAACTACTTATTTAATCGATACATGGATTGACAATGCTTAAAATTTCAAGATAACTAATAAATAAAAAATTAGGGTACTTCAACAAAGGATTATATAATCAATAGGTAGAAGTTTTCGGCAATTCTTCAAACAGAAAAGAGCATAATATGACAAAAATGCCTAACTACCTATTTGATCGCTGCGCAAAACATTGGCAGTGATCCTTAACTTGACTATAGCTATTATTTGAAGCGTAATAATAAATAAAAAAATGATTATACCTCAACATAGTGTTATCAAAAGAAAAGTCGCAATTTTCCTAAGGTTCTTCGAGTAGAAATGACTTTAAGAAGGTAAAATTAACAAACTACCTATTTGATCGATACTTGGATTGACAATGCTTAATATTTCAAGATAACTAATAAATAAAAAATTAGGGTACTTCAACAAAGGATTGTATATTCAATTGGTAGGAGTTTTAGGCAATTCGTCAAACAGAAAAGAGCATAATATGACAAAAATGCCTAACTAACTATTTGATGGTCGCGCAAAACATTTGCAGTGATCCTTAACTTGACTCTAGCTATTTTTTGAAGCGTAATAATAAATAAAAAAATGATGATACATCAAAATTAGGGTACTTCAACAAAGGATTATATATTCAATAGGTAGGAGTTTTCGGCAATTCGTCAAACAGAGAAGAGGATAATATGACAAAAATGCCTAACTACATATTTGATCACCGCACAAAACATTTGCAGTGATCCTTAACTTTACTCTAGCTATTATTTGAAGCGTAATAATAAATAAAAAAAATGATGATACATCAACATAGTGTTATCTATACAAATGTCGCAATTTTCCTAAGGTTCTTCGAGTAGAAGTGACTTTAAGAAGGTGAAATTAACTAACCACATATTTAATCGATACTTGAATTGACAATGTTTAATATTTCAAGATAACTAGTAAATAAAAAATTAGGGCACTTCAACAAAGGATTATATAATCAATAGGTGGGAGTTTTCGGCAATTCTTCAAACAGAAAAGAGCATAATATGACAAAAATGCCTAACTACCTATTTGATCGCCGCGCAAAACATTTGCAGTGATCCTTAACTTGACTCTAGCTATAAGTTGAAGCGTAATAACAAATTAAAAAATGATGATACCTCAACATAGTGTTATCTATAGGAAAGTCGCAATTTTCATAAGGTTTTTCGAGTAGAAATGACTTTAAGAAGGTGAAATTAACTAACTACCTATTTGATCGATACATGGATTGACAATGCTTAAATTTTCAAGATAACTAGTAAATACAAAATTAGGGTACTTCAACAAAGGATTTTATAATCAATAGGTGGGAGTTTTCGGCAATTCTTCAAACAGAAAAGAGCATTATATGACAAAAATGCATAACTACCTATTTGATCGCCGCGCAAAACATTTGCAGTGATCCTTAACTTGACTCTAGCTATTTTTTGAAGCGTAATAACAAATAAAATAATGATCATACATCAAAATAGTGTTATCTATACAAAAGTCGCAATTTTGCTAAGGTTCTTCGAGTAGAAATGACTTTAAGAAGGTGAAATTAACTAACTACCTATTTGACAGATACATGGATTGACAATGCTTAAAATTTCATGATAACTAATAAATAAAAATTTAGGGTACTTCCACAAAGGATTATATATTCAATAGGTAGGAGTTTTCGGCAATTCGTCAAACAGAAAAGAGCATAATATGACAAAAATGCCTAACTACATATTTGATCGCCGCACAAAACATTTGCAGTGATCCTTAACTTTACTCTAGCTATTATTTGAAGTGTAATAATAAATAAAAAAATGATGATACATCATCATAGTGTTATCTATACAAAAGTCGCAATTTTCCTAAGGTTCTTCGAGTAGAAGTGACTTTAAGAAGGTGAAATTAACTAACCACATATTTGATCGATACTTGGATTGACAATGTTTAATATTTCAAGATAACTAGTAAATAAAAAATTAGGGTACTTCAACAAAGGATTATATAATCAATAGGTGGGAGTTTTCGGCAATTCTTCAAACAGAAAAGAGCATAATATGACAAAAATGCCTAACTACCTATTTGATCGCCGCGCAAAACATTTGCAGTGATCCTTAACTTAACTCTAGCTATTTTTTGAAGCGTAATAACAAATAAAATAATGATCATACATCAAAATAGTGTTATCTATACAAAAGTCGCAATTTTGCTAAGGTTCTTCGAGTAGAAATGACTTTAAGAAGGTGAAATTAACTAACTACCTATTTGACCGATACATGGATTGACAATGCTTAAAATTTCATGATAACTAATAAATAAAAATTTAGGGTACTTCAACAAAGGATTATATATTCAATAGGTAGGAGTTTTCGGCAATTCGTCAAACAGAGAAGAGCATAATATGACAAAAATGCCTAACTACATATTTGATCGCCGCACAAAACATTTGCAGTGATCCTTAACTTTACTCTAGCTATTATTTGAAGCGTAATAATAAATAAAAAAACGATGATACATCATCATAGTGTTATCTATACAAAAGTCGCAATTTTCCTAAGGTTCTTCGAGTAGAAGTGACTTTAAGAAGGTGAAATTAACTAACCACATGTTTGATCGATACTTGGATTGACAATGTTTAATATTTCAAGATAACTAGTAAATAAAAAAATAGGGTACTTCAACAAAGGATTATATAATCAATAGGTGGGAGTTTTCGGCAATTCTTCAAAATGAAAAGAGCATAATATGACAAAAACGCCTAAGTACCTATTTGATCGCCGCGCAAAACATTTGCAGTTATCCTTAACTTGACTCTAGCTATTTTTTGAAGGGTAATAACAAATAAAATAATGATCATACATCAAAATAGTGTTATCTATACAAAAGTCGCAATTTTGCTAAGGTTCTTCAAGTAGAAATGACTTTAAGAAAGTGAAATTAACTAACTACCTATTTGATCGATACATGTATTGACAATGCTTAAAATTTCATGATAACTAATAAATAAAAATTTAGGGTACTTCAACAAAGGATTATATATTCAATAGGTAGGAGTTTTCGGCAATTCGTCAAATAGAAATGAGCATAATATGACAAAAAATGCGTAACTACATATTTGATCGCCGCACAAAACATTTGCAGTGATCCTTAACTTTACTCTAACTATTATTTGAAGTGTAATAATAAATAAAAAAATGAGGATACATCAACATAGTGTTATCTATACAAAAGTCGCAATTTTCCTAAGGTTCTTCGAGTAGAAGTGACTTTAAGAAGGTGAAATTAACTACCCACATATTTGATCGATACTTGGATTGACAATGTTTAATATTTCAAGATAACTAGTAAATAAAAAAAAAGGGTACTTCAACAAAGGATTATATAATCAATAGGTGGGAGTTTTCGGCAATTCTTCAAAATGAAAAGAGCATAATATGACAAAAATGCCTAAGTACCTATTTGATCGCCGCGCAAAACATTTGCAGTGATCCTTAACTTGACTCTAGCTATTATTTGAAGCGTAATAACAAATAAAAAAATGATGATACGTCAACATAGTGTTATCTATAGAAAAGTCGCAATTTTCCGAAGGTTCTTCGAGTAGAAATGACTTTAACAAGGTAAAATTAACTAACTACCTATTTGATCGAAACATGGATTGACAATGCTTAAAATTTCAAGATAACTAATAAATAAAAAATGAGGGTACTTCAACAAAGGATTATTTATTCAAAAGGTAGGAGTTTTCGGCAATTCGTCAAACAGAAATGAGCATAATATGACAAAAAATGCCTAACTACATATTTGATCGCCGCCCAAAACATTTGCAGTGATCCTTAACTTTACTCTAGCTATTATTTGAAGCGTAATAATAAATAAAAAAATGATGATACAACAACATAGTGTTATCTATACAAAAGTCGCAATTTTCCTAAGGTTCTTCGACTAGAAATGACTTTAACAAGGTAAAATTAACTAACTACTTATTTAATCGATACATGGATTGACAATGCTTAAAATTTCAAGATAACTAATAAATAAAAAATTAGGGTACTTCAACAAAGGATTATATAATCAATAGGTAGAAGTTTTCGGCAATTCTTCAAACAGAAAAGAGCATAATATGACAAAAATGCCTAACTACCTATTTGATCGCTGCGCAAAACATTGGCAGTGATCCTTAACTTGACTATAGCTTTTATTTGAAGCATAATAATAAATAAAAAAATGATTATACCTCAACATAGTGTTATCAAAAGAAAAGTCGCAATTTTCCTAAGGTTCTTCGAGTAGAAATGACTTTAAGAAGGTAAAATTAACAAACTACCTATTTGATCGATACTTGGATTGACAATGCTTAATATTTCAAGATATCTAATAAATAAAAAATTAGGGTACTTCAACAAAGGATTGTATATTCAATTGGTAGGAGTTTTAGGCAATTCGTCAAACAGAAAAGAGCATAATATGACAAAAATGCCTAACTAACTATTTGATGGTCGCGCAAAACATTTGCAGTGATCCTTAACTTGACTCTAGCTATTTTTTGAAGCGTAATAATAAATAAAAAAATGATGATACATCAACATAGTGTTATCTATTCAAAAGTCACAATTTTCCTAAAGTTCTTCGAGTAGAAATGACTTTAAGAAGGTGAAATTAACTAACTACCTATTTGATCGATACTTGGATTGACAATGCTTAATATTTCAAGATAACTAATAAATAAAAAATTAGGGTACTTCAACAAAGGATTTTATATTCAATAGGTAGGAGTTTTCGGCAATTTGTCAAACAGAGAAGAGGATAATATGACAAAAATGCCTAACTACATATTTGATCACCGCACAAAACATTTGCAGTGATCCTTAACTTTACTCTAGCTATTATTTGAAGCGTAATAATAAATAAAAAAAATGATGATACATCAACATAGTGTTATCTATACAAATGTCGCAATTTTCCTAAGGTTCTTCGAGTAGAAGTGACTTTAAGAAGGTGAAATTAACTAACCACATATTTAATCGATACTTGAATTGACAATGTTTAATATTTCAAGATAACTAGTAAATAAAAAATTAGGGCACTTCAACAAAGGATTATATAATCAATAGGTGGGAGTTTTCGGCAATTCTTCAAACAGAAAAGAGCATAATATGACAAAAATGCCTAACTATCTATTTGATCGCCGCGCAAAACATTTGCAGTGATCCTTAACTTGACTCTAGCTATAAGTTGAAGCGTAATAACAAATTAAAAAATGATGATACCTCAACATAGTGTTATCTATAGGAAAGTCGCAATTTTCCTAAGGTTTTTCGAGTAGAAATGACTTTAAGAAGGTGAAATTAACTAACTACCTATTTGATCGATACATGGATTGACAATGCTTAAAATTTCAAGATAACTAGTAAATACAAAATTAGGGTACTTCAACAAAGGATTATATAATCAATAGGTGGGAGTTTTCGGCAATTCTTCAAACAGAAAAGAGCATTATATGACAAAAATGCATAACTACCTATTTGATCGCCGCGCAAAACATTTGCAGTGATCCTTAACTTGACTCTAGCTATTTTTTGAAGCGTAATAACAAATAAAATAATGATCATACATCAAAATAGTGTTATCTATACAAAAGTCGCAATTTTGCTAAGGTTCTTCGAGTAGAAATGACTTTAAGAAGGTGAAATTAACTAACTACCTATTTGACAGATACATGGATTGACAATGCTTAAAATTTCATGATAACTAATAAATAAAAATTTAGGGTACTTCCACAAAGGATTATATATTCAATAGGTAGGAGTTTTCGGCAATTCGTCAAACAGAAAAGAGCATAATATGACAAAAATGCCTAACTACATATTTGATCGCCGCACAAAACATTTGCAGTGATCCTTAACTTTACTCTAGCTATTATTTGAAGCGTAATAATAAATAAAAAAATGATGGTACATCATCATAGTGTTATCTATACAAAAGTCGCAATTTTCCTAATGTTCTTCGAGTAGAAGTGACTTTAAGAAGGTGAAATTAACTAACCACATATTTGATCGATACTTGGATTGACAATGTTTAATATTTCAAGATAACTAGTAAATAAAAAATTAGGGTACTTCAACAAAGGATTATATAATTAATAGGTGGGAGTTTTCGGCAATTCTTCAAACAGAAAAGAGCATAATATGACAAAAATGCCTAACTACCTATTTGATCGCCGCGCAAAACATTTGCAGTGATCCTTAACTTAACTCTAGCTATTTTTTGAAGCGTAATAACAAATAAAATAATGATCATACATCAAAATAGTGTTATCTATACAAAAGTCGCAATTTTGCTAAGGTTCTTCGAGTAGAAATGACTTTAAGAAGGTGAAATTAACTAACTACCTATTTGACCGATACATGGATTGACAATGCTTAAAATTTCATGATAACTAATAAATAAAAATTTAGGGTACTTCAACAAAGGATTATATATTCAATAGGTAGGAGTTTTCGGCAATTCGTCAAACAGAGAAGAGCATAATATGACAAAAATGCCTAACTACATATTTGATCGCCGCACAAAACATTTGCAGTGATCCTTAACTTTACTCTAGCTATTATTTGAAGCGTAATAATAAATAAAAAAACGATGATACATCATCATAGTGTTATCTATACAAAAGTCGCAATTTTCCTAAGGTTCTTCGAGTAGAAGTGACTTTAAGAAGGTGAAATTAACTAACCACATGTTTGATCGATACTTGGATTGACAATGTTTAAAATTTCAAGATAACTAGTAAATAAAAAATTAGGGTACTTCAACAAAGGATTATATAATCAATAGGTGGGAGTTTTCGGCAATTCTTCAAAATGAAAAGAGCATAATATGACAAAAACGCCTAAGTACCTATTTGATCGCCGCGCAAAACATTTGCAGTGATCCTTAACTTGACTCTAGCTATTTTTTGAAGGGTAATAACAAATAAAATAATGATCATACATCAAAATAGTGTTATCTATACAATAGTCGCAATTTTGCTAAGGTTCTTCGAGTAGAAATGACTTTAAGAAAGTGAAATTAACTAACTACCTATTTGATCGATACATGTATTGACAATGCTTAAAATTTCATGATAACTAATAAATAAAAATTTAGGGTACTTCAACAAAGGATTATATATTCAATAGGTAGGAGTTTTCGGCAATTCGTCAAACAGAAATGAGCATAATATGACAAAAAATGCCTAACCACATATTTGATCACCGAGCAAAATATTTGCAGTGATCCTTAACCAGACTCTAGCTATTATTTGAACCGTAATAATAAATAAAAAAGTGATGATACATTTACATAGTGTTATCTATACAAAAATCGCAATTTTCCTAAGGTTCTTCGAGTAGAAGTGACTTTAAGAAGGTGAAATTAACTAACCACATGTTTGATCGATACTTGGATTGACAATGTTTAATATTTCAAGATAACTAGTAAATAAAAAATTAGGATACTTCAACAAAGGATTATATAATCAATAGGTGGGAGTTTTCGGCAATTCTTCAAAATGAAAAGAGCATAATATGACAAAAACGCCTAAGTACCTATTTTATCGCCGCGCAAAACATTTGCAGTGATCCTTAACTTGACTCTAGCTATTTTTTGAAGCGTAATAACAAATAAAATAATGATCATACATCAAAATAGTGTTATCTATACAAAAGTCGCAATTTTCCTAAGGTTCTTCGAGTAGAAGTGACTTTAAGAAGGTGAAATTAACTATCCACATATTTGATCGATACTTGGATGGACAATGTTTAATATTTCAAGATAACTAGTAAATAAAAAATTATGGTACTTCAACAAAGGATTATATAATCAATAGGTGGGAGTTTTCGGCAATTCTTCAAACAGAAAAGAGCATAATATGACAAAAATGCCTAACTACCTATTTGATCGCCGCGCAAAATATTTGCAGTGATCCTTAACTTAACTCTAGCTATTTTTTGAAGCGTAATAACAAATAAAATAATGATCATACATCAAAATAGTGTTATCTATACAAAAGTCGCAATTTTGCTAAGGTTTTTCGAGTAGAAATGACTTTAAGAAGGTGAAATTAACTAACTACCTATTTGACCGATACATGGATTGACAATGCTTAAAATTTCATGATAACTAATAAATAAAAATTTAGGGTACTTCAACAAAGGATTATATATTCAATAGGTAGGAGTTTTCGGCAATTCGTCAAACAGAGAAGAGCATAATATGACAAAAATGCCTAACTACATATTTGATCGCCGCGCAAAACATTTGCAGTGATCCTTAACTTGACTCTAGCTATTTTTTGAAGCGTAATAACAAATAAAATAATGATCATACATCAAAATAGTGTTATCTATACAAAAGTCGCAATTTTGCTA
This sequence comes from Rhodomyrtus psidioides, assembly GCA_021437785.1. Lineage (NCBI taxonomy): Eukaryota > Viridiplantae > Streptophyta > Magnoliopsida > Myrtales > Myrtaceae > Rhodomyrtus > Rhodomyrtus psidioides. The sequence goes on along the minus strand of JAILYB010000059.1, from coordinate 4,153,723 downwards.
AGGTTTTTCGAGTAGAAATGACTTTAAGAAAGTGAAATTAACTAACTACCTATTTGATCGATACATGGATTGACAATGCTTAAAATTTCAAGATAACTAATAAATAAAAATTAGGGTACTTCAACAAAGGATTATATATTCAATAGGAATGAGTTTTCGGCAATTCGTCAAACAGAAATGAGTATAATATGACAAAAATGCCTAACTACCTATTTGATCGCCGCGCAAAACATTTGCAGTGATCCTTAACTTGACTCTAGCTATTATTTGAAGCGTAATAACAAATAAAATAATGATCATACATCAAAATAGTGTTATCTATACAAAAGTCGCAATTTTGCTAAGGTTTTTCGAGTAGAAATGACTTTAAGAAAGTGAAATTAACTAACTACCTATTTGATCGATACATGGATTGACAATGCTTAAAATTTCAAGATAACTAATAAATAAAAATTAGGGTACTTCAACAAAGGATTATATATTCAATAGGAAGGAGTTTTCGGCAATTCGTCAAACGGAAATGAGTATAATATGACAAAAATGCCTAACTACCTATTTGATCGCCGCGCAAAACATTTGCAGTGATCCTTAACTTGACTCTAGCTATTATTTGAAGCGTAATAACAAATAAAAAAATGATGATACATCAACATAGTGTTATCTATAGAAAAATCGCAATTTTCCTAAGGTTCTTCGAGTAGAAATGACTTTAAGTAGGTAAAATTAACTAACCACCTATTTGATCGATACATGGATTGACAATGCTTAAAATTTCAAGATAACTAGTAAATAAAAATTAGGGTACATCAACAAACGATTATATTTTCAATAGGTAGGAGTTTTCGGCAATTCTTCAAACAGAAAAGAGCATAATATGACAAAAATGCCTAACTACCTATTTGATCGCCGCGCAAAACATTTGCAGTGATCCTTAACTTGACTCTAGCTATTATTTGAAGCGTAATAACAAATAAAAAAATGAAGATACCTCAACATAGTGTTATCTATAGAAAAGTCACAATTTTCCTAAGGTTCTTCGAGTAGAAATGACTTTAACAAGATAAAATTAACTAACTACCTATTTGATCGATACATGGATTGACAATGCTTAAAATTTCAAGATAACTAATAAATAAAAAATTAGGGTACTTCAACAAAGGATTATATATTCAAAAGGTAGGATTTTTCGGCAATTCGTCAAACAGAAATGAGCATAATATGACAAAAAATGCCTAACTACATATTTGATCGCTGCACAAAACATTTATTGTGATCCTTAACTTTACTCTAGCTATTATTTGAAGCGTAATAATAAATAAAAAAATGATGATACATCAACATAGTGTTATCTATACAAAAGTCGCAATTTTCCTAAGGTTCTTCGAGTAGAAGTGACTTTAAGAAGGTGAAATTAACAAACCACATATTTGATCGATACTTGGATTGACAATGTTTAATATTTCAAGATAACTAGTAAATAAAAAATTAGGGTACTTCAACAAAGGATTATATAATCAATAGGTGGGAGTTTTTGGCAATTCTTCAAACAGAAAAAAGCATAATATGACAAAAATGCCTAACTACCTATTTGATCGCCGCGCAAAATATTTGCAGTGATCCTTGACTTGACTCTAGCTATTATTTGAAGCGTAATAACAAATAAAAAAATGATGATACCACAACATAGTGTTATCTATAGAAAAGTCGCAATTTTCCTAAGGTTCTTCGAGTAGAAATGACTTTAAGAAGGTAAAATTAACTAACCACCTATTTGATCGATACATGGATTGACAATGCTTAAAATTTCAAGATAACTAGTAAATAAAAAATTAGGGTACATCAACAAAGGATTATATATTCAATAGGTAGGAGTTTTCGGCAATTCTTCAAACAGAAAAGAGCATAATATGACAAAAATGCCTAACTACCTATTTGATCGCCGCGCAAAACATTTGCAGTGATCCTTAACTTGACTCTAGCTATTATTTGAAGCGTAATAACAAATAAAAAAATGATGATACATCAACATAGTGTTATCTATAGAAAAATCGCAATTTTCCTAAGGTTCTTCGAGTAGAAATGACTTTAAGTAGATAAAATTAACTAACCACCTATTTGATCGATACGTGGATTGACAATGCTTAAAATTTCAAGATAACTAGTAAATAAAAATTAGGGTACATCAACAAACGATTATATATTCAATAGGTAGGAGTTTTCGGCAATTATTCAAACAGAAAAGAGCATAATATGACAAAAATGCCTAACTACATATTTGATGGCCGCACAAAACATTTGTAGTGATCCTTAACTTTACTCTAGCTATTATTTGAAGTGTAATAATAAATAAAAAAATGATGATTCATCAACATAGTGTTATCTATACAAAAGTCGCAATTTTCCTAAGGTTCTTCGAGTAGAAGTGACTTTAAGAAGGTGAAATTAACTAACCACCTATTTGATCGATACTTGGATTGACAATGATTAATATTTCAAGATAACTAGTAATTAAAAAATTAGGGTACTTCAACAAAGGATTATATAATCAATAGGTAGGAGTTTTCGGCAATTATTCAAATAGAAAAGAGCATAATATGACAAAAATGCCTAACTACCAATTTGATCGCCGCGCAAAAGTTTTGCAGTGATCCTTAACTTGACTCTAGCTATTATTTGAAGCGTAATAATAAATTAAAAAAATGATGATACCTCAACATAGTGTTATCAATAGAAAAGTCGCAATTTTCCTAAGGTTCTTCGAGTAGAAATGACTTTAAGAAGGTAAAATTAACTAACTACCTATTTGATCGATACATGGATTGACAATGCTTAAAATTTCAAGATAACTAATAAATAAAAATTAGGGTACTTCAACAAAGGATTATATATTCAAAAGGAAGGAGTTTTCGGCAATTTGTCAAACAGAAATGAGCATAATATGACAAAAATGCCTAACTACCTATTTGATCGCCACGCAAAACATTTGCTGTGATCCTTAACTTGACTCTAGCTATTATTTGAAGCGTAATAACAAATAAAAAAATGATGATACCTCAACATAGTGTTATCTATAGAAAATTCGCAATTTTCCTAAGGTTCTTCGAGTAGAAATGACTTTAAGAAGGTAAAATTAACTAACTACCTATTTGATCGATACTTGGATTAACAATGCTTAATATTTCAAGATAACTAATAAATAAAAAATTAGGGTACTTCAACAAAGGATTGTATATTCAATAGGTAGGAGTTTTCGGCAATTCGTCAAACAGAAAAGAGCATAATAGGACAAAAATGCCTAACTAACTATTTGATGGTCGCGTAAAACATTTGCAGTGATCCTTAACTTGACACTAGCTATTTTTTGAAACATAATAATAAATAAAAAAATGATGATACGTCAATATAGTGTTATCTATACAAAAGTCGCAATTTTCCTAAGGTTCTTCGAGTAGAAATGACTTTAAGAAGGTTTAATTAACTAACTACCTATTTGATCGATACTTGGATTGACAATGCTTAATATTTCAAGATAAATAATAAATAAAAAATTAGGGTACTTCAACAAAGGATTATATATTCAATAGGTAGGAGTTTTCGGCAATTCGTCAAACATAGAAGAGGATAATATGACAAAAATGCCTAACTATATATTTGATCGCCGCACAAACATTTGCAGTGATCCTTAACTTTACTCTAGCTATTATTTGAAGCATAATAATAAATAAAAAAATGATTATACATCAACATAGTGTTATCTATACAAAAGTCGCAATTTTCCTAAGGTTCTTCGAGTAGAAGTGACTTTAAGAAGGTGAAATTAACTAACCACATATTTGATCGATACTTGGATTGACAATGTTTAATATTTCAAGATAACTAGTAAATACAAAATTAGGGTACTTCAACAAAGGATTATATAATCAATAGGTGGGAGTTTTCGGCAATTCTTCAAACAGAAAAGAGCATAATATGACAAAAATGCATAACTACCTATTTGATCGCCGCGCAAAACATTTGCAGTGATCCTTAACTTGACTCTAGCTATTTTTTGAAGCGTAATAACAAATAAAATAAGGATCATACATCAAAATAGTGTTATCTATACAAAAGTCGCAATTTTGCTAAGGTTCGTCGAGTAGAACTGACTTTAAGAAGGTGAAATTAAATAACTACCAATTTGACCGATACATGGATTGACAATGCTTAAAATTTCATGATAACTAATAAAACAAAATTTAGGGTACTTCAACAAATGATTATATATTCAATAGGTAGGAGTTTTCGGCAATTCATCAAACAAAGGAGAGCATAATATGACAAAAATGCCTAACTACATATTTGATGGCCGCACAAAACATTTGTAGTGATCCTTAACTTTACTCTAGCTATTATTTGAAGCGTAATAATAAATAAAAAAATGATGATTCATCAACATAGTGTTATCTATACAAAAGTCGCAATTTTCCTAAGGTTCTTCGAGTAGAAGTGACTTTAAGAAGGTGAAATTAACTAACCACCTATATGATCGATACTTGGATTGACAATGATTAATATTTCAAGATAACTAGTAATTAAAAAATTAGGGTACTTCAACAAAGGATTATATAATCAATAGGTAGGAGTTTTCGGCAATTCTTCAAACAGAAAAGAGCATAATATGACAAAAATGCCTAACTACCAATTTGATCGCCGCGCAAAAGTTTTGCAGTGATCCTTAACTTGACTCCAGCTATTATTTGAAGCGTAATAATAAATAAAAAAAATGATGATACCTCAACATAGTGTTATAAATAGAAAAGTCGCAATTTTCCTAAGGTTCTTCGAGTAGAAATGACTTTAAGAAGGTAAAATTAACTAACTACCTATTTGATCGATACATGGATTGACAATGCTTAAAATTTCAAGATAACTAATAAATAAAAATTAGGGTACTTCAACAAAGGATTATATATTCAATAGGAAGGAGTTTTCGGCAATTTGTCAAACAGAAATGAGCATAATATGACAAAAATGCCTAACTACCTATTTGATCGCCAATCAAAACATTTGCAGTGATCCTTAACTTGACTCTAGCTATTATTTGAAGCGTAATAACAAATAAAAAAATGATGATACCTCAACATAGTGTTATCTATAGAAAAATCGCAATTTTCCTAAGGTTCTTCGAGTAGAAATGACTTTAAGAAGGTAAAATTAACTAACTACCTATTTGATCGATACTTGGATTGACAATGCTTAATATTTCAAGATAACTAATAAATAAAAAATTAGGGTACTTCAACAAAGGATTGTATATTCAATAGGTAGGAGTTTTCGGCAATTCGTCAAACAGAAAAGAGCATAATAGGACAAAAATGCCTAACTAACTATTTGATGGTCGCGTAAAACATTTGCAGTGATCCTTAACTTGACACTAGCTATTTTTTGAAGCATAATAATAAATAAAAAAATGATGATACATCAACATAGTGTTATCCATACAAAAGTCGCAATTTTCCAAAGGTTCTTCGAGTAGAAATGACTTTAAGAAGGTGTCATTAACTAACTACCTATATGATCGATACTTGGATTGACAATGCTTAATATTTCAAGATAACTAATAAATAAAAAATTAGGGTACTTCAACAAAGGATTATATATTCAATAGGTAGGAGTTTTCGACAATTCGTCAAACATAGAAGAGGATAATATGACAAAAATGCCTAACTACATATTTGATCGCCGCACAAACATTTGCAGTGATCCTTAACTTTACTCTAGCTATTATTTGAAGCATAATAATAAATAAAAAAATGATGATACATCAACATAGTGTTATCTATAAAAAAGTCGCAATTTTCCTAAGGTTCTTCGAGTAGAAGTGACTTTAAGAAGGTGAAATTAACTAACCACATATTTGATCGATACTTGGATTGACAATGTTTAATATTTCAAGATAACTAGTAAATACAAAATTAGGGTACTTCAACAAAGGATTATATAATCAATAGGTGGGAGTTTTCGTCAATTCTTCAAACAGAAAAGAGCATAATATGAAAAAAAATGCATAACTACCTATTTGATCGCCGCGCAAAACATTTGCAGTGATCCTTAACTTGACTCTAGCTATTTTTTGAAGCGTAATAACAAATAAAATAATGATCATACATCAAAATAGTGTTATCTATACAAAAGTCGCAATTTTGCTAAGGTTCTTCGAGTAGAAATGACTTTAAGAAGGTGAAATTAACTAACTACCTATTTGACCGATACATGGATTGACAATGCTTAAAATTTCATGATAACTAATAAATAAAAATTTAGGGTACTTCCACAAAGGATTATATATTCAATAGGTAGGAGTTTTCGGCAATTCTTCATACAGAAAAGAGCATAATATGACAAAAATGCCTAACTAGATATTTGATCGCCGCACAAAACATTTGCAGTGATCCTTAACTTTACTCTAGCTATTATTTGAAGCGTAATAATAAATAAAAAAATGATGATACATCATCATAGTGTTATCTATACAATAGTCGCAATTTTCCTAAAGTTCTTCGAGTAGAAGTGACTTTAAGAAGGTGAAATTAACTAACTACCTATTTGACCGATACATGGATTGACAATGCTTAAAATTTCATGATAACTAATAAATAAAAATTTAGGGTACTTCAACAAAGGATTATATATTCAATAGGTAGGAGTTTTCGGCAATTCGCCAAACAGAGAAGAGCATAATATGACAAAAATGCCTAACTACATATTTGATCGCCGCACAAAACATTTGCAGTGTTCCTTAACTTTACTCTAGCTATTATTTGAAGCGTAATAATAAATAAAAAAATGATGATACATCATCATAGTGTTATCTATACAAAAGTCGCAATTTTCCTAAGGTTCTTCGAGTAAAAGTGACTTTAAGAAGGTGAAATTAACTAACCACATATTTGATCGATACTTGGATTGACAATGTTTAATATTTCAAGATAACTAGTAAATACAAAATTAGGGTACTTCAACAAAGGATTATATAATCAATAGGTGGGAGTTTTCGGCAATTCTTCAAACAGAAAAGAGCATAATATGAAAAAAAATGCATAACTACCTATTTGATCGCCGCGCAAAACATTTGCAGTGATCCTTAACTTGACTCTAGCTATTTTTTGAAGCGTAATAACAAACAAAATAATGATCATACATCAAAATAGTGTTATCTATACAAAAGTCGCAATTTTGCAAAGGTTCTTCGAGTAGAAATGACTTTAAGAAGGTGAAATTAACTAACTACCTATTTGACCGATACATGGATTGACAATGCTTAAAATTTCATGATAACTAATAAATAAAAATTTAGGGTACTTCCACAAAGGATTATATATTCAATAGGTAGGAGTTTTCGGCAATTCTTCAAACAAAAAAGAGCATAATATGACAAAAATGCCTAACTAGATATTTGATCGCCGCACAAAACATTTGCAGTGATCCTTAACTTTACTCTAGCTATTATTTGAAGCGTAATAATAAATAAAAAAATGATGATACATCATCATAGTCTTATCTATACAATAGTCGCAATTTTCCTAAGGTTCTTCGAGTAGAAGTGACTTTAAGAAGGTGAAAATAACTAACTACCTATTTGACCGATACATGGATTGACAATGCTTAAAATTTCATGATAACTAATTAATAAAAATTTAGGGTACTTCAACAAAGGATTATATATTCAATAGGTAGGAGTTTTCGGCAATTCGTCAAACAGAGAAGAGCATAATATGACAAAAATGCCTAACTACATATTTGATCGCCGCACAAAACATTTGCAGTGATCCTTAACTTTACTCTAGCTATTATTTGAAGCGTAATAATAAATAAAAAAATGATGATACATCATCATAGTGTTATCTATACAAAAGTCGCAATTTTCCTAAGGTTCTTCGAGTAGAAGTGACTTTAAGAAGGTGAAATTAACTAACCACATATTTGATCGATACTTGGATTGACAATGTTTAATATTTCAAGATAACTAGTAAATACAAAATTAGGGTACTTCAACAAAGGATTATATAATCAATAGGTGGGAGTTTTCGGCTATTCTTCAAACAGAGAAGAGCATAATATGACAAAAATGCCTAACTACATATTTGATCGCCGCGCAAAACATTTGCAGTGATCCTTAACTTTACTCTAGCTATTATTTGAAGCGTAATAATAAATAAAAAAATGATGATACATCATCATAGTGTTATCTATACAAAAGTCGCAATTTTCCTAAGGTTCTTCGAGTATTAGTGACTTTAAGAAGGTGAAATTAACTAACCACATATTTTTTCGATACTTGGATTGACAATGTTTAATATTTCAAGATAACTAGTAAATACAAAATTAGGGTACTTCAACAAAGGATTATATAATCAATAGGTGGGAGTTTTCGGCAATTCTTCAAACAGAAAAGAGCATAATATGAAAAAAATGCATAACTACCTATTTGATCGCCGCGCAAAACTTTTGCAGTGATCCTTAACTTGACTCTAGCTATTTTTTGAAGCGTAATAACAAATAAAATAATGATCATACATCAAAATAGTGTTATCTATACAAAAGTCGCAATTTTGCTAAGGTTCTTCGAGTAGAAATGACTTTAAGAAGGTGAAATTAACTAACTACCTATTTGACCGATACATGGATTGACAATGCTTAAAATTTCATGATAACTAATAAATAAAAATTTAGGGTACTTCCACAAAGGATTATATATTCAATAGGTAGGAGTTTTCGGCAATTCTTCAAACAGAAAAGAGCATAATATGACAAAAATGCCTAACTAGATATTTGATCGCCGCACAAAACATTTGCACTGATCCTTAACTTTACTCTAGCTATTATTTGAAGCGTAATAATAAATAAAAAAATGATGATACAACATCATAGTGTTATCTATACAATAGTCGCAATTTTCCTAAGGTTCTTCGAGTAGAAGTGACTTTAAGAAGGTGAAATTAACTAACCACATATTTGATCGATACTTGGATTGACAATGTTTAATATTTCAAGATAACTAGTAAATAAAAAATTAGGGTACTTCAACAAAGGATTATATAATCAATAGGTGGGAGTTTTTGGAAATTCTTCAAACAGAAAAAAGCATAATATGACAAAAATGTCTAACTACATATTTGATCGCCGCACAAAACATTTGCAGTGATCCTTAACTTTACTCTAGCTATTATTTGAAGCGTAATAATAAATAAAAAAATGATGATACATCATCATAGTGTTATCTATACAAAAGTCGCAATTTTCCTAAGGTTCTTCGAGTAGAAGTGACTTTAAGAAGGTGAAATTAACTAACCACATATTTGATCGATACTTGGATTGACAATGTTTAATATTTCAAGATAACTAGTAAATACAAAATTAGGGTACTTCAACAAAGGATTATATAATCAATAGGAGGGAGTTTTCGGCAATTCTTCAAACAGAGAAGATCATAATATGACAAAAATGACTAACTACATATTTGATCGCCGCGCAAAACATTTGCAGTGATCCTTAACTTTACTCTAGCTATTATTTGAAGCGTAATAATAAATAAAAAAATGATGATACATCATCATAGTGTTATCTATACAAAAGTCGCAATTTTCCTAAGGTTCTTCGAGTAGAAGTGACTTTAAGAAGGTGAAATTAACTAACCACATATTTGATCGATACTTGGATTGACAATGTTCAATATTTCAAGATAACTAGTAAATACAAAATTAGGGTACTTCAACAAAGGATTATATAATCAATAGGAGGGAGTTTTCGGCAATTCTTCAAACAGAGAAGAGCATAATATGACAAAAATGACTAACTACATATTTGATCGCCGCGCAAAACATTTGCAGTGATCCTTAACTTTACTCTAGCTATTATTTGAAGCGTAATAATAAATAAAAAAATGATGATACATCATCATAGTGTTATCTATACAAAAGTCGCAATTTTCCTAAGGTTCTTCGAGTAGAAGTGACTTTAAGAAGGTGAAATTAACTAACCACATATTTGATCGATACTTGGATTGACAATGTTCAATATTTCAAGATAACTAGTAAATACAAAATTAGGGTACTTCAACAAAGGATTATATAATCAATAGGTGGGAGTTTTCGGCAATTCTTCAAACAGAAAAGAGCATAATATGAAAAAAATGCATAACTACCTATTTGATCGCCGCGCAAAACATTTGCAGTGATCCTTAACTTGACTCTAGCTATTTTTTGAAGCGTAATAACAAATAAAATAATGATCATACATCAAAATAGTGTTATCTATACAAAAGTCGCAATTTTGCTAAGGTTCTTCGAGTAGAAATGACTTTAAGAAGGTGAAATTAACTAACTACCTATTTGACCGATACATGGATTGACAATGCTTAAAATTTCATGATAACTAATAAATAAAAATTTAGGGTACTTCCACAAAGGATTATATATTCAATAGGTAGGAGTTTTCGGCAATTCTTCAAACAGAAAAGAGCATAATATGACAAAAATGCCTAACTAGATATTTGATCGCCGCACAAAACATTTGCACTGATCCTTAACTTTACTCTAGCTATTATTTGAAGCGTAATAATAAATAAAAAAATGATGATACATCATCATAGTGTTATCTATACAATAGTCGCAATTTTCCTAAGGTTCTTCGAGTAGAAGTGACTTTAAGAAGGTGAAATTAACTAACCACATATTTGATCGATACTTGGATTGACAATGTTTAATATTTCAAGATAACTAGTAAATAAAAAATTAGGGTACTTCAACAAAGGATTATATAATCAATAGGTGGGAGTTTTTGGCAATTCTTCAAACAGAAAAAAGCATAATATGACAAAAATGCCTAACTACATATTTGATCGCCGCACAAAACATTTGCAGTGATCCTTAACTTTACTCTAGCTATTATTTGAAGCGTAATAATAAATAAAAAAATGATGATACATCATCATAGTTTTATCTATACAAAAGTCGCAATTTTCCTAAGGTTCTTCGAGTAGAAGTGACTTTAAGAAGGTGAAATTAACTAACCACATATTTGATCGATACATGGATTGACAATGTTTAATATTTCAAGATAACTAGTAAATACAAAATTAGGGTACTTCAACAAAGGATTATATAATCAATAGGAGGGAGTTTTCGGCAATTCTTCAAACAGAGAAGAGCATAATATGACAAAAATGACTAACTACATATTTGATCGCCGCGCAAAACATTTGCAGTGATCCTTAACTTTACTCTAGCTATTATTTGAAGCGTAATAATAAATAAAAAAATGATGATACATCATCATAGTGTTATCTATACAAAAGTCGCAATTTTCCTAAGGTTCTTCGAGTAGAAGTGACTTTAAGAAGGTGAAATTAACTAACCACATATTTGATCGATACTTGGATTGACAATGTTTAATATTTCAAGATAACTAGTAAATACAAAATTAGGGTACTTCAACAAAGGATTATATAATCAATAGGTGGGAGTTTTCGGCAATTCTTCAAACAGAAAAGAGCATAATATGAAAAAAAATGCATAACTACCTATTTGATCGCCGCGCAAAACATTTGCAGTGATCCTTAACTTGACTCTAGCTATTTTTTTGAAGCGTAATAACAAATAAAATAATGATCATACATCAAAATAGTGTTATCTATACAAAAGTCGCAATTTTGCTAAGGTTCTTCAAGTATAAATGACTTTAAGAAGGTGAAATTAACTAACTACCTATTTGACCGATACATGGATTGACAATGCTTAAAATTTCATGATAACTAATAAATAAAAATTTAGGGTACTTCCACAAAGGATTATATATTCAATAGATAGGAGTTTTCGGCAATTCTTCAAACAGAAAAGAGCATAATATGACAAAAATGCCTAACTAGATATTTGATCGCCGCACAAAACATTTGCACTGATCCTTAACTTTACTCTAGCTATTATTTGAAGCGTAATAATAAATAAAAAAATGATGATACATCATCATAGTGTTATCTATACAATAGTCGCAATTTTCCTAAGGTTCTTCGAGTAGAAGTGACTTTAAGAAGGTGAAATTAACTAACCACATATTTGATCGATACTTGGATTGACAATGTTTAATATTTCAAGATAACTAGTAAATAAAAAATTAGGGTACTTCAACAAAGGATTATATAATCAATAGGTGGGAGTTTTTGGCAATTCTTCAAACAGAAAAAAGCATAATATGACAAAAATGCCTAACTACATATTTGATCGCCGCACAAAACATTTGCAGTGATCCTTAACTTTACTCTAGCTATTATTTGAAGCGTAATAATAAATAAAAAAATGATGATACATCATCATAGTTTTATCTATACAAAAGTCGCAATTTTCCTAAGGTTCTTCGAGTAGAAGTGACTTTAAGAAGGTGAAATTAACTAACCACATATTTGATCGATACTTGGATTGACAATGTTTAATATTTCAAGATAACTAGTAAATACAAAATTAGGGTACTTCAACAAAGGATTATATAATCAATAGGAGGGAGTTTTCGGCAATTCTTCAAACAGAGAAGAGCATAATATGACAAAAATGACTAACTACATATTTGATCGCCGCGCAAAACATTTGCAGTGATCCTTAACTTTACTCTAGCTATTATTTGAAGCGTAATAATAAATAAAAAAATGATGATACATCATCATAGTGTTATCTATACAAAAGTCGCAATTTTCCTAAGGTTCTTCGAGTAGAAGTGACTTTAAGAAGGTGAAATTAACTAACCACATATTTGATCGATACTTGGATTGACAATGTTTAATATTTCAAGATAACAAGTAAATACAAAATTAGGGTACTTCAACAAAGGATTATATAATCAATAGGTGGGAGTTTTCGGCAATTCTTCAAACAGAAAAGAGCATAATATGAAAAAAAATGCATAACTACATATTTGATCGCCGCGCAAAACATTTGCAGTGATCCTTAACTTTACTCTAGCTATTATTTGAAGCGTAATAATAAATAAAAAAATAATGATACATCATCATAGTGTTATCTATACAAAAGTCGCAATTTTCCTAATGTTCTTCGATTAGAAGTGACTTTAAGAAGGTGAAATTAACTAACCACATATTTGATCGATACTTGGATTGACAATGTTTAATATTTCAAGATAACTAGTAAATACAAAATTAGGGTACTTCAACAAAGGATTATATAATCAATAGGAGGGAGTTTTCGGCAATTCTTCAAACAGAGAAGAGCATAATATGACAAAAATGACTAACTACATATTTGATCGCCGCGCAAAACATTTGCAGTGATCCTTAACTTTACTCTAGCTATTATTTGAAGCGTAATAATAAATAAAAAATTGATGATACATCATCATAGTGTTATCTATACAAAAGTCGCAATTTTCCTAAGGTTCTTCGAGTAGAAGTGACTTTAAGAAGGTGAAATTAACTAACCACATATTTGATCGATACTTGGATTGACAATGTTTAATATTTCAAGATAACTAGTAAATACAAAATTAGGGTACTTCAACAAAGGATTATATAATCAATAGGAGGGAGTTTTCGGCAATGCTTCAAACAGAGAAGAGCATAATATGACAAAAATGACTAACTACATATTTGATCGCCGCGCAAAACATTTGCAGTGATCCTTAACTTTACTCTAGCTATTATTTGAAGCGTAATAATAAATAAAAAATTGATGATACATCATCATAGTGTTATCTATACAAAAGTCGCAATTTTCCTAAGGTTCTTCGAGTAGAAGTGACTTTAAGAAGGTGAAATTAACTAACCACATATTTGATCGATACTTGGATTGACAATGTTTAATATTTCAAGATAACTAGTAAATACAAAATTAGGGTACTTCAACAAAGGATTATATAATCAATAGGAGGGAGTTTTCGGCAATTCTTCAAACAGAGAAGAGCATAATATGACAAAAATGACTAACTACATATTTGATCGCCGCGCAAAACATTTGCAGTGATCCTTAACTTTACTCTAGCTATTATTTGAAGCGTAATAATAAATAAAAAAATGATGATACATCATCATAGTGTTATCTATACAAAAGTCGCAATTTTCCTAATGTTCTTCGATTAGAAGTGACTTTAAGAAGGTGAAATTAACTAACCACATATTTGATCGATACTTGCATTGACAATGTTTAAAATTTCAAGATAACTAGTAAATACAAAATTAGGGTACTTCAACAAAGGATTATATAATCAATAGGTGGGAGTTTTCGGCAATTCTTCAAAAAGAGAAGAGCATAATATGACAAAAATGCCTAACTACATATTTGATCGCCGCGCAAAACATTTGCAGTGATCCTTAACTTTACTCTAGCTATTATTTGAAGCGTAATAATAAATAAAAAAATGATGATACATCATCATAGTGTTATCTATACAAAAGTCGCAATTTTCCTAATGTTCTTCGATTAGAAGTGACTTTAAGAAGGTGAAATTAACTAACCACATATTTGATCGATACTTGCATTGACAATGTTTAAAATTTCAAGATAACTAGTAAATACAAAATTAGGGTACTTCAACAAAGGATTATATAATCAATAGGTGGGAGTTTTCGGCAATTCTTCAAAAAGAGAAGAGCATAATATGACAAAAATGCCTAACTACATATTTGATCGCCGCGCAAAACATTTGCAGTGATCCTTAACTTTACTCTAGCTATTATTTGAAGCGTAATAATAAATAAAAAAATGATGATACATCATCATAGTGTTATCTATACAAAAGTCGCAATTTTCCTAAGGTTCTTCGAGTAGAAGTGACTTTAAGAAGGTGAAATTAACTAACCACATATTTGATCGATACTTGGATTGACAATGTTTAATATTTCAAGATAACTAGTAAATACAAAATTAGGGTACTTCAACAAAGGATTATATAATAAATAGGTGGGAGTTTTCGGCAATTCTTCAAACAGAAAAGAGCATAATATGAAAAAAATGCATAACTACCTATTTGATCGCCGCGCAAAACATTTGCAGTGATCCTTAACTTGACTCTAGCTATTTTTTGAAGCGTAATAACAAATAAAATAATGATCATACATCAAAATAGTGTTATCTATTCAAAAGTCGCAATTTTGCTAAGGTTCTTCGAGTAGAAATGACTTTAAGAAGGTGAAATTAACTAACTACCTATTTGACCGATACATGGATTGACAATGCTTAAAATTTCATGATAACTAATAAATAAAAATTTAGGGTACTTCCACAAAGGATTATATATTCAATAGGTAGGAGTTTTCGGCAATTCTTCAAACAGAAAAGAGCATAATATGACAAAAATGCCTAACTAGATATTTGATCGCCGCACAAAACATTTGCACTGATCCTTAACTTTACTCTAGCTATTATTTGAAGCGTAATAATAAATAAAAAAATGATGATACATCATCATAGTGTTATCTATACAATAGTCACAATTTTCCTAAGGTTCTTCGAGTAGAAGTGACTTTAAGAAGGTGAAATTAACTAACCACATATTTGATCGATACTTGGATTGACAATGTTTAATATTTCAAGATAACTAGTAAATAAAAAATTAGGGTACTTCAACAAAGGATTATATAAACAATAGGTGGGAGTTTTTGGCAATTCTTCAAACAGAAAAAAGCATAATAAGACAAAAATGCCTAACTACATATTTGATCGCCGCACAAAACATTTGCAGTGATCCTTAACTTTACTCTAGCTATTATTTGAAGCGTAATAATAAATAAAAAAATGATGATACATCATCATAGTGTTATCTATACAAAAGTCGCAATTTTCCTAAGGTTCTTCGAGTAGAAGTGACTTTAAGAAGGTGAAATTAACTAACCACATATTTGATCGATACTTGCATTGACAATGTTTAAAATTTCAAGATAACTAGTAAATACAAAATTAGGGTACTTCAACAAAGGATTATATAATCAATAGGTGGGAGTTTTCGGCAATTCTTCAAACAGAGAAGAGCATAATATGACAAAAATGCCTAACTACATATTTGATCGCCGCGCAAAACATTTGCAGTGATCCTTAACTTTACTCTAGCTATTATTTGAAGCGTAATAATAAATAAAAAAATGATGATACATCATCATAGTGTTATCTATACAAAAGTCGCAATTTTCCTAAGGTTCTTCGAGTAGAAGTGACTTTAAGAAAGTGAAATTAACTAACCACATATTTGATCGATACTTGGATTGACAATGTTTAATATTTCAAGATAACTAGTAAATACAAAATTAGGGTACTTCAACAAAGGATTATATAATCAATAGGTGGGAGTTTTCGGCAATTCTTCAAACAGAAAAGAGCATAATATGAAAAAAATGCATAACTACCTATTTGATCGCCGCGCAAAACATTTGCAGTGATCCTTAACTTGACTCTAGCTATTTTTTGAAGCGTAATAACAAATAAAATAATGATCATACATCAAAATAGTGTTATCTATTCAAAAGTCGCAATTTTGCTAAGGTTCTTCGAGTAGAAATGACTTTAAGAAGGTGAAATTAACTAACTACCTATTTGACCGATACATGGATTGACAATGCTTAAAATTTCATGATAACTAATAAATAAAAATTTAGGGTACTTCCACAAAGGATTATATATTCAATAGGTAGGAGTTTTCGGCAATTCTTCAAACAGAAAAGAGCATAATATGACAAAAATGCCTAACTAGATATTTGATCGCCGCACAAAACATTTGCACTGATCCTTAACTTTACTCTAGCTATTATTTGAAGCGTAATAATAAATAAAAAAATGATGATACATCATCATAGTGTTATCTATACAATAGTCGCAATTTTCCTAAGGTTCTTCGAGTAGAAGTGACTTTAAGAAGGTGAAATTAACTAACCACATATTTGATCGATACTTGGATTGACAATGTTTAATATTTCAAGATAACTAGTAAATAAAAAATTAGGGTACTTCAACAAAGGATTATATAAACAATAGGTGGGAGTTTTTGGCAATTCTTCAAACAGAAAAAAGCATAATAAGACAAAAATGCCTAACTACATATTTGATCGCCGCACAAAACATTTGCCGTGATCCTTAACTTTACTCTAACTATTATTTGAAGCGTAATAATAAATAAAAAAATGATGATACATCATCATAGTGTTATCTATACAAAAGTCGCAATTTTCCTAAGGTTCTTCGAGTAGAAGTGACTTTAAGAAGGTGAAATTAACTAACCACATATTTGATCGATACTTGCATTGACAATGTTTAAAATTTCAAGATAACTAGTAAATACAAAATTAGGGTACTTCAACAAAGGATTATATAATCAATAGGAGGGAGTTTTCGGCAATTCTTCAAACAGAGAAGAGCATAATATGACAAAAATGACTAACTACATATTTGATCGCCGCGCAAAACATTTGCAGTGATCCTTAACTTTACTCTAGCTATTATTTGAAGCGTAATAATAAATAAAAAAATGATGATACATCATCATAGTGTTATCTATACAAAAGTCGCAATTTTCCTAATGTTCTTCGATTAGAAGTGACTTTAAGAAGGTGAAATTAACTAACCACATATTTGATCGATACTTGCATTGACAATGTTTAAAATTTCAAGATAACTAGTAAATACAAAATTAGGGTACTTCAACAAAGGATTATATAATCAATAGGTGGGAGTTTTCGGCAATTCTTCAAAAAGAGAAGAGCATAATATGACAAAAATGCCTAACTACATATTTGATCGCCGCGCAAAACATTTGCAGTGATCCTTAACTTTACTCTAGCTATTATTTGAAGCGTAATAATAAATAAAAAAATGATGATACATCATCATAGTGTTATCTATACAAAAGTCGCAATTTTCCTAATGTTCTTCGATTAGAAGTGACTTTAAGAAGGTGAAATTAACTAACCACATATTTGATCGATACTTGCATTGACAATGTTTAAAATTTCAAGATAACTAGTAAATACAAAATTAGGGTACTTCAACAAAGGATTATATAATCAATAGGTGGGAGTTTTCGGCAATTCTTCAAAAAGAGAAGAGCATAATATGACAAAAATGCCTAACTACATATTTGATCGCCGCGCAAAACATTTGCAGTGATCCTTAACTTTACTCTAGCTATTATTTGAAGCGTAATAATAAATAAAAAAATGATGATACATCATCATAGTGTTATCTATACAAAAGTCGCAATTTTCCTAAGGTTCTTCGAGTAGAAGTGACTTTAAGAAGGTGAAATTAACTAACCACATATTTGATCGATACTTGGATTGACAATGTTTAATATTTCAAGATAACTAGTAAATACAAAATTAGGGTACTTCAACAAAGGATTATATAATAAATAGGTGGGAGTTTTCGGCAATTCTTCAAACAGAAAAGAGCATAATATGAAAAAAATGCATAACTACCTATTTGATCGCCGCGCAAAACATTTGCAGTGATCCTTAACTTGACTCTAGCTATTTTTTGAAGCGTAATAACAAATAAAATAATGATCATACATCAAAATAGTGTTATCTATTCAAAAGTCGCAATTTTGCTAAGGTTCTTCGAGTAGAAATGACTTTAAGAAGGTGAAATTAACTAACTACCTATTTGACCGATACATGGATTGACAATGCTTAAAATTTCATGATAACTAATAAATAAAAATTTAGGGTACTTCCACAAAGGATTATATATTCAATAGGTAGGAGTTTTCGGCAATTCTTCAAACAGAAAAGAGCATAATATGACAAAAATGCCTAACTAGATATTTGATCGCCGCACAAAACATTTGCACTGATCCTTAACTTTACTCTAGCTATTATTTGAAGCGTAATAATAAATAAAAAAATGATGATACATCATCATAGTGTTATCTATACAATAGTCACAATTTTCCTAAGGTTCTTCGAGTAGAAGTGACTTTAAGAAGGTGAAATTAACTAACCACATATTTGATCGATACTTGGATTGACAATGTTTAATATTTCAAGATAACTAGTAAATAAAAAATTAGGGTACTTCAACAAAGGATTATATAAACAATAGGTGGGAGTTTTTGGCAATTCTTCAAACAGAAAAAAGCATAATAAGACAAAAATGCCTAACTACATATTTGATCGCCGCACAAAACATTTGCAGTGATCCTTAACTTTACTCTAGCTATTATTTGAAGCGTAATAATAAATAAAAAAATGATGATACATCATCATAGTGTTATCTATACAAAAGTCGCAATTTTCCTAAGGTTCTTCGAGTAGAAGTGACTTTAAGAAGGTGAAATTAACTAACCACATATTTGATCGATACTTGCATTGACAATGTTTAAAATTTCAAGATAACTAGTAAATACAAAATTAGGGTACTTCAACAAAGGATTATATAATCAATAGGTGGGAGTTTTCGGCAATTCTTCAAACAGAGAAGAGCATAATATGACAAAAATGCCTAACTACATATTTGATCGCCGCGCAAAACATTTGCAGTGATCCTTAACTTTACTCTAGCTATTATTTGAAGCGTAATAATAAATAAAAAAAATGATGATACATCATCATAGTGTTATCTATACAAAAGTCGCAATTTTCCTAAGGTTCTTCGAGTAGAAGTGACTTTAAGAAAGTGAAATTAACTAACCACATATTTGATCGATACTTGGATTGACAATGTTTAATATTTCAAGATAACTAGTAAATACAAAATTAGGGTACTTCAACAAAGGATTATATAATCAATAGGTGGGAGTTTTCGGCAATTCTTCAAACAGAAAAGAGCATAATATGAAAAAAATGCATAACTACCTATTTGATCGCCGCGCAAAACATTTGCAGTGATCCTTAACTTGACTCTAGCTATTTTTTGAAGCGTAATAACAAATAAAATAATGATCATACATCAAAATAGTGTTATCTATTCAAAAGTCGCAATTTTGCTAAGGTTCTTCGAGTAGAAATGACTTTAAGAAGGTGAAATTAACTAACTACCTATTTGACCGATACATGGATTGACAATGCTTAAAATTTCATGATAACTAATAAATAAAAATTTAGGGTACTTCCACAAAGGATTATATATTCAATAGGTAGGAGTTTTCGGCAATTGTTCAAACAGAAAAGAGCATAATATGACAAAAATGCCTAACTAGATATTTGATCGCCGCACAAAACATTTGCACTGATCCTTAACTTTACTCTAGCTATTATTTGAAGCGTAATAATAAATAAAAAAATGATGATACATCATCATAGTGTTATCTATACAATAGTCGCAATTTTCCTAAGGTTCTTCGAGTAGAAGTGACTTTAAGAAGGTGAAATTAACTAACCACATATTTGATCGATACTTGGATTGACAATGTTTAATATTTCAAGATAACTAGTAAATAAAAAATTAGGGTACTTCAACAAAGGATTATATAAACAATAGGTGGGAGTTTTTGGCAATTCTTCAAACAGAAAAAAGCATAATAAGACAAAAATGCCTAACTACATATTTGATCGCCGCACAAAACATTTGCCGTGATCCTTAACTTTACTCTAACTATTATTTGAAGCGTAATAATAAATAAAAAAATGATGATACATCATCATAGTGTTATCTATACAAAAGTCGCAATTTTCCTAAGGTTCTTCGAGTAGAAGTGACTTTAAGAAGGTGAAATTAACTAACCACATATTTGATCGATACTTGCATTGACAATGTTTAAAATTTCAAGATAACTAGTAAATACAAAATTAGGGTACTTCAACAAAGGATTATATAATCAATAGGTGGGAGTTTTCGGCAATTCTTCAAACAGAGAAGAGCATAATATGACAAAAATGCCTAACTACATATTTGATCGCCGCGCAAAACATTTGCAGTGATCCTTAACTTTACTCTAGCTATTATTTGAAGCGTAATAATAAATAAAAAAATGATGATACATCATCATAGTGTTATCTATACAAAAGTCGCAATTTTCCTAAGGTTCTTCGAGTAGAAGTGACTTTAAGAAAGTGAAATTAACTAACCACATATTTGATCGATACTTGGATTGACAATGTTTAATATTTCAAGATAACTAGTAAATACAAAATTAGGGTACTTCAACAAAGGATTATATAATCAATAGGTGGGAGTTTTCGGCAATTCTTCAAACAGAAAAGAGCATAATATGAAAAAAATGCATAACTACCTATTTGATCGCCGCGCAAAACATTTGCAGTGATCCTTAACTTGACTCTAGCTATTTTTTGAAGCGTAATAACAAATAAAATAATGATCATACATCAAAATAGTGTTATCTATACAAAAGTCGCAATTTTGCTAAGGTTCTTCGAGTAGAAATGACTTTAAGAAGGTGAAATTAACTAACTACCTATTTGACCGATACATGGATTGACAATGCTTAAAATTTCATGATAACTAATAAATAAAAATTTAGGGTACTTCCACAAAGGATTATATATTCAATAGGTAGGAGTTTTCGGCAATTCTTCAAACAGAAAAGAGCATAATATGACAAAAATGCCTAACTACCTATTTGATCGCCGCGCAAAACATTTGCAGTGATCCTTAACTTGACTCTAGCTATTATTTGAAGCATAATAACAAATAAAAAAATGAAGATACCTCAACATAGTGTTATCTATAGAAAAGTCACAATTTTCCTAAGGTTCTTCGAGTAGAAATGACTTTAACAAGATAAAATTAACTAACTACCTATTTGATCGATACATGGATTGACAATGCTTAAAATTTCAAGATAACTAATAAATAAAAAATTAGGGTACTTCAACAAAGGATTATATATTCAAAAGGTAGGATTTTTCGGCAATTCGTCAAACAGAAATGAGCATAATATGACAAAAAATGCCTAACTACATATTTGATCGCTGCACAAAACATTTGTTGTGATCCTTAACTTTACTCTAGCTATTATTTGAAGCGTAATAATAAATAAAAAAATGATGATACATCAACATAGTGTTATCTATACAAAAGTCGCAATTTTCCTAAGGTTCTTCGAGTAGAAGTGACTTTAAGAAGGTGAAATTAACAAACCACATATTTGATCGATACTTGGATTGACAATGTTTAATATTTCAAGATAACTAGTAAATAAAAAATTAGGGTACTTCAACAAAGGATTATATAATCAATAGGTGGGAGTTTTTGGCAATTCTTCAAACAGAAAAAAGCATAATATGACAAAAATGCCTAACTACCTATTTGATCGCCGCGCAAAATATTTGCAGTGATCCTTGACTTGACTCTAGCTATTATTTGAAGCGTAATAACAAATAAAAAAATGATGATACCACAACATAGTGTTATCTATAGAAAAGTCGCAATTTTCCTAAGGTTCTTCGAGTAGAAATGACTTTAAGAAGGTAAAATTAACTAACCACCTATTTGATCGATACATGGATTGACAATGCTTAAAATTTCAAGATAACTAGTAAATAAAAAATTAGGGTACATCAACAAAGGATTATATATTCAATAGGTAGGAGTTTTCGGCAATTCTTCAAACAGAAAAGAGCATAATATGACAAAAATGCCTAACTACCTATTTGATCGCCGCGCAAAACATTTGCAGTGATCCTTAACTTGACTCTAGCTATTATTTGAAGCGTAATAACAAATAAAAAAATGATGATACATCAACATAGTGTTATCTATAGAAAAATCGCAATTTTCCTAAGGTTCTTCGAGTAGAAATGACTTTAAGTAGATAAAATTAACTAACCACCTATTTGATCGATACGTGGATTGACAATGCTTAAAATTTCAAGATAACTAGTAAATAAAAATTAGGGTACATCAACAAACGATTATATATTCAATAGGTAGGAGTTTTCGGCAATTATTCAAACAGAAAAGAGCATAATATGACAAAAATGCCTAACTACATATTTGATGGCCGCACAAAACATTTGTAGTGATCCTTAACTTTACTCTAGCTATTATTTGAAGTGTAATAATAAATAAAAAAATGATGATTCATCAACATAGTGTTATCTATACAAAAGTCGCAATTTTCCTAAGGTTCTTCGAGTAGAAGTGACTTTAAGAAGGTGAAATTAACTAACCACCTATTTGATCGATACTTGGATTGACAATGATTAATATTTCAAGATAACTAGTAATTAAAAAATTAGGGTACTTCAACAAAGGATTATATAATCAATAGGTAGGAGTTTTCGGCAATTATTCAAACAGAAAAGAGCATAATATGACAAAAATGCCTAACTACCAATTTGATCGCTGCGCAAAAGTTTTGCAGTGATCCTTAACTTGACTCTAGCTATTATTTGAAGCGTAATAATAAATTAAAAAAATGATGATTCCTCAACATAGTGTTATCAATAGAAAAGTCGCAATTTTCCTAAGGTTCTTCGAGTAGAAATGATTTTAAGAAGGTAAAATTAACTAACTACCTATTTGATCGATACATGGATTGACAATGCTTAAAATTTCAAGATAACTAATAAATAAAAATTAGGGTACTTCAACAAAGGATTATATATTCAAAAGGAAGGAGTTTTCGGCAATTTGTCAAACAGAAATGAGCATAATATGACAAAAATGCCTAACTACCTATTTGATCGCCACGCAAAACATTTGCAGTGATCCTTAACTTGACTCTAGCTATTATTTGAAGCGTAATAACAAATAAAAAAATGATGATACCTCAACATAGTGTTATCTATAGAAAATTCGCAATTTTCCTAAGGTTCTTCGAGTAGAAATGACTTTAAGAAGGTAAAATTAACTAACTACCTATTTGATCGATACTTGGATTAACAATGCTTAATATTTCAAGATAACTAATAAATAAAAAATTAGGGTACTTCAACAAAGGATTGTATATTCAATAGGTAGGAGTTTTCGGCAATTCGTCAAACAGAAAAGAGCATAATAGGACAAAAATGCCTAACTAACTATTTGATGGTCGCGTAAAACATTTGCAGTGATCCTTAACTTGACACTAGCTATTTTTTGAAACATAATAATAAATAAAAAAATGATGATACGTCAATATAGTGTTATCTATACAAAAGTCGCAATTTTCCTAAGGTTCTTCGAGTAGAAATGACTTTAAGAAGGTTTAATTAACTAACTACCTATTTGATCGATACTTGGATTGACAATGCTTAATATTTCAAGATAAATAATAAATAAAAAATTAGGGTACTTCAACAAAGGATTATATATTCAATAGGTAGGAGTTTTCGGCAATTCGTCAAACATAGAAGAGGATAATATGACAAAAATGCCTAACTATATATTTGATCGCCGCACAAACATTTGCAGTGATCCTTAACTTTACTCTAGCTATTATTTGAAGCAAAATAATAAATAAAAAAATGATTATACATCAACATAGTGTTATCTATACAAAAGTCGCAATTTTCCTAAGGTTCTTCGAGTAGAAGTGACTTTAAGAAGGTGAAATTAACTAACCACATATTTGATCGATACTTGGATTGACAATGTTTAATATTTCAAGATAACTAGTAAATACAAAATTAGGGTACTTCAACAAAGGATTATATAATCAATAGGTGGGAGTTTTCGGCAATTCTTCAAACAGAAAAGAGCATAATATGACAAAAATGCATAACTACCTATTTGATCGCCGCGCAAAACATTTGCAGTGATCCTTAACTTGACTCTAGCTATTTTTTGAAGCGTAATAACAAATAAAATAAGGATCATACATCAAAATAGTGTTATCTATACAAAAGTCGCAATTTTGCTAAGGTTCGTCGAGTAGAACTGACTTTAAGAAGGTGAAATTAAATAACTACCAATTTGACCGATACATGGATTGACAATGCTTAAAATTTCATGATAACTAATAAAACAAAATTTAGGGTACTTCAACAAATGATTATATATTCAATAGGTAGGAGTTTTCGGCAATTCATCAAACAGAGGAGAGCATAATATGACAAAAATGCCTAACTACATATTTGATGGCCGCACAAAACATTTGTAGTGATCCTTAACTTTACTCTAGCTATTATTTGAAGCGTAATAATAAATAAAAAAATGATGATTCATCAACATAGTGTTATCTATACAAAAGTCGCAATTTTCCTAAGGTTCTTCGAGTAGAAGTGACTTTAAGAAGGTGAAATTAACTAACCACCTATATTCGATACTTGGATTGACAATGATTAATATTTCAAGATAACTAGTAATTAAAAAATTAGGGTACTTCAACAAAGGATTATATAATCAATAGGTAGGAGTTTTCGGCAATTCTTCAAACAGAAAAGAGCATAATATGACAAAAATGCCTAACTACCAATTTGATCGCCGCGCAAAAGTTTTGCAGTGATCCTTAACTTGACTCCAGCTATTATTTGAAGCGTAATAATAAATAAAAAAAATGATGATACCTCAACATAGTGTTATCAATAGAAAAGTCGCAATTTTCCTATGGTTCTTCGAGTAGAAATGACTTTAAGAAGGTAAAATTAACTAACTACCTATTTGATCGATACATGGATTGACAATGCTTAAAATTTCAAGATAACTAATAAATAAAAATTAGGGTACTTCAACAAAGGATTATATATTCAATAGGAAGGAGTTTTCGGCAATTTGTCAAACAGAAATGAGCATAATATGACAAAAATGCCTAACTACCTATTTGATCGCCAATCAAAACATTTGCAGTGATCCTTAACTTGACTCTAGCTATTATTTGAAGCGTAATAACAAATAAAAAAATGATGATACCTCAACATAGTGTTATCTATAGAAAATTCGCAATTTTCCTAAGGTTCTTCGAGTAGAAATGACTTTAAGAAGGTAAAATTAACTAACTACCTATTTGATCGATACTTGGATTGACAATGCTTAATATTTCAAGATAACTAATAAATAAAAAATTAGGGTACTTCAACAAAGGATTGTATATTCAATAGGTAGGAGTTTTCGGCAATTCGTCAAACAGAAAAGAGCATAATAGGACAAAAATGCCTAACTAACTATTTGATGGTCGCGTAAAACATTTGCAGTGATCCTTAACTTGACACTAGCTATTTTTTGAAGCATAATAATAAATAAAAAAATGATGATACATCAACATAGTGTTATCCATACAAAAGTCGCAATTTTCCAAAGGTTCTTCGAGTAGAAATGACTTTAAGAAGGTGTCATTAACTAACTACCTATATGATCGATACTTGGATTGACAATGCTTAATATTTCAAGATAACTAATAAATAAAAAATTAGGGTACTTCAACAAAGGATTATATATTCAATAGGTAGGAGTTTTCGACAATTCGTCAAACATAGAAGAGGATAATATGACAAAAATGCCTAACTACATATTTGATCGCCGCACAAACATTTGCAGTGATCCTTAACTTTACTCTAGCTATTATTTGAAGCATAATAATAAATAAAAAAATGATGATACATCAACATAGTGTTATCTATAAAAAAGTCGCAATTTTCCTAAGGTTCTTCGAGTAGAAGTGACTTTAAGAAGGTGAAATTAACTAACCACATATTTGATCGATACTTGGATTGACAATGTTTAATATTTCAAGATAACTAGTAAATACAAAATTAGGGTACTTCAACAAAGGATTATATAATCAATAGGTGGGAGTTTTCGTCAATTCTTCAAACAGAAAAGAGCATAATATGAAAAAAAATGCATAACTACCTATTTGATCGCCGCGCAAAACATTTGCAGTGATCCTTAACTTGACTCTAGCTATTTTTTGAAGCGTAATAACAAATAAAATAATGATCATACATCAAAATAGTGTTATCTATACAAAAGTCGCAATTTTGCAAAGGTTCTTCGAGTAGAAATGACTTTAAGAAGGTGAAATTAACTAACTACCTATTTGACCGATACATGGATTGACAATGCTTAAAATTTCATGATAACTAATAAATAAAAATTTAGGGTACTTCCACAAAGGATTATATATTCAATAGGTAGGAGTTTTCGGCAATTCTTCAAACAAAAAAGAGCATAATATGACAAAAATGCCTAACTAGATATTTGATCGCCGCACAAAACATTTGCAGTGATCCTTAACTTTACTCTAGCTATTATTTGAAGCGTAATAATAAATAAAAAAATGATGATACATCATCATAGTCTTATCTATACAATAGTCGCAATTTTCCTAAGGTTCTTCGAGTAGAAGTGACTTTAAGAAGGTGAAAATAACTAACTACCTATTTGACCAATACATGGATTGACAATGCTTAAAATTTCATGATAACTAATTAATAAAAATTTAGGGTACTTCAACAAAGGATTATATATTCAATAGGTAGGAGTTTTCGGCAATTCGTCAAACAGAGAAGAGCATAATATGACAAAAATGCCTAACTACATATTTGATCGCCGCACAAAACATTTGCAGTGATCCTTAACTTTACTCTAGCTATTATTTGAAGCGTAATAATAAATAAAAAAATGATGATACATCATCATAGTGTTATCTATACAAAACTCGCAATTTTCCTAAGGTTCTTCGAGTAGAAGTGACTTTAAGAAGGTGAAATTAACTAACCACATATTTGATCGATACTTGGATTGACAATGTTTAATATTTCAAGATAACTAGTAAATACAAAATTAGGGTACTTCAACAAAGGATTATATAATCAATAGGTGGGAGTTTTCGGCTATTCTTCAAACAGAGAAGAGCATAATATGACAAAAATGCCTAACTACATATTTGATCTCCGCGCAAAACATTTGCAGTGATCCTTAACTTTACTCTAGCTATTATTTGAAGCGTAATAATAAATAAAAAAATGATGATACATCATCATAGTGTTATCTATACAAAAGTCGCAATTTTCCTAAGGTTCTTCGAGTATTAGTGACTTTAAGAAGGTGAAATTAACTAACCACATATTTTTTCGATACTTGGATTGACAATGTTTAATATTTCAAGATAACTAGTAAATACAAAATTAGGGTACTTCAACAAAGGATTATATAATCAATAGGTGGGAGTTTTCGGCAATTCTTCAAACAGAAAAGAGCATTATATGAAAAAAATGCATAACTACCTATTTGATCGCCGCGCAAAACATTTGCAGTGATCCTTAACTTGACTCTAGCTATTTTTTGAAGCGTAATAACAAATAAAATAATGATCATACATTAAAATAGTGTTATCTATACAAAAGTCGCAATTTTGCTAAGGTTCTTCGAGTAGAAATGACTTTAAGAAGGTGAAATTAACTAACTACCTATTTGACCGATACATGGATTGACAATGCTTAAAATTTCATGATAACTAATAAATAAAAATTTAGGGTACTTCCACAAAGGATTATATATTCAATAGGTAGGAGTTTTCGGCAATTCTTCAAACAGAAAAGAGCATAATATGACAAAAATGCCTAACTAGATATTTGATCGCCGCACAAAACATTTGCACTGATCCTTAACTTTACTCTAGCTCTTATTTGAAGCGTAATAATAAATAAAAAAATGATGATACAACATCATAGTGTTATCTATACAATAGTCGCAATTTTCCTAAGGTTCTTCGAGTAGAAGTGACTTTAAGAAGGTGAAATTAACTAACCACATATTTGATCGATACTTGGATTGACAATGTTTAATATTTCAAGATAACTAGTAAATAAAAAATTAGGGTACTTCAACAAAGGATTATATAATCAATAGGTGGGAGTTTTTGGAAATTCTTCAAACAGAAAAAAGCATAATATGACAAAAATGCCTAACTACATATTTGATCGCCGCACAAAACATTTGCAGTGATCCTTAACTTTACTCTAGCTATTATTTGAAGCGTAATAATAAATAAAAAAATGATGATACATTATCATAGTGTTATCTATACAAAAGTCGCAATTTTCCTAAGGTTCTTCGAGTAGAAGTGACTTTAAGAAGGTGAAATTAACTAACCACATATTTGATCGATACTTGGATTGACAATGTTTAATATTTCAAGATAACTAGTAAATACAAAATTAGGGTACTTCAACAAAGGATTATATAATCAATAGGAGGGAGTTTTCGGCAATTCTTCAAACAGAGAAGAGCATAATATGACAAAAATGACTAACTACATATTTGATCGCCGCGCAAAACATTTGCAGTGATCCTTAACTTTACTCTAGCTGTTATTTGAAGCGTAATAATAAATAAAAAAATGATGATACATCATCATAGTGTTATCTATACAAAAGTCGCAATTTTCCTAAGGTTCTTCGAGTAGAAGTGACTTTAAGAAGGTGAAATTAACTAACCACATATTTGATCGATACTTGGATTGACAATGTTCAATATTTCAAGATAACTAGTAAATACAAAATTAGGGTACTTCAACAAAGGATTATATAATCAATAGGTGGGAGTTTTCGGCAATTCTTCAAACAGAAAAGAGCATAATATGAAAAAAAAATGCATAACTACCTATTTGATCGCCGCGCAAAACATTTGCAGTGATCCTTAACTTGACTCTAGCTATTTTTTGAAGCGTAATAACAAATAAAATAATGATCATACATCAAAATAGTGTTATCTATACAAAAGTCGCAATTTTGCTAAGGTTCTTCGAGTAGAAATGACTTTAAGAAGGTGAAATTAACTAACTACCTATTTGACCGATACATGGATTGACAATGCTTAAAATTTCATGATAACTAATAAATAAAAATTTAGGGTACTTCCACAAAGGATTATATATTCAATAGGTAGGAGTTTTCGGCAATTCTTCAAACAGAAAAGAGCATAATATGACAAAAATGCCTAACTAGATATTTGATCGCCGCACAAAACATTTGCACTGATCCTTAACTTTACTCTAGCTATTATTTGAAGCGTAATAATAAATAAAAAAATGATGATACATCATCATAGTGTTATCTATACAATAGTCGCAATTTTCCTAAGGTTCTTCGAGTAGAAGTGACTTTAAGAAGGTGAAATTAACTAACCACATATTTGATCGATACTTGGATTGACAATGTTTAATATTTCAAGATAACTAGTAAATAAAAAATTAGGGTACTTCAACAAAGGATTATATAATCAATAGGTGGGAGTTTTTGGCAATTCTTCAAACAGAAAAAAGCATAATATGACAAAAATGCCTAACTACATATTTGATCGCCGCACAAAACATTTGCAGTGATCCTTAACTTTACTCTAGCTATTATTTGAAGCGTAATAATAAATAAAAAAATGATGATACATCATCATAGTTTTATCTATACAAAAGTCGCAATTTTCCTAAGGTTCTTCGAGTAGAAGTGACTTTAAGAAGGTGAAATTAACTAACCACATATTTGATCGATACTTGGATTGACAATGTTTAATATTTCAAGATAACTAGTAAATACAAAATTAGGGTACTTCAACAAAGGATTATATAATCAATAGGAGGGAGTTTTCGGCAATTCTTCAAACAGAGAAGAGCATAATATGACAAAAATGACTAACTACATATTTGATCGCCGCGCAAAACATTTGCAGTGATCCTTAACTTTACTCTAGCTATTATTTGAAGCGTAATAATAAATAAAAAAATGATGATACATCATCATAGTGTTATCTATACAAAAGTCGCAATTTTCCTAAGGTTCTTCGAGTAGAAGTGACTTTAAGAAGGTGAAATTAACTAACCACATATTTGATCGATACTTGGATTGACAATGTTTAATATTTCAAGATAACTAGTAAATACAAAATTAGGGTACTTCAACAAAGGATTATATAATCAATAGGTGGGAGTTTTCGGCAATTCTTCAAACAGAAAAGAGCATAATATGAAAAAAATGCATAACTACCTATTTGATCGCCGCGCAAAACATTTGCAGTGATCCTTAACTTGACTCTAGCTATTTTTTTGAAGCGTAATAACAAATAAAATAATGATCATACATCAAAATAGTGTTATCTATACAAAAGTCGCAATTTTGCTAAGGTTCTTCGAGTATAAATGACTTTAAGAAGGTGAAATTAACTAACTACCTATTTGACCGATACATGGATTGACAATACTTAAAATTTCATGATAACTAATAAATAAAAATTTAGGGTACTTCCACAAAGGATTATATATTCAATAGATAGGAGTTTTCGGCAATTCTTCAAACAGAAAAGAGCATAATATGACAAAAATGCCTAACTAGATATTTGATCGCCGCACAAAACATTTGCACTGATCCTTAACTTTACTCTAGCTATTATTTGAAGCGTAATAATAAATAAAAAAATGATGATACATCATCATAGTGTTATCTATACAATAGTCGCAATTTTCCTAAGGTTCTTCGAGTAGAAGTGACTTTAAGAAGGTGAAATTAACTAACCACATATTTGATCGATACTTGGATTGACAATGTTTAATATTTCAAGATAACTAGTAAATAAAAAATTAGGGTATTTCAACAAAGGATTATATAATCAATAGGTGGGAGTTTTTGGCAATTCTTCAAACAGAAAAAAGCATAATATGACAAAAATGCCTAACTACATATTTGATCGCCGCACAAAACATTTGCAGTGATCCTTAACTTTACTGTAGCTATTATTTGAAGCGTAATAATAAATAAAAAAATGATGATACATCATCATAGTTTTATCTATACAAAAGTCGCAATTTTCCTAAGGTTCTTCGAGTAGAAGTGACTTTAAGAAGGTGAAATTAACTAACCACATATTTGATCGATACTTGGATTGACAATGTTTAATATTTCAAGATAACTAGTAAATACAAAATTAGGGTACTTCAACAAAGGATTATATAATCAATAGGAGGGAGTTTTCGGCAATTCTTCAAACAGAGAAGAGCATAATATGACAAAAATGACTAACTACATATTTGATCGCCGCGCAAAACATTTGCAGTGATCCTTAACTTTACTCTAGCTATTATTTGAAGCGTAATAATAAATAAAAAAATGATGATACATCATCATAGTGTTATCTATACAAAAGTCGCAATTTTCCTAAGGTTCTTCGAGTAGAAGTGACTTTAAGAAGGTGAAATTAACTAACCACATATTTGATCGATACTTGGATTGACAATGTTTAATATTTCAAGATAACTAGTAAATACAAAATTAGGGTACTTCAACAAAGGATTATATAATC
Organism: Rhodomyrtus psidioides; assembly: GCA_021437785.1. NCBI lineage: Eukaryota > Viridiplantae > Streptophyta > Magnoliopsida > Myrtales > Myrtaceae > Rhodomyrtus > Rhodomyrtus psidioides. The sequence continues at coordinate 4,121,588 of JAILYB010000059.1, read as the reverse complement.
AATAGGTGGGAGTTTTCGGCAATTCTTCAAACAGAAAAGAGCATAATATGAAAAAAATGCATAACTACCTATTTGATCGCCGCGCAAAACATTTGCAGTGATCCTTAACTTGACTCTAGCTATTTTTTGAAGCGTAATAACAAATAAAATAATGATCATACATCAAAATAGTGTTATCTATTCAAAAGTCGCAATTTTGCTAAGGTTCTTCGAGTAGAAATGACTTTAAGAAGGTGAAATTAACTAACTACCTATTTGACCGATACATGGATTGAAAATGCTTAAAATTTCATGATAACTAATAAATAAAAATTTAGGGTACTTCCACAAAGGATTATATATTCAATAGGTAGGAGTTTTCGCCAATTCTTCAAACAGAAAAGAGCATAATATGACAAAAATGCCTAACTAGATATTTGATCGCCGCACAAAACATTTGCACTGATCCTTAACTTTACTCTAGCTATTATTTGAAGCGTAATAATAAATAAAAAAATGATGATACATCATCATAGTGTTATCTATACAATAGTCGCAATTTTCCTAAGGTTCTTTGAGTAGAAGTGACTTTAAGAAGGTCAAATTAACTAACCACATATTTGATCGATACTTGGATTGACAATGTTTAATATTTCAAGATAACTAGTAAATAAAAAATTAGGGTACTTCAACAAAGGATTATATAAACAATAGGTGGGAGTTTTTGGCAATTCTTCAAACAGAAAAAAGCATAATAAGACAAAAATGCCTAACTACATATTTGATCGCCGCACAAAACATTTGCAGTGATCCTTAACTTTACTCTAGCTATTATTTGAAGCGTAATAATAAATAAAAAAATGATGATACATCATCATAGTGTTATCTATACAAAAGTCGCAATTTTCCTAAGGTTCTTCGAGTAGAAGTGACTTTAAGAAGGTGAAATTAACTAACCACATATTTGATCGATACTTGCATTGACAATGTTTAAAATTTCAAGATAACTAGTAAATACAAAATTAGGGTACTTCAACAAAGGATTATATAATCAATAGGTGGGAGTTTTCGGCAATTCTTCAAAAAGAGAAGAGCATAATATGACAAAAATGCCTAACTACATATTTGATCGCCGCGCAAAACATTTGCAGTGATCCTTAACTTTACTCTAGCTATTATTTGAAGCGTAATAATAAATAAAAAAATGATGATACATCATCATAGTGTTATCTATACAAAAGTCGCAATTTTCCTAAGGTTCTTCGAGTAGAAGTGACTTTAAGAAGGTGAAATTAACTAACCACATATTTGATCGATACTTGGATTGACAATGTTTAATATTTCAAGATAACTAGTAAATACAAAATTAGGGTACTTCAACAAAGGATTATATAATCAATAGGTGGGAGTTTTCGGCAATTCTTCAAACAGAAAAGAGCATAATATGAAAAAAATGCATAACTACCTATTTGATCGCCGCGCAAAACATTTGCAGTGATCCTTAACTTGACTCTAGCTATTTTTTGAAGCGTAATAACAAATAAAATAATGATCATACATCAAAATAGTGTTATCTATTCAAAAGTCGCAATTTTGCTAAGGTTCTTCGAGTAGAAATGACTTTAAGAAGGTGAAATTAACTAACTACCTATTTGACCGATACATGGATTGACAATGCTTAAAATTTCATGATAACTAATAAATAAAAATTTAGGGTACTTCCACAAAGGATTATATATTCAATAGGTAGGAGTTTTCGGCAATTCTTCAAACAGAAAAGAGCATAATATGACAAAAATGCCTAACTAGATATTTGATCGCCGCACAAAACATTTGCACTGATCCTTAACTTTACTCTAGCTATTATTTGAAGCGTAATAATAAATAAAAAAATGATGATACATCATCATAGTGTTATCTATACAATAGTCACAATTTTCCTAAGGTTCTTCGAGTAGAAGTGACTTTAAGAAGGTGAAATTAACTAACCACATATTTGATCGATACTTGGATTGACAATGTTTAATATTTCAAGATAACTAGTAAATAAAAAATTAGGGTACTTCAACAAAGGATTATATAAACAATAGGTGGGAGTTTTTGGCAATTCTTCAAACAGAAAAAAGCATAATAAGACAAAAATGCCTAACTACATATTTGATCGCCGCACAAAACATTTGCAGTGATCCTTAACTTTACTCTAGCTATTATTTGAAGCGTAATAATAAATAAAAAAATGATGATACATCATCATAGTGTTATCTATACAAAAGTCGCAATTTTCCTAAGGTTCTTCGAGTAGAAGTGACTTTAAGAAGGTGAAATTAACTAACCACATATTTGATCGATACTTGCATTGACAATGTTTAAAATTTCAAGATAACTAGTAAATACAAAATTAGGGTACTTCAACAAAGGATTATATAATCAATAGGTGGGAGTTTTCGGCAATTCTTCAAACAGAGAAGAGCATAATATGACAAAAATGCCTAACTACATATTTGATCGCCGCGCAAAACATTTGCAGTGATCCTTAACTTTACTCTAGCTATTATTTGAAGCGTAATAATAAATAAAAAAATGATGATACATCATCATAGTGTTATCTATACAAAAGTCGCAATTTTCCTAAGGTTCTTCGAGTAGAAGTGACTTTAAGAAGGTGAAATTAACTAACCACATATTTGATCGATACTTGGATTGACAATGTTTAATATTTCAAGATAACTAGTAAATACAAAATTAGGGTACTTCAACAAAGGATTATATAATCAATAGGTGGGAGTTTTCGGCAATTCTTCAAACAGAAAAGTGCATAATATGAAAAAAAATGCATAACTACCTATTTGATCGCCGCGCAAAACATTTGCAGTGATCCTTAACTTGACTCTAGCTATTTTTTGAAGCGTAATAACAAATAAAATAATGATCATACATCAAAATAGTGTTATCTATTCAAAAGTCGCAATTTTGCTAAGGTTCTTCGAGTAGAAATGACTTTAAGAAGGTGAAATTAACTAACTACCTATTTGACCGATACATGGATTGAAAATGCTTAAAATTTCATGATAACTAATAAATAAAAATTTAGGGTACTTCCACAAAGGATTATATATTCAATAGGTAGGAGTTTTCGGCAATTCTTCAAACAGAAAAGAGCATAATATGACAAAAATGCCTAACTAGATATTTGATCGCCGCACAAAACATTTGCACTGATCCTTAACTTTACTCTAGCTATTATTTGAAGCGTAATAATAAATAAAAAAATGATGATACATCATCATAGTGTTATCTATACAATAGTCGCAATTTTCCTAAGGTTCTTCGAGTAGAAGTGACTTTAAGAAGGTGAAATTAACTAACCACATATTTGATCGATACTTGGATTGACAATGTTTAATATTTCAAGATAACTAGTAAATAAAAGATTAGGGTACTTCAACAAAGGATTATATAAACAATAGGTGGGAGTTTTTGGCAATTCTTCAAACAGTAAAAAGCATAATAAGACAAAAATGCCTAACTACATATTTGATCGCCGCACAAAACATTTGCCGTGATCCTTAACTTTACTCTAGCTATTATTTGAAGCGTAATAATAAATAAAAAAATGATGATACATCATCATAGTGTTATCTATACAAAAGTCGCAATTTTCCTAAGGTTCTTCGAGTAGAAGTGACTTTAAGAAGGTGAAATTAACTAACCACATATTTGATCGATACTTGCATTGACAATGTTTAAAATTTCAAGATAACTAGTAAATACAAAATTAGGGTACTTCAGCAAAGGATTATATAATCAATAGGTGGGAGTTTTCGGCAATTTTTCAAACAGAGAAGAGCATAATATGACAAAAATGCCTAACTACATATTTGATCGCCGCGCAAAACATTTGCAGTGATCCTTAACTTTACTCTAGCTATTATTTGAAGCGTAATAATAAATAAAAAAATGATGATACATCATCATAGTGTTATCTATACAAAAGTCGCAATTTTCCTAAGGTTCTTCGAGTAGAAGTGACTTTAAGAAGGTGAAATTAACTAACCACATATTTGATCGATACTTGGATTGACAATGTTTAATATTTCAAGATAACTAGTAAATACAAAATTAGGGTACTTCAACAAAGGATTATATAATCAATAGGTGGGAGTTTTCGGCAATTCTTCAAACAGAAAAGTGCATAATATGAAAAAAAATGCATAACTACCTATTTGATCGCCGCGCAAAACATTTGCAGTGATCCTTAACTTGACTCTAGCTATTTTTTGAAGCGTAATAACAAATAAAATAATGATCATACATCAAAATAGTGTTATCTATACAAAAGTCGCAATTTTGCTAAGGTTCTTCGAGTAGAAATGACTTTAAGAAGGTGAAATTAACTAACTACCTATTTGACCGATACATGGATTGACAATGCTTAAAATTTAATGATAACTAATAAATAAAAATTTAGGGTACTTCCACAAAGGATTATATATTCAATAGGTAGGAGTTTTCGGCAATTCTTCAAACAGAAAAGAGCATAATATGACAAAAATGCCTAACTAGATATTTGATCGCCGCACAAAACATTTGCACTGATCCTTAACTTTACTCTAGCTATTATTTGAAGCGTAATAATAAATAAAAAAATGATGATACATCATCATAGTGTTATCTATACAATAGTCGCAATTTTCCTAAGGTTCTTCGAGTAGAAGTGACTTTAAGACGGTGAAATTAACTAACCACATATTTGATCGATACTTGGATTGACAATGTTTAATATTTCAAGATAACTAGTAAATAAAAAATTAGGGTACTTCAACAAAGGATTATATAAACAATAGGTGGGAGTTTTTGGCAATTCTTCAAACAGAAAAAAGCATAATAAGACAAAAATGCCTAACTACATATTTGATCGCCGCACAAAACATTTGCAGTGATCCTTAAGTTTACTCTAGCTATTATTTGAAGCGTAATAATAAATAAAAAAATGATGATACATCATCATAGTGTTATCTATACAAAAGTCGCAATTTTCCTAAGGTTCTTCGAGTAGAAGTGACTTTAAGAAGGTGAAATTAACTAACCACATATTTGATCGATACTTGCATTGACAATGTTTAAAATTTCAAGATAACTAGTAAATACAAAATTAGGGTACTTCAACAAAGGATTATATAATCAATAGGTGGGAGTTTTCGGCAATTCTTCAAACAGAGAAGAGCATAATATGACAAAAATGCCTAACTACATATTTGATCGCCGCGCAAAACATTTGCAGTGATCCTTAACTTTACTCTAGCTATTATTTGAAGCGTAATAATAAATAAAAAAATGATGATACATCATCATAGTGTTATCTATACAAAAGTCGCAATTTTCCTAAGGTTCTTCGAGTAGAAGTGACTTTAAGAAGGTGAAATTAACTAACCACATATTTGATCGATACTTGGATTGACAATGTTTAATATTTCAAGATAACTAGTAAATACAAAATTAGGGTACTTCAACAAAGGATTATATAATCAATAGGTGGGAGTTTTCGGCAATTCTTCAAACAGAAAAGAGCATAATATGAAAAAAATGCATAACTACCTATTTGATCGCCGCGCAAAACATTTGCAGTGATCCTTAACTTGACTCTAGCTATTTTTTGAAGCGTAATAACAAATAAAATAATGATCATACATCAAAATAGTGTTATCTATACAAAAGTCGCAATTTTCCTAAGGTTCTTCGAGTAGAAATGACTTTAAGAAGGTGAAATTAAGTAACCATATATTTGATCGATACTTGGATTGACAATGTTTAATATTTCAAGATAACTAGTAAATACAAAATTAGGGTACTTCAACAAAGGATTATATAATCAATAGGTGGGAGTTTTCGGCAATTCTTCAAACAGAAAAGAGCATAATATGAAAAAAATGCATAACTACCTATTTGATCGCCGCGCAAAACATTTGCAGTGATCCTTAACTTGACTCTAGCTATTTTTTGAAGCGTAATAACAAATAAAATAATGATCATACATCAAAATAGTGTTATCTATACAAAAGTCGCAATTTTGCTAAGGTTCTTCGAGTAGAAATGACTTTACGAAGGTGAAATTAACTAACTACCTATTTGACCGATACATGGATTGACAATGCTTAAAATTTCTTGATAACTAATAAATAAAAATTTAGGGTACTTCCACAAAGGATTATATATTCAATAGGTAGGAGTTTTCGGCAATTCTTCAAACAGAAAAGAGCATAATATGACAAAAATGCCTAACTAGATATTTGATCGCCACACAAAACATTTGCACTGATCCTTAACTTTACTCTAGCTATTATTTGAAGCGTAATAATAAATAAAAAAATGATGATACATCATCATAGTGTTATCTATACAATAGTCGCAATTTTCCTAAGGTTCTTCGAGTAGAAGTGACTTTAAGAATGTGAAATTAACTAACCATATATTTGATCGATACTTGGATTGACAATGTTTAATATTTCAAGATAACTAGTAAATAAAAAATTAGGGTACTTCAACAAAGGATTATATAATCAATAGGTGGGAGTTTTTGGCAATTCTTCAAACAGAAAAAAGCATAATATGACAAAAATGCCTAACTACATATTTGATCGCCGCACAAAACATTTGCAGTGATCCTTAACTTTACTCTAGCTATTATTTGAATCGTAATAATAAATAAAAAAATGATGATACATCATCATAGTGTTATCTATACAAAAGTCGCAATTTTCCTAAGGTTCTTCGAGTAGAAGTGACTTTAAGAAGGTGAAATTAACTAACCACATATTTGATCGATACTTGGATTGACAATGTTTAATATTTCAAGATAACTAGTAAATACAAAATTAGGGTACTTCAACAAAGGATTATATAATCAATAGGTGGGAGTTTTCGGCAATTCTTCAAACAGAGAAGAGCATAATATGACAAAAATGCCTAACTACATATTTGATCGCCGCGCAAAACATTTGCAGTGATCCTTAACTTTACTCTAGCTATTATTTGAAGCGTAATAATAAATAAAAAAATGATGATACATCATCATAGTGTTATCTATACAAAAGTCGCAATTTTCCTAAGGTTCTTCGAGTAGAAGTGACTTTAAGAAGGTGAAATTAACTAACCACATATTTGATCGATACTTGGATTGACAATGTTTAATATTTCAAGATAACTAGTAAATACAAAATTAGGGTACTTCAACAAAGGATTATATAATCAATAGGTGGGAGTTTTCGGCAATTCTTCAAACAGAAAAGCGCATAATATGAAAAAAATGCATAACTACCTATTTGATCGCCGCGCAAAACATTTGCAGTGATCCTTAACTTGACTCTAGCTATTTTTTGAAGCGTAATAACAAATAAAATAATGATCATACATCAAAATAGTGTTATCTATTCAAAAGTCGCAATTTTGCTAAGGTTCTTCGAGTAGAAATGACTTTAAGAAGGTGAAATTAACTAACTACCTATTTGACCGATACATGGATTGACAATGCTTAAAATTTCATGATAACTAATAAATAAAAATTTAGGGTACTTCCACAAAGGATTATATATTCAATAGGTAGGAGTTTTCGGCAATTCTTCAAACAGAAAAGAGCATAATATGACAAAAATGCCTAACTAGATATTTGATCGCCGCACAAAACATTTGCACTGATCCTTAACTTTACTCTAGCTATTATTTGAAGCGTAATAATAAATAAAAAAATGATGATACATCATCATAGTGTTATCTATACAATAGTCGCAATTTTCCTAAGGTTCTTCGAGTAGAAGTGACTTTAAGAAGGTGAAATTAACTAACCACATATTTGATCGATACTTGGATTGACAATGTTTAATATTTCAAGATAACTAGTAAATAAAAAATTAGGGTACTTCAACAAAGGATTATATAAACAATAGGTGGGAGTTTTTGGCAATTCTTCAAACAGAAAAAAGCATAATAAGACAAAAATGCCTAACTACATATTTGATCGCCGCACAAAACATTTGCAGTGATCCTTAAGTTTACTCTAGCTATTATTTGAAGCGTAATAATAAATAAAAAAATGATGATACATCATCATAGTGTTATCTATACAAAAGTCGCAATTTTCCTAAGGTTCTTCGAGTAGAAGTGACTTTAAGAAGGTGAAATTAACTAACCACATATTTGATCGATACTTGCATTGACAATGTTTAAAATTTCAAGATAACTAGTAAATACAAAATTAGGGTACTTCAACAAAGGATTATATAATCAATAGGTGGGAGTTTTCGGCAATTCTTCAAACAGAGAAGAGCATAATATGACAAAAATGCCTAACTACATATTTGATCGCCGCGCAAAACATTTGCAGTGATCCTTAACTTTACTCTAGCTATTATTTGAAGCGTAATAATAAATAAAAAAATGATGATACATCATCATAGTGTTATCTATACAAAAGTCGCAATTTTCCTAAGGTTCTTCGAGTAGAAGTGACTTTAAGAAGGTGAAATTAACTAACCACATATTTGATCGATACTTGGATTGACAATGTTTAATATTTCAAGATAACTAGTAAATACAAAATTAGGGTACTTCAACAAAGGATTATATAATCAATAGGTGGGAGTTTTCGGCAATTCTTCAAACAGAAAAGAGCATAATATGAAAAAAATGCATAACTACCTATTTGATCGCCGCGCAAAACATTTGCAGTGATCCTTAACTTGACTCTAGCTATTTTTTGAAGCGTAATAACAAATAAAATAATGATCATACATCAAAATAGTGTTATCTATACAAAAGTCGCAATTTTGCTAAGGTTCTTCGAGTAGAAATGACTTTAAGAAGGTGAAATTAACTAACCACATATTTGATCGATACTTGGATTGACAATGTTTAATATTTCAAGATAACTAGTAAATACAAAATTAGGGTACTTCAACAAAGGATTATATAATCAATAGGTGGGAGTTTTCGGCAATTCTTCAAACAGAAAAGAGCATAATATGAAAAAAATGCATAACTACCTATTTGATCGCCGCGCAAAACATTTGCAGTGATCCTTAACTTGACTCTAGCTATTTTTTGAAGCGTAATAACAAATAAAATAATGATCATACATCAAAATAGTGTTATCTATACAAAAGTCGCAATTTTGCTAAGGTTCTTCGAGTAGAAATGACTTTACGAAGGTGAAATTAACTAACTACCTATTTGACCGATACATGGATTGACAATGCTTAAAATTTCTTGATAACTAATAAATAAAAATTTAGGGTACTTCCACAAAGGATTATATATTCAATAGGTAGGAGTTTTCGGCAATTCTTCAAACAGAAAAGAGCATAATATGACAAAAATGCCTAACTAGATATTTGATCGCCACACAAAACATTTGCACTGATCCTTAACTTTACTCTAGCTATTATTTGAAGCGTAATAATAAATAAAAAAATGATGATACATCATCATAGTGTTATCTATACAATAGTCGCAATTTTCCTAAGGTTCTTCGAGTAGAAGTGACTTTAAGAAGGTGAAATTAAGTAACCATATATTTGATCGATACTTGGATTGACAATGTTTAATATTTCAAGATAACTAGTAAATAAAAAATTAGGGTACTTCAACAAAGGATTATATAATCAATAGGTGGGAGTTTTTGGCAATTCTTCAAACAGAAAAAAGCATAATATGACAAAAATGCCTAACTACATATTTGATCGCCGCACAAAACATTTGCAGTGATCCTTAACTTTACTCTAGCTATTATTTGAATCGTAATAATAAATAAAAAAATGATGATACATCATCATAGTGTTATCTATACAAAAGTCGCAATTTTCCTAAGGTTCTTCGAGTAGAAGTGACTTTAAGAAGGTGAAATTAACTAACCACATATTTGATCGATACTTGGATTGACAATGTTTAATATTTCAAGATAACTAGTAAATACAAAATTAGGGTACTTCAACAAAGGATTATATAATCAATAGGTGGGAGTTTTCGGCAATTCTTCAAACAGAGAAGAGCATAATATGACAAAAATGCCTAACTACATATTTGATCGCCGCGCAAAACATTTGCAGTGATCCTTAACTTTACTCTAGCTATTATTTGAAGCGTAATAATAAATAAAAAAATGATGATACATCATCATAGTGTTATCTATACAAAAGTCGCACTTTTCCTAAGGTTCTTCGAGTAGAAGTGACTTTAAGAAGGTGAAATTAACTAACCACATATTTGATCGATACTTGGATTGACAATGTTTAATATTTCAAGATAACTAGTAAATACAAAATTAGGGTACTTCAACAAAGGATTATATAATCAATAGGTGGGAGTTTTCGGCAATTCTTCAAACAGAAAAGAGCATAATATGAAAAAAATGCATAACTACCTATTTGATCGCCGCGCAAAACATTTGCAGTGATCCTTAACTTGACTCTAGCTATTTTTTGAAGCGTAATAACAAATAAAATAATGATCATACATCAAAATAGTGTTATCTATACAAAAGTCGCAATTTTGCTAAGGTTCTTCGAGTAGAAATGACTTTAAGAAGGTGAAATTAACTAACCACATATTTGATCGATACTTGGATTGACAATGTTTAATATTTCAAGATAACTAGTAAATACAAAATTAGGGTACTTCAACAAAGGATTATATAATCAATAGGTGGGAGTTTTCGGCAATTCTTCAAACAGAAAAGAGCATAATATGAAAAAAATGCATAACTACCTATTTGATCGCCGCGCAAAACATTTGCAGTGATCCTTAACTTGACTCTAGCTATTTTTTGAAGCGTAATAACAAATAAAATAATGATCATACATCAAAATAGTGTTATCTATACAAAAGTCGCAATTTTGCTAAGGTTCTTCGAGTAGAAATGACTTTAAGAAGGTGAAATTAACTAACCACATATTTGATCGATACTTGGATTGACAATGTTTAATATTTCAAGATAACTAGTAAATACAAAATTAGGGTACTTCAACAAAGGATTATATAATCAATAGGTGGGAGTTTTCGGCAATTCTTCAAACAGAAAAGAGCATAATATGAAAAAAATGCATAACTACCTATTTGATCGCCGCGCAAAACATTTGCAGTGATCCTTAACTTGACTCTAGCTATTTTTTGAAGCGTAATAACAAATAAAATAATGATCATACATCAAAATAGTGTTATCTATACAAAAGTCGCAATTTTGCTAAGGTTCTTCGAGTAGAAATGACTTTACGAAGGTGAAATTAACTAACCACATATTTGATCGATACTTGGATTGACAATGTTTAATATTTCAAGATAACTAGTAAATACAAAATTAGGGTACTTCAACAAAGGATTATATAATCAATAGGTGGGAGTTTTCGGCAATTCTTCAAACAGAAAAGAGCATAATATGAAAAAAATGCATAACTACCTATTTGATCGCCGCGCAAAACATTTGCAGTGATCCTTAACTTGACTCTAGCTATTTTTTGAAGCGTAATAACAAATAAAATAATGATCATACATCAAAATAGTGTTATCTATACAAAAGTCGCAATTTTGCTAAGGTTCTTCGAGTAGAAATGACTTTACGAAGGTGAAATTAACTAACTACCTATTTGACCGATACATGGATTGACAATGCTTAAAATTTCATGATAACTAATAAATAAAAATTTAGGGTACTTCCACAAAGGATTATATATTCAATAGGTAGGAGTTTTCGGCAATTCTTCAAACAGAAAAGAGCATAATATGACAAAAATGCCTAACTAGATATTTGATCGCCACACAAAACATTTGCACTGATCCTTAACTTTACTCTAGCTATTATTTGAAGCGTAATAATAAATAAAAAAATGATGATACATCATCATAGTGTTATCTATACAATAGTCGCAATTTTCCTAAGGTTCTTCGAGTAGAAGTGACTTTAAGAAGGTGAAATTAACTAACCATATATTTGATCGATACTTGGATTGACAATGTTTAATATTTCAAGATAACTAGTAAATAAAAAATTAGGGTACTTCAACAAAGGATTATATAATCAATAGGTGGGAGTTTTTGGCAATTCTTCAAACAGAAAAAAGCATAATATGACAAAAATGCCTAACTACATATTTGATCGCCGCACAAAACATTTGCAGTGATCCTTAACTTTACTCTAGCTATTATTTGAATCGTAATAATAAATAAAAAAATGATGATACATCATCATAGTGTTATCTATACAAAAGTCGCAATTTTCCTAAGGTTCTTCGAGTAGAAGTGACTTTAAGAAGGTGAAATTAACTAACCACATATTTGATCGATACTTGGATTGACAATGTTTAATATTTCAAGATAACTAGTAAATACAAAATTAGGGTACTTCAACAAAGGATTATATAATCAATAGGTGGGAGTTTTCGGCAATTCTTCAAACAGAGAAGAGCATAATATGACAAAAATGCCTAACTACATATTTGATCGCCGCGCAAAACATTTGCAGTGATCCTTAACTTTACTCTAGCTATTATTTGAAGCGTAATAATAAATAAAAAAATGATGATACATCATCATAGTGTTATCTATACAAAAGTCGCACTTTTCCTAAGGTTCTTCGAGTAGAAGTGACTTTAAGAAGGTGAAATTAACTAACCACATATTTGATCGATACTTGGATTGACAATATTTAATATTTCAAGATAACTAGTAAATACAAAATTAGGGTACTTCAACAAAGGATTATATAATCAATAGGTGGGAGTTTTCGGCAATTCTTCAAACAGAAAAGAGCATAATATGAAAAAAATGCATAACTACCTATTTGATCGCCGCGCAAAACATTTGCAGTGATCCTTAACTTGACTCTAGCTATTTTTTGAAGCGTAATATCAAATAAAATAATGATCATACATCAAAATAGTGTTATCTATACAAAAGTCGCAATTTTGCTAAGGTTCTTCGAGTAGAAATGACTTTAAGAAGGTGAAATTAACTAACTACCTATTTGACCGATACATGGATTGACAATGCTTAAAATTTCATGATAACTAATAAATAAAAATTTAGGGTACTTCCACAAAGGATTATATATTCAATAGGTAGGAGTTTTCGGCAATTCTTCAAACAGAAAAGAGCATAATATGACAAAAATGCCTAACTACCTATTTGATCGCCGCGCAAAACATTTGCAGTGATCCTTAACTTAACTCTTGCTATTTTTTGAAGCGTAATAACAAATAAAATAATGATCAAACATCAAAATAGTGTTATCTATACAAAAGTCGCAATTTTGCTAAGGTTCTTCGAGTAGAAATGACTTTAAGAAGGTGAAATTAACTAACTACCTATTTGACCGATACATGGATTGACAATGCTTAAAATTTCATGATAACTAATAAATAAAAATTTAGGGTACTTCAACAAAGGATTATATATTCAATAGGTAGGAATTTTCGGCAATTCGTCAAACAGAGAAGAGCATAATATGACAAAAATGCCTAACTACATATTTGATCGCCGCACAAAACATTTGCAGTGATCTTTAACTTTACTCTAGCTATTATTTGAAGCGTAATAATAAATAAAAAAATGATGATACATCATCATAGTGTTATCTATACAAAAGTCGCAATTTTCCTAAGGTTCTTCGAGTAGAAGTGACATTAAGAAGGTGAAATTAACTAACCACATATTTGATCGATACTTGGATTGACAATGTTTAATATTTCAAGATAACTAGTAAATAAAAAATTAGGGTACTTCAACAAAGGATTATATAATCAATAGGTGGGAGTTTTCGGCAATTCTTCAAACAGAAAAGAGCATAATATGACAAAAATGCGTAACTACCTATTTGATCGCCGCGCAAAACATTTGCAGTGATCCTTAACTTAACTCTAGCTATTTTTTGAAGCGTAATAACAAATAAAATAATGATCATACATCAAAATAGTGTTATCTATACAAAAGTCGCAATTTTGCTAAGGTTCTTCGAGTAGAAATGACTTTAAGAAGATGAAATTAACAAACTACCTATTTGACCGATACATGGATTGACAATGCTTAAAATTTCATGATAACAAATAAATAAAAATTTAGGGTACTTCAACAAAGGATTATATATTCAATAGGTAGGAGTTTTCGGCAATTTGTCAAACAGAGAAGAGCATAATATGACAAAAATGCCTAACTACATATTTGATCGCCGCACAAAACATTTGCACTGATCCTTAACTTTACTCTAGCTATTATTTGAAGCGTAATAATAAATAAAAAAATGATGATACATCATCATAGTGTTATCTATACAATAGTCGCAATTTTCCTAAGGTTCTTCGAGTAGAAGTGACATTAAGAAGGTGAAATTAACTAACCACATATTTGATCGATACTTGGATTGACAATGTTTAATATTTCAAAATAACTAGTAAATAAAAAATTAGGGTACTTCAACAAAGGATTATATAATCAATAGGTGGGAGTTTTCGGCAATTATTCAAACAGAAAAGAGCATAATATGACAAAAATGCCTAACTAGCTATTTGATCGCCGCGCAAAACATTTGCAGTGATCCTTAACTTAACTCTAGCTATTTTTTGAAGCGTAATAACAAATAAAATAATGATCATACATCAAAATAGTGTTATCTATACAAAAGTCGCAATTTTGCTAAGGTTCTTCGAGTAGAAATGACTTTAAGAAGATGAAATTAACTAACTACCTATTTGACCGATACATGGATTGACAATGCTTAAAATTTCATGATAACTAATAAATAAAAATTTAGGGTACTTCAACAAAGGATTATATATTCAATAGGTAGGAGTTTTCGGCAATTCGTCAAACAGAGAAGAGCATAATATGACAAAAAATGCCTAACCACATATTTGATCACCGAGCAAAATATTTGCAGTGATCCTTAACCTGACTCTAGCTATTATTTGAAGTGTAATAATAAATAAAAAAGTGATGATACATCAACATAGTGTTATCTATACAAAAGTCGCAATTTTCCTAAGGTTCTTCGAGTAGAAGTGACTTTAAGAATGTGAAATTAACTAACCACCTATTTGATCGATACTTGGATTGACAATTTTTGATATTTCAAGATAACTAGTAATTAAAAAATTAGTGTACTTCAACAAATGATTATATATTCAATAGGTAGGAGTTTTCGGCAATTCTTCAAACAGAAAAGAGCATAATATGACAAAAAATGCATAACTACCTATTTGATCGCCGCGCAAAAGTTTTGCAGTGATCCTTAACTTGACTCTATCTATTATTTGAAGAGTAATAATAAATAAAAAAATGATGATACTTCAACATAGTGTTATCAATAGAAAAGTCGCAATTTTCCTAAGGTTCTTCGAGTTGAAATGACTTTAAGAAGGTAAAATTAACTAACTACCTATTTGACCGATACATGGATTGACAATGCTTAAAATTTCATGATAACTAATAAATAAAAATTTAGGGTACTTCAACAAAGGATTATATATTCAATAGGTAGGAGTTTTCGGCAATTCGTCAAACAGAGAAGAGCATAATATGACAAAAATGCCTAACTACATATTTGATCGCCGCACAAAACATTTGCAGTGATCCTTAACTTTACTCTAGCTATTATTTGAAGCGTAATAATAAATAAAAAAATGATGATACATCATCATAGTGTTATCTATACAAAAGTCGCAATTTTCCTAAGGTTCTTCGAGTAGAAGTGACATTAAGAAGGTGAAATTAACTAACCACATATTTGATCGATACTTGGATTGACAATGTTTAATATTTCAAGATAACTAGTAAATAAAAAATTAGGGTACTTCAACAAATGATTATATAATCAATAGGTGGGAGTTTTCGGCAATTCTTCAAATAGAAAAGAGCATAATATGACAAAAATGCCTAACTACCTCTTTGATCGCCGCACAAAACATTTGCAGTGATCCTTAACTTAACCCTAGCTATTTTTTGAAGCGTAATAACAATTAAAATAATGATCATACATCAAAATAGTGTTATCTATACAAAAGTCGCAATTTTGCTAAGGTTCTTCGAGTAGAAATGACTTTAAGAAGATGAAATTAACTAACTACCTATTTGACCGATACATGGATTGACAATGCTTAAAATTTCATGATAACTAATAAATAAAAATTTAGGGTACTTCAACAAAGGATTATATATTCAATATGTAGGAGTTTTCGGCAATTCGTCAAACAGAGAAGAGCATAATATGACAAAAATGCCTAACTACATATTTGATCGCCGCACAAAACATTTGCAGTGAACCTTAACTTTACTCTAGCTATTATTTGAAGCGTAATAATAAATAAAAAAATGATGATACATCATCATAGTGTTATCTATACAAAAGTCGCAATTTTCCTAAGGTTCTTCGAGTAGAAGTGACATTAAGAAGGTGAAATTAACTAACCACATATTTGATCGATACTTGGATTGGCAATGTTTAATATTTCAAGATAACTAGTAAATAAAAAATTAGGGTACTTCAACAAAGGATTATATAATCAATAGGTGGGAGTTTTCGGCAATTCTTCAAACAGAAAAGAGCATAATATGACAAAAATGCCTAACTACCTATTTGATCGCCGCGCAAAACATTTGCAGTGATCCTTAACTTAACTCTAGCTATTTTTTGAAGCGTAATAACAAATAAAATAATGATCATACATCAAAATAGTGTTATCTATACAAAAGTCGCAATTTTGCTAAGGTTCTTCTAGTAGAAATGACTTTAAGAAGATGAAATTAACAAACTACCTATTTGACCGATACATGGATTGACAATGCTTAAAATTTCATGATAACTAATAAATAAAAATTAAGGGTACTTCAACAAAGGATTATATATTCAATAGGTAGGAGTTTTCGGCAATTCGTCAAACAGAGAAGAGCATAATATGACAAAAAATGCCTAACCACATATTTGATCACCGAGCAAAATATTTGCAGTGATCCTTAACCTGACTCTAGCTATTATTTGAAGTGTAATAATAAATAAAAAAGTGATGATACATCAACATAGTGTTATCTATACAAAAGTCGCAATTTTCCTAAGGTTCTTCGAGTAGAAGTGACTTTAAGAATGTGAAATTAACTAACCACCTATTTGATCGATACTTGGATCGACAATTTTTAATATTTCAAGATAACTAGTAATTAAAAAATTAGTGTACTTCAACAAATGATTTTATATTCAATAGGTAGGAGTTTTCGGCAATTCTTCAAACAGAAAAGAGCATAATATGACAAAAAATGCCTAACTACCTATTTGATCGCCGCGCAAAAGTTTTGCAGTGATCCTTAACTTGACTCTATCTATTATTTGAAGTGTAATAATAAATAAAAAAATGATGATACTTCAACATAGTGTTATCAATAGAAAAGTCGCAATTTTCCTAAGGTTCTTCGAGTTGAAATGACTTTAAGAAGGTAAAATTAACTAACTACCTATTTGATCGATACATGGATTGACAATGCTTAAAATTTCAAGATAACTAATAAATAGAAATTAGGGTACTTCAACAAAGGATTATATATTCAATAGGAAGGATTTTTCGGCAATTCGTCAAACAGAAATGAGCATAATATGACAAAAATGCCTAACTACCTATTTGATCGCCGCGCAAAACATTTGCAGTGATCCTTAACTTGACTCTAGCTATTATTTGAAGCGTAATAACAAATAAAAAAATGATGATACCTCAACATAGTGTTATCTATAGAAAAATCGCAATTTTCCTAAGGTTCTTCGAGTAGAAATGACTTTAAGTAGGTAAAATTAACTAACCACATATTTGATCGATACATGGATTGACAATGCTTAAAATTTCATGATAACTAGTAAATAAAAAATTAGGGTACATCAACAAACGATTATATATTCAATAGGTAGGAGTTTTCGGCAATTCTTCAAACAGAAAAGAGCATAATATGACGAAAATGCCTAACTACCTATTTGATCGCCGCGCAAAACATTTGCAGTGATCCTTAACTTGACTCTAGCTATTATTTGAAGCGTAATAACAAAAAAAAAATGATGATACCTCAACATAGTGTTATCTATAGAAAAGTCACAATTTTCCTAAGGTTCTTCGAGTAGAAATGACTTTAACAAGATAAAATTAACTAACTACCTATTTGATCGATACATGGATTGACAATGCTTAAAATTTCAAGATAACTAATAAATAAAAAATTAGGGTACTTCAACAAAGGATTATATATTCAATAGGTAGGAGTTTTCGGCAATTCTTCAAACAGAAAAGAGCATAATATGACAAAAAATGCCTAACTACCTATTTGATCGCCGCGCAAAAGTTTTGCAGTGATCCTTAACTTGACTCTATCTATTATTTGAAGTGTAATAATAAATAAAAAAATGATGATACTTCAACATAGTGTTATCAATAGAAAAGTCGCAATTTTCCTAAGGTTCTTCGAGTTGAAATGACTTTAAGAAGGTAAAATTAACTAACTACCTATTTGATCGATACATGGATTGACAATGCTTAAAATTTCAAGATAACTAATAAATAGAAATTAGGGTACTTCAACAAAGGATTATATATTCAATAGGAAGGATTTTTCGGCAATTCGTCAAACAGAAATGAGCATAATATGACAAAAATGCCTAACTACCTATTTGATCGCCGCGCAAAACATTTGCAGTGATCCTTAACTTGACTCTAGCTATTATTTGAAGCGTAATAACAAATAAAAAAATGATGATACCTCAACATAGTGTTATCTATAGAAAAATCGCAATTTTCCTAAGGTTCTTCGAGTAGAAATGACTTTAAGTAGGTAAAATTAACTAACCACATATTTGATCGATACATGGATTGACAATACTTAAAATTTCATGATAACTAGTAAATAAAAAATTAGGGTACATCAACAAACGATTATATATTCAATAGGTAGGAGTTTTCGGCAATTCTTCAAACAGAAAAGAGCATAATATGACGAAAATGCCTAACTACCTATTTGATCGCCGCGCAAAACATTTGCAGTGATCCTTAACTTGACTCTAGCTATTATTTGAAGCATAATAACAAATAAAAAAATGATGATACCTCAACATAGTGTTATCTATAGAAAAGTCACAATTTTCCTAAGGTTCTTCGAGTAGAAATGACTTTAACATGATAAAATTAACTAACTACCTATTTGATCGATACATGGATTGACAATGCTTAAAATTTCAAGATAACTAATAAATAAAAAATTAGGGTACTTCAACAAAGGATTATATATTCAAAAGGTAGGATTTTTCGGCAATTCGTCAAACAGAAATGAGCATAATATTACAAAAAATGCCTAACTACATATTTGATCGCTGCACAAAACATTTGTTGTGATCCTTAACTTTAATCTAGCTATTATTTGAAGCGTAATAATAAATAAAAAAATGATGATACATCAACATAGTGTAATCTATACAAAAGTCGCAATTTTCCTAAGGTTCTTCGAGTAGAAGTGACTTTAAGAAGGTGAAATTAACAAACCACATATTTGATCGATAGTTGGATTGACAATGTTTAATATTTCAAGATAACTAGTAAATAAAAAATTAGGGTACTTCAACAAAGGGTTATATAATCAATAGGCGGGAGTTTTCGGCAATTCTTCAAACAGAAAAGTGCATTATATGACAAAAATGCCTAACTACCTATTTGATCGCCGCGCAAAACATTTGCAGTGATCCTTGACTTGACTCTAGCTATTATTTGAAGCGTAATAACAAATAAAAAAATGACGATACCACAACATAGTGTTATCTATAGAAAAGTCGCAATTTTGCTAAGGTTCTTCGACAAGAAATGACTTTAACAAGGTAAAATTAACTAACTACCTATTTGATCGATACATGGATTGACAATGCTTAAAATTTCAAGATAACTAGGAAATAAAAAATTAGGGTACATCAACAAAGGATTATATATTCAATAGGTAGGAGTTTTCGGCAATTCTTCAAACAGAAAAGAGCATAATATGACAAAAATGCCTAACTACCTATTTGATCGCCGCGCAAAACATTGGCAGTGAACCTTAACTTGACTCTGGCAATTTTGTGAAGCGTAATAATAAATAAAAAAATGATGATACCTCAACATAGTGTAATCTATAGAAAAGTCGCAATTTTGCTAAGGTTCTTCGACTAGAAATGACTTTAACAAGGTAAAATTAACTAACTACCTATTTGATCGATACATGGATTGAAAATGCTTAAAATTTGAAGATAACTAATAAATAAAAAATTAAGGTAGTTCAACAAAGGATTATATATTCAATAGGTAGGAGTTTTCGGCAATTCGTCAAACAGAAAAGAGCATAATATGACAAAAATGCCTAACTAACTATTTGATGGTCGCGCAAAACATTTGCAGTGATCCTTAACTTGACTCTGGCAATTTTGTGAAGCGTAATAATAAATAAAAAAATGATGATACATCAACATAGTGTTATCTATACAAAAGTCGCAATTTTCCTAAGGTTCTTCGAGTAGAAATGACTTTAAGAAGGGGAAATTAACTAACTACCTATTTGATCGATACTTGGATTGACAATGCTTAATATTTCAAGATAACTAATAAATAAAAAATTAGGGTACTTCAACAAAGGATTATATATTCAACAGGTAGGAGTTTTCGGCAATTCGTCAAACAGAGAAGAGCATAATATGGCAAAAATGCCTAACTAGATATTTGATCGCCGCACAAAACATTTGCAGTGATCCTTAACTTTACTCTAGCTATTATTTGAAGCGTAATAATAAATAAAAAAATGATGATACATCAACATAGTGTTATCTATACAAAAGTCGCAATTTTCCTAAGGTTCTTCGAGTAGAAGTGACTTTAAGAAGGTGAAATTAACTAACCACATATTTGATCGATACTTGGATTGACAATGTTTAATATTTCAAGATAACTAGTAAATAAAAAATTAGGGTACTTCAACAAAGGCTTATATAATCAATACGCGGGAGTTTTCGGCAATTCTTCAAACAGAAAAGAGCATAATATGACAAAAATGCCTAACTACCTATTTGATCGCCGCGCAAAAGTTTTGCAGTGATCCTTAACTTGACTCTAGCTATTATTTGAAGAGTAATAATAAATAAAAAAATGATGATACCTCAACATAGTGTTATCAATAGAAAAGTCGCAATTTTCCTAAGGTTCTTCGAGTAGAAATGACTTTAAGAAGGTAAAATTAACTCACTACCTATTTGATCGATACATGGATTGACAATGCTTAAAATTTCAAGATAACTAATAAATAAAAATTAGGGTACTTCAACAAAGGATTATATATTCAATAGGAAGGAGTTTTCGGCAATTCGTCAAACAGAAATTAGCATAATATGACAAAAATGCCTAACTACCTATTTGATCGCCGCGCAAAACATTTGCAGTGATCCTTAACTTGACTCTAGCTATTATTTGAAGCGTAATAACAAATAGAAAAATGATGATACCTCAACATAGTGTTATCTATAGAAAAGTCGCAATTTTCCCAAGGTTCTTCGAGTAGAAATGACTTTAACTAGGTAAAATAAACTAACTACCTATTTGATCGATACATGGATTGACAATGCTTAAAATTTCAAGATAACTGATAAATAAAAAATTAGGGTACTTCAACAAAGGATTATATATTCAATAGGTAGGATTTTTCGGCAATTCGTCAAACAGAACTGAGCATAATATGACAAAAAATGCCTAACTACATATTTGATCGCCGCACAAAACATTTGCAGTGATCCTTAACTTTACTATAGCTATTATTTGAAGCATAATAATCAATAAAAAATGATGATACATCAACATAGTGTTATCTATACAAAAGTCGCAATTTTCCTAAGGTTCTTAGAGTAGAAGTGACTTTAAGAAGGTGAAATTAACTAACCACATATTTGATCGATACTTGGATTGACAATGTTTAATATTTCAAGATAACTAATAAATAAAAAATTAGGGTACTTCAACAAAGGATTATATAATCAATAGGTGGGAGTTTTCGGCAATTCTTCAAACAGAAAAGAGCATAATATGACAAAAATGCCTAACTACCTATTTGATCGCCGCGCAAAACATTTGGCGTGATCCTTAAATTGACTCTAGCTATTATTTGAAGCGTAATAACAAATAAAAAAATGATGATACCTCAACATAGTGTTATCTATAGAAAAGTCGCAATTTTCCTAAGGTTCTTCGAGTAGAAATGACTTTAAGAAGGTAAAATTAACTAACTACCTATTTGATCGATACATGGATTGACAATGCTTAAAATTTCAAGATAACTAATAAATAAAAATTAGGGTACTTCAACAAAGGATTATATATTCAATAGGAAGGAGTTTTCGGCAATTCGTCACACAGGAATGAGCATAATATGACAAAAATGCCTAACTACCTATTTGATCGCCGCGCAAAACATTTGCAGTGATCCTTAACTTGACTCTAGCTATTATTTGAAGCGTAATAACAAATAAAAAAATGATGATACCTCAACATAGTGGTATCTATAGAAAAGTCGCAATTTTCCTAAGGTTCTTCGAGTAGAAATGACTTTAACAAGGTAAAATATACTAACTACCAATTTGATCGATACATGGAATGACAATGCTTAAAATTTTATGATAACTAATAGATAAAAAATTAGGATACTTCTACAAAGGATTATATATTCAATAAGTAGGAGTTTTCGGTAATTCGTCAAACAGAAATGAGCGTAATATGACAAAAATGCCTAATTAACTATTTGATGGCCGCGCAAAACATTTGCAGTGATCCTTAACTTGACTCTAGCTATTATTTGAAGCGTAATAATAAATAAAAAAATGATGATACATCAACATGGTGTTATCTATACAAAAGTCGCAATTTTTCTAAGGTTCTTCGAGTAGAAGTGACTTTAAGAAGGTGAAATTAACTAACCACCTATTTGATCGATACTTGGATTGACAATGCTTAATATTTCAAGATAACTAATAAATAAAAACTTATGGTACTTCAACAAAGGATTATATATTCAATTGGTAGGAGTTTTCGGAAATTCTTCAAACAGAAAAGAGCATAATATGACAAAAATGCCTAACTACCTATTTGATCACCGCACAAAACATTGGCAGTGATCCTTAACTTGACTATAGCTATTATTTGAAGCGTAATAATAAATAAAAAAATGATTATACCTCAACATAGTGTTAGCTATACAAAAGTCGCATTTTTCCTAAGGTTCTTCGAGTAGAAATGACTTTAACAAGGTAAAATTAACTAACTACCTATTTGATCGATACATGGATTGACAATGCTTAAAATTTCAACATAACTAATAAATAAAAAATTAGGGTACTTCAACAAAGGATTATATATTCAATAGGTAGGAGTTTTCGGCAATTCGTCAAACAGAAATGAGCATAATATGACAAAAAATGCCTAACTACATATTTGATCGCCGCCCAAAACAGTTGCAGTGATCCTTAACTTTACTCTAGCTATTATTTGAAGCATAATAATAAATAAAAAAATGATGATACAACAACATAGTGTTAGCTATACAAAAGTCGCATTTTTCCTAAGGTTCTTCGAGTAGAAATGACTTTAAGAAGGTAAAATTAACTAACTACTTATTTGATCGATACATGGATTGACAATGCTTAAAATTTCAAGATAACTAATAAATAAAAAATTAGGGTACTTCAACAAAGGATTATATATTCAATAGGTAGGAGTTTTCGGCAATTCGTCAAACAGAAATGAGCATAATATGACAAAAAATGCCTAACTACATATTTGATCGCCGCGCAAAACATTTGCAGCGATCCTTAACTTTACTCTACCTATTATTTGAAGCGTAATAATAAATAAAAAAATGATGAAACATCAACATGGTGTTATCTATACAAAAGTCACAATTTTCCTAAGGTTCTTCGAGTAGAAGTGACTTTAGGAATGTGAAATTAACTAACCACTTATTTGATCGATACTTGGATTGACAATGTTTAATATTTCAAGATAACTAGTAAATAAAAAATTAGGATACTTCAACAAAGGATTTTATAATCAATAGGTAGGAGTTTTCGGCAATTCTTCAAACAGAAAAGAGCATAATATGACAAAAATGCCTAACTACTTATTTGATCGCCGCGCAAAACATTGGCAGTGATCCTTAACTTGACTATAGCTATTATTTGAAGCGTAATAATAAATAAAAAAATGGTTATACCTCAACATAGTGTTATCAATAGAAAAGTCGCAATTTTCCTAAGGTTCTTCGAGTAGAAATGACTTTAAGAAGGTAAAATTAACTAACTACCTATTTGATCGATACTTGGATTGACAATGCTTAATATTTCAAGATAACTAATAAATAAAAATTAGGGTACTTCAACAAAGGATTGTATGTTCAATAGGTAGGAGTTTTCGGCAATTCGTCAAACAGAAAAGAGCTTAATATGACAAAAATGCCTAACTAACTATTTGATGGCCGCGCAAAACATTTGCAGTGATCCTTAACTTGACTCTAGCTATTATTTGAAGCGTAATAATAAAAAAAAATGATCATATATCAACATAGTGTTATCTATACAAAAGTCGTAATTTAATAAGGTTCTTCGAGTAGAAATGACTTTAAGATGGTGAAATTAACTAAGTACCTATTTGATCGATACTTGGATTGACAATGCTTAATATTTCAAGATAACTAATAAATAAAAAATTATGGTACTTCAACAAAGGATTATATATTCAATAGGTAGGAGTTTTCGGCAATTCTTCAAACAGAAAAGAGCATAATATGACAAAAATGCCTAACTACCTATTTGATCGCCGGGCAAAACATTGGCAGTGATCCTTAACATGACTATAGCTATTATTTGAAGCGTAATAATAAATAAAAAAATGATTATACCTCAACATAGTGTTTTCTATAGAAAAGTCGCAATTTTCCTAAGGTTCTTCGAGTAGAAATGACTTTAAGAAGGTAAAATTAACTAACCACCTATTTCATCGATACTTGGATTGACAATGCTTAATATTTCAAGATAACTAATAAATAAAAAATTAGGGTACTTCAACAAAGGATTATATAATCAATAGGGGGAGTTTTCGGCAATTCTTCAAACAGAAAAGAGCATAATATGACAAAAATGCCAAACTACCTATTTGATCGCCGAGCAAAACATTTGCAGTGATCCTTAACTTGACTCCAGCTATTATTTGAAGCGTAATAACAAATAAAAAAATGATGATACCTCAACAAAGTGTTATCTATAGAAAAGTCGCAATTTTCCTAAGGTTCTTCGAGTAGAAATGACTGTAAGAAGGTAAAATTAACTAACCACCTGTTTGATCGATACATGGGATGACAATGCTTAAAATTTTAAGATAACTCATACATAAAAAATTAGGGGTACTTCTAAAAAGGATTATATATTCAATAAGTAGGGGTTTTCGGCAATTCGTCAAACAGAAATGAGCATAATATGACAAAAATGCCTAACTAACTATTTGATGGCCGCGCAAAACATTTGCAGTGATCCTTAACTTGACTCTAGCTATTATTTGAAGCGTAATAATAAATAAAAAATGATCATATATCAACATAGTGTTATCTATACAAAAGTCGCAATTTTACTAAGGTTCTTCGATAGAAATGACTTTAAGAAGGTGAAATTAAACTAACTACCTATTTGATCGATACTTGGGTTGACAATGCTTAATATTTCAAGATAACTAATAAATAAAAAATTATGCTACTTCAAGAAAGGATTATATATTAAATAGGTAGGAGTTTTCGGCAATTCTTCAAACAGAAAAGAGCATAATATGACAAAAATGCCTAACTACCTATTTGATTGCCGGGCAAAACATTGGCAGTGATCCTGAACTTGAATATAGCTATTATTTGAACCGTAATAACAAATAAAAAAATGATGATACCTCAACATAGTGTTATCTATAGAAAAGTCGCAATTTTCCTAAGGTTCTTCGAGTAGAAATGACTTTAACAAGGTAAAATTAACTAACTACCTATTTGATCGATACATGGATTGAACAGTGCTTAAAATTTCAAGATAACTAATAAATAAAAAATTAGGGTACTTCAACAAAGGATTATATATTCAATAGGTAGGAGTTTTCGGCAATTCTTCAAACAGAAATGAGCATAATATGACAAAAAATGCCTAACTACATATTTGATCGCCGCCCAAAACAGTTGCAGTGATCCTTAACTTTACTCTAGCTATTATTTGAAGCGTAATAATAAATAAAAAAATGATGAAACAACAACATAGTGTTATCTATACAAAAGTCGCATTTTTCCTAAGGTTCTTCGAGTAGAAGTGACTTTAAGAAGGTGAAATTAACTAACCACTTATTTGATCGATACTTGGATTGACAATGTTTAATATTTCAAGATAACTAGTAAATAAAAAATTAGGGTACTTCAACAAAGGATTATATAATCAATAGGTAGGAGTTTTCTGCAATTCTTCAAACAGAAAAGAGCATAATATGACAAAAATGCCTAACTACCTATTTGATCGCCGCGTTAAAACATTGGCAGTGATCCTTAACTTGACTATAGCTATTATTTGAAGCGTAATAATAAATAAAAAAATGATTATACCTCAACATAGTGTTATCAATAGAAAAGTCGCAATTTTCCAAAGGTTCTTCGAGTTGAAATGATTTTAAGAAGGTAAAATTAACTAACTACCTATTTGATCGATACTTGGATTGACAATGCTTAATATTTCAAGATAACTAATAAATAAAAAATTATGCTACTTCAATAAAGGATTATATATTCAATAGGTAAGAGTTTTCGGCAATTCTTCAAACAGAAAAGAGCATAATATGACAAAAATGCCTAACTACCTATTTGATCGCCGCGTAAAACATTGGCAGTGATCCTTAACTTGACTATAGCTATTATTTGAAGCGTAATAATAAATAAAAAAATGATTATACCTCAACATAGTGTTATCAATAGAAAAGTCGCAATTTTCCAAAGGTTCTTCGAGTTGAAATGATTTTAAGAAGGTAAAATTAACTAACTACCTATTTGATCGATACATGGATTGACAATGCTTAATATTTCAAGATAACTAATAAATAAAAAATTATGCTACTTCAACAAAGGATTATATATTCAATAGGTAGGAGTTTTCGGCAATTTTTCAAACAGAAAAGAGCATAATATGACAAAAATGCCTAACTACATATTTGATCGCCGGGCAAAACATTGGCAGTGATCCTTAACTTGACTATAGCTATTATTTGAAGCGTAATAATAAATAAAAAAAGGATGATACATCAACATGGTGTTATCTATACAAAAGTCACAATTTTCCTAAGATTCTTCGAGTGGAAGTGACTTTAAGAAGGTGAAATTAACTAAACACCTATTTGATCGATACTTGGATTGACAATGTTTAATATTTTAAGATAACTAGTAAATAAAAAATTAGGGTACTTCAACAAAGGATTATATAATCAATAGGTGGGAGTTTTCGGCAATTCTTCAAACAGAAAAGAGCATAATATGACAAAAATGCCTAACTACCTATTTGATCGCCGCGCAAAACATTTGCAGTGATCCTTAACTTGACTCTAGCTATTATTTGAAGCGTAATAACAATTAAAAAATGATGATACCTCAACATAGTGTTATCTATAGAAAAGTCGCAATTTTCCTAAGGTTCTTCGAAAAGAAATGACTTTAACAAGGTAAAATTAACTAACTACCTATTTGATCGATATATGGATTGACAATGCTTAAAATTTCAAGATAACTAATAAATAAAAAATTAGGGTACTTCAACAAAGGATTATATATTCAATAGGTAGGAGTTTTCGGCAATTCGTCAAACAGATATGAGCATAATATGACAAAAAATGCCTAACTACATATTTGATCGCCGCCCAAAACAGTTGCAGTGATCCTTAACTTTACTCTAGCTATTATTTGAAGCGTAATAATAAATAAAAAAATGATGATACAACAACATAGTGTTATCTATACAAAAGTCGCAATTTTCCTAAAGTTCTTCGAGTAGAAGTGACTTTAAGAAGGTGAAATTAACTAACTACTTATTTGATCGATACATGGATTGACAATGCTTAAAATTTCAAGATAACTAATAGATAAAAAATTAGGGTACTTCAACAAAAGGATTATATATTCAATAGGTAGGAGTTTTCGGCAATTCGTCAAATAGAAATGAGCAAAATATGACAAAAAATGCCTAACTACATATTTGATCGCCGTGCAAAACATTTGCAGCGTTCCCTTAACTTTACTCTAGCTATTATTTGAAGCGTAATGATAAATAAAAAAATGATGATACATCAACATGGTGTTATCTATACAAAAGTCGCAATTTTCCTAAGGTTCTTCGAGTAGAAGTGACTTTAAGAAGGTGAAATTAACTAACCACCTATTTGATCGATACTTGGATTGACAATGTTTAATATTTCAAGATAACTAGTAAATAAAAAATTAGGGTACTTCTACAAAGGATTATATAATCAATAGGCAGGAGTTTTCGGCAATTCTTCAAACAGAAAAGAGCATAATATGACAAAAATGCCTAACTACCTATTTGATCGCCGCGCAAAACATTGGCAGTGATCCTTAACTTGACTATAGCTATTATTTGAAGCGTAATAATAAATAAAAAAATGATTATACCTCAACATAGTGTTATCAATAGAAAAGTCGCAATTTTCCAAAGGTTCTTCGAGTTGAAATGATTTTAAGAAGGTAAAATTAACTAACTACCTATTTGATCGATACTTGGATTGACAATGCTTAATATTTCAAGATAACTAATAAATAAAAAATTATGCTACTTTAACAAAGGATTATATATTCAATAGGTAGGAGTTTTCGGCAATTCTTCAAACAGAAAAGAGCATAATATGACAAAAATGCCTAACTACCTATTTGATCGCCGGGCAAAACATTGGCAGTGATCCTTAACTTGACTATAGCTATTATTTGAAGCGTAATAATAAATAAAAAAATGATGATACATCAACATGGTGTTATCTATACAAAAGTTGCAATTTTCCTAAGATTCTTCGAGTGGAAGTGACTTTAAGAAGGTGAAATTAACTAACCACCTATTTGATCGATACTTGGATTGACAATGTTTAATATTTCAAGATAACTAGTAAATAAAAAATTAGGGTACTTCAACAAAGGATTATATAATCAATAGGTGGGAGTTTTCGGCAATTCTTCAAACAGAAAAGAGCATAATATGACAAAAATGCCTAACTACCTATTTGATCGCCGCGCAAAACATTTGCAGTGATCCTTAACTTGACTCTAGCTATTATTTGAAGCGTAATAACAATTAAAAAAATGATGATACCTCAACATAGTGTTATCTATAGAAAAGTCGCAATTTTCCTAAGGTTCTTCGAAAAGAAATGACTTTAACAAGGTAAAATTAACTAACTACCTATTTGATCGATACATGGATTGACAATGCTTAAAATTTCAAGATAACTAATAAATAAAAAATTAGGGTACTTCAACAAAGGATTATATATTCAATAGGTATGAGTTTTCGGCAATTCGTCAAACAGAAATGAGCAAAATATGACAAAAAATGCCTAACTACATATTTGATCGCCGTGCAAAACATTTGCAGCGTTCCTTAACTTTACTCTAGCTATTATTTGAAGCGTAATGATAAATAAAAAAATGATGATACATCAACATGGTGTTATCTATACAAAAGTCGTATCTTTCCTAAGGTTCTTCGAGTAGAAGTGACTTTAAGAAGGTGAAATTAACTAACCACCTATTTGATCGATAATTGGATTGACAATGTTTAATATTTCAAGATAACTAGTAAATAAAAAATTAGGGTACTTCTACAAAGGATTATATAATCAATAGGCAGAAGTTTTCGGCAATTCTTCAAACAGAAAAGAGCATAATATGACAAAAATGCCTAACTACCTATTTGATCGCCGCGCAAAACATTGGCAGTGATCCTTAACTTGACTATAGCTATTATTTGAAGCGTAATAATAAATAAAAAAATGATTATACCTCAACATAGTGTTATCAATAGAAAAGTCGCAATTTTCCAAAGGTTCTTCGAGTTGAAATGATTTTAAGAAGGTAAAATTAACTAACTACCTATTTGATCGATACTTGGATTGACAATGCTTAATATTTCAAGATAACTAATAAATAAAAAATTATGCTACTTTAACAAAGGATTATATATTCAATAGGTAGGAGTTTTCGGCAATTCTTCAAACAGAAAAGAGCATAATATGACAAAAATGCCTAACTACCTATTTGATCGCCGGGCAAAAAATTGGCAGTGATCCTTAACTTGACTATAGCTATTATTTGAAGCGTAATAATAAATAAAAAAATGATGATACATCAACATGGTGTTATCTATACAAAAGTCGCAATTTTCCTAAGATTCTTCGAGTGGAAGTGACTTTAAGAAGGAGAAATTAACTAACCACCTATTTGATCGATACTTGGAATGACAATGTTTAATATTTCAAGATAACTAGTAAATAAAAAATTAGGGTACTTCAACAAAGGATTATATAATCAATAGGTGGGAGTTTTCGGCAATTCTTCAAACAGAAAAGAGCATAATATGACAAAAATGCCTAACTACCTATTTGATCGCCGCGCAAAACATTTGCAGTGATCCTTAACTTGACTCTAGCTATTATTTGAAGCGTAATGATAAATAAAAAAATGATGATACATCAACATGGTGTTATCTATACAAAAGTCGCAATTTTCCTAAGGTTCTTCGAGTAGAAGTGACTTTAAGAAGGTGAAATTAACTAACCACCTATTTGATCAATACTTGGATTGACAATGTTTAATATTTCAAGATAACTAGTAAATAAAAAATTAGGGTACTTCTACAAAGGATTATATATTCAATAGGCAGGAGTTTTCGGCAATTCTTCAAACAGAAAAGAGCATAATATGACAAAAATGCCTAACTACCTATTTGATCGCCGCGCAAAACATTGGCAGTGATCCTTAACTTGACTATAGCTATTATTTGAATAGTAATAATAAATAAAAAAATGATTATACCCCAACATAGTGTTATCAATAGAAAAGTCGCAATTTTCCTAAGGTTCTTCGAGTAGAAATGACTTTAAGAAGGTAAAATTAACTAACTACCTATTTGATCGATACTTGTATTGACAATCCTTAATATTTCAAGATAACTAATAAATAAAAAATTAGGGTACTTCAACAAAGGATTGTATATTCAATAAGTAGGAGTTTTCGGCAATTCGTCAAACAGAAAAGGTCATAATATGAGAAAAATGCCTAACTAACTATTTGATGGCCGCGCAAAACATTTGCAGTGATCCTTAACTTGACTCTAGCTATTATTTGAAGCGTAATAATAAATAAAAAAATGATCATATCAACATAGTGTTATCTATACAAAAGTCGCAATTTTACTAAGGTTCTTCGAGTAGAAATGACTTTAAGAAGGTGAAATTAACTAACTTCCTATTTGATCGATACTTGGATTGACAATGCTTAATATTTCAAGATAACTAATAAATAAAAAATTAGCGTACTTCAACAAAGGATTATATAATCAATAGGTGGGACTTTTCGGCAATTCTTCAAACAGAAAAGAGCATAATATGACAAAAATGCCTAACTACCTATTTGATCGCCGCGCAAAACATTTGCAGTGATCCTTAACTTGACTCTAGCTATTATTTGAAGCGTAATAACAAATAAAAAAATGATGATACCTCAAAATAGTGTTATCTATAGAAAAGTCGCAATTTTCCTAAGGTTCTTCGAGTAGAAATGTCTTTAAGAAGGTAAAATTAACTAACCACCTATTTGATCGATCCATGGATTGACAATGCTTAAAATTTCAAGATAACTAGTAAATAAAAAATTAGGGTACATCAACAAAGGATTATATATTCAATAGGTAGGAGTTTTCGGCAATTCTTCAAACAGAAAAGAGCATAATATGACAAAAATGCCTAACAACCAATTTGATCGCCACGTAAAACATTTGCAGTGATCCTTAACTTGACTATAGCTATTATTTGAAGCGTAATAATAAATAAAAAAATGATTATACCTCAATATAGTGTTATCAATAGAAAAGTCGCAATTTTCCAAAGGTTCTTCGAGTTGAAATGACTTTAAGAAGGTAAAATTAACTAACTACCTATTTGATCGATACTTGGATTGACAATGCTTAATATTTCAAGATAACTAATAAATAAAAAATTAGGGTACTTCAACAAAGGATTATATAATCAATAGGTGGGACTTTTCGGCAATTCTTCAAACAGAAAAGAGCATAATATGACAAAAATGCCTAACTACCTATTTGATCGCCGCGTAAAACATTTGCAGTGATCCTTAACTTTACTCTAGCTATTATTTGAAGCGTAATAATAAATAAAAAAATGATGATACAACAACATAGTGTTATCTATACAAAAGTCGCAATTTTCCTAAGGTTCTTCGAGTAGAAATGACTTTAAGAAGGTAAAATTAACTAACTACTTATTTGATCGATACATGGATTGACAATGCTTAAAATTTCAAGATAACTAATAAATAAAAAATTAGGGTACTTCAACAAAGGATTATATATTCAATAGGTGGGAGTTTTCGGCAATTCGTCAAACATATTTGATCGCCGCGCAAAACATTTGCAGCAATCCTTAACTTTACTCTAGCTATTATTTGAAGCGTAATAATAAATAAAAAAAAATGATGATACATCAACATGGTGTTATCTATACAAAAGTCGCAATATTCCTAAGGTTCTTCGAGTTGAAGTGACTTTAAGAAGGTGAAATTAACTAACCACCTATTTGATCGATACCTGGATTGACAATGTTTTATATTTCAAAATAACTAGTAAATAAAAAATTAGGGTACTTCAACAAAGGATTATATATTCAATAGGTAGGAGTTTTCGGCAATTCTTCAAACAGAAAAGAGCATAATATGACAAAAATGCCTAACTACCTATTTGATCGCCGCGCAAAACATTGGCAGTGATCCCTAACTTGACTATAACTATTATTTGAAGCGTAATAATAAATAAAAAAATGATTATACCTCAACATAGTGTTATCAATAGAAAAGTCGCAATTTTCCTAAGGTTCTTCGAGTAGAAATGACTTAAAGAAGGTAAAATTAACTAACTACCTATATGATCGATACTTGGATTGACAATGCTTAATATTTCAAGATAACTAATAAATAAAAAATTAGGGTACTTCAACAAAGGATTGTATATTCAATAGGTAGGAGTTTTCGGCAATTCTTCAAACAGAAAAGAGCATAATATGACAAAAATGCCTAACAACCAATTTGATCGCCACGTAAAACATTTGCAGTGATCCTTAACTTGACTATAGCTATTATTTGAAGCGTAATAATAAATAAAAAAATGATTATACCTCAATATAGTGTTATCAATAGAAAAGTCGCAATTTTCCAAAGGTTCTTCGAGTTGAAATGACTTTAAGAAGGTAAAATTAACTAACTACCTATTTGATCGATACTTGGATTGACAATGCTTAATATTTCAAGATAACTAATAAATAAAAAATTAGGGTACTTCAACAAAGGATTATATAATCAATAGGTGGGACTTTTCGGCAATTCTTCAAACAGAAAAGAGCATAATATGACAAAAATGCCTAACTACCTATTTGATCGCCGCGCAAAACATTTGCAGTGATCCTTAACTTGACACTAGCTATTATTTGAAGCGTAATAACAAATAAAAAAAAGATGATACCTCAACATAGTGTTATCTATAGAAAAGTCGCAATTTTCCTAAGATTCTTCGTGTAGAAATGACTTTAAGAAGGTAAAATTAACTAACCACCTATTTGATCGATACATGGATTGACAATGCTTAAAATTTCAAGATAACTAGTAAATAAAAAATTAGGGTACATCAACAAAGGATTATATATTCAATAGGTAGGAGTTTTCCGCAATTCGTCAAACAGAAATGAGCCTAATATGACAAAAAATGCCTAACAACCAATTTGATCGCCACGTAAAACATTTGCAGTGATCCTTAACTTGACTCTAGCTATTTTTTGAAGCGTAATAACAAATAAAAAAATGATGATACCTCAACATAGAGTTATCTATAGAAAAGTCGCAATTTTCCTAAGGTTCTTCGAGTAGAAATGACTTTAACAAGGTAAATTTAACTCACTACCTATTTGATCGATACATGGATTGAAAATGCTTAAAATTTCAAGATAACTAATGAATAAAAAATTAGGGTACTTCAACAAAGGATTATATATTCAATAGGTAGGAGTTTTCGGCAATTCGTCAAACAGAAATGAGCATAATATGACAAAAAATGCCTAACTACATATTTGATCGCTGCACAAAACATTTGCAGTGATCCTTAACTTTACTCTAGCTATTATTTGAAGCGTAATAATTACTAACAAATTGATGATACATCAACATAGTGTTATCTATACAAAAGTCGCAATTTTCCTAAGGTTCTTCGAGTAGAAGTGACTTTAAGAAGGTGAAATTAACTAACCACATATTTGATCGATACTTGGATTGACATTGTTTAATATTTCAAGATAACTAGTAAATAAAAAATTAGGGTACTTCAACAAAGGATTATATAATCAATAGGTGGGAGTTTTCGGCAATTCTTCAAACAGAAAAGAGCATAATATGACAAAAATGCCTAACTACCTATTTGATCGCCGCGCAAAACATTTGCTGTGATCCTTAACTTGACTCTAGCTATTATTTGAAGCGTAATAACAAATAAAAAAAGATGATACCTCAACATAGTGTTATCTATAGAAAAGTCGCAATTTTCCTAAGGTTCTTCGAGTAGAAATGACTTTAACAAGGTAAAATTAACTAACTACATATTTGATCGATACATGGATTGACAATGCTTAAAATTTCAAGATAACTAATAAATAAAAAATTAGGGTACTTCAACAAAGGATTATATATTCAATAGGTAGGAGTTTTCGGCAATTCGTCAAACAGAAATGAGCATAATATGACAAAAAATGCCTAACTACATATTTGATCGCCGCCCAAAACAGTTGCAGTGATCCTTAACTTTACTCTAGCTATTATTTGAAGCGTAATAATAAATAAAAAAATGATGATACAACAACATAGTGTTATCTATACAAAAGTCGCAATTTTCCTAAGGTTCTTCGAGTAGAAATGACTTTAAGAAGGTAAAATTAACTAACTACTTATTTGATCGATACATGGATTGACAATGCTTAAAATTTCAAGATAACTAATAAATAAAAAATTAGGGTACTTCAACAAAGGATTATATATTCAATAGGTGGGAGTTTTCGGCAATTCGTCAAACATATTTGATCGCCGCGCAAAACATTTGCAGCAATCCTTAACTTTACTCTAGCTATTATTTGAAGCGTAATAATAAATAAAAAAAAATGATGATACATCAACATGGTGTTATCTATACAAAAGTCGCAATATTCCTAAGGTTCTTCGAGTTGAAGTGACTTTAAGAAGGTGAAATTAACTAACCACCTATTTGATCGATACCTGGATTGACAATGTTTTATATTTCAAAATAACTAGTAAATAAAAAATTAGGGTACTTCAACAAAGGATTATATATTCAATAGGTAGGAGTTTTCGGCAATTCTTCAAACAGAAAAGAGCATAATATGACAAAAATGCCTAACTACCTATTTGATCGCCGCGCAAAACATTGGCAGTGATCCCTAACTTGACTATAACTATTATTTGAAGCGTAATAATAAATAAAAAAATGATTATACCTCAACATAGTGTTATCAATAGAAAAGTCGCAATTTTCCTAAGGTTCTTCGAGTAGAAATGACTTAAAGAAGGTAAAATTAACTAACTACCTATATGATCGATACTTGGATTGACAATGCTTAATATTTCAAGATAACTAATAAATAAAAAATTAGGGTACTTCAACAAAGGATTGTATATTCAATAGGTAGGAGTTTTCGGCAATTCTTCAAACAGAAAAGAGCATAATATGACAAAAATGCCTAACAACCAATTTGATCGCCACGTAAAACATTTGCAGTGATCCTTAACTTGACTCTAGCTATTATTTGAAGCGTAATAACAATTAAAAAAATGATGATACCTCAACATAGTGTTATCTATAGAAAAGTCGCAATTTTCCTAAGGTTCTTCGAAAAGAAATGACTTTAACAAGGTAAAATTAACTAACTACCTATTTGATCGATACATGGATTGACAATGCTTAAAATTTCAAGATAACTAATAAATAAAAAATTAGGGTACTTCAACAAAGGATTATATATTCAATAGGTATGAGTTTTCGGCAATTCGTCAAACAGAAATGAGCAAAATATGACAAAAAATGCCTAACTACATATTTGATCGCCGTGCAAAACATTTGCAGCGTTCCTTAACTTTACTCTAGCTATTATTTGAAGCGTAATGATAAATAAAAAAATGATGATACATCAACATGGTGTTATCTATACAAAAGTCGTATCTTTCCTAAGGTTCTTCGAGTAGAAGTGACTTTAAGAAGGTGAAATTAACTAACCACCTATTTGATCGATACTTGGATTGACAATGTTTAATATTTCAAGATAACTAGTAAATAAAAAATTAGGGTACTTCTACAAAGGATTATATAATCAATAGGCAGGAGTTTTCGGCAATTCTTCAAACAGAAAAGAGCATAATATGACAAAAATGCCTAACTACCTATTTGATCGCCGCGCAAAACATTGGCAGTGATCCTTAACTTGACTATAGCTATTATTTGAAGCGTAATAATAAATAAAAAAATGATTATACCTCAACATAGTGTTATCAATAGAAAAGTCGCAATTTTCCAAAGGTTCTTCGAGTTGAAATGATTTTAAGAAGGTAAAATTAACTAACTACCTATTTGATCGATACTTGGATTGACAATGCTTAATATTTCAAGATAACTAATAAATAAAAAATTATGCTACTTTAACAAAGGATTATATATTCAATAGGTAGGAGTTTTCGGCAATTCTTCAAACAGAAAAGAGCATAATATGACAAAAATGCCTAACTAACTATTTGATCGCCGGGCAAAACATTGGCAGTGATCCTTAACTTGACTATAGCTATTATTTGAAGCGTAATAATAAATAAAAAAATGATGATACATCAACATGGTGTTATCTATACAAAAGTTGCAATTTTCCTAAGATTCTTCGAGTGGAAGTGACTTTAAGAAGGTGAAATTAACTAACCACCTATTTGATCGATACTTGGATTGACAATGTTTAATATTTCAAGATAACTAGTAAATAAAAAATTAGGGTACTTCAACAAAGGATTATATAATCAATAGGTGGGAGTTTTCGGCAATTCTTCAAACAGAAAAGAGCATAATATGACAAAAATGCCTAACTACCTATTTGATCGCCGCGCAAAACATTTGCAGTGATCCTTAACTTGACCCTAGCTATTATTTGAAGCGTAATAACAATTAAAAAAATGATGATACCTCAACATAGTGTTATCTATAGAAAAGTCGCAATTTTCCTAAGGTTCTTCGAAAAGAAATGACTTTAACAAGGTAAAATTAACTAACTACCTATTTGATCGATACATGGATTGACAATGCTTAAAATTTCAAGATAACTAATAAATAAAAAATTAGGGTACTTCAACAAAGGATTATATATTCAATAGGTATGAGTTTTCGGCAATTCGTCAAACAGAAATGAGCAAAATATGACAAAAAATGCCTAACTACATATTTGATCGCCGTGCAAAACATTTGCAGCGTTCCTTAACTTTACTCTAGCTATTATTTGAAGCGTAATGATAAATAAAAAAATGATGATACATCAACATGGTGTTATCTATACAAAAGTCGTATCTTTCCTAAGGTTCTTCGAGTAGAAGTGACTTTAAGAAGGTGAAATTAACTAACCACCTATTTGATCGATACTTGGATTGACAATGTTTAATATTTCAAGATAACTAGTAAATAAAAAATTAGGGTACTTCTACAAAGGATTA
The DNA here is from genome assembly GCA_021437785.1 of Rhodomyrtus psidioides. Taxonomy (NCBI): domain Eukaryota; kingdom Viridiplantae; phylum Streptophyta; class Magnoliopsida; order Myrtales; family Myrtaceae; genus Rhodomyrtus; species Rhodomyrtus psidioides. The sequence goes on along the minus strand of JAILYB010000059.1, from coordinate 4,083,470 downwards.
TATAATCAATAGGCAGGAGTTTTCGGCAATTCTTCAAACAGAAAAGAGCATAATATGACAAAAATGCCTAACTACCTATTTGATCGCCGCGCAAAACATTGGCAGTGATCCTTAACTTGACTATAGCTATTATTTGAAGCGTAATAATAAATAAAAAAATGATTATACCTCAACATAGTGTTATCAATAGAAAAGTCGCAATTTTCCAAAGGTTCTTCGAGTTGAAATGATTTTAAGAAGGTAAAATTAACTAACTACCTATTTGATCGATACTTGGATTGACAATGCTTAATATTTCAAGATAACTAATAAATAAAAATTTATGCTACTTTAACAAAGGATTATATATTCAATAGGTAGGAGTTTTCGGCAATTCTTCAAACAGAAAAGAGCATAATATGACAAAAATGCCTAACTACCTATTTGATCGCCGGGCAAAACATTGGCAGTGATCCTTAACTTGACTATAGCTATTATTTGAAGCGTAATAATAAATAAAAAAATGATGATACATCAACATGGTGTTATCTATACAAAAGTCGCAATTTTCCTAAGATTCTTCGAGTGGAAGTGACTTTAAGAAGGTGAAATTAACTAACCACCTATTTGATCGATACTTGGAATGACAATGTTTAATATTTCAAGAAAACTAGTAAATAAAAAATTAGGGTACTTCAACAAAGGATTATATAATCAATAGGTGGGAGTTTTCGGCAATTCTTCAAACAGAAAAGAGCATAATATGACAAAAATGCCTAACTACCTATTTGATCGCCGCGCAAAACATTTGCAGTGATCCTTAACTTGACTCTAGCTATTATTTGAAGCGTAATGATAAATAAAAAAATGATGATACATCAACATGGTGTTATCTATACAAAAGTCGCAATTTTCCTAAGGTTCTTCGAGTAGAAGTGACTTTAAGAAGGTGAAATTAACTAACCACCTATTTGATCAATACTTGGATTGACAATGTTTAATATTTCAAGATAACTAGTAAATAAAAAATTAGGGTACTTCTACAAAGGATTATATATTCAATAGGCAGGAGTTTTCGGCAATTCTTCAAACAGAAAAGAGCATAATATGACAAAAATGCCTAACTACCTATTTGATCGCCGCGCAAAACATTGGCAGTGATCCTTAACTTGACTATAGCTATTATTTGAATAGTAATAATAAATAAAAAAATGATTATACCCCAACATAGTGTTATCAATAGAAAAGTCGCAATTTTCCTAAGGTTCTTCGAGTAGAAATGACTTTAAGAAGGTAAAATTAACTAACTACCTATTTGATCGATACTTGTATTGACAATCCTTAATATTTCAAGATAACTAATAAATAAAAAATTAGGGTACTTCAACAAAGGATTGTATATTCAATAAGTAGGAGTTTTCGGCAATTCGTCAAACAGAAAAGGGCATAATATGAGAAAAATGCCTAACTAACTATTTGATGGCCGCGCAAAACATTTGCAGTGATCCTTAACTTGACTCTAGCTATTATTTGAAGCGTAATAATAAATAAAAAAATGATCATATCAACATAGTGTTATCTATACAAAAGTCGCAATTTTACTAAGGTTCTTCGAGTAGAAATGACTTTAAGAAGGTGAAATTAACTAACTTCCTATTTGATCGATACTTGGATTGACAATGCTTAATATTTCAAGATAACTAATAAATAAAAAATTAGCGTACTTCAACAAAGGATTATATAATCAATAGGTGGGACTTTTCGGCAATTCTTCAAACAGAAAAGAGCATAATATGACAAAAATGCCTAACTACCTATTTGATCGCCGCGCAAAACATTTGCAGTGATCCTTAACTTGACTCTAGCTATTATTTGAAGCGTAATAACAAATAAAAAAATGATGATACCTCAAAATAGTGTTATCTATAGAAAAGTCGCAATTTTCCTAAGGTTCTTCGAGTAGAAATGTCTTTAAGAAGGTAAAATTAACTAACCACCTATTTGATCGATCCATGGATTGACAATGCTTAAAATTTCAAGATAACTAGTAAATAAAAAATTAGGGTACATCAACAAAGGATTATATATTCAATAGGTAGGAGTTTTCGGCAATTCTTCAAACAGAAAAGAGCATAATATGACAAAAATGCCTAACAACCAATTTGATCGCCACGTAAAACATTTGCAGTGATCCTTAACTTGACTATAGCTATTATTTGAAGCGTAATAATAAATAAAAAAATGATTATACCTCAATATAGTGTTATCAATAGAAAAGTCGCAATTTTCCAAAGGTTCTTCGAGTTGAAATGACTTTAAGAAGGTAAAATTAACTAACTACCTATTTGATCGATACTTGGATTGACAATGCTTAATATTTCAAGATAACTAATAAATAAAAAATTAGGGTACTTCAACAAAGGATTATATAATCAATAGGTGGGACTTTTCGGCAATTCTTCAAACAGAAAAGAGCATAATATGACAAAAATGACTAACTACCTATTTGATCGCCGCGCAAAACATTTGCAGTGATCCTTAACTTGACACTAGCTATTATTTGAAGCGTAATAACAAATAAAAAAAAGATGATACCTCAACATAGTGTTATCTATAGAAAAGTCGCAATTTTCCTAAGATTCTTCGTGTAGAAATGACTTTAAGAAGGTAAAATTAACTAACCACCTATTTGATCGATACCTGGATTGACAATGTTTTATATTTCAAAATAACTAGTAAATAAAAAATTAGGGTACTTCAACAAAGGATTATATATTCAATAGGTAGGAGTTTTCGGCAATTCTTCAAACAGAAAAGAGCATAATATGACAAAAATGCCTAACTACCTATTTGATCGCCGCGCAAAACATTGGCAGTGATCCCTAACTTGACTATAACTATTATTTGAAGCGTAATAATAAATAAAAAAATGATTATACCTCAACATAGTGTTATCAATAGAAAAGTCGCAATTTTCCTAAGGTTCTTCGAGTAGAAATGACTTAAAGAAGGTAAAATTAACTAACTACCTATATGATCGATACTTGGATTGACAATGCTTAATATTTCAAGATAACTAATAAATAAAAAATTAGGGTACTTCAACAAAGGATTGTATATTCAATAGGTAGGAGTTTTCGGCAATTCTTCAAACAGAAAAGAGCATAATATGACAAAAATGCCTAACAACCAATTTGATCGCCACGTAAAACATTTGCAGTGATCCTTAACTTGACTATAGCTATTATTTGAAGCGTAATAATAAATAAAAAAATGATTATACCTCAATATAGTGTTATCAATAGAAAAGTCGCAATTTTCCAAAGGTTCTTCGAGTTGAAATGACTTTAAGAAGGTAAAATTAACTAACTACCTATTTGATCGATACTTGGATTGACAATGCTTAATATTTCAAGATAACTAATAAATAAAAAATTAGGGTACTTCAACAAAGGATTATATAATCAATAGGTGGGACTTTTCGGCAATTCTTCAAACAGAAAAGAGCATAATATGACAAAAATGCCTAACTACCTATTTGATCGCCGCGCAAAACATTTGCAGTGATCCTTAACTTGACACTAGCTATTATTTGAAGCGTAATAACAAATAAAAAAAAGATGATACCTCAACATAGTGTTATCTATAGAAAAGTCGCAATTTTCCTAAGATTCTTCGTGTAGAAATGACTTTAAGAAGGTAAAATTAACTAACCACCTATTTGATCGATACATGGATTGACAATGCTTAAAATTTCAAGATAACTAGTAAATAAAAAATTAGGGTACATCAACAAAGGATTATATATTCAATAGGTAGGAGTTTTCCGCAATTCGTCAAACAGAAATGAGCCTAATATGACAAAAAATGCCTAACAACCAATTTGATCGCCACGTAAAACATTTGCAGTGATCCTTAACTTGACTCTAGCTATTTTTTGAAGCGTAATAACAAATAAAAAAATGATGATACCTCAACATAGAGTTATCTATAGAAAAGTCGCAATTTTCCTAAGGTTCTTCGAGTAGAAATGACTTTAACAAGGTAAATTTAACTCACTACCTATTTGATCGATACATGGATTGAAAATGCTTAAAATTTCAAGATAACTAATGAATAAAAAATTACGGTACTTCAACAAAGGATTATATATTCAATAGGTAGGAGTTTTCGGCAATTCGTCAAACAGAAATGAGCATAATATGACAAAAAATGCCTAACTACATATTTGATCGCTGCACAAAACATTTGCAGTGATCCTTAACTTTACTCTAGCTATTATTTGAAGCGTAATAATTACTAACAAATTGATGATACATCAACATAGTGTTATCTATACAAAAGTCGCAATTTTCCTAAGGTTCTTCGAGTAGAAGTGACTTTAAGAAGGTGAAATTAACTAACCACATATTTGATCGATACTTGGATTGACATTGTTTAATATTTCAAGATAACTAGTAAATAAAAAATTAGGGTACTTCAACAAAGGATTATATAATCAATAGGTGGGAGTTTTCGGCAATTCTTCAAACAGAAAAGAGCATAATATGACAAAAATGCCTAACTACCTATTTGATCGCCGCGCAAAACATTTGCTGTGATCCTTAACTTGACTCTAGCTATTATTTGAAGCGTAATAACAAATAAAAAAATGATGATACCTCAACATAGTGTTATCTATAGAAAAGTCGCAATTTTCCTAAGGTTCTTCGAGTAGAAATGACTTTAACAAGGTAAAATTAACTAACTACCTATTTGATCGATACATGGATTGACAATGCTTAAAATTTCAAGATAACTAATAAATAAAAAATTAGGGTACTTCAACAAAGGATTATATATTCAATAGGTAGGAGTTTTCGGCAATTCGTCAAACAGAAATGAGCATAATATGACAAAAAATGCCTAACTACATATTTGATCGCCGCCCAAAACAGTTGCAGTGATCCTTAACTTTACTCTAGCTATTATTTGAAGCGTAATAATAAATAAAAAAATGATGATACAACAACATAGTGTTATCTATACAAAAGTCGCAATTTTCCTAAGGTTCTTCGAGTAGAAATGACTTTAAGAAGGTAAAATTAACTAACTACTTATTTGATCGATACATGGATTGACAATGCTTAAAATTTCAAGATAACTAATAAATAAAAAATTAGGGTACTTCAACAAAGGATTATATATTCAATAGGTGGGAGTTTTCGGCAATTCGTCAAACATATTTGATCGCCGCGCAAAACATTTGCAGCAATCCTTAACTTTACTCTAGCTATTATTTGAAGCGTAATAATAAATAAAAAAAAATGATGATACATCAACATGGTGTTATCTATACAAAAGTCGCAATATTCCTAAGGTTCTTCGAGTTGAAGTGACTTTAAGAAGGTGAAATTAACTAACCACCTATTTGATCGATACCTGGATTGACAATGTTTTATATTTCAAAATAACTAGTAAATAAAAAATTAGGGTACTTCAACAAAGGATTATATATTCAATAGGTAGGAGTTTTCGGCAATTCTTCAAACAGAAAAGAGCATAATATGACAAAAATGCCTAACTACCTATTTGATCGCCGCGCAAAACATTGGCAGTGATCCCTAACTTGACTATAACTATTATTTGAAGCGTAATAATAAATAAAAAAATGATTATACCTCAACATAGTGTTATCAATAGAAAAGTCGCAATTTTCCTAAGGTTCTTCGAGTAGAAATGACTTAAAGAAGGTAAAATTAACTAACTACCTATATGATCGATACTTGGATTGACAATGCTTAATATTTCAAGATAACTAATAAATAAAAAATTAGGGTACTTCAACAAAGGATTGTATATTCAATAGGTAGGAGTTTTCGGCAATTCGTCAAACAGAAAAGAGCATAATATGACAAAAATGCCTAACTACCTATTTGATCGCCGTGCAAAATATTTGTAGTGATCCTTAACTAGACTATAGCTATTATTTGAAGCGTAATAATAAATAAAAAAATGATTATACCTCAACATAGTGTTATCAATAGAAAAGTCGCAATTTTCCTAAGGTTCTTCGAGTTGAAATGACTTTAAGAAGGTAAAATTAACTAACTACCTATTTGATCGATACATGGATTGACAATGCTTAAAATTTCAAGATAACTAGTAAATAAAAAATTAGGGTACTTCAACAAAGGATTATATATTCAATAGGTAGGAGTTTTCGGCAATTCTTCAAACAGAAAAGAGCTTAATATGAAAAAAATGCCTAACTACCTATTTGATCGCCGTGCAAAATATTTGCAGTGATCCTTAACTTGACTCTAGCTATTGCTATTATTTGAAGCGTAATAATAAATAAAAAAATGATGATACATCAACATAGTGTCATCTATACAAAAGTCGCAATTTTCCTAAGGTTCTTCGAGTTGAAATGACTTTAAGAAGGTAAAATTAACTAACTACCTATTTGATCGATATTTGGATTGACAATGCTTAATATTTCAAGATAACTAATAAATAAAAAATTAGGGTACTTCAATAAAGGATTATATATTCAATAGGTAGGAGTTTTCGGCAATTCGTCAAACAGAAATGAGCATAATATGACAAAAATGCCTAACTACCTATTTGATCGCCGCGCAAAACATTTGCAACGATCCTTAACTTGACTCTAGCTATTTTGTGAAGCGTAATAACAATTAAAAAAATGATCATACATCAAAATAGTGTTATCTATACAAAAGTCGCAATTTTACTAAGGTTCTTCGAGTAGAAATGACTTTAAGAAGGTGAAATTAACTAACTACCTATTTGATCGATACTTGGATTGACAATGCTTTATATTTCAAGATAACTAATAAATAAAAAATTAGGGTACTTCAACAAAGGATTATATATTCAATAGGTAGGAGTTTTCGGCAATTCGTCAAACAGAAAAGAGCATAATATGACAAAAATGCCTAACTAACTATTTGATGGCCGCGCAAAACATTTGCAGTTATCCTTAACTTGACTCTAGCTATTATTTGAAGCGTAATAATAAATAAAAAAATGATCATACATCAACATAGTGTTATCTATACAAAAGTCGCAATTTTCCTGAGGTTCTTCGAGTAGAAATGACTGTAAGAAGGTAAAATTAACTAACCGCCTGTTTGATCGATACATGGAATGACAATGCTTAAAATTTTAAGATAACTAATAGATAAAAATTTAGGGTACTTCTACAAAGGATTATATATTCAATAAGTAGGAGTTTTCGGCAATTCGTCAAACAGAAATGAGCAAATTATGACAAAAATGCCTAACTAACTATTTGATTGCCGCGCAAAACATTTGCAGTGATCCTTAACTTGACTGTAGCTATTATTTGAAGCGTAATAATAAATAAAAAAAATGATCATATATCAACATAGTGTTATCTATACAAAAGTCGCAATTTTACTAAGGTTCTTCGAGTTGAAATGACTTTAAGAAGGTGAAATTAACTAACTACCTATTTGATCGATACTTGGATTGACAATGCTTAATATTTCAAGATAACTAATAAATGAAAAATTATGGTACTTCAACAAAGGATTATATATTCAATAGGTAGGAGTTTTCGGCAATTCTTCAAACAGAAAAGTGCATAATATGACAAAAATGCCTAACTACCTATTTGATCGCCGCGCAAAACATTTGCTGTGATCCTTAACTTGACTCTAGCTATTATTTGAAGCGTAATAACAAATAAAAAAATGATGATACCTCAACATAGTGTTATCTATAGAAAAGTCGCAATTTTCCTAAGGTTCTTCGAGTAGAAATGACTTTAACAAGGTAAAATTAACTAACTACCTATTTGATCGATACATGGATTGACAATGCTTAAAATTTCAAGATAACTAATAAATAAAAAATTAGGGTACTTCAACAAAGGATTATATATTCAATAGGTAGGAGTTTTCGGCAATTCGTCAAACAGAAATGAGCATAATATGACAAAAAATGCCTAACAACATATTTGATCGCTGCACAAAACATTTGCAGTGATCCTTAACTTTACTCTAGCTATTATTTGAAGCGTAATAATAACTAACAAATTGATGATACATCAACATAGTGTTATCTATACAAAAGTCGCAATTTTCCTAAGGTTCTTCGAGTAGAAGTGACTTTAAGAAGGTGAAATTAACTAACCACATATTTGATCGATACTTGGATTGACATTGTTTAATATTTCAAGATAACTAGTAAATAAAAAATTAGGGTACTTCAACAAAGGATTATATAATCAATAGGTGGGAGTTTTCGGCAATTCTTCAAACAGAAAAGAGCATAATATGACAAAAATGCCTAACTACCTATTTGATCGCCGCGCAAAACATTTGCTGTGATCCTTAACTTGACTCTAGCTATTATTTGAAGCGTAATAACAAATAAAAAAATGATGATACCTCAACATAGTGTTATCTATAGAAAAGTCGCAATTTTCCTAAGGTTCTTCGAGTAGAAATGACTTTAAGAAGGTAAAATTAACTAACTACCTATTTGATCGATACATGGATTGACAATGCTTAAAATTTCAAGATAACTAATAAATAAAAAATTAGGGTACTACAACAAAGGATTATATATTCAATAGGTAGGAGTTTTCGGCAATTCGTCAAACAGAAATGAGCATAATATGACAAAAAATGCCTAACTACATATTTGATCGCCGCCCAAAACAGTTGCAGTGATCCTTAACTTTACTCTAGCTATTATTTGAAGCGTAATAATAAATAAAAAAATGATGATACAACAACATAGTGTTATCTATACAAAAGTCGCAATTTTCCTAAGGTTCTTCGAGTAGAAATGACTTTAAGAAGGTAAAATTAACTAACTACTTATTTGATCGATACATGGATTGACAATGCTTAAAATTTCAAGATAACTAATAAATAAAAAATTAGGGTACTTCAACAAAGGATTATATATTCAATAGGTGGGAGTTTTCGGCAATTCGTCAAACATATTTGATCGCCGCGCAAAACATTTGCAGCAATCCTTAACTTTACTCTAGCTATTATTTGAAGGGTAATAATAAATAAAAAAAAATGATGATACATCAACATGGTGTTATCTATACAAAAGTCGCAATATTCCTAAGGTTCTTCGAGTTGAAGTGACTTTAAGAAGGTGAAATTAACTAACCACCTATTTGATCGATACCTGGATTGACAATGTTTTATATTTCAAAATAACTAGTAAATAAAAAATTAGGGTACTTCAACAAAGGATTATATATTCAATAGGTAGGAGTTTTCGGCAATTCTTCAAACAGAAAAGAGCATAATATGACAAAAATGCCTAACTACCTATTTGATCGCCGCGCAAAACATTGGCAGTGATCCCTAACTTGACTATAACTATTATTTGAAGCGTAATAATAAATAAAAAAATGATTATACCTCAACATAGTGTTATCAATAGAAAAGTCGCAATTTTCCTAAGGTTCTTCGAGTAGAAATGACTTAAAGAAGGTAAATTTAACTAACTACCTATTTGATCGATACTTGGATTGACAATGCTTAATATTTCAAGATAACTAATAAATAAAAAATTAGGGTACTTCAACAAAGGATTGTATATTCAATAGGTAGGAGTTTTCGGCAATTCGTCAAACAGAAAAGAGCATAATATGACAAAAATGCCTAACTACCTATTTGATCGCCGTGCAAAATATTTGTAGTGATCCTTAACTAGACTATAGCTATTATTTGAAGCGTAATAATAAATAAAAAAATGATTATACCTCAACATAGTGTTATCAATAGAAAAGTCGCAATTTTCCTAAGGTTCTTCGAGTTGAAATGACTTTAAGAAGGTAAAATTAACTAACTACCTATTTGATCGATACATGGATTGACAATGCTTAAAATTTCAAGATAACTAGTAAATAAAAAATTAGGGTACTTCAACAAAGGATTATATATTCAATAGGTAGGAGTTTTCGGCAATTCTTCCAACAGAAAAGAGCTTAATATGACAAAAATGCCTAACTACCTATTTGATCGCCGTGCAAAATATTTGCAGTGATCCTTAACTTGACTCTAGCTATTGCTATTATTTGAAGCGTAATAATAAATAAAAAAATGATGATACATCAACATAGTGTCATCTATACAAAAGTCGCAATATTCCTAAGGTTCTTCGAGTAGAAATGACTTTAAGAAGGTGAAATTAACTAACTACCTATTTGATCGATATTTGGATTGACAATGCTTAATATTTCAAGATAACTAATAAATAAAAAATTAGGGTACTTCAACAAAGGATTATATATTCAATAGGTAGGAGTTTTCGGCAATTCGTCAAACAGAAATGAGCATAATATGACAAAAATGCCTAACTACCTATTTGATCGCCGCGCAAAACATTTGCAACGATCCTTAACTTGACTCTAGCTATTTTGTGAAGCGTAATAACAATTAAAAAAATGATCATACATCAAAATAGTGTTATCTATACAAAATTCGCAATTTTACTAAGGTTCTTCGAGTAGAAATGACTTTAAGAAGGTGAAATTAACTAACTACCTATTTGATCGATACTTGGATTGACAATGCTTTATATTTCAAGATAACTAATAAATAAAAAATTAGGGTACTTCAACAAAGGATTATATATTCAATAGGTAGGAGTTTTCGGCAATTCGTCAAACAGAAAAGAGCATAATATGACAAAAATGCCTAACTAACTATTTGATGGCCGCGCAAAACATTTGCAGTGATCCTTAACTTGACTTTAGCTATTATTTGAAGCGTAATAATAAATAAAAAAATGATCATACATCAACATAGTGTTATCTATACAAAAGTCGCAATTTTCCTGAGGTTCTTCGAGTAGAAATGACTGTAAGAAGGTAAAATTAACTAACCACCTGTTTGATCGATACATGGAATGACAATGCTTAAAATTTTAAGATAACTAATAGATAAAAAATTAGGGTACTTCTACAAAGGATTATATATTCAATAAGTAGGAGTTTTCGGCAATTCGTCAAACAGAAATGAGCATAATATGACAAAAATGCCTAACTAACTATTTGATGGCCGCGCAAAACATTTGCAGTGATCCTTAACTTGACTGTAGCTATTATTTGAAGCGTAATAATAAATAAAAAAATGATCATATATCAACATAGTGTTATCTATACAAAAGTCGCAATTTTACTAAGGTTCTTCGAGTAGAAATGACTTTAAGAAGGTGAAATTAACTAACTACCTATTTGATCGATACTTGGATTGACAATGCTTAATATTTCAAGATAACTAATAAATGAAAAATTATGGTACTTCAACAAAGGATTATATATTCAATAGGTAGGAGTTTTCGGCAATTCTTCAAACAGAAAAGTGCATAATATGACAAAAATGCCTAACTACCTATTTGATCGCCGCGCAAAACATTTGCTGTGATCCTTAACTTGACTCTAGCTATTATTTGAAGCGTAATAACAAATAAAAAAATGATGATACCTCAACATAGTGTTATCTATAGAAAAGTCGCAATTTTCCTAAGGTTCTTCGAGTAGAAATGACTTTAACAAGGTAAAATTAACTAACTACCTATTTGTTCGATACATGTATTGACAATGCTTAAAATTTCAAGATAACTAATAAATAAAAAATTAGGGTACTTCAACAAAGGATTATATATTCAATAGGTAGGAGTTTTCGGCAATTCGTCAAACAGAAATGAGCATAATATGACAAAAAATGCCTAACTACATATTTGATCGCCGCCCAAAACAGTTGCAGTGATCCTTAACTTTACTCTAGCTATTATTTGAAGCGTAATAATAAATAAAAAAATGATGATACAACAACATAGTGTTATCTATACAAAAGTCGCAATTTTCCTAAGGTTCTTCGAGTAGAAATGACTTTAAGAAGGTAAAATTAACTAACTACTTATTTGATCGATACATGGATTGACAATGCTTAAAATTTCAAGATAACTAATAAATAAAAAATTAGGGTACTTCAACAAAGGATTATATATTCAATAGGTGGGAGTTTTCGGCAATTCGTCAAACATATTTGATCGCCGCGCAAAACATTTGCAGCAATCCTTAACTTTACTCTAGCTATTATTTGAAGGGTAATAATAATAAAAAAAATGATGATACATCAACATGGTGTTATCTATACAAAAGTCGGAATATTCCTAAGGTTCTTCGAGTTGAAGTGACTTTAAGAAGGTGAAATTAACTAACCACCTATTTGATCGATACCTGGATTGACAATGTTTTATATTTCAAAATAACTGGTAAATAAAAAATTAGGGTACTTCAACAAAGGATTATATATTCAATAGGTAGGAGTTTTCGGCAATTCTTCAAACAGAAAAGAGCATAATATGACAAAAATGCCTAACTACCTATTTGATCGCCGCGCAAAACATTGGCAGTGATCCCTAACTTGACTATAACTATTATTTGAAGCGTAATAATAAATAAAAAAATGATTATACCTCAACATGGTGTTATCAATAGAAAAGTCGCAATTTTCCTAAGGTTCTTCGAGTAGAAATGACTTAAAGAAGGTAAAATTAACTAACTACCTATTTGATCGATACTTGGATTGACAATGCTTAATATTTCAAGATAACTAATAAATAAAAAATTAGGGTACTTCAACAAAGGATTGTATATTCAATAGGTAGGAGTTTTCGGCAATTCGTCAAACAGAAAAGAGCATAATATAAACAAAAATGCCTAACTACCTATTTGGTCGCCGTGCAAAATATTTGTAGTGATCCTTAACTAGACTATAGCTATTATTTGAAGCATAATAATAAATTAAAAAATGATTATACCTCAACATAGTGTTATCAATAGAAAAGTCGCAATTTTCCTAAGGTTCTTCGAGTTGAAATGACTTTAAGAAGGTAAAATTAACTAACTACCTATTTGATCGATACATGGATTGACAATGCCTAAAATTTCAAGATAACTAGTAAATAAAAAATTAGGGTACTTCAACAAAGGATTATATATTCAATAGGTAGGAGTTTTCGGCAATTCTTCAAACAGAAAAGAGCTTAATATGACAAAAATGCCTAACTACCTATTTGATCGCCGTGCAAAATATTTGCAGTGATCCTTAACTTGACTCTAGCTATTGCTATTATTTGAAGCGTAATAATAAATAAAAAAATGATGATACATCAACATAGTGTCATCTATACAAAAGTCGCAATATTCCTAAGGTTCTTCGAGTAGAAATGATTTTAAGAAGGTGAAATTAACTAACTACCTATTTGATCGATATTTGGATTGACAATGCTTAATATTTCAAGATAACTAATAAATAAAAAATTAGGGTACTTCAACAAAGGATTATATATTCAATAGGTAGGAGTTTTCGGCAATTCGTCAAACAGAAATGAGCATAATATGACAAAAATGCCTAACTACCTATTTGATCGCCGCGCAAAACATTTGCAACGATCCTTAACTTGACTCTAGCTATTTTGTGAAGCGTAATAACAATTAAAAAATGATCATACATCAAAATAGTGTTATCTATACAAAAGTCGCAATTTTACTAAGGTTCTTCGAGTAGAAATGACTTTAAGAAGGTGAAATTAACTAACTACCTATTTGATCGATACTTGGATTGACAATGCTTTATATTTCAACATAACTAATAAATAAAAAATTAGGGTACTTCAACAAAGGATTATATATTCAATACGTAGGAGTTTTCGGCAATTCGTCAAACAGAAAAGAGCATAATATGACAAAAATGCCTAACTAACTATTTGATGGCCGCGCAAAACATTTGCAGTGATCCTTAACTTGACTCTAGCTATTATTTGAAGCGTAATAATAAATAAAAAAATGATCATACATCAACATAGTGTTATCTATACAAAAGTCGCAATTTTCCTGAGGTTCTTCGAGTAAAATTAACTAACCACCTGTTTGATCGATATATGGAATGACAATGCTTAAAATTTTAAGATAACTAATAGATAAAAAATTAGGGTACTTCTACAAAGGATTATATATTCAATAAGTAGAAGTTTTCGGCAATTCGTCAAACAGAAATGAGCGTAATATGACAAAAATGCCTAACTAACTATTTGATGGCCGCGCAAAACATTTGCAGTGATCCTTAACTTGACTGTAGCTATTATTTGAAGCGTAATAATAAATAAAAAAAATGATCATATATCAACATAGTGTTATCTATACAAAAGTCGCAATTTTACTAAGGTTCTTCGAGTAGAAATGACTTTAAGAAGGTGAAATTAACTAACTACCTATTTGATCGATACTTGGATTGACAATGCTTAATATTTCAAGATAACTAATAAATGAAAAATTATGGTACTTCAACAAAGGATTATATATTCAATAGGTAGGAGTTTTCGGCAATTCTTCAAACAGAAAAGTGCATAATATGACAAAAATGCCTAACTACCTATTTGATCGCCGCGCAAAACATTTGCTGTGATCCTTAACTTGACTCTAGCTATTATTTGAAGCGTAATAACAAATAAAAAAATGATGATACCTCAACATAGTGTTATCTATAGAAAAGTCGCAATTTTCCTAAGGTTCTTCGAGTAGAAATGACTTTAACAAGGTAAAATTAACTAACTACCTATTTGTTCGATACATGTATTGACAATGCTTAAAATTTCAAGATAACTAATAAATAAAAAATTAGGGTACTTCAACAAAGGATTATATATTCAATAGGTAGGAGTTTTCGGCAATTCGTCAAACAGAAATGAGCATAATATGACAAAAAATGCCTAACTACATATTTGATCGCCGCCCAAAACAGTTGCAGTGATCCTTAACTTTACTCTAGCTATTATTTGAAGCGTAATAATAAATAAAAAAATGATGATACAACAACATAGTGTTATCTATACAAAAGTCGCAATTTTCCTAAGGTTCTTCGAGTAGAAATGACTTTAAGAAGGTAAAATTAACTAACTACTTATTTGATCGATACATGGATTGACAATGCTTAAAATTTCAAGATAACTAATAAATAAAAAATTAGGGTACTTCAACAAAGGATTATATATTCAATAGGTGGGAGTTTTCGGCAATTCGTCAAACATATTTGATCGCCGCGCAAAACATTTGCAGCAATCCTTAACTTTACTCTAGCTATTATTTGAAGGGTAATAATAATAAAAAAAATGATGATACATCAACATGGTGTTATCTATACAAAAGTCGGAATATTCCTAAGGTTCTTCGAGTTGAAGTGACTTTAAGAAGGTGAAATTAACTAACCACCTATTTGATCGATACCTGGATTGACAATGTTTTATATTTCAAAATAACTGGTAAATAAAAAATTAGGGTACTTCAACAAAGGATTATATATTCAATAGGTAGGAGTTTTCGGCAATTCTTCAAACAGAAAAGAGCATAATATGACAAAAATGCCTAACTACCTATTTGATCGCCGCGCAAAACATTGGCAGTGATCCCTAACTTGACTATAACTATTATTTGAAGCGTAATAATAAATAAAAAAATGATTATACCTCAACATGGTGTTATCAATAGAAAAGTCGCAATTTTCCTAAGGTTCTTCGAGTAGAAATGACTTAAAGAAGGTAAAATTAACTAACTACCTATTTGATCGATACTTGGATTGACAATGCTTAATATTTCAAGATAACTAATAAATAAAAAATTAGGGTACTTCAACAAAGGATTGTATATTCAATAGGTAGGAGTTTTCGGCAATTCGTCAAACAGAAAAGAGCATAATATAAACAAAAATGCCTAACTACCTATTTGGTCGCCGTGCAAAATATTTGTAGTGATCCTTAACTAGACTATAGCTATTATTTGAAGCATAATAATAAATTAAAAAATGATTATACCTCAACATAGTGTTATCAATAGAAAAGTCGCAATTTTCCTAAGGTTCTTCGAGTTGAAATGACTTTAAGAAGGTAAAATTAACTAACTACCTATTTGATCGATACATGGATTGACAATGCCTAAAATTTCAAGATAACTAGTAAATAAAAAATTAGGGTACTTCAACAAAGGATTATATATTCAATAGGTAGGAGTTTTCGGCAATTCTTCAAACAGAAAAGAGCTTAATATGACAAAAATGCCTAACTACCTATTTGATCGCCGTGCAAAATATTTGCAGTGATCCTTAACTTGACTCTAGCTATTGCTATTATTTGAAGCGTAATAATAAATAAAAAAATGATGATACATCAACATAGTGTCATCTATACAAAAGTCGCAATATTCCTAAGGTTCTTCGAGTAGAAATGATTTTAAGAAGGTGAAATTAACTAACTACCTATTTGATCGATATTTGGATTGACAATGCTTAATATTTCAAGATAACTAATAAATAAAAAATTAGGGTACTTCAACAAAGGATTATATATTCAATAGGTAGGAGTTTTCGGCAATTCGTCAAACAGAAATGAGCATAATATGACAAAAATGCCTAACTACCTATTTGATCGCCGCGCAAAACATTTGCAACGATCCTTAACTTGACTCTAGCTATTTTGTGAAGCGTAATAACAATTAAAAAATGATCATACATCAAAATAGTGTTATCTATACAAAAGTCGCAATTTTACTAAGGTTCTTCGAGTAGAAATGACTTTAAGAAGGTGAAATTAACTAACTACCTATTTGATCGATACTTGGATTGACAATGCTTTATATTTCAACATAACTAATAAATAAAAAATTAGGGTACTTCAACAAAGGATTATATATTCAATACGTAGGAGTTTTCGGCAATTCGTCAAACAGAAAAGAGCATAATATGACAAAAATGCCTAACTAACTATTTGATGGCCGCGCAAAACATTTGCAGTGATCCTTAACTTGACTCTAGCTATTATTTGAAGCGTAATAATAAATAAAAAAATGATCATACATCAACATAGTGTTATCTATACAAAAGTCGCAATTTTCCTGAGGTTCTTCGAGTAAAATTAACTAACCACCTGTTTGATCGATATATGGAATGACAATGCTTAAAATTTTAAGATAACTAATAGATAAAAAATTAGGGTACTTCTACAAAGGATTATATATTCAATAAGTAGAAGTTTTCGGCAATTCGTCAAACAGAAATGAGCGTAATATGACAAAAATGCCTAACTAACTATTTGATGGCCGCGCAAAACATTTGCAGTGATCCTTAACTTGACTGTAGCTATTATTTGAAGCGTAATAATAAATAAAAAAAATGATCATATATCAACATAGTGTTATCTATACAAAAGTCGCAATTTTACTAAGGTTCTTCGAGTAGAAATGACTTTAAGAAGGTGAAATTAACTAACTACCTATTTGATCGATACTTGGATTGACAATGCTTAATATTTCAAGATAACTAATAAATAAAAAATTAGCGTACTTCAACAAAGGATTATATATTCAATAGGTAGGAGTTTTCGGCAATTCGTCAAACAGAAATGAGCATAATATGACAAAAAATGCCTAACTACATATTTGATCGCCGCCCAAAACAGTTGCAGTGATCCTTAACTTTACTCTAGCTATTATTTGAAGCGTAATAATAAATAAAAAAATGATGATACAACAACATAGTGTTATCTATACAAAAGTCGCAATTTTCCTAAGGTTCTTCGAGTAGAAATGACTTTAAGAAGGTAAAATTAACTAACTACTTATTTGATCGATACATGGATTGACAATGCTTAAAATTTCAAGATAACTAATAAATAAAAAATTAGGGTACTTCAACAAAGGATTATATATTCAATAGGTGGGAGTTTTCGGCAATTCGTCAAACATATTTGATCGCCGCGCAAAACATTTGCAGCAATCCTTAACTTTACTCTAGCTATTATTTGAAGGGTAATAATAAATAAAAAAAAATGATGATACATCAACATGGTGTTATCTATACAAAAGTCGCAATATTCCTAAGGTTCTTCGAGTTGAAGTGACTTTAAGAAGGTGAAATTAACTAACCACCTATTTGATCGATACCTGGATTGACAATGTTTTATATTTCAAAATAACTAGTAAATAAAAAATTAGGGTACTTCAACAAAGGATTATATATTCAATAGGTAGGAGTTTTCGGCAATTCTTCAAACAGAAAAGAGCTTAATATGACAAAAATGCCTAACTACCTATTTGATCGCCGTGCAAAATATTTGCAGTGATCCTTAACTTGACTCTAGCTATTGCTATTATTTGAAGCGTAATAATAAATAAAAAAATGATGATACATCAACATAGTGTCATCTATACAAAAGTCGCAATATTCCTAAGGTTCTTCGAGTAGAAATGACTTTAAGAAGGTGAAATTAACTAACTACCTATTTGATCGATATTTGGATTGACAATGCTTAATATTTCAAGATAACTAATAAATAAAAAATTAGGGTACTTCAACAAAGGATTATCTATTCAATAGGTAGGAGTTTTCGGCAATTCGTCAAACAGAAATGAGCATAATATGACAAAAATGCCTAACTACCTATTTGATCGCCGCGCAAAACATTTGCAACGATCCTTAACTTGACTCTAGCTATTTTGTGAAGCGTAATAACAATTAAAAAAATGATCATACATCAAAATAGTGTTATCTATACAAAAGTCGCAATTTTACTAAGGTTCTTCGAGTAGAAATGACTTTAAGAAGGTGAAATTAACTAACTACCTATTTGATCGATACTTGGATTGACAATGCTTTATATTTCAAGATAACTAATAAATAAAAAATTAGGGTACTTCAACAAAGGATTATATATTCAATAGGTAGGAGTTTTCGGCAATTCGTCAAACAGAAAAGAGCATAATATGACAAAAATGCCTAACTAACTATTTGATGGCCGCGCAAAACATTTGCAGTGATCCTTAACTTGACTGTAGCTATTATTTGAAGTGTTATAATAAATAAAAAAAATGATCATATATCAACATAGTGTTATCTATACAAAAGTCGCAATTTTACTAAGGTTCTTCGAGTAGAAATGACTTTAAGAAGGTGAAATTAACTAACTACCTATTTGATCGATACTTGGATTGACAATGCTTAATATTTCAAGATAACTAATAAATAAAAAATTAGCGTACTTCAACAGAGGATTATATATTCAATAGGTAGGAGTTTTCGGCAATTCGTCAAACAGAAATGGGCATAATATGACAAAAAATGCCTAACTACATATTTGATCGCCGCCCAAAACAGTTGCAGTGATCCTTAACTTTACTCTAGCTATTATTTGAAGCGTAATAATAAATAAAAAAATGATGATACAACAACATAGTGTTATCTATACAAAAGTCGCAATTTTCCTAAGGTTTTTCGAGTAGAAATGACTTTAAGAAGGTAAAATTAACTAACTACTTATTTGATCGATACATGGATTGACAATGCTTAAAATTTCAAGATAACTAATAAATAAAAAATTAGGATACTTCAACAAAGGATTATATATTCAATAGGTGGGAGTTTTCGGCAATTCGTCAAACATATTTGATCGCCGCGCAAAACATTTGCAGCAATCCTTAACTTTACTCTAGCTATTATTTGAAGGGTAATAATAAATAAAAAAAAATGATGATACATCAACATGGTGTTATCTATACAAAAGTCGCAATATTCCTAAGGTTCTTCGAGTTGAAGTGACTTTAAGAAGGTGAAATTAACTAACCACCTATTTGATCGATACCTGGATTGACAATGTTTTATATTTCAAAATAACTAGTAAATAAAAAATTAGGGTACTTCAACAAAGGATTATATATTCAATAGGTAGGAGTTTTCGGCAATTCTTCAAACAGAAAAGAGCTTAATATGACAAAAATGCCTAACTACCTATTTGATCGCCGTGCAAAATATTTGCAGTGATCCTTAACTTGACTCTAGCTATTATTTGAAGCGTAATAATAAATAAAAAAATGATGATACAACAACATAGTGTTATCTATACAAAAGTCGCAATTTTCCTAAGGTTCTTCGAGTAGAAATGACTTTAAGAAGGTAAAATTAACTAACTACTTATTTGATCGATACATGGATTGACAATGCTTAAAATTTCAAGATAACTAATAAATAAAAAATTAGGGTACTTCAACAAAGGATTATATATTCAATAGGTGGGAGTTTTCGGCAATTCGTCAAACATATTTGATCGCCGCGCAAAACATTTGCAGCAATCCTTAACTTTACTCTAGCTATTATTTGAAGGGTAATAATAAATAAAAAAAAATGATGATACATCAACATGGTGTTATCTATACAAAAGTCGCAATATTCCTAAGGTTCTTCGAGTTGAAGTGACTTTAAGAAGGTGAAATTAACTAACCACCTATTTGATCGATACCTGGATTGACAATGTTTTATATTTCAAAATAACTAGTAAATAAAAAATTAGGGTACTTCAACAAAGGATTATATATTCAATAGGTAGGAGTTTTCGGCAATTCTTCAAACAGAAAAGAGCTTAATATGACAAAAATGCCTAACTACCTATTTGATCGCCGTGCAAAATATTTGCAGTGATCCTTAACTTGACTCTAGCTATTGCTATTATTTGAAGCGTAATAATAAATAAAAAAATGATGATACATCAACATAGTGTCATCTATACAAAAGTCGCAATATTCCTAAGGTTCTTCGAGTAGAAATGACTTTAAGAAAGTGAAATTAACTAACTACCTATTTGATCGATATTTGGATTGACAATGCTTAATATTTCAAGATAACTAATAAATAAAAAATTAGGGTACTTCAACAAAGGATTATCTATTCAATAGGTAGGAGTTTTCGGCAATTCGTCAAACAGAAATGAGCATAATATGACAAAAATGCCTAACTACCTATTTGATCGCCGCGCAAAAATTTGCAACGATCCTTAACTTGACTCTAGCTATTTTGTGAAGCGTAATAACAATTAAAAAAATGATCATACATCAAAATAGTGTTATCTATACAAAAGTCGCAATTTTACTAAGGTTCTTCGAGTAGAAATGACTTTAAGAAGGTGAAATTAACTAACTACCTATTTGATCGATACTTGGATTGACAATGCTTTATATTTCAAGATAACTAATAAATAAAAAATTAGGGTACTTCAACAAAGGATTATATATTCAATAGGTAGGAGTTTTCGGCAATTCGTCAAACAGAAAAGAGCATAATATGACAAAAATGCCTAACTAACTATTTGATGGCCGCGCAAAACATTTGCAGTGATCCTTAACTTGACTCTAGCTATTATTTGAAGCGTAATAATAAATAAAAAAATGATCATACATCAACATAGTGTTATCTGTACAAAAGTCGCAATTTTCCTGAGGTTCTTCGAGTAAAATTAACTAACCACCTGTTTGATCGATATATGGAATGACAATGCTTAAAATTTTAAGATAACTAATAGATAAAAAATTAGGGTACTTCTACAAAGGATTATATATTCAATAAGTAGAAGTTTTCGGCAATTCGTCAAACAGAAATGAGCATAATATGACAAAAATGCCTAACTAACTATTTGATGGCCGCGCAAAACATTTGCAGTGATCCTTAACTTGACTGTAGCTATTATTTGAAGCGTTATAATAAATAAAAAAAATGATCATATATCAACATAGTGTTATCTATACAAAAGTCGCAATTTTACTAAGGTTCTTCGAGTAGAAATGACTTTAAGAAGGTGAAATTAACTAACTACCTATTTGATCGATACTTGGATTGACAATGCTTAATATTTCAAGATAACTAATAAATAAAAAATTAGCGTACTTCAACAAAGGATTATATATTCAATAGGTAGGAGTTTTCGGCAATTCGTCAAACAGAAATGGGCATAATATGACAAAAAATGCCTAACTACATATTTGATCGCCGCCCAAAACAGTTGCAGTGATCCTTAACTTTACTCTAGCTATTATTTGAAGCGTAATAATAAATAAAAAAATGATGATACAACAACATAGTGTTATCTATACAAAAGTCGCAATTTTCCTAAGGTTTTTCGAGTAGAAATGACTTTAAGAAGGTAAAATTAACTAACTACTTATTTGATCGATACATGGATTGACAATGCTTAAAATTTCAAGATAACTAATAAATAAAAAATTAGGATACTTCAACAAAGGATTATATATTCAATAGGTGGGAGTTTTCGGCAATTCGTCAAACATATTTGATCGCCGCGCAAAACATTTGCAGCAATCCTTAACTTTACTCTAGCTATTATTTGAAGGGTAATAATAAATAAAAAAAAATGATGATACATCAACATGGTGTTATCTATACAAAAGTCGCAATATTCCTAAGGTTCTTCGAGTTGAAGTGACTTTAAGAAGGTGAAATTAACTAACCACCTATTTGATCGATACCTGGATTGACAATGTTTTATATTTCAAAATAACTAGTAAATAAAAAATTAGGGTACTTCAACAAAGGATTATATATTCAATAGGTAGGAGTTTTCGGCAATTCTTCAAACAGAAAAGAGCTTAATATGACAAAAATGCCTAACTACCTATTTGATCGCCGTGCAAAATATTTGCAGTGATCCTTAACTTGACTCTAGCTATTATTTGAAGCGTAATAATAAATAAAAAAATGATGATACAACAACATAGTGTTATCTATACAAAAGTCGCAATTTTCCTAAGGTTCTTCGAGTAGAAATGACTTTAAGAAGGTAAAATTAACTAACTACTTATTTGATCGATACATGGATTGACAATGCTTAAAATTTCAAGATAACTAATAAATAAAAAATTAGGGTACTTCAACAAAGGATTATATATTCAATAGGTGGGAGTTTTCGGCAATTCGTCAAACATATTTGATCGCCGCGCAAAACATTTGCAGCAATCCTTAACTTTACTCTAGCTATTATTTGAAGGGTAATAATAAATAAAAAAAAATGATGATACATCAACATGGTGTTATCTATACAAAAGTCGCAATATTCCTAAGGTTCTTCGAGTTGAAGTGACTTTAAGAAGGTGAAATTAACTAACCACCTATTTGATCGATACCTGGATTGACAATGTTTTATATTTCAAAATAACTAGTAAATAAAAAATTAGGGTACTTCAACAAAGGATTATATATTCAATAGGTAGGAGTTTTCGGCAATTCTTCAAACAGAAAAGAGCTTAATATGACAAAAATGCCTAACTACCTATTTGATCGCCGTGCAAAATATTTGCAGTGATCCTTAACTTGACTCTAGCTATTGCTATTATTTGAAGCGTAATAATAAATAAAAAAATGATGATACATCAACATAGTGTCATCTATACAAAAGTCGCAATATTCCTAAGGTTCTTCGAGTAGAAATGACTTTAAGAAAGTGAAATTAACTAACTACCTATTTGATCGATATTTGGATTGACAATGCTTAATATTTCAAGATAACTAATAAATAAAAAATTAGGGTACTTCAACAAAGGATTATCTATTCAATAGGTAGGAGTTTTCGGCAATTCGTCAAACAGAAATGAGCATAATATGACAAAAATGCCTAACTACCTATTTGATCGCCGCGCAAAAATTTGCAACGATCCTTAACTTGACTCTAGCTATTTTGTGAAGCGTAATAACAATTAAAAAAATGATCATACATCAAAATAGTGTTATCTATACAAAAGTCGCAATTTTACTAAGGTTCTTCGAGTAGAAATGACTTTAAGAAGGTGAAATTAACTAACTACCTATTTGATCGATACTTGGATTGACAATGCTTTATATTTCAAGATAACTAATAAATAAAAAATTAGGGTACTTCAACAAAGGATTATATATTCAATAGGTAGGAGTTTTCGGCAATTCGTCAAACAGAAAAGAGCATAATATGACAAAAATGCCTAACTAACTATTTGATGGCCGCGCAAAACATTTGCAGTGATCCTTAACTTGACTCTAGCTATTATTTGAAGCGTAATAATAAATAAAAAAATGATCATACATCAACATAGTGTTATCTATACAAAAGTCGCAATTTTCCTGAGGTTCTTCGAGTAAAATTAACTAACCACCTGTTTGATCGATATATGGAATGACAATGCTTAAAATTTTAAGATAACTAATAGATAAAAAATTAGGGTACTTCTACAAAGGATTATATATTCAATAAGTAGAAGTTTTCGGCAATTCGTCAAACAGAAATGAGCATAATATGACCAAAATGCCTAACTAACTATTTGATGGCCGCGCAAAACATTTGCAGTGATCCTTAACTTGACTGTAGCTATTATTTGAAGCGTAATAATAAATAAAAAAAATGATCATATATCAACATAGTGTTATCTATACAAAAGTCGCAATTTTACTAAGGTTCTTCGAGTAGAAATGACTTTAAGAAGGTGAAATTAACTAACTACCTATTTGATCGATACTTGGATTGACAATGCTTAATATTTCAAGATAACTAATAAATAAAAAATTAGCGTACTTCAACAAAGGATTATATATTCAATAGGTAGGAGTTTTCGGCAATTCGTCAAACAGAAATGAGCATAATATGACAAAAAATGCCTAACTACATATTTGATCGCCGCCCAAAACAGTTGCAGTGATCCTTAACTTTACTCTAGCTATTATTTGAAGCGTAATAATAAATAAAAAAATGATGATACAACAACATAGTGTTATCTATACAAAAGTCGCAATTTTCCTAAGGTTTTTCGAGTAGAAATGACTTTAAGAAGGTAAAATTAACTAACTACTTATTTGATCGATACATGGATTGACAATGCTTAAAATTTCAAGATAACTAATAAATAAAAAATTAGGGTACTTCAACAAAGGATTATATATTCAATAGGTGGGAGTTTTCGGCAATTCGTCAAACATATTTGATCGCCGCGCAAAACATTTGCAGCAATCCTTAACTTTACTCTAGCTATTATTTGAAGGGTAATAATAAATAAAAAAAAATGATGATACATCAACATGGTGTTATCTATACAAAAGTCGCAATATTCCTAAGGTTCTTCGAGTTGAAGTGACTTTAAGAAGGTGAAATTAACTAACCACCTATTTGATCGATACCTGGATTGACAATGTTTTATATTTCAAAATAACTAGTAAATAAAAAATTAGGGTACTTCAACAAAGGATTATATATTCAATAGGTAGGAGTTTTCGGCAATTCTTCAAACAGAAAAGAGCTTAATATGACAAAAATGCCTAACTACCTATTTGATCGCCGTGCAAAATATTTGCAGTGATCCTTAACTTGACTCTAGCTATTGCTATTATTTGAAGCGTAATAATAAATAAAAAAATGATGATACATCAACATAGTGTCATCTATACAAAAGTCGCAATATTCCTAAGGTTCTTCGAGTAGAAATGACTTTAAGAAGGTGAAATTAACTAACTACCTATTTGATCGATATTTGGATTGACAATGCTTAATATTTCAAGATAACTAATAAATAAAAAATTAGGGTACTTCAACAAAGGATTATCTATTCAATAGGTAGGAGTTTTCGGCAATTCGTCAAACAGAAATGAGCATAATATGACAAAAATGCCTAACTACCTATTTGATCGCCGCGCAAAACATTTGCAACGATCCTTAACTTGACTCTAGCTATTTTGTGAAGCGTAATAACAATTAAAAAAATGATCATACATCAAAATAGTGTTATCTATACAAAAGTCGCAATTTTACTAAGGTTCTTCGAGTAGAAATGACTTTAAGAAGGTGAAATTAACTAACTACCTATTTGATCGATACTTGGATTGACAATGCTTTATATTTCAAGATAACTAATAAATAAAAAATTAGGGTACTTCAACAAAGGATTATATATTCAATAGGTAGGAGTTTTCGGCAATTCGTCAAACAGAAAAGAGCATAATATGACAAAAATGCCTAACTAACTATTTGATGGCCGCGCAAAACATTTGCAGTGATCCTTAACTTGACTCTAGCTATTATTTGAAGTGTAATAATAAATAAAAAAATGATCATACATCAACATAGTGTTATCTATACAAAAGTCGCAATTTTCCTGAGGTTCTTCGAGTAAAATTAACTAACCACCTGTTTGATCGATATATGGAATGACAATGCTTAAAATTTTAAGATAACTAATAGATAAAAAATTAGGGTACTTCTACAAAGGATTATATATTCAATAAGTACAAGTTTTCGGCAATTCGTCAAACAGAAATGAGCATAATATGACAAAAATGCCTAACTAACTATTTGATGGCCGCGCAAAACATTTGCAGTGATACTTAACTTGACTGTAGCTATTATTTGAAGCGTAATAATAAATAAAAAAAATGATCATATATCAACATAGTGTTATCTATACAAAAGTCGCAATTTTACTAAGGTTCTTCGAGTAAAAATGACTTTAAGAAGGTGAAATTAACTAACTACCTATTTGATCGATACTTGGATTGACAATGCTTAATATTTCAAGATAACTAATAAATAAAAAATTAGCGTACTTCAACAAAGGATTATATATTCAATAGGTAGGAGTTTTCGGCAATTCGTCAAACAGAAATGAGCATAATATGACAAAAAATGCCTAACTACATATTTGATCGCCGCCCAAAACAGTTGCAGTGATCCTTAACTTTACTCTAGCTATTATTTGAAGCGTAATAATAAATAAAAAAATGATGATACAACAACATAGTGTTATCTATACAAAAGTCGCAATTTTCCTAAGGTTCTTCGAGTAGAAATGACTTTAAGAAGGTAAAATTAACTAACTACTTATTTGATCGATACATGGATTGACAATGCTTAAAATTTCAAGATAACTAAAAAATAAAAAATTAGGGTACTTCAACAAAGGATTATATATTCAATAGGTGGGAGTTTTCGGCAATTCGTCAAACATATTTGATCGCCGCGCAAAACATTTGCAGCAATCCTTAACTTTACTCTAGCTATTATTTGAAGGGTAATAATAAATAAAAAAAAATGATGATACATCAACATGGTGTTATCTATACAAAAGTCGCAATATTCCTAAGGTTCTTCGAGTAGAAATGACTTTAAGAAGGTAAAATTAACTAACTACTTATTTGATCGATACATGGATTGACAATGCTTAAAATTTCAAGATAACTAATAAATAAAAAATTAGGGTACTTCAACAAAGGATTATATATTCAATAGGTGGGAGTTTTCGGCAATTCGTCAAACATATTTGATCGCCGCGCAAAACATTTGCAGCAATCCTTAACTTTACTCTAGCTATTATTTGAAGGGTAATAATAAATAAAAAAAAATGATGATACATCAACATGGTGTTATCTATACAAAAGTCGCAATATTCCTAAGGTTCTTCGAGTTGAAGTGACTTTAAGAAGGTGAAATTAACTAACCACCTATTTGATCGATACCTGGATTGACAATGTTTTATATTTCAAAATAACTAGTAAATAAAAAATTAGGGTACTTCAACAAAGGATTATATATTCAATAGGTAGGAGTTTTCGGCAATTCTTCAAACAGAAAAGAGCATAATATGACAAAAATGCCTAACTACCTATTTGATCGCCGCGCAAAACATTGGCAGTGATCCCTAACTTGACTATAACTATTATTTGAAGCGTAATAATAAATAAAAAAATGATTATACCTCAACATAGTGTTATCAATAGAAAAGTCGCAATTTTCCTAAGGTTCTTCGAGTAGAAATGACTTAAAGAAGGTAAAATTAACTAACTACCTATTTGATCGATACTTGGATTGACAATGCTTAATATTTCAAGATAACTAATAAATAAAAAATTAGGGTACTTCAACAAAGGATTGTATATTCAATAGGTAGGAGTTTTCGGCAATTCGTCAAACAGAAAAGAGCATAATATAAACAAAAATGCCTAACTACCTATTTGATCGCCGTGCAAAATATTTGTAGTGATCCTTAACTAGACTATAGCTATTATTTGAAGCGTAATAATAAATAAAAAAATGATTATACCTCAACATAGTGTTATCAATAGAAAAGTCGCAATTTTCCTAAGGTTCTTCGAGTTGAAATGACTTTAAGAAGGTAAAATTAACTAACTACCTATTTGATCGATACATGGATTGACAATGCTTAAAATTTCAAGATAACTAGTAAATAAAAAATTAGGGTACTTCAACAAAGGATTATATATTCAATAGGTAGGAGTTTTCGGCAATTCTTCAAACAGAAAAGAGCTTAATATGACAAAAATGCCTAACTACCTATTTGATCGCCGTGCAAAATTTTTGCAGTGATCCTTAACTTGACTCTAGCTATTGCTATTATTTGAAGCGTAATAATAAATAAAAAAATGATGATACATCAACATAGTGTCATCTATACAAAAGTCGCAATATTCCTAAGGTTCTTCGAGTAGAAATGACTTTAAGAAGGTGAAATTAACTAACTACCTATTTGATCGATATTTGGATTGACAATGCTTAATATTTCAAGATAACTAATAAATAAAAAATTAGGGTACTTCAACAAAGGATTATATATTCAATAGGTAGGAGTTTTCGGCAATTCGTCAAACAGAAATGAGCATAATATGACAAAAATGCCTAACTACCTATTTGATCGCCGCGCAAAACATTTGCAACGATCCTTAACTTGACTCTAGCTATTTTGTGAAGCGTAATAACAATTAAAAAAATGATCATACATCAAAATAGTGTTATCTATACAAAAGTCGCAATTTTACTAAGGTTCTTCGAGTAGAAATGACTTTAAGAAGGTGAAATTAACTAACTACCTATTTGATCGATACTTGGATTGACAATGCTTTATATTTCAAGATAACTAATAAATAAAAAATTAGGGTACTTCAACAAAGGATTATATATTCAATAGTTAGGAGTTTTCGGCAATTCTTCAAACAGAAAAGAGCATAATATGACAAAAATGCCTAACTACCTATTTGATCGCCGCGCAAAACATTGGCAGTGATCCTTAACTTGACTATAGCTATTATTTGAAGCGTAATAATAAATAAAAAAATGATTATACCTCAATATAGTGTTATCAATAGAAAAGTCGCAATTTTCCAAAGGTTCTTCGAGTTGAAATGACTTTAAGAAGGTAAAATTAACTAACTACCTATTTGATCGATACTTGGATTGACAATGCTTAATATTTCAAGATAACTAATAAATAAAAAATTAGGGTACTTCAACAAAGGATTATATAATCAATAGGTGGGACTTTTCGCAATTCTTCAAACAGAAAAGAGCATAATATGACAAAAATGCCTAACTACCTATTTGATCGCCGCGCAAAACATTTGCAGTGATCCTTAACTTGACACTAGCTATTATTTGAAGCGTAATAACAAATAAAAAAAAGATGATACCTCAACATAGTGTTATCTATAGAAAAGTCGCAATTTTCCTAAGATTCTTCGAGTAGAAATGACTTTAAGAAGGTAAAATTAACTAACCACCTATTTGATCGATACATGGATTGACAATGCATAAAATTTCAAGATAACTAGTAAATAAAAAATTAGGGTACATCAACAAAGGATTATATATTGAATAGGTAGGAGTTTTCCGCAATTCGTCAAACAGAAATGAGCCTAATATGACAAAAAATGCCTAACAACCAATTTGATCGCCACGTAAAACATTTGTAGTGATCCTTAACTTGACTCTAGCTATTATTTGAAGCGTAATAACAAATAAAAAAATGATGATACCTCAACATAGAGTTATCTATAGAAAAGTCGCAATTTTCCTAAGGTTCTTCGAGTAGAAATTACTTTAACAAGGTAAAATTAACTAACTACCTATTTGATCGATACATGGATTGAAAATGCTTAAAATTTCAAGATGACTAATGAATAAAAAATTAGGGTACTTCAACAAAGGATTATATATTCAATAGGTAGGAGTTTTCGGCAATTCGTCAAACAGAAATGAGCATAATATGACAAAAAATGGCTAACTACATATTTGATCGCTGCACAAAACATTTGCAGTGATCCTGAACTTTACTGTAGCTATTATTTGAAGCGTAATAATAACTAACAAATTGATGATACATCAACATAGTGTTATCTATACAAAAGTCGCAATTTTCCTAAGGTTCTTCGAGTAGAAGTGACTTTAAGAAGGTGAAATTAACTAACCACATATTTGATCGATACTTGGATTGACATTGTTTAATATTTCAAGATAACTAGTAAATAAAAAATTAGGGTACTTCAACAAAGGATTATATAATCAATAGGTGGGAGTTTTCGGCAATTCTTCAAACAGAAAAGAGCATAATATGACAAAAATGCCTAACTACCTATTTGATCGCCGCGCAAAACATTTGCTGTGATCCTTAACTTGACTCTAGCTATTATTTGAAGCGTAATAACAAATAAAAAAATGATGATACCTCAACATAGTGTTATCTATAGAAAAGTCGCAATTTTCCTAAGGTTCTTCGAGTAGAAATGACTTTAACAAGGTAAAATTAACTAACTACCTATTTGATCGATACATGGAATGACAATGCTTAAAATTTCAAGATAACTAATAAATAAAAAATTAGGGTACTTCAACAAAGGATTATATATTCAATAGGTAGGAGTTTTCGGCAATTCGTCAAACAGAAATGAGCATAATATGACAAAAAATGCCTAACTACATATTTGATCGCCGCCCAAAACAGTTGCAGTGATCCTTAACTTTACTCTAGCTATTATTTGAAGCGTAATAATAAATAAAAAAATGATGATACAACAACATAGTGTTATCTATACAAAAGTCGCAATTTTCCTAAGGTTCTTCGAGTAGAAATGACTTTAAGAAGGTAAAATTAACTAACTACTTATTTGATCGATACATGGATTGACAATGCTTAAAATTTCAAGATAACTAATAAATAAAAAATTAGGGGTACTTCAACAAAGGATTATATATTCAATAGGTGGGAGTTTTCGGCAATTCGTCAAACATATTTGATCGCCGCGCAAAACATTTGCAGCAATCCTTAACTTTACTCTAGCTATTATTTGAAGCGTAATAATAAATAAAAAAAAAATGATGATACATCAACATGGTGTTATCTATACAAAAGTCGCAATATTCCTAAGGTTCTTCGAGTTGAAGTGACTTTAAGAAGGTGAAATTAACTAACCACCTATTTGATCGATACCTGGATTGACAATGTTTTATATTTCAAAATAACTAGTAAATAAAAAATTAGGGTACTTCAACAAAGGATTATATATTCAATAGGTAGGAGTTTTCGGCAATTCTTCAAACAGAAAAGAGCATAATATGACAAAAATGCCTAACTACCTATTTGATCGCCGCGCAAAACATTGGCAGTGATCCCTAACTTGACTATAACTATTATTTGAAGCGTAATAATAAATAAAAAAATGATTATACCTCAACATAGTGTTATCAATAGAAAAGTCGCAATTTTCCTAAGGTTCTTCGAGTAGAAATGACTTAAAGAAGGTAAAATTAACTAACTACCTATTTGATCGATACTTGGATTGACAATGCTTAATATTTCAAGATAACTAATAAATAAAAAATTTGGGTACTTCAACAAAGGATTGTATATTCAATAGGTAGGAGTTTTCGGCAATTCGTCAAACAGAAAAGAGCATAATATGACAAAAATGCCTAACTACCTATTTGATCGCCGTGCAAAATATTTGTAGTGATCCTTAACTAGACTATAGCTATTATTTGAAGCGTAATAATAAATAAAAAAATGATTATACCTCAACATAGTGTTATCAATAGAAAAGTCGCAATTTTCCTAAGGTTCTTCGAGTTGAAATGACTTTAAGAAGGTAAAATTAACTAACTACCTATTTGATCGATACATGGATTGACAATGCTTAAAATTTCAAGATAACTAGTAAATAAAAAATTAGGGTACTTCAACAAAGGAGACAAGCCTGGGCGAGACGAGCAGGTATGCTATCCCCACAAACACGGCGCTCCTGGCCTTAAAAGGGGACTGCCTGTTTGCTCACTCAAGCCCATTCTTGAAGCTCAACCCTCAAGGTGCCAGATATTTCTGGTTCAACAGGTTCCACATAGTGGCAAGTTGAAGAGCATACTAAACCAAACCAATCGTACTACTGAGTCAACAAGAGGATTCAGATATGCGAAAGATCATGCTTATAGGAAAGGAGAAGAAAGGGAACTTAGAAACTCATGATAGAAGCACACTGATATTTCACAAAGGTTTTTTCTCCTCCCCTTTTTTACAATGTCCTCGGGGGCCTTTTATAGGCAAATTACATACGCAAGGACTTCTGACAAGCTGACAGACACATTCACGACAAAAGACTAAAAAGTCTTCGGGTGAACAGTGTTTGCTACAGTGCTACAGTGTCTGCTACAGTGTCTGCTACAGTGTCTGCTACAGTGTCTGCTACAGTACCTTGAACAGTAATTTTCGTAAAAAGTATGCTGGTCCTGTAGATCATTATTTCTGACATAAAAGACTTTAGCACACCTACTTTAGCACACCTAACTCTAACACACGGGAACTTTAAACATTCTGACAAACGATGACAACAAAGTCATCTCAGACTTTTATTACATGCACGTGAAACTGGATAGTTCAAAGCCGACGACGGTCTGGATCTGGGTGATAATTGGCATCGTCAGAGTCAGAGCTGTCTGGGCCGTCTTTGTCTTTTTTGAATTTATTCCAGTACCACTGTTCTTCGAGCTGGGACAGTCCAACGTCTGGGTCTTCGTCTTCAGTGAGTGAGGGACTATCCTCTTGTTCTGCCACGTGTCTTTCGCCGCACAAAATATCTTCCATAGTGACTGGGTCTGATGGATCTTGTCGCGCACCTTGATTAGAGCTGGATGGCATTTGAGGCTGGGGCCATAATTGGAGCTGAGGCCACTTGTACGAGCTGGATGGCTGGTCCTGGGTGCTAGATGCAATGTCTGCTGTAGAGTATGGATTTTGTGACAAATGTCCTCCCCAAGGGTCTTGAGTGTCAGGAGTGTCAGTGTCCATAGAAGAACCTGGCTGGTTGCTTCTATAATCTTCAAGGGCTTGTCGTACCTGGGGGTGCATTTTGGGCCTATCCCACGAGTGGTTCATGTGATGGTATGGCCAAATTTCAGGAGGGATTTCATGATTTTCTTGACATAGGACTCGCTGGAGTTCTCTATACTCATACTGCATCAGTGTGATGGACTTGGGAAGTGTTGTGTAGATCCGAAAGACTTGTCGATGGAGATTGGGCTTGAATGTAGTGGTGCCATAATACAATGCTTTTTCTCGGACATCTCCGGTTGGGCTGAAGAAAACCCAAGGCCTGTGAAAAAGGACTGTGGTGTGTCTTTCTGGGTCAGGTATTCCACAATTTCGCTGAAAGATGAAATGTTGTTTCCACGCTGCTAAAGGCTGGAACCAAGTGAGCATTTCTGTCAAAGCCTTTTGGTTTGAGAATTCTCCCATGAGTGCTCTGGACAGGACTCGGACAATCTTGTCTGTGGGAAATTCAATGGCAACAGCATATACATTGAGAAAATACCAAAAGAACCATTTGAGATCTTCAGGGAAATCTTGATCAGGAGACCACCGCAAAACATGGATAAATGGATAATCAGGATTAAGACCATGTGGTCCTAATATTAATCCACCATAAGTGCTGAATATGCGGTTCTGGTATTCATTCATGTAATACTTCAAATTCTCACAGAAATTATTTTCTGCAACTTGTCCTGGGACTTCTGGAGGATAAGTGAGAGTATTCCATGGTGTATCTCGTATTGGTGTGGTACGAAATCTTCTTGCATCCAATGGACTTCTGCGGACGTACATGTTGATGGATTCAACTGGGTGCTTCGGTCTGGACAAGAAGTCTGCAAGGACATTCTTTTTGCCTGCTATGTGTTTAGCATCAAAAGAATATTTCGAGAACCATTCGGCCCACCTTAACAATTGCGGATGGGGAATCTGTTTCTGCTTGAAATTGAGCATTTGGGGAAATGAAGACATATCCATTTCGACCAAAAAGTGATGCCCAATAAGGTGGTATTCAAACTTCTTGATGCCATATTTCACTACGAGAATCTCCTTAAAAGTGGAATGATAATGCATCTCTGCGGGAGTGAATCGTCCACTTTTGTAAGCACAGATGAAGCGTTTACCTTTGATTTCTTCAAGGAGAATGGCTGCCCAATACTTATCACTAGCATCTGTTTGCAAAATTCTTTGACCAGTGGAAGGAATTTGCAAAGGGGGGAGATGCTGCAGAATTTCTTTGAGATGAGCTACAGCCTGTGTCTGCTTCGGTCCCCATGGGGGAGCATCTTTTTTCAACATCTTCTGAAGAGGATAGAGTGCTTTGGAGATTTTTGGCACAAAGTCTCGGAGATAATTGACAATTCCAAGGAAAGCCTGGATTTGGCTAACTGTCAAATTCTCAGAGGGAAATTTTTGGAGTTCTTCTGCAAGGTGAGGACCTGGACAGTAGGTCCCTTCTTTTAAATGCATACCAAGGAACTCAATTTCTTTTTGAGCAAGGATCATTTTCTTTTGGGAAAGCATGATTCCATGTTTCTGGACAATTTCAACGAACTGGGAGAGTAATTTACAATGGGATTCCTCATCAGGACTGTAGAGGAGAATATCATCAATGTAAATTTGGGCATGTGGGAGAATGGGCTGGAAAATTCTACACATGGCTTTCTGAAAGATGGATGGAGCTGTTTTAAGACCAAAGGGGACAACTGTCCATTGAAAGTGCTGGTTTGGAATGCAAAAACCAGTTTTAGGACGGTCGTCAGGATGAATGCCAATTTGCCAAAAACCTGCTTTCAGGTCGAACTTTGAATAGATCTTAGCCTGGGCTAGGCTACCAAACAAAGAGTTTTTGTGAGGCAAAGGAAATTTATCATCTTGAAGGAATTTGTTCAAGGGCTGATAATTGATCACCAATCTGAGCTTACCACGATTCTGTTCTGCTCGCTTGTTCACATAAAAGGCTTCACAAGCCCATTGTGAATCAGAGAGTTCAATGAGACCTTGCGAGAGTAGCTCAGCACATTCCTTCTGGGCCAAAGCAAGATGTTCAGGATTCATACCAGAATGACTGGCTTTTGTGGGATTAACATCTTCACTTTTCTTGAATGGGAGTTTGACAAAGAAGTCAGAGTTTTTCCAAAGAGGGTTTGAACAGGTTTGGATAAACTGGGAATGGGATTCAAAACAGCAGGATAAGAGACTTTGGGTAATTGGATCAAGGATTTCTGGCTGAATGATGAAAAGTCTCTGGATATCCACATACTCACGAAACTGGTCACCAAATTGTAAACCAGTGGGTTTGATTCTGAGCTGGGAAAGCTGGGCTAGGATATCCCAACCAATGATAAGGTCCTTATCTGGGGAATTACAACCAAGGATTTTTGTGGATATGGAACAGCCTGGAAATATTTGGAGTGTGATGGTTTTGCTGCGGAATTTTGTGGTAAAAGTATCACCAGAGGCAGAATGGAAATACCTTGTGTAAGGCGTCCAGAATTCTTCTGGGAGTACTTTTATATCCATAAGTGATGCTGCCGCGCCGGTATCAATGAGAGCAATGACTTGGACAGGTCTGTCATTTTCTGGGGTGTGGATTTGGATGGGAATATATGGAGAGTGGAAAACTGGTTGGACATGGAAAGAGTCGGGGATATTATCAGGGAAGAATGCAAAGATATCACCTGGGGATTCATCAGAGTCTGAGGAATAAGTTTGGAGGGCAAACAGTGTGTCGGGTGAAGGCTCATCTTCAACAGAGAAGACAGACTCAATATCTTCGTCATCCAAAGGGATTCCTGTGGTGGATGAGATCTTTTGGATCATGTAACTTCCTTGGCGCTTTGCCTGAGGACAGTTTTTTGCAAAGTGCCCTTTCTTGCTACAGATGTAGCATCGGTCGGATTTTTTCTTTTTCTTGAAACCAGAAGCAGAGGAGTGATGGCGCTTCTTTTTTCGAAGGAACTTCCACTTGCTTCTCTTAGGTCTTCGTCTGCCAAACGAGAACTTCTCAAAGGAGAACTTTTTGAAGTGCCTGCGCTTCTTATTGCCAGCACAGGAGGGATCACTGCAATCTCTTGAGCACTTGATCTTCCAATGAGGATTGTCACAATTCTTTTCGAGAGATCGATTCTCCCGGAGGTAACTTCTGAAGACCTCTCTTCTGTGACACATTTCTTCAATGGCAAGGTGGACAGACTGTTGGATTTCTCCAAAAGTCGCATCTGTGATGGTCTTGTTTTTTAGCTTCAGGGCTTTCTCAACAACTTGACTAATCTCTTTAGGGATGGAAGCCAGGAATACGGACTTGAGATTAGGATCAGAACCAAGCTGGTAGAAAAGCTTGATCATTTCTCGAAAGTGTCGATCCAGGTCTTTTTTGGCCAGAGAACAGCATTTTCTTTCAAAAAATTCTTTTCTTTTGAGTTCTTTCGAATCTTGAGGTTGGCCAATAAAGAAAAGATGAATCAGCTGAATTGCTTCATCAAAGGACATGGTAAGAAACTGGAGTTGGTCTCTTTCTGGGGCTAATTTCCACCAATCTTTTAAGGAACCGGTGAATCGAGTGACAAACTCAAGGAGAACATCATAAGAGCTGTGTTCCTTTAGATTTCTGGTAATCATCCAAGAATGAAACTCTTGGAGCCTTTCTGCCCATTTATGGTAAGGGATATCATCCAAAGTGAAGAAATTGGACGAATAGGATTTATAGGTCGAGGGCGATGGGTCATGGTAAGGCTGGGAAGGTGGAGGTGGATGCTCAACTTCAGGTTGGTCTTCCATTTCTTCTTCAATGATTGGCTCTACTGGGTCAGCCATCATAACGTCTGCCACAACAGACTGGGTGCTAGAATCATAGGATTCAGTATCTGGAATGGAAGATGACTCACTGATAGAGATTTCAGGAGTAGCTGGGGGTGAAGGATTTATGGATTTCACTGTGGAGATGGTGGGAACCTGGTTTCGAAGGAAATTTTCCAAGGGATTGGAAACCATGTATGAGTGGGAAGGTTTATGAGGAGGGGATGAAGGAGGAGATTTTTCTGGTGGTGCTGAAGGAGGAGGGAAAAAGGTATGTTTGCTTTTTTCTTTTTTCTCTTGGTCTAGCTTTTTAAGACGATCTCGAAGAGCAAGGAAGTTCGTCTTTGGAGGAGGTGGTGCTGTGCTGAGTACAGCAGCAAAAGAGTTGGGGTCTGGAGAGCTTGGCATGAAGGATGTGGGGTTAGGAGTTGCTGTTGGAAAGAAAAATGGATCAAGGGCTTGTAGATTCCTTTGCTCAAGGAGAGCTTGTTGTTCTTGCAGTATCTGGACCTGGCGTCTAAGCTTCTCGATCTCAGGAGTTTGGTCTTCCAGATAATGACTTGTAGGAATCTGTTTTGTCTCCATCAGATACAGCCTCTTTTGGAAATCTTCCAACATCTTCTTTGAGACAGATGTAGCATGGTCTACCCTGTCAAGACGAGTAGCCACTGTGTTTATTGCTACATTCTGGGCGAGAGCATTCTCTGTCTGCCAATTCAGAACAGCTTCAACAGGTGTCCGTCTTCCATGAAGATCGACATCATGTGGAGTTGTGATCTTTGGGGAATGGAAGTATTTCTGCTGTGCATCAGAGAAACTTTCAGCAGGAGGGAATCTGATAGTGGCTGAACTTTCTTCAGATGGGGCAGGCTGTAAAGGTGGGAAGTCTTCTGGTCGGAACATGCAAATACTGGGTAAAACAGGAGGTGGTTCCGGTTTAGGATTGCAAGTGTATGGCTGAGGGAGTATGATGGGACAAGAGTTTTTCTTTACCCATTTGAGGATGGGTTTGTAGAATGGAGAAGTGATGGGTTTCTTTGGTGGTGGTGGTGGCGGCTTTGGTTCATCTGGGGGACAAGCAGGTGGAGGTGCAGTAATTTGAGGAGGTTTGGGAGAACCATACTCAACCATATACTGCCAGCGTCCGCCGTCTTCACCAAGAGGACCCACGGTTGGATCACCGTCTAGGTACCTTTGGTAAAGTGAATCTTTCTTCTTCTTGTTCTTCTTTTTGGAGGACGGTCTGTCATCCTCATCTTCTAGATTCAAACAAGAGGAACAGGAACAGTCAACATCCCAAAAGCAGTGTCCGGAGGGATCCTTGTAATAATGGATGGGTCGTCCATTTTCATCAAAGGATTGGACATGGGCTTTAGGATCTGGATCTTCCATACTGACCGACTCAGTTGAACATGGGGTGAAACACAGGATGGTGGGGAAAGATGGAAAAACAGAGGAAGAAGTGTCTTCCTTTTCTTTTGCGAATTTAATGGTGACAGTTCCATCTTTTTTCTTGGTGTACTGTGGCTCAGAGGATTGGACAGGTCGGGAATTTTGGTGGAGTTTTTCATAGTTGGTTACCCAACTGTCAGGAAGGAGTTTGACAAGCTGATCTCTTGGAAGTTGACGAGGGATGTGGATACATGAAGTCTGGTCGTTATCAACAGAGATAAGCAAGGCATCATCTGCACTTGGTAGGTTGAGATCAATGGCATGGTTTTGTACTCTATACACCATCTGGTAGTGTAGAGTAGCAATTATGGCTGATGTGGTTTGAGGAGCACCAGTGATCTGCAACTGAACCTTCAAAGCAGAGAGAAG
Organism: Rhodomyrtus psidioides; assembly: GCA_021437785.1. NCBI lineage: Eukaryota > Viridiplantae > Streptophyta > Magnoliopsida > Myrtales > Myrtaceae > Rhodomyrtus > Rhodomyrtus psidioides. Next base: position 4,044,880 of record JAILYB010000059.1, on the reverse strand, counting down.
GTTGGGATCTGCCAAGGCCATGTTGAAATTTGGGAAGAGAGTCACAAATACTGTGCCTGCGTTCAGAGTGGTCTGAACAGTGCCAATGCAAGCATGCTGGTATTCCAAGAAACGAGTATCGAGGAGAGCAACCCGAGCAACTACGGGCAAGCCTTTTCGCCCATGCAAGGATAGGGCCAAACGGATGGCGCCAAAGTGGAGGTGAGTGTAGCCCTGTTGAGCCCACTGAGCAGGGAACTCAGGTGGGATTTGGAGAGTCACAAACTGCTCTTGTTGCGTAGACAGAATGGGGTGCTGGTCAAATTTAGTGGACTGGACATACTCTTTGACAGAGCGAGGGGTTTGTTTGATGAGATGTTTGATGGAGCGAATGGGGGAAAATGATGGTGGTTTGCAAAAAGCAGAATATGGGTTCATGAGTGGGAGTTGTGTTTCGGAGATTTTGCGATCATCATTTACATAGGACACCTCATAGAGATGCACTCCTCCTTCAGCACCACCAGAAAAATCTCCTCCTTCATCCCCTCCTCATAAACCTTCCCACTCATACATGGTTTCCAATCCCTTGGAAAATTTCCTTCGAAACCAGGTTCCCACCATCTCCACAGTGAAATCCATAAATCCTTCACCCCCAGCTACTCCTGAAATCTCTATCAGTGAGTCATCTTCCATTCCAGATACTGAATCCTATGATTCTAGCACCCAGTCTGTTGTGGCAGACGTTATGATGGCTGACCCAGTAGAGCCAATCATTGAAGAAGAAATGGAAGACCAACCTGAAGTTGAGCATCCACCTCCACCTTCCCAGCCTTACCATGACCCATCGTCCTCGACCTATAAATCCTATTCGTCCAATTTCTTCACTTTGGATGATATCCCTTACCATAAATGGGCAGAAAGGCTCCAAGAGTTTCATTCTTGGATGATTACCAGAAATCTAAAGGAACACAGCTCTTATGATGTTCTCCTTGAGTTTGTCACTCGATTCACCGGTTCCTTAAAAGATTGGTGGAAATTAGCCCCAGAAAGAGACCAACTCCAGTTTCTTACCATGTCCTTTGATGAAGCAATTCAGCTGATTCATCTTTTCTTTATTGGCCAACCTCAAGATTCGAAAGAACTCAAAAGAAAAGAATTTTTTGAAAGAAAATGCTGTTCTCTGGCCAAAAAAGACCTGGATCGACACTTTCGAGAAATGATCAAGCTTTTCTACCAGCTTGGTTCTGATCCTAATCTCAAGTCCGTATTCCTGGCTTCCATCCCTAAAGAGATTAGTCAAGTTGTTGAGAAAGCCCTGAAGCTAAAAAACAAGACCATCACAGATGCGACTTTTGGAGAAATCCAACAGTCTGTCCACCTTGCCATTGAAGAAATGTGTCACAGAAGAGAGGTCTTCAGAAGTTACCTCCGGGAGAATCGATCTCTCGAAAAGAATTGTGACAATCCTCATTGGAAGATCAAGTGCTCAAGAGATTGCAGTGATCCCTCCTGTGCTGGCAATAAGAAGCGCAGGCACTTCAAAAAGTTCTCCTTTGAGAAGTTCTCGTTTGGCAGACGAAGACCTAAGAGAAGCAAGTGGAAGTTCCTTCGAAAAAAGAAGCGCCATCACTCCTCTGCTTCTGGTTTCAAGAAAAAGAAAAAATCCGACCGATGCTACATCTGTAGCAAGAAAGGGCACTTTGCAAAAAACTGTCCTCAGGCAAAGCGCCAAGGAAGTTACATGATCCAAAAGATCTCATCCACCACAGGAATCCCTTTGGATGACGAAGATATTGAGTCTGTCTTCTCTGTTGAAGATGAGCCTTCACCCGACACACTGTTTGCCCTCCAAACTTATTCCTCAGACTCTGATGAATCCCCAGGTGATATCTTTGCATTCTTCCCTGATAATATCCCCGACTCTTTCCATGTCCAACCAGTTTTCCACTCTCCATATATTCCCATCCAAATCCACACCCCAGAAAATGACAGACCTGTCCAAGTCATTGCTCTCATTGATACCGGCGCGGCAGCATCACTTATGGATATAAAAGTACTCCCAGAAGAATTCTGGACGCCTTACACAAGGTATTTCCATTCTGCCTCTGGTGATACTTTTACCACAAAATTCCGCAGCAAAACCATCACACTCCAAATATTTCCAGGCTGTTCCATATCCACAAAAATCCTTGGTTGTAATTCCCCAGATAAGGACCTTATCATTGGTTGGGATATCCTAGCCCAGCTTTCCCAGCTCAGAATCAAACCCACTGGTTTACAATTTGGTGACCAGTTTCGTGAGTATGTGGATATCCAGAGACTTTTCATCATTCAGCCAGAAATCCTTGATCCAATTACCCAAAGTCTCTTATCCTGCTGTTCTGAATCCCATTCCCAGTTTATCCAAACCTGTTCAAACCCTCTTTGGAAAAACTCTGACTTCTTTGTCAAACTCCCATTCAAGAAAAGTGAAGATGTTAATCCCACAAAAGCCAGTCATTCTGGTATGAATCCTGAACATCTTGCTTTGGCCCAGAAGGAATGTGCTGAGCTACTCTCGCAAGGTCTCATTGAACTCTCTGATTCACAATGGGCTTGTGAAGCCTTTTATGTGAACAAGCGAGCAGAACAGAATCGTGGTAAGCTCAGATTGGTGATCAATTATCAGCCCTTGAACAAATTCCTTCAAGATGATAAATTTCCTTTGCCTCACAAAAACTCTTTGTTTGGTAGCCTAGCCCAGGCTAAGATCTATTCAAAGTTCGACCTGAAAGCAGGTTTTTGGCAAATTGGCATTCATCCTGACGACCGTCCTAAAACTGGTTTTTGCATTCCAAACCAGCACTTTCAATGGACAGTTGTCCCCTTTGGTCTTAAAACAGCTCCATCCATCTTTCAGAAAGCCATGTGTAGAATTTTCCAGCCCATTCTCCCACATGCCCAAATTTACATTGATGATATTCTCCTCTACAGTCCTGATGAGGAATCCCATTGTAAATTACTCTCCCAGTTCGTTGAAATTGTCCAGAAACATGGAATCATGCTTTCCCAAAAGAAAATGATCCTTGCTCAAAAAGAAATTGAGTTCCTTGGTATGCATTTAAAAGAAGGGACCTACTGTCCAGGTCCTCACCTTGCAGAAGAACTCCAAAAATTTCCCTCTGAGAATTTGACAGTTAGCCAAATCCAGGCTTTCCTTGGAATTGTCAATTATCTCCGAGACTTTGTGCCAAAAATCTCCAAAGCACTCTATCCTCTTCAGAAGATGTTGAAAAAAGATGCTCCCCCATGGGGACCGAAGCAGACACAGGCTGTAGCTCATCTCAAAGAAATTCTGCAGCATCTCCCCCCTTTGCAAATTCCTTCCACTGGTCAAAGAATTTTGCAAACAGATGCTAGTGATAAGTATTGGGCAGCCATTCTCCTTGAAGAAATCAAAGGTAAACGCTTCATCTGTGCTTACAAAAGTGGACGATTCACTCCCGCAGAGATGCATTATCATTCCACTTTTAAGTAGATTCTCGCAGTGAAATATGGCATCAAGAAGTTTGAATACCACCTTATTGGGCATCACTTTTTGGTCGAAATGGATATGTCTTCATTTCCCCAAATGCTCAATTTCAGGCAGAAACAGATTCCCCATCCGCAATTGTTAAGGTGGGCCGAATGGTTCTCGAAATATTCTTTTGATGCTAAACACATAGCAGGCAAAAAGAATGTCCTTGCAGACTTCTTGTCCAGACCGAAGCACCCAGTTGAATCCATCAACATGTACGTCCGCAGAAGTCCATTGGATGCAAGAAGATTTCGTACCACACCAATACGAGATACACCATGGAATACTCTCACTTATCCTCCAGAAGTCCCAGGACAAGTTGCAGAAAATAATTTCTGTGAGAATTTGAAGTATTACATGAATGAGTACCAGAACCGCATATTCAGCACTTATGGTGGATTAATATTAGGACCACATGGTCTTAATCCTGATTATCCATTTATCCATGTTTTGCGGTGGTCTCCTGATCAAGATTTCCCTGAAGATCTCAAATGGTTCTTTTGGTATTTTCTCAATGTATATGCTGTTGCCATTGAATTTCCCACAGACAAGATTGTCCGAGTCCTGTCCAGAGCACTCATGGGAGAATTCTCAAACCAAAAGGCTTTGACAGAAATGCTCACTTGGTTCCAGCCTTTAGCAGCGTGGAAACAACATTTCATCTTTCAGCGAAATTGTGGAATACCTGACCCAGAAAGACACACCACAGTCCTTTTTCACAGGCCTTGGGTTTTCTTCAGCCCAACCGGAGATGTCCGAGAAAAAGCATTGTATTATGGCACCACTACATTCAAGCCCAATCTCCATCGACAAGTCTTTCGGATCTACACAACACTTCCCAAGTCCATCACACTGATGCAGTATGAGTATAGAGAACTCCAGCGAGTCCTATGTCAAGAAAATCATGAAATCCCTCCTGAAATTTGGCCATACCATCACATGAACCACTCGTGGGATAGGCCCAAAATGCACCCCCAGGTACGACAAGCCCTTGAAGATTATAGAAGCAACCAGCCAGGTTCTTCTATGGACACTGACACTCCTGACACTCAAGACCCTTGGGGAGGACATTTGTCACAAAATCCATACTCTACAGCAGACATTGCATCTAGCACCCAGGACCAGCCATCCAGCTCGTACAAGTGGCCTCAGCTCCAATTATGGCCCCAGCCTCAAATGCCATCCAGCTCTAATCAAGGTGCGCGACAAGATCCATCAGACCCAGTCACTATGGAAGATATTTTGTGCGGCGAAAGACACGTGGCAGAACAAGAGGATAGTCCCTCACTCACTGAAGACGAAGACCCAGACGTTGGACTGTCCCAGCTCGAAGAACAGTGGTACTGGAATAAATTCAAAAAAGACAAAGACGGCCCAGACAGCTCTGACTCTGACGATGCCAATTATCACCCAGATCCAGACCGTCGTCGGCTTTGAACTATCCAGTTTCACGTGCATGTAATAAAAGTCTGAGATGACTTTGTTGTCATCGTTTGTCAGAATGTTTAAAGTTCCCGTGTGTTAGAGTTAGGTGTGCTAAAGTAGGTGTGCTAAAGTCTTTTATGTCAGAAATAATGATCTACAGGACCAGCATACTTTTTACGAAAATTACTGTTCAAGGTACTGTAGCAAACACTGTTCACCCGAAGACTTTTTAGTCTTTTGTCGTGAATGTGTCTGTCAGCTTGTCAGAAGTCCTTGCGTATGTAATTTGCCTATAAAAGGCCCCCGAGGACATTGTAAAAAAGGGGAGGAGAAAAAACCTTTGTGAAATATCAGTGTGCTTCTATCATGAGTTTCTAAGTTCCCTTTCTTCTCCTTTCCTATAAGCATGATCTTTCGCATATCTGAATCCTCTTGTTGACTCAGTAGTACGATTGGTTTGGTTTAGTATGCTCTTCAACTTGCCACTATGTGGAACCTGTTGAACCAGAAATATCTGGCACCTTGAGGGTTGAGCTTCAAGAATGGGCTTGAGTGAGCAAACAGGCAGTCCCCTTTTATGGCCAGGAGCGCCGTGTTTGTGGGGATAGCATACCTGCTCGTCTCGCCCAGGCTTGTCTCCGCTTCCAGGTAGGAGTTTTCGGCAATTCTTCAAACAGAAAAGAGCTTAATATGACAAAAATGCCTAACTACCTATTTGATCGCCGTGCAAAATATTTGCAGTGATCCTTAACTTGACTCTAGCTATTGCTATTATTTGAAGCGTAATAATAAATAAAAAAATGATGATACATCAACATAGTGTCATCTATACAAAAGTCGCAATATTCCTAAGGTTCTTCGAGTAGAAATGACTTTAAGAAGGTGAAATTAACTAACTACCTATTTGATCGATATTTGGATTGACAATGCTTAATATTTCAAGATAACTAATAAATAAAAAATTAGGGTACTTCAACAAAGGATTATATATTCAATAGGTAGGAGTTTTCGGCAATTCGCCAAACAGAAATGAGCATAATATGACAAAAATGCCTAACAACCTATTTGATCGCCGCGCAAAACATTTGCAACGATCCTCAACTTGACTCTAGCTATTTTGTGAAGCGTAATAACAATTAAAAAAATGATCATACATCAAAATAGTGTTATCTATACAAAAGTCGCAATTTTACTAAGGTTCTTCGAGTAGAAATGACTTTAAGAAGGTGAAATTAACTAACTACCTATTTGATCGATACTTGGATTGACAATGCTTTATATTTCAAGATAACTAATAAATAAAAAATTAGGGTACTTCAACAAAGGATTATATATTCAATAGGTAGGAGTTTTCGGCAATTCGTCAAACAGAAAAGAGCATAATATGACAAAAATGCCTAACTAACTATTTGATGGCCGCGCAAAACATTTGCAGTGATCCTTAACTTGACTCTAGCTATTATTTGAAGCGTAATAATAAATAAAAAAATGATCATACATCAACATAGTGTTATCTATACAAAAGTCGCAATTTTCCAGAGGTTCTTCGAGTAGAAATGACTGTAAGAAGGTAAAATTAACTAACCACCTGTTTGATCGATACATGGAATGACAATGCTTAAAATTTTAAGATAACTAATAGATAAAAAATTAGGGTACTTCTACAAAGGATTATATATTCAATAAGTAGGAGTTTTCGGCAATTCGTCAAACAGAAATGAGCATAATATGACAAAAATGCCTAACTAACTATTTGATGGCCGCGCAAAACATTTGCAGTGATCCTTAACTTGACTGTAGCTATTATTTGAAGCATAATAATAAATCAAAAAAATGATCATATATCAACATAGTGTTATCTATACAAAAGTCGCAATTTTACTAAGGTTCTTCGAGTAGAAATGACTTTAAGAAGGTGAAATTAACTAACTACCTATTTGATCGATACTTGGATTGACAATGCTTAATATTTCAAGATAACTAATAAATGAAAAATTATGGTACTTCAACAAAGGATTATATATTCAATAGGTAGGAGTTTTCGGCAATTCTTCATACAGAAAAGTGCATAATATGACAAAAATGCCTAACTACCTATTTGATCGCCGGGCAAAACATTGGCAGTGATCCTTAACTTGACTATAGCTATTATTTGAAGCGTAATAATAAATAAAAAAATGATTATACCTCAACATAGTGTTATCAATAGAACAGTCGCAATTTTCCTAAGGTTCTTCGAGTAGAAATGATTTCAAGAAGGTAAAATTAACTAACTACCTATTTGATCGATACTTGGATTGACAATGCTTAATATTTTAAGATAACTAATAAATAAAAAATTAGGGTACTTCAACAAAGGATTATATAATCAATAGGTGGGAGTTTTCGGCAATTCTTCAAACAGAAAAGAGCATAATATGACAAAAATGCTTAACTACCTACTTGATCGCCGCGCAAAACATTTACAGTGATCCTTAACTTGACTCGAGCTATTATTTGAAGCGTAATAACAAATAAAAAAATGATGATACCTCAACATAGTGTTATCTATAGAAAAGTCGCAATATTCCTAAGGTTCTTCGAGTAGAAGTGACTTTAAGAATGTGAAATTAACTAACCACCTATTTGATCGATACTTGGATTGACAATGTTTAATATTTCAAGATAACTAATAAATAAAAAATTAGGGTACTTCAACAAAGGATTGTATATTCAATAGGTAGGAGTTTTCGGCAATTCGTCAAACAGAAAAGTGCATAATATGACAAAAATGCCTAACTGACTATTTGATGGCCGGGCAAAACATTTGCAGTGATCATTAACTTGACTCTAGCTATTATTTGAAGCGAAATAATAATTAAAAAAATGATCGTACATCAACATAGTGTTATCTATACAAAAGTCACAATTTTCCTAAGGTTCTTCGAGTAGAAATGACTGTAAGAAGGTAAAATTAACTAACCACCTATTTGATCGATACATGGAATGACAATGCTTAAAATTTTAAGGTAACTAATAGATAAAAAATTAGGGTACTTCTACAAACGATTATATATTCAATAAGTAGGAGTTTTCGGCAATTCGTCAAACAGAAATGAGCACAATATGACAAAAATGCCTAACTAACTATTTGATGGCCGCGTAAAACATTTGCAGTGATCCTTAACTTGACTGTAGCTATTATTTGAAGCGTAATAATAAATAAAAAAAATGATCATATATCAACATAGTGTTATCTATACAAAAGTCGCAATTTTACTAAGGTTCTTCGAGTAGAAATGACTTTAAGAATGTGAAATTAACTAACTACCTATTTGATCGATACTTGGATTGACAATGCTTAATATTTCAGGATAACTAATAAATAAAAAATTATGGTACTTCAACAAAGGATTATATATTCAATAGGTAGGATTTTTCGGCAATTCTTCACACAGAAAAGAGCATAATATGACAAAAATTCCTAACTACCTATTTGATCGCCGGGCAAAACATTGGCAGTGATCCTTAACTAGACTATAGCTATTATTTGAAGCGTAATAATAAATAAAAAAATGATTATACCTCAATATAGTGTTATCAATAGAAAAGTCACAATTTTTCTAATGTTCTTCGAGTAGAAATGACTTTGAGAAGGTAAAATTAACTAACTACCTATTTGATCGATACATGGATTGACAATGCTTAAAATTTCAAGATAACTAGTAAATAAAAAATTAGGGTACTTCAACAAAGGAATATATATTCAATAGGTAGGAGTTTTCGGCAATTCTTCAAACAGAAAAGAGCTTAATATGACAAAAATGCCTAACTACCTATTTGATCGCCGTGCAAAATTTTTGCAGTGATCCTTAACTTGACTCTAGCTATTGCTATTATTTGAAACGTAATAATAAATAAAAAAATGATGATACATCAACATAGTGTTATCTATAGAAAAGTCGCAATATTCCTAAGGTTCTTCGAGTAGAAGTGACTTTAAGAAGGTGAAATTAACTAACCACCTATTTCATCGATACTTGGATTGACAATGTTTAATATTTCAAGATAACTAATAAATAAAAAATTAGGGTACTTCAACAAAGATTATATATTCAATAGGTAGGAGTTTTCGGCAATTCGTCAAACAGAAATGAGCATAATATGACAAAAATGCCTAACTATCTATTTGATCGCCGCGCAAAACATTTGCAGTGATGCTTAACTTGACTCAAGCTATTTTTTGAAGTGTAATAACAAATAAAAAAATGATCATACATCAACATAGTGTTATCTGTACAAAAGGCGCAATTTTCCTAAGGTTCTACGGTTAGAAATGACTTCAAGAAGGTAAAATTAACTAACTACCTACTTGATCGATACTTTGATTGACAATGCTTAATATTTCAAGATAACTAATAAATAAAAAATTGGGGTTCTTCAACAAAGGATTATATATTCACTAGGTAGGAGTTTTCGGCATTTCGTCAAACAGAAATGGGCATAATATGACAAAAATCCCCAACTACCTATTTGATCGCCGCGCAAAACATTTGCAATGATCCTTAACTTGACTCTAGCTATTTTTTGAAGCGTAATAACAAATAAAAAAATGATCATACATCAACATAGTGTTATCTATGCAAAAGTCACAATTTTCCTATGGTTCTTCGAGTAGAAATTACTTTAAGAATGTAATATTAACTAACAACCTATTTGATCGATACTTGGATTGACAATGCTTAATATTTCAAGATAACTAATTAATAAAAAATTAGGGTACTTCAACAAAGGATTATATATTCAATAGGTAGGAGTTATCAGCAATTAGTCAAACAGAAATGAGCATAATAAGACAAAAATGCCTAACTACCTTTTTGATCTCCACGCAAAACATTTGCAGAGATCCTTAACTTGACTCTAGTTATTTTTTGAAGCGTAATAACATATAAAAAAAATGATCATACGTCAACATAGTGTTATCTATACAAAAGTCGTAATTTTCCAAATGTTCTTCAGGAAGAAATGACTTTAAGAAGGTAAAATTAACTAACTGCCTATTTGATCGATACTTGGATTGACATTGCTTAATATTTCAAGATAACTAATAAATAAAAAATAAGGGTTCCTCAACAAAGGATTATTTATTCAATAGGTAGGAGTTTTCGGCAATTCGTCAAACAGAAATGTGCATAATATGACAAAAATGCCTAACTACCTATTTGATCGCCGCACAAAACATTTGCAGAGATCCTTAATTTTGACTCTAGTTATTTTTTGAAGCATAATAACAAATAAAAAAATGATCATACATCAACATAGTGTTATCCATACAAAAGTTACAATTTTCATAAGGTTTTGCGGGAAGAAATGACTTTAAGAAGGTAAAATTAACTAACTACCTATTTGATCGATACTTGGATTGACAATGCTCAATATTTCAAGATAACTAACAAATAAAAAATTAGGGCTCTTCAACAAAGGATTATATATTCAATAGGTATGAATTTTTGGCAATTCGTCATACAGAAATATGCAAAATATGACAAAAATGCCTTACTAACTATTTGATGGCCGCGCAAAACATTTGCAGTGGTCCTTAACTTCACTCTAGCTATTATTTGAAGCGTTATAATTAAAGAAAAAATGATCTTACATCAACATAGTGTTATCTATACAAAAGTCGCAATTTTCCTATGGTTACTCGAGTAGAAATTACTTAAGAATGTAATATTAACTAACTACCTATTTGATCGATACTTGGATTGACAATGCTTAATATTTCAAGATAACTAAGAAGTAAAATATTAGGGTACTTCAACAAAGGATTATATATTCAATAGGTAGGAGTTATCTGCAATTAGACAAACAGAAATGAGCATAATATGACAAAAATGCCTAACTACCTTTTTTATCTCCACGCAAAACATTTGCACAGATCCTTAACTTGACTCTAGTTATTTTTTGAAGCGTAATAACAAATAAAAAAAAATGATCGTACGTCAACATAGTGTTATCTATACAAAAGTCGCAATTTTCCAAAAGTTCTTCGGGAAGAAATGACTCTAAGAAGGTAAAATTAACTTACTACCTATTTGATCGATACCTGGATTGACAATGGTTAATATTTCAAGATAACTAATAAATAAAAAATTAGGGCACTTCCACAAAGGATTATATATTCAATAGGTAGGAGTTTTCGCCAATTCGTCAAACAGAAATGAGCATAATAAGACAAAAATGCCTAACAACCTATTTGATCGCCGCACAAAACATTTGCAGAGATCCTTAACTTGACTCTAGTTATTTTTTGAAGCATAATAACAAATAAAAAAATGATCATACATCAACATAGTGTTATCCATACAAAAATCGCAATTTTCCAAAGGTTCTGCGGGAAGAAAAGACTTTAAGAAGGTAAAATTAACTAACTACCTAATTGATCGATACTTGGATTGACAATGCTTAATATTTCAAGATAACTAATAAATAAAAAATTAGGGTACTTCAACATAGGAATATATATTCAATAGGTAGGAGTTATCAGCAATTAGTCAAACAGAAATGAGCATAATATGACAAAAATGCCTAACTACCTTTTTGATCTCCACGCAAAACATTTGCAGAGATCCTTAACTTGACTCTAGTTATTTTTTGAAGAAGTAATAACAAATAAAAAAAACGATCATACGTCAACATAGTGTTATCTACACAAAAGTCGCAATTTTCCAAATGGTCTTCGGGAAGAAATGACTTTAAGAAGGTAAAATTAACTAACTACCTATTTGATCGATACTTGGATTGACATTGCTTAATATTTCAAGAGAACTAATAAATAAAAAATAAGGGTTCTTCAACAAAGGATAATTTATTCAATAGGTTGGAGTTTTCGGGAATTCGTCAAACAGAAATGTGCTTAATATGAAAAAAATGCCTAACTACATATTTGATCGCCGCACAAAACATTTGCAGTGATCCTTAACTTGACTCAAGCTATTTTTTGAAGCCTAATAACAAATAAAAAAATGATCATACATCAACATAGTGTTATCTATACAAAAGCCACAATTTTCCTAAGGTTCTACGGTTAGAAATGACTTTAAGAAGGTAAAATTAACTAACTAACTATTTGATCGATACTTGGATTGACAATGCTTAATATTTCAAGATAACTAATAAATAAAAAATTAGGGTACTTCAACAAAGGATTATATATTCAATAGGAAGGAGTTTTCGGCAATTCGTCAAACAGAAATGAGCATAATATGAGAAAAATGCCTAACTACCTATTTGATGGCCGCGCAAAACACTTGCAGTGATCCTTAAGTTGACTCTAGCTATTATTTGAACGTTATAATAAATAAAAAAAATGATCATACATCAACATAGTGGTATCTATACAATAGTCACAATTTTCCAAAGGTTCAACGGTTAGAAATGACTTTAAGAATGTAAAATTAACTAACTACCAATTTGATCGATACTTGGATTGACAATGCTTAATATTTCAAGATAACTAATAAATAAAACATTTGGGTTCTTCAACAATGGATTATATATTCATTAGGTAGGAGTTTTCGGCAATTCGTCAAACAGAAATGAGCATAACATGACAAAAATGACTAACTACCTATTTCATCGACCCGCAAAACATTTGTAGAGATCCTTAACTTGACTCTAGTTATTTTTTGAAGCGTAATAACAAATAAAAAAAATGATCATACGTCAACATAGTGTAATCTATACAAAAGTCGCAATTTTCCAAAGGTTCTTCCAGAAGAAATGACTTTAAGAAGGTAAAATTAACTAACTACCTATTTGATCGATACTTGGATTGACAATGCTTAATATTTCAAGACAACTAATAAATAAAAAATAAGGGTTCTTCAACAAAGGATTATATATTCAATAGGTAGGAGTTTTCGGCAATTCGTCATACAAAAATGTGCATAATATTACAAAAATGCCTAACTACCTATTTGATCGCCGCGCAAAACATTTGCAGTGATCCTTAACTTGACTCAAGCTATTTTTTGAAGCATAAAAACAAATAAAAAAATGATCATACGTCAACATAGTGTTATCTATTCAAAAGACGGAATTTCCCAAAGGTTCTTCGGGAAGAAATGACTTTAAGAAGGTAAAATTAACTAACTACCTATTTGATCGATACTTGGATTGACAATGCTTAATATTTCAAGATAACTAATAAATAAAAATTAGGGTTCTTCAGCAAAGGATTATATATTCAATAGGGAGGAGTTTTCCGCAATTCGTCAAGCAGAAATGAGCTTAATATGACAAAAATACCTAACTACCTATTTGATGGCCGCGCAAAACAATTGCAGTGATCCTTAACTTAACTCTAGCTATTATTTGAAGCGTTATAATTAATAAAAAAATGATCATACAACAACATAGTGTTATCTATACACAAGTCACAATTTTCCAAAGGTTCTACGGTTAGAAATGAATTAAGAAGGTAAAATTAACTAACTACCTACTTGATCGATACTTTGATTGACAATGCTTAATATTTCAAGATAACTAATAAATAAAAAATTATGGTTCTTCAACAAAGGATTATATATTCACTAGGTAGGAGTTTTCGGCATTTCGTCAAACAGAAATGGGCATAATATGACAAAAATCCCTAACTACCTATTTGATCGCCGCGCAAAACATTTGCAATGATCCTTAACTTGACACTAGCTATTTTTTGAAGCGTAATAACAAATAAAAAAATGATCATACATCAACATAGTGTTATCTATGCAAAAGTCACAATTTTCCTATGGTTCTTCGAGTAGAAATTACTTTAAGAATGTAATATTAACTAACAACCTATTTGATCGATACTTGGATTGACAATGCTTAATATTTCAAGATAACTAATTAATAAAAAATTAGGGTACTTCAACAAAGAATTATATATTCAATAGGTAGGAGTTATCAGCAATTAGTAAAACAGAAATGAGCATAATAAGACAAAAATGCCTAACTATCTTTTTGATCTCCACGCAAAACATTTGCCGAGATCCTTAACTTGACTCTAGTTATTTTTTGAAGCGTAATAACATATAAAAAAAATGATCATACGTCAACATAGTGTTATCTATACAAAAGTCGCAATTTTCCAAATGTTCTTCGGGAAGAAATGACTTTAAGAAGGTAAAATTAACTAACTACCTATTTGATCGATACTTGGATTGACATTGCTTAATATTTCAAGACAACTAATAAATAAAAAATAAGGGTTCTTCAACAAAGGATTATATATTCAATAGGTAGGAGTTTTCGGCAATTCGTCAAACAGAAATGAGCATAATATGACAAAAATGCCTAACTACCTTTTTGATCTCCACGCAAAACATTTGCACAGGTATGAATTTTTGGCAATTCGTCAAACAGAAATATGCAAAATATGACAAAAATGCCTTACTAACTATTTGATGGCCGCGCAAAACATTTGCAGTGGTCCTTAACTTCACTCTAGCTATTATTTGAAGCGTTATAATTAAAGAAAAAAAGATCTTACATCAACATAGTGTTATCTATACAAAAGTCGCAATTTTCCTATGGTTCCTCGAGTAGAAATTACTTAGGAATGTAATATTAACTAACTACCTATTTGATCGATACTTGGATTGACAATGCTTAATATTTCAAGATAACTAAGAAATAAAATATTAGGGTACTTCAACAAAGGATTATATATTCAATAGGTAGGAGTTATCAGCAATTAGTCAAACAGAAATGAGCATAATATGACAAAAATGCCTAACTACCTTTTTGATCTCCACGCAAAACATTTGCACAGATCCTTAACTTGACTCTAGTTATTTTTTGAAGCGTAATAACAAATAAAAAAATGATCATACGTCAACATAGTGTTATCTATACAAAAGTCGCAATTTTCCACAAGTTCTTCGGGAAGAAATGACTCTAAGAAGGTAAAATTAACTTACTACCTATTTGATCGATACCTGGATTGACAATGGTTAATATTTCAAGATAACTAATAAATAAAAAATTAGGGTACTTCCACAAAGGATTATATATTCAATAGGTAAGAGTTTTCGGCAATTCATCAAGCAGAAATGAGCTTAATATGACAAAAATGCCTAACTACCTATTTGATCGCCGCGCAAAACAATTGCAGTGATCCTTAACTTGACTCTAGCTATTATTTGAAGCGTTATAATTAATAAAAAAATGATCATACATCAACATAGTGTTATCTATACAAAAGTCACAATTTTCCAAAGGTTTTTCGAGTAGAAATGACTTTAAGAAGGTAAAATTAACTAAATACCTATTTGATCGATACTTGGATTGACAATGCTTAATATTTCAAGATAACTAAGAAATAAAAAATTAGGGTACTTCAACAAAGGATTATATATTCAATAGGTAGGAATTTTCGGCAATTAGTCAAACAGAAATGAGCATAAATATAACAAAAATATCTAACTACCTTTTTGATCGACGCGCAAAACATTTGTAGAGATCCTTAACTTGACTCTAGTTATTTTTTGAAGCGTAATAACAAATAAAAAAAATGATCATACGTCAACATAGTGTTATCTATACAAAACTAGCAATTTTCCAAAGGTTCTTCCGGAAGAAATGACTTTAAGAAGGTAAAATTAACTAACTACCTATTTGATCGATACTTGGATTGACATTGCTTAATATTTCAAGACAACTAATAAATAAAAAATAAGGGTTCTTCACCAAAGGATTATATATTCAATAGGTAGGAGTTTTCGGCAATTCGTCAAACAGAAATGTGCATAATATGAAAAAAATGCCTAACTACCTATTTGATCGCCGCGCAAAATATTTGCAGTGATCCTTAACTTGACTCAGGCTATTTTTTGAAGCATAATAACAAATAAAAAAATGATCATACATCAACATAGTGTTATAAATTTAAAAGACGGAATTTCCCAAAGGTTCTTCGGGAAGAAATGACTTTAAGAAGGTAAAATTAACTAACTACCTATTTGATCGATACTTGGATTGACAATGCTTAATATTTCAAGATAACTAATAAATAAAAAATTAGGGTACTTCAGCAAAGGATTATATATTTAATAGGTAGGAGTTTTCGGCAATTAGTCAAACAGAAATGAGCATAATAAGACAAAAATGCCTAACTACCTTTTTGATCTCCACGCAAAACATTTGCAGAGATCCTTAACTTGACTCTAGTTATTTTTTGAAGCGTAATAACATATAAAAAAAATGATCATACGTCAACATAGTGTTATCTATACAAAAGTCGCAATTTTCCAAATGTTCTTCGGGAAGAAATGACTTTAAGAAGGTAGAATTAACTAACTATCTATTTGATCGATACTTGGATTGACATTGCTTAATATTTCAAGATAACTAATAAATAAAAAATAAGGGTTCCTCAACAAAGGATTATTTATTCAATAGGTAGGAGTTTTCGGCAATTCGTCAAACAGAAATGTGCATAATATGACAAAAATGCCTAACTACCTATTTGATCGCCGCACAAAACATTTGCAGAGATCCTTAATTTGACTCTAGTTATTTTTTGAAGCATAATAACAAATAAAAAAAATGATCATACATCAACATAGTGTTATCCATACAAAAGTTACAATTTTCCTATGGTTTTGCGGGAAGAAATGACTTTAAGAAGGTAAAATTAACTAACTACCTATTTGATCGATACTTGGATTGACAATGCTCAATATTTCAAGATAACTAACAAATAAAAAATTAGGGCTCTTCAACAAAGGATTATATATTCAATAGGTATGAATTTTTGGCAATTCGTCAAACAGAAATATGCAAAATATGACAAAAATGCCTTACTAACTATTTGATGGCCGCGCAAAACATTTGCAGTGGTCCTTAACTTCACTCTAGCTATTATTTGAAGCGTTATAATTAAAGAAAAAAAGATCTTACATCAACATAGTGTTATCTATACAAAAGTCGCAATTTTCCTATGGTTCCTCGAGTAGAAATTACTTAGGAATGTAATGTTAACTAACTACCTATTTGATCGATACTTGGATTGACAATGCTTAATATTTCAAGATAACTAAGAAATAAAATATTAGGGTACTTCAACAAAGGATTATATATTCAATAGGTAGGAGTTATCAGCAATTAGTCAAACAGAAATGAGCATAATATTACAAAAATGCCTAACTACCTTTTTGATCTCCACGCAAAACATTTGCACAGATCCTTAACTTGACTCTAGTTATTTTTTGAAGCGTAATAACAAATAAAAAAATGATCACACGTCAACATAGTGTTATCTATACAAAAGTCGCAATATTCCAAAAGTTCTTCGGGAAGAAATGACTCTAAGAAGGTAAAATTAACTTACTACCTATTTGATCAATACCTGGATTGACAATGGTTAATATTTCAAGATAACTAAGAAATAAAAAATTAGGGTACTTCACCAAAGGATTATATATTCAATAGGTAGGAGTTTTCGACAATTCATCAAGCAGAAATGAGCTTAATATGACAAAAATGCCTAACTACCTATTTGATCGACGCGCAAAACATTTGTAGAGATCCTTAACTTGACTCTAGTTATTTTTTGAAGCGTAATAACAAATAAAAAAAAATGATCATACGTCAACATAGTGTTATCTATACGAAACTAGCAATTTTCCAAAGGTTCTTCCGGAAGAAATGACTTTAAGAAGGTAAAATTAACTAACTACCTATTTGATCGATACTTGGATTGACATTGCTTAATATTTCAAGACAACTAATAAATAAAAAATAAGGGTTCTTCACCAAAGGATTATATATTCAATAGGTAGGAGTTTTCGGCAATTCGTCAAACAGAAAAGTGCATAATATGAAAAAAATGCCTAACTACCTATTTGATCGCCGCGCAAAATATTCGCAGTGATACTTAACTTGACTCAAGCTATTTTTTGAAGCATAATAACAAATAAAAAAATGATCATACGTCAACATAGTGTTATCAATTCAAAAGACGGAATTTCCCAAAGGTTCTTCGGGAAGATATGACTTTAAGAAGGTAAAATTAACTAACTACCTATTTGATCGATACTTGGATTGACAATGCTTAATATTTCAAGATAACTAATAAATAAAAAATTAGGGTACTTCAGCAAAGGATTATATATTTAATAGGTAGGAGTTTTCGGCAATTCGTCAAGCAGAAATGAGCTTAATATGACAAAAATGCCTAACTACCTATTTGATAGCCGCGCAAAACATTTGCAGTGATCCTTAACTTAACTCTAGCTATTATTTGAAGCGTTATAATTAATAAAAAAATGATCCTACATCAACATAGTGTTATCTATACAAAAGTCGCAATTTTCCAAATGTTCTTCCGGAAGAAATGACTTTAAGAAGGTAAAATTAACTAACTACCTATTTGATCGATACTTGGATTGACATTGCTTAATATTTCAAGATAACTAAGAAATAAAAAATTAGGGTACATCAACGAAGGATTATATATTCAATAGGTAGGAGTTTTCGGCAATTAGTCAAATAGAAATGAGCATAATATGACAAAAATATCTAACTACCTTTTTGATCGCCGCGCAAAACATTTGTAGTGATCCTTAACTTGACTCAAGCTATTTTTTGAAGCGTAATAACAAATAAAAAAAATGATCATACGTCTACATAGTGTTATCTATACAAAAGTCACAATTTTCCAAAGGTTCTTCGGGAAAAAATGACTTTAAGAAGGTAAAATTAACTAACTACCTATTTGATCGATACTTGGATTGACATTGCTTAATATTTCAATATAACTAATAAATTAAAAATAAGGATTCTTCAACAAAGAATTATATATTCAATATGGAGGAGTTTTCGGCAATTCGTCAAACAGAAATGTGCATAATATGACAAAATTGCCTAACTACCTATTTGATCGCCGCGCAAAACATTTGCAGTGATCCTTAACTTGACTCAAGCTATTTTTTGTAGCGTAATAACAAATAAAAAAATGATCGTACATCAACATAGTGTTATCTATACAAAAGCCACAATTTTTCTAAGGTTCTACGGTTAGAAATGACTTTAAGAAGGTAAAATTAACTGACTACCTATTTGATCGATACTTGGATTGACAATGCTTAATATTTCAAGATAACTAATAAATAAAAAATTAGGGTACTTCAACAAAGGATTATATATTCAATAGGTAGGAATTTTCGGCAATTAGTAAAACAGAAATGAGCATAATATGACAAAAACACCTAACTACCTCTTTGATCGACGCGCAAAACATTTGTAGAGATCCTTAACTTGACTCTAGTTATTTTTTAAAGCGTAATAACAAATAAAAAAATGATCATACGTCAACATAGTGTTATCTATTCAACAGACGAAATTTTCCATAGGTTCTTCGGAAAGAAATGACTTTAAGAAGGTAAAATTAACTAACTACCTATTTGATCGATACTTGGATTGACAATGTTTAATATTTCAAGATAACTAATTAATAAAAAATTAGGGTACTTCAGCAAAGGATTATATATTCAATAAGTAAGAGTTTTCGGCAATTCGTCAAGCAGAAATGAGCTTAATATGACAAAAATGCCTAACTACCTATTTGATGGCCGCGCAAAACATTTGCAGTGATCCTTAACTTAACTCTAGCTATTATTTGAAGCGTTATAATTAATAAAAAAATGATCCTACATCAACATAGTGTTATCTATACAAAAGTCGCAATTTTCCAAATGTTCTTCCGGAAGAAATGACTTTAAGAAGGTAAAATTAACTAACTACCTATTTGATCGATACTTGGATTGACATTGCTTAATATTACAAGATAACTATGAAATAAAAAATTAGGGTACTTCAACAAAGGATTATATATTCAATAGGTAGGAGTTTTCGGCAATTAGTCAAACAGAAATGAGCGTAATAAGACAAAAATATCTAACTACTTTTTGATCGCCGCGCAAAACATTTGTAGAGATCCTTAACTTGACTCTAGTTATTTTTTGAACCGTACTAACAAATAAAAAAATTGATCATACGTCAACATAGTGTTATCTATACAAAAGTCGCAATTTTCCAAAGGTTCTTCGGGAAGAAATGACTTTAAGAAGGTAAAATTAACTTACTACCTATTTGAACGATACTTGGATTGACATTGCTTAATATTTCAAGATAACTAATAAATAAAAAATAAGGGTTCTTCAACAAAGGATTATATATTCAATAGGTTGGAGTTTTCGGCAATTCGTGAAACAGAAATGTGCATAATATGACAAAAATGCCTAACTACCTATTTGATCGCCGCGCAAAACATTTGCATTGATCCTTAACTTGACTCAAGCTATTTTTTGAAGCGTAATAACAAATAAAAAAATGATCATACGTCAACATAGTGTTATCTATACAAAAGCCACAATTTTCCTAAGGTTCTACCGTTAGAAATGACTTTAAGAAGGTAAAATTAACTGACTACCTATTTGATCGATACTTGGATTGACAATGCTTAATATTTCAAGATAACTAATAAATAAAAAATTATGGTACTTCACCAAAGGATTATATATTCAATAAGAAGGAGTTTTCGGCAATTCGTCAAATGAAATGAGCAGAATATGACAAAAATGCCTAACTACCTATTTGTTGGCCACGTAAAACATTTGCAGTGATCCTTAACTTGACTCTAGCTATTATTTGAAGCGTTATAATAAATAAAAAAATGATCATACATCAACATAGTGTTATCTATACAAAAGTCACAATTTTCCAAAGGTTCTACGATTAGAAATGACTTTAGGAAGGTAAAATTAACTAACTACCAATTTGATCGATACTTGGATTGACAATGCTTAATATTTCAAGAAAACTAATAAATGAAAAATTAGGGTACTTCAACAAAGGATTATATATTCAATAGGTAGGAGTTTTCGGCAATTAGTCAAACAGAAATGAGCATAATATGACAAAAACACCTAACTACCTCTTTGATCGACGCGCAAAACATTTGTAGAGATCCTTAACTTGACTCTAGTTATTTTTTGAAGCGTAATAACAAATAAAAAAATGATCATACGTCAACATAGTGTTATCTATTCAAAAGACGAAATTTTCCATAGGTTCTTCGGAAAGAAATGACTTTAAGAAGGTAAAATTAACTAACTACCTATTTGATCGATACTTGGATTGACAATGTTTAATATTTCAAGATAACTAATTAATAAAAAATTAGGGTACTTCAGCAAAGGATTATATATACAATAAGTAAGAGTTTTCGGCAATTCGTCAAGCAGAAATGAGCTTAATATGACAAAAATGCCTAACTACCTATTTGATGGCCGCGCAAAACATTTGCAGTGATCCTTAACTTAACTCTAGCTATTATTTGAAGCGTTATAATTAATAGAAAAATGATCCTACATCAACATAGTGTTATCTATACAAAAGTCGCAATTTTCCAAATGTTCTTCCGGAAGAAATGACTTTAAGAAGGTAAAATTAACTAACTACCTATTTGATCGATACTTGGATTGACATTGCTTAATATTACAAGATAACTATGAAATAAAAAATTAGGGTACTTCAACAAAGGATTATATATTCAGTAGGTAGGAGTTTTCGGCAATTAGTCAAACAGAAATGAGCGTAATATGACAAAAATATCTAACTACTTTTTGATCGCCGCGCAAAACATTTGTAGAGATCCTTAACTTGACTCTAGTTATTTTTTGAACCGTACTAACAAATAAAAAAATTGATCATACGTCAACATAGTGTTATCTATACAAAAGTCGCAATTTTCCAAAGGTTCTTCGGGAAGAAATGACTTTAAGAAGGTAAAATTAACTTACTACCTATTTGAACGATACTTGGATTGACATTGCTTAATATTTCAAGATAACTAATAAATAAAAAATTAGGTTTCTTCAACAAAGGATTATATATCCAATAGGTTGGAGTTTTCGGCAATTCGTGAAACAGAAATGTGCATAATATGACAAAAATGCCTAACTACCTATTTGATCGCCGCGCAAAACATTTGCATTGATCCTTAACTTGACTCAAGCTATTTTTTGAAGCGTAATAACAAATAAAAAAATGATCATACGTCAACATAGTGTTATCTATACAAAAGCCACAATTTTCCTAAGGTTCTACGGTTAGAAATGACTTTAAGAAGGTAAAATTAACTGACTACCTATTTGATCGATACTTGGATTGACAATGCTTAATATTTCAAGATAACTAATAAATAAAAAATTATGGTACTTCACCAAAGGATTATATATTCAATAAGAAGGAGTTTTCGGCAATTCGTCAAATGAAATGAGCATAATATGACAAAAATGCCTAACTACCAATTTGTTGGCCACGCAAAACATTTGCAGTGATCCTTAACTTGACCCTAGCTATTATTTGAAGCGTTATAATAAATAAAAAAAATGATCATACATCAACATAGTGTTATCTATACAAAAGTCACAATTTTCCAAAGGTTCTACGATTAGAAATGACTTTAGGAAGGTAAAATTAACTAACTACCAATTTGATCGATACTTGGATTGACAATGCTTAATATTTCAAGAAAACTAATAAATGAAAAATTAGGGTACTTCAACAAAGGATTATATATTCAATAGGTAGGAGTTTTCGGCAATTAGTCAAACAGAAATGAGCATAATATGACAAAAACACCTAACTACCTCTTTGATCGACGCGCAAAACATTTGTAGAGATCCTTAACTTGACTCTAGTTATTTTTTGAAGCGTAATAACAAATAAAAAAATGATCATACGTCAACATAGTGTTATCTATTCAAAAGACGAAATTTTCCATAGGTTCTTCGGAAAGAAATGACTTTAAGAAGGTAAAATTAACTAACTACCTATTTGATCGATACTTGGATTGACAATGTTTAATATTTCAAGATAACTAATTAATAAAAAATTAGGGTACTTCAGCAAAGGATTATATATACAATAAGTAAGAGTTTTCGGCAATTCGTCAAGCAGAAATGAGCTTAATATGACAAAAATGCCTAACTACCTATTTGATGGCCGCGCAAAACATTTGCAGTGATCCTTAACTTAACTCTAGCTATTATTTGAAGCGTTATAATTAATAGAAAAATGATCCTACATCAACATAGTGTTATCTATACAAAAGTCGCAATTTTCCAAATGTTCTTCCGGAAGAAATGACTTTAAGAAGGTAAAATTAACTAACTACCTATTTGATCGATACTTGGATTGACATTGCTTAATATTACAAGATAACTATGAAATAAAAAATTAGGGTACTTCAACAAAGGATTATATATTCAATAGGTAGGAGTTTTCGGCAATTAGTCAAACAGAAATGAGCGTAATATGACAAAAATATCTAACTACTTTTTGATCGCCGCGCAAAACATTTGTAGAGATCCTTAACTTGACTCTAGTTATTTTTTGAACCGTACTAACAAATAAAAAAATTGATCATACGTCAACATAGTGTTATCTATACAAAAGTCGCAATTTTCCAAAGTTTCTTCGGGAAGAAATGACTTTAAGAAGGTAAAATTAACTTACTACCTATTTGAACGATACTTGGATTGACATTGCTTAATATTTCAAGATAACTAATAAATAAAAAATTAGGTTTCTTCAACAAAGGATTATATATCCAATAGGTTGGAGTTTTCGGCAATTCGTGAAACAGAAATGTGCATAATATGACAAAAATGCCTAACTACCTATTTGATCGCCGCGCAAAACATTTGCATTGATCCTTAACTTGACTCAAGCTATTTTTTGAAGCGTAATAACAAATAAAAAAATGATCATACGTCAACATAGTGTTATCTATACAAAAGCCACAATTTTCCTAAGGTTCTACGGTTAGAAATGACTTTAAGAAGGTAAAATTAACTGACTACCTATTTGATCGATACTTGGATTGACAATGCTTAATATTTCAAGATAACTAATAAATAAAAAATTATGGTACTTCACCAAAGGATTATATATTCAATAAGAAGGAGTTTTCGGCAATTCGTCAAATGAAATGAGCATAATATGACAAAAATGCCTAACTACCTATTTGTTGGCCACGCAAAACATTTGCAGTGATCCTTAACTTGACTCTAGCTATTATTTGAAGCGTTATAATAAATAAAAAAAATGATCATACATCAACATAGTGTTGTCTATACAAAAGTCACAATTTTCCAAAGGTTCTACGATTAGAAATGACTTTAGGAAGGTAAAATTAACTAACTACCAATTTGATCGATACTTGGATTGACAATGCTTAATATTTCAAGATAACTAATAAATGAAAAATTAGGGTACTTCAACAAAGGATTATATATTCAATAGGTAGGAGTTTTCGGCAATTAGTCAAACAGAAATGAGCATAATATGACAAAAACACCTAACTACCTCTTTGATCGACGCGCAAAACATTTGTAGAGATCCTTAACTTGACTCTAGTTATTTTTTGAAGCGTAATAACAAATAAAAAAATGATCATACGTCAACATAGTGTTATCTATTCAAAAGACGAAATTTTCCATAGGTTCTTCGGAAAGAAATGACTTTAAGAAGGTAAAATTAACTAACTACCTATTTGATCGATACTTGGATTGACAATGTTTAATATTTCAAGATAACTAATTAATAAAAAATTAGGGTACTTCAGCAAATGATTATATATTCAATAAGTAAGAGTTTTCGGCAATTCGTCAAGCAGAAATGAGCTTAATATGACAAAAATGCCTAACTACCAATTTGATGGCCGCGCAAAACATTTGCAGTGATCCTTAACTTAACTCTAGCTATAATTTGAAGCGTTATAATTAATAAAAAAATGATCCTACATCAACATAGTGTTATCTATACAAAAGTCGCAATTTTCCAAATGTTCTTCCGGAAGAAATGACTTTAAGAAGGTAAAATTAACTAACTACCTATTTGATCGATACTTGGATTGACATTGCTTAATATTACAAGATAACTAAGAAATAAAAAATTAGGGTACTTCAACAAAGGATTATATATTCAATAGGTAGGAGTTTTCGGCAATTAGTCAAACAGAAATGAGCGTAATATGACAAAAATATCTAACTACTTTTTGATCGCCGCGCAAAACATTTGTAGAGATCCTTAACTTGACTCTAGTTATTTTTTGAACCGTACTAACAAATAAAAAAATTGATCATACGTCAACATAGTGTTATCTATACAAAAGTCGCAATTTTCCAAAGGTTCTTCGGGAAGAAATGACTTTAAGAAGGTAAAATTAACTTACTACCTATTTGAACGATACTTGGATTGACATTGCTTAATATTTCATGATAACTAATAAATAAAAAATAAGGGTTCTTCAACAAAGGATTATATATTCAATAGGTTGGAGTTTTCGGCAATTCGTGAAACAGAAATGTGCATAATATGACAAAAATGCCTAACTACCTATTTGATCGCCGCGCAAAACATTTGCATTGATCCTTAACTTGACTCAAGCTATTATTTGAAGCGTAATAACAAATAAAAAAATGATCATACGTCAACATAGTGTTATCTATACAAAAGCCACAATTTTCCTAAGGTTCTACGGTTAGAAATAACTTTAAGAAGGTAAAATTAACTGACTACCTATTTGATCGATACTTGGATTGACAATGCTTAATATTTCAAGATAACTAATAAATAAAAAATTATGGTACTTCATCAACGGATTGTATATTCAATAAGAAGGAGTTTTCGTCAATTCGTCATATGAATTGAGCATAATATGACAAAAATGCCTAACTACCTATTTGTTGGCCACGCAAAACATTTGCAGTGATCCTTAACTTGACTCTAGCTATTATTTGAAGCGTTATAATAAATAAAAAAAATGATCATACATCAACATAGTGTTATCTATACAAAAGTCACAATTTTCCAAAGGTTCTACGATTAGAAATGACTTTAGGAAGGTAAAATTAACTAACTACCAATTTGATCGATACTTGGATTGACAATGCTTAATATTTCAAGATAACTAATAAATAAAAAATTTGGGTACTTCAACAAAGGATTATATATTCATTAGTTAGGTGTTTTCGGCAATTCGTCAAACAGAAATGAGCATAACATGACAAAAAAGACTAACTACCTATTTGATCGCCGCTCAAAACATTTGCAGTGATCCTTAACTTGACACTAGTTATTTTTTGAAGTGTAATAACAAATAAAAAAATGATCATACATCAACATAGTGTTATTCAAACAAAAGTCGCAATTTTCCTAAGGTTCTGCGGGAAGAAATGACTTTAAGAAGGTAAAATTAACTAACTACTTATTTGATCGATACTTGGATTGACAATGCTTAATATTTCAAGATAACTAATAAATAAAAAATTAGGGTTCTTCAACAAAGGATTATATATTCAATAGGTATGAGTTTTCGGCAATTCGTCAAACAGAAATGAGCATAATATGACAAAAATGGCTAACTATCTATTTGATCGCCGCGCAAAACATTTGCAGTGATACTTAACTTGACTCAAGCTTTTTTTTGAAGTGTAATAACAAATAAAAAAATGATCATACATCAACAAAGTGTTATCTAAACAAAAGGCGCAATTTTCCTAAGGTTCTACGGTTAGAAATGATTTAAGAAGGTAAAATTAACAAACTACGTATTTGATCGATACTTGGATTGACAATGCTTAATATTTCAAGATAACTAATAATTAAAAAATTAGGGTACTTTAACAAAGGATTATATATTCAATGGGTAGGAGTTTTCGGTAATTCGTCAAACAGAAATGAGCATAATATGACAAAACTGCGTAACTATCTATTTGATGGCCGTGCAAAACATTGACAGTGATCCTTAACTTGACTCTAGCTATTTTTTGAAGCGTTATCATAAATAAAAAAATGATCATACATCAACATAGTGTTATCTATACAAAAGTCACAATTTTCTTATGGTTTTTCGAGTATAAATTACTTTAAGAATGGAAAATTAACTAACTACCTATTTGATCGATACTTGGATTCACAGTGATTAATATTTCAAGATAACTAAGAAATAAAAAATTAGGGTACTTCAACAAAGGATTATATATTCAATAGGTAGGAGTTTTCGGCAATTAGTCAAACAGAAATGAGCATAATATGACAAAAATAGCTAACTACCTTTTTGATTGCCGCGCAAAACATTTGTAGAGATCCTTAACTTGACTCTAGTTATTTTTTGAAGCTTAATAAAAAATAAAAAAAATGATCATACGTCAACATAGTGTTATCTATTCAAAAGACGCAATTTTCCAAAGGTTCTTCGCGAAGAAATTACTTTAAGATGGTAAAATTAACTAACTACCTATTTGATCGATACTTGGATTGACATCGCTTAATATTTCAAGATAACCAGTAAATAAAAAATTAGGGTTCTTCAACAAAGGAATATATATTCAATAGGTAGGAGTTTTCGGCAATTCGTCAAACAGAAATGAGCATAATATGACAAAAATGCCTAACTACCTATTTGATCGCCTCGCAAAACACTTGCACTGATCCTTAACTTGACTCTAGCTATTTTTTGAAGCGTAATAATAAATAAAAAATTGATCATACATCGACATAGTGTTATCTATACAAAAGTCACAATTTTCCTATGGTTCTTCGAGTAGAAATTACTTTAAGAATGTAAAATTAACTAACTACCTATTTGATTGATACTTGGATTCACAGTGATTAATATTTCAAGATAACTAAGAAATAAAAAATTAGGGTACTTCAACAAAGGATTATATATTCAATAGGTAGGAGTTTTCGGCAATTAGTCAAACAGAAATGAGCATAATATGACAAAAATAGCTAACTACCTTTTTGATTGCCGCGCAAAACATTTGTAGAGATCCTGAACTTGACTCTAGTTATTTTTTGAAGCTTAATAAAAAATAAAAAAATGATCATACGTCAACATAGTGTTATCTATTCAAAAGACGCAATTTTCCAAAGGTTCTTCGGGAAGAAATGACTTTAAGATGGTAAAATTAACTAACTACCTATTTGATCGATACTTGGATTGACATTGCTTAATATTTCAAGATAACCAATAAATAGAAAATTAGGGTTCTTCAACAAAGGAATATATATTCAATAGGTAGGAGTTTTCGGCAATTCGTCAAAAAGAAATGAGCATAATATGACAAAAATGCCTAACTACCTATTTGATCGCCGCGCAAAACATTTGCACTGATCCTTAACTTGACTCTAGCTATTTTTTGAAGCGTAATAATAAAAACAAAAATAATCATTCATCAACATAGTTTTATCTATACAAAAGTCATAATTTTCCTAAGGTTCTACGGTTAGAAATGACTTTAAGAAGGTAAAATTAACTAACTACCTATTTGATCGATACTTGGAATGACAATGCTTAATATTTCAAGATAACTAATTAATAAAAAATTAGGGTACTTCAACAAAGGATTATATATTCAATAGGAAGGAGTTTTCGGCAATTCGTCGAACAGAAATGAGCATAATATGACAAAAATGCCTAACTACCTATTTGATGGCCGCGCAATACATTTGCAGTGATCCTTAACTTGACTCTAGCTATTATTTGAAGCGTTATAATAAATAAAAAAAATGATCATACATCAACATAGTGTTATATATACAAAAGTCACAATTTTCCACAGGTTCTACGATTAGAAATGACTTTAAGAAGGTAAAATTAACTAACTACCAATTTGATCGATACTTGGATTGACAATGCTTAATATTTCAAGATAACTAATAAATAAAAAATTAGGGATCTTCAACAAATGATTATATATTCAATAGGTAGGAGTTTTCGGCAATTCGTCAAACAGAAATGGGCATAATATGACAAAAATGACTAACTACATATTTGATCGCCGCGCAAAACATTTGCAATGATCCTTAACTTGACTCTAGCTATTTTTTGAAGCGTAATAACAAATAAAAAAATGATCATACACCAACATAGTGTTATCTATTCAAAAGTCACAATTTTCCTAAGGTTCAAAGGTTATAAATGACTATAAGAAGGTAAAATTAACTAACTACCTAATTGATCGATACTTGGATTGACAAAGCTTAATATTTCAAGATAACTAATAAAAAAATAATTAGGGTACTTCAACAAAGGATTATATATTCAAAAGGAAGGAGTTTACGGCAATTCGTCAAAAAGAAATGAGCATAATTTGACAAAAATGGCTAACTACCTTTTTGATTGCCGCGCAAAACATTTGCAGAGATCCTTAACTTGACTCTAGTTATTTTTTGAAGCGTAATGATAAATAAAAAAATGATTATACATCAACATAGTGATATCTATACAAAAGTCGCAATTTTCCTAAGGTTCTACGGTTAGAAATGACTTTAAGAAGGCAAAATTAACTAACTACGTCGTTGATCGTTACTTGGAATGACATTGCCTAATATTTGAAGATAACTAATAAATACAAAATTAGGGTACTTCAACAAAGGATTATATATTCAATAGGTACGAGTTTTCGGCAATTAGTCAAACAGAAATAAGGATAATATGACAAAAATGCTTAACTAACTATTTGATGGCCGCGCAAAACATTTGCAGTGGTCCTTAACTTGGCTCTAGCTATTATTTGAAGCGTTATAATAAATGAAAAAATGATCATACATCAACATAGTGTTATCTATACAAAAATCACAATTTTCCTATGGTTCTTCGAGTAGAAATTACATTAAGAATGTAAAATTAACTAACTACGTATTTGATCGATACTTCTATTGACAATGCTTAATATTTCAAGATAACTAAGAAATAAAAAATTAGGGTACTTCAACAAAGGATTATATATTCAATAGGTAGGAATTTTTGGCAATTAGTCAAACAGGAATGAGCATAATATGACAAAAATGCTTAACTAACTTTTTGATCGCCGCGTAAAACATTTGCAAAGATCCTTAACTTGACTCTAGTTATTTTTTGAAGCGTAACAACTAGTAAAAATAATAATCATACATCAACATAGTGTTATCTATACAAAAGTCGCAATTTTCCTAAGGTTCTTCCGTAAGAAATGACTTTAAGAAGGTAAAATTAACAAACTACCTATTTGATCGATACTTGGATTGACAATGCTTAATATTTCAAGATAACTAATAAATAAAAAATTAGGGTTCTTCAACAAAGGATTATATATTCAATAGGTAGGAGTTTTCGGCAATTCGTCAAACAGAAATGGGCATAATATGACAAAAAATGCCTAACAACCTATTTGATCGCCAGGCAAAACATTTGCAATGATCCTTAACTTTACTCTAGCTATTTTTTGAACCGTAATAACAAATAAAAAAATGATCATACATCAACATAGTGTTATCTATGCAAAAGTCACAATTTTCCTAAGGTTCAATGGTTAGAAATGACTATAAGAAGGTAAAATTAACTAACTACCTCATTGATTATTACTTGGATTGACAAAGCTTAATATTTCAAGATAACTAATAAATAAATAATTAGGGTACTTCAACAAAGGATTATATATTCAATAGGTAGGAGTTTTCGGCAATTCGTCAAAAAGAAATGAGCATAATTTGACAAAAATGGCTAACTACCTTTTTTATCGCCGCGCAAAACATTTGCAGAGATCCTTTACTTGACTCTAGTTATTTTTTGAAGCGTAATGATAAATAAAAAAAATGATTATACATCAACATAGTGATATCTATACCAAAGTCGCAATTTTCCTAAGGTTCTACGGTTAGAAATGACTTTAAGAAGGCAAAATTAACTAACTACGTATTTGATCGTTACTTGGAATGACATTGCCTAATATTTGAAGATAACTAATAAATAAAAAATTAGGGTACTTCAACAAAGGATTATATATTCAATAGGTAGGAGTTCTCGGAAATTCGTCAAAGAGAAATAAGCATAATATGACAAAAATGCCTAACTAACTATTTGATGGCCGCGCAAAACATTTGCAGTGGTCCTTAACTTGGCTCTAGCTATTATTTGAAGCGTTATAATAAATGAAAAAATGATCATACATCAACATAGTGTTATCTATACAAAAGTCACAATTTTTCTATGGTTCTTTGAGTAGAAATTACTTTAAGAATGTAAAATTAACTAACTACCTATTTGATCGATACTTGGATTGACAATGCTTAATATTTCAAGATAACTAAGAAATAAAAAATTAGGGTACTTCAACAAAGGATTATATATTCAATAGGTAGGAGTTTTCGGCAATTAGTCAAGCAGAAATGAGCATAATATGACAAAAACGCCTAACTAACTTTTTGATCGCCGCGCAAAACATTTGCAGAGATCCTTAACTTGACTCTAGTTATTTTTTGAAGCGTAACAACAAGTAAAAATAATGATCATACATCAACATAGTGTTATCTATACAAAAGTCGCAATTTTCCTAAAGTTTTTCGGGAAGAAATGACTTTAAGAAGGTAAAATTAACTAACTACCTATTTGATCGATACTTGGATTGACAAAGCTTAATATTACAAGATAAATAATAAATAAAAATTTTGGGTTCTTCTACAAAGGATTATATATTCAATAGGTAGGAGTTTTCGGCAATTCGTCAAACAGAAATGGGCATAATATGACAAAAATGCCTAACTACCATTTTGATCGCCGCGCAAAACATTTGCAATGATCCTTAACTTGACTCTAGCAATTTTTTGAAGCGTAATAACAAATAAAAAAAAGATCATACATCAACATAGTGTTATCTATGCAAAAGTCACAATTTTCCTAAGGTTCAATGGTTAGAAATGACTATAAGAAGGTAAAATTAACTAACTACCTATTTGATCGATACTTGGATTGACAATGCTTAATATTTCAAGATAACTAATAAATAAAAAATTAGGGTTCTTCAACAAAGGATTATATATTCAATAGGTAGGAGTTTTCGGCAATTCGTCAAACAGAAATGGGCATAATATGACAAAAAATGCCTAACAACCTATTTGATCGCCACGCAAAACATTTGCAATGATCCTTAACTTGACTCTAGCTATTTTTTGAAGCGTAATAACAAATAAAAAAAAGATCATACATCAACATAGTGTTATCTATGCAAAAGTCACAATTTTCCTAAGGTTCAATGGTTAGAAATGACTATAAGAAGGTAAAATTAACTAACTACCTATTTGATCGATACTTGGATTGACAAAGCTTAATATTTCAAGATAACTAATAAATAAATAATTAGGGTACTTCAACAAAGGATTATATATTCAATAGGTAGGAGTTTTCGGCAATTCGTCAAAAAGAAATGAGCATAATTTGACAAAAATGGCTAACTTCCTTTTTGATCGCCGCGCAAAACATTTGCAGAGATCCTTAACTTGACTCTAGTTATTTTTTGAAGCGTAATGATAAATAAAAAAATGATTATACATCAACATAGTGATATCTATACAAAAGTCGCAATTTTCTTAAGGTTCTACGGTTAGAAATGACTTTAAGAAGGCAAAATTAACTAACTACGTATTTGATCGTTACTTGGAATGACATTGCCTAATATTTGAAGATAACTAATAAATAAAAAATTAGGGTACTTCAACAAAGGAATATATATTCAATAGGTACGAGTTTTCGGCAATTAGTCAAACAGAAATAAGCATAATATGACAAAAATGCCTAACTAACTATTTGATGGCCGCGCAAAACATTTGCAGTGGTCCTTAACATGGCTCTAGCTATTATTTGAAGCGTTATAATAAATGAAAAAATGATCATACATCAACATAGTGTTATCTATACAAAAGTCACAATTTTCCTATGGTTCTTCGAGTAGAAATTACTTTAAGAATGTAAAATTAACTAACTACGTATTTGATCGATACTTGGATTGACAATGCTTAATATTTCAAGATAACTAAGAAATAAAAAATTAGGGTACTTCATCAAAGGATTATATATTCAATAGGTAGGAATTTTTGGCAATTAGTCAAACAGGAATGAGCATAATATGACAAAAATGCCTAACTAACTTTTTGATCGCCGCGTAAAACATTTGCAAAGATCCTTAACTTGACTCTAGTTATTTTTTGAAGCGTAACAACTAGTAAAAATAATAATCATACATCAACATAGTGTTATCTATACCAAAGTCGCAATTTTCCTAAGGTTCTACGGTTAGAAATGACTTTAAGAAGGCAAAATTAACTAACTACGTATTTGATCGTTACTTGGAATGACATTGCCTAATATTTGAAGATAACTAATAAATAAAAAATTAGGGTACTTCAACAAAGGATTATATATTCAATAGGTAGGAGTTCTCGGAAATTCGTCAAAGAGAAATAAGCATAATATGACAAAAATGCCTAACTAACTATTTGATGGCCGCGCAAAACATTTGCAGTGGTCCTTAACTTGGCTCTAGCTATTATTTGAAGCGTTATAATAAATGAAAAAATGATCATACATCAACATAGTGTTATCTATACAAAAGTCACAATTTTTCTATGGTTCTTCGAGTAGAAATTACTTTAAGAATGTAAAATTAACTAACTACCTATTTGATCGATACTTGGATTGAAAATGCTTAATATTTCAAGATAACTAAGAAATAAAAAATTAGGGTACTTCAACAAAGGATTATATATTCAATAGGTAGGAGTTTTCGGCAATTAGTCAAGCAGAAATGAGCATAATAAGACAAAAACGCCTACCTAACTTTTTGATCGCCGCGCAAAACATTTGCAGAGATCCTTAACTTGACTCTAGTTATTTTTTGAAGCGTAACAACAAGTAAAAATAATGATCATACATCAACATAGTGTTATCTATACAAAAGTCGCAATTTTCCTAAAGTTTTTCGGGAAAAAATGACTTTAAGAAGGTAAAATTAACTAACCACCTATTTGATCGATACTTGCATTGACAAATCTTAATATTACAAGATAAATAATAAATAAAAATTTAGGGTTCTTCTACAAAGGATTATATATTCAATAGGTAGGAGTTTTCGGCAATTCGTCAAACTGAAATGGGCATAATATGACAAAAATGCCTAACTACCTATTTGATCGCCGCGCAAAACATTTGCAATGATCCTTAACTTGACTCTAGCTATTTTTTGAAGCGTAATAACAAATAAAAAAAAGATCATACATCAACATAGTGTTATCTATGCAAAAGTCACAATTTTCCTAAGGTTCAATGGTTAGAAATGACTATAAGAAGGTAAAATTAACTAACTACCTATTTGATCGATACTTGGATTGACAAAGCTTAATATTTCAAGATAACTAATAAATAAATAATTAGGGTACTTCAACAAAGGATTATATATTCAATAGGAAGGAGTTTTCGGCAATTCGTCAAATAGAAATGAACATAATTTGACAAAAATGGCTAACTACCTTTTTGATCGCCGCGCAAAACATTTGCAGAGATCCTTAACTTGACTCTAGTTATTTTTTAAAGCGTAATTGTAAATAAAAAAATGATTATACATGAACATAGTGATATCTATACAAAAGTCGCAATTTTCCTAAGGTTCTACGGTTAGAAATGACTTTAAGAAGGCAAAATTAACTAACTACGTATTTGATCGTTACTTGGAATGAAATTGCCTAATATTTGAAGATAACTAATAAATAAAAAATTAGGGTACTTCAACAAAGGATTATATATACAATAGGTTGGAGTTTTCGGAAATTCGTCAAACAGAAATAAGCATAATATGACAAAAATGCCAATATAACTATTTGATGGCCGCGCAAAACATTTGCAGTGGTCCTTAACTTGGCTCTAGCTATTATTTGAAGCGTTATAATAAATGAAAAAATGATCATACATCAACATAGTGTTATCTATACAAAAGTCACAGTTTTCCTATGGTTCTTCGAGTAGAAATTACTTTAAGAATGTAAAATTAACTAACTACCTATTTGATCGATACTTGGATTGACAATGCTTAATATTTCAAGATAACTAAGAAATAAAAAATTAGGGTACTTCAACAAAGGATTATATATTCAATAGGTAGGAGTTTTCGGCAATTAGTCAAACAGAAATGAGCATAATATGACAAAAACGCCTAACTAACTTTTTGATCGCCGCGCAAAACATTTGCAGAGATCCTTAACTTGACTCTAGTTATTTTTTGAAGCGTAACAACAAGTAAAAATAATGTTCATACATCAACATAGTGTTATCTATACAAAAGTCGCAATATTCCTAAAGTTTTTCGGGAAGAAATGACTTTAAGAAGGTAAAATTAACTAACTACCTATTTGATCGATACTTGGATTGACAAAGCTTAATATTTCAAGATAACTAATAAATAAAAAATTAGGGTTCTTAAACAAAGGATTATATATTCAATAGGTAGGAGTTTTCGGCAATTTGTCAAACAGAAATGGGCATAATATGACAAAAATGCCTAACTACCTATTTGATCGCCGCGCAAAACATTTGCAATGATCCTTAACTTGACTCTAGCTATTTTTTGAAGCGTAATAACAAATAAAAAAATGATCATACATCAACATAGTGTTATCTATGCAAAAGTCACAATTTTCCTAAGGTTCAATGGTTAGAAATGACTTTAAGAAGCTAAAATTAACTAACTACCTATTTGATCGATACTTGGATTGACAAAGCTTAATATTTCAAGATAACTAATAAATAAATAATCAGGGTACTTCAACAAAGGATTATATATTCAATAGGTAGGAGTTTTCGGCAATTCGTCAAAAAGAAATGAGCATAATTTGACAAAAATGGCTAACTACCTTTTTGATCGCCGCGCAAAACATTTTCAGAGATCCTTAACTTGACTCTAGTTATTTTTTGAACCGTAATGAAAAAATAAAAAAATGATTATACATCAACATAGTGTTATCTATACAAAAGTCGCAATTTTCCTAAGGTTCTACGGTTAGAAATGACTTTAAGAAGGCAAAATTAACTAACTACGTATTTGATCGTTACTTGGAATGACATTGCCTAATATTTGAAGATAACTAATAAATAACAAATTAGGGTACTTCAACAAAGGATTATATATTCAACAGGTAGGAGTCTTCGGCAATTCGTCAAACAGAAATAAGCATAATATGACAAAAATGCCTAACTAACTTTTTGATCGCCGCGCAAAACATTTGCAGAGATCCTTAACTTGACTCTAGTTATTTTTTGAAGCGTAACAACAAGTAAAAATAATGATCATACATGAACATAGTGTTATCTATACAAAAGTCGCAATTTTCCTAAGGTTCTTCGGGAAGAAATGACTTTAAGAAGGTAAAATTAACTAACTACCTATTTGATCGATACTTGGATTGACAATGCTTAATATTTCAAGATAACTAATAAATAAAAAATTAGTGTTCTTCAACAAAGGATTATTTATTCAATAGGTAGGAGTTTTCGGCAATTCGTCCAACAGAAATGAGCATAATATGACCAAAATGCCTAACTACCTATTTGATCGCCGCGCAAAACATTTGCAATGCTCCTTAACTTGACTCTAACTATTTTTTGAAGCGTAATAAAAAATAAAAAATGATCATACATCAACATAGTGTTATCTATTCAAAAGTCGCAATTTTCCTAAGGTTGTACGGTTAGAAATGACTTTAGGAAGGTAAAATTAACTAACTACCTATTTGAACGATACTTGGATTCACAATGCTTAATATTTAAAGATAACTAATAAATAAAAAATTAGGGCAATACCACAAAGGATTATATATTCAATAGGTAGGAGTTTTCGGCAATTCGTCAAACAGAATTGATCATAATATGACAAAAATGCCTAACTACCTATTTGATGGCCGCGCAAAACATTTGCAGTGATCCTTAATTTGACTCTAGCTATTATTTGAAGCGTTATAATAAACAAAGAAATTATCATACATCAACATTGTGTTATCTATACAAAAGTCACAATTTTCCAAAGGTTCTTCGGTTAGAAATGACTTTAAGAAGGTAAAATTAACTAACTACCAATTTGATCGATACTTGGATTGACAATGCTTAATATTTCAAGATAACTAATAAATAAAAAATTTGGGTACTTCAACAAAGGATTATATATTCATTAGGTAGGAGTTTTCGGCAATTCGTCAAACAGAAATGAGCATAATATGACAAAAATGCCTAACTACCTATTTGATCGCCGCGCAAAACATTTACAGAGATCCTTAACTTGACTCTAGTTATTTTTTGAAGCGTAATAACAAATAAAAAAATCATCATACATCAACATAGTGTTATCCATACAAAAGTCGCAATTTTCCTTAGTTCTGCGGGAAGAAATGACTATAAGAAGGTAAAATTAACTAACTACGTATTTGATCGTTACTTGGATTGACAGTGCTTAATATTTCAAGATAACTAAGAAATAAAAAATTAGGGTACTTCAACAAAGGATTATATATTCAATAGGTAGGAGTTTTCGGCAATTAGTCAAACAGAAATGAGCACAATATTACAAAAATACCTAACTACCTTTTTTATCGGCGCGCAAAACATTTGTAGAGATCCTTAACTTGACTATAGTTATTTTTTGAAGCGTAATAACAAATAAAAAAAATGATCATACGTCAACATAGTGTTATCTATACAAAAGTCGCAATTTTCCAAAGGTTCTTGGGGAAGAAATGACTTTAAGATGGTACAATTAACTAGCTACCTATTTGATCGATACTTGGATTGACATTGCTTAATATTACAAGATAAATAATAAATAAAAAATTAGGGTTCTTCAACAAAGGAATATATATTCAATAGGTAGGAGTTTTCGGCAATTCTTCAAACAGAAATGAGCATAATATGACAAAAATGCCTTACTACCTATTTGATCGCCGCGCAAAACATTTGCAGTGATCCTTAACTTGACTCTAGCTATTTTTTGAACCGTAATAACAAATAAAAAAAAGATCATACATCAACATAGTTTTATCTATACAAAAGTCACAATTTTCCTAAGGTTCTACGGTTAGAAATGACTTTAAGAAGGTAAAATTAACTAACTACGTATTTGATCGATACTTGGATTGACAATACTTAATATTTCAAGATAACTAATAAATAAAAAATTAGGGTACTTCAACAAATTATTATATATTCAATAGGAAGGAGTTTTCGGCAATTCGTCAAACAGAAATAAGCATAATATGACAAAAATGCTAACTACCTATTTGATGGCCGCGCAAAACATTTGCAGTGATCCTCAACTTGACTCTAGCTATTATTTGAAGCGTTATAATAAATAAAAAAATGATCATACATCAAAATAGTGTTATCTATACAAACGTCAAAATTTTCCAAAGGTTCTACGGTTAGAAATGACTTTAAGAAGTTAAAATTAACTAACTACATATGTGATCGATACTTGGATTGACAATGCTTAATATTTCAAGATAACTAATCAATAAAAAAATTAGGGTTCTTCAACAAAGGATTATATATTCAATAGGTAGGAGTTTTCGGCAATTCGTCAAACAGAAATGGGCATAATATGACAAAAATGCCTAACTACCTATTTGATCGCCGCGCAAAACATTTGCAATGATCCTTAACTTGACTCTAGCTATTTTTTGAAGCGTAATAACAAATAAAAAAATGATCATACATCAACATAATGTTATCTATGCAAAAGTCACAATTTTCCTAAGGTTCAATGGTTAGAAATGACTTTAAAAAGGTAAAATTAACTAACAACCTGTTTGATCGATACTTGGATTGACAAAGCTTAATATTTCAAGATAACTAATAAATAAAAAATTAGGGTACTTCAACAAAGGATTATATATTCAATAGGTAGGAGTTTTCGGCAATTCGCCAAAAAGAAATGAGCATAATATGACAAAAATGCCTAACTACCTATTTGATCGCCGCGCAAAACAATTGTAGTGATCCTTAACTTGACTCTAGCTATTTTTTGAACCGTAATAACAAATAAAAAAAAGATCATACATCAACATAGTTTTATCTATACAAAAGTCACAATTTTCCTAAGGTTCTACGGTTAGAAATGACTTTAAGAAGGTAAAATTAACTAACTACGTATTTGATCGATACTTGGATTGACAATACTTAATATTTCAAGATAACTAATAAATAAAAAATTAGGGTACTTCAACAAATTATTATATATTCAATAGGAAGGAGTTTTCGGCAATTCGTCAAACAGAAATAAGCATAATATGACAAAAATGCTAACTACCTATTTGATGGCCGCGCAAAACATTTGCAGTGATCCTCAACTTGACTCTAGCTATTATTTGAAGCGTTATAATAAATAAAAAAATGATCATACATCAAAATAGTGTTATCTATACAAACGTCATAATTTTCCAAAGGTTCTACGGTTAGAAATGACTTTAAGAAGTTAAAATTAACTAACTACATATGTGATCGATACTTGGATTGACAATGCTTAATATTTCAAGATAACTAATCAATAAAAAAATTAGGGTTCTTCAACAAAGGATTATATATTCAATAGGTAGGAGTTTTCGGCAATTCGTCAAACAGAAATGGGCATAATATGACAAAAATGCCTAACTACCTATTTGATCGCCGCGCAAAACATTTGCAATGATCCTTAACTTGACTCTAGCTATTTTTTGAAGCGTAATAACAAATAAAAAAATGATCATACATCAACATAATGTTATCTATGCAAAAGTCACAATTTTCCTAAGGTTCAATGGTTAGAAATGACTTTAAAAAGGTAAAATTAACTAACAACCTGTTTGATCGATACTTGGATTGACAAAGCTTAATATTTCAAGATAACTAATAAATAAAAAATTAGGGTACTTCAACAAAGGATTATATATTCAATAGGTAGGAGTTTTCGGCAATTCGCCAAAAAGAAATGAGCATAATTTGACAAAAATGGCTGACTACCTTTTTGATCGCCGCGCAAAACATTTGCAGAGATCCTTAACTTGACTCTAGTTATTTTTTGAAGCGTAATGACAAATAAAAAAATGATTATACATCAACATAGTGTTATCTATACAAACGTCGCAATTTTCCTAAAGTTCTACGGTTAGAAATGACTTTAAGAAGGCAAAATTAACTAACTACGTATTTGATCGATACTTGGAATGACATTGGCTAATATTTGAAGATAACTAATAAATACAAAATTACGGTACTTCAACAAAGGATTATATAATCATTAGGTAGGAGTTTTCGGCAATTCGTCAAACAGAAATGAGCATAATATGACAAAAATACCTAACTACCTATTTGATCGCCGCGCAAAACATTTGCAGAGAACCTAAACTTGACTCTAGTTATTTTTTGAAGCGTAATAACAAATAAAAAAATCATCATACATCAACATAGTGTTATCCATACAAAAGTCACAATTTTCCTTAGTTCTGCGGGAAGAAATGACTTTAAGAAGGTAAAATTAACCAACTACGTATTTGACTGATACTTGGATTGACAATGCTTAATATTTCAAGATAACTAATAAATAAAAAATTAGGGTACTTCAACATAGGATTATATATTCAATAGGTAGGAGTTTTCGGCAATTAGTCAAACAGAAATGGGCACAATATTACAAAAATACCTCACTACCTTTTTTATCGCCGCGCAAAACATTTGTAGAGATCCTTAACTTGACTATAGTTATTTTTTGAAGCGTAATAACAAATAAAAAAAATGATCATACGTCAACATAGTGTTATCTATACAAAAGTCGCAATTTTCCAAAGGTTCTTGGGGAAGAAATGACTTTAAGATGGTACAATTAACTAGCTACCTATTTGATCGATACTTGGATTGACATTGCTTAATATTACAAGATAAATAATAAATAAAAAATTAGGGTTCTTCAACAAAGGAATATATATTCAATAGGTAGGAGTTTTCGGCAATTCTTCAAACAGAAATGAGCATAATATGACAAAAATGCCTAACTACCTATTTGATCGCCGCGCAAAACATTTGCAGTGATCCTTAACTTGACTCTAGCTATTTTTTGAACCGTAATAACAAATAAAAAAAAGATCATACATCAACATAGTTTTATCTATACAAAAG
Organism: Rhodomyrtus psidioides; assembly: GCA_021437785.1. Lineage (NCBI taxonomy): Eukaryota > Viridiplantae > Streptophyta > Magnoliopsida > Myrtales > Myrtaceae > Rhodomyrtus > Rhodomyrtus psidioides. The sequence continues at coordinate 4,003,874 of JAILYB010000059.1, read as the reverse complement.
TCACAATTTTCCTAAGGTTCTACGGTTAGAAATGACTTTAAGAAGGTAAAATTAACTAACTACGTATTTGATCGATACTTGGATTGACAATACTTAATATTTCAAGATAACTAATAAATAAAAAATTAGGGTACTTCAACAAATTATTATATATTCAATAGGAAGGAGTTTTCGGCAATTCGTCAAACAGAAATAAGCATAATATGACAAAAATGCCTAACTACCTATTTGATGGCCGCGCAAAACATTTGCAGTGATCCTCAACTTGACTCTAGCTATTATTTGAAGCGTTATAATAAATAAAAAAATGATCATACATCAAAATAGTGTTATCTATACAAACGTCATAATTTTCCAAAGGTTCTACGGTTAGAAATGACTTTAAGAAGTTAAAATTAACTAACTACATATGTGATCGATACTTGGATTGACAATGCTTAATATTTCAAGATAACTAATCAATAAAAAAATTAGGGTTCTTCAACAAAGGATTATATATTCAATAGGTAGGAGTTTTCGGCAATTCGTCAAACAGAAATGGGCATAATATGACAAAAATGCCTAACTACCTATTTGATCGCCGCGCAAAACATTTGCAATGATCCTTAACTTCACTCTAGCTATTTTTTGAAGCGTAATAACAAATAAAAAAATGATCATACATCAACATAATGTTATCTATGCAAAAGTCACAATTTTCCTAAGCTTCAATGGTTAGAAATGACTTTAAAAAGGTAAAATTAACTAACAACCTGTTTGATCGATACTTGGATTGACAAAGCTTAATATTTCAAGATAACTAATAAATAAAAAATTAGGGTACTTCAACAAAGGATTATATATTCAATAGGTAGGAGTTTTCGGCAATTCGCCAAAAAGAAATGAGCATAATTTGACAAAAATGGCTGACTACCTTTTTGATCGCCGCGCAAAACATTTGCAGAGATCCTTAACTTGACTCTAGTTATTTTTTGAAGCGTAATGACAAATAAAAAAATGATTATACATCAACATAGTGTTATCTATACAAACGTCGCAATTTTCCTAAGGTTCTACGGTTAGAAATGACTTTAAGAAGGCAAAATTAACTAACTACGTATTTGATCGATACTTGGAATGACATTGGCTAATATTTGAAGATAACTAATAAATACAAAATTACGGTACTTCAACAAAGGATTATATAATCATTAGGTAGGAGTTTTCGGCAATTCGTCATACAGAAATGAGCATAATATGACAAAAATACCTCACTACCTATTTGATCGCCGCGCAAAACATTTGCAGAGAACCTAAACTTGACTCTAGTTATTTTTTGAAGCGTAATAACAAATAAAAAAATCATCATACATCAACATAGTGTTATCCATACAAAAGTCACAATTTTCCTTAGTTCTGCGGGAAGAAATGACTTTAAGAAGGTAAAATTAACTAACTACGTATTTGATTGATACTTGGATTGACAATGCTTAATATTTCAAGATAACTAATAAATAAAAAATTAGGGTACTTCAACATAGGATTATATATTCAATATGTAGGAGTTTTCGGCAATTAGTCAAACAGAAATGAGCACAATATTACAAAAATACCTAACTACCTTTTTTATCGCCGCGCAAAACATTTGTAGAGATCCTTAACTTGACTATAGTTATTTTTTGAAGCGTAATAACAAATAAAAAAAATGATCATACGTCAACATAGTGTTATCTATACAAAAGTCGCAATTTTCCAAAGGTTCTTGGGGAAGAAATGACTTTAAGATGGTACAATTAACTAGCTACCTATTTGATCGATACTTGGATTGACATTGCTTAATATTACAAGATAAATAATAAATAAAAAATTAGGGTTCTTCAACAAAGGAATATATATTCAATAGGTAGGAGTTTTCGGCAATTCTTCAAACAGAAATGAGCATAATATGACAAAAATGCCTAACTACCTATTTGATCGCCGCGCAAAACATTTGCAGTGATCCTTAACTTGACTCTAGCTATTTTTTGAACCGTAATAACAAATAAAAAAAAGATCATACATCAACATAGTTTTATCTATACAAAAGTCACAATTTTCCTAAGGTTCTACGGTTAGAAATGACTTTAAGAAGGTAAAATTAACTAACTACGTATTTGATCGATACTTGGATTGACAATACTTAATATTTCAAGATAACTAATAAATAAAAAATTAGGGTACTTCAACAAATTATTATATATTCAATAGGAAGGAGTTTTCGGCAATTCGTCAAACAGAAATAAGCATAATATGACAAAAATGCCTAACTACCTATTTGATGGCCGCGCAAAACATTTGCAGTGATCCTCAACTTGACTCTAGCTATTATTTGAAGCGTTATAATAAATAAAAAAATGATCATACATCAAAATAGTGTTATCTATACAAACGTCAAAATTTTCCAAAGGTTCTACGGTTAGAAATGACTTTAAGAAGTTAAAATTAACTAACTACATATGTGATCGATACTTGGATTGACAATGCTTAATATTTCAAGATAACTAATCAATAAAAAAATTAGGGTTCTTCAACAAAGGATTATATATTCAATAGGTAGGAGTTTTCGGCAATTCGTCAAACAGAAATGGGCATAATATGACAAAAATGCCTAACTACCTATTTGATCGCCGCGCAAAACATTTGCAATGATCCTTAACTTGACTCTAGCTATTTTTTGAAGCGTAATAACAAATAAAAAAATGATCATACATCAACATAATGTTATCTATGCAAAAGTCACAATTTTCCTAAGGTTCAATGGTTAGAAATGACTTTAAAAAGGTAAAATTAACTAACAACATGTTCGATCGATACTTGGATTGACAAAGCTTAATATTTCAAGATAACTAATAAATAAAAAATTAGGGTACTTCAACAAAGGATTATATATTCAATAGGTAGGAGTTTTCGGCAATTCGCCAAAAAGAAATGAGCATAATTTGACAAAAATGGCTGACTACCTTTTTGATCGCCGCGCAAAACATTTGCAGAGATCCTTAACTTGACTCTAGTTATTTTTTGAAGCGTAATGACAAATAAAAAAATGATTATACATCAACATAGTGTTATCTATACAAACGTCGCAATTTTCCTAAGGTTCTACGGTTAGAAATGACTTTAAGAAGGCAAAATTAACTAACTACGTATTTGATCGATACTTGGAATGACATTGGCTAATATTTGAAGATAACTAATAAATACAAAATTACGGTACTTCAACAAAGGATTATATAATCATTAGGTAGGAGTTTTCGGCAATTCGTCATACAGAAATGAGCATAATATGACAAAACTGCCTAACTATCTATTTGATGGCCGTGCAAAACATTTACAGTGATACTTAGCTTGACTCTAGCCATTCTTTGAAGCGTTACAATAAATTAAAAAAATGATCATACATCAACATAGTGTTATCTATACAAAAGTCACAATTTTGGTATGGTTCTTCGAGTAGAAATTACTTTAAGAATGTAAAATTAACTAACTACCTATTTGATCGATACTTGGATTGACAGTGCTTAATATTTCAAGATAACTAAGAAATAAAAAATTAGGGTACTTCAACAAAGGATTATATATTCAATAGGTAGGTGTTTTCGGCAATTAGTCAAATAGAAATGAGCATAATATTACAAAAATACCTAACTACCTTTTTTATCGCCGCGTAAAACATTTGTAGAGATCCTTAACATGACTATAGTTATTTTTTGAAGCGTAATAACAAATAAAAAAAATTCTCATACGTCAACATAGTGTTATCTATACAAAAGTCGCAATTTTCCAAAGGTTCTCGGGGAAGAAATGACTTTAAGAAGGTAAAATTAACTAACTACCTATTTGATCGATACTTGGATTGATATTGCTTAATATTACAAGATAAATAACAAATAAAAAATTAGGGTTCTTCAACAAAGGAATATATATTCAATAGGTAGGAGTTTTCGGCAATTCGTCAAACAGAAATGAGCATAATATGACAAAAATTCCTAACTACCTATTTGATCGCCGCGCAAAACATTTGCAGTGATCCTTAACTTGACTCTAGTTATTTTTTGAAACGTAATAACAAATAAAAAATGATCATATGTCAACATAGTGTTATCTATACAAAAGTCGCAATTTTCCAAAGGTTCTTCCAGAAGAAATGACTTAAAGAAGGTAAAATTAACTAACTACCTATTTGATCGATACTTGGATTGACATTGCTTAATATTTCAAGACAACTAATAAATAAAAAATAAGGGTTCTTCAACAAAGGATTATATATTCAATAGGTAGGAGTTTTCGGTAATTCGTCATACAGAAATGAGCATAATATGACAAAACTGCCTAACTACCTATTTGATCGCCGCGCAAAACATTTGCAGAGATCCTTAACTTGACTCTAGTTATTTTTTGAAGCGTAATAACAAATAAAAAAAATGATCATACATCAACATAGTGTTATCCATACAAAAGTCACAATTTTCCTTAGTTCTGCGGGAAGAAATGACATTAAGAAGGTAAAATTAACTAACTACGTATTTGATCGATACTTGGATTGACAATGCTTAATATTTCAAGATAACTAATAAATAAAAAATTAGGGTACTTCAACAAATGATTATATATACAATAGGTAGGAGTTTTCGGTAATTCGTCATACAAGAAATGAGCATAATATGACAAAACTGCCTAACTATCTATTTGATGGCCGTGCAAAACATTTACAGTGATACTTAACTTGACTCTAGCTATTCTTTGAAGCGTTACAATAAATTAAAAAAATGATCATACATCAACATAGTGTTATCTATATAAAAGTCACAATTTTCGTATGGTTCTTCGAGTAGAAATTACTTTAAGAATGTAAAATTAACAAACTACCTATTTGATCGATACTTGGATTGACAGTGCTTAATATTTCAAGATAACTAAGAAATAAAAAATTAGGGCACTTCAACAAATGATTATATATTCAATAGGTAGGAGTTTTCGGCAATTAGTCAAATAGAAATGAGCATTATATTACAAAAATACCTAACTACTTTTTTTATCGCCGAGTAAAACATTTGTGGAGATCCTTAACATGACTATAGTTATTTTTTGAAGCGTAATAACAAATAAAAAAAATTATCATACGTCAACATAGTGTTATCTATACAAAAGTCGCAATTTTCCAAAGGTTCTCGGGGAAGAAATGACTTTAAGAAGGTAAAATTAACTAACTACCTATTTGATCGATACTTGGATTGATATTGCTTAATATTACAAGATAAATAATAAATAAAAAATTAGGGTTCTTCAACAAAGGAATATATATTCAATAGGTAGGAGTTTTCGGCAATTCGTCAAACAGAAATGAGCATAATATGACAAAAATGCCTAACTACCTATTTAATCGCCGCGCAAAACATTTGCAGTGATCCTTAACTTGACTCTAGTTATTTTTTGAAACGTAATAACAAATAAAAAAATGATCATACATCAACATAGTGTTATCTATACAAAAGTCACAATTTTCCAAAGGTTCTTCCAGAAGAAATGACTTTAAGAAGGTAAAATTAACTAACTACCTATTTGATCGATACTTGGATTGACATTGCTTAATATTTCAAGACAACTAATAAATAAAAAATAAGGGTTCTTCAACAAAGGATTATATATTCAATAGGTAGGAGTTTTCGGTAATTCGTCATACAGAAATGAGCATAATATGACAAAATTGCCTAACTACCTATTTGATCGCCGCGCAAAACATTTGCAGAGATCCTTAACTTGACTCTAGTTATTTTTTGAAGCGTAATAACAAATAAAAAAAATGATCATACATCAACATAGTGTTATCCATACAAAAGTCACAATTTTCCTTAGTTCTGCGGGAAGAAATGACTATAAGAAGGTAAAATTAACTAACTACGTATTTGATCGATACTTGGATTGACAATGCTTAATATTTCAAGATAACTAATAAATAAAAAATTAGAGTACTTCAACAAATGATTATATATTCAATAGGTAGGAGTTTTCGGTAATTCGTCATACAGAAATGAGCATAATATGACAAAACTGCCTAACTATCTATTTGATGGCCGTGCAAAACATTTACAGTGATCCTTAACTTGACTCTAGCTATTCTTTGAAGCGTTATAATAAATTAAAAAAATGATCATACATCAACATAGTGTTATCTATACAAAAGTCACAATTTTCCTATGGTTCTTCGAGTAGAAATTACTTTAAGAATGTAAAATTAACTAACTACCTATTTGATCGATACTTGGATTGACTGTGCTTAATATTTCAAGATAACTAAGAAATAAAAAATTAGGATACTTCAACAAAGGATTATATATTCAATAGGTAGGAATTTTCGGCAATTAGTCAAACGGAAATTAGCATAATATTACAAAAATACCTAACTACCTTTTTTATCCCCGCGCAAAACATTTGTAGAGATCCTTAACTTGACTGTAGTTATTTTTTTAAGCGTAATAACAAATAAAAAAAATTATCATACGTCAACATAGTGTTTTCTATACAAACGTCGCAATTTTCCAAAGGTTCTTGGGGAAGAAATGACTTTAAGAAGGTAAAATTAACTAACTACCTATTTGATCGATACTTGGATTGATATTGCTTAATATTACAAAATAAATAATAAATAAAAAATTAGGGTTCTTCAACAAAGGAATATATATTCAATAGGTAGGAGTTTTCGGCAATTTGTCAAACAGAAATGAGCAAAATATGGCAAAAATGCCTAACTACCTATTTGATCGGCGCGCAAAACATTTGCAGTGATCCTTAACTTGACTCTAGTTATTTTTTGAAGCGTAATAACAAATAAAAAAAATGATCATACGTCAACATAGTGTTATCTATACAAAAGTCGCAATTTTCCAAAGGTTCTTCCAGAAGAAATGACTTTAAGAAGGTAAAATTAACTAACTACCTATTTGATCGATACTTGGATTGACATTGCTTAATATTTCATGATAACTAATAAATAAAAAATTAGGGTACTTCACCAAAGGATTATATATTCAATAGGAAGGAGTTTTCGGCAATTCGTCAAATGAAATGAGCATAATATGACAAAAATGCCTAACTACCTATTTGTTGGCCGCGCAAAACATTTGCAGTGATCCTTAACTTGACTCTAGCTATTATTTGAAGCGTTATAATAAATAAAAAAATGATCATACATCAACATAGTGTTATCTATACAAAAGTCACAATTTTCCAAAGGTTCTACGATTAGAAATGACTTTAGGAAGGTAAAATTAACTAACTACCAATTTGATCGATACTTGGATTGACAATGCTTAATATTTCAAGATAACTAATAAATAAAAAATTTGGGTACTTCAACAAAGGATTATATATTCATTAGGTAGGTGTTTTCGGCAATTCGTGAAACAGAAATGAGCATAACATGACAAATATGACTAACTACCTATTTGATCGCCGTTCAAAACATTTGCAGTGATCCTTAACTTGACACTAGTTATTTTTTGAAGTGTAATAACAAATAAAAAAAATGATCATACATCAACATAGTGTTATCCATACAAAAGTCGCAATTTTCCTAAGGTTCTGAGGGAAGAAATGACTTTAAGAAGTTAAAATTAACTAACTACCTATTTGATCGATACTTGGATTGAAAATGCTTAATATTTCAAGATAACTAATAAATAAAAAATTAGGGTTCTTCAACAAAGGATTATATATTCAATAGGTATGAGTTTTCGGCAATTCGTCAAACAGAAATGAGCATAATATGACAAAAATGGCTAACTATCTATTTGATCGCCGCGCAAAACATTTGCAGTGATACTTAACTTGACTCAAGCTATTTTTTGAAGTGTAATAACAAATAAAAAAATGATCATACATCAACAAAGTGTTATCTAAACAAAAGTCGCAATTTTCCTAAGGTTCTACGGTTAGAAATGATTTAAGAAGGTAAAATTAACTAACTACGTATTTGATCGATACTTGGATTGACAATGCTTAATATTTCAAGATAACTAATAATTAAAAAATTTGGGTACTTTAACAAAGGATTATATATTCAATAGGTAGGAGTTTTCGGTAATTCGTCAAACAGAAATGAGCATAATATGACAAAACTGCGTAACTATCAATTTGATGGCCGTGCAAAACATTGACAGTGATCCTTAACTTGACTCTAGCTATTTTTTGAAGCATTATAATAAATAAAAAATATGGTCATACATCAACATAGTGTTATCTATACAAAAGTCACAATTTTCCTATGGTTCTTCGAGTAGAGATTACTTTAAGAAAGGAAAATTAACTAACTACCTATTTGATCGATACTTGGATTCACAGTGATTAATATTTCAAGATAACTAAGAAATAAAAAATTAGGGTACTTCAACAATGGATTATATATTCAATAGGTAGGAGTTTTCGGCAATTCGTCAAACAGAAATAAGCATAATATGACAAAAATGCCTAACTAACTTTTTGATCGCCGCGCAAAACATTTGCAGAGATCCTTAACTTGACTCTTGTTATTTTTTGAAGCGTAACAACAAGTAAAAATAATGATCATACATCAACATAGTGTTATCTATACAAAAGTCGCAATTTTCCTAAGGTTCTTCGGGAAGAAATGACTTTAAGAAGGTAAAATTAACTAACTACCTATTTGATCGATACTTGGATTGACAATGCTTAATATTTAAAGATAACTAATAAATAAAAAATTAGGGCACTTCCACAAAGGATTATATATTCAATAGGTAGGAGTTTTCGGCAATTCGTCAAACAGAAATGATCATAATATGACAAAAATGCCTAACTACCTATTTGATGGCCGCGCAAAACATTTGCAGTGATCCTTAATTTGACTCTAGCTATTATTTGAAGCGTTATAATAAACAAAGAAATGATCATACATCAACATTGTGTTATCTATACAAAAGTCACAATTTTCCAAAGGTTCTATGGTTAGAAATGACTTTAAGAAGGTAAAATTAACTAACTACCAATTTGATCGATACTTGGATTGACAATGCTTAATATTTCAAGATAACTAATAAATAAAAAATTTGGGTACTTCAACAAAGGATTATATATTCATTAGGTAGGAGTTTTCGGCAATTCGTCAAACAGAAATGAGCATAATATGACAAAAATACCTAACTACCTATTTGATCGCCGCGCAAAACATTTACAGAGATCCTTAACTTGACTCTAGTTATTTTTTGAAGCGTAATAACAAATAAAAAAATGATCATACATCAACATAGTGTTATCCATACAAAAGTCGCAATTTTCCTTAGTTCTGCGGGAAGAAATGACTTTAAGAAGGTAAAATTAACTAACTACGTATTTGATCGTTACTTGGATTGACAATGCTTAATATTTCAAGATAACTAATAATTAAAAAATTAGGGTACTTCAACAAAGGATTATATATTCAATAGGTAGGAGTTTTCGGTAATTCGTCATACAGAAATGAGCATAATATGACAAAACTGCCTAACTATCTATTTGATGGCCGTGCAAAACATTTACAGTGATCCTTAACTTGACTCTAGCTATTGTTTGAAGCGTTATAATAAATTTAAAAAATGATCATACATCAACATAGTGTTATCTATACAAAAGTCACAATTTTCCTATGGTTCTTCGAGTAGAAATTACTTTAAGAATGTAAAATTAACTAACTACCTATTTGATCGATACTTGGATTGACAATGCTTAATATTTCAAGATAACTAAGAAATAAAAAATTAGGGTACTTCAACAAAGGATTATATATTCAATAGGTAGGAGTTTTCGGCAATTAGTCAAACAGAAATTAGCACAATATTACAAAAATACCTAACTACTTTTTTTATCGCCGCGCAAAACATTTGTGGAGATCCTTAACTTGACTATAGTTATTTTTTGAAGCGTAATAACAAATAAAAAAAATGATCATACGTCAACATAGTGTTATCTATACAAAAGTCGCAATTTTCCAAAGGTTCTTGGTGAAGAAATGACTTTAAGAAGGTACAATTAACTAACTACCTATTTGATCGATACTTGGATTGACATTACTTAATATTACAAGATAAATAATAAATAAAAAATTAGGGTTCTTCAACAAAGGAATATATATTCAATAGGTAGGAGTTTTCGGCAATTCTTCAAACAGAAATGAGCATAATATGACAAAAATGCCTAACTACCTATTTGATCGCCGCGCAAAACATTTGCAATGATCCTTAACTTGACTCTAGCTATTTTTTGAACCGTAATAACAAATAAAAAAAAGATCATACATCAACATAGTTTTATCTATACAAAAGTCACAATTTTCCTAAGGTTCTACGGTTAGAAATGACTTTAAGAAGTTAAAATTAACTAACTACCTATGTGATCGATACTTGGATTGACAATGCTTAATATTTCAAGATAACTAATCAATAAAAAATTAGGGTTCTTCAACAAAGGATTATATATTCAATAGGTAGGAGTTTTCGGCAATTCGTCAAACAGAAATGGGCATAATATGACAAAAATGCCTAACTACCTATTTGATCGCCGCGCAGAACATTTACAATGATCCTTAACTTGACTCTAACTATTTTTCGAAGCGTAATAACAAATAAAAAAATGATCATACATCAACATAATGTTATCTATGCAAAAGTCACAATTTTCCTAAGTTTCAATGGTTAGAAATGAATTTAAAAAGGTAAAATTAACTAACAACCTGTTTGATCGATACTTGGATTGACAAAGCTTAATATTTCAAGATAACTAATAAATAAAAAATTAGGGTACTTCAACAAAGTATTATATATTCAATAGGTAGGAGTTTTCGGCAATTCGCCAAAAAGAAATGAGCATAATTTGACAAAAATGGCTAACTACCTTTTTGATCGCCGCGCAAAACATTTGCAGAGATCCTTAACTTGACTCTAGTTATTTTTTGAAGCGTAATGACAAATAAAAAAATGATTATACATCAACATAGTGTTATCTATACAAACGTCGCAATTTTCCTAAGGTTCTACGGTTAGAAATGACTTTAAGAAGGCAAAATTAACTAACTACGTATTTGATCGATACTTGGAATGACATTGCCTAATATTTGAAGATAACTAATAAATACAAAATTACGGTACTTCAACAAAGGATTATATATTCATTAGGTAGGAGTTTTCGGCAATTCGTCAAACAGAAATGAGCATAATATGACAAAAATACCTAACTACCTATTTGATCGCCGCGTAAAACATTTGCAGAGATCCTTAGCTTGACTCTAGTTATTTTTTGAAGCGTAATAACAAATAAAAAAAATCATCATACATCAACATAGTGTTATCCATACAAAAGTCACAATTTTCCTTAGTTCTGCGGGAAGAAATGACTTTATGAAGGTAAAATTAACTAACTACGTATTTGATTGATACTTGGATTGACAATGCTTAATATTTCAAGATAACTAATAAATAAAAAATTAGGGTACTTCAACAAATGATTATATATTCAATAGGTAGGAGTTTTCAGTAATTCGTCATACAGAAATGAGCATAATATGACAAAACTGCCTAACTATCTATTTGATGGCCGTGCAAAACATTTACAGTGATACTTAACTTGACTCTAGCTATTCTTTGAAGAGTTACAATAAATTAAAAAAATGATCATACATCAACATAGTGTTATCTATACAAAAGTCACCATTTTCGTATGGTTCTTCGAGTAGAAATTACTTTAAGAATGTAAAATTAACTAACTACCTATTTGATCGATACTTGGATTGACACTGCTTAATATTTCAAGATAACTAAGAAATAAAAAATTAGGGTACTTCAACATAGGATTATATATTCAATAGGTAGGAGTTTTCGGCAATTAGTCAAACAGAAATGAGGATAATATTTCAAAAATACCTAACTACCTTTTTTATCGCCGCGCAAAACATTTGTAGAAATCCTTAACATGACTATTGTTATTTTTTGAAGCGTAATAACAAATAAAAAAAATTATCATACGTCAACATAGTGTTATCTATACTAAAGTCGCAATTTTCCAAAGGTTCTTGGGGAAGAAATGACTTTAAGAAGGTAAAATTAACTCACTACCTATTTGATCGATACTTGGATTGATATTGCTTAATATTACAAGATAAATAATAAATAAAAAATTATTGTTCTTCAACAAAGGAATATATATTCAATAGGTAGGAGTTTTCGGCAATTCGTTAAAAAAAATGAGCATAATATGACAAAAATGCCTAACTACCTTTTTGATCGCCGCGCAAAACATTTGCAGTGATCCTTAACTTGACTCTAGTTATTTTTTGAAACGTAATAACAAATAAAAAAATGATCATACGTCAACATAGTGTTATCTATACAAAAGTCGCAATTTTCCAAAGGTTCTTCCAGAAGAAATGACTTTAAGAAGGTAAAATTAACTAACTACCTATTTGATCGATACTTGGATTGACATTGCTTAATATTTCAAGAAAACTAATAAATAAAAAATAAGGGTTCTTCAACAAAGGATTATATATTCAATAGGTAGGAGTTTTCGGTAATTCGTCATACAGAAATGAGCATAATATGACAAAACTGCCTAACTACCTATTTGATCGCCGCGTAAAACATTTGCAGAGATCCTTAACTTGACTCTAGTTATTTTTTGAAGCGTAATAACAAATAAAAAAAATGATCATACATCAACATAGTGTTATCCATACAAAAGTCACAATTTTCCTTAGTTCTGCGGGAAGAAATGACTTTAAGAAGGTAAAATTAACTAACTACGTATTTGATCGATACTTGGATTGACAATGCTTAATATTTCAAGATAACTAATAAATAAAAAATTAGGGTACTTCAACAAAGGATTATATATTCAATAGGTAGGAGTTTTCAGTAATTCGTCATACAGAAATGAGCATAATATGACAAAACTGCCTAACTATCTATTTGATGGCCGTGCAAAACATTTACAGTGATACTTAACTTGACTCTAGCTATTCTTTGAAGAGTTACAATAAATTAAAAAAATGATCATACATCAACATAGTGTTATCTATACAAAAGTCACCATTTTCGTATGGTTCTTCGAGTAGAAATTACTTTAAGGGTTCTTCAACAAAGGATTATATATTTGATAAAAATGCCTAACTACCTATTTGATGGCCACGCAAAACAATTGCAGTGATCCTTAACTTAACTCTAGCTATTATTTGAAGCGTTATAATTAATAAAAAAATGATCATACATCAACATAGTGTTATCTATACAAAAGTCGCAATTTTCCAAAGGTTCTCCCGGAAGAAATGACTTTAAGAAGGTAAAATTAACTAACTACCTATTTGATCGATACTTGGATTGACATTGCTTAATATTACAAGATAAATAATAAATAAAAAATTAGGGTTCTTCAACAAAGGAATATATATTCAATAGGTAGGAGTTTTCGGCAATTCGTTAAAAAAAATGAGCATAATATGACAAAAATGCCTAACTACCTATTTGATCACCGCGCAAAACATTTGCAGTGATCCTTAACTTGACTCTAGTTATTTTTTGAAACGTAATAAGAAATAAAAAAATGATCATACGTCAACATAGTGTTATCTATACAAAAGTTGCAATTTTCCAAAGGTTCTTCCAGAAGAAATGACTTTAAGAAGGTAAAATTAACTAACTACCTATTTGATCGATACTTGGATTGACATTGCTTAATATTTCAAGACAACTAATAAATAAAAAATAAGGGTTCTTCAACAAAGGATTATATATTTGATAAAAATGCCTAACTACCTATTTGATGGCCACGCAAAACAATTGCAGTGATCCTTAACTTAACTCTAGCTATTATTTGAAGCGTTATAATTAATAAAAAAATGATCATACATCAACATAGTGTTATCTATACAAAAGTCGCAATTTTCCAAAGGTTCTCCCAGAAGAAATGACTTTAAGAAGGTAAAATTAACTAACTACGTATTCGATCGATACTTGGATTGACATTGCTTAATATTTCAAGATAACTAAGAAATAAAAAATTAGGGTACTTCAACAAAGGATTATATATTCAATAGGTAGGAGTTTTCGGCAATTAGTCAAACATAAATGAGCATAATATGACAAAAATATCTAACTACCTTTTTGATCGCCGCGCAAAACATTTGTAGAGATCCTTCACTTGACTCTAGTTATTTTTTGAAGCGTAATAACAAATAAAAAAAATGATCATACGTCTACATAGTGTTATCTATACAAAAGTCACAATTTTCCAAAGGTTCTTCGGGAAGAAATGACTTTAAGAAAGTAAAATTAACTAACTACCTATTTGATCGATACTTGGATTGACATTGCTTAATATTTCAAGATAACTAATAAATTAAAAACAAGGGTTCTTCAACAAAGAATTATATATTCAATAGGGAAGAGTTTTCGGCAATTCCTCAAACAGAAATGTGCATAATATGACTAAAATGCCTAACTACCTATTTGATCGCCGCGCAAAACATTTGCAGTGATCCTTAACTTGACTCAAGCTTTTTTTTTAAGCATAATAACAAATAAAAAAATGATCATACATCTACATAGTGTTATCTATACAAAAGCCAGAATTTTTCAAAGGTTCTACGGTTAGAAATGACTTTAAGAAGGTAAAATTAACTGACTACCTATTTGATCGATACTTGGATTGACAATGCTTAATATTTCAAGATAACTAATAAATAAAAAATTAGGGTACTTCAACAAAGGATTATATATTCAATAGGTAGGAGTTTTCGGCAATTAGTCAAACAGAAATGAGCATAATATGACAAATACACCTAACTACCTCTTTGATCAACGCGCAAAACATTTGGAGAGATCCTTAACTTGATTCTAGTTATTTTTTGAAGCGTAATAACAAATAAAAAAAATGATCATACGTCAACATAGTGTTATCTATTTAAAAGACGCAATTTTCCATAGGTTCTTCGGGAAGAAATGACTTTAAGAAGGTAAAATTAACTAACTACCTATTTGATCGATACTTGGATTGAAAATGCTTAATATTTCAAGATAACTAATAAATAAAAAATTAGGGTACTTCAGCAAAGGATTATATATTCAATAGGTAAGAGTTTTCGGCAATTCGTCAAGCAGAAATGAGCTTAATATGACAAAAATGCCTAACTACCTATTTGATGGCCGCGCAAAACAATTGCAGTGATCCTTAACTTGACTCTAGCTATTATTTGAAGCGTTATAATTAATAAAAAAATGATCATACATCAACATAGTGTTATCGATACAAAAGTCACAATTTTCCAAAGGTTCTTCGAGTAGAAATGATTTTAAGAAGGTAAAATTAACTAAATACCTATTTGATCGATACTTGGATTGACAATGCTTAATATTTCAAGATAACTAAGCAATAAAAAACTAGGGTACTTCAACAAAGGATTATATATTCAATAGGTAGGAGTTTTCGGCAATTAGTCAAACAGAAAAGAGCATAATATAACAAAAATATCTAACTACCTTTTCGATCGACGCCTAAAACATTTGTAGAGATCCTTAACTTGACTCTAGTTATTTTTTGAAGCGTAATAACAAATAAAAAAATGATCATACGTCAACATAGTGTTATCTATACAAAAGTAGCAATTTTCCAAAGGTTCTTCCGGAAGAAATGACTTTAAGAAGGTAAAATTAACTAACTACCTATTTGATCGATACTTGGATTGACATTGCTTAATATTTCAAGACAACTAATAAATAAAAATTAAGGGTTCTTCAACGAAGGATTATATATTCAATAGGTTGGAGTTTTCGGCAATTCGTCAAACAGAAATGTGCATAATATGAAAAAAATGCCTAACTACCTATTTGATCGCCGCGTAAAACATTTGCAGTGATCCTTAACTTGACTCAAGCTATTTTTTGAAGCATAATAACAAATAAAAAAATGATCATACGTCAACATAGTGTTATCAATTCAAAAGACGGAATTTCCCAAAGGTTCTTCGGGAAGAAATGACTTTAAGAAGGTAAAATTAACTAACTACCTATTTGATCGAAACTTGGATTGACAATGCTTAATATTTCAAGATAACTAATAAATAAAAAATTAGGGAACTTCAGCAAAGGATTATATATTCAATAGTTAGGAGTTTTCGGCAATTCGTCAAGCAGAAATGAGCTTAATATGACAAAAATGCCTAACTACCAATTTGATGGCCGCGCAAGACAATTGCAGTGATCCTTAACTTGACTCTAGCTTTTATTTGAAGCGTAATAACAAATAAAAAAATGATCATACATCAACATAGTGTTATCTATACAAAAGCCACAATTTTTCAAAGGTTCTACGGTTAGAAATGACTTTAAGAAGATAAAATTAACTGACTACCTATTTGATCGATACTTGGATTGACAATGCTTAATATTTCAAGATAACTAATAAAAAAAAATTAGGGTACTTCAACAAAGGATTATATATTCAATAGGTAGGAGTTTTCGGCAATTAGTCAAACAGAAATGAGCATAATATGACAAAAACACATAACTACCTCTTTGATCGACGCGCAAAACATTTGGAGAGATCCTCAACTTGACTCTAGTTTTTTTTTGAAGCTTAATAACAAATGAAAAAATGATCATACGTCAACATAGTGTTATCTATTCAAAAGACGCAATTTTCCATAGGTTCTTCGGGAAGAAATGACTTTAAGAAGGTAAAATTAACTAACTACCTATTTGATCGATACTTGGATTGAAAATGCTTAATATTTCAAGATAACTAATAAATAAAAAATTAGGGTACTTCAGCAAAGGATTATATATTCAATATGTAAGAGTTTTCGGCAATTCGTCAAGCAGAAATGAGCTTAATATGACAAAAATGCCTAACTACCTATTTGATGGCCGCACAAAACAATTGCAGTGATCCTTAACTTGACTCTAGCTATTATTTGAAGCGTTATAATTAATAAAAAAATGATCATACATCAACATAGTGTTATCGATACAAAAGTCACAATTTTCCAAAGGTTTTTCGAGTAGAAATGACTTTAAGAAGGTAAAATTAACTAAATACCTATTTGATCGATACTTGGATTGACAATGCTTAATATTTCAAGATAACTAAGAAATAAAAAACTAGGGTACTTCAACAAAGGATTATATATTCAATAGGTAGGAGTTTTCGGCAATTCGTCAAACAGAAATGTGCATAATATGAAAAAAATGCCTAACTACCTATTTGATCGCCGCGTAAAACATTTGCAGTGATCCTTAACTTGACTCAAGCTATTTTTTGAAGCATAATAACAAATAAAAAAATGATCATACGTCAACATAGTGTTATCAATTCAAAAGACGGAATTTCCCAAAGGTTTTTCGGGAAGAAATGACTTTAAGAAGGTAAAATTAACTAACTACCTATTTGATCGATACTTGGATTGACAATGCTTAATATTTCAAGATAAATAATAAATAAAAAATTAGGGAACTTCAGCAAAGGATTATATATTCAATAGGTAGGAGTTTTCGGCAATTCGTCAAGCAGAAATGAGCTTAATATGACAAAAATGCCTAACTACCAATTTGATGGCCGCGCAAAACAATTGCAGTGATCCTTAACTTGACTCTAGCTATTATTTGAAGCGTAATAACAAATAAAAAAATGATCATACATCAACATAGTGTTATCTATACAAAAGCCACAATTTTTCAAAGGTTCTACGGTTAGAAATGACTTTAAGAAGGTAAAATTAACTGACTACCTATTTGATCGATACTTGGATTGACAATGCTTAATATTTCAAGATAACTAATAAAAAAAAATTAGGGTACTTCAACAAAGGATTATATATTCAATAGGTAGGAGTTTTCGGCAATTAGTCAAACAGAAATGAGCATAATATGACAAAAACACCTAACTACCTCTTTGATCGACGCGCAAAACATTTGGAGAGATCCTCAACTTGACTCTAGTTTTTTTTTTAAGCTTAATAACAAATAAAAAAATGATCATACGTCAACATAGTGTTATCTATTCAAAAGACGCAATTTTCCATAGGTTCTTCGGGAAGAAATGACTTTAAGAAGGTAAAATTAACTAACTACCTATTTGATCGATACTTGGATTGAAAATGCTTAATATTTCAAGATAACTAATAAATAAAAAATTAGGGTACTTCAGCAAAGGATTATATATTCAATATGTAAGAGTTTTCGGCAATTCGTCAAGCAGAAATGAGCTTAATATGACAAAAATGCCTAACTACCTATTTGATGGCCGCGCAAAACAATTGCAGTGATCCTTAACTTGACTCTAGCTATTATTTGAAGCGTAATAACAAATAAAAAAACGATCATACATCAACATAGTGTTATCTATACAAAAGCCACAATTTTTCAAAAGTTCTACGGTTAGAAATGACTTTAAGAAGGTAAAATTAACTGACTACCTATTTGATCGATACTTGGATTGATAATGCTTAATATTTCAAGATAACTAAGAAATAAAAAATTAGGGTACTTCAACAAAGGATTGTATATTCAATAGGTAGGAGTTTTCGGCAATTAGTCAAACAGAAATGAGCATAATATAACAAAAATATCTAACTACCTTTTTGATCGACGCCCAAAACATTTGCAGAGATCCTTAACTTGACTCTATTTATTTTTTGAAGCGTAATAACAAATAAAAAAAATGATCATACGTCAACATAGTGTTATCTATACAAAAGTAGCAATTTTCCAAAAGTTCTTCTGGAAGAAATGACTTTAAGAAGGTAAAATTAACTAACTACTTATTTGATCGATACTTGGATTGACAATGCTTAATATTTCAAGACAACTAATAAATAAAAAATAAGGGTTCTTCAGCAAAGGATTATATATTCAATAGGTAGGAGTTTTCGGCAATTCGTCAAACAGAAATGTGCATAATATGAAAAAAAAAATGCCTGACTACCTATTTGATCGCCGCGCAAAACATTTTCAGTGATCCTTAACTTGACTCAAGCTATTTTTTGAAGCAAAATAACAAATAAAAAAATGATCATACGTCAACATAGTGTTATCAATTCAAAAGACGGAATTTCCCAAAGGTTCTTTGGGAAGAAATGACTTTAAGAAGGTAAAATTAACTAACTACCTATTTGATCGATACTTGGATTGACAATGCTTAATATTTCAAGATAACTAATAAATAAAAATTTAGGGTACTTCAGCAAAGGATTATATATTCAATAGGTAGGAGTTTTCGGCAATTCGTCAAGTAGAAATGAGCTTAATAAGACAAAAATGCCTAACTACCTATTTGATGGCCGCGCAAAACATTTGCAGTGATCCTTAACTTAACTCTAGCTATTATTTGAAGCGTTATAATTAATAAAAAAAATGATCATACATCAACATAGTGTTATCTATACAAAAGTCACAATTTTCCAAAGATTCTTCCGGAAGAAATGACTTTAAGAAGGTAAAATTAACTATCTACCTATTTGATCGATACTTGGATTGACATTGCTTAATATTTCAAGATAACTAATAAATTAAAAATAAGGATTCTTCAACAAAGAATTATATATTCAATATGGAGGAGTTTTCGGCAATTCGTCAAACAGAAATGTGCATAATATGACAAAAATGCCTAACTACCTATTTGATCGCCGCGCAAAACATTTGTAGAGATCCTTAACTTGACTCTAGTTATTTTTTGAAGCGTAATAACAAATAAAAAAAATGATCATACGTCTACATAGTGTTATCTATACAAAAGTCACAATTTTCCAAAGGTTCTTCGGGAAGAAATGACTTTAAGAAGGTAAAATTAACTGACTACCTATTTGATCGATACTTGGATTGACAATGCTTAATATTTCAAGATAACTAATAAATAAAAAATTAGGGTACTTCAACAAAGGATTATATATTCAATAGGTAGGAGTTTTCGGCAATTAGTCAAACAGAAATGAGCATAATATGACAAAAACACCTAACTACCTCTTTGATCGACGCACAAAACATTTGGAGAGATCGTCAACTTGACTCTAGTTATTTTTTGAAGCGTAATAACAAATAAAAAAAAATGATCATACGTCAACATAGTGTTATCTATACAAAAGTAGCAATTTTCCAAAGGTTCTTCCGGAAGAAACGACTTTAAGAAGGTAAAATTAACTAACTACCTATTTGATCGATACTTGGATTGACATTGCTTAATATTTCAAGACAACTAATAAATAAAAAATAAGGGTTCTTCGAGAAAGGATTATTTATTGAATAGGTAGGAGTTTTCGGCAATTAGTCAAACAGAAATGAGCATAATATAACAAAAATATCTAACTACCTTTTTGATCGACGCCCAAAACATTTGTAGAGATCCTTAACTTGACTCTAGTTATTTTTTGAAGCGTAATAACAAATAAAAAAAAATGATCATACGTCAACATAGTGTTATCTATACAAAAGTAGCAATTTTCCAAAGGTTCTTCCGGAAGAAATGACTTTGAGAAGTTAAAATTAACTAACTACCTATTTGATCGATACTTGGATTGACATTGCTTAATATTTCAAGACAACTAATAAATAAAAAATAAGGGTTCTTCGACAAAGGATTATATATTCAATAGGTAGGAGTTTTCGGCAATTCGTCAAACAGAAATGTGCATAATATGAAAAAAATGCCAAACTACCTATTTGATCGCCGCGCAAAACATTTGCAGTGATCCTTGTTGACACCCAAATTTTGAACGTTTTATTTTTTATTTATTTTATTTTATTTATTTTATTTATTTTTATTATTATTTTTGGAAAAAAAATAGAAAAATGTGTGAAAAATGAAAAGTAGAGACATAATTATTAGTCAAAGTTCTCTTTTTGCTTTTAAAAGATTTCTTTTTACTTTTTATTATTATTATTATTATTACTATTATTTTGATTTTATTTTTACACACTCTCTCTCTCTCTGGACGGACCCCCCTTCTCTTCTTCTTTACTTCTTCTTCCTCTTCTTTCCTGGTTCTTCTTCTTCTTCGTTTCTTTTGCGACCACCCCAGCTGCCCGATTGCCACCGTCACCTGCACCACCTGCCGCCGCCTCTGCTTGCCGTCACATCGTCTGGCCGCCGCGCAGTCAGCCCAGCCAGCCGAGGCGAGCCGTCGCGACCCCCTCCTCTATTCGGCCAACCGCGAAGCCCCCTCCACAGATCTGCGAGCCAACGCGGCGGCCACAGCCGTGCTCCGTCCCCGTCAGCTGTCGTCGAGCCGCCTTTCAGGCGAGCCATCGTCGCCTCCGCTTGCGAGCCCATAACCCTCAACCTCCGTCCGAGCCGTCGCCCCGCAGCTCGTCGCTTGCCAGCAGCCCGTCCAGACCCTCGTCGTCGCCATCATGGCCTCCATTGCTCTCGGCGAGCAGTTCTACTTGGGCGGGATCAGGAGCGGTTCTGATCATAGCCGGGCTCTACTTGGTCTTGTGGGGGAAGAACGAGGAGCGCAAGTTTGCGGCTGAGAAGACCACGATCCTCCGGCAGGGCGAGTCGCTGGACTCGAAGAGCAAGAGCCAAGTCCCCGGCGGCGGCGAGCTCAGTCCCGTTTTCATGCAGGAAACGGACACCAAGACGATGAATAATATGTGATCGTGAGTATATCATTGGTCGACGAATATGGGAGGCTGGCAAGACGTTTTATTGTGTGACAAAGGGAGTGCCATACCCAGGCCCGCGTCTTGCCCGTGCGCCAACCAGAATGGGTCGTGAGCCTGGCCCGTGAGCCTGGCCCGTGTGCCAGTTTCCTGGGCCATATGCCGGGTCTGTGTGCCGGTCTTCCTGGGCCTTGGCCGAGATCCTGTGCCCGTGTAACCGGGCCCATGGGCCGAGTTCGCAGGCCAAGTGAGCCAATTCTGGGCCGAGCGGCCAAGCCGTGGGCCAAGTTTCCGAGACCGAGTCCATAGTTCGTGCCTAAAGATTTTGGAGGATCGCCATCATGTTAAAAACTTTATTCGTCGTCGCTACCGTATCCGACTCGATACCGATCGCCGGAGTTTGTAACGGTCGCATATCAGGACCGAGCGATTGAAGACCGGTGTTCATCAGGTATATTCTGCGTACCTGATTTATATATCGAAGTTATTATTATTATTATTTTTGCATATATTTGTTTCAGTCTAGTGGTTGGTTTATTTATCTAATTGAGTATCGTCTATTGCCGAAAATATGCTTCTTATTAAAATATTCTCCAAAAATATTTAAAAAATAATAATAATAAAAATTCAATAAAAAATAGAAAATCATAAAAAACTAAAAAAAAAACAAAAAAAAAACAAACTCAAAAAAAAAATTCTCAAAAATGGGAAATGGCCACAATCAACTGACCATGGAGTATTTTGGGTAATGCAGTATCCAAACCTTCCAAAAATGACGATTTTGCCCTTCGGGCTAATCGTCCCCAAATCTTTCCATTTTACCCTTGGTCCGAAATCACATCTTCCCTAAACCCTTATGGCTATACTAGGAAGCCATTGATTTGAATTGACGTGCATGGATGTGATTTATTTATATACTTGATTGCGCTTTCATTTAAATTGATTGTGATTGATAGGAACAGTCTTCCAATCTACATGAAACCCTGAATGAAGCCTACCTCATCCAAAACTGCGCCTGCATGAACTCTTAGCCAGGAAAATCACTCGCGTTAGGTACCGAAAGGGCGTTGGTAATGATACCGACGTAACCAAGTCCCCGAACCCAAAATCTCTGGTTCCGCAGAACTGATCGACCTCTCCCAATCGGTCAGTAAGGTTTCCGGTCTACCCTCCAAGAAAGACCGGTGGCGACTCCAAATGCATGCACAATTTGCACATGCCACCACGACCACACTGAAGGTCGAAAGTGATCGACTCTTATCGTCGAATCCTTTAAAAAAAATACTCCCGCCGTGATTTGGTATGGGCCTGGGAGGGATCGCGCCGATCCAAGATCCGCGATCGGTAATCCATTAGCCGCGTCCGCTTCCGGACAGGCCGCGACAGCTGGCGACTCCGCTGGGGACTTTGTTCTAGAACCTATCGTTCTAGACCTCAAGTGGACTTAGGCCGTAATTAAAACGCTGAGTGATTTTTCTAACCATGCAGGCGCTCTTGAAGGTGAGGTAAGTCCGCTTACGATAGGTGTTATATGTTTTTGCAGATTGGAGAAACAAGGGGTGTAGTCCGTGATTAACATTGTCTTATGCAGGTTGGGCGTATGAATGTATGTTGTGTGGATGATTTGAAGTGCTGATTGATAAACTGTTGTGCGTGACTTGCATTGTGATGATCACGACACGTGGACACACACAACCGCGCCTAAAACTCCGGGCGCCGCCTTTAGGAACACAATAGAAGGAATTGAAAATGGAATCTCCGTGAGGAAAAACACGGGGTAATCCACTTTTCAATTCCGCTCACTTCGAACTATGGATCGAGTCCCAATGCAACGGCTGTGCAATGGAATCGGCTCTTTCTAGAACTCGAGGTGGGAACCTTAACCTTAGGTGCCAAACCCTCTGATTTTTAGAAGTTTACCATCACCTGTTTCATGCGCATGTCTCTGGGCGGTTGGTACACCTAAAACCGCACAATAAGTCGACGAGTTGGGTTGGTAAGACTCTCTATCCCCCCAAATCTATCACTGTTCATATAGATATAGGCATTTCATTTATTGCATTCTGGTGATTAGATTAAATGCCATTTCGAGGATAGATATGTGCGTTTGTCCCTAACGTCCTTGATAGAAGACGAGGAGGGTGATATCCCACGACGAACACCGAGTGTGCGATAAGGAGCATACTATGGACATTATTGAGGTATCATCCAATGAAGATGACGAGTTGGGGCAAGTGATCCTGAAGGCACAGATCAAAACTGGGGCATCCTTAAACGTTAGGACCACATTCCTTTATTTCATTTTCCATTACTAGTCTTCTTGTATAGGGTTTATTTTTACTGAGGTTTTCTCTATCTCACCCCTTAGAGCGATTGTATTAGGGATCTATTGGTGTATACATTCAGATGGAACTTGGTTGTATTTCTTTTAACGGGTCATTGGAATGTGATAGTGGTATTTTTTTCTAATCATCCGAATACTCCCAAGTCAAGTTTATAATTCCTTTAGAGGAAATTAAAATTGGAAGTCTTGCACGACCTTTTGGTCATGTGAGGTAATCCAACCCCAATTTCGCTAGAAGGAACTACACACTTGAATTGGTTCATGCATGTTGTACACAACTGGTAATTCACGATAATTGATCAAGAATATCAGCGTAGTTTCAAATTTAATGACGAGATAGATGTCCAAACTACTTTCGTTTTTAGCGAACGACCTTAATTTGGATGCCATATCTTCAATTGAATTTAAAACGCGTTATTATGTCTTGCACTTTTGAGTAAGTCATTCCTCTCGAAATTAATCAAAAGCGATTATCGTGAATTACGTTCATTTCAATAGTATGCTTTCTTTCGAGGAATATTGATAAAAACTTTTCGCACAAGATTAAAACCCTTGTAAAAGTTCTTGTCCTTATTAATCACAAGCAAGCATAAGATTGAAAGGGGTCTATGCTTTCTTTTTCAAATTATTCCTTCTGATTCTGTCTTTTCATTTGCAGGTAAAAAATAGGTAATAGAGAGAAATCTTTTCCTGGATAAGTCTGAGGCTACTCTTTCATCTGATCATGAGCGAGTTATAAAATCAAGACATATTTGCTCGACTTATTGATATTATGGTTCGGCTCACCCAAGTTGAAGATGTTCGAATGCTCGAAGAAAGGAACCGTGTAGAAGTTAAAACACACACACGAGAACTTTCATTTATTTTGCTCGGCGGAGGGTTTTCAGAAGCAGGTCATACAATTCGGGGTGGAAAAGTAAAGCCAAAGTGAGCCCTAATTAACGACACAAAGGAGCCCAACTGACCCTCCACGTTATTAATGCTCTGCTCATACTCCCAACTCCGCATGTCATGGTCGGCAAGCCTGAGGAGAAGACTTCTGCATTCTCCCTTAACTTCGGCGACCTTGGCCTCGTGTTCTTCGGTGACTATTTCCAGGTCCCGAACCAGTCCATTCCCGCGAGCTATGTCCGCGGTTATCTTGTCGAGCCGTTCTTCCTGCCAGTCGCTCTGAAGCCTCAACAGGACATTGCGGCGGTCATGCTCGCCGGTGGTAAGGGATATGGCCAATTGATCCACCAGATTTCTCCTCTCGCGAAGCAACGTCGCGACCCGCTCATTAGCAAACTCGACGGCCTTTTTGTAACTATCAACCAGATAGTTGGTTAGCACCAAATGATCAGATCGATCTTCGTAGCGGGCTCGCAAGACACGAGTCCCGAGAACTTCCCGGTGAGCAGCACGATAAGCCTCTAGAAAGTTTGCAAAGAGGGCTGGGAATGTTTTATACTCCTTCTCCAACTCAGTACCCTCGATGGAAGTAGTGTCTGTGGCCGCGAATAGAACGCGGATCTCAGCCTCGATCTCCGGATGATCGGCTATATAAGCATAGCCCCGACCCAAGAGATTATAGAGTTTTTCCCATCGGGTCGGGACTGCGATTGAAAAGACGCAAGCATGGGAAGAGTCAGAGGAAGAAGCAGAAGATGAAGCCATTTCTCGTTGGAAGATGGAGGGGAAGACGAGTGCGATGGAATGAATGAAAGTGAAAGTTGGGCAAAGGAGAGCACTAACCTTCTCCCCGTTTCATAGTGGCTCAAAGGTGGAGAAAAGTTACAGCAATAATGCTTGTGGAGCCGGGGTAATCAAGTAAAGCAGAGGCCGCTCCTCCCGTGAACCACGAGACCCGCCTCGATCCGCGATTTCAGGCCTGTCGGACAAAAGTTGTAAATAAAAAAATCGTCGGTTTCATCATATTAAGTCTGAGCGGGAGACGCGCGTAGTTACGCTTTCTTGAAAACGAAGTGGGAGACAGACATAGACATCGAGAAATGAAATCGATTCGGCGCCCTTCCATGTTGAAAAGAGAAAAGAGGACGACAAAACAGGAAACACGGAATCTTGGGAGGGACACTCACTTGATGATCTTCGTCCATATTTAAAGAACGTTCCCTGGGCAGGTAGAATCACTCAAAAGAAAGTTTGGAGAGAGTAAGCATACCAGAGAAATTACAAAACCCAGAATAAGTAAAGAAAAAAAGATATCGAGCGACCTCTCCCTGATCCGATATGTTTGGGAGCTACCGTCAGTTGTTAGAAGGGATAGGCCCAAACATCTTAGATACCGTCCAATTCCAAGACCTCGAAGGTTATGGGATCCAACTCGATACCGAAGTCAGGGAATCCTGCCCTTTCGGCAGCAAAGCGCAGGAACCCGATGGTGACGACGGTAGTAAGAGGTGTTTCTCACGTTACACCCCAGATCAAGTTCGAGAGCTTGAAGCGGCCTTCAGCGAGAACCCTCTCCCGAGCAGGGAACAGAGAGGGAAGCTAAGCCAGAAAGTGGGACTGAAACCCCAGAAGATTAAAGCTTGGTTTGAATATAGGCGAGTCAAATTGAGGGCCCGAAACAGACAACAAGAAATTGCCATTCTAAAGGAGGAAAACGAAAAGCTTCGAGTGGAGAACATAAGGTATAAAGAAGCTCTCGACACTATTCTTCGTCCTAACCGTGACGGTCCTATCGCCCTTGGTGAAATATCCCTAGACGAGTCATGTTCAGGGACCGATAACGCTCCTTTACCGTCTCGCCCCCCTGCACAACTTTCGAGACAATCAGATCTTGTTCCCGACCGTGAAAGGATAAGCCGGCGTTGGATGCCTGAAATTGAGGATAAATTTATTGACGCGGTTCGGCGGATAGGGATCGACGCGGCGCGTCCACGACAAATACTCAAGATCATGAATGTACCTGGGCTAGCTAAGACAAGCGTTAGGAACCGCCTTAGGTACCATAGGAAGTTGCTGAAAGAAGGCAAGGTAACACTAAAGCTGAAAAGGGCCGGTCTGAATGTAGACGACTGGTATGCCTACAACTGCGACACTTCTCCACTCGAACAGCAGCCGGTCACCAGTGTTCTTCCCATTAGCGATCAACCTATTGCGTCCAGTACTCAGATACCTGCCCAACTCAAAGAACCTGTCGACTTCCTTGATGAAGACCTTTATACACGGGTCGATCAGCTGAATCCCCCTTTGAGTCGTCTCAGTACCCTACAAGATTATTTGCCACAATCCCCGCGAATAGGAACTCCCCAATTTGAGTACCAGCCTGTCGTTAGTGCTCTTCCAGGGGCGAACCCAATGTTAGCAAGAGATACACGTATAAATTTGCAGGGCAATGATGAAGGTTCCAGCTCAAAGACTCCAGTCCCTCACAATGAAGGCGATGAAGGAAATCTGCCCCCAACAATTGTTGATACCCAACTTGAACATCAATGGCTCGAAGACCCGAGCAATTTCCTTGGCGATGAGTTCAATCTTTGGCTCGATCAATTTGGAGTCGGAGGGCCATCGCAGTGGTGACGCGAGGCCGGTGATCAAACGTCTGATGCAAGGCATGGCTACTCGATGAAAAATGCTTCGAGAAAAGGGGTTGAATACTCCTATTGCATATGTTGTTGATCGCACTGTAAGGTTCCCACGGGAACATCTTTCATTAATATCTAGAACTAATTGCGCGTGAGTGTCAACATCACCCTTTGAGCATCTTCAAGCCGAAGGCCGTGGATTAATCACTTAATCCGTGGAGCAAGTTCCATGAACCATAATTATCACCCGCTGAGCATAATGGGATCTACCCCTTCAACACGAAATACGTTTGGCCGCGAAGCCACCTATTTGGTAAAACGATGTATCGTTCCTAAACGATCTTCAATCGAATACCGAAGTAATGTATTCTTTCTTTTCCTTCTCAGATGATAAACATGGATAAATCACTCAATGAGTCATGCGTTCAAATAGCAGAACAGACGCTGCCCAGCTGGGGGCAGATGAACCATTGATGTTACAAACACTCCAAGCATGGATAGGCGGATTTGATAGAGGTTGTTCATATCAATACGCAACATCAGAATGGGATGAAAATCAAGAGTAAAGTTGTATCGTCCCAATTTGTCTTGAATTTGGGAATATGAATTAACACTTATTTTTTATCCTTGACAGGGGAATCGCCTTGGAGACGAATGAGTTTTTACATCCCACATACTACCTGTTAGGGTACATGAGGGTAGGATGTATCGTTTCAATTTTCAAAAAATCCGTGAACATACAATGATATGCTTCTTTTACATTTTCAGGGATCTCCAGCCACGGTGGACAGGTAGGTATCCCTTTCCCCCAATCCATTGAAGATGTTAAACCAAAAACACAGAGAGAAAAAAAAAAAAAAGAGCTTTCAAAATCTGATGTCTAGAAAAGACATGGAATTCTAACTTCATTGGCATTCATGTTTTGAAACATGAGGTTGTCTGAACATGCATTGTGCACCATAAAATCCCCTTGACGGGTAAAATTTTTGGGAAAACGAAAGAGATTTTTCCAATCAAAAGTTGTTCAAAACTCTCAAAAGGATGTTTCCTCAAAAGAGAGGCAAGCTCAAATCCAAACACATCCTACATACACTTGAGAGATGAGTGGAGCGAATCAAATAGTAAAATCTGGACCTACGGAGGTAGGGACCATTCGCAGCGATTACATGGATTGGGACGACGGAGGCGTTCGTTTCATATCATAAACACTACAGGTGACTGTTGACAACCCATTTGAACGGCGGTTTTCATTCTTAACCCTGTCAAGAACCACCCCACACCGGGGCAAAAAGGAAGTAAGTCCAGCAGCATCAGGAGAAAATGGTTAGAAATTTTCTTGCTCGGACTAACATTAATCTTTGTGTGTTGTTTATATGGTAATCCAAGTGCCATAGGATGACGAGAAGCATTCATTCTCTATCCCACACACCATATCCTTTGCACAGCCAAGTTGAGCCTGCGAATTCATTTCATAAACCCCTGTTGGTGATCATGGGATGTTTCAAGATAGAAACTGCATCGCTCCAAGAACGGAAGAAATGAAGAGATGGGATTTATAGAAAAATCTCATATCGGCGTTTAAATGTGCTATGATTCAAGTTGTATATCTAGCACAATTTTCTGAACATCGTAGTTCCAAAGGAAAAGAAAAGGCGGGATTTCAACAAAAAATCCCCAGCATCAAGAAAAAGCAAAGTGCCTGGTAAAAGCAAGGCCGATGCTCGTGAAAACTGTTTGATTGATCCCCAATAAAGCCTAGTTGGGAAGAGAGAAAAACCCATAAAGGAGTCAGATCAAGAAGACTGCTCCCCAAACGATGTCAGCCGTGGTGCAAAAACACGGACATAATTGTCAATCTCTTAATACCACAAGAGACGTTCTCTAAAGGACTTGTGCACACCTCAAAAGCGGTTGCACACCTCAAAAATGGAAGATGCAGAATGGAAAAGACATGTGACAAATTTGCAATGATCACCAATGTCAAATCCTTCGTGATTTCTGGGCCAAAAATAAGCCTTTTTCGGTCCCCAATCCTACCAATGTTACAACCCTGAAACCGTCTTCTCTGACTAAGACACTTGGGTTAACATATAGCTTAGCTCGAAGAAGTACGAGCAAGACTCTTTCTTTCTCATTTTGCAGGGTTCTTGACTTGTAAACCCGGAG
Source organism: Rhodomyrtus psidioides (assembly GCA_021437785.1). Classification (NCBI taxonomy): domain Eukaryota; kingdom Viridiplantae; phylum Streptophyta; class Magnoliopsida; order Myrtales; family Myrtaceae; genus Rhodomyrtus; species Rhodomyrtus psidioides. The sequence continues at coordinate 3,974,187 of JAILYB010000059.1, read as the reverse complement.
CAGATGGTGAAGACTTTCATTCAATGGCCTTGACTCCAAAGCGGGTCCCCCCTTTTGAAAACCAATATCCAAGCCCAACATTACGGTCCCGTGGAAGACCTCCCGATCGATCGAAATGTATGCGCTGCGAATGATCCTAAAACCTAGGCACAGGTTAGTAGGAAGTTGAGCGCATTCCTTACAAAAGACCATTATCACAGAGCGGTGAGGAGCCCTCTCGAATGAGAAATTCTCCAATAGATGTTTTGAACAAACTCTTTTTGGAAATTTCAGATTGTTTGATCCAGATTTTCCGTGTAAGGGATTTTGTGATCACATTTGCATGTTGCAAGAATGTTTTGGATAGCCTTCGGCGTCAAAATGCACATTTCATGATTAAAACTTAAGTCATACGGTTTTGTCAAATGGACAGCCGTGGTCTTTCCAAAGATTACTAACGTTTTCTTGGTGAAGAAAAATCTTTCAGGCTCAAACTTCTGCAGGATACCTGGAGAACCCAGCTCCCAGAATGTCGCCTCAACAGACTCGAGCAGTCTCATCGGACGTAGAGAACCCTCGTCATGAGACCCCTTTTCAAAGCAAACCGAAGGTAGAAACCGCCTGAAGGGTCAAATCAAAGTAGAAACCGCCTGAAGGGTCAAACCAAGGTAGATACCGCCTGAAGGGTCAAATCAAGGTAGAAACCGCCTGAAGGGTCAACACATTAGTAAATACCGCCATAACGATCAACCCAATGGTCTGATCCACCAAACGGATCAAAACCTTGACAAATCCCGAAGCGTGGGATGCACCTTCCTTAGGTTCCTACCACTAGGAATCTCATGATGGTATGACCTACCATACGAGTCAGAGCTTAACTTATCTAGGATACTCTAGTGCCGAGTTCCTAGAAACTCTCTTGAATCCTTCAAACATCGCGAAAATTGCACAAACATCAAACATGTAAGTGGCAGGTATGTCTCTCTACTATCTCACTCTCTCATGTCAAATGAAGGCTTTCCCATTCAAGAAAGAGCATACATCGACTAGTATATATATATGTAAAAACTAGATGCCATAACTCCTTTTCCTTGAGTGTCACGAGTCGAGTCGGGCAGAACTCAGGTGTCACCTTTTCTTTGAAAGAAACCTCTGTTGGGATCCCACTGACGAGATTCCTCTCAAAGAGGGGCAGCTGTTGACACCCAAATTTTGAACGTTTTATTTTTTATTTATTTTATTTTATTTATTATTATTATTATTTTTGGAAAAAAAAATAGAAAAATGTGTGAAAAATGAAAAGTAGAGACATAATTATTAGTCAAAGTTCTCTTTTTGCTTTTAAAAGATTTCTTTTTACTTTTTATTATTATTATTATTATTACTATTATTTTGATTTTATTTTTACACTCTCTCTCTCTCTCTGGACGGACCCCCCTTCTCTTCTTCTTTACTTCTTCTTCCTCTTCTTTCCCGGTTCTTCTTCTTCTTCGTTTCTTTTGCGACCACCCCAGCTGCCCGATTGCCACCGTCACCTGCACCACCTGCCGCCGCCTCTGCTTGCCGTCACATCGTCTGGCCGCCGCGCAGTCAGCCCAGCCAGCCGAGGCGAGCCGTCGCGACCCCCTCCTCTATTCGGCCAACCGCAAAGCCCCCTCCACAGATCTGCGAGCCAACGCGGCGGCCACAGCCGTGCTCCGTCCCCGTCAGCTGTCGTCGAGCCGCCTTTCAGGCGAGCCATCGTCGCCTCCGCTTGCGAGCCCATAACCCTCAACCTCCGTCCGAGCCGTCGCCCCGCAGCTCGTCGCTTGCCAGCAGCCCGTCCAGACCCTCGTCGTCGCCATCATGGCCTCCATTGCTCTCGGCGAGCAGTTCTACTTGGGCGGGATCAGGAGCGGTTCTGATCATAGCCGGGCTCTACTTGGTCTTGTGGGGGAAGAACGAGGAGCGCAAGTTTGCGGCTGAGAAGACCACAATCCTCCGGCAGGGCGAGTCGCTGGACTCGAAGAGCAAGAGCCAAGTCCCCGGCGGCGGCAAGCTCAGTCCCGTTTTCATGCAGGAAACGGACACCAAGACGATGAATAATATGTGATCGTGAGTATATCATTGGTCGACGAATATGGGAGGCTGGCAAGACGTTTTATTGTGTGACAAAGGGAGTGCCATACCCAGGCCCGCGTCTTGCCCGTGCGCCAACCAGAATGGGCCGTGAGCCTGGCCCGTGTGCCAGTTTCCTGGGCCATATGCCGGGTCTGTGTGCCGGTCTTCCTGGGCCTTGGCCGAGATCCTGTGCCCGTGTAACCGGGCCCATGGGCCGAGTTCGCAGGCCAAGTGAGCCAATTCTGGGCCGAGCGGCCAAGCCGTGGGCTAAGTTTCCGAGACCGAGTCCATAGTTCGTGCCTAAAGATTTTGGAGGATCGCCATCATGTTAAAAACTTTATTCGTCGTCGCTACCGTATCCGACTCGATACCGATCGCCGGAGTTTGTAACGGTCGCATATCAGGACCGAGCGATTGAAGACCGGTGTTCATCAGGTATATTCTGCGTACCTGATTTATATATCGAAGTTATTATTATTATTATTTTTGCATATATTTGTTTCAGTCTAGTGGTTGGTTTATTTATCTAATTGAGTATCGTCTATTGCCGAAAATATGCTTCTTATTAAAATATTCTCCAAAAATATTTAAAAAATAATAATAATAAAAATTCAATAAAAAATAGAAAATCATAAAAAACTAAAAAAAAAACTAAAAAAAAACAAACTCCAAAAAAAAATTCTCAAAAATGGGAAATGGCCACAATCAACTGACCATGGAGTATTTTGGGTAATACAGTATCCAAACCTTCCAAAAATGACGATTTTGCCCTTCGGGCTAATCGTCCCCAAATCTTTCCATTTTACCCCTGGTCCGAAATCACATCTTCCCTAAACCCTTATGGCTATACTAGGAAGCCATTGATTTGAATTGACGTGCATGGATGTGATTTATTTATGTACTTGATTGCGCTTTCATTTAAATTGATTGTGATTGATAGGAACAGTCTTCCAATCTACATGAAACCCTGAATGAAGCCTACCTCATCCAAAACTGCGCCTGCATGAACTCTTAGCCAGGAAATCACTCGCGTTAGGTACCGAAAGGGCGTTGGTAATGATACCGACGTAACCAAGTCCCCGAACCCAAAATCTCTGGTTCCGCAGAACTGATCGACCTCTCCCAATCGGTCAGTAAGGTTTCTGGTCTACCCTCCAAGAAAGACCGGTGGCGACTCCAAATGCATGCACAATTTGCACATGCCACCACGACCACACTGAAGGACGAAAGTGATCGACTCTTATCGTCGAATCCTTTAAAAAAAATACTCCCGCCGTGATTTGGTATGGGCCTGGGAGGGCTCGCGCCGATCCAAGATCCGCGATCGGTAATCCATTAGCCGCGTCCGCTTCCGGACAGGCCGCGACAATCCTTAACTTGACTCAAGCTATTTTTTGAAGCATAATAACAAATAAAAAAATGATCATACGTCAACATAGTGTTATCAATTCAAAAGACGGAATTTCCCAAAGGTTCTTCGGGAAGAAATGACTTTAAGAAGGTAAAATTAACTAACTACCTATTTGATCTATACTTGGATTGACAATGCTTAGTATTTCAAGAAACTAATAAATAAAAAATTAGGGTACTTCAGCAAAGGATTATATATTCAATAGGTAGGAGTTTTCGGCAATTCGTCAAGCAGAAATGAGCTTAATATGACAAAAATGGCTAACTACCTATTTGATGGCCGCGCAAAACATTTGCAGTGATCCTTAACTTAAATCTAGCTATTATTTGAAGCGTTATAAGTAATAAAAAAAAATGATCATACATGTACATAGTGTTATCTATACAAAAGTCGCAATTTTCCAAAGATTCTTCCGGAAGAAATGACTTTAAGAAGGTAAAATTAACTAACTACCTATTTGATCGATACTTGGATTGACATTGCTTAATATTTCAAGATAACTAAGAAATAAAAAATTAGGGTACTTCAACAAAGGATTATATATTCAATAGGTAGGAGTTTTCGGCAATTAGTCAAACAGAAATGAGCATAATATGACAAAAATATCTAACTACCTTTTTGATCGCCGCGCAAAACATTTGTAGAGATCCTTAACTTGACTCTAGTTATTTTTTGAAGCGTAATACCAAATAAAAAAAATGATCATACGTCTACATAGTGTTATCTATACAAAAGTCACAATTTTCCAAAGGTTCTTCGGGAAGAAATGACTTTAAGAAGGTAAAATTAACTGACTACCAATTTGATCGATACTTGGATTGACAATGCTTAATATTTCAAGATAACTAATAAATAAAAAATTAGGGTACTTCAACAAAGGATTATATATTCAATAGGTAGGAGTTTTCGGCAATTAGTCAAACAGAAATGAGCATAATATGACAAAAACTCCTAACTACCTCTTTGATCGAAGCACAAAACATTTGGAGAGATCGTCAACTTGACTCTAGTTATTTTTTGAAGCGTAATAACAAATAAAAAAAAATGATCATACGTCAACATAGTGTTATCTATACAAAAGTAGCAATTTTCCAAAGGTTCTTCCGGAAGAAACGACTTTAAGAAGGTAAAATTAACTAACTACCTATTTGATCGATACTTGGATTGACATTGCTTAATATTTCAAGACAACTAATAAATAAAAAATAAGGGTTCTTCGACAAAGGATTATATATTGAATAGGTAGGAGTTTTCGGCAATTAGTCAAACAGAAATGAGCATAATATAACAAAAATATCTAACTACCTTTTTGATCGACGCCCAAAACATTTGTAGAGATCCTTAACTTGACTCTAGTTATTTTTTGAAGCGTAATAACAAATAAAAAAAAATGATCATACGTCAACATAGTGTTATCTATACAAAAGTAGCAATTTTCCAAAGGTTCTTCCGGAAGAAATGACTTTGAGAAGGTAAAATTAACTAACTACCTATTTGATCGATACTTGGATTGACATTGCTTAATATTTCAAGACAACTAATAAATAAAAAATAAGGGTTCTTCGACAAAGGATTATATATTGAATAGGTAGGAGTTTTCGGCAATTAGTCAAACAGAAATGAGCATAATATAACAAAAATATCTAACTACCTTTTTGATCGACGCCCAAAACATTTGTAGAGATCCTTAACTTGACTCTAGTTATTTTTTGAAGCGTAATAACAAATAAAAAAAATGATCATACGTCAACATAGTGTTATCTATACAAAAGTAGCAATTTTCCAAAGGTTCTTCCGGAAGAAATGACTTTGAGAAGGTAAAATTAACTAACTACCTATTTGATCGATACTTGGATTGACATTGCTTAATATTTCAAGACAACTAATAAATAAAAAATAAGGGTTCTTCGACAAAGGATTATATATTCAATAGGTAGGAGTTTTCGGCAATTCGTCAAACAGAAATGTGCATAATATGAAAAAAATGACAAACAACCTATTTGATCGCCGCGCAAAACATTTGCAGTGATCCTTAACTTGACTCAAGCTATTTTTTGAAGCATAATAACAAATAAAAAAATGATCATACGTCAACATAGTGTTATCAATTCAAACGACGGAATTTCCCAAAGGTTCTTCGGGAAGAAATGACTTTAAGAAGGTAAAATTAACTAACTACCTATTTGATCTATACTTGGATTGACAATGCTTAGTATTTCAAGATAACTAATAAATAAAAAATTAGGGTTCTTCAGCAAAGGATTATATATTCAATAGGTAGGAGTTTTCGGCAATTCGTCAAGCAGAAATGAGCTTAATATGACAAAAATGGCTAACTACCTATTTGATGGCCGCGCAAAACATTTGCAGTGATCCTTAACTTAACTCTAGCTATTATTTGAAGCGTTATAATTAATAAAAAAAATGATCATACATGTACATAGTGTTATCTATACAAAAGTCGCAATTTTCCAAAGATTCTTCCGGAAGAAATGACTTTAAGAAGGTAAAATTAACTAACTACCTATTTGATCGATACTTGGATTGACATTGCTTAATATTTCAAGATAACTAAGAAATAAAAAATTAGGGTACTTCAACAAAGGATTATATATTCAATAGGTAGGACTTTTCGGCAATTAGTCAAACAGAAATGAGCATAATATGACAAAAATATCTAACTACCTTTTTGATCGCCGCGCAAAACATTTGTAGAGATCCTTAACTTGACTCTAGTTATTTTTTGAAGCGTAATAACAAATAAAAACAATGATCATACGTCTACATAGTGTTATCTATACAAAAGTCACAATTTTCGAAAGGTTCTTCGGGAAGAAATGACTTTAAGAAGGTAAAATTAACAAACTACCTATTTGATCGATACTTGGATTGACAATGCTTAATATTTCAAGATAACTAATAAATAAAAAATTAGGGTTCTTTAACAAAGGATTATATATTCAATAGTTAGGAGTTTTCGGCAATTCGTCAAACAGAAATGGGCATAATATGACAAAAATGCCTAACTACCTATTTGATCACCGCGCAAAACATTTGCAGAGATCCTTAACTTGACTCTAGTTATTTTTTGAAGCGTAATGATAAATAAAAAAAACGATTATACATCAACATAGTGATATCTATACAAAAGTCGCAATTTTCCTAATGTTCTACGGTTATAAATGACTTTAAGAAGGCAAAATTAACTAACTACGTATTTGATCGTTACATGGAATGACATTGCCTAATATTTGAAGATAACTAATAAATAAAAAATTAGGGTACTTCAACAAAGGATTATATATTCAATAGGTAGGAGTTTTCGGAAATTCATCAAACAGAAATAAGCATAATATGACAAAAATGCCTAACTAACTATTTGATGGCCGCGCAAAACTTTTGCAGTGGTCCTTAACTTGGCTCTAGCTATTATTTGAAGCGTTATAATAAATGAAAAAATGATCATACATCAACATAGTGTTATCTATACAAAAGTCACAATTTTCCTATGGTTCTTCGAGTAGAAATTACTTTAAGAAAGTAAAATTAACTAACTACCTATTTGATCGATACTTGGATTGACAATGCTTAATATTTCAAGATAACTAAGAAATAAAAAATTAGGGTACTTGAACAAAGGATTATATATTCAATAGGTAGGAGTTTTCGGCAATTAGTCAAACAGAAATGAGCATAATATAACAAAAATATCTAACTACCTTTTTGATCGACGCCCAAAACATTTGTAGAGATCCTTAACTTGACACTAGTTATTTTTTGAAGCGTAATAACAAATAAAAAAAATGATCATACGTCAACATAGTGTTATCTATACAAAAGTAGCAATTTTCCAAAGGTTCTTCCGGAAGAAATGACTTTAAGAAGGTAAAATTAACTAACTACCTATTTGATCGATACTTGGATTGACATTGCTTAATATTTCAAGACAACTAATAAATAAAAAATAAGGGTTCTTCGACAAAGGATTATATATTGAATAGGTAGGAGTTTTCGGCAATTAGTCAAACAGAAATGAGCATAATATAACAAAAATATCTAACTACCTTTTTGATCGACGCCCAAAACATTTGTAGAGATCCTTAACTTGACTCTAGTTATTTTTTGAAGCGTAATAACAAATAAAAAAAATGATCATACGTCAACATAGTGTTATCTATACAAAAGTAGCAATTTCCCAAAGGTTCTTCCGGAAGAAATGACTTTGAGAAGGTAAAATTAACTAACTACCTATTTGATCGATACTTGGATTGACATTGCTTAATATTTCAAGACAACTAACAAATAAAAAATAAGGGTTCTTCGACAAAGGATTATATATTCAATAGGTAGGAGTTTTCGGCAATTCGTCAAACAGAAATGTGCATAATATGAAAAAATGCCAAACTACCTATTTGATCGCCGCGCAAAACATTTGCAGTGATCCTTAACTTGACTCAAGCTATTTTTTGAGGCATAATAACAAATAAAAAAATGATCATACGTCAACATAGTGTTATCAATTCAAAAGACGGAATTTCCCAAAGGTTCTTCGGGAAGAAATGACTTTAAGAAGGTAAAATTAACTAACTACCTATTTGATCTATACTTGGATTGACAATGCTTAGTATTTCAAGATAACTAATAAATAAAAAATTAGGGTACTTCGGCAAAGGATTATATATTCAATAGGTAGGAGTTTTCGGCAATTCGTCAAGCAGAAATGAGCTTAATATGACAAAAATGGCTAACTACCTATTTGATGGCCACGCAAAACATTTGCAGTGATCCTTAACTTAACTCTAGCTATTATTTGAAGCGTTATAATTAATAAAAAAAATGATCATACATCAACATAGTGTTATCTATACAAAAGTCGCAATGTTCCAAAGATTCTTCCGGAAGAAATGACTTTAAGAAGGTAAAATTAACTAACTACCTATTTGATCGATACTTGGATTGACATTGCTTAATATTTCAAGATAACTAAGAAATAAAAAATTCGGGTACTTCAACAAAGGATTATATATTCAATAGGTAGGAGTTTTCGGCAATTCGTCAAACAGAAAAGAGCATAATATGACAAAAATGCCTAACTAACTATTTGATGGCCGCGCAAAACATTTGCAGTGATCCTTAACTTGACTCTAGCTATTATTTGAAGCGTAATAATAAATAAAAAAATGATGATACATAAACATAGTGTTATCTATACAAAAGTCGCAATTTTCCTAACGTTCTTCGAGGAGAAATGACTTTAAGAAAGTAAAATTAACAAACTACCTATTTGATCGATACTTGGATTGACAATGCTTAATATTTCAAGATAACTAATAAATAAAAAATTAGGGTTCTTCAACAAAGGATTATATATTCAATAGGTAGGAGTTTTCGGCAATTAGTCAAACAGAAATGAGCATAATATGACAAAAATATCTAACTACCTTTTTGATCGCCGCGCAAAACATTTGTAGAGATCCTTAACTTGACTCTAGTTATTTTTTGAAGCGTAATAACAAATAAAAAAAATGATCATACGTCTACATAGTGTTATCTATACAAAAGTCAAAATTTTCCAAAGGTTCTTCGACAAGAAATGACTTTAAGAAGGTAAAATTAACAAACTACCTATTTGATCGATACTTGGATTGACAATGCTTAATATTTCAAGATAACTAAGAAATAAAAAATTAGGGTACTTCAACAAAGGATTATTTATTCAATAGGTAGGAGTTTTCGGCAATTAGTCAAACAGAAATGAGCATAATATGACAAAAATATCTAACTACCTTTTTGATCGCCGCGCAAAACATTTGTAGAGATCCTTAACCTGACTCTAGTTATTTTTTGAAGCGTAATAACAAATAAAAAATTGATCATACGTCTACATAGAGTTATCTATACGAAAGTCACAATTTTCCAAAGGTTCTTCGGGAAGAAATGACTTTAAGAAGGTAAAATTAACAAACTACCTATTTGATCGATACTTGGATTGACAATGCTTAATATTTCAAGATAACTAATAAATAAAAAATTAGGGTTCTTCAACAAAGGATTATATATTCAATAGGTAGGAGTTTTCGGCAATTCGTCAAACAGAAATGTGCATAATATGAAAAAAATGCCAAACTACCTATTTGATCGCCGCGCAAAACAGTTGCAGTGATCCTTAACTTGACTCTAGCTATTTTTTGAAGCGTAATAACAAATAAAAAATTGATCATACGTCTACATAGTGTTATCTATACGAAAGTCACAATTTTCCAAAGGTTCTTCGGGAAGAAATGACTTTAAGAAGGTAAAATTAACTAACTACCTATTTGATCTATACTTGGATTGACAATGCTTAGTATTTCAAGATAACTAATAAATAAAAAATTAGGGTACTTCAGCAAAGGATTATATATTCAATAGGTAGGAGTTTTCGGCAATTCGTCAAGCAGAAATGAGCTTAATATGACAAAAATGGCTAACTACCTATTTGATGGCCGCGCAAAACATTTGCAGTGATCCTTAACTTAACTCTAGCTATTATTTGAAGCGTTATAATTAATAAAAAAAATGATCATACATCAACATAGTGTTATCTATGCAAAAGTCGCAATTTTCCAAAGATTCTTCCGGAAGAAATGACTTTAAGAAGGTAAAATTAACTAACTACCTATTTGATCGATACTTCGATTGACATTGCTTAATATTTCAAGATAACTAAGAAATAAAAAATTCGGGTACTTCAACAAAGGATTATATATTCAATAGGTAGGAGTTTTCGGCAATTCGTCAAACAGAAAAGAGCATAATATGACAAAAATGCCTAACTAACTATTTGATGGCCGCGCAAAACATTTGCAGTGATCCTTAACTTGACTCTAGCTATTATTTGAAGCGTAATAATAAATAAAAAAATGATGATACATAAACATAGTGTTATCTATACAAAAGTCGCAATTTTCCTAACGTTCTTCGAGGAGAAATGACTTTAAGAAAGTAAAATTAACAAACTACCTATTTGATCGATACTTGGATTGACAATGCTTAATATTTCAAGATAACTAATAAATAAAAAATTAGGGTTCTTCAACAAAGGATTATATATTCAATAGGTAGGAGTTTTCGGCAATTAGTCAAACAGAAATGAGCATAATATGACAAAAATATCTAACTACCTTTTTGATCGCCGCGCAAAACATTTGTAGAGATCCTTAACTTGACTCTAGTTATTTTTTGAAGCGTAATAACAAATAAAAAAAATGATCATACGTCTACATAGTGTTATCTATACAAAAGTCAAAATTTTCCAAAGGTTCTTCGACAAGAAATGACTTTAAGAAGGTAAAATTAACAAACTACCTATTTGATCGATACTTGGATTGACAATGCTTAATATTTCAAGATAACTAAGAAATAAAAAATTAGGGTACTTTGTTGACACCTGATTTTTGATCAGTCTTTCATAGTTTATTTTTTAAAAATTCATAAAAAATCTATAAAAAGTTAAAAAAAATTAAAAAATCATTTTTGGTAGCCTTGACCAAGCTAAAGGAACCATTTTTGATAAAAAAAAAAATAATTTGTCATATTTTTTAATATTTTCCAAAAATAGAAAAATACATGAAAAATGAAGAAAAATAGCGTTCGATGTCGTAAAAATATAGAAAAATAGTCAATATTTTTATTTTAATTTCCTTTTCATTTTGAACTCATAAATAGTCAAAATTCAAGTTCAATTGCATGTATTTCTTCACGACGCATAGAGTTGAATTTGGCAAAAAAATGTCATTCGAGTATTTTAATTTGTAAATTTCTACATATTTTTTAGTCTTGACGTCCAATTAGATCGACCACCATCTACAATAAATTCCCCTTGCTGAATATTTTCGTTTTTGTTTCACATGATTTCATGATGTAAAACGCCGAGTGGATCCCTAAATATAATCGGGTCGGCATGAGCTCGATAGCTCGTCCAAGACCAAATCAGGGCACGACGAACCCAATGTGAGTACTCTCGAACTCCTTCGATGCTTCCTAATGCTTTTCTTAGGTTAGATCGTGTGTAGAATGGCTAGGACAGCTAAATCATTCTTGAGCTGTGATTGATAAATAGGGCCTTACTAGGAATGTCATGTGATTTATTTGCATATCTAGATTTCTTGAGTTGCGCATTTTATTACTGATTGTGATTGCTAGGATAATCACTCCTATCTGCATGAATTTTTAGATTTAGGGTTCATACCTTACTCATCCGCATGAATCTCAGGCTAGAAAATTCAGTTAACTTAGGTACCGAAAGGGCGTCAACTCTGACAGTTGGTGTAACTAAGTCCCCGAAACCATTTCTCTGGTTCTCGCAGAATTGAATAGAAACTCCCAACTATTCGATTGGGTGGTCCAATCACACTCTAAAAAAATGATTGGTGGCGACTCCATGGCATGCACACTTAGCACATGTCACTAGACCACACTGAAAGTCGATCACGCATACCTCCGTTGCGATTTGGGTAATGGGCCTTGGGAGAGGCCCGCGTCCGACCAGACAGGACGGCCCATTAGCCCTCGAGAGCCTGACAACCTCAAGAGGGTAGCGACAGACTGGCGACTCTGCTGGGGACTAGTTCTTAACCATTTAGTGGACTTGAGCCGATTAAAAAGTTGATTGATTCTTCTAACCTAATTTTATGCAGATGCTCTCGAAAGTGAGGTGTATATGCTAACGAATGTGTTAGATGTTTTTGTAGATGGGAGAAATAAGGGGTGAAGTGCTTGTTAACTTTGTTTTATGCAGGCAGGAGTTTTGGATGTATGATTGTGTGGATGTTTATATTGAAGCGGTGATTGTTAAATAAAATGCATGTCTATTGCTTTAGCACGACACAATGAATACACACAATTGCGCCTAAAACCCCAGGCGCCCTCTTTAGGAACACAATAGAAGGAATTGAAAATGGAATCTCCGTGAGGAAAAACATGGGGTAATCCACTTTTCAATTCCGCTCACTTCGAACTATGGATTGAGTCCCAATGCAACGATAGTTGTGCAATGGAATCGGCTCTTCCCAGAATTCGAGGTGAGAACCTTGGCTTTAGGTACCAAGCCCTATCTTTTGATTTTTAGGAGTTTTCCCTCACTTGTCTCATGCGTTTGTCTATGGAAGGTTAGTATACCTAACACTGCAAAAAATACAGAGAAGCTTGATTTTCTCTTAAGTTTGGTTGGTAAGACTTTTCTATCCCTCGAACTTGTTACAGCTCTTAATCATTATATTCATTGCATAATTCCGGTGATTGGATTAAATGCCATTTTGAGGATAGATATGTGTGTTTTCCTCCCAATGTTCTTGATGGAAGATGAAGATGGTGTCATCCCATTACGAGCGCCAAGTGGACAAGAAGAGCCTAAGTATTAACATCACATTCCTTTGTTTTATTTTTCATTTCTAGCCTTCTTGTATAGGATTTATTTTGCTGAGATCCTCTCTATCTGATCCCTTAGATTGACTGTATTAGGCATCTATTTGTGTTTATATACATTCAGATTGAAATTTGTTGTATTTCTATTGACTTGTCATTGGAATGTGATAGTGGCATTTCTTCTAATCACTCGAATACTCCAAAATCAATTTTATAATTCCTTTGGATGAAATTGAAATTGGAAGTCTTATACAACCTTTTGGCCGTATAGGGCAATACAATCCCAATTTCGCCAGAAGGAACTATAAACTTGAATTGGTTCATGCATGTTTTGCATCATTGGTAATCCACAATAATTGATCAAGAGTATTCGTGTTTTTCAAATTTAATGAAAAGATAGATATCCAAATTACTCTCGTTCTTAGCAAACAGCTTTAATTTGGATATCGTATCTTCAATTGAATTTAAAACACATCGTAATTGTGTACTTTTGAACATTCCATTGATTTTCTTGGAATTGATCAAAGGCGATTATCGTGAATTACATTTCTTTCAATGATATGCTTTCCTTTGAGGAATATTGATAAAAGCTTTTGCACAAGGCCAAAATCCTTGTAAAAGCTCTTATCCCTATTAATCACAAGTAAGCATAAAATTGAAAGGATTTATGCTTTATTTTTCAAATTCTTTCTTCTGATTCTGTCTTTTCATTTGAAACAGGTTAAAAACAAGTAGAGAAGAGAAGTCTTTTTGTGGATAATCGCGGTGGGAGGTTCCTTTATCCGATCATAAGCAAGATTAAAAAATCAAGATGTACACGCTCGAATCATCAATGTCAAAGCGCAGCTTGCCTAGGTTGAGAGTGGTCAGGTGTTCGAGAAAGTCAGCCATACAGAAGTTGAGACACACACATTAGAGCTTTCATTCATTTCGCTCAATCGAGGGACCTTAAAAGCAGATCATACAAATCATCGGGGTGGAAACATAAAACCGCAATGAGCCCTAATTAGCATCACAAAGGAACCTAGTTGGCCCTCCATATTATTGATGCTTTGCTTATACTCACCACCTCGAGACTCGAGATCTGCAAGCTTAAGAAGAAGGCGTTTACATTCCCATTTAAGATCGGCAACCTTGGTCCCGTGATCTTCGGCGGCTATTTCCAGGTCCCGAACTAGTCCTCTCCCATGGGCTATATCCGCGGTAATGCTGTCAAGCCTTTCTTCCTGCCACTCACATTGAAACTTCAACACGACATTACGACGGTCGTGCTCATAGGTGGTCAGGGATAAGGCCAAGCGCTCCACCAAATTTCCCCTCTCGCGAAGCAACATCGAGACTCGCTTGTTGGCGAACTCAACAGCCTTTCTGTGACTATCGGCCACAAGGTTGGCCAACACCAAGCAGTTGGACCGATCCTCATAGCGAGCTCGCAAAACGTGAGCCACGGTAGCTTTTCGATGAGCGACACGGTAAGTCTCTAAAAAGTTTATAAAGAGGGTTGGGAAGATTCTATATTCCCTCTCTAAATTAGTGCCCTCGATGGAGGTGGTGTCTATTTCCACGAGCAAAATACGGATTTCATCTTCAGTTTCTGGGTGATCGGCTATATGAGCATAGCCTCGACCGAGGAGGTTATAGAGTTTTTCCCACTGGGCCAAAATTTCGGCCGAGAAAGCGCGAATAGGAGAGGAGGTCATTTTCGTTGGAGTGAGGGAGAAGAAGATGAGTGTGGTAGAGTGATTAAAATACGAAAAGACAATTATGTAAGAGTGTTAATCTTCTCTGCATTAACTCCTCCTTTTATAGCAACTCGAGAATGAAGAAAGGCATAGCAATAATGCTCGTGGAGCCAAGTTAATTGGGTAAAGCAATGGTGGCTCTTTCGGTGAACCATCAGATCTATCCCAGTCCGCGATTTCAGGCTTGATAAACCTAAAAAAGTTGTAAAAAGATATGTCGGTGTCACCATATTAAAATTGAACGGGAGTTAAGCGCAACTATCGAAAAAAGTTGCGAAAGGATTTGGCGGTCCCATCATATTAAAAAACTGAGCGGGAGGCGAGCGTAGTTCCACCTTTTTGAAAATAAGTGGGAGACAGACATGGATATCGAGAAAAGGAAATCGATTTGGTGTCCCTCCACGTTGAAAAGAAGAAAGAAGACGACAAAGCGGGAAATACGAAATCTTGGGAGCAACGCTTGCCTGATGATCTTCATCCATGTTTAAAGAACGTTTCATGGGCATACAGAACCACTCAAAAGAAAATTTAGAGAGAGTGAGCATACATGAGAGAGTAGAGAACCCTGAGCGAGCAAAAATTGATCGAACATTTTTCGATCCAACATGTTTGAGGGTTACCATCAGTTGCTAGAGGCGACTGATCCAAAAATCTCAGAAAATGAACTACTGAGAGATCTCGAAGATTCTAGGATGGCGTCTGGTACCAGAACCACAGAACCCAACCCTTTCGGCAACGAAGTTCAGGATCTCAGCAGCGACGACAACAGCAGCAGCGATGGTCAATCCCGGAAAAGGAAACGTCGCCAGTGCCACACTCAGAATGAAATCCAAGAGCTTGAAGCTTTCTTTAGTGAATGCCCTCTCCCGAACATGAAACAAAGAAATGAATTGGGCCAGAAGCTAGGGATGAAACCTTTGAGGGTCAAGTTTTGGTTTCAAAATAAGCGAGCCAAATTGAGGGCTCAACACAGACGTCAAGAACTTGCGATTCTAAAGGAGGAAAACGAAAAGCTTCGAGCGGAGAACATGAGGTATAAGAAAGCTCCCAGCACTATCGCTTGCCTTAATTGCGGTGGCCCTATCACTCTCGGCGAAATGTTCCTTGATAAGCCTTATATGAGGATTGAAAATGCTCATTCACCACCCCACTCCCTCGAACCATCTTCGATACAATCGGATTTTGTTGGAGATATGCATGAACAAATCAATTCTACGAAGTCAATACCGATGCCTTCTAAAGGATGTGATATGCGTCACCATGATTGGAGTTTCCTTAACGATGAGCTTACTATCACGACCGACCAATCCAAAGCTGATGAATTCCCTCCACAACAACTTCCGGCTCGATCAAATCCTACTGGAAATAGGCCAGAGAGCAATAGCCAAGTTGTCAACACTGTTCCGGGTCGCAAGAAGACGAGGGTCAATTGGTCCCCCGAGCTTCATCTCAAGTTCCTTAGTGCGGTTCAGCAACTAGGGATCAACTCAGCATATCCAACGCGCATACTTGAGATCATGAACATACCAGGACTCACTAAAGATGGAGTCGCGAGTCACCTCAAGAGCTACAGAAGGGCGCTAAGACAGCGCCACACAGCACTGAACCTGAAAGAACTCAACTTGTGCCTAAACACTAGGCATGGCTATAACTACAATGCCCCTGAAGTAAGAAATACCCTGCCGAATCTAGGCACCGACCAAGCTGGTAGCAGCACCATTGACTACTTGGGCGCTAATCAGAATATTCCCCTGAATCATCTCAGCACCCCTCAAGAGTATATGCCACAAGTGCAGCAGGTACGAACTCCTTGGTTTGAGCAGTAACTTTTCGCTAGTGCTCTTCCTATCCCCGATCAACATATTGCGCCTAGTGTTCAAAGATCTGCCCGGCTTGGGCATATGATTTCGGAAGATCAAGCGGGCGGATGCTCTGAGGATTTTTGTTTCTTCCATTCCCAAATGGAAGGTGCTTTTGATAGTGAACCGATCAATCATCCTCTTATAATCTCGAGCAACGACGAAGGTTCTAGCTCGAAGAATCAGATCGCTCACAACAGAAACAGGAATCCTTCAACGCCAAGCGATGATGGTCAACCCGAATATCAGTTGCTCGAAGAATCAAAAGATTTCCTTGATGAGGAGCTCCATATCTGGATCGATCAGTTTAAAACTGATGGACTTATGAAGTTATGATCCAAAATGACGATTATATGTCTGATTCATGGTGTAACTGGCTGATCACCGAGAATCCTCAAGGGAACTAGGCACATGTGACTGGATGTATCATTAATCTTTCTGTCATAAAGTCTTCCATGCAAGATAATCTTCCTTAATGCCTAGAGTTAATCTGGGGCAGCGATCAGTACTACCTGCGAGCATCATCATGCTTGAGTGCGACAATCCCTTGTTAGATTAGAGTCGAGGCGAATCAATTGAACGCCACGAAGAAAAACATTTAAAGGCTTCACATAGGAAAATGCGAGCAAAAGCCCGAGCGAGCTCAAAGACGGTTAGCTCTGTATCGTTCTAAGGGACCTTTAGTCGTTATGAACTCTAAATTGAGCCTGTTTCATTCTCGATGGGGGTCGCTAACTGCTTCAAGAATTTTATAACAAAAAACGAACCAGTTAGGGACGCCAATAGTGCTGTGTCCTGGTAGTCAGTGAAATGGAAGTGGTACGAAACGTCAGGAGTTCGATCTCGGGATTGAAAAATCATTTTATCAGTTGGTCTATCACCCGATGAAGTTCAAAGAGATTCGACGCAGATGACTATAGAACTTGGGGCAATTCGAAAATCATCGATTCATTTTCATCAAGCGGCGAAGTTGGTATTGTAAAATGTGAAGCATGCAAATGACAAATCCGAAGCAGAAGGAGATGAATCATGATTCGCTTATCCAAGGTCGGGATTTCAACCTTCGACTAAAGCCAAATCTAGGATGAGTTTTTGATGTTGCCCACTCGACAAAACCCATCTCCACTGAAAATGGGGTTAAACCATTCCTACATCCGGAAAGCATGTCGAAGCCGAAGACATCAAATTCATCGTTTAATCCGTGGGGCAAGTCCTTGAAGAGATAGTTATCATCCGCAGAGCGTAATGGAATCCATCCTTTCAATGTAAAACGCATTTGGCCGCGGAGCCACCCATTTGGTAAAAAGAACGTATCGTTCCTAAATGATTTTCAATCAGATGCGGGGATAATGTTCTCTCATTTTCCTCTCAGGTGATGAACAGAGACGAGGCACCCAAGAAGCCATGCATTCAAATAACATAACAGTGCATGAAACACGCCCAAAAAGATGAATGAATCTCCTCCGACGTAAATCCTCGAGGTGGATTCGTTGCCCAACCAAACGAAGAAATCATGGCCACAAGCTTGAGGGCCGGCTTCTACAATCTGCACATTGGCATGCAGAATGGAATTCAAATCAAGAGTAAAGTAGTATCGTCCCAATTTGTTTTGAATTTGGAAACCCAAAATAATGATTAATATTTATCCTTGGCAGGAGCTCGCCATCAGGGCAGACATGTAAGTTTCATTTTTCTCCAAAAACCAAGAAGTCGAAAGAACTTTAGAACACCTAACAATCTTGTGTTACTATGTGAAGTGCAGATTTTCACAACCCTTGTACACTCGTTGGAGCATATGACCAAGGGTAAGATGTATCGTTCCAATTTTTGTAAATTTTTAGAATATACGATGACATATCCCTTTTATATTTCCAGGATCTCCAGCCTCGATGAGCAGGTAAGTATCTCTTTTCCCAATTCATTGGAGATTAAAAACTTTCAGAATTAATTCGATTCTCACATCTAAAAAGACATAGAATTCTTACTTCATTGACATTCATGTTTTAAAACATGAGATTGTCTGAACATGAATTACACATGTATGGTGCATCACAAAATCCCTTTGAAGGATAAATCTTGATGAAATGAAATGAATTTTTCCAACAAGATTCGTTTGAACTGTTCAAAAGGGTATTTTCTCATAAGAGAAGCGAGCCTAATCCAAACACGTCCCATACACACTTGAGAGATGAGGAGATTGGAAATCATAGCGAAACCTTAACCTATGGATATAAGGGTCATTCGCAACGATTACATGGATCGAGATGACAGAGGCATTTATTTCTTCATTCCAAACACTACAGATGCCCATTGAGAACCCCATTGAACGGCGATTTTCATTCTCAACCCTGTCAAGAACCACCCCACATTGGGGCAAATGAAGGTTAGTCCAACAGTATCAGAAAGTAAACGGTTTGAAATTTTTTTGCTCGGACTAACATAAATCTTTGTGTGTTGTTTATATGATAATCCAAGTGTCATAGGATGACGAGAATAATTCATTTCTCTATCCTACACACTGTTATCCTTTGCACGACCAAGTTGAGCCAGCAAATTCATTTCATCAACCTATTGGTGATCATTGCATATTCCAAAGCAAAGGCAACATCACTTTAGGAATGGAAGCGTGCCAAAGTTTAAGTTGCATATCTAGCATGATTGCCGAAAATCCAAGCTCCAAAAGAAAAGAAAAACACGGGATTAAAAAGAGGGGGAAAAGAAAAATCCCTAGACATCAAGAAAAAGCAAAGTGCCTGGTAAAAAGCAAGGCTGATGTCTATTCAAAATATCCCCAGTAAAGTCTAGATATACGATGAAAAGACCCTGCAAAGGAGTCAGATCAAGATGACTACTCTCCAAATGATGTCGTGCTCAAATTGCAAACACACAAACAGACGGTCTCTTAATGTAACAAGAGACGCTTTTAAACATCCTTGTGCGCTCTAAAAGAGGAGTGTACACTTCAAGAAATGGAGATGTTCTTCGAAGGACATGTGGCAAATTTGCAATGATCACCAATGCCAAACCCTTCACAATTTCTAGGCAAAAAATAAGCCTTTTTCGGTCCCCAATCCTTCCAATGTTACAACCCCGAAGCAGTCTTATCTGACTAAGACACTTGGGTTAATGTATAACTTAGCTCAAAGAAGTACGAGCAAGACTATTTCTTTCTCATTTTACAGGGTTCTTGACTTGTAAACCCGGAGCAGATAGTGAAAAATTTCGTTCAACGGCCTTGACTCAAAAGTGAGTCCCCCTTGGAAACCGATATCCAAGCCTAACACTACGGTCCCGTGAAAGACCTCCTGATCGGTCGAAATGTATGCGTTGCGAATGATCCTGAAACCCAGGCACAGGTCGGTAGGAAATTGAGCACTTTCCCTATTAAAGATCATTATCACAGAGCAGTGAGGAGCCTTCTTGGATGAGAAATACTCCAATGGATGTTTTGAGCAAACTCTTTTTGAAATTTTCAAATTGTTTGATCTAGAGTTTCCGTGCAAGGAATTTATGATCACATCTGTATATGGTAGGAATGTTTTGGATAACCTCCAGCAATCAAAATGCACATTTCATGACTAAAACTTAAGTTGTAGAATTTTGTCAGTTAGACAATTATTGTCTTCCCAAAGATTACTAATATCTTCTTGGCGAGGAAAATTTTTTCAGGTCTAAGCTTTCTGCAGGACTTTTGGCCGCCCCAAAGACTGGGTGCGTCATCCTTAGGTGAAGCCTTTTAGTAGGCAAATCTTTTCTAAGACCGATCCACAGAATGATCGAGTCTCCGACTAGCCCCAAAGAGCGGGTACGTCATCCTTTGATTCATATCAATTTGGAATCTCATAAATGGTAGAAACCGCCTGAAGGGTCAACTCAATGGTAGAAACCGCCTGAAGGGTCAACCAATGGTAGAAACCGCCTGAAGGGTCAAAACAATGGTAGAAACCGCCTGAAGGGTCAATGTATGGTAGAAACCGCCTTAAGGGTCAACCAATGGTAGAAACCGCATGAAGGGTCAATGAATGGTAGAAACCGCCTGAAGGGTCAAAGGACTGGTAGAGACCGCCTGAAGGATCAACCCAATGGTCCGATCCACCATACGGATCAAAACCTTGATGAATCCCGAACGCGGGAGGATTCGTTTTCCCTAATAAGCCTTACATTAGGCAAGCCATTTCTAGTTTAGTCCACCACACGGATCAAAACCCTTGGCAAATTCCCAAATGTGGGATGCGTCTTCCTTAGGTTCCTATCAGTTAGGAATCCCATTATGGTTTGACCTACCATACAGGTCAGAGCTTAACATCCCCAGGACACTCCGATGACAAGTCCTTAGGAATCTACTTGAACCCATCAGACACAGAAAATGCCGCAAGCATTCGACAGGTAAGGGGCAGGGAAGTCTATCTACTCCTTAACTTTCTTATATCATATCAGGGAATTGAACGAGCACATCTCTTTTTAAGGAAAAGCACACATTGATGGACATGAAAATTGGATGTCATGATTTCTTTTCTTTTCCCAGTCGAGTCGATCGGAACACAGGTGTCACCTTGTCTTTGAGAGAAATCTCTGACGAAATTCCTCTCAAAGAGGGGCAGCTGTTGACACCTGATTTTTTATCAGTCTTTCATAGTTTATTTTTTAAAAATTCATAAAAAATCTATAAAAAGTTAAAAAAAATTAAAAAATCATTTTTGGTAGCCTTGACCAAGCTAAAGGAACCATTTTTGATAAAAAAAAATAATTTGTCATATTTTTTAATATTTTCCAAAAATAGAAAAATACATGAAAAATGAAGAAAAATAGCGTTCGATGTCGTAAAAATATAGAAAAATAGTCAATATTTTTATTTTAATTTCCTTTTCATTTTGAACTCATAAATAGTCAAAATTCAAGTTCAATTGCATGTATTTCTTCACGACGCATAGAGTTGAATTTGGCAAAAAAATGTCATTCGAGTATTTTAATTTGTAAATTTCTACATATTTTTTAGTCTTGACGTCCAATTAGATCGACCACCATCTACAATAAATTCCCCTTGCTGAATATTTTCGTTTTTGTTTCACATGATTTCATGATGTAAAACGCCGAGTGGATCCCTAAATATAATCGGGTCGGCATGAGCTCGATAGCTCGTCCAAGACCAAATCAGGGCACGACGAACCCAATGTGAGTACTCTCGAACTCCTTCGATGCTTCCTAATGCTTTTCTTAGGTTAGATCGTGTGTAGAATGGCTAGGACAGCTAAATCATTCTTGAGCTGTGATTGATAAATAGGGCCTTACTAGGAATGTCATGTGATTTATTTGCATATCTAGATTTCTTGAGTTGCGCATTTTATTACTGATTGTGATTGCTAGGATAATCACTCCTATCTGCATGAATTTTTAGATTTAGGGTTCATACCTTACTCATCCGCATGAATCTCAGGCTAGAAAATTCAGTTAACTTAGGTACCGAAAGGGCGTCAACTCTGACAGTTGGTGTAACTAAGTCCCCGAAACCATTTCTCTGGTTCTCGCAGAATTGAATAGAAACTCCCAACTATTCGATTGGGTGGTCCAATCACACTCTAAAAAAATGATTGGTGGCGACTCCATGGCATGCACACTTAGCACATGTCACTAGACCACACTGAAAGTCGATCACGCATACCTCCGTTGCGATTTGGGTAATGGGCCTTGGGAGAGGCCCGCGTCCGACCAGACAGGACGGCCCATTAGCCCTCGAGAGCCTGACAACCTCAAGAGGGTAGCGACATACTTCAACAAAGGATTATTTATTCAATAGGTAGGAGTTTTCGGCAATTAGTCAAACAGAAATGAGCATAATATGACAAAAATATCTAACTACCTTTTTGATCGCCGCGCAAAACATTTGTAGAGATCCTTAACCTGACTCTAGTTATTTTTTGAAGCGTAATAACAAATAAAAAATTGATCATACGTCTACATAGTGTTATCTATACGAAAGTCACAATTTTCCAAAGGTTCTTCGGGAAGAAATGACTTTAAGAAGGTAAAATTAACAAACTACCTATTTGATCGATACTTGGATTGACAATGCTTAATATTTCAAGATAACTAATAAATAAAAAATTAGGGTTCTTCAACAAAGGATTATATATTCAATAGGTAGGAGTTTTCGGCAATTCGTCAAACAGAAATGTGCATAATATGAAAAAAATGCCAAACTACCTATTTGATCGCCGCGCAAAACATTTGCAGTGATCCTTAACTTGACTCTAGCTATTTTTTGAAGCGTAATAACAAATAAAAAATTGATCATACGTCTACATAGTGTTATCTATACGAAAGTCACAATTTTCCAAAGGTTCTTCGGGAAGAAATGACTTTAAGAAGGTAAAATTAACTAACTACCTATTTGATCTATACTTGGATTGACAATGCTTAGTATTTCAAGATAACTAATAAATAAAAAATTAGGGTACTTCAGCAAAGGATTATATATTCAATAGGTAGGAGTTTTCGGCAATTCGTCAAGCAGAAATGAGCTTAATATGACAAAAATGGCTAACTACCTATTTGATGGCCGCGCAAAACATTTGCAGTGATCCTTAACTTAACTCTAGCTATTATTTGAAGCGTTATAATTAATAAAAAAAATTATCATACATCAACATAGTGTTATCTATACAAAAGTCGCAATTTTCCAAAGATTCTTCCGGAAGAAATGACTTTAAGAAGGTAAAATTAACTAACTACCTATTTGATCGATACTTCGATTGACATTGCTTAATATTTCAAGATAACTAAGAAATAAAAAATTAGGGTACTTCAACAAAGGATTATATATTCAATAGGTAGGAGTTTTCGGCAATTCGTCAAACAGAAAAGAGCATAATATGACAAAAATGCCTAACTAACTATTTGATGGCCGCGCAAAACATTTGCAGTGATCCTTAACTTGACTCTAGCTATTATTTGAAGCGTAATAATAAATAAAAAAATGATGATACATAAACATAGTGTTATCTATACAAAAGTCGCAATTTTCCTAACGTTCTTCGAGGAGAAATGACTTTAAGAAAGTAAAATTAACAAACTACCTATTTGATCGATACTTGGATTGACAATGCTTAATATTTCAAGATAACTAATAAATAAAAAATTAGGGTTCTTCAACAAAGGATTATATATTCAATAGGTAGGAGTTTTCGGCAATTAGTCAAACAGAAATGAGCATAATATGACAAAAATATCTAACTACCTTTTTGATCGCCGCGCAAAACATTTGTAGAGATCCTTAACCTGACTCTAGTTATTTTTTGAAGCGTAATAACAAATAAAAAATTGATCATACGTCTACATAGTGTTATCTATACGAAAGTCAAAATTTTCCAAAGGTTCTTCGACAAGAAATGACTTTAAGAAGGTAAAATTAACAAACTACCTATTTGATCGATACTTGGATTGACAATGCTTAATATTTCAAGATAACTAAGAAATAAAAAATTAGGGTACTTCAACAAAGGATTATTTATTCAATAGGTAGGAGTTTTCGGCAATTAGTCAAACAGAAATGAGCATAATATGACAAAAATATCTAACTACCTTTTTGATCGCCGCGCAAAACATTTGTAGAGATCCTTAACCTGACTCTAGTTATTTTTTGAAGCGTAATAACAAATAAAAAATTGATCATACGTCTACATAGTGTTATCTATACGAAAGTCACAATTTTCCAAAGGTTCTTCGGGAAGAAATGACTTTAAGAAGGTAAAATTAACAAACTACCTATTTGATCGATACTTGGATTGACAATGCTTAATATTTCAAGATAACTAATAAATAAAAAATTAGGGTTCTTCAACAAAGGATTATATATTCAATAGGTAGGAGGTTTCGGCAATTCGTCAAACAGAAATGGGCATAATATGACAAAAATGCCTAACTACCTATTTGATCACCGCGCAAAACATTTGCAGAGATCCTTAACTTGACACTAGTTATTTTTTGAAGCGTAATGATAAATAAAAAAATGATTATACATCAACATAGTGATATCTATACAAAAGTCGCAATTTTCCTAATGTTCTACGGTTATAAATGACTTTAAGAAGGCAAAATTAACTAACTACGTATTTGATCGTTACTTGGAATGACATTGCCTAATATTTGAAGATAACTAATAAATAAAAAATTAGGGTACTTCAACAATGGATTATATATTCAATAGGTAGGAGTTTTCCGAAATTCATCAAACAGAAATAAGCATAATATGACAAAAATGCCTAACTAACTATTTGATGGCCGCGCAAAACTTTTGCAGTGGTCTTGAACTTGGCTCTAGCTATTATTTGAAGCGTTATAATAAATGAGAAAATGATCATACATCAACATAGTGTTATCTATACAAAAGTCACAATTTTTCTATGGTTCTTCGAGTAGAAATTACTTTAAGAAAGTAAAATTAACTAACTACCTATTTGATCGATACTTGGATTGACAATGCTTAATATTTCAAGATAACTAAGAAATAAAAAATTAGGGTACTTCAACAAAGGATTATATATTCAATAGGTAGGAGTTTTCGGCAATTAGTCAAACAGAAATGAGCATAATATGACAAAAATATCTAACTACCTTTTTGATCGCCGCGCAAAACATTTGTAGAGATCCTTAACTTGACTCTAGTTATTTTTTGAAGCGTAATAACAAATAAAAAAAATGATCATACGTCTACATAGTGTTATCTATACAAAAGTCAAAATTTTCCAAAGGTTCTTCGACAAGAAATGACTTTAAGAAGGTAAAATTAACAAACTACCTATTTGATCGATACTTGGATTGACAATGCTTAATATTTCAAGATAACTAAGAAATAAAAAATTAGGGTACTTCAACAAAGGATTATTTATTCAATAGGTAGGAGTTTTCGGCAATTAGTCAAACAGAAATGAGCATAATATGACAAAAATATCTAACTACCTTTTTGATCGCCGCGCAAAACATTTGTAGAGATCCTTAACTTGACTCTAGTTATTTTTTGAAGCGTAATAACAAATAAAAAATTGATCATACGTCTACATAGTGTTATCTATACGAAAGTCACAATTTTCCAAAGGTTCTTTGGGAAGAAATGACTTTAAGAAGGTAAAATTAACAAACTACCTATTTGATCGATACTTGGATTGACAATGCTTAATATTTCAAGATAACTAATAAATAAAAAATTAAGGTTCTTCAACAAAGGATTATATATTCAATAGGTAGGAGTTTTCGGTAATTCGTCAAACAGAAATGGGCATAATATGACAAAAATGCCTAACTACATATTTGGTCCCCACGCAAAACATTTGCAGAGATCCTTAACTTGACTCTAGTTATTTTTGGAAGCGTAATGATAAATAAAAAAATGATTATACATCAACATAGTGATATCTATACAAAAGTCGCAATTTTCCTAATGTTCTACGGTTATAAATGACTTTAAGAAGGCAAAATTAACTAACTACGCATTTGATCGTTACTTGGAATGACATTGCCTAATATTTGAAGATAACTAATAAATAAAAAATTAGGGTACTTCAACAATGGATTATATATTCAATAGGTTGGAGTTTTCGGAAATTCATCAAACAAAAATAAGCATAATATGACAAAAATGCCTAACTAACTATTTGATGGCCGCGCAAAACTTTTGCAGTGGTCCTGAATTTGGCTCTAGCTATTATTTGAAGCGCTATAATAAATGAAAAAATGATCATACATCAACATAGTGTTATCTATACAAAAGTAACAATTTTCCTATGGTTCTTCGAGTAGAAATTACTTTAAGAAAGTAAAATTAACTAACTACCTATTTGATCGATACTTGGATTGACAATGCTTAATATTTCAAGATAACTAAGAAATAAAAAATTAGGGTACTTCAACAAAGGATTATATATTCAATAGGTAGGAGTTTTCGGCAATTAGTCAAACAGAAATGAGCATAATATGACAAAAATATCTAACTACCTTTTTGATCGCCGCGCAAAACATTTGTAGAGATCCTTAACTTGACTCTAGTTATTTTTTGAAGCGTAATAACAAATAAAAAAAATGATCATACGTCTACATAGTGTTATCTATACAAAAGTCAAAATTTTCCAAAGGTTCTTCAACAAGAAATGACTTTAAGAAGGTAAAATTAACAAACTACCTATTTGATCGATAGTTGGATTGACAATGCTTAATATTTCAAGATAACTAAGAAATAAAAAATTAGGGTACTTCAACAAAGGATTATTTATTCAATAGGTAGGAGTTTTCGGCAATTAGTCAAACAGAAATGAGCATAATATGACAAAAATATCTAACTACCTTTTTTATCGCCGCGCAAAACATTTGTAGAGATCCTTAACTTGACTCTAGTTATTTTTTGAAGCGTAATAACAAATAAAAAATTGATCATACGTCTACATAGTGTTATCTATACGAAAGTCACAATTTTCCAAAGGTTCTTTGGGAAGAAATGACTTTAAGAAGGTAAAATTAACAAACTACCTATTTGATCGATACTTGGATTGACAATGCTTAATATTTCAAGATAACTAATAAATAAAAAATTAAGGTTCTTCAACAAAGGATTATATATTCAATAGGTAGGAGTTTTCGGTAATTCGTCAAACAGAAATGGGCATAATATGACAAAAATGCCTAACTACATATTTGGTCCCCACGCAAAACATTTGCAGAGATCCTTAACTTGACTCTAGTTATTTTTGGAAGCGTAATGATAAATAAAAAAATGATTATACATCAACATAGTGATATCTATACAAAAGTCGCAATTTTCCTAATGTTCTACGGTTATAAATGACTTTAAGAAGGCAAAATTAACTAACTACGCATTTGATCGTTACTTGGAATGACATTGCCTAATATTTGAAGATAACTAATAAATAAAAAATTAGGGTACTTCAACAATGGATTATATATTCAATAGGTTGGAGTTTTCGGAAATTCATCAAACAAAAATAAGCATAATATGACAAAAATGCCTAACTAACTATTTGATGGCCGCGCAAAACTTTTGCAGTGGTCCTGAATTTGGCTCTAGCTATTATTTGAAGCGCTATAATAAATGAAAAAATGATCATACATCAACATAGTGTTATCTATACAAAAGTAACAATTTTCCTATGGTTCTTCGAGTAGAAATTACTTTAAGAAAGTAAAATTAACTAACTACCTATTTGATCGATACTTGGATTGACAATGCTTAATATTTCAAGATAACTAAGAAATAAAAAATTAGGGTACTTCAACAAAGGATTATATATTCAATAGGTAGGAGTTTTCGGCAATTAGTCAAACAGAAATGAGCATAATATGACAAAAATATCTAACTACCTTTTTGATCGCCGCGCAAAACATTTGTAGAGATCCTTAACTTGACTCTAGTTATTTTTTGAAGCGTAATAACAAATAAAAAAAATGATCATACGTCTACATAGTGTTATCTATACAAAAGTCAAAATTTTCCAAAGGTTCTTCAACAAGAAATGACTTTAAGAAGGTAAAATTAACAAACTACCTATTTGATCGATAGTTGGATTGACAATGCTTAATATTTCAAGATAACTAAGAAATAAAAAATTAGGGTACTTCAACAAAGGATTATTTATTCAATAGGTAGGAGTTTTCGGCAATTAGTCAAACAGAAATGAGCATAATATGACAAAAATATCTAACTACCTTTTTTATCGCCGCGCAAAACATTTGTAGAGATCCTTAACTTGACTCTAGTTATTTTTTGAAGCGTAATAACAAATAAAAAATTGATCATACGTCTACATAGTGTTATCTATACGAAAGTCACAATTTTCCAAAGGTTCTTCGGGAAGAAATGACTTTAAGAAGGTAAAATTAACAAACTACCTATTTGATCGATACTTGGATTGACAATGCTTAATATTTCAAGATAACTAATAAATAAAAAATTAGGGTTCTTCAACAAAGGATTATATATTCAATAGGTAGGAGTTTTCGGCAATTCGTCAAACAGAAATGGGCATAATATGACAAAAATGCCTAACTACCTATTTGATCGCCGCGCAAAACATTTGCAGAGATCCTTAACTTGACTCTAGTTATTTTTTGAAGCGTAATGATAAATAAAAAAATGATTATACATCAACATAGTGATATCTATACAAAAGTCGCAATTTTCCTAAGGTTCTACAGTTATAAATGACTTTAAGAAGGCAAAATTAACTAACTACGTATTTGATCGTTACTTAGAATGACATTGCCTAATATTTGAAGATAACTAATAAATAAAAAATTAGGGTACTTCAACAATGGATTATATATTCAATAGGTAGGAGTTTTCGGAAATTCATCAAACAGAAATAAGCATAATATGACAAAAATGCCTAACTAACTATTTGATGGCCGCGCAAAACTTTTGCAGTGGTCCTTAACTTGGCTCTAGCTATTATTTGAAGCGTTATAATAAATGAAATAATGATCATACATCAACATAGTGTTATCTATACAAAAGTCACAATTTTCCTATGGTTCTTCGAGTAGAAATTACTTTAAGAATGTAAAATTAACTAACTACCTATTTGATCGATACTTGGATTGACAATGCTTAATATTTCAAGATAACTAAGAAATAAAAAATTAGGGTACTTCAACAAAGGATTATATATTCAATAGGTAGGAGTTTTCGGCAATTCGTCAAGCAGAAATGAGCTTAATATGACAAAAATGGCTAACTACCTATTTGATGGCCGCGCAAAACATTTGCAGTGATCCTTAACTTAACTCTAGCTATTATTTGAAGCGTTATAATTAATAAAAAAAATTATCATACATCAACATAGTGTTATCTATACAAAAGTCGCAATTTTCCAAAGATTCTTCCGGAAGAAATGACTTTAAGAAGGTAAAATTAACTAACTACCTATTTGATCGATACTTGGATTGACATTGCTTAATATTTCAAGACAACTAATAAATAAAAAATAAGGGTTCTTCGACAAAGGATTATATATTGAATAGGTAGGAGTTTTCGGCAATTAGTCAAACAGAAATGAGCATAATATAACAAAAATATCTAACTACCTTTTTGATCGACGCCCAAAACATTTGTAGAGATCCTTAACTTGACTCTAGTTATTTTTTGAAGCGTAATAACAAATAAAAAAAATGATCATACGTCAACATAGTGTTATCTATACAAAAGTAGCAATTTCCCAAAGGTTCTTCCGGAAGAAATGACTTTGAGAAGGTAAAATTAACTAACTACCTATTTGATCGATACTTGGATTGACATTGCTTAATATTTCAAGACAACTAACAAATAAAAAATAAGGGTTCTTCGACAAAGGATTATATATTCAATAGGTAGGAGTTTTCGGCAATTCGTCAAACAGAAATGTGCATAATATGAAAAAATGCCAAACTACCTATTTGATCGCCGCGCAAAACATTTGCAGTGATCCTTAACTTCACTCAAGCTATTTTTTGAAGCATAATAACAAATAAAAAAATGATCATACGTCAACATAGTGTTATCAATTCAAAAGACGGAATTTCCCAAAGGTTCTTCGGGAAGAAATGACTTTAAGAAGGTAAAATTAACTAACTACCTATTTGATCTATACTTGGATTGACAATGCTTAGTATTTCAAGATAACTAATAAATAAAAAATTAGGGTACTTCAGCAAAGGATTATATATTCAATAGGTAGGAGTTTTCGGCAATTCGTCAAGCAGAAATGAGCTTAATATGACAAAAATGGCTAACTACCTATTTGATGGCCGCGCAAAACATTTGCAGTGATCCTTAACTTAACTCTAGCTATTATTTGAAGCGTTATAATTAATAAAAAAAATGATCATACATCAACATAGTGTTATCTATACAAAAGTCGCAATGTTCCAAAGATTCTTCCGGAAGAAATGACTTTAAGAAGGTAAAATTAACTAACTACCTATTTGATCGATACTTGGATTGACATTGCTTAATATTTCAAGATAACTAAGAAATAAAAAATTCGGGTACTTCAACAAAGGATTATATATTCAATAGGTAGGAGTTTTCGGCAATTCGTCAAACAGAAAAGAGCATAATATGACAAAAATGCCTAACCAACTATTTGATGGCCGCGCAAAACATTTGCAGTGATCCTTAACTTGACTCTAGCTATTATTTGAAGCGTAATAATAAATAAAAAAATGATGATACATAAACATAGTGTTATCTATACAAAAGTCGCAATTTTCCTAACGTTCTTCGAGGAGAAATGACTTTAAGAAAGTAAAATTAACAAACTACCTATTTGATCGATACTTGGATTGACAATGCTTAATATTTCAAGATAACTAATAAATAAAAAATTAGGGTTCTTCAACAAAGGATTATATATTCAATAGGTAGGAGTTTTCGACAATTAGTCAAACAGAAATGAGCATAATATGACAAAAATATCTAACTACCTTTTTGATCGCCGCGCAAAACATTTGTAGAGATCCTTAACTTGACTCTAGTTATTTTTTGAGGCGTAATAACAAATAAAAAAAATGATCATACGTCTACATAGTGTTATCTATACAAAAGTCAAAATTTTCCAAAGGTTCTTCGACAAGAAATGACTTTAAGAAGGTAAAATTAACAAACTACCTATTTGATCGATACTTGGATTGACAATGCTTAATATTTCAAGATAACTAAGAAATAAAAAATTAGGGTACTTCAACAAAGGATTATTTATTCAATAGGTAGGAGTTTTCGGCAATTAGTCAAACAGAAATGAGCATAATATGACAAAAATATCTAACTACCTTTTTGATCGCCGCGCAAAACATTTGTAGAGATCCTTAACCTGACTCTAGTTATTTTTTGAAGCGTAATAACAAATAAAAAATTGATCATACGTCTACATAGTGTTATCTATACGAAAGTCACAATTTTCCAAAGGTTCTTCGGGAAGAAATGACTTTAAGAAGGTAAAATTAACAAACTACCTATTTGATCGATACTTGGATTGACAATGCTTAATATTTCAAGATAACTAATAAATAAAAAATTAGGGTTCTTCAACAAAGGATTATATATTCAATAGGTAGGAGTTTTCGGCAATTCGTCAAACAGAAATGTGCATAATATGAAAAAAATGCCAAACTACCTATTTGATCGCCGCGCAAAACATTTGCAGTGATCCTTAACTTGACTCTAGCTATTTTTTGAAGCGTAATAACAAATAAAAAATTGATCATACGTCTACATAGTGTTATCTATACGAAAGTCACAATTTTCCAAAGGTTCTTCGGGAAGAAATGACTTTCAGAAGGTAAAATTAACTAACTACCTATTTGATCTATACTTGGATTGACAATGCTTAGTATTTCAAGATAACTAATAAATAAAAAATTAGGGTACTTCAGCAAAGGATTATATATTCAATAGGTAGGAGTTTTCGGCAATTCGTCAAGCAGAAATGAGCTTAATATGACAAAAATGGCTAACTACCTATTTGATGGCCGCGCAAAACATTTGCAGTGATCCTTAACTTAACTCTAGCTATTATTTGAAGCGTTATAATTAATAAAAAAAATGATCATACATCAACATAGTGTTATCTATACAAAAGTCGCAATTTTCCAAAGATTCTTCCGGAAGAAATGACTTTAAGAAGGTAAAATTAACTAACTACCTATTTGATCGATACTTGGATTGACATTGCTTAATATTTCAAGATAACTAAGAAATAAAAAATTAGGGTACTTCAACAAAGGATTATATATTCAATAGGTAGGAGTTTTCGGCAATTCGTCAAACAGAAAAGAGCATAATATGACAAAAATGCCTAACTAACTATTTGATGGCCGCGCAAAACATTTGCAGTGATCCTTAACTTGACTCTAGCTATTATTTGAAGCGTAATAATAAATAAAAAAATGATGATACATAAACATAGTGTTATCTATACAAAAGTCGCAATTTTCCTAACGTTCTTCGAGGAGAAATGACTTTAAGAAAGTAAAATTAACAAACTACCTATTTGATCGATACTTGGATTGACAATGCTTAATATTTCAAGATAACTAATAAATAAAAAATTAGGGTTCTTCAACAAAGGATTATATATTCAATAGGTAGGAGTTTTCGGCAATTAGTCAAACAGAAATGAGCATAATATGACAAAAATATCTAACTACCTTTTTGATCGCCGCGCAAAACATTTGTAGAGATCCTTAACCTGACTCTAGTTATTTTTTGAAGCGTAATAACAAATAAAAAATTGATCATACGTCTACATAGTGTTATCTATACGAAAGACACAATTTTCCAAAGGTTCTTCGGGAAGAAATGACTTTAAGAAGGTAAAATTAACAAACTACCTATTTGATCGATACTTGGATTGACAATGCTTAATATTTCAAGATAACTAAGAAATAAAAAATTAGGGTACTTCAACAAAGGATTATTTATTCAATAGGTAGGAGTTTTCGGCAATTAGTCAAACAGAAATGAGCATAATATGACAAAAATATCTAACTACCTTTTTGATCGCCGCGCAAAACATTTGTAGAGATCCTTAACCTGACTCTAGTTATTTTTTGAAGCGTAATAACAAATAAAAAATTGATCATACGTCTACATAGTGTTATCTATACGAAAGACACAATTTTCCAAAGGTTCTTCGGGAAGAAATGACTTTAAGAAGGTAAAATTAACAAACTACCTATTTGATCGATACTTGGATTGACAATGCTTAATATTTCAAGATAACTAATAAATAAAAAATTAGGGTTCTTCAACAAAGGATTATATATTCAATAGGTAGGAGGTTTCGGCAATTCGTCAAACAGAAATGGGCATAATATGACAAAAATGCCTAACTACCTATTTGATCACCGCGCAAAACATTTGCAGAGATCCTTAACTTGACACTAGTTATTTTTTGAAGCGTAATGATAAATAAAAAAATGATTATACATCAACATAGTGATATCTATACAAAAGTCGCAATTTTCCTAATGTTCTACGGTTATAAATGACTTTAAGAAGGCAAAATTAACAAACTACCTATTTGATCGATACTTGGATTGACAATGCTTAATATTTCAAGATAACTAAGAAATAAAAAATTAGGGTACTTCAACAAAGGATTATATATTCAATAGGTAGGAGTTTTCGGCAATTAGTCAAACAGAAATGAGCATAATATGACAAAAATATCTAACTACCTTTTTGATCGCCGCGCAAAACATTTGTAGAGATCCTTAACTTGACTCTAGTTATTTTTTGAAGCGTAATAACAAATAAAAAAAATGATCATACGTCTACATAGTGTTATCTATACAAAAGTCAAAATTTTCCAAAGGTTCTTCGACAAGAAATGACTTTAAGAAGGTAAAATTAACAAACTACCTATTTGATCGATACTTGGATTGACAATGCTTAATATTTCAAGATAACTAAGAAATAAAAAATTAGGGTTCTTCAACAAAGGATTATTTATTCAATAGGTAGGAGTTTTCGGCAATTAGTCAAACAGAAATGAGCATAATATGACAAAAATATCTAACTACCTTTTTGATCGCCGCGCAAAACATTTGTAGAGATCCTTAACTTGACTCTAGTTATTTTTTGAAGCGTAATAACAAATAAAAAAAATGATCATACGTCTACATAGTGTTATCTATACAAAAGTCAAAATTTTCCAAAGGTTCTTCGACAAGAAATGACTTTAAGAAGGTAAAATTAACAAACTACCTATTTGATCGATACTTGGATTGACAATGCTTAATATTTCAAGATAACTAAGAAATAAAAAATTAGGGTACTTCAACAAAGGATTATTTATTCAATAGGTAGGAGTTTTCGGCAATTAGTCAAACAGAAATGAGCATAATATGACAAAAATATCTAACTACCTTTTTGATCGCCGCGCAAAACATTTGTAGAGATCCTTAACTTGACTCTAGTTATTTTTTGAAGCGTAATAACAAATAAAAAATTGATCATACGTCTACATAGTGTTATCTATACGAAAGTCACAATTTTCCAAAGGTTCTTTGGGAAGAAATGACTTTAAGAAGGTAAAATTAACAAACTACCTATTTGATCGATACTTGGATTGACAATGCTTAATATTTCAAGATAACTAATAAATAAAAAATTAAGGTTCTTCAACAAAGGATTATATATTCAATAGGTAGGAGTTTTCGGTAATTCGTCAAACAGAAATGGGCATAATATGACAAAAATGCCTAACTACATATTTGGTCCCCACGCAAAACATTTGCAGAGATCCTTAACTTGACTCTAGTTATTTTTGGAAGCGTAATGATAAATAAAAAAATGATTATACATCAACATAGTGATATCTATACAAAAGTCGCAATTTTCCTAATGTTCTACGGTTATAAATGACTTTAAGAAGGCAAAATTAACTAACTACGTATTTGATCGTTACTTGGAATGACATTGCCTAATATTTGAAGATAACTAATAAATAAAAAATTAGGGTACTTCAACAATGGATTATATATTCAATAGGTAGGAGTTTTCCGAAATTCATCAAACAGAAATAAGCATAATATGACAAAAATGCCTAACTAACTATTTGATGGCCGCGCAAAACTTTTGCAGTGGTCCTGAACTTGGCTCTAGCTATTATTTGAAGCGTTATAATAAATGAGAAAATGATCATACATCAACATAGTGTTATCTATACAAAAGTCACAATTTTTCTATGGTTCTTCGAGTAGAAATTACTTTAAGAAAGTAAAATTAACTAACTACCTATTTGATCGATACTTGGATTGACAATGCTTAATATTTCAAGATAACTAAGAAATAAAAAATTAGGGTACTTCAACAAAGGATTATATATTCAATAGGTAGGAGTTTTCGGCAATTAGTCAAACAGAAATGAGCATAATATGACAAAAATATCTAACTACCTTTTTGATCGCCGCGCAAAACATTTGTAGAGATCCTTAACTTGACTCTAGTTATTTTTTGAAGCGTAATAACAAATAAAAAAAATGATCATACGTCTACATAGTGTTATCTATACAAAAGTCAAAATTTTCCAAAGGTTCTTCGACAAGAAATGACTTTAAGAAGGTAAAATTAACAAACTACCTATTTGATCGATACTTGGATTGACAATGCTTAATATTTCAAGATAACTAAGAAATAAAAAATTAGGGTACTTCAACAAAGGATTATTTATTCAATAGGTAGGAGTTTTCGGCAATTAGTCAAACAGAAATGAGCATAATATGACAAAAATATCTAACTACCTTTTTGATCGCCGCGCAAAACATTTGTAGAGATCCTTAACTTGACTCTAGTTATTTTTTGAAGCGTAATAACAAATAAAAAATTGATCATACGTCTACATAGTGTTATCTATACGAAAGTCACAATTTTCCAAAGGTTCTTTGGGAAGAAATGACTTTAAGAAGGTAAAATTAACAAACTACCTATTTGATCGATACTTGGATTGACAATGCTTAATATTTCAAGATAACTAATAAATAAAAAATTAAGGTTCTTCAACAAAGGATTATATATTCAATAGGTAGGAGTTTTCGGTAATTCGTCAAACAGAAATGGGCATAATATGACAAAAATGCCTAACTACATATTTGGTCCCCACGCAAAACATTTGCAGAGATCCTTAACTTGACTCTAGTTATTTTTGGAAGCGTAATGATAAATAAAAAAATGATTATACATCAACATAGTGATATCTATACAAAAGTCGCAATTTTCCTAATGTTCTACGGTTATAAATGACTTTAAGAAGGTAAAATTAACTAACTACCTATTTGATCGATACTTGGATTGACATTGCTTAATATTTCAAGATAACTAAGAAATAAAAAATTAGGGTACTTCAACAAAGGATTATATATTCAATAGGTAGAGTTTTCGGCAATTCGTCAAACAGAAAAGAGCATAATATGACAAAAATGCCTAACTAACTATTTGATGGCCGCGCAAAACATTTACAGTGATCTTTAACTTGACTCTAGCTATTATTTGAAGCGTAATAATAAATAAAAAAATGATGATACATAAACATAGTGTTATCTATACAAAAGTCGCAATTTTCCTAACGTTCTTCGAGGAGAAATGACTTTAAGAAAGTAAAATTAACAAACTACCTATTTGATCGATACTTGGAGTGACAATGCTTAATATTTCAAGATAACTAATAAATAAAAAATTAGGGTTCTTCAACAAAGGATTATATATTCAATAGGTAGGAGTTTTCGGCAATTAGTCAAACAGAAATGAGCATAATATGACAAAAATATCTAACTACCTTTTTGATCGCCGCGCAAAACATTTGTAGAGATCCTTAACTTGACTCTAGTTATTTTTTGAAGCGTAATAACAAATAAAAAAAATGATCATACGTCTACATAGTGTTATCTATACAAAAGTCAAAATTTTCCAAAGGTTCTTCGACAAGAAATGACTTTAAGAAGGTAAAATTAACAAACTACCTATTTGATCGATACTTGGATTGACAATGCTTAATATTTCAAGATACCTAAGAAATAAAAAATTAGGGTACTTCAACAATGGATTATTTATTCAATAGGTAGGAGTTTTCGGCAATTAGTCAAACAGAAATGAGCATAATATGACAAAAATATCTAACTACCTTTTTGATCGCCGCGCAAAACATTTGTAGAGATCCTTAACCTGACTCTAGTTATTTTTTGAAGCGTAATAACAAATAAAAAATTGAACATACGTCTACATAGTGTTATCTATACGAAAGTCACAATTTTCCAAAGGTTCTTCGGGAAGAAATGACTTTAAGAAGGTAAAATTAACAAACTACCTATTTGATCGATACTTGGATTGACAATGCTTAATATTTCAAGATAACTAATAAATAAAAAATTAGGGTTCTTCAACAAAGGCTTATATATTCAATAGGTAGGAGTTTTCGGCAATTCGTCAAACAGAAATGGGCATAATATGACAAAAATGCCTAACTACCTATTTGATCGCCGCGCAAAACATTTGCAGAGATCCTTAACTTGACTCTAGTTATTTTTTGAAGCGTAATGATAAATAAAAAAATGATTATACATCAACATAGTGATATCTATACAAAAGTCGCAATTTTCCTAATGTTCTACGGTTATAAATGACTTTAAGAAGGCAAAATTAACTAACTACGTATTTGATCGTTACTTGGAATGACATTGCCTAATATTTGAAGATAACTAATAATTAAAAATTTAGGGTACTTCAACAATGGATTATATATTCAATAGGTAGGAGTTTTCGGAAATTCATCAAACAGAAATATGCATAATATGACAAAAATGCCTAACTAACTATTTGATGGCCGCGCAAAACTTTTGCAGTGGTCCTTAACTTGGCTCTAGCTATTATTTGAAGCGTTATAATAAATGAAAAAATGATCATACATCAACATAGTGTTATCTATACAAAAGTCACAATTTTCCTATGGTTCTTCGAGTAGAAATTACTTTAAGAATGTAAAATTAACTAACTACCTATTTGATCGATACTTGGATTGACAATGCTTAATATTTCAAGATAACTAAGAAATAAAAAATTAGGGTACTTCAACAAAGGATTATATATTCAATAGGTAGGAGTTTTCGGCAATTAGTCAAACAGAAGTGAGCATATTATGACAAAAACGCCTAACTAACTTTTTGATCGCCGCGCAAAACATTTGCAGAGATCCTTAACTTGACTCTAGTTATTTTTTGAAGCGTAACAACAAGTAAAAATATTGATCATACATCAACATAGTGTTATCAATACAAAAGTCGCAATTTTCCTAAAGTTTTTCGGGAAGAAATGACTTTAAGAAGGTAAAATTAACTAACTACCTATTTGATCGATACTTGGATTGACAAAGCTTAATATTTCAAGATAACTAATAAATAAAAAATTAGGGTTCTTCAACAAAGGATTATATATTCAATAGGTAGGAGTTTTCGGCAATTCGACAAACAGAAATGAGCATAATATGACAAAAATGCCTAACTACCTATTTGATCGCCGCGCAAAACATTTGCAATGATCCTTAACTAGACTCTAGCTATTTTTTGAAGCGTAATAACAAATAAAAAAATGATCATACATCAACATAGTGTTATCTATGCAAAAGTCACAATTTTCGTAAGGTTCAATGGTTAGAAATGACTTTAAGAAGCTAAAATTAACTAACTACCTATTTGATCGATACTTGGATTGACAAAGCTTAATATTTCAAGATAAATAATAAATAAATAATTAGGGTACTTCAACAAAGGATTATATATTCAATAGGTAGGAGTTTTCGGCAATTCGTCAAAAAGAAATGAGCATAATTTGACAAAAATGGCTAACTACATTTTTGATCGCCGCGCAAAACATTTTCAGAGATCCTTAACTTGACTCTAGTTATTTTTTGAAGCGTAATGATAAATAAAAAAATGATTATACATCAACATAGTGTTATCTATACAAAAGTCGCAATTTTCCTAATGTTCTACGGTTATAAATGACTTTAAGAAGGCAAAATTAACTAACTACGTATTTGATCGTTACTTGGAATGACATTGCCTAATATTTGAAGATAACTAATAAATAAAAAATTAGGGTACTTCAACAATGGATTATATATTCAATAGGTAGGAGTTTTCGGAAATTCATCAAACAGAAATAAGCATAATATGACAAAAATGCCTAACTAACTATTTGATGGCCGCGCAAAACTTTTGCAGTGGTCCTGAACTTGGCTCTAGCTATTATTTGAAGCGTTATAATAAATGTAAAAATGATCATACATCAACATAGTGTTATCTATACAAAAGTCACAATTTTCCTATGGTTCTTCGAGTAGAAATTACTTTAAGAAAGTAAAATTAACTAACTTCCTATTTGATCGATACTTGGATTGACAATGCTTAATATTTCAAGATAACTAAGAAATAAAAAATTAGGGTACTTCAACAAAGGATTATATATTCAATAGGTAGGAGTTTTCGGCAATTAGTCAAACAGAAATGAGCATAATATGACAAAAATATCTAACTACCTTTTTGATCGCCGGGCAAAACATTTGTAGAGATCCTTAACTTGACTCTAGTTATTTTTTGAAGCGTAATAACAAATAAAAAAAATGATCATACGTCTACATAGTGTTATCTATACAAAAGTCAAAATTTTCCAAAGGTTCTTCGACAAGAAATGACTTTAAGAAGGTAAAATTAACAAACTACCTATTTGATCGATACTTGGATTGACAATGCTTAATATTTCAAGATAACTAAGAAATAAAAAATTAGGGTTCTTCAACAAAGGATTATTTATTCAATAGGTAGGAGTTTTCGGCAATTAGTCAAACAGAAATGAGCATAATATGACAAAAATATCTAACTACCTTTTTGATCGCCGCGCAAAACATTTGTAGAGATCCTTAACTTGACTCTAGTTATTTTTTGAAGCGTAATAACAAATAAAAAATTGATCATACGTCTACATAGTGTTATCTATACGAAAGTCACAATTTTCCAAAGGTTCTTCGGGAAGAAATGACTTTAAGAAGGTAAAATTAACAAACTACCTATTTGATCGATACTTGGATTGACAATGCTTAATATTTCAAGATAACTAATAAATAAAAAATTAGGGTTCTTCAACAAAGGATTATATATTCAATAGGTAGGAGTTTTCGGCAATTCGTCAAACAGAAATGGGCATAATATGACAAAAATGACTAACTACCTATTTGGTCACCACGCAAAACATTTGCAGAGATCCTTAACTTGACTCTAGTTATTTTTTGAAGCGTAATGATAAATAAAAAAATGATTATACATCAACATAGTGATATCTATACAAAAGTCGCAATTTTCCTAATGTTCTACGGTTATAAATGACTTTAAGAAGGCAAAATTAACTAACTACGTATTTGATCGTTACTTGGAATGACATTGCCTAATATTTGAAGATAACTAATAAATAAAAAATTAGGGTACTTCAACAAAGGATTATATATTCAATAGGTAGGAGTTTTCGGAAATTCATCAAACAGAAATAAGCATAATATGACAAAAATGCCTAACTAACTATTTGATGGCCGCGCAAAACTTTTGCAGTGGTCCTGAACTTGGCTCTAGCTATTATTTGAAGCGTTATAATAAATGAAAAAATGATCATACATCAACATAGTGTTATCTATACAAAAGTAACAATTTTCCTATGGTTCTTCGAGTAGAAATTACTTTAAGAAAGTAAAATTAACTAACTACCTATTTGATCGATACTTGGATTGACAATGCTTAATATTTCAAGATAACTAAGAAATAAAAAATTAGGGTACTTCAACAAAGGATTATATATTCAATAGGTAGGAGTTTTCGGCAATTAGTCAAACAGAAATGAGCATAATATGACAAAAATATCTAACTACCTTTTTGATCGCCGCGCAAAACATTTGTAGAGATCCTTAACTTGACTCTAGTTATTTTTTGAAGCGTAATAACAAATAAAAAAAATGATCATACGTCTACATAGTGTTATCTATACAAAAGTCAAAATTTTCCAAAGGTTCTTCGACAAGAAATGACTTTAAGAAGGTAAAATTAACAAACTACCTATTTGATCGATACTTGGATTGACAATGCTTAATATTTCAAGATAACTAAGAAATAAAAAATTAGGGTTCTTCAACAATGGATTATTTATTCAATAGGTAGGAGTTTTCGGCAATTAGTCAAACAGAAATGAGCATAATATGACAAAAATATCTAACTACCTTTTTGATCGCCGCGCAAAACATTTGTAGAGATCCTTAACTTGACTCTAGTTATTTTTTGAAGCGTAATAACAAATAAAAAATTGATCATACGTCTACATAGTGTTATCTATACGAAAGTCACAATTTTCCAAAGGTTCTTCGGGAAGAAATGACTTTAAGAAGGTAAAATTAACAAACTACCTATTTGATCGATACTTGGATTGACAATGCTTAATATTTCAAGATAACTAATAAATAAAAAATTAGGGTTCTTCAACAAAGGATTATATATTCAATAGGTAGGAGTTTTCGGCAATTCGTCAAACAGAAATGGGCATAATATGACAAAAATGCCTAACTACCTATTTGGTCACCACGCAAAACATTTGCAGAGATCCTTAACTTGACTCTAGTTATTTTTTGAAGCGTAATGATAAATAAAAAAATGATTATACATCAACATAGTGATATCTATACAAAAGTCGCAATTTTCCTAATGTTCTACGGTTATAAATGACTTTAAGAAGGCAAAATTAACAAACTACCTATTTGATCGATACTTGGATTGACAATGCTTAATATTTCAAGATAACTAAGAAATAAAAAATTAGGGTACTTCAACAAAGGATTATATATTCAATAGGTAGGAGTTTTCGGCAATTAGTCAAACAGAAATGAGCATAATATGACAAAAATATCTAACTACCTTTTGATCGCCGCGCAAAACATTTGTAGAGATCCTTAACTTGACTCTAGTTATTTTTTGAAGCGTAATAACAAATAAAAAAAATGATCATACGTCTACATAGTGTTATCTATACAAAAGTCAAAATTTTCCAAAGGTTCTTCGACAAGAAATGACTTTAAGAAGGTAAAATTAACAAACTACCTATTTGATCGATACTTGGATTGACAATGCTTAATATTTCAAGATAACTAAGAAATAAAAAATTAGGGTTCTTCAACAAAGGATTATTTATTCAATAGGTAGGAGTTTTCGGCAATTAGTCAAACAGAAATGAGCATAATATGACAAAAATATCTAACTACCTTTTTGATCGCCGCGCAAAACATTTGTAGAGATCCTTAACTTGACTCTAGTTATTTTTTGAAGCGTAATAACAAATAAAAAAAATGATCATACGTCTACATAGTGTTATCTATACAAAAGTCAAAATTTTCCAAAGGTTCTTCGACAAGAAATGACTTTAAGAAGGTAAAATTAACAAACTACCTATTTGATCGATACTTGGATTGACAATGCTTAATATTTCAAGATAACTAAGAAATAAAAAATTAGGGTTCTTCAACAAAGGATTATTTATTCAATAGGTAGGAGTTTTCGGCAATTAGTCAAACAGAAATGAGCATAATATGACAAAAATATCTAACTACCTTTTTGATCGCCGCGCAAAACATTTGTAGAGATCCTTAACTTGACTCTAGTTATTTTTTGAAGCGTAATAACAAATAAAAAATTGATCATACGTCTACATAGTGTTATCTATACGAAAGTCACAATTTTCCAAAGGTTCTTCGGGAAGAAATGACTTTAAGAAGGTAAAATTAACAAACTACCTATTTGATCGATACTTGGATTGACAATGCTTAATATTTCAAGATAACTAATAAATAAAAAATTAGGGTTCTTCAACAAAGGATTATATATTCAATAGGTAGGAGTTTTCGGTAATTCGTCAAACAGAAATGGGCATAATATGACAAAAATGCCTAACTACCTATTTGGTCACCACGCAAAACATTTGCAGAGATCCTTAACTTGACTCTAGTTATTTTTTGAAGCGTAATGATAAATAAAAAAAATGATTATACATCAACATAGTGATATCTATACAAAAGTCGCAATTTTCCTAATGTTCTACGGTTATAAATGACTTTAAGAAGGCAAAATTAACTAACTACGTATTTGATCGTTACTTGGAATGACATTGCCTAATATTTGAAGATAACTAATAAATAAAAAATTAGGGTACTTCAACAATGGATTATATATTCAATAGGTAGGAGTTTTCGGAAATTCATCAAACAAAAATAAGCATAATATGACAAAAATGCCTAACTAACTATTTGATGGCCGCGCAAAACTTTTGCAGTGGTCCTGAACTTGGCTCTAGCTATTATTTGAAGCGTTATAATAAATGAAAAAATGATCATACATCAACATAGTGTTATCTATACAAAAGTAACAATTTTCCTATGGTTCTTCGAGTAGAAATTACTTTAAGAAAGTAAAATTAACTAACTACCTATTTGATCGATACTTGGATTGACAATGCTTAATATTTCAAGATAACTAAGAAATAAAAAATTAGGGTACTTCAACAAAGGATTATATATTCAATAGGTAGGAGTTTTCGGCAATTAGTCAAACAGAAATGAGCATAATATGACAAAAATATCTAACTACCTTTTTGATCGCCGCGCAAAACATTTGTAGAGATCCTTAACTTGACTCTAGTTATTTTTTGAAGCGTAATAACAAATAAAAAAAATGATCATACGTCTACATAGTGTTATCTATACAAAAGTCAAAATTTTCCAAAGGTTCTTCGACAAGAAATGACTTTAAGAAGGTAAAATTAACAAACTACCTATTTGATCGATACTTGGATTGACAATGCTTAATATTTCAAGATAACTAAGAAATAAAAAATTAGGGTTCTTCAACAAAGGATTATTTATTCAA
Source organism: Rhodomyrtus psidioides (assembly GCA_021437785.1). NCBI lineage: Eukaryota > Viridiplantae > Streptophyta > Magnoliopsida > Myrtales > Myrtaceae > Rhodomyrtus > Rhodomyrtus psidioides. Next base: position 3,930,211 of record JAILYB010000059.1, on the reverse strand, counting down.
TAGGTAGGAGTTTTCGGCAATTAGTCAAACAGAAATGAGCATAATATGACAAAAATATCTAACTACCTTTTTGATCGCCGCGCAAAACATTTGTAGAGATCCTTAACTTGACTCTAGTTATTTTTTGAAGCGTAATAACAAATAAAAAATTGATCATACGTCTACATAGTGTTATCTATACGAAAGTCACAATTTTCCAAAGGTTCTTCGGGAAGAAATGACTTTAAGAAGGTAAAATTAACAAACTACCTATTTGATCGATACTTGGATTGACAATGCTTAATATTTCAAGATAACTAATAAATAAAAAATTAGGGTTCTTCAACAAAGGATTATATATTCAATAGGTAGGAGTTTTCGGCAATTCGTCAAACAGAAATGGGCATAATATGACAAAAATGCCTAACTACCTAATTGGTCACCACGCAAAACATTTGCAGAGATCCTTAACTTGACTTTAGTTATTTTTTGAAGCGTAATGATAAATAAAAAAATGATTATACATCAACATAGTGATATCTATACAAAAGTCGCAATTTTCCTAATGTTCTACGGTTATAAATGACTTTAAGAAGGCAAAATTAACTAACTACGTATTTGATCGTTACTTGGAATGACATTGCCTAATATTTGAAGATAACTAATAAATAAAAAATTAGGGTACTTCAACAATGGATTATATATTCAATAGGTAGGAGTTTTCGGAAATTCATCAAACAAAAATAAGCATAATATGACAAAAATGCTCTAACTAACTATTTGATGGCCGCGCAAAACTTTTGCAGTGGTCCTGAACTTGGCTCTAGCTATTATTTGAAGCGTTATAATACAATGAAAAAATGATCATACATCAACATAGTGTTATCTATACAAAAGTAACCAATTTTCCTATGGTTCTTCGAGTAGAAATTACATTAAGAAAGTAAAATTAACTAACTACCTATTTGATCGATACTTGGATTGACAATGCTTAATATTTCAAGATAACTAAGAAATAAAAAAATTAGGGTACTTCAACAAAGGATTATATATTCAATAGGTAGGTGTTTTCGGCAATTAGTCAAACAGAAATGAGCATAATATGACAAAAATATCTAACTACCTTTTTGATCGCCGCGCAAAACATTTGTAGAGATCCTTAACTTGACTCTAGTTATTTTTTGAAGCGTAATAACAAATAAAAAAAATGATCATACGTCTACATAGTGTTATCTATACAAAAGTCAAAATTTTCCAAAGGTTCTTCGACAAGAAATGACTTTAAGAAGGTAAAATTAACAAACTACCTATTTGATCGATACTTGGATTGACAATGCTTAATATTTCAAGATAACTAAGAAATAAAAAATTAGGGTTCTTCAACAAAGGATTATTTATTCAATAGGTAGGAGTTTTCGGCAATTAGTCAAACAGAAATGAGCATAATATGACAAAAATATCTAACTACCTTTTTGATCGCCGCGCAAAACATTTGTAGAGATCCTTAACTTGACTCTAGTTATTTTTTGAAGCGTAATAACAAATAAAAAATTGATCATACGTCTACATAGTGTTATCTATACAAAAGTCACAATTTTCCTATGGTTCTTCGAGTAGAAATTACTTTAAGAAAGTAAAATTAACTAACTACCTATTTGATCGATACTTGGATTGACAATGCTTAATATTTCAAGATAACTAAGAAATAAAAAATTAGGGTACTTCAACAAAGGATTATATATTCAATAGGTAGGAGTTTTCGGCAATTAGTCAAACAGAAATGAGCATAATATGACAAAAATATCTAACTACCTTTTTGATCGCCGCGCAAAACATTTGTAGAGATCCTTAACTTGACTCTAGTTATTTTTTGAAGCGTAATAACAAATAAAAAAAAATGATCATACGTCTACATAGTGTTATCTATACGAAAGTCACAATTTTCCAAAGGTTCTTCGACAAGAAATGACTTTAAGAAGGTAAATTTAACAAACTACATATTTGATCGATACTTGGATTGACAATGCTTAATATTTCAAGATAACTAAGAAATAAAAAATTAGGGTTCTTCAACAAAGGATTATATATTCAATAGGTAGGAGTTTTCGGCAATTAGTCAAACAGAAATGAGCATAATATGACAAAAATATCTAACTACCTTTTTGATCGCCGCGCAAAACATTTGTAGAGATCCTTAACTTGACTCTAGTTATTTTTTGAAGCGTAATAACAAATAAAAAATTGATCATACGTCTACATAGTGTTATCTATACGAAAGTCACAATTTTCCAAAGGTTCTTCGGGAAGAAAAGACTTTAAGAAGGTAAAATTAACAAACTACCTATTTGATCGATACTTGGATTGACAATGCTTAATATTTCAAGATAACTAATAAATAAAAAATTAGGGTTCTTCAACAAAGGATTATATATTCAATAGGTAGGAGTTTTCGGCAATTCGTCAAACAGAAATGGGCATAATATGACAAAAATGCCTAACTACCTATTTGGTCACCACGCAAAACATTTGCAGAGATCCTTAACTTGACTCTAGTTATTTTTTGAAGCGTAATGATAAATAAAAAAATGATTATACATCAACATAGTGATATCTATACAAAAGTCGCAATTTTCCTAATGTTCTACGGTTATAAATGACTTTAAGAAGGCAAAATTAACTAACTACGTATTTGATCGTTACTTGGAATGACATTGCCTAATATTTGAAGATAACTAATAAATAAAAAATTAGGGTACTTCAACAATGGATTAGATATTCAATAGGTAGGAGTTTTCGGAAATTCATCAAACAAAAATAAGCATAATATGACAAAAATGCCTAACTAACTATTTGATGGCCGCGCAAAACTTTTGCAGTGGTCCTGAACTTGGCTCTAGCTATTATTTGAAGCGTTATAATAAATGAAAAAATGATCATACATCAACATAGTGTTATCTATACAAAAGTCACAATTTTCCTATGGTTCTTCGAGTAGAAATTACTTTAAGAAAGTAAAATTAACTAACTACCTATTTGATCGATACTTGGATTGACAATGCTTAATATTTCAAGATAACTAAGAAATAAAAAATTAGGGTACTTCAACAAAGGATTATATATTCAATAGGTAGGAGTTTTCGGCAATTAGTCAAACAGAAATGAGCATAATATGACAAAAATATCTAACTACCTTTTTGATCGCCGCGCAAAACATTTGTAGAGATCCTTAACTTGACTCTAGTTATTTTTTGAAGCGTAATAACAAATAAAAAAAATGATCATACGTCTACATAGTGTTATCTATACAAAAGTCAAAATTTTCCAAAGGTTCTTCGACAAGAAATGACTTTAAGAAGGTAAAATTAACAAACTACCTATTTGATCGATACTTGGATTGACAATGCTTAATATTTCAAGATAACTAAGAAATAAAAAATTAGGGTTCTTCAACAAAGGATTATATATTCAATAGGTAGGAGTTTTCGGCAATTAGTCAAACAGAAATGAGCATAATATGACAAAAATATCTAACTACCTTTTTGATCGCCGCGCAAAACATTTGTAGAGATCCTTAACTTGACTCTAGTTATTTTTTGAAGCGTAATAACAAATAAAAAATTGATCATACGTCTACATAGTGTTATCTATACGAAAGTCACAATTTTCCAAAGGTTCTTCGGGAAGAAATGACTTTAAGAAGGTAAAATTAACAAACTACCTATTTGATCGATACTTGGATTGACAATGCTTAATATTTCAAGATAACTAATAAATAAAAAATTAGGGTTCTTCAACAAAGGATTATATATTCAATAGGTAGGAGTTTTCGGCAATTCGTCAAAAAGAAATGGGCATAATATGACAAAAATGCCTAACTACCTATTTGGTCACCACGCAAAACATTTGCAGAGATCCTTAACTTGACTCTAGTTATTTTTTGAAGCGTAATGATAAATAAAAAAATGATTATACATCAACATAGTGATATCTATACAAAAGTCGCAATTTTCCTAATGTTCTACGGTTATAAATGACTTTAAGAAGGCAAAATTAACTAACTACGTATTTGATCGTTACTTGGAATGACATTGCCTAATATTTGAAGATAACTAATAAATAAAAAATTAGGGTACTTCAACAATGGATTATATATTCAATAGGTAGGAGTTTTCGGAAATTCATCAAACAAAAATAAGCATAATATGACAAAAATGCCTAACTAACTATTTGATGGCCGCGCAAAACTTTTGCAGTGGTCCTGAACTTGGCTCTAGCTAATATTTGAAGCGTTATAATAAATGAAAAAATGATCATACATCAACATAGTGTTATCTATACAAAAGTAACAATTTTCCTATGGTTCTTCGAGTAGAAATTACTTTAAGAAAGTAAAATTAACTAACTACCTATTTGATCGATACTTGGATTGACAATGCTTAATATTTCAAGATAACTAAGAAATAAAAAATTAGGGTACTTCAACAAAGGATTATATATTCAATAGGTAGGAGTTTTCGGCAATTAGTCAAACAGAAATGAGCATAATATGACAAAAATATCTAACTACCTTTTTGATCGCCGCGCAAAACATTTGTAGAGATCCTTAACTTGACTCTAGTTATTTTTTGAAGCGTAATAACAAATAAAAAAAAATGATCATACGTCTACATAGTGTTATCTATACAAAAGTCAAAATTTTCCAAAGGTTCTTCGACAAGAAATGACTTTAAGAAGGTAAAATTAACAAACTACCTATTTGATTGATACTTGGATTGACAATGCTTAATATTTCAAGATAACTAAGAAATAAAAAATTAGGGTACTTCAACAAAGGATTATTTATTCATTAGGTAGGAGTTTTCGGCAATTAGTCAAACAGAAATGAGCATAATATGACAAAAATATCTAACTACCTTTTTGATCGCCGCGCAAAACATTTGTAGAGATCCTTAACTTGACTCTAGTTATTTTTTGAAGCGTAATAACAAATAAAAAATTGATCATACGTCTACATAGTGTTATCTATACGAAAGTCACAATTTTCCAAAGGTTCTTCGGGAAGAAATGACTTTAAGAAGGTAAAATTAACAAACTACCTATTTGATCGATACTTGAATTGACAATGCTTAATATTTCAAGATAACTAATAAATAAAATATTAGGGTTCTTCAACAAAGGATTATATATTCAATAGGTAGGAGTTTTCGGCAATTCGTCAAACAGAAATGGGCATAATATGACAAAAATGCCTAACTACCTATTTGATCGCCGCGCAAAACATTTGCAGAGATCCTTAACTTGACTCTAGTTATTTTTTGAAGCGTAATAACAAATAAAAAATTGATCATACGTCTACATAGTGTTATCTATACGAAAGTCACAATTTTCCAAAGGTTCTTCGGGAAGAAATGACTTTAAGAAGGTAAAATTAACAAACTACCTATTTGATCGATACTTGGATTGACAATGCTTAATATTTCAAGATAACTAATAAATAAAAAATTAGGGTTCTTCAACAAAGGATTATATATTCAATAGGTAGGAGTTTTCGGCAATTCGTCAAACAGAAATGGGCATAATATGACAAAAATGCCTAACTACCTATTTGGTCACCACGCAAAACATTTGCAGAGATCCTTAACTTGACTCTAGTTATTTTTTGAAGCGTAATGATAAATAAAAAAATGATTATACATCAACATAGTGATATCTATACAAAAGTCGCAATTTTCCTAATGTTCTACGGTTATAAATGACTTTAAGAAGGCAAAATTAACAAACTACCTATTTGATCGATACTTGGATTGACAATGCTTAATATTTCAAGATAACTAAGAAATAAAAAATTAGGGTACTTCAACAAAGGATTATATATTCAATAGGTAGGAGTTTTCGGCAATTAGTCAAACAGAAATGAGCATAATATGACAAAAATATCTAACTACCTTTTTGATCGCCGCGCAAAACATTTGTAGAGATCCTTAACTTGACTCTAGTTATTTTTTGAAGCGTAATAACAAATAAAAAAAATGATCATACGTCTACATAGTGTTATCTATACAAAAGTCAAAATTTTCCAAAGGTTCTTCGACAAGAAATGACTTTAAGAAGGTAAAATTAACAAACTACCTATTTGATCGATACTTGGATTGACAATGCTTAATATTTCAAGATAACTAAGAAATAAAAAATTAAGGTACTTCAACAAAGGATTATTTATTCATTAGGTAGGAGTTTTCGGCAATTAGTCAAACAGAAATGAGCATAATATGACAAAAATATCTAACTACCTTTTTGATCGCCGCGCAAAACATTTGTAGAGATCCTTAACTTGACTCTAGTTATTTTTTGAAGCGTAATAACAAATAAAAAAAAATGATCATACGTCTACATAGTGTTATCTATACAAAAGTCAAAATTTTCCAAAGGTTCTTCGACAAGAAATGACTTTAAGAAGGTAAAATTAACAAACTACCTATTTGATTGATACTTGGATTGACAATGCTTAATATTTCAAGATAACTAAGAAATAAAAAATTAGGGTACTTCAACAAAGGATTATTTATTCATTAGGTAGGAGTTTTCGGCAATTAGTCAAACAGAAATGAGCATAATATGACAAAAATATCTAACTACCTTTTTGATCGCCGCGCAAAACATTTGTAGAGATCCTTAACTTGACTCTAGTTATTTTTTGAAGCGTAATAACAAATAAAAAATTGATCATACGTCTACATAGTGTTATCTATACGAAAGTCACAATTTTCCAAAGGTTCTTCGGGAAGAAATGACTTTAAGAAGGTAAAATTAACAAACTACCTATTTGATCGATACTTGAATTGACAATGCTTAATATTTCAAGATAACTAATAAATAAAATATTAGGGTTCTTCAACAAAGGATTATATATTCAATAGGTAGGAGTTTTCGGCAATTCGTCAAACAGAAATGGGCATAATATGACAAAAATGCCTAACTACCTATTTGATCGCCGCGCAAAACATTTGAAGAGATCCTTAACTTGACTCTAGTTATTTTTTGAAGCGTAATGATAAATAAAAAAATGATTATACATCAACATAGTGATATCTATACAAAAGTCGCAATTTTCCTAAGGTTCTACAGTTATAAATGACTTTAAGAAGGCAAAATTAACTAACTACGTATTTGATCGTTACTTGGAATGACATTGCCTAATATTTGAAGATAACTAATAAATAAAAAATTAGGGTACTTCAACAAAGGATTATATATTCAATAGGTGGGAGTTTTCGGAAATTCATCAAACAGAAATAAGCATAATATAACAAAAATGCCTAACTAACTATTTGATGGCCGCGCAAAACTTTTGCAGTGGTCCTTAACTTGGCTCTAGCTATTATTTGAAGCGTTATAATAAATGAAAAAATGATCATACATCAACATAGTGTTATCTATACAAAAGTCACAATTTTCCCATGGTTCTTCGAGTAGAAATTACTTTAAGAATGTAAAATTAACTAACTACCTATTTGATCGATACTTGGATTGACAATGCTTAATATTTCAAGATAACTAAAAAATAAAAAATTAGGGTACTTCAACAAAGGATTATATATTCAATAGGTAGGAGTTTTCGGCAATTAGTCAAACAGAAATGAGCATAATATGACAAAAACGCCTAACTAACTTTTTGATCGCCGCGCAAAACATTTGCAGAGATCCTTAACTTGACTCTAGTTATTTTTTGAAGCGTAACAACAAGTAAAAATAATGATCATACATCAACATAGTGTTATCAATACAAAAGTCGCAATTTTCCTAAAGTTTTTCGGGAAGAAATGACTTTAAGAAGGTAAAATTAACTAACTACCTATTTGATCGATACTTGGATTGACAAAGCTTAATATTTCAAGATAACTAATAAATAAAAAATTAGGGTTCTTCAACAAAGGATTATATATTCAATAGGTAGGAGTTTTCGGCAATTCGACAAACAGAAATGAGCATAATATGACAAAAATGCCTAACTACCTATTTGATCGCCGCGCAAAACATTTGCAATGATCCTTAACTTGACTCTAGCTATTTTTTGAAGCGTAATAACAAATAAAAAAATGATCATACATCAACATAGTGTTATCTATGCAAAAGTCACAATTTTCCTAAGGTTCAATGGTTAGAAATGACTTTAAGAAGCTAAAATTAACTAACTACCTATTTGATCGATACTTGGATTGACAAAGCTTAATATTTCAAGATAAATAATAAATAAATAATTAGGGTACTTCAACAAAGGATTATATATTCAATAGGTAGGAGTTTTCGGCAATTCGTCAAAAAGAAATGAGCATAATTTGACAAAAATGGCTAACTACCTTTTTGATCGCCGCGCAAAACATTTTCAGAGATCCTTAACTTGACTCTAGTTATTTTTTGAAGCGTAATTATAAATAAAAAAATGATTATACATCAACATAGTGTTATCTATACAAAAGTCGCAATTTTCCTAAGGTTCTACGGCTAGAAATGACTTTAAGAAGGCAAAATTAACTAACTACGTATTTGATCGTTACTTGGAATGACATTGCCTAATATTTGAAGATAACTAATAAATAAAAATTAGAGTTCTTCAACAAAGGATTATATATTCAATAGGTAGGAGTTTTCGGAAATTCATCAAACAGAAATAAGCATAATATGACAAAAATGCCTAACTAATTATTTGATGGCCGCGCAAAACTTTTGCAGTGGTCCTTAACTTGGCTCTAGCTATTATTTGAAGCGTTATAATAAATGAAAAAATGATCATACATCAACATAGTGTTATCTATACAAAAGTCACAATTTTCCTATGGTTCTTCGAGTAGAAATTACTATAAGAAAGTAAAATTAACTAACTACCTATTTGATCGATACTTGGATTGACAATGCTTAATATTTCAAGATAACTAAAAAATAAAAAATTAGGGTACTTCAACAAAGGATTATATATTCAATAGGTAGGAGTTTTCGGCAATTAGTCAAAAAGAAATGAGCATAATATGACAAAAATATCTAACTACCTTTTTGATCGCCGCGCAAAACATTTGTAGAGATCCTTAACTTGACTCTAGTTATTTTTTGAAGCGTAATAACAAATAAAAAAAATGATCATACGTCTACATAGTGTTATCTATACAAAAGTCAAAATTTTCCTAAAGTTTTTCGGGAAGAAATGACTTTAAGAAGGTAAAATTAACTAACTACCTATTTGATCGATACTTGGATTGACAAAGCTTAATATTTCAAGATAACTAATAAATAAAAAATTAGGGTTCTTCAACAAAGGATTATATATTCAATAGGTAGGAGTTTTCGGCAATTCGACAAACAGAAATGAGCATAATATGACAAAAATGCCTAACTACCTATTTGATCGCCGCGCAAAACATTTGCAATGATCCTTAACTTGACTCTAGCTATTTTTTGAAGCGTAATAACAAATAAAAAAATGATCATACATCAACATAGTGTTATCTATGCAAAAGTCACAATTTTCCTAAGGTTCAATGGTTAGAAATGACTTTAAGAAGCTAAAATTAACTAACTACCTATTTGATCGATACTTGGATTGACAAAGCTTAATATTTCAAGATAAATAATAAATAAATAATTAGGGTACTTCAACAAAGGATTATATATTCAATAGGTAGGAGTTTTCGGCAATTCGTCAAAAAGAAATGAGCATAATTTGACAAAAATGGCTAACTACCTTTTTGATCGCCGCGCAAAACATTTTCAGAGATCCTTAACTTGACTCTAGTTATTTTTTGAAGCGTAATTATAAATAAAAAAATGATTATACATCAACATAGTGTTATCTATACAAAAGTCGCAATTTTCCTAAGGTTCTACGGCTAGAAATGACTTTAAGAAGGCAAAATTAACTAACTACGTATTTGATCGTTACTTGGAATGACATTGCCTAATATTTGAAGATAACTAATAAATAAAAATTAGAGTTCTTCAACAAAGGATTATATATTCAATAGGTAGGAGTTTTCGGAAATTCATCAAACAGAAATAAGCATAATATGACAAAAATGCCTAACTAATTATTTGATGGCCGCGCAAAACTTTTGCAGTGGTCCTTAACTTGGCTCTAGCTATTATTTGAAGCGTTATAATAAATGAAAAAATGATCATACATCAACATAGTGTTATCTATACAAAAGTCACAATTTTCCTATGGTTCTTCGAGTAGAAATTACTATAAGAAAGTAAAATTAACTAACTACCTATTTGATCGATACTTGGATTGACAATGCTTAATATTTCAAGATAACTAAAAAATAAAAAATTAGGGTACTTCAACAAAGGATTATATATTCAATAGGTAGGAGTTTTCGGCAATTAGTCAAAAAGAAATGAGCATAATATGACAAAAATATCTAACTACCTTTTTGATCGCCGCGCAAAACATTTGTAGAGATCCTTAACTTGACTCTAGTTATTTTTTGAAGCGTAATAACAAATAAAAAAAATGATCATACGTCTACATAGTGTTATCTATACAAAAGTCAAAATTTTACAAAGGTTCTTCGGGAAGAAATGACTATAAGAAGGCAAAATTAACAAACTACCTATTTGATCGATACTTGGATTGACAATGCTTAATATTTCAAGATAACTAAGAAATAAAAAATTAGGGTACTTCAACAAAGGATTATATATTCAATAGATAGGAGTTTTCGGCAATTAGTCAAACAGAAATGAGCATAATATGACAAAAATGCCTAACTAACTTTTTGATCGCCGCGCATAACATTTGCAGAGATCCTAAACTTGACTCTAGTTATTTTTTGAAGCGTAACAACAAGTAAAAATAATGATCATACATCAACATAGTGTTATCTATACAAAAGTCGCAATTTTCCTAAGGTTCTTCGGGAAGAAATGACTTTAAGAATGTAAAATTAACTAACTACCTAACTGATCGATACTTGGATTGACAATGCTTAATATTTCAAGATAACGAATAAATAAAAAATTAGGGTTCTTCAACAAAGGATTATTTATTCAATAGGTAGGAGTTTTCGGCAATTCGTCCAACAGAAATGAGCATAATATGACCAAAATGCCTAACTACCTATTTGATCGACGTGCAAAACATTTGCAATGCTCCTTAACTTGACTCTAGCTATTTTTGGAAGCGTAATAAAAAATAAAAAATGATCATACATCAACATAGTGTTATCTATTCAAAAGTCGCAATTTTCCTACGGTTGTACGGTTAGAAATGACTTTAGGAAGGTAAAATTAACTAACTACCTATTTGATCGATACTTGGATTCACAATGCTTAATATTTAAAGATAACTAATAAATAAAAAATTAGGGCACTTCCACAAAGGATTATATATTCAATAGGTAGGAGTTTTCGGCAATTCGTCAAACAGAAATGATCAAAATATGACAAAAATGCCTAACTACCTATTTGATGGCCGCGCAAAACATTTGCAGTGATCCTTAATTTGACTCTAGCTATTATTTGAAGCATAATAACAAATAAAAAAAAGATCATACATCAACATAGTGTTATCTATACAAAAGTCACAATTTTCCTATGGTTCTACAGTTAGAAATGACTTTAAGAAGGTAAAATTAACTAACTACGTATTTGATCGATACTTGGATTGACAATACTTAAGATTTCAAGATAACTAATAAATAAAAAATTAGGGTACTTCAACAAAGTATTATATGTTCAATAGGAAGGAGTTTTCGGCAATTCGTCAAACAGAAATGAGCATAATATGACAAAAATGCCTAACTACCTATTTGATGGCCGCGCAAAACATTTACAGTGATCCTTAACTTGACTCTAGATATTATTTGAAGCGTTATAAGAAATAAAAAAATGATCATACATCAAAATAGGGTTATCTATACAAACGTCACAATTTTACAAAGGTTCTACGGTTAGAAATGAATTTAGAAGTTAAAATTAACTAAATACATATGTGATCGATACTTGGATTGACAATGCTTAATATTTCAAGATAACTAATAAATAAAAAATTAGGGTTCTTCAACAAAGGATTATATATTCAATAGGTAGGAGTTTTCGGCAATTCGTCAAACAGAAATGAGCATAATATGACAAAAATGCCTAACTACCTATTTGATCGCCGTGCAAAACATTTGCAATGCTCCTTAACTTGACTCTAGCTATTTTTGGAAGCGTAATAAAAAATAAAAAATGATCATACATCAACATAGTGTTATCTATTCAAAAGTCGCAATTTTCCTACGGTTGTACGGTTAGAAATGACTTTAGGAAGGTAAAATTAACTAACTACCTATTTGATCGATACTTGGATTCACAATGCTTAATATTTAAAGATAACTAATAAATAAAAAATTAGGGCACTTCCACAAAGGATTATATATTCAATAGGTAGGAGTTTTCGGCAATTCGTCAAACAGAAATGATCAAAATATGACAAAAATGCCTAACTACCTATTTGATCGCCGCGCAAAACATTTGCAATGATCCTTAACTTGACTCTAGCTATTTGTTGAAGCGTAATAACAAATAAAAAAATGATCATACCTCAACAAAATGTTATCTTTGCAAAAGTCACAATTTTCCTAAGGTTCAATGGATAGAAATGACTTTAAGAAGGTAAAATTAACTAACTACCTGTTTGATCGATACTTGGATTGACAAAGCTTAATATTTCAAGATAACTAATAAATAAAAAATTAGGGTACTTCAACAAAGGATTATATATTCAATAGGAAGGAGTTTTCGGCAATTCGTCAAACAGAAATGAGCATAAAATGACAAAAATGCCTAACTACCTATTTGATGGCCGCGCAAAACATTTGCAGTGATCCTTAACTTGACTCTAGCTATTATTTGAAGCGTTATAATAAATAAAAAAATGATCATACATCAAAATTGTGTTATCTATACAAAAGTCACAATTTTCCTAAGGTTCAATGGTTTGAAATGACTTTAAGAAGGTAAAATTAACTAACTACGTATTTGATCGATACTTGGATTGACAATGCTTAATATTTCAAGATAACTAATAAATAAAAAATTAGGGTACTTCAACAAAGGATTATATATTCAATAGGTAGGAGTTTTCGGTAATTTGTCATACAGAAATGAGTATAATATGACAAAACAGCCTAACTATCTATTTGATGGCCGTGCAAAACATTTACAGTGATCCTTAACTTGACTCTAGCTATTCTTTGAAGCGTTATAATAAATTAAAAAAATGATCATACATCAACATAGTGTTATCTATACAAAAGTCACAATTTTCCTATGGTTCTTCGAGTAGAAATTACTATAAGAAAGTAAAATTAACTAACTACCTATTTGATCGATACTTGGATTGACAATGCTTAATATTTCAAGATAACTAAAAAATAAAAAATTAGGGTACTTCAACAAAGGATTATATATTCAATAGGTAGGAGTTTTCGGCAATTAGTCAAAAAGAAATGAGCATAATATGACAAAAATATCTAACTACCTTTTTGATCGCCGCGCAAAACATTTGTAGAGATCCTTAACTTGACTCTAGTTATTTTTTGAAGCGTAATAACAAATAAAAAAAATGATCATACGTCTACATAGTGTTATCTATACAAAAGTCAAAATTTTACAAAGGTTCTTCGGGAAGAAATGACTATAAGAAGGCAAAATTAACAAACTACCTATTTGATCGATACTTGGATTGACAATGCTTAATATTTCAAGATAACTAAGAAATAAAAAATTAGGGTACTTCAACAAAGGATTATATATTCAATAGATAGGAGTTTTCGGCAATTAGTCAAACAGAAATGAGCATAATATGACAAAAATGCCTAACTAACTTTTTGATCGCCGCGCATAACATTTGCAGAGATCCTAAACTTGACTCTAGTTATTTTTTGAAGCGTAACAACAAGTAAAAATAATGATCATACATCAACATAGTGTTATCTATACAAAAGTCGCAATTTTCCTAAGGTTCTTCGGGAAGAAATGACTTTAAGAATGTAAAATTAACTAACTACCTAACTGATCGATACTTGGATTGACAATGCTTAATATTTCAAGATAACGAATAAATAAAAAATTAGGGTTCTTCAACAAAGGATTATTTATTCAATAGGTAGGAGTTTTCGGCAATTCGTCCAACAGAAATGAGCATAATATGACCAAAATGCCTAACTACCTATTTGATCGACGTGCAAAACATTTGCAATGCTCCTTAACTTGACTGTAGCTATTTTTGGAAGCGTAATAAAAAATAAAAAATGATCATACATCAACATAGTGTTATCTATTCAAAAGTCGCAATTTTCCTACGGTTGTACGGTTAGAAATGACTTTAGGAAGGTAAAATTAACTAACTACCTATTTGATCGATACTTGGATTCACAATGCTTAATATTTAAAGATAACTAATAAATAAAAAATTAGGGCACTTCCACAAAGGATTATATATTCAATAGGTAGGAGTTTTCGGCAATTCGTCAAACAGAAATGATCAAAATATGACAAAAATGCCTAACTACCTATTTGATGGCCGCGCAAAACATTTGCAGTGATCCTTAATTTGACTCTAGCTATTATTTGAAGCATAATAACAAATAAAAAAAAGATCATACATCAACATAGTGTTATCTATACAAAAGTCACAATTTTCCTATGGTTCTACAGTTAGAAATGACTTTAAGAAGGTAAAATTAACTAACTACGTATTTGATCGATACTTGGATTGACAATACTTAAGATTTCAAGATAACTAATAAATAAAAAATTAGGGTACTTCAACAAAGTATTATATGTTCAATAGGAAGGAGTTTTCGGCAATTCGTCAAACAGAAATGAGCATAATATGACAAAAATGCCTAACTACCTATTTGATGGCCGCGCAAAACATTTACAGTGATCCTTAACTTGACTCTAGATATTATTTGAAGCGTTATAAGAAATAAAAAAATGATCATACATCAAAATAGGGTTATCTATACAAACGTCACAATTTTCCAAAGGTTCTACGGTTAGAAATGAATTTAGAAGTTAAAATTAACTAAATACATATGTGATCGATACTTGGATTGACAATGCTTAATATTTCAAGATAACTAATAAATAAAAAATTAGGGTTCTTCAACAAAGGATTATATATTCAATAGGTAGGAGTTTTCGGCAATTCGTCAAACAGAAATGAGCATAATATGACAAAAATGCCTAACTACCTATTTGATCGCCGTGCAAAACATTTGCAATGCTCCTTAACTTGACTCTAGCTATTTTTGGAAGCGTAATAAAAAATAAAAAATGATCATACATCAACATAGTGTTATCTATTCAAAAGTCGCAATTTTCCTACGGTTGTACGGTTAGAAATGACTTTAGGAAGGTAAAATTAACTAACTACCTATTTGATCGATACTTGGATTCACAATGCTTAATATTTAAAGATAACTAATAAATAAAAAATTAGGGCACTTCCACAAAGGATTATATATTCAATAGGTAGGAGTTTTCGGCAATTCGTCAAACAGAAATGATCAAAATATGACAAAAATGCCTAACTACCTATTTGATCGCCGCGCAAAACATTTGCAATGATCCTTAACTTGACTCTAGCTATTTGTTGAAGCGTAATAACAAATAAAAAAATGATCATACCTCAACAAAATGTTATCTTTGCAAAAGTCACAATTTTCCTAAGGTTCAATGGTTAGAAATGACTTTAAGAAGGTAAAATTAACTAACTACCTGTTTGATCGATACTTGGATTGACAAAGCTTAATATTTCAAGATAACTAATAAATAAAAAATTAGGGTACTTCAACAAAGGATTATATATTCAATAGGAAGGAGTTTTCGGCAATTCGTCAAACAGAAATGAGCATAAAATGACAAAAATGCCTAACTACCTATTTGATGGCCGCGCAAAACATTTGCAGTGATCCTTAACTTGACTCTAGCTATTATTTGAAGCGTTATAATAAATAAAAAAATGATCATACATCAAAATTGTGTTATCTATACAAAAGTCACAATTTTCCTAAGGTTCAATGGTTTGAAATGACTTTAAGAAGGTAAAATTAACTAACTACGTATTTGATCGATACTTGGATTGACAATGCTTAATATTTCAAGATAACTAATAAATAAAAAATTAGGGTACTTCAACAAAGGATTATATATTCAATAGGTAGGAGTTTTCGGTAATTTGTCATACAGAAATGAGTATAATATGACAAAACAGCCTAACTATCTATTTGATGGCCGTGCAAAACATTTACAGTGATCCTTAACTTGACTCTAGCTATTCTTTGAAGCGTTATAATAAATTAAAAAAATGATCATACATCAACATAGTGTTATCTATACAAAAGTCACGATTTTCCTATGGTTCTTCGAGTAGAAATTACTTTAAGAATGTAAAATTAACTAACTACCTATTTGATCGATACTTGGATTGACAGTGCTTAATATTTATAGATAACTAAGAAATAAAAAATTAGAGTACTTCAACAAAGGATTATATATTCGATAGGTAGGAGTTTTCGGCAATTAGTCAAACAGAAATGAGCATAATATTACAAAAATACCTAACTACCTTTTTTATCGCCGCGCAAAACATTTGTAGAGATCCTTAACTTGACAATAGTTTTTTTTTGAAGCGTAATAACAAATAAAAAAAATTATCATACGTCAACAAAGTGTTATCTATACAAAAGTCGCAATTTTCCAAAGGTTCTTGGGGAAGAAATGACTTTAAGAAGGTAAAATTAACTAACTACCTATTTGATCGATACTTGGATTGATATTGCTTAATATTACAAGATAAATAATAAATAAAAAATTAGGGTTTTTCAACATAGGAATATATATTCAATAGGTAGGAGTTTTCGGCAATTCGTCAAACGGGAAATGAGCATAATATGACAAAAATGCCTTACTACCTATTTGATCGCCGCGCAAAACATTTGCAGTGATCCTTAACTTGACTCTAGCTTTTTTTTGAACCATAATAACAAATAAAAAAATGATCAAACATCAACATAGTGTTATCTATACAAAAGTCACAATTTTCCTAAGGTTCTACGGTTAGAAATGACTTTAAGAATGTTAAATTAACTAACTACGTATTTGATCGATACTTGGATTGACAATACTTAATATTTCAAGATAACTAATAAATAAAAAATTAGGGTACTTCAACAAAGGATTATATATTCAATAGGAATGAGTTTTCGGCAATTCGTCAAACAGAAATGAGCATAATATGACAAAAATGCCTAACTACCAATTTGATGGGCGCGCAAAATTTTTGCAGTGATCCTTAACTTGACTCTAGCTTTATTATTTGAAGCGTTATAATAAATAAAAAAATGATCATACATCAAAATCGTGTTATCTATACAAACGTCACAATTTTCCAAAGGTTCTACGGTTAGAAATGACTTTAAGAAGGTAAAATTAACTAACTACCTATGTGATCGATACTTGGATTGACAAAGCTTAATATTTCAAGATAACTAATAAATAAAAAATTAGGGTACTTCAACAAAGGATTATATATTCAATAGGTAGGAGTTTTCGGCAATTCGCCAAAAAGAAATTAGCATATTTTGACAAAAATGGCTAACTACCTTTTTGATCGCCGCGCAAAACATTTGCAGAGATCCTTAACTTGACTTTAGTTATTTTTTGAAGCGTAATGACAAATAAAAAAATGATTATACATCAACATAGTGTTATCTATACAAAAGTCGCATTTTTCCTAAGGTTCTACGGTTAGAAATGACTATAAGAAGGCAAAATTAACTAACTACGTATTTGATCGATACTTGGAATGACATTGCCTAATATTTGAAGATAACTAATAAATACAAAATTAGGGTACTTCAACAAAGGATTATATATTCAATAGGTAGGAGTTTTCGGTAATTCGTCATACAGAAATGAGCATAATATGACAAAACTGCCTAACTATCTATTTGATGGCCGTGCAAAACTTTACAGTGATCCTTAACTTGACTCTAGCTATTCTTTGAAGCGTTATAATAAATTAAAAAAATGATTATACATCAACATAGTGTTATCTATACAAAAGTCACAATTCTCCTATGGTTCTTCGAGTAGAAATTACTTTAAGAATGTAAAATTAACTAACTACCTATTTGATCGATACTTGGATTGACAGTGCTTAATATTTCAAGATAACTAAGAAATAAAAAATTAGGGTACTTCAACAAAGGATTATATATTCAATAGGTAGGAGTTTTCGGCAATTCGTCAAACAGAAATGAGCATAATATTACAAAAATACCTAATTACCTTTTTTATCGCCGCGCAAAACATTTGTAGAGATCCTTAACTTGACTATAGTTATTTTTTGAAGCGTAATAAGAAATAAAAAAATTATCATACGTCAACATAGTGTTATCTAAACAAAAGTCGCAATTTTCCAAAGGTTCTTGGGGAAGAAATGACTTTAAGAAGGTAAAATTAACTAACTACCTATTTGATCGATACTTGGATTGACATTGCTTAATATTACTAGATAAATAATAAATAAAAAATTAGGGTTCTTCAGCAAAGGAATATATATTCAATAGGTTGGAGTTTTCGGTAATTCGTCAAACAGAAATGAGCCTAATATGACAAAAATGCCAAACTACCTATTTGATCGCCGCGCAAAACATTTGCAGTGATCCTTAACTTGACACTAGCTATTTTTTGAACCGTAATAAATGAGCATAATATGACAAAACTGCCTAACTATCTATTTGATGGCCGTGCAAAACATTTACAGTGATCCTTAACTTGACTCTAGCTATTGTTTGAAGCGTTATAATAAATTAAAAAAATGATCATACATCAACATAGTGTTATCTATACAAAAGTCACAATTTTCCTATGGTTCTTCGAGTAGAAATTACTTTAAGAAGGTAAAATTAACTAACTACCTATTTGATCGATACTTGGATTGATATTGCTTAATATTACAAGATAAATAATAAATAAAAAATTAGGGTTTTTCAACAAAGGAATATATATTCAATAGGTAGGAGTTTTCGGCAATTCGTCAAACAGAAATGAGCATAATATGACAAAAATGCCTAACTACCTATTTGATCGCCGCGCAAAAACATTTGCAGTGATCCTTAACTTGACTCTATCTTTTTTTTGAACCGTAATAACAAATAAAAAAATGATCAAACATCAACATAGTGTTATCTATACAAAAGTCACAATTTTCCTAAGGTTCTACGGTTAGAAATGACTTTAAGAAGGTAGAATTAACTAACTACGTATTTGATCGATACTTGGATTGACAATACTTAATATTTCAAGATAACTAATAAATAAAAAATTAGGGTACTTCAACAAAGGATTATATATTCAATAGGAAGGAGTTTTCGGCAATTAGTCAAACAGAAATGAGCATAATATGACAAAAATGCCTAACTATCTATTTGATGGCCGCGCAAAATTTTTGCAGTGATCCTTAACTTGACTCTAGCTTTATTATTTGAAGCGTTACAATAAATAAAAAAATGATCATACATCAAAATAGTGTTATCTATACAAACGTCACAATTTTCCAAAGGTTCTACGGTTAGAAATGACTTTAAGAAGGTAAAATTAACTAACTACCTATGTGATCGATACTTGGATTGAAAATGCTTAATATTTCAAGATAACTAATAAATAAAAAATTAGGGTTCTTCAACAAAGGATTATATATTCAATAGGTAGGAGTTTTCGGCAATTCGTCAAACTGAAATGGCATAATATGACAAAAATGCCTAACTACCTATTTGATCGCTGCGCAAAACATTTGCAATGATCCTTAACTTGACTCTAGCTATTTTTTGAAGCGTAATAACAAATAAAAAAAAGATCATACATCAACATAATGTTATCTATGCAAAAGTCACAATTTTTCTAAGGTTCAATGGTTAGAAATGACTTTAAGAAAGTAAAATTAACTAACTACCTGTTTGATCGATACTTGGATTGACAAAGCTTAATATTTGAAGATAACTAATAAATAAAAAATTAGGGTACTTCAACGAAGGATTATATATTCAATAGGTAGGAGTTTTCGGCAATTCGCCAAAAAGAAATGAGCATAATTTGACAAAAATGGCTAACTACCTTTTTGATCGCCGCGCAAAACATTTGCAGAGATCCTTAACTTGACTGTAGTTATTTTTTGAAGCGTAATGACAAATAAAAAAATGATTATACATCAACATAGTGTTATCTATACAAAAGTCGCAATTTTCCTAAGGTTCTACGGTTAGAAATGACTATAAGAAGGCAAAATAAACTAACTACGTATTTGATCGATACTTGGAATGACATTGCCTAATATTTGAAGATAACTAATAAATACAAAATTAGGGTACTTCAATAAAGGATTATATATTCAATAGGTAGGAGTTTTCGGCAATTCGTCAAACAGAAATGAGCATAATATGACAAAAATGCCTAACTACCTATTTGATCGCCGCGCAAAACATTTGCAGAGATCCTTAACTTGACTCTAGTTAATTTTTGAAACATAATAACAAATAAAAAAAATGATCATACATCATCATAGTGTTATCCATACAAAAGTCACAATTTTCCTTAGTTCTGCGGGAAGAAATGACTTTAAGAAGGTAAAATTAACTAACTACGTATTTGATCGATACATGGTTTGACAATGCTTAATATTTCAAGATAACTAATAAATAAAAAATTAGGGTACTTCAACAAAGGATTATATATTCAATAGGTAGGAGTTTTCGGTAATTCGTCATACAGAAATGAGCATAATATGACAAAACTGCCTAACTATCTATTTGATGGCCGTGCAAAACATTTACAGTGATCCTTAACTTGACTCTAGCTATTGTTTGAAGCGTTATAATAAATTAAAAAAATGATCATACATCAACATAGTGTTATCTATACAAAAGTCACAATTTTCCTATGGTTCTTCGAGTAGAAATTACTTTAAGAATGTAAAATTAACTAACTACCTATTTGATCGATACTTGGATTGACAGTGCTTAATATTTCAAGATAACTAAGAAATAAAAAATTAGGGTACTTCAACAAAGGATTATATATTCAATAGGCAGGTGTTTTCGGCAATTAGTCAAACAGAAATGAGCATAATATTACAAAAATACCTAACTACCTTTTTTATCGCCGCGCAAAACATTTGTAGAGATCCTTAACTTGACTATAGTTATTTTTTGAAGCGTAATAACAAATATAAAAAATTATCATACGTCAACATAGTGTTATCTATACAAAAGTCGCAATTTTCCAAAGGTTCTTGGGGGAAGAAATGACTTTAAGAAGGTAAAATTAACTAACAACCTATTTGATCGATACTTGGATTGACATTGCTTAATATTACAAGATAAATAATAAATAAAAAATTAGGGTTCTTCAGCAAAGGAATATATATTCAATTGGTAGGAGTTTTCGGCAATTCGTCAAACAGAAATGAGCATAATATGACAAAAATGCCTAACTACCTATTAGATCGCCGTGCAAAACATTTGCAGTGATCCTTAACTTGACACTAGCTATTTTTTGAACCGTAATAAATAATAAAAAAATGATCATACATCAACATAGTGTTATCTATACAAAAGTCACAATTTTCCTAAGGTTCTACGGTTAGAAATGACTTTAAGAAGGTAAAATTAACTAACTACGTATTTGATCGATACTTGGATTGACAATACTTAATATTTCAAGATAACTAATAAATAAAAAATTAGGGTACTTCAACAGAGGATTATATATTCAATAGGAAGGTGTTTTCGGCAATTTTTCAAACAGAAATGAGCATAAAATGACAAAAATGCCTAACTACCTATTTGATGGCCGCGCAAAACATTTGCAGTGATCCTTAACTTGACTCTAGCTATTATTTGAAGCGTTATAATAAATAAAAAAATGATCATACATCAAAATAGTGTTATCTATACAAACGTCACAATTTTCCAAAGGTTCTACGGTTGGAAATGACTTTAAGAAGGAAAAATTAACTAACTACCTATGTGATCGATACTTGGATTGACAATGCTTAATATTTCAAGATAACTAATAAATAAAAAATTAGGGTTCTTCAACAAAGGATTATATATTCAATAGGTAGGAGTTTTCGGCAATTCGTCAAACAGAAATGGGAATAATTTGACAAAAATGCCTAACGACCTATTTGATCGCCGCGCAAAACATTTGCAATGATCTTTAACATGACTCTAGCTATTTTTTGAAGCGTAATAACAAATAAAAAAATGATCATACATCAACATAATGTTGTCTATGCAAAAGTCACAATTTTCCTAAGGTTCAATGGTTTGAAATGACTTTAAGAAGGTAAAATTAACTAACTACCTGTTAGATCGATACTTGGACTGACAAAGCTTAATATTTCAAGAAACTAATAAATAAAAAATTAGGGTTCTTCATAAAGGATTATATATTCAATAGGTAGGAGTTTTCGGCAATTCGTCAAACAGAAATGGGCATAATATGACAAAAATGCCTAACTACCTATTTTATCGCCGCGCAAAACATTTGCAATGATCCTTAACTTGACTCTAGCTATTTTTTGAAGCGTAATAACAAATAAAAAAATGAACATACATCAACATAAAGTTATCTATGCAAAAGTCACAATTTTCTTAAGGTTCAATGGTTAGAAATGACTTTAAGAAGGTAAAATTAACTAACTACCTGTTTGATCGATACTTGGATTGACAAAGCTTAATATTTCAAGATAACTAATAAATAAAAAATTAGGGTACATCAACAAAGGATTATGTATTCAATAGGTAGGAGTTTTCGGCAATTCGCCAAAAAGAAATGAGCATAATTTTACAAAAATGGCTAACTACCTTTTTGATCGCCGCGCAAAACATTTGCAGAGATCCTTAACTTGACTCTAGTTATTTTTGGAAACGTAATGACAAATAAAAAAATGATTATACATCAACATAGTGTTATCTATACAAAAGTCGCAATTTTCCTAAGGTTCTACGATTAGAAATGACTTTAAGAAGGAAAAATTAATTAACTACGTATTTGATCGATACTTGGAATGACATTGCCTAATATTTGAAGATAACTAATAAATACAAAATTAGGGTACTTCAACAAAGGATTATATATTCAATAGGTAGGAGTTTTCGGCAATTCGTCAAACAGAAATGAGCATAATATGACAAAAATGCCTAACTACCTATTTGATCGCCGCGCAAAACATTTGCAGAGATCCTTAACTTGACTGTAGTAATTTTTTGAAGCGTAATAACAAATAAAAAAATGATCATACATCAACATAGTGTTATCCATACAAAAGTCACAATTTTCCATAGATCTGCGGGAAGAAATGACTTTAAGAAGGTATAATTAACTAACTACGTATTTGATCGATACTTGAATTGACAATGCTTAATATTTCAAGATAACTAACAAATAAAAAATTAGGGTACTTCAACAAAGGATTATATATTCAATAGGTAGGAGTTTTCGGTAATTCGTCATACAGAAATGAGCATAATATGACAAAACTGCCTAACTATCTATATGATGGCCGTGCAAAACATTTACAGTGATCCTTAACTTGACTCTAGCTATTATTTGAAGCGTTATAATAAATAAAAAAATAATCATACATCAAAATAGTGTTATCTACACAAACGTCACAATTTTCCAAAGGTTCTTCGAGTAGAAATTACTTTAAGAAGGAAAAATTAACTAACTACCTATGTGATCGATACTTGGATTGACAATGCTTAATATTTCAAGATAACTAATAAATAAAAAATTAGGGTTCTTCAACAAAGGATTATATATTCAATAGGTAGGAGTTTTCGGCAATTCGTCAAACAGAAATGGGAATAATTTGACAAAAATGCCTAACGACCTATTTGATCGCCGCGCAAAACATTTGCAATGATCTTTAACATGACTCTAGCTATTTTTTGAAGCGTAATAACAAATAAAAAAATGATCATACATCAACATAATGTTGTCTATGCAAAAGTCACAATTTTCCTAAGGTTCAATGGTTTGAAATGACTTTAAGAAGGTAAAATTAACTAACTACCTGTTTGATCGATACTTTGATTGACAAAGCTTAATATTTCAAGAAACTAATAAATAAAAAATTAGGGTTCTTCATCAAAGGATTATATATTCAATAGGTAGGAGTTTTCGGCAATTCGTCAAACAGAAATGGGCATAATATGACAAAAATGCCTAACTACCTATTTGATCGCCGCGCAAAACATTTGCAATGATCCTTAACTTGACTCTAGCTATTTTTTGAAGCGTAATAACAAATAAAAAAATGAACATATATCAACATAATGTTATCTATGCAAAAGTCACAATTTTCCTAAGGTTCAATGGTTAGAAATGACTTTAAGAAGGTAAAATTAACTAACTACCTGTTTGATCGATACTTGGATTGACAAAGCTTAATATTTCAAGATAACTAATAAATAAAAAATTAGGGTACTTCAACAAAGGATTATGTATTCAATAGGTTGGAGTTTTCGGCAATTCGCCAAAAAGAAATGAGCATAATTTTACAAAAATGGCTAACTACCTTTTTGATCGCCACGCAAAACATTTACAGAGATCCTTAACTTGACTCTAGTTATTTTTGGAAGCGTAATGACAAATAAAAAAATGATTATACATCAACATAGTGTTATCTATACAAAAGTCGCAATTTTCCTAAGGTTCTACGGTTAGAAATGACTTTAAGAAGGAAAAATTAACTAACTACGTATTTGATCGATACTTGGAATGACATTGCCTAATATTTGAAGATAACTAATAAATACAAAATTAGGGTACTTCAACAAAGGATTATATATTCAATAGGTAGGAGTTTTCGGCAATTCGTCAAACAGAAATGAGCATAATATGACAAAAATGCCTAACTACCTATTTGATCGCCGCGCAAAACATTTGCAGAGATCCTTAACTTGACTGTAGTAATTTTTTGAAGCGTAATAACAAATAAAAAAATGATCATACATCAACATAGTGTTATCCATACAAAAGTCACAATTTTCCATAGTTCTGCGGGAAGAAATGACTTTAAGAAGGTAAAATTAACTAATTACGTATTTGGTCGATACTTGAATTGACAATGCTTAATATTTCAAGATAACTAATAAATACAAATTTAGGGTACTTCAACAAAGGATTATATATTCAATAGGTAGGAGTTTTCGGTAATTCGTCGTACAGAAATGAGCATAATATGACAAAACTGCCTAACTATCTATTTGATGGCCGTTCAAAACATTTACAGTGATCCTTAACTTGACTCTAGCTATTGTTTGAAGCGTTATACTAAATTAAAAAAATGATCATACATCAACATAGTGTTATCTACACAAAAGTCACAATTTTCCTATGGTTCTTCGAGTAGAAATTACTTTAAGATTGTAAAATTAACTAACTACCTATTTGATCGATACTTGGATTGACAGTCCTTAATATTTGAAGATAACTAAGAAATAAAAAATTAGGGTACTTCAACAAAGGATTATATATTCAATAGGTAGGAGTTTTCAGCAATTAGTTAAACAGAAATGAGCATTATATTACAAAAATACCTAACTACCTTTTTTATCGCCGCGCAAAACATTTGTAGAGATCCTTAACTTGACTCTAGCTATTTTTTGAACCGTAATAACAAATAAAAAAATGATCATACATCAACATAGTGTTATCTATACAAAAGTCACAATTTTCCTATGGTTCTTCGAGTAGAAATTACTTTAAGAATGTAAAATTAACTAACTACCTATTTGATCGATACTTGGATTGACAGTGCTTAATATTTCAAGATAACTAAGAAATAAAAAATTAGGGTACTTCAACAAAGGATTATATTTTCAATAGGTAGGAGTTTTCGGCAATTAGTCACACAGAAATGAGCATAATATTACAAAAATACCTAACTACCTTTTTTATCGCCGCGCAAAACATTAGTAGAGATCCTTAACTTGACTATAGTTATTTTTTGAAGCGTAATAACAAATAAAAAAAATTATCATACGTCAACATAGTGTTATCTATACAAAAGTTGCAATTTTCCAAAGGTTCTTGGGGGAAGAAATGACTATAAGATGGTAAAATTAACTAACTACCTATTTGATCGATACTTGGATTGACATTGCTTAATATTTCAAGATAACTAAGAAATAAAAAAATTAGGGTACTTCAACAAAGGATTATATTTTCAATAGGTAGGAGTTTTCGGCAATTAGTCAAAGAGAAATGAGCATAATATTACAAAAATACCTAACTACCTTTTTTATCGCCGCGCAAAACATTTGTAGAGATCCTTAACTTGACTATAGTTATTTTTTGAAGCGTAATAACAAATAAAAAAAATTATCTTACGTCAACATAGTGTTATCTATACAAAAGTCGCAATTTTGCAAAGGTTCTTGGGGAAGAAATGACTTTAAGAAGGTAAAATTAACTAACTACCTATTTAATCGATACTTGGATTGACATTGCTTAATATTACAAGATAAATAATAAATAAAAAATTAGGGTTCTTCAGCAAAGGAATATATATTCAATAGGTAGGAGTTTTCGGCAATTCGTCAAACAGAAATGGGAATAATTTGACAAAAATGCCTAACGACATATTTGATCGCCGCGCAAAACATTTGCAATGATCCTTAACATGACTCTAGCTATTTTTTGAAACGTAATAACAAATAAAAAAATGATCATACATCAACATAATGTTATCTATGCAAAAGTCACAATTTTCCTAAGGTTCAATGGTTTGAAATGACTTTAAGAAGGTAAAATTAACTAACTACATGTTTGATCGATACTTGGATTGACAAAGCTTAATATTTCAAGAAACTAATAAATAAAAAATTAGGGTTCTTCAACAAAGGATTATATATTCAATAGGTAGGTGTTTTCGGCAATTCGTCAAATAGAAATGGGCATAATATGACAAAAATGCCTAACTACCTATTTGATCGCCGCGCAAAACATTTGCAATGATCCTTAACTTGACTCTAGCTATTGTTTGAAGCGTTATAATAAATTAAAAAAATGATCATACATCAACATAGTGTTATCTACACAAAAGTCACAATTTTCCTATGGTTCTTCGAGTAGAAATTACTTTAAGAATGTAAAATTAACTAACTACCTGTTTGATCGATACTTGGATTGACAAAGCTTAATATTTCAAGATAACTAATAAATAAAAAATTAGGGTACTTCAACAAAGGATTATATATTCAATAGGTAGGAGTTTTCGGCAATTCGCCAAAAAGAAATGAGCATAATTTTACAAAAATGGCTAACTACCTTTTTGATCGCCGCGCAAAACATTCGCAGAGATCCTTCACTTGACTCTAGTTATTTTTTGAAGCGTAATAAAAAATAAAAAAATGATCATACATCAACGTAGTGTTATCCATACAAAAGTCACAATTTTCCTAAGGTTCTACGGTTAGAAATGACTTTAAGAAGGTAAAATTAACTAACTACGTATTTGATCGATACTTGGATTGACAATACTTAATATTTCAAGATAACTAATAAATAAAAAATTAGGGTTCTTCAACAGAGGATTATATATTCAATAGGAAGGTGTTTTCGGCAATTCGTCAAACAGAAATGAGTATAAAATGACAAAAATGCCTAACTACCTATTTGATGGCCGCGCAAAATATTTGCAGTGATCCTTAACTTGACTCTAGCTATTATTTGAAGCGTAATAACAAATAAAAAAATGATCATACATCAAAATAGTGTTATCTATACAAACGTCACAATTTTCCTAAGGTTCTACGGTTAGAAATGACTTTAAGAAGGAAAAATTAACTAACTACCGATGTGATCGATACTTGGATTGACAATGCTTAATATTTCAAGATAACTAATAAATAAAAAATTAGGGTTCTTCAACAAAGGATTATATATTCAATAGGTAGGAGTTTTCGGCAATTCGTCAAACAGAAATGGGAATAATTTGACAAAAATGCCTAACGACCTATTTGATCGCCGCGCAAAACATTTGCAATGATCTTTAACATGACTCTAGCTATTTTTTGAAGCGTAATAACAAATAAAAAAATGATCATACATCAACATAATGTTGTCTATGCAAAAGTCACAATTTTCCTAAGGTTCAATGGTTTGAAATGACTTTAAGAAGGTAAAATTAACTAACTACCTGTTCGATCGATACTTGGATTGACAAAGCTTAATATTTCAAGAAACTAATAAATAAAAAATTAGGGTTCTTCATCAAAGGATTATATATTCAATAGGTAGGAGTTTTCGGCATTTCGTCAAACAGAAATGGGCATAATATGACAAAAATGCCTAACTACCTATTTGATCGCCGCGCAAAACATTTGCAATGATCCTTTACTTGACTCTTGCTATTTTTTGAAGCGTAATAACAAATAAAAAAATGAACATACATCAACATAATGTTATCTATGCAAAAGTCACAATTTTCCTAAGGTTAAATGGTTAGAAATGACTTTAAGAAGGTAAAATTAACTAACTACCTGTTTGATCGATACTTGGATTGACAAAGCTTAATATTTCAAGATAACTAATAAATAAAAAATTAGGGTACTTCAACAAAGGATTATGTATTCAATAGGTAGGAGTTTTCGGCAATTCGCCAAAAAGAAATGAGCATAATTTTACAAAAAATGGCTAACTACCTTTTTGATCGCTGCGCAAAACATTTGCAAAGATCCTTAACTTGACTCTAGTTATTTTTGGAAGCGTAATGACAAATAAAAAAATGATTATACATCAACATAGTGTTATCTATACAAAAGTCGCAATTTTCCTAAGGTTCTACGGTTAGAAATGACTTTAAGAAGGAAAAATTAACTAACTACGTATTTGATCGATACTTGGAATGACATTGCCTAATATTTGAAGATAACTAATAAATACAAAATTAGGGTACTTCAACAAAGGATTATATATTCAATAGGTAGGAGTTTTCGGCAATTCGTCAAACAGAAATGAGCATAATATGACAAAAATGCCTAACTACCTATTTGATCGGCGCGCAAAACATTTGCAGAGATCCTCAACTTGACTGTAGTAATTTTTTGAAGCGTAATAACAAATAAAAAAAAATGATCACACATCAACATAGTGTTATCCATACAAAAGTCACAATTTTCCATAGTTCTGCGGGAAGAAATGACTTTAAGAAGGTAAAATTAACTAACTACGTATTTGATCGATAGTTGAATTGACAATGCTTAATATTTCAAGATAACTAATAAATAAAAAATTAGGGTACTTCAACAAAGGATTATATATTCAATAGGTAGGAGTTTTCGGTAATTCGTCATACAGAAATGAGCATAATATGACAAAACTGCCTAACTATCTATATGATGGCCGTGCAAAACATTTACAGTGATCCTTAACTTGACTCTAGCTATTGTTTGAAGCGTTATAATAAATTAAAAAAATGATCATACATCAACATAGTGTTATCTACACAAAAGTCACAATTTTCCTATGGTTCTTCGAGTAGAAATTACTTTAAGAATGTAAAATTAACTAACTACCTATTTGATCGATACTTGGATTGACAGTCCTTAATATTTGAAGATAACTAAGAAATAAAAAATTAGGGTACTTCAACAAAGGATTATATATTCAATAGGTAGGAGTTTTCATCAATTAGTCAAACAGAAATGAGCATAATATTACAAAAATACCTAACTACCTTTTTTATCGCCGCGCAAAACATTTGTAGAGATCCTTAACTTGACTATAGTTATTTTTTGAAGCGTAATAACAAATAAAAAAATGATCATACGTCAACATAGTGTTATCTATACAAAAGTCGCAATTTTGCAAAGGTTCTTGGGGAAGAAATGACTTTAAGACGGTAAAATTAACTAACTACCTATTTAATCGATACTTGGATTGACATTGCTTAATATTACAAGATAAATAATAAATAAAAAATTAGGGTTCTTCAGCAAAGGAATATATATTCAATAGGTAGGAGTTTTCGGCAATTCGTCAAACAGAAATGGGAATAATTTGACAAAAATGCCTAGCGACCTATTTGATCGCCGCGCAAAACATTTGCAATGATCTTTAACATGACTCTAGCTATTTTTTGAAGCGTAATAACAAATAAAAAAATGATCATACATCAACATAATGTTGTCTATGCAAAAGTCACAATTTTCCTAAGGTTCAATGGTTTGAAATGACTTTAAGAAGGTAAAATTAACTAACTACCTGTTTGATCGATACTTGGATTGACAAAGCTTAATATTTCAAGAAACTAATAAATAAAAAATTAGGGTTCTTCATCAAAGGATTATATATTCAATAGGTAGGAGTTTTCGGCAATTCGTCAAACAGAAATGGGCATAATATGACAAAAATGCCTAACTACATATTTGATCGCCGCGCAAAACATTTGCAATGATCCTTAACTTGACTCTAGCTATTTTTTGAAGCGTAATAACAAATAAAAAAATGAACATACATCAACATAATGTTATCTATGCAAAAGTCACAATTTTCCTAAGGTTCAATGGTTAGAAATGACTTTAAGAAGGTAAAATTAACTAACTACCTGTTTGATCGATACTTGGATTGACAAAGCTTAATATTTCAAGATAACTAATAAATAAAAAATTAGGGTACTTCAACAAAGGATTATGTATTCAATAGGTAGGTGTTTTCGGCAATTCGCCAAACAGAAATGGGCATAATATGACAAAAATGGCTAACTACCTTTTTGATCGCCGCGCAAAACATTTGCAAAGATCCTTAACATGACTCTAGCTATTTTTTGAAGCGTAATAACAAATAAAAAAATGAACATACATCAACATAATGTTATCTATACAAAAGTCACAATTTTCCTAAGGTTCTACGGTTAGAAATGACTTTAAGAAGGTAAAATTAACTAACTACCTGTTTGATCGATACTTGGATTGACAAAGCTTAATATTTCAAGATAACTAATAAATAAAAAATTAGGGTACTTCAACAAAGGATTATATATTCAATAGGTAGGAGTTTTCGGCAATTCGCCAAAAAGAAATGAGCATAATTTTACAAAAATGGCTAACTACCTTTTTGATCGCCGCGCAAAACATTCGCAGAGATCCTTAACTTGACTCTAATTATTTTTTGAAGCGTAATAACAAATAAAAAAAATGATCATACATCAACATAGTGTTATCCATACAAAAGTCACAATTTTCCTAAGGTTCTACGGTTAGAAATGACTTTAAGAAGGTAAAATTAACTAACTACGTATTTGATCGATACTTGGATTGACAATACTTAATATTTCAAGATAACTAATAAATAAAAAATTAGGGTACTTCAACAGAGGATTATATATTCAATAGGAAGGTGTTTTCGGCAATTCGTCAAACAGAAATGAGCATAAAATGACAAAAATGCCTAACTACCTATTTGATGGCCGCGCAAAACATTTGCAGTGATCCTTAACTTGACTCTAGCTATTATTTGAAGCGTTATAATAAATAAAAAAATGATCATACATCAACATAATGTTATCTATGCAAAAGTCACAATTTTCCTAAGGTTCAATGGTTTGAAATGACTTTAAGAAGGTAAAATTAACTAACTACATGTTTGATCGATACTTGGATTGACAAAGCTTAATATTTCAAGAAACTAATAAATAAAAAATCAGGGTTCTTCAACAAAGGATTATATATTCAATAGGTAGGTGTTTTCGGCAATTCGTCAAACAGAAATGGGCATAATATGACAAAAATGCCTAACTACCTATTTGATCGCCGCGCAAAACATTTGCAATGATCCTTAACATGACTCTAGCTATTTTTTGAAGCGTAATAACAAATAAAAAAATGATCATACATCAACATAATGTTTTCTATGCAAAAGTCACAATTTTCCTAAGGTTCAATGGTTTGAAATGACTTTAAGAAGGTAAAATTAACTAGCTACATGTTTGATCGATACTTGGATTGACAAAGCTTAATATTTCAAGAAACTAATAAATAAAAAATTAGGGTTCTTCAACAAAGGATTATATATTCAATAGGTAGGAGTTTTCGGCAATTCGTCAAACAGAAATGGGCATAATATGACAAAAATGCCTAACTACCTATTTGATCGCCGCGCAAAATATTTACAATGATCCTTAACTTGACTCTAGCTATTTTTTGAAGCGTAATAACAAATAAAAAAATGAACATACATTAACATAATGTTATCTATGCAAAAGTCACAATTTTCCTAAGGTTCAATGGTTAGAAATGACTTTAAGAAGGTAAAATTAACTAACTACATGTTTGATCGATACTTGGATTGACAAAGCTTAATATTTCAAGATAACTAATAAATAAAAAATTAGGGTACTTCAACAAAGGATTATATATTCAATAGGTAGGAGTTTTCGGCAATTCGCCATAAAGAAATGAGCATAATTTTACAAAATGGCTAACTACCTTTTTGATCGCCGCGCAAAATATTTACAGAGATCCTTAAGTTGACTCTAGTTATTTTTGGATGCGTAATGACAAATAAAAAAATGATTATACATCAACATAATGTTATCTATACAAAAGTCGCAATTTTCCTAAGGTTCTACGGTTAGAAATGACTTTAAGAAGGGAAAATTAACTAACTACGTATTTGATCGATACTTGGAATGACATTGCCTAATATTTGAAGATAACTAATAAATACAAAATTAGGGTACTTCAACAAAGGATTATATATTCAATAGGTAGGAGTTTTCGGCAATTCGTCAAACAGAAATGAGCATAATATGACAAAAATGCCTAACTACCTATTTGATCGCCGCGCAAAACATTTGCAGAGATCCTTAACTTGACTGTAGTAATTTTTTGAAGCGTAATAAGAAATAAAAAAAATGATCATACATCAACATAGTGTTATCCATACAAAAGTCACAATTTTCCATAGTTCTGCGGGAAGAAATGACTTTAAGAAGGTAAAATTAACTAACTACGTATTTGATCGAAATAAGAATTGACAATGCTTAATATTTCAAGATAACTAATAAATAAAAAATTAGGGTACTTCAACAAAGGATTATATATTCAATAGGTAGGAGTTTTCGGGAATTCGTCATAAAGAAATGTGCATAATATGACTAAACTGCCTAACTATCTATTTGATGGCCGTGCAAAACATTTACAGTGATCCTTAACTTGACTCTAGCTATTGTTTGAAGCGTTATAATAAATTAAAAAAATGATCATACATCAACATAGTGTTATCTACACAAAAGTCACAATTTTCCTATGGTTCTTCGAGTAGAAATTACTTTAAGAATGTAAAATTAACTAACTACCTATTTGATCGATACTTGGATTGACAGTCCTTAATATTTGAAGATAACTAAGAAATAAAAAATTAGGGTACTTCAACAAAGGATTATATATTCAATAGGTAGGAGTTTTCAGCAATTAGTCAAACAGAAATGAGCATAATATGACAAAAATGCCTAACTACCTATTTGATCGCCGCGCAAAACATTTGCAGTGATCCTTAACTTGACTCTAGCTATTTTTTGAACCGTAATAACAAATAAAAAAATGATCATACATCAACATAGTGTTATCTATACAAAAGTCACAATTTTCCTAAGGTTCTACGGTTAGAAATGACTTTAAGAAGGTAAAATGAACTAACTACGTATTTGATTGATACTTGGATTGACAATACTTAATATTTCAAGATAACTAATAAATAAAAAATTAGGGTACTTCAACAAAGGATTATATATTCAATAGGAAGGAGTTTTCGGCAATTCGTCAAACAGAAATGAGCATAATATGACAAAAATGCCTAACTACCTATTTGATGGCCGCGCAAAACATTTGCAGTGATCCTTAACTTGAGTCTAGCTATTATTTGAAGCGTTATAATAAATAAAAAAAAGATCATACATCAAAATAGTATTATCTATACAAACGTCACAATTTTCCAAAGGTTCTACGGTTAGAAATGACTTTAAGAAGGTAAAATTAACTAACTACCTATGTGATCGATACTTGGATTGACAATGCTTAATATTTCAACATAACTAATAAATAAAAAATTAGGGTTCTTCAACAAAGGATTATATATTCAATAGGTAGGAGTTTTCGTTAATTCGTCAAAAAGAAATGGGCATAATATGACAAAAATGCCTAACTACCTATTTTATCGCCGCGCAAAACATTTGCAATGATCCTTAACTTGACTCTAGCTATTTTTTGAAGCTTAATAACAAATAAAAAAATGATCATACATCAACATAATGTTATCTATGCAAAAGTCACAATTTTCCTAAGGTTCAATGGTTAGAAATGACTTTAAGAAGGTAAAATTAACTAACTACCTGTTTGATCGATACTTGGATTGACAAAGCTTAATATTTCAAGATAACTAATAAATAAAAAATTAGGGTACTTCAACAAAGGATTATATATTCAATAGGTAGGAGTTTTCGGCAATTCGCCAAAAAGAAATGAGCATAATTTTACAAAAATGGCTAACTACCTTTTTGATCGCCGCGCAAAACATTCGCAGAGATCCTTAACTTGACTCTAATTATTTTTTGAAGCGTAATAACAAATAAAAAAAATGATCATACATCAACATAGTGTTATCCATACAAAAGTCACAATTTTCCTAAGGTTCTACGGTTAGAAATGACTTTAAGAAGGTAAAATTAACTAACTACGTATTTGATCGATACTTGGATTGACAATACTTAATATTTCAAGATAACTAATAAATAAAAAATTAGGGTACTTCAACAGAGGATTATATATTCAATAGGAAGGTGTTTTCGGCAATTCGTCAAACAGAAATGAGCATAAAATGACAAAAATGCCTAACTGTCTATTTGATGGCCGCGCAAAACATTTGCAGTGATCCTTAACTTGACTCTAGCTATTATTTGAAGCGTTATAATAAATAAAAAAATGATCATACATCAAAATAGTGTTATCTATACAAACGTCACAACTTTCCAAAGGTTCTACGGTTAGAAATGACTTTAAGAATGAAAAATTAACTAACTACCTATGTGATCGATACTTGGATTGACAATGCTTAATATTTCAAGATAACTAATAAATAAAAAATTAGGGTTCTTCAACAAAGGATTATATATTCAATAGGTAGGAGTTTTCGGCAATTCGTCAAACAGAAATGGGAATAATTTGACAAAAATGCCTAACGACCTATTTGATCGCCGCGCAAAACATTTGCAATGATCTTTAACATGACTCTAGCTATTTTTTGAAGCGTAATAACAAATAAAAAAATGATCATACATCAACATAATGTTGTCTATGCAAAAGTCACAATTTTCCTAAGGTTCAATGGTTTGAAACGACTTTAAGAAGGTAAAATTAACTAACTACCTGTTTGATCGATACTTGGATTGACAAAGCTTAATATTTCATGAAACTAATAAATAAAAAATTAGGGTTCTTCATCAAAGGATTATATATTCAATAGGTAGGAGTTTTCGGCAATTCGTCAAACAGAAATGGGCATAATATGACAAAAATGCCTAACTACCTGTTTGATCGCCGCGCAAAACATTTACAATGATCCTTAACTTGACTCTAGCTATTTTTTGAAGCGTAATAACAAATAAAAAAATGAACATACATCAACATAATGTTATCTATGCAAAAGTCACAATTTTCCTAAGGTTCAATGGTTAGAAATGACTTTAAGAAGGTAAAATTAACTAACTACCTGTTTGATCGACACTTGGATTGACAAAGCTTAATATTTCAAGATAACTAATAAATAAAAAATTAGGGTACTTCAACAAAGGATTATGTATTCAATAGTTAGGAGTTTTCGGTAATTCGCCAAAAAGAAATGAGCATAATTTTACAAAATGGCTAACTACCTTTTTGATCGCCGCGCAAAACATTTACAGAGATCCTTAAGTTGACTCTAGTTATTTTTGGATGCGTAATGACAAATAAAAAAATGATTATACATCAACATAATGTTATCTATACAAAAGTCGCAATTTTCCTAAGGTTCTACGGTTAGAAATGACTTTAAGAAGGGAAAATTAACTAACTACGTATTTGATCGATACTTGGAATGACATTGCCTAATATTTGAAGATAACTAATAAATACAAAATTAGGGTACTTCAACAAAGGATTATATATTCAATAGGTAGGAGTTTTCGGCAATTCGTCAAACAGAAATGAGCATAATATGACAAAAATGCCTAACTACCTATTTGATCGCCGCGCAAAACATTTGCAGAGATCCTTAACTTGACTGTAGTAATTTTTTGAAGCGTAATAACAAATAAAAAAAATGATCATACATCAACATAGTGTTATCCATACAAAAGTCACAATTTTCCATAGTTCTGCGGGAAGAAATGACTTTAAGAAGGTAAAATTAACTAACTACGTATTTGATCGAAATATGAATTGACAATGTTTAATATTTCAAGATAACTAATAAATAAAAAATTAGGGTACTTCAACAAAGGATTATATATTCAATAGGTAGGAGTTTTCGGGAATTCGTCATAAAGAAATGTGCATAATATGACTAAACTGCCTAACTATCTATTTGATGGCCGTGCAAAACATTTACAGTGATCCTTAACTTGACTCTAGCTATTGTTTGAAGCGTTATAATAAATTAAAAAAATGATCATACATCAACATAGTGTTATCTACACAAAAGTCACAATTTTCCTATGGTTCTTCGAGTAGAAATTACTTTAAGAATGTAAAATTAACTAACTACCTATTTGATCGATACTTGGATTGACAGTCCTTAATATTTGAAGATAACTAAGAAATAAAAAATTAGGGTACTTCAACAAAGGATTATATATTCAATAGGTAGGAGTTTTCAGCAATTAGTCAAACAGAAATGAGCATAGTATTACAAAAATACCTAACTACCTTTTTTATCGCCGCGCAAAACATTTGTAGAGATCCTTAACTTGACTATTGTTATTTTTTGAAGCGTAATAACAAATAAAAAAAATGATCATACGTCAACATAATGTTATCTATACAAAAGTCGCAATTTTCCAAAGGTTCTTGAGGAAGAAATGACTTTAAGACGGTAAAATTAACTAACTACCTATTTAATCGATACTTGGATTGACATTGCTTAATATTACAAGATAAATAATAAATAAAAAATTAGGGTTCTTCAACAAAGGAATATATATTCAATAGGTAGGAGTTTTTGGCAATTCGTCAAACAGAAATGAGCATAATATGACAAAAATGCCTAACTACCTATTTGATCGCCGCGCAAAACATTTGCAGTGATCCTTAACTTGACTCTAGCTATTTTTTGAACCGTAATAACAAATAAAAAAATGATCATACATCAACATAGTGTTATCTATACAAAAGTCACAATTTTCCTAAGGTTCTACGGTTAGAAATGACTTTAAGAAGGTAAAATGAACTAACTACGTATTTGATTGATACTTGGATTGACAATACTTAATATTTCAAGATAACTAATAAATAAAAAATTAGGGTACTTCAACAAAGGATTATATATTCAATAGGAAGGAGTTTTCGGCAATTCGTCAAACAGAAATGAGCATAATATGACAAAAATGCCTAACTACCTATTTGATGGCCGCGCAAAACATTTGCAGTGATCCTTAACTTGAGTCTAGCTATTATTTGAAGCGTTATAATAAATAAAAAAAAAGATCATACATCAAAATAGTATTATCTATACAAACGTCACAATTTTCCAAAGGTTCTACGGTTAGAAATGACTTTAAGAAGGTAAAATTAACTAACTACCTATGTGATCGATACTTGGATTGACAATGCTTAATATTTCAACATAACTAATAAATAAAAAATTAGGGTTCTTCAACAAAGGATTATATATTCAATAGGTAGGAGTTTTCGTTAATTCGTCAAAAAGAAATGGGCATAATATGACAAAAATACCTAACTACCTATTTTATCGCCGCGCAAAACATTTGCAATGATCCTTAACTTGACTCTAGCTATTTTTTGAAGCTTAATAACAAATAAAAAAATGATCATACATCAACATAATGTTATCTATGCAAAAGTCACAATTTTCCTAAGGTTCAATGGTTAGAAATGACTTTAAGAAGGTAAAATTAACTAACTACCTGTTTGATCGATACTTGGATTGACAAAGCTTAATATTTCAAGATAACTAATAAATAAAAAATTAGGGTACTTCAACAAAGGATTATATATTCAATAGGTAGGAGTTTTCGGCAATTCGCCAAAAAGAAATGAGCATAATTTTACAAAAATGGCTAACTACCTTTTTGATCGCCGCGCAAAACATTCGCAGAGATCCTTAACTTGACTCTAATTATTTTTTGAAGCGTAATAACAAATAAAAAAAATGATCATACATCAACATAGTGTTATCCATACAAAAGTCACAATTTTCCTAAGGTTCTACGGTTAGAAATGACTTTAAGAAGGTAAAATTAACTAACTACGTATTTGATCGATACTTGGATTGACAATACTTAATATTTCAAGATAACTAATAAATAAAAAATTAGGGTACTTCAACAGAGGATTATATATTCAATAGGAAGGTGTTTTCGGCAATTCGTCAAACAGAAATGAGCATAAAATGACAAAAATGCCTAACTGTCTATTTGATGGCCGCGCAAAACATTTGCAGTGATCCTTAACTTGACTCTAGCTATTATTTGAAGCGTTATAATAAATAAAAAAATGATCATACATCAAAATAGTGTTATCTATACAAACGTCACAACTTTCCAAAGGTTCTACGGTTAGAAATGACTTTAAGAATGAAAAATTAACTAACTACCTATGTGATCGATACTTGGATTGACAATGCTTAATATTTCAAGATAACTAATAAATAAAAAATTAGGGTTCTTCAACAAAGGATTATATATTCAATAGGTAGGAGTTTTCGGCAATTCGTCAAACAGAAATGGGAATAATTTGACAAAAATGCCTAACGACCTATTTGATCGCCGCGCAAAACATTTGCAACGATCTTTAACATGACTCTAGCTATTTTTTGAAGCGTAATAACAAATAAAAAAATGATCATACATCAACATAATGTTGTCTATGCAAAAGTCACAATTTTCCTAAGGTTCAATGGTTTGAAACGACTTTAAGAAGGTAAAATTAACTAACTACCTGTTTGATCGATACTTGGATTGACAAAGCTTAATATTTCAAGAAACTAATAAATAAAAAATTAGGGTTCTTCATCAAAGGATTATATATTCAATAGGTAGGAGTTTTCGGCAATTCGTCAAACAGAAATGGGCATAATATGACAAAAATGCCTAACTACCTGTTTGATCGCCGCGCAAAACATTTACAATGATCCTTAACTTGACTCTAGCTATTTTTTGAAGCGTAATAACAAATAAAAAAATGAACATACATCAACATAATGTTATCTA
This sequence comes from Rhodomyrtus psidioides, assembly GCA_021437785.1. Taxonomy (NCBI): domain Eukaryota; kingdom Viridiplantae; phylum Streptophyta; class Magnoliopsida; order Myrtales; family Myrtaceae; genus Rhodomyrtus; species Rhodomyrtus psidioides. The sequence continues at coordinate 3,890,688 of JAILYB010000059.1, read as the reverse complement.
TGCAAAAGTCACAATTTTCCTAAGGTTCAATGGTTAGAAATGACTTTAAGAAGGTAAAATTAACTAACTACCTGTTTGATCGATACTTGGATTGACAAAGCTTAATATTTCAAGATAACTAATAAATAAAAAATTAGGGTACTTCAACAAAGGATTATGTATTCAATAGGTAGGAGTTTTCGGCAATTCGCCAAAAAGAAATGAGCATAATTTTACAAAAATGGCTAACTACCTTTTTGATCGCCGCGCAAAACATTTGCAGAGATCCTTAACTTGACTCTAGTTATTTTTGGAAGCGTAATGACAAATAAAAAAATGATTATACATCAACATAGTGTTATCTATACAAAAGTCGCAATTTTCCTAAGGTTCTACGGTTAGAAATGACTTTAAGAAGGGAAAATTAACTAACTACGTATTTGATCGATACTTGGAATGACATTGCCTAATATTTGAAGATAACTAATAAATACAAAATTAGGGTACTTCAACAAAGGATTATATATTCAATAGGTAGGAGTTTTCGGCAATTCGTCAAACAGAAATGAGCATAATATGACAAAAATGCCTAACTACCTATTTGATCGCCGCGCAAAACATTTGCAGAGATCCTTAACTTGACTGTAGTAATTTTTTGAAGCGTAATAACAAATAAAAAAAATGATCATACATCAACATAGTGTTATCCATACAAAAGTCACAATTTTCCATAGTTCTGCGGGAAGAAATGACTTTAAGAAGGTAAAATTAACTTACTACGTATTTGATCGATACTTGAATTGACAATGCTTAATATTTCAAGATAACTAATAAATAAAAAATTAGGGTACTTCAACAAAGGATTATATATTCAATAGGTAGGAGTTTTCGGTAATTCGTCATAAAGAAATGTGCATAATATGACTAAACTGCCTAACTATCTATTTGATGGCCGTGCAAAACATTTACAGTGATCCTTAACTTGACTCTAGCTATTGTTTGAATTGTTATAATAAATTAAAAAAATGATCATACATCAACATAGTGTTATCTACACAAAAGTCACAATTTTCCTATGGTTCTTCGAGTAGAAATTACTTTAAGAATGTAAAATTAACTAACTACCTATTTGATCGATACTTGGATTGACAGTCCTTAATATTTGAAGATAACTAAGAAATAAAAAATTAAGGTACTTCAACAAAGGATTATATATTCAATAGGTAGGAGTTTTCAGCAATTAGTCAAACAGAAATGAGCATAATATTACAAAAATACCTAACTACCTTTTTTATCGCCGCGCAAAACATTTGTAGAGATCCTTAACTTGACTATAGTTATTTTTTGAAGCGTAATAACAAATAAAAAAAATGATCATACGTCAACATAGTGTTATCTATACAAAAGTCGCAATTTTGCAAAGGTTCTTGGGGAAGAAATGACTTTAAGACGGTAAAATTAACTAACTACCTATTTAATCGATACTTGGATTGACATTGCTTAATATTACAAGATAAATAATAAATAAAAAATTAGGGTTCTTCAACAAAGGAATATATATTCAATAGGTAGGAGTTTTTGGCAATTCGTCAAACACAAATGAGCATAATATGACAAAAATGCCTAACTACCTGTTTGATCGCCGCGCAAAACATTTACAATGATCCTTAACTTGACTCTAGCTATTTTTGGAAGCGTAATAACAAATAAAAAAATGAACATACATCAACATAATGTTATCTATGCAAAAGTCACAATTTTCCTAAGGTTCAATGGTTAGAAATGACTTTAAGAAGGTAAAATTAACTAACTACCTGTTTGATCGATACTTGGATTGACAAAGCTTAATATTTCAAGATAACTAATAAATAAAAAATTAGGGTACTTCAACAAAGGATTATGTATTCAATAGGTAGGAGTTTTCGGCAATTCGCCAAAAAGAAATGAGCATAATTTTACAAAAATGGCTCACTACCTTTTTGATCGCCGCGCAAAACATTTGCAGAGATCCTTAACTTGACTCTAGTTATTTTTGGAAGCGTAATGACAAATAAAAAAATGATTATACATCAACATAGTGTTATCTATACAAAAGTCGCAATTTTCCTAAGGTTCTACGGTTAGAAATGACTTTAAGAAGGGAAAATTAACTAACTACGTATTTGATCGATACTTGGAATGACATTGCCTAATATTTGAAGATAACTAATAAATACAAAATTAGGGTACTTCAACAAAGGATTATATATTCAATAGGTAGGAGTTTTCGGCAATTCGTCAAACAGAAATGAGCATAATATGACAAAAATGCCTAACTACCTATTTGATCGCCGCGCAAAACATTTGCAGAGATCCTTAACTTGACTGTAGTAATTTTTTGAAGCGTAATAACAAATAAAAAAAATGATCATACATCAACATAGTGTTATCCATACAAAAGTCACAATTTTCCATAGTTCTGCGGGAAGAAATGACTTTAAGAAGGTAAAATTAACTAACTACGTATTTGATCGATACTTGAATTGACAATGCTTAATATTTCAAGATAACTAATAAATAAAAAATTAGGGTACTTCAACAAAGGATTATATATTCAATAGGTAGGAGTTTTCGGTAATTCGTCATAAAGAAATGTGCATAATATGACTAAACAGCCTAACTATCTATTTGATGGCCGTGCAAAACATTTACAGTGATCCTTAACTTGACTCTAGCTATTGTTTGAAGCGTTATAATAAATTAAAAAAATGATCATACATCAACATAGTGTTATCTACACAAAAGTCACAATTTTCCTATGGTTCTTCGAGTAGAAATTACTTTAAGAATGTAAAATTAACTAACTACCTATTTGATCGATACTTGGATTGACAGTCCTTAATATTTGAAGATAACTAAGAAATAAAAAATTAGGGTACTTCAACAAAGGATTATATATTCAATAGGTAGGAGTTTTCAGCAATTAGTCAAACAGAAATGAGCATAATATTACAAAAATACCTAACTACCTTTTTTATCGCCGCGCAAAACATTTGTAGAGATCCTTAACTTGACTATAGTTATTTTTTGAAGCGTAATAACAAATAAAAAAAATGATCATACGTCAACATAGTGTTATCTATACAAAAGTCGCAATTTTGCAAAGGTTCTTGGGGAAGAAATGACTTTAAGACGGTAAAATTAACTAACTACCTATTTAATCGATACTTGGATTGACATTGCTTAATATTACAAGATAAATAATAAATAAAAAATTAGGGTTCTTCAACAAAGGAATATATATTCAATAGGTAGGAGTTTTTGGCAATTCTTCAAACACAAATGAACATAATATGACAAAAATGCCTAACTACCTATTTGATCGCCGCGCAAAACATTTGCAGTGATCCTTAACTTGACTCTAGCTATTTTTTGAACCGTAATAACAAATAAAAAAATGATCATACATCAACATAATGTTATCTATACAAAAGTCACAATTTTCCTATGGTTCTTCGAGTAGAAATTACTTTAAGAATGTAAAATTAACTAACTACCTATTTGATCGATACTTGGATTGACAGTGCTTAATATTTCAAGATAACTAAGAAATAAAAAATTAGGGTACTTCAACAAAGGATTATATTTTCAATAGGTAGGAGTTTTCGGCAATTAGTCAAAGAGAAATGAGAATAATATTACAAAAATACCTAACTACCGTTTTTATCGCCGCGCAAAATATTTGTAGAAATCCTTAACTTGACTATAGTTATTTTTTGAAGCGTAATAACAAATAAAAAAAATGATTATACGTCAACATAGTGTTATCTATACAAAAGTCGCAATTTTGCAACGGTTCTTGGGGAAGAAATGACTTTAAGACGGTAAAATTAACTAACAACCTATTTAATCGATACTTGGATTGACATTGCTTAATATTACAAGATAAATAATAAATAAAAAATTAGGGTTCTTCAGCAAAGGAATATATATTCAATAGGTAGGAGTTTTCGGCAATTCGTCAAACAGAAATGGGAATAATTTGACAAAAATGCCAAACGACCTATTTGATCGCCGCGCAAAACATTTGCAATGATCCTTAAAATGACTCTAGCTATTTTTTGAAGCGTAATAACAAATAAAAAAATGATCATACATCAACATAATGTTATCTATGCAAAAGTCACAATTTTCCTAAGGTTTAAATGGTTTGAAATGACTTTAAGAAGGTAAAATTAACTAACTACATGTATGATCGATACTTGGATTGACAAAGCTTAATATTTCAAGAAACTAATAAATAAAAAATCAGGGTTCTTCAACAAAGGATTATATATTCAATAGGTAGGTGTTTTCGGCAATTCGTCAAACAGAAATGGGCATAATATGACAAAAATGCCTAACTACCTATTTGATCGCCGCGCAAAACATTTGCAATGATCCTTAACATGACTCTAGCTATTTTTTGAAGCGTAATAACAAATAAAAAAATGATCATACATCAACATAATGTTTTCTATGCAAAAGTCACAATTTTCCTAAGGTTCAATGGTTTGAAATGACTTTAAGAAGTTAAAATTAACTAGCTACATGTTTGATCGATACTTGGATTGACAAAGCTTAATATTTCAAGAAACTAATAAATAAAAAATTAGGGTTCTTCAACAATGGATTATATATTCAATAGGTAGGTATTTTCGGCAATTCGTCAAACAGAAATGGGCATAATATGACAAAAATGCCTAACTACCTATTTGATCGCCGCGCAAAACATTTGCAATGATCCTTAACTTGACTCTAGCTATTTTTTGAAGCGTAATAACAAATAAAAAAATGAACATACATCAACATAATGTTATCTATGCAAAAGTCACAATTTTCCTAAGGTTCAATGGTTAGAAATGACTTTAAGAAGGTAAAATTAACTAACTACATGTTTGATCGATACTTGGATTGACAAAGCTTAATATTTCAAGATAACTAATAAATAAAAAATTAGGGTACTTCAACAAAGGATTATATATTCAATAGGTAGGAGTTTTCGGCAATTCGCGAAAAAGAAATGAGCATAATTTTACAAAATGGCTAACTACCTTTTTGATCGCCGCGCAAAACATTTACAGAGATCCTTAAGTTGACTCTAGTTATTTTTGGATGCGTAATGACAAATAAAAAAATGATTATACATCAACATAATGTTATCTATACAAAAGTCGCAATTTTCCTAAGGTTCTACGGTTAGAAATGACTTTAAGAAGGCAAAATTAACTAACTACGTATTTGATCGATACTTGGAATGACATTGCCTAATATTTGAAGATAACTAATAAATACAAAATTAGGGTACTTCAACAAAGGATTATATTTTCAATAGGTAGGAGTTTTCGGCAATTCGTCAAACAGAAATGAGCATAATATGACAAAAATGCCTAACTACCTCTTTGATCGCCGCGCAAAATATTTGCAGAGATCCTTAACTTGACTGTAGTTATTTTTTGAAGCGTAATAACAAATAAAAAAAATGATCATACATCAACATAATGTTATCCTTACAAAAGTCACAATTTTCCTTAGTTCTGCGGGAAGAAATGACTTTAAGAAGGTAAAATTAACTAACTACGTATTTGATCGAAATATGAATTGACAATGCTTAATATTTCAAGATAACTAATAAATAAAAAATTAGGGTACTTCAACAAAGGATTATATATTCAATAGGTAGGAGTTTTCGGGAATTCGTCATACAGAAATGAGCATAATATGACAAAACTGCCTAACTATCTATTTGATGGCCGTGCAAAACATTTACAGTGATCCTTAACTTGACTCTAGCTATTGTTTGAAGCGTTATAATAAATTAAAAAAATGATCATACATCAACATAGTGTTATCTACACAAAAGTCACAATTTTCCTATGGTTCTTCGAGTAGAAATTACTTTAAGAATGTAAAATTAACTAACTACCTATTTGATCGATACTTGGATTGACAGTCCTTAATATTTGAAGATAACTAAGAAATAAAAAATTAGGGTACTTCAACAAAGGATTATATATTCAATAGGTAGGAGTTTTCAGCAATTAGTCAAACAGAAATGAGCATAGTATTACAAAAATACCTAACTACCTTTTTTATCGCCGCGCAAAACATTTGTAGAGATCCTTAACTTGACTATTGTTATTTTTTGAAGCGTAATAACAAATAAAAAAAATGATCATACGTCAACATAGTGTTATCTATACAAAAGTCGCAATTTTCCAAAGGTTCTTGGGGAAGAAGTGACTTTAAGACGGTAAAATTAACTAACTACCTATTTAATCGATACTTGGATTGACATTGCTTAATATTACAAGATAAATAATAAATAAAAAATTAGGGTTCTTCAACAAAGGAATATATATTCAATAGGTAGGAGTTTTTGGCAATTCGTCAAACAGAAATGAGCATAATATGACAAAAATGCCTAACTACCTATTTGATCGCCGCGCAAAACATTTGCAGTGATCCTTAACTTGACTCTAGCTATTTTTTGAACCGTAATAACAAATGAAAAAATGATCATACATCAACATAGTGTTATCTATACAAAAGTCACAATTTTCCTAAGGTTCTACGGTTAGAAATGACTTTAAGAAGGTAAAATGAACTAACTACGTATTTGATTGATACTTGGATTGACAATACTTAATATTTCAAGATAACTAATAAATAAAAAATTAGGGTACTTCAACAGAGGATTATATATTCAATAGGAAGGAGTTTTCGGCAATTCGTCAAACAGAAATGAGCATAATATGACAAAAATGCCTAACTACCTATTTGATGGCCACGCAAAACATTTGCAGTGATCCTTAACTTGACTCTAGCTATTATTTGAAGCGTTATAATAAATAAAAAAAAGATCATACATCAAAATAGTATTATCTATACAAACGTCACAATTTTCCAAAGGTTCTACGGTTAGAAATGACTTTAAGAAGGTAAAATTAACTAACTACCTATGTGATCGATACTTGGATTGACAATGCTTAATATTTCAACATAACTAATAAATAAAAAATTAGGGTTCTTCAACAAAGGATTATATATTCAATAGGTAGGAGTTTTCGTTAATTCGTCAAAAAGAAATGGGCATAATATGACAAAAATGCCTAACTACCTATTTTATCGCCGCGCAAAACATTTGCAATGATCCTTAACTTGACTCTCGCTATTTTTTGAAGCTTAATAACAAATAAAAAAATGATCATACATCAACATAATGTTATCTATGCAAAAGTCACAATTTTCCTAAGGTTCAATGGTTAGAAATGACTTTAAGAAGGTAAAATTCACTAACTACCTGTTTGATCGATACTTGGATTGACAAAGCTTAATATTTCAAGATAACTAATAAATAAAAAATTAGGGTACTTCAACAAAGGATTATATATTCAATAGGAAGGAGATTTCGGCAATTCGCCAAAAAGAAATGAGCATAATTTGACAAAAATGGCTAACTACCTTTTTGATCGCCGCGCAAAACATTTGCAGAGATCCTTAACTTGACTCTAGTTATTTTTTGAAGCGTAATGACAAATAAAAAAATGATTATACATCAACAAAGTGTTATCTATACAAAAGTCGCAATTTTCCTAAGGTTCTACGGTTAGAAATGACTTTAAGAAGGCAAAATTAACTAACTACGTATTTGATCGATACTTGGAATGACATTGCCTAATATTTTAAGATAACTAATAAATACAAAATTAGGGTACTTCAACAAAGGATTATATATTCAATAGGTAGGAGTTTTCGGCAATTCGTCAAACAGAAATGAGCATAATATGACAAAAATGCCTAACTAACAATTTGATCGCCGCGCAAAACATTTGCAGAGATCCTTAACTTGACTGTAGTAATTTTTTGAAGCGTAATAACAAATAAAAAAATGATCATACATCAACATAGTGTTATCCATACAAAAGTCACAATTTTCCTTAGTTCTGCGGGAAGAAATGACTTTAGGAAGGAAAAATTAACTAACTACGTATTTGATCGATACTTGGATTGACAATGCTTAATATTTCAAGATAACTAATAAATAAAAAATTAGGGTACTTCAACAAAGGATTATATATTCAATAGGTTGGAGTTTTCGGTAATTCGTCATACAGAAATGAGCATAATATGACAAAACTGCCTAACTATCTATTTGATGGCCGTGCAAAACATTTACAGTGATCCTTAACTAGACTCTAGCTATTGTTTGAAGCGTTATAATAAATTAAAAAAATGATCATACATCAACATAGTGTTATCTATACAAAAGTCACAATTTTCCTATGGTTCTTCGAGTAGAAATTACTTTAAGAATGTAAAATTAACTAACTACATATTTGATCGATACTTGGATTGACAGTGCTTAATATTTCAAGATAACTAAGAAATAAAAAATTAGGGTACTTCAACAAAGGATTATATATTCAATAGGTAGGAGTTTTCGGCAATTCGTCAAACAGAAATGAGCATAATATGACAAAAATGCCTAACTACCTATTTGATCGCAGCACAAAACATTTGCAGAGATCCTTAACTTGACTCTACTTATTTTTTGAAGCGTAATAACAAATAAAAAAAATGATCATACGTCAACATAGTGTTATCTATACTAAAGTCGCAATTTTCAAAAGGTTCTTGGGGAAGAAATGACTTTAACAAGGTAAAATTAACTAACTACCTATTTAATCGATACTTGGATTGACATTGCTTAATATTACAAGATAAATAATAAATACAAAATTGGGGTTCTTCAATAAAGGAATATATATTCAATAGGTAGGAGTTTTCGGCAATTCGTCAAACAGAAATGAGCATAATATGACAAAAATGCCTAACTACCTATTTGATCGCCGCGCAAAACATTTGCAGTGATCCGTAACTTGACTCTAGCTATTTTTTGAACCGTAATAACCAATAAAAAAATGATCATACATCAACATAGTGTTATCTATACAAAAGTCACAATTTTCCTAAGGTTCTACGGTTAGAAATGACTTTAAGAAGGTAAAATTAACTAACTACGTATTTGATCGATACTTGGATTGACAATACTTAATATTTCAAGATAACTAATAAATAAAAAATTAGGGTACTTCAACAAAGGATTATATATTCAATAGGAAGGAGTTTTCGGTAATTCGTCAAACAGAAATTAGCATATTATGACAAAAATGCCTAACTACCTATTTGATGGCCGCGCAAAACATTTGCAGTGATTCTTAACTTGACTCTAGCTATTATTTGAAGTGTTATAATAAATAAAAAAAATGCTCATACATCAAAATAGTGTTATCTATACAAACGTCACAATTTTCCAAAGGTTCTACGATTAGAAATGACTTTAAGAAGGTAAAATTAACTAACTACCTATGTGATCGATACTTGGATTGACAATGCTTAATATTTCATGATAACTAATAAATAAAAAATTAGGGTACTTCAACAAAGGATTATATATTCAATAGGAAGGAGTTTTCGGCAATTCGTCAAACAGAAATGAGCATAATATGACAAAAATGCCTAACTACCTATTTGATCGCCGCGCAAAACATTTGCAGAGATCCTTAACTTGACTCTAGTTATTTTTTGAAGCGTAATAACAAATAAAAAAATGATCATACATCAACATAGTGTTATCCATACAAAAGTCACAATTTTCCTTAGTTTTGCAGTGATCCTTAACTTGACTCTAGCTATTATTTGAAGAATTATAATAAATAAAAAAAATGCTCATACATCAAAATAGTGTTATCTATACAAACGTCACAATTTTCCAAAGGTTCTACGATTAGAAATGACTTTAAGAAGGTAAAATTAACTAACTACGTATTTGATCGATACTTGGATTGACAATGCTTAATATTTCAAGATAACTAATAAATAAAAATTTGGGTTCTTCCACAAAGGATTATATATTCAATAGGTAGGAGTTTTCGGCAATTAGTCAAACAGAAATGAGCATAATATTACAAAAATATCTAACTACTTTTTTTATCGCCGCGCAAAAAATTTGTAGAGATCCTTAACTTGACTATAGTTATTTTTTGAAGCATAATAACAAATAAAAAAATGGCTAACTACGTATTTGATCGATACTTGGATTGACAATGCTTAATATTTCAAGATAACTAATAAATAAAAAATTAGGGTTCTTCAACAAAGGATTATATATTCAATAGGTAGGAGTTTTCGTTAATTCGTCAAAAAGAAATGGGCATAATATGACAAAAATGCCTAACTACCTATTTTATCGCCGCGCAAAACATTTGCAATGATCCTTAACTTGACTCTAGCTATTTTTTGAAGCTTAATAACAAATAAAAAAATGATCATACATCAACATAATGTTATCTATGCAAAAGTCACAATTTTCCTAAGGTTCAATGGTTAGAAATGACTTTAAGAAGGTAAAATTCACTAACTACCTGTTTGATCGATACTTGGATTGACAAAGCTTAATATTTCAAGATAACTAATAAATACAAAATTAGGGTACTTCAACAAAGGATTATATATTCAATAGGAAGGAGTTTTCGGCAATTCGCCAAAAAGAAATGAGCATAATTTGACAAAAATGGCTAACTACCTTTTTGATCGCCGCACAAATCATTTGCAGAGATCCTTAACTTGACTCTAGTTATTTTTTGAAGCGTAATGACAAATAAAAAAAATGATTATACATCAACAAAGTGTTATCTATACAAAAGTCGCAATTTTCCTAAGGTTCTACGGTTAGAAATGACTTTAAGAAGGCAAAATTAACTAACTACGTATTTGATCGATACTTGGAATGACATTGCCAAATATTTTAAGATAACTAATAAATACAAAATTAGGGTACTTCAACAAAGGATTATATATTCAATAGGTAGGAGGTTTCGGCAATTCATCAAACAGAAATTATCATAATATGACAAAAATGCCTAACTACCTATTTGATCGCTGCGCAAAACATTTGCAGAGATCCTTAACTTGACTCTAGTTATTTTTTGAAGCGTAATAACAAATAAAAAAATGATCATACATCAACATAGTGTTATCCATACAAATGTCACAATTTTCCTTAGTTCTGCGGGAAGAAATGACTTTAGGAAGGTAAAATTAACTAACTACGTATTTGATCGCTACTTGGATTGAGAATACTTAATATTTCAAGATAACTAATAAATAAAAAATTAGGGTTCTTCGACAAAGGATTATATATTCAATAGGAAGGAGTTTTCGGCAATTCGTCAAACAGAAATGAGCATAATATGACAAAAATGCCTAACTACCTATTTGATGGCCGCGCAAAACATTTGCAGTGATCCTTAACTTGACTCTAGCTATTATTTGAAGCGTTATAATAAATAAAAAAATGATCATACATCCAAATAGTGTTATCTATACAAACGTCACAATTTTCCAAAGATTCTACGGTTAGAAATGATTTTAAGAAGGTAAAATTAACTAACTACCTATGTGATCGATACTTGGATTGACAATGCTTAATATTTCAAGATAACTAATAAATAAAAAATAGGGTTCTTCAACAAAGGATTATATATTCAATAGGTAGGAGTTTTCGGCAATTCGTCAAACAGAAATGGGCATATTATGACAAAAATGCCTAACTACCTATTTGATCGCCGCGCAAAACATTTGTAATGATCCTTAACATGACTCTAGCTATTTTTTGAAGCGTAATAACAAATAAAAAAATGATCATACATCAACATAGTGTTATCTATACAAAAGTCACAATTTTCCTAAGGTTCTACGGTTAGAAATGATATTAAGAAGGTAAAATTAACTAACTACGTATTTGATCGATACTTGGATTGACAATACTTAATATTTCAAGATAACTAATAAATAAAAAATTAGGGTACTTCAACAAAGGATTATATATTCAATAGGAAGGAGATTTCGGCAATTCGCCAAAAAGAAATGAGCATAATTTGACAAAAATGGCTAACTACCTTTTTGATCGCCGCACAAAACATTTGCAGAGATCCTTAACTTGACTCTAGTTATTTTTTGAAGCGTAATGACAAATAAAAAAATGATTATACATCAACAAAGTGTTATCTATACAAAAGTCGCAATTTTCCTAAGGTTCTACGGTTAGAAATGACTTTAAGAAGGCAAAATTAACTAACTACGTATTTGATCGATACTTGGAATGACATTGCCTAATATTTTAAGATAACTAATAAATACAAAATTAGGGTACTTCAACAAAGGATTATATATTCAATAGGTAGGAGTTTTCGGCAATTCGTCAAACAGAAATGAGCATAATATGACAAAAATGCCTAACTAAAAATTTGATCGCCGCGCAAAACATTTGCAGAGATCCTTAACTTGACTCTAGTTATTTTTTGAAGCGTAATAACAAATAAAAAAATGATCATACATCAACATAGTGTTATCCATACAAAAGTCACAATTTTCCTTAGTTCTGCGGGAAGAAATGACTTTAGGAAGGAAAAATTAACTAACTACGTATTTGATCGATACTTGGATTGACAATGCTTAATATTTCAAGATAACTAATAAATAAAAAATTAGGGTACTTCAACAAAGGATTATATATTCAATAGGTTGGAGTTTTCGGTAATTCGTCATACAGAAATGAGCATAATATGACAAAACTGCCTAACTATCTATTTGATGGCCGTGCAAAACATTTACAGTGATCCTTAACTAGACTCTAGCTATTGTTTGAAGCGTTATAATAAATTAAAAAAATGATCATACATCAACATAGTGTTATCTATACAAAAGTCACAATTTTCCTATGGTTCTTCGAGTAGAAATTACTTTAAGAATGTAAAATTAACTAACTACATATTTGATCGATACTTGGATTGACAGTGCTTAATATTTCAAGATAACTAAGAAATAAAAAATTAGGGTACTTCAACAAAGGATTATATATTCAATAGGTAGGAGTTTTCGGCAATTCGTCAAACAGAAATGAGCATAATATGACAAAAATGCCTAACTACCTATTTGATCGCCGCACAAAACATTTGCAGAGATCCTTAACTTGACTCTACTTATTTTTTGAAGCGTAATAACAAATAAAAAAAATGATCATACGTCAACATAGTGTTATCTATACTAAAGTCGCAATTTTCAAAAGGTTCTTGGGGAAGAAATGACTTTAACAAGGTAAAATTAACTAACTACCTATTTAATCGATACTTGGATTGACATTGCTTAATATTACAAGATAAATAATAAATACAAAATTGGGGTTCTTCAACAAAGGAATATATATTCAATAGGTAGGAGTTTTCGGCAATTCGTCAAACAGAAATGAGCATAATATGACAAAAATGCCTAACTACCTATTTGATCGCCGCGCAAAACATTTGCAGTGATCCGTAACTTGACTCTAGCTATTTTTTGAACCGTAATAACCAATAAAAAAATGATCATACATCAACATAGTGTTATCTATACAAAAGTCACAATTTTCCTAAGGTTCTACGGTTAGAAATGACTTTAAGAAGGTAAAATTAACTAACTACGTATTTGATCGATACTTGGATTGACAATACTTAATATTTCAAGATAACTAATAAATAAAAAATTAGGGTACTTCAACAAAGGATTATATATTCAATAGGAAGGAGTTTTCGGTAATTCGTCAAACAGAAATGAGCATATTATGACAAAAATGCCTAACTACCTATTTGATGGCCGCGCAAAACATTTGCAGTGATCCTTAACTTGACTCTAGCTATTATTTGAAGTGTTATAATAAATAAAAAAAATGCTCATACATCAAAATAGTGTTATCTATACAAACGTCACAATTTTCCAAAGGTTCTACGATTAGAAATGACTTTAAGAAGGTAAAATTAACTAACTACCTATGTGATCGATACTTGGATTGACAATGCTTAATATTTCATGATAACTAATAAATAAAAAATTAGGGTACTTCAACAAAGGATTATATATTCAATAGGAAGGAGTTTTCGGCAATTCGTCAAACAGAAATGAGCATAATATGACAAAAATGCCTAACTACCTATTTGATCGCCGCGCAAAACATTTGCAGAGATCCTTAACTTGACTCTAGTTATTTTTTGAAGCGTAATAACAAATAAAAAAATGATCATACATCAACATAGTGTTATCCATACAAAAGTCACAATTTTCCTTAGTTTTGCAGTGATCCTTAACTTGACTCTAGCTATTATTTGAAGAATTATAATAAATAAAAAAAATGCTCATACATCAAAATAGTGTTATCTATACAAACGTCACAATTTTCCAAAGGTTCTACGATTAGAAATGACTTTAAGAAGGTAAAATTAACTAACTACGTATTTGATCGATACTTGGATTGACAATGCTTAATATTTCAAGATAACTAATAAATAAAAAATTGGGTTCTTCCACAAAGGATTATATATTCAATAGGTAGGAGTTTTCGGCAATTAGTCAAACAGAAATGAGCATAATATTACAAAAATACCTAACTACTTTTTTTATCGCCGCGCAAAAAATTTGTAGAGATCCTTAACTTGACTATAGTTATTTTTTGAAGCGTAATAACAAATAAAAAAAACGATCTTACGTCAACATAGTGTTATCTATACAAAAGTCACAATTTTCCTTAGTTTTGCGGGAAGAAATGACTTTAGGAAGGTAAAATTAACTAACTACGTATTTGATCGATACTTGGATTGACAATGCTTAATATTTCAAGATAACTAATAAATAAAAAATTAGGGTTCTTCAACAAAGGATTATATATTCAATAGGTAGGAGTTTTCGTTAATTCGTCAAAAAGAAATGGGCATAATATGACAAAAATGCCTAACTACCTATTTTATCGCCGCGCAAAACATTTGCAATGATCCTTAACTTGACTCTAGCTATTTTTTGAAGCTTAATAACAAATAAAAAAATGATCATACATCAACATAATGTTATCTATGCAAAAGTCACAATTTTCCTAAGGTTCAATGGTTAGAAATGACTTTAAGAAGGTAAAATTCACTAACTACCTGTTTGATCGATACTTGGATTGACAAAGCTTAATATTTCAAGATAACTAATAAATACAAAATTAGGGTACTTCAACAAAGGATTATATATTCAATAGGAAGGAGTTTTCGGCAATTCGCCAAAAAGAAATGAGCATAATTTGACAAAAATGGCTAACTACCTTTTTGATCGCCGCACAAAACATTTGCAGAGATCCTTAACTTGACTCTAGTTATTTTTTGAAGCGTAATGACAAATAAAAAAAATGATTATACATCAACAAAGTGTTATCTATACAAAAGTCGCAATTTTCTTAAGGTTCTACGGTTAGAAATGACTTTAAGAAGGCAAAATTAACTAACTACGTATTTGATCGATACTTGGAATGACATTGCCAAATATTTTAAGATAACTAATAAATACAAAATTAGGGTACTTCAACAAAGGATTATATATTCAATAGGTAGGAGGTTTCGGCAATTCATCAAACAGAAATTATCATAATATGACAAAAATGCCTAACTACCTATTTGATCGCTGCGCAAAACATTTGCAGAGATCCTTAACTTGACTCTAGTTATTTTTTGAAGCGTAATAACAAATAAAAAAATGATCATACATCAACATAGTGTTATCCATACAAATGTCACAATTTTCCTTAGTTCTGCGGGAAGAAATGACTTTAGGAAGGTAAAATTAACTAACTACGTATTTGATCGCTACTTGGATTGAGAATACTTAATATTTCAAGATAACTAATAAATAAAAAATTAGGGTTCTTCGACAAAGGATTATATATTCAATAGGAAGGAGTTTTCGGCAATTCGTCAAACAGAAATGAGCATAATATGACAAAAATGCCTAACTACCTATTTGATGGCCGCGCAAAACATTTGCAGTGATCCTTAACTTGACTCTAGCTATTATTTGAAGCGTTATAATAAATAAAAAAATGATCATACATCCAAATAGTGTTATCTATACAAACGTCACAATTTTCCAAAGATTCTACGGTTAGAAATGATTTTAAGAAGGTAAAATTAACTAACTACCTATGTGATCGATACTTGGATTGACAATGCTTAATATTTCAAGATAACTAATAAATAAAAAATTAGGGTTCTTCAACAAAGGATTATATATTCAATAGGTAGGAGTTTTCGGCAATTCGTCAAACAGAAATGGGCATATTATGACAAAAATGCCTAACTACCTATTTGATCGCCGCGCAAAACATTTGTAATGATCCTTAACATGACTCTAGCTATTTTTTGAAGCGTAATAACAAATAAAAAAATGATCATACATCAACATAGTGTTATCTATACAAAAGTCACAATTTTCCTAAGGTTCTACGGTTAGAAATGATATTAAGAAGGTAAAATTAACTAACTACGTATTTGATCGATACTTGGATTGACAATACTTAATATTTCAAGATAACTAATAAATAAAAAATTAGGGTACTTCAACAAAGGATTATATATTCAATAGGAAGGAGATTTCGGCAATTCGCCAAAAAGAAATGAGCATAATTTGACAAAAATGGCTAACTACCTTTTTGATCGCCGCGCAAAACATTTGCAGAGATCCTTAACTTGACTCTAGTTATTTTTTGAAGCGTAATGACAAATAAAAAAATGATTATACATCAACAAAGTGTTATCTATACAAAAGTCGCAATTTTCCTAAGGTTCTACGGTTAGAAATGACTTTAAGAAGGCAAAATTAACTAACTACGTATTTGATCGATACTTGGAATGACATTGCCTACTATTTTAAGATAACTAATAAATACAAAATTAGGGTACTTCAACAAAGGATTATATATTCAATAGGTAGGAGTTTTCGGCAATTCGTCAAACAGAAATGAGCATAATATGACAAAAATGCCTAACTAACAATTTGATCGCCGCGCAAAACATTTGCAGAGATCCTTAACTTGACTCTAGTTATTTTTTGAAGCGTAATAACAAATAAAAAAATGATCATACATCAACATAATGTTATCTATGCAAAAGTCACAATTTTCCAAAGGTTCTACGGTTAGAAATGACTTTAAGAAGGCAAAATTAACTAACTACCTATTTGATCGATACTTGGATTGACAGTGCTTAATATTTCAAGATAACTAAGAAATAAAAAATTAGGGTACTTCAACAAAGGATTATATATTCAAAAGGTCGGAGTTTTCGGCAATTAGTCAAACAGAAATGAGCGTAATATGACAAAAATGCTTAACTACCTATTTGATCGCCGCGCAAAACATTTGCAGTGATCCTTAACTTGACTCTAGCTATTTTTTGAACCGTAATAACAAATAAAAAAATGATCATACATCAACATAATGTTATCTCTGCAAAAGTCACAATTTTCCTAAGGTTCAATGGTTACAAATGACTTTAAGAAGGTAAAATTCACTAACTTCCTGTTTAATCGATACTTGGATTGACAAAGCTTAATATTTCAAGATAACTAATAAATAAAAAATTAGGGTACTTCAACAAAGGATTATATATTCAATAGGAAGGAGATTTCGGCAATTCGCCAAAAAGAAATGAGCATAATTTGACAAAAATGGCTAACTACCTTTTTGATCGCCGCGCAAAACATTTGCAGAGATCCTTAACTTGACTCTAGTTATTTTTTGAAGCGTAATGACAAATAAAAAAATGATTATACATCAACAAAGTGTTATCTATACAAAAGTCGCAATTTTCCTAAGGTTCTACGGTTAGAAATGACTTTAAGAAGGCAAAATTAACTAACTACGTATTTGATCGATACTTGGAATGACATTGCCTAATATTTTAAGATAACTAATAAATACAAAATTAGGGTACTTCAACAAAGGATTATATATTCAATAGGTAGGAGTTTTCGGCAATTCGTCAAACAGAAATGAGCATAATATGACAAAAATGCCTAACTAACAATTTGATCGCCGCGCAAAACATTTGCAGAGATCCTTAACTTGACTCTAGTTATTTTTTGAAGCGTAATAACAAATAAAAAAATGATCATACATCAACATAGTGTTATCCATACAAAAGTCACAATTTTCCTTAGTTCTGCGGGAAGAAATGACTTTAGGAAGGAAAAATTAACTAACTACGTATTTGATCGATACTTGGATTGACAATGCTTAATATTTCAAGATAACTAATAAATAAAAAATTAGGGTACTTCAACAAAGGATTATATATTCAATAGGTTGGAGTTTTCGGAAATTCTTCATACAGAAATGAGCATAATATGAGAAAACTGCCTAACTATCTATTTGATGGCCGTGCAAAACATTTACAGTGATCCTTAACTAGACTCTAGCTATTGTTTGAAGCGTTATAATAAATTAAAAAAATGATCATACATCAACATAGTGTTATCTATACAAAAGTCACAATTTTCCTATGGTTCTTCGAGTAGAAATTACTTTAAGAATGTAAAATTAACTAACTACATATTTGATCGATACTTGGATTGACAGTGCTTAATATTTCAAGATAACTAAGAAATAAAAAATTAGGGTACTTCAACAAAGGATTATATATTCAATAGGTAGGAGTTTTCGGCAATTCGTCAAACAGAAATGAGCATAATATGACAAAAATGCCTAACTACCTATTTGATCGCCGCACAAAACATTTGCAGAGATCCTTAACTTGACTCTACTTATTTTTTGAAGCGTAATAACAAATAAAAAAAATGATCATACGTCAACATAGTGTTATCTATACTAAAGTCGCAATTTTCAAAAGGTTCTTGGGGAAGAAATGACTTTAACAAGGTAAAATTAACTAACTACCTATTTAATCGATACTTGGATTGACATTGCTTAATATTACAAGATAAATAATAAATACAAAATTGGGGTTCTTCAACAAAGGAATATATATTCAATAGGTAGGAGTTTTCGGCAATTCGTCAAACAGAAATGAGCATAATATGACAAAAATGCCTGACTACCTATTTGATCGCCGCGCAAAACATTTGCAGTGATCCGTAACTTGACTCTAGCTATTTTTTGAACCGTAATAACCAATAAAAAAATGATCATACATCAACATAGTGTTATCTATACAAAAGTCACAATTTTCCTAAGGTTCTACGGTTAGAAATGACTTTAAGAAGGTAAAATTAACTAACTACGTATTTGATCGATACTTGGATTGACAATACTTAATATTTCAAGATAACTAATAAATAAAAAATTAGGGTACTTCAACAAAGGATTATATATTCAATAGGAAGGAGTTTTCGGTAATTCGTCAAACAGAAATGAGCATATTATGACAAAAATGCCTAACTACCTATTTGATGGCCGCGCAAAACATTTGCAGTGATCCTTAACTTGACTCTAGCTATTATTTGAAGTGTTATAATAAATAAAAAAAATGCTCATACATCAAAATAGTGTTATCTATACAAACGTCACAATTTTCCAAAGGTTCTACGATTAGAAATGACTTTAAGAAGGTAAAATTAACTAACTACCTATGTGATCGATACTTGGATTGACAATGCTTAATATTTCATGATAACTAATAAATAAAAAATTAGGGTACTTCAACAAAGGATTATATATTCAATAGGAAGGAGTTTTCGGCAATTCGTCAAACAGAAATGAGCATAATATGACAAAAATGCCTAACTACCTATTTGATCGCCGCGCAAAACATTTGCAGAGATCCTTAACTTGACTCTAGTTATTTTTTGAAGCGTAATAACAAATAAAAAAATGATCATACATCAACATAGTGTTATCCATACAAAAGTCACAATTTTCCTTAGTTTTGCAGTGATCCTTAACTTGACTCTAGCTATTATTTGAAGCGTTATAATAAATAAAAAAAATGCTCATACATCAAAATAGTGTTATCTATACAAACGTCACAATTTTCCAAAGGTTCTACGATTAGAAATGACTTTAAGAAGGTAAAATTAACTAACTACGTATTTGATCGATACTTGGATTGACAATGCTTAATATTTCAAGATAACTAATAAATAAAAATTTGGGTTCTTCCACAAAGGATTATATATTCAATAGGTAGGAGTTTTCGGCAATTAGTCAAACAGAAATGAGCATAATATTACAAAAATACCTAACTACTTTTTTTATCGCCGCGCAAAAAATTTGTAGAGATCCTTAACTTGACTATAGTTATTTTTTGAAGCGTAATAACAAATAAAAAAAATGATCATACGTCAACATAGTGTTATCTATACAAAAGTCACAATTTTCCTTAGTTCTGCGGGAAGAAATGACTTTAAGAAGGTAAAATTAACTAACTACGTATTTGATCGATACTTGGATTGACAATGCTTAATATTTCAAGATAACTAATAAATAAAAAATTAGGGTTCTTCAACAAAGGATTATATATTCAATAGGTAGGAGTTTTCGGCAATTCGTCAAACAGAAATGAGCATAATATGACAAAAATGCCTAACAACCTATTTGATCGCCGCGCAAAACATTTGCAGAGATCCTTAACTTGACTCTAGTTATTTTTTGAAGCGTAATGACAAATAAAAAAATGATTATACATCAACAAAGTGTTATCTATACAAAAGTCGCAATTTTCCTAAGGTTTTACGGTTAGAAATGACTTTAAGAAGGCAAAATTAACTAACTACGTATTTGATCGATACTTGGAATGACATTGTCTAATATTTTAAGATAACTAATAAATACAAAATTAGGGTACTTCAACAAAGGATTATATATTCAATCGGTAGGAGTTTTCGGCGATTCGTCAAACAGAAATGAGCATAATATGACAAAAATGCCTAACTAACAATTTGATCGCCGCGCAAAACATTTGCAGAGATCCTTAACTTGACTCTAGTTATTTTTTGAAGCGTAATAACAACTAAAAAAATGATCATACATCAACGTAGTTTTATCCATACAAAAGTCACAATTTTCCTTAGTTCTGCGGGAAGAAATGACTTTAGGAAGGAAAAATTAACTAACTACGTATTTGATCGATACTTGGATTGACAATGCTTAATATTTCAAGATAACTAATAAATAAAAAATTAGGGTACTTCAACAAAGGATTATATATTCAATAGGTTGGAGTTTTCGGTAATTCGTCATACAGAAATGAGCATAATTTGACAAAACTGCCTAACTATCTATTTGATGGCCGTGCAAAACATTTACAGTGATCCTTAACTAGACTCTAGCTATTGTTTGAAGCGTTATAATAAATTAAAAAAATGATCATACATCAACATAGTGTTATCTATACTAAAGTCACAATTTTCCTATGGTTCTTCGAGTAGAAATTACTTTAAGAATGTAAAATTAACTAACTACATATTTGACCGATACTTGGATTGACAGTGCTTAATATTTCAAGATAACTAAGAAATAAAAAATTAGGGTACTTCAACAAAGGATTATATATTCAATAGGTAGGAGTTTTCGGCAATTCGTCAAACAGAAATGAGCATAATATGACAAAAATGCCTAACTACCTATTTGATCGCCGCACAAAACATTTGCAGAGATCCTTAACTTGACTCTAGTTATTTTTTGAAGCGTAATAACAAATAAAAAAAATGATCATACGTCAACATAGTGTTATCTATACTAAAGTCGCAATTTTCAAAAGGTTCTTGGGGAAGAAATGACTTTAACAAGGTAAAATTAACTAACTACCTATTTGATCGATACTTGGATTGACAATGCTTAATATTTCAAGATAACCAATAAATAAAAAATTAGGGTTCTTCAACAAAGGATTATATATTCAATAGGTAGGAGTTTTCGGCAATTCGACAAACAGAAATGAGCATAATATGACAAAGATGCCTAACTATCTACTTGATCGCCGCCTAAAACATTTACAGTGATCCTTAACTTGACTCAAACTATTTTTTGAAGTTTAATAACAAATAAAAAAATGATCATACATCAATATAGTGTTATCTATACAAAAGGCGCAATTTTCCTAAGGTTCTAGGGTTAGAAATGACTTTAAGAAGGTAAAATTAACTAAATACATATTTGATCGATACTTGGATTGACAATGCTTAATATTTCAAAGTAACTAATAAATAAAAAATTAGGGTACTTCAACAAAGGATTATATATTCAATAGGTAGGATTTTTCGGTAATTCATCAAACAGAAATGACCATAATATGACAAAATTGCCTAACTATCTATTTGATGGCCGTGCAAAACGTTTACAGTGATCCTTAATTTGACTCTAGCTATTGTTTGATGGGTTATAATAAATAAATAAAAAATGATCATACATCAAAATAGTGTTATCTATACAAAAGTCACAATTTTCCTATGGTTCTTCGAGTAGAAATTACTTTAAGAATGTAAAATTAACTAACTACCTATTTGATCGATACTTGGATTGACAGTGCTTATTATTTCAAGATAACTAAGAAATAAAAAATTAGGGTACTTCAACAAAGGATTATATATTCAATAAGTAGGAGTTTTCGGCAATTAGTCAACATAAATGGGCATAATATGACAAAAATACCTAACTACCATTTTGATCGCCGCGCAAAACATTTGTTGAGATCCTAAACTTGACTCTAGGTATTTTTTGAAGCGTAATAACAAATAAAAAAAATGATCATACGTCAACATAGTGTTATCTATACAAAAGTCGCAATTTTCCAAAGGTTCTGCGGGAAGAAATGACTTTAACAAGGTAAAATTAACTAACTACGTATTTGATCGATACTTGGATTGACAATGCTTAATATTTCAAGATAACTAATAAATAAAAATTAGGGTACTTCAACAAAGGATTATATATTCAACAGGTATGAGTTTTCGGCAATTCGTCAAACAGAAATGAGCATAATATGACAAAAATGCCTAACTACCTATTTGATGGCCGCGTAAAACATTTGCAGTGATTCTTAACTTGACTCTAGCTATTATTTGAAGCGTTATAATAAACAAAAAATGATCATACATCAAAATAGTGTTATCTATACAAACGTCACAATTTTCCAAAGGTTCTACGGTTAGAAATGACTTTAAGAAGGTAAAATTAACTAACTACCTATGTGATCGATACTTGGATTGACAATGCGTAATATTTCAAGATAACTAATAAATAAAAAATTAGGGTTCTTCAACAAAGGATTATATATTCAATAGGTAGGAGTTTTCGGCAATTCGTCAAACAGAAATGGGCATAATATGACAAAAATGCCTAACTACCAATTTGATCGCCGCGCAAAACATTTGCAATGATCCTTAACTTGACTCTAGCTATTTTTTGAAGCGTAATAACAAATAAAAAAATGATCATACATCAACATAATGTTATCTATGCAAAATTCACAATTTTCCTAAGGTTCAATGGTTAGAAATGACTTTAAGAAGGTAAAATTAACTAACTACCTATTTGATCGATACTTGGATTGACAAAGCTTAATTTTTCAAGATAACTAATAAATGAAAAATTAGGGTACTTCAACAAAGGATTATATATTCAATAGGTAGGAGTTTTCGGCAATTCGCCAAAAAGAAATGAGCATAATTTGACAAAAATGGCTAACTACCTTTTTGATCTCCGCGCAAAACATTGGCAGAGATCCTTAACTTGACTCTAGCTATTTTTGGAAGCGTAATAACAAATAAAAAAATGATCATACATCAACATAATGTTATCTATGCAAAATTCACAATTTTCCTAAGGTTCAATGGTTAGAAATGACTTTAAGAAGGTAAAATTAACTAACTACCTATTTGATCGATACTTGGATTGACAATGCTTAATATTTCAAGATAACCAATAAATAAAAAATTAGGGTTCTTCAACAAAGGATTATATATTCAATAGGTATGAGTTTTCGGCAATTCGACAAACAGAAATGAGCATAATATGACAAAAATGCCTAACTATCTATTTGATCGCCGCCTAAAACATTTGCAGTGATCCTTAACTTGAGTCAAGCTATTTTTTGAAGTGTAATAACAAATAAAAAAATGATTATACATCAACATAGTGTTATCTATACAAAAGGCGCAATTTTCGTAAGGTTCTACGGTTAGAAATGACTTTAAGAAGGTAAAATTAACTAAATACATATTTGATCGATACTTGGATTGACAATGCTTAATATTTCAAAATAACTAATAAATAAAAAATTAGGGTACTTCAACAAAGGATTATATATTCAATAGGTAGGATTTTTCGGTAATTCGTCAAATAGAAATGACCATAATATGACAAAACTGCCTAACTATCTATTTGATGGCCGTGCAAAACGTTTACAGTAATCCTTAATTTGACTCTAGCTATTGTTTGATGGGTTATAATAAATAAATAAAAAATGATCATACATCAACATAGTGTTATCTATACAAAAGTCACAATTTTCCTATGGTTCTTCGAGTAGAAATTACTTTAAGAATGTAAAATTAACTAACTACCTATTTGATCGATACTTGGATTGACAGTGCTTATTATTTCAAGATAACTAAGAAATAAAAAATTAGGGTACTTCAACAAAGGATTATATATTCAATAAGTATGAGTTTTCGGCAATTAGTCAACATAAATGGGCATAATATGACAAAAATACCTAACTACCATTTTGATCGCCGCGCAAAACATTTGTAGAGATCCTTAACTTGACTCTAGGTATTTTTTGAAGCGTAATAACAAATAAAAAAAATGATCATACGTCAACATAGTGTTATCTATACAAAAGTCGCAATTTTCCAAAGGTTCTGCGGGAAGAAATGACTTTAAGAAGGTAAAATTAACTAACTACGTATTTGATCGATACTTGGATTGACAATGCTTAATATTTCAAGATAATTAATAAATAAAAATTTGGGTTCTTCCACAAAGGATTATATATTCAATAGGTAGGAGTTTTCGGCAATTCGTCAAACAGAAATGGGCATAATATGACAAAAATGCCTAACTACCTATTTGATCGCCGCGCAAAACATTTGCAATGATCCTTAACATGACTCTAGCTATTTTTTGAAGCGTAATAAGAAATAAAAAAATGATCATACATCAACATAATGTTATCTATGCAAAATTCACAATTTTCCTAAGGTTCAATGGTTAGAAATGACTTTAAGAAGGTAAAATTAACTAACTACCTATTTGATCGATACTTGGATTGACAAAGCTTAATTTTTCAAGATAACTAATAAATGAAAAATTAGGGTACTTCAACAAAGGATTATATATTCAATAGGTAGGAGTTTTCGGCAATTCGCCAAAAAGAAATGAGCATAATTTGACAAAAATGGCTAACTACCTTTTTGATCTCCGCGCAAAACATTGGCAGAGATCCTTAACTTGACTCTAGCTATTTTTGGAAGCGTAATAACAAATAAAAAAATGATCATACATCAACATAATGTTATCTATGCAAAATTCACAATTTTCCTAAGGTTCAATGGTTAGAAATGACTTTAAGAAGGTAAAATTAACTAACTACCTATTTGATCGATACTTGGATTGACAATGCTTAATATTTCAAGATAACCAATAAATAAAAAATTAGGGTTCTTCAACAAAGGATTATATATTCAATAGGTATGAGTTTTCGGCAATTCGACAAACAGAAATGAGCATAATATGACAAAAATGCCTAACTATCTATTTGATCGCCGCCTAAAACATTTGCAGTGATCCTTAACTTGAGTCAAGCTATTTTTTGAAGTGTAATAACAAATAAAAAAATGATTATACATCAACATAGTGTTATCTATACAAAAGGCGCAATTTTCGTAAGGTTCTACGGTTAGAAATGACTTTAAGAAGGTAAAATTAACTAAATACATATTTGATCGATACTTGGATTGACAATGCTTAATATTTCAAAATAACTAATAAATAAAAAATTAGGGTACTTCAACAAAGGATTATATATTCAATAGGTAGGATTTTTCGGTAATTCGTCAAATAGAAATGACCATAATATGACAAAACTGCCTAACTATCTATTTGATGGCCGTGCAAAACGTTTACAGTAATCCTTAATTTGACTCTAGCTATTGTTTGATGGGTTATAATAAATAAATAAAAAATGATCATACATCAACATAGTGTTATCTATACAAAAGTCACAATTTTCCTATGGTTCTTCGAGTAGAAATTACTTTAAGAATGTAAAATTAACTAACTACCTATTTGATCGATACTTGGATTGACAGTGCTTATTATTTCAAGATAACTAAGAAATAAAAAATTAGGGTACTTCAACAAAGGATTATATATTCAATAAGTATGAGTTTTCGGCAATTAGTCAACATAAATGGGCATAATATGACAAAAATACCTAACTACCATTTTGATCGCCGCGCAAAACATTTGTAGAGATCCTTAACTTGACTCTAGGTATTTTTTGAAGCGTAATAACAAATAAAAAAAATGATCATACGTCAACATAGTGTTATCTATACAAAAGTCGCAATTTTCCAAAGGTTCTGCGGGAAGAAATGACTTTAAGAAGGTAAAATTAACTAACTACGTATTTGATCGATACTTGGATTGACAATGCTTAATATTTCAAGATAATTAATAAATAAAAATTTGGGTTCTTCCACAAAGGATTATATATTCAATAGGTAGGAGTTTTCGGCAATTCGTCAAACAGAAATGGGCATAATATGACAAAAATGCCTAACTACCTATTTGATCGCCGCGCAAAACATTTGCAATGATCCTTAACATGACTCTAGCTATTTTTTGAAGCGTAATAAGAAATAAAAAAATGATCATACATCAACATAATGTTATCTATGCAAAAGTCACAATTTTCCTAAGGTTCAATGGTTAGAAATGACTTTAAGAAGGTAAAATTAACTAACTACCTGTTTGATCGATACTTGGATTGACAAAGCTTAATATTTAAAGATAACTAATAAATAAAAAATTAGGGTACTTCAACAAAGGATTATATATTCAATAGGTAGGAGTTTTCGGCAATTCGACAAAAAGAAATGAGCATAATTTGACAAAAAATGGCTAACTACCTTTTTGATCGCCGCGCAAAACATTTGCAGAGATCCTTAACTTGACTCTATTTATTTTTTGAAGCGTAATGGCAAATAAAAAAATGATTATACATCAACATAGTGTTATCTATACAAAAGTCGCAATTTTCCTAAGGTTCTACGGTTAGAAATGATTTTAAGAAGGCAAAATTAACTAACTACGTATTTGATCGATACTTGGAATGACATTGCCTAATATTTGAAGATAACTAATAAATACAAAATTAGGGTACTTCCACAAAGGATTATATATTCAATAGGTAGGAGTTTTCGGCAATTCGTCAACCAGAAATGAGCATAATATGACAAAAATAACTAACTACCTATTTGATCGCCGCGCAAAACATTTGCAGAGATCCTTAACTTGAGTCTAGTTATTTTTTGAAGCGTAATAACAAAGAAAAAAAATGATCATACATCAACATAGTGTTATCCATACAAATGTGGCAATTTTCCTAAGGTTCTGCGGGAAGAAATGATTTTAAGAAGGCAAAATTAACTAACTACCTATTTGATCGATACTTGGATTGACAATGCTTAATATTTCAAGATAACCAATAAATAAAAAATTAGGGTTCTTCAACAAAGGATTATATATTCAAAAGGTAGGAGTTTTCGGCAATTCGACATACAGAAATGAGCATAATATGACAAAAATGCCTAACTATCTACTTGATCGCCGCCTAAAACATTTGCAGTGATCCTTAACTTGACTCAAGCTATTTTTTGAAGTGTAATAACAAATAAAAAAATGATCATACATCAACATAGTGTTATCTATACAAAAGGCGCAATTTTCCTAAGGTTCTACGGTTAGAAATGACTTTAAGAAGGTAAAATTAACTAAATACATATTTGATCGATACTTGGATTGACAATGCTTAATATTTCAAAATAACTAATAAATAAAAAATTAGGGTACTTCAACAAAGGATTATATATTCAATAGGTATGATTTTTCGGTAATTCGTCAAACAGAAATGACAATAATATGACAAAATTGCCTAACTATCTATTTCATGGCCGTGCAAAACATTTACATTGAGCCTTAATTTGACTCTAGCTATTGTTTGATGGGTTATAATAAATAAAAAAAATGATCATACATCAACATAGTGTCATCTATACAAAAGTCACAATTTTCCTATGGTTCTTCGAGTAGAAATTACTTTAAGAATGTAAAATTAACTAACTACCTATTTGATCGATATTTGGATTGACAGTGCTTATTATTTCAAGATAACTAAGAAATAAAAAATTAGGGTACTTCAACAAAGGATTATATATTCAATAGGTAGGAGATTTCGGCAATTAGTCAACATAAATGGGCATAATATGACAAAAATACCTAACTACCATTTTGATCGCCGCGTAAAACATTTGTAGAGATCCGTAACTTGTCTCTAGGTATTTTTTGAAGCGTAATAACAAATAAAAAAATGATCATACGTCAACATAGTGTTATCTATACAAAAGTCGCAATTTTCCAAAGGTTCTTCGGGAAGAAATGACTTTAAGAAGGAAAAATTAACTAACTACCAATTTGATCGATACTTGGATTGACATTGCTTAAAATTTCAAGATAACTAATAAATAAAAAATTAGGGTTCTTCAACAAAGGAATATATATTCAACGGGTAGGAGTTTTCGGCAATTCGTCAAACAGAAATGAGCTTAATATGACAAAAATGCCTAACTACCTTTTTGATGGCCGCGTAAAACATTTGCAGTGACCCTTAACTTGACTCTAGCTATTATTTGAAGCGTTATAATAAACAAAAAATGATCATACATCAAAATAGTGTTATCTATACAAACGTCACAATTTTCCAAAGGTTCTACGATTAGAAATGACTTTAAGATGGTAAAATTAACTAACTACCTATGTGATCGATACTTGGATTGACAATGCTTAATATTTCAAGATAACTAATAAATAAAAAATTAGGGTTCTTCAACAAAGGATTATATATTCAATAGGTAGGAGTTTTCGGCAATTCGTCAAACAGAAATGGGCATAATATGACAAAAATGCCTAACTACCTATTTTATCGCCGCGCAAAACATTTGCAATGATCCTTAACTTGACTCTAGCTATTTTTTGAAGCATAATAACAAATAAAAAAATGATCATACATCAACATAATGTTATCTATGCAAAATTCACAATTTTCCTAAGGTTCAATGGTTAGAAATGACTTTAAGAAGGTAAAATTAACTAACTACCTATTTGATCGATACTTGGATTGACAAAGCTTAATTTTTCAAGATAACTAATAAATGAAAAATTAGGGTACTTCAACAAAGGATTATATATTCAATAGGTAGGAGTTTTCGGCAATTCGCCAAAAAGAAATGAGCATAATTTGACAAAAATGGCAAACTACCTTTTTGATCGCCGCGCAAAACATTTGCAGAGATCTTTAAATTGACTCTAGTTATTTTTTGAAGCGTAATGACAAATAAAAAAAAAGATTATACATCAACATAGTGTTATCTATACAAAATTCGCAATTTTCCTAAGGTTCTACGGTTAGAAATGACTTTAAGAAGGCAAAATTAACTAACTACGTATTTGATCGATACTTGGAATGACATTGCCTAATATTTGAAGATAACCAATAAATACAAAATTAGGGTACGTCAACAAAGGAATATATATTCAATAGGTAGGAGTTTTCGGCAATTCGTCAAGCAGAAATGAGCATAATATGACAAAAATAACTAACTACCTATTTGATCGCCGCGCAAAACATTTGCAGAGATCCTTAACTTGAGTCTAGTTATTTTTTGAAGCGTAATAACAAATAAAAAAAATGATCATACATCAACATAGTGCTATCCATACAAATGTCGCAATTTTCCTACGGTTCTGCGGGAAGAAATGATATTAAGAAGGTAAAATTAACTAACTACCTATTTGATAGATACTTGGATTGACAGTTCTTATTATTTCAAGATCACTAAGAAATAAAAAATTAGGGTACTTCAACAAAGGATTATATATTCAATAGGTAGGAGTTTTCGGCAATTAGTCAAACAGAAATGAGCATAATATGACAAAAATACCTAACTACCAATTTGATCGCCGCGCAAAACATTTGTAGAGATCCTTAACTTGACTCTAGGTATTTATTGAGGCGTAATAACAAATAAAAAAAATGATCATACGTCAACATAGTGTTATCTATACCAAAGTCGTAATTTTCCAAAGGTTCTTCGGGAAGTAATGACTTTAAGAAGGTAAAATTTACTAACTACCTATGTGATCGATACTTGGATTGACAATGCTTAATATTTCAAGATAACTAATAAATAAAAAATTAGGGTTCTTCAACAAAGGATTATATATTCAATAGGTAGGAGTTTTCGGCAATTCGTCAAACAGAAATGGGCATAATATGACAAAAATGCCTAACTACCTATTTGATCGCCGCGCAAAACATTTGCAATGATCCTTAACTTGACTCAATCTATTTTTTGAAGCGTAATAACAAATAAAAAAATGATCATACATCAACATAATGTTATCTATGCAAAAGTCACAATTTTCCTAAGGTTCAATGGTTAGAAATGACTTTAAGAAGGTAAAATTAACTAACTACCTATTTGATCGATACTTGGATTGACAAAGCTTAATTTTTCAAGATAACTAATAAATAAAAAATTAGGGTACTTCAACAAAGGATTATATATTCAATAGGTAGGAATTTTCGGCAATTCGCCAAAAAGAAATGAGCATAATTTGACAAAAATGGGTAACTACCTTTTTGATCGCCGCGCAAAACATTTGCAGAGGTCCTTAACTTGACTCTAGTTATTGTTTGAAGCGTAATGACAAATAAAAAAATGATTATACATAAACATTGTGTTATCTATACAAAAGTCGCAATTTTCCTAAGGTTCTACGGTTAGAAATGACTTTAAGAAGGCAAAATTAACTAACAACGTATTTGATCGATACTTGGAATGACATTGCCTAATATTTGAAGATAACTAATAAATACAAATTTAGGGTACGTCAACAAAGGATTATATATTCAATAGGTAGGAGTTTGCGGCAATTCGTCAAACAGAAATGAGCATAATATGACAAAAATGACAAACTACCTATTTGATCGCCGCACAAAACATTTACAGAGATCCTTAACTTGAGTCTAGTTATTTTTTTAAGCGTAATAACAAATAAAAAAAATGATCATACATCAACATAGTGTTATCCATACAAATGTCGCAATTTTCCTAAGGTTCTGCGGGAAGAAATGATTTTAAGAAGGTAAAATTAACTAACTACCTATTTGATCGATACTTGGATTGACAATGCTTAATATTTCAAGATAACCAATAAATAAAAAATTAGGGTTCTTCAACAAAGGACTATATATTCAATAGGTAGGAGTTTTCGGCAATTCGTCAAACAGAAATGAGCATAATATGACAAAAATGGCTAACTACCTTTTTGATCGCCGTGCAAAACATTTGCAGAGGTCCTTAACTTGACTCTAGTTATTGTTTGAAGCGTAATGACAAATAAAAAAATGATTATACATCAACATAGTGTTATCTATACAAAAGTCGCAATTTTCCTAAGGTTCTACGGTTAGAAATGACTTTAAGAAGGCAAAATTAACTAACTACGTATTTGATCGATACTTGGAATGACATTGCCTAATATTTGAAGATAACTAATAAATACAAATTTAGGGTACGTCAACAAAGGATTACATATTCAATAGGTAGGAGTTTTCGGCAATTCGTCAAACAGAAATGAGCATAATATGACAAAAATGACTAACTACCTATTTGATCGCCGCGCAAAACATTTACAGAGATCCTTAACTTGAGTCTAGTTATTTTTTGAAGCGTAATAACAAATAAAAAAAATGATCATACATCAACATAGTGTTATCCATACAAATGTGGCAATTTTCCTAAGGTTCTGCGGGAAGAAATGATTTTAAGAAGGTAAAATTAACTAACTACCTATTTGATCGATACTTGGATTGACAATGCTTAATATTTCAAGATAACCAATAAATAAAAAATTAGGGTTCTTCAACAAAGGATTATATATTCAATAGGTAGGAGTTTTCGGCAATTCGTCAAACAGAAATGAGCATAATATGACAAAAATACCTAACTACCTTTTTGTTCGCCGCGCAAAACATTTGCAGAGGTCCTTAACTTGACTCTAGTTATTGTTTGAAGCGTAATGACAAATAAAAAAATGATTATACATCAACATAGTGTTATCTATACAAAAGTCGCAATTTTCCTAAAGTTCTACGGTTAGAAATGACTTTAAGAAGGCAAAATTAACTAACTACGTATTTGATCGATACTTGGAATGACATTGCCTAATATTTGAAGATAACTAATAAATACAAATTTAGGGTACGTCAACAAAGGATTACATATTCAATAGGTAGGAGTTTTCGGCAATTCGTCAAACAGAAATGAGCATAATATGACAAAAATGACTAACTACCTATTTGATCGCCGCGCAAAACATTTACAGAGATCCTTAACTTGAGTCTAGTTATTTTTTGAAGCGTAATAACAAATAAAAAAAATGATCATACATCAACATAGTGTTATCCATACAAATGTGGCAATTTTCCTAAGGTTCTGCGGGAAGAAATGATTTTAAGAAGGTAAAATTAACTAACTACCTATTTGATCGATACTTGGATTGACAATGCTTAATATTTCAAGATAACCAATAAATAAAAAATTAGGGTTCTTCAACAAAGGATTATATATTCAATAGGTAGGAGTTTTCGGCAATTAGTCAACTTAAATGGGCATAATATGACAAAAATACCTAACTACCATTTTGATCGCCAAAACATTTGTAGAGATCCTTAACTTGACTCTAGATATTTTTTGAAGCGTAATAACAAATAAAAAAATGATCATACGTCAACATAGTGTTATCTATACAAAAGTCGCAATTTTCCAAAGGTTCTTCGGGAAGAAATGACTTTAAGAAGGTAAAATTAACTAACTACCTATTTGATCGATACTTGGATTGACATTGATTAATATTTCAAGATAACTAATAAATAAAAAATTAGGGTTCTTCAACAAAGGAATATATATTCAACAGGTAGGAGTTTTCGGCAATTCGTCAAACAGAAATGAGCTTAATATGACAAAAATGCCTAACTACCTTTTTGATGGCCGCGTAAAACATTTGCTGTGATCCTTAACTTGACTCTAGCTATTATTTGAAGCGTTATAATAAACAAAAAATGATCATACATCAAAATAGTGTTATCTAGACAAACGTCACAATTTTCCAAAGGTTCTACGGTTAGAAATGACTTTAAGAAGGTAAAATTAACTAACTACCTATGTGATCGATACTTGGATTGACAATGCTTAATATTTCAAGATAACTATTAAATAAAAAATTAGGGTTCTTCAACAAAGGATTATATATTCAATAGGTAGGAGTTTTCAGCAATTCGTCAAACAGAAATGGGCATAATTTGACAAAAATGCCTAACTACCTATTTGATCGCCGCGCAAAACATTTGCAATGATCCTTAACTTGACTCTAGCTATTTTTTGAAGCGTAATAACAAATAAAAAAATGATCATACATCAACATAATGTTATCTATGCAAAATTCACAATTTTCCTAAGGTTCAATGGTTAGAAATGACTTTAAGAAGGTAAAATTAACTAACTACCTATTTGATCGATACTTGGATTGACAAAGCTTAATTTTTCAAGATAACTAATAAATGAAAAATTAGGGTACTTCAACAAAGGATTATATATTCAATAGGTAGGAGTTTTCGGCAATTCGCCAAAAAGAAATGAGCATAATTTGACAAAAATGGCAAACTACCGTTTTGATCGCCGCGCAAAACATTTGCAGAGATCTTTAACTTGACTCTAGTTATTTTTTGAAGCGTAATGACAAATAAAAAAAAAGATTATACATCAACATAGTGTTATCTATACAAAATTCGCAATTTTCCTAAGGTTCTACGGTTAGAAATGACTTTAAGAAGGCAAAATTAACTAACTACGTATTTGATCGATACTTGGAATGACATTGCCTAATATTTGAAGATAACCAATAAATACAAAATTAGGGTACGTCAACAAAGGAATATATATTCAATAGTTAGGAGTTTTCGGCAATTCGTCAAACAGAAATGAGCATAATATGAGAAAAATGACTAACTACCTATTTGATCGCCGCGCAAAACATTTGCAGAGATCCTTAACTTGAGTCTAGTTATTTTTTGAAGCGAAATAACAAATAAAAAAAATGATCATACATCAACATAGTGTTATCCATACAAATGTCGCAATTTTCCTACGGTTCTGCGGGAAGAAATGATATTAAGAAGGTAAAATTAACTAACTACCTATTTGATAGATACTTGGATTGACAGTTCTTATTATTTCAAGATCACTAAGAAATAAAAAATTAGGGTACTTCAACAAAGGATTATATATTCAATAGGTAGGAGTTTTCGGCAATTAGTCAAACAGAAATGAGCATAATATGACAAAAATACCTAACTACCAATTTGATCGCCGCGCAAAACAATTGTAGAGATCCTTAACTTGACTCTAGGTATTTATTGAGGCGTAATAACAAATAAAAAAAATGATCATACGTCAACATAGTGTTATCTATACCAAAGTCGTAATTTTCCAAAGGTTCTTCGGGAAGTAATGACTTTAAGAAGGTAAAATTTACTAACTACCTATGTGATCGATACTTGGATTGACAATGCTTAATATTTCAAGATAACTAATAAATAAAAAATTAGGGTTCTTCAACAAAGGATTATATATTCAATAGGTAGGAGTTTTCGGCAATTCGTCAAACAGAAATGGGCATAATATGACAAAAATGCCTAACTACCTATTTGATCGCCGCGCAAAACATTTGCAATGATCCTTAACTTGACTCAATCTATTTTTTGAAGCGTAATAACAAATAAAAAAATGATCATACATCAACATAATGTTATCTATGCAAAAGTCACAATTTTCCTAAGGTTCAATGGTTAGAAATGACTTTAAGAAGGTAAAATTAACTAACTACCTATTTGATCAATACTTGGATTGACAAAGCTTAATTTTTCAAGATAACTAATAAATAAAAAATTAGGGTACTTCAACAAAGGATTATATATTCAATAGGTAGGAATTTTCGGCAATTCGCCAAAAAGAAATGAGCATAATTTGACAAAAATGGGTAACTACCTTTTTGATCGCCGCGCAAAACATTTGCAGAGGTCCTTAACTTGACTCTAGTTATTGTTTGAAGCGTAATGACAAATAAAAAAATGATTATACATAAACATTGTGTTATCTATACAAAAGTCGCAATTTTCCTAAGGTTCTACGGTTAGAAATGACTTTAAGAAGGCAAAATTAACTAACAACGTATTTGATCGATACTTGGAATGATATTGCCTAATATTTGAAGATAACCAATAAATACAAATTTAGGGTACGTCAACAAAGGATTATATATTCAATAGGTAGGAGTTTGCGGCAATTCGTCAAACAGAAATGAGCATAATATGACAAAAATGACTAACTACCTATTTGATCGCCGCACAAAACATTTACAGAGATTCTTAACTTGAGTCTAGTTATTTTTTGAAGCGTAATAACAAATAAAAAAAATGATCATACATCAACATAGTGTTATCCATACAAATGTCGCAATTTTCCTAAGGTTCTGCGGGAAGAAATGATTTTAAGAAGGTAAAATTAACTAACCACCTATTTGATCGATACTTGGATTGACAATGCTTAATATTTCAAGATAACCAATAAATAAAAAATTAGGGTTCTTCAACAAAGGATTATATATTCAATAGGTAGGAGTTTTCGGCAATTGGTCAACTTAAATGGCCATAATATGACAAAAATACCTAACTACCATTTTGATCGCCGCGCAAAACATTTGTAGAGATCCTTAACTTGACTCTAGATATTTTTTGAAGCGTAATAACAAATAAAAAAATGATCATACGTCAAGATAGTGTTATCTATACAAAAGTCGCAATTTTCCAAAGGTTCTTCGGGAAGTAATGACTTTAAGAAGGTAAAATTAACTAACTACCTATTTGATCGATACTTGGATTGACATTGCATAATATTTCAAGATAACTAATAAATAAAAAATTAGGGTTCTTCAACAAAGGAATATATATTCAATAGGTAGGAGTTTGCGGCAATTCGTCAAACAGAAATGAGCATAATATGACAAAAATGACTAACTACCTATTTGATCGCCGCACAAAACATTTACAGAGATCCTTAACTTGAGTCTAGTTATTTTTTGAAGCGTAATAACAAATAAAAAAAATGATCATACATCAACATAGTGTTATCCATACAAATGTCGCAATTTTCCTAAGGTTCTGCGGGAAGAAATGATTTTAAGAAGGTAAAATTAACTAACTACCTATTTGATCGATACTTGGATTGACAATGCTTAATATTTCAAGATAACCAATAAATAAAAAATTAGGGTTCTTCAACAAAGGACTATATATTCAATAGGTAGGAGTTTTCGGCAATTCGTCAAACAGAAATGAGCATAATATGACAAAAATGGCTAATTACCTTTTTGATCGCCGCGCAAAACATTTGCAGAGGTCCTTAACTTGACTCTAGTTATTGTTTGAAGCGTAATGACAAATAAAAAAATGATTATACATCAACATAGTGTTATCTATACAAAAGTCGCAATTTTCCTAAGGTTCTACGGTTAGAAATGACTTTAAGAAGGCAAAATTAACTAACTACGTATTTGATCGATACTTGGAATGACATTGCCTAATATTTGAAGATAACTAATAAATACAAATTTAGGGTACGTCAACAAAGGATTACATATTCAATAGGTAGGAGTTTTCGGCAATTCGTCAAACAGAAATGAGCATAATATGACAAAAATGACTAACTACCTATTTGATCGCCGCGCAAAACATTTACAGAGATCCTTAACTTGAGTCTAGTTATTTTTTGAAGCGTAATAACAAATAAAAAAAATGATCATACATCAACATAGTGTTATCCATACAAATGTGGCAATTTTCCTAAGGTTCTGCGGGAAGAAATGATTTTAAGAAGGTAAAATTAACTAACTACCTATTCGATCGATACTTGGATTGACAATGCTTAATATTTCAAGATAACCAATAAATAAAAAATTAGGGTTCTTCAACAAAGGATTATATATTCAATAGGTAGGAGTTTTCGGCAATTAGTCAACTTAAATGGGCATAATATGACAAAAATACCTAACTACCATTTTGATCGCCGCGCAAAACATTTGTAGAGATCCTTAACTTGACTCTAGATATTTTTTGAAGCGTAATAACAAATAAAAAAATGATCATACGTCAACATAGTGTTATCTATACAAAAGTCGCAATTTTCCAAAGGTTCTTCGGGAAGTAATGACTTTAAGAAGGTAAAATTAACTAACTACCTATTTGATCGATACTTGGATTGACATTGCATAATATTTCAAGATAACTAATAAATAAAAAATTAGGGTTCTTCAACAAAGGAATATATATTCAATAGGTAGGAGTTTTCGGCAATTCGTCAAACAGAAATGTGCATAATATGACAAAAATGCCTAACTACCTATATGATCGCCGCGCAAAACATTTGCAGTGATCCTTAACTTGACTCTAGCTATTTTTTGAAGCGTAATAACAAATAAAAAAATGATGATACATCAACATAGTGTTATCTATGCAAAAGACACAATTTTCCTAAGGTTCTACGGTTAGAAATGACTTTAAGAAGGTAAAATTAACTAACTACCTATTTGATCGATACTTGGATTGACATTGATTAATATTTCAAGATAACTAATAAATAAAAAATTAGGGTACTTCAACAAAGGATTATATATTCAATAGGAAGGAGTTTTCGGCAATTCATCAAACTGAAATGAGCATAATATGACAAAAATGCCTAACTACCTATTTGATGGCCGCGCAAAACATTTGTAGTGATCCTTAACTTGACTCTAGCTATTATTTGAAGCGTTATAATAAATAAAAAAAATGATCATATATCAACATAGTGTTATCTATACAAAAGTCACAATTTTCCAAAGGTTCTACGGTTAGAAATGACTTTAAGAAGGTGAAATTAACTAACTACCTATTTGATCGATACTTGGATTGAAAATGCTTAATATTTCAAGATAACCAATAAATAAAAAATTAGGGTTCTTCAACAAAGGATTATATATTCAATAGGTAGGAGTTTACGGCAATTTGTCAAACAGAAATGAGCATAATATGACAAAAATGCCTAACTATCTATTTGATCGCCGCCCAAAACATTTCCAGTGATCCTTAACTTTACTCAAGCTATTTTTTGAAATGTAATAACAAATAAAAAATGATCATACATCAACATAGTGTTATCTATACAAAAGGCGCAATTTTCCTAAGGTTCTACGGTTAGAAATGACTTTAAGAAGGTAAAATTAACTAACTACGTATTTGATCGATACTTGGATTGACAATGCTTAATATTTCAAGATAACTAATAAATAAAAAATTAGGGTACTTCAACAAAGGATTATATATTTAATAGGTAGAATTTTTCGGTAATTCGTCAAACAGAAATGACCATAATATGACAAAACTGCCTAACTATCTATTTGATAGCCGTGCAAAACATTTACAGTGATCCTTAACTTGACTCTAGCTATTTTTTGAAGCGTTATAATAAATAAAAAAATGATCATACATCAACATAGTGTTATCTATGCAAAAGTCAAAATTTTCCTATGGTTCTTCGAGTAGAAATTACTTTAAGAATGTAAAATTAACAAACTACCTATTTGATCGATACTTGGATTGACAGTGCTTATTATTTCAAGATAACTAAGAAATAAAAAATTAGGGTACTTCAACAAAGGATTATATATTCAATAGGTAGGAGTTTTCGGCAATTAGTCAAACAGAAATGAGCATAATATGACAAAAATACCTAACTACCATTTTGATCGCCGCGCAAAACATTTGTAGAGATCCTTAACTTGACTCTAGGTATTTTTTGAAGCGTAATAACAAATAAAAAAAATGATCATACGTCAACATAGTGTTATTGTCGCGACCCTCTTGAGGTTGTCGGGCTCTCGAGGGCTAATTGGCCGTCCTGTATGGTCGGACGCGGGCCTCTCCCAAGGCCCATTACCCAAATCGCAACGGAGGTATGCGTGATCGACTTTCAGTGTGGTCTAGTGACATGTGCTAAGTGTGCATGCCATGGAGTCGCCACCAATCATTTTTTAGGGTATGATTGGACCACCCAATCGAATAGTTGGGAGTTTCTATTCAATTCTGCGAGAACCAGAGAAATGGTTTCGGGGACTTAGTTACGCCAACCGTCAGAGTTGACGCCCTTTCGGTTACTAAGTTGACTGAATTTTCTAGCCTGAGATTTATGCGGATGAGTAAGGTATGAACCATAAATCTAGAAATTCATGCAGATAGGAGTGATTATCCTAGCAATCACAATCAGTAATAAAATGCGCAACTCAAGGAATCTAGATATGCAAATAAATCACATGGCATTCCTAGTAATGCCCTATTTATCAATCACAGCTCAAGAATGATTTAGCTGTCCTAGCCGTTCTACACTCGATCTAACCTAAGAAAAGCATTAGGAAGCATCGCAGGAGTTCGAGAGTACTCACATGGGGTTCGCCGTGCCCTGGTTTGGTCTTGGACGAGCTATCGAGCTCATGCCGACCCGATTATATTTGGGGATCCACTCGGCGTTTTACACCATGAAATCATGTGAAACAAAAACGAACATATTCAGCAAGGGGCATTTATTGTAGATGGTGGTCGATCTAATTGGACATCAAGACTAAAAAAGATGTAGAAATTTACAAATTAAAAGACTCGAATGATATTTTTTTTGCCAAATTCAACTCTATGCGTCATGAAGAAACACATGCAATTGAACTTGAATTTTGACTATTTATGAGTTCAAAATGAAAAGAAAATAAAAATAAAAATATTGACTATTTTTCTATATTTTTACGACATCGAATGCTATTTTTCTTCATTTTTCATGTATTTTTCTATTTTTGGAAAATATTAAAAAATTGAAAAATTATTTTTTTTTATCAAAAATGGTTCCTTTAGCTTGGTCAAGGCTACCAAAGATGATTTTTTAATTTTTTCACTTTTTATATATTTTTTATGAATTTTTAAAAAATAAACTATGAAAGACTGATAAAAAATCAGGTGTCAACAGCTGCCCCTCTTTGAGAGGAATTTCGTCAGAGGTTTCTCTCAAAGACAAGGTGACACCTGTGTTCCGATCGACTCGACTGGGAAAAGAAAAGAAAAGAAAAGAAATCATGACATCCAATTTTCATGCCCATCAATGTGTGCTTTTCCTTAAAAAGAGATGTGCTCATTCAATTCTCTGATATGATGTAAGAAAGTTAAGGAGTAGATAGACTTCCCTGCCCCTTACCTGCCGAACTCTTGCGGCATTTGCTGTGTCTGATGGGTTCAAGTAGATTCCTAAGGACTCGTCATCGGAGTGTCATAGGGATGTTAAGCTCTGACCTGTATGGTAGGTCAAACCATAATGGGATTCCTAACTGATAGGAACCTAAGGAAGACGCATCCCACATTTGGGAATTGGCCAAGGGTTTTGATCCGTGTGGTGGACTAAACTAGAAATGGCTTGCCTAATGTAAGGCTTATTAGGGAAAACGACTCCTCCCGCGTTCGGGATTCATCAAGGTTTTGATCCGTATGGTGGATCGGACCATTGGGTTGATCCTTCAGGCGGTCTCTACCAGTCCTTTGACCCTTCAGGCGGTTTCTACCATTCATTGACCCTTCATGCGGTTTCTACCATTGAGTTAACCCTTCAGGCGGTTTCTACCATTGGTTGACCCTTTAGGCGGTTTCTACCATACATTGACCCTTCAGGCGGTTTCTACCATTATGTTGACCCTTCAGGCGGTTTCTACCATTGATTGACCCTTCAGGCGGTTTCTACCATACATTGACCCTTCAGGCGGTTTCTACCATTGTGCTGACCCTTCAGGCGGTTTCTACCATTGATTGACCCTTCAGGCGGTTTCTACCATTGAGTTGACCCTTCAGGCGGTTTCTACCATTTATGAAATTCCAAATTGATATGAATCAAAGGATGACGTACCCGCTCTTCGGGGCTAGTCGGAGACTCGATCATTCTATGGATCGGTCTTATAAAAGATTTGCCTACTAAAAGGCCTCACTTAAGGATGACCCACCTAGTCTTTAGGGTGGCCAAAAGTCCTGCAGAAAGCTTAGACCTGAAAAAAATTTCCTCGCCAAGAAGATGTTAGTAATCTTTGGGAAGACAATAATTGTCTAACTGACAAAATTCTACGACTTAAGTTTTAGTCATGAAATGTGCATTTTGATTGTTGGAGGTTATCCAAAACATTCCTGCCACATACAGATGTGATCATAAATTCCTTGCACGGAAACTCTAGATCAAACAATTTGAAAATTTCAAAAAGAGTTTGCTCAAAACATCCATTGAAGTATTTCTCATCCAAGAAGGCTCCTCACTGCTCTATGATAATGATCTTTAATAGGGAAAGTGCTCAATTTCCTACGGACATGTGCCTGGGTTTCAGGATCATTCGCAACGCATACATTTCGATCAATCAGGAGGTCTTTCACGGGACCGTAGTGTTAGGCTTGGATATCGGTTTCCAATGGGGACTCACTTTTAAGTCAAGGCCGTTGAACGAAATTTTTCACTATCTGCTCCGGGTTTACAAGTCAAGAACCCTGCAAAATGAGAAAGAAAAAGTCTTGCTCGTACTTCTTTGAGCTAAGTTATACATTAACCCAAGTGTCTTAATCAGAGAAGACTGCTTCAGGATTGTAACATTGGAAGGATTGGGGACCGAAAAAGGCTTGTTTTTTGCCTAGACATTGTGAAGGGTTTGACATTGGTGATCATTGCAAA
Organism: Rhodomyrtus psidioides; assembly: GCA_021437785.1. NCBI lineage: Eukaryota > Viridiplantae > Streptophyta > Magnoliopsida > Myrtales > Myrtaceae > Rhodomyrtus > Rhodomyrtus psidioides. The sequence continues at coordinate 3,848,655 of JAILYB010000059.1, read as the reverse complement.
TTTGCCACATGTCCTTCGAAGAACATCTCCATTTCTTGAAGTGTACACTCCTCTTTTAGAGCGCACAAGGATGTTTAAAAGCGTCTCTTGTTGCATTAAGAGACCGTCTGTTTGTGTGTTTGCTATTTGAGCACGACATCATTTTGGGAGTAGTCATCTTGATCTGACTCCTTTGGAGGGTCTTTTCATCATCTCTCTAACTTTACTGGGGATATTTTGAATGGACATCGGCCTTGCTTTTTACCAGGCACTTTACTTTTTCTTGATGTCTAGGGATTTTTCTTTTCCCCCTTTTTTTAATCCCGTGTTTTTCTTTTCTTTTGGAGCTAGGATTTTCAGCAATCATGCTAGATATGCAACTTAAACTTTGGCATGCTTCCGTTCCTAGAGTGATGTTGCCTTTGCTTTGGAATATGCAATGATCACCAATAGGTTGATGAAATGAATTTGCTGGCTCAACATGGTCGTGCAAAGGATAACAGTGTGTAGGATAGAGAAATGAATTATTCTCGTCATCCTATAACACTTGGATTATCATATAAACAACACACAAAGATTTATGTTAGTCCGAGCAAGAAAATTTCTAACCATTTACTTTCTGATACTGTTGGACTAACCTTCATTTGCCCCAATGTAGGGTGGTTCTTGACAGGGTTGAGAATGAAAATCGTCGTTCAATGGGGTTCTCAATGGGCATCTGTAGTGTTTGGAATGAAGAAATAAATGCCTCTGTCATCTCGATCCATGTAATCGTTGCGAATGACCCTTATGTCCATAGGTTAAGGTTTCTCAATCATTTCCAATCTCCTCATCTCTCAAGTGTGTATGGGACGTGTTTGGATTAGGCTTGCTTCTGTTATGAGAAAATACACTTTTGAACAGTTCAAACGACTCTTGTTGGAAAAATTCATTTCATTTCATCAAGATTTATCCTTCAAAGGGATTTTGTGATGCACCATATATGTGTAATTCATGTTCAGACAATCTCTTGTTTTAAAACATGAATGTCAATGAAGTAAGAATTCTATGTCTTTTTAGATGTGAGAATCGAATTAATTCTGAAAGTTTTTAATCTCCAATGAATTGGGAAAAGGGATACTTACCTGCCCATCGAGGCTGGAGATCCTGTAGATATAAAAGGGATATGTCATTGTATATTCTAAAACTTTGCAAAAATTGGAACGATACATCTTACCCTTCGTCATATGCTCCAACGAGTGTACAAGGGTTGTGAAAATATGTCTGCCCTGATGGCGAGCTCCTGCCAAGGATAAATATTAAGCATTATTTTGGGTTTCCAAATTCAAAACAAATTGGGACGATACTACTTTACTCTTGATTTGAATTCCATTCTGCATGCCAATGTGGGGATTGCAGAAGTCGGCCCTCAAGCTTGTGGCCATGATTTCTTCGTCTGGTTGGGCAACGAATCCACCTCAAGGATTTACGTCGGAGGAGATTCATTCATCTTTTTGGGCGTGTTTCATGCGCTGTTTTGTTATTTGAATGCATGGCTTCTTGGGTGCCTCGTCTCTATTCATCACCTGAGAGGAAAATGAGAGAACATTATCCCCGCATCTGATTGAAAATCATTTAGGAACGATACGTTCTTTTTACCAAATGGGTGGCTCCGCGGCCAAATGCGTTTTACGTTGAAAGGATGGATTCCATTACGCTCTGCGGATGATAACTATTGCTTGGGGGACTTGCCCCACGGATTAAACGATGAATCTGATGTCTTCGGCTTCAACATGCTTTCCGGATGTAGGAATGGTTTGCCCCCATTTTCAGTAGAGATGGGTTTTGTCGAGTGGGCAAGATCAATAACTCATCCTAGATTTGGCTGTAGTCGAAGGTTGAAATCCCGACCTTGGATAAGCGAATCATGATTCATCTCCTTCTGCTTCGGATTTGTCATTTGCGCGCTTCACATTTTACAATACCAACTTCGCCGCTTGATGAAAATGAATCGATGATTTCGAATTGCCACAAGTTCTATAGTCATCTGCGTCGAATCTCTTTGAACTTCATCGAGTGATAGACCAACTGATAAAACGATTTTTCAATCCCGAGATCGAACTCCTGACGTTTCGTACCACTGCCATTTCACTGACTACCAAGACACAGCACTATTAGCGTCCCTAACTGGTTCGTTTTTTGTTATAAAATTTTCGAAGCAGTTAGCAACCCCCATTGAGAATGAAACAAGCTCAATTTAGAGTTCGTAACGACTAAAGGTCCCTTGGAACGATACAGAGCTAACCGTCTTTGAGCTCGCTCGGGCTTTTACTCACATTTTCCTATGTGAAGCCTTTAAATGTTTTTCTTCGTGGCGTTCAATTGATTCGCCTCGACTCTAATCTAACAAGGGATTGTCACACTCGAGCATGATGATGCTCGCAGGTAGTACTAATCGCTACCCCAGATTAACTCTAGGCATTAAGGAAGATTATCTCGCATGAAAGACTTTATGACAGAAAGATTAATGATACATCCAGTCACATGTACCTAGGTCCCTTGAAGATTCTCGGTGATCAGCCAGTTACACCATGAATCAGATATATAATCGCCATTTTGGATCATAACTTCATAAGTCCATCAGTTTTAAACTGATCAATCCAGATATGGAGCTCCTCATCAAGGAAATTTTTTGATTCTTCGAGCAACTGATATTCGGGTTGACCATCATCACTTGACGGCGAAGGATTCCTGTTTCTGTTGTGAGCGATCTGATTCTTCGAGCTAGAACCTTCGTCATTGCTCGAGATTATAAGAGGATGATTGATCGGTTCACTATCAAAAGCACCTTCCATTTGGGGATGGGAGAAACAAAAATCCTCAGAGCATCCCCCCGCTTGATCTTCCGAAATCATACGCCCAAGCCAGGCAGATCTTTGAACACTAGGCGCAATATGTTGATCGGCGATAGAAAGAGTACTAGCGAAAAGTTGCTGCTCAAACCAAGGAGTTCGTACCTGCTGCACTTGTGGCATATACTCTTGAGTGGTGCTGAGATGATTCGGGGGAATATTCTGATTAGCGCCCAAGTAGTCGATGGTGCTGCTACCAGCTTGGTCGGTGCCTAGATTCGGCAGGGTATTTCTTACTTCAGGGGCATTGTAGTTGTGGCCATGCCTAGTGTTTAGGCACAAGTTGAGTTCTTTCAGGTTCAGTGCTGTGTGGCGCTGTCTTAGCGCCCTTCTGTAGCTCTTGAGGTGACTCGCGACTCCAACTTTAGTGAGTCCTGGTATGTTCATGATCTCAAGTATGCGCGTTGGATATGTTGAGTTGATCCCTAGTTGCTGAACCGCACTAAGGAACTTGAGATGAAGCTCGGGGGACCAATTGACCCTCGTCTTCTTGCGACCCGAAACAGTGTTGACAACTTGGCTATTGCTCTCTGGCCTATTTCCAATAGGATTTGATCGAGCCGGAAATTGTTGTGGAGGGAATTCATCAGCTTTGGATTGGTCGGTCATGATAGTAAGCTCATCGTTAAGGAAACTCCAATCATGGTGACACATAACCCATCCTTTAGAAGGCATCGGTATTGACTTCGTAGAATTGATTTGTTCATGCATATCTCCAACAAAATCCGATTTTATCAAAGATGGTTCGAGGGAGTGGGGTGGTGAATGAGCATTTTCAATCCTCATATAAGGCTTATCAAGGAACATTTCGCCGAGAGTGACAGGGCCACCGCAATTAAGGCAAGCGATAGTGCTGGGCGCTTTCTTATACCTCATGTTCTCCGCTCGAAGCTTTTCGTTTTCCTCCTTTAGAATCGCAAGTTCTTGACGTCTGTGTTGAGCCCTCAATTTGGCTCGCTTATTTTGAAACCAAAACTTGACCCTCAAAGGTTTCATCCGTAGCTTCTGGCCCAATTCATTTCTTTGTTTCATGTTCGGGAGAGGGCATTCACTAAAGAAAGCTTCAAGCTCTTGGATTTCATTCTGAGTGTGGCACTGGCGACGTTTCCTTTTCCGGGATTGACCATCGCTGCTGCTGTTGTCGTCGCTACTGAGATCCTGAACTTCGTTGCCGAAAGGGTTGGGTTCTGTGGTTCTGGTACCAGACGCGATCCTTGAATCTTCGAGATCTCTCAATAGTTCATTTTCTGAGATTTTTGGATCAGTCGCCTCTAGCAACTGACGGTAACCCTCAAACATGTTGGATCGAAAAATGTTCGATCAATTTCTGCTCACTCAGGGTTCTCTACTCTCTCATGTATGCTTACTCTCTCTAAATTTTCTTTTGAGTGGTTCTGTATGCCCAGGAAACGTTCTTTAAACATGGATGAAGATCATCAGGCAAGCGTTTCTCCCAAGATTTCGTATTTCTCGCTTTGTCGTCTTCTTTCTTCTTTTCAACGTGGAGGGACACCAAATCGATTTCCTTTTCTCGATATCCATGTCTGTCTCCCACTTATTTTAAAAAAGGTGCAACTACGCTCGCCTCCCGCTCAGTTTTTTAATATGATGGGACCGCCAAATCCTTTTGCAACTTTTTTCGATAGTTGCGCTTAACTCTCGCTCAATTTTAATATGGTGGCACTGACATATCTTTTTACAACTTTTTTAGATTTATCAAGCCTGAAATCGCGGACTGGGACGGATCTGATGGTTCACCGAAAGAGCCACCACTGTTTTACCCAATTAACTTGGCTCCATGAGCATTATTGCTGTGACCTTTCTTCATCCTTGAGTTGCTATAAAGGAGGAGTTAATGCAGAGAAGATTAACGCTCTTACATAATTGCCTTTTCATATTTTAATCACTCTACCACACCCATCTTCTTCTCCCTCACTCCAACGAAAATGACCTCCTCTCCTATTCGCACTTTCTCGGCTGAAATTTTGGCCCAGTGGGAAAAACTCTATAACCTCCTAGGTCGAGGCTATGCTCATATAGCCGATCACCCAGAAATTGAAGATGAAATTCGCATTTTGCTCGTGGAAATAGACACCACCTCTATCGAGGGCACTAATTTAGAGAGGGAATATAGAATCTTCCCAACCCTCTTTATAAACTTTTTAGAGACTTACCGTGTCGCTCAGCGAGAAGTTACCGTGGCTCACGTTTTGCGAGCTCGCTATGAGGATCGGTCCAACTGCTTGGTGTTGGCCAACCTTGTGGCCGATAGTCACAGAAAGGCTGTTGAGTTCGCCAACGAGCGGGTCTCGATGTTGCTTCACGAGAGGGGAAATTTGGTGGAGCGCTTGGCCTTATCCCTGACAACCTATGAGCACGACCGTCGTAATGTCGTGTTGAAGTTTCAATGTGAGTGGCAGGAAGAAAGGCTTGACAGCATTACCGCGGATATAGCCCATGGGAGAGGACTAGTTCGGGACCTGGAAATAGCCGCCGAAGATCACGGGACCAAGGTTGCCGAGCTTAAAGGGGAATGTAAACGCCTTATTCTTAAGCTTGCAGATCTCGAGTCTCGAGGTGGTGAGTATAGGCAAAGCATCAATAATATGGAGGGCTAACTGGGTTCCTTTGTGATGCTAATTAGGGCTCATTTCGGTTTTACTTTTCCACCTCGATGATCTGTATGATATGCTTTTAAGGTCCCTCGATTGAGCGAAATGAATGAAAGCTCTAATATGTGTGTCTCAACTTCTGTATGGCTGACTTTCTCGAACACCTGACCACTCTCAACCTAGGCAAGCTGCTCTTTGACATTGATGATTCGAGCGTGTACATCTTGATTTTTTAATCTTGCTTATGATCGAATAAAGGAACCTCCCACCGCGTTTATCCACAAAAAGACTTCTCTTCTCTACCTGTTTTTAACTACTTAGAGATGCCCCAGTTTCGATCTTTGAGACGTGACTTCAGGATCACCTATTCCAAATCGTCATCTTCATTAGATGATACCTCAATGATGTCCATAGCAGGCTCTTCTTGTCCACTTGGCTCTCGTAATGGGATGACACCATCTTCGTCTTCCATCAAGAACATTGGGAGGGAAACACACCTATCTATCCTCAAAATGGCATTTAATCCAATCACCGGAATTATGCAATGAATATAATGATTATGAGCTGTAACAAGTTCGAGGGATAGAAAAGTCTTACCAACCAAACTTAAGAGAAAATCAAGCTTCTCTGTACAGTGTTAGGTATACTAACCTTCCATAGACAAACGCATGAGACAAGTGAGGGAAAACTCCTAAAAATCAAAAGATAGGGCTTGGTACCTAAAGCCAAGGTTCTCACCTCGAATTCTGGGAAGAGTCGATTCCATTGCACAACTATCGTTGCATTGGGACTCAATCCATAGTTCGAAGTGAGCGGAATTGAAAAGTGGATTACCCCATGTTTTTCCTCACGGAGATTCCATTTTCAATTCCTTCTATTGTGTTCCTAAAGAGGGCGCCTGGGGTTTTAGGCGCAATTGTGTGTATTCATTGTGTCGTGCTAAAGCAATAAACATGCATTTTATTTAACAATCACCGCTTCAATATAAATATCCACACAATCATACATCCAAAACTCTTGCCTGCATATAAACAAAGTTAACAAGCACTTCACCCCTTATTTCTCCCGTCTACAAAAACATCTAACACATTCGTTAGCATATACACCTCACTTTCGAGAGCATCTGCATAAAATTAGGTTAGAAGAATCAATCAACTTTTTAATCGGCTCAAGTCCACTAAATGGTTAAGAACCAGTCCCCAGTGGAGTCGCCAGTCTGTCGCGACCCTCTTGAGGTTGTCGGGCTCTCGAGGGCTAATGGGCCGTCCTATCTGGTCGGACGCGGGCCTCTCCCAAGGCCCATTACCCAAATCGCAACGGAGGTATGCGTGATCGACTTTCAGTGTGGTCTAGTGACATGTGCTAAGTGTGCATGCCATGGAGTCGCCACCAATCATTTTTTTAGGGTATGATTGGACCACCCAATCGAATAGTTGGGAGTTTCTATTCAATTCTGCGAGAACCAGAGAAATGGTTTCGGGGACTTAGTTACGCCAACCGTCAGAGTTGACGCCTTTTCGGTACCTAAGTTGACTGAATTTTCTAGCCTGAGATTTATGCGGATGAGTAAGGTATGAACCATAAATCTAGAAATTCATGCAGATAGGAGTGATTATCCTAGCAATCACAATCAGTAATAAAATGCGCAACTCAAGGAGTCTAGATATGCAAATATATCACATGGCATTCCTAGTAATGCCCTATTTATCAATCACAGCTCAAGAATGATTTAGCTGTCCTAGCCGTTCTACACTCGATCTAACCTAAGAAAAGCATTAGGAAGCATCGCAGGAGTTCGAGAGTACTCACATGGGGTTCGCCGTGCCCTGGTTTGGTCTTGGACGAGCTATCGAGCTCATGCCGACCCGATTATATTTGGGGATCCACTCGGCGTTTTACACGATGAAATCATGTGAAACAAAAATGAAAATATTCAGCAAGGGGCATTTATTGTAGATGGTGGTCGATCTAATTGGACATCAAGACTAAAAAAGATGTAGAAATTTACAAATTAAAAGACTCGAATGATATTTTTTTTGCCAAATTCAACTCTATGCATCGTGAAGAAACACATGGAATTGAACTTGAATTTTGACTATTTATGAGTTCAAAATGAAAAGAAAATTAAAATAAAAATATTGACTATTTTTCTATATTTTTACGACATCGAATGCTATTTTTCTTCATTTTTCATGTATTTTTCTATTTTTGGAAAATATTAAAAAATTGAAAAATTATTATTTTTTGTCAAAAATGGTTCCTTTAGCTTGGTCAAGGCTACCAAAGATGATTTTTTAATTTTTTCACTTTTTATATATTTTTTATGAATTTTTAAAAAATAAACTATGAAAGACTGATAAAAAATCAGGTGTCAACAGTTATCTATACCAAAGTCGCAATTTTCCAAAGGTTCTTCGGGAAGTAATGACTTTAAGAAGGTAAAATTAACTAACTACCTATTTGATCGATACTTGGATTGACATTGCTTAATATTTCAAGATAACTAATAAATAAAAAATTAGGGTTCTTCAACAAAGGAATATATATTCAATAGGTAGGAGTTTTCGGCAATTCGTCAAATAGAAATGAGCATAATATGACAAAAATGCCTAACTACGTATTTGATCACCGCGCAAAACATTTGCAGTGATCCTTAACTTGACTCTAGCTATTTTTTGAAGCGTAATAACAAATAAAAAAAATGATCATACATCAACATAGTGTTATCTATACAAAAGTCACAATTTTCCAAAGGTTCTATGGTTAGAAATGACTTTAAGAAGGTAAAATTAACTAACTACCTATTTGATCGATACTTGGATTGACAATGCTTAATATTTCAATATAACTAATAAATAAAAAATTAGGGTTCTTCAACAAATGATTATATATTCAATAGGTAGGAGTTTTCGGTAATTCGTCAAACAGAAATGGGCATAATATGACAAAAATGCCTAACTACCTATTTGATCGCTGCGCAAAACATTTGCAATGATCCATAACTTGACACTAGCTATTTTTTGAAGGGTAATAACAAATAAAAAATTGATCATACATCAACATAGTGTTATCTATGCAAAAGTCACAATTTTCCTAAAGTTCAATGGTTAGAAATGACTTTAAGTAGGTAAAATTAACTAACTACCTATTTGATCGATACTTGGATTGACAAAGCTTAATATTTCAAGATAACTAATAAAGAAAAAATTAGGGTACTTCAACAAAGGATTATATATTCAATAGGTAGGAGTTTTCGGCAATTCGTCAAAAAGAAATTAGCTTAATTTGACAAAAATGGCTAACTACCTTTTTGATCGCCGCGCAAAACATTTGCAGAGATTCTTAACTTGACGCTAGTTATTTTTTGAAGCGTAATGACAAATAAAAAAATGATTATACATCAACATAGTGTTATCTATACAAAAGTCACAATTTTCCAAAGGTTCTACGGTTAGAAATGACTTTAAGAAGGCAAAATTAACTAACTACGTATTTGATCGATACTTAATGACATTGCCTAATATTTGAAGATAACTAATAAATACAAAATTAGGGTACGTCAACAAAGGATTATATATTCAACAGGTAGGAGTTTTCGGCAATTCGTCAAACGGAAATGAGCATAATATGACAAAAATGACTAACTACCTATTTGATCGCCGCGCAAAACATTTGCAGAGATCCTTAACTTGAGTCTAGTTATTTTTTGAAGCGTAATAACAAATAAAAAAAATGATCATACATCAACATAGTGTTATCCATACAAATGTTGCAATTTTCCTAAGGTTCTGCGGGAAGAAATGATTTTAAGAAGGTAAAATTAACTAACTACCTATTTGATCGATACTTGGATTGACAATGCTTAATATTTCAAGATAACCAATAAATAAAAAATAAGGGTACGTCAACAAAGGATTATATATTCAATAGGTAGGAGTTTTCGGCAATTCGTCAAAAAGAAATTAGCTTAATTTGACAAAAATGGCTAACTACCTTTTTGATCGCCGCGCAAAACATTTGCAGAGATCCTTAACTTGACGCTAGTTATTTTTTGAAGCGTAATGACAAATAAAAAAATGATTATACATCAACATAGTGTTATCTATACAAAAGTCACAATTTTCCAAAGGTTCTACGGTTAGAAATGACTTTAAGAAGGCAAAATTAACTAACTACGTATTTGATCGATACTTAATGACATTGCCTAATATTTGAAGATAACTAATAAATACAAAATTAGGGTACGTCAACAAAGGATTATATATTCAACAGGTAGGAGTTTTCGGCAATTCGTCAAACGGAAATGAGCATAATATGACAAAAATGACTAACTACCTATTTGATCGCCGCGCAAAACATTTGCAGAGATCCTTAACTTGAGTCTAGTTATTTTTTGAAGCGTAATAACAAATAAAAAAAATGATCATACATCAACATAGTGTTATCCATACAAATGTTGCAATTTTCCTAAGGTTCTGCGGGAAGAAATGATTTTAAGAAGGTAAAATTAACTAACTACCTATTTGATCGATACTTGGATTGACAATGCTTAATATTTCAAGATAACCAATAAATAAAAAATTAGGGTTCTTCAACAAAGGATTATATATTCAATAGGTAGGAGTTTTCGGCAATTTGTCAAATAGAAATGAGCATAATATGACAAAAATGACTAACTATCTATTTGATCGCCGCCCAAAACATTTACAGTGATCCTTAACTTGACTCAAGCTATTTTTTGAAGTGTAATAACAAATAAAAAAATGATCATACATCAACATAGTGTTATCTATACAAAAGGCGCAATTTTCCTAAGGTTCTACGGTTAGAAATGACTTTAAGAAGGTAAAATTAACTAACTACGTATTTGATCGATACTTGGATTGACAATGCTTAATATTTCAAGATAACTAATAAATAAAAAATTACTTTACTTCAACAAAGGATTATATATTCAATAGGTAGGAGTTTTCGGTAATTCGTCAAACAGAAATGTGCATAATATGACAAAAATGGCTAACTACCTTTTTGATCGCCGCGCAAAACATTTGCAGAGATCCTTAACTTGACTCTAGTTATTTTTTGAAGCGTAATGACAAATAAAAAAATGATTATACATCAACATAGTATTATCTATACAAAAGTCACAATTTTCCTAAGGTTCTACGGTTAGAAATGACTTTAAGAAGGCAAAATTAACTAACTACGTATTTGATCGATACTTGGAATGACATTGCCTAATATTTGAGATAACTAATAAATAAAAAATTTGGGTACTTCAACAAAGGATTATATATTCAATAGGTAGGACTTTTCGGCAGTTCGTCAAACAGAAATAAGCATAATATGACAAAAATGCCTAACTAACTATTTGATGGCCGCGCAAAACATTTGCAGTGGTCCTTAACTTGACTCTAGCTATTATTTGAAGCGTTATAATAAATGAAAAAATGATCATACATCAACATAGTGTTATCTATACAAAAGTCACAATTTTCCAAAGGTTCTACGGTTAGAAATGACTTTAAGAAGGTAAAATTAACTAACTACCTATTTGATCGATACTTGGATTGACAAAGCTTAATTTTTCAAGATAACTAATAAAGAAAAAATTAGGGTACTTCAACAAAGGATTATATATTCAATAGGTAGGAGTTTTCGGTAATTCGTCAAACAGAAATGGGCATAATATGACAAAAATGCCTAACCACCTATTTGATTGCTGCGCAAAACATTGGCAATGATCCATAACTTGACACTAGCTATTTTTTGAAGCGTAATAACAAATAAAAAAATTATCATACATCAACATAGTGTTATCTATGCAAAAGTCACAATTTTCCTAAGGTTCAATGGTTAGAAATGACTTTAAGTAGGTAAAATTAACTAACTACCTTTTTGATCGATACTTGGATTGACAAAGCTTAATATTTCAAGATAACTAATAAAGACAAAATTAGGGTACTTCAACAAAGGATTATATATTCAATAGGTAGGAGTTTTCGGCAATTCGTCAAAAAGAAATGAGCATAATTTGACAAAAATGGCTAACTACCTTTTTGATCGCCGCGCAAAACATTTGCAGAGATCCTTAAATTGACTCTAGTTATTTTTTGAAGCGTAATGACAAATAAAAAAATGGTTATACATCAACATAGTATTATCTATACAAAAGTCACAATTTTCCTAAGGTTCTACGGTTAGAAATGACTTTAAGAAGGCAAAATTAACTAACTACGTATTTGATCGATACTTGGAATGACATTGCCTAATATTTGAAGATAACTAATAAATAAAAAATTAGGGTACTTCAACAAAGGATTATATATTCAATAGGTAGGACTTTTCGGCAGTTCGTCAAACAGAAATAAGCATAATATGACAAAAATGCCAAACTAACTATTTGATGGCCGCGCAAAACATTTGCAGTGGTCCTTAACTTGACTCTAGCTATTATTTGAAGCGTTATAATAAATGAAAAAATGATCATACATCAACATAGTGTTATCTATACAAAAGTCGCAATTTTCCTAAGGTTGTACGGTTAGAAATGACTTTAGGAAGGTAAAATTAACTAACTACCTATTTGATCGATACTTGGAATGACAAAGCTTAATATTTCAAGATAACTAATAAAAAAAAATTAGGGTACTTCAACAAAGGATTATATATTCAATAGGTAGGGGTTTTCGGCAATTCGTCAAACAGAAATGGGCATAATATGACAAAAATGCCTAACCACCTATTTGATTGCTGCGCAAAACATTTGCAATGATCCATAACTTGACACTAGCTATTTTTTGAAGCGTAATTACAAATAAAAAAATTATCATACATCAGCATAGTGTTATCTATGCAAAAGTCACAATTTTCCTAAGGTTCAATGGTTAGAAATGACTTTAAGTAGGTAAAATTAACTAACTACCTTTTTGATCGATACTTGGATTGACAAAGCTTAATATTTCAAGATAACTAATAAAGAAAAAATTAGGGTACTTCAACAAAGGATTATATATTCAATAGGTAGGAGTTTTCGGCAATTCGTCAAAAAGAAATGAGCATAATTTGACAAAAATGGCTAACTACCTTTTTGATCGCCGCGCAAAACATTTGCAGAGATCCTTAACTTGACTCTAGTTATTTTTTGAAGCGTAATGACAAATAAAAAAATGGTTATACATCAACATAGTATTATCTATACAAAAGTCACAATTTTCCTAAGGTTCTACGGTTAGAAATGACTTTAAGAAGGCAAAATTAACTAACTACGTATTTGATCGATACTTGGAATGACATTGCCTAATATTTGAAGATAACTAATAAATAAAAAATTAGGGTACTTCAACAAAGGATTATATATTCAATAGGTAGGACTTTTCGGCAGTTCGTCAAACAGAAATAAGCACAATATGACAAAAATGCCAAACTAACTATTTGATGGCCGCGCAAAACATTTGCAGTGGTCCTTAACTTGACTCTAGCTATTATTTGAAGCGTTATAATAAATGAAAAAATGATCATACATCAACATAGTGTTATCTATACAAAAGTCGCAATTTTCCTAAGGTTGTACGGTTAGAAATGACTTTAGGAAGGTAAAATTAACTAACTACATATTTGATCGATACTAGGAATGACAAAGCTTAATATTTCAAGATAACTAATAAAAAAAAATTAGGGTACTTCAACAAAGGATTATATATTCAATAGGTAGGGGTTTTCGGCAATTCGTCAAACAGAAATGGGCATAATATGACAAAAATGCCTAACCACCTATTTGATCGCTGCGCAAAACATTTGCAATGATCCATAACTTGACACTAGCTATTTTTTGAAGCGTAATAACAAATAAAAAAATTATCATACATCAACATAGTGTTATCTATGCAAAAGTCACAATTTTCCTAAGGTTCAATGGTTAGAAATGACTTTAAGTAGGTAAAATTAACTAACTACCAATTTGATCGATACTTGGATTGACAAAGCTTAATATTTCAAGATAACTAATAAAGAAAAAATTAGGGTACTTCAACAAAGGATTATATATTCAATAGGTAGGAGTTTTCGGCAATTCGTCAAAAAGAAATGAGCATAATTTGACAAAAATGGCTAACTACCTTTTTGATCGCCATGCAAAACATTTGCAGAGATCCTTAACTTGACTCTAGTTATTTTTTGAAGCGTAATGACAAATAAAAAAATGATTATACATCAACATAGTATTATCTATACAAAAGTCACAATTTTCCTAAGGTTCTACGGTTAGAAATGACTTTAAGAAGGCAAAATTAACTAACTACGTATTTGATCGATACTTGGAATGACATTGCCTAATATTTGAGATAACTAATAAATAAAAAATTTGGGTACTTCAACAAAGGATTATATATTCAATAGGTAGGACTTTTCGGCAGTTCGTCAAACAGAAATAAGCATAATATGACAAAAATGCCTAACTAACTATTTGATGGCCGCGCAAAACATTTGCAGTGGTCCTTAACTTGACTCTAGCTATTATTTGAAGCGCTATAATAAATGAAAAAATGATCATACATCAACATAGTGTTATCTATACAAAAGTCACAATTTTCCAAAGGTTCTACGGTTAGAAATGACTTTAAGAAGGTAAAATTAACTAACTACCTATTTGATCGATACTTGGATTGACAATGCTTAATATTTCAATATAACTAATAAATAAAAAATTAGGGTTCTTCAACAAAGGATTATATATTCAATAGGTAGGAGTTTTCGGTAATTCGTCAAACAGAAATGGGCATAATATGACCAAAATGCCTAACTACCTATTTGATCGCTGCGCAAAACATTTGCAATGATCCATAACTTGACAATAGCTATTTTTTGAGGCGTAATAACAAATAAAAAAATGATCATACATCAACATAGTGTTATCTATGCAAAAGTCACAATTTTCCTTAGGTTCAATGGTTAGAAATGACTTTAAGTAGGTAAAATTAACTAACTACCTATTTGATCGATACTTGGATTGACAAAGCTTAATATTTCAAGATAACTAATAAAGAAAAAATTAGGGTACTTCAACAAAGGATTATATATTCAATAGGTAGGAGTTTTCGGTAATTCGTCAAACAGAAATGGGCATAATATGACAAAAATGCCTAACCACCTATTTGATCGCTGCGCAAAACATTTGCAATGATCCATAACTTGACACTAGCTATTTTTTGAAGCGTAATAACAAATAAAAAAATTATCATACATCAACATAGTGTTATCTATGCAAAAGTCACAATTTTCCTAAGGTTCAATGGTTAGAAATGACTTTAAGTAGGTAAAATTAACTAACTACCTTTTTGATCGATACTTGGATTGACAAAGCTTAATATTTCAAGATAACTAATAAAGACAAAATTAGGGTACTTCAACAAAGGATTATATATTCAATAGGTAGGAGTTTTCGGCAATTCGTCAAAAAGAAATGAGCATAATTTGACAAAAATGGCTAACTACCTTTTTGATCGCCGCGCAAAACATTTGCAGAGATCCTTAAATTGACTCTAGTTATTTTTTGAAGCGTAATGACAAATAAAAAAATGGTTATACATCAACATAGTATTATCTATACAAAAGTCACAATTTTCCTAAGGTTCTACGGTTAGAAATGACTTTAAGAAGGCAAAATTAACTAACTACGTATTTGATCGATACTTGGAATGACATTGCCTAATATTTGAAGATAACTAATAAATAAAAAATTAGGGTACTTCAACAAAGGATTATATATTCAATAGGTAGGACTTTTCGGCAGTTCGTCAAACAGAAATAAGCATAATATGACAAAAATGCCAAACTAACTATTTGATGGCCGCGCAAAACATTTGCAGTGGTCCTTAACTTGACTCTAGCTATTATTTGAAGCGCTATAATAAATGAAAAAATGATCATACATCAACATAGTGTTATCTATACAAAAGTCACAATTTTCCAAAGGTTCTACGGTTAGAAATGACTTTAAGAAGGTAAAATTAACTAACTACCTATTTGATCGATACTTGGATTGACAATGCTTAATATTTCAATATAACTAATAAATAAAAAATTAGGGTTCTTCAACAAAGGATTATATATTCAATAGGTAGGAGTTTTCGGTAATTCGTCAAACAGAAATGGGCATAATATGACCAAAATGCCTAACTACCTATTTGATCGCTGCGCAAAACATTTGCAATGATCCATAACTTGACAATAGCTATTTTTTGAGGCGTAATAACAAATAAAAAAATGATCATACATCAACATAGTGTTATCTATGCAAAAGTCACAATTTTCCTTAGGTTCAATGGTTAGAAATGACTTTAAGTAGGTAAAATTAACTAACTACCTATTTGATCGATACTTGGATTGACAAAGCTTAACATTTCAAGATAACTAATAAAGAAAAAATTAGGGTACTTCAACAAAGGATTATATATTCAATAGGTAGGAGTTTTCGGTAATTCGTCAAACAGAAATGGGCATAATATGACAAAAATGCCTAACCACCTATTTGATTGCTGCGCAAAACATTTGCAATGATCCATAACTTGACACTAGCTATTTTTTGAAGCGTAATAACAAATAAAAAAATTATCATACATCAACATAGTGTTATCTATGCAAAAGTCACAATTTTCCTAAGGTTCAATGGTTAGAAATGACTTTAAGTAGGTAAAATTAACTAACTACCTTTTTGATCGATACTTGGATTGACAAAGCTTAATATTTCAAGATAACTAATAAAGACAAAATTAGGGTACTTCAACAAAGGATTATATATTCAATAGGTAGGAGTTTTCGGCAATTCGTCAAAAAGAAATTAGCATAATTTGACAAAAATGGCTAACTACCTTTTTGATCGCCGCGCAAAACATTTGCAAAGATCCTTAAATTGACTCTAGTTATTTTTTGAAGCGTAATGACAAATAAAAAAATGGTTATACATCAACATAGTATTATCTATACAAAAGTCACAATTTTCCTAAGGTTCTACGGTTAGAAATGACTTTAAGAAGGCAAAATTAACTAACTACGTATTTGATCGATACTTGGAATGACATTGCCTAATATTTGAAGATAACTAATAAATAAAAAATTAGAGTACTTCAACAAAGGATTATATATTCAATAGGTAGGACTTTTCGGCAGTTCGTCAAACAGAAATAAGCATAATATGACAAAAATGCCAAACTAACTATTTGATGGCCGCGCAAAACATTTGCAGTGGTCCTTAACTTGACTCTAGCTATTATTTGAAGCGCTATAATAAATGAAAAAATGATCATACATCAACATAGTGTTATCTATACAAAAGTCACAATTTTCCAAAGGTTCTACGGTTAGAAATGACTTTAAGAAGGTAAAATTAACTAACTACCTATTTGATCGATACTTGGATTGACAATGCTTAATATTTCAATATAACTAATAAATAAAAAATTAGGGTTCTTCAACAAAGGATTATATATTCAATAGGTAGGAGTTTTCGGTAATTCGTCAAACAGAAATGGGCATAATATGACCAAAATGCCTAACTACCTATTTGATCGCTGCGCAAAACATTTGCAATGATCCATAACTTGACAATAGCTATTTTTTGAGGCGTAATAACAAATAAAAAAATGATCATACATCAACATAGTGTTATCTATGCAAAAGTCACAATTTTCCTAAGGTTCAATGGTTAGAAATGACTTTAAGTAGGTAAAATTAACTAACTACCTATTTGATCGATACTTGGATTGACAAAGCTTAATATTTCAAGATAACTAATAAAGAAAAAATTAGGGTACTTCAACAAAGGATTATATATTCAATAGGTAGGAGTTTTCGGTAATTCGTCAAACAGAAATGGGCATAATATGACAAAAATGCCTAACCACCTATTTGATTGCTGCGCAAAACATTTGCAATGATCCATAACTTGACACTAGCTATTTTTTGAAGCGTAATAACAAATAAAAAAATTATCATACATCAACATAGTGTTATCTATGCAAAAGTCACAATTTTCCTAAGGTTCAATGGTTAGAAATGACTTTAAGTAGGTAAAATTAACTAACTACCTTTTTGATCGATACTTGGATTGACAAAGCTTAATATTTCAAGATAACTAATAAAGACAAAATTAGGGTACTTCAACAAAGGATTATATATTCAATAGGTAGGAGTTTTCGGCAATTCGTCAAAAAGAAATGAGCATAATTTGACAAAAATGGCTAACTACCTTTTTGATCGCCGCGCAAAACATTTGCAGAGATCCTTAAATTGACTCTAGTTATTTTTTGAAGCGTAATGACAAATAAAAAAATGGTTATACATCAACATAGTATTATCTATACAAAAGTCACAATTTTCCTAAGGTTCTACGGTTAGAAATGACTTTAAGAAGGCAAAATTAACTAACTACGTATTTGATCGATACTTGGAATGACATTGCCTAATATTTGAAGATAACTAATAAATAAAAAATTAGGGTACTTCAACAAAGGATTATATATTCAATAGGTAGGACTTTTCGGCAGTTCGTCAAACAGAAATAAGCATAATATGACAAAAATGCCAAACTAACTATTTGATGGCCGCGCAAAACATTTGCAGTGGTCCTTAACTTGACTCTAGCTATTATTTGAACCGTTATAATAAAAGAAAAAATGATCATACATCAACATAGTGTTATCTATACAAAAGTCGCAATTTTCCTAAGGTTGTACGGTTAGAAATGACTTTAGGAAGGTAAAATTAACTAACTACCTATTTGATCGATACTTGGAATGACAAAGCTTAATATTTCAAGATAACTAATAAAAAAAAATTAGGGTACTTCAACAAAGGATTATATATTCAATAGGTAGGGGTTTTCGGCAATTCGTCAAACAGAAATGGGCATAATATGACAAAAATGCCTAACCACCTATTTGATTGCTGCGCAAAACATTTGCAATGATCCATAACTTGACACTAGCTATTTTTTGAAGCGTAATAACAAATAAAAAAATTATCATACATCAGCATAGTGTTATCTATGCAAAAGTCACAATTTTCCTAAGGTTCAATGGTTAGAAATGACTTTAAGTAGGTAAAATTAACTAACTACCTTTTTGATCGATACTTGGATTGACAAAGCTTAATATTTCAAGATAACTAATAAAGAAAAAATTAGGGTACTTCAACAAAGGATTATATATTCAATAGGTAGGAGTTTTCGGCAATTCGTCAAAAAGAAATGAGCATAATTTGACAAAAATGGCTAACTACCTTTTTGATCGCCGCGCAAAACATTTGCAGAGATCCTTAACTTGACTCTAGTTATTTTTTGAAGCGTAATGACAAATAAAAAAATGGTTATACATCAACATAGTATTATCTATACAAAAGTCACAATTTTCCTAAGGTTCTACGGTTAGAAATGACTTTAAGAAGGCAAAATTAACTAACTACGTATTTGATCGATACTTGGAATGACATTGCCTAATATTTGAAGATAACTAATAAATAAAAAATTAGGGTACTTCAACAAAGGATTATATATTCAATAGGTAGGACTTTTCGGCAGTTCGTCAAACAGAAATAAGCACAATATGACAAAAATGCCAAACTAACCATTTGATGGCCGCGCAAAACATTTGCAGTGGTCCTTAACTTGACTCTAGCTATTATTTGAAGCGTTATAATAAATGAAAAAATGATCATACATCAACATAGTGTTATCGATACAAAAGTCGCAATTTTCCTAAGGTTGTACGGTTAGAAATGACTTTAGGAAGGTAAAATTAACTAACTACCTATTTGATCGATACTTGGAATGACAAAGCTTAATATTTCAAGATAACTAATAAAAAAAAATTAGGGTACTTCAACAAAGGATTATATATTCAATAGGTAGGGGTTTTCGGCAATTCGTCAAACAGAAATGGGCATAATATGACAAAAATGCCTAACCACCTATTTGATCGCTGCGCAAAACATTTGCAATGATCCATAACTTGACACTAGCTATTTTTTGAAGCGTAATAACAAATAAAAAAATTATCATACATCAACATAGTGTTATCTATGCAAAAGTCACAATTTTCCTAAGGTTCAATGGTTAGAAATGACTTTAAGTAGGTAAAATTAACTAACTACCTTTTTGATCGATACTTGGATTGACAAAGCTTAATATTTCAAGATAACTAATAAAGAAAAAATTAGGGTACTTCAACAAAGGATTATATATTCAATAGGTAGGAGTTTTCGGCAATTCGTCAAAAAGAAATGTGCATAATTTGACAAAAATGGCTAACTACCTTTTTGCTCGCCGCGCAAAACATTTGCAGAGATCCTTAACTTGACTCTAGTTATTTTTTGAAGCGTAATGACAAATAAAAAAATGGTTATACATCAACATAGTATTATCTATACAAAAGTCACAATTTTCCTAAGGTTTTACGGTTAGAAATGACTTTAAGAAGGCAAAATTAACTAACTACGTATTTGATCGATACTTGGAATGACATTGCCTAATATTTGAAGATAACTAATAAATAAAAAATTAGGGTACTTCAACAAAGGATTATATATTCAATAGGTAGGACTTTTCGGCAGTTCGTCAAACAGAAATAAGCATAATATGACAAAAATGCCAAACTAACTATTTGATGGCCGCGCAAAACATTTGCAGTGGTCCTTAACTTGACTCTAGCTATTATTTGAAGCGTTATAATAAATGAAAAAATGATCATACATCAACATAGTGTTATCTATACAAAAGTCGCAATTTTCCTAAGGTTGTACGGTTAGAAATGACTTTAGGAAGGTAAAATTAACTAAATACCTATTTGATCGATACTTGGAATGACAAAGCTTAATATTTCAAGATAACTAATAAAAAAAAATTAGGGTACTTCAACAAAGGATTATATATTCAATAGGTAGGGGTTTTCGGCAATTCGTCAAAAAAAAATGAGCATAATTTGACAAAAATGGCTAACTCCCTTTTTGATCGCCGCGCAAAACATTTGCAGAGATCCTTAACTTGACTCTAGTTATTTTTTGAAGCGTATCGAAAAATAAAAAAAATGATCATACATCAACATAGTGTTATCTATACGAAAGACGCAATTTTCCTAAGGTTCTTCGGGAAGAAATGACTTTAAGAAGGTAAAATTAACTAACTACCTATTTGATCGATACTTGGATTGACAATGCTTAATATTTCAAGATAACTGATAAATAAAAAATTAGGGTTCTTCAACAAAGGATTATATATTCAATAGGTAGGAGTTTTCGGTAATTCGTCAAACAGAAATGAGCATAATATGACAAAAATGCCTAACTACCTATTTGATCGCTGCGCAAAACATTTGCAATGATCCATAACTTGACACTAACTATTTTTTGAGACGTAATAACAAATAAAAAAATGATCATACATCAACATAGTGTTATCTATGCAAAAGTCACAATTTTCCTAAGGTTCAATGGTTAGAAATGACTTTAAGTAGGTAAAATTAACTAACTACCAATTTGATCGATACTTGGATTGACAAAGCTTAATATTTCAAGATAACTAATAAAGAAAAAATTAGGGTACTTCAACAAAGGATTATATATTCAATAGGTAGGAGTTTTCGGCAATTCGTCAAAAAGAAATGAGCATAATTTGACAAAAATGGCTAACTACCTTTTTGATCGCCATGCAAAACATTTGCAGAGATCCTTAACTTGACTCTAGTTATTTTTTGAAGCGTAATGACAAATAAAAAAATGATTATACATCAACATAGTATTATCTATACAAAAGTCACAATTTTCCTAAGGTTCTACGGTTAGAAATGACTTTAAGAAGGCAAAATTAACTAACTACGTATTTGATCGATACTTGGAATGACATTGCCTAATATTTGAGATAACTAATAAATAAAAAATTTGGGTACTTCAACAAAGGATTATATATTCAATAGGTAGGACTTTTCGGCTGTTCGTCAAACAGAAATAAGCATAATATGACAAAAATGCCTAACTAACTATTTGATGGCCGCGCAAAACATTTGCAGTGGTCCTTAACTTGACTCTAGCTATTATTTGAAGCGCTATAATAAATGAAAAAATGATCATACATCAACATAGTGTTATCTATACAAAAGTCACAATTTTCCAAAGGTTCTACGGTTAGAAATGACTTTAAGAAGGTAAAATTAACTAACTACCTATTTGATCGATACTTGGATTGACAATGCTTAATATTTCAATATAACTAATAAATAAAAAATTAGGGTTCTTCAACAAAGGATTATATATTCAATAGGTAGGAGTTTTCGGTAATTCGTCAAACAGAAATGGGCATAATATGACCAAAATGCCTAACTACCTATTTGATCGCTGCGCAAAACATTTGCAATGATCCATAACTTGACAATAGCTATTTTTTGAGGCGTAATAACAAATAAAAAAATGATCATACATCAACATAGTGTTATCTATGCAAAAGTCACAATTTTCCTTAGGTTCAATGGTTAGAAATGACTTTAAGTAGGTAAAATTAACTAACTACCTATTTGATCGATACTTGGATTGACAAAGCTTAATATTTCAAGATAACTAATAAAGAAAAAATTAGGGTACTTCAACAAAGGATTATATATTCAATAGGTAGGAGTTTTCGCTAATTCGTCAAACAGAAATGGGCATAATATGACAAAAATGCCTAACCACCTATTTGATCGCTGCGCAAAACATTTGCAATGATCCATAACTTGACACTAGCTATTTTTTGAAGCGTAATAACAAATAAAAAAATTATCATACATCAACATAGTGTTATCTATGCAAAAGTCACAATTTTCCTAAGGTTCAATGGTTAGAAATGACTTTAAGTAGGTAAAATTAACTAACTACCTATTTGATCGATACTTGGATTGACAAAGCTTAATATTTCAAGATAACTAATAAAGAAAAAATTAGGGTACTTCAACAAAGGATTATATATTCAATAGGTAGGAGTTTTCGGCAATTCGTCAAAAAGAAATGAGCATAATTTGACAAAAATGGCTAACTACCTTTTTGATCGCCGCGCAAAACATTTGCAGAGATCCTTAACTTGACTCTAGTTATTTTTTGAAGTGTAATGACAAATAAAAAAATGATTATACATCAACATAGTGTTATCTATACAAAAGTCACAATTTTCCTAAGGTTCTACGGTTAGAAATGACTTTAAGAAGGCAAAATTAACTAACTACGTATTTGATCGATACTTGGAATGACATTGCCTAATATTTGAAGATAACTAATAAGTAAAAAATTAGGGTACTTCAACAAAGGATTATATATTCAATAGGTAGGACTTTTCGGCAGTTGGTCAAACAGAAATAAGCATAATATGACAAAAAGGCCAAACAAACTATTTGATGGCCGCGCAAAACATTTGCAGTGGTCCTTAACTTGACTCTAGCTATTATTTGAAGCGTTATAATAAATGAAAAAATGATCATACATCAACATAGTGTTATCTATACAAAAGTCGCAATTTTCCTAAGGTTGTACGGTTAGAAATGACTTTAGGAAGGTAAAATTAACTAACTACCTATTTGATCGATACTTGGATTGACAGAGCTTAATATTTCAAGATAACTAATAAAAAAAAATTAGGGTACTTCAACAAAGGATTATATATTCAATAGGTAGGAGTTTTCGGCAATTCGTCAAAAAGAAATGAGCATAATTTGACAAAAATGGCTAACTCCCTTTTTGATCGCCGCGCAAAACATTTGCAGAGATCCTTAACTTGACTCTAGTTATTTTTTGAAGCGTATCGAAAAATAAAAAAAATGATCATACATCAACATAGTGTTATCTATACGAAAGACGCAATTTTCCTAAGGTTCTTCGGGAAGAAATGAATTTAAGAAGGTAAAATTAACTAACTACCTATTTGATCGATACTTGGATTGACAATGCTTAATATTTCAAGATAACTGATAAATAGAAAATTAGGGTTCTTCAACAAAGGATTATTTATTCAATAGGTAGGAGTTTTCGACAATTCGTCCAACAGAAATGAGCATAATATGACCAAAATTCCTAACTACCTATTTGATCGCCGTGCAAAACATTTGCAATGCTCCTTAACTTGACTCTAGCTATTTTTTGAAGCGTAATAAAAAATTAAAAAATGCTCATACATCAACATAGTGTTATCTATACAAAAGTCGCAATTTCCCTAAGGTTGTACGGTTAGAAATGACTTTAGGAAGGTAAAATTAACTAACTACCTATTTGATCGATACTTGGATTGACGATGCTTAATATTTCAAGATAACTAATAAATAAAAAATTAGGGTACTTCAGCAAAGGATTTTATATTCAATAGGTAGGAGTTTTCGGCAATTCGTCAAGCAGAAATGAGCTTAATATGACAAAAATGCCTAACTACCTATTTGGTGGCCGCGCAAAATAATTGCAGTGATCCTTAACTTGACTCTAGCTATTATTAGAAGCGTTATAATTAATAAAAAAATGATCATACATCAACATAGTGTTATCTATACAAAAGTCACAATTTTCCAAACGTTCTTCGAGTAGAAATGACATTAAGATGGTAAAATTAACTAACTACCTATTTGATCGATACTTGGATTGACAATGGTTAATATTTCAAGATAACTAAAAAATAAAAAATTTGGGTACTTCAACAAAGGATTATATATTCAATAGGTAGGAGTTTTCGGCAAATCGTCAAACAGAAATGAGCAATATATGACAAAAATGCCGAACTACCTATTTGATCGGTGCGCAAAATATTTGTAGAGATACTTCACTTTACTGTAGTTATTTTTTGAAGCGCAATAAGAAATAAAAAAATGAACATACATCAACATAGTGTTATCTATACAAAAGTCGTAATTTTCCAATAGTTTTTCGAGTGGAAATGACTTTAAGAAGGAAAAATTAACTAACTACCTATTTGATTGACACATGGATTGACTATGCTTAATATTTCAAGATAACTAACAAAGAAAAAATTAGGGTACTTCGACAAAGGATTATTTATTCAATAGGTAGTAGTTTTCGGCAATTCTTCAAACATAAATGAGCTTAAGATGGCAAAAATGCCAAACTATATATTTGATCGCTGCGCAAAATATTTGAAGAGATACTTAACTTGACTCTTGTTATTTTTTGAAGCGCAATAACAAATAATAAAATGAACATACATCAACATAGTGCGATCTATACAAATGTTGCAATTTTCCAGTACTTCTTCGAGTAAAAATGACTTTAAGAATGTAAAATTAGGCAACTATCTATTTGATCGATACTTGGATTGACAATGCTTAATATTTCAAGATAACTAATAAAAAAAATTAGGGTACTTCAGTAAAGGATTATATATTCAATAGGTAGGAGTTTTCGGCAATTCGTCAAACAGAAATTAGCTTAAGATGGCAAAAATGCCTAACAATCTATTTGATTGCTGCGCAAAACATTTGAAGAGATACTTAACTTTACTCTAGTTATTTTTTGAAGCGTAATAACCAATAAAAAAATGAACATACATCAACAAAGTGTTATCTATACCAAAGTCGTAATTTTCCAATCGTTCATCGAGTAGAAATGATTTTTTGAAGGTAAAATTAACTAACTACCTATTTGATTGACACTTGCTTTGACTACGCTTAATATTTCAAGATAACTAACAAAGAAAAAATTACGGTACTTCAACAAAGGATTATTTATTCAATAGGTAGTAGTTTTCGGCAATTCGTCAATCAGAAATGAAAATAATATGACAAAAATCCCGAACTACCTATTTGATTGCTGCCTAAAATAGTTGCAGAAATACTTAACTTGACTCTAGTTATTTTTTGAAGCGCAATAAGAAATAAAAAAATGAACATACATCAACATAGTGTTATCTATACAAATGTCGTAATTTTCCAATAGTTCTTCGAGTAGAAATGACTTAAGATGGTAAAATCAAGTAACTACCTATTTGATTGACACTTGGGTTGACTATGCTTAATATTTCAAGATAACTAACAAAAAAAAAATTAGAGTACTTCAACAAAGGATTATATATTCAATAGGTAGGAGTTTTCGGCAATTCGACAAACAGAAATGAGCATAATTTGACAAAAATGCCGAACTATCTATTTGATCGCTGCGCAAAACATATGAATAGATACTTAACTTGACTCTAGTTATTTTTTTAAGCGCAATAACAAATAAAAAAATGAACATACATCAACATAGTATTATTTATACAAAAGTCGTAATTTTGCAGTAGTTCTTCGAGTATAAATGAGCTTAAAAATGTAAAATTAACTAACTACCAATTTGATTGATACTTGGATTGACCATGCTTAATATTTCAAGATAACTAACAAAGAAAAAATTAGAGTACTTCAACAAAGGATTATATATTCAATAAGTTGGAGTTTTCGGCAATTCGTGAAACAGAAGTGAGCATAATATGACAGAAATGCCAAACTACCTATTTGATCGCTGCGCAAAATATTTGCAGAGATATCTAACATGACTCTAGTTATTTTTTGAAGTGCAATAGCAAATAAAAAAATGAACATACATCAAAGTATTTTTATCTATACAAAAGTCGTAATGTTTCTGTAGTTCTATGAGTACAAATGAGCTTAAGAAGGTAAAATTAACTAACTACCTATTTGATCGATACTTGGATTGACTATGCTTAATATTTAAAGATAACTAATAAATAAAAAATTTGGGTACTTCCACAAAGGATTATATATTCAATAGGTAGGAGTTTTCAGTAATTCGTCAAATAGAAATGAGCTTAAAATGGAAAAAATGCGTAACAATCTGTTTGATCCCTGCGCAAAATATTTGAAGAGATACTTAACTTGACTCTAGTTATTTTTTGAAGCGCAATAACAAATAAAAAAATGAACATACATCAATATAGTGTTATATATACAAAAGTCGCAATTTTCCTGTAGTTCTACGAGTAGAAATTAGCTTAAGAAGGTTAAATTAACTAAATACCTATTTGATCGATACATGGATTGAGTATGCTTAATATTCAAAGATAACTAATAAATAAAAAATTAGGGTACTTCAACAAAGGATTATATATTCAATAGGTAGGAGTTTTCGGCAATTCGTCAAACAGAAATGAGCTGAAGATGACACTTGAAGAGACACTTAACTTGACTATAGTTATTTTTGATTGCACAATAACAAATAAAAAAATGTACATAAATCAACAAAGTGTTATCTATACAAAAGTCATAATTTTCCAGTAGTACATCGTGTAGAAATGACTTTAACAAGGTAAAATTAACTAACTACCTATTTGATTGACACTTGCATTGACTATGCTTAATATTTCAAGATAACTAAGAAAGAGAAAATTAGGGTACTTCAACAAAGGATTATTTATTTAATAGGTAGTAGTTTTCGGCAATTCGTCAAACAGACATGAGAATAATATGACAAAAATGCCGAACTACCTATTTGATCGCTGCGTAAAATAGTTGTAGAAATACTTAACTTGACTCTAGTAAATTTTTAAGCGCAATAAGAAATAAAAAAATGAACATACATCAACATAGTGTTATCTATACAAAAGTCTTAATTTTCCAATAGTTCTTCGAGTAGAAATGACTTAAGAAGGTAAAATCAACAGACTACCTATTTGATTGACACTTGGGTTGACTATGCTTCATATTTCAAGATAAATAACAAAGAAAAAATTATGGTACTTCAACAAAGGATTATATATTCAATAGGTAGGAGTTTTCGGCAATTCGACAAACAGAAATGAGCATAATTTGACAAAAATGCCGAACTATCTATTTGATCGCTATGCAAAACATTTGCTGAGATACTTAACTTGACTCTAGTTATTTTTTCAAGGGCAATAAGAAATAAAAAAATGAACCAACATCAACATAGTGTTATCTATACAAAAGTGACAATTTTCCGATAGTTTTTCGAGTAGAAATAAGCTTAAGAAGCTAAAATTAACTAATTACCCATTTGATCCATACTTGGATTGACTATGCTTAATATTTCAAGATAACTAACTAAAAAAATTAGGGCACTTCAACAAAAGATTATCTATTCAATAGGTAGGAGTTTTCGGCAATTCGTCTAACAGAAATGAGCATAATATGACAAAAACGCCTAACTACCTATTTGATCGTTGCGCAAAACATATGAATAGATACTTGACTTGACTCCAGTTATTTTTTG
This sequence comes from Rhodomyrtus psidioides, assembly GCA_021437785.1. Taxonomy (NCBI): domain Eukaryota; kingdom Viridiplantae; phylum Streptophyta; class Magnoliopsida; order Myrtales; family Myrtaceae; genus Rhodomyrtus; species Rhodomyrtus psidioides. Next base: position 3,820,940 of record JAILYB010000059.1, on the reverse strand, counting down.
AAGTGCAATAACAAATAAAAAAATGAAAATACCTCAACATAGTATTATATATACAAAAGTCGCAATTTTACAGTAGTTGTTCGAGTAGAAATGAGCTTAAAAATGTAAAATTAACTAACTACCTATTTGATCGATACTTGGATTGACCATACTTAATATTTCAAGATAAGTAACAAAGAAAAAATTAGAGTACTTCAACAAAGGATTATATATTCAATAAGTTGTAGTTTTCGGCAATTCTTCAAACAGAAATGAGCATAGTATGACAAAAATGCCTAACTACCTATTTGATCGCTGCGCAAAATATTTGCAGAGATATCTAACTTGACTCTAGTTATTTTTTGAAGTGCAATAACAAATAAAAAAATGAACATACATCAACATAGTGTGAACTATACAAAAGTCGTAATTTTTCAGTAGTTTTTCGAGTAGAAATGACTTTAAGAAGGTAAAATTAACTAACTACCTATTTGATCGATACATGGATTGACAATGCTTATTATTTCAAGATAAAAAAAAAAATTGGGTACTTCAACAAAGGATTATATATTCAATAGGTAGGAGTTATCGGCAATTTGTCAAAGAGAAATTAGCTTAAGAGGGCAAAAATGCCTAACAATCCATTTGATTGCGGCGCAAAACATTTGAAGAGATACTAAACTCTACTCTAGTTATTTTTTGAAGCGCAATAACAAATAAAAAAATGAACATACATTAACAAAGTGTTATCTGTACAAAAGTCGTAATTTTCCAATCGTTCTTCGAGTAGAAATGACTTTAAGAAGGTAAAATTAACTAACTACCTATTTGATTGACACTTGCATTGACTATGCTTAATATTTCAAGATAACTAACAAAGAAAAAATTAGGGTACTTCAACAATGGATTATTTATTCAATAGGTAGTAGTTTTCGGCAATTCGTCGAACAGAAATGAGAATAATATGACAAAAATGCCGAACTACCAATTTTATCGCTGCGTAAAATAGTTGCAGAAATACTTAACTTGACTCTAGTTATTTTTTGAAGCGCAATAAGAAATAAAAAAAAATAAACATACATCAACATAGTGTTATCTATACAAAAGTCGTAATTTTCCAATAGTTCTTCGAGTAGAAATGACTTAAGATGGTAAAATCAACTAACTACCTATTTGATAGACACTTGGGTTGACTATGCTTAATATTTCAAGATAACTAACAAAGAAAAAATTAGGGTACTTCAACAAAGGATTATTTATTCAATAGGTAGGAGTTTTTGGCAATTCTTCAAACAGAAATGAGCATAATATGACAAAAATGCCAAACTTTCTATTTGATCGCTATGCAAAACATTTGTTGAGATACTTAACTTGACTCTAGTTATTTTTTGAAGGGGAATAAGAAATAAAAAAATGAACAAACATCAACATAGTGTTATCTATACAAAAGTGACAATTTTCCTATAGTTCTTCGAGTAGAAAGGAGTTTAGATGGTAAAATTAACTAATTACCCATTTGATCCATACTTGGATTGACTATGCTTAATATTTCAAGATAACTAAGTAAAAAAAATTAGGGCACTTCAACAAAAGATTATCTATTCAATAGGTAGGAGTTTTCGGCAATTCGTCTAATAGAAATGAGCATAATTTGACAAAAATGCCTTACTACCTATTTGATCGCTGCGCAAAACATATGAATAGATACTTAACTTGACTCTAGTTATTTTTTTAAGCGCAATAACAAATAAAAAAATGAACATTCATCAACATAGTATTATATATACAAAAGTCGCAATTTTACTGTAGTTCTTCGAGTGGAAATGAGCTTAAAAATGTAAAATTAACTAACTAACTATTTGATCGTTACTTGGATTGACCATACTTAATATTTCAAGATAACTAACAAAGAAAAAATTAGAGTACTTCAACAAAGGAATATATATTCAATAAGTTGGAGTTTTCGGCAATTCGTCAAACAGAAATGAGCATAATATGACAGAAATGCCTAACTACCTATTTGATCGCTGCGCAAAATATTTGCAGAGATATCTAACTTGACTCTAGTTATTTTTTGAAGCGCAATAACAAATAAAAAAAATGAACATACATCAAAGTATTTTTATCTATACAAAAGTCGTAATTTTTCTGTAGTTCTATGAGTACAAATGAGCTTAAGAAGGTAAAATTTACTAACTACGTATATGATCGATACTTGGATTGACTATGCTTAATATTTCAAGATAACTAATAAATAAAAAATTTGGGTACTTCAACAAAGGATTATATATTCAATAGGTAGGAGTTTTCAGCAATTCGTCAAATAGAAATGAGCTTAAGATGGAAAAAATGCCTAACAATCTATTTGATCCCTGCGCAAAATATTTGAAGAGATACTTAACTTGACTCTAGTTATTTTTTGAAGCGCAATAACAAATAAAAAAATGAACATACATCAATATAGTGTTATATATACAAAAGTCGCAATTTTCCTGTAGTTCTACGAGTAGAAATTAGCTTAAGAAGGTTAAATTAACTAAATACCTATTTGATCGATACATGGATTGAGTATGCTTAATATTCAAAGATAACTAATAAATAAAAAATTAGGGTACTTCAACAAAGGATTATATATTCAATAGGTAGGAGTTTTCGGCAATTCGTCAAACAGAAATGAGCTGAAGATGACACTTGAAGAGACACTTAACTTGACTATAGTTATTTTTGATTGCACAATAACAAATAAAAAAATGTACATAAATCAACAAAGTGTTATCTATACAAAAGTCATAATTTTCCAGTAGTACATCGTGTAGAAATGACTTTAACAAGGTAAAATTAACTAACTACCTATTTGATTGACACTTGCATTGACTATGCTTAATATTTCAAGATAACTAAGAAAGAGAAAATTAGGGTACTTCAACAAAGGATTATTTATTTAATAGGTAGTAGTTTTCGGCAATTCGTCAAACAGACATGAGAATAATATGACAAAAATGCCGAACTACCTATTTGATCGCTGCGTAAAATAGTTGTAGAAATACTTAACTTGACTCTAGTAAATTTTTAAGCGCAATAAGAAATAAAAAAATGAACATACATCAACATAGTGTTATCTATACAAAAGTCTTAATTTTCCAATAGTTCTTCGAGTAGAAATGACTTAAGAAGGTAAAATCAACAGACTACCTATTTGATTGACACTTGGGTTGACTATGCTTCATATTTCAAGATAAATAACAAAGAAAAAATTATGGTACTTCAACAAAGGATTATATATTCAATAGGTAGGAGTTTTCGGCAATTCGACAAACAGAAATGAGCATAATTTGACAAAAATGCCGAACTATCTATTTGATCGCTATGCAAAACATTTGCTGAGATACTTAACTTGACTCTAGTTATTTTTTCAAGGGCAATAAGAAATAAAAAAATGAACCAACATCAACATAGTGTTATCTATACAAAAGTGACAATTTTCCGATAGTTTTTCGAGTAGAAATAAGCTTAAGAAGCTAAAATTAACTAATTACCCATTTGATCCATACTTGGATTGACTATGCTTAATATTTCAAGATAACTAACTAAAAAAATTAGGGCACTTCAACAAAAGATTATCTATTCAATAGGTAGGAGTTTTCGGCAATTCGTCTAACAGAAATGAGCATAATATGACAAAAACGCCTAACTACCTATTTGATCGTTGCGCAAAACATATGAATAGATACTTGACTTGACTCCAGTTATTTTTTGAAGTGCAATAACAAATAAAAAAATGAAAATACCTCAACATAGTATTATATATACAAAAGTCGCAATTTTACAGTAGTTGTTCGAGTAGAAATGAGCTTAAAAATGTAAAATTAACTAACTACCTATTTGATCGATACTTGGATTGACCATACTTAATATTTCAAGATAAGTAACAAAGAAAAAATTAGAGTACTTCAACAAAGGATTATATATTCAATAAGTTGTAGTTTTCGGCAATTCTTCAAACAGAAATGAGCATAGTATGACAAAAATGCCTAACTACCTATTTGATCGCTGCGCAAAATATTTGCAGAGATATCTAACTTGACTCTAGTTATTTTTTGAAGTGCAATAACAAATAAAAAAATGAACATACATCAACATAGTGTGAACTATACAAAAGTCGTAATTTTTCAGTAGTTTTTCGAGTAGAAATGACTTTAAGAAGGTAAAATTAACTAACTACCTATTTGATCGATACATGGATTGACAATGCTTATTATTTCAAGATAAAAAAAAAAATTGGGTACTTCAACAAAGGATTATATATTCAATAGGTAGGAGTTATCGGCAATTTGTCAAAGAGAAATTAGCTTAAGAGGGCAAAAATGCCTAACAATCCATTTGATTGCGGCGCAAAACATTTGAAGAGATACTAAACTCTACTCTAGTTATTTTTTGAAGCGCAATAACAAATAAAAAAATGAACATACATTAACAAAGTGTTATCTGTACAAAAGTCGTAATTTTCCAATCGTTCTTCGAGTAGAAATGACTTTAAGAAGGTAAAATTAACTAACTACCTATTTGATTGACACTTGCATTGACTATGCTTAATATTTCAAGATAACTAACAAAGAAAAAATTAGGGTACTTCAACAATGGATTATTTATTCAATAGGTAGTAGTTTTCGGCAATTCGTCGAACAGAAATGAGAATAATATGACAAAAATGCCGAACTACCAATTTTATCGCTGCGTAAAATAGTTGCAGAAATACTTAACTTGACTCTAGTTATTTTTTGAAGCGCAATAAGAAATAAAAAAAAATAAACATACATCAACATAGTGTTATCTATACAAAAGTCGTAATTTTCCAATAGTTCTTCGAGTAGAAATGACTTAAGATGGTAAAATCAACTAACTACCTATTTGATAGACACTTGGGTTGACTATGCTTAATATTTCAAGATAACTAACAAAGAAAAAATTAGGGTACTTCAACAAAGGATTATTTATTCAATAGGTAGGAGTTTTTGGCAATTCTTCAAACAGAAATGAGCATAATATGACAAAAATGCCAAACTTTCTATTTGATCGCTATGCAAAACATTTGTTGAGATACTTAACTTGACTCTAGTTATTTTTTGAAGGGGAATAAGAAATAAAAAAATGAACAAACATCAACATAGTGTTATCTATACAAAAGTGACAATTTTCCTATAGTTCTTCGAGTAGAAAGGAGTTTAGATGGTAAAATTAACTAATTACCCATTTGATCCATACTTGGATTGACTATGCTTAATATTTCAAGATAACTAAGTAAAAAAAATTAGGGCACTTCAACAAAAGATTATCTATTCAATAGGTAGGAGTTTTCGGCAATTCGTCTAATAGAAATGAGCATAATTTGACAAAAATGCCTTACTACCTATTTGATCGCTGCGCAAAACATATGAATAGATACTTAACTTGACTCTAGTTATTTTTTTAAGCGCAATAACAAATAAAAAAATGAACATTCATCAACATAGTATTATATATACAAAAGTCGCAATTTTACTGTAGTTCTTCGAGTGGAAATGAGCTTAAAAATGTAAAATTAACTAACTAACTATTTGATCGTTACTTGGATTGACCATACTTAATATTTCAAGATAACTAACAAAGAAAAAATTAGAGTACTTCAACAAAGGAATATATATTCAATAAGTTGGAGTTTTCGGCAATTCGTCAAACAGAAATGAGCATAATATGACAGAAATGCCTAACTACCTATTTGATCGCTGCGCAAAATATTTGCAGAGATATCTAACTTGACTCTAGTTATTTTTTGAAGCGCAATAACAAATAAAAAAAATGAACATACATCAAAGTATTTTTATCTATACAAAAGTCGTAATTTTTCTGTAGTTCTATGAGTACAAATGAGCTTAAGAAGGTAAAATTTACTAACTACGTATATGATCGATACTTGGATTGACTATGCTTAATATTTCAAGATAACTAATAAATAAAAAATTTGGGTACTTCAACAAAGGATTATATATTCAATAGGTAGGAGTTTTCAGCAATTCGTCAAATAGAAATGAGCTTAAGATGGAAAAAATGCCTAACAATCTATTTGATCCCTGCGCAAAATATTTGAAGAGATACTTAACTTGCCTATAGTTATTTTTTGAAGCGCAATAATAAGAAAAAAAATGAACATACATCAACATAGTGTTATCTATACAAATGTCGCAATTTTCCAGTAGTTCTTTGAGTAGAAATGAGCTTAAGAAGGTAAAATTAACTAAGTACTTATATGATTGATACTTGGATTGACTAAGGTTAATATTTCAAAATATGTAACAAAAAAAATTAGGGCAATTCAAGAAGGATTATATATTCAATAGATTAGTGTTTTCTGCAATTCGTCAAACAGAAATGACCAAAATATGACAAAAATGCCGAACTATCTATTTGATTGCTACGCAAAACTTTTGAAGAGATACTTAACTTGACTCTAGTTATTTTTTGAAGCACAATAACAAAAAAAAATAAACATACATCAATATAGTGTTATATATACAAAAGTCGCAATTTTCCTGTAGTTCTACGAGTAGAAATTAGCATAAGAAGGTTAAATTAACTAATTCCCTATTTGATCGATACATGGATCGAGTATGCTTAATATTCAAAGATAACTAATAAATAAAAAATTAGGGTACTTCAACAAAGGATTATATATTCAATAGGTAGGAGTTTTCGGCAATTCGTCAAACAAAAATGAGCTTAAGAAGGCAAAAATGCCTAACAATCAATTTGATTGGTGCGTAAAACATTTGAAGAGATACTTAACTTGACTCTAGTTAATTTTTGAAGCACAATAACAAATAAAAAAATGAACATACATCAACAAAGTGTTATCTATGCAAAAGTCGTTATTTTTCAATAGTTCTTCGTGTAGAAATGACTTTAAGAAGGTAAAATTAACTAACTACCTATTTGATTGACACTTGCATTGACTATGCTTAATATTTCAAGATAACTAACAAAGAAAAAATTAGGGAACTTCAACAAAGGAATATTTATTCAATAGGTAGTAGTTTTCGGCAATTCGTCAAATAGAAATGAGAATAATATGACAAAAATGCCGAACTACCTATTTGATCGCTGCTTAAAAGAGTTGCAGAAATACTTAACTTGACTCTAGTTATTTTATGAAGCGCAATAAGAAATAAAAAAAAATGAACTTACATCAACATAGTGTTATCTATACAAAAGCCGTAATTTTCCAATAGTTCTTCGAGTAGAAATGACTTAAGATGGTAAAATCAACTAACTACCTATTTGATTGACACTTGGGTTGACTATGCTTAATATTTCAAGATAACTAACAAAGAAAAAATTAGGGTACTTCAACAAAGGATTATTTATTCAATAGGTAGGAGTTTTCGGCAATTCTTCAAACAGAAATGAGCATAATATGAAAATAATGCCGAACTATCTTTTTGATCGCTATGCAAAACATTTGCTGAGATACTTAACTTGACTCTAGTTATTTTTTGAAGGGGAATAAGAAATAAAAAAAATGAACAAACATCAACATAGTGTTATCTATACAAAAGTGACAATTTTCTTATAGTTCTTCGAGTAGAAATGAGTTTAGAAGGTAAAATTAACTAATTACCCATTTGATCCATACTTGGATTGACTATGCTTAATATTTCAAGATAACTAAGTAAAAATAATTAGGCCACTTCAACAAAGGATTATATATTCAATAGGTAGGAGTTATCGGCAATTCGTCAAAGAGAAATTAGCTTAAGATGGTAAAAATGCCTAACAATCTATTTGATTGCTGCGCAAAACATTTGAAGAGATACTTAACTTTACTCTAGTTATTTTTTGAAGCGCAATAACAAATAAAAAAATGAACGTACATCAACAAAGTGTTATCTATACAAAAGTCGTAATTTGCCATTCGTTCTTCGAGTAGAAATGACTTTAAGAAAGTAAAATTAACTAACTACCTATTTGATTGACACTTGCATTGACTATGCTTAATATTTCAAGATAACTAGCAAAGAAAAAATTAGGGTGCTTCAACAAAGGTTTATTTATTCAATAGGTAGTAGTTTTCGGCAATTCGTCAAACAGAAATGAGAATAATATGACAAAAATGCCGAACTACCAATTTGATCGCTGCGTAAAATAGTTGCAGAAATACTTAACTTGACTCTAGTTATTTTTTGAAGCGCAATAAGAAATAAAAAAAATGAACATACATCAACATAGTGTTATCTATACGAAAGTCGTAATTTTCCAATAGTTATTCGAGTAGAAATGACTTAAGATGGTAAAATCAACTAACTACCTATTTGATTGACACTTGGGTTGACTATGCTTAATATTTCAAGATAACTAACAAAGAAAAAATTAGGGTACTTCAACAAAGGATTATTTATTCAATAGGAAGGAGTCTTCGGCAATTCTTCAAACAGAAATGAGCATAATTTGACAAAAATGCCGAACTATCTATTTGATAACTATGCAAAACATTTGCTGAGATACTTAACTTGACTCTAGTTATTTTTTGAAGGGGAATAAGAAATAAAAAAATGAACAAACATCAACATAGTGTTATCTATACAAAAGTGGCAATTTTCCTATAGTTCTTCGAGTAGAAATGAGTTTAGAAGGTAAAATTAACTAATTACCCATTTGATCCATACTTGGATTGACTATGCTTAATAATTCAAGATAACTAAGTAAATAAAATTAGGGTACTTCAACAAAAGATTATATATTCAATAGGTAGGAGTTTTCGGCAATTCGTCTAACAGAAATGAGCATAATATGACAAAAATGCCTAACTACCTATTTGATCGCTGCGCAAAACACATGAATAGATACTTAACTTGACTCTAGTTATTTTTTTAAGCTCAATAACAAATAAAAAAATGAATATTCATCAACATAGTATTATATATACAAAAGTCGCAATTTTGCAGTAGTACTTCGAGTAGAAATGAGCTTAAAAATGTAAAATTAACTAACTACCTATTTGATCGATACTTGGATTGACCATATTTAATATTTCAAGATAACTAACAATGAAAAAATTAGAGTACTTCAACAAAGGATTATATATTCAATAAGTTGGAGTTTACGGCAATTCGTCAAACAGAAATGAGCATAATATGACAGAAATGCCTAACTACCTATTTGATCGCTGCGCAAAATATTTGCAGAGATATCTAACTTGACTCTAGTTATTTTTTGAAGGGCAATAACAAATAAAAAAAATGAACATACATCAGAGTATTTTTATCTATACAAAAGTCGTAATTTTTCTGTAGTTCTATGAGTACAAATGAGCATAAGAAGGTAAAATTAACTAACTACGTATATGATCGATACTTGGATTGACTATGCTTAATATTTCAAGATAACTAATAAATAAAAAATTTGGGTACTTCAACAAAGGATTATATATTCAATAGGTAGGAGTTTTCAGCAATTCGTCAAACAGAAATGAGCTTAAGATGGAAAAAATGCCTAACAATCTATTTGATCCCGGCGCAAAATATTTGAAGATATACTTAACTTGACTCTTGTTATTTTTTGAAACGCAATAGTAAGAAAAAAAATGAACATACATCAACATAGTGTTATCTATACAAATGTCGCAATTTTCCAGTAGATCTTTGAGTAGAAATGAGCTTAAGAAGGTAAAATTAACTAAACTTGGATTGACTAAGGTTAATATTTCAAGATATGTAACAAAAAAAATTAGGGCAATTCAAGAAGGATTATATATTCAATAGATTGGTGTTTTCTGCAATTCGTCAAACAGAAATGAGCATAATGTGACAAAAATGCCGAACTATCTATTTGATTGTTACGTAAAACTTTTGAAGAGATACTTAACTTGACTCTAGTTAATTTTTGAAGCACAATAACAAAAAAAATGAACATACATCAATATAGTGTTATATATACAAAAGTCGCAATTTTCCTGTAGTTCTACGAGTAGAAATTAGCTTAAGAAGGTTAAATTAACTAACTACCTATTTGATCGATACATGGGTTGAGTATGCTTAATATTCAAAGATAACTAATAAACAAAAAATTAGGGTACTTCAACAAAGAATTATATATTCAATAGGTAGGAGTTTTCGGCAATTCGTCAAACAAAAAAGAACTTAAGAAGGCAAAAATGCCTAACAATCAATTTGATTGCTGCGCAAAACATTTGAAGAGATACTTAACTTGACTCTAGTTAATTTTCGAAGCACAATAACAAATAAAAAAAAGAACATACATCAACAAAGTGTTATCTATGCAAAAGTCGTAAATTTCCAATAGTTCTTCGTGTAGAAATGACTTTAAGAAGGTAAAATTGACTAACTACATATTTGATTGACACTTGCATTGACTATGCTTAATATTTCAAGATAACAAAGAATGAAAAAATTAGGGTACTTCAACAAAGGATTATTTATTCAATAGGTTGTAGTTTTCGGCAATTCGTCAAACAGAAATGAGAATAATATGACAAAAATGCCAAACTACCTATTTGATCGCTGCGTAAAATAGTTGCAGAAATGATTAACTTGACTCTAGTGATTTTTTGAAGCGCAATAAGAAATAGAAAAAATGAACATACATCAACATAGTGTTATCTATACAAAAGTCGTAATTTTCCAATAGTTCTTCGAGTAGAAATGACTTAAGATGGTAAAATCAACTAACTACCTATTTGATTGACACTTGGGTTGACTATGCTTAATGTTTCAAGATAACTGACAAAGAAAAAATTAGGGCACTTCAACAAAGGATTATTTATTCAATAGGCAGAAGTCTTCGGCAATTCTTCAAACAGAAATGAGCATAATTTGACAAAAATGCCGAACTATCTATTTGATAGCTATGCAAAACATTTGCTGAGATACTTAACTTGACTCTAGTTATTTTTTGAAGGGGAATAAGAAATAAAAAAATGAACAAACATCAACATAGTGTTATCTATACAAAAGTGGCAATTTTCCTATAGTTTTTCGAGTAGAAATGAGTTTAGAAGGTAAAATTAACTAATTACCCATTTGATCCATACTTGGATTGACTTTGCTTAATAATTCAAGATAACTAAGAAATAAAAAATTAGGGTACTTCAACAAAGGATTATATATTCAATAGGTAGGAGTTTTCGGCAATTAGTCAAACAGAAATGAGCATAATATGACAAAAATACCTAACTACCATTTTGATCGCCGCGCAAAACATTTGTAGAGATCCTTAACTTGACTCCAGGTATTTTTTGAAGCGTAATAACAAATAAAAAAAATGATCATACGTCAACATAGTGTTATTGTCGCGACCCTCTTGAGGTTGTCGGGCTCTCGAGGGCTAATGGGCCGTCCTGTCTGGTCGGACGCGGGCCTCTCCCAAGGCCCATTACCCAAATCGCAACGGAGGTATGCGTGATCGACTTTCAGTGTGGTCTAGTGATATGTGCTAAGTGTGCATGCCATGGAGTCGCCACCAATCATTTTTTTAGGGTATGATTGGACCACCCAATCGAATAGTTGGGAGTTTCTATTCAATTCTGCGAGAACCAGAGAAATGGTTTCGGGGACTTAGTTACGCCAACCGTCAGAGTTGACGCCCTTTCAGTTACTAAGTTGACTGAATTTTCTAGCCTGAGATTTATGCGGATGAGTAATGTATGAACCATAAATCTAGAAATTCATGCAGATAGGAGTGATTATCCTAGCAATCACAATCAATAATAAAATGCGCAACTCAAGGAATCTAGATATGCAAATAAATCACATGGCATTCCTAGTAATGCCCTATTTATCAATCACAGCTCAAGAATGATTTAGCTGTCCTAGCCGTTCTACACTCGATCTAACCTAAGAAAAGCATTAGGAAGCATCGCAGGAGTTCGAGAGTACTCACATGGGGTTCGCCGTGCCCTGGTTTGGTCTTGGACGAGCTATCGAGCTCATGCCGACCCGATTTTATTTGGGGATCCACTCGGCGTTTTACACCATGAAATCATGTGAAACAAAAACGAACATATTCAGCAAGGGGCATTTATTGTAGATGGTGGTCGATCTAATTGGACATCAAGACTAAAAAAGATGTAGAAATTTACAAATTAAAAGACTCGAATGATATTTTTTTTGCCAAATTCAACTCTATGCGTCATGAAGAAACACATGCAATTGAACTTGAATTTTGACTATTTATGAGTTCAAAATGAAAAGAAAATAAAAATAAAAATATTGACTATTTTTCTATATTTTTACGACATCGAATGCTATTTTTCTTCATTTTTCATATATTTTTCTATTTTTGGAAAATATTAAAAAATTGAAAAATTATTTTTTTTTTATCAAAAATGGTTCCTTTAGCTTGGTCAAGGCTACCAAAGATGATTTTTTAATTTTTTCACTTTTTATATATTTTTTATGAATTTTTAAAAAATAAACTATGAAAGACTGATAAAAAATCAGGTGTCAACAGCTGCCCCTCTTTGAGAGGAATTTCGTCAGAGGTTTCTCTCAAAGACAAGGTGACACCTGTGTTCCGATCGACTCGACTGGGAAAAGAAAAGAAAAGAAAAGAAATCATGACATCCAATTTTCATGCCCATCAATGTGTGCTTTTCCTTAAAAAGAGATGTGCTCATTCAATTCTCTGATATGATGTAAGAAAGTTAAGGAGTAGATAGACTTCCCTGCCCCTTACCTGCCGAACTCTTGCGGCATTTGCTGTGTCTGATGGGTTCAAGTAGATTCCTAAGGACTCGTCATCGGAGTGTCATAGGGATGTTAAGCTCTGACCTGTATGGTAGGTCAAACCATAATGGGATTCCTAACTGATAGAAACCTAAGGAAGACGCATCCCACATTTGGGAATTGGCCAAGGGTTTTGATCCGTGTGGTGGACTAAACTAGAAATGGCTTGCCTAATGTAAGGCTTATTAGGGAAAACGACTCCTCCCGCGTTCGGGATTCATCAAGGTTTTGATCCGTATGGTGGATCGGACCATTGGGTTGATCCTTCAGGCGGTCTCTACCAGTCCTTTGACCCTTCAGGCGGTTTCTACCATTCATTGACCCTTCATGCGGTTTCTACCATTGAGTTAACCCTTCAGGCGGTTTCTACCATTGGTTGACCCTTTAGGCGGTTTCTACCATACATTGACCCTTCAGGCGGTTTCTACCATACATTGACCCTTCAGGCGGTTTCTACCATTATGTTGACCCTTCAGGCGGTTTCTACCATTGATTGACCCTTCAGGCGGTTTCTACCATACATTGACCCTTCATTCGGTTTCTACCATTGTGCTGACTCTTCAGGCGGTTTCTACCATTGATTGACCCTTCAGGCGGTTTCTACCATTGAGTTGACCCTTCAGGCGATTTCTACCATTTATGAAATTCCAAATTGATATGAATCAAAGGATGACGTACCCGCTCTTCGGGGCTAGTCGGAGACTCGATCATTCTGTGGATCGGTCTTATAAAAGATTTGCCTACTAAAAGGCCCCACTTAAGGATGACCCACCTAGTCTTTAGGGTGGCCAAAAGTCCTGCAGAAAGCTTAGACCTGAAAAAATTTTCCTCGCCAAGAAGATGTTAGTAATCTTTGGGAAGACAATAATTGTCTAACTGACAAAATTCTACGACTTAAGTTTTAGTCATGAAATGTGCATTTTGATTGTTGGAGGTTATCCAAAACATTCCTGCCACATACAGATGTGATCATAAATTCCTTGCACGGAAACTCTAGATCAAACAATTTGAAAATTTCAAAAAGAGTTTGCTCAAAACATCCATTGGAGTATTTCTCATCCAAGAAGGCTCCTCACTGCTCTGTGATAATGATCTTTAATAGGGAAAGTGCTCAATTTCCTACCGACATGTGCCTGGGTTTCAGGATCATTCGCAACGCATACATTTCGATCAATCAGGAGGTCTTTCACGGGACCGTAGTGTTAGGCTTGGATATCGGTTTCCAATGGGGACTCACTTTTAAGTCAAGGCCGTTGAACGAAATTTTTCACTATCTGCTCCGGGTTTACAAGTCAAGAACCCTGCAAAATGAGAAAGAAAAAGTCTTGCTCGTACTTCTTTGAGCTAAGTTATACATTAACCCAAGTGTCTTAATCAGAGAAGACTGCTTCAGGATTGTAACATTGGAAGGATTGGGGACCGAAAAAGGCTTGTTTTTTGCCTAGACATTGTGAAGGGTTTGACATTGGTGATCATTGCAAATTTGCCACATGTTCTTCGAAGAACATCTCCATTTCTTGAAGTGTACACTCCTCTTTTAGAGCGCACAAGGATGTTTAAAAGCGTCTCTTGTTGCATTAAGAGACCGTCTGTTTGTGTGTTTGCTATTTGAGCACGACATCATTTGGGGAGTAGTCATCTTGATCTGACTCCTTTGGAGGGTCTTTTCATCATCTCTCTAGACTTTACTGGGGATATTTTGAATGGACATCGGCCTTGCTTTTTACCAGGCACTTTACTTTTTCTTGATGTCTAGGGATTTTTCTTTTCCCCCTTTTTTTAATCCCGTGTTTTTCTTTTCTTTTGGAGCTTGGATTTTCAGCAATCATGCTAGATATGCAACTTAAACTTTGGCATGCTTCCGTTCCTAGAGTGATGTTGCCTTTGCTTTGGAATATGCAATGATCACCAATAGGTTGATGAAATGAATTTACTGGCTCAACATGGTCGTGCAAAGGATAACAGTGTGTAGGATAGAGAAATGAATTATTCTCGTCATCCTATAACACTTGGATTATCATATAAACAACACACAAAGATTTATGTTAGTCCGAGCAAGAAAATTTCTAACCATTTACTTTCTGATACTGTTGGACTAACATTCATTTGCCCCAATGTAGGGTGGTTCTTGACAGGGTTGAGAATGAAAATCGTCGTTCAATGGGGTTCTCAATGGGCATCTGTAGTGTTTGGAATGAAGAAATAAATGCCTCTGTCATCTCGATCCATGTAATCGTTGCGAATGACCCTTATGTCCATAGGTTAAGGTTTCTCAATCATTTCCAATCTCCTCATCTCTCAAGTGTGTATGGGACGTGTTTGGATTAGGCTTGCTTCTGTTATGAGAAAATACACTTTTGAACAGTTCAAACGACTCTTGTTGGAAAAATTCATTTCATTTCATCAAGATTTATCCTTCAAAGGGATTTTGTGATGCACCATATATGTGTAATTCATGTTCAGACAATCTCTTGTTTTAAAACATGAATGTCAATGAAGTAAGAATTCTATGTCTTTTTAGATGTGAGAATCGAATTAATTCTGAAAGTTTTTAATCTCCAATGAATTGGGAAAATGGATACTTACCTGCCCATCGAGGCTGGAGATCCTGGAGATATAAAAGGGATATGTCATTGTATATTCTAAAACTTTGCAAAAATTGGAACGATACATCTTACCCTTCGTCATATGCTCCAACGAGTGTACAAGGGTTGTGAAAATATGTCTGCCCTGATGGCGAGCTCCTGCCAAGGATAAATATTAAGCATTATTTTGGGTTTCCAAATTCAAAACAAATTGGGACGATACTACTTTACTCTTGATTTGAATTCCAATCTGCATGCCAATGTGGGGATTGCAGAAGTCGGCCCTCAAGCTTGTGGCCATGATTTCTTCGTCTGGTTGGGCAACGAATCCACCTCAAGGATTTACGTCGGAGGAGATTCATTCATCTTTTTGGGCGTGTTTCATGCGCTGTTTTGTTATTTGAATGCATGGCTTCTTGGGTGCCTCGTCTCTATTCATCACCTGAGAGGAAAATGAGAGAACATTATCCCCGCATATGATTGAAAATCATTTAGGAACGATACGTTCTTTTTACCAAATGGGTGGCTCCGCGGCCAAATGCGTTTTACGTTGAAAGGATGGATTCCATTACGCTCTGCGGATGATAACTATTGCTTGGGGGACTTGCCCCACGGATTAAACGATGAATCTGATGTCTTCGGCTTCAACATGATTTCCGGATGTAGGAATGGTTTGCCCCCATTTTCAGTAGAGATGGGTTTTGTCGAGTGGGCAAGATCAATAACTCATCCTAGATTTGGCTATAGTCGAAGGTTGAAATCCCGACCTTGGATAAGCGAATCATGATTCATCTCCTTCTGCTTCGGATTTGTCATTTGCGCGCTTCACATTTTACAATACCAACTTCGCCGCTTGATGAAAATGAATCGATGATTTCGAATTGCCCCAAGTTCTATAGTCATCTGCGTCGAATCTCTTTGAACTTCATCGAGTGATAGACCAACTGATAAAACGATTTTTCAATCCCGAGATCGAACTCCTGACGTTTCGTACCACTGCCATTTCACTGACTACCAAGACACAGCACTATTGGCGTCCCTAACTGGTTCGTTTTTTGTTATAAAATTTTCGAAGCAGTTAGCAACCCCCATTGAGAATGAAACAAGCTCAATTTAGAGTTCGTAACGACTAAAGGTCCCTTGGAACGATACAGAGCTAACCGTCTTTGAGCTCGCTCGGGCTTTTACTCACATTTTCCTATGTGAAGCCTTTAAATGTTTTTCTTCGTGGCGTTCAATTGATTCGCCTCGACTCTAATCTAACAAGGGATTGTCGCACTCGAGCATGATGATGCTTGCAGGTAGTACTAATCGCTACCCCAGATTAACTCTAGGCATTAAGGAAGATTATCTCGCATGGAAGACTTTATGACAGAAAGATTAATGATACATCCAGTCACATGTACCTAGGTCCCTTGAAGATTCTCGGTGATCAGCCAGTTACACCATGAATCAGATATATAATCGCCATTTTGGATCATAACTTCATAAGTCCATCAGTTTTAAACTGATCGATCCAGATATGGAGCTCCTCATCAAGGAAATCTTTTGATTCTTCGAGCAACTGATATTCGGGTTGACCATCATCGCTTGACGGCGAAGGATTCCTGTTTCTGTTGTGAGCGATCTGATTCTTCGAGCTAGAACCTTCGTCATTGCTCGAGATTATAAGAGGATGATTGATCGGTTCACTATCAAAAGCACCTTCCATTTGGGGATGGGAGAAACAAAAATCCTCAGAGCATCCCCCCGCTTGATCTTCCGAAATCATACGCCCAAGCCAGGCAGATCTTTGAACACTAGGCGCAATATGTTGATCGGCGATAGAAAGAGTACTAGCGAAAAGTTGCTGCTCAAACCAAGGAGTTCGTACCTGCTGCACTTGTGGCATATACTCTTGAGTGGTGCTGAGATGATTCGGGGGAATATTCTGATTAGCGCCCAAGTAGTCGATGGTGCTGCTACCAGCTTGGTCGGTGCCTAGATTCGGCAGGGTATTTCTTACTTCAGGGGCATTGTAGTTGTGGCCATGCCTAGTGTTTAGGCACAAGTTGAGTTCTTTCAGGTTCAGTGCTGTGTGGCGCTGTCTTAGCGCCCTTCTGTAGCTCTTGAGGTGACTCGCGACTCCATCTTTAGTGAGTCCTGGTATGTTCATGATCTCAAGTATGCGCGTTGGATATGTTGAGTTGATCCCTAGTTGCTGAACCGCACTAAGGAACTTGAGATGAAGCTCGGGGGACCAATTGACCCTCGTCTTCTTGCGACCCGAAACAGTGTTGACAACTTGGCTATTGCTCTCTGGCCTATTTCCAATAGGATTTGATCGAGCCGGAAATTGTTGTGGAGGGAATTCATCAGCTTTGGATTGGTCGGTCATGATAGTAAGCTCATCGTTAAGGAAACTCCAATCATGGTGACACATAACCCATCCTTTAGAAGGCATCGGTATTGACTTCGTAGAATTGATTTGTTCATGCATATCTCCAACAAAATCCGATTTTATCAAAGATGGTTCGAGGGAGTGGGGTGGTGAATGAGCATTTTCAATCCTCATATAAGGCTTATCAAGGAACATTTCGCCGAGAGTGACAGGGCCACCGCAATTAAGGCAAGCGATAGTGCTGGGAGCTTTCTTATACCTCATGTTCTCCGCTCGAAGCTTTTCGTTTTCCTCCTTTAGAATCGCAAGTTCTTGACGTCTGTGTTGAGCCCTCAATTTGGCTCGCTTATTTTGAAACCAAAACTTGACCCTCAAAGGTTTCATCCGTAGCTTCTGGCCCAATTCATTTCTTTGTTTCATGTTCGGGAGAGGGCATTCACTAAAGAAAGCTTCAAGCTCTTGGATTTCATTCTGAGTGTGGCACTGGCGACGTTTCCTTTTCCGGGATTGACCATCGCTGCTGCTGTTGTCGTCGCTGCTGAGATCCTGAACTTCGTTGCCGAAAGGGTTGGGTTCTGTGGTTCTGGTACCAGACGCGATCCTTGAATCTTCGAGATCTCTCAATAGTTCATTTTCTGAGATTTTTGGATCAGTCGCCTCTAGCAACTGACGGTAACCCTCAAACATGTTGGATCGAAAAATGTTCGATCAATTTCTGCTCACTCAGGGTTCTCTACTCTCTCATGTATGCTTACTCTCTCTAAATTTTCTTTTGAGTGGTTCTGTATGCCCAGGAAACGTTATTTAAACATGGATGAAGATCATCAGGCAAGCGTTTCTCCCAAGATTTCGTATTTCTCGCTTTGTCGTCTTCTTTCTTCTTTTCAACGTGGAGGGACACCAAATCGATTTCCTTTTCTCGATATCCATGTCTGTCTCCCACTTATTTTCAAAAAGGTGCAACTACGCTCGCCTCCCGCTCAGTTTTTTAATATGATGGGACCGCCAAATCCTTTTGCAACTTTTTTCGATAGTTGCGCTTAACTCTCGCTCAATTTTAATATGGTGGCACTGACATATCTTTTTACAACTTTTTTAGATTTATCAAGCCTGAAATCGCGGACTGGGACGGATCTGATGGTTCACCGAAAGAGCCACCACTGTGTCGCGACCCGTCCGGAAGCGGACGCGGCTAATGGATTACCGATCGCGGGTCTTGGATCGATGCGGGCCCTCCCAGGCCCATACCAAATCGCGGCGGGAGTATTCTTCGACGATAAGAGTCGATCGCTTTCGACCTTCAGTGTGGTCGTGGTGGCATGTGCAAATTGTGCATGCATTTGGAGTCGCCACTGGTCTTTCTTGGAGGGTAGACCGGAAACCTTACTGACCGATTGGGAGAGATCGACCAGTTCTGCGGAACCAGAGATTTTGGGTTCGGGGACTTGGTTACGCTGGTGTCATTACCAACGCCCTTTCGGTACCTAACACGAGTGATTTTCCTGACTAAGAGTTCATGCATATGAGTAGGGTACGAGTCCTAAATCTAGGAGTTCATGCAGATAGGAATGACTATCCTAGCAATCACAATCAATGATAAAGTGCACAAATCAATGAATTCAAATGTACAAATAAATCACATGGCATTCCTAATAAAGCCATATTGGCCTAGAGAAGCATCAATCAGGCTTAGGAATGATTTAGACATGATTTTGCCCATCAGGAGGCAAAATCGTAATTTTGAGACAAAAGGGACAATTTGCCCAAAAAGGACAAAATCATCATTTCGGAATGAATCCGGAGTCAAAAACAGGTTTGGTCACTCAATTGACCCATTTCCTATTTTTTGGCAATTTTCGTGATTTTCGGGAATTTTAGAAACCGATTTACCATTGGAAGGGTAAAATCGTCATTTTCTAAAAAATGGAAATGAAATGTGGAAATCTTAGACATAAGGTTTAGCCACATATCTGGCCCATCACCAAATTCTAAGCAATTTCCACAATTCATCAGAATATCAAAGACGATTTACCCTTTGAGGGGTGAAATCGTCATTTTGGATTGAATGGGAGAAAATCTCAAAAATGAAAAAAAATCAATTTTTTTTGGTGTTTTCAGCCTTGGAAAATTTTTAGAATTTTTTTGGAATTTTCTGAAAATTTTCTCATTTTTTTTGAATTTCTTTAATTTTTCCATTTTTTTGGCATTTTCTGATTTATTAATATTTTTTTATATTTTCAGAAAATATTTTAACAAAAAGCATATCATTGGCAATAGACAACACTCAACCAGATAAATAAGCTAACCACTAGACTGAAACAGATACATACAAATCAAGTCTATAAAGGAAATATTTTAGAAAAATAATCTTGATATACGGATCGGGTACGTAAAACATACCGGATTGGACACCGACCTTCAATCGCCCAGCCTCAGTCTGTGACCATTCTTTGTGCACATCACCATCCAACGACGACAACGACTAGGCACGGCGGTGGCAAACTTGGCACACGGGCCTGGTCACGGCCAAGTCACGGGCCGGTCATGACTGGGCCACGGCCTGGTCTCGGCCCGAACACGACTGGGCCATGGCCTGGTTTCGAATGGGTCACGGCCTGGTCTCGTCTAGGTCACGGCCGGACCTCGACTGGGCCATGGCCGGTTCATGGCCGAGCCTTGGCTGGACGACGGCGGCACATGGGCCCTTCGGCGAGATGGAGCGGCGGCGTGGTCCTGGTTGTTGTGCGCCGACACGGAGGAGAGGAGGAGGCGTGGGACGGTGGTCAGAAGGTTCGGGACGAAGTTGGAGCGGCTGCAATAGCCGTGGGGACTCCGGCGACGCAAAACAGGGCAATGGGGCGTCGGGTCTGTTTCTCGGCCCTTGGATGGCGTACGGTAGATGGAGGGAACGGTGGTCGTGTGGTGGCGGAGGAGTGAAGGATGCCGGAGGTCTGGTCGGCGGTGGTGTCTTGCGAGAACAAAGGAGGAAGAAGGAGGTCTCGGATTTATGGTGGAGCAAAATAGGGTCGGGGAGCATCAGGCCGCCGGGGCGGTTCCGTGAGGTCGATGGCGACGCACGGCTGCCGGACAGAGGAAGGAGGGCGGCGGGGTATGTCCGGTGGTGGTGGCGGAGTCGACGGGAGAGGTGGATGAGGTCCCCGAGGTGTGGTTCTCGCCGCCACAGGAAAAATGGGAGGGGCCAGAGATATCAGACGGGTGTGAGAAAGAAGAAAGGAGAGAGAGGGGTTGCACGTGGGAGCGTCCGCCGAATAATGGGAGGGAGCATAGAATAATAGGGAAAAAAAGATTAGCGTGAGAGAAGAGAAAAAGAGAGAGGAGGAGAGAGAAAATAACATAAAAAAAGTACGAATAAAATAATGAAATAAAGAAATAATAAAAAAATAAAAAGCGAAGATAAAATTATTAATCAAACGTCCCATTTTCCTTTTAAATGATGATGTTTTCACTCCTTTTCCTTTTAATCATTACTAATATTTTTGTCAAATTCAATTTTATGGTGATCAGAGAACACCTAAAATCAAACCTGAATTTTACTGTTTTATGAGGTCCTAAAGTAAAGAAAATTAAAAATAAAAATACCGACTATTTGTATATATTTTTGTGACCTCAAATATTTTTCTTGATTTTCTTCTTTTTTTTTTGTATTTTTCGAAAATATTAAAAAAAATGAAAATTATGAAAATTATTTTTTTGGTCAAAATGGTTCATTTAGCTTGGCCAAGGTCACCAAAATTGATTTTTCAATTTTTTAACTTTTTATAGATTTTCTATGAATAAAATAAAAAAAATATGATCAAAATTTAAGTGTCAACACACTGCTTTACCCAATTAACTTGGCTCCATGAGCATTATTGCTGTGACCTTTCTTCATCCTCGAGTTGCTATAAAAGGAGGAGTTAATGCAGAGAAGATTAACGCTCTTACATAATTGCCTTTTCATATTTTAATCACTCTACCACACCCATCTTCTTCTCCCTCACTCCAACGAAAATGACCTCCTCTCCTATTCGCACTTTCTCGGCTGAAATTTTGGCCCAGTGGGAAAAACTCTATAACCTCCTAGGTCGAGGCTATGCTCATATAGCCGATCACCCAGAAATTGAAGATGAAATTCGCATTTTGCTCGTGGAAATAGACACCACCTCTATCGAGGGCACTAATTTAGAGAGGGAATATAGAATCTTCCCAACCCTCTTTATAAACTTTTTAGAGACTTACCGTGTCGCTCAGCGAGAAGTTACCGTGGCTCACGTTTTGCGAGCTCGCTATGAGGATCGGTCCAACTGCTTGGTGTTGGCCAACCTTGTGGCCGATAGTCACAGAAAGGCTGTTGAGTTCGCCAACGAGCGGGTCTCGATGTTGCTTCACGAGAGGGGAAATTTGGTGGAGCGCTTGGCCTTATCCCTGACAACCTATGAGCACGACCGTCGTAATGTCGTGTTGAAGTTTCAATGTGAGTGGCAGGAAGAAAGGCTTGACAGCATTACCGCGGATATAGCCCATGGGAGAGGACTAGTTCGGGACCTGGAAATAGCCGCCGAAGATCACGGGACCAAGGTTGCCGAGCTTAAAGGGGAATGTAAACGCCTTCTTCTTAAGCTTGCAGATCTCGAGTCTCGAGGTGGTGAGTATAGGCAAAGCATCAATAATATGGAGGGCCAACTGGGTTCCTTTGTGATGCTAATTAGGGCTCATTTCGGTTTTACTTTTCCACCTCGATGATCTGTATGATATGCTTTTAAGGTCCCTCGATTGAGCGAAATGAATGAAAGCTCTAATATGTGTGTCTCAACTTCTGTATGGCTGACTTTCTCGAACACCTGACCACTCTCAACCTAGGCAAGCTGCTCTTTGACATTGATGATTCGAGCGTGTACATCTTGATTTTTTAATCTTGCTTATGATCGAATAAAGGAACCTCCCACCGCGTTTATCCACAAAAAGACTTCTCTTCTCTACCTGTTTTTAACTACTTAGAGATGCCCCAGTTTCTATCTTTGAGACGTGACTTTAGGATCACCTATTCCAAATCGTCATCTTCATTAGATGATACCTCAATGATGTCCATAGCAGGCACTTCTTGTCTACTTGGCTCTCGTAATGGGATGACACCATCTTCGTCTTCCATCAAGAACATTGGGAGGGAAACACACCTATCTATCCTCAAAATGGCATTTAATCCAATCACCGGAATTATGCAATGAATATAATGATTATGAGCTGTAACAAGTTCGAGGGATAGAAAAGTCTTACCAACCAAACTTAAGAAAAAATCAAGCTTCTCTGTACAGTGTTAGGTATACTAACCTTCCATAGACAAACGCATGAGACAAGTGAGGGAAAACTCCTAAAAATCAAAAGATAGGGCTTGGTACCTAAAGCCAAGGTTCTCACCTCGAATTCTGGGAAGAGTCGATTCCATTGCACAACTATCGTTGCATTGGGACTCAATCCATAGTTCGAAGTGAGCGGAATTGAAAAGTGGATTACCCCATGTTTTTCCTCACGGAGATTCCATTTTCAATTCCTTCTATTGTGTTCCTAAAGAGGGCGCCTGGGGTTTTAGGCGCAATTGTGTGTATTCATTGTGTCGTGCTAAAGCAATAAACATGCATTTTATTTAACAATCACCGCTTCAATATAAATATCCACACAATCATACATCCAAAACTCTTGCCTGCATAAAACAAAGTTAACAAGCACTTCACCCCTTATTTCTCCCGTCTACAAAAACATCTAACACATTCGTTAGCATATACACCTCACTTTCGAGAGCATCTGCATAAAATTAGGTTAGAAGAATCAATCAACTTTTTAATCGGCTCCAGTCCACTAAATGGTTAAGAACCAGTCCCCAGTGGAGTCGCCAGTCTGTCGCGACCCTCTTGAGGTTGTCGGGCTCTCGAGGGCTAATGGGCCGTCCTGTCTGGTCGGACGCGGGCCTCTCCCAAGGCCCATTACCCAAATCGCAACGGAGGTATGCGTGATCGACTTTCAGTGTGGTCTAGTGACATGTGCTAAGTGTGCATGCCATGGAGTCGCCACCAATCATTTTTTTAGGGTATGATTGGACCACCCAATCGAATAGTTGGGAGTTTCTATTCAATTCTGCGAGAACCAGAGAAATGGTTTCGGGGACTTAGTTACGCCAACCGTCAGAGTTGACGCCTTTTCGGAACCTAAGTTGACTGAATTTTCTAGCCTGAGATTTATGCGGATGAGTAAGGTATGAACCATAAATCTAGAAATTCATGCAGATAGGAGTGATTATCCTAGCAATCACAATCAGTAATAAAATGCGCAACTCAAGGAATCTAGATATGCAAATAAATCACATGGCATTCCTAGTAATGCCCTATTTATCAATCACAGCTCAAGAATGATTTAGCTGTCCTAGCCGTTCTACACTCGATCTAACCTAAGAAAAGCATTAGGAAGCATCGCAGGAGTTCGAGAGTACTCACATGGGGTTCGCCGTGCCCTGGTTTGGTCTTGGACGAGCTATCGAGCTCATGCCGACCCGATTATATTTGGGGATCCACTCGGCGTTTTACACCATGAAATCATGTGAAACAAAAATGAAAATATTCAGCAAGGGGCATTTATTGTAGATGGTGGTCGATCTAATTGGACATCAAGACTAAAAAAGATGTAGAAATTTACAAATTAAAAGACTCGAATGATATTTTTTTTGCCAAATTCAACTCTATGCATCGTGAAGAAACACATGCAATTGAACTTGAATTTTGACTATTTATGAGTTCAAAATGAAAAGAAAATTAAAATAAAAATATTAACTATTTTTATATATTTTTACGACATCGAATGCTATTTTTCTTCATTTTTCATGTATTTTTCTATTTTTGGAAAATATTAAAAAATTGAAAAATTATTTTTTTTTGTCAAAAATGGTTCCTTTAGCTTGGTCAAGGCTACCAAAGATGATTTTTTAATTTTTTCACTTTTTATATATTTTTTATGAATTTTTAAAAAATAAACTATGAAAGACTGATAAAAAATCAGGTGTCAACAGTTATCTATACCAAAGTCGCAATTTTCCAAAGGTTCTTCGGGAAGTAATGACTTTAAGAAGGTAAAATTAACTAACTACCTATTTGATCGATACTTGGATTGACATTGCTTAATATTTCAAGATAACTAATAAATAAAAAATTAGGGTTCTTCAACAAAGGAATATATATTCAATAGGTAGGAGTTTTCGGCAATTCGTCAAATAGAAATGAGCATAATATGACAAAAATGCATAACTACCTATTTGATCACCGCGCAAAACATTTGCAGTGATCCTTAACTTGACTCTAGCTATTTTTTGAAGCGTAATAACAAATAAAAAAAATGATCATACATCAACATAGTGTTATCTATACAAAAGTCACAATTTTCCAAAGGTTCTACGGTTAGAAATGACTTTAAGAAGGTAAAATTAACTAACTACCTATTTGATCGATACTTGGATTGACAATGCTTAATATTTCAATATAACTAATAAATAAAAAATTAGGGTTCTTCAACAAATGATTATATATTCAATAGGTAGGAGTTTTCGGTAATTCGTCAAACAGAAATGGGCATAATATGACAAAAATGCCTAACTACCTATTTGATCGCTGCGCAAAACATTTGCAATGATCCATAACTTGACACTAGCTATTTTTTGAAGCGTAATAACAAATAAAAAAAAGATCATACATCAACATAGTGTTATCTATGCAAAAGTCACAATTTTCCTAAAGTTCAATGGTTAGAAATGACTTTAAGTAGGTAAAATTAACTAACTACCTATTTGATCGATACTTGGATTGACAAAGCTTAATATTTCAAGATAACTAATAAAGAAAAAATTAGGGTACTTCAACAAAGGATTATATATTCAATAGGTAGGAGTTTTCGGCAATTCGTCAAAAAGAAATGAGCATAATTTGACAAAAATGGCTAACTACCTTTTTGATCGCCGCGCAAAACATTTGCAGAGATCCTTAACTTGACACTAGTTATTTTTTGAAGCATAATGACAAATAAAAAAATGATTATACATCAACATAGTGTTATCTATACAAAAGTCACAATTTTCCTAAGGTTCTACGGTTAGAAATGACTTTAAGAAGGCAAAATTAACTAACTACGTATTTGATCGATACTTGAATGACATTGCCTAATATTTGAAGATAACTAATAAATACAAAATTAGGGTACGTCAACAAAGGATTATATATTCAATAGGTAGGAGTTTTCGGCAATTCGTCAAACGGAAATGAGCATAATATGACAAAAATGACTAACTACCTATTTGATCGCCGCGCAAAACATTTGCAGAGATCCTTAACTTGAGTCTAGTTATTTTTTGAAGCGTAATAACAAATAAAAAAAATGATCATACATCAACATAGTGTTATCCATACAAATGTCGCAATTTTCCTAAGGTTCTGCGGGAAGAAATGATTTTAAGAAGGTAAAATTAATTAACTACCTATTTGATCGATACTTGGATTGACAATGCTTAATATTTCAAGATAACCAATAAATAAAAAATTAGGGTTCTTCAACAAAGGATTATATATTCAATAGGTAGGAGTTTTCGGCAATTTGTCAAATAGAAATGAGCATAATATGACAAAAATGCCTAACTATCTATTTGATCGCCGCCCAAAACATTTACAGTGATCCTTAACTTGACTCAAGCTATTTTTTGAAGTGTAATAACAAATAAAAAAAATGATCATACATCAACATAGTGTTATCTATACAAAAGGCGCAATTTTCCTAAGGTTCTACGGTTAGAAATGACTTTAAGAAGGTAAAATTAACTAACTACGTATTTGATCGATACTTGGATTGACAATGCTTAATATTTCAAGATAACTAAAAAATAAAAAATTACGGTACTTCAACAAAGGATTATATATTCAATAGGTAGGAGTTTTCGGCAATTAGTCAAACAGAAATGAGCATAATATGACAAAAATACCTAACTACCATTTTGATCACCGCGCAAAACATTTGTAGATATCCTTAACTTGACTCTAGGTATTTTTTGAAACGTAATAACAAATAAAAAAAATGATCATACGTCAACATAGTGTTATCTATACCAAAGTCGCAATTTTCCAAAGGTTCTTCGGGGAGTAATGACTTTAAGAGGTAAAATTAACTAACTACCTATTTGATCGATACTTGGATTGAAAGTGCTTATTATTTCAAGATAACTAAGAAATAAAAAATTAGGGTACTTCAACAAAGGATTATATATTCAATAGGTAAGAGTTTTCGGCAATTAGTCAAACAGAAATGAGCTTAATATGACAAAAATACCTAACTACCATTTTGATCGCCGCGCAAAACATTTGTAGAGATCCTTAACTTGACTTTAGGTATTTTTTGAAGCGTAATAACAAATAAAAAAAATGATCATACGTCAACATAGTGTTATCTATACCAAAGTCGCAATTTTCCAAAGGTTCTTCGGGAAGTAATGACTTTAAGAAGGTAAAATTAACTAACTACCTATTTGATCGATACTTGGATTGACAATGCTTAATATTTCAATATAACTAATAAATAAAAAATTATGGTTCTTCAACAAAGGATTATATATTCAATAGGTAGGAGTTTTCGGCAATTCGTCAAACAGAAATGAGCATAATATGACAAAAATGCATAACTACCTATTTGATCACCGCGCAAAACATTTGCAGTGATCCTTAACTTGACTCTAGCTATTTTTTGAAGCGTAATAACAAATAAAAAAATGATCATACATCAACATAGTGTTATCTATACAAAAGTCACAATTTTCCAAAGGTTCTACGGTTAGAAATGACTTTAAGAAGGTAAAATTAACTAACTACCTATTTGATCGATACTTGGATTGACAATGCTTAATATTTCAATATAACTAATAAATAAAAAATTATGGTTCTTCAACAAAGGATTATATATTCAATAGGTAGGAGTTTTCGGTAATTCGTCAAACAGAAATGGGCATAATATGACCAAAATGCCTAACTACCTATTTGATCGCGGCGCAAAACATTTCCAATGATCCATAACTTGACACTAGCTAATTTTTGAAGTGTAATAACAAATAAAAAAATGATCATATATCAACATAGTGTTATCTATGCAAAAGTCACTATTTTCCTAAGGTTCAATGGTTAGAAATGACTTTAAGTAGGTAAAATTAACTAACTACCTATTTGATCGATACTTGGATTGACAAAGCTTAATATTTCAAGATAACTAATAAAGAAAAAATTAGGGTACTTCAACAAAGGATTATATATTCAATAGGTAGGAGTTTTCGGCTATTCGTCAAAAAGAAATGAGCATAATTTGACAAAAATGGCTAACTACCTTTTTGATCGCCGCACAAAACATTTGCAGAGATCCTTAACTTGACTCTAGTTATTTTTTGAAGCGTAATGACAGATAAAAAAATGATTATACATCAACATAGTGTAATCTATACAAAAGTCACAATTTTCCTAAGGTTCCACGGTTAGAAATGACTTTAAGAAGGCAAAATTAACTAACTACGTATTTGATCGATACTTGGATTGAAAATGCTTAATATTTCAAGATAACTAATAAATAAAAAATTAGGGTACTTCAACAAAGGATTATATATTCAATAGGTAGAATTTTTCGGCAATTCGTCAAACAGAAATGAGCATAATATGACAAAAATGCCAAACTACCTATTTGATCACCGCGCAAAACATTTGCAGTGATCCTTAACTTGACTCTAGCTATTTTTTGAAGCGTAATAACAAATAAAAAAATGGTCATACATCAACATAGTGTTATCTATACAAAAGTCACAATTTTCCAAAGGTTCTACGGTTAGAAATGACTTTAAGAAGGTAAAATTAACTAACTACCTATTTGATCGATACTTGGATTGACAATGCTTAATATTTCAAGATAACCAATAAATAAAAAATTAGGGTTCTTCAACAAAGGATTATATATTCAATAGGTAGGAGTTTTCGGCAATTCGTCAAACAGAAATGAGCATAATATGACAAAAATACCTAACTACCATTTTGATCGCCGCGCAAAACATTTGTAGAGATCCTTAACTTGACTCTAGGTATTTTTTGCGGCGTAATAACAAATAAAAAAAATGATCATACGTCAACATAATGTTATCTATACAAAAGGCGTAATTTTCCTAAGGTTCTACGGTTAGAAATGACTTTAAGAAGGTAAAATTAACTAACTACGTATTTGATCGATACTTGGATTGAAAATGCTTAATATTTCAAGATAACTAATAAATAAAAAATTAGGGTACTTCAACAAAGGATTATATATTCAATAGGTAGAATTTTTCGGCAATTCGTCAAACAGAAATGAGCATAATATGACAAAAATGCCAAACTACCCATTTGATCACCGCGCAAAACATTTGCAGTGATCCTTAACTTGACTCTAGCTATTTTTTGAAGCGTAATAACAAATAAAAAAATGGTCATACATCAACATAGTGTTATCTATACAAAAGTCACAATTTTCCAAAGGTTCTACGGTTAGAAATGACTTTAAGAAGGTAAAATTAACTAACTACCTATTTGATCGATACTTGGATTGACAATGCTTAATATTTCAATATAACTAATAAATAAAAAAATTAGGGTTCTTCAACAAAGGATTATATATTCAATAGGTCCTTTTTGTAATGTTTACATCAATTTTAAAGGGCTTATATCGCCGAATTGTTAGCTTATCCGTCCTCCATTTTTTCATAGCCCAATTTATTTAGATTAAGCACAAGACTTCTAGAGGATTGTCGTGGAAATGCTGATTATATTTTAAAAATAGAGAAACCATGATATTATTGCATTTCTTTAGCCATTTGTTATGTTGACATCAATTTTATAGAGTTTATATCACTGACTGTTTAGCTTATCATTGCTCCATTTTTTCATATCCAAATTAGTTTAGATTATGCGTAAGACTTCTGGGGGATTGTCATGCAAAGGGTGTAGTTTCTTAAAAAATGGAGGAACCATGCTACAATAGCTTTTCTTTAGCCTTTTGTTATGGTTACATCAATTATAAAAAGCTTATATCGCCAAATTTTTAACTTATCCGTCCTCCATTTTTTAATTGCCAAATTTATTAAGATTATGCACAAGGCTTCTTGAGGATTGTCGTGGAAATGGTGAATATATTTTAAAAATGGAGAAACCATGATATTATTGCATTTCTTTAGCCATTTGTTATGTTGACATCAATTTTAGAGAGTTTATATCGTTGACTGTTTAGCTTATCCTTCCTCCATTTTTTCAAATGTAAATTTTTTTTAGATTATGCATAAGACTTCTGAGGGATTGTCATGCAAATGGTGTAGTTGCTTAAAAATTGGAGGAACCATGCTACAATAGCTTTTCTTTAGCCTTTTGTTATGTTTACATCAGTTTTAAAGAGCTTATATCGCCGAATTTTTAGCTTATCCGTCCTCCATTTTTTCATAGCCAAATTTATTTAGATTATGCACAAGACTTCGAGAGGATCGTTGTGGAAATGGTGAATATATTTTAAAAATGGAGAAACCATGATATTATTGCATTTCTTTAGCCATTTGTAATGTTGACATCAATTTTAGATAGTTTATATCGCTGACTGTTTAGCTTATCCTTCCTCCATTTTTTCATATGCAAATTTGTTTAGATTATGCATAAGACTTCTGGGGGATTGCCATGCAAAGGGTGTAGTTGCTTAAAAAATGGAGGAACCATGCTACAATAGTTTGTCTTTAGCCTTTTGTTATGGTTACATCAATTATAAAGAGCCAATATCGCCAAATTTTTAGCTTATCCATCCTCCATTTTTTAATAGCCAAATTTATTAGGATTATGCACAAGACTTCTAGAGGATTGTCGTGGAAATGCTGATTATATTTTAAAAATGGAGAAACCATGATATTATTGCATTTCTTTAGCCATTTGTTAAGTTGGCATCAATTTTAGAGAATTTATATCGCTGACTGTTTAGCTTATCCTTCCTCCATTTTTTCATATCCAAATTTGTTTAGATTATGCATAAGACTTCTGGGGGATTGTCATGCAAAGGGTGTAGTTGCTTAAAAAATGGAGGAACCATGCTATTATAATATTTCTTTAGCTATTTTTTATGTTGACATCAATTTTAGATTGTTTATAACGCTGACTTTTTCGCTTATCCTTCCACCATTTTTTCATATCCAAATTTGTTTTGATTATGCATAAGACTTTTGCTAGATAGTCATGGGAAGGGTGAAGTTGCTTAAAAAATGGAGGAACCACGCTATTAGAGCATTTCTTTAGCAATTTGTTATGTTGACAATAATTTTAGAGAGTATATATCGCTGACTTTTCAGCTTATCCTCCCTCCATTTTTTCATATCCACATTTGTTTAGATTATGCATAAAACTTATGTAGGATAGTCATGGGAAGGGTGAAGTTGCTTAAAAAATGGAGGAACCATGCTATTATAACATTTCTTTAGCTATTTGTTATGTTGACATCAATTTTAGAGTATTTATAACACTGACTGTTTAGCTTATCCTTCCACCATTTGTTCATATCCAAATTTGTTTAAATTATGCGTAAGATTTCTGGGGGATTGTCATGCAGAGGGTGTAGTTGCTTAAAAAATGGAGGAACCATGCTACAATTTCTTTTCTTTGGCCTTTTGCTGTCTTGACATCAATTTTAGAGTGCTTATATTGCTGACTGTTTAGCTTATCCTTCCTCCATTTTTACATATCCAAATTTGTTTAGATTATACACAAGACTTCTAGGGGGTTGTCATGGAAATGATGAATATTCCTAAAAAAATGGAGAAACCATGCTATTATAGCATTTCTTTAGCCATTTGTTATGTTGACATCAATTTTAGAGAGTTTATATCGCCGACTGTTTAGCTTATCCTTCCTCCATTTTTTCAAATCCACATTTGTTTAGATCATGCATAAGACTTCTGCGGGATAGTCATGGGAAGGGTGAAGTTGCTTAAAAAATGGAGGAACCATGCTATTATAACATTTCTTTAGCTATTTGTTATGTTGACATCAGTTTTAGAGTGTTTATAACGCTGACTGTTTAGCTTATCCTTCCACCATTTTTTCATATCCAAATTTGTTTAAATTATGCATAAGATTTCTGGGGGATTGTCATGCAAAGGGTGTAGTTGCTTGAAAAATGGAGTAACCATGCTACAATATCTTTTCTTTGGCCTTTTGCTGTCTTGACATCAATTTTAGAGAGCTTATATTGCTGACTGTTTAGCTTATCCTTCCTCCATTTTTTCTTATCCAAATTTGTTTAGATTATACACAAGACTTCTAGAGGGTTGTCATGGAAATGATGAATATTCCTAAAAAATGGAGAAACCATGCTATTATCGCATTTCTTTAGCCATTTGTTATGTTGATATCAATTTTATAGAGTTTATATCGTGAACTGTTTAGCTTATTCTTCCTCCATTTTTTCAAATCCAATTTTGTTTTGATTATACAGAACACATCTAGGGGATTATCATGGAAATGGTGAAGCTACTTAAAAAATGGAGGAACCATGCTACTATAGCTTTTCTTTAGCCATTTGTTATGTTGATATCAATTTTAGAAAGTTTACATCGCTGACTATTTAGCTTATCATTCCTCCATTTTTTCATATCCAAATTTGTTTAGATTATCCGCAAGACTTTTAGGGGATTGTCAAGCAAAGGGTGTCCTTGCTTAAAAAATGGAGGAACCATGCTATCATAACTTTTCTTTTGCTATTTGTTATGTTCACATCAATTTTAGCGAGTTTATATTGCTTGCTGTTTAACTTTGCATTCCTCCGTTTTTTTCAAATCCAAATTTATTTAAATTATGTATAAGACTTCTAAAGGATTGTCATGGAAAGGGTGTTGTTGCTTAAAAAAATGGAAAAATCACGCCATTATAGCTTTTTTCCTGCCATTTATTTGGGTGACATTAATTTTTGAGAGTCTGTATTGCCAACAGTTTAGCTTGTCCTTCCTTAATTTTTTTCATGTCCAAAATTGCTTTGATATTGCATAAGACTAAGACTTCAGGGGGATTGCATGCAAATTGTTTAGTTGCTTAAAAAATGGAGGAACCATGCTACAATAGCTTTTCTTTAGCCATTTGTTGTGTTGACATCAATTTTTGAGAGTTTATATCGATGACTGTTTAGCTTATCCTTCCTCCATTTTTTCAACTCCAAATTTGTTTAGATTATGCATAAGACTTCTACAAGATTGTCATGGGAAGGGTGAAATTGCTTAAAAAATGGAGGAACCATGCCATTATATCATTTCTTTAGCCATTTGTTATGTTGACATCAATTTTAGAGAGTTTATATCGCTGTCTGTTTAACTTATCCTTTCTCCATTTTTTCAAATCCAAATTTGTTTAGATTAGGAATAAGACTTCTAGAGGATTGTCATGAAAAGGGTGATGTTGCTTAAAAAAATGGAGGAATCACGCCGTTATAGCTTTTCTCCAACCCTTTATTTTGGTGACATTAATTTTTGAGAGTCTGTATTGCCAACAGTTTAGCTTATCCTTCCTTCATTTTTTTTTCATGTCCAAAATTGTTTAGTTTATGCCTAAGACATCTAGGGGATTATCATGGAAAGGGTGGATATGCTTAAAAAATGGAGGAACCACGCTATTATAATATTTCTTTAGCCATTTGTTATGTTGACATAAATTTCAGAAAGTTTATATCGCTGACTGTTTAGCTTGTCCTTCCTCCATTTTTTCATATCCACATTTGTTTAGATTATGCATAAGACTTCTGCAGGATAGTCATGGGAAGGGTGAAGTTGCTTAAAAAATGGAGGAATCATGCTATTATAACATTTCTTTAGCTATTTGTTATGTCGACATAAATTTAGAGAGTTTATAATGCTGACTGATTAGCTTATCATTCCACCATTTTTTCATATCCAAATTTGTTTAAATTATGCATAAGATGTCTACGGGATTGTCATGCAAAGGGTGTAGTTGCTTAAAAAATGGAGGAACAATGCTACAATATCTTTTCTTTGGCCTTTTGCTGTCTTGACATCAATTTTAGAGAGCTTATCAATGTTTAGCTTATCATTCCTCCATTTTTTCATATCCAATTTTGTTTAGATTATGCAAAAGACTTCTAGAGAATTGTCGTGGAATGGGTGATTAGGTTTAAGAAATTGTGTAACCATGCTATTATAGCATTTCTTTAGCCATTTGTTATGTTGATAACAATTTTAGAGAGTTTACATCGCCGACTATTTAGCTTATCATTCCTCCATTTTTTCATTTCCAAATTTGTTTAGATTATCCGCAAGACTTTTAGGGGATTGTCATGCAATGGGTGTCCTTGCTAAAAAATGGAGGAACCATGCTATTATAACTTTTCTTTAGCCATTTGTTATGTTCACATCCATTTTAGAGAGTTTATATCGCTGGCTATTTAACTTTGCATTCCTCCATTTTTTAAGTAAATTGTTTAGTTGCTTAAAAAATGGAGGAACCATGCTACAATAGCTTTTCTTTAGCCATTTGTTATGTTCACATCAATTTTTGAGAGTTTATATCGATGACTGTTTAGCTTATCCTTCCTCCATTTTTTCATCTCCAAATTTGTTTAGATTAAGAATAATACATCTACCAGATAGTCATGGGAAGGGTGAAATTGCTTAAAAAATGGAGGAACCATGCCATTATAGCATTTCTTTAGCCATTTGTTATGTTGACATCAATTTTTTAGAGTTTATATCGCTGATTGTTTAGCTTATCCTTCCTCCATTTTTTCATATCCAAATTTGTTTAGATTATCCATAAGACTTCAGGGGGAATGTCATGCAAAGGGTGTAGTTGCTTAAAAAATGGAGGAACCAGGCTACAATAGCTTTTCTTCAGCCTTTTGTTATGTTTACCTCAATTTTAAAGAGCATATTTTGCCGAATTTTTAGTTTATCCGTCCGCCATTTTTTCATAGCCAAATTTATTTAGATTATGCACAAGACTTCTAGAGGATTGACGTGGAAATGGTGAATATATTTTAAAATTTGAGAAACCATGATATTATTGCACTTCATTAGCCATTTGTTATGTTGACATCAATTTTAGAGGGTTTATATCGCTGACTGTTTAGCTTATCCTTCCTTCATTTTTTCATATCCAAATTTGTTTAGATTATGCATAAGACTTTTGGGGGATTGTCACGTAAAGGGTGTAGTTGCTTAAAAAATGGAGGAACCATGCTACAATAGCTTTTCTTTAGCCTTTTGTTATGTTTACATCAATTTTAAA
Organism: Rhodomyrtus psidioides; assembly: GCA_021437785.1. Lineage (NCBI taxonomy): Eukaryota > Viridiplantae > Streptophyta > Magnoliopsida > Myrtales > Myrtaceae > Rhodomyrtus > Rhodomyrtus psidioides. Next base: position 3,785,884 of record JAILYB010000059.1, on the reverse strand, counting down.
GGGCTTATATCGTCGAATTTTTAGCTTATCCGTCCTCCATTTTTTCATAGCCCAATTTATTTAGATTAAGCACAAGACTTCCAGAGGATTGTTGTGGAAATGCTGATTATATTTTAAAAATGGAGAAACCATGATATTATTGCATTTCTTTAGCCATTTGTTATGTTGACATCAATTTTAGAGAGTTTATATCACTGACTGTTTAGCTTATCCTTGCTCCATTTTTTCATATCCAAATTAGTTTAGATTATGCGTAAGACTTCAGGGGGATTGTCATGCAAAGGGTGTAGTTGTTTAAAAAATGGAGGAACCATGCTACAATAGCTTTTCTTTAGCCTTTTGTTATGGTTACATCAATTATAAAGAGCTTATATCGCCAAATTTTTAACTTATCCGTCCTCCACTTTTTAATTGCCAAATTTATTAAGATTATGCACAAGATTTCTTGAGGATTGTCGTGGAAATGGTGAATATATTTTAAAAATGGAGAAACCATGATATTATTGCATTTCTTTAGCCATTTGTTATGTTGACATCAATTTTAGAGAGTTTATATCACTGACTGTTTAGGTATCCTTCCTTCATTTTTTCAAATGCAAATTTTTTTTAGATTATGCATAAGACTTCTGGCGGATTGTCATGCAATGGGTGTAGTTGCTTAAAAAATGGAGGAACCATGCTACAATAGCTTTTCTTTAGCCTTTTGTTATGTTTACATCAGTTTTAAAGAGCTTATATCGCCGAATTTTTAGCTTATCCGTCCTCCATTTTTTCATAGCCATATTTATTTTGATTATGCACAAGACTTCTAGAGGATTGTTGTGGAAATGGTGAATATATTTTAAAAAAGGAGAAACCATGATATTATTGCATTTCTTTAGCCATTTGTAATGTTGACATCAATTTTAGATAGTTTATATCGCTGACTGTTTAGCTTATCCTTCCTCCATTTTTTCATATGCAAATTTGTTTAGATTATGCATAAGACTTCTGGGTGATTGCCATGTAAAGGGTGTAGTTGCTTAAAAAATGGAGGACCCATGCTACAATAGCTTTTCTTTAGCCTTTTGTTATGGTTACATCAATGATAAAGAACCAATATCGCCAAATTTTTAGCTTATCCGTCCTCCATTTTTTAATAGCCAAATTTATTAGGATTATGCACAAGACTTCTTGAGGATTGTCGTGGAAATGGTGAATATATTTTAAAAATGGAGAAACCATGATATTAATGCATTTATTTAGCCATTTGTTATGTTGGCATCAATTTTAGAGAGTTTATATCGCTGACTGTTTAGCTTATCCTTCCTCCATTTTTTCATATCCAAAATTTTTTAGATTATGCATAAGACTTCTGGGGGATTGTCATGCAAAGGGTGTAGTTGCTTAAAAAATGGAGGAACGATGCTATTATAATATTTCTTTAGCTATTTGTTATGTTGACATCAATTTTAGATTGTTTATAACGCTGACTGTTTAGCTTATCCTTCCACAATTTTTTCATATCCAAATTTGTTTTGATTATGCATAAGACTTCTGCTAGATTGTCATGGGAAGGGTGAAGTTGCTTAAAAAATGGAGGAACCACGCTATTAGAGCATTTCTTTAGCCATTTGTTATGTTGACATTAATTTTAGAGAGTATATATCGCTGACTGTTCAGCTTATCCCTCCTCCATTTTTTCATATCCACATTTGTTTAGATTATGCATAAAACTTCTGTAGGATAGTCATGGGAAGGGTGAAGTTGCTTAAAAAATGGAGGAACCATGCTATTATAACATTTCTTTAGCTATTTGTTATGTTGACATCAATTTTAGAGTGTTTATAACGCTGACTGTTTAGCTTATCCTTCCACCATTTGTTCATATCCAAATTTGTTTAAATTATGCGTAAGATTTCTGGGGGATTGTCATGCAAAGGGTGTAGTTGCTTAAAAAATGGAGGAACCATGCTACAATTTCTTTTCTTTGGCCTTTTGCTGTCTTGACATCAATTTTAGAGTGCTTATATTGCTGACTGTTAAGCTTATCCTTCCTCCATTTTTTCGTATCCAAATTTGTATAGATTATACACAAGACTTCTAGAGGGTTGTCATGGAAATGATGAATATTCCTAAAAAATGGATAAACCATGCTATTATAGCATTTCTTTAGCCATTTGTTATGTTGACATCAATTTTAGAGAGTTTATATCGCCGACTGTTTAGCTTATCCTTCCTCCATTATTTCATATCCACATTTGTTTAGATTATGCATAAGACTTCTGCGGGATAGTCATGGGAAGGGTGAAGTTGCTTAAAAAATGGAGGAACCATGCTATTATAACATTTCTTTAGCTATTTGTTATGTTGACATCAATTTTAGAGTGTTTATAACGCTGACTGTTTAGCTTATCCTTCCACCATTTTTTCATATCCAAATTTGTTTAAATTATGCATAAGATTTCTGGGGGATTGTCATGCAAAGGGTGTAGTTGCTTGAAAAATGGAGTAACCATGCTACAATATCTTTTCTTTGGCCTTTTGCTGCCTTGACATCAATTTTAGAGAGCTTATATTGCTGACTGTTTAGCTTATCCTTCCTCCGTTTTTTCTTATCCAAATTTGTTTAGATTATACACAAGACTTCTAGAGGGTTGTCATGGAAATGATGAATATTCCTAAAAAATGGAGAAACCATGCTATTATCGCATTTCTTTAGCCATTTGTTATGTTGACATCAATTTTATAGAGTTTATATCGTGAACTGTTTAGCTTATTCTTCCTCTATTTTTTCAAATGCAATTTTGTTTTGATTATACAAAAGACTTCTCGGGGATTATCATGGAAATGGTGAAGCTACTTAAAAAATGGAGGAACCATGCTACTATAGCTTTTCTTTAGCCATTTGTTATGTTGATATTAATTTTAGAGAGTTTACATCGCTGACTATTTAGCTTATCATTCCTCCATTTTTTCATATCCAAATTTGTTTAGATTATCCGCAAGAATTTTAGGGGATTGTCAAGCAAAGGGTGTCCTTGCTTAAAAAATGGAGGAACCATGCTATCATAACTTTTCTTTTGCTATTTGTTATGTTCACATCAATTTTAGAGAGTTTATATTGCTGGCTGTTTAACTTTGCATTCCTCCTTTTTTTTCAAATCCAAATTTGTTTAAATTATGCTTAAGACTTCTAAAGGATTGTCATGGAAAGGGTGTTGTTGCTTAAAAAAATGGAGTAATCACGCCATTATAGCTTTTTTCCTGCCATTTATTTGGGTGACATTAATTTTTGAGAGTCTGTATTGCCAACAGTTTAGCTTATCCTTCCTTAATTTTTTCATGTCCAAAATTGCTTAGATATTGCATAAGACTAAGACTTCTGGGGGATTGCAAGCAAATTGTTTAGTTGCTTAAAAAATGGAGGAACCATGCTACAATAGCTTTTCTTTAGCCATTTGTTGTGTTGACATCAATTTTTGAGAGTTTATATCGATGACTGTTTAGCTTATCCTTCCTCCATTTTTTTCATCTCCAAATTTGTTTAGATTATGCATAAGACTTCTACAAGATTGTCATGGGAAGGGTGAAATTGCTTAAAAAAAGGAGGAACCATGCCATTATAGCATTTCTTTAGCCATTTGTTATGTTGACATCAATTTTAGAGAGTTTATATCGCTGTCTATTTAACTTATCCTTTCTCCATTTTTTCAAATCCAAATTTGTTTAGATTAGGAATAAGACTTCTAGAGGATTGTCATGAAAAGGGTGATGTTGCTTAAAAAAATGGAGGAATCACGCCGTTATAGCTTTTCTCCAACCCTTTATTTTGGTGACATAAATTTTTGAGAGTTTGTATTGCCAACAGTTTAGCTTATCCTTCCTTCATTTTTTTTTTCATGTCCAAAATTGTTTAGATTATGCCTAAGACATCTAGGGGATTATCATGGAAAGGGTGAATATGCTTAAAAAATGGAGGAACCACGCTATTATAACATTTCTTTAGCCATTCGTTATGTTGACATAAATTTTAGAAAGTTTATATCGCTGACTGTTTAGCTTGTCCTTCCTCCTTTTTTTCATATCCACATTTGTTTAGATTATGTGTAAGACTTCTGCAGGATAGTCATGGGAAGGGTGAAGTTGCTTAAAAAATGGAGGAACCATGCTATTATAACATTTCTTTAGCTATTTATTATGTCGACATAAATATAGAGAGTTTATAATGCTGACTGTTTATCTTATCCTTCCACCATTTTTTCTATCCAAATTTGTTTAAATTATGCATAAGATGTCTACGGGATTGTCATGCAAAGGGTGTAGTTGCTTAAAAAATGGAGGAACAATGCTACAATATCTTTTCTTTGGCCTTTTGCTGTCTTGACATCAATTTTAGGGAGCTTATATCGCTCACTGTTTAGCTTATCATTCCTCCATTTTTTTCATATCCAATTTTATTTAGATTATGCAAAAGACTTCTAGAGAATTGTCGTGGAATGGGTGAATAGGTTTAAGAAATTGTGTAACCATGCTATTATAGCATTTCTTTAGCCATTTGTTATGTTGATATCAATTTTAGAGAGTTTACATCGCCGACTATTTAGCTTATCATTCCTCCATTTTTTTCATTTCCAAATTTGTTTAGGGGATTGTCAAGCAATGGGTGTCCTTGCTTAAAAAATGGAGGAACCATGCTATTATAACATTTCTTTAGCCATTTGTTATGTTCACATCAATTTTAGAGAGTTTATATCGCTGGCTATTTAACTTTGCATTCCTCCATTTTTTAAGTAAATTGTTTAGTTGCTTAAAAAATGGAGAAACCATGCTACAATAGCTTTTCTTTAGCCATTTGTTATGTTCACATCAATTTTTGAGAGTTTATATCGATGACTGTTTAGCTTATCCTTCCTCCATTTTTTCATCTCCAAATTTGTTTAGATTAAGCATACAACTTCTACCGGATTGTGATGGGAAGGGTGAAATTGCTTAAAAAATGGAGGAACCATGCCATTATAGCATTTCTTTAGCCATTTGTTATGTTGACATCAATTTTTTAGAGTTTATATCGCTGACTGTTTAGCTTATCCTTCCTCCATTTTCTGATATCTAAATTTCTGTGTGATTATGCACAAGACTTCTAGGGGATTGTCATGCTAAGGGCGTAGTTGCTTAAAAAATGAAGGAACCATGGTACTATAGCTTTTCTTCAGCCATTTGTTCTGTTGACCTCAATTTTAGAGAGCTTATATCGCCGAATGTTTGGCGTGTCCTTCCTCATTTTTTTTCATATCCAAATTTGTTTAGATTATCCATAAGACTTCTAGGGGATCGTCATGGATGGGTGAAGTTGCTAATAAAATTGGAGGAACCATGCTATTATAGCATTTCTTAAGCCATTTGATATGTTGACATCAATTTTAGAGAGTTTATATCGCTGCCTGTTTAGCTTATCCTTCCTCCATTTTCTGATATCCAAATTTCAGAGAGATTATGCACAAGACTTCTAGGGTATTGTCATGCAAAGGGCATAGTTGCTTAAAAAATGAAGGAACCACGCTACAACGGTTTTTCCTCAGCCATTTGTTCTATTGAGATCAATTTTAGAGAGCCTATATCGCTGAATGTTTGGGTAGTCCTTCCTCCAATTTTTCATATCCAAATTTGTTTGGATTCTGCATATGACTTCTAGAGGATTGTCATGGAAGGGGTGAAGTTGCTTAAAAAAGGAGGAACCATACTACTGTAACTTTTCTTTAGCCATTTGTTATGTTGACGTCAATTTTAGAGAGTTTATATTGCTGACTGTTTAACTTATCCTTCCTTCGTTTTTTCATATCCAAATTTGTTTAAATTTTGCATAATATTTCTGGAGGATTGTCATGCAAATGGTGTAGTTGCTTAAAAAATGGAGAAACCATGCTACAATAGCTTTTCTTTAGCCTTTTGTTATCTTGAGATCAATTTTAGAGAGCTTATATCGCTGACTGTTTAGCTTATCTTTCCTCCATTTTTTCATACCCAAATTTGTTTAGATTATGCATAAGACTTCTACAGAATTGTCGTGGAATGGGTGAATATGTTTAAAAAATTGAGTAACCACGCTATTATAGCATTTATTTAGCCATTTGTTATATTGACATCAATTTTAGAGAGTTTATGTCGCTGACTGTTTAGCTTATCCTTCCTCCATTTTTTCATATCCAAATTTGTTTAGATTATGCATAAGACTTCTACAGAATTGTCGTGGAATGGGCGACTATGTTTAAAAAATTGAGTAACCACGCTATTATAGCATTTCTTTAGCCATTTGTTATGTTGACATCGATTTTAGAGAGTTTGTATCGCTGACTGTTTGACTTATCTTCCTCCATTTTTTCATATCCAAATTTGGTTAGATTATGCATAAAACTTCTAGGGATTCTCATGCAAATGGTTTAGTTGCTTAAAAAATGGAGGAACCATGCTACAATAGCTTTTCTTTAGCCAATTGTTATGTTTACATCAATTTTAGAGAGCTCATAACGCTGAATGTTTACCTTATCCTTCGTCCATTTTTTCATATCCAAATTTGTTTAGATTATATAGCAGACTTCTAGAGGATTGTCACGGAAATGGTTAATTTGCTTAAAAAATGGAGAAACCATGCTATTATAGCATTTCTTTAGCCATTTGTTATGTTGATATCAATTTTAGGGAGTTTATAACGAGAACAGTTTGGCTTATCCTTCCTCCATTTTTTCATATACAATTTTGTTTAGATTATGCAAAATACTTCTAGAGGATTATCATGGAAAGGGTGAAGTTGCTTAAAAAATGGAGGAACCTTGCTACTATTGCTTTTCTTTTGCCATTTGTTATGTTGACATCAATTTTAGAGAGTTTATATCGCTGACTTTTTAGCTTATCATTCCTCCATTTTTTTCATATCCAAATTTGTTTAGATTATCCACAAGACTTCTAGGGGATTGCCATGTAAAGGGTGTAGCTGTTTAAAAAATGGGGGAACCGTGCTGTTATAACTTTTCTTTAGCCATTTGTTATGTTGACATCAATTTTATAGAGTTTATATCGCTAACTATTTATCTTATCATTCCTCCATTTTTTTCATATCCAAATTGTTTAGATTATCCACAAGACTTCTAGGTGATTGTCAGGCAAAGGGTGTAGTTGCGTAAAAAATGGAGGAACCGTGCTGTTATAACTTTTCTTTAGCCATTTGTTATGTTGACATCAGTTTTAGAGAGTTTATATCGCTGTCTGTTTAACTTAACTTTCCTCCATTTTTTCAAATCCAAATTTGTTTAGATTAGGAATAAGGCTTCTAGAGGATTGTCATGGAAAGGGTGATGTTGCTTAAAAAAATGGAGGAATCACGCCATTATAGCTTTTCTCCAACCATTTATTTTGCTGACATTAATTTTTGAGAGTCTGTATTGCCAACGGTTTAGCTTATCCTTCCTTCATTTTTTTTTCATGTCCAAAATTGTTTAGATTATGCCTAAGACTTCTAGGGGATTATCATGGAAAGGGTGAATATGCTTGACAAATGGAGGAACCACGTTATTATAGCATTTCTTTAGCCATTTGTTATGTTGACAATAATTTTAGAGTGTTTATATCTCTGACAGTTTAGCTTATCCTTCCTCCATTTTTTCATATCCAAATTTTTTTAGATTAGGCGTAAGACTTATGCAGGATAGTCATGTGAAGGGTGAAGTTGCTTAAAAAATGGAGGAACCGTGCTATTATAACATTTCTTTAGCTATTTGTTATGTTGACATCAATTTTAGAGAGTTTATAACGCTGACTGTTTAGCTTATCCTTCCACCATTTTTTCATAACCAAATTTGTTTAAATTATGCATAAGATTTCTGGGGGATTGTCATGCAAAGGGTGTAGTTGCTTAAAAACTGGAGGAACCATGCTACAATATCTTTTCTTTAGCCTTTTGCTGTCTTGACATCAATTTTAGAGAGCTTATAGCATTTCTTTAGCCATTTGTTATGTTAACATCAATTTTAGAGAGTTTATATCACTGACTGTTTAAGTTATCTCCCTCCATTTTTTCATATCCAAATTTGTCTAGATTATGCATAAGACTTCTAGGGGATTGCATGCAAATGGTTTATTTGCTTAAAAAATGGAGGATCCATGCTACGATAGCTGTTCTTTAGCCATTTGTTATGTTGACATCAATTTTGGAGAGCCTACATCGCCGAATGTTTACCTTATCCTTCCTCCATTTTTTCATATCCAAATTTTTTTAGATTAGGCGTAAGACTTATGCAGGATAGTCATGTGAAGGGTGAAGTTGCTTAAAAAATGGAGGAACCGTGCTATTATAACATTTCTTTAGCTATTTGTTATGTTGACATCAATTTTAGAGAGTTTATAACGCTGACTGTTTAGCTTATCCTTCCACCATTTTTTCATAACCAAATTTGTTTAAATTATGCATAAGATTTCTGGGGGATTGTCATGCAAAGGGTGTAGTTGCTTAAAAACTGGAGGAACCATGCTACAATATCTTTTCTTTAGCCTTTTGCTGTCTTGACATCAATTTTAGAGAGCTTATAGCATTTCTTTAGCCATTTGTTATGTTAACATCAATTTTAGAGAGTTTATATCACTGACTGTTTAAGTTATCTCCCTCCATTTTTTCATATCCAAATTTGTCTAGATTATGCATAAAACTTCTAGGGGATTGCATGCAAATGGTTTATTTGCTTAAAAAATGGAGGATCCATGCTACGATAGCTGTTCTTTAGCCATTTGTTATGTTGACATCAATTTTGGAGAGCCTACATCGCCGAATGTTTACCTTATCCTTCCTCCATTTTTTCATATCCAAATTTGGTTAGATTATACACAAGACTTCTAGAGGATTGTCCTGGAAATGATGAATATGCCTAAAAAATAGAGAAACCATTCTATTATAGCATTTCTTTAGCCATTTGTTATGTTGACATCAATTTTATGGAGTTTATATCGCGAACTGTTTAGCATATCCTTCCTCCATTTTTTTCAAATCCAATTTTGTTTAGATTATACAAAAGACTTCTAGGGGAATATCGTGGAAATGGTGAAGTTACTTAAAAAATGGAGGAACCATGCTACTATAGCTTTTCTTTATCCATTTGTTATGTTGACATCAATTTTAGAGAGTTTACATCGCTGACTATTTAACTTGTCCTTCCTCCATTTTTTCATATCCAAATATGTTTAGATTATCCGCAAGACTTTTAGGGGATTGTCAGGCAAAGGGTGTCATTGCTTAAAAAATGGAGGAACCATGCTATTATAACTTTTCTTTAGCCATTTGTTATGTTCACATTAATTTTAGAGAGTTTATATCACTGGCTATTTAACTTTGCATTGCTCCATTTTTTCAAATCCAAATTTGTTTAAATTTTGCAAAAGACTTCTAGAGTATTGTCATGGAAAGGGTGATGTTGCTTAAAAAAATGGAGGAATCACGCCATTACAACTTTTCTCCTGCCATTTATTTTGGTGACATTAATTTTTGAGAGTCTGTATTGCCAACAGTTTAGCATATCCTTCCTTCAATTTTTCATGTCCAAAATTGCTTAGATTATGCATAAGACTAAGACTTCTGGGGGATTGCATGCAAATTGTTTAGTTGCTTAAAAAATAGAGGAACCCTGCTACAATAGCTTTTCTTTAGCCATTTGTTAAGTTGACATCAATTTTTGAGAGTTTATATCGATGACTGTTTAGCTTATCCTTCCTCCATTTTTTCATATCCAAATCTGTTTAGATTATGCATAAGAATTCTGCAGGATTGTCATGGGAAGGGTGAAATTGCTTTAAAAATGGAGGAACCATGCCATTATAGCATTTCTTTAGCTATTTGTTATGTTGACATCAATTTTAGAGAGTTTATATCGCTGACTGTTTAGCTTATCCTTCCTCCATTTTCTGATATCCAAATTTCAGTGAGATTATCCACAAGACTTCTACGGGATTATCATGCTAAGGGCGTAGTTGCCAAAAAAATGAAGGAACCATGGTACTATAACTTTTCTTCAGCCATTTGTTCTATTGACATCAATTTTAGAGAGCTTATATCGCCGAATGTATGGCGTGTCCCTCCTCCATTTTTTCATATCCAAATTTTTTGAGATTATCCATAACACTTCTAGGGGATCGTCATGGATGGATGAAGTTGCTTAAAAAATTGGAGGAACCTTGCTATTATAGCATTTCTTAATCCATTTGTTATGTTGACATCAATTTTGGAGAGTTTATATCGTTGACTGTTTAGCTTATCCTTCCTCCATTTTCTGATATCCAAATTTCAAAGAGATTATGCACAAGACATCTGGGGGATTGTCATGCAGAGAGCGTAGTTGCTTAAAAAATGATGGAACCATGCTACTACAGCTTTTCCTCAGCCATTTGTTCTGTTGAGATCAATTTTAGAGAGCCTATATCGCTGAATATTTGGGTTGTCATTCCTCCAATTTTTCATATCCAAATTTGTTTGGATTATGCATATGACTTCAAGAGGATTGTCATGCAAGGGGTGAAGTTGCTGAAAAAATGGAGGAACAATGCTATTATAATATTTCTTTAGCCATTTGTTATGTTGACATCAATTTTAGAGAGTTTATGTTGCTGACTGTTTAGCTTATCCTTCCTCCATTATATCATATCCAAATTTGTTTAGATTATCCATAAGACTTCTAGGGGATCGTCATGGATGGGTGAAGTTGCTTAAAAAATGGAGGAACCCTGCAACTGTAACTTTTCTTTAGCCATTTGTTATGTTGACATCAATTTTAGAGAGTTTGTATTGCTGACTGTTTAACTTATCATTTCTCCATTTTTTTCATATCCAAATTTGTTTAAATTTTGTATAAGATTTCAAGGGGGTTCTCATGCATATGGTGTAGTTGCTTAAAAAAAAAAGAGAAACCATGCTACAATAGCTTTTCTTTAGCCTTTTGTTATCTTGACATCAATTTTTGAGAGCTTATATCGCTGACTGTTTAGCTTATCCTCCCTCCATTTTTTCATATCCAAATTTGTTTTGATTATGCATAAGACTTCTAGAGAATTGTCGTGGAATGGCTGAATATGTTTAAAAAATTGAGTAACCATGCTATTATAGCATTTCTTTAGCCATTTGTTATGTTGACATTAATTTTAGAGAGTTTATGTCGCTGGCTGTTTAGCTTATCTTGTTCCATTTTTTCATATCCAAATTTGTTTAGATTATGCATAAGCCTTCTGTGGGATTGTCATGCAAAGGGTGTAGTTGCTTAAAAAAGGGAGGAACCATGCTACAATAGCTTTTCTTTTGCCTTTTGTTATGTTGACATCAATTTTAGAGAGCTTATATCGCTGAATGTTTACCTTATCTTTCCTCCTTTTTTTCATATCAAAATTTGTTTGGATTATACACAATACATCTAGAGGATTGTCATGGAAATTGTGAATAGGCAAAAAAAATGGAGAAACCACGCTATTATAGCATTTCTTTAGCCATTTGTTATGTTGACATCAATTTTAGAGAGTTTATATGGCGAACTATTTAGCTTATCCTTCCTCCAATTTTTCACATCCAATTTTGTTTAGATTATGCATAAGACTACTAGAGGATTATCACGGAAAGGGTGAAGTTGCTCAAAAAATGGAGGAACCATGCTACTATAGCTTTTCTTTAGCCATTTGTTATGTCGACCTCAATTTTAGAGAGTTTTTATCGCTGACTGTTTAGCTTATCCTTCCTCCATTTTTCATTTCCAAATTTATTTAAATTATGCATAAGACTTCTGGGGGATTGTCATGCAAAGGGTGTAGTTGCTTAAAAAAGGGAGGAACCACGCTACAATAGCTTTTCTTTAGCCTTTTGTTATGTTGACATCAATTTTATAGAGCTTATATCGCCGAATGTTTACCTTAACCTTCCTCCTTTTTTTCATATCCAAATTTGTTTAGATTATACACAATACTTCTAGAGGATTGTCATGGAAATGGTGAATATGCATAAAAATGGAGAAACCATGCTTTTATAGCATTTCTTTAGCCATTTATTATGTTGACATCAATTTTCGGGAGTTTATATCGCGAACTGTTTAGCGTATCCTTCCTCCAATTTTTCACATCCAATTTTGTTTAGATTATGCAAAAGACTTCTAGAGGATTATCACGGAAAGGGTGAAGTTTCTTAAAAAATGGAGGAACAATGCTACTATAGCTTTTCGTTAGCCATTTGTTATGTTCACAACAATTTTAGAGAGTTTATATCACTGACTGTTTAGCTTATCATTCCTCCATTTTTTTCATATCCAAATTTGTTTAGATTATCCCCAAGACTTCTAGGGGATTGTCATGCAAAGGGTGTAGTTGCCTAAAAAATGGAGGAACGGTGCTATTATTACTTTTCTTTAGCCATTTGTTATGTTGCCATCAATTTTACAGAGTATATATCACTGACTGTTTAGCTTATCCTTCCTCCATTTTTCATATCCAAATTTATTTAGATTATGCATAAGACTTCTGCAGGATAGTCATGGGAAGGGAGAAGTTTCTTAAAAAATGGTGGAACCGTGCTATTATAACATTTCTTAAGCCATTTGTTATGTTGACATCAATTTTGGAGAGGTTATATCGCTGACAGTTTAGCTTTTCCTTCCTCCATTTTCTGATATCCAAATTTTAGTGAGATTATGCACAAGACTTCTAGGGGATTGTCATGCAAAAGGCGTAGTTGCTTAAAAAATGAAGGAACCATGCTACTATAGCTTTTCTTCAGCCATTTGTTCTGTTGACATCAATTTTACAGAGCTTATATCGTCGAATGTTTGGCTTGTCCTTCCTCCATTTTTTTCATATCCAAATTTGTTTGGATTATGCATATGACTTCTAGAGGATTGTCATGGAAGGGGTGAAGTTTCTAAAAAAATGGAGGAACCATGCTATTATTACATTTCTTTAACCATTTGTTATGTTGACAACAATTTTAGAGAGTTTATATCGCTGACAGTTTAGCTTATCATTCCTCCATTATATCATATCCAAATTTTTTTAGATTATGGATAAGACTTTTGGGGTATCGTCATGGATGGGTGAAGTTGCTTAAAAAAATGGAGGAACCATGCTACTGTAGCTTTTCTTTAGCCATTTGTTTTGTTGACATCAATTTTATAGAGTTTATATCGCTGACTGTTTAGCTTATTCTGCTACCATTTTTTCATATCCAAATTTATTTAAATTATTCACAAGATTTCTAGGGGATTGTCATGCAAAGGGTGTAGTTGCTTAAAAAATGAAGAACTTAGGATATAAGGAATGTGACTTTTTTTTCTTTGTTATTACTCATCGAACATTGAACAGAATCAAGTCAAGAATCGACACAAACAGTTTGCGAAGGGATCTAATGATATTACGATAGTTTTACCTTCTAAAACGGTTTTTTCGTCTAATGAACGACCAAAAACTACCATTCACTCAATAGGAACTTAGGATATGAGAAATGTGACTTTCTTTCTATATTATTACTCATCGAATATTGCACAGAATCAAGTCAAGAATCGACACAAACAGTTTTCGAAGGGATCTAATGATATTATGGCAATTTTGCCTTCAAAAACGATTTTTCACCAAATAAACGGCTGAAAATTACCATTAACTGAGCAGGAACTCAGGATCTGAAGAATGTGTTTTTCTTTCTATGTTATTACTCTTCGAACATTGCACAAAATCAAGTCAAGAACCGCCACCAATAGTTTGCAAAGGGATCTAATGATATTGCGGCAGTTTTACCTTCTAAAACGGTTTTTCACCTAATGAACGGCCGAAAACTACCATTAACTGATCTGGAATTCAAGATCTAAAGAATATGACTTTCTTCCTATGTTATTACTCATCGAACGTTGCATAGAATCAAGTCAAGAATCGCCACAAACAGTTTCCAAAGGGATCTAATGATATTGCGTGAGTTTTGCCTTCTAAAACAGTTTTTCACATAATGAACGGGGGAAAATTCTGTTAACTGAATAGGAATTCAGGATCAGAAGGCTGTTTCTTTCTTTCTATGTTCCCATATTTTGAGTTTAAGATGATTCGTATATGATCTATTTAATTAAAAGCATTTTCCGCTTGATGCTTTTGGTTTTCCTCCTTTGGAAACACAAGCTCATGGCGTTTATGTTGAGCCCCCAATTGGGCTCGCCTGTTTTGAAACCAAAACTTGACCCTCAAGGTTTCATCTCTAGCTTCTGGTCTAATTCATTTCTTTGTTTCATGTTCAGGAAAGGACACTCACTGAAGAAAGCTTCAAGCTCTTGGATTTCATGGTGAGTGTGGCAATGGCGACGTTTTCTATTCTGACCTTGACCATAGTTGCTGTTGTTGTCATCGCTGCTGAGATCCTGAACTTGGTTGCCAGAAGGGTTGGGTTCCGTGGTTTCGGCACTGTCGCGACCCTCTCGAGGCTAGCCCCTACGCTCTCGAGGGCTAATGGGTCGTCTTGGTCTGATGTGACGCGGGTCTCTCCCAAAGTCTATTACTCAAATCGCAACGGTGGAATACGTGGTCGACCTTCGGTGTGGTCCAGTGACATGTGATACGTCTACATGCCAAGGAGTCTCCACTAATCGTTTCATGGAGGGTACGATCAGAAACCCTATCGAATAGTTGGGAGCACTCTATTCAATCTTGCGGAAACCTGAGAAATGGGATCGGGGACTTTGTTACGCCAACTGTCAGAGTTGACGCCCTTTCGACGCCTAAGTTGAATGATTTATCTAGCCCTAAGATTTCATGCAGGTGGATGAGGTACGAACCCTAAATTTAAGAGTTCATGCAGATATGAATGACTATCCTAGCAAACACATCAGATAAAATGAGTGCGAAAATCAAGGATCCAATGCATGCGGATAAATCATATGAACACAGCGTGGCGTCCCTAGTAAGGCCATATTAGCCTAGAGAAATGTCAATCAAGGCTCATGAGTATTTTCGACATGATTTACCCTTGAGGGGCAAAATCGTAATTTTGTAGAGTTTTGGGACAATTTACCCTAAAAAGGAAAATTCGTCATTTCAAATGAAGTATGGAATAAAAAGGTGATGGAAATAGGATTGGCGACCAAACCAAACCATTTTCTATTTTTATGGAATTTTAGAAGCGATCTACCCTTTGAAGGATAAAATCGTCATTTTCGAAAAATGGAAGAGATCCGAGAACCCAGGCAAAAGAATTGGTCACCTAACTGACCCTAATCCTTATCTTGGCATTCTCGACCTATCTCGTATACCAAGCTGAGGCGATTTACCCCTAAAGGGTAAAGCCGTCAATTTTCAGAAGAACGGATAAGAAATCCCAAAATAGGATTAACCAGTTGCTTGTGGTCATTCCTCAATTTTTGGAAATTTCTGGAATGTCTAGGAATTTTTCACAATTTTTCTACATTTTTTGGGATTTTCTAGGGTTTTCTAACATTTTTTAAAATTTTCTAGAATTTTCTAGTCGGGTCGGAACCCAGCCCAGACCCGGACTCGAGCAACCAGCCACTCCAAAACGACGCCGTATCAAGTTTTTCAGATTTTCGAATGTTCTGATTTAATCTGTCGGTTCCTATTGAACCACGTAGCTACTCCACGGCCTCGGGATTAGCTGACTAAAACCTACGGCTCAGATCAGAAGCCGACTACTCCTCAGCCGTCTGATCTAATTACTTTGACCTACCGCCACGATTAAAAACCAAGACTCGATCCAGACCGTCCATCCTTATTAACCTAAACGATGCTGCTCGACTACTAACCTAAACGACATCGTTTCTGTACTTTTTATTTTCTGATTTTGAAACTAATTTCTAATATCCCAATTATTAATCGGACGGATACTAATTATTTCACTCGATTTATCTAAGCCGTCCGATCTACCCGCTCGAATATCAGACTCTAACGGCCATGCTGACTAGGCAACTAGTGGACCAATGACAGATTGCCACCTAGGACCGTTGACTCTTTGACCAAACACGTCAGCTTCGTCTTCAATCTCTCGACCCCGACGGAATGGTCGGCCAAGACTTCTCCAGCGCCGATGAACGGCTAAACCTAGACCGATTAACACGAAACCAATTCCATTCGACTTGCCTCATCTTCTAGTTTCATATATCTAAGAATCGAAACATTCCATCCACTGAGTTACACGCAGCATACAAAATGCCGAGTACGGCCGTGGAAGTTCTGTCGCACAATTCACACCAAATCAAGGCAATTCAATCATAGAGCAGCATCATTAGAGGTTCAGAACACTTACCTCGAGCTCTGATCGAGCTCGCACGGCCTAGATTTGGCTAGGCGAGATGAACAGTGCTCAGCTATGGCGGAAGGTTTGGAGACTCGATTCGTAGTGTTAAAGCAAAACCGATGCAAAATAAAGATGCGATGATGGTCAGTGATGTCCAGGGAACAAAACTCACACACTAAATGCAAGAATAAATGTAGGATATGTGAATCGCCATTGATGCACATTGAGGAGCTCGAAGTTGCGTCTCACCTATTCCCGCAGTTTCAGGCGGCGCGACCGACGGCGATCGCTTCCTGGAGCTTCAGGCAAGCTTCCAGCGGTCTTCTTTGGCTTCGGTTTGGTCGGAGACGGCCTAACCAGCGCCTTGCAACCGAGCTCGAGTTCTCGACGACGGGGGTCGGAGAACAAGCTCTCTCTCGCTTTTCTTCTCTCTCTCTCAATTTTGTTAATCCCCCCAACAGAATGAACCCACCTCCCATCTTCCAAGGTTTCGCCTAGATATATCCAATTTCAAGAATTTTTTCCGCCAATCGGGGGGAGCCAATTCTGTCAATTCGCACGTGAGGTCACGTGCTTTATAGTCCAAACAGCATCGGGGACGATGGGCATTCCGTCCAACTCCGTTTGGTCCTTTGGCAAGTATTATTTCACGCGAATTTGGAATGGATTTGTGCTGAATTTAACTTCATTGACTTTTGCAGCGAGATTGACCGGCCCATTGCTCCCTGCTCCGGTGACCATTGGTCGCGATCCCGGCATCAATCAACGGGGAATGGCCTGAGCAATTAAACCCCCCCCCAATGCTTCTTCAATTGTGGTCAATTGATCGATCAATTTTGCCATCAAAATTCGACCTTGCACTGTTCATCTGCACGGGAGTTTGGAGGTTGAAGACGCACTGTTTGGACCGGTCCGACTCTATTTTTGCCAATTTAACCAAAATTCATGGGAAATTTTTACAATTAAACCTCAAAATCGAACTTAGGACACAAACATTATCCAAAAATGTGTTTTTACCCAAAGTTTCATGTCAATTTCTACAAAAACCCCAAATTTATCCTTAATTGCAATTTGGGAATTAGTGAAATTAAAGGCTCAAATGATCAAATTGGACCAAACCACCCCAGCCAATCGATTCGGAATAATGAAAAACATTAGGCAGCGACTTTGATTTGTAATGGTAGTCCCTAAATTGAAAGTAATTTCAATTATGCCCAAATTCAAGGACTAAATGCAATTAAGTATGCAATTTTGCCCAATTCATGCAATTGAGCAATTGGTGCAAATAAATTGGCTAAATTGCAATGAGGAACAATTAGATTGAATGTCCAGATCCTAAAAATTCCAAAATTTCAAATTAAAAGACTCAATTGACATTTTTTTACCAAATTCAATCATATGCGTAACAAAGGAACACACAAAATTGAATTTGAATTTGGCCTTTTTATGAGGTCAAGAAGACAAAGGGATTAAAATAAAAATATTGACTATTTTTCTATATTTTTGGGACCTCGAATGCTATTTTTCTTGAATTTTTGGGTATTTTCCTATTTTCTAAAAATGCTAAAAAAATGCCAAAAATATGGAAAATTACTTTTTGGTCAAAAATGGTTCCTTAGGCTTTGCCAAGGCCACCAAAGTTGATTTTTAAATTTTTTGACTTTTTATGAATTTTTCAAATATAAACTACAAAAAAAGGCTAATCGAAATTTAGGACAGGCACCAGACTCGATCCCATCGTTGACATTATTTTCCTCATTATGGATATCTTGAACTCCGTCGCTAGAAGGGTTGCGTTCACTAGCTTCGGTACCGGATTAGGTCCTGAAATCTTCGAGGTTTCTCAGTAGTTCACATTTTGAGATTTGTAGATCAGTCGCCTCTAGCACGTGAGAGTAACTTTTAAACATTTTGGATCGAAACATCACTGGTTGATTTTTGTTCACTCAGCTTTCTCTACTCTCTTGTATGTTTACTCTTTTGAAATTTTTCTTTGGGATTGCACACGCTCAGAACTCCCCTTTTGAGCATGGATAAAACACCAAGCGAGCGCCTTTCTCAAGATTTTGTTTTTTCACGCTCTGTCCTCTTCTTTCTTTCTTTTTCTCGATAAGCATGCATGTTTTTCCCACTCATTTTCAAACTGGCGAAACTATGATCGCCTTCCGCTGAGTTTTTTTAACATAATGGGACCACCAAATCCTTTCGCAACTTTTTCAATAGTTGTGCTTGACTCACACTCAGTTTCAACATGGTGAGATCGGCAAATCCTTTTGCAACCTTTTTTTAGATTTGTTAGGCCCAAAATAGCAGATTAGGACGGATCCAATTATTCACGGATGGAACCACCGCTGCTTTACCCAATTAACTTAGCTCCACGAGAATTATTGCTATGACTATTCCTCGTCTCTGAGCTATTATAAAATCAGGCCTTAATGCAGAGAAGATTAATACTTCAGCATAATTAGCTTCAGTCTCCTAAACACTCTACAGCATTCATCTTCTTTTCCATCGTTCCATCAAAAATGGCATCTTCCCCTGTGCACGCCATCTCGGTCGAAGCTTTGACCAAATGGGAAAAACTTTATAACCTCCTGGGTCAAGGCTACGCTTACATAAACGATCACCCAGAAACTGAAGCTGAAATTCGTACTCTGCTCCCGAACATGGATACTACCTCCATCGAGGGTACAAAATTGCAGAGGGAGTTTGGGATCTTCTCGACTCTTTTTACCAATTTCCTGCAGGCTTACCATATCGCTAATTGGGACATTACCTTGGCTTGCATCGTGCGAGCTTGCTATCAGGATCGGGCCGATTGCTTGATGTTGGCCAACTTCGTGGCAGATAACCATAAAAAGGCCATTGAATATGCCAACGACCAGGTCTCGTTGCTAGTGCGTGAGAGGGGAAACTTGGTGGACCGTTTAGCCCTATCCCAGATCGTCTGTGAGCAAGATCAGTGTAAGCCCCAAGCCCAAACCCCTAATCCCCTAACCCCAAAAGCCCGAAAGCCCTCAGCCCCAAACCCTTAAGCCCCAATACCTCTAAGTCCCCAACACCCTAAACCCCCAAATACCTAAGCCTGCAAACCCCTAAGCCCCAATACCCCTAAAATCCTAAACCCCAAACCCTTAAAACCCCGACCCATAAACCCTAAAACCCCAAGCCTTGAACCCCTAAAACCCTAAACCTCTAAAACCCCAAACCCCTAAAACCCCAAGCCCTGAACCTTTACCCCCAAACCCTAAACCTAAAACCCCAAACCCTCAGCCATGAACCCTGAACTCTTAAACCCCCAAACCCCTAAACTCTGACCCTTAAACCTTGAAACTATGACCTTATATTCACAAACCCCAAACCCTGAACCCTAAGCCCTCAGCCCTGGACCCCCCTGGACCCTGGACCTAGAACCTTGAACCCTGAGTCCTGGGCCTTGAGCCCCAAGGTTGGGTATGAATTACTCACATACCAAACTTGCTCTTTCTTTCATTTTTTTTGTTCGAAACTAAACTTGGTCATTGGGTATGAAACTGTTGGGTTTTCTCATGGTTTATTCATACTCTTGTTCCTGATTTAGGGTTCGACCACAGTGAGATCCTCCACCTCTACCAACGAGCCATGGCCTCAGATTTGCAGCTCGTCCTAGAGATGGACCATTACCTAGTTCCTCCAAATCTTGAGATGGAGCTCTTCGTTGGGAAGATCGAGCCCAACGACGAGTTTCCCACGAGCAAATCCATGGACAAGCAAGTGAGTGTGGCATATTGAAGAGCTCCTACGATGCTCATGTACAAATTGGCATTTGTAGCCATGGGCATGTGAATCGATTTAACACCGTTTATTCTAGTTCTGTAGAGAAGATCTGTAACATACTTCTGTTGTGACAAGATGAACCCAGATAGATTTTTGAACACCTCAATTCTCAGGAAATAATTAAGGTCACCCAAGTACTCGTATACAGACTCCTTGTTTAAGCATTTGATAGTGTCTTAAATAAATGTCGGGTTGGAGAAATTAGGCGTACGTAGTATAAAGAGGGAAGTATCAGTTTTTGACTCGATAAATCCAGTGATTCTAAAAAGATGTTCAACCAGTAGAACCAAGTCTATGGTGTTTGTTTCAATCCATATATGGATTTTTGTAGCTTGCACATGTGCTTTGGCTTTTCTTTGTCAATAAAGCTCTAAGGATGGGCCATGTAGACTTCTTCAATCAAGTTATCATTTAAAAATGCATTACTAACATCCAATAGTCTGAGTTTCCATTTCTTTGTCTCAACCAATGAAATAATTGTATGGCGGTGGTTACTTTAACAATGGGACTAAACATTTTTGTATAGTCGATGCCCTCTTGTTGATTATAGCCTTTGACCACTAGGCGAGATTTGTATCAGTAAATCAAACCATCTTTATGTGTCTTGACTCGATAAACCGATTTGGAGCCCATGACATTTGCTATGGGATTCGGTGGAACCAAAATCCATGTTCCATTACGCAACAAAGCATTAAATTCTTGGAGCATTGTTGTCGCGACCCGTCCGAAATCAACGGACGCGGCTAATGGATTACCGATCGCGGCCCCTACTCTGAAATGTGGATCGCGGGCTTTGGATCAGCGCGGGCCCTCCCAGGCCCATACCAAGTCGCGGCGGGAGTATGTCTTTAAGGGGTTCGACGATAAGAGTCGATCGCTTTCGACCTTCAGTGTGGTCGTGGTGGCATGTGCAACTTGTGCATGCATTTGGAGTCGCCACCGGTCTTTCTTGGAGGGTAGACCGGAAACCTTACTGACCGATTGGGAGAGATCGATCAGTTCTGCGGAACCAGAGATTTTGGGTTCGGGGACTTGGTTACGTCGGTGTCATTACCAACGCCCTTTCGGTACCTAACGCGAGTGATTTTCTTAACTAAGAGTTCATGCAGGCGCAATTTCAGGTGAGATAGGTATTGTTCGGGTTTCATGCAGATTGGAAGACTGGTCCTATCAAATCACAGTCAATATAATGAAAGCGCAAGTCAAGTGCATAAATAAATCATGTCAATGCACATCAATTTCAATCATTGGCCTCCTAGTATAGCCATAAGGGCTTAGGGAAGATGTGATTTAGGGCTAGGGGTAAAATGAGAAGATTCGGGGACAATTAGCCCGAAGGGCAAAATCGTCATTTTTTGGAAGGTTTGGATACCTAATTACCCAAAATATTCCATGGCCAGTTGATTGTGGCCATTTCCCATTTTTGAGAATTTTTTGGAATTTCTTGATTTTTCTTCAATTTTTGAAAGACGACTCGCCCAAAGGGCGAAATCGTCATTTTCAAGAAGGTTCGGGGTTAAAAAACACCCGGGATGTGCCTTGGCCAGTTGTTCGTGGCCATTTCCTATTTTTTGGGATTTTCCTGGATTTTTAGAATTTTTTCGGAAGACGGTTTGCCGGGAGGGCAAAACCGTCATTTCTGAAAAGATCGGGGGTCGAAAGACCCGAAACAGGTCGTGGCCAGTTGAATATGGCCATTTCCTATTTTCTGGAATTTTTTAGAATTTTTCTGAATTTTCCGAATTTTTTTGAATTTTTTATGAATTTTCTATTTTTTATTGATTTTTTTTGAATTTTTTATTATTTTTTATTATTTTCTGAATTTTTTAATATTTAAAAATATTTTCCGGGCCGGGTCAAACCCGGCCCACGCCTCTCGGGCGCCCGGCCCGACCCTAGGGGTCGACACCGGCCTAAAACGACACCGTTTTATTTTTTAAACATTTTCTACATTTTTTAACAATTTTTTTGATTTTTTAACTATTTTATTTAATTATCCAAAAATTCCGCGGATCCGACGGCTCTCATTGCGCCACATGGCCTCATCCTGTGCGTCCGATCTTCCACTAGATCGGACGATCCACAGAGAGCCACGTGGCTCAACCAAAACCATCGGATCAAAAATTAATTTATTTTCCTTTTAAGAAATCCGCCGGATCGAACGCCCCACGTTGTGCCGCGTGGCCGCTCTTGGTGCGTCCGATCTTGGACAAGATCGGACGATCCACAGGCTGCCGCTTGGCACATTCGTAGCCGTTGGATCGATTTTTAATTAATTATCAGAAAATCATTTATTATTATTTGAAAATCATTTTTTAATTTTCCAAAATTACAGGATCGCGACACGTGTCGCGATCCGGACCGTCCGTTCGGTCTTGGTTTGCAAATCAACGGACCGGTCCCACCCGGCTGACGTGGCGCCTACGTGGCATGCCACGTCAGCCGTTGACCGGTTGACTACCGGCGATAGCCGCCGGAGAAGATGATGAATAGTGACTATTCCGGCGGCTGTCGCCGGAATTTTCGCCGGAGGCCCCAAATCTTACCCGAAACTCAGTGTTTTTCCCTCATTCCTTCGGCATTTGACTCCCCTAACCACCCAAATTAGTGTACGACTAAAACATGGCATCGAACATCGTCAAGAAGCCCCGAATGGGCGGCCACCGAACCGACTCCGGCGAGGTGGATTCGCAGAAAAATTTTGAGCTTTAAAATCAATTCTGGACGTCAACATGGCATACACGGGAGTCAAGGAGACCTGCCTACGGTCGCTTGAGGCTCGGCGACCGCCGAAATCCCCCGGTCGAGCTCCCGGCTTGGGCCGCAGCCGGCGAAGCTCGAACCGCCGCCTTCAGCGGTTCCCGACGCAAAAATAGCGGACAATGGAGCGGAGGATCGATGATAGAACAACTTCTAAACTAGATTCGCA
The DNA here is from genome assembly GCA_021437785.1 of Rhodomyrtus psidioides. Taxonomy (NCBI): domain Eukaryota; kingdom Viridiplantae; phylum Streptophyta; class Magnoliopsida; order Myrtales; family Myrtaceae; genus Rhodomyrtus; species Rhodomyrtus psidioides. Next base: position 3,762,869 of record JAILYB010000059.1, on the reverse strand, counting down.
TGAAATGAAGCTTGGCAAGGCATGGCCGAGGCCCACAAAATACATAGCTCGCTTGGGCAATTTATCGAGCACATGGTGTGCGACCGTGGAGTTAGAGCTTAGAGGGGCTACCGACCTGGTGGTGGCTTGTCGACGGCGGCCGAAGCTTCAACGGTGATCAGTGAGGTTAGCTCGAGGTCCAGGAAGGTCGCTCCAACGCCGGTCTCTGTAAAAAAAAATCCTCTACCTCTCGGCCTCACTCTCCCCTTTAAACCCGAGCCAGCCTCTACCCCGGTGGCCGACCGCCCGCCTCGACGCCCGCTCATTCTGCCAAAACGCGAATATTCCTCTGCTCGCTGCCTCCCACGCTCGGTTGCCCTTTTTTTCTTCCCCAAAACCGCGCCCCATCTTCCCCTGTTTTTTATCCTTCTCGGCCAAGTGGTCTGCAACAATGTTGCAGACCCGGTCGGACCGGGCCGGGTCGGGTCGGACCCGACCGGCCCGGTTCGACCAATTCTTTCAAATCGGACCCCAAATTGACCTATTTTCGTGAAATTGACGGCATAATCGGACTCCTTGACACATTTTCTATCAAATAAGGGTATTTTCACGAATCGATTGATTGAAATTTTATGAAAACCCCAAATTGTCCCTAGGATCCGAAAATGAATTCCACCAAATCGAAGGTCCAAACGATCGAATTATTCAAAATTGAGCCCACCAATGGATTAAGCATGATGAAAACTATAGGGTAGAGGTGTTTGATTTTAATGGGTGTGCCCGTGTAAAATTTAATTTCACAAATTGTAAAACCGGGGACTAAATTGAAAGATTTTTATGCAATTAAGCCCTTTTGGTTAAAATTGATCAAATTGGAGGGCCAATTGACCCAATTGCATTTCAATACTCTAGAATCCAATGTCATAGCTTATAAAAACCGAGAATTGAAAATTAAAAGACTCGAAAAGGATTTTTTAGGCCCGGTTCGGGATTATGTTTGTGAAGGAACCCCATGAACCAAGCCAAATTTCCCTAATAAAAAGTGAAAATATTAAAGAGGAAATTAAAATAAAATTTCTGAATATTTTTGTGTAATTTTCTGACCACGAATGGTATTTTTCCTGATTTTTTGGGTATTTTTATAATTAAATAAATTCCAAAAAATATTAAAAAATTCAAAAAATATTTTTTGTTCAAAATTGGTTCCCAAGGCTAGGCTAAGGCTTCCAAAGTTGATTTTGCAATTTTTTGACCTTTTTTGCTATTTTTAATTAATTTTAGAAATAAAAACTATAATAACGGATGGTCAAAAATCAGGTGTCAACAGCTGCCCCTCTTTGAGAGTGAGCTCGTCAGAGGTTGCTTTCAAAGACAAAATGACACCTGGATCTTGACCGACTCGACTAGGGGAAAGAAATGCTATGACATCGGACCTTTCAAGTCTTTTGATGAATGCTCAAATTAATCACCGGTTTACTCTTGCAATTCGAACATGGGCTGGAGTGAGAGGGGCTTACCTGAAGCTCACCTGTCAGATGCTGCCGGTTGCGATGACTTTCCAGAAGATACCTAGGACTGGTTCAGAATATCCTAGGGAGATTAAGCTCTGACCTGTATGGTAGGTCATACCATTAGTTGACCCTTATGGCGGTTTCTACCATTGGTTGACCCTTATGGCGGTTTCTACCATCAAGTTGACCCTTATGGCGGTTTCTACCATCAAGTTGACTCTTATGGCGGTTTCTACCATTGTGAGACTCCAGACTGATAGGAATCTAAGGATGACGCGCCCGTTCTGTAGGGTTTGTCGGGGACTCGATCGCTCTGTAGATCGGTCTTGGAAAAGGTTTGCCTACTAAAAGGCTTTGCCTAAAGATTGACATATCCCTTCTTGTCGGGACTAGTCGAAGACTCGATCGTTCTGTAGATCGGTCTTGGAAAAGGTTTGCCTACTAAAAGGCTTTGCCTAAAGATTGACATATCCCTTCTTGTCGGGACTAGTCGAAGACTCAATCGTTCTGTAGATCGGTCTTGGAAAAGGTTTGCCTACTAAAAGGCTTTGCCTAAAGATTGACATATCCCTTCTTGTCGGGACTAGTTGAAGACTCGATCGTTCTGTAGATCGGTCTTGGAAAAGGTTTGTCTAACTCTAGGTTCACCTGAGGGCTATTCTGGGATTTAGGGGTTACCTGAAATCTCGCAGAAGGCCGAGTTGTCCTTTCGACATGCGAGGTACCTTTCTGGGATCCGGGGACGCCAATTATCATGCAGAAAGCTGAAACCTGCAAACTTTTCATTAAAAAGGTATCAGTTTGGGACCTGGGTTCTCCAGGGATCTTGCGAAACATGACCTTATGAGCTTTTCTTGACAGAGCAAGGCATCCTTCCGGGATCATGGGTTCTCCACGTCCGATGAGACTGTCTGAATTTTGAAAGGGGTCCTAGGACGAGGGTTCTCCACGTCAAGCTAGGACATTTTCTTTTAAAAGGGTTTTTCTTCCCCTCTTTTAGAGATCCCGAAGTTTGTCGGGAATTCAGTTTTCGAAGCAGTGAAAGATTTTATTTCGACAAAGCTTCATTTGGGTCTGTTGAGGTGACATTCTGGGAGCTGGGTTCTCCAGGTATCCTGCAGAAAGTTCAAACCCGTGTGCTCCACTCCACGGAGCAAATGTTTTTCTGGGATATGGGATTTTCAAGAATCCTGCAGGAAGTTTAAACATGCGTGCTCCTTTCATTAGAGCGAGACATTCTTCTGGATATTTGGGGTCTCCAATGGATCCTACAGAAGTTTGAGCCTGAAAGATTTTTCTTCACCAAGAAAACGTTAGTAATCTTTGGGAAGACCACGACTGTCCATTTGACAAAAACCGTATGATTTAAGTTTTAGTGGTGAAATGCGTATTTTGATGCTGGAGGTTATCCAAAGCATTCTTGCAACATGCAAATGTGATCACAAATTTCTTGCATGGAAAATCTGGATCAACAGTTTGAAAATTCCAAAAAGAGTTTGTTCAAAACATCAATGGGAATATTTCTCGACGAGGAGGTCTTCTCACCTGTTTTGAGGTAATGATTTTTACAGGGGATGTACTCAATTCCCTACTGACCTGTGCCTAGGTTTTAGGCTCATTCGCAGCGCATACATTTTGATCGGTCGGGAGGTCTTCCACGGGACCGTAATGTTGGGCTTGGATATTGGTTTTCAAGGGGGACCCGCTTTGGAGTCGAGGCCATTGAATGAAAGTCTTCACCATTTGCTCCAGGTTTACAAGTCGAGAACCCTGCAAAATGAGAAAGAAATAGTCTTGCTCGTACTTCTTCGAGCTAAGAAATATGTTAACCCAAGTGTCTTAGTCAGAGAAGACTGTTTCAGGGTTGTAACTTTGGTAGGATCGGGGACCGAAAAAGAAGGCTTGTTTTTGGCCCAGAATTCATGAGGAGATTGACGTTGGTGATCATTGCAAACTTGTCACCTACCTTTTTCATTCTGCATCTTCAATTTTTGAGGTGTGCAACCGCTTTTGAGGTGTGCACAAATTCCTGAGAAAGCGCCCCTGGCTGCATTAAGAGACTACCAACTCTATCTGCGTCTTTGCTCCGCGCTTGATACCGTTCGAGGAGTAGTTTTTGGAATCTGACTCCTTCTGAATTTTTCTTCTCCTGTTTCTAAACTAGTTTCACTGGTGGGATTGATACAAATTGTTCACCCAGGCATCGGCCTTGCTTTTACCAGGCACTTTGCTTTTTCTTTATGCTAGGGATTTTTCTCATCATCTTTTCCTTTTCATTTTTCTTTTGAAATCCCGCTTTTTCTCATCTTTGAGAGGTCGTGTTAGACATGTGACCAAATGTCTAAACGCGCTTTAAGCATTAGCCTAGGAATTTCTTTGTAATCCCTAAGTCTCGCACTCCTCCGTTTCTGAAGTGATGATGCATTCGTCTTGGAATGTGCAACGATCACCAACGGGTTTATGAAATAATTTGGCAGGCCCAACTTGGCTGTGCAAAGGGTATGGTGTGTGGGATAGAGAAATGAATACTTCTCGTCATCCTATGGCACTTGGATTACCATATAAACAACACACAAAGATTGATGTTAGTCCGAGCAAGAAAATTTCTAACCATTTTCTCCTGATGCTGCTGGACTCGCCTCCATTTTGCCCCAATGTGGGGTGGTTCTCGACAGGGTTGAGAATGAAAACCGCCGTTCAAAGGGGTTGTCAATGGTCACCTGTAGTGTTTGGGGGTATGAACCAAATGCCTCCGTCATCCCAATCCATGTAATTGCTGCGAATAATCCCTACTCCCGTAGGCCCAGATCTTGCTATCTGATCCGCTCCACTCACCTCTCCAGTGTATGTAGAACGTGTTTGGATTAGGCTTACCCCCTCGTCTTTTGAGAAAACATCCTTTTGAGAGTTTTGAAACCCTTCTTGGTTTGAAAAAATCTCATTTCGAATGATTTGAAAACCTCTTGCTGAAAATGCTCATTATCACTCTTTTACTCATTTTTGTTAAGGCTAGACATTTCGAATACGGACCTTGGGGGTTTTACAGGGTCCTAGAGACTTCTGAACTCCAACGAGTTACGGTAGTCCCTTTTTCCTGTAAATTTGACGATGACCTCGGCTCATTGCAGTCGCAGCTCCTATTTCCGCGTATCCTTGTCAAGGGTATGGTCCTTGAATCTCTCATCAATCCTGCGAATGTGAAAGATGCGCATGTATGTATGGAATGCATGAAATGCGTGCTGTGGTCCTATAGCGACTCAGATCATTAAGAAGATAGTCAAATCGGCTTCTGATTCTATTTCAAGGATAGTACTTCTTGACCGCATCGGCGTTTACGGGGTATCCCAGTTCTTTCCCGTCTGAATTCACAAGTATCAAGGCTCCTCCTATCAGGACCTTTTTTACAACATACGGGCCCTCGTAGTTCGGAGTGAACTTGCCCCCAGGATGAGCCCCGTTTGGCAGTGTCTTCTTCACCACGAGGTCTTCGACTTCAAAATGCCTGGGCTTGACCTTCCGGTTGAACGACTTGGCCACCCTTTTCTGGTAACTTTGGCCGTGGCAGATCGCCCTCAGGCGCCTCTCATCAATGAAACTGAGCTGTTCATATCTGTGTCGTACCCACTCAGCCTCAGAAAGCTTGACCTCCGATAGGATTCGCAATGATGGAATTTCCATTTCCACAGGCAGGACCGCCTCCATGCCGTAAACGAGGGAGTAGGGAGTTGCCCCAGTTGACGTCCGAATCGACGTCCGATATGCCATTAATGCATAGGGTAACCTCTCATGCCAATCTCTGTAATTCTCGGCAGTCTTTGCCAGAATTTTCTTGATGTTCTTGTTCGCCGCTTCCACTGCTCCGTTCATTTGCGGGCGATAGGGGGATGAGTTGAGATGTCGGATATTGAAGTCATTCAGCAGGTCATCGACCACCTTGTTATTCAAATTAGACCCATTGTCTGTGATGATCGCTTGAGGAGACCCATATCGAGAGATTATGTCCCTCTTAATGAATCTTGCTACGTTCTTTGCAGAGACGTTTGTGTATGAACTGGCCTCAATCCACTTGGAGAAGTAATCGATCGCTACTAAGATGAAGCGATGACCATTGGAGGCGGCAGGGTTTATTGGCCCGATCATGTCTATCCCCCACATGGAGAATGGCCAAGCTTCTGACATTTGATGGAGTTCATTCGGAGGCGCATTGATACGGTCTCCGTACACCTGACATTGATGACAAGATCTGACATGTTGATTGCAGTCCGACTCCATGGTCATCCAAAAGTAACCAAGTCGCATGATCTTCCTTGCAAGGAGATGGCCGTTCATATGTGGACCGCATACTCCATCGTGTATTTCTTTCATGAGCAAGTTTGCCTCCTTAGCATCTATGCATCTCAACAGAATTGAATCGAATGACCTTTTGTACAAGGTCTGACCGCTCAAAAAGAACTTGGTGGCCATCTTAACTATGTATCTCTTATCAACTCCTCGACTTCCTTCGGGAAACGTTCCTTTTAAGAGATAGTTTCTAATGTCATGGTACCATGGTTCACCATCAAATTCCTCCTCGATCGCCATACAATGGGCCGGTTGCCTGATCACGTCTATTCTCAGGGGCTCGATGTTAAGCCCGCCTGCTACTTGCAGCATAGAGGATAACGTGGCCAAAGCGTCCGCGAAATGGTTTTGCGTCCTTGGCAGATATTCAAAAGTGATTTCCTCGAATCCTAGAGCTAGCTCCTTCAGCCACTCATGATAAGGAATAAGCTTGGAGTCTCTTGTCTTCCACTCTCCTTGAGTTTGGAGAATGATAAGCATGGAATCCCCATAGACTTGTAATTTTCGCACCTTCATGGAGGCAGCTAGTTGCAAGCCGAGAATACATGCCTCGTATTCCGATATATTGTTGGTGCATGGAAATATCAATTTGGCAGCGACGGGATAATGTTGTCCTTCTGGGGATACCAGTACCGCCCCAGTGCCGGCCCCTGATAGGTTGACCGCGCCATCGAAATACATGACCCACTTGCCTTCTGATAGCATCAAGACTTGGCCTTTGATTTGAGCTGCCTTCGGGGCTGCCCCTGCATGGGGGTCTTCTGCCAGCATATCCGCGATAGCTCTTCCCTTAACAGACTTTTGGGATGAACTTTTTATGTCAAACTCAGATAACATAACCTGCCATTTAGCCAACTTTCCGATTAGAGTCGGCTTCTCTAGCAGGTATTTGATCGGATCGCTCTCGGTCACCAACTGTATGTGATGGTGTAGGGTGTATTGTCTCAACCTGCGAAGCACCCAGACTGCTGCAGCGCACGTTCTTTCCACGGGGGAGTAATTCATCTCGGACGAGGTGAACTTTTTACTCAGATAGTATATGGCCCTTTCCTTGCCATCTCCCGGACTGGTCTGTGCCAGTAGAGCTCCCAGCGACTCTTGATGAACAGTCAAGTACAGAGTCAACGGATGTCCCGGAGTCGGGGGTACTAGAATCGGTGGGGAGGTCAAGTATTCCTTAATCCTCTGTAGTGCCTGATGACATTCCGCATCCCAAGTTACCTTGGCGCCCTTCTTTAAAAGCCGGAAGAATGGCCTAGCTGTGTTAGTTAGTTGGCATATAAACCTGGCAATATAGTTCAATCGCCCTAAAAGGCTTCTAATTTCTTTCACCGTCGACGGGGTTGCTATGTCATTTATAGCTTGGATTTTAGAAGGATCAAGTTCTATGCCTCTATGACTGACTATGAATCCCAGTAGCTTTCCAGACTTTGCCCCAAATATGCACTTATTAGGGTTCAGCCTCAGCCTATACTTCCGCAAACGCTCAAACAACTTCTTTAATACCTGAACATGGTCTTGTCCTGGTCCGGATTTGGCGATCATGTCGTCGACATATACTTCGATTTCCTTGTGGATCATATCGTGGAACAAGGTTACCATGGCCTTTTGGTACGTTGCCCCGGCATTCCTCAACCCAAAAGGCATGACTTTGTAACAGAAATTTCCCCATGGGGTTGTGAACGCGGTTTTAGCCTGATCCTCCTTCTTCATGAGTATCTGATTGTAACCAGAGAATCCATCCATGAACGAGAACAGTTCATATCCCGCTGTACTGTCTACTAAGACGTCTATGTGGGGAAGCGGGAAGTCATCCTTCGGGCTTGCCTTGTTCAGGTCCCGATAGTCTACGCAAATACGGATCCTTCCATCCTTTTTCATCACCGGGACGATGTTGGCGATCCAATCAGAATACGGAATTGCCTCAATAAAGCCCACCCTTAAAAGTTTCATCACTTCTTCTTTGATTCTATCAGACAGCTCTGATTTCATCCTTCTGCTTCCCTGTTTTACGGGCTTGAAACCGGGATTGATGGGCAGTGCATGCTCTACGATACTAGGATCCAGGCCTGGCATGTCTGCGTATGACCACGCGAAGATATCCTGATATTCTCTCAGCAATTTGGTGATTCTGGCCGCCTCCGTTTGAGATAGGTGTCCACCGATCTTTACTTCTTTGACATCTTCCGAGTCTCCCAAGTTAACGGTCAACGGTTCCTCAGTGGTGGGAGGCATGGATTCTTCGAAAGCAATGCACTCTCTCTGGATGGCCCTCTGACCCTCATCTTCAACATCTTCAATATCACAAGAAGAATCTTCCTGATGATCCGAGTCATCTAATAACCTGGTATGCATGTTGGAGATGATATGCCTGAAATGTCATGAGAATGGTTAGTTCATCCAATTCGTACGAACGAAACTCAGGAAAAATCCTTTTTTTTGTTTTGTTTTGTTTTGTTTTGTTTTGTTTTTTTTTGTTGTTTTTTTTTTAAATAAAATGAGGAATGCCGAAAGACGGGACCAATCCTCGTATCCCCCGATACTATTGATCTCTGAAACTCACTTGAAAATCAGGGGACATAAGGTAAATCGGGCCTCAAGCCTCAAACCAAGGAGGCGATCATCATAGGGCCGATCTGTTACCCTATGTGCCCTTAATAAAACCCGAGATGTTTTGCAAAATGGACCGTGTTACAAAGCGTGCCAATTGGACCCACGATCGGAGATCTAAGAGGCATTATCCGCTCATACCGGAAGTAGAAAGGGAAATGACTAGACTGAATTGAAATGCAACACAAGCAATAAAACGAAATGCTGAAAGTGAAAGAGAGGTCTCTTTACTCAGTGACGTCATTGTTTGCACCGAGCCAGTCAATGATGACATTCACAGTGTCTTCCAGGAAAGGATTCTCCAGATCAGGATCGATCTCGTCCAGCGCAACTTCGTCTGCCAGCCACTTGGAGGCCTTGGAGAAATACTGCTCAAGCTCGTTGCCAAACGCCTTAGCTTTGCCTTTCCAAACACTTGAGCCAATGAACGAACCGTTTCGTCCTCCTCTGCGTCCGTTGCTTCTTTGATTCTCACCTCTGTTTCGGCCAGAGCCTCTACCTCTAGTACGGCGCCAATTTCGCTCGCCAACATATCCTAAGCCAGCCCTGCCTTCGTTCGAGTTCAGCTCTAAAGGTGCTCGGATTCCCTGGTTATGTTTACCTAAACCGCCTCCTGGAGCGAATCCATAGGATAACAGCATCTTTCCTGGCAGAAGGTCATACTGAGAGAGGGCGGGGACTCTTAGCTTGGTCCCTACGGGCGTGTGAACGGCTGCCACCAGATCAAGGGAATGGAAACTCGCCTCTTCTTTCCCTTCCGGTTCCACATGCGGAACAGCACTATTCTGGTATGTCATGAGATCCACTTCACCGTGCACAGTGATTACTTTGTTGTTAACTACAAAGCGGACCTTCTGATGTAGACTGGACGGTACAGCTCCAGCTATATGGATCCACGGTCTTCCGAGGAGGAATCCGAAGGCACTCGGTAAATCCATCACCTGAAACCCGATGGAAAAACTGGTTGGGCCTATGAAAACATCCAGTTCGATTTCCCCGACTACGGTCTTCCTCGTTCCGTCAAAGGCTCTAATACTGGCTTTAGAGGTTCTGATCAGTTCTTCATTCACGCCCAGATTCCTCAAAGTGGCCAAAGGGCAGATGTTAAAAGCCGAGCCATTATCAACCAATACATGAGATACTTGCTTGCCGTGGCATTTCACTGTTATATACAACGCCTTATTATGCGCCCGTCCTTCCATCGGGAAATCCTCGTCGGAGAAACTTATCTGATCCTTCAGTAAGATAGCACCTACGAAATTTTCCAATTGCACCTCATTAATGGATTCGGGCACGTGCACCTCGTTCAGGACTTTCATAAGTGCGTCCTTGTGCTTTTCAGAATTTAAGAACAGATCCAGTAGGGAGATCTGGGCTGGCATCTTCCGCAACTGCTCTATGACCTCGAACTCGCTGGTTCTAACGATAGACAACAGTTTCTCGGCGTCTTCTTTAGACACTTCTCTTTTCTCTGACTCACCCTCTCGTGGTGCGTAGAATCTTCCTGATCGCATCACGGCGCTGATCTTATCTGTCCCATAATCCCAATGGGCTTCCTTAGGGTTGTAGTCGTCTACAGGGGGAATTTTTATTATTACCGGTGACATCCTTCTAATTCCCACACTCGATTCATCATCAGCTTCATCGTCAGCGAGGCGGATTACAACTGGCTTAGGCGGGTAGTCACCATCTCCCTTCCAATTGTCAATTCTATTTAGGTTGATGATGAGAGGCTTAGTACTTCCCACCATTCCAACTAGACCGTTGAGCCCCTTTGAATTAAACCTCCTCAATGATTCACCCTGCGAACCCTTGGCCAGGCCGGTTGGAATGACTGTCGGAGCCACGCGAGACTTGCCCGTACCCGTTCCAAATCCAAGGTGATTCTCTTCTTCGTCCTCAAAGATCACCCCTACAACTTGATGATCCGGGAGTGGGTTCTGCTGTACGTTCGGCTCCATTTTGTCGAATTCGAGAATACGACTATCGATGAGAGCTTGCACCTTGCACTTCAGAATAAAGCAGTTATCCACGTTGTGGCCCTTCTCTCCCATGTGATAGACACATGACTGACTCTCGTCATAACCATTAAACTTCACCGGATTTGGCCTCGGGGGCTCTTTAGCGACCAGGCGCTCCTCTAGCAACATGGGCAGCAACTTTGATAATGATCTAGGCAAGGGTGTGAACTGCTTGGGGGGTAATTTCTTCTTTGGCTCAAATTGCTTCTGTGCTGACCACGATGAGCCTCCTTGGGCTGGGCTTGAATTGGAGAACTGTTTGGGCCTAGGCGGATTCGGTACAAAGGCCACGTCGATCCCGGCTTCCCTCTCCTTCCGAGCCGGATACTGACGCCTTGTCACTATCTCTGGCGCCTTTCTCTCTCTCACCGCCCACTCCAGTCTTTCAGCAACTTTGATCAGATGCGTGAATGTCTGACAGCCCGACGTGTTCAACTTGTCGAAATACTCATAGGGTAATGCCTTCAAGAATAGGTCAACCAGCTCGTCTTCCGGAATAGACGGTTTGACTTGTGTGGCTATGGCACGCCACCTTTGAGCGTAGGTGCGAATTGTCTCACTCTTCCCTTTCATAGTCCTCAGCAAATCCTCTCTAGAAGGTGCCGCAGCGGTGTTGAACTTATATTGGCGTAAAAAATCTTCCGCCAGGTCCTCCCAACCGTCATAGTCTTCCAAATCCACTTCAATAAACCAAGCTAGTGCCACTCCTGACAAACTTTCTTGAAACGTATTCATCAGCAAGGGGACGTAGTCAGAGTAATGCGCCATTTTGCGTAGGTAATATTTCAGGTGAGCTCGGGGACAGCCTGTCCCATTATATTTCCTGATGAAGTCGGGTTCTTTGTAATCTGGTGGCGCTTCTATCTTCGCGAATGGCGACATCTTATCGAACCTGGCCAACTCATATCCTTGGCTGCTCAGGCACTCTTCAATTTTTGCTAGCCTCCTTGCACCTTCTTCAGTCTTGCCGACGGGTTTCTCCTTTTTATCTCCCTCTAGGCTAATGATCACGGGTGCAACCTTCGGTGGTGCGTCAGCCATTGGCACTTGGTTAACCTTTTCGGTCATGTTTTCCTCTGGAATTTGCGTCGCATCTGAAGCAACGGATGCCGAAGGACGCGCAGCTTGGTTAAGGTCCTGTACCGGTACGGCGTTCCTCTCTTGTGCAGCTACCATCATGGCTTTCATTTCGGCCAGCATAGCGGCCATTGACGTCACTTGGCCTTCCAAGTTATCCACTCGGGACCCCAACTCCTCTTGCTCCATTCTGACTCGACGACGAGTTCTAATATGAGCTCTTCTAGGTTCCGTGATTAGAGACTACCTGTCCGAAAGACCAAAAATTAGATTTACGTTGATGGAAAAGCAGTCACAGGGTGTGTGATTCCTTGGTAACATGTTCATGAACAACAATCACCATGCCATTTGGGCAACGAGTAATCCACGAAAATCAAGATTGGAGTTTTCAAAGGATGTTTTAATGCATAAGCCAAAATGTTCATTACAAATAAAAGGGCTCTTAGAAGAGCTTGATGAGAATGCGATAACGACATTTCGACATCCTAGGCTTGATGGGAAGGATCGCTCCTTCATCACCCCTCGGCGTCATAAAATCCCTGGCTGTGGACCACTTCGTCTTCCTGATAAACTGACGGCCCGACGTCCTCCGGTATGTATGGCTCCACTCCTGGCTGGTATGGGACAATGTACTCGGGGACGTACGTTTCAACCGGCGTCGGTCGAATCCTCTTGAAGGCTCGGATGTACTCTTCGGAGGCCCGATGTAAGTCCATTTCAGGGTCCAGCTGATCCGGCCACTCCACGTCTTGGGGCGGGGAGTCCTTCAGTACTTGTTCTATGTCATCGATCATGGTTTGGAGGCGCGCCTTGGTTTTCTTGGTAATCGTTCCTTGGGGAACATCGAAGGCGAATTTGTCAGGGAGAACTTGGGGAGGGATTTCCTGCAGCATGCCAAATTGTCTGACAACTCTAATCGGATGATATGATACGGCCCCTGTGAATCCTAAGAGTGGGATCGGTCTCCCACCCTCGGTAGTGATGCGTGCCTTGCGCATTTTGGGCCGCCTCAGCCGCCATCGGAGTTGTCCGGGTTCTAGCCTTTTTAGGAGATTGTACCAGCCAATGAAAGAACGATTGGAAATGAGCGATTGACATTTGAGGAAGGACTGGATAGGATGGATATCCTCGTCGATTCGGGTGCAGCCCACATGAAGATTGAGCATTTTAAGGTGAGAGGTGATCCACATGAAGAGGAGACCATTGGAGGCTTGAAAGATAGTCTTCCGAGAGGACTGGGAATGGTCTAGAGCAGCTTGGTAGCGATTCAGGGATAGGAAAGTCTCTGCGAGGATCATATGCGAGTAGTCTAAACGGTCGCATGCCTGGTAGACTATGTGGACGATGGAAGGATTGAATGTGGTTCTGGATGTAGGGAACAGTACGAACCCAAAGAACGCTAGGATGAAGTTCATTCCCGACTTATGGCCAGTGTCAATAGGCAGATACGAGTAGTTGTCGAATAGGAATGAGAATGGGAATCTACCGGAGTTAGATTTGAGAATCTTTTCAATCTCGGTGGTCTTGAGACGAAGGAATTTGGATAGCAGTTTGGACGGGTTAAGGCCTAAAGGAGGACGAGCTGATTGTTCTTGGAATTTGACTCCGATGACGGCTGTGTACTCCTCCAGTGTGGGCGTGATCTCCAAGCCCTCGAAGTTAAACGTCAGCGTAGTCGGATCCCAGTATCGCGCCAACGCTTGTATGAGTGCTGGTTGATATCTGATTTTGACAAGATCCACGAGGTGCCCTAGTCTTTGCTTGACGTAAGTCTGGTTGGTCTCGTTGAGGCGTCCCCACCACATTTGTAGCTCCTTATGCGGGACCGGGATGATTTGGATGTCACCTCTCCCCATCAAGTCTAGAATATGAGAATGTGATTAATTATCCATGGATTACTCAGGCATTAGATTCGTTCAAATCATTATTTACCCCAGACGTGATGAAGGTTGGGCTCCTCCGTTTGGATAAAAGGAATACCAAATTGGGGTCCCAACGCTAACCCCATCAAAGGGTATAATGAAATGGACGAAAATAATGATGCTATGCAGATGATATGCTTATGCATGGCGTGAACTGATTCAATCACATGTCGCATGTGTCATGAAATGAGAATTAGATCCTCGCACTTGTGTCGAACAAACCAGACGCGAGTTCTAACTAAGATTTCAAATGGCAGCGACATACGATTGGACCAGGGAAGTCTGAATGGTTGGGTGGAATTCCAATGTCGCATTCCGGTATTAAGACGCCTATGACTTGGGAATTAAAGCGCGAGGGATAGGTGGGAGATCCACAGGCGGATGCCCTTTACAGACTCAAAAGACCGACTAACTTTCGAAGACATAGCCGAAAAGCAACCCTAAAGAACCTAAGGTGATGCCCCAAATCGGATCGTCAGATGATGTCGGTTGCCCCTGCTGTCCTGCCTAGATCGGGTCCTCTTCCTCATCGGATGGAAAGACCACAGTGTGGGTAGGTGACGCATGTCCTCCGGTAGACTCTTCTCCGTCTGACAGAATCTCGATAACATCTGGAGGGGGCGCTGGTATCGCTCCTATCCTGCTGAACACGTCCCTGAGTTTCAGATAAATATTCCACATCTTTTCCCTGTCAAGCTCGAACTTGTGTGCGCGCTCAAGTTGTTCCGCGGACTTGGTGTAAAAACAATTCGTTCCTCGGATAAGGTTGCGTCCCGTAAGTGCCCTTCCTTGGATGAAACGAAAGGAGTGGAACCCGTTGAACGTCTCGGTGGCTTCGTGTCGGACGACGCGTCGCTCGTATTGGAATACCTCTAGGACCTTGGGCCGATTTGGGGAAACCATCTCTATTTTATATGTACTGTAAAATGGAATTAGACTCAACCATTCAAACTTGATGAGTGCAGCATACTATGCAAGAAGTAAAAGACAGCAAGTGGTCCTAATAATAATGAAAAGATCTTACCAGAAGAGATATCCAATGATTTTGGTTTTGGGTATACCAACCATCCATATACATGCGCATGAGACAAGTGAGGCTTGACTCTAAAAATCAAAGGGGCTTAGGTGAGGAACCTAGAGGCTTCCCTCTATCCGAGTCGATAAATTCGTCCATGAGTGCAATCCACAACAAATGGATAAAAGTCTCGACTTGGATAGTGAGTGGGATCGAATATGGTCGACCCCAGCGCAATCCACGCTAGGGCGTTGCATATCGATCCCTGATCTATGGCTACCTGAAAAGGTGATTTCGCGGCCTGGGTTTGGGCGCTTTGTGCAAAGTGTCGTGATCCTCAAATATGCAGTGTATCATGCGCAACAATTTATATATCAATCAGCGCTTCAAATCATCCATATAACATACATTCCTACGCCCATCCTGCATAAGACAATGTTAATCACAGACTACACCCCTTATCACTCCAACCTGCAAAAACATATAACACCTATCGTGAGCGGACTTACCTCACCTTCAAGAGCGCCTGCAGGGTTAGAAAAATCACTCAACGTTTTAATTACGGCCTAAGTCCACTTGAGGTCCAGAACCAAGTGTTCTAGAACAACTCCCCAGTGGAGTCGCCAGCTGTCGCGACCCGTCCGAAATCAACGGACGCGGCTAATGGATTACCGATCGCGGCCCCTACTCTGAAATGTGGATCGCGGGCTTTGGATCAGCGCGGGCCCTCCCAGGCCCATACCAAGTCGCGGCGGGAGTATGTCTTTAAGGGGTTCGACGATAAGAGTCGATCGCTTTCGACCTTCAGTGTGGTCGTGGTGGCATGTGCAACTTGTGCATGCATTTGGAGTCGCCACCGGTCTTTCTTGGAGGGTAGACCGGAAACCTTACTGACCGATTGGGAGAGATCGATCAGTTCTGCGGAACCAGAGATTTTGGGTTCGGGGACTTGGTTACGTCGGTGTCATTACCAACGCCCTTTCGGTACCTAACGCGAGTGATTTTCTTAACTAAGAGTTCATGCAGGCGCAATTTCAGGTGAGATAGGTATTGTTCGGGTTTCATGCAGATTGGAAGACTGGTCCTATCAAATCACAGTCAATATAATGAAAGCGCAAGTCAAGTGCATAAATAAATCATGTCAATGCACATCAATTTCAATCATTGGCCTCCTAGTATAGCCATAAGGG
This sequence comes from Rhodomyrtus psidioides, assembly GCA_021437785.1. Lineage (NCBI taxonomy): Eukaryota > Viridiplantae > Streptophyta > Magnoliopsida > Myrtales > Myrtaceae > Rhodomyrtus > Rhodomyrtus psidioides. The sequence continues at coordinate 3,747,203 of JAILYB010000059.1, read as the reverse complement.
CTTAGGGAAGATGTGATTTAGGGCTAGGGGTAAAATGAGAAGATTCGGGGACAATTAGCCCGAAGGGCAAAATCGTCATTTTTTGGAAGGTTTGGATACCTAATTACCCAAAATATTCCATGGCCAGTTGATTGTGGCCATTTCCCATTTTTGAGAATTTTTTGGAATTTCTTGATTTTTCTTCAATTTTTGAAAGACGACTCGCCCAAAGGGCGAAATCGTCATTTTCAAGAAGGTTCGGGGTTAAAAAAACACCCGGGATGTGCCTTGGCCAGTTGTTCGTGGCCATTTCCTATTTTTTGGGATTTTCCTGGATTTTTAGAATTTTTTCGGAAGACGGTTTGCCGGGAGGGCAAAACCGTCATTTCTGAAAAGATCGGGGGTCGAAAGACCCGAAACAGGTCGTGGCCAGTTGAATGTGGCCATTTCCTATTTTCTGGAATTTTTTAGAATTTTTCTGAATTTTCCGAATTTTTTTGAATTTTTTATGAATTTTCTATTTTTTATTGATTTTTTTTGAATTTTTTATTATTTTTTATTATTTTCTGAATTTTTTAATATTTAAAAATATTTTCCGGGCCGGGTCAAACCCGGCCCACGCCTCTCGGGCGCCCGGCCCGACCCTAGGGGTCGACACCGGCCTAAAACGACACCGTTTTATTTTTTAAACATTTTCTACATTTTTTAACAATTTTTTTGATTTTTTAACTATTTTATTTAATTATCCAAAAATTCCGCGGATCCGACGGCTCTCATTGCGCCACATGGCCTCATCCTGTGCGTCCGATCTTCCACTAGATCGGACGATCCACAGAGAGCCACGTGGCTCAACCAAAACCATCGGATCAAAAATTAATTTATTTTCCTTTTAAGAAATCCGCCGGATCGAACGCCCCACGTTGTGCCGCGTGGCCGCTCTTGGTGCGTCCGATCTTGGACAAGATCGGACGATCCACAGGCTGCCGCTTGGCACATTCGTAGCCGTTGGATCGATTTTTAATTAATTATCAGAAAATCATTTATTATTATTTGAAAATCATTTTTTAATTTTCCAAAATTACAGGATCGCGACACGTGTCGCGATCCGGACCGTCCGTTCGGTCTTGGTTTGCAAATCAACGGACCGGTCCCACCCGGCTGACGTGGCGCCTACGTGGCATGCCACGTCAGCCGTTGACCGGTTGACTACCGGCGATAGCCGCCGGAGAAGATGATGAATAGTGACTATTCCGGCGGCTGTCGCCGGAATTTTCGCCGGAGGCCCCAAATCTTACCCGAAACTCAGTGTTTTTCCCTCATTCCTTCGGCATTTGACTCCCCTAACCACCCAAATTAGTGTACGACTAAAACATGGCATCGAACATCGTCAAGAAGCCCCGAATGGGCGGCCACCGAACCGACTCCGGCGAGGTGGATTCGCAGAAAAATTTTGAGCTTTAAAATCAATTCTGGACGTCAACATGGCATACACGGGAGTCAAGGAGACCTGCCTACGGTCGCTTGAGGCTCGGCGACCGCCGAAATCCCCCGGTCGAGCTCCCGGCTTGGGCCGCAGCCGGCGAAGCTCGAACCGCCGCCTTCAGCGGTTCCCGACGCAAAAATAGCGGACAATGGAGCGGAGGATCGATGATAGAACAACTTCTAAACTAGATTCGCATGAAATGAAGCTTGGCAAGGCATGGCCGAGGCCCACAAAATACATAGCTCGCTTGGGCAATTTATCGAGCACATGGTGTGCGACCGTGGAGTTAGAGCTTAGAGGGGCTACCGACCTGGTGGTGGCTTGTCGACGGCGGCCGAAGCTTCAACGGTGATCAGTGAGGTTAGCTCGAGGTCCAGGAAGGTCGCTCCAACGCCGGTCTCTGTAAAAAAAAATCCTCTACCTCTCGGCCTCACTCTCCCCTTTAAACCCGAGCCAGCCTCTACCCCGGTGGCCGACCGCCCGCCTCGACGCCCGCTCATTCTGCCAAAACGCGAATATTCCTCTGCTCGCTGCCTCCCACGCTCGGTTGCCCTTTTTTTCTTCCCCAAAACCGCGCCCCATCTTCCCCTGTTTTTTATCCTTCTCGGCCAAGTGGTCTGCAACAATGTTGCAGACCCGGTCGGACCGGGCCGGGTCGGGTCGGACCCGACCGGCCCGGTTCGACCAATTCTTTCAAATCGGACCCCAAATTGACCTATTTTCGTGAAATTGACGGCATAATCGGACTCCTTGACACATTTTCTATCAAATAAGGGTATTTTCACGAATCGATTGATTGAAATTTTATGAAAACCCCAAATTGTCCCTAGGATCCGAAAATGAATTCCACCAAATCGAAGGTCCAAACGATCGAATTATTCAAAATTGAGCCCACCAATGGATTAAGCATGATGAAAACTATAGGGTAGAGGTGTTTGATTTTAATGGGTGTGCCCGTGTAAAATTTAATTTCACAAATTGTAAAACCGGGGACTAAATTGAAAGATTTTTATGCAATTAAGCCCTTTTGGTTAAAATTGATCAAATTGGAGGGCCAATTGACCCAATTGCATTTCAATACTCTAGAATCCAATGTCATAGCTTATAAAAACCGAGAATTGAAAATTAAAAGACTCGAAAAGGATTTTTTAGGCCCGGTTCGGGATTATGTTTGTGAAGGAACCCCATGAACCAAGCCAAATTTCCCTAATAAAAAGTGAAAATATTAAAGAGGAAATTAAAATAAAATTTCTGAATATTTTTGTGTAATTTTCTGACCACGAATGGTATTTTTCCTGATTTTTTGGGTATTTTTATAATTAAATAAATTCCAAAAAATATTAAAAAATTCAAAAAATATTTTTTGTTCAAAATTGGTTCCCAAGGCTAGGCTAAGGCTTCCAAAGTTGATTTTGCAATTTTTTGACCTTTTTTGCTATTTTTAATTAATTTTAGAAATAAAAACTATAATAACGGATGGTCAAAAATCAGGTGTCAACAATTGTCTCCCTTCATTTTACATGTTTATTAGCTTCGGTGAAGCATTGTGACTCTTCTTTTTTTGCTCATTTCAATCAAGTTCGCATCTAGTAATGGATATGTACTGTTACGTTCTGGGTTTTGTCGCAGCCGCATTGAATGGGTACTTAGTATTTGATAAACCAGTTGTGGAGGAATCACAATAGCCTACTGTTGGGAGACGTCTAAAAGAGCCTCATTAAAACCTATACCGGCATTAGACTAGCTAGAACTAACGTGTTAGACATTGAAGTAGTGTTAGTGTTTGATAATGCCGATGATGATCGTTCAAAGGTGGGTGGGGAGGTGTTAGAGGGCGGGGTAGAAGGCAGGATATGGTTCACATGGGAGGATGTACCAGCCGTTGAGATCGCCAGCCAAGGATGTAATGGTAAGAAAATTTCAAAAAGGTGTGAACTAAGTGTGGCGAATGAAAAAATATTTTGAATAAAATGAGCATTTCTTGCAATGTACATTCATCCAGTTTTGTAATCTAAACGACAACCAACGTGCTATGGACTATATCCTAAGAACACACATTGAATTGAACGAAGTGAAAACTTATGTGGATTTTACGGCCTTAATAAAGAGAAAGAGCACAACCAAATATTTTCAAAAAGTTGTAAAATCTAGTTGTTGATGGAAAAGTGTTTGAAAAGGCGAAGTATTATCTAAGAGTGGTGTGGGTAATCTGTTAATAAGGTAAATGGTGGTTTCAAAAGCATAGGATAATACTTAAGGGGAAGAGATACATGGGCCAATAGTGTAAGGCCGGTATCAACAATACAACGAATTTTTTGCTCAACTGCTCTGTTCTGCTCGTGAATGTAGACATGTTGCATGATGGAGAATTTCATTATTTGAAAAAAATGTATTTAGGGATCTGTAATCCCCACCCCAATCAGATGTATAGCTATGATGAGCTTTTCAAATTGTTTCTCAACTACGGTTCTGAATTTTTTGGGAAAAAAGGGACCATAGACCGATTTTGAATAGGATAGTACTAAGTATATCTGAAAAAATCATCAACAAATAGAAAAAAGTACTTATAACTAGAAATAGAATTAATTGGAGTGGGACAAATAATGGTACCATCAAGGCATCCCATTAAGCATTGGCTACAAACCAACAAAAACAACTGATTTTTCACAATAGAAATTATCACCGAAAAGTTTAAGGCTAAGGTAGTGTTGCACAGCCGAAGTGGACGTGGGAGATGACATTGTGAATAGGAGATGTCAAAAAATGGAAGAAAAAGAAGGAATAGCGTAGATATTTTTAAGGATCCTATTTGTCACGCCCCAACTCTCGAGCCCGCGACATCCCTTGCCAAATCGCCACGAGGTCGTAGAGATAGTGTCCCAGGCATACTATCGACCTATCAATTATATACGCAAGCGAAAACGTTTAAACTCCCTGACATCAAACAATCATGAAATAGAATAGCAGGCATCAAACACCACAACTCTTGCACCAAAAATAACAATAAATAATTATACATAACGGCAGACGTTCGAGCATAACCCCATACTTCGGGGCAACCAGACAAGACCTTAATCAGTCATTCAGCCGGGTAAGGTCAACTTCTCATCTACTTCCAAAGAACTAATCCAAAAGCCAATACTTGGCGTCCACGAGTCTTCATCTAAAGGGACCTGAAATTGTTATCCCACAACGGGGTGAGAATAAATCTCAGTGAATCAAGCCTAAGCTCGGTTAGGAAACTGATTCGCCCAGGGCATCCTAACTGAGATATTACACATCATATCACCACCTATAGCACCTAATTACAGCCATAACATAATGATCATCCACAAGCATACTTACTAGCCTTAAGCCACACACAATGTAATGCTTGACTCAACTCAACAGTCAATCATAACATCACATTCACAAATATGCACAGGACATCACACAAGTCCATTTACTAACAATGATCGTACCTCTGGCACATGAGAGGATCTACGAGAAATAGGGCGTGATTCGACTCTCACAAATAACGCGATCTAACACCTCATGTGATCCAACGTTCTACCAGCAGAACCGGGCTATTCCTTTATTCTCGGCAACGGCTGCTACAAGCGGTGTATCCAGTGCACCCGTTGCACGGCACGCGCTGTAGGCATCCCTATACGGGGCATCGGTCCAACATCCATTGCGACCGGCATCCGACCAACTCTGCATCCGTACTAGTTAACACCGGACAGAGCTGTCGTGCTTCTGGCAAGTTGTTTGATTCCATCATATTGGTACGACACGAACTTGCTAGGAATGCTCATCGTTTTCCTCATATGACCATACAATCCACATCCAACAATCAACCTATTTCATTATCTTTGGTTAAAGCCAGATGCTCACTCAGACATGTACAAATCTTGGCCAAATGCCATTTTCATGCTAAAATATGTATTTTGACTTCGCACACGGTCATATGCAAATACAGACTAACCACTAGTCACCACAATGACAAACGAGGTCATTAACCCCCAAATGAACGTTCAGTCAGTCAATGCACATACAAACATTCAATCAGCCATTCCAACGAGACAATCGATCCAATGAATCAAAACGAGACAATAGCAAGGAAACAAGTCCCCATAGGCCACAAAAGGCTTACTTCGTGCAATAAGTCGTCGATCCGACTTAAACGTCGTCGATCGCTCGCTCATCTCTAGCATATCGCTCGCTCGCGATCAAACAGCGGCAATCCATTGCCCAATCAATCAATCAATATTCATCTAGCAATAATTAGCCACAGACAATTCAATCACTCCGACTAACCAAATCGATCGGCCATTTATCCTAATCCCAATTTCTATTTAGACCGGCCCCGATCGTGTACCTAAAATCCACATTTGACTAAACGATTAATCCTAGGCGTAATTAGCGCTCTAACCAAGGATTAGGATCAACTCACATCTAATTAGCTCGGGCAGTCTCTACGGCGACGGCAACGGAGACGTCGGCGACGGAGGGGGCGGCCAAAAACCTAAAATCTCGAGAATGCCTCAGGGAAGTCTCACGAGGTCACCGGGACAAGTGGCCGATGACGGCGGAGCTCCGGCGAGCGGCGGCAGCCTAAAACAGAACAGGCCGGCGGTCAAAACAGGGATTCCAGGTTATTTTCTGGCGATTTTCGGCCTCAACGGTCGTGACGAAGTCGGCCAAGGCTAGAGATCTCACCTAGGGGTCGAAGGGAGTCTTCGGGACAGGTCGAGCATGGAGGAGGGCGGCCGAAAGCTATAGAACGACGACGGCACAGAGTTGGCGGAGACAGGGCTCACGCGCGCAGAAAACAAGGGCGGCGGTCCGAGGCGATTCCGGGCCCCACGCGCGGCGGCAAGCTCTACCGAGCTCAGGAAAGATGGAGGGGAGCCTTGGGAGTTCGTTGGTGGTGGCGATGAGAGGCGACGACGCCCGAAACGGCGGGATCGAAGAAAATCTCTAAACTGGTCAAAAACAAGGCACCGCGAGCTTCGGGGCTGTTCACGGCGGCTTCGATGGTCGATCGGCAGCGGGATGGCTTCAGCTTGGTCGAGGGGAGGCCGAGGTGGTGGGTGGGGGCGGTGGCGGCCGGAATGGCCGGAGGAGGCAAGCTACGGCCATTCCGGCCGCCACCGCCGCCACCCACCACCTCGACCGCCAGCCCGTCAACGGGTGTCCGAAATAGGGGCTGGGTTTCGCGGCTGCTGGAGGCGAGCTACGGCCGGGGACGGTTCGGTGGTGGCGGCATGAGGTGAATGGAGGTGGTGACCGTCGATGGGGGGTGGTGGCGCACAAAAACGGAGGCTGAAGGAGGAGGAAGAGAGGAGGAGGACGTTCGGTTGGAGAGAGGAAGAGGCAGAGAAAGAGAAAGAGTCATCGAGAGAGAGAGAGACGTGAGTGAGCAGGAGAGGGCAGCAGCCCACGTGAGGGAAAATAGGGAGGAGAGAGACTGTTGGGTCCATCAAGGACTTTTGGGGCAGTTTGTCCTATATGCAAATATCTAGGGCTAATTTGGTCACTTGGCGAATCGAGACTGAAACGAATTTTAGTATACTGAGCGAATGGGTAATTTTGGTAATTTCATAGGCTGGGCTCGGTCGAGATTAGGCTCGGGTCGCGAGGATTGAAATCCTAATTTGCGGCAACTAAGAATTCGAAACCTAAGCTAAACCGACTGAACTTCAGAATTTGTCCAAACGTCGTCTCTTTAGTCCTTTCGATCCAATATAATTTATCGACTGAATTTCGATCTTAATCCATTTTATTAAATTCAGGGACTTTACCCAAGTCGGATTTCCAGGGCGTCACAACTCTCCCCCACTTAGGAAATTTCGTCCTCGAAATTGAAATACTGCTACAATCCTTCAAACAAATAAGAATATCTATGCCACATAATTTCCTCAATTCCCCAAATAGCTCCTTCAGATCCACGGTCTTACCAAACCACCTTGACTAGCGAGATCGTCTTGTTCCAGAGCACTCGCCCTTTCCTATCCACTATCCTAACTGGACTTTCCATACACGATGCTCGCTCATCCACTTCACTTTCCTCTTAACATCGTACACGAGCGGGATTCGGTTCTCACTTCCTCCATATTGACACATGGAAGACATTATCCTTGGACAAGTCTCGGGGGCAACACAAGAGAGTCTACCAAATTTCCAATTCCTTCCAAAATCTCGAGAGGTCTGACATACTTTGGGCTTAGCTTTCCTTTCTTGCCAAAACGAGATGTCCCTCTTCATAGGCGACACCTTCTAAAAGACATAATTGTCCACCCGAAATTCCAAAGGTTTTCGTCTCTTATCGGCGTAACTTTTCTGATGACTCTGAACTGTCCTTAGTTTGTCTCTGATAACCTTGATAGCGTTTATCGACTATTCTACTGATCTTTCTTTCCCCAATGTCAATCCAACAGACTAGTGTTCCACACGCTTTACTAAACAGTGCCTCGGAAAGTACCATCTTAATGCTCTGCTGGTAACGGCTATTTAGGCAAACTCCACTAAGTGTAACTGTTCATCCCAATTACCTTGAAATCCAAAACGCATGCCTCAAACCCGTACTCCAAAGTCTAAATTATCCTTTCAAACTGACCATCCGTCTTCAAATGATAGACCATACTGAACTGTAGTCTCGTCTTTCCAAAATTTATACCACTCTTATTTCAAATAACTCATTATCTCCCCTCTGTACACCAAAACCACATATCGACTATTACACCCAAATCAGGTTCAAACTTACGATCCTCGTTTACCAATATGCCACAATTCCATATCCACAATTCGTTTAAGCAGGGTGAACCATTCAACCCTAAGGATTCAACTCAACTGTGACCATCTAACCTTGTTGTCTCAATCAACTGCCGATTATCCATTCCCGCGAATCGATTGGTACTTTTCTATCTTCCAATCAGCAGAGTTTAACACTGTCTCTCCTCTTGTTCCAAAGATGTCAATCACGACTAACACTAATGGCAATTTGGGCATTCTGTTTACATGGAGAAGGTCGACTAATGATTCGCCATTTTTATCCGTCAACTCCTTGAGGTCTGGAATTATCACAAGTCAATTCTGGAAACATCTGAAGAATTACTGAACTCAGACGCCAAATCCAATTGAGAGTCAGGCCATCCATTCTGTCGAACAGGGTCAGCTCACAAGCGACTGACGAGTCAAGGACCGCCTCAAATGTTTCGATTTAGGGTTGGAATCACCCGTTCCTAAACCGGTAGTACACTTGAACACTACCAAGATCACCACTCATGACCAACTCAAGTTGATGCAGGATTGGTTCAACTCGATCCGTAGTTCTCCAGCAACACATCACATAATCCAGGGTAGCTAATCCTTGACTAGTGTGTGGCTGGTACGGGGTTCTGGTACAAATCGTTCCACATTGGGTCCATAGCCATCCTAAATATCGATCAATGCCAGCTCGCAAATCATGCCACGAATCAGTCCCTGGTATACTTCAGGGTGACCCTATGGTTGACTTACAGCTGAGCGAGATCAAACCGAATCGATCCATGCTTGATTTTAGATCTCCACACAGTCGAACCTCAATCAGCACAACCGATTGGTAAATCAGGCCATCATCCACGTCGAGGGCGACCTCTAAACTCTCGGTGGCTTCCTCAACCCTTGGTCGTTGTTTGCGAACAGTCCAAGTCTTAAGCTTGGGTCGGTCCTAGATCTTAGGGCATCACTTTCATACCAAGCTGAATCTCTTCACACTGTTAACACTTGCACATGTATCGTCAATCTTCTTACTGCACTCCAAACTGAGTCATTTATCCTTTGACTTATCGAAATGCTAACTCTTTGCCATAAGCTTGGCCGTACCAATTTTCCCGTCAATACCTTAGTAACCTTATCTCGAATCTTGGGGCATCATCCAGCTATTCGAACTAACACTGAAACTACAATGGTGAGTTCCGATCGATTTTCTGTTTTATCAAAAGCAAGACCCTTATGGTCATTATTCCAAGAAATCATGTGGCCCTACAACGCTTCTGATGCGCCACTCTGATAACTATCAGTCCTTAATTGTCACATCTCACAATCTTAATCTTATTCAGGGGTGTCGCCAATCTCCATAGCTTATGCAATCAACTGACGACCCTACCATGTCGTCTACCCTTAGACTGCCATTACGAACTTTCCTTGTTCGTCTTTACCGTCCTTGTTCCATGCACATGTCTAATCACAATCCTCAGGCAGTGCACCTTTCACCGTGATCTCATTAGGTTACTAGTCGACTAAACCATACATGTCTCAAGTCATCTCAAAACTGCCTTTGACATACTACAAGGCCTTCTCCGGTCAAGATTCGGAGGTATAATCCAACCTTCATAATTCTTTAAAGCACGTGTTGTGGAAGATTTTTCCCTATTACTCATCACCCATTAGCTGCCTTCACATCGATCTTATCAATTATACCTTCTGACTTTTTGGGAGCTCATTACACCTTAAAGATCAATATCACAATTCACGTTCGCTCCACTGCGAATATTCATCTAGCCATTAATTAGGATCCACAGAAAAAAAAAAATAACAGCTAAGACAATCCAAGCCAAACAACACTTCAAACTTATGCAATCCACAAAATACCAGTCGCCTTAATACAAACACATCTCCATAGGTCTTATCTATAAAAAGTCTTTTCCACCCAACTAGTCACGGCTAGTTCATAACTAATACATCTCAGCTCAAAAGCTACCATACTCCCAGTAGAGTCAATCCTGGTTGTCCTGCTGAACAACTCCTCGAGTTTGTCCTTCTTGCGGCAGCGGTGCTTGATATGTCTTATTTCTCATCGGGCAGTCCTTCACTTGGTGTCCCGGCTGGTAACATTTAAAGCATTCTCCACCTCTAAACGGGCAAGGACCGGACCCATGTCTTAGGCGACACAGGCGACATTTCTCGCTTTGGCGAAACATCAGCTTTCTGATTGTACTTCTTCGGTTAGACGGGATGTGATACTTGTTGACATACATAGGCCTCTTCTCTAACCAACGGTTATCCCTAGAAGAAGGCGCGAATCGCGATCCAGATGCGATTGCTCTGTCAGTCATGCTCTTCTCCACAGATTGGGCCCTTTCATACAATTCTCTATAACTCCTTATGTCCAGCGGCACCAGTCGTTCCTTAATCTCAGGCTTCAATCCCTCATGAAATCTTCTCAATCTATTCATAGGATCTCTAATCGTCCATAGTGCAAACTTTGACAGCTCGGCGAATTTCACTTCATATTGCCCTACCGTCATTTGGTCTTGACGAAGCTACAGGAATTCAATCATCTTTTTCTCTCGTCTACAATCCAAAAAGTATTTACCATAGAAGGCTTCCACGAAGGCATCCCACACCAGAACCATATCTTCGGGAAAGATCTTTTCTTGTGTGCTTTTCCACCACGCTTGAGCGTCACCTTGAAGTTGGTAAACGGATAACGTCACCTTATCCTCATCAGAGCATTTCAGCAAGGCGAATGCCTTCTCCACTTCCAGAATCCACCAAATTGCAGCCTCTGGATTTCCTACCTCTTTAAACTTCGGCGGCTCGAGGTTCAAAAACCTTTCTATCAACTCGGGTATTGGTCGCGTACCACTCTCATTTCTAGTCAATGAGTCTTCATGCGAAATGGCGATGGCGGCAGCATTAACTTGACTACCCACTTGCTGCCTAACTACAGCTTTCAAAATTTCCAATGCTTGCAGAATCCCGTCCACTCTGGGATCTTTTTGAGCTATCCTTCCACTAGACACCCTCTCATTACAGTTGCTCATTATATAGGTAACTTACGGAGTCCTGTCCACCCCAGGCAACACGTAATGAGATTACCAATCGTCAGTCAAAAACATAGATAACAAGCACATGCAAAAGCTTATAATCCTACTAACTATCCCAAATCACAACGCTCCTTATCACTCCAAGCCAATGACCAGATAAATCAGGTTGACCTTGCTCTGATACCACCTTGGGCGGGGATATCATGCCCCGACTCTCGAGCTCGCGACATCCCTTGCCAAATCGCCACGAGGTCATAGAGATGGCGTCCCAGGCATACTATCGACTTATCAATTATATACGCAAGCGAAAACGTTTAAACTCCCTGACATCAAACAATCATGGAATAGAATAGCATGAATCAAACACCACAACTCTTGCACCAAAAATAACAATAAATAATTATACATAACGGCAGACGTTCGAGCATAACCCCATACTTCGGGGCGACCAGACAAGACCTTAATCAGTCATTCAGCCGGGTAAGGTTAACTTCTCATCTACTTCAAAAGAACTAATCCAAAAGCCAATCCTTGGCGTCCACGAGTCTTCATCCGAAGGGACCTGAAATTGTTATCCCACGACGGGGTGAGAATAAATCTCAGTGAATCAAGCCTAAGCTCGGTTAGGAAACTGATTCGCCCAGGGCATCCTAACTGAGATATTACACATCATATCACCACCTACAGCACCCAATTACAGCCATAACATAATGATCATCCACAAGCATACTTACTAGCCTTAAAATATTGGATGCAGATTTCTTCACCGACGATAAGGTACTTATTTAGAGCAAATGGATTAATGACTCTTCTTTGACTTTGAGGGTTAACAATCTCTGGCGAAGCCACATTTGTATTCTGCTTATCATACTTCTTCTCCATAAGATTCTGGAGGTCGCAAAGGGTGCAGAAGAGTTCAATATTCCCATAATCAGAGCCAATAGAAAATCTGTGGCTTCTGTTGATGGAGGCTTGCAGAATCCCTCTTGTTTGGTTTTTGATCCCAACTGGGGATCTGAACAGCCGGATGGCATAAATAGGAGATTTACACTTCCTGTGCCATCTGGCACACAGAGACCAGGAAGCGACGAAGATATTGCCTTCATGAGTGTAGGTTTTGTTGAGCGAACTCAATATCACACTTCAACACAAAGTCTGCGATCAAATTGATGATATCTTTCTTGGGCACTATGCAGGTTCTTGAACTTGGGGAACTCATTAGGACAAGACAAATTACTTCTGAGGAGCTTACTCGACTTTTCCTTGAGAGATTGAGAAGGTATTCCTGTATATATTATCTTGAGTATGCCTGCCGAAGTTATGTAATGTTTTCTTTTTTAAAAATGCCATCAGGTATAATGGCATTCTTGAAGCTGTGGTTTCTTACACTGAAGAATTAGCATATGCACAAGCAAAAAGGGCTGATCAGTTGCTTGCTCAGGGAGTAGATCTGGGTATTTTTCTTGTTACAGTAGTTACCGTAATCTAACACTGACAATTTGCAAAACGCATTTGGTAGTTTATATTTGCTTCTCTACTTCAATATCCGAGAGATGGGACACCGTAGAACCTATTATTGACGCGTCAAAATCGTTGTTCTGTTACAGCATCAACTTAGATGTGATCATGTGCATTGTAGGTCCTCTCCATGGGATTCCTTATGGTTTGAAGGACATAATCGCTGTACCTGAATACCACACTACTTGGGGTTCAACGAGTTTTAAGGATCAGGTTCTTGACATCGATGCATGGGTCTATCAGAGGTACTTCAGGTGCTCCAGTTATCCGGTGCTGTTGTATGGTAAATCATGATAGATGTTATGGGGTGAGTCTGCTGAATATAGGTTGAAGGCTGCTGGGGCAGTTCTTGTCACGCCCCAAACCCCGAGCACGCGACATCCCGATCAAATCGTCCCAAGGGTCATAAGGGATAGCGTCCCAGGTTTGCTACCGACCCACGACAGTTTATTACGCATGCGGAAACGGTTTACTCCCAGACAACATAAATTTGAACAGGGATACATTAGTAGGAGATAAATACCAAGACAGTTCACAAAAAGATCATCACACACATTAAACCAAACAAATGATGATAATTAACCCTATTGAGCTATAGCTGACATAAACAATCCCATACTTCGGGATAGCTCACTAAGACCTCAAACGGGTATTCGGTCGGGTAAGGTTAACTTCCCATCTACTTCAAAAGATCACTCCTACCACCAAACCATGGCGTCCACGGGCTTCATCACTTGGGACCTGAAAAATGTTATCCCACGACGGGGTGAGAAATAAATCTCAGTGAATTAAGCCTAAGCTCGGTTAGGAAACTGATTCGCTCGAGGCATCCTAACAGCAGGCTCACAAACTCATATGATCACATAAAATACCTAAGTATAGTCCCCATATACTAATCAATCACATACATACTTACCAGTCTGCAGCCACACATAATGCAATGCTTGACTCGACTCAGCAGTGAAATAAGTCAATCACTCAAAACAAGCATCGCATCCACAAGTATGCACAGGACACCACACGAGTCCATTTATTAACGATGATCATGCCAACGGCACCATGAGAGGATATACGCGACTGGCGTGATTCCACCCTCATAAATAGTACGATCCCATACTCATCCGGACGAACCGGGCTACGCTCCTTTTCCCTTTCGGCAGCGGCTACTACAAGCGGTCTTCCAGTGCACCCGTTGCACGGTACGGCAAGTAGGCATCCCTATACGGGGCGTCGGTCCATCACAAGCTGCGACCGGCATCCGATCAGCCCTGTGCCCGTACTAACCGACATGAGGTAGGACTGTCGTGCTTCTGGTAAGTCGTATAGTCCCACATGACTGGTACTGGTGTACTATTAGTACACTACGAACTTACCAGGAAAAACCCATCATCGTTCCGTCATATGACCACACAATGCACCCACCATAACAATCAATTTTAATTCTCTTTGATTTAGGCTGGATGCTCACACAACGTGCTCAAAGACTCGGCCCACGGCCATTTTCATACTAAAGCATATTTCTTTGATTTTGCACACGGTCATATGCATATGCAGATTATCAATTAGATACTGCAATCACGGAACGAATAACTCCCAAATACATGTCAATTCATTCAATGAACATTTCAGGCATCCAATCATAAATAGGGCGATAAATCCCCAAGTAGCGATTAATACTCAATAGTAATTCCAGTCACACCATCAGCCCTCCAACGGGATAATCACACCGATGAAAACCATCGAACCAATTACGAGCATTTAATTTCATTTAGATAATATAAAGCTCAATTCGAACAATGATCATTTATTAGCCCATTTAATTTATAATTGTCGATCGATCACTTGTCTTTAATCTATCGCTCTCTCGCGATAAATCAATCAATTTCAACTAATCACAATCAACCACAGATAATATAATTAATTAAGCTAACTTAGTCGATTACGGTTATTTAACCTAAACCGGGGTTTCTAACTAAACCAACCGTAATCACTTTATGTTATTACCAAAATTGCTAACCCAACTAACCCTAGGCGCAATTAGCGCCCTAACCAAGGTTTAGGGTCAACTCACAATTTATTTAAGCTCGGGCCGGCTCAAAATCAACAATGTGACGGCGGCGGCAACGAGCGACGACAACGATGGCGGCGACGGTTCTCGGCGATAAAACACGGTTAAGCCTCGGTTCTAAGGTTTCTCGAGAGGCGTCACGACCCGGCACCAACTAGGATACGTGACGGAGGTCCGGCGAGGTGGCGGCGGCGACGGCGGAGCTCCGGCGAACTCCGGCGA
The DNA here is from genome assembly GCA_021437785.1 of Rhodomyrtus psidioides. Lineage (NCBI taxonomy): Eukaryota > Viridiplantae > Streptophyta > Magnoliopsida > Myrtales > Myrtaceae > Rhodomyrtus > Rhodomyrtus psidioides. The sequence goes on along the minus strand of JAILYB010000059.1, from coordinate 3,732,139 downwards.
CCTAAAACAGAATTTTGCAGCAGCATTAAAACAGAGGAACGGGGCTATTTGAAGCGGTTTTGGGCCCCACGGGTTAAGGCGAGGCCGGCCAATGCTCGGGGACTCACCTAGGGGTCGAAGGGGATCGGTTGGGGCCGGAGGAAGGCGACCAAAGGCGACGGGACAGCAGCGCACAGCAGCAAACAGAACCGGCGAAGACAGAGAATTCGCGCGCAGAAAATAGGGGCGGCTGTTCGGGGTTGATTTCGGGCCCCACGTGCGGCGATCGGCGACCACGAGCTCAGGGGAACTCGTGAGGGGTTCTAGGAAGTCGGCGGCGGCGGTGGTGAGCGATGGAGGCGGCCGATTCGGACGAAAACAGAACCGAACCACGACTGACTCCAAAATAGAGTACCGGCGGTTCCGTGGAGATTTGCGGTGGCTCCGGTGGGCAACGGCAGGCGGGGTGGCGTCGGGGAATTCGTGAAGAGACTAAGGGAAGTTACCGAGGTGGTGGGTGGCGGCGACGTCGCCTGAAATGGCCGGAGGAGGGCTGGGAGTTCGCGGACCAGGGGTGGCGCACAAGACGGCGACGGGATGAGGAGCAAATATGGAGGAGGAGCTTCGGTAGGGGAGGAGGTGTCGTAGAAGAAAAGAAGAAGAAGAGAGGAACGTTGGTGAGTGAATGAGTGGAGAGAGGTGAGTGAATAAAATAATGAGGGAAAGAGAGAGTGAATGTTAGGAAAGGGAGAAAGAGAAAGAGAAAAGGTGGGAGGGTGATGAGTGGGAGGGGGAGGAGGCAACGGCTATCACAGTTCTAGTTGCAAAGCTTGTCTCTGGCTCTCTGGCATATGATGATATTTGGTTTGGCGGAAGGACAAGAAACCCATGGAACATCGAAGAGTTTTCAACTGGCTCATCAGCTGGGCCTGCTGCTTGCACTTCAGCAGGTTCATTTTCACTTCTTCTCTTGGTTGTTCCTGTTCAGCAACAATTTCCTGTTTCCTTTTTCCCCACCGTACCACTATATAGATCCCTGCATGTCATGTTCACTTGATTGTGTGCTAGTGGACAAAAGACAAAACAAAGCTATAAATTGTTCGGATGACATAAATGAAGATTCTTTTGACATTGACTGTCTTTTCTTCAACAGGTATGGTCCCCTTTGCTATTGGTTCCGAGACAGCTGGATCCATTACCTATCCAGCTGCCCGTTGTGGTGTGACAGCGTTATGCCCAACATTTGGTACTGTTGGACGAACCGGTGTGATGAGCATATCTGAAAGCTTGGTAACTTCTTATTGTCCTGCTGGATTGTTCCTATGTGAGGTTGACAATGATGACATATCTAATTCATGGCAGGATAAGCTCGGTCCATTCTGTCGGAGTGCAGCAGACTGCACTATTATTCTTGATGCTATCCGAGGAAGGGATCCAGATGATCCCTCGTCCAGAGACATTCCCCTTGATAATCCATTCGCAGTAGACATTACAAAGCTTACTGTTGGATACCTAGATGATGCTGAGATGGAGGTCATTTTTTTCTTGGTTTCTTTAGGGACACTAACATGGAACTTGAAACTTCTCAGTTAAAATTACACCTGAGCTATAAACAACCCCCACCCCCTCTCCCTCCCCACAACCCTTCTCTTCCCTCCTCATTTCTTTCTCATTTCAGGTCGTTCAAGTTCTTTCCTCAAAGGGAGTTAATATGGTTCCCTTCAGATTAAATTACACTGTTGATTCTGTTCAAGGCATCTTGAACTTCACAACGGACGTGGATATGTTGGCTCACTTTGATGAGTGGCAACGTTTGGGAAAGGATGATCAATATGAAGCTCAAGAACAATGGCCTGTTGAGCTGCGCCGTGCACGCGTGGTTCCTGCTGTGGACTATGTGCAGGTTTACCACTTGTCTTTATTGCTGATCGTACTACTAATCTAAGGTCAAGCTTTTATTCGTTCAAGAGCTTGGTTCCGAATATAGCAAATACATACCCGAGTGAATAAACCAATTACTGTAATTTGCCTGATGATGGAATTGTTTAAGATGAACTGTTTGGAATTCTGAATTGGTAGTTACTTTAAATCATAATGATGTCTTGTCAGAGGCCCCAGTGGTCGCCATAGCAGGCTTCATGTTGGAAAACTGGTTATAACTGATGATCTTTTAAGTGTGACATATTGGGTGAGGATCATGAAATGATTTGGTCAAGTATCCATGCTTGATTACTTGCAGTAATGCTCTACATTGCCAAGCATTTTTTCAATAGAAGACGTTGTGGTGGATTTTTTCTCTGGGATCCCCCGAGTGGATGAGGGATAAGCTTTAGGCAGACAAATCTAGAACAGTTGAAAGCAGATAGTTTATGTTTTCGGTCGAATTAATGCCAATAAGCACCATGCTTGGAGAATAATTGGGAGATCTATTTTGCTGGACTTCAAATTGTGTTGGTTGGGTGGGGTTTGGTGGGTATTTTCCATTGGGCAAAGATATCTTCATCTATACTCAATCAAAGCAAGCCAGATCAACCCTTTCTGACTTGTTTTCTTAGACGAGTGAATGTCCAAAATGTATTATACGCCGTATGTTCAATAAATAGAATGGTTGCGAGTGTTCCCAGATACTGCCAAGATTCAGGCATGATGCCACCAAATGTTTTGATGTCATGATTGTGGTTCCCTTGAGTGTAGAAGCAAATTATAAGCTGCATTATTAGCTTGGTACAACTCAAAGCAAGAAACAACCCACTCACGGCAAATGAAATGCCATACAATGAAGCCTCAATTTTGAGCGAGCATTATGTGGTTGTTCTATCAATGTAAGGATTTGCACGAAATACATTAGAATAGGGTAGCATACCATGTCCTGTGCGGAATCATGGACTTCTAGTGCCGTTTGACAAATGAAATTGATTATGCATGCTTACATTAGTTAAATAACTTTCCGCATGCTTGGTATATTTCAGTTTCGAAGTGAATGTTGTTTGAACAATGAGGTATATTCAACCACGACAAAGCTAATGCCCGGAATATCATCCTCTTTCTTGATTAGATCTTGCTGTAGTTTTCTTCATCTAGGACTCGGCAAACAGCATGTAGTGCAGATGTTTTTCATTGTCCAGTATTGATTGATTGATTGGGTGGTTGTCGTACTAGAATGAACTAAGCCATTATGCTATGTTACCACACTGGAATGACCCACTTTAATCACGGTAAATCTGAGTTTGTGTTGTTCAACTCTTTCGTCGTAAAAAGTGAGCCATTCTCTCATCAGGCACAAAGAGCTAGAGGAAAGTTGATTAAAGAAGTAAGAGAAAGCTTCAATGTTGATGCTTTCATTGGAAATGCAACGGACTGGGAGAAAGTTTGCCTGGGAAATCTGGTGGGAATGCCTGTAATTGTTGTTCCAACCGGGTATGCTAACATATCTGCTTCACCTCCTAGTGGCACGAGACAACGAACGACCATCACAACTGGCATATATGCTCCTCCTCAAAAGGATCATATTGTAAGCTTTCTTTGGCTTGATTTTTCATTAGGGGTCAAGAGAGAGTTCAGGTGGATATTCTGTTTTTTTTTTTCTTGTGTTTTTTGGGGTTAGTGAGCTAGTAAAGTTAGCTCCTCATGACGGTCTTGATGCTCCTAGGAGGACCAGATGAGGTGAAAGTTGCAAATCTCGTCAAGTTTTTGATATTTAAAAAAAAAAAACAGAAACTGCTGCGTATCCATTTGTAAGAATTTAACTGGATGGCACTGGATTCAAGATATTGTTGTACATTCAGAGAAGTTGAGGATCATTAGCACAAAAACTAGAATTGCATTGTTAGTGCTAGGTACTCAGAATATGTTGAATTCTTTTTGTAGGCTTTAGCACTGGCAATAGCTTATCAGTCAGTCACTGATCATCACAAGCAGCGACCACCTATAAACGATCTGGGACCAGATGATTGGACTCCGAATGCACAACAAAAAAAAATACCCTCCAAGGAAGGTGCATCTGTGAGTTCTTCCTGACTATGAGTTGAACATCGGTGTACATGCCTGTCGTGACCATGGAGAAATGTGTTCTTTCTCAGCAACTGCAATACGAAAACTGTTGGCGTCTCCTATGGATATGATTGTCTGGTTAAATTTTTTTTTTTTGGGGGTTTTGTTCGGGGGGGGGGGGGGGGGGGGGGGGGGGGGGAGACCACTTCATTTGACTAAAAATTATAAATTACAGTCTGTACATTCTCAGGAATTGTGATTGTTATTATCAGGTATCTTGTTTCTCTTTCCTTCATATATTATTGTTTTGTTGTATATGAGTGAACTACCAACTAGCCGAATAAAGTATGATTTTCTTAGAATATGCAATATAATATGCACTTTATGCCAAAATAATAACCAAATAATCGAGTTGCCTAGGCAATGAGATATTCTAACTAATCTGAACAAAATTACCTAAATCCAAATATCGGCTTTCCAAATTTGAACTTGGCACGAGATTTGACCACCAAGCTCGAGACTTTGGACCCGAACGGCTAGGAAGCTCGTGCGGATGGTGGTGGTGGGGGACTATTGTTGCTCACGAGGAGAGGTTTTGCTCCCGGGGTGGCCCACGAAGGGAAATCCTCCTCAATTTGCTGAAAGAAAGAGTGCCGAAGAACCCGTAGAGATGCATAGTATTACATAGATCGCAATCTTATCCGCATCATTCTCCCCTGCTAGAAAAAAGATTCTTCCTCGAATTTGGTTCGCATTGTGCGCATCGAAGCGAAGCACGCGTGGCTTTGTTGACTTTTTTGTGTATGTGGTTGGGTTGGAGGGTATTCACATCTCTCCAGAGTTGAGCTGAATTGAGGAACAGGGAACGAATTGACACTCAGTGCGCAATCACAGATGAAGAGAAATATTGCCAATGCGAAAGTAGCACCTACTCCTAGGACGATAACATAACAGCTGACTTCAAGGTGTAGTAGTGCCTGGGCCTGGGGGGCGACAATGCTTCTGGGACTCCTAGGGCGGACAGGTACTCGGCAGGACCTGCGACTAGCAAGCGGCGACGGCTTCAGTGACTGTGAGTGTGACGCCCTGGAAATTCACCTTTTGTAAATGGTTTGAATTCGATATAAGGAATGTGATTGAATTTCAGTCGAAGTGAAATTTTTGGACTGAAGGAATTAAGAGACAAATTTTGGATAATTTTCGAGATATCAGTCGGTTTAGATTAGGCACCGTAATTCTTAGTTACCGCGAATTAGGACTCAAATCCTCGCGAGCCTAGCCTGTGAAATTACCCAAATGCCCTTCAATAATTCAAACTTGGTGGGCCCCTTCTTGTCACCATCTCACCCACCCCCCAATCAACCTCAAGTCAAATGTCAAACTCCCAACCACACACCCATCACTATCACCTTTTCCCTCTCTCTCTCTCTCTCTCCCTCTCTCTTCTTCGTGGAAGACACCCCTCCCCTGAAGCCTTCTTCTTCTTCTTCTTCTTCTTTCTTCTTCTTCTTCGTTTCCCCTGGTTTGCCACGCCTTCCTACGCCCAACGTTGCTGTTGCTTCCTCCCCTCACCCCGTCGTCGAACAGCTCACCGCCGCGCCGTTGCCGCGCCAAGGCTAGGCCGCAAAAGCCCTGAACCCGCACACCTCAGCCCGAGCTCTCTTCTCTCTCGCCTTGTCTTTCACTCTCTGGTTTGAGCTCAGCCGCGACCACCCTTTCGCCGCCGTCCCGCCGACTTGCATCGCCAGCTCTCTCGAGTAGCCTTGGCGCCTTTCGTTCAGAAGCCCGTGAGCTTCCTCCAGGATACCTCCACATTCGGCGGCCTCCAACCACCTTGCTCGCCGTCGTCCAGCCCCGTCGAAGCCCCGAGGAAGCCCAAGCCCGCCCCGCTGCCGTCACCTCCTCCGCCGTCCTCCGTGAGCCGACCATGACTCGGCCATGGCCCAGCCGTGAGCCGGCTATGACCAGGCCATGACCCGGCCATGGCCCGTCCGTGAGCCGGGCGTGAGCCGGCCATGGCCCAACCGTGCCAGTTTCATGCCCATGCCATGTCTTGCCTTGCCGACCCCAAGCCCACGCCCACGCCCGTTTGTAGTCGTCGAGTTTGAGGATCGTCGCCGCCCGTGTCGTGGTTGCCCGAGCTAATTCAAATTGTGAGTTAACCCCTAAACCTTGGTTAGGACGCTAATTGCGCCTAGGATTAGTTAATTAGTCGATTGGGACAATTAGTTAGAATAATCGTGGTCGGTTTAGATAGAAACCGGGTTTAGGATAAATGGCCGCGATTAAATAAGTTAGTTGATTTAGCTAGGTTGTCTGTGGCTAGTTGGTGGTTAGAATTGATTGATTGACTGATTGGGCATTGATTGCCATTGTTTGACCGCGAGCGAGCGATAGTTCAGAACCGAGGGATCGATACATAATTTGATGAAATTGGGATTAATCAATGTCGTTTGATTAATTGAATTGGATAATCGATCGTGTCTTGATTGCTTGACTGATTACAGTTGAATGATTGTGATGTGACTTGATTGAATTTCTGAATATTTCATCGTCCATGTCGGGCGCAAGCCTAATTATGAGGTTATGCATTCATATGACGTGTGTGAACTCAAACTGCACGATTTAGCATGAAAACGACTTGAGGCCGAGTCTTTGAGCATGTCTGTATGAGCATCCAACCTAAATCAAAGATGATAAAATTGATTGATTGTCGGATGTCATGTGTGGTCATATGATTGGACGATGAGATTCCTGACAAGATTGTACCGTGACGATCGAAAAAATACGACTTGTTAGAAGCACATCATTCTGTGACGTCAGTTTGATGGATGCCGGTCGCAGCTTGTGACAGACCGAAGCCCTAGAAGGGATTCCTGGTAGTTCCGTGCCGTGACGATCGGAACCACACGGACTACTGGAAGCAGTCGCCGGAAGTAAGGGACGTTTCCTGGCGCCGCCAGAAGAGTACCAACTGACTAGTGTACTAGGCACCAACTGACTAGTGTGCCGGGCTGCCATGCCCAAATTCTCGGGCTGCTATGCCCTGGGCTGACATGCCCTACCTCATAATAAATGGACTACGTGTGACGTCATGTATGTCAGTTTGATGTGATGCTTGCCTTGATTGGGCTGTTTGATTGCCATGTCATATTGATGTGATGCTTGCCTTGATTGGGCTATTTGACTGACATGTGGTGTCTGCATCGCATTATGTGTGGCTTCCCGGCGGGTAAGTTGCATGTGGTTGGATATCTGTACTAGTTGTTGTGCCATGTCTGTGTGATAGGATATCTTGGGTGAATCAACGTCCTACCCGAGCTTAGGCGTTGACTTCACTGAGATTTATTTCTCATCCCGTCATGGGATAACATTTTCAGGTCCCAAGTGACAGAGCCTAGTGGATGCTGAGGCGTGACTTTTGGAGTAGTCTCAGAGGCCGTGCAAGACTGAACTTGATAGAATGAGAGTTGTAGACCTGGAGCCGAAGAATGGCTTGCGACTATTGTCTAAACGAGATAGTTAAATAAAAAGGTTGACTTGTGGGCTGTCGTGCTTTGATTGGTATAACTGGCTATTTAATTATCCCTGCTATTTAATTTGTTATTTGGGAGTTGCACGTTTCCACATGTGTAATCAAAGATAAAATAAATGGGTCGATAACGTGCCTGGGACGTTATCTCTTTTGACCTGAGGCGATTTGGTAGGGATGGCGCGTACTCGAGGATCGGGGCGTGACATCCCCGCCCAAGGTGGTATCAGAGCAAGGTCAGCCTGATCCCTCCGGTCATTGGCTTGGAGTGATAAGGACGAAGGAAATTGGGATAGTTAGTAGGACTAAAGACCCCGTGTATGTGATTGTTGCTTAAGTTTTATGGTTGTATGCTTGAACCCTTGTTGTTTTGCTTTGGGGTGAGCAGGACTCCGTATAGTATCTGTCAAGAATGTGGTTTGTGAAACTGGTTGGGTTGAGTTTGGAACCGTAGAGAATGGTCTTTGTGAGCTCTATTACGCCAAAGAATGACTGTTGTAAGGTACCTTGGTCGTAAGTCGATTGTCAAGAGTCATGGAAGGATGATGGATTCGAATACGATAACGTTATTGGCTATGGTGTTTTGATAGATATGAGTTTCTTTGGAGTTACAATAAATGGTTGATACTAGATGATCGAGTTAACCCACCAGATGGGGTTAGTTGTAAGCTTAGTGATGATTGATGAGGAAGCTCGACCTTATTAGTTTCTTTCCTTGAGGCGACTAGTCTATTGGTAAGTGGTTGTCAAGGCTACTTGATGTATGTGGTTGATACTTGTGTTGAGAAACCTGGAATGGAAGGTATCGCTGTTGTGTGTGGATTTTCGGATGCCTCTTCCATAAGAGTAGCCAAAGTATTGCCGGAAAGGGAAGTAGAATCCATGGTAGCGATGGCCCTTGAGATGGAGTCGATCTATAAGGCACCATTTAGACCGGTGTGATCGGAACTGAAGGATCTCAAGGTCCGGATGCAGTAGTCTTTGGAAGAAAGGGTTTGTCCGCCCCAGTGCATTGCCTTGAAGAGTTCCTATGTTAATAGTTAAGAGGAAAAGATGAGTCATTGAGGTCGTGCCTCGACTGCAGACAGTTTACCAAGTGGTGATCTGGAATAAATACCCGATGTCGGGAGTAAATGATTTGTCGACTAGCCGTAAGGGTTTTGATATCCTCGAAGATTGATATAAGGGCATGATATCAGCAATTAATGATTTTGATGAGAACCTTGAGAAAGCACAAGTTGTTGCCCGGCTTTGTAGATGCGAGTTTTGGTTAACTCGTTCAACTCACCTATTCTTGTGGTTACTGACGAAGAGCATTCAGTGGACTTGGTCAAGACCGACATAGTCATGGATTTGGCAAGTTGTCGATAGTGACGGGAGTTTAAAGTTTCTTACTATTGACGGACTATTATAACATTCCGTGGAAAAGTCCTCTATAGTAATTAAGTCATGGACGCGGTTTGCCTATGAAGGACGATGAGTCAAAATTGGGAAAATGGTCGCACTGTTATGATGGACTCATGAGAATTATATGGGAAGAGATGTTTAATAATTGTGGATTATAGATCTAAAGTTGTGTGACACATTTGTCATTAAGTTGTTGAATTTATGGACAACCTTGATTGGTGAGAACGGAACCATGGGCTGGCGAATGACGAACGTTTGGACTAACAGTCATTGTGATTGCATGTACGTGAGAATAGTTTGGATCGCGATCTAACTTGTGATGGTTGATCGATCCTAGGAAATCGATCTCTAAGATGTAACAGTCGCTATGGATTCAAAAAACTCAAAGTGAGAAACCTTCTTGAAAGTGGGTAATCTTGTATTTGGGGTAGCCGACGAAAGATTACGAGTTATTCGAGAAGTCACCATATAAACAATGCTTCTAAGTTTGGTGGTATTGATAAGAGGTTGTGGTGCCTTTGATTGGAAGTCGAAAAGGTCTTATGCTAGGTGACTAGAGAGGTCTAAGGATGATTGGAAATCCATATCAGCTAGCTGACCAGCGACTCATTAAGATCACGGTGGAGAGTATGTCGTATGAGAACCATGATCAGAGAACTTAAGGCAATACATGGAATAAAGGCTTGAGGAAACGAACAAGGAAGTTCTTAATGATAGGTCAAGGGTGGATGACAAAGTTGGGATCGCTATATGATGGTATAAGTTATTGAGATTGGTGAGAACCCGAATCAGATTAAGATTACGAGATGTGGCATTAAGGAAGTCTGGTTACCAGAGTGCGCGTCGGAAGCGTGGTTATTGCCATACAGTCTCTTGGAGTAACGGTAGTAAAGGTCTTGTTTTTGGATTAAGCAGAAAGCCTACCAGAGCCCATTGCAGTAACTACAGTATTAGTCCGGATAGCATGAGAAGGGCACCAAGACTTGAGGCGAAGTTGCTAAGGAATTGATAAGAGGGCTAGTACGACCGAACAATGGTGAAGAGTTCAGTCATGAATAAGTCAAAGGGTAGCACTACAAGCCTCGTAAATGGCTGATGTCATCGAGGACCCTGGAGTAAAGGATGTGAGCATATCACCATGGACGTGTGATGAAATTGTAAGGAACTAAGGGTGAATTGACTTAATTTGAAAGATAGTAAGACAGTAATCAGATTGATGAAGTCTGCTCATGTTTATGGTAATGTGAAGAGATTTCACTAAGCATGAATACGACGCTCAAGACTTAGAACCAAGTGTGGGACTCGAGCGATTCGAGAACAACAATCAAGGATTGATGAGGCCACTGAAAGTTTAGAAGTCTCCTTCGACACGGACTATGGCCTGACTTGCCAGTCGACTGTGCGGATTGAGGTTCGACTGTGTGGCGATCTGAAATCAAGCATGGATCGATTGGGACTGATCTTGCTCAGCTGTAAGTCGACCACTGAATTACCCTGACGTGCACCAGGGATTGATTCGTGCCATGATTTGCGAGCTGGCAATGATCGACAATCAGGATGGCCATGGACCTAATGAGGGTCGACTTGTACTAGAACCTCGTACCAGCTGCGCACTAGTCAACGGGCTGATCACCCTGAGCCGCGTGACGTGTTGTTGGAAGAATACGGGTCGAGCTGAACCAATCCTGCTTCAATTTGAATTGGTCATGAGAGGTGATCTCGATAGTGTTCAAGTGCTCCATCGGTCTAGGAACGGGTGATTCCAACCCCAGATCGGGATATTTGAGGTGGTCCTCGACTCGCCAATCGCTCGTGAGCGGACCCTGTCCGACAGAATGGATGGCATGACCCTTAGTTGAATTTGGTGCATAAGGTCAGTAACTCTTAATATGCTTCAATGGTTGACAAATGGCGATTCTGGAGCTTAGAGCGATGATGAAGAGGCAGAGCATTAGCCGACCCCGTCCGTTTAGATAGAATGCCCAAATTGCCATTAGTGCTAATTGTGATTTACATTTATAGAACAAGAGGAAAAGCGGTGACAAATCTACTCTTTGGAAGTTAAGAGATGACTGATTGATACTTAAAGATGACTAATTTCCGTGGTTACCTGGACAACGAGTAAATGGATTGGATAGTAAGTTTATATGGTCATAAGTTGGGTTAAATCTTCGAAGTTGGGCGATTTAACCTGTTTGAAAGAACTGTGGATATGAAATTGTGTGAGATTAGTAATTGAAGGTCGCAAGTTTGAGTCTAGATTGAATTTTGTTAGTCGCATGGTGATTCTAGTGAACTGAGATGGTGTAGTGATTGCTATGAATGAGTGAAGCTGATGAGCAAGGATGATGTTTGGAGTGTCGGTCTCCTCATCCTTTTGGAGAATTGTTGTGGCGTAATTTCGAGGGAATAGCTGGTAAGGCGTGCAAATGCCAATGAGTCTGGACGAAGTGGGTGAAAGGAAAATCACCAGTCCTAACTTAGTCGAATAGCCAATCGAAGCTGTCAAGATCACAAGAGATAGGCTGAGGATAGCTCGGAGCCGTTAGAAGAGATACGTCGATAGGAGGCGCAGACTTTTGGAATTCCAAGTGGACGGTCATACCTTTTTAAAGTGTCACCTATGAGAGTGACATCTTGTTTTGGTGAGAAAGGAAAGCTGAGCACAAGGTGCATTAGACCTTTTGAAATTTCGAGGCAGATTAGAAATCCGATTAGTGTCTTGTGTTGCCACCGAGGCTTGCTTAGCGACATAACGCTTCTCACGAGTCGACGGGGAGAAAGTACGAGCCGGATTTCGCTTGTAGACTGAGTGATGAAGAGATTGAACTATATGGACGAGCATAGAACATGGAACGTTCAGTTCGATCAGGTATAGAAAAGAGCAAGTCCTCCGGAGCGAGACAATCTCATTGGTTAAGGTGATTTGGCAACGTCAAGGAACAGAAGGAGCTACGAGGGGAAAATGAAAGAGTGTCGAAGGCTAGTTACCCTTGTCTGTTTGAGTAAGTTTTGACTGTACTGTAATTTCGAGGACGAAATTTCCTAAGGTGGGGAGAGTTGTGACGCCCTGGAAATTCACCTTTTGTAAATGGTTTGAATTCGATATAAGGAATGTGATTGAATTTCAGTCGAAGTGAAATTTTTGGACTGAAGGAATTAAGAGACGAATTTTGGATAATTTTCGAGATATCAGTCGGTTTAGATTAGGCACCGTAATTCTTAGTTACCGCGAATTAGGACTCAAATCCTTGCCAGCCTAGCCTGTGAAATTACCCAAATGCCCTTCAATAATTCAAACTTGGTGGGCCCCTTCTTGTCACCATCTCACCCACCCCCCAATCAACCTCAAGTCAAATGTCAAACTCCTAACCACCCACCCATCACTATCACCTTTTCCCTCTCTCTCTCTCTCTCTCTCCCTCTCTCTTCTTCGTGGAAGACACGCCTCCCACGAAGACTTCTTCTTCTTCTTCTTCTTCTTCTTTCTTCTTCTTCTTCTTCGTTTCCCCTGGTTTGCCACGCCTTCCTACGCCCGACGTTGCTGTTGCTTCCTCCCCTCACCCCGTCGTCGAATAGCTCACCGCCGCGCCGTTGCCGCGCCAAGGCTAGGCCGCAAAAGCCCTGAACCCGCACACCTCAGCCCGAGCTCTCTTCTCTCTCGCCTTGTCTTTCACTCTCTGGTTTGAGCTCAGCCGCGACCACCCTTTCGCCGCCGTCCCGCCGACTTGCTTCGCCAGCTCGCTCGAGTAGCCTTGGCGCCCTTTGTTTAGAAGCCCGTGACTTTCCTCCAGGATACCTCCACGTTCGGCGGCCTCCAACCACCTTGCTCGCCGTCGTCCAGCCCCGTCGAAGCCCCGAGGAAGCCCAAGCCCACCCCGCTGCCGTCACCTCCCCCGCCGTCCTCCGTGAGCCGGCCATGACTCGGGCCCAGCCGTGAGCCGGCTATGACCAGGCCATGACCCGGCCATGGCCCGTCCGTGAGCTGGGCGTGAGCCGACCATGGCCCAACCGTGCCCGTGCCGTGCCAGTGTCGTGCCCATGCCGTGTCTTGCCTTGCCGACCCCAAGCCCACGCCCACGCCCGTTTGTAGTCGTCGAGTAAGTGTGAAGATTTCCATGCTTACAAGGTGAAAGGTTATCTTGCGAAAAGTATGACGACCAAGATGATGTGAGGCATTCATTTCCTCTATCCAAACACTACAGGTCTCCTTTTGCCAAACTCCTTTGAACGGTGGTTTCGTTTTCATACCCCTCTCAGGAACAACCCCACATTGGGGCAAATTTCAGAAAATTCAAAGCATGAGTAGAATTTTCTTGCTTTCACTTGCATCAATCTTCAAGTGTATTTATCGCATGCGAATTCTATGTTAGCTCAAGTGCTTTAGACATGATGAAGAGCATTTCATTTCTATACCCATACACACTCATCCCTTTGCTTAGCCCAACTTGAGCAGCAGATTCATTTCTCGAAACCCAATTGGTGATCATCCTGAAATGAAATCATTTCAAACTATTTGACAGATGAGCAAAATGCCTTGGGGCAAGCTGAAACTTGAAAATTTGCCAGCACAACATGCAGACAATTCAGATGACTCTTCTTTTCTTTTCAAAAGAGCTCGCTAAAAAAAAATGGTGATGCTTACCATGCAAGAAAAAGAAAAGAGCCCACTCCCATTAGAAAGAAAAGGGAAAGAGAAAAGAGCTATCTCATAAAAATCTCCGAAAGGAAGGGAGGTCTCACCTGAGTTGATTCTCAAAATGTTCCTTAAAGAACGATCTTTTATGGAGTACATCAACAAAGATTACCAGTGGCACTCTTGCCTGAAATATCAAGAATTGATGATCACCAGTCTCATCTTTACACAACCCCTTTGTGGAAAATAAACCATTCATTTCAAGCCTACCATGAACCTACATTGCAACCCTTACCAAAAGTCTCTTCAGATTAAGGCACTTGGGTTAATATAGGGTTTCAAATGCTTATAAATATTGCTCGAAGAAGTGCGAGCAAGATCATTTTTATCTCTTTTGGCAGGGTTCCTGACTTGTAAACCCAATGCAGCTGATGAAGATTTCATTTCATGGCCTAATGACTCATATGAGTCCCATTTGAATAGCCGTTGACCAAGCCTGAATTACAGTCCTTGAAAAGACCTCGTGGATTGGTCTGGTCATACTGATTGCGTTAACATTTCCTTGAATTAGAGATCATTCAAAAAGGTTGTTGTCTCTCTCACAAGAAACATATATAAATAAAGTCCTTGAACGATTCCGTATGCAAGATTGCAATCACATTGATGCTCCTATTGCCACGGGTGAAAGCTTGAGCCGCAGATTATGTCCTAAGACTCTACAAGAACATGAACGCATGGAAAAAGTTCCATATGCTAGTGTTGTTGGGAGCTTAATGTACGCTATGATGTGTACAAGGTCTGACATTTGCCATGCTGTTGGAATGGTGAGTAGGTACCAATCCAATCCAGGTCAAGCTCATTGGACTGCCGTCAAGAGAATCCTGAGGTATCTAAAGAGTACTGCAAATTATTCACTGACTTTTCAAGGAAGAGATCTGCACCTTGAAGGCTATACAGATGCTGATTGGGGAGGAGATTTGGATGAGAGAAAATCTACCTCTGGGTTTGTTTTCTTATTGTGCAATGGCGCAACATCTTGGAGTAGTAAGAAACAAACATGTATAGCTTTGTCGACAATGGAAGCTGAGTTTGTGGCTCTATCAGCAGCAGTACAAGAAGGAGTTTGGCTTAAGAAATTTTTGGATCGTCTCGGTGTTGCTAAGGATAGAGATGGTCCTTTGCTTGTTAATTGTGATAGCCAAGCGGCTATAGCTTACACCAAAGATCCTAAATTTCATTGCAAGACCAAACATATAGATACAAAGTACAATTTTGTGAAAGACATGGTTGCACAAAAGATTGTGAACGTCCAATATATATCTACGCACGATATGATAGCAGATCATATGACCAAGCCAATTCCCAGAGATATATTTCTTGGTCATGTAAAGTCCTTGGGACTGCGTAGAAATTGATGAACTGGACATTTATATTTCTTTTTCCTGAAGTTCACAATAAATGGTATTTGTTATCATTAAATGATGTCTAATGAGTTTACTTTTATGCATTTTTAATGCTTAGTGCATTACATTGATAAAGTATGCCGGACAGATGGAAGATTAGCCCACTCACACGGGTAATCGCCTCTATTTGCTGGGTGTCAAGTAGAGATGAGACGATTATTCAAGCTCACTATCTAGGTGATATTTGAGAGCTCAAGCTTGAAATCTTTATGTCGCCTTAACAAGAGTGTTAAGATGAGGTCATAATAAGTTATGCCCGAAAGTGATGTAAAAACGCATTTCACTTTATCTGTCTTTGATGCCAGATGTGAGTTCTGTTGGATTCTTTGAAGAGAGTAGATATGAGAACTCAAGCTAGACATTGAGTATGTCTGAGCTATCATCTATACGGCATTAAATCTAGAGACATACGCTCCACGGGAAAGGAGTAAATACCGTAATACGTACTTCATATTATGTATGCAATAAGACGACCAAGATGAGTTGGCAAGGATTTTTTTTTATCTCAATTCTATAGCCGTGTGAGATTCTTGAGGATATGAGTTCCTCAATCTAGTGCCCTCACAACTCTGCCTATTCTTAAGATTTTTATTCAGTGTTTGCTATCTTAGAGTGTTGCCAATGATCATGCGATTGATTCGATCTAATGGGACATTTCTAGAAAAGCAAGCTGGACTGAGATTGAGAGGTTTAAGGAAAGAGGAAGATCAATTTTATTTTGGATGTCACATTCAATCTTTGTATTAACAGGTCGACCAATTATGATCATTCAAGTTTAATCATGATTGTGAATACAATGCATTGTAAATGAGTACTCAAAGAGATCAAGTGAGATATGATGATACTGTGACATATTGATCTGGGGTACAACATACTAAATCTACTTGAAACTTGTAAAGCCCAAAATGAGCTGCTGTATATTCCTAACAGATGTATGGCAACGAGCTCTTAGAGTATGCTGGTCGCACGGATTATTTGCCTATATGAAACTTGCAGCGAGAAGAAAGAGAGAGAGGGATGTTTAGCCCTTTATCGGCGAGTGGGAGATAATGGAATTGATTGCGCCAATCAAAGGGCAAATCAATCTTTGCCAATGTTACGTTGATGGATTGGCAATCAGATATATAGTTTCCTATTCTACGAAAGGAAATAACAAGAGATGGTATATCTCTTTGGGTTGTGAACGTACGTTGTTTACACTTCCACCCAATTCTCAGAATACCCTCCCAAAAGCTCTCTCTTGCAGGTTCTCACGAAGAACGTCAAATCGTTGGATCGCCTTTTCTCATCTGCTCAATCGAGGTTCTTAATCCGTGATATTGAGGTATTTCCGTTTCTTGTGATTTACCTCGTTGATCAGTGATACAAGTGAATTCCTGGGTATGTGATTTAGTTTGTTTAATAAGTATATGTATGTATATGTCGATTCGAATGTTGTATGACTGAAATTCGCACGTCTCGTTCATGGATCGGCATGTTTAGAACAAGGGTAAGTAGATCTATTTTTGTTCCGTTGTTTGTATAGATCTCGTTATGATTTTAGTATCATAATCCCTTCAGGTAGTTTCCCCTTTATCTAGCCAAGGGGTCAAGGGGAATTGGAGAATAGAGTAGGGACAATTTCTATGGCATCTTAGTTTTTCTCTTGAAAATTCGACAACAGTAGAGGATGCTGCTCTAATATTGTTGCGTTGCCTTATCATGTGATGGGAGCTACTTTCGTTGATTGTCTTGTTACGAGTGTTGATGCTGAGAAGTAATTACCTTTCTCCACAGCTCTTTGGTTCAAAGAAGGTGAATTGTGCCAATGGACACCTGCTCAAGCTCCATGGCTATGGGAGTGATGAAAATGTCCATGCAATTCTGGAAGCTTTTTGGTTGACCACCTGTAATATCAAGATTGGATTCTTTGTCTAAGTTAATGGTGCTTACATATCCGGATTTCCTTGTAATCTGGGAGAGAAACTTGGAAAAACTTTTGTACCGCGGCCAATGTATGTCTTTGCTTTTGACTTGAGGTTCCACTCGAACTGTTATAATGTGGAAAACCTGAATAAACCGTATGATGTCTGACTTTACTACGGAAAGAATTGTTTCATCAAAACTGAGGTATAAACTTGACAAAATTGCAGCTATATATGGTCAAATTTCTGAGTTATGTAATTGACAACCATCTAGTTATGAGCTTGTAACTTGTTTTAACTTTTTCAAGCGGAAATGAAACAAACAACTCGATAGAAATAACAATGATCGAGTAAGGTCTCAATGAGAAAACAATGGTTAGAGGTCCAAGGCCAAAGGTGAACGTGGACCTTGATAAAAACATATTCAAGTTGTGATCCATTTCAATGAATTTAAATGTTAATAGATTTATGCGCGGGTTGAGTGTTTCCTGGTAAGTTTGAAGAAGATACCCGAATACGATAAGGAATTCACTGACTAAATGGTTCAGTGGAAAATTGATAAATAGAAACTGGTTAAACAAGTAAATGGTTCAGCGGAAAACTGATAGATAGAAACTGGTTTTCACCAGAAACATTAAGTTTAGTCGGAAGTGTGCATTGTCAGTGACAGTAAATTTGTGAAAATCAGGGTATGAGAACTTTGTGGCGGTTGTAGTTTTAGTTGCAGCTATCTTACACGTGCTTAAGTTGGTAATTTTCTTGCACATACTTCTATGGGTGAATTTACTAATTGTCGAGGAATACTTTTTGTTAACAGCCTTATCTGGGTGGTACTTCAAAGACACTAATGTTGGTGAATGTCTCTCTTGCTTTTTCGTCGATCAGAGACATACAGAGCTCTTCGTTTCGCAGAAAGTGTAAATGCATGTAGCACCAGAATTCCCTGATGACAGAGAAGTAAATAGTCCCTGGATTCTCGTCGAGATATGAGGAATATTTTCACGAAAGAAGCTGTCAGAAAAATGAAACCACATGCACGTAAACTTGATCAATGATCTGTACTCTGTAATCCTAATAGTGCTCGGCATGTTGATCTTCACTTTTCTCGGCCCATGCTCACCCCTACTCCACGGTGGTCTTGCTCATACGTTCAAGAGGTACTACTTCAGTTCCTACACGCCAGACAAAGTGCATGATCAAGCCATAATAATCATTCTGCCACAAACCATCCGCAGGTGACCTCATAAGGGGTAGGCTAGCTTTAGTCCGTGAGCAGCTGTCAACGTCGTCGTTGCCCTGAGCTGAGTTGCAAAGGCCTGAAACTTCAGCCGAGAGCCTCACAGTCACTGAAGCCGTCGCCGCTTGCTAGTCGCAGGTCCTGCCGAGTACCTGTCCGCCCCAGGAGTCCCAGAAGCATTGTCGCCCCCCAGGCCCAGGCACTACTACACCTTGAAGTCAGCTGTTATGTTATCGTCCTAGGAGTAGGTGCTACTTTCGCATTGGCAATATTTCTCTTCATCTTGATTGCGCGCTGAGTGTAAATTCGTTCCCTGTGCCTCAATTCAGCTCAACTCTGGAGAGATGTGAATACCCTCCAACCCAACCACATACACAAAAAAGTCAACAACGCCACGTGTGCTTCGCTTCGATGCGCACAATGACGAACCAAATTCGAGGAAGAATCTTTTTTCTAGCAGGGGAGAATGATGCGGATAAGATTGCGATCTATGTAATACTATGCATCTCTACGGGTTCTTCGGCACTCTTTCTTTCAGCAAATTGAGGAGGATTTCCCTTTGTGGGCCACCCCGGGAGCAAAACCTCTCATCGTGAGCAACAATAGTCCCCCACCACCACCATCCGCACGAGCTTCCTAGCCGTTCGGGTCCAAAGTCCCAAGCTTGGTCGTCAAATCTCGTGCCAAGTTCAAATTTGGAAAGCCGATATTTGGATTTAGGTAATTTTGTTCAGATTAGTTAGAATATCTCATTGCCTAGGCAACTCGATTATTTGGTTATTATTTTGGCATAAAGTGCAGATTATATTGCATATTCTAAGAAATTCTTTGCAAGATTAGACTATTCGACGGTTTGGTCCGAGATTGTATGTATAGCCAAAATTGAAAATTCTTGACAAGTCTTGCAATTATCACTTGATTTCTTATTGGAATTTGGTTCTTGTGGAAATCTTGTGATATATCGTTTGCCTAATTAGAACAAATCTAATTTTTTTAATATAATAATCACAATGTAATCGATTAGGAAAATTTTCTAATCCGCAACCGAATACATGGCAATTAGTCATGATTTGATAAAACTTGGGAGGATTCGAGTTAAGTTAATTAATCTAATTAATTAATTTGGTAATTCATTAACTTAAAAAAAAAAAAAAACTTTGAACTTTAGATCGCGACAACTGATAAGGCCATTGATGAGTGGCCCCTACCGATGAATGGGAGCGAGCGGCATTCATTCCTTTTGCCAATCACATGGCGAGGTCCTTAAGCAAGGTTACTATTTGCCAAATATTGGAGGATGCAATGATCTACACCTGGACCTGTCAGGAGCGAGGGGAGCTGCGGTTTCTCTCTACCTTTGCCTAGTTCTCGCTCTCGATTGACAGAACCTGGCCTTAACACTGACGTCTTGCTCACAGACCAGCGCCTTACCACTGTAAAACTGGTGGACAGTGATAGAGACCTAAATCCATTGATGATGAGATCCGTGAGTTCGGAGAGGAAGGTGAGATCCATGAGATCGGAGGGGGAGAGATGACCATGTTTACGATGAATGACGTGACAGTGTAGTGATTTGTCATTTTTTTGCGTAACAAAATAACGATGTCTGCACGCTTCTATCCATTGCAAAACAATGCGGCTAAGATGTCTGGTTACATCTCGCAAAGTAAACCGCTTATGGAGTTTGTTTAGTCAAGCCAGCAAGCCATTACAGGTGTAACTTTCACAATAAATGGACTCTCCTCATTCAACTAGATCCCAACATATAAAGAAATGTTATTCTCAATCAAAGCCTTGGGCTGATATCCCCAGTGGGCAAATATCGAAACACAAACCTAGGAGGGAAAACAGAGTGCAAATTCCCCACTGCAGTCATCATCTTAACAGGCGCTGAATCTTGATGTAACTTGTCTACACAGGCGAAAATCATACTTTATTCGGCTAGTTGGTAGTTCACTCATATACAACAAAACAATATTATATAAAGGAAAGAGAAACAAGATACTTTACCTGATAATAACAATCACAATTCCTGAGAATGTACAGACTGTAATTTATAATTTTTAGTCAAATGAAGAGGTCCCCCCCCCCCCAACAAAACCCCAAAAAAAAAAAAATTAACCAGACAATCATATCCATAGGAGACGCCAACAGTTTTCGTATTGCAGTTGCTGAGAAAGAACACATTTCTCCATGGTCACGACAGGCATGTACACCGATGTTCAACTCATAGTCAGGAAGAACTCACAGATGCAGCTTCCTTGGAGGGTATTTTTTTTATTGTGCATTCGGAGTCCAATCATCTGGTCCCAGATCGTTTATAGGTGGTCGCTGCTTGTGATGATCAGTGACTGACTGATAAGCTATTGCCAGTGCTAAAGCCTACAAAAAGAATTCAACATATTCTGAGTACCTAGCACTAACAATGCAATTCTAGTTTTTGTGCTAATGATCCTCAACTTCTCTGAATGTACAACAATATCTTGAATCCAGTGCCATCCAGTTAAATTCTTACAAATGGATACGCAATAGTTTCTGTTTTTTTTTTAATATCAAAAACTTGACGAGATTTGCAACTTTCACCTCATCTGGTCCTCCTAGGAGCATCAAGACCGTCATGAGGAGCTAACTTTACTAGCTCACTAACCCGAAAAAACACAAGAAAAAAAAAACAGAATATCCACCTGAAATCTCTCTTGACCCCTAATGAAAAATCAAGCCAAAGAAAGCTTACAATATGATCCTTTTGAGGAGGAGCATATATGCCAGTTGTGATGGTCGTTCGTTGTCTCATGCCACTAGGAGGTGAAGCAGATATGTTAGCATACCCGGTTGGAACAACAATTACAGGCATTCCCACCAGATTTCCCAGGCAAACTTTCTCCCAGTCCGTTGCATTTCCAATGAAAGCATCAACATTGAAGCTTTCTCTTACTTCTTTAATCAACTTTCCTCTAGCTCTTTGTGCCTGATGAGAGAATGGCTCACTTTTTACGACGAAAGAGTTGAACAACACAAACTCAGATTTACCGTGATTAAAGTGGGTCATTCCAGTGTGGTAACATAGCATAATGGCTTAGTTCATTCTAGTACGACAACCACCCAATCAATCAATCAATACTGGACAATGAAAAACATCTGCACTACATGCTGTTTGCCGAGTCCTATATGAAGAAAACTACAGCAAGATCTAATCAAGAAAGAGGATGATATTCCGGGCATTAGCTTTGTCGTGGTTGAATATACCTCATTGTTCAAACAACATTCACTTCGAAACTGAAATATAACAAGCATGCGGAACGTTATTTAACTAATGTAAGCCTGCATAATCAATTTCATTTGTCAAACGGCACTAGAAGTCCATGATTCCGCACAGGACATGGTATGCTACCCTATTCTAATGTATTTCGTGCAAATCCTTACATTGATAGAACAACCACATAATGCTCGCTCAAAATTGAGGCTTCATTGTATGGCATTTCATTTGCCGTGAGTGGGTTGTTTCTTGCTTTGAGTTGTACCAAGCTAATAATGCAGCTTATAATTTGCATCTACACTCAAGGGAGCCACAATCATGACATCAAAACATTTGGTGGCATCATGCCTGAATCTTGGCAGTATCTAGGAACACTCGCAACCATTCTATTTATTGAACATACGGCGTATAATACATTTTGAACATTCACTCGTCTAAGAAAACAAGTCAGAAAGGGTTGATCTGGCTTGCTTTGATTGAGTATAGATGAAGATATCTTTGCCCAATGGAAAATACCCACCAAACCCCACCCAACCAACACAATTTGAAGTCCAGCAAAATAGATCTCCCAATTATTCTCCAAGCATGGTGCTTATTGGCATTAATTCGACCGAAAACATAAACTATCTGCTTTCAACTGTTCTAGATTTGTCTGCCTAAAGCTTATCCCTCATCCACTCGGGGGATCCCAGAGAAAAAATCCACCACATCGTCTTCTATTGAAAAAACGCTTGGCAATTTAGAGCATTACTGCAAGTAATCAAGCATGGATACTTGACCAAATCATTTCATGATCCTCACCCAATATGTCACACTTAAAAGATCATCAGTTATAACCAGTTTTCCAACATGAAGCCTGCTATGGCGACCACTGGGACCTCTGACAAGACATCATTATGATTTAAAGTAACTACCAATTCAGAATTCCAAACAGTTCATCTTAAAAAATTCCATCATCAGGCAAATTACAGTAATTGGTTTATTCACTCGGGTATGTATTTGCTATATTCGGAATCAAGCTCTTGAACGAATAAAAGCTTGACCTTAGATTAGTAGTACGATCAGCAATAAAGACAAGTGGTAAACCTGCACATAGTCCACAGCAGGAACCACGCGTGCACGGCGCAGCTCAACAGGCCATTGTTCTTGAGCTTCATATTGATCATCCTTTCCCAAACGTTGCCACTCATCAAAGTGAGCCAACATATCCACGTCCATTGTGAAGTTCAAGATGCCTTGAACAGAATCAACAGTGTAATTTAATCTGAAGGGAACCATATTAACTCCCTTTGAGGAAAGAACTTGAATGACCTGAAATGAGAAAGAAATGAGGAGGGAAGAGAAGGGTTGTGGGGAGGGAGAGGGGGTGGGGGTTGTTTATAGCTCAGGTGTAATTTTAACTGAGAAGTTTCAAGTTCCATGTTAGTGTCCCTAAAGAAACCGAGAAAAAAATGACCTCCATCTCAGCATCATCTAGGTATCCAACAGTAAGCTTTGTAATGTCTACTGCGAATGGATTATCAAGGGGAATGTCTCTGGACGAGGGATCATCTGGATCCCTTCCTCGGATAGCATCAAGAATAATAGTGCAGTCTGCTGCACTCCGACAGAATGGACCGAGCTTATCCTGCCATGAATTAGATATGTCATCATTGTCAACCTCACATAGGAACAATCCAGCAGGACAATAAGAAGTTACCAAGCTTTCAGATATGCTCATCACACCGGTTCGTCCAACAGTACCAAATGTTGGGCGTAACGCTGTCACACCACAACGGGCAGCTGGATAGGTAATGGATCCAGCTGTCTCGGAACCAATAGCAAAGGGGACCATACCTGTAGAAGAAAAGACAGTCAATGTCAAAAGAATCTTCATTTATGTCATCCAAACAATTTATAGCTTTGTTTTATCTTTTGTCCACTAGCACACAATCAAGTGAACATGACATGCAGGGATCTATATAGTGGTATGGTGGGGAAAAAGGAAACAGGAAATTGTTGCTGAATAGGAACAACCAAGAGAAGAAGTGAAAATGAACCTGCTGAAGTGCAAGCAGCAGGCCCAGCTGATGAGCCAGTTGAAAACTCTTCGATGTTCCATGGGTTTCTTGTCCTTCCGCCAAACCAAATATCATCATATGCCAGAGAGCCAGAGACAAGCTTTGCAACTAGAACTGCCCCAGCAGCCTTCAACCTATATTCAGCAGACTCACCCCATAACATCTATCATGATTTACCATACAACAGCACCGGATAACTGGAGCACCTGAAGTACCTCTGATAGACCCATGCATCGATGTCAAGAACCTGATCCTTAAAACTCGTTGAACCCCAAGTAGTGTGGTATTCAGGTACAGCGATTATGTCCTTCAAACCATAAGGAATCCCATGGAGAGGACCTACAATGCACATGATCACATCTAAGTTGATGCTGTAACAGAACAACGATTTTGACGCGTCAATAATAGGTTCTACGGTGTCCCATCTCTCGGATATTGAAGTAGAGAAGCAAATATAAACTACCAAATGCGTTTTGCAAATTGTCAGTGTTAGATTACGGTAACTACTGTAACAAGAAAAATACCCAGATCTACTCCCTGAGCAAGCAACTGATCAGCCCTTTTTGCTTGTGCATATGCTAATTCTTCAGTGTAAGAAACCACAGCTTCAAGAATGCCATTATACCTGATGGCATTTTTAAAAAAGAAAACATTACATAACTTCGGCAGGCATACTCAAGATAATATATACAGGAATACCTTCTCAATCTCTCAAGGAAAAGTCGAGTAAGCTCCTCAGAAGTAATTTGTCTTGTCCTAATGAGTTCCCCAAGTTCAAGAACCTGCATAGTGCCCAAGAAAGATATCATCAATTTGATCGCAGCCTTTGTGTTGAAGTGTGATATTGAGTTCGCTCAACAAAACCTACACTCATGAAGGCAATATCTTCGTCGCTTCCTGATCTCTGTGTGCCAGATGGCACAGGAAGTGTAAATCTCCTATTTATGCCATCCGGCTGTTCAGATCCCCAGTTGGGATCAAAAACCAAACAAGAGGGATTCTGCAAGCCTCCATCAACAGAAGCCACAGATTTTCTATTGGCTCTGATTATGGGAATATTGAACTCTTCTGCACCCTTTGCGACCTCCAGAATCTTATGGAGAAGAAGTATGATAAGCAGAATACAAATGTGGCTTCGCCAGAGATTGTTAACCCTCAAAGTCAAAGAAGAGTCATTAATCCATTTGCTCTAAATAAGTACCTTATCGTTGGTGAAGAAATCTGCATCCAATATTTTAAATACATGCCTAAGCAATGAAGCTTCACTGTTCTGATGAGGACATTGACTTATCTTACTCTCCTGATCAAGGAAATAAGGAGGAGCCCATTATGCTCGAGAACTGAGTGGATTGGACAGAATGAACTGCTTATACATTGTCCTTAGCAACACATTCTGGAAAGCTAGTAACAAATAATGTGTCTGAAATGCAGAAACCCATACATATTGTGAAGTGTGCTTGATGAATGGGCACAGCTATAGTTCGAAAGGCATGCGGGTGGGTATTATTATCTTGCATTCTCATTTCACAAGAGGGAAAGGCACGCAGAAGTACTCACGACAAAGAGCTAGAGGTGATTGTTGAGCGGAAAGAAAGCATTATAAGAATCAAGATCATGGGTTACGATCTAAACTGCGAGTCATTCAACTTGGAAGTAGTGAGAAATAAGAAGATTGACCAACCCCGAGTCCATGTACATTGAATTGACAAGGCATAACATGACGGACAGGAAGCAAATCAGTTTGCTAATAAAAGAGAGGTCCTGTACCGCCATCCTTATCTTTGCATGCCAATCAACAATCAATCGGCCAAACGAAAAGGGGTACCACACCATACCATGTCCAAGGACGTCAGGGCAGCTAAAATTCGGTGGGATGGCGACGGAGTCGAGCAGGTGAGACATTGAGCAGCAATGGGGTTTTGAAACTGGCCGTCGTGGGGAGCGACCGACCCAGCACCGCCGCAGCACAAGAATAGGGAGAGACAGAGACCAACGCGTGGCAGCATCAGTGCCGTCGCGCCGGGACACTTGCCTCGAAGGAGAAGCGTCGCCATTCTTCGTACAACAATGTCGCGGTGATTATGGGCTCAAATTGCTCCCTCCTCCCCCGAATTTCGATCAAGTCCATCAGTCAACGCCAGACAAATTGGGATCCTTGACCTTAGCCGCATCTAGACATGGCCAAAATGAACCGTGGACCCGGAACCGACCCGGAACCGTCCCGTTGACCGGACCAAAATCGGCCCGTTGATCGGGCCTACAGTTCCATAATTTTTGGAACCGGCCCGGAATCGACGATTCCAGGCCGGTTCAGAACCAAAAAATAAAAAATAAAAAAAACAAAGAGGGGAAAAGGGCCGTTTTCCCAAGTCTCTTTCGCTGTTTCACGTGACTTCTGACTTTTTTCCATCTTTCTTTGTGTGCGTCAGTCTCTTTCATGGTGACTTGTGAGTGACAGACCCTCAAGCCTCAACCTCATCCCATTCTCTCTCTCTTGTGCTGCTTCTTCTTCTTCCTTTCTTTTTTGGTTCGTCCAGTCCCCTTTCGAATGGCCAACGGCGCAACGCCATCATCGGACAGCAAGCTCCAAAGACAAGTTCGACTCCCTCCGCTTACTCCTCTCTCCCTCCGACAATGTCACCCATGACATCGGCCGCCACAACCTCACCATCTTCACCCTCCCACAGGGACGACCTCGTCCCTGGCTTCGATTTTCGACTCCTCGTGACCTCGCTCTCGAGCACGACCAGGCGACCTCGATCGCCCTCTACAACGACGCCCTCTCCTCTAGTCTTGGTTGGCCCTGATTTTTTTAACCGAAAATCGGCTCGGAACCGCCCCTTCAAGGGCCGGTTCCGGTTCCAACCTTTTTAGGAACCGGAACCGCCGGTTCCGCGGAACCTGCCACGTCTAGCCGCATCCATCCCGAAGGCAGAGGGCGGGCGTCGGGTCCCAACCAGGGGACTTTTGTTTCTTATTCTTCTCTATTTTCCCACATAAAACAAAGTTTGCCGCTTCTCTCTAATAAGTATTTTTTAGATAAAAATTGACGCTAATAATAATAATAAGGGTTAATACCACCAAAAATCTCAAACTGGTACATTTGTGACAATTTCACCCCAAATTATTTTTTTGACCATGAAAAATCCCAAACTGGTAAATCTGTAACAAATTTACCCCAAACTGGTGCAGCCGTGACAAATTTACCCTCCGTTAGTTTTCGTTAAATTTTACCTTCAAATTGCAAAGTTAGATGACACATGACTATTATCGGGTGTACACGTTATCCTATGTTTGCTATATGTGTATCAATTTGAAATTTTTCGTTGTATTAACTCAATTTAACAAAAATTAACATGGAGTAAATTTGTCATATGTGTACCAGTTTGAGATTTTTTATAGTAAAAAAAAGTAGCTTGGGGTAAATTTGTCGCAATTATATCAGTTTATGATTTTTTGTGGTTAAAAAAATAGTTTGGGGTAAATTTGTTACAAGTGTACCAGTTTGGAGTTTTTGGTGATCAAAAAAATAATTTATGGTAAATTTGTCACAAGTGTATCAATTTGAAATTTTTAGTGGTATTAACCCTAATCCATTTTAGGGATTAAATTAATCCAAACCCTAAAGGCATGAAAATCTAAACACGCATATACCAACCTTCTAAGATGAGGCCGACGCGTCAAAAGCTGTTGGAGTGGAATCGCCAGACGATCTTGCATCAAGATGAGCATAAGACCACTGAACAAAGGAAGATTCACATGACGGTAGTGCGAGATCTTGAGAATAAATCCCCCTAAGGATCGGGAAAGAAAGGGACATGAGTATTCGAAGATTCGAAGGGATGAGAACATGTTATGCTCCCAAACTGAAACAAGACAAGACACACGAACACGGTTAGAGATAGGGTCTCAATATCTATCTTACTTGTGCTCAATACCATACCCAAGATAATAACATAAACGAGCACGGGGCTCTAGCTTCGTGTGTTCATGTGGAAGAAGACGTATAAAACAAGTACTAACAAAGACTCGAAGACGATTGTAATAGGAAATTTTGTCATGTAACCGCTCACAAAGAGAAATGTCGTCTATGACAAAGAGTGGGATACAATTTATAATAATATTAGTAGTGAGACAAGCTTCCCTTTAAAACTTTTCTAGATAAGATGCAGAGATTAAAAGTGTTTTGTAAAGTTTAAGATATGCATATGTCTACGTTCTAACATCCATTTAGTGTGGCATACAAAAATTCATTTAGGATATTATCGAGTTTGTTTGTTTTGGCTAGAGAAAAATAATAACCTTTTAAACTTCGGCCAAATTAAGATCTCATTCAAACATATTTATAAAACAAAATTATGTAAGACACTTCGACATGATGACCATAATATTAAATCTTCATCGTATAGTAAGATGAAGGAAAGAAAAATTAACCGGACCGTAGTAGAGGAATTAAGTCGATTATACAATAACCATCCTATCGAGTTTAAAATAGCACTCCCTTTCTTTCTTTCTTGTTTTTTTTTTTTTGCGTCGAAGCATCTCCTTTCTTGGAAAATAAAGTTTCATGCCGTAGAAAAAAAAAGAGTCAAAAGTATTAGGGAAAAATTCAAAAAATGGCGTGAAGTCCTCTTATTTTCTCAAATAAGAGCCCCAAGTGAACTATGTTTTAAATAAGGGTCTGAAATAGACATGGCCATTTGGGCCCGTGGACCCGGAACCGGCCCGTTGACAGGCCCGGAACCGGCCCGTTGACCGGGGCCGCGGGCCCGACGGCCCGTTGCGAATTTTCGTTTAAAAAAAAAACTCTATAAAAACCTCACAATCCCTCTTTATTTTTCTTACAATTTCTCTCAATTCTCTCCAATATTCTCAAGTCTCAACTCTCAAGTCAAATTCTCTCGGTCCGATATTCTCTCTGAATTCCGTCTCAATTCTTTGAATCAACTTTCCGATCAATTCTCTCAAAAAATGGCAAGTGGAAGCAGAAATACTAGAAAGGGAAAGAGCCCGATGGAGATGGGAGAATCCGATTTTCCCGTTCATGAATATGATCCTCGTGAATATGCATCTTGGGAAGACGACGATGTTCCCAATCCCGACGTCGAGCACGTCGCAACGCAAGAAAGTCTTTATCCTCCTACTGCCACTGCCACTGGTGTCGAAGGATCGACGATGAGCCGGCACAGAAGAGCCGAGAATCCGACTTATGGCTACACTTTGACAAAGTGTGGAATGAAAATGAAGGTAAATTTGATATAAGCTGTAAATATTGTCCGCAAAAATACAAACTTGGTAAAGGAGATGGCTATGGAACATTTCGTCGGCATTTGACAAAAAAACATCCAACGCAAGTGGGGATCGACACTAGCCAACAACAAATTTCCGGGTTCGCTAATCCTAACCCTCATCCTTTATTCCGTTTCACTAATACACTTTATAAAGAAACATTAGCTGAATATGTTTCCCTTGAGCATGCTCCGTTTAATACTAGTGAAAATTTTAATTTTAGATATTTGGTAAACACTGCGCTGGTTCCGCAAGCACCATCTGTTTCGAAAACTACTCTTAAACGTGAACTTAAACGAGTTTATAAAGATCGAAAAAATAAATTGAAAACTTTTTTTGAAGAATTCAAAGGACGTGTACATATAGGTAGTGATATTTGGAGTGATTCTTGGAATATTAATTCTTATATGGGTGTTACGTACCATTGGATAGGTGATGATTGGGTTATTCAAAAAAGACTTCTTGCATTTCGAGTTTTTCCTGAAAGGCATACGGCCCATAATATTTATAGAATAATTAGAAAATTTTAGAAGAATATGGTTTGATTAATAAAGTTTTTTCAATTGGTTTTGATAATGCCGCCGCAAATACTGCTTCCATTCCCGAGTTAGAAAAAATGTGTAAACCCTCTTTTGGCGGACAATTTTTTCACATTAGATGTGCTTGTCATGTTTTGAATTTATGTGTTCAAGATGGTTTACGAATTCTTGTAACTTCTCTCCACCTAATAAATAGTGCAATTAGATTTTTATGGAGCCGCCCTCAACTTATGAAAGCGTGGGGAAAATTTTGTAAAGAAAATAGGAGAACGGCAAGAAGGTTTCCAAAAGATGTTCCGACTCATTGGAATTCTACCTACGAGATGCTTCTACAAACTTTTGATTACAAAGATTTATTATGTTCATTTATTTCAAATACTGTTCCCGATATTGCTTTACTTCCGCAACATTAGGACGTTTGTAAAAAAATTTTAGATTGTTTGAAAATTTTTAATGATGCTACTAAAACTTTATCTGGTATTTATTATCCTACTACGCATTTATTTTTAATAGAGTGCGTTAATATTGCTAATGTTTTTAATGCATATAAAAAAGATACTGACTTAGCTTCGAGTATTTTAGTAATGCGAGAAAAATGGTTGCATTATTATTTGAACATTCCTCTTGTCTAATTAGTTGGTATTGTTTTCGATCCACGTACTAAATTAGATGATTTATTAGATTATCTGACTGCTTATTATTATGATTGTTTACATTTGGATGAAGTAATAAATATTTCAATTATACAAGTAGATGTTAAAGAAGCCATAGTAGCATTATATAATGAATTTTGTCATAGATATGGTTTAAGCGACAGTGGATATGAATCTACCCAGCATATTGTCTCAGAAAGTGATGCGGGTATTTCACTACTTAGTAGATGGTATAAAATGCTCCAGACTAGGCAAAAAAAACATAAATGGACATCAACAGGTAGTATTTCCGAATTAGAAAATTATTTAACAATTTCTTTTGAGTTTAGCGATTCAAAAAACAACGCAGATTTCAAGATTCTTGAGTGGTGGAAGAATCATTCAACTCAATTTCCAGTTCTCTCCCTCATCGCGAAACAAATATTGGCGACCCATTCTTCAACAGTGGCGGTTGAACAAGCATTTAGTGCTGGAGGATTAATTTTGGACCCTCGCCATTCAAGATTAAGTCCGGAAAGTGTGGAGTGTCAAGCTTGTGTCGATGATTGGACAAAGGCTAAATTTCGCCAACAAGAGCTGGATCGAAAATACGAATTCTTCAGTGATGACTGTGGAGATACTACTGATGTTACTAGCAATATCTCCTAGAGGGGGGTGAATAGGAGATTCTGAACACAATTATAAATTTCTTGCGGAATGGATAGAGTTCAGTGTACGAGTAGGAACAAAAGCAGTATAACAGTGTGCAGGAAATCTAAACACAAGAGTAAGAGTTTAGAGAAGAGGATATTGCACACGATGTTTATAGTGGTTCGGCTTGGATCAAGCCTACGTCCACTCTCCCACGATGACAGCCGATTGGCTGGATTTCACTATGAAGAATCAAGAAGATTACAATCACTCAAGTGTTTTGTTTCCTTCTCACACAGATTTTCACAGTGAAGGATTTTGTGTACACAGAATACTCTCTCAGATGAAACTCAAATTATTCTTGCACTTTGGATTTGTTGTTCGCCCTCTTACCCTCTAGTCGAACATTATACTTCTTTTATACTCCCCTGCCTCCGAACTAGCCGTTGGATTCCAGCCAAGGGATCGCTCTTCAATCCTTGATTGGACGTCATCAATCGTGATTGAACGAGACTGTATCTTCAAAAGATATGTAGACCGTTGGGTAAGATATTGAACCCTTCTGATTCAGTCGCCCATACAACTGAATCTCCAGCTTCCATAAGTGTGATAAGTTTGAGTTGATTCCCGAGGATATTTTCCTTAGAAGATGATATCCTATTTTAGAAAGTCCCTTGATTGACAAGAGGGGATATCAGGATAATTGAATATCACTTGCCTTGATCGGAAACCTGCCATACGTGGGTCTTCGTGTTTTGTAAAATGCAGGAACTGATCTTTCTTCTGATTCGTCCAGGAGAAGTTTGATCAGTTGGCATGGAATGGTAATACGGAGATTTGATGTGATCCATTCGTCACTGTTTGGATCGTCAAGAGCACTTCCATCTGACTCTACGTCAGAAGCACTTCCATCTGACCCTTAGTTAGAAGCACTTCCATCTGACCCTTCGTCAAAAGCACTTCCATCTGACCCTTCGTCAGTGCGACAGAATTGGAATCACTCAACCTGCTGCTTACACATTCTTCCTGCATCACATTACATTAAACAATATCTTTTGAAGGTTTTGTCAGAATCAAAATATATGAGTATTTCCACAACAAGCTCTCCCTTTTTTATGGTGACAAAAACTTCTCCAGTTGCAAATTTAAAGGAAAATTAAACCAGTGATAATTTAATAAAAGTGAGTAGCCATCATATTTGCTCCTGCAGGTAATCATCATTAGATTTTGAAATATAATGAAAGTGTGCTCATAGGAGAGCATGATCATAGTAAGATTATCCTGCAATAATCCTGCACGAATTGTCCTGCAAAACGGTAGGTTAGGTCTTCTCCTCCTTTCCTCTAAATTGAGATATGATATGATTAGAGAAATATGGTTAGAGATAATCTATTTAGACTGCATAAAAATAATTTCAACTTCTCCCCCTTTTTTGTCAACATTGAAAAAATTCTTGAAATGATAATGCGTTCATGAAGAGGAAAAGAAAAAATATAGCTGAGTTTTTAAGAAGAGGGATGATCTTCAGGCTCAACATCAGTCTCCCCTCGGGAAGGTCCTGCAGAACTGCTTCCCAGCATCTGAGCATGGTCTCTAACAGCTTGAGGAGAGGGCATGTGTGAAGCTGTTCTGTCCGTTCTGACTAGTGTGTATGTAGGCAGGTTGGCTATCTCATCACGAAACGTTTTCCCATAGACATCAATGGATTTTTCTAGCCTAGTCACCTGACTAGTCAGACCCTGCAGCTTCCTATCAGTCTTCTGTTCAAAAGCCAGCAGTTGCTGAACAAATCTTGTTTCCATTGCAGCCATTGTCTGAATGACAGTATTTTGAAGATTGTCAAAATGCGCGTGAAGGTCCATATGTGGGTTTGGAGGTGTAGGTTTTGAAGTCTCCCCCTCAGTATGAGCCTTAGTGAAGGCTTGAGAAGCTAGGACTTCAGTGAGAAAGACATCTGATATGACAGTCTCAGGCTCTTTCTCCGCCTGAAGTATAGCTCTTTTTCCTTTTTCCTTTGATGGTGGCACGTAGACTATTTCTTCATCAATGTCCATTGGAATGGACTGTGCACTGGACAATTGATCTTCTCGTGCTATTGCTGAGGCCAGACTTGTAGCACCTTTCTGAATAGTGTGTCTGGTGGAGGAGACAGAGTAGGCGTCAAAGTCGTCTTGTTCTTGCTCCTGTGCTTGTGACGCCAATGTTACTAGAACTTGAGCTAGCAATTCCTCATGATCACAATTGACGATTTGGATGTCATACTCTGTGTCATCTACAAATCGTGCAGCTTGCTCCTCATTCCACATTGTAAGGAATTCTGCCTCAGTCAGATCACAGGGATACACAACTTTTTCTTGTTGTTGTAGTCCTGTGTCATCTACTTCTTCCTCGACTCCTTCAGCATTCTGATTTTCGGACTGACCCGCTGCATCTGATCCTCCTCGAGATGGGGTAGCTTCAAAATCATATTCCCCTGTTTCTTCCTCACTTGCGTCTGAGTCCCTATCAGCAGGACTTTCTGTTTGTTGCCCCTTAACTGCCATGACTTTTCTCTTCTTTGGAGATTTCTGCCTTGACTCTTCCTCAAAGTCCACAATGACTGGTTCATTGTTCTTTGTTCTCCATCCAGCAGGAGTCATCTTGAATCCCATCTTTGTTACCATAGTCTCTCCAGCAGTCATTAAAGGAATTTCTTGCTCGACAAAGGCACCTAGGCTATCAATCTTGAAATGATTGATTATTTTGAAAATCAACGCCGCATAAGGAAGTTGCCCCTTTGGCTTAAGAGCTGATCTTTTGTCAGGCGGAGTGCTTCTCGTTGTTCGTTGATTTGGGTATCTGTGAGTTCCGCGCTGCTTGCAGTTGATGCGGAGAACTTCCTCTTGGTCTGAGGCGTCTTCTTCGAGTCGGAGACTGATTTTGGAGCCATTGATGCGTAGAAAGTTTGAAACTTTGAGTGAAAGAGTGTTGCTTTGAGGAGGAAATCGAGAGCGAGAGGTTTTCAACACAGTTTTAGGGTTTTGATTTGAAAGAATTTTGAAAGTAAGAGAACAGAGGTGACGGTTCAGCGTTTTTATAAAAGAGGCGGTTATTTTTGGAAACACAAAAGAGAATTTTGATTTAAAAAGGAATTCTTAAAAAAAGAATATTCACGGTCAACCAGATATTAAGCGATATCTATTCATATGAGGAACTTACCTAAAAGATAGCTTTTAGAGATAACTGACCTTTTGATTTAAGAAAAGTGTGAATTTTTTCTTACGCGCCTTTTTGGCGTCCCTTCTGATGCTCCTTTTGATGCTCCTTCTGACGCTCCTTCTGATGCTTCTTCTGACTCTTCTTCTAACTCTCCTTCTAACTCTCCTTCTGACGCTCCTTCTGACTCTCCTTCTGATGCTCCTTCTGACGCTCCTTTTGACGCTCCTTCTGATGCTCTTTCTGACTTTCCTTCTGATTCTCCTTCTGACGTACCCTGTTCTAAGGTATACTTAAGAAGGAAGGTTAATAATAGATAATTCATTTCTGATAAAATTGAAACTCTGTTTATCAAGTGGTTTAGTAAAAATATCTGCAAGTTGATTTTTCGTATCAATGTATGAAATGTTAACATCATGGTTTTGAACATGATCATGTATGAAGTGATGCTTGATCTCAATATGCTTTGTTCTTGAGTGAAGTACAGGATTCTTTGTGAGATTTATGGCACTTGTGTTGTCACATAGGATTTCCACAGTTGATTCTTCAACACCATAGTCCTTGAGCTGCTGTTTTAGCCAAAGTATTTGAGTGCAGCAGCTTCCAAGAGATACGTATTCTGCTTCAGCTGTACTGAGTGCCACTGTATTTTGCTTCTTTGAGTACCATGAGACAAGCATGTTTCCCATGAGTTGACAGGTTCCAGATGTACTTTTTCTATCAATTTTGCAACCTGCAAGATCTGCATCTGAATAACCTTTAAGTGTAAAATCAGAAGATTTAGAATACCACAAACCATAGTTGGGATAAGTCCCTATATATTTGATTATTCTCTTGACTGCTTATAGGTGTGATTCTCTTGGACTTGACTGAAATCTTGCACATAAGCAGACACTATATAGTATGTCGGGTCTTGAAGCTGTGAGATAGAGTAATGATCCGATCATGCTTCGATATAGTTTGGGATTGACTTCTTTTCCATCTTCATTCTTATCTAATTTGGAAGAGTGAGACATAGGAGTTTCTGTCTTCTTGCCATTCTCCATACCAAACTTCTTCATTATTTCCAATGCATACTTCTCTTGAAATATAAAGGTTCCTTTCTGGGATTGATGAATTTGAAGACCAAGAAAGAACCGTAATTCTCCCATCATACTCATCTCAAATTCATCCTGCATTGTTTTAGAGAATTTCTTGCAGAGAAGTTCATTAGAGGAGCCGAATATAATATCATCAACATAAATTTGAACTAAAAGGATATCTTTACCTTTTCTTTGAATAAAAAGAGTGGTGTCTACATTACCTTTAGTGAAGCTGTGTTGAGATAAAAAGTTACTTAACCTTTCATACCAGGCGCGAGGTGCTTGTTTCAATCCATAGAGAGCCTTTTTTAAGACATACACCATATCCTTCTCTCTAGGTTCTTCGAAGCCAGGAGGTTGTTCTACATATACCTCTTTTTTGATGTAGCCGTTTAGGAAGGCACTTTTCACGTCCATCTGAAAAAGTTTGAAGTCATTGTAACACGCATAAGCAAGAAGTAGCCTAATGGCTTCTAACCTGGCAACCGATGCATAGGTTTCATCATAGTCTATTCCTTCTTCCTGAGAATATCCTTTTGCTACAAGTCTTGCTTTGTTTCTCACAACTTTTCCTTTGTCATCAAGTTTGTTTCTGAATACCCATTTAGTTCCAATTACTGGACGATTGACTAGTTCCCAAACATTGTTGACTTTGAACTGATGTAGCTCTTCCTGCATTGCATTTATCCAGTTTTCATCTGCTAATGCATCTTCAATCCTTTTTGGCTCCAATTCAGATACCAAGGCGATGTTGCTCATTGCTTGCTTGAACTTGGATCTTGTTCTTACACCATCATTTATGCTGCCTATGATAAGTTCCTTTGGATGACTTGACTTATGCTTCCAGTTTTTGTCAAGTCCATCATCTGAGGATATTGTGGATTCATTTTGATCATCTTCTAGTCTTTCTTCTGAGGAAGTTTCCTTCTGAGCATTCTCCGAACTCGTATTCACATCTGATTCTGCTTGTGAGTTCGTGACTTGATGAAGTGTATGCATTTGAATGGATTCAGGTTCATCATCCTGGTTGCTTTCATCGAACTTGATGTTCACTGATTCCTCAATAATACGAGTGTTCTTGTTGTAAACTCTGTAGGCTTTGCTTGTTGTTGAATATCCCAAGAAAGTTCCTTCATCTGATCTTTCATCAAACTTTCCAACTCGATCATTAGCATTCTTTAGAATAAAGCATTTGCAGCCGAATACATGAAAGTATGCAATATCGGGCTTTCTTTCTTTGAAAAATTCATAGGGAGTTTTCTCAGGAAAAGGTCTGAGGGAAATTCGATTTAAGATATAACAAGCTGTTGAAACAGCCTCAGCCCAAAAGTTAGAGGCAATTTTACTTTCAATAAGAAGAGTTCTGGCCATTTCTTGCAACGATCTGTTTTTCCTTTCTACTACCCCATTTTGTTGTGGAGTATAAGGAGCAGAGAAGTTATGCTGAATTCCGAAATTAGTGCAAAAATCTGAGAAATTTTGATTTTCAAATTCTCCCTTATGATCCGTTCTCAAACTGGAAATAGTGTAACCCTTTTCATTTTGAATTCTTTTAGCAAGTTTTGAAAAGGATATGAAAGCTTCGTTTTTGTGAGCAAGAAATGAAACACATGTAAATCTAGAGAAGTCATCAACTATGACAAGGCAATATTTCTTACCTCCAATGCTTAGAGTTCTATTTGGTCCGAAGATGTCCATATGAAGTAGCTGCAGACAACGCTTAGTGGAAACTTGATTTAAAGACTTAAAGGAACTTCTTACCTACTTACCTAGTGTGCATGCATGACATAGTCCATTTTTCTCAAATTTTGTTTGAGGTAATCCTCGAACAAGTCCCTTCTTGGAAAGCTTTGAAATATGTTTCACACTAATATGACCTAACTTTCTGTGCCATAGATCAGATTCATCTTTAACAGAAATAAGACATTTAGCATGTTCACAGTCAGCATTAATATCTAAAAGATAAATATTCCCATGCCTTCGTCCCGTGAAAGATTTCTTCTTATCCTTGCTCATACCTGTGCATTTTAGATCTTGGAACCGAATATCATATCCAGAGTCACAGAGTTGACTTACAGAAATCAAGTTGTAGTTCAATCCTTTGACTAGAGAGACATCTTTAACGGTCAGATTTCCAATCTTTACATTTCCTTTCCCGATCACTTTACCCTTGTTCCTTCCTCCAAACGACACACTTCTTCCATCATAATCTGAGAGGGATATAAACACATATGGATTTCCAGTCATGTGACTTGAACAACCACTATCCAGAAACCACTTGTTCTTCCTTCTCTTTGGTACCTGCAATAGATAACCAACTTACTGTTTCTTTGGTACCCATATTTTCTTGGGTCCTTCTGTGTTAGTATATTTTGACCTTTTAATAGGTCTCCAGATTTTCTTGCAGTAATCCTTAGTATGGCTAGGATCACCACAGTTCACACAAGGTTGTCGAATGTAGGATCTAGTAAAATGCTTATAAAAATGATGCTTGTAATTGGAAAACGTTGGTTTTCGAAATTCGGTTTTAAAGACATTTCTTTGGCTACTTTCCTTTTTAAAACCTAACCCAGATCGATCATTGAAGGGTATTTGTTTTGATATAATGTTATTCAGAGTTTCTGAGTTTTGTGAAAACCTTTTTGATATAGTAGAAATTTTTTCTTTCAAGGAAGCATTTTCTCTTGAAACAGAATCATGATTTTCTTTCATCTGGTGAAACTCTTGTTGTAGAAAACTAATTTTTTCTTCTTGGGACAAATTCTGTTGTTTTAAAGAAGTATTTTCCTTTTTCAAACAAGAAACCTTCTCAAGGGCTTCTTTGTAGTTTCTACATAATTCATCAATACATTCAACGACTTCATCAGGGAGTTCAGATGAACATACCTCAGTTTCTGAATCTGAACTTGAGTCTGATTCGGCCATGAGACAGATATTTGCATAATCATTCTCGCTTTCATCAGAATCACTCAAAGTTTCTGCCTTTAGAGCCTTCTTGTACTTCTCATACTTGAGTTTGTCCTTCTTCAAAATTGGGCAGTTCGGTTTGATATGACCTGCTTTCTTACGGTGGAAGCAAATCACGTCTTTGCTATCTTGTGAGTCGTTGCTTGATATTTTTACCTCACTCTTTTTCCAAGGTTTCTTTCCTTTGATGTTTCTGCCTTTCCGAGCCATCTTCCTAAATTTCTTGACCATGAGGGCTAATTCTTCATCATCCTCATCTTCATCATCTGTGTCAGAAAAGCATTGATTAATTTGACTTTTTAATGCAATAGATTTTTTACCTTTCTGTTCTCCCTTTTTGTTTGCTCGTTCTGTTTCATAGGATTGTAAAGTGCCGACTAGCTCATCCACCGAGAGGGGTCTAATTATTTGGCATTCTTGAATTGATGGCTTGATGTAATTCCAATCATCTGTGAGTCCACGTAGTATCTTCCTGACTTGCATTGGTTCAGCAATAGGTGCACCTTGTCTTGCAAGTCCACTTGCCAAAGTCCGAAACCTGTCTATCATATCTGCAATAGATTCATCAGGCTTCATTTCAAATGCTTCATAGTCACTCAGTAAAATACTGAGCTTTGTTTCTTTCACACGATTTGTTCCTTGAAAGGTAACATGAAGTCTATCCCATATTGCCTTAGATGATTCTTCCTTTGAGACACGATTATAAAGAGGAGTAGATAAGGCACAAAAGAGAGCATTGACAGCTTTAGAATCAAGGTCTTTTCTTTTAGCCTTTTCAGCATCAGTCATTGTTGTGACAATGTTTACTCCGTCAGCAGAGGTTGGATTTGTGGTATTTGCAGGAACTATTCCATTTGTAACGACATCCCACATCAGATCATCATAGGCTTTGAAGAACCACTTCATCTTGTTACTCCACATGTTGTAATCCTTTCCATCAAAGTATGGAGGCTTGTTGGCAAAGTGCGAATCGCTTGTTCCTGAAGAGTGATTGCTAGACATAGTAAATCGTTAACTCTGAAGTCAATAGACACTTCGTAAAATGAGCAACCTGGCTCTGATACTAATTGATGTTACTAGCAATATCTCCTAGAGGGGGGTGAATAGGAGATTCTGAACACAATTATAAATTTCTTACGGAATGGATAGAGTTCAGTGTACGAGTAGGAACAAAAGCAGTATAACAGTGTGCAGGAAATCTAAACACAAGAGTAAGAGTTTAGAGAAGAGGATATTGCACACGATGTTTTATAGTGGTTCGGCTTGGATCAAGTCTACGTCCACTCTCCCACGATGACAGCCGATTGGCTGGATTTCACTATGAAGAATCAAGAAGATTACAATTACTCAAGTGTTTTGTTTCCTTCTCACACAGATTTTCACAGTGAAGGATTTTGTGTACACAGAATACTCTCTCATATGAAACTCAAATTATTCTTGCACTTTGGATTTGTTGTTCGCCCTCTTACCCTCTAGTCGAACATTATACTTCTTTTATACTCCCCTGCCTCCGAACTAGCCGTTGGATTCCAGCCAAGGGATCGCTCTTCAATCATTGATTGGACGTCATCAATCGTGATTGAACGAGACTGTATCTTCAGAAGATATGTAGACCGTTGGGTAAGATATTGAACCCTTCTGATTCAGTCGCCCATACAACTGAATCTCCAGCTTCCATAAGTGTGATAAGTTTGAGTTGATTCCCGAGGATATTTTCCTTAGAAGATGATATCCTATTTTAGAAAGTCCCTTGATTGACAAGAGGGGATATCAGGATAATTGAATATCACTTGCCTTGATCGGAAACCTGCCATACGTGGGTCTTCGTGTTTTGTAAAATGCAGGAACTGATCTTTCTTCTGATTCGTCCAGGAGAAGTTTGATCAGTTGGCATGGAATGGTAATACGGAGATTTGATGTGATCCATTCGTCACTGTTTGGATCGTCAAGAGCACTTCCATCTGACTCTACGTCAGAAGCACTTCCATCTGACCCTTAGTCAGAAGCACTTCCATCTGACCCTTCGTCAGAAGCACTTCCATCTGACCCTTCGTCAGTGCGACAGAATTGGAATCACTCAACCTGCTACTTATACATTCTTCCTGCATCACATTACATTAAACAATATCTTTTGAAGGTTTTGTCAGAATCAAAATATAAGAGTATTTCCACAACAACTACCACCACCACAACGAGTAGCGACGATTGACGATGAGGTAAGTTGGGGGTTACCAAAGGTAAGAGAACTACATGGGCTTTGATTCTTCTATCCCCAAGAAGATATGTAGGCGCTTAATGATAATTCATTAAGTTCAAGCCCATTCATTCTCTCTCTTTTTTTCAAATTTTATTACAATGTACAATTCAATTATAATTTGTAATTTATTAATTTTATTTTATTATTTTAAAAATAAAATTAAAAGTTCGGAACCGAAACCGGCCGGTTCCACCTTTTGGCGGAACCGGAACCGCCGGTTCCTGAATCGGAACCGGCCATGTCTAGTCTGAAATGACCATAAAATCTCAAAAAATGGCTTAATTTCAAGGGCATGTTCATCTTTTTACTTATTTGATTTTTTTACTACATTTTTTTATCTATTTTCTCAAAAGTTTTTTTTAAAGAAAAAAAAACTCATACATAGGCGGGAGGGGTAGCCCTCCGTCCTGTTTGGCCTTTTTTTTTCCTTTTTTTTAATTTTTAAAAATTCGAAAAAAGGGAAAAACAGAGAAAAATGAACAAAAAAAATTAAAATGTGAAATGATGAAATGATGAAAATGCCTTTCAGGCCTGATTTTTTTTCAAAACACTATGGTCAATTCAGGCCCTTAATTGAAACATACTATGTCACTCCGGGCCCTTATTTGAAACAGAGTTCACTTTGGCCCCTTATTTGAGAAAACAAGAAAGTTTCG
This sequence comes from Rhodomyrtus psidioides, assembly GCA_021437785.1. Lineage (NCBI taxonomy): Eukaryota > Viridiplantae > Streptophyta > Magnoliopsida > Myrtales > Myrtaceae > Rhodomyrtus > Rhodomyrtus psidioides. The sequence goes on along the minus strand of JAILYB010000059.1, from coordinate 3,691,407 downwards.
GGCCTTTTTTTGGATTTTTCCCAAAGTACTATAGATATTTCTTGAAAAACAAAAAGGTAAAAAGAAAATGGTGGGTCACCGACTCATCGATTGTGGGGGCACTGCCGGGGATAGCGCGTGGGGGAGAGTCATGGAGGGCATTTAAGAAGGAACTCGCTTTGTCCGAGTTGGCTGCATAGACCTTGTGAAACTCTTTTCTGTTGATCGGAAAATATTTTCCACCACTCATTTTCCTCCCTCAAAACACTAAAAATTAGGGAAAATGTATTTCAGGAAAATATTTTTCGTGAAACAAACAAAGCCTAGTGAAATTTCATGGTATGACGGAATATAAAGAAAACTTGTGTAAAATCAAATAGTGTTTAAATATGCGATAATCACTATGAACAACTACATTCATGAAAGAAAGAGGAACAAAGAATAATAATGGAAGAAAAACGATGACCTAATCTTAACCAACGAGACCCCCTAGTACATGAAAAAGACCCTCGCCGACCATTTTCCCACCATCGTCGGTCCATTTCTTGCGATGGCGAGGCTACGGTAGCAAGAGCTGCAAGCCCTCACCTGCATCTTCCTCCCTTTTTTTAAATTAAATAATTTAGCTTATTTTTATATAATTTAAAAAAGTATTGTATTAAAAATTACATTTTTTTTCCCAAATAATGACGTTTTAGTTTTATATTTATTTTCAGGTAAACGGCACAAAAGAGAAAGAAACTAATAAAAAAAAGTCACATCAATATTTTTGATTAGTTAAATAGAAAAAAATTAATGAAAAAACTTGATTATGTTAATTTAATATCTTTTGGGACTTTGGTTGTATTTATATATAAAAAAAAAAATCCTAGCTCGCTCATGTTTATGGAATTGGGTCATCGTTCATGTCATTTTTTTGAGCTCCGAATTGAGACGATCATGAATCATTGAATTCGCGATCAATCCGATTGACCCGAATTGTAATCACTGCTGCGGTGGTAGCCGTGCATCGTCAGAGTACGAGATTGCCCGATTACTAACTTTTCCCCGAAATGGGATCCCTTGCCCTAAGGCAGGGGTCCCCTGCAACCCCACTGTCGGATCCCCCTTCCCTTCTCCCCCATATCAAGGGGATTCGACGGCCCAAAATGGCGAGATCCCTTTTCCCCCATGGCATGTAGAGTTGAAGTTTGACTCCATCGGCCGACGAAGGAGGCGTGGCTTTGGGGTCATTTTATTTTTCCGTAGCATTTGTCGTTATTATCATTATTGTTGTTGTTGTTGTTGTTGTTGCTACTCTCCTGCTGCTATTAATATCATTGTTATTAATTTAATTTTCTTCAGCTCCTCAGAATCATACAGACGTGTCTTCCTTTCGCTGATTTGTCCTCTTTGGACGTCCCATGTCAGAGATGATTCCTCGTGGAATTTTTTTCAAAAAAAGAAAAAAAATTATCAAAATATTTTTCCATAAACCGTTTTTTAACATATTTTGGTTTAGCTGCATCGACGACAAAATCAGAAAACAATAAGTAATTAAATAAAAAAAGAAAAGTAAAAGGAAGAAAGAAAGAAAAAATAAAAAGAAAAATGAAAGAAAGGGTAGAGCCCTCAATCTCGATGGCTGTGTTTGGTCGTCAGGATATAAGTCAGGGGTCGTCAGGATATAAGTCAGGATAGGATATGTTTTATCATATTTTGTGTTTGGTAACTGTTCGGAATAGGATAAAATCGGATATAGAGGGGATATAGATCAGATAAAAAAATCCTAAGGAGGAGGGGCTAGGAAAGACCCCTATAGGATTTGCATCACACTGCCCACGTCGTTCTTGCTCTCGCTCGACATTCCTGTGGAGGCATGTGTGGAATCGGGGAACCCTCCACCTCCGACGCCAAACGCCGAGCGGCCCATGCCTGAATGGCTCGCCTCGCTGTGGAGGATGTTGAATCCCGTGCCTCCGCCGGAGCTCGCACCGAGCTGCTGGTGCTAGTGCTGCTGCAGTGCCGAGAAAGGCTGCTGAGGGTAGAGCATGGAGGCTCGCATCGTCGCGAGCGCTTGCTGCGTCATTTACTGGTTGTGCGCGTACTGCGCTTCTGGCTGCATAGCGCCACTCGAAGAAAACTGCAAGATTACAAAGTCAGGATTCTTCAGATTAAGGCCCAAGGTGTCTTCTCAAGGTGCTAAAACATGACGACTTGATCAAAACTAATGGAATGCTAACTTTTGTCCCCGGAAATTACTTGTTTCACCTGTGGATGAATGTTTGGAGGTGGATGAGAATCAGCAATGGCTGCCAGGTACATGAGGTTCCTCTGCAGCCTGGCTTGGTTTCTGCAGAACAGTTCAAAAGCGTTTCGAAAAGCAACATGGAGACTGCATTGAATTGTTCCTTGCGTCAAATCTTACTTCCCTTGGAAATTATTTTTTAGTGTTCCTCAGTTTACGGTGGCCACAATTCATCCTATTGAAGAGGTGAGTGGTATTCATTTTCTCTATTTTTTGTTTGGATTGATTTCTTCTTCCATATTGGATGAAATGCATATGTTGTTTTTCCGTATCTTGACGCAGCTTAGTGACAAGCTTGAAATTAGCGTCGCCCAACAACTGTTCGATGATATGCCGCTATGAGCTGAATATAAAAATATCCGACTTTAAATCCGTAAATCACCAAACGGTTGATAGGATATGATAATATCCCAAGATTTCTTATCATATCATATCCAGTCCTATCCCGACTAGAAATCCAGACGACCAAACGCAGCCAATGTGGGTTACTTAAATTGATTGTAAATGGGTTCATAAAAGATCCATTTATAATCCACCCTATTTTGCCTTCTTAAATGGATTGTGTTATATACTGAATTGTTATGACACGTTTATGATTTATTTAAATGTTTGTAAATTATTAAATCGGTTTTTAAGACCCATTTTGAGTTGACAGATATATAAGTGATGCCGCACCGTCGCTCTTCTCGTCGCCCATCGCAGGTCGCTTCAGGCTCGTCATCTCGATTTCGTCCTCTCTAGGGTTTTGCTCCCTTGCTACAGGGGATTCGGCGTCTTAAGGTTCCTGTTTTGTACACGACGGTGCTCCCTTCATTCAATCTGTCTCCCATTATCGAAGATTTGATTTCTCCCCGTCTGGATGTGAATTTTTCCCAATTTTCTCCATCTTCCCGTGCTTGAAGGATTTTCGAGAGAGTCATGTGGAATGTCGTTTGCTTCTGCTTGTTTTGTGGATCCTCTCTATAATCTCTTGTTATCGCTGTCTGCACTGGTGCCTGGCGGTATTGCGTGTGGCTTCTTCACTGTGAATAGAGTTTTATGAATGTAGCACCAGCTCAGGCATGCGTAGACCGTTTATGAGTTTGAATGATTACAGGAAGAATGAGAGCTTTTGTAGATCGATGTGATGAATGTACAGGAGATATGTTGGGGCGTGCATCTAATCAATCGGGCGCTCAGTTGCCTGGGTTGTCCGAGCATAATGACAATGTTGTCCTGAATATAGTAGCTCCTGGCAGTGGTACTCCAATGGCTGCCCTTATTTCCTGTTTGTTGTTATGCTGCGCACCGACTGTTTGTAGAAAATCCTGAGTATCTTCATTCTCGGAAACCCATTTTTGTTCTATTCTTTATGGGTCCCAGTTTTCTCTAATAGACCTTTGTTCGATCTCTTTGAAGCATTGGCGGGCGAGGATAATTCTTTCCCTTTATTTATTTATTTATGTTTTATTAATATGTTGAGAGTGTCCTGCAGGAGGACAGCTATGGCGGGCGAGGATATTTCCATGGAAATAGATGACATATTAGTAATCTGCCAGACTCAGTGCTCCTCCATATTCTGTCCTTCCTGCCCATGAGAGACGCCGTAAAGACAGTAGTGCTCTTGAGATTCCGTTACTCTTGACTTCTACCCGCCACTTAGCTTTTGAGCACTGTGCTTAAAACAACTGCGAGGAGGAGGGCCCTACTTTTAGAGTCGATGAGAGATTCGTGAATTTTATCGACCATGTGCTAACTCTGCAAGAGAACCCCACGATTGATTTGTTCCGTCTTAATTTCAACTACACGGCTGGGGTGTACCCCAATGATCCTCAATATAAGGATTGCGTAACTGAAGAGACAAGAAGGTCGAACAAAATTGGTACATGGATTCATTTTGCAGTGAGGAGAAAGGTTAGGATGTGCTTTGGACTTCTAATTTGTACAAGTAGCCTAGCTTTGTTCTTAGGCGCAGCAGCTCAGTAGAGCTGAATCTGGCTTCCTGTGAGCTCGGACCGGTGGGACGGGGCCTAACTAATGTCTCTTAGAAAATTGTTTATGAGGCAAATTGACTTGACTGACAAAAAGTTGGCTGACATACTATCTGGTAGCCCGTTGTTGAAAGAATTGTCTCTTGAAGACTGTTGTTGTGACAAATGCGGAAAACAAACACAGAACACAATGATTTACGTGGTTCGATCAAGGTGATCTACATCCACGGGCGAGGTAAATCGAGATTCCACTATAATCAAAAAGGGTACAAATTACAAAAGTCATTCTCAGCGACTGAACAAAAGCACACGGCTCACTAAACTCTCAAATGTCGAAAAATCGCCGTGCCCCAAATAAACCCTAACCGCAGTAGTAAATAGGGCCCAAAAAATTTTGTTCGTTTGCTTCGAGTTTGGCCTATCGGCCCAACTCTCCGCATCACGAACCAAATCTCAATTTTCTCTCCACTTTTGGGTCGCACAAAAAATATGTCGGGTCGGGTGATGAACCGGGCCGAGTACATAAAATTCAAGACATATTTAACAAATCTCCACATTGGCTTGAATTTAAAGAAAACAATCAAGAAGCTGAGCACATTCTCCCAGCATCCCTAAGCCTACGTGAGCTAACTCGGTGTAGGAAACAAGGGATGCAACGAAAGAACATATCCACTTCATCAAAAATGTAGAACTTTCATTTACCTCGCCACCAGGCCCCAGAAGGGGCAAAGCTCAACCAAGCATGCCAATCAAGTTCAAGCATGCTTAAATTTGTTGGCGGAGACTGACTTGGTCAACATATCAGCAGGATTGTCAGCTGTACCAATTTTCTTTACCATCATATTTCTCTCAGCAAATGCTTCTCGAATAAAGTGGTACCCGATATCAATGTGCTTAGTCCTCTCATGATATGCTTGATTTTTAACCAAGTATATAGCACTTTGATTGTCACAAAAGACAACTGAATTGTCTTCCTGCTGGAGCCCAAGTTCCTGAACAAGATTCCTTAACCAAATAGCTTCTTTCACCGCTTCTACTGCTGCCATATACTCTGTCTCTGTAGTAGACAAAGCAACTGTCGACTGTAAGGTTGACCTCCAACTAATAGCCGAGCCAGATAGTGTGAAAAGATAACCAGTCAAAGATCTTCTCTTATCGTGATCACCTGCAAAATCAGAATCCACAAATCCCACAACTGAGGTACCGTTAGAACTGTTTCTATCAAACACTAGGCCCAGCTCTGCGGAGCCTCTAAGATACCTAAGTATCCATTTCACTACCTTCCAATGAACATTTCCAAGGTGTGCCATATATCTACTAACCACACTAACTGCATGTGCAATGTCGGGACGAGTACATACCATGGCATACATCAGGCTACCAACTGCACTGGAGTATGGGACATGAGACATTGCAGTCTCCTCGACCTCTGATTGAGTTGAATGCATAGCTGAGAGTCTAAAATGAGATGCTAACGGTGTACTGACAGGCTTAGCATTTTGCATGCCAAACTTCTCAAGTACCTTCTCAATATAACTCATCTGCGAGAGATATAACTTCCCTGCTTTTTTGTCCCTCTGAATCTCCATTCCTAAGATCTTCTTGGCAGGACCCAAATCTTTCATCTCGAACTCCTCACTGAGACGTTTCTTCAAGATCAACACATCTGACATGTTCTTTGCAGCAATGAGCATGTCATCCACGTATAAAAGAAGATAGACAAAGGATCCATCTGAACCCTTCCTGAAGTAGACACAACTATCATAGCTGCTCCTATGATAACCACTCCCTATCATAAAGCTGTCGAATCTTTTATACCACTGTCTTGGAGACTGCTTCAAACCATACAAGGATTTCTTCAATCTACAGACATGATCTTCCTTGCCTTCTACATAATAGCCCTCGGGCTGGGCCATATAAATAGTCTCCTCAAGCTCACCATGTAAAAAAGCAGTCTTCACATCAAGTTGTTCAAGCTCTAAGTCAAATTAAGCAACTATAGCCAGCAACAAACGAATGGAAGTGTGTTTTACCACAGGAGAGAACACTTCATCATAATCAATTCCATCCTTCTGATTGTAGCCTTTAGCTACAAGCCATGCCTTCCTTTTTCTTGAAGACCCATTTACACCCAATGGCTCTTTTTCCCTTTGGCAACGGCACCAAATCCCAAGTCTGGTTCTTGTGGAGTGATTCAAGTTCTTCAGCCATAGCAACAGCCCATTTTTCTGATTCTATGCAAGTAATAGCTTCAATATAGGTAGAAGGTTCCTGAATACCCATATCTTCTGCTGTCGTAAGAGCATAAGCCACCAGATCAGAGAACCCATATTTTTTAGGAGGACGAGTCTGCTTCCTTTCTCTGCCAGTAGCAATAGAGTATGGCTGCTCCACCTTATCTAAAACTTCCTCATCTGAACTTGAATCGACAGTAACAATTTGCTCGCTCAAATCATTCTGAGAGGTCTTTTCTCGAAGTTCCACCTGAACCTCCACCTCATTCCTATCACTCTCATGTTTTCCTGCAGACTCATCAACAACCTTCTTTTGATCAAGCATAAGCATTTCATTAAAAGTAACATCCCTACTAATAATGAACTTAGGTGAGTTAGGTTCCTGGCACCACAAACGATAACCTTTCACCCCATCAGCATACCCAATAAAGATACATTTCTTTGCTCTAGATTTTAACTTACCATCCTTAACATGAAAGTAAGCAGGACATCCAAAAATCTTTAGATTAGAATAGTCACAAGGCTTACCCGACCACATCTCGATAGGAGTCTTGCATTCTATTTCTGTTGAAGGAGAACGATTAACCAGATAACAAGCCGTGTTAATTGCTTCAGCCCAAAAATCCTTTTCCATCCCAGCATTAGAGAGCAAACATCTTGCTCTCTCCAATAGAGTTTTGTTCATCCGTTCTACCACTCCATTTTGCTGTGGAGTGTGCCTAACTGTACGGTGTCGAACGATACATGCATCTGCACAGAATTCATTGAAATCGCCATCACAGAACTCAAGACCATTATCGGTCCTAAAGCGTTTGATCTTCTTCCTTGTCTGATTCTCAACAAGGGCTTTCCACTTCTTGAAGGTTTCAAACATGTCACTTTTTCTTTTCAGAAAATAAACCCAAACCTTCCTGGAATAGTCGTCAATAAACGTCACAAAGTAAAGAGCACCACCATTTGATGGAACCTGTGCTGGTCCCCATAAATCAGAATGGATGTAGTCGAGTGTGCCCTTCGTCGAATGCGTGCCCGTACTGAAACTGACTCTGCAATGTTTGCCAAATACACAGTGCTCACAGAAATCTAGCGAGGTTGTCTGCTCACCACAAAGTAAACCACGTTTACTCAAAACTGTCATGCCACGCTCACTCATGTGGCCCAAACGCATATGCCACAGTTTCGTTCTGTCATTATCCGAAACAGAATTTGATGTGCCAATTGAAGTACCCATAACTGTGCTACCCTGCAAATGATACAAGTGATTCACCTTGCTTCCTTTCATTACAACTAGATTGCCTTTGGAGACTTTGAGAACTCCACCTCCACCTGAGTACACACACCCAATGTAATCCAAACTGCTCAAAGAGATAAGATTTCTCTTTAAGTCTGGTATGTGCCTTACTTCAGTCAAGGTTCTCACTGCTTTGTCGTGGCATTTAATCCGAACAGTACCAATTCCCACAACTTGGCATACAGCATCATTTCCCATCAAGACTGATCCACCATTCATTGGCTCATATGTAGTGAACCATTCCCTATTTGGGCACATGTGATATGATGCTCCCGAGTCTATTATCCAAACATCGTTGGAGAAACTAACAGCAGAGCATGCCGTAAGAACATTGTCTGACGCATTAAACTCATTTTTGTCAGCAACATTCGCCGCATCTTGTCTTTGAGCATGCTGCTTATCCTTTCTCTTGAGCAAAGGACAATCTGATTTGTAATGTCTCATCTTATGACAATAGTAGCACTCGGCGTTCGTACTATCTCCAGGTGGCCTAGATTTTGAACGATTAACAGAGTTCCCTCGGAAGACTTTATCCCTGCTCTTGGTCCTGCCTCTCACAAGCAAACCATCTGTTCTGTCTCCATTGGTATTCCCATTCAACTTCGTTCTCAGTTCTGCAGAACTCAATGATGTTTTAACATCCTCCAAAGTTATAGATTCACGTCCATAAAGCATCGAGTTCACAAAATTTTCGTATGAGGCAGGCAGTGAACATAACACGATCAAAGCTTGATCTTCATCCTCGAGTTTAATATCTAAATTTTTCATATCCATAATAATTTTATTAAACTCATCCAAATGTTCCTAAACAGGCGTACCTTCACGGATCTTTAGGGTATAAAAAGTCTCGATGTCAAAGATTTCTTCATGTAGAGACTTTCCAGTTTCTTCCAGAGACCAGCCGCTGTTTCCTCATCGGCGACTTCTCGCAAAACATTGTCATCTAGAGACAACTAGATCGCACTATGCGCCTTCTCATCAATCTCTTCAATCTCAGCCGAGGTCATATCGTCTGGATATTTTCCATCCAGTGCCCTAATTGTACCATCTCGCTTCAACAAAGCCTTCATCTTTATTCTCCATAATCCGAAGTTGTTCTTGCCGTCAAAAGATGAGATCTGAAACTTCAAAGGTGTCATCTTCAAGAATCCCAGAAACAAACTCACTCTGATACCAGTTTGTTGTGACAAATGCGGAAAACAAACACAGACACAAGGATTTACGTGGTTCGATCAAGGTGATCTGCATCCACGAGCGAGGCAAATCGAGATTCCACTATAATCAAATAGGGTACAAATTACAAAAGTCGTTCTCAACGACTGAACAAAAGCACACGGCTCACTAAACTCTCAAATGCTGAAAAATCGACGTGCCTCAAATAAACCCTAGCCGCAGTAGTAAATAGGGCCCAAAAAATTTTGTTCGTTTGCTTCGAGTTGGGCCTATCGGCCCAACTCTCCGCATCACAAATCAAATCTCAATTTTCTCTCCACTTTTAGGTCGCACAAAAAATATGTCGGGTCAGGTGATGAACCGGGCCGAGTACAAATCTTGAGTAAAAATTAATCGGGTGTACAAAAAATTTGGTTCGTGACGCGGAGAGTTGGGTCAATGATCAATGGTCAAATCTCTGTTCGCCACGAACCAAATCTCAATTTTCTCTCCACTTTTGGGTCGCACAAAAAATATGTCATGGCCTCTACGAGTCCAAATTATGTAGTGGCCCATCTATTGAAGAGTTAGATTTGATGGATTGTTACGGGTTGGAAAAGATTGTTCTTGCACGATCAGATATAAAACATTTAACCATTGATCATTGTGGGCATCTGGAGCTAGTTTGTCCTAATGTGAAGGTTCTGGATATTGTTGGGTCTATAGAGTATTTCAAGGTGACTGATATGTCATCACTGGTTGATATGTCCCTCTACTTGAATCCTCCTTTTGAATGTCCCTTCGGGAAAAATCTTGAGTTCAGTCTGCTTCTGGAAAAGCTCAGCAGTCCTTATATTATGCCATGTGATAATTGCATAATGGTTTGTTTTGTCTCCTGTTGCTCTGACTTAATTTGTCTTGCTTTGAGATACTTGTCAATGATTTTGGTACTTATCCTTTAGGTAAGGAGTTTAGGAGTTTAACTATTTGTTTGATAAGATATTCTCCCATATCAGCTGTTCGAAATTTTGCAGAATAGAAGTTGGGTAAACTGATTTTCAATGGGTCTCGTTTGAAATGTTAAGTGGCTGTGCCGTTTCTCTGCTTTGGCTTCTGTGTCTATTGCTTTTTTTTTTTAATGCTTCAGTTCATGAGGTGATGTCCCGGATGAAGAATAAACGAAAATAAAATTTACTTAGGCTGGGTTCATTTATCTATGCACAACTAAACTTTTATTCGGTGGCCTTGCATCTGCTGGCCTATAAACTTTGTGCAAATGTAAACTATTATCCATTAAACTCATCATAGTACTAGGAAAAAAGAAGAGGGTCGTCTAAGATAGAAGTTTTCAGCTTCAGAATCGTACTAATTCATTTCAGTCAGTCCATACATACCCACCCTCTCGAGGATCCACACCATATTTCTTGTACTAATTTTCCTTTCAACTCGGTTTAAGTAACTCTTTTTAAATTAGGTATTAACTATGTGGGAGCTGACAAATCAGCCATGTCCATCTTTCGCCTGGGAGCATGTGACACTTTTAAGTGCATTTGGAAAAGCAACACCTTCTCGAAATTTGTAGCTTGTTAAGGAACTCTAGTTTTCTTGAGACACTCACTATTGATGTTGATCCTAGAACACTCGCTATTTATGTTGACCCTCACCTAAGCGAGGCTAGCCCTCGCCAACCATCGCTTATGGACGGTGACCTGTCTGGCGAAAAAAAAAAAGAAAAACAAATAAAGACAAAAAAGAAATAAATTCAAAAAAATTACTAATTTTTTAAAAAGTAGTCTACGTCAGCAACTTCACCTCAATAATTTCTAGCAAAAATTAATCAGGTGTACTATATTAGCAAATTATCAAAAGGCTAAGGAGTCAATTGGCACAAGTGTAATAAATTTATGACTTCCTTGGTTATCTCCCTCCTCATTCATCATAGGCATTGCTGAGAAGTCTAGTTTCGTCGAGATTAAGACGGTAAACCGAGCCATCGTCATAGCTTTGCATCGACCCAAGATCTTTTACTATGTTGGCGCGTGAGGGAAGCCACCGTCTCTCTCTCCCTCTCTCTGAATGTAGTTGGCAAATTGACAACGGAGGGATGAATGATTGAGGAATGATATATGTGCAGAAGAGGAGGAGATGAAGGCAGAGAAAGCGTTTGAATATGGAGAGTGACGACAGAACTTAGGAAGACTTGAAGCTTCTTCTAGAGCAAATCTAAATTGTTTTCATGGTCTGACCCAAAAAAAAAAATTGTTTTCATGGTAGTCGGGCTTAGGGTGAATATCAGCATCTTCCAATTTTCATATGTGCATCGATTTGCTATGCATCAACGAGAAAAGACCCACAACATGAGAAGAATAGCTATAGACATTAAGATATCTTAGTCCAGGTGACAATTTTTTGTTGATTTTTTAATATTACATGGAATTTTTCTGACCACATGGCAATTTTTTTTTAAATAAATCCCCGTGGCAATTTAAAAAAAAAAAAGTCCATGTGGACTCCATTATATATATATATATATTCCAGTCTATTCGACATTACTACCAACTTTCATAAAAATTCTGTCGTTCCAGTTGCCCTCAGCCTAATGATGGTCACCGCTTACTTGTTAAATCAGACAAGATGGTGACATAGAAGACAGCGACACGTGCCCAATTTAACATCATCTGATTAATCTCTAAGTAAGCAAATCAGTGCATCCAACTCCTACTATAAAAAGAGCAAAAATTCAGCAGATCCCTGAAATCATGTCCATCTCTTCCAGGATACCGTCCCCACAAACTTGCTTGCAGAGAGTAACAAAACTGTAAGTCGACATTATCCATAATCTATCTAATGGCAGAAACAGATATGCATTAGCCACCAAATGCAGTTCTTCATGGATCTCAGAACTTGATTTAATTGGAAAACCTCGTGCAATGTAGCTTTGGAAAGAGATTAGATCATGCCGCACGTGAAAATTGAGAGGAAAGTCAAGCTTGAAAAGGATTTTCGAGGATCTCAGCTAGGTCTCTACAAAATGAAGGGTGGGAAGCATCACTTCACAAGAGGAGAGCGGGATGTGGTTATCATTTTCATCGATAGTAGAACACTACACTTGTCGTTTAACCATACATCAATCACTCGAATACTTTAACAATACAGATTGCTTATCTGAAAAGGTTTTCAGAAACATACATGGGGAGGAAAGAGCTTTCCTGGGTTCATGATGTTGTTTGGATGGGCTTGTTTTTTTTTCTTCCTCGTCCTCAGAGCCTCCATCCCGAGTTCCTCTTCGTGAAACTAGAAACATAAAGTGCAAATGTCATCTGAATGTTCCATTACAAAACCGACAAACGGTTCTTACTTGAAGACCATCTCAGAGTAATGTACCTTAATCTTCCCAGGGTACCAGTGCATGTCCTTGCTCATTCACAAAAGCGTGACCTCAGAAGTATACGTCACTGCACTTTCTTTTTCCAATCTTCTTATGATGCAATTGATCGTATAACTCGCATAGAAATGGAGAAAGGAGTAGAAAGCACTTAACTATGCATCATTTCTTGCCAAAATCACACAATTAGTGGGAAAAATACATTGCAAGTGCCTTAACTTTCGTACAGCGTGCACTTAAGTGCCTTAACTTTCAAAGTGTTCACTTGAGTGCCTTAACTTTTAAAAAGTGTTCACTTGAGTACCAACTTCTTTTAAAATCATTCACTTCAGTGCCAAATCTGACGTGGCTCACTGAAAATCCGACACGTGGTATTTTTAATTATTATTTGTGCTGACATGGCTCATCGAGTGAACGATTTTAAAAGAAGTTGGTACTCAAGTGAACGCTTTTTAAAAGTTTAGGCACTCAAGTGAACACTTCGAAAGTTAAGGCACTTAGTGCACGAGTTGAAAAAAAGCTAGCACTCAAGTAAGCACTTTGAAAGTTAACGCACTTAAGTCCACGCCGTACGAAAGTTAAGGCACTTACAATGTACTTTTCCCTACAATTAGTAAAGGAGGAATTTGCCACACCACAATTCACACCATACAGGCATAGCGAAAGCAACTTTTCCCTATAAAAAAATAAGCTTCCCGTTCTCCAAAGCTCGCGAGATGACGTACCTTCCATTGAGTCCATACGATCAAATAACTTCCTTAATCAAGAACACATTTTGAGCATACTTTTATCACAATTCTACAGTATTTTTGGGATTGCCTTCAATTTTTCTATATTTTTTCACGATTCTATAGATGATCGGGATCGCTTGAGGGCTGAAGTGGAGGCCTAAGGAGTGCTCGAGATCAAACGAACAATTATCTGAGGCATGTCAATGAAATTTATGCAAGGTTATTAGAATATCATTTTCCCTATGTTTGATGCATACCTTTCTCCAAAATGAAATTTATGCGAGTTTTGCTTTCTTTATAGGTACGGGAGGCGACCACTTTATCTGAATGTGGAAGGTTGCTGCATATAGCTAAGGAAGAAATAAAGGTAATGTGTTCTATTATTTGGCCTAGTATTATTCTCTATGACCATATCTCAAATAGGTACCCTTTTTTTTTGTCTTCCTTTTAGATGCGAGACTCAAAAATTGCTAAACTGAAACAAGAGCGGGCTTGTAGGCAGACTCAACTTGCTGAAGCAGAGATGGTAAAAAAGAAAATGCATAACACCATTATGGTATCTTCTTGTCGAGTAGCAAATGCATTGGATATACGACATTATAAACTACTAAAATCTTGTTGCTTACTTCAAGAATTAAAAGGTAATACTAGAGTGTTTTGCCGAGTACGTCCATTTTTTAGGGGCGATGGTCCCAAAAACGAAGCCGTCATCTCATATTCGAGTACGATGGGAACTCGTGATTGAGGCATCGAAATAGTTACAGGTAGTGAAAAGTTAATTCCTGCAAGTGAGAAAAAATCACGATAGCATCCATATGTTTTTTTTTTTTGGGCGAACCAATATAAGGCCGCATGAGATGTCTCACGGCTATTTCTCTATCTCATGACAAGGCCAAATATATTCCTTTACGTTTGACAGAGTCTTTAGACCCGAGGCTTCCCAACAAGACATTTTGGTTGAAATATCAGAGTTGATCCAGAGCGCCCTTGATGGCTATAAGATGATATTTGCGTGGTAGTTTTCTTTTATTATGCAGAAGTGCAATTTAACCATAGATATGTATGAAATGACCTAGTTATAGATGAGATTATGCTTGTTAACCATTTGAGCTTTTGAAAGAATTTGACTAAGGCTTTTGAAATTATTAAGTAGTCTGCTTGCCACTCCTACACCACTAGACATTCCTCATTTGCTTTCTTTTGGTTGGTTTGTTGCAATTAAGGTAGTAATTGTCATGGAGCTTTCTTAGTTCGATTATGCAAATCAAACTACCAAGCTAGAAAATAAAATAATTTTCTCTATCTTATTTGCTCTTGAAGAATTTCACATAGAAGATAATTCCCAGGTTTATATATTTTCATATAGGCAAATTAGATCAGGAAAGACCTTTACGATGTTGGGTGAATGTGACTCTACGGTACGGAGAGGGTTGATACCTCGCTCTATTGAGCAGATCTTTGAGGCAGTTCTAACACCTTCGGCTCGGGGCTGGGAGTATACCTTGAACGTAAATTTCTATTTATTGTATGATCTTTTTCCCTTTTGATGTTTCTTGCACAAGGGCTAAAATGGTGGTCCAATTTAGGTTTCAATGTTCGAGATTTATAATGACGAAGTTTATGATTTGATGTCCGAGAGCGGTAGTGCAAAACGAGTCACTATAGGACAAAATTCCAAAATACTTGGCATCAAGGTTGTTTGTGTTGACAGTGTCGATGGAATCGACTAGCTTTTGGTTATTGCTGCAAAAAGCAGGTGTGTGGACAACTCATCTTGTTTATGTCCATTTTGATGTCAATGATGGTCTTAGCAAAAGATTTCCTGCATTTTATGGCATTGGAATTTTCACTTTTTAGCCTTACATGGTCTAACCTAACTTATTGTTGTTTTTTCACTCATGTTCTTCTATGTAACGCCCCGCGTCCTTTGGAGCTCGTCACATCCGCCACCGGCCTAAAATATCCCAGGACGACACTAGGCCCAAAATAGAATGAAATGCGTATGCGGAAGGCGAGACCTACTTCTCCGTACAAAAGAAATAAAAAAGAAATTTGAAATGATTAAAAGCACACCCATTTATACATCCCGCATGTTTCCAGTACACACAACAGAAAGGAAAGGACAAAAAGATAAAGCCGCATACCTGGGTAGGTAAAAGGAACTAAGGCTTAAGTTCAAGGTTACCACTTAGTCTTTCCCAAAGTCTAACATCAAAATTTGTTCTTAATCCTATTGTCCCTACACCCCTTCATTCCTATTATTTTGAGGAGCCGCTTGATCCGTCACTTCCATCATCCTCTTCGTCCTCTGGGTTGTAGTCAGAAGATGTCTCAGATGGTACCTCCTCGGATGTTTCTTCTGGATCCTCCTCAGATTCCATTTTGTCACCCTCGTCGAAGTCCTCGATCTCATCGGCAGATAGCTCAATATAGTTCACGTATTCCTCCGTGGGAGAAGACTTCGACGCTTCAGGAATATTCCTCGAACCTCCTGCTGACACTGGATTTTCCACTTCTATCTCCAGACGGGACGGATGACACCAGTTAGGAATCACCTCAGATGGAACATCCTCGGGCAATAGCGGTCCCATCAAGTTACTATTTCCCAATCGACGGAACCAAGCTTCGAAGCGATGGGGTTGTAGCTCCAGCTTACCCTTGTCTACCCAAATGGCTGTGCGTTTCCTTACATACACAATACCTTTCCTACCGGGGAACTTATCAAAAAGGGCGGTCATCTCCTTTGGATCACCCAGCCGGATTGGCAGCATAGTTAAGGCTTGGGGTCTGAAAAATGGGTCCCACTACGGGATGAGATTGACATCTCAGAAAGTGAAACCTAACCCTAAACCTCAATACCAGTCCTCTCGGACCTCACACAAATGCCACCAAAAATAAATAATCAATCATGCAATGGCATAAGGCATCAATGATTCAAATATAGCAATAAATCAAACATGGGCAAAACTCCACCAACCATGTTTAACCTCAGGGCTCAAGCTCAATACACATAGCACATGAATCAATGCATATAAGCATCACAATGTTCACAATCACTCATCAACTCGCTATCAGCCACAAAGTATAACCCTGGCATTATTGCCCACTGATATCACCGGGGCCACAGGCCAATCGATATCATGATTACTTTTCATCAAAGGTACCACTGGGGCCACAGGCCAATCGGTACAACTAGGGCTCGTAGCCACCTGATACCACTGGGGTCGCATGCCAATCGGTATCAATACTATTACTCGAGGCTCACAGCTTATTGATACCACTGGGGCCACAGGCCAATCGGTATCATCTTTCTTGCTTGCAATTAAATTCACACATCATGGCATCAATCAATTTCAAGTCACAGACCTCATCAGTCATTCAATTTATTCACTCAATCATCCAACAGTGTTCTAGCATTCAGGTAAAGGTTTAAGAAACACTTACCTTAAGCAACTAGCAAAAATCCCCACCAATCGGTCTTTCTCAATCCTACAAGAGCCCGGCCAACCAAAGTTCTCACGTTGTCCTAAAAAATCCATCAATTTCGGATTAGAAAACAATCGAACTTCACTTTCGTTATACCATTCCCTCAATCACCAAACAAATGGCAACCCAGAATGCCTTATCAATCGATCAAATACACGACAACACCTCCACGAACCCTCACTATATTCGGTTCATGCAACCATATAAAGGGCAGAATATAATTCGAAGGTTTCGCACACATATTAGTCCTTAAATCAACTCTAAATCTCAATCCACTTCACATACTTCCCACTAACACCTTAATTAACATTTTAAGTGGGCTTTTGAGTCATTTTGAAGTCAAAACACCCACCAAAGAACCCCCATCAGATTCGGCCAAAATAGGGCAGCAGCTCTACAAATTCTGTTTTGATCCAAACCGCATATATCCATCCATAACTCAACCCTATATTCCAATTTCTCACAAAATAAACTTTGTAGGACCTCAATATATGTGTTAAGGAGGCTCACCAAGAGTTTAGAAGAGAAACAACACCCCGAAGTCCTCCAATCAGATCGGTTTCTCCTTGGTGCGCGGCAATCAGTTTTCTGTTCGGTAAAAGTCACTCAAAATCAACCATAAAAATACCTTAAACCTCCAATAAAATTATCATTTCTGCTCAGTGAACTTGAGTAATAGATGTTATAGAAATCCCACAAAAATTTTGGAGCCATTTGAAATTTCTAAAAGGGTGTACGGTGGCCTTCTCCCAGCTCGGGCGTATTTCGTCCGGTTTTGGTCTCAGGCTCACACAGGTAAAAATACTTAATCAAATGACAAAATTCCACTTGGAGCTTGTCAAGGACACATAGATCTTACCTTTGGGGGTCGAAGACGGCGAGGCAACTACGGGAAGGGGCGCTCGAGCTGACCGAGCAGAGGGCACAGAACCGATCGAGCAGGGCAGTGTTCGGCTAGGAAGAAAAAGAGGAAAAATCAAAGGGAAATGGAGGGGTTGCTTCACACGGCTGAAGGGCTGTATAATAGGGTGTCTCACACATATAATTGAGATTAAATTGACAAGATGGTATTAGGTGGGGTAATAAATGCCTAGGGCCTTCATTGAGTGACAAGTGGCACAAACCAATAATGCCATTGACTTCCCTTAACTTCTTGCACATGAATTTTCGGCAGCCCCATGGTAGATGGAAATGACCATTTTGTCCTTCTTGAAATCTTAAGGCAAAGCAAATGGTTGAGGGGCAAAATGATAATTTTGCACTTTCAGTCCGAAACTTCACTTTTCCAATTCGAAATTACCATTAGCGAGATGACGTCAAATCCTTATTTAGAATTGTAATTCTCTATCTCTAATTGCCAATATTGAGCTTCCATTTCATGACCAATCTCTTGTCGATCGTATCTTCAGTTTATCTCGAATTAACGGGCGACTTTTGCAGACGTTACACGTATCGACTCTATGACTCTCGTCACACTTAGGACTACTCAGGATAAGACTACTTTGGTTGTCATGTAATTGCGAGGGTTCATTACTAGTTCCGATGGTCTCAATCATCATGGCTCGATTTAGGAAAACGTCGCAAATTATACATTGGCTATACGGCATCACCCGCGTTCCAATCGTATAACGCTAGCAATGAATTCCTTAATCGTCATTTGATCGGCCTTTATTGGTTCTAAATGTTCCCTCGGTAATCCTTATGGTCAAAGCGTCATTTCCTTTTCGAGTTTCCTAAGTCCACGTACCTTGTCATGCATTAGCCTTTCCCTTTTGGTTAGTCTACTCAAGATTGATCAGATTCGAGCGAAATAAAACTGAAATACATCGATAGATAGTTCTCATTCAATAGCCTCAAAATGACAGGAAATTCAGAATGTTACATTCTATCTTTCAATTTCAAGTAAAATCGATCTTGTTTCTTTTAGTCTGTGAGGGACACCTTGATGAACAAGGTGTCTTCCAGAAATCATTTCTTATGTCAATTGGTGATATCAGAGAAGAATAAAGTATAAACAGTTCTTACTATATATTTGACTATCGCTTCGGCTATAACACTAAAAGCGGCGGTGAAAAGTGTGCTGAACCTTGTTCATCTCGCAGGGAGTGAGCGGGGCCCAACGAGCAATACAACAGGAGCGAAAGAGAAAGAAGAAGCAAAGGTACAGTTGCAATAGCTTTTATTTTTGCTCGTTTATTTTGCCCAACATGCCTCTTGAATTGCTAATTCTTTATTTTTCAATGTCAAACAGCACATCAATTTAAGTTTGTCTTTCCTAAGTACATGTATGCAAGGCATAGCAACCAATGATGAACATGTGACCTTTAGAAACTACATGCTGACGCGTATTCTTGAGGTTCATTTCCTTCTCCGGATCCGCATGTAGTTTCCAAAGGTCACATGTTCATCATTGGTTGCTATGCCTTGCATACATGTACTTAGGAAAGAAACTTAAATTGATATGCTGTTTGACATTGAAAAACAAAGAATTAGCAATTCAAGAGGCATGTTGGGCAAAATAAACGAGCAAAAATAAAAGCTACTGCAACTGTATTTTGCTGCTTCTTTCTCTTTCGCTCCCGCTGCATTGCTCGTTGAGCTCCGCTCACTCCCAGCGAGATCAACAAGATTCCGCAAATCTTCCACCGCGTCTTTTAGTGTTATAGCCGAAGCAAAAGACAAACATAAGTAAGAACTGTTTCTACATTACTCTTCCCTGATATCACCAATTGACGAAAGAAATGACTTCTGGAAGACGGTATTCATCAAGGTCTCTCTCATAGACTTAAAGAAACAAGACCGATTTTACTTAAAATTGGAAGATAGAAGAACATGAGTGGAAAAACAACAATAAGTTAGGCAGACTAGATGATCTATCATACTCATCGAACCACATAAGGCTAAAAAGTGAAAATTTCAATGCCATAAAATGCAAGAAATCTTTTGCAAAGACCATCATTGACATCTAAATCAATAGGAACAAAATGAGTTGTGCACACACTTCCTTTTTGCGGCAATAACCAAATGCTAGTCGATTCCATCGATAGTGTCAACACAAACAACCTTGATGCCAAGTACTTTGGAATTTTATCCTATAGTGACTCGTTTTGAACTACCGCGCTCGGACATCAAATCATAAACTTCATCATCATAAATCTCGAACATTGAAACCTAATTGCACTACCATTTTAACCATTGTGCAAGAAACATCAAAAGGGAAAAGGATTATACAATAAACAAAAATTTACATTCAAGGTATACTCCCAGCCCCAAGCCGAAGGTGTTAGAACTGCCTCAAAGATTTGCTCCAGAGAATGAGGTATCAACCCTCTCCGTTCCATGGATTCACGTTCATCCAACATCGTAAAGGTCTTTCCTGATCCGGTTTGCCCATATGAAAATATACAAAGCGCGAATTATCTTCTAAGTGAAATTAGTAAGATAGAGAAATTTATTTTATTTTCCAGCTTCGTAATTTGAGTTGCATAATCGATCAAAGAAAGCACAATGACAATGACAACCTCAATTGCAACCAACCAACCAAAAAAGAGCAAATGAGAAATATATGTCCACTGGTGTAGGAGCGGCAGACGGACTACTTGATAATTTCAAAAGCCTTAGGTAAATTCTTTCAAAAGCTCAAATAGTTAGCAAGAATAATCTCGTCCATAAGTGGGTCATTTCATACATATCTACGGTTGAATTGCACTTATACATAATAAAGGAAAATTACCACGCAAATATCACCTGATAGCCATCAAGGGCACTCTAGATCAACTCTGATATTTAGACAAAAACGTCTTGTTGGGAAGCCTCGGGTCTAAAGACTCTGTCAAACGAACAAGAATATGTTCGGCCTTGTCATGAGATAGATAAATAGATGTGAGACATCTCATGCAACCTTATATTGGTTTTGCCAAAATAAATAAAAAAAATACATGGCTGTTATCACAATTTTCTCTCATTCACAGGAATTAACTTTTCACTACCTATAACTATTTCGATGCCTCGATCACGAGTTTCCATCATACTCGGATATGAGATGACGGCTTCGTTTCTAGTATCACCGCCCCTAAAAAATGGACGTACTCAGAAAAACAATAATATTACCTTTTAATTCCTGAAGTAAGCAGTAAGATTTTAGTAGTTTATAATGTCGTATATGTAATGCATTTGCTATTTGTTGTGAAACAGGACACCTTGATCGGTGTCGCAGCGGAATCGGATCGATGAGCGTTTGCAAAGTCGGGAGCTGTAGAAAGTCGACAGAGAAATAAAACGAAATAATAATAAAGGACACGAGATTTACGTGGTTCGGTCCGAATGTCGGAACCTACGTCCACGGGGAGAGCAGCACGGAATCCACTATAGAAACAAGCGATACAACGAGATTACAATCACTCGAGCACTCAAACACACTCTTGGTGTTTCCCAAACCCCAATTACACCTCAAACTCACACAGTGTTTAGACCCTCACAATTCCTAGTGAAACCTCACTCAAGGAATTATACAAATTCTACTCACAAGAATTTATCTAGCTAAAACACTCAGGTGTAATTACGACAAGCAAAACCCTCACGAGAAGAACTCTCTCTTCTCTCGGCCACCGAATGACTTGGCTTCGGCGCACTTCTTTAATTGTATCTTCTTCTCCTTATATAGCCATATGGAAGGAGGAAGCATGCCAACTTGTGCCAAAGTTATGCCTAACTCCCGAGTCAATGCCTAACTCGTGCCTAACTCCCGAGTCAATGCATAACTCGTGCCTAACTCCCGGGTCAATGCCTAACTCCCGAGTCAATGCCTAACTCGTGCCTAACTCCCGAGTCAATGCCAATGTGCCTAATTCCCGAGTTTCATTCGGGACTCAAATTCGAGACATATTTTCAACACTATTGGACAAGAAGACAATCATAATGGTGTTATGCATTTTCTTTTTTACCATCTCTGCTTCAGCAAGTTGAGTTTGACTACGTGCCAGCTCTTGCTTCAGTTCAACAATTTTCGAGTCCCCCTCTAAAGACCAAAAAAAAAAAGTACCATTCTGAAATATAGTCATAGAGAAAAATACTAGGCCAACCAATAGAACACATTACCTTTATTTCTTCCTTGCCTATATGCAGCGACCTTCCACATTAAGGTAGAGTGGCCGCCCACCGTACATATAAAGAAAGCAAAACTCACATGAATTTCATTTTGGAAAAAGGTATGCATCAAACATAGGGAAAATGATATTCTAAGAACCTCGCGTTCGATGTATTGTTCATTGACGTGCCTCAGATAATTGTTCGTTTGATCCCGAGCACTCCTTAGGGCCTCCACTTCAGTCCTCAAGCGATCCCGATCTAATTTAAACCCAAGTGCATTATAGAGCTCAAGAAATTTCTCATTACATTTTGTAATTTATTGTGAAGGATAAAAAAAAAAAAGGATTTCATGAAGGGCACCAAGGGGGAAATCCCTGTCCAAAAAGGTTCACAAGCAGAACCCAGAAATTTTAGAATACTCATATATCTAATTCTACCTCTTGCACATGGTCGCAGTACAATTTAGAAGACACTAGCAAGCAACCATGTCAAAAACAAAAGAAACCACCAAATTATTACGAAATAAAAACCCATGCGAAATGAATTTGAAGGACATTATGATTTCCCAATAACTTGGGTTTCAATTGTAGACTTAGGTATATGTATTTTCGGCATAATAGGCAGCTATTTAGGTAAAATATATAGTAAAGGTAAGTGCACATACTTTCATTGATGTCATATCAATGCAAACACCCCCGTTAGGAGATAATGTGTGACCTTCAACTGATGTAGCTCCACCATATGGCACAATGGGTATCTATTTGGGGAATTTCAAACGGTCACTAGTTAACATTAAAAACAGTCCAAGACTTAAATGCAAAAGCGAGTACTTTCAGCTAGTAAATTGGGCCAGCAAAGGGCCATCTGCTTTCTAATCTGTAGAGTTATCTGAAAATTTTTAGAAGTTAAGAGAGCACCAGCCAATGTGCCAAAACGAAAATATAAATTTACTGAGATCGCATTGAAGGATACAACCTTGTTTTCGCTGCAAGTTGTGACTATCTTAGAGACTTCCTCCTCAGACCTGAAAGTCCATAATACACATTAGGAAAGTGGAAATCAAAATTTCATGATCGAAGCACAGGAACCCAAGTTCTGGAGTTTCCCATTGAGTTCTTTTTCTGAAGTAGTTGATTTCAAAGAAGAAAAGTAGTTTCTTCTATTTCTTGTTATTAAAATGTTACAGAGAACATTACACATAAATAGAGTCTAGGACAACTATGGTAAAGAAAGGAAATAAAGGCAGAAAAGGAAAAGATTTCCTACTTTCTAATCTTGAGGATTCAAAAATAAAAGAAATAAAATAAATGGAAAAAAAAGAAATCATATCCCAAGATTTTTTCCTTATTTTCCGAGGTCTTGATCATCTCCCAATTCTTTGACACCCCCTCTCAAGTTGGTGCGTAAATCTCTATCATGCCCAACTTGTTGATGAGAGACTCGAAGTTAGGTCTGAACAATCCCTTCGCAAGAATGTCAACTATTTGTTGCGTTGTTGGCATAAATGGCGTACAAATAGCTCCTCCATCAATCTTCTCCTTGATAAAGTGTCTATCGATCTCAACATGCTTAGTTCTGTCAAGTTGTACTGGATTATGTGCAATGTTTATTGCAGCCCTGTTGTCACAGTACAACTTTAGGCATTTTCACTGGCACTCGAAGTTCTTCTAGTACTCATGTTAGCCACAACATCTCACAGACTTCATGGGTCATTGCTCGGTACTCTGCTTATGCACTGCTTCGTGCCACCACATTCTGCTTCTTACTTCGCCAAGTAACCTAGTTCCCCCAGACATATGTACAATATCCTGAAGTCGACCTTCTATTAATTGACCCTGCCCAGTCTGCATCTGTGTATGCTTCAATTTCCTGTTGAGTAAACTTTTTAAATAGCAAACCTTTTCCAGGTGTACTCTTTAGGTATCTCAAGATCCTATACACAACTTCAAGATGTCTTTCATAGGGAGAATGCATAAATTGCCTTACCATACTCGCAGCAAAGGCAATATCTGGCCGAGTATGCGATCAATAGATCAGTTTCCCTATGAGCTTCTGGTATCTCGATGTATCAACAAGAACCTCATCTTTGTCATCTCCAAGTTTCTGATTTGGATCTATTGGAGTATGTGCCGATCTACAACCACTAATTCCAGTCTCCTTTAGAAGATCCAGGACATATTTCCTTTGTGAAACTACAATTCCCTTTTTTGATCGAGCCACCTCCATTCCAAGGAAATACCTTAGAGTTCCCAAGTCCTTGATCTCAAATTCAGAAGCAAGACATTCTTTCAACCTATTCGTCTTGACAATATCATTCCCGGTGAGAATGATGTCATCAACGTACATTATCAGAATTGCAACCTTCCCATCACGAGAATGCTTTACAAACCTGGTATGATCAGCTTGTCCTTGAACATACCCTTGTTTCTTCACAGACTGAGTAAGCTTCTCAAACCAAGCCCTTGGTGACTGTTTCAATTCATATAGCGACTTCTTTAATTTAAAAACCTTTGATCGGAACTTTTTGTCAAAGCCCGAGAGAGAATCCATGTATACTTCTTCCTCCAAATCTCCATTCAGAAATGCATTTTTCACATCTAGTTGATGCAGAGGCCAATCAAGATTGGCTACAAGCAATAGGAGCACTCTGATAGTGTTTAACTTTGCAACTAGAGCGAAGGTCTCAAAGTAATCGATGCCATAAGTCTGTGTGAATCCTTTGGCAACCAACCGAGCTTTATACCTTTCAAGGGACCCATCAGCCCTATGCTTGGTTGTGAATACCCATTTGCATCCAACCGTGGACTTTCCCTTGGGTAGATCCACTATATCCCATGTCCACTCTCTCTATCACTGCCAATCGTCCTCCCCGAAGTCAAGTCCTAAAACTTACAATGAGATGAGAAAAAATTAGCTCGACACTTCTGATCAGAGGTTATTTTATTAATGGACAACAAGTTACAAAATAGCTTTGGAACATGAAGGACATTATGAAGCGTGAGGGTAGGGGAGAGCTTGATGGATCCTAATCTAACTATAGCCGAAAGAAAACCATCTGCAATTGTGATTTTCTTTATTTCCTGCTCATGAATCAAGAATCAAGAATCCATGGAGTATTTTGGTGTGGATTTTTTATGAGGAAAGCAGTAGAAAAATGATTACCTTGATGGGCTAAAGAACAAGAAGGATTTAAAGAAGGTTGTGGAGTTTGAAGGAGTTTGTACAGGTGCTCTAACTGTTCCTTTGTGAATGGAACCGAATCTTACTTGATTTGCTCTTCCTCATTTGTCGCTTGGAATGCACGACCATCACTACTGCTCCTCCTCTTCTAGCTTTCTTTTTTCCAATTCTACGGTTTGCCATGAATTTTCCAGCAGGTTCTTAGGTATGCCATGGTTTCTTCCTCCTCTCTTCTTTAGAATCAAGCCCCCGAGCTACAAATGCAGAATTCTCGGATATAGAGTTCTCATTTGTTTCCGAATCACGTAGCATGATTCGCCTCCGAGATTCCTCCCTCCTAACTTCAGAGAAAACCTCACGGATGGATGGCAGAGGTTTCTCACCAAGAATTTTGCCTCTCACCTCATCCAAGCTTCGATTAACCTTCGATTAAGGCCTGCTAGAAACATGTATACTTTATCATTCTCTTCTCTCTTCATTTCTCTTGCAATCAGCCGGACTTTCCCATGTATCATCATAGCATTGATCTAATTCCTGCCATAAGGTCACCATTTCATTGAAGTAAACAGTGACCTCACGATCTCCTTGCCTTGATTGCCATAGCTTAGTCTTCAATTCAAAGATCTGGGAAGAGTTCTCCAAATCATAATATGTTTCTCTCACAACGTCCCACACATCTTTAGCGGTCGGAAGGGATAGATGCGATTTTTCAATTGCTAGCTCCATTGAATTGATCGGCCAGGTAATCACTAAGGAGTTCTCCGATCTCCAGCCTTCCATCTCTGATCGCTTTTTGCTGGTTCTTTTTCCTCGTCTATCAAGTGGCCAAGCTTCCCTCTGCCATCAACTGCTAGTTTCACCGATTGAGCCCACTCCAAATAATTTTGACCATTCAATCGGTGAACTGTTAACAGCAGACTGGAGTTCTGGGAGAATTGCTCTCCACTATTACTCGATTGTCCAGAGAGATTAGTTGAAATTCTCTCTGGCACGACACCTGAATCGGTGTCCTTATGAGCTCTGGTCATCGTCGTTTTCACCATAGTAGGAGCTGGATTCAAAACATCCACTCTAATACCATGTTGATTTTGTTGAAATATATAAAAATAAACCACGCTTTCTTCTAATAGCTTAAACTTTTAGAGCAGTTGGTAAGTGGTCCCACCAAATCCTTACATGGTATCAGAGCATGAGGTCTTGAGTTCAAATCTTTCCAGGCCCCTATTTGCCTCCCCAAATGAATTTGTCCACACTTAGTACTAGGCAAAAGACCAGACTAAGCATGAGGGGGAGTGTCGAAATATATAAATATAAAGCACGCCTTCTTCTAATAGCTTAAGCTTTTAGAGCAGTTGGCAAGTGGTCCCACCAAATCCTTACATGGTATCAGAGCAGCTTAGTACTAGGCAAAAGACCAGACTAAGCATGAGGGGGAATGTCGAAATATATAAATATAAACTACGCCTTCTTCTAATAGCTTAAGTTTTTAGAGCAGTTGGCAAGTGGTCCCACCAAATCCTTACAAATTTCAAAGAAGAAAAGTAGTTTCTTCTATTTCTTGTTATTAAAATGTTACAGAAAACATTACACATAAATAGTCTAGGACAACTATGCTAAAGAAAGGAAATAAAGGCAGAAAAAGGAAATATTTCCCGCTTCCTAATATTGAGGATTCAAAAATAAAGAAAATAAAATAAATGAAAACAACAGAAATCATATCCCAAGATTTTCTCCTAATTTTTCGAGATCTTGATCTTCTCCTGATTCTTCAACAGAAGTGAAAGATAGAGCTAAAAGTTCATTACGGTAGAAACTTGCATTTACGCATGTGCCACTAGTAAATTTGATTCATACAACCCGGATATAATCAAAAAAGCCCATCTTGGGGCCAGCTCAATACCGTTTGAACAAAGTTCATTAGTTAGTGATTATGTTATTAAACTATAGTTCCCAAAGAACGTCTTCAAACCATGACCAAAGTTTGTTGCCCTCCACGTAATAGTAGATTTCATTTGTTAGTGATCATATTATTAAGCTATAATTCCTGAAAAACATCTTCAACACCACAAGCACCCCGCTAAAATCCTCCCCTCCTATTCCCCAAGTATCTGTCTATCTGGTCGCTACACATACGGACAACATCGCATCACTATTTTAACCAAAAATTGGTTACCATTCCTGTCACATCCCATTTTTATTAATTCTTAATTGGTCGGGAAAGGCCGAAATGGATTAGAAAGCTGACTTGTCAGGAAAGGAAGTTGCACCGTCGACGTCAAGGTAAGAAGGAATGAGAGACTGCGGAAGTAACTTGCGGTACGTAGGATTTATAAATTCATCATGTGGGAAAAAGGGGTGATCGGTTTGCATGGATTCCATGACCATGAGTTAACCGTGCAAGTGATATATGACATAGACAAACCTCTTAGGAATTGGATCAAGTGCAGCCGGTTCTAGTTGATGCAATTCCTCCAACAAACACGCATCCTAGCAGAAGATAAGAGAGAGGATTAGTGGGGATGCTATGGCAACAACTAAATTAGCCAACAAATCTCAAATACATGCATGATGACACTTGTGTATGGAAGAACTCTCTTCTCTCTCATTCCTTCATCATTCTCGTTGGTGTTGGACCCAAAAAGGAGAGAGGGGAATGTCATTTGGTTATACACGGAAAATAATTCAGCGAAGGATGAAGACGGTAGCTCTTGAGGAGTGATTCAGCCGGTGTTCTTTTGCGACGCCAGTTGCGGAGGAGGAGGACGCGAGATCGGGCGGCGGCTGTCTTCGGTCCATCCAAGCTCATTTCAACATTTGAGGCAAGAGTCTGATGTGAATCGCTGCGGAAACTAATCATTCTACGAAGATCCAAGGGTTGCGAATTGCTAACATTAACCCCCAATCAAACCTGTGATTGGTAACCTCGGTATGAGCGTGACCTGTTGACGAACCTGTGTCAACCAATCCACGCTATAGACGCCATGAACAAGAAAATTAGCGATCTTGCTCGATAAGTCGATCGATCGCCACAAGGAAGCCTTGATAAGATCTAGTCTTCAAGAGAACTTGAAGATGAGAAAACCTATCTGTATAAAATTCTGAATTAATGTTATGTTTTCAAAAACTCATAAGCACCCTTATATATGGTGCTAACCCTAAAAGGCAAAAATTACAAAAATACCCTTAATTAATAAAAATTCGCCTAAAAATAGAAAAAGGCCTAAAAGTCCATCTAAATGATGCCGAATGGTTAAAATTCATCGCAGTTCATGGCCTAAGGCCATGAGTATTGATCAGAACGCTGTTTCTCTTCAGCTGACCAAATTTGAGCTCATTCGGAGCTCGTTAGCCCTAATTCCGTTCAGAATTCGCAAGGCTAAATGTAATCATGTTGCGCCAAGGAGCTTCAGAATCTTCAATTCTCGAATCAAGATCACCTCCACTCCAAAGATCTTGAACCATGATGCCGATAGCTTGCTTAAATTTCCTCGCTCTCGCTCGAGTAATTGGACCAAGCGGATAGAACAACGAGTCCCTAGCACCTCCTCCTCGATATGGTTCGATGTCTACATCATTCCCTCCGCCGTGCAAAGGATTTGCCCTCAAATCATCACCTGCATCAAAAAGAGTCAAGTCAGTAACATTAAAAGTAGCACTAATGCCATACTCACCTGGAAGATCAAGCTTGTAGGCATTGTCATTGACCCTCTCCAACACCATGAATGGTCCATCCCCGCGCGGTAATAACTTAGAACGTCGTTGCTCGGGAAAACGTTCCGTGCGCATATGAACCCAAACCCAATCGCCGGGTTCAAACACTACTTTCTTACGCCTTTTGTTGGCTTGCTTTGCATATTGTTCTATCTTATGTTCAATATTCAGCCGTGTCTTTTCATGCAATGTCTTCACAAACTCGACCTTCTTAGCACCATCTAAATCCACATGCTCTTCAATAGGCAAAGGAGTTAAATCTAACGGAGTTAATGGATTAAAACCATAGACAACTTCAAACGGTGTGAATTTAGTAGCAGAATGCACGCTCCGATTATATGCAAACTCAACATGCGGTAAACAATCTTCCCAAGACTTAATGTTCTTCTTAATGATAGCACGTAACAATGTCCCTAAAGTTCTATTAACTACTTCAGTTTGACCATCAGTTTGTGGATGACAAGTAGTAGAGAATAAAAGTTGTGTACCTAATTTCTTCCACAATGTCTTCCAAAAGTAGCTAAGAAATTTAGTATCTCGATCAGAAACAATGGACCTAGGCATGCCATGCAAACGCACAACCTCACAAAAGAACAAGTCAGCAACATGTGATGCATCATCGGATTTATGACATGGTATAAAATGAACCATTTTTGAAAATCGATCTACAACCACATAAATAGAATCCTTACCATGCTTAGACCTAGGAAATCCTAACACAAAATCCATAGAAATATCAACCCAAGGATGCGTCGGGATAGGCAAAGGCGTATACACGCCATGTGGTTTAGTTGTAGACTTAGCATGTTTACATGCAATGCACCTTTCACAAACACGTGTGACATCTCGTTTCATATGTGACCAATAAAAATGTTCATGCAACACTTCATAAGTTTTATTGATTCCAAAATGCCCCATTAAACCACCACTATGCGCCTCTCGCACCAACAATTCTCGCAAAGAGCATCTAGGCAAACATAACTTGTTTTCACGAAAGAGATAGCCATCATGCCTATAGAATTTTTCAAACGCAGCATGCTCACAAGCTTCAAACACTCTTCCAAATTCATTATCATCAGTATATATCTCTTTGATATGCTCAAAACCTAGGCACTTTGCTCCTAAAGTAGTTAGAATTGCGTACCTTCGAGAAAGTGCATCGGCTACCACATTTTCCTTACCTTTCTTGTACTTGATTACATATGGAAAAGTCTCGATGAACTCCATCCATTTAACATGTCTTTTGTTCAACTTTTGCTGTCCCTTCAAGTACTTTAATGTCTCGTGGTCGGTGTGGATCACAAATTTCTGTGGCCACAAGTAATGTTGCCAAGTCTCCAAAGCTCGCACCAAAGCGTACATCTCATTATTGTAAGTTGGATAATTCAATGTTGCTCCGCTTAACTTCTCACTGAAATAAGCTATGGGATGTCCTCCTTGCATCAACACAGCTCCAATTCCTGTACCAGAAGCATCGCATTCTATTTCAAAAGTAGCACTGAAATTTGGTAAAGATAACAAAGGAGCATTAGTTAACTTATCCTTCAATAGATTGAATGCTCTCTCTTGCTCTTCTCCCCATGTGAAACCCACGTGCTTCTTGATGACCTTGGTTAAAGGTGCGGCGATAGTGCTGAAATCCTTTACAAATCTGCGATAGAAACTGGCTAAACCATGAAAGCTGCGCACCTCTCCTACAGTCTTAGGTGTCGGCCATTCTTGGATCGCTTTCACCTTTTCTTCATCAACCTGTATTCCATCAGCACCAACAACAAACCCTAGAAATACTAATTTGTTAGTCACAAAAGAGCATTTCTTCAGATTAGCATATAGTTGCTCGGCCCTTAAAACCTGTAAAACAGCTCACACATGTTCAATATGGTCATTAAGGCTTCGACTATATATCAAAATATCATCAAAATAGGCAACCACAAATCGACCAATAAAAGCACGTAGAACATGATTCATAAGTCGCATGAAAGTACTAGGTGCATTAGTTAAACCAAATGGCATGACTAACCACTCATACAACCCATATTTGGTCTTAAATGCAGTTTTCCATTCATCCCCTTCTTTCATTCTAATCTGATGATAACCACTTTTCAGATCAATTTTAGTAAATATGCAAGCTCCATGTAACTCATTGTCGCGACCCGTCCGAAAGCGGACGCGGCTAATGGATTACCGATCGCGGATCTTGGATCGGCGTGGGCCCTCCCAGGCCCATACCAAATCGCGGCGGGAGTATTTTTTGAGGGGATTCGACGATAATAGTCGATCGCTTTCGACCTTAGTGCGGTCGTGGTGGCTTGTGCAACTTGTGCATGCATTTGGAGTCGCCACCCGGTCTTTCTTGGAAGGTAGACCGGAAACCTTACTGACCGATTGGGAGAGATCGATCAATTCTGCGGAACCAGAGATTTTGGGTTCGGGGACTTGGTTACGCTGGTGTCATTACCAACGCCCTTTCGGTACCTAACGCGAGTGATTTTCCTAGCTAAGGATTCATGCAGACGCAATTTTGGGCGAGGTAGGCTTGATTCAGGGTTTCATGCAGATTGGAAAACTATTCCTATCAATCACAATCAATTTAAATGAAAGCGCAATCAAGTGCATACATAAATCACATCAATGCACATCAATTCACATCACATGGCCTCCTAGTATAGCCATAAGGGCTTAGGGAATGCGTGATTTAGGACCGGGGTAAAATGGGAAGATTTGGATGCGATTTAGCCCGAAGGGCAAAATCGTCAATTTTTGGAGGATTTGGATACCGAATTACCCAAAATATTCCATGGCCAGTTGATTGTGGCCATTTCCCATTTTTGAGTTTTTTATGATTTTCTATTTTTTATTGAATTTTTGAATTTTTTATTATTTTCTGAATTTTTTTAATAAAAAACATGTCTTTGACATTAGATAACACTCAACTAGATAAATAAGCTAACCACTAGACTGAAACAAATACATGCAAATCAAGTCTATAAAGGCAATATCTTAGAAAAATAATTATGATATACGGATCGGGTACGTAAAACATACCGAATTGGACACCGGCCTTCAATCGCCCAGCCCCAGCCTGCGACCATCTCCATGCGCGTCATCGTCAGTCACCACATTGAAATATCAAAATGATGCATCAAGCCTTTGGAACATGCACTTACTCAAAGTAAATAGTTAACAAAGTTCAGCCAATTAAAGGATAAAACGAGTGTCTCAAATTTAAACTCTAATGATCGTGCTGACTTACCTAATAAGACATGCACAATATTCAAGCATCCACATGCAAAGCTAAAACTAAGTCATGCGAATCAATCATGGCAAACAGTCGATAATCAAACATATAAAAGCTTAATTAGACAAAATAAACAAATAGAAGCACTTCCTATCTATTTATTATTTTTGGTGTTTTCTAAATTTTCTTATTATTAATTATTTATTAATAATAAATAAAAGTAACCGGGTGGGTCCGGGTCGGTTTCTCGGACCCGGGCCTGGACAGGTCGCTGGACCCAATCCGGCCCGAGAGAGAGAGCCCGGTCCGGGCCTGGTTGGCTTAAAACAGACCTAACTGGGTCCAAACTTCCTTCTGGCCCAGCTCCCAAATAGTCTTCTGCCACCCTTGAACCAGCCCAAGCCCGAATTCCCTATCACTCCAGCCCATTCGGTCAGCCCAAGTAGCCACAAGGAAACATGTTTGTGATACTATTCATCATCTCCTTCCTCGCGTCGCTCTTTTCCGCAACCAGGCATCGCAACCAAAACCTGACGCCGCCACGACCTTCGCTCACCTCGCCGCCGGGATTCGTTCATCACAGCCGCCGTCAAACTTCGTCCGACGGACCTCCAAAAACCGACCGGTGCATACCACTGAATGCCGGGACCGCAAAGCCAGGGTTGCCCGCCACACCGCATCTGTGGTCGTCGCCGACCGGTTCCATCGACCGCCAACCGTCACTCTCGGCGCCAACGACTGGCGCTAGGACCTACTCGTCTGGACTCGCTCGTCAGAAATGTCGAGCCTGCTCGTTTCAACGGCGGGATCTGTTCGCGAGCCACACCTCGTCCAGCTTGCCTCACCTCTACGGTATGGGATTCACTCACGTGTCGCCGCTCCGTCGGGACTCGTTCATCATGCTGCCATCGAGTATCAAACGTCGGACCTCGGAAGGCCGACCAGTGCTTACCACCGAGCGCCGAGATCACGACACCAAGGTCCGTTCGTCCACTGTCGGCACGAGTCACCTCAATACCAGGGCATACTCGCGTTCGAAAAGGAAAACATACCGGGATCGCCTCTGTCCCGCCGGGCTCGTACTCAGACGTGACCTCCACGTCCTCGATCGACTGTGCTAGCCGCGCCCGTCTTTGTTCACGTCCCATGCGGTTCACTCAAACCGGACCTCCTGAGCATCGTCCGGTTACGTTCGTCAAGCACCGAGACCACGACGTTGAGACTCGCCCGCCACGCCGCTGTGGTCGTGGCCTACTGACTCCTGCGACCGCCACTCGTCAACTTTGGACACCAACGGGAACAACCATGACGGCTCGCCTGGACTCGCTCATTAAATCTGCTCGTGTGCCGTGGCTGCCCACGTTTGCGTCGCCTCCGCTCAAGCTCGAGTTGGCTCCATATCTGATGGGACTCGTCCGTCGCCCAGTCTCTTCGTCACGCTCCACGAACGCTGAGACCACGACCCTTTTTCCACGGAGTCGTCGGCGAGTTTTTTTAAGCTCCACGGCCGCCCTCCTCTTTCTTTTTTTTTTTGTTTTTTCGCCACCCTCCCTTATTTTATTCTCTTCTTTTTTCTTGGTTCCTCGTCGAACCCCTTTTTCCACAGATTCCTCCTCTTTTATTTTTTTTATTCCCTATTTGGCCCATTTGACCACCCCATTCGCCATCTCTTTCTCTTTGTTTATATATTTTTGTTGTTGCCCAACTTTCCCTCCATCTTTGGTCGGTCATTGAATTTTGTGTGGCCCCAAAGACCAACGTGCAGAAACGTTACTATGAGCTCCTTTGGATTCTCTTGGTCAACGAATCAACAGGTTGACTGGCTATCCAATTCTTCCTCTTTTTTATATTTTTATATTTTATTTTTCCAAAATATTACAGAAAATACGAAAAATATGAAAAATTATTTTTTTGATCAAATTGGTTCATTTAGCTGGGCCAAGCTCACCGAAGTTGATTTTGTGATTTTATGAACTTTTTTTATATTTTTAATTAATTTTAAAGAATAAAAATCACAATAATAGATTGTCAAAAATCAGGTGTCAACAGCTGCTCCTCTTTGAGAGGAATCTCGTTAGAGGTTTCTCTCAAAGATAAGGTGGCACCTGATTCCTAACCGACTCAACTGGGAAAATGAGAGAAGAAATGCTACGACATTGAATTCTTAAGGACCTTTGATGAAAGCTCAAATTAATCCCCGGTTTGCTCTAATAATTTGAACATGGGCCGGAGTGAGAGGCTTACCTGAAGCTCACCTGTCGGATGTTGCCGGTTGCGACGACTTTCAAGAAGATACCTAGGACTCGTCATTCAGAATATCCTAGGGAGATTAAGCTCTGACCTGTATGGTAGGTCATACCATCATGGGATTCCTAACTTGTAAGAACCTAAGGAAGGCGCATTCTTTCTTTGGGAATTTGCCAAGGATTTTGATCCGTATGGTGGATTAGACCATAAGCGGTTCGCCTACAATAAGGCTTACCTAGGAAAACAACTTCTTCAACATTTGGAATTAGTCAAAGTTTCGATCCGTATGGTGGATCGGACCATTGGGTTGATCCTTATTGCGGTATTTACCTTTGAGTTGACCCTTCATGCAGTTTCTACCATTGGTTGACCCTTCAGGTGGTTTCTACCTTTGGTTGACCCTTCAGGTGGTTTCTACCATTGTGTTGACCCTTTAGGCGGTTTCTACCATTGTGTTGACCCTTCAGGCGGTTTCTACCATACATTGACCCTTCAGGCGGTTTCTACCTTGTGTTGACCCTTCAGGCGGTATCTAACATGGTTTGACCCTTAAGGCGGTTTCTACCTTACATTGACCCTTCAGGCGGTTTCTACCATATATTGACCCTTTAGGCGGTTTCTACCTTGTGTTGACCCTTCAGGCGGTATCTACCATGGTTTGACCCTTCAGGCGGTTTCTACCTTACATTGACCCTTCAGGCGGTTTCTACCATATATTGACCCTTTAGGCGGTTTCTACCTTTGGCTAACCCTTCAGGCGGTATCTACCTTGAGTTGACCCTTCAGGCGGTATCTACCATTGATTTGACCCTTCAGGCGGTTTCTACCATAAGTTTGCTTTGAAAAGGGGTCTCATGACGAGGGTTCTCCACGTCCGATGAGACTGCTTGAGTCTGTTGAGGCGACATTCTGGGAGCTGGGTTCTCCAGGTATCCTACAGAAGTTTGAGCCTGAAAGATTCTTCTTCACCAAGAAAACATTAGTAATCTTTGGAAAGACCACGGCTGTCCATCTGACAAAACCGTATGATTTAAGTCTTAATCATGAAATGTGCGTTTTGATGCTGGAGGTTATCCAAAGCATTCTTGCAACATGCAAATGTGATCACAAATCCCTTGCACGGAAAATCTGGATCAAACAATTTGAAATTTCCAAAAAGAGTTTGTTCAAAACATCTATTGGAGAATTTCTCATCCAAGAGGGCTCCTCACCGCTCTGTGATAACGGTCTTTTGTAAGGAATGCGTTCAACTTCCTACTAATCTGCGCCTAGGTTTTAGGATCATTCGCAGCGCATACATTCTGATCGATCGGGAGGTCTTCCACGGGACCGTAATGTTAGGCTTGGATATCGGCTTTCAAAGGGGACCCGCTTTGGAGTCGAGGCCATTGAATGAAAGTCTTCACCATCTGCTCCGGGTTTACAAGTCAAGAACCCTGCAAAATGAGAAAGAAATAGTCTTGCTCATACTTCTTCGAGCTAAGCTATATGTTAACCCAAGTGTCTTAGTCAGAGAAGACTGTTTCGAGGTTGTAACATTGGTAGGATTAGGGACCGAAACAGGCTTATTTTTGGCCCAAAATTTGTGACGGGTTTGACATTGGTGATCATTGTTGATTTGCCACCTGTCCTTTCTTTTCTGCATCTTTAGCCTTTGAGGCGCGTAACCTATCTTGCGGTGTGCACCAGCTCTTTAGAGAACGTCTCGTCGCATTAAGAGACTGATGACTCTGTCTGCGTCTCTGCTCCACGCTTGACACCATTTGGGGAGTAGTCTTTTTGATCTGACTCCTTTAGGGGTCTTTCCCTCTTCCCAACTAGGCTTCATTGGGGATCAAGCAAACAGCTTGTACGAGCATCGGCCTTGCTTTTACCCGGCACTTTACTTTTTCTTGATGCTGGGGATTTCTTTAATCCCTTGTCGCAAGTGAGATGCTTAGCAATTGTGCCAGATATATGATTTGGCTCTTAGCCCGCTTGAGTATCGACTTAGTAGCTTTTTTCGTAAACCCTAGGCCTTGAACTCCCTCGTTTCTGAAGTGATCTGCCTTTGTCTTGGAATTTGCAATGATCACCAACGGGTTTATGAAATGAATTTGCAGGCTCAAGTTGGCTGTGCAAAGGATTCGGTGTGTGGGATATAGAAATGAATGCTTCTCATCATCCTATGGCACTTGGATTACCATATAAACGACACACAAAGATTAATGTTAGTCCGAGCAAAAAAATTTCTAACCATTTTCTCCTGATGCTGCTGGACTCACCTCCATTTTACCCCAACGTGGGGTGGTTCTCGACAGGGCTGATAATGAAAACCTCCGTTCAAAGGGGTTATCAATGGTCACCTGTAGTATTTGGGAATATGAAACGAACGCCTCCGTCGTCCCAATCCATGTAATCGCTGCGAATGGTTCCTACCTCCATAGGTACAGATTTTGCTATCCGATTCACTTCCCTCGTCTCTCAAGTGTATGTAGGATGTGTTTGGACTGGGCTTCGCCTCTCGTCTGAGAAAACACCATTTTAAACGGTTTGAACAACTTTTATTGGAAAAATTCTTTTTGTTTTCTCCAAAAAATTTCCTCCCAATGGGGCTTTATGATGCACATGCATGTTTCATTCATGTTCAGACAACCTCCCAACTTCAACTATGGATGTCTATGAGTTTAAAAATTCGATGCTTCTTTTCAGACATAATGATTGAAAGAGTCCTAACACTTTTTTTATCTTCAACGACTTGGGGAAAATGGATACTTACCTACTTGTCGCGGCTGCAGACCCCTGCAAATGTAAAAGAAGCATATCATTGTAGGTTCACGAATTTTTCAAAAATCGAAACGATACATCCTACCCTTGGTCATGTACTCTAACGAGTAGTACACGGGATGTAAAAACTTGTTCCTCTGCAAGGCGACTCCCCTGTCAAGGGTAAACAATAAGTGTCAATTCATATTCCCAAATTCGAGACAAGTTGGGACGATACAACTTTACTCTTGATTTTCATCACATTCTGATGTTGCGTATTGATATGAACAACATCTATCAAATCCGCCTATCCATTCTTGGAGTGTTTGCAACATCAATGGTTCATCTGCCCCCAGTTAGGCAACGTCTGTTCTGCTATTCGAAAGCATGGCTCCTTGAGTGCTTTATCCATGTTTATCATTTGAGAAGGAAAAGAAATGAGACATTACTTCGGTGTTTGATTGAAGATCGTTTAGGAACGATACATCGTTTTACCAAATAGGTGGCTTCGCGGCCAAACGTATTTCGTATTGAAGGGGTAGATCCCATTACGCTCCGCGGGTGATAGTCATTGCTCGGGGAACTTGCTCCACGGATTAAGCGATTAATCCACGGCCCTCGGCTTGAAGATGCTCAAAGGGTGATGTTGACACTCACGCGCAATTAGTTCTAGATATTAATGAAAGATGTTCCCGTGGAAACCTTACAGTGCGATCAACAACATATTCAATAGGAGTATTCCACCCCTTTCCTCTAAGCATTTTTCATCGAGTAACCATGCCTTGCATCAGACGTTTGATCACCGGCCTTGCGTCACCACTGTGATGGTCCTCCAGCTCCAAATTGATCGAGCCAAAGATTGAAATCATCGCCAAGGAAATTGCTCGAGTCTTCGAGCCATTGAGGTTCAAGTTGGGTATCAACGATTGTTGGGGGCAGATTTCTTTCATTGCCTTCATTGTGAGGGACTGGAGTCTTTGAGCTGGAACCTTCATCATTGCCCTGTTGGGGTTGAGACATACATTCCTGAAGAGTATTGATCCAAGTGTCCAGCTCCTCATCAAGGAAATCACCTGCTCTTTCTAGCCCCTGGTGCCCAGATTGGGTGTCGTCGACTGCAGGTGAGGGATTCCTCTCTTTGCTCTCGCCGTGAGCAATTTGACCCCTCGAATTGGAACTTCCTCCAATGACCGGCAGGTTTATATGTGCACTCTCTACCAATGCCAGATCCGCTTCAGGGAAAGCATTAATGACCGATTCGCGCTCAAACTGAGGAATCCCTATGTGCTGGAACTGTGGTATATACTCTTGAGGAGTATTGAGATAGCTCGGCGGAGCATTCTGATTTGGGTTAGAGGAGTCGCTGACACGACTGCTGGTCCCGTCATTGCTGAAACACGGTTGTGTGCTCTTGGCTCTCCAATCATCGTGGTTGTAACTCTGCCCAACACTTGAGCTCCAACCGGCTTTATGATGGTTTAACGCTATCCTTCCATCCTTTAGCAATCTCCTATAGTACTTAAGGTGAGACTCAACGTTAATTCTAGAGAGCCCTGGCACGTTCATAATCTCGAGTACGCGTAGTGGGCTAGCCGAATCAACTCCCAGCTCTCGAATTGCATCAACAAATTTGGTGTGAAGTTCATAGGTCCAGTAAAACCTTGTTCTCTTATCACCCAAAATATCGTCAATACTTCGGTAGCTATTCTCTACGGGATCTAGTCGTTTCAAAAGTTATCCAGGGAGGGACTCACCGACTTTGGATTGGCTGGCTGCGACAGCGAGTTCGTCATTGAGAGAACTCCACCTGTGATGATTCATATCCCATTTCTCAGAGGATGTTGGTATTGACTCTATGGTGTTGACTTGCTCATGCAGATCTCCGACGGTATCTGGCTGTGTTGGAAAATGCTGTGGAGAATACGGTAACAGCTGAGCGTTATTCGTCAACAGGGATGGTTCATCGAGGAACACCTCACCGAGGACAACAGGATTACCACAATTAAGGCAGGCGGCCTTGGTCAGAGCTTCCTTATATCTCGCGCTTTCAGCTCGAAGCTTCTCATTCTCCTCCTTCAAGGCCAATAACTCATGATCTGCGTGTTGCTGTTTCACCCGGGTTCGTTTGTTGGCGAACCAAAACTTGACCTTCGAAAACTCTAATCCTAACTTTCGGCTCAACTCAATTTTCTGTTGTCTGCTTGGGGTGGAGCATTCATTGAAGAAAGCTTCGAGTTCTCGGATTTGGCATGGAGTGTGGCGTTGCAGTTGCTTCCTTTTCCGACTCCGGTCATCATTGTATACTCCTTCTTCGTAGCTGAAGCCTAGAATTTCATCACTGGAGGAGTCAGTCTCCATGGCCTTCGGGCAGGATTCAGCTCCAGGATCTTCAAAGTCTTCCAGCAGTTCGTGTTCAGAGATGTCCAGGTCGGGCGTTTCTAGCAGATGGGAATAGCTTTTAAACATGATGGATCGGAGTATCTCGGGCTGATCTAGTTCACTCAGATTTCTCTATTCGCTCTTATGTGTTTGCTCACTCTAGAAATTTTCTCGAGTGATTGTGCGTGTCCTAGAACCATCCTTCAGGCTGCATATGAAGACCAGTAAGCAAGCGCTCCTCCCGAGACCCTGCAATTACTCCTCGTCTGTCTTCCCCTTTCTTTTTCCTCGTGACAGGATCACAAACTCTCTTGCATTGATTCGGTTTCATCGAGTATTGCGCTCGTCCCCTAGTTCAGTCTTCAAAGTGGTGGGTCTACAATCTTTCGGTGCCTTTTATGATTTGCTAGGCCTGAGAATGTGGGGAGCAGCGGCGGATCCGCAATTAATGACTCCGTTTAATTCATTTAGCTCCATGGGAATTAACGTTATGACCTTCTCTCAACCCATTTTCATCGTTCAAACGAAAGTGGCATTTTCCCAGTACACGCTGTTACTCTTCATTTCAACATCCTGGGTGTTCGGTGAGGAATGAGTTCGTGGCCACTCAAAATTTAAAGACCGCCTCTGGTTTTGGATTTAATCTAACAAGGGATCATCGCAACTGAGCATGACGATGTTCGTCGATAGCATTGGTTTTTATACATAATTAACTATAGCCATTAAAGAAAAATGTTCCCATAGGAACTTTACAATGGATAAAAAGAGTGATCCACTCGTGAACATGTTCTTCTTTCTATGGGTGATCGTAGCGACCAACCCATCGTGCCCCGAGTCAGGTGCTAGATCATGGCTGTCCAAGCATGCCAGCTTCCCATTGATTGAACAAGGCATCGAGCCTCTCATCGAAGAAATCGTCTGTTATGGGTTGACTAGCGGCAGGCAGAACACCAACCGACTGCTGCTCGAATGAGGGAGTGCGCACTCGCTGTACTTGTGACACGTGCTCTTGAAAGGTGTTGAAATGGCCCAGAAGGACATTCTGATCATCTTTCAGTTCGCCGGTGGTCGGGTTGCTAGCTTGATTGATGCTTAGATTTGGCCGGGTATCTCTTGATACCTGAGCATTACAATGGCGGTCGCCCCTAGCTTTTGAGCTCGAGACGGATTCCTCCCGGTTTAGCTCCGCTCGACGCTGTTTTAATAGCTTTCTGTAGGCAGCAAGGTGATTCCTGACCAGTTTCTTACTAAGCCCCGGTACATTCATGGCCTTAAATATGCGTGTCGGAGTTGCTGAATCGATCCCCATTTGGTGAACCACGTCTAGGAATCTGAAATGCAGTTCAGGGGGCCAAGCGAACCTCCTCTTATCGTGGCCGAAAATTGCATCGATGGCTTGACGACTGATTAACTCATCTCCAGCAGGACCCCGACCCCATCGAAAATTGTTGTGCATGAGGCTGATATGCTTTGAGCTGGTCGGCGGGTAACATCCAGCTCCTTGAAACTGTAACTCCAATCAAAGCGATGCAAATCCCATCCCCCAGGAGGCATTTGTATCGTCTTCGTAGGATCATCCTGCTCATGCGTGACTCCGGCAAAATCTGGTTGAGCAGGAGATGCCCCGAGGGAGTAGGGTGGTAAATGAACGTCTTCAATCATTGCGTGAGGCTTATCGGGGAATATCTTACCGCGGGCGATGAGGTTATCGCAATGAGGGAAAACGGTAATATTGAGAGCTTTTTCATACCTCATG
Organism: Rhodomyrtus psidioides; assembly: GCA_021437785.1. NCBI lineage: Eukaryota > Viridiplantae > Streptophyta > Magnoliopsida > Myrtales > Myrtaceae > Rhodomyrtus > Rhodomyrtus psidioides. Next base: position 3,650,548 of record JAILYB010000059.1, on the reverse strand, counting down.
TTTTCTGTTCGCAGCTTTTGGTTTTCTTCCTTTAAAATCTCGACCACCTGACGTTTGCGTTGAGCCTTCGATTTGGATCTCCTATTTTGAAACCAAAACTGGACCCTCAACTGATTAATTCCCAACTCCCGGCTCAATTCAGTTCTCCGCTTCTTTTTCATGTAAGGGCTTTCACTGAAGAGGGTTTCCAGCATTTGGGTTTCCTCCTGAGAGTATTGGTGAGGACGTCTTCTTTTCCCGAGTTGAGCATCGTGGATGTCGTTGTCGTCGTCGCCGTGATTTTGATTTCCGTTGCCAGAAGTGTTGGGCTCCATGGTTTTGGTGTTAGACTTGATCTTGGAATCTTCGAGATCCCTCTGTAGTTCAATTTCTGAGATTTTTTTAGTCAGTCGCCTCCAGCAGCTGACAGTAACCTCTTAAGTATGTTGGATTGAGAAATGTTTGGTTGGTTCTTGCCCACTCAGAGTTCTCCACTCTCTCATGTATGCTCACTCCCTATAAAATTTTCTTCAAGTGATTTTGTATGTTCAGGAGACGCTCTTCAAGCATCATTAGGCAAACGTTCCCCCTCAAGACCTTGAATTTCTCGCTTAGCTTTTCAAAGTGACGGGACTGCCAAATCCTGTTAGGGCTCTCTTCGATAGTTGCGCTTACCTCCCACCTAACTCTAATAATGGTGATCCCGACAAATCTTTTACATCTTTTAATTGATAAGCCGGAAATCGCGGACCGAAACGAATCCAATGGTTCTCGTGAGGGGACCTCCTGCTTTACCCCCTAACTGGGCTCCACCAGCATTATTACTGAGACCCTTCATCATCCTCGAGTTGCTATAAAATGAGGAATTAACTTATGGCAGGCTAGCGTTCTCGCATAATCAGCTTCTTCCTTCTAATCTCTCTATTAGACTCGTCTTATTCTCAAGCCAACCCAACGCAAATGGCCTCCTCTCCCGTACGTACTTTTTCAACTGATGTCTTGGCCTAGTGGGAAAAGCTTTATAACCTATTGGGTCGCGGTTACGCGCACATAACCGATCATTCTGCAACCGATGATGAAATCCGTGTCCTGCTCGAGGACCTTGATACCACTTCTCTCGAAGGTACTACACTGGGGAGGGAATATAGAATTTTCCCGACTCTCTTTGCACACTCCTTAGAGGCCTATCGTGTTGCTAATCGGGAGGTTCTCGTGGCTCGCGTCTTGCGAGCTCGTTATGAGGATCGATCTGATCATTTGGTGCTGACCAACTATCTGGCCGATAGTTACAAAAAGGCCGTCGAGTTTGCTAACGAGCAGGTCGCGACGTTGCTTCGCGAGAGGAGAAATCTGGTGGATCAATTGGCCCTATCCCTGACCACCGGCGAGCATGACCGCCGCAATGTCCTGTTGAGGCTTCAGAGTGACTGGCAGGAAGAACGGCTCGACAAGATAACTGCGGACATAGCTCGAGGGAATGGACTGGTTCGGGACCTGGAAATAGTCACCGAAGAACACGAGGCCAAGGTCGCCGAAGTTAAGGGAGAATGCAGAAGTCTTCTCCACAGGCTTGCCGACCGTGACATGCGGAGTTGGGAGTATGAGCAGAGCATTAATAACATGGAGGGTCAGTTGGGCTCCTTCGTGTCGTTAATTAGGGCTCACTTCGGCTTTACTTTTCCACCCCGAATTGTATGACCTGCTTTTGAAAACCCTCCACTGAGCAAAATAAATGAGAACTCTTGTGCGTGTGTTTTAACTTCTGTATGGTTCATTTCTTCGAGCATCCGAACATCTTCAACTTGGGTGAGCCGAACCATAATATCAATAAGCCGAGCAAATATGTCCTGATTTTATAACTCGCTCATGATCAGATGAGAGAATAGCCTAAGACTTATCCAGGAAAAGATTTCTCTCTATTACCTATTTTTTACCTGCAAATAAAAAGACAGAATCAGAAGGAATAATTTGAAAAAGAAAGCAAAAACCCCTTTCAATCATATGCTTGCCCATGATTAATAAGGACAAGAACTTTTACAAGGGTTTTAATCTTGCGCGAAAAGTTTTTATCAATATTCCTCGAAAGAAAGCATACTATTGAAAGGAATGTAATTCACAATAATCGCTTTTGATTAATTTCGAGATGAACGAATTATTCAAAAGTGCGAGGTATAATAACGTGTTTTAAATTTAATTGAAGATACGGCATCCAAATCAAGGCCGTTTTGTTAAGAACGAGAGTAATTTGGACATCTATCTCGTCATTAAATTCAAAACAACGCCGATATTCTCGATCAATTATCGTGGATTACCAGCAACGTAAAACATGCACGAAACAATTCAAGTGTATAATTCCTTCTAGAGAAATTTTAATTTCCTCTAAAGGAATTATAAACTTGACTTGCGAGTATTCGGATGATTAGAGAAAATGCCACTATCACATTCCAATGACCCGTCAAAAGAAATACAACCGAGCTCCATCTGAATGTATACACCTATAGATCCCTAATACAATTACTCTGAGGGGTGAGATAGAGAAAACCTCAGTAAAAATAAACCCTATACAAGAGGACTAGTAATGGAAAATGAAACAAATGAATGTGATCCTAACGTTTAAGGATGCCCCAGTTTCGATCTGTGTCTTCATGATCACTTGCCCCAACTCGTCATCTTCATTGGATGATACCTCAATAATGTCCATAGTATGCTCCTTTATCGCGCACTCGGTGTTCGTCGTGGGATATCACCCTCCTCGTCTTCTATCAAGGGCGTTGGGGACAAACGCACATATCTATCCTCGAAATGGCATTTAATCTAATCACCAGAATGCAATGAATGAAATGCCTATATTTATATGAACTGTAATAGATTTGGGGGGGTAGAGAGTCTTACCAACCAAACTCGTCGACTTATGTGCGGTTTTAGGTGTACCAACCGCCCAAAGACATGTGCATGAGACAAGTGATGGTGAACTTCTAAAAATCAGAGGGTTTGGCACCTAAGGTTAAAGTTCTCACCTCGAGTTCTAGAAAGAGCCGATTCCATTGCACAGCTATCGTTGCATTGGGACTCGATCCATAGTTCGAAGCGAGCGGAATTGAAAAGTGGATTACCCCGAGTTTTTCCTCACGGAGATTCCATTTTCAATTCCTTCTATTGTGTTCCTAAAGGCGGCGCCCGGGGTTTTAGGCGCGGTTGTGTGTGTCCACGTGTCGTGATCATCACAATGTAAGTCATGCACAACAGTTTATCAATCAGCACTTCAAATCATCCACACAACATACATTCCTACGCCCAACTTGCATAAGACAATGTTAATCACAGACTACACCCCTTATTTCTCCAATCTGCAAAAACATATAACACATATCATAAGCGGACTTACCTCACCTTCAAGAGCGCCTGCATGGTTAGAAAAATCACTCAGCGTTTTAATTACGACCTAAGTCCACTTGAGGTCTAGAATCATATGTTCTAGAGCAACGTCCCCAGCGGAGTCGCCAGCTGTCGCGACCCGTCCGAAAGCGGACGCGGCTAATGGATTACCGATCGCGGATCTTGGATCGGCGCGGGCCCTCCCAGGCCCATACCAAATCGCGGCGGTAGTATTTTTTGAGGGGATTCGACGATAACAGTCGATCGCTTTCGACCTTAGTGCGGTCGTGGTGGCTTGTGCAACTTGTGCATGCATTTGGAGTCGCCACCGGTCTTTCTTGGAAGGTAGACCGGAAACCTTACTGACCGATTGGGAGAGATCGATCAATTCTGCGGAACCAGAGATTTTGGGTTCGGGGACTTGGTTACGCTGGTGTCATTACCAACGCCCTTTCGGTACCTAACGCGAGTGATTTTCCTAGCTAAGGATTCATGCAGACGCAATTTTGGGCGAGGTAGGCTTGATTCAGGGTTTCATGCAGATTGGAAAACTATTCCTATCAATCACAATCAATTTAAATGAAAGCGCAATCAAGTGCATACATAAATCACATCAATGCACATCAATTCACATCACATGGCCTCCTAGTATAGCCATAAGGGCTTAGGGAATGCGTGATTTAGGACCGGGGTAAAATGGGAAGATTTGGATGCGATTTAGCCCGAAGGGCAAAATCGTCAATTTTTGGAGGATTTGGATACCGAATTACCCAAAATATTCCATGGCCAGTTGATTGTGGCCATTTCCCATTTTTGAGTTTTTTATGATTTTCTATTTTTTATTGAATTTTTGAATTTTTTATTATTTTCTGAATTTTTTTAATAAAAAGCATGTCTTTGACATTAGATAACACTCAACTAGATAAATAAGCTAACCACTAGACTGAAACAAATACATGCAAATCAAGTCTATAAAGGCAATATCTTAGAAAAATAATTCTGATATACGGATCGGGTACGTAAAACATACCGAATTGGACATCGGCCTTCAATCGCCCAGCCCCAGCCTGCGACCATCTCCATGCGCGTCATCGTCAGTCACCACATTGAAATATCAAAATGATGCATCAAGCCTTTGGAACATGCACTTACTCAAAGTAAATAGTTAACAAAGTTCAGCCAATTAAAGGATAAAACGAGTGTCTCAAATTTAAACTCTAATGATCGTGCTGACTTACCTAATAAGACATGCACAATATTCAAGCATCCACATGCAAAGCTAAAACTAAGTCATGCGAATCAATCATGGCAAACAGTCGATAATCAAACATATAAAAGCTTAATTAGACAAAATAAACAAATAGAAGCACTTCCTATCTATTTATTATTTTTGGTGTTTTCTAAATTTTCTTATTATTAATTATTTATTAATAATAAATAAAAGTAACCGGGTGGGTTCGGGTCGGTTTCTCGGACCCGGGCCTGGACAGGTCGCTGGACCCAATCCGGCCCGAGAGAGAGAGCCCGGTCCGGGCCTGGTTGGCTTAAAACAGACCTAACTGGGTCCAAACTTCCTTCTGGCCCAGCTCCCAAATAGTCTTCTGCCACCCTTGAACCAGCCCAAGCCCGAATTCCCTATCACTCCAGCCCATTCGGTCAGCCCAAGTAGCCACAAGGAAACATGTTTGTGATACTATTCATCATCTCCTTCCTCGCGTCGCTCTTTTCCGCAACCAGGCATCGCAACCAAAACCTGACGCCGCCACGACCTTCGCTCACCTCGCCGCCGGGATTCGTTCATCACAACCGCCGTCAAACTTCGTCCGACGGACCTCCAAAAACCGACCGGTGCATACCACTGAATGCCGGGACCGCAAAGCCAGGTTTGCCCGCCACACCGCATCTGTGGTCGTCGCCGACCGGTTCCATCGACCGCCAACCGTCACTCTCGGCGCCAACGACTGGCGCTAGGACCTACTCGTCTGGACTCGCTCGTCAGAAATGTCGAGCCTGCTCGTTTCAACGCCGGGATCTGCTCGCGAGCCACACCTCGTCCAGCTTGCCTCACCTCTACGGTATGGGATTCACTCACGTGTCGCCGCTCCGTCGGGACTCGTTCATCATGCTGCCATCGAGTATCAAACGTCGGACCTCGGAAGGCCGACCAGTGCTTACCACCGAGCGCCGAGATCACGACACCAAGGTCCGTTCGTCTACTGTCGGCTCGAGTTACCTCAATACCAGGGCATACTCGCGTTCGAAAAGGAAAACATACCGGGATCGCCTCTGTCCCGCCGGGCTCGTACTCAGACGTGACCTCCACGTCCTCGACCGACTGTGCTAGCCGCGCCCGTCTTTGTTCACGTCCCATGCGGTTCACTCAAACCGGACCTCCTGAGCATCGTCCGGTTACGTTCGTCAAGCACCGAGACCACGACGTTGAGACTCGCCCGCCACGCCGCTGTGGTCGTGGCCTACTGACTCCTGCGACCGCCACTCGTCAACTTTGGACACCAACGGGAACAACCATGACGGCTCGCCTGGACTCGCTCATTAAATCTGCTCGTGTGCCGCGGCTGCCCACGTTTGCGTCGCCTCCGCTCAAGCTCGAGTCGGCTTCATATCTGATGGGACTCGTCCGTCGCCCAGTCTCTTCGTCACGCTCCACGAACGCTGAGACCACGACCCTTTTTCCACGGAGTCGTCGGCGAGTTTTTTTAAGCTCCACGGCCGCCCTCCTCTTTCTTTCTTTTTGTTTTTTCGCCACCCTCCCTTATTTTATTCTCTTCTTTTTTCTTGGTTCCTCGTGGAACCCCTTTTTCCACATATTCCTCCTCTTTTATTTTTTTTATTCCCTATTTGGCCCATTTGACCACCCCATTCGCCATCTCTTTCTCTTTGTTTATATATTTTTGTTGTTGCCCAACTTTCCCTCCATCTTTGGTCGGTCATTGAATTTTGTGTGGCCCCAAAGACCAACGTGCAGAAACGTTACTGTGAGCTCCTTTGGATTCTCTTGGTCAACGAATCAACAGGTTGACTGGCTATCCAATTCTTCCTCTTTTTTATATTTTTATATTTTATTTTTCCAAAATATTACAGAAAATACGAAAAATATGAAAAATTATTTTTTTGATCAAATTGGTTCATTTAGCTGGGCCAAGCTCACCGAAGTTGATTTTGTGATTTTATAAACTTTTTTTATATTTTTAATTAATTTTAAAGAATAAAAATCACAATAATAGATGGTCAAAAATCAGGTGTCAACACTCATCTAACATGTCATCTAATCTAGGAATAGGATGTCGATACTTTACCGTAATATTATTGATTGCTCGGCAATCTACACACATTCGCCAAGTCACATCCTTCTTTGGTACTAACAAAACAGGAACAGCACACGGGCTAAGACTTTCTCGCACATATCCTCGTTCCAGTAATTCACTAACTTGCCGCTGAAGTTCCTTTGTCTCCTCGGGATTACTTCGATATGCGGGTCGATTAGGTAATGGCGCACCAGGTATGAAGTTGATTTGAAGCTCTATGCCTTGAATCGGTGGTAGACCTCCAGGAACCTCTCATCAGGAAAGACATCATCAAATTCCTGCAATAAAGACACGACAGAACTAGGCAAACTCGGGTCAAGATCGTTAGTAGTAAACAATGCCTCCTTGTACAAAAGTACAAGCATCGGTCGGTCCAGAACCAAAGCTCTCCTCACTTCGCTCGATCTTGCATAGAAATTCTTTTCTCTCTTTTCTTTTCTCTCTGCTTTTCCCTCGGCTTTTACCACTCTGTTTTTCTCTGTCTCTCATTTTCCTTGCGTCTCAGACTCTCTACGCAAGCTCTCAGTTTTCTCACTTTTTCTCTCTTTCTCAGCCTCACGTTGTAGTTTCAATTGATCTTCATACACCTCAGTAGGTGTCATTGGCACCAAAGTGTAAGTCTTCTGATTCATCACCAATGAATATCGGTTAGTGTATCCATCATGATGTACCCTCCGATCATACTGCCATGGTCTACCAAGTAAAAGATGTCCCGCTTGCATAGGTACAACATCACACACCACCTCATCTTTATATCGCCCTATCTCAAATGGAACTAGGACTTGCTTCGAAACTTTCACTTCACCACTATCATTCAACCACTAAAGTCTATATGGTCTAGGGTGCTTTGTAGTTTTCAATCCTAGTTTCTCCACCATAGTGCAACTTGCCACATTTGTACAACTACCTCCATCAACAATTAAACTACAAATCTTACCATTCACCAAGCATCTTGTATGGAACAAGTTATCACGTTGTTGGTGATGCTCCTCCTCCTTGACTTGCACACTAAGAGAACGTCTAACCACCATCAATTCACCCTTGACTGGCATCTCGACATCGCTACAGTCCTCCAATGGCGGCATGACATCATCATCTTCCTCCCTGTCACTTTCAGATTGAAAATCTCCAGGCCCAGTCATTATCATCACCCTCCTATTAGGGCATTGATTTGCCATATGACCCCTGCCTAAACACTTGAAATATTTAATTTCACGAGTTCTAGTGTTAGGATTTTCAGTTTTACCTGAAGCTGGATTCGAACCAACTCTGCCATCTTTCTCCTTCTCCCTTGAAGTTTCAACCTTGGTGTTGTTTCTCTTCCAGTTCGGCTTCTCGTCTCTCTTCCAATTGGGTTTCCAATTCGAGCTTAAACCTCCACCACTCTTGTAATTTCGGTCCAACTTCAATTGCCTCTCTACTTTGATAGCTTTGTCCACCAATTCTTCCAACTCGACATAATGTTGCAGCTCTACCACTCTTGCTATATCTCGGCTCAAACCACATAAGAATCGTGACATAGTAGCTTCGCGGTCCTCTACCACATTAGCACGGATCATGGAAATCTCCATCTCTTTATGGTACTCTTCCACGCTCTTGTTACCTTGTGTGAGATTTTGCAGTTTATGAAACAAGTCTCTGTGGTAATGACTTGGTATGAAGCGCTTCCTCATCACCGCTTTCATCTCATCCCACGTTTCTACCGATCTCTCACCATTGCGTCTCCTGCTATTCACAAGTTGATCCCACCAAATTATAGCATAATCAGTGAATTCAACAGCTGCAATTTTTACCTTCTTGAGCTCCGAATATCCCTGGCAGTCAAATACCATCTCCATTCGTTTCTCTCATTCTAGGTATGCATCAGGATCATTCTTTTCTTGGAAAGATGGAATCTTCATCTTGATATTGCTAAGCTCATCATCTTCTCGATGTCTGAACTCTCGGCGTCTGCTTCTCCTCCCAAATCTGCCATCTCGGTCATTGTCGCGACCCATCCGGAAGCGGACGCGGCTAATGGATTACCGATCACGGGTCTTGGATCGGTGCGAGCCCTCCCAGGCCCATACCAAATCGCGGCGGGAGTATTTTTCAGGAGGATTCAACGATAAGAGTCGATCGCTTTCGACCTTAGTGTGGTCGTGGTGGCATGTGCAACTTGTGCATGCATTTGGAGTCGCCACCCGGTCTTTCTTGGAGGGTAGACCGGAAACCTTACCGATCGATTGGGAGAGATCGATCAGTTCTACGGAACCAGAGATTTTGGGTTCGGGGACTTGGTTACGCTGGTGTCGTTACCAACGCCCTTTCGGTACCTAATGCGAGTGATTTTCCTAACTAGGATTTCATGCAGGCACAATTTTGGGTGAGGTAAGTCTGACTTTGCACATTAACCAGTTTAACATGCTCACGTAATCATAATAAATAAATAGATGTCAATCACATAAATATCTATCCTACGTGGTGATCATGGAATTATGATTTAATGGGTCTCGAGCCAATGAGACCACATATAATCATTTTAATATTTTAATAACGGAGAGCCACTCTTCGCTTCTTCTTGGTTTCTTGAACTCTTCAAGAATTGGGCCCCAAAGAGCTCGCCGACTTAAAAGGCTCCTCCACGTAATCCTCGTAGCATTTACATCAACAATTGACTATGCTAAAAATAAAGATTACATGAAAAATAAAAGGAGTACGCAGCCTCCATTTAATAATTACAACCCCAAATATATAAATAATCATCATACATTCATATATACATCAATCACATTGATTAGGGATTTTTCCATGATCACCACCCTTTCACGTAAGTAATAAATTCACAATTTAAAACTTAGGAAGGCACAATAAAAATTCTACGTTGAATCATATTCAGAATTTTTACGTAAAATAAGATAGCCATAAATTTTCGATTCAAAATTGATTTAGTCTCAATTTTTGCTACGTTGATTAATTTATCATATAAAATAATCAATCTCCATTAGCCATGTAAGACGAACAATTCGTTAATACATATTGGCCATAGTATTGCAAAAATTGCAAAAAATCAATTAAATGCACGAAAACACCTAAGGATTGGCTCTGATACCACTGTTGGGATCCACGTAACACGTAGCGGAAATAAATAACAACCCATACATGTATCTCCAGAGGCGTACTTCGTGCATTTCAATCGAAAAAAATCACAAAGTCTCAAAGGGAGTAAATAGATTACCTCTCGTAGCGTGCTTGAACGGAGGTGTCGGTTCGATGTTCTTCGATCTCAGCCTCCACAAGTGTTAGGCATCTAATTCGGACGCACCACCAATTGACGAACGGGGAGACGACTAATAACTCCACAACAATTGTGCTAGCAATATGCGGAATCAATATTCCGAACTTAGTATATTTTGCTCACTCAAGATGATGAGAATATAGAGAGTGTTTGTGTTCTTCTCTCTAAGCTCTCAAAAATTTGCACACTCTACAAAATGTCTCTCCCTCTCCAACCTCAAAACTCTTGCCATCCTTTTATAGCCAAAAATACCTTCCAATAAATTGTATTTAAAAATAGCACTAACAATTATAAATTCTATCTAAAAATAGCACTCACAAATAAATGACATTTAAAAATAGCACTAACAATAGCACTAACAATTTATAATACAAAAATGCTATTTAAAAATAGCACTAACAATAGCACTCACAATTTATAATACAAAAATGCTATTTAAAAATAGCACTAACAATTATAAATTCTATCTAATAATAGCACTCACAAATAAATGACATTTAAAAATAGCACTAACAATAGCACTCACAATTTATAATACAAAAATGCTATTTAAAAATAGCACTAACAATAGCACTCACAATTTATAATACAAAAATGCTATTTAAAAATAGCACTAACAATTATAAATTCTATCTAATAATAGCACTCACAATTTATGATAAATAAATGTCATTTAAAAATAGCACTAACAATAGCACTCATAATTTATGATAAATAAATATCATTTAAAAATAGCACTAACAATAGCACTCACAATTTATAATACAAAAATGCTATTTAAAAATAACACTAACAATAGCACTCACAATACAAAAATGCTAAAAAAAAGGCACTAACAAAGGTGTTAAAAATAATAACCATTATTATTATTACAAGAGTTAAAGAGGTTACCAAACAGTACAAATATGCATAACGTATAAATACGTATGACGTATAAATACGTAGAGCATACGTATACATCCGTGAAACCGGGGACTAATTGAAAGAAAAATGTGCAATTAAGCCCTTTTGGTAAAAATTGATTAAATTGGAGGGCAAATTGACCTAATTGCACTTTAAGACTTTAGAATCCAATGTCATAGCTTATAAAAAGTGAGAATTGAAAACTAAAAGACTCGAAAATGATTTTTTTTAGGCTCGGTTCGGGTTTATGTTTGTGAAGGAACATAGTGACCCGAGCCGAATTTTTGAGATTTAAAGTGACACACTTGAAGAGGAAATTAAAACAAAATTATCGAATATTTTTGGGTATTTTTCTGACCACGAATGGTATTTTTTTGATTTTTTGGGTATTTTTATAATTAAATAAACTCGAAAAATATTAAAAATACCGAAAAATATTTTTTTGTTCAAAATTGGTTCCTAAGGTTAAACCAAAGCTTCCAAAGTTGATTTTGTGATTTTATGACCTTTTTTATATTTTTAATTAATTTTAAAGAATAAAAATCACAATAATAAATGGTAAAAACTCAGGTGTCAACAGCTGCCCCTCTTTGAGAGGAATCTCGTTAGAGGTTTCTCTCAAAGATAAGGTGGCACCTGATTCCTAACCGACTCAACTGGGAAAATGAGAGAAGAAATGTTATGACATCGGATCCTTAAGCCTATTGATAAAAGCTCAAATCAATCCCCGGTTTGCTCTAACAATTTGAACATGGGCCGGAGTGAGAGAGGCTTACCTAAAGCTCACCTGTCGGATGCTGCCGGTTGCGACGACTTTCAAGAAGATGCCTAGGACTCGTCACAGAAAATCCTAGGGAGATTAAGCTCTGACCTGTATGGTAGGTCATACCATTATGGGCTTCCTAATTGGTAGGAACCTAAGGAAGGCGCATCCCCACGCTTTGGGATTTGCTAGAGATTTTAATCCGTATGGTGGATCAGACCTTCGTGTTGATCCTTAAGGCGGTATCTACTTCGTGTTGACCCTTGAGGCGGTATCTACCAATAGGTTGACCCTTGAGGCGGTTTCTACCTTGGTTTGACCCTTCAGGCGGTTTCTACCTTGGTTTGACCCTTCAGGCGGTTTCTACCATGAGTTGACCCTTCAGGCGGTTTCTACCTTTGATTTGACCCTTCAGGCGGTTTCTACCTTGTGTTGACCCTTCAGGCGGTATCTACCATGTGTTGACCCTTCAGGAGGTTTCTACCATGAGTTGATCCTTCAGGCGGTATCTACCTTGTGTTGACCCTTTAGGCGGTTTCTACCAATAAGTTGACCCTTGAGGCGGTTTCTACCTTGGTTTGACCCTTCAGGCGGTTTCTACCTTGGTTTGACCCTTCAGGCGGTTTCTACCATGAGTTGACCCTTCAGGCGGTTTCTACCTTTGATTTGACCCTTCAGGCGGTTTCTACCTTGTGTTGACCCTTCAGGCGGTATCTACCATGTGTTGACCCTTCAGGCGGTTTCTACCTTCATTTTGACCCTTCAGGCGGTTTCTACCATGAGTTTTGCTTTGAAAAGGGGTCTCATGACGAGGGTTCTCCACGTCCGATGAGACTGTTTGATATTTTTTTGAAAAGGGGTCCTAGGACGAGGGTTCTCCACGTCATGCTAGGACTTGGGTCTGTTGAGGCGACATTCTGGGAGCTGGGTTCTCCAAGTATCCTGCAGAAAGTTCAAACCTGAAAGATTTTTCTTCACTAAGAAAATGTTAATAATCTTTGGGAAGACAATAATTGTCCAATTGACAAAATTGTATGACTTAAGTTTTAGTCATGAAATGTGCATTTTGATGCTGGGGGTTATCCAAAGCATTCTTGCAACATGCAAATGTGATCACAAATCCCTTGCACGGAAAATCTGGATCAACAGTTTGAAAATTCCAAAAAGAGTTTGTTCAAAACATCAATTGGAATATTTCTCGACAATGAGGTCTTCTCACCTGTTTTGCGATCGTGTTTTTTTATAGGGGATACACTTGATTCCCTACTAACCCGTGCCTAGGTTTTAGGCTCATTCGCAGCGCATACATTTTGATCGGTCGGGAGGTCTTCCACGGGACCGTAATGTTGGGCTTGGATATTGGTCTTCAAGGGGGACTCACTTTTGAGTCAAGGTCATTGAATGAAAGTTTTCACCATCTGCTCCGGGTTTACAAGTCAAGAACCCTGCAAAATGAGAAAGAAATAGTCTTGCTCGTACTTCTTCGAGCTGAGCTGTATGTTAACCCAAGTGTCTTAGTCAGAGAAGACTGTTTCAGGGTTATGATGTTGGTAGGATTGGGGACCGAAAAAGGCTTGTTTTTGGCCCAGAATTCATGACGAGTTTGACATTGGTGATCATTGCTGATTTACCTCCTGTCTTTTCCTTTCTGCATCTTTAGTTTTTGAGGTGTACAACCGATTTTGAGGTGTGCACCAGCTCTTTAGAGAGCGTCCCTTGTTGCATTCAGAGACCGACTCTCTCCATGTCTTTGTTCTGTGCTTGGCAGCATTTGGGGAGCAGCTTTTTTTATTTGACTCCTTTAAGAATTTTTTTTTTTTTCATCCAAGTTTCACTGGGGATCAAGCAAACAGCTTTCATGAGCATCGGCCTTGCTTTTACCAGGCACTTTGCTTTTTCTCGATGCCGTGGATTTTTCTCATTCATTTTTGAAATCCCACTTTTTCTCATCTTCATAGGATCGCGTTAGACCTATGATCAAAGGTCTAACAAGGTTAAACATTAACTTAGGAATTCTTTTGCAAACCCTAAGTCTTGAACTTCTTCGTTTCTGAAGTGATGCTGCATCCGTCTTGGAATGTGCAATGATCACCAACGGGTTTATGAAATGATTCTGCAGGCTCAACTTGGCTATGCAAAGGATTCGGTGTGTGGGATAGAGAAATGAATGCTTCTCATCATCCTATGGCACTTGGATTACCATATAAACAACACACAAAGATTAATGTTAGTCCGAGCAAGAAAATTTCTAACCATTTTCTCCTGATGCTGCTGGACTCACCTCCATTTTGCCCCGATGTGGGGTGGTTCTTGACAGGGTTAAGAATGAAAACCGCCGTTCAAAGGGGTTATCAACGGTCACCTGTAGTGTTTGGGGGATATGAAACGAATGCCTCCGTCGTCCCAACCCATGTAATCGCTGCGAATGGTCCCTACTTCCGTAGGTCCAGATTCTGCTGTCTTATCCGCTCCATTTCTCTCTTAAGTGTGTATAGGACGTGTTTGGACTAGGCTTTGCCTCTCGTCTTTTGAGAAAACGTCCTTTTGAAAGTTTTGAACAACTTTTGATTGGAAAAATCTCTTTCGTTTTCTCCAAAAATTTTACCCGTCAATGGGATTTTATGATGCCCAATGCATGTTCAGATAACCTCATGTTTCAAAACATGAATGCCAATGAAGTTAGAATCCTATGTCTTTTCTAGACATCAGATTCTAAAAGCTTTTCTTTTCTTCTCTATTTTTTATTCAACATTTTCAATGGATTGGGGAAAGGGATACTTACCTGTCCCCCGCGGCTGGAGATCCTTGAAAATGCGGAAGAAACATGTTATTGTTCGTTCATGAATTTTTCAAAAAATTAGAACGATACATCTTACCCTCGGTCGTGTGCCCCTGCGAGTGCACACAGGTTGTCAAAATTTGTCCTCCTTGATGGTGAGTCCCTATCAAGGATAAATAGCAAGTGTTAACTCATATTCCCAAATTGAAGACAAATTGGGACAATACAACTTTACTCTTGGTTCTCATCCCGTTCTGACGTCGCGTATTGATATGAACCACGTCTATCAAATCCGCTTATCCATGCTTGGAATATTTGCAATATCAATGGTTCAGCTGCCCCCGGTTGGGCAACGTCTGTTTTGTTATTTGAACAGATGGCTCCTTGGGTGATTTATCCACGTTTAACACCTGAGAAGGGAAAGAAATGAGACATTACTTTGGTATTCGGTTGAAGATCGTTTAGGAACGATACATCATTTTACCAAATGGGAGGCTTCGTGACCAAACGTATTTCGTGCTGAATGGGGGTAGATCCCATTATGCTCCGCGGGTGATAGTCATCGTTCATGGAATTTGCTCCACGGATTAAGTGATTTAATCCATGGCCCTTGGCTCGAAGACGTTCAAAGGGTAATGTTGACACTCAGAGCGGTTAGTTTTCAGCGTTAATTACAATGTTCCCGCGGGAACTTTACAACGAAATCCGTAACACATTCATTCGATGTATTCACCTCTCACTCTCCTGAGCCTTCTAATGATTTAGCACACGAGCTTCGAACCAGATGTCCGGTCGCTGGTACCGGTCACGACTGCGAAGATGCACTTGTTCCAAAATGCTTGACCCATAGGCTGAGTTGCTCATTCAGGAGATCGTCCGACCGCTCGAGTCGTCCAAGTTGAGCATCCTTAATTGCTGGTGACGGACTTCTCCCATTTTCGGCATGAACAACCTGATTTCTCGGTTTATGCGTGATCCACACGCCGAGTTGCTCACTGAGGGACTCGCTTGAAATTTCAAGCCATTGACGCCCAAGTCGGGCATCCTCAACCGTTGGCGATGGGTTCCTCACACTACTTTCGACATGAACAACCTCACTTCTCGAGTTGGTATTTTCATCGTTGTCCAGTAGGTTTGAACCTGATGCTGGATTCGCCGTAGGAATAACACTAACGATCGGTTGGTGCTCAAATTGGGGAGTCCATACCTGCTGAAATTGTTGTACATACTCTTGGGGAGTACCAGGGTAACTCAGGGGGGAATTCAGCCGATCGAACCAAGAATAGATGTTTTCAAGGAGATCGTCTGAACCATCGAGCGACTGACACTCAGGTTGAGTATTGTCGACTACTGGAGAAGGAATCTTTTTGCCATTTTCGTCATGGACCACCTGATTCTTCGAGCCGGAATCTCCGTAATCGTCTCGCAAGATTGTATGTGCATCTCCTGCCAGTGTTAGATCCGCTGTAGGACTAGTATTAACGGCCAGTCGGTGCTCAGACTGGGGAGTCCCGATTTGCTGAAATTGCGGTACATACTCCTGAGGAGTACTGGGATAACCCATGGGAGTACTCTGATTGATGCCTGAACAATCGACCGTGTAATTGTCAGTCCCATCGGTGTTAAGAGGTGATTGGATGCTTCCTGCTTCATGAGGATTGCGATCACAGCCATGCTCATCGTTTAAACTTGAACTGCCTCTCTCTTGGTCTAGCGCCACTCGTCCATCTCTCAGTAGTCTTTTGTAGCACCAAAGGTGGTTCCTGACTTTATTTCTATCCAATTCCGGCATGTTCATGATCTTGAGTATGCGCGATGGGCGAGCCAAACTGATCCCTAACTGTTGAACTGCATCAACAAATTTGCTATGAAGCTCCGAGGTCCAATAAAACCTTGTTTTCTTGCTAGCCGAAGTAGGGTTGGCAACTCGGCGGCTACTCTTCGTGGAATCTGGTCGTGTTGAACCGCCTCTATCTTGGTCTAGTGATGCTCGTCCATCTCTCAGTAGTTTCTTGTAGCGCCAAAGGTGATTCTTGACCATATTTTTAGTCAGTCCCGGCACGTTCATGATTTCGAGTATGCGCAATGGGCAAGCAAAACTGATCCCCAACTGTTGAACTGCATCAACAAATTTGCTATGAAACTCCGGGGTCCAACGAAATCTTATTTTCTTGCTAGCCGAAGTGGTGTCAGCAACTTGGCGGTTACTCTTCTCGGAATCTGGTCGTGTTGGAGGTTGCTCTGGAGGGGATTTAGTGGTCTCAGATCGGCTGGTCATGATGGTGAGTTCATCATCGAGCGGACCCGACTTGTCATGACGCATGTTCCCTTCCACAATGGGCGTCGACTTTGACCTTATAGCACTAGTTTCCTCTTGTAGATCCTCGGCGGTACCCGCCTGTTCCGAAAGATGTTGCGAAGGGCATTGCAACAAATGAGCATTATAAACCCCCAGATCTGGCTCTTCAGTGAATACTCCGTCCGTGGGAACAGGGTTACCGCACTCCAGGCAAATAGCGATGCTTAGAGCTTTTTTGTACTGAGTGTTTTTTATTCGAAGCTTTTCATTTTCCTCCCTTACAACCGCTAACTCATGCCGATCGCGTTGCTGCTTCAGCCGGGTTCGTTTGTTTTCAAACCAGCACTTGACCTTCCGAGGCTCCCACCCTATCTCCTGGCCCATTTTGATTTTCTGTTCCATGTCCGGATAGGGGTATTCCCTGAAAAACAATTCGAGTTTATGGACTTGACCTGAAGTGTTGCGTTTGAGATATTCCCCTTTCTGACGCTGATAACCGTCGCGGGTACTGTTCTCGTTAACCAAGCCGCGGGTTTCATCATTAGAAGGATCGGTCTCCATGGCCCTCGTGTCAGGTTCGGTCCTGAGATCTTCAAACTCTTCCAGCAGCTCAAGCTCGGAGACCTCCAAGTCTGGCGCTTCCAGTAAATGACAGAATCCCTTGAACATTTTGACCGGGATATCACTGTTTGATTTTCCGTTAACTCAGCTTTCTTTGTTCCTCCTTGGATCTTCACTTTCTCTGCAAATTCTGAGAGGTTAAAGGAGCCGGATCACCGTTCTTCGATCAAAGGTGATGGCTACCCGACGAGCGCTCTTCTCAATGTTTCGAGATTCCCACTTCGTCCTTTTGTGATGGCTACTTGACGAGCTTTTTTCTCAAGGCTTCGTAATTCCCACTTTGTCCTTTTTTGCTCTTTTCTACGTGAACGGAGCCTGAAGATCTCTTGCGTTGATTTCGCTTTGTCGAGCACTACGCTTGTCCCCCTGGCCCAGTCTCTAGAGTAACAAGCCTGCCCACCTTTCGGCGCCATTATGTTTCGTAAAACCCGAGATCACAGGACGGTGGTGGATTCGTGACTCATCGGGGATGCATTAACGAAACCCGCTTGGCTCTACTGCACATAAAATATTATTACCACTTCTCCCTGTACTCGAGCATTTATAAGGTGATAGATTGATGTCAAGAAGATTAACACTTTAGCCTTATCAGACTCAGCCTCTCAAACACTCTTCACATTCTCACTCTCTTCTACGTCATTCCATCGCATATGGATTCCTCCTCTATGCTTGTTGCCTTACCTGAAGCTTCGACCCAATGGGAGAGATTTTACCACCTCTTGGGTAGGGGTTATGGCTACATAAACAATCATCCTGAAGCTGAGGTTGAAGTTCGTACTCTGATTCCGGCCCTGGATACTGCGTGTATTGAAGGTACGAAACTGCAAAGGGAGTTTGTGATCTTCCCAACTCTCTTTAACAATTTCATGCAGGCTTACGAAGTTGCTAGCCGGGAGGTCACTTTGGCTGGTATCGTGCGAGCCCGTTATCAGGACCGAACTGAGTCCCTGATGTTGGCCATGCTGACGGCCGATAACCATAAAAGGGCTGTTGAATACGCCCACGCCCAGGTTTCGATGCTGGTCCGTGAGAGGGACAACTTGGTGGAGCGTCTGGCTCTTTTTGACACCGCCTTTGAGCAAGACCAGCACAACTTCGTGCTGAGGTTCCAGTGTGCCTGGTTGGAGGAAAGGCTTGAAGACCTGAGCATGGATATAGCTCGCGGGAGGGTGCTGGCTCATGACTTAGAGCTTGAGTTCGAGTACTATGACACCAAGGTGAACGAACTTAAGGAGAAATGTCGTCTCCTTTTCTTCAAGCTTGTAGACCTCGATTCCCGGAGTGTGGGTTGTAAGCAAGGCATGGATAGCATGGAGAGTCAGTTAAGCTTTTTTGTGATGCTTGTCAGAACTCATTTTGGGTTTACTGCTCCCCCTCAGTAATCCACTTGTAAACTTTCCTGCTGAATGAAATAAATGCGAGTTTGTTTATATATGCTCTTTCATTCTGCATTGTTGACTAGCCAAGAAAGGTTTTTGCTTTCGGATCTACGCGACTCCTTTTTCGCCTGTGTCAACAGATTGACTACGCATCATTCTCACAGCCCGACGCTTTATATTTGATTGACCTGAATGCCTCGTGAGAAATAGATTTGTAGTTGCTCGAAACTTAAAGATTGCCCCTGATTTTGCGGTCATTGCGTTTGGGGCCGCTAGTAATCTTTCACTTTCGAGCTCGATCACATTCTGCTAGTAACTCATGCTATCAATTCTGCCTTCACGCGTCGGGGCTGATTTTACCTTGAACTTAATAACAAGGAATTACCGTATACACACGAGATGACGTTTGCGAAAAACATTATGCAGAATCAACTCTAGCTATTGAAGAAACAAACGCATGCACCGATGAGAACTTTACAATAGGAGATACATCCTTCTCGCGTACATCCCCTTCTTTCTTGGGGCATGTCCAATGACTAACCAGTCTGGCCTCAGCTTAGGTGTGCCATTACCAACTGCAGATCATGGTTGCCAACCTTTAATAGCTTCCAACTGATCGAACCAGGTATCAAGTCCTTCATCGAAGAAATCACCCGACCCCTCGAACGATTGATGTGTAGGTTGAGCTGCATCGCCCGACGGGTTCTTCGAACTGGAACCTCCATCTTTGTCTGGGATTATAAGAGGAGATTTGATCGATTGACTACCACAAGCATCTCCCACTTGGGGATTAGGGAAATAATAATGCTCCAAGCATTCTCCCATTAGATCATCTGAAGCCACATGCTCTGATTGGGCAAACCCTTGAGCACTGGGCGTGGTGGGCTGATCTGCGACAGGATGAACACTGACTAGCTGCTGCTCGGACGGAGGAGTGCTTACTCGTTGCACTTGTGATGCGTGTTCTTGAGGAATATTGAAATGACTCGCGAGGATATCCTGATCAAATCCCCAATAGTCGTCCAGATTCGACCGGGCCTCATTTGTCATAAGGGTGCTGGGTTCGCAGCCGAGTCTATTGCTCGGATTCAGTTCTGCATAACGCTGTCCTAACGCCCTTCTGTAGCAACCAAGGTGATTCGCGACTAATTGCTTGGTAAGTCCCGGTACGTTCATGACCCTAAGTATGCTTGTCGGACCTATGAAGTCGAGTCCTATCTGTCGAACTGCGTCCAAGAACTTGAGATGAAGCTCCGGGGGCCAAGTGAATTTCTTCTTCTCGTCGTCCAGAGTGGCGTAGATAGCCTGCCGACTAACCTCTAACTCCTCTTGAACCGTATCTGATCTTACCGGAAGCTGTTGTGGAGGAGATTCATGGGCTTCGATGAGGTGACTCCGATCATAACGACACGTATCTTCTTCCTCCGAAGACACTGGTATAATTTCTGTAGGATCGATCTGCTCATGCGCGCCATTAGCAGGATCTGATTGTACCGGAGATGGCTCAAGGGAGCAGGGGGATAAATGAGCACCTTCCATCTTCGTAGAAGGCTTACTGGGGAACAATTTACTGAGGGTGGTAGGGCCACCGCAGTCAGGGCAGGTAATAGTACTGAGAATTTTCTCATACCACATGTTTTCCATTTGAAGGTTTTGGTTCTGCTCTTTTAGGGCCGTGATCTCCTTACGCCTGTGTTGGACACCTAGTCTGAAACGTCTATTCTGAAACCAAAAATGGATTCTCATAGGATTCATTCCCAGCTTCTGGCCCAATTCAATCTTTTGTTCCTCGTTTGGGCAAGGGCATTCATCGAAGAAAGCTTCAAGCTCCTGGATTTCTTTCCGAGCGTAGCGCTGGCGACTTTTTCTTTTCCGGGGTTGAGCGTCGTGGCCACTGCCGTCGTCACCACTGCGATCTTGATGTTCGTCACCGGCGATGTTGAGTTCCATGGCTTCGATGTCGAATCTGATTCTAGAGAATTTGAGGTCTTTCAACGAACTCGTCACTCGGGGTTCTCTGTTCTCTTTTGTATACTCGCTCTTTCGATTTGTTGCCTCCTTTTCCTCGAAAGCTAGGTCTGTTCAGCGTTCTGTTTTTGAAACGACGGAACTGTTTACCTCCTGCTCAGCTTTCCGACACGAAGGGGTAACCAAATCCTTCCGCGGCTTCTTCGATAGTAGCGCTCGCCTTTCACTTTTCCTCGATAGTCATGCCTGTTCAGCACTGTCTTCTCTTTTTAAGTGGCAGAGCTGTTCACTCGCCGCCCAGCTTTATGCGTGATGGGACAACACAATCCTTTCGCGGCTTCTTCGATAGTTGCGCTCGCCTTTCACTTTTCCTCAATAGTCATGCCTGTTCAGCACTGTCTTCTCTTTTTAAGTGGCAGAGCTGTTCACTCGCCGCCCAGCTTCATGCGTGATGGAACAACACAATCCTTTCGCGGCTTCTTCGATAGTTGCGCTCGCCTTTCACTTTTCCTCAATAGTCATGCCTGTTCAGCACTGTCTTCTCTTTTTAAGTGGCAGAGCTGTTCACTCGCCGCCCAGCTTCATGCGTGATGGAACAACACAATCCTTTCGCGGCTTCTTCGATAGTTGCGCTCGCCTCCCTCCCAGCTTTAATAATGGCGAGACCGAATTTGTCAGGCCTGAAATTGCGGATCAGGACATGTCTGATGATTCACGGGAGGAGCAGCCCTCGCTTTACATTAATTAACCCGGCTCCACAAGCATTATTGCTGCAACTTTTCTCCACTCTCGAGACGCTATAAAATGCGGAGTTGGTGTTTGGGAGATTAACGCTCTCATATAATTTGCTTCCATCCTCTAATCGCTCCACTACACACATCTCCGTTGAAAATGGCTTCTTCCCAAGTTCACACTTTCTCAGCCGAAGCTTTGACTCGATGGAAAGAGTTCTATAACCTCTTGGGTCGAGGCTACGCTCACATAGCCGATCATCCCGAAACCGAGGATGAGATCAGAGTCATGTTCGGGGACCTGGACATCACCTCCCTCGAGGGTACCGCGTTGGGGAGGGAATACAATATTTTTCCAACGCTCTTTACGAACTCCTTGGAGGTCTACCGCGCTGCTCATCGGGGAGTTACCGTGGCTCGTGTCTTGCGAGCCCGTTATGAGGATCAGTCCGACCGCCTAGCGTTGGCTGACTACCTGGCCGATAGTCACAAAAAGGCTGTTGAGTTCGCCAAAGAGCGGGTTTCGACATTGCTACGCGAGAGGAGGAATCTGGTGGAGGACTTAGCTCTATCTCTGGCTACCTATGAGCGCGATCGACGTAATGCCCTGCTAAGGAATCGGAGCGAGTGGCTGGAAGAAAGGCTCAACGGCATAAACGAGGATATAACTCGTGAGAATGGACTTGTTCGGGACTTGGAAGCAGTCGCCGAAGATCACGAGACTCAGGTTGTTGCAGTCAATGATGAACGCAAACGCCTCCACCTCAGGCTTGCGGACCATGATACGCGGAGTGGTGCGTATAAACAAAGCATCCATAACCTGGAGGGCCAGCTGGGCTCCTTTGTGTCGTTGATTAGGGCTCACTTCTGCTTTACTTTTCCACCACAATGAATTGTATGATCTGGTTTGGGCAAGAATGAATGAAAGCCCCTGTGTTTGTTTTAGCTTTTATATGATCCATTTCTTCGAGCATCCGGACATCTTAGACTTGGATGAGCCGATCCATAATAAGTCGAGTAGATGTGTTCTGATTTTCTAACTCACTCATGGTCAGATGAAAGAATAGCCTCAGACTTATCCAAGAAAAGATTTCTTTATGCTACTTGTTTTTCACCTGCAAATGAAAAGACCGAGTCAAAAGGAATAATCTGAAAAAGAAAGCATAGACCCCTTTCAATCTTATGCTTGCTCGTAATTAATAATGACAAGAACTTTTACAAGGGTTTTAATCTTGTGCGAAAAGTTTTTATCAATATTCCTCGAAAGAAAGCATACTATTGAAAGGAATGTAATTCACGATAATTGCTTTTGACCAATATTCAGAAGAGCGAATTAGTCAAAAATGCAAGGCATAACGACGTGTTTTTAAATTTAATTGAAGATACGGCATCCAAATCAAGGCCGTTTTGTTAAGAACGAGAGCAATTTGGACATCTATCTCGTCATTAAATTCGAAATAACGTCAATACTCTTGATCAATTATCGTGGATTACTTAGTGACGTATGACATGCATGGACCAATTCAAGTGTATAATTCCTTCTAGCGAAATTGGGGTTGGATTACCCTGTACGACCAAAAAGGTCGTGTAAGATTTTCAACTTTAGTTTCCTCTAAAGGAATTATAAACTTGACTTGGGAGTATTCGGATGATTAGAGAAAATGCCACTATCACATTCCCATGACCCGTCAAAAGAAATACAACCGAGTTCCATCTGAATGTATACACCAATGATCCCTAATACAATCACTCTAAGGGGTGAGATAGAGAAAGCCTCGATAAAAATAAACCCTATACAAGAGGACTAGTAATGGAAAATGAAACCAAGGAATGTGATCCTAACGTTTAAGGATGCCCCAAGTTCGATCTGTGACTTCCGGATCACTTGCCCCAACTCGTCATCTTCATTGGACGATATCTCAATAATGTCCATAGTAGGCTCCTTTGTTGCTCACTCGGTGTTCGCCATGGGATATCATCCTCCTCGTCTTCTATCAAGGACGTTTGGGAAAAACACATGCATCTATCCTTGAAATGGCATTTAATCTAATCATCAGAATGCAATGAATGAAATGCCTATATTTATATGAACTGTAATAGTTTTGAGGGATAGAGAGTCTTACCAACCCAACTCGTCGACTTATGTGCGATTTTAGGTGTACCAACCGCCCAAAGACATGCGCATGAGACAAGTGATGGTGAACTTCTAAAAATCAGAGGGTTTGGCACCTAAGGTTAAGGTTCCCACCTCGAGTTCTAGAAAGAGCCGATTCCATTGCACAACTATCGTTGCATTGGGACTCAATCCATAGTTCGAAGCGAGCGGAATTGAGAAGTGGATTACCCCGTGTTTTTCCTCACGGAGATTCCATTTTCAATTCCTTCTATTGTGTTCCTAAAGGCGGCGCCTGGGGTTTTAGGCGCGGTTGTGTGTGTCCATGTGTCGTGATCATCACAATGCAAGTCATGCACAACAATTTATCAATCAGCACTTCAAATCATCCACACAACATACATTCCTACGCCACACCTGCGTAAAATAAAGTTAATCACAGACTACACCCCTTATTACTCCAATCTGCAAAAACATATAACACCTATCGTGAGCGGACTTACCTCACCTTCAAGAGCGCCTGTAGGGTTAGAAAAATCACTCAATTTTTATTACGGCCTAAGTCCACTTGAGGTCTAGAACCATAGTTTCTAGAACAAGTCCCCAGCGGAGTCGCCAGCTGTCGCGACCCATCCGGAAGCGGACGCGGCTAATGGATTACCGATCACGGGTCTTGGATCGGTGCGAGCCCTCCCAGGCCCATACCAAATCGCGGCGGGAGTATTTTTCAGGAGGATTCAACGATAAGAGTCGATCGCTTTCGACCTTAGTGTGGTCGTGGTGGCATGTGCAACTTGTGCATGCATTTGGAGTCGCCACCGGTCTTTCTTGGAGGGTAGACCGGAAACCTTACCGATCGATTGGGAGAGATCGATCAGTTCTACGGAACCAGAGATTTTGGGTTCGGGGACTTGGTTACGCTGGTGTCGTTACCAACGCCCTTTCGGTACCTAATGCGAGTGATTTTCCTAACTAGGATTTCATGCAGGCACAATTTTGGGTGAGGTAAGTCTGACTTTGCACATTAACCAGTTTAACATGCTCACGTAATCATAATAAATAAATAGATGTCAATCACATAAATATCTATCCTACGTGGTGATCATGGAATTATGATTTAATGGGTCTCGAGCCAATGAGACCACATATAATCATTTTAATATTTTAATAACGGAGAGCCACTCTTCGCTTCTTCTTGGTTTCTTGAACTCTTCAAGAATTGGGCCCCAAAGAGCTCGCCGACTTAAAAGGCTCCTCCACGTAATCCTCGTAGCATTTACATCAACAATTGACTATGCTAAAAATAAAGATTACATGAAAAATAAAAGGAGTACGCAGCCTCCATTTAATAATTACAACCCCAAATATATAAATAATCATCATACATTCATATATACATCAATCACATTGATTAGGGATTTTTCCATGATCACCACCCTTTCACGTAAGTAATAAATTCACAATTTAAAACTTAGGAAGGCACAATAAAAATTCTACGTTGAATCATATTCAGAATTTTTACGTAAAATAAGATAGCCATAAATTTTCGATTCAAAATTGATTTAGTCTCAATTTTTGCTACGTTGATTAATTTATCATATAAAATAATCAATCTCCATTAGCCATGTAAGACGAACAATTCGTTAATACATATTGGCCATAGTATTGCAAAAATTGCAAAAAATCAATTAAATGCACGAAAACACCTAAGGATTGGCTCTGATACCACTGTTGGGATCCACGTAACACGTAGCGGAAATAAATAACAACCCATACATGTATCTCCAGAGGCGTACTTCGTGCATTTCAATCGAAAAAAATCACAAAGTCTCAAAGGGAGTAAATAGATTACCTCTCGTAGCGTGCTTGAACGGAGGTGTCGGTTCGATGTTCTTCGATCTCAGCCTCCACAAGTGTTAGGCATCTAATTCGGACGCACCACCAATTGACGAACGGGGAGACGACTAATAACTCCACAACAATTGTGCTAGCAATATGCGGAATCAATATTCCGAACTTAGTATATTTTGCTCACTCAAGATGATGAGAATATAGAGAGTGTTTGTGTTCTTCTCTCTAAGCTCTCAAAAATTTGCACACTCTACAAAATGTCTCTCCCTCTCCAACCTCAAAACTCTTGCCATCCTTTTATAGCCAAAAATACCTTCCAATAAATTGTATTTAAAAATAGCACTAACAATTATAAATTCTATCTAAAAATAGCACTCACAAATAAATGACATTTAAAAATAGCACTAACAATAGCACTAACAATTTATAATACAAAAATGCTATTTAAAAATAGCACTAACAATAGCACTCACAATTTATAATACAAAAATGCTATTTAAAAATAGCACTAACAATTATAAATTCTATCTAATAATAGCACTCACAAATAAATGACATTTAAAAATAGCACTAACAATAGCACTCACAATTTATAATACAAAAATGCTATTTAAAAATAGCACTAACAATAGCACTCACAATTTATAATACAAAAATGCTATTTAAAAATAGCACTAACAATTATAAATTCTATCTAATAATAGCACTCACAATTTATGATAAATAAATGTCATTTAAAAATAGCACTAACAATAGCACTCATAATTTATGATAAATAAATATCATTTAAAAATAGCACTAACAATAGCACTCACAATTTATAATACAAAAATGCTATTTAAAAATAACACTAACAATAGCACTCACAATACAAAAATGCTAAAAAAAAGGCACTAACAAAGGTGTTAAAAATAATAACCATTATTATTATTACAAGAGTTAAAGAGGTTACCAAACAGTACAAATATGCATAACGTATAAATACGTATGACGTATAAATACATAGAGCATACGTATACATCCGTGAAACCGGGGACTAATTGAAAGAAAAATGTGCAATTAAGCCCTTTTGGTAAAAATTGATTAAATTGGAGGGCAAATTGACCTAATTGCACTTTAAGACTTTAGAATCCAATGTCATAGCTTATAAAAAGTGAGAATTGAAAACTAAAAGACTCGAAAATGATTTTTTTTAGGCTCGGTTCGGGTTTATGTTTGTGAAGGAACATAGTGACCCGAGCCGAATTTTTGAGATTTAAAGTGACACACTTGAAGAGGAAATTAAAACAAAATTATCGAATATTTTTGGGTATTTTTCTGACCACGAATGGTATTTTTTTGATTTTTTGGGTATTTTTATAATTAAATAAACTCGAAAAATATTAAAAATACCGAAAAATATTTTTTTGTTCAAAATTGGTTCCTAAGGTTAAACCAAAGCTTCCAAAGTTGATTTTGTGATTTTATGACCTTTTTTATATTTTTAATTAATTTTAAAGAATAAAAATCACAATAATAAATGGTAAAAACTCAGGTGTCAACAGTCATCTTCTGTATCAGACACATATTCATCGTCAAATTGTCGCTGCCATCTGGGTTGCGCCCTAGGCTCATCTCGCTGATTTTGTGGCCTCCCTTGTGGTGGCTCTTGTTCACCATCAAGCCTCGTCTCACACCTCACAACTCGGTTGCTAAGAGCTTCAAGTTGTAAGCTCAACTGTCGGATGCCTGCTAAAATCGCATTATCCCTTGGATTGGTGACATCCTCCCTTTGATTTACGCTTTCTTGGTCTGCCATGATTTTTTTTTAACCTGCAAGAAAATGTTAGAAATAAAAGAAATCTCACCACACTCCCTCACGTGTTTCGCTCAAGATGTTTGTCACTCCCCTCGTGTTTAACTCAATCTAGGCTTTTTCTTTCCTCAATTAAACTCACACCTCTTGCCTTTTTCCTCTCGTTTTTCTTCTTCAAGCTCTTTATCAGACTAGAATTCCATTCTCACAAGCTCCTCATAATAGTCGACTAAACCACCAAGCAAGATCAATTCAGCAATATACTGCTCAATTCAGCAACTTTTGCTAGATTTGAATTCAGGTTAATGTTTGCTGCTATTTTTTTTATTCGGTCCAACTAACAATAATAATAATAAAAAGAAACGAGTCGTCCTCTTGATTTTTTTTTCAGCCTTTTTTTTCGATTTTTTTTGTTTATCGATTTTTTTTTCTCACCGATACTCTTTTTTTTTCACTGATTTTTTTTTTGCTGAATTTTTTTTTGACGAACTCAATACAATCAAAACAACTAGGACCAAAAACCTTAATTTTATAAACCCTAGATCCCTAATTCAGAATCCTAATTCGATTAGTAACAGATCCCCAATTCTATAAACCCTAATTTTATAAACTCTAGATTGCTAATTAAAATTAGTAAAAGAAAGATAACTAGATCTTGTAGAACCAGCTCTGATACCAGATGATGTGAATCGCTGCGGAAACTGATCGTTCTACGAAGATCCAAGGGTTGCGAATTGCTAACCTTAACCCCCAATCGAACCTGTGATTGGTAACCTCGGTATGAGCGTGACCTGTTGACGAACCTGTGTCAACCAATCCACGCTATAGACGCCACGAACAAGAAAATTCGCGATCTTGCTCGATAAGTCGATCGATCGCCACAAGGAAGCCTTGATAAGATCTAGTCTTCAAGAGAACTTGAAGAAGAGAAAACCTCTCTGTATAAAATTCTGAATTAATGTTATGTTTTCAGAAACTCATAAACACCCTTATATATGGTGCTAACCCTAAAAGGCAAAAATTACAAAAATACCCTTAATTAATAAAAATTCGCCTAAAAATAGAAAAAAGCCTAAAAGTCCATCTAAATGATGCTGAATGGTTGAAATTCATCGCAGTTCATGGCGAAAGGCCATGAGTATTGATCAGGACGACGTTTCTCTTCAGCTGACCAAATTTGAGCTCATTCGGAGCTCGTTAGCCCTAATTCCGTTCAGAATTCGCAAGGCTAAATGTAATCATGTTGTGCCAAGGAGCTTCAGAATCTTCAATTCTCGAATCAAGATCACCTCCACTCCAAAGATCTTGAACCATGATGCCGATAGCTTGCTTGAATTCCCTCGCTCTCGCTCGAGTAATTGGACCAAGCGGATAGAACAACGAGTCCCTAGCACCTCCTCCTCGATATGTTTCGATGTCCACATCAGAGTCTCTTCCAAACTCGTGTTGCGTAGTTCTTAAGTCGTCGATAAGGCTAATTCGAGTAGAATGGGTGCTGGAATATGCTGGTTTATGGCCGAAATGGTGAACTGATTGTACTGGTTAGGGCACGTACGATCGTAGGATTAAGCGAGACTATGTGGTAGAAGGGAAACGTGTTGTCTAGAGCGCCAAAGACAAGAATAGGAAGGTTCGGCCAGGTAATTAGATAGCCGGTATAGTTGAGGGTGGTCGGTTTCTCTTGAGCGTGGATGAGTTGGGATTACGAATTAAGAGTCTCAAGGAGCTTGGCTTGAGAGCGTATAATTTATATTTGACTCTCTATCTGGTACGTGGCCCCCTATAGTTCAGGAGTAGCGCCGAAGAAGCTAGTAGAAGCTACGAGTACATGTTTGGTTCAAGTAGTTAATGGTTGTTTTGAATTGTAGTAGGGGCAGCAGAGAATAGGAGTGTAACCCCCATACTTTTAGCTAGCCGAGAAGAGTCAATATGGGTGATTTACAATTTGAAAGAGACAATGAGTCGGAATTGGTAATGGATAGTTATCAATTATTCAGTAATGAGGAGGGATTGTACAAGGATTAAAGTGAAAATATAAGGAACCGGTTAGGACAAGCTTAGAGCAAGGATGGTCCTAATGAATAATGACTCGGTTAGGGAAGAATAGATTGGGTGCTTCTTGAACCAAGTGGTACCAACGGTGGTTGGTAACTAATAAACAGTATTATATATGTATATAGCCTTTTGGGTTATATAAAGAGTACATAAACAGTGGGGTAACACGGAAATCAAGTTCTTAAATTGTTAACCTTAAAATCCAGTACAACTTTTGAGACAAGCATAAAGAAGAATAGCAAGGAAAGAATGCTGGAACTTGAAGTGATCTGTGCATTTAGCATCACGAATTACGGCGTGGCATGGTAACTTGAGTGTCATGAACTAGCTTTCATTGAAATCCATGGTGCCCCAGATTGAAGGGGGATGCCCATGGGATGTGTGCGGGGAAGCTATGGCCAGTGCCACGAAGCCTCGGAGCGAGGAGTCACAAGACCGGACCAACTCTCTACTCTGAGTGGATGGACAATTGGTCGGGGTGGACTTGCATACATAACAGTCATGTGCTGCATACTCACTGCCCGTACATAAGCACTAGTGCATTGTTTATCGTAAGTGAAACTCGAACATTGTTATAATGTGTAGTGTTTTGTAATGACTTTGGAACTAAACACAGAAAAGCTGAATGAACTTACTCGTTATTCCGCTGCTCCTTATTGACTTAACTAATTCCCGAAGGACTAGAGGAGGGGCGACACGAGATTGGACGTTTCTCTTGCTGAGCAATGAGCTCACTTTGTTGTCGTTTCTGTTGGAAAGTTCAACTCAAAAGCTTAAACTGATAGGTGAAGGAGATCAAATGAATATAAAGAGCATTTAGAATGCTTTGTTAAGCAATGTGAGACATACTTCAACACCCCCACTCACGTGCTAGCCGGATTACGAGCGGCACGTGAAATTTTGACTACGCACATTCACATGGAGTTTTTGAGGAATTTTTTTACCACGCATATTCGCGAAAGGAATAAAACTGGCTCTGATATCATGTTGGAAAGTCCAACCCAAAAACTTAAGCTAATAGGTGAAGGAGATCACATGAATATAAAGAGCATTTAGAACCCTTTGTCAAGCAATGTGGGACATACTTCAACAGTTAGCAAACATGCCGGAAGTACCAGCTAGGCGTTTTGGAGTCCCAGTAGATTATGGGGCTACATACTAGGGGTGTCAAAATCGAACTGAAAACTGAACCAAAAACTGAACTGAACCGAACCGAACTAGAATTTCATACTTTTCTAGTTCAGTTCAGTTTTTGGTTTGGATAGTGAAAAAACCACATTCCTTCTAACCATTTCGAATCTTTTTGGTTCAGTTCAGTAGTTAACCGAACCGAACCGTGCAAGATTCTTCTTCGTTCATGGTTTAATATACCTTTTTCTTTTGTTTTTTTGTTCCTTTTTGGTGGCTGAGTGCTAGTGGAGCCGCCAGCACTACTGAGGGTCGACGACACTAGTCGGAGGCGAAAGAGGGGTCGCGGCCCCAGACGAAGGCGAGGCTGGCGCAAGCCCTCGCGGTGGCGGGCGAGGGTCGCGAGCCCTCGCCTTGCCAGATCTGGCGATTGAGAGGCATGGCCAGATCGGGCGTTGATGAACCTGGCGATGGCAAACCATCTGGAGGGTTGGTGCAGACGATAAAGTCGAAGTTGCGAGCATGAAGAAGACGAAGAAGCCATACGCGAAGATGAACAGGGGCTTGGTGGAATGAAACCTCGTGGCAGATTTTGAAGAAATCCTAATCCCCCATTTGGATGTGGACCTCCAAGTAGCAAGGAACATGGAATCAGTAAAATCGGCGCCGTGATTCAAGGGAACCAGTCAAAGACAAACATGAAGAACCGAAGAGCGAGGAGGAAGAGGAAAATGGAACATGGGGGTAGCGAAAGGATAAGATTCTCATAACGCCAGATCTGGATTTTGATTGGGAGGGGGAGTTATAGGATTCTCAGGACGCAGATTTGGAATTCTTTTTTGGGAGGGGATCGTGGGATTCTCATGATGCAGATTGGGGAGTGATGGGAAGAAGGAGAAAAACTAAAAAAAACTGAAAACCGAACTGAACCAAACCGAACTGAACTGGATTTTTATTTCGGTTCACATTCAGTTCAGGGCGAGTTCGGTTCAGTTCAAGGTTATATTTCAATGATTCAGTTTGGTTCGGTTTTTCAGAAAATCGAACCGAACTGAACCATTGACACCCCTACATACCATGAACTTGTTCACCTGGATGTCCCACATATAAAACTTGTTGTGTATGTTACAACTCTCTGGGCAGATGGAGTACCCGTAGGCATAGTCCCTTATCGTTGGCATGCATTGTACATATCTGTCGGGGAGCAGCTAGTAGGACCTTTTCCCTATTCCGTGTTCAATGCGCCCGAGGAACCAATCCTGATTGAAGACTCAAGTGATGAGGACGACCCACAAGAAGAAGATCAACTCATGACAGACCCGTCCGAGGAGTACACGACGAGGTGGATAACTAGAAGATTTACTCTTTTTGGATGTTGGCAGTATGTATATGGGGAGTAGACGCCTCAAACATCCTAGACGCGTCAACTGATTTTTGAAACTAGTATCTAAGCTTGTATAGATCTTCCGTTGTGAATAGCTAAAATTAAATGGTCTTCGGTGGTTCCTTTCACCCTTATTCCTAGTCTGAATGTCCAGAGTCCAATGAGTGAAATTCGACTTTGTTTTATCTTTAATACTAACAGCCCCATTGCCTGCATGTTTACGTCGTTATTAAGGTAATTAGGGAAAGCGGGGAATTGAACTCGGAAGATGTGGCGATCTGGGACGCCACAATTCCTCTTTACCGACTTCATCTGACACGACGTTCACACTGATCAGATGGTAAGCACTTGATGTGATCCAGTGAAATTGAGCTAGGGTCTTCAATTTTCTACTTAAAGTACTATTTGGATACAAAAGGAAACCAGTCGAAAGGCAGGTACGCCAAGCCTTTCATCGGTGCATATGATGTACTGAACAAGGATAACCAATCTTACCTGGGAAAAACAACCACATCAGGAATATTCACTGCTTTGTGTAAACTGTTTTGGGGCTTTCCATGGAAAGACCTCTCGTCGTAATCCATTGTCACGTTTTCCTGCATGAGTAATACCACAGTAACCAACATGATAAGCGAGGCTGTCCTCATCCTACAGGCAACAAATGATTTCAACAAAATGTCAAGCGTGACATAAATTACCCCACAGATGGCCACAAGTTCGTCCACAAGTTCTTGTGGAACCTCCTTGTGAGAGCCTTTCACCAGATATGCTGTGTTGCGTTTAACCCCCCCTTGACACCTCTGAAATCAAAAGAATAATTGCCACCAAATCAAGATCCCCACAAGCCCATTAAAAGTTGGAATGGGAAGAAAATTCATGAGCACTAGAAAGCAAAGGATCAAGAATTGAAAATTTATCACCCCATTATTCTTTGTTTAAATGCTGAGAAACTAAGAGAAAAACAGAGTAAGTTCGACTACAGAAAACTTCCAGTAAAAACATACGGTTAACGAATATATGTATACATTTGGCGAAGAAAAGAGAGTATATATGTCCACAATATAAAACGGTAGAGACTTAAAGTAACCATAGCTAGTTCAATTACTTTTTTCTAACCTAAAAGATTCCACCTTCATATCAGGAAAACAGAAGCTGAAAATCAGTCTGTAGCCAAAGCATTCAATGAATTCAAATCCTGAATAATCGAGCAGGTATTGAAAATTTCTGGAGAATCGTGGGAATTTGCCATATATTAATTCCTGCGTGAGATTTTCAACTATCACAGTGATGGTATTGGTCATTCATAGTCCACGGGCAGAATGACCCAACACCAAAGAGAGCACAATCATAAACTGCTAAATCAGAAGTATGACGGAAAAAGCTGAATCTAGCAGGGAGTGTAACATGACACGACACCCATCGTGCGGAAGAAGTGCAATTGTCAACCACTCGACAATGTCTCCATGGAGCAGAAAGCTTTTTACTCCATGTCCTCAACAGTGAAAATCCTTGTTTGCCTGCATGAAGGTATAAGATGAAGCAAGATTCTTCTGCCACTGCATCCAGATGGGGAGCTTCGCAGAGCGACGGCTCAGGACGGCTAAGAACGAAGAAAAAGCGATCCGGCCGGCGCGGCAACAGCGAGGGGGACCGAGGCGCTCGACTACAGCCAGAACCGACGGCCGTCGCTTCCGCCAGACACGGCAGTGAAACCGTAGAGGATGACCCTGGAAGAAGAGGCGCGCAAGCAGCTGAACCACGAATTGAAAGCCATGGCGGCGGCCGCGTCAGCGGAGATGATGACAAAGAAGAATCACGAGAGGGGTCGTGAGATTTGAGAGAGAAATGGGAGGGGGTCACAGGAACTGGAAGCAGAAGAAGCTGATAGAACAAAGCGAGGTCAAAGATTTGCTTTGTTTAACTTGAATAGAATGTGTGCCAGCCCCAAAATTCCTTTTTTCTTATGGAATGTGTGCCAAAATGCACTTCCCACGTCGTAAAATCTCCACAAGAAAAAGGTTATACCTGATCCTATTTGCCTAGTTTGCCGTCAAGTTCCGGAAACAATCGAACACCTCTTCACGCAGTGCAATTGGACAAAGACCATCTGGGAAGACCCGAGAGTTAGTATTGACACATCTCCATGGAAAATTACGCGAATCGACAAGTGGATCTCAGAGGTACTTACTGATAATTCATGGGCAACGCAGAAAGAGAAAATCGCAAGCTTTCTCTGGCAAATCTGGAAGTCTCGCAACTCTCTCATCTTCCAAGGACAAAAGATCAACCCTCTGTCCACCATAATCGACGCCTTAGCCTTGCACAAAGACGAGTCCTTTAACCAGCAGAAGGCATCAGTGGTGGTAAAGAACGAATCTTTCGAAGCAAGAAAGTGGTTACCTCCAGATCAAAGTGGGCGGAAATTCAACGTCGACGCTTCGTGGTCTGAGGGAGAATCCGAAGCTTCAATAGTCGGCATCTGCAGGATAGCAATGGAACACCGGTAGATGGATTTGCCTTGATGATCCGAGCAGATTCTGCCGCCACCGCCCGCCAGCCGCCGATCGCCCGGCCGCTGTCCTCCACCGATCACCACCGCTGGAAATTTTGTTAATAATGTTTAAAAATTAAGAATTTCAGAAGTAAAACTTTTATCAACCAGCTTTCTTTGATCAGAAATTAACTTTTGATGGTACTTCTTAGTTGAAAAATCAACTTCAGCTTCAGAAATGATTTCTTTTGCATAAGTGTTTCCATGCGTGCCCTGAGAGAGATACTCGAGCGTACTTGACCGAACTAAAGAGAGAAGTTGCCTGGTGGGATCTGAATTTCCAAGTGGTAGGTGTCATCATCAATCTGGATCGTTCATTTTGAATTAGACAGCCCAAATTTAATGCCCTCCTTTTATGATTGGAAATCCATTTCTTACCTTATGTACTTGTTTCTGACTATCTCTCAACAGTGGAAGGCCTCCACAAGGTGGACCAAAGTCCATGGCCCATAAGGAATGTGCTGGAAGATTGTTGTGAATTGTTGGCCCAACTTAAGGAGGTTCAAGTCATTGTTGCGCCTCGTGAAGCTAATCGGTGCGCGAATTGAATCGCAAAAGGCCATAGACTCGGGTCTCTTTCCCTAACTGGCTATTTTGTTATGTTTTGATGCTAGCAGTACTATGTTTCAAGAACTTTAGCTAATGAAAATTTGTTTATTTCGACAAAACAAAAACTTGAATAGAATGACCCAATGCCCTAAAAAGTAAAAAGCATTTGTGATAATATGTATCCAAAAAAAAAAAATTACCTCATAAAAAATCTCCAACTTTTATTTTTATTTTAATTATACCCCAAGCTTTTACTTTTATCTTAATTCTACCAACCTAGTATCCAAAAAATTCTCAACTATATCATATGTCCCATGTTATATCCAAAACTTTTTTGTCTTATAAAAAAATTACAGCTTTTACTTTGTTTCAATTCTACCACCGCTAGCCTTTCGTTTATAATAGCCATTATTTAATCTTATGCGGCATTTTCACGTCAATAATGAATTACACCTCAGCAAAGTTGACGTGAAAAAATCTCGAACTTCTTTTCTGTTATTTTCTTCCCCTACATATTGCAACAATATACATAATCACTCAAGACGGCACGTTTCGTATTATGTTCGGCACTTAATAGCCCAAAGAACGGCCAAACATCGAACATGAGATTAGGAAGTGACGTCCACAAGTATTTTCACTTTCTCGACAATGCACTTATTTTGATAACATCTTTTAGAGGAAAGAAAATCATGGATGCACAGTGCATCGGTAGATCACACAATTGATTGCAGCTACCAACATTGAACTTATTTGTATAGTCACGGTAGTGATATTCAGGCGAACTATCTAAATTTTGAAGATTAATTGGTAAGTTCGACAAGAAAATTCGAGCAACATAAGATTAATTAAATGTGGTTATGAATGAAAGTATGGTGGTGGTAGAATTAAGATAAAAGTAAAAGTTTGTGATTTTTTATTAGATAAAAAAGATTTTGGATATAATTGAGACAGATGCTAAAGTTGAGAGATTTTTTGGATATTAGACCGGTAAAATTGGAACAAAAATAAAAGTTGGGAGTTTTTATGAGGCAAAAAAAATTGGATATAATTGCAAAAGTTGAAGATTTTTTCTGGGTATTATGCCTAAATAGGATTAGAGAGTTTAGAGAATTTCTTTCTGAAGTCGTTAAACCAGAAAGGATCGGACACGAACGTCGGGGAAACTGATAAAATTGATCATGTTTGGCTATCGATTAAGCACGATGCTGTTCATTCTCCAACTGCCAATGTTTTTATCATTGCGAAATTCGAAAATAGGAGACTGCACATGTACACATGTAACTTTGCCAGTTCTAGTTAAAGGGAAGGGGTTATGAGAAAATAGTTCGAGGATTGCAGTATGGGCCCAACCGAAGATCGGCTCATTTAATCGTCATTGAGGGATGAAGATGAACCGGTTGGCAGCTTCATTTAATTTTATATTCTCCGTGGAAAGGGTTTGTCTTGGACGTGGTTGTTGGGGCTACCAAGTAGCGAAGGGAAAGATGAAATATGTGAAAGGAGTAAACGAGTAGGGGTGAGCATGGTTCCTGGGTAGAGCCGGGAACCGGAGAACCGAATCGCCGGTTCCGGTCCGGTTCCCGGTTCCGAAGTGCCCGGTTCCGGTTCTCAGTTCCTTATTTTGAGGAACCGGTGATTCCGGTTCCGGTTCCCGGTTCCACTATGGAACCTACTCGGAACCGGAACCGGAACTGTATGTTATTAAACAAAAACCTTAATTTCCAATGCAAATTTTGCAGAAAGTTACGACGATTTCTGTAGAGAAGTGCGCGAAAGAGCGAGAACTTCCTCATCTACTCTAAAACATTCAGTCTGCAGTTGATAAGCTGGGAAGAATCAGTGAAAAGTAGGACAACAACACGATCCGCTCACTCTGACGTACTCGAATGCAGGGCCACCAGGGAAGCATGCACACCATCCTTTATCTTGATCAGATTTTCGTGCTTCCCCTTTTCCGCGATGACTCCGTCTTACCACGGCGATCATGTCGGCGCCCTTGATGGTGGACAAGCGGTGGGCTACGACAATGACTCGGTCCAATGCGTCCTGGACTACTCGTTCCGATTCGGCGTCAAGGGCACTTGTCGCCTCATCAAGGAGCAACACTTTCGGCGCCTTCACTATGGCTCTTGCAATTGCCACCCAAACAGCAGTTCCGTGAGTTTTTTTTTTTTTACTTTGGAATTTGGATGATTAAGTGCAGGTTCTCGGGTACCCTGAAATCGGAACCGGAACCGGTGACAGGGTAGGTTCCAGGTTCCACAGTATGGTGGGTAGGTTTCAGGTTCCAAAAAATGAGGAACCTGTACCAACGGGTAGGTTCCAGGCTACCTGGAACCTACCCGGAACCTGGAACCGCTCACCCCTATAAACGAGGGTGGGTGTGGAAATGGTAAACTTTAGGGTTAATGCGACAACTCCCTCTCCCAGTTCCAGCACATCCTCAAACCTCAAATATTAAATGCGTGATGAGCGACTGAATCCGTCGTCTCCCACACCCGTCCTTCCTTGCTTGCTCCCGTTCCTTTATTCTCGACAATTGGACCTAAATGTACTTTAGAGGATTGCAGTATGGGCCCAACATAGGCTAGGCCTGAAGTGGCTTACTGGGTTTAGATTTATAAACCAAATACGGGCTGGGCCCTAAAACTGATCGTGATGGGAATAAATTTGGGCCCAATACGGACATCAAAAGGAAGATTAGTTAACTTATTGGGCCTAGATTTATAAACCAAATACTGGATGGGCCCTAAATCTGATCGTGATTGGAATAAATTTGGGCCCAATACGGACTGGGCCTGAATTCTCGTGCCACCATAGTGGAGCATGGGCTTAATGAACATTATTGGGCCTAACATAATGGACCAATATTGGACTTGGCGTGAACAATCTCAATTTATGGTCAAAAATGATTTTTTTTCGACCAAAAAAAAAATTTCCCTGCTTCGATTTTTAAAAAAATTAAATTAAATTTTTAATAATTTTAAAATAGAAAAATAAAATTACCTAACCAATCGAATTTTTTCAGAAGTCGGGATAAATTTTAGCTCCAAAATAATTTCTCAAGGTTTCAAAATAATTTCTGAAGCACCGGATGATCTGGATTCCCTGCCATGACCCATGTGAGAGGAGAGGGGTGTGGATCGTCCAATTTCAAATTTTGAATTTCTCTCTCGCATGGCAGGGGAAAACCATGGCAGAGGATCCACTCCCCCGTCGGCGTCGCTCTCGCTTTCTCCCTCGTTGCAAAGCATCAATAAAGACGGTAAAGGTATCTTATCTCGGCTAATGCTCAAAACTTGTCAATCATCTTCTTCTTCCGAACTTCTCCCTCGCTCTGCAACAAGACGCCCTCCTCTGGAATTCGTAATCAGAGATTCTGGTTTTAGAATAGTCCCCAGTGGAGTCGCCAGTCTGTCGCGACCCTCCCGAGGCGGAGGGCTAATGGGCCGCCCGATCATTGGCTTGATCGGACGCGGGCCTCTCCCAAGGCCCATTACCCAAATCGCAACTGCTGGATATACGTGGTCAACCTTCAGTGTGGTCTAGTGACATGTGATGAGTGTACATGCCAAGGAGTCGCCACCAATCGTTTCGTGGAGGGTACGATCGGAAACCCTATCGAATAGTTGGGAGTAGTCTATTCGATCCTGCGGAAACCAGATAAATGGGTTCGGGGACTTAGTTACGCCAATTGTCAGAGTTGACGCCCTTTCGGTACCTAAGCTGAATGGTTTATCTGATCATAAGATTTCATACAGATGAGTGGGATACAGATCCTAAATCTAGGAGTTCATGCAGATGGGAACAGCTACCCTATCACTCACAATCATTAAAAGTAAGAGCGCAAATCAAGAATCCAGTACATGCGGATAAAACACATGAAATCAGTATGGCATCCCTAATAAGGCCCTATTAGCCTAGAGAAATATCAATCAAGGCTTAGGAATGATTTTGGCATGATTTGCCCATGAGGGGCAAAATCGTAATTTGGAACAGTTCGGGGAAAATTCACCTCGAAAAGGGAAATTTTGTCATTTTAGATGAATTGGGAAGTGAAAAGACAGAGGAAGTAGGATTGGCCATCAATCCAATCCATTTCCTATTTTTCTGGAATTTCCAGGATTTTTCTGGAATTTAAAAGTGATTTTACCCTTGGAGGGGTAAAATCGTCATTTTGGACAAAGATGAGAACTGAAAATCTCAAATATTAGGGTTGGTCGTCCACCTGACCCAAACCCTAACTTTAAGCAATTTTCAGAACTCGATTGAGACAAGAAAGACGATTTTCCCATTAAAGGGCAAAATCGTCATTTTGAGAAAAGAGGCGGGACTCGAAAACCCAAACCTAAGAATTGGTCGCCTACCCGACCCTAAATCTTACCTTGGCATTATCGGCCTTACCACGCATATGCAGCAGAGGCGACTTACCCCTAAAGGGTAATATCGTCAAGTCTCGGAAGAACGGATAAGAAACCCCAAAAATAGGGTTGACCAGTTGTCTGTGGTCAACCCTTGATTTTGGGGGTTTCTGGAGTGTCTAGGATTTTCCTACAATTTTTCCATATTTTTTGGAATTTTCTAGCATTTTTTTTGGATTTTCTAGGATTTGATTTTTTTTATTTTTAAAATCATTTTCCGATTTTCTTATTTAAAAATATTATTCGGACCGGGTCGACCCGACCCACTCTGGTCGGAACCCGGCCCAGACCCGGACCCGCGCGAACCCCGGCTCCAAAACGACGCCGCGTCTCATTTTTTATTTTCGGATTATCGTAATCTGATCTGACGACCTACATCACGCCGCGTGGCTTGTCCGCGCCCACTAGATCTGATTACTAGAATCTACGGTCTAGATTGAACGACGACTCTCTCGGGACCGTTTGATCTGATTACTTAAACCTACGGCTACGATTAGATCCTGAGACTCGATCTAGACCGTCTATTCTATCACCCTAAACGACGTCGCCTTCTCATTAATCCATACGACACCGTTTCCACTCTTTGTTTATTTTCTGATTTCGAAAATCATTTTCAGTTAATCCTATTTATTAATCGGACGGCCACTAGAATTTAAGTTCGATTTATCTCAGTCGTCCGATCCTTTAATTCGAATAACGGACCCTAACGGCCATGCTGACTCGACACTACGTGGACCAATCACGGGATGACATCTGGAGATTTGATCAGTTGACCACGCCATGTCAGCTTCGTCTTCAACCTCGCAACTCCGACGGAATGGACGGCTGTGGCTCTCCGGCGATGATCGTGCGGTGAAATCTTAATGGAATCACTCGAGACCAACGGCAATCGATTCGCGATTAGCTCTAGTTCGACATATCTAAGAATCGAAACATCTTATTCGCAGAATCAAGAACATCGTGCAAATCGCCGAGTACGGCCATGGAAGCTCAATCATGCGATTCACTCAAAATCAAAGAATTTCAGTCATATAATAGCATCAATGGAGGTCCAGAAGACTTACCTTCGAATTCTTTATCGGTAATATCGGACATTATCCCCAAGCTCATCATCTTGGCAATACATAGCTTCTTTACGTCTGCAGAGATCTCACCTGCTTTTGGGTATGATGAAGCGGTCGCTAGATGGTCGGTCTGCTTAAACATGTCCACCTTCAGCTGGGGGTGGTTTTCCTCATTTTCAGTAAATATTGCCCTAATTGCTTGATTATCAGGGAGCGAGTTTTCTTGTATGTTTAGAGCCACGTTGTCAAATTCCAAAATCTGACTTGTCAATCTAAGCTTGTACCTCCAACTTAAGGATATAGCAGTCATCCACATTATGTCCCATTCCGCCCATATGGTAGACACAAGTCTGGCTCTTGTCAAAATCAGGATACTTAATAGGATTTACCCTAGGTGGTTCCTTTGTCACCAAATGTTGTTCTAGCAACATCGGGAGTAGCTTGGACAAAGGCCTCGGGAGTTGAGAGAACTGCTTTTGGGGTTGCCTCTTTCTAGGCTCTTACTCTTTTTGGTGCCAACCATGAAGATCCTCCCTTGGTTGTTTTCTAGCAGAAGCTTCATGGGGCCTCATTTCTCTTAAGGCTCATTCGAACCTTTCAGCCACCTTTATCAAATGTGCGATGGTCTGACGTCCCGAGGCGTTTAACCTGTCGAGGTATTCGTAGAGGAGTGCTTTCAGGAACAAATTAATCAGCTCGTCGTCTGGGATTGACGGCTTTATTTGGGTCGTCAAAGCTCGCCACTTCTGAGCATATGTCCTGATCGATTCACCCCTTGTTTTTGAAGTTCGTAGAAGGTCTTCTCTTGTTGGGGCTGTAGTCGTGTTAAATTTGTACTGCCTGAGGAAGTCTTCTGCAAGATCTTCCTACCCATCATAATCATCCAGGTCCAATTCAATGAACCAAGCCAGAGCGGCGCCAGCTAGATTTTCTTGGAACAAGTTCATCAATAATGAAACATAGTCTGAATACTGCGCCATCTTGCGTAGATAATATTTTGAGGTGAGCACGGGGATAGCCTGTCACATTATACTTCCTCACGAAGTCTGGTTCCTTGTAGTCAGGAGGAGTCTCCACCTTGGCGAAGGGAGATATCTTGTCTAAACGAGCCAACTCATAACCTTGGCTGCTCAAGCATTCTTCGATCTTGGCTAATCTTTTAGCCTCCACCTTGATTTTTACGGTATGCTTCCCCTTTTTCCTCATTCTCGAGGTTGATAACAACATGGGACGCTTTTTGTTGAGACGGGGTGTTCGGTTCACAGATATCCTCCTCCGCCCGTTGAGTATTTCCCGTCGTTTCTTTATCAGCTATATCGGGGGCAAGTGATGGGTTTGAGTTGTTTAGGAACTACTGTCTGTCTGGCTTGGGAGGCTTCCGGCATTGCCTTAATATCAGCCATCATAGTTGCCATTGAACTATTTGATATTTCCCTATCAAAGGAAAGAAGGTTCGTGTCAGAACAGCATACAAAATGGGCAATTGGAATTGATACAATTTACCCTTCGTTCCTTGGGTCTTGGCATTTCCCTTTCATTTGGATTCTTTTGCCTTGACCTGTCGACATCTTTCAAGGAATAATATGCATATAAATGATACGTGTATGATATGCATGATGCAAGTGATCTAAGATGATTCGTGTTTGCAACGAAAAATGGATTTGTGCCTTTCACTCTATTCATAGAGAGCATTTCTTATCAAGCATGTCAATATATAAAGTTTGAATTCTTTCTTTTCGAATGCTCTTTTCAAAGAGACTTCTAACTGTTAAGAAACTTTTTCAAGTTTTCTCGAGAATTTTGCTCACAAATTGAGCCATTATGACGCTCTTGAAATCATCTATCTTAAATGCATGTGTGAGATGATATGAGAAATGGGTACTCCCTTTCTGTCATTTTGAAGTCGTTGCTTCTTGGGTGTCTTGACTCTGTTCATCACCTGAGAGGAAAAAGATAGGAAATATTATTTCCACATCTGATTGAAACTTATTTAGGAACGATACGTCCTTTTCTACCAAGAGGGATGACTCGACATTGTTCTTCTTGGAAGCGTTGTTGCTATGGATTTCATTCCATTTACGTTCCATGTGTGATAACTATTGTTTCAGGGACTTGCCCCACGTATCACCATGGCAAATCTGATGTCTTCGACTTCGGCATGCTTTCTGGATAGGGAAATGATTTGCCCCCAGCAACTGAATATTCCACCTTGAGTTAGCTGATTTAGCCATATGAAGCTCCATTGTATCA
Organism: Rhodomyrtus psidioides; assembly: GCA_021437785.1. Taxonomy (NCBI): domain Eukaryota; kingdom Viridiplantae; phylum Streptophyta; class Magnoliopsida; order Myrtales; family Myrtaceae; genus Rhodomyrtus; species Rhodomyrtus psidioides. The sequence goes on along the minus strand of JAILYB010000059.1, from coordinate 3,607,987 downwards.
CGCTAACGCCTTCCTTGTTGGTTGAGTCAATCACTTCCATGTCAGGTGATTTTGACGTTTGACATTCTTCAATCTATTCTGACACATGTCTTCAACTATCATTCTCTGTATATGAAAGAGAAACATCTCAGTCATTTGTATGAAATGGAATCAGAATAAGGGACAATTTACTCCCTTTTTGTGACAACAGAGGATGAAACTTCATCGTAATTATCCGAAGGTCTCGGCATTTGATGTTGCACGATGCTCGACACTTTTTGGGTTCTGTCACTCTCCTTGAGGTTGGGTGATCTTTCGCCACTTTCGCTCTATTGATGCATTTCAATCTGTTTAGAGAGGAAGAAAAATGTTTGACTTTTGATTATGAAAATCAATTACTAAAACAAGTACTCCCTCTTGATTCAAAGATGGGCAACGATCATCTCTTCATGGTCTTTTCGATTTGTCATGACTTCATGCCATTCCTCAAGCACCCCTACAACTCGAGATCCACAAGTGTAGATTTATCTCTATTTGTGTACATTTACACCTTGAAGTGTTGCTTCGTAAATAAGCATTCAGTTTTCTTCATCCCTACATATAGAAAAGGAGATGATCGTTTCATATCTTGAGAGGATTGAAATGAGGAACGATATACACCCTTTTATGGTTGAGTGATCATCAATCTCGTGGTGGGAAACACGAGTATTTGGACTCGTTGAGACGTGCTTCAATTGGCGATCATGCCATGTCACATTGGCCTCTAGTTTTGAGGGTTCCCAGTTGAGTCTTCTTTAAAGGGACAAATGTCGACCTCACACAATCCTTTTATTTCACCTACATGATATGAGGAAGGAATACGTCAATTGTTTGCACAACAGGCTCTAATTGAAACGATAACAGATTTACTATCCCCAGAGTTTATTTCCCCAGCTCCCATCACTTTGAGCATCAGAGATGAAGGAATGTTCCTTAACGGTCCCCACTCATTTTTTTATAATCACCTGCAAGTGTGAGTGACTATGTTATTGTTTAAACAAATCAATTTAATTTGGAACGAATACACCCTTTTCGACTTAGAGAGGTCGATCCAAATCAGGCATACCCTTTTTCATGTTGTCTTGTTTTGGGCTCATCATTGTCGATTCATCTTATTTTGGAAACCCCATGGGTGGCTCCTGATGAAGACGCATCTCCTTTCATGTTACAGGGAAAACAAGCCTCTCATTATTGGCCTTCAGCCATTTTGACCTGTTGGCAAAAGAAATAACCAAACAAGTCAAGTATAACACTCGAAGTTTTTATTGGAACGATTACAGTTTTACCATCGTTCGATCACATCTCGCATGCGATTAGATGAAGGAATCTTCAATAAATGTATGTCATGTATAACCTGTCAGAAAGGAGACACACTTAGCATTTTACATAGCAAAGACATCTCTCAATGAGGTCGCCTCTTATAATGAAAGCAAGGCGACAATACATATCCCATAATCCTTATTTACGGGCTTCTGATGTCCGCCAAGATTTCAAGATAAGAGGATACGTCATTAAAAGATCGATCCATGGTCATCAATCAAACACCCATTTAATTCCCAACATTTAATACGCAAATGGGGGCATTAATCTTGAAAGACTGCTTTGTCACATTTTTCTAGTAAAAATCATGTGATCATTATTTTAAGAAATCACTATACAAAATGTGATTGCAAACATGGCTTTAACTTTGTGCCCCAAAATCTCGAATTGTAAGAATTTTAGACATAAAAAATGTCATCTTAATCCATGATTGAAAATTTGGATGAACCATCTATTCCGTAGGGACGGGTTAGAAGTGTTTCAACTTTGTATCTAAAATTCATTGTCAAAAACTTTCATTTGTAAACTCAAACACCCAGGGCATTCGGTTGATTTTCATGAATTTTCTATCATGAAATTTCACTAGAAAGTGAACAAGTAGAGAGAGAAGTCATACTTACAGTGATTTTTTTGGTTTTAGGTATACCAACCTCTCATAGACACGCGCATGAGACAAGTGGGTATACTCTAAGAAATCAAAAATCAGGTGAGGGACCTACGGCTCAGGCTCCCACGATCCACACGAGGCAGATTCCTCCCCAAGGGTACCTACCCAAGAGGGCTAGATATCGCCAATGCAGATGGCAGGCGGGAACGAACACGAAAGTCTCAAGTGCCATCAAACACAAGATCCTTTTCGCATCCTTTCCCTATCTAAGGTAACCTAAGGGTGGTTGCAGTCGGGGTTTGACCGCCAGTGTGTGCGATGTGTCGTGATCATCACAATGCAAAGTCATGCACAGCAGTTTGTATCAAACACCGCTTCAGTAAATGCATAAAGTAAACATACATTCCCAACTCCAACCTGCAGGAAAAATGTCAACAATCACTCCACCCCTTATTTCTCCAATCTGCAAAAACATCTAACACAATGGTTAGTGTACGTACCTCACCTTCGAGAGCATCTACAGAAAATAAGGTCAGATAAACCAAACAACTTTTTAATCGGCTCAAGTCCTCTGGAATTCGTAATCAGAGATTCTGGTTTTAGAATAGTCCCCAGTGGAGTCGCCAGTCTGTCGCGACCCTCCCGAGGAGGAGGGCTAATGGGCCGCCCGATCATTGGCTTGATCGGACGCGGGCCTCTCCCAAGGCCCATTACCCAAATCGCAACTGCTGGATATACGTGGTCGACCTTCAGTGTGGTCTAGTGACATGTGATGAGTGTACATGCCAAGGAGTCGCCACCAATCGTTTCGTGGAGGGTACGATCGGAAACCCTATCGAATAGTTGGGAGTAGTCTATTCGATCCTGCGGAAACCAGAGAAATGGGTTCGGGGACTTAGTTACGCCAATTGTCAAAGTTGACGCCCTTTCGGTACCTAAGCTGAATGGTTTATCTGATCATAAGATTTCATACAGATGAGTGGGATACAGATCCTAAATCTAGGAGTTCATGCAGATGGGAACAGCTACCCTATCACTCACAATCATTAAAAGTAAGAGCGCAAATCAAGAATCCAGTACATGCGGATAAAACACATGAAATCAGTATGGCATCCCTAATAAGGCCCTATTAGCCTAGAGAAATATCAATCAAGGCTTAGGAATGATTTTGGCATGATTTGCCCATGAGGGGCAAAATCGTAATTTGGAACAGTTCGGGGAAAATTCACCTCGAAAAGGGAAATTTTTTCATTTTAGATGAATTGGGAAGTGAAAAGACAGAAGAAGTAGGATTGGCCATCAATCCAATCCATTTCCTATTTTTCTGGAATTTCCAGGATTTTTCTGGAATTTAAAAGTGATTTTACCCTTGGAGGGGTAAAATCGTCATTTTGGACAAAGATGAGAACTGAAAATCTCAAATATTAGGGTTGGTCGTCCACCTGAACCAAACCCTAACTTTAAGCAATTTTCAGAACTCGATTGAGACAAGAAAGACGATTTTCCCATTAAAGGGCAAAATCGTCATTTTGAGAAAAGAGGCGGGACTCGAAAACCCAAACCTAAGAATTGGTCGCCTACCCGACCCTAAATCTTACCTTGGCATTATCGGCCTTACCACGCATATGCAGTAGAGGCGACTTACCCCTAAAGGGTAATATCGTCAAGTCTCGGAAGAACGGATAAGAAACCCCAAAAATAGGGTTGACCAGTTGTCTGTGGTCAACCCTTGATTTTGGGGGTTTCTGAAGTGTCTAGGATTTTCCTACAATTTTTCCACATTTTTTGGAATTTTCTAGAATTTTCTAGCATTTTTTTTGGATTTTCTAGGATTTGATTTTTTTTTTTTAAAAAAATCATTTTCCGATTTTTTTATTTAAAAATATTATTCGGACCGGGTCGACCCGGCTCCAAAACGACGCCGCGTCTCATTTTTTATTTTCGGATTATCGTAATCTTATCTGACGACCTACATCACGCCGCGTGGCTTGTCCGCGCCCACTAGATCTGATTACTAGAATCTACGGTCTAGATTGAACGACGACTCTCTCGGGACCGTTTGATCCGATTACTTAAACCTACGGCTACGATTAGATCCTGAGACTCGATCTAGACCGTCTATTCTATCACCCTAAACGACACCGTTTCGAAAATCCATACGACACCGTTTCCACTCTTTGTTTATTTTCTGATTTCGAAAATCATTTTCAGTTAATCCTATTTATTAATCGGACGGCCACTAGAATTTAAGTTCGATTTATCTCAGTCGTCCGATTCTTTAATTCGAATAACGGACCCTAACGGCCATGCTGACTCGACACTACGTGGACCAATCACGGGATGACATCTGGAGATTTGACCAGTTGACCACGCCATGTCAGCTTCGTCTTCAACCTCGCAACTCCGACGGAATGGACGGCTGTGGCTCTCCGGCGATGATCGTTGTTGACACCTAATTTTTGACCATATATTATTGTGATTTTTATTCTTTAAAATTAATTAAAAATATCAAAAAAGTTCATAAAATCACAAAATCAACTTTGGAAGCCTTGGCTTGGCCTTAGGAACCATTTTGACCAAAAAAATAATTTTTATAATTTTCATTTTTTTTTAATATTTTCGAAAAATACAAAAAAAAGAAGAAGAAAATCAAGAAAAATAATATTTGAGGTCACAAAAATTATATAAAAATAGTCGGTATTTTTATTTTTATTTTGTCTATTTTCTGACCTCATAAAAAAGTAAAATTCAGGTTCGATTTTAGGTGTTCTCTGATCACCATAAAATCGAATTTGGCAAAAATATTAGTAATAATTAAAAGGAAAATGTGAAACATCATCATTTAAAAGAAAAAGCAAAAAGAAAAAGTGTGTGTTTAATTAATGATTTTATCTCTCTTTTTATTTATTTATTTTATTTTATTATATTTTATTTTCTCTTTCTCTCTTTTTCATTTTTTCTTTTTCTTCTTTTTCTTTCTTTTCTTTCCCACGGCCGCTCCCCATCTCTTCCCTTTTTCGGTTTCCCACGACACCTTGGCCCGCGGGTCTTCTTCTTCATCTTCCATTTTTTTTAGTTGAAGGTACCCCCAACGACGAAGGGACCCGACGATCCTCCACCTCCTCTGTCACCGTCGCACCAAGCCGGACCGCCGCGGAGCCGCCGAAAACCACCAGAGAAAGCCAGCGAACAGCCCTACTCCGTTTCAGGTCTAGGACTGCCGCGGCTATAGCGGCTGTTCTTCACCTCCAGCGGCTGCCCATCCCCCTTCCGCCGGCCATCTTGTGCGGCCACCACCTCACCAGACCATCACCGACCCTCCACCACATCCTCGCCAGTCCGTCGCCGCTCCCTAGCACCGCCGTCACAGCCAGAGCTACCAGGATCGCAGGAATAGCCACCCGGAACTGGTTGCTCTGTTTTGCACCAGTTTCGGGTCTGCTTCTGCCCAGCCTTCTCCGACGCCTCTCAGCCATAACCACTGCTACCACACCATCCCTCTAGCTTCCTTCAACCTCCCTCGACTGCTTCGCGCCGCTTGCAACCGCCACGGCTTCGTCGTAGACCCCCAAGTCAAAGCTCTGCTTTTTTTTTTGGTGTCTTGTTTTCCCGCCGGGCTCTGTTCGGGCGGAGCTCCATCTTTCCACCGCCTTCCTCCGCCCATTTCTAACCACAAATATGGCCCTCGGATCCCCACAGATCTCTACCATCAACCATCCGAAGCTCCGACGCCGTTGAGTCCCGGACAGACTCCAAACCGAGGCTGGCCTGTCTCTTCCGTTCTGTCGACGCCCCTTATTTTTTTGTGCTGTTTCGCTTTTGTTCGAGGCTACCTCACCGTCGACGAGGTCCAAAAAAAAAAGATGACGGCGTGGCCCTCGTTGGACTCGACCCGAGCCGAGAGCTCCCACGAGCGGTGATCTTCAAGCTTCGATGGACTTCATGTAAGTATTCCAGTGCCCTTAGTATGCTTACTGAATGGTTGGAGTCGAAGTCTAGTGATCTCGCTTCGGTATAGCTTTTACCGGAGATGCTATTTTAGGTGATTTAGTTCAGTTAGGCAAAAGAAAGAAGAAGGGACGATGAAGGAGCTTGGTCATGATAAGCTCCCTGTTCGGCTTTCAGAGTCAGTTCATAAAAAAGGACTCATGCAAAAATGGTGCAGAGAATAAAAAATAAGATAAGTAAAAAAAAAAAACTCTGAAGATCAGGAGAACGAGCGTGTGAAAGAGCGTGGAGGTTTAGGAGCTTGGGGTATAGTTTGATTCAAAACAGAAACTAGACCTAAAAAAATTCGTTGGCGATCGGCGGTGCGACGAAGTGAACGTTGATGGGTGGTCGTGCTGGTGTCGAAGTAGGCGGTCCGACGAGTCGCCAGACGTATTGGATGTGAGTGGGTTTGTCGGCGGTCATTGGCGTTGGCATTGGCCGGCGACGATCGAAGCGTCGAATGGTGAGCGTTTAGATCTCCTGCAAGTTCGTGGAAGAAGGCTTCTGGGCGGAAGGATTCACGAAGGAGTCCCAGGCAAGATGACAACCCCAAAAAAATTTATATAAAAAGAGGGAATAGGAGAAAAGCAGAATAAAAGGAATAAAAAAACAAGACCAAAGAAAGGAAAGAAGCAAAAATGTGGTCAGATTAATGGCAATGCGCACGGTGGCGTTATCCTTGCATTTTAGACTGGGCTGGACCAATTTGTTGTTTTAAATTTCGGTCTGGGCCTCTTTGTTAAGGTTTGGCCCAATTGAGGAAATGAAGAAAAGTGGAACCTGGGTTTTAAAAAATGAAGTTGGGCTGCATATTAAATTTTCGGATTGGGCTATTGAAGGAAAAATTGGAAAGAAAATTGGGCCTGGTTTAGGTTGGGGTCATATTGGGCTTTAGAATAAAAATGGGCCTTTCTTGTCTTAAACTTTGTGTGGGCTTCATGTCCCTCCCTGGCCCACGACTTTAGAAGGGTTGGGTTAAGAAGCCCAATCCGAATAATTATTTTCGGAATAATAAAAAAATAATAATAAAAACTCAAAAATTCAATAAAAAATAAAAAAAATCATAAAAAATTCAAAAAATTCGGAAAATTCAGAAAAATTCTAAAAATTTCCAGAAAATAGGAAATGGCCACATTCAACAGGCCACGACCTGTTTTGGGTCTTTTGACCCCCGATCTTTCCAAAAATGACGGTTTTGCCCTTCCGGCAAACCGTCTTCCAAAAAATTCTAAAAAAAATCCAGGAAAATCCCCAAAAATAGGAAATGGCCACAAACAACTGGCCAAGACTCATTCTGGGTGTTTTGAACCCCGACCCTTCTTAAAATGACGATTTCGCCCTTTGGGCGAATCGTCTTCCAAAAATTGAAGAAAAATCAAGAAATTCCAAAAAATTCTCAAAAATGGGAAATGGCCACAATCAACTGGCCATGGAATATTTTGGGTAATTCGGTATTCAAACCTTCCAAAAATGACGATTTTTCCCTTCGGGCTAATCGTCCCCAAAGCTTCCCATTTTACCCCTGGTTCGAAATCACATCTTCCTTAAGCCCTCATTGCTATATTAGGAAGCCTTTGATTTGAATGGATGTGCATCGACGTGATTTATTTATATACTTGATTGCGTTTTCATTTAAATTGATTGTGATTGATAGGAACAGTCTTCCAATTTGCATGAAACCCCGAGTCAAACCCATCTCACCTAAAATTGCGCCTGCATGAACTCTTAGCTAGGAAAATCACTCGCGTTAGGTACCGAAAGGGCGTTGGTAATGACACCGACGTAACCAAGTCCCCGAACCCAAAATCTCTGGTTCCGCAGAACTGATCGATCTCTCCCAATCGGTCGGTGAGGTTTCCGGTCTACCCTCCAAGAAAGACCGGTGGCGACTCCAAATGCATGCACAAGTTGCACATGCCACCACGACCACACTGAAGGTCGAAAGCGATCGACTCTTATCGTCGAATCCTTTGAATAATACTCCCGCCGCGATTTGGTATGGGCCTGGGAGGGCCCGCGCCGATCCAAAGCCCGCGATCCGCACCCTTGTGCGAGGAAAGGCCCGCGATCGGTAATCCATTAGCCGCGTCCGCTTCCGGACGGGTCGCGACAGCTGGCGACTCCGCTGGGGACTTTGTTCTAGAACCTATGGTTCTAGACCTCAAGTGGACTTAGGCCGTAATTAAAACGCTGAGTGATTTTTCTAACCATGCAGGCGCTCTTGAAGGTGAGGTAAGTCCGCTTATGATAGGTGTTATATGTTTTTGCAGATTGAAGTGATAAGGGGTGTAGTCCGTGATTAACATTCTCTTATGCAGGTTGGCGTAGGAATGTATGTTGTGTGGATGATTTGAAGCGCTGATTGATAAACTGTTGTGCATGACTTGCATCGCGATGATCACGACACATGGACACACACAACCGCTCCTAAAACCCCGGGCGCCGCCTTTAGGAACACAATAGAATGAATTGAAAATGGAATCTCCGTGAGGAAAAACACGGGGTAATCCACTTTTCAATTCCGCTCACTTCGAACTATGGATCGAGTCCCAATGCAACGATGGCTGTGCAATGGAATCGGCTCTTCCCGGAACTCGAGGTGGGAACCTTAACCTTAGGTGCCAAACCCTCTGATTTTTAGAAGTTTACCATCACTTGTTTCATGCGCATGTCTTTGGGCGGTTGGTACACCTAAAACCGCACATAAGTCGACGAGTTTGGTTGGTAAGACTCTCTATACCTCGAATCTATTACAGTTCATATAAATATAGGCATTTCATTCATTGCATTCTGGTGATTAGATTAAATGCCATTTCAAGGATAGATGTGTGTGTTTTTCCCAAACGTCCTTGATAGAAGACGAAGAGGATGATATCCCATGACAAGCACCGAGTGAGCAACAAAGGAGCCTACTATGGACATTATTGAGATATCGTCCAATGAAGATGACGAGTTGGGGCAAGTGATCCGGAAGTCACAGATCGAGCTTGGGGCATCCTTAAACGTTAGGATCACATTCCTTTGTTTAATTTTCCATTACTAGTCCTCTTGTATAGGGTTTATTTTTATCGAGGCTTTCTCTATCTCACCCCTTAGAGTGATTGTATTAGGGATCTATTGGTGTATACATTTAGATGGAGCTTGGTCGCTTTTCTTTTGACAGGTCATGGGAATGTGATAGTGGCATTTTCTCTAATCATCTGAATACTCCCAAGTCAAGTTTATAATTCCTTTAGAGGAAATTAAAATTGGAAATCCTGCACGACCTTTTTGGTCGTATAGGGTAATCCAACCCCAATTTCGCTAGAAGGAATTATACACTTGAATTGGTCCATGCATGTTTTACGTCGCTGGTAATCCACGATAATTGATCGAGAACATCGGCGTTGTTTTGAATTTAATGACGAGATAGATGTCCAAATTACTCTCGTTCTTAACAAAACGGCCTTGATTTGGATGCCGTATCTTCAATTAAATTTAAAACACGTTATTATGCCTCGCACTTTTGAGTAATTCGTTCCTCTCGAAACTGATCAAAAGCGATTATTGTGAATTACATTCCTTTCAATAGTATGCTTTCTTTCGAGGAATATTGATAGAAACTTTTCGCGCAAGATTAAAACCCTTGTAAAAGTTCTTGTCCTTATTAATCATGGGCAAGCATAGGATTGAAAGGGGTTTTTGATTTCTTTTTCAAATTATCCCTTCTGATTCTGTCTTTTTATTTGCAGGTAAAAAATAGGTAATAGAGAGAAATCTTTTCCTGGACAAGTCTAAGGCTATTATCTCATCTGATCATGAGCGAGTTATAAAATCAGGACATATTTGCTCGGCTTATTGATATTATGGTTCGGCTCACCCAAGTCGAAGATGTTCGGATGCTCGAAGAAATGAACCATACAGAAGTTAAAACACACACACAAGAACTTTCATTTATTTTGCTCAGCGGAGGGTTTTCAGAAGCAGGTCATACAATTCGGGGCGGAAAAGTAAAGCCAAAGTGAGCCCTAATTAACGACACAAAGGAGCCCAACTGACCCTCCATGTTGTTAATGCTCTGCCCGTACTCACGACTCCGCATGTCCTGGTCCGCGAGCTTGAGGAAAAGGTTTCTGCATTCTCCCTTAACCTCAGTGACCTTGACCTCATGTTCTTCGGTGATTATTTCCAAGTCCCGAACTAATCCATTCCCGTGAGCTATGTCTGCGGTTATTTTGTCAAGCCGTTCTTCCTGCCAGTCGCTTTGCAGCCTCAATAGGACATTGTGGCGGTCGTGCTCGCCAGCGGTCAGGGATAGGGCCAATTGATCCACCAGTTTTCTCCTCTCGCGAAGCAACGTCGCGACCCTCTCATTGGCAAAATCGACGGCCTTTTTGTGACTATCGGCCAAATAGTTGGTCAGCACCAAATGATCAGACCGATCCTGGTAACGAGCCCGCAAGACGCGAGCCACGAGAACCTCCCGATCAGCAACACGGTAGGCCTCTAAGGAGTGTGCAAAGAGGGTCGGGAAAGTTCTATATTCCCTCCCCAGCGTAGTACCTTCGAGGGAAGTGGTATCTAAGTCCTCGAGCAGGACACGGATTTCATCCGCGGTTGCAGAATGATCGGTTATGTGCGCGTAACCGCGACCCAGTAGGTTATAAAGCTTTTCCCACTGGGCCAAGACATCAGTTGAAAAAGTGCGTACGGGAGAGGAGGCCATTTGCGTTGGGTTGGCTTGAGAATAAGACGAGTTTAACAGAGAGATTAGAAGGAAGAAGCTGATTATGCGAAAACGTTAACCTTCCATACATTAATTCCTCATTTTATAGCGACTCGAGGATGATGAAGGGTCTCAGTAATAATGCTGGTGGAGCCCAGTTAGGGGGTAAAGCAGGAGGTCCCCTCACGAGAACCATTGGATTCGTTTCGGTCCGCGATTTTCGGCTCATCAATTAAAAGATGCAAAAGATTTGTCGGGATCACCATTATTAGAGTTAGGTGGGAGGAAAGCGCAACTATCGAAGAGAGCCCTAACAGGGTTTGGCAGTCCCATCACGTTGAAAAGCTAAACGAGAAATTCAAGGTCTTGAGGGGGAACGTTTGCCTAATGATGCTTGAGGAGCGTCTCCTGAACATGCAAAGTCACTCGAAGAAAACTTTATAGGGAGTGAGCATACAGGAAAGAGTAGAGATCTGAGTGGGCAAGAACCAATCAAACATTTCTCAATCCAACATATTTAAGAGGTTACTGTCAGCTGCTAGAGGCGACTGACTCAAAAATCTCAGAAATTGAACCACAGAGGGATCTCGAAGATTCCAAGATCAAGTCTAACGCCAAAACCATGGAGCCCAACACTTCTGGCAACAGAAATCAAGATCACAGCGACGACGACAACGACATCCACAATGCTCAACTCGGGAAAAGAAGACGTCCTCACCAATACTCTCAGGAGGAAACCCAAATGCTGGAAACCCTTTTCAGTAAAAGCCATTACATGAAAAAGAAGTGGAGAATTGAATTGAGTCGGGAGTTGGGGATTAATCAGTCGAGGATCCAGTTTTGGTTTCAAAATAGGAGATCCAAATCGAGGGCTCAACGCAAACGTCAGGTGGTCGAGATTTTAAAGGAAGAAAACCAAAAGCTGCGAACAGAAAACATGAGGTATGAAAAAGCTCTCAATATTACCGTTTGCCCTCATTGCGATAACCTCGTCGCCCTCGGTAAGATATTCCCCGATAAGCCTCACGCGATGATTGAAGACGTTCATTTACCACCCTACTCCCTCGGGGCATCTCCTGCTCAACCAGATTTTGCCGGAGTCACGCATGAGCAGGATGATCCTACAAAGATGATACAAATGCCTCCTGGGGGATGGGATTTGCATCGCTTTGATTGGAGTTATAGTTTCAAGGAGCTGGACGTTACCGCCGACCAGCTCAAAGCATATCAGCCTCATACACAACAATTTTCGATAGGGTCGGGTCCTGCTGGAGATGAGTTAATCAGTCGTCAAGCCATCGATGCACTTTTGGGCCACGATAAGAGGAGGTTCGCTTGGCCCCCTGAACTGCATTCCAGATTCCTAGACGTGGTTCACCAAATGGGGATCGACTCAGCAACTCCGACGCGCATATTTAAGGCCATGAATGTACCGGGGCTTAGTAAGGAGCTGGTCAGGAATCACCTTGCTGCCTACAGAAAGCTATTAAAACAACGTCGAGCGGAGCTAAACCGGGAGGAATCCGTCTCGAGCTCAAAAGCTAGGGGCGACCGCCATTGTAATGCTCAGGCATCAAGAGATACCCGGCCAAATCTAAGCGTCAATCAAGCTAGCAACCCGACCACCGGCAAACTGAAAGCTGATCAGAATGTCCTCCCGGGCCATTTCAACACTTCTCAAGAGCGCGTATCACAAGTACAGCGAGTGCGCACTCCTCCACTCGAGCAGCAGTCGGTTGGTGCTCTGCCTGCCGCTAGTCAACCCACGACAGACGATTTCTTTGATGAGGGGCTCGATGCCTTGTTCAATCAGTGGGAAGCTGGCATGCTTGGACAGCCATGATCTAGCACTTGACTCGGGGCACGATGGGTCGGTCACCACGAACACCCATAGAAAGAAGAACATGTTCACGAGTAGATCACTCATTTTATCTGTTGTAAAGTTCCTACGGGAACATTTTTCTTTAATGACTATAGTTAATTCTATATTAAAACCAACGCTATTGACGAACATCGTCATGCTCAGTTGTGATGATCCCTTGTTAGATTAAGTCTGAAACCAGAGACGGTCTTTAAAATTTTGAGTGGCCACGAACTCATTCCTCACCAAGCGCCCGGGATGCTGAAAGGAAGAGTAACAGCATGCACAGGGAAAATGCCACTTTCGTTTGAACGATGAAAAGGGGTTGAGAGAAGATCATAGCGTTAATTCCCATGGAGCTAAATGAATTAAACGGAGTCATTAATTGCGGGTCCACCGCTGCTCCCCACGTTCTCGGGCCTAGCAAATCATAAAAGGCGCCGAAAGATTGTAGACCCACCACTTTGAAGACTGAACTAGGGGACGAGCGCAATACTCGATGAAACCGAATCAATGCAAAAGAGTTTGTGATCCTATCATGAGGAAAAAGAAAGGGGAATACAGACGATGAGTAATTACAGGGTCTCGGGAGGAGCGCTTGCTTGCTGGCCTTCATATGCAGCCTGAAGGATGGTTCTAGGACACACACAATCACTTGAGAAAGTTTCTAGAGTGAGCAAACACGTAAGAGCGAATAGAGAAGGCTGAGGGAACTAGATCAGCCCGAGATACTCCGATCCATCATGTTTAAAAGCTATTCCCATCTGCTAGAAACGCCCGACCTGGACATTTCTGAGCACGAACTGCTGGGAGACTTTGAAGATCCTGGAGCTGAATCCTGCCCGAAGACCATGGAGACTGACTCCTCCAGCGATGAAATTCTAGGTTTCAGCTACGAAGAAGGAGTATACAATGATGACCGGAGTCGGAAAAGAAAGCAACTACAACGCCACACTCCAGGCCAAATCCGAGAGCTCGAGGCTTTCTTCAATGAATGCCCCACTCCAAGCAGACAACAGAAAATGGAGTTGAGCCGAAAAATAGGATTGGAGCTTTCGAAGGTCAAGTTTTGGTTCGCCAACAAACGAACCCGGGTGAAACAGCAATACACAGACCATGAGTTACTAGTCCTGAAGGAGGAGAATGAGAAGCTTCAAGCTGAAAGCGCGAGATATAAGGAAGCTCTGACCAAGGCCACCTGCCTTAATTGTGGTAATCCTGTTGTCCTCGGCGAGGTGTTCCTCGACGAACCATCCCTGTTGACGAATAACGCTCAGCTGTTACCGTATTCTCCACAGCATTTTCCGACACAGCCAGATACCGCCGGAGATCTGCATGAACAAGTCAACACCATAGGATCAACACCAACATCCTCTGAGAAATGGGATATGAATCATCACAGGGGGAGTTCTCTCAATGACGAACTCGTTGTCGCAGCCAGCCAATCCAAAGTCGGTGAGTCCCTCCCTGGACAACTTTTGAAACGACTAGATCCCGTAGAGAATAGCTACCGAAGTATTGACGATATTTTGGGTGATAAGAGAACAAGGTTTTACTGGACCTATGAACTTCACACCAAATTTGTTGATGCAATTCGAGAGCTGGGAGTTGATTCGGCTAGCCCACTACGCATACTCGAGATTATGAATGTGCCGGGGCTCTCTAGAATTAACGTCGAGTCTCACCTCAAGTACTATAGGAGATTGCTAAGGGATGGAAGGATAGCGTTAAACCATCATAAAGCCAGTTGGAGCTCAAGTGCCGGGCAGAGTTACAACCACGACGATTGGAGGGCCGAGAGCACCCAACCGCATTTCAGCAATGACGGGACCAGCAGTCGTGTCAGCGACTCCTCTAACCCAAATCAGAATGCTCCACCGAGCTATCTCAATACTCCTCAAGAGTATATACCACAGTTCCAGCACATAGGGATTCCTCAGTTTGAGCGCGATTCGGTCATTAATGCTGTCCCTGAAGCGGATCTGGCATTGGTAGAGAGTGCACATATAAACCTGCCGGTCATTGGAGGAAGTTCCAATTCGAGGCGTCAAATTGCTCATGACGAGAGCAAAGAGAGGAATCCCTCGCCTGCAGTTGACGACACCCAATCCGGGCACCAAGGGCTAGAAAGAACAGGTGATTTCCTTGATGAGGAGTTGGACACTTGGATCAATACTCTTCAGGGATGTATGTCTCAACCCCAACAGGGCAATGATGAAGGTTCCAGCTTAAAGACTCCAGTCCCTCACAACGAAGGCAATGAAAGAAATCTGCCCCCAACAATCGTTGATACCCAACTTGAACATCAATGGCTCGAAGACCCGAGCAATTTCCTTGGCGATGAGTTCAATCTTTGGCTCGATCAGTTTGGAGCCGGAGGACCATCGCAGTGGTGACGCAAGGCCGGTGATCAAACGTCTGATGCAAGGCATGGTTACTCGATGAAAAATGCTTAGAGGAAAGGGGGTTGAATACTCCTGTTGAATATGTTGTTGATCGCACTGTAAGGTTCCCACGGGAACATCTTTCATTAATATCTAGAACTAATCGCGCGTGAGTGTCAACATCACCCTTTGAGCATCTTCAAGCCGAGGGCCGTGGATTAATCACTTAATCCGTGGAGCAAGTTCCATGAACATTGACTATCACCCGCGGAGCATAATGGGATCTACCCCTTCAATACAAAATGCGTTTGGCCGCGAAGCCACCCATTTGGTAAAACGATGTATCGTTCCTAAACGATCTCCAGTCGGATACCGAAGTAATGTCTTCTTTCTTTTCCTTCTCAGATGATAAACATGGATAAATCACTCAAGGAGTCATGCGTTCAAATAACAGAATAGACGCTGCCCAGCTGGGGGCAAAGGAACCATCGATGTTGCAACCACTCCAAGCATGGATAGGCGGATTTGATAGACGTGGTTCATATCAATACGCAACATCAGAACGGGATGGGAACCAAGAGTAAAGTTGTATCGTCCCAATTTGTCTTGAATTCGAGAATATGAATTGATACTCGTTGTCTACCCTTGACAGGGGAATCGCCTTGGAGACGAATGAGTTTTTACATCCCACATACTACCTGTTAGGGTACATGAGGGTAGGATGTATCGTTTCAATTTTCAAAAAATTCGTGAACATACAATGATATGCTTCTTTTACATTTTCAGGGATCTCCAGCCACGGTGGACAGGTAGGTATCCCTTTCCCCCAATCCATTGAAGATGTTAAACCAAAAACACAGAGAGAAAAAAAAAAGCTTTCAAAATCTGATGTCTAGAAAAGACATGGAATTCTAACTTCATTGGCATTCATGTTTTGAAACATGAGGTTGTATGAACATGCATTGTGCACCATAAAATCCCCTTGACGGGTAAAATTTTTGGGAAAACGAAAGAGATTTTTCCAATCAAAAGTTGTTCAAAACTTTCAAAAGGATGTTTCCTCAAAAGAGAGGCAAGCTCAAAACCAAACACATCCTACATACACTTGAGAGATAGTGGAGCGAATCAAATAGTAAAATCTGGACCTACGGAGGTAGGGACCATTCGTAGCGATTACCTGGGTTGGGACGACGGAGGCATTCGTTTCATATCCCCCAAACACTACAGGTGACCATTGATAACCCCTTTGAACGGCGGTTTTCATTCTTAACCCTGTCAAGAACCACCCCACATCGGGGCAAAATGGAGGTGAGTCCAGCAGCATCAGGAGAAAATGGTTAGAAATTTTCTTGCTCGGACTAACATTAATCTTTGTGTGTTGTTTATATGGTAATCCAAGTGCCATAGGATGATGAGAAGCATTCATTTCTCTATCCCACACACCGAATCCTTTGCATAACCAAGTTGAGCCTGCAAATTCGTTTCATGAACCCGTTGGTGATCATTGCACATTTCAAGATGGATGCAGCATCACTTCAGAAACGGAAGAGCTCAAGACTAAGGGATTTCAAAAAAAAAAAAAAGAAGAAAAAAGAAGATGAAAATGAGAAAAGAATCCACGACATCGAGAAAAAGCAAAGTGCCTGGTAAAAGCAAGGCCGATGCTCGTGTAAGTTGTTTGATTGATCCACAATGAAGCCGGATGGGAAAAGAGAAAATCCTGAAGGAGCCAAATCTGAAAGGGCTGCTCCCCAAAATGCTATCAAGCGCAGAACAAAGACATAGAGAGAGTCAGTCTCTGAATGCAACAAGAGACGCTCTCTAAAGAGCTGGCGCACACCGCAAGATAGGTTGCGCGCCTCAAAGGCTAAAGATGCAGAAAAGAAAGGACAGATGGCAAATCAGCAATGATCACCAATGTCAAACCCGTCACGAATTCTGGGCCAAAAACAAGCCTTTTTCGGTCCCCAATCCTACCAATGTTACAACCCTGAAACAGTCTTCTCTGACTAAGACACTTGGGCTAACATATAGCTTAGCTCGAAGAGGTACGAGCAAGACTATTTCTTTCTCATTTTGCAGGGTTCTCGACTTGTAAACCCGGAGCAGATGGTGAAGACTTTCATACAATGGCCTCGATTCCAAAGCGAGCCCCCCTTGAAAACCAATATCCAAGCCCAACATTACGGTCCCGTGAAAGACCTCCCGACCGATCAAAATGTATGCGCTGCGAATGAGCCTAAAACCTAGGCACATGTTAGTAGGGAATTGAGTGCAGCCCCTATAAAAAACGCTATCTCAAAACAGGTTAGAAGACCTCCTTGTCGAGAAATATTCCAATTGATGTTTTGAACAAACTCTTTTTGGAATTGTCAAACTGTTGGTCCAGATTTTCCGTGCAAGGGATTTGTGATCACATTTGTTTGTTGCAAGAATGCTTCGGATAACCTCCAGCATCAAAATGCACATTTCGTGATTAAAACTTAAATCATACGGTTTTGTCAAATGGACAGCCGTGGTCTTCCCAAATATTACTAACGTTTTCTTGGTGAAGAGAAATCTTTCAAGCTCAAACAGTCTCATCGGACGTGGAGAACCCTCGTCCCGAGACCCTTTTTCAAAAATTTAGGCAGTCTTATCGGACGTGGAGAACCCTCGTCATGAGATCCCTTTTCAAAACTTAGGCAGTCTCATCGGACGTGGAGAACCCTCGTCATGAGACCCCTTTTCAAAACAAAGGTAGATACCGCCTGAAGGGTCAAACAGAGGTAGAAACCGCCTGAAGGGTCAATCAAAGGTAGAAACCGCCTAAAGGGTCA
This sequence comes from Rhodomyrtus psidioides, assembly GCA_021437785.1. Classification (NCBI taxonomy): domain Eukaryota; kingdom Viridiplantae; phylum Streptophyta; class Magnoliopsida; order Myrtales; family Myrtaceae; genus Rhodomyrtus; species Rhodomyrtus psidioides. The sequence continues at coordinate 3,590,283 of JAILYB010000059.1, read as the reverse complement.
AACTCAAGGTAGATACCGCCTGAAGGGTCAAATTGATGGTAGATACCGCCATAAGGGTCAGCTCAATGGTCCGATCCACTATACGGATCAAAATCCTTGGCAAATCCCAAATGGGACGCGCCTTCCTTAGATTCCTATCAGTTAGGAATCCCATGATGGTATGACCTACCATACAGGTCAGAGTTTAATCTCCCTAGGATATCCTGAATGATGAGTCCTAGGTATCTGCTTGAAAGTTGTCGCAACCGGCAGCATCCGACAGGTGAGCTTCAGGTAAGTCTCTCTCACTCCGGCCCATGTTCCAATGGTTAGAGCGAACCGGGGATTAATTCGAGATTTCATCAAAGGGCCTTAAGGATCCGATGTCATGGCATTTCTCCTTTCATTTTCCAATTGAGTGGGTTAAGAATCAGGTGTCATCTTATCTTTGAGAGAAACCTCTAACGAGATTCCTCTCAAAGAGGGGCAGTTGTTGACACCTAATTTTTGACCATATATTATTGTGATTTTTATTCTTTAAAATTAATTAAAAATATCAAAAAAGTTCATAAAATCACAAAATCAACTTTGGAAGCCTTGGCTTGGCCTTAGGAACCATTTTGACCAAAAAAATAATTTTTATAATTTTCATTTTTTTTAATATTTTCGAAAAATACAAAAAAAAGAAGAAGAAAATCAAGAAAAATAATATTTGAGGTCACAAAAATTATATAAAAATAGTCGGTATTTTTATTTTTATTTTGTCTATTTTCTAACCTCATAAAAAAGTAAAATTCAGGTTCGATTTTAGGTGTTCTCTGATCACCATAAAATCGAATTTGGCAAAAATATTAGTAATAATTAAAAGGAAAATGTGAAACATCATCATTTAAAAGAAAAAGCAAAAAGAAAAAGTGTGTGTTTAATTAATGATTTTATCTCTCTTTTTATTTATTTATTTTATTTTATTATATTTTATTTTCTCTTTCTCTCTTTTTCATTTTTTCTTTTTCTTCTTTTTCTTTCTTTTCTTTCCCACGGCCGCTCCCCATCTCTTCCCTTTTTCGGTTTCCCACGACACCTTGGCCCGCGGGTCTTCTTCTTCATCTTCCATTTTTTTTAGTTGAAGGTACCCCCAACGACGAAGGGACCCGACGATCCTCCACCACCTCTGTCACCGTCGCACCAAGCCGGACCGCCGCGGAGCCGCCGAAAACCACCAGAGAAAGCCAGCGAACAGCCCTACTCCGTTTCAGGTCTAGGACTGCCGCGGCTATAGCGGCTGTTCTTCACCTCCAGCGGCTGCCCATCCCCCTTCCGCCGGCCATCTTGTGCGGCCACCACCTCACCAGACCATCACCGACCCTCCACCACATCCTCGCCAGTCCGTCACCGCTCCCTAGCACCGCCGTCACAGCCAGAGCTACCAGGATCGCAGGAATAGCCACCCGGAACTGGTTGCTCTGTTTTGCACCAGTTTCGGGTCTGCTTCTGCCCAGCCTTCTCCGACGCCTCTCAGCCATAACCACTGCTACCACACCATCCCTCTAGCTTCCTTCAACCTCCCTCGACTGCTTCGCGCCGCTTGCAACCGCCACGGCTTCGTCGTAGACCCCCAAGTCAAAGCTCTGCTTTTTTTTTGGTGTCTTGTTTTCCCGCCGGGCTCTGTTCGGGCGGAGCTCCATCTTTCCACCGCCTTCCTCCGCCCATTTCTAACCACAAATATGGCCCTCGGATCCCCACAGATCTCTACCATCAACCATCCGAAGCTCCGACGCCGTTGAGTCCCGGACAGACTCCAAACCGAGGCTGGCCTGTCTCTTCCGTTCTGTCGACGCCCCTTATTTTTTTGTGCTGTTTCGCTTTTGTTCGAGGCTACCTCACCGTCGACGAGGTCCAAAAAAAAGATGACGGCGTGGCCCTCGTTGGACTCGACCCGAGCCGAGAGCTCCCACGAGCGGTGATCTTCAAGCTTCGATGGACTTCATGTAAGTATTCCAGTGCCCTTAGTATGCTTACTGAATGGTTGGAGTCGAAGTCTAGTGATCTCGCTTCGGTATAGCTTTTACCGGAGATGCTATTTTAGGTGATTTAGTTCAGTTAGGCAAAAGAAAGAAGAAGGGACGATGAAGGAGCTTGGTCATGATAAGCTCCCTGTTCGGCTTTCAGAGTCAGTTCATAAAAAAGGACTCATGCAAAAATGGTGCAGAGAATAAAAAATAAGATAAGTAAAAAAAAAAAACTGTGAAGATCAGGAGAACGAGCGTGTGAAAGAGCGTGGAGGTTTAGGAGCTTGGGGTATAGTTTGATTCAAAACAGAAACTAGACCTAAAAAAATTCGTTGGCGATCGGCGGTGCGACGAAGTGAACGTTGATGGGTGGTCGTGCTGGTGTCGAAGTAGGCGGTCCGACGAGTCGCCAGACGTATTGGATGTGAGTGGGTTTGTCGGCGGTCATTGGCGTTGGCATTGGCCGACGACGATCGAAGCGTCGAATGGTGAGCGTTTAGATCTCCTGTAAGTTCGTGGAAGAAGGCTTCTGGGCGGAAGGATTCACGAAGGAGTCCCAGGCAAGATGACAACCCCAAAAAAATTTATATAAAAAGAGGGAATAGGAGAAAAGCAGAATAAAAGGAATAAAAAAACAAGACCAAAGAAAGGAAAGAAGCAAAAATGTGGTCAGATTAATGGCAATGCGCACGGTGGCGTTATCCTTGCATTTTAGACTGGGCTGGACCAATTTGTTGTTTTAAATTTCGGTCTGGGCCTCTTTGTTAAGGTTTGGCCCAATTGAGGAAATGAAGAAAAGTGGAACCTGGGTTTTAAAAAATGAAGTTGGGCTGCATATTAAATTTTCGGATTGGGCTATTGAAGGAAAAATTGGAAAGAAAATTGGGCCTGGTTTAGGTTGGGGTCATATTGGGCTTTAGAATAAAAATGGGCCTTTCTTGTCTTAAACTTTGTGTGGGCTTCATGTCCCTCCCTGGCCCACGACTTTAGAAGGGTTGGGTTAAGAAGCCCAATCCGAATAATTATTTTCGGAATAATAAAAAAATAATAATAAAAACTCAAAAATTCAATAAAAAATAAAAAAAATCATAAAAAATTCAAAAAATTCGGAAAATTCAGAAAAATTCTAAAAATTTCCAGAAAATAGGAAATGGCCACATTCAACAGGCCACGACCTGTTTTGGGTCTTTTGACCCCCGATCTTTCCAAAAATGACGGTTTTGCCCTTCCGGCAAACCGTCTTCCAAAAAATTCTAAAAAAAATCCAGGAAAATCCCCAAAAATAGGAAATGGCCACAAACAACTGGCCAAGACTCATTCTGGGTGTTTTGAACCCCGACCCTTCTTAAAATGACGATTTCGCCCTTTGGGCGAATCGTCTTCCAAAAATTGAAGAAAAATCAAGAAATTCCAAAAAATTCTCAAAAATGGGAAATGGCCACAATCAACTGGCCATGGAATATTTTGGGTAATTCGGTATTCAAACCTTCCAAAAATGACGATTTTTCCCTTCGGGCTAATCGTCCCCAAAGCTTCCCATTTTACCCCTGGTTCGAAATCACATCTTCCTTAAGCCCTCATTGCTATATTAGGAAGCCTTTGATTTGAATGGATGTGCATCGACGTGATTTATTTATATACTTGATTACGTTTTCATTTAAATTGATTGTGATTGATAGGAACAGTCTTCCAATTTGCATGAAACCCCGAGTCAAACCCATCTCACCTAAAATTGCGCCTGCATGAACTCTTAGCTAGGAAAATCACTCGCGTTAGGTACCGAAAGGGCGTTGGTAATGACACCGACGTAACCAAGTCCCCGAACCCAAAATCTCTGGTTCCGCAGAACTGATCGATCTCTCCCAATCGGTCGGTGAGGTTTCCGGTCTACCCTCCAAGAAAGACCGGTGGCGACTCCAAATGCATGCACAAGTTGCACATGCCACCACGACCACACTGAAGGTCGAAAGCGATCGACTCTTATCGTCGAATCCTTTGAATAATACTCCCGCCGCGATTTGGTATGGGCCTGGGAGGGCCCGCGCCGATCCAAAGCCCGCGATCCGCACCCTTGTGCGAGGAAAGGCCCGCGATCGGTAATCCATTAGCCGCGTCCGCTTCCGGACGGGTCGCGACAATCGTGCGGTGAAATCTTAATGGAATCACTCGAGACCAACGGCAATCGATTCGCGATTAGCTCTAGTTCGACATATCTAAGAATCGAAACATCTTATTCGCAGAATCAAGAACATCGTGCAAATCGCCGAGTACGGCCATGGAAGCTCAATCATGCGATTCACTCAAAATCAAAGAATTTCAGTCATATAATAGCATCAATGGAGGTCCAGAAGACTTACCTCGAGCTCCGATTGAGCTCGCTCGGCCCAGATTTGGCTGGGCAAGAATCGGCTATGGAGGCTAAATCAGAAGACTCGATTCGGGGCATGTGGGCAAAATCAATGCAAAATGAAGACGCGAACATGGTCAGTGATGTTCAAGGAATGAAAGGCACAGATTAATTGCAAGAATGATCATGGAATGTGCGAATCGCCATGAATGCTCAAGGAAGAACTCGAGGCTGTGACTCACCTGTTCCGGCGGTTTCAGACTGTACCGTCAACGACAGCGGCTTCCTCTCAGTATGGGCGACCTCCCGACGATCTCCTCGAGCTTTGGTCTAGCCTGGAAAGGCCTGACCGATGCTCTGTGGATTCGAGCTCTGTCCTCGACAATGGCGGTTGGAGGACGAGCACTCCCTCTCTCCTCCTCCTTCTCTCTCGATTTCGTTTTCTTTTTTACAATTGAATCTGTTCTTTTCTAACTGAAAGCCATCGCGAGCTTATATAGCTCCTGGGAATTTTGGCGCCGATTTGGGGAGTTCGAACTGACTTCCACAGCACGTGCTATCACGTGATTTTAGGTCCAAACGGCGTCGGGAAAGATGGGTAAAACGTTTAACTCCGTTTTGGTTTTCCGGCGGGCTTCATTTCGCATGAATTTGGCCAGAATCTGAGCAGTGCTTGCTTTTGTTGACTTTTACGAGTCTGCGACCTTGACCATCCAATTACTTTCCCGTCCGGCAACGTTGGGTGGTTCTGTTGGTGTCGATCGACAGGGGAAGATGAGAGGAACGAAATGCCCATCATTCCCCTTTTAATTAGTCGCGAATTGACCTTCAATTTGGTCTTCAAAACTCAGTCGGTCATCGTTCATCTGCACGGAGGCTCAGCGGGGAAGACGACACTGTTCTGGACCGGTTCGACCGGTCCGACCGCCGGTCTGACCGGTCTGAACCGGTTCCGAACAGGATTTTTCAAATTAATCCCAAATTGATGGAAAAATTTTGCAATTGAACCTCAAAATCGAATCTAGAACATGAATTCTATCTAGAAATGTGGTTTTGCCCAAAAGTTTTCATCAATTTCTACAAAACCCCCAAATTTTCATTTAATTGGAAATTGGGGATCGTGTAATTGAGGGTGCAAATGATCAAATTGAGTCAAACCACCTGTTCAAATCGATTTAAAATGGTGAAATCCATTGGGTAACATGTTTAATTTGCAATGATAGCCTTTGAATTGAAAGTAATTTCAATTATGCTTAATTTCAAGGACTAAAATGCAATTTTAGTATGTAATTTTGTCAAATCCATGCAATTGAGCAAATTTTGAAAACAATTGGGCTAAATTGAAATAGGGGACAGTTAGATTGAATGTCAAGATCTTAAAAAATGCCAAAATGGCAAATTAAAAGACTCAATTGGTATTTTTTTTCTCAAATTCAATGGTGCGGGCTACAAAGGAACACCTAAGATTGAATCTGATTTTGGATTTTTTGCGAGGTCAAAAATACAAGGGATTAAAAGGAAAAATATTGGATATTTTTCCATATTTTTGTGACCTCAAATTGTATTTTTGTTGATTTTTCTAGTATTTTCCTATTTTCTAAAAATACTAAAAAAATGTGAAAAATATGAAAAATTATTTTTTGGTCAAGAATGGTTCTTTGGGCTTGGCCAAGGCCACCAAAGTTGATTTTGTAATTTTTTGACTTTTTATGAATTTTTTTGTGATTTTTCAAAAATAAAACCGAAAAGACTTGGTCAAAAAATCAGGTGTCAACAATCGCATGCCAAGTGTTCTACATCAGTCCCTTCCTCTTCAGAAGAACTCGCCCTCAAGTTATCATCAGCATAAAGCGGAATATCTGGAGGGTGATACTCGAACAGGTCAGCCACGTTGAATGTTGGAGATATGTGTAGATCAACAGGAAGGTCAACAACATATGCATTGTCGTTGATTTTCTTCAGGATGCGGCAGGGACCAATCTTCTTCTGCTTCAGCTTGTTATAGGTGCCCATAGGAAATCGCTCCTTGCGTAGGAAAACCATCACCTCATCACAAACTTCAAAAATCTTGGAACAACGTCGTTTGTCAGCAGCATCCTTGTATTTCGAATTTGAAGCAGCAAGTTGTCGCGCCACATCAGCTTGAACTTCCATAATTTTCGTCGTGAGATTTTCTGCTGCGACATTATAACCGGGGATCTTTGGCAGGGGAACCAAATCCAGAGTATGTTGTGGAGTCCGCCCGTAGATAACTTCAAAAGGAGACTTACCAGTCGAACGATTGACTGTGTTGTTGAAGGCGAACTCAGTAGGGGCGATATAGCGATCCCACTGCTTGGGCATGTCACTACAGAGACAGCGAATAATATTAGCCATGGTACGATTGACAACTTCTGTCTGACCATCAGTCTGCGGATGGAAAGAACTAATGTGCTGCAAATCAGTTCCAAATAAACGCCATAAAGTACGCCAAAAATAACTTAGGAACTTGGTGTCACGATCAGAGGTGATTGTTTTGGGCACACCATGCAAGCGGACTACTTCACGAAAGAATAAGCTCGCCACATGGGAAGCATCCGAAGTCTTCTTGCAGGGGATGAAATGCGCCATCTTTGAAAACCTGTCAACCACCACAAAAACAGAGTCTAAACTGCGTTATGTTCAGGGAAGCCCCAACACAAAATCCATAGAAACATCTATCCAAGGACCAGTAGGAATAGGCAGAGGAGTATATAATCCAGTATTTTGAGAATGACCCTTGGCAGTCTGGCAAGTATAACACTTATTAACGAATCGCCCGACATCCCTCTTCAATTGGGGCCAATAGTACCTATCCTCAACCAATGCGACAGTTTTGTCTCGACCCAAGTGTCCACCCAAGGTGCTGCCATGAAGTTCTCAAATGAGCTGCTCGCGCAATGATCCACGAGGAATACACAATCTATTCCCAAAGAACAGGAACTTGTCCTGAATGATCATATCCCCACTACAACCTGTTTGTGAACAAGTTTCCCATATCTTACTAAAATCATCATCATCAGCATAAAGAGAACACAGATGATCAAAACCAACAACATCATTGCGCATGGTCACCAATGTTTCAGCACGTCTACTCAGGGCATCTGCAACTTTATTCAAGTGTCCCGCCTTATGACGAAGCACAAAGTTAAACTGTTTCAAAAAGGAAACCCACCTTGCATGCATCCTGTTTAGATGTTTTTGGCTCTTTATATACTTAAGAGCGTGATGATCCGTATTTAGTACAAACTCCTGCTGATAAAGATACGGCTGCCAATGCTTAATAGATCGCACGACGGCATAATACTCATGCTCATATGTAGACCATCGCATGCGAACATCATTAAGTTTTTCGCTAAAATAGGCAATAGGCTTACCTTCTTGTGAAAAAACAGCACCAATCCCTATTCCAGACGCGTCGCAATCCAGCTCGAATACTTTCTCAAAGTCAGGAAGCATCAATACTGGAGCAGTGGAGAGCTTTTCTTTGATGAGCTTGAAGCTGGCTTCAGCTTCATCACCCCAACGAAAATTTCCCTTTTTCAAACAATCCGTGATTGGGGCCATAATAGTGCTGAAATTTCTGATGAAGCGCCGGTAGAATGTCGCAAGGCCATGGAAACTACGGGCCTCACCAATATTCTGGGGTACTGGCCAACTGTGGATTGCAGCCACCTTTTCTGCATCGACGCGAAGTCCATCTGCTCCAACAACAAAACCCAGGAAAAGAAGCCGTTCTATCATGAAACTACACTTCTTCAGGTTTATAAACAACTTGTTCGACTGTAAGGCCAGCAGGACATCTCTCAGGTGCTCCATGTGCTGCCGATCATCTGGGCTATATATCAAAATGTCATCTAAGAAAACTACCACAAACTTGCCAATAAAAGGTTTAAGAACCTAAGTCATCAAACGCATGAAAGTACTAGGCGCGTTAGTGAGTCCGAATGGCATAACAAGCCACTAATACAAACCCGCACTAGTTTTAAAAGCTGTCTTCCACTCATCACCAGGACGAATGCGAACTTGGTGGTATCCGCTACGCAAATCAATCTTTGTAAAGACTCTCGATCCAGCAAGTCTGTCAAGCATATCATCCAGTCGGGGAATCGGGAACCTGTACTTAATGGTAATCTGGTTAATGGCACCACTATCAACACACATCCACATACTTCCATCTTTCTTCGGTGTGAGAAGCGCAGGAACAGCACAAGGACTTTTGCTTTCGCGCAAAAAACCCTTCCAAAGGAGCTCTCCCACTTGATCTTGTAAAATCTGGTTCTCCTTCAGATTCATCCGATAGTGCGGCAAGTTAGGGAGACTAGCACCTGGAAGAAAGTCAATCTCATGCTGGATATCCCTCAAAGGAGGTAATCCGTCAGGTAAGTCTTCGGGCATAACATCGCCGAAAACCTTCAGCAAGGGCTTAAGAACTTCAGGAATACTAATAACAGCTTGATGATCTCCCTTATCCACAATCATATACATCCCTTCACGCTTACGAACATTCAGCATAACACCTACATCTTGCTTCTTCACGATCGGGGAACTATTATTCTACGGTTTCAACGTAATCTTAGTCTTTTCCACACGAAAGAATAAGTATTCTCCCTAGTTCGATGGGTAATATCTACATCATACTGCCACGGTCGCCCCAGTAATACATGACAGGCATCCATCTCCACAACGTCACAAACAATGATATCCCTATACGTTTTCCCAATAGAGATAGGTAAATGACACAGTTGGTTTACCTTAAGTTCAGCTCCTTTATGAATCCAACCGATTGTATAAGGGGCAGGATGCGGCTCTGTCTTCAGTTGTAAATGATCCACCAAGGCCTTTGAAACTATGTTCTCGCAACTTCCGCTGTCAATGATGACGTCACATACTTTGCCCTTAACGGTACATTGAGCGCAAAAAAGTTGATTCCGTTGGGTGTCTTCAATCCGCGGGGCAAGCAATAAACGTCGGACTACACAGTTGACATGCTCACCCTCTTCAGCATCTATCTCTTCTTCATCCGCCCACTCTTCATCATATGCATCTTCACCATGCTCAACGATATTGGCCATCCTCCGCCTTGGACAATCGCTGGAACGGTGGCCCAATTCGTTACACTTATAGCACCTTACTGGCTGAGGCTTGGCATAAGGGTTCTGTGCACTCGAATTAGGCGTACGAGTGTTTGATGCCATCGGTTCTTTGGACACTCATGCGGTACTCCCTGAATTTCGGTTCGTATCATTGTTTTGCTGTGTCGAAGAACCCGAAATTTCAGTTTGCTTTCCCTTTCCGAACGATCCGCGACTCGAGTAATTATTACCCCGAGTATTAGGGCCAGCTCTTTCCAACTGCATCTCAACCTTCCTCACCATCTCCTGGGCATCATCGACGGTAAACAATCGATGCAGGGACCCTCGATCCTGGATATTGAGTCGCAACCCGTTGATGTACCGAGCAGTCTATTGGGCATCTGATTCTTCAAGGTTATTGCGGGCAGAGAGTCGAAGAAATTCTTCTGTAAAGGCCTGGACGAACCGATTCAGCTGCCTGCAATTCTAAAATTGCTGAAATAGCAACTGCTCATAATTCGATGGGAGGAACCGCTTCTTCAACTTCTCTTTCATCCGATTCCATGTCCGGATTGGGGCCAATCCTTCTCGACGTCGGGCTAATTGAGTCTGCTCCCACCAAGCCGAAGCGCCACCCTTCAGTTTGTATGCGACAAGCTTCACTTGGCGATCCTCTTCGATCTCCATAGCATCGAAAAATTTTTCGACCTCCCAAATCCAGTCCATAAAATCTTCAATATCTAGGTTACCGTTGAAAGTAGGGAGATCTATCTTCAATTGATATTGCTCAGGATCTCGGCGATAACCTCCGTGTCGGCGACCTCCACGAACGTACTCATCCTGGAATCCTCTATACTGTCGACCCCCATGAATAAGCATGTCCTGGAAGTCCTCTTCTTCTTCGTCTTCAGTATCCTCGACATAGTTTTGACGCCTATGTTGGGGATTTCCCCCACGCTCCATGGTAACTTCGCGATCACGAGCGACAGGAATTCGCTCGGCTGGAAGGACACCAAGGGCTTGGTTTGTGGTCAAACGTTAGATGGCCCCAAGGATCTCTTGAAACCTCCGATCGGTTTGATCCGCGAATTTGTTGAACTCCGTCCGTGTAATAGGCTCATTTTCACGGCCCTCAGCTACGGGGAGATTGATATTCACGTTATTCACCATCGTCACAGGAGAAACCTGCTCTGATACCAAATGACGCAGAGAGAAGCGAATCTTGGAAAACAATTCCAAAGAAAGCACGAATTTGATTGAATAATGATGATAACATGTCGATTACAAAAGATGGACGCCCTATATATAGAGATAAGGCTCCTTTAAGCATCAGAATAATTAAAGATAACAATATCAAAATCATATATATCCTATCCTAATAGAATTTGAATTAAAGATAACAAAATTTCGAAATATTCTAAATTGCCTAAAACAGAAAATTGCCAGAAAAGTGGTCTAAACGATCCGAGATCGTTTGACCCGAGATCCGAAATTACCGGCGAAATCGCGCCGGCTTTTGGCAATCCAATTTGGCGAGATAATCGCATGCCAATTGTTCTACATCACAAACCCATGACCATTCGCACTTAAGGTGGTTCTTGATGCATGAATTGAATTGTGGCCTTAACTGTGAATTTGATGTCGCCCTGTTTGTGCCCTTGCCACGTGCGTCGTTTCTTACCTTCTGTCGAACACTAGCTGATGTAAACTACTTCATGAAGAATTGGGAACCTGCTCAGGTAGATAGTCTGCTGTAGCTGAATAAGATGCCTTTTCCATTAAAGAAATGTTCTACTGTATTTGCGTTCAGATGAATTAACATGGATGTTTTCTCTAGCATAATAGTTAGAAGTTGCTGGCAACAGCGATCGGTGTGTTAATTGAGACGCAGAACTTGTTGGATGTTATATCAGTCGAGGCTGACTGATCCATTTTCACATTGGGGGCGGCTTTTTGACCAGGCTTTTTAAATTCTGAAACTGAATGTGGGAGCATAGAATATATTCTTTAAGTGCTTACCCTTCCACAATTATTTTTAGCATTTGTAACTAACCTGTGCTTATTGTTTATCGAGCATTTGCAAAATAATCTTTGTGATATAGCTGGTGAAGGTCGCTTCAACGGATGCATCTGTTGGGAGGTGCTTTCGCTTTGGTGGTAGTGCATTGTGGGGAAGAATATTTGCTTCTTTCTTCTTCTTTCATATTTTGTTGATTATCCGTGACACTGAAATGAGAAGACAAAGAAAATTAATGTTAGTGTCGTTTTCATCTTGTTCAAACAGCAACTTGGCAGTAGAACAGTCAAGGTAAACTTCCCCGAAGTGCCAAAAGCAGGTGAAAGGGAAGTAAAAAAGGAGGGCCTCACTTCCCGAGGTCTCAGAGATGCATTCGCTGACCAGCCGGGCCTGTTGAGTGCAAAGGTTGTATCTGGAAAATTCCGCGTATTTGGATTTGTCTCCTTTGAACCTGCAGAGGCCATGGCCTATGGACTCGGACTTGGATGCCATGAACGGAGTGGTAAGACGCATTGAACAGACTGAAAACCCACATTCTTGTTAGGGATAGCTACAGTTTGTACCCTATTATGGTCACAATTTTATTTCTACTATAAGCTTCATACAGTCGCTAATAAAGCTTTCCTGAGATATTTGAGTCTAGTTTAACACTTAAATTTTTAGCAATTTAGGAGTGATAGGGCGTTCGTATGCAACCATTTACCATGAGTTAACAAAGTTTCGTAAGGTATTTTGGCAAGCATCTGCTAAAGAACAGTGACCGGTGTGGTTGTTCTTTTCCCATTGAGAAAATAAACTTTAGTGTGTTAGATGCTACTTTTCAACATTTCATGGTTAAGGGCTAGCATTAATCTTGCTGAATAACTGTGTTCCTTTCTTTTGTCTTGGCTATAACAGGAATCACAGGAGGTGGAAGGCCGACCCTTATGATTAAATTTGGCGGCGGTGCATCTCCTGCTGCTCTGGACAGAAACTCTGTAAGCAATCTTGATAGCAGCGAACTGATTTCCAGCATCAGTAGCTGAGCAAATTTTACAAGTGTTGGCCTCTAAATACCTGTAGGGTACTGAGGCGGCTCAAGAGGAATTGGAGGAGAGGGCTATGGCCTGTAACTTTACAACTCAACCACTTGTAAAACTCAGGTTTTCTGTGCTGGGGCATTTGAAGACGACGTTGAGTATAATGCTCGGTGGCCTTAAAGTTTGAGAGATCTTTGGATGTATGTACACTATAATATATCCCCGTGGATAGTCTGCTATGGTTTTGCCCTATCGCAAGCGATCCTGCTTAGTTTCTGAGTTGAGCAGTTACATGAAAGTATTCACTAATTGTTCTCAACAGTCGAACACTTGTTTTGAGAAGAAAACTTTAATCGAATCTGTTTGTTTTTAGGGAGAAAGATGTGCATTTGGAAGCTTGAAATTCCACAACTTCCTTCAGCAAGTAAGCAAGAGTTCTGCTACAGTGTGGCTGTTCTCACATGCCGATATGCCATATCCATCTCCATCGTTCTTCCATGCCTTCTCAAATGATGTCTATAGTTGAAGCTTCATGATCAGTTACTATAACTGATCTTGTCGACTAAAGTTAGAGGCGACACCCATGATAATTAGTTCTACTAAGGAAATAGCATGTTTTTGGTGATTAATCTACCGTGGTCTCGCGACGGAATCGACATCCCTCGGTGCCCGACCCTGTTAAAACTGGATGCTGAGGAAATTGAAAAGATTATTAGTGATCATTTCCTCCGGTGTATAGAGTTATAAGTTGATGCTACAATTCAATCTTCAATAAGATTGTTAGTGACATTTACAACCACGCTTACTTTAAAAGAACAAACTACTTCCAACTCCAAAATTGCTTTGGGACAATTTTGGGAAAGAAGAAAAGCTTTCCATTTCGAGAAGCGACAATGTTCATTAAATCATTTACATTTGGTCAATATTCAACACTTTCCTTGAAGTTTAATGTCATTCAATTCGTTCTTTTTTTTTTTTTTTTTATCAATTCGGTTTCTATATTGGTCAAAAATGGGTTACACTTAAAACCCACATAGAACCTATTTTCGACCCATCAAAATGTTAAGATATTGTTGTACTTGGGTTGGGTCGCGGCTGCCGCCCACCGCCAGCTAACGCCACCAATCGCTGCCCGCCGAACATTGTTTGTTGCCGTCGACCACCGCCACCCTTTGCCTCTCGCCACCCGCCTCGAACGGATTATGCATGAGGGAAATTGTTTTCTATCGGATGATTTTGTGTGTCGTACGCCGCGCATCGCTTGCTTAATCTATACATACACATGCCCATCTTTAACATATCTCCCACTTCAAAACCCTTGGATCTAGAAAAGGTTCCTCTCTCTCTCTCTCTCTCTCTCTCTCTCTCTCTCTCTCTCTCTCTCTCTTTAATCGGCAAAACAAAAGATAATTTGAAAATTAATTTGAAAATCAAAAACATGCTCGGGCTGTGGAGCAGACTGACCGCGACGGTCCAAGGCATTGCCTAAATTCGTTTCTTTGGGCCGAGTCCCACAGATTGGACCACGTAAGGCGGGGCGAACTGCGTGAATAATTTTTTTTAAAAAATAATAAAAATAGAAAAAATTAAAAAATCGTAGGATTTTTATTGCATGAAATTTTTTGTTAATCTTTTTTATTTTATTTACTAACCTTTTATTATTTAATTTTTTATTTGATGTGAAGTTTTTATTTAATAACATATACATGAGAAGAGTTTAAAATAAATTAAATAAGTTGTATAGGTTTTCCTAAAATATTAGTGTGTTTTGATAATATGAGTCTGATCGGGTATGGATTAGTTGCTTGTAGAGTTGGGCATGGATCATCAATATGGGTTAAAACGAGTTAGATGGGTCCCCGATCCGACTTATATCTCTAAAAAAAACATAGCCAAAGGTGTTAGAATATATTTAATATTCATTGTGGGCTTTATTAATTGTTATTGTAGATATTGATTGGTCTAATAAAGGTAAGAGATATACAGTTTCATAGTTCTAGTCAAATATGGGGCTAGATAGTATGGGCCGAGATAAACATTATCTTAATGAGGGGGTAAGTTTCATTCTCTATAAATAGAGCTTAAGTCCCTCCTCTAAACCCTAATGTCCGCATAACCTCACATAAGGAATCGTCAAAAGCGATGCGTGAGGGGCTGTCTCATTGAAGCCAGCGATAAAGAGGATTAATAGAGGAGAAGCTCTTGAACATTTGATCCTCGCAATTTCACATCAAGAACGATGGCTCCAAAACATGTGCGTCAATTCTTCTAATCTATGGATGTGTGATTTGTGTTTCTATACGTGAGATATTGGGTCGTTGCATACGGAATAGAATCACAGCTTACATGTGGTATCAGAACCTACGCGTATCAGGTCCCGAATCACATTATTAGGGTTTTTTCGAAATTTTATTTTTGTCAAAACCAAAAGAAAATTATATATTTGGAAAGGACTCGACAAGATGAGCAAAACCATATAAAGATCATCGCCGACAACCTCTGGACGCGCCGCCACTCGCCAATGACAATTAGGCGCGTGGCGGCCAAGCGCCCCACACGTTACATGGGCTGATCCGGGCCCCACACATGCGCGACACGTAGGGGCTGACGTCATTTTAGCTCGGGCAAACCCGACCCGATTCCGTTGACCCGACCTAGATAGTTGACCATTGACTCGGACCAATCGTTGACCAATTCGACCGAACTGCCTTGACCCGATTCGCTAAACCGATTCAAGGGTAGCGGTCGGACTGGTTAGATCGGTCGGATCTGTTTGAAGATCGGCTGAGACACTGAACACATGCGTTGCACGTATCAGCGCGTGGTCCTCACGCGCCGAAGCTTCTGGTGGCGCGTAAGGGCGCGTGTGATGTCCGCTGGAGGTGTTCCAGGTACCGGCATGCTCGAATGATCATGCTCTACAAGATTGTATATTTATTTTACATGTTTGGTATTTTTATGGAAGGAAAATACCTATGGAACACCAAATACATGTATATTTTGAGGTATTTTCGGCATATTTTCTAGTATTTCTATATGGATTCGTGAAATACAGGTACAAAGCTTACATGTGAGTACCACATACAGTTATGTAGAGCATGATTTATCAATTACATGTTTATGGTTTGACATGTATTGTTGGATGTATCAATGTAATTAGCGCGACATGTAACTTTGAGGAAAGTTACCCCTTTCTGAAATTATGTGCTTACGGTAAATTGTGAAATATAAATGTTATATCACAATTTCAGGTAAATTTAGTTGGGTTGTGACCGCTAAAGCGGCACACTTAGTTGAGTTTAAGAAAGAACGGTTTACAAAGTATTTGGATGTCTCTTGTTTTAATGCGTAGTTATACTCCCAAAGGAGGTAATTGCGTACTCTTGCATGGAGTGTTACATGTACATCATATGGTTGAGGATTGATTAGTCTAAGTGCCATTATACATCCAAAGGTGGTGATTAACGAAGATTGAAATAAATTCTCATGGCCGCTGTAATGTAGGGAGTATACAACTGCATGTCGTGTTTTCTGCCCAAAGGTGATTATAAGATGATGTATGTATCTCTCAAGGTGAAATTTCATATTAAGCTAATTGAAAACATTGATTATTTTTAAGTCATCATTTCTGTAAACGACAACTCTGTTAACATTGAGAATTGAGATTTATACGGGTTCAAGTTTTGAGAACTCAATGAGGATTTTCTATTTACACATGGCTGACAAATATTTGTATGCTCTTGTCAAGAAAGACCCCGTAATTCTCTCTTTTATTAGTGAGAACTTTCAAAAGCATTATGTGCTTATTGGGTAAATAACAACCGAATTCGCTTATTTGATATAAAGCGATCCACTAAAGAACACTTGAAAAGTGTTTTTTTTTTCAGTTAACTGCACTGTTAAATAAATAAAGGAAGCATTGGAGGTTTTGAAATTATGTTTCATCTAATACTGAAAGTGGTACATATCTGCAATGACTCTTCAACATCAGATGTGATGGTTCTACCAAAATTAAAGATTACGTCTTAAAGATAGTGGAATTGCATATTAAACGGTTTCAAAATCATACTCATAAAGAAATATATAAACCACCGGTCATACTGACCATTTGGGTCAATTGAAAGCATTTTTTGAGAAGAATGGTGACTGCTACTTCTTTTATAAGAAGAACGGTTACATAAAGAAAGACTACAGTTAATACAAAGACTTGGTTATCTAAGTATGAACATAAAGTAATGATTCTTTGGTATTGATTTGCGATTCCATTCTATCTAAAGCCTCATCTGGTTTGTGATGGCTAGATAACGGTGCAACATATTATGTTGTGTTTGCCATATAGGAATTCATAAACTGAAAGATATCAAATCAAGATGAATCAAGCTCACTATAGAAACAACTATAAAGTTGACGTTGAATTGATGAGAATGTCATTCCGGATTCTGGTTTTAATATGACATTAAGAAACATATTTTATGTACTCTCCTTAAAGACTGAATTTATTTTCGGCATCAAGTTTGGACATGTGTAGTTACTCTTTTGAGATTTCAAATAAAGTAATTACTATTTTTTTAATTAAAATAAAGTTGGGTACTACTCTATGATACCAGTAAAGGAAGTGGAGACAAGCTTGGGCGAGACGAGCAAGTATGCTATCCCCACAAACACGGCGCTCCTGGCCTTAAAAGGGGACTGCCTGTTTGCTCACTCAAGCCCATTCTTGAAGCTCAACCCTTAAGGTGCCAGATATTTCTAGTTCAACAGGTTCCACATAGTGGCAAGTTGAAGAGCATACTAAACCAAACCAATCGTACTACTGAGTCAACAAGAGGATTCAGATATACGAAAGACCATGCTTATGAGAAAGGAGAAGAAAGGAAACTTTATAAACTCATGATATTGGAAAGCATATTGATATTTCACATAAGGTGGTTTCTCCTCCCCGATTACAATGCCTTCGGGGGCTTTTATAGGCTAATATCATACAAAGGGGCTTCTGACAACATAACAGACTAATTCACGACGAAAAACTAAAAAAGTCTTCGGGTGAACAGTGTTTGCTACAGTGTTACAGTACTGCTACAGTGCCAAACAGTGTCTACTACAGTGATTTTGCTACAGTACCGTGAACAGTGCATGAATAGTAATTTTCGCAAAAAGTTTTCTGATTCTGCATGACATTATTCTGACATACGTACTTACTTCTTAAGACTTTTAGCGCACCTAATAACAACAAATGCACGAGGATTTTTACAACATTCTGACAAACGATGACTTAGATGAAACAAAGTCATCTCATACTTTTATTACATGCACGTGAAACTGGGTAGTTCAAAGCCGACGACGATCTGGATCTGGGTGATAATCGTCAGAGTCAGAGCTGTCTGGGCCGTCTTTGTCTTTTTTGAATTTATTCCAATACCACTGTTCTTCGAGCTGGGACAGTCCAATGTCTGGGTCTTTAGTGAGTGAGAGACTATCTTCTTCTTCTGCCGCGTGTCTTTCGCCTAACAAAATATCTTCCATAGTGACTAGGTCTGGTGGATCTTGTCGAGCACCTTGATTAGAGCTGGATGGCATCTGGGGCTGGGGCCATAGTTGGAGTTGAGGCCACGTGTAAGAGCTGGATGGCTGGTCCTGGGTGTTGGATGCAATGTCTGTTGTAGAGTATGGATTTTGTGATAATTATCCTCCCCAAGGGTCTTGAGTGTCAGGAGTGTCAGTGTCCACAGAAGAACTATGCTGGTTGCTTCTATAATCTTCAAGAGCTTGAAGTACCTGGGGGTGCATTTTGGGCCTATCCCACGAGTGGTTCATGTGATGGTATGGCCAAATTTCAGGAGGAATTTCATGATTTTCTTGACATAGGATTCGTTGGAGTTCTCTATACTCATACTGCATCAGTGTGATGGACTTTGGAAGTGTTGTGTAGATCCGAAAAACTTGTCGATGGAGATTGGGCTTGAATGTAGTAGTGCCATAATACAATGATTTTTCTCGGACATCTCCGGTTGGGCTGAAGAAAACCTAAGGCCTATGAAAAAGGACTGTGGTGTGTCTTTCTGGGTCAGCTATTCCACAATTTCGCTGAAAGATGAAGTGTTGTTTCCATGCTGTTAAAGGCTGGAACCAAGTGAGCATTTCTGTCAAAGCCTTTTGGTTTGAGAAATCTCCCATGAGTGCTCTAGACAGGACTCGGACAATCTTGTCTGTGGGAAATTCAATAGCAACAGCATATACATTGAGAAAATACCAAAAGAACCATTTGAGGTCTTCAGGGAAATCTTGATTAGGAGACCACCGCAAAACATGGATAAATGGATAATCAGGATTAAGACCATGTGGTCCTAATATTAATCCACCATAACTGCTGAATATGCAGTTTTGGTACTCTTTCATGTAATACTTCAAATTCTCACAGAAATTATTTTCTGCAACTTGCCTAGGGACTTCTGGAGGATAAGTGAGAGTATTCCATGGTGTATCTCGCATTGGTGTAGTACGAAATGTTCTTGCATCCAATGGATTTCTGCGGACATACATGTTGATGGATTCAACTGGCTGCTTAGGTCGGGACAGAAAATCTGCGAGGACATTCTTTTTGCCTGCTATGTGTTTAGCATCAAAAGAATATTTCGAGAACCATTTGGCCCACCTTAACAATTGCGGATGGGGAATCTGCTTCTGCTTGAAATTGAGCATTTGGGGAAATGAAGACATATCCATTTCGACCAAAAAGTGATGCCCAATAAGGTGGTATTCAAACTTCTTGATGCCATATTTGACTGCGAGAATCTCCTTAAAAGTGGAGTGATAATGCATCTCTACGGGAGTGAATCGTCCACTTTTGTAAGCACAGATGAAGCGTTTACCTTTGATTTCTTCAAGGAGAATGGCTGCCCAATATTTATCACTAGCATCTGTTTGCAGAATTCTTTGACCAGTGGAAGGAATTTGCAAAGGAGGAAGATGCTGCAAAATTTCTTTGAGATGAGCTACAGCCTGTGTCTGCTTCGGTCCCCATGGGCTTCACAGATATTTCGGCTCCAGTTCAGCTAGAAACCACCATCTCACTACCACCACCACCCGAACTCCGCAAATCCACTTCCTCCAAAATGGATTACCTCTATGAGGTGTCCTATGTAAATGATGACCGCAAAATCTCAGAAACACAACTCCCACTCATGAACCCCTATTCCGCTTTTTGTAAACCATCATCATTTTCTCCCATTCGCTCCATCAAACATCTCATCAAACAAACCCCTCGTTCTATCAAAGAATATGTCCAGTCCACTAAATTTGACCAGCACCCCATCCTGTCTACGCAACAAGAGCAGTTTGTAACTCTCCAAATTCCACCTGAGTTCTCTGTCCAGTGGGCTCAACAGGGTTACACTCATCTCCACTTTGGCGCCATCCGTTTGGCTCTATCCCTGCATGGACGAAAGGGTTTACCCGTAGTTGCTCGGGTTGCTCTCCTTGATACTCGCTTCTTGGAATACCAGCATGCTTGCATTGGCACTGTTCAGACCACTCTGAACGCAGGCACAGTATTTGTCACATTCTTCCCAAATTTCAACATGGCCTTGGTAGATCCCAACATTCTCTCTGCTTTGAAGGTTCAGTTGCAGATCACTGGTGCTCCTCAAACCACATCAGCCATAATTGCTACTCTACACTACCAGATGGTGTACAGAGTACAAAACCATGCCATTGATCTCAACCTACCAAATGCAGATGATGCTTTGCTTATCTCTGTTGACAACGACCAAACTTCATGTATTCACATCCCACGTCAACTTCCAAGAGATCAGCTTGTCAAACTCATTCCTGACAGTTGGGTAACCAACTATGAAAAACTCCATCAAAATTCCCGACCTGTCCAATCCTCTGAGCCACAGTACACCAAGAAAAAAGATGATACTGTCACCATTAAATTCACAAAAGAGAAGGAAGACACTTCTTCCTCTGTTTTTCCATCATTCCCCACCATCCTGTGCTTTACCCCGTGTCCATCTGAGTCTGTCAGTATGGAAGACCCAGATCCTAAAGCCCATGTCCAATCCTTTGATGACCATGGACGACCCATCCATTATTACAAGGATCCATCCGGACACTACTTTTGGGATATTAACTGTTCCTCATGTTTGAACCTAGGTGATGAGGATGACAGACCGTCCTCCAGAAAGAAGAAGAAGAAAGATTCACTTTACCAAATGTACCTAGACGGTGATCCAACCGTGGGTCCTCTTGGTGAAGACGGCGGACGCTGGTAGTATATGGTTGAGTATGGTTCTCCCAAACCTCCTCAAATTACTGCACCTCCACTTGCTTGTCCCCCAGATGAACCAAAGCCGCCACCTCCACCACCAAAGAAACCCATCACTTCTCCATTCTACAAACCCATCCTCAAATGGGTAAAGAAAAACTCTTGTCCCATCAGACTCCCTCAGCCATACACTTGCAATCCTAAACCTGAACCACCTCCTGTTTTACCCAGTATTTGCATGTTCTGACCAAAAGACTTCCCACCTTTACAGCCGGCCCCATCTGAAGAAAGCTCAGCTACTTTCAGATTCCTTCCTGTTGAAAGCTTCTTTGATGCACAGCAGAAATACTTCCATTCTCCAAAGATCACAACTCCACATGATGTCGATCTTCAAGGAAGAAGGAAAGGCCATACACCGGTTGAGGCTATTCTAAATTGGCAGACAGAGAATGCTCTCGCCCAGAATGTAGCAATAAACACAGTGGCTACTCGTCTTGACAGGGTAGACCATGCTACATCTGTCTCTAAGAAGATGTTGGAAGATTTCCAAAAGAGGCTGTACCTGATGGAAACAAAACAGATTCCTACAAGTCATTATCTGGAAGACCAAACTCCTGAGATTGAGAAGCTTAGACGCCAGGTCCAGATACTGCAAGAACAACAAGCTCTCCTTGAGCAAAGGAATCTACAAGTCCTGGATCCAATTTTCTTTTCGACAGCAACTCCTAACCCCACATCCTCCATGCCAAGCTCTCAAGACCCCAACTCTTTTGCAGCTGTACTCAGCACAGCACCACCTTCTCCAAAGATGAACATCCTTGCTCTTCGGGATCGTCTTAAAAAGTTAGACCAAGAGAAAAAAGAAAAAAGCAAACAGACCTTTTTCCCACCTCCTTCAGCACCACCAGAAAAATCTCCTCATTCATCCCCTCCTCATAAACCTTCCCACTCATACATGGTTTCAAACCCCTTGGAAAATTTCCTTCGAAACCAGGTTCCCACCATCTCCACAGTGAAACCCATAAATCCTTCACCCCCAGCTACTCCTGAAATCTCTATCAGTGAGTCATCTTCCATTCCAGATACTGAATCCTATGATTCTAGCACCCAGTCTGTTGTGGCAGACGTAATGATGGCTGACCCTGCAGAGCCAATCATTGAAGAAGAAATGGAAGACCAACCTGAAGTTGAACACCCACCTCCACATTTCCAGCCTTACCATGACCCATCATCATCAACCTATAAATCCTATTCGTCCAATTTCTTCACTTTGGATGATATCCCTTACCATAAATGGGCAAAAAGGCTTCAAGAGTTTCATTCTTGGTTGATTACCAGAAACCTGAAGGAACACAGTTCTTATGATGTTCTCCTTGAGTTTGTCACTCGATTCACTGGTTCCTTGAAAGATTGGTGGAAGTTAGCCCCAGAAAGAGACCAACTTCAGTTTTTAACCATGTCCTTTGATGAAGCAATCCAGCTCATTCATCTTTTCTTTATTGGCCAACCTCAATATTCGAAAGAACTCAAAAGAAAAGAATTCTTTGAAAGAAAATGCTATTCTCTGGCAAAAAAAGACCTGGATCGACACTTTCGAGAAATGATCAAGCTTTTCTACCAGCTTGGTTCTGAATCTAATCTTAAGTCTGTATTCTTAGCTTCCATCCCTAAAGAGATTAGTCAAGTTGTTAAGAAAGCCCTGAAGCTAAAAAACAAGACCATCACAGATGCGACTTTTGAGAAATCCAACAGTCTGTCCACCTTGCCATTGAAGAAATGTGCCACAGAAGAGAAGTCTTCAGAAGTTACCTCCGGGAGAATCGTTCTCTCGAAAAGAATTGTGACAATCCTCATTGGAAGATCAAGTGCTCAAGAAATTGCAGTGATCCCTCTTGTGTTGGCAATAAAAAACGCAAGCACTTCAAGAAGTTCTCCTTTGAGAAATTCTCTTTTGGTAGACGAAGACCTAAGAGAGGCAAGTGGAAGTTCCTTCGAAAAAAGAAGCGGCATCACTCCTCTGCTTCTGGTTACAAGAAAAAGAAGAAATCTGACCGATGCTAAATCTGTAGCAAGAAAGGGCACTTTGCAAAAAACTGTCCTTAGGCAAAGCGCCAAGGAAGCTACATGATCCAAAAGATTTCCTCCACCACAAGAATCCCTTTGGATGATGAAGATATTGAGTCTGTCTTCTCTGTCGAAGATGAGCATTCACCCGACACACTGTTTGCCCTCCAAACATATTCCTCAGACTCTGATGAATCCCCAGGTGATATCTTTGCATTCTTCCCTGATAATATCCCCGACTCCTTCCATGTCCAACCCGTTTTCCACTCTCCATATATCTCCATCCAAATCCATACCTGTAACGCTCCGTGCCCTTCTCGGGCTCGCTAACATCCCGCCACGGCCGTTTGCATTGAGTAGTTCCCAGGATCAACGGTGAACGACTTAAGTGCAATACCAAATGTACATGCGGAAGCGACGAACCATCTCCTTTACAAAAATTTTCTTTCCGATCACAATGACTCAGGATGAAAAAGAGAGATTTAAAACTTACTTCATACACTCTTTAAAAGCGTCAAATACACAACAGAGTTACAACTTGCCATCTCCCAAAATACAACTTCCTTTAATAAAACAACGGTAGATGGAGTTTAACCCTACAGAGCTATATAGGCGTGAACAACCCAAAATAAGAAAATAGCTCCCTAAATCTTAAAAGGGAAATATAGTCAGGTAAGGTTAACGGTTCATCTTCTTCAAAAGGGTATCTTCAAAAGTCAGTCCATAGTATTCAAGGGACATCGTCATTCGGGACCTGAAAATGTTGTCCCACGACGGGGTGAGAATAAATCTCAGCAAGTCATTCCTAACCCTAAACTAGGCCATTAGTACCTCCTAACAACTGAAAATAAACAATTCTAATAGAAAGCATAATCATGGCATTTAAGACAATAAATAGAAGTACAACAAATAGACACTCAATTCAGTCCAATTCAAAATGCGATTTCACGATTCAAGCTAAGCTTCGTACTTTAGGCATCTAAACAATCAACTGCTCGAATAAGGCAACCCATCAATAACTCGATTCTAGCTATTCAGCCATCGCCGTAGCGCCCGGGACATAGCTTAATAATCACATTGTATTAGGCAGGACCCTCGTCGTAATGCCCAGGTCTAATAAGTTCATCTGCCCGGACCCCCCATAAAAACGGCTCTTAGGTCATACTTGCATTTGGTAAACGCCATCGTCATAACGCCCAGGCTATTATATGTTTACCAGGACCCCCCCGTAAAAACGGATCTCGGGTCATGCTTGCATTTCGTAAACGCCCTCGTCATAACGCCCAGGCTATTATATGTTTACCAAGACCCCCCGTAAAAATGGCTCTTGGGTCATGCTTCAACCTTAATAGGTTAATATGTGATTTAGTACTTATACATCTCATTCCAACGGCCAATTGCACTCAAGATCACTCAGTCAAGCAATTAACCATCAAGGCACATAGCCACGATCATAGGTCATCCATGAGCACTCGATTTTTTACACTTCCCATTCAAACTCCGGTTTAGTCTATTAAACCACTTCACTTGCTCAAATTCAATTAAAATGACTTCAACACATGCTCAAGACCCTAAGATCATTCATGACCAGAATAGGACTTAATCATTTAAACTCAATTTCGCCATTTCTAATCCAAGAAACGACCAAGCGCGGTTCATCCATTTCATGGCAGGTTCGGTTTTTTCCATGACCAGGCTTACTCTCAGAAATACTGACATAAATATGTTTACTTTTTTAGCAATCTAACTTTAGAACCTCGTTCTTCATGATCTTACGGTCGCGTGGGCGAAAACGGAGCTCAATTTGGACTCCGAACGACTTAGAACGACCCATTTCATTTTCGACGCGAGCTGAAAACGGGATTACACGGGCTCTCGGGTATCAACGTTTTTCTCACCAAAAACAGCCCTTAAACTCTACCAATCGAACCATAAAACATCTATTAGTAACCTAACATCCTAATAGAGGGTTAGGGATAACTTACTAAGTCCAAGAGCTAAGGAAAACCGGTTGAGATAGCGTGAAAGGCGCGGCGCAAATCCTGTCCGGCGGCGAACAGAATTGATTCCTTGAAAAACATCCACCAAAGGCCAAGGAAACTTGGTCAAGAACACATCTAACACAAGTCTCTAACCCCCTTAACATATCTAACTAAATTCTAGAAGTCGCTCACCTCAAGAACAACCAAGGACTTCCCAAGAACAGCCCGCGGTTTCCTCTTGGTTCTATTCTGGTCAGCGGTGGTTCGGCGGCTCCCGGGCTTGGTCGACGACTCTCTCACGGTCTAAGAGGTAGGGGAGGGTGTCTTGGTGATGGCGAGAAGCGACAGAATGGTGGTGGCCGGTCGGTTCCTCCTTGAACCGAGAGGGCAACGAGAGAGAGAGAGCGGATGAGAGGGAGAGAGAGCGAGAGCGAGCGAGCGAGAGAAATGGGGGAGAGGGAGAAGAGGGTTGTCGTCCGAATGGGGGAGAGGAAGGAAAGAGATAGACATGAAGAGAAGGGAAATCTTGGAGGAAAAAATGGCTAGTGGAGTGGTTGAAAGTTGATGTACATGAATAGTGCAATGGAATGACTAGTGGGTGAAGAGTGGTTTAAGGGATTTTGGTCAAGTCAAGTGGTCATTCCATTCTTCCAATAATTAATGGGCTAAAAGACCACTAAGTCCCTCAATTTTGGCCAATTGTGTGGGATGACAAAAGTCCAAATTGCCCTTACTTGTTTCTAAAGGAAAGGGTAATTATCTAAGGATATAAAGGTAATTTCCTCATCGTTGGTCCGAATCTCACTCCTCTAAGTGCTAAGGGCGAATTCTAATCCTAATGGTCCCCGATGAGGTGACGTCCAAATTATTCCCGTTGGAATCCTCGAATATCCGACGCCCAATTCCGAAGTCCAATTCGTGGCTAAAATCCGTCAGTGGCGACTCCAGAGTATCTCAAACTAACGGACGGCTCTCAGGAGTTACGCGTATCGACCAATGACTAATGTCACGTTCAAGAGTTATTCGAGTCATGGCGACCTTGGTTGTCATGTAATTGCAAGGGTCAATCGCTAGTTCCAAAGGACGCGATCGTCGGGAATCGGTCTAGGTTAATTTGCAAATTATACGATGGTCAAACGGAATCACCCGTGATCCAATTGTATAACACTAGCAAATCGTTCTGTGACCAATCCTAGACCGGCCTCTAATGGCTCAAAATAGTCCCTCGACAATCCTTATGGTCAAGGTACCAATCCATGGTCGAGTTCTTTGGTCCACGTACTTAAGTCCCACTTAGCCTTTCCCCATTGGTTAGTTTTCTCAAGAGTGGCCAACTCTGAGCGAGGTCTAACTGAAACGCACTGACAAGATGTCTCATGAAATCATGCTTCGAAAAGGGTCGGATTTCAGAATGTCACAATACCCCAGAAAATGACAAACCTGTCCAAGTCATTGCTCTCATTGATACCGGCACGACAGCATCACTCATGGATATAAAAGTACTCCTAGAAGAATTCTGGACGCCTTACACAAGGTATTTCCATTCTGCTTCCGGAGATACTTTTACCACAAAATTACGCAGCAAAACCATCACCCTCCAAATATTTCCAGGCTGTTCCATATCCACAAAAATCCTTGGTTGTAATTCCCCAGATAAAGACCTCATCATTGTTGGGATGTTCTAGCCCAGCTTTCCCAACTCAAAATTAAACCTACTGGTTTACAATTTGGTGACCAGTTTCATGAATATGTAGATATCCAGAAACTTTTCATCATTCGGCCAGAAATCCTTGATCCAATTACCCAAAGTCTCTTATCCTGCTATTCTGAATCTCATTCTCAGTTTGTCCAAACTTGTTCAAATCCACTTTGGAAAAATCCCGACTTCTTTGTCAAACTCCATTCAAGAAAAGTGAAGATGTTAATCCCACAAAAGCCAGTCATTCTGGTATGAATCCTGAACATCTTGCTTTGGCCCAGAAGGAATGTGCTGATCTGCTCTCTCAAGGCCTCATTGAACCATTTGATTCACAATGGGCTTGCGAAGCCTTTTATGTGAACAAACGAGCAGAACAGAATCGTGGTAAGCTCAGATTGGTGATCAATTACCAGCCCTTGAATAAATTCCTCCAAGATGATAAATTCCCTTTGCCTCACAAAAACTCTTTGTTTGGTAGCCTAGCCCAAGCTAAGATCTATTCAAAGTTCGACCCGAAAGCAGGTTTTTAGAAAATTGGCATTCATCCTGATGACCGTCCTAAAACTGGTTTTTGCATTCCAAACCAGCATTTCCAATGGACAGTTGTCCCCTTTGGTCTTAAAACAGCCCAATCCATTTTTCAGAAAGCCATGTGTAGAATTTTCCAGCCCATTCTCTCACATGTCTAGATTTACATTGATGATATTCTCCTCTACAGTCCTGATGAGGAATCTCATTGCAAATTACTCTCCCAGTTCGTTGAAATTGTCCAGAAACATGGAATCATGCTTTCCCAAAAGAAAATGATCCTTGCTCAAAAGGAAATTGAGTTCATTGGTATGCATTTGAAAGAATGCACCTACTGTCCAGGTCCTCACCTTGCAGAAGAACTCCAAAAATTTCCCTCTGAGAATTTGACAGTTAGCCAAATCCAGGCTTTCCTTGGAATTGTCAATTATCTCCGAGACTTTGTGCCAAAAATATCTAAAGCACTTTATCCTCTTCAGAGGATGTTGAAGAAAGATGCTCCCCCATGGGGACCGAAGCTGTGACATTCCGAATTCCAGCCCCTCTCGAGGCTATGGAATGGAAGGATATCGATCGGTGTGTTTCAGTGGTATCTCACTCGAAGCAGGCCACTCTCGAGTTAACTGACCGAAAGGGAAAGACTAACACAAGGTCGGGTACGTGGACCTGAGGATTTTAAATAAGAAATGGCGCTTTGACCATAAGGATTGTCGATGGAATATTTTGGGCCTGCAGAGATCGATCTAGGAACGATCATGGAATGCCTTGCTAGAGTTATACGTTGGGACGCGGGTGATTCCGCTTAACAAATGTGTAATTTGCGAGAATTTCCTAAATCGGATTCCGACGATCAGGACCGCATGAACTAGTGATAAACCCTCGCAATTACATGACAACCAAAGTCGCCACGGCTTAAGAAAAATCCCAAGGTCGATACGCGTAGCACCTGCAAGAGTCGCCCGTCAGTTTGAGATAAACTGGAATTACAGTCGACGAGAGTTCGACATGAAATTAGACCTCGAGATTGGGTATTGGACAATGAGGAATTCCAATATTTGAATTGATATGGACGTCGCCTCATCGAGGGTGGTTTACATTGGAAAAATGAACTTTCGGACGAAAAATGCCAAATGACCATTTTGCCCATCGACCTTTGGTCTTGCCTTAAGAAATTCAGAAGGTCATTTTGGTCATTTCCCCTCCTCCATATGCTGCCGAAAAGGATAAGATTAAGTGGTCAAAGAAGGTCAAAGTCAAGGAAGCAACCAATGGGAGGTTGCCATGTGTCATCTTTTGATTGGACCAAGCATTAAATGGCATTAATTGTGATCTTGACAAAATGACACCAATTATTTGATGGAAAACCTCCTTATCTTCAGCTGGTCGACCACCCTCACTCTTCCTTGCCAATTCCTTCATTTTCCTCTTCATCTTCACCAAACAGAAAACTGCCCAGAAAAATAGTTTCTGACCCTTATGTTCGGTGCAGTCTAACGGCTCTTCCTGGTGTCGTTTGGTCGAGTCCTTTTACCACAGGTTAGTTCAAGATGTCCTTGACATTTTACCGTTGGTTTCATGATTTTTGTAGGTCTGGTTGATTTATGGTAATTTTTAGAAGAAAAACGGACGGATTCTGAGCTAGCTGAGGAGAAGTGTTGGTTCTAGCTCTTAGAAATTCCAAATGACCTCAAATTTTTTTGGAGAGCTTCATAACATCCAGTACTATGTTCAGATGGTTTATGGCTGCAAATAGATGGTTTTAGAATGAATTTTATGGCTGATTATGGGTGGTACAAAAATGGACAGATTCTAACTTTGAAAAGATCGGGCTGTTTCGACGTCTTTGGAGTATCAATCCGCTTCAAATCTCACGGTGAGCTTCCTAAACCCATAAAGGAAGGTCTTAGAAAGTTGATTATTGAAGGATTGAGGATTAGAATTGATTCATGGCTCGATTGAGCGGTTGGAACACAAAACCGGTTCTGTTTTGGATGATGTTCTTTGTGTATCGATTCTGTTGGGGGCTGATATAAGAGTTTTTTGACTTCAAATTGACTCAAGGGACTATTTATAATGTTGATTAAGGTGTTAGTGGAAAGTATATGAAGTGGCTTGGGATTTAGAAGTGATTTAAGGGCTATTTGGAGCAGGAAACACCAAGTTATATTCTGCTATGCATTTTACTATTTAAACAGAATATATTAAGGGTTTGTGGAAGTATTGTGGTGTATTCGATCATTTGATGAGGCATCTTGAGTTGCCATTTGATTAATGATTGAGGGATTGGTATCAAGGAAGTGAGAATTGAGTGGATTTTGACTCGACATTGATGAATTTCCTAGGACGGTACGAGAACCTTGGGTTGCCGAACATTTGTGGGGTTGATGAGGATCGATTGAAGTGGATTTTGCTAATTGCTTCAGGTAAGTTATGCCTAAACCTTTATTAGGAGGTTAGGTTACTAAAGGACAGAGTTTTGAGTTGGATTGAATGATTTCATGGCCTGGATTTTGTGAGAGGCGCGAGGGAGTCCAAATCTGTCTGGTTTTGTGAGTTAGCATTCCTTGGCATGTTTGATTGAAAATCAATTGTTTGGGGAGCCCTAATTGACCATGAATGTGTGTTTTAATGGCTATTTGAGCATGTGAGATGAGAAGTCGAAAGTTTTGATT
This sequence comes from Rhodomyrtus psidioides, assembly GCA_021437785.1. NCBI lineage: Eukaryota > Viridiplantae > Streptophyta > Magnoliopsida > Myrtales > Myrtaceae > Rhodomyrtus > Rhodomyrtus psidioides. Next base: position 3,560,608 of record JAILYB010000059.1, on the reverse strand, counting down.
GAAAGGAAAGCCAAGATTAAAAGTGCCGAAAAATGTGATTTTGAGTCAAGCTTTGAAACTATGAATTGGTCGTATTTGTTAAATTGTCCGAGGCCTTGTTTGAATTAATTCGTGTGATGCATGTGCTTGACTGAGAAATTTATGACTTGAAACATGTTTTGTCCAGTGACGGACGTTTGAAATGAATGCCTCGAGTAGGCAATGAACTGCTTGATTTCATGAGTTGTTATTGAATGAAATATTTTGAGGCATGAATTATTTTCTTTGAACGAAAATTTGAGGCTGCTTTATAACTGGAAATTTTTATGAATAAATGGCGTGTGGGATCGCCGAGGAAATTATGTGTGCACTGGCGTGTGGGATCGCCGGGAAAAATTATAAGTGCACTGGCGTGTGGGATCGCCAATGGCGTGTGGGATCGCCGAGAATTTATAATTTGGCCAATGTGTTGGGAGGGAGTTACTCCCATTGGACCTGACGAGGTCGTGCGGCTAGAGAGTCTCATACTGACACGATTCATCTCGATTGATAATGGGCGTCGAGAGTCGTATGGTGACCGAATCTTCTCTAGGTCCGGACGCGAGAGTCTCATATTTACCGACGGGTCATATGGAGACCGAATCATCTCGCAGCCCTAAAGTGGGCGGCCCAAGATGGGCGGAAATGGAAAGACTTGTTTTATGAGAAATTCAAAGAATGGGTTTTGAGAAATCGAAAATGCCTCATGTTTGAAAATTTGCTTCATGATTGAAATTGGCCCAGAGAGGGGCGTGAAAGGAAATTGGCCCAGAGAGGGGCGTGAAAGAAAAGAACGTATTTTGTGAATATTTCAAGGAATGATTCTTTTGAGAAAGAAGTGAAAATTTCCTCTTGTTTTTGAGATGGCATCGAGTGCTTGCGTGTGATTAAAAACCCTGCCTTTGTACGAACCTTTGAGTTGTCATTATTTTCTTGACTGGGTCAAACTGTTTTGAAAGTACTAAATGCCATGTCTTAGAAAGTACCCTGTGTTGCCATGCCAAAGTTTTTATTACCAAAATACCCTGTTTTCCAAAAGTGTCTCGAGGTACTGGCAGCCTAGTTTAGGGTTAGGTTCGACTTACTGGGATTATATATCTCACCCCGTCGTGGGACAACATTTTTCAGGTCCCACACAAAGGAAACCAGTGCTCGCCATGGATTGGCATTCGATGAAGTCAATGGAAGAAATGATCATGAATCCTTTTGTGACCATAGGGTTGTAATGAAGTATTTGGGGATTTAGCATTGTAACCTCTGATGTATGATTGACCCTTATATAAGGTGTACCCTTTTGTCCTAAGCCATCTTGTGTTTTATTTTTATGGAGTTGTCCTCGCTTTCGCATGCACGTTTCATAAAGATCTTTAAGCATTGGCCGTTGGTTCCTGAGAAATTATCAAAGGTAACGGCTGAGGTGGGATGCTCGCGTGCTCGCCGGGTTCGAGGCGTGACAGAAGCAGACACAAGCTGTAGCTCATCTCAAAGAAATTTTGCAGCATCTTCCTCCTTTGCAAATTCCTTCCACTGGTCAAAGAATTCTGCAAACAGATGCTAGTGATAAATATTGGGCAGCCATTCTCCTTGAAGAAATCAAAGGTAAGCGCTTCATCTGTGCTTACAAAAGTGGACGATTCACTCCCGCGGAGATGCATTATCACTCCACTTTTAAGGAGATTCTCGCAGTCAAATATGGCATCAAGAAGTTTGAATACCACCTTATTGGGCATCACTTTTTGGTCGAAATGGATATGTCTTCATTTCCCCAAATGCTCAATTTCAAGCAGAAGCAGATTCCCCATCCGCAATTGTTAAGGTGGGCCGAATGGTTCTCAAAATATTATTTTGATGCTAAACACATAGCAGGCAAAAAGATGTCCACGCAGATTTTCTGTCCCGACCTAAGCAGCCAGCAGAATCCATCAACATGTATGTCCGCAGGAATCCATTGGATGCAAGAACATTTCGTACCACACCAATGCGAAATACACCATGGAATACTCTCACTTATCCTCCAGAAGTCCCCAAGCAAGTTGCAGAAAATAATTTCTGTGAGAATTTGAAGTATTACATGAATGAGTACCAAAACCGCATATTCAGCACTTATGGTGGATTAATATTAGGACCACATGGTCTTAATCCTGATTATCCATTTATCCATGTTTTGCGGTGGTCTCCTGATCAAGATTTCCCTGAAGACCTCAAATGGTTCTTTTGGTATTTTCTCAATGTATATGCTGTTGCTATTGAATTTCCCACAGACAAGATTGTCCGAGTCCTGTCCAGAGCACTCATGGGAGATTTCTCAAACCAAAAGGCTTTGACAGAAATGCTCACTTGGTTCCAGCCTTTAGCAGCATGGAAACAGCACTTCATCTTTCAGCAAAATTGTAGAATAGCTGACCCAGAAAGACACACCACAGTCCTTTTTCATAGGCCTTGGGTTTTCTTCAGCCCAACCGGAGATGTCCGAGAAAAAGCATTGTATTATGGCACCACTACATTCAAGCCCAATCTCCATCGACAAGTTTTTCGGATCTACACAACACTTCCCAAATCCATCACACTGATGCAGTATGAGTATAGAGAACTCCAACGAGTCCTATGTCAAGAAAATCATGAAATTCCTCCTGAAATTTGGCCATACCATCACATGAACCACTCGTGGGATAGGCCCAAAATGCACCCCCAGGTACTTCAAGCTCTTGAAGATTATAGAAGCAACCAGCCGAGTTCTTCTATGGACAATGACACTCCTGACACTCAAGACCCTTGGGGAGGACAATTATCACAAAATCCATACTCTACAGCAGACACTGCATCCAGCACCCAAGACCAGCCATCCAGCTCGTACACGTGACCTCAGCTCCAACTATGGCCCCAGCCCCAGATGCCATCCAGCTCTAATCAAGGAGCGAGACAAGATCCACCAGACCCAGTCACCATGGAAGATATTTTGTCAGGCGAAAGACACGCGGTAGAAGAAGAAGATAGTCACTTACTCACTGAAGACCCAGACATTGGACTGTCCCAGCTCGAAGAACAGTGGTATTGGAATAAATTCAAAAAAGACAAAGACGGCCCAGACAGCTCTGACTCTGACGATGCCAATTATCACCCAGATCCAGATCGTCGTCGGTTTTGAACTACCCAGTTTCACGTGCATGTAATAAAAGTATGAGATGACTTTGTTTCGTCTAAGTCATCGTTTGTCAGAATGTTGTAAAAATCCTCGTGCATTTGTTGTTATTAGGTGCGCTAAAAGTCTTAAGAAGTAAGTACGTATGTCAGAATAATGTCATGCAGAATCAGAAGACTTTTTACGAAAATTACTGTTCACAGTACTGTTCATGGTACTGTTCACGACACTTTTCACGGCACTGTTCATGGTACTGTAGCAAACACTGTTCACCCGAAGACTTTTTTAGTTTTTCATCGTGAATTAGTCTGTTATGTTGTCAGAAGCCCCCTTGTATGATATTGGCCTATAAAAGGCCCCCGAAGGCATTGTAATCGGGGAGGAGAAACCACCTTATGTGAAATATCAGTATGCTTTCCAATATCATGAGTTTCTAAAGTTTCCTTTCTTCTCCTTTCTCATAAGCATGGTCTTTCGCATATCTGAATCCTCTTGTTGACTCAGTAGTACGATTTGTTTGGTTTAGTATGCTCTTCAACTTGCCACTATGTGGAACCTGTTGAACCAGAAATATCTAGCACCTTAAGGGTTGAGCTTCAAGAATGGGCTTGAGTGAGCAAACAGGCAGTCCCCTTTTAAGGCCAAGAGCGCCGTGTTTGTGGGGATAGCATACCTGCTCGTCTCGCCCAGACTTGTCTCCGCTTCCTTTACTAGTACAAATTATGTTTATCTCCTAATGAATTATACATCGCTTATACAGCTAAAACGTTGTTTGCAAAAGGTCTCTGCCTAAAGAACAATCATGGGCATTATGGAATAAATTTCTTGGTCACATCAGTAAAGAAAGTGTTGAAAGACTGATAAAGGCAAGCATTTTGTTCACTCTTAAAAGTGACCTAGACACATGCGTAGATTGAAGTAAAGGTAAGATAACTAAAATAAAGGATGAAATTGTAGTCGATAGTTATGACCTATTGAAGGTCATTTGTACTAGTATAAGTGGATCATATATAGCAATATTGTGTAGAGTTTTTATCACATTTAAATGATTTTTTTCTCTATATGTTTTGTACTTGATTAAAGAAAGGTTTAATTTTCGTGACAAGTTCAACATATTTCTTACTATAGTCAATAAACTTTAAAAAAAATTGTCAGATTTGATTGAGATGGTGAGTTTCATGGTAGACATGGCAATGCTGGATAGCTTAAAGAGCCATTTACCAAATACTTAAGAAGCTTTTGGGATTGTGGCTTTGTGCCCGGTAGTCCTGAACAGAAAGGTGTGGCCGAAAGGCAAGATCACACCCTATAGATATAATGAAGAGTATGATTTGTAAAACCAACTTATATGATTTTCTGTGGGGTGAAATTTTGAAAGTAACCCATTATGTTTCTACCAAAACTATTTCATTGACTTCTTTTGAGTCATGGATTGGACGTTGATTGAACCACATTAAGGTTTGAGGTGTTCATGCATAAATAAAGTTACATAACCTAATATTAGATAAGTTGGATTCCAGAACCACTCAGTTTTACTTCGTGCCGTACTCAGATCATCTAAAGGGGTATTGATTTATCATCCCAAAAGATGAACAAGAATTGTGGAATTACAGATAGCTAAATTGCTTGAGCTTGATATAGCCGAATAAGGGTAGTTGTTCACAGACTATTAAAGTAATGGTGTGCTAGGGATAATTGTGTTATTTTTTCTGCCTATACAGATGATCATGGAGCATTATAAATTACAGTTTGATTCTGTTGGGGTTTATGTTCTTGTTATTAAGACAATTCCTAATGAAATTTATCAAACCTCACAAATGCAGAATAAAGGTTAAAGTAACTCTACTTAAAAGGTCTATCAGGCAGAGACGATCAGTTATTCCAAATCACACTTTATAGTATATCCAGAAGAGCATGACTACAAAATTGACTATATAATTGATCTAGTAATTTATACAGTTGCTATTTCTTGTTTATAATTAGAACTGTGGTTGGGTGCATGGTAGATGAGATACATACTCTGAAATATACGGTGTTTGAAAGTATATTATCATGCTTCAAGGTCACAAGTCCATCTGCTGCAATTGGATGTGTAAAACTTAAAGGGACTCCAGAAGAAAGTTTTTGTTTACTCTATCAAATAATATTTTGATCAGTGTTTCATTTAAGAAGTTTAAAGACAGATTGGTAACGAAAGTTTTCACTCATAAAGAATGAGAAAACTTAAAATAAGTTTTCTTTTTCAGTCTCTCATAATTTTTTTTCAGAGTAACTAAGGTATTAATAGCTCATTATAATAAAGAGCTTTACCATACAGATATTGAAACTTTTTTTATTGGAATTCTTAATATGATTTTTTTTATGTAATCCGAAGGTTTTGCAGCAGATGATTCAGATAAACTTGTACGTAAAGAAAGAGGAATCCTGTGACATTCTGAATTTCCGCCCTCGAGGCTTGAGATATGAAATGGAAGCTCAAATTGGCAATTGAAAATGAAGAATTTCAAAATTGAAAAAGGATTTGACGTCGCCTCAACAATGGTAATTCAAAATAGGAACAACGAAGTTTCGGACGAAAAGTGCCAGATTACCGTTTTGCAACTCAACCTTTTACCCTCGCCTTAAGTTTCTTATAATGGCAAAATAGTCATTTTGATTCTTGGAGCTGCCGAAAATTTGGATAAGAAGGAGTCAAAGATGGTCAAATGCAAGTTGGACAATTATTCACAAGACGACAAGTGTCGTCCTTAGATTGGTCCTGCATTAATTACCATACCTAACCCTCTTGTCACTCTTTCACACTAATTATTTGTGTGAAATCCCTTCTTATTTCCTCTCTCCTTCAACTGGACGAAACCTCCTCATCCTCCTTTCCATTTTCTTCATTTTACCTTCATTTCCTCTCCAGTCGGTTCTGTTCGCCCGACCAGTTTCTACTGCCTTGTTCAGTGTGCTCGAGGGCCACCTCCGGCCGCCACCTCGCCTCCTCCGACCACCAAAAGCTAGATCAATGTGTCCTTGACAAGCTCCAAATGGAATTTTATCATTTGGATAAGTATTTTTATCGGTGTGAGTCCGAGACCAAAACCGGACAAAATCCGCGCGAGCTGGGGTAAGGCCTCCGTTCTCCCACTTAGAGACTTCAAATGACTCCATTCTTTTTGTGGGATCTCTATAACACATAGTGCTCAAGGTGGATGAGCTGTGGCCACAATTTTGGTGTTAAAATAGATTTTCATGGCTGATTGTGAGTGATTAAAATTGGACAGATTTTGACCATTTGCGCGCAGAAAGGAAACGGGCTGAACGGAAGACTAAAAGAGGTGTTTTTGTTCCAAAACTCTTGGTGAGCCTCCTAAACACATATATTGAGGTTCTAACAAGTTTATTTTGTGAGAAATTGGAATCTAGAATGGAGTTATGGCTTGTTTTTGCAGATTGAACCAAAACCGGTTCTGTTCTAATTCTGCCCTGTTTGGACCGAATTGGTTGGGGCCTTTTTAAATGGTATCTTGACTTCAGAATGACTCATGAGGCTTCATAAGATGTTATGTAAGGTGTTAATGGGAAGTGTGTGAAGTGGATTGAGAATTAGAAGTGATTTAAGGGCTGTTGAGGTGAAAAACGTGAAGTGCCGACTAATTCGTCCATAACGCGCACTGATTTTGAATTGAGTCGTTCTAAGTCATCTGATATCCAAATTGAGCTTCGTTTTTGCCCACATGTCCATAAGATATTGAAGTTTAAGATCCTAGAATTTGTTTTCTCAAAAAGTCAGTAGAAAAATTTCAATTTTCGTGAGACTGAACCTGGTCGTGGAGCCTAAGAAAGGGCAAATTTGGGTGGAATGAAATTGTGATGACTTGCCTTTGATAGAACGACATTGACATGCTTAGGAGCATCAACGTGACACTGTGACGACTTGAGAATAAGGTGTTGTCGGTGTTATTGAGGTAATTACGCGATGGAATTGAGAAATAATTGAGTTTCGATGTGGTTTTCCTAGGCACGCCGTAAGAGCCCTGTTTGGCCATGAGCTTGCTGACCTAGGAGGATCGTTTGGATGAATTTGCTAGCTTGCTTGAAGAGGTAAGTGTTCTCTAAATTTTTACTTGAACAGTAGGACCCTACTAGATAGATTGGTTGGATGAATTGATTGTTTGGTGAAGCCTATGGCTTGAATTGCTTAATGCAATTGTATGGTGTTTATATTGTGATATGCCTTGTGATGTAAGTAGCTATTGAGCCCTGAGTAAGAATGGCGATACCGATTGGCTTGTGGCCCTAGTGGTATCAATTGGCTGTGAGCCCTGAATAAGAATGGCGATACCGATTGGCCTGTGGCCCCAGTGGTATCAAGTGGCTACGAGCCTCAGAAGTACCGTTTGGCCAGTGGCCCTAGTGGTACCATTTGACTAAAAGTCATTACCATATCGATTGGCATGTGGCCCCGGTGATATCAGTTGACAAGAGTGCTAGAGAAGTACATCGCGGCTTGGAGCCCTAGCGATAAGTGAATTGACTGATTAATTTGATGACTTGTGAAGTTACATGTGCTTGTTTATATGCCATGTGCTTGAAGCTTGAACCTCTGTGGTTGAGCATGATTGATGGTGCCTCTCGTTCATGCATGGCTTGCGGAAATACTTGATCTATGAATGCCTTGTGCCATTGCATTGATGAATGCCTGCATCTGGTATCTTTGTGGTGATCTGGGAGGACTAGTGGTCAAGTCTAGGTTTAGGTTTCATTTACTGAGATTATATATCTCACCCCGTCGTGGGACAACACTTTTCAGGTTCCAGGCGATGGAAACCCAAGGTTGCCATGGATTGGCATGAGAAGAAGTTTAGAAAGGAAATGGATATAAACTTAATTGTGATCTTAGGAATTTTACTTTGAATTGTGGATTTAGAATTGAACCATAGGTATTGGAGGATTGTAACCTTTGAAGTGAATTTGTCAATATTGAGGGGTGTACCTTCTTATGTCCTAAGTCATCTTGGGTGTATTATGTCTGGAGTCGTTTTCTTGCTTCTGCGTGCAGGTGTCATTTAGGAGTATTGAGCTGTTGGTCGTGGATCTTGGGAGATTATAGAGTTATAAGGGCCTGGTGGGATGTTCGTGAGCTCGTCGGGTCCGAGGCGTGACAAATCCCATAAAAATGCCATGAAATAAAGTTTGATCATGTTCATGGGTATTCTAGACTGAAATGTTTATTTATGGGTTTAAGTAAACTTTTAGACAATTGTTGATTAAAGTTTCATAATATCATTGCTATATTCTGTTCTGTCAAGAACGAAATAAATTAGTATATTCTATAAGATCAGTGGGAGGAATTTATTTTCCTTGTGTTTTATCCAAACAATATCTTCCTTGAAAGTGATTTTCTTGAATTACTGCATAAGGTGAAGCAGATATTGTCAAAGCATTTTGACATGATTGATCTTAATAAAGAATATTTTATCCTAGGCATTGAGATCCATATGGATCATTCTTGCTACATATTGGGTTAATTCTAGAGGACATACATTGATAGTATTCGGCATAAAGTGTTGCAAATCAGGAATTGCTTCTGCCATTAAGGGCAATAGACTGAATCCGTCATAGTGTATTTATAAATTTATGAAGAAAACCCAAATGAAGAATGTACCATATCATAGTGCACTTAAAAGCATCAGTTTTGATGTATTTAAAGAGGACAAAAGACTATATGCTAGTTTACAGACATATTCAGAACTTGCAGCTAGTACGGCATTCAGATTCATGCTTTGTTAGCTATCAGGATGATGTGAAGTTGACAACTGCAGATATTTATATGTCTGGAGAGAAGTGCAGTATTATAGAGAAAAGTAAACATAAATCTATATAATTCTCGATTAAGAAAGCGAAGTTTGTTGTATGTTTTTCAGCTGTTATTCAGGTTATTTGGCTCTGGAATCTCATTATAGAGTTGACTGTATTTAATTTTGTGGATAGACCCATACAGTTGTATTGTGACTATAATTCTACAGTATTGTTCATTAGCAACATCAGAGATCTCAAGGGGTTTAAACATCTGGTGGTCAAGTTTTGACCATAAAAGTAATAGATGAAAATGTGACACTACAGTAGAGCTTATTATACAAATGACAAGGCTGCAGACTCATTAACTTAAAATCTTTGCTCATTCCCATTTGGATGACATGTCGCAAACATAAAAGTATCGTAGGGTGCTGATATGACATGTTAATTGATGGGCTGAGTAAGCGTCATGAAATGCTGTTCTTCAGTGGGAGCTGTTTTCAATGTTTGCTCTAATAAGGTTTACATCTGTGTTTGTTATATTTTGTAACATATAGATATGTATCAACTCCATTGCATGCAATAAAGTATTTTATGATTAAGGGGAGTTGAATACATATATCAGTTGAAAATCTCAAGGCATCGTGTAAACCTTGAGTGATGGGTGTGGTATTTATTTTTAGCCAAAAGCATATGTCTTGTAACACGTAAAATATAGTTAACTATAAAGGTAAGACATATGTTGGTTCGTTGGAACCGTAAAGATATTCTCCCGTGATACATTCGATTTCGTGACACATAAAGTGAGAGAATGGTGACTGACAAGGAGGATAACATATAAGGTGTCTCTGTTATTTGAGATGTTATCCGATTGCCATACTACCATATCAAATTCATATCAGTAAAGTTAAGAGTATTCGTGATCATGGATGGCTCTGTCTTGTGATGCAGCTACTGGCATTGTTCGGTGCTTAAGACTTTATGGGATCGGATTGACTATTGGGAAATATCTCTAGACCAATATAAAGATGCGCATGTAAAGTACAATTTCAATTAATTTAGCCCAAATGAGAGAATGTTAGAATATATTTAATATTCATTGTGGGCTTTATTAATTGTTATTGCAAGTCCGGGGCTGCTGCTGCAGTGGCAGCGGAGGAGCCGAGGCCGTGGAATCTGAGGACAAGGAGGGTGGTGTGCAAAGAGATCAATTCAGCAACAGCTCCATGAAACAGCAAGATCCAGCAAATTTCTTGCACAGCGACTATCTATAAACATCAATGGGACGCCAACAAATTGTGCAAATTATTCACAACACGAACGCATGATTAAACAAAAAACCCAGCAGATCTAACCACCAAACAAAGAAAACAAACAGAAAGAAGGAGAATAGATAATGTAAAAACAATCTCAATCCATTAAAATGCCGCATTCGAATTGATATCCAACAATCGAGAAAACTAAAAAGGATTTCGCAAATCTTCACAGACCCAGAACAAATGATTATACCAAATCATCCTCCCACCTTCAACTTTTAATGGGTGTTCTCCGTCCCGCAGAGAAACAAACAAAGCGGAGATCAACAGAAAGGACAAGGGGGAAAAATTGAAAAATTCGAGCGAGAAAATGCAGGCATTTCCCGTACCTTTGAGAAACGCATGGTTGGGCGAATGCGAGGAGGAAAAAAAAGGACTTTTTTCGCCGAACAAAGTGGACTTTTGAGCAGGTGAAACTAGGGCGAGAGGCGTGATTGCGAATCAACGAGAGAGAGAGGACGCTTTGGGCAAAGCTTGCGAAATGCGAGTTTTCCTTCCGTCACCAACGGTTTCGAACTTTTTCTGGGAATCATCGGAGTCGTCGTCGGAATCGCCGGAGTCGTCGTCGACCCCTCCGCCATAGAAGTCGTCGTCCGGATCGTTGGGAGTCGATGTCGGAGTCGTCCTCCTCCTCGTCGGAGTCGTCGTCGGCCCCTCCGCCGCGGCAGAGATGCTCTCGAGGTCATCATTGGAGGTCAGGGCCCTATCCTGGGTGTTGGCGGAGATGGACAAGGGAGGAAAGGGCGAGGCGTGGTCGTCGAGGGTTCGTTATTTTTTTATCCAATCCAAATGTTTCCTACCCCCATCCCCCGAATTTCTTATACGGTGTTTTATCCGGGTATATCGTGGTTTATCCGATCCGGACGACATTGCCAAACATGGGATAGGATAATTTGTTATCCTGTCCGGGCCCAAATCCGGACCACCAAACACAGCCTAAGTGATCATATCTATAAGACATTATTTTGTGCGTTCGACCGAGGAAGAAATGAAGCATCAATACACTCATATTTGAACATGTCCGGGGTGCCATAAGGGGCCTTTGATGGAAGGACGAAACTTGTCTCCATAAATTCATCAACTTTCTTTCTTAGCTCAGCCATCTAGCTTTGAAGGAGCCATCCTATAGGGGGCTCAAGTTGGTGATTTGGCTCTTGGCATGAACTCAATCTCATGATTCACTGATCGACGAGGCGAGATTTTCTTTGGAATTTTATCCAATATGACGAATTCATACTCACATAGCATGTCTTTAATCCTATTTGGAACGATCCTGATTAACGTCCTCCTTCACAGTCAGGAACGCTTTTGAAGTTTATCCAACATCACGAATTCATACTCGAATAGCATATCCCCGATACCTTTTGGAACGGTCGTGACTAACATCCTCCTTTACAGTAAAGAATGCAAAGTACATGGTTTATAATGCTTCAACCCAAACTTGAGTTGAAGTGTCGACGGCATCAAGGGTTGTAGCTAGAGATGGGCGGTTCCATGGAATCGCCGGTTCCAATTTAGGAACCGGAGGTTCTGGGCCGGTTCCTAGTTCCGGTTCCGGTTCCGAACTTTTAATTTTATTTTTAAAATAATAAAATAAAATTAAGAAATTATTAAATAAAAATTATAATCAAATTGTACATTGTAATAAAATTTGAAAAAAAAAAAGAGAGAGGAGGAATGGGGCTTGAACTTAATGAATTACCATTAAGCACCTACATATCTTCTTGGGGATAGAAAAATCAAAGCCCATGTAGTTTTCTTATCTTTGGTAACCCCAATTTACCTCATCGTCAATCGTCGCTACCCGTTGTTGTGGTGGCAGTAGTATCTCCACAGTCATCACTAAAGAATTCGTGCTCTCGATCCAGCTCTTGTTATCGAAATTTATCCCTTGTCTAATCATCGACACAAGCTTGAATCTCCACACTTTCCGGACTTAATCATGAACGGCGGGAGTCCAAAATTAATCCTCCAGCACTAAATGCTTGTTCAACTGCCACTGTTGAAGAAGGGGTCGCTAATATTTATCTTGCGATGAGGGAGAGAATTGGAAATTGAGTTGAATGATTCTTCCGCCACTCGAGAATCTTAAAATCTGCGCTGTGTTCGGGATCACTAAATTCAAAAGAAATTGTTAAATAGTTTTCTAATTATAAAATACTACCGGTTGTCCCTTTTTATTTTATTTTTGCCTACTTATGAGCATTTTATACCCTCTACCAAGTGAAATACCCGTATCGCTTCGTGAGACACTATGTTGGGCAGATTCGCATTCACTGTCACTTAAACCATATTCACTACAAAATTCATTATATAATTCTACTATAGCTTTTTTAACCTCTACTTGTATAATTGAAATATTTATTGCTTCATCCAAATGTAAACAATCATAATAATAAGCATTCAGATAATCTAATAAACCATCTAATTTAGTACGTGGATCGAAAACAATACCAACTAAATAGACAAGAGGAATGATGAAATAATAATGCAACCATTTTTCTCGCATTACTAAAATACTCGAAGCTAATTCAGTATCTTTTTCATATTCATTAAAAACATCAACAATATTAACACACTCTATTAAAAATAAATGCGCAGTAGGATAATAAACACCAGATAAAATATTAGTAGCATCATTAAAAACTTTCAAAAAATCTAAAAAAAATTGCAAATGTCCCAATGTTGCGGGAATAAAGAAATATCGGGAACAGTATTCGAAATAAAGGAACATAATAAATCTTTGTAATAAAAAATTTATAGAAGCATCTCGTAGGTAGAATTCCAACGAGTCGAAACATCTTTTGGAAACCTTTTTGCCATTCTCCCATATTGTTTACAAAATTTTTCCCACGCTTTAATAAGATGAGGACAGCTCCATAAAAATCTAATTGCACTATTTATTGGGTTGAGAGAAGTCGCAAGAACTTGTAAACCATCTTGTACACATAAATTTAAAACATGGCAAACACATCTAATATGAAAAAATTGTCTACCAAAAAAGGGTTTATAAATTTTTTCTAACTCAGAAATGGAAGCAGTATTTACGGCGACATTATCAAAACCAATTAAAAAATTTTATTAATCAAATCATATTCTTCTAAAACTTGCCTAATTAGTCTATAAATATTGTGGGCCGTATGCCTTTTAGGAAAAACTCGAAATGCAAGAAGTCTTTTTTGAATAATCCAATAATCACATATCCAATGGCACGTGACACCCATATTAGAATTAATATTCCAAGAATCAGTCCAAATATCACTACCTATATGTACACGTCCATTGAATTCTCCAAAAAATCTTGTCAATTTTTTTTTGTTTTTTATGAACATGGTCAAGTTCGCGTTTAAGAGTAGTTCTCGAAACAGATGGTGCTTACGGAACCAACGCAGTGTTTACCAAATATCTAAAATTAAAATTTTCACCATTATTAAACGGAGCATGCTCAAGGGCAACATATTCAGCTAATGTTTCTTTATAAAGTGCATTAATGAAACGGAATAAAGGATGAGCGTTAGGATTGACGAACCCGGAAATTTGTTGTTAGCTAGTGTCCATTCTCGCTTGCGTTGGATGTTGTTTCATCAGATGCTTGTCGCGACCCGTCCGGAAGCGGACGCGGCTAATGGATTACCGATCGCGGGTCTTGGATCGGCGCGGGCCCTCCCAAGCCCATACCAAATCGCGGCGGGAGTATTTTTCAAAGGATTCGACGATAAGAGTCGATCGCTTTCGACCTTCAGTGTGGTCGTGGTGGCATGTGCAAATTGTGCATGCATTTGGAGTCGCCACCGGTCTTTCTTGGAGGGTAGACCGGAAACCTTATTGACCGATTGGGAGAGATCGATCAATTCTGCGGAACCAGAGATTTTGGGTTCGGGGACTTGGTTACGCTGGTGTCATTACCAACGCCCTTTCGGTACCTAACGCAAGTGATTTTCCTAACTAAGAATTCATGCAGACGCAATTTTAGGTGAGGCGGACTTAATTCAGGATTTCATGCAGATTGGAAGACTGTTCCTATCAATCACAATCAATTTAAATGAAAGCGCAATCAAGTACATAAATAAATCACTTCAACACACATCAATTCAGATCAATGGCTTCCTAGTATGACCATAAAGGCTTAAGGAAGGTATGACTTCGGACCAGTGGTAAAATGGGAAGATTTGGGAGGCGATTAGCCCGAAGGGCAAAATCGTCATTTCTGGAAGGTTGGGATACCGAATTACCCAAAATATTCCATGACCAGTTGTTTGTGGCCATTTCCTATTTTCTGGAATTTTTTAGAATTTTTTTGAATTTTACGAATTTTTTATGAATTTTTTTATGATTTTCTATTTTATTGATTTTTTTGGAATTTTTATTTTATTATTTTTATTTTTAAATTACGAAAATAGTGATCTAGATTGGACTTCTACGTCCAACCCTCTCGGAGGCCTTAAGGGCCCAAGTTGACTTAGTAAGCTTAGTCCTAAACTCATTCTTTTCCCTTCTATTTTAAGGAAGACCCAATTTTGTTCTCAAGCCCAATCTCATTTTCCAAGCCCACTCTCTTTTCTTTTAGGCCTACTAAACCAATTTGCCTAAACCCAATTTTTCCTTTCCACCAGCACCCAACGCAAGCCCATATCTAGCCCACAAAACCAAACAACCCACATATCCAAACCAATCGTGAAAATAACTTACCTCACTATTCATCGTCTTCAACGTGAGTGTCGCGACCCGTCCGAAAGCGGACGCGGCTAATGGATTACCGATCGCGGGTCTTGGATCGGCGCGGGCCCTCCCAGGCCCATACCAAATCGCGGCGGGAGTATTCTTCGAAGGATTCGACGATAAGAGTCGATCGCTTTCGACCTTCAGTGTGGTCGTGGTGGCATGTGCAACTTGTGCATATATTTGGAGTCGCCACCGGTCTTTCTTGGAGGGTAGACCGGAAACCTTACTGACCGATTGGGAGAGATCGATCAGTTCTGCGGAACCAGAGATTTTGGGTTCGGGGACTTGGTTACGCTGGTGTCTTTACCAACGCCCTTTCGGTACCTAACGCAAGCGATTTTCCTAGCTAAGAGCTCATGCAGACGCAATTTTGGGTGGGGGTAAGTTTGATTCAGGGTTTCATGCGGATTGGAAGACTATTCCTATCAATCACAATCAATTTTAATGAAAGCGCAATCAAGTACATAAATAAATCACTTCAACACACATCAATTCAGATCAATGGCTTCCTAGTATGACCATAAAGGCTTAAGGAAGGTATGACTTCGGACCAGTGGTAAAATGGGAAGATTTGGAGGCGATCAGCCCGAAGGGCAAAATCGTCATTTCTGGAAGGTTGGGATACCGAATTACCCAAAATATTCCATGGCCAGTTGATTGTGGCCATTTCCCATTTTCTGGAATTTGCTAGAATTTTTCTGAATTTTTTGAATTTTTTATGATTTTCTATTTTTATTGATTTTTTTTATTGATTTTTTTATTTTTATTATTTAATATTTAAAAAATATTATCCGGACCGGGTTTGACCCGCTTTTTTTAACCAAACCCGGATCAGGCCGTCGGGCCTGATTCAATCCGAGAGGGGGGACCTGAACCGGGCCGGACTCCTGGACCCGGGTCCGAATCAGGCCCGAGAGATAGAACCGGAACCGGGCCTGGTTGCACCACACAAAACCAGACCCAGAAAGCCCAAATGACCAGCCTTCAATGCAGCTCCTTCGGCCCAACCTTTCTCGCCGGCCCAACTCGCGCGAGCAGCCCAAGCAACCCAAGAAGAACAGGCGTGGGAAGCCTCCTCGTGCCACTATTCATCATCTCTTTCCTCGCGCCGCTCTATCCTGTATACACCCGACGAAGCCACCCACCTACGGTCATGACCAAACCTCCACCAGCCTTCGCCTGCATCGCCAACAGCCGGGACACATTCACCACCACCGTCAGAATGCCGACCGGTTTTGCCCGTGTCCATGCCCACTAGTACGCCAAGGACAGCCACCGCCGAAACCGTCGACCTCCACCAAAGTCGACCACAAAACGAGAAGCGTCGCGTGCGCCCCCGCCGTGCTCAGCCTCTTCTTCATGTCGCAGCTCCTCCTCCCTGCAAGACCCAACGACGCCGTTGTCCTTCCAACAACCAGCCTTCACTCGCCGCGCTACTACACCGCCAAGCTCCACTCGCCAGGCTGTCGCCGGTCCGACCCGGCCTCCTTTATCCAACTACTGCTCTTCGCTCGTCGCCATGCCATCCCGATAGTCATGTCGGACTGGCGCGAAGACACGCTCACCACGCGTACCGTAAGCCGACCGGTTCTGCTTGGTCACCGGATCACACCCCACCAATAGACGATCGACGTCGGGGTTTGATAACGGTTCTATCGCTTCGTGCCACCATCGTCGCTCAAACTCAAGTCACTCCCAAACCTGTCGAGTCACTCTCGTTACACTACTACTAGGCCGTACCAACATACTCACGACCACTCGAAGGATCGTCGACCACCAGCGACGAACTCGAGGAACGACCATCAACGACAGACTCGACCGAGGCTCAAACTTTCGCCAACTCATCCTCTCATAACGTAGAGCTTCACTAAACGGTTTATCACTCAGAAATATCCCTCACAGTTCAAAACCAAGCAAAGGCAGTAAGCTAAACCAAAATAAGCAAGCATGAACAAGCGACGCGCCAAAGAAGAAAATAAAAAAAAAACGAAAGACCAAAACCTAGCGGCCGGGGATGGATATCCTACGAATGCACGTCAACAGCTCTATAGAAGGACCACAGTGACTAAAATATCATAGGGACTTACTCCGAGACTCGCTGAACCGAGGGACCGAAGCTCTCGCACCGGCGCGTGTCATGACCGAATCAGTGCGACCGAACTCGAGAGAACAAAAAAAACTAACCCCTTCAAACAGAGTCGATAGCAAGCTGAGGAACTAAGGCAACCTGCGTGAGTTCCTCTCCTTATTTCGCTCTCGTCCGAAACTCGACCGCCGACCATCACGAACCAACAGCTAGCTCCTTGCGCGAATCCGAGCTCCGTTGCTCCACTACTACCACGTCGACGTCGCCGCCTGTCGCGAGGCTGGGCGCGAAGACCACGACCGAAGCTGGCCTCGTCACCCCCCCTTCAGTCCGCAAGCTCCTCTTCTCTGCGCCCTCTCTCTCTTTTTTTTGTCTGTCCGTTCATGTGCCTTTTTCTTTTTTTTTCTTTTTTTTTTCTTCTGTGTACGTGCCCAACCCCCCCAAAAAATAAGTGGACCATGCCCTTCTTTTCCTTGGATCCACCTGCACCATCTTGCCTTTCCCCCCTTTTTTTTTTTTATCATTATTCTTGTTTTGGTTTTTAAGGCGCCGCTCCCCCACTCTTTCTCAATGGAGAAATCTGTCCCCCACTCCTTCTTCTTTTATTTTTTTAAACCTTTTCTAGTCCCCTCACGAATAATAATAATAATAATAATAATAAAATAATAATAATAATAAACTAAAATAAAAATAAATATATTTTTTTTGTTCAAAATTGGTTCCTGGGGCCAAGCCAAGGCTTCCAAAGTTGATTTTATGATTTTATGACCCTTTTTTGATATTTTTAATTAATTTTAAAGAATAAAAATCACAATAATAAATGGTTAAAAATCAGGTGTCAACAGCTGCCCCTCTTTGAGAGGAATCTCGTTAGAGGTTTCTCTCAAAGATAAGGTGGCACCTGATTCCTAATCGACTCAACTGGGGAAATGAGAGAAGAAATGCTAAGACATTGAATCTTTGAGGCTCCTGATAAAAGCTCAAATTAATTCCCGGTTTGCTCTAACAATTTAAACATGGGCTGGAGTGAGAGAGGCTTACCTGAAGCTTACCTGTCGGACACTGCCGACTGCGATGACTTTCAAGAAGATGCCTAAGACTCGTCATTCAGAGTATCCTAGGGAGATTAAGCTCTGACCTGTATGGTAGGTCATACCATTATGAGATTCCTAACTGGTAGGAACCTAAGGAATGCGCATCCCACGCTTTGGGATTTGCCAAGGATTTTGATCCGTATGATGGATCGGACCAGAAATGGTTCACCCACTGTAAGGTTTACCTAGGGAAACGACTCTTTCCGTGTCTGGAATTTGTCAAGGTTTTGATCCGTATGGTGGATCGGACCATTAGGTTGATCCTTCAGGCGGTTTCTACCTTTGATTTGACCCTTTAGGCGGTTTCTACCTTTGATTTGACCCTTTAGGCGGTATCTACCTTTGTTTTGACCCTTTAAGCGGTTTCTACCTTTGTTTTGACCCTTTAGGCGGTTTCTACCTTTGTTTGTTTTGAAAAAGGGTCTCATGACGATGGTTCTCCACGTCCGATGAGACTGCCTAAATTTTGAAAATGGGTCCTGAGACGAGGGTTCTCCACGTCATGCTAGGACTGTTTGATATTTTTGAGAAGGGATCCTAGGACGAGGGTTCTCCACGTCAGGCTAGGACTGCTTGATTTTGAAAATGGGTCTCATGACGAGGGTTCTCCACGTCCAATGAGACTGTCTGATTTTTGAAAAGGGGTCTCATGACGAGGGTTCTCCACGTCCGATGAGACTGCTTGATTTTTGAAAAGGGGTCTCATGACGAGGGTTCTCCACGTCCGATGAGACTGCTTGATTTTTGAAAAGGGGTCTCATGACGAGGGCTCTCCACGTCCGATGAGACTGTTTGATATTTTTGAAAATGGGTCCTAGGACGAGGGTTCTCCACGTCATGCTAGGACTTGGGTCTGTTGAGGCGACATTCTGGGAGCTGGGTTCTCCAGGTATCCTGCAGAAAGTTCAAACCTGAAAGATTTTTCTTCACCAAGAAAGTGTTAATAATCTTTGGGAAGACAATAATTGTCCAATTGAAAAAATTTTATGACTTAAGTTTTAGTCATGAAATGTGCATTTTGATGCTAGAGGTTATCCAAAGCATTCTTGCAAATGTGATCACAAATCCCTTGCACGGAAAATCTGGATCAAACAATTTGAAATTTCCAAAGAGAGTTTGTTCAAAACATCTATTGGAGAATTTCTCATCCAAGAGGGCTCCTCACCGCTCTGTGATAATGGTCTTTTGTAAGGAATGCGCTCAACTTCCTACTAACCTGTGCCTAGGTTTTAGGATCATTCGCAGCGCATACATTTTGATCGATCGGGAGGTCTTCCACGGGACCGTAATGTTAGGTTTGGATATTGGTTTTTAAGGGGGACCCGCTTTGGAGTCGAGGCCATCGAATGAAAGTCTTCACCATCTGCTCCGGGTTTACAAGTCAAGAACCCTGCAAAATGAGAAAGAAATAGTCTTGCTCGTACTTCTTCGAGCTAAGCTATATGTTAACCCAAGTGTCTTAGTCGGAGAAAGACTGTTTCGGGGTTGTAACATTGGTAGGATTGGGGACCGAAAAAGGCTTGTTTTTGGCCCAGAATTCGTGACGGGTTTGACATTGGTGATCATTGCTGATTTGCCTCCTGTCATTTCCTTTCTGCATCTTTAATCTTTGAGGTGCGCAACCGATTTTGAGGTATGCCCCAGCTCTTTAAAGAGCGTCTCTTGTTGTATTCAGAGACTGACTCTCTCTATGTCTTTGTTCTGCGCTTGACACCATTTGGGGGGTAGTCTTTTTGATCTGACTCCTTTAGAGGTCTTTCTCTCTTCCCAACTAGGCTTCATTGGGGATCAAGCAAACATCTTGCATGGGCATCAGCCTTGCTTTTACCAGGCACTTCGCTTTTTCTTGATGCCGGAGATTTTTTAATCCCTTGTCGCAAGTGGGATGCTTGGCAATTGTGCTAGATATATGACTTGGCTCTTAGCACGTTTGAGTATCAACTTAGTAGTTTCTTCGTAAACCCTAAGTCTTGAACTTCTCCGTTCCTGAAGTGATTTGCCTTTGTTTTGGAACTTGCAATGATCACTAATGGGTTTATGAAATGAATTTGCAGGCTCAACTTGGCTATGCAAAGGATATGGTGTGTGGGATAGAGAAATGAATGCTTCTCATCATCCTATGGCATTTGGATTACCATATAAACAACACACAAAGATTGATGTTAGTCCGAGCAAGAAAATTTCTAACCATTTTCTTCTGATGTTGCTGGACTCACCTCCATTTTGCCCCAATGTGGGGGTGGTTCTTGACAGGGTTGAGAATGAAAACCGCCGTTCGAAGGGGTTGTCAATGGTCACCTGTAGTATTTGGGGATATGAAACGAATGCCTTTGTCATCCCAATCCATGTAATTGTTGCGAATAATCCCTACTTCCGTAGGTCCAGATTTTGCTATCTAATCCGCTCCACTTCTCTCTAGTGTGTGTAGGACGTGTTTGGACTAGGCTTTGCCTCTTGTCTTTTGAGAAAACGTCCTTTTGAAAGTTTTGAACTTTTGATTGGAAAAAATCTCTTTCATTTTCTCCAAAAATTTTACCTGTCAAGGGGATTTTATGATGCACCATGCATGTTCTTATTCATGTTCAGACAACCTCCTGTTTTAAAAACATGAAAGCCAATGAATTTTGAATTCTATGTCTTTTCTAGACATTAGATTCTGAAAGCTTTTCTTTTCTTCTCAGTTTTTATTCAACATCTTCAATGGATCGGGGAAAGGGATACTTACCTGTCCCCCGCGGCTGGAGATCCCTGAAAATATGGAAGAAACATGTTATTGTACGTTCACGCATTTTTCAAAAAATTAGAACGATACATCTTACCCTTGGTCGTGTGCCCCTACGAGTGCACACAAGTTGTGAAAATCTGTCCTCCTTGATGGTGAGTCCCTATCAAGGATAAATAACAAGTGTTAACTCATATTCCCAAATTGAAGACAAATTGGGACGATACAACTTTACTCTTGGTTCTCATCCCGTTCTGACGTCGCGTATTGATATGAACCACGTCTATCAAATCCGCTTATCCATGCTTGGAATATTTGCAATATCAATGGTTCAGCTGCCCCTGGTTGGGCAACGTCTGTTTTGTTATTTGAACAGATGGCTCCTTGAGTGATTTATCCACGTTTATCACCTGAGAAGGGAAAGAAATGAGACATTACTTTGGTATTCGGTTGAAGATCGTTTAGGAACGATACATCGTTTTACCAAATGGGAGGCTTCGTGACCAAACGTATTTCGTGCTGAACGGGGTAGATCCCATTATGCTCCGTGGGTGATAGTCATCGTTCATGGAATTTGCTCCACGGACTAAGTGATTAATCCATGGCCCTTGGCTCGAAGACGTTCAAAGGGTAATGTTGACACTCAGAGCGGTTAGTTTTCAGCGTTAATTAAAATGTTCCCGCGGGAACTTTACAACGAGATCCGTAACACATTCATTCGACGTATTCACCTCTCACTCTCCTGAGCCTTCTAATGATTTAGCACACGAGCTTCGAACCAGATGTCCGGTCGCCGGTACCGGTCACGACTGCGAAGATGTACTTGTTCCAAAATGCTTGACCCATAGGCTGAGTTGCTCATTCAGGAGATCGTCCGACCGCTCGAGTCGTCCAAGTTGAGCATCCTTAATTGCTGGTGACGGACTTCTCCCATTTTCGGCATGAACAACCTGGTTCCTCGGTTTATGCGTGATCCACACGCCGAGTTGCTCACTGAGGGACTCGCTTGAAATTTCAAGCCATTGACGCCCAAGTCGGGCATCCTCAACCGTTGGCGATGGGTTCCTCACACTACTTTCGACATGAACAACCTCACTTCTCGAGTTGGTACTTTCATCGTTGTCCAGTAGGTTTGTACCCAATGCTGGATTCGCCGTAGGAATAACACTAACGATCGGTTGGTGCTCAAATTGGGGAGTCCACACCTGCTGAAATTGTTGTATATACTCTTGAGGAGTACCAGGGTAACTCAGGGGGGAATTCAGCCGATCGAACCAAGAATAGATGTTTTCAAGGAGATCGTCTGAACCATCGAGCGACTGACACTCAGGTTGAGTATTGTCGACTACTGGAGAAGGAATCTTTTCGCCATTTTCGTCATGGACCACCTGATTCTTCGAGCCGGAATCTCCGTAATCGTCTCGCAAGATTGTACGTGCATCTCCTGCCAATGTTAGATCCGCTATAGGACTAGCATTAACGGCCAGTCGGTGCTCAGACTGGGGAGTCCCGATTTGCTGAAATTGCGGTACATACTCCTGAGGAGTACTAGGATAACCCAGGGGAGTACTCTGATTGATGCCTGAACAATCGACCGTGTAATTGTCATTCCCATCGGTGTTAAGAGGTGATTGGATGCTTCCTGCTGTATGAGGATTGCGATCACAGCCATGCTCATCGTTTAAACTTGAACTGCCTCTATCTTGGTCTAGTGCCACTCGTCCATCTCTCAGTAGTCTTTTGTAGCACCAAAGGTGGTTCCTGACTTTATTTCTATCCAGTTCCGGCATGTTCATGATCTTGAGTATGCGCGATGGGCGAGCCAAACTGATCCCTAACTGTTGAACTGCATCAACAAATTTGCTATGAAGCTCCGAGGTCCAATAAAACCTTGTTTTCTTGCTAGCCGAAGTAGGGTTGGCAACTCGGCGGCTACTCTTCGCGGAATCTGGTCGTGTTGAACCGCCTCTATCTTGATCTAGCGACGCTCGTCCATCTCTCAGTAGTTTCTTGTAGCGCCAAAGGTGATTCTTGACCATATTTTTAGTCAGTCCCGGCACGTTCATGATTTCGAGTATGCGCAATGGGCAAGCAAAACTGATCCCTAACTGTTGAACTGCATCAACAAATTTGCTATGAAACTCCAGGGTCCAACGAAATCTTATTTTCTTGCTAGCCGAAGTGGTGTCAGCAACTTGGCGGTTACTCTTCTCGGAATCTGGTCGTGTTGGAGGTTGCTCTGGAGGGGATTTAGTGGTCTCAGATCGGCTGGTCATGATGGTGAGTTCATCATTGAGCGGACCCGACTTGTCATGACGCATGTTCCCTTCCACAATGGGCGTCGACTTTGACCTTATAGCACTAGTTTCCTCTTGTAGATCCTCGGCGGTACCCGCCTGTTCCGAAAGATGTTGCGAAGGGCATTGCAACAAATGAGCATTATAAACCCCCAAATCTGGCTCTTCAGTGAATACTCCGTCCGTGGGAACAGGGTTACCGCACTCAAGGCAAATAGCGATGCTTAGAGCTTTTTTGTACTGAATGTTTTTTATTCGAAGCTTTTCATTTTCCTCCCTCACAATCGCTAACTCGTGCCGATCGTGTTGCTGCTTCAGCCGGGTTCGTTTGTTTTCAAACCAACACTTGACCTTCCGAGGCTCCCACCCTATCTCCTGGCCCATTTTGATTTTCTGTTCCATGTCCGGATAGGGGTATTCCCTGAAAAACAATTCGAGTTTATGGACTTGACCTGAAGTGTTGCGTTGGAGATATTCCCCTTTCTGACGCTGATCACCGTCGCGGGTACTGTTCTCGTTAACCAAGCCGCAGGTTTCATCATTAGAAGGATCGGTCTCCATGGCCCTCGTGTCAGGTTCGGTCCTGAGATCTTCAAACTCTTCCAGCAGCTCAAGCTCGGAGACCTCCAAGTCTGGCGCTTCCAGTAAATGACAGAATCCCTTGAACATTTTGACCGGAATATCACTGTTTGATTTTCCGTTAACTCAGCTTTCTTTGTTCCTCCTTGGATCTTCACTTTCTCTGCAAATTCTGAGAGGTTAAAGGAGCCGGATCACCGTTCTTCGATCAAAGGTGATGGCTACCCGACGAGCGCTCTTCTCAATGTTTCGAGATTCCCACTTCGTCCTTTTGTGATGGCTACCTGACGAGCGCTCTTCTCAAGGCTTCGTAATTCCCACTTCGTCTTTTGTGATGGCTACTTGACGAGCGTTCTTCTCAAGGCTTCGTAATTCCCACTTTGTCCTTTTTTACTCTTTTCTACGTGAACGGAGCCTGAAGATCTCTTGCGTTGATTTCGCTTTGTCGAGCACTACGCTTGTCCCCCTGGCCCAGTCTCTAGAGTAACAAGCCTGCCCACCTTTCGGCGCCATTATGTTTCGTAAAACCCGAGATCACAGGACGGTGGTGGATTCATGACTCATCGGGGATGCATTAACGAAACCCGCTTGGCTCTACTGCACATAAAATATTATTACCACTTCTCCCTGTTTACTCGAGCATTTATAAGGTGATAGATTGATGTCAAGAAGATTAACACTTTAGCCTTATCAGACTCAGCCTCTCAAACACTCTTCACATTCTCACTCTCCTCTCCGTCATTCCATCGCATATGGATTCCTCCTCTGTGCCTGCTGCCTTAGCTGAAACTTCGACCCAATGGGAGAGATTTTACCATCTCTTGGGTAGAGGTTATGGCTACATAAACAATCATCCTGAAGCTGCGGTTGAAGTTCGTACTCTGATTCCGGCCCTGGATACTGTGTGTATTGAAGGTACGAAACTGCAAAGGGAGTTTGTGATCTTCCCAACTCTCTTCAACAATTTCCTGCAGGCTTATGAAGTTGCTAGTCGGGAGGTCACTTTGGCTGGTATCGTGCGAGCCCGTTATCAGGACCGAGCTGAGTCCCTGATGTTGGCCATGCTGACGGCCGATAACCATAAAAGGGCTGTTGAATACGCCCACGCCCAGGTTTCGATGCTGGTCCGTGAGAGGGACAACTTGGTGGAGCGTCTGGCTCTTTTTGACACCGCCTTTGAGCAAGACCAGCACAACTTCGTGCTGAGGTTCCAGTGTGCCTGGTTGGAGGAAAGGCTTGAAGACCTGAGCATGGATATAGCTCGCGGGAGGGTGCTGGCTCATGACTTAGAGCTTGAGTTCGAGTACTATGACACCAAGGTGAACGAACTTAAGGAGAAATGTCGTCTCCTTTTCTTCAAGCTTGTAGACCTCGATTCCCGGAGTGTGGGTTGTAAGCAAGGCATGGATAGCATGGAGAGTCAGTTAAGCTTTTTTGTGATGCTTGTCAGAACTCATTTTGGGTTTACTGCTCCCCCTCAATGATCCACTTGTAAACTTTCCTGCTGAATGAAATAAATGCGAGTTTGTTTATATATGCTCTTTCATTCTGCATTGTTGACTAGCCAAGAAAGGTTTTTGCTTTCGGATCTACGCGACTCCTTTTTCGCCTGTGTCAACAGATTGACTACGCATCATTCTCACAGCCCGACGCTTTATATTTGATTGACTTGAATGCCTCGTGAGAAATAGACTTGTAGTTGCTCGAAACTTAAAGATTGCCCCTGATTTTGCGGTCATTGCGTTTGAGGCCGCTAGTAATCTTTCACTTTCGAGCTCGATCACATTCTGCTAGTAACTCATGCTATCAATTCTGCCTTCACGCGTCGGGGCTGATTTTACCTTGAACTTAATAACAAGGAATTACCGTATACACACGAGATGACGTTTGCGAAAAACATTATGCAAAATCAACTCTAGCTATTGAAGAAACAAACGCATGCACCGATGAGAACTTTACAATAGGAGATACATCCTTCTCGCGTACATCCCCTTCTTTCTTTGGGCATGTCCAATGACTAACCAGTCTGGCCTCAGCTTAGGTGTGCCATTACCAACTGCAGATCATGGTTGCCAACCTTTAATAGCTTCCAACTGATCGAACCAGGTATCAAGTCCTTCATCGAAGAAATCACCCGACCCCTCGAACGATTGATGTGTAGGTTGAGCTGCATCGCCCGACGGGTTCTTCGAACTGGAACCTCCATCTTTGTCTGGGATTATAAGAGGAGATTTGATCGATTGACTACCACAAGCATCTCCCACTTGGGGATTAGGGAAATAAGAATGCTCCAAGCATTCTCCCATTAGATCATCTGAAGCCACATGCTCTGATTGGGCAAACCCTTGAGCACTGGGCGTGGTGGGCTGATCTGCGACAGGATGAACACTGACTAGCTGCTGCTCGGACGGAGGAGTGCTTACTCGTTGCACTTGTGATGCGTGTTCTTGAGGAATATTGAAATGACTCGCGAGGATATCATGATCAAATCCCCAATAGTCGTCCAGATTCGACCGGGCCTCATTTGTCATAAGGGTGCTGGGTTCGCAGCCGAGTCTATTGCTCGGATTCAGTTCTGCATAACGCTGTCCTAACGCCCTTCTGTAGCAACCAAGGTGATTCGCGACTAATTGCTTGGTAAGTCCCGGTACGTTCATGACCCTAAGTATGCTTGTCGGACCTATGAAGTCGAGTCCTATCTGTCGAACTGCGTCCAAGAACTTGAGATGAAGCTCCGGGGGCCAAGTGAATTTCTTCTTCTCGTCGTCCAGAGTGGCGTAGATAGCCTGCCGACTAACCTCTAACTCCTCTTGAACTGTATCTGATCTTACCGGAAGCTGTTGTGGAGGAGATTCATGGGCTTCGATGAGGTGACTCCGATCATAACGACACGTATCTTCTTCCTCCGAAGACACTGGTATAATTTCTGTAGGATCGATCTGCTCATGAGCGCCATTAGCAGGATCTGATTGTACCGGAGATGGCTCAAGGGAGCAGGGGGATAAATGAGCACCTTCCATCTTCGTAGAAGGCTTACCAGGGAACAATTTACTGAGGGAGGTAGGGCCACCGCAGTCAGGGCAGGTAATAGTACTGAGGATTTTCTCATACCACATGTTTTCCATTTGAAGGTTTTGGTTCTGCTCTTTTAGGGCCGTGATCTCCTTACGCCTGTGTTGGACACCTAGTCTGAAACGTCTATTCTGAAACCAAAAATGGATTCTCATAGGATTCATTCCCAGCTTCCGGCCCAATTCAATCTTTTGTTCCTCGCCTGGGCAAGGGCATTCATCAAAGAAAGCTTCAAGCTCCTGGATTTCTTTCCGAGCGTAGCGCTGACGACTTTTTCTTTTCCGGGGTTGAGCGTCGTGGCCACTGCCGTCGTCACCACTGCGATCTTGATGTTCGTCACGGGCAATGTTGAGTTCCATGGCTTTGATGTCGAATTTGATTCTAGAGAATTTGAGGTTTTTCAACGAACTCGTCACTCGGGGTTCTCTATTCTCTTTTGTATACTCGCTCTTTCGATTTGTTGCCTCCTTTTCCTCGAAAGCTAGGTCTGTTCAGCGTTCTGTTTTTGAAACGACGGAACTGTTTGCCTCTTGCTCAGCTTTCCGACACGAAGGGGTAACCAAATCCTTCCGCGGCTTCTTCGATAGTAGCGCTCGCCTTTCACTTTTCCTCAATAGTCATGCCTGTTCAGCACTGTCTTCTCTTTTTAAGTGGCAGAGCTGTTCACTCGCCGCCCAGCTTTATGCGTGATGGAACAACACAATCCTTTCGCGGCTTCTTCGATAGTTGCGCTCGCCTTTCACTTTTCCTCTATAGTCATGCCTGTTCAGCACTGTCTTCTCTTTTTAAGTGGCAGAGCTGTTCACTCGCCGCCCAGCTTCATGCGTGATGGAACAACACAATCCTTTCGTGGCTTCTTCGATAGCTGCGCTCGCCTCCCTCCCAGCTTTAATAATGGCGAGACCGAATTTGTCAGGCCTGAAATTGCGGACCAGGACATGTCTGATGATTCACGGGAGGAGCAGCCCTCGCTTTACATTAACCCGGCTCCACAAGCATTATTGCTGCAACTTTTCTCCACTCTCGAGACGCTATAAAATGCGGAGTTGGTGTTTGGGGGATTAATGCTCTCATATAATTTGTTTCCATCTTCAAATCGCTCCATTACGCACCTCTCCGTCGAAAATGGCCTCTTCCCATGTTCCCACTTTCCCAGCCGAAGCTTTGGCTCGATGGGAAGAGTTCTATAACCTCTTGGGTCGAGGCTACGCTCACATAGCTGATCATCCCGAAACCGAGGATGAAATCCGAGTCATGTTCGGGGACCTGGACATCACCTCCCTCGAGGGTACTGCGCTGGGGAGGGAATACAGAATTTTTCCAACGCTCTTTACAAACTCTTTGGAGGTCTACCGCGCTGCTCACCGGGGGCTTACCGTGGCTCGTGTCCTGCGAGCCCGTTATGAGGATCAGTCCGACCGCCTAGCGTTGGCTGACTACCTGGCCGATAGTCACAAAAAGGCTGTTGAGTTCGCCAAAGAGCGGGTTTCGACATTGCTACGCGAGAGGAGGAATCTGGTGGAGGACTTAGCCCTATCTCTGGCTACCTATGAGCGCGATCGACGTAACGCCCTGCTAAGGAACCGAAGCGAGTGGCTGGAAGAAAGGCTCAACGGCATAAATGAGGATATAACTCGTGAGAATGGACTTGTTCGGGACTTGGAAGCAGTCGCCGAAGATCACGAGACTCAGGTTGTTGCAGTCAATGATGAACGCAAACGCCTTCACCTCAGGCTTGCGGACCATGATACGCGGAGTGGTGCGTATAAACAAAGCATCCATAACCTGGAGGGCCAGCTGGGCTCCTTCGTGTCGTTGATTAGGGCTCACTTCTGCTTTACTTTTCCACCCCAATGAATTGTATGATCTGGTTTGGGCAAGAATGAATGAAAGCCCCCGTGTTTGTTTTAGCTTTTATATGATCCATTTCTTCGAGCATCCGTACATCTTAGACTTGGATGAGCTGATCCATAATAAGTCGAGTAGATGTGTTCTGATTTTCTAACTCGCTCATGATCAGATGAAAGAATAGCCTCAGACTTATCCAGGAAAAGATTTCTCTTTATTACCTATTTTTTTACCTGCAAGTGAAACGACCGAATCAGAAGGAATAATTTGAAAAAGAAAGCATAAACCCCTTTCAATCTTATGCTTGCTCGTGATTAATAAAGACAAAAACTTTTACAAGGATAATCTTGTGCGCAAAGTTTTTATCAATATTCCTCGAAGGAAAGCATACTATTGAAAGGAATGTAATTCACGATAATCGCTTTTGACCAACGACGCGTTTTAAATTTAATTGAAGATACGACATCCAAATCAAAGCCGTTTTGTTAAGAACGAGGGCAATTTGGACATCTATCTCGTCATTAAATTCGAAACAATGTCGGTACTCTTGATCAATTATCGTGGATTACCAGTGGCGTAACACATGCATGAACCGATTCAAGTGTATAATTCCTTCTAGCGAAATTGGGGTTGGATTACCCTATACGACCAAAAGGTCGTGCAAGACTTCCAATTTTAATTTCCTCTAAAGGAATTATAAACTTGACTTGGGAGTATTCGGATGATTAGAGAAAATGCCACTATCACATTCCCATGACCCGTCAAAAGAAATACAACCAAGCTCCATCTGAATGTATACACCAATAGATCCCTAATACAATCACTCTAAGGGGTGAGATAGAGAAAACTTCGATAAAAATAAACCCTATACAAGAGGACTAGTAATGGAAAAATGAAACAAAGGAATGTGATCATAACGCTTAAGGATGCCCCAGTTTCAATCTGTGTCTTCAGGATCATTTGCCCCAACTCTTCATCTTCATTGGATGATACCTCAATAATGTACCTCAATAATGTCCATAGTATGCTCCTTTACCGTACACCCGGTGTTCGTCGTGGGATACCACCCTCCTCGTCTTCTATCAAGGACGTTGGGGACAAACACACATATCTATCCTAGAAACGACACTTAATCTAATCACCCGAATGCAATGAATGAAATGCCTATACTTATATGAACAGTGATAGATTTGGGGGGGATAGAGAGTCTTACCAACCCAACTCGTCGACTTATGTGCGGTTTTAGGTGTACCAACCGCCCAAAGACATGCGCATGAGACAAGTGATGGTAAACTTCTAAAAATCAGAGGGTTTGGCACCTAAGGTTAAGGTTCCCACCTCGAGTTCTAGAAAGAGCCGATTCCATTGCACAGCTATCGTTGCATTGGGACTCGATCCATAGTTCGAAGCGAGCGGAATTGAAAAGTGGATTACCCCGTGTTTTTCCTCACGGAGATTCCATTTTCAATTCCTTCTATTGTGTTCCTAAAGGCAGCGCCTGGGGTTTTAGGCGCGGATTGGAAGACTATTCCTATCAATCACAATCAATTTTAATGAAAGCGCAATCAAGTACATAAATAAATCACTTCAACACACATCAATTCAGATCAATGGCTTCCTAGTATGACCATAAAGGCTTAAGGAAGGTATGACTTCGGACCAGTGGTAAAATGGGAAGATTTGGAGGCGATCAGCCCGAAGGGCAAAATCGTCATTTCTGGAAGGTTGGGATACCGAATTACCCAAAATATTCCATGGCCAGTTGATTGTGGCAATTTCCCATTTTCTGGAATTTTCTAGAATTTTTCTGAATTTTCCGAATTTTTTGAATTTTTATGATTTTCTATTTTTTATTGATTTTTTTTATTGATTTTTATTATTTTTATTATTTATTATTTAAAAAATATTATCCGGACCGGGTTTGACCCGCTTTTTTTAACCAGACCCGGATCAGGCCGTCGGGCCTGATTCAATCCGAGAGGGGGGACCTGAACCGGGCCGGACTCCTGGACCCGGGTCCGAATCAGGCCCGAGAGATAGAACCGGAACCGGGCCTGGTTGCACCACACAAAACCAGACCCAGAAAGCCCAAATGACCAGCCTTCAATGCAGCTCCTTCGGCCCAACCTTTCTCGCCGGCCCAACTCGCGCGAGCAGCCCAAGCAACCCAAGAAGAACAGGCGTGGGAAGCCTCCTCGTTCCACTATTCATCATCTCTTTCCTCGCGCCGCTCTATCCTGTATACACCCGACGAAGCCACCCACCTACGGTCATGACCAAACCTCCACCAGCCTTCGCCTGCATCGCCAACAGCCGGGACACATTCACCACCACCGTCAGAATGCCGACCGGTTTTGCCCGTGTCCATGCCCACTAGTACGCCAAGGACAGCCACCGCCGAAACCGTCGACCTCCACCAAAGTCGACCACAAAACGAGAAGCGTCGCGTGCGCCCCCGCCGTGCTCAGCCTCTTCTTCATGTCGCAGCTCCTCCTCCCTGCAAGACCCAACGACGCCGTTGTCCTTCCAACAACCAGCCTTCACTCGCCGCGCTACTACACCGCCAAGCTCCACTCGCCAGGCTGTCGCCGGTCCGACCCGGCCTCCTTTATCCAACTACTGCTCTTCGCTCGTCGCCATGCCATCCCGATAGCCATGTCGGACTGGCGCGAAGACACGCTCACCACGCGTACCGTAAGCCGACCGGTTCTGCTTGGTCACCGGATCACACCCCACCAATAGACGATCGACGTCGGGGTTTGATAACGGTTCTATCGCTTCGTGCCACCATCGTCGCTCAAACTCAAGTCACTCCCAAACCTGTCGAGTCACTCTCGTTACACTACTACTAGGCCGTACCAACATACTCACGACCACTCGAAGGATCGTCGACCACCAGCGACGAACTCGAGGAACGACCATCAACGACAGACTCGATCGAGGCTCAAACTTTCGCCAACTCATCCTCTCATAACGTAGAGCTTCACTAAACGGTTTATCACTCAAAAATATCCCTCACAGTTCAAAACCAAGCAAAGGCAGTAAGCTAAACCAAAATAAGCAAGCATGAACAAGCGACGCGCCAAAGAAGAAAAGAAAAAAAAAACGAAAGACCAAAACCTAGCGGCCGGGGATGGATATCCTACGAATGCACGTCAACAGCTCTATAGAAGGACCACAGTGACTAAAATATCATAGGGACTTACTCCGAGACTCGCTGAACCGAGGGACCGAAGCTCTCGCACCGGCGCGTGTCATGA
This sequence comes from Rhodomyrtus psidioides, assembly GCA_021437785.1. Taxonomy (NCBI): domain Eukaryota; kingdom Viridiplantae; phylum Streptophyta; class Magnoliopsida; order Myrtales; family Myrtaceae; genus Rhodomyrtus; species Rhodomyrtus psidioides. The sequence goes on along the minus strand of JAILYB010000059.1, from coordinate 3,528,671 downwards.
CCAAATCAGTGCGACCGAACTCGAGAGAACAAAAAAAACTAACCCCTTCAAACAGAGTCGATAGCAAGCTGAGGAACTGAGGCAACCTGCGTGAGTTCCTCTCCTTATTTCGCTCTCGTCCGAAACTCGACCGCCGACCATCACGAACCAACAGCTAGCTCCTTGCGCGAATCCGAGCTCCGTTGCTCCGCTACTACCACGTCGACGTCGCCGCATGTCGCGAGGCTGGGCGCGAAGACCACGACCGAAGCTGGCCTCGTCACCCCCCCCTTCAGTCCGCAAGCTCCTCTTCTCTGCGCCCTCTCTCTCTTTTTTTTGTCTGTCCGTTCATGTGCCTTTTTCTTTTTTTTCTTTTTTTTTCTTCTGTGTACGTGCCCAACCCCCCCAAAAAATAAGTGGACCATGCCCTTCTTTTCCTTGGATCCACCTGCACCATCTTGCCTTTCCCCTTTTTTTTTTATCATTATTCTTGTTTTGGTTTTTGAGGCGCCGCTCCCCCACTCTTTCTCAATGGAGAAATCTGTCCCCCACTCCTTCTTCTTTTATTTTTTTAAACCTTTTCTAGTCCCCTCACGAATAATAATAATAATAATAATAATAATAAACTAAAATAAAAATAAATATATTTTTTTTGTTCAAAATTGGTTCCTGGGGCCAAGCCAAGGCTTCCAAAGTTGATTTTATGATTTTATGACCCTTTTTTGATATTTTTAATTAATTTTAAAGAATAAAAATCACAATAATAAATGGTCAAAAATCAGGTGTCAACAGTGAGACACATTCGCTTTCCCCCTGAAGACCGGACCAAGCTCGAGCGCTTTGGCTCCCGTCGCCCACACCGACATGGTGACGGCCATCGTCATCCTGCGACAAGTCCATCATCCTCTAGCAGCTCAACAAGGAGGACAAGGTCTACGGCGTCCCCCACCGCGACCTCACCGGCCACAGCTACTTCGTCCAGGACGTCGTCCCCTCCTCTGATGTTCGCCATCTACCAACGCCCTCGATAGCCGTCCATCGCTCCTAGCGCCAAGGACAGCCATCGAGACTTGCTCGCTCTCCACGCCGTCGCCGAGTCGCGTTCCGACGGAACCTCTCGTCCCCAAATGTTGGGTTCGCCCAAACCAGTAGCGAAACCACGAAATCAAGATCCGGACCGTCGCTCGAGTGCCCTTGCCACGACCTACTCGCGAGCTGCCTTTGCTCACACTCTCGTGCGGCCAACTCAGTCGAACTTAACCGGTCATCATGCTACTTTCATCGTCTTCTTCGTGGCGTTCGACGGGAGATAGAATGCCAAACACACCCCCCCACGTCCGAACCTTCAACAGACAAGCTTTTGATCGTTGGTGTGATAGCTAGGGGACGCCGATGCCTCTGGCCGGACCTGACTCGTTCGCCTCAGCGGCTCAGGCGATCTCGCCTTCGAGACTGTGTCGCCACCTCAGCTTCAAAGCTTCCGTTCTTTCCTTGGTGGCGACGAATGAATGAGCTCGGCGGCTTACGGTTAGTTCACAGTGATGGCCAGCTTGGAGCCATCGAGAGAGTTCGCCGTTGCTCGAAGCAAGCTTCCCGGGTTCATGCAAGATCCGGCGGTCCGGGGTCGACTCAGCGAATTATATGCAACGAAAACACAAACCAAAGGTAGGAGTTGAATCAGCAATGCGTTAGGAGCATTCTAAACCAAAAATCTCGAAGAACCGTGGTCCAGATGAAGAAGTGCCATTAAAGGCCGAGCTATGGCTCGGCCTTGGTGATACGCGGTTCTATGATGAAACGAAACGCCATTCCGTTCTAAGAGTCCCTCATGGAGTCATGAAGCTCGCAGGATCCGTTCGGAGCTTTGGTTTTGCGCCGTTCGTCAGGGTCGAGCTTCCGAAGCTCTCGGTTCCTCTCTTTTCTCTCTGTTTTGTTCCCTGTGTATGCGAGACCGTCTACGGTGGCGATGATGGTGACCAGGTGAGCCCTCTGGAGGAAGGGATGGTCTCGGTTTTTGTGGTCGCTGGGGGTGCTTTTAACTAAAATAACGGAAGGCCCAGAAGAAGCGCCAGCGGGCCAAGGTGTCGTGGAAAAAAGAAGCAGGAAAGAGAGAGGGAGCGGCGGTGGAGAGAAAAGGCAAATAAGAAAAATAAGATAAACTAATAATAATAATAATAACAATAGTGAAAAGGAGAGAGAGGGAAAATAAAATAAAAATAAATAAAAAGGAGAGACAAAATCCTTAATTAAACATACACTTTTTCTTTTTCTTTTTCTTTTAAATGATGATGTTTCACACATTTTCCTTTAATTATTGCTAATATTTTTGTGTATTTTTCGGACCACGAATGGTATTTTTCTGATTTTTTTTGGCATTTTTAATAATTAAATAAATACAAAAAATTATTAAAAATTACGAAAAATATTTTTTGTTCAAAATTGGTTCTTGAGGCTAGGCCAAGGCTTCCAAGTTGATTTTGCAATTTTATGATTTTTTTTGCTATTTTTAATTAATTTTTAAGAATAGAAATTAAAGTAAAAAGGAATTAAAAATCAGGTGTCAACAGCTGCCCCTCTTTGAGAGTGAGCTCGTCAGAGGTTACTTTCAAAGATAAAATGACACCTGAATATCAACCGACTCAACTGGGGAAAAGAGATGCTATGACACCGGATCCTTAAGCCTTTTGATGAACGCTCAAATTAATCCCCGGTTTGCTCTTTGCAATTTGAGCTCGGGCCTGAGTGAGAGAGGTTTACCTGAAGCTTACCTGCCGGATGGTGCCCGCTGTGACGACTTTCAAGAAGATACCTAGGACTCGTCATTCAGAATATCCTAGGGAGATTAAGCTCTGACCTGTATGGTAGGTCATACCATCATGGAATTCCTAACTGTTAGGAACCTAAGGAAGGCGCATTCTTTCTTTGGGAATTTGCCAAGGATTTTGATCCGTATGGTGGATCGGACCTTTGTGTCTATGCTTATGGCAGTATTTATCAATGAGTTGACCCTTATGGCGGTTTCTACCATATTTTTGACCCTTTAGGCGGTTTCTACCTTTGTTTTGACCCTTTAGGCGGTTTCTACCTTTGTTTTGACCATTTATGCGGTTTCTACCTTTGTTTTGACCCTTTAGGCGGTTTCTACCTTTGTTTGACCCTTTAGGCGGTTTCTACCTTTGTTTTGACCCTTTATGCGGTTTCTACCTTTGTTTGTTTTGAAAAGGGGTCTCATGACGAGGGTTCTCCACGTCCGATGAGACTGCTTGATTTTGTTTAAAAGGGGTCCCGAGACGAGGGTTCTCCACGTCCGATGAGACTGCTTGATTTTGTTTAAAAGGGGTCCCGAGACAAGGGTTCTCCACGTCCGATGGGGCATGTTTGATATTTTTGAAAAGGGATCCTAGGACGAGGGTTCTCCACGTCTACTGGGATTGCTTGATTTTTTTTTTAAAAGGGATCCTGGGACGAGGGTTCTCCACGTCATGCGAGGATCGCTTGATTTTTGAAAAAGGGTCCCATGACGAGGGTTCTCCACGTCCGATGAGACTGCCTAAATTTTGAAAATGGGTCTCATGACGAGGGTTCTCCACGTCCGATGAGACTGTTTGATTTTTTGGAAAGGGGTCCTGGGACGAGGGTTCTCCACGTCATGCTAGGACTTTTTCTTTTAAAAGGGTTTTATTTTTATTTTTTTATTTTTTTTTTCAAAGATCCCGAAGTTTGTCGGGAATTCAGCTTTGAAGCAGTGAAAGATTTTATTTTAACAAAGCTTCACTTGAGTCTGTTGAGGCGATATTCTGGGAGCTGGGTTCTCCAGGTATCCTGCAGAAAGTTCAAACCTGAAAGATTTTTCTTCACCAAGAAAATGTTAATAATCTTTGGGAAGATAATAATTGTCCAATTGACAGAATTTTATGACTTAAGTTTTAGTCATGAAATGTGCATTTTGATGCTGGAGGTTATCCAAAGCATTCTTGCAACACGCAAATGTGATCACAAATTCCTTGCATGGAAAATCTGGATCAACAGTTTGAAAATTCCAAAGAGAGTTTGTTCAAAACATCAATTGGAATATTTCTCGACAATGAGGTCTTCTCACCTGTTTTGAGATAGTGGTTTTTATAGGGGACGCACTCAATTCCCTACTAACCTGTGCCTAGGTTTTAGGCTCATTCGCAGCACATACATTTTGATTGGTCGGGAGGTCTTCCACGGGACCGTAATGTTGGGCTTGGATATTGGTCTTCAAGGGGGACCCACTTTTGAGTTAAGGTCATTGAATGAAAGTTTTCACCATCTGCTCCGGGTTTACAAGTCAAGAACCCTGCAAAATGAGAAAGAAATAGTCTTGCTCGTACTTCTTCGAGCTAAGCTATATGTTAACCCAAGTGTCGTAGTCAGAGAAGACTGCTTCCGGGTTGTAACATTGGTGGGATTGGGGACCGAAAAAAGCTTGTTTTTGGCCCAGAATTCGTGACGGGTTTGACATTGGTGATCATTGCTGATTTACCACCTGTCCTTTCCTTTCTGCATCTTTAGTTTTTGAGGTGTGCAACCGATTGAGGTGTGCACCAGCTCTTTAGAGAGCGTCTCTTGTTGCATTCAGAGATCGAATCTCTCCATGTCTTTGTTCTGTGCTTGGCAGCATTTGGGGAGCGGCCTTTTTTGATTTGGTTCCTTCAGGGATTTCCTCTCTTCCCATCCAGGCTTCATTGTGGATCAATCAAAGAACTTACACGAGCATCGGCCTTGTTCTTACCAGGCACTTTGCTTTTTCTTTTCTGATGCTGGGATTTCTTTAACCCCTTGTCACAAGTGGGATGCTTGGCAATTGTGCTAGATATATGACTTGGCTCTTAGCACGCTTGAGTATCGACTTAGTAGCTTTTTCGTAAGCCCTAGGTCTTGAACTCCCTCGTTTCTGAAGTGATCTGCTTTGTCTTGAAATGTGCAATGATCACCAACGGGTTTATGAAATGATTTTGCAGGCTCAACTTGGCTATGCAAAGGATTCGGTGTGTGGGATAGAGAAATGAATGCTTCTCATCATCCTATGGCACTTGGATTACCATATAAACAACACACAAAGATTGATGTTAGTCCGAGCAAGAAAATTTCTAACCATTTCCTCCTGATGCTGCTGTACTTATTCCCGTTTTTCCCCGATGTGGGGTGGTTCTAGACAGGGTTGAGAATGAAAACCGCCGTTCAAATGGGTTGTCAACGGTCACCTGTAGTGTTTATGATGTGAAACGAACGCCTCCGTCGTCCCAATCCATGTAATCACTGCGAATGGTCCCTACCTCCGTAGGTCCAGATTTTACTATTTGATTCGCTCCACTCATCTCTCAAGTGTATGTAGGATGTGTTTGGATTTGAGCTTGCCTCTCTTTTGAGGAAACATCCTTTTGAATGGTTTGAAAAATAATCATATTTGGAAAAATTCATTTTCTTTTCTCCAAAATTTATCCGTCGAGGGGATTTTGTGATGTACCGTGCATGTTCTATTCATGCTTCAGGTAACCTCCCGATTTAAATCATGAATATCGATGCATTGGAAAATCTTTATGCCGGCTGAGAGTATTCTGACATTTTTTTTATCTCCAGCTAATTGGGAAAAGGGATACTTACCTGCCCGTCGCAGCTGCGGATCCCTGCAAATTGTAAAAGAAGCATATCATTGTATGTTCACGAATTTTCCAAAAATCAAAACGATACATCCTACCCTTGGTCACATATTCTAACGAGTAGTACATGGGAAGTAAAAACCTGTTCGTCTGCAAGGCGGCTCCCCTGTCAAGGATAAACAATAAGTGTCAATTCATATTCCCAAATTCAAGACAAATTGGGACGATACAACTTTACTCTTGATTTTCATCTCATTCTGATGTTACGTATTGATATGAACAACGTCTATCAAATCCACCTATCCATGCTTGGAATATTTGCAACATCAATGGTTCAGCTACCCCTGGTTGGGCAACGTCTGTTCTGTTATTTGAACAGATGGCTCCTTGAGTGATTTATCCACGTTTATCACCTGAGAAGGGAAAGAAAGGAGACATTACTTCGGTATTCGATTGAAGATCGTTTAGGAACGATACATCGTTTTACCAAATAGGTGGCTTCGCGGCCAAACGTATTTCGTATTGAAGTGGTGGATCCCATTATGCTCCGCGGGTGATAGTCATTGTTCATGGAACTTGCTCCACGGATTAAGTGATTAATCCACGGCCCTCGGCTTGAAGATGCTCAAAGGGTGATGTTGACACTCACGCGCAATTAGTTCTAGATATTAATGAAAGATGTTCCCGTGGGAACCTTACAGTGCGATCAACAACATATCCAACAGGAGTATTCAACCCCTTTCCCCTAAGCATTTTTCATCGAGTAGCCATGCCTTGCATCAGACGTTTGATCATCGGCCTTGCGTCACCACTGCGATGGTCCTCCGGCTCCAAACTGATCGAGCCAAAGATTGAACTCATCGCCAAGGAAATTGCTCGAGTCTTCGAGCCATTGATGTTCAAGTTGGGTATCAACGATTGTTGGGGGCAGATTTCTTTCATTGCCTTCGTTGTGAGGGACTGGAGTCTTTGAGCTGGAACCTTCATCATTGCCCTGTTGAGGTTGAGACATACATTCCTGAAGAGTATTGATCCAAGTGTCCAACTCCTCATCAAGGAAATCACCTGTTCTTTCTAGCCCTTGGTGCCCAGATTGGGTGTCGTCGACTGCAGGCGAGGGATTTCTCTCTTTGCTCTCGTCATGAGCAATTTGACCCCTCAAATTGGAACTTCCTCCAATGACCGGCAGGTTTATATGTGCACTCTCTACCAATGCCAGATCCGCTTCAAGGACAGCATTAATGACCGATTCGCGCTCAAACTGAGGAATCCCTATGTGCTGGAACTGTGGTATATACTCTTGAGGAGTATTGAGATAGCTCGGCGGAGCATTCTGATTTGGGTTAGAGGAGTCGCTGACACGACTGCTGGTCCTGTCATTGCTGAAATACGGTTGGGTGCTCTCGGCTCTCCAATCATCGTGGTTGTAACTCTGCTCAGCACTTGAGCTCCAACCGGCTTTATGATGGTTTAACGCTATCCTTCCATCCTTTAGCAATCTCCTATAGTACTTAAGGTGAGACTCAACGTTAATTCTAGAGAGCCCTGGCACGTTCATAATCTCGAGTACGCGTAGTGGGCTAGCCGAATCAACTCCCAGCTCTCGAATTGCATCAACAAATTTGGTGTGAAGTTCATAGGTCCACTAAAACCTTGTTCTCTTATCACCCAAAATATCGTCAATACTTCGGTAGCTATTCTCTACGGGATCTAGTCGTTTCAAAAGTTGTCCAGGGAGGGACTCACCGACTTTGGATTGGCTGGCTGCGACAGCGAGTTCGTCATTGAGAGAACTCCACCTGTGAGGATTCACATCCCATTTCTCAGAGGATGTTGGTGTTGACTCTATGGTGTTGACTTGCTCATGCAGATCTCCGACGGTATCTGGCTGTGTCGGAAAATGCTGTGGAGAATACGGTAACAGCTGAGCGTTATTCGTCAACAGGGATGGTTCATCGAGGAACACCTCGCCGAGGACAACAGGATTACCACAGTTAAGGCAGGCGGCCTTGGTCAGAGCTTCCTTATATCTCGCGCTTTCAGCTCGAAGCTTCTCATTCTCCTCCTTCAGGGCCAATAACTCATGATCTGCGTGTTGCTGTTTCACCCGGGTTCGTTTGTTGGCGAACCAAAACTTGACCTTCGAAAGCTCCAATCCTAACTTTCGGCTCAACTCAATTTTCTGTTGTGTGCTTGGGTTGGAGCATTCATTGAAGAAAGCTTCGAGTTCTCGGATTTGGCCTGGAGTGTGGCGTTGCAGTTGCTTCCTTTTCCGACTCCGGTCATCATTGTATACTCCTTCTTCGTAGCTGAAGCCTAGAATTTCATCACTGGAGGAGTCAGTCTCCATGGCCTTCGGGCAGGATTCAGCTCCAGGATCTTCAAAGTCTCCCAACAGTTCGTGCTCAGAAATGTCCAGGTCGGGCGTTTCTAGCAGATGGGAATAGCTTTTAAACATGATGGATCGGAGTATCTCGGGCTGATCTAGTTCACTCAGCTTTCTCTATTCACTCTTACGTGTTTGCTCACTCTAGAAATTTTCTCAAGTGATTGTGCGTGTCCTAGAACCATCCTTCAGGCTGCATATGAAGGCCAGCAAGCAAGCGCTCCTCCCGAGACCCTGCAATTACTCCTCGTCTGTCTTCCCCTTTCTTTTTCCTCGTGATAGGATCACAAACTCTCTTGCATTGATTCGGTTTCATCGAGTATTGCGCTCGTCCCCTAGTTCAGTCTTCAAAGTGGTGGGTCTACAATCTTTCGGCGCCTTTTATGATTTGCTAGGCCCGAGAACGTGGGGAACAGCGGCGGATCCGCAATTAATGACTCCGTTTAATTCATTTAGCTCCATGGGAATTAACGTCATGACCTTCTCTCAAACCCTTTTCATCGTTTAAACGAAAATGGCATTTTCCCTGTGCATGCTGTTACTCTTCATTTCAACATCTTGGGCGTTCGGTGAGGAATGAATTCGTGGCCACTCAAAATTTAACGACCGTCCCTGGTTTCAGATTTAATCCAACCAGGGATCATCGCGACTGAGCGTGACGATGTTCGTCGATAGCGCTGGTTTTCACACATAATTAACTATAGTCATTAAAGAAAAATGTTCCCATAGGAACTTTACAACGGATAAAATGAGTGATCTACTCGTGAACATGTTCTTCTTTCTATGGGTGTTCGTAGTGACCGACCCATCGTGCCCCGAGTCAGGTGCTAGATCATGGCTGTCCAAGCATGCCAGCTTCCCACTGATTGAACAAGGCATCGAGCCCCTCATCAAAGAAATCGTCTGTCGTGGGTTGACAAGCGGCAGGCAGAGCACCAGCCGACTGCTGCTTGAATGGAGGAGTGCGCACTCGCTGTACTTGTGACACGCGCTCTTGAAAAGTGTTGAAATGGCCCGGAAGGACATTCTGATCAGCTTTCAGTTTGCCGGTGGTCGGGTTGCTAGCTTGATTGATGCTTAGATTTGGCCGGGTATCTCTTGATGCCTGAGCATTACAATGGCGGTCGCCCCTAGCTTTTGAGCTCGAGACGGATTCCTCCCGGTTTAGCTCCGCTCGACGCTGTTTTAATCGCTTTCTGTAGGCAGCAAGGTGATTCCTGACCAGTTCCTTACTAAGCCCCGGTACATTCATGGCCTTAAATATGCGCGTCGGAGTTGCTGAATCGATCTCCATTTGGTGAACCACATCTAGGAATCTGAAATGCAGTTCAGGGGTGTCGCGACCCGTCCGGAAGCGGACGCGGCTAATGGATTACCGATCACGGGTCTTGGATCGGCGCGAGCCCTCCCAGGCCCATACCAAATCGCGGCGGGAGTATTTTTCAGGAGGATTCGACGATAAGAGTCGATCGCTTTCGACCTTAGTGTGGTCGTGGTGGCATGTGCAACTTGTGCATGCATTTGGAGTCGCCACCGGTCTTTCTTGGAGGGTAGACCGGAAACCTTACTGATCGATTGGGAGAGATCGATCAGTTCTACGGAACCAGAGATTTTGGGTTCGGGGACTTGGTTACGTTGATGTCATTACCAACGCCCTTTCGGTACCTAACGCGAGTGATTTTCCCTAACTAGGATTTCATGCAGGCGCAATTTTGGGTGAGGTAAGTCTGACTTTGCACATTAACCAGTTTAACATGCTTACGTAATCATAATAAATAAATAGATGCCAATCACATAAACATCTATCCTACGTGGTGATCATGGAATTATGATTTAATGGGTCTCGAGCCAATGAGACCACATTTAATCATTTTAATATTTTAATAACGGAGAGCCGCTCTTCGCTTCTTCTTGATTTCTTGAACTCTTCAAGAATCGGGCCCCAAAGAGCTCGCCGACTTAAAAGGCTCCTCCACGTAATCCTCGTAGCATTTACATCAACAATTGACTATGCTAAAAATAAAGATTACATGAAAAATAAAAGGAGTACGCAGCCTCCATTTAATAATTACAACCCCAAATATATAAATAATCACCATACATTCATACATACATCAATCACATTGATTAGGGATTTTTCCATGATCACCACCCTTCCACGTAAGTAATAAATTCACAATTTAAAACTTAGGAAGGCACAATAAAAATTCTACGTTGAATCATATTCAGAATTTTTACGTAAAATAAGATAGCCATAAATTTTCGATTCAAAATTGATTTAGTCTCAATTTTTGCTACGTTGATTAATTTATCATATAAAATAATCAACCTCCATTAGCCGTGTAAGACGAACAATTCGTTAATACATATTGGCCATAGTATTGCAAAAATTGCAAAAAATCAATTAAATGCACGAAAACACCTAAGGATCGGCTCTGATACCACTGTTGGGATCCACGTAACACGTAGCGGAAATAAATAACAACCCATACATGTATCTCCAGAGGCGTACTTCGTGCATTTCAATCGAAAAAAAAATCACAAAGCCTCAAAGGGAGTAAATAGATTACCTCTCGTAGCGTGCTTGAACGGAGGTGTCGGTTCGATGTTCTTCGATCTCAGCCTCCACAAGTGTTAGGCATCTAGTTCGGACGCACCACCAATTGACGAACGGGGAGACGACGAATAACTCCACAACAATTGTGCTAGCAATATGCGGAATCAATATTCCGAACTTAGTATATTTTGCTCACTCAAGATTATGAGAATATAGAGAGTGTTTGTGTTCTTCTCTCTAAGCTCTCAAAAATTTGCACACTCTACAAAATGTCTCTCTCCTTCAACCTCAAAACTCTTGCCATCCTTTTATAGCCAAAAATACCTTCCAATAAATTGTTTTTAAAAATAGCACTAACAATTATAAATTCTATCTAAAAATAGCACTCACAAATAAATGACATTTAAAAATAGCACTAACAATAGCACTCACAATTTATAATACAAAAATGCTATTTAAAAATAACACTAACAATAGCACTCACAATTTATAATACAAAAATGCTATTTAAAAATAGCACTAACAATTATAAATTCTATCTAATAATAGCACTCACAATTTATGATAAATAAATGCCATTTAAAAATAGCACTAACAATAGCACTCACAATTTATGATAAATAAATGTCATTTAAAAATAGCACTAACAATAGCACTCACAATTTATAATACAAAAAATGCTATTTAAAAATAGCACTAGCAATAGCACTCACAATACAAAAATGCTAAAAAAAAAGGCACTAACAAAGGTGTTAAAAATAATAACCATTATTATTATTACAAGAGTTAAAGAGGTTACCAAACAGTACAAATATGCATAACGTATAAATACGTATGACGTATAAATACGTAGAGCATACGTATACATCCGTGAAACCGGGGACTAATTGAAAGAAAAATGTGCAATTAAGCCCTTTTGGTAAAAATTGATTAAATTGGATGGCAAATTGACCTAATTGCACTTTAAGACTTTAGAATCCAATGTCATAGCTTATAAAAAGTGAGAATTGAAAACTAAAAGACTCGAAAATGATTTTTTTTTAGGCTCGGTTCGGGTTTATGTTTGTGAAGGAACATAGTGACCCGAGCCGAATTTTTGAGATTTAAAGTGACACACTTGAAGAGGAAATTAAAACAAAATTATCGAATATTTTTGGGTATTTTTCTGACCACGAATGGTATTTTTCTGATTTTTTGGGTATTTTTATAATTAAATAAACTCGAAAAATATTAAAAATACCGAAAAATATTTTTTGTTCAAAATTGGTTCCTAAGGTTAAACCAAGGCTTCCAAAGTTGATTTTGTGATTTTATGACCTTTTTTGATATTTTTAATTAATTTTAAAGAATAAAAATCACAATAATAAATGGTAAAAAAATCAGGTGTCAACAGCTGCCCCTCTTTGAGAGGAATCTCGTTAGAGGTTTCTCTCAAAGATAAGGTGGCACCTGATTCCTAACCGACTCAACTGGGAAAATAAGAGAAGAAATGTTATGACATCGGATCCTTAAGCCTATTGATAAAAGCTCAAATCAATCCCCGGTTTGCTCTAACAATTTGAACATGGGCCGGAGTGAGAGAGGCTTACCTGAAGCTCACCTGTCGGATGCTGCCGGTTGCGACGACTTTCAAGAAGATGCCTAGGACTCGTCATTCAGAATATCCTAGGGAGATTAAGCTCTGAACTGTATGGTAGGTCATACCATGATGGGATTCCTAACTTGTAGGAACCTAAGGAAGGCGCATCCCACGCTTTGGGATTTGCCAAGGATTTTGATCCGTATGGTGGATCAGACCTTTGTGTTGATCCTTACTGCGATATTTATCAATGAGTTGACCCTTATGGCGGTTTCTACCAATGAATTGACCCTTATGGCGGTTTCTACCATATGTGACCCTTCAGGCGGTTTCTACCATTAATGTGATCCCTCAGGCGGTTTCTACCTTGGTTTGACCCTTCAGGCGGTTTCTACCTTGAGTTGACCCTTCAGGCGGTTTCTACCTTTGATTTGACCCTTCAGGCGGTTTCTACCTTGTGTTGACCCTTCAGGCGGTATCTACCATGTGTTGACCCTTCAGGCGGTATCTACCTTGTGTTGACCCTTCAGGCGGTATCTACCTTTGATTTTGACCCTTCAGGCGGTATCTACCTTTGATTTGACCATTCAGGCGGTATCTACCATATTTTGACCCTTCAGGCGGTATCTACCTTGATTTGACCCTTCAGGCGGTATCTACCTTCATTTGACCCTTCAGGCGGTATCTACCTTGAGTTGACCCTTCAGGCGGTTTCTACCATGAGTTGACCCTTCAGGCGGTATCTACCTTGGTTTGACCCTTCAGGCGGTATCTACCATTGGTTTGACCCTTCAGGCGGTATCTACCCTTGGTTGACCCTTCAGGCGGTTTCTACCTTTGTTTGACCCTTCAGGCGGTATCTACCTTGATTTGACCCTTCAGGAGGTGTCTACCATGAGTTTTGACCCTTCAGGCGGTTTCTACCTTGAGTTGACCCTTCAGGCGGTATCTACCCTTGGTTGACCCTTCAGGCGGTTTCTACCTTTGTTTGACCCTTCAGGCGGTATCTACCATGATTTGACCCTTCAGGCGGTGTCTACCATCATGTTTTGACTTTGAAAAGGGGTCTCATGACGAGGGTTCTCCACGTCCGATGAAACTGCCTAAATTAAGAAAAGGGGTCTCATGACGAGGATTCTCCACGTCCGATGAGACTGCCTAAATTTTTTTTAAGGGATCTCATGACGAGGGTTCTCCACGTTCGATGAGACTTCCTAAATTTTGAAAAGGGGTCTCATGACGAGGGTTCTCCACGTCCGATGAGACTGCCTAAGTTTTGAAAAAGGGGTCTCATGACGAGGGTTCTCCACGTCCGATGAGACTGTTTGATATTTTGAAAATGGGTCCTGGGACGAGGGTTCTCCACGTCTGATAGGACTTTTTCTTTTAAAAGGGTTTTTCTTCCCCCTTTTTTTTTGGAGACCCCGAAGTTTGTCGGGAATTCAGTTTTTTTGAAGCAGTGAAAGATTTTATTTTGACAAAACTTCACTTGAGTCTGTTGAAGCGACATTCTGGGAGCTGGGTTCTCCAGGTATCCTGCAGAAGTTTGAGCCTGAAAGATTTTTCTTCACCAAGAAAACGTTAGTAATCTTTGGGAAGACTACGGCTGTCCATTTTGACAAAACCGTATGATTTAAGTTTTAATCATGAAATGTGCATTTTGATGCTGGAGGTTATCCAAAGCATTCTTGCAACATGCAAATGTGATCACAAATCCCTTGCACGGAAAATCTGGATCAACAGTTTGAAAATTCCAAAAAGAGTTTGTTCAAAACATCAATTGGAATATTTCTCGACAAGGATGTCTTCTCACCTGTTTTGCGATAGTGGTTTTTTATAGGGGATGCACTCAATTCCCTACTAACATGTGCCTAGGTTTTAGGTTCATTCGCAGCGCATACATTTTGATCGGTCGGGAGGTCTTCCACGGGACCGTAATGTTGGGCTTGAATATTGGTTTTCAAGGGGGACCCGCTTTGGAGTCGAGGCCATTGTATGAAAGTCTTCAACATCTGCTCCGGGTTTACAAGTCGAGAACCCTGCAAAATGAGAAAGAAATAGTCTTGCTCGTACCTCTTCGAGCTAAGCTATATGTTAACCCAAGTGTCTTAGTCAGAGAAGACTGTTTCAGGGTTATGATGTTGGTAAGATTGGGGACCGAAAAAGGCTTGTTTTTGGCCCAGAATTTATGAGGGGATTGACATTGGTGATCATTGCAAATTTGTCACCTGTCTTTTCCATTCTGCATCTTCAGTTTTTGAGGTATGCAACCGCTTTTGAGGTGTGCACAAGTCCTTTAGAGAGCGTCTCTTGTTGCATTAAGAAGGTTGACAACTCTGTCTGCACCTTTCCTCCGCGCTTGACATCATTTGGAGAGCAGTCTTTTTATCTGACTCCTTTAGGAATTTTCTCTTTTCCCATCCAAGTTTCACTGGGAATCAAGCAAACAGCTTGCACGAGCATCGGCCTCGCTTTTACCAGGCACTTTGCTTTTTCTTGATGCGGTGGATTTTTCTCATTCATTTTTGGAATCCCGCTTTTTTCTCATCTTCATGGGATCATGTTAGACATATAGTCTAAACATGCTTTAAATATCAGTCCGGGAATTCTCTTCGTAATCCCTGAGTCTTGAACTCTTCCATTTTTGAAGTGGTGTGGCATCCGTCTTGGAATAATCACCAATGGGTTCATGAAATGAATTTGCAGGCTCAAGTTGGTTGTGCAAATGAAAAACGTGTGTGGGATAGAGAAATGAACGCTTCTCGTCATCCTATGGCACTTGGATTACCATATAAACAACACACAAAGATTGATGTTAGTCCGAGCAAGAAAATTTCTAACCATTTCCTCCTGATGCTGCTGGACTTACTCCTGTTTTGCCCCGATGTGGGGTGGTTCTTGACAGGGTTGAGAATGAAAACCGCCGTTCAAAGGGGTTATCAACGGTCACCTGTAGTGTTTGGGGGATATGAAACGAATGCCTCCGTCGTCCCAATCCAAGTAATTGCTGCGAATAATCCCTACTTCCGTAGGTCCAGATTTTGCTATCTGATCCGCTCCACTCCTCTCTCAAGTGTGTAGAGGACGTGTTTGGATTTAGGCTTTGCCTCTCGCCTTTGAGGAAGCGCCCTTTTGATTGTTTTGAACAATTTTTTATTGGAAAAATCTCTTTCATTTTCTCCAGAAATTTTACCCGTCAAAAGGGATTTTTATGATGCCCCACGCATGTTCTTATTCATGTTCAAACAACCTTCTGTTTCAAAACATGAATGCCAATGAAATTTTAATTCTATGTCTTTTCTAGACATTAGATTCTGAAAGCTTTTCTTTTTATTTAACACCTTCAACGGATTGGGGAAAGGGATACTTACCTGTCCCCCGCGGCTGGAGATCCCTGAAAATGCAGAGAAAACATGTTATTGTACGTTCACGAATTTTTCAAAAATTTAGAACGATACATCTTATCCTTGGTCGTGTACTCCAACGGGTAATTCATGGGGTATGAAAACCTGTTTTGCCTTGATGGCGATCCCCTGTCAAAGACGGGAATTAGGCGTCAGTTTGCGTTCCAAAATTCAAGGCAAATTGGAACGATACAGCCTTATTCTTGTTTTGTGTTTCCATTTGAGCACAAATGCGCGGCTTGCAGAAATTGGCCATCTATATTGTGGCCCTGATTCCTCAGTTTGGTTGGCGATAAATCCTTCTCGAGGATTTTCCATAGAGGAGATCCATTTGTGATTTTGGACGCATTCCAGCGCCGCTCTTCATAGTTCCTTTTATTCAAGGAAAAATGAAATTGTTATCGGAATGCATGTCAAAGCATGAGGTGTGGAAGCGATACTTTTTACCCTCCACTCGATCTTATAATCAAAGACCATTTCTTGGAGTGCTGACTCCCAAGGTCAATAATTTTATTCGCCTCCTCGTTGGCGAGTTCTTTTCTTTTGAGGCTTTCGGTGCCAACGACTCCCTGTTTTAATGAGTAAAAACTCATGTTAGGCATGTGGTCTTCGAAGACCAAAATGGAACGATACAAGGTTACCGTTCACCCATATTCGTATCTTGGGTTTAATTCTGATGCGGACGACTCTACAGTTGCGTCCATTGATTTTGCCAGAGAAGAAACGTCATTCTTTGTCCGGCGCACAAATGATTCACTTGCCCTAGTTTGGCGTGATTTGTCGTAGCTAGGTGACGCTTGCCCCAGCTAACTTCCTTTTGCATTTTGCTGCATTGACGCATCCAGGCTATTTGACATCCGCAAGAATGGATTTACTCGTGATTGAGTACTTCAACAACCTGCGCGATGAAAGGAATGAATGAGTCAATCGCCGCGCAAAGAGCTTTATTTGAAATGACTACGGATTTACTATCCCAGCTTTAGTCACTTCGGGCATCCAAGACGATGGAAATTCTTCAGTGGTCCCATTCATTTTTATCATCACCTGCAAGAATGGGAAACCATATCAGCTTGTGAATAAATCAATTTAATTTGGAACGAATACACCCTTTTCGACTTTAAGAGAGTCGATCCAAATTAGGTTGCCCCAGCTTCACGTTGTTTACTTAAGGCTCATCGCAATAAATCCATCTTGTTTTTGCAAACCCAATGGGTGATGCCCGATGAAGGTGTACTTTTTTTTTCATCTTGTAGGGAAGGCAAGCTTCCCTTTGTTGGTCTTCAATCATCTTATCCTGTAGATAAAAGACATAAAGGTCCCAGTTAAGTATAACACTCGAAGGGCTTATTGGAACGATTACAATTTCACCATCGTTCGATGATCATCTTGCATGTGACCGGATGAGGACATTTTCGACAAATGTATGCCATGTAAAACATGTCCCTCGTGTCTATCCACAAATGGATTTTCCTTCTCTACTTGTTTTTCACCTGAGAGGAAAAGATAGGAAATATTATGCCGGTATCTGATTGAAAATCAATTAGGAACGACACGTCTTTACACTTGACCCGGCTGCCCCGGTCAAAAGGCATTTGCCCTCATCAGTTGACTCTCCAGGGTGGTCCAGCGTTTTTCCATGCCATCCTGGTTCATTTAAACTCGCGACTGATTCTTCACACAAGTCTTTGGATTTTGATTCATAAGCGGCCCTGAATGACCCTTTGGTTTCGAAGTGTACCAATCATTCACATACATGCGCATGAGACCAGTGAGGTTTGACTTCTAAGAATCAAGATAGGGTTTGGAACCTAAGGCCAAGGCTCCCACCTCGAGTTCTAGAAATGGTAGATTCCATTGCACAACTATCGTTGCATTGGGACCCAATCCATAGTTCGAAATGAGCAGAATTAAAAATGGATTACCCCGTGTTTTTCCTCACGGAGATTCCATTTTCAATTCCTTCTATTGTTTTCCTATAGGGGGCGCCCGGGGTTTTAGGTGCGATTGTGTGTGTCCATGTGTCGTGATCATCATAATGCAAGTCATGCACAACAGTTTATCAATCAGCGCTTCAAATCATCCACAAAACACACATTCCTACGCCAGCCTGCATAAGATAATGTTAATCACAGACTACACCCCTTATTTCTCCAATCTGCAAAAACATATAACACCTATCATAAGCGGACTTACCTCACCTTCAAGAGCGCCTGCATGGTTAGAAAAATCACTCAGCGTTTTAATTACGGCCTAAGTCCACTTGAGGTCTAGAACCATTGGTTCTAGAACAAAGTTCCCCAGCGGAGTCGCCAGCTGTCGCGACCCGTCCGGAAGCGGACGCGGCTAATGGATTACCGATCACGGGTCTTGGATCGGCGCGAGCCCTCCCAGGCCCATACCAAATCGCGGCGGGAGTATTTTTCAGGAGGATTCGACGATAAGAGTCGATCGCTTTCGACCTTAGTGTGGTCGTGGTGGCATGTGCAACTTGTGCATGCATTTGGAGTCGCCACCGGTCTTTCTTGGAGGGTAGACCGGAAACCTTACTGATCGATTGGGAGAGATCGATCAGTTCTACGGAACCAGAAATTTTGGGTTCGGGGACTTGGTTACGTTGATGTCATTACCAACGCCCTTTCGGTACCTAACGCGAGTGATTTTCCCTAACTAGGATTTCATGCAGGCGTAATTTTGGGTGAGGTAAGTCTGACTTTGCACATTAACCAGTTTAACATGCTTACGTAATCATAATAAATAAATAGATGCCAATCACATAAACATCTATCCTACGTGGTGATCATGGAATTATGATTTAATGGGTCTCGAGCCAATGAGACCACATTTAATCATTTTAATATTTTAATAACGGAGAGCCGCTCTTCGCTTCTTCTTGATTTCTTGAACTCTTCAAGAATCGGGCCCCAAAGAGCTCGCCGACTTAAAAGGCTCCTCCACGTAATCCTCGTAGCATTTACATCAACAATTGACTATGCTAAAAATAAAGATTACATGAAAAATAAAAGGAGTACGCAGCCTCCATTTAATAATTACAACCCCAAATATATAAATAATCACCATACATTCATACATACATCAATCACATTGATTAGGGATTTTTCCATGATCACCACCCTTCCACGTAAGTAATAAATTCACAATTTAAAACTTAGGAAGGCACAATAAAAATTCTACGTTGAATCATATTCAGAATTTTTACGTAAAATAAGATAGCCATAAATTTTCGATTCAAAATTGATTTAGTCTCAATTTTTGCTACGTTGATTAATTTATCATATAAAATAATCAACCTCCATTAGCCGTGTAAGACGAACAATTCGTTAATACATATTGGCCATAGTATTGCAAAAATTGCAAAAAATCAATTAAATGCACGAAAACACCTAAGGATCGGCTCTGATACCACTGTTGGGATCCACGTAACACGTAGCGGAAATAAATAACAACCCATACATGTATCTCCAGAGGCGTACTTCGTGCATTTCAATCGAAAAAAAAATCACAAAGCCTCAAAGGGAGTAAATAGATTACCTCTCGTAGCGTGCTTGAACGGAGGTGTCGGTTCGATGTTCTTCGATCTCAGCCTCCACAAGTGTTAGGCATCTAGTTCGGACGCACCACCAATTGACGAACGGGGAGACGACGAATAACTCCACAACAATTGTGCTAGCAATATGCGGAATCAATATTCCGAACTTAGTATATTTTGCTCACTCAAGATTATGAGAATATAGAGAGTGTTTGTGTTCTTCTCTCTAAGCTCTCAAAAATTTGCACACTCTACAAAATGTCTCTCTCCTTCAACCTCAAAACTCTTGCCATCCTTTTATAGCCAAAAATACCTTCCAATAAATTGTTTTTAAAAATAGCACTAACAATTATAAATTCTATCTAAAAATAGCACTCACAAATAAATGACATTTAAAAATAGCACTAACAATAGCACTCACAATTTATAATACAAAAATGCTATTTAAAAATAGCACTAACAATAGCACTCACAATTTATAATACAAAAATGCTATTTAAAAATAGCACTAACAATTATAAATTCTATCTAATAATAGCACTCACAATTTATGATAAATAAATGCCATTTAAAAATAGCACTAACAATAGCACTCACAATTTATGATAAATAAATGTCATTTAAAAATAGCACTAACAACAGCACTCACAATTTATAATACAAAAAATGCTATTTAAAAATAGCACTAGCAATAGCACTCACAATACAAAAATGCTAAAAAAAAGGCACTAACAAAGGTGTTAAAAATAATAACCATTATTATTATTACAAGAGTTAAAGAGGTTACCAAACAGTACAAATATGCATAACGTATAAATACGTATGACGTATAAATACGTAGAGCATACGTATACATCCGTGAAACCGGGGACTAATTGAAAGAAAAATGTGCAATTAAGCCCTTTTGGTAAAAATTGATTAAATTGGATGGCAAATTGACCTAATTGCACTTTAAGACTTTAGAATCCAATGTCATAGCTTATAAAAAGTGAGAATTGAAAACTAAAAGACTCGAAAATGATTTTTTTTTAGGCTCGGTTCGGGTTTATGTTTGTGAAGGAACATAGTGACCCGAGCCGAATTTTTGAGATTTAAAGTGACACACTTGAAGAGGAAATTAAAACAAAATTATCGAATATTTTTGGGTATTTTTCTGACCACGAATGGTATTTTTCTGATTTTTTGGGTATTTTTATAATTAAATAAACTCGAAAAATATTAAAAATACCGAAAAATATTTTTTGTTCAAAATTGGTTCCTAAGGTTAAACCAAGGCTTCCAAAGTTGATTTTGTGATTTTATGACCTTTTTTATATTTTTAATTAATTTTAAAGAATAAAAATCACAATAATAAATGGTAAAAAAATCAGGTGTCAACAAGGGGGCCAAGCGAACCTCTTCTTATCGTGGCCCAAAATTGCATCGATGGCTTGACGACTGATTAACTCATCTCCAGCAGGACCCGACCCTATCGAAAATTGTTGTGCATGAGGCTGATATGCTTTGAGCTGGTCGGCGGTAACATCCAGCTCCTTGAAACTGTAGCTCCAATCAAAGCGATGCAAATCCCATCCCCCAGGAGGCATTTGTATCGTCTTCGTAGGATCATCCTGCTCATGCGTGACTCCGGCAAAATCTGGTTGAGCAGGAGATGCCCCGAGGGAGTAGGGTGGTAAATGAACGTCTTCAATCATTGCGTGAGGCTTATCGGGGAATATCTTACCGCGGGCGATGAGGTTATCGCAATGAGGGCAAACGGTAATATTGAGAGCTTTTTCATACCTCATGTTTTCTGTTCGCAGCTTTTGGTTTTCTTCCTTTAAAATCTCGACCACCTGACGTTTGCGTTGAGCCTTCGATTTAGATCTCCTATTTTGAAACCAAAACTGGATCCTCGACTGATTAATCCCCAACTCCCGGCTCAATTCAATTCTCCACTTTTTTTTTCATGTGAGGGCTTTTACTGAAGAGGGTTTCCAGCATTTGGGTTTCCTCCTGAGAGTATTGGTAAGGACGTCTTCTTTTCCCGAGTTGAGCATCGTGGATGTCGTTGTCGTCGTCGCCGTGATTTTGATTTCCGTTGCCAGAAGTGTTGGGCTCCATGGTTTTGGTGTTAGACTTGGTCTTGGAATCTTCGAGATCCCTCAGTAGTTCAATTTCTGAGATTTTTGAGTCAGTCGCCTCTAGCAGCTGACAGTAACCTCTTAAATATGTTGGATTGAGAAATGTTTGATTGGTTCTTTCCCCCTCAGAGTTCTCTACTCTCTCCTGTATGCTCACTCCCTATAAATTTTTCTTCGAGTGACTTTGTATGTTCAGGAGACGCTCTTCAAGCATCATTAGGCAAACGTTCCCCCTCAAGACCTTGAATTTCGCTCTTAGCTTTTCAACGTGATGGGACTGCTAAATCCTGTTAGGGCTTTCTTCGATAGTTGCGCTTACCTCCCACCTAACTCTAATAATGGTGATCCCGACAAATCTTTTACATCTTTTAATTGACAAGCCGGAAATCGCGGACCGAGACGAATCCAATGGTTCACGTGAGGGGACCTCCTGCTTTACCTCCTAACTGGGCTCTACCAGCATTATTACTGAGACCCTTCATCATCCTCGAGTTGCTATAAAATGAGGGATTAACGTATGGCAGGTTAGCGTTCTCGCATAATCAGCTTCTTCCTTCTAATCTCTCTATTAGCCTCGTCTTATTCTCAAGCCAACCCAACGCAAATGGCCTCCTCTCCCGTACGCACTTTTTCGACTGATGTCTTGGCCCAGTGGGAAAAGCTTTATAACCTATTGGGTCGCGGTTACGCGCACATAACCGATCATTCTGCAACCGCGGATGAAATCCGTGTCCTGCTCGAGGACTTAGATACCACTTCCCTCGAAGGTACTACACTGGGGAGGGAATATAGAATTTTCCCGACCCTCTTTGCACACTCCTTAGAGGCCTACCGTGTTGCTGATCGGGAGGTTCTCGTGGCTCGCGTCTTGCGGGCTCGTTACAAGGATCGGTCTGATCATTTGGTGCTGACCAACTATCTGGCCGATAGTTACAAAAAGGCCGTCGAGTTTGCCAATGAGAGGGTCGCGACATTGCTTCGCGAGAGGAGAAACCTGGTGGATCAATTGGCCCTATCCCTGACCGCTGGCGAGCACGACCGCCACAATGTCCTATTGAGGCTGCAAAGCGACTGGCAGGAAGAACGGCTCGACAAAATAACCGCAGACATAGCTCACGGGAATAGATTAGTTCGGGACTTGGAAATAATCACCGAGGAACACGAGGTCAAGGTCACTGAGGTTAAGGGAGAATGCAGAAACCTTCTCCTCAAGCTTGCGGACCAGGACATGCGAAGTCGTGAGTACGGGCAGAGCATTAACAACATGGAGGGTCAGTTGGGCTCCTTTGTGTCGTTAATTAGGGCTCACTTTGGCTTTACTTTTCCACCCCGAATTGTATGACCTGCTTCTGAAAACCCTCCGCTGAGCAAAATAAATGAAAGTTCTCGTGTGTGTTTTAACTTCTGCATGGTTCCTTTCTTCGAGCGTTCGAACATCTTCAACTTGGGTGAGCCGAACCATAATATCAATAAGTCGAGCAAATATGTCCTGATTTTATAACTCGCTCATGATCAGACGAAAGAATAGCCTCAGACTTATCCAGGAAAAGATTTCTCTCTATTACCTATTTTTTACCTGCAAATGAAAAGACAGAATCAGAAGGAATAATTTGAAAAAGAAAGCAAAAACCCCTTTCAATCTTATGCTTACCCATGATTAATAAGGACAAGAACTTTTACAAGGGTTTTAATCTTGCGCGAAAAGTTTTTATCAATATTCCTCGAAAGAAAGTATACTATTGAAAGGAATGTAATTCACAATAATTGCTTTTGATCAATTTCGAGAGGAACGAATTACTCAAAAGTGCGAGGCATAATAACGTGTTTTAAATTTAATTGAAGATACGGCATCCAAATCAAGGCCGTTTAAGAACGAGAGTAATTTGGACATCTATCTCGTCATTAAATTCAAAACAACGCCGATATTCTCGGTCAATTATCGTGGATTACCAGCGACGTAAAACATGCACGAAACAATTCAAGTGTATAATTCCTTCTAGAGAAATTCAAATTGGACTACTCTATACGACCAAAAGGTCGTGTAAGACTTCCAATTTTAATTTCCTCTAAAGGAATTATAAACTTGACTTGGGAGTATTCGGATGATTAGAGAAAATGCCATCACATTCCCATGACCCGTCAAAAGAAATACAACCAAGTTCCATCTGAATGTATACACCAATAGATCCCTAATACAATTACTCTAAGGGGTGAGATAGAGAAAACCTCGGTAAAAATAAACCCTATACAAGAGGACTAGCAATGAAAAATGAAACAAAGGAATGTGATCCTAACGTTTAAGGATGCCCCAGTTTCGATCTGTGTCTTCAGGATCACTTGCCCCAACTCGTCATCTTCGTTGGATGATACCTCAATAATGTCCACAGTATGCTCCTCGCATACTCGGTGTTCGTCGTGGGATATCACCCTCCTCGTCTTCTATCAAGGACGTTGAAATGGCATTTGATCTAATCACCGGAATGCATCGAATGAAATGCCTATATTTATATGAACTGTAATAGATTTGAGGGATAGAGAGTCTTACCAACCAAACTCGTCGACTTATGTGCGGTTTTAGGTGTACCAACCGCCCAAAGACATGCGCATGAGACAAGTGATGATGAACTTCTAAAAATCAGAGGGTTTGGTACCTAAGGTCAAGGCTCCCACCTCGAGTTCTAGAAAGAGCCGATTCCATTGCACAACTATCGTTGCATTGGGACTCGATCCATAGTTCGAAGCGAGCGGAATTGAAAAGTAGATTACCCCGTGTTTTTCCTCACGGAGATTCCATTTTCAATTCCTTCTATCATGTTCCTAAAGGCGGCGCCCGGGGTTTTAGGCGCGGTTGTGCGTGTCCACGTGTTGTTGTTGACACCTGATTTTTGATCAGTCTTTCATAGTTTATTTTTAAAAAATTCATAAAAAATCTATAAAAAGTTAAAAAAAAATTAAAAAATCATCTTTGGTAGCCTTGACCAAGCTAAAGGAACCATTTTTGATAAAAAAAAATAATTTTTCATATTTTTAATATTTTTTAATATTTTCCAAAAATAGAAAAATACATGAAAAATGAAGAAAAATAGCGTTCGCTGTCGTAAAAATATAGAAAAATAGTCAATATTTTTATTTTAATTTCTTTTACATTTTGAACTCATAAATAGTCAAAATTCAAGTTCAATTGCATGTGTTTCTTCACGACGCATAGAGTTGAATTTAGCAAAAAAATGTCATTCAAGTATTTTAATTTGTAAATTTCTACATCTTTTTTAGTCTTGACGTCCAATTAGATCGACCACCATCTACAATAAATGCCCCTTGCTGAATATTTTCGTTTTTGTTTCACATGATTTCATGGTGTAAAACGCCAAGTGGATCCCCAAATATAATCGGGTCGGCATGAGCTCGATAGCTCGTCCAAGACCAAACCAGGGCACGGCGAACCCCATGTGAGTACTCTCGAACTCCTTCGATGCTTCCTAATGCTTTTCTTAGGTTAGATCGTGTGTAGAATGGCTAGGACAGCTAAATCATTCTTGAGCTGTGATTGATAAATAGGACCTTACTAGGAATGCCATGTGATTTATTTGCATATCTAGATTCCTTGAGTTGGGCATTTTATTACTGATTGTGATTGCTAGGATAATCACTCTTATCTACATGAATTTCTAGATTTAGGGTTCATACCTTACTCATCCGCATGAATCTCAGGCTAGAAAATTCAGTCAACTTAGGTACCGAAAGGGCGTCAACTCTGACAGTTGGTGTAACTAAGTCCCCGAAACCATTTCTCTGGTTCTCGCAGAATTGAATAGAAACTCCCAACTATTCGATTGGGTGGTCCAATCATACCCTAAAAAAATGATTGGTGGCGACTCCATGGCATGCACACTTAGCACATGTCACTAGACCACACTGAAAGTCGATCACGCATACCTCCGTTGCGATTTGGGTAATGGGCCTTGGGAGAGGCCCGCGTCCGACCAGACAGGACGGCCCATTAGCCCTCGAGAGCCCGACAACCTCAAGAGGGTCGCGACAGACTGGCGACTCCGCTGGGGACTGGTTCTTAACCATTTAGTGGACTTGAGCCGATTAAAAAGTTGATTGATTCTTCTAACCTAATTTTATGCAGATGCTCTCGAAAGTGAGGTGTATATGCTAACGAATGTGTTAGATGTTTTTGTAGACGGGAGAAATAAGGGGTGAAGTGCTTGTTAACTTTGTTTTATGCAGGCAGGAGTTTTGGATGTATGATTGTGTGGATGTTTATATTGAAGCGGTGATTGTTAAATAAAATGCATGTCTTTTGCTTTAGCACGACACAATGAATACACACAATTGCGCCTAAAACCCCAGGCGCCCTCTTTAGGAACACAATAGAAGGAATTGAAAATGGAATCTCCGTGAGGAAAAACATGGGGTAATCCACTTTTCAATTCCGCTCACTTCGAACTATGGATTGAGTCCCAATGCAACGATAGTTGTGCAATGGAATCGGCTCTTCCCAGAATTCGAGGTGAGAACCTTGGCTTTAGGTACCAAGCCCTATCTTTTGATTTTTAGGAGTTTTCCCTCACTTGTCTCATGCGTTTGTCTATGGAAGGTTAGTATACCTAACACTGCTAAAAATACAGAGAAGCTTGATTTTCTCTTAAGTTTGGTTGGTAAGACTTTTCTATCCCTCGAACTTGTTACAGCTCTTAATCATTATATTCATTGCATAATTCCAGTGATTGGATTAAATGCCATTTTGAGGATAGATATGTGTGTTTTCCTCCCAATGTTCTTGATGAAAGATGAAGATGGTGTCATCCCATTACGAGCGCTAAATGGACAAGAAGAGCCTGCTATGGACATCATTGAGGTATCATCTAATGAAGATGACGATTTGGAATAGGTGATCCTGAAGTCACGTCTCAAAGATCGAAACTGTGGCATCTCTAAGTATTAAGATCACATTCCTTTGTTAAAATTTTCATTTCTAGCCTTCTTGTATAGGATTTATTTTGCTGAGATCCTCTCTATCTGATCCCTTATATTGATTGTATTAGGAATCTATTTGTGTTTATATACATTCAGATTGAAATTTGTTGTATTTCTATTGACTTGTCATTGGAATGTGATAGTGGCATTTCTTCTAATCACTCGAATACTCCAAAATCAATTTTATAATTCCTTTGGATGAAATTGAAATTGGAAGTCTTATACAACCTTTTAGCCGTATAGGGCAATACAATCCCAGTTTCGCCAGAAGGAACTATAAACTTGAATTGGTTCATGCATGTTTTGCATCATTGGTAATCCACAATAATTGATCAAGAGTATTCGTGTTTTTCAAATTTAATGAAAAGATAGATATCCAAATTACTCTCGTTCTTAGCAAACGGCTTTAATTTGGATACCGTATCTTCAATTGAATTTAAAACACATCGTAATTGTGTACTTTTGAACATTCCATTGATTTTCTTGGAATTGATCAAATGCGATTATCGTGAATTACATTCCTTTCAATGATATGCTTTCCTTTTAGGAATATTGATAAAAGCTTTTGCACAAGGCCAAAACCCTTGTAAAAGCTCTTATCCCTATTAATCGCAAGTAAGCATAAAATTGAAAGGATTTATGCTTTATTTTTCAAATTCTTTCTTCTGATTCTGCCTTTTCATTTGAAACAGGTTAAAAACAAGTAGAGAAGAGAAGTCTTTTTGTGGATAATCGCGGTGGGAGGTTCCTTTATCCGATCATAAGCAAGATTAAAAAATCAAGATGTACACGCTCGAATCATCAATGTCAAAGCGCAGCTTGCCTAGGTTGAGAGTGGTCAGGTGTTCGAGAAAGTCAGCCATACAGAAGTTGAGACACACACATTAGAGCTTTCATTCATTTCGCTCAATCGAGGGACCTTAAAAGCAGATCATACAAATCATCGGGGTGGAAACATAAAACCGCAATGAGCCCTAATTAGCATCACAAAGGAACCAAGTTGGCCCTCCATATTATTGATGCTTTGCTTATACTCACCACCTCGAGACTCGAGATCTGCAAGCTTAAGAAGAAGGCGTTTACATTCCCCTTTAAGCTCGGCAACCTTGGTCCCGTGATCTTCGGCGGCTATTTCCAGGTCCCGAACTAGTCCTCTCCCATGGGCTATATCCGCGGTAATGCTGTCAAGCCTTTCTTCCTGCCACTCACATTGAAACTTCAACACGACATTACGACGGTCGTGCTCATAGGTGGTCAGGGATAAGGCCAAGCGCTCCACCAAATTTCCCCTCTCGCGAAGCAACATCGAGACTCGCTTGTTGGCGAACTCAACAGCCTTTCTGTGACTATCGGCCACAAGGTTGGCCAACACCAAGCAGTTGGACCGATCCTCATAGCGAGCTCGCAAAACGTGAGCCACGGTAGCTTTTCGATGAGCGACACGGTAAGTCTCTAAAAAGTTTATAAAGAGGGTTGGGAAGATTCTATATTCCCTCTCTAAATTAGTGCCCTCGATGGAGGTGGTGTCTATTTCCACGAGCAAAATGCGGATTTCATCTTCAGTTTCTGGGTGATCGGCTATATGAGCATAGCCTCGACCGAGGAGGTTATAGAGTTTTTCCCACTGGGCCAAAATTTCGGCCGAGAAAGCGTGAATAGGAGAGGAGGTCATTTTCGTTGGAGTGAGGGAGAAGAAGATGAGTGTGGTAGAGTGATTAAAATAAGAAAAGGCAATTATGTAAGAGTGTTAATCTTCTCTGCATTAACTCCTCCTTTTATAGCAACTCGAGAATGAAGAAAGGCACAGCAATAATGCTCGTGGAGCCAAGTTAATTGGGTAAAGCAGTGGTGGCTCTTTCGGTGAACCATCAGATCTGTCCCAGTCCGCGATTTCAGGCTTGATAAACCTAAAAAAGTTGTAAAAAGATATGTCGGTGTCACCATATTAAAATTGAGCGGGAGTTAAGCGCAACTATCGAAAAAAGTTGCGAAAGGATTTGGCGGTCCCATCATATTAAAAAACTGAGCAGGAGGCGAGCGTAGTTCCACCTTTTTGAAAATAAGTGGGAGACAGACATGGATATCGAGAAAAGGAAATCGATTTGGTGTCCCTCCACGTTGAAAAGATGAAAGAAGACGACAAAGCGGGAAATACGAAATCTTGGGAGCAACGCTTGCCTGACGATCTTCATCCATGTTTAAAGAACGTTTCATGGGCATACAGAACCACTCAAAAGAAAATTTAGAGAGAGTGAGCATACATGAGAGAGTAGAGAACCCTGAGTGAGCAAAAATTGATCGAACATTTTTCGATCCAACATGTTTGAGGGTTACCATCAGTTGCTAGAGGCGACTGATCCAAAAATCTCAGAAAATGAACTACTGAGAGATCTCGAAGATTCCAGGATGGCGTCTGGTACCAGAACCACAGAACCCAACCCTTTCGGCAACGAAGTTCAGGATCTCAGCAGCGACGACAACAGCAGCAGCGATGGTCAATCCCGGAAAAGGAAACGTCGCCAGTGCCACACTCAGAATGAAATCCAAGAGCTTGAAGCTTTCTTTAGTGAATGCCCTCTCCCGAACATGAAACAAAGAAATGAATTGGGCCAGAAGCTAGGGATGAAACCTTTGAGGGTCAAGTTTTGGTTTCAAAATAAGCGAGCCAAATTGAGGGCTCAACACAGACATCAAGAACTTGCGATTCTAAAGGAGGAAAACGAAAAGCTTCGAGCGGAGAACATGAGGTATAAGAAAGCTCCCAGCACTATCGCTTGCCTTAATTGCGGTGGCCCTATCACTCTCGGCGAAATGTTCCTTGATAAGCCTTATATGAGGATTGAAAATGCTCATTCACCACCCCACTCCCTCGAACCATCTTCGATACAATCGGATTTTGTTGGAGATATGCATGAACAAATCAATTCTACGAAGTCAATATCGATGCCTTCTAAAGGATGTGATATGCGTCACCATGATTGGAGTTTCCTTAACGATGAGCTTACTATCACGACCAACCAATCCAAAGCTGATGAATTCCCTCCACAACAATTTCCGGCTCGATCAAATTCTACTGGAAATAGGCCAGAGAGCAATAGCCAAGTTGTCAACACTGTTCCGGGTCGCAAGAAGACGAGGGTCAATTGGTCCCCCGAGCTTCATCTCAAGTTCCTTAGTGCGGTTCAGCAACTAGGGATCAACTCAGCATATCCAACGCGCATACTTGAGATCATGAACATACCAGGACTCACTAAAGATGGAGTCGCGAGTCACCTCAAGAGCTACAGAAGGGCGCTAAGACAGCGCCACACAGCACTGAACCTGAAAGAACTCAACTTGTGCCTAAACACTAGGCATGGCTATAACTACAATGCCCCTGAAGTAAGAAATACCCTGCCGAATCTAGGCACCGACCAAGCTGGTAGCAGCACCATCGACTACTTGGGCGCTAATCAGAATATTCCCTCGAATCATCTCAGCACCCCTCAAGAGTATATGCCACAAGTGCAGCAGGTACGAACTCCTTGGTTTGAGCAGCAACTTTTCGCTAGTGCTCTTCCTATCCCCGATCAACATATTGCGCCTAGTGTTCAAAGATCTGCCCGGCTTGGGCATATGATTTCGGAAGATCAAGCGGGCGGATGCTTTGAGGATTTTTGTTTCTCCCATTCCCAAATGGAAGGTGCTTTTGATAGTGAACCGATCAATCATCCTCTTATAATCTCGAGCAACGACGAAGGTTCTAGCTCGAAGAATCAGATCGCTCACAACAGAAACATGAATCCTTCAACGCCAAGCGATGATGGTCAACCCGAATATCAGTTGCTCGAAGAATCAAAAGATTTCCTTGATGAGGAGCTCCATATCTGGATCGATCAGTTTAAAACTGATGGACTTATGAAGTTATGATCCAAAATGACGATTATATGTCTGATTCATGGTGTAGCTGGCTGATCACCGAGAATCCTCAAGGGAACTAGGCACATGTGAATGGATGTATCATTAATCTTTCTGTCATAAAGTCTTCCATGCAAGATAATCTTCCTTAATGCCTAGAGTTAATCTGGGGCAGCGATCAGTACTACCTGCGAGCATCATCATGCTTGAGTACGACAATCCCTTGTTAGATTAGAGTCGAGGCGAATCAATTGAACGCCACGAAGAAAAACATTTAAAGGCTTCACATAGGAAAATGCGAGCAAAAGCCCGAGCGAGCTCAAAGACGGTTAGCTCTGTATCGTTCTAAGGGACCTTTAGTCGTTATGAACTCTAAATTGAGCTTGTTTCATTCTCGATGGGGGTCGCTAACTGTTTCAAGAATTTTATAACAAAAAACGAACCAGTTAGGGACGCCAATAGTGCTGTGTCCTGGTAGTCAGTGAACTGGAAGTGGTACGAAACGTCAGGAGTTCGATCTCAGGATTGAAAAATCATTTTATCAGTTTGTCTATCACCCGATGAAGTTCAAAGAGATTCGACGCAGATGACTATAGAACTTGGGGCAATTCGAAAATCATCGATTCATTTTCATCAAGCGGCGAAGTTGGTATTGTAAAATGTGAAGCATGCAAATGACAAATCCGAAGTAGAAGGAGATGAATCATGATTCGCTTATCCAAGGTCGGGATTTCAACCTTCGACTAAAGCCAAATCTAGGATGAGTTTTTGATCTTGCCTACTCGACAAAATCCATCTCCACTGAAAATGGGGGCAAACCATTCCTACATCTGGAAAGCATGTCGAAGCCGAAGACATCAAATTCATCGTTTGATCCGTGGGGCAAGTCCCCGAAGCGATATTTATCATCCGCAGAGCGTAATGGAATCCATCATTTCAATGTAAAACACATTTGGCCGCGGAGCCACCCATTTGGTAAAAAGAACGTATCGTTCCTAAATGATTTTCAATCAGATGCGGGGATAATGTTCTCTCATTTTTCTCTCAGGTGATGAACAGAGATGAGGCACCCAAGAAGCCATGCATTCAAATAACAAAACAGTGCATGAAACACGCCCAAAAAGATGAATGAATCTCCTCCGACGTAAATCCTCGAGGTGGATTCGTTGCCCAACCAGACGAAGAAATCATGGCCACAAGCTTAAGGGCCGGCTTCTACAATCCGCACATTGGCATGCAGAATGAAATTCAAATCAAGAGTAAAGTAGTATCGTCCCAATTTGTTTTGAATTTGGAAATCCAAAATAATGCTTAATATTTATCCTTGGCAGGAGCTCGCCATCAGGGCAGACATGTAAGTTTCATTTTTCTCCAAAAACCAAGAAGTCGAAAGAACTTTAGAACACCCAACAATCTTGTGTTACTATGTGAAGTGCAGATTTTCACAACCCTTGTACACTCGTTGGAGCATATGACCAAGGGTAAGATGTATCGTTCCAATTTTTGTAAAGTTTTAAAATATACAATGACATATCCCTTTTATATCTCCAGGATCTCCAGCCTCGATGGGCAGGTAAGTATCCCTTTTCCCAATTCATTGGAGATTAAAAACTTTCAGAATTAATTCGATTCTCACATCTAAAAAGACATAGAATTCTTACTTCATTGACATTCATGTTTTAAAACATGAGATTGTCTGAACATGAATTACACATGTATGGTGCATCATAAAATCCCTTTGAAGGATAAATCTTGATGAAATGAAATGAATTTTTCCAACAAGAGTCGTTTGAACTGTTCAAAAGGGCATTTTCTCATAAGAGAAGCGAGCCTAATCCAAACACGTCCCATACACACTTGAGAGATGAGGAGATTGGAAATGATAGCGAAACCTTAACCTATGGATATAAGGGTCATTCGCAACGATTACATGGATCGAGATGACAGAGGCATTTATTTCTTCATTCCAAACACTACAGATGCCCATTGAGAACCCCATTGAACGGCGATTTTCATTCTCAACCCTGTCAAGAACCACCCCACATTGGGGCAAATGAAGGTTAGTCCAACAATATCAGAAAGTAAACGGTTAGAAATTTTCTTGCTCGGACTAACATAAATCTTTGTGTGTTGTTTATATGATAATCCAAGTGTCATAGGATGACGAGAATAATTCATTTCTCTATCCTACACACTGTTATCCTTTGCACAACCAAGTTGAGCCAGCAAATTCATTTCATCAACCTATTGGTGATCATTGCATATTCCAAAGCAAAGGCAACATCACTCTAGGAATGGAAGCGTGCCAAAGTTTAAGTTGCATATCTAGCATGATTGCCGAAAATCCTAGCTCCAAAAGAAAAGAAAAACACGGGATTAAAAAAAGGGGGAAAAGAAAAATCCCTAGACATCAAGAAAAAGCAAAGTGCCTGGTAAAAAGCAAGGCTGATGTCTATTCAAAATATCCCCAGTAAAGTCTAGAGAGACGATGAAAAGACCCTGCAAAGGAGTTAGATCAAGATGACTACTCTCCAAATGATGTCGTGCTCAAATTGCAAACACACAAACAGACGGTCTCTTAATGTAACAAGAGACGCTTTTAAACATCCTTGTGCGCTCTAAAAGAGGAGTGTACACTTCAAGAAATGGAGATGTTCTTCGAAGGACATGTGGCAAATTTGCAATGATCACCAATGTCAAACCCTTCACAATTTCTGAGCAAAAAATAAGCCTTTTTCGGTCCCCAATCCTTCCAATGTTACAACCCTGAAGTAGTCTTATCTGACTAAGACACTTGGGTTAATGTATAACTTAGCTCAAAGAAGTACGAGCAAGACTATTTCTTTCTCATTTTGCAGGGTTCTTGACTTGTAAACCCGGAGCAGATAGTGAAAAATTTCGTTCAACGGCCTTGACTCAAAAGTGAGTCCCCTTTGGAAACCGATATCCAAGCCTAACACTACGGTCCCGTGAAAGACCTCCTGATCGGTCGAAATGTATGCGTTGCGAATGATCCTGAAACCCAGGCACAGGTCGGTAGGAAATTGAGCACTTTCCCTATTAAAGATCATTATCACAGAGCAGTGAGGAGCCTTATTGGGTGAGAAATACTCCAATGGATGTTTTGAGCAAACTCTTTTTGAAATTTTCAAATTGTTTGATCTAGAGTTTCCGTGCAAGGAATTTATGATCACATCTGTATATGGCAGGAATGTTTTGGATAACCTCCAACAATCAAAATGCACATTTCATGACTAAAACTTAAGTCGTAGAATTTTGTCAGTTAGATAATTATTGTCTTCCCAAAGATTACTAATATCTTCTTGGCGAGGAAAATTTTTTCAGGTCTAAGCTTTTTACAGGACTTTTGGCCACCCCAAAGACTGGGTGCGTCATCCTTAGGTGAAGCCTTTTAGTAGGCAAATCTTTTCTAAGACCGATCCACAGAATGATCGAGTCTCCGACTAGCCCCGAAGAGCGGGTACGTCATCCTTTGATTCATATCAATTTGGAATCTCATAAATGGTAGAAACCGCCTGAAGGGTCAACTCAATGGTAGAAACCGCCTGAAGGGTCAATCAACGGTAGAAACCGCCTGAAGGGTCAACACAATGGTAGAAACCGCCTGAAGGGTCAATGTATGGTAGAAACCGCCTGAAGGGTCAACCAATGGTAGAAACCGCTTGAAGGGTCAAAACAATGGTAGAAACCGCCTGAAGGGGCAATGTATGGTAGAAACCGCCTGAAGGGTCAACCAATGGTAGAAACCGCCTGAAGGGTCAACTCAATGGTAGAAACCGCATGAAGGGTCAATGAATGGTAGAAACCGCCTGAAGGGTCAAAGGACTGGTAGAGACCGCCTGAAGGATCAACCCAATGGTCCGATCCACCATACGGATCAAAACCTTGATGAATCCCGAACGCGGGAGGAGTCGTTTTCCCTAATAAGCCTTACATTAGGCAAGCCATTTCTAGTTTAGTCCACCACACGGATCAAAACCCTTGGCAAATTCCCAAATGTGGGATGCGTCTTCCTTAGGTTCCTATCAGTTAGGAATCCCATTATGGTTTGACCTACCATACAGGTCAGAGCTTAACATCCCCAGGACACTCCGATGACAAGTCCTTAGGAATCTACTTGAACCCATCAGACACAGCAAATGCCGCAAGCATTCGGCAGGTAAGGGGCAGGGAAGTCTATCTACTCCTTAACTTTCTTACATCATATCAGGGAATTGAATGAGCACATCTCTTTTTAAGGAAAAGCACACATTGATGGGCATGAAAACTGGATGTCATGATTTCTTTTCTTTTCCCAGTCGAGTTGATCGGAACACAGGTGTCACCTTGTCTTTGAGAGAAACCTCTGACGAAATTCCTCTCAAAGAGGGGCAGCTGTTGACACCTGATTTTTGATCAGTCTTTCATAGTTTATTTTTAAAAAATTCATAAAAAATCTATAAAAAGTTAAAAAAATTAAAAAATCATCTTTGGTAGCCTTGACCAAGCTAAAGGAACCATTTTTGATAAAAAATAATTTTTCATATTTTTAATATTTTTTAATATTTTCCAAAAATAGAAAAATACATGAAAAATGAAGAAAAATAGCGTTCGCTGTCGTAAAAATATAGAAAAATAGTCAATATTTTTATTTTAATTTCTTTTACATTTTGAACTCATAAATAGTCAAAATTCAAGTTCAATTGCATGTGTTTCTTCACGACGCATAGAGTTGAATTTAGCAAAAAAATGTCATTCAAGTATTTTAATTTGTAAATTTCTACACCTTTTTTAGTCTTGACGTCCAATTAGATCGACCACCATCTACAATAAATGCCCCTTGCTGAATATTTTCGTTTTTGTTTCACATGATTTCATGGTGTAAAACGCCAAGTGGATCCCCAAATATAATCGGGTCGGCATGAGCTCGATAGCTCGTCCAAGACCAAACCAGGGCACGTCGAACCCCATGTGAGTACTCTCGAACTCCTTCGATGCTTCCTAATGCTTTTCTTAGGTTAGATCGTGTGTAGAATGGCTAGGACAGCTAAATCATTCTTGAGCTGTGATTGATAAATAGGACCTTACTAGGAATGCCATGTGATTTATTTGCATATCTAGATTCCTTGAGTTGGGCATTTTATTACTGATTGTGATTGCTAGGATAATCACTCTTATCTACATGAATTTCTAGATTTAGGGTTCATACCTTACTCATCCGCATGAATCTCAGGCTAGAAAATTCAGTCAACTTAGGTACCGAAAGGGCGTCAACTCTGACAGTTGGTGTAACTAAGTCCCCGAAACCATTTCTCTGGTTCTCGCAGAATTGAATAGAAACTCCCAACTATTCGATTGGGTGGTCCAATCATACCCTAAAAAAATGATTGGTGGCGACTCCATGGCATGCACACTTAGCACATGTCACTAGACCACACTGAAAGTCGATCACGCATACCTCCGTTGCGATTTGGGTAATGGGCCTTGGGAGAGGCCCGCGTCCGACCAGACAGGACGGCCCATTAGCCCTCGAGAGCCCGACAACCTCAAGAGGGTCGCGACAGTTGTGATCATCACAATGCAATTCATGCACAACAGTTTATCAATCAGCACTTCAAATCATCCACACAACATACATTCCTACGCCCAACCTGCATAAGACAATGTTAATCACGGACTACACCCCTTATTTCTCCAATCTGCAAAAACATATAACACCTACCATAAGCGGACTTACCTTACCTTCAAGAGCGCCTGCAGGGTTAGAAAAATCACTCAGCGTTTTAATTACGGCCTAAGTCCACTTGAGGCCTAGAATCATATGTTCTAGAGCAAGGTCCCCAGCGGAGTCGCCAGCTGTCGCGACCCGTCCGGAAGCGGACGCGGCTAATGGATTACCGATCGCGGGTCTTGGATCGGCGCGGGCCCTCCCAAGCCCATACCAAATCGCGGCGGGAGTATTTTTCAAAGGATTCGACGATAAGAGTCGATCTCTTTCGACCTTCAGTGTGGTCGTGGTGGCATGTGCAAATTGTGCATGCATTTGGAGTCGCCACCGGTCTTTCTTGGAGGGTAGACCGGAAACCTTATTGACCGATTGGGAGAGATCGATCAATTATGCGGAACCAGAGATTTTGGGTTCGGGGACTTGGTTACGCTGGTGTCATTACCAACGCCCTTTCGGTACCTAACGCAAGTGATTTTCCTAACTAAGAATTCATGCAGACGCAATTTTAGGTGAGGCGGACTTAATTCAGGATTTCATGCAGATTGGAAGACTGTTCCTATCAATCACAATCAATTTAAATGAAAGCGCAATCAAGTACATAAATAAATCACTTCAACACACATCAATTCAGATCAATGGCTTCCTAGTATGACCATAAAGGCTTAAGGAAGGTATGACTTCGGACCAGTGGTAAAATGGGAAGATTTGGGAGGCGATTAGCCCGAAGGGCAAAATCGTCATTTCTGGAAGGTTGGGATACCGAATTACCCAAAATATTCCATGGCCAGTTGTTTGTGGCCATTTCCTATTTTCTGGAATTGTTTAGAATTTTTTTGAATTTTACGAATTTTTTATGAATTTTTTTATGATTTTCTATTTTTATTGATTTTTTTTGAATTTTTATTTTATTATTTTTATTTTTAAATTACGAAAATAGTGATCTAGATTGGACTTCTACGTCCAACCCTCTCGGAGGCCTTAAGGGCCCAAGTTGACTTAGTAAGCTTAGTCTTAAACTCATTCTTTTCCCTTCTATTTTAAGGAAGACCCAATTTTGTTCTCAAGCCCAATCTCATTTTCCAAGCCCACTCTCTTTTCTTTTAGGCCTACTAAACCAATTTGCCTAAACCCAATTTTTCCTTTCCACCAGCACCCAACGCAAGCCCATATCTAGCCCACAAAACCAAACAACCCACATATCCAAACCAATCGTGAAAATAACTTACCTCACTATTCATCGTCTTCAACGTGAGACACATTCGCTTTCCCCCTGAAGACCGGACCAAGCTCGAGCGCTTTGGCTCCCGTCGCCCACACCGACATGGTGACGGCCATCGTCATCCTGCGACAAGTCCATCATCCTCTGGCAGCTCAACAAGGAGGACAAGGTCTACGGCGTCCCCCACTACGACCTCACCGGCCACAGCTACTTCGTCCAGGACGTCGTCCCCTCCTCTGATGTTCGCCATCTACCAACGCCCTCGATAGCCGTCCATCGCTCCTAGCGCCAAGGACAGCCATCGAGACTTGCTCGCTCTCCACGCCGTCGCCGAGTCGCGTTCCGACGGAACCTCTCGTCCCCAAATGTTGGGTTCGCCCAAACCAGTAGCGAAACCACGAAATCAAGATCCGGACCGTCGCTCGAGTGCCCTTGCCACGACCTACTCGCGAGCTGCCTTTGCTCACACTCTCGTGCGGCCAACTCAGTCGAACTTAACCGGACCTCATGCTACTTTCATCGTCTTCTTCGTGGCGTTCGACGGGAGATAGAATGCCAAACACACCCCCCACGTCCGAACCTTCAACAGACAAGCTTTTGATCGTTGGTGTGATAGCTAGGGGACGCCGATGCCTCTGGCCGGACCTGACTCGTTCGCCTCAGCGGCTCAGGCGATCTCGCCTTCGAGACTGTGTCGCCACCTCAGCTTCAAAGCTTCCGTTCTTTCCTTGGTGGCGACGAATGAATGAGCTCGGCGGCTTACGGTTGGTTCACAGTGATGGCCAGCTTGGAGCCATCGAGAGAGTTCGCCGTTGCTCGAAGCAAGCTTCCCGGGTTCATGCAAGATCCGGCGGTCCGGGGTCGACTCAGCGAATTATATGCAACGAAAACACAAACCAAAGGTAGGAGTTGAATCAGCAATGCGTTAGGAGCATTCTAAACCAAAAATCTCGAAGAACCGTGGTCCAGATGAAGAAGTGCCATTAAAGGCCGAGCTATGGCTCGGCCTTGGTGATACGCGGTTCTATGATGAAACGAAACGCCATTCCGTTCTAAGAGTCCCTCATGGAGTCATGAAGCTCGCAGGATCCGTTCGGAGCTTTGGTTTTGCGCCGTTCGTCAAGGTCGAGCTTCCGAAGCTCTCGGTTCCTCTCTTTTCTCTCTGTTTTGTTCCCTGTGTATGCGAGACCGTCTACGGTGGCGATGATGGTGACCAGGTGAGCCCTCTGGAGGAAGGGATGGTCTCGGTTTTTGTGGTCGCTGGGGGTGCTTTTAACTAAAATAACGGAAGGCCCAGAAGAAGCGCCAGCGGGCCAAGGTGTCGTGGAAAAAAGAAGCAGGAAAGAGAGAGGGAGCGGCGGTGGAGAGAAAAGGCAAATAAGAAAAATAAGATAAACTAATAATAATAATAATAACAATAGTGAAAAGGAGAGAGAGGGAAAATAAAATAAAAATAAATAAAAAGGAGAGACAAAATCCTTAATTAAACATACACTTTTTCTTTTTCTTTTTCTTTTAAATGATGATGTTTCACACATTTTCCTTTAATTATTGCTAATATTTTTGTGTATTTTTCGGACCACGAATGGTATTTTTCTGATTTTTTTTGGCATTTTTAATAATTAAATAAATACAAAAAATTATTAAAAATTACGAAAAATATTTTTTGTTCAAAATTGGTTCTTGAGGCTAGGCCAAGGCTTCCAAGTTGATTTTGAAATTTTATGATTTTTTTTGCTATTTTTAATTAATTTTTAAGAATAGAAATTAAAGTAAAAAGGAATTAAAAATCAGGTGTCAACAGCTGCCCCTCTTTGAGAGTGAGCTCGTCAGAGGTTACTTTCAAAGATAAAATGACACCTGAATATCAACCGACTCAACTGGGGAAAAGAGATGCTATGACACCGGATCCTTAAGCCTTTTGATGAACGCTCAAATTAATCCCCGGTTTGCTCTTTGCAATTTGAGCTCGGGCCTGAGTGAGAGAGGTTTACCTGAAGCTTACCTGCCGGATGGTGCCCGCTGTGACGACTTTCAAGAAGATACCTAGGACTCGTCATTCAGAATATCCTAGGGAGATTAAGCTCTGACCTGTATGGTAGGTCATACCATCATGGAATTCCTAACTGTTAGGAACCTAAGGAAGGCGCATTCTTTCTTTGGGAATTTGCCAAGGATTTTGATCCGTATGGTGGATCGGACCTTTGTGTCTATGCTTATGGCAGTATTTATCAATGAGTTGACCCTTATGGCGGTTTCTACCATATTTTTGACCCTTTAGGCGGTTTCTACCTTTGTTTTGACCCTTTAGGCGGTTTCTACCTTTGTTTTGACCACTTAAGCGGTTACTACCTTTGTTTTGACCCTTTAGGCGGTTTCTACCTTTGTTTGACCCTTTAGGCGGTTTCTACCTTTGTTTTGACCCTTTATGCGGTTTCTACCTTTGTTTGTTTTGAAAAGGGGTCTCATGACGAGGGTTCTCCACGTCCGATGAGACTGCTTGATTTTGTTTAAAAGGGGTCCCGAGACGAGGGTTCTCCACGTCCGATGAGACTGCTTGATTTTGTTTAAAAGGGGTCCCGAGACGAGGGTTCTCCACGTCCAATGGGGCCTATTTGATATTTTTGAAAAGGGATCCTAGGACGAGGGTTCTCCACGTCTACTGGGATTGCTTGATTTTTTTTTTAAAAGGGATCCTGGGACGAGGGTTCTCCACGTCATGCGAGGATCGCTTGATTTTTGAAAAAGGGTCCCATGACGAGGGTTCTCCACGTCCGATGAGACTGCCTAAATTTTGAAAATGGGTCTCATGACGAGGGTTCTCCACGTCCGATGAGACTGTTTGATTTTTTGGAAAGGGGTCCTGGGACGAGGGTTCTCCACGTCATGCTAGGACTTTTTCTTTTAAAAGGGTTTTATTTTTATTTTTTTATTTTTTTTTCAAAGATCCCGAAGTTTGTCGGGAATTCAGCTTTGAAGCAGTGAAAGATTTTATTTTAACAAAGCTTCACTTGAGTCTGTTGAGGCGACATTCTGGGAGCTGGGTTCTCCAGGTATCCTGCAGAAAGTTCAAACCTGAAAGATTTTTCTTCACCAAGAAAATGTTAATAATCTTTGAGAAGATAATAATTGTCCAATTGACAGAATTTTATGACTTAAGTTTTAGTCATGAAATGTGCATTTTGATGCTGGAGGTTATCCAAAGCATTCTTGCAACACGCAAATGTGATCACAAATTCCTTGCATGGAAAATCTGGATCAACAGTTTGAAAATTCCAAAGAGAGTTTGTTCAAAACATCAATTGGAATATTTCTCGACAATGAGGTCTTCTCACCTGTTTTGAGATAGTGGTTTTTATAGGGGACGCACTCAATTCCCTACTAACCTGTGCCTAGGTTTTAGGCTCATTCGCAGCACATACATTTTGATTGGTCGGGAGGTCTTCCACGGGACCGTAATGTTGGGCTTGGATATTGGTCTTCAAGGGGGACCCACTTTTGAGTTAAGGTCATTGAATGAAAGTTTTCACCATCTGCTCCGGGTTTACAAGTCAAGAACCCTGCAAAATGAGAAAGAAATAGTCTTGCTCGTACTTCTTCGAGCTAAGCTATATGTTAACCCAAGTGTCGTAGTCAGAGAAGACTGCTTCCGGGTTGTAACATTGGTGGGATTGGGGACCGAAAAAAGCTTATTTTTGGCCCAGAATTCGTGACGGGTTTGACATTGGTGATCATTGCTGATTTACCACCTGTCCTTTCCTTTCTGCATCTTTAGTTTTTGAGGTGTGCAACCGATTGAGGTGTGCACCAGCTCTTTAGAGAGCGTCTCTTGTTGCATTCAGGGATCGAATCTCTCCATGTCTTTGTTCTGTGCTTGGCAGCATTTGGGGAGCGGCCTTTTTTGATTTGGTTCCTTCAGGGATTTCCTCTCTTCCCATCCAGGCTTCATTGTGGATCAATCAAAGAACTTACACGAGCATCGGCCTTGTTCTTACCAGGCACTTTGCTTTTTCTTTTCTGATGCTGGGATTTCTTTAACCCCTTGTCACAAGTGGGATGCTTGGCAATTGTGCTAGATATATGACTTGGCTCTTAGCACGCTTGAGTATCGACTTAGTAGCTTTTTCGTAAGCCCTAGGTCTTGAACTCCCTCGTTTCTGAAGTGATCTGCTTTGTCTTGAAATGTGCAATGATCACCAACGGGTTTATGAAATGATTTTGCAGGCTCAACTTGGCTATGCAAAGGATTCGGTGTGTGGGATAGAGAAATGAATGCTTCTCATCATCCTATGGCACTTGGATTACCATATAAACAACACACAAAGATTGATGTTAGTCCGAGCAAGAAAATTTCTAACCATTTCCTCCTGATGCTGCTGTACTTATTCCCGTTTTTCCCCGATGTGGGGTGGTTCTAGACAGGGTTGAGAATGAAAACCGCCGTTCAAATGGGTTGTCAACGGTCACCTGTAGTGTTTATGATGTGAAACGAACGCCTCCGTCGTCCCAATCCATGTAATCACTGCGAATGGTCCCTACCTCCGTAGGTCCAGATTTTACTATTTGATTCGCTCCACTCATCTCTCAAGTGTATGTAGGATGTGTTTGGATTTGAGCTTGCCTCTCTTTTGAGGAAACATCCTTTTGAATGGTTTGAAAAATAATCATATTTGGAAAAATTCATTTTCTTTTCTCCAAAATTTATCCGTCGAGGGGATTTTGTGATGTACCGTGCATGTTCTATTCATGCTTCAGGTAACTGTTGACACCTGATTTTTTTTACCATTTATTATTGTGATTTTTATTCTTTAAAATTAATTAAAAATATCAAAAAAGGTCATAAAATCACAAAATCAACTTTGGAAGCCTTGGTTTAACCTTAGGAACCAATTTTGAACAAAAAATATTTTTCGGTATTTTTAATATTTTTCGAGTTTATTTAATTATAAAAATACCCAAAAAATCAGAAAAATACCATTCGTGGTCAGAAAAATACCCAAAAATATTTGATAATTTTTTTTTAATTTCCTCTTCAAGTCTGTCACTTTAAATCTCAAAAATTCGGCTCGGGTCACTATGTTCCTTCACAAACATAAACTCGAACCGAGCCTAAAAAAAAAAAATTCATTTTCGAGTCTTTTAGTTTTTAATTCTCACTTTTTATAAGCTATGACATTGGATTCTAAAGTCTTAAAGTGCAATTAGGTCAATTTGCCCTCCAATTTAATCAATTTTTACCAAAATGGCTTAATTGCACATTTTTCTTTCAATTAGTCCCCCGGTTTCACGGATGTATACGTATGCTCTACATATTTATATGTCATACGTATTTATACTTTATGCATATTTGTACTGTTTGGTAACCTCTTTAACTCTTGTAATAATAATAATGGTTATTATTTTTAACACCTTTGTTAGTGCCTTTTTTTTTAGCATTTTTGTATTGTGAGTGCTATTGCTAGTGCTATTTTTAAATAGCATTTTTTGTATTATAAATTGTGAGTGCTATTGTTAGTGCTATTTTTAAATGACATTTATTTATCATAAATTGTGAGTGCTATTGTTAGTGCTATTTTTAAATGGCATTTATTTATCATAAATTGTGAGTGCTATTATTAGATAGAATTTATAATTGTTAGTGCTATTTTTAAATAGCATTTTTGTATTATAAATTGTGAGTGCTATTGTTAGTGCTATTTTTAAATATCATTTTTGTATTATAAATTGTGAGTGCTATTGTTAGTGCTATTTTTAAATGTCATTTATTTGTGAGTGCTATTTTTAGATAGAATTTATAATTGTTAGTGCTATTTTTAAATACAATTTATTGGAAGGTATTTTTGGCTATAAAAGGATGGCAAGAGTTTTGAGGTTGAGAGGGAGAGACATTTTGTAGAGTGTGCAAATTTTTGAGAGCTTAGAGAGAAGAACACAAACACTCTCTATATTCTCATAATCTTGAGTGAGCAAAATATACTAAGTTCGGAATATTGATTCCGCATATTGCTAGCACAATTGTTGTGGAGTTATTCGTCGTCTCCCCGTTCGTCAATTGGTGGTGTGTCCGAACTAGATGCCTAACACTTGTGGAGGCTGAGATCGAAGAACATCGAACCGACACCTCCGTTCAAGCACGCTACAAGAGGTAATCTATTTACTCCCTTTGAGGCTTTGTGATTTTTTTCGATTGAAATGCACGAAGTACGCCTCTGGAGATACATGTATGGGTTGTTATTTATTTCCGCTACGTGTTACGTGGATCCCAACAGTGGTATCAGAGCCGATCCTTAGGTGTTTTCGTGCATTTAATTGATTTTTTGCAATTTTTGCAATACTATGGCCAATATGTATTAACGAATTGTTCGTCTTACATGGCTAATGGAGGTTGATTATTTTATATGATAAATTAATCAACGTAGCAAAAATTGAGACTAAATCAGTTTTGAATCGAAAATTTATGGCTATCTTATTTTACGTAAAAATTCTGAATATGATTCAACGTAGAATTTTTATTGTGCCTTCCTAAGTTTTAAATTGTGAATTTATTACTTACGTGGAAGGGTGGTGATCATGGAAAAATCCCTAATCAATGTGATTGATGTATGTATGAATGTATGGTGATTATTTATATATTTGGGGTTGTAATTATTAAATGGAGGCTGCGTACTCCTTTTATTTTTCATGTAATCTTTATTTTTAGCATAGTCAATTGTTGATGTAAATGCTACGAGAATTACGTGGATGAGCCTTTTAAGTCGACGAGCTCTTTGGGGCCCGATTCTTGAAGAGTTCAAGAAACTAAGAAGAAGCGAAGAGCGGCTCTCCGTTATTAAAATATTAAAATGATTAAATGTGGTCTCATTGGCTCGAGACCCATTAAATCATAATTCCATGATCACCACGTAGGATAGATGTTTATGTGATTGGCATCTATTTATTTATTATGATTACGTGAGCATGTTAAACTGGTTAATGTGCAAAGTC
This sequence comes from Rhodomyrtus psidioides, assembly GCA_021437785.1. Taxonomy (NCBI): domain Eukaryota; kingdom Viridiplantae; phylum Streptophyta; class Magnoliopsida; order Myrtales; family Myrtaceae; genus Rhodomyrtus; species Rhodomyrtus psidioides. The sequence goes on along the minus strand of JAILYB010000059.1, from coordinate 3,484,655 downwards.
AGACTTACCTCACCCAAAATTGCGCCTGCATGAAATCCTAATTAGGGAAAATCACTCGCGTTAGGTACCGAAAGGGCGTTGGTAATGACATCAACGTAACCAAGTCCCCGAACTCAAAATCTCTGGTTCCGCAGAATTGATCGATCTCTCCCAATCGGTCAATAAGGTTTCCGGTCTACCCTCCAAGAAAAACCGGTGGCGACTCCAAATGCATGCACAAGTTGCACATGCCACCACGACCACACTAAGGTCGAAAGCGATCGACTGTTATCGTCGAATCCCTTTGAAAAATACTCCCGCCGCGATTTGGTATGGGCCTGGGAGGGCCCGCGCCGATCCAAAGCCCGCGATCCGCACCCTTGTGCGGGGGAAGGCCCGCGATCGGTAATCCATTAGCCGCGTCCGCTTCGGACGAGTCGCGACAGCTGGCGACTCCACTGGGGACCTTGTTCTAGAACCTATGGTTCTAGACCTCAAGTGGACTTAGGCCGTAATTAAAACGCTGAGTGATTTTTCTAACCCTGCAGGCGCTCTTGAAGGTGAGGTAAGTCCGCTCATGGTAGGTGTTATATGTTTTTGCAGATTGGAGAGATAAGGAGTGTAGTCCGTGATTAACATTGTCTTATGCAGGTTGGCGTAGGAATGTATGTTGTATGGATGATTTGAAGCGCCGATTGATAAACTGTTGTGCATGACTTGCATTGTGATACTCACAACACATGAACACACACAATCGCGCCTAAAACCCCGGGCGCCGCCTATAGGAAAACAATAGAAGGGATTGAAAATGGAATCTCCGTGAGGAAAAACACGGGGTAATCCACTTTTCAATTCCGCTCATTTCGAACTATGGATTGGGTCCCAATGCAACGATAGTTGTGCAATGGAATCTACCCTTTCTAGAACTCGAGGTGGGAGCCTTGGCCTTAGGTTCCAAACCCTATCTTGATTTTTAGAGTCAAACCTCACTGGTCTCATGCGTATGTATGTGAATGATTGGTACACCTCGAAACCAAAAGGTCATTCAGCGCCGCTTATGAGTCAAAATCCAAAAACTTGTGTGAAAAATCAGTCGCGAGTTGAAACGAACCAGGATGGCATGGAAAAGCGCTGGACCACCTTGGAGAGTCAACTGACGAGGGCAAATGCCTCTTGACCGGGCAACCGAATCAAGGATAAGGACGTGTCATTCCTAATTGATTTTCAATCAGATAATGGCATAATATTTCATATCTCTTCCTCTCAGGATAAGATGGTTAAAGGCCAACAAAAGGGAGCTTGCCTTCCCTACAAGATGGAAAGGAGTGCACCTTCATCGGGGATCACCCATTGGGTTTGCAAAAACAAGATGGATTTATTGTGATGAGCCTTAAGTAGACAACGTGAAGCTGGGGCAACCTAATTTGGATCGACTCTCCCCAAGTCGAAAAAGTTGTATCCTTTCCAAATCGGATTGACCGGTTCACGAGTTGATATGGTTTTCCATTCTTGCAGGTGATGACAAAAATGAATGGGACCACTGAAAAATTTCCAGCATCTTGGATGCCAGAAGTGACCAGAGCAGGGATAGTAAATCCGTAGTCGTTTCAATTAAAGCGGAGCCATCCATTTGGTAAAAGGACGTATCGTTCCAAAATGATTGTTTTTTCTATATGGGAATAATGCTTCCTTCCTTTTCCTCTCAGATGATGATCAAAAGCAGAGGACTCAGGATGCAGTGCTTTCCAATGACAAACAGGGAGTACCCCTTTTCATGGCATCTCAGACATGCATTGTGGCTAAATATTTTCAAGAGCATTCTAATGGCTCAATTTGTGAACAAAACCTTTGAGAAAACCTGAAGAAGTTTCTCATCATTTAGAAATCTCCGTGAAAAGAACACTTGAAAAGAAAAATTCAAGTTTTGCAGATTGACACATCTGATAAAAATGCTTTCTCTGAATAGAGTGAAAAGCACGAACTCATTTTTCGTTGCAAGCATACCTAACATGCATCATGTATATCATGTACATATCCTGCATACAGATAACCCAAAGGGAGAAATGCCGGATCCCGCAGGATAATTTTCAAGGGTAAATTGTATCGACTCCAATAGTCAATTATACATGCCATTTACTCATGAGGTCTCTTCTCTTCAACAGGCAAACATCAAATACTTCAAATGGCGACGATGATCGAGAGAATCACAAAACCGCTACACGACAAATCCCAAGGCCGTCAAGCCACCTAGAGACGGATAAAAATAATTGAAGATTCTGACAATTGAGATAGAAGATCAGAATCGGCGAAACCCATGGGAGTGCATGGACGTTGTCAAAATTTAATTGAAAATTGCCAACAAACACGCAAAGTGCTAAGGCATGTTGCCAAGACGAACACCGCCCAACTGGGGCAAAGCAGTTTTGGAAGTAATCAGGAATCATCTCACGAACAACACCCACAAATGCAGACGAGATGAAGCAATACTCATCATCCACATCAATATACGATATTGAAACGACCTCCATCAAATGAGAAGCGTCAATAATCGGCGAAAGAAGGGAATACATCAGTAAGACGTCATCATGAATCCCAAGAGAAAAGACACCCCCAAATAGGATGGGGATTGCAACAAAATGCAGGAATGAAGTTAGCTGGGGCAAGCGTCACCTAGCTACGACAAATCACACCCAACTGGGGCAAGTGAATCATTTGTGCGCCGGACAAAGAATGACGTTTCTCCTCTGGCAAAGTCAATGGACGCAATAACAGAGTCATCCGCATCAGAATTAAACCCCAAGATACGAATTTGGGTGAACGGTAACCTTGTATCGTTCCAATTTGGTCTTCGAAGACCACATACCTAACATGAGTTTTTACTCATTTTGCAGGAAGTCGTTGGCGCTGAAAGCCCCAAATGAAAAGAGCGCGCTAACAGGGAGGCGAATTGAATCAGTGGCCCTAGAAGTCAGAATTCCAGGAGATGGTCTTTGATCATAAGACCTAGTGGATGGTAAAAAGTATCGCTTCCACACTTCATGCTTTGACATACATTCTGATAAAAATTTCATTTTTCTTGAATAAAAGGAACTATGAAGAATGGCGCTGGAATGCGCCCAAAAACACAAATGGATCTCCTTTGGGGCAAATCCTCGAGAATGATTCATCGCCAACCAAACGGAGGAATCGTGGCCGCAATATAGATGGCCAATTTCTGCAAGCCGCGCGTTTGTGTTCAAATGAAAACACCAAGCAAGAACAAGGCGGTATCGTTCCAATTTGTCTTGAATTTTGGAACGCAAACTGACACTTATTGTTTGTTTTTGACAGGGGCTCACCATCAAGGCAAAGCGGGTTTTCACATCCCATGTATTACCCGTTGGAATACATGACCAAGGGTAAAATGTATCGTTCTAATTTTCTTTGAAAAATTCATGAACGAACAATAACATGTTTCTTCTGCATTTTCAGGGATCTCCAGCCACGAGGAACAGGTAATTATCCCTCTCCCAAAATCCCTTGAAGATGTTGAATAAAAAATAGACAAGAAAAGAAAAGCTTTCAGAATCTAATGTCTAGAAAAAGACATAGAATTTAAATTTCATTGGCATTCATGTTTTGAAACAGGAGGTTGTCCGAACATGAATAAAAACATGCATGGGGCATCATAAAATCTCCTTTGACGGGTAAAATCTTTGGAGAAAATGAAAAAGATTTTTCCAATAAAAAAATGTTCAAAACAATCAAAAGGGCACTTCCTCAAAAGACGAGAGGCAAAGCCTAAATCCAAACACGTCCTATACACACTTGAGAGAGGAGTGGAGCGGATCAGACAGCAAAATCTGGACCTACGGAAGTAGGGACCATTCGCAGCGATTACATGGATTGGGACGACGGAGGCATTCGTTTCATATCCCCAAACACTACAGGTGACCATTGACAACCCATTTGAACGGCGATTTTCATTCTTAACCCTGTCAAGAACCACCCCACATCGGGGCAGAATGGAGATGAGTCCAGCAGCATCAGGAGAAAATGGTTAGAAATTTTCTTGCTCGGACTAACATTAATCTTTGTGTATTGTTTATATGGTAATCCAAGTGCCATAGGATGACGAGAAGCATTTATTTCTCTATCCCACACACCGAATCCTTTGCACATCCAACTTGAGCCTGCAAATTCATTTCATGAACCCATTGGTGATCATTCCAAGACGGATGCCACACCACTTCAAAAATGGAAGAGTTCAAGACTCAGGGATTACGAAGAGAATTCCCGGACTGATATTTAAAGCATGTTTAGACTATATGTCTAACATGATCCCATGAAGATGAGAAAAAAGCGGGATTCCAAAAATGAATGAGAAAAATCCACCGCATCAAGAAAAAGCAAAGTGCCTGGTAAAAGCGAGGCCGATGCTCGTGCAAGCTGTTTGCTTGATTCCCAGTGAAACTTGGATGGGAAAAGAGAAAATTCCTAAAGGAGTCAGATAAAAAGACTGCTCTCCAAATGATGTCAAGCGCGGAGGAAAGGCGCAGACAGAGTTGTCAACCTTCTTAATGCAACAAGAGATGCTCTCTAAAGGACTTGTGCACACCTCAAAAGCGGTTGCACACCTCAAAAACTGAAGATGCAGAATGGAAAAGACAGGTGACAAATTTGCAATGATCACCAATGTCAATCCCCTCATAAATTCTGGGCCAAAAACAAGCCTTTTTCAGTCTCCAATCCTACCAACATCATAACCCTGAAACAGTCTTCTCTAACTAAGACACTTGGGTTAACATATTGCTTAGCTCGAAGAAGTACGAGCAAGACTATTTCTTTCTCATTTTGCAGGGTTCTTGACTTGTAAACCCGGAGCAGATGGTGAAGGATTTCATTCAATGGCCTCGACTCCAAAGCGGGTCCCCCTTGAAAACCAATATCCAAGCCCAACATTACGATCCCGTGGAAGACCTCCCGACCGATCAAAATGTACGCGCTGCGAATGAACCTAAAACCTAGGCACAGGTTAGTAGGGAATTGAGTGCATCCCCTATAAAAAAAACCACTATCGCAAAACAGGTGAGAAGACCTCCTTGTCGAGAAATATTCCAATTGATGTTTTGAACAAACTCTTTTTGGAATTTTCAAACTGTTGATCCAGATTTTCCGTGCAAGGGATTTGTGATCACATTTGCATGTTGCAAGAATGCTTTGGATAACCTCCAGCATCAAAATGCACATTTCATGATTAAAACTTAAATCATACGGTTTTGTCAAAATGGACAGCCGTAGTCTTCCCAAAGATTACTAACGTTTTCTTGGTGAAGAAAAATCTTTCAGGCTCAAACTTCTGCAGGATACCTGGAGAACCCAGCTCCTAGAATGTCGCTTCAACAGACTCAAGTGAAGTTTTGTCAAAATAAAATCTTTCACTGCTTCAAAAAAACTGAATTCCCGACAAACTTCGGGGTCTCCAAAAAAAAAGGGGGGAAGAAAAACCCTTTTAAAAGAAAAAGTCCTATCAGACGTGGAGAACCCTCGTCCCAGGACCCATTTTCAAAATATCAAACAGTCTCATCGGACGTGGAGAACCCTCGTCATGAGACCCCTTTTTCAAAACTTAGGCAGTCTCATCGGACGTGGAGAACCCTCGTCATGAGACCCCTTTTCAAAAATTTAGGCAGTCTCATCGGACGTGGAGAACCCTCGTCATGAGACCCCTTTTCAAAATTCAAACAGTCTCATCGGACGTGGAGAACCCTCGTCATGAGACCCCCTTTTCAAAATTCAGGAAATCTCATCGGACGTGGAGAACCCTCGTCATGAGACCCCTTTTCATTTAGGCAGTCTCATCGGACGTGGAGAACCCTCGTCATGAGACCCCTTTTCAAAGTCAAAACTGATGGTAGACACCGCCTGAAGGGTCAAACAAAGGTAGATACCGCCTGAAGGGTCAAATGAAGGTAGATACCGCCTGAAGGGTCAAATGAAGGTAGATACCGCCTGAAGGGTCAAAATAAGGTAGATACCGCCTGAAGGGTCAACTCAAAGGTAGATACCGCCTGAAGGGTCAAATGAAGGTAGATACCGCCTGAAGGGTCAAAATATGGTAGATACCGCCTGAAGGGTCAAATCAAAGGTAGATACTGCCTGAAGGGTCAAATGAAGGTAGATACCGCCTGAAGGGTCAAAATATGGTAGATACCGCCTGAAGGGTCAAATCAAAGGTAGATACCGCCTGAAGGGTCAACACAAGGTAGATACCGCCTGAAGGGTCAACACATGGTAGATACCGCCTGAAGGGTCAACAAAGGTGGAAACCGCCTGAAGGGTCAAATCAAAGGTAGAAACCGCCTGAAGGGTCAACTCAAGGTAGAAACCGCCTGAAGGGTCAAACCAAGGTAGAAACCGTCTGAGGGATCACATTAATGGTAGAAACCGCCTGAAGGGTCACATATGGTAGAAACCGCCATAAGGGTCAATTCATTGGTAGAAACCGCCATAAGGGTCAACTCATTGATAAATATCGCAGTAAGGATCAACACAAAGGTCTGATCCACCATACGGATCAAAATCCCTGGCAAATCCCAAAGCGTGGGATGCGCCTTCCTTAGGTTCCTACAAGTTAGGAATCCCATCATGGTATGACCTACCATACAGGTCAGAGCTTAATCTCCCTAGGATATTCTGAATGACGAGTCATAGGCATCTTCTTGAAAGTCGTCGCAACCGGCAGCATCCGACAGGTGAGCTTCAGGTATGCCTCTCTCACTCCGGCCCATGTTCAAATTGTTAGAGCAAACCGGGGATTGATTTGAGCTTTTATCAATAGGCTTAAGGATCCGATGTCATAACATTTCTTCTCTTATTTTCCCAGTTGAGTCGGTTAGGAATCAGGTGCCACCTTATCTTTGAGAGAAACCTCTAACGAGATTCCTCTCAAAGAGGGGCAGCTGTTGACACCTGATTTTTTTTTACCATTTATTATTGTGATTTTTATTCTTTAAAATTAATTAAAAATATCAAAAAAGGTCATAAAATCACAAAATCAACTTCGGAAGCCTTGGTTTAACCTTAGGAACCAATTTTGAACAAAAAATATTTTTCGGTATTTTTAATATTTTTCGAGTTTATTTAATTATAAAAATACCCAAAAAATCAGAAAAATACCATTCGTGGTCAGAAAAATACCCAAAAATATTTGATAATTTTTTTTTAATTTCCTCTTCAAGTCTGTCACTTTAAATCTCAAAAATTCGGCTCGGGTCACTATGTTCCTTCACAAACATAAACCCGAACCGAGCCTAAAAAAAAAAAATTCATTTTCGAGTCTTTTAGTTTTTAATTCTCACTTTTTATAAGCTATGACATTGGATTCTAAAGTCTTAAAGTGCAATTAGGTCAATTTGCCCTCCAATTTAATCAATTTTTACCAAAAGGGCTTAATTGCACATTTTTCTTTCAATTAGTCCCCCGGTTTCACGGATGTATACGTATGCTCTATGTATTTATATGTCATACGTATTTATACGTTATGCATATTTGTACTGTTTGGTAACCTCTTTAACTCTTGTAATAATAATAATGGTTATTATTTTTAACACCTTTGTTAGTGTCTTTTTTTTTAGCATTTTTGTATTGTGAGTGCTATTGCTAGTGCTATTTTTAAATAGCATTTTTTGTATTATAAATTGTGAGTGCTATTGTTAGTGCTATTTTTAAATGACATTTATTTATCATAAATTGTGAGTGCTATTGTTAGTGCTATTTTTAAATGGCATTTATTTATCATAAATTGTGAGTGCTATTATTAGATAGAATTTATAATTGTTAGTGCTATTTTTAAATAGCATTTTTGTATTATAAATTGTGAGTGCTATTGTTAGTGCTATTTTTAAATATCATTTTTGTATTATAAATTGTGAGTGCTATTGTTAGTGCTATTTTTAAATGTCATTTATTTGTGAGTGCTATTTTTAGATAGAATTTATAATTGTTAGTGCTATTTTTAAATACAATTTATTGGAAGGTATTTTTGGCTATAAAAGGATGGCAAGAGTTTTGAGGTTGAGAGGGAGAGACATTTTGTAGAGTGTGCAAATTTTTGAGAGCTTAGAGAGAAGAACACAAACACTCTCTATATTCTCATAATCTTGAGTGAGCAAAATATACTAAGTTCGGAATATTGATTCCGCATATTGCTAGCACAATTGTTGTGCAGTTATTCGTCGTCTCCCCGTTCGTCAATTGGTGGTGTGTCCGAACTAGATGCCTAACACTTGTGGAGGCTGAGATCGAAGAACATCGAACCGACACCTCCGTTCAAGCACGCTACGAGAGGTAATCTATTTACTCCCTTTGAGGCTTTGTGATTTTTTTCGATTGAAATGCACGAAGTACGCCTCTGGAGATACATGTATGAGTTGTTATTTATTTCCGCTACGTGTTACGTGGATCCCAACAGTGGTATCAGAGCCGATCCTTAGGTGTTTTCGTGCATTTAATTGATTTTTTGCAATTTTTGCAATACTATGGCCAATATGTATTAACGAATTGTTCGTCTTACATGGCTAATGGAGGTTGATTATTTTATATGATAAATTAATCAACGTAGCAAAAATTGAGACTAAATCAGTTTTGAATCGAAAATTTATGGCTATCTTATTTTACGTAAAAATTCTGAATATGATTCAACGTAGAATTTTTATTGTGCCTTCCTAAGTTTTAAATTGTGAATTTATTACTTACGTGGAAGGGTGGTGATCATGGAAAAATCCCTAATCAATGTGATTGATGTATGTATGAATGTATGGTGATTATTTATATATTTGGGGTTGTAATTATTAAATGGAGGCTGCGTACTCCTTTTATTTTTCATGTAATCTTTATTTTTAGCATAGTCAATTGTTGATGTAAATGCTACGAGAATTACGTGGATGAGCCTTTTAAGTCGGCGAGCTCTTTGGGGCCCGATTCTTGAAGAGTTCAAGAAACTAAGAAGAAGCGAAGAGCGGCTCTCCGTTATTAAAATATTAAAATGATTAAATGTGGTCTCATTGGCTCGAGACCCATTAAATCATAATTCCATGATCACCACGTAGGATAGATGTTTATGTGATTGGCATCTATTTATTTATTATGATTACGTGAGCATGTTAAACTGGTTAATGTGCAAAGTCAGACTTACCTCACCCAAAATTGCGCCTGCATGAAATCCTAATTAGGGAAAATCACTCGCGTTAGGTACCGAAAGGGCGTTGGTAATGACATCAACGTAACCAAGTCCCCGAACTCAAAATCTCTGGTTCCGCAGAATTGATCGATCTCTCCCAATCGGTCAATAAGGTTTCCGGTCTACCCTCCAAGAAAAACCGGTGGCGACTCCAAATGCATGCACAAGTTGCACATGCCACCACGACCACACTAAGGTCGAAAGCGATCGACTGTTATCGTCGAATCCCTTTGAAAAATACTCCCGCCGCGATTTGGTATGGGCCTGGGAGGGCCCGCGCCGATCCAAAGCCCGCGATCCGCACCCTTGTGCGGGGGAAGGCCCGCGATCGGTAATCCATTAGCCGCGTCCGCTTCGGACGGGTCGCGACAGTAACCTCCCGATTTAAATCATGAATATCGATGCATTGGAAAATCTTTATGCCGGCTGAGAGTATTCTGACATTTTTTTATCTCCAGCTAATTGGGAAAAGGGATACTTACCTGCCCGTCGCAGCTGCGGATCCCTGCAAATTGTAAAAGAAGCATATCATTGTATGTTCACGAATTTTCCAAAAATCAAAACGATACATCCTACCCTTGGTCACGTATTCTAACGAGTAGTACATGGGATATAAAAACCTGTTCGTCTGCAAGGCGGCTCCCCTGTCAAGGATAAACAATAAGTGTCAATTCATATTCCCAAATTCAAGACAAATTGGGACGATACAACTTTACTCTTGATTTTCATCTCATTCTGATGTTACGTATTGATATGAACAACGTCTATCAAATCCACCTATCCATGCTTGGAATATTTGCAACATCAATGGTTCAGCTACCCCCGGTTGGGCAACGTCTGTTCTGTTATTTGAACAGATGGCTCCTTGAGTGATTTATCCACGTTTATCACCTGAGAAGGGAAAGAAAGGAGACATTACTTCGGTATTCGATTGAAGATCGTTTAGGAACGATACATCGTTTTACCAAATAGGTGGCTTCGCGGCCAAACGTATTTCGTATTGAAGTGGTGGATCCCATTATGCTCCGCGGGTGATAGTCATTGTTCATGGAACTTGCTCCACGGATTAAGTGATTAATCCACGGCCCTCGGCTTGAAGATGCTCAAAGGGTGATGTTGACACTCACGCGCAATTAGTTCTAGTTATTAATGAAAGATGTTCCCGTGGGAACCTTACAGTGCGATCAACAACATATCCAACAGGAGTATTCAACCCCTTTCCCCTAAGCATTTTTCATCGAGTAGCCATGCCTTGCATCAGACGTTTGATCATCGGCCTTGCGTCACCACTGCGATGGTCCTCCGGCTCCAAACTGATCGAGCCAAAGATTGAACTCATCGCCAAGGAAATTGCTCGAGTCTTTGAGCCATTGATGTTCAAGTTGGGTATCAATGATTGTTGGGGGCAGATTTCTTTCATTGCCTTCGTTGTGAGGGACTTGAGTCTTTGAGCTGGAACCTTCATCATTGCCCTGTTGAGGTTGAGACATACATTCCTGAAGAGTATTGATCCAAGTGTCCAACTCCTCATCAAGGAAATCACCTGTTCTTTCTAGCCCTTGGTGCCCAGATTGGGTGTCGTCGACTGCAGGCGAGGGATTTCTCTCTTTGCTCTCGTCATGAGCAATTTGACCCCTCAAATTGGAACTTCCTCCAATGACCGGCAGGTTTATATGTGCACTCTCTACCAATGCCAGATCCGCTTCAAGGACAGCATTAATGACCGATTCGCGCTCAAACTGAGGAATCCCTATGTGCTGGAACTGTGGTATATACTCTTGAGGAGTATTGAGATAGCTCGGCGGAGCATTCTGATTTGGGTTAGAGGAGTCGCTGACACGACTGCTGGTCCTGTCATTGCTGAAACACGGTTGGGTGCTCTCGGCTCTCCAATCATCGTGGTTGTAACTCTGCTCAGCACTTGAGCTCCAACCGGCTTTATGATGGTTTAACGCTATCCTTCCATCCTTTAGCAATCTCCTATAGTACTTAAGGTGAGACTCAACGTTAATTCTAGGGAGCCCTGGCACGTTCATAATCTCGAGTACGCGTAGTGGGCTAGCCGAATCAACTCCCAGCTCTCGAATTGCATCAACAAATTTGGTGTGAAGTTCATAGGTCCACTAAAACCTTGTTCTCTTATCACCCAAAATATCGTCAATACTTCGGTAGCTATTCTCTACGGGATCTAGTCGTTTCAAAAGTTGTCCAGGGAGGGACTCACCGACTTTGGATTGGCTGGCTGCGACAGCGAGTTCGTCATTGAGAGAACTCCACCTGTGAGGATTCACATCCCATTTCTCAGAGGATGTTGGTGTTGACTCTATGGTGTTGACTTGCTCATGCAGATCTCCGACGGTATCTGGCTGTGTCGGAAAATGCTGTGGAGAATACGGTAACAGCTGAGCGTTATTCGTCAACAGGGATGGTTCATCGAGGAACACCTCGCCGAGGACAACAGGATTACCACAGTTAAGGCAGGCGGCCTTGGTCAGAGCTTCCTTATATCTCGCACTTTCAGCTCGAAGCTTCTCATTCTCCTCCTTCAGGGCCAATAACTCATGATCTGCGTGTTGCTGTTTCACCCGGGTTCGTTTGTTGGCGAACCAAAACTTGACCTTCGAAAGCTCCAATCCTAACTTTCGGCTCAACTCAATTTTCTGTTGTGTGCTTGGGTTGGAGCATTCATTGAAGAAAGCTTCGAGTTCTCGGATTTGGCCTGGAGTGTGGCGTTGCAGTTGCTTCCTTTTCCGACTCCGGTCATCATTGTATACTCCTTCTTCGTAGCTGAAGCCTAGAATTTCATCACTGGAGGAGTCAGTCTCCATGGCCTTCGGGCAGGATTCAGCTCCAGGATCTTCAAAGTCTCCCAACAGTTCGTGCTCAGAAATGTCCAGGTTGGGCGTTTCTAGCAGATGGGAATAGCTTTTAAACATGATGGATCGGAGTATCTCGGGCTGATCTAGTTCACTCAGCTTTCTCTATTCACTCTTACGTGTTTGCTCACTCTAGAAATTTTCTCAAGTGATTGTGCGTGTCCTAGAACCATCCTTCAGGCTGCATATGAAGGCCAGCAAGCAAGCGCTCCTCCCGAGACCCTGCAATTACTCCTCGTCTGTCTTCCCCTTTCTTTTTCCTCGTGATAGGATCACAAACTCTCTTGCATTGATTCGGTTTCATCGAGTATTGCGCTCGTCCCCTAGTTCAGTCTTCAAAGTGGTGGGTCTACAATCTTTCGGCGCCTTTTATGATTTGCTAGGCCCGAGAACGTGGGGAACAGCGGCGGATCCGCAATTAATGACTCCGTTTAATTCATTTAGCTCCATGGGAATTAACGTCATGACCTTCTCTCAAACCCTTTTCATCGTTTAAACGAAAATGGCATTTTCCCTGTGCATGCTGTTACTCTTCATTTCAACATCTTGGGCGTTCGGTGAGGAATGAATTCGTGGCCACTCAAAATTTAACGACCGTCCCTGGTTTCAGATTTAATCCAACCAGGGATCATCGCGACTGAGCGTGACGATGTTCGTCGATGGCGCTGGTTTTCACACATAATTAACTATAGTCATTAAAGAAAAATGTTCCCATAGGAACTTTACAACGGATAAGATGAGTGATCTACTCGTGAACATGTTCTTCTTTCTATGGGTGTTCGTAGTGACCGACCCATCGTGCCCCGAGTCAGGTGCTAGATCATGGCTGTCCAAGCATGCCAGCTTCCCACTGATTGAACAAGGCATCGAGCCCCTCATCAAAGAAATCGTCTGTCGTGGGTTGACAAGCGGCAGGCAGAGCACCAGCCGACTGCTGCTTGAATGGAGGAGTGCGCACTCGCTGTACTTGTGACACGCGCTCTTGAAAAGTGTTGAAATGGCCCGGAAGGACATTCTGATCAGCTTTCAGTTTGCCGGTGGTCGGGTTGCTAGCTTGATTGATGCTTAGATTTGGCCGGGTATCTCTTGATGCCTGAGCATTACAATGGCGGTCGCCCCTAGCTTTTGAGCTCGAGACGGATTCCTCCCGGTTTAGCTCCGCTCGACGCTGTTTTAATCGCTTTCTGTAGGCAGCAAGGTGATTCCTGACCAGTTCCTTACTAAGCCCCGGTACATTCATGGCCTTAAATATGCGCGTCGGAGTTGCTGAATCGATCCCCATTTGGTGAACCACATCTAGGAATCTGAAATGCAGTTCAGGGGGCCAAGCGAACCTCTTCTTATCGTGGCCCAAAATTGCATCGATGGCTTGACGACTGATTAACTCATCTCCAGCAGGACCCGACCCTATCGAAAATTGTTGTGCATGAGGCTGATATGCTTTGAGCTGGTCGGCGGTAACATCCAGCTCCTTGAAACTGTAGCTCCAATCAAAGCGATGCAAATCCCATCCCCCAGGAGGCATTTGTATCGTCTTCGTAGGATCATCCTGCTCATGCGTGACTCCGGCAAAATCTGGTTGAGCAGGAGATGCCCCGAGGGAGTAGGGTGGTAAATGAACGTCTTCAATCATTGCGTGAGGCTTATCGGGGAATATCTTACCGCGGGCGATGAGGTTATCGCAATGAGGGCAAACGGTAATATTGAGAGCTTTTTCATACCTCATGTTTTCTGTTCGCAGCTTTTGGTTTTCTTCCTTTAAAATCTCGACCACCTGACGTTTGCGTTGAGCCTTCGATTTAGATCTCCTATTTTGAAACCAAAACTGGATCCTCGACTGATTAATCCCCAACTCCCGGCTCAATTCAATTCTCCACTTTTTTTTCATGTGAGGGCTTTTACTGAAGAGGGTTTCCAGCATTTGGGTTTCCTCCTGAGAGTATTGGTAAGGACGTCTTCTTTTCCCGAGTTGAGCATCGTGGATGTCGTTGTCGTTGTCGCGACCCATCCGGAAGCGGACGCGGCTAATGGATTACCGATCACGGGTCTTGGATCGGTGCGAGCCCTCCCAGGCCCATACCAAATCGCGGCGGGAGTATTTTTCAGGAGGATTCAACGATAAGAGTCGATCGCTTTCGACCTTAGTGTGGTCGTGGTGGCATGTGCAACTTGTGCATGCATTTGGAGTCGCCACCGGTCTTTCTTGGAGGGTAGACCGGAAACCTTACCGATCGATTGGGAGAGATCGATCAGTTCTACGGAACCAGAGATTTTGGGTTCGGGGACTTGGTTACGTTGGTGTCGTTACCAACGCCCTTTCGGTACCTAATGCGAGTGATTTTCCTAACTAGGATTTCATGCAGGCACAATTTTGGGTGAGGTAAGTCTGACTTTGCACATTAACCAGTTTAACATGCTCACGTAATCATAATAAATAAATAGATGTCAATCACATAAATATCTATCCTACGTGGTGATCATGGAATTATGATTTAATGGGTCTCGAGCCAATGAGACCACATATAATCATTTTAATATTTTAATAACGGAGAGCCGCTCTTCGCTTCTTCTTGGTTTCTTGAACTCTTCAAGAATTGGGCCCCAAAGAGCTCGCCGACTTAAAAGGCTCCTCCACGTAATCCTCGTAGCATTTACATCAACAATTGACTATGCTAAAAATAAAGATTACATGAAAAATAAAAGGAGTACGCAGCCTCCATTTAATAATTACAACCCCAAATATATAAATAATCATAATACATTCATATATACATCAATCACATTGATTAGGGATTTTTCCATGATCACCACCCTTTCACGTAAGTAATAAATTCACAATTTAAAACTTAGGAAGGCACAATAAAAATTCTACGTTGAATCATATTCAGAATTTTTACGTAAAATAAGATAGCCATAAATTTTCGATTCAAAATTGATTTAGTCTCAATTTTTGCTACGTTGATTAATTTATCATATAAAATAATCAATCTCCATTAGCCATGTAAGACGAACAATTCGTTAATACATATTGGCCATAGTATTGCAAAAATTGCAAAAAATCAATTAAATGCACGAAAACACCTAAGGATTGGCTCTGATACCACTGTTGGGATCCACGTAACACGTAGCGGAAATAAATAACAACCCACACATGTATCTCCAGAGGCGTACTTCGTGCATTTCAATCGAAAAAAATCACAAAGTCTCAAAGGGAGTAAATAGATTACCTCTCGTAGCGTGCTTGAACGGAGGTGTCGGTTCGATGTTCTTCGATCTCAGCCTCCACAAGTGTTAGGCATCTAGTTCGGACGCACCACCAATTGACGAACGGGGAGACGACTAATAACTCCACAACAATTGTGCTAGCAATATGCGGAATCAATATTCCGAACTTAGTATATTTTGCTCGCTCAAGATTATGAGAATATAGAGAGTGTTTGTGTTCTTCTCTCTAAGCTCTCAAAAATTTGCACACTCTACAAAATGTCTCTCCCCTCCCAACCTCAAAACTCTTGCCATCCTTTTATAGCCAAAAATACCTTCAAATAAATTGTATTTAAAAATAGCACTAACAATTATAAATTCTATTTAAATATAGCACTCACAAATAAATGACATTTAAAAATAGCACTAACAATAGCACTCACAATTTATAATACAAAAATGCTATTTAAAAATAGCACTAACAATAGCACTCACAATTTATAATACAAAAATGCTATTTAAAAATAGCACTAACAATTATAAATTCTATCTAATAATAGCACTCACAAATAAATGACATTTAAAAATAGCACTAACAATAGCACTCACAATTTATAATACAAAAATGCTATTTAAAAATAGCACTAACAATAGCACTCACAATTTATAATACAAAAATGCTATTTAAAAATAGCACTAACAATTATAAATTCTATCTAATAATAGCACTCACAATTTATGATAAATAAATGTCATTTAAAAATAGCACTAACAATAGCACTCACAATTTATGATAAATAAATGTCATTTAAAAATAGCACTAACAATAGCACTCACAATTTATAATACAAAAATGCTATTTAAAAATAACACTAACAATAGCACTCACAATACAAAAATGCTAAAAAAAGCACTAACAAAGGTGTTAAAAATAATAACCATTATTATTATTACAAGAGTTAAAGAGGTTACCAAACAGTACAAATATGCATAACGTATAAATACGTATGACGTATAAATACGTAGAGCATACGTATACATCCGTGAAACCGGGGACTAATTGAAAGAAAAATGTGCAATTAAGCCCTTTTGGTAAAAATTGATTAAATTGGAGGGCAAATTGACCTAATTGCACTTTAAGACTTTAGAATCCAATGTCATAGCTTATAAAAAGTGAGAATTGAAAACTAAAAGACTCGAAAATGATTTTTTTTAGGCTCGGTTCGGGTTTATGTTTGTGAAGGAACATAGTGACCCGAGCCGAAATTTTTAGATTTAAAGTGACACACTTGAAGAGGAAATTAAAACAAAATTATCGAATATTTTTGGGTATTTTTCTAACCACGAATGGTATTTTTTTGATTTTTTGGGTATTTTTATAATTGAATAAACTCGAAAAATATTAAAAATACCGAAAAATATTTTTTGTTCAAAATTGGTTCCTAAGGTTAAACCAAAGCTTCCAAAGTTGATTTTGTGATTTTATGACCTTTTTTTATATTTTTAATTAATTTTAAAGAATAAAAATCACAATAATAAATGGTAAAAACTCAGGTGTCAACAGCTGCCCCTCTTTGAGAGGAATCTCGTTAGAGGTTTCTCTCAAAGATAAGGTGGCACCTGATTCCTAACCGACTCAACTGGGAAAATGAGAGAAGAAATGTTATGACATCGGATCCTTAAGCCTATTGATAAAAGCTCAAATCAATCCTCGGTTTGCTCTAACAATTTGAACATGGGCCGGAGTGAGAGAGGCTTACCTGAAGCTCACCTGTCGGATGCTGCCGGTTGCGACGACTTTCAAGAAGATGCCTAGGACTCGTCACAGAAAATCCTAGGGAGATTAACCTCTGACCTGTATGGTAGGTCATACCATTATGGGCTTCCTAATTGGTAGGAACCTAAGGAAGGCGCATCCCCACGCTTTGGGATTTGCTAGAGATTTTAATCCGTATGGTGGATCAGACCTTCGTGTTGATCCTTAAGGCGGTATCTACTTCGTGTTGACCCTTGAGGCGGTATCTACCAATAAGTTGACCCTTGAGGCGGTTTCTACCTTGGTTTGACCCTTCAGGCGGTTTCTACCTTGGTTTGACCCTTCAGGCTGTTTCTACCATGAGTTGACCCTTCAGGCGGTTTCTACCTTTGATTTGACCCTTCAGGCGGTTTCTACCTTGTGTTGACCCTTCAGGCGGTATCTACCATGTGTTGACCCTTCAGGAGGTTTCTACCATGAGTTGATCCTTCAGGCGGTATCTACCTTGTGTTGATCCTTCAGGCGGTATCTACCTTGTGTTGACCCTTTAGGCGGTTTCTACCAAATTTGATTTGACCCTTCAGGCGGTATCTACCTTGTGTTGACCCTTCAGGCGGTATCTACCATGTGTTGACCCTTCAGGCGGTATCTACCTTGTGTTGACCCTTCAGGCGGTATCTACCTTTGATTGACCCTTCAGGCGGTATCTACCTTTGATTGGACCCTTCAGGCAGTATCTACCTTTGATTTGACCCTTCAGGCGGTATCTACCTTGATTTGACCCTTCAGGCGGTATCTACCATGAGTTGACCCTTCAGGCGGTTTCTACCTTGTGTTGACCCTTCAGGCGGTATCTACCATGTTTGAAAAGGGGTCTCATGACGAGGGTTCTCCACGTCCGATGAGACTGTTTGATATTTTGAAAATGGGTCCTGGGACGAGGGTTCTCCACGTCTGATAGGACTTTTTCTTTTAAAAGGATTTTTCTTCCCCTTTTTTTGAGACCCCGAAGTTTGTCGGGAATTCAGTTTTTTGAAGCAGTGAAAGATTTTATTTTGACAAAACTTCACTTGAGTCTGTTGAGGCGACATTCTGGGAGTTGGGTTCTCCAAGTATCCTGCATAAGTTTGAGCCTGAAAGATTTTTCTTCACCAAGAAAACGTTAGTAATCTTTGGGAAGACCACGGCTGTCCATTTTGACAAAACCGTATGATTTAAGTTTTAATCATGAAATGTGCATTTTGATGCTGGGGGTTATCCAAAGCATTCTTGCAACATGCAAATGTGATCACAAATCCCTTGCACGGAAAATCTGGATCAACAGTTTGAAAATTCCAAAAAGAGTTTGTTCAAAACATCAATTGGAATATTTCTCGACAATGAGGTCTTCTCACCTGTTTTGCGATCGTGTTTTTTTATAGGGGATACACTCGATTCCCTACTAACCCGTGCCTAGGTTTTAGGCTCATTCGCAGCGCATACATTTTGATCGGTCGGGAGGTCTTCCACGGGACCGTAATGTTGGGCTTGGATATTGGTCTTCAAGGGGGACTCACTTTTGAGTCAAGGTCATTGAATGAAAGTTTTCACCATCTGCTCCGGGTTTACAAGTCAAGAACCCTGCAAAATGAGAAAGAAATAGTCTTGCTCGTACTTCTTCGAGCTGAGCTGTATGTTAACCCAAGTGTCTTAGTCAGAGAAGACTGTTTCAGGGTTATGATGTTGGTAGGATTGGGGACCGAAAAAGGCTTGTTTTTGGCCCAGAATTCATGACGAGTTTGACATTGGTGATCATTGCTGATTTACCTCCTGTCTTTTCCTTTCTGCATCTTTAGTTTTTGAGGTGTACAACCGATTTTGAGGTGTGCACCAGCTCTTTAGAGAGCGTCCCTTGTTGCATTCAGAGACCGACTCTCTCCATGTCTTTGTTCTGTGCTTGGCAGCATTTGGGGAGCAGCTCCTTTAAGAATTTTTTTTTTTTTCATCCAAGTTTCACTGGGGATCAAGCAAACAGCTTTCATGAGCATCGGCCTTGCTTTTACCATGCACTTTGCTTTTTCTCGATGCCGTGGATTTTTCTCATTCATTTTTGAAATCCCACTTTTTCTCATCTTCATAGGATCGCGTTAGACCTATGATCAAAGGTCTAACAAGGTTAAACATTAACTTAGGAATTCTTTTGCAAACCCTAAGTCTTGAACTTCTTCGTTTCTGAAGTGATGCTGCATCCGTCTTGGAATGTGCAATGATCACCAACGGGTTTATGAAATGATTCTGCAGGCTCAACTTGGCTATGCAAAGGATTCGGTGTGTGGGATAGAGAAATGAATGCTTCTCATCATCCTATGGCACTTGGATTACCATATAAACAACACACAAAGATTAATGTTAGTCCGAGCAAGAAAATTTCTAACCATTTTCTCCTGATGCTGCTGGACTCACCTCCATTTTGCCCCGATGTGGGGTGGTTCTTGACAGGGTTAAGAATGAAAACCGCCGTTCAAAGGGGTTATCAACGGTCACCTGTAGTGTTTGGGGGATATGAAACGAATGCCTCCGTCGTCCCAACCCATGTAATCGCTGCGAATGGTCCCTACTTCCGTAGGTCCAGATTCTGCTGTTTTATCCGCTCCATTTCTCTCTTAAGTGTGTATAGGACGTGTTTGGACTAGGCTTTGCCTCTCGTCTTTTGAGAAAACGTCCTTTTGAAAGTTTTGAACAACTTTTGATTGGAGAAATCTCTTTCGTTTTCTCCAAAAATTTTGCCCGTCAATGGGATTTTATGATGCCCAATGCATGTTCAGATAACCTCATGTTTCAAAACATGAATGCCAATGAAGTTAGAATCCTATGTCTTTTCTAGACATCAGATTCTAAAAGCTTTTCTTTTCTTCTCTATTTTTTATTCAACATTTTCAATGGATTGGGGAAAGGGATACTTACCTGTCCCCCGCGGCTGGAGATCCCTGAAAATGCGGAAGAAACATGTTATTGTTCGTTCATGAATTTTTCAAAAAATTAGAACGATACATCTTACCCTCGGTCGTGTGCCCCTGCGAGTGCACACAGGTTGTCAAAATTTGTCCTCCTTGATGGTGAGTCCCTATCAAGGATAAATAGCAAGTGTTAACTCATATTCCCAAATTGAAGACAAATTGGGACAATACAACTTTACTCTTGGTTCTCATCCCGTTCTGACGTCGCGTATTGATATGAACCACGTCTATCAAATCCGCTTATCCATGCTTGGAATATTTGCAATATCAATGGTTCAGCTGCCCCCGGTTGGGCAACGTCTGTTTTGTTATTTGAACAGATGGCTCCTTGGGTGATTTATCCACGTTTAACACCTGAGAAGGGAAAGAAATGAGACAGTACTTTGGTATTCGGTTGAAGATCGTTTAGGAACGATACATCGTTTTACCAAATGGGAGGCTTCGTGACCAAACGTATTTCGTGCTGAATGGGGGTAGATCCCATTATGCTCCGCGGGTGATAGTCATCGTTCATGGAATTTGCTCCACGGATTAAGTGATTAATCCATGGCCCTTGGCTCGAAGACGTTCAAAGGGTAATGTTGACACTCAGAGCGGTTAGTTTTCAGCGTTAATTACAATGTTCCCGCGGGAACTTTACAACGAAATCCGTAACACATTCATTCGATGTATTCACCTCTCACTCTCCTGAGCCTTCTAATGATTTAGCACACGAGCTTCGAACCAGATGTCCGGTCGCCGGTACCGGTCACGACTGCGAAGATGCACTTGTTCCAAAATGCTTGACCCATAGGCTGAGTTGCTCATTCAGGAGATCGTCCGACCGCTCGAGTCGTCCAAGTTGAGCATCCTTAATTGCTGGTGACGGACTTCTCCCATTTTCGGCATGAACAACCTGGTTTCTCGGTTTATGCGTGATCCACACGCCGAGTTGCTCACTGAGGGACTCGCTTGAAATTTCAAGCCATTGACGCCCAAGTCGGGCATCCTCAACCGTTGGCGATGGGTTCCTCACACTACTTTCGACATGAACAACCTCACTTCTCGAGTTGGTATTTTCATCGTTGTCCAGTAGGTTTGTACCCGATGCTGGATTCGCCGTAGGAATAACACTAACGATCGGTTGGTGCTCAAATTGGGGAGTCCATACCTGCTGAAATTGTTGTACATACTCTTGGGGAGTACCAGGGTAACTCAGGGGGGAATTCAGCCGATCGAACCAAGAATAGATGTTTTCAAGGAGATCGTCTGAACCATCGAGCGACTGACACTCAGGTTGAGTATTGTCGACTACTGGAGAAGGAATCTTTTTGCCATTTTCGTCATGGACCACCTGATTCTTCGAGCCGGAATCTCCGTAATCGTCTCGCAAGATTGTATGTGCATCTCCTGCCAGTGTTAGATCCGCTGTAGGACTAGTATTAACGGCCAGTCGGTGCTCAGACTGGGGAGTCCCGATTTGCTGAAATTGCGGTACATACTCCTGAGGAGTACTGGGATAACCCATGGGAGTACTCTGATTGATGCCTGAACAATCGACCGTGTAATTGTCAGTCCCATCGGTGTTAAGAGGTGATTGGATGCTTCCTGCTTCATGAGGATTGCGATCACAGCCATGCTCATCGTTTAAACTTGAACTGCCTCTCTCTTGGTCTAGCGCCACTCGTCCATCTCTCAGTAGTCTTTTGTAGCACCAAAGGTGGTTCCTGACTTTATTTCTATCCAATTCCGGCATGTTCATGATCTTGAGTATGCGCGATGGGCGAGCCAAACTGATCCCTAACTGTTGAACTGCATCAACAAATTTGCTATGAAGCTCCGAGGTCCAATAAAACCTTGTTTTCTTGCTAGCCGAAGTAGGGTTGGCAACTCGGCGGCTACTCTTCGTGGAATCTGGTCGTGTTGAACCGCCTCTATCTTGGTCTAGCGACGCTCGTCCATCTCTCAGTAGTTTCTTGTAGCGCCAAAGGTGATTCTTGACCATATTTTTAGTCAGTCCCGGCACGTTCATGATTTCGAGTATGCGCAATGGGCAAGCAAAACTGATCCCCAACTGTTGAACTGCATCAACAAATTTGCTATGAAACTCCGGGGTCCAACGAAATCTTATTTTCTTGCTAGCCGAAGTGGTGTCAGCAACTTGGCGGTTACTCTTCTCGGAATCTGGTCGTGTTGGAGGTTGCTCTGGAGGGGATTTAGTGGTCTCAGATCGGCTGGTCATGATGGTGAGTTCATCATCGAGCGGACCCGACTTGTCATGACGCATGTTCCCTTCCACAATGGGCGTCGACTTTGACCTTATAGCACTAGTTTCCTCTTGTAGATCCTCGGCGGTACCCGCCTGTTCCGAAAGATGTTGCGAAGGGCATTGCAACAAATGAGCATTATAAACCCCCAGATCTGGCTCTTCAGTGAATACTCCGTCCGTGGGAACAGGGTTACCGCACTCCAGGCAAATAGCGATGCTTAGAGCTTTTTTGTACTGAGTGTTTTTTATTCGAAGCTTTTCATTTTCCTCCCTTACAACCGCTAACTCGTGCCGATCGCGTTGCTGCTTCAGCCGGGTTCGTTTGTTTTCAAACCAGCACTTGACCTTCCGAGGCTCCCACCCTATCTCCTGGCCCATTTTGATTTTCTGTTCCATGTCCGGATAGGGGTATTCCCTGAAAAACAATTCGAGTTTATGGACTTGACCTGAAGTGTTGCGTTTGAGATATTCCCCTTTCTGACGCTGATAACCGTCGCGGGTACTGTTCTCGTTAACCAAGCCGCGGGTTTCATCATTAGAAGGATCGGTCTCCATGGCCCTCGTGTCAGGTTCGGTCCTGAGATCTTCAAACTCTTCCAGCAGCTCAAGCTCGGAGACCTCCAAGTCTGGCGCTTCCAGTAAATGACAGAATCCCTTGAACATTTTGACCGGGATATCACTGTTTGATTTTCCGTTAACTCAGCTTTCTTTGTTCCTCCTTGGATCTTCACTTTCTCTGCAAATTCTGAGAGGTTAAAGGAGCCGGATCACCGTTCTTCGATCAAAGGTGATGGCTACCCGACGAGCGCTCTTCTCAATGTTTCGAGATTCCCACTTCGTCCTTTTGTGATGGCTACTTGACGAGCGTTTTTCTCAAGGCTTCGTAATTCCCACTTTGTCCTTTTTTGCTCTTTTCTACGTGAACGGAGCCTGAAGATCTCTTGCGTTGATTTCGCTTTGTCGAGCACTACGCTTGTCCCCCTGGCCCAGTCTCTAGAGTAACAAGCCTGCCCACCTTTCGGCGCCATTATGTTTCGTAAAACCCGAGATCACAGGACGGTGGTGGATTCGTGACTCATCGGGGATGCATTAACGAAACCCGCTTGGCTCTACTGCACATAAAATATTATTACCACTTCTCCCTGTACTCGAGCATTTATAAGGTGATAGATTGATGTCAAGAAGATTAACACTTTAGCCTTATCAGACTCAGCCTCTCAAATACTCTTCACATTCTCACTCTCTTCTCCGTCATTCCATCGCATATGGATTCCTCCTCTATGCCTGTTGCCTTACCTGAAGCTTCGACCCAATGGGAGAGATTTTACCACCTCTTGGGTAGGGGTTATGGCTACATAAACAATCATCCTGAAGCTGAGGTTGAAGTTCGTACTCTGATTCCGGCCCTGGATACTGCGTGTATTGAAGGTACGAAACTGCAAAGGGAGTTTGTGATCTTCCCAACTCTCTTTAACAATTTCATGCAGGCTTACGAAGTTGCTAGCCGGGAGGTCACTTTGGCTGGTATCGTGCGAGCCCGTTATCAGGACCGAACTGAGTCCCTGATGTTGGCCATGCTAACGGCCGATAACCATAAAAGGGCTGTTGAATACGCCCACGCCCAGGTTTCGATGCTGGTCCGTGAGAGGGACAACTTGGTGGAGCGTCTGGCTCTTTTTGACACTGCCTTTGAGCAAGACCAGCACAACTTCGTGCTGAGGTTCCAGTGTGCCTGGTTGGAGGAAAGGCTTGAAGACCTGAGCATGGATATAGCTCGCGGGAGGGTGCTGGCTCATGACTTAGAGCTTGAGTTCGAGTACTATGACACCAAGGTGAACGAACTTAAGGAGAAATGTCGTCTCCTTTACTTCAAGCTTGTAGACCTCGATTCCCGGAGTGTGGGTTGTAAGCAAGGCATGGATAGCATGGAGAGTCAGTTAAGCTTTTTTATGATGCTTGTCAGAACTCATTTTGGGTTTACTGCTCCCCCTCAGTGATCCACTTGTAAACTTTCCTGCTGAATGAAATAAATGCGAGTTTGTTTATATATGCTCTTTCATTCTGCATTGTTGACTAGCCAAGAAAGGTTTTTGCTTTCGGATCTACGCGACTCCTTTTTCGCCTGTGTCAACAGATTGACTACGCATCATTCTCACAGCCCGACGCTTTATATTTGATTGACCTGAATGCCTCGTGAGAAATAGATTTGTAGTTGCTCGAAACTTAAAGATTGCCCCTGATTTTGCGGTCATTGCGTTTGGGGCCGCTAGTAATCTTTCACTTTCGAGCTCTGTCGCGACCCATCCGGAAGCGGACGCGGCTAATGGATTACCGATCGCGGGTCTTGGATCGGCGCGGGCCCTCCCAGGCCCATACCAAATCGCGGCGGGAGTATTTTTCAAAGGGATTCGACGATAACAGTCGATCGCTTTCGACCTTAGTGTGGTCGTGGTGGCATGTGCAACTTGTGCATGCATTTGGAGTCGCCACCGGTCTTTCTTGGAGGGTACACCGGAAACCTTATTAACCGATTGGGAGAGATCGATCAATTCTGCGGAACCAGAGATTTTGAGTTCGGGGACTTGGTTACGTTGATGTCATTACCAACGCCCTTTCGGTACCTAACGCGAGTGATTTTCCCTAACTAGGATTTCATGCAGGCGCAATTTTGGGTGAGGTAAGTCTGACTTTGCACATTAACCAGTTTAACATGCTCACGTAATCATAATAAATAAATAGATGCCAATCACATAAACATCTATCCTACGTGGTGATCATGGAATTATGATTTAATGGGTCTCGAGCCAATGAGACCACATTTAATCATTTTAATATTTTAATAACGGAGAGCCGCTCTTCGCTTCTTCTTGGTTTCTTGAACTCTTCAAGAATCGGGCCCCAAAGAGCTCGCCTACTTAAAAGGCTCCTCCACGTAATCCTCGTAGCATTTACATCAACAATTGACTATGCTAAAAATAAAGATTACATGAAAAATAAAAGGAGTACGCAGCCTCCATTTAATAATTACAACCCCAAATATATAAATAATCACCATACATTCATACATACATCAATCACATTGATTAGGGATTTTTCCATGATCACCACCCTTCCACGTAAGTAATAAATTCACAATTTAAAACTTAGGAAGGCACAATAAAAATTCTACGTTGAATCATATTCAGAATTTTTACGTAAAATAAGATAGCCATAAATTTTCGATTCAAAATTGATTTAGTCTCAATTTTTGCTACGTTGATTAATTTAAAATAATCAACCTCCATTAGCCATGTAAGACGAACAATTCGTTAATACATATTGGCCATAGTATTGCAAAAATTGCAAAAAATCAATTAAATGCACGAAAACACCTAAGGATCGGCTCTGATACCACTGTTGGGATCCACGTAACACGTAGCGGAAATAAATAACAACCCATACATGTATCTCCAGAGGCGTACTTCGTGCATTTCAATCGAAAAAAATCACAAAGCCTCAAAGGGAGTAAATAGATTACCTCTCGTAGCGTGCTTGAACGGAGGTGTCGGTTCGATGTTCTTCGATCTCAGCCTCCACAAGTGTTAGGCATCTAGTTCGGACGCACGACCAATTGACGAACGGGGAGACGACGAATAACTCCACAACAATTGTGCTAGCAATATGCGGAATCAATATTCCGAACTTAGTATATTTTGCTCACTCAAGATTATGAGAATATAGAGAGTGTTTGTGTTCTTCTCTCTAAGCTCTCAAAAATTTGCACACTCTACAAAATGTCTCTCCCCTCCCAACCTCAAAACTCTTGCCATCCTTTTATAGCCAAAAATACCTTCAAATAAATTGTATTTAAAAATAGCACTAACAATTATAAATTCTATCTAAAAATAGCACTCACAAATAAATGACATTTAAAAATAGCACTAACAATAGCACTCACAATTTATAATACAAAAATGCTATTTAAAAATAGCATTAACAATAGCACTCACAATTTATAATACAAAAATGCTATTTAAAAATAGCACTAACAATTATAAATTCTATCTAATAATAGCACTCACAAATAAATGACATTTAAAAATAGCACTAACAATAGCACTCACAATTTATAATACAAAAATGCTATTTAAAAATAGCACTAACAATAGCACTCACAATTTATAATACAAAAATGCTATTTAAAAATAGCACTAACAATTATAAATTCTATCTAATAATAGCACTCACAATTTATGATAAATAAATGTCATTTAAAAATAGCACTCACAATAGCACTCACAATTTATGATAAATAAATGTCATTTAAAAATAGCACTAACAATAGCACTCACAATTTATAATACAAAAATGCTATTTAAAAATAACACTAACAATAGCACTCACAATACAAAAATGCTAAAAAAAAGCACTAACAAAGGTGTTAAAAATAATAACCATTATTGTTATTACAAGAGTTAAAGAGGTTACCAAACAGTACAAATATGCATAACGTATAAATACGTATGACGTATAAATACGTAGAGCATACGTATACATCCGTGAAACCGGGGACTAATTGAAAGAAAAATATGCAATTAAGCCCTTTTGGTAAAAATTGATTAAATTGGAGGGCAAATTGACCTAATTGCACTTTAAGACTTTAGAATCCAATGTCATAGCTTATAAAAAGTGAGAATTGAAAACTAAAAGACTCGAAAATGATTTTTTTTAGGCTCGGTTCGGGTTTATGTTTGTGAAGGAACATAGTGACCCGAGCCGAATTTTTTAGATTTAAAGTGACACACTTGAAGAGGAAATTAAAACAAAATTATCGAATATTTTTGGGTATTTTTCTGACCACGAATGGTATTTTTTTGATTTTTTGGGTATTTTTATAATTAAATAAACTCGAAAAATATTAAAAATACCGAAAAATATTTTTTGTTCAAAATTGGTTCCTAAGGTTAAACCAAAGCTTCCAAAGTTAATTTTGTGATTTTATGACCTTTTTTTATATTTTTAATTAATTTTAAAGAATAAAAATCACAATAATAAATGGTAAAAACTCAGGTGTCAACAAGCTCGATCACATTCTGCTAGTAACCCATGCTATCAATTCTGCCTTCACGCGTCGAGGCTGATTTTACCTTGAACTTAATAACAAGGAATTACCGTATACACACGAGATGACGTTTGCGAAAAACATTATGCAGAATCAACTCTAGCTATTGAAGAAACAAACGCATGCACCGATGAGAACTTTACAATAGGAGATACATCCTTCTCGCGTACATCCCCTTCTTTCTTGGGGCATGTCCAATGACTAACCAGTCTGGCCTCAGCTTAGGTGTGCCATTACCAAGTGCAGATCATGGTTGCCAACCTTTAATAGCTTCCAACTGATCGAACCAGGTATCAAGTCCTTCATCGAAGAAATCACCCGACCCCTCGAACGATTGATGTGTAGGTTGAGCTGCATCGCCCGACGGGTTCTTCGAACTGGAACCTCCATCTTTGTCTGGGATTATAAGAGGAGATTTGATCGATTGACTACCACAAGCATCTCCCACTTGGGGATTAGGGAAATAAGAGTGCTCCAAGCTTTCTCCCATTAGATCATCTGAAGCCATATGCTCTGATTGGGCAAACCCTTGAGCACTGGGCGTGGTGGGCTGATCTGCGACAGGATGAACACTGACTAGCTGCTGCTCGGACGGAGGAGTGCTTACTCGTTGCACTTGTGATGCGTGTTCTTGAGGAATATCGAAATGACTCGCGAGGATATCCTGATCAAATCCCTAATAGTCGTCCAGATTCGACCGGGCCTCATTTGTCATAAGGGTGCTGGGTTCGCAGCCGAGTCTATTGCTCGGATTCAGTTCTGCATAACGCTGTCCTAACGCCCTTCTGTAGCAACCAAGGTGATTCGCGACTAATTGCTTGGTAAGTCCCGGTACGTTCATGACCCTAAGTATGCTTGTCGGACCTATGAAGTCGAGTCCTATCTGTCGAACTGCGTCCAAGAACTTGAGATGAAGCTCCGGGGGCCAAGTGAATTTCTTCTTCTCGTCGTCCAGAGTGGCGTAGATAGCCTGCCGACTAACCTCTAACTCCTCTTGAACCGTATCTGATCTTACCGGAAGCTGTTGTGGAGGAGATTCATGGGCTTCGATGAGGTGACTCCGATCATAACGACACGTATCTTCTTCCTCCGAAGACACTGGTATAATTTCTGTAGGATCGATCTGCTCATGCGCGCCATTAGCAGGATCTGATTGTACCGGAGATGGCTCAAGGGAGCAGGGGGATAAATGAGCACCTTCCATCTTCGTAGAAGGCTTACTGGGGAACAATTTACTGAGGGTGGTAGGGCCACCGCAGTCAGGGCAGGTAATAGTACTGAGAATTTTCTCATACCACATGTTTTCCATTTGAAGGTTTTGGTTCTGCTCTTTTAGGGCCGTGATCTCCTTACGCCTGTGTTGGACACCTAGTCTGAAACGTCTATTCTGAAACCAAAAATGGATTCTCATAGGATTCATTCCCAGCTTCTGGCCCAATTCAATCTTTTGTTCCTCGTTTGGGCAAGGGCATTCATCGAAGAAAGCTTCAAGCTCCTGGATTTCTTTCCGAGCGTAGCGCTGGCGACTTTTTCTTTTCCGGGGTTGAGCGTCGTGGCCACTGCCGTCGTCACCACTGCGATCTTGATGTTCGTCACCGGCGATGTTGAGTTCCATGGCTTCGATGTCGAATCTGATTCTAGAGAATTTGAGGTCTTTCAACGAACTCGTCACTCGGGGTTCTCTGTTCTCTTTTGTATACTCGCTCTTTCGATTTGTTGCCTCCTTTTCCTCGAAAGCTAGGTCTGTTCAGCGTTCTGTTTTTGAAACGACGGAACTGTTTACCTCCTGCTCAGCTTTCCGACATGAAGGGGTAACCAAATCCTTCCGCGGCTTCTTCGATAGTAGCGCTCGCCTTTCACTTTTCCTCGATAGTCATGCCTGTTCAGCACTGTCTTCTCTTTTTAAGTGGCAGAGCTGTTCACTCGCCGCCCAGCTTTATGCGTGATGGAACAACACAATCCTTTCGCGGCTTCTTCGATAGTTGCGCTCGCCTTTCACTTTTCCTCAATAGTCATGCCTGTTCAGCACTGTCTTCTCTTTTTAAGTGGCAGAGCTGTTCACTCGCCGCCCAGCTTCATGCGTGATGGAACAACACAATCCTTTCGCGGCTTCTTCGATAGTTGCGCTCGCCTTTCACTTTTCCTCAATAGTCATGCCTGTTCAGCACTGTCTTCTCTTTTTAAGTGGCAGAGCTGTTCACTCGCCGCCCAGCTTCATGCGTGATGGAACAACACAATCCTTTCGCGGCTTCTTCGATAGTTGCGCTCGCCTCCCTCCCAGCTTTAATAATGGCGAGACCGAATTTGTCAGGCCTGAAATTGCGGATCAGGACATGTCTGATGATTCACAGGAGGAGCAGCCCTCGCTTTACATTAATTAACCCGGCTCCACAAGCATTATTGCTGCAACTTTTCTCCACTCTCGAGACGCTATAAAATGCGGAGTTGGTGTTTGGGAGATTAACGCTCTCATATAATTTGCTTCCATCCTCTAATCGCTCCACTACACACATCTCCGTCGAAAATGGCTTCTTCCCAAGTTCACACTTTCTCAGCCGAAGCTTTGACTCGATGGAAAGAGTTCTATAACCTCTTGGGTCGAGGCTACGCTCACATAGCCGATCATCCCGAAACCGAGGATGAGATCAGAGTCATGTTCGGGGACCTGGACATCACCTCCCTCGAGGGTACCGCGTTGGGGAGGGAATACAATATTTTTCCAACGCTCTTTACGAACTCCTTGGAGGTCTACCGCGCTGCTCATCGGGGAGTTACCGTGGCTCGTGTCTTGCGAGCCCGTTATGAGGATCAGTCCGACCGCCTAGCGTTGGCTGACTACCTGGCCGATAGTCACAAAAAGGCTGTTGAGTTCGCCAAAGAGCGGGTTTCGACATTGCTACGCGAGAGGAGGAATCTGGTGGAGGACTTAGCTCTATCTCTGGCTACCTATGAGCGCGATCGACGTAATGCCCTGCTAAGGAATCGGAGCGAGTGGCTGGAAGAAAGGCTCAACGGCATAAACGAGGATATAACTCGTGAGAATGGACTTGTTCGGGACTTGGAAGCAGTCGCCGAAGATCACGAGACTCAGGTTGTTGCAGTCAATGATGAACGCAAACGCCTCCACCTCAGGCTTGCGGACCATGATACGCGGAGTGGTGCGTATAAACAAAGCATCCATAACCTGGAGGGCCAGCTGGGCTCCTTTGTGTCGTTGATTAGGGCTCACTTCTGCTTTACTTTTCCACCCCAATGAATTGTATGATCTGGTTTGGGCAAGAATGAATGAAAGCCCCTGTGTTTGTTTTAGCTTTTATATGATCCATTTCTTCGAGCATCCGGACATCTTAGACTTGGATGAGCCGATCCATAATAAGTCGAGTAGATGTGTTCTGATTTTCTAACTCACTCATGGTCAGATGAAAGAATAGCCTCAGACTTATCCAAGGAAAGATTTCTTTATGCTACTTGTTTTTCACCTGCAAATGAAAAGACCGAGTCAAAAGGAATAATCTGAAAAAGAAAGCATAGACCCCTTTCAATCTTATGCTTGCTCGTAATTAATAAAGACAAGAACTTTTACAAGGGTTTTAATCTTGTGCGAAAAGTTTTTATCAATATTCCTCGAAAGAAAGCATACTATTGAAAGGAATGTAATTCACGATAATTGCTTTTGACCAATATTCAGAAGAGCGAATTAGTCAAAAATGCAAGGCATAACGACGTGTTTTTAAATTTAATTGAAGATACGGCATCCAAATCAAGGCCGTTTTGTTAAGAACGAGAGCAATTTGGACATCTATCTCGTCATTAAATTCGAAATAACGTCAATACTCTTGATTAATTATCGTGGATTACTTAGTGACGTATGACATGCATGGACCAATTCAAGTGTATAATTCCTTCTAGCGAAATTGGGGTTGGATTACCCTGTACGACCAAAAAGGTCGTGTAAGATTTTCAACTTTAGTTTCCTCTAAAGGAATTATAAACTTGACTTGGGAGTATTCGGATGATTAGAGAAAATGCCACTATCACATTCCCATGACCCGTCAAAAGAAATACAACCGAGTTCCATCTGAATGTATACACCAATAGATCCCTAATACAATCACTCTAAGGGGTGAGATAGAGAAAGCCTCGATAAAAATAAACCCTATACAAGAGGACTAGTAATGGAAAATGAAACCAAGGAATGTGATCCTAACGTTTAAGGATGCCCCAAGTTCGATCTGTGACTTCCGGATCACTTGCCCCAACTCGTCATCTTCATTGGACGATATCTCAATAATGTCCATAGTAGGCTCCTTTGTTGCTCACTCGGTGTTCGCCATGGGATATCATCCTCCTCGTCTTCTATCAAGGACGTTTGGGAAAAACACATGCATCTATCCTTGAAATGGCATTTAATCTAATCACCAGAATGCAATGAATGAAATGCCTATATTTATATGAACTGTAATAGTTTTGAGGGATAGAGAGTCTTACCAACCCAACTCGTCGACTTATGTGCGATTTTAGGTGTACCAACCGCCCAAAGACATGCGCATGAGACAAGTGATGGTGAACTTCTAAAAATCAGAGGGTTTGGCACCTAAGGTTAAGGTTCCCACCTCGAGTTCTAGAAAGAGCCGATTCCATTGCACAACTATCGTTGCATTGGGACTCAATCCATAGTTCGAAGCGAGCGGAATTGAGAAGTGGATTACCCCGTGTTTTTCCTCACGGAGATTCCATTTTCAATTCCTTCTATTGTGTTCCTAAAGGCGGCGCCTGGGGTTTTAGGCGCGGTTGTGTGTGTCCATGTGTCGTGATCATCACAATGCAAGTCATGCACAACAATTTATCAATCAGCACTTCAAATCATCCACACAACATACATTCCTACGCCACACCTGCGTAAAATAAAGTTAATCACAGACTACACCCCTTATTACTCCAATCTGCAAAAACATATAACACTAATCGTGAGCGGACTTACCTCACCTTCAAGAGCGCCTGTAGGGTTAGAAAAATCACTCAATTTTTATTACGGCCTAAGTCCACTTGAGGTCTAGAACCATAGTTTCTAGAACAAGTCCCCAGCGGAGTCGCCAGCTGTCGCGACCCATCCGGAAGCGGACGCGGCTAATGGATTACCGATCGCGGGTCTTGGATCGGCGCGGGCCCTCCCAGGCCCATACCAAATCGCGGCGGGAGTATTTTTCAAAGGGATTCGACGATAACAGTCGATCGCTTTCGACCTTAGTGTGGTCGTGGTGGCATGTGCAACTTGTGCATGCATTTGGAGTCGCCACCGGTCTTTCTTGGAGGGTAGACCGGAAACCTTATTAACCGATTGGGAGAGATCGATCAATTCTGCGGAACCAGAGATTTTGAGTTCGGGGACTTGGTTACGTTGATGTCATTACCAACGCCCTTTCGGTACCTAACGCGAGTGATTTTCCCTAACTAGGATTTCATGCAGGCGCAATTTTGGGTGAGGTAAGTCTGACTTTGCACATTAACCAGTTTAACATGCTCACGTAATCATAATAAATAAATAGATGCCAATCACATAAACATCTATCCTACGTGGTGATCATGGAATTATGATTTAATGGGTCTCGAGCCAATGAGACCACATTTAATCATTTTAATATTTTAATAACGGAGAGCCGCTCTTCGCTTCTTCTTGGTTTCTTGAACTCTTCAAGAATCGGGCCCCAAAGAGCTCGCCTACTTAAAAGGCTCCTCCACGTAATCCTCGTAGCATTTACATCAACAATTGACTATGCTAAAAATAAAGATTACATGAAAAATAAAAGGAGTACGCAGCCTCCATTTAATAATTACAACCCCAAATATATAAATAATCACCATACATTCATACATACATCAATCACATTGATTAGGGATTTTTCCATGATCACCACCCTTCCACGTAAGTAATAAATTCACAATTTAAAACTTAGGAAGGCACAATAAAAATTCTACGTTGAATCATATTCAGAATTTTTACGTAAAATAAGATAGCCATAAATTTTCGATTCAAAATTGATTTAGTCTCAATTTTTGCTACGTTGATTAATTTAAAATAATCAACCTCCATTAGCCATGTAAGACGAACAATTCGTTAATACATATTGGCCATAGTATTGCAAAAATTGCAAAAAATCAATTAAATGCACGAAAACACCTAAGGATCGGCTCTGATACCACTGTTGGGATCCACGTAACACGTAGCGGAAATAAATAACAACCCATACATGTATCTCCAGAGGCGTACTTCGTGCATTTCAATCGAAAAAAATCACAAAGCCTCAAAGGGAGTAAATAGATTACCTCTCGTAGCGTGCTTGAACGGAGGTGTCGGTTCGATGTTCTTCGATCTCAGCCTCCACAAGTGTTAGGCATCTAGTTCGGACGCACGACCAATTGACGAACGGGGAGACGACGAATAACTCCACAACAATTGTGCTAGCAATATGCGGAATCAATATTCCGAACTTAGTATATTTTGCTCACTCAAGATTATGAGAATATAGAGAGTGTTTGTGTTCTTCTCTCTAAGCTCTCAAAAATTTGCACACTCTACAAAATGTCTCTCCCCTCCCAACCTCAAAACTCTTGCCATCCTTTTATAGCCAAAAATACCTTCAAATAAATTGTATTTAAAAATAGCACTAACAATTATAAATTCTATCTAAAAATAGCACTCACAAATAAATGACATTTAAAAATAGCACTAACAATAGCACTCACAATTTATAATACAAAAATGCTATTTAAAAATAGCACTAACAATAGCACTCACAATTTATAATACAAAAATGCTATTTAAAAATAGCACTAACAATTATAAATTCTATCTAATAATAGCACTCACAAATAAATGACATTTAAAAATAGCACTAACAATAGCACTCACAATTTATAATACAAAAATGCTATTTAAAAATAGCACTAACAATAGCACTCACAATTTATAATACAAAAATGCTATTTAAAAATAGCACTAACAATTATAAATTCTATCTAATAATAGCACTCACAATTTATGATAAATAAATGTCATTTAAAAATAGCACTCACAATAGCACTCACAATTTATGATAAATAAATGTCATTTAAAAATAGCACTAACAATAGCACTCACAATTTATAATACAAAAATGCTATTTAAAAATAACACTAACAATAGCACTCACAATACAAAAATGCTAAAAAAAAGCACTAACAAAGGTGTTAAAAATAATAACCATTATTGTTATTACAAGAGTTAAAGAGGTTACCAAACAGTACAAATATGCATAACGTATAAATACGTATGACGTATAAATACGTAGAGCATACGTATACATCCGTGAAACCGGGGACTAATTGAAAGAAAAATATGCAATTAAGCCCTTTTGGTAAAAATTGATTAAATTGGAGGGCAAATTGACCTAATTGCACTTTAAGACTTTAGAATCCAATGTCATAGCTTATAAAAAGTGAGAATTGAAAACTAAAAGACTCGAAAATGATTTTTTTTAGGCTCGGTTCGGGTTTATGTTTGTGAAGGAACATAGTGACCCGAGCCGAATTTTTTAGATTTAAAGTGACACACTTGAAGAGGAAATTAAAACAAAATTATCGAATATTTTTGGGTATTTTTCTGACCAAGAATGGTATTTTTTTGATTTTTTGGGTATTTTTATAATTAAATAAACTCGAAAAATATTAAAAATACCGAAAAATATTTTTTGTTCAAAATTGGTTCCTAAGGTTAAACCAAAGCTTCCAAAGTTGATTTTGTGATTTTATGACCTTTTTTATATTTTTAATTAATTTTAAAGAATAAAAATCACAATAATAAATGGTAAAAACTCAGGTGTCAACAGCTGCCCCTCTTTGAGAGGAATCTCGTTAGAGGTTTCTCTCAAAGATAAGGTGGCACCTGATTCCTAACCGACTCAACTGGGAAAATGAGAGAAGAAATGTTATGACATCGGATCCTTAAGCCTATTGATAAAAGCTCAAATCAATCCCCGGTTTGCTCTAACAATTTGAACATGGGCCGGAGTGAGAGAGGCTTACCTGAAGCTCACCTGTCGGATGCTGCCGGTTGCGACGACTTTCAAGAAGATGCCTAGGACTCGTCACAGAAAATCCTAGGGAGATTAACCTCTGACCTGTATGGTAGGTCATACCATTATGGGCTTCCTAATTGGTAGGAACCTAAGGAAGGCGCATCCCCACGCTTTGGGATTTGCTAGAGATTTTAATCCATATGGTGGATCAGACCTTCGTGTTGATCCTTAAGGCGGTATCTACTTCGTGTTGACCCTTGAGGCGGTATCTACCAATAAGTTGACCCTTGAGGCGGTTTCTACCTTGGTTTGACCCTTCAGGCTGTTTCTACCATGAGTTGACCCTTCAGGCGGTTTCTACCTTTGATTTGACCCTTCAGGCGGTTTCTACCTTGTGTTGACCCTTCAGGCGGTATCTACCATGTGTTGACCCTTCAGGAGGTTTCTACCATGAGTTGATCCTTCAGGCGGTATCTACCTTGTGTTGACCCTTTAGGCGGTTTCTACCAAATTTGATTTGACCCTTCAGGCGGTATCTACCTTGTGTTGACCCTTCAGGCGGTATCTACCATGTGTTGACCCTTCAGGCGGTATCTACCTTGTGTTGACCCTTCAGGCGGTATCTACCTTTGATTGACCCTTCAGGCGGTATCTACCTTTGATTGACTTTGAAAAGGGGTCTCATGACGAGAGTTCTCCACGTCCGATGAGATTTCCTGAATTTTGAAAAGGGGGTCTCATGACGAGGGTTCTCCACGTCCGATGAGACTGTTTGAATTTTGAAAAGGGGTCTCATGACGAGGGTTCTCCACGTCCGATGAGATTTCCTGAATTTTGAAAAGGGGTCTCATGACGAGGGTTCTCCACGTCCGGTGAGACTGCCCAAATTTTGAAAAGGGGTCTCATGACGAGGGTTCTCCACGTCCGATGAGACTTCCTGAATTTTGAAAAAGGTGTCTCATGACGAGGGTTCTCCACGTCCGATGAGACTGCCTAAGTTTTGAAAAGGGGGTCCTGGGACGAGGGTTCTCCACGTCATGCTAGGACCGCTTGATTTTTTGAGAAGTGGTCTCATGACGAGGGTTCTCCACGTCCGATGAGACTGACTAAATTTTTTTTAAAAGGGGTCTCATGACGAGGGTTCTCCACGTCCGATGAGACTGCCTAAATTTTGAAAAGGGATCTCATGACGAGGGTTTTCCACGTCCGATGAGACTGCCTAAATTATGAAAAGGGGTCTCATGACGAGGGTTCTCCACGTCCGATGAGACTGTCTGATTTTTGAAAAGGGGTCTCATCCTCACCCATTCTTTTGAAAGATCCCGAAATTTGTCGGGAATTCAATTTTGAAGTAGAGAAAGATTTTATTTTGACAAAGCTTCATTTGATTCTGTTGAGGCGACATTCTGGGAGCTGGGTTCTCCAGGTATCCTGCAGAAGTTTAGGCCTGAAAGATTTTTCTTCACCAAGAAAACGTTAGTAATCTTTGGGAAGACCACGGCCGTCCATTTTGACAAAACCGTATGATTTAAGTTTTAATCGTGAAATGTGAATTTTGATGCTGGGGGTTATCCAAAGCATTCTTGCAACATGCAAATGTGATCACAAATCCCTTGCACGGAAAATCTGGATCAACAGTTTGAAAATTCCAAAAAGAGTTTGTTCAAAACATCAATTGGAATATTTCTCGACAATGAGGTCTTCTCACCTGTTTTGCGATCGTGTTTTTTTATAGGGGATACACTCGATTCCCTACTAACCTGTGCCTAGGTTTTAGGCTCATTCGCAGCGCATACATTTTGATCGGTCGGGAGGTCTTCCACGGGACCGTAATGTTGGGCTTGGATATTGGTCTTCAAGGGGGACTCACTTTTGAGTCAAGGTCATTGAATGAAAGTTTTCACCATCTGCTCCGGGTTTACAAGTCAAGAACCCTGCAAAATGAGAAAGAAATAGTCTTGCTCGTACTTCTTCGAGCTGAGCTGTATGTTAACCCAAGTGTCTTAGTCAGAGAAGACTGTTTCAGGGTTATGATGTTGGTAGGATTGGGGACCGAAAAAGGCTTGTTTTTGGCCCAGAATTCATGACGAGTTTGACATTGGTGATCATTGCTGATTTACCTCCTGTCTTTTCCTTTCTGCATCTTTAGTTTTTGAGGTGTACAACCGATTTTGAGGTGTGCACCAGCTCTTTAGAGAGCGTCCCTTGTTGCATTCAGAGACCGACTCTCTCCATGTCTTTGTTCTGTGCTTGGCAGCATTTGGGGAGCAGCTTTTTTTATTTGACTCCTTTAAGAATTTTTTTTTTTTTTCATCCAAGTTTCACTGGGGATCAAGCAAACAGCTTTCATGAGCATCGGCCTTGCTTTTACCAGGCACTTTGCTTTTTCTCGATGCCGTGGATTTTTCTCATTCATTTTTGAAATCCCACTTTTTCTCATCTTCATAGGATCGCGTTAGACCTATGATCAAAGGTCTAACAAGGTTAAACATTAACTTAGGAATTCTTTTGCAAACCCTAAGTCTTGAACTTCTTCGTTTCTGAAGTGATGCTGCATCCGTCTTGGAATGTGCAATGATCACCAACGGGTTTATGAAATGATTCTGCAGGCTCAACTTGGCTATGCAAAGGATTCGGTGTGTGGGATAGAGAAATGAATGCTTCTCATCATCCTATGGCACTTGGATTACCATATAAACAACACACAAAGATTAATGTTAGTCCGAGCAAGAAATTTCTAACCATTTTCTCCTGATGCTGCTGGACTCACCTCCATTTTGCCCCGATGTGGGGTGGTTCTTGACAGGGTTAAGAATGAAAACCGCCGTTCAAAGGGGTTATCAACGGTCACCTGTAGTGTTTGGGGGATATGAAACGAATGCCTCCGTCGTCCCAACCCATGTAATCGCTGCGAATGGTCCCTACTTCCGTAGGTCCAGATTCTGCTGTCTTATCCGCTCCATTTCTCTCTTAAGTGTGTATAGGACGTGTTTGGACTAGGCTTTGCCTCTCGTCTTTTGAGAAAACGTCCTTTTGAAAGTTTTGAACAACTTTTGATTGGAAAAATCTCTTTCGTTTTCTCCAAAAATTTTGCCCGTCAATGGGATTTTATGATGCCCAATGCATGTTCAGATAACCTCATGTTTCAAAACATGAATGCCAATGAAGTTAGAATCCTATGTCTTTTCTAGACATCAGATTCTAAAAGCTTTTCTTTTCTTCTCTATTTTTTATTCAACATTTTCAATGGATTGGGGAAAGGGATACTTACCTGTCCCCCGCGGCTGGAGATCCTTGAAAATGCGGAAGAAACATGTTATTGTTCGTTCATGAATTTTTCAAAAAATTAGAACGATACATCTTACCCTCGGTCGTGTGCCCCTGCGAGTGCACACAGGTTGTCAAAATTTGTCCTCCTTGATGGTGAGTCCCTATCAAGGATAAATAGCAAGTGTTAACTCATATTCCCAAATTGAAGACAAATTGGGACAATACAACTTTACTCTTGGTTCTCATCCCGTTCTGACGTCGCGTATTGATATGAACCACGTCTATCAAATCCGCTTATCCATGCTTGGAATATTTGCAATATCAATGGTTCAGCTGCCCCCGGTTGGGCAACGTCTGTTTTGTTATTTGAACAGATGGCTCCTTGGGTGATTTATCCACGTTTAACACCTGAGAAGGGAAAGAAATGAGACATTACTTTGGTATTCGGTTGAAGATCGTTTAGGAACGATACATCATTTTACCAAATGGGAGGCTTCGTGACCAAACGTATTTCGTGCTGAATGGGGGTAGATCCCATTATGCTCCGCGGGTGATAGTCATCGTTCATGGAATTTGCTCCACGGATTAAGTGATTTAATCCATGGCCCTTGGCTCGAAGACGTTCAAAGGGTAATGTTGACACTCAGAGCGGTTAGTTTTCAGCGTTAATTACAATGTTCCCGCGGGAACTTTACAACGAAATCCGTAACACATTCATTCGATGTATTCACCTCTCACTCTCCTGAGCCTTCTAATGATTTAGCACACGAGCTTCGAACCAGATGTCCGGTCGCTGGTACCGGTCACGACTGCGAAGATGCACTTGTTCCAAAATGCTTGACCCATAGGCTGAGTTGCTCATTCAGGAGATCGTCCGACCGCTCGAGTCGTCCAAGTTGAGCATCCTTAATTGCTGGTGACGGACTTCTCCCAT
This sequence comes from Rhodomyrtus psidioides, assembly GCA_021437785.1. Classification (NCBI taxonomy): domain Eukaryota; kingdom Viridiplantae; phylum Streptophyta; class Magnoliopsida; order Myrtales; family Myrtaceae; genus Rhodomyrtus; species Rhodomyrtus psidioides. The sequence goes on along the minus strand of JAILYB010000059.1, from coordinate 3,445,017 downwards.
TTTCGGCATGAACAACCTGATTTCTCGGTTTATGCGTGATCCACACGCCGAGTTGCTCACTGAGGGACTCGCTTGAAATTTCAAGCCATTGACGCCCAAGTCGGGCATCCTCAACCGTTGGCGATGGGTTCCTCACACTACTTTCGACATGAACAACCTCACTTCTCGAGTTGGTATTTTCATCGTTGTCCAGTAGGTTTGAACCTGATGCTGGATTCGCCGTAGGAATAACACTAACGATCGGTTGGTGCTCAAATTGGGGAGTCCATACCTGCTGAAATTGTTGTACATACTCTTGGGGAGTACCAGGGTAACTCAGGGGGGAATTCAGCCGATCGAACCAAGAATAGATGTTTTCAAGGAGATCGTCTGAACCATCGAGCGACTGACACTCAGGTTGAGTATTGTCGACTACTGGAGAAGGAATCTTTTTGCCATTTTCGTCATGGACCACCTGATTCTTCGAGCCGGAATCTCCGTAATCGTCTCGCAAGATTGTATGTGCATCTCCTGCCAGTGTTAGATCCGCTGTAGGACTAGTATTAACGGCCAGTCGGTGCTCAGACTGGGGAGTCCCGATTTGCTGAAATTGCGGTACATACTCCTGAGGAGTACTGGGATAACCCATGGGAGTACTCTGATTGATGCCTGAACAATCGACCGTGTAATTGTCAGTCCCATCGGTGTTAAGAGGTGATTGGATGCTTCCTGCTTCATGAGGATTGCGATCACAGCCATGCTCATCGTTTAAACTTGAACTGCCTCTCTCTTGGTCTAGCGCCACTCGTCCATCTCTCAGTAGTCTTTTGTAGCACCAAAGGTGGTTCCTGACTTTATTTCTATCCAATTCCGGCATGTTCATGATCTTGAGTATGCGCGATGGGCGAGCCAAACTGATCCCTAACTGTTGAACTGCATCAACAAATTTGCTATGAAGCTCCGAGGTCCAATAAAACCTTGTTTTCTTGCTAGCCGAAGTAGGGTTGGCAACTCGGCGGCTACTCTTCGTGGAATCTGGTCGTGTTGAACCGCCTCTATCTTGGTCTAGCGACGCTCGTCCATCTCTCAGTAGTTTCTTGTAGCGCCAAAGGTGATTCTTGACCATATTTTTAGTCAGTCCCGGCACGTTCATGATTTCGAGTATGCGCAATGGGCAAGCAAAACTGATCCCCAACTGTTGAACTGCATCAACAAATTTGCTATGAAACTCCGGGGTCCAACGAAATCTTATTTTCTTGCTAGCCGAAGTGGTGTCAGCAACTTGGCGGTTACTCTTCTCGGAATCTGGTCGTGTTGGAGGTTGCTCTGGAGGGGATTTAGTGGTCTCAGATCGGCTGGTCATGATGGTGAGTTCATCATCGAGCGGACCCGACTTGTCATGACGCATGTTCCCTTCCACAATGGGCGTCGACTTTGACCTTATAGCACTAGTTTCCTCTTGTAGATCCTCGGCGGTACCCGCCTGTTCCGAAAGATGTTGCGAAGGGCATTGCAACAAATGAGCATTATAAACCCCCAGATCTGGCTCTTCAGTGAATACTCCGTCCGTGGGAACAGGGTTACCGCACTCCAGGCAAATAGCGATGCTTAGAGCTTTTTTGTACTGAGTGTTTTTTATTCGAAGCTTTTCATTTTCCTCCCTTACAACCGCTAACTCGTGCCGATCGCGTTGCTGCTTCAGCCGGGTTCGTTTGTTTTCAAACCAGCACTTGACCTTCCGAGGCTCCCACCCTATCTCCTGGCCCATTTTGATTTTCTGTTCCATGTCCGGATAGGGGTATTCCCTGAAAAACAATTCGAGTTTATGGACTTGACCTGAAGTGTTGCGTTTGAGATATTCCCCTTTCTGACGCTGATAACCGTCGCGGGTACTGTTCTCGTTAACCAAGCCGCGGGTTTCATCATTAGAAGGATCGGTCTCCATGGCCCTCGTGTCAGGTTCGGTCCTGAGATCTTCAAACTCTTCCAGCAGCTCAAGCTCGGAGACCTCCAAGTCTGGCGCTTCCAGTAAATGACAGAATCCCTTGAACATTTTGACCGGGATATCACTGTTTGATTTTCCGTTAACTCAGCTTTCTTTGTTCCTCCTTGGATCTTCACTTTCTCTGCAAATTCTGAGAGGTTAAAGGAGCCGGATCACCGTTCTTCGATCAAAGGTGATGGCTACCCGACGAGCGCTCTTCTCAATGTTTCGAGATTCCCACTTCGTCCTTTTGTGATGGCTACTTGACGAGCGTTTTTCTCAAGGCTTCGTAATTCCCACTTTGTCCTTTTTTGCTCTTTTCTACGTGAACGGAGCCTGAAGATCTCTTGCGTTGATTTCGCTTTGTCGAGCACTACGCTTGTCCCCCTGGCCCAGTCTCTAGAGTAACAAGCCTGCCCACCTTTCGGCGCCATTATGTTTCGCAAAACCCGAGATCACAGGACGGTGGTGGATTCGTGACTCATCGGGGATGCATTAACGAAACCCGCTTGGCTCTACTGCACATAAAATATTATTACCACTTCTCCCTGTACTCGAGCATTTATAAGGTGATAGATTGATGTCAAGAAGATTAACACTTTAGCCTTATCAGACTCAGCCTCTCAAACACTCTTCACATTCTCACTCTCTTCTCCGTCATTCCATCGCATATGGATTCCTCCTCTATGCCTGTTGCCTTACCTGAAGCTTCGACCCAATGGGAGAGATTTTACCACCTCTTGGGTAGGGGTTATGGCTACATAAACAATCATCCTGAAGCTGAGGTTGAAGTTCGTACTCTGATTCCGGCCCTGGATACTGCGTGTATTGAAGGTACGAAACTGCAAAGGGAGTTTGTGATCTTCCCAACTCTCTTTAACAATTTCATGCAGGCTTACGAAGTTGCTAGCCGGGAGGTCACTTTGGCTGGTATCGTGCGAGCCCGTTATCAGGACCGAACTGAGTCCCTGATGTTGGCCATGCTGACGGCCGATAACCATAAAAGGGCTGTTGAATACGCCCACGCCCAGGTTTCGATGCTGGTCCGTGAGAGGGACAACTTGGTGGAGCGTCTGGCTCTTTTTGACACCGCCTTTGAGCAAGACCAGCACAACTTCGTGCTGAGGTTCCAGTGTGCCTGGTTGGAGGAAAGGCTTGAAGACCTGAGCATGGATATAGCTCGCGGGAGGGTACTGGCTCATGACTTAGAGCTTGAGTTCGAGTACTATGACACCAAGGTGAACGAACTTAAGGAGAAATGTCGTCTCCTTTTCTTCAAGCTTGTAGACCTCGATTCCCGGAGTGTGGGTTGTAAGCAAGGCATGGATAGCATGGAGAGTCAGTTAAGCTTTTTTGTGATGCTTGTCAGAACTCATTTTGGGTTTACTGCTCCCCCTCAGTGATCCACTTATAAACTTTCCTGCTGAATAAATGCGAGTTTGTTTATATATGCTCTTTCATTCTGCATTGTTGACTAGCCAAGAAAGGTTTTTGCTTTCGGATCTACGCGACTCCTTTTTCGCCTGTGTCAACAGATTGACTACGCATCATTCTCACAGCCCGACGCTTTATATTTGATTGACATGAATGCCTCGTGAGAAATAGATTTGTAGTTGCTCGAAACTTAAAGATTGCCCCTGATTTTACGGTCATTGCGTTTGGGGCCGCTAGTAATCTTTCACTTTCGAGCTCGATCACATTCTGCTAGTAACTCATGCTATCAATTCTGCCTTCACGCGTCGGGGCTGATTTTACCTTGAACTTAATAACAAGGAATTACCGTATACACACGAGATGACGTTTGCGAAAAACATTATGCAGAATCAACTCTAGCTATTGAAGAAACAAACGCATGCACCGATGAGAACTTTACATTAGGAGATACATCCTTCTCGCGTACATCCCCTTCTTTCTTGGGGCATGTCCAATGACTAACCAGTCTGGCCTCAGCTTAGGTGTTCCATTACCAAGTGCAGATCATGGTTGCCAACCTTTAATAGCTTCCAACTGATCGAACCAGGTATCAAGTCCTTCATCGAAGAAATCACCCGACCCCTCGAACGATTGATGTGTAGGTTGAGCTGCATCGCCCGACGGGTTCTTCGAACTGGAACCTCCATCTTTGTCTGGGATTATAAGAGGAGATTTGATCGATTGACTACCACAAGCATCTCCCACTTGGGGATTAGGGAAATAAGAGTGCTCCAAGCTTTCTCCCATTAGATCATCTGAAGCCATATGCTCTGATTGGGCAAACCCTTGAGCACTGGGCGTGGTGGGCTGATCTGCGACAGGATGAACACTGACTAGCTGCTGCTCGGACGGAGGAGTGCTTACTCGTTGCACTTGTGATGCGTGTTCTTGAGGAATATCGAAATGACTCGCGAGGATATCCTGATCAAATCCCCAATAGTCGTCCAGATTCGACCGGGCCTCATTTGTCATAAGGGTGCTGTGTTCGCAGCCGAGTCTATTGCTCGGATTCAGTTCTGCATAACGCTGTCCTAACGCCCTTCTGTAGCAACCAAGGTGATTCGCGACTAATTGCTTGATAAGTCCTGGTACGTTCATGACCCTAAGTATGCTTGTCGGACCTATGAAGTCGAGTCCTATCTGTCGAACTGCGTCCAAGAACTTGAGATGAAGCTCCGGGGGCCAAGTGAATTTCTTCTTCTCGTCGTCCAGAGTGGCGTAGATAGCCTGCCGACTAACCTCTAACTCCTCTTGAACCGTATCTGATCTTACCGGAAGCTGTTGTGGAGGAGATTCATGGGCTTCGATGAGGTGACTCCGATCATAACGACACGTATCTTCTTCCTCCGAAGACACTGGTATAATTTCTGTAGGATCGATCTGCTCATGCGCGCCATTAGCAGGATCTGATTGTACCGGAGATGGCTCAAGGGAGCAGGGGGATAAATGAGCACCTTCCATCTTCGTAGAAGGCTTACTGGGGAACAATTTACTGAGGGTGGTAGGGCCACCGCAGTCAGGGCAGGTAATAGTACTGAGAATTTTCTCATACCACATGTTTTCCATTTGAAGGTTTTGGTTCTGCTCTTTTAGGGCCGTGATCTCCTTACGCCTGTGTTGGACACCTAGTCTGAAACGTCTATTCTGAAACCAAAAATGGATTCTCATAGGATTCATTCCCAGCTTCTGGCCCAATTCAATCTTTTGTTCCTCGTTTGGGCAAGGGCATTCATCGAAGAAAGCTTCAAGCTCCTGGATTTCTTTCCGAGCGTAGCGCTGGCGACTTTTTCTTTTCCGGGGTTGAGCGTCGTGGCCACTGCCGTCGTCACCACTGCGATCTTGATGTTCGTCACCGGCGATGTTGAGTTCCATGGCTTCGATGTCGAATCTGATTCTAGAGAATTTGAGGTCTTTCAACGAACTCGTCACTCGGGGTTCTCTGTTCTCTTTTGTATACTCGCTCTTTCGATTTGTTGCCTCCTTTTCCTCGAAAGCTAGGTCTGTTCAGCGTTCTGTTTTTGAAACGACGGAACTGTTTACCTCCTGCTCAGCTTTCCGACACGAAGGGGTAACCAAATCCTTCCGCGGCTTCTTCGATAGTAGCGCTCGCCTTTCACTTTTCCTCGATAGTCATGCCTGTTCAGCACTGTCTTCTCTTTTTAAGTGGCAGAGCTGTTCACTCGCCGCCCAGCTTTATGCGTGATGGAACAACACAATCCTTTCGCGGCTTCTTCGATAGTTGCGCTCGCCTTTCACTTTTCCTCAATAGTCATGCCTGTTCAGCACTGTCTTCTCTTTTTAAGTGGCAGAGCTGTTCACTCGCCGCCCAGCTTCATGCGTGATGGAACAACACAATCCTTTCGCGGCTTCTTCGATAGTTGCGCTCGCCTTTCACTTTTCCTCAATAGTCATGCCTGTTCAGCACTGTCTTCTCTTTTTAAGTGGCAGAGCTGTTCACTCGCCGCCCAGCTTCATGCGTGATGGAACAACACAATCCTTTCGCGGCTTCTTCGATAGTTGCGCTCGCCTCCCTCCCAGCTTTAATAATGGCGAGACCGAATTTGTCAGGCCTGAAATTGCGGATCAGGACATGTCTGATGATTCACAGGAGGAGCAGCCCTCGCTTTACATTAATTAACCCGGCTCCACAAGCATTATTGCTGCAACTTTTCTCCACTCTCGAGACGCTATAAAATGCGGAGTTGGTGTTTGGGAGATTAACGCTCTCATATAATTTGCTTCCATCCTCTAATCGCTCCACTACACACATCTCCGTCGAAAATGGCTTCTTCCCAAGTTCACACTTTCTCAGCCGAAGCTTTGACTCGATGGAAAGAGTTCTATAACCTCTTGGGTCGAGGCTACGCTCACATAGCCGATCATCCCGAAACCGAGGATGAGATCAGAGTCATGTTCGGGGACCTGGACATCACCTCCCTCGAGGGTACCGCGTTGGGGAGGGAATACAATATTTTTCCAACGCTCTTTACGAACTCCTTGGAGGTCTACCGCGCTGCTCATCGGGGAGTTACCGTGGCTCGTGTCTTGCGAGCCCGTTATGAGGATCAGTCCGACCGCCTAGCGTTGGCTGACTACCTGGCCGATAGTCACAAAAAGGCTGTTGAGTTCGCCAAAGAGCGGGTTTCGACATTGCTACGCGAGAGGGGGAATCTGGTGGAGGACTTAGCTCTATCTCTGGCTACCTATGAGCGCGATCGACGTAATGCCCTGCTAAGGAATCGGAGCGAGTGGCTGGAAGAAAGGCTCAACGGCATAAACGAGGATATAACTCGTGAGAATGGACTTGTTCGGGACTTGGAAGCAGTCGCCGAAGATCACGAGACTCAGGTTGTTGCAGTCAATGATGAACGCAAACGCCTCCACCTCAGGCTTGCGGACCATGATACGCGGAGTGGTGCGTATAAACAAAGCATCCATAACCTGGAGGGCCAGCTGGGCTCCTTTGTGTCGTTGATTAGGGCTCACTTCTGCTTTACTTTTCCACCCCAATGAATTGTATGATCTGGTTTGGGCAAGAATGAATGAAAGCCCCTGTGTTTGTTTTAGCTTTTATATGATCCATTTCTTCGAGCATCCGGACATCTTAGACTTGGATGAGCCGATCCATAATAAGTCGAGTAGATGTGTTCTGATTTTCTAACTCACTCATGGTCAGATGAAAGAATAGCCTCAGACTTATCCAAGGAAAGATTTCTTTATGCTACTTGTTTTTCACCTGCAAATGAAAAGACCGAGTCAAAAGGAATAATCTGAAAAAGAAAGCATAGACCCATTTCAATCTTATGCTTGCTCGTAATTAATAATGACAAGAACTTTTACAAGGGTTTTAATCTTGTGCGAAAAGTTTTTATCAATATTCCTCGAAAGAAAGCATACTATTGAAAGGAATGTAATTCACGATAATTGCTTTTGACCAATATTCAGAAGAGCGAATTAGTCAAAAATGCAAGGCATAACGACGTGTTTTTAAATTTAATTGAAGATACGGCATCCAAATCAAGGCCGTTTTGTTAAGAACGAGAGCAATTTGGACATCTATCTCGTCATTAAATTCGAAATAACGTCAATACTCTTGATTAATTATCGTGGATTACTTAGTGACGTATGACATGCATGGACCAATTCAAGTGTATAATTCCTTCTAGCGAAATTGGGGTTGGATTACCCTGTACGACCAAAAAGGTCGTGTAAGATTTTCAACTTTAGTTTCCTCTAAAGGAATTATAAACTTGACTTGGGAGTATTCGGATGATTAGAGAAAATGCCACTATCACATTCCCATGACCCGTCAAAAGAAATACAACCGAGTTCCATCTGAATGTATACACCAATAGATCCCTAATACAATCACTCTAAGGGGTGAGATAGAGAAAGCCTCGATAAAAATAAACCCTATACAAGAGGACTAGTAATGGAAAATGAAACCAAGGAATGTGATCCTAACGTTTAAGGATGCCCCAAGTTCGATCTGTGACTTCCGGATCACTTGCCCCAACTCGTCATCTTCATTGGACGATATCTCAATAATGTCCATAGTAGGCTCCTTTGTTGCTCACTCGGTGTTCGCCATGGGATATCATCCTCCTCGTCTTCTATCAAGGACGTTTGGGAAAAACACATGCATCTATCCTTGAAATGGCATTTAATCTAATCACCAGAATGCAATGAATGAAATGCCTATATTTATATGAACTGTAATAGTTTTGAGGGATAGAGAGTCTTACCAACCCAACTCGTCGACTTATGTGCGATTTTAGGTGTACCAACCGCCCAAAGACATGCGCATGAGACAAGTGATGGTGAACTTCTAAAAATCAGAGGGTTTGGCACCTAAGGTTAAGGTTCCCACCTCGAGTTCTAGAAAGAGCCGATTCCATTGCACAACTATCGTTGCATTGGGACTCAATCCATAGTTCGAAGCGAGCGGAATTGAGAAGTGGATTACCCCGTGTTTTTCCTCACGGAGATTCCATTTTCAATTCCTTCTATTGTGTTCCTAAAGGCGGCGCCTGGGGTTTTAGGCGCGGTTGTGTGTGTCCATGTGTCGTGATCATCACAATGCAAGTCATGCACAACAATTTATCAATCAGCACTTCAAATCATCCACACAACATACATTCCTACGCCACACCTGCGTAAAATAAAGTTAATCACAGACTACACCCCTTATTACTCCAATCTGCAAAAACATATAACACTAATCGTGAGCGGACTTACCTCACCTTCAAGAGCGCCTGTAGGGTTAGAAAAATCACTCAATTTTTATTACGGCCTAAGTCCACTTGAGGTCTAGAACCATAGTTTCTAGAACAAGTCCCCAGCGGAGTCGCCAGCTGTCGCGACCCATCCGGAAGCGGACGCGGCTAATGGATTACCGATCGCGGGTCTTGGATCGGCGCGGGCCCTCCCAGGCCCATACCAAATCGCGGCGGGAGTATTTTTCAAAGGGATTCGACGATAACAGTCGATCGCTTTCGACCTTAGTGTGGTCGTGGTGGCATGTGCAACTTGTGCATGCATTTGGAGTCGCCACCGGTCTTTCTTGGAGGGTAGACCGGAAACCTTATTAACCGATTGGGAGAGATCGATCAATTCTGCGGAACCAGAGATTTTGAGTTCGGGGACTTGGTTACGTTGATGTCATTACCAACGCCCTTTCGGTACCTAACGCGAGTGATTTTCCCTAACTAGGATTTCATGCAGGCGCAATTTTGGGTGAGGTAAGTCTGACTTTGCACATTAACCAGTTTAACATGCTCACGTAATCATAATAAATAAATAGATGCCAATCACATAAACATCTATCCTACGTGGTGATCATGGAATTATGATTTAATGGGTCTCGAGCCAATGAGACCACATTTAATCATTTTAATATTTTAATAACGGAGAGCCGCTCTTCGCTTCTTCTTGGTTTCTTGAACTCTTCAAGAATCGGGCCCCAAAGAGCTCGCCTACTTAAAAGGCTCCTCCACGTAATCCTCGTAGCATTTACATCAACAATTGACTATGCTAAAAATAAAGATTACATGAAAAATAAAAGGAGTACGCAGCCTCCATTTAATAATTACAACCCCAAATATATAAATAATCACCATACATTCATACATACATCAATCACATTGATTAGGGATTTTTCCATGATCACCACCCTTCCACGTAAGTAATAAATTCACAATTTAAAACTTAGGAAGGCACAATAAAAATTCTACGTTGAATCATATTCAGAATTTTTACGTAAAATAAGATAGCCATAAATTTTCGATTCAAAATTGATTTAGTCTCAATTTTTGCTACGTTGATTAATTTAAAATAATCAACCTCCATTAGCCATGTAAGACGAACAATTCGTTAATACATATTGGCCATAGTATTGCAAAAATTGCAAAAAATCAATTAAATGCACGAAAACACCTAAGGATCGGCTCTGATACCACTGTTGGGATCCACGTAACACGTAGCGGAAATAAATAACAACCCATACATGTATCTCCAGAGGCGTACTTCGTGCATTTCAATCGAAAAAAATCACAAAGCCTCAAAGGGAGTAAATAGATTACCTCTCGTAGCGTGCTTGAACGGAGGTGTCGGTTCGATGTTCTTCGATCTCAGCCTCCACAAGTGTTAGGCATCTAGTTCGGACGCACGACCAATTGACGAACGGGGAGACGACGAATAACTCCACAACAATTGTGCTAGCAATATGCGGAATCAATATTCCGAACTTAGTATATTTTGCTCACTCAAGATTATGAGAATATAGAGAGTGTTTGTGTTCTTCTCTCTAAGCTCTCAAAAATTTGCACACTCTACAAAATGTCTCTCCCCTCCCAACCTCAAAACTATTGCCATCCTTTTATAGCCAAAAATACCTTCAAATAAATTGTATTTAAAAATAGCACTAACAATTATAAATTCTATCTAAAAATAGCACTCACAAATAAATGACATTTAAAAATAGCACTAACAATAGCACTCACAATTTATAATACAAAAATGCTATTTAAAAATAGCACTAACAATAGCACTCACAATTTATAATACAAAAATGCTATTTAAAAATAGCACTAACAATTATAAATTCTATCTAATAATAGCACTCACAAATAAATGACATTTAAAAATAGCACTAACAATAGCACTCACAATTTATAATACAAAAATGCTATTTAAAAATAGCACTAACAATAGCACTCACAATTTATAATACAAAAATGCTATTTAAAAATAGCACTAACAATTATAAATTCTATCTAATAATAGCACTCACAATTTATGATAAATAAATGTCATTTAAAAATAGCACTCACAATAGCACTCACAATTTATGATAAATAAATGTCATTTAAAAATAGCACTAACAATAGCACTCACAATTTATAATACAAAAATGCTATTTAAAAATAACACTAACAATAGCACTCACAATACAAAAATGCTAAAAAAAAGCACTAACAAAGGTGTTAAAAATAATAACCATTATTGTTATTACAAGAGTTAAAGAGGTTACCAAACAGTACAAATATGCATAACGTATAAATACGTATGACGTATAAATACGTAGAGCATACGTATACATCCGTGAAACCGGGGACTAATTGAAAGAAAAATATGCAATTAAGCCCTTTTGGTAAAAATTGATTAAATTGGAGGGCAAATTGACCTAATTGCACTTTAAGACTTTTGAATCCAATGTCATAGCTTATAAAAAGTGAGAATTGAAAACTAAAAGACTCGAAAATGATTTTTTTTAGGCTCGGTTCGGGTTTATGTTTGTGAAGGAACATAGTGACCCGAGCCGAATTTTTTAGATTTAAAGTGACACACTTGAAGAGGAAATTAAAACAAAATTATCGAATATTTTTGGGTATTTTTCTGACCACGAATGGTATTTTTTTGATTTTTTGGGTATTTTTATAATTAAATAAACTCGAAAAATATTAAAAATACCGAAAAATATTTTTTGTTCAAAATTGGTTCCTAAGGTTAAACCAAAGCTTCCAAAGTTGATTTTGTGATTTTATGACCTTTTTTATATTTTTAATTAATTTTAAAGAATAAAAATCACAATAATAAATGGTAAAAACTCAGGTGTCAACAGCTGCCCCTCTTTGAGAGGAATCTCGTTAGAGGTTTCTCTCAAAGATAAGGTGGCACCTGATTCCTAACCGACTCAACTGGGAAAATGAGAGAAGAAATGTTATGACATCGGATCCTTAAGCCTATTGATAAAAGCTCAAATCAATCCCCGGTTTGCTCTAACAATTTGAACATGGGCCGGAGTGAGAGAGGCTTACCTGAAGCTCACCTGTCGGATGCTGCCGGTTGCGACGACTTTCAAGAAGATGCCTAGGACTCGTCACAGAAAATCCTAGGGAGATTAACCTCTGACCTGTATGGTAGGTCATACCATTATGGGCTTCCTAATTGGTAGGAACCTAAGGAAGGCGCATCCCCACGCTTTGGGATTTGCTAGAGATTTTAATCCATATGGTGGATCAGACCTTCGTGTTGATCCTTAAGGCGGTATCTACTTCGTGTTGACCCTTGAGGCGGTATCTACCAATAAGTTGACCCTTGAGGCGGTTTCTACCTTGGTTTGACCCTTCAGGCTGTTTCTACCATGAGTTGACCCTTCAGGCGGTTTCTACCTTTGATTTGACCCTTCAGGCGGTTTCTACCTTGTGTTGACCCTTCAGGCGGTATCTACCATGTGTTGACCCTTCAGGAGGTTTCTACCATGAGTTGATCCTTCAGGCGGTATCTACCTTGTGTTGACCCTTTAGGCGGTTTCTACCAAATTTGATTTGACCCTTCAGGCGGTATCTACCTTGTGTTGACCCTTCAGGCGGTATCTACCATGTGTTGACCCTTCAGGCGGTATCTACCTTGTGTTGACCCTTCAGGCGGTATCTACCTTTGATTGACCCTTCAGGCGGTATCTACCTTTGATTGACTTTGAAAAGGGGTCTCATGACGAGAGTTCTCCACGTCCGATGAGATTTCCTGAATTTTGAAAAGGGGGTCTCATGACGAGGGTTCTCCACGTCCGATGAGACTGTTTGAATTTTGAAAAGGGGTCTCATGACGAGGGTTCTCCACGTCCGATGAGATTTCCTGAATTTTGAAAAGGGGTCTCATGACGAGGGTTCTCCACGTCCGGTGAGACTGCCCAAATTTTGAAAAGGGGTCTCATGACGAGGGTTCTCCACGTCCGATGAGACTTCCTGAATTTTGAAAAAGGTGTCTCATGACGAGGGTTCTCCACGTCCGATGAGACTGCCTAAGTTTTGAAAAGGGGGTCCTGGGACGAGGGTTCTCCACGTCATGCTAGGACCGCTTGATTTTTTGAGAAGTGGTCTCATGACGAGGGTTCTCCACGTCCGATGAGACTGACTAAATTTTTTTTAAAAGGGGTCTCATGACGAGGGTTCTCCACGTCCGATGAGACTGCCTAAATTTTGAAAAGGGATCTCATGACGAGGGTTTTCCACGTCCGATGAGACTGCCTAAATTATGAAAAGGGGTCTCATGACGAGGGTTCTCCACGTCCGATGAGACTGTCTGATTTTTGAAAAGGGGTCTCATCCTCACCCATTCTTTTGAAAGATCCCGAAATTTGTCGGGAATTCAATTTTGAAGTAGAGAAAGATTTTATTTTGACAAAGCTTCATTTGATTCTGTTGAGGCGACATTCTGGGAGCTGGGTTCTCCAGGTATCCTGCAGAAGTTTAGGCCTGAAAGATTTTTCTTCACCAAGAAAACGTTAGTAATCTTTGGGAAGACCACGGCCGTCCATTTTGACAAAACCGTATGATTTAAGTTTTAATCGTGAAATGTGAATTTTGATGCTGGGGGTTATCCAAAGCATTCTTGCAACATGCAAATGTGATCACAAATCCCTTGCACGGAAAATCTGGATCAACAGTTTGAAAATTCCAAAAAGAGTTTGTTCAAAACATCAATTGGAATATTTCTCGACAATGAGGTCTTCTCACCTGTTTTGCGATCGTGTTTTTTTATAGGGGATACACTCGATTCCCTACTAACCTGTGCCTAGGTTTTAGGCTCATTCGCAGCGCATACATTTTGATCGGTCGGGAGGTCTTCCACGGGACCGTAATGTTGGGCTTGGATATTGGTCTTCAAGGGGGACTCACTTTTGAGTCAAGGTCATTGAATGAAAGTTTTCACCATCTGCTCCGGGTTTACAAGTCAAGAACCCTGCAAAATGAGAAAGAAATAGTCTTGCTCGTACTTCTTCGAGCTGAGCTGTATGTTAACCCAAGTGTCTTAGTCAGAGAAGACTGTTTCAGGGTTATGATGTTGGTAGGATTGGGGACCGAAAAAGGCTTGTTTTTGGCCCAGAATTCATGACGAGTTTGACATTGGTGATCATTGCTGATTTACCTCCTGTCTTTTCCTTTCTGCATCTTTAGTTTTTGAGGTGTACAACCGATTTTGAGGTGTGCACCAGCTCTTTAGAGAGCGTCCCTTGTTGCATTCAGAGACCGACTCTCTCCATGTCTTTGTTCTGTGCTTGGCAGCATTTGGGGAGCAGCTTTTTTTATTTGACTCCTTTAAGAATTTTTTTTTTTTTTCATCCAAGTTTCACTGGGGATCAAGCAAACAGCTTTCATGAGCATCGGCCTTGCTTTTACCAGGCACTTTGCTTTTTCTCGATGCCGTGGATTTTTCTCATTCATTTTTGAAATCCCACTTTTTCTCATCTTCATAGGATCGCGTTAGACCTATGATCAAAGGTCTAACAAGGTTAAACATTAACTTAGGAATTCTTTTGCAAACCCTAAGTCTTGAACTTCTTCGTTTCTGAAGTGATGCTGCATCCGTCTTGGAATGTGCAATGATCACCAACGGGTTTATGAAATGATTCTGCAGGCTCAACTTGGCTATGCAAAGGATTCGGTGTGTGGGATAGAGAAATGAATGCTTCTCATCATCCTATGGCACTTGGATTACCATATAAACAACACACAAAGATTAATGTTAGTCCGAGCAAGAAATTTCTAACCATTTTCTCCTGATGCTGCTGGACTCACCTCCATTTTGCCCCGATGTGGGGTGGTTCTTGACAGGGTTAAGAATGAAAACCGCCGTTCAAAGGGGTTATCAACGGTCACCTGTAGTGTTTGGGGGATATGAAACGAATGCCTCCGTCGTCCCAACCCATGTAATCGCTGCGAATGGTCCCTACTTCCGTAGGTCCAGATTCTGCTGTCTTATCCGCTCCATTTCTCTCTTAAGTGTGTATAGGACGTGTTTGGACTAGGCTTTGCCTCTCGTCTTTTGAGAAAACGTCCTTTTGAAAGTTTTGAACAACTTTTGATTGGAAAAATCTCTTTCGTTTTCTCCAAAAATTTTGCCCGTCAATGGGATTTTATGATGCCCAATGCATGTTCAGATAACCTCATGTTTCAAAACATGAATGCCAATGAAGTTAGAATCCTATGTCTTTTCTAGACATCAGATTCTAAAAGCTTTTCTTTTCTTCTCTATTTTTTATTCAACATTTTCAATGGATTGGGGAAAGGGATACTTACCTGTCCCCCGCGGCTGGAGATCCCCTCGGTCGTGTGCCCCTGCGAGTGCACACAGGTTGTCAAAATTTGTCCTCCTTGATGGTGAGTCCCTATCAAGGATAAATAGCAAGTGTTAACTCATATTCCCAAATTGAAGACAAATTGGGACAATACAACTTTACTCTTGGTTCTCATCCCGTTCTGACGTCGCGTATTGATATGAACCACGTCTATCAAATCCGCTTATCCATGCTTGGAATATTTGCAATATCAATGGTTCAGCTGCCCCCGGTTGGGCAACGTCTGTTTTGTTATTTGAACAGATGGCTCCTTGGGTGATTTATCCACGTTTAACACCTGAGAAGGGAAAGAAATGAGACATTACTTTGGTATTCGGTTGAAGATCGTTTAGGAACGATACATCGTTTTACCAAATGGGAGGCTTCGTGACCAAACGTATTTCGTGCTGAATGGGGGTAGATCCCATTATGCTCCGCGGGTGATAGTCATCGTTCATGGAATTTGCTCCACGGATTAAGTGATTAATCCATGGCCCTTGGCTCGAAGACGTTCAAAGGGTAATGTTGACACTCAGAGCGGTTAGTTTTCAGCGTTAATTACAATGTTCCCGCGGGAACTTTACAACGAAATCCGTAACACATTCATTCGATGTATTCACCTCTCACTCTCCTGAGCCTTCTAATGATTTAGCACACGAGCTTCGAACCAGATGTCCGGTCGCCGGTACCGGTCACGACTGCGAAGATGCACTTGTTCCAAAATGCTTGACCCATAGGCTGAGTTGCTCATTCAGGAGATCGTCCGACCGCTCGAGTCGTCCAAGTTGAGCATCCTTAATTGCTGGTGACGGACTTCTCCCACTTTCGGCATGAACAACCTGGTTTCTCGGTTTATGCGTGATCCACACGCCGAGTTGCTCACTGAGGGACTCGCTTGAAATTTCAAGCCATTGACGCCCAAGTCGGGCATCCTCAACCGTTGGCGATGGGTTCCTCACACTACTTTCGACATGAACAACCTCACTTCTCGAGTTGGTATTTTCATCGTTGTCCAGTAGGTTTGTACCCGATGCTGGATTCGCCGTAGGAATAACACTAACGATCGGTTGGTGCTCAAATTGGGGAGTCCATACCTGCTGAAATTGTTGTACATACTCTTGGGGAGTACCAGGGTAACTCAGGGGGGAATTCAGCCGATCGAACCAAGAATAGATGTTTTCAAGGAGATCGTCTGAACCATCGAGCGACTGACACTCAGGTTGAGTATTGTTGACTACTGGAGAAGGAATCTTTTTGCCATTTTCGTCATGGACCACCTGATTCTTCGAGCCGGAATCTCCGTAATCGTCTCGCAAGATTGTATGTGCATCTCCTGCCAGTGTTAGATCCGCTGTAGGACTAGTATTAACGGCCAGTCGGTGCTCAGACTGGGGAGTCCCGATTTGCTGAAATTGGGGTACATACTCCTGAGGAGTACTGGGATAACCCATGGGAGTACTCTGATTGATGCCTGAACAATCGACCGTGTAATTGTCAGTCCCATCGGTGTTAAGAGGTGATTGGATGCTTCCTGCTTCATGAGGATTGCGATCACAGCCATGCTCATCGTTTAAACTTGAACTGCCTCTCTCTTGGTCTAGCGCCACTCGTCCATCTCTCAGTAGTCTTTTGTAGCACCAAAGGTGGTTCCTGACTTTATTTCTATCCAATTCCGGCATGTTCATGATCTTGAGTATGCGCGATGGGCGAGCCAAACTGATCCCTAACTGTTGAACTGCATCAACAAATTTGCTATGAAGCTCCGAGGTCCAATAAAACCTTGTTTTCTTGCTAGCCGAAGTAGGGTTGGCAACTCGGCGGCTACTCTTCGTGGAATCTGGTCGTGTTGAACCGCCTCTATCTCGGTCTAGCGACGCTCGTCCATCTCTCAGTAGTTTCTTGTAGCGCCAAAGGTGATTCTTGACCATATTTTTAGTCAGTCCCGGCACGTTCATGATTTCGAGTATGCGCAATGGGCAAGCAAAACTGATCCCCAACTGTTGAACTGCATCAACAAATTTGCTATGAAACTCCGGGGTCCAACGAAATCTTATTTTCTTGCTAGCCGAAGTGGTGTCAGCAACTTGGCGGTTACTCTTCTCGGAATCTGGTCGTGTTGGAGGTTGCTCTGGAGGGGATTTAGTGGTCTCAGATCGGCTGGTCATGATGGTGAGTTCATCATCGAGCGGACCCGACTTGTCATGACGCATGTTCCCTTCCACAATGGGCGTCGACTTTGACCTTATAGCACTAGTTTCCTCTTGTAGATCCTCGGCGGTACCCGCCTGTTCCGAAAGATGTTGCGAAGGGCATTGCAACAAATGAGCATTATAAACCCCCAGATCTGGCTCTTCAGTGAATACTCCGTCCGTGGGAACAGGGTTACCGCACTCCAGGCAAATAGCGATGCTTAGAGCTTTTTTGTACTGAGTGTTTTTTATTCGAAGCTTTTCATTTTCCTCCCTTACAACCGCTAACTCGTGCCGATCGCGTTGCTGCTTCAGCCGGGTTCGTTTGTTTTCAAACCAGCACTTGACCTTCCGAGGCTCCCACCCTATCTCCTGGCCCATTTTGATTTTCTGTTCCATGTCCGGATAGGGGTATTCCCTGAAAAACAATTCGAGTTTATGGACTTGACCTGAAGTGTTGCGTTTGAGATATTCCCCTTTCTGACGCTGATAACCGTCGCGGGTACTGTTCTCGTTAACCAAGCCGCGGGTTTCATCATTAGAAGGATCGGTCTCCATGGCCCTCGTGTCAGGTTCGGTCCTGAGATCTTCAAACTCTTCCAGCAGCTCAAGCTCGGAGACCTCCAAGTCTGGCGCTTCCAGTAAATGACAGAATCCCTTGAACATTTTGACCGGGATATCACTGTTTGATTTTCCGTTAACTCAGCTTTCTTTGTTCCTCCTTGGATCTTCACTTTCTCTGCAAATTCTGAGAGGTTAAAGGAGCCGGATCACCGTTCTTCGATCAAAGGTGATGGCTACCCGACGAGCGCTCTTCTCAATGTTTCGAGATTCCCACTTCGTCCTTTTGTGATGGCTACTTGACGAGCGTTTTTCTCAAGGCTTCGTAATTCCCACTTTGTCCTTTTTTGCTCTTTTCTACGTGAACGGAGCCTGAAGATCTCTTGCGTTGATTTCGCTTTGTCGAGCACTACGCTTGTCCCCCTGGCCCAGTCTCTAGAGTAACAAGCCTGCCCACCTTTCGGCGCCATTATGTTTCGCAAAACCCGAGATCACAGGACGGTGGTGGATTCGTGACTCATCGGGGATGCATTAACGAAACCCGCTTGGCTCTACTGCACATAAAATATTATTACCACTTCTCCCTGTACTCGAGCATTTATAAGGTGATAGATTGATGTCAAGAAGATTAACACTTTAGCCTTATCAGACTCAGCCTCTCAAACACTCTTCACATTCTCACTCTCTTCTCCGTCATTCCATCGCATATGGATTCCTCCTCTATGCCTGTTGCCTTACCTGAAGCTTCGACCCAATGGGAGAGATTTTACCACCTCTTGGGTAGGGGTTATGGCTACATAAACAATCATCCTGAAGCTGAGGTTGAAGTTCGTACTCTGATTCCGGCCCTGGATACTGCGTGTATTGAAGGTACGAAACTGCAAAGGGAGTTTGTGATCTTCCCAACTCTCTTTAACAATTTCATGCAGGCTTACGAAGTTGCTAGCCGGGAGGTCACTTTGGCTGGTATCGTGCGAGCCCGTTATCAGGACCGAACTGAGTCCCTGATGTTGGCCATGCTGACGGCCGATAACCATAAAAGGGCTGTTGAATACGCCCACGCCCAGGTTTCGATGCTGGTCCGTGAGAGGGACAACTTGGTGGAGCGTCTGGCTCTTTTTGACACCGCCTTTGAGCAAGACCAGCACAACTTCGTGCTGAGGTTCCAGTGTGCCTGGTTGGAGGAAAGGCTTGAAGACCTGAGCATGGATATAGCTCGCGGGAGGGTACTGGCTCATGACTTAGAGCTTGAGTTCGAGTACTATGACACCAAGGTGAACGAACTTAAGGAGAAATGTCGTCTCCTTTTCTTCAAGCTTGTAGACCTCGATTCCCGGAGTGTGGGTTGTAAGCAAGGCATGGATAGCATGGAGAGTCAGTTAAGCTTTTTTGTGATGCTTGTCAGAACTCATTTTGGGTTTACTGCTCCCCCTCAGTGATCCACTTATAAACTTTCCTGCTGAATAAATGCGAGTTTGTTTATATATGCTCTTTCATTCTGCATTGTTGACTAGCCAAGAAAGGTTTTTGCTTTCGGATCTACGCGACTCCTTTTTCGCCTGTGTCAACAGATTGACTACGCATCATTCTCACAGCCCGACGCTTTATATTTGATTGACATGAATGCCTCGTGAGAAATAGATTTGTAGTTGCTCGAAACTTAAAGATTGCCCCTGATTTTGCGGTCATTGCGTTTGGGGCCGCTAGTAATCTTTCACTTTCGAGCTCGATCACATTCTGCTAGTAACTCATGCTATCAATTCTGCCTTCACGCGTCGGGGCTGATTTTACCTTGAACTTAATAACAAGGAATTACCGTATACACACGAGATGACGTTTGCGAAAAACATTATGCAGAATCAACTCTAGCTATTGAAGAAACAAACGCATGCACCGATGAGAACTTTACATTAGGAGATACATCCTTCTCGCGTACATCCCCTTCTTTCTTGGGGCATGTCCAATGACTAACCAGTCTGGCCTCAGCTTAGGTGTGCCATTACCAAGTGCAGATCATGGTTGCCAACCTTTAATAGCTTCCAACTGATCGAACCAGGTATCAAGTCCTTCATCGAAGAAATCACCCGACCCCTCGAACGATTGATGTGTAGGTTGAGCTGCATCGCCCGACGGGTTCTTCGAACTGGAACCTCCATCTTTGTCTGGGATTATAAGAGGAGATTTGATCGATTGACTACCACAAGCATCTCCCACTTGGGGATTAGGGAAATAAGAGTGCTCCAAGCTTTCTCCCATTAGATCATCTGAAGCCATATGCTCTGATTGGGCAAACCCTTGAGCACTGGGCGTGGTGGGCTGATCTGCGACAGGATGAACACTGACTAGCTGCTGCTCGGACGGAGGAGTGCTTACTCGTTGCACTTGTGATGCGTGTTCTTGAGGAATATCGAAATGACTCGCGAGGATATCCTGATCAAATCCCCAATAGTCGTCCAGATTCGACCGGGCCTCATTTGTCATAAGGGTGCTGTGTTCGCAGCCGAGTCTATTGCTCGGATTCAGTTCTGCATAACGCTGTCCTAACGCCCTTCTGTAGCAACCAAGGTGATTCGCGACTAATTGCTTGATAAGTCCTGGTACGTTCATGACCCTAAGTATGCTTGTCGGACCTATGAAGTCGAGTCCTATCTGTCGAACTGCGTCCAAGAACTTGAGATGAAGCTCCGGGGGCCAAGTGAATTTCTTCTTCTCGTCGTCCAGAGTGGCGTAGATAGCCTGCCGACTAACCTCTAACTCCTCTTGAACCGTATCTGATCTTACCGGAAGCTGTTGTGGAGGAGATTCATGGGCTTCGATGAGGTGACTCCGATCATAACGACACGTATCTTCTTCTTCCGAAGACACTGGTATAATTTCTGTAGGATCGATCTGCTCATGCGCGCCATTAGCAGGATCTGATTGTACCGGAGATGGCTCAAGGGAGCAGGGGGATAAATGAGCACCTTCCATCTTCGTAGAAGGCTTACTGGGGAACAATTTACTGAGGGTGGTAGGGCCACCGCAGTCAGGGCAGGTAATAGTACTGAGAATTTTCTCATACCACATGTTTTCCATTTGAAGGTTTTGGTTCTGCTCTTTTAGGGCCGTGATCTCCTTACGCCTGTGTTGGACACCTAGTCTGAAACGTCTATTCTGAAACCAAAAATGGATTCTCATAGGATTCATTCCCAGCTTCTGGCCCAATTCAATCTTTTGTTCCTCGTTTGGGCAAGGGCATTCATCGAAGAAAGCTTCAAGCTCCTGGATTTCTTTCCGAGCGTAGCGCTGGCGACTTTTTCTTTTCCGGGGTTGAGCGTCGTGGCCACTGCCGTCGTCACCACTGCGATCTTGATGTTCGTCACCGGCGATGTTGAGTTCCATGGCTTCGATGTCGAATCTGATTCTAGAGAATTTGAGGTCTTTCAACGAACTCGTCACTCGGGGTTCTCTGTTCTCTTTTGTATACTCGCTCTTTCGATTTGTTGCCTCCTTTTCCTCGAAAGCTAGGTCTGTTCAGCGTTCTGTTTTTGAAACGACGGAACTGTTTACCTCCTGCTCAGCTTTCCGACACGAAGGGGTAACCAAATCCTTCCGCGGCTTCTTCGATAGTAGCGCTCGCCTTTCACTTTTCCTCGATAGTCATGCCTGTTCAGCACTGTCTTCTCTTTTTAAGTGGCAGAGCTGTTCACTCGCCGCCCAGCTTTATGCGTGATGGAACAACACAATCCTTTCGCGGCTTCTTCGATAGTTGCGCTCGCCTTTCACTTTTCCTCAATAGTCATGCCTGTTCAGCACTGTCTTCTCTTTTTAAGTGGCAGAGCTGTTCACTCGCCGCCCAGCTTCATGCGTGATGGAACAACACAATCCTTTCGCGGCTTCTTCGATAGTTGCGCTCGCCTTTCACTTTTCCTCAATAGTCATGCCTGTTCAGCACTGTCTTCTCTTTTTAAGTGGCAGAGCTGTTCACTCGCCGCCCAGCTTCATGCGTGATGGAACAACACAATCCTTTCGCGGCTTCTTCGATAGTTGCGCTCGCCTCCCTCCCAGCTTTAATAATGGCGAGACCGAATTTGTCAGGCCTGAAATTGCGGATCAGGACATGTCTGATGATTCACGGGAGGAGCAGCCCTCGCTTTACATTAATTAACCCGGCTCCACAAGCATTATTGCTGCAACTTTTCTCCACTCTCGAGACGCTATAAAATGCGGAGTTGGTGTTTGGGAGATTAACGCTCTCATATAATTTGCTTCCATCCTCTAATCGCTCCACTACACACATCTCCGTCGAAAATGGCTTCTTCCCAAGTTCACACTTTCTCAGCCGAAGCTTTGACTCGATGGAAAGAGTTCTATAACCTCTTGGGTCGAGGCTACGCTCACATAGCCGATCATCCCGAAACCGAGGATGAGATCAGAGTCATGTTCGGGGACCTGGACATCACCTCCCTCGAGGGTACCGCGTTGGGGAGGGAATACAATATTTTTCCAACGCTCTTTACGAACTCCTTGGAGGTCTACCGCGCTGCTCATCGGGGAGTTACCGTGGCTCGTGTCTTGCGAGCCCGTTATGAGGATCAGTCCGACCGCCTAGCGTTGGCTGACTACCTGGCCGATAGTCACAAAAAGGCTGTTGAGTTCGCCAAAGAGCGGGTTTCGACATTGCTACGCGAGAGGGGGAATCTGGTGGAGGACTTAGCTCTATCTCTGGCTACCTATGAGCGCGATCGACGTAATGCCCTGCTAAGGAATCGGAGCGAGTGGCTGGAAGAAAGGCTCAACGGCATAAACGAGGATATAACTCGTGAGAATGGACTTGTTCGGGACTTGGAAGCAGTCGCCGAAGATCACGAGACTCAGGTTGTTGCAGTCAATGATGAACGCAAACGCCTCCACCTCAGGCTTGCGGACCATGATACGCGGAGTGGTGCGTATAAACAAAGCATCCATAACCTGGAGGGCCAGCTGGGCTCCTTTGTGTCGTTGATTAGGGCTCACTTCTGCTTTACTTTTCCACCCCAATGAATTGTATGATCTGGTTTGGGCAAGAATGAATGAAAGCCCCTGTGTTTGTTTTAGCTTTTATATGATCCATTTCTTCGAGCATCCGGACATCTTAGACTTGGATGAGCCGATCCATAATAAGTCGAGTAGATGTGTTCTGATTTTCTAACTCACTCATGGTCAGATGAAAGAATAGCCTCAGACTTATCCAAGGAAAGATTTCTTTATGCTACTTGTTTTTCACCTGCAAATGAAAAGACCGAGTCAAAAGGAATAATCTGAAAAAGAAAGCATAGACCCATTTCAATCTTATGCTTGCTCGTAATTAATAATGACAAGAACTTTTACAAGGGTTTTAATCTTGTGCGAAAAGTTTTTATCAATATTCCTCGAAAGAAAGCATACTATTGAAAGGAATGTAATTCACGATAATTGCTTTTGACCAATATTCAGAAGAGCGAATTAGTCAAAAATGCAAGGCATAACGACGTGTTTTTAAATTTAATTGAAGATACGGCATCCAAATCAAGGCCGTTTTGTTAAGAACGAGAGCAATTTGGACATCTATCTCGTCATTAAATTCGAAATAACGTCAATACTCTTGATTAATTATCGTGGATTACTTAGTGACGTATGACATGCATGGACCAATTCAAGTGTATAATTCCTTCTAGCGAAATTGGGGTTGGATTACCCTGTACGACCAAAAAGGTCGTGTAAGATTTTCAACTTTAGTTTCCTCTAAAGGAATTATAAACTTGACTTGGGAGTATTCGGATGATTAGAGAAAATGCCACTATCACATTCCCATGACCCGTCAAAAGAAATACAACCGAGTTCCATCTGAATGTATACACCAATAGATCCCTAATACAATCACTCTAAGGGGTGAGATAGAGAAAGCCTCGATAAAAATAAACCCTATACAAGAGGACTAGTAATGGAAAATGAAACCAAGGAATGTGATCCTAACGTTTAAGGATGCCCCAAGTTCGATCTGTGACTTCCGGATCACTTGCCCCAACTCGTCATCTTCATTGGACGATATCTCAATAATGTCCATAGTAGGCTCCTTTGTTGCTCACTCGGTGTTCGCCATGGGATATCATCCTCCTCGTCTTCTATCAAGGACGTTTGGGAAAAACACATGCATCTATCCTTGAAATGGCATTTAATCTAATCACCAGAATGCAATGAATGAAATGCCTATATTTATATGAACTGTAATAGTTTTGAGGGATAGAGAGTCTTACCAACCCAACTCGTCGACTTATGTGCGATTTTAGGTGTACCAACCGCCCAAAGACATGCGCATGAGACAAGTGATGGTGAACTTCTAAAAATCAGAGGGTTTGGCACCTAAGGTTAAGGTTCCCACCTCGAGTTCTAGAAAGAGCCGATTCCATTGCACAACTATCGTTGCATTGGGACTCAATCCATAGTTCGAAGCGAGCGGAATTGAGAAGTGGATTACCCCGTGTTTTTCCTCACGGAGATTCCATTTTCAATTCCTTCTATTGTGTTCCTAAAGGCGGCGCCTGGGGTTTTAGGCGCGGTTGTGTGTGTCCATGTGTCGTGATCATCACAATGCAAGTCATGCACAACAATTTATCAATCAGCACTTCAAATCATCCACACAACATACATTCCTACGCCACACCTGCGTAAAATAAAGTTAATCACAGACTACACCCCTTATTACTCCAATCTGCAAAAACATATAACACTAATCGTGAGCGGACTTACCTCACCTTCAAGAGCGCCTGTAGGGTTAGAAAAATCACTCAATTTTTATTACGGCCTAAGTCCACTTGAGGTCTAGAACCATAGTTTCTAGAACAAGTCCCCAGCGGAGTCGCCAGCTGTCGCGACCCATCCGGAAGCGGACGCGGCTAATGGATTACCGATCGCGGGTCTTGGATCGGCGCGGGCCCTCCCAGGCCCATACCAAATCGCGGCGGGAGTATTTTTCAAAGGGATTCGACGATAACAGTCGATCGCTTTCGACCTTAGTGTGGTCGTGGTGGCATGTGCAACTTGTGCATGCATTTGGAGTCGCCACCGGTCTTTCTTGGAGGGTAGACCGGAAACCTTATTAACCGATTGGGAGAGATCGATCAATTCTGCGGAACCAGAGATTTTGAGTTCGGGGACTTGGTTACGTTGATGTCATTACCAACGCCCTTTCGGTACCTAACGCGAGTGATTTTCCCTAACTAGGATTTCATGCAGGCGCAATTTTGGGTGAGGTAAGTCTGACTTTGCACATTAACCAGTTTAACATGCTCACGTAATCATAATAAATAAATAGATGCCAATCACATAAACATCTATCCTACGTGGTGATCATGGAATTATGATTTAATGGGTCTCGAGCCAATGAGACCACATTTAATCATTTTAATATTTTAATAACGGAGAGCCGCTCTTCGCTTCTTCTTGGTTTCTTGAACTCTTCAAGAATCGGGCCCCAAAGAGCTCGCCTACTTAAAAGGCTCCTCCACGTAATCCTCGTAGCATTTACATCAACAATTGACTATGCTAAAAATAAAGATTACATGAAAAATAAAAGGAGTACGCAGCCTCCATTTAATAATTACAACCCCAAATATATAAATAATCACCATACATTCATACATACATCAATCACATTGATTAGGGATTTTTCCATGATCACCACCCTTCCACGTAAGTAATAAATTCACAATTTAAAACTTAGGAAGGCACAATAAAAATTCTACGTTGAATCATATTCAGAATTTTTACGTAAAATAAGATAGCCATAAATTTTCGATTCAAAATTGATTTAGTCTCAATTTTTGCTACGTTGATTAATTTAAAATAATCAACCTCCATTAGCCATGTAAGACGAACAATTCGTTAATACATATTGGCCATAGTATTGCAAAAATTGCAAAAAATCAATTAAATGCACGAAAACACCTAAGGATCGGCTCTGATACCACTGTTGGGATCCACGTAACACGTAGCGGAAATAAATAACAACCCATACATGTATCTCCAGAGGCGTACTTCGTGCATTTCAATCGAAAAAAAATCACAAAGCCTCAAAGGGAGTAAATAGATTACCTCTCGTAGCGTGCTTGAACGGAGGTGTCGGTTCGATGTTCTTCGATCTCAGCCTCCACAAGTGTTAGGCATCTAGTTCGGACGCACGACCAATTGACGAACGGGGAGACGACGAATAACTCCACAACAATTGTGCTAGCAATATGCGGAATCAATATTCCGAACTTAGTATATTTTGCTCACTCAAGATTATGAGAATATAGAGAGTGTTTGTGTTCTTCTCTCTAAGCTCTCAAAAATTTGCACACTCTACAAAATGTCTCTCCCCTCCCAACCTCAAAACTCTTGCCATCCTTTTATAGCCAAAAATACCTTCAAATAAATTGTATTTAAAAATAGCACTAACAATTATAAATTCTATCTAAAAATAGCACTCACAAATAAATGACATTTAAAAATAGCACTAACAATAGCACTCACAATTTATAATACAAAAATGCTATTTAAAAATAGCACTAACAATAGCACTCACAATTTATAATACAAAAATGCTATTTAAAAATAGCACTAACAATTATAAATTCTATCTAATAATAGCACTCACAAATAAATGACATTTAAAAATAGCACTAACAATAGCACTCACAATTTATAATACAAAAATGCTATTTAAAAATAGCACTAACAATAGCACTCACAATTTATAATACAAAAATGCTATTTAAAAATAGCACTAACAATTATAAATTCTATCTAATAATAGCACTCACAATTTATGATAAATAAATGTCATTTAAAAATAGCACTCACAATAGCACTCACAATTTATGATAAATAAATGTCATTTAAAAATAGCACTAACAATAGCACTCACAATTTATAATACAAAAATGCTATTTAAAAATAACACTAACAATAGCACTCACAATACAAAAATGCTAAAAAAAAGCACTAACAAAGGTGTTAAAAATAATAACCATTATTGTTATTACAAGAGTTAAAGAGGTTACCAAACAGTACAAATATGCATAACGTATAAATACGTATGACGTATAAATACGTAGAGCATACGTATACATCCGTGAAACCGGGGACTAATTGAAAGAAAAATATGCAATTAAGCCCTTTTGGTAAAAATTGATTAAATTGGAGGGCAAATTGACCTAATTGCACTTTAAGACTTTAGAATCCAATGTCATAGCTTATAAAAAGTGAGAATTGAAAACTAAAAGACTCGAAAATGATTTTTTTTTAGGCTCGGTTCGGGTTTATGTTTGTGAAGGAACATAGTGACCCGAGCCGAATTTTTTAGATTTAAAGTGACAAACTTGAAGAGGAAATTAAAACAAAATTATCGAATATTTTTGGGTATTTTTCTGACCACGAATGGTATTTTTTTGATTTTTTGGGTATTTTTATAATTAAATAAACTCGAAAAATATTAAAAATACCGAAAAATATTTTTTGTTCAAAATTGGTTCCTAAGGTTAAACCAAAGCTTCCAAAGTTGATTTTGTGATTTTATGACCTTTTTTTATATTTTTAATTAATTTTAAAGAATAAAAATCACAATAATAAATGGTAAAAACTCAGGTGTCAACAAGCTCGATCACATTCTGCTAGTAACTCATGCTATCAATTCTGCCTTCACGCGTCGAGGCTGATTTTACCTTGAACTTAATAACAAGGAATTACCGTATACACACGAGATGACGTTTGCGAAAAACATTATGCATAATCAACTCTAGCTATTGAAGAAACAAACGCATGCACCGATGAGAACTTTACAATAGGAGATACATCCTTCTCGCGTACATCCCCTTCTTTCTTGGGGCATGTCCAATGACTAACCAGTCTGGCCTCAGCTTAGGTGTGCCATTACCAAGTGCAGATCATGGTTGCCAACCTTTAATAGCTTCCAACTGATCGAACCAGGTATCAAGTCCTTCATCGAAGAAATCACCCGACCCCTCGAACGATTGATGTGTAGGTTGAGCTGCATCGCCCGACGGGTTCTTCGAACTGGAACCTCCATCTTTGTCTGGGATTATAAGAGGAGATTTGATCGATTGACTACCACAAACATCTCCCACTTGGGGATTAGGGAAATAAGAGTGCTCCAAGCTTTCTCCCATTAGATCATCTGAAGCCATATGCTCTGATTGGGCAAACCCTTGAGCACTGGGCGTGGTGGGCTGATCTGCGACAGGATGAACACTGACTAGCTGCTGCTCGGACGGAGGAGTGCTTACTCGTTGCACTTGTGATGCGTGTTCTTGAGGAATATCGAAATGACTCGCGAGGATATCCTGATCAAATCCCCAATAGTCGTCCAGATTCGACCGGGCCTCATTTGTCATAAGGGTGCTGGGTTCGCAGCCGAGTCTATTGCTCGGATTCAGTTCTGCATAACGCTGTCCTAACGCCCTTCTGTAGCAACCAAGGTGATTCGCGACTAATTGCTTGGTAAGTCCCGGTACGTTCATGACCCTAAGTATGCTTGTCGGACCTATGAAGTCGAGTCCTATCTGTCGAACTGCGTCCAAGAACTTGAGATGAAGCTCCGGGGGCCAAGTGAATTTCTTCTTCTCGTCGTCCAGAGTGGCGTAGATAGCCTGCCGACTAACCTCTAACTCCTCTTGAACCGTATCTGATCTTACCGGAAGCTGTTATGGAGGAGATTCATGGGCTTCGATGAGGTGACTCCGATCATAACGACACGTATCTTCTTCCTCCGAAGACACTGGTATAATTTCTGTAGGATCGATCTGCTCATGCGCGCCATTAGCAGGATCTGATTGTACCGGAGATGGCTCAAGGGAGCAGGGGGATAAATGAGCACCTTCCATCTTCGTAGAAGGCTTACTGGGGAACAATTTACTGAGGGTGGTAGGGCCACCGCAGTCAGGGCAGGTAATAGTACTGAGAATTTTCTCATACCACATGTTTTCCATTTGAAGGTTTTGGTTCTGCTCTTTTAGGGCCGTGATCTCCTTACGCCTGTGTTGGACACCTAGTCTGAAACGTCTATTCTGAAACCAAAAATGGATTCTCATAGGATTCATTCCCAGCTTCTGGCCCAATTCAATCTTTTGTTCCTCGTTTGGGCAAGGGCATTCATCGAAGAAAGCTTCAAGCTCCTGGATTTCTTTCCGAGCGTAGCGCTGGCGACTTTTTCTTTTCCGGGGTTGAGCGTCGTGGCCACTGCCGTCGTCACCACTGCGATCTTGATGTTCGTCACCGGCGATGTTGAGTTCCATGGCTTCGATGTCGAATCTGATTCTAGAGAATTTGAGGTCTTTCAACGAACTCGTCACTCGGGGTTCTCTGTTCTCTTTTGTATACTCGCTCTTTCGATTTGTTGCCTCCTTTTCCTCGAAAGCTAGGTCTGTTCAGCGTTCTGTTTTTGAAACGACGGAACTGTTTACCTCCTGCTCAGCTTTCCGACACGAAGGGGTAACCAAATCCTTCCGCGGCTTCTTCGATAGTAGCGCTCGCCTTTCACTTTTCCTCGATAGTCATGCCTGTTCAGCACTGTCTTCTCTTTTTAAGTGGCAGAGCTGTTCACTCGCCGCCCAGCTTTATGCGTGATGGAACAACACAATCCTTTCGCGGCTTCTTCGATAGTTGCGCTCGCCTTTCACTTTTCCTCAATAGTCATGCCTGTTCAGCACTGTCTTCTCTTTTTAAGTGGCAGAGCTGTTCACTCGCCGCCCAGCTTCATGCGTGATGGAACAACACAATCCTTTCAGCACTGTCTTCTCTTTTTAAGTGGCAGAGCTGTTCACTCGCCGCCCAGCTTCATGCGTGATGGAACAACACAATCCTTTCGCGGCTTCTTCGATAGTTAGGCTCGCCTTTCACTTTTCCTCAATAGTCATGCCTGTTCAGCACTGTCTTCTCTTTTTAAGTGGCAGAGCTGTTCACTCGCCGCCCAGCTTCATGCGTGATGGAACAACACAATCCTTTCGCGGCTTCTTCGATAGTTGCGTTCGCCTCCCTCCCAGCTTTAATAATGGCAAGACCGAATTTGTCAGGCCTGAAATTGCGGATCAGGACATGTCTGATGATTCACGGGAGGAGCAGCCCTCGCTTTACATTAATTAACCCGGCTCCACAAGCATTATTGCTGCAACTTTTCTCCACTCTCGAGACGCTATAAAATGCGGAGTTGGTGTTTGGGAGATTAACGCTCTCATATAATTTGCTTCCATCCTCTAATCGCTCCACTACACACATCTCCGTCGAAAAATGGCTTCTTCCCAAGTTCACACTTTCTCAGCCGAAGCTTTGACTCGATGGAAAGAGTTCTATAACCTCTTGGGTCGAGGCTACGCTCACATAGCCGATCATCCCGAAACTGAGGATGAGATCAGAGTCATGTTCGGGGACCTGGACATCACCTCCCTCGAGGGTACCGCGTTGGGGAGGGAATACAATATTTTTCCAACGCTCTTTACGAACTCCTTGGAGGTCTACCGCGCTGCTCATCGGGGAGTTACCGTGGCTCGTGTCTTGCGAGCCCGTTATGAGGATCAGTCCGACCGCCTAGCGTTGGCTGACTACCTGGCCGATAGTCACAAAAAGGCTGTTGAGTTCGCCAAAGAGCGGGTTTCGACATTGCTACGCGAGAGGAGGAATCTGGTGGAGGACTTAGCTCTATCTCTGGCTACCTATGAGCGCGATCGACGTAATGCCCTGCTAAGGAATCGGAGCGAGTGGCTGGAAGAAAGGCTCAACGGCATAAACGAGGATATAACTCGTGAGAATGGACTTGTTCGGGACTTGGAAGCAGTCGCCGAAGATCACGAGACTCAGGTTGTTGCAGTCAATGATGAACGCAAACGCCTCCACCTCAGGCTTGCGGACCATG
Source organism: Rhodomyrtus psidioides (assembly GCA_021437785.1). Lineage (NCBI taxonomy): Eukaryota > Viridiplantae > Streptophyta > Magnoliopsida > Myrtales > Myrtaceae > Rhodomyrtus > Rhodomyrtus psidioides. The sequence continues at coordinate 3,414,307 of JAILYB010000059.1, read as the reverse complement.
ATACGCGGAGTGGTGCGTATAAACAAAGCATCCATAACCTGGAGGGCCAGCTGGGCTCCTTTGTGTCGTTGATTAGGGCTCACTTCTGCTTTACTTTTCCACCCCAATGAATTGTATGATCTGGTTTGGGCAAGAATGAATGAAAGCCCCTGTGTTTGTTTTAGCTTTTATATGATCCATTTCTTCGAGCATCCGGACATCTTAAACTTGGATGAGCCGATCCATAATAAGTCGAGTAGATGTGTTCTGATTTTCTAACTCACTCATGGTCAGATGAAAGAATAGCCTCAGACTTATCCAAAAAAAGATTTCTTTATGCTACTTGTTTTTCACCTGCAAATGAAAAGACCGAGTCAAAAGGAATAATCTGAAAAAGAAAGCATAGACCCCTTTCAATCTTATGCTTGCTCGTAATTAATAATGACAAGAACTTTTACAAGGGTTTTAATCTTGTGCGAAAAGTTTTTATCAATATTCCTCGAAAGAAAGCATACTATTGAAAGGAATGTAATTCACGATAATTGCTTTTGACCAATATTCAGAAGAGCGAATTAGTCAAAAATGCAAGGCATAACGACGTGTTTTTAAATTTAATTGAAGATACGGCATCCAAATCAAGGCCGTTTTGTTAAGAACGAGAGCAATTTGGACATCTATCTCGTCATTAAATTCGAAATAACGTCAATACTCTTGATCAATTATCGTGGATTACTTAGTGACGTATGACATGCATGGACCAATTCAAGTGTATAATTCCTTCTAGCGAAATTGGGGTTGGATTACCCTGTACGACCAAAAAGGTCGTGTAAGATTTTCAACTTGAGTTTCCTCTAAAGGAATTATAAACTTGACTTGGGAGTATTCGGATGATTAGAGAAAATGCCACTATCACATTCCCATGACCCGTCAAAAGAAATACAACCGAGTTCCATCTGAATGTATACACCAGTAGATCCCTAATACAATCACTCTAAGGGGTGAGATAGAGAAAGCCTCGATAAAAATAAACCCTATACAAGAGGACTAGTAATGGAAAATGAAACCAAGGAATGTGATCCTAACGTTTAAGGATGCCCCAAGTTCGATCTGTGACTTCCGGATCACTTGCCCCAACTCGTCATCTTCATTGGACGATATCTCAATAATGTCCATAGTAGGCTCCTTTGTTGCTCACTCGGTGTTCGCCATGGGATATCATCCTCCTCGTCTTCTATCAAGGACGTTTGGGAAAAATACATGCATCTATCCTTGAAATGGCATTTAATCTAATCACCAGAATGCAATGAATGAAATGCCTATATTTATATGAACTGTAATAGTTTTGAGGGATAGAGAGTCTTACCAACCCAACTCGTCGACTTATGTGCGATTTTAGGTGTACCAACCGCCCAAAGACATGCGCATGAGACAAGTGATGGTGAACTTCTAAAAATCAGAGGGTTTGGCACCTAAGGTTAAGGTTCCCACCTCGAGTTCTAGAAAGAGCCGATTCCATTGCACAACTATCGTTGCATTGGGACTCAATCCATAGTTCGAAGCGAGCGGAATTGAGAAGTGGATTACCCCGTGTTTTTCCTCACGGAGATTCCATTTTCAATTCCTTCTATTGTGTTCCTAAAGGCGGCGCCTGGGGTTTTAGGCGCGGTTGTGTGTGTCCATGTGTCGTGATCATCACAATGCAAGTCATGCACAACAATTTATCAATCAGCACTTCAAATCATCCACACAACATACATTCCTACGCCACACCTGCGTAAAATAAAGTTAATCACAGACTACACCCCTTATTACTCCAATCTGCAAAAACATATAACACCTATCGTGAGCGGACTTACCTCACCTTCAAGAGCGCCTGTAGGGTTAGAAAAATCACTCAATTTTTATTACGGCCTAAGTCCACTTGAGGTCTAGAACCATAGTTTCTAGAACAAGTCCCCAGCGGAGTCGCCAGCTGTCGCGACCCATCCGGAAGCGGACGCGGCTAATGGATTACCGATCACGGGTCTTGGATCGGTGCGAGCCCTCCCAGGCCCATACCAAATCGCGGCGGGAGTATTTTTCAGGAGGATTCAACGATAAGAGTCGATCGTTTTCGACCTTAGTGTGGTCGTGGTGGCATGTGCAACTTGTGCATGCATTTGGAGTCGCCACCGGTCTTTCTTGGAGGGTAGACCGGAAACCTTACCGATCGATTGGGAGAGATCGATCAGTTCTACGGAACCAGAGATTTTGGGTTCGGGGACTTGGTTACGCTGGTGTCGTTACCAACGCCCTTTCGGTACCTAATGCGAGTGATTTTCCTAACTAGGATTTCATGCAGGCACAATTTTGGGTGAGGTAAGTCTGACTTTGCACATTAACCAGTTTAACATGCTCACGTAATCATAATAAATAAATAGATGTCAATCACATAAATATCTATCCTACGTGGTGATCATGGAATTATGATTTAATGGGTCTCGAGCCAATGAGACCACATATAATCATTTTAATATTTTAATAACGGAGAGCCGCTCTTCGCTTCTTCTTGGTTTCTTGAACTCTTCAAGAATTGGGCCCCAAAGAGCTCGCCGACTTAAAAGGCTCCTCCACGTAATCCTCGTAGCATTTACATCAACAATTGACTATGCTAAAAATAAAGATTACATGAAAAATAAAAGGAGTACGCAGCCTCCATTTAATAATTACAACCCCAAATATATAAATAATCATCATACATTCATATATACATCAATCACATTGATTAGGGATTTTTCCATGATCACCACCCTTTCACGTAAGTAATAAATTCACAATTTAAAACTTAGGAAGGCACAATAAAAATTCTACGTTGAATCATATTCAGAATTTTTACGTAAAATAAGATAGCCATAAATTTTCGATTCAAAATTGATTTAGTCTCAATTTTTGCTACGTTGATTAATTTATCATATAAAATAATCAATCTCCATTAGCCATGTAAGACGAACAATTCGTTAATACATATTGGCCATAGTATTGCAAAAATTGCAAAAAATCAATTAAATGCACGAAAACACCTAAGGATTGGCTCTGATACCACTGTTGGGATCCACGTAACACGTAGCGGAAATAAATAACAACCCACACATGTATCTCCAGAGGCGTACTTCGTGCATTTCAATCGAAAAAAATCACAAAGTCTCAAAGGGAGTAAATAGATTACCTCTCGTAGCGTGCTTGAACGGAGGTGTCGGTTCGATGTTCTTCGATCTCAGCCTCCACAAGTGTTAGGCATCTAGTTCGGACGCACCACCAATTGACGAACGGGGAGACGACTAATAACTCCACAACAATTGTGCTAGCAATATGCGGAATCAATATTCCGAACTTAGTATATTTTGCTCGCTCAAGATTATGAGAATATAGAGAGTGTTTGTGTTCTTCTCTCTAAGCTCTCAAAAATTTGCACACTCTACAAAATGTCTCTCCCCTCCCAACCTCAAAACTCTTGCCATCCTTTTATAGCCAAAAATACCTTCAAATAAATTGTATTTAAAAATAGCACTAACAATTATAAATTCTATCTAAAAATAGCACTCACAAATAAATGACATTTAAAAATAGCACTAACAATAGCACTCACAATTTATAATACAAAAATGCTATTTAAAAATAGCACTAACAATAGCACTCACAATTTATAATACAAAAATGCTATTTAAAAATAGCACTAACAATTATAAATTCTATCTAATAATAGCACTCACAAATAAATGACATTTAAAAATAGCACTAACAATAGCACTCACAATTTATAATACAAAAATGCTATTTAAAAATAGCACTAACAATAGCACTCACAATTTATAATACAAAAATGCTATTTAAAAATAGCACTAACAATTATAAATTCTATCTAATAATAGCACTCACAATTTATGATAAATAAATGTCATTTAAAAATAGCACTAACAATAGCACTCACAATTTATGATAAATAAATGTCATTTAAAAATAGCACTAACAATAGCACTCACAATTTATAATACAAAAATGCTATTTAAAAATAACACTAACAATAGCACTCACAATACAAAAATGCTAAAAAAAGCACTAACAAAGGTGTTAAAAATAATAACCATTATTATTATTACAAGAGTTAAAGAGGTTACCAAACAGTACAAATATGCATAACGTATAAATACGTATGACGTATAAATACGTAGAGCATACGTATACATCCGTGAAACCGGGGACTAATTGAAAGAAAAATGTGCAATTAAGCCCTTTTGGTAAAAATTGATTAAATTGGAGGGCAAATTGACCTAATTGCACTTTAAGACTTTAGAATCCAATGTCATAGCTTATAAAAAGTGAGAATTGAAAACTAAAAGACTCGAAAATGATTTTTTTTAGGCTCGGTTCGGGTTTATGTTTGTGAAGGAACATAGTGACCCGAGCCGAATTTTTTAGATTTAAAGTGACACACTTGAAGAGGAAATTAAAACAAAATTATCGAATATTTTTGGGTATTTTTCTGACCACGAATGGTATTTTTTTGATTTTTTGGGTATTTTTATAATTGAATAAACTCGAAAAATATTAAAAATACCGAAAAATATTTGTTGTTCAAAATTGGTTCCTAAGGTTAAACCAAAGCTTCCAAAGTTGATTTTGTGATTTTATGACCTTTTTTATATTTTTAATTAATTTTAAAGAATAAAAATCACAATAATAAATGGTAAAAACTCAGGTGTCAACAGTCGTCGTCGCCGTGATTTTGATTTCCGTTGCCAGAAGTGTTGGGCTCCATGGTTTTGGTGTTAGACTTGGTCTTGGAATCTTCGAGATCCCTCAGTAGTTCAATTTCTGAGATTTTTGAGTCAGTCGCCTCTAGCAGCTGACAGTAACCTCTTAAATATGTTGGATTGAGAAATGTTTGATTGGTTCTTGCCCCCTCAGAGTTCTCTACTCTCTCCTGTATGCTCACTCCCTATAAATTTTTCTTCGAGTGACTTTGTATGTTCAGGAGACGCTCTTCAAGCATCATTAGGCAAACGTTCCCCCTCAAGACCTTGAATTTCGCTCTTAGCTTTTCAACGTGATGGGACTGCTAAATCCTGTTAGGGCTTTCTTCGATAGTTGCGCTTACCTCCCACCTAACTCTAATAATGGTGATCCCGACAAATCTTTTACATCTTTTAATTGACAAGCCGGAAATCGCGGACCGAGACGAATCCAATGGTTCACGTGAGGGGACCTCCTGCTTTACCTCCTAACTGGGCTCTACCAGCATTATTACTGAGACCCTTCATCATCCTCGAGTTGCTATAAAATGAGGGATTAACGTATGGCAGGTTAGCGTTCTCGCATAATCAGCTTCTTCCTTCTAATCTCTCTATTAGCCTCGTCTTATTCTCAAGCCAACCCAACGCAAATGGCCTCCTCTCCCGTACGCACTTTTTTGACTGATGTCTTGGCCTAGTGGGAAAAGCTTTATAACCTATTGGGTCGCGGTTACGCGCACATAACCGATCATTCTGCAACCGCGGATGAAATCCGTGTCCTGCTCGAGGACTTAGATACCACTTCCCTCGAAGGTACTACACTGGGGAGGGAATATAGAATTTTCCCGACCCTCTTTGCACACTCCTTAGAGGCCTACCGTGTTGCTGATCGGGAGGTTCTCGTGGCTCGCGTCTTGCGGGCTCGTTACAAGGATCGGTCTGATCATTTGGTGCTGACCAACTATCTGGCCGATAGTTACAAAAAGGCCGTCGAGTTTGCCAATGAGAGGGTCGCGACATTGCTTCGCGAGAGGAGAAACCTGGTGGATCAATTGGCCCTATCCCTGACCGCTGGCGAGCACGACCGCCACAATGTCCTATTGAGGCTGCAAAGCGACTGGCAGGAAGAACGGCTCGACAAAATAACCGCAGACATAGCTCACGGGAATGGATTAGTTCGGGACTTGGAAATAATCACCGAGGAACACGAGGTCAAGGTCACTGAGGTTAAGGGAGAATGCAGAAACCTTCTCCTCAAGCTTGCGGACCAGGACATGCGAAGTCGTGAGTACGGGCAGAGCATTAACAACATGGAGGGTCAGTTGGGCTCCTTTGTGTCGTTAATTAGGGCTCACTTTGGCTTTACTTTTCCACCCCGAATTGTATGACCTGCTTCTGAAAACCCTCCGCTGAGCAAAATAAATGAAAGTTCTCGTGTGTGTTTTAACTTCTGCATGGTTCCTTTCTTCGAGCGTTCGAACATCTTCAACTTGGGTGAGCCGAACCATAATATCAATAAGTCGAGCAAATATGTCCTGATTTTATAACTCGCTCATGATCAGACAAAAGAATAGCCTCAGACTTATCCAGGAAAAGATTTCTCTCTATTACCTATTTTTTACCTGCAAATGAAAAGACAGAATCAGAAGGAATAATTTGAAAAAGAAAGCAAAAACCCCTTTCAATCTTATGCTTACCCATGATTAATAAGGACAAGAACTTTTACAAGGGTTTTAATCTTGCGCGAAAAGTTTTTATCAATATTCCTCGAAAGAAAGTATACTATTGAAAGGAATGTAATTCACAATAATTGCTTTTGATCAATTTCGAGAGGAACGAATTACTCAAAAGTGCGAGGCATAATAACGTGTTTTAAATTTAATTGAAGATACGGCATCCAAATCAAGGCCGTTTAAGAACGAGAGTAATTTGGACATCTATCTCGTCATTAAATTCAAAACAACGCCGATATTCTCGGTCAATTATCGTGGATTACCAGCGACGTAAAACATGCACGAAACAATTCAAGTGTATAATTCCTTCTAGAGAAATTCAAATTGGACTACTCTATACGACCAAAAGGTCGTGTAAGACTTCCAATTTTAATTTCCTCTAAAGGAATTATAAACTTGACTTGGGAGTATTCGGATGATTAGAGAAAATGCCATCACATTCCCATGACCCGTCAAAAGAAATACAACCAAGTTCCATCTGAATGTATACACCAATAGATCCCTAATACAATTACTCTAAGGGGTGAGATAGAGAAAACCTCGGTAAAAATAAACCCTATACAAGAGGACTAGCAATGAAAAATGAAACAAAGGAATGTGATCCTAACGTTTAAGGATGCCCCAGTTTCGATCTGTGTCTTCAGGATCACTTGCCCCAACTCGTCATCTTCGTTGGATGATACCTCAATAATGTCCACAGTATGCTCCTCGCATACTCGGTGTTCGTCGTGGGATATCACCCTCCTCGTCTTCTATCAAGGACGTTGAAATGGCATTTGATCTAATCACCGGAATGCATCGAATGAAATGCCTATATTTATATGAACTGTAATAGATTTGAGGGATAGAGAGTCTTACCAACCAAACTCGTCGACTTATGTGCGGTTTTAGGTGTACCAACCGCCCAAAGACATGCGCATGAGACAAGTGATGATGAACTTCTAAAAATCAGAGGGTTTGGTACCTAAGGTCAAGGCTCCCACCTCGAGTTCTAGAAAGAGCCGATTCCATTGCACAACTATCGTTGCATTGGGACTCGATCCATAGTTCGAAGCGAGCGGAATTGAAAAGTAGATTACCCCGTGTTTTTCCTCACGGAGATTCCATTTTCAATTCCTTCTATCATTTTCCTAAAGGCGGCGCCCGGGGTTTTAGGCGCGGTTGTGCGTGTCCACGTGTTGTGATCATCACAATGCAATTCATGCACAACAGTTTATCAATCAGCACTTCAAATCATCCACACAACATACATTCCTACGCCCAACCTGCATAAGACAATGTTAATCACGGACTACACCCCTTATTTCTCCAATCTGCAAAAACATATAACACCTACCATAAGCGGACTTACCTTACCTTCAAGAGCGCCTGCAGGGTTAGAAAAATCACTCAGCGTTTTAATTACGGCCTAAGTCCACTTGAGGCCTAGAATCATATGTTCTAGAGCAAGGTCCCCAGCGGAGTCGCCAGCTGTCGCGACCCGTCCGGAAGCGGACGCGGCTAATGGATTACCGATCGCGGGTCTTGGATCGGCGCGGGCCCTCCCAAGCCCATACCAAATCGCGGCGGGAGTATTTTTCAAAGGATTCGACGATAAGAGTCGATCGCTTTCGACCTTCAGTGTGGTCGTGGTGGCATGTGCAAATTGTGCATGCATTTGGAGTCGCCACCGGTCTTTCTTGGAGGGTAGACCGGAAACCTTATTGACCGATTGGGAGAGATCGATCAATTCTGCGGAACCAGAGATTTTGGGTTCGGGGACTTGGTTACGCTGGTGTCATTACCAACGCCCTTTCGGTACCTAACGCAAGTGATTTTCCTAACTAAGAATTCATGCAGACGCAATTTTAGGTGAGGCGGACTTAATTCAGGATTTCATGCAGATTGGAAGACTGTTCTTATCAATCACAATCAATTTAAATGAAAGCGCAATCAAGTACATAAATAAATCACTTCAACACACATCAATTCAGATCAATGGCTTCCTAGTATGACCATAAAGGCTTAAGGAAGGTATGACTTCGGACCAGTGGTAAAATGGGAAGATTTGGGAGGCGATTAGCCCGAAGGGCAAAATCGTCATTTCTGGAAGGTTGGGATACCGAATTACCCAAAATATTCCATGGCCAGTTGTTTGTGGCCATTTCCTATTTTCTTGAATTTTTTAGAATTTTTTTGAATTTTACGAATTTTTTATGATTTTTTTTATGATTTTCTATTTTTATTGATTTTTTTTGAATTTTTATTTTATTATTTTTATTTTTAAATTACGAAAATAGTGATCTAGATTGGACTTCTACGTCCAACCCTCTCGGAGGCCTTAAGGGCCCAAGTTGACTTAGTAAGCTTAGTCCTAAACTCATTCTTTTCCCTTCTATTTTAAGGAAGACCCAATTTTGTTCTCAAGCCCAATCTTATTTTCCAAGCCCACTCTCTTTTCTTTTAGGCCTACTAAACCAATTTGCCTAAACCCAATTTTTCCTTTCCACCAGCACCCAACGCAAGCCCATATCTAGCCCACAAAACCAAACAACCCACATATCCAAACCAATCGTGAAAATAACTTACCTCACTATTCATCGTCTTCAACGTGAGACACATTCGCTTTCCCCCTGAAGACCGGACCAAGCTCGAGCGCTTTGGCTCCCGTCGCCCACACCGACATGGTGACGGCCATCGTCATCCTGCGACAAGTCCATCATCCTCTGGCAGCTCAACAAGGAGGACAAGGTCTACGGCGTCCCCCACTGCGACCTCACCGGCCACAGCTACTTCGTCCAGGACGTCGTCCCCTCCTATGATGTTCGCCATCTACCAACGCCCTCGATAGCCGTCCATCGCTCCTAGCGCCAAGGACAGCCATCGAGACTTGCTCGCTCTCCACGCCGTCGCCGAGTCGCGTTCCGACGGAACCTCTCGTCCCCAAATGTTGGGTTCGCCCAAACCAGTAGCGAAACCACGAAATCAAGATCTGGACCGTCGCTCGAGTGCCCTTGCCACGACCTACTCGCGAGCTGCCTTTGCTCACACTCTCGTGCGGCCAACTCAGTCGAACTTAACCGGTCCTCATGCTACTTTCATCGTCTTCTTCGTGGCGTTCGACGGGAGATAGAATGCCAAACACACCCCCCCACGTCCGAACCTTCAACAGACAAGCTTTTGATCGTTGGTGTGATAGCTAGGGGACGCCGATGCCTCTGGCCGGACCTGACTCGTTCGCCTCAGCGGCTCAGGCGATCTCGCCTTCGAGACTGTGTCGCCACCTCAGCTTCAAAGCTTCCGTTCTTTCCTTGGTGGCGACGAATGAATGAGCTCGGCGGCTTACGGTTGGTTCACAGTGATGGCCAGCTTGGAGCCATCGAGAGAGTTCGCCGTTGCTCGAAGCAAGCTTCCCGGGTTCATGCAAGATCCGGCGGTCCGGGGTCGACTCAGCGAATTATATGCAACGAAAACACAAACCAAAGGTAGGAGTTGAATCAGCAATGCGTTAGGAGCATTCTAAACCAAAAATCTCGAAGAACCGTGGTCCAGATGAAGAAGTGCCATTAAAGGCCGAGCTATGGCTCGGCCTTGGTGATACGTGGTTCTATGATGAAACGAAACGCCATTCCGTTCTAAGAGTCCCTCATGGAGTCATGAAGCTCGCAGGATCCGTTCGGAGCTTTGGTTTTGCGCCGTTCGTCAGGGTCGAGCTTCCGAAGCTCTCGGTTCCTCTCTTTTCTCTCTGTTTTGTTCCCTGTGTATGCGAGACCGTCTACGGTGGCGATGATGGTGACCAGGTGAGCCCTATGGAGGAAGGGATGGTCTCGGTTTTTATGGTCGCTGGGGGTGCTTTTAACTAAAATAACGGAAGGCCCAGAAGAAGCGCCAGCGGGCCAAGGTGTCGTGGAAAAAAGAAGCAGGAAAGAGAGAGGGAGCGGCGGTGGAGAGAAAAGGCAAATAAGAAAAATAAGATAAACTAATAATAATAATAATAACAATAGTGAAAAGGAGAGAGAGGGAAAATAAAATAAAAATAAATAAAAAGGAGAGACAAAATCCTTAATTAAACATACACTTTTTCTTTTTCTTTTTCTTTTAAATGATGATGTTTCACACATTTTCCTTTAATTATTGCTAATATTTTTGTGTATTTTTCGGACCACGAATGGTATTTTTCTGATTTTTTTGGCATTTTTAATAATTAAATAAATACAAAAAATTATTAAAAATTACGAAAAATATTTTTTGTTCAAAATTGGTTCTTGAGGCTAGGCCAAGGCTTCCAAAGTTGATTTTGCAATTTTATGATTTTTTTGCTATTTTTAATTAATTTTTAAGAATAGAAATTAAAGTAAAAAGGAATTAAAAATCAAGTGTCAACAATGCTGACGAAATGTTCCATAGCCATCTCCTTTACCAAGTTTGTATGTTTGCGGACAATATTTACAGCTTATATCAAACTTGCCTTCGTTTTCATTCCATACTTTGTTGAAGTGTAGCCATAAGTCGGATTCTCGGCTCTTCCGTCCCGGCTCTTTTGCTATCGACGATTCTTCGACACCACGAGGATGAAGACTTTCTTGCGTTGGGACGTGCTCGACGTTGGGATTTGGAGTATCGTGGTGTTCCCAATATGCATATTCACGAACGGGAAAATCAGATTCTCCCATCTCCATCGGCATCGGGCTCTTTCCCTTTATAGTATTTTTGCTTCCACTTGCCATTTTTTGATAAAATTGATCGAAAAATTGAGACGGAATTGAGAGAATAGCGGATTGAGAGAATTTGAGAGATTGAGACTTGAGAGTTGAGAGTATTAGAGAGAATTGAGAGAAATTGTGAGAAAAATAAAGAGGGATTGAGAGGTTTTTATAGATTTTTTTTACATATTTTTGTTTTTTTTTAAGCAACGGCCTTCGGGCCGTTGCAATGTTGGGCCCTCGGGGGAAGAGCCAAACGGCTCTTTCCCTTGCTAGGCGGGGCCCACAGTTTTTTTTTGGCGGTTCGAAACCATGGGCCCAGTCAACGGGTCAGTTCCGGGCAGGTCAACGGGCCGGTTCTGGATCCGCGGTTTCGTTTAGCCATGTCTACTTGTAGCTCTTGCCATGGCCATTATCGTCCTTTGGCTTATACACTTGGTTGGTTCAGTACATTGCGGACTCTCATGGATATGAAGGAGTCTACAAATGTAAAAATACGTCAGTCCTAAATTCATAATAAGGATACAAACTTTCAATTTTGGAATAATATACCCTGAGTGTCATAACTTGTGTACGGCGTTCACTTGAGTGTCATAACTTTTTTTCGTTCACTTGAATGCCACATATTTGAAAAAAACGGTCACTTAAGTGTCATTGCTGATTTGTCTCGCTGGAAATCCTACGTGGACACAGGAAAATATGGCATGGCATCGCCAGAGTAAATTTTTTGAATTTTTTAATGTACATGTGGATTTTTATTTTATTGTTTAAGTTCTTTTTTTGTTTCTTTTTTTTTTTCATTTTTCCCTGTTGGCCGGCAAGGGTCACCGTGAAGGCCATTGCGGACCACGGTCAGCTAGCCCAAGGGTCATGGCGACTGTCGCTAGGACCGTCGCGGCCCCCTCGGGCTCGAGGGCGAGCAGGCTGTGGCAGGCAAGGTCGCTGATAACCTCGCCGACCAAGGGGGGAATCCTAGGTTCTTTTATAATTTTTTTAAATAATTAAAATAAAAATTAAAAAACATCATAATAAATAAAAAAATTTGATAAAATATTAAAAATAACATGTTACTGAAAAATAAATAAAATAATAATAAAAAGTTTACGTAAGAGGATTTGTCGAAAATAGCATTCAAGCGAATGATTTTGCTCCAATGTGGCACTCAAATGAGCAGAAAAAAAGTTATGCACTTAAGTGAACGCAAGTTATGGCATTTACCGTGTACTTATCCCTTCAATTTTATAGTCCTAAATCTTTAGGTGAAATGCTAATATAATCCTTCGCAACTGTTTTGCAGATTATAAAAAAAAAAAAGGGTTTACTATTGTCTTTTGGCTTATGCCTTTAGTTGGTTCAGTACATTGTGAATCCTCATGGATATGAGAGAGTCTACGAATATAAACTTTACCCAAAAAAAAAAAAGAGTCTACGACTATAAAAATACGTGAGTCCTAAATTTATAATAAGGATACAAACAGATTTTCCCGAATTTTCTAAACTTTTCCTCATTTTTTTTTCTTTTGTTCTTTTGTTTTTTTTTCCCCCTTTTGTGGTTACCCTTGCTTCCGGGCCCTTACATTATACCTCAAATGTCCGATTTAAAATATCTTCAATTCGTTGAAAACTCGTGTCAGGAGCCTTCTTCTTATAAGCTTGGTTTTTATAGGGTGATTCGTGTAGATGACAGACCCAAGATTTTGCCTACATTGGGCAATATAATTGGGGCTCTTAAATTGAATAATTTTCAACCATAAAAACATCATTAGTCTTCATAATTAAGAAATGTGTGATGTTTCGCTTGATTATGATATTGGCTTGTCAATTGGGTATTGGGAGATTTTAATACGATTCCGGTTACATCTAATCTAATCTAATCTCATGGAGTATGCTTGAAACTTGCAAAGCATGAGTTCCCTTGCAAATGCAAAAAAATAAAAATAAAAAAAAATGCAAGACCCCCAAACGAGTTCAAAATTGTGGGACACAAATGAAAGGTTTTGAAGTGTAGATATCATGTTGCTTTTAGTCCATGTTTTGTTTCGAGATTTTTCGAAATTTTGGTGAAAATTTGAGATGTCGACGACGACGTTCAAAGACAAGCGGGGTAATCAGATTCGGAGAAAAAAAGGACAACGGCAGTTGATGACGACTGGATCCAAGTTTAAATGCATCCGTAACGAAGGGGGGGTTGCTGTTAGAGCATGAGATGTATATGCTGAACTGAAACACGGTGGAGGTGGGACATTTTAGAAATTTTGACGGAAATTGAGGGCACGTTGTAGCCAAGCCCCAGCACATATATAAACGCATGTGTTGGTCGCTCCATTTTATCAAATCCTTATTTCTAGAGACTGTTTCCTTTGTATTCCTTTTAGGTCTCTCGTTTGCATCCAATCCTCCCGGCCGTCCGAGTGTGAAGAAGAAGGGCCCTCTTCATTCCGAGGGAGAGTTCCTCGAGTAGTGTAACAACATCCTGTGGATCGGATCTACAAAGTAGGTATTCTCAAAGAACGCTTAGTTTCGCTTGATCTTCTGCTTTGAAGTGTGGATCTGATTTAAATTGCTTCCGAGCCGTTCTTTGAATTGTTACCTCGTTCCGCAGACAGATCGCAGCTTTGAATTGTTTATCTGGATCCAAAAGACAGATCCTCGCGTGATCTCTTGTTTGCATGTGATCGATCGGGATGCATGTCGTTGTGGTTGAGTTTCTTTTGCTGATCTAGATAATTCTTTGTCCGTGGGTTCATTAGATCCTCGGATTCCCCTATTCCTGGATGCTGTTTGCACCGGAACGTCCGGAAATTCGACGTGCAAATCGTTATTACAACTGAGATGCCGGATTGCTTTGCGAAATTATTTCGAAACTTTGATTCATGGTCTCTGTTTCCTCTTATGGCAGATCGCGTTTAGATCGTGGTTGCGGCGATGGCTTCATCAAAAGCTGGGTCCACCGGATGGTTCAGAGGTAGAGTGAAGGCTGTTCCATCGGGGGACTGCTTGTTAATTATGGCCATGACCAACAGCAACACCGGCATCCCTCCTGAAAAGACTATTACTCTCTCTTCTCTAATTGCTCCAAGACTGGTAATTTCCCCCCCCCCCCAAGTATCTCTCTCTTCTCTCTCCCCCTCCCGCGGGTGTGGGTGCTCACAAATGTTCTTCTCACTCTTTCGTTTTATGCTGCTGCATTTCTTTATTACAATCCTCTTCAGTTCCGTTATTTAGAGAACTTTTTACAGGAATTTGTCCGGTCTTCTTAATGTAGAAATTTATTTTGTAACGAGAGCTCATGACCCTGATCGCCTCTAGCATTTCCTCTTTCCTTTTTTTATTCCCCTCTTCAGTGAATGCCAACATTCTGAGTTCCGATTAATCATGCGCCCATACTGAACTTCTCACTTTACTGGGGTCTTTTAGACTTGTAGCCAACATTAACAAGTTTTGACATTCTGTTGCTTATTTACAAAGGCCCGCAAAGGTGGTGTAGATGAGCCGTTTGCATGGGACAGCAGAGAGTATCTGAGGAAGTTGTGCATTGGAAAGGTGCTCATTTCTTCTGTTCAGAGTAATTACTTGCTGATCACTTTGGCATCTTTTGGGTCATATTAATATGTAAGTGTTTAATGGTGGCACAGGAGGTGACTTTCAAAGTGGATTACAGCGTTCCATCCATCGGCAGAGAGTTTGGCTCTGTCTTTCTTGGTGACAAAAATGTGGCTATGCTGGTGGTTGCTGAAGGCTGGGCAAAGGTGATATGCTCATATTTCCAGCATGCAGCATGGCGTGCATTTATATTCAGGTCAGCTCTCTTACATGAATCGTGGTAAATCTGTCTTTTGCAGGTCAGGGAACAAGGTCAACAGAAAGGAGAGGCAAGCCCCTTTCTGGCAGAATTGCTACGTCTCGAAGAGCAAGCTAAGCAAGAAGGTCATGGTCGATGGAGTCAGGTGGCTTTTGATTTTATTTCTGTGTATTGATGCTCACGTGTGATCATATTGACAACCCTTTTCTGAAATTCCTTAGTTCTGTGTCTTGATCAACCATGTGATGAGGGGGTGAAATATTTTAGTTGAATCAACCTTAGTATCTTACTCTATATATCTCTACTCGCTGGCCCTTTCTTCATGCGCTGTCCTTTCTCTTCTGCGACTCTCTCTTTCCTCTAATTATGATTAGATGTGGGTTAATTAGTTTTGTATTCTGATGCATGCTACAGACTTCTCTATTGTTCTGACAAAATAAAGTAAAACCATTTTTAAAGAGAGTTCAGCCCGTTAAATATTTGGTAATCATGTTGATTTATAGCCTGACTATTGGAAATTTGTTGATGATTATTTCTTACATGATGACTACAGTCTAAACCTTAGATGATTTTATTGCAGTAGATATGCTATTTTCCTTATCAGTTGGAAAGTGACTAACCATCAGTGATTTCCATCTTAATTTCTAGGTAGCTGGTGCTGCAGAGGGTTCCATCAGACACCTCCCTCCTTCTTCAGTCGGCAATGCTAGCAACTTGGACGCCATGGGTCTGCTCGCTGCGAATAAAGGCAGGCCCATGCAAGGCATTGTTGAGCAGATTCGTGATGGCAGTACTCTCAGGGTGTACTTACTTCCGGAATTTCAGTTTGTCCAAGTATTTGTTGCTGGAATTCAGGTACGGTATAAAACTCTGGAGCATTTATCGGGTGGTTTAGTAGGGAATCCTATCTAGTATCCTGGTTAATTTATGTAGGAGAAGTGAGCCCATTTTGAATTGAACTTTGATAGTAATTTGCAACGAACCGTAACTCGAGAGGAGTAGATTCCTTTATCGTTATTCCAAGGCATCCTAAGCATCACAATTAGGCTTCCTTAAGCTTTGCACAAACTTCATAAATGACTAAGATGGAAGAGTGACAACCGTATATATGTACTCATATATACGCATTTTTTTTGTTCAAAATATGTAGACTCATATACACAGCCTCTTTTAAACTCCTACCCCTAGTAAAGTGGTTAACTTGTGCATCCCACTTCAAGAGAAGAAAAAAGAATCTTAAATCCTAATAGACTCTCAACTAAAAGACTACTAAATCAATCAGGAAAAAAATCTATGATCCTATTACGATTCTTATTTGAGCTATCGATTGATTGACAGTACTATCGATGTTTGATTTTGTAGCCTGTAACATTACCAAATCCACCACTCGTTTTAAATCATCGAGGGCGTGTGCTATCAATATGCACCACACTTAAAGCTTGACATGAGAAACGTTAGCTCTTTGTGCTGATTATTGAAAAATGGTGTAATGAAATTGTGAGGCCTATCCAACGTGGTGAGAAAATGATTTGGTGTTGAAATTGTTGCGCCTTGACCATTTGTTGCTGTTGCTCTTCTAACTATAACTAGGAATTAGACTGTCGCCCACTTTTTGTTGGGGGACGTACTAATAGATCTGGTACCTTCATCCATTTCTCTATCTATGATAAAAATTACGAATTAAGCTTTTATATTCTAATAGTGAGGTTTATAAAGGTATGGACTGTTTATGAATCAACATCAACATCAACAACACCCACTGTTGAATTATCATGTTTTTTAGTAGGAATATGTTTGAATTCTGTATTTTAATACCTAAAGTAGGTTTACCTAACTTAGGTGAGTCTATACCTAAATTAGGCCTCTTGCCTAACTTAGGTAAAGTCAATACCTAAATTAGGCTTCTTGCCTAACTCGTGAGTCTATACCTAAATTAGGCCTCTTGCCTAACTTAGGTAAAGTCAATACCTAAATTAGGCTTCTTGCCTAATTCGGGTCTTCTTTTCTTGTATATATATCCACCTTGTAATTACTCAAGTTATGGAAGGAAATACAGATTTTTTCCTTCATGGTATCAGAGCTTTAGGCTCATTTTTCTGGGATAGTGTTGCAGTGCAACCTTCATCGCTGCAATAATCTTCCAATCACAGCCTTCATTGCTGGATTATTTTCACAGCCGTGCCTTCATTGCTGGTTCTGTTTTTCGCAGCCTTCATTGCTGCATTTTCAAGTCACTTGAAGCCTTCGTTGCTTCTGTTTTGTTGTTCCTTTAAAGTGAAGAGGAAGAATGGATGCTTCAAAGCCTACATGGAGGGATAACCGAGATAGTATGTGGTGTACCCACTGTAAGAGGCCAAGGCATACAAAAGAGCGTTGCTGGAAACTGAATGGCAAACCAACGAGCTCAAGACGAGAGTGGGGAAATAGAGGAGGACGGTCAAGGCCCAAAGCTCGTCTAATTGAACAAACCAGCCAGCAGATCAGTAATAATGAATGGCAGGACAATGAATCCTTCAACAGTGAGGAGATAGAAAGAATTAGAGACCTTTTAGCATCTCTTGAAAAGCCCTCTGGTGCATGTTCTTTCGGACTCTCAGGTAATCCTCTATTTTCCGTTGGTAAAAATGCCTCAGAAACTCTTTCTAGTGAAGCTTGGATAATAGACTCAGGTGCTACTGATCACATGACTCACACTTCACATTTCTTTAGTACCTATACTCCATGTCCAAGCAATAGAAAGGTAGTGGTGGCAAATGGTTCCCTAGCCACTGTTGCAGGAGTTGGTGATATCCATATTACGCCCAATCTCACTCTCAAAGGTGTTCTCCATGTGCCGAAACTATCAGCCAATCTTGTCTCCATACAAAAGCTCACCAAAGATCTCAATTGTTATGCAATCTTTTACCCTACATACTGTGTTTTCCTTGAGCAGGATTTGGAGAGGAAGATTGGACTTGCTAAGGAAAGGAATGGGTTGTACTATCTTGAGACGCCGAGGGCTTTGAAGAAAGTCATGAATAATTCATCTTTGTCATTTCTTAGTGCTTCAAACAAAGATGTCATTTGGCTTCATCATTTTCGTTTTGGTCATCCATCTTTTCGAGTCTTAAAAATCATGTTTCCTTCTTTGTTTAAAGGATTAGATATGACTGAATTTCAGTGTGATACATGTGAATTTGCTAAGCACACTCGTGTATCTTTTCCTATTAACAACAAAAGAAGTTCTCTTCCTTTTGATTTGATTCACAGTGACATTTGGGGACCTTCCACAATTCCAAATATCTCAGGGGCTCGTTGGTTTGTTTCTCTAATCGATGATTGCACTAGGGTCACATGGATATTCTTACTCAAAAACAAATCCGATGTAAGTAGTGTTATTCCTAACTTCCATTCCATGGTTCAAAACCAATTTGGAGTCAAAATTAAATGCTTTAGGTCAGATAATGCTCGAGACTACTTTAATCAGATCTTGTCAACCTATTTCCAAAAGGAAGGGATCATTCATGAGTCATCTTGTGTAAGCACACCACAACAAAATGGGGTTGCTGAAAGGAAAAATGGTCATTTGCTTAACACTACTAGAGCATTGTTGTTTCATGAGAATGTCCCTAAGTCATATTGGGGGGAGGCTGTCCTTACATCTGCATACATGATTAATAGACTACCATCAAGAGTATTAGATTTCAAAACTCCCATGTCTATTCTTTCTAGCTTTTATCCCCATTTCAGGACAACAAATAATCTCATACCTAGAGTCTTCGGTTGCACCTCGTTCGTACATGTTCATAATCAACACAGGGGAAAACTAGATCCCAGAGCAATCAAATGTGTCTTTCTTGGTTATTCATCTACACAAAAGGGATACAAATGTTATCATCCTCCCTCTAGGAAGACCTATATATCAGTCGATGTTACATTTGTGGAAAACAAACCATACTTTCCGGAGTCTTATCTTCAGGGGGAGAAATCATTAGTGGAAGATAAAGACTTTGAAGACCTTAATCTTGATTTACCTCCAGATAATCTTCCAACTCAAACTTCCACTTCTAATCACCTTGTTCCTGATCAATCAGCTCCTTTTGATGAATCAGTTCCTACTACTTCAAATTCGGACTCACTCCCTACATCCGAATCTATTCCAGAACAACTCTCCACTCCTGCATCTACCCGTATTTATGACTCTATGAGATTTCCTCAGGTGTACTCAAGACAGGAAGCTGTTCCAAACCAAACACAAGTTCAAGATTCTCATCTGAATTCTGCAAATGAATTCCCGGTAAGTTCCGACTTTCCTTTGCATGCAGAATCAATAGATATGCTAGAAAATATGCCAGAAGATGACTCCTACCTTCCCATTGCTGTTAGAAAAGGTACAAGAGAGTGCACAAGGCGACCTTTATATCCACTATCTCACTATGTGTCACTTGAACGCCTATCACCATCTCATAGAAATTTCATTATGAGTTTAAATACCATTGCTATTCCAAATACTTTATCTGAGGCATTTTCTAAAGAAGAATGGAGGAATGCAATGAGAGAAGAAATGGATGCACTGGAAAAAAACAAGACCTGGGAGATTGTCGAAAAACCAAAGGAAAAAAATCTTGTGGGCTGCAAATGGGTTTTTTTCCTTGAAATATAAAGCTGATGGTTCTCTTGAGAGATATAAAGCAAGATTGGTGGCAAAGGGATATACTCAGGCTTATGGAGTAGATTATCACGAGACATTTGCTCCTGTGGCAAAGATGAACACTGTGAGAATTTTACTTTCTATAGCTGCCCACTTCAATTGGCAACTTCAACAGTATGATGTGAAAAATGCATTCTTACATGGAGACCTAGAAGAGGAGATCTACATGAGTATTCCACCGGGTTTTGAAGGGAAGATGACAACAAACAAAGCATGTAGATTACAGAAAGCACTATATGGGCTCAAGCAATCGCCTAGAGCTTGGTTTGGGAGATTTTCCAGAGTTATGAAAGGTTCGGGGTACAAACAGAGCCAAGGCGATCATACTCTCTTCATTAAGCACTCGACAACAGGGAGAGTGACGGCACTTCTAGTGTACGTTGATGATATTATTGTCACAGGTGATGATGATGAGGAGAAACAAGAGCTAAAACGTTGTTTGATTAAAGAATTTGAAATAAAAGAGCTAGGAAGACTCAAATACTTCCTTGGGATTGAAGTTGCTCACTCTAGACAAGGGATTTTTCTTTCTCAACAAAAGTACGTGACCGATCTCTTAAAGGAAACAGGAAAGCTTGGGTGTAAACCAGTAGCCACACCTATTGAGCCTAATAAAAACCTTGGGGAGGCAAAGGAAGAACCTGCTGTAGATCGAGAAATGTACCAAAGATTGGTTGGGAAACTCATCTATTTGGCTCATACTAGGCCCGATATTGCCTACTCAGTAAGCGTGATTAGTCAGTTTATGCATGACCCAAGAGAATCACACTTACAAGCCGTCAATCGAGTGCTACAATACTTGAAAGGAAGTCCTGGAAGAGGAGTTATGTTCAGAAGAAATCAAAAACTTGTGCTAGAAGCTTATACCGATGCTGACTATGCAGGATCGTTGGTGGATAGAAGGTCAACATCTGGTTATTGTATATTTCTTGGTGGAAATTTAGTGTCTTGGAGAAGTAAAAAACAAAACGTAGTTGCAAGATCAAGTGCTGAATCAGAATTTCGGGCAATGGCCCAAGGAGTATGCGAGCTATTATGGCTCAAAATCATCCTAACAGATCTGAAAATCAAGTGGGAGGGTCCTATGAAGCTGTACTGTGACAATAAATCAGCAATCAACATTGCTCATAATCCTGTACAGCACGATAGGACAAAGCATGTTGAAATTGACAGACACTTCATCAAAGAAAAGCTAGAAGAGGGGTCGATCTGCATGTCCTACATACCTTCTGGAAATCAACTTGCAGATGTGCTGACCAAGGGACTTAATGGTGGAATCTTTTACGAAATAACTTCCAAGCTGGGAATGGAAGACATCTATTCCTCAGCTTGAGGGGGAGTGTTGAATTATCATGTTTTTTAGTAGGAATATGTTTGAATTCTGTATTTTAATACCTAAAGTAGGTTTACCTAACTTAGGTGAGTCTATACCTAAATTAGGCCTCTTGCCTAACTTAGGTAAAGTCAATACCTAAATTAGGCTTCTTGCCTAACTCGTGAGTCTATACCTAAATTAGGCCTCTTGCCTAACTTAGGTAAAGTCAATACCTAAATTAGGCTTCTTGCCTAATTCGGGTCTTCTTTTCTTGTATATATATCCACCTTGTAATTACTCAAGTTATGGAAGGAAATACAGATTTTTTCCTTCACCCACCTATATCCCAAACTAGTTGGGGTCGGCGGTCGATGAACCCCAAAGATAAGCATAAAAATATATGTTGGTACAGTTGTGGGTTAGTGGGCTCCACTAGTCTACGATATGGGAAATATGCTAGCAACTCAGTCATTTGATTTGCCTTCTAAGTGAATTTCAACAAAGTTGCCTGCGAATCTTTCACTTCTCGCAGGCACCCTCCATGGGAAGGAGGACTGCATCCGAACCTGTTGCTGAACCAGAAGTATCTGATGAACTGAATGGAGTTGCTACTACTGAACCAAGGGCCCCTTTAACATCTGCACAGAGACTTGCAATTTCTGCTGCCTCAGCTGCTGACGTTTCACCTGATCCCTTTGCTTTGGAAGCCAAACATTTCACGGAGATTCGTGTTTTACATAGAGAAGTAAGAAACTTTTTGTTGCTTTCTGATTTAAATAAATTCTATAAGTACCGTTCTTCACATATCTAAGGGGTTTTCTTACAGGTTCGTATTGTCCTGGAAGGTGTTGACAAGTTCAGTAACCTTATAGGGTCAGTCTTCTATTCTGATTCGGACTCTGCGAAGGATCTGGCATTGGAGCTTTTGGAAAATGTATGTTACTCCATATTGCGCATTTGCATTAGATTAATTGCTTTGTTCTTTGTGGATGGTATTGAGGTTCTGTGATCCTCAATGCTTCCTTTTATATCACCGCTGTGAGTTATCTTTTCATTACAATAGATTGTGGGGTGATTTGTCTTCTTTGACCTAGGTACTGGGAAATGTTTCCTGTTCAGTGATCTGCATAAAAATTTGCTTTGCTTTGCTTTGTGTGGCTAGTGCATTGTGAAGCAAGGTTGCAGATGGAATGGGTCTGTTAATGGATGCTGAAATGTGTTCTTCACATTGCCTAGAACGTGATACTAGGATATACTTGTTTGGACTTGTTGAGTATTAAATGGTTGATATATGTAATGGCTCTGGTTGATAACTTAAATTTTTGGATCACATTGTTAGTTCATTTGGTATTATCATATTACCATAAATCAGGAGACCGAATTTCAAAACATTTTCTTATTCTTTTTGTTTTCCTTGTGTTTGTACTCTATTTTCCAGTTATTTCCATGTTTCTCTAGCTTCCACACAAGGAAAAGTGTTAAGGAATACATGTTGACATTTATAACGGGTCTGATATTTTGACAGCTTAAGCTTTTGGGACAAATTGTTAAGCCATTGGAGTAAAGTTTTAATTCGATGCTTTGATATGTGGCAAGCATAACATAGATGACCATATGTTTATCTTATTGAGAGACTATGAGGAATGTATCTCTAGATTGAGGTGGATTTTTCCTAGCAATACATGAAAGTCCAATATAATTTGACAATGGTATACACGAAATGTTGTTTTTAGCATTTGAGATAGCATCATATGGTACAACGGAAATGTGTGATCCAAATTGTGGTTGGTTAGGGGCCTGATTTCTGTTATAATGAACATGATATTCAAAGGTTTCTGTTCAAATTTGTCAGCAATTTGACTCTGTATCTCATGTTTAATACATCATGTGATTTACATCTCTAGATGGAGGGGTTTCATTTATTAGGTATTAAGTTAAATTGTCAGATATCTTGTAATTACAAAAATTAGTAAGCTATCCCGTGCATATACAGGACTACAATATTTGTGCATGATGATGGACCTATTATTATTAATTATCAATCTATCATGGATAAATTGTATTCAATATGACCTTTTTTCATTTTCTTGGAATTGTATCTGTTTCATAATATATCATGGTAATAGGCACTGTTTAGCTATTTGAGGTTTCAGCTCTATGAGACATACGGCACCTCAATTTCATTTTTCTGAATTAATAGTGGGCTTATGTATTATCCAGATAAGCTTGAGAGCTTCAGTGTATATGCGTTCTTCATTACAACACATGCAAAAAAATTGTATACAACTAAAGAAATTTTCCATTTTTTATTTTTCAATGATAGATCTCAGCAGTTAGTCACACATCAAATTTTTAACTTCTTAGCAATAGAGGACAATGCACCTTGATGGTATTTGTGATAGCGGGCTTATGAATTGTACAGACGACCACGTCTGCACCTTGCACTACAACGCACCTATTACTATTCGTTGTAGTCCCAACTGTGAGGAAAATCATTTTTTCTGTATTAACCTTTTTAGTCGAACCAACGACAATTCTATTTATCATAAGTTTTCTATATTCATTAGATTACTTATGGTCGTTACAGGTCTCACTTATATATGAAATATTTGAGGGTAAAACATAGCAGACAATTATTTACAGAACAAAAGCGCAATATACGTATAAATACATGCCTAGATTGGTATACAGGTTGAAAATGAAAGTTCAAACGTATCAAAAAGTGTGGATGAGGAGATGCGTCATATGTAGACACTGCAGGAGTTTTGGGAAGAACCTCTTCTTTACTATATTTCTTGGCATTGTTTAGAACTGCGAATAATTATGTTTAAGCATTCCAATCAAGTTGTTTGAGGAGAAGTGTGCTGCTCTGACAATGTTGATGAGATAATCCATAGTGATTTACACCACATTACCTTGTATTAGCTATCTCTAGACCTGTAAAAGAAGTATGGTTAATAACATAAGGGACATGGTGTGTCTTGTGACCTCCATCAATATTGAAGTTAAATACTGGGTATGTCCCTCGGATAAACCATGTCCAGTATTTGATCATTACAATGGACATCATTTTCAGTCCAAGGGAAAGCTATGTGGATTGTTTGTGATATTTATTTCGGAGAAGTAGTGATACTTATTTCATTGAACGTTCCATTTAAATATCCGTTTTTTTATGTTAACGTTAAACTAATTATTTTTTGTAAAAGTCCAATTAACAGATTACTCTTCTTTTAAGAATGACGTTTTCCATAAGAAGATGGCTTTTCCCATGATTAGATTTCTCAAGTACCTAAATAATGTGACTGATTAGTTGTCAACCAGAAGACAGCACAAAACTTGAAAATTAGAGTGCTGATAACTCTGCATAAACAGTCGTGAGTATTTGCGAGCTGCTTCTGACAGCTTGTCAATTTTCTTTGGCTTCTAAAGGGATGCATGTTTGTCTGTTTGCTGCCACTTTCCACATTTTGTGCTTTTCTTTTAATACAAATCTTGTGTTAATCTCCTTCCTGTTGTGTTTCCTTGGCAGGGTTTGGCTAAATATGTCGAATGGAGTGCAAACATGATGGAAGAAGAAGCTAAGAGACGGCTGAAGGCTGCAGAACTCCAGGCCAAGAAAAGTCGATTAAGATTTTGGACAAACTATGTTCCTCCTCCTAGTAATTCAAAGGCAATCTGTGATCAAAACTTCAGCGGGATGGTACAGTCCTACCTTTGCTTGTGTCCACATGCTTGTGCTTATGTGTGCGAGAATTTCTACCTACTTTTGGTTTCTTCCAGGTGGTAGAAGTTGTAAGTGGTGACTGTGTTGTCGTTGCCGATGATTCTGCCCCATACGGCAGTTCAATGGCAGAGCGACGGGTGAATTTGTCCAGTATAAGATGCCCCAAACTGGGGAATCCTCGGAAAGATGAAAAGCCTGCACCATTTGCCCGGGAAGCGAGGGAGTTTTTGAGAACACGGCTGATTGGGAGACAAGTCTGATAACTTCTTTGTCTTTTGTTTAAGAATCATTCACACTATACTTCGAGTCATTACCAATTGTTCTTATTCAATCAGGTGAAAGTTTTGATGGAGTATTCTAGGAAGGTCGGCTTGGTGGACGGAGCTTCAACAGCAGCTGGAGCTGCTGATTCAAGAGTGATGGACTTTGGCTCAGTATTCTTGGTATCTCCCCTCAATGTTGATGGTGATGATGCTGCCTCAGGGGCTTCATCTACACCTGACAAACAGCCACTGGGGCTAAATGTGGCAGAGTTGGTGGTTGCACGTGGTTTTGGGACTGTGATTAGGCATCGTGATTTTGAAGAAAGATCAAACTACTATGATTGCCTTCTTGCCGCAGAAGCCCGGGCCATCAGCGGAAGAAAAGGGATGCATTCTTCTAAGGATCCTCCAGTGATGCACATAACAGATTTGGTTACGGTTAGAGGCATCCTTGCTGTAATCCATTATATATTCTCGACAGATTGTTCGTAAGTAATATCTATTTTGATGTTCTCCAGGCATCAGCAAAGAAAGCCAGGGACTTTTTGCCATTCTTGCAGCGGAGTAGGAGGGTTCCTGCTGTCGTGGAGTATGTGCTCAGCGGTCATCGGTTTAAACTTCTGATACCAAAAGAAACATGCAGCATTGCTTTCTCCTTCTCTGGTGTGAGGTGCCCAGGTCGGGATGAGCCCTTTTCAGATGAAGCGATTGCCTTGATGAGACGGAAAATAATGCAGAGAGATGTGGAGGTTATGTGGTTCTGCTCTACTCTAGTACTCAGTCAGCTTACCTTTCCTTTGTCTTGATTACCCATTGCTTCATTTGTACAGATTGAAGTAGAAACTGTTGATAGAACTGGGACGTTTTTGGGATCACTATGGGAGTCCAAGAAAAATATGGCAGGAACACTTCTCGAAGCTGGCCTGGCAAAGCTTCAAACTTCCTTCAGCGGTGACAGGATCCCAGATGCTCATCTACTTCAACAGGCCGAACAAGTAGCCAAAAGGCAGAAATTGAAAGTATGAAGCAGAATATTGTGACCTTAATGCTTTCATTCTTTAGGTACTGCTTTTGATATAGTTCGTTATTGCAGATATGGGAAAATTATGTGGAAGGGCAGGAAGTGTCAAATGGTCCTGCCGTTGAAAGCAAACAAAAAGAAGTGCTCAAGGTACTTTGGAAGAATGATTGATGCTGACAAGATACTTATTGGAAAATCAGTACTCACTTCCTTATTAACCTCTTCAGGTGGTGGTAACAGAAGTCCTAGGTGGTGGTAAATTTTATGTCCAACCGGTGGATGAGCAGAATGTGGGATCCATTCAGAGGAAAGTTGCCTCATTGAATCTTCAAGAAGCTCCTCTAGTTGGTGCATTCAATCCAAGAAAGGGTGATACTGTACTTGCTCAATTTGGTGCTGATAATTCTTGGAACAGAGCAATGGTAAGTCGGATAAATGCCTTTATCTAGACGTTTTTTTGTGATAAAAATATGTTAGTGTACATTCATTTGTAGCTTTCTCAATCTCAGAGTAGTTGTTCTACCGTGAAGTTTCTTTTAGGGATGCCCATCTCATGCTGACTAGAGTTAAGGCTATGTTTAACTGAGTATGAATGCAATGTTGGGAATTGCTCAAGACAAGATAAACATGTAGTGGGGATAGAACTGATAGAACGGTACTTGGCGTCTGTCATTTTATGATTTGATTAGTTAAATAGGGAAAGTGAATACAATCACTGTAATATGCTACTGCTACCCCTGACTGGGTAACTGAATTGATATGAAAAGAATTTCAAGTGACATGAGAAGATATGTCCAAGTGCATGTTTTTATATACTTCAAGACATCACATTTTTATGCTGAGTAAAAAAAACGAAAGGACCGTGTCTACATGTTCCCGCTGCTTAGATGAGAGCTACTTGAAGGACTTATTGCTTGCTTTTCTGGTGCCTGGTTCACTTTGATTTGGATTTTGTTGATAATTGCCCCATATGGCATTTGTTAAGCTGGATTAAAAATGCTTTGTAAATGATAAAATTTGCATTCAAAGTAGGTACTCTTAATCTGTGTACTTTAATAATTCAAAGCCTTTCAAAATGTGCCTTTCTAATTTCAGTCTACTTAACTGGTGCCCTAGGTCTTGTTAACAAGTGGCCCCAACAAGACCCTTTTGATTTCTACTTTTTCTCTTGTTTATCTCATATTTCTATGAGTTGATAGTCTGCCTTCTCATAGGGAAGAAAATTGAGTCTGGAATTAGTATTTATTCTTTTCTGTTTTTGCTTTTGGGTGAGAATATCTTCGCTGTACTGAGTCGATGCAGTTTTATAATTTTTTCCATGCTAATATCTTGTGAAAGCTTGTCTGACTGAAGTTCTCACTTAAATGTGTAGATTGTCGGTGCTCCTCGAGGAACCATTGAATCTGCAAACGACAAGTTTGAAGTGTTCTACATTGACTATGGGAATCAAGAAGTTGTTCCTTACAGTCGTTTACGGCCTCTTGATCCTTCATTAGCCTCTACACCTGGTCTTGCTCAGCTATGCAGCCTGGCATATGTCAAGGTTCCCACTTTAGATGAGGATTTTGGTCAGGAAGCAGCAGTTTATTTGAGTGAACTGACGTTAAGCAGCTCAGAAGAATTTAAGGCGACTGTAGAGGAAAGGGATACTTCAGGAGGAAAAGTCAAAGGTCAGGGAACTGGAACAGTTATCATGGTAACTCTTTGTGCGGCCGACTCTGATTTAAGTGTAAATGCAGCGATGGTGAAGGTAAAGACGCTGCCCTCTTGTAGGATTTAGAATCTTAGTGTCTGAATTATGCCAATTTGTGTGATTTGGTATTCTACAACAAATCGTTTGCCACATTGACTCGTTACTCAATGTACTGTCCTCTTATGTGCCTTATTATATCTGACAAGTATATAGGTCAGTAATTTTTGCCTTTCTTCCAGTTTTTGGGATTAATTACTTAATATGACTGGTCTGGAGAGAGATTTGCTGTATGAAATGTAACGGCAAAAGAAAACATAATCTGTGACCTCACCATTGTCATTGCGGAGGTGGATATCAATAAAACAAGAAGTCCAATGTCTGATTCAGTGATCGATGTGTATGTTTGTCTGTTTCGTTTTATTTGGCTCTGCTTTCCACTTATCATGGTCACTGAAATCAAATTGTTTTTTCTTTTCTGTAGTTTTTCCTGCTTTAAAAGTACCCGATGAGTAGCGGAATACCTCTAGTTATGCTTTTATGTTCTTCAGCTGAGCTTGTCTAATCCTGACTTTGGAATTGCAGGAGGGTTTGGCTAGGATGGAAAAGAGGAAGAAGTGGGATTCCAAGCAGCGGCAAATGGCCCTTGACAACTTGGAAAAGTACCAGGCTGAAGCACGGACTCATCGGCTAAATATGTGGCAGTACGGAGATATCGAGTCAGATGATGAGGATGTCAGCCTGCCTCAGAGAAAGGGTGGCGGCCGGTAACACACAGTGTTTTGACTGATATATTATATTGGAGAAAGTATTCGGCGCAAAGCTACTATGAAGTTTAAGTCAAGAGACATGATAATCTGTTAAGTGGGGGAGGGAGAAAGATGCGCTAGAACTTGCGATAAAGTTTTGTTCTTCTGAGGATTTTCTTCTGTTTGTAAACTCATTCATAGCTTGAGGTGAGGATTCAGTTTAAATTTCATCGCAATAAGGAAAAAGCTCCGGACAGTCTGTATTCCATTTTGTAGCGGAGACCAGTTTTCACAGTTACACATCTTGTAGCATAAACCGGCTGTTGCTGCGTCACATTTTCTTGTGGCCGTAAATGATTATTACAGGTTCTTTCAAGAAGGTGTGGTATGGATTCTTTGTTGACTAGGGATAGTGGATGAACCCGCCCTCTGCGCAGAATCAGATTGCATGGTTTGAACTGAATCATACAATTTTGCTTTCGATTATTGGCATGATTACTAAGTGATACTCCAGTTCAATTTACCAATGCCAGACTGGTAAAAGAGAGGGAGAGAGAGAGAGAGAGAGAGAGAGAGAGAGAGAGAGAGAGAGGAATCAAACAGAACATCTAAAGCTCGATGGAGATCAAAAGTTCATGGAAGAATGCCCTTATTCTCGCTAATTTTCAGGCCAACAATGGAAAATTAGATCGTGCTGTCACCGTAACTCATGCATTGACCTACTTTCGTTCTTGCTCGAAGCTGCACCAAATGACGAGGACCCTCAGACGAAGAACGGGAGGACTCGGCGAACTAAAGCCGACTTGACGAACGGGACGAAGAAGTGATCTTGAGAAGAAAATTATGCTCCGTTGTATTAATGCTCGGAATTCAAGGGAAACTTTGAAGGATCTTGTTTTTCCACATGAGGGTTAGTCAAATTGGACGGAGGGAATGGAGAGATTTTTTTTTTTTTTTTGGGTCGGAATGGAGAGATTTGATTGTACCAATTTGATCGGTCTTAAAATTCGATTGCATTTTCCATAAGTTTGAAGGCTTAATTGTACTTTTCCTACAAGTTTTAGGACTTATGTTGCGCTTTCTCCCCCATTTAAATCAAGTACTCAACTTGATTTTAAAACCACACTTCTAGTCCACTGAGCAGCCACTTCTCCTTGAAACTAGCAGGGATGTCCGCGGGATTAGCGAGATCGATTCGGAACAAATGTGGCGGTCTTGCGTGTTTTAGAGCCCCAGGCCGAAGTATTGTCCAAGGGAATCCCTCTGGCATATTTTAGAGTTCCTAACAAACACATAGTCGGCTGCGGATTGGGGATGGTGCGTTGGATATTTCAATAGTTTTGAAATATTATTTTACAATGATTTTGATAAAATTATGACGTCAATGAGTAGCCATTAATATTTCCAAAGGTCGCTTTTCTAATGGTCGTATAACAGTTTTCTAATGGTCAAATTTTCAACGGACACATAATAGTTTTTTTAATGGTTACTTTTCTAACTATCTATTAATGGTCTTGTAACGGCTCTTTTCCTAACGGCTATTTCCTATCAGTACTTTTTGTTCGAATATAAATTCACAAATCACAACTACAATAGTGCGTCTGAAAAATTACAAGAGAGATTTTTCACTTCTTTAGTTTTTCTTCTTCTATGCGTTGTACACATAACATTGTTCCTATTCATTCTAATATTCAGTGCGGAATATAGAAGAAGAGATGTTGTATCTTGAGATGATAGCCGCTAGAAGTAATACGCACCGAGTTTCATACTCCGAGGGACAGAAAAATTATCCTTAAGGACAGTGCTCGCACGCCTCAGACAATTATTCTTATTTTTATCGTATTTTCCAACATATTTTCTATGATTGTTATTTTTATATGCTATCTAACATTTTTTCCAACAATCTTAAGGATAAATGCCTTATGTATTCGCAACTTGGAAGTGCCGCAGCTGCCACCGATGTTGGAATTGAACGAGGAACAAAAAATGGTGAAGGACAACTATCGCGTATTTGTGGGCGGCTTGTTGTGTGACATTTCCGGCGATCTGCACAAAATAGTATTTGCCCGTTTCGGTAAAGTCATTATGTGTACAGTGCTTTCAAAAATGGTGCTGATTTCGTCTACATCTTCAACCATATCAGTATTGCCGACATTTTATCATTTGGTTTGAGTTGAACCTTCTGTATGAACTGAACTGACTGCTCAACTCATTATTTAAATGCTCAGATTTATTGACATCTTATTATTTTCATAGCCATATTTCTATAACACTGAAATGTCATTATCGTGTTTATGGCGTGGGCGGCAAACGATATTGTTAACCTCGATATTTTGACCAGTGATCGAACGTGATCTTGTCTCTCAAAAGTGAAAGCTTGGAGAAGATTGATGTCCATGCTCGAAAAGGCCACAATCAAGACTTTTGGACTCTCTTTCTCTCTCTCCGCATTCTTTATCTTCATTACCTGAGCTTCTTGTTTAGTCCTCCAGCTCAACCACGCTGACGTCCATGATGGATCCTCCCCTATCACAACGGTTGACTCGATCGATGGGGCGGTATTGGGCAGGGTCGGCATTGTCATCTTCAACCGCGACGAGGGCATCGGGAGGAGGCTCTATGAGGCAGCTTGCCTATTGAAGTTGGTCGGGAGGGACAGCTCTTACTTGCGGATCGCCGAGCAGATGTCATCAATGTTCTACCATTTGATCAAGGTTGGTGATGACTGATGAAGCCATTTTAATTGTTCTTAAAGAAGTTACGAATTCGGAGGAAAAAGAGTCGTGCAACTGAATTTGATTTGGCCTAAAAATTGGTCTTGGTAGAAGTGGTCAACATGGCTTCAGTGTATGAAACTTACAATCTTGGAGTTTAGGACTTGGACAATGAACTTTGTGTGAAAATATTATAAAAGTACTGCCACTTGGAGATCCTCACAAATAAGTTAAGTCTCTCCATGTGTCTCTCCTTAATTTGAGCTTGATTTGAGAATGTAGTTGGCATTTCTATCTTGATGTGGATCATTGATGGGGGTAGACGCTTCATTTGGAGTAAAGTAGAAAGTAATTAGTTTTTGTGATCCACGAGATATTGGGTGGATTAAACTTGATTGAGAGTTGTCGAGTACATGTACAAATGAGCTTGGATTTTCTTTGGAGTTGTCTTTGTACAGGCGTGCTCGAGAGTGCAATGGGGCTTATGCTTTTGCGTATGCTCGCACATGCTGATAAGTGCATCAAGCTGTGAGAATGCTCTCCCATCCACGCACATTGATGGTCGTGAGATGACCAGAGGTACAACTCTCTCTTAGTGCATGGTTTTCTTTTATTTTTGTCTATTGGATTACTTCACAAAAACAAAATTGGTTCTTAATATTTGCAGTGAATCAATGAAATCAATTGGTTACAAATGGATTTTTAAGAGGAAAATTAACCCTGATGTTTCTAATGATAAATCAAAAGCAAGATTGGTTGCAAAAGGTTTGATTCAAAAGTAAAACGTTTATTATTTCGACACGTTTGCTCCAATAAAAGGAATTTTCTTTATTCATGTTTTATTTGCATTAGCTTCAATTTACAAACTTGTAATGCACCAAATCGATGTTAAAGTAGTTTTTCTAAATGGCGATTTGGATAAAAAAAAAAATTATGTTGTGGATTTTCCATTATATCATAAGGATACTGTGATGTCAACTCAAACTTAGATTCGAATGAAACAAAATCCACTATTTGGTATGTGTTCACCTTTGGTGGAGATACTTAGTTTGGTACTCAGCCAAACAAAAAATTGTGGGGGAAATGACAATCCTGCTAAACCAGAAGTCGATTTAATTGAATCAGATGATTCTAATGATGGAAATTGTTGTGGTCATTTCTCATGCCAATATTGTGGTAATGTGAATGGATGGCAGACTCAGATGTTAACAAGCATATATGTAAAAACATAATGTTTTATCCTACATTTTGGTAGGAGAAGGAGAAAAATATTTATTTTAGTTGAAGGAGAAAATATATTTGTCTTGCTAATTTGAGAACTACTCAAGTTCTTGAAAAAGTGAATGATATCGACACATTACGTGTCATAGGCATTGTGATTGCCTAGAGACACTAGCCTTTGCAAAAACGAGACTTACAATGATTAAAAGATATACGTCTTGTTGAGACGATGTGGTAAAGCAATTGCTTAAATATGGAATTATGTCCATTGATTTTATGAAGTCAGAAGTGGATTTGACCAATCCTCTAACTATGCATCGAGGGGAACGGCGCAAGCCAGTTGAAGAAAATCAACAGTGATGGTAACCCAACCTATGTGATTGGCGATTCCATGAATTAAGTTCATATGGGTAATAACAAGTTACTTATTGATCTTATGATGCACTATAAAAAAAAAATTATATCCCTCCTAAGGTGAGAATAGTGCAATACTGCAAGGAAAAAGAGGATGAGTTTAACTCTTAATGAATTCTATAGCCATTACTGGTGATATATTGAGCTGCAGAATACACTTGATTGAATTACCTATATAAGTGTGGAGTGACGCTGCTCCCATGAGAATTTTCGGCGAAAATCTCTAGAGCACTTATGAATAAACAAAATACGTGCATGGCCTATTAGTGCAAAACCGCGTTGAACAACAAACCTTGTGGGAGTGCAATGTGATTGGTGAAAATCATAATTCATAAAAATTTATTGTTGCTTCATAGAAGTTTTATACTTCACCGATGATTTCGTGAATTATATTTAGAACTGGTTCATAGCCCAATTAGCACCAGTTCGATGCGTTACACCCCATTAACCCAGCATTATTTTATTATGACGACAATGAGTATCCATCAATATTTCCAACGATCGCTTTTCTAACAGTCGTATAACGGTTTTCTAACGGTTAGATTTCCAACGAACACATAAAGGTTTTTCTAATGGTTACTTTTCTAACTATCTATTAATGGTCTTGTAACGGCTCTTTTCCTAACGGCTATTTCCTATCAGCTATTTCCTAACAGTGCTTTTTGTTCAAACATAAATTCACAAATCACAACTACAATAGTGCGTCTGAAAAATTACAAGAGAAAAATTTTCACTTCTTTAGTTTCTCTTCTTCGCTGGGTTATACACACAACGTTGTTCTTATTCCTTCTAATATTCAGTGCGGAATATAGAAGAAGAGATGTTGTATATCGAGAGGATAGCCGCTAGAAATCAGCTTACGCACCGAGTTTCGTACTTCTAGGGGCGGAATTATCCTTAAGGATAGTGCTCGCACGCTTGAGACAATTGTTCTTATTTTTCTTGTCTTTTTTAACATATTTCTTACGATTGTTATTTTTATATGTTATCTAACATTTTTTTTTCCAGCATGGCGAGGGGGGGACTAGTATCTACCGACAACACAACGGTGGAGATAAGTATGGTGAAGACGGACGGGGATTCCATCATCGTCAATGACTTGGGCGTGAAAACTCTTTGAGGGCAACACGGCCTCTAGTAACGTAGTATTACTTGTTCTACACGGAACCGGGTCCCGATAGGAACTTGGGCGACAAGAAAGTGGTCGACTTGAGCTTCCCGTTCACAACCCAATTGCACATGGCTTCATTGACTTCATACGAGTTATACACCAAAAGTCACTTGTGTTTAAATGAGAATCGATATTTCGGATTAAATCACTTGGAATTTCTTGGTACGAAGATTTATTAAGGGTTCCTTTCTATGAAAGCATGACATTCACAAGCCAAACTTAATTATTTACTTAATTAAAATCCCATCAATAAGGCGTGGAGTAAATGCATAAAAGTCGAAACAAAAAGAAAAGAAACCCATATCATTTTATCCTCATATGTTTGGTTAAAAATGAAAATGTAGTCCAATCCAACCATAAGCCCGCCTAACACAAGACAAGGGTGACCCTTTTCTAATGGGACGACAATCGCAATAACCGAAGCAGTAGCTTGACCATGAAGCAGATTATTTATGGTATTCCACGTACACCATGAGCTGGCATTCCGAAGAAATTTCAACATAACTAACTTTTATGCTATTCTTTGCCATTCCCTATTTGCAAGAGTCAGGTTCACTCAGATAGCCAATCACCAGAGTTCCTGTTCATAAGGCAGAGCTCCAGCACATTGCACCAGACTTGAAAGGAGAACAGCAATTTAAATTGACTTTACCAGATGTCTTTCTAAGGAGGAAGAAGAGAGATTATCTCGTCTACAGCACATTCCAATGTTGCTGAACTAATGTGCAATCATCAGTATACACCTACCATAAGATGGAATGAGACTTCCTACCCATGAATCATTTCATGGGGGAAAAAGAGAGTATCATGATAATACAGTCTCCAATGTTTCTTTAATCCATTAATGCAGCTGTCTGCATAGAACCAAAAAAAAAAAAAAATTGAGCTTCCAAGGTATGCATTGCCAGTGCTTCCAAAAAGTCTTGAGATAGAACAAAATATAGTAGTACGTAGTTGCACTAGTTGCAATGTCCAAAGAGCAAGATGCGTGATTCAAATCGTGCACAATTTGCTCTTATAGAAGCTGAAAAATGCTTATGGTGGCGTCAAATCAAACAAATACATCCATTACACTCAAAAAGCTTCATTTTTTTTTTTTTCTGCATCGTCTAAAATCTGCTAGTTGCAGCAATGCTGAAGTTCTAGGTGCAGTCTTGAGTTGCATACTTTCACTCACACAGAGAGCATTGCCACTCTTCGCTAGTCTAAAGAAAAGATATGGTGAAAAAGGAAAATGCATTCTAAAGCATGCAAGAAGTAACAAAAGTAAATGGGCACTGCCTCAATACTTATAGTCGTCATTTTGTGGCCGAAGCATGTACGAATAAACCATGTCTTTTCAATTCAGACATAAATTGCAGGCAAAATCAATCTTTCATTCGGGTAAATGTAGCAGCAATCGAGCAATTGAGTCATATCTAGAGTGAAATGAGACTACGATTGTGATCAAATCATATGTGCTTGTGATATTAGATTTGTGAATTCCACTGTGATCGGATTCAAAACTCCTCCTCTATCAACTTGTCCTACACCAACTATGTTCATCAGAAGCTCACCATTCCACGTGAAGCCATAAAATCCTGTTACGAGTCCGCCAACCTAAAAAAGTATAAGGCTTTGTCCAACACTCGGGCACACAATAATCTCTCATAATCCAAACTAAACAAACAGAATGCCCAACTGTCTTCTTATGATCGATGAACACAGCCAGCAAGTCATTTAATGCTGACACAAACTCCAAAATGGACACAAACTACACGCAAAACCTTTTCCGCAGAGCCATTTCATCAAACACCTCACCGGCGATATTAAACAAGACCATCGATCTGAATCCACACTCCTTACGCAGATCATCGTGCTTGGAAACAAACCAGTGCAGATTCCTATTCAAAAAGGCCGGAGGCCTGTGGCCGCAAAAAGCAAGAACCTCACACTCCAAACTTCTCTAGGAATATATACTGAGTGAATAAATCTGCACACGAGACTTTATCTTGCAGAAGCTTGGACGAGAAAGATCATTTGGACAATAGAGAATCCTCACAATCTTATAGTCCTACTCTACTTAGTGTTGAAGCCAAATCCTACAACTATACGACACCCAGAAAGAAACTTATGCGCCGGACCGGATCGTCGAACCGCCTTGTGCTTTCTGGTGAATAAATTCAACAAATACATCACCCAGCCATAGCCATTTCCGGAAAATTCTATGACGTAGATCAAACCATTACAGGAACCAACGGAGCGGTAACATTGACGAGGAGAAGCGCACGAAATTTCGATTAGAGAGAATAAGAGACTCGCAGGAAACACAGAGCCCACGGGCCGAGGATAGCAACGGTCTAGACACATGACATGCCAATTCGAGGCATTGAGAGCGGAGCTGTTCAAGTGGAGGGCCACGAAACGAGGGTCATCAATGGTGGAACACTATGATCGGCAAACGCACCTGAATCGGAGGAGAGATCCTACCAGCAATTGCTTTAGGATCTTGACGAAGACGACGTCGTGAGGGAGCTTCGGGTAGTCGGAGGAACTCAGGGTCGGATCCAGGGAAATTTTGTGAGCAGGTATTAGTATTAACGATTGGTTGTGTATGCTGGTTGCACCAGATAGTTCGGCTTCTTAATCTAATGATCCAAAAGTCACTGCACAATTTTCAACCCAGTTTAACCTTATTTTGCGTTTGATACATGGTTGTTACACGTGCTTTAGAAGCAAAGTAACTGCTAACTCCACTCCTGTAAACAAGAACATAACATTATCGATAGCAATACAGAGTACATAACTTAGCTCACTGAAAACACGTTCATGTCATAAGTGACTCGTAACCCTCCTCTCTTTGTTTCCTACGCTTCAAGGAGATTCCAATAGCGACAGCAATTGCCACTCCAAGAAAAGCGAGTATTGCTCCTCCAAAACGGGGCAAAGTCATGTTTCTCTGCATCTGCAAAAACCACAAAAAATGCTTGAGTGTCGTCTTTCGCGTGAGATATCGACTGTTAATGGCAGAATTTGCTTTCCTCATTTGCAAATAAATATAGCTGATTGCCAGTCAATGACAACCTCACAGTCACCCTCATCCCACAACATTAATGAACATTCGATCCTAACAGATACAAGCTTTCCCATGACTGCTACCCCATCACCAGCTTCAGTTTTTGAAACCTTGGAAATCATTTCACTCAAAAAGGCACCATTTTGGTGGCAACCTTACCTGGACAGCGAAAGGCAAGTCAGGCATGGGCTTTGGCAACTCCCTTGCTACCAAAAGATAGAAAATTCCCATAACCCCAGTGTGGTGTTGTGATCTGCTATAGTTGGACTCCAGAACCAGAATTTCCCCATCATTGATTTTAACTGAACCAGGTTGAGGATAGCATGTCGACATCCCTACTATGTAGCCAGCTTCGTTTCCTGCTTCCTTCCCCGTACCATAAGCCGGCACTGAAGAACATATGACGCGTCCATCCTAAGAATGATGCACAAAAAAAAAAAAAGGTTATAATAGAGGACAATCTGCTGGACAAAAATATCTCTAAGGTCGGATGCAGGAGACTAAGGTATACCCCAAATTGAGAATTATAGCAGCTAATGTTTTTCTTAGCTTGCATGTAACAAAGAACTGCTATGCTTCCCTAGAAGAAATTTGAAAGGCCAGTGTTGGGGATTATTTGAAGGCCAGTGATCTCCATATGTCAGAGGTGTATATGCATCAAATAACATATCAGAAATGACACTTTGTGAGACCATCATTGCTGGTCTCAAGCCAAAATAAACACCAACGGCTACGTATGACAAATGCTATTGTATTATCAGTCAAATAATTGCAGAGTGCCAAGGCTATTTCCCCTACAGGCAAGCCACAGCTCTACAACTTTGGACTGGGATCACACAAAAGTCAATAAAGCGCACAACCGTTTCTTAGCCTAACGAATGATTGACAATAAAACCTTGATGCATGCAGATAGAAATAATTTCAACTACTTAACTAAACAGAGGAGCAATGAAGTACTATGTACGTGGTGCAATTTCAACTTTAAACTGGATATATGGCAGCATGTTCTTCAGGGGAATGACATAAATGAGCTGGGAATTAAAAAGAAATTAGTGGGAAAGAGTAAACTTGCAGCCTGTACCTTATGAAAGTAGAATCAGGAAGCATTGGTTGAGGGAGATCACAAAAAATATTACAGGAAAATAAGCAGATTGATAGAAGATCCCCGTGATAATCTTAAAGAGACAATACTAATCATATAAGTATTAACGTGTCAGGGGTAAAAGCTGTAGATGGCACCAAGATCCTGCCACGAATTTGTGATTGTGGGTAGACTATCTATACATGGACAATGAGGAATTGAGGGAGGTCCACTACTTCTGAACAGGTGATAAAATGGAAAGAGGGTTAAAGAAACTATTAGGATTACCGACTAATTAAAGATAACCCGGATCTACAAAGTGACATATGCTACAGTTTTGAGAGTGCTTGAGCAATGGAAGCTGGTGCTTTTTTCGTGAAATTTTGACTTTTTAAGAATAATCAGCGTGGAGCTCCTTTGGGAATCCTCAAGAGGGAATTAAAAATTTGTTGTGCAAATTGAGGCAACACAAGAACTGATACAAACTTCTCCGAACCCTTAATATCAGTGGGTTGGCTAGTTAAACCAATCTCCAGAAAACATTCCAATATTACCATGCATAAATCTCAAATTGTTTCTCAAGTAATTAACTATCAAATTAGGCACAAAGTAATAGCCAACCTCTTAATAACATCGAAATAATACCGCAGCCAAGCTTATTTCGGTTAGGTATCTGATCAAGCTGTAAACCAATAAATCTTTCCATGAAATGTTATGTAGGTTTATCCAAGAATTTCTGAATGACCCAGCAATAAAGATATATAAAGTGAGGAAAGAAGGCATGCGCATTTCGAAATCACCTCTCCATAAAGATTGGAACCAAGACCCCCTGAATGCTGATGGGCAACACCATACACCACATAACCACCAGTAGGCAGGGCAAGGCTTGTCCTTTTGCTGTCAACGCACAGGTCATCAGCTTCAGTAGCTTGTTTGCAAGACTCTACGTCATATTCAACCTGCATCGACCACATTCTAGCTGATCACCTCAGAAGAAGGATTAAAAAAACAAAGAAACAGGTGTTTGAGGTATTACCATCCCAAGTATCGAGAATGTGCTTTCAAAAGTTATGAAAGAGCCAAGTGTAAAAGATACCTCACTCCGTAGTCCGTATAGGTGCGCCAACCATGTTTTTAATGACAATTCATATAGCACAAAGAAATGAATAATATATCCTTGCTAGGTTAGACAATACAAACAGTAATATGATTTAGGAACTCACGAGCGTCGTAAAGAGAGAATAACTCACTCGGCAATGATGCTCCGCACTGTGTTCGGATGATTTATCAAGGGCAGTCCAGGTATCAGTTACATCGAGTATGTAAATGTCGACAGGGAGGATGGATGTATCCCAGTCGAACCAGACCACAGTGTACCTCAGGTAGAGGCTTCTGCGAGGGCCTTGAAAGCCCGGCCTGAGCCTGCACTGTGTCTGGTCATAACAGCAGTACAAACCGCCACTGTAGCCAGGCCTGAGAGGCCTGCCATACTCATCTTGAGTGACGTTGTAAAGATCACACCGGCACTCGGTGCAGCCCAACCTATCCTCCACGCCACGTGTGTCGATAGCGTGGACATTGAGCATCCACTTCTCCTCGAACCCAGCAGGGATATCCGCGGGATTACCGATTTCGATCCCATAAGGATCAGGAACAAATGTGGCGGTCTTGCGTGTCTCAGAGCCCAGGCCGAAGTATTGTCCCAGGGAATCCCTCTGGCATATTCCAGAGTTCCTGAGGAAGACATAGTCGGATTTGGATTGGGGATGGCCAGGGCGGGAGTAGTATCTGCCGACGACCCAGTGGTGGAGATAAGTATGGTGAAGAGGGACGGGGATCCCATCCTCGTCAACGACTTGGGCATCGAAACTCTTGAGGGCAACATGGCCTCTGGGGAAATCGATGTCGTAGTAGTTCCTGTTCTCCACGGAACCGGGTCCCAACACGAAATTGGGGGACAAGAAAGTGGCCGACTTGAGCTTCCCGTTCACAACCCCAGCTGCAGCACATGGCTCCATTAACAATACCCATATCACAACACTGGCGCCCACCACAATCTTCCGTAGCATCATCCTACTCCCGAGATACAGGCGCATCCTCTCTCTCTCTCTCTCTCTCTCTCTCTCTTTACGAAACTTTCCCTAGTCGAAAGTAAGAAACAGAGGAAATATTAGGACACCAATTCAAGCATAAACAGATTCAGACACGTCACGTGTATCTAATCTCTATCTATGAGACTCAGTCTCTCGTGGTCGGAGATGCTCCGACAAGAAATAAAATAGGGGAATCGGGCGAAGGAAAAAAAGTTTGGAGATCCTCCTCGATTGCAAACACGAGGAGAAAGAAAGGAAAGAAATCAACCAGAAGAAGACACGAGAAATCTGATACGAGATGCAATGAAAGGAAGGCGCAAGTCGAACTGATATTGGGGTGTCTTCAGGCTCTGTCTTTACCTTTTACCCGAGGGGGTGAAGTAGAATCTCTGGCCGCTGAAGGCAAACCCGCTTGCGCGGACACGCATATGCATATGTATATGTATACACACACACACACACACACAAAAGAAGACATCCATTCGCATTCTGCGGTCGGATTTATGGGAAGTCAAAACAAAAAGGATGGCGACGAATGCTGAGGTCATGGCTTACGCCAATGCCATTTTTACCTGCGACTTTTCTTGTACAGCCCGACAGGAGGGACCAATTATTGCAACGGGTGCGGGCCCCATCCTATAAACTAATCAATATTTTGTGGTCGTGATGATAAAAATATTGCTCCGGTCTTAATCCCACAATGAGAAAGTTAAGTTTGACTATATTTTTAAGATGACATCGCGCACGGATCCCTTGCCCCTAAGGATCCCAATTCATCGTCCTTTACTTCGACACTAAGTCTAGGGTGATGCTTCTCTTGTCGGTAATATCTTTGTTATATTGCTAATGGCCGCTATTCTCCAGGACAAAAAATACATTTAGCACTAATTATTATTTATTTATCTCATCAAAATAATAGGCTTGGTCTTAAATCGCATCCATAAACACTAGTTGTTTGTTTGTTCCAACTTTGCATGACTAGTTACCTCTCTTCAAAGTAGTCTGTTTTTTTTTTTCTTTCTTTTTTTTGTCGGATTCAAAGTAGTCTGTTTAAACATATATATTATTTCTTGGAAGTCTTTAATGATATTTTTAGACCACATTTACTTTTTCTATACTACTTGTATTTCTTTTATTCATCCGATCCCAAACAAAAGTGCCAACACCGATTCACATCATTACTCTAGAGTCTAAATCTACCTTAATTTAACCATGTAAATAGATATTTACATTGTTATTATGTTCATGAATCACGTTCTGCTAAAAAAATTGTAGCGTTCTACTGCTGTCTCCAAGCACCTATATCCTTTAAACCATCATTTCTATGTGATGTCGGTTGATTGATCCTCCTTTGTTTTTGTTCACTCCTCTCGAATACATGGGACCGTTGAATCGAGTGTTCATTAGATAATTTTATCTTCAAATCAATATGCAACAAAACAAAACCATTCGTATGAGATCGATATGATTTTTTTTTAAAATTGTCTATAAACTTCACCATAAGTATTATGACGATTCTATCATCGATCCAATCCTTGATGCATGCAGGTTGTCCCTTAAATTTGCTTGTCTTACATTAAGCATCTTATCAAATATTTTTTCCCAAAAAAAAAAATTTACCTACTTAATTTTGAATTACTCTTTAACTTTCATATAAATTACATATTTATTTTATATTTTTAATTTACTAAATGTGGTACTAAAGACTTGCAAACTTTTTGTGTTACTTTTGTTACCGAGAGCATATCGAAATCACCAATTCCTCTATGAACTAATTTATCACCCATCGCATCTCCTAACTGCTGTTGCTTCTTCTTCCTCACCCCACCCATACTCTAATTCTCTGTGTCTCTTGCTGAACACATTCTGGCTTCTGCTCCTCCAGCTCTGTGTAGTCTCTCTCTTCCACCTCTGCTGTCGTACGGAGAAGACGTGCAGGCGATACATTGCAAGCGAGAGACGGTTGCACTCTTAATTTATCCGAGTAATTCGGTACTCTTTTTACTAGTATATTACGTAATGAACTCTCAATTCGCTTTTACATACCAATGTTAATTTGCCTTGCTTATCAACATTCTGAGTTTGATCAAATTCTCAGATGAGACGATGTTTGCCACGTGATAATTGGAAGAAATTGGGCCTCCACGCTTTCTTCTCCCTTCCGCAGAGAGGCCCCGACTTCGCCCCTTTTCTTGCATCGACCATCGATTGAGAACGCCACATTCGTTGATCCAAGAACATCTGGAGAAATTGCCTTCTGGTTCGCCAATCGCAAGCTAACCAAGCCCTTTTCTTAACCCGGCTTTCCTTTCCAATCCCAGTTTCTTCCATCTCTTCTCTCGCCCTCTTCTTCGTTTCCCTTCAACAACAGGATCGTCTGAGAACGCCACATCCGTCGATCCGGGATCTGGAACGCGCCCAATTCCCCGGCTGACTAGCTATTCTGGTAACCCTGGGCTATATTCTTGCTTTCCTACATCATTTCGATGGAAATCTTTTGACAACTTCTGCATTGACTTTTTAGGATTATCTACTGGAGGAAAAGGGTGCAGATGGGCACTTTTGATGGATTGCCCATTTCTCGGGATAAAGAAGTGAGTATATTTTCGCTTCTTCACTCTTGTGAAACAGCACACGTGCACTCTCTGAGGGTCTTTCTTTCTTCTTTTCCTGACGCCGGCGGTGGGGTGGGGTTGAAGATGGAGTGTGCAGCTATAAGAATTAAGAAGAAGGGTGAGAAAGTTTCGGGGGCTTTGCTAAGATAGACAACGGCATCCTTCTATCCTATGATAATTCATGGGTTGATGCCCTGCTGGGATATCCACCGATCCAAATAAAATTCACCTAGTTTGCCCAAGTGGGCCTCCCTTCTCGTGTAAATCCTTCCATTTTGTAGAACGGACTGCTATGTCCATGATCAGGTCTACCACTGAGTACCAATGTACTTCTACTATGATTTATGATGTGAAAAGGAATCGACTAAATGGGAGTGCTTTTGTCAACTACCTTATGTATCCCCTCCTTTGTTCTGGTTTTTGGATGGATTGTGAAGAAGCATCTCTACAAGTGGAATTGGGATGTTATGTTGGATGTTTGGACACTCGAGGAAAAAAAGGATTGGAAATGGGTGTACTGAAAAAGAAGTTGCTGAGGCCGTGTGAGAATCAAGGATAATACGAGATAGTCCTGCTTAGGTGATTTTGGCACGCAATGGTGGCCATTAGACATTCTAGTGAGCAAACAGGACATTATGGCCTGAATGCAGGTCGTTCAAATGAAAAGAGGAAGACCTAATGAGAAATTCCATTCGATCATTATTAGGGTCAGATGTGATGGATTCTGGGGTGTTTTATAGAGATATAGAAAACACTTAGTAATAGAGATTAACAAGATGGGGGTGCCATCAGTTTAGCTTTATTGTGGAGAATTAAATTGTGGTTTGAACATTGCATCCCTTTGCAAATGCGTATTTCTGAGATCCGAGTGTTCCCTTTAGTAAATTATGAGATGCTGAAAGGTCTGGTGATTAGCATTTATTGTGTACCAGAAAATAGGATAAATGGTGACAAAAGGAAAGAAACATGGCTATGTCGTTTTGGCATATCAAGGGCAATTTAGAGATGCACTGACCAACCAGAGTATCTTCGATGTTTCAAAGGGTTGGGCTTATCGAATGCACTAAACTAGGATCCTATCCAGAAGGATGGTGTTAGTGAATTTTGTGAATGACCAATTCATGGAACATCGCCTTCATTTGGGAAAGAGATAAAATCTTATATGTGGGAAGTTTGGTGCAAAAGCTTGAACCATAGAGTGCTGTGATGAGATTTGCATCAAGCTCATGGAATATCCACATCTTCTCATACTGGTCGTTCTTCCCTCCATTACGGGCATATCAGAATAAGCGTAAAGATGCAAAACTGAGTTTAGACCATTGAGTGGCCGGAGAACTAAACACAAGAAGGTTTATCAAAGC
The DNA here is from genome assembly GCA_021437785.1 of Rhodomyrtus psidioides. NCBI lineage: Eukaryota > Viridiplantae > Streptophyta > Magnoliopsida > Myrtales > Myrtaceae > Rhodomyrtus > Rhodomyrtus psidioides. The sequence goes on along the minus strand of JAILYB010000059.1, from coordinate 3,370,165 downwards.
TAATGAAGAATGCTTTAATATTCTAGTTCTTTGGGAGGATAAATTATTAAAGGCTTAATCTTACCAAAAAAAAAAAATTATTAAAGGCTTATTTCGTGGGTTCATTTTAGTCAATAAGCCACATTAGAATTTTCTGCCAAAATGAAAATAACATTCTAACTTGGAGTGAGCCTAAGTCCACATCTAGGTACACTTATTCCAAGTAGAGGTGGCAAAATGGGTCTAGAACCCACATTTGGCCCATATTTGATGGTATTGGGTCAAAAATGGGTTAGCTTAAGTACTTAAATGGGTCATAAATGGGTTACTTAAAAACTTTATGGGTCATAAATGGGTTTCAAATGGGTCATAAATGGGTTAGCTAAGAAAACTATCTTAAGGCAATCATAAATAAGTTTTGTGAATATTTTTTTAAAAATCTAATTTTTTAATATTTTAATAATTTGTTTTTTATATAATTTTTTTTCTTTACTATTTTCTTTTTTCTCCTGCCTTGGCCGTCGCTCTACTTTGGCCGCCAATAGTCCCCGCTGCCCACCTCCGGTCACCATCACCAACCACCACCCTCCGTGCGGGGAGAGCTACAGCTTCGGCGACGGAGGTGGCGAGCAGCAGTTTGAGGGGACGACGATGGCAGGAAGCAGACAACGGTCAACAGTGGCGAGCAGAGGTCGCAGATGGCCGGTTATAATAAAAAATAATTTTATAAAGAAAAAATTTAATTTTTTTCAGAAAAATTCAATTGCATGTTTTAGCAATATAATTTTTCTTAATAAATTATAAGAAATAAATATTTCATAATTTAGCTAAATATATAAGTATTTAAGCAATACGGGTCGGGTCGGGTATGGGTCGGGTATGGGTTGGGTCGGGTATGGGTCACGAAATTTGCATTGGATGAATATGGGTCAAAACGGGTTAAATGGGTCAATATGGGTCGGACCATATTCGACCCGACCCATACCCGACCCGACCCACCCATTTGACGCCTCTAATTCCAAGGTTCTTAGTATTTAGTGTAACAACTAACAAGGTCATGGGTCTAACATTTGAAGTACTATGAAATAACCAAAAATCCAGTAGTCATTTTGTTTATATATTTTTAAGTGAACTACCGCTGGAATAGTATTTGCTGGATAAATAAATCCTCTGAGACTGATTTCCATTTGGCAGTCTAATGCATATGTTAAGTGAATATTTTCTGCATTTTATATCTTAATAACAAGCTTGCCATCTGCTAATTTTATCTATCTGCGTGCTATTGCAGTACTTGAGGGAGGAGCTTTCAGAGATAGGTGAAAGTTGGGCTGCTGCACGTTTTGACTCCTTGCCTCATGTTGTTGAAATATTGACATCAATAGATCGTGAGGCTAAAATTAAAACTCTGAAGGAGAAAAGTGATGTCATTGAGGACGTCGTTGATGAAGTTGTCCATGCATATCATAGTGGTTTCAACAAAGCAATTCAGAATTATTCACAGGTTTCTTTATGATGCTTCTCCTTAGACCTAGTAATTCATAATGGAAAAGTGGTTTTTGCATTTTCTGCTGCTGCAATTCAAATTTTCTTTTCATAAAACTGAATGACTTTCTATCCTCTGAGCTTTTACGGACAAAGGAAGGACAGTTACAATTATTATATTTCAAGTAATGTTTGTTATTAAGCTTTTGGCTTATTGCTCTTAGTTGTCCATGTAGCATTTGCAGATCTAGATAATACATTCTCATTTCCTTCTTGCAACGTCTTCAACTTTGAATCGTATACGAGATACCTTCTGTTTATTTTTTGGGATGAAGGAACCATTGATGCTGGAATTGGATATTTGGACCTAAGAGTGTTGTCGTTCACTAGTTCTCAAATGGGAAAGAAGGTCTATTGAGCATTCTCCATTGATTGAATGAAAAGTGCAAATGATACACATATAACTCAATTATTTAATGCTAAATTTCTGGCTTTGCATTTCGTTGGAGATTTTCAATATCGATAGTTGCTTCCATCCTCCCTCCAACAATTTTTTGATCTTACTTGGAGTCAGAGATTTGAGAAGTTTTAGAATCTTGACTCCTTTTCTTCTTCTTCTTCTTCTCCTCTCTCTCTCTCTCTGTTTTTTTTTTTTTTTTTTTGGTTGAAGGATAAATGGATGCCCCCCTTGAGTTTTAAGTCGTTGAAAATCATTTTTTGATGTGGACAGTTTGTTACACTTTCTAGACTATCTCATAGGGGGAGGTACTCTTGGTACCTTATGTAAAGTTTTTCCTTTTGCTTTCAGGACAGGGACAAGGAAAAAAAAGAAGAAAGAATCTTTGCAACATTGTTTCTAATGTGATCCTCCAGTAATTACTTTGTTCTATATAAATGAGTCGCTGCATGTGGTAGTACCTCCATTGCTTAGTTTTTCCAGTGTTACTGCTTTTATATTGGCAGCAATTAGTTTGTACTGCATTCCTCTCTCTCTCTCAACCATTTTTGTCATCTGACTTCTGAGTATCTGTTTTGGGCTATCAAGAGTATAAATGCCTTCTTTCTGCAGCCTTTTTTAAACTTCTATTTTTTGCTCAGATTCTGCGATTATTCAGTGAGTCAGCCGAAAGTATTGCTGTGCTAAAGGTTGATCTGGCTGAGGCAAAGAAGCGACTTGGTGCCCGCAGTAAGCAGTTGCATCAGTTGTGGTATCGGTCGGTTACACTACGTCACATTATTTCTCTGTTAGACCAAATTGAGAATATTGCTAAGGTTTGTGTAGCTTGCTTATCCTCTTCCGTGCAAAATTTTAATTTAGAGATTAAGACATGCATGGCACCCCGCCTGCTTATATACATTATGCCACTGAGAGATGCCACTTCATGCCATTGTGGAAATTCATCATCTGTCTTTGAAAATGTGGCCCAGGTTCCTGGTAGAATTGAGAAGCTGACACTTGAAAAGCAATTTTATGCTGCAGTTCAGTTGCATGTCCAATCTATGTTGATGCTTGAGAGAGAGGGTCTTCAGACGGTAAGACTAAGAAAAATTCTTTTTTTGTCCTGCAATGTGAAAGAATCATCTTATGGGAAATGTCGCCTAGACTTGTTCCTTCTGCTCATTTTTCTCTTGGCAATAGGTGTCAACAAAAGGAGAATATGCAAATTCTTTGAAATTGGGGACTAACTTATAGTTGATATTCAAGGCTTAAGATTGTATTACGGGCGATAAAGATTCAGATTGCTCTGTTCCATATGATTGAACAAGAAACTAAACGAATCCTCCGTTAAGAGCTATGAAAAATCAATGAGTGATCAATCCTGTTGTACCTTTTTGCTTTGTCCACCTCTAATCATGTTAAAATTCATTAGGGGCTGAACAAATTGGTCCATGGACTCAAATTATACGGGCAAGGGAGGGAAGAAAGAGGAAAGCATTCTTTCAAAGTTTGTCTTGAAAACCAAATGATACTAATCAGGAGTATCTAAGCGTGTAAACGAGTGAACACCTGACAACCTATAACTCCCTTTCAAGAATAGTTAAAAGTCAACTTGAAGTAGCAAATTGAGAGGTTTGTGGTGGTGAAATGATGTCTTGATTTTTAGCCTGTTTTATGTGTGGAGCCCAAAGTGACAAGCAAGGATTTAGGTCAAGTTTTGGAGTTCAGTGGGTCAAGACTAGATGTTCGAATATATTGGATTGGAAAATATAGAGATCCTGGCTCTTGGCCAGGTTTGGCCGGGTGTTTGGCACGCGGCCAGAGTTCTTTGTGCTTTTGAGTATTGCCTGGACAAATGTGCAGACATTTGGAGGCATCCAAAGTAGAGCTATGACTCTAAATATAGATTTGAAAGTTTTTGGCTTTGGAGTTAAATAGAGAGGCAGTAGAAGCGGGCGCAGAAAGACTCAGTTTGCAGCAGCAAGCAACTTACATAAAAAAAGAGTGTTTCAGAGTGAGTTTTGGTCAACTTGGGGAAATTTATTGTTTGATGATCTCCATTTGAGTGAGGTTGGTCTTGCGCTAGATTCTAAGTCTGGAAAAATCGTTTCCATTCATGCTAAACTGATGTTCAGAGTGGACAGACCATTTTTGTCCTCGCCTGTTATTCCAGTGGACTTCTTTGCCTCTCCCACTGGACATTGGCACATGGCTGAACCATGTATGTTTCTGTGTCTTGTTTTGCTTGATTTTATTTCTTATTTGCTCTTGGATTGCTTGCTTGCTGCATTATCTCTTTTATGGGTGCTTTATTTATGAAATGTGGTTTTTCGCAGAAGCATTGGTCTGTATATGAACATCGAGCATCAACCTCAATTTGAGTCTTTGAATATACACATTTTGACAATAGGGGGTTGTAATTGGTTGTTATTTTTCTAAGCAGACTTCCAATGCTCTTAAGCACCAATACCTTCTGTCAAAGCCATCAGAAGAATAGATTTAAGTTGAAGTGTGGCTATGCAGCCCACACAATTGAACTGATTTATTTTTGCCAGAAGATTTCCGTTGTCAGTGAGTTTTGATGAAGATGGATTGTAATTTTATTCACAACTCGAATAAAAGTTCTACAATCATCAAGATTCTTCTGCTTGTTGAGTTAGTAGTTCTATGTATTGCGATTGAGTCATATTGGGATCTTAATAAGTTCCCTTCCCTATTTTAAGTGGGAAACACACTTTCTTATTTAGGATATCTTGTTTGAGACTTCCTAATTCAACTTGGTGTGGGAATTTTAAAATAGTTTTAATGTTTATAAATGGTTGAGTCCCTTCTCTTCAATATTTTTATGAAGAATATTGAACTTTAGGAAATCTTTGCTTTTGAATCATGTGATGCAATTCTTCTCTGATTGTGATGTTTAAGAAATCCCAAGTGTGATGTTTTGGAAGCTTTCGGTGATGCCTTGTGATTTTTCTTAAAATTGTCTATTAGATCGGGCTTTCTACTTTGAGACTCATGGTATTACTGCGGAAGTTTTAGAAAATGTTGATTTACATTTTTCTCTGGGAATTGTTATTGAATTAGACTCCAGGTTTGACAATATATCAAGGATACTAAATGAATATTCTATTGCCCTCAAGTTCAACCCACCCATACGACTGTTATTGTCCAGGTTGGTGCTCTTCAAGACGTTCGATCTGAGTTGATGAAGCTTAGAGGAGTTCTTTTCTATAAAGTTCTGGAGGACTTGCATGCACATCTTTACAACAGAGGAGAATACAGGTAGAGCTTTTTCTCCAATTTCTTTCTCAAGCCTCTAGGTCATGCCCAAATGAGGAGTTAAATTTTCTGTTAAAGATTTACAGACTATGTTTGACAACTGGTTTCTCAATTCTCTGGAATTCATTGAGATAACATTTGCAGCTCCTGGGTCTCATTTTTCTGTACTTCTTGAGGCAATTGGAGTACCATTTTTTGAGCATCATCTGTTGCTTTTAATCTTACCAAGTTTTTTCAGCTCAGCTGCATCGGACATTGATGAAAGATATGACGAGGTACCATGTACTGCGGTGATAACTGTCTCAACAACTAACTTACAACCTGTCTCTCGGCGAACTCGGTTACTAAGAGGTGATAGCCACTTTAGCGGCCAAGGAACTGTAGATGGATCATATCAGTCAAGTTCAATTGACGGAGGGTAAGATTGGAGATTGGTTTTCAGCCAGTAATTTCTCTAGGTTCCTGTATGATAGTCCTTACTGGTTGCTGCACTTTCTCCTTTTTGTTAGTAGAACATTTAAAACTTTTAGAAGAAATCATTGGGAATTATTCTTTCTTCTTTTCCTGTCAATGCTATCTTGTTCAACAGTTGCTTGACACTTGTAGGTACCCTTTCATGGAGTACGCTGCATTGTCATCTACTCTGCTCACACATATCATTGACCAATGTTGTTCTAGATCAGTCTACCAGCTATCTACTTAACTGTATTTTAATCATTTTTTAATGTTCCTGCTTTGCTGGCATACACTAGAACTGTGAAAATTGAGCAACTGAAAGGAGAGAATTTCGTTGTGTTTTAATCCTTGTGGAGTTGAATTTCTTCTTCAATAGTGAATATTGTGTGCAGATAAAAGAGAAAAAGGAGAGAAGTGATTCTCTTATTTATTTTTAGAAATTTTCTGAAGTAAAGTAATAAATGGGAGAAATGTTATGTCAGAATTTTCCTCCTGTGTTCGGCGAACTTTTGATTCAGTAGAGGTGATATTAGTACCATAATCTAACTTATATTCTCTCCTGCAATGTGAAAATTTTCCACCTTAAAATTTCTGTCGTGATTCGATAATTTCCTCACAATGGCTAGAACAGTGTGAAACAATCTTCTTTCCTTCTTTTGTTGTGGTTATAACTTCCATGGGTAATAGACTTACTTTAGTTTTCTTCTTTGATCGTCTCACTATCTTCTTACAAGTACCCCCCGATTGAATCATATAACCTTCTTTCCAGTTCGTCCTTTGATGGTTATGAAGATGATGGTGCTCTTGAACAGCATAATGAAAACTCAGATGTGCATCATGCATCAACAAGGGTCAATGGTGAAATTAAGATTTTTTCTCGGCAGATTCCAACATGGCTTTCCCAGGCCACTCCCGATGAATTTTTGGTACAGTGACTCCATCAAATCATCAATGCATTCTCTTGTTGCTTTCTTGGAGTCTGAGCTTTGGATTTGGTACTTGGATACAGGAATCAATCAAAAAGAGCGACACTCCGCTTCATGTAAAGTATTTGCAGACCATGGTCGAATGTCTCTGCATGCTTGGTAAAGTTGCGGCAGCTGGTGCAATTATATGGTGTGTTGCATTGCTATAGATTGTCTTAGAATTGTTTGACTTGGTTTTCGAAATAGAATTTCATTGTTGGAGGTTCCATCTTTCATATCATGTTTTTACAGATAGATCCATCCCCAATATGGGTTGTCAATGTTGAACTCTGATATTAGTGTCGGGTAATCAAGGTTTCCGAGTCACCTAAATTATCATTGAATAACACTTAGGAACCTGGCTATGAGGTAGTTCAGGTTTTGGACAATGGTTTATGTAAAAAGACATATGCTTAAGTTGAGGAAAAGGATGCTTTTCTTAGAGTTTTCTTTACTTCTCTCTCTTGATCCTGTAAACTATCCTGTAGTTCTTTTCTGCATGGAGGTGTAAATGGTGCTAAATATTGTACTCCTTAAAAAGAATTCAATACAAAGTAATATAAAAGTTAAGAAATACGTAGATTTAAAGCCAATATCATGTTGCCAAATATATATAGATAGGATTCGTTTTTTTTTTCCTTCTTCTTTTCTAGTTTTTCTTTAAATCGATCAAATCATGATGTCTTTTCCCTTCGTTTTGTGACGCGTAAGTTTGATTTTCTGTTTCTATTTGTGGTGTTGTTTCATCTCTTAGGACTCATGCTGAAAGCACAAGTGAAAGCTGATATTGGATCCTCCAAAAGATGATGAAACTTAATAAAGTAATTTGGTTAAATAGTTCCATCCTTGACACTTACGTGGATAACTAATTGGTCACTGTTGTGTTAATTATGTTGTGACATCTCTTTCCATGTCAAAAGATTGAACAAGTAACCGGAAATGAATTTGCACAATTATAGATGAACTAGAACAAAAGATGATGAGTAGACATCACAAAGAGTATCAAATAATCTTTCTAGGAAATTCCTAGTGACAAAAGAGAGTAATATTAGTACATTTTGTTGGTGTATTAAAACCTCTAACATGCTGGACATGAGATTTGGAAAGTGAGCTGGTGTATGATTCCAGCAAATCCCCGAGTGTTTTTGGAAAAGTCTTTGAGCTTTAGTTGGGGTGGACAGCTGTGGAACTGGACCTTATGCTCTCACCTGGAAGTTTGTTGTTTTTAATGAGCTATAAGCACAGATAACAGTAGAATCAACATTTATTTATTTTGTGTAGATCATAAAAAATCAGAACATGTCATCATACTTGTAAAAGCTGCGCAGTTGGACATCTGGGCTGACTCTTTAGGCAGATGAGGCCTCCTGGATTTTAACCAAAAAAACTTGCTATAGTTGAATTACGTGGGCTGCCTCAGGTGTTTATATTTAGCGTGATATCACATGGAAGAGGTTTGCTGGTCATCTTGCTTAAGTATACATTTGAAGTGCATCCTTTAGCGTAGTTCTATGAAATGCTCATAATCTTAATTTAAACCTGATCTAGTACGACTCCCTGTTCTACTAGGGTTGCCATCTTTCCTTCTCTTTCTTAATTGAATATTCGCTGTTTGCAAGAGATACCAATCTTTCTTTGTCTTGGAGCAGCCAAAGATTGCGACCAACAGTTCATGAGATCATCACTTCCAAAATCAAAGCTCATGCAGCGTTAGTTGATTCTTCAAGGCCTTGTACTGAACATGCTATCTTTGGGGCTCCAACGAGTCTGCAGTCGACACGGAAAAAACTAGAACACTACCAATTGCCAAAGCAGAAACTTCAGAATGGGAAATCGCCAGCTGGGACTCTTTGGGCTGTAAGTCCTGTGTCTGCTATGATGGCTCCCACAGGGAAAGCCCAGGTTGCAGCAAAAGAGCTTCTTGACTCAATTCTGGATGCCGTTGTCAGGATATTTGGTAAGACATTTGATTACTATTTTGGTACTCTTTTACAATGTGATATCTAACTAAGTCTAGTATCAATTACTCAGAAAATCATGTTGTTGTCGGTGAGCTTTTGGAGACGAAGTCCCAACAAGTTGACATAAACACACCAAAGTCTGTTTCAGCAGATGCAAATTGGAACCCTGATTCTGAGACATCTCATATCACTGGGGGTTACGGTGTTGGATTTTCATTGACGGTTCTGCAGGTATGTGTATCTTGTCGGTCCTGTGAACATTTGATGGACCCGTTAGAGGTTGATGGACATAAGGAAATTACCCATCTTCAGATATTAGGCACACTTCGGGAATTATAGAGATTACCTTGCGGTGCGTTTTGATAAACATAACTGCATTAATAACCACAATTTGTAGCTTCAGAGCTCCACTATTTAGGGTGGCTTAATGGATGTCTTGGGGGGACTATTTACATAATTTCATGGCAAAAGACACGAATGAGATGCTATTAGAGGTAAAATAGATATGTAGAAGGTGAGCTTCTTTTGCAATCTTTTGAAGTCGTGTGCAAAATTTTGCCAGAGTGAATGCCAGCAACTCATTTGCGAGATTCTGCGGGCAACTCCAGAAGCTGCATCTGCTGATGCTGCTGTGCAAACAGCTAGACTTGCAAGCAAGGTCCCCAATAAAGGAAAGAGCAAGTAACTTCCTATCCTGACTGTCATATTATTTTCCTAATCTAGTAATTACAAGAGCTGAAGAAAATGGTTCTTTCGGGAAGGTCTTCTTTAGGTACTTTTGGGGCTTCAATTCTTGTTTGACCCATATATGCTTCGTGTGCTGTCATATATAGCAAAGTAGCTTGTGAAAAGTAACAGAAATTGAAGCAGTAACCTAACAATGAATGGCTTACTATGGAAATGATAGCAAGTCTCAGATGTTTTCTTTATATCTTTTTGTCTTTGTTGCATGCTCTATTTACGACAAGCTAATTAAGAATTCTGAGATGTACCGGTCTTATACATACGCGAGGAAGGTAATAAAAGATGAGAACTTAGTTTGCAGATAAGTTTGTAGTTGATAGTGATGTAAGGGTTTCAGCTGGTTTACTTTGTACTCTACTTGGGTGATCCATTTTGTTCCTTGTAGTTCGTTGTGTAAATTGTACTCAACTTGGGTGAGAAGAAGGTTAATACTAGATTGTCACTGCAGAAGTTGTATAAGGATGAAAAATCATATTTAAAGGCCGTATGGGTGGACTGCTCCATTTTGATGAGGGTGGATTTGGTGGTAGTAATTGCTACAGCCTAGAACTTATGATATTTCTGCTAAATATAGTGAAGCATCACATCGTGATGTGCATTTATCCATTAGACAGGCATGCCATGATTTTCCTGGACATAAAGCATGCATTAGGGTAACGGAGTAGGTATTTGATTCTACATGGTGTTTTATGTATAGTAGTCTTGAGTGTTTCTATATTGGGGTGGTGGTACAAAGTGTCACACACTTTTTGAGAAATCCATATGACTAGATAGCTCAGGAGAAGATTTAGTATGGGCCAAGGACACTCTCAGCTAGACAATTTCTATGGGGTTGGCCTCCCATCAGGTGTCAAGATTGTCCATTAGATTCTTTTATTTTCTTCGAAGTCCTTAGGTTCTTTTCTTTGGTCAAACCAATATTGTACGGGCAAACCTTTCTTTCTTGTTGACACATGCGTTAGGATATGTGGTTGTGCTGCAGTTTGCCCTTCTAGTTTGTGTCGGTAGCCTAAAATATCTTGTCCTTTGTTGTTTTATTGATCTTTCTCCATAAAGAATAAATTGATTGTGTGGGAGGGAGGATTCACCTATGCTCATGGAACTATTAACCTATAGCATTGATTCATTAAGTATCAACAGACCTCTAAGTTACAACAAACTCTTGCAGGGTAGACATCAACATCATGAATGGAAATGCTAGATATCGCGATCCATCCACATGCTTCCTTGCAATTTATTGTACTTCATATTCACCTCCTGCTTAACACAATTTTTTCAATGGAGGGCTTAAAGCTTAATGCAATAATTCTTTCAGAATTTCAATTAAATTCTCCTTTTTTAAATTACCACGGATTTTAAATTTTGTTGGACTGTTGTAGAGATCTGATAATTCTCGTACTTAGATCCTTCTGGAGAAAATAGAGAGCTGCTGTTGTGATTTGGCTTTATGTTGCTTGCACATGACAGTTATCTGAATGTGATACAGGGATGGTTCAGAAGATGGCCTCACATTTGCTTTTCGCTTCACAGATGCTACTGCGTCTGTGCCTAATCAGGGTATGTGAAAGAATCTTAGGCCATTATTTACATTCTGTCTGCAATAACTGCTCTTATTTTGTCTATTTATGTCCACATGCAGTAAACTATCAGATTAATCAAGTGCACTCTCTTACTGTTAATTTTTTTTTTCACCTTGGGTGAGCATTCTAAAATTTTGTAACAAGAATCAGGGTGACACGTCTGAAACGCTATACCCTTCCCCCACAGGAAAATGAAAAAGAGAAAATTAAGTTCTCACAGCTGAAGATGTGATTTGTCAGATGAGTTTTTAATGAAAGTCATTTGGATGCACAAAAGGATGGCCTTTAGACGTGAATTTATGACATAAGTGCTGGTATAGCTAACATAAAACTGTTCTTATCCGCCAAGTATGTTAGTAATGTTACTGAAAGGACCCACTTAGCTGACACCACATGATGGGGAAGTTTGATTATTGTTGTTCTCATTAGTATTGTGAAGATGTCGAATTGATGGGCTTTATCCATATATTCATCTTGTTAGTTGTGGTTGTTTAATTTGATGTTGCACGATCTCTGGTATTTTAGGTGGTGATCTTATCCGCCAAGGGTGGAGTAGGAGGGGTTCAAATATGTCACAAGAAGGTTATGGATCTGCAGCTGTGTTGCCCGAGCAAGGCATATACTTGACTGCTTCCATATATCGCCCTATTCTCTTGGTAGTGAACTATAAGTTGGATACTTAAAGTTTTTCGCAAGTTTTTTTTGGTAGCTTTTTCTGATGTCTTGCTTTGCAGTTTACCGATAAAGTTGCTTCAATGCTACCGAAGAAGTATTCCCAGCTTGGGTAAGCTGATTACTGTCGTAATCTCTCTTTTGGAGCATACATACTGAATTGCACACTTAGCATGGATACCATAATCACCATGGGAGGCCTTTTTCTGGTTCATGTCCTGCGTTTCTGACATTAGTTTGTGCTTGACTGTGCTTATGCGAAGGAATTTTTGCTTTTATTAGTTGCTAATTTAGCACAATTGAATTTGAGAACTATATGATGAGGACATATAACATGCTTGTCATGTTTTGCATACTTTAAGTTATGACATGTACGATAAGTGATTTGAGTGAGAACACCTCCAAATGCCAATAAGGTTCAACTTGGAGCTCTTATCTTGTTCTTGTATTGGGCGAGTTAAATGGACTACTCAAACTTTCTTGGTATATATCTTCTAAGACGCGATTCAGTGGATATGATGGTGGTGGAGGAAGTGTGAAATGGTAATTGTGGAAGAAAAAGTTTGCATATATAAATGGCTGAAGATATTATGTATGCAAAAATGGATTCATTGTGGAAGAGGCTTAAATGATTCGGTATTGAAATTGGATGTCAATTGTATCATTGTGCGAATGTTGGATGAAGGAGACAGGTCATTTCTCGTATTGCACAAAGTATCATTTCGACCGAGCTTTATGGGAAAAAAAAATTAGCTGTCAGGCATTAACATGCATATTAGATGAGATTTCTTCACTGAGGTGTCTTCATACTAGAAAGATAGATTCTGTTTGAGAAAATAATAAGTATGTTATTCATAAACCACTTCCATTACAAGGATATATATATGTAGGATATATATAGAAGTGACTATTCTACCCTTATCCTTAACACTCCCCCTCAAGTTGGGATGTAAATATCAAATAATCCCAACTTGTTACATAAAAAACTCACTCTACTCCCCCTTAGAGATTTAGTAAAAATATCAGCAAGCTGATCCTCTGTCCTTGCATGTTGAAGAATGATTTCTCCTTTCTCAACTTTCTCCCGTACGAAATGACAATCAACCTCAATGTGTTTAGTTCGCTTATGGAAGACAGGGTTATTCGCAATGTGAATAGCCGATTGATTATCACAATATAAGACTGATGGATCTGATATTGGCAAACCAATTTCTGATAATAACATCCTCAACCAGAGTAATTCACACGTCACATGTGCCATAGCTCTATATTCTGCTTCAGCACTTGATCGAGAAACCACATGTTGCTTTTTACTTTTCCAAGCGACTAAATTACCTCCAAGGAATACACAGTAACCCGATGTAGATCTTCTATCAATAGGACATCCAGCCCAGTCTGCATCAGAAAAACCTATAGTGTTCAGATGTCCATAATTCTTGAAGAATAGCCCTTTACCTGGCGCTCCCTTCAAGTACTTGATAATTCTGAGTAGAGTATCCTAGTGAGTAGTACGGGGAGAACTCATGAATTGACTGACTACACTGACAGCAAAAGATATGTCAGGCCTTGTGATGGTAAGATAGTTCAACTTTCCCACTAATCTTCTATACTTCCCTGGATCATGTAACAAATCTTCACTTTCTGCATCAAGCTTCACATTGGGTTCCATAGGAGTATCTACTGGCTTAACTCCAAGATATCCAACTTCGTCAAGGATGTCAAGCACATACTTTCGCTGAGACAAATTGATACCTGCATGTGAGTATGCAACTTCAATACCAAGAAAATATCGTAGACGCCCCATATCCTCGGTACTAAATTCTGTGTGGAGAAACTGCTTAAGCTGTTGGATACCATTTGAATCACTGCCAGTAATGATAATATCGTCCACATATACAACTAGGAGAATACATCCAGCAGAGGAGATAGAACTAAAAACTGAATGATCTACTTGACAACGCTTTAATCCAAACCTGATAATAGCATCACTAAATCTGCCAAACCAAGCACGAGGGGATTGCTTGAGTCCATATAATGCTTTATGTAACCGACATACCAAATTCTCCCCCTGAGCAACAAACCCGGGTGGTTGCTCCATATAAACTTCCTCGGATAAATCACCATGAAGGAAGGCATTTTTCACATCTAGTTGATGAAGTACCCAACCAAAATGTGCCGCTAGAGAAATAAAGACACGAACAGATGAAATTTTGGCAACAGGGGAAAATGTGTCGTCATAATCAACACCGTATGTTTGAGTGTATCCCTTTGCAACCAATCGAGCCTTCAACCGATCAAGAGTGCCATCAGGATGAACCTTAACGGTGAATACCCAACGACAACCAACAACATGTTTTGCCGCAGGTAATGAAGTGAGAGCCCAAGTATGGTTCTCAATGAGGGCCTTCATCTCATCTTCCATGGCTTGCCTCCATCCAGGATGAGCAAGAGCTTCAGCGACACTGCGAGGCACAGAAATAGAGGACAAGGACGAGACAAATATGGAGAAACTAGGAGACAAACGATCATATGACAAGAAATTAGAAATAGGATGACGAGTACGAAGACACTTAGAAAGACCAGAATAAGGAGCATAACGATTCACAGGACGACCGACACAAGAACGAGTACCTTTTCGAGTAGCTATGGGAACATCAGGATCAAAGGATGGTGCAGCAACTGATGAGGGAACAGATGAATCATTTGTAGGTGCTGGACGGCGTCGTTGATAGGTGTGCTCAGCAAACTGAAATCCTTGTGCGTCATTGGAGGTTGTTTCTGGAGGTGAAGTAGGTGGGATAATGGGTATGACGCAACAATTACTATCATCAGATGTTGTGGAAACAAACTGAGAAGGAAAATATGACTGATCTTCAAAGAATGTCACATTTGCAGACACGAATACACGACGACGAGCAGGGCTATAACATTTGTATCCCTTTTGAGTACGAGAGTATCCCACAAATATACATTTTTCAGCACGAGGATCCAGCTTATCAAGACCTGGAGTAAGAGAATGTACAAAACAAACACAGCCAAATACTCGAAGAGGTAAAGAAAAGAGGGGACGAGCTGGGTGTAAAGTAGTGAACGGTGTCTCCCCCTTAAGAACAGAAGTTGGAAGCCTGTTTATTAAATAACATGCTGTAAGTATAGCATGTCCCCAAAAATGTTTGGGTAGATTCATGTGAAATATAAGACAACGAGCAACATCAAGAAAATGGCGATTTTTACGTTCAGCAACCCCATTCTGTTGGGGGGTATATGAACAGGAAGTCTGATGAATAATACCATGAGAATCAAGGAATGGCTGAAAACCAGAAGTGGTAGCAAGATATTCTCTAGCATTGTCGGATCGTAAACATTTGACGGAGATATTATACTGATTCAACACTTCAAAGTAGAACAATCGAAAACAATGAAAAATTTCCGTACGGTCCTTTATTAAAAATAACCAAGTCATTCGGGAAAAATCATCCACGAATGTAACAAAGTATTTGAATCCAGAAATATCAGACGCACGACATGGACCCCATACATCTGAATGAACCAGCTCAAATGGACTTGACACACGACTCTGAATACGGGAAGGAAAAGACGCTCTATGATGTTTACCAAACTGACATGCTTCACATTGAATAGAACTCACAGACTCGAACTCAGGAAATATACGACAAAGTATGTTTGGTGGCGGATGACCAGCTCGACAATGTGTCCGATATACATCAGTGGATGGATGCTTCAGAGTTGCGGCAGCTAACACCTTTTTGTCGAGATAGTATAAGCCATTTGATTCATGCCCCCCACCAATCGTCTGTCCAGTCCTCAGATCCTGAAAGATACAGCGAGAAGCAGAAAAAGTTATAGAGCAATTTAACTGTTTAGTCAATGAGCTAACAGAAATAAGATTATAGGGAGACTGGGATAGGTGAAGGACAGATGACAAAGAAAGAGAGGGACTCAAATGAGCGACTCCCGTACCAGTAACCTGTGATTGGGAACCATTTGCTAATGTAACCGAATTAGACAATGAAGGAGACATAGAATGAAATGAAGATAGCAAATTAGAGTTACCAGTCATGTGATTGGTAGCTCCAGAGTCTATGACCCAAGAATCAGACGTCGCAGAAAACAAACAAGACGAACTACCTTTGGAAGTTTGTGCCAAAGTTGCAGTAGGAGCTGAAGTTCCTGTCATTTGTGGAGGACGAATCAATGCATCATACTCAGCACGTGTCAATGTAATCGAGTCTCCTACACGTTGTGTGGTGCTCGAACTAGATGGAGTCAATGAAGGAGAAACAGCAGGATTCTCCACTTCAGCATAGGCAGCAAAAGTTGGTTTGAGCTCTGGATGAAGAGAATAACAATAAGCTTCCGTATGACCAGTTCTTTGACAATGATGGCAATAGCGTGAACTACGACTATTCCCAGAACTAATGGCACCACGAGTGCTCGCCCCTCCATCACGACCTCCACGGCTACTATTATAAACAAAGCCACGTCCACGAGCTCGGTAACCTCGACCACGACTCTCACGTCCACCAGGACCATGGGAAAGCATAGCACTCGTCTCCATAGTCGGCATGGAGGAAACTTTTTCAGTAGCCGTAGAACGAAGAGCTTGAGAAAAGACTTCATCCACTGTGGGTAGTGAATTCTGTGATGTAATGTATTGCCGAAGAGACGAATACTGGGGCCCCAATGACTTAAGATATAATATTGTCTGCAGATCCTCTTGTCGCTTGGCCAAAACATGTGGATCATCCGAGGCAGGAAGATAAGTACCCAAACGTTGACAAAGAGTAGTAAACTGAGCATAATGATCATATAAGGATTGATCGCCACGCTGAAGATCAAATAATGCTTCCCAAGTGTCACATACTCGCGTCATATTATTTTGTCCAGAGTAGAGCAATGCACATTTCTCCCAAACCGCCTTAGCAGTCTTACACTGAATAAAGTGGGGACTAACCTTGGGATCCATGCTATTCCAGAGAAGAGTTCGAATCATAGCATCTCCTGCAGTCCATTTGGCAAGTTTCTCTTTCTCAGATGGTGCCGTAGACATAAGAAAATCAAGTTTTTCAGTAGCAGTAAGATAGACCTCAACAGCTGTTGACCATGATGGATAATTTGTGCCATCCAACTTGACAGAGGTCAGTTGAAAGTGACCAAAAGGGGATCCAGAATTCGATCCAGTAGCCATGACTTCAATCAAGTCCAAATACCAAATAAACTTCACAGTAACTGAGAACTGCAATGAATTGCAACTAACAACTAACGTATGTATTGCAACACAAAATGCTCCAACCTAAAGGAGTAACGCCACTTTACTAACTTCAAGTCTCCCAGCACCAACAAACGGAGCAGGATGCAATCACCATAGGAAACAAGGCACCAAAATTAGAACACCAAAAGAAAAGGTGTTATTCATCAGACCTTCTCAAATGTATCAGCACATTCTATATTCCTCAAACTCAATCGCACTCCGAGAATTCCGATTCACTTCAGAAAACTCAAAATACTGAACATTATACACCTACAGAGTTGAGCGACTACCAAGGAAGAGTCACTCCTCAAGCAGCACTTTCAGGGAATGCTGGAAATAAGTTCCAGCAACTTCAGAGGACGCCTGAAATAGGTCGTCAGCTCAGAACAGGTTACCAGGTCAGGGCGACGTCTGTCAGCAGGTCGCAGGGGTCACCGGGTCGTCGGTCGGCAGGTCGCAAGGGTCGCTGGGTCTGCGGGTCTTCATTCAGCAGGTCGCAGGGGTCGCTGGGTCTTCGTTCGGCGGGTCGCAGGGGTCGCCGGTCCTGGGAGACCTCGGTCGGCGCCGGAAATAGCGTCGCCAGGCTTGGGAGACCTTGGTCGGCGCCGGAGATGGGGTCGCCGAGCCTGGGCGACCTCAGATCTGGCTTCGTCGGCTTGGGACGACCTTGGTCGGCGCCGGAAATAGCATCGCCAGGCCTGGGAGACCTTGGTCGGCGCCGGAGATGGGGTCGCCGAGCCTGGGCGACCTCAGATCTGGCTTTGTCGAGCCTGGGAAACCTCGGATCTGGCTTGGTGGTTACTGGGCGACCTCAGATCTAAGGTTTTCCGACGCCGGCGAGAGGCCGACGGCGGCTCGGTGGAGGATTGACGATGGTCGACGATGGATGATGGTTGTTTTAGGTTTAGGGTGGCTCTGATACCATGTTTGAGAAAATAATAAGTATGTTATTCATAAACCACTTCCATTACAAGGATATATATATGTAGGATATATATAGAAGTGACTATTCTACCCTTATCCTTAACAGATTCAAAGTGAAGAGTCAGTGTTGTCCCAACAATAAACGAGTAAATTTGCTCAATTTAGTTATGACATATAGAATGATGTCTTTTTGATACTTCATAAGGACTGTGGAAGTTACAAGGTCAGAGATAGGTAGGAGGCATAGATTTTGAGTCTAGAGGAGGATATTGGATATTTTAATCCTATTTATGCAGGTCCATAGTGGGAGAAGGATATATAATCTTACTTAGGCAAGCCCATAGTGGGGGAAGGCATACATACATCTTGCTTAGGCATACCTATATTGGATATCAACCTTTCCTCTCTGTTGCCTTCGTAAGCAACAAACCACCCCCAAACCCCACCCCACCCCCAAAAAAAAAAACAAAACAAAACAAAAGAGGGCTTGGTTTTTTAGCAACAGTCATAGCAGTTTGGCAATCGTCTTTATGTGGATACTGTTAGAATATATAAATATTAAACCACGCCTTCTTCTAACAGCTTAAGCTTTTAGAGCAGTTGGTAAGTGGTCCTACCAAAATCTTTCATGGTATCAGAGCTGGAGGTCCTGAGTTTAAATCTTTCCAGGCCCCATTTGCCTCCCCAATTAAATATGTTCACGCTTAGTACTAGGCAAGAAGGCCAGACTAAGCGTGAGAGGGAGTGTTAGAATATATAAATATTAAACCACGCTTTCTTCTAACAGCTTAAGCTTTTAGAGCAGTTGGTAAGTGGTCTTACCAAAATCTTTCAAATACCATAAACTTCCTTTTGGAGCCCCTCATGTCTGTTCTTTTCCTCCTCTGATATTGGAAGAAAGCCTCTTACCTCTTGGATAGTGAATTGATCGGTTTTCCTAGGTTTAACTTCTCCTTAACTGCGAGTTGAAATGGTTACTACGGGAGAGTTGTGAGAGATGGTCCAAAAGAATTAAGTGCTTTCCTCAATTACAAATGGTCTAGACTTGATGATATGCGTGCCAGAGTATGTTATTTTCTTTTTCTGACCTGATATTGAAATGTATACCAGCAAGTACATCACATGAATCAGTCACTTAATTGAATATGGTTGTTTATTGCATATTCATTCTTTGATTTGCTGGTGATTGTTTAGAACTAACTTCAGGATTGAGCCACACTAGCACATATTCCTCTTTTGTGTGTGTGTTTGGGGGTAGGGGGCTGGGCCATGGACATAAAGGTCTTTATGACAATCAACAATTGATTTGTTTTCCTTTCATGAGAACTTTCTTGTACTTCGAATTCTCCTGAGAGTTATATTATAGGTATTTTTTTTCTTCTCCAACTGTTCTCTGTCTTCTCAAGGAGTCAAAAGAGGTGCAGTGAAAACATCTACCTCAGATTGTTTTCCATGATCCAAATGTAATTTGATTGGGGTAAAGAAATCTCCGTGGACCAACATATGTTATGACAATATAGCCTCGTGCAGTAACTCATCTAGCAATTTCAACCATGGAGTTTCTTGTGCTGCTTGAGATGATACTTTGCATATAGCTTAGTCATTATGTGTATTCAAGATTTTTCTCTTGTAGTTGCTGTGTGAATCGTGCTTTGTTCATGCGAGTTTTCTTCGTTTGATATCCAAAATGGCAGGAAGGATGGATTGCTCTCTTTTGTGGAGAATTTTGTGAAGGATCATTTCCTGCCAACTATGTTTGTAGATTACCGGAAAGGTGTCCAACAAGCTATATCAAGTGAGTTCCCCCTGAAGAATATGTAATTGAGTATCTGAATTTTTTTTTTTCAATTGATGAAAATATCAGGTATAGGGCACCAAGATGGATGCAAAGTCATATGCAGAAAGAGCTAAAAAAACTAGAGTCATACACAAAACAGCTCTCAAAACCAAAAGGGAGTCAAATACATGATAAATCATTGACTATGTCAACCAACACATTAATAGACATATGCAAGTTTCCACTATAACAAAAAAAAAAAAAACAGAGAGAGGAATTCGTCTTTTCCTGATGTACGAATAGTAATGGAAGACATCTGTCCATCAAAAGCTCTCTTGTTCTGCTCCTTCCAAATTAACCACAAAACAGAGAGAGGAATTGAGGTAATTCGTCTTTTCCTGTTGTGCTGTAAACGAATACCCTGTGCTGTCAGAAATCTGGGAACGTATCTATTAAAGTCCTGTCCCACACCAAACATCAGACCAAAACTGCATATGATTCCCATTACACACCTTGAATCAAGTAAAAACAAGAAACTCACTCCAATCCTATCTAATCCTCTTCCATACCCCGGTGTCATGTGAAGCTCTCCTAATCTTAGTGATCCAACCACTCCTCAGATCTATAATTGAATATCTGACGTGTAAATTACCACTCTTTGATTTTATTTGTGTCCTTTCGCTCTATACTGATATATGGAGATGAAGTCCTTGCTGTTCAACTGATATGAATATGTATTTGTCCTGTTTTACCTTGAAATGTGGTAAATCTTAAGTTGTTTGAACCTGGATTTTGCTTGTGCTTTTGATGTTTCAATGAAACTAAATGTGTTCGATGGTTGGCTGCTGGTTAGTAACAATTAGGAGTGTGTGGATTAAGCTCATAACCGCGTGTTTAATTCTCTAGACCGTCAATCATAAACAATTCCAAGTTCAGTCACCCACTTGGGTTGCAGCTCGCGGCTTGATTGATGAGACTAATGGCATGTTCATGAGCCTGGAATTTTCCTATCCTGGGTTTACCTTGATGAGTTTCCTCGTCTGAAAAAATGGGTAGCATGGTAAATTTTCTTTAAAGTGTGGGTGCAAGCCTAAGGTTATAGCATACTTTTGGCGATTCTTATATTAGTCATCGACCAAGACACTGCTGATTTGAGATAATGAGAGATATTAGCACTGTCCGGTGATGAATTAATTTTAGCCTCTGTTAGTTTGTCACATTCTGTGTTGGCCTTAGATAAAAAATTCATTTGTTGCATGGATATATTTGTTTATATAGGTCCTGCTGCTTTTCGGCCTCGAGCACATGCTGCTGCCACATACACTCCGTTGATTGAGAAGGGCCGACCAGTCTTACAAGGGCTTTTGGCAATAGAATTCCTTGCAAGAGAGGTGATTTCATTCATGCCCTCGCGCCTTGACATATGTTCCCTTCCCTTGTACACTTCCTCCTTAGCGCTGAGGAGTTGCCTAAGTTATAAGAGTGTTTGTCTTTCTCACTCAAGGCCTGGTTAGAATAGCTGCACTTTTACGTTCTCTTGGGGCCATTCATAGGGATTAAGACTTGCGTTATTCATTTATATCCAATCTCCGTGGGGCAAGGGGATTGGGATACTGACTTAGCATCAAGACATATATATACACACATGTATGTATATACATATATATAACCTGCCCCCCCCCAAACCCAAACAACCCTCTTTTCCCACCACCAATGTCAATGGAAGCAACTTCTAACTTCTAAATTAATGAGTTCTTCTGAGAATCTACTGTGTTATTGGAGATCTATGTCAAATTTATTTTACTTTTAACATAGGTTCTTGGTTGGGCTCAAGCAATGCCAAAATTTTCTGGTGAGCTTGTAAAGTATGTGCAAACATTTCTCGAGCGGACATATGAAAGATGCCGCACTTCATATATGGAGGTGCGTATGTTTTCTCTTGATCCTCTGTGTGATTTTCATGGATGAGCTGCGATAAGGGGTGAAATTTTTGTTTATCTTCATTCTTATCTGTTGAAGTGGAATTTCTTTCTGTGGTCCTCAATACAAATTAACTTTGAACTTCACGAGAAGTCAATGGAAGTGTGGAATTTTCCTTTCTTCTGAACTAGTACCTCAATATGATATATCTTATTATTTAAGATTCTTTTCAAACTATCGTTTACTTGATGAGACAGTAGATAAGATCTTCTTACATCAATTGACAGAGTCTGTGAAAGTAAGATAATTTTCTTTTCAAACTATCGTTTACTTGATGCGACAGTAGATAAGATCTTCTTACATCAATTGACGAGTCTGTGAAAGTAAGATAATTAATCTTGTCTTGTCCTATATCATGGTCATGCACTTATTTTTTTACTTCTGTTGACCATTGTCATCGCTTTGTGCAATCTCTGACAAAATGCTTGTGACATGATAAAAGTTTCTGTTCCTTTTTCTTCTTTATAGGAGCTTGCATTAGTTGGAATGAAGGCATCTGTAGCTTTTACATACATTTACCTCTCATCATGCTGCATCTTTGATTCATCATTCTATAAACTCCTGTTTCTTTCTAAAATTTCAGGCAGTTCTAGAAAAACAGAGTTATATGCTCATCGGACGACATGATATTGAGAAATTGATGCAGCTTGATCCAGCAAGTGCATGTTTGCCGAGTTCTTTTGGTCAGCAAAATTTGGAAAATAGTGCTGCAGACGCTGAATCCGTGGAGATTGAATTAGAACTCACTGATATACTGTTGAATTTGCGACCAATTAAACAGGTATGTACGATCACTGACGGTGGGGAACAAAAGTATATTGTGGATGAACACTTAAAGTTCATTTATCTCCGGCTTGCTAAGTTCCTGTTGAAGAAACCATTGTCATTTCTCTAAGTTCACGCTGGGTTTAAAGGGATAGTGCCAGTGATAAATTGGCATCTTCCTAATTAGTTAAATCTTGGTGCATCAGGCTGTTAATTTGGAGTTGAAATTTATTTCAACCTGTGCTGTGCTGACAGGAAAATCTTATTCGAGATGATAACAAATTGATTTTGCTGGCATCCCTTAGTGATTCCTTGGAATATGTTGCAGATTCAGTGGAGAGGTGAGTAATCTAGCTGCTCTATTGTGAGTAGGTGTTGGAGCATGTGGCTTAGTATGGAATCTTAGTTGAAGTTCTTATTGTTGCCTCCTTCAAGAGCTTTGAAATGCAAAACATATTCCATGAAAGTAGGCTTGAGCAGACAACCTTCAGATCAGTGAATCAAGGGGAACGGGATGGCAAGCATAAGAGACACCAGCACTCTAGAACGAGTAGTGCTCCAGGCAGGGACCTCGGATCATTTGCAGAGGAGTACAGAAAGCTTGCAATCGATTGCTTGAAAGTTTTACGAGTTGAGATGCAGCTGGAAACTACTTTTCACATTCAGGTTCGTGAGTTTCCGTCTGATTTTGTGGCTGACACCAGAGAATGGTTAAGTGAGAGATTTTTCATTTACCAGGAAATGAATAGAAGGGACTACTTAGAGGACCAAGATGCTGAAGAGCCAGACAATTTTATTATTTCACTAACTGCACAGGTATGATTCACCGCATAAATGTAGCGCCTCAAATGAATATTGCAGTTCACAATTAATGTAAATCTGTTTCTATTTATTTGATTCATCTTTTGTTAGGCCTCAATCTCTAGTATTTTTCATGTTTAAAAAAGTTGAAAATCTCGTGTATTCGGCCCTGGTTTTGAGGATCTTGAATGTGGAAGCAATTTTTAAATCATAAATGCAGCCGCATTATCTTGAGCAGTTTCACATGTAGAATGACATTATTCACCTGGTTTGTCCTCCACTGAGCTCCCTTATCCATTTGTCTTCCACCTGTTGGAGTATGGCAAATCAGATTAGGCAATGTCAACTGATTACTTGACTGTTGCAGTAAATAATTTGCCTGACCTCAATTGCAAGCCTATTCTTTTTCGCTTCTGCGTAATTTTATGCTTTTGTTAGAAGATTGAGTTTGTAATACCCTTTTTTTAAAATCATCTATAGTACAATTCAGATCTATTTTCAGGCGACATTTAAGAAGGTTGGTTGACATGTTCTCTTCTTGCATCCATCTTGGGTTATTGTAAGTTCAAATATCTCCACTTGCAAGCTAATGCCATGGGTTAATGTTTAATCCAGATTACGCGCCGGGATGAGGAAATGGCCCCCTTTATTGAGGGAACAAAAAGAAACTATGTCTTTGGTGGAATATATAGCGTAGCTGCAAATGCTTTTATTAAGGTTCCCATTTCATCCGATTTATTTCTTGTTAATATGTCTCTTGAGCAATGTCCGCAATAGAAGAACATCTCGGTAGTTGTTTTTTTTATGATAAGCATGTTTCTTGTAGGCTTTGTCAGATATGAAATCTATCAATCTTTTTGGGGTCCAGCAGATATGTCGAAATTCAATTGCTTTGGAGCAGGTAAATCACCACTTTATTCCCTGTTTTTCTTATTCTTTTAAAGTTTTCTCTGTTTCTTGTAGGGTTTCTAGAGTAGAGAGTCTTTGGTGGAAAACTGCCTCATGTTCACACTCGTGTTTCCTATTTTTTGTTGTAATTGTTATCTAATGAATGGGATGCAAAAATGTTTTCTGAATAATTAGCACATATGTAGAATGGGGACATTATATTGACGAGATTGCGCCACTTGGCATGCTCACGTGCGGGCTTTAACATTATGTTTCTCTTCCTTGTCCCTTTTCACTTACCCTATTCGGTAATTACTCCCAGATATTTTTTGGATTCGAATGAGATTTTCAGAGAGATTCTTTTTTACTTTTTTTGTAACAGGAAATGTTGATAATCAATTGAGTTAAATGAGATTATAAAATACTGTGGATGTGTCAATGTTTATTGTGTTATATTTATTTGAAGTAATTACAATTTGATCTTGAGTATTTCTGTTTCATTTCTCATGTATTAATTAATACATGAACGACTTTCATGTGACTTTCTTGTGAGTTGTCGCTTTACTTTGTACATTAGCATGTGTGAGATCCATGATTATCTAAAGATCGCGTAAAATGGTATATTTGATGGGGATGTTATTTCTTCTCATTGAGAAGTTGACGTCTTACATACTGAGGCTTAGGGAACAATAAATAACCTGACAAAAGGCTGCTTATGCTTTTGTCCTGTCATATAAGCTTAAAATTTTCCACATCGCTTGATCTTCTCTGCTCTCAAGACTAATTACCTAATTACACATGAGTAAATTTTCCTCAAATACTCGGTTTCTTTCTTTATTTTTCCTGTGAAGCTAGAGCTTATGTAATTTCCATTGGTTTTTTAGGCCCTTGCAGCTATTCCATCAATTGATAGTGAAGCTGTGCAACAAAGATTAGATCGTGTGAGGACATACTACGAGTTGCTAAACATGCCATATGAGGCAAGCTTTTTGAACGTGAATCTTGTTTCTTTCTTTCGAGTAGCATCTTCTGCACTTACAATGAGGTGATCCTTTTACATCATCAGGCGTTGCTTGCCTTCATCTCGGAGCACGAACACTTGTTTTCATCTGAAGAGTGAGTGGCTGAAACATCATCCCTGGTCATATCTAGTGAAATTTGCTGGTCACTTGTTAATATTTATAACATTTTTTTTTCCTTCCGTCCAGGTATGCCAATCTCTTAAAGGTCCAGGTTCCAGGAAGAGAGATCCCTGCGGATGCATTAGATCGGATATCTGAGATATTGCCCCATTAGCTTTACAGATCGTGGTCATGAGTATTATCATGTGCTGAAGACTTCAGGAGCTGCCACATGAGTTTTTCTACATGGATTGACTGGTTCTCCAAGTAGGACCCGCACAGTCTGGAGCCCCCCCTTTAGGCCAAGCCCTGTTGTTTTCTTGTGGTAAATTTGTCATCGTTCTCCAACATATTTTCTTATTATTTATTGTGCATAATGTCTTTTCTTCCCCCAAATTTGTATTCTCGATTTTGTATTTTCTGTGTCAATTTTGCAAGTGCAAAACTGTTATAGGATGTAATGAGGGTGTGGCGAGAGTGAATTGCGGGTTTCAACTGATGTTTTATCAGCCTGGACTATATTCAGATACTTGGAGATGAAAACAATTCTTTGCATTGGGGGATTGTGGTGATAGGAAGGGACGTTTCAATTGTTCTTTTCGCAAAAATGAAAAATGGGTTTTTTTAACGTGTTGATGATATCTCTTAAAGATGTTCGACCAAAAAAAAAAAAGTTATCTCTTAAAGATGGTAAATTCAGGAAAGAGAACATGTAATAAATAGTCCTTGAACTTTGGCTAAATGTATAATATTGTCTATGAATTTTAACCCTATGTGCAATATTTAACATATATCAAAAGTTTATGATTTATATTGAACAAATTAAAAGTTCAGAATCATTATCCCTTCAAGAAACTATTGATGAAAAAATAGTGGATCAATTAGTTCCCCATAATTTGTTGGCAATTTATTGATATTTTTACGAAATTGCCAATTTCATTTTATAGTTGGCAAATTATTAATTTTTACTAATGATGAGAACTTACTTATTTTTTATGTTTAGCAACTAGTATTGATTTAGTAAGTCTTATTTGATTTTTTTTTTTTATAAAAGATCTTCAAGTTTAATTATTGATGCCTCAAATTAACCAACGGTCATATGAAATTATCAAACGTCATTTGAGTGATTTACTGACTTTTTTAGAAATAAGTCACAAACTTGGTTATCAACTCTAAGTCGAATTATTGATAATTTTTTCCTTCATGGAAATACCTAATTTTTTACAGAGTTACCAATTTTTACTTCGTCTGCTCACCAACCTGTAAACCTTCCAACGTCTTATACGAACTACTACCCTGAATTTGAATGAATTACCAACCTCCCCATAATTAACATAGGACATGTTTTAGGTTACCCATTCAAAATTTAGCTATTTATTCGTATTTATTTATTTTTCTACTTACAAAATTCTCATGAATTGCAAACATTTATGTGCCTGGTTTAATAATCCTCAAGTTCATCCACACATATATGAATTTACTATTCTTATTTTGAGTGACTCACTAATTTTTCTCCAATTAAGTTTCTTAGTTTTTGGATTACTAAGGGAGTGCATGGCAGCCATTCTGTTCTAGAAATAGATTTTTCTATTTCTGCTTCTGGATGAGTTTTTGAGTTAAAATAATGTGTTTGATAAATACATAAAATTTCTGATCCTGGAACAGAAGTTCGTTTGACAATAGTTGAAATTTTCTACTTATAGAAATTATTATTTACTATTTAAAAATAAAAAATATTATTTATTTTTTACTTTGGCGGCGATTGCTGACGAAGGACAATGGTGGTTGGCGGTAGCTAGCGGTGGTTGCGGCAGCCGGCAGAAAGTGGCGATGGGCGGCGACGGATTGGTCGGCAGCTGCAGTCGATGAGGCGGGGGGAGACGTCAAGTGGTGGTAGGCGGCAGGCGACTAAGGACGATGGTTGGCGGCAGCGATCGGCGGTGGGTGGCGGCGGTCGGCGGTGGGCGGCGACGGGTGGCGGTAGTTACTGGCGATGACCAGTGGTGTGGCGGGGGACGACAGAGAGTGGTGGTCGACGGTGGCCAGCGGTGGGCGACCGAGGGCAGTGGTTGGCGACATCGAATGTCAGCGGTGAGTGGTGGTGGGCGGCGGTCGGTGTTGGTTGAGGCGACCGACGGAGAGTGGCGGTGGTCAGCGGCAGCGAGGTCATCGGCGGCCGGCAATGGGTGGCTACAGCTGACGATGAGGCAGGGGGCAACGACGGGCGACGGCGAGTACTTGAGAAAAAGTGGAAGGTTATTATTTCTGATTTCTGTTTTCCAAGAAGCTAATTTTTTTTGTTTTTGATTTCCCTTCCAAATTTATTTATGGAATAATTTTTTTTAGAAATAGAAAATTAGAATTACCTTACCAAACGAGTTTTGTTCCAAATCTATTTCAGAAATAGGTTTAGAATAGAAACAGAGAAGTAGAATGGTTGTCATGCATCTTCTAACTCTCATTTAACTTACCGTACTCGGTTTTATGTAATAATCAAAATTTATATTATCCAATTGAATTTCTATTTGCTTTTGTGCCACCTCTTCAATTTACAAATTTCTATATGGTATTATCAATTTAACTAGAGCATTCAACAATCTTTCTCCAATTAAGTTACTAAACTTTTTTTATATGTGCATTAGAAGACCTAAAATTTGTCATGAAAAATTTGATCTTAAAATTTGCAAAAAGTGTAATCAAGTGTTAAAAATTTTAAAATTTGTGCAATCAAGTCCATCCACTAACTCTATTCAACTTGGCTGACGGAAGTGCTGATGTGGGTTTTTTTTTTTAATATTTCTCAATTTCCTATGTGGTGATAAAATGACCAAAACGTTGTCGTTTTGATCTAAATCTGAGTAATATACATATTTATATTCAAATAAAAATTAATTTAAACCAAATAAAAAATAAGCAAGATTTATATATAAAAAATGGAAACTTGGTGGCAAGGTTCATCATTGCCGGATTGGCGAGGGATGTGGGCCCTATTCCGGTTTTGGCCGAGGACCGCCACTAGCAGGGGCAGCCCTCCATCGAAACTATGCATGGCAAGCGACGCTCGCCCGATCTGGGAGAGGGCCACAACCCTCGCCTATGGCCAAGGACTAGCAACCTCCACCAACCATTCCCTACCATCCCCGGCCCTTATCTGCGATAGCAAGGGCTGATTCCAACTCTTCCCCTCCCCCCCCCCCCCCTCTAATTTAGCTTTTTTTTTTTATTTGAATAAACTTTATGTAAAAAGCAGATTTGACGAATCATGCTCGCACTCATGCTTATTCGAAAATATTATTGTTTTTAGGATCCGGATCAATTATTCATTCAATGGAAGTTATTATTGGATATTCTCTAGATAAAAGTTCGCCTCTAACAAGTAGAACTTCGTAACATATTGTCGCGACCCGTCCGAAAGCGGACGCGGCTAATGGATTACCGATCGCGGGTCTTGGATCGGCGCGGGCCCTCCCAGGCCCATACCAAATCGCGGCGGGAGTATTTTTCAAAGGGATTCGACGATAACAGTCGATCGCTTTCGACCTTAGTGTGGTCGTGGTGGCATGTGCAACTTGTGCATGCATTTGGAGTCGCCACCGGTCTTTCTTGGAGGGTAGACCGGAAACCTTATTGACCGATTGGGAGAGATCGATCAATTCTGCGGAACCAGAGATTTTGAGTTCGGGAACTTGGTTACGTTGATGTCATTACCAACGCCCTTTCGGTACCTAACGCGAGTGATTTTCCCTAACTAGGATTTCATGCAGGCGCAATTTTGGGTGAGGTAAGTCTGACTTTGCACATTAACCAGTTTAACATGCTCACGTAATCATAAAAAAAAAATAGATGTCAATCACATAAACATCTATCCTACGTGGTGATCATGGAATTATGATTTAATGGGTCTCGAGCCAATGAGACCACATTTAATCATTTTAATATTTTAATAACGGAGAGCCGCTCTTCTCTTCTTCTTGGTTTCTTGAACTCTTCAAGAATCGGGCCCCAAAGAGCTCGCCGACTTAAAAGGCTCCTCCACGTAATCCTCGTAGCATTTACATCAACAATTGACTATGCTAAAAATAAAGATTACATGAAAAATAAAAGGAGTACGCAGCCTCCATTTAATAATTACAACCCCAAATATATAAATAATCACCATACATTCATACATACATCAATCACATTGATTAGGGATTTTTCCATGATCACCACCCTTCCACGTAAGTAATAAATTCACAATTTAAAACTTAGGAAGGCACAATAAAAATTCTACGTTGAATCATATTCAGAATTTTTACGTAAAATAAGATAGCCATAAATTTTCGATTCAAAATTGATTCAGTCTCAATTTTTGCTACGTTGATTAATTTATCATATAAAATAATCAACCTCCATTAGCCATGTAAGACGAACAATTCGTTAATACATATTGGCCATAGTATTGCAAAAATTGCAAAAAATCAATTAAATGCACGAAAACACCTAAGGATCGGCTCTGATACCACTGTTGGGATCCACGTAACACGTAGCGGAAATAAATAACAACCCATACATGTATCTCCAGAGGCGTACTTCGTGCATTTCAATCGAAAAAAAATCACAAAGCCTCAAAGGGAGTAAATGGATTACCTCTCGTAGCGTGCTTGAACGGAGGTGTCGGTTCGATGTTCTTCGATCTCAGCCTCCACAAGTGTTAGGCATCTAGTTCGGACGCACCACCAATTGACGAACGGGGAGACGACTAATAACTCCACAACAATTGTGCTAGCAATATGCGGAATCAATATTCCGAACTTAGTATATTTTGCTCACTCAAGATTATGAGAATATAGAGAGTGTTTGTGTTCTTCTCTCTAAGCTCTCAAAAATTTGCATACTCTACAAAATGTCTCCCTCCTTCAACCTCAAAACTCTTGCCATCCTTTTATAGCCAAAAATATCTTCCAATAAATTGTATTTAAAAATAGCACTAACAATTATAAATTCTATCTAAAAATAGCACTCACAAATAAATGACATTTAAAAATAGCACTAACAATAGCACTCACAATTTATAATACAAAAATGCTATTTAAAAATAGCACTAACAATAGCACTCACAATTTATAATACAAAAATTCTATTTAAAAATAGCACTAACAATTATAAATTCTATCTAATAATAGCACTCACAAATAAATGACATTTAAAAATAGCACTAACAATAGCACTCACAATTTATAATACAAAAATGCTATTTAAAAATAGCACTAACAATAGCACTCACAATTTATAATACAAAAATTCTATTTAAAAATAGCACTAACAATTATAAATTCTATCTAATAATAGCACTCACAATTTATGATAAATAAATGCCATTTAAAAATAGCACTAACAATAGCACTCACAATTTATGATAAATAAATGTCATTTAAAAATAGCACTAACAATAGCACTCACAATTTATAATACAAAAAATGCTATTTAAAAATAGCACTCACAATACAAAAATGCTAAAAAAGGCACTAACAAAGGTGTTAAAAATAATAACCATTATTATTATTACAAGAGTTAAAGAGGTTACCAAACAATACAAATATGCATAACGTATAAATACATATAATGTATAAATACGTAGAGCATACGTATACATCCGTGAAACCGGGGACTAATTGAAAGAAAAATGTGCAATTAAGCCCTTTTGGTAAAAATTGATTAAATTGGAGGGCAAATTGACCTAATTGCACTTTAAGACTTTAGAATCCAATGTCATAGCTTATAAAAAGTGAGAATTGAAAACTAAAAGACTCGAAAATGATTTTTTTTTTAGGCTCGGTTCGGGTTTATGTTTGTGAAGGAACATAGTGACCCGAGCCGAATTTTTGAGATTTAAAGTGACACACTTGAAGAGGAAATTAAAACAAATTATCGAATATTTTTGGGTATTTTTCTGACCACGAATGGTATTTTTCTGATTTTTTGGGTATTTTTATAATTAAATAAACTCGAAAAATATTAAAAATACCGAAAAATATTTTTTGTTCAAAATTGGTTCCTAAGGTTAAACCAAGGCTTCCAAAGTTGATTTTGTGATTTTATGACATTTTTTGATATTTTTAATTAATTTTAAAGAATAAAAATCACAATAATAAATGGTAAAAAAAAATCAGGTGTCAACACATATCAAGACAATTTAATATTTCTAACAATCAATTATAATTGGATGGTAAATCACATCAATGGAGGGTAACTTTTGACAAGAAAATTCATCAAGTCGGGTAAATAAAGACCGGTAAACCTACTATGCAAAATATAAGTTTGAAAGCAGATTAGAAATTTTAGCACGCTTTAGTAACATAAACCTACATATTAGGTTGAAAAGATAAAAGTAAAACAGATACTCCAAATAAGGTTGATAAATTGGGGTAGTATGTCATACATATAAGGCAAATTAATACGGGCATAGCAGATTTATATGAGTTATAATGAATAATCAACTTGACAAGACTTTGAACGTTCACAAGTAATTGAAATAACAGTTGGAAAGTGACTTCACAGTGAACGATAACTTACAGCTAGTTCATAACTTTATTGGATCAACCTTGGTAATTCAGTCAATAAAAGATGGCGATCAACATTGGCATTTTGCACAAATGTTTAATACATAGATAAAAAAAAAAGTTGAAAGGTTTAGAATCGAGTTGACATCTGCTTAATAGGTTTAGAACTGATTGGACAATTTCTACATATGATTATCCCTGTATTGTATCTTAGTTTACAGAATTGGCTGCCTGCCATAAACTAAATAGGAGTTGATGTTGTTTATCTTATGAGGGTCATGGTAGGTTGAATCGAGATGTTTTATTGAAATGATTTGTCTGTTTCAATTTGGCCGTAATACGACAACTATGAGGATGTGATTCACTATACTATTCTTGAGAACAACCTATTTGAGGGAAGGCTGACGTAATGTTCCGGCTCCACAAGCCCCACCGGGCTTGTTATTGGCATGTGATCAGACGAAATCCTGCTTGGGTTATTCTTTGCTTTATTGCACATTGCTTTTGTTCTTTCAAATCTTGCACCACATATATTTTGATTTTCTCATAAATTTGAAACTTATAAAACATCATTGAACACTCGAATACTATATAATAGTACATTGATATAAATTCTTTTTCTCCTTTTCATGATGCTTTATCAATATTTTGTATTTCAAAGAAAAAGCATAAAAAAGCACTTTTCATATGTACTTAAGGAAACAAATGCCCTGATGGATGTGTTCTGATGAAGACATATATAGAAGTTTGTTTAACATATGCATTTGAGACAAGAAATAGATCGCTCTAGTTCGCTCTAGTACAGGTGCAACATATCGAGTTCTTGATGATACGTCGTTGGAGTTACACGATTGCGTTGATTATAAGGAAACAGGAAAGTGCATCGCATGGTCATTTATTTCGTATCAAATAGAGATTTGTAATGGAAAAGAGGGAGAGAAATGCAATATTCTATACAATATCAAATGAAAAGTATATCAACCAGAATTTACATGATGGCTATCGAAAGTAGCATAATATAAGTTATAATCAATCAGGATAAATTAAGAAAAGCACACGGAATCTCCTAAATAGAACTCTTTAACGGGGAGATTCACGTGTGTAGGCAGGGGAGTCTGGGAGAAATGGCTAAGAAACATCAAACAAAACAAGATGAATTAACAGTTGGTGGACTGGAGGGTACGTGTCGTCCTGAGGCAGGCACCGTTGACCTAAATACCAGCTCAACTTACGACCAGCCGCGTGGCGGCAGGATGGTAGTGATGCCTGGTGTTCCCGCACGCATGGGATCGTAGCTCCCCCCGTGACACAGATAAGTTGGGGGGAAGGAAAGGGAATTTGCGAGTGTGGAAGAGGAAGAGGAAGAGGAAGAAGGGGAGGAGAGGCAGATGGGAGGCAACAAAGAGAGAGCCCGAGAGCGCAGAGAACAAAGATTGCAGGAGATCTCTCTTCTCAGAACCATCCCCTATTCCGATCACCAGAGGTGGGTATCTCTTCTTTCTTCCCGGAATGCGGTTCCGGTTGTCGATTTCAATTGTTAGAAGGGTCTTGAGATCCTTTCGTTCGCTTCGATTTGGTATCCCAATAAAGCGAGCATTGAGCAGATGCCCTTCTTTCTTTCTTTCTTTCATTGGATTCCTTCGTCGGCAGATGTAGATAAGGATATAAGATGGTTAGATTGGCTGGAAAAATGCAGGTGGTGGTCCAAAGAAACGATTGCTGTGGTGACGGGGAGTAACCGGGGTATTGGCTTCGAGATTGCGAGACAGCTCGCGGCGCATGGACTGACGGTTGTGTTGACGTCCAGGGACGAATGTGTTGGCCAAGAAGCGACGAGGGTCTTACAAGAAGGCGGTCTGGACGTCGCCTTTCATCAACTCGACGTCTTGGACCCTTCCTCCATTCAACTCTTCGTTGATTGGATACGGCAAACCTACGAGGGTATCCATGTCCTGGTAGCATCTCTTCCTTTTCTTTTTCTTTCTGTCCTATTCAACCTCCCCAAAAAATAAAAAAGAAATCTTTACCTTGATTGCTTTGATCCATTGACATTGCTTCTAATACCATCTTGTTTCCTCTTACCCGGGGAAGTTTGGAACATCTTTAATAGGATAGCTCTTGATTGAATCGGGATTAGTAGGGATGGATCCTCTCTGCTTTTGCAGGAAGAACGTTATTGAGAGTAGGATAACCATAGCCATTTATTACTTTACCTGCGGAAGTGAAGCTGATTTTCTGCCTCCAGGTTAATAATGCAGGTGTCAACTTCAATTTTGGGTCGGACAACTCTGTCGAATCTGCTCATATGGTTGTGGCTACCAATTACTATGGAACCAAAAACATGATAAAAGCCATGATCCCCTTGATGAGACCTTCTGCCGCAGGCGCTCGTATTGTTAATGTGAGCTCTCGCCTAGGAAAACTAAGTGGAAGAAGAAATGTAAGTAGACTCCTCCTCCTGACAAAATGGAAAGAAAAAAGATGGTTCTTTGACGGGCAGGATGACCTTTATGTTGTGATTTCATTTTCCAGTATCTGATAATCTTTTGATCCATATAAAAAATCCTGTTCTTTAGAAGTTTGTATGCATCCATCTACCTTGAGTTGTCCTAGTCCTTAATATCATGTAGCAGTTCCATCTCAATGACATTTAAGGGTACTAAGAATCATTAGGATACAGGGTATATAAGCATCCGACATTTGAAAGGAAGTTCAATCTCTCATCCTGAGTGTTAGAAATCCTCAGTGCATGGAAATGCATGTGAAGTTCAGCCGGGAGTGGAATATCCTAATAATTGTTGGAAACTCTTCAAAAGCTTAAATCTGTTGGATAGAGGAGGAAGATCACATGAAGATATTGCCCTTATAAGCCCTAAGCAAGCGATGTGCAATTGTTTAACACCCCAAATTTATTGTTCATTGCCTCGAATGTTTACATGTCTATCTGTTTAGTGTGTGGTTAATTTTGACTTTTGACAGAGGATCGAGGACTTGAATCTGAGACGAAAGCTGGGTGATTTGGACACGCTTACAGAGGAATTCATAGATAGAACAGTTGCCACTTTCCTACAACAAGTAGATGAAGGAACGTGGACATCAGGTGGGTGGCCACAAACTTTTACGGACTACTCAGTATCCAAACTCGCAGTTAATGCCTACACAAGACTGATGGCGAAGATACTGTCCGACCGGCCTGAAGGGGAGAAGATATATGTCAATTGTTATTGCCCGGGCTGGGTGAAGACTGCTATGACCGGTTGGGCTGGGAACATTTCAGTGGAGGATGGGGCAGACACGGGAGTGTGGCTAGCGCTTCTCCCAGATCAGGCAGTGACTGGGAAATTCTTTGCGGAGAGACGTGAGGTTAGCTTTTAAAGCTGTGAAGCCTCGTGTTGGAAGGTTTTTGAATAAGAACAACAAAACCGGATTCACAGATATGCTTAGCTGTGAGAAGAGAGGATAGATCACTTGCATCTATTATCCTTTGGTGGGCACACGAAAAAATTGGGATTTCAGCGAAGGGGAAGAGGTAGGTTTGGTGAACACCACCTTGGGTGACACTTTGAGGCCATCTCCTCAACGATGAGCTGGGCTCAAGCAACATATGAATCAGACGGGGAGTGGGACATCCCTTCACTCGCTAACCGTTGTCGAAGATTTGTCTTTTGACATATAATATAGGTAGTTAACTTTGAATGATTTTCCTGATATTGATGAGGTAAGGTTTCCTCAGGCCAAAAACAAGGGCAGTTCGACCTAATGTTTGAACACGAAGTAAATACGTCTCTCTCTCTCTCGTGAGTCTTGCTTGCTACAAGAAACCAGTCATGGTGCGGTGCAGTTTGTGGCTGTTTCGATTGCGTTTGCGTCTCCAGTGAGCCCCATTGCGGACATCACATAAGGAATGTTTTCAATTTCAATCAAAGTGGAGATTTTTATATCAAAGATATCGAGTATGTGCGCCAAATTTCTAAGAGAGATTACTTACTATCTGCATCCTTAAGTCACAGCTTGCAAAAAAAAAAAAAAAAAAAAAAAAACAAGTTAGGACTCAAGACCCTAACCGCTGTATATGCACGCTTGAAGACATCGTGTAAAAACCATATCCTGCGACGTACCTATAAAGCTAATCAGGTCTCCTGGGAATATGGAAAAAGCTCTCGACATATTCAAAGATGAAACCTTTAGTTTCATATCCAGAGTTATTCGTTGAATTCAATACAAAATCATCAAGGCACGACGGATTAGTTTCAGAAGCAAATCAAAACACCATTCAGATAGATAGAATATAGAATTATACTACAGTGGGATTCGGTAAGATCAAAATTGCACTAAAAATCGAATTTTGACTGGGGATGTGGACCGGGAGGCGCAGGGATTAACACTGGCCTCACAAAGACCCCTTTCTTTTGTTAACACGGAGACAGACAGAAAAAGATACGGAGGTGGAGAGGGAGTGTGAAGTCAATCAGCATCTCATAAGAGGAGGGAAAGCAGATGAGTTCGGAGACGGACGGGAAGGGGTGGAGCAAGGCGGCCAGGGGAGTGGTCGTCAAGGCGTTGCTGGTGGCGGGAGGCGCTCTCCTCCTCCGCCGTCTTACCAAGTCCACCACTCGATGGGACCACGCCCGCTTCGTCTCTCACTCCCTCTCCGGCGAGAAGGTATCGTTTTCTCTTCCTTTCACCCCACAACCCTTTCTTTTTTTTTTTTGGGTGAAGTGAAGTGAATCATCGCAACTCTTGAGTCTCGTCCTGTGTACCAGTTCTCCAAGGAGCAAGCCGCCAGAGATCCCGATAATTACTTCAACATCAGGTTTGTCGATTGATCAGATCACAATTCGTCTTTACGTCCCCTTTTCTTCGGGCTTTGTCATCCACATCTACTTTTGTTGCATCCAGATTACTAACGTGCCCCGCCGCTGAGATGGTGGACGACTCAAGGGTCATGTATTTCGAACAGGTTCTTCTTCTTCTTCTTCACCCGACCCCCCAAATATATTTCTTCGCTTGTGCGGTGCTTTTTTTTTATCCTCGTCTCTGCCTCAGGCGTTCTGGAGAACTCCTCAGAAGCCCTTTCGCCAGGTAATCCTACCCTCACCATCCCACAGTTTCTCTTCCTGTGATAATAGATAGATACTCCTCTTGCCTCTTCATCAACTATCTAACAGCTGCCTGGTCGCAGAGGTTTATGTTGGTGAAGCCCTGTCCCAAAGAGTTGAAGTGTGATGTTGAGGTACTTTGATTCTCTCTTTTCTTCTCCTTACTTCTTAACTTGACCAAAACCAATCATCTCTGCAAACATACCTGTGAGTTGTGACAGGTTAGTTCATTTGCCATCAGAGACATGGAGGAGTATAAGAACTTCTGTGATCGTCCAAAGGACCAGAGACCGCAACCTGACGAAGTTATCGGCGTAAGTCTCCCTTTGCTTTCTAGCAATTATCGGAAGACTCATAAATTTTAAGAATTGGATCCCCGTATGCATGACTCTGACATGAAGTGCGTGATCAGTTCATTTTGTCTGTTGCTTGGACAAATTATTTTGAGCTTTCAGAGGGAAGCACATTTTATCTATTTTCTCCCTCAATTATTGATAGGCAGAGTGACTCCTACTACTTTGATGTTCTGCATCCATTGTCTCCTATGCTGTTAGTCGTGACTTACTTTTTGCTGTGGCTATTCTTTTGAGGCCTGAATCCTTCTGCAAATGCTAGCAGCATCGATGAGCCAAGTTGGGTAGTAACCTAGGGATCCTATCATTCAAGTTGGGCAAAATTTGTACCGACACCTTGGACACACCTCTGGATATCCTTTTCATGCCCTCATCTCCTTTGCTTTTCTAAGAAGCCAGCAAACTCGAGTCTTAACCAAATGATTCTATGGAGAAAAGCAACACTTCATACTACATGATAGTTGAGGTCATTTGTCAGATGATGAGCAGATCTATTCATGAAGTTAACATCTTTTGGACCAAGATGGAAACACAAACTTCATGGGATTCTGGAAGTCACAAATTAGTGAAGAAGAAAGAATAATTCTTTGTTAAACTCTACCCTGATGATTCTAGAGAGCTGATTTCTCTACATTGAACTTGGTTAGGAGCTACGTCTATTCTCATCTTCCCTGATCTAGTTTTTTCTTTCTCAATTTAAATGCCACTCATTTTCTCAAACCTAGCTGTGATATCAAACCTTGCTGCATGTACCTTTTGTTTACAAGGAGATATAGTGAGGCTTGAGTGGCTTGGCTTATCGCTTATACAATGGAGGCTTGGAAATCTATTAAAAGCTTAGTTGTAGTGGTCCCTGAGCATACTGGGTCTCTTGTGGTACCAGTGATTCTCATGTACTGTCTATAGTACGAGTTTTCTACTCATTCGGCCCTTCTGCTACTCATGTTGGGTTTAGAGGTGTGCGTTTCTGTAATCACAGTGAATCCTATTGTGTGGAACTTGCATCATTGTGTGAGGTCAATTTTAAAGGGAAAATTAGATTGGATTGTAGATTCTGGTCGATGCTTCTCCATCGACGTTTGATATTCAGGATGTTTTTGTTCCTTCAACTTACTAGCAGCAGCTGACAATTTTGCGAAGATGCCGCTTTTGGCAGAAAGAATCCCTTGTAGGCATCGTGTTGTTTATGCTGAAATAGTTGTTATCTGACAAATGATGGTTCACGGTTGACTGTCTTATACTATCCACAGGACGTTGCAGAGCACTTGACAACAATATATCTCAAGCGTTGTGATCGTGGAAAGCGTTGCTTATATGAAGGTTCGACTCCACCGGGCGGGTTCCCTAATTCGTGGGTCTGTCTTTCCACAACATACATTCCATTGATGCCCTTAGCTTGAGGATGTCTCTCAAAACAGTCATGCGTTTTTGTATTCTGTTGTTTCTTTTTCTAAACACGCCTATCATATCATGTGATGGTTTCTTGCCTCTTCTGGCAGAATGGGGCAGCCTACTGTACATCTGAACTTGCAATTTTGAAGAACCAGGAATTACATTTTTGGGAGAGGGGATACGATGAGGATGGACAGCAGGTTAGTTCTTTCAGCATCCGCACTTATCTCCATAACTTGATCTGGCAATAAAAGATGAAGCGAGGTTGCTTTATACGGCGACATGTAATGCTATAAAATCATGTTTGTTACAGGTTTGGGGACCCAAGAGTGGTCCGTACGAGTTTAAGCCTGCTCCGGCTTCAAGCTTCAGTGATGTGTTCTCTCTGAAGTTTCCTCTTCCGCATTCCATGGAGAAAAGTATAGAAGGATCATTTGTTTTGCGAGAATGAGTTAAATGTCCCTGTGTAGTAGCTTGAGATAGTATTGTGGTGAAAAGGCAAATATTGCATATGCCGCCTCCTAGCAAGTTTTTGGGTGGCACAGGCCCTGTAAAATTGCAAATCTCTTCAATATATCAGCTGTAGATCCTGGTTGGATTATAAAAAGAGAAGTTACGGTTGTTATGTAAAGTAATGTGTGCGTGAACAGAGGAGTTTGGACAGTCTGCTCAAGGCAGGAGAACCTCTTGGTGGGTTGGTAACAACTGAAGGATAAAGAGATACGAAGCGGGCGGAATGATCTGTTGTATCGGTTTATTTGACGAAGCAGTGCGGATCCAAAGATTCAGAATGATGGTGGCAGCGTACCTCATAGGAATGTTAAGTTTCTTAATATAAATGTAGCGCCTTTTTATCAGAATAGAAGTGAAGCCACTAAAAGTTGCCAAGAATTTCAAGCAATGAACTTTAAGGTGGGCATGGAATGAAATGATGAATCAGCCCAATTGTCCAACACAGATAATGTGGGACTCGTCACAAACATCCCTTTCTTCAGCCCTTGAATGTTCACTCTTGACAATCAAATTCTTTCTATCTAAATACAAACCAGTTAGATAGAAAAACAAAATCCTTTTTATTGCAGCAAGATTTGCTTACAGGGAATGAAAATCTGACAAGATAATTTAATGGATGATGTATTCTCAACAAAAATGAAAGCAAAGCAAAGCAGAGAGGGTAAGAGGACTAGAATAAACTGTTGAGATAGAAATATAAAGCAACGAGGGCAACAGCTCCAACTGCCACACCAATAGGCAAAAATCGCCTGCACGAGCCAAGATGGAAGAAGAGACAGTATATGAGAGGAGGAGGAGGAGGTGGTATACAAGGCAAAAAGGAAGGAAAGAAGGAAACGGGAGGGGACGTTTGGTGTTTACCCAATAGCTTCGTCCCTCTGGATTTGAGCTTTCCTTGCCTTGCGAACATCCTGGGCATTAGCATTCTTGGCCACGGCAGCCTCCTCGTATACCCTAAATCTCCTTTTGGGAGCACCACAAACTGCAGACCAAAATTCGAAAATTTCAAAAGGAACAAAGAAGATTGATAGATACTCCACTACCACTACTACAGACTTGTACACTACATTCCTTGGACGTCTCCGCTTCTCCTACTCAAATCTTTGAAATGAAGTGATGAGGAAGACTTGAGTTTATCTCGGATTTCACCCACCCATGCATGTTATCAAATTCAGGTCACATACATGTCAAAATGAAATAGGACCACCTCACATCTTCTTCTTCTTCTTTTTTTGGGTGTTGGGGGTGGGGGGTGAAGATATCTTTGAGGTCGATTGTTAACGTGGGACTGATTGAACTATCATCCCTGTATTTTGTAGTTCTTGCAACTAACCCAGGAGCCACTGTACTGAATCCCCCGCGCTGTCGTCGATTACATCGTAAAAGTTGTACATTTTTTTACTACCAGAATAGATCACACGGGTCACCAAGTCCCATTTAAGCAAAACAGAGAGTTTTGTTTTAAACGGTCTTGACATTCGGAGATGTGGGAACAAATTGAATTGAAGTTGTAACGCTCCGAAGTCGTATGGGATAAGAAGAAGCAAGAACGATACTGACAATTTTGGGGGGTACAGTGAGATTTCATTACCAGGGCAGTAGTAGTTGTCGGGTAACTTGTCGAAGGGAGTGCGGTCGTTGTAAATGTAGCTGCACCCAAATGATTTACCAAGGGAATTAATGAGCACCCAAATAATTTAAGAGGGAAGGGGATGGATGGACGAGAGAGAGAGAGAGAGAGGGGTACCCGCAATCGCGACAGATGTAGGCTTGCTTGGAGGCAAGACGCATGGAGATGGAGGGCCTTGGCATTGGGGAGGTCCGGGAGGAGGAGGTGGAGGTCCAAGAAGACGAAGCAGATGAAGAAGCCACCTTCACCTTGGCGCTCAGAAGCCCGAGGGACTGCGGGGCCAAGAAGGACGATTTCATCCCTGTTGTCGGGGCTAACGGTGTCGTCACCGGCAGCCACCGCGCCATCTCTCTCTCTCTTCTGGGCGTGGGAGGAGAAGCGAAGAGGGAGAGAGAAAGAGAGGGCAATGATGATGATGAGGATGGAGGAGGAGGTGATAAAAGGCAGTGTGGCGTGTTCCAGAACGTGTGAATCTCATTTCATCCTTACGGCTGCCTCCTTCATTTTGCCACTTACATCTCTTCTTGTCCGTTGGATCGCTTCGGAAACGTGGTTAATCCATACCCAAATGTAACGTATATAATAACTTCGCACCTTCTAGGAAAACAAGAGCGACCCAATTCCATTCTTGATACCCTTGAAATAAATACCCTCGCGACACTCTCTGTTTCGAATTCATCTACTTTTCATGCGTAAGGCTAATCATTCGCGGGCCTATGTATTCCCATCCCGATAGACCAGACCGACGGGATTACTAATAGCTTTCGCACATTCAGGCTGCGTGAATCCCTCCCGTGACTACATGAGTATCGAGATCGAACACACAGTATTACACATCACGCTAGTCGCATTTTGGTTGAGATAGTCCCTTGAACTTCACTTTCGTCCAGTCAATGAAAATTGGCTTCAGCGATCGCAAGCTGCAAGCATCCCATGAATCACCAAATCAACAAAACCCACTCCTAGATCAACCACTCGTACACTTTAGCCACCATCGACTAATGTAAGGATGACGTACTCCAGGTATCAGAAACTGCAAAGATAAAATTATATTCAGATACATGTTAGCGGGGAATCACGACTTTTTACACTCAATGATGTCATCTTCTGAAATTTCGATTCAATGATGAGACCCAGAGCAATGGACAACTAGTTGATGTTTGAGCTCTATGTGATGCTACCACGGTTTCAAGTCCCCTACAGGGCCTGCAGTCCAATTCAAAATCTTTTCCCCTCGCTTCAGGTGAACTGACCTCCCGTGCGGCAGCTTGCGTGCAAGACCATTCAGAACCTGATGGAAAGCATCCCCTGGTTGAGCCGGTTGCGGAAATAACATTGCCTGTTTCATCGAAGGATTCGCAAGCAACCTCTGCTTTCTCAATATTACTTCTGGAGGAATTGAGGTCAGAATGGTATCCAAGTTAGGCACATCCTTCTCATCAACAAAAACCCCAATTTCTTCCCATGGGATTGCATCGGCAAAGGGTAATACTATGTCGTCCGCTATAATAACTGGAATGCACCCAAATACCACGGCTTCAACCAATCTTGGACTCCAAGGGGCCCAACCAAGTGGACATAAGCAGAAGACAGCCCTTTGCATATCCTCATAATAAGTCGAAGGGTGCTCCGTTGAGATGTCGAACAGGGGATTGTCCTTAAAGTTCTCCCAGACCGCCGCTCGTGCACCCCTGAAATTGATGGTAAAGACACTGATTTCAAGCGTCTTAAATGTAGGATGTACTTCACAATAACAAAAGAGGCATTAGAACATAACAAGCAAACAACTATCTCAGAAAGTTGACACCATTAACTTTCTCCCTTCTTGCCTTTGACTCTGATATATGGGTTTGAGTGAGAAGCTGGTATAACATTTAGTCTCATTAGTTCCAGTTCCACATGGTGGCATTACATATCTCAACAGCTTCAGTTGGTTATCAGCATTTATCTGTTAATTTCACAGGCCTCACAAAAGCAAGGACATAGGTCGCAAAGCGACACAATAGCAGTAGGATGTAATGGCCAACCTCATATTACCAAATGGAAGAGGCATTACCTAGCATAATAACCACCTTCAGGATCATTCCCAACGTCATAAAACAGACCTCTGAAGTAAACAAAAATGGATCTAGGAGTCTTCTCGGGAATCAGGTGGGCTTGCATTTTCTGTGGAGGAGCATATGGGGGAATTGTGATCGAGCCATCGTTCAAGCAAACATGATATCTTTGACCAAAAGTCTGAACCAAGGTAGCACGTTGGAGAAGGGGCAAAATTCCTCTTTCAATGGCCTTCTCCTCCTGCATCAACGTTGCCGAGTAGGATTCTTTATTTATATGTTTTTTCAAACACGTGCAAGAGTTTCTCTAGGACAACCAAAAGGATGATTCTCTTACTTGGTAATGAAAGCATGCTCCAAAATCATGAGGTACTAAAAAGAAGTGATCAGCTCCTTCAGTCCGATTCCAATAAGGCCAATTTGAGGAGATGAGTTGTATAGCACTTCTCATCATCCTGGGAGACTTAAAAG
Organism: Rhodomyrtus psidioides; assembly: GCA_021437785.1. NCBI lineage: Eukaryota > Viridiplantae > Streptophyta > Magnoliopsida > Myrtales > Myrtaceae > Rhodomyrtus > Rhodomyrtus psidioides. The sequence goes on along the minus strand of JAILYB010000059.1, from coordinate 3,327,023 downwards.
GCAGAGGGAGACCATTTGGTGTCAGGTCACAAGTGGTGTAAACAGGAGTGTAGAACCAATCAGCTTCTTCAGGATTCAGGGTTCGAACGGCGCTAGATAAGAGAAAGCGATGCATGTAGATTTCAGCAGCGAACATGTGATTCAGGCATCTGGGATCCTTCTGAAGAATTTTCTTGTTGTACTTGCTTGGGAGTTCATAAACGAATACTTTCAACCTTCCCACCGGGTCATCTTCCAGAACATCACCAGCACTGCCTGCATCATTTCCACCAAAGCATACGAAAGGTCGTAGGCTTTCAGCATCAGCTCAATGGGAATTTGTGCAACTATCAACTGATATCTTCAAGGCGGGGCAAAAAAATTTCTACCGCTTGTTGAAAGTGAGCATTTTCCAGCTGAATAGTCTATGCGAGTCAAAGTTAAGACTGACCCATTGGAGTTAAATGGCATACCAATCGTTTGCGTTGTGTACAGGAAAACGGTAAATGTAGATTTTGGTCAGCCTCGGTACTTTTTTTTAATTATGAGACTAAGCACCAGTTGGTGGAAGCATGAAAACTCACATTTATTACTAAGTAGTCCGCATTATATAAAACAAAAAAAGAGAAAAATTCACTGGAATAAGAAGAGTGATTGGTCATTGAGTTGATGAGATTCAAAGCTCAAGATAAATCTACAGGTTGGGGAGATGCTGAGAAAATGCAAAAGTCCGGTTTTCTAGCAAAGGGCATCCCATCAAAACAATGACGAGCAACAAACACAATAGGGTAACAGGGGCAGCATACACTTGCACACACTCAATTCAATATCGTCAAGTTCGATCCAGATAGGAAACGGCCAAATGAATAGTTATGCCATTGGAGCTAAGAAAGCGGAAGAGAAATCGCACCAGAGATGCGCTCCGTCTGTTGGGTCCTACTCGAATCTGAAGCTCGGATCCTGGCGGAGACGGGCGAGAGATGGGTGCAAGTGCAGAGAAGGCCGAGGAAGAAGAAGGCCCACATCTTCATGATTAGCGGAGGAGGAGGAGGAGGAGGAGGAGGAGGAGAAGAAGACCCGACTCGGATGTTCTTGGCTAGGATCGCCCAAAGAGGAGACCGGATCGATAGCAAACGAGGAGGAGGATGTCGGGAAGTCGGTCATCCATATCTCTCGAGCCAATAACACCCAAAAACAAAAACAAAACAAAAATCAGTAGGGAGGTGGTGGTGGTGGTGGGGGAGCAGGTGCGGACCTGCGGTGTTCTTTGACTCCCGCGCCACCTCGGCTGTGTTGGGTTGAGGCCCGGGCCGGGCCGGGCGGGGCGGGCTCTTCTTTCAACTATTCCGATGGGCCGCAATTCAATTCAATTCAATTCAATTCATTATGGGATGATTTTTCTTACTTACGGTGTTCATCATCATTCATGATCATTATGACCTTAATTCCTCCGATTATTTTTTTTTGCACACCTTCTGTTTCTAAACTTCAAATGACCTCTCAACTCAGCTCAATGGGCCTGCGCAAGTTCCAACATTAACCATTCCGTGCATTCGTGCACATCCATCCACTGCACAACAATATAATTATGCCAAAATAGATAGAAGTAAAAGTTCGAAACCTTCCCACCCCATTCCTATTTTGACAACTTTTCTCGTGTTTGAACTTTGAACCTGGAAAAAAATGAAACTTTTCTAGTTTAATTAAGCTTCCCAATTTTAACATTTTTTTTTCCTAATGGAAGAGATGGCGCGCGTGATAACCATTCTATTTCTCTGTTTCTATGGAACATCAATTCGTTTGGTAATGCAATTCTATTTTTCTGTTTCTAGAATAAATTTTTATTCTGGAAATATATTTGAAAGATAAATGAGAAGCTTAAAAATTGTAGCTTCTCTATTCCAAAAACAGAACTCAGAAACAATCTAACAAAACCTTTAGTTTTTTTCTCAAGTCCTCGACGCACTCCCTCTATTGCCTTTCCTTTGTCGGTCCCCTCGCCGACCCCCATCTCAACAACGACCACCGCCGCACCATTGCCGTCGCCACTGCCGACCGCCACCAACCACTACTCACCGTCATCGACCACACTGGCCATCTCCCCCTGCCGCCCACTAACCATCCACCATTGCCTCCCATAGCCAACTTATGTGGCCCACTGTCGACTCCTTGTTGACCTCTGTCGGAAGCCGCCGACCTCCACTGGGCGCCAACGTCCACCATTTTCGACCGCTGCAACCACCGTTGCCGCCGAAGTAAAAAGTAAATAGTAATTTTTTTAAATAGTATAACATATTTTATAAAATAATAAAAATTCAAAAATAAATTTTTAAAAATAAAAATAAAGTAGAAATTTTTCGTAGAAGATTTTGTGTTGATAATATTCTAGAAGTAAAAATTTTCAACTGTTATCAAATGAACTTCTGTTCCAAGAATAGAAATTTTATGTCGTTATCAAATGCATTTTTTACTCAAAAACTCATTCAGAAACTTCTCGCTAAAAACTGATTCCAAAAACAGTATTGTGACCGGTTTAAAACTAAACAAAAAATTTGGGAGTGTTCTTAAGAAATGTTAGATTGACTCAAATCCTGTTTGGCATCGATTCTGATTCTCTGATTCTGTTCTCCCGAATAAAAAGAATTATAAACATGTTTGTTCTCGGGAACAGTTTTGAAGAAAAACAAGAACAAAAAAATTTGATTTTGAAGAAAAGAATCACTTTTGAGAATCACAAAAAAAAAAAAATCAAAGTTTCGGTTCTTTTAAAAAGATTAAGTCATGAAGGCTTCCATGTGAACTTCTGAACTTTTAAAAAAATAAATTAGATTTGAAAATTTACTAACAACTAATTTTTAGATACATTTTTTTTAAAAATTAAATTTAAAAATAAGCTTTAAATTTTTAAAAAAAGTTAAAACATTTAAAAAGGGGGAAATTTAAATAAATTTTAAAATTTAAAAAAAATTAAAAATGAAAAAACTTTAAAAATGTTAAAAATTAAAAAGATTTAAAAAAATGAAAAAAAAAATTGAAAAAAATTCTTGCCGCCTAGTCGTTCTCGAAAATAAAAATTTTGTACCGTTAATAAATATGTTCATTCAAAACGAAATTAGAAAATATAATTATAATTAGAATCACGGATGAGAACAAAACAGGCTCTCAATATTTTGTTGGTATCTATATCTGCCACGTAATCAGTCAAATGTACAAAGAGGAGGATCCCTAATGCACAGTGGGTGCTTGAGGAGATCGAAAATTGATGGGAAAGAAGAGGGGGGGGGGGGGGGGTCGGTGGGGCAGAGGCCATAGATGAGGAGAAGAGGACATTCCTTGAGAGCCTTCTCTCCTTCTCTCTCTCTCTCTCTCTCTCTCTCGGACGACCCACGACGACACAAACTACGAAACAAAACTGGTGACAAGACCACTCGATTCCCCCAGTTCCAGCAGTTGCAGGAACAGTCAAAACACAGTGGGTGTGTCAGTGATCAAATCCCGATGACGACCCAAATCGCAAGGCTGGACAACACCTTTCCTCTCCTCTCCTCGTCTCGTCTGGTTCGTTCTCGACCAGCAACTTCAACTTGTAGTTACTGCTGTCCCATCCCCATGCAACGCCCATCCAATTCCACCATCTGTTTATAAACCAGGAAGCAAGCAAGCAACGGTCCCGCACGCCTCTGCACTCATTTTGTATTTGAAGCGCCGAGAGAGAATGGATCCAGAAGCATTCGCCGTTGTGGGTTTGCGAACCATGGGGGGACTGGAGGAGCTGTTCGAGGCCTATGGGATACGGTACCTCACCGCCTCCAGGATCGCCGAGATGGGTTTCACCGCCAACACCCTCCTCGACATGAAGGAGGAGGAGCTCGACGACATGATGAACTCCCTCTCCCACATCTTCCGCTGGGACCTCCTCGTCGGCGAGCGCTACGGCATCAAAGCCGCCATCCGCGCCGAGCGCAGGCGCCTCCTCGAAGCCGACGACCGCCGCCACCACCTCCACTCCACCGACCATCCCCTCCTCGATGCTCTCTCTCACCAAGGTTCCACCACCTAACTTGGCCCTCCTCTTTTTATTTTATTTTCTTTCCTTTTTTTGACGTTACGGGTTGGTGGTCATTATGGTCATTCCCCACGCAGGGCTGTCGGAGGAACAAGTGGTGCAGCACGCGGAGAAGGATCAGGTGGGCGGGGCGGGAAGCGCGGACACGGCGGGGACGACGTGGGGCGTCCAGCCACAGAGGAAGAAGCACCGTCATCGCCACCGCATCGCCGGCGCCAGGAAAGGAGAAGAGGTCGTGGGGGAGGAGGAGGAGGAAGAGGAGGAGATGAGGAGGCAGAGGGAGCACCCCTTCATAGTGACGGAGCCCGGGGAGGTGGCGCGTGGGAAGAAGAACGGCCTGGACTACCTCTTCCATCTCTACGACCAGTGCCGCGACTTCCTCCTCCAAGTCCAATCGCTGGCCAAGGAGCGGGGCGAGAAATGCCCCACCAAGGTCCCTCCCTCTCTCTTCTTTTACACCCTATCGAACGTACCCACGGGCCACCACCGAGCATGCATGCATGCGTTATTCAAACAACAAGACTCAATGCAGGTGACGAACCAGGTGTTCAGGTACGCGAAGAAGGCGGGAGGAAGCTACATAAACAAGCCGAAGATGAGGCACTACGTCCACTGCTACGCCCTGCACTGCCTGGACGAGCACGCCTCCAACGCCCTCCGCAAGAGCTTCAAGGAGCGCGGGGAGAACGTCGGCGCCTGGAGGCAAGCCTGCTACCACCCGCTGGTCACCATCGCCGGGCGCAGGGCAGGCTGGGACATCGACGCCATCTTCAACGCCCACCCCCGCCTCTGCATCTGGTACGTCCCCACCAAGCTCCGCCAGCTCTGCCATGCTCACCGCCACTCCTCCGCCTCTGCTGCTTCCTCTGCTTCCACCTCCACGTCTGCCCCCAACGCTCACCATCTCGACCTTCCTTACTAGCGAGGGAGATGAGAGTACTGGTGCTGTGGTCTATTTCGACTACTGCAACGAGAGGAGTCTATTAATTATGTTCTCTTCACCGAGTTTCTGTTCCTACACGAATGCTCTAAATCCAGTACTTCAGTTTCGCTTCTCTTCTCACCCTAAAGTGATGAACAATCATGCAAATGGATATTAACCTTTCTTCAAATGAATTAGGTAGCTAGATTTTTGTCAAAACTATATGGCGTACTTGACGGACCTGAAGTGCAAGTGGCCCTTAGTAAAAAATTAAGGACCCGGATAAGGGGCTGATCCATGACAATTTTTTTTGTCATTTTTGTTTCCTTCTGCCGGTCTAAGGCGGAGACCGGCCCACTGGCCAGAAGGGAGGGCAAAAGAAAAGAAAAGAAAAGAAAAATGACAAAAAAATGGCTTGATCATTAAAATAATGAGAGCACTTGCTCCACTTTATGTTATATTTGAGAAAATAAGGTCCATTTTATGTCTTTATTTAGAATTTACTCGACTATATATATATATATATATATATATATATATATATATATATATATATGCAAGGAAGGTGGTGGAGATGCGGCGAATTGGCACACACGCTGTCATTTTAACGCGAAAGAAAAGAGGAGAGAATGTTTGCGCTTGGACAAATCACATCAGCATCCCAAGTTAATTGTTTGTTTGTCTCGTAGGATGGGTCATTACGGTTTATTATTTAGACCATTCGTTCACTCATCATAACATTAACAGTCATGGGTCTTAGTTTTGGGTCCAAGTCAAACATACGAGTCGAGGGTGCCACGTAGGCGGGTTTTTCAAGTAAGTTAAGGCCGATCGACTCTCGTGTGAATTTGGAACCTCCTTGATCCCATTCCCGGCTGCAAATGCAAAATAACTTGGGCTTTTGCCTTTCGATGCCTAGTTTGCAACTCTTTGTGCTGTGTGATCATCATCTCACTCGACTCGAGTGGGTGAGTTGTTAGCTATGATTTAAATCGAACGTCCCCGTAAGGAGCTGCCTCCTGTACATTACGATGCTCGAGGCCAATGCCCGTCATTCCTCCTCGCCATTCTAGTTCATTAAAAAATGCAAGTTAATTAATTGTAATAAAGTGAAGAAGAAGAATTTTCTGTATGTATATCTGAGAATGAATGTACATTGGTGTATTTATAATCCTATAAATGAAGGAAAAAATGGAAGGCGTATAAGCCTGATTATGCCTTCCAAAAATAAAGATCAGAATTTGCTAATCTATTTCATCAATCCTCAATCGCAATCTGCAATCTTCAATATTTCCAACACTCCCCCTCAAGCTAGTGGCCTATAGATGTCAAGGACACCGAGCTTACTTAGGAGATATGTATGCTGTTTCTGACACAAAGGTTTGGTGAAAATATCTGCAGGCTGTTCCGCAGTTCCAATCCCTTTGGTCACAATGATTGCTTCTCGAATTTTATCCCGAGTAAAATGGCAATCAACTTCGATATGCTTCGTCCTTTCATGAAAAACTAGATTTGCAGTTAACTTGAGTGCATCATCATTATCGCAGAATAATTCAGTTGGCCTTTCAATTTGTATTCCAAGATCTGAGAGTAGTCCTCGTATCCAGATAATTTCACAAACAGTTTTGGCCATTGCACGATATTTTGCTTCTGCTGATGACAAGGATACTGTTGATTGCTTCTTCGTTTTCCATGAAATCAATGATCTTCCCAATTTTATGCAGAAACCAGTGATAGATTGCCTAGTCATGGGACAGGTGGCATAGTCTGTGTCACAATGAGCAGTCATCTTCATGTCACAGTCACGAGATAAGAAAATCCCAAGGCCTGGACAACCTTTTAAGTATCGTACTACTTTTAACGCCGCGTTCATATGGGATTGCTTGGGCTTGTGCATGAATTGGCTAAGCATCTGGACTGCATAACAAATATCAGGTCTTGTCATAGTGAGATATATCAGTTTTCCAACAAGCCTTTGATATCCTGATGGATCTTCATGTAGAGGGTCGTCGATGGATGGCGATGTTTCCATGTCATATTCATGAGATGTTATTTTGACATTTTGCTCTATTGGGATGACAGCTGGCTTGCATCCTGACAATCCTGCTTTAGATACGATCTCCATGGCAAATTTTCGCTGACTGAGATTAATTCCTTTGTCGGATCGTGCGATTTCAATTCCAAGAAAATATTTAGGTGCTCCTAAGTCCTTAATATGAAAAGAAGAATGCAAGTACTCTTTGAATTGACCAATGCAAAGTTCGTCGTTCCCCATGATAAGAATGTCATCAACATATATCAGCAAATATATTGATGAAGTACCTGAAGTCCATGTGAATAGTGCATAATCATATTTGGAATGCTGGAATCCTGCATTGGTCAACGCATCGGTAAATTTGGCATACCATTGCCGGGAAGCCTGTTTGAGTCCATATAGGGATTTGCGAAGACGACATACTTGAGACTCCCCCTGTCTGCGTAATCCCAATGGAAGATCCATATAGATTTCCTCATCGAGGTCGCCATGTAAGAAGGCATTGTTAACATCCATTTGATGGAGGGACCAATTGTGAATTACCGCTATAGAAAAGAAGGAGCGAACAGTAACTTCCTTTGCAACCAGGGAGAATGTCTCGTGATAATCAAAACCTTCGCGTTGAGTAAACCCTTTTGCCACTAAGCGAGCCTTATAACGTTCGATAGTTCCATCGGCCTTGAATTTAATTTTGTAGACCCATTTGCAGCCAATAGGTTTTCGATGTGAAGGCAATGGAACGATGTCCCATGTATGATTGGCAATAAGAGCATCTAGCTCAGTTGCCATGGCTTGTTGCCAACGAGGGTCACGGGATGCCATTTGATAGGATGATGGTTCTTGTTCCTCAGAAATCCGGCTAATGGTACACATATATGCAGGAGATAGGCGACTGAAGGAAACGTAGGAAGATATAGGATAATGGATACCTGAAGAGCGCGAAGTAGAACAAACATAGTCCTGTGTCCAAGTGGGTGGTCTGACAACACGTCCAGAACGTCGAGGCTGCACAGGGAATGCTGGAGGAAGATCCGGTGAAGTCATTAATATATCAGTCGAAGATGTCGAAGAATCAGCCGTAGGTGACTGTGGAATAGCTCCGAGAGGTGTTTCAGATAATGCAGGCGTGGGATGCTGGGTATCATCCGCAATGGATGTGGTAGGAATAAATACAAGTGGAGTTGAAACATCGTCTTCCAGGAAATAGGAGCGGTCCGAAGATGAGTCGGTAGTGGCCGGTAAAGATGTGACATCCCGAAAGGGAAATAATTCTTCATGAAAAATGACGTCCCTGCTTACAAAGAAGTTGCCTGTAGCAATATCCATAACTCTATAACCTTTATGTAAAGTAGGGTACCCCATGAAGACGCATGGAATGGCACGAGGGGCCATTTTGTCTCGAGATCCCGCAGTTGTTGCATAACATAAACATCCAAATACCCGCAAATGATCAATAGACGACGCATTATCATGAAGTAATTCATAAGGGGTTCTACCTGCAAGAATTCTACTCGACATGCGATTAATCAAATAGGTGGCAGTGACCACACAATCGCCCCAGAATTTCTCAGGAATGGAAGCTTGATATTTGAGAGCTCTTGCAACTTCTAAGAGATGTCTATGTTTTCTTTCCACAATGACATTCTGTTGTGGAGTACAAGTGCAAGAGGTTTCATGGACAATACCATGACAGGTAAAAAGAGACTAGCAGTCATTAGAAAGAAATTCACGCCCATTATCTGTCCGGATTCTTTTGACAAATGTATCAAATTGAGTTCGGGCTAGAGACAAAAATTTCGTTAGACGAGATAAAGTCTGGCTCTTGGAATGCATAAGGCAAACCCAAGTAGCACGAGAAAAATCATCAACGATTGTCAGAAAAAATCGGGAACCGTCACGATGTGGAGTGTGATATGGTCCCCAAATATCCACATGCAATAATAAGAAAGGACGAGTGGCACGAGATGTGCTCATGGGAAAAGATGGTCTGGATTGTTTAGCTAATGGACATATGGGACATTTTGGATAGGGATAACGTGCACTGTGTCCCAATCGTTGATGTAAAAGAAGATTGTTATTTCTTGAAATGCTATTACAAGAAATACTAATATTAGAAAAATTGAAATCTCCAGGTAAATCGATCCAAAAAAATAGCCCATCTGCGACTTTACCCAAGCCCATCGGTTTGCCAGTCGTACGGTCCTAAAAGAGACAATTGTCGGAATTGAAAAAGACATTGTAAGAACTATCTTGGCAAACTCTTGAAACAGAGAGGAGATTGAACTCAAACTCAGGTATATATAGGACATTGTGAAGGGTAAAATTTGGACTGAGGGGAACGGTGTCGATTTTAGTGACCTGAGTAGTATTTCCATTGGGTAGACGTACTGATAAAGGAAACTTCGAGTGATTATGAGTATATGAAAATAAAGTTTCAGTACAAACTATGTGGTCACTAGCACCTGAATCGATTATCCATGCATTAGCCGAAATAGAGTTAGCTTGCGATAGAAGGGTACCTGAAAAACCCCCGCTGCTATCAGTAGTCTTCAAGTGGCTCAACATTTTCACAATATGCTGGTACGGGTCCTGGGTAATTGTGGACTGATTCCCTTCATTTTTTTGTTTTGAGATTTGAAACACGGAGACTTCCTTCTTTTCGCGATCACTTGGCCGCCCATGTAATTTCCAGCATGTCTCCACGGTATGATGTGGTCACTTGAAATATTCACAATATTTATTTTTTTTTGCCTTGGAATAATTGCCACTAACCTTACTTGAAGATAGGGGAGAACGAGTGCCATTCGTGCTTCTTAAAAAAACGGCTGACGTGGCGCGATCATACCCATTGGATTCAGGCGCTTGAATGGACGAGTATGAGCCATCGGATCGTGATTTAATATCGCGACCGTCCATCTGCAGCCCATTAGGGTTTCTACGCGATTTTCCTCCCATGTTTTGAAACCCTCCGTTTCCTTGCCCGCGTGAGACAGAGAAGGCGATGGTGTTTCCTGGTTCCATAGATCCTTCTGAAGTGCTGTGAAGTGAGAGGGCCGAGAGGGCAACTCCTTCACCGGCGCGGCTGGGTGTTGTCGTCGTCAATCGCTGACTTTCTTCTTGCACCGCCAGTTGAAAAATCCGTCCGAGAGAGGGTGCCGGCTCCATCGCGAGAATCTGTGTGCGAAGAGGGAAAAAATCGTCATTGAGGACAAGCAAGAATCGAGTGGCTTTTTCTCGGTCTCGAATCTCCCGGTACTGACGAAGCGTTTCCTCGGAGCCTTCAAGTCGTTCTTCAGCGGCTTCAATCTCGTTCCACAACGCCGAGAGGCGATTAAACACGGTTGTCACAGATTGGCTTCCCTGTTTCAATTCGGAAAGGGTTTGCGTGAGGTAAAACAACTTTGCCCGATCTAATTTACTGTACATCTCACGTATGTTGTTCCACATGGTTTGAGCATCTTCGGTGGGAGGTAGTCCAGCACCCACTTCGGCTGTGAGTAGAGGCGTCAAATGGGTGGGTCGGGTCGGGTCGAATATGGTCCGACCCATATTGACCCATTTAACCCGTTTTGACCCATATTCATCCAATGCAAATTTAGTGACCCATACCCGACCCAACCCATACCCGACCCGACCCGACCCGTATTACTTAAATACTTATATATTTAGTTAAATTATGAAATATTTATTTCTTATAATTTATTAAGAAAAATTATATTGCTAAAAAATGCAATTGAATTTTTTCTGAAAAAATTTAAATTTTTATTATAATCGGCCACATGCGACCTCTGCTCGCCACTGCTGACCGTTGCTCGCTTCCTGCCATCGTCGTCCCGTCAAACTGCTGCTCGCCACCTCCGTCGCCGAAGCTGTAGCTCTCCCCGCACGGGCTGCCGCTTCTGAAGGCGTAGGGGGCGTAATCGGAGCTCGGGAAGGGAGGTGCTCCGGCAGGTTTTGACGCTGACTCGTACTCGATTCTGGTTTATCTTGCCGAGTTAAGTTAAAAGACTTCAATACTAATTGAGCTTTTCTGTTAGTTGCATTCAAAATATCTATAGCTGCCTAAATTAGACATCGAAATCTTTATAGTTTGCGTTGCTAACCTCATATCCAAGAAAATAATAAAATAATCTGAGTTCTTACGGCCCAAGCTTGTGACGGTCTTCAATTTGACTGTACGATCGAGTTGAGTTAAGCTACGGTATTCAAAAATTGCTATTCAAATACTCAATCGTGTATAGGGGGGTTGTCATTGTATTTGTCCAAGTAGGCTCAACTGTACCCCACCCTAGTTCGTCATGTTCGGATGAATTGATCGGGAAAAACGAAGCGTGGGTCGATTTTTTTCCACGCAACGCTATATCGATGATGTCGATCTGGAAATATACAGCACCGGCACGTACTCCTCATCCAAAACCAAAATCAGAATTTGGCGTCGTCTCTATTAATGGCGTAAAGCAATGTTCGTAGAGGCAACTGCACACACACTGTGGCGGCGGTCGACAGCCGGCGGCGGTGGAGGGTGGTGGTTGGTGATGGTGACCGGAGGTGGGCAGCGGTGACCATTGGCGGCCAAAGCAGAGCGACGGCCAAGGCAGGAGAAAAAAGAAAATAGAAAAGAAAAAAAATTATATAAATATTAAAAAATTAGATTTTTTAAAAAATATTCTCAAAACTTATTTATGATTGCCTTAAGATAGTTTTCTTAGCTAACCCATTTATGGCCCATTTGAAACCCATTTATGACTCATAAAGTTTTTAAGCAACCCATTTATGACCCATTTAAGTACTTAAGCTAACCCATTTTTGACCCACCACCATCAAATATGGGCCAAATGTGGGTTCTAGACCCATTTTGCCACCTCTAGCTGTGAGGCAGTTTCCGATCCATTGCCGTACGAGTTGATTGCACCGGCGCCAATGGCGATGCAGTCGCTCATCGGACGGGATCGGAACAGTCCCGTCTAAAAAACCGTCTTTGTCTTTGGTGACCAAGGCACGCAGGAAATCTCTAGCCCATGTCGAGTAGCCTTCAGATCCAGCGAGTTGAAGAGTGATAAGGCGCAACTCCGATCCATCGGCCGATGAGGTGTAAAGGGGATCCCCTATCTCCGGTCGACCGCCGCCGATTCCAATATGGTACGGATAGGTGGCTGGAAAATCGGGTGGGGGAACCGGGTAGGTATTCGACCCGATGCCTGATTGACCCGATTCGGGTGATTGCCTTGGATAACCCGCATTTGTGGCGTTGGGCCCGAGAATTGGGCTTGCCCCAATTGTGGCTGGCGAGCCTTCTCTGGGTTGAACGTGCATCTGGCCCATTCCAGTAGCAGCAGGCAATGATGACCCCAAAACAGTTGGCTAAATGGGCCCGATGATACTGGAGCAGGTACCCACTGGATGGGCTGGCCCGAAATGGGCTGCCCCTGGTTGGGCTGAACCTGAAAATATTGCCACTGATTGGACTGAGCTTCTATACTAGGCTCTGCAATGGGCTCTGAAATCTGAGGATTTTGGTTCTGATTTTCATCAGAATGAGTAGGGTTCTCTTCATTGTTGAACATGGTATTTGGAGGCGGTAATTTCTTCACGGATTGCTAAGGGTTTTGCAGGTTAGGGAACCCTTCAGAAGGAGAAGAGCAGGGAATCCCTTTTTTGCAATAACAAGAGCAAAAGAAAAACGGAAGACAATTACAGAAAGGCGCGGAAGCTAGGCCAAGATAGCGTAAAGCTCTGATACCATGTAATAAAGTGAAGAAGAAGAATTTTCTGTATGTATATCTGAGAATGAATGTACATTGGTGTATTTATAATCCTATAAATGAAGGAAAAAATGGAAGGCGTATAAGCCTGATTATGCCTTCCAAAAATAAAGATCAGAATTTGCTAATCTATTTCATCAATCCTCAATCGCAATCTTCAATCAGTCGCAATCTTCAATCTTTAATATTTCCAACATTAATCAATAGTTGAGCGGAAGTTCGAAAAAAGAGCACCATGTCGGAGCAGGCTGAATTGAATTTATGCTATGACCAAACATTCGTTGCGGAGATGCTTAGATTAGTATTATCCAGGCAATATGACGGCTTTACTTTATTCGTAGGGTCAAAAGGAAGCTTGTCTTAGTTTGGTATGTTAGAACATATTTTTAATATTCAATATGGGCCTTATTACTTGTTATTGTAAATATTAATTAGTTTAATAAAGAAAGGTATATACAATTTCCTATTTAGTTTAATATGACGTTGGATAGTGTCGGCCAAGATAAATCTCTTCAATGAGGAGATAGGTTTCAATATCTATAAATAGAGCTCAAGTCCTTCCTCTAAATCCTAATGTCTGCATAACCTCACATAAGGAGCCGTCAGAACGATAAATCTCTTACTATGTTTTGCTCGACGAGACGAGCAAAACATGTCAAGATCGTCGTCGGCGACCGCCGGACGCGCCGCTGCCCATCGGGCGTGTGGTGGCCACGCGCCACACGCGCTGACCAGGCCCGCACGTGCACGGCATTTATGTTCTGTTACATTTAGTAACGGTTTTGATATGTAATGATTGTTTTACATTCAATAAATTATTTTGAAATGTATTGTCTTTAGAAAATCTCAAGGCATTGTATAAACCTTAAGTGATGGCTGGGACATTTATTTTTAGTCAAAGCATATGTCTTGTTACATATAAAGTATAGTTAACTATAAATGTAAGACATATGTTGGTTCATTGGAACCATAAAGATATTCTCTTGTGACACATCAGATTTCGTGATACGTAAAGTAAGAGAATGTTGATTGACAAGGAGGATAACATATAAGGTGTCTCTATTATTTAAGATGTTATCTTTTTGTCACACTATCATATTAAATTCATATCAGTAAAGTTAAGAGCATTTGTCACCATGGATGGCTCTGTGTCTTTTGATGCAGTTACTAGCATGATTCGGTGCTTAAAACTTTATGGGGTCGGATTGACTATTGAGAATTATCTCTAGACCAATATAAAGATGCGCATATACAATACAATTTCAATTAATTTAGCCCAAATGAGAGAATGCTAGAATATATTTTTAATATTCAATTTGAGCTTTAATAATTGTTATTGTAAATATTAATTGGTCTAATAAAGAAATATGTATAGTTTCCTATTTAGTCTGATATGGTGCTGGATAGTGTGGGCCTAGATAAACCTTATTTTTAATGAGGGGATATGTTTCAATATCTATAAATAGAACTCAAGTCTCTCCTCTAAACCCTAATGTCCGCATAACCTCATATAAAGAGTCGTCAGAACGATATGTGAGGGGCCGTCTCATTGAAGCCAGCGATAAAAATGGTTCATAGAGGAGAAACTCTTGAGCATCGAATTGTCATAATTCCGCATCAAGAACGATGGATTCGAAACAAGATACGTCAATTCTTTATCTCTATGAATTTGTGATTCTTGTATCTATACGTGTGATTCTTATGTTGTTATTTATGGATCAAAATCGCAGCTTATATGGTAAACTCCGATTTCGAGAAATCTACTAACACACTATGCATCAAAACTAAACTCAAGTGGGTGGGTCAATAGACCCTGCAATGTGCACCTTATCCACATCCATAAACCTAGAATCTACGTACCCGCAGAGGGTCGATTTCTACATTTAGGAACCAGGAATCGATCCTAGATCAACCTTGTTGGTTTGATCTAGTTCCAAGATCAATTAAGGGAACCAATCGATTCTTCTTCTTCTTCTTTTTTCATTTTGTTTGTATTTTTTCAAAGGATAGACTTACTTTTTCAAAGTACATATCCATCAACACGTAATACATACAACCACGATACTTAGGAGGCCAACAGAAATCTAAAGCAACATTGAATTATCCAACTCAACCCCTAGTCAAGCAAAACAAAAGATAAATTAACTGAAGAAATCTTCACTTGCCAAACACCAACCCCCCCACCCACCCCCCCAAAAAAAAGAAAAAAGAAAAAAGAAAAAGAAAAAGCAGCAACCCATCAATGATGAACACGCAAATTAAATGAAATAGACAATAAAAAGTTCAAAAGCATGATATAAAATATGAATCATAGAAACTTGGCCTTAAAGTTGACTTTGACCGTACATTCTAAAAGTTAACATAAAAGATTACTCCAAATTCTAACTAGCTGAAAACAAAATAAACAGCAAAGGCAGTTAAAATAGGTTTGGTCTAGGGTCGTCGGTCCGGTTCAACACCCTAACCCTTAAAACCAAACTATTTCTAGCGAAAATTGGACCAAATTAGATCGTGCACAGACTGATCCGATTCTAGGATCTATCTTGAACCGGTGCCCGCCCCTATCCTCTGTTAACTCAACTCAGCTAAAATGATATATAGAATCGCGGGATTTGGTGTAGGAGCGTTACTAAGCTAGGCTCGCTTTTTGTCATTGACCGAGTTTTAGAAGCATCTTGTGCCTTTTTGTCGAGATTCAACATGCGATTTGATTGTTTTGTTCTGGATCGAGAAAAACTGGGCCTTAAAAGTTGACTTTGACCGGAGCTTCGTTCCTCCTAGCCGTTTCAAAGATTGAGGCTAGAGACGCGTATGTATTGGAATTTTGCAAGGGTCCGGCCACCCAATGATGGAGATGTGACAACGAGTCTGTCTTTTTTTGGACATTTTCTAGTGTAGTGACAACTGTTAGGGTTGACAACTTTTTCTTTTTCCCATTTCGAGTAATTATTATTCATTAGGGTTTAACTTTCTCGGCCGTGACAATTAAGGCAACTATTTTTTGTTTTTAACTTTTACATGGGATCAGGCCCTTTCAAATGATCTCCTTACGCTGCAACAAGATTCACCGCTCCATCAATTCACTTCTGGGGTTCACCCCGTTGCGATCTTGAACAATTTATAGGCAAAACATGATAATCTCTTCACTTTGTCATTAATTATAGAGTAGATGTTTCAATGTGCATTCTCGTTTAAATAAGATGAGGATGTCTTGAACTTTATAATGTGCAGCACTATCAGCGTCTGCGATGCGATGCTATACGTTTCCGATTCCGATATATGCTAGGCAAGTGAACTTGTCTACCGCAATTATATTCATTAGCCCGAAACAAAACAAAACAAAACAAAAGTGGGTTTAGGAAACGTACCATGATGCATCAAAAGAGGGCATTCTCAGCATCAATCAATCCCCTTCCGTTATGGTGGAAAGCGGGGAGTGAATAAAATTTATGTTGTTTCCTTTTCTTGATCTCTAATAGAACCAATCAAATACGCTGATGTCCAGATCTAATTACCTACGTCAAGAATGAATCTAAACAATAAAATTCCTTTCTCCCTTTTTTTCCATAAGCTAAGTGAATTAGAACTGGAAACTAATAAACAAAATCACCGGGATTTTCCTGGCGCAGCAGAAGACTGATACCTTCATCCGAGGAAATTGTCAAGAGAGAGCCCAAGTTCTAATCCGTCAACATATTCAGCGGGAAATTAATTAAGATATATTAACCACACTATATCATACCAATTACCAGATGTGAGGATTTTTTTTTTCTTTTAACAACAGCTCATGCTCTTTCTGCAGTAAAAGAGTAGGACTATAATGCCATAACTCTTCGATTTCAACAATTACTTTGTTCGATCCAGTAAATGTAATAGTTATTGCTTTCTTTCCTCGCACAATGAAGTATGACATGTGGAGCAATAAAGTATTCATAGTACCACCATACCACTCTTTATTCATATCTGGACCTTATATTTCACATTTTGTGTGGGTTCCATCACGATGGATCTTGGAGTTTACAAAAAATTAATCCAGGAGTAGTTCAATATCTACTCATATTATAATAGGTTAGCCATAATGGTTACATATATAAGAAGATGGTGATTACATAATGTTGACTCCTCGAGAGACTATAGTTGTAATATCTAAAATATGACCATAACATACATATATCTTAACAGCCATTTTCAAGGAAATTTACCAAAAAAGTTCTAAACTTATTACAATTGCATCAATTCAATCCCAAATCTTTTTTTTTTGTCAATTGAGCCCTACACCTTTTGGATTTGTGTCAATTCAGTCTATTCCACATCAATTTTAGCCGGAAATCGCTGAGGTAGATAATCTTTAACATTATTTTGATATATTTTTCAAATTTTTATTTATTATTTTTTCTTTTCTTTCTCTATCTTTTCTTTTGTCAATTGAGCCCTACACCTTTTGGATTTGTGTCAATTCAGTCTATTCCAGATCAATTTTAGTCGGAAATCGCTGAGGTGGATAATCTTTAACATTATTTTGATATATTTTTCAAATATTTATTTATTTATTTTTCTTTTCTTTCTCTATCTTTTTTTTTTTGCCTTTCCTGCTTCCTCCAGCTAGTTAGAGGGTCCAATGATCAACCAAACGCGAGGGCTAGCGAGGTCAACCTCGTCGGCCTCTAGTAAAGCTCACCCTAAAGGAGGTTGCGCTTCGCTGTGGCATCGATCGGCTAGAAGAAGAAGGAAGAAAAAAAAAGTAAGAAAAAAAGGAATAAGCAAATAAGTAAATAATTCGAAATATATTAAATATTAGTAAAAATTATCCACGTCATCGATTTCCGATCAAAATTGATCGAATGGACCAAATTTGCACAAACGCAAAAGGTTTAGGATTGAATTAGCACAAAAAATATTTAGAACCGAATCGACACAATTGTAATAAGTTTAAGACTTTTTTTTGATAATTCTCCCGGCATTTCCGCAACTTAACAAATTATATTTGCCTTATTACAACAGTGAGTCTATATCCTCTCTTCATTCATGAAGAGTAGCATTGTCCTTTGTTCATTATAGAGTTGATAGGATAAGAGAGCACGGCATATGATTTTAATTATACATAGAAATGAGTGACATATGGAAGATGATCAGTTGACTTCCTATGAATATCAAAATAAGACATACTTTATCTCTCAGTCAGTTCACTTCACTGGATACGTTATTTGAAATATTTTTCATTTGACAGTAATTAGTAAAAAAAAAATGGAGATCCATAAATAAAACGAAATGACAAAAAAAAAAAAAAGCAAGCAAGAAAAGATGGGAGACTCAGAACACAGTTTCGCACCAGGAAAACCCTAATTTTCATGGTTAAGTGCCGATGAATGAATGTGGGGTTTCTCGCTTGGTCTAGTCTACCCTCTTTCCCTTCTCCGGCAAATATTCCAAGTCAATCAAGAACTAATATATAACATGGCGTCGCAGAGGGAGGGAGGGAGGGAGGGAGAGATGGACTATATGTAGATAAAAGAGGGGGCTTCTTAACCAAAAGAGGGGAGAGGGAGAGAGGGAGAAAGGGGATTAATTGTTGATGGAGGGGAGACACTGGAAGAGATCCAAGTCCCAAGCAGGGCATGTATCGGAGGAGAAAGACGATGGTGATCAGAAGAGTGATATTTATGCATACCCCTCCAGCTTGACGGAAGCGGCCCGATCTCAACGAGACACATCTGCCATCGTCTCCGCCCTCGCTCAAGTCATTGCAAACCCTGCTTCCTCTGCATCTCATCATGCATCCCACAGCTCATCAGCATCTTTATCCCAAAGTTCGCTTCATCATCATCAGGTTCCGGATGCACAAGGTAATGCTACAACGCTTATAGTACTACGTACTAGGAGGATTGGATGCCTTCAATTTCTTTAAATCTAATAAGGGTTTGCACGAACACATAGGGTTTCATTTCAATCACCACATACTGTAGAAGAGCTGTGACTGCGACGTAGAGAAGTATTGTGTGTATTTTGACGTTGGCGTGCTTAATTATGATTTGGAAGCGGGGAAGAACAAGAAGCTGGAGGTGAGGAGTAGGAACTATAGAGGGGTGAGGCAAAGGCCGTGGGGCAAGTATGCGGCTGAGATCCGGGATCCGAAGAAGGCGGCTCGAGTGTGGCTCGGGACGTTCGACACCGCGGAGGGAGCTGCAATCGCTTATGACGAGGCGGCCCTCAGGTTCAAAGGCAACAAAGCCAAGCTCAACTTCCCTGAAAGAGTTCACTCTTTGCCCCCGCCCTATGGGACAGGTAATAATGCTTCTCAGCCTCAATCTCAGGAGCTCCCTCCACCTTTCAGCTCATGTGACAATGATGCTGAGTCTCAACTGATGGATGGTTGTGTCATGCCACCTCCACGTCCCAGCTTTGTCCGCGGACAAGGTCCTACTTCTTCAGCTTCCACCGGTGATTATTTTCAGTCTCTGCAGCCTACTCCTCCGTCGCCATCGTCTTCTTCCATGCCGTTGTCTTTCCATCAACACGATCCCCAACACTGCTTCGATGGCTTTTCTTCTTCTTCTTCGAGATCCTCCAAAGAGTAGGACGTCACTCAGCCATTAAATGTTGCATCCACACCTTAAGAAAGCTATCAATTTTATCCCACTACTTGCTCTTAATTACTTTATAAAGCTTCATCACCTTATAAACTCACTCTCTCTTACTTTAAGCACTTAACATATTAATTATTTATGCAGCATTCTTCCTCCAATTCGTTCTTGTTTCCTTTGTCTTGAGATGTGAAAATTTAAATTAGATAAAAAAAAACTCGTGAGAGAGGAGAGGACAGATGGGGATTTAAGAGTCGTTTAGTACGAAATCGAATCGTAAGGGTGTGTCCTAGCTTACAACCACTACGTAAATTTGGATTGGCATGCTAAATACTCCATCTTCACCTTCAAGTTTGAGCAACTACAGACACAAATCTCTAAGAAACTACACAAAAGCTCCTTTACTACCAATTAATGACACATGACAGTGCATCTATTGGGTGCCTCGTTAGGTATCCAAACTATCTTGTTTGTGGTTCCCATTGCACTGGAAAGTTTAATCACACCATCCAAACAAAAAAGCAGTGTGTAAATCCTGGTAGCTCAACAGACAAGTGTTAGTTATGATGCAATTATGTAGCACGGATCGCCCTTCGTTCTGCTTCGCCGTTAGCACTTGATGTGGTTATCGATCCACGAAATCATTTTCTTAGCTAGATGGGAAGCAAGTGTGGTATGGACTCACTTCGTTAGATCAAGCTGATCACGCTGGAAGAACTTGTACAAGGTCCGTCTGAGATATTTAAATTCCTATACGGTTCTAGCGTCGTGATTTGTTTTGTTCAAAACGTGTCGTAAATAGACCAAGTCTATCTAAAGTTTCCCTGTGAAACTCAAGAAGAACATCAACGAAGATTGTGCAATCACTGTGAGATTTTGTTGCGACAGCAGAGGTTAATTGTAGATGTCCAGGAAAAAGATTGCTTCCCTCAGATGTTGAATATGAGCAATAAGAAATTGTGTTGTGAAATCTCATCCTGGGAACCGGCTAATGAAGAAGAGTGATATCGAATGAGATCGAGCTTACCATCACTTGTTCGGGGATAGAGAGAAAGGAGAAGCAAAAACCATCCATGCCCAAAAAAAGAAAAAGAAAAAAAGTAGGTGAATACGTACCCTCAGAACAACATGATGGTGTGTGGTGGAAGGTTCAAGTAGGCACCGGCCATCCGAAAAAGAATATGAAAGCGAAGAAGCCGCTTCAGTGGGTCAACTGGACACCTGAAAACAAAAAAAACACCTTTGTAGCTGTAGGGTATGAAATGAAATGATGGCTTTGTTCGAGGAAGACATCGTTTTAGACGATGATGGCTAGGAGGATACATAGGCGGGCTGTAAAAACAAGGGTGGATATTACATACCTTTTGGCTTTTGTTGTTGGCAGCCTCGTTGTGAATGGGAATAAGCAGCTTGTTTATGTCAATGGACACGTCCCAAACTGGAATTTGCATTTCTTTCATATATAGCAGCTCCGATCCGAGTCCCCACTCCCGTGTGTGTGTTTGTCTATTCTACCAACTTTCATTCCTTTCCATTCCATTCCATTCCTGCGCATCATTCATTCGCATATCCTCATCAGCTAAAGGACACCAATTCTAGAAAAAAAATGGTCACAGAATGCGGCTTCTTTTGATCCACATGCCGGTGTCGGAGGTACGCAAGTCAACTTTGTCTATCCCTCTTCCTCCCCAGACGAATGTTTCCAAAATATTTATGCGACATCTTCTTCTCATCGTATCTCATCCACAAGAAAATTAGCCCTGTTCTTCATATTTGTACAAGCAAAGTCCACTGCGGAAACGAAATTGACTCATTCAAAAGTCATTAAAGCTTGCCACGTCACTGTTTAATGAATTCTAGTGAACTTCACGACCGGCTGTAGCGAGTAATTCTAGCTAGCAAAAGTCTACAGCCGACTAGACCTGTTGTGGCTGAGAGTGCGTACGCAGGTCGGTCGTCCATGTGATGTGCCTAACTCCGTGGCACACAGTGACATCTTCTAGAATATTTCTCCATCTATTATTTGCCTTTGGATCCAACAAGAGGTTACGAAAGATTTCGCTTGCGAACAACCACAATGATATATGGTAGCAATCGGCTTAGTAATTCAAGTTTCGATTCACATGCCGCAAATCAACTGTTCCACCCAATCGAGCATGCATTATTTCCGGCACTAAAACATATCTTGTAGATTGTTTTAGTCATTGATTTTTTTCGCTGATTCATGTGTTTAGCCTTTTTTGGGTGTTTGGTTTCCAGAAAGTCAAAAAAAAGTATGAACCGTCATCCCAAGAACGCTCCATTACTTTGAAACGAGAAGGTTTGTTGACTCTCTTGGGATATTACCCGAATCTATCTAATGTCTCCTTTGTCGCTTGGAAATGGATCGTCAATGGCGGAGAAGCGGGGGGGAAAGAGAATTCCGCTTGCACTTTATCCTCAGAAATTAAGGGGAATGCGAAATGAAAGGTTTCGCTTGCGAACAATCACAATGATATATGATAGCAATAGGCTTAGTATTGACACCTGATTTTTTATCAGTCTTATTTTGAAAAATTCATAGAAAGTTTTAAAAAAATTCTAAAATCAACTTTGGTAGCTTTGGCCAAGCCTAAGGAACCATTTTTGGGAAAAAAAAATAATTTTTTATATTTTTCGCATTTTTTAGTATTTTTGAAAAATAAAAAATGCATGAAAAATAAATAAAAAATAGCATTTGAGGTCGCAAAAATATGAAAAAATAGTCGATATTTTTATTTTAATTCCCTTGTCTTCCTGACCTCATAAAAAGTCAAAATTCAAATTCAATTTTATGTGTTCCTTTGTTACGCATATGATTGAATTTGGTTAAAAAAATATCAATTGAGTCTTTTAATTTGTAATTTTTGGCATTTTGAGAGTCTTGTCATTCAATCTGATTGTCCTTCATCGCAATTTAGTCCAATTGTTTGCACAAATTGTTTAATTGCATGAATTGGGCAAAATTGCATACGTAATTGCAATTTAGTCCTTGAATTTGGCTATAATTGAAATTACTTTTAATTCATGGACCACCATTACAAATTGGGACTACTACCCAATGTTTTACACCATCCTAAATCGATTGGCATGGGTGATTTGGTCCATTTTGACCGTTTGTGCCCTCAATTTCAGAATTCTCCGAATTGCACTTAAGGACAAATTTGGGGCTTTCGTATAAATTGGCATGAACTTTTGGGAAAAACCACATTTTCTAGACAAATTTCATGTCCTAAGTTTGATTGTGAGGCTTAATTGTGAAAATTCACCAAGAATTTTGATTAATTTTGGGAAAAATTGAGTTGAACCGATTCTGACCGATCGGACTGGTCGAACCGGTCCAAACAGTGCATCTTCTTCCTCTCGATATCGCCATTTTGCAGTTCGAAAGAGTAGATTTTGATCACAAAATTGAAGACGAAAATGGTTATGATTGGAGGATTTTTTTTGGGGGGGGGGGGGGGAGGTTTTCCTCAACCCATTCCCCGTCGATTGATACCAGAATCACGACCAATGGTCGCCGGAGGAGGATGAAATTGACTGGTCAAGGTTCGGAGCTGCAAAAGGTCAACTCTACCAAACTCAGACCAAATCAGTGCCAAATTCACATGGAATTGATGCGTGCCGGAGGACCAAATGGAGTTGGACGAAATGCCCAACATCTCCGTCGTCGTTTAGATCAAATGGCACGCACAGTCACGTGCCATTTGAGGTTGGCGAGTGTCCACCGATTGGGTGGCAAATCGAAAGTTGGTTCATTCTGTTCGAGCAAGGAATAGAATAGAGAGAGAGGGAAGGAGAGAGAGAGAGAGGGAGAGCTCATTCTCCGACTTCCATCGTCGCGAATTTGAGCTCGACTGCAAGGCGCTGGTTAGGCCGATTCTGGCCAGATCTAAGCCAAAGAGGAGCATTGGAAGCTTGCCTGAAGCTCCAGGAACTGATCGCCACCGGTCGCGCCCTTTGAAATCACGAAAATAGGTGAGACGTAATTTCAAGTTTTTTACTGTGCATCAATGGCGATTCGCCTTTTACTTGATCATTTTCGCATTTGTCGTGTGCATTTTACTCCTTGATCATCGCTGAGCTCGTTCGCACCTTGTTTTTGTGTCGATTTTGTAAAATAAACCGTGTCCAAGTCTCTGAACTTTTCGCCATAGCCGAGTACTGTTCAATCTTTGCCTAGCCAAATCTAGGCCGTGCGAGCTCAATCGGACCTCGAGGTAAGTGTTCTGAACCTCCTCTCGTGTTACTCCGTGATTGAATTACCTCAATTTTGCGTAGATTGCATGATTGAACTCCCATGGCCGTACTCGGCATTTTGCATGCTGCATGTGATTCGATGGATGAAACGTTTCGATCTTTAGATATGTTAAACTAGAGATCAATACGAGTTGAATGGCACTAGTTTTGCGTCATTCGACCTAGGTTTAGTCGTCGATCGGCGCCGGAGGATTCTCGGCTGTCCATTTCGTCGGAGTCGAGAGGTTGAAGACGATGTTGACATGGCGGGTCAACGAGTCAGTGGTCCTAGGTGGCAGCATGTGATTGATCCACGTAGGTGTAGAGTTGGCTCGACCGTTAGTCTGTTAGGCCGAGTCAGATTTGATGCGACGGCTAGGGTTAATCGAGTCCTATTTTCAATGGTCGTCCGATTAGTAATTAGAAATGTCAGAAAATTGGTTTATAATCGAAAAAAAAAAAATAGAAACGGCGCCGTTTGGGGCTGTTCTCCACACGGGTCCGGGTCTGGGCCGGGTATCCGATCTGCGTGGATCAGGTTGACCCGGTCCGAATAATATTTTTTAATAAAAAATCCAAAAATGATTTAAAAAATATCCTAGAAAATTCTAAAAAATGTTAGAAAATCTTAGAAAACCCAAAAAAAAAGGAAAATTGGTAGAAAATTCCTAAACAATCCAGAAATTCCCAAAAAATTGAGGATTAACCACAAACAACTGGTCAATCTCGTTCTTGGGATTTCTTATCCATTCTTCTAGAAATTGACGATTATGCCCTTTAGGGGTTAATCGACTTTGCTTTGTATATGAGATATGTCGAAAATGCCGAGATAAGGATTAGGGTTAGTTAGGTGGCCAATTCTTCTGCTTAGGTTTTTTAATCTCATACTTTTCCCGAAATGACGATTTTACCCATCAAATGGTAAATCGTCTTTCCTATTCCGATTGAGTTGTGAAAATCGCTCAAAATTAGGATTTGGGTCTGGTGGTTGACTGATCCTTCTGTTTGGGATTTTCACTTCTCGTCATCTTCCGAAGTGACGATTTTACCCCCTCAAAGGTTAAATCATTTTCAAAATTTCAGAAAAATTCTGAAAATCGCTGAAATATAGGAAATAGATTGATTCGATGATCAATCATATTTCCAACCCTTTTTTACTCCAGATTTCTTCTAAAATGGCAATTTTTCCCTTCTGGGGGAAATTGTCCCAAATTTCTTCAAAATTACGATTTTACCCCTCATGGGCAAATCTTGTCTAAAACATTTTTAAGCCTTAATTGACATTTCTTTAGGCCAATAGGGCCTTACTAGGGATGTCATGTTGTATTCATGTGATTTATTCGCATGTCTTTGATTCTTGATTTGCGCATCTTCTTTTATTGATTGTGAGTGCTATGGTAGTCACTCCTATCTGCATGAACTCCTAGATTTGGGGTTCTTACCCCACTCATATGCATGAAATCTTAGGGTTAGATAATTCATTCAACCTAGGTACCGAAATGGTGTCAAGTCTAACAGTTGGCATAACTAAGTCCCCGATTTCATTTCTCTGGCTCTCGCAGAATCGAATAGAAACTCCCAACTATTCGATAAGGTTTTCAATCGTACCCTCCACGAAACGATTGGATGCGACTCCTTGGCATGTACATGTATCACATGTCACTAGACCACGCTGAAGGTCGACCACGTATACCTCCATTGTGACTTAGGTAACGGGTCTTGGGAGAGGTCCGCATCCGACCAGACTGGATGGCCCAATAACCCTCGCCGACTCGAGATTCTCCGCCGCTCGAGGGAGGGTCGCCAGGAACAGAAACGCTACCATACGCATCCTTAGTAATTCAAGTTTTGATTCACATGCGGCAAATCAACTGTTCCACCCAATCGAGCATGCATTATTTCCAGCACTAAACATATCTTGTAGATTGTTTTAATCATTGATTTTTTTTCGCTGATTCATGTGTTTAGCCTTTTTTGGGTGTTTGCTTTCCAGAAAGTCAAAAAAAGTATGAACCGTCATCTCAAGAACGCTCCATTACTTTGGAACGAGAAGGTTTGTTGACTCCTCCGTCGGTGCTTGGAAATGGATCATCAATGGCGGAGAAACGGGGGGAAAGAGAATTGCGCTTGCACTTTATCGTCAGAAATCTGGTTTGCCACTCCTTTAAAGACTTTTGTTTTTCGGGACCAAATGTATATGGCCCAACTTTTTAAAAATTATTTAGGCATTCGAAATTGACACACAGGGTGTGATTTCTAGGTGTTTGTTTGCGAACCTTTTTTTCTTTCAGCGAGAATTAGATGCTATATATGTGAATGCGGATGAAAAGAGAGAGAAGATTTTAAAAAGAGTGATAGCACATATGGTCCGCCCTTTCCGGGTCCTTTCCCTTCAACTACGGTAGACCAATTTACGTTCCGGATCATTCTCGTGTGCCGCATTCGGCCACACGACACTCGCACCCTGCCCCCACCACTTAAAGATCGCACTAAAGTATTGGGTCGCGTCGGGTCGGATCGGGTCGTTACTACTTACTGGAAACACGTGCGTCACAATTAGAAGAACCAAGAACAGGAAAAAAAGATAAAGCAAACGAACGGACAGCCGTGAATCACATCTACCCCTCGCTTTTTGGCGTACTTTCCATTAAATCGCTTTGTAGCGCCAACTTTGGTGGTGTGATGTGATGTGAACAACACAAGAAGATACAAATGAATAATGAATTGAGGTTAAGAGTGAGAGTAGTGGATGTCTTCTGTCTAACTTTGCGGCTATCATCAGACAATTACGAGCGACAGTTGCAAACCCCATTCATTCCTACCAATTCGGTGTCGAGCTGGCCCGGTGATATCCAGTTCTCATTAATCCAACCAGCGCCCCAGTCTTGATTGACTCTGCGCAATAGCAATGCCTCTCAAACGGTAATGGCGGCACATGATCACTTCATAGCATTAGCACCCCAATTACAACTTTGAAACTCCCTCTTACTTATAGTAAACTAGACTCCAGAAATGATTCCTGACATCTCTATCAAGCAGAATGCGCGACACGCTTATTCCTTCATTTTCTTTTGTCTCCTGACTTCCACATTCCTCTGCAATTATATTTCACGCCACGATGAAACTTCTGCTCTGGAGAAAAAACCACTCATCAAGTTTGTGTGGACAGTCAAGTCGCTAAGCATTAGATTACATCTCAGGTCGCTAAGCATTAGATTGCATCTCCTCTTTCTCAAACAGAGGCCGGGTTTCTTCCACAACTTCTATGCCTAATTCACTCTCGCGGTAATCCCATGATTCTCAACATCATATAACTGCGACCCTGAACTACTCACCACAAAAAAAAAAAAATTGTTTTATCTACGGATTTTGCCACGAAAATTTGATCAAAATTCGTCGCTAAATCTATTTGAGACGAAAATAAATTCATCACCCAATCAGCGTCGCAAATTTAGTGACGAAAAAATTGAAAGTTCGTCACAAATTTGCGACGAATTCTGTTCGCGGCTAATTTGCGACGAATTCCGTTCGTCGCAAAATTCGTCACTAATTTGTTCTTCGCAAATTAGCGACGAACTTAATTCGTCGCATAGTAAAGCGAACATTTTCATGTCAAATTAGCGACGAATTATGTTCATTGGAAATATCGTCACTAATAGCGACGAGAACCTTGTGGTGAACTTATCAATAATTTAGCGACGAATTCTGCGACGACACCAAAAGTACCTACTGAGCAAAACTAATGACCAGCATAGTGAGCTTCAGAATTGGCATTAAAACAGTCGAAGCCTCCACTATTTGATCCTGCACTATTTGTTTTTTTGTTTTTGGTCGGAAATCCTGCACGGTTTGTTTGGTAGGCAAGAATTGGAGCCATTGAGGGGGCGCTACTTGAAGGCATCGTTGAAGGATTATAGCCTGCCAAAAAGAAGAAAAAATCTATAAAATGAAATTCATGTTTCTCCATTTATAGCCATTTTATACATGGGCGAGAAAGAGAGATATATGAGTAGATGTAGATGATACAAGCTTTACCAAAATGATATCAAACTATTGATGAGAAGAGACCATATATGGAACTGCTCGCTTGTCAAAAGATCTCCCACATCCAATGCAATGAGTCAAAGCATTATAATAAAATGGTGTGGCATGGAAAACTAGAAAAAGAAAAGCAATCTAGAAGTCAAACACATAAAAGAATCATGGGTGCAAATAAGACAAATAGAGCATGTACTTATAATATAAGGACCATTACTGTTGAGAAAACATCCACGTTAGTTCACCTAAAGCAAGTACAGTATACATTAAGACATTTCTTGATGGAAAGACCATCTTATTCCAGCTACAACTGACTGTCTACCTGAGCAGGTTCCAATTCTTCATGTAGTAGTTTACATTAGCTAGTGTTCGACAGAAGGCCAGATATGGCACATGTGACAAGGGCACAAACAGGGCGACATCGTTTTCACAGTTAAGGCCACAATTCAGTTCATGCATCAAGAACCACCTTAAGTGCGAAAGGTCAAGCATTTGGGTGGGGAGTGCTTACAGATCCATCAAACATCCGAATGGCCTCTTGAGCTTCTTCCGCGTTCCCCATGGTAACAAACGCGAAGCCCCTGCTCCTATCCGTCACTCGATCATAAGCAACCTGAAACGACCCAACCGATGAACACATAAAAAATAGTCCATTTTCAAGAACCCAGTAACCAAAAATCTGCAAAAAGGGGAACGAACAAGCAAGCAACAAAGAGCCAAAATGCAATAGAAAAGCAGAAGATTTCGAACCTCATGTTATATAGTAAACTAAAATATTCAGCATCTTGACATTATGAGACATTTCATAACCTGTTACATCACATATCCTCTTGCTTGGATGCATTGAAGGTGGTGATTCAATGTTAACATCTGTAAAACAGGACATGATCTAAGATCAGGCTTTTCAGATGTAAAGAGGCAAGTAGAGCTTAAAGAAGCATTTATGCTGTTAAGTACATCTCTGCGCAACCACAATAATTGCACCACAACTGTTCAGACTTCTAGTGCAACTTATAAAGCCTAGGTACATGTGTGCACTTTTACAGGCAAAATGCACCAGAGGATGTGAGGATGAAATATTTCCAATTGTAAGCCCTTCCAACAAAGACGTCTCGGCATTCTGATCTCAATGGATACTTTTCATGCGCACAACACTCTGTCTAATAGAATTTGCAGTCTTTTAAACAAAAACAGAAGCAACATTTCACAATTAAAGAATCAAATCCCCCAGTCAATGTGATCCTGATTCTAGAGCAGCTGCGCTATTTGCGCGCAAGAAATTTTTAGCAAAACCAGTAACCAAAGT
Source organism: Rhodomyrtus psidioides (assembly GCA_021437785.1). Lineage (NCBI taxonomy): Eukaryota > Viridiplantae > Streptophyta > Magnoliopsida > Myrtales > Myrtaceae > Rhodomyrtus > Rhodomyrtus psidioides. The sequence continues at coordinate 3,298,077 of JAILYB010000059.1, read as the reverse complement.
CTCTATAGCTTCCGAAATCTCAATAGCATTTTTTCTTTTTTACAGAAGTAAGATCAAATAATATGAAGTAATCATAAAATAGCTCCATTGAAGAAACTAATACAAGCTACCGGATTTGAAACTTGATATGCGCCAATGTCATGGCAACAGTACTGAGAGGAAACCAGAACGCACCAGGCCGTGCGTCGACGAACATAATGTATTACCGCTATCAACAAAGGGGGAAAGCAGAAAAATACCCTACACAATGAAAATTTTTCTCTTTCTTTCTTGCTTGTTCTGAGAAGTATGAACTTACAATTACCCAATAAGAGAATGATCAAATACTTAGAGGAACTTCTAGGGCCACAGCATCATCACTTCACTTCAGATTTGTTATCTCTAAATCGGACTGCAGTATATTCCTAAAAGTACATGAAATCATGACCCATGAACACGCTGCCTATGTTACTTCAGATGTTGAAGTTTCTTGGTCACTTTTTTAGTCAAAAGAAGTCCTTTCACTTAGGAATTCTACATAAGGAATGATATTTAACCAGGAAAACTCAGATCGTATCTATGCATCCATACCTCGTCAGCAATCATCACGACAAGCGCTGAGCTTTTAGAGGCGATATGGGTCCTTCCAGCCATTTGAAGTCGAATTAAGTACCTGCAACCACTTGGCAGAAACTGGGAGAAATTATCCAATGAATGGTCCCAGGCAATTCTCTCTTCTGACAAACAAGATGTTCAACTTTAGCATTCTCGAAATTTCCTGCGGAAGACACTATGCATACATTTGTTTAAGTCAAGCGATGGAAGCATGCACCTTTTATAGAGATCTCACCCTTTTTGTCCAGATAATTCCTAATCTATCATCAACCAAGGAAAATTGTAGCCACTACCAATTTCGGGAAGCTGAACCCTAAATTAAGAAGATTTCCATCAAGATACCTAGTTTGTTACTCTCCTGTCCCTGGAATTTTCATCAAAACAAGCACATTTGCACTAGAAAAGAGAGAGACGCAAATCAACATCAGCCTATTCCTAATCACGCAGAATTTAACCACTAATTGTATTTCCTGGGAATTCTCCTTAGCAATCAATCAACGACTCACGAAAACCAGACCTCAGATATCAAATCCAATGCTCTACTCGGCTCAACCCCTAGCACATTTCCAGCACCGTCCCACAAAACATCCCACCAAAAGCTACAGCATGCTCAACAGACCGCACACGCACACTTAAAACCTCATTGACTCCACAAATACGTCACGTAATAACCCAACCCAATCAAATCTAATGAAATGGAGGAAAATCAGCGAATTTCGCCAGCAACCGCGACAAGGTAGAAACTATTCCACCAACAACATATCAGAAACAGCACAAGAGATGGAAAGCACGAAATGTATATAGAAAACCAAACGTATCTCGGTGTCGAGACGAAGGTGCAATGACACAGAATGAGGGATCGACAAGCTTTTCTGCTTTGGTGTTGGCGTTTGTGGGGTGGTTGGACTCGAAGGATCGAGGAAGGTACCCTAATTGGATTATGCTAAACCTCTGCGTGTGATCACTGGTTGATTATCATCTTCGGCTTCAAATGGTTGGGGCGAAGGATAGAGCAGAGGAGGGAGTGGAGGCGCGGGTCAAATGGTTTTGGAGGGAAGTGGGAGGGAAGCGAGACGGGGGAAGGGGCGAAGGAGGAAGGAGAGAGCAGAGGAGGGAGTCAAGGCGCGGATGGAGAGGGAAAACGAAAATGAAATTCTGTTTGAATTTAGCGACGAAAAGGTATTTTCGTCGCTAATTTAGCAACGAATCGGACATTCATCGCTAAATTAGCGAGAAAAATCAAAATTTGTCGTTAAATTAGCGACTATATTATTTATTTTTCTATTCATATTCTATTTAGCGACGAGTCGGATTCGCCGCTAATTAAACGACTGTATTATTTGATTTTTTTATTCATATTCTATTCTCTATTCTATTTAGCGATGAATATGGCTTTTTTCGGATTTCGTCGCCAATTATTTAAATTTTTTATTCATATTCTATTTTCATATATTTTCAATTTCTTAATTTATTAAATTTTTATTTATTCTATTTATTATTAAATATCTTGCTTCTATTTTTATTTTTGAAAGAAAATAGAATTCAAGAGAATTCAAATTTGGAATTCTATTCTATTCAAAATTTCATCGCTAAATTAACAATGAAAAATGGATATGTCGCTAATTAGCAACGAAAACAACTGTTCGTCGCTAATTGCGCCCAACTACCAATGAAATTTCTACAAGCCTCGCTGCTAATCTCTTCCTTCTTCACAACACCCGATAGTTCGCTCGAGCTCAAACCTAAAAAGTCTGTCTCCATTTCACAGCTCCACAAAATCTCATCACCAAACGCAGATTCCAGCAAAACCCGTCGAAGAAATCATCAACCAATCACGCCGCTCTCAAACTAAACCCACGGAGAAGACATTAGATTGAAGAACCCGAGAGACAGAGAGAGCTAGAGAGACTATATGAACAATCCAAAGAAAAAATATTGCAAATATTGCCACTAATTTTGCATTTACTACACTTTTCACATTGGGACCTTAATTTATTTCAATCCATGAGCTCAACTTTACTTTGAAATTGAAAAAAAGTTACAATGTCAAGAAGAATTACCCAAGTATGATTGAATTTTTGGTAGGAGAAAGTGGTCAACTTGATGCAAATTGAATTACCCAAGCCGACCAGACGGTTGGATGAGCCCGTACGTCCGACTCCAGTCCTTATCTTGCACGTCGGGTAGGTCCTTGAGGTGGGTTTGGGAGTTTAGAGTGGAAAACTTCGAGGGAGAGGACGGAATTGGGAAGGCGAAGGGCGAGAGGGATCGATCTAGAAGATGGCATAAGGCATGAGGTTGAAGAACCCGAGAGACAGAGAGACCCTATATGAACAATCCAACAGAAAAATGTCGCAAATATTGTTGTACTTTTGCATTACTATACTTTTTACACTGGCACCTTAACTTATTTCAATCCATGAGCTAGCTTTAGATTGAAATTGAAAAAAGTTACAATGTCAAGAAGACTTACTGTCACGCCCCGACTTTCGAGCTCGCGACATCCCTTGCCAAATCGCCACGAGGTCATAGAGATAGCGTCTCATGCACACTATTGACCTATCACTTAACTACGCATGCGGAAATGTTTTAACTCCCTGACAAAGATTCACATGGGATAGAGCAGCAGGTAGTCACAACCGTCATTCACAAAAAGACAATCACAGAACATTCATCATAAGTAGATGAGTCTAGATCTTATTACTACTAACGTACATACACAACCCCCTACTTCGGGGCGACTAGACAAGACCTCAAAAGGTCACTTGATCAAGTGAGTTTAACTTCCCATTTACTTCAACAGATTACTCCAACAGCCAATCCTTGGCATCCACGAGTCTTCATCCGAAGGGACCTGAAATTGTTATCCTAGGACGGGGTGAGAATAAATCTCAGTGAATCAAGCCTAAGCTCGGTTAGGAGACTGATTCACCCAGGACATCCTAACAGAGATATTATACATCATATCACCACCTATAGCACCCAAGTACAGCCATGACACAATGATCATCCACATGCATACTTACTAGCCTTAAGCCACACACAATGTAATGCTTGACTCAACTCCACAGTCAATCACTCAATATAGCACCACACCGACATGTACGCATAGGACACCACGCAAGTCCATTTATTAACGATGATCGTGCCACCGGCACATGAGAGGATCTACGCGAAAAAGGACATGATTCGACTCTCACAAATAACACGATCCAGCACCTCAGTGCGATCCAGCGTTCTACCGGCAGAACCGAGCTACGTTCCTTTACTCTCGGCAACGGCTATTACACGCGGTGTATCCAGTGCACCTGTTGCACGGCACGCGCGGTAGGCATCCTTATACGGGGCGTCGGTCCAACATCTATTGCGATCGGCATCCGACCAGCTCTGCATCCGTACTAGTTAACACCGGATCAGAGTTGTCGTACTTCTGGCAAGTCGTTTGATTCCACCAGATTTGTACGAAACGAACTTGCCAGGAATGCATCATCGTTTTCCTCATATGACCATACAATCCACATCCAGCAATCAACCCATTTCATTATCTTTGGTTAAGGCCAGATGCTCACTCTGACATATACAAATCTTGGCCAAATGCCATTTTCATGCTAAAATATGTATTTTGACTTCGCACACGGTCATATGCAAATGTAGACTATTCACTAGTCACCTCCACCATACACAGGGCGATTAACCCCCATCATTAATCCAACAGCCACAGTCACTCCAGCCAATCAATCAAGCCATCCAACAAGGCAATCAATACAAACACGAATAATCAATCCGATTAGGCCACATAAAGGCTCGAATTCGTGCAATAATTATTTATTAGTCAAACCAATTGATTTAAATCGTCGATTGCTCACTCGTCCCTAGCCTATCGCTCGCTCGCGATCAAACCGCGGTAATCCATTGGCCAATCAATCAATCAATTCAATCTAGTAACCAACTAACCACAGACGATTCAATCACTCCGACTAACCAAATTAATCTGCCATTTAGCCTAATCCCAATTTCTATCTAAACCGGCCCCGATGGTATACCTAAATTTCACAATTGACTAAATGACTAATCCTAGGCGCAATTAGCGCCCTAACCAAGGATTATGGTCAACTCACAAATAGCTAGCTCGGGGCAGTCTCCACGACGACGACACGGGCGGCGACGATCCACAAACTTCGGCGAGGCTCGGAATTCTTCCCGGTGACTCAAGGATCACAGGCCAACTTCCTTGGGCGAAGCCCAAATTCTCGGCCCACTTGGCCCATGAATTGGCACACGACCCAAGACACTCGGCCAACTCGATCGGCCCACGGCCCAGCACACGGGCCCGCGAAACAGGCCAGTCGGCTCACCGAAACAGGCCAGGGGTGGCGGTCGAGGCTGGTTTGAGGGCGTTCGGCCGGTGAAAGGCCAAGGAAGAGTCTAGGCTAGATCGGAGGGGTGTCGAGGGAGCTGAGGGAGGTGGCGACGACGGCTGAAGGCGGCCGGAGGCGACGGCGAAGTCGCGACCAGGAGAGGAAAAACAGAGCAGGGGTTCAGTCCGAATAGGGGAGGCGACTCCGGGCGGGTTTTCGAGCTCCACGCGCGGCGGTGACCCGCCACGAGCTCAAGGGTACTGGAGAGGGGTTCGAGGAGGTCGACGGGGGCAGCGGTGAGCAGCGGTGGCGGCCGCCTTGGCCGGATATGAAGAAAGACCGGACCGGACTCGAAAATAGGGCACCGCGAACTTTGGGGCTGTTCGCGGCTGCTCCGGCGACCAACCGACGGTGAGATGGCTTCGGCTTAGTGGTGAGGAAGTTGGTGGACATTGGTGAGGTGGTGGTAGGCGACGGCGACGCCATACGAGGCCGGAGGAGGGCTGGGTCTCCTCGGGTTTCAGGGGAGTAGAACAGAGCAGAGGGTCCCCGCGGCAGTTTCGCAGCTGATGACTGCGGCGGAAGAGTCAAAGGTGACGGCAAGGTCTGGCTGAAGGTAATGGTGGCCAGAGATATGGTGGTCGGTGTCGCGACCCTCTCGAGGTTGTCGGGCTCTCGAGGGCTAATGGGCCGTCCAGTCTGGTCGGACGCGGGCCTCTCCCAAGGCCCATTACCCAAATCGCAACGGAGGTATGCGTAGTCGACCTTCAGTGTGGTCTAGTGACATGTGCTAAGTGTGCATGCCGAGGAGTCGCCACCAATCATTTTTTGGAGGGTATGATTGGACCACCCTATTGAATAGTCGGGAGTTTCTATTCAATTCTGCGATAACCAGAGAACTGGGTTCGGGGACTTAGTTACGTCAACTGTCAGAGTTGACGCCCTTTCGGTACCTAAGTTGACTGAATTTTCTGACCAAAGATTTCATGCAGATGAGTGGGGTACGAGTTCTAAATCTAGGAGTTCATGCAGATAGGAATGACTATCATAGCAATCACAATCAATAATAAAGTGCACAAATCGATGAATTCAAGTGTACAAATAAATCACATGGCATTCCTAATAAGGCCATATTGGCCTAGAGAAGCATCAATCAGGCTTAGGAATGATTTAGACATGATTTTGCCCATCAGGGGCAAAATCGTAATTTTGAGACAAAGGGGACAATTTGCCCAAAAAGGACAAAATCATCATTTCGGAATGAATCCGGAGTCAAAACAGGTTTGGTCACTCAATTGACCCATTTCCTATTTTTTGGCAATTTTCGTGATTTTCGGGAATTTTAGAAACCGATTTACCATTCGAAGGGTAAAATCGTCATTTTCTAAAAATGGAAATGAAATGTGGAAATCTTAGACATAAGGTTTAATCACCCATCTGGCCCATCACCAAATTCTAAGCAATTTCCACAATTCATCAGAATATCAAAGACGATTCACCCTTTGAGGGGTGAAATCGCCATTTTGGATTAAATGGGAGAAAATCCTAAAAATGAAAACAAATCAATTTTTTGTCATTTTCAGCCTTGGACAATTTTTAGAATTTTTCTGCAATTTTTCTCAATTTTTTTGTTTTTCTTTAATTTTTCCATTTTTTTGGCATTTTTGATTTATTAATATTTTTTTATATTTTCAGAAAATATTTTAACAAAAAGCATGTCTTTGACAATAGATAACACTCAACCAGATAAATAAGCTAACCACTAAACTGAAACAAATACATACAAATCAAGTCTATAAATGCAATATTTTAGAAAAATAATCCTGATATACGGATCGGGTACGTAAAACATACCGGATTGGACACCGGCCTTCAATCGCCCAGCCCCAGCCTGCGACCATCCCCATGCCCGTTACCTATCGATCGCCATTAGAATGTCGATAGTCAATTTCACAAATTAAGACTAAAAAATAAAAAAAAAATTAAAAAATTAAAAAATTGGACACTGTTCATGCACTGTTCCGACACTGTTCATGCACTGTTCGGATTGGACACTGTTCATGCACACGTCCGACACGCTCCGACACGTTCGACACGCTCCGACACGTTCGACACGCTCCGACACGTTCGACACTCTCCGACACGTCCGGACACGCTATGACACGGCTCGACACTCTCCGACACGCCCGGACACTCTCCGACACGTTCGACACTCTCCGACACGCTCCGACACGTTCGACACTCTCCGACACGGCTCGACACTCTCCGACACGTTCGACACTCTCCGACACGCTCCGACACGTTCGACACTCTCCGACACGCCCGGACACTCTCCGACACGTTCGACACTCTCCGACACGCTCCGACACGTTCGACACTCTCCGACACGCTCCGACACGTTCGACACGCTCCGACACGTTCGACACTCTCCGACACGGCTCGACACTCTCCGACACGGCTCGACACGCTCCGACACGTTCCGACACGCCGACACGTTCCGACACGCCGACACGCTCCGACGACGGGGGTGGTGACCCGAGGCCGTTTCTGAGCTCCACCAGCGGCGCGTAGGCTCCACAAGCTCCGAGGGAGGAGGTAGGACTCCGGGGCAGTCACCGGAGGCGATGGCGGTGACGGATTTGGCCCGATCCGAAACAAACCCGAACCAAACTCCGAAACGGGTGGAGGTCGCGGGTCTTGAGTTGTTCACGGTGGCTTTGAGGTACGACGGCTAGCGACGACGGCGGAAGGATCGAAGGCGAAGGCAAATAATGCACGAAGGTGAGGATTCCTTTTTTTTTTTTTTTAAGAAGAAGAAGAAGAGCTCCTGAAGAAGAGGAAGAAGATGAAGTCGCGGGAGGAGAAGAAGCCAGCGACGGATGAGGGGAAAGGTGAGTAAATAATAATAAAAAATAAAATAATAATAAAATAATAATAAAATAAAATACTAAAAAGTAAGAATAATAATAAAATAATCAAAAGCAAAGACAAAATGATTAGTTCCCTTTTCCTTTTGAATGATTATGTTTTCACTCCTTTTCCTTTTAATCATTACTAATATTTTTGCCAATTTCAATTTTATGGTGATCAGAAAACACCCAAAATCGAACCTGAATTTTACTATTTTATGAGGTTCAAAAGTAAAGAAAATTAAAAATAAAAATACTGACTATTTTTCTATATTTTTGTGACCTCAAATACTACTTTTCTTGATTTTCATTTTATTTTTATATTTTTCGAAAATAATAATAATAAAAAATACGAAAAATATGAAAAAATATTTTTTTATCCAAAATGGTTCCTTTAGCTTGGCCAATGTTACCAAAGTTGATTTTGTAATTTTTCAGCTTTTTATGGATTTTCTATGAATTTTTGAAAAATAAAGGAAACAAAAAGGTTGATCAAAATTTAGGTGTCAACAGCTGCCCCTCTTTGAGAGGAATCTCGTTAGAGGAATCTCTCAAAGATAAGGTGACACCTGAGTCCTGATCGACTCGACTTGGGAAACTAAAGGAAAAGGAGTCATGACATCCAATCTTCATGCTTGTCCATGTATGCTCTTTCTTGAAGGGGGAAACGTTCATTTGACATGAGAGAGTGAGATAGTAGAGAGACATACTTGCCACTTACCTGTTCGATGCTGCCGGTTGCGACGACTTTCAAGAGGATGCCTAGGACTCGTCATTCAGAATATCCTAGGGAGGTTAAGCTTTGACCTGTATGGTAGGTCATACCATTATGGGATTCCTAACGGCTAGGAATCTAAGGAAGGCGCATCCCACGCCCTGAGATTTGCCAAGGATTTTGATCCGTATGGTGGATCGGACATTTGTGTCGATGCTTATGGCGGTACTTACCAATGAGTTGACCCTTATGGCGGTTTCTACCATTGTTTGACCCTTCAGGCGGTATCTACCTTTGTTTTGACCCTTCAGGCGGTTTCTACCTTTGTTTGACCCTTCAGGCGGTATCTACCTTTGTTTTGACCCTTCAGGCGGTTTCTACCTTTGTTTGACCCTTCAGGCGGTATCTACCTTGGTTTGACCCTTCAGGCGGTATCTACCTTGTGTTGATCCTTCAGGCGGTATCTACCTTTGTTTGCTTTGAAAAGGGGTCTCATGACGAGGGTTCTCCACGTCCGATGAGACTGCCTAAATTTTGAAAAGGGGTCTCATGACGAAGGTTCTCCACGTCCGATGAGACTGTTTGATATTTTTGAAAAGGGGGTCTCATGACAAGGGTTCTCCACGTCCGATGAGACTGTTTGATATTTTGAAAAGGATTTTTTTTTAAGGGTTTCTCTTCCCCAAGAAAATATTGGTAATCTTTGAGAAGACAGCAATTGTCCAATTGACAAAATTTTATGACTTAAGCTTTAGTCATGAGATGTGCATTTTGATGCTGGAGGTTATCCAAAACATTTTTGCAACGTGCAAATGTGATCACGAATCCCTTGCATGGAAAATCTGGATCCACAGTTTGAAAATTCCCAAAAAGAGTTTGCTCAAAACGTCAATTGGAATATTTCTCGACAAGGAGGCCATCTCACCTGTTTTGAGGTGATGATTTTTAGGGGATGCACTCAATTCCCTACTGACCTGTGCCTAGGTTTTAGGCTCATTCGCAGCGCATACATTTTGATCGGTCGGGAGGTCTTCCACGGGACCGTAATGTTGGGCTTGGATATTGGTTTTCAAGGGGGACCCGCTTTGGAGTCGGGGCCATCGAATGAAAATCTTCACCATCTGCTCCGGGTTTACAAGTCAAGAACCCTGCAAAATGAGAAAGAAAGAGTCTTGCTCGTACTTCTTCGAGTTAAGCTATATGTTAACCCAAGTGTCTTAGTCAGAGAAGACTGTTTCAGGGTTGTAACATTGGTAGGATTGGGGACCGAAAAAGGCTTGTTTTTTGCCCAGAAATCACGAAGGATTCGACATTGGTGATCATTGCAAATTTGTCACATGTCTTTTCCATTCTGCATCTTCCATTTTTGAGGTGTGCAACCGCTTTTGAGGTGTGCACAAATCCTTTAGAGAACTCTTGTGGTATTAAGAGATTGACAATTCTGTCCGTGTTTTTGCACCACGGCTGACATCGTTTGGGGAGCAGTCTTCTTGATCTGACTCCTTTATGGGTTTTTCTCTCTTCCCAACTAGGCTTTATTGGGGATCAATCAAACAGTTTTCACGAGCATCGGCCTTGCTTTTACCAGGCACTTTGCTTTTTCTTGATGCTGGGGATTTTTTGTTGAAATCCCGCCTTTTCTTTTCCTTTGGAACTACGATGTTCAGAAAATTGTGCTAGATATACAACTTGAATCATAGCACACTTAAACGCCGATATGAGATTTTTCTATAAATCCCATCTCTTGATTTCTTCCGTTCTTGGAGTGATACAGTTTCTATCTTGAAACATCCCATGATCACCAACAGGGGTTTATGAAATGAATTCGCAGGCTCAACTTGGCTGTGCAAAGGATATGGTGTGTGGGATAGAGAATGAATGCTTCTCGTCATCCTATGGCACTTGGATTACCATATAAACAACACACAAAGATTAATGTTAGTCCGAGCAAGAAAATTTCTAACCATTTTCTCCTGATGCTGCTGGACTTACTTCCTTTTTGCCCCGGTGTGGGGTGGTTCTTGACAGGGTTAAGAATGAAAACCGCCGTTCAAGTGGGTTGTCAACGGTCACCTGTAGTGTTTATGATATGAAACGAACGCCTCCGTCGTCCCAATCCATGTAATCGCTGCGAATGGTCCCTACCTCCGTAGGTCCAGATTTTACTATTTGATTCGCTCCACTCATCTCTCAAGTGTATGTAGGATGTGTTTGGATTTGAGCTTGCCTCTCTTTTGAGGAAACATCCTTTTGAGAGTTTTGAACAACTTTTGATTGGAAAAATCTCTTTCGTTTTCCCAAAAATTTTACCCGTCAAGGGGATTTTATGGTGCACAATTCGTGTTCAGACAACCTCATGTTTCAAAACATGAATGCCAATGAAGTTAGAATTCCATGTCTTTTCTAGACATCAGATTTTGAAAGCTTTTTCTTTTTCTCTCTGTGTTTTTTTTTTGTTTAACATCTTCAATGGATTGGGGGAAAGGGATACCTACCTGTCCACCGTGGCTGGAGATCCCTGAAAATGTAAAAGAAGCATATCATTGTATGTTCACGAATTTTTCGAAAATCGAAACGATACATCCTACCCTCATGTACCCTAACAGGTAGTATGTGGGATGTAAAAACTTATTCGTCTCCAAGGCGATTCCCCTGTCAAGGATAAAAAATAAGTGTTAATTCATATTCCCAAATTCAAGACAAATTGGGACGATACAACTTTACTCTTGATTTTCATCCCATTCTGATGTTGCGTATTGATATGAACAACCTCTATCAAATCCGCCTATCCATGCTTGGAGTGTTTGTAACATCAATGGTTCATCTGCCCCCCAGCTGGGCAACGTTTGTTTAGCCATTTGAATGCATGGCCTTTTAGGGCCTTGTCTCTTTTTATCACCTGAGAGGAAGAAGAGAGGAAACATTATCCCCTGATCTGATTGAAGATCAACTAGGAACGATACGTCCTTTTACCAAACGGGTGGCTCCGCGGCCGAATGTATCTTGTATTGAAGGAATGGATTCCATTATGCTCTGTGGGTGATAATTATGGTTCATGGAACTTGCTCTACGGATTAAGTGATTAATCCACGGCCTTCGGCTTGAAGATGCTCAAAGGGTGATGTTGACACTCACGCGCAATTAGTTCTAGATATTAATGAAAGATGTTCCCGTGGGAACCTTACAGTGCGATCAACAACATATGCAATAGGAGTATTCAACCCCTTTTCTCGAAGCATTTTTCATCGAGTAGCCATGCCTTGCATCAGACGTTTGATCACCGGCCTCGCGTCACCACTGCGATGGTCCTCCGGCTCCAAATTGATCAAGCCAAAGATTGAACTCATCGCCAAGGAAATTGCTCGGGTTTTCGAGCCATTGATGTTCAAGTTGGGTATCAACGATTGTTGGGGGCAGATTTCTTTCATTGCCTTCGTTGTGAGGGATTGGAGTCTTTGAGCTGGAACCTTCATCATTGCCCTGTTGGGGTTGAGACATACATTCCAGAAGAGTATTGATCCAAGTGTCCAGCTCCTCATCAAGGAAATCACCTGTTCTTTCTAGCCCTTGGTGCCCAGATTGGGTGTCGTCGACTGCAGGCGAGGGATTCCTCTCTTTGCTCTCGCCGTGAGCAATTTGACCCCTCGAATTGGAACTTCCTCCGATGACCGGCAGGTTCATATGTGCACTCTCTACCAATGCCAGATCCGCTTCAGGGACAGCATTAATGACTGATTCGCGCTCAAACTGAGGAATTTCTATGTGCTGCAACTGTGGCATATACTCCTGAGGAGTATTGAGATAGCTCGGCGGAGCATTCTGATTTGGGTTAGAGGAGTCGCTGACACGACTGCTAGTCCCGTCATTGCTGAAACACGGTTGGGTGCTCTTGGCTCTCCAATCATCATGGTTGTAACTCTGCCCAGCACTTGAGCTCCAACTGGCTTTATGATGGTTTAACGCTATCCTTCCATCCCTTAGCAATCTCCTATAGTACTTGAGGTGAGACTCAACGTTAATTCTAGAGAGCCCCGGCACATTCATAATCTCGAGTATGCGCAGTGGGCTAGCCGAATCAACTCCCAGTTCTCGAATTGCATCAACAAATTTGGTGTGAAGCTCATAGGTCCAGTAAAACCTTGTTCTCTTATCACCCAAAATATCGTCAATACTTCGGTAGCTATTCTCTACGGGATCTAGTCGTTTCAAAAGTTGTCCAGGGAGGGACTCACCGACTTTGGATTGGCTGGCTGCGACAGCGAGTTCGTCATTGAGAGAATTCCCCCTGTGATGATTCATATCCCATTTCTCAGAGGATGTTGGTGTTGATTCTATGGTGTTGACTTGCTCATGCAGATCTCCGGCGGTATCTGGCTGTGTCGGAAAATGCTGTGGAGAATACGATAACAGCTGAGCGTTATTTGTCAACAGGGATGGTTCATCGAGGAACACCTCGCCGAGGACAACAGGATTACCACAATTAAGGCAGGTGGCCTTGGTCAGAGCTTCCTTATATCTCGCGCTTTCAGCTTGAAGCTTCTCATTCTCCTCCTTCAGGACCAGTAACTCATGGTCTGCGTATTGCTGTTTCACCCGGGTTCGTTTGTTGGCGAACCAAAACTTGACCTTCGAAAGCTCCAATCCTATTTTTCGGCTCAACTCCATTTTCTGTCGTTTGCTTGGAGTGGGGCATTCATTGAAGAAAGCTTCGAGCTCTCGGATTTGGCCTGGAGTGTGGCGTTGTAGTTGCTTCCTTTTCCGACTCCGGTCATCATTGTATACTCCTTCTTCGTAGCTGAAACCTAGAATTTCATCGCTGGAGGAGTCAGTCTCTATGGCCTTCGAACAGGATTCAGCTCCAGGATCTTCAAAGTCTCCCAGCAGTTCGTGCTCAGAAATGTCCAGGTCGGGCGTTTCTAGCAGATGGGAATAACTTTTAAACATGATGGATCGGGGTATCTCGGGCTGATCTAGTTCACTCAGCTTTCTCAATTCGCTCTTACGTGTTTGCTCACTCTAGAAATTTTCTCAAGTGATTGTGCGTGTCCTGGAACCATCCTTCAGGCTGCATATGAAGACCAGCAAGCAAGCGCTCCTCCCGAGATCCTGCAATTACTCATCGTCTGTATTCCCCTTTCTTTTTCCTCGTGATAGGATCACAAACTCTCTTGCATTGATTCGGTTTCATCGAGTATTGCGCTCGTCCCCTAGTTCAGTCTTCAAAGTGGTGGGTCTACAATCTTTCGGCGCCTTTTATGATTTGCTAGGCCCGAGAACGTGGGGAGCAGCGATGGACCCGCAATTAATGACTCCGTTTAATTCATTTAGCTCCATGGGAATTAACGCTATGATCTTCTCTCAACCCCTTTTCATCGTTCAAACGAAAGTGGCATTTTCCCTGTGCATGCTGTTACTCTTCATTTCAGCATCCCGGGCGCTTGGTGAGGAATGAGTTCGTGGCCACTGTTGACACCTGATTTTTGACCATTTATTATTGTGATTTTTATTCTTTAAAATTAATTAAAAATATCAAAAAAGGTCATAAAATCACAAAATCAACTTTGGAAGCCTTGGCCTAGCCTCGGGGACCAATTTTGAACAAAAAATATTTTTTGGTATTTTATAATATTTTTCGAATTTATTTAATTATAAAAATACCCAAAAAATCAGAAAAATACCATTCGTGGTCAGAAAAATACACAAAAATATTCAATAATTTTGTTTTAATTTCATCTTCAAGTGTGTCACCTTAAATCTTGAAAATTCGGCTCGGGTCACTATGTTTCTTCACAAACATAAACTCGAACCGAGCAAAAAATTCCTTTGCGAGTCTTTTAGTTTTCAATTCTCACTTTTTATAAGCTATGACATTGGATTCTAAAGTCTTAAAGTGCAATTAGGTCAATTTGCCCTCCAATTTAATCAATTTTTACCAAAAGGGCTTAATTGCACATTTTTCTTTCAATTAGTCCCCGGTTTCACGGATGTATACGTATGCTCTACGTATTTATACGTCATACGTATTTATACGTTATGCATATTTGTACTGTTTGGTAACCTCTTTAACTCTTGTAATAATAATAATGGTTATTATTTTTAACACCTTTGTTAGTGCTTTTTTTTTTTAGCATTTTTGTATTGTGAGTGCTATTGTTAGTGTTATTTTTAAATAGCATTTTTGTATTATAAATTGTGAGTGCTATTGTTAGTGCTATTTTTAAATGACATTTATTTATCATAAATTGTGAGTGCTATTGTTAGTGCTATTTTTAAATGACATTTATTTATCATAAATTGTGAGTGCTATTATTAGATAGAATTTATAATTGTTAGTGCTATTTTTAAATAGCATTTTTGTATTATAAATTGTGAGTGCTATTGTTAGTGCTATTTTTAAATAGCATTTTTGTATTATAAATTGTGAGTGCTATTGTTAGTGCTATTTTTAAATGTCATTTATTTGTGAGTGCTATTATTAGATAGAATTTATAATTGTTAGTGCTATTTTTAAATAGCATTTTTGTATTATAAATTGTGAGTGCTATTGTTAGTGCTATTTTTAAATAGCATTTTTGTATTATAAATTGTGAGTGCTATTGTTAGTGCTATTTTTAAATGTCATTTATTTGTGAGTGCTATTTTTAGATAGAATTTATAATTGTTAGTGCTATTTTTAAATACAATTTATTGGAAGGTATTTTTGGCTATAAAAGGATGGCAAGAGTTTTGAGGTTGGAAGGGGAGAGACATTTTGTAGAGTGTGCAAATTTTTGAGAGCTTAGAGAGAAGAACACAAACACTCTCTATATTCTCATAATCTTGAGCGAGCAAAATATACTAAGTTCGGAATATTGATTCCGCATATTGCTAGCACAATTGTTGTGGAGTTATTAGTCGTCTCCCCGTTCGTCAATTGGTGGTGCGTCCGAACTAGATGCCTAACACTTGTGGAGGCTGAGATCGAAGAACATCGAACCGACACCTCCGTTCAAGCACGCTACGAGAGGTAATCTATTTACTCCCTTTGAGACTTTGTGATTTTTTTCGATTGAAATGCACGAAGTACGCCTCTGGAGATACATGTGTGGGTTGTTATTTATTTCCGCTACGTGTTACGTGGATCCCAACAGTGGTATCAGAGCCAATCCTTAGGTGTTTTCGTGCATTTAATTGATTTTTTGCAATTTTTGCAATACTATGGCCAATATGTATTAACGAATTGTTCGTCTTACATGGCTAATGGAGATTGATTATTTTATATGATAAATTAATCAACGTAGCAAAAATTGAGACTAAATCAATTTTGAATCGAAAATTTATGGCTATCTTATTTTACGTAAAAATTCTGAATATGATTCAACGTAGAATTTTTATTGTGCCTTCCTAAGTTTTAAATTGTGAATTTATTACTTACGTGAAAGGGTGGTGATCATGGAAAAATCCCTAATCAATGTGATTGATGTATATATGAATGTATGATGATTATTTATATATTTGGGATTGTAATTATTAAATGGAGGCTGCGTACTCCTTTTATTTTTCATGTAATCTTTATTTTTAGCATAGTCAATTGTTGATGTAAATGCTACGAGGATTACGTGGAGGAGCCTTTTAAGTCGGCGAGCTCTTTGGGGCCCAATTCTTGAAGAGTTCAAGAAACCAAGAAGAAGCGAAGAGCGGCTCTCCGTTATTAAAATATTAAAATGATTATATGTGGTCTCATTGGCTCGAGACCCATTAAATCATAATTCCATGATCACCACGTAGGATAGATATTTATGTGATTGACATCTATTTATTTATTATGATTACGTGAGCATGTTAAACTGGTTAATGTGCAAAGTCAGACTTACCTCACCCAAAATTGTGCCTGCATGAAATCCTAGTTAGGAAAATCACTCGCATTAGGTACCGAAAGGGCGTTGGTAACGACACCAGCGTAACCAAGTCCCCGAACCCAAAATCTCTGGTTCCGTAGAACTGATCGATCTCTCCCAATCGATCGGTAAGGTTTCCGGTCTACCCTCCAAGAAAGACCGGTGGCGACTCCAAATGCATGCACAATTTGCACATGCCACCACGACCACACTGAAGGTCGAAAGCGATCGACTCTTATCGTCGAAGAATACTCCCGCCGCGATTTGGTATGGGCCTGGGAGGGCTCGCGCCGATCCAAGACCCGTGATCGGTAATCCATTAGCCGCGTCCGCTTCCGGACGGGTCGCGACAGCTGGCGACTCCACTGGGGACTTGTTCTAGAAACTATGGTTCTAGACCTCAAGTGGACTTAGGCCGTAATAAAAATTGAGTGATTTTTCTAACCCTACAGGCGCTCTTGAAGGTGAGGTAAGTCCGCTCACGATAGGTGTTATATGTTTTTGCAGATTGGAGTAATAAGGGGTGTAGTCTGTGATTAACTTTATTTTACGCAGGTGTGGCGTAGGAATGTATGTTGTGTGGATGATTTGAAGTGCTGATTGATAAATTGTTGTGCATGACTTGCATTGTGATGATCACGACACATGGACACACACAACCGCGCCTAAAACCCCAGGCGCCGCCTTTAGGAACACAATAGAAGGAATTGAAAATGGAATCTCCGTGAGGAAAAACACGGGGTAATCCACTTCTCAATTCCGCTCGCTTCGAACTATGGATTGAGTCCCAATGCAACGATAGTTGTGCAATGGAATCGGCTCTTTCTAGAACTCGAGGTGGGAACCTTAACCTTAGGTGCCAAACCCTCTGATTTTTAGAAGTTCACCATCACTTGTCTCATGCGCATGTCTTTGGGCGGTTGGTACACCTAAAATCGCACATAAGTCGACGAGTTGGGTTGGTGAAAAAACAAGTAGCATAAAGAAATCTTTTCTTGGATAAGTCTGAGGCTATTCTTTCATCTGACCATGAGTGAGTTAGAAAATCAGAACACATCTACTCGACTTATTATGGATCGGCTCATCCAAGTCTAAGATGTCCGGATGCTCGAAGAAATGGATCATATAAAAGCTAAAACAAACACAGGGGCTTTCATTCATTCTTGCCCAAACCAGATCATACAATTCATTGGGGTGGAAAAGTAAAGCAGAAGTGAGCCCTAATCAACGACACAAAGGAGCCCAGCTGGCCCTCCAGGTTATGGATGCTTTGTTTATACGCACCACTCCGCGTATCATGGTCCGCAAGCCTGAGGTGGAGGCGTTTGCGTTCATCATTGACTGCAACAACCTGAGTCTCGTGATCTTCGGCGACTGCTTCCAAGTCCCGAACAAGTCCATTCTCACGAGTTATATCCTCGTTTATGCCGTTGAGCCTTTCTTCCAGCCACTCGCTCCGATTCCTTAGCAGGGCATTACGTCGATCGCGCTCATAGGTAGCCAGAGATAGAGCTAAGTCCTCCACCAGATTCCTCCTCTCGCGTAGCAATGTCGAAACCCGCTCTTTGGCGAACTCAACAGCCTTTTTGTGACTATCGGCCAGGTAGTCAGCCAACGCTAGGCGGTCGGACTGATCCTCATAACGGGCTCGCAAGACACGAGCCACGGTAACTCCCCGATGAGCAGCGCGGTAGACCTCCAAGGAGTTCGTAAAGAGCGTTGGAAAAATATTGTATTCCCTCCCCAACGCGGTACCCTCGAGGGAGGTGATGTCCAGGTCCCCGAACATGACTCTGATCTCATCCTCGGTTTCGGGATGATCGGCTATGTGAGCGTAGCCTCGACCCAAGAGGTTATAGAACTCTTTCCATCGAGTCAAAGCTTCGGCTGAGAAAGTGTGAACTTGGGAAGAAGCCATTTTCGACGGAGATGTGTGTAGTGGAGCGATTAGAGGATGGAAGCAAATTATATGAGAGCGTTAATCTCCCAAACACCAACTCCGCATTTTATAGCGTCTCGAGAGTGGAGAAAAGTTGCAGCAATAATGCTTGTGGAGCCGGGTTAATTAATGTAAAGCGAGGGCTGCTCCTCCCGTGAATCATCAGACATGTCCTGATCCGCAATTTCAGGCCTGACAAATTCGGTCTCGCCATTATTAAAGCTGGGAGGGAGGCGAGCGCAACTATCGAAGAAGCCGCGAAAGGATTGTGTTGTTCCATCACGCATGAAGCTGGGCGGCGAGTGAACAGCTCTGCCACTTAAAAAGAGAAGACAATGCTGAACAGGCATGACTATTGAGGAAAAGTGAAAGGCGAGCGCAACTATCGAAGAAGCCGCGAAAGGATTGTGTTGTTCCATCACGCATGAAGCTGGGCGGCGAATGAACAGCTCTGCCACTTAAAAAGAGAAGACAGTGCTGAACATGCATGACTATTGAGGAAAAGTGAAAGGCGAGCGCAACTATCGAAGAAGCCGCGAAAGGATTGTGTTGTTCCATCACGCATAAAGCTGGGCGGCGAGTGAACAGCTCTGCCACTTAAAAAGAGAAGACAGTGCTGAACAGGCATGACTATCGAGGAAAAGTGAAAGGCGAGCGCTACTATCGAAGAAGCCGCGGAAGGATTTGGTTACCCCTTCGTGTCGGAAAGCTGAGCAGGAGGTAAACAGTTCCGTCGTTTCAAAAACAGAACGCTGAACAGACCTAGCTTTCGAGGAAAAGGAGGCAACAAATCGAAAGAGCGAGTATACAAAAGAGAACAGAGAACCCCGAGTGACGAGTTCGTTGAAAGACCTCAAATTCTCTAGAATCAGATTCGACATCGAAGCCATGGAACTCAACATCGCCGGTGACGAACATCAAGATCGCAGTGGTGACGACGGCAGTGGCCACGACGCTCAACCCCGGAAAAGAAAAAGTCGCCAGCGCTACGCTCGGAAAGAAATCCAGGAGCTTGAAGCTTTCTTCGATGAATGCCCTTGCCCAAACGAGGAACAAAAGATTGAATTGGGCCAGAAGCTGGGAATGAATCCTATGAGAATCCATTTTTGGTTTCAGAATAGACGTTTCAGACTAGGTGTCCAACACAGGCGTAAGGAGATCACGGCCCTAAAAGAGCAGAACCAAAACCTTCAAATGGAAAACATGTGGTATGAGAAAATTCTCAGTACTATTACCTGCCCTGACTGCGGTGGCCCTACCACCCTCAGTAAATTGTTCCCCAGTAAGCCTTCTACGAAGATGGAAGGTGCTCATTTATCCCCCTGCTCCCTTGAGCCATCTCCGGTACAATCAGATCCTGCTAATGGCGCGCATGAGCAGATCGATCCTACAGAAATTATACCAGTGTCTTCGGAGGAAGAAGATACGTGTCGTTATGATCGGAGTCACCTCATCGAAGCCCATGAATCTCCTCCACAACAGCTTCCGGTAAGATCAGATACGGTTCAAGAGGAGTTAGAGGTTAGTCGGCAGGCTATCTACGCCACTCTGGACGACGAGAAGAAGAAATTCACTTGGCCCCTGGAGCTTCATCTCAAGTTCTTGGACGCAGTTCGACAGATAGGACTCGACTTCATAGGTCCGACAAGCATACTTAGGGTCATGAACGTACCGTGACTTACCAAGCAATTAGTCGCGAATCACCTTGGTTGCTACAGAAGGGCGTTAGGACAGCGTTATGCAGAACTGAATCCGAGCAATAGACTCGGCTGCGAACCCAGCACCCTTATGACAAATGAGGCCCGGTCGAATCTGGACGACTATTGGGGATTTGATCAGGATATCCTCGCGAGTCATTTCAATATTCCTCAAGAACACGCATCACAAGTGCAACGAGTAAGCACTCCTCCGTCCGAGCAGCAGCTAGTCAGTGTTCATCCTGTCGCAGATCAGCCCACCACGCCCAGTGCTCAAGGGTTTGCCCAATTAGAGCATATGGCTTCAGATGATCTAATGGGAGAAAGCTTGGAGCACTCTTATTTCCCTAATCCCCAAGTGGGAGATGCTTGTGGTAGTCAATCGATCAAATCTCCTCTTATAATCCCAGACAAAGATGGAGGTTCCAGTTCGAAGAACCCGTCGGGCGATGCAGCTCAACCTACACATCAATCGTTCGAGGGGTCGGGTGATTTCTTCGATGAAGGACTTGATACCTGGTTCGATCAGTTGGAAGCTATTAAAGGTTGGCAACCATGATCTGCACTTGGTAATGGCACACCTAAGCTGAGGCCAGACTGGTTAGTCATTGGACATGCCCCAAGAAAGAAGGGGATGTACGCGAGAAGGATGTATCTCCTATTGTAAAGTTCTCATCGGTGCATGCGTTTGTTTCTTCAATAGCTAGAGTTGATTCTGCATAATGTTGTTCGCAAACGTCATCTCGTGTGTATACGGTAATTCCTTGTTATTAAGTTCAAGGTAAAATCAGCCCCGACGCGTGAAGGCAGAATTGATAGCATGAGTTACTAGCAGAATGTGATCGAGCTCGAAAGTGAAAGATTACTAGCGGCCCCAAACGCAATGACCGCAAAATCAGGGGCAATCTTTAAGTTTCGAGCAACTACAAATCTATTTCTCACGAGGCATTCAGGTCAATCAAATATAAAGCGTCGGGCTGTGAGAATGATGCGTAGTCAATCTGTTGACACAGGCGAAAAAGGAGTCGCGTAAATCCGAAAGCAAAAACCTTTCTTGGCTAGTCAACAATGCAGAATGAAAGAGCATATATAAACAAACTCGCATTTATTTCATTCAGCAGGAAAGTTTACAAGTGGATCACTGAGGGGGAGCAGTAAACCCAAAATGAGTTCTGACAAGCATCACAAAAAAGCTTAACTGACTCTCCATGCTATCCATGCCTTGCTTACAACCCACACTCCGGGAATCGAGGTCTACAAGCTTGAAGAAAAGGAGACGACATTTCTCCTTAAGTTCGTTCACCTTGGTGTCATAGTACTCGAACTCAAGCTCTAAGTCATGAGCCAGCACCCTCCCGCGAGCTATATCCATGCTCAGGTCTTCAAGCCTTTCCTCCAACCAGGCACACTGGAACCTCAGCACGAAGTTGTGCTGGTCTTGCTCAAAGGCGGTGTCAAAAAGAGCCAGACGCTCCACCAAGTTGTCCCTCTCACGGACCAGCATCGAAACCTGGGCGTGGGCGTATTCAACAGCCCTTTTATGGTTATCGGCCGTCAGCATGGCCAACATCAGGGACTCAGTTCGGTCCTGATAACGGGCTCGCACGATACCAGCCAAAGTGACATCCCGGCTAGCAACTTCGTAAGCCTGCATGAAATTGTTAAAGAGAGTTGGGAAGATCACAAACTCCCTTTGCAGTTTCGTACCTTCAATACACGCAGTATCCAGGGCCGGAATCAGAGTACGAACTTCAACCTCAGCTTCAGGATGATTGTTTATGTAGCCATAACCCCTACCCAAGAGGTGGTAAAATCTCTCCCATTGGGTCGAAGCTTCAGGTAAGGCAACAGGCATAGAGGAGGAATCCATATGCGATGGAATGACGGAGAAGAGAGTGAGAATGTGAAGAGTGTTTGAGAGGCTGAGTCTGATAAGGCTAAAGTGTTAATCTTCTTGACATCAATCTATCACCTTATAAATGCTCGAGTACAGGGAGAAGTGGTAATAATATTTTATGTGCAGTAGAGCCAAGCGGGTTTCGTTAATGCATCCCCGATGAGTCACGAATCCACCACCGTCCTGTGATCTCGGGTTTTACGAAACATAATGGCGCCGAAAGGTGGGCAGGCTTGTTACTCTAGAGACTGGGCCAGGGGGACAAGCGTAGTGCTCGACAAAGCGAAATCAACGCAAGAGATCTTCAGGCTCCGTTCACGTAGAAAAGAGCAAAAAAGGACAAAGTGGGAATTACGAAGCCTTGAGAAAAACGCTCGTCAAGTAGCCATCACAAAAGGACGAAGTGGGAATCTCGAAACATTGAGAAGAGCGCTCGTCGGGTAGCCATCACCTTTGATCGAAGAACGGTGATCCGGCTCCTTTAACTTCTCAGAATTTGCAGAGAAAGTGAAGATCCAAGGAGGAACAAAGAAAGCTGAGTTAACGGAAAATCAAACAGTGATATCCCGGTCAAAATGTTCAAGGGATTCTGTCATTTACTAGAAGCGCCAGACTTGGAGGTCTCCGAGCTTGAGCTGCTGGAAGAGTTTGAAGATCTCAGGACCGAACCTGACACGAGGGCCATGGAGACCGATCCTTCTAATGATGAAACCCGCGGCTTGGTTAACGAGAACAGTACCCGCGACGGTTATCAGCGTCAGAAAGGGGAATATCTCAAACGCAACACTTCAGGTCAAGTCCATAAACTCGAATTGTTTTTCAGGGAATACCCCTATCCGGACATGGAACAGAAAATCAAAATGGGCCAGGAGATAGGGTGGGAGCCTCGGAAGGTCAAGTGCTGGTTTGAAAACAAACGAACCCGGCTGAAGCAGCAACGCGATCGGCACGAGTTAGCGGTTGTAAGGGAGGAAAATGAAAAGCTTCGAATAAAAAACACTCAGTACAAAAAAGCTCTAAGCATCGCTATTTGCCTGGAGTGCGGTAACCCTGTTCCCACGGACGGAGTATTCACTGAAGAGCCAGATCTGGGGGTTTATAATGCTCATTTGTTGCAATGCCCTTCGCAACATCTTTCGGAACAGGCGGGTACCGCCGAGGATCTACAAGAGGAAACTAGTGCTATAAGGTCAAAGTCGACGCCCATTGTGGAAGGGAACATGCGTCATGACAAGTCGGGTCCGCTCGATGATGAACTCACCATCATGACCAGCCGATCTGAGACCACTAAATCCCCTCCAGAGCAACCTCCAACACGACCAGATTCCGAGAAGAGTAACCGCCAAGTTGCTGACACCACTTCGGCTAGCAAGAAAATAAGATTTCGTTGGACCCCGGAGTTTCATAGCAAATTTGTTGATGCAGTTCAACAGTTGGGGATCAGTTTTGCTTGCCCATTGCGCATACTCGAAATCATGAACGTGCCGGGACTGACTAAAAATATGGTCAAGAATCACCTTTGGCGCTACAAGAAACTACTGAGAGATGGACGAGCGTCGCTAGACCAAGATAGAGGCGGTTCAACACGACCAGATTCCACGAAGAGTAGCCGCCGAGTTGCCAACCCTACTTCGGCTAGCAAGAAAACAAGGTTTTATTGGACCTCGGAGCTTCATAGCAAATTTGTTGATGCAGTTCAACAGTTAGGGATCAGTTTGGCTCGCCCATCGCGCATACTCAAGATCATGAACATGCCGGAATTGGATAGAAATAAAGTCAGGAACCACCTTTGGTGCTACAAAAGACTACTGAGAGATGGACGAGTGGCGCTAGACCAAGAGAGAGGCAGTTCAAGTTTAAACGATGAGCATGGCTGTGATCGCAATCCTCATGAAGCAGGAAGCATCCAATCACCTCTTAACACCGATGGGACTGACAATTACACGGTCGATTGTTCAGGCATCAATCAGAGTACTCCCATGGGTTATCCCAGTACTCCTCAGGAGTATGTACCGCAATTTCAGCAAATCGGGACTCCCCAGTCTGAGCACCGACTGGCCGTTAATACTAGTCCTACAGCGGATCTAACACTGGCAGGAGATGCACATACAATCTTGCGAGACGATTACGGAGATTCCGGCTCGAAGAATCAGGTGGTCCATGACGAAAATGGCAAAAAGATTCCTTCTCCAGTAGTCGACAATACTCAACCTGAGTGTCAGTCGCTCGATGGTTCAGACGATCTCCTTGAAAACATCTATTCTTGGTTCGATCGGCTGAATTCCCCCCTGAGTTACCCTGGTACTCCCCAAGAGTATGTACAACAATTTCAGCAGGTATGGACTCCCCAATTTGAGCACCAACCGATCGTTAGTGTTATTCCTACGGCGAATCCAGCATCGGGTACAAACCTACTGGACAACGATGAAAATACCAACTCGAGAAGTGAGGTTGTTCATGTCGAAAGTAGTGTGAGGAACCCATCGCCAACGGTTGAGGATGCCCGACTTAGGCGTCAATGGCTTGAAATTTCAAGCGAGTCCCTCAGTGAGCAACTCGGCGTGTGGATCACGCATAAACCGAGAAACCAGGTTGTTCATGCCGAAAATGGGAGAAGTCCGTCACCAGCAATTAAGGATGCTCAACTTGGACGACTCGAGCGGTCGGACGATCTCCTGAATGAACAACTCAGCCTATGGGTCAAGCATTTTGGAACAAGTGCATCTTCGCAGTCGTGACCGGTACCGGCGACCGGACATCTGGTTCGAAGCTCGTGTGCTAAATCATTAGAAGGCTCAGGAGAGTGAGAGGTGAATACATCGAATGAATGTGTTACGGATTTCGTTGTAAAGTTCCCGCGGGAACATTGTAATTAACGCTGAAAACTAACCGCTCTGAGTGTCAACATTACCCTTTGAACGTCTTCGAGCCAAGGGCCATGGATTAATCACTTAATCCATGGAGCAAATTCCATGAACGATGACTATCACCCGCGGAGCATAATGGGATCTACCCCCATTCAGCACGAAATACGTTTGGTCACGAAGCCTCCCATTTGGTAAAACGATGTATCGTTCCTAAACGATCTTCAACCGAATACCAAAGTAATGTCTCATTTCTTTCCCTTCTCAGGTGTTAAACGTGGATAAATCACCCAAGGAGCCATCTGTTCAAATAACAAAACAGACGTTGCCCAACCGGGGGCAGCTGAACCATTGATATTGCAAATATTCCAAGCATGGATAAGCGGATTTGATAGACGTGGTTCATATCAATACGCGACGTCAGAACGGGATGAGAACCAAGAGTAAAGTTGTATTGTCCCAATTTGTCTTCAATTTGGGAATATGAGTTAACACTTGCTATTTATCCTTGATAGGGACTCACCATCAAGGAGGACAAATTTTGACAACCTGTGTGCACTCGCAGGGGCACACGACCGAGGGTAAGATGTATCGTTCTAATTTTTTGAAAAATTCATGAACGAACAATAACATGTTTCTTCCGCATTTTCAGGGATCTCCAGCCGCGGGGGACAGGTAAGTATCCCTTTCCCCAATCCATTGAAAATGTTGAATAAAAAATAGAGAAGAAAAGAAAAGCTTTTAGAATCTGATGTCTAGAAAAGACATAGGATTCTAACTTCATTGGCATTCATGTTTTGAAACATGAGGTTATCTGAACATGCATTGGGCATCATAAAATCCCATTGACGGGTAAAATTTTTGGAGAAAACGAAAGAGATTTTTCCAATCAAAAGTTGTTCAAAACTTTCAAAAGGACGTTTTCTCAAAAGACGAGAGGCAAAGCCTAGTCCAAACACGTCCTATACACACTTAAGAGAGAAATGGAGCGGATAAGACAGCAGAATCTGGACCTACGGAAGTAGGGACCATTCGCAGCGATTACATGGGTTGGGACGACGGAGGCATTCATTTCATATCCCCCAAACACTACAGGTGACCGTTGATAACCCCTTTGAACGGCGGTTTTCATTCTTAACCCTGTCAAGAACCACCCCACATCGGGGCAAAATGGAGGTGAGTCCAGCAGCATCAGGAGAAAATGGTTAGAAATTTTCTTGCTCGGACTAACATTAATCTTTGTGTGTTGTTTATATGGTAATCCAAGTGCCATAGGATGATGAGAAGCATTCATTTCTCTATCCCACACACCGAATCCTTTGCATAGCCAAGTTGAGCCTGCAGAATCATTTCATAAACCCGTTGGTGATCATTGCACATTCCAAGACGGATGCAGCATCACTTCAGAAACGAAGAAGTTCAAGACTTAGGGTTTGCAAAAGAATTCCTAAGTTAATGTTTAACCTTGTTAGACCTTTGATCATAGGTCTAACGCGATCCTATGAAGATGAGAAAAAGTGGGATTTCAAAAATCAATGAGAAAAATCCACGGCATCGAGAAAAAGCAAAGTGCCTGGTAAAAGCAAGGCCGATGCTCATGAAAGCTGTTTGCTTGATCCCCAGTGAAACGTGGATGAAAAAAAAAAATTCTTAAAGGAGTCAAATAAAAAAAAGCTGCTCCCCAAATGCTGCCAAGCACAGAACAAAGACATGGAGAGAGTCGGTCTCTGAATGCAACAAGGGACGCTCTCTAAAGAGCTGGTGCACACCTCAAAATCGGTTGTACACCTCAAAAACTAAAGATGCAGAAAGGAAAAGACAGGAGGTAAATCAGCAATGATCACCAATGTCAAACTCGTCATGAATTCTGGGCCAAAAACAAGCCTTTTTCGGTCCCCAATCCTACCAACATCATAACCCTGAAACAGTCTTCTCTGACTAAGACACTTGGGTTAACATACAGCTCAGCTCGAAGAAGTACGAGCAAGACTATTTCTTTCTCATTTTGCAGGGTTCTTGACTTGTAAACCCGGAACAGATGGTGAAAACTTTCATTCAATGACCTTGACTCAAAAGTGAGTCCCCCTTGAAGACCAATATCCAAGCCCAACATTACGGTCCCGTGGAAGACCTCCCGACCGATCAAAATGTATGCGCTGCGAATGAGCCTAAAACCTAGGCACGGGTTAGTAGGGAATCGATTGTATCCCCTATAAAAAAACACGATCGCAAAACAGGTGAGAAGACCTCATTGTCGAGAAATATTCCAATTGATGTTTTGAACAAACTCTTTTTGGAATTTTCAAACTGTTGATCCAGATTTTCCGTGCAAGGGATTTGTGATCACATTTGCATGTTGCAAGAATGCTTTGGATAACCCCCAGCATCAAAATGCACATTTCATGATTAAAACTTAAATCATACGGTTTTGTCAAAATGGACAGCCGTGGTCTTCCCAAAGATTACTAACGTTTTCTTGGTGAAGAAAAATCTTTCAGGCTCAAACTTATGCAGGATACTTGGAGAACCCAACTCCCAGAATGTCGCCTCAACAGACTCAAGTGAAGTTTTGTCAAAATAAAATCTTTCACTGCTTCAAAAAACTGAATTCCCGACAAACTTCGGGGTCTCAAAAAAAGGGGAAGAAAAATCCTTTTAAAAGAAAAAGTCGTATCAGACGTGGAGAACCCTCGTCCCAGGACCCATTTTCAAAATATCAAACAGTCTCATCGGACGTGGAGAACCCTCGTCATGAGACCCCTTTTCAAACATGGTAGATACCGCCTGAAGGATCAACACAAGGTAGAAACCGCCTGAAGGGTCAACTCATGGTAGATACCGCCTGAAGGGTCAAACCAAGGTAGATACCGCCTGAAGGGTCAACACATGGTAGAAACCGCCTGAAGGGTCAACTCAAGGTAGATACCGCCTGAAGGGTCAACTCAAGGTAGAAACCGCCTGAAGGGTCAACACAAGGTAGATACCGCCTGAAGGGTCAACACAAGGTAGATACCGCCTGAAGGGTCAAACTCAAGGTAGAAACCGCCTGAAGGGTCAAACTCATGGTAGATACCGCCTGAAGGGTCAGCACAAGGTAGAAACCGCCTGAAGGGTCAAACTCATGGTAGATACCGCCTGAAGGGTCAGCACAAGGTAGAAACCGCCTGAAGGGTCAAACTCATGGTAGATACCGCCTGAAGGGTCAGCACAAGGTAGAAACCGCCTGAAGGGTCAAACCAAGGTAGAAACCGCCTGAAGGGTCAACTCAAGGTAGAAACCGCCTGAAGGGTCAAACCACGGTAGATACCGCCTGAAGGGTCAAATATGGTAGAAACCGCCTGAAGGATCAGCCTAATGGTCCGATCCACCATACAGATCAAAACCTTGACAAATTCCAAACACGGAAAGAGTCGTTTCCCTAGGTAAACCTTACAGTAGGTGAACCATTTCTGATTCGATCCACCATACGGATCAAAATCCTTGGCAAATCCCAAAGTGTGGGACGCGCCTTCCTTAGGTTCCTACCAGTTAGGAATCCCATAATGGTATGACCTACCATACAGGTCAGAGCTTATTCTCCCTAGGATATTCTGAATGACGAGTCCTAGGTATCTGCTTGAAAGTTGTCGCAACCGGCAGCATCAGACAGGTGAGCTTCAGGTAAGCCTCTCTCACTCCGGCCCATGTTCAAATTGTTAAAGCAAACCGGGGATTAATTTGAGCTTTCATCAAAGGGCCTTAAGCGATCCAATGTCGTAGCATTTCTTCTCTCATTTTCCCAGTTGAGTCGGTTAGAAATCAGGTGCCACCTTATCTTTGAGAGAAACCTCTAACGAGATTCCTCTCAAAGAGGGGCAGCTGTTGACACCTGATTTTTGACCATTTATTATTGTGATTTTTATTCTTTAAAATTAATTAAAAATATCAAAAAAGGTCATAAAATCACAAAATCAACTTTGGAAGCCTTGGCCTAGCCTCGGGGACCAATTTTGAACAAAAAATATTTTTTGGTATTTTATAATATTTTTCGAATTTATTTAATTATAAAAATACCCAAAAAATCAGAAAAATACCATTCGTGGTCAGAAAAATACACAAAAATATTCAATAATTTTGTTTTAATTTCATCTTCAAGTGTGTCACCTTAAATCTTGAAAATTCGGCTCGGGTCACTATGTTTCTTCACAAACATAAACTCGAACCGAGCAAAAAATTCCTTTGCGAGTCTTTTAGTTTTCAATTCTCACTTTTTATAAGCTATGACATTGGATTCTAAAGTCTTAAAGTGCAATTAGGTCAATTTGCCCTCCAATTTAATCAATTTTTACCAAAAGGGCTTAATTGCACATTTTTCTTTCAATTAGTCCCCGGTTTCACGGATGTATACGTATGCTCTACGTATTTATACGTCATACGTATTTATACGTTATGCATATTTGTACTGTTTGGTAACCTCTTTAACTCTTGTAATAATAATAATGGTTATTATTTTTAACACCTTTGTTAGTGCTTTTTTTTTTTTAGCATTTTTGTATTGTGAGTGCTATTGTTAGTGTTATTTTTAAATAGCATTTTTGTATTATAAATTGTGAGTGCTATTGTTAGTGCTATTTTTAAATGACATTTATTTATCATAAATTGTGAGTGCTATTGTTAGTGCTATTTTTAAATGACATTTATTTATCATAAATTGTGAGTGCTATTATTAGATAGAATTTATAATTGTTAGTGCTATTTTTAAATAGCATTTTTGTATTATAAATTGTGAGTGCTATTGTTAGTGCTATTTTTAAATAGCATTTTTGTATTATAAATTGTGAGTGCTATTGTTAGTGCTATTTTTAAATGTCATTTATTTGTGAGTGCTATTATTAGATAGAATTTATAATTGTTAGTGCTATTTTTAAATAGCATTTTTGTATTATAAATTGTGAGTGCTATTGTTAGTGCTATTTTTAAATAGCATTTTTGTATTATAAATTGTGAGTGCTATTGTTAGTGCTATTTTTAAATGTCATTTATTTGTGAGTGCTATTTTTAGATAGAATTTATAATTGTTAGTGCTATTTTTAAATACAATTTATTGGAAGGTATTTTTGGCTATAAAAGGATGGCAAGAGTTTTGAGGTTGGAAGGGGAGAGACATTTTGTAGAGTGTGCAAATTTTTGAGAGCTTAGAGAGAAGAACACAAACACTCTCTATATTCTCATAATCTTGAGCGAGCAAAATATACTAAGTTCGGAATATTGATTCCGCATATTGCTAGCACAATTGTTGTGGAGTTATTAGTCGTCTCCCCGTTCGTCAATTGGTGGTGCGTCCGAACTAGATGCCTAACACTTGTGGAGGCTGAGATCGAAGAACATCGAACCGACACCTCCGTTCAAGCACGCTACGAGAGGTAATCTATTTACTCCCTTTGAGACTTTGTGATTTTTTTCGATTGAAATGCACGAAGTACGCCTCTGGAGATACATGTGTGGGTTGTTATTTATTTCCGCTACGTGTTACGTGGATCCCAACAGTGGTATCAGAGCCAATCCTTAGGTGTTTTCGTGCATTTAATTGATTTTTTGCAATTTTTGCAATACTATGGCCAATATGTATTAACGAATTGTTCGTCTTACATGGCTAATGGAGATTGATTATTTTATATGATAAATTAATCAACGTAGCAAAAATTGAGACTAAATCAATTTTGAATCGAAAATTTATGGCTATCTTATTTTACGTAAAAATTCTGAATATGATTCAACGTAGAATTTTTATTGTGCCTTCCTAAGTTTTAAATTGTGAATTTATTACTTACGTGAAAGGGTGGTGATCATGGAAAAATCCCTAATCAATGTGATTGATGTATATATGAATGTATGATGATTATTTATATATTTGGGATTGTAATTATTAAATGGAGGCTGCGTACTCCTTTTATTTTTCATGTAATCTTTATTTTTAGCATAGTCAATTGTTGATGTAAATGCTACGAGGATTACGTGGAGGAGCCTTTTAAGTCGGCGAGCTCTTTGGGGCCCAATTCTTGAAGAGTTCAAGAAACCAAGAAGAAGCGAAGAGCGGCTCTCCGTTATTAAAATATTAAAATGATTATATGTGGTCTCATTGGCTCGAGACCCATTAAATCATAATTCCATGATCACCACGTAGGATAGATATTTATGTGATTGACATCTATTTATTTATTATGATTACGTGAGCATGTTAAACTGGTTAATGTGCAAAGTCAGACTTACCTCACCCAAAATTGTGCCTGCATGAAATCCTAGTTAGGAAAATCACTCGCATTAGGTACCGAAAGGGCGTTGGTAACGACACCAGCGTAACCAAGTCCCCGAACCCAAAATCTCTGGTTCCGTAGAACTGATCGATCTCTCCCAATCGATCGGTAAGGTTTCCGGTCTACCCTCCAAGAAAGACCGGTGGCGACTCCAAATGCATGCACAATTTGCACATGCCACCACGACCACACTGAAGGTCGAAAGCGATCGACTCTTATCGTCGAAGAATACTCCCGCCGCGATTTGGTATGGGCCTGGGAGGGCTCGCGCCGATCCAAGACCCGTGATCGGTAATCCATTAGCCGCGTCCGCTTCCGGACGGGTCGCGACAGCCACTCCAAATTTTAAAGACCGTCTCTGGTTTCAGACTTAATCTAACAATGGATCATCACAACTGAGCATGACGATGTTCGTCGATAGCGTTGGTTTTAATATAGAATTAACTATAGTCATTAAAGAAAAATGTTCCCGTAGGAACTTTACAACGGATAAAATGAGTGATCTACTCGTGAACATGTTCTTCTTTCTATGGGTGTTCGTAGTGACCGACCCATCGTGCCCCGAGTCAGGTGCTAGATCATGGCTGTCCAAGCATGCCAGCTTCCCACTGATTGAACAAGGCATCGAGCCCCTCATCGAAGAAATCGTCTGTCGTGGGTTGACCAGCGGCAGGCAGAGCACCAGCCGACTGCTGCTCGAATGGAGGAGTGCGCACTCGCTGTACTTGTGACACGCGCTCTTGAGAAGTGTTGAAATGGCCTGGGAGGACATTCTGATCAGCTTTCAGTTTGCCGGTGGTCGGGTTGCTAGCTTGATTGATGCTTAGATTTGGCCGGGTATCTCTTGATGCCTGAGCATTACAATGGCGGTCGCCCCTAGCTTTTGAGCTCGAGACGGATTCCTCCCGATTTAGCTCCGCTCGACGTTGTCTTAATAGCTTTCTGTAGGCAGCAAGGTGATTCCTGACCAGCTCCTTACTAAGCCCCGGTACATTCATGGCCTTAAATATGCGCGTCGGAGTTGCTGAGTCGATCCCCATTTGGTGAACCACATCTAGGAATTTGGAATGCAGTTCAGGGGGCCAAGCGAACCTCCTCTTATCGTGGCCCAAAATTGCATCGATGGCTTGACGACTGATTAACTCATCTCCAGCAGGACCCGACCCTATCGAAAATTGTTGTGCATGAGGCTGATATGCTTTGAGCTGGTCGGCGGTAACATCCAGCTCCTTGAAACTGTAACTCCAATCAAAGCGATGCAAATCCCATCCCCCAGGAGGCATTTGTATCATCTTCGTAGGATCATCCTACTCATGCGTGACTCCGGCAAAATCTGGTTGAGCAGGAGATGCCCCGAGGGAGTAGGGTGGTAAATGAACGTCTTCAATCATCGCGTGAGGCTTATCGGGGAATATCTTACCGAGGGCGACAAGGTTATCGCAATGAGGGCAAACGGTGATATTGAGAGCTTTTTCATACCTCATGTTTTCTGTTTGCAGCTTTTGGTTTTCTTCCTTTAAAATCTCGACCACCTGACGTTTGCGTTGAGCCCTCGATTTGGATCTCCTATTTTGAAACCAAAACTGGATCCTCGACTGATTAATCCCCAACTCCCGGCTCAATTCAATTCTCCACTTCTTTTTCATGTAATGGCTTTTACTGAAAAGGGTTTCCAGCATTTGGGTTTCCTCCTGAGAGTATTGGTGAGGACGTCTTCTTTTCCCGAGTTGAGCATTGTGGATGTCGTTGTCGTCGTCGCCGTGATCTTGATTTCCGTTGCCAGAAGTGTTGGGCTCCATGGTTTTGGCGTTAGACTTGATCTTGGAATCTTCGAGATCCCTCTGTGGTTCAATTTCTGAGATTTTTGAGTCAGTCGCCTCTAGCAGCTGACAGTAACCTCTTAAATATGTTGGATTGAGAAATGTTTGATTGGTTCTTGCCCACTCAGAGTTCTCCACTCTCTCCTGTATGCTCACTCCCTATAAAGTTTTCTTCGAGTGACTTTGCATGTTCAGGAGACGCTCTTCAAGCATCATTAGGCAAACGTTCCCCCTCAAGACCTTGAATTTCTCGCTTAGCTTTTCAACGTGATGGGACTGCCAAATCCTGTTAGGGCTCTCTTCGATAGTTGCGCTTACCTCCCACCTAACTCTAATAATGGTGATCCCGACAAATCTTTTACATCTTTTAATTGATGAGTCGGAAATCGCGGATCGAAACGAATCCATTGGTTCTCGTGAGGGGACCTCCTGCTTTACCCCCTAACTGGGCTCCACCAGCATTATTACTGAGACCCTTCATCATCCTCGAGTTGCTATAAAATGAGGAATTAATGTATGGAAGGTTAACGTTCTCGCATAATCAGCCTCTTCCTTCTAATCTCTCTGTTAAACTCGTCTTATTCTCAAGCCAACCCAACGCAAATGGCCTCCTCTCCCGTACGCACTTTTTCAACTGATGTCTTGGCCCAGTGGGAAAAGCTTTATAACCTACTGGGTCGCGGTTACGCGCACATAACCGATCATTCTGCAACCGAGGATGCAATCTGTGTCCTGCTCGAGGACCTTGATACCACTTCTCTCGAAGGTACTACACTGGGGAGGGAATATAGAACTTTCCCGACTCTCTTTGCACACTCCTTAGAGGCCTATCGTGTTGCTAATCGGGAGATTCTGGTGGCTCGCGTCTTGCGGGCTCGTTATGAGGATCGATCTGATCATTTGGTGCTGACCAACTATCTAGTTGATAGTTACAAAAAGGCCGTCGAGTTTGCTAATGAGCGGGTCGCGACGTTGCTTCGCGAGAGGAGAAATCTGGTGGATCAATTGGCCATATCCCTGACCACCGGCGAGCATGACCGCCGCAACGTCCTGTTGAGGCTTCAGAGCGACTGGCAGGAAGAACGGCTCGACAAGATAACCGAGGACATAGCTCGCGGGAATGGACTGGTTCGGGACCTGGAAGTAGTCACCGAAGAACACGAGGCCAAGGTCGCCGAAGTTAAGGGAGAATGCAGAAGTCTTCTCCTCAGGCTTGCCGACCACAACATGCGGAGCTGGGAGTATGAGCAGAGCATTAATAACATGGAGGGTCAGTTGGGATCCTTTGTGTCGTTAATTAGGGCTCACTTTGGCTTTACTTTTCCACCCCGACTTGTATGACCTGCTTCTGAAAACCCTCCGCCGAGCAAAATAAATGAAAGTTCTCGTGTGTGTGTTTTAACTTCTGTATGGTTCATTTCTTCGAGCATCCAAACATCTTCAACTTGGGTGAGCCGAACCATAATATCAATAAGCCGAGCAAATACGTCCTGATTTTATAACTCGCTCATGATCAGATGGAAGAATAGTTGCAGATTTGTCCAAGAGAAGATTTCTCTATACTACTTGTTTTTCACCTGCAAATGAAAAGACCGAGTCAGAAGGAATAATCTGAAAGAGAAAGCATAGACCCCTTTCAATCTTATGCTTGCTCGTGATTAATAAGGACAAGAACTTTTACAAGGGTTTTAATCTTGCGCGAAAAGTTTTTATCAATATTCCTCGAAAGAAAGCATACTATTGAAAGGAATGTAATTCACAATAATCGCTTTTGATCAATTTCGAGAGGAACGAATTACTCAAAAGTGCGAGGCATAATAACGTGTTTTAAATTTAATTGAAGATACGGCATCCAAATCAAGGCCGTTTTGTTAAGAACGAGAGTAATTTGGACATCTATCTCGTCATTAAATTCAAAACAACGTCGATATTCTCGATCAATTATCGTGGATTACCAGCAACGTAAAACATGCACGAAACAATTCAAGTGTATAATTCCTTCTAGAGAAATTGAGATTGGACTACTCTATACGACCAAAAGGTCGTGTAAGACTTCCAATTTTAATTTCCTCTAAAGGAATTATAAACTTGACTTGGGAGTATTCGGATGATTAGAGAAAATGCCACTATCACATTCCCATGACCCGTCAAAAGAAATACAACCAAGTTCCATCTGAATGTATACACCAATAGATCCCTAATACAATCACTCTAAGGGGTGGGATAGAAAAAGCCTCGATAAAAATAAACCCTATACAAGAGGACTAGTAATGGAAAATGAAACAAAGGAATGTGATCCTAACGTTTAAGGATGCCCCAAGTTCGATCTGTGGCTTCCGGATCACTTGCCCCAACTCGTCATCTTCATTGGACGATATCTCAATAAGGTCCATAGTAGGCTCTTTTGTTGCTCACTCGGTGTTCGCCATGTGATATCATCCTCCTCGTCTTCTATCAAGGACGTTTGG
Organism: Rhodomyrtus psidioides; assembly: GCA_021437785.1. NCBI lineage: Eukaryota > Viridiplantae > Streptophyta > Magnoliopsida > Myrtales > Myrtaceae > Rhodomyrtus > Rhodomyrtus psidioides. Next base: position 3,262,646 of record JAILYB010000059.1, on the reverse strand, counting down.
GAAAAATACACACATCTATCCTTGAAATGGCATTTAATCTAATCACCAGAATGCAATGAATGAAATGCCTATATTTATATGAACTGTAATAGATTTGAGGGATAGAGAGTCTTACCAACCAAACTCGTCGACTTATGTGCGGTTTTAGGTGTACCAACCGCCCAAAGACATGCGCATGAAACAAGTGATGGTAAACTTCTAAAAATCAGAGGATTTGGCACCTAAGGTTAAGGTTCCCACCTCGAGTTCTGGAAAGAGCAGATTCCATAGCACAACTATCGTTGCATTGGGGCTCGATCCATATTTCGAAATGAGCGGAATTGAAAAGTGGATTACCCCGTGTTTTTCCTCACGGAGATTCCATTTTCAATCCCTTCTATTGTTTTCCTATAGGCGGCGCCCGAGGTTTTAGGCGCGGTTGTGTGTATTTTCGGTGTCGTGCTAAAGCGATAAACATGCATCTCATTTAGCAAACACCGCTTCAATATAAACATCCACACAATCATACATCCTAAACTCCTACCTGCATAAGACAGAGTTAACAAACACTTCACCCCTTATTTCTCCAATCTGCAAAAACATTTAACACCTCAAGGGTTAAAGTACGTACCTCACCTTGAAGAGTATCTGCATAAAACATGTTAGAAAAATCAATCAACTTTTTAATCGGCTCAAGTTCTCTAAGTCCCCAGTGGAGTCGCCAGTCTGTCGCGACCCTCTCGAGGTTGTCGGGCTCTCGAGGGCTAATGGGCCGTCCAGTCTGGTCGGACACGGGCCTCTCCCAAGGCCCATTACCCAAATCGCAACGGAGGTATGCGTAGTCGACCTTCAGTGTGGTCTAGTGACATGTGCTAAGTGTGCATGCCGAGGAGTCGCCACCAATCATTTTTTGGAGGGTATGATTGGACCACCCTATTGAATAGTCGGGAGTTTCTATTCAATTCTGCGATAACCAGAGAACTGGGTTCGGGGACTTAGTTACATCAACTGTCAGAGTTGACGCCCTTTCGGTACCTAAGTTGACTGAATTTTCTGACCAAAGATTTCATGCAGATGAGTGGGGTACGAGTTCTAAATCTAGGAGTTCATGCAGATAGGAATGACTATCATAGCAATCACAATCAATAATAAAGTGCACAAATCGATGAATTCAAGTGTACAAATAAATCACATGGCATTCCTAATAAGGCCATATTGGCCTAGAGAAGCATCAATCAGGCTTAGGAATGATTTAGACATGATTTTGCCCATCAGGGGCAAAATCGTAATTTTGAGACAAAGGGGACAATTTGCCCAAAAAGGACAAAATCATCATTTCGGAATGAATCCGGAGTCAAAACAGGTTTGGTCACTCAATTGACCCATTTCCTATTTTTTTGGCAATTTTCGTGATTTTCGGGAATTTTAGAAACCGATTTACCATTCGAAGGGTAAAATCGTCATTTTCTAAAAATGGAAATGAAATGTGGAAATCTTAGACATAAGGTTTAACCACCCATCTGGCCCATCACCAAATTCTAAGCAATTTCCACAATTCATCAGAATATCAAAGACGATTCACCCTTTGAGGGGTGAAATCGCCATTTTGGATTAAATGGGAGAAAATCCCAAAAATGAAAACAAATCAATTTTTTGTCATTTTCAGCCTTGGACAATTTTTAGAATTTTTCTGCAATTTTTCTCAATTTTTTTGTTTTTCTTTAATTTTTCCATTTTTTTGGCATTTTTGATTTATTAATATTTTTTTATATTTTCAGAAAATATTTTAACAAAAAGCATGTCTTTGACAATAGATAACACTCAACCAGATAAATAAGCTAACCACTAGACTGAAACAAATACATACAAATCAAGTCTATAAATGCAATATTTTAGAAAAATAATCCTGATATACGGATCGGGTACGTAAAACATACCGGATTGGACACCGGCCTTCAATCGCCCAGCCCCAGCCTGCGACCATCCCCATGCCCGTTACCTGTCGATCGCCATTAGAATGTCGATAGTCAATTTCACAAATTAAGACTAAAAAATAAAATAAAAATTAAAAAATTAAAAAATTGGACACTGTTCATGCACTGTTCGGATTGGACACTGTTCATGCACACGTCCGACACGCTCCGACACGTTCGACACGCTCCGACACGTTCGACACTCTCCGACACGTCCGGACACGCTATGACACGGCTCGACACTCTCCGACACGCCCGGACACTCTCCGACACGTTCGACACTCTCCGACACGCTCCGACACGTTCGACACTCTCCGACACGCTCCGACACGTTCGACACTCTCCGACACGGCTCGACACTCTCCGACACGTTCGACACTCTCCGACACGCTCCGACACGTTCGACACTCTCCGACATGCTCCGACACGCCCGGACACTCTCCGACACGTTCGACACTCTCCGACACGCTCCGACACGTTCGACACTCTCCGACACGGTTCGACACTCTCCGACACGACTCGACACGCTCCGACACGCCGACACGCTCCGACACGCCGACACGCTCCGACGACGGGGTGGTGACCCGAGACCGTTTCTGAGCTCCACCAGCGGCGCGTAGGCTCCACAAGCTCCGAGGGAGGAGGTAGGACTCCGGGGCAGTCACCGGAGGCGATGGCGGTGACGGATTTGGCCCGATCCGAAACAAACCCGAACCAAACTCCGAAACGGGTGGAGGTCGCGGGTCTTGAGTTGTTCACGGCGGCTTTGAGGTACGACGGCTAGCGACGACGGCGGAAGGATCGAAGGCGAAGGCAAATAATGCACGAAAGTGAGGATTCCTTTTTTTTTTTTTTTAAGAAGAAGAAGAAGACAAGAAGAAGAAGAAGAGCTCCTGAAGAAGAGGAAGGAGAGGAAGAAGATGAAGTCGCGGGAGGAGAAGAAGCCAGCGACGGATGAGGGGAAAGGTGAGTAAATAATAATAAAAAATAAAATAATAATAAAATAATAATAAAATAAAATACTAAAAAGTAAGAATAATAATAAAATAATCAAAAGCAAAGACAAAATGATTAGTTCCCTTTTCCTTTTGAATGATTATGTTTTCACTCCTTTTCCTTTTAATCATTACTAATATTTTTGCCAATTTCAATTTTATGGTGATCAGAAAACACCCAAAATCGAACCTGAATTTTACTATTTTATGAGGTTCAAAAGTAAAGAAAATTAAAAATAAAAATACTGACTATTTTTCTATATTTTTGTGACCTCAAATACTACTTTTCTTGATTTTCATTTTATTTTTATATTTTTCGAAAATAATAATAATAAAAAATACAAAAAATATGAAAAAATATTTTTTTTATCCAAAATGGTTCCTTTAGCTTGGCCAATGTTACCAAAGTTGATTTTGTAATTTTTCAGCTTTTTATGGATTTTCTATGAATTTTTGAAAAATAAAGGAAACAAAAAGGTTGATCAAAATTTAGGTGTCAACAGTCGGCGACAAAAACTCAAGAAGAAGAGGTTGATGGGTGTTCGGTAGGGGTATGTCGTCCGCAACCAAGGAAGAAGAAGAAGAAGAAGCAGCAGAAAGAAGAGAGAGAGAAGAGAGAAAAAAACGTGAGAAAATGGCTGATGGGAGTTTTGGTGGGCCACCATGAAGACTTTTGAGACTTTTGTCTTATATGCAAATATCTAAGGGCAAAACAGTCATTTGGCGATTCGGGACTGAAACGAATTTTCGGTACAACGGACGAAGGGTATTTTGGTAATTTCATAGGCTAGGTTCGGTCGGGATTAAGCTTGGGTCGTGAGGATTGAAATCCTAATTTACGGCGACTAAGAATTCGAAACCTAATCTAAACCGACTGACGTTTCAGAAATCGTCCAATTATCGTCTTTTCAGTCCTTACGATCCAATATATTTTATCGACTGAAATTCGATATTAAACTATTTTATTGAATTCGGGCACTTTACCGTAGTCGGATTTCCATGGCGGCACAACTGTCCCCCACTTAGGAAATTTCATCCTCGAAATTGATGTACTGCTACAAAGCTTCAAAGGAATAAGAATACTTAGTCCTAACTACTTCGGTTCTCAAAACTTCCTCAATCTCTCTAATAGTTCATTTAGGTCCATAGTGTTACCAAACCACCTTGACTAGCGAGATCGTCTTGTTCCAAAGCACTCGCTCTTTCCTATCCACTATCCTAACTGGTCACTCCACGTATGATGCTCACTCATCTAGATCAATTTCCTCGTAACTCAGTACCTGAGCGGGGTCCAGTTCGCACTTTCTTGATATCGACACATGGAAGGCATTATACTAGAGCAAGCTTCGGCGGCAGCACAAGACAGTACACCAAATTTCCAATTCCTTCCAAAATCTCGAGAGGTCTGACTTACCTTGGGCTTAACTTTCCTTTATTGCAAAAACGAGATGTCCCTCTTCATAGGCGACACCTTCAAAAAGACATAATTTCCCATCTGAAATTCAAAAGGTCTTCATCTCTTATCGGCGTAACTTTTCTGATGACTTTGCACTGTTCTCAGTCTGTCTCTGATATCCTTGACAGCTTCCATCGGCTGTTCTACTAACTCAGGACTCGTGATTTTTCTTTCACTAATTTCAATCCAAACGGACTAGCGTTCTACACGCTTTACCATACAAGGCCTCGAAAAGCACCACCCTAATGTCCTGCTGGTAACTATTATTTAGGTAAATTTCACCATATGTAACTGTTCCTCTTAACTACCTTGAAATTCAAAACGTATGCCTAAAACCTTTACTCCAAAGTCTAAATTGCCCTATCAAACTGACCATCCGTCTTCGAATGATAGATCACACTGAATTGTAGTCTTGTTTCTCCAAAATTCATACCGCGCTCACTTCAAACCAATCATTATCTCCCCTCAATGTACTGAAACCACAGAGCAACTAACAACCCAAGTCAGATTCAAACTTATGATCCTCGTTTACCAATATACCACAATTCCATATCCATGATTCATTTAAACGGGTTAAATTATCCAACTCTAAAGATTCAACTCAATCTGTGACCATAAAACCTTGCTGTCCCATCCAACTGTCGGTTGTCCTAGTAACCGCAGTAATTATCTATTCCCCCACAAATCGATTAACTAATTCTTACTCTTAAAGAGCAGAGTTTAACGCTGCTTCCCCTCTTGTTCCATAGATGTCAATCATGACTAACACTAATCGCAATTTGGGTATTCTGTTTACATGGAGAAAGTCGACTAATGATTCGCCTCTTCTTCAATGCCTTGAGCTTTGGAATTACCCCTTGTCAATTTTAGAAACATCTGAAGATTTACCGAACTCAGGCGCCAAATCAAACTAAGGGTCAGGCCATCCATTCTGTCAAACAGGGTCAGCTCACAAGCGACTAACGAGTCGAGGGCCACCTCAAATATTCCGATTTAAGGTTGGAATCACCCGTTCCCAAATCGATAGTACCATTGAACACTGTCAAGATCACCTCTCATGACCAACTCAAGTTGATGCAGGATTGGTTCAACTCGATCCGTAGTTTTCCAGCAACACATCACATAATCCAAGGTAGCTAATCCTTGACTAGTGTGTGGCTGGTACGAGGTTCTAATGCGAATCGTTCCTCACTGGGTCCATGGCCATCCTGAATATAGATCAACGTCAGCTCGCAAATCATGCCACGAATCAATCCCTGGTCGACTTCAGGGTGATCCTATGGTTGACGTACAATTGAACGAGATCAACCCGAATCGAACCGTGCTTGATTTCAGATCGCCACGCAGTCGAACCTTAATCAGCACAGCCAACTGGTAAATCAGGCCATCATCCACGTCGAGGGCGACCTCTAAACTCTCGGTGGCTTCCTCAACCCTTGGTCGTTGTTTGCAAACAATCTGAGTCTTAAGCTTGGGGGTCGGTTCTAGATCTTGGGGCATTACTTTTATACCAAATTGAATCTCTTCATACTGTCAAAACCTGCACATGTATCGTCAATATGCTTACTGCACTCTAACGGAGTCATTCATCCTTTGACTTCTAGGAAGTTTCATCACGAATCCATTGTGATCTTCTCCCACCTTTACTCTAGAATCCCCAACGACAGCAGTAGTCAACTAGACTTGAAATGCTGCGCTTTGACTTATCGATACGCTAACTCTTCGCCACAAGCTTGGCCGCAACAAATTTCATGTCAATACCTTGGTAACCTTATCTCAAATCTTGGTGCCTCTTCAAGCTATTCGAACCAACACTGAAACTACTATGGTGAGTTCCGATTGACTTTATGTTCTACCAAAAGCAAGATCCTTATGATCATTAATTCAAGAAATCATGTGGCCCTATGATGCTTCCGATGCGCCACTCTAATAACTATCCATCTTTAATTGTCACATCTCGCAATCTTAATCTTATTCAGGGGTGTCGCCAATCTCCATAACCTATGCAACCAACTGGCGACCTATCATGTCGTCCAACCCCAGATTGTTCTTACGAACTTTCTTTGTTCGTCTTTATTGTCATCGTTCCATGCACATGTCTAAGTACAGTCCTCAGGCAGTGCACATTTCACCATGACCTCATTAGGTTACTAATCGACTGAACCATACAGGTCTCAGGTCCTCTCAAAACTGCCTTTGACATACTACAAGGCCTTCTCCGGTCAAGGTTCGGAGGTATGACCCAACCTTTGTAATTCTTTAAAGCACGTGTAGTGGAAGATTTTTCCCTGTTACTCATCACCCATTAGTTGCCTTCACATCAATCCTTATCAATCCGTACCTTCTGAATCTTTGGGGTCTCACTACATCTTAAAGATCAATATCACAATTCACGTTCGCTCCTCTGCGAATATTCATCTAGTCGTTAATTAGGATCCAAAGAAAAACAACAGCTAAAACAATCCAAGCAAAATAACACTTCAAACTTATGCAATCCTCAAAATACCAGTTGCCTTATTACAAACCCATATTCATAAGTCTTATCTACAAAAATTCCTTTCAAGCTCGACTAGCTATTGCTAACCAGTACTAGGACATCTTCACCTAAAAGTCACCCTACTCTCAGTAGAGTCAATCCCGGTGTTCTGTTGAACATTTCCTCGAGGTTGTCCTTCTTGCGGCAACGATGCTTGGTCTGTCTTATTTCTCAGCGGGCAATCTTTTACTTGGTGACTAAGCTGGCCACATTCGAAGCATGCTCCACCTCTATACGGACACGGATCATTCCCATGCTTACGGTGACACAGGCGACATTTCTCACTTTGGCGGAGCATCGGCTTTCTGATTGCACTTCTTGGAATAGACGGGATGTGATACTTGTTGATATACATCGGCCTCTTCTCTAACCAACGGTTATCCCTGGAAGAAGGGGCAAATTGCGATCCAGATGCGATCGTCCTTTTGGCTATGTTCCTCTCCACAGGTTGGGCCTTTTCATACAATTCGCTAAAATTCTTAAGGTTCAGCGGCACCGATTGATCCTTAACCTCAGGCTTCAATCCTTCACGAAATCTTCTCATCCTATTCATAGGGTCTCTAATTGTCCATGGTGCAAACCTTGACAGGTCAGTGAATTTCGCCTCATATTGCTCTACTGTTATATGGTCATGTCGAAGCTGTATGAATTCAACCATCTTTTTCTCTCGCTTACAGTCCAAAAAGTACTTGCCATAAAAGGCTTCAACGAAGGCATCCCACACCGGGACCATACCTTCAGGGAATATCTTTCCTCGGGTGACTTCCCACCACGCATTAGCATCACCTTGAAGTTGGTAAACGGCTAACGTCACCTTGTCCTCTTCGGAGCATCTCAGCAGAGTGAATGCCTTCTCTATTTCCATAATCCACGAGATTGCAGCCTCTGAATCTCCTATCTCTTCAAACTTCGGCGATTCGAGATCCAAAAACCTTTCCATCAACTCGAGTATTGGTTGCATACCACTCTTATTTTCAGCCACTAAGTCTTCACTCGAAACGACGGTAGCATTAGCTTGACTACTCACTTGCTGCCCAACTACAGCTCTCGAAATTTCCAATGCCTGCAGGATCCCTTCTACTCTGGGATCTTCTTGAGCTAACCTTCCACTAGACACCATCTCATTACGGTCGCTCATTATACAGGTAACTTACTGAGTCCTGTCCACCCCAGGCAACACGTAATGAGATTGCCAACCGTCAGTCAAAAACATAGATAACAAGCACACGAAAAAGCTTATGATCCTACTAACTATCCCAAATCTCAACGCTCCTTATCACTCCAAGCCAATGACCAGACGGATCAGGCTGACCTTGCTCTGATACCACCTTGGGCGGGGATGTCACGCCCCGACTCTCGAGCCCGCGACATCCCTTGCCAAATCGCCACGAGGTCATAGAGATAGCGTCCCAGGCACATTATCGACCTATCACTTAACTACGCATGCGGAAACGTTTTAACTCCCTAACAAAGATTCACATGGGATAGAGAAGCAAGTAGTCACAATCGTCATTCACAAAAAGACAATCACAGAACATTCATCATAAGTAGATGAGTCTAGATCTTAAAACTACTAACGTACATACACAACCCCCTACTTCGGGGCGACTAGACAAGACCTCAAAAGGTCACTTCATCAAGTGAGGTTAACTTCCCATTTACTTCAACAAACTACTCCAACTGCCAATCCTTGGCATCCACGAGTATTCATCCGAAGGGACATGAAATTGTTATCCCACGACGGGGTGAGAATAAATCTCAGTGAATCAAGCCTAAATTCGATTAGGAGACTGATTCACCCAGGACATCCTAACAGAGATATTACACATCATATCACCACCTATAGCACCCAAGTACAGCCATGACACAATGATCATCCACATGCATACTTACGAGCCTTAAGCCACACACAATGTAATGTTTGACTCAACTCCACAGTCAATCACTCAATACAGCACCGCACCCACATGTACGCATAGGACACCACGCAAGTCCATTTATTAACGATGATCGTGCCACCGGCACATGAGAGGATCTACGCGAAAAAGGGCATGATTCGACTCTCACAAATAACGCGATCCAGCACCTTAGTGCGATCCAGAGTTCTACCGGCAGAACCGGGCTACGTTCCTTTACTCTCGGCAACGGCTACTACACGCGGTGTATCCAGTTCACCAGTTGCACGGCACGCGCGGTAGGCATCCCTATGCGGGGCGTCGGTCCAACATCCATTGCGACCGGCATCCGACCAGCTCTGCATCCGTACTAGTTAACACCGGATCAGAGTTGTCGTGCTTCTGGCAAGTCGTCTGATTCCACCAGATTGGTACGAAACGAACTTGCCAGGAATGCATCATCGTTTTCCACATATGACCATACAATCCACATCCAGCAATCAACCCATTTCATTATCTTCAATTAAGGCCAGATGCTCACTCAGGCATGTACAAATCTTGGCCAAATGCCATTTTCATGCTGAAATATGTATTTTGACTTCGCACACGGTCATATGCAAATGTAGACTTTTCATTAATCCAATAGCCACAGTCACTCCAGCAAATCAATCAAGCCATCCAACGAGGCAATCAATACAAACACGAATAATCAATCCGATTAGGCCACATAAAGGCTCGAATTCATGCAATAATTATTTATTAGTCAAACCAATCGATTTAAATCGTCGATTGCTCACTCGTCCCTAGCCTATCGCTCGCTCGCGATCAAACCACGGCAATCCATTGACCAATCAATCAATCAATTCAATCTAGTAACCAACTAACCACAAACGATTCAATCACTCCGACTAACCAAATCAATCGGCCATTTAGCCTAATCCCAATTTCTATCTAAATCGGCCCCGATCGTGTACCTAAATTCCACAATTGACTAAACGACTAATCCTAGACGCAATTAGCGCCCTAACCAAGGATTAGGGTCAACTCACAAATAACTAGCTCGGACGGTCTCCACGACAACGACACGGGCGGCGACGATCCACAAACTTCGGCGAGGCTCGGAATTCTTCTCGGTGACTCACGGATCACGGGCCAACTTCCTCGGGCGAAGCCCAAATTCTCGGCCCACTTGGCCCACGAACTTGTCACACTGCCCAGGACACTCGGCCAACTCCATCGGCTCACGGGCCCGCGAAACAGGCCATGGCCCGGCAAAACAGGGCACTCGGCTCACCGAAACAGGGCAGGGGTGGCGATCGAGGCTGGTTCGAGGGCGTTCGGTCGGTGCAAGGCCAAGGAATAGTCTAGGCTAGATCGGAGGGGTGTCGAGGGAGCTGAGGGAGGTGGCGACGACGGCTGAAGGCGGCCGGAGGCGACGGTGAAGTCGCGACCAGGAGAGGAAAAACAGAGTAGGGGTTCGGTCCGAACAGGAGAGGCGACTCCAGGCGGGTTTCCGAGCTCCACGCGCGGCGGCGACCCGCCACGAGCTCAAGGGTACTGGAGAGGGGTTCGAGGAAGTCGACGGGGGCCGCGGTGAGCAGCGGTGGCGGCCGGCTTGGCCGGATCTGAAGAAAGACCAGACTGGACTCGAGAACAGGGCACCGCGAGCTTTGGGGCTGTTCGCGGTAGCTCCGGCGGCGAGATGGCTTCGGCTTGGTGGTGAGGAAGTTGGTGGACGTTGGTGAGGTGGTGGTAGGCGACGGCAACGCCGTACGAGGCCGGATGAGGGCTGGGTCTCCTCGGGTTTCAAGGGAGCAGAACAGGGAAGAGGGTCCCCACGGCGGTTTCGCGGCTCACCAGCTGCTGACGACGGTGGCAGAAGAGTCAGAGGTGACGGCAAGGTCTGGCTGAAGGTGATGGTGGCCAAAGATATGGTGGTCGGCGACAAAAACCCAAGAGGAAGAGGTTGATGGGTGTTCGGTGGGGGTGTGTCGTCCGCAACCAAGGAAGAAGAAGAAGAAGCAGCAGAAAGAAGATAGAGAGAAGAGAGAAAGAAACATGAGAAAATGGTTGATGGGAGTTTTAGTGGGCCACCATGAAGACTTTTGAGACTTTTGTCTTATATGCAAATATCTAAGGGCAAAACGGTCATTTGGCGATTCGGGTCTGAAACGAATTTTCAGAACAACGGACGAAGGGTATTTTGGTAATTTCATAGGCTAGGCTCGATCGGAATTAGGCTCGGGTCGCGAGGATTGAAATCCTAATTTACGACGACTACGAATTCGAAACATAATCTAAACCGACTGGCGTTTCAGAAATCGTCAAATTATCGTCTCTTCAGTCCTTACGATCCAATATATTTATCGACTGAAATTCGATATTAAACTATTTTATTGAATTCAGGCACTTTACCGTAGTCGGATTTCCAGGGCGTCACACTTACCCAAGCATCTGATTGAATTTTTTGTAGAAGAAAGTGGTAAATTTGAAAAAAAAAATGTAAGGTTCACTTGGATTGCGAGACTTTCAAATGGGCATATACCTAAAAAGTGAAAAATTACTTAAGATGTATGAAGATTATGGAAATTGATAGAAGAAATGGGGAAATAAATAATAATTTATTTTATGATTACCATAAGACATAAATAAGAATAGAGAAGACAGAAGATAGAAGGCAAAAGAGAAGAGAGTGGCAAAAGAATCGCTAATTAGCAACGAATTTCCTTTTCATCGCAAATTAGCGACGGAAACAATATTTCGTCACTAATTAGCGACCCAAGACCTTTTCATCGCTAATTATTAGCGACGAAGTCATAATTTTTGTCGCTAATTAGTCAAATAACAATTTAGCGACGAACTTGCATTTTCATCACTAAATATTTAGCGACAAAAATAATATTTCATAGCTAATTAGTTAGCGACGGGAATGCATATTCCTCGCTAACTGGTTGGCGACGGATATAATACTCCGTTGCTAATTAATTAGCGATGAAATTACCTTTTCGTCGCTAATAGCAGCAAATAGGAAATTAGCGACGAATTTTCTTTTTTGTCACTAATCGGTTGGCGATGGATTTAATAATCCATCGTTAATAGCGGCAAATAGGAAATTAGCGACGAATAATAATTTTCGTCGCTAATTTGGCGATGAATATGCATTTTCATCACTAATAAGGGCGAAGAGGAAATTAGCGTCGAATTTGCATTTTCCATCACTAATTAGCGACGACATGATCTTTTCGTCGCTACATATTAGCCACGAAAATTATTTGCGTCACTAAATTCATTGCTAATTAGCGAGGAATTTGTTTTCGTTGCTATTTTCATAGCAAATTAGCGACGAAATTTTTTCATGGATAATTTCGTAGCTAATTAGCGACGGAAATTTTTGTCGCTATTTTCGTTGCTAGTTAGTGACGATTTTTTTCGTCACTAATTTTTCGTGGCTTTTTTTTTCTGTAGTGACTTGTTTTTGCAGTAGGCTGATAGCTTCTGGCCCTCGGATTTCCTTCGCCGCGATTAGGAGAGGCTTTCATTTCCCTGAGAGTGTTTGATAGTCTTTGCAGCATAACCTTACATCTACATTCGCTACTGTTCTTCCACAATCCTGTCACAGATTGCTATCCTCCAAAAAAATCGATGGAAGCCACTTGCTATGTTAAACGTAGAACAAATCTCTATCTTAACTATGGCACAAGTATGCTGCAACGATCCATGCTGCTGAAACTGTCACACCATAATTCACTGCAAGGCATGACACGGCCGTCCTTTCTCAAAAGGACGCAGCCTTCACAAGTCCAAAACTCAACCCGATAACAAATGCGTACATCTATATATAGTAAATATGTCTCTTGGTACACTATCAGAGCTTCCTATAACAACAAAAAGATCCAAAAACTTAACTAACAAAAGAGCTATCTGAAAAGCTCCGCACAACTCTTTCAACTTGATAACAAGCGTCCTCTACCCAAAAATCCTTTAGCTAGTGCTACGTTCAGGTCCTACTGGCGCATCGCTGAACTTGAAAGACAAGGGAAATGAAAAGGATGGGCTAACACGGCTCAGTGAGTAATACATTTCTTCTAAGCGGATCGGACAATCACTATGCACATTTCAATATCAAAATATAACTCGTTTAAGTCAAAGTCGAAACATAACAGATCTTTATAGTCAAAATGAGTTATATAAAACCTTAACATAATAGGTTCCTAGAAAAAATACTTGTTTCAAACCCCGAACTCAAGCAAAAGTATCAATGGTCTAATCCATTGATGAATCTCATCAAAACACAAGCCAATGGTCTATCCATCGACAAATCTCAGCAAAACACATGCCAGTGGTCTATCCATTGACTAATCTCATCAAAATCACATGTCAGTGGTCTATCCACTGATCAATCTCATGCTCAAGAGTCTAACCATGGTCACGTATAACGCCCGTGACAAAAGGCGACCAAGATTCCCCCCTTGGCAAGGTCTCCACCTATAATGCCGGTGGCTCGGCCCACAAGGATATCCTAACTAGTATGCGCATACCCACAAACCCATCAACCGGGTTCACAGCCATCTTGAACACCACAAAATCCAACAACAACATCCTCCTCAGAATCAACTTTACACCGGCAACATATAATGAATAGAAACCATATCAAATAGACAAAACAACAGTAAATGTCTGATCCTGATTTTATGCACCAAAAATATTATTTTCTCCGGTCATAACAACATATAGTACTATATCTTTTCAAATATGCATTTTTGCAAACACAAAGAAGAAATAGTATCACTTACCTGATAACGTCAGAATCAAACTAGAAAGATTACTCGGATCGGTACGTCCGAGACCCTATCAAAAGTATAAGAAATGGATCAAAAACTGAGTAATAAGCTACCCTAGAACACGACTCAACTGAATAAGGCCTATTTGTTACTCAGACGACACATGCGCACTAATAAAACACATGTTCACAACAAAAACGCAAGTTTTCCACTATGCGCATCTTGCGCGATAAACTTCAACGGGTCATAACTTCCTCATTCGAGTTTCGTTTTAAATGATATTATAGTCCAAAGAAAGCCCTTTTAACGTACAACAAGAATCCCAACACAGCTTGTCCAAAATCCATTCGAAAATTGGCGAAAATGTTCTGGTCGCGTACTGTTCATCGCGCGTACCAGATTTGAAATTCTTATTCCGGGCAAATCATAACTCCAAATCAAGATCCGTCGAATCCTACGACTTCATAACACCCTAAAGTTTCATTTCCAACCAAAAGTACGGCTAAACGATCAAGAAATTAGACCCGACGACTCATATTCCACCAAAACCCCAAATAGAGCCCTAACTCCGAAAATCCCTTCGATCGAAGGAAAAAGATGTGCGAATACTTACCGATGGTTGCTAGTCGAGGCCGTGATAACTTGGCGAGGCAACGTGAGGAAACCCCTCTCTCCTCTCTTCTTTCCCTCTCTTCTTTCTCTTTTCCTTCTTCTTCTTTCTTCCTCTTCTCTTTTCTGTCGTTCTCTTCTTCTTCTCCTTTTATTTTCTGTTGTTAACGTGCTGCTGAAGGAGGAGGAAAAGAAACTGTCTACGTGGGGCTTGTGATGCTATCAAGTTTGAATTTCACGGTTTAATTTTCTCCAAAATTGCATGCAGACGAATGCGAATAACAAAACATTTAGAACAAGCATGTAGAGACTCCTAATAATCAGCAAAGATGGAGCTAATCTCATAAAACACTTGCTACACTCTAAACTGCAACATGGTACGTCACTCAAGAAGTTGGTTCTAGCTTCTGAAGATGCAACAGAAATAAAGCAAAATATGATCACTCAAAGTGCTTTCTACAAACATCGTTTGCTTCGAGTATCTTTTCCATTGCATCTTCAATTGCTACAAGAACAATCTGCATGTAAAGACCTCAAATATGATCTCTCAAGTACCTTCTATAAACATCGTTTGCTTCAAGTATTTGCTTTTTTTATTTGGTATGAAGGTTTTTGTCCGGGTAACATATACATGTGAATAGGTTAAAGTAGGTTAAATGAATTGTATAAGTTTTCCTACTATATTAGTGTGTTCTGGTAACATGGGTCAAAACGTGTCAGGTTGGGAATGTGTCAGTTATGGGTCGGGTCCGGTATGAATCAATAAATATGGGTCAAAATGTGTTAAACGGATCAATATGGATACAGACCATATTCAACCCGACCTAAACCTAACCCGATCGGCCCACCCACTTGACACCTCTACTGCAAAGTCAAATATTGCCCCAATCTTGTGAATCAAGCTCAAAGACCCTCCATTAAATGCTTTGATTAAACGCGAGAAACAAGGCCCTAAGGTTTTTTTTTTGGGAATCAGAAAATAGGACCCTAATATTTACCAAGCAGATTACTCAATTTTACTTGAATTACCCCTGTAAATCCTTCTACTTTGAGATTGGAGGGTTCATCTATTTATTGGTCACTGAAATCTTTTCCCGTTTAATTCTATTTTAGCTCGAGGGTTTGAGGATGAAAGTGCTTAACCTTGGTGCCGACATATTTGGTTGTCAAAAATCCTACGTAGCAACGATATGATACAAGACACGGAACAGGACACGACACGACACGATACGCCAATACATGATTTCTAAAAAATGGAGAACTTCGACATGCCGAAACACGTTGTCTATTATATATATATTACATGATGATTTGTTATTTCTATAAATAAGTAAGTAAATAAATAAAAGGAGCCCTTGATTTTACACAAAAAGAGCAACCCGCATCTATCAAACCGAAATCAAACTCCGATCATAGAAAACGATCTTACCACCAAATATCCAAGTCAGTTGCCGACAAAAAATGAGATCCTCGAAACCACAAGTTGTAAAGGGGTAAGATCCACAAATTATGCTTTTTAAGGGCAAAAAAGTCAAAATAAGAAAGACCCAACCCTAATTTTGCTGTCAGGATCGCCTGCCAAGGAAATTTCCTTGGTAAGCGATCCCCACCCTCCATTGGGATGGACCCCCCCTGCCCCCATGTGGAGGGTAATGATCCCCCTGCCATGGAAATTCCTTGGCAGGGGATTCGGTTGCGTCTGTCCTCCGTCTCTCCTCTCGGAAAGTCTGCACGCGTCCTCTCCTCTGTTCTTTCTCAAAGAGTCTAGACAAAAGACACCTTCAAACACGCCTCCTCCCTTCTCTCTCTCTCCATTTAGAAAAACATAGGTAAGGCGAGGCCGCGAAGTAAGACGGCGAGGCTGCGAGGCAAGGAGGAGAGGTAAGACGCGGGCCGTTACATCCACTACATACATAAGATAGCCATTCAAGATTTCGCCAAGTTTTGTGGGAAGAAGAGGTTTGATTTGCTCGAAGCTCGTGAGGTCGAGCCATTCACTGTTGCAAAGAGCAGAGCAAAAAATCTTAGGTGGGTATTGAATTCGCTATCGTGCTTATTGTAATTTTTTGTTCGCCTACTTTAATTTGTCCTCTTGATTTGTGGATAAGCTGTCGTTTGGGATTAAATTCATCGTTAGCTTAGGGCGCGCATGGCAACACTTCTGCAAAAGAAATCATTTCTGAAGCTGAAGTTGATTTTTTAACTTCTCAATCAGAAGCAGAAGTTGATTTTTCAACTTCTCTATCAAAAGTTGATTTCTGATCAAAGAAAGCTATTTGATAAAATTTCTACTTCTGAAATTTTTAATTTTAAATATTATTAACAAAATCTTATGCGGTGGTGGTCA
Organism: Rhodomyrtus psidioides; assembly: GCA_021437785.1. NCBI lineage: Eukaryota > Viridiplantae > Streptophyta > Magnoliopsida > Myrtales > Myrtaceae > Rhodomyrtus > Rhodomyrtus psidioides. Next base: position 3,246,075 of record JAILYB010000059.1, on the reverse strand, counting down.
GTGGAGGACGGCGACTGGCGACCGACGGCGGCGGCCGGCGACCTGTGGCAGCCGCGGGGAGGGTTGCCGGTGGCGGCCGGCAGCTGCGGGCGGACGACCGGCGGTCAAGGGTCCCCGGCAGGCGGGCATTGGTCGGCGAAAACCGGTGTAGTTGAAGAAGTGATTTCTTTTTGAGAAGCTATAATTTTTAGCTTCTCAAAGTTGGCCAAAAATCCAACTAGAAGTAGAAATCACTTCCAGAAATACTTTTGGAAGTGATTTCTCAATATTTTTACCAAACGGCTTTCAGCTTCAGAAGCACTTCAGAAGCAGAAATTATGCTTCTGAAATGTTACCATGCGTGCCCTTAATGCATCTTATTGTTGGATTGCAATTTCTATTAATAGAAATCATAATTACTAGGTGGTTTCTATAATTTCACTCACTCATCACATGGTTGATCAAGACACATAACAAAGGAATTTCAGAAAAGAAAAAAAGAAAAAAAAAGGTGTCAATATGGGATACGGATCCCCTGCCCAAGGCCCTGGTTTCAATCCTAACCCTCCGTTCGCATCAAAACAGACGTCTGAGATTAAGCCACGTCATCCGGCCAAACTTTGGACTTGGATTTAAATTTCAAAAAGAAATCTTTTTTTTCTCTCTCCTCAAATCTGAGAGATGTCCCGTCCCTCCTCCTTCCTCTTTTACCTCTTTCTCTCTCTCTCCCTCCTCCTCCGCCGTCTCAAATCTCCGTCCCTCCCCCTTTCGCTCCGGTGATGGTCCCCTTCGACGCCAGCCTCCGTGGAACCGCCGTCGACCTTCACGACACCAAATCCAGAGGCGCGTCAGTGGCTTAGAGCTCGGTAGGGATCGTGGGAGTAGATGGGGGGATTGGAGGCGCGAGTGGCTGTGTCTTCTTGTCATCTCCAACTGCTGTGATTGGAAGAAATGGAGTTGTTTGCAGACCTCGAGCCGTCTTATCCTGCGCCCCGTCCTCCCCTAAGCTGCGCACCTCGAATCACCCCGTCTCCGCCTGTCGTGTTCTCTTCGACCTCGCACCTGTTCTGCTCTGCTCCTCATGCGTCCCGTGGTCGCACCAGACCTCTCATTTTCCTCCCTCATTTGGTCGCTTCCTCTCTCTCTCTCTCTCTCTCTCTCTCTATGTAGTATTGATTACACTAGATTACGAATTCCATGGTTTAGGAGCTTGTGTGTTCTCTTTCTTAGGTAAATTGCGGAAGAGATTCTGCAATTGATGCCCTAATTTTCATGTTGAAAGTCATTCTTATGAATGCGTGATGGCAATGTGGGCCGTTCATTTCTCTGCTTTGACGAGCTTGTGTGTATGAATGACCCTATTTGAAGGTTTGGTCTGTTTCTTCTTATCTGCGTGTGAGCAAGTGGAAGAGACTTATATTATGATAAAGCTGGTAAGCTTCCCACTTCTTTTGTTTGCCCTGATTATGTAGAATTGTCTGTGTTGAGCCTAATCCATTTTGAATGTCAAGGTTAAATTTTCACTTGCCCAAAGCGTGAAATAGTGTTTTTGTATGTGTGGTATCTACATAACTGGAAAAAAAAAATTGCCGGCATTGTTTATCTTCCATTCTCTGGACTGCGGATTCGCAATAGGTCGAGGAAATAATTTCAAGGTTTGAGAGAAAGGGATTCAGATTGACTGGCATGAAGCTCTTCCGGTGCCCCACAGAATTGGCTGAGGTTCTCATCTTGCATACCCTTTGTTTTATTCCTCTCTCTTCTACTTGCCTAGACCATCCAAAACTTTCTGTTGCCCATATTTGCCTCCTCTTTCTATTGTCTGTTGCCCTCATCACCAACCATGAAGATTTTGACTCTTCTCTTGCATGGTTGAACCATCAAGAATACTTTGTTCATTCGTACGTGATTTCAGGAGCACTACAAAGATCTTCAGTCCAAGCCATTCTTCCCTAAATTGATCTAGTATATCACGTCTGGACCAATTGTTTGCATGGTATGATTGCTGAATAACTCCAAGTTTCTGCTTTTTGGCTTTGTGTTGACAATTGGAGTCGCTTTTCTTTTTAGATTTTATGAAAATTCACTTGCTTCAAAAACTCATTATGAGCTACCTAAGAACTTATTGGACCTTGACGGAGGTGTCGGCGATGTTGCCTCAGCACGAAAGTTAATAGGGTCAACAAATCCTCTTCAAGCTGAGCCTGGAACAATAAGAGGGGATCTTGCAGTGCAAACTGGAAGATTGGTATTTCACGTAGCAGTCTTAGTGAGCTTGTTTTCTTGGATGCCAATTGGTGTAAGATTCAATTGGTATTCTACTGTTGTTTGTTACTCGACACTTATGCATATTAAGTCTACAAAATTTTATTGGTCTTTCTCAACAGGAATGTGGTACATGGCATGATGGCAGCGATAGTCCTGAAAATGGCCAACGTGAAATTGGTATGTACTATCAGACACAAGTTCTAGTAATCCAGACTTAATAGATCATTATCAGTTGCACATGCTATCTTCACTAAAAATCATTTACTTTTGAAGTGAGAGGACTTGGATCTTGTGTCATAGAAGCATTGTTTAGGGTTAGTTGCTGCATGAATACACTAATTCATGTGTAGCTGGTCTCCACATTATGACAATTCACGTCCGATAAATAATGGAACAAATGTACTTCGAGGTGTTTCAAATATTAAACAGACCTCTGTATATTTTTACTTGGCTACTGGTCAATGGTGGGACGATCACGAGCGACGTCTCTTGTTTATTTGGGTAGTTTCCCCGTTATCTAGTCAAGGGGCCAAGGGGAATTGGAGAATAGAGTAGGGACAATTTCTATGGCATCTTAGTTTTTCTCTTGCAAATTCGATAACAGTAGAGAGGATGCTGCTCTAATATTGTTGCGTTGCCTTATCATGTGATGGGAGCTACTTTCGTTGATTGTCTTGTTACGAATGTTGTTGCTGAGAAGTAATTACCTTTCTCCACAGCTCTTTGGTTCAAAGAAGGCGAATTGTGCCAATGGACACTTGCTCAAGCTCCATGGTTATGGGAGTGATGCAAATGTCCATGCAATTCTGGAAGCTTTTTGGTTGACCACCTGTAATATCAAGATTGCATTCTTTGTCTAAGTTAGTGGCGCTTGCATATCCGGATTTCCTTGTAATCTGGGAGAGAAACTTGGAAAAACTTTTGTACCGTGGCCAATGTATGTCTTTGCTTTTTACTCGGGGTTCCACTCGAGCTGTTGTAATTTGGAAAACCTGAATAAACCGCATGATGTCTGACTTTACTACGGAGAGAATTGTTTCATCAAAACTGAGGTATAAACTTGACAAAACTGCAGCTACATATGATCAAATTTCTGAGTTATGTAATTAACAACCATCTAGCTATGATCTTGTAACTTGTTTTAACTTTTTTCAAGCGGAAACGAAACAAACAACTCGATAGAAATAACAATGATCGAGGAAGGTCTCAATGAGAAAACAATGATTAGACGTCCAAGGCCAAAGGTGATAACTAGTAAGAACGTGGACCTTGATAAAAACATATTCAAGTTGTGATCCATTTCAATGAATTTAAATGTTAATAGATCTATGCGCAGGTTGAGTGTTTTCTGGTAAGTTTGAAGAAGATATCCGAATACGATAAGGAATTCACTGACAAAATTGGAACCAAGATCTATTGCGTTTACGTGTTTTCGATATGACCTATTTGGAATACTCGATGTGTGTTCATACAGATTTAAATGATAGAAAAACATTTGTCACAGAACTCACAAGTCAGAAACTTTTTCGTTGTGAACATTGTAATTGTTAAAAACATAAGATAATAAAAAGAGATATATATAGGCACTTGATACATGATGAAATGAGACTTTATTTGATACGACTAGACAAGATCATCTTCCCCTAAATATTATGCCAAGTGAGCACAAGATCAAGTAAATAAGCATATAAAATAAAGGTGTGTAGCAAATATAACATTATCGCTTTCATATCTTCTTTATCAGCACGAAAATCTTTTGGCTGAAAATTCCCTCAAGGTTGTGTTTGTACGATTTAATACAAACTAATAGTGCTATGAAGCTCACAATTTGTGCATAAATATTACAAATAACACAACCCCAGTCTGAGTGATCAATCTCTAAGCTGTCCTTGCTCTGGATCCCACACATTCTTGTCCCATGTTTCTGAGAGATAGGTAATCCCCAGATGAAGGATTGATACATCAACTTTGCTTCGCTGGGGCTCGGCCAATGGAGGAAGAACGGGAAGAAAAAGAAAATAAAAAAAAAAGGAAGAATAAAATTTCAAATTTTTTAAAAAATAAGAAGGTAAATAAAATAAAAATTATTAAAAGTAGTGCACGGCGAGACAATCAAATCAAATGTTTCATATCGAAAGGCGAAAAATATTTTCCTGTTCATTTTCAGGTTTCAGCCGACTACCGAAAAATATTACCATTTCCCTATAAAATGATTTCATGAAAAATATTTTCAATTAACGCATCATTTTCTGCAAATTCAACGGAGCCTTAAATTTAGCAATGATGTAAAGATATAAATTGAAGTAAAAGTTATTCTTGTAGTCTTAAAAACTTTAAGACTCATCATTTATACTTTTTTATAGTGATAAACGCTCTTGAATATCCTTTGGATCTTTAGAACATTCTTGGGTAATTTAGTAATTATATCCACCATATTTTTTAACATTTATAGATGTACATGGTTTTCAATAGATGAAAAATTAATATCTAGTATTTAAATGTAAAAGGTGAGCTCATTTGTTCAAGTGATGTTGCAATTTTGAATATTTGACCCTTCAAGTAATTAGGAATGAGCATAATGGACCGTTTATATTGGTAATTGCCTGACTGAACTGAACTAACTGATTTGGTCCGGTTTCAAAATGCTTTGGTCCAATCCTCGGTTTCTAAAAGTGGAGTCGGTGTTCGGACGGTTCTGTTCCCTACTCGAAGGGGAGTCGACGATGGGTTGACCATATTTTAAAGATTAGAAACCTAATTTCCGAAAAAAATATAAAACCTTTTATTCTAAAGAATAACAAGCATATTTTAAAGTTTGCCCTTCCCCTCGCTTCGGCCTCCAAATTTTTCCCCAGAATCCCAATCGCCTAAAAGACTCCAAACCCTAATTTGCCGTCTCCTGTCTCCACCCACGCTGTGCCTCGGCCTCTCACCCTCGACGCCTCTCACCGTCACCGTCGGGGTTTCAATCTCTCGCTCTCAATCGCAGTGGCACAACCTAATCGGCGATTAATGTTCAACTTCGGCTCGTTCCTCAACAAATTATCAAGCTTCGTTCACGCCTTGCTCTCAACTCCGGCTCGACGGCTCTCACGCCTCGCTCTCAGCCTCTCACCCGCTGGAGCTCGACGCAAGAAGGTCCGATTTTCTTTCTCTCTCATTAGCTTCATGAGTTCAAGAAACAGCAGGGCTTTCATTCCACAATTCTCCTCAGAATAGCTTATGAACAGTATATGATGAAAAAACGAAGACCTTTGTTCAGTAATTATGTGTACTGTCTACGCAAGGTTTAATCACCAAAATTAACATATAGGCAGTAGTACTGCAAGTAAGATGCATTGTGAGCTTTCTGGGAAACGAGAGTAAACTGACTTAAGTGAATTCTCTCAGTATCCAGTCTCGACAAATGCCCGGGCACATCGGATTAGTGAGTTCTCCATTTCCGTTCCATTATGAACTCGCGCAATCGGAATGGCCGGAACTCCTCGCTCTCTCCAAACGCAGCAAGAGTATGTCCCTCACTTTTTTGTGCTTTTATTTTGATTTCTTATATATTTCATTGTGCTTTCGTTTTAGCTGATTGCAACCACATTAATGACGCATTGAAATTGGCTGCATTCCTGATATTCGATACACTTTTCATGGTCGTGTGATATAGTTGATGGAAAGATGCAAATTATACTTTTTCTAACCCCTATGGCCTTTTTGAGCTGAACTGTGGGCTCTGCATTGCAGTGGAATTCTTCAGTTTCAGGTCACTAGCAAAATTTTATAGATAATAGCATTAATGTATTTTCTGTCGGCTCTTTGTTTTATGCGTGCAACACCAAGTCGTATTTGGGACGTGATTGGAACCCTCCAAAATGCTTTGGTCCAGTTCTCGGTTCCATTCTTTTTCATTTTGTCAATTTGCTATGCACAAATTTTTTTCATTATATTCGACTATTGGATCCGGCGGATCTTATCATTTAACTTGTGGGTTTTGTAACTCCTTTTATAAAATAGATTATAACTTCCAAGAATTTGAGTAATAAACGTGGTCGTTATTTTTCTAAGGCACTGTTTGTTTGGTAAATTCTCTCGTCTTACAGTCGACACGATGGGAGATCGGTGGGACGCGTCCCGGAAATACTATGACATTTTCGACGAAAATCCGGCGAGCGTTGTTGATTTTTACAATGAATCGGCCATATTCACCATCAACGGTGAGGAGAGCCGAGGAAGATCCAATATATTGGATAAACTCATCTCCCTCCCGTGGAAGGAGCGCCGGCACTTCGTCGAGAGTGTGGACTCCCAGCCCTCCAGCATCCACAACAGCATGCTCCTCTTGGTGGACGGCCAACTTCACACTGTCTCGACAAATGGCGAGACTGACGATCAACAATTCAGTGAGGTGTGTTTCCTCTCGCTATTTGATGTTCTGTTTTGCAGCTTGGTTCTTATTTTTTATATTTTTAAAAAAAATCTGGTTTAGAGATGATTGGAGTGAGGTAGTCTTCTTGTGCTCAGACAATACTATTGATTCCCACTCTTGGACTTGGAGGATATTCTGTGGTCAACCACATGGTTCGTGTGGGCGGACGTGCAAACCGACCAAGCAAAAGGGGCAAACAAGTTGTGGATCGAGTAGTCGCAGTTTGCGGAGAACGTTCCTCGGAACGACTAAACATAGGTCCGTGTCCGCGAGAGTTCTTTCCTTACTCTAAACTCGTGCAATTACCAGACGCTTTGGCATCAATGGCTGCCTAGCGGTTCAATTGTAATAATGTGTTGCTCTGAATTCATTTTGTTGGAACTAGTATATTTGTTGTTTTAGATTGCATGTTTATCTCACTGCCGCAGAGTTTTCGTTCATGCATATGTGATGTTGTCATATGTAGGCCAGGCGTTAAGAAAACATACCGGGTTACTTGCATTGTTGACGCCGACATACAACAACTCTCTAGGTAAGACCCTATCCATATAAGAAGTTTTATAAACTTGGCTATCTTTATAGAATGTCTCTTGAAAGTTGAATTCATCCCTTGTTTTTTCCTTTCCATTCACTCGGATCTCTTCCCTTTCATCGATTTTGTCCGGATCCTCCTTTTCTTCCGAAAAAAAGGGAAGGAGAAGGATCTTCTTCGATGAATCATTCTTGTTCCAAACGAATCTTAAAAAAAAAAAGAAAAAGGAAAAGAAAAAGTGTTTCCATGTGATACTGCATTCATTGATGAACTTGCTTTCTTGTACTCATTCTGCTGGAGCTTCTATTAGTATCAAATGCGACCCTGCGAAAACATGGCAAACATGCCCTCTTTTTTTTTCCATAATGGTTGTGCAGGTCTGAGTTTTTCCCGTTTTGTCTCCAGGTGTGCATTTTTGCTTATGGGCAAACAGGTTCAGGGAAAACCTACACTCTGATGGGTAGTCCTAGCTAGGGGTGTCAATGGTTCGGTTCGGTTCAGTTATTTGAATAACCGAACTGAACTGAACCAATAGGGAATACGCTCGAACTAAACCATAATCCGCCCGAACTGAACCGAACCGAACTGAAAAGGCTCAGTTCGGTTCGGTTCGATTTTCGGTTCGGTTATCATTTTTTTTTCCGACGCTTCACAGCCTATTGCTATTGAAATCAAAGTGAGTTGTTGATTATTAAAATGTTTTGTTAAGGATTTCATAGCAACCAAACTCATTGGTGATAAAATAGGATATAAATTGAAATCTTCCATGCAGTACTTTCTTTACAGAGAGGCGATGATGAAGCTCTTGACTCAGTGTCTAAAATCATTAGAAAACAGAACTAACAAGAATAGAATGGAATTTCCTAATGTCCTATAGTTGGTTATTCGCAGGTTGGCACTATAGATTGATTACTGCAGGCAGGAATAATTTGAACTTCAAAAGCATAAAAGATAGGCTTCAATAGGTAATCCAAGTTGAATGGTTCACTGGCCAAAGTAATCGAAAGGTATTCTGGATAAATGCTTGGCTTCTAAGAAGAAAAAACTGTATGTACACACACACATATTGAACCTAGGGTCTGATATTAGATGCTCTAACCATGATAATGCACTTCAGCAATTATTGTCTCATCAATAGCTTTACATTCAGAGTGGATTTGGCATCATCCGCACTTCCAAACAAAGAACATTCATCAAATTTAAAGCAAGAAGAACTAGAGACACTTCACAGAAGGCTCATCTGTGAAAAAAAAAGGATAATTGACTTCAAAATCCACATATGAAGATTTGATCTACTAGTTCTTTCATATGAAACAACAAAAATACTTCCAAGGAATATATTTGAAATTATCCTTCTCACCAATCAATCCTGCCCAAAACATAATTATTGAGAGCATCCACCCTGAAAATACTTACCAAATATAAAGTAAAAGTCATCCACAATAACATCTTTGACCAAATTCTTTATGTTCACATAGAGAAGGCTCTGTTCTACATAATCAAATTAAGTAAGTGAAAGTGAAACCAAACTTCTTATAAAGCATCAGCAGCAAAAGCATGAACGCACTACAAAATATAAGCTCTGCGAGCTCTCGGCAGTGTTCTGCCTTCATGCCTTTCTTCCCCCAAACCCGAATTTGGAGTCTTGCTTTTCCCTCTTCTTGTCCATTCCCTTCCTTCCTTTGCCACCGCCTTGCCTCGATTTCCCTCCAAATCGATCTCCCGCAACGAGTAGAACCATGCGACGCTTCCTTATATGTTCTTGTCCAAATTTCCCCGCCACAAGCAAGGGAATGTCCAAGACCAAAAAATGAGTTTCGTCGGCCAGAGATTGTCGATAAAAGCAAATCTGTCGATAAAATATTAAACTTGTCAAAACGTGATAGGAATTCTAGTGCTGCAGAGTTCCAGGTCCAGAGAATATCATACAGCCAATTTCATGCATAAAAAATTCAAAGCTGCCACAATTTGAGAAAGCACAGATGCTATTTTTTTAACCACAATAAAAACAAAAATGAAATCATCCTTCGTGCTGAGGTGCAGAAACAGTAAATTGGAACTCTTACTAAAATTTTTTGAACTTGTATAGAAACCAGATTTCAGACGGCAACATGAACATATGGTCAGATGGTTCTTCACCACCAGAAATCTTCTATCGAGTCCTCAGACAGAAATTATGCTTTACGTTCTTCTTTAATTGGAATGTGAACTTTCTTTGGAAATGACCTCGAAAACCAAAATTTCCACAGGGAATAGGCGGCACCAGTACCAGTTATGGAGGAGGCAGTCCAGCTAGAGTTCCCTGAACGCTATTTTAAGAGCTGACATCTACAGAGGAATAACTGGCTATTTGCAAAAATCCCATCTCCAAGTGAAGGGAGTAAATAAAGCGATGCCTACTTTAGTCTAGACTCTAGACAGGTTTGCACAAAATGGCAAACTCAGATGCACATATTTACTTTCGACGCATCCAATTATCAACAAAACAACAAATCAAAATTCAGAACACCAAAAACAATTGAAACTACAAAGAAACTTGCAGCAAACCAGTGAGAAAGCAAAAGCAAGAACACAACCATTACCTCTCGAAGGTGGATTTGGTGAACCAGAAGAGATCTTTGGCGGGTAGGCATATGGTGTTTTCCTGCGAAAAGCATCCATTGGGTAAGGCCATCGTTTGTCAAGATTGAATCAATAAGAAAATGGTTAAACAAGTACCAAACTCCAAGATCATCAATCATCAAGAGAAATCAATATCGAGTTAAGCTTCATGGTCGTAGTAGACAAATCTGCATTGAATTCACAATGAAAATGAGAATTATAGTATCTATTGAAATATTAAATGGTATAAAATTCTAAGTAATTTCTCACCCGACTCAAAATTTTCGAGTTCTGCTAAGTCCTCGATTGAAACTGAAATTGGTGCGGATCGTAACCAATCTTGAGTACATACAAGAGCCTCCACCATGCTTGGGGTCAAGGAGTTACGAAACACGTCAAGTACACGACCTCCCGTGCTGAATGCAGACTCTGATGCTGCAGTTGAGACGGGCACAGCCAAAATATCCCGAGCAACGAAAGAGAGGATAGGATATCTCGAAGAATTAACTTTCCACCAAGTCAAGATATCAAAGTCATGACTATAACGTTCACGATCTTCTTCCAAATACTTATCTAATTCATATTTTTCTACAACATATTGTTGTCATGTTTCGCTAAGATACTCTTCAGTCAAAATGTCCGCACCAACCACTGGAGATTTTGCCACACTTGCTGCTCTTGTACCCTTCAACCTCAAGTTACTTTGAGGGCATACACCGGTGCGATATTGCTCAAACAAGAACTTTAGAGATGTTACTCTCTCTATTAAAATTTCTGCCCGCTTACTTACATAAAAATGATTAATCAACCATTTCACATACTCCCACTTATGTCGAGGGTCAAGTATGCAAGCAATGAACAAAGATAGATTCATGTTGTTCACATTGCCAAAATTCTTATTGAATTTGATCTTCATTTTCTTGGCCATTTCCCGCAAACTCTTATCCTTGTTCTCATTCACACAATATCTTTTGATCATCATAAGAATCCCATAAACATCTTTCACCAAACAATTACTAGTGACATAAGAAGTACCTGATACTTGTAAAGTCATGTCATAGAACATCTTCAAGAAAGGAATAATTCCATGGGCATATTCCCAATCGACACTAGTAGGAAATCCGATCCCTCCTTTCGTCTTGGAAAGCTCTTCAAAAAATTTGCGATCCTCAATTTCTAACAAGATAAAAGCCTTTTCAAACTTTAAAGCTGCTTCCAACATCAAATATGTTGAGTTCCAACGAGTCTCCACATCCAAACATACAAGACTCTTAGACTCGATATTTTTTAACTCAACGCACTTCTTAAACCGTTGCAACCTCGATGGAGAGGACCTCACATAACGCACAGCTGAGCGTATTCTAACAATTGAATCATCCATTTCTTTCAACCCCTCTCTCACAATCAAGCTCAATATATGTGCACAACATCTCATGTGAAGTAACTCACCAGTCAATAGAAGAGAGTTCCAATGGATGAGTCTCTTCTTCAAGTATTGAACTCCCACATCATTAGAGCTTGCATTATCCACAGTGATAGAAAAAATATTTTTAATCCCCCAACCAATCAAACATTTCTCCACCGCTTTTCCTATAATCTCACCTGAATGCCCCGGAATTTGACAAAAATTCAAAATTCTTTTTTGCAGCTTCCATTCGGTGTCTACAAAATGTGCGGTGAGACACATATAACTCAAGTTTTGACACGAGGTCCATGTGTCAGTTGTAAGACATACTCTTGAAGATGTATCAGAAAATATTTTTTTAATTTGTTTCTTTCCTCCAAGAATAAATCATAACAAGCTTGCCTCAAGGTGTTTCTTGAGGGGATTAAAAAGTTCGGTTGGATTCCCCTCACGAATTTTCGAAATGCCTCATTTTCTACAAACTTCAGAGGCAATTCAGCAATAATGAACATGGCAGCTAGGTCTTTTCGACTTACAACTTGGTCGAATTTCCATGGACCAGATGATTTTCCTAACCCAACAAGCTGACCCGATGCATCTTTTTGTCTTTTCTCCATATTCCCATAAGGATATTGCTTACATCTGCTTAAATGAGTATGCATCACAGTTGTCCCATGCTTAAAACCAATAAGAGTCTCACAATATAAACATTCTGCTTTACCTTGGCTATGGTCTATCTCTTTAAAGTGAACCCACACATCGGATCTCGTTGATCTCCTTTTATCCGTGCCAGCATTTTGACCCATTGAATCCATCTATCAATAAAACAAGTAAAAAGTCATGTGGTAATCAAATTTGGAGTACTTAAGGAAATACATACACGCAGGCAGTATTCACAAACAATACCACAATAAACTTGATATGTACATACACATCAGATTCAGACATATGAGAAAGGGAGAAAACATTGGTAACCCCATCAAAGATTCTACACTATTAAACCCAAGACAAACACTGGAATTTGGAAGCCCCCAATGATTGAACAGAGAACAGAATCTTGATGGGTCTACTGGGAACAGAGGCTGAAGTGGCGGCAGTCCCAGAGAAGTCACAGCTATCGGCGGTTTCGCCTTTCTTCTGGAAGTAGCTGTTCACAGCATAGTTGCAATGATCCTTGACAGTGTTTGGGTTGTAACAAGCCCCGTTTCGGAGGATTGGATTGCAATTAGCACCGGCTCCACAAGCATAGTCCAATGTCTTTTGCAAAGCTGAATCGCCCACCCCGTCTTTGCAGATACAGTATGTTGCACCTAAACAAAGGCAGAGACAGCAAAGGGGAAAAGAGAAGAAAAGAAGGACCATCATTGAACAGTCAATTCAAAGAAGAACTGAATCACTTCTTAAAGAAAGCTTGTCCCCTCATAATCTCCCTAGCTGGACCTTTTTCTGTCCTAAACATCTGGGTCTCAAGCTCAACCCCAACCCCCTCTTCTTTCTCTCTCCAATTTGGGATTAACACCATCTTCTGACATTTCACCAACTGTCACTAGTTTTGGATGAAACTGCTTAGGCCAGTACAGATGTTTTTTAAACTTGCAGTCTGGATTATCAACTATCAAAGATGAGATGAACTTCTTAAACTAATTGAGTATTCATCCTCCTAACTGAATTCGCATGAATCTGAAAAATCAAAAGCCCGTGATTTTTATCAAACTTTAAAATAGGCCAAAGAGTGGCGGAACGCATTCACAGAACACAAGAGTTGGACATCTTTGGAGAAAGAAGCAGGACAGTTTGTTTGCAATTTGTTTACTCTATGCTACTCTTCTTGTTGGTAATGACCTCGCAACAATCATCTGAGGACTCGCTGGTAGGTAAAGAGAAGACATGGAAAAGAAAAAGCACTGGTTATTCTTGCAAGTAAGGAGAGAGAATTACCTCAGCACAAATGAAACCTCTTTCAAAATCAGTGCGAATGGTCCCAGCAGCTTGAGGAGCAGTTGACCTTCAAAAACAAGAACCGCAAGAAGGCAGAAGTTCCTCGACGCCTTTTGGCATCCCCAAATCTGGCCTGCTTAAGAAAATGCTAAGTCTCAATGTTTTCCCCAAAAAAAGATAGTCCCAATACTTCACCCTTTTCTTTCTCCATCTTTTCTTTCCCTACCAATTCTACTCTTCCAAAACAAAGGCTGAAGGGAAAAAGAAAAATCAGGATCAACAAACAATGCACGAGAATTTACATAGACCATCAATTTTCCAGAAATATGTCTTGCTAATGCAACTATCTCATCAAATTTAGGGAAAAGCTTCCATGGTTCCATGGTCATGTATGATTCAAGACCATACGGATGCATCTGGTTTACAAACTCATCACTCACTTAAAAGAGAATGACTAGACAAGAATGCAAGAGAAGACGAGAGAAAAGCCTAACAATCGGTTGGGATGAAGAGAAACCCTAGAAATTGCCGAGAATAAAAAAGGATGGACAACGGTACCTTTGGATTCTCACGAAAATCGAACGAAGCTGGAGAACAGGGTTTGACCTTCGACCTCTGAGATGAAGCGAAAGCGAAGTCGACCCACCCGCGCTCGTCGCCCTCCCAACTTCAGGATCTGCCGTCGGCGACGCCGGTGTACGAGCCTTCGCCGCTCAGGTCGAAGGCGAGTCTCCCGAGCCCGTGCGCTCCAACGACCGGCATCACCTGCGATGGCGAGCTTCGTGCGCGAGATCGTACCGAGAGGAGACTGTCGAGTGTCGATGGTTGAGTCGAACGATGGAACGAGGCTTAGCTATCCTAGGGTTCGGAGATTTTGATTTTGTGAAGCCCGGCCCAAAGAGCAGTTCGGTTCAGTTAACTGAACTAAACCAAAAAAACTGAACCAATTAAAAAATCGTGATTCTTTTCACTAACCGAACCGAGAACTGAACTGAACTGAAAATGTACAAAATTTCAGTTCAGTTCGGTTCGGTTTGTGGTTCAGCTCTGACACCCCTAGTCCTAGCCATGCAAATGAAAAAGGATTGATACTGATGTCGGTGGAGAAAATATTCGAAACGATACAGTCTGATCGATTTCGAGGATGGAAATATGAGTTGAAGGCATGAAATTGTTTTAGGTGGTTTTTTTTAGTAGTTTGCGCATTTTCTTGTATGTTTTTTTGTGAAGTCTGCTTTTTTAAATATTTCTAGGTGTCGATCATGGAAGTCTACAATGAGAAGATTATGGATCTTTTAGACTCGGGTGCTTCGAGGCAGGAAAAGACATGCAAAATCAGACATCATCCGAATGAAAACATCAGTGTTTCCAATCTGAAGGCTGTGGATGTTAATAGCACTGAAGCTGTTTCACAGCTTTTATATCATGCTTATCAGAGAAGTTGAGAATATCATGATGTACTTGTTTCAAATGCCCCTTCCCCCAAGTAAAAGGAAAAATGAAGAGGGAGATTGTCCACCTGTTTAATTGAATCTATTCTTGCAAGTATTTTTAGGGAAATGCAGTTGTCTGTGTTTTAGGACGATATGGATAGCTGAAGAGCACAAGAAACCAAAGCATGCAGTAGATTGAGCTAATTCTTTCCTCCTTGTTGAAAAATGATAATAACCTAGTGGTGTGAATCGAACTAAGAAGATTCGGAGTAATGAAAATCGAACTCAAAAGCAACTTACCAATCCAATCCAATTGACATTGATGGAAAAACTCCTCCTAGAAAGAGGAACTTGGCAGAGGTAGACTCGGCATCTGGCTCACCTGCAAAAATGAATTGAAAAAGGCTACGGGGTGGGCTAGCTAGGGATCTACCATATAGTTCCAATGTAAGCTGTAAAAATGCTACCCTCAATACAACTGACTAGGGCAATAGCTATCACCGACTCATTTAGGGTGTAAACTTCTTTTTCAGGTCTACCAGCAAGACCCAAATGAACGAGCATTCACCTAGAAGTCATCTCTTTTTTACCTTGAGTATTTGTGGTATGAATGAGGTATGTTCTCTCCTTCCTCCCTATTCTGTGGATACATATTTGTGTGCTTGACGTGTCTTCGAATATAAAAGCATAACAAAAAAATGTTTTTCCAATTACTATTATAACCTTGAACTTGACTTGTGTTTTGATAGAACACTGGACAGCATGGGCAAGGCGTCCTGAATCTTATAGATTTGGCGGGAAGTGAGAACGTGTCGAAGAGCGGTTGTTACAGGCCTTCGTTTGAAGGAAGTATGAATCTCTTTCAACATGATTATGGTTTCTTTTCCTTTGAATATGTTGTCTAAGTTATTTTTTTCCCCTTCTTGTGGAGTTTATCCACCTTAACTGGTGTGATATCTGCTTTGCGCAAGCAAAAGGCTCACATACCTTTTAGAGAGTCAAAACTTACTGAGCTTCTTCAGGTAACTGAAAGATCTTGGTTTTTTCATTTGCCTATATTTCAAATTTGACTCTTAACTCATTCAAATTTTTTTTTTTTTGGGGGTCAAAAAACTCATTCAAATTGCATAGTAGTGTATTTTGTGTTTTTTTAAACAAGTAAATGGTTCAGTGGAAAACTGAAAGATAGAAACTGGTTTTCACCAGAAACATTAAGTTTAGTCGGAAGTGTGTATTGTCAGTGACAGTAAATTTGTGAAAATCAGGGTATGAGAACTTTGTGGCGAATGTAGTTTCAGTTGCAGCTATCGTACACGTGCTTAAGCTGGTAAATTTCTTGCACATACTTCTATGGGTGAATTTACTAATTGTCGAGGAATACTTTTTGTTAACAGCCTTATCTAGGTGGTATTTCAAAGACACTAATGTTGGTGAATGTCTCTCCCGCTCTCTCATCGATCGGAGAGACATGCAGAGCTTTTCGTTTCGCAGAAAGTGTAAATGCATGTAGCACCAGAATTTCCCGACGACAGAGAAGTAAATAGTCCCTAGATTCTCGTCGAGATATGAGGAATATTTGTACGAAAGAAGCTGTCAGAAAAATGAAACCACATGCACGTAAACTTGATCAATGATCTGTACTCTGTAATCCTAATAGTGCTCTGCATGTTGATCTTCACTTTTCTCGGCACAGTGGCAGAGTTGGAGAGGGAGTATTCTTGAAGTTCTGACTTTGAGGGTGATTTTTTTGATTTTGTTGGAACTTCGGTGAAGTTCACCTTCCCACATGCAGACTGCAACATTCTCAATGGCTTGTTGCATTTATATGTAAAAATTGGGATTCTGATGCGTGGCAGAAACTGGTATTGAGGATTTTTTGTTATTTTTATGTCAGTAAATTTTGGAACTCACTTATGCCAATTCTGGGGACTTGGTGTCCATAATAAGCACACGTGCCGAATGAATGTGTCTTTCTCGAGATTTATAGTTCTAAGATTTATAACCAGATTTGTCGAGATTCAGGAAGCTAGAGTTCCTGGTGGCTTGAGACAGAAACTATGTAAGCTAAACAATGTGAGCTTCAGGGTCTTGAAAAGTTGGATTTAAATAGTTTTTTTTTTTTTGTTGGAAAAAAGAAACAGCCCGAAAAACCCAAAATCGAACCCGACCTGATCCAACCGGGTTTTCAGTTCGGGCCATATGTAGTTCGGGTTATAGATATGCACATCTCTTGTGGTTCGGGTCGGGTTTGATCTATTCACTTCTCAGGAGTTGGTAAATTATAATAATAAATCTTAGTAGATCATTAGAATATTTGATAATTTTGTAAGGAATAGATAAATGTTGGTACTTGTTAGAACTATTCCTGATGCGTGACCGAGAGCAAAATTCCTGGTCATCTTTTGGTTGTTAAGAGTTGTTTGGCATTTACATATATGTTTGCCAATGAACATAGAAGTGGATTTCCTTTTTCAGGACATGAAAAGCAAATGTCCAAAGAGGGATCTGTGATGACTACATGCATTAACCATCCAACACAAGGCTATGATATGTTTATGAGGACACCTCTGTCAATGATTTGGGGGTATTAGATAAATTTAAAGTTTGTAAATGCAGGAATTCCATTAAGATTAGCAAGCTTAATGGTCAAAATTTGGATTACGACATGATCATCTTACTTCCATATGGATGCTAAGCGCGAAATATACATGAACCTGATTTTTCTTTTTTATTTCCAAACTGCTTTAAAGTTTAACGCGCACTATAGCATCGAATAATTCCCGAGACACTACACAAAAATGGCAGGAGCATTTGATTGGGATTGAACCTTTGAGGGAAACGGATTGAGTTTTTCTTCAAGACAATCACTCGGAACGAGGCTTCTCATATCCATTGCACCTTTTGAAACAAAATGTGAGAAAATTTCCATCTGAAGTGCTCTAATTTTCTCAAACGGAGACTTGAAATGGATATTATTTTAAATAATTACTCGAAATATCCTCATTTTCTTAAATAAAAGCTCGAAGTGGCTATATTAGTCTTAAATAAAGTCCCCTTTACTATTTTGATTATTATTTTTTTTGCCCCTTTTCTTCCTTTTTTTCTTTGTTTTCTAGTTCTTTTTTGCCGATGAATGGCATGTGCCGGATATCGGTCACCGGTGACCCTCGCCCTAGGCAAGGCCCCCTCGACACAATGATGAGGGTTGACTTCACCGACCACAAGCGAGGTCCGGCCCTTGCCGGATATGGGAAAGGGTCGCCTCACCTAGGCACGACCAAGCCCTCACCAACCCTTGCGGATTTGGGAGCTCCCAAGCTGAATGGCGCCAGGGCCTCAGGACTATCAAATACTTTCATCGAAAGGTTACCCCAGCACAACCGAGAAAGTGGTGGCCCAGCAAAAAATAGCAGCGCCGCTCCAAGTTCCACCCGTTGTTTCTATAACCACCCGTCTCTTTGGAAAGCTGGCTTCAATTCTGTGAAGTCATAAGGAATACTACAGAGTTCCTTCTGTTAATAAAAAAATCTCTTCATCAGTTAATGCAGAAGCCCAAATTTGTGCAGGAGGCTGCAGAATTGGACAGCGACGAAGAGGGCCTGTATGTCAATCTTAAGAGAAGCACCAAGAGCAGTAGAAAAAGAAGTTGTATTTGATTTCTCAGATACCTGATTTTCCAAAAAGCCCAGTCTATCCTAGCTTCAAAAGAGAGAGCCAAGGAGTTGCTTATTGAGAAGAAGTGCGAGGAAGATAAAATGGGCGTTGATCAAGTTAAAATGAGTGAGAAAGGACACCACCAGCCACCAGAGCAAGATGTTTCTGCCATCATCAGATGCATGGACATTGCAATGTGCTCTTTAAGGAGCCAAAATCATGGTTCCTCCAAGGATGTAAATAGCGAAGTAACAAATCCTGCTCCAACCTCACCAAAGAGGCGAAAGGTTTTGAAGACTAGAATTGATGAACGTGGGAGAGAAGGTAACCTTATGCTAATTTATGCTTCTCATAACGTACTCAGCATTTTATTATAATATGGTGGGATTTGATAGGAAGGGACGTATTACTAGTAGAAAGTGGGGGCAATCGCCTTCACTCATGTTTTGAAAACTATCAGTGTATTATCTATATAAGGATATTTCTTGGTTGCGACCCCGATGAAGTTTGTGAAGTAGTCGCTTAAAACAATAATTTTCCGACAAAAACTTCTGGGTTTGACCACATATATATCTTTGGGAAGCTGAACATTACTAGATGGTTAGTTGTTGCACTTGAGACTGTAGCAATTTGTCCTATAATGTGAGCATAGAAAAGCTTTTGGTGTCATTTAAATCAATAAACTTAATCATAGCATTGTATATTTAGCCCCACTTACAGGAAAATTTCTACATTCGTCCCTGGTGATAGGCATTACGTACTTTTTTTTTTTCCTGGTATAAGTTATCATTTGTTTATATCAAGGAGATGTAGTAGTCACTAATTTTATGTTAAAGACTGAAATACACCACAAAAGCCACTAACAAGCCAAATAGGCATTACCTGCACATCTTATGTTACCTATCAGTAAGAAATGTGCTTAGGTATTTGGAGTGATTATTAGGATGGCCGTGTCAATGCCATATACTTGACCCCCCCAACAAGCAATGGCCACTCAAAACTGGGGACTTCTTTCTGCAAGCTCGATGATCTTGACCTTTCAGAGGTGCTTGACAGATATGCAGATGAGATAAATGCTTACTGGAATGGATACTTTATGAGCAGTCCTGAGGTCAGAAGCTACGTGAGGATGCTAAGTGGTTACTACTTGGTGACATCCCTGTGACACGTCTCTTGATTCCATTTGTCAATAAAAGATCGCTTAAGCTCATGATAGTATGCCAATTATTTATGTACATCGGCCTTCCGAATGTAAAGGCGGCAAGGCAATTAGAACATTCGACAGGAAGAGAGAAACAGGGGCCAAACACTGATTCCTGAGCTGATGCTTTAGCCATTGGACAGCATCGTGATGCAATCAGTGGTGCTAAGAAACAGCATGTTGCCGATGACTACACCAAGCGACTCTCTGCAGGCAGCACTGAGGTTTAGTTTGTTATATCCTCTTGAGTTTTCAAGGCATATGACCACATATATTTCGAGATTCTTCTGACTCGTTTACTTTGTCAGGCTGAGGAGGTAGTTTCAGCATCTCTTGCCTGCATGATGGTGTCACCCAGAACAGCTTCTTGCAATGCTTTAGACAACATTTCAACAGGTAATTGGAGTCTAACACTCTCCAATTCAGCAGCCGAATTTAACATTTTGCAGGATTAGCCTACTCCCTTTAGAGCTTTTAGGCTGTCACCTAACCGTCTTATTATGTATCCAGGATATAGTTTTTCCATTGGTTGCATAGAGGTGAGACTTTGAAAATGCACAGGAAACTATAATATATCGTACTAAGGGCCCATTTTTTTAAGTGGACAAAGAGCATTTTCGTTCTCTCTTCTCTTCATAGTTCTTCATCACCGAAGACGGCTACGGTATGTTGATCAATACAACTCTTGCTTCTGAACTACTTGTTTTTGCAGTAGGCTGATGCTACGAGTTTTGACGCAAGTTTGAATTTCACGGGTTTACTCCAAAACTGCGTGTAGACCAATGTGAATAAACAAGCATGCAGAGACTCCTAATAATCAGCAAAGATGGAGCTAATTTCATATATCACTTGCTACATTCCCAAACTGCAACATGGTACGTCACTCAAGAAGTTGGTTCCAGCTTCTGAAGATGCAACAGAAATAAAGCAAAATACGATCACTCAAGTGCTTTCTACAAACATCGTTTGCTTCGGGTATCTTTTCCATTGCATCTTCAATTGCTACAAGAACAATCTGCATGTAAAGACCTCAAATATGATCTCTCAAGTACCTTCTATAAACATCGTTTGCTTCGAGTATGTTTTCCGTTGCATGCTTCGATTGCTAAAAGAACAATCTGCATGTAAGAACCTCTGATTCACAGGTCGGAAATGTGTGCCGCACTGGCCGGAGCTTTGGCTTCTTTTCCTGGTAACTTTTTACGCTTCTTCAGAGACTGGGGTTCTTTCAGTTTGAGTTCGTCGCAAAAGGACCTCAATGAGATAGCCAGATGTTCATTCCTATGTGCTGCCACACAAAATCAGGTCAAAACAAGCAGTTCGAAAGGCCGTGAAGGCACACCGCTAGTGTAGCTGTCCCATGACAAATTAGCAGCATACATGGCTAATTTTTCACTTAGGATCTTAACAAAAACAAAGGGATTCCCCTCACTAAGAAGCACAAAGCAGTAGAGCAGGGCGATTCGACGAGAAAGGGGACTCACCGGAGAGGATGACATCTTCCGTGTTAACAGACTTACGCCCAGCATGGTGAGCAAAACGCTCGAGGTCCTTAGCCAACTGTTCTGGTTTCACGAGACAAAAGCAACAGTCGTAAGTTAGTGAGACTGAGGAGGGTTGAAGAAAGACCAGCTCCAATGATGAACAATACAGCAGAGATCCCGAAAGATTGTAGATAATTCCTCAATTTGTAGATAAATTCCCCATAAGCCAAGCTAGCACTGCCACACTCAGGTGATTCCTCAATATGAAATCTAAGCAGTATAGCGATAATCAGCTAGTTTAGTTGATACGACAAACAAAAAGCCCATTATTCAACAAAGGAGAGGACGACCACGTTGTGAATCGGAGCAAGGAGGCAGTGATTTGAGACGGAGAATAGAAGAATGGAGGTTGAGGGAGACCTGAGAATTGGAAAGCCAAATCGGCAAGGCAGGCAACGACAGGTTCCGAAATCTCCAAGCCACTTCTCCGGGCTGCTCTACCAGTAGCCAATGGAGAAGATAAAAGACGGAGAAAGTGAGAGATTCAGCAGATTTGAGAGAGACAGAGAGGGAGAGAGAGAACCTTGAGCATGGGCGATGGAGATGGAGGAGAGTCGGAAACGATCTCTGGACACCTCTCGAGCCGAATCGAACTCGTCGTCCATATCCTGATCCTCGGCCGCAGCAGTTCTTCTCTCCGTCTCCATGAGATGAAACCGCACGGTCGTCTTCCTCCTTTCCTTCGGAACGGGGAAATAGCGGGAAACACAGAAGAAAAGCGCCAACGCCCGATTTGGAAACCCACCTGCCCAAGATCCATTTGTATCCGACTCATGATGTGTCGGGTCGGGCTGTGATAAAGCAAAAACTAATCAGAAGGTTAAAAATGGGTTTATACATTTCGAACACTTCTAAAATATTTTGAATTCGTATTTTACTTCCAAGTTTTTTTATCAAATATATTGAACCCTTCGTCTTTTAATAAAATTGCTGGAAACTATCTTAATATTTTTTTGGATGGATGAGTTTGACCGAATCGATTGAGTCATTAGGCTCAATCCCTCATGTCGACTATTTCTTTAAAGGCAGCGAATGTTTTGAGCCAATCACCAGATTTGGTGCCGGATTCTGGTATTATATCTTGATGATCATACGCTTTACTCAACATTTCTCTCCATCTCCGTGAGATCAAAGTGTCTTCTCCTTTCTTTCGAAATGAAAACGGCGGGAATAAGAAGGAGCAAACGCCGACTCCGATTAGAAACCACTCCAACAATGCTCGATCTGTCCGGGCCTAAAAAATGATCCAACTATAATGTGTTGGGTCGAGTCGGGCCGGGTACTTTTAAAGGATACGCAAAATAATCCCAAGTTTTAGCCGTTTGTTTGTGTCATTTGTTTTGGCGAATCAACACCTGGACGCAAAGTTTTCTTGTGTAGGCTCTTCGCAATCACTGGTACATGCGCCATTTATTCTTTGTGATAATTAATAAACCTTACAAAGGAAAAAAAAAATTATCTCATTATCTCTAACAACACATTAATCATATTAGTCGTAGTGATTTAGGAAGTATGGAAAATAGCGTCATAAATATGCAATGATGATTTTTATATTTGTCGAAATTTATTTTGGTTAATTTCCTAACATACATTATTCCATAAGAAATCACAGTTTTTTAATAGTTCTCTAACATGACTTATTCCACTGATCTGAGTCTTTATTTTTGACATTTATGACATATTTTATTTTGATAATGCGTTATATCCATTCGTGTGTCTAATATGAGTTGTGGTCAGTAGATTATATAGCAGTAAATAATGACCCTGACCCTTAAAGGTGATAATTCACTATAATCGTTCGATCAACAACGTGGAACCTTAGTATATCATAGAATCTGGTTCCTTTTATAACGAGGTTAGGTTTATCAAATTCCCAAAAAAAAAAAAAATGAAGAACCACTCCAGGCCACGCCTAGCGGCAAGACTGGGCAGTCTTGGTCCCGCTGCTTTGCCAATTCTTCCGTCCACCCATCTCATGTTGTTGTTGTTTTTTTTTTTTTTTTCGTTCCTCGCTTGTTTTGGGACGGTAAGAGACTTTGACTGCTCCTGCCCTGTTGAATGGGACTCGGCATTGACTTGCGTGGACTATTAAATGCATTCCCCAGCGTCTCCTCTGCATCTTATTCTGCTTCCTTTCCTTCTTACGTCCCTCACAAGGTCTGGTTGCTCTCTGGCTCTTTGCTCGTTCCTAGCATTAGCAGCAGCAACTCCTCCCCACTATTGAGTATGAGGGCCTTTGTCCGGGCTTTCCTTTCGCTCTTGCTTCTTTCCTGCGCCCAATCCAAGCACATTGCCTACGACACCACCTCCCGTGTCGTGCCCGGCAAGCTCAACGTCCACTTGGTCCCTCACACCCACGACGACGTCGGCTGGTTGAAGACCGTTGATCAGTACTACGTCGGTTCCAACAATACCATTCAGGTCGCCTCGCACACCCGACCCAAAAGTCTCCATCCTCCTTTCTTTCCTCACGAAGCGTGTTATCTTTACTATCTTTGATGCATTCAGGGCGCTTGTGTTGAGAATGTATTGGATTCCATAGTTCCCGCGCTGCTTGCTGACAAAAACCGCAAGTTCATCTATGCAGAACAGGCTTGAACTTGCACCCTCTCCCCCTTCTTTTTTTTTTTACCGTCCTTTTCTTTCTTTAATCTGACTTATTATTAGGCTATGCCCTCTGTCCATGCAGGCTTTTTTCCAACGTTGGTGGAGAGACCAGAGCGGGCAAGTCCAAAGTACAGTCAAGCAGCTCGTGAATTCAGGTCAACTGGAGTTCATGTAAATCACCCACTTCCACTCTTTTAGAATAATTAACCCTGCTGTGTGGGTGAGGGAGAATGAGCCAGTCTCTGCCTTTTAGCTTCGTTTTACTTGGCGACCAAGTAACTGACTCCCCCTGATGCGTCTTTATATTCATCCGTGAGCGTGACGGTTCTAATTGTCCATTTCTAATTTTCGGGCACGGAAATGGAGGAATGTGCATGCATGATGAGGCGACAA
This sequence comes from Rhodomyrtus psidioides, assembly GCA_021437785.1. NCBI lineage: Eukaryota > Viridiplantae > Streptophyta > Magnoliopsida > Myrtales > Myrtaceae > Rhodomyrtus > Rhodomyrtus psidioides. The sequence continues at coordinate 3,222,103 of JAILYB010000059.1, read as the reverse complement.
CTCATTACATCGACATGATTGATCAGACGGCTCTTGGTCACCGATTTATCAAGGAAGAATTTGGTGTAACCCCAAGAGTCGGTTGGCAAATTGATACTTTTGGTCATTCGTCCGTGCAGGCTTACTTGTTAGGAGCAGAGGTCTTGCCCTCTCTATAAATACTTTTAACTATGCTGCTCTTCGTCTCAAGGAAGAACGCCGGTCAAGTGATGGATTGGATCTTTGATGATCCAGGTCAATGGCGTTGAGTTCATGTCTTGCTTACCACAAAGTTTACTTATTCTACTTACAGGTTGGATTTGATTCCGTTTTCTTCGCACGAATTGACTACCAAGATAGAGCCAAACGGAAAGCAGAAAAAACTCTCGAGGTTGTCTGGCGAGCATCTAATAGTCTTGATTCATCTGCACAGGTGAGTGCTGGAGAATTCTGTCTTCTCCCTCCTTGACGGAGGAACTTGACACATGCTCCTACAAATTTGACCTTTGATGTCCAGAGTGTTCTTCAAAGCTTATTTGGATTCGCAAGTATATGCATTAAGAATTTTCAGTCCTCTGTAGATATTTGCCGGCGCATTTCCAGATAACTATGGACCTCCCAATAATTTCCATTATGAAGTTAACGATGATTCGCCTATTGTTCAGGTTATCCCTTATATCGAGTTTTTCAGGATTTACCCCGTAGATTCATAAAAATGTCTATCTGATATTATTACATTGTGTCATTTCGTAGGATGATTACAATCTGTTTGATTACAATGTCCCGGAGCGAGTGAATGAGTTTGTGTCTGCTGCAATATCACAAGTAAGAATGGCATAAGTAAGATAGAAATTCATTTGACTTGGGAGCCTTGCAGGATTTTAATTCCATATGCTTTCAGCTTCTCGGCTTCTTGTCAACGTGATCGTCTGTTCATAATCCATACAAAGAAGGGGATAATATTTCCCCACAGAAGCACTTTATCTTGGATTATTGGAGTCTGATCGCTGATGTGAATATTAGACTTTGGATTATTTACTCAGAAGGGGATACTACTCCTTTTTAATGATGTATCGTCTGTTTGTTGAGTTCTTTCATTGGTTGGCTCTATCCGGGTGCTTTGGAGTGAAATTGATACTTCTGTCGAGAATGATTCATATTTTTGTTCCGCTGGTAATTGAACAAAATCACTGTTGCCAAAATAATCTCCATCTGAATTTAGGCTCATCAAAAATGCCCATCTAATCTTTTTTCAGGCGAACATCACTCGTACAAACCATGTCATGTGGACTATGGGCGATGACTTCAACTACCAGTATGCGCAGACATGGTTCCGGCAATTGGATAAATTCATACACTACGTCAATCAAGTTAGTGTCCTTTATGCCATCAGAAATGTGTCATGATGGATTTCTTGTATGCACTCATGATTATTACTTTATGTAATTCTCTGGGTTCAAGTGATATTGCTCAACATTGACTAGTTTTTGCTCCATTTGATAACTATTATCGACAATGCATCAGATGAAGTCACAACTTTACATTCTAGAACATGAAAAATGCAAATACCTTGCTACCACCTGATGACCACATTGTGCATTATTATTGCTTTAGCACACAGACTAGAGTAATGTTGAACAACTGTGGCAACTTGTGATTTTCGCGCATATCTCGTTACTGACTTCTACATTTGCAAGCCCTTTGAAATCCATTTCCCAGTTAACTCCAGCAGTCTTATGTCGACATGATCATTTCACACTCAAATAAACATAGATAAGTGACTTTCATTTTGTTCTTAATGCAATTTGGTCTAGGACGGACGTGTCAATGCCTTATACTCGACCCCTTCAATTTATACGGATGCCAAGCATGCTTCCAACAAACAATGGCCACTCAAAACTGGGGACTTCTTTCCGTAAGCTCGATGTCTTAGAGTAACATAGAAGTTGAATAAAAATATTCTTTAGTATTTTTTAATCTTGACCTCTCAGAGATGCTTGACAGATATGCAGATCAAATAAATGTTTACTGGACTGGATACTTCACCAGCAGGCCTGCCCTCAAAGGCTACATGAGGATGCTAAGTGGTTACTACTTGGTAACATCCACGCAACCATCTCTTGATTTCATTTTCCAAAACACATTTATTAGGCTCAGGACAATATGCAGATGAGTTATGAATATCGGCCTTTCCATGTATAAACAGGCTGCCAGACAATTAGAATTTTTTATGGGAAGAAAGAAACTGGGGCCAAACACTGATTCCTTAGCTGATGCTTTAGCCATTGCACAGCATCATGATGCAATTACTGGTACTGAAAGACAGCATGTTGCTGATGACTACACCAAGCGACTCTCTGCAGGCTACACCGAGGTTTACCCCCTTATATCCTCCTGAGAGTTTTCAAGACCCATGACCACATATATTCCAAGATTCTTGCAACTCATATTTACTTATGCAGGCCGAGGACATAGTTGCAGCATCTCTTGCCTGCATGATGGAGTCACCCAGAACAGATTCTTGCAATTCTTCGGAGACAAAAATTCAACAGGCAATTTTAATAGACTGTTCTTAAATTTCCTAGGATATCCTGCTCCAATTTGAGCTTTTAGGCCGTCACATAGCAGCCTTATTATGCGTCTGCAGTATACTTTTTGCATTGGTTGCAAAATAATTTGAGATGAGACATTAAAAATGCATATACACCCACTTTAGCATCAGACTGACATGCAATGGCTAAATATTTGAGTCAGCATTGATGGAAGAGATTTTGTAAATACTTGTTCTTCACTCTTAAAACTTGCAAACTGGTCTGCACTGTATGTACCAAGCAGTCTATTACTTCAAAATCATGACATGCTAACTTCTGGTCTGTCTTCTTGGCATGAGTTCAGTGTCCACTTTTGAACATTAGTTACTGTCCACCATCAGAAGTTGATCTATCAAATGGGAAGAAGCTGGTGAGTATTGCAAACACCTTGGATGGATTTTCATAAACTACCAAAAAAGCAAAAAGTTTGGTGTTCAAGACATAATTTTTGTAGGTGGTTGTTGTCTACAATTCACTAGGATGGAAAAGAGAGGATGTTATAAGAGTTCCTGTGAGTATTTGACGTACTTTTATCTTAGAATGACAAATTATTAATCGTTATTAGAGTTCCTGTGAGCATTTGACGTACACAGTACAGGTTGTTAGTGAAGATGTTAGTGTTCAAGACTCCGGCGGAAGAGAAGTTCAATCGCAGCTTCTTCCCATAATGAATGTCACATTGGGAATAAGGAACTATTATACGTTGGCATATCTGGGAAAGTCCCCAACTGTGACCCCTAAATATTGGCTTGCTTTCACTGTATACGTTCCACCTCTTGGTTTCAACAGTTACATCATTTCAGGTGCAAAAGGAAAAGGTATGTGGATGGTTTCATCCAATTGCAATGTGAGGTATTGCCGAATTCACATCTCTTTGTCTCTTCTTCTTTTGGCTCCATTTGGCAGTTGCTGCCGCAACTTCAGAGAGACAAATCATGTATGCTTCGAAAAGGGGAATGAATGACACAGTTGAAATAGGGCAAGGAAACTTAAAACTTGTTTATTCTGGAAATGACGCAAGACAGGCTCAATATATAAACAGAAGAAGTTCGGTATGTCCTCCTTTGTGATAGCACAATGTGTTTCATGTTTTTCTACTTTTTTCTTAATGTCTATCTACAAGCATGTTCATCCTAAAATTGTTCATGTACTTTAATGTGAGACATAATAATTGAATGAAGGTCAAAGCACCTTTTGAGCAATCATACAACTTTTACTCTGGAGATGATGGAAGTGTGGATTTTCAGGTAAATTATTTTTTAGCAATGGTTGCTACCTAAGGGAACATCTGCATGAATGTCTTCATGTTATAGATATTCTTGTATAACTCTGGTAGTTCTAATTTTTAGGCATCTGGAGCGTATATCTTTCGGCCGAATGTTACATACCCTATTAAGTATGACAAGAAGGTATAGTTTCTCCCAGAATATCTCACTCAACACAGTTCATGACTGATGATGGTTTATAATCATAACTCCTTAAAATATCTAGGTTCCGTTGACTATTTTGCGAGGACCGCTGGTGGATGAAGTACATCAAAGGATCAATTCATGGATATATCAGGTGGTTTGTCATGCCACTTTAGTTTTCTATCCAGAGTGCTAAAGAAACTATTAGCTTGGTTCATCTTGTTCCTCATATTGACTAAGCTTTTAGAGGTTTTAGGCCATTGAAGTTGACCATAATAAACTATTTGTATCGTCAGCGGTGAGTGTAAAACTCACACATGGATCAACAGAGTCCAAATATCTCTGACACTTAGTCTATATTCAACTGATGATGGAATTAAGGAAACAAACAGCACATAGGATTATTGTGTATTTCCCTGCTGATCAGAATTAGCAGAAACTCTTAGCTCGCATTTCCATAGATGAAGTCCCCAATATAGTGAAAAGCTACATTCACGTGCATTGTTCTCTTAGGCAAAGTACCTGTCCAAAGTCTTAGTTTGTTGTTGTTAAGAAATTAATCATGGGGTCTTAATGAACTTAAAAGGAAAACGATGACATTGGAATACAAAAGAGTTAGGGCACTACAGATGTTCATAAAATTCAAATGCAATATGTATACTACTACTAGTAGTTCAGATCCTTGCCCTGTTTGGATTCTTCGGTGTACTTGATAAGTAGGCAATACTTGCTACTGCAGAAAATTGATACTAATTGCTAGGCATGGGGAAGGTTTCGGGATAGCCATTACATGCATACAAACCTTTATTTGGTTATGCGTCTTAAGTACATTAGAGTTAAGAAATAAGCTAGATATGCATTATGGTGTTGCTTCCTAATAGCTTATAGATTTTGGGAAAAATGGTTGTGCGAAACAAAGGATGTCGAAATTCTCAAGATCCTCTTTAAAGATAATTAAGGTAATGTTTGCTACCTGCTGTGCCATCACCACGCACAGTAAGCATCATGCAGTCACTATGTGGAATGAAAAGGAACACAAGGGCCTATAACATCCTCACCAGATGTGAATTTATTCGTGACGAAAGTTTCTAGAAACATTCCATGGTTCAATTTCATGCAAGACGTTTGGGCAGTTGGGCTAACCTCATAAGCCCTATCTGTTAGCAAACGACTAGGTATCCTTTAATCACTTGGAGTTAGTCTGCACCAGGTAAGCATATATGTCCATTGTTCTTTATTCAAGATAACAGTTCTAGCTTCCTAGTCTAGCTTATTTTTGTTAGACATTTCTATTTAGAATTATACACATGAATTCTTAAATCAATAGCAAGTTAACTATGAAAGCCGGTCGTCAAAGTCAATTGGTAATACGACATTAATAGATTATGAAACAGAAATAACTCAGGATCATATTCTGTCTTTGGAGATTGAACAATGTGATTGATGGTTCTATCTTCTGAGTATCTCAGCAGAATTTCCTTTCTTAAGAAAATTACTAATTTTCTTAAAAGAGTTTTTACATCAGAAAATGCCACAATTTTGAAAACTGCCTGGACCTGGAGTAGAAGATAGAACTCTGTGTTTTGTGGTAACTTGAGAATTTGGCCCATATGCAGATAACAAGAGTTTACAAGAAAAAAGAGCATGTTGAGGTTGAGTTCACTGTAAGTTTGTCGTTCTTATTCGCTAGCATCATCAGGGTGAACACTATGAAACACTGTGTAATAACCTTATCCAATTTCTGTTGGAGCTATGTTATGCTTGTAGGTAGGGCCTATCCCGATTGATGATGATATCGGCAAAGAGGTTGTCACTCAGATTAGAACTACCATAAACAACAATAAGACGTTCTATACTGATTCCAATGGTCGTGATTTCCTAAAAAGGGTAAGTCATGCAGTTGCCCCTTTATGTCCTAAATTACTATCATATCCCTTTGTTATTTTTTGGTGCTTATTTCCTTCCCCATGTCATTTGCGCCATGGTGGGGTGTTGGTAAAAATTCTGATTATACGTTCAGCTGTTTAGTTGACCCATGAAAAATATTCTTGCAGATTCGAAATTACAGAGAAGATTGGGATTTGAAGGTTAATCAACCAGTTGCAGGAAATTATTACCCTGTATGTTCTAGTCATATTGCATAACTATCTTATCCACACTATGTATCAATTGCTCGGTTTTTTCCAGTACGTTTTCCTTCCGGCCTAGTTGAACTTAATCCAGATGGAAAAACTCATTTGATAATCTAATATATGGAGAGGAAGACTTGAGGTGCTGACCTTGACTTGGATGGCTTTCATGGTTCTGCAGCAGACTAAATTCATATCAATTGCAAACTAACTTTTGAAAACTTCAAGTTGAATTAATAGGACAGAGCTGATATAATATCCTCACAGGGTAAAAATACCAACAATGTAGACACTGAACTAAAATGTAATTTTATTCATACATAGTCAGTCTACCCCTAGTTTATATTCAACAGTGTGGCAAAAAGTTTAGCATCCATCTGAAAACGCTAGTTGCTTTTTGCCACGTCAACGTCATTGGATGATATCAAGGTTTATTTGCCTTTTCCATTAATTTAACAGTTGAAATGCATATCTTGGTTGCCAAGCCAGGATAATGGGAAGAATCCCTTTATTTTGTTTTTCACTTTCAGCCCACAATTGAGACAAACCCAGATGCTGGCATTCCTTTGTCTTACTCATATAGACACAGTAAATTCTGGAGCTGTGAATATTATTAACCAGGTTGATTACCTATAAAGTTATCTTTTTTGCATGAATTAGTGGTAAAAGAGAAGTTTTCAGCTTTTTCAATGTTTGTCAAATTCTTCAATGGCATAAGTAACGTGCTTAAAGTCAACTCAAGAACACTGATCCCCTTCTAGCAATGAGTCATGAAAATGGCACATATCAGAATGTGACGGAAAAAGATCAACTTAAGCTTGATTGGAAGTAGCTTTTACTAGAAACTTCGTTTAAAATGGGAAAACAGAATTTTGCTTGCTAAGATCACGACTAGAATTTCTCGAATCACATCAGATTACTGTTTGTCTCTTTTTCCTCATTAACTCTTTGAAGTAAAAATGTTTTACTGCAATCAAATCCCGTGCCAATCATTCTCGTATTTGCCTTCCAGATTAATCTTGGCCTATACATTCGAGATGACAGGAAAGAGCTCTCAGTTCTAGTCAACCGACCTGTGGGAAGTTCGAGCATCATTGATGGGCAATTGGAACTTATGCTCCACAGGTTTTTTTTATCCCTTTTGCTTTGAACCTCATTAAAAAATGATAAATGCCCTATTCCAGAATATCACTGAGAGATTTGAGACAAGTTTGGGTCACACAGGAGGTTACTTCGTGATGATGACAAAGGCATCACCGAGGCGCTAAATGAAACACTCTGTGTAATTGATGATTGCAGGGGACTCACTGTAAGTGGTTACAGGTTCTGTTCCATTTTCTTCAATCTAAAGCCGGTTCTATTTACACATTGTAAGATGTAAGAATGCAGATCGTGGGAAAGCACTACCTGAGAATTGATCCTTCAGGCGAGGGTGCTAAATGGCGTAGAACATTTGGACAGGAGATATATTCTCCGCTTTTACTAGCCTTTACAGAGCAGGTGAAAGAGTAACGTCTTCGTTTCTCTTGTCGTCACTGCACACAAAAATTCATTTATTATCTCATTATCGTTCTTCGATCTACCGACCCCAACTAGTTTGGGATAAAGGTGATATTGATGTTGATATTGATCTCATTATCGTTCTGCAGGGAGGGAACGAGGGGGCAAACTCCTTTATACCAACCTTTTCAGCATTAGCTTCTTCTTATACCTTACCTGATTATATTGCCCTGATAACCCTTCAGGTTATGAATCTCATTCTATGGCTAATATTTGTAGTTCTTCTAGATATTTTGATCAAAGATTTCTATGCTTCATCCTGACAATGGCACTTAAAAAGCTCAAATTATGGAACAAAGAATATCTCTCTTCTTTTGCTATATCATTGTTCTGTTTCCTCGACCACTGCAGGAGCTAGAGGATGGGAATGTTCTCCTTAGATTGGCACACTTATACGAGGTCCTTACTTTATTTAGATCGTAGCTCTCCAAAGAATTATTTACACGTTAATAACAATTTCTAAAGACGCAACTTTTCTGTGGTACTTTAAACCCAGATTGGAGAGGACAAGGATCTGTCAGTTATGGCCACTGTCGAATTGAAGAAACTCTTTCTAGATAAGAAGGTAACTGCAGAATAAACTGCAACAGTTGCAGAGTTGCATCGCTGTCAGCTGCTTAAGTGATTTGCCTCATGTTATCTTCTCCTACAATGATTCAGATGAACAGAATAGTGGAGCTTAACTTATCTGCTAACCAAGAAAAAGCGGACATGCTGAAAAGAAGACTGCTGTGGAGAGTAGAAGGCTCTCCTGAAGGAACCAATCCAGTGAGGGGAGGTCCTGTAGATCCTATAGAACTTGTGGTGGAGCTTGCACCCATGGAGATCCGCACCTTTGTTATAAACTTTGGCTCTTAAGGGGCCTTTCAAGCGTAAGAAATGCAGTGCAAATGTGAGTCCAAAGATTTTTTTTTTTCCAGACAATCGATTGACTGTTCCGGGGGACACTATAGAACGCCATCCTGAATGGTGCTCACTTGAATTTGAAAGAATAAGGCATATGTTGTATGAGAAAAAAATCAAACATCATCTTACTCAGCCCCTCTCTCCTCTGGTTTTAATTTCCAAACCCCTGGCAAATTCCTTCTCCAATAAGCAGGTCTTCTCAATGGAATGACTCTTCCTGTGTACCAGCAAGACATTGTTTTTCATTTCACCAATCAACCCTGAACACAACAGGTCTCATAATAGATGTAACATTCCATAACCATCACTTCTAGGTTAAGAAAGCATCGTATTTAGCCCCAAATCATATACGCAATTTCGTCTATGATATCGCATGAGCTAGGATATCATATTGCGATAGATCAAGTCTAAACTGCCTACATATTTGAGAAACCAGTTAGAGCAAAAAAGTTTGGCATGGCAGCCTTCATTCTCTCCTTTCTGGTAGCTCTTCCGTTGCTATGGGATTAGCATGTATATTTTCATTCGAATTTGGTGTTTCCTCCTAAAGAAAAGGGTACCTTCAGTGGCGGCCCAAGCCCGAGCCTTTGATACGTCAGTGGAAACGTCGCCATTGCAATCCGCGTCGGTCCATGCCTCGATCGACAGCCATATATATGGAGTACCCCCTTCAAATTATAATAAATTAAAGAGCCGAAACAAAACATGGGACTTGGAACATTATGTTGTTCCAAGCATCGTAAAAGAAGAACCACGGGGGCCTGGATTCGTGAATTGTACACTATGACCGACAAGTCATGTGAAACCCACATCTTGGGTGATTCTCCTGCTTTACGTGTTGATGCTCCAACTGTGCATTCCACAACCGCACGAAGAGCTTTACCCATGAGATGTTTATAGAGTTCTTCCTCATATGCCTACATTACAACTCCATTCATCCCGTCCTTTCTACCGGACAAAACCACAACAGCGCTTGCAAAGTTAATTATCAAAGCCCTAGAGTAGTTCAAGAGCCATGCTGATTTGTCTGTGTTATGCACAATGCTTCGGACGTTCTACTGACTGTTAATTATGATCGTTCACAGGTTGTAAGATGAAAACAGTCTTATGTTCCGCCAGAAGAATTCAACATAGGATTCGACGAAAACTTGGGGACTCATTTAAACGAATACAGATGCATAGAAGGAGCTACTTCTAATATATAGTGGATCATAAATTTTTGAAAAAGTAAACCCCACAATAATTTTTTAATTATTTAATTTCGTCGAAATATATGCTGTTAATCTAATAGCCACCCAAAAGCAACTTTGTCTTTGGACTTGTGGGCCACAGATATTGGATGCGGGATCTAAAGCGTATGAAGTCTCCCTTGGATGAGGAAGCTGCTTTCTCTGGGACTTCATCTTGATAAATGACTTCTTCCGATAATGATTGCTAATTAATTGCTGGCACAAGATGTTCTAGACATGGCATGGAGAGGCATCAAGATCATATGTTAAAACAGTACCTCTGGGAAAACACATGCGGTAAAAATGGGTACCCACCAGGAAAACTATGATTAAGTCACTCTTTCATTGGATAGAGATTCATTACAAGAAGTCTTGATTGGATTAAGTCCCGGAAATTAGATTCTTCCTATAACGAATGCCAATTAATTTCTGGCACAAGGGCGGGCTACCATATACAATTTTAGAGCCATATTTGTCGGAATCCATATAAATCCAAGAATGAGAGAATTGCATGGAATGTTTCATCAGTTAGGAGCCCAACAGCTCAAGAACATGACTTTCCTCAGAGACTCCTCGGCCCGCTTTGACTCATCGTTCGTGGCGCCGGACATCGGGGACAGCTTCTTCTGGGCCAGCAAGGACGACCGGACATGGTTCCTGGCTCGCTGGTGCAGCGACCGGAGAGCGTAGTTCCACCTGCAGAAGCCCCGATCCTTGAGTGCCTCCACAGCTCCCACGCTCGATGCTACCACCCAAGCTCTTCTCGAAACGCTCATCTTTCGCTCCCTCTTCTCTGGGACTACTGAGTGATCACTGGTCTACGACTACGACACACTGGTGCTGCGCATGTGGGTGAGGAGACGGATGGGGGTTCTTATATTCATACAGACGTACAAGATGAGATGAGGACAGAAGGTGACCAAACAAAACCAGAGTGCCCGCTTGGAGTTCGACCGAAAAGAAGCACGCGGTTTTCTGATTTTAAAATCCGACCACGCCCCAAGTTTTGGAGTACCGAACTACTAAGTCTGGTCGTTGCCTCACTTCATACAATGTCCAAACTGTCTAGATTGAAGGGATTATCAGTGGGGGCAAGCGAGTTGGAGGTACAGCCTGTGATGTTCTTGAGCCCTTCTATTACAAGCGTCGATTAACATCATCATCTAACCTCAATCGATCTGATTGAATTCTGGGTTCGACTAATCAATCGATTTAGTAATCTTAGCAAATAGCTTATAGCTTCGGGTGGGAATCTGTTTGGATTGGCTGTGGGAGATTGTAATGCTGATTCATTTGGAGTTTAAACGAATTCGAAAGAGTAAAATACCACCATGTGTGCTTCAGTTCTGGAGCTCCAATTCATTGTTCCTGATCATTCATTCACCATGTACATGGGAATCTTGTGGAATTTGGACATGGGTATCTCACAATAACAGCTTTTACATGGTCGTTAACAGCTTGCTTCGTTTTCATGGGTAGAGAGCCCCCCAAACTCACAATAACAGAGGAGATGGTGCTCCAGCTTGAGCTTGAGCTTGACGTGGGAGGGTCGCAATGGGATATATCCAAAACCTACTAGTCATTAGTAATTTGTCTGCATCTTCCTTCCATTGACATTGCCAAGACATAGGTCAATCTGATGTGTATGTTTTCTCCAATTTCAAGTCTCTCTTCCGAATCGACCCAAGCCATCCCAAATCTCTCCCCGCTCATCTCGAAATCGTGGCTGTGGTGCCGCTGGTATCTATCACCAAAAGCGCCGGGCCAAGCCCTCATCTATAGAAAAATCGGAGAAGTGCACCGACACTTGACACCTCTAGTACCCCATAACATGCCCGGTACGCGTTACTCGCGAGTAGATCCATTCAAAATACCCAAAGACCGATGAGAACACAACTCCGTGAAGAAGCAACGTGCGAGACAACTCATCAGACTCTGACGAGATAGGAAACATGCCTCATCGCCGAGATGGACATCATCTCATCTGGGTCGCCGTCAAACAAATCCGACCAGGCTTTTTTGGGCCTTCCTAGGGCACACGTTGAGCAATGCCGCACAGTTATCGTTTCGGTCCTTGGGCGGATCCTTGGGATTTCATCCGCCCGCTCATTTGGTTTTTACGTCAGCAGTCGACTCATCCTCGGTTGCAGACCCAAATGAGCATAGGAAGGAAGAACATCTCTTAACTCATCAACGCTAGGAGAGTGGATGACTGATGGACGAAAGCTCTTAGATTAGGAAGGCTGGGATGAAGGAACTCTTCAACACTCTAGCTCAAGTGCAACATCAACATCACCTTTATCCCAAACTAATTAGAGTCGGCAATCAATGAACCCAAAAATAAATAAAAAAGAAGACAGACCGATTGAGGAAAAAGAATTAATTATATAAAAATATAAAAAGACAATCGTACAGCATCCCGTAAATCATCGTACATGTTAGCTAAAAGTTGCATTAAGCAGCGAACGGTCACGGGACGACGGCCTACCATAATCCAACCTCCTAGCCCTGATTTGTCCATGGCCCCCCAACCAAATTTTGGCGGACACACGCACACAGGTGACATTGAATTGGTGTTTGATATCTCCTCCAGAGAGATGATACAAATCGCTACAAAAGTTAAACGAAACAACTGAAACTAGTGTGAAAAGGGTGCCTGTGAACTTAACAGCAAAGCGGCCATTAGATCAATGGGCGAGATTAGTTAGAAGCTCAGTACAGGCAGGGAGGGAGAGTTTCACACCCATAAATGGTACATTCATAAAAGCTTAGCCAGGGTCTTGCATAAAGCAGCAATCCTCACAGAGTACCTTTTAGGGAGAACTTACACATGGAAACTAACATTTGTTAGGAGAGACTAATTGGTTGACCGCAGAGATTCTCCAACTCTGCCTCTAGGACTTCCAAAAGATTAGCCTTGTTTCTTCTGTAAACCCATGACTGAGACTCCTGATCCCAATCAAATCTGGATGGCCCACTGCAACGACAACATCGTATTAGAATCAAATACTAGCATACCTCTAAACAGAATCTAAGTTAGGCAGCATCTATTATGGTCATCGTCAATAGCAAACAAAATAGTGGGCCACAACATTTACTATAACAAACACCACTGGCATGATCTATGAAGCCATGCTAGTATCATAATTATTCTGCGTGGAAGCACATCAAGTACCAAATCAAGTTCATGTTCTTGCCACCCTAGCCAAGGAAGCAATGGAAGCCATTGTATTTGAAGATGCCCTTATGGAGTACTACGAACAAGAATCATTTGCCCTTAACCCAGTCTAGTATGTGAACTATGACGTATTTGCTGCTTTCCCCTAGCAACACTTAGGAGGCTACTCGGTCCCCTAAACTAGGGGTGATCGGTTCCCGATCCGGTTCGGTTCCCCTCAAAAACCAAGAACTGGACCGGTGGTCGCGGTTCTCAATTTTTCGGAACCGGACCACCGGTCCGGTCCGGTCCGGTTCCCGGGCGGTTCCATTTGCTCACCCACTCCTGCACCTACTTCATCTGTCAAAGCCTTACCCACGGTTATAGTAACCGAAAAAGCATATGAGGGAGCTCATGAACTAGGTGTGGCCATTCTCGGGTCGGTTGGCGAAGCGCTGGTCCTTGAGTGGGAGGAAGGTGATCGCATCGCGTAGCTTCTAGGCCACGGCCTCGAGCTTATCAGCTGTGGCGGGGTCAGGAGCGACGACGGAGGTGGTGTCGAGGATGGCTCACTTTTAGTTCAATTTGACAGTTGTTTATCCTATCTTCGACAGTATGCAACTGTCCGACTTTCACCGAGACCTCCTTGTCACGCTCTTTTGTAAGTTTCTAATGTTTTACTGCTCCTTTGTCAAGTAATAAAATTACTTGAATCACGAACAGCAATTGGATAAAGCTCATCCGGTAAAATGTTGCGGTTGCCTTCTTGTACCTCATGATTGATACGATACTGATTGCTAGAAAGTGGACTAAATGGAATTGTTCAGAATTAGGGATCCCTTTCATGCACTGCCCGTTGAGCAAGGAAGAGTTTGAAAAACTAAGAGAGATTCTCTTGTTATCCTTTAGTTAATGATGGAGTGACATAAAAAAAAATAAAAAATTTGATCGGTCCGGTCCGGGCGGTCCAGTCCTTGCACCCTAGAATCGGAAACCGGACCGTTTCCTCTAGAACCGGGAACCGGACCACCGGTCCCGGTCTGGTCCGGGCGGTCCCGGTTCGGGCGGTTCGATTTGCTCACCCCTACCCTAAACCATCCAATTTTTGCACCATCTTACTCCCTTTCCGATCATAGTGGGCACCATTCGACTTTCGTCTTTTGGAGTCCAGGCAAGGTCTACAGTTTATGACCAGACCACACTAAATTATCCTTACATCCTCCAACTGTGAAAAATAGAATAGTTACAGATACGTAAAGAGAACCTCTTTTGTAGATAATGAAGCTGGAGAATTAAGTGTCACCACATCTAACTTGTTCTCAAGACCCTTGGAACCAGCTCATCTTTCCACAACCTTTTTTCATCTAGAAACAGGCTTCCAGAACTAAAAACATTGTCAGGTCGCAACAATGTGTATTTAGCCGAAAAAGAGTTTCTATAGGAAGCATTCCGTCCTCAAAACTTTCAATTCAGCACGGCTTATCTCTCTAAAGCATTCATCATCTTACTCATTACAGCCAGATCGACTGACTTATGATGGAAAGACTTGACTGAGAGAACCAATCCATCAGGTTGTCTAAGTGAACCAATAGCCACCAGTAGAGACTTAAAATCAGGAACCAAGCATGACAACCGAAGAAGTTGAGTAGGTGAACAATGCAAGCTACCCAGTAATGAAGCAACGGTTAGACTTAATTCAATCCACTCTAATGACCATGCCGTTTATTATCAAGACCAGTCACCCAGTATTCAGATTCCTAGTAGATGTAAACTCAATACCACTTGTATAGCATGGATGCCATCATTCTCAAAGAACTTAAGAATCGGAAGCCCTTCTAGACATATTTGATACATAGAGCATCAAGGTGCTTTTAAACCAACAATAAGGTGTTGGACTCCAATTGGCTTCTAAGATATGCTGCTCGTTATTGCGCAGGGAAAGGAGCTACTTCACCAATAAAAATGTACTCCCAGCACACCTATCTTAAAACCACCAGGCTTTTTCCAGGCTATAATGCAACAGAACTATAGACCATGACACGGCTGGTCAAGCAACATCACAGAAAGCAAGGACAAGCATTCTAGAAGATTTAACTATGGTTAAGAAATTGTTTTAGATACCGAGTTCTTTCATCGACCCAAAACAATATAATCCCAAGTTAGTTCGTTATTATGTAAATTCGGTCGGTCTTAGGGAAGTAAAACAGTTCAAAAGGAAAAGAAATGGACAAGCTACTGAAGGAGTGGCCCTTCTCCCAGCCACGACCACTAGTTTAAGTGATTGCATATTCTCTAGAGCACGCATCTGGCAGGAAGTAACAGTTCAAAAGGAGGTCTTGCGGATTGGTTTATGATATTCTCAAAAGTTTGCCACATCAATGCATCATGCATCACATGATTGAGCATTTAATGTTGAGATCATAACCAATTAACACGTTTCATACCTCACTGGAGAGGAGAGCCAAATTTGCCGGTTTGGCGTCTGTTTGTTCAATACATACGTGCCTAGTTCCCCAAGTTTGAGGGTTAAAACATCATTCTGCCAACATCCAGAGAAATTGTTCAGGTCAGGTTGACTTTCAAAAATCACCAACTTATACTACCAAATCTTGAACACTAATTAATCTCTCTCACCCCATAGTCTATATCAAACCCATCAATCTCAATGCCATCTCCGTAATCCTGCACGAGCCAAAAGAGAGATAAGGATGCAATGTGTTGGCATTTGTAGCCATCGCTAGTTTGGCACTTGAAGCAAGCATAAATAAACACTTGCATATAATCCCTCCCCGAAAAAAAGACTTTTTCTCCTTGCTTCCACGGCAGATTTTCCACTTTACAATGGCATATTATAAGCATTCAATCAGTTTTGTACTGCATAGCACATCCGAAAAGAAATGACGCAGAAAGCTATTGTCTTTAACTTCATTTATACAAAGAGAAGGCGCTCCTGACATCTCCATAATCAAATTGCTTTTATTTTGAAAACTGTGAAACAAGAGTTCACATGCCGGATAAACCGAAACTCACTGGTAAATAACCCCATCAAATCACAGATTAACATATTCAGAACTAGAATTACTACCTCAAACTTCTCTTGCATGTCATGGATGGTGGAATCTGCTAGCCTGTGGAACTCATCCTCCTGCAGTAGAGAACTGTGTACATATGGATTCATCAGCACAACCACCACTTTCCATTTCCAACACTCCCGCATTAAAAATTTGCAGTCTCTTCCTTCTTAACAAACAAAGCATCATTTCAACGAACTAGATAGCAAAACCCTATTAAGAACCATTCGGCGGACAATACGCTAGAACTAAACAAATTGGATATTCAGCTATTTCCCGCCATTTTCCTGCGACAGATTCGATAAGTACAGCAAAAAAATCGAAAATCAATGGACGGAGTACCGATAATCAATGGCGGCGGGGCCAGGGAGATCACCGACATCCAACGGGCCAGATGAGAAACTCCGAGAAACATGTCGAAACGGAAGGCCGACGCGACTGAAGGAGTATCGCGGTGCTCCGGATGCTACAAGAAACTCACGAGGGGAGGCACCGACCGAAGAAGAAGGCGAATGGCATTGGAGGACTCTAGAGAGCCGCCTGAGAAGAAGCGATATGGAAGCCATTTTCAATTTTTCACAGCAACTGAGAAGGGTGCGCGACCTTCTGCATTCTGGGCCTTTCGGATTCTCCGCCCACCCAAAACCATCGGCGAGAGCGCAAAACCACGAAAAATTTTGGGCTCGCCTCTTGTTTCGGATTCCCCTATAAAGAACTCCTCGCCGCTCTCATCTTCTCCGTCCCGTCCCATCCCATCCCATCCCATCCCACCCACCGTCACTCTCAATTATCAGCACGCCATCAGAAACGCGCGATCGAATCGTATCTGGAGATGAGCTCGACGAGCAGAGCGTGGGTCTACACCATCCGGTCGATCCAGCAGCGCGCCATGAACCGGGCCAAATCCTCCTTCTCTTCTCTCAGGCCAGCAGCAAGAAGCGATCTCCTCAGTCGTCGACCGCGGCGGTCTCGAGGAGGGTAGCGAGAGAAGCGGAGAGGAAGCAGTCGGAGGAGTCGATGAGGAAGGTCCTGTACTTTGGGCGCTTTGGGGTCCCTTCTCTCTCTCTCTCTCTACCTTGTACGAACGAGTGGGGTTTGCAGACTGGAGAGAGCGCAGAGAAGAAAGGAAAGGGCAAAACTGTCCTCTCCTCTCCTTTCCTTTCAAATTACTAATTACCTCGTATACGCACGTGCGTCTCTCGTTCCTGTTCACGGGGGAGCCAACCCAATACCATGCGCGCCCTTAGTTTTCAGAGAAGGGATGGCATTTACATTAAATAGTTACCTTAGAGGAAAGTTAAAAAAAAAAACAGAATTGGCAATTTGTATGGATGGGATTCATTGACCGTTTGAAAATCATACCATACAGCGTTTGACTTCCAAGTCCAAACAAGCATTTGAATTGTGTAACCATGCCAATTTATGAGAGGATCCAATTCCCGATAAATTATCTTTCTCGTGCCATATATAATTGATCGCCAAATGTGGTTAATATGCACTTGAACGCGCCAAGCTGATGTGAGCTAAGCCTAGCGTAACCCTTTGGATCACCGGAGAAGGCGGGGCGGGTCGAGGTGTGCCGCAGACATCATCATTCATCATCATCTAAGATTCTAAGGAAGGTGGGGGGTTATAGAGGGCAGATGAAGAGTGTAACCCAATGGCCTGGGAAGGGAAACTTTGATCGTGAAGCTTCTTCCCAGGAGTTGCTTTAGCCTTTTAAGATCCGTGAAAAACCAAATTCGATAACGAATTCTCCGGCCCGAGTTAATCAGCCAGAGAAGCCCAGGCCCCTCTTCCTCGACGACGGGCTAAGAAGGCTTACAACAACTCTAAAAAAAAAAAAAATCAGTTAAGACGTCGACAGCAGGGTTCGAACCTGCGCGGGCGAAGCCCAACAGATTTCAAGTCTGTCTCCTTAACCACTCGGACATATCGACTGCTTTTAGCTAGTTCCTCAAACCATATTATAAAACTAAAAATTACAAATGTTCGCTCTTAAAATTTGCCGACTTTTCTGCGCTCTACGCGCAAAGCCGTCTATTACTTCAAAACCATGACGTGCTAACTTCTGCTTCTGGGTCTGCATTCTTGGCATGAGTTCAGTGTCCACTTTTGAACATTAGTTACTGTCCACCATCAGAACTAGAAGTTGCATCTATCAAATGGGAAGAAGCTGGATGAATTTTCATAAACTACGACCCCATAAATCAAAAACATTTGTGTTTAAAGACGTAATTTTTTTTGTAGGTAACCGGTTGTTGTCTACAATTCACTAGGATGGAAAAAGAGAGGATTGTTATAACTAATTAAGAGTTCCTGTGAGCATTTGACGTAATTTTACCTTAAAAAGACGAATTATTAATCGTTATTGGAGTTCCTGTGAGATTTTGGCGTACATGATACAGGGTGTTTAGTGAAGATGTTAGCATTCAAGACTCCGGCGGAAGAGAGGTTCAATCGCAGCTTCTTCTAGCTATAATGACTGTCACATTGGGTGTAAGGAACTATTATACATTGGCATAATCTGGGAAAGTCACTCAACTTCACTGTATACATTCCACCCCTTGGTTTCAACATTTACATCATTTCAAGTGGAAAAGGAAAAGGTGTCCGAATGATTTCGTCCAATTGCAATGTGAAGTATTTGCCGAATTCACATCTCTTTTCCTCTTCTTCTTTTGGCTCCATTTGGTCTGAGAGACAAATCATGTATGCTTCAAAAACGGGAACGAATGATGCAGTCGTAATAGGGCCAAGGAAACTTAAAAACTTGTTTATTCAGGAAATGACGCAAAGACATGCTCAATGTATAAACAGAAGAAGTTCGGTATGTCCTCCTTTGTTTTAGCACAATGTGTTTCATGTTTTTATACTTCTTTCTCAATGCCTATCTACAAGCATGTTCATCCTAATATTGTTCATGTACTTTAATGTGAGACATAATAATTGAATGAAGGTCAAAGCACCTTTTGAGCAATCATACAGCTTTTACTCTGGAGATGATGGAAGTGTGGATTTTCAGGTAAATTATTTTTTAGCAACGGTTGCTACCTAAGGGAACATCCTCGTGAGTGTCTTCACATTATAGATACTCTTGCATAACTCTTGGTAGTTCTAATTTTTAGGCATCTGGAGCATATATCTTTTGCCCGAATCGTACATACCCCATTAAGGATGACAAGAAAGTATAGTTTCTCCCAGAATGTCTCACTCAGCATAACTCATGACTGATGACAGTTTATAATCCTAACTCCTTAAAATATCTAGGTTCCTTTGACTATTTTGCGAGGACCACTGGTGGATGAAGTACATCAAAGGATCAATTCATGGATATAGCAGGTGGCTTGTCATGCCACTTTAGTTTTCTAGCCAGAGTGCTAAAGAAACTATTAGCTTGATTCATCATGTTCCTCATATTGACTAAGCTTTTAGAGGTTTTAGGCCATTGAAGGTGACCGTAATGAATTATTCGTATCGTCTAAGTGTGAAACTCACACATGGATCAACCGAGTTCAAATATCTCTGACCCTTAGTCTATATTCAACTGATGATGGAATTGAGGAAACAAACAGCACATAGGATTACTGTGTATTTGCCTGCTGATCATAATTAGCAGAAACTCTTAGCTTGCATTTCCATTGATGAAGTCCCCAATATAGTGAAAAGCAACATTCACGTGCATTTTTCTCTTAGGTAAAAGTACCAGTCCAAAGACTTAATTTGTTGATGTTAAGAACTTGATCATGGGGTCTCTATAAACTCAAAAGGAAAATGATGACATCGGAATACAAAAGAGTTAGGGCACCAAAGACGTTCATAAAATTCAAATGCACTATGTATTTTACTACTCCTAGTTCAGATGCTTGCCCTGTTTGGATTCTTCGGTGTACTTGATGAGTTGGCACTACTTGCTACTGCAGAAGATTGATACTAATTGCTACTGCAGAAGAGGAATTCTGTGGGAAGGCATGCGGAAGGTTTTCATGATAGCCATTACATGCATATACACTTTTATTTGTTTATGCATCTTAAGTACATAATAATTAAGAAATAAGCTAGATACGCATTATGGTTTTGCTTCCTAATAGCTTATAGATTTTGGGAAAAATGGTTGTGCGAAACAAAGGATGTTGAAATTCTCAAGATCCTCTTTAAAGATAATTGAGGCAATGTTTTGCTACCTGCCCTGTCATCACCATGCACGGTAAGCATCATGCAGTCACTATGCGGAATGAAAAGGAACATAAGGGCCTATAACATCATCACCAGACGTGAATTTATTCTTGGTGAAAGTTTCTAGAAGCATTTCATGGGTCAATTTCATGCAAGACGCTTGTGCAGTTGGGCTAACCTTATAAGCTCTATCTGTTGGGAAATGATTGGGTATCCTTTTATCACGTGGACTTAGTCTGCATCGGGTATGCATATATGTCCATTGCTCTTTATTCAAGATAACAATTCTAGCTTCCTAGTCTAGCTTATTTTTGTTAGACATTTCTATTTAGAATTATACACATGAATTCTTAAATCAAGCTGGTCGTCAAAGTCAAATGGTAATACGACACTCAAAGATTATGAAACAGAAATAACTCAACATCTTATTCTGTCTTTGGAGATTGGACCATGTGATTGATGCTTCTATCTTACGAGTATCTTAGCAAGTCCTTTCTTTTGATAGCATCGTGCTTCATAGAAGTACTAATTTTCTTAAAAGAGGTTTTATATCAGAAAATGCCACAATTTTGAAAACTGCCTGGATCGGGAGTAGAAGATAGAACTCTGTGTTTTGTGGTAGCTTGAGAATTTGGCCCATATGCAGATAACAAGAGGTTGTAAGAAAAAAGAGCATCTGGATGTTGAGTTCACTGTAAGTTTGTCTATCTTATCCTCTAGCATCATCAGGGTGAACACTATGAAACCCTACCCTATGTATAACCTTATCCAATTTCTGCTGGAGCTATGTTATGCTTGTAGGTAGGGCTTATCCCGATTGATGATGATATCGGCAAAGAGGTTGTCAGTCAGATTAGAACTACCATAAACAACTATAAGACGTTCTATACTGATTCCAATAGTCGTGATTTCCTAAAAAGGGTAAGTCATGCAGTTGCCCCTTTATGTCCTAAAGTACTATCATATCCCTTTGTTATTTTTTGGTGCTTATGTCTTCTTCCCCATGTCATTTGCGCCATGGTGGGGTGTTGGTAAAGACTCTGACTGTACGTTCAACTGCTTAGTTGACCCATGAAAAATATTATTGCAGATTCGAAATTACAGAGAAGATTGGGATTTGAAGGTTAATCAACCAGTTGCAGGAAATTATTACCCCGTATGTTATAGTCATATTGCATCCACACTGTTTACCATTGCTCAGTCTTTTCCAGTACGTTTTCCTTCCAGCCTAGTTGAACATAATCCAGATTGAAAAACTCGTCTGACAAGCTAATTTATGGAGAGGAAGACTTGAGGTGCTGACCTTGACTTGGATGGCTTTCATGGTTCTGCAGCAGACTAAATAATTGAATTAATAGAACAGAGCTGATATAATATCCTCACACGGTAAAAATAACCACAATGTAGACAGTGAACTAAAATGTAATTCAATTCATATATAGTCAGTCTACCCCCAGTTTACATTCAACTGTGTGGCAAAAATTTTAGCATCCATCTGAAAATGGTAGTTGTTTTTTGCGATGTCATTGGATGATATCAGGGTTTATTTGCCTTTTTCATTAAGTTAAACAGTTGAAATGCATTTCTTGGTTGCCAACCCGGGATAATAGGAAGAATCCACCTTATTTCGTTTTTCACTTTCAGCCCACAATTGAAACAAACCCAGATGCTGCCATTCCTTTGTCTAACTCACATAGACACAGTAAATTCTGGAGCTGTGTGTATTATTAACCAAGTTGATTACCTATAAAGTTATCTTTTTTGCATGAATTAGTGGAGAAATAGAAGTTTTCAGCTTTCTCAATGTTTTGTCAAATTCTTCAATGGCATGAGTAACGTGCTTAAAGTCAACACAAGAACACTGATCCCCTTCTAGCAATGAGTTATGAAACAGGCACGTGTCAGAATGCAACAGAAAAAGATCAACTTAAGCTTGATTGAAAGTAGCTTTTACTACAGATTTCGTTTAAAATGGGAAAACAGAATTTTGCTTGCTAGAATTTCTCGAATCCCATCAAATTAGTGTTTTAGTCTCTGTTTCGTCATTAACTCTATGAATAACATAAAGATCCATGCGAAAGCAAAAATGCTTTACTGCAATCAACTCCCGTGCCAATCATTCTGGTATTTGCCTTCCAGATTAATCTTGGCCTATGCATTCAAGATGACAGGAAAGAGCTCTCAGTTCTAGTCGACCGACCTGTGGGAGGTTCGAGCATCATTGATGGGCAATTGGAACTTATGCTCCACAGGTTTCTTTTATCCCTTTTGCTTTGAACCTCATTAAAAAATGATAAATGCCCTATTCCAGTTTCTCACTGAGAGATTTGAGAAGTTTGGGTCATACAGGAGGTTACTTCGTGATGATGACAAAGGCATCACCGAGGCGCTAAATGAAACACTCTGTGTAATTGACGATTGCAGGGGACTCATTGTAAGTGGTTATAGGTTCTATTCCACTTTCTTCAATCTAAAGCCGGTTCGATTTACACATTGTAAGATGTATGAATGCAGATTGTGGGAAAACATTACCTGAGAATTGATCCTTCAGGCGAGGGTGCTAAATGGTGCAGAACATTTGGACAGGAGATATATTCTCCGCTTTTACTAGCCTTTACAGAGCAGGTGAAAGAGTAAGTCTTCGTGTCTCTTGTCGTCACTGCGGACAAAATTCATTTATGATCTCATTATCGTTCTGCAGGGAGGGAACGAGGGGGCAAACTCCTTTATACCAACCTTTTCAGCATTAGCTTCTTCTTACAGCTTACCTGATAATATTGCCCTGATAACCCTCCAGGTTATGAATCTCATTCTATGTCTAGTACTTGGAAAAGGAAAAGTTTAAGACCAACTTTATAAAGTGTGCTTTGAGATTGTATTTGTAGTTCTTGTAGATATTTTGATCGAAGATTTCTATGCTTCAGCCTGACAATGGCACTTAGAAGCTCAAATTATGGAACAAAGAATATCTTGCTATATCATTTCTGTTTCCTCAACCACTGCAGGAGCTAGAAGATGGGAATGTTCTCCTTAGATTGGCACACTTATATGAGGTCCGTACTTTATTTAGATCGTAGCTCTCCAAAGAATTATTTACACGCTAAAAACATTTTCTAAAGACGCAACTTTTCTGTGGTACTTTAAACTCAGATTGGAGAAGACAAGGATCTGTCAGTTATGGCCACTGTCGAATTGAAGAAACTCTTTCTAGATAAGAAGGTAACTACAGAATAAACTGCAATAGTTCAGAGTTGCGTCGCTGTCAGCCGCTTAAGTGATTTGTCTCATGTTATCTTCTCCTACAATGATTCAGATGAACAGAATGGTGGAGCTTAATTTATCCGCTAACCAAGAAAAAGCGGATATGCTGAAAAGAAGACTGCTGAGGAGAGTAAGGCTGCGTATGGAAGCGTTTCTGTTCCAGGGAGCATTTTTTGAACAGAAACATTTTTTTGTGTTTCTGTTCAAAATTACGATTTTTAGGAAAAAAACGCGTTTGGTAATTTAAAAAAAAAAACACTTTTATCAGTCGCCGATCGGAGGTGGGCGATGGCCGGCGGCGGGCGACCGGCGGCTGCGACCGGTGGCGGCGGCGGCGGCGGGCGACGGCGGCGGCGGCGGGCGACCGGCGGCTGCGGCGACCGGCGGCGGCCGGCGGCGATGGCGGCTTGCGGCGGCCGGCGACCGGCGGCGATGGCGGCCGGCGACCGGCCGCGACCAATGGCGGCGGCCGGCGGCGGCGGCGGCAGCGACCGGCGGCGGAGATCGACGAACGGCGGCCGGCGACCGCGACGGTGTACGGCGACCGCGGCCGGCGACGGCGGCCGTAGACCGGCGGCCGGCGACGGCGGCCGGCGGCCGTCGACGGTCGGCTTTTAGCGAGGCGGCGAGTGGTAATCGCGTCGGCGACGATGGATGGTGGTTTCAAAAGTGTTCCAAAAAGTGTTCCCAAATCCCAGAAGCAAGTTTTTTTTGTTCCTTCAAAAGTGTTCTTTGGCACAAAAGTGTTCCGCGGAACACTTTCGGAACACTTTCGAACCATACGCGTTTCTGCTCCAAAAGTGTTCCCGGAACACTTTTGGAACAGAAACAGTTTCCTCAGCCACCATCCATACGCAGCCTAAAAGGCTCTCCTGAATGAGCCAATCCAGTAAGGGGAGGTCCTGTAGATCCTATAGAACTTGTGGTGGAGCTTGCACCCATGGAGATCCGCACCTTTGTTATAAGCTTTGGCTCTTAAGAAGGGGCCTTTCAAGCGTAAGAAATGCAGTGCAAATGTGAGTCCAAAGATTTTTTTTTTTTTTCCAGACAATCAATTAACCGTGCCGGGGGACACTATAGAAGGCCATCCTGAATGGTGCTCACTTGAATTTGAAAGGATAAGGCATATGTTGTATGAGAAAAAAATCAGACATCATCTTACTCAGCCCCTCTCCCTTCTCTGGTTTTAATTTCCAAACCCCTGGCAAATTCCTTCTCCAATAAGCAGGTCTTCTCAATGGAATGACTTCCTGTGTACCAGCAAGACATTGTTTTTCATTTCACCAATCAATCCTGAACACAACAGGCCTCATAATAGATGTAACATTCCATAACCATCACTTCTAGGTTAAGAAAGCATCGTATTTAGCCCCAAATCACATACGCAATTTCGTCTATTATATGGCATGAGCTAGGAGATCACATTGTGTAGCTGAGTCCGTGCAAGTGATATTGCGATGGATCAAGTCCAAACTGCCTATATATTTGAGAAACCAGTTAGAGCAAAAAAGTTCGGCATGGCAGCCTTCATTCTCTCCTTTCTGGTAGCTCTTTCGTTGTCATGGGATTGGTATGTACATTTTCATTCGAATTTTGTGTTTCCTTTGAGTTTCCTCCTAAAGAAAAGGGTACCTTCAGTGGCGGCCCAAGCCAGGGCCGTGCTCCTCCGCCTTCTGTGCTTCAGACGTTCTACTGACTGTTAATTATGATCGTTCATGCGTTATAAGATTAAAACAGCCTTATGATCCGCCAGAAGAATTCAATATAGGATTCAAGGAAAACTTGGGGACTCATTTAAACGAATACAGATGCATCGAAGGAGCTACTTCTTGCCCTTACGATATATGTTATGCCAATTCTTCCCCTTCACACGTAAAAACGGAAAAAGATATTTGTGACCACTATATCAAGATGATGAAACATCATCGTGTTATCTTAAGATGTTGCAGCTAAAGACAAAAACCTTTACTATTCAAATAATAATAGTAAAAGACAGCATGGTGAAAGAACTGATAATCTTGATTTTTCATGAAGTGAAGAGAGATCAACTACCTGTTACACTTACCATACAAAAGTACAAACATGAACATAGTGCCTCTATTATAATTAACGGGACGGCATAGTTATGCCAACTTGAGCATGGTTGTAAATTGGGAGCAAAGGAATGTAGTTAAATCTCAATATATGACAATTGCGTTGGGGAGACAAATTGAAATGGCTTTAGTTTTAAACTGACAGCAACCATTGAGTAAGCCCACATTATCACAAGCTTACATTTATATCCGTTGTCTTCGCATCCACCACCACTAAGACCGCTCTCTTATCTGTTATTTCCAATTCCACTGCAAGTGAGTCCCTAATGTCTTCCGCATTGATGAAAAACACTTTTGACAATTGCGGCCATGAAAATCAGTCACATGGAATCATATCACAATTGCGTGAAAGTTGAAACTAAGTCAACTCCTTCCTCAACCGCTCCCTTCCATTAGTCACTGCAAATGAAAGATGTTAATTAAAGTGATGCCCACAGTATCAACAATTTGGGACCCAGTAATACAAGTCTAAAAAACAGAACACCGATTTGAACTGGATGAATAATCTGAAGATAACCCAAGAGAGAAACCAACACAAGCAAAAAAAATTGTAATGTGCAGTTTAAGTAAGTAATTTTGTCATTATGAACAATAGTGGATGCAGCACTTGGCTTGGGCATACAGATAGCTATCCTCAACAAAAGCCAATAAGCTAATCAAGAGCACAACTCCAGCCTAATAAAAATCCAAAGAGGTGACTGCTGATCGATCTGAAAAACTTCATGCAACCCACAAAATACAACCTGTCTGAGAGATCTTCATGACCAAGCGAATGTGTTTATAAATATAAGTTGAAGTTCCTGCACTAGGCAATTCTGAAGAGAAAACTGAGGAAGGCCATTACAGGTACTTCGCTATCCTTCATTTGCAGCTATATGACTGACCTTACATTTTAGAGGCAGCATGAGGAAAAGAACTCCACCAGCAACCCTTATGACTAGTACCGCGACATCAGAACATTAGTCTAGTACATAACTGGGAAGGGATGCACATTCTCCTAAACAAAACGTGAATGAAAGGATTAGTTACATTGTTGTTGAGGATGTATCATAACCGAATTATTATTCAAGAAAGATTAAAGATATTACCTCTCTGGACATTATTATGACGTTTCGGTTCCAAATTTTCTTGCCGTTGGCTAAGGAAGAATGCCGCATGCAATAAACAATAACCATCTCAAAGAGATGGACTTGCATATCCAGGCGGGCTAGACCCAGCAAAAGCCACCAAGAATTTGCCACTGAGTGGAGAATTACTTGAAACTTATAAAGTTTATCGATATCAAGTTGAAGCCTGAGAAGCAACTTTCATCTCTTCTTCTTTTAAGAAGTTCCCCGGGTCATTATTGTGGCCACCAATTTCAACCTTATAAAAATCACTTAAAACAGTGGACACGGGTAACCATCCAAGCCTAACTGCACTTTCCAGAATCTTTTCTGCTTTTTCCATACTTCCTGCTTTGGCAAATCCACAGACCAAAGTACTACATGTAGTCACACTTAGCTTACGTTTGCGCTCTCCTATCTTATCAAGTATCATCAAAATTTCCGGAAAACTTACTTTTTCACACAATGTAGCCAAAAGATCATTATAGACACCTACACTAATGGTAAAGCCCTTGACAAGCAATTCATCAACAAGCTCAATAGCTTTTATCAAGTCACCTTCCTTGCAATAAGCATCGACCATCACTGAATAGATTACTTCATCAGGCTCAATCCCTCGGCTCACCATCTCCTCGAAAGCAGCAAATGCTTTGAGTCTGTTCCCAGCGCTGCTCTGACCATTTATTAGCGAAGTATAAGTCACGACGTTTGGTGTCAGATTCCGCTGTTGCATCTTGATGAAGAGATCCTCTGCTTCACGTAACATTCCTGCCTTACAAAAATAATCAATGAGAATGGTATAGGTCACATGATTAGGTGCAATTTGCCTATCAACCATAACTTCCACCAGATTCTCAGCTTCACTCAGCTTTCCCAACTTCCTGAAGCCATCAATTACAGCGTTGAAAGAAACAGTAGATGCAAAGCCTTTGTTCATCATATCATTAAACAAAGAAAGAGCCTTCTCTACATTGCCTTCTTTGAAGCAACCATCGATAAGGGTAGAATAAACAAAGCTATCAGGTTGAACTCCCAGGGATAGCATCTCATCAAATAAATGGAATGCCTCACCTAAATTGCCAGATTTAGAATATCCATCTATGATTGTGGCATAGGTCACTCTATTAGGAGCCAAACCTCTAGCCGAAATTCCATCAAACAGCTTCCTAGCTCCACCAATGTCTCCTAACTTACAAAGACCATTAAGCAACGCATTGTGAGTGACAATGTTAGGATTGACACATCTTTGACCCATCTCCTCAAGGAGTTGAAAAGCATCTGCTAGTTTACCCAGTTTAGACAAACAAGATATAACAGAATTGTAAATAAAAATATCAACCACTATGCCCTTTTCCTGGAGCTCAGAAAAAACTTCCATTGCTTCTTTTAGTTTCCCATTCTTTGAAAGTCCTTGGATCAACAGTCCATAAATCTGTACATCTGGGAGCACTTGCCGCTCAAGCATGACCTTAACAATTGTGAATGCTTCTCCAACGTCACCTCCTTTACAATGACCATCAATAAGAGTCGTGCAGATAACACCATTTGGTACTACACCACAGTCTATCATCTCCATGAAGAATCTGCCAGCTGCCAGCATATCTCCTGCCTTACAATACCCACTGACAAAAGCCCCATAAGTATATTCGTTAGGCCTGAACCCCTTCTCCGACATTTCAACTAAGTATAGCGTTGCTTCTTCCATCTTGTTGGCTTTGCAGAGCCCCATGATAAGAGAATTATAACAAAAAACATCAGGTGAAATCCCTCTTTCCTTCATTTCCTCAAAAATTCTCTTTGCATCTTCATATTTATTTTGTTCAATGTGGCCCTTGATTAGAGTCGTGTAAATAATTGTATTTGGTTTTACATTTGCGCTAATCATATCATCCAAAAGGCCTTTAGCTGCTTGGAGATGTCCACTGAGGCATAGGCCCTTTATTATCACAGCATAGGTGTAAACTGAGGGTAGCAAGTTTCTACTTTTCATCTCAATCAACATCTCACGAGTCTTAACCATGTTTTGCTTCCTACAGTATTCCTCTATCAGTGGATTATAACTCTGAGTGTCGGGGCTTGTGCCCACAACAGTCATCTCTTTGAGCAGAGTATTTGCCTTCTCCACGTCACCACTCCTACAAAGACCAGCGATGAGTACATTGTATGTGGGAAGCTTCAACCTTAGACCACGGTTAACCATCAAATCTTTGATTCTGAAAGCCTCGTCAACATCACCTTCTTTCATGAACCCATCCAACAAAGCTGTGTAGGTAATTTGTTCAGGATTTAATCCAACATGGAACATTTCATCAAGTAATGCTTTTGCCTCTCTCGACCTCCTGTGCTTACAAAACCCATTGATGAGTATGGTGTAAGTATATCGATCGGGCGTAAAACCCTGGCCAGGCATAGCCTTGAGCAAACATAAAGCGTCATCTAGGAGCCCAGATCTGCACAGTCCTCCAATCATTACGTTGAATATAACTAAATTCGGGGTACATCCCTTCGTCTTCATGTCAGAAAGCACCTGTTTAGCCCCCTCAGCATCGTCCACCTTGAAGTACGCAGTGATGAGACTAGTATAGGTGTAAACGTCAGGAACGACACCGGCCTCCAACATGCCTCCGTAAACCTTCCAAAACAGGGGCATTTTATTGGCCTTGCACAAATCCTTGAGCAGCGTATTGCAACACACTAAACTAGGCACGAGCCCACCGTCGACGGCACCGAAAAACACGGAGTAAGCTTCGCCCAAAAGCCCTCTCCTTTTGTAAACACTGATGGCAATCTCAAAAACCGCAACATTACCTCTACTAAATTGACGGTAACTCCAAAGCAAAGAGTCTAATATCTGGGACACCGGCGCGCCGGTATCGATCATCCGGTCGGCGACGCCATGGGCGAGAGGAAAAAGCATAGAATTGCAGAGAATGACGGAGAGAATCGAGAAGGAATGCAAGTTCTGGGGCACGCCCAGAAAGGAATCGGACCAGCAGAAGAAGCTGAGGAGGCGTTTGGGGTCGAGTACCTTGTTGTCGCGAAGCACGGATAGCACCACATCGGGGTTGAGCTTCTGGGGAAGGTCGGAGGAACGTAGGAGGAGCTCCCAATCATTATGAGCGAGGATGGTGGCGATCTCGCTCGCCGTCCGGTTGAGCTGAGAATGCGAGGGGATTGGGGAGGTGGAAAGTGATCGGACGCACTTGAGGCTAGCGAGTCTGGATGATATTGACATGGGCCAACGACAAGTTTGATCCTTGGAATCCGCGCGAGCGACGATACGAGTGTGCCTCTGCTCTGCTGAGGTCGGGGATGGCCACTGAACCAGAGGAACAACAGTGACGAGAGGGGGAAGAGACGATGGAGACGGCGGGGCGTCGGTGGGCTTTCGGCATGGGCCGTCATAGCTGGGCTTGGTTCTTGGTCATTGGGCCTTGGAATACTCGATAACT
Source organism: Rhodomyrtus psidioides (assembly GCA_021437785.1). Taxonomy (NCBI): domain Eukaryota; kingdom Viridiplantae; phylum Streptophyta; class Magnoliopsida; order Myrtales; family Myrtaceae; genus Rhodomyrtus; species Rhodomyrtus psidioides. Next base: position 3,191,984 of record JAILYB010000059.1, on the reverse strand, counting down.
CTCATCCTACTTTCGATTCACTCATATGTGCCGGCCCAAGTCCAGAGTCTATTTTGCACGAACAATCTCTCTCTTAGGCGGGCCTTATAAATGCACAATTCACTTCTAAAAGGTCATAAAAAGTTGTGATTTAGATCAATCAAGGCACATGTTATGTACGGTTTGGGAGTTCCCCCGCAATCAAATGATATTAAGAAATTGCACGGTTAAGAGAGCGGTTCGTTGTTGTCACGATTCATGCGTGTTGGCGCCCGCAATTAGGTTCGACGAATTCGACTTTGGGCAAACTAATTGTCCCAGTAATTAAATTAGAGTACTTAGGAGGAGGAGGAGAATGCATCCCAAGCAAATGGAGCACTTACACGAGTTTTTATTATGTCAAAGGAAGGTGTGTTTAGGAGATTGAATACATGGGCAATGACTAAGTTGATCGATAACGTAAGTCCTAGGTAGCGAAAAAAGAAAGTCGTCGGATCGTGCGTGTACGTGCACGGGCCTAGTTCCATGTGAGGAATGATTAGCATTCTCATGACATCTTTTTCAAAAAAGTTATCTTAGTTATTGGTTAAAAGTTCTTAATTGAGTTGGTCATTTTGATTTCTCGAGTGCATGTTAATTACATGAATGGTATCGAATAATTATATCGAATCAAACACTTCAAATTCAAACTGAGATAAATAGTTGTTAATATCTAAAGTGATTTCGAAATCCCAACAATACTTCGATATTTAAGTATCCCTTTCCACATAGTAAGCGATTTTTCGGCTTCACAATATCCAAACCCAAGCACGCGAGTTTTTTTTTTTTTTTGTATGCAATATGCTTAAAGAGTCTCAGAAAATACTATAATTAAATTTAAAAAAAGGCGCAAATTCATGAAAGCAACTATGGACAGGGAACATTATAAAGTATAACTCGTAGTTTGGTTGATCAAAATGATTAAATTGTAATTCTAAAGAGGAAAAGATTAGATGAATTTTGAATGGTAAAGTGAGCGAGCGACACGCATGCGCCCCCCAAAAATACTCCTTTCATAACATCTTGTTTTAATATATCTCATTCGAACCGGAGAATAATTAAAAACATACATATGTATATATTATAATAAGCTATTCCAATTTACCTACAATTAGGGATTAAGGGTACGAATGATATTCTGTTTCCGAAAGCCATTTCTAGCCCGAGATATATTTTTTTGTAATTTTCTATCCCATGTACGAGTTTCTACGCAGGTAAACGCGTTTGACAATATCACACGACTTTTATTTCCGAAACAGAAATTCATTCGGCAACAACATAAAATTTTTACTATTACCGACCGCCGACAAACGGTGGACGACTACTGGCGAGACCGGCTACCAACAAAAGCGTGGAGTGGCAAACGACAGTCGGAGACGGGCGGACAAAGGCCAAGGGACGGCGGACAGGAGGCTACAGACCGGCGAAGACGATCGGCGGATGAGGGCCGGAGACTGAGGAACAAGCGACCGGCGATAGGGACACGAGAAAGGGGGAGAGAGCGATTGAGAAGAATTCTTATTTTTATTTCTATTTTTTCTTAAATAGAAAATGTTTACTTCTCATTTCTTTCCAAACCTATTTCAAGATTAAAAGTTTGTCGCATATATTGCGTTACCAAACGATTCTCTATTCCAAATATGTTATAAGGAATAGAAAAAAAAAATAGAATGTTTATCACGCGCGTCCTGAGGTAGAGTAGAAAAAACGCGTCCATGATCGGCATAAAGAGATAATGAAGATGTATTATTATGGCCAAGAAATATAGATGAGAAGAAGACGGAAGCCATCTCAACGCCAGATCTAAATCAGACATAATTACTTGATGTCATGTACGAGTGGGACTAAGGTGGCACCTAGACTAGATCGATCTATATGTGGATTTAATTAAGCAAATGGATAAGGGCGGTGACGGCGATTGAATTCAAAGTGCAAGTGCAACGCTAGTGATGTCATGGGGCCCCATCTTCGACCTTTGGGCAATTAGCAATTAGCAATTAACAATCGACAATCATGTTGGGTTGCTGGGATTGAGGAAGCTCCTCCTCCTACCCCCTACCCCCCTACGACCCCAAAGTATGCATTTGGCAAAAAAAATTCACGGATCGACCATGATCGTGAAATTGTTGAACGTGTCTTGGAGTTGACCAAGATAAACAAATTAACAATGTTTCGGGTGGACCGCCCACTCAAAATGGTCGATCACAAATGTCGAGACACGTGGACATGGTCTTGGCTGGTTTATGAAAAACGTGATAAGTCATTCTAAGAATGACGTGACGTGACGTGACGTGCGCGTACCCAAAGTACATCGGATTCATATAATATTTCTATCCAGGTCATGGCCATCGAGTTTAAATGATACCGAAAGCTTACCTTCGGATGGCTCGACAATCGACATGGACAATGTTGTCTTAACCGGGGATGTTAGTCGAAACCGCACGAACATTGAGCTCCTCAACTTGGTATTGAACATGTTTGGTGGAACTACTCCGCCGTTCTCGAAGAGGTGCGATGAGATAATTAAAAAAGCTCATATTTATTTTTTAAATTTTTTTTATTTTTTTTTTCCATATGTGTCAAATGGATAAATCAGAACAAATATGGTCCGACCCATATTGACCTGTCTGACCCATTTTGATCCATATTCAATGACCCATACCTACCAGATCCGCAACTGACCCATACCCGACCTGACCCATTATCACAAAATCACAATAATATTCTCAGAAAATAATATTACTAAAATACTTCCATACAATAAAAAATCTAGTGAAATTTTTTAAGCGACTAGGAACAACAACGACGATCAGGATCGGGACCGGCGACCGAGGTCGGTGATAGGGGACAGGGCCGGTCCTGGTCGCCGGTGATAGGAATCGTGCCCCAATTCCAGAAATATAATCTAAGCAAACAATACGCAGTAGCAGAATATAACGATAAAATAACAGAATTAGAATAAGCACACCAGAGAATTTGTTATCGAAGTTCACCCAAACCTGAGCTACGTCTCCGCGCAAAGACACTATGTGAATCCACTAGTCTTCGAGAAAAGTAGGAATACAACTGACGATCTTCTCACAAGATCGAAGGAAAAGAAAACGAGAACACTCAAGAATGTCGTTATAGTATCTCTATTTGCTACTTTGTGTATTCTGTCTGCTCTTGCGCTTTCTGTCTGTTCTTCTATCTGCTCTCATCTTCTGACGGTTACAACCTATATATTCTTAATAATAAGGTGTATCTTTTGACCTAGAAGAAAATGAAAGGACAAAAGACAAAAATAAATCTTAATAATATCTTTTGATATATTTTGGCTTCACGCCAACCGCCGGCCCCGATCCCGATCGCCCGCCTCCACCTCTGGACCGGCCCCGAAGCCTCGGCCTCGGCCCCAGCCCCAGGCCCTGCCCCGATCGCCAACCCCGACTCCGGCCCCGATCCTAGCCCCGATCACGATCATTGGCCCTGGTCCTAATCGTCGGCCCAGTCCCGACCTCAGCCCTCGCCTCGGCCCAAGTCCCAACCCTGGTCCCGATCGCTAGCCCTGTTACCGATCGCTGTCCCCGATCCCGGTCGCCGACCCCAGTCCCAACCCCAACCCAGATCCTGATCCCGGCCCTAGCCCCGATCCCGGTTCACCGACCCAAGTCCCGACCCCGATCCCAGTTCTTCGACCCCAGTACCGACCCAGATCCCGATCTCGGCCCTAGCCCCGATCTCGGTTCGCCGACCCCAGTCCCGACCTCGATCTCGGTTCGTCGACCCCAGTCCCGACCTCGGTCCCAGCCCCGATCGCCGGCCCTGGCCTCAGCCCCGGCCCTAGCCTTGGCCTCAGTCGTAGGTCTCGGTCCCGCCACCTACCCCGACCCCGGTCTCGATCGCCGGTCCCGATCGCCGATCCCAAGTGGATCATTTTTAACCCATCATATTTTTCTTCAAGTTTGTTGAACCCATATTTAGTAAGCCCCCTAAAAACTACAATCCATGTATGACCCATTTTATACAAAATATAGGCTAAAAACATGTCATTGACCCATATTGACAGCTCTAGGCACGTGGGAGGAGATCAATATTCAAGAACTAGCGGAGCACCAGGTCTGGCCGAGATCGATTTGGTGGATGAACGGTTGGTTGTCAACATCTAAACGCGCATCCATCCTCTCAACTCGCGTTGTTTAATCTTTTATCATGACCAAGCCAACTACGACTTACTTGCAGTGGGGATGAGAGATGGGAATTAGCAAAATCAGATATTAAAAATTGTCGTGCTAGTAAAACTCGGGGATTGAGAGAAGATCTATTGAGGAAAGGAAACACCCTCTTCTCTTCTGAAGTTGGATTAAGAAGGAATGGGACATATTGTCTTTGTCATCACATTTGATACTTAGAACTTGAGAATCATTCATCCAATGCGGGACTTGTCATGTCACGTCACTGTAATCTATAATTTGGGAAAAATGTGGGGTTTGCCCTGAACAATTAATTAACCCCGGAGGGATGGAGGCTAAGGCTGCGTTTGGTAACGTTTCTGTTTCTGAGAATATATTTGGGTCAGAAATATTTTTTTGTGTTTCTGCTCCCAGCTACGATTTTTTGGAACAGAAAGACGTTTGGTAAGTTAAAAAAAAAATACTTTTCTCACTAAAAGGAATGATCGACGGTAACGGCGGCATGCGACCGGTGGAGGCGATCGGCGGCGACGACCGGCGGCGGTGGCGACTGGCTGCGGGGGCCTGCAGCGGCGGCGGCCGGCAGCGGCCGGGTGGTGGTCGTGGTGGCGGAGGACGGCGGTAATGGCTTGCACGAAAGTGTTTCAAAACTCAGAAGCAAGTTTTTTTTTTTTGTTTCTTTTTTTAGGGTCAAATGTGTTTCTTTTTTCAAAAGTGTTTCCCATAACACTTTTGGAACAGAAACACTTTCCTTAGAGCGTTACCAAACGCAGCCTAAGCCTAGTCCGATCCCATTGTCTTTCCTCCTCTGCCGGCCATCGAATTATATATCTCTCTTTCTCTCTTTTTTTTTTTTTTTTTTGAGCTCGTGAAATACCAAAAACAGGGCAAGTAATCGCAGCGTGGTGGGCACTCGGATTCTCCATGTTGGCACGAAAGTGGCTTCAGCTTTGATTTCCATTGCCACGTGACCATCACATTTGCCCATGCTCCATGCTCCATCGTACCCTGTCTCTGTCTCTGTCTCTGTCTCTCTCTCCTTCTCATTTCTCGCGGGTGTTTTTCCTCGCTACAGTGCAGTACAGAACACGCCATTTCGACGAGCCAGCCAAGTCGCTCTTCCTTCTCGACACCTCCATTTTCTTTGTTCAAAAACACCATACCAATTGCACGTGTCATCATCTGCACTCCACCCATAGCTTATTCATAGTAGCTTCGCATGATGGGCGGGCGCCACCGTTTTGAGGTCATGAATCCAACCCGACCCGAATTCGGGTTAATGTCGCCCACAAAAATAATAATAATAATAATGTGCTTCTTAAATGCTCCTCGTTACACAAGCTTCCCGCTGCATAGAAGAACCGCGACGAGGATCAATTTTAAACTAGTGGTGACAGATTGATGAATAAAGATCACGTGGTAGTTGAGATTTGACAGAATTTGTTCTGTTCATCCATACAATCAAATCTTTGTACCCATAAATCAAGCTTCTAGGAAAGAAAATGATCTGAGGAGCGGTTGTCAATCAATTAAGATTCCTCAAGAAATTTACGATAATATCTTTTAGATCGTAGGTTATTCGATGTAACTTAGGAATGAAATATTTAACTAGATCATTAATCGTTAGTGAGAGATATTTTATCAAATAAACATTCATAAAAAGTTATAATAACGATGAGAATTGCTTGATGATCATGAATATATATCGTCACAAATAACTCAAGTCGAGTCTGCTTCTGTCTAAAAACTCGCATCCACGAGAGTATAAGCATTTATCAGATTGTAAATAAGGCGTAATGATATATTCGTAGAATATCCTCAGAGTAATTCATAAAATATTTTCAACGTATTATAACAGGTTTTTTTTTTTCCTTCCGAAATCTGATATAATTTCTCAACGCTTTTAGCTTCTTCAATGTTATCCTGAACTTTTGATAAATATTCAATATGATCCCTAGACTACATTAGAAAATTCAATGTTATCTTTCCATGAATTCGAGTTCACATTTTTTTTATAGTTCGGAAAATAAATTGAATATGTATTATAAATTTAAGGACGATGTTACATCCGGAGCTAAAATTTATGATTTGCGTCAATTTTTTTTCTGACAAAAAAAAAAGAAAAAAAAAGGTGGGAAAAGTAACCCCGGTTAGAGTCCCAACCACACTCCCAACTTGCCCGTTACTCCCCGCGACAAAACAAAGAAGGGACCCACCCAAATTTCCCCACATTATAGGCCCCTGACCAACCGCACCCCGACATGCGCACAGCAACGAGAAAAGGCAACTTCGCTCCCACCGCCTGCAGCCGGTCTCATAAAGCACTCCAACTGGTGACTGTCGGTTACCGGGGTGGTTGAGGAATTGACCGCGGTTGAATAATTGCGCTTCGAGTCACACAAACTCAGAGGAGAGAGAAAGAGTTGGACTGTGGCACCAGCAGCTGCAAGCGACCTGAACTCAGCAAAAAACAGAAGAAGGCCATTACCCAGCCCAGCAGAGTTCCAAGTCCCACCCGCAAATTCCAATATTCTTCGACGAACCAATCACCAGCGATCTCACGGTCTCCTTTGCCTTCTCCCCTCTTCCTTTCTTGTGTTTCCAGTCCAAGTAGCAGGTTCCTGATTCAGAGGACGACGAGGAGCTCCGAGCACAAGCCCTTCCGTCCGATACTCTCCAGTTCTTGCTTATACCTAGTGTACTGCGCTACTTCTCCTTCGACCTCAACCTGAATTGGAGCGGCCTCAGGTGATGGATTGAGCGGGCTGAGTGGAGCTCAGGGGGGTTCTTATCGTCGTGTCTGACAGTGACGACCCTTTTGGCGGGAGATGAGAGATCTGTGCCGCGACCAGATAGAAATGGCGTCGGGGAATGCCAGGGTAGAGGGCCTAGCTGGTAATTCCTACTTTTCCCGCCCCTGTTTTGCCCGGCGAAGTTGAGGTACGCTCCTTGAGATCTGAACTGATCGTGACTTTTTGTGCTTTTTGCACTTGGCAGACGCTGGAACTGCGCTCTACAATGAGCTCTGGCAAGCCTGCGCTGGTCCTCTCGTCGCCGTCCCTCGTCAAGGCGAGCGTGTTTTCTATTTTCCCCAGGGCCACATCGAGCAGGTTAATTACCTCCCTCAGAATACTGGTCCCTTCTTTGATGAACAACACAAGTACAAGGAGTAGTCCTGCTTTGATTAGAGGTTGCAGTTAATGACCAACTCAACTGATTTTGCTTTTTGTGTTTGGTTTTAGGTCGAGGCCTCCACCAATCAGTTCGCCAACCAGCAGATGCCCCTCTATAATCTTCCCTCAAAGATCCTTTGTCGTGTCATCAACGTCCAATTGAAGGTTGGTATCAATCGTCAGCTGAGCTCCTACTCATTCGGGTCCTGTTCTGCCGAAATCCATTCCATTCGACTGTAACTTGGTCGACTGGTTGCTTGTCGTTCACTTAGTCCATCTCTTGGCTTTGCAGGCTGAACCAGACACTGATGAGGTGTTTGCGCAAATAACCTTGCTTCCCGAGGTAAACGTAAGTGACGATTCATTGTTTCGACGTGTATAATTCGAGTATATTCATCCTAACATTCGAGCTGCTTCTTCAATTTCAGCAAGATGAGAACTCCCTGGACAAGGAACCTCCTCCTCCCCCTCCTCCAAGATTCAAGGTGCATTCTTTCTGCAAGACCTTGACTGCCTCGGACACCAGCACTCATGGTGGATTCTCAGTGTTGAGACGTCATGCGGATGAATGCCTTCCACCCCTGGTGAGCATGTCCATCTGCTCATATATGGAGAACCTGAACTTCTTTCCTACCAAACAATCCGGGCACGCTCTCTAATTTATTGCCTTTCGTCCTAACTGTCACAGGACATGTCCAAGCAACCTCCTACACAAGAACTGGCTGCCAAGGATTTGCATGGGAATGAATGGTGTTTTCGGCACATATTCCGGGGTACGAATTGATGATTTTGATACTTGGCTATTATAGCGACTATGCAAATGTGCTAGGGAATTGTTCTGGGTTTGGGATTCTTATTGCGTCAATATACCACATCTTTTATCAGCCATTAAACAACCAAATTTGTTGTTCCCCTCATCATGGTTTACCTTGTTCATCTGGTATGATATTGCCAGGTCAGCCAAGGAGGCACCTACTGCAAAGTGGTTGGAGTGTTTTTGTGAGCTCCAAAAGACTTGTGTCTGGGGATGCATTTATATTCCTAAGGTGGCTATATTGTCTTCAGAATTATTTTTCCATGGTTTATGTGGCGACAAAACCCAAACATCACCGATGTATGTAATGCAGGGGTGAAAATGGGGAACTTCGTGTTGGTGTTCGACGAGCTATGAGACAGCAACCCAACGTTTCAGCATCAGTCTTATCTAGCCACAGCATGCATCTTGGTGTCCTTGCTACGGCATGGCATGCCATTTCTACCGGAACTATGTTCACTGTTTACTACAAACCTAGGTCAGTACGTTGCATCGGATACTTGAATGTACGCATGGTCAAGAAGAAACTCTTGGTTTTCCATTTAGATATTGTGATGTGAACTTTTTTAACCAAAATAATTTTGTACTTCATAATTGGTTCTAGATGCAGACGTTTAACTGGTCAATTAGAACACTATGCTTTATACTCCAATTCGCAAGGTGTTTACCTAATCAGCTTTGCAATTTTGACTCTTGCATACGATTGTCATTCTCTGGTTGTATGCTCCTTTAAAGAGGAATTTTTCACCACTCTATGGGCTTTGTATTCATATATATGAGTGAGGTGTGATCAGATAGGATAGTCCTGGGTATCTTATGCGTGAGGTTGACTAACTTTTTTAACTTACGCCTGTCACTCCCCTTAAAATAAGGGGGGAAATTAGTACCAGGACATGCACTGACAGACGAAACTCAAACCTCCGACTTCCGTTGTCCCTTTTGGAGGAGGGAGATGGAAAATATTTTGACCTACCTTGTGGTGGGTGAGATGGAAAGAAACTGTTCCTTTAACAGTTTTGTGAGATAACTGTGTTTGCTTTGACATTTTTTAGTCCAATTTTTTGACATATTTGATCACACTGTAATATAGTTGCTATACAGTTTGTTCTACAATATGTGTCGCCATGTAATTGATTTTGTTGTGATACTTAGATATGCACCTGCCCTCTGTAATGGCTTTGCTATGGCAAAGCCTAGCAACTAATATGGCCTTTACGTGGTTGGACCAGTCACGTGGAAATTAGATTTTTCGCTAGTCTAAAAATTATTTGACCCTTTTCTCAAGTGAAATTGTCAAGTTGCTTGAGTGTGTTGTTGTTATGTTGTGTTAACCGAATGCTCTGTAACAAATATGTTGTCTTAGGATAAGCCCTGCTGAGTTCATCATCCCTTATGATCAGTACATGGAGTCTCTTAAGAAGAATTACTCCATTGGAATGAGATTCAAAATGAGATTTGAAGGGGAAGAAGCTCCGGAGCAGAGGTATAGAACTTGTTCCTAAATGAGATCTCAAGTATTCTTTTCAATGTTGCTATGTTTGAGATCGACAGAATGTGGATTTAGCTTTCAAGGCCAAAAGTACCAATGTCATTGTATGAATACGATGTATGCTTGCCTCAATAGTAGGGATCAATTTAATTTCTCCCACACAAAACAACCCCACACCTACACGCTATCAATGCCTGAGATTCTGCTACTTATTCGTTATCTGTTAATTCTTGTATTCTCCTGTTGATATTAGGACCCTTTTTTTTTTTTTTTTGCACAAAAGATATTAGGACCTTACACGGCTTGCTAGTGAGGATTTTCTGTGTCTAACAGTCTCAGAGTTAGCTATTATAAACTCACTAAAGCAAGATGAGTTGGTTGATATTGTTAATGTGTACCTTTGTGACTTATTAAACAGTTGAATGGTTCTGTCCGTTCCTTCCCCCCATCTCTCCCCCCCCTCTTTCTGCAGCTCCTTTCATTTTCATTTAAGATGTCTATTACTTGGGCATTTGAAAATCACATAGGTTTACTGGGACAATAGTTGGCATTGAAGATGCTGACCCAAAAGTGTGGCAAGATTCAAAATGGAGAAGTCTCAAGGTAGTATTTTGATTCCTGGCCTTATGGTGTTGCTGGCATGGTTCCCACTCAAAATGTCTATGCCACTTTTTCAGGTGAGATGGGATGAGAATTCTGGCATACCTCGTCCAGAAAGAGTATCACCTTGGAATATAGAACCTGCTATGGCTCCTCTTGCTCTAAACCCTCTTCCAGTTTCCAGGTCTAAAAGGCTTAGGTCAAGCATTTTGCCCTCGTCTCCCGAATCTTCAGTTCTTACTAGGGAAGGTACAGCTTTTGTTGCTCTTGTTAGTGTAATGTCCGTAACTTTATAGGTTCAGGACCTGTTGACTGACTTTACATATGTAAAGTAGCTGCAGACCCTTCATCTTCAAATGGATATTCGAGGGTCTTGCAAGGTCCAGAATCATTGACCTTGAGAGGAATTGCCACCAATAATGATTTTGATGCCCTGGAGAAGTCTGTAATGTTTCCACCTTCACTGGGGGAAGAAAAGATTGATATGCTTTCTGCTTCTAAACGACACGGGGAGACCTTGATGACTTCAAACAGGAGGGGGCCAACCTGCGCTGATTTACTATCAGGTTTTGGTGGAGATACTGATGTCTCCCATGGGTTCAGCTTCTCCTCTGAACAATCTTCCGCAGCTAATCCAGCGAGGAAACAGTTAGTAGATCAGGAAAGGAAATATCATATAATCGGGAATTCATGGTCCATGATACCTTCTTCTCTATCGCTTAACTTGCCAGAATCTAATAGGTACACTTCTTTACATGGAAATGATACGCACTCTCCACGAGGTATTGGTCAATATAGCGGGTCCAATGAATATCCAGTTGTTCATGGCCAGAGAGTTGAGCGGCCACATCAGAATTGGGTGATGCGTCCACCCACCTCACCTCATTTTAATTTTCCTCATGCAAGTGAGTCAATCTTGAAGTTTCCCTTGGAGCAACAGGATGAAGCCTCAAAAACAAAAGAAGGCAACTGCAAGCTCTTTGGAATTCCTTTGGCCAGCAATCCTGTTATGCCTAAGTCTGCTCTCTCAGATAGAAGCAGGACAAATGTGTTAATAGACCATATGCATTCCCCTTCATGTCAAGCTCACGGGTTTCCACTGGAACAGCCAACAGAGCCACTAAATGGGGCAAACATTAGAGATGATCTGGTTGCCAATGAGTTGGAGAAGGAGAAGCTGTTCCAGAATAGTCAACCATATAACAGAGATGTCCAACATAAGGTGCAGGGTAGCTCAACTAGAAGTTGTACCAAGGTTGTCATTTTTCTTCAATAATTTTTCCAAGCCGAGGTGACCTTTTTGAGGTTTCTTATGTTAATAAAGTATTTATTCAGGTTCACAAGCAGGGGATTGCACTTGGTAGATCTGTGGACCTAGCCAAGTTCCACAATTATGACGAACTGGTGGCGGAATTAGATCGATTATTTGAATTTGGCGGGGAGTTAATGAATCCGAGGAGCAACTGGCTAATTGTATATACTGATGACGAGGGTGACATGATGCTTGTTGGGGATGACCCGTGGCAGTGAGTGTTTATGTTAAATAATGTTTTGGATTATGTTTCACGGCCTTCAATTTTGATGGCAATCTGCTTGATGCCACTGTTCTTTTAACTGACCAGTTTTATTTTGTTGATTTAGGGAATTTTGTGGCATTGTTCGAAAGATTTTTATTTATACTCGAGAGGAGGTTCAAAAGATGAAGCCAGGGACTATTAGTTCCAAGGATGAGGACAGTTTGATGGTCGATGAAGGGGTGATTTCAAAGAAAATGACTTCGGCTGTGCTGCCTTTGGCATCTGTCCTAAAAAACTGTTAAAATTTTTCTCATCTCTGTGAGGTAATAGCCTCTTTGTATGCTTGAGCTAATTAGTGCATGAAAGAATCCATGCCAGATGATAAAATTATCCTGTTGCTGTCTGAACTAGACAAATCATTGTGAATTTATAATGTTTATGTTCTATCTTTTTAATGCCTTCCATGTGATGTTTATGTGGCATTATGTAAAATGTGATTTTCTCCCTATGTCAGGTCAAAAAAGTCATTGGCTGAGCCTAATCAAGCCGGTATGTGATAAGGACTTTAGTCTGTTATTTGAATGTTTTTGTAAAAATCAGTAAGCAATTGATCTGAATTATTCCATCCTCCAGTTTTGGACAAATGGACTTAGTATTGTATGGTTCTTCAGTCTATTGTACATGGAATTGAATGCGTGTATTCTGTTAGGGGAGCTTCAATAACGAATAAGCTTCACTTTGTACAGAGCTGTTATTGCTGCTACATCTTCATGGGGGACGAAAATGAATGCATCATCCAGTATTTTTAAGTGGATGGTTTTTGTCAGCGATGATAATTGGAACGGTAGGACATGCTCCTTAATCTGATATCCAGTGTCAGTGTCAAAAATAAGCTCATTGTTATTTGCGACGGGACGGTAAACCCATTCATGAACTGTGCAATATCCCCAAAGTTATTTCTCCTGTCCAGCTTCATCCTTATGGTCTCTGCTTTATGATCATATAAGTAGGGGATGCCTGTTAAAGCATTTGTTCGATTTCATGGGATCTTGATTGTTCTAGTCTTTTGTATGGATTTTTCAGAGTGGATATGTGTTAATTCCAGAGACATGAATTTGGGCTTCCAGCTCCTTTGATGGAAATTTTTTCTCCAACCTGTTTGCAGTGGAAACGAATATTATACGTATATCACTAGTTAGTTAGTTACTGAGTTAGCGTCTCCTTGTGTGTGGCTGCAGTTCCCTGATGCTGAAATTCATTGCTGTCCACAAGGACTATACATAATCTTCTTTGTCTATTTTCTCTGTACTTCAGTGACCATTTTCTGCCCGACAAAGCCGTATTTGCATCGCCGATGGTATCCTTAGGATTTGGCTTCAAGATGCATGATAGAGCTTGTATGAGCTTTTAGTTTGGACTTCTTTTATTTATTTGATTGGCTGTTTCTACTGTGGCCTGATATGTCTTCCGCACAGTGTGGTTAATATAAATCCTGTCTTATAGCTCCCTGAGGAGGCCAGAGAGCTTGAGACAGAACTATGGCAAATCAAAAAGGAGAACAATGAGGCTGTTCGTACTCAGCATTATTTAGAAGGTATGGGACTCTTCTTTGCTTGCCTTTGGATTATCCACAAGTTGGATTGTTATGCATGTCATATTTCATTTTGAGAATCAATGCGATTGCATCTAGATGGTTTTAAAATTTTAGTTTGCATTTGGAGCATATTCATCAGCGACTTTAGGGATGATGTCACGAGTGGTTTCTCTACTTTTGCTTGAAATTCAAAACTTTCCATCAAACCTTTTTGCAAAAATGAACTTCCTTTTCACTTCTAAAAGGCATCTTCAACTTCAAAACCGCTAGCTGACCTTCAGACAAGCTCAATTTCTTCTCATTCGCGGCCTCAAGCTCGCTATCAAAGTCACCTAAGTTTTCAAGCAGGCCATAGCCGCTAGATATAGAGTGTCATGGCAATGAACGCTCAACCCACCATATCTAGAGCTCCAGCTCACTCGCGGCATCCATGGCTGCTCGAGCTTCAAACTCACGGCACCCACAGATGCTAGATTGAAGTGTTGTGGCAATGCATGCTCAATCCAGAATCTCATGGCCGCCATAGCTGCAAAGCTCGAGCTCACAGCCATGGCTACTAGATTCAAAATGTTGTGGCACTTGATGCTCGATCTAGAGTCTCATGGCCACTTGAGCTTCGACGTCTTGCAACCATGACAAACAAGCAAGGTGGCATCACGAGAAGGTGGCAAGCGGCGGCTTGGTATTGATAGGGCTAGGTTCTTTCTTTCTATTATAATTTCCTATTTTGCCTATTACTTTATGCATTATGTGCTTTGATTTATTTCATATTTTTCCTACTCATTTAAAACACATCAACTTTTCTGGTCGCTGACTCAACTTTCCGATAGTCCATGTCAAAAACAATCAGTTGGAAAAAATTAAGTAATTAACCAAAGGATGGCTTACGTAACTTCTCAAAAAGTGAAGTGATGATTTTGGGAAAGTCCATTTGGACACTCCACGTAACCTTTTCTTTTTTCAAACAACAGCTTTTGGCTGCTTCAAGTTCACGTCAGCAATTTCTAATCATTAAGTCCATATCAGCAAAATCCTTCATCGGAACTCTGCAAGGATGGAAGATGGCACATTTTATGGATCATTTTGAACCATAAAATAGTAGATGGACGGTTTTGAATTTCGAGCAAAAGTAGAGGGACTACTGGTGACATTATCCCGCCATTTTGTCTTTCACGTTTCTTATTTTTTGTAACTGAGAATCTGCGCATATATGGATGTTGAATAGGCCAGGGGAGTCGAAGTGGATCGCAACTGGGGGAGCTTCCACAGCGAATAGGCTTCACTTTTTATAGAGTTGTTGACTACCTCTTCATGTTGATTGGGTGCTACTTAAGCACATCACCTGCTTCTTGAGGAGAATATTAGCTTGATGCAGCGAGTTCTGGCTGGTTGTTGCTACCATACTTGTGGATGATTGACTATATTTTTATCGTACTGACATTGCGGATTCGATGATGAGTGGAAATGATGGCAAATCAGTTTTCGCTTGTGGTTTTGACAAGGAAGTGGTGCAAGAGGTGATCAAGGGTCGAAGCAAGAGAGAGCCATGCTATGCTATGAGGTTGGCTTGTTTGTTTGTTTGTTTTTGTTTTTGTTTTTATTTTTTTGGTATCGTGTTAGTTTGGACGGACCCGAAGAGCCTTCTGTTTGGGTTTTTCTTTTCGGTGTTCCCGTCAATGTCTTACAAAGGCAATCTTCTTAAAACGTCATGCATTTCTCGGCTTCAGATAATTTCAGATTTCAGGTGGTCGGCGAAGTGTAGGAAAAAAACAACACAGAATTATCTTTGCTCAACCCTGGTTGTATATAGCTTCTTTGGGCGTGTGAACCTATATGAAAAGAATGTATCCACTTGTGCTGTACTTGCATGGCATGACAATGAGATAAGGGAACTTCTGTTCTGACATTCACGGAAAACAGTTACAACCGATGAATCTTTCACATAGTAATTTGAATTGTCAGTGGGAGGAAGAAAAGAGCACACGGAGTTCGGGTTCAAGAAAGCATGGATTCATTCTCTAGTGGAGGTGCCACCATTGCAAATTGAATCGCAGCTCAAATCTACTCCAATCTTTCTTAGGTGTTTCACTTTCACCATGTGATTTGGAGTTTTGACTCATTTGAGCGCGGGGAACACAAGTGCCGATTGGGGAGCAGCATCTCGGTGATTGAATTTGCGTTCTCCAATTTTTGAAAAGTGTCTCGCGGACGATGATTAGCTTTGATGTCTGCGGTCTGTCACCAAAATCCGAAAGAAGCGCTTCGGTTGTCTTGTTAGGTGTCAGAATTAGGGGTTGTATTGGGGGGAAGGACGTTTGCGGAACATATAGTTTTGACTTACGGTTCCACTTGAAAAGGTGGGTGGGAACCTTAATTTTCACTTCTGACACAAAAGAATATAATATTTTTCTTAATTGTGGGAAACGATCGATTTTAATAAGTAAGAATGGAAGGTACTACGTACGCCATGCGGTGGTGACTGATGACCCGTGCACGTAACGTAAGCACCGGTCGAGCCGCATCAGACTTTGCAGTTCTCCGGGAGCCACGTCGCCTCCCACACCACACCAAAGCGAGAAAAGAAAGAAATATCTGTCTGTAAGTGGGAATGGGAATGGCCGAAACAGCACGCAAAAGAAAGGGCGGAGACGCTTCATCTGTCCGTATTTGCCCATCATTAGATTAACAGAAAATCATTCACGGGGATATTTTTGTCAGGATTGGGATTGATGGACGAGAATTCACGAGAAACAATAAAAATATCATTTTTTTTGGAGTTTGGAGGATAAGAGTGACGACAGCCGAAAATGGAATGGTGTTTCCTGGAATCGTCCGTAATCTATTTCTTATTTAAAGTAAAGTGGGACAGACGAAGCCGCCTCCCTGTCCGTCCTCTCCTCCTCCTCTGTCTCTCTCCGACTCGAGCCTTTCAGGTAATCCCTCTAGTCTTGATGTCCGATCCTTTCCTTTCTCTCAATCGAATTCCGTAATGCTTTTCCCGACAAAAAATTAGTTACTTTGGTTAGTTCGTTCGTTACCTGAACAAGATGAGTGAGCTCAGCTCACACCGTATTTTCTCCCTTTCTATTCTTGCAGTTCCTAATCGCTGCCTTCTTGCTTGCGCCGATTCTGCTTCTGTTCCAACTTTTTCTTGCCGGTCTGAGCAGCTTAGTTTTGGACTTTATCCCACTTTCCCACTCATTCCTACGTTTCTGCATCTAGTATTTTGGTTGATGATGAATACCGGAATTAGATAGTTTACTCATTGCCCATTCTTCATTTGATTATGAATTTCATCTCTCGAGTTCTGTTTTGTCGAGCCCCTTAGGTAGCCTGAATATGAAGCACTCGGGCACAAACTTATACTGAACATTCTGAGAAAAGACAACAATTTGAACGTCAGTTTCTTTCCAAGTCACATATTTGCTTGCTCATTTTGCAGACTGACAGATCGTCGCCTTTGGGTTGGAGTTATGGCTGGGGTCCTGGCGCAGTCGAGGAATGTACCAGCCATAGTATCTGGCCAGAGGTATGGCAGCTCCAGTGGCTCTGCAAAGTCGAGGAGAAGTGTGAAAATGATGTCCGCTCTAAAACCACCCATTATAAGGGTGAGGGGCTTCTCCGGTCTAAGAGGATCCAACAGTTTGGACAACTTGCTGAATTCAAGCCCCGACTTTCACTCTAGGGTGGCAAATTCAATCTCCTTTCGCAGGGGGAAGGCAAGCCGTGGTGTAGTCAGGGCTATGTTCGAGCGATTCACTGAGAAAGCGATCAAAGTCATTATGCTTGCTCAAGAGGAAGCGCGGAGGCTGGGTCACAATTTCGTGGGGACAGAGCAAATTCTTCTGGGTCTTATCGGCGAAGGCACTGGTATCGCTGCTAAAGTTCTTAAGTCCATGGGAATCAATTTGAAAGATGCACGTGTTGAGGTTGAAAAGATAATTGGGAGGGGAAGTGGGTTTGTTGCTGTGGAGATTCCTTTCACTCCGCGTGCAAAGCGCGTCTTGGAACTGTCACTGGAAGAAGCTCGGCAGTTAGGTATGATATTCATCCCCTCTGATGCTGCTATAATTGTCTATCTACTTCTAGGGTATTCCCCCAATTGAATGTCGCGGATTTCCTGACGTGTATCTTGTACTCACTAACTAGTCAAATTTGCCTCTCTTGAATCTTAAGGCCATAACTACATTGGATCTGAGCACTTGCTTCTTGGATTGCTTCGTGAGGGTGAGGGTGTGGCTGCTCGTGTTCTTGAGAACATGGGTGCTGATCCTAGCAACATTCGCACACAGGCAAGCAAGCATTATTGTGCTTATTCTTTTGATATCATGACAATAGTGCATGCTGTGAGTATTTGCAAGGGTGAGACACTAATATATCCCGTAAATAGGTCATTAGGATGGTCGGTGAGAGCACCGAGGCTGTTGGTGCTGGCGTTGGAGGAGGAAGTAGTGGCAACAAAATGCCAACTCTTGAGGAGTATGGAACCAATTTGACTAAGATGGCAGAGGAGGTGATTCTTTGGTCATCGTTTTGTTGTTCTGTCTATTCAAAGTGATTATATTGCTATCCTGTTCTTAAGCTTCTTTTACATATTTTCTAGGGAAAATTGGATCCCGTTGTCGGAAGGCAGCCGCAAATAGAAAGAGTTGTCCAAATTCTTGGTCGCCGAACCAAAAATAATCCCTGTCTTATCGGAGAACCTGGTGTCGGGAAAACTGCAATTGCTGAAGGTCTTGCTCAGCGTATTTCAAGCGGTGATGTCCCTGAAACAATCGAAGGGAAGAAGGTATGCAACTGGTTTACTCTTTCACAATGGGGTTGCATTGCTGTTAACCATCACCCCTTGTGGGTACTAGAGTCGGATTTCAATGAGCTCGAGCAGAGCACGACTGGCAAAGTGCTATAGAAGTGACAATGTTAAAATTGTCCTGTCCCATCATACTCTCTATCTGATTTTGTTCTACATTGTTTGAATTCAACAATGACTGAGCTGGGTTTAGTCCTTAGCACTTTGCAACCATAAATTGACAAAGGTTTATCTATATGATTGCGGTTCAGGTCATTACCTTGGACATGGGTCTTTTGGTTGCTGGGACAAAGTATCGTGGAGAGTTTGAAGAGAGGTTGAAGAAGCTAATGGAGGAAATTAAGCAGAGTGATGAAATTATACTCTTCATCGATGAGGTGCATACTCTCATCGGAGCAGGGGCAGCAGAGGGGGCTATTGATGCTGCAAATATCCTAAAGCCTGCTCTGGCACGAGGTGAACTGCAGGTAAGTTGCATTGACATGTGGCTTTTGGTTATGCAAATTTTTAGCTATCTGGCTCTAAGTCTGCTGTGGATTGGTGATTCTGATAATGATAATTGAGAGCTTAGGTCGTCTGCTGGAGTTCCGCAGCTTTGGACTCTTCTAAGAGCATTTTTGGCTTTTTAATCTTTCACGCATGTGGACCACTATTTGCATGCAATATATTTATAAATCGCTAAGCACCTCCTGTATGATCCTGAATCCCTGATCAAGAGTGGGTCTTCTGGAAGGACGTGTGCCACCAGAGCTCTGTTTTAGCCTCTTTGCATCCTACTCTTACCACTTTCCTGCTTTTTTTGGTGTATCCACACAAGCTAAAGAAGCCTTTGAAGCAAAACGTTCCTTGCCTATGGGAATGTCCATTGCCTTCAAAACTCCCTCCTTTCTTGACGAGAGTGGGGAAAGGATGGATTTCCCCTGCAAAATTGGAGATTGACCTTACCCAGGCCTGTCTTGCGGACAGGTGGGTATAGAAGGCAGTCAAAACTTCCAACTGACCATAAATTTGGATGGCTTGCCTTTCCTGGTGTAACTTGCCCCCTTTTGCAATTGATGATGGTGAATTACCTTTGGGGAAACTGTTTTTCTGGTCTCAGGTTGACCATACATTGTAAATAATCTTGGGAAGATGGAAAATATGGCTTTCTCCTTTGTCGCAAGGAGCTTTTCTATGCCAAGTGGACCACTGTTCTTTACTCTCTTTTATTGAGTGTTATGAATCTGCTTTTCCTTGGTTTGAATCAACTGATTATAGCAAGAGAATAGCAATTAGCCCACAGCTCAGTCATATGCATTCACCTTGGTTAGACTTTAATGAGAGATAAGATCTATTCAATTACAATGTGCAGTGTATTGGGGCCACCACACTGGATGAATACAGGAAGCACATTGAAAAGGACCCAGCCTTAGAAAGACGTTTCCAGCCCGTCAAAGTTCCTGAGCCGACCGTAGATGAAACTATTCTGATTCTGAAGGGACTTCGAGAGAGATATGAGATCCATCACAAGTTGCGTTACACTGATGAAGCCTTAGTATCTGCTGCGCATCTCTCTTACCAGTACATAAGGTATGAAGCCCTGAAATGCGTTTCCTTGCTGGATTTACCTGACATCTATCCAAAACTTTGGATTTTGGGAAGCTCATAGGCATATTTATCTTAAATTCATTATTGTGCAATCTGTGGTGCAATCAGATTGATGGGACATTGCTGGTTTACACATTTGTTCAATATTGAATCTTAATTCCGTTTGTCTTGTGTCATGATTCTTCAGAGTGAATGTGTGTTAATTCCACGGACAACTTGAATTTGGGGTTTCAGTTCCCTTTGTGAAGATTTCTGTCCAAACCATTCAATGAGCCATTGGAGTAAATCTTGTGCATATGACTGGTTTTATTAGTATTCAAGTTTCTTTGTTCTGTATGGGTACGGTTCATGATACCAAGTTACACTCCTATCCACTAAATTGAAACATAATCTAATGCGGTGCTTTCACTCTGTTTTTCAGTGATCGTTTTCTGCCTGACAAAGCCATTGATTTGGTTGATGAGGCGGGCTCTCGGGTTCGGCTTCGTCATGCACAGGTACAAACAAGCTCTTACTTTGCTTATACACAGCCTGATATGTCTTCCAGGCATAGTCTTGTTTGTTAATGTGATTCCATTTATGTAGCTCCCTGAGGAGGCCAGAGAGCTTGAGAAAGAACTCCGGCAGATCACAAAGGAGAAGAATGAGGCTGTTCGCAGTCAGGATTTTGAGAAGGTATGGAACTTTTCCTTTCCCTGCCCGCCTTTGAGTTGTTCGCTGGTTTGGAGTATTAGGCATGTTATACTTCATAGAAGGAATTCTTGTGTAGTTCCTTTCTCATTTTTTCTTGAAGATCGCTGTTCTGCGCTTGGTTTGCATCTGCTGTCACTTGATTTTGCACCAAGGTCGCTTTGCAATTGAGTTTGGAGTAGACTCATCACATCGGCTATTTTGTCTTTCGGAATTTTGTGTTCGTTATTCTGCTGGCATTATGTATTATTTAACTGAGGAGCAATGATAACTCACCGACAACTGAAGCCAAAAAACAACCGAATATGACCCAATGGCAATAGATGTAATTAGCAGCAACTTAGAGGGTGTGTGTTTGTTGTCTCATGTTCGAAACCTCTTTCGGCTGAAAGATTCAGAGAAAATCATTTTCCTTTCACTAACAAACTATGCATGTATGAATCTTGAACAGGCCGGAGAGTTACGTGATCGAGAAATGGATCTTAAGGCACAGATATCTGCAGTGGTTGACAAAGGCAAAGAGATGAGCAAGGCTGAGACTGAGGCTGGGGATGTTGGTCCTTTTGTTACTGAAGTGGACATTCAGCACATTGTCTCTGAAGGAAAAATCTGTATTTCCTCACATTCTTGAGTAATTACAAGGTCAATATATATACAAGAGAAAGGAGACCCTAGTTAGGCAAGAAACCTAATTTAGGTATGGACTCACCTAAGTTAGGTATAGACTCACCTAAGTTAGGTATAGACTTACCTAAGTTAGGTATAGACTCACCTAAGTTAGGTATAGACTTACAAAGTTTCAAACAATCTTTACAACTTTTCAACACCCCCCCTCAAGTTGGTGCGTAAATATCTATCATGCCCAACTTGCCGATGAGATGCTCGAAGTTAGGTCTGAACAGTCCCTTCGTAAGAATGTCAGCTGTTTGTTGCGTTGTTGGCACAAATGGCATACAAATAGCTCCTGCATCAATCTTCTCTTTGATAAAGTGTCTATCGATCTCAACATGCTTAGTTCTGTCATGTTGTACTGGATTATGTGCAATATTGATTGCAGCCTTGTTGTCACAGTACAGCTTCATAGGCAGTTTCACTGGTACTCGAAGTTCTTCTAGCACTCGTGTTAGCCACAACATCTCACAAACTCCATGGGCCATTGCTCGATACTCAGCTTCTGCACTACTTCGAGCTACCACATTCTGCTTTTTACTTCGCCAAGTAACTAAGTTCCCCCAGACATAAGTACAATATCCTGAAGTCGACCTTCTGTCAGTAATTGACCCTGCCCAGTCTGCATCTGTGTATGCTTCAATTTCTTCTTGAGTAGACTTTTTGAATAGCAGGCCTTTTCCAGGTGTGCTCTTTAAGTATCTCAAGATCCTATACACAGCCTCAAGATGTCTTTCATAGGGAGAATGCATAAATTGGCTTACCATACTCACAGCAAAGGCAATATCTGGCCGAGTATGCGACAAATAGATTAGTTTTCCTACAAGTTTCTGGTATCTCGATGTATCAACAGGAACCTCATCTTTGTTGTCTCCAAATTTCTGATTTGGATCTATTGGAGTATCTGCTGGTCTACAACCACTCATTCCAGTCTCCTTTAGAAGATCCAGGACATATTTCCTTTGTGAAACTACAATTCCCTTCTTTGATCGAGCCACCTCCATTCCAAGGAAATACCTTAGAGTTCCCAGGTCCTTGATCTCAAATTCAGAAGCAAGACATTCTTTCAACCTGTTCATCTCGGCAATATCATTCCCAGTGAGAATAATGTCATCAACATATACTATCAGAATTGCAACCTTCCCATCACGAGAATGCTTCACAAACATGGTATGATCAGCATGTCCTTGATCATACCCTTGTTTCTTCACAGACTGAGTGAACTTCTCAAACCAGGCCCTTGGTGACTGTTTCAGTCCATATAGTGACTTCTTCAATTTACAAACCTTTGACCCAAACTTTTTGTCAAAGCCTGGGGGGAAGTCCATGTATACTTCTTCCTCCAAATCTCCGTTCAAAAATGCATTCTTCACATCTAGTTGTTGCAGAGGCCAATCAAGATTGGCTGCAAGTGATAGGAGCACTCTGATAGTGTTTAGCTTAGCAACTGGAGCGAAAGTCTCAAAGTAATCGATGCCATAAGTCTGCGTGAATCCTTTGGCAACCAAACGAGCTTTATACCTTTCAAGAGACCCATCAGCCCTATGCTTGGTTGTGAATACCCATTTGCATCTAACCGTGGACTTTCCTTTGGGTAGATCCACCACATCCCATGTTCCATTTTTTTCAAGAGCTTTCATCTCTTCAAGAATTGCTTCCTTCCACTCAGAAACTTGTAGAGCATCCTGCACAGTTTTGGGAATCTCCACACAAGACAAGGTTGAGGTAAAAGCACGAAAATTGGGTGAGAGATTTTCGTAAGACACATAATGAGACATAGGATGTTTGGTACAAGACCTAACTCCTTTCCGAATAGCAATAGGTATGTCAAGTTCATCAGTAGGCTCATCATTTTGTTGACTATCAGGTTGGACAGATTGAGTTGGAGCATTACCTGATGATTGTATGGAGTTTTGGTCATGTCCTGGTTCGGACTCATGGCACCCTAAAGGAGCAGAAGACTCATTTCTTTGAGTTTTGTTTCTTCTCGTGTAGACTTGAGCATAAGATGGAAGTTCAGCATTCTTGGTACTAGTTTCGCACCTGTTACTCTCACAAGTAGGATGAGATGCCAAAATAGGTAGACCCGAACTTCCATTATTTGGTTCAAAATTAGGTATAAGAGTTGCTGGAAGAGGATTTTCAGATTCTGCAAGACGAAAAGACTCAATAATGGAGTTGTGCGAATCTACACTTTCTTTCCCCCCCTGAAGATGAGCTCCAAAAAAAGGTGTTAATTCGAAAAAGGTGACATCCATGGTGACAAACATTTTTTTGGAAATTGGATCAAAGCATTTATACCCTTTTTGGTTCGGTGCATAACCAACAAACACACATTTTTTTGCTCTAGGATCAAGTTTGCCCCGATTTCTATCATGGATGTGTACAAAAGAGGTACAACCAAATAGTTTTAAAGGCAAGGCTGCAGTAAGTCTAGAGGTTGGATAGGTCCTGTGAAGGACTTTCAGGGGTGTTTGGAACTTTAGCACTCTAGAGGGCATTCTATTGATAAGGTATGTAGATGTAAGAAGAGCTTCACCCCATAGGTATGTGGGAACTTTAGTGGTGAAGAGTAGAGCTCTAGTTACTTCTAAAAGGTGTTTGTTCTTCCTCTCTGCCACCCCATTTTGCTGAGGCGTGTCAGGACAAGAACTTTGATGCATAATTCCTTTTTCCAAGAAAAAATGTCCCAGAATTTTATTGAAGTATTCTCTCCCATTGTCACTCCTGAAAATCTGGATTTGCACTTGAAATTGTGTTTGTATCATGGTGTAAAAGTTTTTAAAAACAGATTCTACATCAGATTTCTCTTTTAACAAGTACACCCAACTTGCTCTCGTATGATCATCAATAAATGTGACAAACCATTTCTTTCCTGAGGATGTAGGAATCCGAGATGGTCCCCAAACATCACTATGAATTAAAGAGAATGGTTTAGACGACTTGTAGATTTGAGAGGGAAAATTTGTTCGATGATGTTTGGCTAATTCACAGAATTCACACTGAAATGAAGATGGACTTTTTTTCAAAAACAACCTTGGGAACAAGAATTTCAAATATTGAAAATTCGGATGACCAAGCCTATAATGCCATAACATAATATCATCATCCTTATAAACAGTAACAGATTCGAAACAACTACCCTGAACTTGTCTAGCCGAGCTTGTTCCATCTTCAAAGAAATAGAGTCCTCCACTCTCTCTAGCACTGCCAATCATCCTCCCCGAGGTCAAGTCCTGAAACTCACAATGAGATGAGAAAAAATTAGCTCGACACTTTTGATCGGAAGTTATTTTACTAATGGACAGCAAGTTACAAGATAGCTTTGGAACATGAAGGACATTATGAAGCGTGAGGGCAGAGGACAGCTTGATGGATCCTAATCCAGCTATAGGCGAAAGGGAACCATCTGCAATAGTTATTTTTTTATTCCCTGCACACGGATTATAGGTGGAAAAGAGCTTTGAACAACCTGTCATGTGATCGGTTGCTCCAGAATCAAGAATCCATGGAGTTTTTTGGTGTGGATTTTCTATGAGGAAAGCAGTAGAAAAATGATTACCTTGATGGGCTGAAGAACAAGAGGGATTTAAAGAAGGTTGAAGTTTGTACAGATGCTCTAATTGTTCCTTTGTGAATGGAACCAAATCTGATTTTATTTGCTCTTCCTCATTTGTCGCCTGGAACGCGCGACCATCATTACTGCTCCTTTTTTTCCAGCCTTCTTTTTTCCAATTCTGCGGTTTCCCATGAATTTTCCAGCAACGCTCTTTTGTATGCCTTGGCCTCTTACAGTGGGTACACCACATACTATCTCGGTTATCCCTCCATGTAGGCTTTGAAGCATCCATTCTTCCTCTTCTCTTTAAAGGAACAACAAAACAGAAGCAACGAAGGCTTTAAGTGACTGAGGTTTTAGAGCAAAAAGTTAGACGAGCTTGAAGTGGGAAAAATATGGCTAAAGGGATCACAACAACGACGGTTGTGAAAATAATCCAGCAATGAAGGCTGTGATTGAAAGATTAATGCAGCAATGAAGGCTGAAAAATAAATCAGCAATGAAGGCACGGCTGTGAAAATAATCCAGCAATGAAGGCTGTGATTGAAGGATTATTGCAGCAATGAAGGCTGCAAAGACAGAATCAGCAATGGAGGCTGGATAAGTCAGCAGTATAGCTGAGAATGGAAGATTATTGCAGCAATGAAGGTTGCACTGCAACACTTCCCAGAAAAATGAGCCTAAAGCTCTGATACCATGAAGGAAAAATCTGTATTTCCTCACATTCTTGAGTAATTACAAGGTCAATATATATACAAGAGAAAGGAGACCCTAGTTAGGCAAGAAACCTAATTTAGGTATGGACTCACCTAAGTTAGGTATAGACTCACCTAAGTTAGGTATAGACTTACCTAAGTTAGGTATAGACTCACCTAAGTTAGGTATAGACTTACAAAGTTTCAAACAATCTTTACAACTTTTCAACAGTCTCGGCTTGGACTGGCATTCCAGTAGAGAAAGTGTCAAGTGATGAGTCAGTTCGCCTCCTCAAAATGGAAGAGACTCTGCACAAGCGAGTAATTGGACAAGACGAAGCAGTTAAAGCGATTAGCCGTGCCATCAGGCGAGCTCGTGTTGGACTCAAGAACCCTAATCGACCGATTGCCAGTTTCATCTTTTCTGGCCCAACCGGTGTTGGAAAGTCGGAACTTGCAAAAGCACTAGCAGCTTACTACTTTGGGTCTGAAGAAGCCATGATCCGACTTGACATGAGCGAGTTCATGGAAAGACACACAGTCTCCAAGCTAATTGGTTCCCCACCTGGTTATGTTGGATATACAGAAGGTGGTCAGCTCACTGAAGCTGTTCGTCGGCGTCCTTACACAGTGGTCCTTTTTGATGAGATAGAGAAGGCCCACCCTGATGTCTTCAACATGATGCTTCAAATTCTTGAGGATGGAAGATTGACAGATAGCAAGGGGAGAACTGTTGATTTCAAGAATACACTTCTCATAATGACGTCCAATGTTGGGAGCAGTGTAATAGAGAAGGGAGGCCGCCGGATAGGATTTGATCTTGATTATGATGAGAAGGATAGCAGTTACAACCGCATCAAGAGCCTAGTGACGGAGGAGCTGAAGCAATATTTCCGGCCAGAGTTCTTGAATAGATTAGATGAAATGATAGTGTTCCGTCAGCTTACTAAGTTGGAGGTGAAGGAAATCGCAGACATCATGCTTAAGGAGGTGTTTGAACGGCTGAAAGCAAGAGAGATTGAACTTCAAGTGACGGAGAGATTTAGGGACATGGTGGTGGAGGAAGGCTACAATCCAAGCTACGGTGCAAGACCTCTGAGGAGAGCAATAATGAGACTATTGGAGGACAGTATGGCTGAGAAAATGCTTTCTGGGGAGATCAAAGAGGGTGATTCTGTCATTGTGGATGTCGATTCTGATAAGAATGTAACGGTGCTCAACGGAAGCAGCGGTGCTCCAGAAGCTAGCTTCTCTACGCCATGAAAAAGTCTACTGAGATCAAGGCCGGGGTTGCGTTTGAAGGGGCCATCGAGGCCGGTGGTGAAACTTTAGTCTGGATTTTTGGTCAGCATTCGAGCTTGTGAGTCTTTGGCACTGACAGCAAGTGGCACCAACAACTTGTAGATGCGCACTGCCGGATAGCGGATAGGCAGATCTGTAATACAGCAAGAGTCAGAAAGATGTTTAAATCAGTTATGTTAATGATTTATGATAGTTTGACAGGTAGCAGGCGTGAGAACGGCCAGTCGAACTCGAAATGTTGTCTTAGCTTGTAGACATATTCATAAGATATCTGCTGTACAAACCATATCTCCTTCCTATGTTGGGATGTTCAACCAATACAAAAGTCATGAACGCATTTCTCTCTTGTTGTTGCAGGTCTCTTCTCTTGTTCCTCTATCATAATTCAGTTGTATCCTATTGCTGGCAGCAAGACCCGTGCAATTTAACCTTATGAAATATTCATGTATACTTTTTTTCCTCTCCCTAAGAGTACGGAAAACATTTAATATAGTAGCAAGTAATATCTTTTATTTATCATACATCTCAATTGGTAGCGTACGAAATTAAAATAAATTATCCACGGAGAAATATATTACGAAAAATTCGCATTACAAAAAATTGGGCACAAATGCTTTTTAGAAGGGGGGGAAAGATTTGATTTGGTTTTTTTTTTTTTTTAATGGATCGTCGTAGTAAATATCTAAATTTCAAAATTAAAGGCAAAAATAGTTCATGAGGATGCGTATACTTGGGAAAGAAGATAACGGTCGAGAATATGTAAATTGGTTAGTGAACGCCGCCTTTTCGACGTCACCGCCTATCATCCAAGTCGGAATCGTCAAAATCACATCCTCAACCTCAACCCAGTTTCCTCCGTCTTCTTCTTCCATCTTTTCTATGCTTTCGTTTCTTCTGCTCTCCCCCTATCGGCCTCCCCCCTCTTCCGTCTTCTCAGTCGAGCGCTTCAGGTGAGCCCTCCGTCGCTGCGGTTTTGTAATCTCATCCTCTGCTTTCTAGCTGTCGCTGCCGTCTGTATATGCGCACTTTAGTCTTAGGGCTTCTCTTCATATTTTGTACCATCGGTCTTTTGCATATCGAATTTCCTCGTTAGTTAACTTGCTCATTTTCCATTCCTCGAAATGGGTTTGCTTTCATCTAGTCATTTCTTGGATGATGAGTGAGCTAAACTCGAGTGCTGAATGCGAGGAGTTGATATGTTGCTCACTAGTTAGCTCACTCGATCATTTCTTGGATGATGAGTGAGCTAAGCTCGAGTGCTGAATGCGAGGATTTGGTATGTTGCTTACTAGTTAGCTCACTCGATCATCCATTTCTCTCGGAAGCCCCTTTACGAAGAAGCCCGAGCTTTTCCTCCCTCACTCTTCCAAATGAAGAAAATTGTGCACACACACACGTATATTAATATGTGAGAAAGACAACAGTAAATGAAATTCAGCTTTTCGTTCTCCTATTTTTCTGCAATACTTTGCGAACTGACACCTCATCACCTATCCAGACGCCTTGCTCGGAGTTATGGCCGGAGTCCTGGCGCAGTCAACTAATGTTCCAGCCATAGTTCCTGGCCAGAGGTATGGCAGCTCCAGTGGTTCCGCAAAGTCGAGGAGAAATGTGAAAATGATGTCCGCTCTAAAAGTTCCTGGTATAAGGATGAGAGGCTTCTCTGGTCTAAGGGGATCTGACAGCTTGGACAATTTGGTGAATTCAAGCCCTGATTTTCACTCTAGGGTAGCAAGTTCAATCTCCTTTCGCAGGGGGAAGGCAAGCCGTGGTGTCGCCAGGGCCATGTTTGAGCGCTTTACTGAGAAAGCGATCAAAGTCATCATGCTTGCCCAAGAGGAAGCGCGGAGGCTGGGTCACAATTTCGTGGGGACAGAGCAGATTCTTCTGGGTCTTATTGGCGAAGGCACTGGTATTGCTGCTAAAGTTCTTAAGTCGATGGGTGTCAATTTAAAAGATGCACGTGTTGAGGTTGAAAAGATAATTGGGAGGGGAAGTGGATTTGTTGCTGTGGAGATTCCTTTCACTCCGCGTGCAAAGCGCGTCTTGGAACTTTCACTGGAGGAAGCTCGTCAACTAGGTATCCTATTCTGTGCTGTTTCAACTGTGTATCTACTTTCAGGGTATTCTGCCCGATCAGCGATGAATATCTCCCCGCGTCCATCATGTGCTAACCTTACTTGAATGTTAAGGCCATAACTACATTGGGTCTGAGCACTTGCTTCTTGGACTGCTTCGCGAGGGTGAGGGTGTAGCTGCTCGTGTTCTTGAGAACTTGGGTGCTGATCCTAGCAACATTCGCACGCAGGCAAGTGAGCATTCTGTGCCTTTTTTATTGATATTATGAAAATATTGCTTGCTGTGCATAGTTGCAAGTGTGAGACACTGAACATGTCCTGTAAATAGGTCATTAGGATGGTGGGCGAGAGCACTGAGGCTGTTGGCGCTGGTGTTGGTGGAGGGAGTAGTGGCAACAAGATGCCGACGCTTGAGGAGTATGGAACCAATTTGACTAAGCTCGCTGAGGAGGTAATTATTTGTTTTTCATTTTATTTTCTCTAATTATTCTGTAATAATATGGTTCTGTTCTCGAGAAGGGAGTAATGTTAAGTTTCTTTTCCATGTTTTGCAGGGAAAATTGGATCCCGTTGTTGGAAGACAGCAGCAAATAGAACGTGTTGTCCAGATTCTTGGTCGCCGAACGAAAAATAATCCTTGCCTTATTGGAGAACCTGGTGTCGGGAAGACTGCTATTGCTGAAGGTCTTGCTCAGCGTATTGCAAGTGGGGACGTTCCAGAAACAATTGAAGGGAAGAAGGTAAGCAAATTATTCAGTTCCTTGCTTGCAATGGCGTTGCATTGTTGTTAATCATCACTCCTCTTGGAAGAGTTGAAGGACTTACGTTGTTACTTCCAAACCTACATTTTTGGAGTAGGAAGGTGAAACACCTAAGATTCTCCCGTGCCCTTTTTTTTTTTCCTTCGTCACTGTTGAAATATCTTCTAGCTCATGTTGCATCAGATGTATTCAGTAGCATTGAGAAGACAGCTCATGACCTGCACTTCCTCTTCGCAATGAGAGCAACTTTCAGGAGCGATAAATGCTTAGGTCTTTTGGCGACATCATAATTGACAGGCGGATTCTTGGAGATGGGAACATCTAGCACTTCAGAAATTCGATTGTAAAACAAGCTTTGTGCTTCTGCATGCTTATGCCATAGTTATCTAGGCGACGCCTAGGCGACAAGGCGACCTCGGATGCCCAAGGCGTCCGGTCGCCTTGCGGGTTCTCCTCAAGGCGGGCGCCTTGGTTGTCTAGGCGTCGCCTTGTGGACGCCTTGGGCGCCTTGGACGCTTAGGCGACGCCTTGGACGCTTCGGGCTCGGGTCAGCCAGATCTGGGTCGGATGGTGTCTAACGGTCGCGCGGCTGCTGGTCGAGGCTCCGGGGTGGCGTCGGGGCTGTGGGTCGACGGCGAAGGAAGCGCAAAGCTGGCATCGAGTCTTCGAGCTCTCAGATCTGGGGTCGCGACTACGGGACAGAGGCTCGGGTGGTGGCTGGGTTTGTCTTCGGGCCTGAGGCTCTGAGCACGGCTGCGCGGGCGAGCTAAGACCTCGGTGGGGGCTGTCGCGGCGGCTCCGGATCGGGACCTCAACTGGGCAGTGGTGGAGGAGGCCTCGGCGGCTGAGACATGGCGTAGATGGAAGGGGTTCTGGGGTCTGGGTCTCGGCCGGCGTTGGATTTGAGGTGCACGGAGACGGAGGGGCTCGGATCAGCAAGAAGAAGTCGATGGAGAAGACGAAGACTGGAGACTGGAGAGGAAAAAGAAGAAAGTGAACAGGAGGGAGGGAGGGAGAGAGAGAGAGAGATAGAGAGGAGAAAGTGGGGTGTACGTGTGTGTGTGGTGGGGGCCGGGGGGTGTGGGTTTCCAAAGTAAAAAAAATAAAAATTGAAGTGATGTTTGAGACGTGTCTTTAAATTTTAATTAGTAGAGTATGTTAGACTATTGTGAAATTATTGAACTTGTAGTTACTTAATCTCAATTATCTATTCCATTTTGTGATTATTATATATCTTAAATATATATGATAATTGTTTATTTTTAATAATCTTTCATACATATATTTACTCTGTTGAATCATGAATGTAAATTATGAAGTGCAAATGTAAAATATATAATTATACATATATATATATATATATATATATATATATATATATATATATATATTTAAAAATTTAACTATATTGTCGCCTTATCGCCTTGCGGACGACTAGGCGGGCGCCTAATCGCCTAGGCGTTTTAAAGGCCTCTACTCGACTTGTCGCCTTAACAACTATGGCTTATGCTCATGGATATTTCACTGGTGATGTTTAATCTTTTAAGTGCACTAGTATACTTCAGCATTCTATGCTTGTTGGTTGGTGTAGTGTAGCGAGTCGTGGATAGTTTCATAATGATTCAATCGGTTGGAAGCCAATACCGAGTCTTACGAATTCAATATTGTGGAAGTAATGATACTAATGCTAGGATTTGAAGGATAATCAAAGGCTAGAAGTGCTTTTCTTGAAGTTCATGCAATTTTTGTTCTCTCTGTCTATAACGTCGGAAAATATGATTTAATGTTGCATCCTTTTGGTGTCCTTATTCTTAAGAATGATCTTGTTTACTCGGAAAAAGACAATGCTAGGCATTATGCATTTTATTTGCCTGAGTGACTAAACCATATTGTTTCCCTGCAATATACAATAGAAATAAAAAATGTTGAATTTATCCTGTTCATTGTTTGCTTTTGTCAACATTGTCTGACTCCAGTGATGACTGAGCTAGGTGTAGTCCTTAGCTCTTCGTGACTGTGAATTAATAAAAGTTCATCTATGTGACTCAGATCATTACCCTGGACATGGGCCTTCTAGTTGCCGGAACAAAATATCGTGGAGAGTTTGAAGAGAGATTGAAGAAGCTAATGGAGGAAATTAAACAGAGTGATGAAATAATGCTCTTCATTGATGAGGTGCATACTCTAATTGGGGCAGGGGCAGCAGAGGGGGCCATTGATGCTGCCAACATTCTGAAACCTGCTCTTGCACGGGGTGAACTGCAGGTAATTTCCATTGACTGGATTATGCAAATTAATTGCTATATATTTTTAAGTGTATTTTCAGTTGGTGATTCTGGGAAAGACTGTCGAGAGCTTGGGTTGACTGCAGTGGTCCTGACCTTTACAATGGGCTGAGAACACATTATTTGGCTTCTTGAACTTTTAAACACATGGACACTTTTTGCATGCTTATATATGCAATTCACCAGATACCCTTCTGTATGTTCCTGATTAAGAACGTGCCATCTGAAAGGACATATGCCACCTCAGATCTTTTTCCCCCCTTTGCTTCCTTTGAACCACTTTCCTGTTGCTGCTATGTTCAATTTCATGCAAGCTAAGGAAGCAAAAATTCTTTGCCAAAAGGGCTGTGCCATTGCTTTCCTCAAGACTCCTTCCTGGGACCATGGTGCTCATCCTAAAAAACCTCTTCATCCTCCAGTGTGGGTAAATGCAGGAGGCTCTGCAAAACTGGAGATGAGCCAACCCTACTCCGCCCTGTTCAGTGGGCGGGTATACAAGGCAGTCAAAACTTCTGACTTACTCTATAAACTGGGATGGCTTCGCTTATTTTACTTGCCCCTCTTCTAATATGCAATGGCGAATAACAATTGCCACAATTGCTTTTCTGGTATTGTGAGCCTCATGTTGTTGGTATTATCATTTTCCTTTTAGATCATTGATCTGGCTGGGCTTACCTATGTTCGACATAATCTTGAGAAAGTGGACAAGTTGCCTATTTATTTTTCCTTGAGGAGCTATTCCGTGCCAAGTTGATTACTCTTCTAAACTTTCTTTAAAGTGGTGTTGTATGTATGCTTTTCTTTCAAGAAGAGAATTAGTTATCCCATAGGTAGGTCAGTCCTTGCTTTTTCCTTGGTCAGACCTTTCTCCACTGATGAATGTCGTAGTTATTAAAGTTACATTGGTTCAGTGTATTGGGGCTACCACGCTGGATGAATATAGGAAGCACATTGAGAAGGACCCAGCATTAGAAAGGCGTTTCCAGCCAGTTAAAGTTCCCGAACCAACAGTGGATGAAACTATTCAGATTTTGAAGGGACTCCGTGAGAGATATGAGATCCATCACAAGCTGCGTTACACAGATGAAGCTTTAGTAGCTGCTGCACAGCTCTCTTACCAGTATATTAGGTATGCAGCCCCAAAATGCATTTACTTTGTTGCGTTTACTGATTCTAAGTCAAGCTCGATATGTTTCACAATGAGCTAATTTGAAGTCTTTCCACTAGTTCGTGGAGCTCTTTGGTATCTATCTGAAATTTGTTGTTGTTCAGTCTGCGTTAGTCATATGTACAGGGAATTGCCTCCTTATTTGTTTGTTCAATTACTAAGGATCTTAACTGTTCTAGCCTTTTGTCTAGATATTTTGGAATGAATCTGTGTTAACTCCGGAGACTTGAATTTGGGGCTTCAATTGTCTCTCAGAAGGTTTTCTAATCCATTTATTGTGCCATGAGAAAAAAAAATGCCATAAGTAAATCTATCTTCTGGAGTTCTTAAGCTGGTATCTTTTTATTCACGACTACAATACATGATAGCGGCTTGCATTGTCATCCACTTGGTTGAAACATACTTACTCGTCCTGCTTTCCCTCTGTGCTTCAGTGACCGTTTTCTGCCGGACAAAGCCATTGATTTGATTGATGAAGCAGGTTCACGGGTTCGACTTCGTCATGCGCAGGTATGAGCTCTTATTTGTTTATACTGTAGTCTGATATGTCATCCACACATTGTCTTGTTGGTTAATTCGGGCCTGCCTTTATAGCTCCCTGAGGAGGCCAGAGAGCTTGAGAAAGAACTCCGGCAGATCACAAAGGAGAAGAATGAGGCTGTTCGCAGTCAGGATTTTGAGAAGGTATGGAAGTTTTCTTTACCCTGCTTCTATGAATTATCCGCAAGTGGGGATTGTTATGCATGTCATAAGGTGTGATGTGATGATACTATCCCTTTTTGTTGCAATTACTGTATTGCATTTGATCAGAGCGTGGTGATGTGATTGCTATTGTTAGAATTGCCCCATTGCATTTGATCTATATCTGCTTGTCTTGTTTTTGTTTTTTGTTTTTTTGGGACACAAGATCATTGTGAATTCAGACTTGGAACACATCATCGACCATTTTCTCTCCTCAACATTTGTTGTGTCATTTATGGTTCGTTTTCACCTCACTATGTAGTGTTCAGATAAGAAGCTCCATATTTTTATTTCTTGAACAGGCTGGGGAGTTACGTGATCGGGAAATGGATCTGAAGGCACAGATAACTGCGCTGATAGACAAAGGCAAGGAGATGAGCAAGGCTGAAACTGAGGCCGGGGATGTTGGTCCAATCGTTACAGAAGTAGACATTCAGCACATTGTCTCTTCTTGGACTGGAATTCCTGTAGAGAAAGTGTCAACTGATGAGTCAGATCGCCTCCTCAAAATGGAAGAGACGCTACACAAACGAGTCATTGGACAGGATGAAGCAGTTAAAGCGATTAGCCGTGCCATCAGGCGAGCTCGCGTTGGACTCAAGAACCCTAATCGGCCGATCGCCAGTTTCATCTTTTCTGGGCCAACTGGTGTTGGGAAGTCAGAACTCGCAAAAGCACTGGCGGCTTACTACTTTGGATCTGAAGAGGCCATGATTCGACTTGACATGAGTGAATTCATGGAAAGGCACACAGTGTCCAAGCTAATTGGTTCTCCACCTGGTTATGTTGGATATACAGAGGGTGGCCAGCTCACTGAAGCTGTTCGTCGACGTCCGTACACAGTGGTTCTGTTTGACGAGATCGAGAAGGCCCATCCAGATGTCTTCAACATGATGCTTCAAATTCTTGAGGATGGAAGGTTGACTGATAGCAAGGGGAGAACTGTTGATTTCAAGAATACACTTCTCATTATGACATCTAACGTTGGGAGCAGTGTAATAGAGAAGGGAGGCCGCCGGATAGGATTTGATCTTGATTATGATGAGAAGGATAGCAGTTACAACCGCATTAAGAGCCTAGTAACGGAGGAGCTGAAGCAATATTTTAGGCCAGAGTTCCTGAACAGATTGGATGAAATGATAGTCTTCCGGCAGCTTACTAAGTTGGAGGTGAAAGAAATCGCGGACATCATGCTTAAGGAAGTGTTTGAGAGGCTGAAAACGAAGGACATTGAACTTCAAGTCACAGAGAGATTCAGGGACCGGGTGGTGGATGAAGGCTACAATCCAAGCTATGGTGCAAGGCCTCTGAGAAGAGCTATAATGAGATTATTGGAGGACAATATGGCTGAGAAAATGCTTGCCAGGGAGATCAAAGAGGGCGATTCTGTCATTGTCGATGTCGACTCTGATGGGAATGTAACCGTGCTCAATGGCAGCAGTGCTGCTCCGGAGCCATTAGCCGAAGCAATTTCGGCATGAATGGGCAACGGCTTCATGCAACTTCTGGCTTAGATGCGAAGGAAGTCCATTGTATTTTAAGGTGCTAATATTGCCAGGGGTGAAAGTGTTGTGTTTTAGCTGGTATTCGAGCTTGTATTTGTGGCTCAGCAAGTAGCGCCCACAGCTTTTAGATGTACTGCTTGGCAACGAATAATTTCGCATTTAACATTTGTATTGCAGGGAAGTCGAGATATGCTTTGTTTTGAGTTAGTTCCATTGATGATTCATGATAGTTAACAATAGCAGGTAGTTTACATCCACGACCGAGCAAATATTGGGATTTTCCTGTTGTAAGTCCCCTATTTCACCACGGGGAAAGAAAAAGGGTATCTTGTGGACTGCATACATTTTTTCGTTGGTCATTTCCTAAGCTTAGTATGGGAATGAAGAGTATGTGGATGGTGTAACTCTCACTGATCATGGTCACAGAGGAGAGCATTGTCGTTAGGTGCTGATGTAGGAGGAGGGTGGTCGGTAAGTTTGCGAGATGCTTCCCAAAGTTGGTGTTCTATTCCAAGTTTCTGCAGCTCCCGTAAACCACGCTCAACTGCATCATAAAGGAATCTACTCAGTTATCTCATAAGTTGTCAGTATCATGCTCAATAGTGGCTAAAAGGATAACCAGGATACTATGTCATGGCAGTTCATGCTCAAATTTTTTCTAGCTTCATAAGATATCAGCAACCCCATATAACTCATTTCCTACGACATGTCATGGACGAACTCATTACTTATTCGTCTGTTCTTCTGTTCGCAATTGGAAGTGCTATTGAACTTTAAGAAAAAGTTGCAAGGGCGAGGTGGTCCCAACCCCGTCAATACCCTTTTTTATTTTCCACGAGGAAAAGAAAAAGAAAAAGGGGAAGTCGATCGACCTTTTAAATGTATAAAATGCATGTTCTAAATTCAGTTTAACCTTACAAATAATGTAGGTTAGAGAGAAGAAAGGAGGGGAGAGCCTACCTTCCACAGCATCATGCGGACTTGGTGTCTGCCCACTCCGGCCGATCCAGGATTGAAGCCTTTCTCTGGCAATGTCATCTTCAACATGGTGCCCCACAGCTCTTCTCCAAAAGTACGTCAACCAAGCCTACACGTCATTTTAATAAGTTTGGAAGACATCGGGGATGGTGAGTTTACAGAACATGTGCTTACCATCCTCTATGTTAAGTTCTGTAACTAGTCAATTGACAAGGCTTATCTACCTATCTTCTGGTTTTAGACAACTCAAGGCTCATGGATGCTCGCCAGCATTCATATTCGCAACAATCACAACTGAAGAACATGAAAAATGAAACGACATTGTCGCATAGAATGAGGAAACAGCAGCTGACCTGTTTGAAAAGAATATCTTCAGCCTCCTCTTTGCTTAGTTCTGTAGAATGACAGTTTAAAGAAAGTTAGGACGAAACTTGTGCTCAATAGTTCCTGACATGTACCTCTTGCATGCATCTTACAAGTCATAGGCTAAACATATAAGACCAGGCATGCGAAAGTCATCTACTGGTGAAACTGCGCCCTAAAATGCTTTATTCCCCAAAAAAGTGCAACATGATTGACTACTTTGTTTCCTTCCAGCTCTTGCCGAAAAGGTGACGGTGAATTTCATAACAAACAATACTCAGAAAGCATATTAGATGAGGTCTAGTAAATCATTCAAGTATAATATAACTTAACAAAGATTCCCTCTTACCAAATGTTTCGATGAATTTGAGATCACCAGGAAGTATAAAATCTGAAATACAACAAATAAGAGGAATGAGACAGTCTAGGGTGGATATCATCACGCATATAAAACACTCATCTAAATCTCTGAGAGCAGCTTGTAAACAGATTTTGCATTGTATTATCTCAAACTTGCGACTTCAACGCGCAGATGAGAAATTATGCTAAAGGGAGCAGACCAATGAACGTCGATGCATATTTTGAAAATTGGAAGCAAACCTAATAAAACTACCGCAGGACATACCTGAGGTGGATTGCCATTGCCTAACCAAATTGGATCGGCTTTGAGCCATTGCTAGAATGACGGCTTCTTCAACCTACAAGAAGTGCAATGCAAGAGAAACATATGATCAGCTTCTTAAGTAACAGTTCTGTGTTTTAAAACAAGTGAAACAGAAATGTGTATCCAATTTCAATAGTCAAGAAAGGACCTTCAAAGAAGATAACTCCTTCAGCCCGGCTTCAACCAAGAGCATGCTCTCGATATATCCTTCACCCGTTAAATCACATGTATCCTTAACGAGTTTTCTTCTATCTGGATTGTTGCTGCCTGCTTCACGTCAATGAAAAAGTAGTTAAGACAAAATGCAAGTAAGTGGATTGTCATGTTAGACCAAAAGCTACTAATATTAGCCGTGTCACCTTCACACCCGGACTCTTCCTTAGCCTTCAGTCCAGCAGAAATGATCATCTCGAATGGAAGCGGAGCTAGAGATGACCAATACTCCTGTCTCGATCGTGCTATATCAATACAAATGCCTTGAGGAGAAAAACAAGAAGTCAAAGTCTGCGCCTCAAAAAAGTTAAAACATGCTAGGACCATCTAAACATCTTCACTGATTTTTATGGTAAATACGCCTGTTAAATTAATGAAGACAATCTTTACCAGAGAAATGTGACTGATATACTCGTCCAGCTACAAGATTCTGGGGTTTTGGATATTTCTGAAGTCAAGGATGAAGCAAATTCATTTCATCGTGTAGAGTACTGAGACCTCACGGATTCATTATCCTCCTCCAGTTTTGCTTGTAACTTTATACTTTGATAAAACCATGTGATTGAACTTCCCATTCAGGCTGACCAAAAGAAATATTGAAAGCACAAAGACGCAAACCATGTTCAAAAATCAAAGTGAAGAGAATCTGCAAAGAGATCACCATGTTTTACAGCTAAACCCCAGTATCGAGCTAGCCAACATCTTTTCAAGACAACTTCCTCCTGAGATGGGAAACAGCTTAGCAGAGTATTCAATTTTTATTCTAGTCCAGAACCAGATGTCTTCCATGCATACCTTCTCATGCTGCGTCAAAGCCATTCTATGTACTATTGTGCGCAGAGCATTCACTTCAGAATTTGCTTCCTGAAGTTGGGTAATAGTCGCTTCTTTATCTTCTGTCAAGTTCTAGTCATAGTCAAGGCACAAAACCAAACGAACTCAGAAAGATGCCAACAGTTAAGCAAATTCCACATCATATGTAGACGTGCTTTACCTCCATTTTCAAACGAAGGGCTACAATTTCCTTGTCTCTTCCATTCTTTAGAGCAATCTGTAACCAGAATATAACTTATTTCTGAACTTCGGGCTCTATAATCAAAGAAATCTTGCGGAATCAACAGTTCTACATGTAGTTCTTAGCTCACCTCTCTTTCACGCAAGATTTCTTCTCTCCTGCCATAGATCGAAACAACAATCATATCATTACTGAATGATGTTTCTAAGAAATGTCACTTCAGAAATCCACAAATTTACCTCCGTGAAAATTCGTCATCAAGGGATAGACCTTGTCCAAGTTTAGCAACCTGTATATGTAGATGTGGCATCACAGTGTACAAAAACATCTTCCGCGTGGCCTACCAGGCTACGATAGCATGATGGAATTCTCGAATGTTTCGTTCTATTACTATAATCTTCTCAGTACGATTTGCATGTTAATTATGATCGGAATTTCCTATCTTTCTCACTGGCAAATGAGTCATTGTACTACAGGTGAAGCAGCATTGGCATTCTTTAATATATGGAGCTGTTCAGTATGCTACAGTGGCTGAGAGAGGTCTTCACTAGCATAAAATTATTGAATAGGTAAATATGTCAATCTTATGGTGTCATCTCGCTTCATTAAATGGTCATTCTGGTGCAACAGTCATGAATAAGAGTTGGCAAGGAGCTACTTACACCTACCAGTGCTATGTAAAAGAATAAGAAGTATGAGCAGTCAGTCTGACTGACCTGTTTTTCAAGCTCCCTGGCTCTGGCGTCTGCTTTGCTGCGCCTCTCGTCAGATTGTTGAAGCTGCATGGAAATGCTAAACTCTTGAAAAGAAGGAAGGGTGTAAAATAACGATGCTATTGTTTCAGACTACAAGCAAATGCACCTTCTCCCATAATGAGTAATTTTCTCCTTGAAGCATGTCAAGCTGTACAATTGAAGTCTCAGTCAGTTTCATTTAGCTTTTGCTGGTGCTTGGATTGTGCAAGTGGATGCACGATTTGGGATTGTCTTGAAAAACTTGTTCTTGAAATACATCATTACAGAGGGGGAGGGGAGGTGTTCAACATACATACTTCATCATGGAGTGCAGAAACTTCGTGCTTATTCCCGGTGTCATTTAGGTTGGGTTGTTGGGCATCAACAGGAATTCTGCATGATCATCCACAAAAAATTCATGCGACCTGTTAAGTCACAATCACAGGAGAGGCTCCTGACACAAGGATCAGCAAAACCTCCAGATGTGCCAGACTATCATGAAAATTGACAGTACTGAAAATAGATCTAGGTGCTTCCAAAAGAAATAAGAGTTCACACTGCTGCAAGTCTTCCCCTCTCAGATGTAAAGATAAAAGGTTAACGACTGTAACCCGTATCAAAGACTAACGAGAATAGGTCACACTAGAAATACATACTCCTCAGAAGCTGTAAGAATCTTCACCTTTTATCTGCTACTTTTCTCTCAGGAGTTTGGATAGGAGGTATTGGAACTGGTTTGTTGATTGCTGATGCTGCAGCTGTTGAAGGCATGGAGATGAATGGTCTTCCCGCTGATTCGGAGCGAATGGTCGGCGAGTACTTTATGGAGTTCCTACCTTGCTGATTTAGAATGTTCCTATGAGCCTAATTATAGACTTACAAATAAGCAGAGTTCTAATCAGACAAATCATAATACGTAACATCGAAAGATCATAGGTTGGGCAGAGAAAATTTATCAACTTATGAACGAATAAGCCTAATGCTGCCATGTCAATCTAGAGGCAAATAGCGATGGCAGTCAGTACCGCAGGTGGAGGAGACCACTCGAGTGTGGAAGCAGGAGTTGAGCGTAATCCTTCAACGGCATCGGAGACATTGCTGTTACTATTGCGGGGAAAGGGATAAGACGAAGTAAAAGGGGATCCGAATTCAAAGTCATCATGATCCTCATCTTCATTACTGTGAGGAGCCCTCTTCATCATGGCAGCAGCCAAAAAGAGGGAGGCAGCCTGGACGTTTGGAGGACGCTTAAAAGTGGAAGCCGGCGACATCCCCGGTGATGATGATCCATTGCTGTTCCCATGGGCATAGTTGGAGAAAAAGGGGGGATCCTGATCCATCTGCATGCCGGTGGGATAGATCACAGAATCTTGTGACTTACCGAGCGGTTTGCATTAAAAATGAAGTATCTCTCTTCCCGGAGAGAAGAGACCGTGTGAAAACGCAAGGTAGTTAACTAAATTCATTGGACTGATTCAATTCAAAGGTTCTAGTGCTGTGGAAATGTTACCGAGTCATTGGTCATTCCGTGCACTGTAAGAACATTGACGATCATCGCAGCGGAGTTTCCTTGGGGCATCTCAGTCAGGACTCGGGCATTAACAGAATTAGACTATGTACATGTAACGAAGAATCATTTGGACACGACGACACACCAGAGCTGTTGAGATGATTAATATACGTCATACGTCGTGATCGCGAGGTGTTAAACTTCATCAGGCGATATGTCGATTAGTTTATGTTGCCTTGTATGTGAGGAAGCAATTTAGCAAATATAACTGTTGACAAGCCGTGTCGACGTTTCCTCAAATTTGTCCATCACTGAGAGTCTTCCTCTTGCAAGTTACCACCACATGCGACCATCGAATCTGGCCGGGTTAGGTCACCGTGCGTCAAATATTTGAGTCGGGCTCATGACTAAACACTCTTTTGTCTAGATTTCATCCGAGCTAGCTTCGCATTCTGGGTGTTGGCCACCTCATTGAATTAACCATTTCAAGTTTGCTTTGAATCGTAACCAAAAAAAAAAATGGAATTATAAAAAGAAATTACGAGGCATACAGCCTTTTCTTTTTTAGAATTCGTCTATTTAACGAGACAACGTGGGTTTTTTATTAAATCTGCAACCACGTTTCGGTTTTGTCACGATAGAAAATGAATTTCTTCTTCGCTCTGGGAGACCAACACACGCCCGTCCCCGAAGCTCACCACCGCATGTGACTATACTCTTTTTTGCTGGTGCTCCGCGAGTGTTGCTCCCCCCACCAAAAAAAAAAAAAAAAAAAAAAAAATTAGAGAGAGAGAGAAACCCAGCCCCCCATCCCTTCCTCTTCCTCTCCCTCTCCCTCCTCTCTCACTGCCATCTCCACTCCTGAAACCCTAGCTAGCTCCAATCTCGCTCTCCCTGACCCACAGCTACTGGCGGGGACACTTCGTTCGTTCGTTCGTTACCGAAGAGTCTGTAGAGATTCCTCTTGTCCGTACTGAATAACGCCTAATAACAGGAAGAAATGGCGGACCCACAAGCTACGACGGAGGGGCAACAGATGAATGGGGATAGGACCGTCACTTTGGCCGAGACCGTCGGGGCCAAGAGGCAGAGAAGGCCCAGCGTCCGATTGGGCGACCTCGGCGGTGACCTCACCTTCGACTCCCACGTCCGAAGGAAGCATCATTCCGCCTCAGGTAACCTCCATAAATCCTCCAAGACTCGTCCTTTGTTCAATTTGAGCTCCGACCACCACCAAACCCTCGAGGATAACGACAAAATTGACAACTTGGATTCCCTCGCCATTGGGAGCTGGAAAGTCAAGGACTCCAAGAAGCGTGCCCCCAATGCCACCAAGAGGGTTCGCTCCAATTGGGTTCCCAAGGTCACTGATGAAGGTGGCGGCGGCGAAGTAGAGGTGGAGAAGTATAGCGGTGGGGAGGATTTTGACGATGGGTATAATGATTTTGATATGGAAAATTTAGAGTCTCCCGTCAAGGAGCAGAGCTTAGTACACTCTTTGGAGAATTTGGGTGGGGATAGCCATGGAAATGAGAGGGATGTGCTGTATAGGAGACCTGGTAGGGGTAGGAGTAGGGACCACCATGACGCGGTTGAGTTATCGGGGCCCTCAGATACCGATTTCAGGGACAGGGATGGAAGGTGTGGAGAGGATGGGGTGAAAATTTGGCTTAATGGGTTAGGACTAGGGAGGTATGCACCCGTTTTCGAGGTTCATGAAGTAGATGACGAGGTTTTGCCTATGTTGACATTGGAGGATTTGAAAGATATGGGGATCAATGCAGTTGGTTCCAGAAGGAAAATGTATTGTGCCATTCAGAAGCTAAGCAAGGGATTTTCGTAATGCCTTTTCTGTTGGTTTTGAGAAATCCTCAGACATGGTAATGTGAGCCTTCATGTCTGTAACAGCTTTTAGCTTTTAGTATATCCAAGCCTGGTAGCAAGTTTTAAAGAGTTTCTTGTTGCTCCCTCTTCTTCGTTCATGCTTTATAATTTGCCAAATTCTGTTTGCTGCAGTTTTGTTGTATGTACTTCCTTGACTGCAATACTGAAGTAGGCTGGGAAACTACTGTTGAAGTTGGTGAGAGAAATTTTTGCTCTTCTTCCAACTATGAAAAAGGAAGAAACAGAACAAATTTATGCACGAATTCTTTTAAGGCCAGCGTCTATTGATATTGACTGTGGTGCTTGTACTAGCTGTTGCTCATAGAATATTTTATTTGGTCGATGTTGGAATGAGCAGGTTATGGTTTTGCAGC
Organism: Rhodomyrtus psidioides; assembly: GCA_021437785.1. NCBI lineage: Eukaryota > Viridiplantae > Streptophyta > Magnoliopsida > Myrtales > Myrtaceae > Rhodomyrtus > Rhodomyrtus psidioides. The sequence goes on along the minus strand of JAILYB010000059.1, from coordinate 3,149,022 downwards.
ACTTCACATACATAGAATGATATGGGCCTTCTATCAATGCAAATAGATTTGCAAGTAATTCCAAAGTGTGCGAAGAAAATATATCTTTGCTTCCTCTGGTGTTAGATGGTTTGCAGTCCGGTTGTTTTTTTCCTCTACAGCATCAAGGTTGTGTTTAGTTTTCCTAACTTTTGCAAAGTATAGGACAAGCTGGCGTGACTACAAGGAGGAGATTGTCCTAGATGTTTATTAAGCAATTTGCCTAAGTTCTCATACTAATTTGCATGGTCTTGTTCTTACGTGAACTTATAAGCAGAGAAGTGGTCTTGTTTGTTGGAACTGATCGGCACTGTTGGAATGTCATGACATCACAGCATCAAATATCAGGCGAGAATTTCTTAATAGAGTGGCACTTTAGCATAGAAGCGCACGAGAGTATGAATAAGATGAGCGTCGCCATTCTTGTGTTGTTGATGCTTCATTACAGGAACTTAGTTGTCCATTCTGTGGTAAGGAAGTGATCACAGGGCAGTTGGGACAAGTTGTGACTGAGGAAGCTGGTATGAACTCTTTATACACACGAAATGCAAGGTGTAGAAATTTGGTTAGCAGTGGGATGCTCTGGACACAGTTTCCGTAGTGGGTAGAGTGGCTAGAGGCTGCAATGAGTAGGTGCCCAAGGCATGTGATTTTGGTTTATTCTTTGTGGGCCAAGTGGTAAATGATGCTTAACTTGCACAATTGTGTGATCTTATTTATAAACCGATTGCTACTAACATGTTTTTTAATCATTGCATCGGAATGCAATTGCATGTCATTGATTTGTTGGGATCGGCATCGAATGGCGGTGGATAAATATAAGGGTGTGTTGACCTCTCATTGTATCTTCTGTTTTGGTTGGCTCATCTTGTTAATGTGTAACATTCTGACCAGCCGAGACGGCCTCATATATAGCGAGCCTCTTTCTTGGCTCTAGTTGTAAATTCAGAGAGGAAAAACCATGAATAAAAACTATACAACGGGGAAGAGATTTGTTCTAGCCGCTTGAACTGGCATTTTAATGAAAAATCATCTCTTCACCATCGGCAGTCATCATTCATTAAACCACGTATGCAGTCGTAAAAACCTCTTATTTCCGCATTTGATAAAGCCAATGTTTTATAGAGCAAGTTGTGTCTTGACTTCCAATGAAAAAGCTCTCTACTACTGCAGGCCCAGTTTCTTCCTGTTGACGCTCAAGAAAGAGATTATTCTCAAAAGTGCCTGAGACATTTTAAATGTAGTATTTCCTTCATTTTTAACAAGCACCTCGTCTTACCAAAATAGAAAAATACACGAGATAACTGGGTGCTTCAATAGTTCAAAACGAGTAATTAGAAACAGCTGCAAAAATGCCTCGTTTGGATTAAGAGCAACAAGAATCTCATACAAAGAGGACAAAGAGCTCATGTACAATAAGATATGAAAATATTTGGTACAGTCAAAGACTCCCTAGGCCACTCAAACATGGAAAACTTCTGTTAATTTGGCCTTCCCTCTTGGATCTCACATGCTAGAACGAGCTAATGACCATTGCATCATTCCAGGGAACTGGATCTAAATGCGCATCCCCCTCTTGTAGAGAGTAAATAAAGCTCCATAATCAAACCCAAAGGAGAGTTAGTCCTCTTTGATCATGCCTTCCTCCTCTTGTAGCTTATTGGGCTCAGCGGGGAAGTACTTGATGCCCACCAAATCACCCACTGAGCTGATAACCTGTGAATTCAAATCAAAAGAAGAAAAATTACAAACTGCAAGTTCAAGAGGGTGGTGGTATAAGATTTCACACCTCAATGAAAGGTTTATCTGGTCTGCAATTCACCAGTTACATCTGTTTTGGTATAACACAACTTGATGGACATAAATTATTTTTAGTACTCTAAAAAAAAATGGGGCAGAGTGTTGTTACAAATAGAACTTGATGGACGAAAATTTTGGTTTGGGATAACACAACTTATCTCTATAGATGTGACGTAATGTCCAAACCTGACCTCATTGCATTGCTCCAACAGATATTCCCAATTTCAAGGATAAAAAAGAAAAAGTTCCTCTTGCACAAAATAATCGTTCTCCACGATAGTGATAATTATAATTTTGCTTGCGCCAAAAATTGTAGTCTTATAAATTGAACCCACATGAGCATCTTATTTAAAAATGATGCACACCAAGCCAAATCGACCTGAATAAATTATCTTATACTGCTTAAAGCCAGACTATTTGATCTAGTTTGACAGGTCAACCTGATTTATCTTGGCCAAACTTGTGGGCGTCCCTAGTTATCGGAGGAGTGGCTTCCACATATAAAAGCTCGAAAAGCAAAACTGCAGCATGAGAATCATTGTGGTGCAAGTACAATCGTGGAGGCCTTACACCCATATCAGACATGAAATTTCCTCGGCCTTCTTTCTATATGCATCAGAAGCTAGTGCTCAAAATTATGCAAAAGAATAGGGCCTTGAAATGTGGAGCTTAATCACTCCTATCTATTTGAGAAGCGTACACAGAAAAACTTCAACCAAGTAAGCAGGTACGGAAGGGTCTTCTAGGTGGGGGAACTGGCAACAAGACATTTCTAAGTAGTGATACAAAAAATTACCTCCAAGGCCTTAAGAAGGTCTTCTTTAGTGTGAGAGGCAGATATGCATATACGAGCTCTAGCCAAAAGGAGTGGAGTAGCTGGAAAAGCAACTGTAACCACAGCCACCTGCAAGAGCATTTCATGATGATTATTCTCAACAGATACCAAGCCTTGTGGCTCCAAGGTATCCCGAGCTAAGCAATCAGAGATTTTCACGTTTATTAAAATAACATGGCTTCCGATTATGAGAAGTACAAGAACTTACATTATGCTTGAGACATTCACGAGAAAAGGCAGGGATTTTTGCTGGATTGTACAGCATTATGGGCATTACAGGAGAATCATTATCCCCGAGAACCTCGAAACCCATCTTCTGCAGCTCTGACCTGAAAAAATTGCTGTTTTCACGTATTCTTGCAAGTTTTTGTGCTCCTGCATTGATGAGAAGACTCTGATCATTGAATCACAAAATTAAATCAGAATTAATCTAGGGATCTCACATAGGAGAATTTATGACCTCTATTAGAACCATCCTCTCCAAGAATAACTTTGATGGCTGACATGATCTGTTCTGCAGCTGGAGGTGAAATTGACGTGGCATAGAGATGAGCAGGGCATGTGTACTTCAAATATTGTATAAGTTCCTGAAGAAAAGGAATAGTCAGTTTCAGAGAAACCAAAATTGACACCATAAATCTTCTTAAACTTATGTAGAATGGAAAGGAATATCTTCAGCATGAGAAATGGAAAAAATGACAAAAGGCACTTAAAAGTGAATCAATTGTTACATGATACTCGCAGCCAGCGATGTTGGTGCAAATAAACTATTCACAAGTGAAACTCTGCACTCGGTGCATGCAAAACTCCAGTAGATACGAGAGAAAAATCTATAAATTTCATAATCAAATCCAGCCTTTCTTTAGAAAATTTCCGAGCCTAAATTCTTCCAGAAAGAACTGATGTAACTCGCCTGTCGGGCAATAAAAAATAGAAATAGGAAGTAGAAGAAGCAGACAAAGTCAAAAACCAGCGTACAAGTGATTTGGGTGGTCAAGAATAGAAATGGGGAACTTTTCAATAAGGTACTTAAAAATGGAATGACGAATCCCCGAATTAACAAGCCATATCTCCATTAAAACGAGAATCAACTGATAGGGAAATCGATAATAAAAATAATCTTCCATGAGCTTAGCTATCACCCACACATTTAACTGTAATACTTGATTTTCACAAGAATAATTCAAGAGCAGGCAAGCCAAGAACCTTAGATCCAGCAATATAGCCACCACATGAGCCAAAGGATTTTGTGAAAGTTCCCATCATTACGTCAACATCAGCAGTGTCGACCCCCAAAAGTTCACAAACACCTCTTCCCGTCTTTCCAACTGCTCCAATGCTGTGAGCCTCGTCCAAGTAGATATAAGCCTATGAAAAGATCAGAGGAAGAAATGCATCAATAACATAGTTGATTTTTTTCAGTGGAATTGATTAGGGCCTCGAGCAAGATGGATTTTGGCATAACTTATCACCTTATATTTCTTGCATACTGCAACAATCTCTGGAAGTTTGCAGAGCTCTCCTTCCATACTATATATACCCTCAACAATGACGATTATCTTCTTCCATGGTCTATGTGTCCTTGGTTGCCCCTCAGAAATTTGCTCTCTCAAAACCTTCTCTAAGTGAGACGGTGCTAAACAAAAGATGCAGAAAAACCTTCTCTAAGTGAGATGGTACTAAACAAAAGATGGAGAGAAAATCACATTCATCGTTACGGAAGATCCCATGTGCAATACCTTACAATTATTAAGTACGCACACAACATAGAGACAATAATATTTTACTTCATTAACCACATGACGTGTCATGCAATGCATCATAATACTATCTAAAAATCTAAAAACTAAGGCAAACTTCTCTTTGGTTACATTCAAACCCCAAGAGATCTGTTGTCAATAAAAATTGGTTTATGAATAGCCAAAACATCTAATCGGCGTTTTAACATAACATTTTCAAAAGTCATCATATATTCACCATCAATTCATCGTTTCAGCGCAGCACATGCAAAATTAACAAAAGAGATTTTTTAGCTATGGACTGGTAAATCATTATGCTCTTCGTGAGGATAAAACAGAACATCCAAAACTATGAGATATCTATATATAGAGGGAGAGAGAGAGGAGAACCAAAAGTGAGCATACATATATGTTTTGGCTAAAGACGTGCCATTTTACTTTCATCATGTGTTATCCAATTTTTTTTATCTTTTTATTTTTTGACTTTGCAACATCAGAGGACGCAATCATTTCCCATACTTATTATTCTTTAGTTTCAAGCTAGTGAATATGCCTTTGTTGTTCCATTAGTTCATGGTATCATTGCTCCAACATTGAATATCATATATCAAGTGATCAACACATGGAATATGACATACGTGTTCTGCTATTGTGTTAGTGCGGTCAATGCACCAATCCAGACATTGTCGTGGGGGCCCTAGATATCGATCAATAATAGTTCTGAATGCTCAGACGAATTACAGTTAATAACATGTGCCTTATCTGTACTAAAACTATGGTAGACACAAAACATAGATTGATGCCTCAAATAGGAACTACAGACATAATAGACAACTGCAAAGGTTCGTAAAGTAAAATTTCTTGTAGGTGATTAAGTCTATTTAATTCTCTATCAACATTTATATTAATCGCATTCATTTCACTATTAAGTCATCCGTAGCACTATCAATAAATAAGTCATGTTCGGTTTAACTAGTCAATTTTATGAAGAAACAATAAAAAAGTAAAGCCTTATATCACAAGTCCTGTTTGGATTGTCATTTTCGGATCGAATTAATCCTTTTAATTAGATTGATTAACTGACCATGTTCAAATCATCTATTTGATAATCAGAGCGTATTGGAATTGAGTTTTCTAAAACGATTTTCTTGGGCTGTTAAGAGTAGTTGACATATTTAACAGTTCATCTATCAGTTGAACAACACAAGAACCACCCCAGAACATGAGTTGTCTCCTCCTAGCCTAATGACATTTAATTTATGAAAAGCACCTGCATTTTGGCTACCAAATATCGTCTTCCAAGACCATCATCCATTCAGGTCTCCTCGGGAAATTCTTCCCTCAACTTGGTCCACTAGACCGAATCCATCATAACCATTGAGTTTGCGGATCTCCAATATAGGGTTTATACGGACCTCATAAGATTAACATTGTGATCGACCCGGCCTAGGGAATAAGTTCCCTTCTCCCACCCTTACACTTAAAAAATCAAAGAAGTAGAACACGGGCCTCCTCAATTGATGATGTCTTCAGAAGAAATAAAAGAACTAAAATGATTCGTTTTTCAAGAACTTACAACTTTAGCATTGATGAGTGCCAGAAACCAACAGCTCAACAAGCGGCAGGAAAGTGACAAAATAGGATAAGCGATTTTTTTGTTAAATTAAAACTGCAGTTAAAGGTGGAGAGTGGAGAAAGTGGATTCACACTTGAAATAGATTGATAGATTATACACTTGAAACAGATAAATCATTCAAGGAACTTACTGTTGTGTTGGAAAACCTTTATTGTAGCTCTGGAGCCTCTAGCACCACTCACAATTGAGTTATGGTTCAAGGAATCGCTAATTACCAATCCTCCCTGCAAACGAGATGGAGAAGTATGCGGTTAATGAATATGAGAAGTATCTTAGCAGCATTGCCTATGTTTTTAGTATGCACACCTTTCCAATCAGAACTGGAAGTATAGCAGAATTTGTCACATAACCCATGCCAAAAACGATGGCGGCTGGCTTCCCCACAAAGGCTGCGACATTCTCCTCCAATTCATTATGCAGAGTCGTAGTTCCTAATAAAATTGTTCGATCAGGGACTATGAGGAAAATGTTAGAATTGTGCAGAATACCATGCATACCTCCATCAACACGGGAACTGCATGTACTTGGTGAGAACTTCTTAAGTGTCTCAATAACACGGGGAGTACAGTATTCATCAGCAGCAGCAAATCCAAGATAATTGTACGATCCCAAGTTGAGACACTTACTTTTGTTCGTGGTTCGTCTGCATGAGATGCAAAGCCACTTGGGATTTGGCACGAGGGAATTCTATTCGTTTGCAAAAGATGCATGATGGATTGGCAGAATGCAAAAAGGAAGACAGAGCAGCGAAAGAGCTTTCGAGAAAACAATGTAAAGCGTCGATTGATATTCTGGACTCACTTTAGGGTCTTGTTATTATCATTGGAGTAACGCTCTACAACGTCAAACCAAGCATCGGGAGCACTTGATATAGGTCGTCCAAAGCAGTCCTGCAAATCTCAAACATGATAATGCACGCAATGCATTTGGATGGATAAGTAAAGAAGTCAGGTTGCAGAGATTAAAAGGTGCACGATGCATGAGAAACGATTTTTGCCATGAGATGATTGCCGTGCGTCGAGTGGAAGAAATGAAGCTTATTGAAGAGCAGACATGCTCAAGTAGTTAGTGTCGTTTCATTTAGTTGCTTCGTCATTTCCCGCTGTGACTGTGTGAGTTGAATTGACTCGATATGTAAAAGAGCAAACGTGTATCCAGCTTCAAATTCTGATGAATCAATAAGCCATAAGTCGTCTCATTTGCTGTGAAATGAGATAAATATTGCGGAATTTTGCAGAGTGCGCAAGAACACCGCATAGAATCTAAATCTAAAGAATATCTGAAGCGCTTAAACAAGCAAAATCGGACATATTCCCAAGATAAAAGGGGCCAACTTTGAAGTTACTGCAATTAAGGGTAGGGTAGGGTAGGGTAGGGAGACGACGGCCATTTAGAGGAGAAAGTTATCTCATCTACGGGGCAAGAGCATAAAAAAGTACCTGAATCCGGAGATACAAGCGACGAGTGTAGAAATCCTCGAGTCCCAAGCAGATGGGGGCATACCCCTAATTTTGAAGAAAGAAGAAGACGAAGAAGAAATCCATGGATCGTCATGACGGCAGATCGAGTGGGATAAGACGTTGGGGGGGGGGGGGGGGGGGGGAGGAAATGGAAAGAAAGAAAAAAAGAAAGAAAGAAAGGAGGAGAGACCTGAAGATCGCTGGCACGCCACCAATCGAAGATCTTCCTGAAGAAGTCGCGGAATTGGCCGAAAGCGAAGAGGAGACCGTAGCTAAAATAGGTGGAGAGAGCGGTCAAATACGGGATGGTGATCATTTGGATCTGCCTCTAAGCTCAAAAACTCTCTCCCTTGAAACAAAGAAATCAATGGGGGCGGCGGCCAAGGGACCTGCAAATCATCCCAACGTCCCCTCCCGATTAGAAGAAGAGAAACAACAAACACGGCACGAACACATGAACACACACCCAAGAAAGAGAGACATACTGAGAGATCGATTCTAAGATCCAAATCTCATTCGAGGAAGAGGAAGAGGAAGAGGGGGCAGGGATTCTCAGTCGTGGTTGATGTTCGATCGACCGAATCTGCTCCTGCGTTCGGGCATGTCGTCGGGTTTCCTTTTATATCCGTCGTCACTTCTCTGTGATTGGATCTTTCAAAACATTTGAAGCCAAATTTTTTTATTTTTTTTTTTTGGTTTATTGCATTGTTGGGGCGAATTTTCTGTGAAGCGCTGCGTTGGGACGCGAGATGAGATGGTCAAAAAGATAAGATGAACTCAATTTCATCGTTTTCCTGAAATAAGAATAAATTCAATAAAAACCTTAGACGCGTTCCTTTTTTTTTTGGTCCCCCCAAAAGAGACTTTAAAATAGAATTTATTTTTAAACAAGTGCTTAAAGTAAACACGCCACTCTAAAAAAAAAAAACGGTTAAACCTCGCCGGAAAATCAAATCTTCCGATTTGTCAAGGACATTTTTGTCCACAAATTTTTTTTCGTTTTGTTATGATTTTATTCTTTTCTTCTTCTTCGCCGAACACTTTAGTGCTATCTCATCATTAGGTGCTCATCGGTCGCGAGTGAGGGCCGCAAAGCCCTTGCCAATGGTCGGTGGGGTTTTGCAAAGCCCTTGCCAATGGCTGTTAAGCGCTACGCCGCCTTGACCCGTAGCCAACACCACTAGTATCGTTGCAATAATCCGGCTGGTCATTCTTGCATGTGATTCCGATCACTCAGGCCGTTGCTTTGGCCACTCTTTCCTATTCATCTCGTTGGACGAAGAAGAGGACGAACACGAAAAAGAATTGCTCTCGAATTCCTGGAATATTCGTTCAATTCAACAAGGTGGGGCTCTTCTTGAGACTGACATGACTGCTTCAAGCTTTTTTGTTTGATATAATGTATGTTATGGACCCTCTCTCGAGGGAAATGAGAGCATTTTATGCTCTTAATAAAAAATAATATCTGCTGGGGACCCTTCTTTTTGAGTAAATGAGAGCAATCCAAGTTGTTGTTTACAATTTCTCCGGAATGGTGATCGGTCAAAGCCCATCGGAATGGAACGAGATGATGTCAGGCCTCCGACATGGTGGTATCGTATTGAGTATTGATCGCATGAACTGGTAATGAAAATTGATTTGGGCTTATAGCCCATCAACCGACTAATAAGGCTAAGGCCTCAACAGAACCCTACCCCTAATGCGGATAAAGCCCGCTGAGTTTTACATTGCCGTCCTTCGAATTTAATGGTTTGGGTAATAGGTTCAAGTGGAAACACGAAATGCACCACATCTACTATGTTTTGTAAATATGATTATATGGATTTCTCATCATTCATCAATAAACAGAGACAAACAAAAAAAAAAACTAAATACAGACATTTCAACGGTTATAGTTTGCTCGATTAGGCACGACGTCAATGCATGGATGGATGCTGGTCAGTGAATGTGTTTGCTTTGATTAGACATAAAACGTGGGACAAAAATCGTATGAAGGCCCAAAAAAAGAAGAAGAAGAAGAAGAAGAGTGGGAGTGGTTGAAAGTACTTGATAGTGACGTGAAATATATAAGCTTGAGCTTGACTTGTAATCCTCCCAGTCAAGCAGCAGAAAGATGTCTTCCAACTTATTATTATTATTATTTACATGTGCATGAAAGGGGGGGTCTTTGGCTACTGTACTGCTACTGCCTAATACAGAGAGAGAGGTTAGTGGCGAACGAGTGTAGTTTCGAAAGGAAAGATTTCACAAATGAAATTACCAATGTTGAAATGAGACAAAACTAACGCTTTGGAAGCACCTAGGAGTAGGAATAGGAGTAGGCGTAGGGTAGGGGTAGGTGGCAGCATCTAATAAGCTTTTACTTTACTGAGTTTTTACTCTCATTCATTCCATCGTCGGATCGACATCGACTTTGACTTTGACTTTGACTAGGCCATCAAAACGAGCTTCGACTCTGGGGTTCCGGTGGTGGGGAGGCATCCCGTTCCCGAGTCGGAGTCAAGTCAACCGATTCCACACGCATTCGTTAAACGCCGTCGGGGATGGATAGTCCGACCGACCGACGACGGACGATAGAACTGAACTGAGGTGAGCGCATGGGGAAACGAGGGGGGTAAAAAGTCAATCGCTTTCTGATGGACGGCGAGGGCCCAATGGAAGGAAAGCGACGACCCATTCTCGTTTCGAGGAGGTCGGGTCGCGTCGGAGATACTGACCACATCACACGCATCTTCAATCAATACAAATTTATCAATACACTTGAGAGGACAGCGACCTCCCTGGCAAAAGGAAAGGGCAACCTGAATGAACCAGGCCGCCAAAGCCCTCCTTCATCTTGACTTTGACTCTCTCTCTGCATGACAAAGAGGGCAACATTTTTCCCAATGAATCTGGCCCGTCCAAATTGATAATTGATGATGGATGGATGATGATTATGATGATGATTCACGCGTTTGTATTTGGACCAATCATGTTAATTTTTATGACGAGCCCTCCCTCGACTCTCCCTCTTATCTAATCTTACTCCCAAGGCCTGCATGATAGATTTTGATAATGTAAATGATTCTGATTCTGGTTCTAATTCTGTTCCCATAATCATAATCAATTTTAGAGCAAAATTCAGACCAAAACAAAAATTGATTATGAAAAAAAAGAATCAATTTTGAGAATCGCAAAACAAAATAAAGTTTCGCATATCTCACTTTTCCCTTTCAGTTCTCTCGTCGCTTTTCCTTCAACTTATTAAAAAAAAAATTTGAAAAAAATACAAAAAACTTAGAAAATTCCTAAAACTAGAATAAGCTTAGATTATGTTAGTTTTGTCTCATTTTCATAAATGTGAGCCTAAATTTTCTAAATTTCACTCTTCTGCAAAAAAAAAAAAAAAAAAAAAAAAAAAACGTCGCAGAAGATAAGGGCATCCAACATGCGGACAATAACATATATACTCGTTGCCGTACGTCACAAAATGCGACCATTTGCATGTGCAACTGGAGCCAAACACCCACTTGAATTGAGGACAGAAGCTGCAAAATGATAATGAATGATTTATACTTCGTATCAAGGAGGATAATTTATTTATATATTTTTTTTTTGTCAGTAAACAATTTGGTTATTTGGCTGCTATGTTTGTATATATTTCAGACAACACAACATTTAAATAAAAAAATGAGTTCTTAATATGAAATTTGTCTCATTTTTCAATCGAACTTCAAATGTCATGTATTATAAAATTTGTGTTTAATTTATGAAATGCTAAAAAAAAAAATAACGCATTTTAAATTATTTTAGTGTGCATTGAAAATTAATCTTTAATTTATGATGAAATTTTATAAAGTAACTACATAGTTATTTGACTTAAATAAAAAAAAATAAGAAGAAAAATAGTTTTTCGAAACAGAAATTTTGTACAGATATCAAACTCGTTCTGATTCTCTAAAATTTATTCAGAAACAAAATCGAAAAAGTTATTTGAATCGAAATTAAATTTTCGAAACAAAATGATGAACATGCCCAGCCGTCCAAGCGAAAAGCCCCGAGTCCAGCTCGCTCATCTTCACCGCGCTCACTCACCCGTCAATATCATGAACTCCTCCTCCTCCTCCTCCTCCTCGTCTTCTTCTTCTTCTTCCTCTTCTCTCTCCTCGGACCTAACCCTGCCTTGTCTTAGTGAAATCTGGAAAAAGCAAACCCCCCAACCCAAAAAGCATCTCCTTCTCTCTCTCTCTCTCTCTCTCTCTCTCTCTCTGTGACCGCGACATAACAGAAAAAAGAAAAGAGCCGCCACCGCCGCCGCCATGAGAGCACCGGCGGATAATCAATCTCAAGCTCAAGATGAAGACGATCCCGTCGCCATCTGCCACCACCTCCTCTCCTCCCTCTCCTCCGAAATCCCTCGCGCCCTCCACTTCAAGCCCAAGTGGTCCCTCCTCCGCTCCCACCTCTCCCTCCTCCCTTCACTCCTCCCCGACCTCTCCCCCCACCACCCTCTCTCCCTCGACCTTCTCCACTCCATCTCCCACTCCCTCCACCACGCCCTCTCCCTCGCCCTCACCTGCCAGCTCCCTTCCCTCCCCGACGGCAAGCTCCACACCCAGAGCCACCTCGACTCCACCCTCTCCCTCCTCCTCCGCCACCTCCACGACTGCCACGTCCTCCTCAACAGCGACCTCCACCTCCTCCCCCACCCCGACCCTCCCCCCTCCTCCTCCTCCAAGCGCGACTCCGTCCGCGTCCAGTCCCGCCACCTCCTCACCCGCCTCCAGATTGGCGCCCCCGACTCCAAGACCTCCGCCCTCGACTCCCTCTTGCCCCTCCTCGCTCAGGACGACAAGAACGTCCTCATCGCCGTCGCTCAGGGTCTCGTCCCCGTCCTTGTCAAGCTCCTCGATTCCGGCTCTCTCGAGGTCAAAGAGAAGGCCGTCGCCGCCCTCTCCCGGGTTTCCACCGTCGACAGCAGCAAGCCCGTCTTGATTGCCGAGGGCCTGCTGCTCTTGAACCACCTGCTTCGCGTGCTCGAGTCCGGCAGTGGATTCGCCAAGGAGAAGGCCTGTGTTGCGCTCCGGGCTCTCAGCCATTCCAAGGAGAATGCCAGGGCCATTGGGACCAGGGGCGGCGTCTCCTCCCTGTTGGAAATCTGCGTGGCCGGCACCCCGAGCTCACAGGCTTCCGCCGCTGGGGTTCTGCGAAATCTGTCCACTTTCCCAGAAATCAAGGAGAATTTCATGGAGGAGAACGCGGTGGTGGTGCTCCTGGGACTTGCGTCCTCAGGGACCGCTCTGGCCCAGGAAAACGCGATCGGGTGTCTCTGCAATTTGATAGCCGGGGACTACGATTTGAAGCTCACGGTCGTCAGAGAGAAGGGGATTGAGTGCTTGAAGAACTACTGGGATTCAGCTCCGAGCGATCGGAGTCTTGAAGTGGCGGTTGAGTTGCTGAGCCAGCTCGCATCGTGCCAGCCGATTGGGGAAGCTCTGGTTTCGGAGGGGTTCATCGCCAGATTGCCGGCGGTTTTGGAGTGCGGGGTGCTGGGGGTGCGGATTGCTGCGGCGCGAGCTGCTTGTGAACTGGGTTTCAGTCCCAAGACCAAGAAAGAAATCGGGGAATGTGGGTGCATCCCCGCATTGATCAAGATGTTAGATGGTAAGGGCGCCGAAGAGAAAGAGGCGGCCGCCAAGGCATTGTCCACTCTCTTGCTCTACGCCGGGAACCGGAAGATGTTCCGCAAGGACGCGAAAGGGGTCGCGAGCGCGGTCCTGCTCTTGGACCCTTCGATCCAGAATCTGGACAAGAGATACCCAGTGTCGATGTTGACGACAATAGTGCATTCGAGCAAGTCTAGGAAGCAGATGGTGACCGGGGGCGCATGTGCTTATCTGCAGAAACTGGTGGAGATGGAAGTGGAAGGCGCCAAGAAGCTGTACGATGGCGTCAGCCGGGGCAAGATATGGGACGTGTTCGCCAGCGCCAGGCCATAGTTGAGATTTCTTTTGCTTGAGCCGAAGCTGATGTTGGTGACTGTAGAGGAAAAGATTGATTTTTCTTGTCCATTTCATGTACCGTGTACGTACGCTAGTCCTCCACTTAAAAAAAAAAAAACTTTTAACCTTTTTCATTATTTACTCAATGTTTGTTTTGTTTTGTTCTGTTCTGTTCGTTGGTTGGTTAAAAGTCAGTCCGTCCTTCCTTGTCAATAAATCTGTTCAAAGTTGAAACTGCCCAAAAGGAAATAGTACAGAATCTCAGTGGGTGACCTAACTGCGGTTGACGTTTATTTGATTTTGCCTCCAATAAGCGAAGGTTGCTTTTTTCTGTCGGAGCTCAAAAGTGGTATTTCTATTTCTCCGTTTTGCTTCGAAGTCGTCCTCTCCTCAGAACCCCAAAGCGAGCGAGGGATTGTCAATGATTGTGCAATCTTGGTTTGCCCTGTACATTGATTGATTGATTGATTCCAGTAGTGGGTCAACTCTCTCCTTTAAAAGTTTTTTTTTTGAACTGTTACTGCTGTTCAAAGCGTATCTTGAGGGGGAGAATAGGATAGTTGTGGCTCTGTCTCATCATATCATACCCTTAAAATACTGGAGCTCTTCTCGAATGGTGTGTTTTCGTCTTTAAAAAAAAAAAAAACTTAGTAATGGGGGGGTGTTATCGAGAGAGAGAGAGAGCGTGCGTGCTTATTTGGGCAGGGCTTGTATCTGTGAAATTTGATGAAACCCCACGTCCTCATTCTTCTTTGTAAGCCTCAATTGGACTCGTTGAGGAGAGAGGGAAAATCCTCGACATGGATTTATATGCGAGGATATGAGATTTATTTGGTTTTTTTTTGTGGGGGGAGGGGAGTTGGGTGTATTTGGTACACCATGTGCGATTGTTCTTTCGACCATGTGCCATCGTCCCACCACCCTTTGATGTGGGACATTGGACTGTTTTGTGCTGGCCTCAACTCAAAAAGGGTAAGGGATAAGCCACCTGCTTGATAAAAAGACTTTTATGGAAGCAGAGGCAGAAGATGTCTCTCTCTCCAGTGGGAGAAATCATGCATCGTGCGCCGCCGATACTCTTTTTGGACAGAGGCAGTTTGGGTTTATATTTGTGATGAATGTTCGGGTACTTTAAAAGAGAAGGGGATTAATCATTCCGTGACCTTGTCATTGTCCACAGAAATAGCTAGGCCGGGTTCTTCCTGGCCAAGTGACACTACCTTGCCTCCCAGAATAAAGAAGAGAATTCCAATCTCGCATGCTCTGAAAACACCCCTTCCGATCCAATATCCGATCTCAACGAATGGCCGGGTCGATAATCTCTCAGAGAGAGAGAGAGAGAAGGGCTCGGAGCTGGGACTACTGCTGTATCATTGCTGTAGAGGGGACAAAGTATGGCATGTAAGGACTAGGTCACCCTTCAACCAACCTAGCAAAACCGAAGTTACCTTACCATTTACAGATTGAAAGTGGGTTCCCGCCCTCCATATATATTAAAAAAAGGCCAAAAGATATCAAATGTACACATATGTACAGTAACTTTCCATTAAGAAATTGACCTATACAGAATCTTTGATGCTGTGTCTGTCCAACTTTGTGCAAAGAAGATGTGCCGGACCCATTCAGTTTAAGTTGAAGTATTTTGGATCTGATGGAAAATGATACTCCACTTGCAACTGCAATCCAAAATCAGCCAATTTAAGCAATGGATGTAGATGGAAATTAGGGACGAGATATCAATTCCATTGACCATGGAAGCAGGGGACTCGTATAATGATAAATAATGGAGACTAGACCCGATATTCTCAAATTCTCTCCCTTGTTTTTTTTTTTAAATTATATAAATGCATAAGGACTATGTGAAAGCTAAAAATTTCTCAATGGACTAGAAAGATTGCATGGAGAAATCATAAAACCGCGACGTGGCCGGAGATATGAGATTATAACAGACAAACCACAGCCTACACTCATACAACCCAGTTGTAGCCCAAGCCCGTGCAACAATTTCAGCGAATGTAATGATAGTTACCTTGCCTTCGTCTGAGTCTGAATGCCGTTGAGGGAAGACAACTTTCAAGTCATTGTACAAGTAAAATCGCCGTGGCCCATCATTGCAATTGTTTTTCCCAGCTGGAGCAGATGATGGATCAGAGTTGGACCTCCGTAGAGACTTGAATTTCTTGGAAAACTGGCAAAAGAATCGGAGATGAAGGGCATAACGCAAAGAGCCTCTAACACCAGGGACCTGGTTGACCTTTGATGAGTTAGTGGGTACTGTATTTGTATCTGATTGGGAGCTCCCTACGTCGGTATTTGCAGGCTCATCATTCATGGCGAATTTTCTCAAGTGATTCGGAGGATCATCCATGCAGCCAAAGCCTTTTGCCTTCACCTCTTTATTTGGCTTTGCTGACCTTTCCACATATTCAATATCATCTAATTTCGAATAACTGTTGCTGGGTTGTGGAGAATGTGTAATTGCAGACGGCTTAAAATCAACTTTTGCACTGGCGTCTATCAGACTTCCATTTTCCACCATAGGATTTGATCCAGAAGATGCTAACACGATTTTTTGACGCAGGAAGGTCTGTCACCGGGCACACCAGGGAAAAAAAATGCGAAAGAAGAAGTTCAGACGTCAAGGAGCAGGATCAGGATCAGGATATCCGCTGAACTAATAATAAACTCAGGCAAGCAGACAGAAAAGGTGGGTTCAAAGCACACGCCAACTTAGGTCCTAGTAAAAATCACAGGAATTCTCCCATGAAATGTGAGGAGCTATATTCTTCTTCTTATCCATTCTCCTCATACTATCTACACATAAGCAGGATGCTTTCAATTCAGCTTCACAATCAAGCAAAGGGCAATAATTATTCAAAATATCCTCTTCGAAATTACCGCAAGCAAAGGGCAATAATATGCAAAAGCATGAGGAACCAGCATTTCACCATGGATGTCAAGTTACTGTACTAACTCATCAAAGACCCCTACCAGTGGTTTTTTCATCTTAGCAGAAACACTGGCATAGAAACTAATCCCTCGTACCTTTGTACCTGCTGGCATGTCGCTTAAGTCATAGTTACAGAAGAACGTGTGGATAGGTGTCTTCTCTGGGTTGCTAAGAACCTGCCAAACAGTACACTTTGTAAGCATATGAAACAGCATCACTCATTGTCTTATATTAATGATGCAGTTTAGTTCGTTACCGGGACTCAATGATCAAATAAAACATATATGTGCACGAGCTTGTGTTTACAATTCTAAAAACGTTTTGCTCTAGTTTTTAGCAGGCTTTCTGGTGAGCTCTTTCAGGCTACTCATGATAAGAATATGATCAAGGTTTTGAGTAACATCAGAAGAGTGATCAGGTCTTACAAATGAACCAATAACTTGATCAGAATAATTGAGTAACTTATAACCAATAAACAAGAAATGAGCTCCAGAAAATAACTAAGCTCTAGAGAAGCCAAATCTTGTTGCTCACACAAGTCCACCATAAAAGGACCAACTATAGCCCACTATAAATATGTCTCTTCCGGTTCAAGACTGCCTATGTTGACTTAAGTTGAGGTGATTCAAGTGTATTTGCATAGAAGTTTCTTTTGTGTAGTCTTATCATTTTCGACACTTAATCCGCGCAACAGTTCCAGATAGTTTTTAATACCAGTGAATAAAAGTTCATGCTACAGACCCAACTTCACTTCAGGCAACATGGTATTTGTTCTTTTGCTTTTCGTTATTGTTCTTTTACCATCATGCCCTTGGACACTTCACTCCTTCTCATAGATCCCTAATATACTTTAGCTAGATCCATTATGTAGCTACAGATAGAAACACAAGCAAGAAAAGGTTCCTGACTGTCGCGACCTACTTTTCCCCTTCCCAAGGGTCAAGCCAAAAATTAGGTATCCACACTGACTTGATTGGAAACTAATACAATAGACTTGTTACCATTACCACTATTCTGGGGTGGAAGGTGAATGTCAAGAAATTACCAGTTGTATTCGACCTTTCATGGGTACATGCAGGCAACTCTTTTCTTCTCGTGAACTGTTGACGCTCTTGCTCCTCTTTAGTTTTGCTCCTTTACAAATGTCAGCTGCCAAGGTATTTGAGAGACCTATGGAAGAGTAGTACAGTAAGTAGTTATCTCCATCTACACTGGTGACTGCAAACGGAAGTTTCTGCACTTTGGGAGAAAAATCACCCCCAGTGACATTAAGAACAGCGAGAAAACCCTCAATTCTCTGCATATGAAAGTGAGTCAACAATCAGATTATCGGTTGGTATTGATTAAGCTAAGAACAAGTCATAAGCCGACTTTAGCCATACACACAGTATATAAAATCAAAGGACTTAGAATGCTAACCTGGTTGACTTTACAGT
This sequence comes from Rhodomyrtus psidioides, assembly GCA_021437785.1. Lineage (NCBI taxonomy): Eukaryota > Viridiplantae > Streptophyta > Magnoliopsida > Myrtales > Myrtaceae > Rhodomyrtus > Rhodomyrtus psidioides. The sequence continues at coordinate 3,131,167 of JAILYB010000059.1, read as the reverse complement.
ATAAGAGCCGACCTGACAAGAGGGACTCCTCAAATGAGCCCACTAATGATCTTCTAACTGGAAACTGGAAAAATTTGCAACATTGAGAGTTACACTTTAAATCCAGACCACAATGCTTTCCACTGCCAGTGGTGCTCTCTGATGTAAAGGAAACAAATTCTTTGAGTAGTGAATAATGTTTGTGCAAAGATTTAGTATTCTGAAAGTCCATCTCCTTTTCAGAAGATAAAACATTGCTCAAACCTCCATCGAGCAACCTTTCCACCTTTGAGGTTATGCAGTCATCCTCAAACTTCTTTGGAATGCTTTCATATCCGCTTGTGGATCTCATCCTATCAAAGAGTTTTGGCCCCAGAGGAGACGGAGGAGGTGAGATTACCTTCTCCCTGGGTATGTCTATGGGAACTAACGAGGACCTTAACTTAGTTGTTCCTTCCATATGATTTGTTCCAGGAGGAAATGCAGAAGATTTAGACTGCATTGCTGCTTTCTCAAGCAAAGGGCCATCAGTTAGAGGACTGGAATTTTCTCTGCAGTCATCTCCAAGTGAATTGTTCCACTTTGAAAGACCGTCTGCTGACTGGATAGTGAAGTCAGAATCACCAGAATTGCCAATATGAGCTTTTTTAGATTCTTGCATTAAGGAGACGCCATTTTGAGAACTATCATTTACGGACATGCTTTGGCCAATATCTAAAATATCACCATCACATTGGTCTGGGAGAAGCAATCTATTTGGAGGGGACAAGACACGCTTCCTGGCTAGAGAGCCAGACCCCTCATTTGCCATACCCGGTCTACTAACCTGACTGAATAAAGATGGGTTTCCATTAACCACATTTGACAGAAAATCCGGAGGTCCCAATTCAAAACCCACAATCTTAAGAGCAGGTGCTCGAGTAATCTGCCTCCTTTTACCATGCAACCACTCATGTTGATTGGTGGTATTAATTCTCAAACTTTGCTCCTCCCACTTATTGTCTTTATGCTTGTACAAGTCATCAGGATCCCTTGAAATCTCGAAGTTAGATTTCCTTTGCAGTTCTGCAGAAGAAAAGCAAGGCGGAGCCATATTCACACGTATCCAGTTCCCGAGCTTCCCTTCATGCACTGCAGTCATGTCATGATTATGTGCACCAGCCACAAGAGAAGTAGCCTGCACAGATGTGCTCACTAATGCTATGACTTCATTGTTAGAAGAATGTCGGGGCAATCCCATTTATAATTCAAGTGTGCACTTGCCACTGACTCTTCTACAATTCCTTTAGATCAGCTTCATCCCCCTTTACACTGCTCCGTCCTTGCTGAGAAGTGTTTCCACATGGATAGAATAATGACAACTCCATGTCCTCAAAAAGCCTACAGCCTTAATTGTCCTGTTGGACATCCCTGCGGGGTGCCATCAAGTAAGACTCTCAATCAATATTTGTTGGTTGTATGTCTGAGCAGTAACTTGAACTGAGGGACTTTGCCTTCTCATGTCCTTTATGTATCTTGGACAAGACAGCTTGGTCGGTTTAAGGTGGAACCAGAAATAGAAGAGAATGACACTCCTTTGCCTTACAGGGACAAAAGTTTATGCAGAGAGATGCCCGAACTTGGTAATGTAGTTCCAAAAAGCGAAAGACGGTATCTGATTGAAATTGTTTTTAATTTGAAAGAATTTAGCGTATAATGTCGAAAGGTCATGTGAATGATAACATTCATTTTCAGGATTTCACAGGTCCTTAGTATGGCATCTTCTATTTTATACCATGCCATGAGAGGAAATACAGAGGTGGAACGAACTGAGATGAAGGGTATTTTGTTTTTGTTAGCTCTGATAAAAAGAGAAGAGAACCCTATCAGTGGCATTAAATGCAATGAAACGGCGTAGATCCTGAAACTGAAGTTGCAAGGAATATCAAACCAGATTCGTGCACGACATCAAAAGTGTTTGCCAAAGCATGACAGCTGAACATTCTACTACGAGCACAAATGACGAGACTAATCCTACTGTCGTATTTCAATGGAAAGCAATTGAGACGTGAAACTGTAGAGCTCAAATCATTCTTCGGAAAGAAAATGACACCAACTATGGATCAGCACGGAATAAGAGTAGTAGAATCAAGAGGAGGCAAGGCCAAGGAAAGCAGCGGAGACGACATTTTGGTTTTGGAAAGAGTAAATGATATCAAGAAAGGAATTACAATTAGCATGCGACCGAGCCGAAATGTATAACAACAACGAACACAGATTAATTCAGACGTAGGCAGAAGTTGCAGCAACCAACTGCAGGCGAAACACAAAAGCTCGAGGTAGTCTAGAAAGGAGATATGATCGGAGGGAAAAAAGAGAAGGCACAAGAGGATGACGTGATCACGCACCAGCAATCGCTCAGCAGTCAGCTCGTGATCACCATCATCATCATCATCATCATCATCCTCAGGATCGTGTGAAGAAGAAGAGGGCGCACAGCACTCCGTATCAATGGTCAAGTCAAGGGAATTTCTCCTGGCTATGGCGAGGGAAAGAGGCTTTTACTGGGGGGGGGATAACGATGGGGGAGAGTGGATTGGATGGGAGCCTTCCAAATACCAAAAGGGACGTGCCTCCCTGCCTCGACTCGCTCCAGTCCCATCATTCTCGTTTGGCTTTTCAAGCTTTTGGGTGGTGCAGGAGGAGTGGGATAGAATTTGCGGCTCCATTTTCCATTGACGTCCACGTCGATATACTCGTGGCCGTGGGTCGTCGTCATCAACATCATCAACAGTAACGTCCTTCTTCTGGGCTTCGGCTCGAAGTCGATCCCGAGGACTGGCCCGACATTCCTTCTGGGCTCCGCTCATTCATCTCATCCCGCTCGAACACGGCCGGCCACTTCCATCTGTCGCGCCATCACACCTGATTTCACGTGGCGGCGAAAAGGAAAAAAGGCCAATCCCCCTCCTCCCATCCTATGTAGCACCGACACCCCTCATGGGTGGGGGTGTCGGTGTTGGACACGTGTTGGTGTCCCTGATTTCACATGGCAACGAAAAGGAAAAAAAGCCAATCCCCCTCCTCCACCCTATGTAGCACCGACACCCCCTCATGGGTGAGGGTGTCGGTGTCGGACACCGACATGCGTTGACCGCGTGTCGGGAATTCGACACTCGGTCAATGCACCGGACACGGGTGTCCAACGTGTCGGACACGTGATTTTTTTTAAAGCGTAATATTTATTTTCGTAATGTTTAGAAGTTTGGTCAACGCTCGAGTGTCTCACTGACACGTAAGTAGGCCTAGAGCGACACTTGAAAGGGCCCAACTATAATGGTGAGCCTTTTAACTAAAAATTTAATTTGAAATAAGCTTCAATGTCCATTTATTGACATTTTAAAAAGCCATCCAACTTATTATTCTCATTAAGTAACCAATGTGAGACTGTTTTTTTCAAGAGGTAAATATCAAAATGTTATTTTTAGCTTTTTAAAAAGATTTCATGTTTATCTTTCTCTTCCTCTTTACCAATGTGGGATCAATTAAGGCTTATAATTCAAAATGTAAATGGTGACAAAATCAATAAATTGTTGCTTTCATTGATTTCCAGCATATGACACTTGGTTTGGCTTTATTTATATATATATATATATATATATATATATATATATATATATATATAACACAACGTGTTCTCAACGTATCGGATTTTTCTGTTTTTGAGAAATGGCGTGTCGACGTATCGTGTCGTGTTGTGTCAGCGTGTCGGTGTCGGTGCTACTTAGCCTCCGCCTTTGCTATATTTATATAGTGATTTGATCATATAACAGTTGAATCGTCTGTTTTGAACCACAAAAATTAAATAATAATTAATTAAAAAATTTATTGTGAGATTCGCTCTTTCAAAAATTTGTAGCACGGTTATTCTCACCCCGTCATCGTCCAAGGACTATTATGCTAGCAAATTATCGCAACACTATCGTTTGAGATGACTAGAGCACTTTGGATTTACTTCTTAACATGATACTTGATCAAAATCTCGCCCCCGTTCATTTGGTTTAATTTTTAAATTGAAAACACCCCGAAAGTTTCACAGCTTGTACGTGATCCTTAACATGCAAATTAATTTGCATTATGACTTTTTAAAATTTGAACGGATATTTTTAAAGAGAAAACTTTTTTTTTTTTTTGGCTTTTGCTCGCAATGTGCTCTATATGTAAAGCCAATGATTTCATCCGAGTCATCAATCAAAAAATCAAACCGAAATTATGCTCACATAATATGAGGGAGCGGAGAATAACACCCCATCCTAGTCACTGTTAGACCCTGATCAACTGGCGGAGCAACCCTAGTATAGTATAGTGTTGGGATGTAAAAGTTCTTGCATAGGCTCATTGATATGCTTAAAAAGTTGAATAATTTGTTTGTTGTTCTAGAATGACCGGATCTATATGGGGCGTGGGTAGGCTAGACCCGAGAAGGGAGTTGCATGCCCGTACCCACATTTCACACGTATTTTGCCCTTTAATTCGGCTAGGGCTCCGTGAGCCGCCATCTGTTCAGGTCACATCCACAAGTGGATCGATCTCACACGATTGTATGTTTTGTATTTCTTCCTAAGAATTTGAAATCCTAATCCAAATCAAGCAGCATTCCTGATGCACCTAGGACCAGCAGACGGAATCAGTCAACGACATCGGATTGGGCTCAAATTAGGTCGGTTGAAGCGAAACGGTCGTCTGATCAATACTCGGTGCCGTTGGCATTGGTTTTGGCAATTCGGGGTCGTTTAGATGGATTTCCGGGCATTTTTTCTATTTTTAGGTAATTTTATAATTTAATGGTATTTTTGTAATTTTTGCGTTATCTTTTTTCATTAGGGTTTACACCTATATAAGGTCGTCCTAAAGCAGATTATTGAATATTGAGAATATTACGATTTGATATCGTTTTGAGTGATCAGTGATTGTTCCTCGTTTATCGTTTCGATTCTTCCGTTTAGCCTTGCTTTCTATCGCGCTTCGACCTCATTTGGTATCAGAGCACAGGTTGCTTGAAATCAATGGCTGAACAGAATCGAGGTGGTCAAAGACAGCATGCTCGTGGAGGCCGAAAGCGTGGAGTCGTTCCTGATGCAGATAAACAGCCGTGTTTGAGAGACCTGCGAGATATAGAAAACGAAGAGCTACGGAGACGAAAGCAGGATTTGAAGAAACAACTTGCGTGGGCGCTGAGAAGGCAAATCCAACGATTGGAGCGACGACTTGCCCGAGCGGGGTTGGACTTTCAATCCGAAAAATATCCGATCGTCGATGAAAATCCGATCTTTGATCAAAATTTGATTTTTGATGAATATCCGATCGTTAATGAAAATTCGATCGTTGATCAAGATCCAATCTTTGATCAAGAACCAATCTTTGATCAAGATCTGAATTTCGATAAATATTCGATTTGTTATGAAAATCCAATTTTTGATACTGATCCGATATATGAAAATCCAATCTACGATGAATCTGACGGAGAACAAGAGGATGCAGATCCAAGCGCGATGGTAGAAATCTTCGCGGATGCAAAGGACGGCGAGGGTGTTCCTAGCGATGTCTCCCAGGTGGAGGCATTGATGCCAGCATACGAGGTGAAGGATTGGGATTTCGCCGCGTTCAAGGAAATGGCCGATTTGGTTCCTGATGATGCACAGAAGGCCGATGTTTCGGGGATCTCTGAGGATCGAGGTAATTCTATTCCTGAAACTGATGATTTTGGTGACGATGAGTTTGTCGCTATGGATGAGGTCGATCATAATGCGTTAGGCACTGGGCGCATTTATGCGCAAGGTGGAAAACTCTTTGACCGAGGCGTAGCGTCTAGAAAGATTTATGAAGATATTATGCTGGTTGTGAATTTGTCTGTGGCCAAGTTTGAGAAGAAAATTCTTGGTGTGTTCTGGTCACATGAAGACAATGTATATTTGTCATCTAGTTCTTTCAAGAGTAGTGCGTCTGATTTGCACAGATCATCTTCTTCAGATGATGCATGCCTTTACGTTGCTGAATCTGAAGATGATAATGGTATTGACCCTTCTATAAGATCAATCAGGATGAGTTTTCCATATGTAAAGCAGCGTAAGAAATTGCATGGCTCTGTTGAGACAGAGAAGCTTGATCTTGTCGGTATTTTGACTTTGCAATATAATGACGGTGGAGTTTTCCGGTGGAGTAAGGTGAGGGATCAAACATTGAGCCGGATAAAAAGTCACATAGAAATGATGGTGGCCTGTTGTAATCCCTCATTCAATGGGTGTTTTGTACTTTCTGCGCTTCATGAAATGGGTTGAGGTGCCAGCTCCAATGGGTGGAGGCGGTGGACCTGATTGGTGTTCTAAGCATATAAAAGCAATCATAAATATTGGTGGACCATTTCTGGGAGTTCCAAAGGCTGTTGCTCGGCTTTTCTCCGCTGAAGCAAAGGATATTGCAATTGCCAGGGCAATTGCACCAGGTGTTCTGAGCAATGATATATTTCGTGTCCAAACTCTACAGCGTGTAATGAAGATGAGCCGCACATGGGACTCCATCATGCCAATGATGCAGAAGGGTGAGGACACAATTTGGGGTGGTCTTGATTGGTCACCTGAGGAAGGATATCTTCCTAGCAAGAGAAGGCAAATGATGAATGACTCACAGGTTTCCAGTGAAAGCGGCACCAACAGTTCCGCTTGTCTAGAAGATTTTAGGTATAAGTTTCTCAAGTTAGTTGGTGCACCTATAATACACAAGTTTTCAGATTGCTTGCTAGTCAGGTGCTAAGAAGTCGAAGGATTGACTACATTGACAGATAAATCTCCTCTTACTGTGGCCTATCAAGAGATTCTTAAGGAAGATGAAGTTCGAGAGAACAAGCAAAACATGAAGTATAGACGCATGAAAAGAGTCTTTCAAAAAATGTTCTTATCAATGACGACGAAGCAGATTCGAGGGCGAATCTTTTTTTCTAGTAGGGGAGGATGATGTACCTAGGACCAGTAGACAGAATCAGTCAACGATATCGGATTGAGCTCAAATTCGGTCGGTTGAAGCGAAACGACCGTCTGATCAATACTCGGTGCCGTTGGCATTGGATTTTGGCAATTCAGGGTCGTTTAGATGGATTTCCGAGTATTTTTCTATTTTTAGGCAATTTTATAATTTAATGGTATTTTGTAATTTTTGCGTTATCTTTTGTCATTAGGGTTGACACCTATATAAGGTCGTCTTTAGGGTTTTGTGAGCAGATTATTGAATATTGAGAATATTACGATTTGATATCGTTTTGAGTGAACAGTGATTGTTTCTCGTTTATCGTTTCGATTTTTCCATTTAGCCTTGCTTTTTATCGCGTTTCGGCATCAATTCCTTATAGATTATACGAAACACACGGCCAGAAAATACTTGAGGAGTTGAGTTGCATTAGGAAATGGATTGGAAATAAGTCTGAGATGGACAGGAAGTGTTCCTTCCCATATTTCTTTGCGGGCATGGGGGACAGATTTTTGATTAAGGAATCGCTAACACATGGTCGCAGCCAAGTTAAAGAAAACTTTTTACTGCATCGTATCTCGATCGAAAAGGAGGAGGAAAAGAAAGAAAGAAAGAAGGACGGGAAAGGAAAAGGGGACATCTTCGCTGCGAAGGAAAGTACAAACATATAAAAATCAAAGTGTCTAATCACATCAATTATCGCTGCTTCCTTTGACTTTATCAAGCGTCCTTTTGGATCCGTTTCCCCCTTTCTTTCCCTTCAAAAGCATGACTTTTTTTTTTTTTTTTTTATGGATTTGCCCCTCTGATCCTTCTTTGGAAATTTCAACGGGGAACTTTTCTACTTCTATGGAGGCTGGGATCGGTCGTCATTTCGCTTGCTTGCTTAGTGTTAACAAAGAGGGAGAAGTGCGGCATTTACTAAGCTTTTTCTCTCTTATGGTGTCGTATGCGTACCAAACAAAGCGACGGATGCTACCGTGGAAAGTCGCAAAGGTAGCGTAGAAAAGCCCCATCCCCTCTCCTCCAACGCATGTGATATGAATTGAAGATCGAAGCAAAAACTGAAGGAGACGATCAGTTACTGAGTTATTTCTTCTCTCGCGTTAGCTTAGAAACTCCAAAAACACGAGCGGGGTCACGTGCAAATCGCCAGGAAATGGTTGCATCTTTCGCATGGTTTCACTAATAGAATATAATATATGTTCTCTTGTCGATCAGCTTAAAAATTTTGTTGTAATTAGAAGTGGAAGAACTCAAAGACTCTTATGAAAGCTACTCGACATGGAGGACTAATCGGTGGATCAACATGCGGTGGTTAGGTTTGATGGTGTTCCTAAACCTGACCCATTTCTTCTTAAGCGTTCTTGCCGGACAAACTATCAGATGCTTTCTTTTAACTTGTTGCTGATGGTTTGCGAGTTCTGCATGTACAAAAGAAAGATAGAGTCGAATCATTAATGCAGAGAGATAATGGGTGAAACGTGATTTGTACACCGGTGAACACTTGAATGATCACTTAAATTTACATGCACTGTAAAGGAGGAAGCCTTTTTATTTAATTTCCCAGCGTTCCCACCCACTCCGGGTCGCTCCTCATCGTGATGATATATAAAGGCCGAAGGTGCCCGCGCTCTACCACTCCTCATCGCATTCATTTCGTCAAGTTCGACCTCCCCGATCCTGATTCCTGAGGAGGAGTTTGCGTTTGCATGGCAAAGCCCAACCGGATCAGATCCATCGGATCAATGAGCAAACTGCCTCCTGGCTTCGTGTTCGAACCCACCGATGAAGAGATCTTATTCGAGTACTTGCGACGCAAGATTTTCGCCCTTCCTCTCCCCGCCTCCATTGTCCCCGAACTCGTCGCTCTCTCCAACTATGATCCCTGGGACTTGCCTGGTAATTCATTCGCCCCATTGGTTCATCAGCGTGCGGATCATATCAAACGATATAGCGCCAATCTCGGGTGCATGTAATGGGTTTCCCTTGTATTTCATGTGAACTATTTACAGGTGATGGGGAGGAAGCGAGATACTTCTTCAGCAACCTCAATGGAGCCAACGACGCTGTCATCCGAGCAACTTCTTGTGGATACTGGAAGGCACAGGGCGTCCCTAAACAGATCTCGCCTTCTTCGAGCAGCTCTCACAACCACATGATAATGGGGATGAAGAAGACTCTGGTGTTCTTCAGAGGGCGGCCTCCGCATGGGTCTCGGACGTCTTGGTTCATGCACGAATATCGCCTCGTTCCTGCACCCTCCGCTGCTCGCGACCCGCAGCTGGTGATTGAGTTCTTTCCAGATATTTTAATAAATACAGTGCATGACCGTTTGCTCCATTTTACATTGTTAGTCGTGCTATTACATTAGTCACTAGAACATGAACCTTCCATATATTTGTTCCATAGGTGTTATAACATGTCAGCTGCTTACGCTCGACTTTCATCTGTCTGTCACAGGAGAACTCGTGGGTCGGCGAACTAGGAAGGTGGGTTCTGTGTCGCGTCTTTGTGAAGAGAACAAGCAGCGGCGGCAGCAGCGATTTCATGAGCATGGACGTCTTGTCCTCGTCGTCGTCGTCATCGAGCTATAGTTGCGTCACAGTGGACTCCTCCTCATCAAGTGATGAGGAACAGACTAGTTCGTGAGCTTAGTCACATATGACCGGCCGTAAAAGGACCATTTCCGGCTTTCAAGATAATCTGAGAACAAGATCGATCTAATGAAATCTACTGTCGTGCGATTGTTGGTGTGTCATTTATCATCCATTCGATATACCTTCTCTTCAGCCACATTGCCCGCAGGGTTCGTCATGCCTGATGATTCCACTCGTTATATATTCGACCAAGCACAACACGATCATATTTCAAACCAACAAGCACCGCAGTTTATCTAAAACTAAAGTTGAAACATATCAATCTGAAGTAAACTACTACTTTGAGGTAAAGACCAGAAGGAAAATCTTCTTTTCTTATAACTAAGGGGAAAGATATCTTCATTGTGACATTCAGAATATATTTCGCGACATTCGGTTGTTGCAATCCCAATCATATTACTAAAAATCCGCCGCGACAAGTTGAACACGACAAACATAGAAATAGAATAATTGTCTAGGGAATATCCTAGATCCGAATTTGTCAATAAAAACAAGAGTAAAGCTAGCATAACGGGCGCCGTAAGTCTTCTATATGATACGGTGGCTTCTCCATTTTTAATTGTCCTAGAAATAATCGGTCACCTTGAAAAATTAGAATTGAGAAGTCTCACGAGGGGTGGGGATTTCCTCAAATCTCACTAAGTGAGATTCCTTGAATATGAAGAAAGAATAAACAACAAAAGGAAACAGATAATTCTAAAGCAAACTAAATACCGAAATATGAATCGTCAAATGTGAAGAAATATCATTATTAGGTCAAAAGGTCGTTAGAAAGATCATTCAAAGAGATATATATATATATATATAACACATACACACACATACTTTTGAAATGCTGGCTTTGAGACTAATAACGATATCGTCGTGCATTCAAATAGAATCAAGACCAGTGGATAAAAGATGAAACTAATCCAAGTGTATTGCTTGGAATTAATCAGGAGTCCTGATGAAGCAACAGGCAGGGCAGATTCCAATGGCTTTTGTGGTGAGGAAGCCCGGTGAGTATGTTACCGTATCCCAAATCATGGATTTCATTGCTGAACAGGTGCAGTCCTCCTGGATTCATCTATCTTGTAAAAAGCTTCTTCAGTTTCTAGATTTTCCTGGGAAGGGGAGAGAGTTGATGTTCTAAAGATGGTAAATGCAAATGCCATACTAGGACTCTCTTATTTTATTTCTTGAGAATTGATTTATGTAGCAGTATTTTGGTGATTGTAAGACTAACAATCTGTTTTGAGCTAATATATATATATAAAATATTGTGGAGTCCACACTTTCAAGAATCCGCGGCTTATTACATATTGTTATTCTCCCATTCACCTAAAAACTGTTATGCAAGAAAAGACATTATTTATTGGAGCAAACACAAATGTTCCCTGAACTTTAACCCTATATGTAATATGATCCATGAACTTTTAATTGGACCAATTTGGTTCATGAATTTTAGCCTGATGTACGATATGGTCGCTGACTTTCTAATTTAACCAATATGGTCTGTGAACTTTTGAAACGTGTTCAACTTAGTCCCTGAACTATAGAAAAATGTTCAATGTAGTCCTTCCATAACTCAAGTTCAAAGTTCAAGGACAACATTACTTTTCTTATAATTCAAGGACTAAGTTGAATATGTTCTAAAAATTTGAGGACCACAAGGGACAATTCGAAAGTTGAGAGTCCACATTGCATATTAAGCTAAAGTTCATGGACATATTGGTCCAATTAAAAGTTCATAAACCACATTGCATATTGGGCGAAAGTTTAGAGATCATTTGTGTCATTTTCCTTTGTTTATTCTAGTAGGTGGTCCACCACTTCAAACATAGTTAATTTTTTGATAAATTTGTTAACAAGTGTCTTCATTAATGAAATATTATCTCTACTATATAAAACATAATTGTTCTATCGATCGATTGGTTTGAATCTCTATGCCAGCAACGTAACTTAGTCATCTTGTAATAATCAAGCATGTGGCAAGAAAAGTTCAGAATCTCTTTTGAGTTTCAATGTTGGAGATTTTTCTTACACGCACTCCTCACATCGAGATAATTGTAAACATATTGTACGGCAGCTAATTCAGTTCTAAACCTTTCAATTGTGCTCATTGTTTTTTTTGCTATCGAAATAAGGATTCCATTCTTATATTAGAATAATACTCAAAGGGTGAAGAGGTACATAGAATACTTTCAAGCCTAGCAAATCCCAAATAACTGCAAAACAAAGCAAAAGCCAAAAATAACAAAGCATAATCTGTAGCTAAAGGCAAACTCTCATCCCTCAAGAATGGATTTGTCATCGTAAACATTCAACGGCCGATCACAAATTAAGTGATGAACATTCGCCGAGATCTCCAACTCTATTTGCAATGGCTTGCGATGTGCATCTAGGCTCAATGTCCACCATCGCCGTATAGAAACACTAATAACCCTGTAAGCAACTCCCAATTATATATCTAGGTCTAGTTCAGGAAAGTAAAACTCCCAAAACTTGACGTAAATCTAAATTGGGAAAGAAGAGCGACCTAATTAACCTTGAAGGGGTTGTAGAGCTACTCACGAATATCCTCCTCGGTGGCTATCGACTGAACGAATGGCCGAGCTGGTCTCCATGTTTACCCAAGATCAGTTGCAGAAATTTATTCATATATATAAACTCTCAAAACAAATCAGGAGAGAAAAGAAAGAGGGAGAGCTTCAAAAGAGAGAAGAGGGAGAGAGAGGTGAGGGAGGGAGGGAGGGAGGGAGGAAGAGAGAAGGAAAGGTTCCGCTCTCTCCTTCAGGGATGGCACTGCAGGAGGTGGCTTCTTCAAGGGAAAGGAGAGGTCGACCTCGCTGGCTATTGCCCCTAGATTGAGGAAGAAGAGGGAAGGAAAAAAAAGTCAAAAATAATAATTAAAAAAATATTAAAATATGATGTCGCCGGAAGGTCACCGTCAGTCAGCGTTCACGTTAGTGTTTGCGGGCCAAAATTGGCTAGATGGATTGAATTGACACAATTGCAAATGATTGAATTGACATAATTATAATATGATTAAGACTTTTTTGATAATTTTCCCCTTTGAAAGCCTTTCAAAGTACAAAAGGTCTCGCTCGTAAGTAGTCACCATATATCACTACTATTCGAATAAATTTTAATGTACGAGTGTGGGGTTCAAAATCTTCACCCTTCAATCCTTGTCAGCTTAGCCAAATTAAGATCTTCCAGCCACTCACGGAGTTATAGTTCATTAGCTAGGCAAGTGATTCCATAAGTGAATCAATTCTTATGTACGTGCATGGATGTAAAAGCAAGTAATTCAGAGAAGGGTATACATGGGTTTGGCTGAGGTAAAGTAAAATTAAAACCAAAGACGGACATTGATCTATCAATTTACCAAAATCGAAAGTTTCGATTCGGTTGTGTTATTTAACTTAATATTTTTGAGATTATTTATCCTAAGCTTTTCTTCAACTCCCCAATTTTCCTGTGGAGATTTGATCCAATGTAATGTATGACGAAGATTGGGGTAATAGAGGAGGAGCTGTTGTGGAACCACAGAATCGGGCTTCAAGTGGGTGGAACTCTGAGGACCGACAAAGTTGTCGAGTATATAATGATACGGACAAAAGCTATGGTTAATATACCCCGCTCCCTTATGGAGATGTAAGGGGAAAAGAATGACAGAAGTAATATGTTTTGACATTCACAAGGCAAAAGCTTTATTCTTTTGTACAACAATTGGTTACTCTGAAAGCCGGTACAGAACTTGTGTGGGGACAAAAAATCTAAAGGATCCTAAGCCAAGAAAAAGATTTATCGAGTCTGTGCACTGCTCTTCTTTTCCGATTAAGAAAGAGCATCGAGACCTGGAGGGCCAACTATTTACTTCTGATTGTGAGATTGGATCCGTAAACAAGCATCCGATGGCATGAATGCGAAGACGAGCTTCCCATCTGCAACATCTTGGGCGTCGCCTTTGACGTTTTCTGGCTTGTGGAGGATCCTTCTAAAGGATTTCCAACTGAACTTGATGAGTTCTGATTAAGTGACCAGCGTCGACGGCGATCAGCTGCAGCACTTGATACTGGACCAGTTAGGCATGCGTTAGCAAAAGATCCAACCACTCCATCCTGATGGGCAGGTGGGAATTTCCCGCTTCTGCTCATGGGATTGGCTTTCTTCATAACTCTCAGCCTCTGCAGATTTACAACAGAAGGTTAAGCAGACAACCCAGAAGAGAAGGTGCCACCCTATGGTTTAGGTTGGTTTTGCATTTTCCGGTTCAGCAGTAACAGCTTGCCTATATTAAACAGTAACAAAAGAATGCAAAGCTCTAAACAAAGAACGTGTTATATGTTTGGCGACATGGGTGGTCTCACTGAGATGGCAGTTCTGGATTGGACAAGCATCGGCGTATTAACCTTCATATAGAGCTCCAACCCAGGAAACATTTCAACGCAATGAATGCAAAGGAAAGCCGATACTGGCTCCACAGTGCCAGGGCATGAGTGGGCAAATGCACGAAGTGTTCGTCTAAGGAGTTAAAAGTCCTAGGATATTCAAACAATGCAAATGAGGTTCCAGTTGTAAATGTACTAAATGACGTTTGCTATTGGATCATACAACGGGGGCACATATGAGAACATGCATGAACATCAAATGAAGAATTTGCATCACATACACGTAGACTTGCCTGATTCTCTGCAGTGGCTTCTGGGGCTGGAATTAACCTCCCAGCCCGATCATGAACCCCATCCTTTCTGGAACCATGGATGGCACGAGGTCTCTTGCTTGAATCTCTTTGAACATGACAAGGAAACCTCATTATAAAGACATCGACATCGATAGTTTAGACAGAGAGATGTGGAACGAAAGAATACCAACCTTCTCGCCTTTTCCTTGATCAACTTTAGATCCATCTCTTTACTTGGAGGATACTTTGGCAGACTTGATGGTTCGCATGCATGAGGTTCAGCAGCAAAGAACTACGCAGGGAAGTGAACTAGGTTAAACTTCTATGAAGTGGTCAAAGAGAGAGAGAGAGAGAGAAGGGGGGGGGGGGGGGGGGGGGTGGGGGGGGAGTTGTCATCTAGCCCACCAACAAATTTCTTAGCCAGGAATATGTAAATATGACAGTGCTTCAGATAAAAAAGTACTGCATTATGCTTGACCTGACATATGGCATGGTTCTACTATGTTTTTCGTGAATAATTTTGTTTTAGGAAAAATCTCTGGCTCCACAAACTGCTTCCATCTTCAACATCAATATCACCTTTATCCCAAACTAGTTGGGGTCATATTACATGTCTTTGCTTCAAGAACACTCTAGCAAGATATTCATTCCATCCAAGTACAGAACACTAGGTTGCTCTGTTCAACAGATTGAGCAACCATAACTTACTTCGCTATTTAGTGCTGTTGTGGCGGTGCCCCCGTTCATCAGGGTCCATCGAAAGCAGAGTCTCAAGGAGAGGTAGAGCAGACGGTGGAAAGTCCTTGAATGTTTCTGTTATGCAACGAGTGTAAGGCTGTGGTGGCTTGAAAATATTGGCATTTGGCAGTTTGAATTTGTTCCAATATGCTTCAGATGGGGAGCCACATAATTTGAATATCTTATGCAGTTGCTCTACCTAAGAAAGAGAGAAAAAATCATAAGCAAGTCAGGTTTCAAGCTTCAACCTTGAGGCAAAGCAAACTATTATATTGGAATATACATGATATGTGAGTAACCAGCCAACCCAGGTGCTTCAACACATACATATCGAAAGTCTAGACCGTGTTACAGAACCTATTGATTGACACATATGGCCTCCCTACCCCAGTGATCACTTGGTAAAGAATTTCTCTTTCATTATTAATTACTTGACCACGCCAACAGAATACTATATCAAGAAGTGAGACCTCAAAAGTACCTCGGTCCATCCTGGCATTATTGGCTTTCCATAGAGTAACTCCGCCAAAATGCAGCCTGCACTCCAGAGGTCAATGCCAACTCCATAGCTAGTAGCTCCAAGCAAAAGTTCCGGTGCTCGGTACCATAGCGTGACAACTTTATTGGTCATAACTTGCTTGCGCTCAGGATCATAGAATGTCGCCAGTCCAAAATCAGCTATTTTAAGGGTCCCTTCATTGTCAATAAGCAAATTGGAGCACTTAATATCACGGTGCAGGACATCACGATTATGGCAATGCTCAAGCCCTGACAACAGCTGCCTCATATAACATTTGACCTGACCACATATTTTGGAGAGGACAGGAATTCATATTTTTAGACACCCCATAGAAGACTGAAAGAAAAATTGAGATTTCACTATGTAAAATCATGGATGTTTTGTAGTCCAGTGAAACTCTGGAAACAAAACAAAAGAGACAATATCATCATATCTTTAAGACAAAAAAACAGGTAGCAAACAATTCCATGTAGTACTGACTTTCCATGGGTTCTGCAGGTGAAACTGATTAACATGTGAAGAGTGCAATGATCCTCACTGCTTGTGTGCAGCCCTAAAAAGCATTTGGAAAAGTACGCAATCCTCTTGTTTGCAATATGAAAAATCATATTCCTGAATATGTGAATATTCAAATCAAATTTTACGGTTCAGTGTGTTTGAGAAGTTTATTGTATGCACTCAATCTCCCTCCATATACCTCATCACTCCTAAAAGATGATACTTCTTTTTTCGACCAATATGCTCTCCTCTTTGAGCAAGTATTGCAAATGGGAAAAAAAAAATGGACGAGAAACCTACAAAGAACAACTCCATTTAGCTTGTGCAAGGATGCACCAGAGTTGCCGCCTGTAGAGAACTTTTCCATTGGCAAAACAAGCTTGCAGATGCTGTCTCAAAATTTAGAGAAGTATGCGGACTGTTGATCTGGTTTGTTAGTACGAAATAAAGATCCTTACTAACATCCAAAACTTGAGTAGGATTCGCAATTCACCTCCGTGAGCCTTAAGCAAGAATTTTACAAGATATTCAGAAGTCAAATAGACATCCTTCCTAAGCACCTTTACTATTTGATAATTTGACAGTCTACAAACACCTCTCTTCAGTCTTTACTGAACATTCACTTCCGAACTAACTTCCCGACATTCCGATTCAACTCGTACTTATATTATCAATCGAATTCTCTGCCCAACTCATAGTTCAACCGCTCCGATGACACATTATATGCGGAATTGGCCATCAAGTGTGTAACCAAAAGCTCATATCACCACAAAAGCCCTTTCAAGAGAACAAAGCTAGAGTGGTACAACGAGACCAAAGCAACAACTACCTAGAATAGAGAAAAACCGCCTCTTATCGATCGCCAGTTTACCACGAAGAAATCATCGAAATCCAAGGATGATTTAAAAACAGAACCACACAAGAATGTGTAATCAGGAAAAAGAAGAAGAAGGGAGGACAGGTTTGCAGAGAGAGAGAGAGAGAGAGAGAGAGAGAGAGAAGGGTCACCTGAGGTTCAGTGAACTTGCCATTTTGGCGGGCAGCGATTCCGGAGAGATCATGTTCCATGTATTCGAAAGCCAAGTAAAGGCCCGAGGACATGCGCGAAGTGACCAGCCCCTCGAGCTTAATCACATTAGGGTGGTCAAGCCTCGTGAGCACCAGAATCTCTCGCGCCATGAACTTGATGCTCTCTGCCTCCAAATTATCGAACCTGACCTTCTTCAACGCCACCGTCTTCCCCGTCACCAGATCCCTCGCTTTGTACACGTTGCTATACGTTCCTTCCCCAATCTATCACACGACCACACCATCAGAACAAAGGATGCTAAAACGATAAAAGGATGGGAAGAAGAGCACCCGGAAGGTGGCGTAGCCTCGGTGGTACCTTGTCGAGCTTCTGGAAGGTATCGGCGCAGCGAGGGACGAATTCGGCAATGGCATCGCCCACTACGGCGACCAGCCACGGCGGCCAGCCTTGCTGGGTTCTGACAAAAGGCGGGGCCGGCGGAGGTTTCGGCCGTCTCGACCACGGGAGCGCGGCGGGACTTATCTTCGTCGGAGCCCACTCTGGCGGGGTTTAAACGGTGGTGCGGCGGCGGCCGTCGGTGATGATGGTTGAGATGCAACCCATCGGCGTACGCATATCATGGGTTAGCCACTGCAACTGCAACGCGTGGGAGGGGAAGATTCGGAAGGGCTTCGTGCGATCCAGCGAGGCCAGCAAGCTAAGCAACTTTCACTGTTCATCGTTTAAGAAGGAAAACGATGGTGACATTCGAATTGTACTGTATACGCTTCTCTCTCTGTGTGCGTGCGTGTACATATGCATGTTTAAGGCTTAAGCATAGGGAGAGAGAGAGAGAGAGAGAGAGAGAGAGAGAAAGCGAGCCCGCGAAAGCAAGGAACTTCACCTTCAACAGCGAGGTTGAAGAGAGAGATCCGCGCCATCAGGAATTGGGTCATGGAGTTGGCGCAATATATCCAAACTGCCACGCCAACCCAAAACATGATCATGCACATCTCAAGTCTCTACTCTCTACCCTTCCTTCGACCACACAAAAAAAAAAGTCTCTACCCATTATGTTTCTGAAATCAGATGACTTTCAAATTTCTGGGCAATAACACAAAATGACTCTTCTCGAAATAGAAATTCATTTGATAACGACATAAAATTTTTAGAATTGCCGGTGATCAACGGACCGACGACTGGTGAACGATGCTCGGCTGATCGAAGCGCGGCGGCCCGACAACAAAGACGCGAGAAAGAGGAGCGAGCCATGAGAAAATTTCTTATTTCTCATTTCTATTTTAAAAATAAAAATGAAATTTTTTTATTTTTATTGTAAATATATTTCAGAAATAGGTTTGGAATAAAAATAGATAAAGAGAATGAACCGAGTGGCCCCCTTTTTCTTTTTATGCTGGAGTAATTTTTTTTTTTTTTGGGGGGGGGGGGGGGGGGGGGGGGGGGGGGGGTTGAATATGCTGGAGTAAATAAAATGGCGGCGAATAAGGTGAGTGATAAGGTTGGCGTTAGGGGCCCATGGACCTTCCCCAAAGTCAACAACATGGAGGAAAGCCTGATCGATTTCTCGGGTCCAAATTCAACAGCACCACCTTCTCATCTTGACTCCTCTCACCCTACCGACCAATAGAACTTACGGGGGCCCTACTCTTCTCCTTATTTTTATTACATTTTTTTTAAGCCACTAACATGACAGTATGACAGTACTGTCATTATTTCTAACCCCATAATTTTTCAATTAATGAGTATTTCATGCAAAATATGTGGTGATGGTGTGCGGCTCTATGGTGAGAAATAACTGACGATACTGTTAGACTGTCAGGGAAGCATTTCCCCACATTTTTGGCTATGCTTATCGAAAGAACGTTTAATTTATTTAATTCATTTATTCGGTGGAGACTATGTTCGGACGAATGATGAACAATGAGAAGAAGACCAAATTCCATCAAAGAAGAAGAGTCGGTGCTCTCTCCCCGTCACATTTAATTCGAGCAAGATGCCAAGTAATTGGTTCCCTTGTCGATCGTCTTAGGCCCCTATCACCCATTACATGTTTTTAATGAGGATGAGGGGGACGACTGCTCCGCTCCGCTCCGCTGATGATCCATCGCGGTCGAGAATGGAGTGCTCATTTAGGGCGGATTCTACCCTTTCCATCATAGGTACAGTGACGCTCACCTACCGTGGTGACTTAATGAAGCTTTTAATTGGGTTTTTTTCACATTCTGTCTTTCCCACGGAAATTTGTTACGCCCCGACAATTTTGTCAACGATTCCTCCCGGAGAACAATTTTCCCCCATGGAATTTTCTCCTCCAAGCGCGAGGTCCAGACGGGTTTGACCACGAGCCGATGACCCCCCGGATCAGCCGAAGATGGAGATGAAACCCTCGTGGATGGGAATGGGATGGCAAAAGACAGAAAAGAATAGAAGGGTCGAGTTGGAAAAAAAAAAGGGTAGAAGTAGGCACTTGTCGAAGTAGTTGGTGGGAAAATATAGAATTCAATGCGTGATGGGGAGATGTGATTGGTAGGAATGCCAAAGAGATTCCCAAATAATGAAAGGATGGATAGAAAAGAAGAGGAAGAATAAAAAAGCTTCTTCAGGCTACAAAAAGAGAAAAAGCATGGCCCCGGTCATTACAGATTCGTATGCCTGAGCCTCCTCGCCAAGTAACCCTTCCCACTTTTTTCAGAGGTCACATCATCCCATGCCCATGCATTGCTGTTTCAGCTTGACTGGCCTGCCCAATTTTTCGGCGTTTCCTTTGTATACCCCCGTGCTTTTTAGTTTTACGACCACAAATATACATCTTGACTCGGTCCACACATCTATTGAACACGGTGTCTGACTGCGCTGCCAAACTTTTCAATTAGCGTGTTAGACCCTCGCGCGTCTTGCGAGGAATTCTACCTCACAGTCTCCTGCTGCCCACATTACGCAGCCTGAAAAAAAGACAGACTCATTTTTCTCTTGCTTTAACTCCCGCCTACACGCGTAGATGTGGGCAACACAAGTTCACGTGCCTGAATTTCCCCCCTCCATTAACTAACGTTCGTAGCACCAAGGTGAGTAGGCTCCACGCATGCCCTGGGGGCTGGGCCAACGCCTGCCACTGCCACTGCCACTGCCACTGCCATTGCCTGTCTTCCATGTCAGTACACACACAGTCCCCAGCATACATGCAGGCCAAAACAAGAAGCACCATTGAAGGAGGTGAAGGAAAGACAAAAAATCACGAATCGACGTGGCACCTCATCTGTGGCTGTGCTAGTTACTTGGATAGGACTCCCCATGTGCTCCCAGCTCCTTAAAACTCTGGAGACCTACAATCTTCCCCTTCCACGCTTTCATATTCACACTTGAATCACAGCTCAGCTCATCTCCATTCTCCGCTTTCTCATTAGAAGAAGCTGGTAGCTAAAGATCCTGATATCTCTCATCAGGAATACAGGCGTATGGCAATATGCTGCGAAGAGGCAGACTCCAATGGCATGCTGATAGGGTTGGTGATAGCTCTGGTCGTCGCAATGCTCTTCTTTGTCATCTGTCAACCTTACCCTCACAGGAGAATCACCGTTTATCGCTGCTACTGATTAAAATGTAGATTGTTCATCTTCTGTTTACTGAAATCGAGACCCTCTCATAGATGGATCCCCAACTCTGTATCATGCATGACAGCATCTCTCTCTACATTCAACAATGAATACTTTAGGTGCTCATGTCTGAATAGTTGTGCAATTTACCCACAAGGGTTCCATTGCAATTTGATTCCAGGAATAACTCATGTCTGAATAGTAACAGAAAAAGATACTACATTCAGTTCAATGCAACCATTTTGATTTGCTTACATTAGGAGCATTGCAGGCCACACATATGAGAGAGAGAGAGAGAGAGAGAGAGAGAGAGAGAGAGAGAGAGAGAGAGAGAGAGAGAGAGAGAGAGAGAGAGAGAGAGAGATGGGTCGTGTTTTAACTGCATTTAGTGCAGTCCCAATTTGATCTCTAATTAAAAGTGACGTTACACTTGACTGCCAAGGTGACAACATTATAAGCTGCTGATCAAGGAAACGTAAAGAAAGGAGAGCAGCTATTTTGATCTCACTAGCTCGACCAATTCATGTCAAAAGCAACCAAACTCATTCTTTCATTATCTCACATATTATGAAGATGAGGTTGGAGAAAATTATCTGCAGGCTGACAAAAGAGATTACCATTAATTTGCCGTGTGGCAGAGAAGGTTCTATCTCTGTTACATGCCAATGTATTGATTTCAGTTTTGTACAAACAACATCAACAATACCTTTATCCCAACCTAGTTGGGGTCGACAGTCGATGAACCCAAAAATAAACAAAATAAAAACAAGACCGATTGAGGTGAAAAGAAAGAATTATAAAAAATAAAAATATATATAAATATCTATAGGGAGAAAGGACTAGAAAGGACAGTCAGCGCAGACTTTATTCTGCAAAATGCAATGATCCAATCCCAACCCATATATCCCATTCTCATGTAACCAATTAGCACGATGATTGTAAAACAAACTCAGAAGTCCACCAATACAAAATCCTGGCGCAATACTGGATGCAATTGGTGCACAGGTTCAGAAATTTAAAATGACTTGTGAATAGTGAACCAACTTCACAAGCACATTCTTTGCCAAAGCAAGCCACACTAACCAATTGCAGAAGTATCTCCCATTTCAATAGAAACCCTTTTCACATTAGCAGGAGTTCATAATCACAACTCCTCATCAAAATTCTTAACTATAGTCACTTCCATCGTGGCAGGTTGTCAGTCAATCATGTCATAAAACTAATTAATCCAGCATAGATCCTTGTCTATAAGGACCGCGATTGTCGACAGCATCCAAAACCATGCATTAACCGAGCAGGTGAACTATATGTAATTAAATCTTTGGAAGTTATACTATTGGATATCAATCATGGACACTGCAAGGAACTTTACACTCGGTAGTTGTCGAACCCTACGCAGAGCAAAGCTTTTCAAGAGCCAAGTTCTCATCACCACCAACAGCGTCAAGTGTACTCCTCACAAGAGATTCAAGGAAGCCCATTTCCACCAGTCGTTGTACCTAAATCAGAAAACTGACTTATTCCAGTTGCTATCATATAAGCATATTTTCACTAAGGATGCCGCGGTGAAACTGAGAAGTGATGCAAATCTGGTTCCACAAATAAATATTTCACCCTTTAGGAAATTTCAAACTTATGTTGGTCGGGAATCTTGCAAAAACGCATTCTAATGCTTTCCCCTTCATAGAAATATACATGAAAGCACAAAACGGTCACTACACATGAGCAGCATTACCTTCTCTTCAACCCCAAGGGCAGATGTCCTGGCAAAGGTTTCGGTCCAATATCGTGCTGTGCCAACGAATGTCTGGTAGTCTTTAAGATACTGTAATATCCTTATACAGACACTTCATTATATTACAACTAACTCCATCAGCAAAAATACGCAAAAAAAGGGGCGAGGCCAGCAGCGAAGGGAACCTGTTTTGCTACCACTGCATCTTGAGGATCATCAGGTTCAGGGGCAGACAGTAATGCCTGTATAGAAAGAAGTGCAGTCTTCAAAGTGAGTGCAGGGCTCCATTGGTCCTTCAAGATGTCCAAACAAATCGCTCCACTTTGGCTGCTGATATTAGGGTGCCTACACAATTTATTTACACACACAATCCTTGTAACTGTCAGTCTCAATTTTGATTTAGTAACTTATTACAGCTAGAGTTCATATTTTAGCTTCCTAATCCGACTCAAAGTGGATCCAGAAAATGTTCTACCATTACTTAAACTTTTAGAAAGGAGAATTTAGTGCTGGCTGAGTACACAAAAAAATTCAACTCAAGCTTAAAAGTCATTTAAATGGGATGCTGTTTCAATGGAATCTTACAAGATACACACGAGTTATGCCTCGATTTAAGAAAAAGCACAGAAACGATGATGAAAACCGAAATTTGCCTTGGTTCCTGGTTATCCAACTTGACTAGGGTGACGGCATTGAATGCCCATCACATGCTCAGCAACCATCATACACATACAACTATTAGATGTAGTTTGGGGTTCGACTTCATCTTTCAAGAACGACAAATTAGCTACCACATGCATTACCTAACAACAACAAGAAAAAAGCAGCAAACAAGATTTCAACCTACCAAACTTTGGTTGCAAATTGCATTTTGGGGGGCTGGAAAGGATATGCATCTGCTCCAAGAAAAGGAAAAATAGTGGATATCAATCAGTACAATGCAAGAACAAAATATCTCTGTTTCTGCACTTTATAACAGCAAAGCACATGAATGGGAAAGAAAGGAACACGTAACAGCGCAGAACAGAGAAAACATGCGGTGCAAGCGTAGAGTTTTTCTAAATCACTGTATTGAGTTCAATTTTGACATTTTAAGGAGGATCCCCTCCAACCCACCCACCCACTGGCACACATGCACAAGTGGCGAGTACCCTTCAGTTTCCGCGAAGGAGTTCAACATCCTCGGGATAATGGAAAGATCACAAAGAAGCTACTGACTTACACACTCGCGCTTCACGTGTCCATAACCACAGAAATCACACAATCGCATCGTCTTTAAACCAAAACGATGACCCCGACTGAATAATCTCTCGAAATTATACATCGGCAGTGCTTAAACCCTAATTGAAAATCTAGCTAAGGACATAAAAAAGGCACTCTCACTCCCACGCGATACCAAGCAGATAATGAAGCTGGAGGAAAACCTAAGCAACATATGCGCAATGTGCTCAAACCACACTGAACTCCAGACGATAAGAGAGACGCAGGGATGATAAAATAGGAAAATCGGAGCAAACAATGAGGTAATGAAAGGGCGGGAACGTACCAGGAAGAGTGATGTCGATTTGGAAAGTGCCGCCTTCATAAGGAGTGCCAATAGGACCAGGTATGATGCCAATCAAGCGAGCAAGGTTGTCGGCTTTAGGGCTCACTTTGATGCCCGACGCTTTGAAGTCCTTGCTGCATTCCTGGAGCTCCTTCTGCACCCTGCCGAAGTCTATCATGTTCGACCTCAAGCGGAACAACAGGAAACCCTAGACGAGCTCCGAGTCCCAGAAACGAAGAAAGGTTGGATTTTGGAGAGAGAGAGAGAGAGAGAGATTGGAATGCCCTTGGAGTTGGCGCTATGGCTTTATCAAGCGTCATGCTCGTTGCAAAATGGTCCACGGTTCGGTGGTAATGGAAATATTATTATAGAAATCACTCAATTAAGGTCCATAACAATACGAAGTTTTGGAATTCACGCGTGAGGTGATACATTCATCCCATTTCCATCCGCAAGACTAGCCGGGTACTTCTTAAATGTAAAGTATAGTCAACAATCCTTTTAATAAAGATAGTGGCACGTCCAAGGAATCTTTCATATGTTCTTTTGGGACGTTCTCGTATGAAATTTTGATGACAAGATCCAAGGCGATTGCTAGCAATTATATGACTTGCCACATCTCAATTCAAGAGATCATTCCTCAGTGGGGCTTCCTTCGATAATGATCTTGCCTCGGAATCCTCATTCTGCACATGCACTACGGAGTTGCTCCCTAAAACTTCACTCGAGTCACAAACCGTAAGCCATTTCGCAATTCACACATGTTTGTTATCTCGTATGCTGCAGAAAGCAGACCAGACGGGAACAAACTCAAATAACCTCTGAAATAAGAAAAAACAAAAACAAAATAAACATCGTATACATGAAATCCATGAGTACACGATGGGGGTTGACACTCGACAAGAACGCAACGCGATGAAAGCTTGGTCCATGACTCAAGAGTCCTGGTCAAGTGAGCTCCACACACTCATAAGTAGAGTGTGGTTTCAACTTTCAGGGAATAAACAATCGATCAGGCAATGTCTCATTAAGATGCTAGTCCAACAAAAAGGAGGTCGTATCGGGGTATTATATACGATTGATGTCCTACTGTAGCTCTTTGCTGACAGCCTATCCATATTTACAGTGACATTTACAACAAGTTTCCTTGTCATATCCATCGTCTTCTTTTATCTTTTACATTGAGTAACACATATTTTTCCGATTCGCAAAGTCTTATGAATCTGCCAAAGGTTTCGAAATCTCTGATGTCCCGTTTTATCATCTCCACTTGGCAATGCAAAACCTCCATTAGACATATTTCCAGCCTGCACTCACCCCTCAGACTTCCGATGCAAATCAATCAATCCACGATCATTTTCGGAACCCCATCAGTTGTTCTTCCTTTAATAATATCTCCACCTGCGCTATCCCCAGTTTGATTCATCTCCGCTTCTATATTGGCAATGGCTTCACTCGTCCTAGAACTCATAATTCCATCCACCATCTGGCGTGAAATTTGAGGCTCATTTGATAAATTCGCCGTACTGACTCTTTTTGATTCAGAAATTGATCCCCCACCATGTTCTGTTCGATCATCTATGTAGATCTCTCTGTCAACATTTACGTACTCTTTCATGGAGCCATTCCAGCTTGGATTGCTCCCCAGTTCTATGTCAGTGATGGCTTTGCCCATGTTCTGGACAACAAGACCGCCATTCATTCTTCGAGAAGGAAACTGAGGCTCCTTCGGTACTTTGGCCCTTAAATTATTCCGTGATGGAGGTATTGGAGAGAAAAATACCTCCTTGAAGTTGTCTAAGACCCCTTTATTAAAGGGGTTAGTTTGTCTACCATAGCGATACCTGAAGTTCTCATAAGTAGTCTGCAAGAGAACATCAACATTGCAAAGCATCAAAGGACATGTCATATCGTATAAGGAATTGATGTCTTGGATGTTCATCATAACAAGGCAACTCCTGCTATGACATGTAAATTACAGAGAAAGAGAAGTGTAATCCATAAGATGGTGAGTATGGAAAAACTTTGAAAAGCAGCTTTCAACTCCCAAAGACTATTGACAGGAAGGTTTTATGCTTGCTTAATCTATTCTGAAACTCTTTGAACCCAAAACTTGCCTTTCCCAAGCCCAAACTCCAAAGCAGCTCGAAGGCCTTTGGCTGTCCAAAGCTACTTTTCAAATTTTTCCCAAACTCACCGTGTAGCTATAACTTGAGGAAATTTGCTAACCTGATTTGTGCTAATGAGATAAAGATGGAAGACAGTCAAGCCTCCAACAAACCAAACTGCTAAGAAACTGTAAATTATCAGCACAATGGAGGCGGGACTTTTGATCAATGCTCTCCAGACTGAGACTTGCTTGCCGTCCACGATTCTGGTGATATAGACCCAGCAGAAGCCAAAGACATATATGCAGAGAAGAGTTGCAGAGAAAACGAACATGAAGAAGAATCGGTAGTTCCGCTGAAACGGGGAAAAAGAGCCTAAATCAGTAACACCACAGCCACTAGCTAATAAACTTTCTAGAGCAGTAGTGATAATTCTCAAAGTACATATGCAATAGTGCATAATGCTCTTACTACAAGTTGGATCCGATCAGAGAATTATCATCCGAGCAAAAGTGTATTAGGTGTGATAGTGCATAGTACTCATATTACTAGTTGGATCAAAATAGACAATTATCATCTGAACAAGAGGGCAATAGGTTAACACCCAAATATTTAAAATACCACCAGTGTACACCCAACTGACACTATAGATATATGGTCTAATCTAATGATGGGAAGTATAAAGATTGGTAATCCTTGGTAAATCCAACTCCGAAATTACCTAACTCAAATCCGGTGCTTCTACTACATAATAAGGCTATATAAACGCCAATCCAATTAAGTATATAAAGGTAATTGGCTAAAAGATTACAGCTGAAGAATCTAATATGGCTAATTTTCAAAGAATGCATTTCTTCCCACTATGTTTTGAGGCAGAAAAATTTTCATGTCAATCAATTTACACTTTTACCATCCAAAATGATTTTCCACAATGTGGTGAACCTTCCTGCTACCGCAAGAAAAACAATTGACAACATGCTGTGACATTTGATTATTGACATGTTCTCTACAGCAAAGTACCTGGCACGGGTGAATCACTGCTTAAAATATAAACTTGAAATTCTCTTTTCAGTTCGTCTTCAACTTAGGTTGGCTTTCCGTTACAATCAATGAACAAAAAACCTGATACAAAAATGAACTTACCAATCCGATGCACTGGCCAACCCAAGGGCAATGATGGTCAAATCTTTCAACACAGTTGTCGCATATTGAACAGTGAGAACATCGAGGAGGCCTGAATAGCATGCAAGTATCACAATATTTGATCTTCACTGGTATTCCATTGATCATCACCTCTTTCGTTCGTGGGCGTCTCTCTGAAAATTGGCCTTCCTCGTTTTGAGAATTCTCATTAAAATTTGCTTTCTCAGGTGGGTGAGTATTACGAGGTACAATACCAGGATCTCTTCCTGACGTCAACAGAAGGAATATTACAACCTGATGGGACAGATACAACGAAATGTCAGAGGACAATGAACACAAACAGGTAATTTTAAAGTAGATAGGAATCAAACTTACAGATAAGGTCAAAACAAGAACAATGACCATTATTGAGATACCCAAGCGATGCTGATAATCGTTAATCAATTTTCTGGCAACAAAGATACAGAAAACAGCAACAGGAACGATGATAAGCAGTAGGGTTAAGAGAAGAGATCCTGCATCAGGTCCAAATATTAGCCTCCCTCGAAGACCAAATATCTGCAAATTGGAAAAACGAAACATAAGTACGCCAAGTTAGAAGGGCAGCCAGCTGTGTGTCAAAGGACACGAAATACATGAGAGTGTTAGCACTTCCCAATTATCCTGCCCTGGCAGAAATATTGGATGAGAATTCTGGATGAATACCACCAGGACAGGACACGCTGTATGAATACTTCCTTGATATGAGGACAATGAGCATGCCTGCGTGAGTTGCAGCGACAGAACTACTTGTGCCTAGTTTAAGCCATATTAGCTGTCCACCTGGAGAGATTCTCCAACTATTTCACATTTCCTAGAGTCATGTCTATTTGCAGTGATATTGGGGAATCCTCCTTGTTTTCCCATTATGCCAATGCAAATTAAATCGATTGATCGTCTATGTAGTCGGACCTTTTGAAGTTTTGTATTTCTTCGGTGTTAACCGATATGATTGTGCTTTGTTGCAAACATGCTAGTATGTGACCAAACCTCAAAGCACAGTTCAACAAGCATCTAATCGAGAAAAGTTTGATTATTTCCGTACATGGGTACATACTAGCATGTAATACATGCAGAGGAAACTATCAAGCAGCGAAAAGTTGCTTTGCCGAGGTCATAGCAACTTGCGTCTCTAACCAACATGTTATCCGGAAAGAACAAAGACAACGCCTGATGTTCTTGTTCAGATTAAAACACCCAAAGCGATTGGAGATCAGATTCAGTGGACCAAAACATCCTGATGTTCTTGTCCAGCAACGATGGCTAAAACAGTAAAACATGCACAATCAAATCAATACTAGCCCGCGTAATCCACTGCGACATTCCAATCCATGTATGAGAGTGCGAGTTGAAATCCAGAAGCAATCGAAGTAGCACGAGTAAAATTTGACTCCAGGAGGAATCGAAGAGAGACGGAAAGAAGTGAGGGAACTCACATTGTTTCCTCCCCAGGCCTTGTATGCTCGGACGAACCTCACACCGTCCCCGGCGTGGGCGGAGTCCGCAGAGGGAGGAGGATAAACCGCATCCACCATCATCCCCGCGCGCTCTCTCTCTCTCTCTCTCTCTCTCTCTCTCTCTCGGCAATGCAACCTGCAAGAGTCAACGGAGTGAAATGGCGATGCAAGAAGAATCAGCGAGGGAAATGGAGGAGAAGGGAAGAGAAAAGGTCAAGAAAAGGCGGCTCATTTTTTTCTTTTCCTAAATAACAATAAAATCCGAAATGACTTGGTGTGGGGGAGGAATTTGACTATTCGAAATTGAGAGGAACGGAGTTGGGACGTCAGGATCCGCCAACAACCACCGTCTCCGGCGGCGGCAAATGACGCCTTCACGGCGGTAAGCGACGCTCGCTCCCATTCAAAATTCTAACTATTAACAAATTCAATCTGTTGTCTGCTGTTTTGCACAAGAACTTGGAGTTGGACAAAGCGCACGCCACGCTCCGATTCTTCCCCCTTCCCCTCACTCCCCGAATATTCAACTTCTCTCTTCTTACTCATTCAATGAGTAGTGCTGCATGATGATACTTCACAATGAGAATTAACGTCAATTTGACAGAAAAATTCGTTTGCTAAAATTAATTTCAAAATAGAAATGCGTAAAATCCACGATGCAACCAAACCGGACCGGACCGTACCCAACCGGTTAATTTTGGATAGTAACCGATGGGTACGGTTCGGTTCTCGATTTCAAATTTCTAGTTCGGTGTGTACCAGTTCGGTTTACGATTTCAGGTACGAACCATCCAACCGGCCCAACAAACCTGCCGGTTTAAGCAAATTGTATTTGTGTTTGGTGCAAGAAATGGCATCATAGTGTCGTGTTTATATTTATAGCTCATGAATGATGTTTTGTATTTAAACATAGGAGATTAAATACTTGCGGCATGCATTTCCAATATTTTTTTATTCTATTTGTGGTTATAAGCAAATTGTATTTGTGTTTAGTGCAAGAAATTGCGTCACAATGTCGTGTTTCTTTTGATGCTCTCACCCGTGAATAGCGTAACAGCGATCCAATCGGGAACTGAACCGGTGGTTCGGTTCTTGGTTGGATTCATGAAACGAACGGATGGTTGACGGTTCGTATTTTACGGAACAGGTTCTTAGCGGATGGTTCTCGGTTCTAGGGTGGGAACCACCCCTCTTGGAACCGATCACACCTAGCGTTTGGTAAAAAAAAATTGACTTCTAATAGGATTTTCTACTTCTGGTTGGATTTTTGGCCAACTTTGAGAAGTTAAAAATTTTTACTTCTCAACTCCAGAATCACTTCTTCGACCACATGAGCCTCGGCCGACCATCGCTGCCACCCGTGGCCAGCCGACGGCCGCCGCCGCTGCCGGCCGGTCGCCGCTAAAGATTTTGTTAATAATGTTTCAAAAATAAAAATTTTCAACTGTTATCAAACGAATTTCTGTGATCAGAAGTCAATTTGGAGCAGAAATAGAAAAATCAACTTCTACTTTTGAGTAGAAGTAGAAAAATCAATTTCTGGTCAAAAGTTGAGAAGTTGGTGAGAAGTGTTACCATGCGCTACATTCACCGCGTGAAGTACCAACCACGTAATCAGTACAATGTACCATTGCTGCCTACTGTGCCATTATTACGGATTCCTTTTTTTTTTTCCCTCAATTTTCTTTTCGCTTTTTTCTTTCTTTAAATTTGAGAGAATTACCAAAAGTATCTCATAAATCTATTGTAATTGTGTCAATTCAGCCATAAAACTTTATTTCTAATTCAGTCCTAAACCTTTTAAATTAGTGTCATTTCAGTTCATTTGATCAGCCGACGCTGCCGTGCGACGTCCACTTTTCACAATATTTATCTATTGATTTTTCTTTGTTTCCTTCATTCTTTCTCCAACCGGATGCAAAGCCTAGAGACATTAGCGCCGACAGTGCCACGTCAGTGCAGCCCGGCTAAATGGACTGAATTGACACAAATGCTTAATGTTTAGAACTGAATTGTCAAAAAAAAATTGTAGCTGAATTGATACAACTGTAATATATTTAGGACTTTTTTTTTGGTAATTTTCCCTGAAATTAACATAACACGACTTGCAACATCTAATACAACACAACACAATACAGTACGTACGTACATACGTACGAACATTTGTACGTACACACTCATACATACACACACACACATAAAGAACATAAAAAAAAAACAAAAAGATAAGAAAAAAAATTTGAAGCATTATTAAAAGTGTCCACTTCAGCACCAACATTCAAATTATTGATTATTAATCACAACTGATTAGATTGACTCAATTAGTATCAATATAAAATGATTTAGGAATAAATTATATCAATTAATAGATTTAGGACTGAACTGATATCAATGCAATATGTTTAAAACTTTTTTTGGTATATTTTCCCCCATTATTTCCTGACATAAGTTATGTGGTATATTTCCATAAAATTAGCTACAACTGGTCTATGCTATATATGACGAATCATTAGGTGTGCATGTCTTATCCATTAGAAATCAATGTGGACAGAACTGGTGGGATTTGTGAAATAGTCCAAAATCCTTGTAGTGTGTAGTGTATAGAGTATTCACCTAATAAGTAATAACTTCTACCATGTGAAGAATTAGTTTTGCATATTACTATTTCAAAAATCAAGTACCAAGACAAGAGAGTCCTTTGGTAGTTTTCTTGACGTGTATATACGATGCAGAAGAAATACTTAAAATGATTTTAATAGAGATATTTGCAAAGAATGCTCTAGATGATTGAAAATTCAAAGACGATCGCACGACGTGCGGCATCATTTTCATATTCACAAATTAACTCATAATATCAAAAAAATAAGACATGTCTCGACAATGGTTAGAATAAGAATGATGATTAAGATAGGGCGTAAATCTAACATAAGAACGAGGCGAACTTCTGCAACAACCTTATCCAGAAGAGGTGAGATATAAATGTTTTATTGGAAATACATATGATCAACATTGGGATAGTATACCACCCACCCGGGTGGCGCTGCTGGTTTGAGCACGCTTCTGCATACGGCAGGTTGCGTGTTCGAATCCCAGGGCGTCACTCAAAAGGGTGACTTAACCGGTGCACGATGTGTGGTGGCTAGCACGTGTCGCCCCGAGGATTATTCGGACTCCACCCGGGCTCGGACACCTCGGTTATCAAAAAAAAAAAAAACATTGGGATAGTATGTACTAATGAACACACATCGTGCGAGGCTAATTAGTGCATCGAAAATTGAACAATATTTCGTTGTTTGATAAATTAACAAGTATCCTAGGAGCCCTTTTCAACAAAATACAAATTACCCAACTCAAAAGTTGCATTACAATAATTCATACATTTGATAAATTACCAAATTTGAGAGACATTTACCACCGCACTATATAGGCAAACAGCATTTTCACTACTAGAAATGAAATCTTATTGTATTGGAAAAAATAACCTAAAGTAGCACAACATTTGTTAATGTTACAACATATAAAAGAGTGCTAAACTCTTGGCCTCTTGTAAGCCTATATAATGGCTCCTCCTCTTGTACATTGTTATGCACATCATTTATTAGAGAACAAATACTACTTCTCTTCATCTTTCTTTCTTTTCAGTTAATACATTCCGCAATTTATCAAATTGACTGGAGCTTGACAATCTCAACTTTCAAAAGCGATGTACCATATTTGACTAGATTTGTTCACCAAGCGTATCGACCTCATATGCAAAGACCTTATTGTATTACCTCATGAAGATACAAAATTAACAATCCACCGAAGAAGGTAAATAGCTTAAAGTAGTATGGTGGAGGAAGAGAGTGGCACAATACTCCAATATGCGGATTTATAAGGAATGTGTATGATGACATGGTAACGAAAGTACTTTTTTCCGGCTTAAGGTGAACGGTACAACATTTTGGTGCTAGATTTCTCCATGACAACTACGACACACATTTGTTTTGTTAAGGGCTTGTTCGTTTTTCAACTTAATGTAAGTGTTATCTAACAAATGCATGAACAATGCACACATTCAACGATTAAGACGTGATTTTATGCGGCTTTCACGTAACAGCTTCAGTTGTGAAAGGAAACCACAGCTCTTAAAACGATGCTTGGCGAGCGACTCAACTGCAACATCTCAAAGCCTAACAATAGTTTGCAGCAGATTTTAGAAAGCCGTCTCGCCCAACTTTAAGATGTAAATTACCAGGTATATGAATTGCAACACTTCACGGTACAGTTATACAGCAAAACAGGGCTACAACTCAGTCACAACTATACCAACGGAGATCTAAATAATCCCCATCATGCTGAGCCATCACAGACGAGAGCCGGATTTTGGTCCACTTGGTCAGGGAACAGTCCTAATGGATTACCCTCACTGATTTACAATCTATTTCAAACCTAAAAACTGAAACTTTTGACGGGGAAGTATAAACCGTGACCAAAAGTTTACTGGTAAACCGCATCAAAGTCTTTGATCGGAAAATTGATCAGGTTCAATCACTCTTCTTCCTTCCCTCCTCGGTTGGTTCAAAAGGTCGAAACCTTTCCGCAATTGACGAGTCATCAGGACAGTAACACATCAGAGGAGTGCACACGAATGCACTAGAAATCACCTGAGCTACAGAAAATATCTAGCCGAAGAAAAGTGCTGCGTGCCTATGCTAATGAAATCTTAAGCACACTAAATATCATAAGTGATCCGCTGAGCTAATCATAGCATTCAGATCATTAGAGTTCAGAGCACTTGGCAAAAAGCAAATCTTATCACTTCAGGTGGTCAAATATATTCCAAGACCAACCTACCACTTCAGGATCTCCGGGCTTTTAATAACCCGACTGTATAAAGAGGAGTGAATTAGGGGAAGCTAGCGGCAGTTTTCTATTCAGTTTTATAACAAGGCGAATTCCAAACACAAAACCGTGACGTGACATGACATCAAATGATGAATCCGGGGCAGACCCTTTTGATAATATGTTCTTCTATAAGAGGTAGATACGTATATCTGTCACGAGAGACGCGGTGCCACTTGTACCAGTACAGATAAAAGATGTGGCAAATAAATATCCGGTACACGCGTGACGGTCCAAAAAGCAATGGCAGAAGATAGAGCGCAATACCATTGAGTCCTTTTATATTAGATTAATCAAAGCTGAAAAAGATTTTCCATTCATAGATGAAGGGACGTACAAATGTTGATCGGGAGCCACCTGTCGTCCATTCATGTAGGAGGCACAGAGCATTTGTGCCGTAATAGGTCGCAAAGAGGATGGGATTCACATCACCCTCTTGACGTTTGGGCATGCCAAGACTGATAATAGAGGGAGTCTTAAATGACAAACGTCTAGAAACCTACGGAAAATAATTGGACAACCTCTTTGTTGGAAGCTCAAATATATGAGTGGGATGGTCCCGTCAAAGGGGAAGAGAAAGTCTGTAATACGTAAGTCTGGCAGAAAAATATTGATAAATATAGAAATGATCTGATTAGGTGTTGATCTTCAGGGTGCGCAGTCTGTCTGTGCTACGCCACCCAACCTATTATTTGGTGAGCAATCATACGCTTCGTCATGGAGAGGTCTTTCTCCCCCCTATATATATTGCATGGCCTGTGTGACTAGAGTTCACAGCATGGCTCATCACTGAGGGTTGCAGTAGAGACATAACTTAGGCATCTCGTGTTGAGCTCTGAAACCTCTTCATTTTCCAAATATTCCTTCAGTTGGACTTGCACCCTTGATTTTCCGAGAAGTAGAGAGCCGAACGATGGCCATTTTCTCGACCGATAATCCCTGGGTTTTCGCTTTGGGCCTCCTAGGTATATACTTTGGCCGGACATGATCTAACTTGTTTAGTAGTCTCACTTAGTATCTTCATCAAACTAGAGTTAACACGCACATTATAAGTTGTGCCATCACTAACCGCTCTCTCATCAAGATTTTGTTTCCCTCGTAAGGGCATGGACTGATGCATTTGACTGTCTTTTCTCATAATTCTTTGTCCCAGGTAATCTCGTATCTTTCGTGGTGTTCTTGGCCCCGGTGTAAGTTCACCCTCTTGATCAAGTTTTTGTTTAGTTCTGGAAGCATGAACGACGAACTAATACGGTTCTTGCTAATCCTTTTCTGTTTGTGTTGCCAGACCGACATTTTATAGGGTATGCAAGAGGAAGTCGACCGAAGGGTTCCAATCAGTTCCATACGTGGTTTCTTTGTTCAGCGCCATGCTCTGGATATACTACGTATCCCTCAAGTCCGAGTCCAATGATTTCCTTCTCATCACCGTCAACTCAGTGGGATGTGTCATAGAGACCATCTACGTGGCTCTCTACCTTGCTTATGCTCCTAAAAAAGCCAGGGTACGTCCCATATAAATATCTACAATATGGTCCCACTTCATACACAGTTGATGTTAAAGAAGTTTTTTTTTTTAAATTGATAAGTCCCTGCACGCATGCATGCAGATTTTTACACTGAAGTTGATGGTGATGAGCTTTGGAGGGTTCTTTTCCATTCTTCTCTTATCCCACTTTTTAACAAAGGGATCCACCAGGGTCCAGCTTCTTGGGTGGCTTTGTGTTGGATTCTCCGTCATCGTTTTCGCAGCTCCTCTAAGTGTCGTGGTAAGTTGTAATTCGAGTAACTCTTGATTTCTTACTTTTCACCTTTCCCTAATGATACTTTTCTTCATGCACAGTGGTATTGAGTCATGGGAGACAAGTTTTGCATGACGTTTATTTTCAACGTGTATTGTGCAGAGAATTGTGATAAACACCAAAAGCGTAGAGTTCATGCCCTTCTCTCTCTCATTTTTCCTCACGCTTAGTGCGGTAACATGGCTCCTCTACGGTCTATTCCTCAAGGACATCCACGTTGCGGTACGTCTCTGACTTTCAGCGAATACTAGAAATTGAGTTTTCTATTACCCAAAGCAAAAAGTTCGTCGCAGAGACTGCGGTTTAGATATCCCTATGATGTACATCCATTAACGTGAGTGTGATAATTTATATAGGTTCCAAACGTATTGGGGTTTATCCTTGGAGTGCTTCAGATGGGACTGTATCTGATGTATAGGAAGAGGAATGTGGCGGTTATGGAGGAACCCGATTATTTCAGTGGTGCAAAGCCGACTGCCGATGCTCAAAGTTGCAATATCACCTCTAACGACAGCATCATCGATGTTCATGATGTCCAAGAGAGGAAAGATGATGCGCACAAGGATGAGAAAAGCTGTCAAGCTTCTGATAATGGACCAGTGGTGAATAGTTCGTGCGAAGTTTGACACGGGCTAAGTCGCTGCATGTGCCTCCGCTGTTGTTTTTTGAGTGGCTAGTTTAAGCTAATTTAGTTCTTTCTTCTTTGCGCGCATAAGTGCTCCGGAATTGTAATGTTCTGTCTAGCAATTAAAATCTTTCCGGTTCCGTTCCCCTCGTAAATGAACTCATTCTACTGTCTCTTTGATCCGTGTTTTGGAAAACGACATCTACGCAACTTTGTCTCAATTTAGACCTATGAAGATCATGATTTGCGATTGCGACCCCGAATCGAAATCGGCCGTCAAAGAAGCTCGTCATAATAGACAGTCTGAACCATCGATGCTCCCTTCTAGCTAGGTGAACTGAACCGATCTACCTCCTACAAAAGCAGAGATGCCCACTCTTTGGAAGACTAATAACCAAGAGATCATCACAGGCGTCATTAATGGACAAACGTTCTCTATGTGTAGGAGTCATCGTCTGGTATGAGATTGCCAAATACAAAAGCCTGGCAGAACTTCCATCCGGGCCTCGCATTCTAGCCCAGAAATGAAAGCTCCTGAAATTAAAGTTCGTGACAGCGTGTATGCGCATGGTCTTATGCCCCAGCATTTTATTTTAAGCCTTTTCCCTAATTGTTGGTAATAGTGATTCAATAACTTAATTGATGGCATTAATAACTGCATAGATGGCCCTAAATAACACATTTAGCACCATTTAGTGCACATCACATACACCGCTACTTGTTATTCACACGATGCATGCTGCCAAAAGTTTTGCCGACACCACTATTGACAGCTTTTGAGTGAAATGGATAGCATTTCTAAATGTCGGGAAAAAAATCTTGGAAATGTGTATTTATCGTGGGGCACGTAATTCTGATGCACGAAACTTGACGTGAGCTCGATCGGGTACCAGAGTTTTACCGAGCTCGACTTGAGCTTAAAAGTGATAGATGCTCGAGGTTTGACTTGTCTCGGATATGGAATACAGTTAAGTTACAAAGAAATTAGATCTTTTAGAGCTTCATCAAGCTCGAACATCTTCCATGGATTTTCCATATATGTGTGGATGTACTATGTAACCTTAAGTGGGCAAGCTTGAGCTTCCGTCTCTCACATTCCCCCCCCCCCCCCCCCCCCCCTCTCTTCTTGCTCACAATCATCCGTTGCTGCTACTATAGAGATGAGGCCGTGACATTGATGCACACCTACGTCGGAGCCGTTCCAATCGAGTGCTAGGGTTTCTTTTGGCTGTTGGTCCTCCGAATCCTCCATATCGCGAAGTCTAATCCAGATCGATGAGTCCCCATGGCAAACGAGACTCCAAACTCTTTACCCACTGTTCCCGCACATGAACAGTCAAATAGCCCTTATTTTATGCATCATTTTGATAACCCTAGATCTAATCTTGTCGATATTCTCCTTACGGGGTGACAATTACAATAATTGGTCCCGTGCCATGGAGATTGCCCTTTTTTACCAAGAAAAGATGGTGTTTGTTACTGGAAAAATAAAAAAACCAGTCGCAACCAATCCTGTGTATTCATCCTGGATTCGTGTGAATAATATGATTCTATCATGGATTCTTAATTCCATCCATCCAGGTTTGGTGCCAACAGTTCTCTACACAGAGTCAGTTGCTAATATCTGGGCCGACCTCCGTGAACGTTTTTTGCTATCGAATGGTCCTAAGATTTTTCATCTCATGGCATTCCAAGAACAAATCATTGTTGCCCGTTCGTTAGCAAAAGCTAGATACCGTGCTATGGCATCTGGTGCATGCGAAATCACATGGCTTCACATGCTTCTCTTGGATCTCTACATCAATACTGCCACTGCTAATCTTTTTTGTGATAATAAAGCGGCCATCGACAACGCCACTATTCTTGTCTTCCACGAACAGACCAAACACATTGAGATTGATTGTCACTTGGTTCGTGAAAAAATTCAAGATGGCACTTTGCGTACTCTTCATGTTCTCGGTCATTCTCAACTCGCAAACTTGTTTACGAAACTGGTCACACATGATTTATTTTGTAATTTTAAGAACAAGTTGTTGACATGTTTTCATTCACCAACTTAAGGGGGTGTATTGATAAATTAGATTTATATTAAAGGGCATAATTGTCATTGTATTATTTTAGCCCTAAACCATATGTATATATTGTAAATTACTTTATCAATGAAAATTACGTTTGCCCAAACTCTACATGTATCATCTCAAACACAAAGGCTTGGGGATGATTACTATCTTGCTTGGGCAATATTTTCTTCCGCCCTCTAAAGAAACACACGTGAATGTAGGGAGAATTTCTTCATTGATCTTTCAATTCACAAAGTTTTGTATATATACATAACAGAAAACCTAAACCCTAAATTCTTCCTTATCATGAGATAAAATAAACATGAGACAAAATAGGAAGTAAATATTACAAATTCCTAAAATTATTCTAATTTACAGCTCGTGTTAACACCCTCCGCCGGAGAAAACTTTCTACGATCAAATTCCTGTTGGTGGTCACAAAGATGGACATTTTGACTAAGTTTGTATGCAGGAAAAACCCATTTTTGTAGTGAAAGTCTTTTCTCGGAGAACTGATTCAATGATCCAATTAGTGCGCAAGAAAGCAACACAGTACGCTACTTGTCGCCTTGCCGCCTAAATCTTCATTTACAAAAAGGTTAGACACGAGAGTTCACGTACGGAGAATGCCGTTCGGTACAAGGGTTGGCAGGACCGATCTCATAAAATGTTTTTGAGTTTTGGTAAACCTGCTTATTGGACGCAAATACGATCGAGCAAGATTTGGACAGTCCCAGTCTGAATGGGATCCACTGCCTAACTACATCTTCTTTTGGAAGTCTCTGTCCTCTACTTAGGCTGCTTTTGGTTCAGCTTTGGAAATTGGTTTCAAAGAAATGCGAATCACGTTTGGTAAAAATCATTTGAAAAGCAACTTTGGGAAAAAAAAAAATTTGCAAGGGAACCGATTCTTTCTTCTAACCTTGAAAGATGGATAAGATCCTTTAATAAGTCAAACCCTTCACCGGCTCCAGTGAAGAGCTAAGGCCGCTGGCAAGCTAGATCTATCGTCAATGGCCACTGGTCGAGGTCTTGCAACCTAGGCAGCCATCGCATGGGTCTCACGACCCTAGGCGGCCCTCGGCTGGGTTGCGCGACCCTTCGTCGGCCCTCGATCATCCTCCCTCAAGAAGATGAATAGTGAACTAGGGTTTTTCTTTTTCTAAAAAAGGTAAAT
Organism: Rhodomyrtus psidioides; assembly: GCA_021437785.1. Classification (NCBI taxonomy): domain Eukaryota; kingdom Viridiplantae; phylum Streptophyta; class Magnoliopsida; order Myrtales; family Myrtaceae; genus Rhodomyrtus; species Rhodomyrtus psidioides. Next base: position 3,091,905 of record JAILYB010000059.1, on the reverse strand, counting down.
TGGATTTCCAGTGGGAATTAAGCAACTAACTAATTTTCATTAATAGGCTTTCAACGTTCTAGAAATGCCAAAGGCTCAATGTTGATCCCTACCAGCAATGAGCTTTTAGCCTTCCCAATGCCAGCTCATGTTAAGCTTTTAGCCTTCCTAATGCCAACTTTTGTTGGGTGGTCTTGGGCCTTTCTCAACCCAAAAGCTAGCTCAAAGGTTGAGGCTTTCCCTCACACTTACAAACCGACCACCAGCCCCTTCCACAACCGATGTAAGACAACCCCAACAATCTCCCCCTCACACATCGGACCATGGGTCGGAGGGAGTGACAACATGTATCTCTCCCGTGTGCCTATTGGGTCCAGACTTGTTGGTAACCTGGGTTCTGATACCAGTGTTGGGTGGCCTTGAACATTTTTCAACCCAAAAGCTAGCTCAAAAGTTGAGACTTTCCCTCACACTTACAAACCAACCACCGACTCCTTCCACAACCGATGTGAGACGACCCTAACAACTTTCACCCCCATAATTCCTCGGAAATTGTTACCAAAAATTCCAATTTCTTCTCAAAGGACTTTCAAAATGATGAACCAAATGCAACCTTAGTTATTCTCGTTGCCCTTGGGCCCTTCATCGTTAATCATTGAATTATCTCTTTGCTCTTGAAACTCGCATGATGGAGACACTTTAAGAGAGAGATGTTCGTGTAGTTAATAATGCCCTCCGTCAGAGCTAAGACAATATGAAAAGGAATGTGTCTCTTTTTCTTGAGGAGATGTTTGGTATCAGATGGAATTTATACTTTTGACTCTCATATTGTTTCCCTATCGCAATCAAATATGAATCCCAAAACTCGTTAGTTTCCCTCTGCATCTTTTGCCCTTCATTACCAATTTTGGCCTGAAATTAACAACACGGACACCGATTTTTTATTCTTTCTGTCTTCTTTTTTATTTTATTTTCTTTTTTATCGTTAAGAACGACCACTGGGCAAATTAAAAGGCCTGCGAGCCCTCGCCGGTAGTTAGCGAGGGTCGCGACCATCGTCAACCACTGGGCCAGGGCTCGCGACCCTTGCCCAGATATGAGCGAGGGCTAGTGTGCATGTCATCAATTTTTAGCCAAAATTGATCGAATGGACTCAATTGACACAAATACAAAGGTTTAGGACTCAATTGGCCCAAAAAAAAAGTTTATGACAGAATTTGCACAATTGTTAATACTATTAAAATGTTTATGACTAAATTGGTACAATACAATAAGTCTATGACTTTTTTGGTACTTTTCCCAATACTTACCTACCTATAGCAAGAAGCTATGTTCTAGTAGCTATAATCTATAACCGTGTAAAGGTTAATAGGATATGTTTCATGTTTTAGCTTATTAAAGAGCCTAACACATTCTATTAACATCTCATATGGATCAATGTATACTCTAATTGTTCGAAGGATTGGGATGAAGAATCGGGTGTCACAGCTAGATCTCCATTTGGCCAGTTTTGGAAATTTGGCAATGTACAGACGTCAAGGGGATAACCTTGATCCATCCATCCCTCCATCCCATGGGAGTGACGTCTACGATCCCCATTCCCCACCCATCTTCCACACATCTCTCCACAAAAATGGATGACAGGTTGTTTGCCCGATCCCAAATCTGCATCAATTTGCCCTTCCCCTGTTCGCCATGAATGGCAAATCACTACGGCTTTATATCGCTTCGAGGTCGTATGGCATTAATCAAATGGTGTTATTGCGCTCTATCAAGTTGCCTTTTTGACTGTGACGTCTGCATTAATCTTATCGCGGATTTGCATGGGATTTGTAATATACGTCTTATATGAGAACATGTAGACACAGTATACCCACTCGACAAAGAACTCTTCTCCACAGAATCAATCATCTGATGGCTTTTGCATTTTTTGAAGTTTGGTGCACCAAAAAAGCTGGAGAGCTCTCAAAAAGGTGGTGGGTAGGGTTCAGAGGTTGAGTGTGGAATTATAATATGGGATGGCCACTTGAAGTTTGAAGGGATAAGAGCTGATAAAGAGTTTCTAGCATTGATCCGACTCTCAATGTAATCATTTTGGGTATTATTATTTTTTTTTTCAATTAGCATTTGATTAGCATATGCTTACGCTTTTGGATTTTAGATATTTGTGCTAATCCGGGTTCTCTCTCTAGTGGGGCTGCACGTGCTTGTGTGATGAATGTTCTGATTGGGAGCTGTTATTGTGCAAATTAATGGAGGAGTCGTTGATTGCGGGAAAAAGGGTTTTAACTTTTGAAGCAACCGTGCGTGCGGTGTACGTTTGAATTGTGTTAGTGATATAACACGGACACGCTAATGGAACTTGCGGTCAAACCGATGCGAAATCTCTAGGCAAATAGGCGAAAACGAGAAACAATGAAGAACACCAGAGATTAGTGTAGGATGGTACCTACTCATACGGGGAGAGCCGACAGCAATAATAAACTAATAATCAGAGTATCAAATAGCTTTTTCACACCCAAATTAAGCCCAAAGTAAACTCACAAGTACAATATCACAATCAAGATGAATTAAAGCCATAAATAACAAGATATGATATTATACTTAATGATATTATACTTAAGAATTGAAAATACAAGAGTCATTTACTTTACGACAAGGTTGAGAACAAGTCGTGATTACACTTAAGAGAGTCATTTATTTGTAAGTACGCATTTAATTAAGTGGGTCACAGTCAGTCAATTAATTCGGCAAATGGATTTTGGTATTACTTAGAACATAATTAAAAAATCTGGCTATGTAACCTAAGTTCATCAGGAGGGGGGTCACGTGACCAAGCGGGGGGTGGAAATATCTGGCGGCAAAGTAACACGTAAGTTTGAGTTCTCGAAAGTATCGAATATAGAATTGCGGCATGATAAGGTGCTGGCGTTACGGGCGCACGATCCACCTTATGCCATACCACCTGCAATTATTAGGCGATCATTATCTCCGTTTTCAATATTTAAAAGATATTATGACCATAGTACATAATTGATATATTAAACGACGTGGCAACTTCATATCAAATACTTTTATATATATATACATGTGTTAGATTTCATATTGTCATGCCAAAAAGTTCATAAATTTATTATATGGCGATCATTTCATTTCTTAACTTTTTAAATTTCGACTTACGTAATTCTAAACATTTTGATGATTTTTTAATAAGTCCATTCGGACAGTTTAGGATGGAAATCGGCGACATAGCAATCCAGTCAACATCAAGGCGATAGTGAGTAATAAATGAAATTGAATTTCCTAACAAGATTAAAAAAAAAAAAAGGCGCAGTGCCTAACAAGGAGTGATGGCCCCAGTGGGTGTTTTCAATTGAGTCTCTTTTTTATTATTTTATATTTTTGTCTAGCTATAGCTTTTACGCAGCAAACGTAATCTTCATTAAAAGACGAATGCTATATATTGTACAAATATTTATTTCGGGGCACTTGAACGAAGCCCGTAAACCATGTTCCATGCAACATACGAGATGTGACAACTAGGTTGAAACCGCACGTTGTTGTCTTCTCTATTTCAGTGTGGAGTACTGGCAAAACAGAGGTGAGTGGACACGAGGGCGTGCCCCCGCAATTATTTCTCTAACACATAAGTGGAAATGGCCCTTCCTTGTAAGAAACTTCAACACCCCCAAACTTGCTAATATTCATTGTCCCAATAAAGGCAGATCAATCGTGCGCAAAGTGGTGGCCGTGTCCCTAACAATAACTTCTTTCTTTTCCTTATGTGTTTTGACGGTTCAAGTATATGAGCGCGAGGAGACCCGATTGCTCGAAAGTCCGATGAAACGCTTTACAAGTTTCATAAATTGGATGGGTTCAGGCCTTCGGCTTGTGCGAGCGGATCGAATTCAGAGCAGATTGTGCGCAATTAGTGAGATCCGAACAGGGTGACCTCCAGTTTCTGAGGTTAAAGTCACCCGACATCTCGCTAGATTTGGCGAGGCCGCCACGCTCTGGAGAGGGTCGGCCTCGGCTATGGCCGGCGACCTTTGCTCTGACGATCGATGAAGAGAAAGATGAATAGTAGAATACGAAAAAGAAATATCATAGAATTTATAAAAAAGAAAAATTGCAAAATGCCATCATTTCATTTAAGATTGTCCACCGTCATCAGCCTACCATGCTACGTAGGACAGCTATTCCTGATCGGACCGTAGGACAGCTATTCCTGATCGGACCGCCACGTCATCAATTTCCAGCTTCAATTGGCCTGATAACTACATTAATTGAAAAATTGCCAAAAGTTTTAAAATTATATTGGCCAAACTAAAAAGTTTAGGACTCGATTGGCGGCCGCACAATCGGTTCAAGACCATCTCCTCAATTAATCACCATCAATAAATCATTCTATATTCTAGCATAACTTTTGCCTTCCATCTCCTCTATAAATAGCAAGGCCAACGTGAGTAGAATTTGCACAACGAAGCTTTATTTGTTTCAGCTTCGAAATCTTCCATTTGAACATCTTCAGTTCTGAGAGGAAGAGAGCGGGACAATGGCCGTCTTCATGACTGGCAATCCATTGGTACTCACATTTGGAGTTCTAGGTACTTCACAGTTTATACACATTATCAAACTTTTTATTCCTAGTTACTATCAGAGACAACAACCAATGACTTGTTTTGACGCGTTTGTCAACCTTCGGATGATTCTTGTCATAGGTAATATCATATCCATTGTGGTGTTTTTGGCCCCAGTGTAAGTTTAACTCTCTCTCTCTCTCTCTCTCTCTCTCTCAAGTTCAACTCTTTCTCACTCTAGGCACGCTGACAGTAGAAGGTCTAGACTTATTTAATCTTCTTTGGCAGGCCAACATTCTGGAGGGTATGCAGGAGGAGGTCGACTGAAGGGTTTGAATCAGTTCCATACGTGGTTTCTCTGTTCAGCGCCTTGCTTTGGCTGTACTATGCATCCCTCAAGTCCGTGTCCGAAGCTTTCCTACTCATCACGGTCAACTCGGTCGGATGCTTCATAGAGACCATCTACATTGGTCTCTACCTTGCTTATGCTCCTAGACAAGCCAGGGTACGTGCTTACAGCATTGTTCGCGAGGAACGCCCCGAATGCTATCTTAATTGTTGGAGACCTGAATGCAGATGCTGACACTGAGGCTGCTGATCCTGCTGAATTTTGGAGGGTATTGTTCCATTCTTCTTCTGTCCCACTTCTTGGCAAAGGGATCGACGAGGGTCCAACTTATCGGGTGGATTTGCGTTGCGCTCTCCGTTGCAGTCTTCGCTGCTCCTCTAAGCGTCATTGTAACTTACTACTATGCGACTCCCTTTCCTTTGTTTTCTGCATGAGAATGCATGTCTTGCATATTAATGTGCGACAGAAGTTGTGCATGACATGCATTTGAGATTTCGACCTAAATGTGAGTTTATGTAAGTGCTTGCAGAGAATGGTGATACGCACCAAGAGCGTGGAGTTCATGCCCTTCTCTTTATCGTTCTTCCTCACGCTCAGCGCCGTGACATGGCTCCTCTATGGCCTATTCCTCAAGGATTTGTACATCGCGGTACGCATCATTCATCCACTTGTCAAAATCAAGTTGGCGAGTTGTGGCAATATTATTTTCATTCCCCAGGATGAACAATTTTGACATGCGTACGTGCACGTATAGGGTCCAAACGTGTTAGGAGTCATCTTTGGAGTGCTTCAGATGGTACTGCATGCCATATACAGGAAGGGGAATATGACAGTGATGGAGGAGGAGAAGAATGATACCAGCATTGGGAAGCAGAGCTGTGATATACAAAGTTGCGATGCGCACGCCATTGCCTCCCACATCAATACCATCGTCTTTGACAAGGACAAAGAGAAGTGCGAAAGAAGCTTCATCGTCTTTATTGAAGCTTCTGATAAAGGACCAGTGACCACTCCATCTGAAGTTTGACAGGCTTTTTTTTTTCCTTTTTCCAGCAGCTCCTAGCTAGCTTGCTTGTTGCTTCTGCTATAGGGCTATGTGAAATGTAAGTGGAAGAGAGTGTACGCGTGCGCGCGCAGGTGCTTGGGAGGGTGGAGTGTCGTTTGTGAATGTTTTGACTCGTTTGCCTGATAGTGCGTCCCCTTCTTACTCTGTCATCCCAATTTATGAGAAAGTTTGCTCAAGTGGATAATAAACTCACCAAGGATAGCATGTACCATTAGGCACAGGACCGTCAACCCCGTTATTACACAACATCATAGTTAAAAGCTCTACTCCTAGCACGCCATCGATATCCCTAATACTCAACCGAGAGATCAGAGGTATTTCCTCCTAAAGGAAAGTAAACAGTAAGCAGTTTCCTCAATCAGACTGCCACTAAAATTCTTCTGTCAAGCGGGATCAACAGTCGATCATCATCCTATAAACATGAAGGGCTTTGACGCTAGCAATTCCACCGATGAGGAAGCTCTCTTCCCTACGACCTATGAGCATGCACTCGGCATTGGAATGCACTATTGTGGTAGCCGAAACAATTTGCAGACTTGCAACTGCCTCTCACTGTATCAGATTCTTCCAAGGCTCTTTGGAAAAGTAAATAGCTGCATTACTGTGAACTTGCTACATTTTTCCAAGCAAATTTAGAGAACAGCCTTGAGATGACAATTTGGAATGTTCTCAGGCTAGATAAGGGATGCCCAATCTGGATATGGGCACTCATAGATCCATCCGGGTCCAGAATATCGTATGCAGTGCAGCCACAATGCCTCCTCTTTCCCATCACATCTGCATTTTGCAGAGAATCAGAAATCAAATCTTGGGTTCCCCATCATACCCACGCAGGCAAGGGTCTACAAGCAAGAATTTGTGCAAAGACAAGTGCCCAAGATGGGAAAGAGGACGAACACTCACCCTTTTGGAGCTAAATTCGGACAATTCGTGCACATAGGGTCAGTACTAAATTCAATGCAAGGCTCCTCTTCCTTTTCATCCTGCCAGGTATCAGAAACACTGGATTCTGATGACAAACAAACACCTTTATCAGAAACCATTCCTTCAGCTGAACGATTGGTCCTTTGTTCAGAAAGATAAAGGATGTCATTGGCAATTGGATGGCCACTAAACTGCAAATGGACTCGTATCTGCACATAAAGAGCGGGGTTGAGGGAAGAAAGTACTGCCAGTACTAGCATATAGCAGATAAACCTCACAAATTAAAAGTTATTAAACACAGGCGGGCTTAACCAAATCCAGAGAGGTATATAATAAGCGGGATCAGAAAGTATCTTACATAATGAGCGAGGCAAGGTTTTTGGAGGGACAAAAGTGCAGAAAAGAAAGCGCACATAGCTCAAAAAGTTAACAGTAAATGCAACATCCTTCCTGTATGTGTGGGTACATCTGTGCACGCATGTAATTGACCTTAGGCTACATTCAGACAAAGCAACCAAGGAAGGTTCCCTGCTTATGGAATAGAAAAAAGAAATATCGGATTCAACACGATATTTGCATCCTTTAGCAGCATACTGCCTTACCTGATGAGTTCTTCCAGTGACTGGTTCACAGAGAACAATGCTATGAGCTCCATTGGTGCTGATCCTTGTGAACTTCGTACAAGCGGCCTTTCCTTTCAATAGGGCAGTGTCACACGTAGTGTCACCTGCCTGTACAAACAGATAGTATTGATCAGATCGATGGCATTAAGCACATTCTTACGTACACTGCCAATGCTCTAGTGTAGTGGTTGAAATTAAGACGCGACTATGAAACAGTCAGGTCAGATGTATTTAAATGTAGAAGAAAAAGAAAGCTCTAAGAGAGGTCACATCATGGCACGCCGTGCCACGTGGACCAGGAGAAGGGTGGCAGATGACTACCTACCACAATTTTTAATTTCCTTAGGCTGCGTTTGGTCGTCCGGATTTCTAGTCAGGATAGGACTGGATAGGATAGGATAAGAAATACGGGGATTTCATCATATCCTATCCACTGTTTGGTGAACAGTGGATTTAAAGGCGGATATTTTCATATCCATTGTTTGGTAAAAACTATATATCAAATAAAAGACATATGAATAAAGCTCAAGACTTCAAAAGAAATAGCACATTAAAAAAACATATGATTCCAATAAACAGCAAAAAAAAAAAAAACATTGTCTGATGTTGTTCATAGCAAAAAGGCCCATTGCTCCGACTCCATCTAATTCATTTTTTTTGGTAAGTATACTCCATCTAATTCATTGAGTACCGGGAAAACTATAAACCAAGCTTCAGACTCCATAACAAATAGCAGCCTTAGAAAAAGAAATAATCCTAAATCATCAGTCATTCTCTTCCATCATCTCTTGGAGTAACAGCTCCACAAACGCCTTCCTGTCGTTATCGGCTTTCATTCCTTGCGCAACTAGTTCTTCAAGACCATCTAGAAGAGCATTTTCTTCATCTATAGTCCATATACGTCGATCTCTCTTTGTTTGCCTTCCTTGAGTTTGACTGAAATCGCTACCTTCCATTCCTAAACTCCTCGTTGCAATTTTAATAAATTTGATTAGAGGACAGTATGGTAGAGATAGACACAAAACCATTGTTGAACTGTTAATTATGTTAGTAGGGGTATTTTAGTCTTATTACTTATCAGTGAGCTCTACTTATTTGATGTAAGCCAGTATTATCAATTGAATGACAATTTTCTTCTCTTTGATTTTGTCGTTCACATGGTATCAGAGCCACTTCCCACCGTCAACACTGAACCCTAAAAAAAAAAAAAATCCGATCAGCCACACACCGGCAACCGTCGACCACCAGCAACCACCACCATCAACCGGAAACCTTGAAAAACTCAGATCAGCAACTCACCTGAACTTTCGAAACCCCTGATTTGGTGTCGCACAGACCCAACGGGTCAGATCCGACTGTGCCCAGCGCTGTAAGGGCGTCGATCAGCGTCGCCTAGGCCGTCGAGGCCTGCTCTGGCGCCGGCGAGGCTTGTGCTGGCGCCGCCCGACATTGCCTACGCCGGCAACCCCAGACCCATGTATATGCGACCTCAGACCCGACTTCGCTCAGCTTTGTAGAGACGACGATCGATGACGCAGCGTTCAGCGATAGAAACAAGCAAATCCTTGCTTAGAGAGAGAAATCTCAAATTTTCAATATCAAAAAGTGTATTCTCCCTGCTCAAACATTGTAAAACACCTTATATAGGTGTTAACATAAACCTAACCCTACTAGGATTCTAAATAGAAAAATCCAAAATTACAAAATACCACTAAAATTAACAAATTGCCTAAAAATAAAGATTACGTAATATTACGCAATATTACGTAGCTAATATAATGTAAATCGCAATCCTTATCCCCATCATTCTCCCCTGCTAGGAAAAAGATTCGTCCTCGAATCCGGTTCGCCTTCGTTGGCTTCAAACTCTTCAAAATCAATCTCATCTCCAAGATTGTGAAATCTGCTTCGTCTAGGGCGGCCACTCCAACGAATCAAGTAATACATTAGCTTGAGCCTGCAGAAATTCTTCGAAAACACATCTTCAAGTTTAATCATTAGAAGACACAATTCAAAGTGTAGAGAATTTCCTTTGCTAGGCCATTGAAATACCCTTAACCGACCAAGACCTGCACTTGTGTCGCTTTCCCCATAAGTAGTATCCATGTTGTCAAGACCATCACTCTCTCCATCAAAAGCCACATGCTTCCACCTTCTAGAGCTACTTGGAGTAGTGTAGGTACTTGTTTGCTGCAGTAAACGAGCATAACTTTCACCATCTGAGAAGTTTTCTTCATACATAGAGGCAATGAGCATTGCGGAAACGTCCAGCAACTGAAGCTTTTGTCTGTTGAGAACACTCAGAGACAGGAACCTATCAATGTAGGAGAGATAGAGCATATCGGAGTGTAGCATGTACTCCTCAGCGATTTCGATTAACCAATCGACCAATATCCCTCTCATGTTTGCTGTCACATCCTTTTGAACCTTCTCGAGGTAATTAGGCAAAGGCCTTCTATGAGGCTCCATCTTAACCTCTTCCTTGGTGCAAGTGTTATCTGTTACGTAACAAAAGTCTTCCACATGAGGAGGGCTGATCTCTTCATACTTTCCAGGCCCGTTTTCCATCACTAGAAACTTATTGTTGTGCTGATCGTGCGTTACCAATTGCTCCGGGTAGATGGATACATCGGCCTCCTCTGCGCATCCATCGCCACCGTCCGCATTTGGGTCGAAAATTGGTGCCTCGTCGTCGAACGCGGCAAAATCTGAGACATCCATCTCATACGCCGGCATTCGTTCTGCCTCATGGGGGACATTGCTAGGGGCGACCTCACCATCCTTCGCTGACACTATGGCTTCAACTGTCATACCTGGATCCGAAACCTTGCATACACAACCATGTTCGCTCTTCTTCTCTAAGTCCTCGAAGTTCGTCAAAGAAGCTCCGTAGATAGATGTCATAATGCGGGGTTTGAACTGTAACTTAACCTCTTTGCTCGATTCACCAACTCCTCCCAATTCAACAACAGGAAAATCTCGCGAATACCTAGAAAAATCACAATTTTGCTCTAAACTCATCAATTTCTGCTGGAACTGCTCATAGTTGGTGGAAGGAACTTTTGCTTCAGCAGCCTCTTCATTCTATGCCAAGTTCAAACTTTCTCTTTTCCTTCTAACTTCCTCGTATTCTGCAATCTCTCCCACCATATAGATGCAGCTCCTTTCAATCTATAGGCTACTAATCTCACCCGTTTCTCACTAGGGATCTCTATATAATCGAACAATTTTTCAATACTATCAATCCAATCCATAAATTCTTCTATATCAAGACTTCCATCAAAATAGGGTATATCGACTTTTAATTTAAAGTCATTACCTTCACGATCGTCGTAGCGTCGTCTGCCATCTTTTCTAACGCAATCGTCGTAACGTCGTCTTCCGTCGCATCTATCATTTTCCCTTTGAAATCTTTCATAACGATTTCTACCTCCATAATCAACTCGTTCTTCATCAGAAAATAGAGGGTTATTCTGCCTGCGGACAAGAATAGGCCTGACAGGGTCACCGCGAGCAAGATCTGCACCCGGCCTTCTGTCGTTCCGCCGATTCCGGTTCACATCAACGCCAAGACCGTCGAATCGATCCGCCAATTTGTCAAATCGTGCTCCGAAACGATCTATGCGTTCCATTAAACGCCGCTCCAAACGTTGCAACGTGCCGTCCCCAAGGATTGGGGCTCCAGTCTTCCGAGCATCGTCGCGAAGACCACCGCCAGTCGCCATAGGCTCTGATACCACTTGACGCAGCGTTCAGCGATAGAAACAAGCAAATCCTTGCTTAGAGAGAGAAATCTCAAATTTTCAATATCAAAAGTGTATTCTCCCTGCTCAAACATTGTAAAACACCTTATATAGGTGTTAACATAAACGTAACCCTACTAGGATTCTAAATAGAAAAATCCAAAATTACAAAATACCACTAAAATTAACAAATTGCCTAAAAATAAAGATTACGTAATATTACGCAATATTACGTAGCTAATATAATGCAAATCGCAATCCTTATCCGCATCAATCGACATCACCGAGGTTGGCAAGACCTAATCTAGAGCCAATGAGTGTCCTCGAGACCAACGAGCCACGATTTGAGGTTGGCCCGTGTCTTTCTTCACACCAGAAGTAGCTTCCAGCGTATTTTGAGTGTTTCTTTTGGCGTCGCCTGAGAGAATCAAGTCTGTCTGTTCTTTATAAAAAAAAAAATCTCGATGTTGAAGTCGTGGATGGTGGATGATATGGTCAAGTGGTGTATTAGTGGAAGAAATGGGAGACAAACCTCAGTTCCAAAACCGTAGCAGACTGCTCTACGATTTGGTGTTGCCTTTGATCTCTAGCCGTATTTTACATGTCCTTTGACCATTATATCTGGAGCTACTGTTGTGGAAGTCAGTTATTGATTGTTGAAGGCAGCGAGTGGTTATGTATAGTGATATCGGTATTAGCGAATTTGTTTGCTGATTCAAGTGATTGATTGATGATATTTGTGAGTCGTGGGGACTTTATTATGTGGTGATATAATTACAATAGTATTGGATTATTGATTCGTTGAGGTTAAGTTCACTGATTATTGTAGAGTTATGGCTAAAGTGTCCACTAGTGAATCTGTTGTGAGCCTGGATACCAGCATTACTAATTTGAAGTTGAGTTCTGTGAAACTAGATGGGATCAATTATCCTTCTTGGTCTATGGCAGTTGAGGCATATCTTTTGGCCATCAAACAACACAGTTATCTATCTTCTCTTCCACCTTCGGATAAAACGAAGGTCAATGATTGGCGTTCTGCTGATGCTGCCATTCGCACGTTATTGTGGAATACTATGGATTCCAAAATTAGCTCTCAGTTTATGCGGTGTACATCAGCCAAAGCCATTTGGGACAAGTGTTCTCTTATGTTTTCGGGTCGAGATAACATGACTCAGGTTTGCGATGTTTGGGAAGAACTATTTGATCTTCATGCAGAAGACATATCTGTATCAAATTATTATTCTAGGTTCACAACTCTTTGCGAGAAACTCGACACTTATTTACCTGCTACTGATGACATTAAAGAATTGGCTAAGCGTCAGGAGGACATGAGAGTTATGTTATTTCTTCGGGGGCTTGGTCCTACCCATTCTGCTCTACGACAGCAGATTACTTCTCAAGATACTCTCCTATCAATTGATGAAGTCTTCTCCCGAGTTCTTCGATGCCAAGTAAAGGAAGTTCCTGATCAATCACAAGAACTGCATAGCACTCTTATGTCGTCTCGCGCGAAGTATGAGTCTTTAGTTCATCCCAACCAGGTGGTGGATTCATCTGCTTCTACTGCTACTTTGGCACAAACTTCTGGAGGTAATCCGTCTTGTTTGCTCTCTTCTGCGCCCACTTCTTGGGTCATAGACTCTGGTGCCACCAATCATATGACCGGTAATTCTAACTTATTGTCTGGTATTACCTCTATGTCTCTTAGTTCCGTTACACTTGCTGACGGTTCACAATCTCATGTCACTGGTAAAGGGGATGTAACTGTTGAATTATCATGTTTTTTAGTAGGAATATGTTTGAATTATGTATTTTAATACCTAAAGTAGGTTTACCTAACTTAGGTGAGTCTATACCTAAATTAGGCCTCTTGCCTAACTTAGGTAAAGTCAATACCTAAATTAGGCTTCTTGCCTAACTCGTGAGTCTATACCTAAATTAGGCCTCTTGCCTAACTTAGGTAAAGTCAATACCTAAATTAGGCTTCTTGCCTAATTCGGGTCTTCTTTTCTTGTATATATATCCACCTTGTAATTACTCAAGTTATGTAAGGAAATACATATTTTTTCCTTCATGGTATCAGAGCTTTAGGCTCATTTTTCTGGGATAGTGTTGCAGTGCAACCTTCATCACTGTAATAAACTTCCAATTCCAGCCTTCATTGCTGGTCCTATTTTTTTGCAGCCTTCATTGCTGCAATAATCTTCCATTCTCAGCCGTACTACTGACTTATCCAGCCTTCATTGTTGGTATACTGCTGACTTATCCAGCCTCCATTGCTGGTTCTGTTTTTGCAGCCTTCATTGCTGCAATAATCCTTCAATCACAGCCTTCATTGCTGGATTATTTTCACAGCCGTGCCTTCATTGCTGGTTCTGTTTTTTTGCAGCCTTCATTGCTGCAATAATCCTTCAATCACAGCCTTTATTGCTGGATTATTTTCACAACCGTCATTGTTGTGATCCCTTTAGCCATATTTTTCCCACTTCAAGCTCGTCTAACTTTTTGCTCTAAAACCTCAGTCACTTGAAGCCTTCGTTGCTTCTGTTTTGTTGTTCCTTTAAAGTGAAGAGGAAGAATGGATGCTTCAAAGCCTACATGGAGGGATAACCGAGATAGTATGTGGTGTACCCACTGTAAGAGGCCAAGGCATACAAAAGAGCGTTGCTGGAAACTGAATGGCAAACCAACGAGCTCAAGACGAGAGTGGGGAAATAGAGGAGGACGGTCAAGGCCCAAAGCTCGTCTAATTGAACAAACCAGCCAGCAGATCAGTAATAATGAATGGCAGGACAATGAATCCTTCAACAGTGAGGAGATAGAAAGAATTAGAGACCTTTTAGCGTCTCTTGAAAAGCCCTCTGGTGCATGTTCTTTAGGACTCTCAGGTAATCCTCTATTTTCCGTTGGTAAAAATGCCTCAGAAACCCTTTCTAGTGAAGCTTGGATAATAGACTCAGGTGCTACTGATCACATGACTCACACTTCACATTTCTTTAGTACCTATACTCCATGTCCAAGCAATAGAAAGGTAGTGGTGGCAAATGGTTCCCTAGCCACTGTTGCAGGAGTTGGTGATATCCATATTACGCCCAATCTCACTCTCAAAGGTGTTCTCCATGTGCCGAAACTATCAGCCAATCTTGTCTCCATACAAAAGCTCACCAAAGATCTCAATTGTTATGCAATCTTTTACCCTACATACTGTGTTTTCCTTGAGCAGGATTTGGAGAGGAAGATTGGACTTGCTAAGGAAAGGAATGGGTTGTATTATCTTGAGACGCCGAGGGCTTTGAAGAAAGTCATGAATAATTCATCTTTGTCATTTCTTAGTGCTTCAAACAAAGATGTCATTTGGCTTCACCATTTTCGTTTTGGTCATCCATCTTTTCGAGTCTTAAATATCATGTTTCCTTCTTTGTTTAAAGGATTAGATATGACTGAATTTCAGTGTGATACATGTGAATTTGCTAAGCACACTCGTGTATCTTTTCCTATTAACAACAAAAGAAGTTCTCTTCCTTTTGATTTGATTCACAGTGACATTTGGGGACCTTCCACAATTCCAAATATCTCAGGGGCTCGTTGGTTTGTTTCTCTAATCGATGATTGCACTAGGGTCACATGGATATTCTTACTCAAAAACAAATCCGATGTAAGTAGTATTATTCCTAACTTCCATTCCATGGTTCAAAACCAATTTGGAGTCAAAATTAAGTGCTTTAGGTCAGATAATGCTCGAGACTACTTTAATCAGATCTTGTCAACCTATTTCCAAAAGGAAGGGATCATTCATGAGTCATCTTGTGTAAGCACACCACAACAAAATGGGGTTGCTGAAAGGAAAAATGGTCATTTGCTTAACACTACTAGAGCATTGTTGTTTCATGGGAATGTCCCTAAGTCATATTGGGGGGAGGCTGTCCTTACATCTGCATACATGATTAATAGACTACCATCAAGAGTATTAGATTTCAAAACTCCCATGTCTATTCTTTCTAGCTTTTATCCCCATTTCAGGACAACAAATAATCTCATACCTAGAGTCTTCGGTTGCACCTCGTTCGTACATGTTCATAATCAACACAGGGGAAAACTAGATCCCAGAGCAATCAAATGTGTCTTTCTTGGTTATTCATCTACACAAAAGGGATACAAATGTTATCATCCTCCCTCTAGGAAGACCTATATATCAGCCGATGTTACATTTGTGGAAAACAAACCATACTTTCCGGAGTCTTATCTTCAGGGGGAGAAATCATTAGTGGAAGATAAAGACTTTGAAGACCTTAATCTTGATTTACCTCTAGATAATCTTCCAACTCAAACTTCCACTTCTAATCAACTTGTCCCTGATCAATCAGCTCCTTTTGATGAATTAGTTCCTACTACTTCAAATTCGGACTCACTCCCTACATCCGAATCTATTCCAGAACAAATCTCCACTCCTGCATCTACCCGTATTTATGACTCTATGAGATTTCCTCAGGTGTACTCAAGACAGGAAGCTGTTCCAAACCAAACACAAGTTCAAGATTCTCATCTGAATTCTGCAAATGAATTCCCGGTAAGTTCCGACTCTCCTTTGCATGCAGAATCAATAGATATGCTAGAAAATATGCCAGAAGACTCCTACCTTCCCATTGCTGTTAGAAAAGGTACAAGAGAGTGCACAAGGCGACCTTTATATCCACTATCTCACTATGTGTCACTTGAACGCCTATCACCATCTCATAGAAATTTCATTATGAGTTTAAATACCATTGCTATTCCAAACACTTTATCTGAGGCATTTTCTAAGGAAGAATGGAGGAATGCAATGAGAGAAGAAATGGATGCACTGGAAAAAAACAAGACTTGGGAGATTGTCGAAAAACCAAAGGAAAAAAATCTTGTGGGCTGCAAATGGGTTTTTTCCTTGAAATATAAAGCTGATGGTTCTCTTGAGAGATATAAAGCAAGATTGGTGGCAAAGGGATATACTCAGGCTTATGGAGTAGATTATCACGAGACATTTGCTCCTGTGGCAAAGATGAACACTGTGAGAATTTTACTTTCTATAGCTGCTCACTTCAATTGGCAACTTCAACAGTATGATGTGAAAAATGCATTTTTACATGGAGACCTAGAAGAGGAGATCTACATGAGTATTCCACCGGGTTTTGAAGGGAAGATGACAACAAACAAAGCATGTAGATTACGGAAAGCACTATATGGGCTCAAGCAATCGCCTAGAGCTTGGTTTGGGAGATTTTCCAGAGTTATGAAAGGTTCGGGGTACAAACAGAGCCAAGGCGATCATACTCTCTTCATTAAGCACTCGACAACAGGGAGAGTGACGGCACTTCTAGTGTACGTTGATGATATTATTGTCACAGGTGATGATGATGAGGAGAAACAAGAGCTAAAACGTTGTTTGATTAAAGAATTTGAAATAAAAGAGCTAGGAAGACTCAAATACTTCCTTGGGATTGAAGTTGCTTACTCTAGACAAGGGATTTTTCTTTCTCAACAAAAGTACGTGACCGATCTCTTAAAGGAAACTGGAAAGCTTGGGTGTAAACCAGTAGCCACACCTATTGAGCCTAATAAAAACCTTGGGGAGGCAAAGGAAGAACCTGCTGTAGATCGAGAAATGTACCAAAGATTGGTTGGGAAACTCATCTATTTGGCTCATACTAGGCCCGATATTGCCTACTCAGTAAGCGTGATTAGTCAGTTTATGCATGACCCAAGAGAATCACACTTACAAGCCGTCAATCGAGTGCTACAATACTTGAAAGGAAGTCCCGGAAGAGGAGTTATGTTCAGAAGAAATCAAAAACTTGTGCTAGAAGCTTATACCGATGCTGACTATGCAGGATCGTTGGTGGATAGAAGGTCAACATCTGGTTATTGTATATTTCTTGGTGGAAATTTAGTGTCTTGGAGAAGTAAAAAACAAAACGTAGTTGCAAGATCAAGTGCTGAATCAGAATTTCGAGCAATGGCCCAAGGAGTATGCGAGCTATTATGGCTCAAAATCATCCTAACAGGTCTGAAAATCAAGTGGGAGGGTCCTATGAAGCTGTATTGTGACAATAAATCAGCAATCAACATTGCTCATAATCCTGTACAGCACGATAGGACAAAGCATGTTGAAATTGACAGACACTTCATCAAAGAAAAGTTAGAAGAGGGGTCGATATGCATGTCCTACATACCTTCTGGAAATCAACTTGCAGATGTGCTGACCAAGGGACTTAATGGTGGAATCTTTTACGAAATAACTTCCAAGCTGGGAATGGAAGACATCTATTCCTCAGCTTGAGGGGGAGTGTTGAATTATCATGTTTTTTAGTAGGAATATGTTTGAATTCTGTATTTTAATACCTAAAGTAGGTTTACCTAACTTAGGTGAGTCTATACCTAAATTAGGCCTCTTGCCTAACTTAGGTAAAGTCAATACCTAAATTAGGCTTCTTGCCTAACTCGTGAGTCTATACCTAAATTAGGCCTCTTGCCTAACTTAGGTAAAGTCAATACCTAAATTAGGCTTCTTGCCTAATTCGGGTCTTCTTTTCTTGTATATATATCCACCTTGTAATTACTCAAGTTATGTAAGGAAATACATATTTTTTCCTTCAGTAACCTTGGGTCCCTCTCTTTCTCTCTCATCTGTTTACCATTTACCAGCTTTTCCATGTAACTTGCTTTCTGTCAGTTCCCTTACTAGAGATTTGAACTGTTCTGTGACATTTACCTCTACTCATTGTACCTTTCAGGATCTGAGGACCGGACAGACAATTGGTGGAGGGCATGAGTCGAATGGGCTGTATTACCTTAACAAAGATCTTATTGCTGCTGCTGTTCAAAAGAGTGCTGTCTCTGACTTCTTTCAGATGCATTGTCGTATGGGTCATCCACCATCTGACATACTTCGTCATTTTTCTCCTACTCCAGCGTCTATGAGTCCTATCCAATGTGATGCTTGTCAATTTGGTAAAAATCATCGAGTATCTTTTCCTTCTCGTGTCCAGAATCGTGTGTCCAGTCCTTTTGAGTTGGTCCATTCTGATGTTTGGGGACCATGTCGTGTCAAAGATATATCTGGTTACAAGTATTTTGTAACATTTGTCGATGATTATTCCCGCATGACATGGTTATATTTAATAAAAGATTGAACCAAAGTTTTCTCTTGTTTTCGTATGTTTTACTTTGAGATTCTAAATCAGTATCGTGTTTCTGTTAAATGTCTGCGTTTTGATAATGCCAAGGAATATTTGGCTGTTTCCTCTGGTTTTCAATCCTTTCTTACATCTCATGGGATTCTCCATCAAACGTCTTGCCCTTATACCCCCCAGCAGAATGGGGTGGCGGAGCGCAAAAATCGTCATCTTTTAGATGTTGCTCGTTGTCTGCTCTTTCATATGAATCTCCCAAAAATGTTCTGGGGGCATGCTATTCTTACAGCGTGTTATCTCATAAATCATCTTCCATCTTCGGTGCTCCATGGAGGCATACCTTTTTCTACTATTCATCCTACGAGTCCACTTTTTTCTTTACCACTTCGTGTGTTTGGGTGTTTTTGTTTTGTACATCGCCTTGGTCCTGGTCACGATAAACTTGATCCACGGGCTGACAAGTGTGTGTTTCTTGGGTACTCTCGAACTCAAAAAAGGGTACAAGTGTTATAGTCCAGTTAGTCGGCGATTGTATGTCTCGGCAGATGTGACCTTCTTCGAGGATCAGTCATATTACACTTCTACTGATCAGCCGATAACTCACCATGAAGATGCTTTGTCCTCGGCAATGGCTCCATTGCCGCCTATCTCCTTAACAAGGGTGCCCAAGTCATCGTTTGATTTTCAATTTTTCAACCAGACCTATCAACGACGTCGTTCTGGTCAACATGAGGTAGTACAGTCACCGCCCGCATTGGATATGCATGCATCTCCACCAGTACATGTCTCGGCCTCTGATCAGCCAATTTCTTCTGAACCTGATCCTACCATTGATATTCCCATTGCATTGCGCAAAGGTACGCGTTCTTGTGTCGGTCAACCCAATTCCCGATTGGCTCCCTATACTGGTTTATCTAGTCATACCCATACTCGTCATCCTCTTTCTCAATTTTTATCCTATGATTGTCTTTCTCCTACATATCAAGACACATTCTATAATGAAGTCTCATGCAAGTTGAAAAGTACAGGGGACTAGATTAAGGAAATTATCGATGGAGACTTCATAAGAGAAAAACAGTTTGGAAAGACTACAAGTGATAGGCAAAAATCCAAAGCAAAAAGCTTTGCGTTGCAGAAGGAACAAGCAAAAACCTTTTTCTTGTGATAAACATAAACCCATTGCCAATATCCTTTTCCATTGCCCCTCCTATTGCAGTATTAAAAAACATACAGATTCATCACTTGCAGCACCTCAGCAAACAAGAATGGCTAGGCCACAATTTCACAATGTTAAGTTTATATTAACAAACGAAAACCCAGCATCATCTCGTACTTTTCGTAGATCCACAGCGCTATTAGAATTGAAATAGGCCGAATTACATGCCTAAAGCATTTAACAGTCTTCCAAGCCCGCAAGAGCAGACAAGAATTAGATACACTTGCCAGGACACCCCATTGCAAAAACAGATAAATACTCAGAAATCTTTAAGATATTTCCAAACGCAATTGCCAGAATATTGAAAAGCAATCCGCACTCAAATCCTTTTTAATGCCAATACCAAGGAGAGAAAAGCAAAGTTTTGACAAAGCACATGACTTCAACTGACATATAAACGATTGCGTGCTTCGATTCGTGGAGAACAATCAGAGAGCACCAGAAATGAGAATTCGCAAGCAAAAGAAAAAAAAGAAATAAAAATGAGAAGAGAGATTGACACACAACCTCGCGAGGAAGCAAAACCGCGTATGGCTCCTCGCCAGAGATGGAGCTTGAATTTGTTGGATTAGAGCTACGGAGAAGAGACCGATTTCGTGAAGTGTTTTCGTGAAACTTCGTTGTGGGAGAGTTGTGTGTATTGACGACCGAGAAAAGGAGAGCATAGGGTTTTTCTAAAAAATAGCTAGACAAGAGAAATCCTATCCAGGTCTATCCCACCCCCCTCCCTAGGATTTTTTTATCCGGTCTATATCCCTTCTATATCCGACTTTATCCTATCCCGAACAGCTACCAAACGCAGGATAGGACAAAACATATCATATCCTGACTTATATCCTGACGACCAAACGCAGCCTTAGAGATTAAAAAGCATTCTTATGACGACTCATCCGCATAATCCAAATCACATACTATTGCATCGTAATAAGCTTGTAAAGTAAGGCAGCATATGTGCTAATAAATAGGGAAACCGTGGCTTCTTGCTTTTGGATGGCAGTATCTTAGATTTTATGATTCATTTACCGAGGCTCACAGATTTTGCGTCAGCCAGCAGTATGTCACAAGATCAGAGCTCTGACTTCTGACAAATTTAGTTTGGATTACCGTCACACGTTACTTCTCAATTTCATTTCAAACGGTGTTGTGCATCACTTAGATAACGGTTCACAGTGGCTCATAAGTATGTGTATGTTCCTAAAAAGTACAGAGAGGCCATCAAAATGGAAATCCACAAAACCTATATAGTTATTTTCACATGCCTCTCTAAGAATGTTAGAAAAGGGCATAGCTTCCAATTATGGCACTCTGATAAAAATGAATTCTTATTGATTAGTCACAAAAACCTTCCTTTACGAAGGAAGAGAGCAAAAAGAAAGAAAGGATAAGAAATAATATGCAAGGAAGGCATGACATAATTTTCATTGAAAAGCATTATCAGAAAGCTGTCATTTTAAGACCCTTCTCCAACACCCAGATGCTCAGTTTCATTTCCATGGACTCACATAAAAGATTAATGTAAACTCAGGAAAAGGCTGCTATAACAAGGTTTTGAGCAGATACTCGCCTCAGCTGTGCTCCTTCCTTCTCGAGCATTGTAATTGATGTTGACATTGACCTCCAGCTGACAAGAAACCCAAAACACATAAATCAGATGAGAACTAATAAGAATGCATTTCTGATACCCCATTCTCTAGAACTTTTTCATAAGATCTAACAAGCCTCCAGGATCTTCTGATGAACAGGACCTAAAAGAGAAGGACTAATTGATTGTGTTCATGAATAAGTGGATCTTCCTTGGGTTTGATAAAGATACGGGAAACCACAGCTGGATCCCCCAGCAATAATAACTGAAGATGTCACACGAGATGTGCAGTTGATTTTTAACAACTAACCCTCTGCCACTGAAAAAAGGAGTTTCCAAATTACTAAAATCTATCTGGAGAAATAGAATAAGGGCAGACTTGTCCTTTCAGTGTTATCTCTTCTCAAGACAACTGAGCAAACAAACAGAAAATAGTTGAATTGGACAAAACAAATCGCATTGCTATATTGAATACATCCACTTCAACGTCTCATAATTCCAGTTCTTCATAGCTCCCTAAGTAGCACAATACTGTAGGATTTTCAACTCGTAAACTATCCACTTTGAGTAAAAATTCAAAATCACCAGATTGAAGCAAGAGATACCTCATTCTCAGGAAATTCACCCACCACCTTCGCAACGTATTGTTTCTGCACCAAACCACCTTCAATCTAAAGATACTAAATGTCAGTTGAAACTTAAATTGTAGGCCAAGTATCATGTGTACCTTGCCACATCACGAATATGACTTATTAATAGTATCTAATTTGCTATTCTAGATCATTTATACTCAAGACAATGAAATCAGCAGCAGAAATAGGACGTGATGGCACTACTGGTATTAAAGAAACAGTCACCGGATACAGATGAGAACACTGCAGACTTAAGACATAAACAAAGAAAATGCATATCATGGAAAGAAACCATAAGATCTCTTTAATTCGTTCAATAAACCAGATGCACACGACACAGTGTGACAATATTACAAATGATGAATAAGAAGTCGCAACATAGCAGCATGCTCAGAACTGCCACTACCCTTTCTGTAAATGTAAGAGCGCCCCCCCTCCCTCTTTCCATTTAGGCAATTGACCACCCACATAGTATTGCAGCTCATAGGAACTTACAGTAGTAAAGGTTTCAAAAGCACGCTTTTCAATAAGACACTCACCTGTTGCCTGAAAAGATCTGCTTTCAATGCATTTCTGGCAAATATGAGGAGTCCGGAGACAAGGCGATCTAGTCGGTGAACAGCTTGCATTATAATAAGGAGGACGTACAAAATTCATAATCCATATGTAACACTAGATATAGGTCAGAGGAGGGGAAAATGAGTTATTGATAGACATCAAGAATCACAGGGAAACAGAATATGCCCAATTCGATTACGATAGAGCCAAGAATGCATATGCATGCGAAAAGAGCTATTTAGGATACGAAATAGGGGTGCCAGCCCATGCTCTGCCTGAAGGATGCTGACCACAGTGTTTTTTCGATACTGACCACACGGATGCACCTATAAGCAAGTTGAAATGTCCATAAATATAGATCCTATAAGACCAACAGAGCTCGCTAGGCCAAGCAAGGCTGCTGTAACCTATTACTTTCTGAATCTCATCAGTCATTTTACAGCACTCATGCAAAATCCACACAAAATCATTCTTTCGTTCTTCATTTGAAATGAAAATAAATGTGTTGTTCCTTACTGGAATAGATGCCGGCTTACAAACAGTCACAACATCCGGTTCTTTCTGTAGGATGGAGACACCATGGCTCATCACTGGAGGCTCATGCCTACAACCTTATCAAGATTAACACAAATTCAAAGAATACCCTAAACATTCTAGAAAAAACTGAAAATTCAGATCAGAATTCTCAACTCGATAAGGAAGAAAGAATATAGAAGCCTGAAGAAACAAAAGCAAAAGAAACTGATGCAGCCAAAGGGATATATCATGGCTAGATTAGACCTTTGAAAAGCAACATTTCATAAAGAGATCATGGCAAGTGTAAAGCTCAAACCAACCTGTGTACAAAGTGACTTATCTTTTCAGAGGGTTTTACAATGTAAGAGACAGGAACGACCCTCCCCTCGACTTGTATCCGTCCACATTCAACAGCACCGACCTACAGGTTATGACTACGCATGGTTAAAAGTCATGGTCACAGGTAGAACTAAAACATTCGTTATGCAATGACGAAAATGCTTACATAATACTCATAAGGTCTGCCTTTGAACTCGTGGGCAAACAAATCCACAATGGTTTTGCCAGCCCAGCGACTCTTAGCCTATACATCATGATGAATAACAAGAAAATTAGCCAAATCGAGAGCTCAAGATTGAAGCGGAAAAGGGCTTCAAAAGGTTCTTGATCAAATAAAAGTTTGATCACAAGTAGAGCACCCAAACCACTCCACTCCACAAGAAGAAAGACGAGATAGCGAGGACTCACATGAGATATGAACTCGAAGTGGTAGGGTGTAACGTAGCGCCTCCCTGCAATCTCTTAATAAATCAATCTTCGTTTCGCTCTCTACTGGCAATATGACAATGTCCCATGAGAAAATACTCTATTGAGAGTGAGGTTATGAGATAAATAAATTACCTTGGTGGAAGATGTAATCTTGGCGCTCCGGAGGATTCAACGGAGTTTGCCACACAATCTCCCCCTCCTTGATCACTCCTTCTCCTTCTTCCTTTCTCTTCCTCTTCATTGTCCTGCGACCGTCGACCGACCGAAGGAAGAAAGGAGTAAGACACGACGGCGTTGGGTAGGAATATGATATGTCAAAGCAAAAGGTGCTTACGTTTCAGATTTTACCACTTGAGGTAGAAGCGTGAGCTGCAGTAGCAGGGACAATGCGACGTCGTTGCTCGCGTTCTGCCCGTCTGTCCGTCCCACACTATTCTAATCTGTTTTTAGTCTTCATTTCCAGTTGTTCGGTGACAAGCTTTCTCAACAAACAGACACCAATCTTTCGAACCAGAAGAAGTCGCATTCCACTCGTTAGCTTCACCAACTTGCCAAGGTATGACATGTTTATTTGAGCTACTCCTGCCCATCAATACGTTGAAACTAGACACTATCTTCGCTTTCTTTCCCACGCCATATCTTTGATTTGCGTTTCTACGGGTTCATCCAGTCCTGGTTTTGCATCTTCCTTCCTATTTGCTTGCTCATACCATCGACTCAACTTCTTATGCTGATTCAGATGGAATGACCCAATAATGTCCTTGTTAAACTGAGACAAAGCAGAGAGACGGGCACGAGGGAGTGATCGAGAAGAAGAAGGCAATGCGGGAAGAGGAATCGGTGGATATAAAGTTCAGATTGTACGATGGATCGGACATGGGTCCCTTCCAGTACTCATCGGCATCTACCATCGATATGTTGAAGCAGAGAGTTGTCTCTGATTGGCCCAGAGGTTTCCTCCATCTCTCCTTCCTATGTTCGTTTAAGTATGTGGTTTGTGCTAAACAACCTTATCATCTGGTATCTTCATCTTGTTCAGATATGGTCTCTAAGATTGGTGATATAGCTTAAAAGCTTAGCAGGTTCATACACGCTTCCTAGACTATTTGAACTTTTTCTTGTCTTAAGCCGACTTTAAGACCTTTCTTGTGGAATGTAGGAACTGTGTAGGAGCTGATATCTTGTCTAATACTGGGGCTTTTTTTTTTTTAAGTTACTGATGACCCTGCTTTGAACTTATCTGAAATTTCATCATTTCGAATGCCGGTGACCACAAGGTTATGACTCATGTCACCATCATCAAGAGTTGTGATCTTCTGTTTGTGTTTGTTTTTGTCTCTTCTCTGTCATTGCTGTTTATGTGATAAATGTGAGAGGATGAAACCAGGCCACCTGGGGCGCGAGAAAAGGTAGGATTAAAGCAAGCCCAACCTGCCGCACGTGCTCGGACTGCTTGTCCATTGTTCCAGTCTCCGTTATGGATTCTAGACTTTTTTTTCCCTGATGGTATGAATGCGGATGTTCTTGTGCAAGGAAAAAAACAGATTTGCTTGCATTTGTTAAACGCCTGCCATGGGGAAATTGGGGCAAGAAGTGGCTCTATAACATTAGTGGCTAAGCCCATGATGATATGTAGTCGAATGGATGTAAGAAAGGGGAAAGACATTTGCATACTGATAACGAGTGATGTACTGAACATATTTTTCTGAAAGCAATTGTGAGGTAGATATTTTTCTCAGGAAGGTGTCTCCTGGGGCAACAGGAGTGACATAACACATTGTCAATTTTTCTTTGTTTCTTGTTTTGTTATATATCTGAGAGGGCATTTGCAGCCCTAGAGAAGAGATAGCCTGGCCTTGGCTGTATTGATGAATTATCTGCGTCATTCCACTTACTGTGGAAATCCCTGAAATCCTTGTCAGCTCGCAATGCTATGTAGGAGAATCAATTGGCAGGTCTATTCTTAGTCGGGCATTTTTCTGTTAGCTATAATTGCATTCTAAATTTCAACTGTGTACATATGAACCCCAGCTAAGGATATCATCTCCACTGAATGTTTCCTGATGTAGCTAATTTGCTGTAGATTAAGAGCTGCTTCTTTTCCGCTGAGGTTGTATTGTTCATTGTTCCTCAGGCAAGACGATCGTACCAAAGGCAGCAAGTGAAGTAAAACTGATAAGTGCCGGAAAAGTTCTGGAAAACACTAAGACGGTTGGTCAGTGTAAAATGCCTTTCGGTGATGTTGGTGGAGAAAGTACTATAATGCACGTTGTTGTACAGTCATCATTAGCCAAAAAAAGAGCAGGTATTTCTACCATATCAGCATGCTCTACTTCAGAGTTAAAAAGGACTTCTGTTAACTAAGTTACTTCATAAAAGTTTTATCTGCCTACTGTATGTGGTTCATGTGCGGATTAGAAGCTCTTTCATTGACCAAGTTCACCCATCTAGAATTCAACTTAGAAAGAAACCTATCATGTGACATCTACTATTTCTGGCCAGACTTAATGATTTACTTTGTCATTGTGAAATAAGAACTAGATCTTACTTGCGGTGAATAAGCATATTTCTTTTATTCACTGACTATGACTCAGTTATTCATCTGGAATCTGTAGACTTGTTCTCTTGGAGACTTCAGGCCTTTCTGAGAGTTCCGTAGTAGTGATAACTCCTTTATTAGCCTATTGATGAATCTTCATCTCGATTTACACCTGGACTCGTTTTGAAACAGAGAAGATACTGGATGATTCCCCGAGGAAAGTTGTCTGCTCTTGCTCCGTATTGTGAGAGCATATATGTGTAGCCTCTCAGAATATTTTATATTTGCATCACTGCTTTGCCCCTGGGAATGTCTGCCAATCAATCCACCATTGTTTTTGGACGTGTACAAGTGTATAGCACAAATCACGTGTCCATATAATCTCAATGTTGCTGTGTCATTCATATCTCTTTTGCAAGTTTTGGATGGCAAGTCCATCGGATGGCCCTCAATGAGTAGTGCTAGCATAAGTTCATCTGTCTTTCGATCGGTTCATAGTTCTTCGGTGGTATTTTTACGATGTAGTTGAGATGTCGGATTGACAGAGCCCTGGATGGAGATGAATGCTATCACATTTTTAAAGAGGAGCGTTATTTTGCGCTGTGATGAATGTCGTGTGGTTGTTATCTGTAGGCAAATCATTACCAACTAGTTTGGAGAACAAAAGATAGTTGTGCTTCTTCCCAACTTCCCACTAGTTTATTGATTTCCCAATCATGGACTTTGACACGAGGATTAAGGAGGAATCTGGAATCTGGTTATCTAGTGAAGGTAGTCACCAGACTGTCCGGCGAACTAGTTGCTATGTGATGGTTTGCAGCCATTTACGTCTTTTGCCTGTGATACTGCTTTCAAGTTTATAGGCTATCGGACCAAAAAGGGGGGGGAAGGTTTTCAGGCTTATCTCCAATGGGTATATTTCGTGCCCAACTGGTGACAGAAATGAACCTGGTAGACCCATACATGCCCAAACGCAAGAGCCCAATGGCCGACGAGCCCAGAGAGAAGTATGGATAAAAAATTCTGATGAACACAATTTAGCTCCTCATGGGCTGGGTTCGTGATCATGCTTGTGGCCATTCTCCTTAGACTGAACGAGACGTTTGAACAAATCAGTGTTTGCGAGGCCGAAACACAAAAGAGAAGGCTTATTATGCCACCGTCATACCAGATTACATTGCAAATGAAACTATATGATTCATAGAACCCTTTTTCCCCTGTCCAGTTAGTCATGAATTACCATCATCTCGTGTTATAACCATTGCAATTAAAGCCTATGCATAGCTCACTTTTTTCACCAATTAGAGCAATGAATAATGGAAGAACTCATACAACGGCTGAAACAGAAGAAGAAGATGTGGTAAAGCTAAAAGGCCCGTGAAAAATATCGTCATTTTCTCCCTCCTCATCAACAAACAAGACAGCATTCTGTAATCACATGTTCTCGTTTCAAGCTATTTACACTCTGCGCCCCACAAAATGGAATCCTTGCAAAATCAGCCCCTCCAAGCCCCAAACAGAAAGATCATCGTAGCTCCGGCAGGACAGCTGCCGTGTCCTAGCCTCCACACGCCCGGACCAAAATACAAGGTGACCCACTATTTAGTATTTACCACTCAACCCACCATACCAAGCAAGCAACAAGCTCCACAAAGTCAGTGGCACCAACAAACGTACAAACTAAACCAAGTAACTAAAACGCCGTATTCTATGAACACTGAATTGTTGCAAACGTGGGACATTGTCTTTCCCCACTACCCTGAAGAGCACACGACGGAAGAGACGGAGAGAGGGTAAGAATAAGTGTTGGCGTATTGAAAAGAGATGGTGTCCCCGTTGGTCAAGGGCTTGCCATCGTTGACGAGACAGTCATTGTAGCGAAGGCGCTTGAAGACCCTCGGGTTGATGAGACGGGCGGAGCTGAACCAGCCACAGTTGAGGTGAATATGACTGATGTCGCACCCGGTGACGCATGCGTTCACGATCTCCACGGTGTAGGTGGGTATGCCACTGGGGAGTGGGGACGTCGGCCCTTGGTTTATCACTATATCGGCCCTGCTACATCTCTCCCCCCACAACCTGTTCGGTTCTTCCATTGCTGACGCTGTGCAAAACACAAAAACAAAACAACGTTTATTGCGGTGAAGACGGAGGAGTCTACAGACAAAAATCGCTTTTCAGAGACGAAACGCAGGAATTATTAGAAAGAAGTAGAAGCCAAAGGTGGGGATATTTATGACTACTTTTTCAACTTTTTCGCCAAGGTTGTACTCTTGTCGGACCTTTTCCGCCCTTTTTCTGGCCTCTTTGTCTCTGACGAAAACGACCCTTCGATGCTGAAGCCCTTTCCATTACCTTGGAAATTCAAAATCACCATCCCTACGCTATGCAAGGAGCCCGGAGACAGCTAGAGCTAAAAAAGACTACCGCGACCACATGAACAATTATTTGCTAAGATGCGCGGGCATTAACTAATGCACACGGCGGGTCTCGAGATTAAGCAATTAACGATGGGACATTGAAGCGACATTTATCGAAACACGAAAAAAAAAAGGGTTCTTTAGGTTTTTTTTTTTTTGGGAGGGGGGTGGGGGGGTGTGTGTACGAAGCAGCGCAGGTTAGAATGAAGCAGAGAGAAATTCCCCAGACGTGCACCTCTGACAGAGGAGCCGTATTCATCACCCGTCTGAGTCTGAGCGAAGAGCGTTTCGGCGATTGTTTTTTTGGAGGTAATTGAATGCAATGTTCGCATCGCAAGCAAATTATGCCAAAGACACTGATCCTTCTCAGACCCCCACAATTACTACAGAAACCCAGAATTGTAGATGTTGCCGGAAAGCACTTGGTCTCCCATCCCTATCCATCCCCAAAATTTATGACCCAGAAAAAGAAGAAGAAGAAGAAGAAGAAATACCCACAATCCAGAAAGCTTGAAAGGAGGATGATTCAAAAAGTGGAGCTTACCACGACGAAGTAGCTTCCGGTGCAGTGCAGAATTCCTCAGCCTGTCTCTTCCTCCCTTAGAAGCCATTAGACTCGACTGAAATGGCCAATGCCCGTCGATCGCACCTCCTGGAAAACAAGAGGTACTGTTGCATTTTAATAGGAGGAGGGAATGTTTCTCGAAAGGGACACATGTTAAACGAAAAACATCACCACACCAGCTTGCTGCTGAAAAAGAAAATGACAACAACAGAGAGACAAAAGGGGCCCTCCATGACCCACAGATACTCCATTGACACGCAAGAAAACAAAAAACGAAAACGAACGCACTTACGAGATCATTGAATACTTTAATGGAAAAATCTACACGCAGTAAAAACCCCTCATGCAGAAACATGCACCGTATCAACAACAACAACAAAAACAGAAAAAGTATTTGGGAATCTGAGAAAGAAAGGTAAGGACCGAAAATGCGCAATCATACCTCCGATAACCGTAACCGTGACTAGTACGATCATGGCCAACAACACAGCGATTATAACGGGACGACACTCCATTGCACAGCAAGATTCAAGCTCAAGGAACGAATAGCTACATTCAAAGTTCACAGCGTCCCCCTTTTCCTGGTGGTAGAAGAAAAAACCCCAGCCAAGCCGTCCTCGTAACTCCGCCGAAACAGTGAGTCCGACTCGGGAACCCTAAACCACCACTAACGTCCGACAGGAGAGCCACAGGAGAGAGAGAGAGAGAGAGAGGCGATGAAGTCTTGGGTCTAATGTGAGGGAGGAGCTCAGCTACAGCAACCTGCATAGAAGAAAGAGCTAGGAATGAGGGGGAAGCGAATATGTACGTATCAGATATCAAATCAGTCAAAGGAACAACCGTCAACGAGAGAGAAGCAGGGAGGGAGGGAGGGAGAGGGGGCATTAATGGATACAGCATGACAGCTCAAGGCGTCGATTCACGAGCCAGAAAAGCTGAAGCAACGGGGTTTGACCTTTAAAAAAGGGGAAAGCGACGGCGACATGCGACACGCCCACACAGAGCTCGCGCAAGAAACATGGAAATAGAAACCATGGACGCAGAGTCTCGAGTTCGACTCAGCAGAATCGAATCGAAAATGGGCAAACATATACATAACTACAACATACACAGCGAGGAAGCAAGGAATGTCGATTACATGCACAAATCCAGGCAAAAGGCGTGGAAAACGAAGGTGGACATTTCCGGGAAAATTGAATGCGGGGACCAAAGCACAAAGAGAAAATGGTAATGGTGGGTCGGAAGGGGCAGCCAATTTACTGCGGGACCAGTGCAGCAGCAGACAGACAAAGCAGCGTCTACAGTAGACAACTAGGACTCTTTTTCACACAAAACACAAGCGCCACACACGCAGACAGACAGGCGCGCAGACAAGCACAGAGATGCAGTACGAGAGAGAGCGTGAGAGAGGGAGGGAAGAAGGTTGTTGAACAGACAAACAGAAGGGGCAGGGAGGATCATACTCTATGAAACGGCATCAATGAGAGAAGGAAGAGAATCAGAAAAACGCTCGGAACATCGGTCGGAGCGGAGAGAGAGAGAGAGGAAGAAGCATACTCGTTAGGGAAGGCGAAGGGTGGGAAGGAGGATGGTGAGAATGGCCATGGCTTCCATGGGAAGAGACCGAGAGAGCAATCAACACCGAGAGGCGTGCGCGGAGGAGAGGAGAGGAGACTGCTAGAAGAAGCCTCTCCTCCTCCTTAGGGTTGGTATGGTAAAATGGGAGTGGGACTCAACCCAATGAGAGCTTTGCCTTTCGTTGCAAATCAAATCATTAATTAATGATGGTGCACGTGGCATTGTTAGTTTAACACTTACACTTAAGACGCGTGGCGTGTGCTTAATTTCGAATGTGGTGAACCACACCACACCACACCACACCAGATGTATTTCCATTTGTTTATTATCAATTTTGCTGTACCCTCATAAGTAAAAGTAAGTTTCGGCTCCTGAGCGCTAACTTGATTTGGTGATAAGCCCCATCAAAAAAGAAGAAGAAACCAACTCTTTTTTGTGGTTTCACTACGCGACTGAATCGTAAGTTCAGTACAAAGCATCGACTTTGATATGGGGAAAATGAGTTTCCCTGTTCTCATCTCCGCCATTAAAAAACTGAAAAAATGTTCGACAAGCACGGGATCCCATATTTGCCGTGGCCAAACCTTTGGAACATAAGGTCCGGTCCTTCCCACCATTTAAATAAACAGGGAAGTACAACATCTAATACCGATTTGAACGCCACAGATTCATGGGGCATTTAATTAATACCTCCCAATGGTCTCCGCTCTACTTCGTTTCCTGGATTTTTAAAATCCAAATGCCCACCCGTCTTGATGCCGAGCCTTTCAAGACGACTAAGGAAAATTCAACTGCCCTACCCAGAATTAATCAACAAAGTTGTTTCCTGGCACACATATAAGAAGCGTCTCTGTTATCGCGCTCCACCATAACATCTCCCACATTTTAAGTCTTTTGCTCCATTCAAGCACAGTGCAAGCAAAATAGTCTGAGCCATTAGATAGCCGCGCTAAATGTGTGCTCCGCAGTCTCCATTTAAGTGAAAACTAAGCATCAGTTCATCCCCTTAGATGCTTGAAGAATTAATTGAATGTGACAAAAAGCTCTAGTGATTGTATCCTTAATTACACCATTCCATTCAGCTGGCAAGAGACTGCTCACTCGACCAAAAAAAATGGGGGGCCAAAGCCTAGGCGGCATCTCCTCCGCACATCCTGGCTTGAGCACATCATCAGACCATAGATTTGTGGCACCCCCTAACTCTAAGCGGACTTCTTCCTACATTAAATGGCTCTAGAATCAGAGGGTTAGCAGATTCTGACCATAATTACAGAAAAGCAGATCAGAGTATTACAATCCCCTAAACATGAAGGCAGTTAGCCACCCCTTTCCGATGCCTAAGATTCCGATTTTCCATCGGGAGATTCCACATTTTCCAGTAGCTTCACCTTGTCTAGCAAATGTTGGATGGCAGTAGAAGCATCCTGCAGAAATGTAGATATAACAGGGGAAAAAAAAGAGTTAGAAGACCATCCAATTCCCAATAACATCAACAAAACGCTATAGCGCAGGGATATTTGGCGAAACTAGGGACGACCTTCATCCCTACAGAAATGTAGAAGAACGGGGAGAAAAAGTTAGAAGACCATCCAATTCCCAACAAGAAGAAAACGTTATAGTGCAGTGACATTTGGCAAAACCAGGGACAACCTTCAGCTTCTTCCTCAGGTTCCGCTCGGCAGCTTCTCTTAGTTCTTTTTCCTGTTGAAAAATATCGATTAAAGTTTCTTGCTCCCTGTTCATTTGGTCTATCTTTTCTTGGGCTTCTTGGAGCTGATAAAGTAGTACAGAGACAAAAGTGGTCAGGATAAACTTCGCTGAGAATTAAAAGAAAGACTTGAGGAACACATAATTTGGATAACTTTGAGACATAGACTGAAGACTATTTCTGAATCATGAGTCCATGTCAAAGGAATGTCACAAGTTACAAAATGGAGGCATTGAAATGGCAAAGCACTCACCTGCCTTTCGAGAGATCTGCACCTCTCTCTCTCAGTCTGCAAATCACACTGCAACTTATTCAAAATTTCTCCATCCTGCTGTGCCAATCTGTAAACGACAAGAAGATCAATTAGATGTAGAGAATTAATCAAACAAGGAAAAAACCAAGCACGCTGCATGATGGTAAAGCACATCATATTCACCTTTCCCTTAACTGACGATTCTCTTCTCTTAAC
The DNA here is from genome assembly GCA_021437785.1 of Rhodomyrtus psidioides. NCBI lineage: Eukaryota > Viridiplantae > Streptophyta > Magnoliopsida > Myrtales > Myrtaceae > Rhodomyrtus > Rhodomyrtus psidioides. The sequence continues at coordinate 3,058,927 of JAILYB010000059.1, read as the reverse complement.
TGTTCTATATCTACTACCTGCCAGAGAAGCAAACCGATTAAATAAGCGCATCAAAGAAACTTCAAATTGGAAGAAACAACATGAATATATTAGGAAAACTTTTAATCGGCATAATTTTTAAACCTGCCGGTCATTGTACAGGTTGGACTGTGGTTCGAATAATCATGGAGGCACTAGTCTATTTACATTCACACCCAAATGTATGTCATGAATGACACATAGGTATTTAAGCTGGGATAGATGGTCATCTTGATCTCCATCTCCCCCATGCCTTTGGTTCAACTCAAAACAAATACAGACTTGGCATGTGAATAAACATTATCCGAGAACAGTGACAAGAATAATATTTACAAGGATTCATACAGCACTGACAGCCAAAGGTAGATAACATCCATAAATTTTTCAGATAGGTATGGTTCTCGGAGTAATACTTTGCAATATCACAAGTTCTTGAGCAACTTTTCATACTTAAAGATCAATACTCCTAAGTTCCCTCGTGTCCATTGAACTTTAGGTCTTCCCTCCCAATACATTCAGCCCGGGCAACTCTTTGCTAGGACACCATGCCTACTTTTGACATGCTCTTACATCTTATCATGTCAAAAGTGCGCAAGCTATGCTAAACTTGACTTTTCATATATGCCTCTCCTCTGCTATCATCATAAATGGAGACTCATAAGAATATATATTCATACCACTATTCTTCCTTCGAGCTATCTCCAAATTAATCATTACATATCGCATTCCACTACTGTCTCTAAATGGGGGAAAATACAGACACTAATTAATGACCAAAAAGCTCCTAGAAGGCTCAAAACAAAATTAATACAACTCAAGCACAAATGAGTAATCAAAGAAGCTATGAACTCCTCCCGCATTAATAATCATAGGTTACACCTCGCAGCATCCAGATTGACGTACATAGAACTATCCATGTGCAGAACTGTAAATAAATTACCTGCAGAGGAGTCGCTGTGCTCAACCCATTAGTTTTTCCACCTGAATCATAACTAAGGTCAGTGTCCTCACCCAAGCATGCAAGCGTTGATATCTGGACGCCATCCATTACAGAGGATTTGTAATTACCACCATTAGAATCGGGTTGGTGACGTGACACATCATCCCTATTGACAGCCTCTGTAGAAGGGGATGAAGATGATTCTCGCAAATTCAGAGTTCTTCCTGATTCAAAACGGGTGCTCATCCTTGTTTTGCCTCCTAAAGAGGTATGCCTCCCATCATTAGAACGCGAAGAGAATTTGTCTGAACTTCGTACAGTTGGCTTACTGGTTGACGCACTATGCCTTCCTGATTTTGGAGATGTTTGCGGCTCAGAATCAAGAGAATCATCTACCAGGTTGAACATTCTTGTCAAGAAGATAGTCATAATTTTCAATCATTGTAAATGAAACCCATAAGATGCTATGTCTACCTCCTTCTGCAGACTCAATAATGAGCTTCCTATTGCCTATTGAAGCATAGCCAATTCGTTGAGAGTTTGTCTTCCTAGAGAATCGGCAAAGGGAATTGTTAACAAGTAATTCTAATATGAAGAAGATGATGGGAAAGGAGAAACGAATACCAATAGTTCTTCTGCATTTGAATCAGCTTCCCCTCGAGTCTGGCGAGCACTGTCGTTCGCTCAAACCCTTGCTTATCATGAGCTGGTTCAACAAAATTAGCTTCCAAAACACCTGGCCCAAAGCGGAAACATATTACGAATACATATTTCATAAAGCAAAACGTTAAATATCAGAGCCCAAGAAAAACCTATGACACCACGACCACCGCTTCCAGCAGGATTCCAAAGCCTCCAAAATGGCTGCCAAAAAAGTGGATGAGGTCATTTTATAATTCCATCCATTAAAAGGGAAGAAATCAGCACTCAAGAAGCTCGTAACATTCGAAAAGGAAATAACGAGAAACAGTGTTTCACTGCCAAACTAACTTAAAAAGAGAACATAAACACAACAGAGGGATCGCTAGAGCACAAAGAGTAAAGGAGTCAACATAAAAGAGGAGGAAGATCACAATCTGAAACAATCCAAGCAACTACATTCAATCTTACTATTTGGCTTCTTGGATAAGACAGTTTTATAATAATAACAGAGATTCTTACGATAAAGCAAGAGGAGGCCATCATCGCTCAAGAAACACAAGAACCTCAAACCTTGAGAGAAGTTCAAACAACATACATAAAGTAAAAGAGGCACATAAAGAAATGATCAACCACTTATAAGACAAGAACACCATGAACAAAGACGTCAAGGTGTCATTTAGTCCAACCATCAGTGAATGCCATCTAAATAGTAAAGTGGCAACAGAACTCTTAAAACTAGAAACGTCAACACAAAGAAGTGCAAGTAGTGCCATAATTGTTTCTACCAGAAGAACACAAACCTTAATCAGGCGATTCTTGTGATAAACATTGAATCCTTGGACATCGATATGATGCTTTGCATCCTTCACAAACCCAATTGTAACGACAGCAGTCATCTGACAACAATATTTGCACATAAGTAGGTGTACTATACATCAAGAGGAATATCTACAAAAGCCAAAAGAATGTTGTTGTGAAGCATTACATTGTCTTTATGAGCTCCATCAGCACCAGGTTGTGGTCGATAAGTAACTTCTTGAGATAGCATCATATCATTTACAATATTATGATGCTCGATATCTTTCCCTCGAAGAATCATCCGGAACCTGGGGGGAATCCTCAGATATAGAATAGAAGCATAACTCTTCAAATAAAAAACAGAACAAGCAATAACGTCAGTTGAGAGAGAGAGCTATAAATTATTTTGAATCTACTACAACACAGGAATAATTGTAATGATGACTTTATACAAACAAATCATTGCAATAATGTATGATTTTGCTATGGTTATCTGACTCTCTACGACAATCAAGTAGTTCATAGGCTATTCAGGATGCGGAAAACATATCAACATCAACATCAACAACACCTTTATCCCAAACTAGTTGGGGTCGGCGGTTGATGAACCCCAAAGATTCATAAAAATAAAGCAAAAACAATAGAGTAAAAAGAGAAAAATGTGTAAAAATAAATAAACAAAGATATATACACACACACTCTAGCCCTCCACAATACTAATAGCTTTCTTCCATTCCGTCCTAAGACAAACCGTACGCCAATCTATTTCCCACTCCCTTAAATCTTGTTTTACTACTTTCCCCCAAGTAAGTTTCGGCCGACCTCTTTCTTTCTTCGTGGTATGCTCTCGATAGCAAACTTCTGTTCGTAACGGGGCATTTAAGGGCCTTCGCAGAATATGCCCAAACCATCTCAATCTATGTTCTCTCATCTTTTTTGCCACCAGTTCTACCCCAACTTTTCGTTGAATATCTTCATTCCTTATCTTATCCATCCTTGTATGACCACACATCCACCTTAACATTCTCATTTCCGCCACTCCCATTTTATGCTCATGTTTCCTCTGTGCTAGCCAACATTCAGCTTCATATAGCATAACAGGTCATACTGCTGTTCTATAAAATTTTCCTTTTAACCTAAGAGGAATTTTGCGATCGCACAAAAATCCTGATGCACTTCGCTATTTCATCCAACCTGCTCTGATTCTATGGCTTACATCCTCATCAATCTCTCCCTCCTTTTGCAATATTGATCCCAAATATCTAAAAGTATCCTTCACCTTATGTAGCCTGCAACTCACCTATCACTAGATTTTTCACTTAGAATGTCGATGTTCCATTAATAAAGCATAACTTTGAGGCTAAAATAAAGAATTACAATGAAAAATAATCAAATCCAAGAAAAAAGAAAGAAAATAAAAGGCTGCAATGATCCTCACTGGCAAATCACTAGTGTTTGGCCTACAATTATAAAGAGTGCAACCGCATGCATGTGGACCAGGAGCAGCCCACGAGCTTCCAAATCCACTTGATAAAGTTTTACAGTAAACAAGAGGATGTAACAACCTGTAGAGCCTTATTAAGCTCCACAAAGAGATACTAGTATGATATGCATTCCAGAAATAACTTTACTAATAAGTGTCTTACAGATATATCGATTAAAACATGTAAGATATGGAAATAAAACAGATCTGTGCATTTTTAAGTGTATATCACAGAGGTATAAATTTAGATGAGAGTCATTTTTGCAATTCGTGCTATACAGAAAATCAGATTTATCATTCGCATTTTCCATCATGACTGGATACCACACTTTTGTCAAAACTGAATGGTTGAACTTGGATTTTCTAAACAACTGAACAATATAACCCCACAATAGAAGATGGTAGAAAATGTTATCCCAATGAGAACTGGCATTGGGTCTTTTGAGCAGCGAATCACTCCCTCATTCCCTGCTTTGTTAATTAATTTTATGCCCATAAACAAAAATAAAATCTTCTTCACATTTATGTACTTCTAAATAGCTGAAAGAATGTCAAAAGATCAGGTTATCCATGCTGCTTGAAGTGCAAATGCAATGAAGACGCAGCATCAATTCACTAATTAGGTATCTAGTTGAAGCCAAGCGCGCATTCAACTGAACAAAAGTAAGTCTAAAATCTTGTTGCTTACAGACCGAAGGAAACGACTAATTTCAGTCACAACATAGTATAGCATCAACCAAGACTTACCCTTAAGGAGTGCCTATAAGTCAGGAAATGCCTAGAATTGGGATACGTTTTTGCCATTTGTATGTTCTTCTCATCTCTGTTGACCCCTCTAAGTTGAATATCCTGAAACTCAATACAAAAATGCACATCAGACACGGAGTGGTGAGACCTACTAGCGTATAAAGCATCAACGAAAGATACTCACATATGGATCTGCATCGAAGTCAAGTTCTAGAAATCCTTGATCATCTTCCCAAAGATTGTAGATAATTATACGTGTACCGTGATCTCCCATTAGACTAAACTGTAGTACAGTAATAAAACAAAAAGTAAAAGACATGATTAAGCTGCCATAGTGATCGTAGACATCAATACAGTACATCCAAACAGAGAAGCAGGATAGCTTGTACAGTATGAATGATTAAAACATTCGCAAAGACTCAATGTGCACAACTAAAACTTTCATGAAAGACTCTAATTGGATAGCCAAATCTAAAAGATACACATTACATCAAGTAACAACACCATAATTTTAGGTCAGTGTCGGCCAGGATACAGCAAAGAATATCCCAAAGTTACACCGGAAGCCTCCGTAATTGAAAATACATTAAGAATCATTATCGCTCACGATATTTTAATCTTCTGACAAAGAAAGCTTTAAGCTACCACCGCTAAGTAAGATAAAAGAAAAACGCAGCCAGAGCACCTTATTGTATTAAAGCAAATTTCATGGGGAGGGGAAGGGGGGTACCTGCTGAGTCAGATCCTCCTCAGCGGGAAAGGGAGACCACTGTATTATTGTTTCGAGATTTCTCTTCCAATCACCAAATGAAGATCGTATCAACTGGTTGCAACTGCCTTCACGTCTTTCATAATCAAGCTGTTCCACACGTAGATTAAACATAAATATTGTAAGTATTCTATCCAAAGAGTTATTACAAGGTACCATCTTTCCAAATGTATACAATTAGTCAAAATACTACGGAAAGATACATTTGTCAGACCCATGAAAAAAAAAACTCACTGCTTTTCAGTGGAAATTGTGCTGAAGCTAGTACACCAGCCAAAAGATCAATATATAGAAAATCAACAGAAAGCAAAAGCTAGATGTACACCATCGGCCAAAAAAAAAAAGATTGAGATGCCATTACCATGGGCACTACAATATCTTCCTTCCCCGTGCTCCTCAAAAAGGTATATGAAAGCAACCCAATGCTCTGTGTAAATCTGAGAGAAAACTCCAAATTTTAATTAAAAAAGATCTACATTTTCTCGAGAATGAAATGCACATAAAAGTAAACAAGGCAATCAAGTTCAAAAAGGAGAACAAGACCAGTGATAAAGTAGGACGGTAGAACTAAACATGACATATCATGTTTATGCGCACTAAAAAATGCATTAACAAGAGCATTAACAACATGACGTATTGGGAAGGCATGCTTCTACCTCAAGAGAACTAGATATTAGCTATATCAGCTTCAATTACTTTCGTTATTTCAGGGGTACAAAGTGCAACAGAGTAACGAGTACAAAGCTGTGGGGTTGTAGAAATACCTAAATTCTCGAAAAGTTCATATCTGAAAACACGGGGGGAAAAGAAGAAAAGATAGTTGGCAATACAAAACCATTTAAAGGAGAAAGAAAGTTGCGGATAATTGATTGAACACACAGGAAACACTGAGAACGGAGGGAACAAGATAATTTAGCAATGGCTCAAACAGTCAGGAGGTTGTTTTGAGAATTTCATTTGACGATAACGGCCCTCTTGGAAATATCTGAAACTTTGAGTAATAACTACTTAACAGAACTACCGGAAGTGTGGGAAGTATATACATTTTTTAGAAAATTAGATGATGCATAGAGTTATTGTAGGGCTTTACCAAAAAAAAAGAGTTATTGGAGGAAGTATTGAATACAAACCTTTTCCCATCTTTTCCACAACATCTTGAGAACACTATCACATCTGCCCCAAGTCTCATAGTGCTTGTTTTAAATCCATTGCCATCTGCAGGTGGAAAAGAAAGAACACCATGCTATCAAGCATATAACTTGAAAACCATAAAAACTTTCCTACTAAGGATTTTTACATTGTCCGATTGTATTTGCCAATTTGTTTTTAGCAGAATACCCCAGAGACATGCACTGCCGCATTTTATCTGGATCCATGCCACCACCATTATCTGCAATTAAAGGACAATAGAGGGTCACCATCTGAGCAAGGGTCACAACCTACTCTTAGACAAAGAATAGAAAAGGTACCCAACGAATATGTGCACGAACCACACCAGATGTAAAAATGCCACAGAAACAAAATCACATCACTTATGATGATATACTATAGAAAAATACCAAAAAACTCAAAAGACCCCACAGCTCTTCCAACAGCTGTCTAGTAAGCAATTCCCAAAGCTACAAGAGAACAGTTTGAGATCCATGATATATGTTATAATTATACAATACTTATTTATACTACTCAGCACTTCAGTGATAGTGAAGCCCTCGTCCTGTCTGAAAATAGCAGAAAAGGAATGAAAGGAATGCGGAAACTGACACCCAGTCAATTCCAACAGCATCTGTGTTTTACTGACTAGATTCGTGATGTCACCGCCATCTCCATGGTCATTCCTGTTGTTTCCACAATAGCAACCACATTCTTACGCAACTCATCACTTCCCCAGCAACCTATGACCATAGATGGTTGCTTAGTCTACTGCATGTGGACTGTTATAACCTCCCCATGTCCATGGACATAAAAGTTTCTGTATATCATCAATGCACAGAGACGTTTTACGTATTATTGTAATTGCTCCTCATACAATAAATACCAACAGTCCAGGCTCTACTCCACTTGCAGATACCACTTAGTACAAGATTATCAATCTAGTATAACTAAGTACAGGTCAATTATTTCCAATGCCCACTTTTCTTAAAGGTCTTGACATTGCAGAAGTTGTTTTACAATTGTGTTAGTTCCAGATGATTGCCAACATGCCCCAAATACCACCTACAAGGGGTACAACTCTCCAAAAAGTGCATGTACTAGCTTAAAATAGGATCCCGAGCAAAAGCTTATATGTTTTGAGGGAAAACTGAGGATGCATTAAACAGAAAGAAACCAGCAAAGCAAAATACCTTCAATCAGCAACATTCTACTCCCATCTTTCTTATTTTTTAGCATGTCTATTTTAACATATGTGGCCCCGCTAGAAACCTGAATCAAGACAGAGAAAGTGAAGATAATCGAAATATAGCACGTCCGAAATAACCACAACATAATTGAAAATAAGCAACTACACACCTCATCCATTGCATTATCCAAAAGTTCTGCAAAAGCTGCAAAAGATGCACAAGTAGCTTGAATAAGCTTAAAGGCATCTAACCTCGAGATACAGAGATCATCAAAGTTTGAAAGATATGCAAGTTTACCTCCAAGAGCCCACTTATGACTGGTTGCATTAGAATGTAGAAACTTGGGATGAACCCTGACATGATCAATGCCCCCTGAATCATCAAGCAGACATGAGAATATGCACCGGTAGCACAAACGCACGGAACTCACAGAAAGGCCGCAACCACAAACAAGACACTGACGCTCTAACCTAAAACTGAATAATTTCTAGCACGCATTTTAATCAGTTAAAAAAAAAAAGCCGAAACAGAAGCAGCGATGTAATGTTACCCTCTCTCAACCACTAGCTCAGTATATCTTAGCATCGAAACCAAAGCAACAAAACCCTAGACCAAAATCAAAAGGAACAAACCGCAGCAAGTAAAGGAAACGTCACCTGAGTAGGAATCCCAACCGCCACCGGGACAGCCCTCGTAATCCCCAGCCTTCCAGAACTGCCTAGTAGCCGCAGCCTGCGAGAGCTGCTGCAACGCCGGCGGCGAAGCGGAGTGAGGCACCGCGGGAGAAGGCGGCGGTGGCAACTGCTTCAACGGGGGAAGAGGCTGGAGGAATCCCTCGGGGATAACGACGCCGAGCTTCCTCTTCTTGGAAGGGCCTTCGTCGTCGGACTCACTGCTGCTGTCGCTGAGTTCGATCAAGGACGGGGGCTGTTTGTCCGACACAATGTCTTTCCCCGAGGACGGCGAGACGTCCTCCTGCTTCAAGCGAGCGCCGTCCTCCTGCTTCAAGCGAGCGTCCATGGAAACACCAGAGTCTACCCACACGACCGTCGAAGCTTTTCCCGGATGATGGATTTTCACCTACGAAAACCCAGAGAAAGGAGGAAGAAGGATGACGAATTCGGTGCGAAGGGGAGATCCGATGACTCGTGAATTCCGAGGAATTGAAAGGAAATCTTTCTCGGAGGAGAATCGAATGGAACGGAATTGGAATTCCAGTTGTAATAGTTGTGCTTGTGCCCTACTAATAAAAACCGAGCATCCGAAGGGACGGTGGCGGACAAGACGGAAACGGAACGTCTCCGTCAGCATTGACGGCAACTCTCGGGCGCACGTGTACTTGGCACGTGTGTATTTTTATTTGCAAACAAACTATTGCTTGGCCCTCGAATCGGCAGGTATTATACGGATAACACAATGGGTTGTTGTGAAAATAATACGGAAATTAAAGTATCTTGCGATTTATGTCTCGGGCTAGGAAAAATAATTATCAGCTGTTGACACCTGATTTTTTTTACCATTTATTATTGTGATTTTTATTCTTTAAAATTAATTAAAAATATCAAAAAAGGTCATAAAATCACAAAATCAACTTTGGAAGCCTTGGTTTAACCTTAGGAACCAATTTTGAACAAAAAATATTTTTTGGTATTTTTAATATTTTTCGAGTTTATTTAATTATAAAAATACCCAAAAAATTAGAAAAATACCATTCGTGGTCAGAAAAATACCCAAAAATATTCGATAATTTTGTTTTAATTTCCTCTTCAAGTGTGTCACTTTAAATCTCAAAAATTCGGCTCGGGTCACTATGTTCCTTCACAAACATAAACCCGAACCGAGCCTAAAAAAAAATCATTTTCGAGTCTTTTAGTTTTCAATTCTCACTTTTTATAAGCTATGACATTGGATTCTAAAGTCTTAAAGTGCAATTAGGTCAATTTGCCCTCCAATTTAATCAATTTTTACCAAAAGGGCTTAATTGCACATTTTTCTTTCAATTAGTCCCCGGTTTCACGGATGTATACGTATGCTCTACGTATTTATACATCATACGTATTTATACGTTATGCATATTTGTATTGTTTGGTAACCTCTTTAACTCTTGTAATAATAATAATGGTTATTATTTTTAACACCTTTGTTAGTGCCTTTTTTAGCATTTTTGTATTGTGAGTGCTATTTTTAAATAGCATTTTTTGTATTATAAATTGTGAGTGCTATTGTTAGTGCTATTTTTAAATGACATTTATTTATCATAAATTGTGAGTGCTATTGTTAGTGCTATTTTTAAATGGCATTTATTTATCATAAATTGTGAGTGCTATTATTAGATAGAATTTATAATTGTTAGTGCTATTTTTAAATAGAATTTTTGTATTATAAATTGTGAGTGCTATTGTTAGTGCTATTTTTAAATAGCATTTTTGTATTATAAATTGTGAGTGCTATTGTTAGTGCTATTTTTAGATGTCATTTATTTGTGAGTGCTATTATTAGATAGAATTTATAATTGTTAGTGCTATTTTTAAATAGAATTTTTGTATTATAAATTGTGAGTGCTATTGTTAGTGCTATTTTTAAATAGCATTTTTGTATTATAAATTGTGAGTGCTATTGTTAGTGCTATTTTTAAATGTCATTTATTTGTGAGTGCTATTTTTAGATAGAATTTATAATTGTTAGTGCTATTTTTAAATACAATTTATTGGAAGGTATTTTTGGCTATAAAAGGATGGCAAGAGTTTTGAGGTTGAAGGGGAGAGACATTTTGTAGAGTGTGCAAATTTTTGAGAGCTTAGAGAGAAGAACACAAACACTCTCTATATTCTCATAATCTTGAGCGAGCAAAATATACTAAGTTCGGAATATTGATTCCGCATATTGCTAGCACAATTGTTGTGGAGTTATTAGTCGTCTCCCCGTTCGTCAATTGGTGGTGCGTCCGAACTAGATGCCTAACACTTGTGGAGGCTGAGATCGAAGAACATCGAACCGACACCTCCGTTCAAGCACGCTACGAGAGGTAATCTATTTACTCCCTTTGAGACTTTGTGATTTTTTTCGATTGAAATGCACGAAGTACGCCTCTGGAGATACATGTGTGGGTTGTTATTTATTTCCGCTACGTGTTACGTGGATCCCAACAGTGGTATCAGAGCCAATCCTTAGGTGTTTTCGTGCATTTAATTGATTTTTTGCAATTTTTGCAATACTATGGCCAATATGTATTAACGAATTGTTCGTCTTACATGGCTAATGGAGATTGATTATTTTATATGATAAATTAATCAACGTAGCAAAAATTGAGACTAAATCAATTTTGAATCGAAAATTTATGGCTATCTTATTTTACGTAAAAATTCTGAATATGATTCAACGTAGAATTTTTATTGTGCCTTCCTAAGTTTTAAATTGTGAATTTATTACTTACGTGAAAGGGTGGTGATCATGGAAAAATCCCTAATCAATGTGATTGATGTATATATGAATGTATGATGATTATTTATATATTTGGGGTTGTAATTATTAAATGGAGGCTGCGTACTCCTTTTATTTTTCATGTAATCTTTATTTTTAGCATAGTCAATTGTTGATGTAAATGTTACGAGGATTACGTGGAGGAGCCTTTTAAGTCGGCGAGCTCTTTGGGGCCCAATTCTTGAAGAGTTCAAGAAACCAAGAAGAAGCGAAGAGCGGCTCTCCGTTATTAAAATATTAAAATGATTATATGTGGTCTCATTGGCTCGAGACCCATTAAATCATAATTCCATGATCACCACGTAGGATAGATATTTATGTGATTGACATCTATTTATTTATTATGATTACGTGAGCATGTTAAACTGGTTAATGTGCAAAGTCAGACTTACCTCACCCAAAATTGTGCCTGCATGAAATCCTAGTTAGGAAAATCACTCGCATTAGGTACCGAAAGGGCGTTGGTAACGACACCAGCGTAACCAAGTCCCCGAACCCAAAATCTCTGGTTCCGTAGAACTGATCGATCTCTCCCAATCGATCGGTAAGGTTTCCGGTCTACCCTCCAAGAAAGACCGGTGGCGACTCCAAATGCATGCACAATTTGCACATGCCACCACGACCACACTGAAGGTCGAAAGCGATCGACTCTTATCGTCGAAGAATACTCCCGCCGCGATTTGGTATGGGCCTGGGAGGGCTCGCGCCGATCCAAGACCCGTGATCGGTAATCCATTAGCCGCGTCCGCTTCCGGACGGGTCGCGACAGCTGGCGACTCCGCTGGGGACTTGTTCTAGAAACTATGGTTCTAGACCTCAAGTGGACTTAGGCCGTAATAAAAATTGAGTGATTTTTCTAACCCTACAGGCGCTCTTGAAGGTGAGGTAAGTCCGCTCACGATAGGTGTTATATGTTTTTGCAGATTGGAGTAATAAGGGGTGTAGTCTGTGATTAACTTTATTTTACGCAGGTGTGGCGTAGGAATGTATGTTGTGTGGATGATTTGAAGTGCTGATTGATAAATTGTTGTGCATGACTTGCATTGTGATGATCACGACACATGGACACACACAACCGCGCCTAAAACCCCAGGCGCCGCCTTTAGGAACACAATAGAAGGAATTGAAAATGGAATCTCCGTGAGGAAAAACACGGGGTAATCCACTTCTCAATTCCGCTCGCTTCGAACTATGGATTGAGTCCCAATGCAACGATAGTTGTGCAATGGAATCGGCTCTTTCTAGAACTCGAGGTGGGAACCTTAACCTTAGGTGCCAAACCCTCTGATTTTTAGAAGTTCACCATCACTTGTCTCATGCGCATGTCTTTGGGTGGTTGGTACACCTAAAATCGCACATAAGTCGACGAGTTGGGTTGGTAAGACTCTCTATCCCTCAAAACTATTACAGTTCATATAAATATAGGCATTTCATTCATTGCATTCTGGTGATTAGATTAAATGCAATTTCAAGGATAGATGCATGTGTTTTTCCCAAACGTCCTTGATAGAAGACGAGGGGGATGATATCCCATGGCGAACACCGAGTGAGCAACAAAGGAGCCTACTATGGACATTATTGAGATATCGTCCAATGAAGATGACGAGTTGGGGCAAGTGATCCGGAAGTCACAGATCGAACTTGGGGCATCCTTAAACGTTAGGATCACATTCCTTGGTTTCATTTTCCATTACTAGTCCTCTTGTATAGGGTTTATTTTTATCGAGGCTTTCTCTATCTCACCCCTTAGAGTGATTGTATTAGGGATCTATTGGTGTATACATTCAGATGGAACTCGGTTGTATTTCTTTTGACGGGTCATGGGAATGTGATAGTGGCATTTTCTCTAATCATCCGAATACTCCCAAGTCAAGTTTATAATTCCTTTAGAGGAAACTAAAGTTGAAAATCTTACACGACCTTTTTGGTCGTACAGGGTAATCCAACCCCAATTTCGCTAGAAGGAATTATACACTTGAATTGGTCCATGCATGTCATACGTCACTAAGTAATCCACGATAATTGATCAAGAGTATTGACGTTATTTCGAATTTAATGACGAGATAGATGTCCAAATTGCTCTCGTTCTTAACAAAACGGCCTTGATTTGGATGCCGTATCTTCAATTAAATTTAAAAACACGTCGTTATGCCTTGCATTTTTGACTAATTCGCTCTTCTGAATATTGGTCAAAAGCAATTATCGTGAATTACATTCCTTTCAATAGTATGCTTTCTTTCGAGGAATATTGATAAAAACTTTTCGCACAAGATTAAAACCCTTGTAAAAGTTCTTGTCATTATTAATTACGAGCAAGCATAAGATTGAAAGGGGTCTATGCTTTCTTTTTCAGATTATTCCTTTTGACTCGGTCTTTTCATTTGCAGGTGAAAAACAAGTAGCATAAAGAAATCTTTTCTTGGATAAGTCTGAGGCTATTCTTTCATCTGACCATGAGTGAGTTAGAAAATCAGAACACATCTACTCGACTTATTATGGATCGGCTCATCCAAGTCTAAGATGTCCGGATGCTCGAAGAAATGGATCATATAAAAGCTAAAACAAACACAGGGGCTTTCATTCATTCTTGCCCAAACCAGATCATACAATTCATTGGGGTGGAAAAGTAAAGCAGAAGTGAGCCCTAATCAACGACACAAAGGAGCCCAGCTGGCCCTCCAGGTTATGGATGCTTTGTTTATACGCACCACTCCGCGTATCATGGTCCGCAAGCCTGAGGTGGAGGCGTTTGCGTTCATCATTGACTGCAACAACCTGAGTCTCGTGATCTTCGGCGACTGCTTCCAAGTCCCGAACAAGTCCATTCTCACGAGTTATATCCTCGTTTATGCCGTTGAGCCTTTCTTCCAGCCACTCGCTCCGATTCCTTAGCAGGGCATTACGTCGATCGCGCTCATAGGTAGCCAGAGATAGAGCTAAGTCCTCCACCAGATTCCTCCTCTCGCGTAGCAATGTCGAAACCCGCTCTTTGGCGAACTCAACAGCCTTTTTGTGACTATCGGCCAGGTAGTCAGCCAACGCTAGGCGGTCGGACTGATCCTCATAACGGGCTCGCAAGACACGAGCCACGGTAACTCCCCGATGAGCAGCGCGGTAGACCTCCAAGGAGTTCGTAAAGAGCGTTGGAAAAATATTGTATTCCCTCCCCAACGCGGTACCCTCGAGGGAGGTGATGTCCAGGTCCCCGAACATGACTCTGATCTCATCCTCGGTTTCGGGATGATCGGCTATGTGAGCGTAGCCTCGACCCAAGAGGTTATAGAACTCTTTCCATCGAGTCAAAGCTTCGGCTGAGAAAGTGTGAACTTGGGAAGAAGCCATTTTCGACGAAGATGTGTGTAGTGGAGCGATTAGAGGATGGAAGCAAATTATATGAGAGCGTTAATCTCCCAAACACCAACTCCGCATTTTATAGCGTCTCGAGAGTGGAGAAAAGTTGCAGCAATAATGCTTGTGGAGCCGGGTTAATTAATGTAAAGCGAGGGCTGCTCCTCCCGTGAATCATCAGACATGTCCTGATCCGCAATTTCAGGCCTGACAAATTCGGTCTCGCCATTATTAAAGCTGGGAGGGAGGCGAGCGCAACTATCGAAGAAGCCGCGAAAGGATTGTGTTGTTCCATCACGCATGAAGCTGGGCGGCGAGTGAACAGCTCTGCCACTTAAAAAGAGAAGACAGTGCTGAACAGGTATGACTATTGAGGAAAAGTGAAAGGCGAGCGCAACTATCGAAGAAGCCGCGAAAGGATTGTGTTGTTCCATCACGCATGAAGCTGGGCGGCGAGTGAACAGCTCTGCCACTTAAAAAGAGAAGACAGTGCTGAACATGCATGACTATTGAGGAAAAGTGAAAGGCGAGCGCAACTATCGAAGAAGCCGCGAAAGGATTGTGTTATTCCATCACGCATAAAGCTGGGCGGCGAGTGAACAGCTCTGCCACTTAAAAAGAGAAGACAGTGCTGAACAGGCATGACTATCGAGGAAAAGTGAAAGGCGAGCGCTACTATCGAAGAAGCCGCGGAAGGATTTGGTTACCCCTTCGTGTCGGAAAGCTGAGCAGGAGGTAAACAGTTCCGTCGTTTCAAAAACAGAACGCTGAACAGACCTAGCTTTCGAGGAAAAGGAGGCAACAAATCGAAAGAGCGAGTATACAAAAGAGAACAGAGAACCCCGCGTGACGAGTTCGTTGAAAGACCTCAAATTCTCTAGAATCAGATTCGACATCGAAGCCATGGAACTCAACATCGCCGGTGACGAACATCAAGATCGCAGTGGTGACGACGGCAGTGGCCACGACGCTCAACCCCGGAAAAGAAAAAGTCGCCAGCGCTACGCTCGGAAAGAAATCCAGGAGCTTGAAGCTTTCTTCGATGAATGCCCTTGCCCAAACGAGGAACAAAAGATTGAATTGGGCCAGAAGCTGGGAATGAATCCTATGAGAATCCATTTTTGGTTTCAGAATAGACGTTTCAGACTAGGTGTCCAACACAGGCGTAAGGAGATCACGGCCCTAAAAGAGCAGAACCAAAACCTTCAAATGGAAAACATGTGGTATGAGAAAATTCTCAGTACTATTACCTGCCCTGACTGCGGTGGCCCTACCACCCTCAGTAAATTGTTCCCCAGTAAGCCTTCTACGAAGATGGAATGTGCTCATTTATCCCCCTGCTCCCTTGAGCCATCTCCGGTACAATCAGATCCTGCTAATGGCGCGCATGAGCAGATCGATCCTACAGAAATTATACCAGTGTCTTCGGAGGAAGAAGATACGTGTCGTTATGATCGGAGTCACCTCATCGAAGCCCATGAATCTCCTCCACAACAGCTTCCGGTAAGATCAGATACGGTTCAAGAGGAGTTAGAGGTTAGTCGGCAGGCTATCTACGCCACTCTGGACGACGAGAAGAAGAAATTCACTTGGCCCCCGGAGCTTCATCTCAAGTTCTTGGACGCAGTTCGACAGATAGGACTCGACTTCATAGGTCCGACAAGCATACTTAGGGTCATGAACGTACCGGGACTTACCAAGCAATTAGTCGCGAATCACCTTGGTTGCTACAGAAGGGCGTTAGGACAGCGTTATGCAGAACTGAATCCGAGCAATAGACTCGGCTGCGAACCCAGCACCCTTATGACAAATGAGGCCCGGTCGAATCTGGACGACTATTGGGGATTTGATCAGGATATCCTCGCGAGTCATTTCAATATTCCTCAAGAACACGCATCACAAGTGCAACGAGTAAGCACTCCTCCGTCCGAGCAGCAGCTAGTCAGTGTTCATCCTGTCGCAGATCAGCCCACCACGCCCAGTGCTCAAGGGTTTGCCCAATCAGAGCATATGGCTTCAGATGATCTAATGGGAGAAAGCTTGGAGCACTCTTATTTCCCTAATCCCCAAGTGGGAGATGCTTGTGGTAGTCAATCGATCAAATCTCCTCTTATAATCCCAGACAAAGATGGAGGTTCCAGTTCGAAGAACCCGTCGGGCGATGCAGCTCAACCTACACATCAATCGTTCGAGGGGTCGGGTGATTTCTTCGATGAAGGACTTGATACCTGGTTCGATCAGTTGGAAGCTATTAAAGGTTGGCAACCATGATCTGCACTTGGTAATGGCACACCTAAGCTGAGGCCAGACTGGTTAGTCATTGGACATGCCCCAAGAAAGAAGGGGATGTACGCGAGAAGGATGTACCTCCTATTGTAAAGTTCTCATCGGTGCATGCGTTTGTTTCTTCAATAGCTAGAGTTGATTCTGCATAATGTTTTTCGCAAACGTCATCTCGTGTGTATACGGTAATTCCTTGTTATTAAGTTCAAGGTAAAATCAGCCCCGACGCGTGAAGGCAGAATTGATAGCATGAGTTACTAGCAGAATGTGATCGAGCTCGAAAGTGAAAGATTACTAGCGGCCCCAAACGCAATGACCGCAAAATCAGGGGCAATCTTTAAGTTTCGAGCAACTACAAATCTATTTCTCACGAGGCATTCAGGTCAATCAAATATAAAGCGTCGGGCTGTGAGAATGATGCGTAGTCAATCTGTTGACACAGGCGAAAAAGGAGTCGCGTAGATCCGAAAGCAAAAACCTTTCTTGGCTAGTCAACAATGCAGAATGAAAAAGCATATATAAACAAACTCGCATTTATTTCATTCAGCAGGAAAGTTTACAAGTGGATCACTGAGGGGGAGCAGTAAACCCAAAATGAGTTCTGACAAGCATCACAAAAAAGCTTAACTGACTCTCCATGCTATCCATGCCTTGCTTACAACCCACACTCCGGGAATCGAGGTCTACAAGCTTGAAGAAAAGGAGACGACATTTCTCCTTAAGTTCGTTCACCTTGGTGTCATAGTACTCGAACTCAAGCTCTAAGTCATGAGCCAGCACCCTCCCGCGAGCTATATCCATGCTCAGGTCTTCAAGCCTTTCCTCCAACCAGGCACACTGGAACCTCAGCACGAAGTTGTGCTGGTCTTGCTCAAAGGCGGTGTCAAAAAGAGCCAGACGCTCCACCAAGTTGTCCCTCTCACGGACCAGCATCGAAACCTGGGCGTGGGCGTATTCAACAGCCCTTTTATGGTTATCGGCCGTCAGCATGGCCAACATCAGGGACTCAGTTCGGTCCTGATAACGGGCTCGCACGATACCAGCCAAAGTGACCTCCCGGCTAGCAACTTCGTAAGCCTGCATGAAATTGTTAAAGAGAGTTGGGAAGATCACAAACTCCCTTTGCAGTTTCGTACCTTCAATACACGCAGTATCCAGGGCCGGAATCAGAGTACGAACTTCAACCTCAGCTTCAGGATGATTGTTTATGTAGCCATAACCCCTACCCAAGAGGTGGTAAAATCTCTCCCATTGGGTCGAAGCTTCAGGTAAGGCAACAGGCATAGAGGAGGAATCCATATGCGATGGAATGACGGAGAAGAGAGTGAGAATGTGAAGAGTGTTTGAGAGGCTGAGTCTGATAAGGCTAAAGTGTTAATCTTCTTGACATCAATCTATCACCTTATAAATGCTCGAGTACAGGGAGAAGTGGTAATAATATTTTATGTGCAGTAGAGCCAAGCGGGTTTCGTTAATGCATCCCCGATGAGTCACGAATCCACCACCGTCCTGTGATCTCGGGTTTTACGAAACATAATGGCGCCGAAAGGTGGGCAGGCTTGTTACTCTAGAGACTGGGCCAGGGGGACAAGCGTAGTGCTCGACAAAGCGAAATCAACGCAAGAGATCTTCAGGCTCCGTTCACGTAGAAAAGAGCAAAAAAGGACAAAGTGGGAATTACGAAGCCTTGAGAAAAACGCTCGTCAAGTAGCCATCACAAAAGAACGAAGTGGGAATCTTGAAACATTGAGAAGAGCGCTCGTCGGGTAGCCATCACCTTTGATCGAAGAACGGTGATCCGGCTCCTTTAACCTCTCAGAATTTGCAGAGAAAGTGAAGATCCAAGGAGGAACAAAGAAAGCTGAGTTAACGGAAATCAAACAGTGATATCCCGATCAAAATGTTCAAGGGATTCTGTCATTTACTGGAAGCGCCAGACTTGGAGGTCTCCGAGCTTGAGCTGCTGGAAGAGTTTGAAGATCTCAGGACCGAACCTGACACGAGGGCCATGGAGACCGATCCTTCTAATGATGAAACCCGCGGCTTGGTTAACGAGAACAGTACCCGCGACGGTTATCAGCGTCAGAAAGGGGAATATCTCAAACGCAACACTTCAGGTCAAGTCCATAAACTCGAATTGTTTTTCAGGGAATACCCCTATCCGGACATGGAACAGAAAATCAAAATGGGCCAGGAGATAGGGTGGGAGCCTCGGAAGGTCAAGTGCTGGTTTGAAAACAAACGAACCCGGCTGAAGCAGCAACGCGATCGGCACGAGTTAGCGGTTGTAAGGGAGGAAAATGAAAAGCTTCGAATAAAAAACACTCAGTACAAAAAAGCTCTAAGCATCGCTATTTGCCTGGAGTGCGGTAACCCTGTTCCCACGGACGGAGTATTCACTGAAGAGCCAGATCTGGGGGTTTATAATGCTCATTTGTTGCAATGCCCTTCGCAACATCTTTCGGAACAGGCGGGTACCGCCGAGGATCTACAAGAGGAAACTAGTGCTATAAGGTCAAAGTCGACGCCCATTGTGGAAGGGAACATGCGTCATGACAAGTCGGGTCCGCTCGATGATGAACTCACCATCATGACCAGCCGATCTGAGACCACTAAATCCCCTCCAGAGCAACCTCCAACACGACCAGATTCCGAGAAGAGTAACCGTCAAGTTGCTGACACCACTTCGGCTAGCAAGAAAATAAGATTTCGTTGGACCCCGGAGTTTCATAGCAAATTTGTTGATGCAGTTCAACAGTTGGGGATCAGTTTTGCTTGCCCATTGCGCATACTCGAAATCATGAACGTGCCGGGACTGACTAAAAATATGGTCAAGAATCACCTTTGGCGCTACAAGAAACTACTGAGAGATGGACGAGCGTCGCTAGACCAAGATAGAGGCGGTTCAACACGACCAGATTCCACGAAGAGTAGCCGCCGAGTTGCCAACCCTACTTCGGCTAGCAAGAAAACAAGGTTTTATTGGACCTCGGAGCTTCATAGCAAATTTGTTGATGCAGTTCAACAGTTAGGGATCAGTTTGGCTCGCCCATCGCGCATACTCAAGATCATGAACATGCCGGAATTGGATAGAAATAAAGTCAGGAACCACCTTTGGTGCTACAAAAGACTACTGAGAGATGGACGAGTGGCGCTAGACCAAGAGAGAGGCAGTTCAAGTTTAAACGATGAGCATGGCTGTGATCGCAATCCTCATGAAGCAGGAAGCATCCAATCACCTCTTAACACCGATGGGACTGACAATTACACGGTCGATTGTTCAGGCATCAATCAGAGTACTCCCATGGGTTATCCCAGTACTCCTCAGGAGTATGTACCGCAATTTCAGCAAATCGGGACTCCCCAGTCTGAGCACCGACTGGCCGTTAATACTAGTCCTACAGCGGATCTAACACTGGCAAGAGATGCACATACAATCTTGCGAGACGATTACGGAGATTCCGGCTCGAAGAATCAGGTGGTCCATGACGAAAATGGCAAAAAGATTCCTTCTCCAGTAGTCGACAATACTCAACCTGAGTGTCAGTCGCTCGATGGTTCAGACGATCTCCTTGAAAACATCTATTCTTGGTTCGATCGGCTGAATTCCCCCCTGAGTTACCCTGGTACTCCCCAAGAGTATGTACAACAATTTCAGCAGGTATGGACTCCCCAATTTGAGCACCAACCGATCGTTAGTGTTATTCCTACGGCGAATCCAGCATCGGGTACAAACCTACTGGACAACGATGAAAATACCAACTCGAGAAGTGAGGTTGTTCATGTCGAAAGTAGTGTGAGGAACCCATCGCCAACGGTTGAGGATGCCCGACTTGGGCGTCAATGGCTTGAAATTTCAAGCGAGTCCCTCAGTGAGCAACTCGGCGTGTGGATCACGCATAAACCGAGAAACCAGGTTGTTCATGCCGAAAATGGGAGAAGTCCGTCACCAGCAATTAAGGATGCTCAACTTGGACGACTCGAGCGGTCGGACGATCTCCTGAATGAGCAACTCAGCCTATGGGTCAAGCATTTTGGAACAAGTGCATCTTCGCAGTCGTGACCGGTACCGGCGACCGGACATCTGGTTCGAAGCTCGTGTGCTAAATCATTAGAAGGCTCAGGAGAGTGAGAGGTGAATACATCGAATGAATGTGTTACGGATTTCGTTGTAAAGTTCCCGCGGGAACATTGTAATTAACCGCTCTGAGTGTCAACATTACCCTTTGAACGTCTTCGAGCCAAGGGCCATGGATTAATCACTTAATCCGTGGAGCAAATTCCATGAACGATGACTATCACCCGCGGAGCATAATGGGATCTACCCCCATTCAGCACGAAATACGTTTGGTCACGAAGCCTCCCATTTGGTAAAATGATGTATCGTTCCTAAACGATCTTCAACCGAATACCAAAGTAATGTCTCATTTCTTTCCCTTCTCAGGTGTTAAACGTGGATAAATCACCCAAGGAGCCATCTGTTCAAATAACAAAACAGACGTTGCCCAACCGGGGGCAGCTGAACCATTGATATTGCAAATATTCCAAGCATGGATAAGCGGATTTGATAGACGTGGTTCATATCAATACGCGACGTCAGAACGGGATGAGAACCAAGAGTAAAGTTGTATTGTCCCAATTTGTCTTCAATTTGGGAATATGAGTTAACACTTGCTATTTATCCTTGATAGGGACTCACCATCAAGGAGGACAAATTTTGACAACCTGTGTGCACTCGCAGGGGCACACGACCGAGGGTAAGATGTATCGTTCTAATTTTTTGAAAAATTCATGAACGAACAATAACATGTTTCTTCCGCATTTTCAGGGATCTCCAGCCGCGGGGGACAGGTAAGTATCCCTTTCCCCAATCCATTGAAAATGTTGAATAAAAAATAGAGAAGAAAAGAAAAGCTTTTAGAATCTGATGTCTAGAAAAGACATAGGATTCTAACTTCATTGGCATTCATGTTTTGAAACATGAGGTTATCTGAACATGCATTGGGCATCATAAAATCCCATTGACGGGTAAAATTTTTGGAGAAAACGAAAGAGATTTTTCCAATCAAAAGTTGTTCAAAACTTTCAAAAGGACGTTTTCTCAAAAGACGAGAGGTAAAGCCTAGTCCAAACACGTCCTATACACACTTAAGAGAGAAATGGAGCGGATAAGACAGCAGAATCTGGACCTACGGAAGTAGGGACCATTCGCAGCGATTACATGGGTTGGGACGACGGAGGCATTCGTTTCATATCCCCCAAACACTACAGGTGACCGTTGATAACCCCTTTGAACGGCGGTTTTCATTCTTAACCCTGTCAAGAACCACCCCACATCGGGGCAAAATGGAGGTGAGTCCAGCAGCATCAGGAGAAAATGGTTAGAAATTTTCTTGCTCGGACTAACATTAATCTTTGTGTGTTGTTTATATGGTAATCCAAGTGCCATAGGATGATGAGAAGCATTCATTTCTCTATCCCACACACCGAATCCTTTGCATAGCCAAGTTGAGCCTGCAGAATCATTTCATAAACCCATTGGTGATCATTGCACATTCCAAGACGGATGCAGCATCACTTCAGAAACGAAGAAGTTCAAGACTTAGGGTTTGCAAAAGAATTCCTAAGTTAATGTTTAACCTTGTTAGACCTTTGATCATAGGTCTAACGCGATCCTATGAAGATGAGAAAAAGTGGGATTTCAAAAATGAATGAGAAAAATCCACGGCATCGAGAAAAAGCAAAGTGCCTGGTAAAAGCAAGGCCGATGCTCATGAAAGCTGTTTGCTTGATCCCCAGTGAAACTTGGATGAAAAAAAAAATGAAAATTCTTAAAGGAGTCAAATAAAAAAAGCTGCTCCCCAAATGCTGCCAAGCACAGAACAAAGACATGGAGAGAGTCGGTCTCTGAATGCAACAAGGGACGCTCTCTAAAGAGCTGGTGCACACCTCAAAATCGGTTGTACACCTCAAAAACTAAAGATGCAGAAAGGAAAAGACAGGAGGTAAATCAGCAATGATCACCAATGTCAAACTCGTCATGAATTCTGGGCCAAAAACAAGCCTTTTTCGGTCCCCAATCCTACCAACATCATAACCCTGAAACAGTCTTCTCTGACTAAGACACTTGGGTTAACATACAGCTCAGCTCGAAGAAGTACGAGCAAGACTATTTCTTTCTCATTTTGCAGGGTTCTTGACTTGTAAACCCGGAGCAGATGGTGAAAACTTTCATTCAATGACCTTGACTCAAAAGTGAGTCCCCCTTGAAGACCAATATCCAAGCCCAACATTACGGTCCCGTGGAAGACCTCCCGACCGATCAAAATGTATGCGCTGCGAATGAGCCTAAAACCTAGGCACGGGTTAGTAGGGAATCGAGTGTATCCCCTATAAAAAAACACGATCGCAAAACAGGTGAGAAGACCTCATTGTCGAGAAATATTCCAATTGATGTTTTGAACAAACTCTTTTTGGAATTTTCAAACTGTTGATCCAGATTTTCCGTGCAAGGGATTTGTGATCACATTTGCATGTTGCAAGAATGCTTTGGATAACCCCCAGCATCAAAATGCACATTTCATGATTAAAACTTAAATCATACGGTTTTGTCAAAATGGACAGCCGTGGTCTTCCCAAAGATTACTAACGTTTTCTTGGTGAAGAAAAATCTTTCAGGCTCAAACTTATGCAGGATACTTGGAGAACCCAACTCCCAGAATGTCGCCTCAACAGACTCAAGTGAAGTTTTGTCAAAATAAAATCTTTCACTGCTTCAAAAAACTGAATTCCCGACAAACTTCGGGGTCTCAAAAAAAGGGGAAGAAAAATCCTTTTAAAAGAAAAAGTCCTATCAGACGTGGAGAACCCTCGTCCCAGGACCCATTTTCAAAATATCAAACAGTCTCATCGGACGTGGAGAACCCTCGTCATGAGACCCCTTTTCAAACATGGTAGATACCGCCTGAAGGGTCAACACAAGGTAGAAACCGCCTGAAGGGTCAAATCAAAGGTAGAAACCGCCTGAAGGGTCAACTCAAGGTAGATACCGCCTGAAGGGTCAACACATGGTAGATACCGCCTGAAGGGTCAACACAAGGTAGAAACCGCCTGAAGGGTCAAATCAAAGGTAGAAACCGCCTGAAGGGTCAACTCAAGGTAGAAACCGCCTGAATGGTCAAACCAAGGTAGAAACCGCCTGAGGGATCACATTAATGGTAGAAACCGCCTGAAGGGTCACATATGGTAGAAACCGCATAAGGGTCCACTCATTGATAAATATCGCAGTAAGGATCAACACAAAGGTCTGATCCACCATACGGATCAAAATTCTTAGCAAATCCCAAAGCGTGGGATACGCCTTCCTTAGGTTCCTACAAGTTAGGAATCACATCATGGTATGACCTACCATACAGGTCAGAGCTTAATCTCCCTGGGATATTCTGAATGACGAGTCCTAGGCATCTTCTTGAAAGTCGTCGCAACCGGCAGCATCCGACAGGTGAGCTTCAGGTAAGCCTCTCTCACTTCGGCCCATGTTCAAATTGTTAGAGCAAACCGGAGATTGATTTGAGCTTTTATCAATAGGCTTAAGGATCCGATGTCATAACATTTCTTCTCTTATTTTCCCAGTTGAGTCGGTTAGGAATCAGGTGCCACCTTATCTTTGAGAGAAACCTCTAACGAGATTCCTTTCAAAGAGGGGCAGCTGTTGACACCTGATTTTTTTTACCATTTATTATTGTGATTTTTATTCTTTAAAATTAATTAAAAATATCAAAAAAGGTCATAAAATCACAAAATCAACTTTGGAAGCCTTGGTTTAACCTTAGGAACCAATTTTGAACAAAAAATATTTTTTGGTATTTTTAATATTTTTCGAGTTTATTTAATTATAAAAATACCCAAAAAATTAGAAAAATACCATTCGTGGTCAGAAAAATACCCAAAAATATTCGATAATTTTGTTTTAATTTCCTCTTCAAGTGTGTCACTTTAAATCTCAAAAATTCGGCTCGGGTCACTATGTTCCTTCACAAACATAAACCCGAACCGAGCCTAAAAAAAAATCATTTTCGAGTCTTTTAGTTTTCAATTCTCACTTTTTATAAGCTATGACATTGGATTCTAAAGTCTTAAAGTGCAATTAGGTCAATTTGCCCTCCAATTTAATCAATTTTTACCAAAAGGGCTTAATTGCACATTTTTCTTTCAATTAGTCCCCGGTTTCACGGATGTATACGTATGCTCTACGTATTTATACATCATACGTATTTATACGTTATGCATATTTGTATTGTTTGGTAACCTCTTTAACTCTTGTAATAATAATAATGGTTATTATTTTTAACACCTTTGTTAGTGCCTTTTTTAGCATTTTTGTATTGTGAGTGCTATTTTTAAATAGCATTTTTTGTATTATAAATTGTGAGTGCTATTGTTAGTGCTATTTTTAAATGACATTTATTTATCATAAATTGTGAGTGCTATTGTTAGTGCTATTTTTAAATGGCATTTATTTATCATAAATTGTGAGTGCTATTATTAGATAGAATTTATAATTGTTAGTGCTATTTTTAAATAGAATTTTTGTATTATAAATTGTGAGTGCTATTGTTAGTGCTATTTTTAAATAGCATTTTTGTATTATAAATTGTGAGTGCTATTGTTAGTGCTATTTTTAGATGTCATTTATTTGTGAGTGCTATTATTAGATAGAATTTATAATTGTTAGTGCTATTTTTAAATAGAATTTTTGTATTATAAATTGTGAGTGCTATTGTTAGTGCTATTTTTAAATAGCATTTTTGTATTATAAATTGTGAGTGCTATTGTTAGTGCTATTTTTAAATGTCATTTATTTGTGAGTGCTATTTTTAGATAGAATTTATAATTGTTAGTGCTATTTTTAAATACAATTTATTGGAAGGTATTTTTGGCTATAAAAGGATGGCAAGAGTTTTGAGGTTGAAGGGGAGAGACATTTTGTAGAGTGTGCAAATTTTTGAGAGCTTAGAGAGAAGAACACAAACACTCTCTATATTCTCATAATCTTGAGCGAGCAAAATATACTAAGTTCGGAATATTGATTCCGCATATTGCTAGCACAATTGTTGTGGAGTTATTAGTCGTCTCCCCGTTCGTCAATTGGTGGTGCGTCCGAACTAGATGCCTAACACTTGTGGAGGCTGAGATCGAAGAACATCGAACCGACACCTCCGTTCAAGCACGCTACGAGAGGTAATCTATTTACTCCCTTTGAGACTTTGTGATTTTTTTCGATTGAAATGCACGAAGTACGCCTCTGGAGATACATGTGTGGGTTGTTATTTATTTCCGCTACGTGTTACGTGGATCCCAACAGTGGTATCAGAGCCAATCCTTAGGTGTTTTCGTGCATTTAATTGATTTTTTGCAATTTTTGCAATACTATGGCCAATATGTATTAACGAATTGTTCGTCTTACATGGCTAATGGAGATTGATTATTTTATATGATAAATTAATCAACGTAGCAAAAATTGAGACTAAATCAATTTTGAATCGAAAATTTATGGCTATCTTATTTTACGTAAAAATTCTGAATATGATTCAACGTAGAATTTTTATTGTGCCTTCCTAAGTTTTAAATTGTGAATTTATTACTTACGTGAAAGGGTGGTGATCATGGAAAAATCCCTAATCAATGTGATTGATGTATATATGAATGTATGATGATTATTTATATATTTGGGGTTGTAATTATTAAATGGAGGCTGCGTACTCCTTTTATTTTTCATGTAATCTTTATTTTTAGCATAGTCAATTGTTGATGTAAATGTTACGAGGATTACGTGGAGGAGCCTTTTAAGTCGGCGAGCTCTTTGGGGCCCAATTCTTGAAGAGTTCAAGAAACCAAGAAGAAGCGAAGAGCGGCTCTCCGTTATTAAAATATTAAAATGATTATATGTGGTCTCATTGGCTCGAGACCCATTAAATCATAATTCCATGATCACCACGTAGGATAGATATTTATGTGATTGACATCTATTTATTTATTATGATTACGTGAGCATGTTAAACTGGTTAATGTGCAAAGTCAGACTTACCTCACCCAAAATTGTGCCTGCATGAAATCCTAGTTAGGAAAATCACTCGCATTAGGTACCGAAAGGGCGTTGGTAACGACACCAGCGTAACCAAGTCCCCGAACCCAAAATCTCTGGTTCCGTAGAACTGATCGATCTCTCCCAATCGATCGGTAAGGTTTCCGGTCTACCCTCCAAGAAAGACCGGTGGCGACTCCAAATGCATGCACAATTTGCACATGCCACCACGACCACACTGAAGGTCGAAAGCGATCGACTCTTATCGTCGAAGAATACTCCCGCCGCGATTTGGTATGGGCCTGGGAGGGCTCGCGCCGATCCAAGACCCGTGATCGGTAATCCATTAGCCGCGTCCGCTTCCGGACGGGTCGCGACACCAGTGAATTCAACGATGAGTAATAAACACTTCCAATCGAGTGTGGATTCTTGTTCCATGAAAAGAGCCGACCATTGAGAAAAACGAAATTATCATAGATATCAATAATGAACGATAAATACCTTCGGTCGGTGTCGGTACCTGCTCCACGAGAAGAGCCAGCTGCCAAGAAATTCACTATGAATCCAAAAAGTATAGAACTCAATCACTCATATGTTTCCCTGCCCTGTGTTAGATCTAAAAAAAAAAATCACAAAATACTATTTCAAAATCTACTACTTGAAACTCACTCGAAAAACTCAAAATGAATGAGTATTTTACAATTTATCACGAAGAACTCACTCAGAAAAACCCGCGTGGAGAAAACCTAACACTTTTCTTGTCTGTGCTCCAGTGCACTAACCAGTAATCGGGCAGAGCTTCGTCTTTTATATATAATATTTGTATTCACGATAGGAAACCTCTTTTAGGAAATCTATTCGAATTAGGAAACCTACTCAAATTAAGAAATATATCGCAATATGGACGGTGTCAATCATACAACGAATATAATGTAAGACAGATGGTAATTTCGCTCCAAATCCGCTCATTTGAAAGTGTATTTCATTTCATTTGAGATTTACAAAATTTTCATATCGAGTCTCAAAACCATTCTAAACAATAAAAATTTACCAAAAAAAGTCATAACCTATTATAATTGCGTCAATTCAGTCATAATTTATTTTAGTCAATTCAATCTTAAACCTTTTTGTAATTTTGTCCATTTACTCCATTTGATCGGACAACTTTTACATTGATTTTTTTCTTAAAACACCATTTTAATAGTTGTCTTTTTTTAATATTTATTTCCTTTCTTCTTTTTTATTAGGACCAACAGGAAGGGGTGGGCCATCGGTTGAGACTCGGCGACCTTCGTCGATCACTAGGCGAGAGCCTGCGAGCCCTCACTAGCCGCTATCAGGGGTTGCAGCCTAAGCTAGTGGCTAGTGGCCTTTTTCCAGCCCCAACAAAAAAAAAGGATCGAATGAAAATTATAAATAAAAAATCGTGAAAACATTAAAATATCATTAACATTGTCCACGTCAGTGCCGTTTGTGCTACATTATCAATTTCTGATCAAAATTGGCTAGATGGATTGATTGGCACAAATGTAAAACATCTAGTTTTGAATTGACCGAAAAAAGTACTTAGAATTAAATTGGCACAATTGAAATAAATTAATAAGGTTTACAACTGAATTCGTACAATTGCATTGGTGCCAATAGACATGCGGCCCTACTAATAAATGACTTGGGGAGTGAGAATGCCAGTTGGGGTTCGACTTCGCAAAGAGATAGAGCAAAAATTAAGGATGGGGAGTTAGAGATGAGACAAATTAAAAAAATATCTAAATTTTTTTATTTGGGCCAATTAAATGCCAAACCTATTAAATAAGTTTTTCATTTTTTTACTTATTATTTTTATTATTCTTCCTCCAAACGATGGTAGATCGGCGAGGGCATGGAGAGGCCGAGCTCGGCCAACGATAGCGAGCTTAAGCCTTGCCAGACTTAGCGATAATTTTCCCCGAACTGGTACGCTTGCATCTGCTTTGCTTTGGTTCAAGCAGTCACGTCATAGTTCATGCAGAACACAAACGCCTTTTCAAATTTCTCTCAAAATTTTTTTTTTTGGGGGGATTCAAATGCAACAGATTTCGGCCGTTTTAGCAAAGTTCGGGCGTAAAACTGTTGTGATCTTTTGCTTTTAGACGGTGAAAATATGTGAAAACGGAGAAAGAGGAAGAGCAAAGATGCAAGAGAGAGGCGTCGGATGACCGAACTTTGGCAAAACACGCCAATAAGGAGGTTTTCCTTATCTTTCTCGATTCTCTACCAATTTTTTTTAGATTGCGCATAGCTTTGATTAATTATAATTGATATTTATTACTTCATCCCCGTAAAACCCAGGCTCGTACACTCTTCATGAAGACACCCAGAAAAGTATATCAAATTTGACATACTTCTCCTCGTTAATCTTATCTTGGTGTCAGAGCTTTTATTATCCGAGAAGGCCCCCTCCGCCGACTATACTGCGACATCCGGAAATTTCTCGTACTAAAAAACTTAAAATGAAATTACATGCTTAGATATTTTTCCTTCTTGGTCAACAAGTCATCAAGAAGCTTCTTAAAGAAGTTACCTCTATAAGCCAGTCTTGTTCAAGAAGATATCTTTGGCTTGTAGAAAAAGCCACTCCTTGGTTTGTGGAGGAAGTTGCTTCTAACTTATTCAAGAAATTTCCGGTTGACATCATCGCTTACATCACCTAATCTATCCATTAGCCCATAAATGTGATCTTATCCATTAAGCAACAGATAAGCCTAAGTTAGTCTAGGGACACTCCAGAGATTTTAAATTGGACCATTTGCCCTAGTACTAATCTTCTAACCTTAGGCTAATAATGATGAAATCTTAGGCTAATGATTATGAAGTTTGCAGGTATCATCATTGGGGAACACATAATCAAGATTAGGGTGTCACTTTTCCTTCAAGCCAGGCAAGATGAAGAGATTTGATTGGGACATCTAAGATATAGGGACACTTCATCCAAATAGATTGCCACACCTTGATTGTGATGACCTGAAATTGCCATAGCAAAAAAACATGTTATAAAGTAACATTTCTTGAATTAACATGTGAGTCAATGATAAGCCAACTTGATAAAAGATAAGGGTAATGTCACTATCCACTCTGGAGGTAAACATAGACGTCACTTTCAATAAGTTAATGGTAAGTTATACTACTGACAGATAAGATGAATATCCTTTTCAAATCTTAGAGATAAGAGCAATGTTATTTTCAAACCTTAGAGATAAGATGAATGTCATTTTTAAACTTTACAAATAAGCATAAGCGTCGCTTTTGAATCTTATTGTGTTCATATTAGAAATAAACAGGAAACAAAAGAATTTTTCTTGACTAGTTCTTTTAGAAACTTCTAGAGAAAGTTATCTCGTAGCTTCTCGAGAAAGCCATCTGATAACTTCGCGAGCAAGTTATTCCAAAACTTCTCGAGAAAGATATTACCTGACTTATTTGAGAAATTTTTCCGAGAGTTACGTATTAGAAAACACAACATAGTAACATTTCTTGAATTAATAGATAAGTCAATGCCAAGTCAATTAAGAACATATAAGTCAACTACAAGTCAATTTGCTAACGGATAAGATCAACGTCGCTTTCAAACAATTAATATTAGGATAAGAACAATGTCACTTTCAAGTAATTAATGATAAGATAAGATCAACGTCGCTTTCAAGTAATTACTACTAGGATTAGATCAATGTCTCTTTCAAGGAATTAATGATAAGATAAGATCAATGTCGCTTTCAAGTAATTAATGATAGGATAAGATCAATGTCATTTTCGATAACAAAGTCACCAAACTATAAATAAGTTCACCCTAGAAATTTAACAAAGTCAAGAAACTATTGATTTTTTTGTTTAAATATAGGTTGATTGAAATCTTTCCTAATTCGCAACTTGCTACACAATCGAAAAGGTTTATCTATAAGATTATAGATGGAATATTTGATTAGGAAATGGTTTAAGATAGTTAATTCATAAGATTAACGAATTAAAGATTGGATTTAGATATCGCGAAATACTCAAATTTATATATACATATATATTGGCATATATCCACTCTCTTGTTTTGATTTAAATTGATTGATTGCATATCTATTTTTGAAATATATTCGTCGCATGATATAATATTTTCAAGAATTATAAAATTGCATTCATTAATTTCCATATCAAGATAAAAATTGTATCTTTTAAAATTAGCACCATGTAGATAATTGCACTTTACTCTATTTTGCAAATATTTAGGTTAGAGTATATTTTCCTTTTAAAACTTATATCTCTACAATGGTAATTCATGTTTATACTCAATCTTTAATAAGTTAGGTTTTCGACCAAAAAAATAATAAGTTAGGTTTAGGGCAATTTAAACCCTAAATATTTGAAAAAATACCGTATTTTGGCATAGTTTTACATAGGGTTGTAATTTAATCCCAAAATACAAAGAAAAATCACCACTCATGTCATGCATTGCATATAGTTTAATCTTTCATTTTTTCATAAATCAAATATCACAAAAAATAATTATTTAGCACGCATGCTCCTTGCAATTACCATTGACTTCTGGTTGTTATGTTAATTGATTGTGCACCCGTTTGATCACTAAAGATTGGATTTAGATATCGCAAAATACTCAAATTTATATATACATATATTGACATATATGCACTTTCTTGTTTGGATTTAAATTGATTGATTGCATATATATTTTTGAAATATATTCGTCGCATGATATAATATTTTCAAGAATTCTAAAATTGCATTCATTAATTGCCATATCAAGATAAAAATTGTATCTTTTGAAATTAACACCATGTAGATAATTGCACTTTACTCTATTTTGCAAATATTTAGGTTAGAGTATATTTTCCTTTTAAAACTTATATCTCTACAATGGTAATTCATGTCTATACTCAATCTTTAATAAGTTAGGTTTTCGACCAAAAAAATAATAAGTTGGGTTTAGGGCAATTTAAACCCTAAATATTTGAAAAAATACTGTATTTTGGCATAGTTTTACATAGGGTTGTAATTTAATCCCAAAATACAAAGAAAAATCACCACTCATGTCATGCATTGCATATAGTTTAATTTTTCATTTTTTCATAAATCAAATATCACAAAAAATAATTATTTAGCACGCATGCTCATTGCAATTACCATTGACTTCCAGTTGTTATGTTAATTGATTGTGCACCCGTTTGATCACTAAAGATTGGATTTAGATATCGCGAAACACTCAAATTTATATATACATATATTGACATATATGCACTTTCTTGTTTGGATTTAAATTGATTGATTGCACATCTATTTTTGAAATATATTCGTCGCATGATATAATATTTTCAAGAATTCTAAAACTGCATTCATTAATTTCCATATCAAGATAAAAATTGTATCTTTTAAAATTAGCACCATGTAGATAATTGTCTTTTAATCTATTTTGTAAATATTTAGGTTAGAGTACATTTTCCTTTTAAAACTTACATCTCTACAATGGTAATTCATGTTAAAAATACTCAATCTTTAATAAGTTAGGTTTAGGGCAATTTAAATCCTAAAATATTTGAAAAAATACTGTATTTTGGCATAGTTTTACATAGGGTTGTAATTTAATCCCAAAATACAAAGAAAAATCACCACTCATGTCATGCATTGCATATAGTTTAATTTTTCATTTTTTCATAAATCAAATATCACAAAAAATAATTATTTAGCACGCATGCTCCTTGCAATTACCATTGACTTCTGGTTGTTATGTTAACTGATTGTGCACCCGTTTGATCACCTTTATTAGTGACTTAGGTTAAAATTCAATCAAAGTCGCTTAACAAGTTTCTCATGAAACAAAAAGGTATCGAAAGGGCATTAATTGAAAAATTAATATAATCAAGTCCCCAGACTCTTAATCTCTAGTTCGTATGAGTAATTTAGTTCTCCCACTAATTTACTTAGGTTTCTAATCGGTCTACCAAAAAGTGATTAGTGGCGGCTCCATTTTTAAAATGCATTGCATGTTAATCACATTGAACCTTAAGTTGCGAATTGATAGGGTTTGGGAGAGTCTGAATTAGCTTAGTTAAATAATTAACTTGATAATTTATTAACCTAGAAATTTGGATTTTTAGATCGCAACATAAGATACCGTGGGAGTCACGATACCTCATTAGAGGCGGGATGCTCAGTGTTGACACCTAAATTTTGACTAATCTTTTTCAGTCATTTATGCATATAAAAAATTAATTAGAACTAATTTTAGTTCTAAACAAAAATCTTCTCTCATATTTATTTTTAGCATATATTGCATTGTGGACCGGCAAATCATTTGATCTTAAATTGAGAGGCATTTGGACTGGACATGGGGTGAAAAATGTAGCCAAGAAGGTTTGGACTTTGAAGAAATATTTTTTTCGAAGACTGAATTGCAAATACTTAAAACCTTAGTGATTAAATTGCAAATACTTAAAACTTGCGGGTTTATTTTGCAAATAAACTAAAAGAAGAGTAGTGGAGAATGAATGGAAGAGTAATGGAAAATGAGTAAGGAGAGTAGTGGAGAATGAGTGAAGAGTATAGTGAAAGAGTAGTGGAGAATGAGTGGAAGAGTAATGGAGAATGAGTGTGAAGAGTAGTGGAAGAGTAGTGGAGAATGAGTGGGGAGAATGAGTGGGAAAGTAGTGGACAATGAGTGGGGAGAGTAGTGCAAAAGTAATGGAAGAGCAGTGGAGAATGAGGGGAAAGTGAATGTGAATGGAAAAATGAGAAAAAGAATTAGAAGAAGAGAGTGGGCTATGAAAGGAGGAGAGCTCTTGATAACTGGGAGGGAAGCTTGATATATAAAATTTGGAGAGCTTTGAGGGAAAAATGGGGAGAGCTCTTAAGAGAAGTTTTGTTTAAAGGGAAAAAATATAACTCTTGAGAAAAGTCATAGAAAAATTTGAGAGCAAAAGAAAAGAGCTTCATTGACTAGCCATCGCCATCCTACTCCGGAAGGCCAAGGCAAAACTACAACTTGTGCGTGTGAAGGATTTTCAAACATTATAAGGAGGGGAGCACATAAAGGACGTGGGCAGCTGAGAGAGAGAGAGAGAGAGAGAGAGAGAGAGAGAGAGAGAGAGAGAGAGAGAGAGAGAGAGAGAGAGAGAGAGAGAGAGGAACAACCAACATGAAGTTTTTTTTTTGGTAAAATGTGACCCGAGAGCTAAAAGGAGACCGTATGAGATCATAAGGTAAGCAACTTTGAACCCCATGGATGCTAGTCATAGCTTTGATTTGGATTGATATCGTGTAAAACGTGCACCCGTTCATCGTTGTGGCCGAACTTGTTTGTGCCTCTTTCATATAGTTTTCACCATTGGATCATGCTAATTTTTGGACATGTGATAGGTGACTGGAGACGATCCCAACGGTACATAAATCGCCCAAATCGGATAAGATCTCACCATTGATCATCACCAGAAATCCTTCGGCAGTCCGCGGTCTTCTTCTACCTTAGGAAGTTTGGCCAGTTAACGATCAACGTGGCGTTGATGTGGTGCCTGCGCGGCGTCCACGTTAGCAGGGCCATTTACTTTTTAATAATAATAATAATAATATGGGAAAAAATAAAATAAAATTCAGAAATTCCTAGAAATTTCTAGAAATTTCCAAAAAATTGGATTGAGCCACATTCAACTGGTCAATCATATCTTTGGGATTTTTTTTATTCCTTTGGAAAATAACGATTTTACCCCTTAAAGGTAAATTGTTTCTGAAAATTCTAAGAAATTGCCAAAAAAAAAATGCCAAAAATTGGGGAATGGCCACAGTCAACTGGCCAACCCTATTTTTGAGTTTTCGCACTCCAAATCTTTTGAAAAATAATGATTTTACTCCTTAAGGATTATTCAAATTCTCGAAAATCTTGAAAAATGTCGAAAACTAGGAATTGTGCCATTTCAGCTGGCCAATCCTATTTTTCTCATTTTGGACTCTCGATTCCTTCAAAAATGACGATTTTGCCCTTTCTGGCAAATCGTCCTCGATTTTGTCGAAATTACAATTTTGCCCTTCATGAGCGAATCACTTTCAAATCACTCTTGAGCCTCTTCTTACGCTTTGAATGTCCCTTCTCTAAGCCAATATGTAGGGGTGAACATGGTTTCAGGGTAGAATTGAGAACCGAAGAATCGAACCAATTGTTCCGGTCCGGTTCCAGGTTCTACTAATATAGGGTCCGGTTCCCGATTCCGCATTTTGAGGAAGCGCCAGTTCCGATTCTGGTTCTCTATGGAATCGAATCGGAATCGAAATCGGTATTTTTAAATCCTAAATTTTTGTTTATATTTTCTAATTTCTATTCTTCTCCACCCTAAAACCTAATGCAACGTAGCAGCCCGACAGTTTGGGAACGCACAATTGAGAGACTGAGAGCGACGATCTTCCATGCCCTCGAGCGGCCATCCCTTACCTCCGTCCTTTGGGCTCCGTCCCCTCCCTAGCCCTTCGACGACCATCCTTCCTTCGTCATCCGTCGCCTCCTCCTCAGTACCCACATCTCCGACGGCGTCTTGAACTTCCTTTTGCTCGACGGCGTCCAACTTGTCCTAATTTTAATTGCTCAAGTTCAGGTACTTTTATAGCTAGTTCAATTCCCCTTGATTTCGCTCGCTTTTCAACACCTCTTTTTGCTTTGTCTGTTGAAAACTTCATAAGATTCTATTTATATCAACTCTAAGGAACAAATCGTTGAGGGCAAGACTGTTGGTGCTTTGGTGAGTTGTTCAATGCTAATGAGCTGCAAAGATTTATTGGGAATTTCCTACCTCTTGTGGAAGTTCAACTCTCTTTAAGTTCTAATTGCTTCAGAAATATGAGCCAGGTTTCAATCTATCACAATTATAGTTATTAGTAATCTCATTTGCTGTTTATTTCATTGGGAAATTAGATTCGTTTAATGTATTGGGTGTTTTCACTTTCCAATTCACTGTGCCTGATATGCTTCTTTTTTTACAATGAACGGTCAATAGTTCAGGCTAAACCCCCTATTCTTTGTTGCATATAGTGTAGATCTGTTAGTAGTCTTTTCATAATTGGTGATTTTGTCTTGCCTGAAAATGCGAATATAATGTTAAACTAGGTAAAGACTGTTTAGCATACTTATCTTATGTTAATTGCATTTTGTAAGGACTTATCCAATAATCAGTTTGTGGGTTCCATTCCAGATAGTCTAGCAAGTTCAAGTTTGCAGCTTGTGTAAGTGTTTTCCCTTTGTTTTTTTTTTTAATCGAAGTTCTCCCTTTGTTATGTCTTGGTAAAATTTAAGCATTGTTTTTGAATTTAGAATATCAAAGGTGGATGCAACAATGCTAATTAACATATAAAAAAAAATAGATGTTGTGATCTACCTAGTGGTAGAGAATGAGTAGTGTTCGCGTAGGCCCAGAAGAGGTACTATGGATGCACTTCTCTTTCCTCCTTTATCAATATCTTGGATATCCAATTAAAGGCACCATAAGTAGGATCTGATGGACAAAGTGCTCTTTTTAGAATTTGAGAACTTTTTGAATGTTTGAATACACTTGTTTGTGAGAGAAATCATCCTCCGAGATGAAATGATACTACATTATGTTACTGCTTGTTCCCTTTATGTGCATTCCACCCTTTTTTTAAGTTTTGCAGAAGAGCATTTCGCCACAGGTTGTTTGCGATCATTATGTCCATTTTGGTGCTCTATGGGTATATGAATCTTGTGTGCATTTCCCAGAAGATGATCCATATCTTCTTGCGACATGACGTACACTAGAATAAGCAACCATGTGTCGCGACCCTCTCGAGCGCTACCTTCCTGATCTCTCGAGGGCTAATGAGCCACCCGATGTCGCCTGATCGAACGCGGGCCTCTCCCAAGGTCCATTACCCAATTCGCAACGGCTGGAAGTACGTGGTCGACCTTCGGTGCGGTCTGGTGACATGTGATATGTGTACATGCCAAGGAGTCGCCACCAATCGTTTCATGGAGGGTACGATCGGAAACCCTATAAAATAGTTGGGAACGATCTATTCGATTCTGCGAAAACCAGAGAAGTGGGATCGGGGACTTTGTTACGCCAACTGTCAGAGTTGACGCCCTTTCGGTATCTAAGTTGAATGATTTATCTAATCCTAAGATTTCATACAGTTGAGTGGGGGTACGAACCTAAATCTAGAAATTTATGTAGATAAAAGTGGATATCCTATCACTCACGATCAGTAAAAATAAATGCGCAAATCAAGGATTCAAAACATGCGGATAAATCACATGAAAGCAACATGGCATCTTTAATAAGGCCTTATCAGCCTAGAGAAGTATTAGTCAAGGCTTAGGAGTGGTTTGACATGATTCGCCCATGAGGGGCAAAATCGTAATTTTGAGAAATTTGGGGACAATTTGATTCAAAAGGGAAAATTTGTCATTTCAGATGAAATGAGTAGTCAAAAGATGATGAAAATGGGATTGGTGATCAAACCCTTGCATTTTCTATTTTTCGGGAATTTCCATAATTTTTCTGGAATTTAGAAGTGATTTTACCATTTGAGGGGTAAAATCGTCATTTTGGGCGAAGACGAGAAGTGAAAATCTCAAACATCAGGATTGGTCGACCACCTGACCCAAACCCTAATTTTAAGCAATTTTCAAGACTCGATTAGAATAGGAAAGACGATTTACCCTTTTGAGAGGTAAAATCGTTATTTTGAAGAAAAGACGAAACTCGGGAACCCAAGCAGAAGAATCGGTCACCTAACTGACCCTAATCCTTATCTTGACGTCCTCGACCCATCTTAAATACAAGGCTGAGGCGATTTGCCCCTAAAGGGCAAAGTCGTCAATTTTCAGAAGAACGGATAAGAAATCCCCAAAATAGGATTGACCAGTTGTCTATAGTCAATCCTCAATTTTTGGGGATTTCTGGAGTGTCTAAGAATTCCCCACAATTTTCCTATTTTTTTTTGGGATTTTCTAGCATTTTTTAGAATTTTTTAGAATTTTTTAGAATTTTTTTATTTTTAAAATCATTTTGGAATTTTTTTATTTATAAAATGTGATTCGGACCGGATCGGAACCCGGCCCAAACCCGGACCCGCACAGACCTATCCTTCAAAACGACGCCGTCCCGCGCTTTTTTATTTTTTTATTTTTCGGATTTAATCCGACGGTTCCTATTGAACCACGTGGCTATTCCACGACCACTGGATCAGCTTACTAAAGCCTACGGCCTAGATTAAAAGAAGACTCGACTAGGGCCGTCTGATTGATTTACCAAGATCTACGGTCAGGATTAGAAGCGTCCATCTTTACTAACCTAAACGACGCCGCTCGACCATTTACCTAAACGACGCCATTTCTGCACTTTTTATTTTCTGATTATAAAACCATTTTTGGATATTCCTAATTACTAATCAGACGGTCATTAAAAATTGGACTCGATTAATCTAGACCGTCCGATCTAATCCAGTTCAACCTAACAAACTAACGGTCGAGCTAACTCGACATCCACGTGGACTAACCACACTTCGCCACCTAAGACGCTGACTCGTTGACCTTCCACGTCAGCTTCGTCTTCAACCTCTCGACCCCGACGGAATGGATGACTGAGAATTCTCCGGCGCCGATGAACGGCCAAACTTAGACCGATTGACACGAGACTAGCGCCAATCAACTCGTAATGACCTCTAGTTTGACATATCTAAGAATTGAAGCATTTCATCCACAAAATCAAGAACATCATGCAGAATGCCGAGTACGGCCATGGGAGCTCAATCACGCAGTTCATACCAAACCATGGCAATTCAGTCACAAGATAACATCAATAGGAGCCTAGAACACTTACCTCAAGCTCTGATCGAGCTCGCACGGCCTAGATTTGGCTAGGCGTGGTTGGACAGTGGTCGGCTATGGCGGGAGGTTTGGAGACTCGATTCAAAGTGTTAAAGCGAAATCGATGCAAAATAGAGATACGATGA
Organism: Rhodomyrtus psidioides; assembly: GCA_021437785.1. Taxonomy (NCBI): domain Eukaryota; kingdom Viridiplantae; phylum Streptophyta; class Magnoliopsida; order Myrtales; family Myrtaceae; genus Rhodomyrtus; species Rhodomyrtus psidioides. Next base: position 3,020,008 of record JAILYB010000059.1, on the reverse strand, counting down.
TGGTCAGTGATGTATAGGGAACAAAACGCACACGCTAAATGCGAGAATGAACAAGAGATATGTGAATCGCCATTGATGCACAGTGAGAAACTCAGAAACGCGTCTCACCTGTTCTCGTGGTTTCAGGCGGCACGGCCGGCGGCGATCGCTTCCTGGCGCTCCAAGTGAACTTCCGGCGGTCTTCTTTGGCTTCGGTTTGGCCAGGGATGGCTTAACCAGCGCCTTGCAGTCGAGCTCAAGTTCTCGACAATGGGGGTCGGAGAACGAGCTCTCTCTCGCGTTTTTTTTCTCTCTCTCTCTCTCTCTCTCTTGGTTCTGTTAAACTTCCTCAACCGATTGAACCGACCTCCTCTTCTAGAAAGCCTCTAAAGACTATATATCCCTCTCCCAATTTTTGGCGCCGAATGGGGAGGGGGGGCAACTGACTTGAAATGGCACGTGCTTGGTCCAAACGGCGCCGGAGACGATGGGCAACTCCGTTAGGTCGAAATGGTTCCCCGGCGTGTGCAAACGGACATCCGATTTGGGCTACTCTGTGAAGTTTGACTTTCATGGCTGCCAGGACGTTGACTAATCGATTTCTTCCTCCTTCGGTGGCCATTGGTCGTGATTCTGGTTTCAATCGACGGGGAATGGCTTAAGGAACAAAACCCCTCCTCAAACTCCTCCAATCGTAGCCATTTTCATCTTCAATTTTGCGTTCAAAATCGAGCCTGGCACTGTTCATCTGCACGAGCTCTTGGGGGAGGAAGACGACACTGTAGTGAACCGGTTCGACCGGTCTGACCGGTTCGAACCGGTTCCGACTTGAAATTTTCAAAATTAACCCAAATCGGTGGGAAATTTTTGCAATTAAACCTCAGAATTGAACTTACGACCTGAATTTTATCCAAAAATGTGATTTTTTCCCCAAAGTTCATGTCAATTTCTACAAAAACCCCAAATTTACCCTTAATTGAAATTAGGCAAATCGTGAAATTGAAGGCTCAAATGATCAAAATGGACAAAACCACCTATGCCAATCGATTCAGAATGATGAAAAGCATTGGGCAGTGACTTCAATTTGCAATGGTAGTCCCTGAATTGAAAGTAATTTCAAATATGCCCAATTTCAAGGATTAAAATGCAATTAAGTATGCAATTTTGCCCAATTCATGCAATTGAGCAATTTATGCAGACAATTGGGCTAAATTGCAATGAGGGACGTATAGATTGAATGTCAAGATCCTAAAAAATGCCCAAATTACAAATTAAAAGACTCAATTGATATTTTTTTGTCAAATTCAATTATATGCGTAACAAAGGAACACATAAAATTGAATTTGAATTTGAATTTGGACTTTTTATGAGGTCAAAAAGAAAAAGAATTTAAAATAAAAATATTGACTATTTTTCCATATTTTTTTGACCTCGAATGTTATTTTTTTTTAATTTTCAAGTATTTTCCTATTTTCTAAAAATACTGAAAAATGCGAAAAATATGAAAAATTATTTTTTGGTCAAAAATGATTTCTTAGGCTTGGCCAAGGCCACCAAAGTTGGTTTTGTAATTTTTTGACTTTTTATGGATTTTTTTTTATGAATTTTCTAAGAATAAGCTAGAGAAGACTGATCCGAAATTAGGTGTCAACACCATGACAGAGAGTAATGTGAAATTTTGTTGAAGATTCAGCTTCCCAAACGCAGTCTTTTGGCTTTCTCAGTCATTTTCTTGTTTCAAAGCAAAATGGCAATAGCTAAACAGAGTCTTTGATCTGATATATGCTGACTCCTCTCATTGCTCCAGGTGTAGGAGCATGAACCAGTAATGCAGGCATTTAAGCTAATGCGGAAAAGAAGAATTGGAAGGATTCCTGTTATTGACAACAGCGGTAAAAAGGAAATGGGCAATATGAGCATAGGAGATATCCAATTCCTTTTGACTTCACCAAAGATCAATCATGACTGCAGGTTGATAACAATTTTGTTCATCTTAAAATTATTCTGATCAGCACGCTTGTAACCTTTATATTTTGCTAACAGTTATGTATGTTGTATAACAATATTGATGCGATGTAAAAATGATCATAAAAAAATCATTTCTCGCAGCTCCATTTGACTCTATATGAATGTCGAAGGCAAGTTATAGGGTACCATGGAACCGGATCCGAAACCTGTGACTGGGTAGGTTCCAGGTTCCAAGGTATACAAGGTAGGTTTTAGGTTCCGAAAAATGAGGAATATGTACTAACGGATAGGTTCTAGGTTCCAGGTGGAACCTACTCGAAACCCGGAACCGCTCACCCCTACCAATAGGATTATACTAGGAATGCCATGTTGATTTGATGCGATTTATCTGCATGTTCTGATTTCTTGATTTGCACACTTTATTCCATTAACGACATGAACTTCTGGATTTAAGATTCGCATCCCTACTCATCTGCATGAAATCTCAGGCTAGAAAATACGTTCAACTTAAGTACCGAAAGGACATCAATTGTGATAATTGGCGTAACTAAGTCCCTGATCCCATTTAATCGAATAGAAACTCCCGACTATTCGATAGGGTTTTTCAATCATACCCTCTAAGAAATGATTGATGGCGACTCCGAGGCATGCACACTGGTCGACCTCGATTATAACTCCTCTTTCATTGTGATTTGGGTAATGGGTCTTGGGAGAGGTCAGCGTCCGAAATCCTTAAGACAGCTGGACGACGACGATCCATTAGCCCTCAAGGGCATTTCGAGAGGGTTGCGACGCTCAGCGAAACGGTTGCTGCCGCAGTAGTTTCGATGCCATGTATGGACAAAATGCCCGAGGAGAGGTTGGAGAAGCCCGAGGAGTGTTTTAGGGAACGAAAATAAATTCATTGGCTTGTCGATTTGATGCATACTACTTTGTCACAATGAGCATATGGTTATCGTGGTTACATAGATGCTTTGCATACAATATCCTTAACTCAGGGTATCAATTAATCTTGCTATTGAATTGCCATCAACACTCATGATGACAAGCGTTAGGCCGAAGTCCTATCTTAGAGCTAGTGATTTCATTTACTGTTATTTTTCAGAAAATTAGTATGGAGTCACCACCACCTCCTATCTTGGAGACCTGCTGCGTATTGATGTCTTCAAAGATGAGCCCTTGAGGAATTTCGACGGGGCCTCCCGGTTTCCGCATGGGGGTCCGTTGTAGGTAATGGAGCCGAATCGCGGTGGAGCTGTCCTTTCGTAGCAGTACCCCGAACGTGCCCAATTTTGAATGTAGTGAAGAAAATAGAGTATGTTGTAAGTGTCTTGGGTGGTCTTTGTGATGCGTTGCGTGTACGCTTCCACATGCTAAGAAAAGAAAACAGAAAATAATGATAAGGACAAAAATAGAACGTGTTCACGGGTGACGTGCCTGAGATGTCACATATACGATGATGTCCGTCCGTCCGTCTTACCCCAAACCTGTTGCTCTAGTGAGGACGGCTCTCGCCTTAGTACGCCGATGGCCAGGGAGGAAAGGAGAAAAAGAAAAAGGAAAAAAATAAAATAAAAAAAATTCTAAGTATATTAATATTTTACTATAAAAAAAAAAAATCAACGGTCGAAATAGTCACATGCTCGTCAGCCGACCTAAAGTCCTTATTTGAGACGATTTCAGCCACTTCATGCATTTATTTAAGACAATTCGGTCCCTTATTTAAAATATAAAAAAAAAACGCCAAAAACTTTAAATTATGCTTGCAGTGATAAATTTACCCTAATTTTTTGGTGAAACCAAAATCTTCAAACTTGTACCATGTGGCACATTTATCCTAATTTTTTTTTGTGACACTAGAAATCATGTGACATATTTATCCCGAATTATTTTTCCGTGACACCAAAAATCCCAAACTTGTAGGTAGGTGGCATATTTATCGCATTTGTTTTGGTAAATACGTCACACATACATAAAATTTGATATTTTTGGTGTCACAAGAAAAAGTTTGGGCGTAAATATGTCACAACGATATTAAGTTTGGAGTAAATGTGTCATATGAGTACAAGTTTGGATTTTTTATGTCACAAAAAAGCTTTGATGAATTTGTCACAGTGGGCATAGTTTCTGATTTTTGGTGGTATTTTTCCTTTAAAATAAGAATTTCATGCCCTCATTTGAAAAAAAGAATGTACTTCAAGCTCTTATTTGAAATTTTTCCACCGAATTTTTATCATAATCTGCCACACGTTACTAAGATATTTCGACGTGCGGAGCTTGTATTTGGCCTTTTTTTCACCATATTTGTCCGCCAAGGTGCTATTCTTCATATTCTTTATCCATTATGTTGTTTTCGTTGGTAAAAGTGCGTATCGTGGATATACTACAAAATTCAATATATTTAAAAAGTACGCAGCAAAAACCAGATATGTTTCGCCTGGGAGATCACCAAGAGGGAGCCCAAGTCCGAACTTGTTAATATATCAAGTTTGAATTATTAGCTTAAGCTTTTGAACGAAATATGGTCTAATTGGATATATTGACGGGCTTAAACTTCGAGATTTGTGATCTTTCCAGGAGAAAGGTATCCTGCTTCTGATGCAAGCTCGATAACAATCGATATTAGTCGATGGTCATTTCCGAGTGATGGGTGTTGTGGTGTGACCATGCAGGCCCAGTGACAAACTACATATTTTAATGCAAAAGGATATCTTGATTAAGGGAGAGTAGACAACACTAAGCTCACATGTGAGTGGGGATTGTTAGGATATATGTGCGAATTGTCTTAAAGATATCCCATATCAAATGATTAATGTGGTATAAAACAGTTAATATTTATAATTAACCCATAACTTATTAACTTAAATTTTTGAACTAAAATGTGTCTAACTGAATATATTAACAAGCTTAGACATGAGCTTCCTCTTAGCAATCTCTCAAGATGAAGATATCGAACTTCTGCTACTCACTTCTCAACATAGTTCAAATTTAAATTTTATCTACTCAAAAAAATATCAAGTCTTTGTAGAGGACATAGACTTTGGCACTATGTCATTGGTGATATTCATGCGCCCGTTAAGACTACAAAGGACATTGCGGATAAATCTTGGCGAATGATTGGAGAATTGGAATGTGATGAGACTAGCTGACCAATATTTGGATAGAACTTTTGACCTTGCAACGGGCGTTTAGATTGAAGGTATGTAGAGAAAGAACCAACACCAGAAAAGTAAACCACTAAGTCTGGTTCGGGCCCCACAGAAATATCAAAGGCAAGTAGACACTGAAAAGATACTTCATGGTTAGTCTACAAGATGCTCAGACTCATTATTGACGTCTAAAATTCATTCACAATGTTAACCAATCTCGACAGGCAGTCCCCGTCCGCTAATTCATTTTACACCTTTGAGGAGCAAAATCTTGGAAAGAGGGATGGAGGGATTAAGCTAACAAAACCATATCAGCAAGGTCAACTCTACCTCTGAAAAGCCAGTCTGGATCTATATGGTACAAACTGACCTCTTCCGACTAATTCACAAGAACTAACTGGCCAGTCTGGTTTGCTGCAGAAACTACAATCTACCTAGAAATTAACATGCCTGTTGTAATTCTGATAAACTAAATCAAACTTGAGAATCGGATCTCTATTCACTTCTCATTCATTGTCATCAGCATTGGCCTTATCCTCAGCTTCCTCATCATCGTCGCCGTCATCCTCGTCGTCGGTCATATTATTTATGACCTCAGTAATAATATCCTTAATTTCTGCCTTTCTTTGCATCAAATCCACACCAAAGTGGGTACCTGAAGTTTGCATGCATTGCTGTTAGTCAAGTTTGTAACAGAAGATTATATAGCCTTCTCTGCATTAAAAAAAAAAAAATACCAAGTTGGCGGAGAATGTCAGATAAGGTTGCCTGCATCATAGAATACATAAATGAGGTTGGAAAGCATCAAAAAGAGAAATATTTTAACAATGGAATAACAGATTTATAGACTAAACGTACAGTATTGAAGTCGACTTTCTTGAGAATATCTACGACAACAGCATGCATCTCTTCTCTGCTGGGTTCAGCTTTTGGCTTTTTGCTACTTTTGCCTTTCCCTAGTTCATGAACATAAACACCATTAATTACATTTCATTAACTAGTTCTCAACTCTTAAAAGGGGCACAAAATGAAGTAAAGATAAAACACGCAGTAAAGAATGACTAGTAAACAACAAACCACAAATTTTTAGTACTGTCACAAAACAAGAAGAAATCAGATGAAATTCCCAACAGAAATGTTTTAGCAGACAATTACACTGCACACATTTAGACCATTTAACATACTTTTGATGACAATATATACTCAAGCAGAAGATCAAGATATAATGTTACCAAGAACATTCAACCAACAGAAGAAATGACAGCGATAATCGTTGCAAATACAGATATAGATGTTCATACTACCACATAAGAAAGAACTTCTACCAGCTAACTTTGCATATTCTCCCCCAGCGACAGACCCAAGATTTAAAGGGGGAATCCATACATAGTTTGTCTAAAAAGTGAAAAATTTGTAAGAATCGTTTTAATTAATGTCCAAAATATAAAAAAATTAATTATTGACACATAGCTTAGGTAACTCTGTTATAGTTTCATCGATCATATGACCAGCATATTCATCTTCACATTTTTTCTCTACCTTGATAAACTAGTCGTAACTGGAAAACGACCGTATTTATTCACGTAGATCACAAATTTTTATCATCTACCTTACAACTCTTGAACCAGGTTACAGAAGGCAAACATATTTACCTCGATCCTTGACTGAAGCCTCTGTTGAGGGTTTGGTATACTGTTTCTTGCTCGAGGTTTTCGCCTTTGAGGAAACACTTTGGTTGTTTTGATTGCTCTTTTCAACCTTTTGCTTCTTCGACATGGATCCTTCTGACTTAGAAAGTGATTTTTTACTACCGACCCCATCTACGGTACTCTTCTTTGAGGCCGAGGTGGATGATTTCTTGGCAGATTTTGCAGGAGTGACCATTTTGGCAGACTCAGAGGTATCATTGGTTTTGGACACCGAGCTATCCTTCGATTTTTTCCCGGATGAACTTTTCGACACTGGCTCCTTCAGTGTATCATCTTCCTCTGACTTGCTCTTCTCATCACCACTCTCCTCTTTAGACACCATATCATCATCACTGTTAGCATCAGAACTGTCCTTGACTTGCTTATTGTCACCTTTATCATCATCGTCCTCTTCTGAAGAAATCTCCAATGACTTCTTCTCAGAGTCAGGTGCTTGTTTTTGTTTCTACAGCAAATGATAACGGAACAAAGATTTCAAGTATCAAAAGGAGAAAAGGTAAGAGGGTGGTACTAGACAAAACAAAACGCTTAAAGCACCAACAGCAATCAAATCAATCCCAAGCAGAAATGACCTTTATATTTTTAATGCTCTGTGATAGTAAAAGATCCTGCTGGCACATTATTTTCTTTTTGGCCAAATCTTGAAGTTACATTCCCAGTGTTTTCTAGGTCTCTTTTTCAGGGGAAGAGACGACACAAACAGGCAATTTGCAACACACAGCGGAGTTACTGAACTGGAATAAAATCGAATGCTTTTTAAATCTGATGTACTTTGTCTCTCCCTAAACCAGGCTATTCATGTTGATGTCCCTATCATTTCTTGTAACTGTCGAAAGATGAAAATTAGATCAAGAATCATAGGTGTTGGGTGAAATAAACAGACAGAATCTGGCCATATGAGAGTGAAGGTAAACTGAGGATGGCTAAACAGAGAAGCAACATCAGTAAGCTTAGTATATTTTAAGCAATCACACAATATAAACTTTAAAAAAAAAGGGAATGAAAAGTTGTGACATTAAGTGAATAAAAAATAATGCTACTTGGTAAAAATGACAGGTCTAGAATGGTACTCAAAAGAATACCAGCAAAAGAGAGGAAAAGACACCTTTTCTGTCATCGTACTGGATGCTTCTCCAGGAACTAAAGTTTTGCTTGGTGCGATCCTCCTCTTACGCTTTTGGCCCTTCTCAATCAACATGAGACCAATACAAATCCTCATCAAGAAGAATTAAATACAAAAGATAGACACACAAAAGCAACATGCATGATACTAGTACCTGTTCCTTGTCAGCAAGCAAAACATCAGTAGTAGAATGTGGTGATTCCAGAAATTCCAACAACTTTGCAGAAAGCTCCTCCTGGAAATTGCCCAATCCGGTATGGAAGGAAAAATACGTATCAAACAGGAAGCTGCAAACAAAATCGTTTGTATAATCACATACCTTCTTCACAGCTGCCTTATTTATCGGAATGTTGAGCACATCACAGAAGTCAATCAACTTATCTTTGACACATTTGTCGAGTTTTTCCTTCACTTTAGCTCTCTGTTTTTCCTGCTAGAGGGAAGAAAAAAGAATCGAAAGGGAAGCTCTACGCTCCTTCAAATGTACATTCATAACATCTTCCCAAATAATATGAGAATGCATACTCAGAGAAAATCTCTAAAAAAATCCATATCTCCTAGGGTCACTAAACAAGCCAACATGATTCAATGTACGTAGGTGCAAAAGACTACAACCCGGAAGGCTCTGAAAAGGCATATACCTGATTCTCAGTCCACACATAGCCAGAAAACTGGCCTATGTTTCTCTTCAAGCTGTGCACCTGCATATAATACACCATGTGTGATGTCAAGTGACAGAGTTAATGGCTAAAGGTGCTGTCAATATTCTTCAGAATACAATAATTATGATCAGAATACCAAACAGCAGTACACTCAACACAGAAAAATTGTACAGAACTCGATCGACATGACAAGAGGCATTCGTCTCACGAACCCTTTGGAAATACACTTATGACCTACATGTGCTCCCCAAATTTCATGGAACACCTTTTGGACTCTCCTTTTCAAGTTTTTCTTATCCTTTTAAATAACAACTGGGAGGTTTCCTAGGAGATTTTCCTTTTTCAAACGAATCTTTGAAGGGCTCTTGCAGTGAAGAGGGTTGCATTCACAAAAAGGATGAGAAATAATTGTTCAAAAACTGAAGGAACCAGGTGCAAACTTGAAGACCCATGGTTAGGAAATCTTGTGTCCGTTTGTTTGAAGTCAAGATTTCACCAAACTGAGAGAGCGGTTGGAAGACATAAATCGTCCCTCCCACTATGTAAATGCTCATTTAATCCCCTCAAGCAGACATCGGCCCTCCCACATCGTGAAACTCAGATTGTCCTCCTTCCCTCTCATGCATTCTGTTTTTCCTTCATGTTTTATTTTTTCAAGAGATCGACCATTTTCTCTTCTTCTTTCTTTGTTTGGTTTGATAGATCTGAGACGGATGAAAAACTTCATAAATTGGCAACAAAAATGAAAGTAGAAGGCTTCAGTACAAAATGAAAACAGCATTTTGATGTTGGATTGAAAAGGTGTGGAATCACCAAAAAGGTATTTTCACATTTTCACTTAACAATTGAAAACAGGAGTACCGCATTGGCCAGTTTTCATTCCTAATTGAAAATGAAAACACGAGAATTTAAGCCAAAGAGGCCTTACATATCCTAGAGAGATGTCAGCCTTCGGATTGTCTTGGAAGAATAACTTCAAGAACTGGCTGGACAATTTTGATTGCTGAATGCATGAGAAATAACAGCGGAATAGAAGTGCAGTCGAAATCCGGAGCTAAAGGATAGTGCAGTACACAGATCAACGTCTCTAACTCAATAATGCAGCTTTCTGCGAATTTGCTGAAACAAAAGTAATCTCAGACACCCCAATCATACAATAGCCTTCTCAAAGTCGCCATAGTTTTCTCTATAGTTGCTGAAAGAAAAGTCATCTTAGACACCCCTATCATACAAAAGCTGAAGGTGCAATTTGATAAACCCAAGGTTGATATTTTTTATTCAGCCTTTAAATCTTTACAAAGTATGTAATTGACTAAATTGGACTGCCAGATGATTGCGTGTGATATGAACCCACGGGAAGTAAAAATTTGCATGCAACATCCTAATGTGGTACACAATTCAATAGTAGTGAAACAGCCTATGATATATTTTGGTTAGTTAATTATAATTCTCAGCTGTAATCAAAGGAGTATCCTCCACCATGCCAGAGACAAAGACAGGTTTGTCAAATCACTGAGATACGAATGTTAACCAAATTTGTCCAAACCTATTTCCATACTGATGATCTAAGCAGCTGCGTTTGTCAATCAACGGAAGAACAAAACTATTTGTGCAAATTGGTACTCCATGATTCATGTGATTCCAGTAAACAACGACTAGACTAGGTTAGGACAACTCTTTGAGCCTCCATGTTTAACTGCATACCCTAAAAAATGTGGCACAAAAGAAATATAGCCAATATAATTAAATTAAAAGGTCACCTTAGCTTTCTTTCCGAAAAGTACTGAGTGAAGTATTTGCAGGTTGTCATCAGGTTTTCTCTTCGATAACTTGAATGCAACTGAAATATTAAAAAATATCAGGAGAAAAAGGCGAGGCTGTTGCGAACAGAAGGCAATAAAATTTAATCAGTGCTGTCCACAAGGCTGAAGAGCAGTCACCAAGACAAGATAACAAAAACAAATGGAAGCAAGGAAAATTCAAGAGTTCCATAAGCATAAAGAAGAAAGTGTAAAGTCCATCTATTCGCAATAGAAACAAACAAGAACAAATCGCCAAAACTACGTGTCCAAAATTAACAAGAACTGCATTTACAACATTTATACATCTTCAGACCATGAACCCACTTTTGCTAGTTCGTGTTCAGAAATAATCAGTGCGCCAGCAGGCAGCAGCAACATCTAGGAGATCACTCTCATGATCTAATAACAAGCTGCAGCATTACCCTATGAAAATATTATCCATATCCTGTACTTTCCAAACCAACATCATGTTTCTATAGCTAAGTCCCTAGTACGCCACTCAATAAAGAAGCCTTTCTGGTGGTAAAAAGGCAAGAAATTGATCATGACTAGATGGATTATAATACGAGAGAACTGCATGACTGTCATTTGGCACCTAGGAAGCTCTCTGTCGGTCGAAGAAATAATTATCGCTTGCTACCGAGCAGGAGCAGCTAGCCTTCAGAAGTATTCCCTTTGGGTAACTTGCAAAACTTCAAAAGGCTAGGTTTCCGGAAAAGAAGCTTAAAAAACTCTGAAGAACCAAACGGTGCATCCTAGCCAAATGCTGGCTCTGATATTTGTTTCTCGGATGATCGTAATCTCAATTTCTATTTTGCTACTTCAAACCATAGAAATGCTCCAAAAATTGTGATGGAGGGTTCATGATCATGAAGGTGATACTTCTCCAAATTACTCGTAGTGACGGACCATTAGCTGTGCACTTTCAACAGAAATCAAATATGCAAAAGTCTATTAACAGAAGCTGAGGCCAGGCAATAGATGATACTCGCCATTACAACCCACAAGATGGTTGGATTTCAGCGAAAGTGATGCAAATACTCACACACGAATTGTTGGCAAAAATTATTTAGACCATAAAGCTTGGATGCAGACTCTCCATCCATAGAGACTACATCTAGCATGCAGATTTGTAAGGCACGGACACCACACAAAACCATCTCTGAGCCTTCACACAGCTCGCGACATCAAAATATGGAGGGTCGCATTCGTTGCACAACAAATCTAAGACAATAACCGGAAATAGTTAAAGACCATGGGCCTATGCAGACAATAAGCACAACTAAAAAACCCCCGTAAGAAAACTGTTAGGCGAAGAGGCAGCAGACGCACTGTAAAACTTGAAGAAACGATTAAAGCTGGAAACATTACCGTTCGGAATGTCCTTAAGCTGTGTACCACTACCCTGAAATACGAGCAAGCCGTTAATAAAATGAGAAAGATTAAAAAAAAAAAAAATCCAAGCCTGCAGCTGCTCCAACAGTACCTTCTCGATGGATAAACCCTTGCTGGAGGGCGTCTTGACAAGGGCAGGAGCGGAATATCGCTCCACCGATCTCCTTTCTCTGGCGGGCCGCTCGATTCCGGGCGTCACCGAATCTCTCTTCGACTTCTTCGACTCGCTGTGTTTTCCCACGGAGCTTCCTCTTGGACTGTCTTCGCTTTCCTTCACTTCCTGGGCAGCATCCCCATCTTCCTCGGCCGCTTTCTCGTCGGAAGCATCGGCTTCGGGAGCGATCTCCGGGTCTTTCAGCTCCGTCTCTTCTTCCACCTTCGGTTCCTCCTCTAATTTTTGGGAGAGCTGGCCCTTGCCCTCGACGGGAGCCGCACCTTCGGGTTCCGCGGCATCGAGGGCTTCGGAGGCCATGGGGAGAAAATGGGGGGGGAAGGCACAAAAACCCTAGCGAGAGGTTTAGGCGTGGGTGGAGAAGGAGAAGCAGGGGCGGATCTGATCTGATCTGATCTGACGGGGCGAGAGCGAGAGCGAGAGCGAGGGAGCGATCGGCCGGGAGAGAGACTGCTGATTTGCGCGCGCGCGAAATGAAAGAGAGAAGAGGATTGGGGCGGGGGAGTTGGGAGGGGGATCTGACTGAAATTTTTCGGGGGAGAGGGCGGGCGGGCGGGCAGTATCCGCGAGTGGGCGGGGTTCAAAATGAGAAAAGCCGGAAGAAATTCATGTTCGCGACAGAGCGCTCTTTTCTTTTTCTTTTTCTTCGGATTCCGTTCCGCGCTTCCGCCTCGCATCTCTTTTCCACTCTTTTACTTCCAATTTTTCAAAACACTTTTCAGATTCCGCTCGCGAACGTAGAAATAACTTTGCGAATAATTACCATGCGTTTTGTTATGTTCCGACGTGTTTCGTTAATCTTTCTAAACTTTGAGATGAATAAGGATGTACGATTTGTATTTTCATGAAACTCTTTGTTTATAAAAAAAGAATAAGAAAATTTATGGTTACACGGTGCCCGAGTTGAGCAAAATTTAATGTTTAAACCATGCAAAAGCTAAGCTCTAATTCTACGAGCATATAAGCCAAATCTTGCCAAGTCTATCGCCGAATTAAGGGTGCAAAGCAGCTAAAAATCTACTTGTAAAAAGTGAAACAACGATTGCCACGTCTATATGTCAATCGGCACATTTTTACGTATGCAAAATTGGCAAAGCTTACATGTAGATCGCTCCATACAATGTCCAAGTGCAATCCTTGAATTTGGAGCTAAATAAATTAGAGAAAACTCGGGCATAAGTGATATAACCGATTCGGGCAATAACGAGAGAATTTGAGTGTTGTTGACATGCTTTCAAGTGCATCTCTTTTGTAAGCTTTGTAATGACATTCCCAAAAGTTAGGGGGGGGGTGACAAACGCATCTGTATGTGTTTGCACAAGAAAAGCAATTGTATATGTCGGCCTACTTCAGTTTATGCCATGGCCGCCCTGGATTCTTGGTTCGACCGAGCCGATCAGATGACACCTTCTTTTACAAGTTACCTTTTTTTTCAGTTTTTTTTTTTCGATGATGCAATAATTGCCCTAGTACCTTAAGATCAATAAGTGTGTTGTTGCGTGGCAAAACTTATAGCTTGGTTGTCCATCGAGGTACGTAATGTGATTGAACGAAGATAGGTTAGCATTATTTTGTTGTTGTCACGAGAGAAATGTAAATTGGGCTTTTCAGTAGCCAAAAAGCTAAGTTGGAACTCTGTTTTGATGTTTTGTGAATGGCTCGAGAAAGACTCTTGACTCTCACCACCACCTTCAGAAACCACCGACTCTTGAGCTCTCTTGCTAAGTCGTTTCATGGGCTGGCCATTCTTCAACAGTAACAACTTAAAAGAAGATTGATTGCTAAAAACGAATCTCATGTCAGGATTGGATTGTTGAATGTGCGTATTGATCCAGAATGGGCCAATTCGAGTCGGATCATTTTCGACGAAATTCAAGCCCGACCCGACATGTTCGTTTGACGGGCCTGCGGGGAGGACACTACGCATTTGCTAAAAATGTGAGAAACCTTAATTGCGTCGGTTGGAAAATGAGCAAAGATCTAAGAATGGCGACGTCATTGTCTGTGTATCATCAAAGTCAGCTCCGTGTCTCATTCGCTTTGCTGTCGAAAGGACAGGGGGAGGGGATGACCAAGCCCCACGTGTCGAATCCAGTCCATGCAAAATCTCTCCGTTTTGCTCACTCGTTAGAAGAACCGCAACGAGACTCCACTTTTGGAAATCGAGGAGGAGAATGGACATCATCTCTGTGGCCTCCTTCGTATTCCTCTTCTTCACGGGACGAGCCGTGGATTTGATCCACGCGTTCCTGAACAGCACTCTCCCTCCCGTCGCTATCGGCGCCCTCCTCTTCATCCTCCCGCCCTACCTCTTCCTCAAGCTCCTCCTCTTCGCCTTCCGCTCCGCCTTCAGCGAGGACGTCGCCGGCAAAGTCGTCCTCATCACCGGAGCTTCCTCCGGCATCGGCGAGGTTTTGTCTCTTCTCTTCGCCCTCTCGTTTCGAGTTTTTCCTTTTGTTTCGGTACAAGTGATGTGATGTAGTGGATTGTTATAGCATCTCGAGTATGGGCGATTTGGTTCGGTACAAGTCATGTGTAAAATTACTAATACGAATGCTCTGTGACTTAATCCCGTGAATTAAGCACCTCGCATACTCGTATGCGAAGAGAGGGGCGTGCTTGGCGCTGGTTGCGAGAAGGGAGAACCGCTTGAGAGATGTTGCCGACATTGCTTATCAATTGGGCTCTCCTGATGTGGTCGTCATCCAGGGAGATGTGTCCAGTGCCGAAGATTGCCAGAGGTTCGTCGGTCGAACGATAGACCATTTTGGCCGCCGTAAGCACGTCACTGTTCACAATATCTTTTCATTTGTAATGATGTGTTAATCATTGGGCTAAAATTAGCACCACGATTTGATGTCATCTGGTTCGTGTCGGGACAGTGGATCACCTGGTGACAAATGCTGGGATAGCCACCATGTGCATGTTTGAGGACTGCCCTGACGTCACTAAGCTCCGCCCTGCATTGGTATAAGTTGTATCTCATATAAGTCCATTGGTTGATCTCCTTTGCTGATTGAATTGCACTGAAGTGAAGACATTTTCAACCATTGATCCTGCAATAAATAGCGCAGATTTTTCTGCAAACAAAAAGAGGATTTGGGAATTGGGTACTTAGATCTGATAAGCTTGCCTTTGATGGGTGACTTATGAAGGACATCAATTTCTGGGGTTCGGCGTATAGCAGTTACCTTGCTCTTCCCTATCTGAAGAAAAGCAGAGGAAAGATTGTAGCGATAGCTTCGGCAGCCGGGTGGCTTCCAGTCCCAAGAATGTCCGTCTACAATGTAAGTCACTGACTAATTAGGATGGCAAGATCACTTCATGTGCATTCCTCAGTCGGTCGAATTATAGTTAATTGTTAAGATATAGCCATTTCCTATCACTCATCACTTGAATCGTCGTCACTACCCGCTTCTTGATTTGATTTTGGAGTTTCTTTGCCATGACAATGAGAAAGGTAACGTCTCCTTAGTGGGTGCTCAACACTGAACTGAAATAGCTCTTGTGGAATTTGGGAATTCATTAGGAAGGTTGTGATTTTGATTGTTCTAATCTAGTGGATCTCCCCAGGCAAGCAAGGCAGCCGTAATCAGCTTCTACGAGACATTGAGGACAGAATTGGGATCAGATGTTACCATAACCATTGTGACTCCAGGTTTGATTGAATCGGAAATGACTCGAGGAAAGTTCCTTTCGAAAGAAGGTCGCATGGTTTTGGATCCTCAACTGAGAGATGTAAGGCTTTCTCGTGTACAATCACAGAGTATATATACGTGATATAAGATATTTTCGCAGTTTCTATCAGTATCTCGCCTCAACGAGACTAGCACGGGAGAAGTATTTACCTTCTCATGAAATCGATTCTATTTGATTAATCAAAGTTCAATCACTGTGTCATTATTATGTGCATCAACTGCTCAAAATGGCTAATGTTAGTGGGTATCCATGTCATTATTTAGGTGCAAGTGGGGGTGATGCCGATAAGGTCGGTGGAAGCGGCGGCAGAGGAAATAGTGAAAGGGGCATGCCGCGGAGACAACTACTTGACGGAACCAGCGTGGGTGAAGTCAACCTTCTACTGGAAGGTGTTTTGCCCCGAGGTGATTGAAGGGTGCAACCGGTTGTTGTTGGTGGCCGGAACTGAGAGCTCAGAGAAGAATGCACTCAACCTCAAAATATTGGAGCTAACTGGGTTAAAGAGATTCGTGTATCCTCCGTCTGTCCAGTTGCCGGACCTTGCCGAAAGAAGTTGCTAGAACAGGTCATTGGCCATGGCATCCAACATGTGGACAAGATTAGATTAAGCGTTTAAAGGCATACAAAGTCAACTCATGTCTATGAGTTCAGGATTTAGGTCATGTATACAAATCTTGGTCATGACTCGTAATAGCTTAGCTGTTCGTGGACAACAAATAAACATGCCTTTACTCCTGGCGGAGAAGGCTTATGTGTACGTAACCAACCACAAACTTATGACAGCTCGCGTGTGCTGAAGTTTTTGGTTTTGGCGCATTGGTCTTGGTCTGCCATGGAATTTCTTTTCTTCATGGAATTCAGACAACTTCCCTAATCCTTCAAATTACATTCGGTCAATGTATGGAATAAATTTTTGGGTTAATATCACGAAAAATCTTATATTAGTACGTCTGTGATAAATTTAACTCAATTTTTTTTAATCATCGAAAATCTCAAATCGGTGCAAATGTGATAAATTTACTCCGAACTGTTTTTTGACTACCAAAAATTTGAAATTGGTACCTCTATAATAAATTTACTTCAAATTATTTGATCACCAAAAATACTCATATTGGTATACATGTGATAAATTTACATGTTTTCGTTAAATCCAAGTTAATACTATGAATTCCAGACTGATACATCTGTGACAAAAGAGAGTAAAAATCCTAAATTGGTACACCCGTCAGCTGCCACATGTCATTCAAATCAACAATTTCATGACAAAATTTAAAAAACTAAAAGAGAATAAATTTATCACATGTGTATCAATTTAGTTTGGAGTCTTTTATGGTAAAAAAAGGAGCACGGTTAATTTGTCACTGTTTACTAGTTTGGGGTTATTTGTGGTCAAAAAATAGTTTAGGGTAAATTTATCATAGGTATATCGGGTTGAAATTTTTCATGGTATTAACACTAAATTTTTTGGTTACTTATTTGTAAAAATTGTGAAATTTAAGTTTACCTTCACGATTAAATTGAACCAAATGACTCATTTATCACATATTCACAGAGTTTTTATCTATTACTTTTGTTACTAAGGTCGCATTGAATACATTAGAGAGTATACGAGTATTATTATCATCTTCAAATCATATTTTTCATCTTCCTCTATGGTGAAGCATGTCTTACCCGTTTAATTGTGCTACTGGAACTATGCTTAACAAATTCCTCTATGCAATAAGGCAACAGTTGCTGGGTAATATGTTAACGTAATCTAATAAGATCAATCTCGGAACAAGTAGATCAATTCGAATAATATGCACAGGAACTAAAATAAACAAAAAAATTACGGTGAAATTTTCCTTAACCAGGTGTATATCAACTAAATGAAACTAAGCCAAATCTAATGCTAACATTTAAAAGTCTAATTATTTCTTCCCTTTGGGAGCATACAATCATCTTGCGGATACCCTAATAATCAAAGTTTAGGATCGGGGATTGAAAATTACTTAAATCAATCATGGAATTAATCTTTTCAACTTTTACCAATCGAATTACAAGATTGGAGATTGAAAATTACGAGAATAAATTTTTGCACAAATTACCCCATAGCATTTTAATTTACATCGATGAAGTGAAAGGCATTTTTTTTAAGAGAGAAAAAAATTCTGAGGAAAAAGATGAGAAAATTCTTTTCATTCTCCGGCCTAGGCCTACTATAGAATTACCATCTTTGTTTGTTCTCTCTAGTTCTCCAAGTAAGTATTTCTATGGAGATAATGAAGGGGAATTACGGTCTCAAAGAGTAACTATCTGCTATTCAACCTGCTCTGGATGACTTGAGGTTGAAGAAAAACGAAAGAATGAAGAAATTTTCTGAGACACAACATAAGTGCAGAGACGGCAGGCAATGAACTATCTATTGACTCTGCTTCTCTGCAAGTTAATGAACGTGATTAGACATTAAACATGTCGGCGGAACTCAAATCACACTTGTGGGAGCTCCGAAATGAGAAGATATATACCATTTCTTTTCTCTATATCCATTTTTGTTAAACCAATGAGAAAAATTGGGACACTACAAAAAAAATAGCGATTTAGCCACGAGCATTTAGCGACGAGCTAATTTTCGTCTCTAATTTGTGACAAAAATAGCGACGACAAGGAAGTTCGTCGCTATTTACGATGAAAATAGTGACGGAAAAATCCCTCACAAATTTTGCGATGAATTTTGCGACGAACAAATATTTGTAGCTAATTAGTGACGAAATTAGCGACGAACAAGGAATTTGTAGCTAAATTAGAGACGAAAAATTACTTTCGTCACTAAATTGCGATGAACTTAGAGACGAAAGAACATTCCGTCGCTAATTTAGTGACGAATGTACAATTCCGTCGCTAAATGACCAAAAAGTGAAAAAGAAAGAAATAATTTAGCGACGAGGATCATTGTTCGTCGCTAAATTGTCACAAACAATGTTATTCGTGACTAAAAATTATTTTTTTAATTTAAATTGTTATTTGGTTTTTGGTCCATTTAGCGACGACTAAGACTATTCGTCGCTAATTTAGCGACGAAAATTAGCGTTCGTCGCTTTAATTATTTGGTTTTTTGGTCAAATTAGCGACGAACAGTATTTTTCGTAGCTAATTTGACGAAAAATAAAATAAAAAGAACTTATTAGCGACGAAACCCTTTGTTCGTCGCTAATTTAGTGTTTCTTTTGTATTTAGTTTTGTATTTGTTTTTTTGGTAAAATACAAATAAAAAACTAAATACAAAAGCGACGAAAACCCTTTTTATTTATTTATTTATTATGTAATTTTTCAATAGCGACGAAAATAATTGTTAATTCGTCGCTAATTGCTATCTTTAATTTATATTTTTTCAAGGTGTATTAGGACCCTTTTTATATTTATTACATATATAAAGTTGTGAACAAACAAAAAATGGAGATCAATTCTTTTGATAAAATATAACTTAGAAAAAAAAAATCGTCTTTGATGAGAGATACTAAATAGAGTAGAGTAAGGATCTATTCGAAAATGATTTACTTTGCATAATATTTGATTACCAAAAATATATATTGTAATTGTATTATCCACGAATAAGATAGATAAGATACTATAAGCGAATAAGAGATGTTGTAAATCAATTAATAAAGATTTCAAAAACATTAGAAGGATAAGTTTTTTAGCAAGGTACAGAATGTATCATCAAATATTCAAATGTGATTTTATAAGATGTAGTTTCGTTCAATATTAATAATGGGGATTCATAATATCACACGTTAATCAACCAAAGAAAGGTTCAATAAATAACTAAAAGAAAGATCGATTATTTGAAATCCTTTCTCTCTTCAAACAGTGAATGATATAAATAAGAAACGCTTATGACACATCGTTTAGCTTAGTTTATTTATGTTCTTTCTTAGATTATATTATTTTATATTAATCTACATTAATTCATTTTAAAAGAAAATAAAAATAGAGTGAATATTTTTTTGAAATTTAAAAATGAATATATTATTAATTAAGTAAAGATTACATTAATAAGCATAAATGAAGAGCGATCAATTTATTTATTTTTATTATCCTTGTTCCTGAATTAGAAAGCATTCCTTTTGGTCCTAGATAGCTTCTTTGAAAATGGTTTCTGCTTCTTCAGTGAATGCTTTAAAGAAGATATAATTTCTTGGAATTGAGGCTTATTTCTGTTATCTTTATTCCTGAATTAGAAAGCATTCCTTCTGTTTCATTATTTATGTGTAATCATTATTACACATTATACCATATCATTTGATCATTGTACTTTATCCCCTCTTTTTTTTTTTCAATATTTCTATGCTAGACTCATTATACCTTATCTTTTGTAGGGAGGAAGGGATCCATAGAGTTTTTATGTCCAAATTAAGGTCACGTCTCAGCTTGTTTATATCATTCACTGTTTATATAGATCGTGGGCTCCATTCTCAGCTTGTTTCATCTTATTCATTTTGTTTCGTTGCTAATTTAATGAATTCTTTTGAATTATATATGATATATTTTCTTGCTAATTTTGAGAAGCTTTAAATTTTTTGTTAAAAATGTATTGAATTTTATGCACTCGGTCTGGTTCATCACCCTAAAGTAGAGAAAAAAAATGAGATTTGGTTCGTGACGCGGAGAGTTGGCCCCCGGCCCAACTCGGAGGTCACGAACCAAATCTTTTTAGGGGAATCAAATCTTTATAGGGGTGCGAACAGATCCATGAGGGTTCGGGGGCTTCGCCCCCGAGAATTTTTTTTTTTTGCTCTATTTATGCTGCGGCTAGGATTTATTTTGACGTATCTAATTAATTTAACGAATTATTTATTTTTATTTTTATTTTTATTTTTATTTTTAGTGACGAACATCTCTTTTCGTCGCTGAATCAGCAACGACATTTGTTGATCGTTGCCAATTCAGCGACGACCTTCGAAGGTCGTCGCTGAATTTGACTTTCTCGCTCCTCCAAAAACTCGGCGCTAAAATTTTGGCTTCGAACCTGCTTCCCGCTCCTATATATTGCTCCCTCGCGCCCCTTCTTCTTCTACCTCCTCCCTAAGCTCTCTGCCTCCTCCTCCTCTTCACTCTCTCCTTGTCTCCTTAAACTTCGCTCTCCTCTGAGACGGCCGTGGCTCCGGCTCCACGTTGAAGATGATGCGGCCGGAAGACGCCGCCACTGCCTCCACCACTGGCCTCCACCCTTCGGGCGGGACTGCACCTGGACCCCCGTGGAGCCACACATCGACGTCAGCTGTGGCGGAAACGGCCTGCTCCGGCTCCACCGTGGTCGATCGTTGGGCGGCGGTCGACGACGCCTCCTCCGAGACGGCCGTGGCTCCGCTCCACGTTGAAGATGATGCGGCCGGAAGACGCCGCCACTGCCTCCACCACTAGCCTCCCCCCTTCGGGCGGGACTGCACTGGACCCGTGGAGCCACCCACCAACGTCAGCTACGGCGGAAACGGCCAGCTCCAGCTCCACCGTGGTCGATCGCCGGGCGGCGGTCGATGACACCTCCTCCGAGCGAGAGGAGCAGGGCCTCACCAACGCCCACATCGCTGCCGGTCTCGCTTCCTTGTGACTCCGTGCACATTTCGAGGCTCCGGTCGCTGAGGAACGAGGCGGAGCATTTAAGAAGCTGGACGTAGAATTAGCTACAAGCAGCGACTGTTCGTCGCTAGAATTAGCTACGAACAGTGGCTGCTCGTAGCTAATTTTTCGTTAATTGGCTAAAAGTTCCGTTAAATCTAGCGACAGACACTGCTGTTCGTCGCTAAAATTAGCTACGAACGGAGCCTTTCGTCGCTAATTTCGGATGCGAACAGCGACGAATATGACGACGAATGTCTGTTCGTCGCTAATTTTAGCACGAACGGACCAATTTTTCGTCGCTAAATTTAGCGATGCCGAATTAGCTACAGATTTTTTCTCGTCCAAAATTCGTCGCCAAATCAATTTAGCGACGAATTTTTGCGAAATTCTCGTCGCTAATGTCGTGATTAATTGCGTATTTTTTTGTAGTGGGAAATAACTCAAATTAAACAAGTCTTTGATTTGAGTTGCAGTTGATCCACTTACAAAAGAGTGAACGACCAGATCAACATCGACCGTGCGCACACGTGCATGTCACATATGGTCAAAGTAGTTAATGAATTTTTTCACTTGTATATACTATTTATAGAATGTACGTTTAACATCACGTTTAACTTAAATATGCATATTGCCCAAACATGTGCAGATATAGCAAGCATGAAGGAGCGCTCCTATAGACATTTAACATCAGGTTTTGTTGGTGGTTTGTTTGTAAAAACAAACTAAGATGTGCCTTGTCCCACATCGAAAAGATGTGAGTGCGCACGTGGACTAAATTTGGCATAAATCAACAATTATCGTTATTTTCTAGTGAAACAATGCGACTGTTCACGAATGATTCTAACAATTTTTGAAAGGTTGCATCTATTCAATTATCGGTTATTTTCTAAGGCACTTTTGCAACCTTTCGAATGTTTTTGTCTTTTCGGAAAGAACTGCCGATTCATACATGAAAATGTATGATTGAATAAACTGTTTGGATACGAAGAATTGCATGAGAATTAACTACTTTTCGGACGCGAAAAGGTGTATTTGTTCTCGTTATATATTCAAGTGTTTTGTTCATTTTCAGAATCATCTTCACTTTTTCTTTCAATTTTCGTTCTTTGAACACAAGAGAAATACAACATTTGTCTCCAATTATTTCCTAGAGAGATCCTGAAGAAATATCAGAATTGCTATATACTATTCTCGTTGAGACTTTGTTGTATCTTGGAAGATATTTGCTGGAAACCATTAGCAACGTTGTGGGGCAAATAAATCCTTAAAAAGAGTGATTACACACCTCAAAGTCTGATTTTATTGTTCATCCCATTTCTGACGAAATTTCCCAACAAGTTTAACATCCATGAATAAGCGCTCCCATGCAAACCACTTCGATTTTCAAAATGTGTTGATATAACAATTTAAAAAAAAAAGGAAAATGCAAACTTCCCTTCTTATATAGTCATTTATAAACTGTCTGGTGGCAGTTGGGATTAGAATATTGTTACTAATAAAATGGTATGATAATTGGGTGTTTGGGGTGTTTTTAGCTCGACTGTGACTGTAATGATTTACTTTAAAGAAGGGTTTGAGACTTAGAAGAAGTCATTTTTTTGCATTTGAGACTTAGAATGAAGACGAGGCTTGATCTAATTTGGTGTTTTCAGCAAAGGCCTGCATAAGACCTAATCTGAAAAATATGATTACCTGATGAAAGTTCTACAAAGTTTCCCAAATAGTCTATTTATTGCTGATTGGAATAACACAGTGTGATGATTGCCACTATATGATGATTGCAACATACTCTTAAACTGGGCTTGATCTAATTATGATGAAATGGTTTGATACCGTGACTGTAACGATTCCGCTAGACTTAGAAGAGGTCATTTTCTGCATTTTTCGACCAATGAAGCCAAGGCTTGATATAATTCTGATAAAATGGTCTCATGGTTGGGTGTTTGGTTGTTTTTAGCTCGATTGTGATTGTAATGATTCTACTTCTTTTAATTTTGATAGTTGGGTGTTTTTTTAGCTTGAGTATGACTTTAATTATTCCACTTTAAAGAAGGATTTATAGGTTCTAGAAACAATAGTAGGGCCTGGCATGTTTCGGGATTAAGGATGGTCTAGTACGTCATATCATTACTGTTACTCAACTGCTGCAAGTGGGAGCGCACTTTGGATGGTTATATGACGTCATATTGACATCACTTGCCGCTCCAACAATTTGTCAAGGAACAATGGCGAACAGTGTAGCATATATTTGATTGGAGTATTTGTTGGGAGCACGCAGCAGAAATCCGATACTTTCACTTGGGTAGATCGCTAAGAGAGAACCCAAGTCCGAGCCCGTCAATATATCCAATTGGACCAATCTTCACTCAAAAGCCTCAAGTGTGTGTTAAGTTTGCTCCCCCTTAATCCAAGTATTCCTAACAATCTCCCCCTCACGCGTGTGAGCTCCAGTGTTAAATTTGCTTCCCTTAATCCAGGTATTCCTAACAATCTCCCCCTCACGTGTGTGAGCTTCAGTGTTAAATTTGCTCCCCCTTAATCCAAGTATTCCTAACAATCTCCCCTCACGTGTGAGCTCTAGTGTTAGGTTTGCTCCCCCTTAATCCAAGTATCCATCACGTGTAAGCTCCAGTGTTAAGTTTTTTTTTGGGTAAGGTAAGTTTGTATATACTTTTCAAGATGCTAGGTACAAAAGAACCGGCCACAGAAACCATGAACCAAAGTTGGCAGTGACATGCCAAGGTTGGTTCAACAGTGAACCGGGTGCAAAAACATCATCGCGTCGCGCGCTTAGACCAAAGTAGCCCAGACTGAGGCCCAACTAACAAAAGTAGTAGTCCTACTAAAAGGAAAAAAAGCCAAACATGCGGCAACAATTAGCAGTGGGAGGTGGTCAAAGTGTCGACCACTGGGAGGGGTACAGAGAAAAAACAACCGGTTAGAGTGGACAAGAAGGGCACAAGTCTGTCAACCCAGCAAGATCCGGGGCCAAAGTTGATGGAGAACAACAAAAAACCTACCCTCGAGAAGGGAAGCAGCTGGCCTGAGAAGAGAGGGGTAGACACAGGGGGTGTCCACCAGACCACGCAGAACGTCCATCCGCAGCAAGGTTGTAGCAGGAGGAAACATCCAAGACAAATAGGTACAATAAGGAGGCAGCCAAAGACAGTGGCCAACAAAAAAGG
Source organism: Rhodomyrtus psidioides (assembly GCA_021437785.1). Taxonomy (NCBI): domain Eukaryota; kingdom Viridiplantae; phylum Streptophyta; class Magnoliopsida; order Myrtales; family Myrtaceae; genus Rhodomyrtus; species Rhodomyrtus psidioides. The sequence continues at coordinate 2,995,564 of JAILYB010000059.1, read as the reverse complement.
AACCCAGCAGGGGCAGAAAGTAAAGCAACAAAGAAAGGAAAAAAAAGGAAGGCCAAACAACGACAAAAAAAAGGACCTGCATACCTGAATAAAAAGAGCCAAAAACAAGAAGGAGCGTCTAGGCCAAGCAGGAGAAGGACATGAAAGTAGCAGGCAAATGGGACATGGGGCCGGAGAGAGAGCCAAACCATCCACCCAAACAGCAACCAACGAGACCAAGAGAGACCACCAATGATCAGGCGACAGCATCAACGACAAGGAGACAGCAGGGAAGTAAGGTACCCGGCTGCAATGACCACACATATAACGCAGAAGTCGCATCAGAAAACAGACACAATTTGAAGAAAGTCTCCCCAAAGTGCGCCAATAGCTCAGCCATAAGGTACAATTGGTCCCAAGCATCAGGTGAGAGGCAGCAGGCGCAGAGTCCATCTCAAGACATAAAAGGCAGTATAACCAACAGCAGGGCAGTAGCAGAATTAACAACCTCCGGATGAAAACAAGACTGGGTCTGCTCAGTCTAGATATAAGTAACTGCGCGTTCATTGAATTAATTAGGGCAGCACAGATTGCAGTGAAAGGAGAGGGCTGTAGTAGGAAATCGCAGCAAGCCTTATCTTCCTTGTGACTCCTCCACCTCAGTAGTCTCGTGGTCTTGCAGCTAGGACAGAGTTGATGCATTAGGCCAACAGATTGCATAAAGAGGGTTATAATCACAAATTCTGATCGGTCTGACCAAAGATGCTAGGGGAGAGGCCCCAATTTCTTTGGATGCTCCTATTACGAGGATGGTCACGCACCCCCCCCCCCCCAATGCAACCGCTTTGTCCTTGACCAATTTTGTAAGATGCAGGATAAGTGCTGGTACGAAAAGCTTCTTGTCTCGGAAGAGTATATCATTCCTCTCTGTCCAAATGATATGGCACAGCGCCCCTAAGGAAAATCGAGCAATACGGTGTCCAAAAGATCGTCCGCCAATATTTTGTCTTGCCCAACGAATAAAGTTGTCCCACGTGCGGTTCCTCCATGTTAGATTACATCTATCCGCCCATAGAGTTGCTACTTCTCTTGTGACCGAACACTCAAAGAAGAGGTGGTTAACAGAGTCCGGTGTCGATCGGCAAAATGCACATGTAACATCATCTATTCTGTGATACTGAATTAACAACCTTTGTGTGGGTAACCGGTGATGCGTGGCCAACCACATAATGAAAGCATGACGAGGAGCTAATGCTTTGTCCCATAAAAAGGAATGCCAGTGTACAAGTTGTCCTTTGTGCCGGATAAGTTCCCAAGCCAAGGAGACAAAGAAGTCTCCTGAGCTATGGCCACACCATCTAAGTTTGTCCTCCCTCATGTCACGGAAGGTAGGTGCCGTTCCTAAGGAGGTAAGCAAGTCCTCCAAGACATGCGACGTTTCTCATTCAGAATAGAAGAAATCATATACCGATATATCACGCGGTATTCTAGCTCGATATATATCTCCATCCCCATATCGTAAGTGTAAGGGCCCCCGTTCATGCCAGTTATCAAACCAGAAGGATGTGGACTTGCCATTTCCCATTTCCCACTTGAATTGTAATCGAAAGTGAGGTCTAAGGTCTAGTATTTTCTTCCATGCCCAAAAGCAAAATGTCGGCCTTTTTGCGACCCAAAAATTTGTTTTCTTCAAGAAGGTTGAATGTATCCACTTGCACCACAGAGATTCCTTGTCCGTGAACAAAATCCATATGTGTTTAAGAGTCATGGCCTTGTTGCAATCCTGCAGCCGACGAATTCCCAACCCTCCCTCACTCTTGGGAAGGCAGATATTAATCCAAGATACTTTTGCTCCTCCGACACCTAAGTCCGGACCTTTCCATAAAAACTGTTTGAGGACGAGCTCAATTCTATTCAATACAGATTTGGGTAAAGTAAAGACAGCAGACCAAAAAACTTGAATAGATTAGAGTACAGACTTGACAAGTTGAAGACGCCCAGCATATGATAAAAATCTGTGAGCCCAAGATCGCGCTCTAGAAGTAACAGCATTAACCAAAGCATCGCAATCTGACTTACCAAGTCTCGACGATATGACGGGTACCCCCAAATACCGAAAAGGAAGAGTACCTTCCTGGAACCCGAGGAGCTGCCGAATTTGCTCCCTCAATGTACACGTTCCACCAGCCAAGAAGACCTCACTTTTGTTGGGGTTCGGCCTCAGCCCCGACCAAGTGGAAAAGAGGTCGAGCCCTTCCTTAAGTGACTGAATGGATGAGATGTTTCCTTCGGCAAACAGCAGGACATCATCAGTGAAAAAGAGGTGAGAAAGTTGAGTTTGTTTACATCTCCAATAATACTTGAAGCCGGATTGACATGTCTTCGAGTGTAGAATACCGGAGAATATCTCCATAATCAAAGTAAAGAGATAAGGGGAGATGGGATCTCCCTGTCTAATGCCTCTTTTGCTGGGGAAGAAGCCATGTAATTCGCCATTAATAGCAACCGAGAACCTTGGTGTAGAGACACATTCCATGATTAGTTTAACCATAGGGCCCGGAAACCGAAAGGCAAGTAAAACAGCCTCCAAGAAACTCCAGTCCACTGTATCGTAGGCCTTCTGAAAATCCACCTTGATTGCACACTTGGGAAGGTATGGGTTGTGGTGGAAATCAACAAATAATTCCTGCGCAAGCATAATGTTGTCGCTTATTCTCCTTCCTTTCACAAATGCCACCTGAGAAGGAGAGATAAGAGACGACAAGATAGAAGCAATCCGGTTGGCCAAGATTTTAGTGATACACTTATACAAAGTGTTACAACACGCTATGGGACGGAAATCATGCATGGCCATAGCATTTGGAGACTTAGGAACCAACGTTAAGATTGTGGTGTTGATTTCTTTAAGAAGTCTACCAGATCTAAAAAACTCCATGATAGCAGTTGTAATCGAATAACCAACGACATCCCAGGAGTCGATAAAGAATTCCACAATAAAGCCATCGGGTCCGTGGGCCTTACTCTTGGCAAGAGAGAAAAGAGTGCTCTTGATTTCCTCACTTGTAACCGGTTGGGAGAGGAATAAAATCTGCTCTTCATCCAACGTCTTGGTAATGTACTCCCGGATCTGAGTTATGTCAGGGACAGAATTGAACGAATCCCCATTCAAAAGGGCTGTGAAGTGGTCGACAATGTGGGTCAGAATCTGAATAGGTTCAGTTAAGACTTCCCCAGCAGGATCCGAGATTGAGAGGAAGCGATTATGTAGCCTCCTCTTGTTGACGAAGTGGTGAAAGTAGCTTGTGTTTGAGTCTCCTTCTTTCAACCATTTAATTCTGGATTTTTGCCGAAAGAATGACTCCTCTTGGAGCCGCAAAGTGGAGAAGTCCCTCAGAATTTGTGCTTCTCGGTCAACCAAGTTCTGATTTATAGGATCGTGCACTAAAGCATCTTGAATCGCATTAAGAGCCACTCTGGCTTGTTCAGTACAATTAGAGATATCAGAAAAAGAACTTCTATTCAGGTGTTTGAGTTTGCACTTCAAAAGTTTGAGTTTCCTACAAACAATGAACATTGGGGTGCCAATAAAAGGAGTAGCCCATACCTGGGAGACAATGTCCTTGTAAGAAGGGTGCGTGATCCAGTATTTAAAAAACTTAAAAGGTTTCTTGGAGGTTGGCATAGTCATTATCTTAACCACCATCGGCGTATGATCCGAAATCCCTGGCGCCAAGAAGGAAGCTTCAGAAAAGGAAAACAATTGTCTCCAAAGATCATTAACTAGTACCCGATCAATCTTTCGCTGTTTCCTTGCTGGTCCAGAAGAGGTGAACCACGTGAATCTGAATCCCACATAGCGAAGATCATCTAATCCCGCCTGATCTAAGCAATCACCAAACTCGTCAAAGGCTGGGATCCAAGGAGTAGAACTCCCAAACCTGTCCGAGTGATCTCTAATAGCATTAAAATCATCGGCCGCCACCCACGGCTCATCACAATTGCTAAAGTGCAGGAGTTCATTCCAAAGTGATCTTCTCGTACCGAAAGAGTGCTCCCCATAGACCACAGTAAAGAGGAAAGCTTTATCCATAACAGTCGATCGAAGGCGAGTATGTATAGCCTGGGCTGAGCATGATAGTAAAGAGAGTTCAATAGCTTGAGGGTCCCATCCAATCCAGATTCTACCACGAGGCGAATGCTCATAGTTAGCCATCCACCTCCAATCAGGCAGTAAGCTATTGGAAATGCTTGAAAAAGAAGACACTTTGATTTTCGTCTCCAGAATTCCAATGCAAGAAAGTGAGTTGCTTCTAGCAAAGTTCCTTATTTCAGCCTGTTTAAGAGGGCTAGCCAAGCCCCTAATGTTCCAGACTCCAAAAAACATATGTACAGTGTTGATGTAGTGTTACCGATGTTTCTTTGTAGCCTTCTTCTTCTTGGGCTTCCGGTTGCCATGCCTAGAAGATGAAGAGCTATTAACATCACTGTCTGAATTATTTTCCGGGTCAAGAGTACAAACCGTAGCACGGGATCTAGTGCGAGGTGGGGAGGGTGAGGAAGCTTCTCCTTCGAAATCACTACCATCTTTATCCACTGCATGCTCCTCAACTTCAGACTCAGCCGAGAGATTAGAGACAGAATGAGAGGATGCAGCCACAGAAAGAGGTTGTTGGTCAACCACAGTTTTGGACCTTGCAGCAGCTGGAACAGATCGGGATCTGAGCTGGGAGTACAGAGCAGGTCGTGTGGTCAAAATAGAGGGATTGGCAGCAGTGGAATGGTCATTAATTGCAGCAGAGCTACTTCTGGTGACAGGGGCAGCCCGAGCATTCTTGGCATGGAGGGCTGGCATCCTACTCTTATTGGCAGATGCAGTAGAGGTGGTCACCAGAGCTTTGAAAGACAGGATCTGCTCCCCTATTGCTGTGTTGGTAACCTTCGCTAGGACTTGTATAGAGATAGTGGGAGTCGTCAATACTCCATCAGCCGGACCTTTAGAGGTCTTAGTAGGGCAAGTCCAGGATTGAGCTGCGACCTGCATGACAGTATCCTTTAGTAAAGTCCCAGCAAGAGATGGAGACTCAGTTAAATTGGTGTTTTCTACAACATTCGCCACTGGAGGAAAATGCTGTTCTGTATTTGGTGTAGGGTATGTCCTCTTCCATATCTGCAGGTGGGCGAGTAGGGTCATTGACCATAGGAAGAATATCTCCAGTGTTAAGTTTGCTCCCATTTAATCCAAGTATCTCTATTTGACAAAAAAAAAAAAAAACTAAGTATCCCTCTACCCTAACATATCTCATATTGAATCTCCATCAAAGCTTATCGGGCCCGTATTGCTACACCACAATGCCACACTAGCCCGAAAATCGCATTGGTCACCAGATTCCTTTCTTGAGGTATCCACTAAACACCACCAGATTCCTTTCTTAAGATATCCACTAAACACTAGAGCAGATTGAAGGCCCACCAATCAATCATCGATTTTGATACCATTTGTTGGGAGCACGCAACAGAAGTCCGATACTTTCATCTGGGGAGATCGCCAATAGAGAGTCTAAGTCTGAGCCCGTCAATTTATCCAGTTGGACCCACATTCACTCAAAAGCTTAAGCCAATGAGTTATGAGCCAACTTGGATATATTAATTGCTCAACACCACATTAATTCTCTGATGCGGGACTTCTTTAACACAACTCACACATGCATCCTAACAGTAACACATGATACCGAGACAAATCATGGTCATGACTCGTAATAGCTTAGCTATTCATGGACAACAAATATAAACGTGCCTTTGCTCCTGGAGGAGAAGGCCGATGTGTGCATATGATATCACAATCTTATGATAAGCTCGTTTTTGTTGAAGTTCATGGTTTTGGTGAACTGGTCTGCCATGGGGGCATCTACTCTGCATGGAATTCGAAGGCTTTTCATAATCCTTCAAATTGCATGTGGAGCAAACATAGGATGAGGTTGCACAACAATTTACCGTTAAAGTCATTCAAATTACATCTGGTAATTTACTTCCCCCAAGAAATGATACAGTTTGTCAATTAATGTTTGAATGGACGACAATGTGAACCTTGGAAATATACCCCATGCCCTTCTAGAAATCCTCGGTAAGGAAAATTTTTCAAAAATTCTGAGACCTATTCAACTTTTATCAATTTAGTCCTAAATCTTTTCATGCTTTGCAAATTGAGTTCATTCGATCAATTTTGATCAGAAATTATTGATGTATACATCGATCGTCCTATGTTGCATGCCGGCATTAGCGTGGGTAATTTTTACTTAGTATTTGTTTATTCTATTATTATGTATTTTTTTCTTTTTCCATTTTACTTCTTACTTTTTGTTTCCTTTTCTTGTTTTTTTTCGTTTTTTCCTCCATTGGTCATCATTGGGTCTTATCGATGGCTGATAGAGGTCGCCGGCCTTGTGCGAGGGATGCTCGGCCTTAAGTTGGCGAACAAATTTCACTATGCGACAAGTTGCTGTGTAATATGTGGACATAACTAGTCTAATAAGATCACTCTCTGAACAAGTTGATCAATTTCATTTTTCGAGCAATATGGAGGGCAACTAAAATAAACAAAAATTTTACCATGAAATTTTTCTAAACCTTGTGTGTATGAACTAAATGAAATCGAGCCAAATCTAATACTAACATTTAAAAATCTAATTATCTAATGATAAGTATTGAGCTTTTAAATATCAATTCATCATGAAGGGGAAGGACAATTTCAAAGAGCATCTATTTGCTATACAATCTGTTCTGAATGACTTGAGGTTAAAGAAAAATGAAATAATGAAAGAATTTTCCGATACACGATTGCAGATTGCCCACATATGTGCAGAGATAACACATGCAATGGACTGTCTATGATTCTACTTCTCTACAAGCAATGAACACGATTGGACATTGAACGAGTCGACGAGACTCAAATCACACTTGCAGGAGCTACAAAATGAGAAGGTTTATACCATTTCTTTGGAAAAAGTACACCTGGAGTGCCTTAACTTTCATACGGTGTGCACTTAAGTGCCTTAACTTTCAACATGTGCACTTAAGTTCCTAATCAGAGTAAAAGTGTGCAATTGAGTGCTAACTCCGGCGAACAGTATACACGTGGATTTTCTTTGTATTTTTTAATAGTTTCTGAAAATCCACATGTACACTAAATATTAATAAAAACACTGTTCACCGGCGCCACGTCAGCATTTCCGGCGGCCACCTGACCTTTTCGGCGGCCACGTCAGCATAGGCACTTAAGTGAACACTTTTTAAAAGTTAACGCACTTAAGTGCACGCTTTGAAAGTTAAGGCACTTAAGTGCACACCGTACGAAAGTTAAGGCACTCCAGGTGTACTTTTCCCCTTTTCTTTTCTCTGTACTCATACATTGTTTCAAAAATGATCCGCTCATGAAGAGTGAACAACCATATCAAAACCAAAGTGTCAAAGTAGTGAATGGATTTTTTTTTTTACTTATTTTACACTAATCGTACAATGTATAATGTACGTTTAACATCAAGCGCTCCCGTGATGCTACTTAAGTATGTTTGATAAAAGCCATTTCGATTTATAAATTATGTTGATATACTATAAACAAAATTCGGCATGTAAACTTCCCTCTCTGATATAGTAATTTAAGAAGTGCCTCGGTGGCATTTGGGATTAGAATATTGTTGCTGATGTCGTTAGTTTTATTTATCACTATCGATGTTGAAATTATGTCTCGAGTTTTGAGTTCGAAGCGAAAATGTGAATATCTCGAATCGGATATTTTACGAACGTCCGAAATCGAGCAAGAATATAATAAAGGTGATGTGGATATCTTATGCAAGAAGATACGCTTCCGTTGGACTATGCTTAAAGATAATAACAAGAAAAAGAAAAAAAAAGGATAAGTCCAAAAGTGAAGATATCATCAGAAAGGAAAAGTTCAATCGTGGATATGAATCTGAATAATTTGATCAAATCTGGATTGTGCAAACCGACTTTTGCTGGCTTTGCTATATATCTATAAAAGCGACGAGCGCCGTGGCCGCAAGAATCTTTCGCCGTGAAATTACATCAAGTATATCAGTGTTTTAGCTGATTAAATCTCGGGGTTAGATTTGTATAATTCCTTCGTGAGATTGAGAGATTATTTCCTGAGAAATTATGGGGCTAAACACTTGTGGGTTATTGGATGTAACTGGGGCTTGTGAAACACTGTGAATTTTTGAGTGACTCGAGTGTGATCTGTAATCTCCGTGTATCGCTGGTTCTATAATGGAATTCGTTGCTGCTCTCCCCGTGGATGTAAATCTCTACGACTGAACTACGTACATCTGGTGTTCAATTTATTTTCTTGTTCTGTCTATTTATTGTTTGATCGCTTGTTTCACACAACAATTGATATAAGAGCAGGCTTGCTTGAGTTGAAGCGAATCGATGTCGATAGAAGAAACTAAAGTGAAAATCGCCAGATTTGATGGGAATGATTTTGGTTTCTGGAAGATGCAGATTGAAGATTATTTGTATCAGATGAAACTGCATGCACCCTTGTTTGGGGATAAGCCAAATACGATGAAACAAGCTGATTGAGAATTGATGGATAGACGAGTGATGGGTGTTATTCGGCCGACGTTGGCTCGTAACGTCGCATTTAATACCGTCAATGAGAATACCACTGCGGATTTGATGAAAGCCATGTTAGACATGTACGAGAAGCCCTCTGCAATCAATAAGGTCTATTTGATGCAACGTCTATTTAACTTGAAGATGAACGAAGGTGCGTCGGTTGCTAATCATATCAATGAATTCAATGTGATCGCTAGTCAATTGAGTTCGATTGATGTCGGCTTTGAAAATGAGGTATGTGCTTTAATTCTTTTATCCTCATTGCTTGATAGTTGGAATTGTTACTGATGTTAGTAATTCTTCTGGGTTAACAAGTTTGACGTTTGTTAGGATTCGAGACTTAATTCTGAGTGAAGATATTTGTAGAAGAGAATCTGGTGAATCTGTATCTACTACTTTAGTAGGTGAAAATAGAGGAAGATCTAGTACTCGTGTTAGCAGAAGTAGTATGAATTTGGATAGACGCAGTCAGTCTAGAATTGATGGTACTGTCTGTTGGAACTGTGGCAAGATGGTGCATCTTAGAAGGAATTGCTTTAAGCTGAAAAACGAAACGGGTAAGGGAATTAGACTTGAATCCGCAGATGATGTTACAGCAGTAGCTGAAAATTCTGATGGTGTCGATAGTGTCTTGTTTGTCACTGAAAATTTATCATTTAGTGGATGAATTATGGATCATGGTTGTTCTTTTCATGCTACACCAAATAGGAATTGGTTTGCTACTTATTAGTGCACAAATAGTAGTAAAGAGAAGTTGGGAACCAACGCTGAATGCGATGTTGTGGGTGTTGGTGATGTTAAAATCGGAATGCATTATGATATTGTGAGGACATTGACTGGGACATGTTTCAGAATTGAAAAAGAACTTAATTTCATTGGATACCCTAAATTCAGCTGGATGCAGGTATTCTTCACGAGGTAAAGTTTTGAAGATTGTTTGAAGTGCCTTGGTGATAACGAAGGGAATTAAGCATGGGGGCATGTATGAACTTCAAGGTGAGACATTGAAAAGTTTCGCTCCTGAAACGTCGACATCTGTTCAAGAGTCTAATGACTTCTCGAGGAAGGCCTGGGTGATTGTGCCGATGCACAAGTTTGATGCTGTTGTCAGGAATACACGGTCGAGAGTTTTGATCAGAACGAAGACTGGTAAGTCGATCAAGTATGTGCGAACTGACAATAGCATGGAGTCCTGTTCGAAGCTGGTAAATAAATTTTGCATGAAAAAAGACATAGTGAAACACCTCACTAGTGCTATTAAACCACAATAGTTTGCAGAATTGATGAGTAGAACGTTACTAGAGATGACCCGTAAAAATATCTCTAGTGTTGGTATGGCTAGGAGAATTCCAACTGATGCGCTTAGTATGATGAGCTACCTGGTAAACGGATCTCCATAGACTGCAATCGGATATCGGACTCCCGAAGAAGTGTGGTCAGGTAACATTGCTGATAATTCTATTTTTAGAATGTTTAGTTGCCCATATTATTATCGAGTTAGTGATGGTAAGCTCAATGTGATGGCAATGTGCATATTCTATGGCTATGCATGAGGTAAGCGGGACTATCGGTTGTGGTGCCTGAATATAAATTCACTTATTCGCAGTAGAGAAGTTACCTTTGACAAGTCTCCAGTACTTCTAGCTAGGAGTGATTGTGACAGTGTTAATGCAGATTTGGATGGTGTTCAGCTTGATATGGAGTTGCAACCAGAAACTCCATAGGTAGCGAATACTAGCGAAGTAATCGACATAAATGATGCTTGTAGCGAGGTGGAGCCTATAGAGCCAACAGTTGCTGTAATTGCTAATATTGACAAGGTATATATTTGATCTCTTGATAGATATGGAAGCAACGATGATTTTGCTTTATTTGTGATTAAGGAGTTTGTATTTGAAAGTCATTGTGAAACAGTTAGAGGTGGCAATATGGGTCACAAACCCATATTTGTATAAAATGGGTCAAATATGGGTCATTAAATTTTAAATGGTTCACTAAAAATGGGTCAACAATAGGTCACACTTAAATCAATTTTCGACCCATATTGACCCACTTTCGATCCATAAGGACAACATCTTTTCACAAGTTACAAATGATCTTGGGACCGGGGCTGGGTAACCAGGCCGGGGGCCGGGGGCCGAGGACCGGTCCCGGAGCCGGGGGTTGGGGCCGGGCCCCGGGACCGGGGCTGTGACAGAGGACGGGTCCCGGGGCCAGGTCACGGGACCATGACCGGGACCGAAGCCGGGGCAGGGTTCCGGGGCCTCGACTGGGGGTGGGGCCGGGATCGGGGGTTGGGGCCATGACAGGGGCCGGGTGCCGGGGTTGGGTCCCGGGATCGGGTCTCGGGGCCAGGGCCAAGACCGGGGCCAGGTCCCGGGGCTGGGTCCCGGGGCCAGGGCCGGGGCTGGGGCCGGGTCCCGAGATCGGGTCTCGGGGCCGGGACCGAGACCGGGTCCGGGTCCTAGGATCGAGTCTCGGGGCCGGGTCCCTAGGCCTGGTCCAGGGATGGGTCTCAGGGCTGGGGCCGAGACCTGGGCCGGGTCCCGGGGCTGGGGCCGGGATCAGGTTTCGGGGCCGCGGCCGCGGCCGGGATAGGGGAGGGGACTGGGGCTGGGGCTGGGACCGGGGCCTGGGCAGTATCCCGGGTCCCGGGAACGGTGCCGGTGCCCGGGCAGGGGCCCGGGCCGGGTCCTTGGGTAGGGTCCGGATCCGAGGCCGGATCGGAGGCCAGGTCCGGGGCCGGGGTAGGGTGCGGGGCTGGGTCCCGAGGCCGTGACCGGGGCTGGGGCAGGGTCTCGAGTTCCGAGCCGGGCCTGGTCCCCGGGGCCGAGGTCGTGACTGGGCCCGGGGCCAGGTCCCAGGGGCCGGGTCTCAGGATCGGGTCTCGGGCTGGGTCCCAGGATCGGGTCTCGGGGCCGGGTCCCGGGATTGGGTCTCGGGGCTGGAGCCGAGGCCAAGATCGGGGCTTGGGCCGGGTCTCGGGTTTTGGGCCGGGTCTCGGGTTTTGGGCCGGGCCTGGTCCCCGGGGCCAGGTCGGGGCTAGTGCAAGGTCCGCGGTCGGGAAATATTTTAGTAATATTGTTTTTTTATATTATTGTTGTGTTTTGATAATATGGGTCAAAACGGGTCGGGTTGGGTATGGGTCAGTCGCGGGTCGGGTTGGGTTTGGGTCATTAAATATGGGTCAATATGGGTCGGACCATATTCGACCCGACCCAACCCACCAATTTGCCACATCTAATGTGCATATTCTATGGCTATGCATGAGGTAAGCGGGGCTATTAGTTGTGGTGCCCGAATATAAATTCACTTGTTCGCAGTAGAGAAGTTACCTTTGACAAGTCTCCAGTACTTCTAGCTAGGAGTGATTGTGACAATGTTCATGCAGATTTGGATGGTGTTCAGCTTGATGTGGAGTTGCAACCAGAAACTCCATAGGTAGAGGATACTAGCGAAGTAATCGACATAAATGATGCTTGTAGCGACGTGGAGCCTATAGAGCCAACAATTGCTGTAATTGCTAATATTGACAAATATATATTCGATCTTTTGATAGATATGGAAACAACGATGATTTTGCTTTATTTGTGATTAAGGGGTTTGTATTTGAAAGTCATTGTGAAACAGTTAAAAGTGCATGTTCAGTTGGTGTTTTAATGAGGTCCTCAGTTATGACGAAGTTCAAGCGCGGCTTGGACTTGGATGATATCTGTGGCGGTTGAGCCCGTAGCAGATGAAGTTCGAAAATTTTTGCAAAGCAATTGTGACTTAGCTGAAACGTCGAGCCAAGGTGGATATTGTTGAAATTATATCTCGAGTTTTGAGCTCGAAGCGAAAATGTGAATATCTCGAATAGGATATTTTACGGATGTCCGAAATCGAGCAAGAATGTGGATATCTTACGCAAGAAGATACGCTTTTGACATTGGACTGTGCTTAAAGATAATAACAAGAGAAAAAACAAAAGATAAGTCCAAAAGTGAATATATCATCAGAAAGGACAAGTCCAACCGTGGATATGAATCTGAATAATTCGGTCAAACCTGGATTGTGCAAACCGACTTTTGCTGGCTTTGCTATATATCTATAAAAGCGACAAGCGCAGTGGCCGCAAGAATGATCGTGGAAGTGCCGAACTATCGAGTGCTTGAGAGAGATCTTTCGCCAAGAAATTATATCAAGTATTTTAGTGTTTTCGCCGATTAAATCTCAAGGTTAGATTTGTATAATTTCTTTGTGAGATTGAGAGATTATTTCGCGAGAAATTGTGGGGCTAAGCACTTGTGGGTTATTGGATGTAACTGGGGCTTGAGAAACACTGAGAGTGTTTGAGTGACTCGAGTGTGATCTATAATCTTCGTGTATCGCTCGTTCTATAGTGGAATTCGTTGTTTCTCTCCCCGTGAACGTATGTCTCTACGATCAAGTCACGTACATCTGGTGTTCGATTTATTTTCTTGTTCTGTCTATTTATTGTTTGATCGCTTGTTCCGCGTAATAATCGATATGGTTGGATCATGTCAACTTGTCTAACAACATAGATAAGACTTCCAAAAGTGAGAATTGATTACTCAGCAATTGTTGAGGGTTATTTGATTACTCAGCAAAAGTTGAGTTAGACACCCTCAACAAAAATTTCTATTTATGACCATCCTTTTTGCTACAATAATCAAACAGCATATGAACTGAATATACGTGAGGAGAGGGGGCGGATCGCGATGTCCTTAAGGCGGTATATGACGTGAGCTAGAGAAAGAAGCAGCAATGGCTGATATCCATGATAATGCTTAGTTGGTTTGGTTAAATTCTTGTTCCCATATCAAGACGAGCAAATCTCCAAGAATACAATCACAGATAAAGTAAAAAGACATGCATGCATGCATACATACATACATATACACACACTGGTCCCTTAAATTCTTCAAATAATGGGAGCACGAACAAATGTACATACAGGAGCCCTGCGTATGCCTACTATATTCGACGATTCATATCGATTTTCAGTATGTCAGAGCTAAACTCTTTTCGTTTGATAGGTTTCTTGCCAAATCGTGATGAAGAACACCGTTAATTACTTTGGATCAACAGAAGAAGAGCTTCACTGGGACTTGTATCGCTGCGTGATATGTCCGAGTTTCTTGAGGATGTGCCCTCTCACGATCTTGTCGTAAAGAAAAGCCGCCCCTTGACAGTTGGGAGCGACAAGCCACATCACGAACAGCAGCTTCGCGTCGTACCATATCGGTATCCTAAACAATGAGGCGAAGATGCAAATTGCCGGACACAGCCAGGCCATTGTCATAATATCAGCGATCACGGCATCGGAAAAGCATTCGTCAAATGAAAGAGGAGGTTACCATTGCAAAAGGGGTTGGAATAGCATCTCCATGAGGGTGAGAAACGAGTAGAGGATCCAGTAAGCGAGCCATTGCTCATTCTCTTCCGCGTTCATCGGTCTGCTCTCTATGGCCATTACCGATGCTTGTCTGCAATTCGTTTTCCACGCCCACTTATAAGTTCGTAAGTAGTCATTAGTTTCATGCTTTGTCTATTAAATTAGACATGGGACTAGGGCCGCAGCCAGGCTCCCGGGCCCTCGGGCCGGCCAAGGAAGCCCAGGCACAAAACATTAAAAATTGTAAATAATGTACATTTAAAAGTTGAAGAACACAATTGTTCACTAGGCACTCTATAAAGTCAAAAATTGATTAATGAAGAACCCGATTATTCAAATAGTGCCCAAATGCTAAGCATCGAGCTATCCTGAAATTTGGAGATTTCAAAGCAATCCTTTTTCAAGTTGACCCTATTATAATTGAATATTAGGATGAGAGCTAGAAAAACCTACGCGTTTTCTTAATAAAAGTAAATTATCGAGTTAGGCAAAAAAAAAATGCCATAGATTGGACCGGTTTAGTACGACATAAATCAATTCTCTAAATTCCGAGCCAGGAATTTATGCCGATCCTAGAAATTGTAGGCCTAGTCCGTTTAAGGTCAGCCTAGAAATATGCCTCCCAACTGAACATGACCCAATTTTCCTAACCGTCCGTTTGATAATTTGTGTCATTACTTCATTAATCAATTTGTGAATCCGCAATAACGTGCTTCGTATTAGTTACTTTAGACTAAGTAGTCTTGTTGATTCTGCTGTTTTTTCAATAACGAAATAATCAACAAGCATAGAGAGGGACTTGCTTACAAAGGGTACAGCAGCATGAGTACGGGTCTGAATGATTTTTTTTTTTTTTCCAACGATGCCAAGAAAAAACACAAGGAAGAAAGTAAGTGTTAGAGACGGTTACCGAAAAAACAAGAAGAAAAACCGTAAATAATCAATGTGGATTGACACGAGGGGGAGACGCGAGATTACCCGGCAAGCGCTCGGAAGTTTTTGTACGACGTCCACAACTGACCCATTTATACACTCTCGATCTCTCTATCTCTTCTTTCGTTCCTCGGCCGATTTCCGTGGTCGAGAAAGTTAGGAGCAGGACAGAGATGTGATTGTGGTGGTATGATTATGCATATATAGCGGGAGGGGAGATTGGCATCGGATTCTGCCTTAATCGAGTGAACAAAAGTAGCCCGCCAAGGTATATCAGCGCAGGCATGCATCAAGTCTTCTTGGACAGACAACAACCGTGCCTTTATTCTTTTCTCAGGCCTCAAGCCTCCTCTGTCTCTCTGTCTCTCTCTCTTCCTTTGCTCTTTTCTCAAGTCTCCATCGTTTAGGCAACTTAGTTATCTTGGTTTCTAGTTTCCACCCCCCTCTGCCTGAAGGGTTTCTTCATAGATCTTGCTCATGGTCGGCGCCAGATGTTTCTTCAAGAGAAAACGGAAGAAGTCAATAGGCCTACTACCTAGAAATGGGCCCAGTACGGATGACATTGTATTGGCCCAATTCCAAGTCATATAGTCAACCCCTTTTAAGATCTTGCCTTATATTTATAGGAGTAATCGAATGCAGACCCATTTCGGATGGTCCACGACTCCACGTCAATAATTCTGTGGGCCACCTGTCCTCAGGGGCCCTGCCAGAGAAAGAGGAGAACAACCTATGTCCGCACATAGAGGCAAAAAAAAAAAAAGGAGAAGAGAATCGAGACCCTAATCATGATAATCATATTATACGACTAGTTTCGTCTTGTGTTGTAACATGGAAGAAACCAAAAACCATGTGATGCCTCCAACTCTCATGCCTTTTCGGTCCACAACACTCCATGTGGCCATCTCTCTCCTTCCCATCCTCCGATCCATCCGCTGAACATGATAGGTAGTAAATTGTCAACAACAGTCCGGAGAGGACTTTGACCAGAACATCCCGTCGAACACCGCCATCGATGTATGGGCAAAAAGAAATTTCCCTTTTGAAAAATAATGAGAAAGCAAGCGATTTGGTAGCTAAGGAGATGTGAAAGAAAGGGAGACGAGGAAAAGTAGAGTATAAGAGCAAATGATCATTGGCATTGGCATACAGATTCATCCCAACCCCATCCCCGCCTAAATGCCCAATCTGACATTCTCTCATTCTCGACCGCAGTAGCTTATGAGCTTCCATGTGACTCGAAATGGTTCCGAGTGGGAATGTCTTTAACTACTGCTCCTCTCTCAATGAATGTGTCACCCAGTTCAAAAACAATTGAGAAGAGTAACAAAAAGAAATGCCCAATGACGTGGTATTAAAATTGTCACATTTTATTAAAGTGGATTTTGTTGGAAAAAACAGTGTTAAAAATGAACAATACTGTTTTATAGATATGGAGGATACTTACAATTTGAATGACAATAATAAACGTAAGCAAACTGCCTCAAATATGAAAACACTAAGTTGACAGAAGCACAGAATCTGAGCCTTCAGAAGGAGGTCAGAAGTAGAAAAAACTGAACCATCAGATGCAGGTTAGAAGCAGAAAAACTGAACCATCAGATGCAGGTCAGAAGCAGAAAAGAATGAACCATTAGATGCAGGTCAGAAGTAGGAAAAATGAACCATCAGATGCACTGTTCAAAACTCGTCAGATGCAGCTGCATCTGAACCCATCAGATGCAACTGCATCTGAACCCATCAGATGCACTGTTCAAAACTCGTCAGATGCAACTGCATCTGAACCCATCAGATCCAACTCAGATGCACCCGTCAGATGCAGTTCCTTCTGAACCCCGTCAGAAGCAGTTCCTTCTGGATTCGTCAGAAGCAGTTCCTTCTGAATCCGGTCAGAAGCAGTTCCTTTTGAACCTCTAGAAGCAGCTTCAGAAGCACTGAATCTGAACTCGTCAGAAGCAGTGAATCTGACCCTTCATGAGGATAAAAGCTCAACCTTCAAAAGAACAAAATCTGCATGGAAATACAACAGTATAAAAAGTAATTGAATTAATAAAGAATACCGAGGCCTGTGTCCGACACAGTTTCCTTAAAACAGATTCGTCCCCTCCAGTACGTGCTTTGAGGTTTCGTGAACGTCTGTGTCGCGACCTAAAAAATTAGGTTAATGGATTATTAGGTCAATTAAATTAACTAACCTAACTCGGACCCTCCCAAGTCCTACCAAATCACAACTTAGGTTTGTTCTGAAAAAATATTCAATCGGAGCCGCCACTAATCATTTACGGTAGGTTGATTAGAAACCTATATAAAATAGCGGAAGAACTATTTTATCTCTACGAACCAGAGAAAATGAGTTCGGGGACTTGGTTACATTAATTAAAAATTAATGCCCTTTCGGTACCCAATTTTCATGAAAAGTCCTTAGTTTAATGACTTGAATTTTTGGGATTTTCTTTTATTAAATGCAATGCTAATGCAACCTAACTATATGACATGTGAAATGATATGACATGGCATAGATGGATGACATGGCATAATGACGTGGAAAACATGACATGGCAAGCTAAATTACGCGATATGCAATGCAAATGACATTTTTTGGTATTTTTTGTTTATTCTCGGATTTATGAAAAATGAAGTGAAAAAGTTATCCCAAAGTCAAGAGAAATGTGATTTAACTTAAGAAAAACATGGGGTTTTTTTTTAGGGATTTTTAAGGATTTATCTAAGCATGAAAACACGGAAAATTTGAACAAAAATAAACAATATTGCCCATAAAACACCTTTAAATCCGAAAATCCGATTTTATTCACAACATCCCCCGAGATTAGGGTTAGCAAGTGAATATTTTATAGAATGACCGTCGTCCCTATATACATAGGGCAAACCTTGAAGTTCTATATAGGAATTAGCAATCCGCCCCTCAAGGTTGAGGATTTGATATCTAATTCACACGTACGGGCACAATCGTACTTCGAGATCGAAGTTATATATTGCCTTTAATGTACGTTTTCCGAAGGGCAAGGCACAATTGGGAGCATGTGTTATGGGCAAGATTGTTTATTAATGTGCAAACTTTATAAACAATCAAAACAAAGCATAAAATAAAATGAGAAGAGTCAATTGAGCTCGAATTTCGAAAAATACGGAGGGGGTGGCCGAAGATATGAGATTGAGGTCCACCTTTCCTCGTCTGAAATCTTCTGCGGTTTGATTTAAGAACATTATCTTTAAGAATTGAGAAAAAAAAATATTTAAAGATAATTCCCAAGGTTTCGGATGAATATTCAATCATTTTCAAACTCTATCTCTAATAGGTAATTTTCAATGAAAGTCATTAGAGATAAGATAACATGGCATGCGGATAATTATTCTGGCTGAATCAATTGTAAAAATAACAACAGCAGTAGAAAAATCTATCCATATGGAATTGAATATTATCCAGTCAAACAGCCAACCTTGTCTACGATACAGGATAACACCAAGTTGTCACAGGCAGGGTAAGGCTTGGAATAAGTCAATCAAATATGAATCACGATTCAAAAGCAACGACTGCCTACTCATCCACGATGCAATTCGTCCACAGCATATTAAGGATTATGGTTCATCGGCATTATAGATTGTCAAGTGATAACCACCACAACGAGACTAGCTCCATGCGTAAGTGTCAACCATGAAAGCATATGAACTGAGAATTCCCATGCTTCTGTTGAAAATTATAGAATTTGTCTGATTCAGTCCAACTCAAAGCAAAGATCAAGAGCCACCCATTCACACTATTGCACTGTTCGGCCATAGAAGGTATTGAGGATTCCTAATTTTTTTGCCTAAAAATTTCCTCATCGATTTAATTTGATCTTAAAAAAATCTGCGCTCTTTAACGAAAGGGTTTCAATTCTCCTGCTCTTAACATAGCTTGATAAAAGGATGGAATTTTCACCTCAGTCACATGTCCAACAATGCCTTTCAACACGATAAAACACATGTACCAATAGAACAATGCATGAATTACATCCCAATGCGAAGAGGAGATCCTACCTTTTCCGAGCGACTTTCAGCACCTATGCGAACTGAGGATTTCGCCCAAAGTAGCTCACTTTTTAGCAATTTTGGGCTCCAAAACTTCGAAGGGTCGAGCAATAGGAGCTCGTGGAGGATGTTGGGACTGATCTGCGGGCACCAAAGGAGCTTTTAGATGACGAATGGTGTGCGGAATCAAAGCAGGATGCACGGATCTAGGGCGGATGATGGTGGACAGTGGTAGAGCAAAGCAGCTTGATCTTGCGGTCGCCCAGGATAGTCACAGCCGGAGGTATGGCTAGAGGAGATGCTGATGCGGTAGCGCCTCACGGTCGTGGATGAAGACAAAAACGGAGACCCGCTCTCGGGATCGAAGAGGATTGTCTCGACCGGATGGGGAAACAATCGAACTCTTTTAATTTCCTCTCATGTGATCTGAATTTTCAGCTCTTGATATATGCCGAAAATTTTCAATACCTCGCCGAATGAAGTGTTTTTTCATCGTGAACAAAGCCTTCTATATAAAGCTTGACGAGTTGAGTCCTAGAATGAGTAGGAGTTGTGGATGACCGTCGGATTCGCAATTCTAGTCGAAGCGGGATCTAATGTTCACCGTTAGATCAAATTCTCTGAATCTCGAGGAGTCTCAATTCGACGAAACTCTCAGTTATTCCAGCAAAATAGATAGAGTTTTAGTTTCTTAAAACTCTAATCTCTAGTTAAGATAGGGTTCTTTTAACAAATTGAAAATTTTAATCTCCAAAGAATCCTAACTCAACAGAACACCTATGAATTTTCGGCCAAGGGATATAGCATCATGAGCTGGCCGAATTTTTCATTCTATGGGCCACAATTTTAAAGTCAACTTCGGGGCTAAATTAACCAAAGTGAGTAACTCATTAAAGGCTTTAACAAAAATGGCCATATTAAACCATGCAACGAAGACCAAGCCATGATGGAATTTGCCAACCCCCATGTAATTGCCTCATCCGAAACTTGGAAATAGAATTATGGGCTCTCAATTTCTGGGTTTAATTAAAGTTTACTCCAAATAATGGACATTAAAATTAAAAGCCTTAATTAAATAATCAAGTTCAAGTGGGCCAGAATTAGCATGAAACTAGGTCTAATTAGCTTAATAAATTCGGCACCACCCCTCTACATGAATCAAAATATTCAAACTGAATTCGTTCCAGTCACTCGTCAAAATTAAGCATCAATTGTCTCACAAATGACACATGACAGAAAATAAATATGCAATGCATGAGAATTTATTTTTGCGAGAATTATGATTAACTCTTATTTTGTGAAATAAATGAATTTCCTAAAAATCAAAATTTAGGTGTCAACAGCTGCCCCTCTTTGAGTGGAAGCTCACAGAGGTTTCGCTCAAAGATTAAAATTGAAGCCTAAATTTTGCAAATGCAAGTGAATAATGATAATTTTTGCGGGAAGTTTTAATCCGATTTTTTTGATGCATGTGAAATGATGCATGAAATGCAATGCTATAAATAACATGTGCTAATACTCCTCTTATCACACATCAAAGAAATCCGCACATGATCACCTATGAAAACATCTGTTTTACCAGATACCTCACAAGCTAATGATTCCCTTAACCTCCAGACTTCCAGTGGATGCCAGGATGCTAAGGTACTAGCCCATCTGTTGCTAGAAGTTTCCTTCGGACGCGAAACGGCACAAGATCTGTGTAGAGTTTTGAAAATGTGCTCGAGTTATGGGTCGAGCTGGCCATTTGTCTCTTGGGGACCTCCTCAACGGGTCACCATGAGTCGGTAAAGATGTGACACCCGAGCTAATCGGCGTGGACACTGTGTCTCTTGGCAAGTCACCATGTGGACTATAAACCATGAGTTGGTAAGGTGTCTCTTGTGACCTCCTCAACGGGTCAGCATGAGTCGGTAGAATGTCTCTTGCGACCTCCTCAACGGGTCAACACGAGTCGGTAAAATGCCTCTTGCGACCTCCTCAACGGGTCAGCATGAGTCGGTAAAAATGATCTCTTGCGACCTTCTCAAGTAGGTCTCATCGTATCAAGACAAGAGATGTCTCTTGGGACCTCCTCAATGGGTCACCATGAGGCGGTAAAAATAATCTCTTGTGACCTTCTCAAGCAGGTCTCACCGTATCAAGACAAGAGATGATATATCATCTGAATCGAATCAGTATGAATACAAAATAGTGTGATGCCTGAAAAAAATGTCAGTACAACATGAAGGGCCAGAGATGACAACTTAAACCTTAAAAGATGCCAATCTGAAAAGGGTTCTGAAAACTTACCTGGATTTCCTGAGTGAGTGGTGGCTAGGCCGACTGTATCGTACCTGTCCATTCTCTTAAAAATGATGACATGCAAATGCAATGTTATATGCTAGAAAAATTTGTGAGCTTTTGCTTGCATTATAAAGCTTCACTGGGGAATTCTGTCAATAAGGAAGTCTGTCCGACCCTTTCAACAGTTCTGATCAAGTTGAATGAGGAAATTCAGTCAGAAAGGACTTTTCTCTCTTTCTCATGAAAAAGGCTTTTGAGACCCGACCATTGATGCGGGTAAGAGAATTACTCAAAACTCTATCATCATCATGCCTGACAAGGATCCGGGTATTCTTGCAATCAGTATGACCAGATCAATCCGTGAGGTCTTTTTCAAGGACTGTAATTCAGGCTCGGTCAAAGGTTATTTCAAGAGGGACTCATGTGAGTCATTAGGCTATGAAACAAATCTTCATCAGCTGCATCGGGTTTACAAGTCAGGAACCCTACAAAATGAGATAAAAATGATCTTGCTCACACTTCTTCGGGCGACATTCATAAGCATTTGAAACCCTATATTAACCCAAGTGCCCTAATCTGAAGAGACTTTTGAAAAAAAGGTTGTAATGTAGGTTCATGGTAGGCTTGGAATGAAAGGCCTCTTTTCAACAAAGGGGTAGTATAATGATGAGAAAATCAGTGATCATCCGCCTCTGTCACCCACAAATGATTTATCATTTCTTGAACTAGTTCAGGTAAGACCTCCATTCCTTCCGAAGATTCTTTGAGAGAGCTCTTTTTCCTTTTTTTCCTTTTTTCTCTTTCGATGAGAGTGGGCGCTTTTGCCCTTTTTTTTTGCACGAGAAGCTTTTTTTGTGCATGGCCAACTTTGATTTTTGTTTTTGCATGGCGAGCTATTTTTTTCGCACAGCAAGCTCTTTTGAAAAGGAAGGGAGAGTCTCATCTAAATTGTCTGCATATTGTGCTGGCAAATTTTTCAAGTTTCAGCTTTCCTCGAGGCACTTTACTTCTCAAATGATTCGAAACAATTTCCTTTTTTAGGATGATCACCATCACCAGTTAGGTTTAGAGAAATGAATACGCCGCTCAAATTAGGTTACACAAAGGATGAGGGTATATGGGTATAGAAACGAAATGCTCTTCGTCATATCTAAAGCACTTGAGCTAATACAGAATTCGCGTGCAACAAATACACTTGAAGATTGATGCAAGTGAAAGCAAGAAAATTTCACTCATTCTTTCAACTTTATGAGATTTGCCCCAATGTGGGGATGTTCCTGACAGGGTTATGAAATGAAACCACCGTTCAAAGGGGTTAAGCAACGGGCAACCTGTAGTGTTTGGGTAGAGGAAATGAATGCCTCATGTCATCTTGGCCGTCATACTTTTCGCAAGATAACCCTTTCACCTTGTAAGCATGGAAATTTTCACTTACTTACCGGGGATATGATATAGGACGTGTATGGAAATGGCTTGCCTTTCATCGTCCTGAGGTTCCTCATTCAAAAAGATCAATCTAATTGGATCAGAGAGACTTCCTGATTGAAATTATCTCACAGTAAAAATTAATAATGCAGACAAAAGTATATGAGATGGAATTGATGAACCCCAATCTGATTTGATCATCCTGCATACAAGAAAAATGAGTGCAGATCAAACATGGACATGCATAAACTATGCAAGTCCACTCATAAATTCTTAAGGAATGGGAAGATATGAATTGCCCTAGAAATACGTATGAAATCAGTCAGTCGAGGACTCAAGATGCTCTGGTTTCCCCAATTTAATGGCGATGATCGTCATGGTCGGTCATATGTTCCTGCAAAAGGAAAATGTGTTATTTTAAGAACGAAGAAGAATATACTCCCTTATTCCACGTCGGGGTTCACTGTTGATTTGCCCCATTTTTGTCAGGTGGCATAAGTAGGAATTGTCCCCCGGATATGCCCCAAGTTGGAAGTTTGACTTATGATCCTTAGTTTCTGTTCTTGCCCATGCATAAGCAGAGATGCATGAATTGGTTCTTGACTTATTGATGAAATTGTATCTGAGCTGGCTGATGTGATGCGGCTGATGAGTCGATCAAGGCCAAGCGACAACATTTGGGCTGATCAGGGGATAACTAACAAGTAGCACTAGCTGATGCAGGGACTGCCAACGGCTGATATGAACATTCAATGCAAAGATCATCAAGGATCATTGTTTATTGATCGGTCTGGCCGGGAAATGATTGATGGTGAAGCATGGATCCTCCTCAAATGGTCGATGGACCGGGACTTGCTTGGGACTTTTGGATCTCGCTCCTCATGTTCACCCCTGAAACATCAAACTACGAAATTAGAGAAACAAATAGGGTTTAAGCATGCATGTATTGCAATTTTCGAAAATTAGCGTGCCATTTCGAAAATCTTGATTTTTTTTTTAAAGACCGTGGGACGAGAATTCTCGAGAAGCCCAACCCTCAGTGCTTACCATGGATGACAGATTGTTCGATCGTTGGTTATCGTCATTGGGTTGGTTTGGGATACTTCAACAAGATTTCAAAATTAATAAAAATTTGTGTAATTTTATTGATATGAAAATCAATGAATTACATCTTATTGAAAAGTAAATGTGATATTGAATGAAAGTGAAATCCTAGTGCAACCTAAACACCTAAAGAAAGCAGGAAAATCCCACGCAGGGGATTGGATAAAAACAAAAGGTCATGCTTGAAAGTTTGCTTCCACCCTATTCACGACTCTTCAAGCATTGTTCGAATGATCTGGTAGCGGGTTACTCTGCACATTGGGCTTATCGGCTGACTGAAATGCAAATGCCCCAGTTTCGAGTAGATCCTGGACGCGGTGCTTGAGCACGGGACAATCATCGACCGAATGACCTATTTCTCCAGAATGATAGTCACACTTTTGTGCAGGGTCATATCTAGGATACTGTTGACACCTGATTTTTTTTACCATTTATTATTGTGATTTTTATTCTTTAAAATTAATTAAAAATATCAAAAAAGGTCATAAAATCAAAAAATCAACTTTGGAAGCCTTGGTTTAACCTTAGGAACCAATTTTGAACAAAAAATATTTTTCGGTATTTTTAATATTTTTCGAGTTTATTTAATTATAAAAATACCCAAAAAATCAGAAAAATACCATTCGTGGTCAGAAAAATACCCAAAAATATTCGATAATTTTGTTTTAATTTCCTCTTCAAGTGTGTCACTTTAAATCTCAAAAATTCGGCTCGGGTCACTATGTTCCTTCACAAACATAAACCCGAACCGAGCCTAAAAAAAAATCATTTTCGAGTCTTTTAGTTTTCAATTCTCACTTTTTATAAGCTATGACATTGGATTCTAAAGTCTTAAAGTGCAATTAGGTCAATTTGCCCTCCAATTTAATCAATTTTTACCAAAAGGGCTTAATTGCACATTTTTCTTTCAATTAGTCCCCGGTTTCACGGATGTATACGTATGCTCTATGTATTTATACATCATACGTATTTATACGTTATGCATATTTGTATTGTTTGGTAACCTCTTTAACTCTTGTAATAATAATAATGGTTATTATTTTTAACACCTTTGTTAGTGCCTTTTTTAGCATTTTTGTATTGTGAGTGCTATTTTTAAATAGCATTTTTTGTATTATAAATTGTGAGTGCTATTGTTAGTGCTATTTTTAAATGACATTTATTTATCATAAATTGTGAGTGCTATTGTTAGTGCTATTTTTAAATGGCATTTATTTATCATAAATTGTGAGTGCTATTATTAGATAGAATTTATAATTGTTAGTGCTATTTTTAAATAGAATTTTTGTATTATAAATTGTGAGTGCTATTGTTAGTGCTATTTTTAAATAGCATTTTTGTATTATAAATTGTGAGTGCTATTGTTAGTGCTATTTTTAAATGTCATTTATTTGTGAGTGCTATTATTAGATAGAATTTATAATTGTTAGTGCTATTTTTAAATAGAATTTTTGTATTATAAATTGTGAGTGCTATTGTTAGTGCTATTTTTAAATAGCATTTTTGTATTATAAATTGTGAGTGCTATTGTTAGTGCTATTTTTAAATGTCATTTATTTGTGAGTGCTATTTTTAGATAGAATTTATAATTGTTAGTGCTATTTTTAAATACAATTTATTGGAAGGTATTTTTGGCTATAAAAGGATGGCAAGAGTTTTGAGGTTGAAGGGGAGAGACATTTTGTAGAGTGTGCAAATTTTTGAGAGCTTAGAGAGAAGAACACAAACACTCTCTATATTCTCATAATCTTGAGCGAGCAAAATATACTAAGTTCGGAATATTGATTCCGCATATTGCTAGCACAATTGTTGTGGAGTTATTAGTCGTCTCCCCGTTCGTCAATTGGTGGTGCGTCCGAACTAGATGCCTAACACTTGTGGAGGCTGAGATCGAAGAATATCGAACCGACACCTCCGTTCAAGCACGCTACGAGAGGTAATCTATTTACTCCCTTTGAGACTTTGTGATTTTTTTTCGATTGAAATGCACGAAGTACGCCTCTGGAGATACATGTGTGGGTTGTTATTTATTTCCACTACGTGTTACGTGGATCCCAACAGTGGTATCAGAGCCAATCCTTAGGTGTTTTCGTGCATTTAATTGATTTTTTGCAATTTTTGCAATACTATGGCCAATATGTATTAACGAATTGTTCGTCTTACATGGCTAATGGAGATTGATTATTTTATATGATAAATTAATCAACGTAGCAAAAATTGAGACTAAATCAATTTTGAATCGAAAATTTATGGCTATCTTATTTTACGTAAAAATTCTGAATATGATTCAACGTAGAATTTTTATTGTGCCTTCCTAAGTTTTAAATTGTGAATTTATTACTTACGTGAAAGGGTGGTGATCATGGAAAAATCCCTAATCAATGTGATTGATGTATATATGAATGTATGATGATTATTTATATATTTGGGGTTGTAATTATTAAATGGAGGCTGCGTACTCCTTTTATTTTTCATGTAATCTTTATTTTTAGCATAGTCAATTGTTGATGTAAATGCTACGAGGATTACGTGGAGGAGCCTTTTAAGTCGGCGAGCTCTTTGGGGCCCAATTCTTGAAGAGTTCAAGAAACCAAGAAGAAGCGAAGAGCGGCTCTCCGTTATTAAAATATTAAAATGATTATATGTGGTCTCATTGGCTCGAGACCCATTAAATCATAATTCCATGATCACCACGTAGGATAGATATTTATGTGATTGACATCTATTTATTTATTATGATTACGTGAGCATGTTAAACTGGTTAATGTGCAAAGTCAGACTTACCTCACCCAAAATTGTGCCTGCATGAAATCCTAGTTAGGAAAATCACTCGCATTAGGTACCGAAAGGGCGTTGGTAACGACACCAGCGTAACCAAGTCCCCGAACCCAAAATCTCTGGTTCCGTAGAACTGATCGATCTCTCCCAATCGATCGGTAAGGTTTCCGGTCTACCCTCCAAGAAAGACCGGTGGCGACTCCAAATGCATGCACAATTTGCACATGCCACCACGACCACACTGAAGGTCGAAAGCGATCGACTCTTATCGTCGAAGAATACTCCCGCCGCGATTTGGTATGGGCCTGGGAGGGCTCGCGCCGATCCAAGACCCGTGATCGGTAATCCATTAGCCGCGTCCGCTTCCGGACGGGTCGCGACAGCTGGCGACTCCGCTGGGGACTTGTTCTAGAAACTATGGTTCTAGACCTCAAGTGGACTTAGGCCGTAATAAAAATTGAGTGATTTTTCTAACCCTACAGGCGCTCTTGAAGGTGAGGTAAGTCCGCTCACGATAGGTGTTATATGTTTTTGCAGATTGGATTAATAAGGGGTGTAGTCTGTGATTAACTTTATTTTACGCAGGTGTGGCGTAGGAATGTATGTTGTGTGGATGATTTGAAGTGCTGATTGATAAATTGTTGTGCATGACTTGCATTGTGATGATCACGACACATGGACACACACAACCGCGCCTAAAACCCCAGGCGCCGCCTTTAGGAACACAATAGAAGGAATTGAAAATGGAATCTCCGTGAGGAAAAACACGGGGTAATCCACTTCTCAATTCCGCTCGCTTCGAACTATGGATTGAGTCCCAATGCAACGATAGTTGTGCAATGGAATCGGCTCTTTCTAGAACTCGAGGTGGGAACCTTAACCTTAGGTGCCAAACCCTCTGATTTTTAGAAGTTCACCATCACTTGTCTCATGCGCATGTCTTTGGGCGGTTGGTACACCTAAAATCGCACATAAGTCGACGAGTTGGGTTGGTAAGACTCTCTATCCCTCAAAACTATTACAGTTCATATAAATATAGGCATTTCATTCATTGCATTCTGGTGATTAGATTAAATGCCATTTCAAGGATAGATGCATGTGTTTTTCCCAAACGTCCTTGATAGAAGACGAGGAGGATGATATCCCATGGCGAACACCGAGTGAGCAACAAAGGAGCCTACTATGGACATTATTGAGATATCGTCCAATGAAGATGACGAGTTGGGGCAAGTGATCCGGAAGTCACAGATCGAACTTGGGGCATCCTTAAACGTTAGGATCACATTCCTTGGTTTCATTTTCCATTACTAGTCCTCTTGTATAGGGTTTATTTTTATCGAGGCTTTCTCTATCTCACCCCTTAGAGTGATTGTATTAGGGATCTATTGGTGTATACATTCAGATGGAACTCGGTTGTATTTCTTTTGACGGGTCATGGGAATGTGATAGTGGCATTTTCTCTAAACATCCGAATACTCCCAAGTCAAGTTTATAATTCCTTTAGAGGAAACTAAAGTTGAAAATCTTACACGACCTTTTTGGTCGTACAGGGTAATCCAACCCCAATTTCGCTAGAAGGAATTATACACTTGAATTGGTCCATGCATGTCATACGTCACTAAGTAATCCACGATAATTGATCAAGAGTATTGACGTTATTTCGAATTTAATGACGAGATAGATGTCCAAATTGCTCTCGTTCTTAACAAAACGGCCTTGATTTGGATGCCGTATCTTCAATTAAATTTAAAAACACGTCGTTATGCCTTGCATTTTTGACTAATTCGCTCTTCTGAATATTGGTCAAAAGCAATTATCGTGAATTACATTCCTTTCAATAGTATGCTTTCTTTCGAGGAATATTGATAAAAACTTTTCGCACAAGATTAAAACCCTTGTAAAAGTTCTTGTCATTATTAATTACGAGCAAGCATAAGATTGAAAGGGGTCTATGCTTTCTTTTTCAGATTATTCCTTTTGACTCGGTCTTTTCATTTGCAGGTGAAAAACAAGTAGCATAAAGAAATCTTTTCTTGAATAAGTCTGAGGCTATTCTTTCATCTGACCATGAGTGAGTTAGAAAATCAGAACACATCTACTCGACTTATTATGGATCGGCTCATCCAAGTCTAAGATGTCCGGATGCTCGAAGAAATGGATCATATAAAAGCTAAAACAAACACAGGGGCTTTCATTCATTCTTGCCCAAACCAGATCAAACAATTCATTGGGGTGGAAAAGTAAAGCAGAAGTGAGCCCTAATCAACGACACAAAGGAGCCCAGCTGGCCCTCCAGGTTATGGATGCTTTGTTTATACGCACCACTCCGCGTATCATGGTCCGCAAGCCTGAGGTGGAGGCGTTTGCGTTCATCATTGACTGCAACAACCTGAGTCTCGTGATCTTCGGCGACTGCTTCCAAGTCCCGAACAAGTCCATTCTCACGAGTTATATCCTCGTTTATGCCGTTGAGCCTTTCTTCCAGCCACTCGCTCCGATTCCTTAGCAGGGCATTACGTCGATCGCGCTCATAGGTAGCCAGAGATAGAGCTAAGTCCTCCACCAGATTCCTCCTCTCGCGTAGCAATGTCGAAACCCGCTCTTTGGCGAACTCAACAGCCTTTTTGTGACTATCGGCCAGGTAGTCAGCCAACGCTAGGCGGTCGGACTGATCCTCATAACGGGCTCGCAAGACACGAGCCACGGTAACTCCCCGATGAGCAGCGCGGTAGACCTCCAAGGAGTTCGTAAAGAGCGTTGGAAAAATATTGTATTCCCTCCCCAACGCGGTACCCTCGAGGGAGGTGATGTCCAGGTCCCCGAACATGACTCTGATCTCATCCTCGGTTTCAGGATGATCGGCTATGTGAGCGTAGCCTCGACCCAAGAGGTTATAGAACTCTTTCCATCGAGTCAAAGCTTCGGCTGAGAAAGTGTGAACTTGGGAAGAAGCCATTTTCGACGGAGATGTGTGTAGTAGGAGCGATTAGAGGATGGAAGCAAATTATATGAGAGCGTTAATCTCCCAAACACCAACTCCGCATTTTATAGCGTCTCGAGAGTGGAGAAAAGTTGCAGCAATAATGCTTGTGGAGCCAGGTTAATTAATGTAAAGCGAGGGCTGCTCCTCCCGTGAATCATCAGACATGTCCTGATCCGCAATTTCAGGCCTGACAAATTCGGTCTCGCCATTATTAAAGCTGGGAGGGAGGCGAGCGCAACTATCGAAGAAGCCGCGAAAGGATTGTGTTGTTCCATCACGCATGAAGCTGGGCGGCGAGTGAACAGCTCTGCCACTTAAAAAGAGAAGACAGTGCTGAACAGGCATGACTATTGAGGAAAAGTGAAAGGCGAGCGCAACTATCGAAGAAGCCGCGAAAGGATTGTGTTGTTCCATCACGCATGAAGCTGGGCGGCGAGTGAACAGCTCAGCCACTTAAAAAGAGAAGACAGTGCTGAACAGGCATGACTATTGAGGAAAAGTGAAAGGCGAGCGCAACTATCGAAGAAGCCGCGAAAGGATTGTGTTGTTCCATCACGCATAAAGCTGGGCGGCGAGTGAACAGCTCTGCCACTTAAAAAGAGAAGACAGTGCTGAACAGGCATGACTATCGAGGAAAAGTGAAAGGCGAGCGCTACTATCGAAGAAGCCGCGGAAGGATTTGGTTACCCCTTCGTGTCGGAAAGCTGAGCAGGAGGTAAACAGTTCCGTCGTTTCAAAAACAGAACGCTGAACAGACCTAGCTTTCGAGGAAAAGGAGGCAACAAATCGAAAGAGCGAGTATACAAAAGAGAACAGAGAACCCCGAGTGACGAGTTCGTTGAAAGACCTCAAATTCTCTAGAATCAGATTCGACATCGAAGCCATGGAACTCAACATCGCCGGTGACGAACATCAAGATCGCAGTGGTGACGACGGCAGTGGCCACGACGCTCAACCCCGGAAAAGAAAAAGTCGCCAGCGCTACGCTCGGAAAGAAATCCAGGAGCTTGAAGCTTTCTTCGATGAATGCCCTTGCCCAAACGAGGAACAAAAGATTGAATTGGGCCAGAAGCTGGGAATGAATCCTATGAGAATCCATTTTTGGTTTCAGAATAGACGTTTCAGACTAGGTGTCCAACACAGGCGTAAGGAGATCACGGCCCTAAAAGAGCAGAACCAAAACCTTCAAATGGAAAACATGTGGTATGAGAAAATTCTCAGTACTATTACCTGCCCTGACTGCGGTGGCCCTACCACCCTCAGTAAATTGTTCCCCAGTAAGCCTTCTACAAAGATGGAAGGTGCTCATTTATCCCCCTGCTCCCTTGAGCCATCTCCGGTACAATCAGATCCCGCTAATGGCGCGCATGAGCAGATCGATCCTACAGAAATTATACCAGTGTCTTCGGAGGAAGAAGATACGTGTCGTTATGATCGGAGTCACCTCATCGAAGCCCATGAATCTCCTCCACAACAGCTTCCGGTAAGATCAAATACGGTTCAAGAGGAGTTAGAGGTTAGTCGGCAGGCTATCTACGCCACTCTGGACGACGAGAAGAAGAAATTCACTTGGCCCCCGGAGCTTCATCTCAAGTTCTTGGACGCAGTTCGACAGATAGGACTCGACTTCATAGGTCCGACAAGCATACTTAGGGTCATGAACGTACCGGGACTTACCAAGCAATTAGTCGCGAATCACCTTGGTTGCTACAGAAGGGCGTTAGGACAGCGTTATGCAGAACTGAATCCGAGCAATAGACTCGGCTGCGAACCCAGTACCCTTATGACAAATGAGGCCCGGTCGAATCTGGACGACTATTGGGGATTTGATCAGGATATCCTCGCGAGTCATTTCAATATTCCTCAAGAACACGCATCACAAGTGCAACGAGTAAGCACTCCTCCGTCCGAGCAGCAGCTAGTCAGTGTTCATCCTGTCGCAGATCAGCCCACCACGCCCAGTGCTCAAGGGTTTGCCCAATCAGAGCATATGGCTTCAGATGATCTAATGGGAGAAAGCTTGGAGCACTCTTATTTCCCTAATCCCCAAGTGGGAGATGCTTGTGGTAGTCAATCGATCAAATCTCCTCTTATAATCCCAGACAAAGATGGAGGTTCCAGTTCGAAGAACCCGTCGGGCGATGCAGCTCAACCTACACATCAATCGTTCGAGGGGTCGGGTGATTTCTTCGATGAAGGACTTGATACCTGGTTCGATCAGTTGGAAGCTATTAAAGGTTGGCAACCATGATCTGCACTTGGTAATGGCACACCTAAGCTGAGGCCAGACTGGTTAGTCATTGGACATGCCCCAAGAAAGAAGGGGATGTACGCGAGAAGGATGTATCTCCTATTGTAAAGTTCTCATCGGTGCATGCGTTTGTTTCTTCAATAGCTAGAGTTGATTCTGCATAATGTTTTTCGCAAACGTCATCTCGTGTGTATACGGTAATTCCTTGTTATTAAGTTCAAGGTAAAATCAGCCCCGACGCGTGAAGGCAGAATTGATAGCATGAGTTACTAGCAGAATGTGATCGAGCTCGAAAGTGAAAGATTACTAGCGGCCCCAAACGCAATGACCGCAAAATCAGGGGCAATCTTTAAGTTTCGAGCAACTACAAATCTATTTCTCACGAGGCATTCAGGTCAATCAAATATAAAGCGTCGGGCTGTGAGAATGATGCGTAGTCAATCTGTTGACACAGGCGAAAAAGGAGTCGCGTAGATCCGAAAGCAAAAACCTTTCTTGGCTAGTCAACAATGCAGAATGAAAGAGCATATATAAACAAACTCGCATTTATTTCATTCAGCAGGAAAGTTTACAAGTGGATCACTGAGGGGGAGCAGTAAACCCAAAATGAGTTCTGACAAGCATCACAAAAAAGCTTAACTGACTCTCCATGCTATCCATGCCTTGCTTACAACCCACACTCCGGGAATCGAGGTCTACAAGCTTGAAGAAAAGGAGACGACATTTCTCCTTAAGTTCGTTCACCTTGGTGTCATAGTACTCGAACTCAAGCTCTAAGTCATGAGCCAGCACCCTCCCGCGAGCTATATCCATGCTCAGGTCTTCAAGCCTTTCCTCCAACCAGGCACACTGGAACCTCAGCACGAAGTTGTGCTGGTCTTGCTCAAAGGCGGTGTCAAAAAGAGCCAGACGCTCCACCAAGTTGTCCCTCTCACGGACCAGCATCGAAACCTGGGCGTGGGCGTATTCAACAGCCCTTTTATGGTTATCGGCCGTCAGCATGGCCAACATCAGGGACTCAGTTCGGTCCTGATAACGGGCTCGCACGATACCAGCCAAAGTGACCTCCCGGCTAGCAACTTCGTAAGCCTGCATGAAATTGTTAAAGAGAGTTGGGAAGATCACAAACTCCCTTTGCAGTTTCGTACCTTCAATACACGCAGTATCCAGGGCCGGAATCAGAGTACGAACTTCAACCTCAGCTTCAGGATGATTGTTTATGTAGCCATAACCCCTACCCAAGAGGTGGTAAAATCTCTCCCATTGGGTCGAAGCTTCAGGTAAGGCAACAGGCATAGAGGAGGAATCCATATGCGATGGAATGACGGAGAAGAGAGTGAGAATGTGAAGAGTGTTTGAGAGGCTGAGTCTGATAAGGCTAAAGTGTTAATCTTCTTGACATCAATCTATCACCTTATAAATGCTCGAGTACAGGGAGAAGTGGTAATAATATTTTATGTGCAGTAGAGCCAAGTGGGTTTCGTTAATGCATCCCCGATGAGTCACGAATCCACCACCGTCCTGTGATCTCGGGTTTTACGAAACATAATGGCGCCGAAAGGTGGGCAGGCTTGTTACTCTAGAGACTGGGCCAGGGGGACAAGCGTAGTGCTCGACAAAGCGAAATCAACGCAAGAGATCTTCAGGCTCCGGTCACGTAGAAAAGAGCAAAAAAGGACAAAGTGGGAATTACGAAGCCTTGAGAAAAACGCTCGTCAAGTAGCCATCACAAAAGGACGAAGTGGGAATCTCGAAACATTGAGAAGAGCGCTCGTCGGGTAGCCATCACCTTTGATCGAAGAACGGTGATCTGGCTCCTTTAACCTCTCAGAATTTGCAGAGAAAGTGAAGATCCAAGGAGGAACAAAGAAAGCTGAGTTAACGGAAAATCAAACAGTGATATCCCGGTCAAAATGTTCAAGGGATTCTGTCATTTACTGGAAGCGCCAGACTTGGAGGTCTCCGAGCTTGAGCTGCTGGAAGAGTTTGAAGATCTCAGGACCGAACCTGACACGAGGGCCATGGAGACCGATCCTTCTAATGATGAAACCCGCGGCTTGGTTAACGAGAACAGTACCCGCGACGGTTATCAGCGTCAGAAAGGGGAATATCTCAAACGCAACACTTCAGGTCAAGTCCATAAACTCGAATTGTTTTTCAGGGAATACCCCTATCCGGACATGGAACAGAAAATCAAAATGGGCCAGGAGATAGGGTGGGAGCCTCGGAAGGTCAAGTGCTGGTTTGAAAACAAACGAACCCGGCTGAAGCAGCAACGCGATCGGCACGAGTTAGCGGTTGTAAGGGAGGAAAATGAAAAGCTTCGAATAAAAAACACTCAGTACAAAAAAGCTCTAAGCATCGCTATTTGCCTGGAGTGCGGTAACCCTGTTCCCACGGACGGAGTATTCACTGAAGAGCCAGATCTGGGGGTTTATAATGCTCATTTGTTGCAATGCCCTTCGCAACATCTTTCAGAACAGGCGGGTACCGCCGAGGATCTACAAGAGGAAACTAGTGCTATAAGGTCAAAGTCGACGCCCATTGTGGAAGGGAACATGCGTCATGACAAGTCGGGTCCGCTCGATGATGAACTCACGATCATGACCAGCCGATCTGAGACCACTAAATCCCCTCCAGAGCAACCTCCAATACGACCAGATTCCGAGAAGAGTAACCGCCAAGTTGCTGACACCACTTCGGCTAGCAAGAAAATAAGATTTCGTTGGACCCCGGAGTTTCATAGTAAATTTGTTGATGCAGTTCAACAGTTGGGGATCAGTTTTGCTTGCCCATTGCGCATACTCGAAATCATGAACGTGCCGGGACTAACTAAAAATATGGTCAAGAATCACCTTTGGCGCTACAAGAAACTATTGAGAGATGGACGAGCGTCGCTAGACCAAGATAGAGGCGGTTCAACACGACCAGATTCCACGAAGAGTAGCCGCCGAGTTGCCAACCCTACTTCGGCTAGCAAGAAAACAAGGTTTTATTGGACCTCGGAGCTTCATAGCAAATTTGTTGATGCAGTTCAACAGTTAGGGATCAGTTTGGCTCGCCCATCGCGCATACTCAAGATCATGAACATGCCGGAATTGGATAGAAATAAAGTCAGGAACCACCTTTGGTGCTACAAAAGACTACTGAGAGATGGACGAGTGGCGCTAGACCAAGAGAGAGGCAGTTCAAGTTTAAACGATGAGCATGGCTGTGATCACAATCCTCATGAAGCAGGAAGCATCCAATCACCTCTTAACACCGATGGGACTGACAATTACACGGTCGATTGTTCAGGCATCAATCAGAGTACTCCCATGGGTTATCCCAGTACTCCTCAGGAGTATGTACCGCAATTTCAGCAAATCGGGACTCCCCAGTCTGAGCACCGACTGGCCGTTAATACTAGTCCTACAGCGGATCTAACACTGGCAGGAGATGCACATACAATCTTGCGAGACGATTACGGAGATTCCGGCTCGAAGAATCAGGTGGTCCATGACGAAAATGGCAAAAAGATTCCTTCTCCAGTA
Source organism: Rhodomyrtus psidioides (assembly GCA_021437785.1). Lineage (NCBI taxonomy): Eukaryota > Viridiplantae > Streptophyta > Magnoliopsida > Myrtales > Myrtaceae > Rhodomyrtus > Rhodomyrtus psidioides. The sequence goes on along the minus strand of JAILYB010000059.1, from coordinate 2,960,234 downwards.
GTCGACAATACTCAACCTGAGTGTCAGTCGCTCGATGGTTCAGACGATCTCCTTGAAAACATCTATTCTTGGTTCGATCGGCTGAATTCCCCCCTGAGTTACCCTGGTACTCCCCAAGAGTATGTACAACAATTTCAGCAGGTATGGACTCCCCAATTTGAGCACCAACCGATCGTTAGTGTTATTCCTACGGCGAATCCAGCATCGGGTACAAACCTACTGGACAACGATGAAAATACCAACTCGAGAAGTGAGGTTGTTCATGTCGAAAGTAGTGTGAGGAACCCATCGCCAACGGTTGAGGATGCCCGACTTGGGCGTCAATGGCTTGAAATTTCAAGCGAGTCCCTCAGTGAGCAACTCGGCGTGTGGATCACGCATAAACCGAGAAACCAGGTTGTTCATGCCGAAAATGGGAGAAGTCCGTCACCAGCAATTAAGGATGCTCAACTTGGACGACCCGAGCGGTCGGACGATCTCCTGAATGAGCAACTCAGCCTATGGGTCAAGCATTTTGGAACAAGTGCATCTTCGCAGTCGTGACCGGTACCGGCGACCGGACATCTGGTTCGAAGCTCGTGTGCTAAATCATTAGAAGGCTCAGGAGAGTGAGAGGTGAATACATCGAATGAATGTGTTACGGATTTCGTTGTAAAGTTCCCGCGGGAACATTGTAATTAACGCTGAAAACTAACCGCTCTGAGTGTCAACATTACCCTTTGAACGTCTTCGAGCCAAGGGCCATGGATTAATCACTTAATCCGTGGAGCAAATTCCATGAACGATGACTATCACCCGCGGAGCATAATGGGATCTACCCCCATTCAGCACGAAATACGTTTGGTCACGAAGCCTCCCATTTGGTAAAACGATGTATCGTTCCTAAACGATCTTCAACCGAATACCAAAGTAATGTCTCATTTCTTTCCCTTCTCAGGTGTTAAACGTGGATAAATCACCCAAGGAGCCATCTGTTCAAATAACAAAACAGACGTTGCCCAACCGGGGGCAGCTGAACCATTGATATTGCAAATATTCCAAGCATGGATAAGCGGATTTGATAGACGTGGTTCATATCAATACGCGACGTCAGAACGGGATGAGAACCAAGAGTAAAGTTGTATTGTCCCAATTTGTCTTCAATTTGGGAATATGAGTTAACACTTGCTATTTATCCTTAATAGGGACTCACCATCAAGGAGGACAAATTTTGACAACCTGTGTGCACTCGCAGGGGCACACGACCGAGGGTAAGATGTATCGTTCTAATTTTTTGAAAAATTCATGAACGAACAATAACATGTTTCTTCCGCATTTTCAGGGATCTCCAGCCGCGGGGGACAGGTAAGTATCCCTTTCCCCAATCCATTGAAAATGTTGAATAAAAAATAGAGAAGAAAAGAAAAGCTTTTAGAATCTGATGTCTAGAAAAGACATAGGATTCTAACTTCATTGGCATTCATGTTTTGAAACATGAGATTATCTGAACATGCATTGGGCATCATAAAATCCCATTGACGGGTAAAATTTTTGGAGAAAACGAAAGAGATTTTTCCAATCAAAAGTTGTTCAAAACTTTCAAAAGGACGTTTTCTCAAAAGACGAGAGGCAAAGCCTAGTTCAAACACGTCCTATACACACTTAAGAGAGAAATGGAGAGGATAAGACAGCAGAATCTGGACCTACGGAAGTAGGGACCATTCGCAGCGATTACATGGGTTGGGACGACGGAGGCATTCGTTTCATATCCCCCAAACACTACAGGTGACCGTTGATAACCCCTTTGAACGGCGGTTTTCATTCTTAACCCTGTCAAGAACCACCCCACATCGGGGCAAAATGGAGGTGAGTCCAGCAGCATCAGGAGAAAATGGTTAGAAATTTTCTTGCTCGGACTAACATTAATCTTTGTGTGTTGTTTATATGGTAATCCAAGTGCCATAGGATGATGAGAAGCATTCATTTCTCTATCCCACACACCGAATCCTTTGCATAGCCAAGTTGAGCCTGCAGAATCATTTCATAAACCCGTTGGTGATCATTGCACATTCCAAGACGGATGCAGCATCACTTCAGAAACGAAGAAGTTCAAGACTTAGGGTTTGCAAAAGAATTCCTAAGTTAATGTTTAACCTTGTTAGACCTTTGATCATAGGTCTAACGCGATCCTATGAAGATGAGAAAAAGTGGGATTTCAAAAATGAATGAGAAAAATCCACGGCATCGAGAAAAAGCAAAGTGCCTGGTAAAAGCAAGGACGATGCTCATGAAAGTTGTTTGCTTGATCCCCAGTGAAACTTGGATGAAAAAAAAAAAAAAATTCTTAAAGGAGTCAAATAAAAAAAGCTGCTCCCCAAATGCTGCCAAGCACAGAACAAAGACATGGAGAGAGTCGGTCTCTGAATGCAACAAGGGACGCTCTCTAAAGAGCTGGTGCACACCTCAAAATCGGTTGTACACCTCAAAAACTAAAGATGCAGAAAGGAAAAGACAGGAGGTAAATCAGCAATGATCACCAATGTCAAACTCGTCATGAATTCTGGGCCAAAAACAAGCCTTTTTCGGTCCCCAATCCTACCAACATCATAACCCTGAAACATTCTTCTCTGACTAAGACACTTGGGTTAACATACAGCTCAGCTCGAAGAAGTACGAGCAAGACTATTTCTTTCTCATTTTGCAGGGTTCTTGACTTGTAAACCCGGAGCAGATGGTGAAAACTTTCATTCAATGACCTTGACTCAAAAGTGAGTCCCCCTTGAAGACCAATATCCAAGCCCAACATTACGGTCCCGTGGAAGACCTCCCGACCGATCAAAATGTATGCGCTGCGAATGAGCCTAAAACCTAGGCACGGGTTAGTAGGGAATCGAGTGTATCCCCTATAAAAAAACACGATCGCAAAACAGGTGAGAAGACCTCATTGTCGAGAAATATTCCAATTGATGTTTTGAACAAACTCTTTTTGGAATTTTCAAACTGTTGATCCAGATTTTCCGTGCAAGGGATTTGTGATCACATTTGCATGTTGCAAGAATGCTTTGGATAACCCCCAGCATCAAAATGCACATTTCATGATTAAAACTTAAATCATACGGTTTTGTCAAAATGGACAGCCGTGGTCTTCCCAAAGATTACTAACGTTTTCTTGGTGAAGAAAAATCTTTCAGGCTCAAACTTATGCAGGATACTTGGAGAACCCAACTCCCAGAATGTCGCCTCAACAGACTCAAGTGAAGTTTTGTCAAAATAAAATCTTTCACTGCTTCAAAAAACTGAATTCCCGACAAACTTCGGGGTCTCAAAAAAAAGGGGAAGAAAAATCCTTTTAAAAGAAAAAGTCCTATCAGACGTGGAGAACCCTCGTCCCAGGACCCATTTTCAAAATATCAAACAGTCTCATCGGACGTGGAGAACCCTCGTCATGAGACCCCTTTTCAAACATGGTAGATACCGCCTGAAGGGTCAACACAAGGTAGAAACCGCCTGAAGGGTCAACTCATGGTAGAAACCGCCTGAAGGGTCAATCAATGGTAGAAACCGCCTGAAGGGTCAATCAATGGTAGAAACCGCCTGAAGGGTCAGCACAATGGTAGATACCGCCTGAAGGGTCAACACAAGGTAGAAACCGCCTGAAGGGTCAACTCATGGTAGAAACCGCCTGAAGGGTCAATCAATGGTAGAAACCGCCTGAAGGGTCAGCACAATGGTAGAAACCGCCTGAAGGGTCAACACAATGGTAGAAACCGCCTGAAGGGTCAATGTATGGTAGAAACCGCCTGAAGGGTCAATCAATGGTAGATACCGCCTGAAGGGTCAACACAAGGTAGAAACCGCCTGAAGGGTCAACTCATGGTAGATACCGCCTGAAGGGTCAAATCAAAGGTAGATACCGCCTGAATGGTCAAAATCAAAGGTAGATACCGCTTGAAGGGTCAACACAAGGTAGATACCGCCTGAAGGGTCAACACATGGTAGATACCGCCTGAAGGGTCAACACAAGATAGAAACCGCATGAAGGGTCAAATCAAAAGTAGAAACCGCCTGAAGGGTCAACTCAAGGTAGAAACCGCCTGAGGGATCACATTAATGGTAGAAACCGCCTGAAGGGTCACATATGGTAGAAACCGCATAAGGGTCCACTCATTGATAAATATCGCAGTAAGGATCAACACAAAGGTCTGATCCACCATACGGATCAAAATTCTTGGCAAATCCCAAAGCGTGGGATACGCCTTCCTTAGGTTCCTACAAGTTAGGAATCCCATCATGGTATGACCTACCATACAGGTCAGAGCTTAATCTCCCTGGGATATTCTGAATGACGAGTCCTAGGCATCTTCTTGAAAGTCGTCGCAACCGGCAGCATCCGACAGGTGAGCTTCAGGTAAGCCTCTCTCACTTCGGCCCATGTTCAAATTGTTAGAGCAAACCGGAGATTGATTTGAGCTTTTATCAATAGGCTTAAGGATCCGATGTCATAACATTTCTTCTCTTATTTTCCCAGTTGAGTCGGTTAGGAATCAGGTGTCACCTTATCTTTGAGAGAAACCTCTAACGAGATTCCTTTCAAAGAGGGGCAGCTGTTGACACCTGATTTTTTTTACCATTTATTATTGTGATTTTTATTCTTTAAAATTAATTAAAAATATCAAAAAAGGTCATAAAATCACAAAATCAACTTTGGAAGCCTTGGTTTAACCTTAGGAACCAATTTTGAACAAAAAATATTTTTCGGTATTTTTAATATTTTTCGAGTTTATTTAATTATAAAAATACCCAAAAAATCAGAAAAATACCATTCGTGGTCAGAAAAATACCCAAAAATATTCGATAATTTTGTTTTAATTTCCTCTTCAAGTGTGTCACTTTAAATCTCAAAAATTCGGCTCGGGTCACTATGTTCCTTCACAAACATAAACCCGAACCGAGCCTAAAAAAAAATCATTTTCGAGTCTTTTAGTTTTCAATTCTCACTTTTTATAAGCTATGACATTGGATTCTAAAGTCTTAAAGTGCAATTAGGTCAATTTGCCCTCCAATTTAATCATTTTTTACCAAAAGGGCTTAATTGCACATTTTTCTTTCAATTAGTCCCCGGTTTCACGGATGTATACGTATGCTCTACGTATTTATACATCATACGTATTTATACGTTATGCATATTTGTATTGTTTGGTAACCTCTTTAACTCTTGTAATAATAATAATGGTTATTATTTTTAACACCTTTGTTAGTGCCTTTTTTAGCATTTTTGTATTGTGAGTGCTATTTTTAAATAGCATTTTTTGTATTATAAATTGTGAGTGCTATTGTTAGTGCTATTTTTAAATGACATTTATTTATCATAAATTGTGAGTGCTATTGTTAGTGCTATTTTTAAATGGCATTTATTTATAATAAATTGTGAGTGCTATTATTAGATAGAATTTATAATTGTTAGTGCTATTTTTAAATAGAATTTTTGTATTATAAATTGTGAGTGCTATTGTTAGTGCTATTTTTAAATAGCATTTTTGTATTATAAATTGTGAGTGCTATTGTTAGTGCTATTTTTAAATGTCATTTATTTGTGAGTGCTATTATTAGATAGAATTTATAATTGTTAGTGCTATTTTTAAATAGAATTTTTGTATTATAAATTGTGAGTGCTATTGTTAGTGCTATTTTTAAATAGCATTTTTGTATTATAAATTGTGAGTGCTATTGTTAGTGCTATTTTTAAATGTCATTTATTTGTGAGTGCTATTTTTAGATAGAATTTATAATTGTTAGTGCTATTTTTAAATACAATTTATTGGAAGGTATTTTTGGCTATAAAAGGATGGCAAGAGTTTTGAGGTTGAAGGGGAGAGACATTTTGTAGAGTGTGCAAATTTTTGAGAGCTTAGAGAGAAGAACACAAACACTCTCTATATTCTCATAATCTTGAGCGAGCAAAATATACTAAGTTCGGAATATTGATTCCGCATATTGCTAGCACAATTGTTGTGGAGTTATTAGTCGTCTCCCCGTTCGTCAATTGGTGGTGCGTCCGAACTAGATGCCTAACACTTGTGGAGGCTGAGATCGAAGAACATCGAACCGACACCTCCGTTCAAGCACGCTACGAGAGGTAATCTATTTACTCCCTTTGAGACTTTGTGATTTTTTTTCGATTGAAATGCACGAAGTACGCCTCTGGAGATACATGTGTGGGTTGTTATTTATTTCCGCTACGTGTTACGTGGATCCCAACAGTGGTATCAGAGCCAATCCTTAGGTGTTTTCGTGCATTTAATTGATTTTTTGCAATTTTTGCAATACTATGGCCAATATGTATTAACGAATTGTTCGTCTTACATGGCTAATGGAGATTGATTATTTTATATGATAAATTAATCAACGTAGCAAAAATTGAGACTAAATCAATTTTGAATCGAAAATTTATGGCTATCTTATTTTACGTAAAAATTCTGAATATGATTCAACGTAGAATTTTTATTGTGCCTTCCTAAGTTTTAAATTGTGAATTTATTACTTACGTGAAAGGGTGGTGATCATGGAAAAATCCCTAATCAATGTGATTGATGTATATATGAATGTATGATGATTATTTATATATTTGGGGTTGTAATTATTAAATGGAGGCTGCGTACTCCTTTTATTTTTCATGTAATCTTTATTTTTAGCATAGTCAATTGTTGATGTAAATGCTACGAGGATTACGTGGAGGAGCCTTTTAAGTCGGCGAGCTCTTTGGGGCCCAATTCTTGAAGAGTTCAAGAAACCAAGAAGAAGCGAAGAGCGGCTCTCCGTTATTAAAATATTAAAATGATTATATGTGGTCTCATTGGCTCGAGACCCATTAAATCATAATTCCATGATCACCACGTAGGATAGATATTTATGTGATTGACATCTATTTATTTATTATGATTACGTGAGCATGTTAAACTGGTTAATGTGCAAAGTCAGACTTACCTCACCCAAAATTGTGCCTGCATGAAATCCTAGTTAGGAAAATCACTCGCATTAGGTACCGAAAGGGCGTTGGTAACGACACCAGCGTAACCAAGTCCCCGAACCCAAAATCTCTGGTTCCGTAGAACTGATCGATCTCTCCCAATCGATCGGTAAGGTTTCCGGTCTACCCTCCAAGAAAGACCGGTGGCGACTCCAAATGCATGCACAATTTGCACATGCCACCACGACCACACTGAAGGTCGAAAGCGATCGACTCTTATCGTCGAAGAATACTCCCGCCGCGATTTGGTATGGGCCTGGGAGGGCTCGCGCCGATCCAAGACCCGTGATCGGTAATCCATTAGCCGCGTCCGCTTCCGGACGGGTCGCGACAGATACTTCGTAGGGTTGGGACGTTGGGGCTCAGAGGACAACAACCCCTTCTTACGTAGGACAGTCAAAACTTGGGAAAGTGTCCCAGGAAGTGGAGTGAATGTTCGATTCTTGCGCTGGTTGGTCCTCTGATTCTGTTGGCCATAACCAGATGCTTGTGAAGGAGCAAACTGCGTGTTCGAGACTTGGGCCGGTGTCTTCTGCGCATAAGTCATATTGACTTCAGGGATGGGCTCCTTGTCTTTCTTTCCAAAAAATCTCTTGCCAGCTGAACCTGACTCACTATACCATCCCTTTTTCATACCTCCTTCTACCTCCTCGGCCATCGCTATGAGGTGAGCAAATGATATCGAAGAGGTGCCAAGGACCCGTGTCCTCATAGTCTGCGGAAGGGTAGAGACAAACAGCTTCATGAGTTCCCTCTCAGGAGGAACGGGTTTGAGTTGGGACGCAATGTTCCTCCACCTGGTAGCATACTGCTTGACCGTGTCCCCCTTCTTTATTTCGGCTTGCTCCAGGTCTTCTCTAGAGACGATGATGTCTATGTTGAAACTGAAGTGCTTGATAAAAGCAGTCGCCGCCTGTTTCCAATTGCCCATGCTGTATACCTCATAATCAATATACCATCGCATGGCTGCCTCTTTCAGACTGGCTTGAAAAGTCTGAACCAGTAGGGGGCCGTTGTCAGCATATTTGCTCATTCTTGTTTGGTATATCTGAACATGCTGCACAGGATCGGAGGTGCCGTCGTATTTCTCAAAATCGGGCACTTTGAATTTCTCTGGAACATCGACTTTCGTGAAGGCTGAAAAGTCAATGTGAGGGATACTATGTGTTCCCTGAATCTCCCGGAGCCTTTCCTCCATCTTCTGCTCCATTTTTTGTTCCATCTGTTGCTCCATCTGAGCCATCAGCGTTGCCGTATCGTTAGTCTGCTCTGGTGCCACAGGGCTGGCTTGGTGAACTGGAGCCACTGGCGGAGCATTCATACTAGAGCTTGGGACGAACATGTCCTCTAGTGACAAGAACTGCCCCTGGTTCTTGGTTGAATCATCAGCTGCAGGAGGCGGAGGCGGTGCCAGAGGTTGGGATGTCTGGCCAGGTAATGGCATCTTAGCCATGAGACTCGCTAGCATTTTGTCTGCCATCTAGGAGAACATGTTATCCATTCTGCTAGCGAGGGCGTCCACGTGCTCTTGGAGGGCTTCTTGGATTGTGGCATTCAATTCAGCTTTGTCAGCCATTTTCTTCGCGACTGACCTTGTGACATGTGGATGACCCGTGGTAAGTTACCTTTGCAAAGAACAATCATATGGGGAGTAAGACATTTAATGCACATTGGGTCGGTCCATGGCTAATCTAGACTCACTAACGCCATTTGAACTTGACGAATGCTAGTGGCCAGGAAAGTTCCAGTTCCGTCGAATTTTGGTAAACAATTCGGAGAAAATGATCTGGACATCAAAATGGTGTAAACATTTACGAGCATGTAGTCAAAAGGGTAATGAACAACTTTCATGTTTAGGCCCAGAGCTAGAAATGGACGAATCAATTCAGTTGAATGCATCTTTAGAAGAATTTCGTCCAAACAAATACTTCGTCCGGTTTTTGTTTGGAAAGTGAATGGGCTCTTTAAAATGTAAATAAAGGTTCAAAAATTTGCAGCCCACTAGTTCAAAGTTCATCCTACAACTTTCATGTTTCATGATTTAATGAATAAGCCCATTTACTAATGAAAAATCAGGAAGCGATTATGGAGTCAGAAAACCTGTGAAATTTCAGCCTGCTCCATTACGGCCATTAATTCCGTATAAAAATGGAAAATGTATTGGATTGGCCAAAAAGTTTTTGACATGAAAGTTTACCAGCCCACAAACATTTTTCGTGTGACGCATGGGAGTTAAAATTGACTCGAAAATTATGTAAAAATTCGTGCAAATAAATGAGGTCAGGATAAAAACAGAGCTGATTTATTGACTGAAAATGATAATCAGAATATAACAATGATAAAACCCGACGAAATTCCCTAGCGAGAGACTTAGGAAAGGAAAATAATGACATGACTTGAATGAACAAGAGGACAAACCTAACTTGCCATGGACCAACCAAAAAATAAAAATAAGATAAAGTTAGAGAACCTTACTCTACCTTGAAAAGTAAAATGCCAATCACATAGACATGCGCGTGACAAGTGCAAAGTGTGTGCCCATTTCATGAATTTGAAAAATTTTGAAATCTTAAAGACAAACCGTGCCAAATTAAATTGGTCAATGTTTAGCCTTTAAAACTCAATTTAGGCCGAGGGTCCATTCCATGCCATGAGATCATAGCCAGGTTGGGAAATCCTCCGTACCAAAGCTCGGGATCGAAGACGGGGTCACCTACTCCTCGAGATCGAGGCCAAGGAAATTCCCAATATTGATACCATCCTAAATTTTACTAAGGTTTTGAAAATGGTGTGGTGCAAAACAAATGAAAATTCATGCACAAGAGTTTATGCCACCCAGCATTTCAATTTTTTTGCAAGAATCAAGGCAAATCAACCTTGCAAAACAAAAGTTAGGGAACATCGCAATTAATATAACCATGCAAAAACATATAACACCTAAGAAAGTTAGGGACAAATCACAATCACAAAACAAGGAATCCATCATGAAAATCTGAGGCCTAAGTCCACAAGGTCATTTAATTTTTTCAAAAATTTAAAGTACTAAATTAAGTGCTTCTTGATTTTCGAAAATTTCAATTTCCGTCCCCAGCGGAGTCGCCAAGCTGTCGCGACCTAAAAAATTAGGTTAATGGATTATTAAGTCAATTAAATTAACTAACCTAACTCGGACCCTCCCAAGTCCTACCAAATCACAACTTAGGTTTGTTCTGAAAAAATATTCAATCGGAGCCGCCACTAATCATTTACGGTAGGTTGATTAGAAACCTATATAAAATAGCGGAAGAACTATTTTATCTCTACGAACCAGAGAAAATGAGTTCGGGGACTTGGTTACATTAATTAAAAATTAATGCCCTTTCGGTACCCAATTTTCATGAAAAGTCCTTAGTTTAATGACTTGAATTTTTGGGATTTTCTTTTATTAAATGCAATGCTAATGCAACCTAACTATATGACATGTGAAATGATATGACATGGCATAGATGGATGACATGGCATAATGACGTGGAAAACATGACATGGCAAGCTAAATTACGCGATATGCAATGCAAATGACATTTTTTGGTATTTTTTGTTTATTCTCGGATTTATGAAAAATGAAGTGAAAAAGTTATCCCAAAGTCAAGAGAAATGTGATTTAACTTAAGAAAAACATGGGGTTTTTTTTTAGGGATTTTTAAGGATTTATCTAAGCATGAAAACACGGAAAATTTGAACAAAAATAAACAATATTGCCCATAAAACACCTTTAAATCCGAAAATCCGATTTTATTCACAACATCCCCCGAGATTAGGGTTAGCAAGTGAATATTTTATAGAATGACCGTCGTCCCTATATACATAGGGCAAACCTTGAAGTTCTATATAGGAATTAGCAATCCGCCCCTCAAGGTTGAGGATTTGATATCTAATTCACACGTACGGGCACAATCGTACTTCGAGATCGAAGTTATATATTGCCTTTAATGTACGTTTTCCGAAGGGCAAGGCACAATTGGGAGCATGTGTTATGGGCAAGATTGTTTATTAATGTGCAAACTTTATAAACAATCAAAACAAAGCATAAAATAAAATGAGAAGAGTCAATTGAGCTCGAATTTCGAAAAATACGGAGGGGGTGGCCGAAGATATGAGATTGAGGTCCACCTTTCCTCGTCTGAAATCTTCTGCGGTTTGATTTAAGAACATTATCTTTAAGAATTGAGAAAAAAAAATATTTAAAGATAATTCCCAAGGTTTCGGATGAATATTCAATCATTTTCAAACTCTATCTCTAATAGGTAATTTTCAATGAAAGTCATTAGAGATAAGATAACATGGCATGCGGATAATTATTCTGGCTGAATCAATTGTAAAAATAACAACAGCAGTAGAAAAATCTATCCATATGGAATTGAATATTATCCAGTCAAACAGCCAACCTTGTCTACGATACAGGATAACACCAAGTTGTCACAGGCAGGGTAAGGCTTGGAATAAGTCAATCAAATATGAATCACGATTCAAAAGCAACGACTGCCTACTCATCCACGATGCAATTCGTCCACAGCATATTAAGGATTATGGTTCATCGGCATTATAGATTGTCAAGTGATAACCACCACAACGAGACTAGCTCCATGCGTAAGTGTCAACCATGAAAGCATATGAACTGAGAATTCCCATGCTTCTGTTGAAAATTATAGAATTTGTCTGATTCAGTCCAACTCAAAGCAAAGATCAAGAGCCACCCATTCACACTATTGCACTGTTCGGCCATAGAAGGTATTGAGGATTCCTAATTTTTTTGCCTAAAAATTTCCTCATCGATTTAATTTGATCTTAAAAAAATCTGCGCTCTTTAACGAAAGGGTTTCAATTCTCCTGCTCTTAACATAGCTTGATAAAAGGATGGAATTTTCACCTCAGTCACATGTCCAACAATGCCTTTCAACACGATAAAACACATGTACCAATAGAACAATGCATGAATTACATCCCAATGCGAAGAGGAGATCCTACCTTTTCCGAGCGACTTTCAGCACCTATGCGAACTGAGGATTTCGCCCAAAGTAGCTCACTTTTTAGCAATTTTGGGCTCCAAAACTTCGAAGGGTCGAGCAATAGGAGCTCGTGGAGGATGTTGGGACTGATCTGCGGGCACCAAAGGAGCTTTTAGATGACGAATGGTGTGCGGAATCAAAGCAGGATGCACGGATCTAGGGCGGATGATGGTGGACAGTGGTAGAGCAAAGCAGCTTGATCTTGCGGTCGCCCAGGATAGTCACAGCCGGAGGTATGGCTAGAGGAGATGCTGATGCGGTAGCGCCTCACGGTCGTGGATGAAGACAAAAACGGAGACCCGCTCTCGGGATCGAAGAGGATTGTCTCGACCGGATGGGGAAACAATCGAACTCTTTTAATTTCCTCTCATGTGATCTGAATTTTCAGCTCTTGATATATGCCGAAAATTTTCAATACCTCGCCGAATGAAGTGTTTTTTCATCGTGAACAAAGCCTTCTATATAAAGCTTGACGAGTTGAGTCCTAGAATGAGTAGGAGTTGTGGATGACCGTCGGATTCGCAATTCTAGTCGAAGCGGGATCTAATGTTCACCGTTAGATCAAATTCTCTGAATCTCGAGGAGTCTCAATTCGACGAAACTCTCAGTTATTCCAGCAAAATAGATAGAGTTTTAGTTTCTTAAAACTCTAATCTCTAGTTAAGATAGGGTTCTTTTAACAAATTGAAAATTTTAATCTCCAAAGAATCCTAACTCAACAGAACACCTATGAATTTTCGGCCAAGGGATATAGCATCATGAGCTGGCCGAATTTTTCATTCTATGGGCCACAATTTTAAAGTCAACTTCGGGGCTAAATTAACCAAAGTGAGTAACTCATTAAAGGCTTTAACAAAAATGGATATATTAAACCATGCAACGAAGACCAAGCCATGATGGAATTTGCCAACCCCCATGTAATTGCCTCATCCGAAACTTGGAAATAGAATTATGGGCTCTCAATTTCTGGGTTTAATTAAAGTTTACTCCAAATAATGGACATTAAAATTAAAAGCCTTAATTAAATAATCAAGTTCAAGTGGGCCAGAATTAGCATGAAACTAGGTCTAATTAGCTTAATAAATTCGGCACCACCCCTCTACATGAATCAAAATATTCAAACTGAATTCGTTCCAGTCACTCGTCAAAATTAAGCATCAATTGTCTCATAAATGACACATGACAGAAAATAAATATGCAATGCATGAGAATTTATTTTTGCGAGAATTATGATTAACTCTTATTTTGTGAAATAAATGAATTTCCTAAAAATCAAAATTTAGGTGTCAACAGTCTGTCTCCCAGGATACAACAGTTAAGCAGCGATAGAGGCAAGCACTGCACTCCAAAGCTTTCGGCGAACTTGAACAAGACGAGAACACTATCGAAAACAATGCAAATGCAGATAATTCAAAAGAGGGAGAAGTGATTTTCGTAGTCCGTAGTTTTTGTGTCTCTAGAAACAGAACGGGAAGCCATCTATTTATAAGCTAAGCGGGGCATTGCGGAAATAAAGAATAACGACTAAATAAATTCTGTCGTTTAGAGTCGTTATGTATTTAATTCTGTAACCACAGAATTATAACAGCCGTTACTTAGTTAATACCATTAACACACCGATAAATAATTTAAGAACGGTTAACGGCTTGAATTGGAAAAAATTAAGACAGAAGGCAAAAATGGGCTTGTCGCGAGGCCCACTTTCCGGTCATGCATTCGCGTATGCAGGTCGTATGCTCGCTCCCAAGTTTCAACTTGTCGGGCCTCTGTCGGGGTCTGGGATTTGCACCCCACTGCACGTGCGCGCGAGGCATAGTGCTTGTGTTATGATAGTTACCACTCAAAGAGAGTGTATCCATATATAAAGCACTTCGAGGTCTTCTTCCTTTCCTATATGTGACTAGTGCTTTGTCACTTCTCACTTCCTACTCAAGGGTGTTCTTTGAGAAACAATTCCTTATTTACTCACCCATCAAAATATCTCATATTTTCCAACAATCCCCCACATGAATGAAAATTATTTTGGTTTTGACTCTGTGATAGTGTTCAACAAATGAAACCTGCATAGGATAGGTATGTATCACCCTTTGAACCTTCCCTTGTGAAAGTATATTTAATTTAGCAACTGTCCAGTAGACATGATGTCCTTGAACTGTCCTGCTTTCTTAGTAAATAACCCATACACTTCACACAGGAATCATCTAAACGTTTGTTCAGTTCTCATGATTATGTTCGTTTTGGCCATGAACATCGTCCTGGTTCTGCGAGAGTTTCTAAAGAATTTAGCCTCAATAATTCTCCTTTGAAGCGACCCCACTTCTCTCTCACATAGGTGATTACTTAATCTTGATTGGTTTACTCCACTTAAGAATCATTAAAGCATAATTGCTATCCTTTTCCTGATAAACCCCCACAATAATTGATTTTTCTCCACATATGTGAGGGATATCAAACCACTGTTTCTTTTATAGGAATGGTTTGAAGGATAGACCCCCACAACGATATCATTCAGTTCATATAATTACTGACGTGGAAGCCGAATGTTCTACATGACACGACTGGCGCTGACGTTGATAAATTTTTTTAACCTTTCTTTCAAAAGATTTGAGTTTTTCATTTAATTTCTTCTTCTTCTTCTTCTTCTTTTCTTTTTTCTACCGCGAGTGAGGTTGGCGACTAGCCTGATGAGGGTTGCCAGCTCGGCCCTCGCCTATGGTTGGCAGGTGTCGGCTAGACTTGATAGTAAGAAAGGTAAAGAAAGTAAGAGAAATAAAAAAGAAAACAAAAAAGAAAAATATATAGAACTATAGCAACTATTTTTTTTTTATAAAAAAATTATCCATGTGACGCCCTGGAAATTCGACTTCTGTAAATGGCCTGAATTCAATAAAAAAATGGAAATGAATTGAATTTCAGTCTGTATGAAATTTGGATCGTAAGGAATTAAGGGACGAATTTTGGACAATTCTCGAAATATCAGTCAGTTTAGATTAGGCTTCGATAATCCTAGTCACTTCGAATTAGGATTTAGATCCTCGCGCCCGAGCCAAATCCTGACCGAGTCTATTTGTGTAATTACCAAAATTACCATCTGTCCATTGTACCAAAATTTCATTTTAGAACTAAAATGCCAAATGACCATTTTGCCATTCAATAATGCATATAGGACAAATAGTTTAAATTTTGAGTTGACTAGTGGGTCCCACTAGTCATTCCACCACCAACCCATCACCTCACTTGTCACTCTCTCTCTCTTCTCTCTCCTACGTGCTCCCTCTTCTTTTTTGCTCTCTCTCTCTCTCTCTCTCTCTCTCTCTCTCTCTCTCTCTCTCTCGTCTGTTCCTCTCTTTCCCCCCTTACTGTTGCTGTGAGAAACCCCCATGGCCGAGCCTCCTCCTCCTCCATCTTCCTCTTCTTTTGTTACGGCCACCAGCTCCCCAACCGTCAGCCATCGCTCTGCCACCGCATCGACCCAGCTCCGACCACCGTTCGCCGCCGCAAGCCCGATGGAACAGCCCCGGCGCCTCCTGCCCTGTTTTGGCGTCCGAGGCTGTTTGAGGTTCAACGGCTAGCCATGGAAGCTTTCGACCACCACCGGCCACTACACCGACTTCCCTCCGACACCTAGGCCACCGCACGACCGTCGACGACCCCAGTTCGGCCCGCCTGTCCTGTTTTCGTGTCGTCTCGGCCTCCTCCGTCGAACAGCCCGTGCCACCGTTCTCGACCTCTACCGGCCCCTTCACCGACCACCCTTAGACCCTCAGACCTTCCTCCGACTGTCGCTAGCCACCGCGGGGCCACTTAACAGTCGCGGAGACCCGAAGACCTCGTTCGGGTTGAGGTGCCCTGTTTTGGGCCGAGAAGGTTCCCGTCGCCCTCCGTCGCTGTCCAGCCCTCTCCGCTACCCACCGACCACCCCATTGATCACCCTCAAGTCCCTTGTCGCCCCTCTAAGGTCGTGGAAATCGACCGCCGCCCGTAGAGCCTTGATCCGACCAGGAATCCGAGCTCCCCTGTTTCTACCGAAACCTGCCCTATTTTGGTCGTGACTCGCCGCCGCTGTTGGCCGCCCTCCGCCGGTGTCGCCGACCACTCACTGACCCCGTGGAACCTCCAAGACCCGATAGTGCCGCTGTCTTGTTTCGTTGGCCTTTGAAAAACCCAAAACAACCTAAAAATCAAGCTCCCCTGCCCTGTCTTCCCCTGACCCGAGCCTGACCTGCCGTCGGCCGCCACTGTTCTGACCACCGAAGGTCGTGGCCACCACCTCCGAACCCTTATTGATGTCCCGGAGTTTCATGCCCATGTCGGGCCAACTTTGGTCGAGTTTGGAGCCCGAGAACCCGAGTGAGCCACAAGTTTCGTGGATCGTCGCCGCCGATGTCGTCGCCGTCGGGACTGCCCGAGCTAGATTACTGTGAGTTAACCCCTAATCCTTGGTTAGGGCGCTAATTGCGCCTATGATTAGTTAATTAGTCGATTATGGTGTTTAATTAGAATAATCGTGATCGGTTTAGATAGAAATCAGATTTAGGGTAAATGGCCACGATTAATTAAGTTAGTCGGATTAGCTAGGCTGTCTGTGGCTCATTGGTTGCTGGAATTGACTGATTGACTGATTGAGCATCGATTGCCGTTGTTTGATCGCGAGCGAGCGATAGTTCAGAACCAAGCGATCG
Source organism: Rhodomyrtus psidioides (assembly GCA_021437785.1). Taxonomy (NCBI): domain Eukaryota; kingdom Viridiplantae; phylum Streptophyta; class Magnoliopsida; order Myrtales; family Myrtaceae; genus Rhodomyrtus; species Rhodomyrtus psidioides. Next base: position 2,943,501 of record JAILYB010000059.1, on the reverse strand, counting down.
ATTGATAATTTAACAAAATTGGGATTAATCAATGCCGTTTGATTAATTGAACTGGTTAATCGATCATGTATTGGCTGCTTGATTGAGTGCAGTTGATTAACTGTCATGTGATTAGATTGAAGTTTTGATGAGTTCATCGTCCGTGTCAGGCGCAAGCCCAGTTGTGAAATTGCGCATTCATATGACCTGTGTTGGATCAAACTGCATGATTTTAGCATGAAAATGACCTTGGGCCAAGTCTTTGAGCACGTCTGTATGAGTATCCGGCTTAAATCAAAGATGATAAAATTGATTGATTGTCGGATGAGATGTGTGGTCATATGACGGGACGATGAAATTCTTGCCAAGGTCCTGACAAGATTGTATCATGAGAATCGAAAGAATACAACTTGTCGGAAACACATCATTCTGTGACACCAGTTTGATGGATTCTGGTCGCAGCTTGTGACGGACCGAAGCCCGGAAGGGATTCCTGGTGGTCCTGTGTCGTGACAGCCGGATATCGCATGGACTACTGGATGCAGTCGCCGGAAGTAAGGGATGATGCCTGGTGCTGCCAGAAGAGTACCAACTAACTAGTGTACTGGGCACCAACTGACCAGTGTGCCGGGCTGACATGCCTATCTCATAATAAATGGATTACGTGTGACGTCATGTATGTCAATTGATGCGATGCTTGCCTGGATTGGGCTGTTTGATTGTTATGTCGTGTCTGCATCGCATTATGTATGGCTTCCTGGAGGGTAAGTTGCATGTGGTTGGATATCCGTGCTGGTTGATATGTTGTGTTGATTTTGTTACGACAATGCGAAAACTGAAACGAAATTGAGACAGAGGAGAAGGACGGAACACCAAGATTTACGTGAAACGAAATTGAGACAGAGGAGAAGAACATAACACCAAGATTTACGTGGAAATCCTTGAGGGAAAAACCACGAGAGAGAGAAGAAGCAAAATCAACTATGAAAATCGGGGATTACAAAAGAGGCACACATAAGCTTCTCAATCAGACATTTTGATAAAAGAGCAATATTTATAGTATTACCCCTCAAACCCTAATGTTGGCCCAAGACCCTTAACTTAAGCCCTTAACTGTTCAAGACATATTAACAAATCTCCACCTTGACTTGAATTCCCAAGTAGACATAAGTATTAAGTCAATCTTCTCCTCCCACCAGCATATGATGTAACTAGCAATATCTCCTAGAGGGGGGTGAATAGGAGATTCTGAACACAATTATAAATTTCTTGCGGAATGGATAGAGTTCAGTGTACGATTAGGAACAAAAGCAGTATAACAGTGTGCAGGAAATCTAAACACAAGAGTAAGAGTTTAGAGAAGAGGATATTGCACACAATGTTTATAGTGGTTCGGCTTGGATCAAGCCTACGTCCACTCTCCCACGATGACAGCCGATTGGCTGGATTTCACTATGAAGAATCAAGAAGATTACAATCACTCAAGTGTTTTGTTTCCTTCTCACACAGATTTTCACAGTGAAGGATTTTGAGTACACATAATACTCTCTCAGATGAAACTCAAATTATTCTTGCACTTTGGATTGTTGTTCGCCCTCTTACCCTCTAGTCGAACATTATACTTCTTTTACACTCCCCTACCTCCGAACTAGCCGTTGGATTCCAGCCAAGGGATCGCTCTTCAATCCTTGATTGGACGTCATCAATCGTGATTGAACGAGACTGTATCTTCAGAAGATATGTAGACCGTTGGGTAAGATATTGAACCCTTCTGATTCAGTCGCCCATACAACTGAATCTCCAGCTTCCATAAGTGTGATAAGTTTGAGTTGATTCCCGAGGATATTTTCCTTAGAAGATGATATCCTATTTTAGAAAGTCCCTTGATTGACAAGAGGGGGTATCAGGATAATTGAATATCACTTGCCTTGATCGGAAACCTGCCATACGTGGGTCTTCGTGTTTTGTAAAATGCAGGAACTGATCTTTCTTCTGATTCGTCCAGGAGAAGTTTGATCAGTTGGCATGGAATGGTAATACGGAGATTTGATGTGATCCATCCGTCACTGTTTGGATCGTCAAGAGCACTTCCATCTGACTCTACGTCAGAAGCACTTCCATCCGACCCTTAGTCAGAAGCACTTCCATCTGACCCTTCGTCAGTGCGACATAATTGGAATCACTCAACCTGCTGCTTACACATTCTTCCTGCATCACATTACATTAAACAATATCTTTTGAAGGTTTTGTCAGAATCAAAATATAGGAGTATTTCCACAACAATCTCCCCCTTTTGATGGTGACAAAAACTTCTCCAGTTGCAAATTTAAAGGAAAATTTAACCAGTGATAATTTAATAAAAGTGAGTAGCCATCATATTTGCTCCTGCAGGTAATCATCATTAGAGTTTGAAATATAATGAAAGTGTGCTCATAGGAGAGCATGATCAGAGTAAGATTATCCTGCAATAATCCTGCACGAATTGTCCTGCAAAACGGTAGGTTAGGTCTTCTCCTCCTTTCATCTAAATTGAGATATGATATGAATAGAAAAATATGATTAGAGATAATCTATAGGGAAATATGATTAGAGATAATCTATAGGGAAATATGATTAGAGATAATCTATTGAGACTGCATAAAAATAATTTCAACTTCTCCCCCTTTTTTGTCAACATCGAAAAAGTTCTTGAAGAGGAAAAGAGAGAAAAAAAATAGCTGAGTTTTTTTTTTTTAAGAAGAGGGATGATCTTCAGGCTAAACATCAGTCTCCCCTCGGGAAGGTCTTGCAAAACTGCTTCTCAGCATCTGAGCATGGTCTCTAACAGCTTGAGGAGAGGGCATGTGTGAAGCTGTTCTGTCCGTTCTGACCAGTGTGTATGTAGGCAGGTTGGCTATCTCATCACGAAACGTTTTTCCATAGACATCAATGGATTTTTCTAGCCTAGTCACCTGACTAGTCAGACCCTGCAGCTTCCTATCTGTCTTCTGTTCAAAAGCCTGCAGTTGCTGAACAAATCTTGTTTCCATTGCAGCCATTGTCTGAATGATAGTATTTTGAAGATTCTCAAAATGCGCGTGAAGGTCCATATATGGGTGTGGAGGTGTAGGTTCTGAAGACTCCCCCTCAGTTTGAGCCTTAGTGAAGGTTTGAGAAGCTAGGACTTCAGTGAGAAAGACATCTGATGTGACAGGCTCAGGCTCTTTCTCCCCCTGAAGTATAGCTCTTTTTCCTTTGATGATGGCACGGAGACTATTTCTTCATCAATGTCCATTGGAATGGACTGTGCACTGGATAGCTGATCTTCTCGTGCTATTGCTGAGGCTAGACTTGTAGCATCTTTGGGAATTGTAGCCCTGGTGGAAGAGACAGAGTAAGCTTCAATGTCATCTTGTTCTTCCCCCTGTTCTGTTGACGCCAGTGTTACTAGAACTTTAGCTAGCAATTCCTCATGATCACAGTTGACGATTTGGGTATCATACTCTGTGTCATCTGCAAATCGTGCAACTTGCTCCTCATTCCACATTGTGAGGAATTCTTCCTCAGTCAGATCACAGGTATATACAACCTTTTCTTGTGGTTGTATTTCTGTTTCATCTCCTTCTTCCTCATCTCCCCCAGCATTACTATTTTCAGACTCACCACCTTCATCTGATCCACCTCGAGATTGGGTAGCTTCAGAATCATATTCCCCTGTTTCTTCCTCGCTTGCGTCTGAGTCCCTATAGCAGGACTTTCTGTTTGTTGCCCGTTAACTGCCATGACTTTTCTCTTCTTTGGAGATTTCTGCCTTGACTCTTCCTCAAAGTCTACAATGACTAGTTCATTGTTCTTTGTTCTCCATCCAGCAGGAGTCATCTTGAATCCCATCTTTGTTACCATAGTCTCTCCAGCAGTCATTAAAGGAATTTCTTGCACGACAAACGCACCTAGGCTATCAATCTTGAAATGATTGATTATTTTGAAGATCAACGCCGCATAAGGAAGTTGCCCCTTTGGCTTGAGAGCTGATCTGTACATATGCAGTAGTACAGTGTGAGCAAAAGAAATCCTTTGTCCTGTCAAGATTCCCCATAGCAACTTTGCCTCGTACTTTGAGATATCTGTCTTTGATGCTGCCTTGGGTCTGAGACATTCAATGATCACTTTGTGCATCATGATATGTTTCAGGGGAAAGTCTGTGTATGCAAGATGAGACTTTGATTCCCTTGAGAAACTCGATTTGCCAGTCAGGAAGCAGAAAGCTTCACTTGCAGTGATATCTAAGGGTTTGAAATCTCCCTTTCTGGTTTCCATGATTGAAGCCAATTCATCAACAGTCAGAAAATATTGCTTTCTTTTGATTGTGAAAGCCAGAGAGTTGAAGTTGACAAACTGAAGATTTGAATAGAAGTAAGCTACCATATCAGGAAAGGTGTAGCCTCTCCTAGTTATAAACTGATCTAGCTTCATCTTTTCTAGATGCTTCCTCAGATTGATGCCATTGCTGTCAAAGTACTTTAACTCAAATACCCTTTGAGGTATAACACCTCTCTGTTTCATTGCTTCAAACCGTTCTTTGGGAGCCTGATTCTGGAACAATGGATCAGGAAAGCTTTTATCCAAATTAAAGCCTATATTTTTCACAAATTCATTGAACAGAATGTCATCATCATCTTCCACCTTCGCCTTCGTACCGCCAGGTCTAATTGGGGATCGTCTACGTTTCGAACTTGTCTCTGCCACTTTCTCCTTTCCTTTTCTAGAGATAGACGTAGGTTTTTCTACAGCAAGTGGTTCAACGATTTTTCCAGGCAGACTAAGAAACTCCAAAAGTTCGCTCTCACTATCAAAGTGATGAGTTTTCAGCAGTTTTCTAAGTTCGTTTCCAAAATCTCCTGCGTCCTTGATTCTATCATACATTGGCTTAATAGAATGAGCCATAGATTCCTTTATTTCAAAAGCAGACAGAGATAGACCTTTTGTCAGGCGGAGTGCTTCTCGTTGTTCGTTGATTTGGGTATCTGTGAGTTCCGCGCTGCTTGCAGTTGATGCGGAGAACTTCCTCTTGGTCTGAGGCGTCTTCTTCGAGTCAGAGACTGATTTTGGAGCCATTGATGCGTAGAAAGTTTGAAACTTTAAGTGAAAGAGTGTTGCTTTGAGGAGGAAATCGAGAGCGAGAGGTTTTCAACACGATTTTAGGGTTTTGATTTGAGAGAATTTTGAAAGTAAGAGAACAGAGGTGACGGTTCAGCGTTTTTATAAAAGAGGCGGTTATTTTTGGAAACACAAAAGAGAATTTTGATTTAAAAAGGAATTCTTAAAAAAAATATTCACGGTCAATCAGATATTAAGCGATATCTATTCATATGAGGAACTTACCTAAAAGATAGCTTTTAGAGATAACTGACCTTTTGATTTAAGAAAAGTGTGAATTTTTTCTTACGCGCCTTTTTGGCGTCCCTTCTGATGCTACTTCTGATGCTCCTTCTGACGCTCCTTCTGATGCTTCTTCTGACTCTTCTTCTGACTCTCCTTCTGACTCTCCTTCTGACTCTCCTTCTGACGCTCCTTCTGACGCTCCTTCTGATGCTCTTTCTGACTTTCCTTATGATGCTCTTTCTGACTTTCCTTCTGACTCTCATTCTGACGTATCCTGTTCTAAGGTATACTTAAGAAGGAAGGTTAATAATAGATAATTCATTTCTGATAAAATTGAAACTCTATTTATCAAGTGGTTTAGTAAAAATATCTGCAAGTTGATTTTTCGTGTCAATATATTGAATGTTAACATCATGGTTTTGAACATGATCACGTATGAAGTGATGCTTGATCTCAATATGCTTTGTTCTTGAGTGAAGTACAGGATTCTTTGTGAGATTTATGGCACTTGTGTTGTCACATAGGATTTACACAGTTGATTCTTCAACACCATAGTCCTTGAGCTGCTGTTTTAGCCAAAGTATTTGAGTGCAGCAGCTTCCAAGAGATACGTATTCTGCTTCAGCTGTACTGAGTGCCACTGTATTTTGCTTCTTTGAGTACCATGAGACAAGCATGTTTCCCATGAGTTGACAGGTTCCAGATGTACTTTTTCTATCAATTTTGCAACCTGCAAGATCTGCATCTGAATAACCTTTTAGTGTAAAATCAGAAGATTTAGAATACCACAAACCATAGTTGGGATAAGTCCCTATGTATTTGATTATTCTCTTGACTGCTGATAGGTGTGATTCTCTTGGACTTGACTGAAATCTTGCACATAAGCAGACACTATATAGTATGTCGGGTCTTGAAGCTGTAAGATAGAGTAATGATCCGATCATACTCCGATATAGTTTGGGATCGAATTCTTTTCCATCTTCATTCTTATCTAATTTGGAAGAGTGAGACATAGGAGTTTCTGTCTTCTTGCCATTCTCCATGCCAAACTTCTTGACTATTTCTAATGCATACTTCTCTTGAAATATGAAGGTTCCTTTCTGGGATTGATGAATTTGAAGACCAAGAAAGAACCGTAATTCTCCCATCATACTCATCTCAAATTCATCCTGCATTGTTTTAGAGAATTTCTTGCGGAGAAGTTCATTAGAGGAGCCGAATATAATATCATCAACATAAATTTGAACTAAAAGGATATCTTTACCTTTTCTTTGAATAAAAAGAGTGGTATCTACATTACCTTTAGTGAAGCTGTGTTGAGATAAAAAAATTACTTAACCTTTCATACCAGGCACGGGGTGTTTGTTTCAATCCATAGATTGCCTTTTTTAAGACATAGACCATATCCTTTTGTTTAGGTTCTTCGAAGACAGGAGGTTGTTCAACATATACCTCTTCTTTGATGTACCCGTTCAGGAAGGCACTTTTCACGTCCATCTGAAAAAGTTTGAAGTCATTGTAACACGCATAAGCAAGAAGTAGCCTAATGGCTTCTAACCTGGCAACCGGTGCATAGGTTTCATCATAGTCTATTCCTTCTTCCTGAGAATATCCTTTTGCTACAAGTCTTGCTTTGTTTCTCACAACTTTTCCTTTGTCATCAAGTTTGTTTCTAAATACCCATTTTGTTCCAATTAATGGACGATTTTTGGGACGATTGACTAGTTCCCAAACATTGTTGACTTTGAACTGATGTAGCTCTTCTTGCATTGCATTTATCCAGTTTTCATCTGCTAATGCATCTTCAATCCTTTTTGGCTCCAATTCAGATACCAAGGCGATGTTGCTCATTGCTTGCTTGAACTTGGATCTTGTTCTTACACCATCATTTATGCTGCCTATGATAAGTTCCTTTGGATGACTTGACTTATGCTTCCAGTTTTTGTCAAGTCCATCATTTGAGGATATTGTGGATTCATTCTGATCATCTTCTGGTCTTTCTTCTGAGGAAGTTTCCTTCTGAGCATTATCCGAACTCGTATTCACATCTGATTCTGCTTGTGAGTTCGTGACTTGATGAATTGTATTCATTTGAATGGATTCAGGTTCATCATCCTGGTTGCTTTCATCGAACTTGATGTTCACTGATTCCTCAATAATACGAGTGTTCTTGTTGTAAACTATGTAGGCTTTGCTTGTTGTTGAATATCCCAAGAAAATTCCTTCATCTGATCTTTCATCAAACTTTCCAACTCGATCATTAGCATTCTTTAGAATAAAGCATTTACAACCGAATACATGAAAGTATGCAATATCAGGCTTTCTTTCTTTGAAAAATTCATAGGGAGTTTTCTCAGAAAAAGGTCTGAGGGAAATTCGATTTAAGATATAACAAGCTGTTGAAACAGCCTCAGCCCAAAAGTTAGAGGCAATTTTACTTTCAATAAAAAGAGTTCTGGCCATTTCTTGCAGCGATCTGTTTTTCCTTTCTACTACCCCATTTTGCTGTGGAGTATAAGGTGCAGAGAAGTTATGCTGAATTTCGAAATTAGTGCAAAAATCTGAGAAGTTTTGATTTTCAAATTCTCCCCCATGATCCGTTCTCAAACTGGAAATTGTGTAACCCTTTTTCATTTTGAATTCTTTTAGCAAGTTTTGAAAAGGATATGAAGGCTTCGTTTTTGTGAGCAAGAAATGAAACCCATGTAAATCTAGAGAAGTCATCAACTATGACAAAGCAATATTTCTTACCTCCAATGCTTAGAGTTCTATTTGGTCCGAAGATGTCCATATGAAGTAGCTGCAGACAACGCTTAGTGGAAACTTGATTTAAAGACTTAAAAGAACTTCTTACCTGCTTACCTAGTGTGCATGCATGACATAGTCCACTTTTCTCAAATTTTGTTTGAGGTAATCCTCAAACAAGTCCCTTCTTGAAAAGTTTTGAAATATGTTTCACACTAATATGACCTAACTTTCTGTGCCAAAGATCATATTCATCCTTAACAGAAATAAGACATTTAGCAAGTTCACAGTCAGCATTAATATCTAAAAGATAAATATTCCCATGTCTTCGTCCCGTGAAGGATTGCTTCTTATCCTTGCTCATACCTGTGCATTTTAGATCTTGGAACCGAATATCATATCCAGAGTCACAGAGTTGACTTACAGAAATCAAGTTGTAGTTCAATCCTTTGACTAGAGAGACATCTTTAACGGTCAGATTTCCAATCTTTACATTTCCTTTCCCGATCACTTTACCCTTGTTCCTTCCTCCAAACGACACACTTCTTCCATCACAATCTGAGAAGGATATAAACACATCTGGATTTCCAGTCATGTGACTTGAACAACCACTATCCAGAAACCATTTGTTCTTCCTTCTCTTTGATACCTGCAATAGATAACCAAATTACTGTTTCTTTGGTACCCATGTTTTCTTGGGTCCTTCTGTGTTAGTATATTTTGACCTTTTAATAGGTCTCCAGATTTTCTTGCAGTAATCCTTAGTATGGCTAGGATCACCACAGTTCACATAAGGTTGTCGAATGTAGGATCTAGTAAAATGCTTATAAAAATGATGTTTGTAATTGGAAAACGTTGGTTTTCGAAATTCAGTTTTAAAGACATTTCTTTGGCTACTTTCCTTTTTAAAACCTAACCTAGATCAATCATTGAAGGATATTTGTTTTGATATAATGCTATTCAAAGTTTCTGAGCTTTGTGAAAACCTTTTTGATATAGTATAAATTTTTTCTTTCAAGGAAGCATTTTCTCTTGAAACAGAATCATGATTTTCTTTCATCTGGTGAAACTCTTGTTGTAGAAAACTAATTTTTTCTTCTTGGGACAAGTTCTGTTGTTTTAAAGAAGTATTTTCCTTTTTCAAACAAGAAACCTTCTCAAGGGCTTCTTTGTAGTTTCTACATAATTCATCAATATATTCAATGACTTCATCAGGGAGTTCAGATGAACATACCTCAGTTTCTGAATCTGAACTTGAGTCTGATTCGGCCATGAGACAGATATTTGCATAATCATTCTCGCTTTCATCAGAATCACTCAAAGTTTCTGCCTTTAGAGCCTTCTTGTACTTCTCATACTTGAGTTTGTCCTTCTTCAAAATTGGGCAGTTCGGTTTGATATGACCTGCTTTCTTACAGTGGAAGCAAATCACGTCTTTGCTATCTTGTGAGTCGTTGCTTGATATTTTTACCTCACTCTTTTTCCAAGGTTTCTTTCCTTTGATATTTCTGCCTTTTCGAGCCATCTTCCTAAATTTCTTGACCATGAGGGCTAATTCTTCATCATCCTCATCTTCATCATCTGTGTCAGAAAAACATTGATTAATTTGACTTTTTAATGCAATAGATTTTTTACCTTTCTGTTCTCCCTTTTTGTTTGCTCGTTCTGTTTCATAGGATTGCAAAGTGCCGACTAGCTCATCCACCGAGAGGGGTCTAATTGTTTGGCATTCTTGAATTGATGGCTTGATGTAATTCCAATCATATGTGAGTCCACGTAGTATCTTCCTGACTTGCATTGGTTCAGCAATAGGTGCACCTTGTCTTGCAAGTCCACTTGCCAGAGTCTGAAGCCTGTCTATCATATCTGCAATAGATTCATCAGGCTTCATTTCAAATGCTTCATAGTCACTCAGTAAAATACTGAGCTTTGTTTCTTTCACACGATTTGTTCCTTGAAAGGTAACATGAAGTCTATCCCATATTGCCTTAGATGATTCTTCCTCTGAGACACGATTATAAAGAGGAGTAGATAAGGCACAAAAGAGAGCATTGACAGCTTTAGAATCAATGCCTTTTCTTTTAGCCTTTTCAGCATCAGTCATTGTTGTGACAATGTTTACTCCGTCAGCAGAGGTTGGATTTGTGGTATTTGCAGGAACTATTCCATTTGTAACGACATCCCACATCAGATCATCATAGGCTTTGAAGAACCACTTCATCTTGTTACTCCACATGTTGTAATCCTTTCCATCAAAGTATGGAGGCTTGTTGGCAAAGTACGAATCGCTTGTTCCTGAAGAGTGATTGCTAGACATAGTAGATCGTTAACTCTGAAGTCAATAGACACTTCGTAAAATGAGCAACCTGCTCTGATACCAATTGATGTAACTAGCAATATCTCCTAGAGGGGGTGAATAGGAGATTCTGAACACAATTATAAATTTCTTGCGGAATGGATAGAGTTCAGTGTACGATTAGGAACAAAAGCAGTATAACAGTGTGCAGGAAATCTAAACACAAGAGTAAGAGTTTAGAGAAGAGGATATTGCACACAATGTTTATAGTGGTTCAGCTTGGATCAAGCCTACGTCCACTCTCCCACGATGACAGCCGATTGGCTGGATTTCACTATGAAGAATCAAGAAGATTACAATCACTCAAGTGTTTTGTTTCCTTCTCACACAGATTTTCACAGTGAAGGATTTTGAGTACACAGAATACTCTCTCAGATGAAACTCAAATTATTCTTGCACTTTGGATTGTTGTTCGCCCTCTTACCCTCTAGTCGAACATTATACTTCTTTTATACTCCCCTGCCTCCGAACTAGCCGTTGGATTCCAGCCAAGGGATCGCTCTTCAATCCTTGATTGGACGTCATCAATCGTGATTGAACGAGACTGTATCTTCAGAAGATATGTAGACCGTTGGGTAAGATATTGAACCCTTCTGATTCAGTCGCCCATACAACTGAATCTCCAGCTTCCATAAGTGTGATAAGTTTGAGTTGATTCCCGAGGATATTTTCCTTAGAAGATGATATCCTATTTTAGAAAGTCCCTTGATTGACAAGAGGGGGTATCAGGATAATTGAATATCACTTGCCTTGATCGGAAACCTGCCATACGTGGGTCTTCGTGTTTTGTAAAATGCAGGAACTGATCTTTCTTCTGATTCGTCCAGGAGAAGTTTGATCAGTTGGCATGGAATGGTAATACAGAGATTTGATGTGATCCATCCGTCACTGTTTGGATCGTCAAGAGCACTTCCATCTGACTCTACGTCAGAAGCACTTCCATCTAACCCTTATTCAGAAGCACTTCCATCCGACCCTTCGTCAGAAGCACTTCCATCTGACCCTTTGTTAGTGCGACAGAATTGGAATCACTCAACCTGCTGCTTACACATTCTTCCTGCATCACATTACATTAAACAATATCTTTTGAAGGTTTTGTCAGAATCAAAATATAGGAGTATTTCCACAACAGCATAAAACTCACCTTCTGCAAACATTAACCAAATCCAAGCAATGCTTGAATTTAGTAAACGGCAATGACTTTGTTAACATATCAGCTGGATTGTTTTCTGTACCAATCTTCAAGACCTTAATATAGCCATCAGCAAGAATGTCTCGAATATAATGACACCGCACATCAATGTGCTTTGTTCTCTCATGATACACCCAATCTTTAGTAAGATGTATAGCACTCTGACTATCGCAATGCACAACAGTCATATCATCATCCACACTGAGCTCTCCAAATAAGCCTCTTAACCATATAGCTTCTTTGATTGCCTCTATAATAGCCATATATTCTGCCTCTGTAGTAGACAAAGCAATTGTATGCTGCAAAGAAGCTTTCCAACTGACTGCACAACCTCCAACAGTAAAGATGTACCATGTCAAAGATCTCATTTTATCAAGGCCACCAGCATAATCAGAGTCAACATATCCAGCAAAAGTTTCACAAGTTTTCCCAAACTCTAAACCATAATCTGAAGTACCCTTCAAATATCTCAAAATCTACTTCACTGCTTGCCAATGAATTTTACTTGGGCATGATAAATATCTACTTACCATGCTAACAGCATGTGGTATGTTAGGTCGAGTGCAAACCATAGCATACATAACGCTACCAATTGCACTAGAATATGGAATATGTGACATATATTTTATTTCATCATCTGTATGTGGACATAAATCAACTGATAATCGAAAGTGAGCAGCAAGAGGAGTACTCACTGGTTTGGCATCTTTCTTGCCAAAACAATCTAATACCTTCTCAATGTAGCTTTTCTGGGAAAGATACAATTTTCATCTTTTTCGATCTCGCTAAATTTTCATGCCAAGAATTTTTTTCGCAGAACCTAAATTCTTCATATCAAATTCAGCACTCAACTATGCCTTCAAATTATGTATATCAAATTTATCTTTTGCTGCAATCAACATGTCATCAACGTATAACAGCAGATAAATATATGATCCATTTGGAAGTTTGCACAGATATACACAACTATCATATTTGCTTCCACAATAGCCAAGTTGCACCATAAAAGAATCAAATCTTTTATACCACTGTCTAGGTGATTGTTTTAAGCCATAAATAGATCTTTTCAATAAACATACATGATCTTCCTTACCTTCAAACTGAAAACCCTCAGGTTGACCCATATAGTTTTCTCTTCAAGTTCACCATGCAAGAAAGCTGTTTTCACATCGAGTTGTTCCAACTCTAAATCGTGCATAGCAACTAACGCAAGAAAGATCCGAATAGAGCTGTGTTTAACGACGGGTGAAAACACATCATTAAAATCAACTCCCTCAATCTGACTATAGCCCTTAGCGACTAGACATGCTTTAAATCTAATGTCTTCAACTCTGGGAATATCTTCATTTCTTTTGAAAACCCACTTGCAACCCACAATCTTCTTTTCTTTTGGTGGTTTGACAAGCTCCCAAGTTTGATTCTTTTCAAGAGATTCAATCTCTTCATTCATAGCAACTAACCACTTTGCTGAATCTTTTGAGGAAATAGCTTCCTTGTACGTTTTAGGCTCAGCATATTCTATTGACTCGGCAGCTGAAAGAGCATAAGTAACAAAATCTGAGTATCCATACATCTGTGGAGGTTTCACTGTTCTTCTCGGTCTATCTTTGGCTATGGAATAATTCTCTTCTTCAGATTCTTCAATCTCAATATTATTAGTCACTGACTGAACTGGTTGTGAAGAAGATACTTCAAAATCCATCTACTTTGGTGCATTTTTTTAAATTTTCTTGGCAAGTATCTGATGATTTCTGGACAGGATGAAGCATAGCAGACTCATCAAAAGTAACATCTCTTCTAATTATAATTTTAGATGAATCAGAACACCAAAGCCTATAACCTTTTACATCAGAAGCATAACCAAGAAAAATACATTTTTTCGCTCTAGGCTCTAGTTTTCCTTCACTAACATGTGCATATGTTAGACATCCAAAAATTCGAAAAGAAGAATAATCAACAGGTTTACCTGACCATACCTCCTCAGGTGTCTTGTTCTCAATAGGCATGCAAGGAGAACGATTTATTAACCAACAAGCAGTATTGACTGCTTCAGCCTAGAATTCCTTGCCCAAACCAGCGTTAGACAACATGCACCTTGTTCTTTCTAATAGGGTTCTGTTCATACGTTCTGCAATATCATTCTGCTGCGGTGTATACATTGTCGTATGATGTCTCACAATTCTTTCGTTCTTGCAAAACTCATTAAATTCGCCTCTACAAAATTCTAGCCCATTATCTGTTCTCAGCCGCTTGATTTTCTTACCGGTCTGCTTCTCAATTAATGTTTTCCATTGCTTAAATGTAACGAAAATATCACCTTTTGCCTTGAGAAAAAATACCCAAACTTTTCTTGAAAAATCATCAATAAAAATGAGTACATACTTGGAACCAAGGCCTTTCGATGGAACTCTAGCAGGCCCCCAGAGATCAGAATGAATGTAATCCAGAGTGCCCTTTGTACTGTGAATTCCTGTTTTGAAATTGACTATTTTCTGTTTCTCAAAGACACAATGTTCACAGAAATCCAGTTTTCTAATTTTCTAACCACACAAGAGACCTCTTTTACTTAGCTTATCCATCCCTCTAATACTCATATGGCCTAGTCTCATATGCCATAATTTTGTATTATCCGAATCTGTCATATTAGAAGAGACCGCAGCTGAACCAGTAACAGTAGAGGCTTGCAGCTGATACAAATTACCAATTTTGTGCCCTTTCATCAATAAAAGTGAGCCTCTCATAATTTTTAAAACTCCACCTTCAGCGGTAAATCTACAACTATTGGCATCAAGTGTACCCAAAGAGATTAGTTTCTTCCTTAGATCAGGCACATGTCTGACATTATCTAAAGTTCTGATCATGCCATCATGCATCTTAATATTAACAGTACCAATCCCAATAGCTTTGCATCTAGCATTATTGCCCATGAGAATAACTCTATCATCATATTCTTTATACGTAGAGAACCAATCTGGATGAGGACACATGTGATATGAGAAGCCTGAATCAAGAATCCAACTATCATAGAATTTATCTTTATTATCTGCAAACAATAGCCAATCTTCATTTTCTTCTTTAGCAACATCAGCTTGAGCAAGATTTTCGTTTCGCCTATTTTATCTATTCTGATAGTTACGATTGTTATGACGATTGACATTCCCATGATTTTGTTTATTCGAATTATTTTCTCTTTGCTCCTTTGCCTTCAGTTTTAGGCAATTTATCTTGATATGCCCTGGAGACATACAATAGTTGCAAATCATATCTCTATGCTTAGATTTTGACCTGCTCCTGCCACTATTTCTTCTCTCAATGGATCTTCCTCGAGCGACTAAACCAGCCCCATGATTATTAATACCATCAGAAGTCAATTCTGTATCGAGTTTCTGCTTATTTAGCAGATTAGTCTTAACATCTTCAAAATCAACAGTTTCTCTACTAACAATCATGGTCTCTCTAAAATACTTATAAGAGGGAGGTAGTGAAACTAGCAATAAAAGAGCTTGATCCCCATCTTCAATCTTAACATCAATGCTTCTTAATTCAGCGATAAG
Source organism: Rhodomyrtus psidioides (assembly GCA_021437785.1). Lineage (NCBI taxonomy): Eukaryota > Viridiplantae > Streptophyta > Magnoliopsida > Myrtales > Myrtaceae > Rhodomyrtus > Rhodomyrtus psidioides. The sequence continues at coordinate 2,928,314 of JAILYB010000059.1, read as the reverse complement.
AGCATTGAACTCAGAAATATGGGATTTGAGAGAAGTACCTTCATCCATATGAAAAGTGAAGAGTCATTGCTTGAGTCTCAATTGATTGGTGAGAGACTTTGTCAGAAAAATACTCTCCAACTTCGTCCATAAACTTGCGGCTGTTTTTTGATCTAGTACCTCCTGCAAAACTTCGTTCGTGAGGCACAACTGAATAGTGGACAAAGCTTTCTCATCAAATTCTTCTCATGCTTCATCTGATGTGTCCGGTTTCTTCCCTTTAGTAAATAAAGTTTTTTTTCAAACCCTGCTGCGTAAGAACGGCTAACATACGAACCTGTTATAGGTTGAAATTGCCGCTCCCATCAAACTTTTCGATATCAAATTTCGTTGCTAAACTTGAAGCCATAACTTATTCCGAGTTGAAGAAACGCGCACGAACTCCTCGGACAACACGAATCGAAACCCCTTCAAAGAATGAAATTTATCCAAGTCACTGAACTTCACGCGTAAGTCACTAACCAGGTCCGCGAAACATGTACTATAAAGCGAATCCCAGAAGACCAATCTGATCAATCTGAGGACCAATTGTTAAGAAGGAACGAAAAACCAACAGAAGATGCTCCTCCGGCGCGAAGCACGAGCACCAATTGGGAACTCGTCCGATATTATAAACTTCGAAGTTAAAGCAATCCCTGTTATTGGAGAACTGGACTAAGCAAAGAACGAAAAACCAACAAAAGATTTGAAAGTGGAGATTTGCGCCTTGAAGATCGTGCTCCTGATTCGATCTGCTACAATTCTTGCTGAAAGTTCTCTCTTGAATTGCGCCCCAAAAAAATTCTTCACGGCCGCACTAATCCAAGTCTCCGTGATAAGCGACTTCGATTCCCACTAACGGCGCCAATTGAGACCGAACTTCAATTCGGTTTGATCAAAAACAGCAAACGAGACCTAGCTTCTCGCAAAGAACAGCAGCCCAAAAATAGTAGACGCCAAAACAACAAGATAGGAGACGCCGAGACAAGAGACGATGACCATCTTCAATTTCTTCGCCCAAACAGGAGGTCTTTGAACGAGCGAGGAACGTCAGAGCGGAACGAGCGACGCTGGAGCGTGACCGCCGAATATCAAACCCTAGGCTCCGATACCAGTTTGTTACGATAATGCGGAAACTGAAACGAAATTGAGACAGATGTGAAGAACGGAACACTAAGATTTATGTGAAATGAAATTTAGACAGAAGAGAAGAACAGAACACCAAAATTTATGTGGAAACCCTTGCGGAAAAAATCACGGGAGAAAGGAGAAGCAAAATCCACTATGAGAATCAGGAATTACAAAAGAGGCACACATAAGCTTCTCAATCATACAGTTTGAGAAAAGAACAATATTTATAGTATTACCTCTCAAACCCTAATGTTGGCCCAAGGCCTTAACTTAAGCCATTAACTATTCAAGACATATTAACAGATTTGTTAGGATGTCCTAGGTGAATCAACGTCCTAACCGAGCTTAGGCGTTGACTTCACTGAGATTTATTTCTCACCCCGTCGTGGGATAATATTTTCAGGTCCCAAGTGATAGAGCCTCGAGGATACTAAGACATGGACCTATTGGAGTATTCCCGGAGAGCGTGTTAGACCGAGTCTGATAGTCTGGGAGTTGTAGACCAGGAGCCAAAGAATGGCTTGTGATTATTGTCTAAACAAGATAGTTAAATAAAAAGGTTGGCTTTGCGAGCTGTCGCGATTTGATTGATATGACTGGTTGTTTAACTATCCCTGTCGTTTGATGTGATGTTTGGGAGTTGCACCTTTCGACATGTGTAATCAAAGATAAAATAAATGGGTCGATAACATGCCTGGGACGTTATCTCTTATGACCTAAGACGATTTGGTAGGAATGACGCGTGCTCGAGGATCGGGGCGTGACAGTCCACGTCTATGCTGACTCTTCTACGTGAAATCACAGGCATCCAAGTTAGCAATTTTCGATTAAAATTAATAGGATGAATTCAATTAGAAAATGTCTTTACCCAAAAAAAAAAATCAATTAGCAAAGGCCAAAGTGTAATAAATTTTAAAAAAATTAAATAATTTGTCGATAAGGAATGGTCCCCTCATCAATTTTTCAAAGACATGAATGTTACGACTGTTGCAGTCGTCTCGCTCGCTCAGTCGTTCGTACGCATGATTTCGCCCTCAATCAACTCTATCCCATCAAGGTTATCCTCGTCGTAAGAGAGTATACTCTCCACGGTCCCATTCGAGGTTTTAGAGTCTACATGGTAACACTCCATAAACGCATATGGTAAAAAAATGTTCCTTTAGAAAATAAATATATTAGTCTAATTTGATTTAGAAATTGAACAAATGAGATTTAATTTGATTTAGTAGATTAAAAAGATAAAGACATATCAACTTTAATATATATTCCCCTTAGTTAAATGAAAAAATTAGGAATAATTTTTTTGCAGTTACCAAATGCATCTCTTTTCTTTTTCTTTTTTTTATTCCGAGAATAGAAACTTTATGTAGCTACCAAACGCGTTTATGTTCTTTTATTTATTTATTTCGGGAATAGAATTTTTTTTTGAAGTTACCAAATGGGTTTCTGTTCTAAAAAATCAATGTCGGGAATAGAAATAAAAAAAGTATTTTTGTTTTAAAAGTGTTCTAAAATATAAAAACGTTATCATACATGTCCTTAGCTTTAGAGGCGAGCGATGACAACTGGTAAGGAACTAACTAAATCCCAATCCAAATTCCTCATCTCCCATTCTTTTCGTTGCGATTTACATCACGCAACCCCAGATAGCTACGGCGCATGCATACAAAAAAAAATACAATTCATCAAACAGAAGGTGGGCACAAAGATGCTAAAATTAGGATGGCGGGCTCGGCAGGCCTGACAAAATTCGCAATCACAGTCGCCACGTGACGCCCACCCAGCGTGACTCAGCTTCGTCCTATATTTTTATCTTTAAAACGTCCAAGAACACGCTGGATCAAAATCATTCCAATGTAAATCGAAACTCGTTCTCGAAGGCAGCAGAACAGAGAGGAGATATTGGGTGGAACAATAGCTCCAAGGCGACAAGCAATTCGCTCACCAAGTCGTACTTCGCCGGCTCTGTAGCTCCGGACAACGTGTCGCACTCGTAAGTCCTCTCTTTGGATTAGAAGAATGCGACGTCGTTCTTCATCTTCATTCATTTTGCCATTTGTCGCGACTTGTGCGCGAAGAGTACGTCGGAAATGGGGATGTACGAGATGGAAATATTGATGAAGGCGATGCAGGTCGTCACGATTCACGTGAGCTCGAGTCCCCATTCAAAATCTTGGGGTTGGTGGGGATCGTTTCGCCGGCTTTTTTTTTTTTTTTCCAAAATAAGGTAAAATAAAAAAAGTTTACCAATTTAAGTGAATTTTTAAAAAAATTATTGGTTTAGGACATGTGCGCACCTCTTACGCTACACGAGGTAACTATTTTGTTACGAAAAACTGATTCCGAGTAAAATGACTTTTTCTGATTCTTTTTTTGGATGAGTTTTAGAGAATCGAAACACGTTTGATAACTGCCCAAAATTTTATGTTCCTGGAATAAAAACGCGTTTTATAAATGTACAAAATTTCTAACGAAAAACTATTTCTCCTCCTATTTTTTTTTCATTTAAGTCAAATAATTATGTAGTTACTTTGTAAAAATTCATCACAAATTGAAGACTAATTTTCAATGCATAATAAAATAATCTAAAATATATTATTTTTTTATCATGTCATAAATGAAATACAAATTCTAATACATGACGTCGATTGAAGCATGGGATAGTTCCTATATCAAGAATTCATTTTTTCTTTAAATGTTGCTTTCTCCAAAATACATACAAATATAGTAGCCGAATAACCGAATTATCCACTGAAAAAATAAAAACCAAATTATCATTCTTGATATGAAGTACAAATCTTTCACTATCATTTTGCAGCTTTTGTCCTAAATCCAAGTGGACGTTTGGCTTCAGCTCCACAGGCAAATGGTCACATTTTGTGACGTGCGGTTACTAGTATATATGTTATCATCCGCATGTTGGATGCCCTCATCTTCTACAACATTTTTTGCAAAAAAAGTGAAATTTATGAAATCTAAGAAATTTAGGCCTAAATTTATGAAAATAAGGTCAAACTAGCCTAATCTAACCTTCTTCTATTTTTAGGGATTTTCTATTTTTTGTGATTTTTTTTTTTAAAGAATTTCCTATTTTTTGAATTTTTTTTTTATATTTTTATTAGGTTGAGGGAAAAGTAACCAGAGAACTAAAAGGGAAAAGTGATAAATGTGAAACTTCATTATGTTTTGTTATTCTCAAACGTGATTCTTTTTTATAGAACCAATTTTTTTTTTGTTCTGGATTTTGCTCTAAAACTAATTATGGGAACAAAATCAGAATCAGAATTAGAATCATCTATATTACCAAATGGGGTTCTCATCTTTTTTTATTTTAGAGAATAGAATGAGAGAACCTGCAGACCCTTAGAGGCGCACAAAGCCCCAAAGTTTTTTTCTTTTTCTTTTTTCTTTTTTAAGCCGTACATTCGTTATAAATAAAATGTATATTTTTCTTTTATAAATAAAACATTTGTCCCTCACAAACTAATGACAGTCGGCGGCGACGACGACACGCCGGGGCAACAACACTCGGCGATGACTCGGACGATAACGACGACACGGCGGCAACTCGCAGGTGCGATGGCGGCACAGGGTTCACCCAAGCCCCTAATACTGGGGAAAAGTTACTGGCCTCGATCACAAACTAGATATAGCATCCCCACCAAAGCTTTTGCTGCCGCTCCACAACAGTGCCGTGTCGCCGTGCCGCCCCTTCGTTCGACCGCCCAAGCCAACCACTAACCCGCCGTCCATCCTTGTCGACTGTTGCGACCTGTTTCTTTCTTCCATCGGTCGACGAACGATGGGCTAATGGATTACCGATCGGACCCCCATTCTAAAATGTGGATCGCGAGCCTTCTCGGTCCGGGCCCTCCCAAGCCCATACCAAATCGCGACGGGAGTAAATTTAAGGATTTTTCGACGATAAGAGTCGATCGCTTTCGACCTTGATGTGGTCACGGTGGCATGTGCTATGTGTACATGCGTTTAGAGTCACCATCGGTCCTTCTTGAAAGGTGGACCGAAAACCTCACTAATCGATTGGGAGAGATCGATCAATTCTGTAGAACCAGAGATTTTGGGTTCGAGGACTTTGTTACGTTGGTGCCATTACTAACGCCCTTTTGGTACCTAACGTGAGTGATTTTCCCTACTAAGATTTCATGCAGACGCAATTTTGGGTAAGATAAGTCTGGTTTAGGGTTTCATGTAGATTGGAAGACTAGTCCTATCAATCATAATCAATATAATGAAAGCGCAATCAAGTGCATAAATGAATCACGTCAATGCACATCAATTCAAATCAAGGGCTCCGGGCTTAGAGAATGTGTGATTTAGGACAAGAGATAAAATATGAAGATTTGGGGACGATTCGCCAAAAGGGCGAAATCATCATTTTTGGAAGGTTTGGTGTCGAATTAATCAAAATAGACTATGGCCAGTTGGTCATGGCCATTTCCTATTTTTGGGATTTTATTTGGAATTTCCTGAATTTTCACGATTTTTGGAAGACGATTTGCCCAATGGAAGAAATCATCATTTTTCAGGATGATCGGGGGTTAAAACACCCAAAATAGATCTTGACCAGTTGATTGTAGCCATTTCCTATTTTTTGGGAAACGACTTGCTAGATGGGCAAAATCGTCATTTTTGAAAAGATCGGTGGTTCGAAAGGACCAAAACAGGTCATGGCCAATTGATTATGGCCATTTTCTATTTTTTGGGATTTTTTAGAATTTGTCTGAATTTTTCTATTTTTTATGATTTTTCTATTTTTTATTTAATTTTCGAATTATATATATTTGATTTTTTTATTATTAAAAATATTTTCCGGATTAGGTCAGACCCTGCCCGCACCTCTCGGGCGCTCGGCGTGAACGTACAGGTCGAGGACCGGCCTAAACGACGCCATATTGCTTTTTTTTTAAAACATTATTAATATTATTATTTTAATTTTTTTAATTTTTCAAAAAATCCCCCATTGTACGCTCCAGAATGTGCCATGTGGTTCCTTTGATGCGTCCGATCTTGATTTTATTAATATCCCAAAAAAGATTGATCAGATGGTCTACAGGGCGCCACTTAGTATGATCATGGCCATCCGATCTTTTTTTTTTTAAATATAATCGAAAATATTTTTTTTTTATATTCTGAAAGTTTTTTTAAATTTTTTGAAAATCTAGGATCATGACACGTGTCCTTGTCTACATCACTGGATCTAGGTTTTTTTTTGTTCTTTTTTTGTTTTTTTTTTTTATAAAAAAGAGAAGACCCCACCCCCGGGGGCTGACGTGGCGACCCACGTGGCGCCACATCATCCTTGACCAGTCAACTATCGTTGACTAGTCAAGGGTTCGCTGGGGAAGAAGACCGGCGTCAGCGTTATTCGCCGACGTCCAAATGACACGGAAAGGCCGCGATTTCGGCACCAAATCGAACCCTTAGCATCCCACATTAACATACATCCATTTTACGGCCGAAATACACCGGAAACAACCTAAAACGAACGCCCCACCCTCCGACTCCGGCGAGTTTCTCGTTCAGAATTTTTTTACACTCGAACTTCAACTCTAATCAGTCGACAAGCATGTAAAGGCAACAAGAACTCTTACCTGAGCCCTACGGAAGCTCGAAAATCGCTTGAACAGCAACAACGATTCCTTGGTCAGGGCCGAGAATGATGGAGTTTCGAGCCACCATTTTTTCGCATAAACCGTTGCAAAAAGAAGACCATTGGGAGCTTAGAGATAGTTCTAATGAAACTTTAAGACAGTAAATGCACACAGTGGCATCGAGAGGGGCTTGATCGAGAGCTAAAGAACACGAACGACGAGGCTGACATTTTATCGAACATGTATCGTGCATGCGAGAAATCAACGTTTAGCCTTAAATACAGGACTCAACAAACGATGTCGGAGCAAGAGAGAATTCAAACATGGTTATAGTGACTCGAGCAGATGTCGGCATGCGATTTATTTGGCTTTATTTGGCTTGAAACCAATCGGCACCTAACTTGCACTACCAATGGACGGTATTGAAGGCAGGGGAAAAAAGGGGAGACTGAGACCGTAGGATACTGACCTGTTTCGGCTGCGTCGACGACGATGGAGGCTCCAATGGCGATGGGTCGGATGTTTAGAAGGTTGAGGATGATTGCTTGAACGTTGGTTCCCTCCGAACACGTTTCCTCTTCTCTCTCCTCCTCGGGCCCGAACTGCCCCATTTTTGTCTACACCAGAGCTCCGGCGACCGTTCCCTCACTCTCAAGCTCTCTATGTCTCTTTTGTGTGTATATGTATCCGAGGATGAAAATGGTCCCCCCCTCCTCTCGAGTACTCTCCCTCACTCTCTCTTTCTCCCTCTCGGTTCTCTCCCTCTCCTTTTCTTTTCTTACCGAAAAATCCTCTTCTCTCGGCCGAACCCAAAAATCCCCCTTCCAAGAGCTCTCTTTTCTCTCTTTTCTAGCCTCTAGGATTGTCTTCGACCCTCATGCCATCTCCATCGCCTGAAAAAAGGACTGTCCCCTGAGTTTTTGTCGCCCCTCAGCCTCATTTGCGTTTTTTCGCCCCTGCTCCTGCTTCTGCTTTATGTACGTGAAAGAGCAGGTCTGCTCTTTGGGTGCAGACCCGTTCGGCCAGGTCGGGACGGGTCCGACTCGGTCGATCTGGTTCCTAAATTTTTTTATATCAAATTGAGCCTCTAATTGATCATTTTTTATGAAATTGATGTCAAAATCGGACTCCTCAATATGTTTTCCATCTAAAATGAGTATTTTTGTGAACAAATGAATTAGAATTTAGAGAAAATCCCAAATTGTGCCTAGGGTCCGAAAATGATTTGTGTTTAATCGAAAGCTCAAATGATCAAATCAATCCAAATTGAGGCAACCAATGGATCCGGCATGACGAAAACTATAGGGCAGACGTGTTTGATTCGAATGGGTGTCTCTAAAAAAAGTTTAATTTCAAGATTGGCGGACCCGGTGACTAAATCGCAAAGAAATTGTGCAATTGAGCCATTTTGGTTAAAATTGGATCAATTGAAGGGTAAATGGACCCAATTGTACTTCAAGGCTTTAGATACCAATGCCATAACTTATTAGAAATGGAGATTGAAAGTTAAAAGACTCAAAAAGGAATTTTTACGCTCGACTCGGGTTTATGTTTGTGAAGGAACATAGTGACCCATATCGAATTTTCAAGATTTAAAATGACCAACTCATAGAGAAAATTAAAATAAAAATTTCGACTATTTTTGGATATTTTTCTGACCACAAATGGTATTTTATGATTTTTCGGATATTTTTGTAATAAAATAAATTTGAAAAATATTAAAAATTATGAAAGATATTTTTATTCAAAATTGATTCCCAAGGCAAGGCCAAGGCTTCCAATGTTGATTTTGAAATTTTATGATTTTTAGGCTATTTTTAATTAATTTTGAAAATAAAATTGAAATAAAATATAATTAAAAATTAGGTGTCAACAACTGCCCCTCTTTGAGAGTGAGCTCGTCAGAGGTTGCTCTCAAAGATAAAATGACACCTGAGTCTTAACCGACTTGATTGGGGAAAACGAAATGCTGTGACATCGGACTCTACGAGACCTTTTGATGCATGCTCGAATTCCAAGTAAATCCTCGGTTTGCTTTGAGAATTTAAGTATGGGTTGGAGTGAGAGAGGCTTACCTGAAGCTCACCTGTTTAATGTTGAGCATGCGGAATCTGATGGTTCGTCATTATGCTATTGGGAAATCGAAATTGCGGGCTCGACCCTTTTTTTTTTTTGTCACCGTAGCTTCACATCCGCTATACTAGGCTTTTATTTTTCTCTTCGTAGCTTCTTATCAGCTATACCAGGCTCTTATTATCCCGTCGTAGTCTCTTATCGACTATATCAGGGTTTTCGAAAATCTTTTCCGAGGTTACCAACTACAATCTGTTCCGAAGGGCGAGAGCTTCGAGCCATGGCTAACTGACGCTTACTTCGCGAAAAAGGAGGTCACCGTATCTCTAGGTGGCACCTCTGTAATATTATGGGTTCCGAACTTTATTTGTGCTTTGAGACACCTCTGTCGTGGATCCCTGTCTGGTGGGATTTGGGGGGAAAGAGGTCTTTTCCGCGACTATTGGCTGTAATCAGTTCCGAAGGGTGAGATCTTCGAGGCATGGCTAACCGGCGCGTACTTCGTGGAAAAGGTGATCATCGTATCTCTAGGCGGCAAGTCGCGAACATCATGGGCTCCGAACTTGATCTGTGCTTTGAGACACCTCTGTCGTGGATCCCTGTCTGGAAAAATTTGGGGGGAAAAAATCTTCTGAAGCCGAAGATCGGCGATCTGGTTCGGAAGATGACAGATCCGCGATTACCAACCTATGAACACTTATAGAGAGATTTATCAATGTCATCGTGCTATCGAAACGGCAAACGAGCTTTTTGGGCTTTAGTCTTGGGTCGGCTTCTAGGCACCTATATGTTCTGCAAATGAGTGCCATGGCATTGTCTAGCAAGGCCAGCGGGAATTCTCTCTTTGGTTTTAAAAGGGGTCTCATGACGATGATCTTACAAAGTCAGCGGAGATTTTCTCTTGTCTGATTTTGGAAGGATTTTTCTTTGCGTTCGAAAAGGATTCCCATGACAGGGGTTCTCCACGTCAGATGGGGTTTTCTTGTTCTTTGCTCGAAAAGGATTCCCATGACGAGGGTTTTCTCAAGTCAGAGATGACTTTTTTATTTTTATTTTGGAAAGGGTTTTTCTTTATGTTCGAAAAGGATTTCCATGACGAGAGTTCTCCTAAGTTAGAGGGGACTTTTTTTTTTATTTTGGAAAGGGTTTTTCTTTGTATTCGAAAATGATTCCCATGACGAGGGTTCTCCATGCCAGAGGGGCTTTTCTTGTTCTTTTAAAAAAGGATTCCCATGACGATGATTCTCACAAGTCAGAGGGGACTTCTTCTGATTTTGGAAAGGGGTTCCCATGACAATGGGAATCTTGTTTTAATGTTGTCAAAAAATTCATTTAGACAAAATTTTTATTTGGGTATGCTAATGATGTAGGAGGTCATCCAAAATATCTTGCAATATGATGTGATGATCACAGCTCCTTTTAAGGAAGATTTTGAATCAAATGATCTGAGATAGTCAAAAGAGTTTGGTTAAACCGCCAATTGAAGAATGCTCATCAAAGAGGGCTCCTCACCATTTTTCAGAGGGGTTTCTTCTCATTTCCTCTTCTTTTTTTTTTTTTCATTTAGAAACACTCGAATTCTCTCTCGAACCTATGTTCAAGGTTTCAAAATTATTCGCAGTGTATACCATTTGAATGATCGAAAAGGGACTTTTAAGGGACTGTAATGTTGGGCTCGATCAATGGTTTTCAAAGATGATTCATGGTCGAGTCGAGGCCAATGAATTGAAAATCTCGATCATCTGCTTTGGGTTTACAAGTTAAGAACCCTGCAAAATAAGAGAGAAATAGTTTTGCTCATACCTCTTCGAGCGATGCTTAAAATCACTTCAACTCTACGTTAACTCAAGTGCCCTAGTCGGAAAAAACTTTCAAGGGTTGTAACGTAGGTAAGGACTGGGGATCGACAAAAGGCTTGTTTTTGGCTCAGAATATATGAGAGGGATCCAATGTTGGTGATCATTGCAGATCTACCACCGATCTTGACCATTGGATTGATCTTCAAAAAGCACCCTCGTGGTTCAAGGACGGTGTCGTCGTTATCCAAACACGCTCCAACTGGGGATAGTTTTATGATTTGATTCGCATTGGGAATTTCTTTTATAAACAGATTCCGCTGGGAATTGACATCTGGATATTATGGAATTTTTTCGATATTTACAAAAATGGGCATAAAAGAATTTGAATGGGCATTGGCCTTGCTTTTACCAGGCACTTTATTTTTTGACGCCCGAGATTGGCTTTTGCTCTCTTTTTTTTTGGGTATCCCGCCTTTTCTCTTCTTCTCTTTTTTTTTTATTAAAAAAAAAGAACTTTTAAAGACAATATTGGACATGCATACATATAAAATCCTAGCGCACTTGAGAGATTAACCTAGAAATTTTCTGTGAACTCGATTCTTTTAGGCTCTCTCGATTTGAGGCGGTGTCGTCTTCATCTAGGAATGGGCAATGATCACCAACGGGCTTATGAAATGAATATGCTGGCTCAATTGGGCTGTACAAAGGATGAAAGTGTGTAGGATAGAGGAATGCCCATTTTTCGTCGTCCTAAAACACTTGAATCGCAGTACGAGTTTAAATGCAAAGAAACACTCGAAGATTGATGTTAGTTCAAGCAAGAAAATTTCTAACCACTTACCTCATGCTGCCTCTAGAATTCCTTCTGATTGGCCCCACTGTGGAGTGTTTCTTGACAGGGTTATAGAAATGAAACATCCGTTTAAATGGGTTAACAATGGATAACTTGCGGTGTTTAGGATAGAGAAAAGAATGCCCTTAGTCTTTTCAATTTAGGTAGCCACTGCGAATGATCCTTACATCCTCGAACACGGCTCCTTTTCTAATTCTTATTTCACTCATCACTCAAGTGTGTGTAGGGACGTGTTTGGGCATGGGTTGCCTTTCATTGTCTAAGGTACTCCTTTTTTACGGTTTCAAATATTCCCTTTTGAAAATCCATTTTTTTTTTATCCAAAACATCCCTTATTGGGATCCTTGATGCAAGATGCATGTGTTGGATGACTTCAGAAGCTTTTAAATGTGAATGCATTGTTGACACCTGATTTTTGACCATTTATTATTGTGGTTTTTATTCTTTAAAATTAATTAAAAATATCAAAAAAATGTCATAAAATCATAAAATCAACTTTGGAAGCCTTGGCCTAGCCTCGGGGACCAATTTTGAACAAAAATATATTTTGGTATTTTATAATATTTTTCGAATTTATTTAATTATTAAAAATACCCAAAAAATCATAAAAATACCATTCGTGGTCAGAAAAATACAAAAAAATATTCAATAATTTTGTTTTAATTTCCTCTTCAAGTGTGTCATTTTAAATCTCGAAAATTCGGCTCGGGTCACTATGTTCCTTAACAAACATAAACCCGAACCGAGCCCAAAAATTCCTTTTCAAGTCTTTTAATTTTTAATGTCCACTTTTATAAGTTATGACATTGGATTCTAAAGTATTGAAGTGCAATTAGGTTGATTGGCCCTCCAATTTGATCAATTTTAACCAAAAGGGCTTAATTGCATAAAAATCTTTCAATTTAGTCCCCGGTTTCACAATTTTTGAAATTAAATTTCATACGGGCATACCCATTGAAATTAAACACCTCTACCCTATGTTTTTCATCATGCTGAATCCATTGGTGGCCTCGATTTTGGCTAATTCGATCATTTGTACCTTCAATTAAGCGAAATTAATTTTCGGATCCTAGGGACAATTTGGGGTTTTCACTAAATTTCAATCAATTGATTCACGAAAATACCCATATTTGATAGAAAACAAGTCAAGGAGTCCGATTTTGCCATCAATTTCATGAAAATAAGTCGATTTGGGGCTAAATTGGGCGAGGAGAGTCGAACCGGGCGGGTCGGGTCAGACCCGACCCGACCCGGTCCGAACCGGGTCTGCAACTCAGTTGCAGACCCGCGCAGGACAATGTACAAATAAAAAAAACGCAGGGGGGGTTTTGGATGTTTTCTGAAGCTCTCTTTCGGCGAGAGGGAGCGGGCAAAAAAGAAAAGCGTGGTCGTCCACTGAAGAAGGGGGGACCAAAGGTGGTCGGCAAAATAAAAAAGGGAGAGGCGGAAGAGGACCAGGGGCCGAGCCGAGCTAGAAAAATTTCAGGGAAGCTCGCGTGATCCTCGGCGGAAAAGCAGGGACAAAGCCCGTGAATCATCCCCGGAGATTGGCGACGTCCAGAGGAAACCCCCACGCCCATCAGATTCACCGGAGACCGACAGGAGAAGGTGAGATACTGGTTCGAGCTCCTCCTCGGCCTTTAATGGCATCTCGAATTCCGCTGGTTGGTTTTGCGATTTATTGATCTAGAGTTGATCCTTATACCTCCCTGCCCATTTTCGCTTTCGGCTGTATGCCATTTCATGGCCAAAAACGGCGAGTCGGCCCCCAACTCCTTCTGTTTGGTCATGAGCTCGGGAGCTCGTTTCGGCCAAAAACGAACCTCGTCGGTGATCAGGTAGGTATTCTCAACCCCCTAGTATGCTTCCCGATATCTCAGATCAACCATGTTACGTGTAGAACGGCTATGGCGATCTCTCGCCGGTGAATAGGTTCGGCCGGAGTTGCAGGTGGGCCAAATGAAATTCTGCTGTGTCGAGGTCGATATATGTGGTAGATCTTGTCAAGTAGGTTCGAAGGCCGTTGGTTTCGTGTCATTTGGACGTCGGAAGGCCGAGTTATGGCCTTCCGACGAGGCGCCGGCGAGCTGTCGCCGGCGCCGGTCGTCTTCCCCGACGAGGCGTTGACCGGTCAACGCGCGTTGACCTGGTCAACGCCAACGTGGCACTGACGTGGCAGCCACGTGGCGGCCACGTCAGCGCTTGTATTAGCAGAAAACTAAAAAAAAGTATAATAATCCGACGGTTCGGAGGACGCCACGTGGCTCGATCTTGGGCGTTCGCTCTCAATCCGCGAAACTACGCCGTTTTGATCATATAGGAGGCGGGCCGGTTCATGGGTCGCGGGCCTGGGCATGGGCCGGGTCATCCGACCCGGTCCGCATAATTTATATATATATATTATTAATAATAATAATAAATAATAAATAATAATAATAAATTCAAAAATCAATAAAAAAAATAGAAAATCATAAAAAAACTCAAAAAAATTCGGAAAATTCAGAAAAATTCTAAAAAATTACAGAAAATAGGAAATGGCCACATTCAACTGGCCACGACCTGTTTTGGGTCATTTAACCCCCGATCTTTTCAGAAATGACGGTTTTGCCCTTCCGGCAAACCGTCTTCCAAAAAAATTCTAAAAATTCTAGAAAAAATCCCAAAAATAGGAAATGGCCACAAACAACTGGCCAAGACTCATTCGGGGTGTTTTGAACCCCGACCCTTCTTAAAATGACGATTTCGCCCTTTGGGCGAATCGTCTTCCAAAAATTGAAGATTTTGCCCTTCGGGCTAATCGCCTCCAAATCTTCCCATTTTACCCCTGGTCCGAAGTCACACCTTCTTTAAGCCTTTATGGTTATACTAGGAAGCCATTGACTTGAATTGATGTGCATCGGTGAGATTTATTTATGCACTTGTTTGCGCTTTCCTTTAAATTGATTGTGATTGATAGAAATAGTCTTCCAATCTGCATGAAACCCTGAATCAAGCCTACCTCACCTAAAATTGCGCCTGCATGAACTCTTAGCTAGGAAAATCACTCGCGTTAGGTACCGAAAGGGTGTTGGTAATGACACCGACGTAACCAAGTCCCCGAACCCAAAATCTCTGGTTCCGCAGAACTGATCGATCTCTCCCAATCGGTCAGTAAGGTTTCCGGTCTACCCTCCAAGAAAGACCGGTGGCGACTCCAAATGCATGCACAATTTGCACATGCCACCACGACCACACTGAAGGTCGAAAGCGATCGACTCTTATCGTCGAAGAATACTCCCGCCGCGATTTGGTATGGGCCTGGGAGGGCTCGCGCCGATCCAAGACCCGTGATCGGTAATCCATTAGCCGCGTCCGCTTCCGGACGGGTCGCGACAGCTGGCGACTCCGCTGGGGAAGTTGTTCTAGAACCTGTGGTTCTAGACCTCAAGTGGACTTAGGCCGTAATTAAAACGCTGAGTGATTTTTCTAACCATGCAGGCGCTCTTGAAGGTGAGGTAAGTCCGCTTATGATAGGTGTTATATGTTTTTGCAGATTGGAGTGATAAGGGGTGTAGTCCGTGATTAACATTCTCTTATGCAGGTTGGCGTAGGAATGTATGTTGTGTGGATGATTTGAAGCGCTGATTGATAAACTGTTGTGCATGACTTGCATCGCGATGATCACGACACATGGACACACACAACCGCGCCTAAAACCCCGGGCGCCGCCTTTAGGAACACAATAGAAGGAATTGAAAATGGAATCTCCGTGAGGAAAAACACGGGGTAATCCACTTTTCAATTCCGCTCACTTCGAACTATGGATCGAGTCCCAATGCAACGATGGCTGTGCAATGGAATCGGCTTTTCCCAGAACTCGAGGTGGGAACCTTAACCTTTGGTGCCAAACCCTCTGATTTTTAGAAGTTTACCATCACTTGTTTCATGCGCATGTCTTTGGGCGGTTGGTACACCTCTCGCCGGTGAATAGGTTCGGCCGGAGTTGCAGGTGGGCCAAATGAAATTCTGCTGTGTCGAGGTCGATATATGTGGTAGATCTTGTCTAGTAGGTTCGAAGGCCGTTGGTTTCGTGTCATTTGGACGTCGGAAGGCCGAGTTATGGCCTTCCGACGAGGCGCCGGCGAGCTGTCGCCGGCGCCGGTCGTCTTCCCCGACGAGGCGTTGACCGGTCAACGCGCGTTGACCTGGTCAACGCCAACGTGGCACTGACGTGGCAGCCACGTGGCGGCCACGTCAGCGCTTGTATTAGCAGAAAACTAAAAAAAAGTATAATAATCCGACGGTTCGGAGGACGCCACGTGGCTCGATCTTGGGCGTTCGCTCTCAATCCGCGAAACTACGCCGTTTTGATCATATAGGAGGCGGGCCGGTTCATGGGTCGCGGGCCTGGGCATGGGCCGGGTCATCCGACCCGGTCCGCATAATTTATATATATATATTATTAATAATAATAATAAATAATAAATACTAATAATAAATTCAAAAATCAATAAAAAAAAATAAAAAATCATAAAAAAACTCAAAAAAAATTCGGAAAATTCAGAAAAATTCTAAAAAATTACAGAAAATAGGAAATGGCCACATTCAACTGGCCACGACCTGTTTTGGGTCATTTAACCCCCGATCTTTTCAGAAATGACGGTTTTGCCCTTCCGGCAAACCGTCTTCCAAAAAAATTCTAAAAATTCTAGAAAAAATCCCAAAAATAGGAAATGGCCACAAACAACTGGCCAAGACTCATTCGGGGTGTTTTGAACCCCGACCCTTCTTAAAATGACGATTTCGCCCTTTGGGCGAATCGTCTTCCAAAAATTGAAGAAAAATCAAAAAATTCCAAAAAATTCTCAAAAATGGGAAATGGCCACAAACAACTGGCCATGGAATATTTTGGGTGAAGATTTTGCCCTTCGGGCTAATCGCCTCCAAATCTTCCCATTTTACCCCTGGTCCGAAGTCACACCTTCTTTAAGCCTTTATGGTTATACTAGGAAGCCATTGACTTGAATTGATGTGCATCGGTGAGATTTATTTATGCACTTGTTTGCGCTTTCCTTTAAATTGATTGTGATTGATAGAAATAGTCTTCCAATCTGCATGAAACCCTGAATCAAGCCTACCTCACCTAAAATTGCGCCTGCATGAACTCTTAGCTAGGAAAATCACTCGCGTTAGGTACCGAAAGGGTGTTGGTAATGACACCGACGTAACCAAGTCCCCGAACCCAAAATCTCTGGTTCCGCAGAACTGATCGATCTCTCCCAATCGGTCAGTAAGGTTTCCGGTCTACCCTCCAAGAAAGACCGGTGTCGACTCCAAATGCATGCACAATTTGCACATGCCACCACGACCACACTGAAGGTCGAAAGCGATCGACTCTTATCGTCGAAGAATACTCCCGCCGCGATTTGGTATGGGCCTGGGAGGGCTCGCGCCGATCCAAGACCCGTGATCGGTAATCCATTAGCCGCGTCCGCTTCCGGACGGGTCGCGACATGCATATGAAAGGATTTCAAGAATTTCACATTTTTTTTATTTTTACACATGAAATTATTGAGTATCTCTAGACTCTTCGAAATCTCAATGGCTTTGAGAATTTTTAAAGTCGGAACGTAGGCGAAGTGTTTCCGAAAATTTTAAACTCTAAGAGATAAGGAAAGGGATACTTACCTGCCCGCCGCAGTGGAGATGCGAAAGAAGTGTATTAGTATATGTTCTCGAATTTAGAGAAAATCACTTCCTTAGGCGCTTGGTTGATTGTTCTTCTTGAGGATTCCCTACAAAAGTGAGGAAATGCACACGTATGTATGCATGTATACATGAGGTGCATGCGAAAATCTCTAAGTGACTCGCTATGTATGGTTGGGTCGGTATGCCTGAACTGTCATGAAGATGGTTAGCTCGAATATAGCAAAGAGAATCCATGCGTGATAATTTTTTTTTAGGAAAACAATTTTGAAAGATTTGATTAGAAGGCAAAAAATTGGGGCTAGTCCTTCTATCATCGGACATCCTCACTTCCCCAAAAGATTTTGAAAACTAGAAGACGTGTGGGAAATCGGGTCTCAGGAAATTTTTTGTTTCTTTGTTTCTTTTTTTTTTTCGTTCGTCATCGACCGATTTGAGGCTCCCGCACATCTCCATTTTTTGTTGTTGTTTTTTTTGTACTTTTTCATCATCTTCTTCTTCTCTTTTATGTTTTACGGAGGAATTGAAAAAGCGATGATCGAACTTGAAATTGCGAATGAACTAAAGTGCAAGTAAGTTAAAGAGCGATGATGGGAAGGTGGAAGTGACTCCCCTATCCACGTAAGTCGTTGTTACTGCTCGTTCAACCAGTGAGGACGACATGGTCTTCGTCACGATCCTCCACGTACGCCATGTCTACTTGTTGGTGTTCTTGCAACGGGTCTTGTTGCCTGTTTTGCTTTGTCTCCTCGAAATTCAAAATGCCGTTGTCGATAAGCTTCAGCACCTTAATTTTTAGTCGAATGCCATTGTCCTCGTTGTGCCCTTTCTCCCGTGCATGGTAGGCGCTCGATTTGGTTTCATTATACCTTTTGAATATGGGAGGATTATATCTCGACACCTCCTTGGCCATCATCCCTTTTTCCAAGAGTATTGGGAGTAGTTTTGATAGTGGTATGGGAAGTGGTGTAAACTGCATTGGCAATTTCTTCTTGGGCCCACAAGCTTTCGGTGTTCCGCAAGAGGTATCACCTCGAATGGGAGTTGGTCCTGACAGGCTCTCTTGTTTCAGCGAGCTTGGTACGAATGTCTTGTTACCCTCACATATCGGATGCTGCCTTCTAAATGGCATCTTAGGTGCTTTTTTTGCGAGCTGTCTATCACTTTGGTGTGTTTTTTCTCGATTAATTTCTGCTCCTTCAATAGTTGAGGACTTCCCTTTCTTCCTCATCTCGAGATTGAACCATGCAGGAGTGGTCATTTGGGGAACTCTTGTCCTTAGGGTCCGGTCGGTGTCTGAGGCATTGAAAGAATCCAATTGGACAGTCGGCTGAGGTTCTAGGGCTGTCACGATTACCCCTGGTGTATCGAGGAAGAATATCTTCGTCTCTGTTAGCATTGCAATCACTTGGGTGGGTCATCTGGCTCTCAATATCGGTCAAGCATTTTTTAAAGTTCGCTAGTCGTGCTTGTATCCACTGGTCGTTTTCTACATTCTGGACTCGATTTGGGGTTACTTCGTCAACTGCCCCAGCAATTTCTCTTTCGTTTGGATCGTCCATGCCTCCCCAACCGTTTGGAACTATATCTTTTGAATCAACATAGAAGCTTGGCGAGGCGAAATATAAGATTTTATCGTTATAACCCCCGCTATCCTGCCGGAGATTGTCGACTGTTTCGCCTCTTTTGACAACGTCTCTCATGAACTTCCTATCGCTCTGGCGCGCTTCTTCCAAACGCCTCTCGTACTCATCTGGCTCTCCAACCTCTTCGACATTCTTAGCATTCAATAAATATCCAACAGGGATTTTCCATGACTCCCCCCTTGTGGTCTTCAACAAAAATTCTTCGGAGGTTAAGTTGGCCTTTACGAAGAGTCCTCTAAAAATGCCTACTAATAATGTCCATATTGGCCGTCTTGACCAAGCATAGTTCCTTTCTCTCCTTCGAGATGGTACCCTCCTCCAGGCATTGAAAGCTAAAGCCGGTATTGCCTGTAACTTAGGTACGTTGACGATGAACCTCATATCGTCCTCTAATCTATCCTCGAATACAACGTTGATTTCGTGACTCGGGAAAGAGTTCTGCTGGAAGTTGGGATCTGTCATGTCTAACACCAGTAGGTGGTTGTCAATAAGTGCTTACACGTTGTACTGTAAGGCCTGACAATTGTCCATGTTGTGGCCCTTCTCACCCATGTGGTATACATAGGTTTGGTTCTCGTCAAACCCTGGGAACCTTGACGATCTCGCCCTAAGCAGTTTCTTGGCTACCAACCTTTCCTCCAAAATCCTATGGAGCAGTTCTGACGTAGGAAGTTGGAGTGGTGTAAAAGATTGAGGACCTCTCCTACCCGACTGGCGAGATTTCTCTACCTTGGGCGTTGGTTGCCTCCGGTAAAGAAGGAAATCATGTGATTGGTATCTCGACTTGTGTTTGGAAGCTTGACTTGCAGCTGTCATTCCTTGATGGGCGGTCTTCATTTCCTTAAATGGTTCTTTACTTATTTAAGAAGACTCTCCATAACTTTCTTTGTTTCTGACCCTGTCATCACGTTTAGCCCATTCCATCCTTTCACCAGCATGCACAGAGTGTGAGAATGATTGATAATGAGATGTACGCACCCGATTATAGGATTCGTAGGGGAGAGCTTTCAAACAGTGCTCTATCAACTCATCTTCGTCCAGCGGAGGTTGAACTTGAGCCGTTTTCGCTCTCCACATTTGTACGAATGGCCTAAAGCTTTCATTCCTCATTGGGTTTATGTATACCAGATCCATCCTGATAGGCTTAGCTTTCCTATTGAAGCTATACTACTGCAGAAATCTCGGATATTCTTGACATCAAGCAATGTAAACCACTCTAATGCGGGACCAACAAGCTATGCTGAAAGTTCTAGATAAACAGTGAATCTTTCCCACAATAATCGATCATCGCTTCCAAATAATGCCTGATGTGAGCTTTTGGACTTCCAATGCCGTCATATCTCTTTGTGAATTCTGGCCTTTGGAGCACGTCGGGCGTCTTCCCTTTAAGGCATGTGGAGGAGACGTCGCATGGATGGCTCGCAGGACTTTCCTCGTTCCTCAGGTGACTAGAGTCTTTCTTCTGAATGAAGCACGTAACGAACAAATTCTCTCCAGTCGTCTCATCTTCCTCAATAGCACCAAATTTTTCTTTGTCTTGTTTTTCCAGATTGGCCATTATAGGTCTGATTTCGGAGAAGACTTTTGCTCCTACGGCTTGATCGATATTCGATATATTAGATGAAATTGGTCGGACAGTCAGACCAGGATTTAAGACTGTCGGGGATGCCCTTTGTGTGGTGAGGATGAGTGCCTTCATCTCTGTCATCGTTGCAATCACTTAAGTCATCTTAACTTGCGAGTGAGTCTTCACACAAGTATTTAGATTTCGCTTCTGAAAATTACCTGTTTTAATTTACAGAACTATGTTAGAATGGGAAGGAAAGCATAAATCCTTTCAATTTTTTGTTTTCTTTTGATTAACAAAGATATGGACTTCTACACAAGCCTTAGCCTAGCGCGAAAAGTTCTTATCAATGTTTTTCAAAAGAAAACATACAATTAGAAGAAGCGTAATTCGTGGTTATTACTTTTGGCAAATTTCCAGAAAAATATGTGGAATGTCCAAAAAGATAAAAGTACAATTCCAATGTGTCCTAAATTCAGTAGGAGAAAGGACATCCAAATCGGAGTCGTTTACCGCAAACAATTCGAATATCTAATCTCCTCTTGAATTTAGAAAAGCACGAATGACTTTAATTAATTACCATGTATTACCACTGATGCATGATACAGGTCGGTTCAATTCCATGTCCCACGCACCATGAAATGAGGATTAGATTCTCGTACTTGCGTTAAACACGTCAAGTATGAGTTCTAACGAAAATTTCATCTAGATGAGACATGCAATTGAACCGAAAAATTCGAATGGTGAGAGAAATTTCCATGTCGCGTTCCAATGTAAAGACGCTTAAATAAGACTCAAAGACCAAAGTGCCAGAGGTAGAAGGGAGCTCTACATGCGGATACTCCTTACAAACTCGATAACCCTGATAGATGGATAAATAACTAAAGAGAGACAGTCGGAATGCGATCCTAGAGAATCTAAGGAGATTCCCCAAGTCGGGTCTTCGTGTCGCCTGTCGTCCTTGCTCCGGCTAGTTCGGGATGCCCTCTTCAATAGATGAAATGTCTATGGGGCGGAAGAGGACAGTTGGTTCACGAGAAAATCTTCTTCGTCTGATGAAATCTCGATGACCTCTGGAGGACATTCCGGATTGGTTCTCGCCCTGCTGAATACATCTTTCAGCTTTAGATAGATGTTCCACACCTTCTCATTCTCGTACTCGAGTTTGTGCTCGCGTTCGAGTTGCTCGGCGGACTTGGTGTAGAAGCAGTCCGTCCCTCAGATGAGGTTTCGTCCAATGAGTGTCCTTCCTTGGACAAATCGGAAGGAGTGGACTCCATTGAATGTCTCAGTAGCTTGATGGCAGATGACACGTCGCTCGTACTCGGATACGTCCGGGATCTTGGATCGGCTTGGAGAGACCATCTCTACTCTATCCATACTTTAAAATGGAATTGGACTCAACCATCGGATTTGATGAATGCAGTATGATGTGCAAACTAAAATTGAATGAGAGATTACAAGCAAATAGAAATGTAAGGACAATACCATATGTGGTACCTAATAAATTTTGATTTTAGGTATACCAACCATCCACACGCATACGCATGAGACAAGTGAGGCTCGACTCTAGAAATAAAAAGGGCTCACGTATGGAACCTACAGGCTTCCCACTATTCGAGTCAATAAATTCGTCCATAAGCGTAATCTACAACAAACGGATAAAAGTATCGACTTGGATAGTGAGCGAGATCAAATATGGTCAACTTCGGCACAAGTCCACGCCAGAGCCTTGCTTATCAATTCCCTATCTATGGCTACCTAAAAAAGTGGTTTCGCGGCCTGGGTATGGGCACTTTGTGCAAAAGAGTCGTGATCCTCAAATATGCATGTGAATCATGCACAACAGTTTGTATATCAATCAACGCTTCAAATCATTCACATAACATACATTCCTACACCTACCATGCATAAGCCAATGTTAATCACAGACTACTCCCTTATCACTCCAATCTGCAAAATCATTTAACACCCATCATAAGCGAACTTACCTCACCTTCAAGAGCGCATGTAGAAAACATGTCAGAAATATCACTCAGCGTTTTAATTACGGCCTAAGTCTACTTGAGGTCTAAAATCATATGTTCTACGGTTTGATCCCCAAAGGAATCGCCAGTCTGTCGCGACCTGTTTCTTTCTTCGGTCGGTCGACGAGCGATGGGATAATGGATTACCATCGGACTTCCACTCTGAAATGTGGAACGCGGGCCTTCTCGGCGCGGACCCTCCCAAGCTTATACCAAATTGCGACATGAGTAAATTTAAGGATTTTTTGACGATAAGAGTCGATCGATTTCGACTTTGATGTGGTCATGGTGGCATGTGCTATGTATACATGCGTTTGGAGTCGTCACCAGTCTTTCTTGAAAGGTGGACCGGAAACTTCACTAATCGATTGAGAGAGATTGATCAGTTCTGCGGAACTAGAGATTTTGGGTTCGGGGACTTGGTTACGTTGGTGCCATTATCAACGCCGGTACGTGAATGATTTTCCTGACTAAAATTTCATGCAGACGCAATTTTGGATGAGGTGAGTCTGTTTTAGGGTTTCATGTAGATTGGAAGACTAGTCCTATCAATCACAATCAGTATAATAAAAGTGCAATCAAGTGCATGAATAAATCATGTCAATGCACATCAATTCAAATCAATGACCTTCTAGTATAGCCTTAAAGACTTAGATAATGTATGATTTAAGACCATGGGTAAAATAGGAAGATTTGGGGACGATTCATCCGAAGAGCGAAATCATCGTTTTTGGAAGGTTTGAGTGTCGAATTAATCAAAATAGACCATGGCCAGTTGATCATGTCCATTTTCTATTTTTGGGATTTTTGTTGGGATTTCTTGAATTTTCATGATTTTTGGAAGACGATTCGCCCAAGGGATGAAATCGTCATTTTTTGGGAAGATCGGGGGTCAACACCCAAAATAGATCTTGACCAGTTGATTGTAGCCATTTCGTATTTTTTTGGGATTTTTCCGAATTTTTTGGGAAATGACTTGCCAAAAGGGCAAAATTGTCAGTTTTGACAAGATTGAGGGTCCGAAAGAACCAAAAAAGGTCATGGTCAGTTGATTGTGGCCATTTCCTATTTTTTGAGATTTTTTTAGAATTTTTTATGAATTTTCTATTTTTTTATTTAATTTTCAAATTTAAATTTTTTTTTGAATTTTTTTATTATTAAAAATATTTTCCGAACCGGGTCAGACCCAGCCCGCTCCTCTCGGGCGTCCCGCCCGACCTTACGGGTCGAGGACTGGCCTAAATGACGCCGTATTGATTTTTTTAAAATTATTATTATTTTTACAATTTTTTTTGGATTTTTCGAAAAATCCCCCATCGTACGCTCCAGAATGTGCCACGTGGCTTCCTCTGGTGCGTCCGATCTTGATCTTAATTAATATCCCAAAAAAGATTGATCATATGGTCCATAGGACGCCACTTGGCACGATCATGGCTGTGACATTCTGAATTCCGATCTTCTTCGAGGCTATTGAAATGAATTTGACCTCGAAATTGAGTATCAGACATTGAAGAATTCTCAACATTAGAAAGGAATTGGACGTCGCCTCATCGAGGGTAATTAATATTGAAAAAGTGAAATTTCGGACTGTAAGTGTAAAATTACCATTTTGCCCCTAGAAGGGTATCCTTACCTTAATAGTTGAACAAGGTCATTTTAGTCATTTGGTAATCCCCTTGGTTGGCTGAAAATTACAAGGGTATAAGAGTCTTTGAGCCACAAGATATTAATGGATTAAATGACAAGTGTCATTACTAGAAGCAAGTCATCCACCAAGCATTAACTCTAGTCATCTCCCAACTATCATTCAAGATTTGACCAAGTGGAAGATTGAAGAAGAATTTTCTCTCTCTCCCTCTTCATTTTCGGCTGAAGACCTCTCTCCCTCATCTCTCTCAATTTTCTTTTTTGCTCTCTCTCGCGGCCATACCAACACTGCCCCACTCTTTCGGCCATATCTCAGTCGTCTATGATCGGTTGCCGACGGACCATATATCAATAGAAATCTCTTTCTCTTGCCGTTCTAACAAGCCATCGTGAGCCCCAATTCGATAAGCCGTTCTTTCTGTAAAGATGTTTAAATCGGCAAGGGTCGATGCCGGACCCTGTATCGACCCGAGGACATTTTAAGCTTGTTTGGGGGCTCGTTTCGGCTTGGCCTCTTGGTAAGTTACATCTAAGACATAGTTTAAGTGTTTAGTAACTTGAGATTGAAGCTTGGTGGTGACTGTCGAATTCACCAAAAATAATTCCTACTATCAAATTGACAAATAAATTGTACTTAGGGTGAGCAGGGTCGAATCCACAGAGACTGACAAATTGTTAATTCTTTGAAAACCAAGTAAACAATAGAAATGAAATTAACAAGGGAGATTTATGTAGAATATACTTAAACAAAATAAGTAAACAGAATAAAAAAAAATCAGATTATGCAATATCTAGCAAAGGTATTCTCATTCAAGTTCGGAAGTTGATCATTGAGTCAAATGAATAATCTCAAACACTGCAATAGACTGGTTATGGCAGTTGAAACGCTTCTAACAACCTAATCTTTCTTTAATATTAGATTAACTAGACATGCGCCTATGATTAATCTCTTATTAACGAATAACCCTGACACGCACCAACGATTCAATTCGCTAATAGCATGAAAAGTGAGAAAAACTCAACCTAGCCAATAATTCACACGCATAATTTATTCAAGCTAGATCATATATTTTCATAATACAACCTAAAAATTTGATTTTAATCGAGTTATATTATCTGCCACTAACATTAAAACACCTAAACAATTATGGGTTTGGGTATTTCCATTGGCAAACTATCACCCTGTCAACTGCACAACGAGCCCTTATTGTAACAATCAACAAAACAATGGTAAACAATAAAATAGAGAATATATAAATACTGCAGAAATTAAGAAGGGGGACTAAGTTTAGATCTCACAACTTGAATGAACTTGAACCTTCATAAACCTTTGCTAGAATTAGGAGGAGTTAGACACGCATGGCTACAGAACGCGCAAAAGAAAAGAATAAAATGCTTTTGAATTTTCTAGAATCAAAGTATGTCTTCCCTCTTGCGTTCAACCTCCTAAATAGAAAAAAAGAAAGTCTATAAAAAAAAAAAGAAACTCTATCCAACATGGAAAGAGAGAAAAGTAAGCAAAATCTTCTCTCCAATATCGCTAATTAAGAGTCCTATTTAAGTACAAAAAATCCTCTACAATCTAATCTGGAAAATGGATCTTTTATATGCAGAATCCCAATCAATCAGCATAAAATCACATCAACAGCGTCCAGAATCTTCATGATTGCATCATTCACCATCACCTAACCACAATGCATAAAAACAAATAAGTTCCACTATATTTATTGGAATATTTGCCCAAAGTATCATCAAATATAATCAAAATATAAGTCAAATATACACATCATCAAAATCCCCCACACTTATCCAATGTTTGTTCTCAAGCATAACCCAAATCTATCGACCAACAACATCTAGCCATCACTTGTGCAAATCCCTTATTAATCCATGATTCAACATACTAAAAGACATAATAGACTCACCATAACTAACAAGTCCCAATTTCTCAAGCAATAAATAACTGATTTTAATAATCTTTATCATCATAAAGCACAAGGCTCGAGCATTTTAGAATATTCACATAAATGAGTTCCATATAAATTAAGTCAATGCATATAGAATCATCCGTCAACCTGCCAAGTCACAAATTCAAGCAATAAACAAGAAGTTGAGGTGCTTTTAAATTATTGCAATACTTTTAGGCTTGCCTAGGGTGCATAGACTATTTGATGCGAAAGTAGACCAGTTTATGGTGGTTACCCCCGGTTACTCAGCCCATCACAACCCTAAGTGGCTACTAGCGCTGCTCATATTCAGCCAGTTATTTTTTTTTTTTGCCTGAGTGTCAACATGGGGCGCATGAAGACCCCTGGTTACTTAACTATAGTGGACCAGCGGAGCAAACATAATCAAACATAATACTTTTCTCCATAGTTTTTTTTTGCAGCAACCTCATTCACGTATGAATAATTATGTGACTAGACAAGTTTTGTGAAAATTCCATATGCATATGACGTAGATCTGAACAAGCAAGTTAAGCATATTTCACCTCATTAATTCAAGCCTCATATTTTATGATAAGAAGAACGACCAAAATCCACCATTTATTCCACGAAAAATTAGGAATAAATCTGGTTAGATTGAGTTTATTATATAATCTAGCATATTTTATCAATTCAAGACAAGAAGAGTTGCACAAATTCAGACTAGAAGTTAATGATTTAACTAGATAAAAGCTAGGGTCAAGGGCAAACAAAGCATGAAAATCTATATATTTATATAAAACCAATCAAGATAAATCATCTTCTTCATCAAACCCCCCCACACTTAATACACACATTGTCCTCAATGTGTAGGGAAAAGAAAAGCACAAATGAAAAAGAAAGACTAGTCTAACTTCCCTGAATGTTGGAGGAAATAGAATCGTGGCAGTCTAAGATGGGCAGTGGAAGTGGACGGGGAAAACAATGCCCGCGTCAGAAACTCGAGTAGTGCGATGTTCCTTGAAGCGCTTCTGTTTGTTGAGACGGCCCTGGTTTTGCGTTGGGGGGAGGTAGGTGGTGCCGACGGAGAAGCATGAGTTGACATGTATGAGGGTAAATAAAAGAACAGAAAATTAGGGTAAATAATTGGAGAAGATGTCAATAAATAAAATAAAAAATGAACTGAAAATGGACTAGAAATAAGGCGTGGGCACGTCTTAAACTTGGGTGGCCTCCCTAAAGCGCCCATGTTTAACGTCCTAGACTAGACGACATGTATTTTCATTCTCCCTCATTAACCCTGTCTAGGGTTATTTCCCCTTTCCTGTGAGCCTGAAACCCTTCATAAAATGGTTTGAGACGATGTCCATTCACTTAAAAACTTTATTTGTCTCTAGGCTCTGTATCTCCACTACACCATGAGAAAAGACATTAGTAACAATAAAAGGACCAATCCACTTGGACCTTAGTTTTCCAGAAAATAATTTTAATCTGGAATGATAAAGTAGAACTTTTTGTCCTATTGAAAACAGTTTCCTAGAAATTATTTGGTCATGAAAATTCTGTCTTTTCTTTGTAAATTCTAGAGCTCTCATAAGCATCAATTCTAATCTCCTCCAGCTCCTGCAATTGTAATTTCCTATGTTCCCCAGCCTTATCCATCTTCATGTTGCATTGCTTAATAGCCCAATAAGCGCAGTGCTCTAACTCCACAGGAAGGTGACAAGGCTTACCAAAAACAAGACGATATGGAGACATGCTTATATGGGTCTTGTAAGCTGTACAATAAGCCCAGAGTGCATCATCCAACGTAAGCTCTAGTCTTCTCTATTTGGAATGACTGTCTTTTCAAGTATGGACTTAATTTCTCTGTTAGACACTTCGGCTTGTCCACTCGTTTGTGGATGGTAGGCAGTGGAGGTGCGATGAGTTACAACATATTTGGTGAAGAGCGCTTCCATGATGTGATTGCAGAAATGAGTCCCTTTATCATTGATAACTGCCCTTGGAGTTCCGAACCTAGCAAAGATGGGAGTTTTGACAAAATCTGCAACCGTCTTAGCATTGTCGGTTCGTGTAGCCTTGGCTTCCACCCATTTCGAAACATAATCTACAGCAAACAGAATATAAGTATGACCAAATAAAGGTGGAAAAGGACCCATGAAATCAATCCCTTATACATCAAATATTTCACAAATAAGTATAGGAGTGAGTGGCATTTGATCTCTGTGCCCTAAATTACCAATTCTTTGACAATTAGCACAGGACTTACAGAACATATAAGCATCACGAAATAAAGAAGGCCAATACAGTCCACACTCTAATACTTTGCGTGCTGTTCTCTTGGGTCCAAAATGACCCCCCACAAGCATGAGAATGATAAAATTTCAGAATTGACTCAGCCTCTACCTCAGAAACACATCGCCAAATAACTTGGTCAAAATAATGTTTCCACAAATAAGGATCATCCCATACATAATACTTAGCATCCATCTTTATCTTATCTTTTTCAGACCTAGTTAATTCATTAGGGAAGGTACCTACTACTAGGTAATTTACAATATCAGCATACCAGGGAGCTGTACTTTGCACAGAAAATAAATACTCATCGGGAAAGTCATCTTGCAAAGGCTGTGCTTCTTCAGCGATAGGTAATTGACTAAGATGGTCAGCAACTAGATTTTCGGACCCCTTTTTGTCTCTTATCTCCAAATGGAATTCTTATAACAAGAGAATCCATCTGATTAGCCTCGGTTTTGCCTCCTTCTTCTTGAGTAAGAATTTCAACGCTGCATGATCAGAATAAACAATCACTTTAGTGCCCAATAAATAAGAACGAAAATTTTTCTAAAGCAAATACAATAGCTAAAAGTTCTTTTTCCGTCGTTGAGTAATTGCACTGAGCACTATCCAGCGTCCTTGAGGCATAGTATATGACATGTGGATTCTTCTCAATCCGCTGTCCCAGAACCGTGCCCACGGCTCTATTGCTTGCGTCACACATGATCTCGAAAGGGTAATTCCAGTTTGGCGGCTGGATAATTGGTGCAGAGATCAACATCTCTTTAAGAGTATCAAAAGCTGCCTTGCACTCTTCATTGAATTCAAATGGGACATCTTTTTGCAACAATCGACACAAGGGTTAAGTGATCCTGAAAAAGTCTTTGATGAATCGCCTATAAAAACATGCATGTCCAAGAAAAGAACGCACCTCCCGCATATTCGCGGAGTAAGGCAATGATTTAATAACGTCTATTTTAGCTTTATCTACTTCAATTCCTTTAGCATATACAATATGTCTCAAAATTAACCCATTATCGACCATAAAGTGACATTTTTCATAATTCTACACAAGATTAGAATCCAAGCACCTTTTCAAGACTTATGTAAGGTTAGCCAGGCACTCATCAAAAGAATTAACATAAACAGTGAAATTATCCGGATGTTTTCAATATAATCAGAAAATATGCTAACCATACACCTTTGGAAAGTGGCTGGGGCGTTACAAAGCCCAAATGGAATCCTTCGGTAAGTAATAGTTCAATACGGGCAAGTGAACGTTGTATTTTCTTGATCTTCGGGTGCAAAGGTTATCATGATTTAAGACTGAGTCGAGTCGACTTTGGAAATACTGTAATGCCTTATTTCATAATTCATGTTTTGCCATGCCAAAGTTCTTGTTACTGAAATACCTAATTTCAAAAGGTGTCTGGAGGTACTGACAGACTAGTTAGGGCTAGGTTTAACTTACTGAGATTTATATCTCACCCTGTCGTGGGATTAACAATTTCAGGTCCCTATTGATGGAGTCCCATGGATGCGAAAGATGATTAACCGAAGTAGCATTGATGTGATTAGACTTATGACCTTGTATTTTTGTCAACTGAAGTCTTGCATTGTATCTTTGATTAATGTTTCTGTTGTATCGTCCTGAAGTCGTCTTTTGTAATAAAGTGAATGAGTGGTTTTCTCGCTTCCCCTTGCACATAGCATAAGTATGGATTTTTAAGTTGTGGGCCAAAGGATCCTGGGAGGTAAATTGAAAGAAGAACGGCATGGTGGGATGTTCGCGTGCCGCCGGGTTCGGGGCGTGACAATGGCCATCCGATCTTTATTTAAAATATTACCAAAAATTTTTTTTTTTATATTCTGAAAGTCTTTTTAAATTTTTTGAAAATCTAGGATCACGACATGTGTCCTTGTCTACACCGCTGGATCAAGGGTTTTTTTGTTCTGTTTTTGTTTTTCTTTTATAAAAAAGAGAAGACCCACCCCTCCCCCCTGGTGGCTGGCGTAGCGCCACATCATCCTTGACCAGTCAACTATCATTGACTGGTCAAGGGTTCGCCAGGGAAGAAGATCGGCGCCGGCGTTACTCGCCGAGAGTGCGTTTTCGACGTCCAAACGACGCGAAAACGCCGCGATTTCGGCACCAAATCGAACCCTCATCATCCCACATTAACATACATCCATTTTACGGTCGAAATACACCGGAAACAACCTAAACCGAACACCCCACCCTCCGACTCCGGCGAGGTTCTCATTCAAAAAAAATTTACACTCGAACTTCAACTCTAATTAGTCGACAAGCATGTAAAGGCGACAGGAACACTTACCTGAGCCCTACGAAAGCTCGAAAACTGCTTGAACAGCACCGATGATTCCTTGGCCCGGGTCGAGAATGTTGGAGTTTCGAGCCACCGTTTTTTCGCATAAACCGTTGCAAAAAGAAGACCATTGGGAGTTTAGAGATAGTTCTAATGAAGCTTTAAGACAGTAAATGCGCACAGTAGCATCGGGAGGGGCTTGATCGAGAGCTAAAGAACACGAACGGCGAGGCTGACATTTTGTCGAACATGTATCGTGCATGCGAGAAATCAACATTTAGCCTCAAATACGGGACTCAACAAACGATGTCGGAGCAAGAGAGAATTCAAACATGGCTATAGGGAATCGAGCAAACGTCGGCATGCGATTTATTTGGCTTCGTTTGGCCTGAAACCAATTGGCGCCTAACTTGTAGTACCAATGGACGGTATTGATGGCAGGAGAAAAAAGGGGAGTCTGAGGCCGTGGGATACTGACCTGTTTCGGCTACGTCGACGATGATGGAGGCTCCAATGGCGATGGGTCGGATTTTTAGAAGGTTGAGGATGACCGCTTGAACGTTGGTTCCCTCCGAACTCGTTCCCTCTTCTCTCTCCTTCTCGGGCCCGAACTGCCCTGTTTTTGTCTACACCGGAGCTTCGGCGACCTTTCCCTTACTCTCAAGCTCTCTGTGCATTTTTTGTGTGTATATGTATCCAAGGACGAAAATGACTCCCCTCCACTCGAGCACTCTCCCTCACTCTCTCCTTATCTCTCTCGGTTCTCTCCCTCTCCTTTTCTTTTTTTAGCGAAAAATCTTCTTCTCTCGGCCGAACCCAAAAATCCCCCCTCCAAGAGCTCTCTTTTCTCTCTTTTATAGCCACTAGGATAGTCCTCGACCCTCATGCCATCTCCACCGCCTGAAAAAGGGACTGTCCCCTGAGTTTTTGTCGCCCCTGCCCCATTTGCATTTTTTCGCCCCTGTCATGCTCTGCTTCTGCTTTCTGTACGTGAAAGAGCATGGGTACAGACCCGGTTCAGCCGGGTTAGGTCGGGTCGGGTTTGACTCGGTTCTTTTTTTTTTTACCAAATTGAGCCTCTAATTGATCATTTTTCATGAAATTAATGTCAAACTTGGACTCCTCAATATGTTTTCCATCTAAAATGGATATTTTTGCGAACATATGAATTGGAATTTAGCGAAAATTCCAAATTGTGTCTAGAGTCCGAAAATGATTTTTGTTTAATCGAAAGCTCAAACGATCAAATCAGTCCAAATTGAGGCCACCAGTGGATCCGATATGACGAAAACTATAGGGTAGACGTGTTTGATTCAAATGGGTGTCTCTAAAAAATTTTAATTTCAAGAATGGCGAATCCGGGGACTAAATCGTAAAGAAATTGTGCAATTGAGCCATTTTGGTTAAAATTGGATCAATTGAAGGGCAAATGGACCCAATTGTACTTCAAGCCTCTAGATACCAGTATCATAGCTTATTAGAAGTGGAGATTGAAAATTAAAAGACTCAAAAAGGAATTTTTACGCTCGACTCGGGTTTATGTTTGTGAAGGAACATAGTGACCCATGTCGAATTTTGCGAGATTTAAAATGACCAACTCATAGAGAAAATTAAAATAAAATTTTGACTATTTTTGGATATTTTTCTGACCACAAATGTTATTTTTATGATTTTTGAATATTTTTGTAATAAAATAAATTTGAAAAATATTAAAAATTACAAAAAATATTTTTTTTGTTCAAAATTGATTCTCAAGGCTAGGCCAAGGCTTTCAAAGTTGATTTTGAAATTTTATGATTTTTAGGCTATTTTTAATTAATTTTAAAAATAAAATTGAAATAAAATATGATTAAAAATCAGGTGCCAACATCGACGCCACCCAGCTGCAAATCATTCGTGATCCTTCCGCCTGTGGGCCGTACCGACCCGAGATTCGCAGGCTCACAATCCCTAGCCGTGCCACGTCTCCCTCCGCCAACCCATCACCTGATTATCCCTGCGCGCCACAAACACGCGAACCTCGTGCTGCCGCTGCGCTTGCAAGTTGCCGCTGTGTCGTCGTCATCGTCCAAGTCGTCATTGAGTGTTGTCGTCGCCACCGCCACTGCCATCGTCGTTGCCCACCGTCTTAGCATATGAGAAAAAAAAAACGTTTTATTTATAAAAGGAAAAATAACGTTTTATTTATAACGGATGAGCGGCTAAAAAAGAAAAAAAAATAAAACATGTGTTGTAATTTTTTAAAATTCACTTAAATTGGTAATTTTTTTAGCATATTTTTGAAAAAAGCCCGTCTCTATGACCGCACAGGTTTTATTTATTTTTTCTTTTTTTAGCCGCACATGCCCTAAACCTGTAAAAAAAAATTAAAATCCACTTAAATTGATAGATTTTTTTACCATATCTTTGAAAAAAGCCTATGACCGCACATGTTTTATTATGATCGCACATGTTTTATTTTTTTACTTTTTTTTCTTTTTTAGCCGCACATTCGTTACAAATAAATTGTTATTTTTCCTTTCATAAATAAAACCGTTTTTTCCTCGCAAACTAACATGATCACAACGATAGCAGTGGTGGCGACGACATGCGGCAGTGAGAAGTGAGAACATTCGGCGACGACTCAGATGACGACGACGACGACATGGCGGTAACTTGTAAGGGCGACGGCGACACGAGGCTTGCAGGCTTGCTGGGCACAGGGGTCCTCGGGCGGTGGGTCGGTGGAGCACGGCAGCGCGGTTGGGGATTACAAGTCTGCGGATCTCGGGTTGGCACGCCCACGGGCGGATGGACTGCGAGTGATTTGCGGTTGGACATCGACGATGAGGATGGATGTGTTGTCCACTAATAGGGTAGACGTTCGTATATTAAAATTGTTGTCGCATATAAATGGGACTTGATGAAGTATAGGAAAATTAGATTAAAGACAAACTTGAAGCCAACGCAAATAAATAAAAAGAATGTTGATCCAAGCCCAACAAAATGATGTTGTGTCCTTAAGATGAATTTGCCCCCTCAATCAGTACCCGAGGACGTTGGACAAATGTCTCCTAGGATAGAACGGGATCGCGTTCCTCTAAAGTGGTACGTCTTCAAAGGACTCCTTCAAACGCAAGTTTGCAGAATAATTGCGCAAATGATGAAGATGATGAATGAATGACGAACATAACAATTGTATCTAATGCTTTTGTCTGATACTCATGTCTGATACTCTTTCCTAATGCAATGGTCAATACTCTATTTATAGAGAGTGAAGCGAAGAGTTACGAATACATATGGCTTCGTCGAAAGGGTTTGTCGACGAAAAGACACGATTTCATCGAAAGGATTTGATGAAACGTCACGAAGTCGCATAGTTTCATCGACAAGATTCGACGAAACGAAACAACTCTTCATTTCTATTACAAACCGAAACAACTCTTCATTTCTTATTCAACTTCATATGGGACTTAGAAATCAAAGTTCCAACAATCCCCACATGAATGAGAATTTCAACTATCAAAACTCTCCATGAATGCATGACATGCAATGTGCGAATATTCCATGAGAGATCGTTGCATCGAGATAAGTAGTCTGAAACTTTGAACTTACCCTAGTGGGGACCTATCGGACTTACTCGGTCAATCAGTAGACTCGATGTCTTTGAACTGTCGACCTTTGGTGTAAGCCCAGACAATAGGAAACACACAACTTTCTCTCGAACAAAGTTGGTTCTCACTGTTGT
Organism: Rhodomyrtus psidioides; assembly: GCA_021437785.1. Lineage (NCBI taxonomy): Eukaryota > Viridiplantae > Streptophyta > Magnoliopsida > Myrtales > Myrtaceae > Rhodomyrtus > Rhodomyrtus psidioides. The sequence goes on along the minus strand of JAILYB010000059.1, from coordinate 2,893,997 downwards.
GTTCGTTTTGGCCATGAACACCATCTGGTCTCATGAGTGTTTTAGAGAATTCGGCCATTTCAATTCTCACAGAAACGGCCCTCACTTCCCACTTACATAGATGATTTCTAAATGTACAGTATATCGCATACTCGATTCAGAATCATTAAAAGCTTATGCTTAACCTTTACATATTAGTACTGTCTCTATACGAGAATGAGTAAGAACTTACAGTACTTTACACCGCCTTCATAACTTGATTGTCCCTTTGGACCTTGATCTTGGGATCTTCAGTCAATTAGGTAGGGTTTCTGCTATGATGACTTATTTATGGCCTTAAACCCATTCCCCTTAATATTTTCACAACCATATCTCTAGTTAGTCCTTTTGTTAATGGATCTGCAACATTATCTTTTAACTTCACATAGTCAATCGTGATAATTCCACTAGAGAAAAGTTATCTACGGTATTGTGTCTTCGAGTATATGTCGAGATTTACCATTATACATAACATTTCTCGCCCCCACACTTTGAGATAATTCTTGAAATCTTTTCAAGACAGTGGTAGCCTTTCAACGAATGTAGCCATTTGAAATTATTCACTTAGAACCATACATTCGGCATGAATGTTATGCATAATCACTTTAAGCTCCTGAACTTGATTTAAGGCGGTTTTGAAATCAGCCATCTTGAAGTCTAGAAACTTGTCAGTGATGAACCCATCATCTTCTTCTTTGCATTTCTTATCCAGACTTGCTCATAATTCCTTAGCCGTTTTCATCGGACTATAAACATTATAGAGGGAATTGTCTAGACCATTAGGGATTTAGTTGCTACACATGAAGTCAAAATACTTCCACACATCTACAGCAACAATCCTTTTCATGTTTGCCTCTCCTTCAACCAACTTAGGAGCATCATCATTAAGGAACCTTGCCAAATTTAATGTCGTGAGATAAAACAACATCTTATATTATCATATCTTGAAATCAGTTCTATCAAACTTTTCTGACTTCTCTCCATGAGTCGGGATAGACGCAATAGGCATTATCGATGATGAAACCATTTCAGAAACTAAGTCAAAATATCCCAAAATACCCTTGAAAAATACACGTACAGAGGGTTTCATATGCATCGTAATAATTTTATATGCATCAACCAAAATCAAATGCGGGATACAAGACAACATAATCTCCTACTATTGTTCGAGTTTGCTTTTAACTGAAATTACAAATTCTAAACATATAATTTAATATAATTAGAGATGTTGTGATTAATCTCTAATTAATTAAATATGTATAGATCACTCGACATTTAATTACATATACAAAAATATGCACCAAAATGCATGTAATGGCAAAACAATAAACAAATTAAATAAGGGCAGAATGGTATATAACCATACGCGCCAGATCAGTGCCCAGGTGCACATGTTTGCGACGTTTCACCCCATTTTTTATTATTATTTATTTATTGCTTTTTTTTTTAAAGTTTCGTAGTGCTTGCCGAACTATTGGAACCATTTTTTTTTTGTCCAGTGAAAATGTCAAATCCGAAATCAATGGCGCCACCCATTATTTATTTACAAAGACGTGGACTTTCGTCATTAGCAAGTCCATGAAAAATAATTTCTTGTTTGCTGTGACCCAACGCGATTGTTCACTTAATTTTCGCGTCCAGCGTCCACACAAGGGCCTACGATACATACGTCATGCTCGACTTGATGATATCATATAATTCTGGAGAAAACGCCTAACAGTACGATGGTCTATATAACATTTGGACAAGTTTTACGCACTCGGTTTGCCTTGAAACGTACATACAGTAATTTCAAAAACAACAGGTCAAAACTCAATAGAAAACAAGGCATATATTTTAACCAAGGCTCTGATACCAATGATGGAATCAAACATCGAATGCGACTATTTATTTTTTCTCGTATCATCAAGAAGAATCTGAATATGCAATCAAACATAATTTTCATCGTACAACAAAAATAACTATACGAACCCAACACAGGAAATCACAAATTGGTCTTAAGATTGTTGTCCACTAATAGGATAGAAGTTCGTATATTAAAATTGTTGTCGCATATAAACGGGACTTGATGAAGTATAGGAAAATTAGATTGAAGACAAACTTGAAGCCAACGCAAATAAATAAATAGAATGTTGATACAAGCCCAATGAAATGACGTTGTGTCCTTAAGACGAATTTGCCCCCTCGATCAGTACCCGAGGACATTGGACAAATGTCTCCCAGGATAGAACGGATCGTGTTCCTCTGAAGTGGTACGTCTTCAAAGGACTCATTCGAACGCAAGTTTGCAGAACAATCGCACAAATGATGAAGATGATGAATGAACGACGAATATAACAATTGTATCTAATGCTTGTGTCTGATACTCATGTCTGATACTCTTTCCTAATGTGATGGTCAACGCTCTATTTATATAGAGTGAAGCGAAGAGTTACGAAGACATATGGCTTCGTCGAAAGGGTTTGTCGACGAAAAGACACGATTTCGTCGAAAGGATTCGATGAAACATCACGAAGTCGCATGGTTTCGTCGAAAAGATTCGACGAAACAAAACAACTCTTCATTTCTATTACGAACTGAAACAACTCTTCATTTCTCATTCAACTTCATATGGGACTTTGAAATCAAAGTTCTAACAGGATGATGAGTTGGAGATTGGCTCGGACGGTCGAATGGAGGGGCGGCACACAGCAATACGGCACTGCAATGGGGGGGGGGGGCAACTATGGAGCTTGGATGAACCCCGAGTTGCCTACGACTGCCGCTATGTCATTGTTGTCATCCGAGTCATCGCTGTTTCCAACCGTCGTTAATTTGTGAAGGAAAAAACGTTTATTAATAAAAAAAATATATTTTTTATTTATAACGGATGTGCGGCTAAAAAAGGGCAAAAGCACACTTTTAGTGCCAAAAGTTGTGTACGGAGATCACTTTAGTGCCAAAAGTTTCAAACGGATCGCTTTAGTGCCAACTTTTTTTAAAAACGATCACTTAAGTACAAACTTCTTTTAAAAACGATCACTCTTAGTGCTAGAGTTGACGTGGCTCGTTAAAAATCCGACACGTGTTATTTTTTTTATTTTTTAAGCTGACGTGGCACATCAGAGTTGACACTCAAAATGATCATTTTTAAAAGAACTTGGCACTTAAACGATCGTTTTTAAAAAAAGTTGGCACTAAAATGATCCGTTTGAAACTTTTGGCACTAAAGTGATCTCCGTACATAACTTTTGGCACCAAAGTGGTCTTCGTACACAACTTTTGGGGCTAAAGTGATCCACGTACACAATTTTTGGCACTAAAAGTGTACTTATACCGCTAAAAAAAGTAAAAAGAAAATTATAAAACCTATGGAGCGTTGTGAAAGAGGCGTATAGGGCCTAAATCCGTATTTAAAAAAATACACCTAAATTGGCAAAAAAAAAATTATTTTGAAAAAAGCTCCTGTTTCGCCCACCTATGATTTGACAATCGAAGTTAAAAAAAAAAAAAAGGAAAAAGCACAAGAGCCAAATTAAAAAATTCACCTAACTCGCTAGAGACATAAACGTCGAATTTCTACTCTGCGTGTATTAATATAATGAAACTGCTAGCATCACAATTTGTCAGTACAGTCAGTTATTTATGATCACATGATCTCTCGATCAGCAAAACATGATTGTGATGGTGTGTAGATTTACGATTGAGATTGTATAGTTCCTGATGATACCGTTAGGAAAGCCTTAATATAATTTAAGTTTGTCCACAACCCCCCCTAAAAAAAACACTCACTTAATTACGTTTCTAATCACTTTTGCTTGCGATCCCCATTCTCGTGATTTTTTCCCCCACCAAGGAAAGTGCATTGAGGCGCGGTAACATGGGCTGTAGTACTTGGTTTTCTTATTCCCCTGGTCCCGCACATGCATTCTACAGAATCCGGTACAATTATTGCGTCGATTAAATTATAGGAAATCGAAAGTTCATCGGTGAAGTGAATCAACAGAATCTTGTAGAATTCCCTTTGTTTTCTGACTCGTCTTGACGTTGACGTCGAGAAACGTCATAGTAAAAAAATGCGCAAGCCCCCCCGAGGACTCGAATCCCTTCTACATCATATTGAAGAGAGACGGGTTGATGTAATTTAGAGCATATTGGAGAAGAGGGGCATCGTCCTCGCCGTGTCAATCACTGAAAACTAAGAACGAGCGCGGTAGAACTCGAAATCGGACTAGTTTCTCACTCATCCGATTTCAGGTTGTAAAGTATGTAGGGTAGATTTCAAATTCAAAAAAAATTAGAAAATATATTTCCACTATGAGGTTTCAGGTACTTAGAACCCGTAACTTGCAATAAGGTTTTTTTTTCTTTATATATGTCTTCCTGCGATCCTGCGGTATTCCACAACGTCCGATGACGAGTGTATAATCTAAAATCACTACTCCGAGCTTCTATTTTCATCGATATATAATCGAGACTTTTAATTTGGTAATGTTTCATATATATTAACGTGTCTAAATATGAGTTGTGATAAGTGAATCAATGGAATAAATGGTGGTCATATAAATGTGGTGATTTACTTCAATTGTCCAATTAAGAATACAGGTGAAACCGACTTTAAAATCAATCTTGGAATTAGGAGTGTCAATGGGCCAGGTCTCGGCCCGGCCTAAGCCGGCCCGAACGGAGCAGTACCATGCTGAGGCCGGGCCGAGCCGGATTCAGGTCGAATTATTTTTTTCTTTCCTTTTTTTTTAAATTTTTTTGAATCAAAATCAATTAACAAACCATCAAATGAAAAAATATAAAAATAAATTAAATTTAAAAGGAAAAAACGGGTATTAAAAAAAGTTTGGCGGCAGGCAGGCCCGAAAAGGCCCGAAAATGCAAGAAAATTTTGGGCCGAGTTGGCTCGTCCGGCGCGGCCCTACTTGGAATCATAATAGGATGATAGATTCCAGGGTATGCATGGTTGGTTTAAGGTTCGAAAAAATGAAGAGACTATTTCGATAGGTAGGTTCCAAATTTCATGGGAATCTATATGGAATCTGAAATCATTTAGGGCGCGCATGGTAACACTTTATTACTTCTCCTCAAAAGAAGAAGTTGATTTGTCTACTTCTAATCTACAAATTATTATTGATCCGAGAATTTGTTTGGTAACGGTTGAAAATTTATGCTTTTGAAATATTATTAACAAAAGCGGTAGTCGCGGGGGGGGGGGGGGGGGGGGGGGGGGGGGGCGTTTGTCGGGCGGGGTCGGCCGCTGCGGCAAGCGGCCGGCGACGGCGGTTGGTGGTGGTTGGGCGGCGGAGGCGAGTGTGATCTAAGAAGCGATTCTTGAGCCAAGAAGTGAAATTTTTTAATTTCTCAAAGTCGATCAAAAATAGGTTCAAAAGTGATTTTTCACTTAAATAGTTTAAAATTATATCATAAATAATTTTTTTTACCAAATAGATTTTTAGTTCAGAAATTTTTCTTACCAAACGAATTTTTGCTATAAATTGATTTTAGAACAGGAAGTTACTTTTGAAATTGTTATCATGCATGCCCTTTTGCTTATGGTTCTGCTGAGTGCTGAGGACTAGTGACACCATTTTTGTTTTTTTTCTCTCTAAAATGAGAAAAAAAAAGAAAGAAAGAAAGAGGGAAAGTACATGGAAAAACGAGCTTAAGCTAGCTATTCCTCTCGACTCGAAGTGTGGATAACCAGCAACCGCCTCATCATCATCATCGCCACCGTCTCAAGTGGGGGGGTTAAAGAGAGAGAGAGAGAGAGAGAGAGAGAGAATCAAATCAGATCAGCCTTTCCTTTTTCGGGTGTCGCATCGGCCCGAGATGAATCCAAAGTGAGCTCTGAAGCTTTGTCAGTCGAATTAAGTGGGTGGCGACCCCACCCGGCCACCCCCACCTCTTCTCTTCTCTTCTCTCCTCTCTGCAGTCTGCCCTGCTCCTCAGGTGAAAATTGGAATAAAATTTGCATGTTCCCTCTCGCCCTCCAAGGGCCAACCGAACCGAGTGCTGATAATTGCAGGACGTGTGGGCTTCGTCTTTGGCATAAATTCAACAGCTGATTCCTTTCTTTAAGAGAAAAAAGAAAGTTGCAATTAATTTCGAACCTCTCCTGAATCTAACAAATTTGATGGAGAAGTGCCGTAGAATTTGATTTTTTTTTTTTTTTGGTTGGGGGGGAGGGGAGAGAATTTCCAATTCAGAGAATATTTGCTCATAAAAAAAAAAAGAACAAGAACAAGAACAAGAAGAGGAGATGATGGGGGCCTGAGTTTGGATTGGCAACTCTTGAAAAGTGTTAAAAGGTGGGGTTGGGGACTCTGCTTTGGAGTTCGTTCTCGACGTTTCCGAGACTCCTCGTAGTATGTGATTACGATCTCCCTTTTTGGGATTTGCCCTTTATTTCCTTTTCTTTTAATTGGTAAAATTCAAAAAATACAGATTGTCCAACACATGCGTAATCTTCCTCTTAATTTGAGTTATCAGTAGCTCAGGCATCAAATTTTCTTTGATTATCGAGCTCGAGCATCTCCCACCAGCAGTTTATAGTTACTCCTTTCGGAAAAGGGATTGGTATTACTTTTGCCAAAAAGAGAGAGAGAGAGAGAGAGAGAGATAGAGATAGAGATAGAGAGAGATATTGGGTTGATCCAGAGGCGAGGAGGCCGAACCCGTCAATGGGTCCCCCCTCTCCTCTGTTTGGTCCAATCGATTATGGCGTGAGTCGGATGAGAATTGAAACATAAATGCCACGGATTCGAATCTCCTAACCTCCGGTTAGGAGGTTAGGTAGATCCCCACCCTCCATTAATATTTCCCCCTATTAATGGAGGGTGGGGATCTACCTAGGGCCACAACCCTTTTCTTTCTTGGTTGCAAGGAGGACGCCAACACCCCTCCCCTTCCCTTGTCTCTTGCTTTCCTCTGCATCATCCTCCATTGCATTTTTCATTTGATTTCTCGCGTCAGCAGAGTTTTAGTACGAGCATATCGTCGTGATTAGGACTCGTGATATGTGTTTAGGGGACAAGACGTTCACCAATAGAAGATCAAACAGTGAAATATTGATTCTTAAGCTTCCTTCTGATGGATTTCGACATAAAAGTTAAACATGACCGAGATTGAAACAGGGGAAGGGAAGTGGGAAGAAGATGAAAACAGACGGGGACGAATCTCTCAGGAGAATGGCTCAAGTGATTCACGATGGACCCCTTAAATCTTTCATCAAAGAAACGAGTTGGGTAATGAATGAGGCATGAATGAGACGTACGAAGACTGTTGAGGCAGGCCTTCGACAAAGCCGCGGGAAAGCGCAAAAAGCGCCATGTGCAAGTGCGGAGCTTTATCCCATTTATAGCAGCTGAGAATCTCTCCCCCACTCCAGCCCAATGAGGAACTCACTGGACTTCTGGACACGACCCTCTTTACAATACTCCCATAGCTACCACAAGAGGCCGAGAGTTACTGCCTTCACCTAACCATATGATGATGTTATGTCTTTCACCGCCCCCTACCCCCAGGAAAATCTTTGCTTGTGTTTCCGAAACGAGCCGGTACACACTCATCACCACGTCACTCTTGCTTGCCCTCAACCATATAAGGTGGCCTTTGCAGGCCTCTCTGCATTCGCAGTTGAAATCACCACTCCCCTCCATTATTGCTCTGTAGGAAGCGAAAAAAAAGGACATTGCTCAATAACATCATCTCTATTTCCTTATCCTAGATATCCTCATACATATGGCAGATGCATTTAAACATCTTTTTGCTTTCGGGGTCTCTCGACACAGTAGTGACTGTACCCTCTTTTATGAACAGTTAACCGGGCATAGAGCGGAATTTTAGCTCACGACCTGGACAGCTATGAAAAAAAATCTCATTGCTACATCTCTTCACCGTTTCCAAGTGTTTAGGCACAACGAGGAGACCAATGCATAAATCTCTTGGTTACTTCTCTTCTTCGCCATCTTTAGGTGATCGAAAAGAGTCGGAGTTCATTTGATATTATTGCATCGGGAAACTATGTTATGGATATAAAAGCGTATGCTCAAGTGGTGTAATTCATATGTAGTAACACACGACCTGAAACTGCATTGCATTTAGACTTAAAAAACTCATAAATCTCTGCACTGCCCTGTTTCTTGTAAGCTATTGCAACTTTGCCCAGCCATCTATTTTCACAACGGGAAAGTTCACACCAAATAGCTTCCGAATGTGAAAAAATTCTCAAATTTGCGCTCAAGGACGATCTCACCACACCCGTTCCTTAAACATCTCGATCCCCATAACAGCTTCCCACCAATAATTTTTTAACCTCCCACCCCTGATTTGTCTCATCTCCATCCTAAAACAGGCCGGGCATATCTTTAACGACCGAGAAAGTGGCCGACATCTCTTTTCATTTCTAAGTTTTCATCTCAACCTAACAGTTAATTCTTTGTTCCTGCCCTAACGTCGATCTCGGTGGGGCACATGTACCGTGCGTCAATTCACTACTCACCACACACACCAAACCAGTGCTGGTGAGTGGCGAAACATGTGTTAGTGTTTAGAATCTTGAGGTCCATGTTTCACTCATTTCACCCGCTCAACCAACCAGCCAAACCCACCTGTCCCCGAGCCGAACAGACCGCGCGAGAAGTAAAGACCTGCCTAGGAATTTCAACACTTAAAAAATACATCGACCATCCCAAAACAGAAACCTAGAATAGTTTAAGATTTACCGAGCCCCAAAAGGTGCAGAATTCTGTATTCATGTCGTGGTGCTATTATTTTTCTATGTTAACATGATATTTAAACTTATCTTTTTATAATATATAGCGAGAGGGGGGAAGGAGAAAGGGAAAAGCGTAGTACAGAAGAAAAGACTACAACAAAACTCTACAGCTTAATCTGTAGATTTTATGCTTTTTAAACAAGGGACAGAGCACATGCAGAGCATGGAGCAGGACACGGGGGGAAAAGTTTTTATTCCCATTTCTACCCTCAGGGCGTCTCAGTTTTTACATGACAGAACAGGCATTAGGGTTCTCATCGCTGAAGATCTGAGGAGCGTAAGCATTGTATGGTGCAGCCATGAAAGGTTGGTGATTGTAATCGTATGGCGGCGGGGGTGGAGGTGCGTAGTGATCCACAGGCATATATCTCGGGGCAGAGTAAAACTGAGGATGAGGATAGTAATAGTACTCGTTCTTCTTCATCTCCACCACCTTATTCTCGTCCGTGGCCTCTGCCTTGGCGTCGGCGGCGGCGGCGTCGCCTTGTTTCTTCTCTTTGCTCTCTCCCCCGCTCTTCTTATCCCCTCCTCCTTCGTCCGCCTTCTTCTCTTCCTTGGCGTCTTTGGCCTTCTCTTCCTCTTTCTTCTCGGGCTCTTGCTTTACTATCGCCGCGTGCTTCCCCGTCCTCTTGTGCACGTACTCCACCAGCTTCGGGGGCTCGAACGCCCCCTTCACCGTCACCTGTGAGCTCTTCAGATCTGGCTCAGCTGATTCCACACCTGAAACGACCAGAATCCGATTGTTTTTTTTTTTTTTTGGTCAGGATGGGGCTTTGGCTTGATGAGTGCGCAGAGAAGGGTCGATAAAAGTCGACCGGAGGAATTTCTAGTTGAGATATTAACTCAATGGATTCGGGTCATAAAAGAATGAATCTGATTTGATAAGAGATGCATTATTCAATCCAGTCCAACGGTATTCCCCTGAATCCGAAACTTATAATAGGATTCTGATTGAACTGCTTTTCCATAGAGATTCAAAGTAAAGCGCAAAACTTTTAATTAAAGAGAGAGAGAGAGAGAGAGACGGGAGTTTTCTTTCTTTTTCAATTATCACGTTACGAAATCGTCAAATACGAAGAGAGCGTGACAAGAAATGACGTCGGAGGTGACAAAAAGCTCACACCTTTCATCCTGAGGATGCGTTTCTTGATTGCCTGAGCACAAGCCTCGCAATGCATATGAACGCTGAGCACCACCGTGATCACCTGCGGCGGCTGAACAGCATTGTGTTCCCAGAAAAAGGAGAATCAAAAACCAAAGTCAGCAAAAAGTTGAATCTTTGAAGCAGAAGAAAGAGACGCACCTCTTCTTTCTTCTCTTGGGGCTTGGGGGCTTCTTTCTCTTCGGGCTTCTTCTCTTCGGGTGCAGGTGGCTTCGGAATAGGAGAGAGAAGCTCCACTTGTCGGTGGCTCTTCTTCTGAACTCTCTCCAACACTTTGAGTGGATCTGCTTTCTCTCCCTTCACCACCACCTTGTGCGTCCTGCAGTCCGTCGTCACCTCTTCCACTCCTACCAACCAAAAAAAAAAAAAAATGGCAATCAAAACCCAAACCCCCACCTCCCCCGCCGAACAAAAAAGAAGAAACATTTCGAATCTCAGAGCAGAGCACCGGTCGAAATCACAGATTCAGCACAGCTTCGGGACTGACCATCAAAGCCATTGAGGCTCCGGCGGACCTTGCGAGCACAGCCCTCGCAATGCATGTAGACTTTGAGCACTATCTCAGGCGGAGGGGGAGGCGGGTCGTTGGATTCCTTCCCGTCCTTGGATTCCTCCGCCTTTTTCTCCTTATCGGCGGCTTTCTCGGGCTTTTTCTCTTCTTCCTTCTTGTCCGGTTTCGCTTCCTCCGGCTTCTTGGCCTCCTCCTGAGCCTGCGCCTTCTTCTCCTCCTGCACAACCCACAGACCAAAAGGAATCAGCGCATAAAACACCCGCAGAAAGAGAAGACACAGTTTTGAGAGAGAAGAAGAAGAAGACCTCTCCCATTGAGGTCGTCTCGTTCAACTCTGGTTCAGAAAGGAAAAAACTTGAGGAAGAAGGGTGCGGAGACGCTTGGGGTTCGCGTAGAGATAAGATTTGAGGCGCTCTCTCTCTCTCTCTCTTCTGGGTGCCGCTGCAGGGGCTACCAGAAATTGCTCAGGACCATTAGATCTCACTCGCAACTCGCAACTCCCACCACCACACCACCACCACCACCACCATCATCATCACCAACATCGGCTCACCATATGGCTGATTACGTGGCTTTATATAAGGGGGCACGTGGACAGCAGGGTGAATGTGCTCGAGACACATGTTGCCCGGAGGTTACATCCTCCCCCCGCTTGTCATCCCTCCCGAGATTCAAAACTTTGGAGTAAATACTCTTCACTTTCCGAGCTTATTACAACCTCCAATTACTGGACGCATTCAATGGAGAACGCTTGAAAAAGTCTCCTTACAAACTACGATGTACCCATTTTTGCAAAGTTTTAACCTAATAGCGTCTACGCATCAGCTGGGTGCTCAGGTGCTCCGCTCCCCATTATTACCCGAATGCTCTCGCTTCGTCTACCGTCGCTGTTGCTCACGTTCTCAGTGAATTGACCTTGGACGACTTTCGGTCAACCCCACTAGTGAAATTATTATTGAATTAAGCGCTAACGAGCAGCTAATCTTATGGGATTCGGGATTTTGGATTATCGAAGTTGCAAATGGAGAGAGACTCTGGTTAACCCCCCAGATTTGACCAGGTCAAAAACAAAACGGACATCCAAAACGGGGGACTACTACGAAACCACCACCGCCTTGGGTTTTTTTTTTTTTTTTTGTTGCTGCGCTAGGATGTTTGTTTAATAAATTCTTCGTGGGACGATTAAAGATTATTTGGCACCATTCATTTCCCCAAAAGTTAGATGTCGGTCGACCATTATTTCGCTTGATAGTACCTTCAAATACGAGATTCGCATTCGTTATTCGAATTTGCACCTCGATAACACATTAATATGTTCCCGTAATACACGACGTGTAATAGTTGTATAGCCCATTTTGAATTATCCCTTGCTTTATCATATTCTGTGGACACTGCTCGCAATACACGTCGTAAGTTGCCATGGAGCTAGCACATGAAGAGTTTGCATTGTCTATAAGGGTGGGATCCAATCAACGATTAAAACAGAGGAAAATTTTGAGATGCGCTTGAGAGCAGCAGATGCAGAGGTGTTTGTATCGTGAAAAATGAATAATTTTTGTAAAAAAAAAATATTCTCTAAAAATGATGGTTTGTATTGCTACAAAAATGAATAACCCAAAAATATTTTTATCATTCATGAAAATAGTTGAATATAAAATTGTTCTTGATAATGAAATAATTTTCGTTGACTAATTATTTTAAACGATATAAGCAATTATTTTTATAAAGTTAAAAAAAAAAACCGTATACAAATGATAGTTGCCCTGGCCCTGGATGGAATACAGCACTTATCGCTACAGATTTCCTTTGGTACGATGGAATCAAGATGGCAAAATGACACATATAGTGCCTAAATTTTGGCAGAATATGCAATCTGATCCATGAACTTTTAATTTGTTCAATTTAGGCCCTGAACTTTGGCAGAATGTGCAATTTGATCCCTAAACTTTTTGACTTGTTCAATTCAATCTCTGAACTTTTAGTGCATGTTCAATTTAGTCCCTGGACTATATGAAAATGTTCAACATTATCCCTGATCTTAAATAAATAAAATGACTATATTGAATATTTTTCTGTAATTCAGGGACTAGATTGAACACGCACTAAAAGTTTAGGGACTAAATTGAACAAGTCAAAAGTTTATGGACCAAATTGCATATTCTGTCAAAGTTCAAGGACTAAATTGAACAAATTAAAAGTTCAGGGATCAGATTGCACATTCTGCCTAAGTTCATGGACCATTTATGTAATTATCCCAATCAAGATAGCATCGTTGTGGTTTTCGATGCTTAGAAGGGCCTCCTTATTAAGAAAGAGAATAAATTGAGAATCGAATTATCGTATAATAAACATGTGAATCACATTTAAACGATCCACTGCAATCTGTACAAGTGAAGTTTCACGAAAATTCCTGGACCTCCATCATTTGTTCGTTGGAAGCGTTCGATGGTTCGACCTACCACGTTAGAAATGCTAAAACATCGTAATCGCTTGTCAATTTGGACCATGTTCTCTACCTATCTTCGATGACGATCTTCCATTGCCGTCGTTTCCCTTTTCAGAGAAGGTGTTTCGTCTACTTTTGAATGTCATCCCATCATTTTTCAAGCTAAAAGGTAAGTAATACCTACTTCTGTGTCTGGTTATCGAGAATGAGAACTTGAAATCAAAAGGGATGGACATCGGTATTTGAGAGGGTATATGCAGGGTATTTCTTAATACAATTATTCTCTCTTCTCCTTTTAATAACTGGAAATGCTGAATTCTAGTCATAAAAAAAGATTTAGTTTTTGCTCCAATGTGCCACCATACGCGTTTGATTTTAAGATGAACTATATTTCTATCATACTTTGTTTATTTTGATTCCTCGATTTTTGATTCGGCAAATCAATACAGAGGAATTTACTGTTTAGACCACATAAACTGAAAGACGATTTTGAAATGGCAATCACTTCATGCTTTGCCAGTATTTCCTTACTCTCACGTGCATATCTGTTGTCCGAAGTGAAAACTATTCAAAAAGTACCTATTGTACTTGTCACTTCAGCCATAAACCTTTTAATTTTGCTAATTTAGTCTTAAATCCATTGAAAATTTACCAATTCAATACTAAACTTTTTAATTGTGCCAATTTAGTCCTAAACATTTTAAAACTATGCCAAATTAATTATAAACCTTTTAACGAATTGTCGATAGAGTCCTTCTGACTAATTTTGATCAACATCGCCTACGTGGCAGTCTATTCAGCGCAAGCTGCTTTACGTGACGCGACCGGTGCTGATGTTTAAATTCTTTCTTATTTTTTTTAAAATATTTCTCTTCTATGTGCCGGCAGGCTACTAGCCATTGGTTGAGGGCAAGCAACCCCTATTGACCCCTAAGAGACGGCCATGAAGCCCTTGCCGATCATAGCAAGAGTAGATGAGGGTCGTGACGCTTCGCAGCCCCGCCCGCATAAGGAAGAAGAAAAGAAGAAGTCAATAAAGAATAATAATAATAAATTCATTCTTTTAAATTAAAAATTATCTACATCGACAATTGGTGTCCAAAATTGGTCGAAATGACTACATTGGCAATTTGTTAAAAAGTTTACGACTAAATTGATAAATAGTAAATATATTTACGATAAAATTGACATAATTGAAATGTTTAAGACTGAATTGGCCACCATACAATAGGTTTAGAATTGAAATGACAAAACAAAAAGGTTTAGGACTGAGTTTGTCGCCGTACAATAAGTTTAGAGCTTTTTGTATAATTTTTCCGCTGTTTAAAAGTGCACATCAAGCTATATAGACAACGCAAACCACAGTACATTCATTATTTAGCTAGTTTTGCATCGCAAGTTCGAGCCAACTAGAACTCAACTAGGATACTTACGCAACTTTCAATCTAACATCTTAGTAGCGCATTGAAAATAGCCACGCAAGTCACCAAATAATTCCTATTGTGATAGTGAAATGAAATGGGGTAAAAGCCATTAAAGACCCTAAGTTGTGCCCACTATAATATGTTAACCTCATTTTTTTTCGTGATGACAAAAAATCTCAAATATATTTTATTTTATTTTTCTTTGTTTTGTTTTGTTTTTTTTTTTTTTTACAATTGTAGCTGGCGAGGGCCACAAAGCCCTCGTTGTTGGCATTCACGTTAGAGATTTCTTGTCAAATTTGAAACAATTAAAGTGTTTATGACCGAATTAACAAAAGTGTCATAGGTTTAAGATTTTTTGGATAATTTCCTGTTAAATATGTTACACGGGTACACGTTCGGAATATTTTATGCCATGTAAAAAAGTAAGGGATAAATGTATCACGCAAAAACAAGTTCGTGGTTCATGGTGTCGCAAAAAAAAAAAAAAAGAGTAAAGTGTTGTGGTGGGCATAGTTTTGAATTTTCCGTGGCTTTTTACCCAAACGAATTGCCTAAGTCTTAGGGCACGGGGCATGCAAATCGGGCGTGTGTCCCAAGTTCAACATGTGACGCGATCTCGCCAGAAAGAAATCGCTAGAGAGATGGCGAGGAAGATAAATTGCATCGTTTTCACCATCGTGCTCATCCTAAGCGAAACAGGAAGAGGATCATCGAACTTTCAAGTGCAACTTACTTTGCCAACACCTCGAGACGCAATGACGAAAAACGAGTGCCGATATCTTAATTCACAAGCACGCAATAATTGTAGATTCGATATTTCACGAAAACGGTGCCAAAGTGGGATCATACAGAAGGGGACCTTTGTTTGATCCGATTTATTTTTAAGGATATGGTTTGTGGTGGGGGGGCTGACGTTGGTGATATGACCTGATTTGACTTTGCGGGTTGAATAGTTATATAGTTATATGATTATCGTGAGGATTAAGGTTAAGAGATACGCTTGCCATAAAGCTCTAGGATTGGTCGAAAGTCACTTTTCTCTTTAGCATATATTATCACCGATCATTAAGAATGAAATATGGTCGCTAATCCTAGCTTTTTCTTGATCGTGACACGAATCGGCCGCCTACGTATGGAAGGAAAATTATCTCCGGCGCAATGGCGACGTGATCGTATCGGCTTTAACGCAAATTAGCGGCCGAAAGTTCAGAAGGCGATGCGTTTGTCTTTGGTCATGGATCGTCTTGAACATTCAGGAAACACCCAGAAGTAGTTTTTTTTTTTTTTTTGCTCTATTTAGCAGCGGAAGTGTGGTCCAAAAATGAGGACAAAAGGCCTAGATTAGGGCATGAAGACGACGTTCTAATGGAAGATGCGTGGGAAGCGAAAGAGCGCATTTCGGAGTCATCAAATCACGGCCCTGATTGGGGTTGAACCCTAACGTGAACGGAGAGCCAACATCAGCCGCTACGTGGCCGACCGATTCGAGACGTCTTCTCCGCTTTGGAGCGCATGAGCTTGCGAGCTCCAACCCTACCTCGAATCGTTGGGTCCTCTCAATAAGATCGCGATGTCGATGATTTTCGAGACATACGACGCAGTAATTGGAAAGCTCGATTCGAGAGTGTCGATCCATGAAAACGAACCCAGGATGGTTTTCCGCCTTGCGCGAGCTCCTCTGTGTATCCTCCGCTGATCGAGCTTTTTATTTCGTCGACCCTGATTTGGCTTTTTACTCCATCTAATCCGGCTTGTCATGTGAAGCGGTTTCCCCAGATGCATTCCGCCTTTGCAATGACAAGTCTTAGTCCGTCCATGAAATTATGGCACCTGGCAAATTGTCAAAGATGGCCATGTGAGCTCTTCTTTTCCATTTCCAAGTCCTTACTCACCTTTTTATTCCGAAAAAATTGTCAAAAAAGTCACGGACCTATATCGATGAATTGAGTCTTAAATCTTTCAATTTTGCCAATTAAGTTTTAAACCTTATGAAACTTCACCAATTGAGTTTATTCGGCCAATTATAATAAAAAATCGCTGACTGGAATGTCGAGCCCCACTTAGGGTGAGGGCTGGCCGACAGTCGCCGGCCATCACTGGACTTTGATATAAAAAAGGTAAACGAATAAAAATTGCAAAGAATTCAAAAGAAATTATAAAAAAATATTTATGTCAGCATCGGCCATCTTACGTGGCACCATTAGCATCCAAGTCTGCGAAAATATAGTTAAAATTAGTGGGATGGTCTCAATTGACATAAGAAGGTTAAGGACTTAATTGCGTCACGGGTGTTCAATAGATTAGTGGAAGAATTTTCTCCGTACCCAAATATTTCAACGTTCACTTCACAAGCAGAACACTTCTTGTCGTAAATGGGGGTAGGAATAATAAGACAGAGAATGCGAGTCGGAAATACACAAAATCAAGAATGATGAGGAAGCCCGCAACATAAGAACCCAAGTCCGAGAGAGGAGAACATTAAGAAGGATCGCTCCAAACAGGAGACAGTCGGCCAAGAATACGAATTGTATCTTTCATTTCTTGACATTTTCTCTGTGTCAAATATTATCCTACGTGATGGTGATGTCGTATGTCATGTCATCCATCGAACCCGTCGCGGGAAACGCATCCTCTTCAGAAGATATGAGAAGGAAGAGCTACTTTTGAAAGCTACCACAAATCTCTGGATCACCAATTTAGAACCCCCCACCACGCGTGGCTCGACGCAAACATGCAATGGTCCAGGTCGGGGGTTGATGAGATTAGGGTTTATACAACATAATGCCAACTGTTAACTTCTGTATTTCTTCAGATTATAACCTGTATTCTTTCTTCTTTTTCTTGTTTTGGGGATCTTCTGCAGAAGCCACTGCAGAAAAATTGGGTTCTTATCAGAGATACCCACGACGCAATGGGGTAAAAAAAAAAAAAGCGTAATGATGACCAATATTCACCCATGCACGACACACATCCGTCAAGTCCATCTGGACCGACTCATATTTTTCAGGGGGGAGGATGCACGCACCCTATGCCGATCCTTTTCTTGTGCGTACGTGGTGGGAAAGCAAAAGAATCCTAGAACCAAATTTGATGGAAATTTCTCGTGCTTTGCCAATACAGAAGATTACGGCAACAAGCCAGCCCCCCATCGGGCCGTACAAAATAATGGAACCTTAAAGCAGCTCAAATGTCACGTCCTACGCACCAGTAAAGCCCGACACAGCACGATGGGTAAACATCGGGTCTGATTGGCCCGTCCACGTCATGATGACCCCACATTATTGTAGCTTCGCACTAGCGCACCATGGATTGGTATGGTACCGCCGAAATGACCGTAGCATGGTGCGAGATCGATGCAGTCTTTTCTCAGACAGACCCATGCTCAGCTGACGTGATGCAATGCAACGCAACATCAAAAGAAAGGCCCTGATGTGACACTTGTCGTCCTTTTTTTTTTTTGCCCGCCATCAAAATCGCAACTCCTCCTTTTAAGTGCGTGAATGTGATCACACAGTATAAGCAGGTGCAGATGCAGATGCAGATGCAGATGCACTAATTAGATAAATTTACGTGTAAATTATGATTATGTTTTGGAAATGAACCTTAATCTCCGCAAACTTAATCCAAATCCGTAGATGCTGTCATATCAGGTGCAGGCTTGCAGCTGTGGATGACGTTCCCGTTGTCCTATTTCGGATCTAAAATATGATTTCTTGGTTTTGCTTACCAGAGCACTGTACGGGCTGGGCTTCTGGATGGGCTTTTTTAGCTTTCCGAGATGTGGTCCATTCCAATTGGGTGCTTGAAGTTGACGTTGAACATGGCCCATCATCTATTTGATGGTGAATTTTAATTGAAGACCAGCCGAATTGGGCCGTGAAATTGAGCAGCATACGGCCATTTTCGTGAAGCTTCCCTTTGTCGTCATGAGGCCCACTCACAGGTAAACAATGTGCGTCCCTGGAGCTGGAACTGAAGGTGGGTTGTGCTTCAATGGCGAATCAAATTGACTCCATGACACGGCATCTTAGATTGGTTTATAGATGTGATCTACTCAGTGATGTGATGAACTGTAATGGGATGCTCAAAATAAGCGGGAGTGATTGTCAAGTCAATTTCTAAATCATCCCAATTCTACAACGTACGCAAACGAAGAAACGAGAGAGCGAATCAAGGTAACCACAAAGCCAGAACAGATGCAATGCACAAATCGAACTATTGAATAAACAGCAAAGACCTGAAGACACGATAAAGAGGAGATGTTAAATGTCAAGTAGGGACGAGATTCATATGGCCATCGCTTCCATGGCCACTTGCACAGCTTCTCATGGCAACTATGGTAACTACGACAAGTACTGGAACTATCCCAATCCATCTCCCACCGGCCATCAACTCCCTTGCCATTTTTCTCTTCTTCTCTATTTCCCCTATGCCTAGAGAAGAAGACGATGAGGAGCAGCAACCACTAACCTCCGCCGCCACCACTTCCTCACTCATCTTGATCTTCCCGCAACACTCATCTTCATCATCATCGTCATCGTCACTATCATCAGTTACACCACTCCACCCACTGCATACCTCTGCTTCTGCATCTCCTGAGTCTGGCACGTCGAACAACCTCCTCCCCTTTAACCTACCGCTCTCGATGGCGGCTCGCCTCTCTCTTACTGTCTCTACCGCGGCAGAATCGTAGTGCCTTGCCATTCCCTTCCGCGGCGGTGGTAACCTATGAAATCCATGGTGAAGCGAGGCCATGAGGGGTTCGTGCAGAGTTGCTCCTCGGGAGCTGAATGACTTGGACCAGGGCTTTATTAGAAATGCCGAGGTTGTACAGTTTCAAGTTCTGGAACCGGAGGTACAGTTCGTTGTCGGCACTTCCTTTTGGTTCTGCACTCGTTCTCTCTCTCTCTCTCTCTCACCTTTATTAGTTGTTGTGGATCATGATGGGTTGTGACCAGTGAAGAAATAGGATCTTTATTTGAACGTGGGATGTGGAGGAGCGAGGCTATAGGAGCGTTATAAAACTAACCGATCCATGCTTGGCTTTTGAAAATTCTCGTGCACAATCGGAAGGACTCATTGACTATATCTAACTTTATGTTTATCTTCTGCATCATCCATGCCACGGTTAGAGCTCGAGTTGTCGATTCATCCAGAAGTCCCACCGCCTTCAAATGCATCTGAATCATCCCTATGACATCTGAGACGATATGATCACGATGATCTTGCAAGTCTACACTAAAATCCATCGAGCTATTATCAGGTCAACTAAGTTTTGGACATTTCTAGCCTACCATAGCTTCTCGAGACAGAATTTTTTTTCTTCTCTACTCTTTAAGCTATTTTTGGCCAACATGGGCCATTGGACGTTTCAACTTTCCGACAGAGTGTAAAATCAAAAAGCTAACTTTCATGATTAATGTAAGAAGCTCTATGCTCACCCCTAAAATTTTGATTGTTTTGCCTTTCAATCATCCTGCTCAGGATGTTAAAGCGACTTGCCCTCGTTTTGCTTTATTAAAGTTTCGATCTTTGGTGGAAAAACTGATTGCTGGCATCGCCCACCCTCAAATTCCGGAATCATGATCCAGACCCACTGAGCGCATACCCGTCATCATCATTCAGCTCCTCCCGCACCCACGCAATGATGTTTTAGGCAATCCTCTCGACAGACTTCTTCAAAGGATGTACATTCTATTCAGAATTCGCCCATCGCCTTCCATTTGCAATTAACGCTTTTGCCTTCCTATACAGCAATTCCAGCACAGCCCTCACACGGTCGCATTGATCCGTCAATAGCGATTACCACATTCCACTCTGCTTCTCAAGTTTCCAGTTATTCCCATTAGGACGAGACAAAGACAATGCCCTGGTCTTTACAAATCGAATTCAAACAAATGGCAGGTACCTTATATCAGTAATGAAGGTGATGCTTTATCACTACCTTCATCAGCAATCCGAGGTTAGTTGACCAAAAACAGGCTAGCGACGTTGTCAAACAGCCCTCACAACAGTCATCGCACTTCCAAATTCTCTTGGTGGAATGGCAGCTACAGTTGATAATTGCCCTCAGATCCCAACTCTACTCTAGTACTAACATGGATCAGAGAGCTTTCATTTAGGCTGCCTCAGCTTGCAGCGTCTGGATTTGATATGTCTTCTGTTATCCCTTTTCCGTCAAAAGCATCAAAGAAGAAAAAGTTCTTAAGAGGATCTCCCTTCCCAGATATCACTTTTATCACCTCCTAAAATGATTTGCATCAGCAGAATACGTTGAAAGGGCATAAGGAAATCACTCAACATTAAGATAGCAACGGAATGCAAAAAAATCTAACAGCAATAGCACCTGTCCAAGAATCCCCCCAATGACTGCACAAACAGGTGGAAATTCTCTTGCACCAGCCACCAACCTTTCTAGTAGAGAATCCGGAATTTGAGATTCATTTAATGACTGCATGATCAGTAATGAGGGAGAACCACACAAATTATCATATCAAAGTTATGAGATATAACCTAGCGAAAAATCTTATGATACATGCAGTTTCCTTATAGCATACCTCTGCCTCGCAAAGTTCCTTTCTCTTCTCCAGAACACCAGGAAGATCAAGGATTGAAGTTTCAGCAGGATTACGCCCTTCCGCCTCTTCAAACTTTTCTATGACTGCAAAGTAGGGAAAAAAAGCAGGCTTGCCGGTGTTAAATAAGAATTGACTTCCGTATTCATTCTTCGTTTTAAATGATAAAGGAAAGATAAGGCAATCGCCATAGAGAGGTAGTATATTGGGTAAATCATAAATTGAATACACGCACAGGAATAGCTGACTACAGGAGATTAAATGACAACACACACAAGGGTATTGGTACTCGACGAAAGAAAAATGTAAAAACATCTGCCCATTGATCAGAACGGTAACTAGGCTCAGTAAACAAAAGAAAGCATTTTACATATCTTGTCGATAACAAAATACATTAGTTCCCAAGGAAAAACCAGATTAAATGCAATTTCGATAACATTGTCATACCTCTCATGGCAAAATAGAGCTTCAACGTTTTCCTGGGAAGCTTTCTCCAAGGTGTTGTAATTGCTTCCTGGTACATGTAAACAACCATGTAATCAAATAAACAAATCGAAAACTAAAGCTACATCTCGATACATTTCTCAAAGCTCTTTAATACTTCATAATCACACTCAATGATAGAAAAGTTCAATATGTAACAGATCACCAAGGTTAGTGGTCCGAAAAGGCTTCCACAAGCCTTTATAGTTAAATCATTTTTTTTCCTTTTCCTTTTAACTACTATAGGCATCTTTATCATAACATATCTCTAAATAAATAGAGTCAGGCAAGCATCATTTTATCTGATTAGGCAATCCAGTCATACCTCAAAACTAGAATACTTTAGTTCGAATTCAACAGCTTCATCGGCTTTTTTCTGCCAACCAGGAGAAGTAAACAAAGTAACAATATAAATATTTCTGATAATCGAGATTATTGAGTACAACAAAGCAACCCTACGTTAAGTGCAAATATCTCGTTGTCGAATGAGCGTGTCCCAGGCATGCCGCTGAAGCAGTTCACATACAATGCTAGCAATAACAAGATGAGGATTAACATGAGCAATACCTCATGCTGGCAAGACCAAATTCCGCGAAGTTACAAGGTCATACGTGCACCTTGTCCACCCTATCATGCATACTAATCAACCCTGTATAATCTCCAAACAAATATGAAAATGACCGGTTGACAACTGACCAAACAAATATCTTTTTTCACGGTCCACCCTGCCACTAGCTGATATTGCAAATTCATTAAATAAGGCCAACTACATTTAACTATTTAAAACTGAACTATGTGGACTCAAGTGAAAATTTGTATGCTTCTAGCGAATTGCACAGCCATTCCATAGACTTCGTTAATATATAGCAGGACTAATATAGGGGTGAGTTGCAACCTTTGTGTACTTGTAACTTTGCAGATCAACGAAAATTTCTCCGCACGAGCCCCTGCAATCTACAATATAAAATGCCACCCGCCTCAACAATCTCCGACACTTCTCATTAATCAGTTTCTGCAATATACAAAATATAAGAGGCTTTTAAACAAAAACAACAATGCTCATTGATAGTGGATTAACCAAGCTTTCAAATACTTTTAAGAGGCTTCAAGTTTGAATGGGCAGAGGTTCTTACCTTAGTGGCGAGTGAGCATGAACTAATGACAACCACGTCAAACTTAGAGAAGAAATCTACACCAAAGCTTGATATATCACCTAGTAATGTATCAGATAGAGAAACCACAGAGCACGATTCAACTATCAGAATTCATCACAGCATGAATACTGGAAAAGGAAGTCCATAAGCAACTGTCTAGTAAGAGCTGACCTTTTTCGACTGATACACGGACCATAGAGTTAAACTCTTTGAGAGAATCACAACAAAGTTCGGCAAGAGTCCTGCCCTTATACACGCTCTCATCAGGAGGAATCAGAAAATTGGCAGTCAATGCCTCTTCAGTAACGACCCCATCATCCACCAGGGTCACACTCCCAACTCCTGCTAGCACAATGTTCTTGCAAAACTGCCCACAGAAAACCATAGACCATTAAACAAAGTACCACACCCAGAAAAAGATTGTCTTAACAAAACATGGCGAATAACAAATAATGGCTGCATAAATGATTAGAAAATGCAAGACTTTACCTCGGCAACAGTTCCCGTCATTCCACAGACAAGAACATTGGCTTTGCTCAACCTAAAAATCGGTCACCTCAAATATTACACATCTTACCAGAGACATCAACAATAAAAAAAAGAACGACAGCAACTTCTTTATCGTCATTGACCCCAGCTAAGTCCCACAAAAAAAAAAAAATTGATAGAAACAGCAAAAGCAATTAGAGAATTGAAGATGTCAAGAGCAACAAAGAGGATGGGAAAAAAGAAGAGAACCTTCTCTGGGCATCAACGCCCCAAACCCTAATTTGACGATCGTAAAGTTCAGTTTCCTGCTGCGTCAACTCCTCCCCGTCCATTCCCAGCTGATACCTGAACAAGTTGCGGCAAGCACCATTTCTAAGTTCGAAGTTTCGGATGCGCGCATATAACCACCCGAGCATTTCATGCGACAATACAGAGAAGGAACAGCAGTGTCCTCGCCAGAAATGAAACCCTATAAACTCACACTGATACAGGGAAACCCCACCCAATTTGCGAACGCGAAGCGAGACGAAGGATCTTGGAGTCTAAACTTGGCTTCGAGTTCGCAGTTTGCAGTTCGCACCAGCGTAACTTTCCCTCTGTGTACTTTGATGAAGATTTTAATCTCTGACTCCGAGCGAACACTGGAAACCCGCCATGGTAATTGACCAGAGAAGTTTGGTTTTTGCGCCTGGGCCTGTTACTCGAACCACGCTTTGTAGTGGTGGGCTTTCACAAGTCTTTAACTAACAAAGGCCCAAATTGTCCCCGGGAAAAAAAAAAAAAAAAGGGGCGAGATTTGTACACCATCTTGTGCATATTTTCATGAAAATGGGGATTGATCTTGAATTTGGACCAAAAGGGATCATATGTTGATGCGCCGCCGACGGGGGCGCTTTGATACCGGGCTTCTTTCTGCTGCCACGGTTCAACATCATTGAAGAATGTTTGTTTGTTTTTTTTTTTTTTTTTTTTCCGGTCACTCGGGGTTTGGTTCTGAGGAATGAAGGTGCTGCTTCATGAACATTGGGAGTGGACCAGAAAAAGGTGCTGAAATTTAAGGGTGTGATCGACTCCTGGGAAGGCTGGGACGAATTCTGGGAATGGAAATACGTCGGTTGTAGAAGAAGAAGAAGAAGAAGAAGAAAGAAGCGTTCAGCGAGGGAAAGCTTTCCAAAGAATCCGCTTCCGTGCGGATGGGATGAGAAACTCTCTGCTTTTCATATCTCCATCCTTTGTTGGTAGGTCGTGAGCTTGCACAACACGTGTAAAATTGTCTGATTTCAATTTTTTTTTTTTTGGGGGGGGGGGGGGGGGGGGGGGGGTCAAAGGATGGGTTGACTTGGCTAATCAGAATCTTGCGAATGGTACAGTGATTAATAAATGGATTCACGTGCATGGTTCAGATGCACATCCGATTTCTTGCATTTTTCATGTGCAAACAATATCCTTATTTTGGCCCATTATTCTTGGTCTAACTCGCCGACATTGATGTTTTTTGTTTTTCCGTATAAAAGCACAAGAAGAAGAAGAATATTTTACTAAGGAGCATTCCAAATAAAAAATCGAAGTGCCCTAAAGTGAATATTGTTTCAAATAAGAGCCTTAAGTGCTCAAATCATATCGAAGGGCCTGACCGAAGATTATTTTTATCTTTTATTTTTATCTTTTTTTCTTCTTTCCTTTTCTTTTCTTTTCTTTCCCTCCGGCTCGGGCGATGGTGACCCTTGCCAAATTTGACGAAGAGAGATTCTAGTCGCGATCTTGGAATAAGAGACGCAGGAGGCATTCGAGTTGGGACGAGAGGGGTGTAGGTTCGGTCAGGCCATTTTTTTAAAAAAAAATAGTGATGGCACTTCATGCTAGTATTTGTAATAAGATTCACTTTAAATATTTATTTGAGAAAATAAAGTCAGTTCAAGGCTTCAAACATTTATTTGAAAATTTTCCTCCTAATTTTCACCCCAAAACCACTTCGGTTTTCGTATTGTCAAAAGAGAAAAATTAAAAAAGAAAGAAAACAAATTTAAAAAAAAAAAATAAACTGTCGATCAGGCGATTTTTTTTTTTTAACGAGGATAATTTATGTCATTATTTAAAGTAACGTCCACTTCATATATTTATTTTTATTTAGAATTTGTTTTTTGTTTGTTTGTTTGTTTGTTTAACGAATGAAGTCATGATTTTCGCACCAAAACCACGTCGGTTTTCGTAATCTCAATCGTTGGAGGCAGAAATTTCGGGGATTGGTTTGGGAAAATCAATGGCTCAAAGCAAAACGGCAGAGGAAAAAAGAGCAGGAGAGAGAGAGACAGACAGATAAAGCCGATGTCGAATAGTTGCCGACAGCTTCATATGTAGGAATTTCCTGAGGAGATTACGGGGGACACGTGGCGGGCGTCAAACAAGAGCAATCAAAGTCAGGGAAAGGGAATCAGAGCCAATAATGCTTTAGGGGACCTACTCAGTTCTCAACAAACTTACATTTTCCAAACTTTGGTAGGTGGGTTGGGTCGGGTCGGGTCTGCATGCATTAACTTTTGAGTTACATCAACCCCAGCCCCAACCCACCAACCCAACATCCTCTGCTCCCTCAGACAAAATAATCCTCAACATGCTCAAATGACATGAATTCCACTAATGGGACAACGTGAATTTATGTAGTGCCACCAAACCACATTGAAAGTCTTCGATATCGCATCGAATCTTTCAAATGCTCGATTTGATCAAGTTGGACCGAACCAAACTGAGTTGGAAGATCATACGTAGAGACGTCTGGCAGGACCGGTCGATTCGATTTCGTAAGAGGAGGATCCCGGTTCCCAATTATTAAGTAATTTTTGTAACTCTCATGCGGCGATAAGTGTCTGGACTAAGCAGTCAACAAATGTGATTTATCCCTCATAATTATAATTGTGTTGTTTTGTATAAGGGATAAATGCATGTAGGTCCTAAAAAAAAATATTGCAATTAAGTCTTAGAACTTAGAAAACTTACCAAAAAATCTTAAACTTATTGTCATTGTGCCAATTCAATCTTAATTTTTTTTTTGTCAATAGAGTTCTAAATCTTTTGTGTTTGTGGCAATTCAATCCATCCAATCAATTTTGGCAAAAAATCGCTTACCTAAATGCTAGACCTTCCATGTGGCGCAGCCGACGATGACGTGGATATTTTTTAATAGTATTTTAATATTTTTTGACTTTTATAGTTATATTTTTATATATTTTTTAGAAAGACACCTCAAGTGTCAATATTTGTGTACGACGCTCACTTTGGTGTCAATATTTTTTTGGATCACTTAAGTGCTAATTTTTTTTAAAAATAATTATTTAAATGCCAATTCCGGTGAGATCACCGGAACTTCTTGTCATTAGCACTAAAGTGATATTTTTTCTTTGATTTTGCACTTAAGTGATAAAAAAATATTGACACTAAAGTGGACGCCGTACACAAATATTGACACTTGAGATGTCTTTTTGTTATTTTTTATTTTATTTTTATTTTTCTTTCACTTTCTTTTTCTTTTTCTTTTCTTCCCTTCCTTTTTCTTCCAGCCGGTCGCCTATCAGCTAGAGGCGAGGACTGATGAGTTCGACCTTGCCGATCTTTGGCAAGCTCGCCCCCACTAGCCACTGGTGAGGACAAGCCTCTTTAGCCTTCATCGAGGTCCGGCAATCAGCTAGAGGAAGAAGGAAGAAAAAAAAGAGAAAAAGGCTCACGATATTTTCACCCCCTTATTAGCTCGCAACACCCCTTATCTTGTTGATGTTACTACATTATCCCTCGTAGGTCCCGCTCTTGATTCGAAATTATTTCTTCAAAGCTGTCGACATTTCTTTCAAATAGCTTTTTTACCCTAGCTGCTTCTCTTATACCCATAATATTTCAAGCTTCTTTCATGCTTGTTTTCTTCTGAACTTATTCTCTATTATTATAATTTGAGCAAGCACCAATCGTGCATCAAAATAAAGAAATGTTGGTTTTATCTATAAATTGTTACTTTATTTCCATTGACTATGCTCATGATCATGAATTTTCAATTTTTATTTTCAATACAAGTTTACGAGAATTTATTCAAAGATTCAATATTATGGTTGATGTATGCTTTATATGCAATTTATCCATCTTTCATTATATTATTATTTTTTATTATTCATGGATGGTTCCATAAAATTAAGATGCATTTAGAATCGACAAAAAATGTGTTTGCAAAATGGTTGAATGGGTAGTCTTATAATGTGATTACAATTGCTATAATTTCTTATCAAAAGCTAATTATACTAGTAATCAAGACATAAATAGTATTCTATATAGTAATGTTTATGGAGTATTTTCTTATGCATTTGTATGATAATAATGGTAGATTTTTTTTATGTGCTTGACTTTGTCATAGTTTTAATTTTTTTTTAAAGCATCATGCAATGATGGTATGAAAAATACATGGTTATAGGACTACTTTATTCACCGAATAAAATGAAAGTTGAGCAATTAAAGTAGACGGATTCTAACGTAATGACACATATTAATGTTATAATTAAACAAAATGCATACAAGAACCGGTAAATGGTTCTTTTCATCTTAGTTATGCTTAGGTAATTTTTTTTTTGGTAGTTTCTCAGTACAATAAAAGAGAAACATCAACTCATTAACATCTTTTGGAAGATGAGAACATCGATTTTGTTCCGAATGGAGAAGAAAATGAGGCAAGAAATGATATTAAATCAAGAGTGGGCCCACATTTTAACCTTAACAAATGTTGTTTGAGAGGAATATGAGTAGTTTCGCCTCTAACAAAATTAAAACAAAATAAAATGAAGAAAAAAAAAGGAGAAGAAACAAGCTTAAGTTAAGAGTGGGACATGCAAGGGTTAACGTAGTAAAATCAATGCGATAAGAAGTGTCATGAGCAAATAAGGGGGTGGAAATAGCGCCAGTCGAGAAAAATACATAAAATATTATAAAATACAAAATTTATTAAATTATTAAAAAAATTATCCATGTTAGCACTGGCCAAGTCATGTCAACGTCGGCCACACCACATCAATAATTTCAAATCAAAATTGATGAGGTGCATTTAATTGGCATTAATGAAATACGCTTAGGACTTTTTTGGTAATTCGCCCTAAAACTTATGATAAATACTATCAAGTCCTAAAACTTGTCAAATTGATGCAACTGAATCCTCTGTTAATTTTATGCATTTAAACTAACAAGAAATGCTGATGTGGCTTTTTCTAATTTTGTTCTCTCTTCTACGTGGCATTGACCTTACCAAAACATAAATATAAGACTAAAACAACGTCGTTTTAGCCTCAATCCTAATTTTTGGACCATATTTTAATAAAAAATAAAAATATTAAATAAATTATATTTAAAATAATATATTTGAAAAAAATACAAAACAGAAAAAGAAAAAAGGCAAGAGCAAGAGCAAGGGCGGGTGGCCCTCACCACCGTTGTCGAAAAGTGTTAACGAGGGCCACCATAACTGGGCGAAGCCCGGTGACTATCACGCCCTGAGTTCCTTCCTGGGCGCGCCACATCCCGCGTCACCGTTTTCAAGTTCGAAGATAACCCAGGATCCGAACGGCCAACAATAAGCGAATGAATATAAATGTATAAGCGGAAGCAAAAACAACTCCATACACAAATAGATAAGATGACCTGAAATGACAACCAGCTGTACATATCATAAAACATCAAACGTTCTTTTCAACAACCAGGAATAGGGACAAAATATAAAATACGAAGTAAGGGTCAATGGGACTAGAGGACCACATCAAAAGACAGCTACCTAGGTCCCATCCAAAATGCCTCTAACCTAAGAGGACATCCAAAAAGAACTGTCACCTCCAAAAAACCACTAATCGGCACCACTATCACCGGCTTCGTCTTCGGCGGGATCATACTCAGAAAAGCTCTCGGAACCAACCTCCATGAAATCCTCCTCTTCGTCATCCTCGGATGCAGATAGCTCTATGATCTCGATGTCTTCCTCAATGGTCGGAGTCTTCTCAGGAATGTTCCTAGACTCGACTACGGAGTTATCTCTCTCAACCTCAACAGGAGCAGGGTGACACCACGGTGGAATCGCATCCCTAGGTACTTATGAAGGCTTCGAAGGTCCTGTAGTCATATCCCCAGCGCGAAGGTACCAAGAATCAAAGCGATGAGGCTTCCAATATGGTTCCCCTTCGTCAACCTAAACAGTAATCCCTTTCCTTATGTACACCATATCCTGATCTACTGGAAATTCCTCGACGGAGGTGTTCATATCCATCGGGGTAGCAAAACGTATAGGAGGCATAGTCAAGGCATGGGGTCTAAAAAATAAATCCCACGACGGGATGAGATTACATCTCAGTAAGCTAACCCTAAACCTAAATTAGGTAATTAGTACCACCAGACATCTTTTAAAATAGAAGCAGATAATAGCTCATCAAGAAAATAACATATGGCACTCAATGCATCATAATAAAGGCATTAAGATTGGCATTATACAATCGCGATTCAAGAACAATCATATTATCAAGACCAAGTTTCTCATACTAGCACAATAGTCCATTCAATTTCATCTATATACTAGCCTCAATCTCATCATGATCTCATTTTCATTGGCTAGGCCCGCGTGAATACGCCTCAGGCTAAATCTATTTACAAACTCGCGTCAATACGCCTCAGGTTTTCATGCCATTTCAAGACTCACGTCAACACGCATCAAGTCAATCCCGCGTTTAACGCCTCAGGATATAAGTCAACCTTGCATTTAACGCATCAAGGTTCGATAGGCCATGAGGCTCTCGATTCTATCAATAAAGGCTTACTTCTATAAACATGCTTCTCATAACTCAAGGGCTCACAAGCTATATCACATCTTTTAAACGACTTGATGGTCAAGTATAAGTCAACTTGACGAGCAATTAACCTTTTAACAAGAGAAGCATTCATAGCCAAATCACACATTGCATGGCGCAACTTGCACAACATGGCAATCAATCAAACAAGTCAATTCTTTGCCAATTCAAGTATAAATTTCACACATCTGTCACTCAAGAGCCAAGTACCACACATCCAATCAATGATACATTCCAACCGAAAGTCCACAAGTCAATTCCAATCAAGAATTTCACAATATCACCTCATGGCACGCAACTATGGTTCGGCTCACACAACAACATTCGGTATGTGACATTCCGAATTTCGACCATCTTCGAGGCTAAAGGCATGGAATGAGGTCTCGAAATTGGATGTAGGACAATGAAAAATTTCAATGTTTGATAGGAATTGGACGTTGCCTCATTGAAGGTAATTTATAGTGGGAAAGTGAAATTTCGGACCGGATGTGTGAAATTACCATTTTGCCCCTCGATGATTAACCTTGTCTTAAAATTAGAAGAAGGGCATTTCAGTCAATTGGAAGTCCCCTATGGTTGCCGAAAATACAAGGGTAAAATGGTCAATTAATATTAAGATATTATTTGCATAAGGACAAGTGTCAAAGCTTGAGTGATTAACATTAATTGGATCACTATTAGACATATCATTCAACCATTTGACTAAGAGGGATTAGTGGAAGACTCTCATTTCTCTCTCTCTCTCTCTCTCTCTCTCTCTCTCTCTCTCTCTCTCTCTCTCTCTCTCTCTCTCTCTCTCTCCTCATTTGCTTCAGCCAAAACCCTCCTTCCCCCACTCTCTCTTGCTTTTTCTTCTTCTTCTTCTCTCGCCCGATCAGCTCGCTGCCCTATTCCGACAGCCTCACTGTTCCGGTCATAACTTCTTCGTTCGATATCGGATTAAGATGAGACTACATTCATCAGAAAGCTTATTGTCTTGTGATTCTAGGGATATATTATAAGCTTAATTTGGCACAGCCGTTTTTCCCATAGGTCAGTTTGAATAGACGAAGGTTAGGACGGGTCAGATTTGAACTCGATTCGAGAGAGAGCCTCTTGTTGCGGTTTCAAGGGTTCATTTGGCTTCCAATTTTCGGTGAGACCTCCTTAACACCTAGTATAAGAGTTTAGCAAGCTGAGGTTGAATATTTGTTGGAATTAAAATGGATTTTGATGGAGTAAATGGCTTGATCTTGTAAAGGCAGAAACTGCTCACTTGCTATTTGGGTGGAACCGAGCCATTTGGAGGCTCTTGGAGGTGTCGCATTGCTTCAAAATTCTCGGTAAGACACCTAGAGACGTTAATTGATGTGTTGATAAGGTGTGTGTGTGTGTGTGTGTGTGTGTGTGTGTGTGTGTGTGTGTGTGTGTGTGTGTGTGTGTGTGTGTGTGTGTGTGTGTGTGTGTGTGTGTGTGTGTGTGTGATGGAAGTGGATTTAGAAGAGGATTAATGGCTGTTTTGTGTGAATTTCTTAGTGTAGTTCACTGTCCTACATCGAACCGAGAGAACCGAACCCTTTAAGGGCTTGTGGAGGTATCGTCTTGCTTTAGAATCCTTGGTAAGGCACCTTGGAACATAATATGATGTGTTAGTGAGTAGGTTGCTTGATGAAATTGGCTTTAGAAGAGTTTTAATGATGAAATTGTGGATTTTTCTTAGGGCCGTGCACTTGCCCTATTCTGGCCGATTGAAGACTGAACTTGGTGGTAGATTTTGAGTGAAAATTCTAGCTCAATTAAAGAGGTAAGCGACCTCTACACCTTTATTAGGACGTTAGGACACTACTGGATGAGCTTGAGTGGTGAATTGATGAATTTGTGCACCTAAGGTGTTTGAATTGTTAATGGTCGCATGAAATGCATGTGGACCGAACCATACATGCTTGCCTGGAGTGAAGTTGTAATTTTCCATCATTGAATTGATGACTTGCGTACTCGATTGACATGAATGCTTGCATGGCCGTGTCGTAATTGACCTTGAGTGGCGATTGTGTGAAAAATTTGATTTAAATGGCAAGAGAACAAACTGTGAGATTGATTGTCTTGTAGTGTATTTGGTATCGCCTTGCAAGTATTCGGCCATTACGTCTCTCATGTTAAAGATTTACTACTTGTTTGGTGAGATTGGCTGGCGAGCTTCGCATGATGAGAAACATGTCTTGAAATGACAAGTTTGATGGAAGTGAGATATGAGCCTAAGGGCCTATGGCACCCTGATGCATCAAAGCACTGGGTTGCAATTCGATTTCTATCCTGATGCGTCAGAACGCGGGTTGTCAATTGTTTGAGCGCGGAGATATGATTGGCTATTGAGCCCTTGAGATACGATTGGCTATTAAGCCCAGAGAAATGTATTGGCTAGTGAGCCCTACATTGATGAAATGACAAATCGAACCTTGATGCGTCAGAACGCGAGGTCGATTGATATCCTGATGCGTCAGAACGCGGGATAGTCTTGAAATGTGTCGACACGAGTATTAAAATGGCATTCGGAACCTGATGCGTCAGAACGCGGGTTACCAATCGAGATCTTGATTTAGCCTGATGCGTGTTGACGCCGACTTGGCCATTGAAATTGGAAGTTGTGATGAAATTGAGAATACACCATCACTTATGAACTTAGTGTTGTGATAGTACGAAGCTTGGTTGTGATGATATGATTGTCTTTGAATCGTGATTGCTTTATGCCAGTTATATCGAGCTGTCTTGATGTTTAATTGTCATGTATTGTTTTACTTGAAGAATCCCTGCCTATTGTGTTTGAAATGTTGTCTGGGGGGACTAACGGCCTGGTTTAGGTTTAGGGTGAGTTTATTGAGATTTATATCTCACCCTATCGTGGGATTAACATTTTCAAGTCCCAGGCGATGGAAATTTGAGCTTGCCAAGGATCTGTATTTGAGGAAGTAATCGTAGGAAATGGATTTACACTTTTGTGACTTTAGGGATTTCATATTACCTTGAAGTTAGAATTGTAACCTTTGAACCTATAATTGGTGTTTATGAGAAGACGTACCCTTTGTCCTGAGTCATCTTATATTTGAATTGTATGGAGATGTATTATTGCTTACGTACGCTTGTATGATTTAGAAGTTACAAATTGTTGGCTGACGGATCCTGGGTATCATCGAAACAAGACGACCGTGGTGGGATGTTCGCGCGCTCGTCGGGTTCGGGGCGTGACACGGTATCAATCAATCCAAGCACAATTCGACTCACAAAACTTATCAATCAAGTCTCAAACTTGTCCCTTAATACTCTAACGTCCTAATAAGAGTTTAGAAGTCGCTTACCACGCCAATTGAGGTAGAAAACTCTACCAATGACAGCCATAAAGATCGGTCCTCAACCGGCCAGAACAGGGCGATACACGGCCCTAAGGAAATTCCACAATTCAACCATTATAACCCTTTTAAATTCCATTCTTTCACGCTACCACTTTGCTAACACATCATATTACATTCTAGGATGCCTTACAGAAGGTTTCGAAGTAAGGCGATACCTCGGCAAGCCCCCAATGGCTCAGTTCAACTTTGTCCGGTGTAGGGCAATTTTCGATCCCTTGGGGAATCACGCCAAACAGCCATTATAACACCTCTAAACTTCATTCCATCAAGCATACACCTTGCCAACACACTAATCTACGTCCCTAGATATCTTACCGTGAGTTCCAATGCAAGGCGGCTGTGACGCCCGAAGTCCCGACTCCTGTAAACAGTGTAATCCAGACGATAGTATGAATATGAATTTCATTTTGGTCACGCAAAGTATACTTCGAGGATTTAGAAATTTGAAATTGAAGGATTTCCGGTAATCGTCGATCGAATTGAGTTGGATTTCTATCGGTTTGTCGATTCGTCTTAGGATTTGAATTTTCAAGTCTGAGCCTCGCCGTAGCCAAGCCGATCTCGAAGGATCTATTGTCTCGATTGGATAGCCAATGTCCGATTTACTCTTGAGTGAAAAATTACGGAATCGCCCCGGCCAAGTTTGGAAATTCCTAAAGAGCCTTTGGATATTTTTTATGGACAAAGAGACAAGGCAATAATAGAGGTGGGCCCTACCTTATCTTTAGATCATTCAAGTTGGTCAAATGGTCAAAGGGACAGCTCATTTCTCTGTCCTCCTGTTGCACGACACACCCCCCTCTTTCACGTTTTCTTCTTTCTGTTTTTGCTGGCATCGACCGTCTTCCTCTTCCTTTTTCACTGTGCTTGAGCGAACGAGACACCACCGAGCCATCATCGACCGACCACCACCTCGTCCTTTGTTCGTCGCCGCCCCCCAGCTCCGTCGCCGCCGTCCAGGGCCGCCGGAAAGCCGGCGAGAAGCTGCTGGAACAGCTTTGCTGTTCTGTTCGTGCAGGGACTGCAGCGGCTCCATCTTGCTGTACGGTGGTTCCCGGCCACCACCACCATCTCACACGACTCCCTCACTCTCCCTCCGACACTCCTCTATCATCGTCAGCCGCCACCAGCCGCCGAAAAAACTCAGGTGACCTAAAAATCGAACCTGCCCCTGTTTTTGCCGATTTTGCACAATTTCTGTTCTTGATTTGGTTAGCCGCCCTTAGCTCGTTTCTTTGCACACCTCTGGCCACCACACACTCCCCGACACCCTTAGAGGCGTCCTCTATCAGTAGCAAGAAGTGTCGTTGCCGTTAGAAACCCGAAACCACCCCAAATCCGAGCTGTTCATGCCTTGTTTCCTCTGTGGTAGCTGCTGTTTGCTTCTGTGGTAGGGCTGCCGGAGACTTCTCCGGCCACCACTGGTCGCCGACGACCACCCCTGACCTCCGTGAACCTTTCCCCTCGACCTCGGACCCAGCCACCATCCATAGCCACTTGAAATAGTGCCATGAAGTCCCTATTTTCCCCTGCGTGCTGCTGCTGCTGTTCTGTGTGATGTTTGGGCTGAATTGATTCTGTGGGCTAGAATTGCAGGGCTGTAGAGTTGGGCCGAAGCCTATTTTGAGTTGGGCCGTGTACTAGGGAGTTCGGCCAAATATTTTGGGCCTTGTCGTGGGCCATGGACTAAGTTAATCGGAGTTTTAGGCACATTGGACGATAGTCGCAGTTCGCGATCCGGTTAAGTTCGAGGTTTGAATCGAAGGATTTTTCAAGGATTTGACGGTGAGTTAACATCTAATTCTTGATTAGGTCATTAACTATGTTTGGATTAGTTTGCTTAGATTAATAGTTGTTTAGGTAGACGATTAGGGTCGGTATAGGTTAGAAATTCGGGTTAGGTTAAATGGCCCTAATCGGTTAGATTAGTCAATTTATGATTTCTCGAATGATAAATACTTGGCCTACGATTGATGTGAATTGTTTGCGAGCGAATGTCGGATTCGAGCGAATGTCTGTTTGATGTGTGAATTAAGTTGGCTAAGGTTAAGCCATGGCGTGGATTGATTTTGATAATCCTAATTGAGATTTCCTAGCGTTGCTCGGTTGATTGCTCATATTGATGTTGTACTTGATTATTGGCTATAATAAAAAAATGAATTTATGGATTGAGTGGTCATCTAAGTAACGATGAGGCGACCCTAACAAGTTCGGTGTCCTGGAGGTGCCAGTGGCACTGGGGACTATAACCACACAACTTGTTGGATGCCCGGCAGTCTTGGTGTGGTGCGAAGCTGGCATGGAGCATAGAGAGACTGTCGGTAGCCGATCGCAGCTTGTGTCGGATCGGACCTCTTTTTGGGAAGCCTACTTGTTGTGCCTGGAGTGCCGTGGGCATGGGGTCACAACCTGTAGATGCCGTCGCTGATAGGATATAGGACGGAGCCTGTGTTACAGATGACACTACCTGGAGTGCCATAGGCATGGGGTAGTGTGGCTATATTGAAACGTCGAGGATCATCTTTTAAAAAAAATGGATATGGTGCGATGTCTAATGCGTGATATGTGCCTGAATGCATTACGGTCATTGAATGCCTTGATGATAGTTGAGTTGCCACGGTCGTACGTTTCATTCATGGTGCATAACGCATGAGGTGTGATTTGGTAAGTTGCATGTGGTTGTCTGATAGGATGTCTGGACGAGTCATCGCCCTACCCGAGGCTTAGGCGTTGACTTCACTGGGATTTTATCTCACCCCTTCGTGGGAACATTTTTAAGGTCCGAAGTGATGCTAAGCCCTCTGGCGAGTGTTCTTGACTTTGGGTGGTGATCCTGACTCATTCCTTGGACTTTTGGAGACCTTTGGTCCTTTTTGGAGTAGATGAGGACCTAACCCTGCCTGATCCCTTTTTGTTCTATAATGGATCCTAGAGAGTCGACTGTAGCTCCGTAGGGTTAGTGATCATCTGTTGTTTAATGTATTAAGTTGACAACCATGTAGTTTGATATCCTACTGTTGCTGATGTTGTATTGGACTATCCCTGTTATATTATATGTATGAGAGTTTGTTCGTTTCCGCGTGTGCGATATGTTATCGAGGGTCGATAACGTGCCTGTGACGTTATTATTATGACCTGAGGCGACTTG
The DNA here is from genome assembly GCA_021437785.1 of Rhodomyrtus psidioides. Lineage (NCBI taxonomy): Eukaryota > Viridiplantae > Streptophyta > Magnoliopsida > Myrtales > Myrtaceae > Rhodomyrtus > Rhodomyrtus psidioides. The sequence goes on along the minus strand of JAILYB010000059.1, from coordinate 2,857,580 downwards.
GTAGGGATATTACGCTCCCAGGGATCGGGGCGTGACAGCGGTACCTCCACGAACCTCTAAATGGTTCGGTTCCAAACCGACAGCAGGGGAGTCAGATTATGCCCTTGCAAGAACATGAGGTTTCAACCATTAAAACCTATCTAAACTCCAATCAACCTTCAATCTTAGCTTGCTAGGCTCTTAAACTATGTCTTAGAGGTAACTTACCAAGAGGCCAAGCCGAAATGAGCCCCCAAACGGGCTTAAGACGTCCTCGGGTCAGTATAGGGTCGGGCAGCGACCCTTGCCTCTTCAAACCACTTTACGGAACGAACGGCTCATCGGATTGGGGTTCACGATGGCTTATTACAACGGCAAGAGAAAGAGCTTTCTATTGATATATGGCTCTCCGGCAATCGATCACAGACGACTGAGATATAGTCGGAAAAATGGGGTGGTGTTGGTCTGGCCGCGAGAGAGAGAGAATGAGAGAGAGCAAAAAAGAAAATTGGGAGAGATGGGGGAGGGTCTTCAGCCGAAATAAGAGGAGAAAGAGAGATGAGTCTCCCTTAATCTTTCCTTGGTCAAAGCATGTGGAATGGTAGGTAGGATTAGGCAAGATTAAATGCTAAGTGGACTCTTTAGCTCAAGCAATGACACTTGTCTTCTACTCAATAATATCTTTGGCTTCAAATTGACTCTTTTACCCTCATAATTTTCGGCTAACTAGGGGAATGGAAAAAGACTAAAATACCTTGTTCAATTCTTAAGGCAAGGATACCTTTCCAAGGGAAAAATGGTAATTTCACACTTACGGTCAGAAACTTCACTTTTCCAATATTAATTACCCTCGATGAGGCGACGTCCAATTCCTTTTTAATGTTGGAATCCTTCATTGTCCGATATCCAATTTTAAGATCCCATTTCATGGTTAGGTTTCCGTCAATTGTAACTTCAGCTTATCTCGAACTAACGGGCGGCTTTTGCAGACGTTACGCGTATCAACTCAATGATTCTCATCACACTTAGGACTACTCAAGTCATGGCGACTTTGGTTGTCATGTAATTGCGAGGGTCTATCGCTAGCTCCGACGGTTTCGATCGTCAAAGTTCGATTTAGGAAAGGTTTGCAAATCATACGTTGGTTAAGCGGAATCACCCGCACTCTAATTGTATAACGTTAGCAATTGATTCCATAATTGTTCTTAGATCAGCCTTTATTGGCTCTAAATATTCCCTCGGCAACCCTTATGGTCAAAGCGCCATTTCTTATTCGAGTTCCTAGGTCCACGTACTTAGTCTTGCGTTAGCCTTTCTCTTTTGGTCAGTTAACTCGAGATTGATCAGATCCGAGCGAGATATAACTGAATTACATCGATAGATATCCTTTCATTCATAAGTCTAAAAATGGTAGGAAATTCAGAATGTCATAACTCTTCCCCCCTTACAAAAATTTTGTCCTCGAAATTTACAATAAACCCAGCCACTCGAACAAATGAGGATGCTGAAGCCTCATTGCTTCTTTGCTTTCCCAAGTAGCTCCTTCAGTTCCATGGTGCTCCCAGATCACCTTCACTAGCGATATCATCTTGTTCCTCAGGACCTGTTCTTTCCTGTCTACAATCCTGACTGGCTTTTCCACATATGGCACTCTTTCATCCATTTTTATGGTTTTATGGTCTAGTACATGAGTCGGGTCGGGCTCGTACCTCCTCAACATTGATATATGGAAGACATTATGCACTTGTGTCAAACTCGATAGCAAGGCAAGTGTGTAGGCCAATGTTCCAATTCGTTCCAAAATTTCGAAAGAGCCTACGTACCTCAGACTTAGTTTTCCCTTCTTTCCAAATCAAGATAAACCTCGCATCGACGATACCTTATGAAAAACATGATCTCCAACTTGAAACTCTAAAGGCTTGCGTCGTCTATTAGCATAACTTTTCTGACTACTCTACGCTATTTTCAATCTTTCTCTAATGACTCTCACTGCCTTGACTGACTGTTCCACCAACTCTGGGCCTGTTATACTCATTTCTTCGACTTCATCCCAACACACAGGAGTTCTGCAGGCTCTACCATGCAACGCCTCGAATGGTGCCATTTTAAGACTCTGTTGGTAGCTGTTATTATAGGCAAACTCTACTAGATGAAATCAATCCTCTCATCCACCTTTGAAATCTATGACACACGCTCGTAACATATCTTTGAGCGTTCGAGCCTTTCCGATTGTCCGTCCGTCTAAGGGTGATACGCGGTACTGAATTGTAACTTAGTTCCCATGGCATCTTGCAGATTTTTCCAGAAATTCGCTGTAAACTTAGGATCTCTATCCAACGTAATCGTTACAGGCACTCCATGAAGATGTACTATGCGATGCATGTATAGCTAAGCATACCTATCCATCGTGAAATCCTTTCGCACAGGTATAAAATGCGTGGACTTAGTCAGCCTATCCACAACTATCCAAATCGAGTCATGTCCTTTCTGACTCCTCGGTAGACCCATAATAAAATCCATGGTCACGAGCTCCCATTTCTATTTAGGGATTTCTAACGGCTGTAATAATCTACCTGGCTTGCAATGCTGTGCCTTTACCTGTTGACACGTCAGGCACTTAGGCTGTGCATGGTAACCATTCTGGTTCTGATTTCTGATTCTGATTAAAATGGCTTTTCTGATTCTGTTCCTAAATGAGTTTTAGAGAATGAAAATGCGTTTGATAACTGCTTAACATTTATGTTCCTGGATGAAAAACGCGTTTGATAACTGCATAAAGTTTCTGTTTCTAAAAACTATTTCTCTTCCGTCGACAACACGTCTGACCACCACAGCGGCCTCCTCGTGCTGTTGCGAAGCCCGCAGGTGACGAAGCTCGTGGTGGGCGCTTGGTGGAGACGCGACAGGAGCGAAGGAGTTGCGACGAAGCGAGAACGAGCGAGGAGTCTGTTGTGTTTTTGTTTATGCGAAGAGAATGACTTTGTTAAAAGTGGGATGAGTTTCAAGAAGCTACTTTTTTCTGCTTTTTTTTGTTAGCTTTAAAAGTGATTCTCGTCCAGAATGAGAATCACTTTTATTTGCGTTACCAAACGCCATTCTCATTCTTTTTGGTTCCAGAACCAGAATTACAGAATGAGAATGGTTACCATGCAGGCCCTTAGCCACATACTTGGTTAGGTCTACTTTCATTTTGTTCCATCAGTAGTGTTGACGCAAATTCTGGCACATCTTCGTGCTATCTGGATGAATGCTATAATTGCTCCTATGAGCTTCAGATAAGATCCTTTCCCTTAGTTCTTCATCGTTAGGTACACACAAACATCCACGAAATTTCAAAATTCCGTCCTCAGACACTTGGAATTCAGTTTTCCTTTTCATTGTATTCATCTCGAGGATCCTTTGGATTTCTAGGTCCGTAGACTGCAAGGCCTTTATCTTTTCCTAGATTTCGGGCTCAATCCGCAATGTTGCTAACAGGCTAGACAGTGGACAAATCTCCAACTTGAATTCTGAATCCCTCAATTCTGCCAATAGGGTCCATCCTTTAACCATTAACTGTGCGATGCTCGATTTTCGATTGAGTGCATCCGCAACCCTATTTGACTTCCCAAGATGGTACAGAATGTCACAATTGTAATCCTTAAGTAACTCCATCCATCGGCGTTGTCTCATATTCAGTTCCTTTTTTAAAATAGATACTTTAGGATCTGGTGGTCGGTATAAATTTGGAATCTTTCTCCACACAAATAATGTCTCCAAATCTTCAACGCGAAGATGATAGCTGCTAGTACCAAATCATGAGTCGGGTAGTTCATTTCATGAGGCATCAATTGTCGCGATGCATAAGCAACGACTCTCCCATGCTGCATTAACACACATCTTAATCCCTTTAGCGATGCGTCGCTACAAATCTCGTAACCTCTAGGTCCAGAGGGGATTGTTAACACGGGTGCGGTTGTCAACCTACGTTTAAGCTCTTGGAAACTCCATTCGCACTCATCCGTTCATTCGAACCGTGTATCTTTCTTAGTCAGTCTTGTCAGAGGAATGGCGATAGAAGAAAACTTCTCCACAAATCTTCTGTAATATCCAGCCAATCTTAGAAAACTTCGGACTTCCGTCACCGATGCCGGTCTTGGCCAATTTGTGATTGCCTCAATCTTGGCGGGGTCGACTAAAATCTCATTTCCAGAAATCACATATCTAAGGAATGCGACCTGACTAAGCCAAAACTCGCATTTACTAAACTTAGCATAAAGCGAGTATTCTCTTAACGTCTGTAGAACCACCCTTAGATGCTGTTCATACTCCTCACGGTTTCTCGAGTACAGTAAGATGTCGTCAATGAAGACAATAACAAATTGGTCCAAATACTCCTTGAATACTCGATGCATTAAGTCCATAAAAGCAACTGGAGCATTAGTCAATCCAAAAGGCATAACTGTAAACTCATAATGCCCATACCTCGTCCTCAAAGCCGTTTTCGGTATGTCTTCGTTCTTAATCCTCAGCAGGTGATAACCCGTTCTCAGGTCTATCTTGAAAAACACTGAGGCTCCCTACAACTGATCGAACAGATCATCAATCCTAGGTAACGGGTACTTATTCTTGATAGTCACCTGGTTTAGTTGCCTGTAGTCGATGCATAAGCGCAAAGACCCATCCTTCTTCCTTACAAACAACACTGGTGCTCTCCATGGCGACGCGCTCGGTCGAATGAATGCCTTGTCTAACAGCTCTTGCATCTGAACCTTTAGCTCTTTCAATTCCGACAATGATATTCTATAGGGTGCTTTCGAGATTGACTCTGTTCCGGGGGCTAATTCAATCACAAACTCGATTTCTCTTTCTAGTGGTAATCTCGGTAATTCTTGAGGAAAGACATCGGGAAAATCACGTACCACGGCTATATTTTCCAACTTTGGTTCCTCGACTATCATATCAACTATTGCAGCTAGATAAGCTGGACATCCTTCATCTAACAGCTTTGCCGCTTCAAGCGTCGAGACTAAAGAGATCGAGGTTCCTCCTCGACTTCCCACGAATTCAAATCTAAGGTGATCATCTGGATAGAAACGGATTACCCTGCTACCACGATCAACTACGACTTTCTACTTACCCAACCAATTCATTCCAATAATCACATCAAAATCAAACATAGGCATCACAGCCAGATCTATCCGTTCCTCACTACCACCGACGACTATTTTACAATCCGTGCAACCTAGTGTAACTAGCACTTTATCGTTTAACAGTGTGCTAACATGCAACATCACATCCAATGGCTTTAATTCCAAGCCAACTAAATCAACAAACTGAACAGATACGAAAGAATGCCATGCTTTAGGATCAAACAAAGCATAGGCAGCATAACCGCATAAAGTAACCATACCTTTGACCACGCCAGGCGCGATCTCCGCCTCTCCGCGCACCACAGCATAAACTCTTCATTGGGTTGGAGGTCGGTTCAGATCATTCTGTGGAGCTCCAGTCGGCGGTCTTGCCTGTGGTTGCTGTCCTTGAGGTCGGGGGTCCTAGGGTTTGGCTTGGATAGTTCCTCATCTGATGACCTAACTGGCCACACTCGAAGCACGCACTTGTTCTACTCGGGAAAGGCCCGTTCCTATGCCTTCTTCCACAAAGGCGATAGTTCCAATTCGATTGGTGCGACGGCTTCCCAATATTCTTTCTAGCTGGAGGGACAAAATGTCTATTGCTTGACATCAGCCTCTTGCCAAACTGGCGATTGTCTCTAGACGAGGTAAATCGCGACCCAGATGCGGTAGCTCTTTCTTTCATATCCCTCTCGATCATCTGACTCTGTTCATAAATCTCCTTGTAGGTTCTCAGGTTCATGGCTACCATCTAACTACGAAGATCCGGCCTCAGCCCATCTCGGAATCTCCGTGCTTTATCCAGGAGATCCTCAACCAATCTCAGTGCATACCTCGACAACCTTGCAAATTTGGCCTCATACTGATCGACTGTCAGCTAATTCTGATGTAGCTGCTGGAATTGTACCAGCTTCCTTTCTCGAGCATTTTCTAAGAAATATTTGTCATTAAATGATGCGGTGAAGACGGCTCAAGTAAGGGCGGTGCCTTCCGGAAATACTCCATTTTTAGTGGCACCCCACCAGTCATGAGCGGTACCCTCTAGTTGGTAAGCCGCCAGGAGCACTTTCTCCTCATCTGTGCATTTCAAGACTCCAAAAGCTTTTTCTAGTTTCTCAATCCATCCAGGTGCCAACTCCGGGCCTCCAGTGCCATCAAATTGAGCTGGTTTTAACTTCAAGAACTGTTCTACCAACTGACCCATCTTTCAATTTGCGTTTCCATCTCCTTGGGCGTTACCACCTTCGTTACCATTCCCATTATTTCTATTGTTTCCATTGGCCAAGTTGGCAGCAGCCTCAACAGCCTGGGCGACAGCAGCGTTTCTATCTTGGGTCTGTATATCCATCAAGTCTCCAATGCGCTCTAACGCTCTTAAGACCCTATCCATTTTAGGATCTTCTACCACTTGTGGCCTCGAGCTAGAAGCGCCTCTCGAACCTCTACCCATGTTCCTTCCTAGGCGCACCACATCCCACGTCGCCGTTTTCAAGTTCGAAGATAACCTAGGATTCGAACGGCCAACGATAAGCGAATGAATATAAATGCATATGCGGAAGCAAAAGCAACTCCACACATAAATAGATAAGAAAACCTCGAACGACAACCAGCTGTACATATCATAAAACATCAAATGTTCTTTTCAACAACCAGGAATAGGGACAAAATACAAAATATGGGGTAAGGGTCAAAGGGACTAGAGGATCACATCAAAAGACAGCTGCCTAGGTGCCATCCAAAATGCCTCTAACCTAAGAGGACATCCAAAAAGAACTATCACCTCCAAAAACCACTAATCATCGGCTTCGTGTTCGTCTTCGGCGGGGTCATACTCAGAAAAGCTCTCGGAACCAACCTCCATGAAATTCTCCTCTTCATCATCCTCGTATGCAGATAGCTCTATGATCTCGATGTCTTCCTCAATGATTGGAGTCTTCTCAGGAATGTTCTTAGACTCGACTACAGAGTTATCTCTCTCAACCTCAACAGGAGTAGGGTGACACCACAGTGTAATCGCATCCCTAGGTACTTCCGAAGGCTTCGAAGGTCTTGTAGTCGTATCCCCAGTGCGTAGGTACCAAGACTCATAGCGATGAGGCTTCCAATATGGTTCCTCTTTGTCAACCCAAACAGCAGTGCCTTTCCTTATGTATATCCTATCACGGTCTACTGGAAATTCCTCGACGGAGGTGTCTATATCCATCGGGGTACCAAAATATATATGAGGCATAGTCAAGGCTTGGGATCTGAAAAATAAATCCCACAACGGGGTGAGATTACATCTCCGTAAGCTAATCCTTAACCTAAATTAGGCCATTAGTACCACCAGACATCTTTTAAAACAGAAGCAGATAATAGCTCATCAAGAAAATAACATATGGCACTCAATGCATCATAATAAAGGTATTAAGATTGGCATTATACAATCGCGGTTCAAGAACAATCATATTATCAAGACCAAGCTTCTTGTACTAGCACAATAGTCTATTCAATTTCATATATATATAGCCTCAATCTCATCATGATCTCAATTCCATTGGCTAGGCCCGCGTGAATACGCCTCAGGCTAAATCTATTTACAAACCTGCGCCAATACGCCTCAGGTTTTCATGCCATTTCAAGACTCGCGTCAACACGCATCAAGTCAATCCCGCGTTTAATGCCTCAAGATATAAGTCAACCTTGCGTTTAACGCATCAAGATTCGATAGGCTATGAGCCTCTCGATTCTATCAATGAAGGCTTACTTTTATAAACACGCCCCGAACCCGTCACGCCCCGAACCCGTCCATCTTGTGAACATCACAAGGGCCATTCATAAGACGGTGATCTCCCAGGAGCCTTCTTCTATACAGTCATAACTTGAAAGTGAAACAAGGTTATGGAAGTAATAAAACAGCTCCATACAAACTTATAACGAGATGACTCAGGATAAAAGGGTACACTTCTCATATTCATAATATACATCTTAGAAGTTACCGCAGTCAAGTACCCATAGTTCAACTCCTCAATCTCCAACCAGGATGCAATCCCTAGGGCCACAAAAAGCATGAATCCATTCATTACAATTATTTCCTCGAGAGCTCATCCTCATCAAGCTTGTATTTCCATCCTCGAGGACCTCTTTAATTGAGCTAGCCCTTCAACTCAAAATCTACCACCAAGCTCGGTCTTCAACCGGCCAGAATAGGGCAAGTGCACGGCCCAAGCATTCCACAGCAAGGCAACGCTCCGAAGTTCTTCCAACAACCTCGGTTTCATGTGAACAGAACCGGCGAAGAACGAAATTTTGAAGATAAATGAAGCCGTGAAGCCCCCAAAACAGACCTCTCCAAAATCAGGTCAGATTCTGACCATCCCGACCTTTGTCCATTCAAACTGACCTCAATAGAATGTCGGACGAAGAAGTTATGGCTAGATTAGTGAAGCTGTTGAAACTGGGCAGCGAGCCGGGCGAGGTCTTCCATGGCCGAGAAGAAGAAAACGAAGAGGAAGAGAGGGAGGAGAGAGAAAGTGTCAACCATAGAAGAGCTCAAGCATTAATTGCCACACAAAATCAATCAAGTCATTTGTTCACCAATTATTTGGTGGAAGCTCTCTCTCCCTCTCATTTTTGGTCGACACATTCTCTCCCCTCCCTCTCTTCCTCTTCGTTTTCTTCTTCTCGGCCATGGAAGACCTTGCCCAACTCGCTGCCCAGTTTCAACAGCTTCACTAATCTGGCCATAACTTCTTCGTCCGACATTCGATTAAGGTCAGTTTGAATGGACAAAGGTTGGGCTGGTCCGAATCTGACCCAATTTTGGAGAGGTCTGTTTTGGGGGCTTCACGGCTTCATTTGTCTTCAAAATTTCATTCTTCGCCGGTTCTGTTCACGTGAAATCGAGGCTGTTCGAAGAACTTCGGAGCGTCGCCTTGCTGTGGCATGTTTGGGCCGTGCACTTGCTCTATTCTGGCCCGTTGAAGACTGAGCTTGGTGGTAGATTTTGAGTGGAAGGGCTAGCTCAATTAAAGAGGTCCTCGAGGATGGAAACACAAGCTTGATGAGGATGAGCTCTCGAGGAAATAATTGTAATGAATGGATTCATGCTTTTTGTGGCCCTAGGGGTTGCATCCTGGTTTTGGAGATTGAGGAGTTGAACTATGGATACTTGACTGTGGTAACTTTTGAGATGTATATTATGAATATAAGAAGTGTACCTTTTTGTCCTGAGTCGTCTCGTTATAAGTTTGCATGGAGCTTTTTTATTGCTTCCGTAACCTTATTTCACTTTCAAGTGATGACTGTATAGAAGAAGGCTCCTAGGAGATCACCGTCGTATGAACGGCCCTTGTGATGTTCACGAGCTGGACGGGTTTGGGGCGTAACACAAGCCATATCACAACTTTTAAACGACTTCATGGTCAAGTATAAGTCAACTTGACGAGCAATTAACCTTTTAACAAGAGAAGCATTCATAGCCAAATCGTAACTTGCACAACATGGCAATCAATCAAACAAGTCAATTCTTTGCCAGTTCAAGTATAAATTTCACACATCTGTCACTCAAGAGCTAAGTACCACACGGCCAATCAAGGATACATCCCAACTGAAAGTCCACAGGTTAATTCCAATCAAGAATTTCACAATATCACCTCATGGCACGCAACTATGGTTCGGCTCACACAACAACATTCGGTATCAATCAATCTAAGCACAATTCGACTCACAAAACTTATCAATCGAATCTCAAACTTGTCCCTTAGTACCCTAACGTCCTAATAAGGGTTTTGAGGTCACTTAACATGCCAATTGAGCTAGACAACTCTACCAATGACAGCCACAAAGCTCGGTCCTCAACCGGCCAGAACAGGGCAATACACGGATCTAAGGAAATTCCACAATTTAACCATTATAACCCTTCTAAATTCCATTCTTTCACGCTACCACTTTGCTAGCACATCATATTATATTCTAGGATGCCTTACCAAAGGTTTTCAAGTAAGGCGACACCTCGGCAAGCCCCCAATGGCTCGGTTCAACTCTGTCCGGTGCAGGACAATTTTCGGTCCCTAGGGAATCACATCAAACAGCTATTATAACACCTCTAAATTTCATTCCATCAAGCATACACCTTGCCAACACATTAATCTACATCCCTATATATCTTACCGTGAGTTCCAAAGTAAGGCGACACCTCCACGAACCTCCAAATGGTTCGGTTCCAAACCGGTAACAGGGAGGTCAGATTCTGCCCTTGCAAGAACATGAGGTTTCAACCATTAAAACCTATCTAAACTCCAATCAACCTTCAATCTCAGCTTGCTAGGCTCTTAAACTATGTCTTAGAGATAACTTACCAAGAGGCCAAGCTGAAATGTGCCCCCAAAAGGGCTTAAGACGTCCTCAGGTCGGTACAGGGTAGGGAAGAGACCCTTGTCGCTTCAAACCACTTTACGGAACCAACGGCTCATCGAATTAGGGCTCACGATGGCTTATTACAACGGCAAGAGAAAGAGCTTTCTATTGATATATGGCTCTCCGGCAATTGATCATAGACGACTGAGATATGGTCGGAAAAGTGGAGCGGTGTTGGTCTGGCCACATTAGAGAGAGAGAATGAGAGAGAGCAAAAAAGAAAATTGGGAGAGATGGGGGAGGGTCTTCAGCCGAAATAAGAGAGAGAGAGAGAGAGAGAGAGAGAGAGAGAGAGAGAGAGAGAGATATGAGTCCCCCTTAATCCTCCCTTGGTCAAAGCATGTGGAATGGTAGGTAGGATTATACAAGGATTAAATGCTAAGTGGACTCTTTAGCTCAAGCAATGACATTTGGCTTCTATTCAATAATATCTTTGCTTCAAATTGACTCTTTTACCCTCATAATTTTCGGCCAGCTAGGGGAATGGAAAAAGACTAAAATGCTCTTGTTCAATTCTTAAGGCAAGGATACCCTTATAGAGGCAAAATGGTAATTTCACACTTACAGTCCGAAATTTCACTTTTCCAATATTAATTACCCTCGATGAGGCGACGTCCAATTCCTTTCTATTGTCGGAATCCTTCATTGTCCGATATTCAATTTCGAGATCCCATTTCATGGTCAGTTTTTCGTCAATCATAACTTCAACTTATCTCGAACTAACAAGCGACTTTTGCAGACGTTACGCATATCGACTTAGTGATTCTCATCACACTTAGGACTACTCAAGTCATGGCGACTTTGGTTGTCATGTAATTGCGAGGGTATATCGCTAGCTCCGACGGTTTCGATCGTCAAAGTTCGATTTAGGAAAGGTTTGCAAATCATACATTGGTTAAGCGGAATCACCCGCACTCCAATCGTATAACGCTAGCAATAGATTCCATAATCGTTCTTAGATCGGCCTTTATTGGCTCTAAATATTCTCTCGGCAACCCCTATGGTCAAAGCGCCATTTCTTATTCGAGTGTATGGGTCCACGTACTTAGTTCTGCATTAGCCATTTTCTTTTGGTCAATTAACTCGAGATTGATCATATCCGAGCGAGATATAACTGAAATACATCGATAGATATCATTTCATTTATAAGTCTCGAAATGATAGGAAATCGAGAATGTCACAGTGAGCCTCCCCTAGATATGGGTGAGGGGCCGTGACCGTCGTTGAGCCCTTGCTGGTAGACGTGGCCATTTTGAATCGTGGGCCCAAAATCGGCCCCTTGACCGGGCCCACAGTTTAGAATTGAAATCGAAACCGGCGGTTTCGGGCCGGTTCCAAACCATAAAAAAGGGTTTGTAGCCTTGTAGGAGAAAGAGCCGTTGGGCTCTTTACCCCGAAGCCTGTGGGGCCCTTGTAACGGCCGTCACCCTTTTTTTTAACAATTTATATTATATCATACCCCTTCTATAAATATCATTTCCCCCTTTCATCTTTCTCACAATTTCTCTCATCTCAATTCTCTCAAATTCTCCTAAATTCTCTTAATCCGTTCAATTCTCTCAAACGAGTCAAACCCGTCTCAATTCTCTGAATCGATTTTTCAATCAATTCTCTCAAAAAATAGCAGTTAGAAGCAGAAATACTGGAAAGAGCTCGATGAGATAATCCAATTTTCCTCATCCTGAATTTGATTCTCGTGACTATGCATATTAGGTAGACAACGATGATAATATCAACTATGGTCCCAATCCCAACGTCGAGCATGTCCCAACACAAGAAAGTCTTTATCCTCCTTCCTATGTTGAAGAAATGTCGACAACAAATGAGTCGGAATGGAAGGCCCAAGAGGGTACATCCGACTTATGGCAACACTTCGACAGGGTACGTGAAAGCGAAGGTAAGTTTAAGATAAACTGTAAATATTATCCGAAGTCATATAGTTTTTCTAAAGGAGACGGCTACGGAACATTCCGTCGGCTAATGACGAAACAACATCCAACGCAAGCGAGGATCAACACTAGCCAACAACGAATTTTCGAGTTTGGTAATTCTAACCCTCATCCTTTATTCCGTTACACTTATGCACTTTAAAAACAAACATTAGCTGCATATGTTACCCTTGAACATGCTCCGATTACTACTGGTGAAAGTTTTAATTTGAAATTTTTGATAAATACTGCATTGGTTCCGCATGCACCATATGTTCCGAAAACTATTATTAGATGCGAACTTTTCAAGGCTTATAAAAAAAAAGTTTGACAAATTTTTTTTACGGATTTCAATGGACGTGTACATATAGGTAGCGATATTCGGACTGATCCTTGACAAATTCATTCTTATATGGATCTCACATGTCATTGGATAGGTGACAATTGGACCATTCAAAAAAGACTTATTGCATTTTGAGTTTTTTATGAAAGGCATACGGCTATTAATATTTATAAAATAATTAGGCAAGTTTTAGAACAATATAATTTGATTAATAAATTTTTTTCAATTGGTTTTGATATTGCTGCAGCAAATACGGCTTCCATTACGGAATTAGAAAATATTTGTAAACCCATTTTTGGCTTATAATTTTTTCATATTAGATGTATTTGCCATGTTTTAAATTTATGTGTACAAGATGGTTTACGAACTTTTGAGAATTCTCTCGCCCCAATAAAGAATCAATTAAATTTCTATGGAGCCGTCCTTAATTTATGAAAGCATGGGGAACATTTTGTAAAGAAGGGCAAAAAGATTTCCAAAAGATATTCTGACTCGTTGTAATTCTACTTACGAGTTGTTTTGTCAATCTTTTGAGTACAAAGATTTATTATGTATGTTTATTTCGAATAATGTTCCCGATATTGCTTTACTCTCGTAACTTGCAACATTGGGATGTTTGCAAAAAAAAAATTAATTTTTTGAATTTTTTAATGATATTACTGATACTTTATCTGGTATTTATTATCCTACTACCATTTATTTTTAATAGAGTGTGTTAATATTGCTGGTGTTTTTAGTGATTATGAAAAATATATTGAATTAGCTCCGACTATTTTAGTAATGTGAGAAAAATGGTTGCTTTATTATTTCAACATTTCTCTTGTTTATTTGGTTGGTATTGTTTTCGATCCACACACTAAATTAGATGATTTATTAGATTATCTGAATGACTATTATTATATTTGTTTACATTTGGATGAAGCAATAGATATTTCAATTATACAATGTGAGGTTAAACACGCTATAGTAGCATTATATAATGAATTTTGTAACAGATATGATTTAAGTGATAGTAGATCTTCCCAATCTAGTGTCTCACAAAGCGATGCGGGTGGTTCAATTAATAGATGGCACAAAATGCTCATAAATAGGCAAAAAAAAGGGGACAACATGAGGTGCTATTTTCGAATTATAAAACTATTTAACCATTACTTTTAATTTTAGTGATTTCGAACACAACAAAGATTTCAAAATTCTGGAGTGGTGGAAGAACCATCAACTCAATTCCCATTTCTCACTCTTATTGCATGACAAATATTAGCAACCCATTTTTCAACAGTTGCAGTTGAACAAGCATGTATCATTGGATGATTAATTTTCGACGACCCCCATTCAAGATTAAGTTCGGAAGTTGTGAAGGCTCAAACTTGTGTCGAATATTGGTCAAAGGCTAAATTTCGACACTAAGAGCTGGATCGACAACACAAATTCTTCAGTGAGGATTGTGGAGATACCACCGCCACGGGCACCACAACGGGTGGCGACGATTGACGATGAGATAAGTTGGGGTTATCAAAGGTAAAAGAACTACATGTGCTTTGATTCTTCTACCCCCAAAGAGATATGTAGGCGCTTAATGATAATTCATTAAGTTCAAGCCCATTCCTCCTCTCTTTTTTTCCCTCCAAATTTTATTATAATGTACAATTTGATTATAATTTATAATTAATTATTTATTATTTTAAAAATTAAATAAAAAAAAGGGAACGGAATCCTGCCCGGAACCGCTAAGAACCGCAACCGGCGGTTCCGCCGAACATGCCATGTCTACTTGCTGGCACTTTTTAACGACTGTGGGAGGCGGCAGTGAGGGCCTACCGCCTTGTCCTTGGCTTTTATTTTTATTTTTAATGCCTTTGTTGTTATTTTGATTAAAAGTTAGGATTTAGGCCACAACGACATCGTTTTAGTCTTATATTTGATGTTTTAGTAAATTCAATGCCACGTAAGAAAGAAAATATCTCCAAAAAGCCATGTACAAGAGAAAATAAATTAAAGAAAGCCACGTCAATATTTGTCGTTTGTCTAAATAGATTGAGTTAATGAAATGATTCGATTGCACTAATTTGATATGTTTTAGGATTTGATTGCTCTTTTTACTACTTTTAGGACTTACGAAGCACCTAATCCTTAGTTTAATCGACACGCTTTCAAAATAAATCGAGATGCTTTCATGAACTAGTGTGGTGGATGGGCTTGGCATCCCTTCTCTTATTAAAAATGCAAGCGTGCTTTAACTTCGAAGCTTATTAATGATCCGCTTTGATTACTTTGGAAGCCTACTTATTAAAAAATAAAATACAATAAAATAAAAAACTAAATAGATTAAAGTGAGATTTGTCAGGTAAATGAGAATGTTTGGCTGGCATTAACCGACTGTAGGCTTGGGGACCACTAACCAACCAGCCTGCTCATTCTTAGTCCTAAATTAATGGGTGAAAAGGTTAACGGACACATTCTTTCCTTCGGGCCAACTGTGGAACTGACTCCAAAGCGACTGAATTGAATTAGTTCGTTTTGGTCCCAACTTAATATAGAGCGAACCACATTTGCCAACATTGTATTGTCAAGGTCGATTGCATCATACATGTACTTTGACGTCGGCGACAAACGAAAGGGGAGCGGTACCGATTTAGGAAAGAGCAAAACCCTGATTTCATATATAATCTAACTTAGCAAAGTGACAAAGCAATCATTCTACGTAGATAAGGCGCGGGAGAGGAACACCTGATTCTCATGATAAAATAGAGCGTTTGTGTATGAACATGAAATTGAGGCGCTGAGCGGCAACGGCTCTACCGATTCGAAGGCCTCCAAGTGCCTCTTTTTAAAGCACGGCATGGCTCGAGCGCCTTTTTTCAACCAATGTTCGGATAAAAGTTAAAATGCTCGTTCCCTCGACACGACATTATTGGATGTATGTGATGCATGTAAGTTCGGTGGGACTGTCGTATTTAGATTAAGCGAGTGGCATTTGGGATTCGTCAAAATCTAAAACTGCGATGTACAGGACTTGCGTGCATTCACTCCGGAGCGGATTTGAGATTGGACAATTGGGGCAGTTGAAGTAAAAGGAAGACATGCCATCAAATGTGAAACACAATGCCAAAGCCACATGGTTTGTCACAATCCATCCATCCTCTGTACTCTTTTTTTGTTCTTTCCCTCTTTGCCCTTTTCTCTGTTGGCCTCTTTAAGAGTTTTTTAGAGGGGTACAAACAGTGGGGTTTGCCCCTTCTACTCTGTTCTCATCAGTCACCGGGGAAAGGCACATTTCCAAACACCAAACCCTACATATGGAATGCGAGATAACAATAAAATAGAACTGAAGTGGACTAGGAGAGCCAAATCAAGCCTGCCCCTTTTTGGCTTTGTTCAACTTCTCCTTCAATGATTTTTCTCCACATCACTCAGACAACTCGCTCACAGTGTCCCCTTTCTCTCTCTGCACAACAAGAGCAACCCTTCAAGTGAAGGGTTTTTAGATGGCTTCCTGTTAGCAGCAACAGGTAGTGACTCTTCCTTAAAAAGCTCCTGTTTTTCCTATTTCTTTTTCCTTTTTACTGTTTTTTTTTTTTTTGTTGTTGCTGGGTTTACTTTCTTTTCAGTTGATTCTTCATCTTGCTGGTCTTTGTGGAATCTATGCCAGGAATGAATGGTTAGAGAGAAGGCCACAGTCTCTTTCTTTTCTAATCCTGGACTGGACTGGACTTCTTGTGCGTAACTACTCCACTTTTGCACTCCTTGCTCTTGTATTTTATATACTTTTAGGCACGGTTGTTTCGTTAATTTATTTTCTTTCTACTGCCGGTGGACTTTTTTTTTTTATAAATGTCTTTGTTGATCTCTTCGTAGTACGTTCTCCTCTGATCTTCCGATTGTCCGGGGAGCGTTTCTGCTACATTATTGTACTGTAGTTGTAGTTATTGCCAACGGTTCTTGGGATGTCTTTTTCTTTTACCCTTTCCATGACTTAGATATCGCAAAGTGCTATTGGAGGTAATAATTACTCCAGCTTGAGCTGGCCGTTTTGCAACTCTTTCTTTAATTTCTAATTTCTAACTTTTCAAAGATTTCTCTATGCCTGAGCAGCCGACTGGAAATTTTTCTGGTTTATGTTCGTCACCAATTTAGAAAGACTAAATTCTCAAGTGTTTGATTTGGCTAGAAGATACTGTTTAGTTTAGTTTTTGTTCCCTATTCGATGCAGTTGAGGGGAAAAAATTCCATCTTGTGAAGTTAAAAGGAGAAGCTTGGCACTCTGAGTCGCTTTGCCTACGATCTCATTGATTTGAAGTAGTGAAAGGTTTGATGGATTGGAATCTGAAAGCTCCTTGGGATTTGACTGAATTTGCCCAAGAAAACCTGCCGAGTGACCATGGGGCTGATGGGCCAAAGAGCTATGGGAATCCTAGTTTAAAAGGAGAATTTTCGGTTGATTTGAAGCTGGGTCAAATGAGTAACACTGTGAATGAGCCAGTAAATATGTGGAAGGACTCGGGTGTCTCAAAGATGGCGTCGTCTCCATCTGGGAAGAGGGCTCGATCGGCCAGCAATGGGGGTCAGGCAGTACATTGCCTTGTTGATGGTTGCAATGCGGACCTTAGTAACTGTAGAGAGTACCATAGGCGCCACAAGGTTTGTGAAGTTCACTCCAAGACTCCCGAGGTGACGATTAATGGTAAAAAGCAAAGGTTTTGTCAGCAATGCAGCAGGTACTGACCATGCTTTTCGATTGTTTCAAATCGTTACCAATCCTTCAATGTATTCTTCAACCCTGATGTTTCCTTTTGTTTTGCTACCTCATTGTTAATAACACTTGCCGTCTGAAGTGGATTGTGTAAATGGAAGCTGCTCCTACCAACGGGAACTGCCAAGTCACCAATGGCTAATATTATGTTTTAACCAATATCTGGTCTTGTAGGTTCCATTCACTGGAGGAATTTGATGAGGGCAAAAGGAGTTGCAGGAAGCGCCTAGATGGACATAACAGAAGGCGAAGAAAACCTCAGCCGGATCCCCTAAGTCGGTCAGCAGACATTCTGTCCAATTTTCAGGGTGAGGATCCTCTTGTAGTTATTTTTTTTTAGCTCCAATGTACCATGTGTAATACCAGCACATGGCAGGCTCTAAGGCAATTTTATGAATACTCTGCTCTGATTAGAGCTGGCATAAGATTCATACATGCAGAAATTGCATCTGCAAGGAGATTTATTTTCTGAATGTGATGACCATCTCTTTCTACTTAAAGTTCACCTGTATGTTTCCTCCTATTAGTCCTGCCCACAGGAGATATCCCATCAATAAAACTTGGGAATGCGCTGTGTTTGATTATGTCACGAACTGTGGTCCTGAGGGAGCTCAATTAGTGTAGGGATGAGCGCAGTTCATAGAACCTGTGACTAGTTGAGTATTCCTGATGTCTCATTTCATCTGTTATGTGATGACTGGTTGAGCCCTCGTACATTCCAACAGGATAACTTGCTTTTAGATCTTCAATTCTTAGCAATTTGGCCTCTTGCTTAGATGGTCTGGCTTCTCTTTTGCAAATTCAATGTGTGGATGATAGCTTAACATGAGCAGACAAATTGGTGCTATTGATCAGTTTATAAGGCCAGGAGATGTCTATAAGCGAATCCTACTGACTAGGGATGACTGTTTCTGTTGGTTATTATGTTTCCTTGACTCTTTATTCAATCTTTTTCAGGTACCCAAGTAGTACCGCTCTCTAACTCACAGGTATATCCCACTACTGCTGTTGGCAACCCGACATGGGCCGCAGTCGTCAATCCCGAAGCGGAAGCTGCTCTATATGCCCACCACCAACACCTATTCGGGTCGTCCTCTAGCATATATGGGGGAGGCAAACAAATTAAATTCTTGCAAGGGAATAATCCCATGATGAGTAGCCAAATGTCTGCCGAAGCTTCTGTATGTCAGCCACTCCCTAGGACGATTGTTTCGTCTGATAGTGGTGGGCTTGGCCGCAATATGTTTTATGACCGGCTAGTCAGCGAATCGGACTGTGCTCTCTCTCTTCTGTCATCGCCACAGATGCAGACATCAGGAACTAATTTCAGCAATATGGCGCACCAAAACTCCTACCGTGATAACCGCAACATAGAGCCCTTGGACTCTGTTCGCGTTTCCAGTAGCAGCGGAAGAAATGCCAATTCCCAGGGAATGTTCCACTTAGGATCTGAAGGACGACAAAGGAATGAAGCCTCTCAAGTAATTCCCTTTCACTGGGATTAGTAAGCTGTAAGCTCACTCCCCAGTTTCCTGATGCATATTTACTGCATATTCATTCTCATGTAGAGATTATTGTGGTATTCTTTCTCGTATGTAAACTGTCTGTTTCGGTGAACTCTTCTAATTGAAGGTATTAACTACATTTGCCCTCCCTTTCTTGGTGTGGTGATCACTCTTTTTCTCCATTGCTGGACGATACGCATCATACTTGGACAAGGACTCCAGTTGGAGTCTTGTTTGTTTACGCAGTTAGCTCCATATTTCAAATGCTTTATCACTTGGATTGATTCAATTTAACTGATACCAAAGAAAGATAAGTAGGACATTATGGGTTTGTCACTCTAAGCAGTGACACATTAGTTAAAATGAGAGGACGCAACAAACTCTAGATGTTGTTATACCTCTATATTGCGTTAACACAATGATTCCTCCTTTATTTGGTCAGTCCGGTGCATTCAGGTTAGCCTTTTTCACCCGTAGTCTGTCTGTGTTCGTGGCACCCGTTTTCCGGGAAAAGCTTTGAAGTATGCAATCTTCATGATTACATGTTTTTTTGTCTTCATAACTGACCTCCGAAGAGAGAAAAGATGGTTTCACACTGCTAACTCTTAAGGGTTCAGTATCTGCTATCTGAAAGAAGATAGAAAAGAATCATTCATATAGTTGTTCCCCGACTATATTTGTGTCGTCTCGTACTTCTGTGAGCTGAAATCTTCCTTCCTCCGATGATGTTTTTCGTTTTCCTATGCACGACATGCATATGCTGTGCTTAGATTAAGCATGGTGCTAAGGGATTTAGCAGCTGCCTTCTAGGATCAATCATTGATTGTCGACCCACCTCAGATACAATGTCCAGGATGACATGGCTACGGTTTCATAAAACCAGATAGCTTCACGATTGATCAAAAGCGTTCTAACTGTAATTTACGCTACGGTTCTGCATTATGACGACCGCAGTAGAAACAAACTCAATAACGAGAACCAGAGAAATCACTAGAATTCATGCTTGACCTTAAGAAAACGAAACACAAAAAAGGAAAAAAGCATG
This sequence comes from Rhodomyrtus psidioides, assembly GCA_021437785.1. NCBI lineage: Eukaryota > Viridiplantae > Streptophyta > Magnoliopsida > Myrtales > Myrtaceae > Rhodomyrtus > Rhodomyrtus psidioides. Next base: position 2,837,519 of record JAILYB010000059.1, on the reverse strand, counting down.
CTTGACACGGATGATTTCAGAAAAGAAACAACATAAGTGAAGATATTGGCACGGCTCAATCAGATTAAAGGACCCATTTCTATACTTTGAGAGATTTGATATGATTGAGCCATTCCAACATCTGTCACAAACCTCGACTTACCAGCACCACCGGGATCGACTGATGCTCCAAAGACGCGGTTCGCCCTGCCCGAGTCTCTCTGGCAAATCTCCGATGGCCACGGTTGTATGATGAAAAACTTGAGCTGTCTAGAAATATTAGATGTGCCTACAACAGAAAGCGAAGAGGATTTATAAATAAGGGAGAGACCCCCACCGGCCTGCACGAACTGTGAATGGTTGGGACGTCAAAATCGTTGCTCTATTCTTTGGGAAGACCTGAGCAAAGAAAAGGAGGATTAAAATAATTTCCATAATTAGGTCTTGTGGAACTCCTCAGTGGTCGATAACGTGGGGCAACAAGCTCACACAAAAAAAGGTTTCTTCACCAAATCTTCACTTTCATTCTCCCACCCACAGATAATTTGACGAATTAATCCTTCCTAACCACTCAACATATCGATCTTTCTCCCAACGCATTTCGCGTGCTGGGGAAAAGATGAATCGAATCGCTCCGATCCACCAAATTCGATTTGTCTCAGGTGAAAATCATGCGACGCTACACATTCCCTCTACGTCGTCAACTGGACAATCACTTGGCAGCGCGAGCATATAATCGGAGTTGCCTAGATCAATTTACTGCTTAAAAGGGCGATCAAAATCAATTCATACGTTTGGGACGTTGGTCGTAATCTAGCTTTTTAGCGCCTCTTTTCCTGGTGAGGATCTGCTATTATTAAGTTTGCAATGTACCCGTTAATCACTAAAGGTTGGATCGCATTCCAGGAGCCTCCCAAGGAGAGTTGTTGGAAAGTGAACGAAATCGGTCACGTCAAGAAAAAGGAATTGAAATTTGCAAGGTAACGGCCCATCAAACAAAATTTGCCAGTGCCGTATTTTCGATTCGTGAATTCAGTTGTCCGAAGAATCTCCACAAGAAGACGGGATTCATTATTCATTTCCACTCCGGCAGTCGCTTTCGTCCTCTTCAGCAGAAAAAGGGGGTCAGCTCAAAGGGACTCTGTCCAACGAAAGGGAAATGAGATGATGGAGATTGCTCCCAAAATTGGCGCGAGCAAAAGCTACACCTCGAATTCTGCCCATTGCCCCCCACAGATCAGCAAAGCTCTAGACATCTTCCCTCAATTCATCTTCTTTAGTTTCCTTCTTCTCAATCAATGTAATCTCTCTCTCTCTCTCTCTCTCTCTCTCTCTCTCTCTCTGACATATCCATTCACAAGTCAAGACTGGAGTCACATGAGTTTGTGAGGAGTAGTAGACAGCGTATATCCGTGGTGGAATCCAAATGGCTCTCGCTTACAGAAATTAAAAAATAAACAGTTCGATTGGGTACAACCACGATGGAGCACACGTACAGACCAAGCACTAGTGGATTGTTCAAGAAGGTCCTCCACGAAATACTCATGCATCTAATCTAATCTAATCTAATCTAATCTAATGGGTTAGCTGAAACTTGATTGGTTGCCAGAATCCAATGCAATAATAGAGTTAGCTTTAGCACTTGGGAATCTCCACCAACCCACCATAATCTGAAGAAGTCAGTTCCGAGTTGTGACCAGAAACTTGGAGAAGTTACAGACGATGACTCTTGACAGAGAAACTCATGGGGTTTAAACTTAAAGTCAGCTTTGCAAGGCAGCAGAAGAGCCATCCAACAAAGGCAAAACTCTTGGTCTACATACAGGAAGAAAAATGGTGAACCCATACAAACTTGAAATCACGAAAACACAAGCAGTCTCTCATCAAGTGACTGAGTTTGCAAACGATCTTCTGAAGCAGTTACAAGCGAACAGAATTTGCATGGAGCTCGAAAGGCAAGCTTTACATGTCTTGGAGCAGCTTATTTCCTCGTATGGGATGCCCAACATAAAATTCAACTCGAAGTCAACAGTGGATATTATATGGAAATTCCTAAGGATTTCTTGAACTTCTCAACCTCCAAATACACAGTTGAATAAGGGAGAAACTCCGAGGAGTGGTTGTTACTCAGATCATTTATTGCAACAGCAAGTTTAGGGATTTCTAACGTCTCTTCATGAGTGAGAGTCCTGACAAACCTTGCAGGATTTCCAGCCCAAAGTTCACCAGTTGGAATTCTCCTTCCTGGGGGAACCACCGACCCAGCTTCAAGTATTGAGTGGGTCTCTACCAAGGAACCTTCCATTAGAATGGAGTGCTGACCAATAATGCACTCAGGCTCAATTGTGCACGACCGCAAGAGGCTGTATGCACCAATGGTCACAAACCTCTCAATAGTTGTCTCTGCTGGCAAACCTGGCAGAAACCAGAGAAGTTGCCGGTTACATAAATTAACAGCACAGATACTCAATCAAGGAGGAGAATCTTGCAGTCCCTTCAGGATTGTTACTAAATCTCAATATAGTAGACAACTGCTAGTAGATGCAGAGTAGAGCCAAAACTACATTTTGTCGATGTACTGTGACAAAAATCTTTTCTAGAAGATTCTCAACCTTTGCTAAAACATAATATCTTACTTACCTTTCATCTCTTATTCGTTCTATGAACAGAAACATTAGAAATTGAGCTCATCTCAGCCAGAGGCTCTAACTTAAAAGCATGACTAATAAGAAACCGTAAAGCATGCATACAACAGTAATTGAGGAAGGATAGGAATGGGAATGGAAAAAGGATGGCATGTCAATCTAGAATCAAGACTCCTAAAGATATGGCTCAGCACAAATATGTTCGGAACTTACCAGTTCACACACCTTAGAGTCTACTGCAAGGCAAACAAGAAAATTATGTAGATTAACAACTCGAACAAATAGAGAAAAAAAAACCGTAACTCTTCACTATGGAGACACTTCTGTTGGGGAAGAACTAACACTTAAGTGTTTGAAAACCACAAGACTGCTTAATTTAGTTGCGAAAATTTTGACCGTAGAATATATCTTTTTTAAAAAAAGATATATGAACTGTTAGTGAATGGAAAGACACACAGACAGAGAAGCAGGGAAAAAAAATTAAGACAGGAATCGGAAATGTAATGGCATTTGGAGGCGGGCTTGTGAAGAGAAGAACAATGAGAGGAGAGGAAAGTGAAGCTTTCAGAGGATACTGAAAAGGCTCCAATTTCCAGCAACATCACTGATTGAGCACAAAACCCGTACTATGATGCCATTGATATTTTTAATGTGGAGGGCCTGGAGTTGGGGCACCCTGTAGAAAACCCACAGGTGTTTCAGAGCCACTGATTTCATGCTGCTCTGCCCCGATTAACTTACACCAGCCCTCGGCTTCCATTTCTTTTAGCATTTTTTTTTCTCATTCCCAGAAAAAGAAAAATTGATCGGAATGCTAGAATGTTATGGACCTAGTCTCTCTCCTCTCTCCAAATATCCACCACATAATACATAAAATGCAGCGAACCAATTTCCATGGGGAAATAATCCCAATGATCACCAAATTGGTATACTAATACCCACATCATCGTTTGCACCTCAAAGTTCACATTACACAGTAGGTGTCTCAGTATCATCACGATCTATTAAAGGACAATTCAGCAAAATAAAAATCAAAGGGATAAATAGAAGAAAGAAGAAACTATGAAATGTTTTCATACAGCATTTCTTTTCAACATCTAAACAACACAGTTAATGACACTGCACAGTGCTGATCAAATGCTTTGATAAACAAATGAGATCATTGAAGGTCAACAAATTCAGACAGTGCAGAAACTAACAATTAAAATCAGTGACCCATCAACCCCAAATAAGAGCACATCAATTCCAATTCCCTACGGCATCAACTGGGAAATTAGCCCCACGCTAATATGAGCATTTGCGATTGATCAAACTAACTTCAGCATAATTTAGGAAGTTACAAGTCCATCTTACCAAAGAAACTATACATGAGACTGTTCACACGTCGTGAGCTCTAAATCACAAGTTAATCTACTTGCGACAATTGCCTCCTCAGCAATTTCATCAATCCTAAGTAGAATAAATTCAGCTGCAGATACGAACAAACTTCACGGTCCCTTAGTATCCTCGACAAGCAATTTCCCTCTTCAATTGCCAATGACTTCCTAAAGCACTTCTTAAAGAACATTTATCCGCACACATTCTTCCAGGTGAAGTCAAGCAAGTGGAGCAAGTAAAGAGAATGAAATGCTGAAAAAATACAGAGGGATAACACCGATTCCAGAACCCTCACACCAAAAATCACCATCACGCTCTTCACAAATCCTCAAGAAGAATACCCTAACCTGTTGGAGAAGACCAAGCGGCGTGAATGACACACCTCTCCTGGACATTGGCGCAGAATCCGACGGTGATCTTGTTGAGGTCGCCCCGGAGGACCGACCCGCTCCAGACGGACGCTCCATCGTAGACCGTGACTTGACCGGCGAGGACGACGTTCGGAGCTACGTAAGCGTCGACGGCCACCTTGGGGAGCCACTGTCCCAGCGGAATTATCTTCCTCTGGCCTCTGTAGTCCCATTTCGCTCGATCCGGCGACGGCGCGATCGTTTTCGAAGCCTCGGCGGCGAAGCCACGGTGGAGGACGCGGTGGCTGTGATTGGAAATCGCTGTGGCTAGGGCTCTTCTGGAAATGCGAGCCAAAGTGGCCATTCCGATCGAGAGAGAGAAGAGAGCGTTGGACTGATGCTCTGGAGAGAGAAGCGAGACTCCTTCTGATGGAGGGCGAAAGAGAGAGAGAGAAGTAAATTGGATTTGGGCTTTTGGATATATTGGGCTTACTGTCGTGGGCTCTTGTTGGGTCCACAATGGTAGATCCAAACAAAATGGAATCTCGTTGTGTTTTAAGTCGAGCTTGACTCGATGATTATTCGAGATTGATCCAATGTTTTTTTTATTATTATTATTATATTCAATAGTTGCAAGAGTAGACAAACGTCCTCAAGACATGGCCGGTTCCGGGCGGGTTCCCGGCTCCAATTCCTGTTCCGAACTTTTAATTTTATTTTTAAAATAATAAAATAAAGTTAATAAATTATTAATTATAAATTATGATCAAATTGTACATTGTAATAAAATTTGAGAAAAAAAGAGAGAATGAATGGGCTTGAACTTAATGAATTATCATTAAGCGCCTACATATCTTATTGGGGATAGAAGAATCAAAGCCAATGTAGTTCTCTTATCTTTGGTAACCCCCAACTTACCTCATCGTCGATCGTCGCTACCCGTTGTTGTGGTGGCGGTAGTATTTCTACAGTCATCACTGAAGAATTCGTGTTCTCGATCCAGCTTTTGTTGTCGAAATCGAGCATTTGTCCCATCATCGACATAAGCTTGAATCTCCACACTTTTCGGACTTAATCTTGAACGGCGGGGGTTCAAAATTAATCCTCCAGCGCTAAATGCTTGTTCAACTGCCACTGTTGAAGAATGGGTTGCTAATATTTATTTTGCGATGAGGGAAAGAACTGAAAATTAAGTTGAATGGTTCTTCCACCATTCAAGAATCTTGAAATCTGCGTTATGTTCGGAATCACTAAACTCAAAAGAAATTGTTAAATAGTTTCTAATTCGAAAATAATACCTATTGATGTCCCTTTATGTTTTTTTTTCTACTCTTGAGCATTTTATACCCTCTACTAAGTAGTTAAATACCCGCATCGCTTTCTGAGACACTATGTTGGGCAGATCCACATCCATTGTCACTTAAACCATATCTATTACAAATTCATTATATAATGCTATTATAACTTCTTTAACCTCTACTTGTATAATTGAAATATTTATTACTTCATCCAAATGTAAACAATCATAATAATAAGTATTCAGATAATCTAATAAACCATCTAATTTAGTACGTGGATCAAAAATAATACCAACTAAATAGACAAGAGGAATTGTTCAATAATAATGCAACCATTTTTCTCGCATTACTAAAATATTCGAAGCTAATTTAGTATCTTTTTCATATTCATTAAAAACATTTACAATATTAACACACTCTATTAAAAATAAATGCATAGTAGGATAATAAATACCAGATAAAGTATTAGTAGCATCATTAAAAACTTTCAAAAAATCTATTTTTTTTTCAAACGTCCCAATGTTGCGGGAGTAAAGCAATATCGAGAACAATATTCGAAATAAAGGAACAAAATAAATATTTGTAATCAAAAGTTTATAGAAGTATCTCGTAGGTAGAATTCCAACGAGTCGGAACATCTTTTAGAAATCTTTTTGCTTTTCTCCCATTTTGTTTACAAAATTTTTCCCGCGCTTTCATAATTTGAAGGCGGCTCCATAAAAATCTAATTGCATTATTTATTGGGTGGAGACAAGTCACAAGAACTCGTAAACCATCTTGTACACATAAGTTCAAAACATGGTAAGCACATCTAATGTGAAAAAATTGTCTGTCAAAAGAGAGTTTACATATTTTTCTAACTCGAGAATGGAAGTAGTATTTGCGGCGACATTGTCAAAACCAATTGAAAAAAATTTATTAATCAAATCATATTCTTCTAAAACTTGCCTAATTAGTCTATAATTATTAAATACTTTCTTGCGTTGCGATGTGCTCGACGTTGGGATTGGGAACATCGTCGTCTTCCCAACATGCATATTCACGAGGATCATATTCACGAACAGGATAATCGGATTCTCTTGTCGGGCTCTTTCCCTTTCCAGTATTTCTGTTTCCACTTGCCATTTTTTGAGAGAATTGATCGGAAAGTTGATTTAAAGAATTAAGACGGAATTGAGAGAGAATAGCGGATTGAGAGGATTTGACTTGAGACTTGAGAGTATTGGAGAGAATTGAGAGAAACTGTGAGAAAAATAAAGAGAGATTGAGAGGTTTTTATAGATTTTTTTTTTTAAGGAAATTGCAACGGCTAAAATGGCCATTGCAATTTCCAACCGGCCTTCGGACGTTGCAAATTGCAAAGGCCCGAGGGGGGGGGGGGGGGCGGGGGCCACTGCCCACATGGCTTTTTTTTAAAAAAAAAATTATGTAGCGGTTCGGAACCGGCCCCCGGTTGGGAACCGCGGGCCCGATCAACGGGCCGGTTCCGCGGTTCCGTTTGGCCATGCCTATCCTTAAATCACAAGGTATTGGAGTTTATTTATTAGATGATTATAATAAAATGAAAATCGATTTTGAGTATTTCAATTTTCCGGAGTCAAGCAAGAAAGTTAAAAACTCGATCAAGCGCGGGTCGAGTTTCAAAAGTTGATTACGCGAAGAGGCTGTTCAAATGAACCCGTGTTTTAGAGTCCAATCTTTCATCTTTAATGCCAACTAGCAACTCTTTAGACAATCTCTCTACAAATAGATAATAACCACATTTATCGCAATTAACACACCCATGCATCTTTGTCCCTGGCATTGCATAGGATACTCCTTTGGTTAATTAGAGCTGGGGATCATAATTAACTACCCAATCATATAATTGGCCGTTTCACTGTGATGGAATTATTGTACGTACCACATTTGGATGTTGCTTGCAAACTTTTCGCTCCATGTGACTTCTTTACATAATTAACTCAGCGTACGGCTTTTTTTTTTTTTGTGTGTGTGTTAAGAAAAGTATTGTAAATAATCTGAGCGGTGAATATCAATTGAAGCTAATAATTTTAGACATGTAATCACGTTTGATTGTTCTTGCTACTCCCAAACCGCTACGACAAATTCTTAACCAGCTTTGCTTGCAGCCAGACGATGTGTACACTGCTCGAGCAGAGAAGTCTCAATAAAGAATCAAAGAACTTGAGACCCTTTGCAATTGACGCTAGCGAAGAAATTGAGGTATTTCATGTAACATCTCGTTCAAATTGAATTAAATAATGACTAATTGTACCGCATGTTCACACAATTCCTTCCTGTAGTTTTGTTATGACGATGTTAGGAGAATACGAGTATGATTGTTATCTTCAAATCCCGTTTTTCATCTTCCTTTATGATGAAGCATGTATTCCACGTCTAATTTTTAGGGAAAATATCAAAAGAGGGCCCTCAACTACACTTGTTGTCTCAATTAAGGGCCCAAACTTTAACTTGTGTCAAGAGAGGGCATAAATTGTTTTTTTTTTTTTGTTTCGAAAAAGGTCTGGCCGAGGGGTATTTCTGTCTTTTTAACTTTCTTCTCTCTTTTTTCTTTCTTTGTCCGGCCCCCCCTCCCCCCGACGTCTTCTTCCTCCGCTTCTGCTTCAAGCTTCTTCTTTCTTTAAATTTCTGCAACTTCTCCTTCTACTCTTCTCGCGTGGCCCAGCCCCATCCGACGACACCACCAGCTCTGCTTCTGCTTCTTTCATTCTCTCCTTCTCACAACCACCTCACCCCGACGCCATCGCACCTCCCTCGAACTTCCAGTTTTGCTGTCGCACCACCACAGACCCGCGGAGGTTCACGAACAGGCAGTCAACGTGGCTGTTCCGCCGTGCTCCGCCCCCGACCACTTCCAGTCGACCTCGCCTCACTCCGACGCTGCTGATCCGAGCTTCCGACGCCCGTCCAACCCCTTCCAGCTCTTGCTTGCAGTCCCCCGCGCCCGATGATTGACCCTCGAGAACCTCGACATTGGTTACTCCTTCGCTCAACCATCACCATCCTCTGTCTCGTCTCCTAGTCGCGCCACCAGGATCCAGCCCGAGCTCGTGCTGGATCTCAGACCCGATGCCACCATCACTGCCCGTCGCTGCACTACCTCTTCGACGCCCTGTCCAGTCCACGAACCAGAGTCCCCAACGTCTGCCTGACCACCTACGGCTACGGCCACCATCACTTCCTACTTAGCCCCAGACGACGAACCACAGCCACCCGAAGCGCCATGGAGTAGTGAACAGTGTCAGACCCGAAGGATCATGCTTAAGCGGAGGAAGAAGACGTCGTGGGAGGAGGGGATGGGAACAAAAAAAAAAGGAAAGTTAAAAAGACAGAAATATCCCTCGGCCAGACCTTTTTTGAAAAAAAAAAAACAGTCTAGTCTTTTTTCGACACAAGTTGAAGTTTGGGCCCTTAATTGAGACAACAAATGTAGTTGAGACCCTCTTTTGGCATTTTCCCTAATTTTTATGCAGGTGTGCAAACAAGAATTTAATAGTTAATAATCAAAGCTTTTAAACAAATTGCTAGAAAGGATTTGAAGAACCTTGATGCATTAAGCAAACCAAAAGCTCCATTATGTCCATTATATCAAGTATTTCTGCTGACAAGTTATTTGGTAAAGGGTAAGAAAAGTGGAATTTTTTTAAAAAATAAATAAAATAATTCGAATGAAAGTTGGCAACCCCGTTTTAAAGGGTAATTTAATGGAGAAAACATTGGTGAGACCCACTAATTTATGTCGGTAATCTCTAAAAACATTAGTAAATGTAAGAAGTTGCTAATCTAGATAGATAAAAACAGATCCTCAATTGGAAAAATTGGAAACTAAAAGAATAATCAACGTTGGAAAGCAACTATCGAATTGATAACGCAAAATTAGTTGATAATTAATCTAACAAAAATTGGTAAATCACTTTAATTTAGGCATGTGATTACATTGTTAACTATAATTAAAGTTGGTTAGTTGGCACAAAAATAGTCAAGATGCAAATCAAGAGGAAACGAATTTGATGTTTCAGAAAAGTGTCATAATGAACAAGTAACTCACAAAGATTTTTTTTTGGGGGGGGGGGGGGTGGTTTCAGAAACTCACAAAGAGTTAAAGGGTAAGAAAAGTGGACCGACATCAACATTAACAACACCTTTATCCCGAACTAGTTGGGATCATCGGTTGATGAATCCCAAAGATACATAAAATAAAAGCAAGACTGATCGAGGGAAAAGAAATAAATATGTAAAAATAAATAAATAAAAATAAAAATATAGAGGGTAATTTAATGGAGAGAAGATTGGTGAAACACACTCATTTATGTCAAATAATATCTAGATTTGGTAGTAAATGCAAGAAGTTGCCAATCTAGGTAGATAAAAATTGATCCTCAATTGGAAAAATTGAAAATTGAAAAAAACAATTAACGTTGGAAAGCAACTATCGTATTGATAATCCAAAATTAATTGATAATTTAAACTAACAATAATTGATAAATCACTTTAATTTAGGCATGTGATTACATTGTAGACTATACAAATTAAAGTTAGTTGATTGGGACAAAAATAGTCAAGATGCAAATCATGAGGGAAAAAAAAATTGGTGTTTCAGAAAAGTGTTATAATGAACAAGTAACTCCCAAGGAGTTAAACGATAGAATGAACTGCAAAATCACTGAGAGAAAGTTCAAATATTAGGATCATCCATAACTCACGAGACACGAAGTCCATATCTCACAATTCAACCCCAAGCTATTAATCTTATGCACAAATACAGGTATTACTTCTATTTCTGGACATCTACTGAGTCCATGTTACATTTCTCACGCACGTACTTAGCATATGAACGAAAAGCAGTCCTAGCTTTGATACACCTTCTCAAACCCTATGTCGTCAGGACAAACCACCGCCTGTTATAACATCCACCCACCTCACCAATACCTCAGTGTCTGCCATTTGCATTGTAGGAGGATCCATCCTGAGGAACCCTGCAATTTGACACATATTCAATGGATTACTCTTTCCTGGTTCAAAAGCAAACATAGGCGCGGACAACTATCACTTTGAAGCGAGCAGTTTTAGCTTCTGTTAGCTTTTAGATGTAGAAATCAGCAGAATCATTTGAGAAATGCGAACCATCCTATAAGATGTCTAGGGATATCGGATTATCAAAATACGCGCTTTTAGGAAGACCGATTTTCGTGATGTATGAAGATGACGTACCTTTGGTCGGACTTACAAGAATGATCTACGAAAACTCCGGGCCTAATATCGACCTCGCACATCTCATGGTACTTGACCTTGGAATGACGGGAAATATATATGCCAATCATGATTAATGCCGTATTGTTAGTTGCCAAGTTATGCATCTTCAAAGGTAGGTATATACGAGTACAATTATGGAAAGATCTTACTGTTTTCAGGAGACGAGTGTTTTCCTCTTGCAGGACTCTGAGCTGAAGAAATTAAGCGACCGTTATGTTGCGTATACACAAAGTCCTAATTGCATGTCCTCGACTTATTAGAAACAATATAGATTGTGGAACGTATGTTCTGATGAACTTCTGAAAAATCTTTAATGACGTGATAGGCCTCTAAAATGTATGCCATATGCCGTAATTTATTCATTTTAAATCCTATTCGAAGACCAAAAGGTCGAGCATCAACATATTGTAATATGCAGATTCGACTCAATATGTAATTGTATGTTCTTGAATTGCTGATAATTAGTAAATGTTTGCCTTTCAGAGGACGAGGCTTTCTGTTTCACATAAATCATAGAACAAAATGATAAAATGAAGTGCAAGATACCGGCTTTGGATAATGTGTGTATGATTCAACTAGAAGACTTTGGGGAAGGTGCATCCTAGATGTTGCATCGATCCTCAAAGAGAAATGACGCTCAATATGGAGTCTGGATAGAGGAAACTTACGTTCCTTTTCAGCTGGTTTACATGCTCCGCAACGATGCGACTCTGTCAAATGCAACCGTTTGCTCAGTCAGAATAGGACAGTAATGAAGTTCATGTACATATATTGTGTTTGTACATGTCTTAAGTCATCTGTTCTAGAGTCTCAGAAAGATTCATATTGTTAAGACCAACTAATACTTGCACCGGGATAATCTTTTCGACTAAACCTTAAGAGGGAGAGGAAAATAACACCTCGAGAAAATATTTGTATAGATGAGGAGATTAATGCATTCTTGAGATTTTCGTCCGCACCAAATTCAAGAATAAATTAATCAGTAACATTCACCTTCTTGGAGCGGATGCGTTCGACACTGGTCTTCAGCTGTCGCTCGAGCTGTCTCAGCTCTTTCATGCCCAACATTGAAAGATCTTCTCCAGACAAGTGCCTGCATACATGAGCAGTACGCGTCTTACTTGGTCAATCGTGATCCTTTGCAAATTTTAAGCTTTCTCACTCCGCCATAAAAGAGCTCGCTTCCACCTACTTGATTTGTGCTTCCATAGTTTCAATCCCTCTTGTCAACTCGTGAATTTCAGCCCTCCAGAACTGTAGATATTGCATCAACAGACTTATAAGTACGTCCCCCTAGTAGAGTAACAAAGTATCGCTACGGACGATTTTTAGAGTTCATCTTGCTGTACCTTGTGAATTAATCTCCTTCCTCTGGCTGAATATCAAGGGATAGCTAAACTCAACTAGCTCGATTAATTAAGAACTGTAGGCCAAGATGTACTTTAATCGCTTAGCAGCAAAGTGTTGACCTATGCACGTACTTTGCAAATTATAATAAGATGGTAGCGAAACATCTATTTCAACTCTTTTTCTTTGAGAGATAATCATAGTGTAATAGGATGAAGTAGAACGTATTACAAGATTTCTACTTTCCTGAACTTGATTATGGAGAGTCCAAAAGGAGGGCGAGTAGAGATTTAGATTACATGGCAACAAATTGACTTTCATATTAAAGACAGAATAAAGGATAGATCTCAATCACCTCAATGCTTTGGCATCCCCGGTTGTGTGAAGATTGCGGGAGTCCTAGTTCGTCTCTGTACTTGACAATAGTCCTATCCATGCTGCGAATCCGCCCCATCAAAGTAGCAAAATGATTTTCATATAAATCCGTACACGTGCATATGGACGGAAAATAGAAAAGGTAGCTGATAACTAAATGGTTCAGTTATATCTGTGTGATTACTCGTGGCTGGCGAACTGGTAACATTTTCCAGAAGAAGAGAAGATGAGGAGCGCGATCTCGGCGTCGCAGAGGATGGAGAGCTCGAAAGCCTTCTTAAGAAGCCCGTTCCGCCTCTTGGAGAATGTCACTTGCCTGCTTGATGCCTTCTCTATTCTCTTCAGTTCTACTTTCCCTCTCCCCATTTTTTTTTTTTGGGACTGGAACTTGGTTTTTGATCAGACGAGACTCGAGATATCTTTCTTTCTTTGGATATGGTATTGTGGGAGTGGAAACTAATTGGGAGAAAAGAGAGTGTGTGGCGATGCAAGCTGGTGAATATGGTAAATATGAGCTGCCATTTCTACTTCACGTATAAATAAAGTCGGACAGCGCTGGAATATATGCATGGAGATTGGTCCATTTGATGGTGCGATGACCCAGGTGACACGACGCCAACATGTCTCCTTCGTCTCTTTTTCTTTAGGTTTGATTTGGACAACACCCCACGACATCGTCCTAAGCAACCAATAGTCTCTTCGACTTTGGTTCACATAACAATTTTGTCTTCCCTACCCTTGAAACCTCAGATCTCCAGGTCAGGATCTCCTGCCCTAGCGGCAGGGGTGCCCTGCACCCAGCACCGTTGGATCACCCCACCCTATATAAGGAGGATGATCCAACGGGAGGGATATGGCGGGATTTGCTCTTTGAATGTTGGTTATTATATTTCGAGTATGGTGATGTTTAAGTGTTCTCATAATGATGTTGATATGGTATCATCTTCAAATAATGGTAATTATGTAGTTATCAAGACATGACAAACAAAATTACTCTTGAAGAAATCACCGAAAGATTTTATGTTGTTGCGAGAAGAGAATGTTTGAGTTAAACATGTTTGACGACGCCACCATTTTTTTTTAATTTCTGAAATGTTGCATCTTCTCCCAAGTCGACACGTCAAGCTTAGCTCCAGGAGGGAGATTCTAGGAAAACCCATGAAAGGCCGACGCGTGTGGGTTGAGGTGACCCTTGCTCGGGGAGCAAAAATCAAAAGGTTCTTGAAAACCATCATGTCGGAGTTGAATAGAAAGGTGCAAACGAGCCTCCCCACTAAGTTCTAATCCTGCTTTTTTTAGCACACATGGTGACCCTCCACTTTGTTAATGGGGCTGTTACCTCTCGGCTCTCGGACATCGAACTCCCTTCTACAGGACATGACATGACTATGATGTAAGCCAACCTTCTGCCGGAGGTCCGAGGACTTGGCGGTGTTCCCAACAATGCAAGAGTGAACAAGAGAGCGATGGTGTCCTCACTTCCAGTTCAAATGTCTTCTGGCCTATTGCTTCTTGCCTGATGATTGACAAGGATGCCAAAGACGAAGGCAGTATGCCTCGGATGTGTTCGGGACAGGTGCCTCATCCTTAAGTATCCTGAACGTTTTGTACCACTTATGCAGTGCCACCTGCAGTGAGAGAGTTTACAAAAATAACATTGTCTTACGATTAGGTGGACAAACACAATGAATAAAAAGCAAATGCGATAAAAAGAAATCCAAATACAAGATTTATTCTAATTCATTCTTAAACTAAAGTTACATCATGGGGTTTTACTATAATTAGCACCTTTCACAACTCTATTATTACTCTCAATTACAGAAGGACGTATTTATGTATAAACGGCACAAGAAAACCTACGGACTGAGTTCTAAGCCACTCAGTGGCTATTCATGGGCCCAAACACAAACTTCTAAATACAATTGAAACCCTATAAAAATCCTCCGGAGGTTGCCTCCCGCTAGGGTGCCCCGAAATAATGCCCACTTATTTGGGAGCACAACCTCCGTACATTTCTATCAATGGAAAGTATGAACCACACTTCAACACATTTTTGGTTAAAATTCTCATTTCTTAGCTAGAATGCCAAGATCTATTCTTCAAAAATCATCTTTTAATCACACAACTAAGTTGAGACCAAATTATATAATTTTTATAGGCTGTGAACACAATAACAAATCCTCGGTAAAAACGTCACGGCATTGTCAATACATATCGGTCCACGCTTGAACATGTATCGGACACTTATAGCCACTCGAGCATGTAGAATCTTTTCCGGACAATGGCGAGCAAGCCGGTTTCATTTTCATCTCTCTAGTCCGAGCACGATCAATCCCTTGTCGAGACGTCATTTGCCCAGATTGATCAAATCATTCTCTTTCGTCCGTCATGCTCGAGCCGACATCATGAACCGATGCTTTCAATTTACATTGTCTTCTATCGACTTTTCCCCTTTCTTTCTTTGTGGGAGTTGATATGTAGGCAAGGAGCGATCGACACGTTCGATCTCTTCGCGGAGGAAAATTCAGGTGGCTCGTGGGAAAGCAACGCCACTTGCTGCGGAATCAAAGCACGGGTATCGACATGTCGTCCTTGTGGTTGTGGGGCAAAAGCTCTTTTCATGGAGAAACTTGTTCGTTCTATACATACTTTTATCTTTCCGTTGATTGGCCTATCCCTGTTACGGGATAAAGAAGGACATTGCCTTTGTCATGATCGTCTTGATTTTGTTCCCCACGATTTCACCCCCAGGGGACACGGAAACAACAGTCCTATATAACGAGGTATGGAGAAAGGAAGAATGCGACTTCTGTCCTGTTGGTTCTCTCTCCTCGTCTTTGTCAGGTCGGTCAATCCAGTCAAGCAGCAGGCCCTTTACACAACTATCCTCCCCAAATGATCTAACGTCACGTTCGAGAACTCGCCGTTTATCTAACGGGACTCGAAGCAAACCCTATATGATTTCATTTAATTCGTGACATTACGTTGTTCGGTAGGCCGAATAACATCATTCCCTAGCGCAAAATAAGCCCTCGTTTGTAGAACCAAGTTGACGGGGAGGCACGCACAGACATCTCTACTCTCTAGGCAGTAGGAGGATGTCGACCAATCAGGTATTAAGGCATGTGCTCGAACCTAACCACCCGGACCGGATCATCATGTTAACATAGAGATATTTCGAGAAAGAAATCGTATTTCTCTATTTTCTGTATATCTTTTTCATATTCTTTACAATGACATAGAGGTATATATATATGAAAGCATCCTAAAAAGTATATTCTATAATCTAGATCCACTAATCTAGCTAATTACAACCAATCCATATATTCTACAATTACAATATCTTACAATATCTTTTACAGCTCATTCTAACACTCCCTCTCAAGTTGATGCATAAATGTCGTGAATGCCCAACTTGCCAAATGAGTTGTAGAAGATCTTGCTTGATACCGCCTTCGTCAAAATATCAGCCGATTGATCTTCAGATCGAACAAACGGAAATTGAATCACATTGTTATCCAAGTTTTGCTTGATAAAATGACAATCCACTTCAATATGTTTGGTACGGTCATGTTGAACTGGGTTATGTGAGATGTCAATTGCTGCTTTATTGTCACAAAACAACTTCATCTCGTTCTCGGAGCAAATCTAATCTCTGACATCAACTTCTTAAGCCATAAGCGTTCACACACTCCTTTGGCCATTCCTCTAAATTCTGTCTTCGCCCTTGATAATGCCACCACCTTCTGTTTCTTGCTTCTCCAAGTAAGTAAATTTCCTCCCATGAAAGTAAAGTATCCTGATGTTGATCTCCGGTCATGGGCACTCTCGGCTCAGTCTGCATCAGTAAATCCTTCGATCTCAAGATGATCCCTTTTTAAGAATCTCAAACCTCGCCCTGGAGAAGACTTCAAGTAGCGAAGTATACGCATCACTGCATTCATGTGATCTTCACTCCGAGTATGCATGAATTGGCTAACAATACTCACCGCATATGCAATGTCAGGACGCGTATGCGATAAATAAATTAGTTTGCCAACTAACCTTTGATATCTTTATTTGTTCATTGGCACTTGATCAGGATACACCCCGAGTCTATGGTTCTGAATAATGGGTGTGTCTGCAGGTTTACAGTCCAACATTCCCACCTCTGCCAAAAGATCTAACACATACTTTCTCTGTGAGAGAAATATTCCCCCTGTCGATCTTGTACTTCAATTCCTAGGAAGTATTTCAACCCCCCATATTCTTCATCTCAAACTCCTCAGAAAGTTTCTTTTGGAGCTTAGATATTTCGGTCAAATCATCTCCAGTAGTAATCATATCATCAACATATATAATAAGCAATGTTACCTTCCCTTAATGTCATTTCAGAAATAATGTGTGGTCCGAGTCACTTTGGGAATATCCATATCTCCTCATTGCCAAAGTGAACCGGCGAAACCATGCTCGCGGAGATTGCTTCAGTCCATATAGGGATCTTTTCAACTTACACACCGCCTTAGGTTGTAAGGATGAATTATAGCCTGGTGGAACATCCATATAAATCTCTTCTTCAATATCACCATGAAGAAATGCATTCTTGACATCATACTGGTGTAATGGCCAGTCTAAATTGGCTGCAAGAGACAACAAGACCCGAACAGTATCAAGTTTAGTAACAGGAGAAAAAATCTCCTGATAATCAATTCCATAGGTTTGCGTATATCCCTTGGTTACCAGCCTTGCCTTGTATCTCTCAATGGATCAATCTGCTTTGTATTTGACAGAAAACACCCACTTACATCCCACAGTCTTCAATGGGCCTGATAATCTTTTGGTTGACACCCACTTTCTCATTTTTCTCCAAAGCATTCATCTCCTCCTCCATTGCTCGAACCCACTTAGGGTCTTTTAGAGCATCATGCACCCCTTTTGGAATATGAACGGCAGAAACATTTGATACAAACGCCTTCAATGGGCCTGATAATTTTTTGGTTGACACATAATTTGCAATGGGATATGCAGATCTCTTCTCTTCAGCGTCCGGCGAATATCTATTCGGAGGTTTGCCTCGATTATGCCTAGCAGGTAGTTTATATCCCACAGAAGTACTAGGTTCATCAAAGACACAAGAAGGAGTAGAAGAAATTACCTCAGGAATATTTTCAGGAGTTGAGCCAGGTACTGGAGAATGGGGAAGCTGTTCTTCATGGTTCCACTGAAGTTACGATGCCTCAGATGATGCCTCAAACGATGCCTCAAACAATGCCTCAGACGATGCGTCCTTTAATCTTTTAGATGATGAGTTAGATGAGACTATCTTCTAAGAATCAGAGGACGTTTCAAATGATACCTTCCTAACTTCCTGTTCAGATGATACCTTCCTAGCTCTCTCAGATGATATCTCCACGACTCCCTTAAGACCTCAGTCTCCTCCGGACAATATACTACCAGAAAACTCCCACCAATTCGCCCTTTCTATCTGTGTCTCCTCCTGAAAGGAAGAATTGGAGTCTAGATAAAAAGATTCAGCTTCAACAAATGTGACATCCATAGTCACATATGTTCGTCGGGTGGTAGGATCGTAGCAACGATACCCCTTTTGGTGTATACCATACCCCAAGAACAGGCATCACCGGCACAGGGATCAAGTTTTGTCCGTTGATTCTTCGGGATTTGAACAAATGCAACACACCCAAATACCCGAGGGGGAATGGTCAGAACTGACGGTAGAGCAACATATGTGGACAAGGTCTGTAGTGGTGTTCGGAAGTTCAACACTTTAGACGGCATCTGATTGAGGAGATGTACAGCCGTAGTTACAGCATTGTCCCAAAACCTTTAAGGCACATGCCTTTCAATCAACAGAGCTCGAGCTATCTCGAGGATCTATCTATTCTTTCTCTGCTGTCGCGACCCGTCCGAAATCGGACGCGGCTAATGGATTACCGATCGCGGGCCCCCACGCTGAAATGTGGATCGCGGGCCTTGGATCGGCGCGGGCCCTCCCAGGCCCATACCAAATCGCGGCGGGAGTGTCTTTTGAGGGATTCGACGATAAAAGTCGATCGCTTTCGACCTTAGTGTGGTCGTGGTGGTATGTGAAACTTGTGCATGCATTTGGAGTCGCCACCGGTCTTTCTTGGATGGTAGACCGGAAACCTTACTGACCGATTGGGAGAGATCGATCAATTCTGCGGAACCAGAGATTTTGGGTTCGGGGACTTGGTTACGTCGGTGTCATTACCAACGCCCTTTCGGTACCTAACGTGAGTGATTTTCCTAATTAAGATTTCATGCAGGCGCAATTTTGGGTGAGATAGGTTTGATTCGGGGTTTCATGCAGATTGGAAGACTATTCCTATCAATCACAATCAGTATAATGAAAGCGCAGTCAATTACATAAATGAATCATGTCGATGCATATCAATTTCAATCATTGGCCTCCTAGTATAGCCATAAGGGCTTAGGGGAGATGTGATTTAGGGCTAGGGGTAAAATGAGAAGATTTTGGGACAATTAGCCCAAAGGGCAAAATCGTCATTTTTTTGGAAGGTTTGGATACCTAATTACCCAAAATATTCCATGGCCAATTGATTGTGGCCATTTCCCATTTTTGAGAATTTTTTAGAATTTCTTGATTTTTCTTCAATTTTTGGAAGACGATTCGCCCAAAGGGCGAAATCGTCATTTTTAAGAAGGTTCGGGGTTCAAAACACCCGGGATGAGCCTTGGCCAGTTGATTGTGGCCATTTCTTATTTTTTGGGATTTTCCTGGATTTTTAGAAATTTTTTGGAAGACGGTTTGCCGGAAGGGCAAAACCGTCATTTCTGAAAAGATCGGGGGTTAAAAGACCCGAAACAGGTCGTGGCCAGTTGAATGTGGCCATTTTCTATTTTCTGGAATTTTTTATAATTTTTCTGAATTTTCCGAATTTTTTGAATTTTTTATGATTTTTTCATTTTTTATTGATTTTTTGATTATTTTATTATTTTTTATTATTTTCTGAATTTTTTAATATTTAAAAATATTTTCCGGGCCGGGTCAGACCCGGCCCACGCCTCTCGGGCGCCCGGCCCGACCCTAGGGGTCGACACCGGCCTAAAACGACACCGTTTTATTTTTTTAAACATTTTTCTATTGTTTACAATTTTTTTGATTTTTTATGTATTTTATTTAATTATCCAAAAATTCCCCGGATCGGACGGTCCACGTTGTGCCACGTGGCTTCGTCTCGTGCGTCCGATCTTCCACTAGATCGAGCGACCCACAGAGAGCCACGTGGCTCAATAATAGCCGTCGGATCAAAAATTAATTATTTTCCTTTTTTAGGAAAAAAACTCAAATCGGACGATCAGAAATCCGCCACGTGTCCAATCGTGGTGCGTCCGATCTTGGATAAGATCGGACGATGCACAGGAAGCCACTTGGCACCTTCTCGACCGTCGGATCGATTTTAATTAATTATCAGAAAATCATTTATTTTTATTCGAAAATCATTTTTTAATTTCCCAAAAATACAGGATCGCGACACGTGTCGCGATCCGGGCCGTCCGTTCGGTCTTGGTTTGCAAATAAGCGGACCGGTCCCACCCGGCTGACGTGGCGCCTACGTGACCGGCCACGTCAGCCGTTGACCGGTTGACTGGGCCACCGCCACCGGAGAAGACGACCGGCGACTCGCCGGAACAGTAATTATTCCGGCGAGGTCGCCGGAATTTTCGCCGGAAAAACGCAAACTATCCCGAAACCTCAAAATTTTTTGTCCAATTTGTAAAACTCGAATCCTCAGGGACTCAGCATCGAAACACGACCGAAACATGGCAATATACACGTCGGGAACGACCAAACCGGACCCTCCCCGAACCGGCGCCGGCGAGCTAATTTTCGCAGGATTTTTTTTGGTTTTAGCTCGATTCCATTAGTTCATAAATCGTCTAATGAAGGTTAGGAAGCTTACCTCAGGTCCCTTGAAGGTGCGGAAGTCGCGGGAATCCCCCAATCGAGCTCTCGGCTCGCCTAAAAATGGTGGACCTCCAGCCGTCGGTTTTCAACGAGGTTTGGTGCAAAACAAAGGCCACAAAGGGCTTAGAGTTGGATCTAAATGAGTCTTAAGATGAGACTTGCACACAAAGAAGCCGTGAAAGGCTTGGCCGAGAGCCCCAAAATGAAATGCTCATTGAAGCATTACGTCGAACACATGGTATGCACCGAGGAAAATGAGTTCGGGGGGGGGGGGAGATACCAACCTATTTAGAGCTCGCCGACGACCACGAGTGCTTGCCTGAGGATCCGTGAAGGTCGCTGAAGCTCCGGGGAAGTTTCTTCAGTCCGGTCTTTTTGCCAAAAAAAAGTCCCCCCTCTCTCGGCCGAACTCGGTTTTTATCCGAGAATCTCGCCGGTTCTCGTGGCCGACCGCCCGCCTCGGCACGTCCACCACCTCTGCCAAAGCCGAATATGCTCTGCCAAGTTGCTTCCCACGCTCGGCTGCCTCGTTTCCCTCCCGAAAAGCCGCCCCCCACGTTGCTCTGTTTTTCCACGTTCGGTGCGCATGGGTCTGCAACTTTGTTGCAGACCCGGTCGGACCGGGCCGGGTCGGTTCTGACCCGACCGGCCCGGTTCGACCAAATCACTCTAATTGGGCCCCAAATTGACCTATTTTCATGAAATTGATGGCATAATCGGATTCCTTGACATATTTTCTATCAAATAAGGGTATTTTCGTAAATCAATTGATTGAATTTTTGCGAAAACCCCAAATTGTCCCTAGGATCCGAAAATGAATTTCGACAAATTGAGGGGCCAAACGATCGAATTAATCAAAAATGAGCCCACCAATGGATTCCTCATGATGAAAACTATAGGGTAGAGGTGTTTAATTTTAATGGGTGTGCCCGTGTGAAATTTAATTTGAAGAATTGTAAAACCGGGGACTAAATTGGATAAAATTTGTGCAATTAAGCCCTTTTGGCTAAAATTGATCAAATTGGAGGGAAAATTGACCCAATTGCATTTCAATACTTTAGATTCCAATGTCATAGCTTATATAAACCGAGAATTGAAAATTAAATGACTCGAAAAGGATTTTTTAGGCCCGGTTCGGGATTAGGTTTGTGAAGGAACCCCATGAAAATATTAAAGAGAGAATTAAAATAAAATTTATGAATATTTTTGTGTAATTTTCTGACCACGAATGGTATTTTTCCTGATTTTTTGGGTATTTTAATAATTAAATGAATTCCAAAAAATATTAAAAAATTCAAAAAATATTTTTTGTTCAAAATTGGTTCCTAAGGCTAGGCTAAGGCTTCCAAAGTTGATTTTGCAATTTTTTGACCTTTTTTGCTATTTTTAATTAATTTTAGAGATAAAAAACTATAATAACGGATGGTCAAAAATCAGATGTCAACATCTGCGCCACACCATTCTGCTGAGGTGTTTAAGAGCAGGATGATTCGTGAATCATGCCATGTTGTTGAAAATACTCCGTAAGGTATTCATTCATATATTATTCACAATTATCACTTCTTAGCACTTGAATATGGCCACTAAATCGGGTCATAGTATGAAAATATCTAAATATATTGGCTACCTCATTCTTGCCTTTTATCAAGTAAAGCCATGTCATCCTAGTACAGTCATCAACGAATATCACAAACCATCTACAATCAGAAGCAACAGTAATAGGCGATGGGCCCCAAACGTCTGAATGAATCAAAGAGAAAGGAACTTCACTTTTATTCAAACTTATAGGAAACGAAACTCTGTGACTCTTAGCCAATATGTAAGTCTGACATTGTAAGTCTAAATCCTTCAAATTCAAAAAAAGATCAGGAAGTAACCGCTTCATATAACCAAATGACGGATGTCCCAATCGTCGATGCCAAAGCCATATCTGTTTCTCCCTACTGATGGATGTACTCCGAGTATTATTTGCACTCCCAAAACTGAAGTCATCCATGTAATACAGCCCCCCTCTCTTAGGACCACGCCCAATTATCTCATTCGTGAGAATATCCTGAAATAAACAAAATTGAGGATATATTATAACAGCACAATTCAAATCCTCAGTAACTTGTCCAACCGAAATTAATTTAGTCGATAAGGAGGGGACAAGCAAAGTGTTAGGAAGAGAAAAGGTAGGGGAGATCGCAGCAACTCCAGCCCCAGTCACCGGATAGGTGAATCCATTAGCATTTGAGATACCGTGTCGTCGTGGATCTGAGGTACGAACAAAGTCATCATGGGCAAAAGTCATATGATCCGTGGCTCCCGAATCAATGATCCAATCATTGCAATTGACCTGACTACGGCTAGCCAAATCAATTCCACGGTTACCTTCTGACGTCATATTCTGTGAGTCAATGTGAAGTGAGGACGGTTGAGGATACATCATCTGAGACGCAGAACACATCGTCTGAGGCTCAACAATCATTCGAAAAGCTTTCTCTTTTCCTATTGTTTGCTTTTGAGTCTGAAGCTCCTTCCACCAATTTGAATATACGTGAAGTTTGAAGCACGTCTCCTTGGTATGCTTCGAATTGCCACAATGTGAGCAACCTCCCATAGGAGAAGTTTTCTGGCGATGTGCTAAGCCAGGCCTTCCTCCTTCCTGCGCATTTCCAGGTTTAGCTATGTGCAGCAAGGAATTTGATTTGCTTTGGCATTCGCCCTATTCCCTCGAGATATCATGGCTGTCGAATCACGAACAGTGTCACTGTTCGTTAGCATCACAGTTTGTCTCATGTCTTCGCGTCGAACACGCGCGTAGGCTTGTTCAACCGTAGAAACGGCTGCATCTGCAAGACATCTGCTCTGACCTTGTCAAGACGATCATCCAGTCCATCAAGGAATATGTAAACCCGATCTTCTTGTATAGCCAAATTGTGTCTCGCAATGTCTTCGAGACATCGCATTGGGTTCGGACGACGAAAGTCGATCTCTCTCCACAACCCTTGAAGGTTGTTATAATACGCCTCAATCGGTCCTCCTCCTTGTCCCATCCGAGTCACTCGCCTCTTTAGGTCATAAATTTGAGAGGCATCCGTTCCATTAAAGAAGGTTGTTGCAACTGCATCCCAGACAGATTTCGCTGTTGGTAAGCATATGAAATTGTCAATCAACGCCGAATCCATGGAGTTGATAAGTCATCCTTTCACAGTCGAATCTTCGGTTTTCCACCTCCGAAAGCCGGGATCTGTAGGATGCGACTGAGGGAGGTCTCCATTGATATATCCCAGTTTGTCTTTGCCGGTGATATATGTGACGCCCTAGAAATCCGACTACGGTAAAGTGCTTGAATTCAATATAATAGTTTAATATCGAATTTCAGTCAATAAAATTATATCGGATCGAAAGGACTGAAGAGACGAAGTTTGGACGAATTTTGAAGTTCAGTCGGTTTAGATTTCGAAATTCCTAGTCGCCGCGAATTAGGATTTCAATCCTCGCGACCCGAGCCTAACCCCGACCGAGCCTAGCTTATGAAATTACCAAAAATACCCTTCATCTATTTTACCAAATTTCGTTCAGTCCCAATTTGTCAAAAGACCGTCTCGCCCTTGGATATTTGCACTAAAGGACAAATGCCTTAAAAGTCTTCTAGGTGGACCCCTTCCCTCCTTCAGCCGCCCACGTGCTCCCTCTCCCTTCTCACGTCTCTTTCTCTCATATGCTCTCTCTCTCTCTCTCTCTCTCTCTCTCTCTCTCTCTCTCTCTCTCTCTCTCTCTCTCTCTCTCTTTTCTTTGGTAGACGACACCCCTCCCCCGGCCGAACCATCCCTCTCCCGTTCGAGTTTTGGTGCGCCACCACCCACCATCTTCAACCACCACCTCCAGTCACCTCCTGCTGCCATCACCGAACCGTCCCCGACCATCGCTCGCCGCCGGAAGCCGCGAATCAGCCGCGAAACTCCAGCCCCTGTTTCGGACCGCCCCTGACCCGAGAGCTTCCGTTCGTCCTCCGGCCGTCCGCGATGTCGCCGCCGCCACCCACCACCTCAGCGACGTCCCTCTACCTTCCCTCGACATCCTCAAGCTAGTCCCACCGCCGATTAGCCACCGGAGCCGCCCGAAGCCACGGTGCCCTGTTTTAGGGCTCGGTTCGTGTTTTCTTCAGATCTGGCCGAACCGGCCGCCGTCGTCATTGACCGCCGCCACCATCGGACTCCCAAGACTCCCTTCCACCTTCCCTCAGCTCGGCGGAGCTCGCCGCCGCTCGTGGAGGCCGGAGAATCCCTCGGAGCTCGCCCCTGTTTTCTGCCGCGCGAGACCCCTGCCCCACTCGGTTCTGTTTGGTCGTCGTTCCACCGCTTCCGGCCGACGTCCGCCGCCTTTGGCCGGTCCCGTAGGTTGCCCTCGACCCCTAGGTGAGATCCCCGGCCTTGGCCGGCCTCGTCCCCTCCCGTGAGGCCGGGAATCGCCGGAAATTAGCTCGGAAACCCTGTTTTGACCGTTGGTCGGTTCTGTTTTAGGCCGCCGCTCCTCGCCGGAGCTTCACCGTCGCCGGCCGCCTGTCCCGGCGACCTTGCGAGACTTCGCTAAGGCATTCCCGAGATTTTAGGTTTTTGGCGGCCGCCGCCGCCGTTCGCCGTCGCCATCCGTTGAGACCGCCCGAGCTTAATTTGATAGTGAGTTGACCCTAAACCTTGGTTAGGGCGCTAATTGCGCTTAAGGTTAGCTGGTTGTGGAATTTAGGTACACGATCGGGCCGGTCTAAATAGAAATTGGGATTAGGATAAATGACCGATCGATTTGGTTAGCCGGATTGATTAAATTGTCTGTGGCTAATTGCTGTTAGATGATTATTGATTGGTTGATTGGGCAACGGATTGCCGCTGTTTGATCGCGAGCGAGCGATAGGCTAGAGACGAGCGAACGATCGACGACGTTTAAGTCGGATTGACTAATAAATAATTATTGTATGAATTTGAGCCTTTATGTGGCCTATTCGGACTTGTTGTTTGTGTTTGTGTTTGTGTTGATTGCCTCGTTTGATGGTTTGATGATTGGCTGGAATGACTGTTTGGCGTCGATCGTTGATTGGGGGTTAATCGCCCTGTGTGTGTTGACTAGTTGATAGTCTGTATTTGCATATGATCGTGTGCGAAGTCAAAATACATATTTTAGCACGAAAATGGCATTTGGCCAAGATTTTTACATGCCTGAGTGAGCATCCGGCCTTAACCAAAGATAATGAAATGGGTTGATTGCTGGATGTGGATTGTATGGTTATATGAGGAAAAATAATGAGGTTCCTGGCAAGTTCATGTTCTATGATTTGTACGGAACCATATGACTTGCCAGAAGCACGACAGCTCTGATCCGGTGTTAACTAGTACGGATGCAGAGTTGGTCGGATGCCGGTCGCAATGGAGGTTGGACCGACGCCCCGTATAGGGATGCCTACTTACTGGTGCCGTGCCAGACGCACTGGATACACCGCTTGTAGTAGCCGTTGCCGAGAGTAAAGGAACGTAGCCCGGTTCTGCCGGTAGAATGCTGGATCACACTGAGGTGTTAGATCGCGTTATTTGTGAGAGTCGAATCACGCCCTCTTTCGCGTAGATCCTCTCATGTGCCAGTGGCACGATCTTCGTTAATAAATGAATTGAATGCAATGTAACTTCGTACATGGGTAAGTATGAACGTATCCCGACTACGACGTTTGGAATGGGACGAGTGGAGTAGGAAGACGGAAGTTCATATTCGCTTGTGTTCGAGTTATTATTGTATTGTGTTCATTGTCTTGATGAATAACCTATGCATACTTGTGGATGTGATGCTGTGATTGAGTGACTGATTGACGTTGACTGTTGAGTCACGTCGAGCATTGCATTGTGTATGGCTGAAGGCTGCTAAGCTTGCATGTGGATGGTGGTTATATTGTTAACTGTGGATAGTTGCTATATGTGCCTGTGTGATCTGTGAGCTTCGGTTAGGATGCCCTGGGCGAATCGGTTTCCTAACCGAGCTTAGGCTTGATTCATTGAGATTTATTCTCACCCCGTCGTGGGATAACATTTTCAGGTCCCAAGTGGCGAAGTCTCGTGAACGCCAAGGATTGGCTGTTGGAGTAGTCTATTGAAGTAAGTGAGAAGTTGACATCACCTGACCAAGTGACCTTTTGAGGTTTTGTCTAGTCGCCCCGAAGTATGGGGTTGTGTACATTCGTTAGTATGAATAAGGTCTTGATTGGTTTGCTGGTATGTATGAATTGGGATTGTCATTTTGTGAATGTCGATTGTGACTGCCTACTTTTCTATCCCTGTTTGTTTATGCTGTCAGGGAGTTAGAACGTCTCCGCATGCGTAGTTAAGTGATAAGTCAATAGCGTGCCCGGGAAGCTATCTCTATGACCTCGTGGCGATTTGGCAAGGGATGTCGCGGGCTCGAGGGTCGGGGCGTGACAATATACATCTCGACAACCTGAGACCATAATCCATAGTTGGCTCCATCCAGTTTAATTGCGATCTGAGATGATGCCGAATCATTCTGCGGTGTTGATGTTGGAGGAGCGGCGTGGTTTTGAGTCAGAATTTGATTTAATCGAGTAGTCAGATTCTCCAAAAAGTTTTCGTGGTCGAATTCCCCCCTTGATTCTGGGTGGGAACCAATGATTCGGTAGGGTTCGGATCCGTCATGGATTCAAGGCAGACCATGAGAAAGATGAAGATGAAGTCGGCGTACAGTACTCCCAAGGACCAACCCTAGGGCTCTGATACCATGTTAACACAGAGAGATTTCGAGAAAGAAATCGTATTCATCTATTTTCTGTATATCTTCTTCATATTTTTTACAATGACATAAAGGTATATAAATACAAATAAAGAAAAGCATCCTAAAAGGTATATTCTATAATCTAAATCCACTAATCTAGCTAATTACAACCAATCCATATCTTCTACGATTACAATATCTTACAATATCTTTTTCAGCTCATTCTAACACATCATCTCAACACATATGGCTTTGAATAATAGATGAAGATGCTTAAGTTTAGCACGATGGGTCGATTTGCTTTGTCTAAAACTGGAACGAAGGAAAGAGAATGGAGAATTAGAATCATAAGTTCCCGTGAACAGCATCTACATATACGTCGAAAGAAACAAACTTGTTAATGATGAGAGCTCTCTCTCTCTCTCTCTCTCTCTCTCTCTCTCTCTCTCTCTCTCTCTCTCTCTCTCTCTCTCTCGATCACGAAAAAAGGACATTGTTGTAGTCGGCAAGAAATGACAAAACCAATCGCACCGACAATAATACAAGGAACCCCGCATATACTAATGGTATAGACAGTGCCAGAGATAATGAGAAAGGGAAACGTCAACCGCAAACCAAATTCCACAATACCCGTATGTCCAAATAATAAGAGAAGAGAACATCGGATCACTATAGCTAGCAGCAATTAACCGGTGTAGATGTGGACGCCGATGACGACGAGGAAGATGGCGACGAGGGCGAAGAAGATGATGGCGTGGACGATGATGGAGGCAGCGCTGGTCTGCATGTTGCCGAACTCGACCACCCGGTGGTGTCCCGGGATCTGGAACAGCAGCCCCGGGCTGAGCAGCACGAACAGCACCACCGCTATAATCACCGGTCCCCAATCCCCCATCCCTGAAACTCTAGAATGTTTAAGTCCCTGTGCCTGACTTCTCTGTGTGGTATTGGAGGGCGAAGTGAGGAGACAAAGAGAAGTGGAAGGTGACTTTGTTTTTTGAATTTTGAAGCGCATTGAGGGATATGGGAGACGTGGAGGCCTATCGGGAGGGACATGACAACTGCTGGCTGCCGGAACAAACGTGTCGCCCTTGCATCTTCTACGGTCCCGATTTCCTAAGGTCGCACCCACCACGATCACGGAACGCCATTAGCTCCTTGGTAACAACTATATTGGGCTCAGACTATCAGCCGACTTAGCCCAATGGACATGGAGGTCGGAGAAAAAACATGTTTTCTTCATCACTTATGTTACGAATTCTAGAGCTCATCAATGTAAATCGCGTGCAACGTATGTACTCGATCTTCTAGGAACTTACGGCTATGTTTGTTTCGAGAAAAAAAAGTGTCTTAGGAAAGTATTTTTTTTTTGTTGTTTGGCTAAAACCTGAATATGAACTGAAATTATTTTTCATCATTTGATTTTCTACATCATCGTTTGGTTGAAGATTGTTGATGTGATTTTTTTTTTGTAATTTGTTAAGAAATTTTTTTAATTTTTTTTATTCTTTTATGTTAATTCTTTTTGTTTTCTTTATTTTTCTACCAGTCACTGGCTACATACGAGGTTCAGCCTTGCCCTAACTGATGAGCTCGAGCCCTGCCTCACTAGATCCGAAAAGAGAAGGGAAAAAGAAGAAATTATTTTTCTCACCTTTGAAGGTGGTTTTTCCATTGATGGAAAATATTTTTCTTGACAAATTTATTTTTCGTGATCCGAATAACGGAAGATTCTTAAAACCTTTTCCTAAAAATTATTTTTCATGAAACGAACGAAGCATAAGCGTGTTATGTGACCACGCTATAAGTTTTGTGTTGTACGATGCCGCACTATAAATTTTCAAATTGGAAGCCGCTAGCCTAACAATCTGATAGTATTGTCATTATTTTTTACCTCACAATTTTTCAATTAATGAGTGTTGTATGCAAAACACGGAGTGATGGTGTGTGGATCTACGTAAGAAATAACTGACAGTATTGTCATACTGTGAGGAAAGCATTTCCCTTAAATTCACACGTCTCTCTCTTTTCGTTTGTTTTTTTCTTTTTCCTTAAAAAATGGAAGTATGTACCATGTTCGCCTAAATTGTTCAAACAAAACAAGAAAAGACACTGGAATTAAAAAAAATAAGATAGTTATTGAAGATTCAAATTCCTATATAAAAGGTAATACGTTTTAGACTTAATTTTTTGCATTTATGTCTCGTAATTGTTGGAAAATATGATCGGATTTGGATGAACAAAGGAATCAGACTCTGAGGCGTGAAAACACTTTCTTTAAGGAATTATTTGCCCCACGACGTTGCTAATGGTTACTGGCAAAGATCCTCCATGATACAATAGAGTCTCAAGCGAGATTATTAGATAGCAATTATAATAACTCTCCAAGAACTCTCTGAGAAACAATCAGAAAGGAATGCTGTATCTCTCGAGTTTTTGAACGAAAATTGAAAGTGAGGAATAGAAATAAAATGAACAGAACACTTGAATATATAATGAGAAATGAATACATATTTTCGCGTCCGAAAAGTGTTAATTCTCATGTAACTCTTCGTGTTCAAAACATTTTATTAAACACAGCTTTTTAGAATTTTCCGAAGACAAACTTCTGTATGAAAAATTGCAACTCTTCGTGTCTAATAACGGATAGTTCAGACACACCTCTTCATGTTTGAAATGTGTTAATATGTCTTGAATAGTTAATGGCTTAAGTTAAGAGCCTTGGGCCAACATTAGGGTTTAAAGGGTAATACTATAAATATTGCTCTTTGCTCAAACTGTCTGATTGAGAAGCTTACGTTGCCTCTTTTGTAATCCCTGATTCTTATAGTGGATTTTGCTTCTCCTCTCTCCCGTGGTTTTTCTCGCAAGGGTTTCCACGTAAATCTTGGTGTTCCGTTCTTCTCCCCTGTCTCAATTTCGTTCTAGTTTCCGCATTGTCGTAACAAAATGGTATATCCAATTACATCTTTTCATGTCTTAATCGATAGTTATTATCGAATAGACACAAGCACTCCAAAGGTCACAAGAGTGTTAGTTGGTAGTTATGTCCGAACAGACATAAACATTCCAAAAGATGTAATAGTGTCTTATATCCACGAACAGTCGCACTGTTCCAATGAGTCACGAAATTCATTTATAAAAGAGATTATATCGAAATAAAAAAAAATAAAATAAAAATAATTGTTGAATATAGTCAATTCCGCACGCGATCACGCAAGCGAGTGCGTCTAATAATCGCGTCAAAATCACGCAATCGCACGCGCACCCACACGCGGGTATAGTGGGGTGTAGCCCACTTGCCCATTTCTTTCTTTGAAAGACAATATTAGCCTTCTAACTAATAAAGTGAATTGCTCTCTACCTTTTATTCTATGTGGGATGTATAAAAGCCAATATTTTGTTTGTTTTAGAAACAAACTTCAACAATCCTCCACTTTGTTTATAAAACAAAACAACAAAATAAAATTTCTCAAAAAATACAGCCAACATTTCCATGAGATCAATATACCTACATAAAGGTCTCTTTCGAGTTAAACCTTTATTTAGTGCAAGTATCTCAAAACTCTATCAAAGTTACAAGTAGCTTGGCTTTAAACTTGTTACTCCAAAGAATAGAATCGGACATACTGCACATGCACTAACCTCTTGTTTCAGCGAGAAGTTCATAATTACTCAGCACTATTATGCCCTTGTGCTTGTTCTTGTTTCATGAGTTCTCTAGAAAGTAACCCCAACTTTCGTAAGAAGCGGCACCACTTCTAAACTCATATAAGTGAAGTATTACCACGTGTTTCTGTTACTAATAAACACGCAACTAAAACGTATTACACTTCATTAAGAGTATAACTCAATCTCTAAAACGTAATAGACGATACTGACTTCTCATGTCCGAGCTAGTGTCAGCATCAAACAATCACTTTCAGTAACTTGTTTTTACCCATTAAACCTTATAACTAGTGATGTGCTAGTATCAGGTCGGGTTACCATTACTGGTGATTTTAATTAAAGGGTTTCAGCCCCATTTCTCCTGAGGACACCTTTACCACATCTCTTGGAAGAGCCTTTGTAAAGGGATCAGCTAGATTCTTGCTTGACCTCATGTAAACAATTGTTATGGTACCATCTTGAATCAATTGTTTCATGTATTCATGTCTTAGACTGATGTGTCTAGACTTACTATTAAAAATGCTACTATAAGCCTTTGCGAGAGTAGCTTGGCTATCATAGTGAATAGAAATAGGAGGCATAGGACTAGGCCATAATTTGATGTCCATCAACAAATTTCTAATCCATTCAGCCTCTTTTCCACTTGCTGCTAAAGCAATAAATTCGGATTCCATAATTGAGTGAATTATGCATGTTTGTTTCTTGCTCGCCCAAGAAACAGTACATCCACCTAACATGAAGATCCATCCAGAAGTAGAATGTTTATCTCCCACACTAGAAATCTAACTAGCATTAGGATATCCTTCTAATACAGCCGGATAATTATTATAGAACAATCCCAAATTTTTGGTCCTCTTAAGATAACCAAAAACTCTGGTAATGGCTTTATAATGTTTTGTACTTGGATTACTAGTGTATCTACTCAACTTACACACTGAAAAGGCAATATCAGGTCTAGTACAATGCATCGCATACATTAAAGACCCTATAGCACTCGCATATTCTAGTTGTGCTACTGCTCTATCAGTATTATAATTTAATTTCACACTGGTATCATAAGGAGTACTCATTTCTTTGAAGCCAAAATGTTTAAATTTATCTAACATTTTCTCAACATAATGACATTGGCTCAAAGAATAACCCTCACTATGCCTTTTAACTTTAATACCTAAGATAGAATCTACTTCGCCCAAATCTTTCATTTTAAAATTTGAAGTTAGATACTTCTTAGTCTCAATGACTCCAGTCATATTAGTTCCAAAGATAAGCTTATCATCAACATATAAGCAGACTAAAACTCCATAATCTTTAGTGAATTTAGAATCAATACACTAATCAGTGCTATTATGCTTGAAACCATTAGACAATATGACTGAATCAAATTTCTCATGCCATTGCTTCGGTACTTGCTTAAGCCCGTAAAGAGATTTGACTAATTTACATACTTTCCTATCATTTTCAAGAAGAACAAAACCCTCTGGTTGTTCCATGTAAATTTCCTCATTTAAATCTCCATTTAAGAATGCTGTCTTGACATCCATTTGATGAACGCAAAGATCATAAATGGATGCTAAAGCAAAAAGAATTCGAATAGATGTTATACGTGCTACAGGAGCATAAGTATCAAAATAATCTATTCCTTCTTTTTGTCTATAACCATTGGCCACAAGTCTTGCTTTAAAAGCTTTGATGGAACCATCAGAATTGTATTTTCTCCTGAAAACCCATTTGCACCAAATAGGTTTAGATCCTTTACGTAAGTCTGCTAATACCCAAGTATTATTGAACATAATTGAGTCCATTTCGTCATCTATTGCTTCTTTCCAAAAGGAAGCATCTCTAGAAGACATAGGATCACTAAAACTTTTAGGATCGTCTTCTATACTTAATATTAATGGGTATTTACTTACCACGTTATTATCTCTGTCTCCTTCAACAAGAAAAACATGAGTAATAAAGTCGGGACCAAAATCTTTCACTTTTCTTGCTCTAGTGCTTCTCCTAATTTCAGTCATGCCTTTAGAATCATTTATTGTTTTCTCATGAGAATCTACGTGTGTTTCTATGGATTCTGAATTATTCATATCTTGCGTTTGAGCATTATTTTCAATAATTTCAAAATTCGTAGAACATTTTTTTTCTCAAAGAATTCAATATCTCTTGATTCTACAACAACATTTGACTCTAAATCAAGAAGCCTATAAGCTTTACTGTTCTCAGCATATCCAATAAAAGCACTTCTGATGGCTCTAGGACCAAGTTTCGTTCTTTTAGGGTCAGGAACTCTGTAGTATGCCAAACACCCCCACACTTTAAGATATGACAGATTTGATTTTCTACCTTTCCACAATTCATAAGTTCTAAATGCGTCTAATAATCGCGTTAAAATCGCGCAATCACACACGCACCCGCACGCGGGTATAGTGGGGTGTAGCCCACTTGCCCATTTCTTTCTTTGAAAGATAATATTAACATTCTAACTAATAAAGTGAATTGCTCTCTACCTTTTATTTTATGTGGGATGTATAAAAGGAAATATTTTGTTTGTTTTAGAAACAAACTTCAACAGTAATTACATGGAAAGTTATCTCGGCGTACAAATATTTCTGTAAACTTTCTATATAGATATATTTTATCATTGAGTCTTCATAGGGTTCTATAATAGTTATTCCCATGCGTACTCGCAAGACACTAAGGCCACGTTTGGTCATCAGGATATAAGCTAGGATACGATATGTTTTTATCATATCATGTGTTTAGCAAGCTGTCTAGGATAGGATATATGGAGGATACGGTGGATATAGTCAAGATAAAATAATCCCTAGGGAGGGAGTGGGCTATATTTTTCTCATAAGCACCACCTTTCCTCCACGTTAGGCTGCCTCTCTGCCGCGTCGGGCCCCCTCTCTGGTGATGCCAAGCTAGGGTCTCCGACTGCAAAGTTGGATATCTCCACGACTTCATTCTCTAATCGATTGTTTGGCATTACATGAGATCACGTTCTTTATTCTTTAATCGTTTGAACCTTTCCAACATTTGAAAGAGGTCTCGACATGTTAAGAAGAACTCGAGGTTGATCATCAACTTTCGAAAGGGGTCTTAACATTCGAAAGGGCTCTCCTGTATGACCTGCTAGAGTGCATCTTCAACTTGCGAAAAGAACCCGAATAATTAGATTGTTCAACACATGTTTACTCACTCGACAAGACAGCAAGCAATGCCAACAGGTCATTCTCAAAGGATTCGATTCCAAATCAAGACCCTCAATTCCATGAGGTCTGCTCCATCGATATTGTGCCCAAATTTAGAGGGCACAACCTCTACTCTAGAATAACTCGCTCATTAGAACTCATTATTAAATAAGTTCTAAAGTTTAAGCAAAATAGAGTCGATCTCAGCCATGCATTGCCTCTATTTATTCGACTTTAAATATGTAGTTCACCAAATAATATATAAGATATGACAAAATTCTTAAATTTCTTATCCTATCATATTCCGTCCGGAATTAGAAATTCGGACGACAAAACGCAGCTTAAGGCTTAAGTACAACATCTCTTTAGTGAGATATGCTATATAATCCTTCGTGTTTGAGTAAATGTTAGGAACACGTTGACCATTTATGGTAATGTGTGTATATTTGCGAACTGCTCCTTGACTAAATTTTAATGCAAAAGGAACATTTTTTTTTTACTATCGTTATGTAACTTCAGACACTGAATATTTTTGCATTTTTTTCAAAATCCTTTTCACGCATTATTGCGGGGCACAGCATCCAGCGAAATTGGTATTCGGTGGGTCTCGTTACAAAGGAAAGAATAATTGGATGACCATCAAGTCACCTAACGAATCCAATTCTAATTCGAAGATGACACCGAAATTTGGAAATGATTTCTCGAAGAAAATGCATTCTATATTCCTACGCCGCAAGTCATGCGCATGCGCAATTGAATTTGAGCAGGCCACCGGAGACCTCGCAATTGCACTGCGCAATGATTGGTTATTACTATCTTAAACAACCATTAAACTTACTTAGGCTCCGCAGGAAAATGTTTTTCATATTTTTCGGTATTTGATTTACGAAAATAAGCTAATCAAGAAAAATACTTTTTACACGCGAAAAAAATTCCTTCAAAAGTGGGAAAAGTATTTTCCTCTTTTTCATGTGCATTCTTTTTTATTTTATCTTTATTTTTATGAAAATGTTTTTTTTCTCTTTATTCTTTCTTCTTCGGCCGATCCCCAACCATGGAGATAGCTGGTGATCGATAGCGAGATCAAGCTCACGTCGACCTCGAGTGAGGCCGAGCCTTGGTAGATCTGACTGTTGGGGTGTGGTTCATACTTCCCATCGACAGGAAAGCACGTGGATCCTAACGCTTTCAATTCGTTTAATGGCTTTTATAGTTAAGCTCATATTTTTCATTGATAGTTTAGGCTTGGGCCCTTGAATTATTACTGCTACATACATTCTTTCTCGTTTGTAATTGAGTGATGTAATAAAATGTGCGATGTACTAATTATAATGAAATCATCTATTAGATGTAGACCTAATTTAAAGGTGAATCACGATAAACCGCGTATCGATTTTTCTTTTATCATTTTTATGCTTTTATTCCGTTTGTGATTTGTGTGTCGAATCTTAGCATCGACGAGGCTTGATGCTTGCCGATCGGCGAGGCTCGAGACTTCACCTCGCTTGGGGCCAAAGAAGGAGGAAAATGAAAAAGAAAAAGGAAAAATAATTAAAAAATTGATTTAAAAAAAAGAAAAATAGGAAAGATAAAATAAAAAATTATTAAAATGATGCACAGAGGAAAATCAAATCGAATGTTTCATACCACACGACAGAAAATATTTTCTAGGTCATTTGTAAATTTTAGCCAAACATAAAAAATATCGTTTTAGAAAATAACTTGTTGGAAAATATTTTCCAGAAATGTCACATAAGGCTCTGTTTGTTTGCGAAAAAATGAATAGTTAAATTTTTTTTCTTAAAAATGATGGCTTATATCTTTTACAAAAATTAACTAATAAAAGAAAGTTCATCTTCAGCGAATGTATTTATATATAAATGTTTGTCAATAATAAAAATATTTTTAAATAATTATTTATTTTAAGCTATACAAGAGATTATTTTTTAAAATTTTTAAAAATTATTTATTTTTTGCGAAATAATCGGGCCATTACAATCTCAATTTCTCTCCCTGTGGCGAGGATTGTTCTAGACTAGACATATTTTAGCTGTTCATAGACGGCGTGGAGAATTTCTACTCTAGCCTCCTTATCTCAATAGCATGCGTGATCTGAATAAGCACGGAATCTAGATTTTTTTTAAATTGTTTTTAATCTTTTTTAATCATTGGCGGACTATCCATTTTAAATTTATTCATTATATTTTTTTAGTATCGTTGTACTTTACACAAGGCCGACTCTATTGAGACGATCTTTCTTTTAGCTGGTGTTCTGTTGAAATTCCAATCATATAAGTTCGAACTTACGCACTAAGGATTATCGATTTTAGGATGAGTTGATTTTTGTTCTACAAATTTTGATATTTAATTATTCTATCAGTTCTCATCATGCTTAGTATGGTTTTTTTTTTTAGGATTAAGCATAGAAATATTTCATTGGAGAGCCAAATAATTCCTAAAAAAAATTAAATTTGATGGCATGTGAGACTTTGTGGAGTCGCAGCCAACCATTATAAATGCTTAAGCTTTTAGATGAATAGATGATTTAATATTTAATTAGTCTATTGTGATCGACTAATTCAATCAAGGTTTCGAGTGAGTCCAAGAACTGATCATATTTTTTTTTTCTTGTCAATTCCATACAAGACTACAAGTGTTGTTACATAATCTAAGCTACTACACATGAGCGAGAGGCGTTGGGTGTTACTAAGAGAAGTGAGAGTGAGAGGAGTGGGCGATGAGCATGTGCGACTGAGTTTGAGTGAGAAAAGGAATGAGGATTTGGAATTTGAAAATTTAGAATGATAAGAATTAAATAAAACCGGTGCAATCCGGATGAATGGGTCCACACATGGAACTGAAAATCGTATCGATATCCACCTGTTCCAAAATTTAGAAATCGAGAATCATTCAGCCAATTCGGTCCAGTTTTCGAGTTGAGTTCGGTTCTTTTGCTCACTTCTAGAACAAATAAAATTTTTCATACGATCATGTTGTCGTGCGAAAACAAACCTATGAAAAATCAAATTCAATCGGAGAAGTAAAATGTGGAGAAATGCCCTTGCTCTCTCCATCTTTTTCCTTCTTGATAGAAAAAGACGTCGTCAAAAAAAAATTCAACCAACCAACGAAAAGGAAAGAAAAAAAAAAAAAAGGCCAGTTGAAATCTGTTTATCCGATAAAAGAGCATCGACCTGGTTCAACCGAAATTCGAAGCGCGTTTAAGGACCTCACAATCCTCGAAGCTCGGAATTCCCCCCTCGTCGTTTTTGTGTTTTTCTTTGGCCAGCGAAATTCCCCCCATTACTGTTGGAGGAGCTTTGTCTAGTAATTAAAAAAACAAAACGGTGACGTGGCCGTTTCTCATTGGTTCTCTTCCAATAGAATCGAAATTTCACTGTCCCTCCGCGCAATCCTTCTTTAGGTCTCCGCTTCTCTCCGGTCGCTCATTTTCCCGGGAAATCAAAAGTTTCGATCGGAATTATCGTCCAAAACTTTTCCGGGAAAAATTCTCATTCCTCACCAATTCCGGTCTCCTCTGGGAAACTGAGTTCCCTCTTCCCTCGTTCGCGCGAGCAGGAGACGGGCGGCGGTATTATCCTTCTTTTTTTTTTTTTCCTTTCTGGGCGATTGAGCTTCATGCCTCGCTCGTATTCATAGTTGATTAGGTTTGAGATTTGAATCTTCGGTTCACCCGATTTTTGTTGCCGGAGAAACTGATATCGTTTCCTATTCAATTTGAATTTCTTTTGTCGAGTTTGCCGAGTGGCCTTGGAAAAAACCTCAGATGTTTGCAGAATTTACGTGTTAGTTTCTACGATTTTGTTGTTTTGTGGAGATTGACCGTGCTTTCTTGCGGGAATTTTCTGGAGGAGGATAGGGAGGAGGAGGATTGGTGTGGATAATCGTTGAAGATGGCTAGTCAAAGCGGTTCATCGAGGAGAAGCTTGTCGCTGTCGAACTCGTCAAAGGGGAAGAAGAAAGCTTCCGAAAATGGAGGAGGAGGATTCAACGCCTCTCGGAAATCTCTTTCATCTTCTCGTTCCATGTACTTTCAATCATCCTTCCTATGATTCTTCTGTTTTGCAGCTTAGTTTTTCTCGTGTTTTATATTCGGTCAGCTTATAATGCAGTTGAGTTTCGGTTCTTGTATACGCCAGCATACGGATTGATAATACTATGAATTCATATTGAAAATCCATTGGTCTGAAAATCCGGACTCAAGGCATTTCGTCCTTGTGGTTCTGTTGCTGCCTCATTCCGGTTGAGAGAGTTAAATTTGTGATTGTTCCAGTTTCGGTCCGTGCTTTGTAAGGTGGGCATATCTACCTTTGGAAATTGCGGTATAGAAATACTCTGAGCTACAAATCCTCCGGGTCAGAAACTTCTGTGCTAGTTTATGCCACAATTTTGTCAAATTTCCAGTTTGTTCTGAAGTTTCTATTTCCTATAAGAAAATAGAAGTGCAGCACCACCTTCTCCTGGAATTTTGGACGATCCTTTATACAGGATCACTTTTTTCTGTTTCACTTAAAACAAGAAAGAGCCAATATATCTCTGCAGCCGAATTGAAAAGGCAAGGAGAAGGCTTTCCAGGTGTGGAGGTCTTTCTGCATTGACAAAATTCAGCTAAGTCGAAAAAGAGATTGTTGAATCAAAATAATTCCCTTTAAAGTTCTATTTCTGTCAGAGTTTGCTCCTAAATTATGTTTCTTTTTGGTAACTTTAGCCGTAGTTGTTGCATAATCAATTGATGTGGAAGGTCCTTTGACTCAAGGGGCATTATCATTACCATTATTTTTACTTTTTCCTATTTTCTCCCAATCATTAGATACATCATTTCCTGGCCTTTTGTTTTTGCACGTTAACATATGCATGCAAAAATAGAAAATGTTGATAAGAGCTGTTTTTGTTTGTTCAGAGAATGCATCAAGGGATTTTATTTATTTATTTATTTTTATTTTTTGGGGGGTTACTGTTGGGATAGGATCAGGCGTGTGTAAGGACTCTCTCGTTCTCTACTCATGAATGTTCATCTGTGCGTGTGTATACAAGTGCGTTTGTGCCTACGTCTGCACCATTTTAATGTGGCTATAATGAGGAAAATTTTCTCCTCCATATCTACAGATTTTGAGGCTAAAATCAAATTTTAATTTCCTAGAACTGTATCTGATCTTGTTTGGTTCCAGGGGATTAACTGGAGAGCGCACTGTGAAGAAACTGAGGCTGTCAAAGGCCCTAACAGTACCTGAAAGTACAAACCTTTATGAGGCTTGTCGCAGGATGGCAGCTCGCAGAGTTGATGCTTTGCTGCTAACTGATTCCAATGCTCTACTCTGTGGTATTCTTACCGACAAGGTTTGATGTTTGTAACTAGTGACTTCATTCTTGTGCTTAACACCGTTCCTGATTTAAGACCACTATTGCCTTTGTTTGCTGAAGGATATAACAACAAGAGTCATAGCCCGGGAGTTGAATCTTGAGGAAACACCAGTTTCTAAAGTAATGACTAGGAACCCGACATTCGTTCTCTCCGACACCCTAGCAGTTGAGGCACTTCAGAAGATGGTGCAAGGTTAACGACAATCAAATGAACAAATGCTGTCTACTTTAGCCTTTTTTTTTGGGTGGGGGGGGGGGGTTCAAAAGTCTACTTTAGTTTGAATATTGCTTTATGTGTTGAAATAAGGCTATGGTCCTGATATTTCTGGCTGCAGGAAAGTTTAGACATTTGCCTGTTGTGGAGAATGGGGAGGTCATTGCTTTACTCGACATAGCCAAATGCTTATACGATGCTATTGCTCGTTTGGAGAGAGCTGCTGAAAAGGGAAAAGCAATTGCTGCCGCTGTAGAAGGTGTTGAAAAAAATTGGGGGACATCCATCTCTGGTTAGTGCTGAATTGTCTTTGTTTCTTTCCTACTTGCTTTGTCTGAATATATTGTGTACAACACAGGTCCCAATACATTCATTGAGACGCTCAGAGAGCGAATGTTTAGGCCCTCTCTGTCCACAATCATTCCAGAGAATTCAAAGTAGGTAATATCTCCTTTTGCATTTTCAATTGAATATCACCTTCATCTATCGGACTATGGTGTATTGAAAGCTTAAACTTCTTCTAATGGATGTTGGCATTTTTCAGATTGGTAACAGTTTCACCAACAGATACAGTCTTAGAAGCAGCAAAAAAGATGCTTGAATCCCGATTAAACTCAGCGGTTGTGACTGTAGAAAATAAACCAAGGGGAATTCTAACGTGAGTTGGTTTTGTTTTAAACTCTTCTTTTCCAAGAAATAGAAAGGAAGTGACTTTTACCAACTTATGCTTCAGTTCGATTGAAGAGTTATCTTGTAATATTTCCAACACAATGATGACTCTTATGGGAATAAATTTTGTGTTTCTTTCAGTTCAAAAGATATATTGATGCGAGTAATAGCTCAAAGTCTTCCTCCAGATTCCACTCCTGTGGAGAAGGTATTTGTTTTGTTGAAATGGGAGAGTGCATTCTCAAACGATTTGACTAATTAAGTTCTTCATCTATTTGAGACCTGTTCTCTGTGATGTAGCTTGGAAAAGTGTAATACTTTACTCGTATGTATGGAAGAGCTCAAATTGATATGTATTGGGACTCGTATGTGCTTAACTGCTGTTATAGTATACCTTTTTGATTGCAGGTCATGACTCCAAATCCAGAATGCGGATCAGTTGACACTCCTATTGTTGATGCTTTACACACCATGCACGACGGAAAATTTTTACACCTTCCAGTTGTAGATAGAGGTGATTGACATTGAATTAGGAGTCAGCAGTTGCTTGTTGGTTTAGTTGGATAATTCATTATTTCTAATGAAATGATTGATTGGAACAGAGGGAAATATTGTCACCGTGGTGGATGTCATTCACATAACTCATGCTGCTGTTGCCACGGTGAGTTGAATTTCTAGCTAGGGTGTACACTTCTTGCCTTTTGCATCAAGCTTTAACTCGATATGGCATAGGCCTGCAATGCACTGTAATCAGATTGCAGTATGCCATATTACTTTTATCTGCTGCAACTTCTTGGCTTTAGGATTGTCTTTCAGTTGGTTCCTATTCCATAGAACTTCATGGATTAGAATTTTTACTCCCTGATAAGCATCATGTTAGTGTTGGGGCTTTTCATTGGTTATTTGTTCTGTGTTGGAGTCAGACTTAGGGATCCTGAGAAAATGACCCCTTCTCTTTGATGTGTCCTTTTTCTCTTACTAAGATCTTTCACAAGGCTTATTCCACATTCTGTTTTTTACTTGCTAGTCTTTCAAGTTGTAAAGCTTTTGTCTTCTTGACTAGGTTGGAAGCTCTGCTGGAATCAATAATGAGGCTGCAAACACAATGATGCAGAAGTTTTGGGATACTGCTATGGCTGCTAGTCCAACAGATGATGATGAAGAAACTAGAAGGTAATAAGATATGCCCGACTTTTTTGACGAGATCCTTTTTCACGGGGAAGTTTCTATGGCCTGCTTTTGCAACTGCTGTTTACTTACCCCACCTAGTGACATCACAGTGAAGGTTCCATGAAGTTAACTTCCGAAGGAGGAGATGCTGGGAGATCATTATCCTATTCATCAAGCCAACCAAATTCATTTTCCTTTAAGATTGAAGATAAGAAGGGGCGGATGCATAGATTTTCTTGTGGTAAATACTTCCATCTTGCTTATGAACTTAGCTTTTGTGGGAAATTACTGCGATTTTTCCCTTCTTTTTCCTTAATGTGGTGTATTTGCCATTAATCCGTATGATGGTGCGTCCTATTGGTTTAGAAGAAGTACTCACCGGGAAATTTTAACCACCATAGTATATTTTGAAGTGATAGTCCTGGCGTGTATGGGAAAATCCCTGATGACATTGTGCCGCCTGATTTTTTCTTCAATAAAAAGTTTAATGCAGCATATTTATGTCATTTTAGAAGAACTGCTTTTCATGGTTGTTTTAAGTATTACTTTTCATGGCTGTGAGTACTAACTTTTGGAAGTCTTTATACATATGAGACATTCAAGAGGATGGATACTTCCAGGATTTACTAATTTCCATCAGTGATGAATGTTCTAATGCAAAAATTCTCTCCCGACATAAGACGTAGTGCTATGTCCAATTGGCTTTTCCCTTTGTTTCATGTTGTTTGAGATCAGATACTCAAAGGATGACAGATGTTATAACATCAATTGTCCAAAGAGTAGGTGATGATATCGACAGAAACAATCTACCTCAGATTCTGGTATGTCCAGTGTGACAATTTCCATGTCATCTCAACTTGTAATTTCTGCATCATTTTTTGCTAATTCATGGCGCATTGGCAGTATGAAGATGAAGACTGTGATAAGGTCGTCCTTGCATCAGACGGTGATCTCACGGCGGCAGTTGACCATGCAAGGTCAGCTGGTTGGAAGGTCAGCTGCTTTGTATATCTGTTCATTCTACTCTAAAAAAGTATAGATCGACCATTTTATCTGGAGCACAAGAACTCTCTGCGAACTGTCCTCGCTCATTAATGGAAATCCTCTCTCTTTCTATATATAATAGATCAACCATTTAATCCTGACATCTTTTGGTGGAACACTTAATCGTAATCTGATCAGATGATTATTCAAATTAGGGCTGCATAGAGTTTGATTGCTTATTCCGTCCTGTTGTAGGGTTTGAGATTGCATCTAGATTATTCCGGAACAGCCAAGAGAAGTAGAGGTGCGATTGGTGGTGACATGGCTTACGCCCAAGCAGATGCTTGGGCTTCTGCATACAGTGCCGTTGCAGCCGGGGCTGCTCTTGTTGCTGGGTTGGGAGTGTTGGCATACTTGAAAAGAGTTGGTAACTAAATTTCCATATAGATTCCCGATTGCAAGGAACCTAAGGAAGTGGCAAATGGAAGACGAAATCCTAACATTAATTCTTGGGTGGTATTATTGCTCTTAATCATATATATTCTGGGGACTCTAAGCCGAAGGGGAAGAAAAGTTCTTGGCACTTGCTGTAATTGTAAAGTTGTGCTATGACACATTTGTTTCCCCAGGTTTCGCAGTTCCTGAACTCCAGGAAGTTTTGGCTGGTCGATATTTTGTGTCACTCGAAATAAAATGGAGGGCTGCTGGTTCGAAAATGAGTAGTAATTGATTTTTCGCTTCTTGGGTTTAGGCAGTATTGTATGTGGTGTGGTGAGTAAATGCCACAGGACTATGTAAACAATCTTTGCTTTGTATGCAATCCATTTGACTATACCCTGCAAGAATTTTGGCGACATTGGATATTAGACGCTGCTTTGTCTATCATCTTTGTGTGGTCTTTCTTTCTTCCCTTTGCCTTTATCCACATATTAAGACACATTATCATGGCAAGATGAGTTTGGATTAGTCTTTCTGGTGGGTATCCTTAGCCCGGCATGCCTTGCACGGTCATTAATTATCGTGGTTTGTCAAATATAAGTGACGTAAATAAAGGAAAAATCGCATGAATTCTTGGGCGTTCCAATTTTTCCCCCAATTGTAATAAGGTTTAAACTTGCAATCAGCATCGAAACATCCCAACCTGGACCCCATCCCATCCCACCCCGCCCCACCCCGCTGGTGGAATGACCGGGACAATTGAGGAATTGGATTGTTCCGGCATCGCTGCGGGGGATTTGTTTCCTGTCCTGGAAAGATTCAAGAGGCTCCTGTACATTGGCGCTGACACCAACCGAACACGGAAGGCCCATGTCAATGTGGGTGAAATGCCGACCCCGAGATCTGGGCCTCGAGGCCCGTATCATCACGTGGGTCCGGTCCCACAACCGATCTCAATTTCCATTCCGGTCCCTCATCGTCGGTGAGAGCCGAGAGGGACTCCCACTAAGTACAAGTGCGTAAATATTGGCACCGTCACTCTTTTTGGGTTTCGGCTTCTCTCTCTCTTTCTTTCTTTCTTTTCTCCTTTTCCTTTAGCAGAAGCTGTCTACGACCATCTTACCTTGAAATAGGGCTCAGTAACCCGTACGAAATTATACTTTTCCCCTTAAAAAAAAAAAAGCG
Source organism: Rhodomyrtus psidioides (assembly GCA_021437785.1). NCBI lineage: Eukaryota > Viridiplantae > Streptophyta > Magnoliopsida > Myrtales > Myrtaceae > Rhodomyrtus > Rhodomyrtus psidioides. The sequence continues at coordinate 2,793,271 of JAILYB010000059.1, read as the reverse complement.
AGTGTTTTCTTGTCATCGACATCATCATTACCTCCTCAAATCTGAGACAAATATGGAGTCTTTCAAATATTGGGGATCTAAAATTATAGTAGTTTTACTGTACTACTGGGCAATAACGTGGAGATTCCTTCCGGTTAATGATACCATCATGAGATGGAAGGTTAAATTCTATCCCTGACGCTATCACTATATGGGAAATCAAATACTTGTTAATGCCGACAAACCACGCCATTCTGGTTCGAGGAGGAGTCCCCACGCTTGGCTCTCTATTACAAAAATCCTTTGTCTGCCCTGTCAGCTAATGGTGAATTCGATAACGCTACTCCGGCAAGGCCAGGATTCAGAGGGACTCCGTGCAAGGTTTGATCTTCTTCTGATGCTTTCAATTTCTTATTCAAATATTGCATTCCAATTTTTCTTTAGACGGCTCTGCATCTTGGAATGACTTCTGCCTCGAATCTCATGAGCTGAGATAGTCAAAAGCGCAACCATCTTTCCTGGATAGTTTTAAGTTCACGCATCATGGAATCTCAATTGATTTTTTTTTTTGAGTTTAGGTATTCGACAAATCCCTGACCCGCCACGAGGAGCGAGCGATGGAGGAGAAGCATGGTTCAACACGTTCTTGAATATGTCAGTTTCGACCAAGGGAAGAAGAAAAACAATGAAACCAAAACGATCGGGACCCAAATCTTTTCAGAGCCAAAAGATGATGTCACAGTCACCCGGTCGAAACTGCATCGTCGAAAAACAATCGAGTGTTGACCATATTCGGTTCGAGCGACCGCACCCACCACCACACGAAAACACTACAGATTTTTCAGTTGTCCCACGAAAAAAAAGAAAAAACATGTTATGAGCAGAAAGAGACCAGCAGTTTCTCATCTTCCGCACTCTTCGCACCATAAAACAAATGCAGTTGCCGCCTCTTCCCTGCGAGTGAAAACAGGAATGAACATGTCACATCACACCCCACAAAGCCAGATGGAATGAGATCAGAATAGCCTTATTATAACATTACCAAGATTCTCTCCCGACTTTATCACTCACACACTCGAAATAAAGCTCCACTATCACTATCAGTTCATTCCCTTGCAGGCCCTTTAAAAAGCTAATTAGAAAAAGCCGATCTTGCGTTAATCTAGACAAAACCCGGTTGCCAAAATCATCTTCTTTCGTATCGTTTTTCACCCTGGTATGTCTTTCGCCTTTGCGAGCATAGCAGCTATGAGAAATCCTAAGAAGACGAGGCTCCTTCCTCTGTTTCCCTCGATTCTGATCCTGTGTCTCGCTCTTTCACGCCTCTCCTTGGCCCGACGAGGACAACCCATCAAGACAATCGTGGTATTGGTGCTGGAGAACAGGTCCTTCGATCACATGCTCGGATGGATGAAAAGAACCATCAATCCTAACATCAATGGCGTCACCGGGCGCGAGTGCAATCCTGTCTCGACCGACAAAACTGACCCGGCAATGATCTGCTTCACGGACGACGCCGAGTTCGTCGATCCCGATCCGGGCCACTCTTTCGAAGCCGTGCAGCAACAGGTGTTTGGGTCCGGCACGGCTCCTACCATGACAGGCTTTGTGGAGCAAGCGCTGACCATGTCGCAGAACCTCTCGGAAACTGTGATGAAAGGCTTCAGGCCTGAGTCTGTGCCTGTTTATGCCGCTCTGGTGAGTGAATTTGCGGTGTTCGATCGGTGGTTCTCGTCGATTCCTGGCCCGACCCAACCCAACAGGCTCTTTGTCTACTCCGCTACTTCTCATGGTTCCACCAGCAATGTCAAGAAACTACTTGCCAAAGGGTTTCCTCAAAAGACCATCTTTGATTCTCTCCACGAGCATGGCATGAACTTTGGGATTTATTACCAAAACATACCCAACACGCTGTTCTATAGGAACTTGAGGAAATTGAAGTATATCTTCAAGTTCCATCAGTATGAATTGAAGTTCAAGAGAGATGCTATAGATGGGAAGTTGCCTAGCCTGACCGTCATCGAGCCTCGGTACTTCGATCTCAAGGGTATGCCGGCCAATGATGATCACCCATCTCATGACGTGGCCAACGGGCAAAAGCTTGTTAAGGAGGTCTATGAGACACTAAGAGGAAGCCCCCAGTGGAATGAGACACTCTTGATCATCACCTATGATGAGCACGGTGGATTCTATGACCATGTCAAGACTCCATATATCAATGTGCCTAATCCGGACGGGAACACCGGCCCCTCTCCATATTTCTTCAAGTTCAACCGCCTGGGGGTTCGGGTGCCCACAGTCATGGTGTCTCCTTGGATCAAGAAAGGAACTGGTAAGCGCAATTCCCTTTTTCCTTGGTTTCTGCAGTAGCATTTCCGTGGTGCTGTCGAAGCTCGAACCATTTGACAGAAGAAATGTATTCAAATATAATCACTTCATTGCCTACTTATTGAATCAGTTGCTGAGTTTTTGCCTGTTAGCCACGACTGCAGGGATCACACATTCTTTATTAAAGCCAAATATTCTTTAGCATTGTTGAACCAGTCGTCTTATTGAACTGTCGTCCTTAGAATGGAGATCAATAAGCATTAGTTTGAGAAGGGTGTTACTGACTTGAGGCCAATTTTGATAATTTGATTTCGACAGTAGAAAGCTACTATAGTTGGGTGGTGATGCTAGTGGCTTGGTTGCTATTTGCTAACAAATGGCTCTGATTTTTTTTTAGGAGCTCTATGTGCTTCAGGCAACTATTGATCTTTACATATTTGGATTGTGATAATTGCAGTGATAAGTGGTCCAAAGGGACCGGCTCCAAATTCAGAGTTCGAGCATTCTTCAATTCCTGCAACGATAAAGAAAATTTTCAACCTTACCTCCAATTTCTTGACCCACAGAGATGCATGGGCTGGCACATTTGAAGAGGTTGTAGGAGAATTGACCTCCCCAAGATTTGACTGCCCAGGTAATGGAGAACTAAGCAATCACTGATCACAATCAACTAGTATTTAACATGCTGCTGAATTATTATATGCCGGGACTGATGTCATCTGATAACTTCTGGACTTTATGCAGAGACATTGCCTGATGTGACACCTTTGAGGAACTCGGAAGCAAAGGAAAATGGCGGGCTATCTGAGTTTCAGAGTGAACTTGTGCAGTTAGCGGCTGTTCTTAATGGGGATCACTTCTTGAGCAGCTTCCCAGATGAGATGGGCAAGAAGATGAGTGTAAAGGAGGCCAATGAGTACGTGAATGGCGCCATTTCTCGGTTCATGAGAGCAAGCAAAGAGGCCATCAAGTTGGGTGCGGATGAGTCTGCTATTGTTGATATGCGGTCATCCCTCACTACAAGGTCTTCTATCCACAATTAGATAGAACGGTTGGGAGTGCACATGTTCGATAGAACAGTCTACATAGGAAACTTAGGGATATCTATGCTTGAGGAATCTGTGAATCAGAATGGTTTGGAAGAAAAAAGATTAAAAAATCAAAGCTGGCTTCATAGGTTCGGTTTTTCGAAAATGGTTCTTCCATGCTAGACGATTATCTGCTTTAACTTGCCATGGACTGTAGGACGGCAACAACTGCTTCTCTGAAGTAGTTTTCTAACTAAAGTGGGGATGATGTGAAAAGGTGGACTAGTGTCTCATGCTTCCATATCCACCTTCGGGAGTTCATCCAGAATTGCAGAATCGATTGAGCACTTGGGGGAGTTCGATAAAAATTGCAGAACCCTTTTGAGTATGCAAACTAGATTGCTCTATGATCTCCCGTCTGCAACTTAAAATCATTTTCTAAGAGCACTTTCTCAGAATTGTTACTCACCTCACCTAGCAAGGTCAGATGAACCAGGTCTGATGATAAAATGCCTGGCGCTGGGTCGTAGCTCGCAACTAAGGCGACTCGGTGATAAGACAATGAGAGCCAATGTAATTTGGTTATCTGTCAACACCTTGAATGGATTCCTGGGGTAGCCAAAGACAAAGTAGGTTGGGCAGCCATGTGAAAGAGGAAACAAAAACCTCTGAAACTGGCACAAGCTTCAGCTGTGTACTTATGTATGACCTCAGTGCTTTCTGTTTTGCTTGAGCAAGTCAAAGGGGTTGGAAAACAGACCTTCACCAAGCAAAATACCATTTCTTACAGTTACTTCATGTTGCCTCCAAGTTGCGACAATTTTCTTCCTGAGAAAGGTTTTATCTTTCGAGACGACAACGACGAGTTCAATTGCACACCAGATTCATTTCATTCCGAAACATCGCATAAATACGCAGTATGGCCCTCTCTTATGAGATGTAGCAGCGATTGAAACTTTGGACTTAGCTTCATCATCATTTCTTGCCATTTGCTCTGGGTTTTGGTAGTTGAAGTTGAACAATCGACCACACTTCTGAAACATTAGTCAATGTTATTCAGCAATGAAAGCCTTGGAAGTGGGATTCGAACCTTCGAAACGGAGCCCTACAGTTTATTATTATTTTTTTTTGCAGAGTCTTTTTTTTTTTGGTTGGATTTGCAGAGTCTGGAAATCACTAGTTTTTCTGCTTAGACTAAAAAATTCAAAATTATCAATTTTCGCTTTGCATTGGTGGGAAGGAGAGATTTCGTGCGTTTGGAAACCACTTTTCCAGAGCCCTGGTTCCTTGGGCTCTAAAAGCCTTTGGACAAATGCACTATTTGACCCAATTTTTTTTTTGGAGAGTTTTGGCTTGAAATTGCATTTCCAAAATCATTCAAGTCCTTCGGCCCATAGCAAGTAGGGAGGTACTTTGAACTCGGAATGCAAATATATTTCTTTTCCAATTTTTTCATTGCTAACTTTATAATTTCGAAAATGTCCTCACATCTGCAACGTCACCGGCAAGGGGGCATGCCAGTCTGGTGTCGACAAACCTCGCTTAAGGTCGCGCGACCCCAGGTGATGCCTGAGGTTGCCTAACCCCAGGCCGCATTGCTTGAGTTCGCGAACCCAAGCGACAACGACTTCAGGTGAGGCAAGTATAAAGGTTTTGCCAATTAAAAAGGAAAAATTAACAAAAGCCTTTTATAAAATATTTTTTTTCCCAAACAGCATTTAATCAAAACTACTTCCCAATGTTCTTTAAAACATATTTTGTCAAATACTATTTGCATTTTGAAAAAATCCTTTCACCTAAAGTTTTTTGCATTTTTTCAAAGGCTTTCCCCAGAAGTGTTCTCGAACACACCAATTGTACTCTTGAAATTGTCAAATGTTATCAATAGACTTGGCATGATATATAGGGGTAAGTACATTACGAGTGTCATAACTTTTGTACGGCGCTCACTTGAATGCCATAACATTTTTTACGCTCACTTGAGTGTTATATCGAAGAAAAATCGTTCACTTGAGTGCCACTTCAGGCGAATCATCATACGTGGACTTTTGTTAATTTTAAACAACACGTGGATTTTTTTTTTAAAATATTTTGTTATTTTCCTTTTTATTTTATTTTTATTGCTTTTTCAGCCTTGGTCGGCAAGGGTCACCGGCCACAATCGGCTGGCCCCGGGGCGAGGTTGCCTCGCTTTGGGCCGGCGGGGCCATGACAGCCTTGGACTACGGCACGGCGGTGGCGGGCGAAAGCATGAAGGCCCTCACTAGATCTAGACGAGGGCCCTTGCGGCACCGCTAGCCAGGGGCGAGGGTCATCACACCTTCGTTCATGGTTAAGGGCTGCTGATGTCGCGACGGCACTTGCCCATGGCTGGCGGGACCACGAGGGCCCTCGTCCAGATCTGGCGAGGGCCTTCACACCCTCAACCTTGCCGCCGAGGCCACGAAGACCGTGGGCGAGGAGGTCCTCACCCCTAGGGTCATCGATCGTGACCGACGAGGGTCCCTGGTAGCTCTCGCCGGCCAATGTAGCAAAAAATCAAAATAAAAAGAACAAAAAATGCAAAATAAATAAATAAAAATTAGGAAGAAATCCACGTGTACATTAAAATATTCAAAAAACTCTGTTTACCACATCATCTTTCTAACGTCAACAATAGCACTCAAATGGTCAATTTTTCAAACTTATGGCACTCAAGTGAGCGATATACAAAAGTTATGACACTTGTGGTGTACTTACCTTTGATATATACATTAAGATCAAGGACGCTCAACAGAATAGAACCATGACAATGAATCGAGTGATTTGTATGTAGTAATGAATGGTATGTAAATAAACATTGGAGCTAGTTGCATAAGTTTTGCATTGAAGAGTAGGTAAATAAATATTTTGGCTTTGCATTGTAATAGGAAAAATACGAAGAATTCTTATATAAACCAATTCAACCTTACACTAAAATGATCGAATTCGATCCGAAAAGTAAATATATCAAAATGAGTCAAAGATTCATTTCTTAAATGAGTTAGCTATATTCAATAAATGGGTAATAAATGGGTTTAGACCTGGCCTAATACCATAAAAAAAAAACCGAACTTTAAATCTAGTTCCACTTATATCAAAAACCTTTTTTATTTCATAAAAAATCCATAACTTTAGGTTTAGTTTCTGTTATACCCTAAACTTTTTTTCGCCTCATAAAAATCACCAAAATTTACCCGAGTCCTTTATCTGCCCCTATTAACCCTTTGTTCAAAATCACCCTTAGTGATCCTACGTGGCATTTCCTCGTAGAAGGGTGATCCTAAAAACGTTACCATTGAAGATGAACCAACTGCGGGAGAGCCAGAAGAATCTCCAACTGAAGTTTCATCATTCTCACCTAACAGTTCATCTTCTTCACCAACAATGATTTCAGAACCGTTGGTTCGGGGTTCGCAACAACTGCGATAGACTCCAGTAAAATTAAGGGATTATGTGGTCACACGGGATGATGATAGTGACAGTGTCAAGGCCATTGATGAAACGATGGCAAAGTTTTATTTATTTACTGAATGTGACTCTATTTCCTATGATGATGCAGCCGTAGATGAGAAGTGGATCCAAGCAATGGATGAAGAAATCCACCCCATTGAAAAGAATGACACATGGGTGCTGACTTCTTTACAACCTGGTAAGAAGGCCATTGGTGTCAAATGAGTGTACAAAATAAAGTATAAACTCGATGGTCAGGTGGACCGTTACGAAGGCCAATTAGTCGTGAAAGGTTATAAGCAAAAGCCAGGTATTGATTATTTTGAAGTATTTACACCAGTGACTTAATGGATACCATTCGGATGATCTTAGCACTTGTAGCTCGGAACCATTGGAAGATTCAACAAATGGATGTGAAATCAACATTCCTCGATGGTTTCCATGATGAGGAAGTCTACGTGGAGCAACCACAAGGTTATGAGAAGAAAGGGCATGAAAATCATGTTTACAAGTTGAAAAAAGCATTATATGGGCTAAAACAGGCACCTCGAGCATGGTACACGAGGATCGATTGGTGGCTGTCGAATTCACCAAAAATAATTCCTACTCTCAAAATGACAAATAAATTGTACTTAGGGTGAGTAGGGTCAAATCCACAGAGACTGACAAATTGTTAATTCTTCGAAAACCAAGTAAACAATAGGAACAAAATTAACAAGGGAGGTTTATGCAGAATAATACTTAAACAAAATAAGTAAACAAAATAAAAAAAAACAGATTATGCGATATCTAGCAAAGGTAATCTCATTGAAGTTCGGAAGTTGATCATTGAGTCAAACGAATAATCTCAAATGCTGCAATAGACTGGTTATGGTTGTTGAAACGCTTCTAACAACCTAATCTTTCCTTAGTATTAGATTAACCGAACACGTACCTATGATTAATCCCTTATTAACAAATAACCCTGACACGTGCCTAGGATTCAATTCCTTAATAACATGAAAAGAGAGAAAAATCCAACCCTAGCCAATAAATCACACGTGTAACTTATTCAAGCTAGATCATATATTCTCATAATACAACCTGAAAATCTGGTTTTAATCAAGTTATATTATCTGCCACTATTATTAAAACACCTAAACAATTACGGGTTTGGGTATTTCAATTAGCAAACTATCACCCTATCAATTGCACAACGAGCTCTTATTACAACAATCAACAAAGCAATGGTAAACAATAAAACAGAGAATATATAAATACTGCAGAAATTAAGAAGAAAAGTTAAGTTTAGATCTCACAACTTTAATGAACTTAAACCTTGATAAACTTTTGCTAGATTTAAAAGGAGTTAGCCACGCATGGCTACAAAGTGCGCAAAAGAGAAGAATAAAAATGCTTCTGAATTTTCTGGAATCAACATCTCTCTTCTCTCTTGCGTTTAACCTCTTAAATAGAAAAAGAAGAAGAAAGTCTAGAAAAAAGAAACTCTATCTAACATGGAAAGAGAGAAAAAGTAAATAAAATTTTCTCCCTAATATCCCTAATTAAGAGTGTTATTTAAGTACACAAATTTCCACAATCTGATCTGGAAAATGTATCTTTTATATGCAGAATCCCAACCAATTAGCTCAATAACATATCAATAGCGTCCAGAATCTTCACGATTGCATCATTCACCATCACCTAACCACAATGCATAAAAAAAATAAGTTTCACTCTATTTATTCGAATATTTGCCGAAAATATCATCAAATATAATCAAAATATAAGTCAAATATACACATTATCAAAATTCCCCAAACTTATCCAATGCTTGTCCTCAAGCATAACCCAAATTTGTCAACCAACAACATCCAGCCATCACTCGCACAAATCCCTCATTAATCCATAATTCAACATACTAAAAGACATAATAGACTCACCATAACCAACAAGTCTCAATTTCTCAAGCAATAAATAATTGATTTTAATAATCCTTATCATCATAAAACACAAGGCTTGAACATTTTTAGAATATTCACACAAATAAGTTCCATATAAGTTAAGTCAATGCATATAGAATCATCCATCAACCTGCCAAGTCACAAATTCAAGCAATAAACAAGAAGTTGAGGTGCTTTTAAATTATTGCAACACTTTTAGGCTTGCCTAGGGTGTCATAGACTTTTTGACGCGAAAGTATACCAGTTTATGGTGGTTACCCCCGGTTATTCAGCCCATCACAACCCTAAGTGGCTACTAGCGCTGCTCATATTCTGCTAGTTTTTTTTTTTTTTGTGGCCTAAGTGTCAACATGGGTCACATGAAGACCCCTTGGTTACTTAACTAGAGCAGAACAGCGGAGCAACATAATTAAACATAATACTTTTCTCCATTTTTTTTTTGCAGCAACCTCATTCACATATAAATAATTATGTGATGTTGACACCTAATTTTGGATCAGCCTTTTTTAGCTTATCTTTAGAAAATTCATAAAAAATTCATAAAAAGTCCAAAAATTATAAAATCAACTTTGGTGGCCTCGGCCAAGCCTAAGGAACCATTTTGACCAAATTTTTTTTTTTTTCATATTTTTCATATTTTTTTAGTATTTTTGGAAATTAGGAAAATACTTAAAAATTCAAGAAAAATAGCATTTGAGGTCAAAAAAATATAGAAAAATAGTCAATATTTTTATTTTAAATCGCTTGTCTTTTTAACCTCACAAAAAGTCCAAAATCAAAATCAATTTTACATGTTCCTTTGTTACACATATGATTGAATTTGGTAAAAAAATGTCAATTGAGTCTTTTAATTTGCAATTTTGGCATTTTTTAGGATCTTGACATTCAATCTAATTGTCCCTTATTGTAATTTAACCCAATTGTTCGCACAGATTGCTTAATTACATGAATTGGGCAAAATTGTATACTAAATTGTATTTTAGTCCTTGAAATTGGGCATAATTGAAATTACTTTCAATTCAAGGACTACCATTACAAATTGAAATCACTACCCAATGCTTTTCACCATTTTGAATCAATTGGCATAGGTAATTTGGTCCAATTTGATCATTTGAGCCTTCAATTTCATGATTTGCCTAATTCCAATTAAATGAAAATTTGGGGTTTTTGTTGAAATTGATATGAACTTTTGGGCAAAACCACATTTTTAGATAAAATTCATGCCCTAAATTCGATTTTGACGACCAATGGCAAAAATGTCCCATTAATTTGGGTTTAATTTGAAAAATTGCAAGTCGAAACCGGTTCAGACCGGTCAGACCGCCGGTCGGACCGGTCCGCTACAGTGTCGTCTTCTTCATTAAGCTTTCGCGCAGATGAACAGTTCTGACACCGGCACCACAGTTTGACATCGCCGGAGAGAGGAGTAATCGGCCGGTCAAACCTGCAAACTCGCGAAAGTCAACACTTCCCAAACTCAGAGTAAATTCGTGTCAAATTCGCGCTAGATAGGACCTGCTGGAGAACTAAACGGGCCTGGACGGAATGCCCATCGTCCCCGACGCCGTTTAGACCTAAAGGCACGTGGCCTCACGTGCGATTGAAGCCGGTACACACTTCCCCGATTCGGCGCCAAAATTCGAAGAGCCATAAAAGCCTATAGAGGCTTTCTGTTAAAGAAGGGGAGTGGATTGGTTAGAGGAGAAGGAACTGAATCGAACAGAGAGAGAGAACGAGAGAGAGAGAGAGAGAGAGCTCCCATCCACCGCCATTGTCGAGGGTAGAGCTCGGATTTGCAGAGCACCGGTTGGGCCTTTAGAGGCTAAACCAAAGCTCGACGAGGTCATGAGGCGGTTATCCAGGCTCCCAGGAAGCGATCGCCGTCGACCGCGCAAGCTGAAGCCGCGAAAACAGGTGAGTCTAGTCTTCAAGCTTTCGCACTGTGCTTTAATGGCGGAACTTGATTCCGACCTTGATTCTTCGAGTTAGGGTAGGCGTTTTACTCTTCAAGCATCTCTAACCATCATTGCATCGACTTCGGTTGAATACCTCAAATCGAGTCTTCAAATTTAGCCTTCATCACCGCTCCCTATTCGTTCTTGCCTAGCCAAATCTAGGCCGTACGAGCTCGATCGGAGCTCGAGGTAAGTATTCTGAACCTCTATTGATGGTATCCTGTGACTGAATTGCCATGGTTTGGATTGAATCGTGCGATCGAACTTCCATGACCGTACTCGGCATGTCGCATGATACTCGTGATTTCGTAAATTATATGCCATGATTCTTAGATATGTTGAACTAGAGGCTGTTGCGAGTCGATTGATGCTGGTTTCGCGTGATTTCGTTAAAATCCCACCGTTGGATCATCGTCGGAGAAGCTCAGCCGTTCGTTCCGTCGGAGTCGAGAGGTTGAAGACGAAGTTGACATGGCGGGTCAACGAGTCAGCGTTCCTAGGTGGCAGTCGGCCATTGGTCCACGTGTTAGTCTAGTCAGCACGGCCGTTGGGGGTCTCTTATTCGAATAAATAGATCGGACGGCTCAGATAAATCGAGTCTAAATTCTAGTGGCCGTCCGATTAGTAATTAGGTTTATCCGAAAATGTTTTAAAATCAGAAAATAAAAATGAGTCGAAATGGTGCCGTTTAGGTTAGTGGCAGTGCGGCATCGTTTAGGTTAATGAGGATGGACGGACCAGATCGAGTCCTGCCTTCTAATCCTGACCGTAGGTTTTAGTAGGTTGATCAGACGGCCTGGTCGAGTCTCCGTTCAATCTAGGCCGTAGGTTTTAGTAATCTAATCCGGCGGTCGTCGGTTAGCCACGCGGTTCAATAGGAACCGTCGGATCAAGTCTAAATAATCAGAAAAAAAGGAGAAACGACGTCGTTTTGAGTCATGGGTTGTGCGGGTCCAAGTATGGGCCAGGTTCTGACCTGAATGGGTCGGGTCGGCCCGGTTCGAATCATTTTTTTTATAAAAAAAAATTCAGAAAATGATTTTAAAAATAAAAAAAAATCAGAAAAATTCTAGAAAATCCTAAAAAATGCTAGAAAATCTTAGAAAATCCCAAAAAATATAGAAAAATAGTGGGAAAATCCTAGATACTCCAGAAATTTCCAAAAATTGAGGATTGACCACATACAACTGGTCAATCTTATTTTTGGGATTTCTTATCCGTTCTTTCAAGAATTGACGATATTACCTTTTAGGGGTAAGTCGCCTCTGTTGTGTATGCGAGATAAAGTCGATAATGCCAAGGTAAGAATTAGGATCGGTTAGGCGACCAATTCTTGGGCTTGGGTTTTCGAGTCTCGTCTCTTTTTTCAAAATAACGATTTTATCCCTCAATGGGTAAATCATCTTTCCCATTCCAATCGAGTCCTGAAAATTGCATAAAATTAGGATTTGGGTCAGGTGGGTGACCAGCCCTAATATTTGAAATTTTCTGTTCTCATCTTTGTCCAAAATGATGATTTTACCCCTCTAAGAGTAAAACACTTTTAAATTCCATAAAAATTCTGAAAATTTCCGAAAAATAGGAAATTGATTGGTTTGATCGCCAATCTTATTTCCGCCATATTTTGACTGCATATTTCATCTGAAATGACAATTTTTCACTTTTGGAGCAAATTGTCCATAAATTTCTCAAAATTACGATTTTGCCCCTCATGGGCAAATCACGTCAAAATCACTCCTAAGCCTTGATTGATACTTCTCTAGGCTAATAGGGACTCATTAGGGATACCACGCTGCTTTCATATGATTTATCTGCATGCTTTGGATCCTTGATTTGCGCATTTATTTCTACTGATTGTGAGTGATAGGGTAGCCATTCCCATCTGCATGAACTCCTAGATTTAAGATCTATCCCCCACTCGTCTGCAGAAATCCTAGGATTAGATAAATCATTCAACTTAGGTGCCGAAAGGGCGTCAACTCTGACAGTTGGCGTAACAAAGTCCCCGATCCTATTTCTTTGGTTTTCGCAGAATCAAATAGATCGCTCCCAACTTTCGATAGGGTTTCCAATCGTGCCCTCCATGAAACGATTGGTGGCTACTCCTTGGCATGTACACATATCACATGTCCCCAGACTACATCGAAGGTCGATCACGTATATTCAACCGTTGCGATTTGGGTAATGGACCTTGGGAGAGGCTCGCGTCTGATCAGGCGACATTGAGCGGCCCATTAGCCCTCGAGAGCCCGGCAGCGCTCGAGAGAGGGTCGTGACAGACTGGCGACTCCACTGGGGATCTATTCTAAACCAGAATCTCTAGTTTCGCAGACCAGAGGACTTGAGCCGATTAAAAAGTTGGTTGGTTTTTCTGACATTATTTTCTGCAGACGCTCTTGAAGATGAGGTACGTACGCTAACCATTGTGTTAGATGGTTTTACAGATTGGAGAAATAAGGGGTGTAGTGATTGCTGACATCTTTCTTGTAGGTTGGAGTAGGGGATGTATGTTTATCTTACGCACATATTGAAGCGGTGTTTGATACAAACTGTTGTGCATGACTTACATTGTGATGATCATGACACATCGCACACACTGGCGGTCAAACCCCGACTGCAACCACCTCTAGGTTACTTTAGAGAGGGAAATGATGCGAAAGGATCTCGTGTTTGATGGCACTTGAGACTTTCGTATTCGTTCCTGCTCACAATCCAAATTGACGATATCTAGCCCTATTGGGTTGATACCCTTGGGAAGGAGTCTGGCTCATTTGGATTATGAGAGCCCGAGCCATAGGTTCCACACCTGATTTTTTATTTTTAGAGTGCATCCACTTGTCTCATGCGCATGTCTATGGATGGTTGGTATACCTAAAATCGCCCGTTGTTACAGGGGAACATTTCACATTCCCCGAGTTTGGTTGGTAAGGCATTTACTTTTAATGTACATTACTATTCCCTGCTCCATAGTATGACTCATCCATTACTTACATCCACATGCATTTGCATGCATCATGAAAATCACGCAAGTGACTAATTGAAATAACGATGATAAGGGGGTAGGATGTCGCTATTCCCTAGAAGTTCAACAGAGTTGGTAACCTTCGAATGCCTAAGGAAAGTCACTCGCCCTGGATTGAACACGAGGTTGCACTTTACCAGATTTGTGCATGGCCGAGAGCTAACTGGACGCAAGTTAAGATACGCCGAAGATTTCCAAACCTGCTACTATGTCGATAACCTTGGTTTAAGCGACAAGCATACGAAATGTTCAAGGATTACTTGGAAATGAAGAGACAACATCGCAACCGCTTAGCTAGGGACGCGTATGCTCATCGAAAGGTTGAACGTCAAGCTAATGAAGATATACCCATGATCACCCTTTGGGGAAAAAAGAGACGCCCTGCGATCAAGACAAGACCGAAGCGCATTATACTCAAACAGGCGAGACGCGAGAAGACTCCAGAAGTCATTATACCATGGACCAGAGAATGGCCAGAGGAGCTGAGATGCCTCGATCAATTCATTGAAGACGACCCCTTACACTCAGCTGAGGGATAGTTCCCGACTGACTAACATTGTAAAGAAGAATAGACCTTTGAAAAAGGGTGGTTTAGATCATCACCTTCCATCAGCCTTTTATGGCTTTCTTGTTTGTAGAGTCTCTTTTTACCTTTCTTTCGTTAGGCGTCCTAGTTGTAATAAGGGATTCATTCCGCTCTATTCCCATTTGATGTATTGACCAATTGAATGTGACGTTGTTGTTTCCCTTAGTCACTGGAGTGAACCTGACTAAATTGCATAATTCACTTTTCTGAAATTCAAATTAGACTTTAAGTCAGGCCTTCAGTACCTGAAAAAGGTTCTAATTTTCATTTCTTCAATTGAACTATGCAATTAAGTTAGCCCATGCATGTTTCATGGTATTTGCATAGTCACATGTTTAAAGTAATTTTTGACGATTGACTTTTCAAAATCATTTGCATATTTTAGACTAGATGGGAAAGAATGATATTCAAGTATTCAAAATCCCCCGGACCGAGCTCCTATCATGGTGGGATAGCATGGGCGAAGCCAGTCAGAAATATGCCAAATCACGACTGGGTATTTATTGGAGCTGCTGAAGATTGAGTGCCCACCCGCCTTTATTCAAGCCATGTCGTTCTATTGGGATCCTACCACCGCTACATTCTGCATGGAAGGGCTGGAAGTTACCCCTGCTCTTGAATAGTACAGCGCCGCCATCGGAGTTGAGTTTACTCACTTACTAGTTCAACCTCCCATAGGATTTGAGCCCCTCAGTCAACTAGCTGAATTCCTCGACACGAGCCTCAACGAAGTCAAAGCAGATGCCAAAAGTAATTCTGGACAAATTGTCCTATCTTTCCTTCTAGATCGATTTTCCAACCTCCCTCCCGCTAAGGGAACTAAATTAGGTAGAGCCTTTGTCTTGGCTTTCTTTGGCTTTGTGCTATTCCCGATCTCGTCTATCACCTTCGACCCTATTATGGCTATAGTAGTCTGACAAGTTTGTTGTGGGTGGGATTACTCGAACATTATCCTTGCTGAGACCTTTCTTTCCTTAAATCGCTTCAAGAAAAACAAGAAGGGAATCTTTAGAGCCTCTAGTGATCTTTTGTACCTGTGGTTCACATCTCATATCAGACAATTCCATATCCGCATGGGTTTCACTGAGATTAGCTCCAATGCCCATCCTCTTAAAACCTTTGTCAGAACCTATACACGTATTCCTAAGTTCAACTTCATAGAATGTAAAAAATTCCTTGGAAATCTGAAACCAGAATAGCTCCGATGGCGGCTTAGATTTCCAACACTAGGCAAAGTCAAGCTCGCATGTAATGGCGAAGACCCAGTCCCTTTGCTAGGATTCACAGGCGCTACCGCATATTATCTAAATAGGGTTATCCGACAATTTGGGGCATTACAGGAAATCCTTTCTCCACCGCGGCCTGGTATCTTCTCATTTGACATACCAAAAGAGGCCCTTACAAAAGAAAGAAAGAAACAGATTGAAGTTAACGTGAAATTTATTATACACTCTTTGAAAAACTCTCAAGCTGAAGATATAAGATGGCCAGAAAACATGACTCGCAAGGAGAACGTTCACAGGGCTACCACAGAATATATTCAGCACTTTGAGGCGGTCAGACGCAGGCTTATCGAGCCTTATGTACCCGAATATATCGTACCATACGTACTTGGGATAGGGCCGTACATACCCGAAGATATGGGATCGCCGTCGTATTCAGAAGATGAAGAGTCCTAAATTGAAGAGATGGATCAATATTGGGATGATGATGACACCTTAGACCTCAAGCGTCCTAGGCTTGAATAGGTTATTCTATCAAGTGTAAAATAAGCAAACATTATGATGCCTTTTCATGCATATTCACTTGTACTGAATATTACTTTGAACGCATATGCATGAGTGTGGACATGTTTTACAAATGCATAAAAACTATCGTAAAAAATTACGCTTCTTTTAATTTCATGAATTCTTTTGGAGAATGATTAAAAGAACTGCTCACATGAGACTAAGGCTCACAAGGTAGTCCTTTTTCTCGTTCACCAATAGAAAACATGCAATTAGAAGAATCAAGAACTTCATTCTGTTAATACTGAAGAAATTCTCACTGGAATTCCTTTTAAAAAATAGGTACACTCTAATCACGGAATTACCAACACATCGTTTTCGCACTCGGCTTAAGACAAGAATGGAACAACAGGAGTTGACCCCGCGAGTAGGCATGCTGGAAACTCAGATGACTGCTATGATGACTATGATGGCTGATATTAAGACAATGCTGGAAGCCTCCCATGCCAGACAGGCAATGGCTCCTAATCAGAATAACTCAAGTCCACCATTCGCACCCGATATGGCTGATAAAGAAACGACAGAAGATACCCAACATACAGAGGAAGATGTCCGTATGCCGAACGTCCAGACACAGCAAAAGACACCCCTTGTTGTCATCAACCTTGAGAAAGATGAAAAGGGGAAGCAGATCGTGAAAATTGAAGTAGAGGCTTAGAGAATAGCCAAGATCGATGAATGTTTAAGTAGCCAAGGTTATAAGTTGGCCCGTTTTGACAAGATATCTCCTTTTGCCAAGGTGGAGACCCCTCTTGACTACAAGGAACCAAACTTCATGAGAAAGTATAATGGGACAGGCTGTCCCCGCGCTCACCTCAAATATTACCTGCGTAAGATGGCACAATATTCAGACTATGTTCCACTACTGATAAAAACATTCCAAGAAAGTCTGGCTAGCGCCGCTCTGGCTTGGTTCATCGAGTTGGACTTGGATGACCATGATGGGTGGGAAGATCTTGCAGAGGACTTCCTCAGGCAGTATAAGTTCAACACAGCTACGGCCCCGTCGAGAGAAGACCTGCTACGAACCTCAAAAGCAAAGGGTGAATTGATCAGAACATACGCCTAGAGGTGGCGAGCCTTGGCGACCCAAGTAAAACCGTCAATCCTAGAGAGGAGCTGGTTGACTTGTTCTTGAAAGCACTCCTCTACAAATACTTCGACAGATTGAACACCTCAAGATGTCAAACTTTTACACATTTGATAAAGGTGGCCGAAAGGCTCGAGTGGACCTTAAGAGAAAAAAGGCTGCACGAAACTTCTACCAGAAAGCAATACCCCCTGAAAAAGGAGAGAGAGGATGGGCTCGACATAGCCTTCATACCAGACCCCCACAAGCCCAAAGTGTTTAACAATTCTAATCAGACCAAGGGAGGATCATCGTGGTCGGCACCAAAAGGGCGAGAGCCTAAAAAGAGGCAACCCCAAAAGCAGTTCTCTCAGCTCCCGATGCCTTTATCCAAGTTGCTCCCAATGCTGCTAGAACAACACTTGGTGGCGAAGGAACCACCTAGGGCAAATCCTGTTAAATATCCCGGCCTTGATGAAAGCCAGACATGTGTCTACCACATGGGCGAAAACGGACACAACGTCGATAATGGCTATATCCTTAAAATGAAGGTACAAACTTTGATTGACAGTCAGATTCTGAAGTTTGATAACATGGCTCTGAATGTATAAGAAAACCCGCTCCCTGACCACCAAGCAGTAGGGGCAATATTCACTGACGAGGAGGAAAACCACCTTAAGCTGAAGGTGGACATACCTAAGCTGACTAACATTCTAGCGATCGCTTCACTATACCCGAAAGAAGGGGAGGTCTCTACTGACATGAAAAAATTGTGTATCGCTAAGATGATGAGCTTGGGGATAATATTGAATGTTATCGATGAAAGATTCAAGGGAGTCGAGGCCTCTCTAAGTTTGGAAGGAAGCCACTTTATGATTAAAACTGAGCAGGGAAGCACGTGGAGTATCCCGCACGAGAGTCTGGTAAGCGATCTTGGGCCGATCATCCAGCAGGAAGAAGAACTCAACGAGGACGAACTGGAAACTAAGAGGCGAAGTTTAGCAGATCGCAGATTCATGGCTAACGCACTAGAAATGGGAGAAATCATAGACAATATGGGTGAAGATTCTAGAGGATATAACTTTAAGGTGAAATATTCTGCTCCTTCTAGTTTCTATCAGAGAATGGAGGATATCATACCAGACAGATGAGGGGGTATGGATGTTGACACCTAAATTTTGATCAACCTTTTTGTTTCCTTTATTTTTCAAAAATTCATAGAAAATCCATAAAAAGCTGAAAAATTACAAAATCAACTTTGGTAACATTGGCCAAGCTAAAGGAACCATTTTGGATAAAAAAATATTTTTTCATATTTTTCGTATTTTTTATTATTATTATTTTCGAAAAATATAAAAATAAAATGAAAATCAAGAAAAGTAGTATTTGAGGTCACAAAAATATAGAAAAATAGTCAGTATTTTTATTTTTAATTTTCTTTACTTTTGAACCTCATAAAATAGTAAAATTCAGGTTCGATTTTGGGTGTTTTCTGATCACCATAAAATTGAAATTGGCAAAAATATTAGTAATGATTAAAAGGAAAAGGAGTGAAAACATAATCATTCAAAAGGAAAAGGGAACTAATCATTTTGTCTTTGCTTTTGATTATTTTATTATTATTCTTACTTTTTAGTATTTTATTTTATTATTATTTTATTATTATTTTATTTTTTATTATTATTTACTCACCTTTCCCCTCATCCGTCGCTGGCTTCTTCTCCTCCCGCGACTTCATCTTCTTCCTCTCCTTCCTCTTCTTCAGGAGCTCTTCTTCTTCTTCTTGTCTTCTTCTTCTTCTTAAAAAAAAAAAAAGGAATCCTCACCTTCGTGCATTATTTGCCTTCGCCTTCGATCCTTCCGCCGTCGTCGCTAGCCGTCGTACCTCAAAGCCGCCGTGAACAACTCAAGACCCGCGACCTCCACCCGTTTCGGAGTTTGGTTCGGGTTTGTTTCGGATCGGGCCAAATCCGTCACCGCCATCGCCTCCGGTGACTGCCCCGGAGTCCTACCTCCTCCCTCGGAGCTTGTGGAGCCTACGCGCCGCTGGTGGAGCTCAGAAACGGCCTCGGGTCACCACCCCGTCGTCGGAGCGTGTCGGCGTGTCGGAGCGTGTCGGCGTGTCGGCGTGTCGGAACGTGTCGGCGTGTCGGAACGTGTCGGCGTGTCGGAGCGTGTCGAGCCGTGTCGGAGAGTGTCGAGCCGTGTCGGAGAGTGTCGAACGTGTCGGAGCGTGTCGAACGTGTCGGAGCGTGTCGGAGAGTGTCTAACGTGTCGGAGCGTGTCGGAGAGTGTCGAACGTGTCGGAGAGTGTCCGGGCGTGTCGGAGCGTGTCGGAGAGTGTCGAACGTGTCGGAGCGTGTCGGAGAGTGTCGAACGTGTCGGAGAGTGTCGAGCCGTGTCGGAGAGTGTCGAACGTGTCGGAGCGTGTCGGAGAGTGTCGAACGTGTCGGAGCGTGTCGGAGAGTGTCGAACGTGTCGGAGAGTGTCCGGGCGTGTCGGAGCGTGTCGGAGAGTGTCGAACGTGTCGGAGCGTGTCGGAGAGTGTCGAGCCGTGTCGGAGAGTGTCGAACGTGTCGGAGCGTGTCGAACGTGTCGGAGCGTGTCGGAGAGTGTCGAACGTGTCGGAGAGTGTCCGGGCGTGTCGGAGAGTGTCGAGCCGTGTCATAGCGTGTCCGGACGTGTCGGAGAGTGTCGAACGTGTCGGAGCGTGTCGAACGTGTCGGAGCGTGTCGGACGTGTGCATGAACAGTGTCCAATCCGAACAGTGCATGAACAGTGTCGGAACAGTGCATGAACAGTGTCCAATTTTTTAATTTTTTAATTTTTTTTTTTTAGTCTTAATTTGTGAAATTGACTATCGACATTCTAATGGCGATCGACAGGTAACGGGCATGGGGATGGTCGCAGGCTGGGGCTGGGCGATTGAAGGCCGGTGTCCAATCCGGTATGTTTTACGTACCCGATCCGTATATCAAGATTATTTTTCTAAAATATTGCATTTATAGACTTGATTTGTATGTATTTGTTTCAGTCTAGTGGTTAGCTTATTTATCTGGTTGAGTGTTATCTATTGTCAAAGACATGCTTTTTGTTAAAATATTTTCTGAAAATATAAAAAAATATTAATAAATCAAAAATGCCAAAAAAATGGAAAAATTAAAGAAAAACAAAAAAATTGAGAAAAATTGCAGAAAAATTCTAAAAATTGTCCAAGGCTGAAAATGACAAAAAATTGATTTGTTTTCATTTTTGGGATTTTCTCCCATTTAATCCAAAATGGCGATTTCACCCCTCAAAGGGTGAATCGTCTTTGATATTCTGATGAATTGTGGAAATTGCTTAGAATTTGGTGATGGGCCAGATGGGTGGTTAAACCTTATGTCTAAGATTTCCACATTTCATTTCCATTTTTAGAAAATGACGATTTTACCCTTCGAATGGTAAATCGGTTTCTAAAATTCCCGAAAATCACGAAAATTGCCAAAAAATAGGAAATGGGTCAATTGAGCGACCAAACCTGTTTTGACTCCGGATTCATTCCGAAATGATGATTTTGTCCTTTTTGGGCAAATTGTCCCCTTTGTCTCAAAATTACGATTTTGCCCCTGATGGGCAAAATCATGTCTAAATCATTCCTAAGCCTGATTGATGCTTCTCTAGGCCAATATGGCCTTATTAGGAATGCCATGTGATTTATTTGTACACTTGAATTAATCGATTTGTGCACTTTATTATTGATTGTGATTGCTATGATAGTCATTCCTATCTGCATGAACTCCTAGATTTAGAACTCGTACCCCACTCATCTGCATGAAATCTTTGGTCAGAAAATTCAGTCAACTTAGGTACCGAAAGGGCGTCAACTCTGACAGTTGACGTAACTAAGTCCCCGAACCCAGTTCTCTGGTTATCGCAGAATTGAATAGAAACTCCCGACTATTCAATAGGGTGGTCCAATCATACCCTCCAAAAAATGATTGGTGGCGACTCCTCGGCATGCACACTTAGCACATGTCACTAGACCACACTGAAGGTCGACTACGCATACCTCCGTTTGTGATTTGGGTAATGGGCCTTGGGAGAAGCCCGCGTCCGACCAGACTGGACGGCCCATTAGCCCTCGAGAGCCCGACAACCTCGAGAGGGTCGCGACAGACTGGCGACTCCGCTGGGGACTTAGAGAACTTGAGCCGATTAAAAAGTTGATTGATTTTTCTAACATGTTTTATGCAGATACTCTTCAAGGTGAGGTACGTACTTTAACCCTTGAGGTGTTAAATGTTTTTGCAGATTGGAGAAATAAGGGGTGAAGTGTTTGTTAACTCTGTCTTATGCAGGTAGGAGTTTAGGATGTATGATTGTGTGGATGTTTATATTGAAGCGGTGTTTGCTAAATGAGATGCATGTTTATCGCTTTAGCACGACACCGAAAATACACACAACCGCGCCTAAAACCCCGGGCGCCGCCTATAGGAAAACAATAGAAGGGATTGAAAATGGAATCTCCGTGAGGAAAAACACGGGGTAATCCACTTTTCAATTCCGCTCATTTCGAAATATGGATCGAGCCCCAATGCAACGATAGTTGTGCAATGGAATCTGCTCTTTCCAGAACTCGAGGTGGGAACCTTAACCTTAGGTGCCAAATCCTCTGATTTTTAGAAGTTTACCATCACTTGTTTCATGCGCATGTCTTTGGGCGGTTGGTACACCTAAAACCGCACATAAGTCGACGAGTTTGGTTGGTAAGACTCTCTATCCCTCAAATCTATTACAGTTCATATAAATATAGGCATTTCATTCATTGCATTCTGGTGATTAGATTAAATGCCATTTCAAGGATAGATGTGTGTGTTTTTCCCAAACGTCCTTGATAGAAGACGAGGAGGATGATATCCCATGGCGAACACCGAGTGAGCAACAAAAGAGCCTACTATGGACCTTATTGAGATATCGTCCAATGAAGATGACGAGTTGGGGCAAGTGATCCGGAAGCCACATATCGAACTTGGGGCATCCTTAAACGTTAGGATCACATTCCTTTGTTTCATTTTCCATTACTAGTCCTCTTGTATAGGGTTTATTTTTATCGAGACTTTTTCTATCCCACCCCTTAGAGTGATTGTATTAGGGATCTATTGGTGTATACATTCAGATGGAACTTGGTTGTATTTCTTTTGACGGGTCATGGGAATGTGATAGTGGCATTTTCTCTAATCATCCGAATACTCCCAAGTCAAGTTTATAATTCCTTTAGAGGAAATTAAAATTGGAAGTCTTACACGACCTTTTGGTCGTATAGAGTAGTCCAATCTCAATTTCTCTAGAAGGAATTATACACTTGAATTGTTTCGTGCATGTTTTACGTTGCTGGTAATCCACGATAATTGATCGAGAATATCGACGTTGTTTTGAATTTAATGACGAGATAGATGTCCAAATTACTCTCGTTCTTAACAAAACGGCCTTGATTTGGATGCCGTATCTTCAATTAAATTTAAAACACGTTATTATGCCTCGCACTTTTGAGTAATTCGTTCCTCTCGAAATTGATCAAAAGCGATTATTGTGAATTACATTCCTTTCAATAGTATGCTTTCTTTCGAGGAATATTGATAAAAACTTTTCGCGCAAGATTAAAACCCTTGTAAAAGTTCTTGTCCTTATTAATCACGAGCAAGCATAAGATTGAAAGGGGTCTATGCTTTCTTTTTCAGATTATTCCTTCTGACTCGGTCTTTTCATTTGCAGGTGAAAAACAAGTAGTATAGAGAAATCTTCTCTTGGACAAATCTGCAACTATTCTTCCATCTGATCATGAGCGAGTTATAAAATCAGGACGTATTTGCTCGGCTTATTGATATTATGGTTCGGCTCACCCAAGTTGAAGATGTTTGGATGCTCGAAGAAATGAACCATACAGAAGTTAAAACACACACACGAGAACTTTCATTTATTTTGCTCGGCGGAGGGTTTTCAGAAGCAGGTCATACAAGTCGGGGTGGAAAAGTAAAGCCAAAGTGAGCCCTAATTAACGACACAAAGGATCCCAACTGACCCTCCATGTTATTAATGCTCTGCTCATACTCCTAGCTCCGCATGTTGTGGTCGGCAAGCCTGAGGAGAAGACTTCTGCATTCTCCCTTAACTTCGGCGACCTTGGCCTCGTGTTCTTCGGTGACTACTTCCAGGTCCCGAACCAGTCCATTCCCGCGAGCTATGTCCTCGGTTATCTTGTCGAGCCGTTCTTCCTGCCAGTCGCTCTGAAGCCTCAACAGGACGTTGCGGCGGTCATGCTCGCCGGTGGTCAGGGATATGGCCAATTGATCCACCAGATTTCTCCTCTCGCGAAGCAACGTCGCGACCCGCTCATTAGCAAACTCGACGGCCTTTTTGTAACTATCAACCAGATAGTTGGTCAGCACCAAATGATCAGATCGATCCTCATAACGAGCCCGCAAGACGCGAGCCACCAGAATCTCCCGATTAGCAACACGATAGGCCTCTAAGGAGTGTGCAAAGAGAGTCGGGAAAGTTCTATATTCCCTCCCCAGTGTAGTACCTTCGAGAGAAGTGGTATCAAGGTCCTCGAGCAGGACACAGATTGCATCCTCGGTTGCAGAATGATCGGTTATGTGCGCGTAACCGCGACCCAGTAGGTTATAAAGCTTTTCCCACTGGGCCAAGACATCAGTTGAAAAAGTGTGTACGGGAGAGGAGGCCATTTGCGTTGGGTTGGCTTGAGAATAAGACGAGTTTAACAGAGAGATTAGAAGGAAGAGGCTGATTATGCGAGAACGTTAACCTTCCATACATTAATTCCTCATTTTATAGCAACTCGAGGATGATGAAGGGTCTCAGTAATAATGCTGGTGGAGCCCAGTTAGGGGGTAAAGCAGGAGGTCCCCTCACGAGAACCAATGGATTCGTTTCGATCCGCGATTTCCGGCTCATCAATTAAAAGATGTAAAAGATTTGTCGGGATCACCATTATTAGAGTTAGGTGGGAGGTAAGCGCAACTATCGAAGAGAGCCCTAACAGGATTTGGCAGTCCCATCACGTTGAAAAGCTAAGCGAGAAATTCAAGGTCTTGAGGGGGAACGTTTGCCTAATGATGCTTGAAGAGCGTCTCCTGAACATGCAAAGTCACTCGAAGAAAACTTTATAGGGAGTGAGCATACAGGAGAGAGTGGAGAACTCTGAGTGGGCAAGAACCAATCAAACATTTCTCAATCCAACATATTTAAGAGGTTACTGTCAGCTGCTAGAGGCGACTGACTCAAAAATCTCAGAAATTGAACCACAGAGGGATCTCGAAGATTCCAAGATCAAGTCTAACGCCAAAACCATGGAGCCCAACACTTCTGGCAACGGAAATCAAGATCACGGCGACGACGACAACGACATCCACAATGCTCAACTCGGGAAAAGAAGACGTCCTCACCAATACTCTCAGGAGGAAACCCAAATGCTGGAAACCCTTTTCAGTAAAAGCCATTACATGAAAAAGAAGTGGAGAATTGAATTGAGCTGGGAGTTGGGGATTAATCAGTCGAGGATCCAGTTTTGGTTTCAAAATAGGAGATCCAAATCGAGGGCTCAACGCAAACGTCAGGTGGTCGAGGTTTTAAAGGAAGAAAACCAAAAACTGCGAACAGAAAACATGAGGTATGAAAAAGCTCTCAATATCACAGTTTGCCCTCATTGCGATAACCTCGTCGCCCTCGGTAAGATATTCCCCGATAAGCCTCACGCGATGATTGAAGACGTTCATTTACCACCCTACTCCCTCGGGGCATCTCCTGCTCAACCAGATTTTGCCGGAGTCACGCATGAGCAGGATGATCCTACGAAGATGATACAAATGCCTCCTGGGGGATGGGATTTGCATCGCTTTGATTGGAGTTACAGTTTCAAGGAACTGGATGTTACCGCCGACCAGCTCAAAGCATATCAGCCTCATGCACAACAATTTTCGATAGGGTCGGGTCCTGCTGGAGATGAGTTAATCAGTCGTCAAGCCATCGATGCAATTTTGGGCCACGATAAGAGGAGGTTCGCTTGGCCCCCTGAACTGCATTCCAAATTCCTAGATGTGGTTCACCAAATGGGGATCGACTCAGCAACTCCGACGCGCATATTTAAGGCCATGAATGTACCGGGGCTTAGTAAGGAGCTGGTCAGGAATCACCTTGCTGCCTACAGAAAGCTATTAAGACAACGTCGAGCGGAGCTAAATCGGGAGGAATCCGTCTCGAGCTCAAAAGCTAGGGGCGACCGCCATTGTAATGCTCAGGCATCAAGAGATACCCGACCAAATCTAAGCATCAATCAAGCTAGCAACCCGACCACCGGCAAACTGAAAGCTGATCAGAATGTCCTCCCAGGCCATTTCAACACTTCTCAAGAGCGCGTGTCACAAGTACAGCGAGTGCGCACTCCTCCATTCGAGCAGCAGTCGGCTGGTGCTCTGCCTGCCGCTGGTCAACCCACGACAGACGATTTCTTCGATGAGGGGCTCGATGCCTTGTTCAATCAGTGGGAAGCTGGCATGCTTGGACAGCCATGATCTAGCACCTGACTCGGGGCACGATGGGTCGGTCACTACGAACACCCATAGAAAGAAGAACATGTTCACGAGTAGATCACTCATTTTATCCGTTGTAAAGTTCCTACGGGAACATTTTTCTTTAATGACTATAGTTAATTCTATATTAAAACCAACGCTATCGACGAACATCGTCATGCTCAGTTGTGATGATCCCTTGTTAGATTAAGTCTGAAACCAGAGACGGTCTTTAAAATTTTGAGTGGCCACGAACTCATTCCTCACCAAGCGTCCGGGATGCTGAAATGAAGAGTAACAGCATGCACAGGGAAAATGCCACTTTCGTTTGAACGATGAAAAGGGGTTGAGAGAAGATCATAGCGTTAATTCCCATGGAGCTAAATGAATTAAACGGAGTCATTAATTGCGGGTCCACCGCTGCTCCCCACGTTCTCGGGCCTAGCAAATCATAAAAGGCGCCGAAAGATTATAGACCCACCACTTTGAAGACTGAATTAGGGGACGAGCGCAATACTCGATGAAACCGAATCAATGCAAGAGAGTTTGTGATCCTATCACGAGGAAAAAGAAAGGGGAATACAGACGATGAGTAATTGCAGGATCTCGGGAGGAGCGCTTGCTTGCTGGTCTTCATATGCAGCCTGAAGGATGGTTCCATGACACGCACAATCACTTGAGAAAATTTCTAGAGTGAGCAAACACGTAAGAGCGAATTGAGAAAGCTGAGTGAACTAGATCAGCCCGAGATACCCCGATCCATCATGTTTAAAAGTTATTCCCATCTGCTAGAAACGCCCGACCTGGACATTTCTGAGCACGAACTGCTGGGAGACTTTGAAGATCCTAGAGCTGAATCCTGCTCGAAGGCCATAGAGACTGACTCCTCCAGCGATGAAATTCTAGGTTTCAGCTACGAAGAAGGAGTATACAATGATGACCGGAGTCGGAAAAGGAAGCAACTACAACGCCACACTCCAGGCCAAATCCGAGAGCTCGAAGCTTTCTTCAATGAATGCCCCACTCCAAGCAAACGACAGAAAATGGAGTTGAGCCGAAAAATAGGATTGGAGCTTTCGAAGGTCAAGTTTTGGTTCGCCAACAAACGAACCCGGGTGAAACAGCAATACGCAGACCATGAGTTACTGGTCCTGAAGGAGGAGAATGAGAAGCTTCAAGCTGAAAGCGCGAGATATAAGGAAGCTCTGACCAAGGCCACCTGCCTTAATTGTGGTAATCCTGTTGTCCTCGGCGAGGTGTTCCTCGATGAACCATCCCTGTTGACGAATAACGCTCAGCTGTTACCGTATTCTCCACAGCATTTTCCGACACAGCCAGATACCGCCGGAGATCTGCATGAGCAAGTCAACACCATAGAATCAACACCAACATCCTCTGAGAAATGGGATATGAATCATCACAGGGGGAATTCTCTCAATGACGAACTCGCTGTCGCAGCCAGCCAATCCAAAGTCGGTGAGTCCCTCCCTGGACAACTTTTGAAACGACTAGATCCCGTAGAGAATAGCTACCGAAGTATTGACGATATTTTGGGTGATAAGAGAACAAGGTTTTACTGGACCTATGAGCTTCACACCAAATTTGTTGATGCAATTCGAGAACTGGGAGTTGATTCGGCTAGCCCACTGCGCATACTCGAGATTATGAATGTGCCGGGGCTCTCTAGAATTAACGTTGAGTCTCACCTCAAGTACTATAGGAGATTGCTAAGGGATGGAAGGATAGCGTTAAACCATCATAAAGCCAGTTGGAGCTCAAGTGCTGGGCAGAGTTACAACCATGATGATTGGAGAGCCAAGAGCACCCAACCGTGTTTCAGCAATGACGGGACTAGCAGTCGTGTCAGCGACTCCTCTAACCCAAATCAGAATGCTCCGCCGAGCTATCTCAATACTCCTCAGGAGTATATGCCACAGTTCCAGCACATAGAAATTCCTCAGTTTGAGCGCGAATCAGTCATTAATGCTGTCCCTGAAGCGGATCTGGCATTGGTAGAGAGTGCACATATGAACCTGCCGGTCATCGGAGGAAGTTCCAATTCGAGGGGTCAAATTGCTCACGGCGAGAGCAAAGAGAGGAATCCCTCGCCTGCAGTCGACGACACCCAATCTGGGCACCAAGGGCTAGAAAGAACATGTGATTTCCTTGATGAGGAGCTGGACACTTGGATCAATACTCTTCGGGAATGTATGTCTCAACCCCAACAGGGCAATGATGAAGGTTCCAGCTCAAAGACTCCAATCCCTCACAACGAAGGCAATGAAAGAAATCTGCCCCCAACAATCGTTGATACCCAACTTGAACATCAATGGCTCGAAGACCCGAGCAATTTCCTTGGCGATGAGTTCAATCTTTGGCTCGATCAATTTGGAGCCGGAGGACCATCGCAGTGGTGACGCGAGGCCGGTGATCAAACGTCTGATGCAAGGCATGGATACTCGATGAAAAATGCTTCGAGAAAAGGGGTTGAATACTCCTATTGCATATGTTGTTGATCGCACTGTAAGGTTCCCACGGGAACATCTTTCATTAATATCTAGAACTAATTGCGCGTGAGTGTCAACATCACCCTTTGAGCATCTTCAAGCCAAAGGCCGTGGATTAATCACTTAATCCGTAGAGCAAGTTCCATGAACCATAATTATCACCCGCAGAGCATAATGGAATCCATTCCTTCAATACAAGATACATTCGGCCGCGGAGCCACCCGTTTGGTAAAAGGACGTATCGTTCCTAGTTGATCTTCAATCAGATCAGGGGATAATGTTTCCTCTCTTCTTCCTCTCAGGTGATAAAAAGAGACAAGGCCCTAAAAGGCCATGCATTCAAATGGCTAAACAAACGTTGCCCAGCTGGGGGGCAGATGAACCATTGATGTTACAAACACTCCAAGCATGGATAGGCGGATTTGATAGAGGTTGTTCATATCAATACGCAACATCAGAATGGGATGAAAATCAAGAGTAAAGTTGTATCGTCCCAATTTGTCTTGAATTTGGGAATATGAATTAACACTTATTTTTTATCCTTGACAGGGGAATCGCCTTGGAGACGAATAAGTTTTTACATCCCACATACTACCTGTTAGGATACATGAGGGTAGGATGTATCGTTTCGATTTTCGAAAAATTCGTGAACATACAATGATATGCTTCTTTTACATTTTCAGGGATCTCCAGCCACGATGGACAGGTAGGTATCCCTTTCCCCCAATCCATTGAAGATGTTAAACAAAAAAAAAAAACACAAAGAGAAAAAGAAAAAGCTTTCAAAATCTGATGTCTAGAAAAGACATGGAATTCTAACTTCATTGGCATTCATGTTTTGAAACATGAGGTTGTCTGAACACGCATTGTGCACCATAAAATCCCCTTGACGGGTAAAATTTTTGGGAAAACGAAAGAGATTTTTCCAATCAAAAGTTGTTCAAAACTCTCAAAAGGATGTTTCCTCAAAAGAGAGGCAAGCTCAAATCCAAACACATCCTACATACACTTGAGAGATGAGTGGAGCGAATCAAATAGTAAAATCTGGACCTACGGAGGTAGGGACCATTCGCAGCGATTACATGGATTGGGACGACGGAGGCGTTCGTTTCATATCATAAACACTACAGGTGACCGTTGACAACCCACTTGAACGGCGGTTTTCATTCTTAACCCTGTCAAGAACCACCCCACACCGGGGCAAAAAGGAAGTAAGTCCAGCAGCATCAGGAGAAAATGGTTAGAAATTTTCTTGCTCGGACTAACATTAATCTTTGTGTGTTGTTTATATGGTAATCCAAGTGCCATAGGATGACGAGAAGCATTCATTCTCTATCCCAAACACCATATCCTTTGCACAGCCAAGTTGAGCCTGCGAATTCATTTCATAAACCCCTGTTGGTGATCATGGGATGTTTCAAGATAGAAACTGTATCACTCCAAGAACGGAAGAAATCAAGAGATGGGATTTATAGAAAAATCTCATATCGGCGTTTAAGTGTGCTATGATTCAAGTTGTATATCTAGCACAATTTTCTGAACATCGTAGTTCCAAAGGAAAAGAAAAGGCGGGATTTCAACAAAAAATCCCCAGCATCAAGAAAAAGCAAAGTGCCTGGTAAAAGCAAGGCCGATGCTCGTGAAAACTGTTTGATTGATCCCCAATAAAGCCTAGTTGGGAAGAGAGAAAAACCCATAAAGGAGTCAGATCAAGAAGACTGCTCCCCAAACGATGTCAGCCGTGGTGCAAAAACACGGACATAATTGTCAATCTCTTAATACCACAAGAGACGTTCTCTAAAGGATTTGTGCACACCTCAAAAGCGGTTGCACACCTCAAAAATGGAAGATACAGAATGGAAAAGACATGTGACAAATTTGCAATGATCACCAATGTCGAATCCTTCGTGATTTCTGGGCCAAAAACAAGCCTTTTTCGGTCCCCAATCCTACCAATGTTACAACCCTGAAACAGTCTTCTCTGACTAAGACACTTGGGTTAACATATAGCTTAGCTCGAAGAAGTACGAGCAAGACTCTTTCTTTCTCATTTTGCAGGGTTCTTGACTTGTAAACCCGGAGCAGATGGTGAAGATTTTCATTCGATGGCCCCGACTCCAAAGCGGGTCCCCCTTGAAAACCAATATCCAAGCCCAACATTACGGTCCCGTGGAAGACCTCCCGACCGATCAAAATGTATGCGCTGCGAATGAGCCTAAAACCTAGGCACAGGTCAGTAGGGAATTGAGTGCATCCCCTAAAAATCATAACCTCAAAACAGGTGAGATGGCCTCCTTGTCGAGAAATATTCCAATTGACGTTTTGAGCAAACTCTTTTTGGGAATTTTCAAACTGTGGATCCAGATTTTCCATGCAAGGGATTCGTGATCACATTTGCACGTTGCAAAAATGTTTTGGATAACCTCCAGCATCAAAATGCACATCTCATGACTAAAGCTTAAGTCATAAAATTTTGTCAATTGGACAATTGCTGTCTTCTCAAAGATTACCAATATTTTCTTGGGGAAGAGAAACCCTTAAAAAAAAATCCTTTTCAAAATATCAAACAGTCTCATCGGACGTGGAGAACCCTTGTCATGAGACCCCCTTTTCAAAAATATCAAACAGTCTCATCGGACGTGGAGAACCCTCGTCATGAGACCCCTTTTCAAAATTTAGGCAGTCTCATCGGACGTGGAGAACCCTCGTCATGAGACCCCTTTTCAAAATTTAGGCAGTCTCATCGGACGTGGAGAACCCTCGTCATGAGACCCCTTTTCAAAGCAAACAAAGGTAGATACCGCCTGAAGGATCAACACAAGGTAGATACCGCCTGAAGGGTCAAACCAAGGTAGAAACCGCCTGAAGGGTCAACACAAAGGTAGATACCGCCTGAAGGGTCAACTCAAGGTAGATACCGCCTGAAGGGTCAAATCAAGGTAGAAACCGCCTAAAGGGTCAATCAAAGGTAGATACCGCCTGAAGGGTCAAACCAAGGTAGAAACCGCCTGAAGGGTCAACACAAAGGTAGATACCGCCTGAAGGGTCAACTCAAGGTAGATACCGCCTGAAGGGTCAAATCAAGGTAGAAACCGCCTAAAGGGTCAATCAAAGGTAGATACCGCCTGAAGGGTCAAACAAAGGTAGAAACAGCCTGAAGGGTCAAAACAAAGGTAGATACCGCCTGAAGGGTCAAACAAAGGTAGAAACCGCCTGAAGGGTCAAAACAAAGGTAGATACCGCCTGAAGGGTCAAACAATGGTAGAAACCGCCATAAGGGTCAACTCATTGGTAAGTACCGCCATAAGCATCGACACAAATGTCCGATCCACCATACGGATCAAAATCCTTGGCAAATCTCAGGGCGTGGGATGCGCCTTCCTTAGATTCCTAGCCGTTAGGAATCCCATAATGGTATGACCTACCATACAGGTCAAAGCTTAACCTCCCTAGGATATTCTGAATGACGAGTCCTAGGCATCCTCTTGAAAGTCGTCGCAACCGGCAGCATCGAACAGGTAAGTGGCAGGTATGTCTCTCTACTATCTCACTCTCTCATGTCAAATGAACGTTTCCCCCTTCAAGAAAGAGCATACATGGACAAGCATGAAGATTGGATGTCATGACTCATTTTCCTTTAGTTTCCCAAGTCGAGTCGATCAGGACTCAGGTGTCACATTATCTTTGAGAGATTCCTCTAACGAGATTCCTCTCAAAGAGGGGCAGCTGTTGACACCTAAATTTTGATCAACCTTTTTGTTTCCTTTATTTTTCAAAAATTCATAGAAAATCCATAAAAAGCTGAAAAATTACAAAATCAACTTTGGTAACATTGGCCAAGCTAAAGGAACCATTTTGGATAAAAAAAAATATTTTTTCATATTTTTCGTATTTTTATTATTATTATTTTCGAAAAATATAAAAATAAAATGAAAATCAAGAAAAGTAGTATTTGAGGTCACAAAAATATAGAAAAATAGTCAGTATTTTTATTTTTAATTTTCTTTACTTTTGAACCTCATAAAATAGTAAAATTCAGGTTCGATTTTGGGTGTTTTCTGATCACCATAAAATTGAAATTGGCAAAAATATTAGTAATGATTAAAAGGAAAAGGAGTGAAAACATAATCATTCAAAAGGAAAAGGGAACTAATCATTTTGTCTTTGCTTTTGATTATTTTATTATTATTCTTACTTTTTAGTATTTTATTTTATTATTATTTTATTATTATTTTATTTTTTATTATTATTTACTCACCTTTCCCCTCATCCGTCGCTGGCTTCTTCTCCTCCCGCGACTTCATCTTCTTCCTCTCCTTCCTCTTCTTCAGGAGCTCTTCTTCTTCTTCTTGTCTTCTTCTTCTTCTTAAAAAAAAAAAAAGGAATCCTCACCTTCGTGCATTATTTGCCTTCGCCTTCGATCCTTCCGCCGTCGTCGCTAGCCGTCGTACCTCAAAGCCGCCGTGAACAACTCAAGACCCGCGACCTCCACCCGTTTCGGAGTTTGGTTCGGGTTTGTTTCGGATCGGGCCAAATCCGTCATCGCCATCGCCTCCGGTGACTGCCCCGGAGTCCTACCTCCTCCCTCGGAGCTTGTGGAGCCTACGCGCCGCTGGTGGAGCTCAGAAACGGCCTCGGGTCACCACCCCGTCGTCGGAGCGTGTCGGCGTGTCGGAGCGTGTCGGCGTGTCGGCGTGTCGGAACGTGTCGGCGTGTCGGAACGTGTCGGCGTGTCGGAGCGTGTCGAGCCGTGTCGGAGAGTGTCGAGCCGTGTCGGAGAGTGTCGAACGTGTCGGAGCGTGTCGAACGTGTCGGAGCGTGTCGGAGAGTGTCTAACGTGTCGGAGCGTGTCGGAGAGTGTCGAACGTGTCGGAGAGTGTCCGGGCGTGTCGGAGAGTGTCCGGGCGTGTCGGAGCGTGTCGGAGAGTGTCGAACGTGTCGGAGCGTGTCGGAGAGTGTCGAACGTGTCGGAGAGTGTCGAGCCGTGTCGGAGAGTGTCGAACGTGTCGGAGCGTGTCGGAGAGTGTCGAACGTGTCGGAGCGTGTCGGAGAGTGTCGAACGTGTCGGAGAGTGTCCGGGCGTGTCGGAGCGTGTCGGAGAGTGTCGAACGTGTCGGAGAGTGTCGAGCCGTGTCGGAGAGTGTCGAACGTGTCGGAGCGTGTCGAACGTGTCGGAGAGTGTCGAACGTGTCGGAGAGTGTCCGGGCGTGTCGGAGAGTGTCGAGCCGTGTCATAGCGTGTCCGGACGTGTCGGAGAGTGTCGAACGTGTCGGACGTGTGCATGAACAGTGTCCAATCCGAACAGTGCATGAACAGTGTCGGAACAGTGCATGAACAGTGTCCAATTTTTTAATTTTTTAAATTTTTTTTTTTTTTTAGTCTTAATTTGTGAAATTGACTATCGACATTCTAATGGCGATCGACAGGTAACGGGCATGGGAATGGTCGCAGGCTGGGGCTGGGCGATTGAAGACCGGTGTCCAATCCGGTATGTTTTACGTACCCGATCCGTATATCAGGATTATTTTTCTAAAATATTGCATTTATAGACTTGATTTGTATGTATTTGTTTCAGTCTAGTGGTTAGCTTATTTATCTGGTTGAATGTTATCTATTGTCAAAGACATGCTTTTTATTAAAATATTTTCTGAAAATATAAAAAAATATTAATAAATCAAAAATGCCAAAAAAATGGAAAAATTAAAGAAAAACAAAAAAATTGAGAAAAATTGCAGAAAAATTCTAAAAATTGTCCAAGGCTGAAAATGACAAAAAATTGATTTGTTTTCATTTTTGGGATTTTCTCCCATTTAATCCAAAATGGCGATTTCACCCCTCAAAGGGTGAATCGTCTTTGATATTCTGATGAATTGTGGAAATTGCTTAGAATTTGGTGATGGGCCAGATGGGTGGTTAAACCTTATGTCTAAGATTTCCACATTTCATTTCCATTTTTAGAAAATGACGATTTTACCCTTCGAATGGTAAATCGGTTTCTAAAATTCCCGAAAATCACGAAAATTGCCAAAAAATAGGAAATGGGTCAATTGAGCGACCAAACCTGTTTTGACTCCGGATTCATTCCGAAATGATGATTTTGTCCTTTTTGGGCAAATTGTCCCCTTTGTCTCAAAATTACGATTTTGCCCCTGAT
This sequence comes from Rhodomyrtus psidioides, assembly GCA_021437785.1. Lineage (NCBI taxonomy): Eukaryota > Viridiplantae > Streptophyta > Magnoliopsida > Myrtales > Myrtaceae > Rhodomyrtus > Rhodomyrtus psidioides. The sequence continues at coordinate 2,758,872 of JAILYB010000059.1, read as the reverse complement.
GGGCAAAATCATGTCTAAATCATTCCTAAGCCTGATTGATGCTTCTCTAGGCCAATATGGCCTTATTAGGAATGCCATGTGATTTATTTGTACACTTGAATTCATCGATTTGTGCACTTTATTATTGATTGTGATTGCTATGATAGTCATTCCTATCTGCATGAACTCCTAGATTTTGAACTCGTACCCCACTCATCTGCATGAAATCTTTGGTCAGAAAATTCAGTCAACTTAGGTACCGAAAGGGCGTCAACTCTGACAGTTGACGTAACTAAGTCCCCGAACCCAGTTCTCTGGTTATCGCAGAATTGAATAGAAACTCCCGACTATTCAATAGGGTGGTCCAATCATACCCTCCAAAAAATGATTGGTGGCGACTCCTCGGCATGCACACTTAGCACATGTCACTAGACCACACTGAAGGTCGACTACGCATACCTCCGTTGCGATTTGGGTAATGGGCCTTGGGAGAGGCCCGCGTCCGACCAGACTGGACGGCCCATTAGCCCTCGAGAGCCCGACAACCTCGAGAGGGTCGCGACAATGGACGATCCCGTTCAACTAGAAACCCTGAAGGAGGTGGAAAGGCCTTTTACGAAAGGGTTTGAATCATCGATTGACCAGATGATAGATACCGAGCTTAACGCAGAGCAGTATGTCGAAATAGAGAAATCGAAGGATCAGCAGCAAGACTCAATTGAACTATTCAAGGAAATGAGAGAGTACCCGAGATTTGCGACATCAGCAAAGCTAAGAAACGACGACCGGCATCGTCAATTGGAAAATGAAACTTTCTCAAAGGACTTTGGCGACACTGTGTCAATGATTGAAGCCGCTACAACTGTGGTGATCAAACTAGAAGAGCTTGACAGCTTGGGTAAGGTAGAAGATTGTCTGATCAAACCTGTTGTGATTCAACTACCAAGAGAGAAAGCGGACGATACAGCTGAACTAGAGGCATCTTGCCCGACGACAATAACCATAAAAGTCCCTCCGATAGAAAAGTACGATCCTAAGGCAGTCCACTCGGACTATGGGACGGAGGAAGTAGATGCGGTAATGAGGTCTGGACGATTCTACGCCCCTAGGGAATGCGAGTCCAAAAAGAAGGAAGTCTCGAAGGAAGACGCAAAAAAGCTCATGTCCATTATTAAAACCAGTGAGCTTGAAGTGATAGAGCAATTAAGGAAGATGTCGGCCCAAATATCTCTACTGGATTTGTTCATCAATTCAGAGACGCACAAAAAAGCACTGCTAAAGATACTAAATGAGGTGCATGTCCCTGAAACTATTAATGATGTGCAGTTAGGGGACTTCGTAGGGGCAATCCTTTTGAAAGATCAATTGAGCTTCTCAGATGAAGACTTCCCCATGGAAGGGAGAGGACACAACAATGCCTTATACATTACTGTACAGTGCTATGGAAAAAGAATAGCACACGTACTAGTTGACAACGGATCCGCTTTCAACATATGTCCTTTAGCTACCTTAAGGAGTTTAGGCATCAAAGAAGAGATGGTTAAAGCCTCCAAAACAGCTGTGAGAGCTTTTGATGGAATGAAGAAGACGATGGTAGGTGAAATTGAGCTTGATGTGCTCATCAGCCCAACAAAATTCTCTATAAACTTCCAAGTGATGGATTTGCCTAGTGCATTCGGATTCTTGTTGGGAAGACCTTGGATTCATGTAGCAGGAGCCGTACCTTCAAGCCTACATAAGAAAGTACGATTTATAGTATATGGGAAGGTGATTACCGTGCATGAAGAAGTTGACCTCCAAACATATCAGAGCAGCGCCATTCCCTACATCGAACTCGAAATTAAGTTGGAAACAAGCTATTATTCCCTAGAGTTAGTGGCAGTAGTACACACTTCCGTGGGGGCAAGATTGAGAACTCCCTGTATTTATGAACCCAACCTTTTACCAGCAAAGATGCTACTGGCATATGGATATAACCCTGGAGAAGGTCTCGGCAAATATGGTCAAGGAATGAATACCCCTCTATAGTTGAAATCTAACGAGTATAGGATGGGCTTGGGGTATCAGAAAATCCGCCTGGGTGAGTCTGCCCCTAAGACAACAGGCTGAGGTCGAGGCAAGAGCTTGGGACGCCATGGAAGCTAGAAAAACCAGAGAGATTCATTCATTGGTTCTCCAGCTTGAAGAGGCAGATCTAAGATGTTCAATAGCCCTTTGAACGAGTACTTCAGCAAGAACTCTAGGTGGTTGTCAGAAGAAGACATAACTCCAACAGTAGAACCAGATCTGGCGAATCCTTTCCTGGGAGATAACTTCGTGAATGTCATTATAGAGTGGCTGGGTGATGAAGCCACTACTTCTGAGTAAAGAAATACCTTCCTTACTCTTGATACTGCATTCAAATTTCATGCATTTCGTCGTACTTTCAATTTTCGTTGTTTGAAATAAATGTAGGAAAACACATTTGGATCTCCGGCAGTTGGTCCAAACAGCATAACTTGTAATGCGGCCCATTTTGCATTCAATAAAATCACACAAGTTTTGTTAAGGATATATGGAACCACAAATCAGCCCGATGATGATACTAGTCTTCCACGCAGAAGCTTGAGGCCTGATTTTCCATATAATTCCTAATTTCTAAAGGATTTCTAAGGGACAAGGATGTCCTATGATATGAGGACTAGTTCGATTTACACCTACACTTATTCTGAAATCTCTTTTAAAAAGGTTTTTCACACCCATGCATGACATTTCTATAAGGAGTATAGACTAACCATGCTCATGACATTTCAGGCATATTAGCTCAAACATACATACTAGGTTGTTATGAGATTCGAATCACCACATTGACTGTTCCTACAATATTGAAGAAGAGGATGAGGATGAAGGTTATGCGTCTATCCGCAGAGAATGAAGTGCCTTCGAGGAGTCAATGCCTCTTACTTCAGAAGAACCGGTTGTTATTAACTTGGGCGACACTATGAATATCAAGGAAATCAAGATCGGTGGACATTTATCCCGAGATGAAAGGCTCAAGTTTACAGAATTACTGAGGGAGTATCAGGATGTCTTCGCATGGTCTTACGCTGACATGCGGGGTTTGGATCCCAGAATTGTGGAACATGTATTACCAACAGATCCCAGTGTTAAACCTGTCAGGCAAGGCAGTAGACGGATGAAAGCCGAGTTGGAAGATAAAATTAATGAAGAGGTGATGAAGCTTCTTAGGGTGGGCTTTATTGAAACTATCCCATACTCGGACTAGATTGCAAACATAGTCCCCGTCATGAAGAAGAACGGCAGAGTTCGGATTTGTGTAGATTATCGAGATTTGAATAGAGCAAGTCCGAAAGATGATTTCCCACTACCTCACATTGATGTGCTGGTGGATAGTACCGCAGGGTACGAACTATTCTCATTCATGGATGATTTCTCCGGATATAACCAGATCCTCATGAAGAAAGAGGACAAACCGAAGACTACATTTACCACGCCCTAGGGAAACTTTTGCTATAAGGTTATGCCATTCGGACTGAAGAACGCTGTGGCCACCTATCAGAAGGCTATGATCACATTATTCCACGACATGATCCATAAAGAAATCGAAATATATGTCGATGACATGATCGCCAAGTCTAGGAAGGGACATGATCACATTCAGGTGTTAAGAAGACTATTTGAGCGACTGCACAAATACAAGTTGAGGTTGAACCCTAACAAATATGTATTTGGGAAAAATCTGGGAAACTTCTCGGATTCATGGTCAGTAACAGGGGCATTGAGATTGATCCTTCAAAGATTCAAGCTATCCATGATCTAGCAACTCCTTCCACAGTAAAATAAGTAAAAAGCCTTCTGGGGAGACTGAACTATATTACCAGATTCATCAATCAGTTATCAGATGTGGCTAAATCAATTTTCAAACTACTCAAAAAGGGCGCAAAGGTGACATGGGATGCAGAATACAGCCAGGCATTCCAGAAGATCAAGAACTATCTAGTCACTTCACCAGTACTTGTGCCGCCCATCCCAGGTCACCCATTGACCTTATATTTGACTATACAGCAGGAATCTTTGGGAGCCTTACTTACCCAAACAAGCCCGATAGATGGTAAGGAAAGAGCCATCTATTACTTGAGCAAGAAATTCACCTCGTCTGAAGCAAAATACATACATGTTGAAAGGGCTTGCGTAGCAACTGTATGGGTACTTCGCGGGTTAAGACAGTATACCCTACATCACCATATTCAGCTGGTAACAGAAAATGACCCTGTCAAGTACCTCCTGGAGAAGCCCGCTCTGATTGGGAAGTTAGCAAAATGGCAGGTTATGTTATTCGAATTTGACATCAGGTGTTCTCCACAAAAATCAGTAAAAGGGAGAGCCATAGCTGATATGTTGGTAGAGAAATCACAAAATTGCAAGTCTTCCGGAAAAACAAAGGCAGAAGATCAAGTTTTGAACCTGACAGAGGATAAATGGGTCATGTATTTCGATGGCGCCGTTAATCTATCAAGAGCTGGCACTAGGGCAGTATTGATATCCCCTGACGATCAACATTATCTCGTTGCGGCAAAGATGACTTTCCCCTACACTAACAATATCTCAGAATACGAAGCGTATATTCTAGGCTTACGGTTAGCCATTTCCATGGGAGTACCGAGGCTGCAGGTTTATGGAGATTCCATGCTCATCATTTTACAGACACAGGGAGAGTGGAAAACGAAGGACGCAAAGCTCACCCCTTATCATGAATACCTTGAAGAGTTGACACTTAAATTCGAAGATGTGTCATTTGAATATCTACCAAGATCTCATAATCAATTTGCAGATGTACTAGCCACATTGGCCTCAATGTTACAAGTAACTGGTGGGTTAGAAATAGAACCACTAAGGATCGGCATAGTCGAAAAATCGACCTATTGTATGATGATAGAAGAAGAATTCGACGGAGAGCCGTAGTACTATGACATCAAGAATTATCTCTTAAAGGGGAAGTTTCCTGAAGGGTGTCAGACAGGAGACCGGAGATACATAACCAGGATGGCCAGCAAGTTCTTTCTCAGTGGACAAGTTCTATACAAAAGGTCATTTGACTCCACTCTGTTAAGGTGCGTAGATGCTAAAGAAGCAAATATTCTCATGAAGGAGATCCATGAAGGTATATGTGGGCCCCACATGAACGTTCGCCTCCTTGCCAATAAAATCATGCGGCTCGGATATTATTGGATGACCATCGAATCAGATTGCTGCCAGCATGTCCGATCGTGCCACTAATGCCAAATATACGGCGATAAGATTAATGCGCCCCCGAATGAACTGCATCAAATGTCCGAAGCCTGGCCTTTTTCTATGTGGGGGATAGACATGATAGGACCCATCAATCCAACGGCTTCAAATGGTCACCGCTTCATCCTAGTGGCGATTGATTACTTCACAAAGTGGATAGAGGCCAATTCTTACTAGAATGTCACCGCAAAAAGTGTGGCAAGGTTTATTAAGAGAGACATAATCTCTCGATATGGTACCCCTCAAGCGATCATTACAAATAATGGGTCCAACCTGAACAATAAGATTGTCGATGATCTACTAGACCGCTTTGGTGTTCGACATCTTAACTCTTCCCCTTGCCACCCGCAAATGAATGGGGCAGTGGAAGCGGCTAAAAAGAATATCAAAAAGATCCTAGCTAAGACTGCAGAGAATTATAGGGATTGGCATGAAAGGCTACCCTTTGCCTTAATGGCATATCGAACTTCGATAAGAACTTCTATAGGGGCAACCCTTACGCTCTGGTATACGGGATGGAAGCGATCCTGCCCATAGAAGTTAAGGTTCCCTCTTTAAGAATCTTATCAGAGGGTAAACTCTCCAAGACAGAATACTCCAAACACAGCTATGAGCAGTTGAATTTGATAGACGGGAAACGTCTTAGAGCGATCTGTCATGGTCAAGGTTACCAGAAAAGGGTATCCAAGTCATTTAATCGAAAAGTTAGAGACAGAAATTTTGAGGTGAACGACCTGGTGGTAAAGAAGACTCTGCCAAATGCTGTCCACCCGGGAGGTAAGTTTACCCCGAATTACGAAGGCCCTTATATTGTCAAGAAGATTCTCACAGGAGGAGCATTGATTCTTGTAAATTATGAAGGAGAAGAATTTGGGCATATTGTAAATTCAGATGCTGTGAAGAAGTATTGTCCTTGAAATGAAATCAGATATTGATTATGTGGCTTGTCCCAAAATGATCCGAATCGCCATAACGGTCATTACATAAGCATATCATGCATCCATGCATACACTAGCATGTGTTTAGTTTTGCAGGATTCCGAGAAGCGGACTCAAAATCGGATTCATCCAAATGGAACCCTAGATAGAAGGGTCCTCAATATCAAGAACCAGGTGATATGTATCTGTTCCATCAAGAGTTAAACCATCTTTTACTCATAAGAATGTCTATTCTATCCTACATGCAGGAATGCCTGATGAAGACGAAAGACAACAATGGAAAAACAGAGTAAAGTCTCTCACTTCCTGTAAGATGAAAAGAGCAAGAGAATGAACATTCACGTACTCGAACTTAGAAATAAACCTCGTCTTTGAAAAATGAATTCCTGACATTCATTGCACACATGTCAGGACCGGAGGATGTCCAAACACGGTCCAAGTATACATGATGCATCATTGAAATCTCATGTGGAGTAACATGCCTAGAGAAAAACAAAGTGATTTTTTCCAAAACATAGCTTGCTTAGACTATCTAGCAGGGATGTTTCTCCAGATGGAAGGCAAACCTAATCCAAACACGTCCTACATACACTCGAGAGATGAAGGAAGTGTGAGGATATGAAAGCCTGGATCCGAGGATATAAGGGCCCTTCGCATCGATTACATGGATTGAGATGATGGACGCATTCATTTCTTTATCTTAAACACTACATGTGACCATTGATAACCCTTTGGATGGCGGTTACATTCTTTACCCCTGTTAAGAACCACCCCACATTGGGGCCAACTGGAGGTAAGTCCAACAGTATCAGGAGGTAAATGGTTAGAAATGCTCTTGCTCAGACTTGCATCAATCTTCGTGTGTTGCTTGTCATTTTAACTTCTATGGTGATTCAAGTGCTTTAAAATGACGAAAAGCATTCGTTTCTCTATCCTATACACTTTTACCCTTTGCACAGCCTAGTTGAGCCTATACGTTCGTTTCACAAGACCCGTTGGTGATCATTGCATATTCTAAAACGGAAGCGACGTCACTTGAAGAGCGAAAGAGTTCAAAATTTCCAGAATTAATGTTTGGATGCTGAGATTCAACATGTATATCTAGTACACTCATTTGAAAATCTTAGTTCCCAAAACTAAGGAAAAGATGGGATCTCAACAAAAGATTAAAAAAGGAGAGAAAAATCCAATCTTGGGAATCAAGAAAAAGCAAAGTGCCTGGTAAAAGCAAGGCCAATACCCCTTCAAATACTTGTACACTTTGAATCATTTGGTTGACCTAGTAAATGCCAAAAGATGACATGATACTTTTGTATAGGTCACTAGTGAGATTTGGTTATAAAAGAAAATCCCAAGGGAGATAAACTGTGAAAGATACTCCCATATTATGATATATTCAGATGACGAAAACATAGACAAGATGTTGACGCCGCATTAACACGAGTGATGTTCTCCAAAGACTATCAATGCACTTCAAAGACTGAAGAGGCTCATTGAACCGGAAGGGATCAGATCGGCAGCAAACTTGCAGTGATCACCAATGTTAAACCCTTCACGTATTCTGAGCCAAAAATAAACCTTTTTTCGGTCCCCAATCCTACCTGCGTTACAACCCTGAGAAGTCTTTTCTGATTAAAGCATTTGAGTTAGTATAGGGTTTAATGCTTAAGCTTAACTCGAAGAAGTTCGAGCAAGATCATTTCTTTCTTATTTTTGCAGGGTTCTTGACTTGTAAATCCGGAGCAGATGAGAAAAATTTTGTGTCCAAAAAAGACCTGACTCAGAGAGTGAGTCCCTCTTCAAAAATCATGTCCAAGCCCAACATTACGGTCCCGTAAAGACCTCCCGATTGATCAAAATGTATGCGCTGCGAACGGCCCCGAAAACTTGGGTACATGGTATTAGGAAATTCGAGTGCTCTTGTTGTGAAAAGACCACGTCAAAGAATTGGTAAGAAGCCCTTTCTGACAGAGACATTCCAATAGAATGCTTGAAAGCAAGTTTTGATTGGAAACTTCAAATTGTTTGATCCAAGGATTTTCCTCACAAGGATTCTTGATCATCCTCGTATGCTTTAAGATGTTTTGGATAACCTCCGGCATCCTAAGTCATTTTGTATAATTGTACAGGTTAAAATGAAACTTTACTTGCATTATAACCATCATTACCTCAAGATGGCTAATATCCTTTCAAGTGAGGAATGAACTCTCAAGTTTAAGCTTCTATGAGACTCATGGCAGCCCTAGGTCCAATAAGTACACTTTGCTTCATAATGAAGATCTTCAGAATTGTCTCTCTGAAAGATTTCAGTAGGTTTGAGCTTTCTGCAGGATACCTGGAGTCCCCAGATCCCAGAATGTCACCTCCCATGTTGAAAAGACAATCTTCAGAATCATATTTCTGCGAGATTTCAGGTAACCCCTAAATCCCAGAAAAATCTTATCAAAGTTTTTGTAGGTTTGAGGTTTTTGCAGGATGCCTAGAGTCCCTAGATCCCAGAATGTCACCTCCCATGTCGAAAAGACAATCCTCAGAATCGTCTTTCTGCTAGATTTCAGGTAATCCCTAAATCCCAGAAAAATCTTATCAAAGTTTCAGTAGGTTTGAGCTTTCTGCAGGATGCCTAGAGTCCCCAGATCCCAGAATGTCACCTCCCATGTCGAAAAGACAATCTTCAGAATCATATTTCTGTGAGATTTCAAGTAACCCCTAAATCCCAGAAAAATCTTATCAAAATTTTTGTAGGTTTGAACTTTCTGCAGGATACCTGGAGTCTCCAGAGCCCAGAATGGCACCTCATGTACCAAAAGGATAATTTTCAGAACCAGCTTTCTGTAAGATTCTAAGTAATCCCTAGACCCCGAATAGCTCATTTGGTAAGCCTAAAAGTTAGGCACATCTCACTTGTAGAGGCCCTAGTTGATTCCTCTAAGTGTAGGATCAGCTTAGTATTCGATAATCCCTACAGAACGGGTGCGTCATCAATAGGTTCCTAGCAGAAAGGAGTCTTATTCATGGCCTGATCCCCCTGACGGATCAAAATGTTCGACAATCCCTACAGAACGGGTGCGTCATCCATAGGTTCCTAGCAGAAAGGAGTCCTATTCACGGCCTGATCCCCCTCACGAATCAAAATGTTCAACAATCCCTATAGATCGGGTGCGTCATCCATAGGTTCCTAGTAGAAAGGAGTCCTATTTACGGCCTGATCCCCATGACGGATCAAAATATTCGACAATCCCTACAGAATGGGTGCGTCATCCATAGGTTCATAGCAGAAAGGAGTCCTATTCACGGCCTGATCCCCTTGACGGATCAAAATGTTCGACAATTCCTACAGAACGGATGCGTCATCCATAGGTTCCTAGCAAAGAGGAGTCATATTCATGGTTTGATCCACCATACGGATCAAAATTTCTGACAATCCCTAAAAGAATAGGTGCGTCATTTATAGGTTCCTGTCAAATATAGGAATCCCACTCTGGTTTGGCCTACCATATAGACTAGAGTTTAACCGCCCTAGGATGCTCAAGAGATGGGCCCCTATATATCCACTTGAACCCGCTATACACCGCGCATGCCGCACAAGCATCAGGCAGGTAAGTAATAGGTGAGCATTTATGTTCCGCCTCTCTCCCTCTCACATTGGCAAAGATAGAGCAAAGCATTTACCAGCGGGACAAGAAAGATTGAATGTCAAGATTCATTTTTCTATTTCCCAATAAAGTCGATCTAGACTAAGGTGTCACATGTCTTTGAGAGAAACCTCTTGCGAGATTCCTCTCATAGAGGGGCAGCTGTTAACACCTAATTTTGGATCAGCCTTTTTTAGCTTATCTTTAGAAAATTCATAAAAAGTCAAAAAATTATAAAAGCAACTTTGGTGGCCTCGGCCAAGCCTAAGGAACCATTTTTGACAAAAAAAAAAATTAATTTTTCATATTTTTTTTTTACATTTTTTAGTATTTTTGGAAATTAAGAAAATACTTGAAAATTCAAGAAAAATATCATTTGAGGTCACAAAAATATGGAAAAATAGTCAATATTTGTATTTTAAATCCCTTGTCTTTTTGACCTCACAAAAAGTCCAAAATCAAATTCAATTTTACGTGTTCCTTTGTTACACATATGATTGAATTTGGTAAAAAAATATCAATTGAGTCTTTTAATTTGTAATTTTGACATTTTTTAGGATCTTGACATTCAATCTAATTGTCCCTTATTGCAATTTAACCCAATAGTTCGCACAGATTGCTTAATTGCATGAATTGGGCAAAATTATATACTAAATTGCATTTTAGTCCTTGAAATTGGGCATAATTGAAATTACTTTCAATTCAAGGACTACCATTACAAATTGAAATCACTACCCAATGCTTTTCACCATTTTGAATCAATTGGCATAGGTAATTTGGTCCAATTTGATCATTTGAGCCTTCAATTTCATGATTTGCCTAATTCCAATTAAATGAAAATTTGGGGTTTTTGTTGAAATTGATATGAACTTTTCGGCAAAATCACTTTTTTAGATAAAATTCATGCCCTAAATTCGATTATGAGGACCAATGGCAAAAATTTCTCATTAATTTGGGTTTAATTTGAAAAATTGCAAGTCGGAACCGGTTCAGATCGGTCAGACCCCCGGTTGGACCGGTCGAACCGGTTCGCTACAGTGTCGTCTTCTTCATTAAGCTTTCGCGCAGATGAACAGTTCTGAGGGGATTTTGGATCCTCAAATTGGTTGACCAATCGACAACAATTGGAGGAGCATTGGTGGGCGTATTGTTACTCTCACCCTTACCTGTCGATTGACGCCGGCATCACAGTTTGACGTCGCCGGAGAGAGGAGTAATCGGCCGGTCAAACCTGCAAACTCGCAATAGTCAACACTTCCCAAAATCAGAGCAAATTCGTGTCAAATTCGCGCTAGATTGGACCTGCTGGAGAACTAAACGGGCCTGGACGGAATGCCCATCGTCCCCGACGCCGTTTGGACCTAAAGGCACGAGGCCTCACGTGCGATTGAAGCCGGTACACACTTCCCCGATTCGGCGCCAAAATTCGAAGAGCCATATAAGCCTATAGAGGCTTTCTGTTTAAGAAGGGGAGTGGATTCGGTTAGAGGAGAAGGAACTGAATCGAACAGAGAGAGAGAGAACGAGAAAGAGAAAGAGAGAGAGAGCTCCCCTCCATCGCCATTGTCGAGGGTAGAGCTCAGATTTGCAGAGCACCGGTTGGGCCTCTTGAGGCTAAACCAAAGCTCGACAAGGTCGTGAGGAGGTTATCCAGGCTCCTAGGAAGCAATCACCGTCGACCGCGCAAGCTGAAGCCGCGAAAACAGGTGAGTCTAGTCTTCAAACTTTCGCATTGTGCTTTAATGGCGGAACTTGATTCCGACCTTGATTCTTCGAGTTAGGGTAGGCGTTTTACTCTTTAAGCATCCCTAACCATCATTGCATCGACTTCGGTTGAATACCTCGAATCGAGTCTTCAAATTTAGCCTTCATCGCCGCTCCTTGTTTGTTCTTACCTAGCCAAATCTAGGCCGTGCGAGCTCGATCAGTGCTTGAGGTAAGTATTCTGAACCTCTATTGATGCTATCCTGTGACTGAATTGCCATGGTTTGGATTGAATCGTGCGATCGAACTTCCATGGCCGTACTCGGCATGTCGCATGATACTCGTGATTTCGTAAATTAGATGCCCTGATTCTTAGATATGTTGAACTAGAGGCTGTTGCGAGTCGATTGGTGCTGGTTTCGCGTGATTTCGTTAAGATCCCACCGTTGGATCATCGTCGAAGAAGCTCGGCCGTTCGTTCCGTCGGAGTCGAGAGGTTGAAGACGAAGCTGACATGGCGGGTCAACGAGTCAGCGTTCCTAGGTGGCAGTCAGCCATTGGTCCACGTGTTAGTCTAGTCAGCACGGCCGTTGGGGGACTGTTATTCGAATAAATAGATCGGACAGCTCAGATAAATCGAGTCTAAATTCTAGTGGCCGTCCGATTAGTAATTAGGTTTATCCGAAAATGTTTTAAAATCAAAAAATAAAAATGAGTCGAAATGGTGCCGTTTAGGTTAGGGGCGGTGCGGCGTCGTTTAGGTTAATGAGGATGGACGGTCTAGATCGAGTCCTGCCTTCTAATCCTGACCGTAGGTTTTAGTAGGTTGATCAGATGGCCTAGTCGAGTCTTCGTTCAATCTAGGCCGTAGGTTTTAGTAATCTGATCCGGCGGTCGTGGGTTAGCCACGCGGTTCAATAGGAACCGTCGGATGAAGTCTAAATAATCGAAAAAAAGAAAAAAGGAGAAACAGCGTCGTTTTGAGTCATGGGTCGCCCGGGTCCGGGTCTGGACAGGGTTCTGACCCGAATGGGTCAGGTCGACCCGGTTCGAATCATTTTTTTTATTAAAAACAATTCAGAAAATGATTTTAAAAATAAAAAAAATTAGAAAAATTCTAGAAAATCCCAAAAAAATATAGGAAAATAGTGGGAAAATCCTAGATACTCCAGAAATTCCCAAAAATTGAGGATTGACCACATACAACTGGTCAATCCTATTTTTGGGATTTTTTATCCGTTCTTCCGAGAATTGACTATATTACCCTTTAGGGGTAAGTCGCCTCTTTTGTGTATGCGAGATAAAGTCGATAATGCAAAGGTAAGAATTAGGGTCGGTTAGGCGACCAATTCTTGGGCTTGGATTTTCGAGTCTCGTCCCTTTTTTCAAAATGACGATTTTACCCCTCAATGGGTAAATCATCTTTCCCATTCCAATCGAGTCCTGAAAATTGCTTAAAATTTGGGTTTGGGTCAGGTGGGTGACCAACCCTAATATTTGAGATTTTCAGTTCTCATCTTTGTCCAAAATGACGATTTTACCCCTCCAAGGGTAAAATCACTTTTAAATTCCAGAAAAATTCTGGAAATTCTCGAAAAATAGGAAATTGATTGGTTTAATCGCCAATCTTATTTTCGCCATCTTTTGACTGCATATTTCATCTGAAATGATAATTTTTCCCTTTTGGAGCAAATTGTCCCTAAATTACGATTTTGCCCCTCATGGGCAAATCATGTCAAAATCACTCCTAAGCCTTCATTGATACTTCTCTATGCTAATAGGGCCTCATTAGGGATACCACGTTGCTTTCATATGATTTATCCGCATGCTTTGGATCCTTGATTTGCGCATTTATTTCTACTGATTGTGAGTGATAGGGTAGCCATTCCCATCTGCATTGAATTCCCCACTTGTCTGCAGAAATCCTAGGATTAAATAAATCATTCAACTTAGGTGCCGAAAGGGCGTCAACTCTGACAGTTGGCGTAACAAAGTCCCCGATCCCATTTCTCTGGTTTTTGCAGAATCGAATAGATCGCTCCCAACTATTCGATAGGGTTTCCAATCGTACCCTCCATGAAACGATTGGTGGCGACTCCTTGGCATGTACACATATCACATGTCACCAGACCGCATCGAAGGTCGATCACGTATATCCAGCCGTTGCGATTTGGGAAATGGACCTTGGGAGAGGCCCGCGTCCGATCAGGCGACATCGGGCGGCCCATTAGCCCTCGAGAGCCCGGCAGCGCTCGAGAGAGGGTCGCGACATGTGACTAGACAAGTTTCATGAAAATTCCATATGCATATGTCGTAGATTTAAATCGATCAAGTTAAGCATATTTCACCTCATTAATTCAAGCATCATATTTTATGATAAGAAGAACGACCAAAATCAACCATTTATTCCTAAAAAAATTAGAAATAAATCTAGTTATATTGAGATTATTATATAATCTAGCATATTTTATCAATTCAAGACAAGAAGAGTTGCACAAATTCAGACTAGAAGTTAATGATTTAACTAGATAAAAGTTATGGTCAAGGACAAACAAAGCATGAAAATCCAAATATTTATACAAATCCAATCAAGATAAATCATATTCTTCATCAAACCTCCCCTACACTTAATATACACATTGTCCTCAATGTTTATGGAAAAGAAAAGCACAACTGACAAAGAAAGAAGAGTTTAACTTCCCTGAATGGTGGATGATAGGAAATCGCGGAAGTCTAAGATGGACGGGAAAACCATGCCCGCGTCGGAATCTCGAGTAGTGCAATGTTTCTTGAAATGCTTCTGTTTGTTGAGACGGCTCTTGTTTTGCATTGGGGCGACGGTAGGTGGTGCCGATGGAAAAGCATGAGTTGACATGTATGAGGGTAAATAAAAGAACAGAAAATTAGCTTAAATTATTGGTGAAGATGTCAACAAATAAAATAAAAATGAACTGAAAATGGACTAGATATAAGGCGTGGGAGCGCTTTAAACTTGGGTTGCCTCCCTAAAGCGCCCTTGTTTAACGTCCTAGGCTAGACGACATGTATTTTCATTCTGCCTCATTAACCCTGTCCAGGGTTATTTCCCCTTTCCTATGAGCCTGAAACCCTTCATAAAATGGCTTGAGACGATATCCATTCACTTTAAAAACTTTATTTGTCGCTAGGTTCTGTATCTCCACTGCACCATGAGAAAAGACATTAGTAACAATAAAAGGACCAATCCACTTGGACCTTAGTTTTCCAGGAAATAATTTTAAACGGGAATGATAAAGTAGAACTTTTTGTCCAATTGAAAACTGTTTCCTAGAAATTATTTGATCATGAAAATTCTTTGTCTTTTCTTTGTAAATTCTGGAGCTCTCATACGCATCATTTCTAATCTCCTCCAGCTCCTGCAATTGTAATTTCCTATGTTCCCCAGCTTCATCCATCTTCATGTTGCATTGCTTGATAGCCCAATAAGCGCGGTGCTCTAACTCCACAGGAAGGTGACAAGGTTTACCAAAAACAAGACGATATGGAGACATGCCTATAAGGGTCTTGTAAGCTGTATGATAAGCCCAGAGTGCGTCATCCAACCGTAAGCTCCAGTCTTTTCTATTTGGATTGACTGTCTTTTCAAGTATGGACTTAATTTCTCTGTTCGACACTTCGGCTTGTCCATTCGTCTGCGGATGATAGGCAGTGGAGGTGCGATGAGTTATGGCATATTTGGTGAAGAGCGCTTCCATAACGCGATTGCAGAAATGAGTCCCTCTATCATTGATAATTGTCCTTGGTGTTCCGAACTTAGCAAAGATGTGAGTTTTGACAAAATCTGCAACCGTCTTAGCATTGTCAGTTTGTGTAGCCTTGGCTTCCACCCATTTAGAAACATAATCCACAACAAGCAGAATATAAGTATGACCAAATGAAAGTGGAAAATGACCTATAAAATCAATCCCCCATACATCAAATATTTCACAAATAAGTATAGGAGTGAGTGGCATTTGATCTATGTGCCCTAAATTACCAATTCTTCGACAATTAGCACAGGACTTACAGAACATATAAGCACCGCGAAATAAAGAAGGCCAATACAGTCCACACTCTAATACTTTACGTTCTGTTCTCTTGGGTCCAAAATGACCTCCACAAGCATAAGAATGACAAATTTCATAATTGACTCAACCTCTACCTCAAAAACACATCGCCTAATAACTTGGTCAGAACAATGTTTCCACAAATAAGGATCATCCCATACATAATACTCAGCATCCCTCTTTATCTTATCTTTTTCAGACATAGTTAATTCATTAGGGAAGGTACCTGCTACTAGGTAATTTACAATATCAGCATACCAAGGAGCTGTACTTTGCACAGAAAATAAATACTCATCCGGAAAGTCATCTTGCAAAGGTTGTGCTTCTTCAGCGATAGGTAATCGACTAAGATGGTCAGCAACCAGATTTTCGGACCCCTTTTTGTCTCTTATTTCCAAATCGAATTCTTGTAACAAGAGAATCCATCTGATCAACCTCGGTTTTGCCTCCTTCTTCTTAAGTAAGAATTTCAACGCTGCATGATCAGAATAAACAATCACTTTAGTGCCCAATAAATAAGAATGGAATTTTTCTAAAGCAAATACGATAGCTAAAAGTTCTTTTTCCGTCGTGGAGTAATTGCACTGAGCACTATCCAGCGTTCTTGAGGCATAGTATATGACATGTGGATTCTTCTCAATCCGCTGTCCTAAAACCGCGCCTACGGCTTTGTTGCTTGCGTCACACATGATCTCGAAAGGGTAACTCTAGTTTGGCGGCTGAATAATTGGTGCAGAGACCAACATCTCCTTAAGAGTATCAAAAGCTGCCTTGCACTCTTCATTGAATTCAAATAGGACATCTTTTTGCAACAATCGACACAAGGGTTGAGTGATCTTGGAAAAGTCCTTGATGAATCGCCTATAAAAACCTGCATGTCTAAGAAAAGAACGCACCTCCCGCATACTCGCGGAGTAAGGCAAGGATTTAATAACGTCTATTTTAGCTTTGTCTACTTCAATTCCTTTAGCAGACACAATATGTCCCAAAATTAACCTTTGATCGACCATAAAGTGACATTTTTCATAATTCAACACAAGATTAGACGTCAAACACATTTTTAATACTTTTGTAAGATTAGCCAGGCACTCATCAAAAGAATTACCATAAACAGTGAAATCGTCCATAAATACTTCTATGATATTTTCAATATAATCAGAAAATATGCTAATCATACACCTTTGGAAAGTGGCTGGGGCGTTACAAAGCCCAAATGGCATTCTTCGATAAGCAAAAGTTCCAAACAGGCAGGTGAACGTTGTCTTTTCTTGATCTTCGGGAGCAACCGAAATTTGGTGGAAACCTGAATATCCATCAAGACAACAATAATGAGTTCTACCAGCCAACCGTTCTAGCATTTGATCAATAAATGGAAGAGGAAAATGATCTTCTTTAGTTGATGCATTTAATTTTCTATAATATATACAAACCCGCCACCCATTTTGAACTCGGGTGGGCACCAACTCACCATATGTATTCTCAACCACTGTTATATCGGTTTTCTTGGGTACTACCTGGATCGGGCTTACCCATTTGCTGTCAGAAATTGGAATAATCGTACCAGCATCTAACAATTTCAAAATTTCTTTCTTCACAATTTCCATCATAGGCGGATTCAAACGCCTTTGAGCCTCCTTAGTAGGCTTGCTATTTTCTTCCAATAGGATTCTATGCATGCATGTAGATGGGCTTATTCCTTTGATATATGCAATTGTCCATCCTACAACCCTTTTATGTTCTTTTAACACTTCAATCAACTTTTCCTCTTCCCCATTGCTGAGTTTATTTGAGATGATCACTTGGAGGGTATCCCCTTCACCTAAGAACACATACTTCAAATGGCTGGGCAACGGCTTTAATTCCAATTTAGGAGGCTGCAAAACAGAAGGTAAAAGAGCGGTGTGAGATGTGGGCAAGTCTATGGATGGACTGGAACTTACCTTAGGCTTAAGTGCCTCCAATGCATACACCACTTCTTGCAATTCATCATCAATTAAAAACTTTCTTTCAACATTACCAATGCTGTCCAGACTTATACTTTTGCAAAGTACAACCATCAACTTGTCACCCTCACTTAACTCAAATGTCTTTTGGGTTAAAGGTTCAAGAATGTCAATGCTGAAAACACAAGATACATCATCAGGATATTTCATGGCATCATAAACATTAAATTTAATCACCTCACCATCAAATTCCATAGCTAATGTACCATCATGCACATCGATCTTTGTTCTAGCACTACTAAAGAAAGGTCTTCCTAGTAGAATATCATATGAGTTTGAGGATTTATCATCCTCCATATCTAAAACAAAGAAGCCCGCAGGAAAAATCAAACCATTGACCTGAATTAACAAATCCTCTAACACACCTTTGGGGTAAACAATTGACCTATCGGCAAGTTGAATTATTACCCCTGTCTCTTTTAATGGACCTGCATTTAAAGAAGAAGAAATGGACCATGGCATCACATTAATTGAAGCCCTCAAGTCACACATAGCTTTTTTTATTCCCACATTCCCAATAGTGCAAGATATAGCAAACATACCTTGGTCTTTGCATTTGGGGGTAATTTTTTTTTAAGAACAACAGACACGTTTTCCCCCACACTTATCTTTTCATACCCGGTCAACTTTTTCTTATTAGTGCACAATTCTTTAAGAAATTTTGCATACCTAGGTATTTGTTTAATTACATCAAGTAATGGTATATTTACCTCTATCTTTCGGAATGTTTCAAGAATTTCTCCTTGCTCCTTTGCCTTTTTTGATTTGGCTAATCTTTCTGGAAAAGGGGGTTTGGTCTCCAAAATTTTGGGCTTCTCAGGTATAGACTTCTTAGGCTACTCTGTCTGTTTCTTAACTTCCACATCTGTTTCTTTATCTGATTTCAAGCCGTGCCCATATTTTTTTTCAGCAATAGGTTACAGCTCTTTTTCACTTCTCAAGGTAATTGCGCTCGCGTTTTCTTTTGGGTTCATTATTGTCTGGGATGGCAATTTTTCTTGAGACTCCAGCTTGTTGAGGGACGTAGCTAATTGGCTAACCTGATTCTCCAAATTTTGTATGCTCACCCTTGTCTCCCGTTGAAATTGTTGAGTGTTAGTTGCAAAAGACTTGACTATATCTTCAAGAGAACATACCTGGTGCTGAAGAATTTTGCTACGGTGGGGCTGATGGTCTTTGCTGAAATTGTTGAAAATTTTGAGCTCTAGATCCATAACTAACGTTAGGGTGATCTCTCCATCCCGGATTGTATGTATTTGAGTATGGATCATACTTGCTTTGTGGTAGGCCAGAAAAATTTCCAACAGTATTTGCTTGTTCAGGGGTATCATCTTGCAAAGTGAGGCACATGTCCGTAGGATGACCGCTATAAGCACAAATTCCACACACTTTGGCTTGTTGCGCATTCCCTGCAACCAAATTTTGAACCAAAGAGGTTAGTTGATTAATTTTACTCTCAGGGGAAGATGCATTTACCTCATTAACCCTTCTTGAGGGTTCTTGGCGAGACCCAAATTGCTGGGAATTGGCAACCATGGTAGAAATTAAATCACGAGCAGCTTGGGGTGTCTTGTTGACAATGGCTCCTCCACTTGCAGCATCCATCATGTTCCTCTCCATGGATAATAATCCTTCATAAAAATACTGAATAAGGGCCTGTTTTGAAATTCCATGTTGGGACAGCTTGCACACAATCTTTTAAATCTCTCCCAATATTCATGGAGAGTCTCCGTATCCCGTTGCTTAATCCCATAAATTCCTCTTCTATTTTCAGCGGCTCGAGAGGCAGGAAAGAACCTGTCAAGAAAAATATTTATCATGTCTGCCCATGTAGTAATAGTCCCAGGAGGTAGATAAAATAGTCATTCCTTGGCTGCATCAGCTAGAGAAAATGGAAAGGCCCCCAGCTTAATTTGTTCTTCCGTTACTTCTTGTGGTTTCATGGTGGAACAAACTATATGAAATTCTTTGAGATGTTTATGAGGATCTTCATTCTCTAATCCACGAAAAGTGGGCAGCAAGTGGATTAAACCTGATTTCAACTCAAATGGAGCCTCCAAATTTGGGTAAGTGATGCACAAAGGTTGTTGATTGATTGGAGGGGCAGTCAATTCTCTCAAAGTCCTATTTTCTTCAGCCATCTTTTCTTCTTGATCAGATTCACTGGGATAATAAGGCGGTTCAGGGGGTGCTTCGTCTTTAGGCACTGAAATTGTAGATGAAGACGCTTGTTTTCTTAATTTCGCTTCTTTTCTTAACCTCTTAGCTGTCTTCTCTATCTCAGTATCGTACTGGAGTTCACCTGTATGATCAGACCTGGTCATCAAAGAATAAAATCAATTAAAATCAGTCCCCGGCAACGACGCCAAAATTTGGTGGCTGTCAAATTCACCAAAAATAATTCCTACTCTCAAAATGACAAATAAATTGTACTTAGGGTGAGCAGGGTCGAATCTACAGAGTCTGACAAATTGTTAATTCTTCGAAAACCAAGTAAACAATAGGAACAAAATTAACAAGGGAGGTTTATACAGAATAATACTTAAACAAAATAAAAAAAATCAGATTATGCGATATCTAGCAAAGGCAATCTCATTCAAGTTTGGAAGTTGATCATTGAGTCAAACGAATAATCTCAAATGCTGCAATAGACTGGTTATGGTTGTTGAAATGCTTCCAACAACCTAATCTTTCCTTAGTATTAGATTAACTGAACACCCACCTATGATTATTCCCTTATTAACGAATAACCCTGACATGTGCCTAGGATTCAATTCCTTAATAACATGAAAAGCGAGAAAAACCCAACCCTAGCCAATAAATCACATGCGTAACTTATTCAAGCTAGATCATATATTCTCATAATACAACCTGAAAATCTGGTTTTAATCAAGTTATATTATCTGCCACTATAATTAAAACACCTAAACAATTACTGGTTTGGGTATTTCAATTGGCAAACTATCACCCTATCAATTGCACAACGAGCTCTTATTACAACAATCAACAAAGCAATGGTAAACAATAAAACAGAGAATATATAAATACTGCATAAATTAAGAAGAAAAGTTAAGTTTAGATCTCACAACTTTAATGAACTTGAACCTTGATAAACCTTTGCTAGATTTAAAAGGAGTTAGCCACGCATGGCTACAAAGTGCGTAAAAAAGAATAATAAAAATGCTTATGAATTTTCTGGAATCAACATCTCTCTTCCCTTTTGCGTTCAACCTCTTAAATAGAAAAAAAGAAGAAAGTCTAGAAAAAAGAAACTCTATCCAATATAGAAAGAGAGAAAAAGTAAACAAAATCTTCTCCCTAATATCCCTAATTAAGAATCTTATTTAAGTACAAAAATCCTCCACAATCTGATCTGGAAAATAGATCTTTTATATGCAGAATCCCAACCATCAGCTCAATAACATATCAATAGCGTCCAGAATCTTCACGATTGCACCATTCACCATCACCTAACCACAATGCATAAAAACAAATAAGTTCCACTCTATTTATTCGAATATTTGCTCAAAATATCATCAAATATAATCAAAATATAAGTCAAATATACACATTATCATCGATGCATACCCATTGAAGAATGATTTTCAAAAGTGTCCATATCGGCATACACTATATATCAAGTCAAATACTAATGGTGATCGCATCATTATATACCTTTAGGTAGATGACTTGATATTTACAGGAAATGGCGAAAAAATGTTTGAGGAATTCAGGGAGGCCATGACACAAGTCAGTTCGAGATGACAGACTTGGGATTGATGTCATATTTTCTAGGCCTTGAAATGAAGTAGACAAATGATGACATATTTGTTTTACAGCAAAAATATGCTAATGATATTTTGAAGCGATTCAATATGGAATCGCTCAAATCAATTCGGACTCTCGTAGCAGAACGGTTGGAGCTAAAGAAAGAAGGAACCGTTGAACTAATAAATCCCACTTATTTTAAAAGTATTGTTGGGAGCTTAAGATATTTGACCTCTACGAGCCCGGATATTATGTATGGCGTGGGAATTATTAGTCTATTCATGGAAAAATCGTACCAATCACATTTGCAGGCATCAAAAAAAATTCTACGGTATGTCGGTGGAACTTATGATAATGAAATTTTATGTTCTCGCATTGATAATTTCAATTTAGTGGGATGTACAAATAGTGATTGTGGATGATATTGAAACAAGGAAAAGTATTTTCTGATATGTGTACTTTCTCGAATCAGGAATAATTTCTTTGTCACGCCCCGAACCCCGCGAGCACGCAAACATCCCAACTGGCCGCCGATCTTCAATAATCTTCCAGGATCCCTTGGCCAATTCATCACAACTCCATAATAATACAAGGTCATGGAAGCAATTAAACTGCTCCATACAAATCCACAATAAGATGACTCAGGACAATAGAGTGTACACATCTCAAAAAATAATAAGGTCAATTACAAATCTAACTCCAATGACTTCTTCAAATGCCATCCCATGGCAAAATCAGGTTTCCTTCGCTTGAGACCTGAAAAAGATAAGCCCCTACTGGGGTGAGATATAAATCTCAATAAGTGAAACCTAATCCTAGACCTGAGCACCAGTCCCCCCGGACCACACACCAATGCTATCAGACGCAAGAACTCTGTAACTCAATATCACAAGGTATCAAACCGTCTAACATATCAACAAACCAAGCATGCATAACAAATCACAGCCACCAATATTCAACCCCAAGGGTTCAAGCTCGCTACACATGCAACACGTAATTCAATACATAATTGTCATCACTTTCTCTTTCGCCCACATACTCCTCTGGCACTCCTGCCACATGACATCTCCGGGGTCATCAGATCAATCGGTACTTTCCAGGCTTACAGCCACTCCATGCCGCCGGGGTCCCACTAGACCAAATGGCACTCATATTTTCATTCGATTACACCACCCTCCGATACCGCTGGGGTCTCACTAGACCAGATGGTATACTCATATTTTTATTCAATTTTATCACTTTTCGATACCGCCGAGGTCTCACTAGACCAAATGGTATCATCAGGGCTCCAAGCCAAATCATTCATTTGCATCAGGGCTCCAAGCCAATTACGATGCAAAAAGGGGCACCAAACCAATTACGATCTCCGGGGCACCAAGCCAATTACGATCTCCGGGGCACCAAGCCAACAATCGATGGGGCACTATAGCTCATCCAATAACATGGCATCACAGCCAATTCAATAACAGGGCATACAAGCCAACCAATATCACACAGGCGCTATAGCCATATAATTCACGTAGGCGTCACAGCCAATTAAATAATCAAGGGCTCAATAGCTAAATACGTCATCAAGACCTATCACAGTCCAATTGTCATGCTATACCATTCAACCCATGAATTTCATTACTCATTCAGGCAATTCCAGGCATAAGCATCATATAGCAATCAAATCATTCAACCACTCTATCCAGTAGTGTCCTAGCACTCAAATAAAGGTTTAGGAAACACTTACTTGGAGCAATTAGCTAAATCTCACATCAAGCGATTCTCCTCAAAGTCACAAGTTTAGAATTTCCACGAATGCATCATCAACCTAAAAAGAATTGTCAAACTTGAGTCACGAACCATGGAATGCTTAATTCCGTTAACTCAATCTTTCTCTAGCCATGCCATTGGCAATTCAAGACATCTTTTCCAACAATCAAATATAAGCCAATGCTCACTTCCAGCCCTTAATGTGTTCGTTTTACTCCGCCATACACATGGCAAGGCACAACTTAGAGTTTCGTGTACCAACCTTGCCATAAATCACCTTTTATACCTCAATCCACTTCTCACACTTCTCATTGACATCTCACATGATATCATACAAGACACTATAGGTCAATTGATGTGCAAATATTCCTCATTCAGCCCCTAAACAGGACCGGCCAGCATGTATACACCCTCAAAACAGAACCGATTTTGGGTTCTAACCGTTCAATCGAGCCATACTTCAATTCCAAGCCTAACTCTTTGCACAAATAACATACCAAGACATTCATTTACATGATTAGAAGGCTCACCAAGAGGTTTGAAGTGGATTGACACCCCAAAGACTTCGGAACAGCCCGGTTCCTTCACGATCCTCAAACGGGCAGAATTTGCTCGGTAAAAACCTCCACAAACCAGCCATGTACACCCATCAAAAATCACATAAAACCTTAATTTAAACATGCTAAACTCTTATACTATGAGTTTATAAGAGCTCACCGAAACTTTGAAGTCATTTGAGGTCCGAAAGCCCCCAAAAACGCAGCCTCTCTAAAACAGGGTCAGATTCTGACCTTTGTCCACTCAAACGGACCTACGGGAAGAAATACTCGACCAAATTGAGCTTATAATACCTTCCTAGAACGGCAAAGACGATAATATTTCATATGCCGGTGGTTTTACCTCAATCAAACATCGGAAGAGAAAGTTATGACCAAAACAGTGACGACATTTTTCCCTGTCCGCGAGAAGTCCTTCTCGGCCGAGAGCAAAATTGAAGAAGAAGAAGAAGGAAAAGTGAGGGGAATGAGGCCACGGCTGAAGAGGCTTCCAAAGGTTGTCTCACACAAATAATTTGAGTTAACTTGACAAGATAGGATTAGGTGAGGGTAATAAATGCTTGAGGTCTCCATTGATTGACATGTGGCATAGTCCAATAATGCAATTCCAAGCTTTGACTCATCTTTGACTCTTGCATATGAATTTTTGGCAGCCATAAAGGGTAGAGGTAATGACCATTTTGACCTTCTTGATTTCTTAAGGCAAGGCCAAAGGTCGAGGGGCAAAATGGTCATTTGGCACTTTTTGTCCGAAATTTCATTTTTTCAGTATAAATCACCCTCGATGAGGTGACGTCCATTTCAATTCAAATATTGGAATTCCTCAATATCCAATACCCAATCTCGAGGTCCAATTTCATGTCGAACTCTCGTCGACTGTGCTTCTAGTTTATCTCAAACTGACGGGCGACTCTTGCAGGCGCTACGCGTATCGACCTTGGGATTTTCTCAAGCCGTGGCGACTTTGATTGTCATGTAATTGCGATGGTTTATCGTTCGTTCCTTTGATCTTGATCATCGAAATCCGATTTAGGAAATTCTCGCAAATTACACATTGGTTAGGCGGAATCACCCGCGTCCCAACGTATAACACTAGCAAGACATTCCATGATCGTCCTTAGATCGATCTCTGTCGGCCCAAGATATTCCCTCGACAATCCTTATGATCAAAGTGCCATTTCTCATTCAAATTCCCCGGGTCCACGTACCCAACTCCGCGTCAGTCTTTCCCTTTTGGTCAGATAACTCAAGAGTGGCCAACTCCGAGCGAGTTACAACTGAAACACATCGATCGATATCCTTCCATTCAATAGCCTCGAGAGGGTCGGAATTCAGAATGTCACATTCTTGGTCCTCGAAAAAGCAACAAGTTATTGCACTCTTGACAGCTGAAGCAGAATACATGATGTCAAGAGATAGGTCCGACCCGGCCCGACCCGGGTCTGCAAATGCACAGAATGTGCAGCAAGATGGGCAGAACGTGCAGAAAATAGGGGCGGCGTGGGCGCGCGATTTTTCGAAGAAAAAGGACGAACGGCGTGGGGGACATTTTCGGGCAGTGTCCTGTCGGTATTCTGGCGAAGGAGCGGGCGTCGAGGCGAGCCGGTCGGCCATGAAACCGGCGAGAATCTCGGTTTTATACCGAGTTCGAAGAGAGAGAAAGGGGGGATTTTTTTTAGCGAGTTTGGGAGAAACCGGAGGTCGACGAAGCTTCCCCGGACACCACGGGACCTCAGCAGAGCTTCAGCCATCGCCGTCGAGCCCGGAGCAGGTCGGTATTCTCTCTCCGACCTCCATTTCTCGCGCGCCTATAACGTGTTCGACGAAATGCCTGAATGAGGGCTTGACATTTTGGCTCTCGGCCGTGCTATCCCCGAGCTCTATTTGCGCGAAAACCGCCTTTAAGCTTCATTAGAACTTGTTATAAGCTTGTTTACGTGTTTATTTTGCATTGAAACCATGCCGGGAGCGGTGGCCGGAGTTCGATGTGCTCGGGCCGAACCTAAAGCTCACACCGGCGAAGCCCACGGCCACCGACCATCAAAGGACTATAGGTAAGCTTCTAAACCTTCCTTAGATGCCATGTGAATGCCTAGAATCGAGTTTAAACAAATAAATTTTTTTTTTGTGAATTCTTCGCCGGAGCCGGTTCGGTCGCCGGATTTTTGGGGCGATTACCGATGCGATTTTTGTCCCTTTTTGGTTGCATATTGATGCTGAGTGTCTAAGGAGTCGAATGCCGCAAGAACGGGCGAAAAATACCAAGTTTCGGGCCCGTTTCGCAATTTTCCGGCGACCTCGCCGGAATTTTTACTATTCCCGCCGGAATTTTCACTGTTCATCGTCTTCTCAGGCGACCCTCCGGCCGGTCAACGGTCAACGGCCGACGTGGCGTGCCACGTAGGCAGCCACGTCAGCCGGGTGGGGTCCGATCCATGTATTTTCAAATAAAACAAACGGACGGCCACGATCGCGACACGTGTCGCGATCCTAGATTTTTGGAAAATTAAATAAATGATTTTCGAATAATCGATCCGGCGGACGAGGATGTGCCACGTGGCTCACCGAGGGACGTCCGATCTTGTACAAGATCGGATGCACCAGAGGAGGCCACGTGACACGTTCTAGAGCGTCCGATTTGAGTGGTTTTCTAAAAAGGAAAAATAATTAATTTTTGATCCGACGGCTATTATTGAGCCACGTGGCTCTCTGTGGGTCGCTCGATCTAGTGGAAGATCGGACGCACGAGACGAAACCACGTGGCACAACGTGGACCGTCCGATCCGGCGAATTTTCGGATAATTAAATAAAATACATAAAAAATCAAAAAAAATTGTAAAAAATAGAAAAATGTTTTAAAAAATAAAACGGTGTCGTTTTAGGCCGGTGTCGACCCCTAGGGTCGGGCCGGGCGCCCGAGAGGCGCGGGCCGGGTTTGACCCGGCCCGAAAAATATTTTTAAATATTTTAAAAAATTCAAAAAATAATAAAATAATCAAAAAATCAATAAAAAATGAAAAATCATGAAAAATTCAAAAAAAATTCGGAAAATTCAGAAAAATTCTAAAAAATTCCAAAAAATAGGAAATGGCCACATTCAACAGGCCATGACCTGTTCCGGGTCTTTCGACCCCCGATCTTTTCCGAAATGACGGTTTTGCCCTTCCGGCAAACCGTCTTCCAAAAAAATTCTAAAAAATCCAGGAAAATCCCAAAAAATAGGAAATGGCCATAAACAACTGGCCAAGACTCATTCCGGGTGTTTTGAACCCCGGCCCTTCTTAAAATGACGATTTCTCCCTTTGGGCGAATCGTCTTCCAAAAATTGAAGAAAAATCAAGAAATTCCAAAAAATCCTCAGAAATGGGAAATGGCCACGAAAAACTGGCCATGGAATATTTTGGGTAATTCGGTATCCAAACCTTCCAAAATTGACGATTTTGCCCTTCGGGCTAATCGTTTCCAAATCTTCCCATTTTACCCCCAGTTTTAAATCACACATTCCCTAAGCCCTTATGGCTATACTAGGAGGCCCATGATTGAAATTGATGTGCACTGACATGATCTATTTATGCACTTGATTTGCGCTTTCATTATATTGACTGTGATTTGATAGGACCAGTCTTCCAATCTGCATGAAACCCTGAACCAAAACTACCTCACCCGGAATTGCGTCTGCATGAAATCTTGAATAGGAAAATCACTCGCGTTAGGTACCGAAAGGGCGTTGGTAATGACACCGACGTAACCAAGTCCCCGAACCCAAAATCTCTGGTTCCGCAGAACTGATCGATCTCTCCCAATCGGTCAGTAAGGTTTCCGGTCTACCCTCCAAGAAAGACCGGTGGCGACTCCAAATGCATGCACAAGTTGCACATGCCACCACGACCACACTAAGGTCGAAAGCGATCGGCTCTTATCGCCGAATCCCTCAAAGAAAACTCCCGCCGCGATTTGGTATGGGCCTGGGAGGGCCCGCGCCGATCCAAAGCCCGCGATCGGTAATCCATTAGCCGCGTCCGATTTCGGACGGGTCGCGACAGCTGGCGACTCCGCTGGGGAAATTGTTCTAGAACACTTGGTTCTAGACCTCAAGTGGACTTAGGCCGTAATTAAAACGTTGAGTGATTTTTCTAACCCTGCAGGCGCTCTTGAAGGTGAGGTAAGTTCGCTCACGATAGGTGTTATATGTTTTTGCAGATTGGAGTGATAAGGGGTGTAGTCTGTGATTAACATTGTCTTATGCAGGATGGGCGTAGGAATGTATGTTATATGGATGATTTGAAGCGCTGATTGATATATAAATTGTTGCGCATGATTCACTGCATATTTGAGGATCACGACACTTTGCACAAAGCGCCCAAACCCAGGCCGCGAAATCACCTTTTCAGGTAGCCATAGATCAAGGATCGATATGCAACGCTCTAGCGTGGATTGCGCTGGGGTCGACCATATTCGATCCCACTCACTATCCAAGTCGAGACTTTTATCCATTTGTTGTGGATTGCGCTCATGGACGAATTTATCGACTCGGATAGAGGGAAGCCTCTAGGTTCCTCACCTAAGCCATTTTGATTTCTAGAGTCAAGCCTCACTTGTCTCATGCGCATGTATTGTGGATGGTTGGTATACCTAAAAACCAAAAAGTCATTAAACGCCACTTATGGTAAGGTCCTGCCATTTCTATTTAAATTCATTTGCGGCCTTTCATTTTGCACAACATGTTGCATTCATCAAATCTGATGGTTGAGTCTAATTCCGATATAGAGTACGGATAGAAGAGAGGATCTCTCCAAGTCGGTCCCACATCCCGGAAGTATTCAAATATGAGCGACGCGTCATCCGCCATCAGACTGCCTGGACATTCAACGGAGTCTACCCTTTTCGAGCTGTCCGGGGAATGATCCAGTAACCTTACCGGAAATTGAAGGATAGGCGATAACAGCAAATCCAAGACACCCGCCGGACGCTGTCAAGATGTCATCTGATAAAAACGAAGACCCGAAGGGCCGAACCGAAGACACCAGGCGTCATCCCCCGAAGACCCGACTTGGGGTATCTCTTTAGGTTATTAAGGGTCACATTCCAGTCGTCCCTTTTCTTTTATCAGGATCATCGAGTCTGTAAGGAGCACCCGTCTGTGGGTCTCCCATTTATCTTCTACACTTCGATTTCTAAGTCTTGTCTAAGTGTCTTGACATTGGAATGTGACACTGGAATTTCTCTCAACCATCCGGATTTTTCGGTTCAATTGCATGTCTTACCCAAATGAAATTTTCGTTAGAACTCACACTTGGCATGTTTAACCCAAGTACGAGAATCTAACATTCATTTCATGGTGCGCCGGACATGGAATTGAACCGGTCTATAGCATGCATCATTGGTAATCCTTGGTAATTAACTAAAGTCGTCCATGTTTCCTGAATTCAAGAGGAGACATGATATCCAAATTACCTTCGGAAAATCATTTCAATTTGGATGTCCTATCTCTCACCGAATTTAGGACACATTGGAATTACGTTTTTATCTTCTTGGAAATTCCACCGATTTTCTGGGGATTTACCAAAAGTGATAACCATGGATTACGCTCCTTTTAGTTTTATGTTTTCTCTTGAAAAACATCGGTAAGAACTTTTCACATGAGGTTAAGGCTTGTGTAAAAGTCCTTATCTTCGTTATTCACAAGAAAGCATAAAATTGAAAGGATTTATGCTTTACTTCCCTTTCTGACATATTCCTGTCATTCGAACAGGTGTTTTCCGGAATCAAAAGCCAAGAACTTGTGTGAAGCTTCAGTCACAGGTTAAAATGGATCAGATTGGCCAGGAGAAGCGCTTGGCCGCACTGGAGAGTCAGATGACTCAAATATTGGCAATGATGAGGACTTTCCTCATCACTACGCAAGGGGCGTCCCCGACGACCTTCAATCCTGATCTGACCACCCGACCAAGTTCAACTGGTGTGCCAGATGTTGATCGAGCCATGGAAGTAGAAGACTTCTCCGAAGGCACACCCATGATGACTAACCCGGAAGAACAGCATAAAGAAAAGTATGGTGCTATGGAGGAAAATGAGATGACTGGAGAGGATCTGTTCGTCACACACCTGATTCGGGAGAAAAACTATAGTCACCAGCAGGATGTTGGAGGTCGTGCGAACCCGATCCCCGCTGAAACCCGTCCATACAATGTCTCTTCTACATGCCCCAAAGGGAATATGCTTGAGATTCCTCAATGGCCGGGACTTGCTAGGAGATATGGTGGTATCGGTTGCCCAAGAACCCATATCCAATACTATTTGGAGATGATGGTCGATTTCGATCATGACGATTCGCTTCTTGTCCAAAATTTTCGGCATAGCCTGGTCGGTCCCGCGTTAGAATGGTTCACGAGGCTCGATGTCGAGGGCATTCGAGAATGGAGCGATTTGGCTAATCAGTTTCTCCAGCAATACGATTTCAACAGGAAGGCCACCCCTACCAGAATGGATCTGATGCACATGAAGCAAAGGAGAAATGAAAGCTTTAGATCATTCACACAAAGGTGGAGAGTAAAAGCAGCCCAAGCCCAACCTCCGCTGGACGAAGATGAGTTAATAGAGCACTGTCTGAAAGCTCTTCCCTATGATTCCTTTAATCGGCTGGGTACGGCTCATTACCAATCATTTTCACAACTTGTGCATGCCGGTGAAAGGATAGAATGGGCTAAGCGCGATAGTATGATCAGAAACAAAGAAAGTCGCGGAGAGCTTTCTCAAAGGAGTAAAGAACCGGTCAGGGAAACGACGACCGACTATCGAAGAATGACGTTCACGAGTCAAAATTCCGAACACGTGGCAAGACATCAGCCGCCTGATTTCATTCCTCACCAGAGACAACCAGCACCTAAGATAGAGAAATCTGGCCAGTCAAGCAAGAGAAGTCCTCCATCATTCACACCGCTCCCACTTCCTATGTCAGAACTGCTCCATCGGCTTTTGGAGGAAAGGTTGGTAGCTAAGAGGCCACCAAGGGTGAAACCGCCAAGATTCCAGGGGTTCGACCCGAATCAGACTTGTGCATACCATATGGGGGAGAAGGGACATAGTGTTGACAATTGCCGAACTCTACAATATGATGTGCAGGCTCTCATCGACTGTGATATACTAGTGTTCGACAGGACAGGACTCAACGTCCGGCCTGACCTTTTGTCGGATCGCAAAATCAGTGACATATCCGAGGTTGGACCGGAAAGTGATCTAAGGCTTATCACCAACTTACCCGAATTACGTGAGGTACAGACTACATCTTCTCAAAATCCGGAGAAGCGTACCACCTCGATGGGGCGGAAAGAGCCATGCTTAACCGAGATGGGTAGTATGGGCATCATCGGTAGGGTTGAAGACCCCGCTTTTACAACTTCCTTCGCAAAGTTGAGCTCAACCTCTGAAGGATATGCGGTAGAGGCTATGAGGGAAGAGTCATGGGAGAACATGCGGCAAAACCAACAAGCGGGCAGGGTGTACGAAGACAACCCCATCAATGACCGCGCCGACCCGGCTGATCGGACAACCGATGATGGCAAACTACATGGATAAGGGAGTCACTTCCTCCTTTCCATCATCACTTTTTAGTCTATTTGCATTTTAGTTCATATATAGTCTCGAGTGCAGTCTCCTTAAAAAAAATCAAATCAAATCAAAAAATCATTCAAAAATCAAAAATCAAAAAAGGGGGACATGGGGGAGCACCACAAATCGGTCAATGACGAAAAAAAAACAACAACAAGAAAAAAAGAGAAAAATTCCTGAGACCTGATTTCCCACATGTCTCCTGGTTTTCAAAACCTTTCAGGGCAGCGAAGATATCCGATGATAAGAGGATTAGCCCCCGTTCCCCACCTTCTAATCAAATCTTTCAAAATGTGTTTCTAAGAAAACTTCGTCATGTATGGACTCTCTTTTCCATATTTGGGCTAACTGCCTCCATGGCATCTTAGGTGTGCCGCCCAAAGCATGGAACGCCCAAGAGAAACGGAGTGGTGCTTCAAGAAGATTGAAGCTGGTCGACAACTCGAGCCACCGGGATGGACATTTGAAGACAGACAAATGAGCCGACTTCTCACAAAAAGCATACCTAGGCAAAGGCCCACCGAGATGAAAAGGGGACGAGAAACTACAAATGGCATGTATCCCCAAATTAAAAAAAAAAAAGAACTGCAAAAATAATGAAGGGGGTCAAGGCAGTCAACTGGGGCAAATCCCACTTAGCCGGGGCAAACGCCACCTGACAGGGGCAATCGGACCAATGATAAGGACGTGTCGTTCCTAATTGATCTCCAATCAGATATTGGCATAATATTTCCTATCTCTTCCTCTCAGGTGAAAAACAGGTGGAGAAGAAAAATTCATCTGCGGATAGACAGGAGGGACATGTTTTATATGGCAGACATCTGCCGAAAATGCCCTAATCTGACCACATGCAAGATGATGGTGGAACGATGGATAAGATGGTTGAAGACCAACAAATAGAAACTTGCATTCCCTACAAGAGGAAGAGGAAGGCGCCTTCGTCAGATGTCACCCATTGGGATTGCAATGACAAAATAAATTAAATTATGAAGGAGGAGCAACCTAATTAGGATTGGCTCTCCCTAAGTCGAAAAAACTGTATCCGTTCCAAATCGGATTGACTGGTTCACGAGTTGATATGGTTTCTCATTCTTGCAGGTGATGACGAGAATGAACGGGCCCATTGAAAAATTTCCAGCATCTTGGATGCCAGAAGTGACCAGAGCAGGGATAGTAAATCCGTAGTCGTTTCAATTAAAGCTCCTTATGCAGCAATCGAGTCACTCATTCATTTCATCGTACATGTGGGGTAAAAGATTGTTAAAGCGTAAGGTGAATGCGACAAGACACAATGAAGAAAATTGTTGCTTGTGAAGTAACACTCCAGGATGTTGAAGTACTCAGCCACAAGTAAACTCGTGCTTGCTGATGTCAAACAACAGAATGATCGAGGGACGTCATAAAATGACGACAAAGCAAAAAATGCATGAAGAATTTGGAATGCATGGATGAGACCAAGGATTGTCAAACGTTGCAGAACATCAAATGCTGAGATCTTCGGAAGATTGAATACACCAACACGGCATGATCAAACTGCCTGCAACTAAATCAGCCAACCCAAGCGAATCACTCAGTGGCTGGGGGGCAAATCGCTCCTCTACCCGGAAAGGGTACCGAATGTATGCTAAGTTCACTATAGGGGTGCACCGGGAAAGTTCCTAAAGTAATAGTTACCACCCATGAAGCGGAATGAAATGGAGTAATCAATCAAAAGCCAAATGCATCAAGCCCTTCCAAATGAGAAGAAGAGCAATGCGGAACCGTCCATTCGGTAAAAGGACGTATCGTTCCAAAATGATTATTTTCTTGATATGAGAATAATGTTTCATTTCTTTTTCCTTTCAGGTTGGGAACAGAAGCAAAGGGCCCAAGAAGCAATGCCTTCAAATGACAAACAGGGAGTACCCCTTTTCATGGCATCTCAGACATGCACTTTGGCTAAATATTTTTAAGAGCATTCTAATAGCTCAATTTGTGAACAAAACCTTTGAGAAAACTTGAAGAGGTTTATCATCATTTAGGAATCTCTGTGAAAAGAGCGCTTGAAGAGAAAATTTTAAGTTTTCCAGATTGACATATCTGATAAAAATGCTTTCTCTGAATAGAGTGAAAAGCACGAACTCATGTTTCGTTGCTGGCACACATAACATGCATCATGCATATCATGCACATATCCTGCATACAGAGAACCCAAAGGGAGAAATGCCGGTTCCCGCAGGATAAATTTCAAGGGTAAATTGTATCGACTCCAATAGTCAATTATACATGCCCTTTACTCATGAGATTTCTTCTTTTCAATAGGGGAACATCGAACATCTCAAATGGCGACTGTGATCGAGAGAATCACCAAACCGCCACATGACAAATCCCCAGATTGTCAGGCTGTCTAGGGACAGAGAAACAATAATCGAAGAATCTGACAATCGAGATAGATGACCAGAATCGACAAAAATTCATGAGAGCGGGCTCCCCCACCAGCTTCGAGGAGCCAAGCCGGGGGCAAATTCTCACGATCCCCCATGAAAGCGCATCGAACCAGGGTTATCAAACCCAGAGATGACAAACACCAAGACAAGCCTCACTGGGGCAAAATACTTGGAAAACACTGCTCCTTCAAATGTTGGAAGGACGAAGTCTCGAAGGGAGTACCTCCTTCCTGAAATTTCAAATGAAGCCAGATAAATCCCCACACCTGTCTCTTCATATGCAGGTGCATGAATGTCTTCAAATCGGATTGAAAATCGTCCAGAAGCATGGGAATGCCAAGGCACGCTGCCAAGATGAACACCGCCCAACTGGGGCAAAGCAGTTGTCGACGTGATTGAGGATCGTCTCACGAACAACACCCACAAATACAGACGAGATGAAGCAGCATCCATCATCCACTTCAAATGAGAAGCGTCAATAATCGACGAAGGAAAGGAATACGTCAGTAAGGCGTCATCAGGAATCCCAAGAGGGAAGACATCCCCAAAGAGGATAGAGATTATAGCAAAACGCAAGAATGAATTTAGCTGGGGCAGGCATCACCTAGCCATGATGAACCACGTCTAACCGGGGCAAGTGAATCATTTGTGCGCCGGACAAAGGAAGGACATTTCTTCCCTGGCAAAATCCATGGACGCAATGACAGAGTCGTCCTCATCGGAAGTAAACCCCAGGATACAAACCTGGGTGAACGGTAACTTTGTATCGTTCCAAATTGATCTCCCAAAGATCCCATGCTTAACATGAGTTTGTTCTTATTTGGCAGAAAATTGGTGGCACCAAAAAGCCACAAAAGAAAGGATCTCGCCCAACGTGGAAGCGAAAAGAAATATCCGTTGTAGGGGGCAAGCTGCCAGGAAATAGAACCCCGCAAAATGGCGTTAGAATACGTCCAAAAGCACAAATTGATCTCATCCGGTTCAAATCCTAGAGAAGGGTTCGTTGCCAACCAGACGGGTAGATCATGGCCACGAGCTAGATGGCCAACTTCAACAAGCCTTACATTTGCGTTCAAATGGAGGCGCGAAGCGAGAGTAAAGCAGTATCGTTTCGATTTGCCTTGAATTTCGAAACACGAACTGACACTTGATGTTTATTGTTGACAGGGATTCACCGTCAAGATGGACAGAAAATTGTTGGCACCAGAAAGCCGCAAAATAAAAGAACTCGCCGACAAGGAGGCAAATAGAATTATCGACCTTAGAAGTCAGGACTCCAAGAAATGGTCTTTGATTATAAGATCGAGCGGAGGGTAAAAAGTATCGCTTCCACACTTCATGCTTTGACATGCATTCCGATAACAATTTCCTTTTTCCTTGAATAAAAGGAACTCTGAAGAGTGGCGCTGGAATGCGTCCAAAAACACAAATAGATCTCCTCTGGGGCAAATCCTAGAGAATGATTCATCGCCAACCAAACAGAGGGATCAAGGCCACAAGATAGAGGGCCAAATTCTGCAAGCCGCGCGTTTGTGTTCAAATAAAAACACAAAGCAAGAACAAGGCTGTATCGTTCCAATTTGCCCTGAATTTTGGAACGCAAACTGACACCTAATTCCCGTCTTTGACAGGGGCTCGCCATCAAGGCGAAACAGGTTTTCACATCCCATGCATTATCCATTGGAGTGCATGACCAAGGGTAAGATGTATCGTTCCAATTCTTTGAAAAATTCGTGAACATACAATGATATGATTCTTTTGCATTTTCAGGGATCTCCAGCCACGGTGGACAGGTAAGTATCCCTTTCCCCAATCCATTGAAGATGTTGAATAAAAAAGAAAAAAGAAAAGAAAAGAAAAGCTTTCAGAATCTAATGTCTAGAAAAGACATAGAATTCAAACTTCATTGGCATTCATGTTTTAAAACAGGAGGTTGTCTGAACATGAATAAGAACATGCATGGTGCATCATAAAATCCCCTTGACGGGTAAAATTTTTGGAGAAAATAAAAGAGATTTTTCCAATCAAAAGTTGTTCAAAACTTTCAAAAGGACGTTTTCTCAAAAGACGAGAGGCAAAGCCTAATCCAAACACGTCCCATATACACACTTGAGAGAGAAGTGGAGCGGATCAGATAGCAAAATCTGGACCTACGGAAGTAGGGATTATTCGCAGCAATTACATGGATTGGGAGGACGGAGGCATTCGTTTCATGTCCCCAAACACTACAGGTGACCATTGACAACCCCTTTGAACGGCGGTTTTCATTCTCAACCCTGTCAAGAACCACCCCACACCGGGGCAAAAAGGAAGTAAGTCCAGCAGAGTCAGGAGAAAATGGTTAGAAATTTTCTTGCTCGGACTAACATTAATCTTTGTGTGTTGTTTATATGGTGATCCAAGTGCCATAGGATGACGAGAAGCGTTCATTTCTCTATCCCACACACGTTTATCATTTGCATAGACAAGTTGAGCCTGCAAATTCATTTCATAAACCCGTTAGTGATCATTGCACATTCCAAGACGGATGCATCATCACTTCAGAAACGGAGGAATTCGAGACTTAGGGATTACAAAGAAATTCCTAGGCTAATGCTTAAAGCATGTTTAGACATTCGATCATATGTCTAACATGATCTACCGAAGATGAGAAAAGCGGGATTTCAAAAGGAAAATGAGGACGAAGAAAATCCCCAGCATCAAGAAAAAGCAAAGTGCCTGGTAAAAGCAAGGCCGATGCTCGTATAAGTTGTCTGGTTGATCCCCAGTGAAACCTGTTTGAAAAGGGGAGAAGAAAAATTCAAAAGGAGTTAGATTCCAAAAACTACTCCTCAAACGGTATCAAGCGCGGAGCAAAAACACAGAAAGAGTTGTCCATCTCTTAATACCACAAGAGACACTCTCTAAAGGACTCGTGCACACCTCAAAAGCGGTCGTGTACCTCAAAAATTGAAGATGCAGAATGGAAAAGACAGGTGACAAATTTGCAATGATCACCAATGTCAATCCCCTTATAAATTCTGGGCCAAAAACAAGCCTTTTTCGGTCCCCGATCCTACCAATGTTACAACCCCGAAATAGTCTTCTCTGACTAAGACACTTGGGTTAACATATGGCTTAGCTCGAAGAGGTACGAGCAAGACTATTTCTTCCTCATTTTGCAGGGTTCTTGACTTGTAAGCCCGGAGCAGATGGTGAAGACTTTCATTCGATGACCTCGACTCCAAAGCGGGCCCCCCTTGAAAACCAGTACCAAGCCCAACATTACGGTCCCGTGGAAGACCTCCCGACCGATCAAAATGTATGCGCTGCGAATGAGCCTAAAACCTAGGCACATGTTAGTAGGGAATTGAGTGCATCCCCTATAAAAACCATTATCTCAAAACAGGTGAGAAGACCTCCTTGTCGAAAAATATTCCAACTGATGTCTTGAACAAACTCTTTTTGGAATTTTCAAACCATTGATCCAGACTTTCCGTGCAAGGGATTTGTGATCACATTTGCATGTTGCAAGAATGCTTTGGAAGACCTCCAGCATCAAAATGCACATTTCATGATTAAAGTAAAGTCATGCGGCTTCGGCAAGTGGCCAGCCATCGTCTTCCCAAAGATTACTAACATTTTCTTGGTGAAGAAAAATATTTCAGGCTCAAACTTCTGCAGGATACCTGGAGAACCCAGCTCCCAGAATGTCGCCTCAACAAAATCAATGGTAGATACCGCCTGAAGGGTCAACTCAAGGTAGAAACCGCCTGAAGGGTCAGTCAAAGGTAGAAACCGCCTGAAGGGTCAACTCAATGGTAGAAACCGCCTGAAGGGTCAACTCATTGGTAGAAACCACGCCATTGGGATTTTTTTCAAAAAAGGAGAATGAAGAACCCTTTCACAAAAAATCATCAAAAACGTCCCCTCTGACGTGGAGAACCCACGCCATGGGAATCTTTTCAAAAAAAAGGGAAGGAAGAACTCCTCTTTCAGAAGAATCAAACATTCCCATCGGACGTAGAAAACCTCCGACTTGGGAACCTTTTAAAAAATCAAACATTCCCATCGGACGTAGAAAACCTCCGACTTGGGAACTTTTTGAAGAACCAAACATTCCCATCGGACGTAGAAAACCTCCGACTTGGGAACTTTTTGAAGAACTCCTCTTTCAGAAGACCAAACAATCCCAGCGGACGTGAAAAACCTCCGACTTGGGACTCCTTTTCAAAATAGGCAATCCCATTGGACGTGGAAAACCTCCGACTTGGGACCCCTTTTCAAAAACAAACAATCCCGTCGGACGTGGAAAACCTCCGTATTGGGAACCCTCTTCAAAACTTGAAAAATCCCCTCTGGCCCCGCTAGTCAGCGTCATGGGATCCTCTAAAGCAAATAGGTGCCTAGAAGTCGACCCAAGACTCAAGCCCAAAAGGCTCGCTTGCCGCTTCGAAAGCACGATGACCAGATAAATCTCTCTGTAAGTGTTCACAGGTTGGTAGCCGCGGATCTGTCATCTTCCGGACCGGATCGCCAATTTTCAGCTTCAGAAGATTTCTTTCCCCAAAGTCCCACTACACAGGGATTCACGACAGAGGTGTCTCAAAGCACAGTTCAAGATCGGAGCCCATAACGCTCGCGACTTGCCGCCTAGAGATACGGTGACCGCCTTTTCGCGAAGCACACGCCGGATAGCCATGCCTCGAAGCTCTCACCCTTCGGAACGGATTGCAGCCGGTAGCCGCGGAAGAGACATTTATTCCACCCTAAATCCCACCAGACAGGGATATACGACAGAGGTGTCTCAAAGCACAGTTCGAGATCGGAGCCCATAACGCTCGCGACTTGCCGCCTAGAGATACGGTGACCGCCTTTTTCGTGAAGCACACGCCGGATAGCCATGCCTCGAAGCTCTCACCCTTCGGAACGGATTGCAGCCGGTAGCCGCGGAAGAGACATTTATTCCACCCAAAATCCCAACAAGACGGGATATGTCATTCCTTAGGTGAAGCCTTTTAATAGGCAAACCTTTTCCAAGACCGATCTACAGAACGATCGAGTCTTCGACTAGTCCCAACAAGACGGGATATGTCATTTCATAGGCGGAGCCTTTTAGTAGGCAAACCTTTTCCAAGACCGATCTACAGAACGATCGAGTCTTCGACTAGTCCCGACAAGAAGGGATATGTCATTCCTTAGGTGAAGCCTTTTAATAGGCAAACCTTTTCCAAGACCGATCTACAGAACAATCGAGTCTTCGACTAGTCCCAACAAGACGGGATATGTCATTTCATAGGCGTAGCCTTTTAGTAGGAAAACCTTTTCCAAGACCGATCTACAGAACGATCGAGTCTTCGACTAGTCCCAACGAGACGGGATATGACATTTCATAGGCGGAGCCTTTTAGTAGGCAAACCTTTTCCAAGACCGATCTACAGAACGATCGAGTCTTCGACTAGTCCCGACAAGAAGGGATATGTCATTCTGAGGCGGAGCCTTTTAGTAGGCAAACCTTTTCCAAGACCGATCTACAGAACGATCGAGTCTTCGACTAGTCCCGACAAGAAGGGATATGTCATTTCATAGGCGTAGCCTTTTAGTAGGCAAACCTTTTCCAAGACCGATCTACAGAACGATCGAGTCTCCGACAAACCCTACAGAACGGGCGCGTCATCCTTAGATTCCTATCAGTCTGGAGTCTCACTTGATGGTAGAAACCGCCATAAGGGTCAACTGAATGGTAGAAACCGCCATAAGGGTCAACTTGATGGTAGAAACCGCCATAAGGGTCAACTGAATGGTAGAAACCGCCATAAGGGTCAACTCAAAGGTAGATACCGCCATAAGGGTCAAAACTAAATTCAAAGGTAGAAATCGCCTGAAGGGTCAACTCCATGGTAGAAACCACCATAAGGGTCAACTTGATGGTAGAAACCGCCATAAGGGTCAACTCAAAGGTAGAAACCGCCTGAAGGGTCAACTCCATGGTAGAAACCGCCATAAGGGTCAACTTGATGGTAGAAACCGCCATAAGGGTCAATTGAATGGTAGAAACCGACATAAGGGTCAACCAATGGTAGAAACCGCCATAAGGGTCAACTAATGGTATGACCTACCATACAGGTCAGAGCTTAATCTCCCTAGGATATTCTGAACGAGTCCTAGGTATCTTCTTGAAAGTCGTCGCAACCGGCAGCATCTGACAGGTAAGCCTCTTTCACTCCGGCCCATGTTCGAATTGCAAAAGTAAACCGGTGATTAATTTGAGCATTCATCAAAAGACTTGAAGGTCCGATGTCATAGCATTTCTTTCCCCCCAATCGAGTCGGTCAAGATCCAGGTGTCATTTTGTCTTTGAAAGCAACCTCTGATGAGCTCACTCTCAAAGAGGGGCAGCTGTTGACACCTGATTTTTGACCATCCATTATTATAATTTTTATTTCTAAAATTAATTAAAAATAGCAAAAAAAGGTCAAAAAATTGCAAAATCAACTTTGGAAGCCTTAGCCTAGCCTTAGGAACCAATTTTGAACAAAAAATATTTTTTGAATTTTTTAATATTTTTTGGAATTTATTTAATTATAAAAATACCCAAAAAATTAGAAAAAATACCATCCGTGGTCAGAAAATTACACAAAAATATTCAGAACTTTTATTTTAATTATATATTTAATATTGTCACTTTTTATTAGGGAAATTTGGCTTGGTTCATGGAGTTCCTTCACAAACCTAATCCCAAACCGGGCCTAAAAAATCCTTTTCGAGTCTTTTAATTTTCAATTCTCGGTTTTTATAAGCTATGACATTGGACTCTAAAGTATTGAAATGCAATTGGGTCAATTTGCCCTCCAATTTGATCAATTTTAACCAAAAGGGCTTAATTGCATAAAAATCTTTCAATTTAGTCCCCGGTTTCACAATTTTTGAAATTAAATTTCACACGGGCACACCCATTAAAATTAAACACCTCTACCCAACAGTTTTCATCATGCTGAATCCATTGGTGGGCTCAATTTTGGCTAATTCGATCGTTTAGGCCTTCGATTGGGCGAAATTAAATTTCGGATCCTAGGGACAATTTGGGGTTTTCACAGAATTTCAATAAATTGATTCACGAAAATACCCATATTTGATGGAAAACATGTCAAGGAATCCGATTTTGCCATCAATTTCATGAAAAGAGGTCATTTGGGGGGTCAATTTGGCGATTTGGGCGATTTGGCCGAACCGGGTCGGTCGGGTCCGACCCGACCCGACCCGGCCCGACCCGGGTCTGCAAATGCACAGAATGTGCAGCAAGATGGGCAGAACGTGCAGAAAACAGGGGCGGCGTGGGCGCGCGATTTTTCGAAGAAAAAGGACGAACGGCGTGGGGGACATTTTCGGGCAGTGTCCTGTCGGTATTCTGGCGAAGGAGCGGGCGTCGAGGCGAGCCGGTCGGCCATGAAACCGGCGAGAATCTCGGTTTTATACCGAGTTCGAAGAGAGAGAAAGGGGGGATTTTTTTGAGCGAGTTTGGGAGAAACCGGAGGTCGACGAAGCTTCCCCGGACACCACGGGACTTCAGCAGAGCTTCAGCCATCGCCGTCGAGCCCGGAGCAGGTCGGTATTCTCTCTCCGACCTCCATTTCTCGCGCGCCTATAACGTGTTCGACGAAATGCCTGAATGAGGGCTTGACATTTTGGCTCTCGGCCGTGCTATCCCCGAGCTCTATTTGCGCGAAAACCGCCTTTAAGCTTCATTAGAACTTGTTATAAGCTTGTTTACGTGTTTATTTTGCATTGAAACCATGCCGGGAGCGGTGGCCGGAGTTCGATGTGCTCGGGCCGAACCTAAAGCTCACACCGGCGAAGCCCACGGCCACCGACCATCAAAGGACTATAGGTAAGCTTCTAAACCTTCCTTAGATGCCACGTGAATGCCTAGAATCGAGTTTAAACAAATAAAATTTTTTTTGTGAATTCTTCGCCGGAGCCGGTTCGGTCGCCGGATTTTTGGGGCGGTTACCGATGCGATTTTTGTCCCTTTTTGGTTGCATATTGATGCTGAGTGTCTAAGGAGTCGAATGCCGCAAGAACGGGCGAAAAATACCAAGTTTCGGGCCCGTTTCGCAATTTTCCGGCGACCTCGCCGGAATTTTTACTATTCCCGCCGGAATTTTCACTGTTCATCGTCTTCTCAGGCGACCCTCCGGCCGGTCAACGGTCAACGGCCGACGTGGCGTGCCACGTAGGCAGCCACGTCAGCCGGGTGGGGTCCGATCCATGTATTTTCAAATAAAACAAACGGACGGCCACGATCGCGACACGTGTCGCGATCCTAGATTTTTGGAAAATTAAATAAATGATTTTCGAATAATCGATCCGGCGGACGAGGATGTGCCACGTGGCTCACCGAGGGACGTCCGATCTTGTACAAGATCGGATGCACCAGAGGAGGCCACGTGGCACGTTCTAGAGCGTCCGATTTGAGTGGTTTTCTAAAAAGGAAAAATAATTAATTTTTGATCCGACGGCTATTGTTGAGCCACGTGGCTCTCTGTGGGTTGCTCGATCTAGTGGAAGATCGGACGCACGAGACGAAACCACGTGGCACAACGTGGACCGTCCGATCCGGGGAATTTTCGGATAATTAAATAAAATACATAAAAAATAAAAAAAAATTGTAAAAAATAGAAAAATGTTTTAAAAAAATAAAACGGTGTCGTTTTAGGCCGGTGTCGACCCCTAGGGTCGGGCCGGGCGCCCGAGAGGCGCGGGCCGGGTTTGACCCGGCCCGAAAAATATTTTTAAATATTTTAAAAAATTCAAAAAATAATAAAAAATAATAAAATAATCAAAAAAATCAATAAAAAATGAAAAATCATGAAAAATTCAAAAAAAATTCGGAAAATTCAGAAAAATTCTAAAAAATTCCAAAAAATAGGAAATGGCCACATTCAACAGGCCATGACCTGTTCCGGGTCTTTCGACCCCCGATCTTTTCCGAAATGACGGTTTTGCCCTTCCGGCAAACCGTCTTCCAAAAAAATTCTAAAAAATCCAGGAAAATCCCAAAAAATAGGAAATGGCCATAAACAACTGGCCAAGACTCATTCCGGGTGTTTTGAACCCCGGCCCTTCTTAAAATGATGATTTCGCCCTTTGGGCGAATCGTCTTCCAAAAATTGAAGAAAAATCAAGAAATTCCAAAAAATCCTCAGAAATGGGAAATGGCCACGAAAAACTGGCCATGGAATATTTTGGGTAATTCGGTATCCAAACCTTCCAAAATTGACGATTTTGCCCTTCGGGCTAATCGTTTCCAAATCTTCCCATTTTACCCCCAGTTTTAAATCACACCTTCCCTAAGCCCTTATGGCTATACTAGGAGGCCCATTATTGAAATTGATGTGCACTGACATGATCTATTTATGCACTTGATTTGCGCTTTCATTATATTGACTGTGATTTGATAGGACCAGTCTTCCAATCTGCATGAAACCCTGAACCAAAACTACCTCACCCGGAATTGCGTCTGCATGAAATCTTGAATAGGAAAATCACTCGCGTTAGGTACCGAAAGGGCGTTGGTAATGACACCGACGTAACCAAGTCCCCGAACCCAAAATCTCTGGTTCCGCAGAACTGATCGATCTCTCCCAATCGGTCAGTAAGGTTTCCGGTCTACCCTCCAAGAAAGACCGGTGGCGACTCCAAATGCATGCACAAGTTGCACATGCCACCACGACCACACTAAGGTCGAAAGCGATCGGCTCTTATCGCCGAATCCCTCAAAGAAAACTCCCGTCGCGATTTGGTATGGGCCTGGGAGGGCCCGCGCCGATCCAAAGTCCGCGATCGGTAATCCATTAGCCGCGTCCGATTTCGGACGGGTCGCGACACCTTTCTGCCCGCCTCTCGCGCGAATTCCCTCCTGCTTTTCTCGGCCGGACTCCCCCTCCATTAAACCGAGCTCCTCCTTTTCGCCGTGGCCGACTGGCTTTTCATCGTGGAAAGTCCACCACCGTCCACTAACCTTTGTCGC
This sequence comes from Rhodomyrtus psidioides, assembly GCA_021437785.1. Classification (NCBI taxonomy): domain Eukaryota; kingdom Viridiplantae; phylum Streptophyta; class Magnoliopsida; order Myrtales; family Myrtaceae; genus Rhodomyrtus; species Rhodomyrtus psidioides. Next base: position 2,715,113 of record JAILYB010000059.1, on the reverse strand, counting down.
TCTCCACCCTCGCTTTTCTTTTCTTAAAAAAATGCCGCGCACCACGGCTGGTCGTCCCCCCCTGCTCCCCGTTCTCTGGCCGTGCGGGTCTGCAACTTAGTTGCAGACCCGGTCGAACCGGGTTGGGTCGGATCTAACCCGACCGGCCCGGTTCGACCAAATCGGCCCAATTGGACCCCAAATTTACCTATTTTCGTGAAATTGATGGCAAAATCGGACTCCTTGACATGTTTTCTATCCAATAGGGGTATTTTCATGAATCAATTGGTTGAAATTTAGTGAAAACCCCAAATTACCCTTAGGATCCGAAATCGATTTTTGCCTAATCGAGGGCCCTAACGACCAAATTAGTCAAAATTGAGGCCACCAATGGATTCATCCTGATGAAAACTATAGGGTAGAGGTGTTTTATTATGACGGGTATGCTCGTACGAAATTTAATTTCAAAAAATGCGAAACCGGGGACTAAATTGAAAGAAAAAATGTGCAATTAAGCCCTCTTGGCTAAAATTGATCAAATTGGAGGGCCAATTGACCCAATTGCACTTCGAGACTTTAGAATTCAATGTCATAGCTTACACAAGGGGAGAATTGAAGACTAAAAGACTCAAAAAGGATTTTTTTGGCTCGGTTCGGGTTTATGTTTTTGAAGGAACATAGTGACCCGAGCCGAATTTTTGAGATTTAAAGTAACGCACTTGAAGAGGAAATTAAAAAAAAATTATTGAATATTTTTTGTATTTTTCTGACCACGAATGGTATTTTTCTGATTTTTTGGTTATTTTTAATAATTAAATAAATTCGAAAAATATTAAAAAAAATACCAAAAAATATTTTTTGTTCAAAATTGGTTCCTAAGGCTAAGCCAAGGCTTCCAAAGTTGATTTTGTGATTTTATGACCTTTTTTGATATTTTTAATTAATTTTAAAGAATAAAAATCACAATAATAAATGGTCAAAAATCAGGTGTCAACAACTGCATATAGTTCTTTGCACGAAATCCCCAAATAAGAGAACATGTTGAATCTGACCCTCAAAAGCAACTTCATCTGAAGATCTTCAGATGCACTCCATCTGACCATCATTAGAAGCACTTTCATCTGACCCCGTCAGAAGCACTTCCATCTGACCAACGCCAGAAGCACTTCCATCTGACCAACGCCAGAATTACTTCCATCTGACCTCGTCAGAACCACTTCCATTTGACCTCGTCAGAACCACTTCCATCTGACCAACGCCAGAAGCACTTCCATCTGACCTCGTCAGAAGCAACTATATGACCACTCTCTCCTCGAGACTTAGTAACAGATTTAGATCCACACAAGCTGCTACTTACACATTCATTCTGCAAATCAAAACACTACAAATATCTTGATGATAGTTTTATCAGAATCAAAATACAAGGAGAATTTCCACAACACCTTCCTGTGAGAAAATTATCTTTAATGATTGGAAGAACCGATTTGCAGATAATTTCCAAAGAATTCAGACTTTATCCAATTTGATCAAACGTTAACCCTAACACTCAAATATCATCGGAGAAAAAAAATGAAGGGCTAAGATATGAGTCAGATAAAGCAACCCACCCAACTTGCGTTGCCAGAGATAACGATCGAGATTAGAAACTTATCAAAGCAAGCAAGCCATCACTCAATAAAAAAATGCTCACTTATTAGGTAATGCTTGGTTTAATCAATTGTTATCGACGACATGAGGTTAGATAAATTACCAGGGATAACATGATCATCCAAACAAGATAAAGATCAGGGAAACATTCATCCACCAACATATTGGATTCGAACAAGTAGGCTATCTATATGCCGAAAAGTCCATGCTCTTGTTAAAAATTCGCATTTTTGTTCAACTCCACTCAACTCAATTAAAACTGGTGAATGGTTCTTATTTGAGAAAAGACACGTTCCAACTGAGTTAAGTCAATTTTCGAAAGTGTATAAAGATTCCACCAGTTTAATGAACGAATCATCCATCCGCATAACACGCATGGCTAAATTCTGGAATTCCTCTTTAGAATCAGATTTTTTTTACCTGAAATTCTGATTTTTAAATCTAGCCTATCTTGATCTACAAATCGTTGAATAGCCTGTCACTTTGAGGAAGAGAATGATTCCAAGTTTACTTTACCAACTCTCAAAAGATCACTGCACTGTTCAACCAATTCATGAACAAGCTTAAAAGACATCAGACTTTCATTCATCCAAAGTTCAATTTTCGGTTCATCATATAATTTAATGGAAAAAGATTGGCAGAAGAACACTAGAAGTGCCAATATTTATGTACGGCGCTCATTTTAGTGCCAATTTTTTTCACCGGCTCACTTAAGTGTCAATATTTGTATCCAACGATCACTTTAGTGCCAATTCCGGAAAAAAAACGATTAGTTAAGTGTTAATTCCGGCCAAACAATACACGTGGCATTTTTTATTAATTTCTTTGTCCAGATGGCGTCCACATGGCAATTTTTAAAAAACATTAGCCGACATGGCGTCCACGTGGATGCCACGTGGACGTTTCAATATTAAAAATAAAATTAAACTAAAAATAGAAAAAAAATGAAAAAAAAATCAAGTTTGGAAACTCCCAGAATTTGGCGGATTCTTCTCCGCGATGATCCCTCTTCTTCTTCTTCATCCTAATTCAATCCGCCACAAAAATCTTTTTCCGATTCCAACTTGAAATCAAAACAATTTTCAATATTCGGTTTTGGTTGAAAGCGAATTCCCAATTGCAGAATCGCCACCATTTGATCTTCTTCCTCATCCTCTTCTACGAAACCCTAGAAAGATGAAAGCTTCCCAATTTACAGTCCTCGGACAGGATCGCGAAGTCGGGGTTTGGGTACGGTGCCGTCACGGACGACGAGCTAGAAAATGTTGAAGGAGTCGTGGAGGCACCTACAGCTAGTGCCGTTCTTGCAGAACCCCTTGCGAAGTACAGGCACGGCCTCCACCCAAACCTGGAAAGACCCGGCTTGTGAGTTGTCGGGGATCGGCGAGCTCGATCGTGGCTGGCCAAGGCCCCGAATCGCCCAGCCCCGACCACGAGGGGAAGCGGTGGTGGGGGATGGCCGCGGCCTCTCATGGGTCGCCGAGGGGAGTGAGCAACGGCTTGGCGCTTGGCCGTACTAGAACGGATTTCGCTGCTATTGTTCTTCTTCTTCATTCTACTGCTCCTTCGTACTCAACGAAGCTTGAAGGAGTAGCCACGCATCAGGTAAGCGAGCTCAATTTTACTCAAAGGCTTCGCTGGATCTTCGATTTTCGTGGTTCTCGGGGAGGGGATGAAGAGATAGTAGTGGAGGGTGATGGGTCTTCCTGAAATGGGTTGAGATTTAGAGCAGAAGAGGAAGGAGAAGAGGGTGTCTTGGAGGTTGAAGACGAGGTCGCATAGAGGGAGTGGGACAAGTGGGACTTAGCCTTGAGGATGAAGGTACCGCGAGGTTTGGCCGCCGTTGGGCGAGGCTGGTTAGGCCCCGCCACGGCAAGGCTCAACCTCGCCCAGATCTGGGTGAGGTCGGCCTCGTCGTGGGTCTGCGAACTCGACCGCGGCCTGGCCTGGCCAACCCAAGCAAGGCCTCGGCGGGGGTCGCAAGTGCAATTCAACAATGGCGCAATGGGTTGCGATTGGGTTTCTCGAGCGCGGAAGAGGGACTCGGTTTAGACAGATTGGCGGTCGAGCAGCGGCATCAGGTTGATACGGTGATGAGATATAGCGGTGGTGAGGTGAGGCGGCGAGAAATCGAGGGACAAAGGGTGGAGGTCGTCCGGCGTGGCTGGGGATTTGATGGGGCCTCGCTGGCCGATGGTGGTGCGATGGTGTGACTGGGCGAAGGATGAAAGCGGTGCAGATGGGGGCTGCAAGCCTGCAAGAGCTTAGCTACCAATTGCAATGGGGGCTGCAAGAGTTTACGCAGGGAGAAAGAAGATGGTGGTGCAGATGGGAGGCCGTCACTCCAAACCTTTTTTTGTTGGTATTTTTTTTAATTTTTTAGTTTACTTTTAATTTTTTTAATATTAAGTGATTTTTTCACTGATTTTCAATTTATTTTTTTTCTGGCGTGGAAGCTCCGGTGAGCCACGTATGCGCCACGCATAATTTCCGGCAACCAACGTTGGACTTAGCACTGAAATAACCATTTTTTCATAAAAATTGGCACTTAAGTGATCCAAAAAAAAAATATTGGCACTAAAGTGAGCATCGTACACAATTATTGGCACTTTTGCTGTCCTTCTGCCGAAAAAGATTAAACTTCTCCACTTTCTCGACTTTTGGTCGTAAAACAAAGTCACATACGATGATGCTAGAGCATTCAGCAAATTATCAACAGTTTATGACCAAAAGTTCAAGAAACATTACCATGTTTCAAGCAATTTTCCAGCAAGAGCACAACTTGATGTTTGCACCCAACGCAACCCTTTTTCTTTCACCAGATTTGTGCACGCCTGAACATAGTGAGCTAGCACGGGAACGCAGCTTCTTCAAGTGCCAAATATTGTCCAAGTAAAGCCAAATTACCGCCTGAACAGAGTTGCCTCTGTATTGAACCGAACAGGACAACAGCTGGGGCAATCTAGCTAGTTCTCGGCTTCTTGAGTTGTGACGGACGTAGGGACTGTTCAGGGGCAAAGCACTGAACTTGACGGCTCGACCATGAGGGAGGAAATCGAACCCTCAATCTCTCGAAGCAACCCTCCAATTTTCACCGCAAATCAATAATGGCCCACCCCCTTCAACGTGAACAAAGTCTTGCATATATAGAGCTTGACGCCACAAGTCCTAGTAGGACTAGGAGTTTTCGGACCGTCGGATAGAGAGTCCTAGCTACCGTGACCATTAGATCTCAAGTTTCCGCATCCGATAGAACGCTTAAGATAAGCTTCTCAAACCAATAAAATCCAGAATTAAACTAAAACTTTGAAGAGTCCTAATTGCACTAGGACAATAGTGCATTCGGCCACTGAAGGGGGATGAGAGATGGCCAAAATTCTTATGCTCTCGTGGGCTCAATTAGAACTTAATTAATGAAACAGGTAGACAACTAGAGACCTCACATAATTAAGTAAAATGGGCTGATTTTCAATCAAATTGGATCAAAATTATAGTGAAAAGTTCGGCACATCCACATTCATAACCCTTCCAAATTTTATAATCCAAATTATGGGCTCATCTCAATTTCTCAAGCTCAAGCTAAGACCTTTCTAAATAATGAACATTTAACTGAAAGCCTTAATGATCAAAACAAGCTTGAGCGAATATACTTGTGCTTCAAAAAAAAACTCCAGTCAGCCCTTGGAATCTGGCGCACTCCCACATGCTCAAGTTGAGAATCCTACATTGAACTTGGTCCAGTCACTTGTCACATTAAACTCAATTGACTCACCTCTAACCCTAAATGCAAATGACACTATTGATAGAAAATAAATGTGCAATGCATGAGGAATATTTTTGGCAAGAACTACGACTAATAAAAAATCAAAATTTAGGTGTCAACAGCGACAGCTTCCTTTTATTTTCACACTAAGTCGGCAAGATTGGGGGGAGTCCAATGGCGGTAAATTCTTCTTATAAATACAAGTCCTTGGTTGTTAGTAGCCTCAACATATAGAGTTAGAGAGTGAGAGTGTTAGAGAGAGAGAGAGTTGTGATTTTGTACTCAAGCCTAGAGCAAAGCTTGTATTTGTATTTTGTAAAGCCTTAGCAAAGGTCATTTTGAATACCACTCTCATATTTGCGTACTCATATTCTCTCCCGCGTTGAAACCTCTAAATTTTCGCAACCCTTTTGGTTCATGCACTTCACCATTTTGCTTGCTCGCCGTGGCTGAATTGATTCTGCTTGCTCTCCATTAACGAACGTTATGTATGGAAGAACGACTCAGCTTGCGGGAAATGGCGCGACGAGATTGAATATGGGCGAAAATTTGAGAGATTCTTGGATGAGGTCAAATTAGGGTTCATCCGACCTTGGGCGAAGAGGATTTAGGGCTTCTTTAGATATGTGGTTTTTATTTTTAGGGTTAATATCCTGAAAAAACCTTAAATTGATATATTTATAAAAAATTTCACTCAAATTGTTTTTTTGGCCACCAACATCCTCAAACTGATAACCCTTTACAAATTTACTCCAAACTAATACACATGTGATAAATTTATCCTATGTTAATTTTCGTTAAATTTTATCGTCAAATTGCTGAGTTGAATGACATGTGACAATTGTCGGATATAAATATTTAGGGTTTTTATGCTCTATTTGTCATAGGTGTATCAATTTGGAGGTTTTTTTGTATTAATTCAATTTAACGAAAATCAACGAAGGGTAAATTTGTCACATGTGTACCAGTTTGAGATTTTTTGTGGCCAACAAAATTAGTTTGGATAAATTTATCACAGATGTATCAGTTTGAAGTTTTTGGTGGTTGACAAAATAGTTTGGGGTAAAATTGTGACAAAAGTATCAGTTTGGAGTTTCTTGTGGTTAGAAAAATAGTTTTGGATAAATTTATCGCATGTGTACTAATTTGGCGTTTTTTCGTAGTGTTAACCCTTATTGTAAGGTGAAACAACGCTGATTTTATTTGTAATTTCTATGTCAAAGCCGGTCCGGCCACATGGATCAACTTATACTGACTTATCCACATAAGACTTTTCTAAGCAAAATCGATTAGATGTATTCAATTGACAAATATACAAAAAGATTAAGACTTAATTGATATCATCGAAAATTTTAAGACCGTATTAGCATCTGTATAATAAATTTAAGACTTTTTAAATAATTTTCCAATTTTTTCCAGTTCTTTAAGGTGCGCTCGTGGTTTGATTTCCCCTCCAAGATTGCCGGAAAGGGATTGTCTAACATTTTCTTAGAAGGTTAGGCCCTGACCTTGCAATCCAGGCCGTCCGTGTTATGAATGGATGGCCCAGATTATTACTAACAAAAATATATTGAAAAATTGAAAAAAATGCCCCCTAAAAAAGAAGATCTGGGCCGTCCTTCCAAAAATGGATGGCCCGGATTGCAAGGTTAGGTGCCTAACCTTCTGAGGAAAGGTTAGGCGATCCAAATGCATTTATCATGGGTGATCGGTGATGAGGGAGTCTATCCTAGGCACGCACAGCAAACCTTTGCAAATGAGTTGGGCGAGCTCGGCGTTTGGCTGTCAATGTGCTTCATCATGTGCTTTTAAATTTTCGCTTTGTTCCGCAGTTATTTGGGATTTGCTAGAATATAATGCCTTCTATGTAACTCTTGATTATTCTAATACATGAAAGGGCATCTTTTTTCGACAAAAGAAAAAAATTGCTATTTGCGGTCCGAGATGCATTCCTTGAATGTGTAAGATAGGCAAGGGAAAAATTAGAGGAAACGAGATGTCTTGGAGTAACTTTCCCCCTGAGCTTCGAAGACATCTATGTAATGTCCCTGGATATTGAAACATCGGACATGGCAAGATCCTCTTAGAATCATTTAGCGGCCGGTTCGACCTTCCTTTTTCTCAATTTGGAACTGATCATGCAAAGTCGAGAAAAGAAGAGAAAGGTGCACTATTATTTCTCGAAGAAACTCCATAAAATAATAACATCAAGTCTCTACGATTCAGCAAATGGCTTACGAATTTTACTCAAATTCCAATCTGTGCGTCGCATTCGGGAGGAGGCTGAGGATATCTACTCCCATCCTTGCAATAGTCGTAAGTTAAGTAGTGGCTCCTCGCGTTTTGGTATTGCATCATTTGAGCTGCGTTTAGGGTCTGGTTTTGCGCCCATGCACTTCCGTGAGTGTAGCCGCAGCTTCCCGGGTTCGAAGGGTCGGACACGACGCACCCGTCAATGTCGAAGCCTTGGAATCGGGCTCTGAACGGGGCCTTGGAGCAGTCGACATTTCCGGCCCATGCCCCGCCGTCCCACAGCGAACCTTCCACTTGCATCCCTTGCGTTGGGTAGTTCCCTTCGTTCCCCAAGTTCTTGAACACTCTGATCGGTACTTCGTCCACGAAAAACCTGCCATAACAACATATCATCAGAAGGGGTTCGCTTTGACAAAAGAATCACGTATCAAGAGCTTAGGATTTTTGTGTTTTCAGAATATGTTTATGTTCGTTGACAAACTCACATATAGAGATAGGAATACTGTGTCTAGAGAGAGAGAAGTTGACTTACACGACTTGATATTGGTTCCAAAGGATCGTATAGGAATGGAAATCGGTGGTCGGATCAAACCAAAGATCAAACATTTGCTCCCGGCCCCCAACTCCTTTTGTGTATAGGTTTGTACTCAATACATAAGGTGGTCCTGGTACCAATGAACTCAAAGTCAATCTCATCGTGTCGGGCTTCCTTCGAAATTAGCTACGAGCAAATTAATTCGAAATCGTCACTCATCGAAATCTCCAAAAAAAACAAAAGATGATTTTAATAATAAACTAGCGTAGCTCGACTCAGTTATGGGTATCTTAGTCGTATCTTGTGGCTGGATAATGTGCATAGTAGATGAATTCAAGAAGAACTTGATGAAAAGGAAAACCTCACTCGCATTTCGGTAACAACTCCTCGAGATTTGCTTTCTGGAAGTTTGATTCTCAAGTTAATTAATCTAGATAGAAAATGCGATTTAGACTCAAAGCCACCCCTTGAAAAATTTGAGCATGTATGTTAAATACAACCTAAAGACGTCATGAAAAATAATTAAGATTACTATGTAGTACGATCACCTGAGCTTTGATCCAATGTAAGTTCAACTTCAGTGTCGTTATTGAAGCTGGAAAAATGACCCCAACCGACGTTGTAGTTCTGAAAGAAGCTAACTTGTGATCTTCCACTTGCAAATAACATGTTCACCATCACAAAGCCAAGGAAGCCCTAAAGCAGATGAGATTCCATGGATCCTCTTTCAAACTTGAGTTTCACTAAGTCCTGTGTTTATATCACCAACTCATCAATCGGACACTCAATACAGAAATATACTCAAAGCCCTAAAAACACAGGGAATGGAGTTATTCTTCCGGGGCCTGAAAGTAACAGGTAAAAACTTTGCATCAAATCATAGCCATGAAAGAGCGACAAGAAACTGCTTTTCAACGACATGCAATAGTCACGAGATGTAAGGAAGATGCCGTGCAAATTGTCATGCATGGAGCCAATACAGATGAATAAACTTACAGTGATAATAATAAACCTGAAGAACACGAGATTGGAGGTAACTACAATGGTTTTTACACATGATTGCTCGTAATATATAGGCAACCCAAGCTGAGCAATTGATCAAGTCCATTCTCAATCTTTGGAAACAAGATTAGATCTTGTCCGATAATACTATGAAATCCACCATAAAAGACTTTTATGTTAATAGATCTTTCCTAGTTATTGGATTGCAGATTTTTTATTTTTATTTTTATTTTTTGGTCAGAAAAGGGGCAAAACTCGTGTTACATCATTACTCTAATAAAAAAACTGGATTCAATCTTATGTCCTCTTGGAAAGGAAGTAAATTTCTTGGTTCTTTATCTAATGCTAGAGACAGTCTACTCAGAGGATTGAAGTACCCAATTTGCTAACCAATCGGCACGATTTTCCTTCCCAAAAAAGTATGTACGACTTTGACATGTTGGAAATATTGGGACAAAGTCCCCAACCTATTATAATTGTGTCGATTTAGTCCTAACTCTTTTTTTTTTGTCAATTCAGTTTTAAACCATTTTTATTTGTGTCAATTTAGTCCATCCAGTCAAACTTGGCCTGAAATTTCTTACGTGGACGCTGGCTGTCCTACCGGTACGATCGACATTAACATGGATAATTCATGTATTAATATTTTAATTATTTTTCTTTTCTTTTTTGCACTTAGGGCCGATGGCCAACTCTCACCAGGTATGGGCAAGGGCCACGATGGCCTCGCCGGCCCTAAGTGAAGAAAGTTAAAAAAAGAAAAATAAAGAAATTTAAAATTTTTCAAAAAATTATTAAAATAATTTTAAAAAGATGTCCACGTCGCACCAGCCATGCAACGTCTTCAATTTCTGACCACAATTAACTAAATTTATATATAATGGATTTAATTACGCCAATAAGGGCAAATCAGTCATTGCCATAATCACGTTGATTGATTGGATTGATTGGCAATTAAGGGAATCGGTTTCCTATTCTAGAAAAGGGAAGATTGCATATGGCATATCTTCAGAGAAAAGAACGTACGTCGTTCTTCAATGGCTATCATCAAGAAAAAACCTCCCAAAAAGCTCCATGAAAAAAAAAAACTCTCTTCGAAGATGACCTATCGGCGGATCGGAATCGCTTATCATCTGCAAAGGGGCTCTTAATCTGTGGATTCGAGGTATGTTCGTTTTACGTGATATACCTCACCGATCAGTGATTCAAGTTTGATCTCAGGGCTTGAAGATCCAATACAATCGACGTATACGACGGTTCAATTGACGTATGGCTGCAATCCCATTTCGTGCTTATGGGTATGTAGATCTATTTAATTCCGCTTCGTATATAGATCTTGATTAGCGATTTTGTATGAAATACCCAACAGTGGTATCAGAGCGAAGTGTTCTTGTTTCCTGATCGTGATTTATTTTATCGTCGATGCGAACGTGAAAAGTCATTTTTCAACCGTTACTGTTCACGGCTCGATTCGTGATTTTTTGAGCAATAAAAATATTTTTTTGAACACATCAATGGAACGGGCTCAGCGAGACGAGAATTTCGAGTGGTCGCCCGTCGCGAGGCGACACCGGGAGCGGCCGCACGAGCGCCACGCGCCGCCGCGGGATTGGTTCCCGACACAGCGGCGTTTCGAGGCGTTTTCGTGAAGTTTCATTCAACAAAAATGGGATATGAATATACAATCTGGTTCGTATCGTCGAGACGAACATTTTGAGAGGTCGAACGCCGCCAACGGCCGCCGGAGGAAGATGCATACGCGGACACGCGCCGGAGGGGCGCGGTGCGCGTGGGCTTCACGGGCGCATGCGAGCAGCGCGTGCTCAGTGGCCAAACAGACCCAAACCCGGATTATCCCTATTCCAAAATCGGTTTAAGCTTATCCATGATCCGGTTCAGGGTGTCCAAAGGGGGTTCGGATCAGATCCGACCCGATCAACGACCCAACCCGTTGACCCGGTCAACCGTTGGCCAACTTTCTAAAAATTGCATTTTAGTCCACGGACTTTCGAAAATTTGTAATTTGGTCCCCAAACTTTTGCAAAATTGTAATTTGGTCCCTAAACTTTTGCAAAATTGCAAATGGTCCCTGAACTTTTTGAAAATTACATTTTAGTCCCTAAAGTTTTTAGAAATTGCAATTTAATCCCTAAAATTTTGAAAATTGCAATTCGGTCCTCAAAATTTGAGAAATTGCATTTTGACCCCGTTTACCGAGCGTTGACTAGTCAAAGTAAGAACTTTGACCGGCTCGTGTGGATGCATATGAGCTCCGATTGGGGCGTACGAGGTATCGTTGCGTTCGTATCAAAATTATCTTCAATTTGATATATTATTTGGACATGTTTGATGACTTTAAAATTTTTGAAAATATGTTTGAAGCCCATGATATATGTATTTTTGGGCGTTTTTTTTTCAAGTATTAAAAAAATGGCTTGCATGTAGATAGCCATTTTGCGTAGAGAATTTATTGATGGCATGTATTCTATTTTTTTAGTATGATTTGATGTGTAAAGCATGTATGTGTAATTCAAATCATGTTATGCCATGTTAATAATTACAAAATATGGAGATCATTGTTCGATTTATGATCTTTATTCGAGTGGGGAGTTCTCGAAAGTTTTAATAACTTCAGTGAACTCGATTTTACATAAATGATTATGTTAATGGTAATTTCAAGCGAGGATTCTTGGACGATGATTGGGAACATAGTGAACTTTTGAATCTGAGACCTTATGTGAAATTAGTCATTAATATAATTAGTTAGTGTAAAATAGATGCGTAAATGTTAGGCATCAATTATTCGTGAATACATGTTGATAGAACTTCGTGTTCTTAAACGATGGCTATGGTATTTTAGAATATCACAGCTTTGTGAAACCAAGGAGAAATTGAATGGCGGAAATTATGAAAACTGGAATATGGAAATCCAGTTTGTGCTATGAAAAGCAAGAAGCATTTGAAGCTCTTGACCTAGTTATGGAAATACCTGAGGATGAGAATACTGCACAGCCGACATTTGCTGCACCAAAAAAAAAGGTTGAATTCAATTACTCGCATATGTTGCCGAGTAGCATGAAAAATGGTTTTATGCATGAGTTCAAGCATTTATGAAAATGCCAAAGTCAAGTGGGAGGCATTAAACACTAAGTTTGGTTAGACATCGGTCACCAAGTTGAGACAGATCACTATAAGTTTTGACACTTATATAATGTCACGTGGGCAGAATATGAGACGACCTTTGTGGCATAGGTCACATATGATAAGTGAACTGTATGATGTGGGCCACCTTTTGACTGATGAGTAGCAAGTGCAAGCAGTAATTTGTTCATTACTTCATAGCTGTGTGCTTATGAAAATCCACTTGATCCACAATAAAAAGTGAAGACTTTTAGAGACGCTATGTGACGTCTTAAACTAGAATACTGTTTCTAGATCAAATGAAGCTTCGTGCTCCAAGCATAACCATCAATGTGGGATCAAGAAGTGGACATGATAAAGGGGTAGATCCTTCAGGATGGAAATCGAAGTTTAACCGTTATAAGAAAGGAAAATGTCCTTTCAAGAAAAACATATCAAGAGTGAAATGTTTTCTAATGTGGCAATAATGGTCACTTTGCTCATGACTGTGGTGAACCAAAGAAGTTAAAAAAAAATGCACTTGAGAGTGTTATTTAAGTCTCTAGTTTCAATTTTTGTAACTGAATCTTATCCTTTGTGGATTATAGACGTACGAGCCACATACCATGTAATGAAATATAGAAATGCCTTGGTGGAATTTCAACGACTGCGACATGGAGCAAAGTGGATAGATGTGGAAAATATTTCCTGCGTGGAAGTTAAAGAGATTGGCACATGCCAATTGAAAATGCGCGATGGCCGCACCCTATTTCTACATATTGTGTTATATGCTCCAAAAACTCAATGGAATATAGTTTCCATGTTAGTTTTGGTTAAACTTGATTTCAGTTTGAACTTTCATAACGGTGGTCATGACTTGTCGTTGAGAACAAGTTATTATGATTTTAGATGGTTTCATTGTACTGATTGTTGGGTACAATAATGTGAATATTAGTATTCACTATTAACATCTTTTGTGATGATGTGAATATATGACATGCTAGATAGGGTCATATTGGCCAAATGGCAAATATTTAGATAAGCTAAAGAGGGATTATTGGGCAATATTGAAAAGGTCAATTTGCCTAATTGTGAGAATTGCCTAGTGGAAAAGACAAAGCGGAAACCATTTGAAAAAGGAACAAGAGCTGAGATTCCTTTGCAGTTGATCCTTTCAAACATATGTGGTTCAATGAATGTGAGAATAAGGCATGGGCTGTTTAATTCATCACATTATAGATGATTATACTCGATTCGAATATTTTTGATTTCTTATAAATATGAGACATAAGTTGCTTCGAGAAATTCTATTTTTTGAGCTTAAAAAAAATTTAAAAAAATATTATTTAAAAAAGATCCGATCAAGCTCAAGAAAATCTATCTGATCAGTTCAGATATTTATGTGATGAAAAAGGAATAGACAGACAGTTGACTATTCCAGCGATTTCTCAACAGAATGGAGTCGCAAAGAGAAGAAACAAGCCCCAATAAGAATGGTTAGGTCTATGATGGCACATGCTAATTTGCCTATCACCTTTTGGGGTGAAGTTTTGATGATTGCTGTCTAGATATTTAACCGTGTGCCTTCTAAATCAGTTACTACCACTTCATATGAGTTGTGGACAGGATGAAAATGAGAATTGAGTTTTCTCGGATCTTGATGTGCTTCCTATACATACGGTTTCTCTCATTGGTATGGGAAATTGGGCCCTAGAGGCATACAAGAGTATCTTTATGGGATACTGAAAGCACTCTAAAGGGTATGTATTATAGGTGAGCAAGAAAGTGATAACTATAACTGAATTTGAATCACGAGATGTCACATTCTTAGTAAATGAATTTCTGAAAAAGGGCGAGACAAGTGAAGACTATTCTCCATTTAAGATCTTGGATAGTAATAATGATATTATTGGGCCATCCATCCAAGTGGGAGCAATGTGAGAAGTGGGAAATTTATTTCAAACGGGTCTCAATTGCAACCACTTGATGTGAAGAAGATGTCGTCATTATTTAATCCGAGTGGGAGCATAATGGAGAATGATATACTAAGTGTATAATCTTCAATATGGCGAATAAGTTGCCAAGTGGGAGCATAATAGAGCTTGATGTACTTAGTGTATAATCCTCAATTTAGCGAACAAGTCGCAAAAGCGTTCTCCGTCGTTTTGTCGACTTTTTAGACATTGAAGGCAAAGCTTTCATGGTCGCTCCACAAGAAGAGGATGGGCCAAGGAATCTAAATGAGGCTCTAACTTGCCCTGATAAGGAAAATTTGATATAAGCAATGGAAAATAAGATGGAGTCAATGAGATCAAACCAAGTTTGGGAGCTGGTTGATTTTTCGTATGGACATAAAGTCATTGAGAGCATGTGTGTTATCAAATTAAAGCTTAAAGCTGATGGCTTGATCGAGGGACATAAGGCTTGCCTTATGGTGAAAATGCATAATCAATTAGAAGGAATTGATTGGGAAGAGGTTTGTTCTCATGTGGTGAGACTTACCTCAATTCACCTTATTCCAGCAATAGTGATTAGTATGGATCTTGAATTACATCATTTGGATGTAAAGACTGCAATTCCTAATGGAGAATTAAAAGAAGAAATTTTCAGAGAAACAACCTGCTGGGTTTGTTTCAATTGGCCAAGAACAAAAAGTATATCAACTTTTGAGATCGATATATGGCCTTAAGTAGTCTTTGAGATAATGGTATATAATTTCTTATAATACCTTAGTGGTATATGACTTTGTAATGATTAATGAAAATCATTGCGTATATATCAAAAGATCCAAAGATCAATATGTGATTTTATCATTATATGTTAATGATATACTGATTGCTTGAAACAATATGGAGTTTGTTAATACATTCAAGATTGGTTATGTTCCAGTTTTGAAATAAGAAGATATGGGTGAATCTGCATACATTCCTGAAATTAAGATTTCAAGATATTGTTCAAAGATATTGTGATCTTTTTCACAAAAGACTTATATGGATAAAGTCATTGAATGATTTTGTATGCAAGACTATAAATCCAAAGATACTCCCATTGCATGAGGTGAAGGTCTGAGCCGCGAAATATGTCTTGAGACTCTACAAGCAAATGCAGAAATGGAAAATGTTCCATATATTAGTGCTTGAATGCTTGAAGTACACTGTGATGTGTACAAGACCTAATATTTGTTATATTGTTGGAATGGTATGTGTACCACTCTAATCTAGGTCAAGCATATTGGATTGCCATTAAGAGAATCCTAATGTATCAAGAAAGTACTGCCAATTTATGCTGAGTTCAAGGTTGAGATCTGCGCCTTGAAGGCTATACTAATATTGACTGAGGAAGAGGTTTAGATGAGAGAAAATCTATCTCTGAGCTTGCATTCTTACTGTGCAATGGCACAATATATTGGAGTAGTAAGAAGCAAAAGTGTATAGCCTTATCCACGATAGAAATTGATCTCGTGGTGTTATCAGCAGCAGTACAAAAAAGTGTTTGGTTTGAAGAGATGTTTGGGTCAGTGAAGTGTTGCTAAGGATGTTGCGGGATCAATTATTAGTTAATTGTGATAACCAAGTAGCAATAGCTTACACTGAAGATCCATTAGAAGACCAAACTAAAGTCACAAAATATAATTTTGTGAAAGACATGATTGTACAAAAAGATGTGAACATACAATACATATATACATAGAGAATGATAGTAGATCTTCTGACGAAGTGAATCTCTAGAGATGTTTTCCTTAGTCATGTGTTGACAAAGGGATTAGTTACTTATATTGAAATCACTAGAAGTGCGTAAAAGTGGGAGTACTGAATTTTTCCAAAGTTCACAATTAATGATATTTGTTATCATTATTGATGCTTATGAGTTTGTATGACATTTATGCATAATAATACTTAGTGCATTATACCGAGAAAGTATGTCGGACAGATTAAAGATTAGCCCACTCACAGGGTAATCGCATCTATTTGCTGGGTGGTGAATAGAGATGAGACGTTTTCAAGCTTATTATCTGGGTGATAATTGAGAGCTCAAGCTTAAAATTTTGATGTCGCCTTAACAAAAGTGTTAAGATGAGGTCGTAATAAGTTATGCCCGAAGTGAAATAACCCACACATTTCACTTTATCTGTTTTTGATGCCAGATGTGAGTTCTGTCGGATTCTTTGAAGAGAGTAGATTTGTGAACTCAAGCTAGACGTTGAGTATGTCTGAGCTTCATCTGTACGGTATTGAATGAAAAGACATACACTCCATGGGAAAGGAGAAAATACCGTAATACGTACTTCATATTATATATGCATGAGACAACCAAAATGAGTTGGCAAGAGTTTTGATCTCAACACTATAGCCGTGTGTGACTCTTGAGGATATGAGTTCCTCAAATTAAGTGCCCTCATAACTCTGACCTATTCTTGAGATTTCTATTCAGTGTTTGCTATCTTAGAATGTTGCCAATGGTCAAGAGATTGATTCGACCTAATGAAACACCTCTAGAAAAGCGAGCTGAACTGAGATTGAGAGTTTTAAGGGAAGAGGAAGATCAATTTTATTTTGAAGTCACATTCAATCTTTGTATTTACAGGTCGACCATTATGATTATATGAGTTTAATCCTGATCGTGAATACAATGTATTGTATTTGAGCGCTCAAAGAGATCAAGAGAGATGTGATGTAAATGTGACTGATTGATCAAGGATACTGCATACTGGATTTACTCTGAGGTTATGTGCCCACTTTGAGCTGCTATATACTCCTAACAGATGTATAGCAATGAGCTCTCATAGTATGCTGATCGCACGAATTATTTGCCCATATGAACTTTGCAGTGAGAAGAGGAAGAGAGACTTTTAGCCCTTTATCGGCGAGTGGGAGATAATGGATTTGATTGCGCCAATAAGGGCAAATCAGTCATTGCCATAATCACGTTGATTGATTGGATTGATTGTCAATTAAGGGAATCGGTTTCCTATTCTAGAAAAGGGAAGATTGCATATGGCATATCTTCAGAGAAAAGAACGTACGTCGTTCTTCAATGGCTATCATCAAGAAAAAACCTCCCAAAAAGCTCCATGAAAAAAAAAACTCTCTTCGAAGACAACCGATCGGCGGATCGGAATCGTTTATCATCTGCGAAGGGCTCTTAATCTGTGGATTCGAGGTATGTTCGTTTTCCGTGATATACCTCACCGATCAGTGACTCAAGTTTGATCTCAGGGCTTGAAGATCCAATACAATCGACGTATACGACGGTTCGATTGACGTATGGCTGCAATCCCGTTTCGTGCTTATGTAGATCTATTTAATTCCGCTTCGTATATAGATCTTGATTAGTGATTTTGTATGAAATACCCAACAATATAAATACAAAAGATTTAGGACTGAATTGGCACAATTGCAATAGGTTGTGCTAGATGGACAGATCGGACTGGACCGACAGATTTGGTCCAGTTCTGGAGGTCACTGGTCCCGGTTACTCAAGTTGGGACCGATGTCCGAGTGATCCAATTCCCGGTTCGGGCAGGCAATCCATTAATTTTTATTTTTATTTTAAATACACAACTTAATTATGACCGAAAACAAAAAAACTAACCTAACCTAACCTGATATTCCAGAAGCTTGCGAATCCACCCAACCCAAATTAGCGGTGGGATATTTTCTTTTTTCTTTTTCTTTTTTTCCTTTGGATGTGTTAAGTGACATTAAGCTGTGTTTTTTTTTCCCCGGGGTTCCTTTGGCCGCTCCCTCAGTTTCTCATTAAACGCTTGAAAATGCTGGATGGTGAGTTGCTTGAAAATGCAAATCCCAACCGTATTGAGGAACGCAGGTGCAGTTGCTCATCAACTAGCATATGCATATTATTGAATTTAAATGTCTGTTTGTTCTAGCTCCCTTTGTCAGTTGATTAACACCCGTAAGAAGTAAGTGATGAGATTTATCGCAACCGAATCAGAACGATCAAACAGAGAATCAAGAAAAATTGAACGATGCACAGTTTATCCAGGTTCACCCTAGAATAGGGCTACGTCTTGCAAAGAGATTTCATTATGATATTCGGTTTACAGTCACTTAACTCCTTACAATGATCAGCATAAACGAGCAAAATATATATGCCATAAACGGGCCTAAAACCTAAACCTAGCGAAACCTCTATTAAGCTCACAACATACGGGTTAACTTAAATAAAAGTCCAAACCCGTTGAGGTTTCGGGGGCGCTGCCTCCGAACTGATGGGATTTATCGCACACCGAATCAGAACGATCACACAGAAATCAAGAAAATTGAATGACGCACGAGATTACCCAGGTTCACCCTAAAATAGGGCTACGTCCTGCAAGAGCTTTTCACTATGATATTCGGTTTACAACCACTCAACTCGTTACAATGATCAGCATAAAACGAGCAAAATATATATGCCCTAAACGGGCCCAAAAACCTGAACCTAGCGAAACCTCTATTAAGCCCATAACATACGGGTTAACTTAAATAAAAGTCCAAACCCGTTGAGGTTTCGGGGGCGCTGCCCCCGAACCCCTGCCCGCTCACCGGCGAGCGGGGCAGCCGTCCGCTGACCGGGCAGCGGAAGCCCCGCCCGCTGACCGGGCAGCGGGACACCCGTGTCGGGGGCGCTGCCCCCGAACCCCCGCATCCCGCGCGCATGGGTCACATGTCGTCGGATAACACTTTGGTTTCCCTAAGCTCACGTGGGCATACCCGGTGTGAGAAACAAGGGTCCCCGAAGTATTCGCCAACTCCAACACGAACCCCCGCCCGCTCACCGGCGAGCGGGGCAGCCGTCCACTGACCGGGCAGCGGAAGCCCCGCCCGTTGACCGGGCAGCGGGACACCCGTGTCGGAGGCAGCATCCCGCGCGCATAGGTCACATGTCGTCGGATAACACTTTGATTTCCCTAGGCTCACGTGGGCGTATCCGGTGTGAGAAACAATGGTCCCCGAAGTATTCGCCAACTCCAACAGTAAGAACCATCATAAATCCATGTGTGATAAGAAAGTGATGAACCACCATAACTATCTGTTCCACTGGACCGCTTGGAAATTGGACCGACTTGTCTACTACCAATGCATCACTATGAGAAGTGACTCTTGCCATTATTTTATGCACGATGTTAGAATAAGGATCACCTGCTAAGTGAGGGAGATCTTTCCTTCGCCCTTTCCCGGTGAGGTGATTGAATTATATCGACATGTTCCAGGACAGATTTTTTTCGATTTTATACCTAGGGAGAACTAGAGATGTTCTAGGACAGATTTCTTTGATTTTATACCAAGGGAGAACTACAAGTTTTGTCACCGCATGGCTGGTTTGGATGCCTCTTCCTATTGCCACAATAAACAATCGCACTAGACTGAGCTCAATTTAAAACTGACCATGCAAGTACGAGAAGAAAAATGAAGGTTGTTAACTGCATTATTTTTCATCTACAAACTCCTAATAATAAAAAAAAAAGTCCCTGATGGGAGTTCCCGAAACACTAAAAATCAGCAAATGGCTTATGGAATCACTCAAATTCCTCTCGATGCTTGGCATTCGGGGAAAGGATCAGGGTATCTAGTCCTATCCCTGCAATAGTCGTAATCCAAGTACTTGCGCCTCACATTTCGGTATTGCATCCCTTGACGTGTGCTTAGGGTTTGGTTTGCCCTCCAAGACGACCCTGCATTCCGGTGATTGTAGTAGCATCCTCGAAAGCTTCCTGGATTCGAGACGTCCGGCACCACGCACCCGTTAATGTCGAAGCCTTGGAAATGTGCTGTGAACGGCGCCTTGGACCAGTCGATCTTCCCGGCCCAATCCTCGGCGTTCCATATGGTCCCCACCACCTGCATGGCTCGTGTTGGGTAGGTCCCTTTGATCCCAAGGTTTTTGAACACTCTGATCGGTATTTTGTCCACAAAAAACCTACAATAATCACATGTTGGAATGGATTTGTGACGACGTGTTCCGACCAAAGAAATCATGTATCAAGAGCTTAAGCTGGTCTTCGGTTCCTACTCGGACAACATAATGACAACAGATTCATAGCATTGACATTTATTTTCAGCTTTGTCTGTATTCATTGACACATTCAGAGAGAGAGAGGCATTACCAAATTGATGTTTCTCATCTCCAACAGACAAGCTCACACACCCAGAGAAAGTGAGAGACTTACACTACTTGATATCGGTTCCAAAGAAGTGCATAGGAATGGAAATCGGTAGTCGGATCAAACCAAAGGCGAATCTTTTGCTCGCGGCCCCCAACTCCTTTTGTGTACACGTTTGTACTCAATGAATAAGGCGGTCCGTTGCTACCAATGAACTCAAAGTCAAGTTCATCGTGTAGGTCTCCCTTTGAAGTTAGCTACAAGCGAAATTCGAAAGCATGACCCGTTGAAATCCCTCCAAGAAAAAGAGATGAAAATGATAGGAATTAAGCGTGGCTCCACTCAATATGGGTATATATCTTATGGACAGATAATGCACATTGTATATGTAGTCAAGAAGCACTTGAAGAAAAGAAAAACCTCACTCACATAGAATGAGGTAAGAACTCCCGGAGATTTTTGTTCTGGAAGTTTGATCCTCATTTGAAATAATCCAGATCGATAAGACGATTTGGATTCAAATCCAGCTCCTGAAAAATGTGAGGTTGAGCGATGAACACAACTCAAAGACGTTTCAATCATATCCCAAAAAAAAAATAATAATAATAATAATTGAAGAAAGGAAAATTAGCTAAGTATGATCTACCACAAAATGATGAGACATAACTAAGACGAGACAAATCACTTAGCAGCTTGATCACCTGAACTTTGATCCAGCGAAAGTTGGACTTCGGTGTCGCCGTAGAGGCTGGAAAAATGAGCATTACCCCAAGTGACGTTGTAGTTCCGATAGAAGCCTACTTCTTGTCTTCCTCTTGCAAATAACACATTCACCACCAGGAGAAAGCCAAGGAAGCCCGGAAGCAGATGAGAAGATTCCATGGATGCTCTTTTAAACTCGATTCTCGCTAAGTCGTGGAGTTTGTTTTTTCACGAAATCATCCACGGGACACTTTATAGGGTAATTACGTTGAAAGCCGGGGGACATGCATGAAGCGCTTGCGGTGTGTAAATGTGCTGATGTTACATACGAGAACATGTAATGCAATTTAAGGAGCAATTGTTAAGGTGATGTACTTAAATGATGCTTTTAAGAAATGCCCTTGGGAATGGTGGTTATGCTTCAGGGGACGCTAATTATCTTGCACTTTCACTTTGCTCTCCAGGCATTGCATGGAAACATACTTTGTATTCATTTGGTCATTACTCATTAGTACTTGCCGTCAACTCAAAGCACATGACCATCTATCTTGTTCCCCTCTCTCTCTCTCTAAAAAAAACACCAACTTTAACTATGGACACAAATATGTTTTTTTTTTTTGGTAAGTATGGACTCAAATATGTTCGGTTAGCGCTCATCCAAAAATTATCGTTAATCATTTCTAATTTCTCTAGCTTACATATCAAAGAAGGACTTTGTTTTTTAGATAATTATCAGTGTACTTTGTTAATGTGGATTTGTCTACCAACGTGGAAACGTCAAGTTAGATAACTAACGGCAGTTTTTAGACGGAGGATTATCGAGGGTAGATTTGAAACTAGACTCGAAGTTGGTGATTTTTTTTTTTAGACAAAAAAGTTTGTTATCGTAGATCCCTAGATAATCCGGTAAGAATAAAAGTTTGTTATCGAGAGCTTGACATGAGGAGAGAAAGAAGTAGACCGAAACTTACTTAAGGGAAGGTAGTAAAATAATATTTAATAGAATGGGAAATAGATTGGCGTACTATTGATCTTAGGACAGAGTGGAGGAAAGATAATAGCGTTGTGAAGGGGCAGAATTATTCATATGTTCCTAACTGTCCTTCTTAGTCGTTTGTCCTTATATTTTTATATATTTTTATATAATTTTTTTTCTTTTTTCCCTTAATCAGTTTTGCTTTTAGTTCATTTATTTTCGGGTTCATCGACCGCCGACCCCAACTAGTTTATGATAAATGTGATGTTGATATTAAAATAAGTACATGATAGATTTGGGACTAGAGTTCAAGATAATGATTTCTTTCTAGATTAAAAAAAAAGTTCATGATAGATTTGGGATTAGATCTATATAAAGTTTAATTTTTTAGACCAAAAACAAGTTTGAGAAAGAATGGGAACAGAATCTAAAGTTTGTGTTTTTTCAGACAAAGGAAAAATTCAAGGTAAAATTAGGATTGATGATGGGCTTGGGCCGGAAATATCAATTGAACCTAAGCCCCATTCATGGCCCAATTCCAAGAGGAGTTTGTCGTTGCGACTCCGTGCTAAGACAATATAGATACGTTCAAACATGAATTTCATAATCACCCCAATGTCCAGAAATGGAATTTATCTGACTTAAGACTTCTTAAAGATTAATCCAACCGTTCCTTGGCTTTCTCTTTTGACCAAAAATAAATCGTTCCTGGGCTTAAATCTAAATGCGGTATGGCCCAAAAGCAAATCTGAATGGTCTATACATCAGATATAATACTTTCGCTCAGTGCTGAAATAACCGAAAATTTATCACATTGTAGATCGTACTTTGAATTCTTTTTAGATATTTGGTTGATGAATGTATCGGTGATATAATTTGGTTTCATCTATTTTCCATAAAGTGGAAAAGAAGAAATCAAAATTTCACTATTTTTGAAAAAAATAATTTCTTTATTTTCAAAATTTATGACTACCGCGTAAATCTCGACGCAACATTTAATATGAAGGAGTAAGTTATGGCTTCACTAGTAAAATTTATATTTAATTATATGGTGATACTTTTACCTTGAAAATTTGAAATTGACACGAAATGGCATTTTTCATTGAAATCTCAGGAGAAACTACGGCTGCGTATGGTAGCGTTTCTGTTCCAGGGAGCATTTTTTGAACAGAAACATTTTTTTGTGTTTCTGTTCAAAATTACGATTTTTAGGAAAAAAACGCGTTTGGTAATTTAAAAAAAATACTTTTTTCAGTCGCCGACCGGAGGTGGGCGACGGCCGGCGGCGGGCGACCGGCGGCGATCGGCGACCGGCGGCGATCGGCGACCGGCGGCGGCGGCGACCGGCGACCGACGGCGGCGATGGTCGGCGGCGACCGGCGGCGGCGGCGACCGGCGACCGACGGCGGCGATGGTCGGCGGCGGCGGCGGCCGGCGACAGCGGACGGCGAACGGCGACCGCGACGGCGTACGACGGCCAGCGACCGCGGCCGGCGACGGCGGCCAGCGACGGCGGCCGGCGACCCGCGGCCGGCGACGGCGGCCAGAGACCGGCGGCCGGCGACCGTCGACGGTCGGCTTTTAGCGAGGCGGCGAGTAGTAATCGCGTCGGCGACGATGGATGGTGGTTTCAAAAGTGTTCCAAAAAGTGTTCCCAAATCCCAGAAGCAAGTTTTTTTTGTTCCTTCAAAAGTGTTCTTTGACGGAACACTTTCCGCGGAACACTTTTGAAACATTTTTGAATCATACGCGTTTCTGCTCCAAAAGTGTTCCCGAAACACTTTTGGAACAGAAACAGTTTCACAGCCACCATCCATACGCACCCTACAAGTCCGAGTCCAAATATATAGACGGGCCATTCTCTCAAAACTCCATTTCCCGATTTCCCTCTGTCCCTTCCGTTGCGACTCGTCTTTGGTTGTTAGGGTTTTGAGCGAGAGTTGAGCGATGGATGCTATCGATTCAGCCATCGATCCTTTGAGAGAGTTCGCCAAGGACAGCGTCCGCCTCGTGAAGCGATGCCACAAGCCTGATCGCAAAGGTACCCCCTGAAAACGCCTCCTGTTCGTTCGTCCTGTGTCGGAATTTTGGGTTTTTTCCGTTCGATCTTTACAGATCTGGTGTGAACTGGGGGTTTTCTCGCGATTCTCGTGTTTTTTCCTTCGTCTTTTGATGGCGATTTCGTCGATGCAGAGTTCACAAAGGTCGCGTTCCGCACTGCGATCGGCTTCGTGGTGATGGGATTTGTAGGGTTCTTCGTCAAGCTGATCTTCATTCCGATCAACAACATCATCGTCGGTTCTGGTTAGGTAGGTTTTTACCTGGATCTACGAATTGGGTTTTAGTGGTCGGTGGATTTTGCTTCCTGTGATTCGATCTTGGATTGTTATTTGGATAATTTTTTATGAGGAACTATAATTTGTGGATGGGGATTTAGTTAGATGCTCCTTTATAAATTGAATTCGGGCTGCTCTCTTGTAAATCTCTCGTAGCATTAGAATTTTGATTTGGTGCATGGATCAGTTTATGATCCTCATTGGTATGGACTTCGTTCTGAGGTTGCATAGGCGATTAAAGGAGTTGTCGAGCATTGTTTGTGTCTTGTTTTATTTACACGAGCAGATTCTTAGCTGGAATATACCATCCATGGATGAGATTCATGCATTAAGAAGCTGCTGACAACTACTGATTGCAAGGGAAATTGACGGGACGTTAGTTTCCTTATTTCTGATGTCATGGCAATGGTTAGTCTCTTAATAGGTTTGTTGGACCCAACAGGAATTATAACCGCTGCAACTTGCTAGCGTGGATAGTAAATCTCTTCGAGGAAATAGACGATGATGTCAACATTCAGTAGGAAATTCTGCCGGATGAAGATCGTTTGTGGTAGAAAGCTCTGAATAGCGTCTTTATTTTTTTTCTTGCGGCAGAACTAAAACTAATGTTCTGATAATTGGACCAGACTGCCTGTTCAACAGGTTGAACTGGACTAGGTCCAATCCATTGACTGTCCAGGGTTCAAAACTGAACCAAATAAGAGTTGGACCATATCGAACTGGTCAACTGATCAGATAGAAGAGGAAAGTTGAAAAAGCTATGGATTTGCTGTTATTTGAGGAACAAATGATGGTTTTGTCCCCTTTACTTTATAGGAACAAGCCATTTACCCATGTGCGCATTGCCTGTTCTTTGTCATCAGTTAAATTATTTAATGAGGAAGCACTCACTTAATTGAAAATGCTTCAGGTTGAGGTAATGTTTGAACCTCTAGCTTAATACTCCTGCAGCCATGTTTAACATGCAAATGGCCAACCCAAATGTTGCCATGCATTGTTCTGTCCGGTTACGAGAATCTGGAGTAAAGCCTCCATTGTGTTAATTGAGCGTAAGATTTAACCATTTTGTCCTGTAGTGATCCCATCTTATCATCCAACTAGCATTTACCACCCTCCATTTTATGCTTCATACTGATTTCTACTGCTGTTGGACTTATTGGAGGCATGCTGCTGTCGGCCAATTGTTTCTTTCTCTGAAAAATGAGTACATCTCCATCACTGCAGTCATGTGTCAGGTTTTCATGTGGTGGTTTTTATTGCTCGATCAATGGTTTATGACACTATCACTTGCTGTTGAATTAGAATTCTTCAAGTGCAATAGGCATTTTTGACGCTTCGTTTGCTTAATAATTTTTTTACGTTATTTCTATGCGTTCAGATAGGGGGTCTCAATCTCATTTAGCATTTATGAGCGGTTCTATGTGTACGTAGTAGAGTTGTAGATCACCTACTTGCAAAAAGTTATCATCAGATCGCCACTAAGTTTTAAATGTTGTAAATTATAAGCTCTGCTTTACATCCAAATGAAAAATTACATATTTAAGTGAAATTTGACAAAAACTCACAATTCGTCAATCATTGATGGAGAGAGCCATTTAGCTGCATTTTGTTGTCAGATATGTTTGCCATGAAAGTACACGGTATCTTTGAGAACAGCCCAATTGAATGTGAAGATGAGATTGGCTCGATTTGAATGTTTTTAAAAGTTACAGGGAACACAGTTTAGTTCCCGTTAACTTGAATCTAATTGGTCTGCCTTCCCATTTCTGCTTCCTTGATTAAGATGTCTTGGCATTTAGTAACCATTGCGTTTCTCTTTAATTCTCAATGTGTGATGTTTGCAATGTATTATCCCGTCGATGAACCATGGAAGGTGTATTTTGTGATTCAAGGAAATCTGTCTGCTCCCTCTAGCAGATATGAAGTTGCTTTATCAATTTTGTACAGTGTCTTATGATTCTTCTAGTTATCTTCTTGAGTAAAAATCGGGATCACTTTTTTTTTTTGGGCAGGCCATCAAGAAAGTGGATTCATGGGAATAGGAGGCGGTTTGCTCCAAGCATTAGTTTGATTGGACTGGGACATGAATGTTATTTGAGCTTGAGGAGGAGGCCCTTTTTTTTCGCATGATCTTTGTAGTTTATACTCAATACTGCACATTTTTGAGTGTTTACCTTCGTTCTTTCATAACCAAACGAGTTTTTATCATAAACAAACAACATGAATGTTATTTGTGTGCCATCTTTCACAGAACAACAGGAGGACGTGATTATAATTAATTTCTTCAGATACTGTAGATTTAATCAAATTTATAACTTTTGATATACGAAATTGGATGAAGAAATTTGAAGAATATATAGTAATTCATGCTTCTCTTTATGAAATTTCCGGAAGTTTAGGCTTATATGTTGTTACTTTTTTTTTTTTTTTGGTAAAGTATATAATGTTACTTTGGTCCTCCTTTTGCCCTAAAGTCAGTAATTTGATAGAGGATCATCAATGTTTTCACCAAATCATATTTTAAATTTTACCTTTTAAGATTTGAGATTTGATTTTTAACTAAAAAAAATAAGAATTTGGATTTTAAAAAGTTTACATGAAAATCACTTAAAGTAGGAAGTCTATGTAACATTGTTTGATCAAAACAAATCAAATCAAATCAAATGAGCTAAAATGATCATGTTGTTTCAACTTTTTCTAATGGTGACTTACTTTGTTGGTATCAATGCATATGAATGATTTTCGAAAGCTCCCCAGAAAAATAAAAATAAAAAATGAAAATCAGATTAGGTATGTGGGGATTTTTTTTTCTTGAGGGTCAAAATTTTCCTTCTTTTCTTTGACCTTTTCAATTTTCCAGTTCCATGATATACTAGTGAATAAATAATTGTTTTTTGATCTATTTCTCTAAAATGCCTTTGATTTCCAGCATTTGAAAATCACCTAAAAATTTAGGATCATGCTATTTCCACTCCCCTTTTTTTATGTTTTGATTATACTAACCCTTGTGTGGCCCACTACTATAGAAGTGATCCCCTCTTTCTATTATTATTTGATCAACTTTTATTTTTTACTCTTACGGGTCTCACTTTCCTCCTCCTTTCTCTTTCCATGCTTTGCCGTCTAAGTTCTCCTCTTGCGTGCGTCTCTCTGGTTCTACACCTCCCACTTCTCTTCCTCCTTCTTCCATAAACCTCTCATGCATCTACAATCCCCTAATAACTACTTACATTTGCAATTCGCAGCCTCCTCATTCGCTATTGGCGAAAGTTTGTTTGTTTGTTTTTTTCCTTTTTTGTTTTCTTGGTCTCAAATCATGCTTATTCTGGTCGCTACGGAGTGTTTATTTGATACATTTTCTTCAGAGTGAATTTGAGTTTTGGGTCGTGGATGCTTGATTTTGTGTTTCACTCCTGCTTTTAGAGCATAGCATGCATCAACAAGCAAATGGTGCATCAATTCTCTACTGCAATTCATAGTTGCAAGCCTATTGAAGTTTACAAGGCAACGGTATAATGTACATTGATGAAGTTATCAAGCAGAAGGTAGGGAAGAAGTCGAAATTAGTGCGCAGATGCATATTGCTTCCATAAATCATCTATGATGAGATCAAGAAGCAAAAGTTACAATTTGCTCTGTAAACTTGGAGGGAGTTTTTGTAGCTTGTAACGATCAACTGTTTTTGCAGTTGATGGCCTGATTTAGATTACAACTGAAAATCATGTTTCTATTAGAATTGAAAATCGGGGTTGTTTATATTGCGAAATAGTTGCTCGGAAATCAAGCTCAACTCTATTCACAACTACAGTTAAGGTCTAACAGCGACAACTGAAGCGCAAATGAAAGAACAAACACAGCATTGTAGCAGTGTGATCCAAGAAACTAATTTGTGAAAACACAATTTTTATTTCAAAACTTAGACACGACACTGAAAACTGCAATCAAATTAAATCACTAATTCGGGGATCCTGCTTCATATATCGCTTAAAACATCTATTCCTCAGCTTGAGGGGGAGTGTTGAATTATCATGTTTTTTAGTAGGAATATGTTTGAATTCTGTATTTTAATACCTAAAGTAGGTTTACCTAACTTAGGTGAGTCTATACCTAAATTAGGCCTCTTGCCTAACTTAGGTAAAGTCAATACCTAAATTAGGCTTCTTGCCTAACTCGTGAGTCTATACCTAAATTAGGCCTCTTGCCTAACTTAGGTAAAGTCAATACCTAAATTAGGCTTCTTGCCTAATTCGGGTCTTCTTTTCTTGTATATATATCCACCTTGTAATTACTCAAGTTATGTAAGGAAATACATATTTTTTCCTTCAGTATCAAATAATCAGTGTTTGAATATACCACTCTGTTCAGTTCCTCTCTCGTTCTCTGATGCCCCATTGCGTTATGGATGAGTGTGTACGTGAATGTGTTTGTAGGTGCCACGAAGAATGATTGGAACGGATGCATTTCAAGAGACTCCAATTGTTGAGGTGACGCGGTCTATTACCAAACATAATTACCTTGTCCTTGATGTGGAAGATATTCCTCGAGTTGTGAATGAAGCTTTTTACCTGGCGACTTCGGGGAGGCCTGGTCCTGTCCTGATCGATGTACCTAAAGATATACAGCAACAGCTTGTCGTTCCTAATTGGAATGTGCCCATAAGGTTGCCTGGATACATGTCGAGATTGCCCAAGTCGCCTTCGGAGGCCCATTTGGAACAGGTTGTGAGGTTGGTATCGGAGTCAAAGAAACCGGTTTTGTACGTGGGAGGTGGATGTTTGAATTCAAGCGAGGAGTTGAGAAAGTTTGTGGACCTCACGGGGATTCCTGTCGCTAGTACTTTGATGGGGCTTGGGGCGTTCTCGTGCTCACATGAACTGTCCCTTCAAATGCTGGGAATGCATGGAACTGTTTATGCTAATTATGCTATTGATAAATGTGATTTGCTGCTCGCGTTTGGAGTTAGGTTTGATGACCGTGTGACAGGGAAGCTGGAAAGTTTTGCCAGCCGAGCTAAAATCATTCACATCGATATTGATTCGGCAGAGATTGGGAAAAATAAGCAGCCTCATGTGTCAATATGTGCAGATGTGAAGTTGGCATTAAAAGGGATAAATAGCATAATGGACACTAGAAAATCGAAGCTCAAACTTGAATTTTCAGCTTGGAGAATGGAACTTGATGAGCAGAAAATGAATAATCCATTAACTTATAAGACATTTGGGGAAGCTATCCCTCCTCAGTATGCGATTCAAGTTCTCGATGAGCTGACTGATGGAAATGCTATTATAAGCACCGGAGTTGGGCAACACCAAATGTGGGCCGCTCAATTTTACAAGTACAAGAGGCCCCGCCAATGGTTGACATCTGGTGGATTAGGGGCCATGGGCTTTGGATTGCCTGCTGCGGTTGGAGCTGCCGTTGCAAAACCTGATGCTGTTGTGGTGGACATTGATGGAGATGGAAGCTTCATTATGAATGTCCAGGAGTTGGCAACAGTCAGAGTGGAGAATCTTCCTATCAAGATAATGCTGTTGAACAATCAACATCTGGGCATGGTTGTCCAATGGGAGGATCGTTTTTATAAGGCCAATAGGGCTCACACATACTTAGGGAATCCATCTAGAGAGTCTGATGTATTTCCAAATATGTTGAAATTTGCCGAAGCCTGTGGAATACCTGCAGCTCGTGTGACAAAAAAGGCAGATCTTAAAGCAGCTGTCCAAAAGATGTTAGATACTCCTGGGCCATACTTGTTGGATGTCATTGTCCCCCATCAAGAGCATGTTTTGCCCATGATCCCTAGTGGTGGGTCTTTCAAAGATGTGATCACTGAGGGAGATGGACGAACCGCTTATTGAGTCATCTGGGCTAAATATTTTGCAGAGTTATGTGTATTTACATACTTCAGATGATAGGATTTACATAAAACTTGTGTCAGGTTTTGTTTTTCAAGTTATTTGGGAATATCGATGCTTCAGATCTTTATTTGCTTGCCTGGGCCCTTCTCTTTTTTTTTTTTTTTTTTTTTGACTTCTTGTAAAGCATGTACTTCACTGTAGCCTTTCTGAGGAAACAATGTTATGCAGTCAGTTTTATCTTAAGCTGTGCTGTCCATTTCCCTGGTGGTTTAGATTTTTTGAACCTTTTAGAATGTGCCTGTGCAAGAAGCAAGAAATATGTGGGAAAGATGAACTAATCACATACGTGCTGCAGCTACATTACATTCATTCATTGTGAACTTACATCAAACTTGACAATTACAGAAGTACTTTTCATGCAGTCAGCAGAGGGTGGCAACATTATTTGTTCCATTAATGGTTTACGGTTTAGCAAGTCATAAATCAGAGATTCTTTGTCTGCATTCTTCTGTCAATATATGCCATTAAGAGTTCCTAGTGGAGCATTTATTTATTTTACTTAATGTTCATAGTTCATTTCTACATATCGCCGCACCAGATACCTACCTCCCTACAATCTTTTTTCCATTAATGTCCATTATGTTTTCTCCTGTTCCGCCACTAATTCTTAAGATTGGTATCAGGCTTTAATTTTCTTTACCGATTTGTAAAGTCAAATGAGGATGTTTTGGTTCCATGAGGTCAACATACAGACCCTAAAGATTTTTGTGGAACTCGCTAAGATGTGATAATGCTGTCTGAATGATAGCTTACCAGGGTTGACTTGGAATGTGAGATTCCATATTCACTTTTGAAAGGAGATGGTTTTGTTTATTTCCTTACTTTGAGATCAACTTCGCTAGTAATGCAACATGCTTGAGCAATGTAACAGCTCCTTAGTGCTGTGGAGAAAGAGACAATGCGGCATAAGCATGGAGTCTGGTTCATCCTGAATTTTTATGAGGTAAGAAGGTAAATTTAATGTGTTAGTGCTTGTTTGAGGTTTTCAGGGGATTTTAGCCCCCTCAGTTGCTTCTGCTTTTGTTTTTTCCCTTCTAACTTGACTTGTGGATTTGCATCAAAAGCTAGTCAGAAATTGTCTGTTTAAGTTTGGAGCAAAAATGACAAAGGTTGTCCCTCTAACTTTTGGCTCTTTGGTGAAAATTAAATTGGAAATTTTGAGATTTCCATTTGAAGTTCATATATAGGATAGTAGCATGTTCTTGTGTATTTAGTACTTTATTTAGTAAAAGCTAGAAAGTTATTAGAATTCACAACTTCTAAATTTCATCAAAGTCAAGATAAAGCTAAAAATGAGAAGCCATTGCTAAAGCCAATGCCATATCCAAGAGACTATGTTCTCCAACGAACTGTCGTTTTCCTTCTATGTACTCTAGGCCATTCTTGTTATGCGACGGTAAGATCCACCATGGTTAATTACTGACGAACATGCTGTCATCCTATTGTCAAACCAGGTTGCATTGATAATTTTTATGTTGATTCTTGAATTTTGCATCATAACTTGGTAGAGAAGAGAGTTCCCTAGAAGGATAGCTTTCACCAGAAATCCGAGCCGGTGCTTCACAAACAGTAGCTGCACTTGGATAGAGAGAATTCTCAGCTTCTGGCCTGCCCCATACCATGCATGCATTATTTAGCTATCTGTTGAAAGTGTCTCCCATCTGGTGGTAGAGAAACATGGAAGATTCTTTATAATAGATCCCGTTTAGTTACTATAGGCTCCATACACGTAACTTATTTACATTTTTATATTTGTGGAAATGTAGATCTCTTCTTTCTTACATACCGTGTCCTGTTCAACCAAAAAAAACAAAAGGAATACCATGTCCTGTTGACATCTGCTGGGTGTGAAACTAGCCCCCTTAGGGCTGTGCTTAATTTTTCGGCTGGAGGATTAGCTTAGCTGTGATCCCTTGATCCGCAGATCCCTCCAATTCTCAGGTGCAGAAGTCACCTTTGATTCTTTATATGTAGCGAATTCCTTTATGTAATGCCCATCTTCTCAATGATGGTTTTTGAGCAGTTTCCCTTGAGAAAGGGATAGCTCTTACCTACCAACATCATGGCATCTTTGTAGCTTGGAGTAAAGAGAACAAGATACTCATTGCTGTACAGTCTACGGAATTTCAGAACTTTATTTTGATCTTGAATTCCAGGGATGGAGATGAAACTCCTAGGGAAGGAGGATCTTGTGGTGATGATCTCAAGCAATCTTGATGGTTGTAGCTGGGTGCTATCTGAACCTGGGTGACTGCCTCTGTAAGATGGCGGGGATGTTTCCCTGAAGTCCTCTGCGACTTCCTCTTATCATCAGGAAAGGGTGAAATGGCTCCTTGTTAATGCAAAGAGTGGGTAGATCTATTCGTTCTCCTTCACCAAGTCAATATTATGGATACGGGAAAAGTACACCTCGAGTGCCTTAACTTTCGTACGGTATACACTTAAGTGCATCAATTTTCAAAGTGTTCACTTGAGTGCCTAAAATTTGAAAAATCGTTCACTTGAGTGCCTGGTGGTGACGTGGCCGTCGGAAAAGGTGACGTTGCCGCGAAAATGGTGACGTGGCGCCGGCGAACAATGTTTTTGTTAATATTTAATGTACACGTGGATTTTCTTTGCATTTTTTAGTAGTTTCTGAAATTTTACGCAAAAATAAAGAAAAAAATTAATGAATTTTTTTAAAAAAGAAGAAGAGAAACCTAGGTTTCTCAGCCTCGCCGGCCACCACTTGCTGGGCCAGGGTCAGCTCGCCTTGGGCCGGCGAGGCCGCGACGGCCCTCCTCAACGGCCGTCGCGGCCTCAAGTATGGCGGGGGAGGGTGCGAGGCCCTCGCCCAGATCTGGCGAGGGCTTCGAGCCCTCGCCTACACCATCCGTCGCAGCCTCGACAACTGCGATCGAGGGTGTGCGAGGGCTTCGCGCCCTCCATTGCCTCAGCTGAGGCCGCGATGGCCGTCGCGGCCTCGCCGGCCCAGGGCGAGCAGACCCTGGCCCCTGGGCCGGCCGGCCGCCACCAAGAAACCTAGGTTTCTCTTTTTTTTTTCTTTTTTTTTCATTAATTTTTTTTCCTTTTTTCCATTTATTACACGTTAGGAATTAAAAAATAATCGAAAATTACATGAAGGATGACTTGGCCGGAATTAGCACTCAATTGCACACTTTTACTCCGATTAGGCACTTAAATGAACACTTTGAAAGTTGATGCACTTAAGTGTACGTCGTACGAAAGTTAAAGCACTTGGGGGTGTACTTTTCCCTTATGGATACTTAGCCAGCAGGTACTGTTCAACATATTTCATCTCTGTTGGGGAGGTTGGCCCTGACCATCTAAGGCCTAGACCACAGAGTGTTGATATGGCTTCTGCTACTATGTGGGGGGGAAATATCTTACCTTTGTGACCCTAATTCTGGGTCTGCAATCATCTGTGAATGCTTTATGTATAAATCGGGATGGGGACATCTTTAGTCAATCTTCATGTTCATATTTTTTTCAATAAATATTATGGGCATCACTATTAGGTTAAGATTTGTATAGAGCGAAAATAAAGAATCAAACAGATTTTAGGTTTGAGAACTCACTTTCAATCCAGCATTTGAAATGATCTTTGCATTGTTGTCCCTCTACACGGCCCCTTTCTCTATTCACTCGTGTAAAAGTTCAGATTCTTTCTTTGCAATGGATGTACAGGATTTGTGAGAATGAGAACAAAAAGGTGAGGTAATTAAAGTGAGATTATATATGGGTAAGCCTTGCATAGCACAAGGAATCATGAGTGGGTTAGAGATGAGTATGTTGGAAATACAAGCGTTCTGACAAGTCAATGGATGGAAATGTGTCAAAGATAAAAGAGATTTATCTGCACTTGATTAGACAGAAATAAATATTAACTCTAATACAAGATAAACTCTTAGGAGTTGTTTAAGATATAGAAACAGAAATGACATTGGGAGGGAGGAAGGTGCGAAGAGAGGACCTGCCAAACTCATTGTGTAATTTTGGGTTGCAGATGTGTAGCTGAATTCAGATATTGAATATATGTAATCTTAAGTGTCCAAGTATTAGGATTTGACTGAAAGATTTTTTGATCACATGAAATGTTCTGCTCTAGCTTTTGGAATCAGACAACCAAATATCCTTGCTAATAATGCCCATATTGAAAGACAAACGTCTTCCAGCTGGAAATTGAGTAACATAATTCCTTATCCTTGAAATATAAATGTTGATGTAGCTAGATTAGAATTTTAAATTGTAAGTGGAGGCCGTTCTCTGAATTTTAAATCTAAACAGTAAACAGATAGTGACAGTAGAAGTTGCTGGGTAACAGTTGCAAATGGAGCTGTTCATTACAGTTGGTTCATGAGATATATTTGCAGTTGATGTTTAAAAAGGATTGTGACCTATCTGGAAAGAATCTGTTGAGAGAAAAAACTGAACTGAATGCTTGGTTACATTAATGTGACCCCAAGCTATCTATTTATAATAAAGCCAAAAAGCCAAAAATTACAATATTGCCCTTATTGCAGCTATTCATAAAATAATAAAGAAAATAGACAAATAAGCCCTCATCGGCTAAATACTCTCAACACTCCCCTTCAAGTTGGAGCATAAATATCACACATGCCCAACTTGACAAAAATAGGATGAAACGATTTACTTCCTAATCCTTTAGTGAACACATCAGCAAGTTGATCACCGGACTGAACAAATGGCATACAAATTAATCCACTCTCCAACTTCTGCTTGATAAAGTGTCTGTCAATCTCCACATGTTTTGTACGGTCATGTTGTACAGGATTGTGAGCAATATTGATGGCAGCCTTATTATCACAATATAACATCATAGGAAGATGAATGGATACACTAAAATCTTCAAGTAATCCTTTAAGCCATAACAGCTCACAAACTCCCTGTGCCATTGCACGAAACCCTGCTTCAGCACTAGATCGAGCAACCACATTCTGCTTTTTGCTACGCCAAGTCACAAGATTTCCTCCTAAGAAAGTACAATACCCAGAAATAGACTTCCGGTCTGGAGATCCAGCCCAATCAGCATCTGTATAAGCTTCAATCTTCAAGCCATCATGAGGAGATAAAAGAATCCCTTTCCCAGGAGTAGATTTCAAATACCGAAGAATCCGAAGAACAGCATTCATATGAGTAGAGTATGGATCATGCATAAATTGACTCACTATGCTCACAGCAAAAGCAATATCAGGTCGGGTGTGGGACAAATAAATCAACTTGCCTACTAACCGTTGATAACGACCCTTATCCACTGGATCACCATCTTTTTCTCGAAGTCGAGTATTGGCCTCAATAGGCGTATCAGAGGGATGACATCCCAATAACCCAACTTCCGTCAAAAGATCAAGGACATACTTCCTTTGGGATAGAAAGATGCCCTTTGAAGATCGGGCAACTTCAATCCCAAGAAAGTACCGAAGCTTTCCAAGATCTTTTATCTCGAACTCTTGGCCGAGAAATTTCTTCAACTGGCTAATCTCATCATTATCATTTCCTGTGACAACGATGTCATCTACATAGACAATGAGAATAGTGATTTTAGTACCTGATTTCTTCACAAACAAGGTGTGATCAGCGTTGCTCTGTTTATACCCAACAGAGACCATAGCTCTCTGAAACCTACCGAACCAGGCTCGAGGTGACTGCTTTAAACCATAAAGTGCACGTTTCAGCTTGCACACTTTACCTTGAGTTTTGTCACAAGAAAAACCTGGAGGAATCTCCATATACACCTCTTCTTTTAACTTTCCATGAAGAAAGGCATTATTCACATCTAACTGTTGAAGATCCCATCCCTGATTAACAGCACATGAAAGTAATACTCGAACAGTATTTAACTTGGCAACAGGAGCAAAGGTTTCTTGATAGTCAATCCCAAAAGTCTGAGTAAATCCCTTTGCCACTAACCGTGCTTTATATCTGTCCACAGTACCATCCATCTTTTGTTTGACTACAAACACCCACTTACATCCTACCGATTGTTTCCCAGGAGGAAGAACAACAAGATCCCACGTGTCATTTTTCTTCAATGCATACATCTCCTCCACCATTGCTGCCTTCCACTTCTCATCTGCAAAAGCTTCCCGCCAATTTTGCGGAATAGAAACAGAAGATAGAGAAGACACAAAAGTACGATAAGAGCTGGACAAAGAGTCATACGAGACAAACTGGGATATAGGGTGTTGTGTACAAGTTCTAGTACCCTTTCGAAGTGCAATAGGAAGATCAGAAGAAGAAACCATACCAGGAGTAGTAGAATCCGGATCCGGAAATGATGATTGAACAGGCAATGTATCAGTGGTCTTAACCTGCTTGTTGGTAGTGGGCTCTCTACGACGATATGTCTTCATTGTCTTGCTTCTATCGACAGTTTGCCTAACATGAGTAGGAGTAGACTCCCCCTGAAGTGGTTGTTTTGTTATCTCCTCTTGTGGTACTGTATTATCCTTCTCTTGTGTTGCATTATTCTCCTCTGGGGAAGGAGTAGAACTTGTGTTCTCCTCTTGAGAAGAAGGAGAACACTCTTGGGAATGAGGAGAATCATCAGAGAGTATTGGAGAAAAGGGGTAAGTAATATCCAAAGTAGGGAACACCTCTACACTAGGACACTCCCCCTGAAGAGGTGGAGCTGAATAATAGGAATTACACTCGTGAAAAACCACATCCATAGATACAATGGTGCGCCTAGAAGGAGGATGATAACACTTATAACCCTTTTGAGTAGGTGAATACCCAAGAAAAATGCAGCGGAGACCACGGGGTTCCAACTTACTCTTAGAGGTGGTGTTACGAGCATAACAAACACAACCAAAAATTTTTGGGGAAAGAATGAAAGTCGTAGATCCCTGCAAAGCATCAATAGGTGTGCAAAAATCAAGAATTCTCGTAGGCATCTGATTTATTAAATAGGCAGTAATTAAGATAGCATCACTCCAATACTGAGCTGGGACATGGCGGGCAAACATAAGAGACCTAGCGACCTCTAACAAATGTCGGTTCTTTCTTTCGGCAACACCATTTTGTGCAGGAGTATCAACACAACTGGTCTGATGAATAATGCCATGATCAGAGAGATAACGTTGAAACTGACACTCAGTGTATTCAGTGCCATTGTCACTGCGAAGAATTTTCAAAGTAGCATTAAACTGAGTTTGGACCATTTTGTGAAAATTTTGAAAACGGTGAAAAACGTCACTCTTATGTTTCAACAAATAAACCCATGTTGTACGAGAATGACAATCGATAAAAGTGACAAACCATCGGTGACCGGAAATAGAAGTATGCCGTGAAGGACCCCACACATCAGTATGAATCACATGAAAAGGGAAACGACTTTTATTATTTGAAGATGAATAAATTGAACGAGTTTGTTTAGCCAAAACACAGGCTTCACAAAAAAAAAATCATATTTATTACAAGCTGAAACGAGACTAAGAAAAACTTTTTCTAAAGTTCCTAAAGGGGGATGACCTAATCTGCAATGCCACTGATGAAGATCTGTCAATGCCGAATTAACTTGATGAGGCGTAGAAGACAAAGTTGAAGTAGAAACACCACTACCCTCGAGCAGATAAAGACCACCATCCAATCTACCATGTCCAATCTCCTTCTCCGTTACCAGATCCTGGAAAACACAATAAGAAGGGAAAAAGGTTACTTTGCAGTTTAAATCTCGAGTCAGACTACTGATAGAAAGGAGATTAGTAGAGAATGATGGAATATGTAAAACATTTGATAATGGAAGAGTAGGAGAGCAATGGATAGACCTTTTTCCAGCAATGGAACAGAGGGTTCCATTAGCTACGCGAACTTTGTCTCTACCGGAAGTAGGGGTATATTGCTGAAAGAGATTAGAAGAACCTGTCATGTGATCTGTAGCCCCTGTATCAATGATCCAGGGGTTGGAAACAACAAAGGTATTAAACCCCCCAAAGAAAATACCTGAAGTGGCTAGGTTTGAAGCAAAAGAAGATGAATTGGCAACCGTGGGAGAGGCAGCAATAGCAGAAGCTTTCAATAGGCGTCGAAATGCCTGAAGTTCTTCCTGGGATAAACCGATATCAGTAGTAGGTGCAGCAGGAACAATTTCAGAATGGTTTGCCATGTTTTTTCCCTTCTTTTGTGCCCTTTTTGCCTCAAAATCTGCAGGTTTTCCATGTAACTTCCAACATGTAGCCTTAGTGTGATACGGCCTATGACAATGTTCACACTTCACAACCTCTTTAGAGGTATCAGACCGAAAGGGCGAACCGGATTTGGCAATAGTGCCAGCACTGGTTTGTAAAGCAGATCGATCAACAGTAGAGGGATGAAGCATTGCTGTCCTACGGCTTTCTTCAGAGTGAACTAGGGCATAGGACTGTTCCAGAGAAGGGAATGGAGATCGGCTAAGGACTTGAACACGTATCTGATCATATTCAATGTTTAATCCCGCCAAGAAATCATAAACTCTGATCTTGTCCACATGTCTCTTGTAGGCAGCAATGTCCACATGATTGGTTGGGTGATAATCGGTATAATGATCTAGCTCTTGCCAAAAACTCCGAAGCTCAGCATAATATTGGGGTATAGTCATCTCTTTCTGAGTGGTGTCATGAACTCGTTTTCGAAGTTCATACACCTGTGCATCATTCCCAACTTGACCATAAGTATCCCTTGCAGCTGACCAAATCTGTGCCGCAGTATCAAGAAGCAAATATCCTTTTGCAATATGTGACTGCATCGAGTTAAGCAAAAAAGACATTATCAAAGAGTCATTCGAGATCCACTTTTCCTGAGTAGTACCTAATGTAGCCGGCCTCACAGAAGTGCCGTTGATATGTCCTGTAAGCCCTCGGCCTGCGATGGTCAAGAATGTCGATCGAGACCACATCAAATAATTTGTGCCGTCAAGCTTCACAGGGATCGCAGCAAAATTAATATAATCTATACGGCCATCTCCTGTAGGCCCAGAGTTCACAGTTGAGTCCTCAGACATTGTGTCTCAACAATCAACTCGAAAAAAGCCCAAAAAATTGGGTAGAAGTCCGCTGATAGTTGGCTGAAGTTGTCCTCCAAAAAGAAGCCAAATCAGATCTAAGGGAAGGCAAAAAAACGATTTTTTTTAGGGTTTTGAAAACCCTAAAAAAATTCCGTCGATTCTGATTTTTTCCCGAAGAATCTGAAAAAATAAATATGGTGGTCCACGAACTGCAGTACTTTGGTCTTCACACGCAAGAGGAAAGGCCAGCGGCAAGGCAGAGAGAGACCACATGAGTATAAAGAGTATTTAGAACCCGTTGTTAAGCAATGTGGGACATAGTTCAACACCCCCACTCACGTGCTAGCCGGATTAGGCGCGGCACGTGAAATTTTGACTACGCACATTCACGCGGAATTTTTGAGGAATTTTTTTACCATGCACATTCGCGAAAGGGATAAAACTGGCTCTGATACCATGTTAGAAAGTCCAACCCAAAAGCCTAAGCTAATAGGTGGAGAGAGAGAGAGAGAGAAGAACGATTGGGGTAGAAGAAATTAGGGTTAAGATTTCAGTTCAGCCCTTGCTCTGATATCATGTTGAGAGAAAAAACTGAACTGAATGTTTGGTTACATCAATGTGACCCCAAGCTATCTATTTATAATAAAGCCAAAAGGCCAAAAATTATAATATTGCCCTTATTGCAGCTATTCATAAAATAATAAAGAAAATAGACAAATAAGCCCTCATCGGCTAAATACTCTCAACAGAATCATTCCCAAAAATCTTAGTTTAGGATAAGAGTTAACGGTAATAGAATTGGTGCATACTCGGATTGGTATGGAGTACAGATCTTGAAATAAGGTTATTGTTGTTTGTTCTGGTTAAGAATTTTTTTTTCCTGCAACAACTAGCATGTCATGAGTATGTACTGGGTGGCATGATCCAAGACAAATTCAAATATTAGAATATCTCAAGGGGATTTTTGCCCGTTTGAGGGATCTTCTGTGCTCATGCAACAACTATCATCGTAAATATATTTGTCCCATCTGTTTAAGCCGCTTTCATTTGAGTATGTTGTGGGAAAATTACATGTCGCCCCCATTTTTTGAAATTGGCTCAGTCAGCTCCTTACGATGCATATCTTTATTTTTTGTTTGATTTGACCCAAATATCTCAAAGCAATGTCTGACATGACGAAATTTAAAGCATGTGAGATTATGTAAGTAAAATGGAAATTATAGGTGAGGTTACAATAGGTAGCATATGTATTTTCCCCAAGTTGTGAAATTGAGAATGCGCATGTTATTTTTCAGTAACTCCAAAATTAGATGAAAAGAAATCTATATTAATTTGGAACTGTTTAAGTATCTTACATCGTTTGTATGTAGGGTTTCAATGTGCTTTATATCTATGAAATGTCCTTCTGCCTATTGGGATAAGTTTTTGAGCTGAACTTTCTAATAAGGTCACAAACCAGCTAATACACAATATTTAGTTTGCTTGTGAGGCTCCTCGTTCATCACTTCCACATGATATTCTCAGTTTAGTTTGCACGTCAGAGGGGTCTTAACGTATCCTACATCGTTTATCTGTAGGGTTTCAATGTGCTTTATATGAATGTAGTCTCCTTTTATTTATTAATTTAAACTTTTGAGTTGGACTTTCTAAGAAAAACTTCTATTAGAGGGGAAATATGTGTCTTGCTAGTTTTACCATTAGTGAAGGTCATATGTATGTATTTGATGTCATGAGCTTTAGAATCTATCTGTTCAGAGGCCAAAAGTGGGATTTTGGGCCCAGTCAAAACAAGAAATACAACTAGACGGAGTTGATTGATATAAAGTGAATATAGGGAGTAACTGAGACAGCCTTGGACTATAGGAGCAAGATGTACTCCCCTTATTATCGCAATAGCCATATTCTTGGACATATCAATGCCAATAAATTTTTTAAAGGAGTTCAGATCCATCTGCTTGCATTTTTTAAAGAACCTATCATAAGTCATAGCATGTTCCATTATGTTTTTTTTGCAAATCTATCCATTGTCAAATTTAAAAGATTTGGCATCCATTTTCAATGAGCTCTTGTCCCATATAGTGAGTTTGAAGGAAAGGAGAGAGAGAGAGAGAGAGAGAGAGAGAGAGAGGGGGGGGGGGGGGGGGGGACATGTTTTTGGTTTGATAAGGCTAAATTTGTTTAGTTTGTCTAAGAGATGTTACCAGGAGGTTGAGAGTTTATACAGCCTGTAAGTTCTCCCATCTGTGAAGTGTTCAAACTCTAAACACTTTATCTGGAACTCATTATGATGTGATCGTGTCGTATGAATAAAGTAGTAGCAGGTTGAATAGGAATATGGGATTTCAAATAATATTCAATCAATCAGCGAGTTTCTTTGTTGCTATGCTCTGGAATCAACTTAGAAACTGATGTAGCTTGGGCAAGATTTCCTGCTATTTATTGCAGCAGAGGAAGAGGCAACACATGGCACAGAGAATTTCAATATTTAATGTCTTTGAGGAGTATTTTTCAGCTTCTTGTGAGATCAGAAATCATCTTGTGTGTTAGAGTTTGTTTGTGCTTGGAGGATGTAGGAGAATAACTTGTGTTTTTTTATTGATGAACAGAAGGATATATATATATATATATATATATATATCAAGCTTTCGGACCATTATACCCTTCTATTCTAACACTCCCCCTCAAGTTGGAGCATGGATATTAAGCATGCCCAGCTTGTTACAAATATACTCGATCCTACTACTCCCTAGAGATTTGGTGAAAATATCAGCTAGTTGTTCACCGGTCCTAACATAACCAGTAGAAATAACTCTAGCCTGAAGTTTCTCTCGGACAAAGTGACAATCAACTTCGATATGCTTGGTACGCTCATGAAACACTGGATTTGATGTAATATGGACAGCTGCTCGATTATCACACCACAACTCCATTGGCGCAGGGTCTTCGAATCCAAGTTCAACCAATATCTGAATCCAGACCAGCTCACAAGTAGCTTTGAGCCATAGCTCTGTATTCTGACTCTGCACTTGATCTAGCTATAACACTTTGCTTCGTACTCTTCCAAGATACTAAGTTTCCTCCGACAAAAGTACAATACCCTGATGTAGACCTCCTATCCATAGGAGACCCTGCCCAATCAGCATCCGAGAAGGCTTCTACCCTTTGTGACCATGATCCTGATAAACGAGACCATGACCTAGGGGCTTTCTTCAAGTATCTCAAAATCCCGACTACAGCATCCCAATGTGAGGTACGGGGAGAGGACATAAATTGACTCACAACACTCACCGGAAAGGAAATATTAGGTCGAGTAATAGTCAGATAATTTAATTTTCCAACAAGTCTTCGATACCTTTCCGAATCATCTAATGGCTTACCATCCTCTACCATCAATTTCGAGCCCACTTCCATTGGTGTATCCAATGGTTTAGCTCCTAGCATACCTGTCTCTGTAACGGTATAATGTACATTGATGAAGTTATCAAGCAGAAGGTAGGGAAGAAGTCGAAGTTAGTGCGCAGATGCATATTGCTTCCATAAATCATCTATGATGAGATCAAGAAGCAAAAGTTACAATTTGCTCTGAAAACTTGGAGGGAGTTTTTGTAGCTTGTTACGATCAACTGTTTTTGCAGTTGATGGCCTGGTTTAGATTACAACTGAAAATCATGTTTCTATTAGAATTGAAAATCAGGGTTGTTTATATTGCAAAATAGTTGCTCGGAAATCAAGCTCAACTCTATTCACAACTACAGTCAAGGTCTAACAGCGACAACTGAAGCACAGCATTGTAGCAGTGTGGTCCAAGAAACTACTTTGTGAAAACACAATTTTTATTTCAAAACTTAGACACGACACTGAAAACTGCAATCAAATTAAATCACTAATTCGGGGATCCTGCTTCATATATCACTTAAAAAGAACACAACTTACCTATAGCCCTCGACTTTTAGGCCTACAGAAGGCAGAGACGCATTTTCTTTCTCTTTCCTCTACACTCTCTCGGATGCAAGAAGAGGAGAGAGAAATATAAAGAAGGGAAGAGAGAGAAGCAGTGCTTCTCAATATTACCTTCCATGGTACAAGCGATCTCAATGCCGGTGGCCCGGTGCCATGGAAAGCGTGAAGGTCGACTCGACGGTGACTATGGAAGAAAGGAGGAGGAGTGGGAGGCGTAGAAACCAAGAGACGATTTGCCAGAGAACGTCAGGAGTGGAAAAAGCCAAAGGGCAACCCAAGTTTTATCATCTCATTCTCCTCTTCCTCTGTACCTTTCTCCTCCCTACTACTGTTCCAATTTCTCCGGGACATTCCCATGTGTTGTGCATCAACATGAAGGGATATTCTCGTAAATTCGGCTCTAAAAAACCCCTTGGGACTCGCCCTCCTCTCAGGTTCAGGTTCAGGTTCAGGTTCAGTTTAGAGCTGCCCATTTCCCAAACAACTGCACCGTTTTGTCCTCTCTCTCTCGCGCCGGATCTCGAGACATGGCCGCCGCCGTCACCGCTTCAACCACCTCCTCCGCCGCCAAAACCTCCGCCCTCTCTTTTCCCTCCAAATTCCAAACTCCCCTTGAACGATTTACCCTCCGCGTCCCTCCCAATCCCGCCAAGCCCCCCACCTCCCTCCTCCGCGTCTCCTCCGGCTCTTCCCCCACTGGCGTTCCCCGAGCCGCCGCCAAAACCACCTCCACGCCACCAACCCCGACCGTAGCCACCCCCGAAACTTTCGTTCCCAGATATGCCCCCGACGAACCTCGCAAAGGCGCCGATGTCCTCGTCGAGGCCCTCGAGCGCCAGGGCGTCTCCACCGTCTTCGCCTACCCAGGCGGCGCCTCCCTGGAGATCCATCAGGCCCTCACCCGGTCTCGCGTCATCAGGAACGTGCTCCCTCGCCACGAGCAGGGAGGCGTTTTTGCTGCTGAGGGATATGCGCGCGCCTCCGGTCTCCCCGGCGTTTGCATCGCCACCTCCGGCCCCGGCGCCACCAATCTGGTCAGTGGACTCGCCGA
The DNA here is from genome assembly GCA_021437785.1 of Rhodomyrtus psidioides. Lineage (NCBI taxonomy): Eukaryota > Viridiplantae > Streptophyta > Magnoliopsida > Myrtales > Myrtaceae > Rhodomyrtus > Rhodomyrtus psidioides. The sequence continues at coordinate 2,670,763 of JAILYB010000059.1, read as the reverse complement.
CGCCATGCTAGACAGCATCCCCCTCGTCGCCATCACTGGCCAGGTATCTTTAGGAGTTTTTACTGCTCAATGGTCCGATTTTTAAATTTTCCTTTTTTGTCTCCTCTTGTTCCGGAGGATTTCTCGCGGAGCACAGGAGGCGTATGTATGGAGATATATGTCCTGTAGACCAGTTATTAGATAGCATTAGGATGATAGATTCTGTTTTTTTCCTGGCTTCATTTGTTGTTCATATGTATCAAATAATCAGTGTTTGAATATACCACTCTGTTCAGTTCCTCTCTCGTTCTCTGATGCACCATTGCGTTATGGATGAGTGTGTACGTGAATGTGTTTGTAGGTGCCGCGAAGAATGATTGGAACGGATGCATTTCAAGAGACTCCAATTGTTGAGGTGACGCGGTCTATTACGAAACATAATTACCTTGTCCTTGATGTGGAAGATATTCCTCGAGTTGTGAATGAAGCTTTTTACCTGGCGACTTCGGGGAGACCTGGTCCTGTCCTGATCGATGTACCTAAAGATATACAGCAACAGCTTGTCGTTCCTAATTGGAATGTGCCCATAAGGTTGCCTGGATACATGTCGAGATTGCCCAAGTCGCCTTCGGAGGCCCATTTGGAACAGGTTGTGAGGTTGGTATCGGAGTCAAAGAAACCGGTTTTGTACGTGGGAGGTGGATGTTTGAATTCAAGCGAGGAGTTAAGAAAGTTTGTGGACCTCACGGGGATTCCTGTCGCTAGTACTTTGATGGGGCTTGGGGCGTTCTCGTGCTCACATGAACTGTCCCTTCAAATGCTGGGAATGCATGGAACTGTTTATGCTAATTATGCTATTGATAAATGTGATTTGCTGCTCGCTTTTGGAGTTAGGTTTGATGACCGTGTGACAGGGAAGCTGGAAAGTTTTGCCAGCCGAGCTAAAATCATTCACATCGATATTGATTCAGCAGAGATTGGGAAAAATAAGCAGCCTCATGTGTCAATATGTGCAGATGTGAAGTTGGCATTAAAAGGGATAAATAGCATAATGGACACTAGAAAATCGAAGCTCAAACTTGATTTTTCAGCTTGGAGAATGGAACTTGATGAGCAGAAAATGAATAATCCATTAACTTATAAGACATTTGGGGAAGCTATCCCTCCTCAGTATGCGATTCAAGTTCTCGATGAGCTGACTGATGGAAATGCTATTATAAGCACCGGAGTTGGGCAACACCAAATGTGGGCCGCTCAATTTTACAAGTACAAGAGGCCCCGCCAATGGTTGACATCTGGTGGATTAGGGGCCATGGGCTTTGGATTGCCTGCTGCGGTTGGAGCTGCCGTTGCAAAACCTGATGCTGTTGTGGTGGACATTGATGGAGATGGAAGCTTCATTATGAATGTCCAGGAGTTGGCAACAGTCAGAGTGGAGAATCTTCCTATCAAGATAATGCTGTTGAACAATCAACATCTGGGCATGGTTGTCCAATGGGAGGATCGTTTTTATAAGGCCAATAGGGCTCACACATACTTAGGGAATCCATCTAGAGAGTCTGATGTATTTCCAAATATGTTGAAATTTGCCGAAGCCTGTGGAATACCTGCAGCTCGTGTGACAAAAAAGGCAGATCTTAAAGCAGCTGTCCAAAAGATGTTAGATACTCCTGGGCCATACTTGTTGGATGTCATTGTCCCCCATCAAGAGCATGTTTTGCCCATGATCCCTAGTGGTGGGTCTTTCAAAGATGTGATCACTGAGGGAGATGGACGAACCGCTTATTGAGTCATCTGGGCTAAATATTTTGTAGAGTTATGTGTATTTACATACTTAAGATGATAGGATTTACATAAAACTTGTGTCAGGTTTTGTTTTTCAAGTTATTTGGGAATATCGATGCTTCAGATCTTTATTTGCTTGCCTGGGCCCTTCTCTTCTTTTTTTTTTTGACTTCTTGTAAAGCATGTACTTCACTGTAGCCTTTCTGAGGAAACAATGTTATGCAGTCAGTTTTATCTTAAGCTGTGCTGTCCATTTCCCTGGTGGTTTGGATTTTTTGAACCTTTTAGAATGTGCCTGTGCAAGAAGCAAGAAATATATGGGAAAGATGAACTAATCACATACGTGCTGCAGCTACATTACATTCCTTCATTGTGAACTTACATCAAACTTGACAATTACAGAAGTACTTTTCATGCAGTCAGCAGAGGGTGGCAACATTATTTTGTTCCATTAATGGTTTACGGTTTAGCAAGTCATAAATCAGAGATTCTTTGCCTGCATTCTTCTGTCAATATATGCCATTAAGAGTTCCTAGTGGAGCATTTATTTATTTTACTTAATGTTCATAGTTCATTTCTACATATCGCCGCACCAGATACCTACCTCCCTACAATCTTTTTGCCATTAATGTCCATTATGTTTTCTCCTGTTCCGCCACTAATTCTTAAGATTGGTATCAGGCTTTAATTTTCTTACCGATTTGTAAAGTCAAATGAGGATGTTTTGGTTCTATGAGGTCAACATGCAGACCCTAAAGACTTTTGTGGAACTCACTAAGAAGTGATAATGCTGTCTGAATGATAGCTTACCAGGGTTGACTTGGAATGTGAGATTCCATATTCACTTTTGAAAGGAGATGGTTTTGTTTATTTCCTTACTTTGAGATCAACTTCGCTAGTAATGCAACATGCTTGAGCAATGTAACAGCTCCTTAGTGCTGTGGAGAAAGAGACAATGCGGCATAAGCATGGAGTCTGGTTCCTCCTGAATTTTTGTGAGGTAAGAAAGTAAATTTAATGTGTTAGTGCTTGTTTGGGGTTTTCAGGGGATTTTAGCCCCCTCAGTTGCTTCTGCTTTTGTTTTTTCCCTTCTAACTTGACTTGTGGATTTGCATCAAAAGCTAGTCAGAAATTGTCTGTTTAAGTTTGGAGCAAAAATGACAAAGGTTGTCCCTCTAACTTTTGGCTTTGGTGAAAATTAAATTGAAAATTTTGAGATTTCCATTTGAAGTTCATATATAGGATAGTAGCATGTTCTTGTGTATTTAGTACTTTATTTAGTAAAAGCTAGAAAGTTATTAGAATTCACAACTTCTAAATTTCGTCAAAGTCAAGATAAGCTAGAAATGAGAAGCCATTGCTAAAGCCAATGCCATATCCAAGAGACTATGTTCTCCAACGAACTGTCGTTTTCCTTCTATGTACTCTAGGCCATTCTTGTTATGCGACGGTAAGATCCACCATGGTTAATTACTGACGAACATGCTGTCATCCTATTGTCAAACCAGGTTGCATTGATAATTTTTATGTTGATTCTGGAAGTTTGCATCATAACTTGGTAGAGAAGAGAGTTCCCTAGAAGGATAGCTTTCACCAGAAATCCGAGCCGGTGCTTCACAAACAGTAGCTGCACTTGGATAGAGAGAATTCTCAGCTTCTGGCCTGCCCCATACCATGCATGGATTATTTGGCTATCTGTTGAAAGTGTCTCCCATCTGGTGGTAGAGAAACATGGAAGATTCTTTATAATAGATCCCGTTTAGTTACTATAGGCTCCATACACATAACTTATTTACTTTTTTATATATGTGGAAATGTAGATCTCTTCTTTCTTACATACCGTGTCCTGTTCAACCAAAAAAAAAAAAAGGAATACCATGTCCTGTTGACATCTGCTGGGTGTGAAACTAGCCCCCTTGGGGCTGTGCTTAATTTTTCGGCAGGAGTATTAGCTTAACTGTGATCCCTTGATCGGCAGATCCCTCCAATTCTCAGGTGCAGAAGTCACCTTTGATTCTTTATATGTAGCGAATTCCTTTATGTAATGCCCATCTTCTCAATGATGGTTTTTGAGCAGTTTCCCTTGAGAAAGGGATAGCTCTTACCTACCAACATCATGGCATCTTTGTAGCTTGGAGTAAAGAGAACAAGATACTCATTGCTGTACAGTCTACGGAATTTCAGAACTTTATTTTGATCTTGAATTCCAGGGATGGAGATGAAACTCCCAGGGAAGGAGGATCTTGTGGTGATGATCTCAAGCAATCTTAATGGTTGTAGCTGGGTGCTATCTGAACCTGGGTGACTGCCTCTGTAAGATGGCAGGGATGTTTCCCTGAAGTCCTCTGCGACTTCCTCTTATCATCAGGAAAGGGTGAAATGGCTCCTTGTTAATGCAAAGAGTGGGTAGATCTATTCGTTCTCCTTCACCAAGTCAATATTATGGATACGGGAAAAGTACACCTCGAGTGCTTTAACTTTCGTACGGTATACACTTAAGTGCATCAACTTTCAAAGTGTTCACTTGAGTGCCTAAATTTTGAAAAACCGTTCACTTGAGTGCCTGGTGGTAACGTGGCCGCCGGAAAAGGTGACGTGGCTGCGAAAATGGTGACGTGGCGCTGGCAAACAGTGTTTTTATTAATATTTAATGTACACGTGGATTTTCTTTGCATTTTTTAGTAGTTTCAGAAATTTTACGCAAAAATAAAGAAAAAAATTAATGAATTTTTTTTTTTTTAAAGAAGAAGAGAATCCTAGGTTTCTCAGCCTCGCCGGCCACCACTGGCTGGCCCAGAGGCCAAGGTCAGCTCGCCCTGGGCCGGCGAGGCCGCGACGGCCCTCCCCGACGGCCGTCGCGGCCTCAAGTATGGCGGGGGAGGGTGCGAGGCCCTCGTCCAGATCTGGTGAGGGCTCTACACCATCAGTCGCAGCCTCGACAACTGCGATCGAGGGCGCGCGAGGGCTTCGCTCCCTCCATTGCCTCAGCTGAGGTCGCGATGGCCGTCGCGGCCTCGCCGGCCCAGGGCGAGCCGACCCTGGCCCTTGGGCCGGCCGGCCGGCCGCCACCAAGAAACCTAGGTTTCTCTTTTTTTTTTTCTTTTTTTTTCATTAATTTTTTTTTCTTTTTTCCATTTATTACACGCTAGGAATTAAAAAATAATCGAAAATTACATGAAGGATGACTTGGCCGGAATTAGCACTCAATTGCATACTTTTACTCCGATTAAGCACTTAAGTGAACACTTTGAAAGTTGATGCACTTAAGTGCACGTCGTACGTAAGTTAAAGCACTTGGGGTGTACTTTTCCCTTATGGATTCTTAGCCAGCAGGTACTGTTCAACATATTTCATCTCTGTTGGGGAGGTTGGCCCTGACCATCTAAGGCCTAAACCACAGAGTGTTGATATGGCTTCTGCTACTATGTGGGGGGGAAATATCTTACCTTTGTGACCATAATTCTGGGTCTGCAATCATCTGTGAATGCTTTATGTATAAATCGGGATGGGGACATCTTTAGTCAATCTTCATGTTCATATTTTTTTCAATAAATATTGTGGGCATCACTATTAGGTTAAGATTTGTATAGAGCGAAAATAAAGAATCAAACAGATTTTAGGTTTGAGAACTCACTTTCAATCCAGCATTTGAAATGATCTTTGCATTGTTGTCCCTCTACATGGTCCCTTTCTCTATTCACTCGTGTAAAAGTTTAGATTCTTTCTTTGCAATGGATGTACAGGATTTGTGAGAATGAGAACAAAAAGGTGAGGTAATTAAAGTGAGATTATATATGGGTAAGCCTTGCATAGCACAAGGAATCATGAGTGGGTTAGAGATGTGTATGTTGGAAATACAAGCGTTCTGACAAGTCAATGGATGGAAATGTGTCAAAGATAAAAGAAATTTATCTGCACTTGATTAGACAGAAATAAATATTAACTCTAATACAAGATAAACTCTTAGGAGTTGTTAAGATATAGAAACAGAAATGACATTGGGAGGGAGGGAGGTGCGAAGAGAGGACCTGCCAAACTCATCGTGTAATTTTTGGTTGCAGATGTGTAGCTGAATTCAGATATTGAATATATGTAATCTTAAGTGTCCAAGTATTAGGATTTGACTGAAAGATTTTTTGATCACATGAAATGTTCTGCTCTAGCTTTTGGAATCAGACAACCAAATATCCTTGCTAATAATGCCCATATTGAAAGACAAACGTCTTCCAGCTGGAAATTGAGTAACATAATTCCTTATCCTTGAAATATAAATGCTGATGTAGCTAGATTAGAATTTCAAATTGTAAGTGGAGGCCGTTCTCTGAATTTTAAATCTAAACAGAAAGTGACAGTAGAAGTTGCTGGGTAACAGTTGCAAATGGACCTGTTCATTACAGTTGGTTCATGAGATATATTTGCAGTTGATGTTTAAAAAGGATTGTGACCTGTCTGGAAAGAATCATTCCCAAAAATCTTAGTTTAGGATAAGAGTTAACGGTAATAGAATTGGTGCATACTCGGATTGGTATTGAGTACAGATCTTGAAATAAGGTTATTGTTGTTTGTTCTGGTTAAGAATTTTTTTTTTTCTGCAACAACTAGCATGTCATGAGTATGTACTGGGTGGCATGATCCAAGACAAATTCAAATATTAGAATATCTCAAGGGGATTTTTGCCCGTTTGAGGGATCTTCTGTGCTCATGCAACAACTATCATCGTAAATATATTTGTCCCATCTGTTTAAGCCGCTTTCATTTGAGTATGTTGTGGGAAAATTACATGTCGCCCCCATTTTTTGAAATTGGCTCAGTCAGCTCCTTACGATGCATATCTTTATTTTTTGTTTGATTTGACCCAAAGATCTCAAAGCAATGTCTGACATGACGAAATTTAAAGCATGTGAGATTATGTAAGTAAAATGGAAATTATAGGTGAGGTTACAATAGGTAGCATATGTATTTTCCCCAAGTTGTGAAATTGAGAATGCGCATGTTATTTTTCAGTAACTCCAAAATTAGATGAAAAGAAATGTTTCAGTATCTTACATCGCTTGTCTGTAGGCTTTCAATGTGTTTTATATCTATGAAATGTCCTTCTGCCTATTGGGATAAGTTTTTGATCTGAACTTTCTAATAAGGTCACAAACCAGCTAATACACAATATTTAGTTTGCTTGTGAGGCTCCTCGTTCATCACTTCCGCATGATATTCTCAGTTTAGTTTGCACGTCAGAGGGGTCTTAACGTATCCTACATCGTTTATCTGTAGGGTTTCAATGTGCTTTATATGAATGTAGTCTCCTTTTATTTATTAATTTAAACTTTTGAGTTGGACTTTCTAACAGAAACTTCTATTAGAGGGGAAATATGTGTCTTGCTAGTTTTACCATTAGTGAAGGTCATATGTATGTATTTGATGTCATGAGCTTTAGAATCTATCTGTTCAGAGGTCAAAAGTGGGATTTTGGGCTGTCGCGACCCGTCCGAAAGTGGACGCGGCTAATGGATTACCGATCGCGGGTCTTGGATCGGCGCGGGGCCTCCCAGGCCCATACCAAATCGCGGCGGGAGTCTTTTTTAGAAGGATTCGACGATAGGAGTCGATCGCTTTCGACCTTCAATGTGGTCGTGGTGGCATGTGTAACTTGTGCATGCATTTGGAGTCGCCACCGATCTTTCTTGGAGGGTAGACCGGAAACCTTACTGACCGAGTGGGAGGAGTCGATCAGTTCTGCGGAACCAGAGATTTTGGGTTCGGGGACTTGGTTACGTCGGTGTCATTACCGACGCCCTTTCGGTACCTAACGCGAGTGATTTTCCTATTTAAGATTTCATGCATAGGCAATTTTAGGTGAGGTAGGCTTGATTCAAGGTTTCATGCAGATTGGAAGACTGTTCCTATCAATCACAATCAATTTAAATGAAAGCGCAATCAAATACGTAAATAAATCACATCAATACGCATTAATTCAAATCAATGGCTTCCTAGTATAGCAATAAGGGCTTAAGTGAGGTATGATTTCAGGTCCGGGGTAAAATGGGAAGGTTTGGAGGCGATTAGCCCGAAGGGCAAAATCGTCAATTTTTGGAAGATTTAAATGCTGAATTACCCAAAATACTCCATGGCCAGTTGATTGTGGCAATTTCCCATTTTCGAGAATTTTTTGAAATATTTTGATTTTTCTATATTTTTTTTTATTGATTTTTGAATTTTTATTATTTTTTTATTATTTTTTTACTTAAAACATTTTAATTAAAATATTTTTTTAACAATATACAACACTCAACCAAATAAGCTAAACATTAGACTGGAATAAATACGTGCAGAAAAATAACTTTGACGCCCGAGTGGAACACACAAAAATATACCTGATTAGACTCCGGTCTTCAATCACCGAACCCCGGCGTTCTCTTGAATCCCGACGGACCGCGAACTTGATATCACGAACAATGGGCCCAAACTCTTAACCAACTTGGCCCACGGGCCTTATTCCAGGCCCAAGAACACAACCCAGCTACTGTGGATATGACCCAAGACGAAATGGGCCACAGCCCAACTCGATGGGCCCAAACAGAATTTGGCCCAAGTCAAAACAGGGCAGACGGGGGAGTTGGTCGGGACGGCCCTTAGCTCCTCCAGGCGGCGAGCGACTGACGAAGGGACGGAGGCGGCCGGTGAAGGTCGATGTGGAGTCGGGGGAAGGGTTGGCGGCAGGTGGCGGTCGGAGCAACGACGGAACGGCGGCAGACAGAGGCGAACAGAAGCTGTTCGCGGCAGAGGCAGGGTACGCCCAAAACAGGGGGAACGGCCTTTGGCTCCTTTCTTGCTCGGCTGAGGCGGAGGTCGACGAGACTGCGGGTGTCAACGGCTGGAAGACGTCGGGGGACGTCTAAAGTGACCACTGGTGGGCGGAGTCGCGAGCTGGAGGCTGCGGAACCGGCGGAGCTTGGCCCCGAACAGAATTAGACCAAAACAGGGGAAGACAGAGGCTCGGCTCCTGGAGGTTGTTTCCGACGACTTTGGGGGACGCTGGTGGTTGTCTGAGGAGGTCAGAGGAGGATGATGACTGTCGGAAGAGTCGTCGGTAGCCTCGAACAGAAGCGAAACAACACAAAACATGGGCGTCGGCAGAACAGGGGAGGCAGGCCAGCTTCTGTTTGGGGTCTGTCCGCGGCTCAACGGCGTCGGAGCTTCGGGTGGCTGATGGTGGAGATCTGTGGGGGTCCGAGGGTCATATTTGTGGTTAGAGATGGGCGGAGGAAGGTGGTGGAAGGACGGAGCTCAACCCGAACAGAACCCGGCGCAAAAACAAGGTATCAAGAACAAAGTTTTGATTTGGGGGGGTCTCCGGCGATGCCATGGCGGTTGCAAGCGGCACGGGGCAGTCGAAGGAGGTTGAGGGCAGTTGGAGGGATGGTATGGTAGCGGTGGTTGTAGCTGAGAGGTGTCGGAGAGGGCTGGGCAAAAACAGACCCGAAACCGGCGCAAAACAGAGCAACCAGCTCCGGGTGGCTGTTCTGGCGATTCCGGCGATGACGGCGGTGCTAAGGGGAGGTGACGGACTGAGGAAGATACGGTGGAGGGCCGGTGATGGAAAGAAGCAACAAAAACCCCCTTGGGTCTGGACGTGCGCGTCGTCAAAAAAAGAAGAAGAAGAAGAAGAAGCCGTTCAGCCTCGGAGGAAGGGGGAGCGTCCTTCGGTCAACAGCCAGAGGGAAAAAGGGGAAGAGAGAGAGAGAGAAAGGTGAGGGAGCGTGTGTGTGGGGAAAATAAAATAATAAAATAATAATATTAAATAAAATAACGTGAAATAAAATAGTACAAATAAAAGCCAAGACAACATCATTGGTCAAATATCCCTCTTTTTTTTTGTAATAATTCTTTTTTTTTTCGAAAATATTAAAAAAAATGAAAATTATGAAAATTATTTTTTTGGTCAAAATGGTTCATTTAGCTTGGCCAAGGTCACCGAAATTGATTTTTTTGATTTTTCAACTTTTTATAGATTTTCTATGAATTTAAAATAATAATAATAATAATAATAATAATAATAATAAATGAAAGAAAAGTTGATCAAAATTTAGGTGTCAACATGGGCCCAGTCAAAACAAGAAATACAACTAGACGGAGTTGATTGATATAAAGTGAATATAGGGAGTAACTGAGACAGCCTTGGACTATAGGAGCAAGATGTACTCCCCTTATTATCGCAATAGCCATATTCTTGGACATATCAATGCCAATAAATTTTTTAAAGGAGTTCAGATCCATCTGCTTGCATTTTTTAAAGAACCTATCATAAGTCATAGCATGTTCCATTATGTTTTTTTTTGCAAATCTATCCATTGTCAAATTTAAAAGATTTGGCATCCATTTTCAATGAGCTCTGTCCCATATAGTGAGTTTGAAGGAAGAGAGAGAGAGAGAGAGAGAGAGAGAGAGAGAGAGAGAGAGAGAGAGAGAGAGAGAGAGAGAGAGAGAGAGAGAGAGAGAGAGGGGGTGGGGGGGGACATGTTTTTGGTTTGATAAGGCTAAATTTGTTTAGTTTGTCTAAGAGATGTTACCAGGAGGTTGAGAGTTTATACAGTCTGTAAGTTCTCCCATCTGTGAAGTGTTCAAACTCTAAACACTTTATCTGGAACTCATTATGATGTGATCGTGTCGTATGAATAAAGTAGTAGCAGGTTGAATAGGAATATGGGATTTCAAATAATATTCAATCAATCAGCGAGTTTCTTTGTTGCTATGCTCTGGAATCAACTTAGAAACTGATGTAGCTTGGGCAAGATTTCCTGCTATTTATTGCAGCAGAGGAAGAGGCAACACATGGCACAGAGAATTTCAATATTTAATGTCTTTGAGGAGTGTTTTTCAGCTTCTTGTGAGATCAGAAATCATCTTGTGTGTTAGAGCTTGTTTGTGCTTGGAGGATTTTAGCCCCAAAATTTTGCCTAATTTCTTGATTTTGTTACTTATTGATTGGCATCAAAGCGAAAAGTTGCTCCTCTAACTTTTGGCTTTTGGGTGAAAATTTATTGAAAGTTCTAAAATTTCCATTTAAAGGGCGACCTGTGTTATTTAACATGTTTTTGTCTATAAATTTACTATTTTTTAAGTAGAAGCTAATAATTGACAGAAACTTGCACGTTCCAAATTTAATACTAGTCAAAGCTAAAATTCAGAGAACATGCCTAAAGCCTATGCCGTTGCCTGGAGCCTATGTCAACATACTCCTAATTTCCCTCTACATGCTCCATACTACCCCTCCCGAGACATGGATTTTGAGTTTCCTGAAGATGCTCTAATCCTTCCATGCAAAATGTTACATCATGCTGACGCTGGAATGACATAAACATCAATAAATCCCCTTCAGGCATCAGTTATTATAGGGCTGTTTCGTTTCAGAGAAAGGGATTACGATACATTAACCAAAGGATTACAAGGGTATAAGGATATATAAAAGTTTCTCGACAGCAAATGACTATGCTACCCTTATCCTTAACACTCCCCCCTCAAGTTGGGATGTAAATATCAAATAATCCCAACTTGTTACATAAAATACTCCCTCTACTCCCCCTTAGAGATTTAGTAAAGACATCAGCAAGCTGATTCTCCATCCTCGCATATTGAAGAATAATCTCCCATTTCTGAACTTTCTCTCGTACAAAGTAACAGTCAACCTCAATGTGTTTAATTCGCTTATGAAAGACAGAATTATTTGTAATGTGAATAGCTGATTGAATATCACAATATAATATCGATGGATCTAATGTTGGCAAACCAATTTCTAGTAATAACATCCTCATCCAGAGCAATTAACAAATCACATGTGCCATAGCTCTATATTTTGCTTCAACACTTGTTGCTTCTTACTTTTCCAGGCTACTAAATTACCTCTAAGGAACACACAATAACTCGATGTAGATCTCCTATCAGTAGGAAATCCAGCCTAGTACGCATCAGAGAAACCTATAGTGTGCAAATGTCTGTAATTCTTGAAAAGTAGCTCTTTACCTGGTGCTCCCTTCAAGTACTTGATAATTCTAAGTGCAACATCCCAGTGAGTAGTACAGGGAGAACTCATGAACTGATTAACTACACTGACAATAAATGATATGTCAGGCCTTGTGACGATAAGATAGTTCGACTTTCCCACTAATCTTCTATACTGCCCTGGATCATGCAACAATTCTCCATGTTCTGCATCAAGCTTCACATTGGGTTCTATAGAAGTATCTACTGGCTTTACTCCAAGAATTCCAACCTCATCAAGAATATCAAGTACATATTTTCGCTGAGATAAATTGATACTTGCATGTGAATATGCAACTTCAATACCAAGAAAATATCGTAGACGTCCCAGATCCTTGGTACTAAATTCTGTGTGCAAAAATTACTCAAGCTAGTGGATACTATTTGAATCACTGCCAATAATGATAATATTGTCCATATATACTGATGGCGATGGGGACTTTGATTGATTGCTTCCCAACCTCATACCTCCATTGGGGGTGTTTTAAATGCACTGCGGAAAAGAGTGTGTGTGGAAGGCACATACTTAACAGAAAAAAGAGTTTTAATTTTTATTATGTTAATTGCTATATCAGAAGAAAGTGATTCAATGATACTTTTGTATGGAGTCCATATGCATATATTGGAACTCCTCCATGCTTTGAATGTGCTTCGGTCGACTTGCACAAACGCTTCGTCTTTCTCTTGAGGATTTGTGTGCCATTTTTCACAGAACAACGGGAGGACGTGATTATAATTAATTTCTTCAGATATTGTAGATTTAATCAAATTTATAACTTTTGATATACGAAATTGGATGAAGAAATTGTTGGATATATTATTAATATAGTCCAGATAATATGTTCACATACAAGCCCAATAGGTAAAGGCATGGTTATTTGGGTCCAAATGGGCTGGAGCCCAAGAGCTTGCACATAACTCTAGGGTTTCCTACGCTGGAGGTAACACTGTTGAGCGTTCCAAACTAGACGTCTCTTGGTGTAATACTTCAAGCAGGCAAAACCCTTTCTACTCACTCAAACCCTAACCTCTAACAATCTTGAAGTATTATCTTCGTGTATCGGATTTGAGCAAACAAGGTATCTACTTGAAGGTCTCGTCGAAGTGAACTTGCAGGTACAAGTTATTTTCGATTTTGACGGTTGGTTTGGCCGGGATCTGAGTTTGAAATTCGGAAGGCCGAAATCTTTGAATCAAGAACCCAGAAAATATAGCCAATTTCAGAGGGTGAGACCACTTGGGTTTCGTTCTACTCGTCGATACGAACGTTTTGAGTGGTCAATCGCGTCGAACGGAGGTCGGACGAAGGAGATACGGCCGCCGGAAGTTTTGCGGTACTGTAGCGTCGCGGTACTGTAGCGATACGATACTGTAGCGCGCGGTACTGTAGCATCGCGGGTACTGTAGCTCGTATATTTCCGCGTATTTTGGGCGTATTTTGGCGAATTTTCAGCAACAAAGGCAGTCCACCTTTAGGTTTTTGGGCGCTCCGGACTCATTTTTGGGGTCTATTTTGGCAAATTCCATTTCTACAGAGCAGTTTGACCAAAGTTAGAAGGGTTATTCGACTTTGTGAACTCCGAGGACATCAAGGTGCACTCTTTCTAGCTCTTTGCTCTTATTGGAATGGCAAAACATAGTTCCTATGATATTATAAAGCTGCAATCATTTGCTGCCACGTCAGCATGTGGGACCGGGCAGAGAGCAAAAATAAACCCAGATCGGACGGTCGTGGTTTAGCCACGTGTCGCGATCCGTGATTTTTGGAAAATAAAAAAAAATGATTTTTAGAAATAATAAATGATTTTCGGATAATAAACAAAATTCGATCCGACGACCGAGACTGTGCCAAGTGGCATTCTGTGGGACGCCTGATCTATTGCAAGATCGAACGCACCAAAGGTGGCCACGTAGCACAGTGATAACCGTCCGATCCATGGATTTTCGGATAAATAAAAAAATTGATTAAAAAATAGAAAAACTCTTCAAAAAATAAAAACGGCGCCGTTTTTGTAGGCCGGCTTTCGACCCTTACGGTCGGGCCGGGCGCCCGAGAGGCGCGGGCCGGGTCCGACCCGGTCCGAAAATAGTTTTATTTAAAATAATAATAATAATAATAATAAATTCAGAAATTCAATAAAAATTTTGAAATTCATAAAAAATTCAGAAAAATTCGAGAAATTCAGAAAAATCCCAAAAAATTCAAGAAGTTAGGAAATGACCACAATCAACTGGCCATGACCTATTTCTGGTCCTCTGAACTCCCAATCTTTTCCAAGATGACGATTTTGCCCTTTTGGCAAATCGTCTTCAAAAAAATTCGAGAAATTCAGAAAAATCCCAAAAAATTCCAGAAGTTAGGAAATGGCCACAATCAACTGGCCATGACCTATTTCTGATCCTCTGAACTCCCAATCTTTTCCAAGATGACGATTTTGCCCTTTTGGCAAATCGTCTTCAAAAAAATTCGAGAAATTCAGAAAAATCCCAAAAAATTCCAGAAGTTAGGAAATGGCCACAATCAACTGGCCATGACCTATTTCTGATCCTCTGAACTCCCAATCTTTTCCAAAATGACGATTTTGCCCTTTTGGCAAATCGTCTTAAAAAAAATTCGAGAAATTCAGAAAAATTCCAGAAGTTAGGAAATGGCCACAATCAACTGGCCATGACCTATTTCTGGTCCTCTGAACTCCCAATCTTTTCCAAAATGACAATTTTGCCCTTTTGGCAAATCGTCTTAAAAAAAAATTCGAGAAATTCGTAAAAATCCCAAAAAATTCCAGAAGCTGGGAAATGGCTACAATCAACTGGCCATGACCTATTTCTGGTCCTCTGAACTCCCAATCTTTTCCAAGATGACGATTGTGCCCATTTGGCAAATCGTCTCCAAAAAAAGTCAAAGAAATTCAGAAAATTCCAAAAAATTCCAGAAGTTAGGAAAGGGCCACACTCAACTGGCCATGACCTACTTTTGGTTTCTGAACTCCCGATCTTTTCCAAATTCTGACGATTTCTCCCTTCGAGCAAATCTTCCCCAAGTCTCCTCAGTCTACCCCTAGTCCTAAATCACACCTTCCTTAAGCCCTTAAGGCTATATTAGGGAGCCGTTGATTTGAATTAATGTGCATTGACGCGGTTCATTTATGCACTTGATTGCGCTTTCCTTATATTGATTGTGATTTGATAAGACTAGTCTTTCAATCTGCATGAAGCCCCTCGAATCAGACTTACCCCACCCAAAAATTGCACTTGCATGAAATTTTAGTTAAGAAAATCACTCGCGTTAGGTACCGAAAGGGCGTTGGTAATTACACCAACGTAACCAAGTCCCCGAACCCAAAATCTCTGGTTCCGAAGAACTGATCGATCTCTCCCAATCGGTTAGTGAGGTTTCCGGTCCACCTTCCAAGAAGGACCGGTGGCGACTCCAAATGCATGCACACATAGCACATGCCACCACGACCACACCAAGGTCGAACGCGATCGACTCTTATCATCGAAAACCACGCGCGTAAAAATTCAACTCTCGTCGCGATTTGGTATGGGCCTGGGAGGGCCCGCGTCGAGAAAGCCCGCGATCCACATTTCAGAGTGGGGGCCCGATTCGATAATCCATTAGCCCGTAATTGAAAAAAATCCGGGTCGCGACAGACTGGCGACTCCGCTGGGGACTAATCCTAGAACCTATGGTTCTAGACCTCAAGTGGACTTAGGCCGCGATTAAAACGTTGAGTGATTTTCTGACATGTTTTCTGCAGGCGCTCTTGAAGGTGAGGTAAGTCCGCTTATGATAGGTGTTAAATATTTTTACAGATTGGAGTGATAAGGGGAGTAGTCTATGATTAACATTGTCTTATGCAGGTTGGGTGTATGAATATATGTTATGTGGATGATTTGAAGCGCTAACTGATATAAATTGCTGTGCATGATTCACCTGCATATTTGAGGATCACGACACTTTTGCACAAAGCGCCCAAACCCAGGCCGCGAAATCACCTTTTTAGGTAGCCATAGATAGGGAATCGATATGCGAGGCTCTAGCGTGGATTTGCGCTTGGGTTGACCATATTTGATCCCGCTCACTATTCAAGTCGATTTTTTTATCCATTTGTTGTGGATTGCGCTTATGCACGAATTTATCGACTCGAATAGTGGGAAGCTGTTAGGTCCATACTTGAGCTATTTTGATTTCTAGAGTCAAGCCCCACTTGTCTCATACGTATGTGTATGGATGGTTGGTATACCTAAAACCAAAATTCATTAGGTATCGCTTGTGGTAAGGTCCTTCCATTTCTATTTAATTTGTCTGCCATCTTTGATTTCGCACAACATGCTGCATTCATTAAATCCGATGGTTGAGTCTAATTCCATTTTATAGTATGGATAGAGTAGAGATGGTCTCTCCAAGTCGGTCCAAGATTCCCGAGATATTCGAGTACGAGCGACGTGCCATTCGTCATCAAGCTACCGAAACATTCAACGGATTCCACTCCTTCCGATTTATCCAAGTGAGAGCACTTACTGGGCAAAACCTTATCCGAGGAACAAACTGTTTCTACACCAAGTCCGCCGAGCAACTCGAACGCGAACATAAATTCGAGTACGAAAGGGAAAGGATGTGGAACATTTATTTGAGGTTAAGGGACATATTCAGCAGGATAAGAGCAAATCCAGCACCCCCTCCAGAAGTTATCGAGATTTCGTCGGACGAAGAAGAGTCTCCCGAAAGTCAGCCACTCCCTTTCAACCTCATAGACGTTTCGTCAGGTGAAGAAGGCGATCCCAGCTAACCGGAGCAAGGACGACAGGCGACATTCTCCGAAGACGTAACTTGGGGCATCTCATTAGGTTCTCTAGGGTCGCATTCCGACTGTCTCGTTTTTATTTATCTATTCGAGTCCTCGAGTCTGTAAGGAGCGTCCGCCTGTGGAACTCCCTTCTACCTTTGGTACTTAGGTCTTTGAGTCATTTCTAAGCGTCCTGACACTGGAACGCGACACTGGAATTTCTCTCAATCATTCGAATTTTTCAGTTCAATTACATGCCTCATACAGATGAAATTTTCGTTAGGACTCACACTTGATGTGTTTAAACGCAAGTACGAGAATCTAATCCTCATTTCATGGTGCGCGAGGCATGAAATTGAACTGGCCCACGTGATGCATAAGCATATCATCTGCATAGCATCGTCATTCCCGTCCAACTCATTATACTCTCTAATAGAGCTTGGGTTGGGACCCTCATTTGATATCCTCTTTAATCGGACGAGGGAACTTAACCCTCGCCACATCAAGAGGAAATAACGAGTTGAACGAGTCTCGTGACTTAATAGTCCATGATAATTAATTTGGAGCATATCATCAGCATCATTCAAATGATTAGACTAAATACCGATTCTTAGGATAAGATGGTGATGGTCCCTCGCACCGAAGTAGAGAAGCAGCTGGAGCCGTACCTACACGATCGTAAGGTGGTAGCGCCCCAGTCATATACCAGGTTCCAATTGATCCGCTTCATCCATGGAAGGGAACTCACCGGGCGTAATTTGGGGCATCCTGACGATTGCCACACCTATCGCCATATGGATCAAATCATGCGCCAACGTAAGGTGATCGAAAACCCGGAAATCCTACTCCAGCGAAGGAGTGAGCAAGATGAGATTCGCGAGTCTTTCAAGGAAAAGAGGAGACAGCTTCGCAACCTTGCAGCTAGGAAAAGGTACGCCCGCCGAAAGGAAGAACGTCTCGCTAAGATGAACAGGCCGATGGAGGCTCCGTGGGAAAAGAAGCGACGCCCCGCCATCAAGACCAAGCCGAAGCGCATCACCTCGAAGAAACCTAAAGTCATGCAAGCTAATGAGACACTACCCCCTGATATGGAAGACTCTAGCATGGAATGACAAGTTTGTCCATGATAGTCAACCCAAGGGTTTCTGCTAGATAGTTCTAGTCACATTCCACTATACTCTATCTTAGACTATATGGACTTCCCATCTTTCGGGAACCTTCTACCATCCATTTCCTTAGACTCAGTTGTACTAGGCATCCTTTACTGTATCCACTTCACAGTACTTTTCTTTGTTGGTTTAGTGGAATGTGACATCGGTATTTCCTCTAATCATTTGATTGCCCACAAGCAACTTTTCATCTTTTTAATTGAAATTTAGGTTAGAACTCCCTTCTGACACTTCCAAATCAAGTAAGGGAATCTGACCCTTATTACACCAAAAGAAAATGTCAAGATGAAATGGGTCATGCATGTTCCATCACATTTGCATTACGCATCACTCGTAATCCATGGTGATTATCAAAGGTCATCCGTGTTTTCTGAATTCAAGAGGAGATTAGATATTCGAATTGTTCTCGATAAATAATTTCAATTTGGATGTCCTACCTCCCACCGAATTTAGGACACATTGGAATTGCACTTTTATCTTCTTGGACATTCCACAGATTTTTCTTGGAATTTGTCGAGAGTAATAACCATGAATTACACTCCTTCTAATTGTATGTTTTCGTTTGAAAAACATTGATAAAGAACTTTTCACACGAGGCTTGTGTTAAAGTTCTTATCTTCGTTAATCACAAGAAAGCATAAAATTGAAAGGATTTATGCTTTACTTCCCTTGCTAACATAGTTCTGTAATTTAAAACAGATAATTTCCAGAAGCAAAATCCAAATAGCTGCGTGGAGACTCAGTCACAAGTTAAGATGGACCAGGATGACGTGGAGAAACGCTTGACCACTCTAGAGAGCCAGATGACTCAGGTGATTGCAATGATGACAGAGATGAAGGCACCCATAGTCACCATACAAGGGGCATCCCCGACGGACTCCAATCTTGACCCGACCGTCCGACCAGTTTCGTCTAAAAAATCGGACATTGATCAAGCCGTAGGAGCAGAGCTCTTCTTCGAGAGCAAACCTGTGATGGCTGATCTGGAAAAATAGCACAAAGGAAAGCTTGGTATTATTGAGGAAGATGCATTGACTGAAGAGAATCTGTTCGTCGCATACTTGATTCGAGAGAAAGACTCTAGCCACCAGAAGAGCGTTGAAGGTCACGCGAACCCAATCAACGTCAAAACCCGTCCATGCATCGCCTCTCCTACATCCCTTAAAAAGAGGATGCCTGAGGTTCTACAAAGGCTGGAATTTGCCAAGAGATATGATGGCATTGGCTGCCCGAGAACTTACATCTTTTGCTATTTGGAAGCAATGGCTGATTACGACCGGGATGATTCACTTCTTGTCCAAAATTTTCGGCATAGCTTGGTTGGTCCCGCGTTAGGATGGTTTACAGCGCTTGACGTCAAGGGTATCCAAAAATGGGACGATCTGGCCAATCAGTTTCTCCAGCAATACGGTTCCAACAGGAATGCCACCCCTACCAGAATGGAACTGGTGCGTACGAAGCAAAGGAGAAATGAAAGCTTTAAATCATTCGCACAAAGGTGAAGAGCGAAAGCGGCCCGAGTCCAACCTCCGCTGGACGAAGATGAGTTAATAGAGCACTATCTGAAAGCTCTCCCCTATGATTCCTTTAATCGGTTGAGTACGACTCATTACCAATCATTTTCACAACTTGTGCACGCGGGTGAAAGGATGGAATGGGCTAAGCGCGATAGTATAATCAGAAACAAAGAAAGTCGCGGAGAGTCTTCTCAAACAAGTAAAGAACTGGTCAGGGAAATGAAGATCGACTATCGAGGAATGACGTTCGCAAGTCAAACTTCTGAACACATGTCAAGACATCAGTCACCTGATTTCATTCCTCACCAGAGACAACCAGCGCCCAAGATAGAGAAATCTGGCCAGTCAAGCAAGAGAGGTCCCCCATTTTTTTACACCACTCCCACTCCCTATGTCAGAACTGCTCCATAGGTTTTTGGAGGAAAGGTTGGTAGCCAAAAAACCACCGAGGGCGAAACCGCCAAGGTTCCTGGGGTTCGACATGAACCAAACTTGTGTATACCATATGGGTGAGAGGGGACATAATGTCGACAATTGTCGAGCACTACAGTATGATGTGCAAGCTCTCATCGACAACAATTTGTTAGTGTTCGATAGGGCAGGACTCAACGTCCGGCCAGACCTTTTGCCGGATCGCGAAATCAGTGATGTATCCGAGGATGGACCAGAAGGCGATCTAAGGCTTATCACCAAAGGACCCGAATTACATGAGGTACCAGCCTTATCTTCTCAAAAATCAGAGAAGGGTACCACCTCGATGGGGCAAAAAGAACCATGCTTGGCCGAGATGGGTAATATGAGCATCATCAGTAGAGTTGAGGACCCCGCTTTTACAGCATCCTTCGCGAAGTTTAATTTAACCTCTGAAGGATATGCGATGGAGACTATGAGGGAAGAGTCATGGGAGGTCCCTGCTGGGTATTCATTGAGCCTCAAGGATATTGAAGAGATCGAGGAATTAGAAGAGTACGAGGAACGTCTGGAAGAAGCGCCCCGAGAGGACAGAAAGTTCATCTGGGATGCCAACAAAGGGGGCGAGACGCCACTTAGAAGGCATCGTCCGGTATGTGAGGCCAATGGGATAGTCACACCAAGCTCATGGAAACAAGAGGACCCGTCAGCACCAACTTCCATTCGGGGAAATGCCTCTTGCGGAACATCAAGAGTTTGCGAGCCCAAGAAGAAATCGCTCATGCAGTTTACATCACTTCCAATGCCACTATTAAAATTGCTCCCAATACTCTTGGAAAAAGGGATGGTGACCAAGGAGTTGTCGAGGTATAATCCTCCCTTATTCAAAGGATATGATGAAGCCAAGTCGTGCGCCTACCATGCAGAGGAGAAAGGGCACAACGCAGACAACTGTGTTCAACTGAAAATCAAGGTGCAGAAGCTCATCGACAATGGCATTTTGGATCTCGAGGAGATAAAGCAAAACAGGCAGCAAGACTCGTCGTTGGATTGCCAAAAACTGGACATGGTGTACGTGGATAACCCTATCGAAGACTATGCCAGCCCAGCTGATCGGACGATCGATGACGGCAGACTACACGGATAAGGGAGTCACTTCCTCCTTTCCATTGTCACTCTTTAGTCTATTCGCATTGTAGTTCATCTGTAGTTCAAGTGCAGTTTCTAAAAAAAACCAAAAAAAAAACACCAAAAAAAAATCAAAATCAAAATCAAAAATAAAAAAAAAATCAAACTGTAACGCCCCGAGTCCCTCCTGGCGCACATCATCGCCTTACAACCAGTTCTTTATCTGTATTATACTCAGGATCTTTGGTATGCACGGTAGGCAATGAAACTTAAATGAACATACAGCAGCGTCATGCAGAACTCCTAGACAATTGAACAACGAGAGGGTTTGAGGGAAGTAAGACACTTAATCAAGTCATAGCATGCCATACGATTCACATTACAACACAAACATAAACTGGGATACAACACTTGGGATCAGGGGAGATGGTTAGCCTAATCAAAAGAGACGACGGGCTAAGGGTCAGGTACTACTCAAAAGTGGAACTCCAAAAGTCATGGATGCCTGGGCTATCTAAGGGTCGAGCTCGCGATCATCATCGGGATCCTCGCGGTGCACTGGGTCATACTCCTCCAGGTCTTCCTCGTCTTCTTCTTCAAACTCTGGCTCTGGATCTGCCTCATCCTCGGGTTCAGACTGATCATGGTAGATGGCCTCTCCGTCAGGGTTGTACTCCTGCTCCAAAGGCTCGTCCTCGGAATCGTCTAGCTCTACGTCATCCTCCCCGGGCTCGGACTCGTCCGTCTCCATGGGGTCTTCAGCATCCGAGGGCCCCACGACGTCGCCATCAATCTCGGGGTTCTGAGACGGTGCCGGCGGAAGATCTGGATCAGGTGCGGTCTCGGAGTCAGTGAGCTCCCCATCAGCAGGGTGTACAATCGAAGGATCCTGCTCGCCAATGACGTCCCACGGCACGTCAAAAGTCCTCAGCGGCCCAACTGTGAGGTCGTCGTCGCGGTAGAACCATGTTGCGAATCTGTCTGCTCTCCAGTCTGCTAAGCCCACATCCATCCAGATGGTACCATACTTCCTAATGTAAGCTTTCCCCTCTCCCACCGGGTACTCCGTGGAATACTGCTCTATCCAGACGGGCACCCCAAAAATCGGCGGCGGCGGCATGCTTAGGGTTTGGGGTCTAAAAATGGGGGTCCCACGACGGGGTGAGATATACTCAATAAGCTAGCCTAACCCTAAGCTAGACCCTTGGGACTTCCAGACACTTCCCAAACACATGCAATGGCCAAACAATCAAACAGCAGACAATGGCATATAATAGCTCATTTAGAAACATATTTAGTCGTGCAATTCACAAATTAGGCTAGGCAGGACTTGTACTTGGGCACTTAGCATATCATCATTTAGCAGATAATCCACGTGTACGATACAATCGAAACTCTCATGGCTTAGCCCGCGTAATAACGCATCAGGCTTAAAAGATCAAGGAACCCGCGTTTAACGCCTCAGGTTTCCGATGCCATTTCTCATGACCCGCGTTTAACGCCTCAGGTCCATACCGCGTTTAACACATCAGGATGCCTCATGTACATATACTTATAATTCCTTTCCATCGACATAATTAAATCAATCGTACGCACTCTCATCAAATTGAGCTCGATTCGACCCCTCGAGCTACCATCCCATATCATGGCAATACGTCGTAAAATTCAACAAATCAAGTCCATGGCAATGTCATGCGGTCGATAACACATCAATTGAGATAAATCAATGCTTTCATAAATGGCCATTCGGCCATGCCACACCATCAATGGCACATCAATCGGTTAAGGCTTATAACTCCCTAATTAATCGCACTAGACCCAAAATTACTAACATAGGGTCACTTAACTCAATTGAACATCTTGAAATTTTCCACGACTAGGGTTCGATCCATAGGTTAAAGTCATTTACTCGACGTGCTCGTACGATTTCCCCAAAACCGAATACCCATAAGCTTCATTTAGGATTCCATCAAGTCAAGTAGATACAATTCAAGCTCTAGCTAGTCCTAGGACACCATGGGGCATTCGGTCCACTCCCTAGGACATCCACCCAATCATTCCATCCATGGTTCCTAACATTCAATCATCAAAACTCACCCATGAAAATTCTAATCACAATATGCAAATTCGGATCCCTAGAGGACCCCACCGAAACAGCCCCCTAAATGTTACAAAATCATCCCCAATTGGTCTTTCCATACACTCAAGGTTCTAGCAAAAGGTTAGGGGAGCTTACAAGGTCTCAAGAGCTAGAGAAGCTCGGCGGCAACGGCGGAGGAGCGGCGCAGGTGGTCTGGTCCGGCGCGGTCAGACCTGGTCCTCAAGAGAAAAACCACCAATAGCCAAGGTAATTTAGTGAACAACACTCCTAACACAAGCTATTGACCCCCCTTAACATGACTATCTAAACACCAAGGGTCACTCACCTCAAGATCTCCTAACTTCTTCAAGAACAGCCCCGATTCGGTTTGGCGACGGCACGGGCGGCTTGCGGGCTTGGACGGCGGTCCTTCGTGGTCCAAGTGGTAGAGGAAGGGGTCTTGGTGGCGGTTCATGGTGGCGGAGCGGCGGCAAGGTGGCGGTGAGCCGCGGTTTGGCCGAGAGAGGAGGAGGAGGCGACGGCGTGAGGGAAGGGAAGAGAGAGCGAACGAGAGAGAGGGAGTGAGAGAGTGAGAGGTCGGCCGAATGGGGGAGGGAGAGAGTGTGTGTGTGGGTGATAAGAAGCAAGGAAAATTTGGAGGGAAAAGTGGTAGTGGGGTGGTTGACATGCAATAGTGCCCATGAGTGACAATGTGTAAGAGGTTTGGTCATGGGGAAAATGTCATTCCATAGTCAAGTCAAGTGGTCAAGTGGTCAAGTGGTCAACCAATAATTCATAAGGTCAAATGACTAAAGGGCCCTCTAATTTTCGGCCAAGGCTAGGGAAGGAAAATGACTATTTTGCCCTTGCTTGGTTTAAGGAGAAAGTGCACTAAACTAAGGGTAAAAGGGTCCCACTTCACTTGGCGGTCCGAATTTCGCTTTTCTAACCTATACGGGACTGTTTCTAACCTTAATAACCCATCGATGAAGCGACGTCCAAATTTACTCCAAAGCGATCTCCGAATGTCCGGCCTCCAATCTCAAAGTCCGATCTATGGCTAAATTCAGTCAATTGTCATTCCAGTGCGTCTCAGACTAACGGGCGGCTCTTAGGAGTTACGCGTATCGACCCGCGACTAATGTCACGTTTTAAGAGTTACTCAAGCCACGGCGGCTTTGGTTGTCATGTGATCACGAGGGTCAATAACTAGTTCCGCAGGTTACGATCGTCAGAGATTGAGTTAGGTTAATTCGCAAATCACGCCATGGTCATACGGAATCACCCGTGAACCAATCGCATGACACTAGCAAATTGTTCTAAAACCATTCTTAGATCGACCTATGGCGGTTCAGAATATTCCCTCGACGATTCTTATGGTCAAAGTACCGACTCGTGGTTAAGCTCTTTGGTCCACGTACTTTAAATCCTATACGGCCATTCCCCATTGGTTAGTCGACTCGAGAGTGATCAGTTCTGAGCGATATTAACTGGAATACATCGATAGACATTCATTCACTGATAAGTTTCGAGATAGGGTCAGAATTCAGGATGTCACACAAACCATTTTCATGCATATTTAGAATGTTTTGGGAGTCATCTGACACGTGCATTGTAACATGCATCTGGTATCCAGGATCCCAATAAGGAACATTTTGGATAAAAAGAAATGGATTTTCGAAAGGAAATGTTTAAAAACCGTCAAAAGGAGTATCTCAAACGACGAGAGGCAACCCGTGCCCAAACACGTCCCTACACACACTTGAGTGATAAGTGAAGTGAGAATTAGAATAGGAGCCGTGTTCGAAGATGTAGGGATCATTCGCAGTGAATACCTAGATTGGAAAGACGAAGGGCATTCTTTTCTCCATCATAAACACCGCAGGTTATCCATTGTTAGACTCTTTTGAGCGGAGGTTTCATTTCTATAACCCTGTCAAGAACCACCCCACAACGGGGCCAATCAGAAGGAATTCCAGCGGCGGTATGAGGTAAATGGTTTGAAATCTTCTTGCTCGAACCAACATCAATCTTCGGGTGTTTCTTTACATTCAAACTCGTACTGTGATTCAAGTGCCTTAGGACGACGAAAAGCGGTCGCTTCTCTATCCTATAAACACCCTTCCTTTGCGCAGCCCCATTGAACCTGCATATCCGTTTCGTAAACCCCGTTGGTGATCATTGTTCATTCCAAGATGAAGACGGCGCCACCTCAAATCGGGAGAACTTAAAAGGATTGGGTCTATAGGAAAGTCCTAAATTAATTCTTCAGTGTGCTAGGATTTTGTTTGCATGTGTGTCTGGCATAATCTACAAAAAAATCTTGTCCAAAAAAAGAGAAGAAAAGAAAAGGCACGATTAAAAAAAAAAAAAAACGGTGAGCTTCAGATTTCTACACCCCAGGAGCATAATGATGAGCCCTCAGATCCCACAACCACATCATCCGACAGGTGAGCTTCAGGTAAACTTCTCCCTTCCCAGCCTGTGTTTAAGTTGTCAAGGCAAACCGGGGATTAATTTGAGCTTTCATTGAAGGACTTCCCAGAGTCCGATGTCATGGCATTTTTCCTTTCCCAATTGAGTCGATTAGGACTCAGGTGTCATCTTGTCTTTGAGAGCAACCTCTGACGAGTTCACTCTCAAAGAGGGGCAGCTGTTGACACCTGATTTTTAATCATCTTTTATTTTTTATTTTACTTTAAAATTGATTAAAAATAGCAAAAAAAGTTATAAAATTACAAAATTAACTTTGGAAGCCTTGGCCTAGCCTTAGGAACCAATTTTGAACAAAAAATAATTTTTAATATTTTTAATATTTTTTTGAATTTATTTAATTATAAAAAATATCCAAAAAAAAAATACCATTCGTGGTCAGAAAAATGCACAAAAATAGTCAATAATATTATTTTAATTCCCTTTTCGTAAGGGTTTTTATAAATCTCAAAAATTTGACTTGGGCCATTATGTTCCTTCACAAACATGCACCCGAATCAACCATAAAAATTCCTTTTTGAACATTTTAATTTTCAATTTCCGCTCCCAATAAGCCATGACATTTAAATCTAGAGCCTCGAAGTGAAATTGTGTCGATTTACCCTTCAATTTGGTCAATTTTGACAAAAGGGCCTAATTGCACAAATTTCCTTGCAATTTAATCCCCGGCTTTGCTTTTCCTAAAATTAAATCTTTGCTAGGGTCACCCATGAGAATTAAACATTCCTACCCTATATATTTCACCATGCCGAATCCAGTGGTGGCCTCGATTTGGGTGTTGACACCTGATTTTTTATCAGTCTTTCATAGTTTATTTTTTAAAAATTCATAAAAAATATATAAAAAGTTAAAAAATTAAAAAATCATCTTTGGTAGCCTTGACCAAGCTAAAGGAACCATTTTTGACAAAAAATAATTTTTCAATTTTTTAATATTTTCCAAAAATAGAAAAATACATGAAAAATGAAGAAAAACAGCATTCGATGTCGTAAAAATATAGAAAAATAGTCAATATTTTTATTTTTATTTTCTTTTCATTTTGAACTCATAAATAGTCAAAATTCAAGTTCAATTGCATGTGTTTCTTCACGACGCATAGAGTTGAATTTGGCAAAAAAAATATCATTCGAGTCTTTTAATTTGTAAATTTCTACATCTTTTTTAGTCTTGATGTCCAATTAGATCGACCACCATCTACAATAAATGCCCCTTGCTGAATATTTTCGTTTTTGTTTCACATGATTTCATGGTGTAAAACGCCGAGTGAATTCCCAAATATAATCGGGTCGGCATGAGCTCGATAGCTCGTCCAAGACCAAACCAGGGCACGGCGAACCCCATGTGAGTACTCTCGAACTCCTGCGATGCTTCCTAATGCTTTTCTTAGGTTAGATCGAGTGTAGAACGGCCAGGACAGCTAAATCATTCTTGAACTGTGATTGATAAATAGGGCATTACTAGGAATGCCATGTGATTTATTTGCATATCTAGATTCCTTGAGTTGCGCATTTTGTTACTGATTGTGATTGCTAGGAAAATCACTCCTATCTTCATGAATTTCTAGATTTAGGGTTCATACCTTACTCATCCGCATGAATCTCAGGCTAGAAAATTCAGTCAACTTAGGTACCGAAAGGGCGTCAACTCTGACGGTTGGCGTAACTAAGTCCCCGAAACCATTTCTCTGGTTCTCGCAGAATTGAATAGAAACTCCCAACTATTCGATTGGGTGGTCCAATCATACCCTAAAAAAATGATTGGTGGCGACTCCATGGCATGCACACTTAGCACATGTCACTAGACCACACTGAAAGTCGATCACGCATACCTCCGTTGCGATTTGGGTAATGGGCCTTGGGAGAGGCCCGCGTCCGACCAGACAGGACGGCCCATTAGCCCTCGAGAGCCCGACAACCTCAAGAGGGTCGCGACATTGGGTCAATTCGGTCATTTGGGCTTTCAATTTGACAAAAATCAATTTCGGATCCAATGCGAAAATTTGGGTTTTCATTAAATTCCAAGCCAAAAATTCATGAAAACACCCATGTTACACGAAAATCATGCTGGGAAACCCAATTTTGACTTCAATTTCACAAGAAATGGTCGAATTGGGGCCTGATTTGATGAAATCGTCGAAACCGGGTCCGCCGGATCGGACCCGACCCGACCCAATAGATCCGGGTCTGCCATGCACCAGCACTCACGCGCGTTTCCCTTCTCTCTTTCGTTCACCTTCGCGCGATGTCGCCTTGGCAAAGAAAGATCCAGAACGTTCCTCCATTTTTGTCGCCTACTACACAAGATGAGGTGAGTGAGCTGGCAAAGGGAGGAGGACGGTTAGAGGAGGTCAAAAAAAAAGGGACGGTACGTGAGGGAATCGCAGGGAGGAGGAAGAGAGAGAGAGTGTGGCGAAAACAGAAAAGGGAAGGGAGCCGAGAGAGAGATACGGGCAGAGAGAGAGAGAGAGAGAGAGAGAGAAAAAGGGAGAGAGAGGTGACCGGAGCTCAATAGCCCACGAAACAGAGCAACTCGGGGCCGGGAAAGAGAGAGAGGAGAGAGCGGGTTTGGAGAGAAACCGAGGTTTGAATGAGCATTCGGAGGCTTCTAGGCACATGACCCGTCATCCCCGAACCCACCATCGTCGTCGACCAGTTCGGAGAAGGTCAGTTTTCCCTACTCTACTTCCTCTGTTTTTCTGCGGCGAGTGTTCTGTGGGTTCGGCTCGGTTTGGTTATCGACCAAAACGAGCCGAACCGAATGCATGTCATCGTTCTTTGTAGTGTTCTTAGTGATGTTTGAACGTTTCATTGTCTCGGTTTTGTGTGTGGCACCCATGGATCTAGTCTAAATGCTCATACCTCGCATGCCCACCATGTGTTCGATTAAATGTCAAACTGATCATTTCATTACTAGCTCTCGGTTGCGCCTTCCCCAACCATATATCGCGCGAACCCCATGATAAATCTTACCTAGACCCGACTCTAAGCATCACTTGCTTTCTGTTTTGCATCGGTGTGCAATAAAAATGTCGTCTCGGTACCTCGCCGGACTCGGTTCGGACCGAGAGTTCCACGGAAGGGCACAGTCGTTGTCGGGCCTGAAATGGCCTCAGGTAAGCTTCTAAACCTCCCTTGGATGCTATGTGAACGAACGAAACCGAGTTTAAACCAAAAAAAAATTTCTGCAAATGGGCTCGTCGGCGTCGGTTCTGTGGGGGTCCGGTTCGATCGACTCCCGACGTATCCATTGCCTTATTTTGGTCGTATGATGATGCTGGTAGTGTAGGGAGTCGAATGCTGAAAAAAGGAGTAAAAAAATTCGAAGTTTCGGGCCCGGTTTGTGCATTCCGGCGACTTTGCCGGAATAATTACTGTTCCGGCGAGTCGCCGGTCATCTTCTCCGACGGCACTCGATCGGTCAACGGTCAAAAGTGCTGACGTGGCGAGCCACGTCAGCAGCCACGTCAGCATGTGGGACCGGGCCGAGAGCAAAAATAAACCCAGATCGGACGGTCGTGGTTTAGCCACGTGTCGCGATCCGTGATTTTTGGAAAATAAAAAAAATGATTTTTAGAAATAATAAATGATTTTCGGATAATAAACAAAATTCGATCCGACGACCGAGACTGTGCCAAGTGGCATTCTGTGGGACGCCTGATCTATTGCAAGATCGGACGCACCAAAGGTGGCCACGTAGCACAGTGATAACCGTCCGATCCCTGGATTTTCGGATAAATAAAAAAATTGATTAAAAAATAGAAAAACTCTTCAAAAAATAAAAACGGCGCCGTTTTTGTAGGCCGGCTTTCGACCCTTACGGTCAGGCCGGGCGCCCGAGAGGCGCGGGCTGGGTCCGACCCGGTCCGAAAAATAGTTTTATTTATAATAATAATAATAATAATAATAATAATAATAATAATAAATTCAGAAATTCAATAAAATTTTTGAAATTCATAAAAAATTCAGAAAAATTCGAGAAATTCAGAAAAATCCCAAAAAATTCCAAAAGTTAGGAAATGGCCACAATCAACTGGCCATGACCTATTTCTGGTCCTCTGAACTCCCAATCTTTTCCAAGATGACGATTTTGCCCTTTTGGCAAATCGTCTTCAAAAAAATTCGAGAAATTCAGAAAAAT
The DNA here is from genome assembly GCA_021437785.1 of Rhodomyrtus psidioides. Taxonomy (NCBI): domain Eukaryota; kingdom Viridiplantae; phylum Streptophyta; class Magnoliopsida; order Myrtales; family Myrtaceae; genus Rhodomyrtus; species Rhodomyrtus psidioides. The sequence goes on along the minus strand of JAILYB010000059.1, from coordinate 2,641,242 downwards.
CCCAAAAAATTCCAGAAGTTAGGAAATGGCCACAATCAACTGGCCATGACCTATTTCTGGTCCTCTGAACTCCCAATATTTTCCAAAATGACGATTTTGCCATTTTGGCAAATCGTCTTAAAAAAAAATTCGAGAAATTCAGAAAAATCCCAAAAAATTCCAGAAGTTAGGAAATTGCCACAATCAACTGGCCATGACCTATTTCTGGTCCTCTGAACTCCCAATCTTTTCCAAAATGACGATTTTGCCATTTTGGCAAATCGTCTTCAAAAAAAATTCGAGAAATTCAGAAAAATCCCAAAAAATTCCAGAAGTTAGGAAATGGCCACAATCAACTGGCCATAACCTATTTCTGGTCCTCTGAACTCCCAATCTTTTCCAAGATGACGATTGTGCCCTTTTGGCAAATCGTCTCCAAAAAAAGTCAAAGAAATTCAGAAAATTCCAAAAAATTCCAGAAGTTAGGAAAGGGCCACAATCAACTGGCCATTACCTACTTTTGGTTTCTGAACTCCGGATCTTTTCCAAATTCTGACGATTTCGCCCTTCGAGCAAATCGTCCCCAAGTCTCCTCAGTCTACCCCTAGTCCTAAATCACACCTTCCTTAAGCCCTTAAGGCTATATTAGGGAGCCGTTGATTTTAATTAATGTGCATTGACGTGGTTCATTTATGCACTTGATTGCGCTTTCCTTATATTGATTGTGATTTGATAAGACTAGTCTTCCAATCTGCATGAAGCCCCTCGAATCAGACTTACCCCACCCAAAAATTGCACTTGCATGAAATCTTAGTTAAGAAAATCACTCGCGTTAGGTACCGAAAGGGCGTTGGTAATGACACCAACGTAACCAAGTCCCCGAACCCAAAATCTCTGGTTCCAAAGAACTGATAGATCTCTCCCAATCGATTAGTGAGGTTTCCGGTCCACCTTCCAAGAAGGACCGGTAGCGACTCCAAATGCATGCACACATAGCACATGCCACCACGACCACACCAAGGTCGAACGCGATCGACTCTTATCGTTGAAAACCACGCGCGTAAAAATTCAACTCCCGTCGCGATTTGGTATGGGCCTGGGAGGGCCCGCGTCGAGAAAGCCCGCGATCCACATTTCAGAGTGGGGGCCCGATTCGATAATCCATTAGTCCGTAATTGAAAAAAATTCGGGGCGCGACAGGGGCTAAGGTTATAGGCTGTAAATGGGTATTGAAGAAGAAACTGAATAGTGATGGATCAATAGCCAGATACAAAGCACGTTTAGTAGCTAAAGGCTATAAACAGCAGAGTGGAATAGACTATTTTGATGTATATTCACCTGTGTGTCATCTATCAACTATAAGAATTATTCTTGCTTTGGCGTCTATTGAACACTTTGTAGTGCATCAAATGGATGTAAAAACAGCTTTCCTAAATGGAGAGTTAAATGAGGAAATTTACATGGAACAACCGGAAGGTTATGTCATGAAAGGCCTTGACGACAAAGTTTATAAATTGAACAAATCTTTGTATGGTCTTAAACAAGCACCTAAGATGTGGCATCTTAAGTTTGACAAAGTGGTAAAGAGTTATGGCTTCCAGTCTAGTTACTCAGATAAATGCATTTACCATCGTTCTATGTCAATTAAGATAGTCATCATTTGATTGTATGTTGATGACATGTTAATTCTTGGCTCCGATCATTCTGTAGTGAGTGACGTGAAAGCTACTTTAGCTAAGGAATTTGACATGAAAGATCTTGGTATTGCTAATACCATTCTTGGTATGAAAGTAAGCTTTGAAAGGCAAGTCATCTCCCTTAGCCAGGCTCATTATATTGAACAGCTACTTTCTACCTGGGGATACAATGAGTGTAAACCGATTGAGACACCATGTGATAATAATAAAAGACTGAGTCCCAATGAAGGGACCAGCGTGGATCAGTTAAAGTACTCGAAACTAATTGGTAGTCTCATGTATGCTATGAGTTGCACTAGACCTGACATAGCTTTTACAGTTGGCATGCTGAGTCGTTTCACTAGTAATCCTAGTAAAGAGCATTGGGATGCCATCAGTAGGCTAATGAGATACCTTAAAGGTACTAAAGATTATGCTCTATGTTACTCTGGTTTTCCTCCAACTGTGGATGGATATTCTGATGCCTCATGGTGCTCAGAGATTGGAAATAGTAAGTCCACAAGTGGATATGTATTCACGTTGGGTGGAGCTGCTATTACTTGGAAATCCAAAAGACAGACTTGTATTGCATTGTCGTCTATGGAATCAGAACTTTTTGCTTTAGCTTCAGCCGGCGAAGAGGCAGAGTGGATAAAGAATCTGATTATGGATATTCCTTTGACTCGGCTAAATATTAATTCCTTAAGCCTGTTCTGTGATAATCAAGCAGCTGTCCAAGTCGTCAAGAATGCTCTCTTTAATTCAAAGAGAAGACATGTGAGACTGAGACATGCGTTGTTGAATTATCTGAGAGAACAAGGAGTTATCACCTTGATCGATGTGAGATCGAAGGATAACTTGGCCGATGCTCTCACAAAAGGTCTGCCTAAAGATCGATTATTTAAAACAGTGGGGGAAATGGGGTTAAAGACTGTGTAGACAAGTCTTAATTACCATTTACTTACCTTCTAGCTGTGTGTTTTGAATTATCGAATCTTCTTTTGTTGGCCAAAATGATAAGCACAGTTTATGTGTTTCATCGATGTTCATGGTTGCTGATAAATTTGAAAAGGGTGAGTTGTCTCTTTCCAAACTTGATGAAGATGACTTTAACCTAATTCAAAGGTTCTATCTGGGAAGCTTGTGTCATTCCAAACTTGATGATACAATCCAACTAGGTTGGACTATCCTTTTGGTTAAATGATCTCATTCCAAATTTGATGCTAGATTATTTGACTTTAAGGAATTAGTAATTGTGACATTCCAAATTGAAACATAGAAATAGTTGTTTGCATAAGAAGCCTGTTGATCTTGTTCTTAATTGAAACATGATATTACGTGACTAGGTTATTGTAAGTGAGTTAACTATTGGTCGTGTTCTTTGAAACTAGACAATGGTTATTCTCTTATAAATAAACTTAAGTTGATGGCTCTTTGTAAATTAAACTGTTTAGGCCTTGTTCATGATTTATGAAACTGGCTTGATGCTTATGAACATGATATTATGATGCTTTATGACATTAATATATGTTCTTCTCTGCCTGATATTAGGATGCTAAGTTGTTTTAGTAGAACTAGACACTTTTAGTAGACTATTCAAATGATTGAATTCATGATAATATGAAATTCATATTTGACATTCTACATGGAATGGCAGAGATGGAGGAGAGCTTAATAAGCAGGATCTTGATCAGGATGACCTACTTGGTGAATGAATATTTATTATTTAGAGCGTGTGGGGACTTGACAGTTCACCTGCTATTGCCCATTTTGATGGAGTCCATTTACTTGAGACTTACGTTTTGATATCTCTATTTTGTGAACATGATTATGTTAGTTTCTTATATTTGTAAGGCCTTGGACTATTTTGAATGGCCTACTTATACTTGACTATTATGCATATGTTGATTGTGAACAGATTCATAGTAAGGATGATTCACTTATTTTGATTGCAAATGATGATTGAGTTTAATATTTTACTATTAAAACTCTTATATCGATCCGAGTTGATTATCTTGGACATAATGTGGATGATTCATATTTGTTTGAACATTACACTGACAACCGTATTGGATTGTGCTGTATGGTGAACATAGGAGGAGATTGTTGGATATATTATTAATATAGTCCAGATAATATGTTCACATACAAGCCCAATAGGTAAAATCATGGTTATTTGGGTCCAAATGGGCTGGAGCCCAAGAGCTTGCACATAACTCTAGGGTTTCCTACGCTGGAGGTAACACTGTTGAGCGTTCCAAACTAGACGTCTCTTGGTGTAATACTTCAAGCAGGCAAAACCCTTTCTACTCACTCAAACCCTAACCTCCAACAGAAATTTGAAGAATATATAGTAATTCATGCTTCTCTTTATGAAATTTCCGGAAGTTTAGGCTTATATGTTGTTACTTTTTTTTTTTTTTTCGGTAAAGTATATATTGTTACTTTGGTCCTCCTTTTGCCCTAAAGTCAGTAATTTGATAGAGGATCATCAATGTTTTCACCAAATCATATTTTAAATTTTACCTTTTAAGATTTGAGATTTGATTTTTAACTAAAAAAAAATAAGAATTTGGATTTTAAAAAGTTTACATGAAAATCACTTAAAGTAGGAAGTCTATGTAACATTGTTTGATCAAAACAAATCAAATCAAATGAGCTAAAATGATCATGTTGTTTCAACTTTTTCTAATGGTGACTTACTTTGTTGGTATCAATGCATATGAATGATTTTCGAAAGCTCCCCAGAAAAATAAAAATAAAAAATGAAAATCAGATTAGGTATGTGGGGATTTTTTTTTTCTTGAGGGTCAAAATTTTCCTTCTTTTCTTTGACCTTTTCAATTTTCCAGTTCCATGATATACTAGTGAATAAATAATTGTTTTTTGATCTATTTCTCTAAAATGCCTTAGATTTCCAGCATTTGAAAATCGCCTAAAAATTTAGGATCATGCTATTTCCACTCCCCTTTTTTATGTTTTGATTATACTAACCCTTGTGTGGCCCACTACTATAGAAGTGATCCCCTCTTTCTATTATTATTTGATCAACTTTTGTTTTTTATTCTTACGGGTCTCACTTTCCTCCTCCTTTTTCTTTCCATGCTTTGCCGTCTAAGTTCTCCTCTTGCGTGCGTCTCTCTGTTCTACACCTCCCACTTCTCGTCCTCCTCCTTCCATAAACCTCTCATGCATCTACAATCCCCTAATAACTACTTACATTTGCAATTCGCAGCCTCCTCATTCGCTATTGGCAAAAGTTTGTTTGTTTGTTTTTTTTTCCTTTTTTGTTTTCTTGGTCTCAAATCATGCTTATTCTGGTCGCTACGGAGTGTTTATTTGATACATCTTCTTCAGAGTGAATTTGAGTTTTGGGTCGTGGATGCTTGATTTTGTGTTTCACTCCTGCTTTTAGAGCATAGCATGCATCAACAAGCAAATGGTGCATCAATTCTCTGCTGCAATTCATAGTTGCAAGCCTATTGAAGTTTATAAGGCAACGGTATAATGTACATTGATGAAGTTATCAAGCAGAAGGTAGGGAAGAAGTCGAAATTAGTGCGCAGATGCATATTGCTTCCATAAATCATCTATGATGAGATCAAGAAGCAAAAGTTACAATTTGCTCTGTAAACTTGGAGGGAGTTTTTGTAGCTTGTTACGATCAAATGTTTTTGCAGTTGATGGCCTGGTTTAGATTACGATGGAAAAACATGTTTCTATTAGAATTGAAAATCAGGGTTGTTTAAATTGCGAAATAGTTGCTCGGAAATCAAGCTCAACTCTATTCACAACTACAGTCTAGGTCTAACAGCGACAACTGAAGCACATCATTGTAGCAGTGTGATCCAAGAAACTAATTTGTGAAAACACAATTTTTATTTCAAAACTTAGACACGACACTGAAAACTGCAATCAAATTAAATCACTAATTCGGGGATCCTGCTTCATATATCACTTAAAAAGAACACAACTTACCTATAGCCCTCGACTTTTAGGCCTACAGAAGGCAGAGACGCATTTTCTTTCTCTTTCCTCTACACTCTCTCGGATGCAAGAAGAGGAGAGAAAAATATAAAGAAGGGAAGAGAGAGAAGCAGTGCTTCTCAATATTACCTTCCATGGTACAAGCGATCTCAATGCCGGTGGCCCGGTGCCATGGAAAGCGTGAAGGTCGACTCGACGGTGACTATGGAAGAAAGGAGGGAGGAGGAGTGGGAGGCGTAGAAACCAAGAGACGATTTGCCACAGAACGTCAGGAGTGGAAAAAGCCAAAGCGCAACCCAAGTTTTATCATCTCATTCTCCTCTTCCTCTGTACCTTTCTCCTCCCTACTACTGTTCCAATTTCTCCGGGACATTCCCATGTGTTGTGCATCAACATGAAGGGATATTCTCGTAAATTCGGCTCTAAAAAACCCCTTAGGACTCGCCCTCCTCTCAGGTTCAGGTTCAGGTTCAGTTTAGAGCTGCCCATTTCCCAAACAACTGCACCGTTTTGTCCTCTCTCTCTCGCGCCGGATCTCGAGACATGGCCGCCGCCGTCACCGCTTCAACCACCTCCTCCGCCGCCAAAACCTCCGCCCTCTCTTTTCCCTCCAAATTCCAAACTCCCCTTGAACGATTTACCCTCCGCGTCCCTCCCAATCCCGCCAAGCCCCCCACCTCCCTCCTCCGCGTCTCCTCCGGCTCTTCCCCCACTGGCGTTCCCCGAGCCGCCGCCAAAACCACCTCCACGCCACCAACCCCGACCGTAGCCACCCCCGAAACTTTCGTTCCCAGATATGCCCCCGACGAACCTCGCAAAGGCGCCGATGTCCTCGTCGAGGCCCTCGAGCGCCAGGGCGTCTCCACCGTCTTCGCCTACCCAGGCGGCGCCTCCCTGGAGATCCATCAGGCCCTCACCCGGTCTCGCGTCATCAGGAACGTGCTCCCTCGCCACGAGCAGGGAGGCGTTTTTGCTGCTGAGGGATATGCGCGCGCCTCCGGTCTCCCCGGCGTTTGCATCGCCACCTCCGGCCCCGGCGCCACCAATCTGGTCAGTGGACTCGCCGACGCCATGCTAGACAGCATCCCCCTCGTCGCCATCACTGGCCAGGTATCTTTAGGAGTTTTTACTGCTCAATGGTCCGATTTTTAAATTTTCCTTTTTTGTCTCCTCTTGTTCCGGAGGATTTCTCGCGGAGCACAGGAGGCGTATGTATGGAGATATATGTCCTGTAGACCAGTTATTAGATAGCATTAGGATGATAGATTCTGTTTTTTTCCTGGCTTCATTTGTTGTTCATATGTATCAAATAATCAGTGTTTGAATATACCACTCTGTTCAGTTCCTCTCTCGTTCTCTGATGCACCATTGCGTTATGGATGAGTGTGTACGTGAATGTGTTTGTAGGTGCCGCGAAGAATGATTGGAACGGATGCATTTCAAGAGACTCCAATTGTTGAGGTGACGCGGTCTATTACGAAACATAATTACCTTGTCCTTGATGTGGAAGATATTCCTCGAGTTGTGAATGAAGCTTTTTACCTGGCGACTTCGGGGAGACCTGGTCCTGTCCTGATCGATGTACCTAAAGATATACAGCAACAGCTTGTCGTTCCTAATTGGAATGTGCCCATAAGGTTGCCTGGATACATGTCGAGATTGCCCAAGTCGCCTTCGGAGGCCCATTTGGAACAGGTTGTGAGGTTGGTATCGGAGTCAAAGAAACCGGTTTTGTACGTGGGAGGTGGATGTTTGAATTCAAGCGAGGAGTTGAGAAAGTTTGTGGACCTCACGGGGATTCCTGTCGCTAGTACTTTGATGGGGCTTGGGGCGTTCTCGTGCTCACATGAACTGTCCCTTCAAATGCTGGGAATGCATGGAACTGTTTATGCTAATTATGCTATTGATAAATGTGATTTGCTGCTCGCTTTTGGAGTTAGGTTTGATGACCGTGTGACAGGGAAGCTGGAAAGTTTTGCCAGCCGAGCTAAAATCATTCACATCGATATTGATTCGGCAGAGATTGGGAAAAATAAGCAGCCTCATGTGTCAATATGTGCAGATGTGAAGTTGGCATTAAAAGGGATAAATAGCATAATGGACACTAGAAAATCGAAGCTCAAACTTGATTTTTCAGCTTGGAGAATGGAACTTGATGAGCAGAAAATGAATAATCCATTAACTTATAAGACATTTGGGGAAGCTATCCCTCCTCAGTATGCGATTCAAGTTCTCGATGAGCTGACTGATGGAAATGCTATTATAAGCACCGGAGTTGGGCAACACCAAATGTGGGCCGCTCAATTTTACAAGTACAAGAGGCCCCGCCAATGGTTGACATCTGGTGGATTAGGGGCCATGGGCTTTGGATTGCCTGCTGCGGTTGGAGCTGCCGTTGCAAAACCTGATGCTGTTGTGGTGGACATTGATGGAGATGGAAGCTTCATTATGAATGTCCAGGAGTTGGCAACAGTCAGAGTGGAGAATCTTCCTATCAAGATAATGCTGTTGAACAATCAACATCTGGGCATGGTTGTCCAATGGGAGGATCGTTTTTATAAGGCCAATAGGGCTCACACATACTTAGGGAATCCATCTAGAGAGTCTGATGTATTTCCAAATATGTTGAAATTTGCCGAAGCCTGTGGAATACCTGCAGCTCGTGTGACAAAAAAGGCAGATCTTAAAGCAGCTGTCCAAAAGATGTTAGATACTCCTGGGCCATACTTGTTGGATGTCATTGTCCCCCATCAAGAGCATGTTTTGCCCATGATCCCTAGTGGTGGGTCTTTCAAAGATGTGATCACTGAGGGAGATGGACGAACCGCTTATTGAGTCATCTGGGCTAAATATTTTGTAGAGTTATGTGTATTTACATACTTAAGATGATAGGATTTACATAAAACTTGTGTCAGGTTTTGTTTTTCAAGTTATTTGGGAATATCGATGCTTCAGATCTTTATTTGCTTGCCTGGGCCCTTCTCTTCTTTTTTTTTTTGACTTCTTGTAAAGCATGTACTTCACTGTAGCCTTTCTGAGGAAACAATGTTATGCAGTCAGTTTTATCTTAAGCTGTGCTGTCCATTTCCCTGGTGGTTTAGATTTTTTGAACCTTTTAGAATGTGCCTGTGCAAGAAGCAAGAAATATATGGGAAAGATGAACTAATCACATACGTGCTGCGGCTACATTACATTCCTTCATTGTGAACTTACATCAAACTTGACAATTACAGAAGTACTTTTCATGCAGTCAGCAGAGGGTGGCAACATTATTTTGTTCCATTAATGGTTTACGGTTTAGCAAGTCATAAATCAGAGATTCTTTGCCTGCATTCTTCTGTCAATATATGCCATTAAGAGTTCCTAGTGGAGCATTTATTTATTTTACTTAATGTTCATAGTTCATTTCTACATATCGCCGCACCAGATACCTACCTCCCTACAATCTTTTTGCCATTAATGTCCATTATGTTTTCTCCTGTTCCGCCACTAATTCTTAAGATTGGTATCAGGCTTTAATTTTCTTACCGATTTGTAAAGTCAAATGAGGATGTTTTGGTTCTATGAGGTCAACATGCAGACCCTAAAGACTTTTGTGGAACTCACTAAGATGTGATAATGCTGTCTGAATGATAGCTTACCAGGGTTGACTTGGAATGTGAGATTCCATATTCACTTTTGAAAGGAGATGGTTTTGTTTATTTCCTTACTTTGAGATCAACTTCGCTAGTAATGCAACATGCTTGAGCAATGTAACAGCTCCTTAGTGCTGTGGAGAAAGAGACAATGCGGCATAAGCATGGAGTCTGGTTCCTCCTGAATTTTTGTGAGGTAAGAAAGTAAATTTAATGTGTTAGTGCTTGTTTGGGGTTTTCAGGGGATTTTAGCCCCCTCAGTTGCTTCTGCTTTTGTTTTTTCCCTTCTAACTTGACTTGTGGATTTGCATCAAAAGCTAGTCAGAAATTGTCTGTTTAAGTTTGGAGCAAAAATGACAAAGGTTGTCCCTCTAACTTTTGGCTCTTTGGTGAAAATTAAATTGAAAATTTTGAGATTTCCATTTGAAGTTCATATATAGGATAGTAGCATGTTCTTGTGTATTTAGTACTTTATTTAGTAAAAGCTAGAAAGTTATTAGAATTCACAACTTCTAAATTTCGTCAAAGTCAAGATAAGCTAGAAATGAGAAGCCATTGCTAAAGCCAATGCCATATCCAAGAGACTATGTTCTCCAACGAACTGTCGTTTTCCTTCTATGTACTCTAGGCCATTCTTGTTATGCGACGGTAAGATCCACCATGGTTAATTACTGACGAACATGCTGTCATCCTATTGTCAAACCAGGTTGCATTGATAATTTTTATGTTGATTCTGGAAGTTTGCATCATAACTTGGTAGAGAAGAGAGTTCCCTAGAAGGATAGCTTTCACCAGAAATCCGAGCCGGTGCTTCACAAACGGTAGCTGCACTTGGATAGAGAGAATTCTCAGCTTCTGGCCTGCCCCATACCATGCATGGATTATTTGGCTATCTGTTGAAAGTGTCTCCCATCTGGTGGTAGAGAAACATGGAAGATTCTTTATAATAGATCCCGTTTAGTTACTATAGGCTCCATACACATAACTTATTTACTTTTTTATATATGTGGAAATGTAGATCTCTTCTTTCTTACATACCGTGTCCTGTTCAACCAAAAAAAAAAAAAAAAAGGAATACCATGTCCTGTTGACATCTGCTGGGTGTGAAACTAGCCCCCTTAGGGCTGTGCTTAATTTTTCGGCAGGAGTATTAGCTTAACTGTGATCCCTTGATCCGCAGATCCCTCCAATTCTCAGGTGCAGAAGTCACCTTTGATTCTTTATATGTAGCGAATTCCTTTATGTAATGCCCATCTTCTCAATGATGGTTTTTGAGCTGCTTCCCTTGAGAAAGGGATAGCTCTTACCTACCAACATCATGGCATCTTTGTAGCTTGGAGTAAAGAGAACAAGATACTCATTGCTGTACAGTATACGGAATTTCAGAACTTTATTTTGATCTTGAATTCCAGGGATGGAGATGAAACTCCCAGATCTTGTGGTGATGATCTCAAGCAATCTTGATGGTTGTAGCTGGGTGCTATCTGAACCTGGGTGACTGCCTCTGTAAGATGGCAGGGATGTTTCCCTGAAGTCCTCTGCGACTTCCTCTTATCATCAGGAAAGGGTGAAATGGCTCCTTGTTAATGCAAAGAGTGGGTAGATCTATTCGTTCTCCTTCACCAAGTCAATATTATGGATACGGGAAAAGTACACCTCGAGTGCTTTAACTTTCGTACGGTATACACTTAAGTGCATCAACTTTCAAAGTGTTCACTTGAGTGCCTAAATTTTGAAAAACCGTTCACTTGAGTGCCTGGTGGTAACGTGGCCGCCGGAAAAGGTGACGTGGCTGCGAAAATGGTGACGTGGCGCTGGCAAACAGTGTTTTTATTAATATTTAATGTACACGTGGATTTTCTTTGCATTTTTTAGTAGTTTCAGAAATTTTACGCAAAAATAAAGAAAAAAATTAATGAATTTTTTTTTTTTTTAAAGAAGAAGAGAATCCTAGGTTTCTCAGCCTCGCCGGCCACCACTGGCTGGCCCAGAGGCCAAGGTCAGCTCGCCCTGGGCCGGCGAGGCCGCGACGGCCCTCCCCGACGGCCGTCGCGGCCTCAAGTATGGCGGGGGAGGGTGCGAGGCCCTCGTCCAGATCTGGTGAGGGCTCTACACCATCAGTCGCAGCCTCGACAACTGCGATCGAGGGCGCGCGAGGGCTTCGCTCCCTCCATTGCCTCAGCTGAGGTCGCGATGGCCGTCGCGGCCTCGCCGGCCCAGGGCGAGCCGACCCTGGCCCTTGGGCCGGCCGCCACCAAGAAACCTAGGTTTCTCTTTTTTTTTTTCTTTTTTTTTCATTAATTTTTTTTTCTTTTTTCCATTTATTACACGCTAGGAATTAAAAAATAATCGAAAATTACATGAAGGATGACTTGGCCGGAATTAGCACTCAATTGCATACTTTTACTCCGATTAAGCACTTAAGTGAACACTTTGAAAGTTGATGCACTTAAGTGCACGTCGTACGTAAGTTAAAGCACTTGGGGTGTACTTTTCCCTTATGGATTCTTAGCCAGCAGGTACTGTTCAACATATTTCATCTCTGTTGGGGAGGTTGGCCCTGACCATCTAAGGCCTAAACCACAGAGTGTTGATATGGCTTCTGCTACTATGTGGGGGGGAAATATCTTACCTTTGTGACCATAATTCTGGGTCTGCAATCATCTGTGAATGCTTTATGTATAAATCGGGATGGGGACATCTTTAGTCAATCTTCATGTTCATATTTTTTTCAATAAATATTGTGGGCATCACTATTAGGTTAAGATTTGTATAGAGCGAAAATAAAGAATCAAACAGATTTTAGGTTTGAGAACTCACTTTCAATCCAGCATTTGAAATGATCTTTGCATTGTTGTCCCTCTACATGGTCCCTTTCTCTATTCACTCGTGTAAAAGTTTAGATTCTTTCTTTGCAATGGATGTACAGGATTTGTGAGAATGAGAACAAAAAGGTGAGGTAATTAAAGTGAGATTATATATGGGTAAGCCTTGCATAGCACAAGGAATCATGAGTGGGTTAGAGATGTGTATGTTGGAAATACAAGCGTTCTGACAAGTCAATGGATGGAAATGTGTCAAAGATAAAAGAAATTTATCTGCACTTGATTAGACAGAAATAAATATTAACTCTAATACAAGATAAACTCTTAGGAGTTGTTAAGATATAGAAACAGAAATGACATTGGGAGGGAGGGAGGTGCGAAGAGAGGACCTGCCAAACTCATCGTGTAATTTTTGGTTGCAGATGTGTAGCTGAATTCAGATATTGAATATATGTAATCTTAAGTGTCCAAGTATTAGGATTTGACTGAAAGATTTTTTGATCACATGAAATGTTCTGCTCTAGCTTTTGGAATCAGACAACCAAATATCCTTGCTAATAATGCCCATATTGAAAGACAAACGTCTTCCAGCTGGAAATTGAGTAACATAATTCCTTATCCTTGAAATATAAATGCTGATGTAGCTAGATTAGAATTTCAAATTGTAAGTGGAGGCCGTTCTCTGAATTTTAAATCTAAACAGAAAGTGACAGTAGAAGTTGCTGGGTAACAGTTGCAAATGGACCTGTTCATTACAGTTGGTTCATGAGATATATTTGCAGTTGATGTTTAAAAAGGATTGTGACCTGTCTGGAAAGAATCATTCCCAAAAATCTTAGTTTAGGATAAGAGTTAACGGTAATAGAATTGGTGCATACTCGGATTGGTATTGAGTACAGATCTTGAAATAAGGTTATTGTTGTTTGTTCTGGTTAAGAATTTTTTTTTTCTGCAACAACTAGCATGTCATGAGTATGTACTGGGTGGCATGATCCAAGACAAATTCAAATATTAGAATATCTCAAGGGGATTTTTGCCCGTTTGAGGGATCTTCTGTGCTCATGCAACAACTATCATCGTAAATATATTTGTCCCATCTGTTTAAGCCGCTTTCATTTGAGTATGTTGTGGGAAAATTACATGTCGCCCCCATTTTTTGAAATTGGCTCAGTCAGCTCCTTACGATGCATATCTTTATTTTTTGTTTGATTTGACCCAAAGATCTCAAAGCAATGTCTGACATGACGAAATTTAAAGCATGTGAGATTATGTAAGTAAAATGGAAATTATAGGTGAGGTTACAATAGGTAGCATATGTATTTTCCCCAAGTTGTGAAATTGAGAATGCGCATGTTATTTTTCAGTAACTCCAAAATTAGATGAAAAGAAATCTATATTAATTTGGAACTGTTTAAGTATCTTACATCGCTTGTCTGTAGGCTTTCAATGTGTTTTATATCTATGAAATGTCCTTCTGCCTATTGGGATAAGTTTTTGATCTGAACTTTCTAATAAGGTCACAAACCAGCTAATACACAATATTTAGTTTGCTTGTGAGGCTCCTCGTTCATCACTTCCGCATGATATTCTCAGTTTAGTTTGCACGTCAGAGGGGTCTTAACGTATCCTACATCGTTTATCTGTAGGGTTTCAATGTGCTTTATATGAATGTAGTCTCCTTTTATTTATTAATTTAAACTTTTGAGTTGGACTTTCTAACAGAAACTTCTATTAGAGGGGAAATATGTGTCTTGCTAGTTTTACCATTAGTGAAGGTCATATGTATGTATTTGATGTCATGAGCTTTAGAATCTATCTGTTCAGAGGCCAAAAGTGGGATTTTGGGCCCAGTCAAAACAAGAAATACAACTAGACGGAGTTGATTGATATAAAGTGAATATAGGGAGTAACTGAGACAGCCTTGGACTATAGGAGCAAGATGTACTCCCTTTATTATCGCAATAGCCATATTCTTGGACATATCAATGCCAATAAATTTTTTAAAGGAGTTCAGATCCATCTGCTTGCATTTTTTAAAGAACCTATCATAAGTCATAGCATGTTCCATTATGTTTTTTTTTGCAAATCTATCCATTGTCGAATTTAAAAGATTTGGCATCCATTTTCAATGAGCTCTGTCCCATATAGTGAGTTTGAAGGAAAGGAGAGAGAGAGAGAGAGAGAGAGAGAGAGAGAGAGAGAGAGAGAGAGAGAGGGGGGGGGGGGGGGGGGGGTGGTGTGGGGGGGGACATGTTTTTGGTTTGATAAGGCTAAATTTGTTTAGTTTGTCTAAGAGATGTTACCAGGAGGTTGAGAGTTTATACAGTCTGTAAGTTCTCCCATCTGTGAAGTGTTCAAACTCTAAACACTTTATCTGGAACTCATTATGATGTGATCGTGTCGTATGAATAAAGTAGTAGCAGGTTGAATAGGAATATGGGATTTCAAATAATATTCAATCAATCAGCGAGTTTCTTTGTTGCTATGCTCTGGAATCAACTTAGAAACTGATGTAGCTTGGGCAAGATTTCCTGCTATTTATTGCAGCAGAGGAAGAGGCAACACATGGCACAGAGAATTTCAATATTTAATGTCTTTGAGGAGTGTTTTTCAGCTTCTTGTGAGATCAGAAATCATCTTGTGTGTTAGAGCTTGTTTGTGCTTGGAGGATTTTAGCCCCAAAATTTTGCCTAATTTCTTGATTTTGTTACTTATTGATTGGCATCAAAGCGAAAAGTTGCTCCTCTAACTTTTGGCTTTTGGGTGAAAATTTATTGAAAGTTCTAAAATTTCCATTTAAAGGGCGACCTGTGTTGTTTAACATGTTTTTGTCTATAAATTTACTATTTTTTAAGTAGAAGCTAATAATTGACAGAAACTTGGACGTTCCAAATTTAATACTAGTCAAAGCTAAAATTCAGAGAACATGCCTAAAGCCTATGCCGTTGCCTGGAGCCTATGTCAACATACTCCTAATTTCCCTGTACATGCTCCAGACTACCCCTCCCGAGACATGGATTTTGAGTTTCCTGAAGATGCTCTAATCCTTCCATGCAAAATGTTACATCATGCTGACGCTGGAATGACATAAACATCAATAAATCCCCTTCAGGCATCAGTTATTATAGGGCTGTTTCGTTTCAGAGAAAGGGATTACGATACATTAACCAAAGGATTACAAGGGTATAAGGATATATAAAAGTTTCTCGACAGCAAATGACTATGCTACCCTTATCCTTAACACTCCCCCCTCAAGTTGGGATGTAAATATCAAATAATCCCAACTTGTTACATAAAATACTCCCTCTACTCCCCCTTAGAGATTTAGTAAAGACATCAGCAAGCTGATTCTCCGTCCTCGCATATTGAAGAATAATCTCCCATTTCTGAACTTTCTCTCGTACAAAGTAACAGTCAACCTCAATGTGTTTAATTCGCTTATGAAAGACAGAATTATTTGTAATGTAAATAGCTGATTGATTATCACAATATAATATCGATGGATCTAATGTTGGCAAACCAATTTCTAGTAATAACATCCTCATCCAGAGCAATTAACAAATCACATGTGCCATAGCTCTATATTTTGCTTCAACGCTTGTTGCTTCTTACTTTTCCAGGCTACTAAATTACCTCTAAGGAACACACAATAACCCGATGTAGATCTCCTATCAGTAGGAAATCCAGCCTAGTATGCATCAGAGAAACCTATAGTGTGCAAATGTCTGTAATTCTTGAAAAGTAGCTCTTTACCTAGTGCTCCCTTCAAGTACTTGATAATTCTAAGTGCAACATCCCAGTGAGTAGTGCAGGGAGAACTCATGAACTGACTAACTACACTGACAATAAATGATATGTCAGGCCTTGTGACGATAAGATAGTTCGACTTTCCCACTAATCTTCTATACTGCCCTGGATCATGCAACAATTCTCCATGTTCTGCATCAAGCTTCACATTGGGTTCTATAGAAGTATCTACTGGCTTTACTCCAAGAATTCCAACCTCATCAAGAATATCAAGAACATATTTTCGCTGAGATAAATTGATACTTGCATGTGAATATGCAACTTCAATACCAAGAAAATATCGTAGGCGTCCCAGATCCTTGGTACTAAATTCTGTGTGCAAAAATTACTCAAGCTAGTGGATACTATTTGAATCACTGCCAATAATGATAATATCGTCCATATATACTGATGGCGATGGGGACTTTGATTGATTGCTTCCCAACCTCATACCTCCATTGGGGGTGTTTTAAATGCACTGCGGAAAAGAGTGTGTGTGGAAGGCACATACTTAACAGAAAAAAGAGTTTTAATTTTTATTATGTTGATTGCTATATCAGAAGAAAGTGATTCAATGATACTTTTGTATGGAGTCCATATGCATATATTGGGACTCCTCCTTGCTTTGAATGTGCTTCGGTCGACTTGCACAAACGCTTCGTCTTTCTCCTGAGGATTTGTGTGCCATTTTTCACAGAACAACGGGAGGACGTGATTATAATTAATTTCTTCAGATACTGTAGATTTAATCAAATTTATAAATTTTGATATACGAAATTGGATGAAGAAATTGTTGGATATATTATTAATATAGTCCAGATAATATGTTCACATACAAGCCCAATAGGTAAAAGCATGGTTATTTGGGTCCAAATGGGCTGGAGCCCAAGAGCTTGCACATAACTCTAGGGTTTCCTACGCTGGAGGTAACACTGTTGAGCGTTCCAAACTAGACGTCTCTTGGTGTAATACTTCAAGCAGGCAAAACTCTTTCTACTCACTCAAACCCTAACCTCCAACAATCTTGAAGTATTATCTTCGTGTATCAGATTTGAGCAAGCAAGGTGTCTACTTGAAGGTCTCGTCGAGGTGAACTTGCAGGTACAAGTTATTTTCGATTTTGACGGTTGGTTTGGCCGGGATCTGAGTTTGAAATTCGGATGGCCGAAATCTTTGAATCAAGAACCCAGAAAATATAGCCAATTTCAGAGGGTGAGACCACTTGGGTTTCGTTCTACTCGTCGATACGAACGTTTTGAGTGGTCAATCGCGTCGAACGGAGATCGGACGAAGGAGATACGACCGCCGGAAGTTTTGCGGTACTGTAGCGTCGCGGTACTGTAGCGATACAGGTACTGTAGCATCGCGGTACTGTAGCTCCATATATTTCCGCGTATTTTCACGTATTTTGGGCGTATTTTGGCGAATTTTCAGCAACAAAGGCAGTCCATCATAAGGTTTTTGGGCGCTCCGGACTCATTTTTGGGGTCTATTTTGGCAAATTCCATTTCTACAGAGCAGTTTGACCAAAGTTAGAAGGGTTATTCGACTTTGTGAACTCCGAGGATATCAAGGTGCACTCTTTCTAACTCTTTGCTCTGATTGGAATGGCAAAACATAGTTCCTATGATATTATAAAGCTGCAATCATTTAATGTGACTGAATTTCATGGTTGGAAATTGCACGTTCAATTTGGCATGAAAGAACGTGAAATATTCTATACTGTATTAAGTGATTTTGCATCTACCACTGAAGATGTGGATGAATATCAATGGAACAAAGATGAAGATTTTTGTAGAGATTACTTGTTGACATCTCTAAATCCTCGCCTAGCTATGACGTATAGTGAGTGTAAGACGGCGAAAGAGATATGGGATCACTTAAACGCTCAGTTCCAAAAACAAGAGGGGTTCTCTAAAACTCTCTTAGCAGAGAAGTTCTTTGACTTTAAATTCAATATGAATTCGAGTATCACCTCTCAGTTGATTGAACTTGAGAACATGAGGAACAAGCTGAAAGAGGATAACTCTGATATGTCTGATAATCTCTTTGTTGGACTTGTGTTGAGTAAGCTACCTGCTGAATGGAGTTTTTTTAAGACTGAAATGCATAGACAGAAAGAACAGATGGGACTGGATGAATTAAAGAGGTATATTCACATTGAGGATCAAAATATTACCAGGAAAAGTTTGGAACAAGTAGGTCAACAAAAGTCAGTTGCCAACTTTGTTTCACATTCCAATAGACCTCAGGAAAATCCAAATCACCAAAAGGTAAATCATCTTCTCAGTTAGAGGTTAAAAAGACTATCTCCAAAAGGAAGAAGAAGGGCAAGTGCCATAACTGTGGAAAGTGGGGTCACTGGGCTGCAGAGTGTAAGCTACCAAAGAAGCCAAAGAGCGACACACCACAAAAATGAGGCTAATATGTTAGTTAATGAGTCTGAGCCTCAAGCCTTCATTGGAATGATGAAGAATGAAAAGGTCAGTGTCTCTTCTGAGTGGTGGTTGGATAGTGGCGCTACTTGTCATGCTGCAAATGACAAGAACTTACTTACTGATGTCACAGAAGTGAAAGACACCGTGGAAAATTGCAATGGTGGTGAGACAGAGGTGACTCATGCTGGAACTGCAAATTTGGTGCTTTCTTCAGGTAAATTACTAACTCTGAAACATGTTAGAGCAGTACCTTTACTGAAAAAGAATTTGATTTCTATGAGTTTACTTGATAAAGCTGGTATGTCCTTTTCAACTATGAATGGTAGAGTAACTTTATCAGTTAACTCATGTTATTTCAGTTGTGCGTTCATGGTTAATGGTATGTATAGGTTGAGTTTAGATACTGATAGCATAAATTATGTGAGCTCTACTTTGATTGATCCAAAGTTGTTACACAACAGACTTGGACATGTGAACTACAGGAAAATGCAACATCTAGCTAAAACTCACAACATTCCATTGGATACTTCTATTCGATTTGACAAATGTGAAGTGTGTGCACAGGCTAAGATCACTAGAAAACCTTTTAAGTCGGTTTCTAAAAGCACACAACTTCTTGAGCTAATACATTCTGACCTTTGCGACTTTAGAAATTACATTGCTAGAGGTGGTCGGAAGTATTTAATAACATTCATAGACGATTTTTCTAGATATTGTCATGTTTATTTATTGAAATCGAAAGATGAGGCTTTTGAAAAGTTTAAGATTTTCAAGTCTAGAGTAGAAAATCAACTCAACTTGAAAATTAAGAGATTTAGGAGTGATAGAGGAGGTGAATATACAATGACAGGGTTCAAGGAATTTTGTGCTTCAGAGGGGATAATACTTGAAACCACTGCTCCTTATTCACCCCAATCAAATGGTGTTGCCGAGCGTAAGAATAGAACGTTAACTAAAATGCTAAATTCCATGTTACTTACAGCTGGCATGCCTTCCTCCTACTGTGGAGAAGCAGTTCTAACTGCTAATCACATCTTAAACAGGTTGCCACACTCTAAGTTATCTATGACACATTATGAGATATGGCATAAGCATCCTTGTAGAAATGATACTCTTAAGACTTGGGGCTGTGTTGCTTATGTTAGAATACAAGATCCTAAAAGACCTAAGGTGGGACCTAGAACAATTACTTATGTATATCTAGGTAGTGCAGAAGATAGTGCTGCAAATAGATTTTTGGATCTATCTACTAACAGGGTGATAGAATCTAGAGATGCAGAATTCTTCGAGAACAAGTTTCTTAGAGATCATGGCTTGAATGTTTATGGATCTACAGATATGATTTCAGAGTCACCTGTAGAATTTGAAGCAGGTCCTTCTGGCACTAATTCCACACAGCTGGCTATTGAACCAGTTCCGGTTAGAGTATCTATAAGAGAGAGAGTTCCCAAAAGTTTTGGTGAAAACTTTGTTACTTACCATCTAGAGGATGATCCATTCTCCTATCAAGAAGCAATGAGATCTAGGGAATCTCTACTTTGGGCAGAAGCTATAGATGATGAAATTAGCTCTCTGCTACAGAACCACACTTGGGAGCTAGTCAATTTGCCAAAAGGGGCTTTGACACCTGATTTTTAATCATCTTTTATTTTTTATTTTACTTTAAAATTGATTAAAAATAGCAAAAAAAAAAGTTATAAAATTACAAAATTAACTTTGGAAGCCTTGGCCTAGCCTTAGGAACCAATTTTGAACAAAAAATAATTTTTAATATTTTTAATATTTTTTCGAATTTATTTAATTATAAAAAATACCCAAAAAAATACCATTCGTGGTCAGAAAAATGCACAAAAATAGTCAATAATTTTATTTTAATTCCCTTTTCGTAAGGGTTTTTATAAATCTCAAAAATTTGACTTGGGTCATTATGTTCCTTCACAAACAAGCACCCGAATCAACCATAAAAATTCCTTTTTGAACATTTTAATTTTCAATTTCCGCTCCCAATAAGCCATGACATTTGAATCTAGAGCCTTGAAGTGAAATTGTGTCGATTTACCCTTCAATTTGGTCAATTTTGACAAAATGGCCTAATTGCACAAATTTCCTTGCAATTTAATCCTCGGCTTTGCTTTTCCTAAAATTAAATCTTTGCTAGGGTCACCCATGAGAATTAAACATTCCTACCCTATATATTTCACCATGCCGAATCCAGTGGTGGCCTCGATTTGGGTCAATTCGGTCATTTGGGCTTTCAATTTGACAAAAATCAATTTCGGATCCTATGCGAAAATTGAGGTTTTCATTAAATTCCAAGCCAAAAATTCATGAAAACACCCATGTTACACGAAAATCATGCTGGGAAACCCAATTTTGACTTCAATTTCACAAGAAATGGTCGAATTGGGGCCTGATTTGATGAAATCGTCGAAACCGGGTCCACCGGATCGGACCCGACCCGACCCAATAGATCCGGGTCTGCTCCAGCACTCACGCGCGTTTCCCTTCTCTCTTTCGTTCACCTCCGCGCGACGTCGCCTTGGCAAAGAAAGATCCAGAACGTTCCTCCATTTTTGTCGCCTACTACACAAGATGAGGTGAGTGAGCTGGCAAAGGGAGGAGGACGGTTAGAGGAGGTAAAAAAAAAAAGGGACGGCACGTGAGGGAATCGCAGGGAGGAGGAAGAGAGAGAGAGTGTGGCGAAAACAGAAAAGGCAAGGGAGCCGAGAGAGAGAGAGAGAGAGAGAGAGAGAGAGAGAGAGAGAGAGAGAGAGAGAGAGAGAGAGAGAGAGGGAGAGAGGTGGCCGGAGCTCAACAGCCCACGAAACAGAGCAACTCGGGGCCGGGAAAGAGAGAGAGGAGAGAGCGGGTCTGGAGAGAAACCGAGGTTTGAACGAGCATTCGGAGGCTTCTAGGCACACGACCCGTCATCCCCGAACCCACCATCGTCGTCGACCAGTTTGGAGAAGGTCAGTTTTTCCCCACTCTACTTCCCTTGTTTTTTCTGCGGCGAGTGTTCTGTGGGTTCGGCTCGGTTTGGTTATCGACCAAAACGAGCCGAACCGAATGCATGTCATCGTTCTTTGTAGTGTTCTTAGTGATGTTTGAACGTTTCATTGTCTCGGTTTTGTGTGTTGGCACCCATGGATCTAGTCTAAATGCTCATCACCCTCGCATGCCCACCATGTGTTCGATTAAATGTCAAACTGATCATTTCATTACTAGCTCTCGGTTGCGCCTTCCCCCCAACCATATATCGCGCGAACCCCATGATAAATCTTACCTAGACCCGACTCTAAGCATCACTTGCTTTCTGTTTTGCATCGGTCTGCAATAAAAATGTCGTCTCGGTACCTCGCCGGACTCGGTTCGGACCGAGAGTTCCACGGAAGGGCACAGTCGTCGTCGGCCTGAAATGGCCTCAGGTAAGCTTCTAAACCTCCCTTGGATGCTATGTGAATGAACGAAACCGAGTTTAAACCCAAATTTTTTTCTGCAAATGGGCTCGTCGGCGTCGGTTCTGTGGAGGTCCGGTTCGATCGACTCCCGATGTATCCATTGCCTTATTTTGGTCGTATGATGATGCTGGTAGTGTAGGGAGTCGAATGCTGAAAAAAGGAGTAAAAAAAATTCGAAGTTTCGGGCCCGGTTTATGCATTCCGGCACTTAGCCGGAATAATTACTGTTCCGGGGAGTCGCCGGTCATCTTCTCCGACGGCACTCGATCGGTCAACGGTCAAAAGTGCTGACGTGGCGTGCCACGTCAGCAGCCACGTCAGCATGTGGGACCGGGCCGATAGCAAAAATAAACCCAGATCGGACGGTCGTGGTTTAGCTACGTGTCGCGATCCGTGATTTTTGGAAAATAAAAAAAATGATTTTTAGAAATAATAAATGATTTTCGGATAATAAACAAAATTCCATCCGACAACCGAGACTGTGCCAAGTGGCATTCTGCGGGATGCCTGATCTATTGCAAGATCGGACGCACCAAAGGTGGCCACATAGCACAGTGATAACCGTCCGGTCCCTGGATTTTCGGATAAATAAAAAAATTGATTGAAAAATAGAAAAACTCTTCAAAAAATAAAAACGGCGCCGTTTTTGTAGGTCGGCTTTCGACCCTTACGGTCGGGCCGGGCGCCCGAGAGGCGCGGGCCGGGTCCGACCCGGTCCGAAAATAGTTTTATTTAAAATAATAATAATAATAATAATAATAAATTCAGAAATTCAATATAATTTTTGAAATTCATAAAAAATTCAGAAAAATTCGAGAAATTCAGAAAAATCCCAAAAAATTCCAGAAGTTAGGAAATGGCCACAATCAACTGGCCATGACCTATTTCTGGTCCTCTGAACTCCCAATCTTTTCCAAGATGACGATTTTGCCCTTTTGGCAAATAGTCTTCAAAACAATTCGAGAAATTCAGAAAAATCCCAAAAAATTCCAGAAGTTAGGAAATTACCACAATCAACTGGCCATGACCTATTTCTGATCCTCTGAACTCCCAATCTTTTCCAAAATGACGATTTTGCCCTTTTGGCAAATCGTCTTCAAAAAAAATTCGAGAAATTCAGAAAAATCCCAAAATATTCCAGAAGTTAGGAAATGGCCACAATCAACTGGCCATGACCTATTTCTGGTCATCTGAACTCCCAATCTTTTCCAAAATGATGATTTTGCCATTTTGGCAAATCGTCTTAAAAAAAATTCGAGAAATTCAGAAAAATCCCAAAAAATTCCAGAAGTTAGGAAATGGCCACAATCAACTGGCCATGACCTATTTCTAGTCCTCTGAACTCCCAATCTTTTCCAAGATGACGATTGTGCCCTTTTGGCAAATCATCTCCAAAAAAAGTCAAAGAAATTCAGAAAATTCCAAAAAATTCCAGAAGTTAGGAAAGGGCCACAATCAACTGGCCATGACCTACTTTGGGTTTCTGAACTCCCGATCTTTTCCAAATTCTAACGATTTCGTCCTTCGAGCAAATCTTCCCCAAGTCTCCTCAGTCTACCCCTAGTCCTAAATCACACCTTCCTTAAGCCCTTAAGGCTATATTAGGGAGCCGTTGATTTGAATTAATGTGCATTGACGTGGTTCATTTATGCACTTGATTGCGCTTTCCTTATATTGATTGTAATTTGATAAGACTAGTCTTCCAATTTGCATGAAGCCCCTCGAATCAGACTTACCCCACCCAAAAATTGCACTTGCATGAAATCTTAGTTAAGAAAATCACTCGCGTTAGGTACCGAAAGGGCGTTGGTAATGACACCAACGTAACCAAGTCCCAGAACCCAAAATCTCTGGTTCCGAAGAACTGATCGATCTCTCCCAATCGATTAGTGAGGTTTTCGGTCCACCTTCCAAGAAGGACCGGTGGCGACTCCAAATGCATGCACACATAGCACATGCCACCACGACCACACCAAGGTCGAACGCGATCGACTCTTATCATCGAAAACCACGCGCGTAAAAATTCAACTCTCGTCGCGATTTGGTATGGGCCTGGGAGGGCCCGCGTCGAGAAAGCCCGCGATCCACATTTCAGAGTGGGGGCCCGATTCGATAATCCATTAGCCCGTAATTGAAAAAAATCCGGGTCGCGACAGACTGGCGACTCCGCTGGGGACTAATCCTAGAACCTATGGTTCTAGACCTCAAGTGGACTTAGGCCGCGATTAAAACGTTGAGTGATTTTCTGACATGTTTTCTGCAGGCGCTCTTGAAGGTGAGGTAAGTCCGCTTATGATAGGTGTTAAATATTTTTACAGATTGGAGTGATAAGGGGAGTAGTCTATGATTAACATTGTCTTATGCAGGTTGGGTGTATGAATATATGTTATGTGGATGATTTGAAGCGCTAACTGATATAAATTGCTGTGCATGATTCACCTGCATATTTGAGGATCACGACACTTTTGCACAAAGCGCCCAAACCCAGGCCGCGAAATCACCTTTTTAGGTAGCCATAGATAGGGAATCGATATGCGAGGCTCTAGCGTGGATTTGCGCTTGGGTTGACCATATTTGATCCCGCTCACTATTCAAGTCGATTTTTTTATCCATTTGTTGTGGATTGCGCTTATGGACGAATTTATCGACTCGAATAGTGGGAAGCTGTTAGGTCCATACCTGAGCCATTTTGATTTCTAGAGTCAAGCCCCACTTGTCTCATACGTATGTGTATGGATGGTTGGTATACCTAAAACCAAAATTCATTAGGTATCGCTTGTGGTAAGGTCCTTCCATTTCTATTTAATTTGTCTGCCATCTTTGATTTCGCACAACATGCTGCATTCATTAAATCCGATGGTTGAGTCTAATTCCATTTTATAGTATGGATAGAGTAGAGATGGTCTCTCCAAGTCGGTCCAAGATTCCCGAGATATTCGAGTACGAGCGACGTGCCATTCGTCATCAAGCTACCGAAACATTCAACGGATTCCACTCCTTCCGATTTATCCAAGGGAGAGCACTTACTGGGCAAAACCTTATCCGAGGAACAAACTGTTTCTACACCAAGTCCGCCGAGCAACTCGAACGCGAACATAAATTCGAGTACGAAAGGGAAAGGATGTGGAACATTTATTTGAGGTTAAGGGACATATTCAGCAGGATAAGAGCAAATCCAGCACCCCCTCCAGAAGTTATCGAGATTTCGTCAGACGAAGAAGAGTCTCCCGAAAGTCAGCCACTCCCTTTCAACCTCATGGACGTTTCGTCAGGTGAAGAAGGCGATCCCAGCTAACCGGAGCAAGGACGACAGGCGACATTCCCCGAAGACGTAACTTGGGGCATCTCCTTAGGTTCTCTAGGGTCACATTCCGACTGTCTCATTTTTATTTATCTATCCGAGTCCTCGAGTCTGTAAGGAGCGTCCGCCTGTGGAACTCCCTTCTACCTTTGGTACTTAGGTCTTTGAGTCATTTCTAAGCGTCCTGACACTGGAACGCGATACTGGAATTTCTCTCAATCATTCGGATTTTTCAGTTCAATTACATGCCTCATACAGATGAAATTTTCGTTAGAACTAACACTTGATGTGTTTAAACGCAAGTACGAGAATCTAATCCTCATTTCATGGTGCGCGAGGCATGAAATTGAACCGGCCCACGTGATGCATAAGCATATCATCTGCATAGCATCGTCATTCCCGTCCAACTCATTATACTCTCTAATAGAGCTTGGGTTGGGACCCTCATTTGATATCCTCTTTAATCGGACGAGGGAACTTAACCCTCGCCACATCAAGAGGAAATAACGAGTTGAACGAGTCTCGTGACTTAATAGTCCATGATAATTAATTTGGAGCATATCATCAGCATCATTCAAATGATTAGACTAAATACCGATTCTTAGGATAGGATGGTGATGGTCCCTCGCACCGAAGTAGAGAAGCAACTGGAGCCGTACCTACACGATCGTAAGGTGGTAGCGCCCCAGTCATATACCAGGTTCCAATTGATCCGCTTCATCCATGGAAGGGAACTCACCAGGCGTAATTTGGGGCATCCTGATGATTGCCACACCTATCGCCATATGGATCAAATCATGCGCCAACGTAAGGTGATCGAAAACCCGGAAATCCTACTCGAGCGAAGGAGTGAGCAAGATGAGATTCGCGAGTCTTTCAAGGAAAAGAGGAGACAGCTTCGCAACCTTGCAGCTAGGAAAAGGTACGCCCGCCGAAAGGAAGAACGTCTCGCTAAGATGAACAGGCCGATGGAGGCTCCGTGGGAAAAGAAGCGACTCCCCGCCATCAAGACCAAGCCGAAGCGCATCACCTCGAAGAAACCTAAAGTCATGCAAGCTGATGAGACACTACCCGCTGATATGGAAGACTCTAGCATGGAATGACAAGTTTGTCCATGATAGTCAACCCAAGGGTTTCTGCTAGATAGTTCTAGTCACATTCCACTATACTCTATCTTAGACTATATGGACTTCCCATCTTTCGGGAACCTTCTACCATCCATTTCCTTAGACTCAGTTGTACTAGGCATCCTTTACTGTATCCACTTCACAGTACTTTTCTTTGTTGGTTTAGTGGAATGTGACATCGGTATTTCCTCTAATCATTTGATTGCCCACAAGCAACTTTTCATCTCCTTTGGATGAAATTTAGGTTAGAACTCCCTTCTGACACTTCCAAATCAAGTAAGGGAATCTGACCCTTATTACAACAAAAGAAAATGTCAAGATGAAATGGGTCATGCATGTTCCATCACATTTGCATTACGCATCACTCGTAATCCATGGTGATTATCAAAGGTCATCCGTGTTTTCTGAATTCAAGAGGAGATTAGATATTCGAATTGTTCTCGATAAATAATTTCAATTTGGATGTCCTACCTCCCACCGAATTTAGGACATATTGGAATTGCACTTTTATCTTCTTGGACATTCCACAGATTTTTCTTGGAATTTGTCGAGAGTAATAACCATGAATTACACTCCTTCCAATTGTATGTTTTCGTTTGAAAAACATTGATAAAGAACTTTTCACACGAGGCTTGTGTTAAAGTTCTTATCTTCGTTAATCACAAGAAAGCATAAAATTGAAAGGATTTATGCTTTACTTCCCTTGCTAACATAGTTCTGTAATTTAAAACAGATAATTTCCAAAAGCAAAATCCAAATACCTGCATGGAGACTCAATCACAAGTTAAGATGGATCAGGATGACGTGGAGAAACGCTTGACCACTCTAGAGAGCCAGATGACTCAGGTGATTGCAACGATGACAGAGATGAAGGCACCCATAGTCACCATACAAGGGGCATCCCCGACGGACTCCAACCTTGACCCGACCGTCCGACCAGTTTCGTCTAAAAAATCGGACATTGATCAAGCCGTAGGAGCAGAGCTCTTCTTCGAGAGCAAACCTGTGATGGCTGATCTGGAAAAACAACACAAAGGAAAGCTTGGTATTATTGAGGAAGATGCATTGACTGAAGAGAATCTGTTCGTCGCATACCTGATTCGAGAGAAAGACTCTAGCCACCAGAAGAGCGTTGAAGGTCACGTGAACCCAATCAACGTCAAAACCCGTCCATGCATCGCCTCTCCTACATCCCTTAAAAAGAGGATGCTTGAGGTTCTACAAAGGCTGGAATTTGCCAAGAGATATGATGGCATTGGCTACCCGAGAACTTACATCTTTTGCTATTTGGAAGCAATGGCTGATTACGACCGGGATGATTCACTTCTTGTCCAAAATTTTCGGCATAGCTTGGTTGGTCCCGCGTTATGATGGTTTACAGCGCTTGACGTCAAGGGTATCCAAAAATGGGACGATCTGGCCAATCAGTTTCTCCAGCAATACGGTTCCAACAGGAATGCCACCCCTACCAGAATGGAACTGGTGCGTACGAAGCAAAGGAGAAATGAAAGCTTTAAATCATTCGCACAAAGGTGAAGAGCGAAAGCGGCCCGAGTCCAACCTCCGCTGGACGAAGATGAGTTAATAGAGCACTATTTGAAAGCTCTCCCCTATGATTCCTTTAATCGGTTGAGTACGACTCATTACCAATCATTTTCACAACTTGTGCACGCGGGTGAAAGGATGGAATGGGCTAAGCGCGATAGTATAATCAGAAACAAAGAAAGTCGCGGAGAGTCTTCTCAAACAAGTAAAGAACTGGTCAGGGAAATGAAGATCGACTATCGAGGAATGACGTTCGCAAGTCAAACTTCTGAACACATGTCAAGATATCAGTCACCTGATTTCATTCCTCACCAGAGACAACCAGCGCCCAAGATAGAGAAATCTGGCCAGTCAAGCAAGAGAGGTCCCCCATTTTTTTACACCACTCCCACTCCCTATGTCAGAACTGCTCCATAGGTTTTTGGAGGAAAGGTTGGTAGCCAAAAAATCACCGAAGGCGAAACCGCCAAGGTTCCTGGGGTTCGACATGAACCGAACTTGTGTATACCATATGGGTGACATGGGACATAATGTCGACAATTGTCGAGCACTACAGTATGATGTGCAAGCTCTCATCGACAACAATTTGTTAGTGTTCGATAGGGCAGGACTCAACGTCCGGCCAGACCTTTTGCCGGATCGCGAAATCAGTGATGTATCCGAGGATGGACCAGAAGGCGATCTAAGGCTTATCACCAAAGGACCCGAATTACATGAGGTACCAGCCTTATCTTCTCAAAAATCAGAGAAGGGTACCACCTCGATGGGGCAAAAAGAACCATGCTTGGCCGAGATGGGTATATTGAGCATCATCAGTAGAGTTGAGGACCCCGCTTTTACAGCATCCTTCGCGAAGTTTAATTTAACCTCTGAAGGATATGCGATGGAGACTATGAGGGAAGAGTCATGGGAGGTCCCTGCTAGGTATTCATTGAGCCTCAAGGATATTGAAGAGATCGAGGAATTAGAAGAGTACGAGGAACGTCTGGAAGAAGCGCCCCGAGAAGACAGAAAGTTCATCTGGGATGCCAACAAAGGGGGCGAGACGCCACTTAGAAGGCATCGTCCGGTATGTGAGGCCAATGGGATAGTCACACCAAGCTCATGGAAACAAGAGGGCCCGTCAGCACCAACTTCCATTCGGGGAAATGCCTCTTGCGGAACATCAAGAGTTTGCGAGCCCAAGAAGAAATCGCTCATGCAGTTTACATCACTTCCAATGCCACTATTAAAATTGCTCCCAATACTCTTGGAAAAAGGGATGGTGACCAAGGAGTTTTCGAGGTATAATCCTCCCTTATTCAAAGGATATGATGAAGCCAAGTCGTGCGCCTACCATGCAGAGGAGAAAGGGCACAACGCAGACAACTGTGTTCAACTGAAAATCAAGGTGCAGAAGCTCATCGACAATGGCATTTTGGATCTCGAGGAGATAAAGCAAAACAGGCAGCAAGACCCGTTGTTGGATTGCCAAAAACTGGACATGGTGTACGTGGATAACCCTATCGAAGACTATGCCAGCCCAGCTGATCGGACGATCGATGACGGCAGACTACACGGATAAGGGAGTCACTTCCTCCTTTCCATTGTCACTCTTTAGTCTATTCGCATTGTAGTTCATATGTAGTTCAAGTGCAGTTTCTAAAAAAAAACCAAAAAAAAAAACAAAAAAAAACACCAAAAAAAAATCAAAATCAAAATCAAAATCAAAATCAAAAATAAAAAAAAATCAAACCATCTTCATGCATATTTAGAATGTTTTGGGAGTCATCTGACACGTGCATTGTAACATGCATCTGGTATCCAGGATCCCAATAAGGAACATTTTGGATAAAAAGAAATGGATTTTCGAAAGGGAATGTTTAAAAACCATCAAATGGAGTATCTCAAACGACGAGAGGCAACCCGTGCCCAAACACGTCCCTACACACACTTGAGTGATAAGTGAAGTGAGAATTAGAATAGGAGCCGTGTTCGAAGATGTAGGGATCATTCGCAGTGAATACCTAGATTGGAAAGACGAAGGGCATTCTTTTCTCTATCATAAACATCGCAGGTTATCCATTGTTAGACTCTTTTGAGCGGAGGTTTCATTTCTATAACCCTGTCAAGAACCACCCCACAACGGGGCCAATCAGAAAATTCCAGCGGCGGTATGAGGTAAATGGTTTGAAATCTTCTTGCTCGAACCAACATCAATCTTCGGGTGTTTCTTTACATTCAAACTCGTACTGTGATTCAAGTGCCTTAGGAAGACGAAAAGCGGTCGCTTCTCTATCCTACAAACACCCTTCCTTTGCGCAGCCCCATTGAACCTGCATATCCGTTTCGTAAACCCCGTTGGTGATCATTGTTCATTCCAAGATGAAGACGGCGCCACCTCAAATCGGGAGAACTTAAAAGGATTGGGTCTATAGGAAAGTCCTAAATTAATTCTTCAGTGTGCTAGGATTTTGTTTGCATGTGTGTCTGGCATAATCTACAAAAAATCTTGTCCAAAAAAAGAGAAGAAAAGAAAAGGCAGGATTAAAAAAAAAAAACGGTGAGCTTCAGATTTCGACACCCCATGAGCATAATGATGAGCCCTCAGATCCCACAACCACATCATCCGACAGGTGAGCTTCAGGTAAACTTCTCCCTTCTCAGCCTGTGTTTAAGTTGTCAAGGCAAACCGGGGATTAATTTGAGCTTTCATTGAAGGACTTCTCAGAGTCCGATGTCATGGCATTTTTCCTTTCCCAATTGAGTCGATTAGGACTCAGGTGTCATCTTGTCTTTGAGAGCAACCTCTGACGTGTTCACTCTCAAAAAGGGGCAGCTGTTGACACCTGATTTTTAATCATCTTTTATTTTTTATTTTACTTTAAAATTGATTTAAAATAGCAAAAAAAAGTTATAAAATTACAAAATTAACTTTGGAAGCCTTGGCCTAGCCTTAGGAACCAATTTTGAACAAAAAATAATTTTTACTATTTTTAACATTTTTTCGAATTTATTTAATTATAAAAAATACCCAAAAAAAATATCATTCGTGGTCAGAAAAATGCACAAAAATAGTCAATAATTTTATTTTAATTCCCTTTTCGTAAGGGTTTTTATAAATCTCAAAAATTTGACTTGGGTCATTATGTTCCTTCACAAACATGCACCCGAATCAACCATAAAAATTCCTTTTTGAACATTTTAATTTTCAATTTCCGCTCCCAATAAGCCATGACATTTGAATCTAGAGCCTTGAAGTGAAATTGTGTCGATTTACCCTTCAATTTGGTCAATTTTGACAAAAGGGCCTAATTGCACAAATTTCCTTGCAATTTAATCCCCGGCTTTGCTTTTCCTAAAATTAAATCTTTGCTAGGGTCACCCATGAGAATTAAACATTCCTACCCCATATATTTCACCATGCCCAATCCAGTGGTGGCCTCGATTTGGGTCAATTCGGTCATTTGGGCTTTCAATTTGACAAAAATCAATTTCGGATCCTATGCGAAAATTGGGGTTTTCATTAAATTCCAAGCCAAAAATTTATGAAAACACCCATGTTACACGAAAATCATGCTGGGAAACCCAATTTTGACTTCAATTTCACAAGAAATGGTCGAATTGGGGCCTGATTTGATGAAATCGTCGAAACCCGGGTCCGCCGGATCGGACTCGACCCGACCCAATAGATCCAGGTCTGCCATGCACCAGCACTCACGCGCGTTTCCCTTCTCTCTTTCGTTCACCTCCGCGCGACGTCGCCTTGGCAAAGAAAGATCCAGAACGTTCCTCCATTTTTGTCGCCTACTACACAAGATGAGGTGAGTGAGCTGGCAAAGGGAGGAGGACGGTTAGAGGAGGTAAAAAAAAAAAAAAGGGACGGTACGTGAGGGAATCGCAGGGAGGAGGAAGAGAGAGAGTGTGTGGCGAAAACATAAAAGGGAAGGGAGCCGAGAGAGAGATACGGGCAGAGAGAGAGAGAGAGAGAGAGAGAGAGAGAGAGAGAGAGAGAGAGAGAGGGAGAGAGAGGTGGCCGGAGCTCAACAGCCCACGAAACAGAGCAACTCGGGGCCGGGAAAGAGAGAGAGGAGAGAGCGGGTCTAGAGAGAAACCGAGGTTTGAACGAGCATTCGGAGGCTTCTAGGCACACGACCCGTCATCCCCGAACCCACCATCGTCGTCGACCAGTTCGGAGAAGGTCAGTTTTCCCCCACTCTACTTCCCATGTTTTTCTGCGGCGAGTGTTCTGTGTGTTCGGCTCGGTTTGGTTATCGACCAAAACGAGCCGAACCGAATGCATGTCATCGTTCTTTGTAGTGTTCTTAGTGATGTTTGAACGTTTCATTGTCTCGGTTTTGTGTGTGGCACCCATGGATCTAGTCTAAATGCTCATACCTCGCATGCCCACCATGTGTTCGATTAAATGTCAAACTGATCATTTCATTACTAGCTCTCGGTTGCGCCTTCCCCAACCATATATCGCGCGAACCCCATGATAAATCTTACCTAGACCCGACTCTAAGCATCACTTGCTTTCTGTTTTGCATCGGTCTGCAATAAAAATGTCGTCTCGGTACCCTCGCCGGACTCGATTCGGACCGAGAGTTCCACGGAAGGGCACAGTCGTCGTCGGGCCTGAAATGGCCTCAGGTAAGCTTCTAAACCTCCCTTGGATGCTATGTGAACGAACGAAACTGAGTTTAAACCAAAAAAATTTTTCTGCAAATGGGCTCGTCGGCGTCGGTTCTGTGGGGGTCCGGTTCGATCGACTCCCGACGTATCCATTGCCTTATTTTGGTCGTATGATGATGCTGGTAGTGTAGGGAGTCGAATGCTAAAAAAAGGAGTAAAAAAATTCGAAGTTTCGGGCTCGGTTTGTGCATTCCGGCGACTTTGCCTTGAATAATTACTGTTCCGGCGAGTCGCCGGTCATCTTCTCCGACGGCACTCGATCGGTCAACGGTCAAAAGTGCTGACGTGGCGTGCCACGTCAGCATGTGGGACCGGGCCGAGAGCAAAAATAAACCCAGATCGGACGGTCGTGGTTTAGCCACGTGTCGCGATCCGTGATTTTTGGAAAATAAAAAAATGATTTTTAGAAATAATAAATGATTTTCGGATAATAAACAAAATTTGATCCGACGACCGAGACAGTGCCAAGTGGCATTCTGTGGGACGCCTGATCTATTGCAAGATCGGACGCACCAAAGGTGGCCACGTAGCACAGTGATAACCGTCCGATGCCTGGATTTTCGGATAAATAAAAAAATTGATTAAAAAATAGAAAAACTCTTCAAAAAATAAAAACGGCGCCGTTTTTGTAGGTCGGCTTTCGACCCTTACGGTCGGGCCGGGCGCCCGAGAGGCGCGGGCCGGGTCCGACCCGGTCCGAAAAATAGTTTTATTTAAAATAATAATAATAATAATAATAATAATAATAATAAATTCAGAAATTCAATAAAATTTTTGAAATTCATAAAAAATTCAGAAAAATTCGAGAAATTCAGAAAAATCCCAAAAAAATTCCAGAAGTTAGGAAATGGCCACAATCAACTGGCCATGACCTATTTCTGGTCCTCTGAACTCCCAATCTTTTCCTAGATGACGATTTTGCCCTTTTGGCAAATCGTCTTAAAAAAATTCGAGAAATTCAGAAAAATCCCAAAAAATTCCAGAAGTTAGGAAATGGCCACAATCAACTGGCCATGACCTATTTCTGGTCCTCTGAACTCCCAATCTTTTCCAAAATGACGATTTTGCCCTTTTGGCAAATCGTCTTAAAAAAAATTCGAGAAATTCAGAAAAATCCCAAAAAATTCCAGAAGTTAGGAAATGGCCACAATCAACTGGCCATGACCTATTTCTGGTCCTCTGAACTCCCAATCTTTTCCAAAATGATGATTTTGCCCTTTTGGCAAATCGTCTTAAAAAAAAATTCGAGAAATTCAGAAAAATCCCAAAAAATTCCAGAAGTTAGGAAATAGCCACAATCAACTGGCCATGACCTATTTCTGGTCCTCTGAACTCCCAATCTTTTCCAAGATGACGATTGTGCCCTTTTGGCAAATCGTCTCCAAAAAAAGTCAAAGAAATTCAGAAAATTCCAAAAAATTCCAGAAGTTAGGAAAGGGCCACAATCAACTGGCCATGACTTAATTTTGGTTTCTGAACTCCTGATCTTTTCCAAATTCTGACGATTTCGCCCTTCGAGCAAATCGTCCCCAAGTCTCCTCAGTCTACCCCTAGTCCTAAATCACACCTTCCTTAAGCCCTTAAGGCTATATTAGGGAGCCGTTGATTTGAATTAATGTGCATTGACGTGGTTCATTTATGCACTTGATTGCGCTTTCCTTATATTGATTGTGATTTGATAAGACTAGTCTTCCAATCTGCATGAAGCCCCTCGAATCAGACTTACCCCACCCAAAAATTGCACTTGCATGAAATCTTAGTTAAGAAAATCACTCGCGTTAGGTACCGAAAGGGCGTTGGTAATGACACCAACGTAACCAAGTCTCCGAACCCAAAATCTCTGGTTCCGAAGAACTGATCGATCTCTCCCAATCGATTAGTGAGGTTTCCGGTCCACCTTCCAAGAAGGACCGGTGGTGACTCCAAATGCATGCACACATAGCACATGCCACCACGACCACACCAAGGTCGAACGCGATCGACTCTTATCGTCGAAAACCACACACGTAAAAATTCAACTCCCGTCGTGATTTGGTATGGGCCTGGGAGGGCCCGCGATCCACATTTCAGAGTGGGGGCCCGATTCGATAATCCATTAGCCCGTAATTGAAAAAAATTCGGGTCGCGACAGGGGCTAAGGCTATAGGCTGTAAATGGGTATTGAAGAAGAAACTGAATAGTGATGGATCAATAGCCAGATACAAAGCACGTTTAGTAGCTAAAGGCTATAAACAGCAGAGTGGAATAGACTATTTTGATGTATATTCACCTGTGTGTCATCTATCAACTGTAAGAATTATTCTTGCTTTGGCGTCTATTGAACACTTTGTAGTGCATCAAATGGATGTAAAAACAGCTTTCCTAAATGGAGAGTTAAATGAGGAAATTTACATGGAACAACCGGAAGGTTATGTCATGAAAGGCCTTGACGACAAAGTTTATAAATTGAACAAATCTTTGTATGGTCTTAAACAAGCACCTAAGATGTGGCATCTTAAGTTTGACAAAGTGGTAAAGAGTTATGGCTTCCAGTCTAGTTACTCAGATAAATGCCTTTACCATCGTTCTATGTCAAATAAGATAGTCATCATTTGATTGTATGTTGATGACATGTTAATTCTTGGATCCGATCATTCTGTAGTGAGTGACGTGAAAGCTACTTTAGCTAAAGAATTTGACATGAAAGATCTTGGTATTGCTAATACCATTCTTGGTATGAAAGTAAGCTTTGAAAGGCAAGTCATCTCCCTTAGCCAGGCTCATTATATTGAACAGCTACTTTCTACCTGGGGATACAGTGAGTGTAAACCGATTGAGGACACCATGTGATTATAATAAAAGACTGAGTCCCAATGAAGGGGACCAGCGTGGATCAGTTAAAAGTACTCGAAACTGATTGGTAGTCTCATGTATGCTATGAGTTGCACTAGGACCTGACATAGCTTTTTACAGTTGGCATGCTGAGTCGTTTCACTAGTAATCCTAGTAAAGAGCATTGGGATGCCATCAGTAGGCTAATGAGATACCTTAAAGGTACTAAAGATTATGCTCTATGTTACTCTGGTTTTCCTCCAACTGTGGATGTATATTCTGATGCCTCATGGTGCTCAGAGATTGGAAATAGTAAGTCCACAAGTGGATATGTATTCACGTTGGGTGGAGCTGCTATTACTTGGAAATCCAAAAGACAGACTTGTATTGCATTGTCGTCTATGGAATCAGAACTTTTTGCTTTAGCTTCAGCCGGCGAAGAGGCAGAGTGGATAAAGAATCTGATTATGGATATTCCTTTGACTCGGCTAAAGATTAATTCCTTAAGCCTGTTCTGTGATAATCAAGCAGCTGTCCAAGTCGTCAAGAATGCTCTCTTTAATTCAAAGAGAAGACATGTGAGACTGAGAAATGCGTTGTTGAATTATCTGAGAGAACAAGGAGTTATCACCTTGATCGATGTGAGATCGAAGGATAACTTGGCCGATGCTCTCACAAAAGGTCTGCCTAAAGATCGATTATTTAAAACAGTGGGGGAAATGGAGTTAAAGACTGTGTAGACAAGTCTTAATTACCATTTACTTACCTTCTAGTTGTGTGTTTTGAATTATCGAATCTTCTTTTGTTAGCCAAAATGATAAGCACAGTTTATGTGTTTCATCGATGTTCATGGTTGCTGATAAATTTGAAAAGGGTGAGTTGTCTCTTTCCAAACTTGATGAAGATGACTTTAACCTAATTCAAAGGTTCTATCTGGGAAGCTTGTGTCATTCCAAACTTGATGATACAATCCAACTAGGTTGGACTATCCTTTTGGTTAAATGATCTCATTCCAAATTTGATGCTAGATTATTTGACTTTAAGGAATTAGTAATTGTGACATTCCAAATTGAAACATAGAAATAGTTGCTTGCATAAGAAGCCTGTTGATCTTGTTCTTAATTGAAACATGATATTACGTGACTAGGTTATTGTAAGTGAGTTGACTATTGGTCGTGTTCTTTGAAACTAGATAATGGTTATTCTCTTATAAATAAACTTAAGTTGATGGCTCTTTGTAAATTAAACTGTTTAGGCCTTGTTCATGATTTATGAAACTGGCTTGATGCTTATGAACATGATATTATGATGCTTTATGACATTAATATATGTTCTTCTCTGCCTGATATTAGAATGATAAGTTCTTTTAGTAGAATTAGACACTTTTAGTAGACTATTCAAATGATTGAATTCATGATAATATGAAATTCATATTTGACATTCTACAGGGAATTGTAGAGATGGAGGAGAGCTTAATAAGCAGGATCTTGATCAGGATGACCTACTTGGTGAATGAATATTTATTATTTAAAGCGTGTGGGGACTTGACAGTTCACCTGCTATTGCCCATTTTGATGGAGTCCATTTACTTGAGACTTACGTTTTGATATCTCTATTTTGTGAACATGATTATGTTAGTTTCTTATATTTGTAAGGCCTTGGACTATTTTGAATGGCCTACTTATACTTGACTATTATGCATATGTTGATTGTGAACAGATTCATAGTAAGGATGATTCACTTATTTTGATTGCAAATGATGATTGAGTTTAATATTTTACTATTAAAACTCTTATATCGATCCGAGTTGATTATCTTGGACATAATGTGGATGATTCATATTTGTTTGAACATTACACTGACAACCGTATTGGATTGTGCTGTATGGTGAACATAGGAGGAGATTGTTGGATATATTATTAATATAGTCCAGATAATATGTTCACATACAAGCCCAATAGGTAAAAGCATGGTTATTTGGGTCCAAATGGGCTGGAGCCCAAGAGCTTGCACATAACTCTAGGGTTTCCTACGCTGGAGGTAACACTGTTGAGCGTTCCAAACTAGACGTCTCTTGGTGTAATACTTCAAGCAGGCAAAACCCTTTCTACTCACTCAAACCCTAACCTCCAACAGAAATTTGAAGAATATATAGTAATTCATGCTTCTCTTTATGAAATTTCCGGAAGTTTAGGCTTATATGTTGTTACTTTTTTTTTTTTTTTTCGGTAAAGTATATATTGTTACTTTGGTCCTCCTTTTGCCCTAAAGTCAGTAATTTGATAGAGGATCATCAATGTTTTCACCAAATCATATTTTAAATTTTACCTTTTAAGATTTGAGATTTGATTTTTAACTAAAAAAAAAATAAGAATTTGGATTTTAAAAAGTTTACATGAAAATCACTTAAAGTAGGAAGTCTATGTAACATTGTTTGATCAAAACAAATCAAATCAAATGAGCTAAAATGATCATGTTGTTTCAACTTTTTCTAATGGTGACTTACTTTGTTGGTATCAATGCATATGAATGATTTTCGAAAGCTCCCCAGAAAAATAAAAATAAAAAATGAAAATCAGATTAGGTATGTGGGGATTTTTTTTTTTCTTGAGGGTCAAAATTTTCCTTCTTTTCTTTGACCTTTTCAATTTTCCAGTTCCATGATATACTAGTGAATAAATAATTGTTTTTTGATCTATTTCTCTAAAATGCCTTAGATTTCCAGCATTTGAAAATCGCCTAAAAATTTAGGATCATGCTATTTCCACTCCCCTTTTTTATGTTTTGATTATACTAACCCTTGTGTGGCCCACTACTATAGAAGTGATCCCCTCTTTCTATTATTATTTGATCAACTTTTGTTTTTTATTCTTACGGGTCTCACTTTCCTCCTCCTTTTTCTTTCCATGCTTTGCCGTCTAAGTTCTCCTCTTGCGTGCGTCTCTCTGTTCTACACCTCCCACTTCTCGTCCTCCTCCTTCCATAAACCTCTCATGCATCTACAATCCCCTAATAACTACTTACATTTGCAATTCGCAGCCTCCTCATTCGCTATTGGCGAAAGTTTGTTTGTTTGTTTTTTTTCCTTTTTTGTTTTCTTGGTCTCAAATCATGCTTATTCTGGTCGCTACGGAGTGTTTATTTGATACATCTTCTTCAGAGTGAATTTGAGTTTTGGGTCGTGGATGCTTGATTTTGTGTTTCACTCCTGCTTTTAGAGCATAGCATGCATCAACAAGCAAATGGTGCATCAATTCTCTGCTGCAATTCATAGTTGCAAGCCTATTGAAGTTTATAAGGCAACGGTATAATGTACATTGATGAAGTTATCAAGC
Source organism: Rhodomyrtus psidioides (assembly GCA_021437785.1). NCBI lineage: Eukaryota > Viridiplantae > Streptophyta > Magnoliopsida > Myrtales > Myrtaceae > Rhodomyrtus > Rhodomyrtus psidioides. The sequence goes on along the minus strand of JAILYB010000059.1, from coordinate 2,602,665 downwards.
AGAAGGTAGGGAAGAAGTCGAAATTAGTGCGCAGATGCATATTGCTTCCATAAATCATCTATGATGAGATCAAGAAGCAAAAGTTACAATTTGCTCTGTAAACTTGGAGGGAGTTTTTGTAGCTTGTTACGATCAAATGTTTTTGCAGTTGATGGCCTGGTTTAGATTACGATGGAAAAACATGTTTCTATTAGAATTGAAAATCAGGGTTGTTTAAATTGCGAAATAGTTGCTCGGAAATCAAGCTCAACTCTATTCACAACTACAGTCTAGGTCTAACAGCGACAACTGAAGCACATCATTGTAGCAGTGTGATCCAAGAAACTAATTTGTGAAAACACAATTTTTATTTCAAAACTTAGACACGACACTGAAAACTGCAATCAAATTAAATCACTAATTCGGGGATCCTGCTTCATATATCACTTAAAAAGAACACAACTTACCTATAGCCCTCGACTTTTAGGCCTACAGAAGGCAGAGACGCATTTTCTTTCTCTTTCCTCTACACTCTCTCGGATGCAAGAAGAGGAGAGAAAAATATAAAGAAGGGAAGAGAGAGAAGCAGTGCTTCTCAATATTACCTTCCATGGTACAAGCGATCTCAATGCCGGTGGCCCGGTGCCATGGAAAGCGTGAAGGTCGACTCGACGGTGACTATGGAAGAAAGGAGGGAGGAGGAGTGGGAGGCGTAGAAACCAAGAGACGATTTGCCACAGAACGTCAGGAGTGGAAAAAGCCAAAGCGCAACCCAAGTTTTATCATCTCATTCTCCTCTTCCTCTGTACCTTTCTCCTCCCTACTACTGTTCCAATTTCTCCGGGACATTCCCATGTGTTGTGCATCAACATGAAGGGATATTCTCGTAAATTCGGCTCTAAAAAACCCCTTAGGACTCGCCCTCCTCTCAGGTTCAGGTTCAGGTTCAGTTTAGAGCTGCCCATTTCCCAAACAACTGCACCGTTTTGTCCTCTCTCTCTCGCGCCGGATCTCGAGACATGGCCGCCGCCGTCACCGCTTCAACCACCTCCTCCGCCGCCAAAACCTCCGCCCTCTCTTTTCCCTCCAAATTCCAAACTCCCCTTGAACGATTTACCCTCCGCGTCCCTCCCAATCCCGCCAAGCCCCCCACCTCCCTCCTCCGCGTCTCCTCCGGCTCTTCCCCCACTGGCGTTCCCCGAGCCGCCGCCAAAACCACCTCCACGCCACCAACCCCGACCGTAGCCACCCCCGAAACTTTCGTTCCCAGATATGCCCCCGACGAACCTCGCAAAGGCGCCGATGTCCTCGTCGAGGCCCTCGAGCGCCAGGGCGTCTCCACCGTCTTCGCCTACCCAGGCGGCGCCTCCCTGGAGATCCATCAGGCCCTCACCCGGTCTCGCGTCATCAGGAACGTGCTCCCTCGCCACGAGCAGGGAGGCGTTTTTGCTGCTGAGGGATATGCGCGCGCCTCCGGTCTCCCCGGCGTTTGCATCGCCACCTCCGGCCCCGGCGCCACCAATCTGGTCAGTGGACTCGCCGACGCCATGCTAGACAGCATCCCCCTCGTCGCCATCACTGGCCAGGTATCTTTAGGAGTTTTTACTGCTCAATGGTCCGATTTTTAAATTTTCCTTTTTTGTCTCCTCTTGTTCCGGAGGATTTCTCGCGGAGCACAGGAGGCGTATGTATGGAGATATATGTCCTGTAGACCAGTTATTAGATAGCATTAGGATGATAGATTCTGTTTTTTTCCTGGCTTCATTTGTTGTTCATATGTATCAAATAATCAGTGTTTGAATATACCACTCTGTTCAGTTCCTCTCTCGTTCTCTGATGCACCATTGCGTTATGGATGAGTGTGTACGTGAATGTGTTTGTAGGTGCCGCGAAGAATGATTGGAACGGATGCATTTCAAGAGACTCCAATTGTTGAGGTGACGCGGTCTATTACGAAACATAATTACCTTGTCCTTGATGTGGAAGATATTCCTCGAGTTGTGAATGAAGCTTTTTACCTGGCGACTTCGGGGAGACCTGGTCCTGTCCTGATCGATGTACCTAAAGATATACAGCAACAGCTTGTCGTTCCTAATTGGAATGTGCCCATAAGGTTGCCTGGATACATGTCGAGATTGCCCAAGTCGCCTTCGGAGGCCCATTTGGAACAGGTTGTGAGGTTGGTATCGGAGTCAAAGAAACCGGTTTTGTACGTGGGAGGTGGATGTTTGAATTCAAGCGAGGAGTTGAGAAAGTTTGTGGACCTCACGGGGATTCCTGTCGCTAGTACTTTGATGGGGCTTGGGGCGTTCTCGTGCTCACATGAACTGTCCCTTCAAATGCTGGGAATGCATGGAACTGTTTATGCTAATTATGCTATTGATAAATGTGATTTGCTGCTCGCTTTTGGAGTTAGGTTTGATGACCGTGTGACAGGGAAGCTGGAAAGTTTTGCCAGCCGAGCTAAAATCATTCACATCGATATTGATTCGGCAGAGATTGGGAAAAATAAGCAGCCTCATGTGTCAATATGTGCAGATGTGAAGTTGGCATTAAAAGGGATAAATAGCATAATGGACACTAGAAAATCGAAGCTCAAACTTGATTTTTCAGCTTGGAGAATGGAACTTGATGAGCAGAAAATGAATAATCCATTAACTTATAAGACATTTGGGGAAGCTATCCCTCCTCAGTATGCGATTCAAGTTCTCGATGAGCTGACTGATGGAAATGCTATTATAAGCACCGGAGTTGGGCAACACCAAATGTGGGCCGCTCAATTTTACAAGTACAAGAGGCCCCGCCAATGGTTGACATCTGGTGGATTAGGGGCCATGGGCTTTGGATTGCCTGCTGCGGTTGGAGCTGCCGTTGCAAAACCTGATGCTGTTGTGGTGGACATTGATGGAGATGGAAGCTTCATTATGAATGTCCAGGAGTTGGCAACAGTCAGAGTGGAGAATCTTCCTATCAAGATAATGCTGTTGAACAATCAACATCTGGGCATGGTTGTCCAATGGGAGGATCGTTTTTATAAGGCCAATAGGGCTCACACATACTTAGGGAATCCATCTAGAGAGTCTGATGTATTTCCAAATATGTTGAAATTTGCCGAAGCCTGTGGAATACCTGCAGCTCGTGTGACAAAAAAGGCAGATCTTAAAGCAGCTGTCCAAAAGATGTTAGATACTCCTGGGCCATACTTGTTGGATGTCATTGTCCCCCATCAAGAGCATGTTTTGCCCATGATCCCTAGTGGTGGGTCTTTCAAAGATGTGATCACTGAGGGAGATGGACGAACCGCTTATTGAGTCATCTGGGCTAAATATTTTGTAGAGTTATGTGTATTTACATACTTAAGATGATAGGATTTACATAAAACTTGTGTCAGGTTTTGTTTTTCAAGTTATTTGGGAATATCGATGCTTCAGATCTTTATTTGCTTGCCTGGGCCCTTCTCTTCTTTTTTTTTTTGACTTCTTGTAAAGCATGTACTTCACTGTAGCCTTTCTGAGGAAACAATGTTATGCAGTCAGTTTTATCTTAAGCTGTGCTGTCCATTTCCCTGGTGGTTTAGATTTTTTGAACCTTTTAGAATGTGCCTGTGCAAGAAGCAAGAAATATATGGGAAAGATGAACTAATCACATACGTGCTGCGGCTACATTACATTCCTTCATTGTGAACTTACATCAAACTTGACAATTACAGAAGTACTTTTCATGCAGTCAGCAGAGGGTGGCAACATTATTTTGTTCCATTAATGGTTTACGGTTTAGCAAGTCATAAATCAGAGATTCTTTGCCTGCATTCTTCTGTCAATATATGCCATTAAGAGTTCCTAGTGGAGCATTTATTTATTTTACTTAATGTTCATAGTTCATTTCTACATATCGCCGCACCAGATACCTACCTCCCTACAATCTTTTTGCCATTAATGTCCATTATGTTTTCTCCTGTTCCGCCACTAATTCTTAAGATTGGTATCAGGCTTTAATTTTCTTACCGATTTGTAAAGTCAAATGAGGATGTTTTGGTTCTATGAGGTCAACATGCAGACCCTAAAGACTTTTGTGGAACTCACTAAGATGTGATAATGCTGTCTGAATGATAGCTTACCAGGGTTGACTTGGAATGTGAGATTCCATATTCACTTTTGAAAGGAGATGGTTTTGTTTATTTCCTTACTTTGAGATCAACTTCGCTAGTAATGCAACATGCTTGAGCAATGTAACAGCTCCTTAGTGCTGTGGAGAAAGAGACAATGCGGCATAAGCATGGAGTCTGGTTCCTCCTGAATTTTTGTGAGGTAAGAAAGTAAATTTAATGTGTTAGTGCTTGTTTGGGGTTTTCAGGGGATTTTAGCCCCCTCAGTTGCTTCTGCTTTTGTTTTTTCCCTTCTAACTTGACTTGTGGATTTGCATCAAAAGCTAGTCAGAAATTGTCTGTTTAAGTTTGGAGCAAAAATGACAAAGGTTGTCCCTCTAACTTTTGGCTCTTTGGTGAAAATTAAATTGAAAATTTTGAGATTTCCATTTGAAGTTCATATATAGGATAGTAGCATGTTCTTGTGTATTTAGTACTTTATTTAGTAAAAGCTAGAAAGTTATTAGAATTCACAACTTCTAAATTTCGTCAAAGTCAAGATAAGCTAGAAATGAGAAGCCATTGCTAAAGCCAATGCCATATCCAAGAGACTATGTTCTCCAACGAACTGTCGTTTTCCTTCTATGTACTCTAGGCCATTCTTGTTATGCGACGGTAAGATCCACCATGGTTAATTACTGACGAACATGCTGTCATCCTATTGTCAAACCAGGTTGCATTGATAATTTTTATGTTGATTCTGGAAGTTTGCATCATAACTTGGTAGAGAAGAGAGTTCCCTAGAAGGATAGCTTTCACCAGAAATCCGAGCCGGTGCTTCACAAACGGTAGCTGCACTTGGATAGAGAGAATTCTCAGCTTCTGGCCTGCCCCATACCATGCATGGATTATTTGGCTATCTGTTGAAAGTGTCTCCCATCTGGTGGTAGAGAAACATGGAAGATTCTTTATAATAGATCCCGTTTAGTTACTATAGGCTCCATACACATAACTTATTTACTTTTTTATATATGTGGAAATGTAGATCTCTTCTTTCTTACATACCGTGTCCTGTTCAACCAAAAAAAAAAAAAAAAGGAATACCATGTCCTGTTGACATCTGCTGGGTGTGAAACTAGCCCCCTTAGGGCTGTGCTTAATTTTTCGGCAGGAGTATTAGCTTAACTGTGATCCCTTGATCCGCAGATCCCTCCAATTCTCAGGTGCAGAAGTCACCTTTGATTCTTTATATGTAGCGAATTCCTTTATGTAATGCCCATCTTCTCAATGATGGTTTTTGAGCTGCTTCCCTTGAGAAAGGGATAGCTCTTACCTACCAACATCATGGCATCTTTGTAGCTTGGAGTAAAGAGAACAAGATACTCATTGCTGTACAGTCTACGGAATTTCAGAACTTTATTTTGATCTTGAATTCCAGGGATGGAGATGAAACTCCCAGATCTTGTGGTGATGATCTCAAGCAATCTTGATGGTTGTAGCTGGGTGCTATCTGAACCTGGGTGACTGCCTCTGTAAGATGGCAGGGATGTTTCCCTGAAGTCCTCTGCGACTTCCTCTTATCATCAGGAAAGGGTGAAATGGCTCCTTGTTAATGCAAAGAGTGGGTAGATCTATTCGTTCTCCTTCACCAAGTCAATATTATGGATACGGGAAAAGTACACCTCGAGTGCTTTAACTTTCGTACGGTATACACTTAAGTGCATCAACTTTCAAAGTGTTCACTTGAGTGCCTAAATTTTGAAAAACCGTTCACTTGAGTGCCTGGTGGTAACGTGGCCGCCGGAAAAGGTGACGTGGCTGCGAAAATGGTGACGTGGCGCTGGCAAACAGTGTTTTTATTAATATTTAATGTACACGTGGATTTTCTTTGCATTTTTTAGTAGTTTCAGAAATTTTACGCAAAAATAAAGAAAAAAATTAATGAATTTTTTTTTTTTTAAAGAAGAAGAGAATCCTAGGTTTCTCAGCCTCGCCGGCCACCACTGGCTGGCCCAGAGGCCAAGGTCAGCTCGCCCTGGGCCGGCGAGGCCGCGACGGCCCTCCCCGACGGCCGTCGCGGCCTCAAGTATGGCGGGGGGAGGGTGCGAGGCCCTCGTCCAGATCTGGTGAGGGCTCTACACCATCAGTCGCAGCCTCGACAACTGCGATCGAGGGCGCGCGAGGGCTTCGCTCCCTCCATTGCCTCAGCTGAGGTCGCGATGGCCGTCGCGGCCTCGCCGGCCCAGGGCGAGCCGACCCTGGCCCTTGGGCCGGCCGGCCGGCCGCCACCAAGAAACCTAGGTTTCTCTTCTTTTTTTTCTTCTTTTTTTTTCATTAATTTTTTTTTCTTTTTTCCATTTATTACACGCTAGGAATTAAAAAATAATCGAAAATTACAAGAAGGATGACTTGGCCGGAATTAGCACTCAATTGCATACTTTTACTCCGATTAAGCACTTAAGTGAACACTTTGAAAGTTGATGCACTTAAGTGCACGTCGTACGTAAGTTAAAGCACTTGGGGTGTACTTTTCCCTTATGGATTCTTAGCCAGCAGGTACTGTTCAACATATTTCATCTCTGTTGGGGAGGTTGGCCCTGACCATCTAAGGCCTAGACCACAGAGTGTTGATATGGCTTCTGCTACTATGTGGGGGGGAAATATCTTACCTTTGTGACCATAATTCTGGGTCTGCAATCATCTGTGAATGCTTTATGTATAAATCGGGATGGGGACATCTTTAGTCAATCTTCATGTTCATATTTTTTTCAATAAATATTGTGGGCATCACTATTAGGTTAAGATTTGTATAGAGCGAAAATAAAGAATCAAACAGATTTTAGGTTTGAGAACTCACTTTCAATCCAGCATTTGAAATGATCTTTGCATTGTTGTCCCTCTACATGGTCCCTTTCTCTATTCACTCGTGTAAAAGTTTAGATTCTTTCTTTGCAATGGATGTACAGGATTTGTGAGAATGAGAACAAAAAGGTGAGGTAATTAAAGTGAGATTATATATGGGTAAGCCTTGCATAGCACAAGGAATCATGAGTGGGTTAGAGATGTGTATGTTGGAAATACAAGCGTTCTGACAAGTCAATGGATGGAAATGTGTCAAAGATAAAAGAAATTTATCTGCACTTGATTAGACAGAAATAAATATTAACTCTAATACAAGATAAACTCTTAGGAGTTGTTAAGATATAGAAACAGAAATGACATTGGGAGGGAGGGAGGTGCGAAGAGAGGACCTGCCAAACTCATCGTGTAATTTTTGGTTGCAGATGTGTAGCTGAATTCAGATATTGAATATATGTAATCTTAAGTGTCCAAGTATTAGGATTTGACTGAAAGATTTTTTGATCACATGAAATGTTCTGCTCTAGCTTTTGGAATCAGACAACCAAATATCCTTGCTAATAATGCCCATATTGAAAGACAAACGTCTTCCAGCTGGAAATTGAGTAACATAATTCCTTATCCTTGAAATATAAATGCTGATGTAGCTAGATTAGAATTTCAAATTGTAAGTGGAGGCCGTTCTCTGAATTTTAAATCTAAACAGAAAGTGACAGTAGAAGTTGCTGGGTAACAGTTGCAAATGGACCTGTTCATTACAGTTGGTTCATGAGATATATTTGCAGTTGATGTTTAAAAAGGATTGTGACCTGTCTGGAAAGAATCATTCCCAAAAATCTTAGTTTAGGATAAGAGTTAACGGTAATAGAATTGGTGCATACTCGGATTGGTATTGAGTACAGATCTTGAAATAAGGTTATTGTTGTTTGTTCTGGTTAAGAATTTTTTTTTTCTGCAACAACTAGCATGTCATGAGTATGTACTGGGTGGCATGATCCAAGACAAATTCAAATATTAGAATATCTCAAGGGGATTTTTGCCCGTTTGAGGGATCTTCTGTGCTCATGCAACAACTATCATCGTAAATATATTTGTCCCATCTGTTTAAGCCGCTTTCATTTGAGTATGTTGTGGGAAAATTACATGTCGCCCCCATTTTTTGAAATTGGCTCAGTCAGCTCCTTACGATGCATATCTTTATTTTTTGTTTGATTTGACCCAAAGATCTCAAAGCAATGTCTGACATGACGAAATTTAAAGCATGTGAGATTATGTAAGTAAAATGGAAATTATAGGTGAGGTTACAATAGGTAGCATATGTATTTTCCCCAAGTTGTGAAATTGAGAATGCGCATGTTATTTTTCAGTAACTCCAAAATTAGATGAAAAGAAATCTATATTAATTTGGAACTGTTTAAGTATCTTACATCGCTTGTCTGTAGGGTTTCAATGTGCTTTATATCTATGAAATGTCCTTCTGCCTATTGGGATAAGTTTTTGAGCTGAACTTTCTAATAAGGTCACAAACCAGCTAATACACAATATTTAGTTTGCTTGTGAGGCTCCTCGTTCATCACTTCCACATGATATTCTCAGTTTAGTTTGCACGTCAGAGGGGTCTTAACGTATCCTACATCGTTTATCTATAGGGTTTCAATGTGCTTTATATGAATGTAGTCTCCTTTTATTTATTAATTTAAACTTTTGAGTTGGACTTTCTAAGAAAAACTTCTATTAGAGGGGAAATATGTGTCTTGCTAGTTTTACCATTAGTGAAGGTCATATGTATGTATTTGATGTCATGAGCTTTAGAATCTATCTGTTCAGAGGCCAAAAGTGGGATTTTGGGCCCAGTCAAAACAAGAAATACAACTAGACGGAGTTGATTGATATAAAGTGAATATAGGGAGTAACTGAGACAGCCTTGGACTATAGGAGCAAGATGTACTCCCCTTATTATCGCAATAGCCATATTCTTGGACATATCAATGCCAATAAATTTTTTAAAGGAGTTCAGATCCATCTGCTTGCATTTTTTAAAGAACCTATCATAAGTCATAGCATGTTCCATTATGTTTTTTTTGCAAATCTATCCATTGTCAAATTTAAAAGATTTGGCATCCATTTTCAATGAGCTCTTGTCCCATATAGTGAGTTTGAAGGAAAGGAGAGAGAGAGAGAGAGAGAGAGAGAGAGAGGGGGGGGGGGGGGGGGGGGGGGGGGGACATGTTTTTGGTTTGATAAGGCTAAATTTGTTTAGTTTGTCTAAGAGATGTTACCAGGAGGTTGAGAGTTTATACAGCCTGTAAGTTCTCCCATCTGTGAAGTGTTCAAACTCTAAACACTTTATCTGGAACTCATTATGATGTGATCGTGTCGTATGAATAAAGTAGTAGCAGGTTGAATAGGAATATGGAATTTCAAATAATATTCAATCAATCAGCGAGTTTCTTTGTTGCTATGCTCTGGAATCAACTTAGAAACTGATGTAGCTTGGGCAAGATTTCCTGCTATTTATTGCAGCAGAGGAAGAGGCAACACATGGCACAGAGAATTTCAATATTTAATGTCTTTGAGGAGTATTTTTCAGCTTCTTGTGAGATCAGAAATCATCTTGTGTGTTAGAGCTTGTTTGTGCTTGGAGGATGTAGGAGAATAACTTGTGTTTTTTTATTGATGAACAGAAGGATATATATATATATATATCAAGCTTTCAGACCATTATACCCTTCTATTCTAACACTCCCCCTCAAGCTGGAGCATGGATATCAAGCATGCCCAGCTTGTTACAAATATACTCGATCCTACTACTCCCTAGAGATTTGGTGAAAATATCAGCTAGTTGTTCACCGGTCCTAACATAACCAGTAGAAATAACTCTAGCCTGAAGTTTCTCTCGGACAAAGTGACAATCAACTTCGATATGCTTGGTACGCTCATAAAACACTGGATTTGATGTAATATGGACAGCTGCTCGATTATCACACCACAACTCCATTGGCGCAGGGTCTTCGAATCCAAGTTCAACCAATATCTGAATCCAGACCAGCTCACAAGTAGCTTTGAGCCATAGCTCTGTATTCTGACTCTGCACTTGATCTAGCTATAACACTTTGCTTCTTACTCTTCCAAGATACTAAGTTTCCTCCGACAAAAGTACAATACCCTGATGTAGACCTCCTATCCATAGGAAACCCTGCCCAATCAGCATCCGAGAAGGCTTCTACCCTTTGTGACCATGATCCTGATAAACGAGACCATGACCTAGGGGCTTTCTTCAAGTATCTCAAAATCCTGACTACAGCATCCCAATGTGAGGTATGGGGAGAGGACATAAATTGACTCACAACACTCACCGGAAATGAAATATTAGGTCGAGTAATAGTCAGATAATTTAATTTTCCAACAAGTCTTCGATACCTTTCCGAATCATCTAATGGCTTACCATCCTCTACAATCAATTTCGAGCCCACTTCCATTGGTGTATCCAATGGTTTAGCTCCTAGCATACTTGTCTCTGTAACGGTATAATGTACATTGATGAAGTTATCAAGCAGAAGGTAGGGAAGAAGTCGAAATTAGTGCGCAGATGCATATTGCTTCCATAAATCATCTATGATGAGATCAAGAAGCAAAAGTTACAATTTGCTCTGTAAACTTGGAGGGAGTTTTTGTAGCTTGTTACGATCAACTGTTTTTGCAGTTGATGGCCTGGTTTAGATTACAACTGAAAATCATGTTTCTATTAGAATTGAAAATCAGGGTTGTTTATATTGCGAAATAGTTGCTCGGAAATCAAGCTCTAACTCTATTCACAACTACAGTCTAGGTCTAACAGCGACAACTGAAGCACAGCATTGTAGCAGTATGATCCAAGAAACTAATTTGTGAAAACACAATTTTTATTTCAAAACTTAGACACGACACTGAAAACTGCAATCAAATTAAATCACTAATTCGGGGATCCTGCTTCATATATCACTTAAAAAGAACACAACTTACCTATAGCCCTCGACTTTTAGGCCTACAGAAGGCAGAGACGCATTTTCTTTCTCTTTCCTCTACACTCTCTCGGATGCAAGAAGAGGAGAGAGAAATATAAAGAAGGGAAGAGAGAGCAGCAGTGCTTCTCAATATTACCTTCCATGGTACAAGCGATCTCAATGCCGGTGGCCCGGTGCCATGGAAAGCGTGAAGGTCGACTCGACGGTGACTATGGAAGAAAGGAGGAGGAGTGGGAGGCGTAGAAACCAAGAGACGATTTGCCAGAGAACGTCAGGAGTGGAAAAAGCCAAAGGGCAACCCAAGTTTTATCATCTCATTCTCCTCTTCCTCTGTACCTTTCTCCTCCCTACTACTGTTCCAATTTCTCCGGGACATTCCCATGTGTTGTGCATCAACAAGAAGGGATATTCTCGTAAATTCGGCTCTAAAAAACCCCTTAGGACTCGCCCTCCTCTCAGGTTCAGGTTCAGGTTCAGTTTAGAGCTGCCCATTTCCCAAACAACTGCACCGTTTTGTCCTCTCTCTCTCGCGCCGGATCTCGAGACATGGCTGCCGCCGTCACCGCTTCAACCACCTCCTCCGCCGCCAAAACCTCCGCCCTCTCTTTTCCCTCCAAATTCCAAATTCCCCTTGAACGATTTACCCTCCGCGTCCCTCCCAATCCCGCCAAGCCCCCCACCTCCCTCCTCCGCGTCTCCTCCGGCTCTTCCCCCACTGGCGTTCCCCGAGCCGCCGCCAAAACCACCTCCACGCCACCAACCCCGACCGTAGCCACCCCCGAAACTTTCGTTCCCAGATATGCCCCCGACGAACCTCGCAAAGGCGCCGATGTCCTCGTCGAGGCCCTCGAGCGCCAGGGCGTCTCCACCGTCTTCGCCTACCCAGGCGGCGCCTCCCTGGAGATCCATCAGGCCCTCACCCGGTCTCGCGTCATCAGGAACGTGCTCCCTCGCCACGAGCAGGGAGGCGTTTTTGCTGCTGAGGGATATGCGCGCGCCTCCGGCCTCCCCGGCGTTTGCATCGCCACCTCCGGCCCCGGCGCCACCAATCTGGTCAGTGGACTCGCCGACGCCATGCTAGACAGCATCCCCCTCGTCGCCATCACTGGCCAGGTATCTTTAGGAGTTTTTACTGCTCAATGGTCCGATTTTTAAATTTTCCTTTTTTGTCTCCTCTTGTTCCGGAGGAATTCTCGCGGAGCACAGGAGGCGTATGTATGGAGATATATGTCCTGTAGACCAGTTATTAGATAGCATTAGGCTGATAGATTCTGTTTTTTTCTGGCTTCATTTGTTGTTCATATGTATCAAATAGTCAGTGTTTGAATATACCACTCTGTTCAGTTCCTCTCTCCTTCTCTGATGCCCCATTGCGTTATGGATGAGTGTGTACGTGAATGTGTTTGTAGGTGCCACGAAGAATGATTGGAACGGATGCATTTCAAGAGACTCCAATTGTTGAGGTGACGCGGTCTATTACGAAACATAATTACCTTGTCCTTGATGTGGAAGATATTCCTCGAGTTGTGAATGAAGCTTTTTACCTGGCGACTTCGGGGAGACCTGGTCCTGTCCTGATCGATGTACCTAAAGATATACAGCAACAGCTTGTCGTTCCTAATTGGAATGTGCCCATAAGGTTGCCTGGATACATGTCGAGATTGCCCAAGTCGCCTTCGGAGGCCCATTTGGAACAGGTTGTGAGGTTGGTATCGGAGTCAAAGAAACCGGTTTTGTACGTGGGAGGTGGATGTTTGAATTCAAGCGAGGAGTTGAGAAAGTTTGTGGACCTCACGGGGATTCCTGTCGCTAGTACTTTGATGGGGCTTGGGGCGTTCTCTTGCTCACATGAACTGTCCCTTCAAATGCTGGGAATGCATGGAACTGTTTATGCTAATTATGCTATTGATAAATGTGATTTGCTGCTCGCGTTTGGAGTTAGGTTTGATGACCGTGTGACAGGGAAGCTGGAAAGTTTTGCCAGCCGAGCTAAAATCATTCACATCGATATTGATTCGGCAGAGATTGGGAAAAATAAGCAGCCTCATGTGTCAATATGTGCAGATGTGAAGTTGGCATTAAAAGGGATAAATAGCATAATGGACACTAGAAAATCGAAGCTCAAACTTGATTTTTCAGCTTGGAGAATGGAACTTGATGAGCAGAAAATGAATAATCCATTAACTTATAAGACATTTGGGGAAGCTATCCCTCCTCAGTATGCGATTCAAGTTCTCGATGAGCTGACTGATGGAAATGCTATTATAAGCACCGGAGTTGGGCAACACCAAATGTGGGCCGCTCAATTTTACAAGTACAAGAGGCCCCGCCAATGGTTGACATCTGGTGGATTAGGGGCCATGGGCTTTGGATTGCCTGCTGCGGTTGGAGCTGCCGTTGCAAAACCTGATGCTGTTGTGGTGGACATTGATGGAGATGGAAGCTTCATTATGAATGTCCAGGAGTTGGCAACAGTCAGAGTGGAGAATCTTCCTATCAAGATAATGCTGTTGAACAATCAACATCTGGGCATGGTTGTCCAATGGGAGGATCGTTTTTATAAGGCCAATAGGGCTCACACATACTTAGGGAATCCATCTAGAGAGTCTGATGTATTTCCAAATATGTTGAAATTTGCCGAAGCCTGTGGGATACCTGCAGCTCGTGTGACAAAAAAGGCAGATCTTAAAGCAACTGTCCAAAAGATGTTAGATACTCCTGGGCCATACTTGTTGGATGTCATTGTCCCCCATCAAGAGCATGTTTTGCCCATGATCCCTAGTGGTGGGTCTTTCAAAGATGTGATCACTGAGGGAGATGGACGAACCGCTTATTGAGTCATCTGGGCTAAATATTTTGTAGAGTTATGTGTATTTACATACTTCAGATGATAGGATTTACATAAAACTTGTGTCAGGTTTTGTTTTTCAAGTTATTTGGGAATATCGATGCTTCAGATCTTCATTTGCTTACCTGGGCCCTTCTCTTCTTTTTTTTTTGACTTCTTGTAAAGCATGTACTTCACTGTAGCCTTTCTGAGGAAACAATGTTATGCAGTCAGTTTTATCTTAAGCTGTGCTGTCCATTTCCCTGGTGGTTTAGATTTTTTGAACCTTTTAGAATGTGCCTGTGCAAGAAGCAAGAAATGTATGGGAAAGATGAACTAATCACATACGTGCTGCAGCTACATTACATTCCTTCATTGTGAACTTACATCAAACTTGACAATTACAGAAGTACTTTTCATGCAGTCAGCAGAGGGTGGCAACATTATTTTGTTCCATTAATGGTTTACGGTTTAGCAAGTCATAAATCAGAGATTCTTTGCCTGCATTCTTCTGTCAATATATGCCATTAAGAGTTCCTAGTGGAGCATTTATTTATTTTACTTAATGTTCATAGTTCATTTCTACATATCGCCGCACCAGATACCTACCTCCCTACAATCTTTTTGCCATTAATGTCCATTATGTTTTCTCCTGTTCCGCCACTAATTCTTAAGATTGGTATCAGGCTTTAATTTTCTTACCAATTTGTAAAGTCAAATGAGGATGTTTTGGTTCTATGAGGTCAACATACAGACCCTAAAGACTTTTGTGGAACTCACTAAGATGTGATAATGCTGTCTGAATGATAGCTTACCAGGGTTGACTTGGAATGTGAGATTCCATATTCACTTTTGAAAGGAGATGGTTTTGTTTATTTCCTTACTTTGAGATCAACTTCGCTAGTAATGCAACATGCTTGAGCAATGTAACAGCTCCTTAGTGCTGTGGAGAAAGAGACAATGCGGCAAAAGGATGGAGTCTGGTTCATCCTGAATTTTTATGAGGTAAGAAAGTAAATTTAATGTGTTAGTGCTTGTTTGGGGTTTTCAGGGGATTTTAGCCCCCTCAGTTGCTTCTGCTTTTGTTTTTTCCCTTCTAACTTGACTTGTGGATTTGCATCAAAAGCTAGTCAGAAATTGTCTGTTTAAGTTTGGAGAAAAAATGACAAAGGTTGTCCCTCTAACTTTTGGCTCTTTGGTGAAAATTAAATTGAAAATTTTGAGATTTCCATTTGAAGTTCATATATAGGATAGTAGCATGTTCTTGTGTATTTAGTACTTTATTTAGTAAAAGCTAGAAAGTTATTAGAATTCACAACTTCTAAATTTCATCAAAGTCAAGATAAGCTAGAAATGAGATGCCATTGCTAAAGCCAATGCCATATCCAAGAGACTATGTTCTCCAACGAACTGTCGTTTTCCTTCTATGTACTCTAGGCCATTCTTGTTATGCGACGGTAAGATCCACCATGGTTAATTACTGACGAACATGCTGTCATCCTATTGTCAAACCAGGTTGCATTGATAATTTTTATGTTGATTCTGGAAGTTTGCATCATAACTTGGTAGAGAAGAGAGTTCCCTAGAAGGATAGCTTTCACCAGAAATCCGAGCCGGTGCTTCACAAACAGTAGCTGCACTTGGATAGAGAGAATTCTCAGCTTCTGGCCTGCCCCATACCATGCATGGATTATTTAGCTATCTGTTGAAAGTGTCTCCCATCTGGTGGTAGAGAAACATGGAAGATTCGTTATAATAGATCCCGTTTAGTTACTATAGGCTCCATACACGTAACTTATTTACTTTTTTATATATGTGGAAATGTAGATCTCTTCTTTCTTACATACCGTGTCCTGTTCAACCAAAAAAAAAAAAAGGAATACCATGTCCTGTTGACATCTGCTGGGTGTGAAACTAGCCCCCTTAGGGCTGTGCTTAATTTTTCGGCAGGAGTATTAGCTTAGCTGTGATCCCTTGATCCGCAGATCCCTCCAATTCTCAGGTGCAGAAGTCACCTTTGATTCTTTATATGTAGCTAATTCCTTTATGTAATGCCCGTCTTCTCAATGATGGTTTTTGAGCAGTTTCCCTTGAGAAAGGGATAGCTCTTACCTACCAACATCATGGCATCTTTGTAGCTTGGAGTAAAGAGAACAAGATACTCATTGCTGTACAGTCTATGGAATTTCATAACTTTATTTTGATCTTGAATTCCAGGGATGGAGATGAGACTCCCAGGGAAGGAGGATCTTGTGGTGATGATCTCAAGCAATCTTGATGGTTGTAGCTGGGTGCTATCTGAACCTGGGTGACTGCCTCTGTAAGATGGCAGGGATGTTTCCCTGAAGTCCTCTGCGACTTCCTCTTATCATCAGGAAAGGGTGAAATGGCTCCTTGTTAATGCAAAGAGTGGGTAGATCTATTCGTTCTCCTTCACCTAGTCAATACTATGGATACGGGAAAAGTACACCTCGAGTGCCTTAACTTTCGTACAGTATACACTTAAGTGCATCAACTTTCAAAGTGTTCACTTGAGTGCCTAAAATTTGAAAAACCGTTCACTTGAGTGCTTGGTGGTGACGTGGCCGCCGGAAAAGGTGACGTGGCCGCGAAAATGGTGACGTGGCGCCGGCAAACATTGTTTTTATTAATATTTAATGTACACGTGGATTTTCTTTGCATTTTTTAGTAGTATCAGAAATTTTACGCAAAAATAAAAAAAAAATTTAATGAATTTTTTTTTAAAAAAAAGAAGAGAAACCTAGGTTTCTCAGCCTCGCCGGCCACCACTGGCTGGCCCAGAGGCCAGGGTCAGCTCGCCCTGGGCCGGCGAGGCCGCGACGGCCCTCCTTGACGGCCGTCGCTGCCTCGAGTATGGCGGGGGAGGGTGCGAGGCCCTCGTCCAGATCTGGCGAGGGCTTCGAGCCCTCGCCTACACCATCCGTCGCAGCCTCGACAACTGCGATCGAGGGCGCGCGAGGGCTTCGCTCCCTCCATTGCCTCAGCTGAGGCCGCGATGGCCGTCCCGGCCTCGCCGGCCCAGGGCGAGCCGACCCTGGCCCCTGGGCCGGCCGGCCGCCACCAAGAAACCTAGGTTTCTCTTTTTTTTTTTTTCTTTTTTTGTTCATTAATTTTTTTTCCTTTTTTCCATTTATTACACGTTAGGAATTAAAAAATAATCGAAAATTACATGAAGGATGACTTGGCCGGAATTAGCACTCAATTGCACACTTTTACTCCGATTAGGCACTTAAGTAAACACTTTGAAAGTTGATGCACTTAAGTGCACGTCGTACGAAAGTTAAAGCACTTGGGATGTACTTTTCCCTTATGGATACTTAGCCAGCAGGTACTGTTCAACATATTTCATCTCTGTTGGGGAGGTTGGCCCTGACCATCTAAGGCCTAGACCACAGAGTGTTGATATTGCTTCTGCTACTATGTGGGGGGGAAATATCTTACCTTTGTGACCATAATTCTGGGTCTGCAATCATCTGTGAATGCTTTCTGTATAAATCGGGATGGGGACATCTTTAGTCAATCTTCATGTTCATATTTTTTTCAATAAATATTGTGGGCATCACTATTAGTTAAGATTTGTATAGAGCGAAAATAAAGAATCAAACAGATTTTAGGTTTGAGAACTCACTTTCAATCCAGCATTTGAAATGATCTTTGCATTGTTGTCCCTCTACATGGTCCCTTTCTCTATTCACTCGTGTAAAAGTTTAGATTCTTTCTTTGCAATGGATGTACAGGATTTGTGAGAATGAGAACAAAAAGGTGAGGTAATTAAAGTGAGATTATATATGGGTAAGCCTTGCATAGCACAAGGAATCATGAGTGGATTAGAGATGAGTATGTTGGAAATACAAGCGTTCTGACAAGTCAATGGATGGAAATGTGTCAAAGATAAAAGAGATTTATCTGCACTTGATTAGACAGAAATAAATATTAACTCTAATACAAGATAAACTCTTAGGAGTTGTTTAAGATAATTGAAACAGAAATGACATTGGGAGGGAGGAAGGTGCGAAGAGAGGACCTGCCAAACTCATCATGTAATTTTTGGTTGCAGATGTGTAGCTGAATTCAGATATTGAATATATGTAATTTTAAGTGTCCAAGTATTAGGATTTGACTGAAAGATTTTTTGATCACATGAAATGTTCTGCTCTAGCTTTTGGAATCAGACAACCAAATATCCTTGCTAATAATGCCCATATTGAAAGACAAACGTCTTCCAGCTGGAAATTGAGTAACATAATTCCTTATCCTTGAAATATAAATGCTGATGTAGCTAGATTAGAATTTTAAATTGTAAGTGGAGGCCGTTCTCTGAATTTTAAATCTAAACAGAAAGTGACAGTAGAAGTTGCTGGGTGACAGTTGCAAATGGACCTGTTCATTACAGTTGGTTCATGAGATATATTTGCAGTTGATGTTTAAAAAGGATTGTGACCTGTCTGGAAAGAATCATTCCCAAAAATCTTAGTTTAGGATAAGAGTTAACGGTAATAGAATTGGTGCATACTCAGATTGGTATAGAGTACAGATCTTGAAATAAGGTTATTGTTGTTTGTTCTGGTTAAGAATTTTTTTTTTTGCAACAACTAGCATGTCATGAGTATGTACTGGGTGGCATGATCCAAGACAAATTCAAATATTAGAATATCTCAAGTGGATTTTTGCCCGTTTGAGGGATCTTCTGTGCTCATGCAACAACTATGATCGTAAATATATTTGTCCCATCTGTTTAAGCCGCTTTCATTTGAGTATGTTGTGGGAAAATTACATGTTGCCCCCATTTTTTGAAATTGGCTCAGTCAGCTCCTTACGATGCATATCTTTATTTTTTGTTTGATTTGACCCAAAGATCTCAAAGCAATGTCTGACATGACGAAATTTAAAGCATGTGAGATTATGTAAGTAAAATGGAAATTATAGGTGAGGTTACAATAGGTAGCATATGTATTTTCCCCAAGTTGTGAAATTTAGAATGCGCATGTTATTTTTCAGTAACTCCAAAATTAGATGAAAAGAAATCTATATTAATTTGGAACTGTTTAAGTATCTTACATCGCTTGCCTGTAGGGTTTCAATGTGTTTTATATCTATGAAATGTCCTTCTGCCTATTGGGATAAGTTTTTGAGCTGAACTTTCTAATAAGGTCACAAACCAGCTAATACACAATATTTAGTTTGCTTGTGAGGCTCCTCGTTCATCACTTCCACATGATATTCTCGGTTTAGTTTGCACGTCAGAGGGGTCTTAACGTATCCTACATCGTTTATCTGTAGGGTTTCAATGTGCTTTATATGAATATGGTCTCCTTTTATTTATTAATTTAAACTTTTGAGTTGGACTTTCTAACAGAAACTTCTATTAGAGGGGAAATATGTGTCTTGCTAGTTTTACCATTAGTGAAGGTCATATGTATGTATTTGATGTCATGAGCTTTAGAATCTATCTGTTCAGAGGCCAAAAGTGGGATTTTGGGCCCAGTCAAAACAAGAAATACAACTAGACGGAGTTGATTGATATAAAGTGAATATAGGGAGTAACTGAGACAGCCTTGGACGATAGGAGCAAGATGTACTCCCCTTATTATCGCAATAGCCATATTCTTGGACATATCAATGCCAATAAATTTTTTAAAGGAGTTCAGATCCATCTGCTTGCATTTTTTAAAGAACCTATCATAAGTCATAGCATGTTCCATTATGTTTTTTTTGCAAATCTATCCATTGTCAAATTTAAAAGATTTGGCATCCATTTTCAATGAGCTCTGTCCCATATAGTGAGTTTGAAGGAAAGGAGAGAGAGAGAGGGGGGGGGGGGGGGGGGGCATGTTTTTGGTTTGATAAGGCTAAATTTGTTTAGTTTGTCTAAGAGATGTTACCAGGAGGTTGAGAGTTTATACAGTCTGTGAGTTCTCCCATCTGTGAAGTGTTCAAACTCTAAACACTTTATCTGGAACTCATTATGATGTGATCGTGTCGTATGAATAAAGTAGTAGCAGGTTGAATAGGAATATGGGATTTCAAATAATATTCAATCAATCAGCGAGTTTCTTTGTTGCTATGCTCTGGAATCAACTTAGAAACTGATGTAGCTTGGGCAAGATTTCCTGCTATTTATTGCAGCAGAGGAAGAGGCAACACATGGCACAGAGAATTTCAATATTTAATGTCTTTGAGGAGTGTTTTTCAGCTTCTTGTGAGATCAGAAATCATCTTGTGTGTTAGAGCTTGTTTGTGCTTGGAGGATTTTAGCCCCAAAATTTTGCCTAATTTCTTGATTTTGTTACTTATTGATTGGCATCAAAGCGAAAAGTTGCTCCTCTAACTTTTGGCTTTTGGGTGAAAATTTATTGAAAGTTCTAAAATTTCCATCTAAAGGGCGACCTGTGTTATTTAACATGTTTTTGTCTATAAATTTACTATTTTTTAAGTAGAAGCTAATAATTGACAGAAACTTGCACGTTCCAAATTTAATACTAGTCAAAGCTAAAATTCAGAGAACATGCCTAAAGCCTATGCCGTTGCCTGGAACCTATGTCAACATACTCCTAATTTCCCTGTACATGCTCCAGACTACCCCTCCCGAGACATGGATGTTGAGTTTCCTGAAGATGCTCTAATCCTTCCATGCAAAATGCTACATCATGCTGATGCTGGAATGACATAAACATCAATAAATCCCCTTCAGGCATCAGTTATTATAGGCCTGTTTCGTTTCAGAGAAAGGGATTACGATACATTAACCAAAGGATTACAAGGGTATAAGGATATATAAAAGTTTCTCGATAGCAAATGACTATGCTACCCTTATCCTTAACACTCCCCCCCTCAAGTTGGGATGTAAATATCAAATAATCCCAACTTGTTACATAAAATACTCCCTCTACTCCCCCTTCGAGATTTAGTAAAGACATCAGCAAGCTGATTCTCCGTCCTCACATATTGAAGAATAATCTCCCATTTCTGAACTTTCTCTCGTACAAAGTAACAGTCAACCTCAATGTATTTAGTTCGCTCATGAAAGACAGAATTATTTGTAATGTGAATAGCTGATTGATTATCACAATATAATATCGATGGATCTAATGTTGGCAAACCAATTTCTAGTAATAACATCCTCATCCAGAGCAATTAACACATCACATGTGCCATAGCTCTATATTTTGCTTCAACACTTGTTGCTTCTTACTTTTCCAGGCTACTAAATTACCTCCAAGGAACACACAGTAACCCGATGTAGATCTCCTATCAGTAGGATATCCAGCCTAGTATGCATCAGAGAAACCTATAGTGTGCAGATGTCTGTAATTCTTGAAAAGTAGCTCTTTACCTGGTGCTCCCTTCAAGTACTTGATAATTCTAAGTGCAACATCCCAGTGAGTAGTACAGGGAGAACTCATGAACTGACTGACTACTCTGACAATAAATTATATGTCAGGCCTTGTGACGGTAAGATAGTTCGACTTTCCCACTAATCTTCTATACTGCCCTGGATCATGCAACAATTCTCCATGTTCTGCATCAAGCTTCACATTGGGTTCTATAGGAGTATCTACTGGCTTTACTCCAAGAATTCCAACCTCATCAAGAATATCAAGTACATATTTTCGCTGAGATAAATTGATACTTGCATGTGAATATGCAACTTCAATACCAAGAAAATATCGTAGACGTCCCAGATCCTTGGTACTAAATTCTGTGTGCAAAAATTACTCAAGCTAGTGGATACCATTTGAATCACTGCCAATAATGATAATATCGTCCATATATACCACCAGGAGAATACAATCAGCTGATGAGACAGAACTAAAAACTGAATGATCTACTTGATACTGTCTTAATCCGAACCTGATGTTTGCTAAACCAAGCACGAGGAGATTGCTTGAGTCCATCCAAAGCTTTATGTAGGCGGCATACCAAATTCTCCCCCTGAGCAACAAACCCTGGAGTTACTGGCATGGGCGACATTAGGCAAGATAGGCAAGGGCTAAACGTCGTCAGTTTTCGGCTTGGACGAGGTCGCGCGACACCGGCTCTGGGCTCACCAGCCTAGACGACATCTGGCGACACCAGTTCTTGGGTCGACTAGTCTAGGCGATGATCATTTGGGTTTGTCGAGTTAGAACGCCAGTGATTGATTCTCTCCCACTTCACGTTCCAAACTGTACAAGCTTCTTCCAAAGCATACGGCCCGTAAATTCTTTTAGGAGTTCCTGAAGGAAAAAATCTGTATTTCCTTACATAACTTGAGTAATTACAAGGTGGATATATATACAAGAAAAGAAGACCCGAATTAGGCAAGAAGCCTAATTTAGGTATTGACTTTACCTAAGTTAGGCAAGAGGCCTAATTTAGGTATAGACTCACGAGTTAGGCAAGAAGCCTAATTTAGGTATTGACTTTACCTAAGTTAGGCAAGAGGCCTAATTTAGGTATAGACTCACCTAAGTTAGGTAAACCTACTTTAGGTATTAAAATACAGAATTCAAACATATTCCTACTAAAAAACATGATAATTCAACACTCCCCCTCAAGCTGAGGAATAGATGTCTTCCATTCCCAGCTTGGAAGTTATTTCGTAAAAGATTCCACCATTAAGTCCCTTGGTCAGCACATCTGCAAGTTGATTTCCAGAAGGTATGTAGGACATGCAGATCGACCCCTCTTCTAGCTTTTCTTTGATGAAGTGTCTGTCAATTTCAACATGCTTTGTCCTATCGTGCTGTACAGGATTATGAGCAATGTTGATTGCTGATTTATTGTCACAGTACAGCTTCATAGGACCCTCCCACTTGATTTTCAGATCTGTTAGGATGATTTTGAGCCATAATAGCTCGCATACTCCTTGGGCCATTGCCCGAAATTCTGATTCAGCACTTGATCTTGCAACTACGTTTTGTTTTTTACTTCTCCAAGACACTAAATTTCCACCAAGAAATATACAATAACCAGATGTTGACCTTCTATCCACCAACGATCCTGCATAGTCAGCATCGGTATAAGCTTCTAGCACAAGTTTTTGATTTCTTCTGAACATAACTCCTCTTCCAGGACTTCCTTTCAAGTATTGTAGCACTCGATTGACGGCTTGTAAGTGTGATTCTCTTGGGTCATGCATAAACTGACTAATCACGCTTACTGAGTAGGCAATATCGGGCCTAGTATGAGCCAAATAGATGAGTTTCCCAACCAATCTTTGGTACATTTCTCGATCTACAGCAGGTTCTTCCTTTGCCTCCCCAAGGTTTTTATTAGGCTCAATAGGTGTGGCTACTGGTTTACACCCAAGCTTTCCTGTTTCCTTTAAGAGATCGGTCACGTACTTTTGTTGAGAAAGAAAAATCCCTTGTCTAGAGTGAGCAACTTCAATCCCAAGGAAGTATTTGAGTCTTCCTAGCTCTTTTATTTCAAATTCTTTAATCAAACAACGTTTTAGCTCTTGTTTCTCCTCATCATCATCACCTGTGACAATAATATCATCAACGTACACTAGAAGTGCCGTCACTCTCCCTGTTGTCGAGTGCTTAATGAAGAGAGTATGATCGCCTTGGCTCTGTTTGTACCCCGAACCTTTCATAACTCTGGAAAATCTCCCAAACCAAGCTCTAGGCGATTGCTTGAGCCCATATAGTGCTTTCTGTAATCTACATGCTTTGTTTGTTGTCATCTTCCCTTCAAAACCCGGTGGAATACTCATGTAGATCTCCTCTTCTAGGTCTCCATGTAAGAATGCATTTTTCACATCATACTGTTGAAGTTGCCAATTGAAGTGGGCAGCTATAGAAAGTAAAATTCTCACAGTGTTCATCTTTGCCACAGGAGCAAATGTCTCGTGATAATCTACTCCATAAGCCTGAGTATATCCCTTTGCCACCAATCTTGCTTTATATCTCTCAAGAGAACCATCAGCTTTATATTTCAAGGAAAAAACCCATTTGCAGCCCACAAGATTTTTTTCCTTTGGTTTTTCGACAATCTCCCAGGTCTTGTTTTTTTCCAGTGCATCCATTTCTTCTCTCATTGCATTCCTCCATTCTTCTTTAGAAAATGCCTCAGATAAAGTATTTGGAATAGCAATGGTATTTAAACTCATAATGAAATTTCTATGAGATGGTGATAGGCGTTCAAGTGACACATAGTGAGATAGTGGATATAAAGGTCGCCTTGTGCACTCTCTTGTACCTTTTCTGACAGCAATGGGAAGGTAGGAGTCATCTTCTGGCATATTTTCTAGCATATCTATTGATTCTGCATGCAAAGGAAAGTCGGAACTTACCGGGAATTCATTTGCAGAATTCAGATGAGAATCTTGAACTTGTGTTTGGTTTGGAACAGCTTCCTGTCTTGAGTACACCTGAGGAAATCTCATAGAGTCATAAATACGGGTAGATGCAGGAGTGGAGAGTTGTTCTGGAATAGATTCGGATGTAGGGAGTGAGTCCGAATTTGAAGTAGTAGGAACTGATTCATCAAAAGGAGCTGATTGATCAGGAACAAGGTAATTAGAAGTGGAAGTTTGAGTTGGAAGATTATCTGGAGGTAAATCAAGATTAAGGTCTTCAAAGTCTTTATCTTCCACTAATGATTTCTCCCCCTGAAGATAAGACTCCGGAAAGTATGGTTTGTTTTCCACAAATGTAACATCGACTGATATATAGGTCTTCCTAGAGGGAGGATGATAACATTTGTATCCCTTTTGTGTAGATGAATAACCAAGAAAGACACATTTGATTGCTCTGGGATCTAGTTTTCCCATGTACGAACGAGGTGCAACCGAAGACTCTAGGTATGAGATTATTTGTTGTCCTGAAATGGGGATAAAAGCTAGAAAGAATAGACATGGGAGTTTTGAAATTTAATACTCTTGATGGTAGTCTATTAATCATGTATGCAGATGTAAGGACAGCCTCCCCCCAATATGACTTAGGGACATTCTCATGAAACAACAATGCTCTAGTAGTGTTAAGCAAATGACCATTTTTCCTTTCAGCAACCCCATTTTGTTGTGGTGTGCTTACACAAGATGACTCATGAATGATCCCTTCCTTTTGGAAATAGGTTGACAAGATCTGATTAAAGTAGTCTCGAGCATTATCTGACCTAAAGCATTTAATTTTGACTCCAAATTGGTTTTGAACCATGGAATGGAAGTTAGGAATAACACTACTTACATCGGATTTGTTTTTGAGTAAGAATATCCATGTGACCCTAGTGCAATCATCAATTAGAGAAACAAACCAACGAGCCCCTGAGATATTTGGAATTGTGGAAGGTCCCCAAATGTCACTGTGAATCAAATCAAAAGGAAGAGAACTTCTTTTGTTGTTAATAGGAAAAGATACACGAGTGTGCTTAGCAAATTCACATGTATCACACTGAAATTCAGTCATATCTAATCCTTTAAACAAAGAAGGAAACATGATTTTTAAGACTCGAAAAGATGGATGACCAAAACGAAAATGATGAAGCCAAATGACATCTTTGTTTGAAGCACTAAGAAATGACAAAGATGAATTATTCATGACTTTCTTCAAAGCCCTCGGCGTCTCAAGATAGTACAACCCATTCCTTTCCTTAGCAAGTCCAATCTTCCTCTCCAAATCCTGCTCAAGGAAAACACAGTATGTAGGGTAAAAGATTGCATAACAATTGAGATCTTTGGTGAGCTTTTGTATGGAGACAAGATTGGCTGATAGTTTCGGCACATGGAGAACACCTTTGAGAGTGAGATTGGGCGTAATATGGATATCACCAACTCCTGCAACAGTGGCTAGGGAACCATTTGCCACCACTACCTTTCTATTGCTTGGACATGGAGTATAGGTACTAAAGAAATGTGAAGTGTGAGTCATGTGATCAGTAGCACCTGAGTCTATTATCCAAGCTTCACTAGAAAGAGTTTCTGAGGCATTTTTACCAACGGAAAATAGAGGATTACCTGAGAGTCCTAAAGAACATGCACCAGAGGGCTTTTCAAGAGACGCTAAAAGGTCTCTAATTCTTTCTATCTCCTCACTGTTGAAGGATTCATTGTCCTGCCATTCATTATTACTGATCTGCTGGCTGGTTTGTTCAATTAGACGAGCTTTGGGCCTTGACCGTCCTCTTCTATTTCCCCACTCTCGTCTTGAGCTCGTTGGTTTGCCATTCAGTTTCCAGCAACGCTCTTTTGTATGCCTTGGCCTCTTACAGTGGGTACACCACATACTATCTCGGTTATCCCTCCATGTAGGCTTTGAAGCATCCATTCTTCCTCTTCACTTTAAAGGAACAACAAAACAGAAGCAACGAAGGCTTCAAGTGACTTGAAAATGCAGCAATGAAGGCTGCGAAAAACAGAACCAGCAATGAAGGCACGGCTGTGAAAATAATCCAGCAATGAAGGCTGTGATTGAAGGATTATTGCAGCAATGAAGGCTGCAAAAACAGAACCAGCAATGGAGGCTGGATAAGTCAGCAGTATAGCTGAGAATGCAGCAATGAAGGCTGCGAAAAACAGAACCAGCAATGAAGGCACGGCTGTGAAAATAATCCAGCAATGAAGGCTGTGATTGGAAGATTATTGCAGCGATGAAGGTTGCACTGCAACACTATCCCAGAAAAATGAGCCTAAAGCTCTGATACCATGAAGGAAAAAATCTGTATTTCCTTACATAACTTGAGTAATTACAAGGTGGATATATATACAAGAAAAGAAGACCCGAATTAGGCAAGAAGCCTAATTTAGGTATTGACTTTACCTAAGTTAGGCAAGAGGCCTAATTTAGGTATAGACTCACGAGTTAGGCAAGAAGCCTAATTTAGGTATTGACTTTACCTAAGTTAGGCAAGAGGCCTAATTTAGGTATAGACTCACCTAAGTTAGGTAAACCTACTTTAGGTATTAAAATACAGAATTCAAACATATTCTTACTAAAAAACATGATAATTCAACAGTTCCAAACACGACATAGATGACCGAGGGCCGGCCAACTCTCTTGTTGATACGAATGAATCATTTGAGAATTCCAACGTCGGATCTGGTGGTTAGTGGTCGGCGATGGGTGATCTATAGCAGTAGTTCTGGTCGACCATGGTGAGCAAGTGTTTAGGTTTTAGCCGGCTTTGATACCATGTTTCGTTTCAGAGAAAGGGATTACGATACATTAACCAAAGGATTACAAGGTATAAAGATATATAAAAGTTTCTCAACAGCAAATGACTATTCTACCCTTATCCTTAACAAGGCCCTTTACCCTCATTTTTGATTTAGTATATTTCTTGCTTGCTTGCATGCATGCAATATGAACCAGCCATTCTATCACATTGGCAAAAAGAATATGCAAAAACTTGCCTCAACAAGTTACTTGATTAGGAAAAAACCACTTGCCGTGTGGTGGCGAGTTTCCATAGATCACATGATTAGAATCTGATGACAACTTTGGCTACAAATCTGTCAACCTGGTCCTTTGTGCTCCATCTAAAATATGATCTGTGTAAAGATGCTATTTTCAATCGTGTAAACTCTGAAACTTATTCTTATGAGGTTATACATGAAAAATTATCTGAAAACCAGAGCTCACTTGTGTGGCTGTTGCTTAATTGAAAGGAAGAAATTCTATATTTACATGGAATTATCCTTCTCTTTCATTGGCTTGAGGAGAAATTGTCGCTGCGTCAAAAGATTTTTTCCTCACCAGAAGGCAAGTGATTCTTGAAGGATGGGCATGCTTGTTATCTAGACTGCACAGAAGGAAGTCTGGTCGGTGAAGTGACAGGTTTAGGCAATCCTCTCCAGCAACCAATGCAGTTGCATCAAGAAGAACATGCCATGAATTCCGGTGGGCCTCTGAAACCCAGTGCATGGAATATCGAGTCCCATTCACATCTACTGGGTAGGAAAATAGCCCCTTTGGACTGTGCTTGCATTTTCTGCGGAAATATTGGCTTAGCTGTGATCCCCTGATCCGCAGATCCAACCAACTCTCTGGTGCAGAGATTATCTTCGATTCTTTGTAAGTAGCGAACTCCTTTATGTAATCCCCATCTTCTCCAATGATGGTCATGTAGCAGTTTCCCTTGAAAAAGGGATAGCTCTCACCTACCAACATCATGGCATCTTTGTAGCTTGGAGTGAAAAGAACAAGATAATCCTCATCAGGCAGTCCACAGAACTTCAGAACTTTATTTTGAGCTTGAATTTCGGGGATGGAGATGAAACTCCCAGGGAAGGAGGCCTTCTTGGTGAGGATGTCGAGTAATCTTGACAGCTCTAGCTGGGTTTTGTCTAGATCTGGGTGACTGCTTCCATAAGATGGCGTCAAGGGTTCTTTGAAGCCTGTCCGTGGTGATTTCCTTTTGTCATCAAGTATGGGTTCAACTGGCTCGTCATTAATGCAAAGCGTGGAGAGATCTATTTGTTCACCTTCAACAAGTCCAGCATATTGTGGATATTTTGCCAGCACGTATTGTTCAACATATTGCATCTCCGTTGGGGTGATTGGCCCGGACCATCTAAGGTCTAGACCTCGGAGTGTTGATATGGCTTCTGCTACTATGTGTGCGGGAATCACGGTATGTGCTTTCTGTTAATGCATCAATTGATCTAATCAACATATTGTCGAAATGATGGAACTCATTTTTTGAAAATTAAAAAGAGAGATTGACGAATATCCTACCTTAATGACCATGCTACTTGGTCTGCCATCATCTGTGGAGGCCTTAAGTATAGATTGGAATGGGGACTTCTTTGGTCGATCTTCTTTCATTACCTATATATTTTAGCTGAATTTTAGCAATAGACACTACTAGTTTAAGGATTGAAGAAAGCAAGAAATACAGAATCGAAGAATGTCTGAATAGAAGAACTCACCTTTAAACCAGCAGTTGAAATTATCTTTGAATTGGTGTCTCTACCCATTGTCGCTTCTCTATACGCCACTGTTTAAAGTTTAGATGCTTCCTTCGCTACAGTCAAGATTCAGGAGGGAAGGAGAATCAAAAGGCTAGGAAATTAAAGAGAGGATGCTTTGTAGAGATGCCTTGCAAAACGCAGGGAAGATATTGCTAGAGAGTTGGTCCGATATGGGAATTTTGGAACATAGGAGAGTCTTCAGAGAATTCAATGGAAGGGAAGTAAGAAAAGCACAAGCCAAATTCTTCTGCACTTTATTTGGTGGAAAATATATATGGACTGTCGTGCTAAATAAACTTCAAGAAGTTGATGAGGTTGGGATGAATCGGAGGAAGTTAGGGAGGAAGGTGCGTAGGGAAGACTTGGCCCAAGTAATCACATCAATTTCGGGAGTCGAGCAATAGAGTTTGACCAAAGGATTAGCGAGTCACCTGAAACAATCTGCTGTAGCTTTGGAAACAAACAAGCATTGATTCGTTGGTTAAATCACCCATACTGCCTCTACAGAACCTTCCAGCTGGAGAATAAGGTAACCGGAGCTTGGTTCTTGAAAATAAATGCGAATGCAGCTATGCTTAGAATTTTGATGTCACCCTTTAATTTTAAACTTTCTGCTGAAAGTGACATTTCGGGATGCTGGTGGACAATTGACCTATTCATTGGTGTTTTATCTATGAGTTTTTCTTTTTCTTTTTGCTGAGCATATTTGATCATATTGTATGGTTGTTCAGAAATAGGCTTGTGATTGGTCTACAAAGTCATTTCTGGAGAGATAGAAAAACGATGAATTTCGTGACCGTTGGGTTTGGTACAGACCTTGAGAAGAGGGGTTTTTTTCTCAGTTCCAGCTTAGACCTTGTTGTTGCAAGGACCAACTTTTTGATATGAAATTGTTTGCTTGACCTATGACCAATTAAAGAACAAAATGATTCAGACCTTGAGAAGCGATGTTTTTTCTCAGTTTCAGCGACCTTTTTCTTGCGGGGACCAACTTTTGTATATGAAATGGTTTGCTTGACCTATGACCAATAGAAGAACAATAGGATTTAAATGTTTCATGACGGATGGGTTAGGTGCTGGAACTTTTTGTCTGTTTAATTGAAGGATCTGATCTAGGTACAGAACTAGCACCATATGGACACCAAATTGTAGCAGCAGCTGTTTTCCATCCAAGAAATAGATCAAAAGAAACTGAGAGAGAAAAGGAAGTTGTCTATTTATCTGATCTCAGCTTGATATTGTCTATTTATCACTGTGCAACGCCATCGCTATTCTACTTCTCCTATTGAACTGTTTGAGTGCAGTTCCCTTCTTTTATTAGGTTACACATTTAAACTTGATGCAGAGACTGGATGTCCATTAACTGAGAATACTACATCCTCATAACTATTTTAACATTGTCGTAATCTTCTGATATGATTAGGCCTCTGAGCACAAAAGCTGTTAATTGGGGCGTATGATCATCTAGGCTCTAGCTAATTTTGATCGCTTTGGTGCTACATTAATCTTCAGGGGGACGACTTTTTGTTTATCCAAAAAGAACCGTCCATGCACTGTGAGGCTGCAGGTACTTCCTTTCGGCGAGCACATAGTTGTACTTAGTCGATATGGAGTTAAGTAACAGCTATTCTTTTCAGTTGCGGTACAGACGATGATGCGTTTCTAGACGATGAAAGAAAGATGCCGCTTGAAGATGCCTTGCTGCAAAGCGTACACAGAGACAAAAGCAATTGGAAAATTGTGTTATATATGTTGGCAAATTGACTTTAGAATAATGTAAGCAAGGGTGCCTTTCGTACAGCTCATTCGACACTGATTAGCATAAACGAAGTTCCCATCTATTACTTGGCTGCTGGAAGGTGACATCAGATTCATATTTGTTTCCCTTTTTTTTAGGGCTAGTTGACGCAGGTTAAGTTGGAACAGCTGCTGTTGATTTGTTTTAGCAATGTCTAATGATTGTGGCAATTTTCAGTAGGAAAATGTCAACAGAAGTATATTACACGCTTGTTAGCATGTACTGCTTATTTGTAAAATTTTTAGACTGGTTTGCTCTATTCAATTCAATTCCTTCACCAATAAGTTCTAAGAGACGTGTGTATAGAGAGAGATATTTGTACATGTAACAAATGTTCGATCACTAGTGTGAAGAAACCTTTTAAACCGGTGGAATTTTTCAATGCCCTTCTTAGGGAATTCCGACCCCTTGATTAAAGTAATGCTATGCCACTTTCACACGAAGCTCCTCTTGAAAAGGACCTTTTAACTAAATATCCCTCTCTCTCATTCCCATTTGATAATCTTACAACGATGGTGACATCTTTTACATTAAAGTAACGAAATTGTTTTTTTTGTTTTAACACGGACAAAGGATAAATTTCAAATGTTTCTAGTTCTAGTGATTTTTTAGATGTGGGAATGTCACTCTGGATTTCGGACTCTTGCTTCATACGGTACGGGTATATACGCCAGGCTAACGTATGAAGAACGCAAGATCTTCACTATAACGAAGTTTTCTGTTGTTTTTTTTTTCCCCTTTTTTCAACATCTTTGAATACATAATTCAATACTGATTCTGGACAGTGAAGGTCCGTCTCCTTTGGGCCTTGAGGGTTCTTCACTGATTAGTCATAAGCATGTATTGTAATTGCTTCTTCTTCTTTTTTCCTTTACCCCCATAACGGTGTTTGCTTGGCAGAACCGATCCGAGTCATCATGCAAAGTGGGTAAAAATGCCATTTGATGTTATTACAATGCTTCACCGGTTTTCGAACCTCAAGTCAGACGCAAAACAGAACTCAGGTTAAAAATGAAAAGAAGGGGGAAAGGGCGTTGGTTCTTATGTTAATGTCGTCCAAAATCAACAACCAATTTGCCAAAGTTTTTCGTTAAGGGCTATGAGCTTTGTTATTCATAAAAGAACTATCTCTCTTTTATTTCAAAGATAACAAAAAGTACTTATAGGCTTAGGATTAAGCCTAATACATTTACACAAATACCTCAACTTGCTAATACTCTAAAGTAATAAATCCAACACTCCCCCTCAAGTTGGAGCGTACATATCAAAAAAATCCTAATTTATGACAAATATATGAAAGTCGTCCACGTCGAAGAGGCTTTGTGAAAATATCTGCTAGTTGCTATTCAGAACGTGTGTGTACCAACCGTATGTCTTCACAGTGCACATTTTCTCGAACAAAATGACAATCCACCTCTATATGCTTCGTTCGCTCATGAAACACTGGATTGTTAGCAATATGAATAGCAAACTGATTATCGCAGCACAGAGTAGATGATCCGGTCATATGTAGTCCAATCTCAGCTAACAATATACGAACCCATTGAAGTTCACCTGTAACATTAGTCATAGCACGATACTCGGCCTCTACACTAGATCGGGAAATAACAGATTATTTCTTACTTTTCCACGATACAATATTACCACCAAGAAATACACAGTATCTCGAAGTAGATCGACGATCCATAGGGCAACCAGCCCAATCTGCATTAAAATATCCTGTCACCTCCAAAGATCCATGGTTGAAATAACCAGCTATACGAAGATGACCATGATTATGGAACACAAGTCCTTAACCTGGAGCTCCCTTCAAATATCGAACAATTTGTAGAGGAGTTTGCCAATGAGTAGTACGAGGAGATCTCATAAACTAACTTACCACACTAACAGCAAATGAATTATCCGGACGGGTAATAGTAAGATAATTTAACTTGCCTACTAACTGGCAATACTTCTCTGGATCATGAAGAAGTTCTCCTTGTCCATTGTCGAGCCTCACTCCATGATCCATAGGTGTGTCACCAGGCTTAGAATCATGTAAGTCGATCTCCTTAAGAATGTCAAGAGTACACTTTCGCTTGGAGAGAGCAATGATGCCATTAGCATAGGCAACTTCGATGCCAAGAAAATATCGAAGACGACCTAGGTCTTTAGTGTTAAACTCCTTTTGAAGAAACTGCTTAAGTCGTCATATGCCTTCAACATCGATTCCTGTGACAATGATATCATCAACATAAACAACAAGAATAACACATCCTTTTGAAGTTGACATACTAAATACTGAGTGATCCACACTGCACTGATGCATGCCAAGAGCATAAGGAGATTGCTTAAGTCCATAAAGAGCATTTCGCAATCGGCACACCTTCTCCCCCTGAGCAACAAACCCAGGTGGTTGCTCCATATATACTTTCTCGTGAAGATATCCATGAAGGAGATCATTTTTGACATCAAGCTAATGAAAATTCCACTGAAACCGAGCAGCTAAGGAAATAACGATACGAACAGAATGAATTTTGGCTACGGGTGATCGGTTCACAGGATGTGTGGTTTTACCCTAGAACCGAGAACCATCCGCTAGGAACCGGTTCCGCAAAATACGAACCGTGAACCAACCGCTTCTTTTATGAACCGTGAACCAACCGAACCATCGGTCCGGTCCGATTTTTGGTTGGATTTCGGTTACGTTTCTACCAAGCAAAAAATGAAAAAAAGAAAATAGGCGAGGAAACAAATTCGCCTTGCTCTATCGCAAGTAGCCATAGGATTATGCTCCAAGGAAGCATAAGGACAAAATAAAAAAATAAAATAAAGGAACTCAGTAAAACATGGCACGTAGCACCTGCAGAATAATGAGAATCGAACTGATAAAATAATATACATTCAGATTATATAAGAGGGCCGGTTCATGGGCTGGTTGGATGGTTCGCATTCAAATCCGTAAATCAAACCGATAAAATCGGTTCTGGAAAATTGAAACCGAGAACCGAACCGTACCCACCAAAAACAATCCAAAATCAACAGGTTGAGTACGGTCCGGTCCGGTCCGGTTTGGTTGGATCGTGATTTTTCTGCTCACCCATAATTTTGGCTATCGAAGAAAAAGTTTCATCATAGTCAATACCATAAGTTTGAGTACAGCCCTTTGCCACAAGACGCGCCTTTAAGCGCTCAACTGAACCATCTGGATGGTGTTTGACAACAAAGACCCAGCGACAACCTACTAATTGTTTATTAGCCGGCAATGGAACGAGCTCCCAAGTCTTATTATGATGTAATGCAGTCATCTCCTCCTCCACAGCACGAGCCCAATCTGGATGGGCCAATGCCTCCTGAACACTACTAGGCACAGACACAGAAGCAAGAGATGACACAAAAACAGACATCTGAGAGCTTAAGTTATGATAAGACACAAAATTAGAAAGAGGATACCGAGATTGACTACGGTGAGCAATGGGAGAACTGTCGGGAGACGATGGAAGAGAATCGAAAGCCTGGACCAGAGGTGGTGGTGGAACGCTCACTGATGAAGATCTATGACCCCAAATAGAACGAGGACCACGTGTATAGACCTGAAGAGGAGTCGGTGCTGGTGAGCCTGGATCCGGTGAAGCAACATCAAAAGTAACAAGTGGTGGCTCCGGCTGAGATGTAGGTGCGGAGGGTGGCAAAAGATCTATTGTTAATGGTGCCTGAGGACGAGCATCGCCAAAGAAGGCTTGATCCTCAAAGAAAGTCACATCAGCAGAAACATACTCCCGACGACGAGTAGAATTATAACAGACATATCCCTTTTGAGTACGAGAGTAACCCACAAATATACATTTTTCAGTACGAGGTGATAATTTGTCCAATCCAGGAGATAAAGAATAAACAAAACAGACACATCCAAATATACGAGGGCGAACAGACCATAAAGGACGATCAGGATGAAGAATAGCATAAGTAATAGCTCCTTTCAACATTGAGGACGGAAGATGATTAATAAGATGACATGTTGTAAGTAGAGCATAGTCCAAAAGGATTTAGGCATATGAGAGTGAAGAAGTAGGCGACGAACAACATCCAACAAATGACGGTTCTTACGTTTAGCAACTCCATTTTGTTGCGAAGTGTGAGCGCAAGAACTCTGATGTAAAATACCATGAGATTTGAGAAATGGAATAAAAGTAGAAGGAGAAAAGTATTCACGAGCATTGTCATTATGCAAACACTTAATACAACAATCATATTGAGTACGAACTTCATGATAAAACTGACATAAAGAATGAAAAACTTCAATATGTTCTTTTATTAAATATAACCAAGTTATACGAGTACAATCATCGATAAAAGTGACAAAATAGCGAAAACCAAATGAAAACTCTCGACTAGGACCCCACACATTGAAGTGAATTAACTCGAACGAATGTGACGCATGACTTGAAACACGAGGAGAGAAAGACTCATGATGGTGTTTACCTATTGACACGTTTCACAATTAAACTGAAGACCTGAACTAGACATGAAAGGAAACCGTCATAGTACATCTGTTAATGGATGACCAAGACGGCAATGTAATCGACAAGGATCATCCACAGCTTTATCCTGAACTGTTGTGGCAGCAGCAATAATCTCAGGGTCCAGGATGTACAATCCACTAGCTTCACGTCCACCACCTACTCGGCGTCCAGTCTTCCGATTCTGAAGAACACACAAAGACGAAGAAAAGATAATATCGCAATCAAGATCACGAGTAATAGAACTGACTGATAATAGATTGTAAGGAAAATGTGGAATATGGTAAACAAAAGGTAAGGAGACAGAGGAACTCAATGATACACAACATGTACTAGTTACTTTGGACTGAGAACCATCTGCTAAGGTGACTGACATAGAATGAACAGACGAGGTGGACGTGAGAAGACAAGGATCGCCAGTCATATGATTAGTGGCACTCGAATCAATAACCCAAGAACGAGAAGGAACTGTAGTGGACCATAGACAAGTAGGATCATCACGCTGTGCTAAAGTAGCAGTAGGACCAGAGACAACACCACTCTCACTCTATCGTGCTCTGACCAACTCATCATATTCTGCACGAGACAACTGTACTGTACCCTGTCCAGAAAAGGATCCAGTAGAAGGAGCCTAAGGCTCAGTATCAATAGAAGCATGCAGACCTCGCAGCTCGAAAGTAGGTCATAACAATAATCAACAGTATGCCCAGAAAACTGGCAATGAGTACAAAAATGGCTTGCCCGACCACCACCACATCCTTCTCTAGAAATATTACTACCACCACCACGAATAGCACCTCGGCCTTGAAAACCACAACCACGATCACGGTAAGAACTATTAGAATTCTATTGTCCACGACCGCTAATACGACCACGAGTCCCTTGACCTCTATGAGCCACCATAGCACTATTATCTGAAATAACTGAAGTCTTGGAACTAGAAGTGTAACGAGCAGCTCGAGAATATACTTCTTCAATGGAAGGAAGAGGGCTCTGAGAGGTAATCTGTTGACGAAGAGCACTGTGATTTGGACCAAGACTATGGAGAAAAAGCACGATTATCATATCCGCTTCTCGTTGCTGCATCTGAGTAACTATGGTAGTAGGTGGAAAATAAGACTTGAATCGCTAATACAAAGATGCAAAACGAGCATAATGTTCTATCAAATTAGCATCACTAATCTTGGCTTCAAATAAAGCCTCCCACATATCACACACTCTACTCATGTTATTCTGTCCAGAATATAATAAAGCGCAATTCATCCATACCTGACGAGCTGTCACATAATCCATGAAAAGATGGCGAACAGATTCAGCCATACTTCCCCATAACAATGTACGCAAAGTAGCATCTTCAAACTTCCATTCGTCTAGACTGATTGTGTCTTCAGGGGGTTCTTCTTCAAGCCATCTAGACTAACGATTAGCGTAAATAAAGGTCGAAAGGGCCATAGACCAAGAAGGGTAATTAGTACCATCTAACTTGACCAAGGTATTATGCAAACCTGCCATACTATTATAAGGACCAAAAGATACTGAACTCAAAGTGGTACTAGGGGGAACAAAGTAATGGACGGAGA
Organism: Rhodomyrtus psidioides; assembly: GCA_021437785.1. Classification (NCBI taxonomy): domain Eukaryota; kingdom Viridiplantae; phylum Streptophyta; class Magnoliopsida; order Myrtales; family Myrtaceae; genus Rhodomyrtus; species Rhodomyrtus psidioides. The sequence goes on along the minus strand of JAILYB010000059.1, from coordinate 2,566,118 downwards.
ATTTGATGACTCAATGGACATCTTCACAAACCACAATAAAAAACAGCAAATTCAACTCCACAAATCACTTTCGAACTTTCAATAACCACACACGTCACTCCAAATTCAGCATCCACATCAAACTAGTTCAGTCGTTCCAAATTCAGCCACTCCAATCCAGCCAACTGCTAATAAATCACTAATGAATCAGTAATACACCATTTACTAACAATCAATCAGAACAAAAATCACTATTCAGCTCCACAATCCAACAGCCATAATCAATAAACTCATTCGCAGCAACAACCAATACCACAAATCGTTGCACGACTCACGAAACACCCAAAAATATCACTTCCGCACAACCCTCAGCCCTAGAAACTCCCCTGATACTGATTTATGAGTTTCAAGGAACATTAGAACACATGAAAGATCTGAGGCGAGGGAATTAATGTCAAGACCACACTGATTTCTGACCTAAATAAGTTCCAACAGCCTTATTCTTGGACTTGCCAGAGCTAGATGACCCTAGATTGAGGTCGTCGGAGTGGTGCAACCTTGGAAGGAGGTCGCCGGAGCTGGTGCGACCCTGAAGGGAGGTCATCGGAGGCCTGCGACCCTGGATGGAGGTCGCCGGGGCGACCTTGGAGGGAGGTCGTGGAGGCCTGCATGACCCTGGAGGAAGGTCGCCGGAGGCTTGCGACCTTGGGTGGAGGTCGTCGGGCCTTGGGCAACCCTGGGCTGAGGCTGTCGACCCTAGGACACGCCGGATTTGAGGTCGCCAGCCCTAGGACACGTCGGATCTGAGGTCGTCGGCCCTTAGTGACGCTGAACGGAGATCGCCGACAAGATCTACAATAGGTGGTCGGAGGTGGTGGCTAGGGTTTCTGATGAGAAGTGTTAATTTTAGGATTTAGGTTTTAGTTTTAGCTCTGATACCATGTTATTGATAAAAGAACTATCTCTCTTTATTTCAAAGATAACAAAGAGTACTTATAGGCTTAGGGTTAAGCCTAATACATTTACACAAATACCCCAAACTTGCTAATACTCTAAAGTAATAAATCCAACAAGCTTTTTGCCTTTTTTTTTCAAAATTTCCAAGTGAATAAATAACTACAAACATAACGTTGTAGGCTTAGCGATTAGATGGGTTTGATCCTTGATGTATTAAATACAGATAATTCCATTTTTGGATCATCCACTCGATATTCGACTCGGGCGACACCTAGTTCATATTATAAGCCTATCAGGTGTTTTACAAATTCAGAATTTACCGAGCTAAAATTTGACTTCTTCGTCACATTGGATTGTTAAATATTTATTGCATTCTAATGACTATTTGACGGAATTTATCTCACAAAACTTGGCACCTAGGGATTGGTTTGGAGGTACCGCATAGAAGTGGCAAATGCGTGGGTCGGGTCGGGTTTAGATCGGGTCGAATATGGTCCGACCCATATTGACCCATCTGACCCATATTTAATGACCCAAACTCTACCCGACCCGCGACTGACCCATACCCGACCCAACCCGTTTTGACCCATATTACCAAAACACAATAATATTTTAAAAAAATAATATTACTAAAATAGTTCCCAAAATCGATCCCGGCCACAGCCCCGGTCTCGGTTCCGGTCACGGCCCCGGCCCCGGTCACGGCCCCGACCCCGGACACGCCCCCGAGACCCCGCCCCGGCCCAAGGACCAGGCCTTGGGACCCCGGCCTCGGGACCCAGACCAGGCCCTGGCCCCAGCCCCGGCCTCGGCCCCGGTCCCGAGACCCGGACCCGACCCCGGTTACGGCCTCGGGACCCGACCCCCTGCCCCGAGACCCGGCCCCCGCCCAATGCCCCGGCCTCAGCCTTGGGACCCGGACCCGATCCCTGACCTGACCCGGCCCCGGACCTTGGGCCCCCGACCCTGGGACCCGGCCCCCGGCTCCGGCCCCGGGACCCTGTCCCGGCCCCTGGCCTCGGGACCCGACCCCGGCCCCGGGACCCGGACATGGCCCTAGACCCGGACCCGGGCCCGGCCCCTGGACCCAGCTCCGGGACCCGGCCCTCGGACCCAGCCCCGGCCCCCGGCCCCAGACCCGGCTCCCGCCCCGGCCCCGGACCCGGCCCCGGCCCCGGGTCACGCCCCCGAACCCTGACCCGGCCCCGGCCCCGGGACTCTGCCCCTCCCCGGGACTCGAGCCCAGCCCCGGGACTCGGGCCCAGCCCCGGGACTCGGCCCCAGCCCCGGGACTCGGCCCCAGCCCCCGGACTCGGCCCCAGCCCCCGGGCTCGGCCCCGGCCCCGGCCTCGGCCCCGACCCCGGGACCCTGCCCCAGCCCCGGGACTCGGGCCTGGGGACCCAGACACAGCCCCGGCCCCAGGACCCGGACACAGCCCCGGCCCTAGACTCGGACCCGGCCCCGGCCCCGGGACTCTGCCCCGACCCCGTCCCTGGGACCCAGCCCCCGCCCAAGACCCAGCCCCGGCCTCGGGACCCGGCCCCCGGGGCTTCGGCCCCGGTCACGGCCCCTACCCCGGACACGGCCCCGGGATCGGGTCCCGAGACCATTTGTAACTTGTGGAAGGATGTTGTCCGTCAATATGGGTCGAAAGTGGGTCAATGTGGGTCGAAAATTGATTTAAGTGTGACCCATTGTTAACCCATTTTTAGTGAACATTTTAAAAGGTAATGACCCATATTGCCACCTCTAGTACCGCATAAGGCAAGGTCGCCATACGGTAAAATATTTCTTAGAAAATTGGGAGCTCTAATAAGATCATCTGGCTCTAAATCTGCTTATGGTGATTGCACATTGGCTAGAAAGTGAACGAACAACCCAAAAATAAAAAAGAGGGAGGTGAATATCTTTTCGAACAAGAGCTAAAGTGGCCCCTCATAATACTATTATTATACCTATTAAGGATATGAAATTGGACAAATATCCAAACATTTCAAATAGAAAAAGGAAAAAGAAGAATTTTTATTCGAAGACAGATATTGTGGAAATTTTATTTTTCGAAGTAAAACATCATATCAATTTTTATATGCTCCTCTCACATGACCACCCATTCTTATACCTAACCTACCTAATGGACTGTACTAAATCGAAAAGGAAAAGAGAAGATCAGAAAATCACATGGAGGGCCACATTTCCCAATCACTATTCAAATCCCAACTATCTTAATAACTGAATGATTCTTTTTGGTTTCTTCGAATTACCTTAGCGCGCAAATTTTCATAATCAGTGCCCTGGCAAGAACAATGACCCTTTATGCGAGAATTGGCATAGATTGTGGCTAGCTCTCATTGGGCTGAATCTCACCAGCTATGTTGACTTTAAGAGGGCACTTTCACTTTTCATTCGAACAATATCCGTCTGCATCACAAGTTGTCCACTCATCATTTTGAGACAATGGCCTTCCAACCAATTTTCATTCTTTCTTTCTTTTTTTTCTTTTTTTTGGGGGGGGGGGGGGGGGGGGGGGGGGGGGGGGGGGGGGGGGGGGGGGGGGGGGGGTGGGGGGGTGTTGGGGGTAAGGACCATTTTCATTCTTCAACTTCAAACTATCCACAAAGAGCAGCATTCCCAACGACCCACATCAGAATATGTCAAGTGTCAACCACCATCATATGCTAAGTGAATGGAACACCAACCATCTGATGTTTCTCTAATGAAGATACAAACGTAGGCAACTCTGATTTGACACAATGCAGTTAGGTGACCAGCTAACAGCTCCTAAAAATCTCTTGCAATCGAAGCAAAACCTCTTTCCTTCTTCCTCACGCAAGGAGGATACAAAAGATTCCTACCAATAGCAACTTATATGGTCAAAAACCCTCCGCTACACATTATGAAGATGATGTGAAGGTGGCTGTAAATGTGGTGAAAGGAAAGAGAGGAAAATGCCCCCAGAAGTACCTCTGTCCACTCTCGCAACACCCCTCATTCGCTACTCTCCTCCAGCCCCTTCTCACATAGAAGGCAACCAGGCAGTCAAACACAAATCACTCCAAGGAACTAGGAAGATGAAATTTAGCGTAAGGAAACTCATACCAGTTTTCGTATTGATCCTTGCCTCCATATCCATCCTTAGATTCGTTCGAATCGTCATCACCACTTCATCTACTCGCCCAATTCCAGCTTCGCCTCCACATGTGCAACAAGCGTGCACCTCTCCTTTGTCATGCAGTAAGGTTCTAACAGAATAGCAGGCAACTCAACTTCCACACCGCCTGCCTACACCACCTCACTAACAGCTAAGGAATTTAGACTTCTATCAAACCTAGTCGAGCATAGGAGACCTTGCAATCTTCTCATCTTTGGTCTTGAGCCACAATACCTCAGCCTCTCATCAATAAATGCAGGAGGCACTACAATCATACTGGAGGACGATCCTAATAAGTTCACGAATTATAGAACAGAGATAGCCGGTCCTGGCAGCACTCAGATATACAAGGTACAGTACAATGTACCAGCAAAAGAGGGCATACGAACTGCTCAAGCATGCAAGGAGAAGTTCATACCTGTGCACCCGGGGCTGCTCTGCTTCGACTGTCAAAATGCCGGTTGGCTCTAACAGGTTTGCCACAAGAAGTGTACAAAACAAAGTGGGATCTGGTAGTGGTGGATGGACCAAGTGGAAGCAACCCAGAGGCTCCTGGAAGGATGGGAGCAATCTATTCAGCAAGCATATTAGCCAGAGCTGGAAACTCAACAGATGTAGTGGTTCATGATGTACATCGCACCATCGAGAGGTGGTTTTCCTGGGAATTTTTATGCGAAGAGAATTTGGTTTCTTCAAAAGGGAAGTTCTGGAATTTCAGAATACTGGGTCATAAAGACCCTGCAAGATTTTGCTCATCCCAACCATGATAGGTGCCATTCTCTCCTCTGATCTGATTGCATAAGGAAAACAAAAGTGGCATGTTTATGAGAATCTCCAGAAGGGCGAGCACGTGATAAAGAGACGCCATGGAAACTGCATGGTTAGGGCAGTGGCACAACATGCTATGGCCACTTCTGTTTTGGAAATTGCCCGCATGAGAAACAATTGCAATTGAGGCCAAAATGCAAAGAATGAGACGGCAATTGATAAAAACTTCATCAAATAGGCATCCCTCTGGTGTAGATTTATCGGCATATGATGCAGGAAAGGCTTCTTCCCTTTCCAGCAAGGTGCTAGCGGCTTATACACAAGACCATCGCTTTTATCAGCGTGAGAAGAAAGACAATCCCAGATCCTTTTGCGAGACAGTTCCTCTGGAAGTAACTTTGCCTTTTCTTTTTTTCTGAGCATTCAATGTAAATGAATCCCATTCACCATGCACATGAAATTATCTTTTAAACAGAACCCAAAAAAAAAAAAAAAAAAACAATAAATGATTGAAAGTAAGAGAAAAGAAAAGAGAGTCCAACATTCCAACATCCAAGAGAAGGAACGGCATGGCCCTAAATCTCATGACAATATAACAAAAGTCAATTTTGATAATTCCATGATTCATAGTGAAAACACGGACACCTCAATCAAGAGTAATGAGATGTAATAGTTGCAAATGCCCAGACACAAAATTTGTCAGACGACTGCAGCCTTGAAAGGTTTTGTCCAACTGAAAACTTGCAAATATGTCAAAAACTGTACATACTGAACATATCTGAAGCATCGCAGATATATTTACACTGCGAGATCAACCAAATCTCATTTGCTTACATCTCTGCGCTGCAATAATTAAGAAAAGACCCATTAGTTCACATTGCTCAGCTAATTCCAAAAGTGCACAAAGAAATTAAGGCAGAAAAAAGAGACCACAATGTTTAACGAGCCATATACACTGGTTGCAGCCTCCCATGCAGTGTAAATGTAGACTAAAAAATGAGACAATATTTTAATTGGACATCATGGAAAACTGGCCCATTAATCTAAAAGTGAAGCAACAATGTGCTCCATAGCCAAACAGAAACGAAATACTCTGAACCTTTTTGGCAAAAAAGAAGACATGAAATTGCACTTTCCTGAAGAAATCACCTTTGGGCAAGAAAAGCTTTGAGTCGCAAGTGCAAACTCAAGACAAAACATCCAAATATTGCAAACTAGTCAAAACACCAACAGGCAAAACAAAAGACAACAAATAAACTAGAAGCCTTCAAAAAAGAGAACCTCACAGGATATGATATCAACATCGAACAAATATTATAACACTCAGGGTTGTCAACAAAAGTCAGTCAAATGTATTAATGGTGAAAAAAACAGAGAAAGATCATCTAATTATTAATTTGGTCCGCTTATATGGAAAACCCAACCATAAAATAGGAACTTTTCCCTAACTGCAATACACATGACAAGAATTTTCAGAATGCCTTCGCAGGGCTGAAAAAAGAGAATAAGGTGTTTCGATAACAAAGCGAACCAGAACAACACAAGACTGTTGAGGTGTCTCCATACAAAACCAGAACAATCAGGCAGTCAGTATTCATCATATTGCAATAATCAATAATCCAAACTTACCATTCGCTTGCTGATGTATGGCTGTACATCTGTAGGCATCTCAGGTTGAGTTTCAACACTAGGTAATTTTCTTTTTTCCATCTCATATTCTTTTCTTGATTCCTTTCGACTGCCTGCCTGCCAAACACGGCCAAAATTTGGAAGCCATTCAGCATCATTGCAGTTCTTAATTATTTCTCCTCTTCTCTCCATCTCCATCTCAATCTTTCTCCTTTCAGCCCAAGCAGCGCCCACCCTTTTAGGATTTAGCTTCTTGAACTTTCCTGGCTTATTAGAGGGAGAAATTATGTTAACTGATGGCAGCTGTCTGTGGTTGCCTGTCTGACTTTGTTCAGAAGCATCCAACCAAGGAGGTGGTGCTCCAGAATGCACATTTCCTTGAACATCCCCTTGAGATGATGAAGAAATCTCAGTAAGCAGCTGCAGACCTAAAGCAGGTGTCACGAGAATTCCGGTATCAACTCAAACTGCAAATAACTTCCTCCAGTACACAGAGGCGGACACAGACGCACACGCACACGCACACAATAACAGTGGTGCCTTCACAATAATTCTGATGAGGCCCTACTTAGATGAACAGAAGGTTTACGTAAAAAGCAAAGACAAATACCTTGATAGCTGCTGTCTCCATTCATCATCCCTCCAACCTGATTCACATGATTTTACAACATGAAAGTGAACGCAAGTATGCAAAGGATCAATCAAATACAGAGACACATACATGGTGTTGTGCATTTCCATAAAGTAAATAAATGCCGAAACCATAGACCAGTGAGGCATCCACGATATCAACATCAACATCAACAACACCTTTATCCCAAACTAGTTGGGGTCGGCAGTCGATGAACCCCAAAGATTCATAAAAATAAAGCAAAAACAATCGAATAAAAGGAGAAAAATACGTAAAAATAAATAAACAAAGATATATATATAGACACACACACATACTACCCTTCCACAATACTAATAGCTATCTTCCACTTCGTACTAAGACAAACCGTACGCCAATCTATTTTCCACTCCCTTAAATCTTGTTTTACTACTTTCCCTCAAGTAAGTTTCGGCCGACCTCTTCCTTTGTTCGTGGTATGCTCTCGATAGCAAACTTATGTTCGTACCGGGGCATTTAAGGGCCTTCGGAGAATATGTTCAAACCATCTCAATCTATATTCTCTCATTTTTTCTGCCACCGGCTCTACTCAAACTTTTCGTCGAATATCTTCATTCCTAATCCTATCCATCCTTATATGACCACACATCAACCTTAACATTCTTATTTCCGCTACCCCATTTTATGCTCGTGTTTCCTCTATGCTGACCAACATTCAGCTCCGTATAGCATGGCACCACCAGTGAGATACACACGAAATACGTGCAGGATCATCATTAGGACCATCATACTTGCCGACCATCGATGAACTGATCGAATTAACCAACCAAAGTTAGCTTCAGTCATTATGTATTGAACAGAAGCAAAAGCCTCAATAACAGTTGGACGGTAGTAAAAAGTCATTAATAATCCCGCAGGTACTGAAACCATTAAAAGAACACCCAATAACTTATTAGGTACTGTACGAAGTATTTGAAATACGGAAAAGAAATACCATTCGGGTAATATTTCCAAAGGAGTTGCAAATGGTGGTCTATAAAATTTTCCTTTTAACCTAAGAGGAATTTTGCGATCACACAAAAATCCTGATGCATTGCGCCATTTCATCTAACCTGCTCTGATTCTATGGCTTACATCCTCATCAATCTCTCCCTCCTTTTGCAATATTGATCCCAAATATCTAAAAGTATCCTTCTTGGGTACCTCATGTCCGAGCATTTTTACGGCTTCTTGATCCTCTCTTCCAGCCGTGTCAAACTCACACTTCAAGTATTCCGTCTTACTTCGACTTAATGTAAATCCTTTAGACTCCAACGTGCTTCTCCATAATTCTAATTTAACGTTAACCCCAGCCCTGGTCTCATCAATAAGCACAATATCGTCTGCAAATAGCATACACCACGGCACCTCATCTTGAATATCTTTTGTTAGCTCATCCATAACTAGAGCAAAAAGGCAAGAACTTAAAGCAGAACCTTGGTGTAAGCCTACTATAATTGGAAAACAACTTGATGTGCCATTACAAGCCTTCACACATGTAGTAACACCGTCATACATATCCTTGATTGCCTCTACATACTTTGAATGTACTTTTTTCTTCTCAAGGATCCACCACATGACCTTTCTTGGAACCCTATCATACGCTTTCTCGAGATCAATAAACACCATATGGAGGTCCCTCTTTCTTCCTCGATATCTCTCCATCAATTGTCGTATCAAGAAAATAGCCTCATGATAGATCTTCCTGGCATAAATCCAAATTGATTGACAGAAACCTTGGTCTTGATTCTCAAACGATGCTCAATAACTCTCTCCCACAATTTCATTGAATGGCTCATAAGCTTAATGCCTCTATAGTTGGAACAATTCTGATATCCCTATTATTCTTATAGATAGGCACAAGTATACTCTCCCTCCATTCATCAAGCATCCTATTACTTTGGAGGATCTTGTTAAAAAGACTAGTCAACCAACTTATTGCTACATCCCCTAAGCATCTCCACACTTCAATAGGAACACCATCGAGCCCCAAGGCTTTACTAGTCTTCATCCAATTCAATGCCTCCCTAACTTCTCATGCTTTGACTCTATGCACAAACCTTCTGTTTAGATCATCAGAAGCATCTTCCAAATCCACCTCACTTCTATCACTCTACCCATTAAAAAGTTTGTTAAAATAGCTCATCCATCTGCCCTTAACTTCTTCATCTCTTACCAAAAGTGTTTAGATTTTCATCCTTGATACATCGCACCTGTGTCAAAACTTTACTTTTCTTGTCTCGACTTTGCAAGTCTATAGATATCTTTTTCTCCTTCTTTACTCCCAAGTTTTTTGTATATATCGGTGAAAGCCTTGCTTCTAGCCTCTCGCACAGCTTTCTTGGCACTTTTTCTCGCCAATCTAAACTTTTGCAAATTCTCTTCATTAGGACATTTATGTAGACATCTAAAACACTCCTTCTGCTTAATTGCCTCCTGCACCTTTTCATTCCACCACCAAGTTTCCTTTGTTTGGTGTCCATTCCCTCTACTTTCCCCTGGCACTCCTTTTGCCACTCTCTGGATGCAATTAGCCATCTCTTTCCACATCATATTTACTTCACCCTCCAAACGCCACGGTCCTTCCTGTAGCATTCTTTCCTTGAATTATATTTGTTTCTCCTCATGTAACTTCCACCATCTTACTCTGGGGTGTTGGGCACTTCTCTTCATCTTCTGTACTTTGTTATACCGAACCTCCAAGACCACCAACTTATGTTGTGTAGCTACACATTCACCAGGATATACTTTACAATCTACATACGATGCTCTATCCTTCCTTCTGACAAGAAAGAAATCAATTTGGCTACAATTTTGACCGCTGCGAAAAGTGATTAGATATGACTCTCTTTTCGTAAAGAAGGTGTTTGCCAACATCAAATCATAAGCTAATGCAACATTCAAGATATCTTCGCCGGCCTCATTTCTAGTCCCATATCCAAAACCTCCATGAACTCTGTCAAAACCTCCATTAGTCTGACCGACATGTCCATTTAGATCTCCTCCTATGAATACCTTCTCCTCGTGTGGTATCCGCCTTAAAATCTCTTCCAGATCTTTCCAAAATCTGCCCTTCTCTGATGCTTGCAGTCCAATTTGAGGGGCATACACACTAAGGATATTCAGAATCAAATCACCCACTACTAGCTTAACTAAAATAATCCTATCTCCTATTCTTTTAACATCAACAACTCTATCCTTGAAATTTTTATCGACTTGGATCCCAACTCCATTTATACTCATATTTGTGCCTGTGTACCATAGCTTGAATCCGGTGCCTTTCACTTCCTTAGCTTTCTCTCCTTTCCATTTAGTCTCTTGCCACGATAAAAAAAAAAAAAAAAACAAACCTGGATGCAATGCAAGAACTGCGTGCACGAAACTCAATTAGGACAAACATTTCAGAAACAAATAGTCATTGAAATAAAGCCATTTCTTCTTCAGCAACACAATCAGAAAGAAGTGGGAAATTAACTTGAAAGGGTCATGCTATAAAGAAATCCACAAAGCCATCTCACATGAAGGAGAAATTCTGGTAGGCTTCAAGTTTAACATAATTTACCTAATGGGTAGAAAAACGAACAACTTATCTAAAATGTAAAGTACATCATATGTTGATTGAAAAACATTGTTGTCTAGTGACAAACAACAAAGACTTGAGAACAGGGATGCTGCATTCCACAACAATCAGCATTGTTACTAATAAATGTACCTCTTTCAGAAGTTAAACTGTTACAAAAAACCAAAAAAGCGGCAAATAAAAGGAATCTAAGTGGAACATCCTGTATCCCAAAAGCAACCAGGAGAAAGGAACAACAGTCGTTTTCTGAGCTTCATATTCTAAACATTAAAACAGGAAATGAGTGGTGCTAACTTAGCTCCCTGAAAACCTACAATGCATGCTAGTGTGTATACGCAAAGCAACCACAAAAAAGAAGGTTGAGTAACAAAGAAACTCAAGCAACAAATTCAAAAAAGACACTGGAGGAGATCCAGAACTCACACTATCGCCGACGAAACCACTGGAAACAAAGTTCTTCTTCCTATCTCGATAGAGACTGGAGCACCGCATACTTCCATTCCCTGAATTATTTGCATAAAATAGTTACTAGCATTACCAATGTATTTAAAGGAAACGAGTCACACTTTGCACTACTTCTGTACCTGTTGAACCACTAGAGCTCTGGAGTAATACTTCAGGATATTTCTCCATGGGCAATGAAAAGGTGGAAGCATGAGATGCACCATAAGTGTACGGAACCCCATCAGGTCCAGTGAGAGATATCTGATACTCATTTGTATAATATTGTAAAGGTATAACAGCATTCAAAATGTTTTCATGAGGATGATACACAGAATTATTACTAAAATTCTCGACAATCCCATAGTTCTGTTCATTTTGGATATCATTTGACAGTCCACATATTGGTCCATGCGATCCTTCTCCAGATAATGCGGCCTCTTTCTTCAATGTCTCGCATTTCTTTTCCCACTGCACAAGCAGCAGTTCTTATCTTGTTATCCATGTCAACCGATAAAAATCAACAAAGCGCCAAGAAGGTGCCAACCAGAGAACAATATTCAAACAAAAAAGAGGTTAACATAGTACCCAAAGCTTTAAAAATCGAGGGCAACAAAATCACTCTAAGAGCACTTGTTAGACCATACCTTAGCCACATCGTCATCCAAAATTCTGAAATCGTCCAGGTGGTCCATTGCACCGCCATATTTCCAAATAAAATGCTTTAGATTCTTAAGGTGATCTGCACCTGCTAGGTGATTAATTGCATTCCCGCTGTCCCCGTGACACCAACAATTAAACCCAACTCAATTAATAGGGATATGGAAAGAACGAATTGAAAAAACTAAGAATGAACCCCGGCCAATAAGATTCAGTACTATTATCCCCCAGACAGACATAAGCCGGAAATAAAGAAATAACCAGTCCTAAATTCAACTAATCTTGGACTCCCCCCCTCCCTCCCTCCCTCCTTCTCTATGTATCTATCTATCTCTCTCTCTCTCTCTCTCTAATTAATTGTCAAAAAAACAAAGGCAAGAAGTAGCCGAAATGTCCTCACCAGGCAAACGAACTATCGAGCTCCTCCACGTCGATATCGCAGAAGACGCACCAGAACCGATTGCGAGAAACGTGCTCGGGGCGGAGCGGGCTAGGGTTGTCGAGAAAGAACCGGATGTCGGCCAATTTGGAGCGGAACCGATTGAGGTACTCGGAGAGTGATCTTTTGTGGTTCGGAAAGTACTTGTGACGGTGTCCTTGATCATGATTGAGCTTGCAGACTTTGCAGAACTCAAAGCCGCTCTTCCTCTTCGTCGTCGTCGTCGCCGCCGCCGGCGCCGCCGCCGCCGCCGTCCTGTTCTTGGTGTTAGTGATCGGGACGGCAGGGTCAGAGTTAGGGTTCGGTTTCCGGCGCGGTGAATAGTCCCCCACCATATTTATGGTATACTCATCGGAGCATGCGTGCTGTTGGAGTGACCCCGATCGGCGTCGACTACGCGGGACGGTGGAGACTCGTGCGATGTGACTCGCAACTGGGGAACCTTCGGTCTCTGCAACTTCCGCGGCGGCAGAGGTGGATGCTTTAAGAAAACGAGCCGTTTCAGTCATTGTTCGTCGTTTTAGTTGTGCACGGCAGGGAACGAACCCCGAAAAGACCAGAGCTTCATTTCATGAAGAAGTTGCATAAAAACTCGAATTAATAAGTATTCCTTTGTAATTTGATTCGAAGGATGACTGGGGAAGGTGTCTAAAAACTTCTAAATTTATTGCAATAATACCCATTTAATCTTAAACTTTTTAATTATGTCAATTTGATCCTAAATTGCATTTATACCAATTAAATCCTTCCAGCCAATTTTATTCGAAAATCATCGACGTAAATGTCACGTGGCACTGCCGACAATAACGTGAACATTTTAAATATTTTTTGTATTTTCAACTTTTTTATATTTTTTCTTTTAAATACTTTCTTCTTCTTTTTTGTTGAGGGCCACAAGGTCAGGCGGCAACCCCTTGCCTGTCGGGAGGGTTGCACCCTCTTGCCAAGTTTGGGTGTTGCGGCCTCGCCCAACCCTAGGTGAGAGCATCACCGCCCTCGCCAAGATCCCACAAGGGCAACGATGCCCACACCTAGCCTAGATCTAGCGAGAGTGTCACGGCCCTCGCTAGCCACTGTGAGAGCCCATGAGCCCTTGCCTAATGGTAGACAAGGACTGTGACACCCTCGGCCAGGTGCCAGTGAAGGTCGTTGACCCTCAATTAAAAAAAAAAGAAAGAGTAAAGAAAATGATAGAAGATTAAAAAAAACCAAAATACGATTAAAATGTACACATTAGTGTGGTCATGCCACGCAAGATGACATGCCTTCACATCAATGATTTCCACTCAAAATTGGTCAAATAAACTCTATTGTCACAAATAAAAAAAAAATAGGGCTGAATTTACATTAATGCAGTAAGTTTAGGACTTTTTTTGGCACTTTTATCTAAGGATTACGATGCTTGAATGCGGTCCAATTGGTTAATTATTCACTTTTTGTCACACTACCTTTTACTTTCCTTAGGGCGCGCATAACAACACTTCCCTGCTAGAAATCAATTTCTGAATAGAAGTTGATTTCTTTACTTCTCCTCAAAAGTTGAAGTTGATTTTTGTACTTCTACTCTAGATTAACTTCTGATCAAAGAAATTTATTTGGTAAAGGTTGAAATTTATACTTTTGGAACATTATTAACAAAATCTTCGACGTCGATGGTCAACGAGGTCGGTGCCGAGTGAAGGCGGCGGTGGGCGATGGTGGCGGTGGTCAACCGTGGGCGACGGCGGCGATGATCGGTGAGCGGTCGATGGGGGGGCGGGGGCGAGAAACGTTGATCAGCGGCAGTGGCGGTCGGCGAAGGTCGGTATGGTCGAAGAAGCGATTCTGGAGTCGAGAAGTATAAAATTTTTACTTCTTAAAGTTGGCCAAAACCCAACCAGAAGTAGAAAATCCTACTATAAGTCAATTTTTTTACCACACGCATTTCTACTTCAATGGTATTTTTACCAAACGAAAATCCAGAAGCAGAAGTGTTATTATGTAGGCCCTAAGAGAGTGCATCGAAAATTACAGTTCAATAAAAAAAACCAATTATAAATTACCTTTGTTTTTTTTAACTTAGACGGTGTTTTGTTTTGAGTGAAATAATTTTCTGCAAATTTTAGTTTTTTGAACTTTCATACACTTGATTACTTGAAAGTTATCGATCAATTTCCAAACTTGAGAATGGGGAAAATATTTTTTCTGAAAAATAGTATTTCGAAAAGCCTATTCAATTATTATGAGATTTTTCTCGAAACAAACACATCATTAATTCCAAATTCATAGTAGTCATAACCTATGTAGCACGAACACGCCTACCCAAAGAATTTTTGAGTGTCGGACACGGCGACACGGCCCGGACACTGCCGGACACGGGGGGCCGCGTGTCCGGATGGACAAAAAAAAAGAACAGCTGTGTCCGGCACAGCCGGTCTGTCCGACACGTCCCGACACGTCCGGGACACGCTTCGACACATCTGGGACACGTCCCGACACGCTCGGCTAGTTTTTTTTTTTTTTTGAAATATAATATGATCTTATAAGATTGAAGCTACTATTTGGGGTCATCATTACCGCAAAACAATCATATTTGAATGTCAAATATGAAATTACTATGACATTTAGATATAATGATGTTTGGAGTTTATAAAAATGATCATTTATATATATACACATATTTAATATATGTCGTGTCCCGGCGTGTCGAAATTCTTTATTTTTTGAGAACTGCCGTATTGGTGTGTCGTGTCGTATCGTGTCCCGTGTCTCGTGTCGTATCAGTGCTACATAGCTTTTATGTATGATTGAGGGGCAAATAAGATTTTTTGGTAATTTCGGACTGATTGAGTATTTGGCGTGCTGAATGGACGCGCCGACTAAGATTTCACAACCTAATCTAATATGATCGATGTCTCAAGAATTGTCCAATAATCGTCATTTAATTTCTGATGATGCCGTGTCCAGCCGTGTCAGAATTCTTTATTTTTTGAAAATTGCCGTGTCGGCGTGTCGTGTCGTATCGTGTCCCCGTGTCCGTGTCGTATCGGTGCTACATAGGTCATAACAGACGAGTGATTAGAATTTTTTTTTTTTCTTTTTCTTGGAAGTACTTAATCAAAATTATCAAGTGAGTACACCGGCATTCTTGATCAAATTAAAATCGGTGTCTTATCCCCCAAAACTAGAGGAGCGTTGTCTAATCATTTAATTCCGCAGTCGACGAAGGGGGGGTTCAAGTCCAATCATTGAGAAACATTGCGAGAAGGAAACTTACGTTGTGGTCCAACATTGGAAACACGACAAAGGATGTGGCCCAAGCCCACCTTTTTTGCACGGATCTTCTTCACGAGGCCCTGACTATTTGGAAGACTTTGCCTAACTACATCCCTTATTTCCCGCCAACTCCCGGTTTCATGTTAATCCAAATTCGTCGATCAACTAGTACTAAACTAACTAACAAGAACACCAGCAAAATAAAACACCCGGAATCGATTGATCGCGCGGCATAACTAGCGAGACAGAAGCACGACCGGGTTGCTTTTCAAGTTCGCGAAAAGCTACGCGAAATGTTTTGAGTCTCGGAGAATCCTGTATTCATCGGTTCTGGTTGATTGATTGAGAATAGCAACTCTCTCTTGGTGAAGCAACGTTTTCGCGCTCGCCTCTTCTTTTCCCTTCGTCGAAGATGTTGGCTGATGCATGTGGATGTGGTGCAATTCATTACAGAGTCCATTCTTCATCATTAAATTGTCGATAGAAAATTTTAAAAATATTGGAGTACAAGGATTTCTGATAAACCCAGACGATTTTCTGGAGTGATGGAAGCTGGAACTTACCGCCTCTCATTATGAAAAAGTAGCTGAGATGCCGAAAGGACACGTGGCTCTCTGGTCGGTTTTTTTTTTTTTTTTTAAGGTTCCTTTCCTGAGACACAAACATCATCATGCTTTTCATGAGAATGCATGTTGCTTACTGCCTGTAATCACATGATTCACGTATCTGAAACTACTCTTAATTTATGGTGCGAATGATTGTACTAAATAGCAAGCTTTGCTTCTAACGTTCCTTTCAAGCGCAAAGCTATTCTCCCGATTCACACCCAGGGCAATGATTGCCAGAGATGTTTTGGACCTTGTACTGGACAACCAAATCGCGGTGAACGTCACTCCCTACTTCTTCTTTTCGGCGATGCCGCGTTTTAATTAGTAACTTAACCAGCTTGGTCACATGTGCATCTTCCGCCGCCTCGTAAGTCATAATTCGGCTTTCTTGCTTTGTTGTGATTCATTCCGGCTAATCATAGTAGCGCAAGAATTCGAATCCCGCCACGGTCTCGCGTCGATCCGATCCAAGAAATAAAAGTTGCGTATGTTGTTGGTTGGGTTTCGGAATGACTATGCCCAAAAGGTATGGCATCTTTTATCCTGCCTGTTCTTCTAATCCTAGAAAGCAGTGAGAGGTCCTTTAGATGGGCATGTATGGCATATTCACCCTCCTCTCTCACCTGCTCATGCCCCAGTTATCAAAGTCAAGACAGTGAAGTAGTCCTCACATGACTTTTATCAGCTCCACAATCTTTTGTCCCCTCTCAAAGTCCTCTTGTGCCTAACTGGTCCCTGGCCAATTTTTCATTCGGACTTTGAACTGTGAAATACAGGTACAGGAACACCGTTCTTCCCGAAGGAAGCGTCGCCCCAAACCCCCTAAACATCTCACTTACAAGTCGTACCCAGAATCATCCCCGAAGTGAACGGTATCCAAACGGCGTGGCATCGGGTATTTGTTACCATCAGGCTTGAACCAAAAACAGCTATGTGATATTCTGTAAGTGGACAGTCGAATTGGTTTGGTCAGTCATGCCAAGAAGAAATCTTGAGGGAGACTCATATACGTATTGACACCTTGATAGACGATCATAAGTGCAGCTTCCACTCGATATCACGGTTTGTGTTTCAGCAAATCTGATGATAAGATTTTGCATCCACGCACAGTTTCGCTCTGACAACAACGTGAAGACGAAGTGAAAAGACAAATTTAAGGTATTGTCATGATGACTCGCTTGATTATACTGCTGAAAGCATGTCCTACATCTTTATCCGCACTCCCCAACTTTCTGCAATTGATTGTTCCTTGCATATCTAAGACAGTATCCAAATAAAAACACGAGAGACAAGGAATCCATCTCGTTAGCACTCATCGACCATGTTGTAGAGGGGAGTGGAGTACGGCTTTCATGCTGGTGAGTGCGAGTGCTATTTTACTGGTATGCAACCAGTGAGAATTTTTGGTTGTGCACATCAGTTCAAAGCTGTGGAGCGTGAACTTTGCACCGATGGGTCCCGAAAGTTTTATGCGGTCCGCCGAGAGCATCCTTATGATACCACATATTAGCCGGACTTATCTACTTCAACACCGGATGAGTTCGGACGAAGAAAAAGAAATCTTAACCCTGTTCAATCTCTACTTTATAATCAGCCGCCGCTTCCGATGAATTGGCTCATGCGACCCTCCAAAACTCCATCTAATGACCATTACCCATTACTGAAACAGCTTAAACTTTGTGGTTACTTTATTCATTCTAGGGCACAATGTTTTGATTAAAGGGCATCAGAATGTACTGTTGATGGAATGCTAGCAAGCAACAGCAGGTGGACCAGAGGAGAACACTATGAATTGGGATAAGATTTCTCCTCAAGATTCCTCATTAGGTTGGGCAGTCAAGAAGTTTCTGGCAGCAAAGAGAGGAAAAAGTAAAGGGCTCTTCAACGATAGTTATATGTAAATAGGATTTGCCTTTTTTTTGCCTTGATTCTCAGTTCTCACGAACATACTTTTCCAACTTGGACCTAGTTTTGAAAACTTTGCAAATTCTTTGCCCCACTCGATTACGTCGCGTCCTCGTGAAAGAACCGGGCGGAATGTATTATTGCAGACAGATCAACTGTGTTTGAGTAATACGTCGCGAGGTTGCTGACAAATCAAGCTAGTTCGATTGTCACGACATGTTTGCGAGGGCACAGTGCATAGTTATGTGACTGGTGCTTTCGGTAAAACCCATACCAAAATGATCTTATCTGGATCCCCTTTTCCCCTGGTGTTAGATCCCAGACATGGATAGTGGGTGTTTGGTCTTCTGATGAGCATAAGTTAAGGAGTTGAATACAAAGTGGACACAGCTATCCTGTCCCATTGTGTAGATGAAATGGTCGCTTTTTGTTCTGATTCATTTGCCTTTTCTATGGACGTCAAGGTTCTGAAGTTGACTCTGATTTCTATCAGTTTGACTGCAGCAATTATTATTCATCAGCCTTTGCCTCGCCAATATCATCTGGCGACATTACAGTAATCAAAGCTTTCAACAAAAATAGAAAACACAACTTGAAAACTAGAAACTTATCAAAACTCAAACTTAAAAATCAAAGACCCGGTCGATTGGAGTAGATCATCAGAATTCTACGGCATCGGTAGCGAGTTTAAGTTTTGTCGTGGTCATTTCAACCGGATACGCCTCGTGCCTACGGATTTTAGCAGCTAATGGTTTTCATAATTAGGATAATATGATACAGTTTGATTATGGAGCAACTTTTAAGTCAACGACAAAGCTCGGCTTTATTATATAACCATTTTCGTAATCCCTTAGAATGGTTGTACTGTATGAATTCCCTAGTGCTTAAAAAGCCTTCATTTCTACTTATTTCCAGTGAACATCAACAACTATGCTCTCATCTTAGAGGGAAAAAAAAAAACCTTGGAGTTACAATTTAGGTTGATGCAGGCATTCGAAAGAGCTGCTTCTTAGCAGTCACATGCGGCCGGCGGCATCGACACCGTACCATCGGAAGCTGTGACAAATCCCCAAGGTAGCCGCCATCGGCCACGATGCAAAATAAAAGAGGAGGAACCGGAGAAAACATCCATCTAAAACTTAGATGGTGCGATAAAACAACAGATGTTTCGGTAGCATATATCCGGTCTACTTCTAGGTACCATGGCCATTTAGCATTCTCACCCTCACCTTACGGCAAATGCTACTCCGACTCACCTAGGAAACTGACTCACAAAGACAACCACAAAGTTGAGAATCGTTGGAACTGCCCGCTATTTCAACATGTCGGATAGTTTGGCAAGACAACGGGCACGGCATTCCGAGTTCGCAAGTGATGTCTTGAGATTCAGAAATCATTCCTCTTCATTAACATGTCATACAATTGAAGCGATCAATGGTTCAATGCTTTTTACCCAGATCAAGATGTGTAAGGAAAGTAATTCTTTCGATATGCCACCTATTATTTATTTGTCCTCCACAGTTTTTTTGCTTCGAATTTCATGAGGGAATTGCAAGAATCCAATACCCAAAAAAAAAAAACCTGCAAAAGAAATGCGGAAAAACACATAACGACTTGACTGAATTGAAAAAAGTTCAGGTGGGGTGGCATCATCAAGGTCATCACTCATCGCCAAGCGTTCACAACGTCGTCAAGCCGGTCGAAACCTTTGCCTACAAGACTGGCAAGTGATCTCCATGCACGTTGAGTCGATCTGCCGCGTCGCCCGCTCCTTCATCCTCTCCGCCCTATCCACCTCCTCCCTCGCCCTCTCCCACATGTGCCTCGCCCGCGCGAACTCCGACTGCGCCAGCTCCATCTCCCGCCTCGTGAGATCCCTCACCCGCTCCGCGTACGCCTTCTCTATCGCGGCGAGCCGGATTTGCTCCGCCGCCTCCCACTTCAAGGCCTTGACGTTATTCGTGTCCAGCTTCGTGTCGCCGCCTGGGACGACGCAGTTAGGAGGCGAGCGGATCGGGCGGAGGCTGATCGACAGTTGCAAGTCGAGCGAGGGGGCTAATTCGTACGGATCGGACGCGGCCGACCGGCGCCTCGATGAGGAACCCGACGGCGTGGAAGGCATGTTTGATGAGGAAGCTGTGGAATGTGGAGCAGGGAGGAGCTGGAGTTCCTTTTGGTCATCGTCTTCCATTTGAGAAGAAAAAGGAAGAGGCTAAGTACAAAGAGAGACCGGGCAAGGTGGTTGTCACGAAAGAAGAGACTTGTGGGTTTTGCGGAACTGGGTGTCTATATATAAGCAGCAAACACTGGCCATTTTTACTATTTTGTCCACGGTCACCATGCAAAATGGCTTAATCAACTTTACAACTCCCATGTCGCCAGCCAGAGATGTTACAGTGAAATTAAAAGCTGGCTATTTTTAAGTCGGCACTAATTTATGCGAGAACCCGCTATATATAATTTTTTTTTAAAAAAAAAAACACTAGACTCGTGAATGAATCGGGGTAAAAAAAAATCGATTCAAATTGATTCATTTAACCCGTTTTGACCCATTTTCATGTAATACAAATCTAGTGGCACATATCCGATTTGTATTATTGAAAAACTTATATATTTAGCCATATTTTAGGAAAACTAATATCCAAAATGATGTGGAGAAAACGCAGCGAGCAACCGTGAAAGCGAGAGAGGATAAGAGAGAGTCACAGAAGTGAGTTGGGTCTAAGTAAGTTGTGAACCCATTTAAGAGCCAATTTATTTTGAGCTTTACCATTTTAAATATATTTATTGAACAAAACCAACACGCACAACAACTCAATACATCAAATATAGATTAAGAATTGCGTTTATTACTCATTTTGACAGGCCTAATGAACACAATAAATGTGAGATCCGAAGATACCTACGATCAGAAGGAGTGTTCCCGAGTACGCAAAGTACGCATTGTTGGGGTGTGATTTATACTCATCATAGGCAGCAAAGCACATAGTCTCACTCTATTTTATTGGTAGCTTAGATTTGGGCTTACGAATAGTCACTGCTGTAATATAACGAAGAAGTGCGAGTTACTAATTATAGCGGAATCATCTATTGAATGTAGCTCTAGTTTAAGGGTGGACTTAGGATAAATCATATGTCTCGATTTCTCTTCTTGCCCTTACGCTTTATTTCGTTGCGGTTATGCGCCGAATCCTAACACGAATCACGTGCCAAAAGTCTGTGATATGATGTTTGCGATCGATGAAACGCGGGACAGTAAAAACTGAAGACTATAGCTACTTCAGTTTACTGTGCACGCGTGGGTGGGGAGGGAGGGAGGTTAGAATTTGGTAATTCTAGGGTTCCAGCGGAACGTGTGAGGTGAGGGGTGTTTTGGGCTTAAAGAGAAGTGGAGACTCGATGGGGGGGGAGAGAATTCCGTTATAGTTTGAAGAGGCAATTAAGGGGGATGGGATGGCATGGCATGGCGCACATAACGGATTGCGTTATTGGGCCATTGAGTAGTAGTAGTAGCTTTTGGGATTCTCGGAAAGCGTTTGTATCTTCGCCTTTTTCTCTCTCTCTCTCTCTCCTTTCCTTTGCGATAATTTATAAATTATTGAGTTTTTGCTTTCCTTGGAGTTGGAGGAAGGGAGGGAGATGAGGATCCATCGAGGGGGGGACGTGTAATAATTACGCTCGCACGTGCGTCGGTGGGTGGTGGAGCGATTTTATTTTCTCTTTAATTTTGTGATTTCTTTTTTTTGGGGGGGGGGGCTTTTTTATTTTTATTTTTTTCGTTTTTAATTTTTTTTTAATTTTTTTGTAGGTAACGAAGTGAAAAAGACTTTATGGTAGGGCCTGATGCTGTCGGCCCTCGGTACAAAAGAAAAGCTCCCGACTTTTGGCTGCGAGCAGGCCACGCCCCGGTCGGGCAGTTTGGCACGTGGGACGGGCACAGCGAGGAGTGTGGCTGACTATGATCGTGATCGTGGCTACTGACCGACTCTCACCACTTGGGACCGTTCATTTCCTGCGGGGCCCTCTCGTACGAAGCCCTTTTCCTTGGTTCCCATTTGGACTTGGAGCACCATGCATTCTCGGCGGGACAAGTTCCTCAATCGGCCGATGTGTCTCATTTCGTTCAATGTTTAGTCCTAAGTTTTTATTCGAAATTATTAATGTAGATTTAGCGATCCACAAGTTATCCACCTCAATGGACACTCGTGCTCTAAGCTCGATCGGAGGTCAAGAGTGTGGTCCGGCGGAAAAATAAAAGTCGTCCATACCACATAGGATGTCTAGTAATGACTGGACTCCATATCCATAATTTCTGATAATAATAGGCAGGAATGATTATAATGGAATTTGGCACGAAAATTCATGCTTATATTGGCAAAGTCGAATTGTCATCGGTCTTGATGAGTGGCCAGGCACTTGGTCTGGCGACACGAGTTCGAGAGTTCATAGATGTGATCGGGTCTGGGCCCGATCTCTACAAATGCCATAATTTATCTTTGTTTTTCTCTTTTCAAGTCTGCAACATCTTCGGATTTTTTATTTACGTATTTTTTAAAATTTCATGACTGTGCACACTTTTTGACTTTAGTCGAATTCGGTGCACCTTAAACATTTGAAGATGGACAAATTTCTCCATTGCGTTTTCTAGGGGTGCAAAAAGACGTGTTTTTTTTTTTTTTTTTGCGGCTTCTTGGCCCCCACAAGAGTCGGTCTTGATAATCCAATTGCTCGTCCACTTTAACCCTGGGAGCATGCCCTGCAACTAGCTCCATTTCTCACGTTGCTTGCTCCCAATTGGTTGGTATCTCCACGCACCAGTTTAATAGTGATTACCATCTTTCTTCATAATTCCTTCAGGAAGATATACTCGACAGACGGCCCACCCATGATTCACAGCACGTGAAAATTCTCTTCCATAAAAAATAATGCGAGACCGTATAACGTATTAAACTGTATCAAACAACGTATTAAACTGTATCAAACGACGAAACAGATTTGGCAGATCCGACCTAAGAGGCAAAGGATGCAACTTCCGACCATCGAGATTTATGATCCCAAACACGAAATCCGGTTTTACAGCCTTGGTGCTCGAAAATGGCAGCAGCTAACCGAACAGTTGAATGCTTGGTAATTGCAATTCTTGGCGTCTTACGAGCTAAAAGGCTTTTGAACATATCAGCCAGCCAAATCATATGATAGAATATAAGTCTTAATCATCATGACCACATGCCCAAATCCCTTTTCTGGCTAAGCATGATCTGTCAAACAAAAGAGGAAAAGTGGAAATTAGGGAGAGCGAAAGGGGAAAAGCTCGCCAGGCCACCCCAAAAAGAAAGCCTCAATGAGCAGCCCCAAGCTTCCCAAATCTGTAGAGTGTTGTGCGCTTGTCAGGCACTTTTTGTATCTTCAGCCTTTGAAGATTTCCCTTCTCACCTCTCACGTCTCAGACCTTCCCCAGATCAGAGATATCAATGGACTGAGTGAAGTCGCAAACTACAAATCCCTGGTTCCCATTGCATAATGCAAGCGATCCCATTACGAGATCATGTCGCTTAAAGGCAATGTCCCATTTGAATTAGCTCAAACATCCAAATAACCTGACTTTCTGTTCTAACCGTCCTCATCGCATGGAATTTCGTTGTCATAGGTACTCCACCTCTTAGCTACTCTTATCACAAGGGAAGACAGGAATGGAACCTAAGACCTGTCAGATCTTGAGAATGGAACCATCACAAGGACAGATGCTTGTCACAACCGCAAAATTTCAGCCAAATCAATAGAACTGCTACCATTGCTATCCTCTCTACCATTTGAACTAACTATAGTCCAAAAGGTCTGCTAAAAATGACAAACAAATGGGAAAGAAAAAAGCCTGCAAAACAGGATTGTTTAGTTCCGTTACCCTTCCGTTAATCTTACTGAACCCATGTACCCATGTAAACTTGTAATTTCTAACCGACAAATCATGCTACATGTGAAGCCTTCAAGAGTTTATGCAAAAGAAAAGGGCAAAGAAAAAATTTTAAAAAAATTATACTATGTAAAGGTAAGACTGCAATTCTGATTTTCTTCTTCTACTTGTGTGTGAAGACTGTCGCAAGTTGAATGCTCCTCGAAATAGGTCAAGAGTTTTCTGAGAAAGTCACTTTAGGTGAAACACATAATTTGCACCTTAAATAGAATTAAGTGCATCAAGTTGCTTCCTTAGATCTTCGAGGTCATCAATATATGCTGATCCAGAGGCGGGAGCATTCTGAAACTCATCAGCGCTAGGAAGTTCTCGGGTGAGTCCTTCAGGAAGAGCATCTGCATGGAACATAAGATTAGATGATAATGGCTGAACTAAAGTTGCAAGTGAGCCCACCGAGAACTGAAAGGAAAAGCAGGGGAAGAACATGAAATCTGGAATTCTAATGGCCATTCAGAATTATTCGACAGAGCCAACAACTGAATATACACTAGAGAATCCCAGAAGATGCCGACTTTTCTGGAGCACTATAGGACCTTTAAAAAGTATAATCCCCAGTGAATGACAAAACTACATCACAAACATGGAACCTCAAACAAATTTTGGAGAAACAAGGAGGAGTAAACACTAAAAGATAAATTAACTGGCAGGTCGAATGCTCAGCTCAGTTACATGTGCATCCAGGGAAGTTGTGTAACGGTGCAAAGTGGTATTTTTCCATGTTTATATCTGTCCCCATTGAAATATAAACTTCTCATGCACAGCACTATAAGGCCGGATTTTCCAAAAGGCACTGGTCATAGATGGAACTTGAAATGTTCAGTAAATCAGCCATGAGAACTAAACCAAAATAACGAGAACCATCCCATGAAAAGAGAACTGCATCATTACCAGCAACGAGAACCTTTACAAGTTTATGTTTAATAACAAGTTTCCGACAGTGAAACATTTTCTTTAAATAAGAGATATAAAAGGCACCTGAACTTGCAGCATCCGTCCGCTTTGTATCATTATCATCAACAACACTGAAAAGGACAAAAAATTGCAGAAAAATGATCAGATCATCAACGACAATGAAGAAAAGAAAAGATTACAGAAGAAAACGTCAAAATAAAAGAACCTCAAGACACCATAACTAAGTCCTAGAAAGAGAATAGCCAAACGCATTAGATTGATCGTGAAAACTATGGAAGGACGAGTCACGTCATGAAAACTATGGAAGGACGAGTCATTCTGACATGACATGACAACCATTTTTCGCACCCCGTGTTTAATTCAAAGGAGGGTAACGATTCCAATTCCAATGCATTCCATTCTTTAGGGCAACACCGATAAGTAGAAGACGAGAAAAAACTTATGCTGTTACTACGCGAGGGACCTCTCAAAGTTCCCCTAAAGTAGTCGTATTTTGCAAGAAAAGGACTTCAATCTCATATGGACTTTCCCATAAAAATGATAAAAGAAAGGGAAATTTCTCAAACTGAAAAGGTTCGATGAGGTGTCAGTGACACAGCTTTCTTTAAAAATAACTTCGTCGGACCCAATGAATACCTTATGTTCCACTCATTATCAGCATGAAGAGGACATTCATCAGCAGACGGTGCCTCGGCCTCCATCTTCGCTTTAGCAGCAGCATCCCTAGCTGGCTTTGCAATCATGTATTCTTTCTGCATGGTAAAAAAATAGAGGACCGCAAATTACATATCAGTGGACAGATTAAGCTGTTGCTAAACAAAGGCCGATCAAATTAGTTGCCTGTCGTTCTAGACATGCTGCATTAGCACATTGAGGATTGGGCCTCATTTCCATTGTTGGGAAATAGTCTTTAAGGGAATTGTATCCCTGCAATCATGCAATAAAAACTTTCAAAATTCAGAGAATAAGGAGCATAACCCCAGCTTCTATGCACACATGCGTGTCGAGGGAGGGACAGAGTACCAGGTATGGTGAGACATGTCCAAATTTAAGCAAGAACTTTAGTGTATTTTGAACAAGAAGACCTGCAACAACTCCCTGAAAATTTGGAGACGGTAAGATTCAGTGGATACCACAAACACAATTAAAAGGATGAAGAACCTGTTTACCATCGTAGTTGGTAACGATGCAGCGCAAACCCCTTCACGTTTAAGTGTACGTTCATCTATTCCAGATGCTACAACCTAAAATGGTCGATGAGATATTGTCACCAGGAATTAGAGTTTCTTTAAAGGTCTCCCCACAACAAGACTAAAAGAGAGAAAGTAATAAGAAGATGCAAAACCAGGTTTAACTTCCATGTTATAGATGAACGAAAGGTCCATCACATCAAACAAGTCAGACGAAAGTGCTAACATCCTTCAGACAAGTCGAAAGAAAGCACAAAATTCCTGTACTATGTATTCTTGTAAATGTCAGCTTGCAATCTAGAGTTTCATTCCTCTTCCGATATTTACACACAGATAAGATTTGACTCCAATTAAATCCCATAAGAAAAGCACTTGACAAACAGACAACCAGATTCTTATGCAAAAGTTGATTGAGTAGCAGTTCATTTTCTTACAAGTCAGTATGAAAACTATTGTTTCCCATGAATGAAGGGACAAATCCATATTTCCAATGTGTCGATGAGAGGGAAAATCGATGCATATAAAAGTACATATAGATCCACTTCAACATTCATCCTCCTTTTTAAACTTCGAATGCTAACTTACAAGAGGAGGAGCACAGGCAAAACATGCCGTTTCCCCAGGAATCAGCAATTGGATATGACCAGACACGGCATCTTCAGAGACACCTGCATACATTTCCTCATGAATGAATCTTCTCGCAAATGAGGAACATAAAGATCCATTAACATTTCACCGCATCAGCACAGTTGACATAAAAAACTACAAGTACAACCAGATTCCTCACACTTCAGCAATGCTATCAGTATTTCATTCATTGTAGCAAAGCCATCTACCTATAAATCAACCACACAGGACTATGTGAAACTGCCTTAGAACTACAGAAAAAGAGAAATGGAAGCATTCTTCTCAGCTTCTCAAGGACTTTGTTGTGGACCAGTAATAATCTGAACATGACAAAATTGTACTTATGTATGTAGTCTAGAGAGAGAGAGAGAGAGAGAGAGTATGTATCATACCAGATTCCATCCATGTCTGATTCAACTCATTGCAAGCCTGTATAACCACAGGAATTTTGATGTCACATACCCATTGAAAACCATACCAAGCTATATACAATTCGTCATTACATAAATCAAATGAAATCACTCATTAGTTCTAGCCCGCCTAAGGTAACAACTCTACCTGGTTAACAACCATTCTGGCTTCATAATTATCAACACAGCTTAACACAAGATCAACGCCACTACCTTCTTTGTCTGGACGAAAGGACTTATTCTTCAAACTTGATATGAAGGTTTCAAAGCCTTGCAGTGTTGTTATATTCAACGTATAGCTCTGAAAAAAATCAGAAAAGTTAACAATTGAATGATAAACCAGAACAGATAGAATCAATACTCACATCAGACCCCACATATTCAACCGGTTTTGCGTGACAAGGATATAGCTAGACCATAGTTTTTGAAACATCTAGTTACCTATGCCTAAGCTAGAAGTAGAACTATAAATTAGCATGGGCGAGTAACGGGAAATCGATGTCAAACTAACCTAACTCTCTCTTTACGTCAGTGATATTTCTGAACGATAGAAAATCCAAACAAAGTTCATATATGTGGCTCTACCATCATCACAAGCTGCGATGAAGACTTTCATGATGCTGGATCAATCTTGCCATTTTGACAAGAACTTAGTTTAGATTTCAGAAATGTATATCTGCCATTTTGACAAGAACTTAGTTTAGATTTCAGAAATGTATATCTGCCAAGAGATGTGGGTTGACCTCCAACAAGGACGGGATAAAGTACATACCTCAAGGACAACGTCTGGATTTATGTCTGACAGAGTCTGAACAGCAGCATCGGTCTTTGTCATCCCAACCTAAGAAGGTAAAAGAAAGACATTTGACTGACCATTGACAAAGTAATACCATTTCAGATACCAACATGCATGCTATATATTGTACAAGCAACTCTGGCCAGCACTACTCTTCTAACAGTTAAAATTTGATCTCATTCTTATAGTTAATCGTTGAAGGTGAGGAATTCCCGATTTCATTACATTGATTGTAAAGGGTGAAAAACATCAGTGCTGTCAGCTACCTGCTCTGGACGGAAAAATAGCCTGTTCATGTTAGCTAACTCGACTTTGTCATAATCATATAGCAAGAGGCGACCTACACCACACCGCGTGAGCATCTCAGCAGCAACACTTCCCACGCCACCAATTCCCTGCAGTTTGAAATGACATCAATAGAAAGTTATAAGCCAGTCAATTCGAAACCTTTTTTTTTTTTTTTCCTGAGTGAATTTTGCAAATGCACTACGAATAACTTGTTTACTGCATTTAAAGCTATATTTTCATTGAGTTACAGATTGAAGGAAGAAATAAGTACAGACAACTATAGCAACGGAGTACTCCCGTATCCTTTCATAATTCTCCACAATTCCCATCCTTTGTAGTGCCATGAGCCTACTATAAGGGTTACTGTCTACAACCTCAGCACTCATATCCTGCCAAAGAAAACAAGAACAGATATCTCCATATCACAGTCTCAAAGTTTGACAACCAGGCAACATAGAGACAATAGGAATAGAGAACCAACAGAATATCACCTTGACTTTCGAGCGACGAACTGGGGCAAATTTTGCAAGCTCAGATAGATGCATCACCCGCGACCTCAGCTGCAAACCACACCAGACGAAGGCAAGCATATTCAGCGTCTCACTCATTTATTACAAGAGAACAGCTTCATTTCAAGGACCCAAGCTATTTTTAACTAAGGACATAGAAGAGAGTACTTGATTGTTTCGGCTTTCCATTGCGCCTTGACATAAACCCTCCAACGTTCAAATTTACACTATCGGGATCTAACACGTCCCATGCGTTTCTAATGTCGGAGAACGTTTTCAAGAGAACAATGGGGATGGGTGCTTATCAGAAATCTAGTCCTGTTCTTCCTCTCGAAATCTGACGCCATAGATCGCAAGAAAAATCACAAGTAACATCTGACAGGACGAAAGCAACAGAAAACAATGTCCGGCCAAAAGAATGCAGGCGCAGTTGTGCGCGAGGAAAGCGGAGATCGCGGACGCATGCAGATGAAGCAAAGCTGGAAGTACCTTGTCGATGGAGGCATGGGGAGAAGGATCGGGTAAGGATCGCTCAAGCGATTCAAGATCGTCAAGAATCTCTTTCAATTCGGTCTCCATTTCCCACCTCCCACTCTCTCTCACTGTGGAATTGGGAATTGAATCGACGACGCACTGACTGAGAGTCGACTGTCGTAAATGATTCCTTCCTTGTCTGATTTTATTTACTTGCCCAGCACCAGCATGCAACCCCTTTTTGTTTTCGGGGGGTGCAGAGCTCGCCAAAAGAAAAAGACGAGAAAAAAAAAAAAAAAACAGTAAATCTTCCTACAGTGTGATTGGTGAAAGTGAAGATGACGAACGAAGTCTGTCGACCTTCCAAGGATTAGAAACCCAAATGCATCCGGGCCATGGCATCGGCAATCCAAGGCCTCGCTTGGGGAAATTCGCAGGAGAAAACGGGAGAAAGCTGGAAATGAGTTTGGAAAAATAAAAACTGTTAATACTTATGAAAAAACCTAAATTGATACACCCATAATAAATTTAACTCAAATCATTTTTTTATCATAAAAACTCCAAATTATGATAAATTTACCACAAATCGATACACATGTAGTAAATTTACATACCGTTAGTCTTCGTTAAATTTAACTGTCAAATTGTTTAGTTAAATGACACGTAACAATTTATGGGTGTACTAGTTTAAAATTTTTACCATCAATTTTTCACATGTGTATTATTTTATAATTTTTTGTAATATTAATTCAATTTAACGAAAGGTAGATTTGTCAGTACTCGTTTGGGGGTTTCTCGTGATAAAAAAAAATTAATTTAAGTTAGATTTATCTTAGATGTACCCTCTTAAAGTTTTTTGGGAAAATGTCAAAAGAGGGCCTGAACCACACTTGTTCCCAAACTTCGACTTGTGTCAAAAGAGGGCCTAGACTATTCTTTTTGTTTCAAAAAGGGGTCTCGTGGAGGGATATTTCTGTCTTTTTAACTTTTCTCTTTTTTTTTTTCTTTATTCTCATCCCCTCCCTCACGGCGTCTTCTTCCTCCCCTTCTGCTTCAAGCATGGCGCATCGAGTGGCTGTGGAACCCGACCCAGCTCACGGCGTCGTTACAGACGAGGCCGAACGACATGACCAGCTCGGCGAACCGGGCGGAGTCGACCCCCTCGGGGCGGTTGCGGTCGAAGTCGACGCCCTGGCGGCAGAGGAGGTCGATGGAGTCCGGGGCGTGGGGGTCGCGGGAGGCGTCGAAGTCGCGGAAGTTGAACTCCCAGATGAAGCCGGGGAGGTTGCCGATGGAGTCGGAGAGGTTGAGGCCGACCTGGATGAGGCAGAGGGCGTCGACGTTAGACTTGAGGAGGCGGTAGTGGTCGGAGGGGAGGGGGCGGCGGAGGTCGGAGGAGGGAAGCGGCTCTCAGTAAAACACTCAAAGCCAAAATAATCCAAACGGACACCCAAAATGCGCATCAATCTAGGCGAGATTCTGGCGAACTTGACTGAAACTAAGAACGCCAAACAGAAGGTCTAGATTTCAATGTTTCTTTTCCCGAGCGAAACGAGGAAGCAGTTTCGTGCCGATCGCGAGCTTCAACAAAAGAAAAAAAAATCTCGAAAAAACTAAAAAGTCCATGATAGCAAAAGCTCACGGGAACGCAGAGCTCGTGAGCGAAGTCGGTGGAGTAGGGAGGGAAGACGGCCGAGGAAGGCGGGGAGGAGGAGGTGGAGGTGGAGGAGGAGTCGGCGCAGAGGCGGCGGGCGGAGGAGGGGGAGGGGAGTGTTAGAGTTTTCCTAAGTGTGGGCTTATATTAATTGAGATTATAATTACCATTATACGGTATTAATTTACCGTTAACGGGGTTGGTCTAATAAAGTGAGATATAATGATTCTTAATTAGCATAATATGGACCTGGCTGGTGTGGGCCGAGTTCGGCCCGGCCTGTGATGAGAGGGCCCGGCCAAATAACTCTATAAATAGGCTAAGGCAACCCCCCTCTAACCTTAACTCTCCATAATTCCACACACTCAACTTCCTTGAGAAGTTGCTTCACTAAGGAGGTTGTTTCCTCCTATAAAGTCAAGTGAAGGTGAGGGTGGTGGTATCATCGACGCCAGGATTCCGGAGGGTGATAGAGGTGATGCGCCTAAGCTGAGGAATCGCCGGAGTTCCGCCTAAAGACCGGCGAATCCAAAACAGGTACACAAGTTCGTCTCTTTCGCTGTACGGCATCCGATTCTCTGCTATAGTGATCCGGGGAGTGCCGTGGTAAAGTTTCTCACGGCCAACATGTGGTATCAGAGCCGCCATAGCGAAGATCGAGACCGTACTGTGTTTGCCTGTTTTCGGAAAATTTTAGCGACGAAAATTATTTTTGATCATATATTTGGCACGGGCTCGTCGAGACGAGCATTTTGATGGGTAGATCGTCGCCGGAGGAGGCCGGACACGGCCGCACGCGCCACCACGCGCCACCACGGTGGAAGCACGTGGTATCCCACGCGCGAACGCGCTGGCACGCGCCCAGCGCGGGCCGCGTCCGCGCATGCCACGTGGCGCACTCTGATTGTGTCACGTGGACGTGGTTACGGTTTAGGGTCAAACCCGACCCGAATTGACCGGGTCGACCGTTTGACTGACCCGGTTTGACCGGGTCAACCCGACCCGACCCTGACCCGACTTCGACCCGACTCCGACCCGAGTTGACCGTTGACCGGTCGGACCGGTCAACTGTTGGACCGGAAACCCGGTCGGGCCGGTCGGACCGGTCATTGGACCGGTGAGCACGCCCCGCACGTGAGGAGCACGTGCGGCGCGTGAGCCCCACGCGCCGAGGCTTTGGCCGGCGCGTGAGACGTCCGTTAGGGGCGATCTTGGTACCGGCGTGCTCGTATGGAAATTCTCTACACTGTGGTATATTTATTTGACATGTTTGAAGCTTTTAAAAATAGAAAAATGCATAAAGACCCTTATGTACGTATGTTTTTAGGGGTATTTTGAGCATTTTTCATGTATTTCTATGTGGTTTCGGAAATACCATGATAAGCTTACATGTATATGACCACATACAGGATGTGTAGAGTTTTAGCATGTATAAAGTTCCACATGCATCAATGTATACAGCAATGTTATTGGCATCGCCTATGATTTCAGAATAAAGTGCCCCATAGTGAAATTTGAAATCATTTGGATATGGTAAATGTTAGGCATAAAGCTTATATCCCTGGTATGAGAGAGTTTCAAGGATTCAGTCAGGTAGTGACCGCCAAAGTGACACACTTGGTTGGGTTTGAGAAATATCAGTCTCGTATTGTGGAAGGATGTCTCCTGTTTTGATGCATGGTCATACTCCCAAAGGAGGTGATTGTGTATTGATTATGGAGGGATACATGTATAGCATATGGTTGGGGATTGATCGATTCTAGTAAGTCATACACCCAAAGGTGGTGATTCACGAAGATTGAAATAGATTCTCATGGCCGCTATCATGTGGAGTGTTTGCAACTGCATGTCACATCTTCTGCCCAAAGGTAATTTTGTGATGATGTATGCAGCTCTCTGGATGTGTACTCAAACAGTTTTTAAAGTTACACAATATTGGTCATGAGGTATCACATGTGCAGCATAAAGTTTGAGAAGTAACTGATCCTAGTGGTTCATCCACCCAAAGGTGGTGATTCATAAAGATTGGATTTATTCTCTTTATAGGCTGTCACATATAAAGTGCACATTATGTATTCTGCCCAAAGGTGATTACATGATGGTGCATCTGATCCTTAAGATGTGTACTTTTAAGGATCAAGTTACACAGTACTCACATGGTGCCATTATTATACATTGCTTTTTAAAGTAGTCACCTTCCCAGTAAACGGTAACTCCATTAAGATTGAGGTTCATACTGGTTCAGACTTTGTGAAATAGCTGGAGGATATTAAGTTTTGTGATATGGCTGGCAGAAGTTTATATTGCTCTTTATGAGGATAAGTTGACAGATTTTACTGTTAACATATGGAACTCGAGAAGGGACATTTTATTGCCTGGATTAAAGAGCAATTGGATTTGCTTGTGATTTCTGAAGTAATCCATTCAGTACTGCTGTGAAAGTAGATGGCCAGCTGACTGCACTGCTATATGGATGATGGAAGCCCAAGTAGCCTAGGTCTGTGTCTCGTTCACTGCTGATATTATGATACATCAGCGAGAACTCTTCAATATAAGGTTTGATGGTTTTTATGAAGTTAGAGATTACGTCATAAGGATGGTGGACACATTGAGCAAAAGGTTTAAAGATCGTACTCATAAAGGAACTCTTGAAACCACTGGTCATTCAGACAGTTTGGATCCAAAAATGGCATCTTTTGAGAAAGATTGTGACTACGACTTCTTTTATAAAGAAATGTCACATAAAGTGGGACTGCTATTGTAATAAGGCTTGGTCATCTAAGTGTGGGCATGTAGGTGATGATTCTTTGGTTTTGATTCACGAATCTAATCTAGCAGAAGTCTCATCCAGTTTATGGAGACTTTATAAAGGTGTAACCAATTATATTGTGTTCACAGTACAAGGATTCATGAATCACAAGAAACCAATTCAAGATGAATCAAAAGCTCACATCAGGAAACAACAATAAAGTTGACATTAAATTCGTGGGAGATGTGTCATTTTAATTCCATTCTCTGGTTTTGATCTGACATGAAGGAATGCATTTTTTGTATCTACATTTAGACGGAACTTGATTTCCGTATCATATTTGGACGTGAGCAGCTACTCTTTCGAACTGAAAGAACAACGGAATTTCTGTGTTCTCAAGTCGAATAAGGATGAGTGCTGCAATGTGTCAAATGAATTAGATTATGCTTAACTCCCGATGATATCTACATCACTTATACAGTGAAAGGTTGTTTTCCAAGAAATTTCCAGTTAAAGAACAGTTTTACGCATTGTGGCATAAAGATCTGGCCACTTATTTAGGGAAAGAGTGGGAGGCTGATAAAGCTTAACATCCTAACTACTCTTAAATGTAACCTGGAGAATTGCGTAAACTGATGTGGAAATAAGATGACCGAGATAAAGAAGAAATATTATAGTCCAAAGTTTCGACCTTTTGGAGGTCATACAGTTTTGTGTCAATGGACCTATATGACAACTCTGTGTTGAAAATTTTATTTCGACACATTTACTAACGACTGTTCCCCATATGGTTATATGTACTTGATTAAGGAAAAGTCTGACTCTCTTGACGAGTTCAAGGTCTTTAGGCTGAAGTCAAGGAATAGTTGGGAAAAGTCATAAAGATTGTCAGATCAGACCAATATGGTGAGTATTATGGTGTACATGACCATGCTGGAAAGCTTTAAGGGTCATTTACCATATACCTAAAAGGATTCTGGGATAGTAGTTAAGTCTACTATGCCTGAAAGTTGTAATGAGGAGTATGATTAATGGAATGAACCTACAAGATTCTGTGTATGGATAGCCTTTGAGTTGTCTTCATACTTTGATTGGTGTTTTCACTAAGGTTATTCTATTGACCCTTTTGAGTTATGGATTAGACGTAAATCTAGATAAACCATATGAAGATTTGAAGTTATCCTGCAGAGGTGAAAATGTATTGTCCAGCATTAGGTAAGTCCAGATCATTTGAAGGGATATTTGGTTAATGATCCCAACAGAAGTACGAGAATTATGGAATAACAGACAATGAAGTTTCTGAATTTTAATGAGGCCAAAAGATGCTTAGGCTATTAAGGTTAAAGGTACGATACATGTGTTGTGTCGTTTTCTCTGCCTATATAGACGATCGTGAAGCCTACCACATCACAGTCTAAGCCTATTGGGGTTTTAGGACAGTGTTATTAACACAGATTCTGATGAAGCTCTTCAAGCCCCATAGGTGTATGATGAGGTTAACGAGGCTCCATTTGGAAGATCCCCAAGGTAGAGACGACCAATTATACTGCCAGACTTATAGTCTATTTGGAGAGCATCATTATAATATAGGCCATATGGTTGATCCAGAAACTTATACAGATGCTGTTTCTTGTAATCAGTGAGATCTGGAGTTGGATGTGATAAAAGACGAGACATGGTCTATGAAACATAATGGTTTTTGAGAGCATAATGGATAGTTGAGGGTTATAAATTCATCAGTTACAAGTGGATGAATAAGACAAAAGGTCTTTAAAAGAAAAGTCAGAGAAGTTTAAAGCTAGACTGGTTGCCAAGATTTCACTCTGAGAGGAGGTGAAGACTATAAAGTAACCTTTTCCTCTAGTCTCTCATAAAGGTTCTTTCAGAGTGATCATGACATTTGTAACTCATCTTGTTTTAGAGTTACGCCAGCTGGATATTGATATCTATCTTCTCAAAGAGAGACCTTGATGAGGAAAGTCTATATGGTATAACCCGAAGGTTTTTATAGCTGGTGATTCAGATAAACTTATCAGTAGACTAAAATAGTCTACTTAAGGCCTCATGCAACAGCTCTCAGATAATGACATCAGGAGTTTCATATATGTTGTCACTTTATTCAGTGATGTTGAAAGTGAAGTGAATTAGTGTATATACTACAAGATCAGTGGGAGGAAATTTTATCTTCTTTTGAACAATATGTTACAAGTGGTGATGTTGAATTACTGCATGAAGCAAAACACATATTGCCATAAAGGACTTTGGTAAGGTGTCTTTTGTCGTGGGCATTAAGATCTGTTGGGATCGTTCTTATTGCATATTGGGCCTGTCTCATAGGACATGTGTTGATCGTATTGTGAAAGATTCAGTATACAGCACTGTAAGTCAGGAATTGATCCTGACATTAAGGGTAATAAACTGAATCTATTGTCATGTCCTTATACGGATGTGGAGAGAACCCAAATGTTGTTTTGAGAACATGAGGCAGATATCTGTAAAATCCAGAAAACGATCACTGGATTGCTGTCAAGAAAGTTTTAAGGTACATAAAGAGGACAAAAGACTACATATTGATTCACATACAGATTGATTACTTGCAGCTAGTGTGGCATTCGGATTAAGACCTTACTAACTATTTGGATGACGAGAAGTTGACATCATAATGCATCTTTGAATTAGCAGGCAGTGCGGCATAATAGAGAAAAACACAAATCTGTATTGTCCTCTAGCATTCAAGCGGAGTTTATAGCAAGCTTTTGGGCTGCTACTCAGGTTATTTAGCTCCAGAACCTCACTAGGGAGTTGATCGTATTTATTTTTATATGGACCCATACAGTTATAGTATGATGATGGCTCTGCATTGTTGATTATATACAACAACAGAGGTTTTAAAGGGTCCAAACATCTGGCGGTCAAGTGTTTGACCATAAAGAACCAGATCAAAATGGTGACATTAAAGTG
This sequence comes from Rhodomyrtus psidioides, assembly GCA_021437785.1. Lineage (NCBI taxonomy): Eukaryota > Viridiplantae > Streptophyta > Magnoliopsida > Myrtales > Myrtaceae > Rhodomyrtus > Rhodomyrtus psidioides. Next base: position 2,529,558 of record JAILYB010000059.1, on the reverse strand, counting down.
GAGCATAGTTTCACAGATGATATGGTTAAAGTTCCACTGACTAAAGTTGTTTGCCCTTTTGTGTTTGAAATGACGCCATTAAGATGGGCCTAGCAGCATCTTTGGATGCGGTTGTTCAGTGAGAGCTGTTGTCAATTTTTGCTCCAATAAAGTTTGCATCTGTGATTGTTACATTTGTAACATCTTGATATGGATCAACTCTATTGCGTGCAATAAAGTTTTTTGAGTTGAGTTGATCAATTGAAAATCTCAAGGTATGTGTAAACCTTGAATATAAGGCTGGGGGCATTGAGATACTAGCCTTGAAGATATGTCTTGTTACACATAAAGTACAGTTGACTATAAAGATAAGACATATGTAGGTTCATTGGAGCCATATATGTATTCTCTGGTGCACATCAAGTTTCGTGTCACTTAAGGAGAGAGAATGTTGCCTGACAAAAGGGGATAACACATAAAGTTTCTGTCTAAATATCTATTCTATGAGGTGTTATCCAACTGCCACACTACCATATTGAATCCATATCAGTAGAGTTAAGGACATTCGTGACCATGGATGGCTCTGCATACCTTTTATGCAGTTACTGTCATGATTCGGTGTTTAAGATTCTATGGGATCGGATTGGCTATTAAGAATAATCTCTAGACCAACATAGAGATGCGCATATACAGTACAGTTTCAATTAATATTCGCCCAAGTGGGAGAATGTTAGAGTTTTCCTAAGTGTGGGCTTATATTAATTGAGATTATAATTACCATTATACGGTATTAATTTACCGTTAACGGGGTTGGTCTAATAAAGTGAGATATAAGGATTCTTAATTAGCATAATATGGACCTGGTTGGTGTGGGCCGAGTTCGGCCCGGCCTGTGATGAGAGGGCCCGGCCAAATAACTCTATAAATAGGCTAAGGCAACCCCCCTCTAACCTTAACTCTCCACAATTCCACACACTCAACTTCCTTGAGAAGTTGCTTCACTAAGGAGGTTGTTTCCTCCTATAAAGTCAAGTGAAGGTGAGGGTGGTGGTATCATCGACGCCAGGATTCCGGAGGGTGATAGAGGTGATGCGCCTAAGCTGAGGAATCGCCGGAGTTCCGCCTAAAGACCGGCGAATCCAAAACAGGTACACAAGTTCGTCTCTTTCGCTGTACGGCATCCGATTCTCTGCTATGGTGATCCGGGGAGTGCCGTGGTAAAGTTTCTCACGGCCAACAGGGAGGTCCGGCGGGGGAGGGTGGAGGTGGTCGGAGGGGGAGGAGAAGAGGTCGTCGTTGGAGAGGTCGAGGAGGTCGTCGATGGGGAAGGCGTCAACCGGCGAGGAGAGCCCGTGCAGGTCCATCATGAAGCTTCGACAGGTGGGAGCGAGAGCGAGTGTGAGGGAGAGAGATGGAGTGTAGAGAGAGAGAGTTTAGAGAGAGAGAGAGGGGTACGGTGGAGGGGGGGAGACTTGGGGGGAGGGGGGCATTTATTGAGTGGGAGGAGGGGTGGGGACAGGGGAACGTGCGAAGAAGATATATCAGCGTCATATATCTTCCCTCTGGAGACGGTCTCCCAAAATGCTGATTGTTGATTTTGTTCGGACGCTGTTAGGGCTGGTGATGAGATCATGGAGCTGCTGTGGCAGATGAGCAAGCGGAGCTCTTCCTCAGAGAGATTCTCGACCAGGTGAGCGACGACGAGGTCGTTCATGGCACGCGTGCCTCTCCTGTACAGATTGCCCATCCCCTGCAGCGCGAACTGGCGCTTGGAACCTCCATGTTTGGGCTTGGCCCTCCAGGAGAAGGTGGGGACCGACCAGAACGACGAAGGGGCACGATCGCGTTGGGGCTTGGGAGTGAGGTGAGGCTGAGAATGTTGTCCGTGGCGTTGAGATGGCTGCCGTTCCCGTGACCCCCACGCCCCGGACTCCATTGACCTCCTCCGCCGCCAGGGCGGTGACTTGGACCGCAACCGCGCCGAGGGGGTCGACTCCGCCCAGTTCACCGAGCTGGTCATGTCGTCCGGCCTCGTCTGCAACGACGCTGTGAGCTGGGTTGCATTCCACAGCCACCGTGCGCCATGCTTGAAGCAGAAGGGGAGGAAGAAGAAGTCGTCGGGGGGGCTTTTTTCCAAACCATGCCAAAAAACACAAATATTTACCAAAATAGGTTTAATTTTTTTTTTTACCAAATCAGGCCCTGCTCGGCAGTCAAACTGCTGAGCCGGCCTGGCTACAGTGCCGCTCGGCAGTCATATTGCCGAGCGGCACTGTTCATCACGCTCGGCGGTATTATTATTATTATTATTATTATTGAATGCATGAGTAGTGATAGTGGTGAATTTGACTGTTCACGTTTATCCAGTGCAGTGATTCTCTGTGTTGCTGTGAACAGTTTTTTCTCGCTTAAAAAAAATGCTTGGTCGCGACGAATTTTGTCACGAAAACTTTGGCAATGCGACAAATTTTGTAACGAAAAAACCCTCGTGGTTAAAAAGGCGTTGTAAATATAACGACGACAAATATTAAATTTTGGTTCGTTCGAGCAAGCGAGCCTCAATCCCGGGCGCTCAATTTTTCGATAGTTCGTTCACTCATTAATACAGAACATGATATTTTATACGAATTTCATTAACATTTTGTCCATTCTAGAAAACAAATTTAATAATAAAAAAAATTGATTAAAAACACAAGAAAAAGAAATTAAAATGATTAAAAAAGAAAAAAAAAAGGTGAGTGCTTGCTCGGCATTGACAAGGAAAAAAGGTGAGTGCCTGCCCCTACAATGACAGGAAAAAAAAAACAGATGCCTGCCACCGTACACATGCCCCTCTTCTTCTTAATCCAGCTTTTCTTCATTCACGGCAAAATGTGAACAGTCAAATTCACCATTATCACTACTCATGGCTTTAATAGCTGTAAAATTACACAGAAAAAAAAAAAAGGCCGAGCCTGCCGAGCGGCACTGTAGCCAGGCCGGCTCGGCAGTCAAACTGCCGAGCCGGGCCTGGTTTGGTAAAATAAAAAAATTTCAACCTGTTTTGATAAATATTTGTGTTTTTTGGCATGATTAGGAAAAAAGCCCTCATCGGGAGGGGATGAGAACAAAGAAAAAAGAGAGAGAAAAGTTAAAAAGACCGAAATATCCCTTCGCGAGACCCTTTTTTGAAAAAAAAAAAGAATAGTCTAGGCCCTTTTTTTATACAAATTGAAGTTTGGGCCCTTAATTGAGACAACAAATGTGGTTCAGGCCCTCTTTTGACATTTTTCCAAGTTTTTTATGGTAAAAAAATCGTTGAGGTGGCGCACCATCTGCTCTCCAATGTTGCGAGGAAGAAGAGACATAAATGCTAGTATTTCAACAAGCTTCCCTCTTCCGAACAGGAAAAAAAAAAAGGCCTCCCTCTTACCAGAAAATTATAACATGATTTTGGGGGAAATTTTCAATCAAGGGTCTCAAGTATCTTGATTTTTTCAAATAAGAGCCCGGAGTCGATTTTATTTCAAATAAGGGCTCGAAGTGTCTTATTTGTTTCAAAAAAAGGTCTGATTTTGTCTTTTTCTCTTTTTTGCAATTTTATCTTTCTTTTTTTGTTTTTTTCCTTTCCCTTTTTTTTATTCACGGTCCACAAGGTGCTTGCACACCACCCTCAGCCCTGCCGAGATGCTGCTATTCCCCCCCCCCCCCCCCCCCTTGCTTCTGGCTCCTCCCGTGGCCGCAGCTGCAGCTGCGCACCTCCGCCACGGCCGAAGCCTTCGACTGGCTCTTCTCGCCCACCGTCGACTCAAACACGGCGTGGCCAAGCTGCCCGATAGTCCCAGCCTCTCGTCGTACCGCGTGGAGAAGCGGATGTAGAATGGCTACAGCTTCTTCATATACCACCGCATCGCCTCCCTCGCGAAGCATCTCTCGTCGCTGCTCGCCACGTCTTCCTTCCTCGGAGGTCTATGTCCGCGGCGAGGAGGCGCTCCTCGAGCTGTTGTCACGAGTGAAGAGAGAGACGAGCTGGACTTCGTCAACGTTGAACTTCACCGTGAAGAACTTGCTGCTGCTGCTTTGCTTGTTTTTGTTGTTGCTACGTTCTTGAGCTCTTGCTCTCCATGGTGGCATTGTGATGGTGAGACACAGCTCTTCCGAGGCCTCTGTTTTCTCTGCTTTGTCGAACGTGTTTATGGCCTTCGACTTCTTGAGGCCCAACATGAAGACGCGGAACTTGGTGGCAGGCTTCAGTAGAGAGGCGACGGCGGCAAACGACGGAGGCTTGGTGGAGTCGAGGTCGGAGGGCTCGATGGGCACGAGCTTCCCTTTGAAGAAGAGGTCGTCGGAGGGAGAGAGAGAAGACGCAATGTTGGCGTCCGTGCAGTCGTGGGTCGACCCGGACGACCCAGAAGAGAGCGTGAAGTCGGACACTTTATCCACGTCGTCGCCATCCTCGTCGCAACCTCCGCATTCAGTGGCACTATTGTGTTCGTCGTTGCTGGGCTCATCCTGCTTTCATCTCTCTGCTGGTCCTGATCTCGTGTGGACGCTAGAGAGAGGAGTTGGAGGAGGGGGGGAGCAGACATCAATGGCGGGATTTTTTTCCAATTTAATATTAAAAAAAAATTATTTACAAAATTAGTTACGGTACAAAAATATTTACGAATTTAGGTCTCGCGCGCCGCGCATGCACTTCCCAATTTTGTTTTTTGTTTTTTAGTTATTTTATATTTTAAATTTCTTTTACATAATATTATTATTTTATATTTTCAGGACTAAATTTTTTTTGGAGTCTGCAAGGCTAATACATATTTAACAACCCGAAAAAAATTATATTTTTTTTCATTTTTTTTTAGTTTTTCAATTATTTTATATTTTAAAATTTCGCGGATTCGACAACCCAATATGAAAAACGGTATGACGAATATATTTTCGACAACATTTATTTCGTATAGTTGGTTATTTTATATTTTTCAAGACCAAAATGCTGTGCACAACGGTTATTTCGTTTGGCAGTCGAATTGCCGCGCAACGCACTTGCTTTTATTTACAAACGCTGCACTGCCCAGCGCACGACCATCGCGCACTGGCCGCACCATTGCGCGGGTCTCGCGCGCTGCTACTACTGTCGCGCGAGACCCAAATTTGTAAATATTTTTAAACAGTAACTAATTTTGTAAATATTTTTAAACAAATTTGGGTCTCGCGCGACAGTAGAAGCAGCGCGCGAGACCCGCGCGATGGTGCGGTCAACGGTCGCGCGCTGGGCAGTGCAGCGTTTGTAAATAAAAGCAAGTGCGTTGTGCGGCAATTCGACTGCCATACGAAATAACCGTTGTGCACAGCATTTTGGTCTTGAAAAATATAAAATAACCAACTATACGAAATAAATGTTGTCGAAAATATATTCGTCCTACCGTTTTTCATATTGGGTTGTCGAATCCACGAAATTTTAAAATATAAAATAATTGAAAAACTAAAAAAAAATGAAAAAAAATATAATTTTTTTCGGGTTGTCAAATACGTATTAGCCTTGCAGACTTCAAAAAAAATTTAGTCCTGAAAATATAAAATAATAAAATTATGTAAAAGAAATTTAAAATATAAAATAACTAAAAAACAAAAAAAAAATTGGGAAGTGCATGCGCGCTGGATATACCAGTGCGCATGCACTTCCCCCTTTGCTCGCTGGTATATCCAGCGCGTGAGACCTAAATTCGTAAATATTTTCGTACAGTAACTAATTTTGTAAATAATTTTTTTTTAATATTAAATTAGAAAAAAACCCTCAATGGCGTGGCTGCGATGGGAGGAGAAAAATAAAAAATAAAAAGGAAAGGAAAAAATAAAAAGAAAAGCAAAAAAAGAAAGATAAAATTGCAAAAAAGACAAAAAGACAAAATCGTGTCCTTTTTTTGAAACAAATAAGACACTTCGGCCCTTATTTGAAACAAAATTGATTTTGGGCCCTTGTTTGAAAAAATCAAGGTACTTGAGGCCCTTAATTGAAATTTCCCCTGATTTTGGGATGCCAAGCTCTCTACGAAGCTTTTTTGTGGATAATTTGAAAGATTATATAGACGATAATGTTACTGCCAAATGCTAGTGCAGGAGACATGGGTGTGCATAATAATACTTCTGAAAGTAAATTTATATTCTAAAAGTGCTTATGGAGTAGAAATCCGTTTGGTAAAAATTTTACTTCTAATGAATTTTCACTTTTGAAGTTGTTTCCCCAATTTTTTTTTTTTGGGTCGAATTTTGATTCCCCAATTTAAGAAATTAAAAAAAGTTGCTTCTCAACCCAATAAGTACTTCTGACAAAAAAAAAAACTCAAGAAGTACTTCTTGGATAAAAAAAAAAAACACAAAGTATTTCTCGCCCCGTCTTCTTTTCATTACGCCCTCACTCTCTTTTCGACCACGCCCGCCTCCGCTGACCACCGACACCCACTACCCCCACCAATCACCAACACACACCGCCATTGCCGACAACCACCACCCATCGATGCCTGCGACCACCACCAACCATCCACCATCACCCGTCGTCGCCGCCACTGTCCACCGCTGGCCATGATCGCCAACCGCCGGCTACATCCACCACCGCCTATCGCCGCCTGCGACCATCGCTAACTGTCGACCATCGCTCGCCGCCGATCGTGATCATCGATGATTGCCACCGCCTCCCTGACTACCCGCCGCCCCCAACCGCCACCGTAAAAAATAATAATATTTTTAATAATAAAAATTATTTTTAAAGAAATTTTAAAAAAATTAAAAATGAAGTAGAAATTTTTCGGCCGTCGACAATAAAATTAACTTCTGCTTTTGAAGAGAATTAAAAAAATTAACTTTTGGCCACAAGTTGATTTCTGAAGCAAAAATGTTGCCATGGGCGCCGCTAATATTTTGTGGAAAATCTTATTCCCTATGGTGATTTGGACACTTTTGGCTAATAGAAATAGGAAAAAAAATATTGATAACGCTAATCCTAACCCTAAATGGATCATCCAAGCTAGGACCAAATTACCGATTTTTAATGTTATCATGGATAGAGAACAAAGCATCACTACAGAAATTGGAGAGTCCCATGGAAAACCACCCGTTGGGTGGATAGTACAAGGAGAAGGAGGAAAGTATAGAAAAATTCATTAGTCTATTTTATTTTTATTTTTTGGTAAGGAGTCAATAGTCTATTTTATTTGTGTCAATTTAGTCCTAAAATTTTACTTTAGTCTTAAATCTTATGACAAGTTATCAATTGAATATTTTCGACTAAAATTAGCCTAAAATTACTAACGTTGATATCAGTCGTCTTACGTAACACAATTGTCACTGACTTGGACGATTTTTGAATTTTTACTTTTTATTTTATTTATGGTTGGCATGAATTTTTGGGGTTCATTAATCGCCGACCCCAATTAGTTTGGGATAAATGCAGTGTTGTTGTTGATTTTATTTATGGTTGGCAACCATCTCTGATTATAAAGTCATTTGCTAGATCTGGGCAAGGGCTACCTCGCTTAAGGCCAACTGGGCCGCGAAGGCTCTCGCCAAACCAGTGTGTTTTTCAAGTAATTATTTTTAGGTAAATATATTCATTTTTTGGAACTGGAAATAGCTTAACCTTAACTTGAAGTACCTTCATTTCCAATGACTTATACTCTAAATATAGAAAGTATATCCACAGGTAGAACAAAGTGTTGCAGTCCTGCATCCCCCAAGAACATTTTTTCCCTTAAGCGTAAAACTTCAAATTGTAAGGCGGCTCCTGTTTGGAGAAGAATCAACAGAATAGCTAATAGCATAAAAACAAATCCAAACAGAGCTGGAATGGTCAAGTATAAAGATAAATACGATCTTCAAATTTGATACAGAGTCAAAATTGTTCATATAATTTTTTGTGAATTTAGACTAGGGGTGAGCAATACGAACCTACCGAATCGAAAATTGTCTGAATCGTGCTGAACCTAATTCGATTGGTTTTCGATTCTATAAAATTGAAACTGGTGATTTTTAATCCAATTCTCGATTCCAGGCACTTGGACACGGACCGATTATTTTTATTTATTTATGTGTATGTTTGGCATGTAAACCGGAAAAGTAATCATCATTTATTTTTTATTTTTTAAACACAAACTTAATTTTATTAATATATTAAATTTAAAGTTCGTATTACTCACCCTTACGAATAATTTACCAATTCCCAATCCTAGAAATTGGAAAATGGTCCTTTCCTTTCCTGGATGGAACCGGACCGAAAATCGATCACCCATAATCTAGGCCTATAATCTCGCCTCGTGGGACAACCCTTTTTTTTTGGGTTATGTGCCTTGTTGTAATCCGAGCCCAGCTAGATCACATAGACTCAGAATTCCGTGTATCTGGGCCTGTATTATATGATGTACATATCGATATAATATCTCAGGAAATTTTAAATAAGGCCTGAAATATCTCGATTTTCTTAAATAAAGGCATGAAGTGGATTTTGTTTCAAAAAAGGGCATGAATTGCCCTCTTTATTTCAAAGTAGGGCCTAGTCGAAGGACAGTTTTTTCTTTTACCGTTTTAACTTTTTTTTCTTTTTCTTCTTTTTTGTTTTCCCTTCTTTCCTTTTTTTTTTCCTGAAAAAATAAAAAAAAATTAAAATTAAAATGATAAAAGATGAAAATATCTTCCGACTAGGCCTTTTTCAAGCCCTTATTTAAAAATATCAAAGCAGTTCTTACCTTGTTTGGAATTTTCCCTAATATCTCATCTTACCTCGTATTCCAATTCCAATGCGGCCTGTCCCGTCTCGCCTCGTCCTAGACCTGAGTTGAGTTCAGCCTGGCACTGCAAGGGGGAGAGCCAGATGAAGACGACCGGGATCCGACTCTCAACCAGACCGAGCAGATCGGGAACTCATGGCGAGAGCTTGGCTTCTTGCCTTCGAGACTTCGACCTGAACCCTGAACCATGTCTCGCTACCATTGGAGCTCAAGGTCCGTGGATAGTATGAGCTCATCGAAACGACTCCTCTCTATTCAAAACATCCTTCGATTGCCAGCTCAAATCCATGGGGAGGTACTCCTTTTTCGGCTATACTTACTTTCATTTCGAGTTGTCTCGCCCCGATATTGTGCTGGAACGTTTTTCGCGACAGAAAAGGTCTTACCTTATCCTTTTGTATGTTAGAGAACCGAATCGGATTGACCGGTGCTTGCTGGGCGGTTGGATTGTGTACATGAATCACTCGGCGAAACAAAAGGGGTATGCCAAAGTGTCGCCAGCAATGCCGATCAACTGGAAGTGCAGACTGAAGTAGTTGTGGAGTAACGAGGGATCGGGCCACAGTCAGAAAGAAGTGTAGTTTATGGAGAACTCTGAGATGAGTGAAGGATCACACACGAAAAGAAGGAAAAGAAGAAAAGCTAGGAGGGAGTTTACACGGGATTATCTGAGTTGAGTAGAGGTTAGATATGATTTTCAGGTTGAATTGTACGAGTGTACCAAAATGATTTGGAGTATAGACGATTTTGTTGAGGGGACTTGCAATTTCGAGATACAAATTTTACTTCCAAAAGGGGAGAGTTTCATTGGATTAAAGCATCACATGTTTCTTTCAAAAAAAAAAAACAGCATCGGATTTTGTCATTAGATGGTTCAATTCTGCTATACTTTCTAAAATTTGTTCCGGGAGCTTTGAAAATGACCGAAAAATATGTCCTTAATTATGTAGTTTTTTTTTTTTCGTCGGACGGTTTATGTAGTTGAAAAGCGTAGATTTGAGTTGTAAATCAATTGACTGGGAGCATGGAAACAAGCTGCAGGAATGTTTTGATTCAAACTATTTTTGCTTGATTGACTTTGTGACTCGCGTAGCTAGAGATGGGAACCGTGTCCTTTCTGTATAATGAATATTAGGGTTAATACTACAAAAAACCCCAAACTGATACACTTGTGATAATTTACCCCAAATTATTTTTTTGATCATCAAAAATCTCAAACTGGTATACTTGTGACAAATTTACCCCAAACTATTTTTTTGACCACCAAAAACCCTAAATTGGTACAACTGTGACAAATTTACCTAAAACTGATTTTTTTTTTACAAAAAAAAAAAATTAAACTAGTACACATATGACAAATTTACCATCTGTTAATTTTCGTTAAATTGAGTTAATATGACGAAAAATTCTAAATTGATGCATCTGTAGCAAACATAGGATAACGTATATACCCGACAATTATCACGCGCCATCCAATTCAGTAATTTGATGGTAAAATTTAACGAAAACTAACGGAGTGTAAGTTTGTCACGATTGTATCAGTTTGGGGTAAATTTGTCACATGTGTACTAGTTTGGGATTTTTCATGGTCAAAAAAATAATTTGGGATAAATTTATCATAAGTGTACTAGTTTGGGGTTTTTGGCGGTATTGGCCTTGAATATTATGTATGCTCCAGCTTAAATGCTTTCAATATAATGATCACATTAGATTTGCTAAATGAAATCTTTTTTGGGCTTACGGGTTTTAAAATTGTGATCGCGATTAAAAAAAGAAAAGATGGATTGACATTTTATATTTATGCACAAATTCTGCTTGCCGTGTTTGCCAAAATTCAATGGAATAAGTAGAATGACAAAATCACTTGCAGTGCTAGCTCATTTTACAGTCATCTTGCCAAAAATATATATATAGAGGTGAACGGTTTTCGGTCCGGTCCGGTTCCCCTCAAGAACCAGGAATCGGACTAATAGTCTCGGTTCCCATTTTTCGGAACCGTGGACCGGACCGGCCACCCCGAGAACCAGGAACCAATAACACAAACAAGAAGAACAATCTGTGGACAGCCGTCACCTTCTTTCTGTTGTTTGATGTCATCATTTGTAAGGATGAGCGGTTCCAGGTTCCTTACAGGTTCCACCTGGAATCTGAAACCTACCCGTCAGAACAGGTTCCTCATTTTTTGGAACCTAGAATCTACCCGTCATATCTTGGAACCTGGAACCTACCCTATCACAGGTTCTAGGGTCGGTTCTAGGGTACCCGAGAATCTTTCAATTTCTTTTATTTTTTTCATTTTTAGTTAAGCAAAATAAGAGTAAATACTACAATAGCTAAGGAGAAGTAGATGTGAGCGGTTTTAGGTTCCGTACATATTACATTTAGAACCTTAAACTAACTCGTTGGAATAGGTTCTTCATTTTTTAGAACTTGGAATATAAAAATTTGTTTGGCTTCAGATTATACACTCATCATCGAACGCCATAGAATATTGTAGGATTGTATAAAAATATATACTAAAAAAAACACAATCAAGATCCAAGGTCAGGGTCCAGGTTCCAAGTTCTAGGTAATGGAACCTGGAACCTACCCTATATAACTTGGAACCTGGAACCAGATTGGTTCCTATAGGTTCCGGTTCCAAGTTCTCGGTTCTACCCTGGAACCATGCTCACCCCTAATCATTTGTCCTCTTGAACTGCACTTACATTCTCAATTTATAGGAGTTCTTAAGGTTATGGTCAAAGATCATTGCAATCCTTATGAAGATGAGGTACTCTTCACCCGAAGAAGTGCTATTGGATTTTGTTATGTTTATGGTGGACGGGAGATGGTCTATCTAATCTTGCTTAGTTTAAATTTTAGGTACTGCCTGATAGGGCTGTCAATTTGGCCCGCGCCGGACGGGCCGGCCCGAAATTTTTCTGCCTTTTCGGGCCTTTTCGGGCCGGGTCTAGTACTTGGGCCGGGTCGGGTCGGGCCGGCCTGACGCCAAACTTTTGTAAATACCTATTTTTTTTTAAATTTAATTTATTTTTATATTTTCTTTTTATATTTTTTCATTTGATGGTTTGTTAATTAATTTTAATTCAAAAAAATTTTAAAAAAAGAAAAGAAAAAAAAGTTCGGCCCAAATCCGGCCCGGCCCGGCCCGGTTCGGGCCGACCCGAGCATGGTACTGCTCAATTCGGGCCGGCTCGGGCCGGGCCGAGACCCGGCCCGGCCCATTGACACCCCTACTGCCTGAGGCCCAAGAAGAGCTTGTTGCTGAACTGGCATGGCGGTATGTCTTGCTTGTCATTTAGCATTTAAAGCGTTCTCATTTCTGGTATTTGCAGAATAATTCTTCCGTTTTTAGAACATTTTGTGAAAATTGCAGCACTATAGGTCGGCTGAAGTGTCGCATTTTACTCAATTATATATTGTGAGATCTGTAATTCAGGAGAAAGTAGTAAACCAATAGTCAAAGTTGGAATTCTGCCTGCGATAGCTTCATGTAAAAAGCTAATGAACATGTCTGCATAGAGATCTCCCCGGGTAAAAAGGGAAGAGTGCTTGTGCTGCTACTGTTGTGCTTTAGTTAAGGAGCCTTCAGAAGCTATAGTAAATCAGTAATATGGTATGGTGGATGGGATGCACTTAAGTCTAAAACGTGAGGATTTTTTTTTTTTTTTTTTTTACAATAGCGGGCAGTCCGGTTCTAGAACTGGACCCCGGAACCGGGATCCGGACCGCCCGGTCACCGGTTCTAATTTAAGGAATCGGGGACCGGACTGGAACCCCCTAAAATCGGGAACCGGACCATCGGTCTCGGTCCGGTCCAGTCCGGGCGGTCCCGGTCCGAGCGGTCTTTTTTTCACAGCCCTAATATATATATATTAATTCCCAATGGTGATTTGGACTCTTTTGGCTAAATAGAACTAGAAAAGATCTCGATGACGGTAATCCTAACTCTAAGTTGATCATGCAAGCTAGGAATAAAGTTACTGATTTTTTTATGTTACCATGGCTAGCGAACAAAGTCAGCGTTATTATAGAGCATGGAGTCTTGATGGAAAACCCTCGCTGGATGGATAATATAAATTGAAGGGAAAAAATGCCAAAAAAATCATAAACATATTATTTTTATGTCAATTCAATTATAAAATCTTTCAATTTGGACATTTTTTTTGGTCGAAATGAAATTTTCATTCATGAAAGCATCAAATATAACATAAGTTATAAGTTTCCGAACATAAAAGATCCCGTAAAGGTAACGGGCCAGTTGATTCTTAAATCTTTTGACAATTTAACAACCGAGTCTTTCCGGTTAATTTGGTTGGAAAGTGTTAAACGTGGATATCGATTATTCTACGTGGAATAATCGGCTCTGATACGAATATATTTTTTTTTGTCTCTTTCCAGATCTGAGTATTTTTCAAGCAATCCTTTAAAAAAAAATTATATCGTTTATTTTTCAGAGAACAGAGCCAAAATAGTCGAGTAAGAAGATAAATACGGTCTTCGGATTCAGTAACGGGCCAATTTTATTCGAACCAATTCTGTGCATCTGGGCCTGTAATCTCGCCTCGTGGGACCAGTCTTTTTGTTATGTGTCGTGGCGTATGTCCCGGCCCAACTAGCTCACACGAGACTCAGAATTTTGTGTATGGGGCCTGTATTATACGACGTACATGTCCGTATAATATCTTGATACTGATTCGTTTTACCTCGAATTCCAATTCCAACGCGACCTGTCCCGTCTCGCCTCATCCTCTGAGCTGAGCTCAGCCGGTCGAAAATGCCGAACTCGGCAGCCCTAGACGAAGACGAACACGATCCGATCCCCAACCAGACCGAGCAGACCCAAGAATGGGAAGTCATGGCCAGAGCTTGGCTTCGAGCCTTCCCAGAGGCGAAGGAAGTGACCGCCACCGAAGTCGAGGCTTGGATCGACGTGAACCATGTGTCCCTACCATCGGAGCTCAAGTCCATGGAGAGGTCTGAGCTCATCGAGCGCCTCCTCTCTATTCAAAACATCCTCCGATTGCCAGCTCAAATCCATGGAGAGGTACTCCATTTTCCACCGTCCCTTTTATGATTTCGAGTTGTTTTCACGTTGTGCTCTCGAACGTATTTTGCGATAGAAAGGTTCTTATTTTTTTTCCTTTTGTATGTTAGAGAATAGAATAGAATCGATCGATGCTTGCTGGCTGGTTGGATTGTGTAAGTGATTTGAGGGATTCGTTTTCGAATGCGTATCAGCTATTACTTGTTATGAGAGGATGGAAAAACGGATGTTGGATTACGTATTGGTTAAGTGCCTCTTGTATGAACGACTCGGCAAAACTAAAGGCATATACCATAGTGTTGCCAGAGCAGTTAAATTTTTTTTGGAGTGATGAGGTATCAGGCCAAGTGTAGTTTATGGCGAACTCTGAGATAAGTGCATGATCACACACGAAAAAGAAGAAAAGCTAGAAGAGAGTTTACACGGCATTATCTGAGTTGAGTAGAGGCTACATATGATTTTCAGGTTGAATTGCACAAGTGTATTAAAATGATTGGGATACAAGTTTTGCTTACAAAAGGAGAGAGTTTCAATGGGTTAAAGCATCACATGTTTCTTTTTAAAAAGAAAAGAAAAAAAAAACAACAACATCGAATGTTGTTAGTAGATGATTCAATTCTGCTATACTTTCCAAAATTTATTCTGGGAGCTTTGAAATGACTGGAGAGTATGTCCTTAATTATCGAGGGGAGTGTGCCTACTCAGTTTATGTAGTTGAAAATCATAGATTTGAATTGTAAAACTTGACAAAAAAAAATGGTAAATCAATTGATTAGGAGCATGGAAAGAAGCTGCTGGAATATTTTGATTCAAGCTATGTTTACTTGATTGACTTATTCTTAATTGACTTTAATCATCTACTATTCTCATTCGGATGATGCATGTAGCTAGAGATGGGAACTGCATGCTTTCTGTATACTGAATATTATATATGCTCCAGCTTAAATGCCTTCAACGTAATGATATCTTTTTTGGGTTTACAGGTTTTAAAAATGTGATTGCGATAAAATAAAAAAAGATGGAGTGACGTCATCTTTCCTCACAAGTTCTGTTTGCCAAAATTCAATGAAATTTGTAGCATGATAAAATCACTTGCGGTGCTAGCTCATTTCATAATCATGAGGCTAAATGCTGAGATCTTGTCAGATATCAAGATTTGGATTTCTTTTTGGCGATGTGTGTAGTATTTTTAGTATGTCATTGATTGTGGAGGAGATGTTATTATTAAATGTTGTGGATTCTCTTTGATTGTGGAGGAGATGTTATTATTAAATGTTGTGGATTCTCTATTTATTAAAGGATCCCTTTTGGATTCAGTAGCATATCGCGTATGTTCATGAACTTATATAGTCACACAATTGCATGAATCGTAGGTTGGGTATCATTCTCCTATCAACTAGTACTGAAAGGAGTAAAAGAATGATGGCAAAGCTGGTGCAGGTCTTGCAATCTTGTTGTGATCAATTTCTTTTCAGAAGTCCATGAAACTTAGACTCTTTTGATCGACTTTCTATTGCATGCTTGATTTTGTTTTTCATTTCTGCAGATTGCCATGTCTATTTACTAGGCACTGAGTGGCAATCCATGCGAATGCACGGTATTTTTTCTTATGGCAGGAAAAGGAAACGAAGGAAACGCGTCATATGAATTATCCACCTGCTCGGTTTCAACGTACCGATCAATGGATACCAGTTTATTCCTGGTTGGAATCATTGGACCAAGATGATGTAGTTAAATCCAATGATATATCTGACTGGCTAACTGACAACCCAGAGATCAGAGAACAACTTTGCTCCAAACATTCTCGATATCATTTGACGCACTACATCAAAAAATGCCATATGAAGATACTAAAGAGACGGGAAAAACAGAAGGTATTGCTTCTAATTACTTTGCAATTCACCAATAATATCACTGTGATCAGAGACCTGGGGCATCCTATCTACATTTTTTTTTTTTTGCAGTTTCTGTTTTCTTCCATCTCCTTCACATGATACCGCCAAATTCTACCAAAAGTTTATCTTTTGGCATTCAGAGATCTGATGATTTTGTTTGGTATTGACTCTATTGCATAATGGCTTTGCTTTTGCAGCTGCTTCCTCAAGCTCCTTCTGTTAATGCTAGCAAAGACATGGTTCCTAAGCAAGCGATGCAACTTCCACGTATGATTTTCTGTTCTCGTCTCCGGCTTTTAGAGCACAACAGCATAGTTTTTAGCAATAAAACACTTTAGTACCATGGGCTGGTGGTGAACCATGTCTTTCCAAACGTGAAATTCTCCATCCACCGTATCATTTTGCACTTTTATGCAGAATCCTGTTTTTGAGAATGCTTAACACTTTTATGCAGAATCCTGTTTTTGAGAATGCTTAACACGAGAGGAAGACAAGTGGGCTGTTAGAATTTTTCTTCAAATTTGAAAGGATCTGCTAAGTTCTGGATGATTGCTTCTAACTTAATTTGTGAAGAATTGTCAAAGATGCAAAATTGCCGTCTTTCCTTGCATATTGACTGCTTTTTCCCTGATGCAGTTGCTAATCAACCCAGTAAAGTGCATTTAGATCATGCTCTCTTCTCTTTATAATGCCAGCGATCAACCAATTAAGATTTTTTTTTCTACTGATTAATGGTTGAAGGCTCTTTTCTGTTTGGGGTGCATTTTTTCCCCCTCATGCTGCTTATTTTACTGCTCCGCTTGTTTTAGCTTCCAATTAGTGATTTCTTACTTGTTTTCCCCTGTTTTCATTGATTGGCAGCCAATCCTTTGAACAACATACCAAGAGATAGTGATCTCTACGTGGCAAAACGAAATGAAGCATTTCAGAAATACGAAATGTTAGTGACTCAAGTTTGTTCTTCCGTATTTCAGTTTGACTGTTTTATGTGGTTTGGTGATCTATATTCCAAATGATGCTTCAGTTTGGTCGCACTGGAAAAGCAATTGTTGACCCTCTTTCCGAAGCCTCAAGTTGTAAACAAGTGAGCTGCGCAGAGCTTGGGTCACTTTGTATATGCACAGAAATGAAACATCAAGAGTTTTATGTTTTGGACATGGTGTCTTCGTGAATAATATCTCCTCTTTTAGTTCGTTGTGTGATGACTAATTTCGTTTACGCAAAACTTTCTGTACAGGTAGCAAAGGTTTGCGAAAACGAAATTAGTCATCGCTTGACGAACTAAAAGGAGAGATAATATTATTCATGAAGACATCATGTCCAAAGATAAATCAAGTACGACTTCTAGAGAAGGTGGAATGTAGCATTTCTTTGCTGTTTTTCATATCAGAATTTCAGAGAATGATGTACTATCCCATATTTAAGATTATGCTTTGCTAAGCCAATTGATCGTGACAGGGTTTATTTCGAGGAATAATTGGGAGGTCAATATAAGTCCCTGTAGAAGCTTGAAGGGTTTTGGATTTTTTTTTTATCCTTCCTTTTTGTGGGAATGAATGCGTGCCTTGTGCCATCGTACTTGTAATGGCTTTGGTCATAAACAAACAACTTCAGTCTTACCTGATAGAATGGATTGGCAATCAGGAGTTAACAATCCCGGGAAGGACCAGAAAATTTTGCATTTGTTGAATCTATGTTAGTCGAAGCTCGAAGGGTGGCGTAAGATTCTGCAATTTTTTAATGCCAAATGAACTCCGTGCTGGCCCGGCGAGGGGAAGCCAAGGTCTCCTGAGGTGGGCGGGAAAAAAGGAAAATAAGTAAAGAAGAAAAAGAAGTAAGTAAATAAATAAATAAAAATTTTGAGAAAATATTATAATATTATTAAAAATTATGTCAATCTAGTTCTCCTCTCGTGGAAGGTGTACGATTCAATGAACATAATTAGACGA
Source organism: Rhodomyrtus psidioides (assembly GCA_021437785.1). Lineage (NCBI taxonomy): Eukaryota > Viridiplantae > Streptophyta > Magnoliopsida > Myrtales > Myrtaceae > Rhodomyrtus > Rhodomyrtus psidioides. The sequence goes on along the minus strand of JAILYB010000059.1, from coordinate 2,511,932 downwards.
TTTTGGACGGAATTCCATTTCTTAAACCCAAGGATGAAGGATTGTCATTTTCGTCAAAGTCACCGCGGTCGTCGGGGGGAAAACAGAGTCGGCCATGGCTGGCAATTCCTACCCTCCCAACCACGAAAGAACCCTTATGACTACTTAACATTGGACAAATTTCATCACAGAATCCTCGTCCTCCTGCTGCTTCATGCGATACATAGATGGCTAGATCACCGCTGCTTCTCGTTGACTCCATGTTGTCGCTGGTGGCGGTCTTACTCGGGCTCAGTGTTCGAATCGCGAGCGCTGTGGGTGGAGAGCAGCCGCTCTCCAAGATAGCTATTCACAACGCTGTTCATGCGCTTCACGAGAATGCTTCCATCAGTGCTCACCCTCTTGTTCTTGGACTCAAGGTACTAGGCTTTCTTTGTTCCCTTCTTTCTCTCCCGGTACATGTTCCATTGTGCTTCGTTTCATCTTCTTCTTCCCTGCTTTTGACTTCTCTCCTCTGTGTTTCAAGTTCTTCGTTTGTAGCTAGTAATATCTAAACTGCAAGCGGGTCAAGTTGTGGCCCGCTCACAGCTAAGCAAGAAAGGACTTGGGTGCTTGGGCTTCTCTTAATCATATGAGTAGCGAATGGTAGAATCGTTAATGGTATTCGGACTACAAGGGAACTGTTGGGATTTGCTTCGCAAAACGCGTTTTAAGTCCATTTTGGTGGTAATTCTGTAGGTCAATATGGGATATAATGGTTTGGGTTGTAGCAAGGTTACCCAAAAGATTAATTTTTCAATAGTTATAATCACTGGTTCTTTGGTACAGAGAGGGTGCAGAAATCGGATCAGAAGAAAAGATAAATTGTAGTTCGTTTCATTGAACTCGAGATCATCAATTCAAAGTCGCATCATTTCTTTAAAAGTTGACTGTTGCTGATAATTCATTGTAATAAAACATCCATCCTATTCGATGGCCTGATGACTAATCCAGGCAAAGTCCTACTTGTCAGATTAATCTGATGCTCAACAACCTGTGTTTATGGTGGGGCTAGATTGGATAAAGAAGATTCCTTTGATATGAGACTGATACCATTCACACTCCTCGTTCACTTGCTTGGTCATGCTTTAATATCCGGTTAATATATTGAGCAAAACATTACATCATAATGTTCGTATCCGCATGCACATGCGTGTGTAGGGGGAAGATACTCAGTGGGTTGTCGTGAACTTTGAAAGCCCCAGACCTGCCGAAGATGACTGGATTGCGGTTTTTTCTCCTGCCAACTTCAAGTAACTTCCAGCCTCCTACTCCTTTCATATTCTGTGCATCTACATTATCTCTAGCCGTCGCGGAAGTCTCTAGAAATCTATTTAATTCAATCAAATATCAATTTAGCTTGATGAGAAAATTGGGAAACTGCACATAGATTAGCAAGTATTGCAGGTTTTCACTGGTCGCTTCCTTCCACTTTTCATTGCTTGGCCAATAAGAATCTGCTCTAATGTCTCAGCTCCTCTACCTGTCCACCTAATGATCCTAGGCAGCTAGCACCTTTTATATGCTCAGCTCCCATTAAGGTAAAGCTCGATCCACCCATGCAAGTTCTGAGTTTTTCATAACCGAAATACTGTCGACCAATTTTGACCTTGGTTATGCTAATTCATGCTGCATTTGCGCCCATTTCAGTATAAGTTTGCCAATGAGTCCAGCTCTGACTATCCAAAGATGGGGAATGCTTCTTTGGAGTTCCAACTGATAAATCAGAGATCAGACTTCTCATTTGCGCTCTTCTCAGGCGGGCTGTCAAATGTACTTTCTACCTGCTTCATCGAATATATATTAGGAGTGTTAGAAATTCCAACTCAAAAACTTAAGTTATTAGGTGGAGGGAGACCACAAGTATATAAAGAGCACCAAAGACCCATTCTTAAGCGATGTGGGACTTTCAAAGTCAACAAGGAGCACTTATTATTTGAAGTCTCAATTGTTATTTTGCAATTGTTATGCGGAAACTTGGGCTTTGATCAATCGTGCATAATTCTTGCAGCCGAAACTTGTGGCAGTTTCGAATATCATTACCTTTGCAAATCCAAAGGCACCCGTTTATCCACGCCTTTCTCAAGGGAAGTCTTGGGATGAAGTAAGTTCTCCCAGTGCATCATTTTCTTTTTCTCTTCAGGTTTTCTCTACAATCACTAAGTGCAAGCTAAAATCTTTCCATATGCCTGTCCAAATTAAAGTGCACCTATGATTCAGAATTTCATGTTAGCATTCCCAGTTATTAAGCCTTGTCATTTCCCTCAGTTATAACGGTGATTAAATTGCTCCGATGTGAAAGACAGATGACAGTTACCTGGACCAGTGGCTATAATATCTACGAAGCGATTCCTTTTGTTGAGTGGGGTCTTGAGGAAGAAACCCAGACTAGAGCGCCAGCTGGAACATTAACAATTCAACAAAATAGCATGTGTGGTATGATCTGTTTGTACGCTAAGGAGTATACTCTTTGACAACTAATTGTGGCTCAGGATAACTACTTTCGAATTCCTCTGGCATGATTGTGTCACCATGACATTTAATGATCATTTTTCTGTGAAGCGCTTAAACAGTTGTTGCCAAATATATGGCCTTGCTGTGAGTTTACAATCTTTAGGTCCAGACCTGCAGGTACCAAGGCAAATGGTGCATGGCAATGGCTGAATATAAATCCCAAACTATAGGACCTTCATGTCCAATCTTAAACTAACACATTATGGTCCTCAAGAAATCTTGTTGTTTGCAGGTCCACCTGCACGAACAGTAGGGTGGCGAGATCCGGGTTTCATACATACAAGTTTCCTAAAGAATCTGTGGCCTAATTCAGGGTATTGCTCTGGACTAATACATACATGTCATAAGTTTTGCCACATAAGCATGTTTACCATATTCATTTCCCTTGACTTGATGTTCCAGGTACACATATAGGCTCGGTCACAGATTAGCTAACAATTCATACGTTTGGAGCAAGGTATACTTCTTCAAATCATCTCCATATCCGGGACAAGACTCGTTGCAGCGGGTTGTAATATTTGGTGACATGGGAAAGGTAAAATCAGCATAACTCAGGAACGACAACGTCTCGCATTAGTCTTTTCTCGATTATTAAATAGCTTCAAGATTCACTTCATGCTGATGTTCGACTTCTTTTTTGGGAAAGAGTATCGGACAAAGTTTTCGATTTGGTTGTCATGTAAGGTGAAGTGTCTCTCTTTCTTCATATATTATACAATCTCATAGTTTGATCAAACAATATTTGACAAGAAAATCGCATGCCATATCTAGTCCAGCATAAGCAAGTTTCAGAGATGCATTATGCTTTTCACATTTTAGGTTTGCTTTCTGTTCATTTGCAGCGTCAGCACTTTATACAATCTGCCCAATCTGGTTCAGTTTGTGCGTTTTCACATCTACTCATCTTAACATGGCTGAATGTTCTTCCTTTTTTCCCTTTTCTATTTTGGAACTCCACGTGGATGGATTGCAGGCAGAGCGTGACGGGTCAAATGAGTACAACAGCTATCAGCCAGGCTCGTTAAACACGACAGATCAGCTCATCAAGGACTTAGCCAACATAGATATAGTGTTTCATATAGGTGATATAACATATGCAAATGGATATATTTCACAGTGGGATCAGTTCACATCTATGATCGAGCCCATTGCATCGACTGTCCCTTACATGATTGCAAGGTATACATATGATGTGTGGATTAGCAAACTACTTCCTAACCTACATATAATGCTGGAGTTTGGATGCAGTGGGAATCATGAGCGTGACACTCCAGGCACGGGATCATTTTACGACACCAATGACTCAGGTGGTGAATGTGGCGTCCTAGCAGAGACCATGTTCTATGTCCCTGCAGATAATAGAGCGAAATTTTGGTAAGTGGTTGGTGCTACTGTAATTTAGGAGGAAACACGTGGTGTAGTCATTAAGAGGACAGTCAACTAATTTAAAAGAGCCAAGAATTGTCTAGGAATCAATTAAATTTGTAGGAAGACCTGTAGAATTCCCATTCTCAGAACAAATCCACATGAAAGAATCAGCGAAATGCCTCTTCATATCTGTTCCTGCGATGGTTGAAAGAGAGAAATCTGAATGACAGTTTATAGAAGTCTTTCACTGTCATTGAAGGTAAGGTCATTACAAATCTTGGATATGTTGACAAACAATCACCCATGCGCTATGTGCGTTTGCATGACATGTTTCTCTCCTATCTTCTCCATACTCTGACCCTTCATAAACAATTTCTAGCAATTTTTTTTTGGTTGAAAATTGCTAGCATTTGAGGTTTGCATCATTTCATGGAGCGGAAGTACAAGTAATGGCATAACACAAGTTACCCCCTCCCTGCATATGTGCAGGTATTCAACGGATTATGGCATGTTCCACTTCTGCATAGCCGACAGTGAGCACGACTGGAGGGAGGGTTCTGAACAATATAGGTTCATTGAGAACTGTTTTGCAACGGCGGACAGACAAAAGCAGCCTTGGCTGATATTTGCCGTGCATCGTGTTCTTGGCTATTCTTCTTTGGATTACTACACTTTGATGGGCTCTTTCGAGGAGCCTATGGGAAGGGATAGCTTGCAGAAGCTGTGGCAGAAGTACAAAGTCGACATAGCATTCTACGGTCATGTCCATAACTATGAAAGAACATGCCCAATTTACCAGGTAAAACCGAGAACGTTGAGATTTTGGAGGCTCATTAATTGTTCCTTGAGCATAAGAGAGGCATTATATTCACGATGTCCATATGTACCACCATTGATACTTATGATGACAGTCAATTTGTCGATTGGATGATGCAGAATCGATGTGTGAACACAGAAAAGTCTCATTACTCAGGCACCGTGAATGGGACGATCCATGTCGTCGTCGGTGGTGGAGGGAGCAAGTTGTCATACTTCAGCGAATTGCAGCCAACTTGGAGCCTGTATAGAGACTACGACTACGGATTTGCCAAGCTCACCGCATTTAACCACTCGTCCCTTCTGTTCGAGTACAAGAAGAGCAGAGACGGGAAGGTGTATGACTCATTCACTATCTCTAGGGATTACAGAGATGTACTGGCATGTGTACATGATGGTTGTGAACCAACCACTTTGGCCTGGTAGTTAGCCAATCCAAGTAAACTGAGATGAGCCTGCTCAGCACAAGAAATATGGGACTAACGCTTTTCCTTTTTTTGACGACAGAGTAAAGCAACATCTGAGCTTTAACAGTGTTGACACCTAAATTTTGACTTTTTTTTTTAATCATTTATTGCATAAAAATCAGGGACTAAACTTAGTCCATAAAAAAAAAAAGGAGAAAGAAAAGCTTTTCTGTGGGCGCTCTTCAAGTCCTTCTTCGAGGAATTCCCCACCGCATTTCAATTGTGGGTGATCTAAAAGAGTTTTGACTGGTGGTCAGATGGTCTTCAAATTCATATTCGGCCTCGACGAGCTTTGCACCAAAAGCCATCGCAGAAAGCCAACTCAAGACGCCAAGAAAGCAAACCATTCCACGTGCATGATCAAAACTATAAAAGCAAAGTTAGGTGCAAATGATGAGATGCCTCACCATCATTCGGACCACTCCCTCTCTCTCTCTCTCTCTCTCTCTCTCTCTCTCATTAAAAAAACAAAAGCCCATCCTCATGATTCCATTCTCTCGCTCTCTCGCGCACAAGCCATCACCCACCACTCTCCATTAACTCTCTCTCTCATTAAAAAAAAACAAAAAACTCTCTCTTGCCATCCAGATGAACATTTCCCGAACCATCGGATTCTCTCTCGGACGCCACGACGGCCTCTCTTGGACCAATCATGATTCCATTTTTTCTCTTGAAAAAAAAAAAAAGCCACCAACTCTCTCTGACACTCGTCTCCTTCGCCTGGGAGCTTCCTCTTCCCTTTTTTTTTTCCGGCAACCACCCGACCACCATGGACGGCACCGCCACCCAGCTGCTCGCCTCTGCTTTCCACCACGTTGTCGTGCCGTTGCCTCGCTGGGACGTTGCTGCTGTCTCGAGCTCTTGAGACCACTTGACCGAGGGCCAACGCGGCTTGCGCAGCCGCGCCCTGCCCCGATGACTCCCCGCCACCACCTGAGCTAGTCCTGTCGTTGATCCCGTCACCTCAGCCCAGATCTGAGCCACCGCGACCTTCCCTCCACTGCACGCGTCCCACTCGAGCTTCCTTTGCCTCTGTTCTGTGCCCGTCGCGTCTGCTCAGTCCGCGACCACCATACCTCCGCCACTTCGAAGCCATCCGTCGTTCCCCGTCAGCCGTTGTGTCACTGTTCGAGCTGTCTCGAAACTGGCTTTGGACAGCCCCCTGCGTCGACGGAGCCAAGAGCCAACGCGGCTCACGCCGTCGTGCCCGGCCCCCCAGCGACGTCCTCAGCCGCCCCCTCCGTGACTGTTGAGCTCGTCGCCACCCAATCGTTGCGTCTTCGGCTCGCAGCCCCTTTGCCGTTGCCCTCTTGGTTGAACCCGACGACCTCTTCTTCTCTGAACCATCGAGCAAAACCCAGCCGCTACCACCCGGTCCCGATCTGTCGCCGACGCCGCTGTCTTGCGGCTTCGCTGTCTCCAGGCCCCGACGATATCCGAGCCGAACCGCAGCCGGTCTCGCAAGCCCACGATCCTCCTCCATCCGAGCCATTGCAAGGCCCTCAAGACCCGAGCTTGAGTTATCAACCGCGTCCCGGAGCCAACTCGCAACCTTCGAAGCCACGACTCCCTTCGAGCCTCGAGACGCTCCTGGTCACCGACCCGAACCTCGACGCCGACTCAAGCCACCGCCGCAGCCGAGCTCCACCGAAGCTTCCCTCATTCCCGACGTCCCTGTTGTTTCGGGCTATGCCCTGTTCCTGACCTGGGCCGCGGCCAAGAATCTGGGCCAAGCGCCTGGGCTGTGGCCAAGAATCTGGGCCAAGCGCCTGGGCCGTGGCCGAGAATCTGGGCCAAGTGCCTGGGCCGAGGCCGAGAATTTGGGCCGAGTGGCCAGGCCCGTGGGCCGAGTCCGTAGGCCAAGTGGGCTAAGATTTTGGGCCAAGTGGCCAAGCCGTGGGTCAAGTTTCCGAGCCCGAGTTCAAAGTTCGTGTCCGAAGATCTTCGAGGATCGCCATTGTTCCAAAGCCATTTTCACCGCGGATTAGAGTTTTGTTGCTGGCCGGCCATCTAATCGTCACTATCATTGGCCTTGGTGATTTTTATTTATTTATTGTCCTTTCCTTGTTTTCCACAGGATATTGAATCAGATTCGGATGGGCTAACTCGAAGACGGAAAGGAAGCTCGCCTTAGGTATATCTTTTTTATTTAAATCCCTATTTTGGTTGATAATTGGTTTGATTTGCCATGCTTGGTTGATTTTAGTTTAGCTGAATTTAGTGATCTTTGCATGTTTCGCGAACCTATAAAATCAAAAGCCATTTTTCGCTAAACAAAAAAAATGCTAAATTTGCAGGTCTAAAATTTTAGAAATAAAAATTTGATTCTTGCGGATTTTCGGATTCCTGCCATGTCGGTATGATTGTTTGCCTAATTGATAGAATTTGATTTGCTGATTGAAATTCTACGGTTGCCTTATCTAGTTTAGTTTCCCGTTTCAAATCGATCCCGTTTGATAAAAAAATTCTAATCAGGAAATTGTGAATCCGATCACATTTAAAAAGGAAAGCGCGTTTAATTGATGGCGACCCCGATTCCCAAACATGAAAGGCGCGCGAATATCTTTGATAGTGATTGGCGGCAAATCCTAGATTGATTTTCGAGTTTAATGGGAAATAGACATAATTTGCAGAAAATAAAAAAAATTAATTTTCGAAAAATAAAAAAATGAATAAAAATGGCGAGTTCGATCTTTTGTTAGCAAATTTCAAATTTCTAAAAAAAATGTGACCAATTCATTCCACATATTACCATGTCATCTCGCATGTCATCCCATGTTTCCCATGCCATTTCATTTGCAATGTAATTTTTGATTATTAGGAAAAGCCCGATGTTGTGCGCCCAATAGAGTCAGGTCATAGGGAATTTAGAAAAATGGATAGGTCCGTCGTGATCGACAACTTTCATAAGAGGATCAAGAAGAGGCGACGGGCTATCAGAACCGCCCCAAAGTGTGGGCCTTGCAAGAAAGATTAAGTCCAAAATCAGACGGTGGCCCAAGTCCAGCAAGATCAAGATGACGAGAGCGTCGGAGAAAATTCCCTTTAGTTTTTTTTAGGATTTTCGGAATTATTAAAGTGTATTTTCAAATTTGCTTTTTATTTCAAGTCAATTGATTCTTTGTGTGCAATTTTCGATTATTTGAGGTTTTGTATCTTTTAATAATTCGTTGCATGTCATATAGTTTTAGGTCATGCATTGCATCAGTAATTCATTTACTTTTCTTTTATTAAAAAAAAAAAGAAAAACAAAAACAAACAAAAAATGGAAAAAGCAAAAGCCTTGAGATGATTTCCGAGTCATCAATTTATTTAAGAAAAATCCAAAATAAAAAGGAATCTAGGTACCGAAAGGGCGTTAGTCAAAGTCGATTAGCGTAACCAAATCCCCGGATCCAAAATCTCTGGTTCGCAGCGGTGAATTAGTTCTCCCGCTAGTTCACCTAGGTTTCTAATCGACCTACCTCGAACGATTAGTGGCGACTCCTCATTTGTTCTAATTTTTCCCGTGTTGCGATTCGGTAGGGTTTGGGAGGATCCGTATTGGGTTAGTTCTCGATAACTTGCCTGATAATTCGATTTACCTAAAATATACGATTTTTAGGTCGCGACAAATAGTATAATGTTATTATTTTGGGCCTAGTTGGCTATTTCGTTAGCAATAGTATCTTATTATCCTTTTGTATATTACTCAAATACAATAGATGAGAACTGGCGAATTCTAGTAAATAACCTGGGTTAGTTCATGCTATGTTGCCACTCACTTATCGTTTTTCCGTTAGAATCCCATAGTCAAGAATCAGAAAAAGGTGGCCCCTCTAAACCTATAACTGATAAAATAATGTAATGTCACGAGCTCAAAAGAATCCAAAAAGAGAAGCTCTATTATATTCTATTAACTTGTAGGGTAGGGTGTACCAAAAAGACGAGTTCTAAACCCCTCCCTATATTTACAAAGACTCGATCGATTGCAACCGTTGATCAATCATCAATCCAATGTTGGTGATCGCGCCTCCTTATCTACCAACGACAGCGCACCTCCTATCGACCAATCAAATTAGAACTTTTTGGAATGTGGTACATTTATTATATTGTCCGTCTAGAAATATTCTAGAGAACTCAAGAGAGAGATTTCGAGCTTGAAAATCTCTGGACCGTGACAAAAGGATGGTGAATGGCGAATGGCATTGCCAAAAAGAAGAACAACTAGGGAAGGGCAAAAAGCGTAGCTCATCGGATTAAGCCTACATTACATGCCCGTCCGAGGGTAATTTAACAAATCATGGGCCAGAAAAGGATGAAATATATGGTCTAGAGAGTTGGCCATAGCATATAGTTCAGTTCTAGAGAAAAGTTTCTGCACTCGGGTAAAAAATTTTCACTGCACAGAAAGTGTTACTAACAGACTTAGAAAATTACTTTGTTTTTATTTTTTTGGTCAATAAAAAATTACTTATTAACCAGCAGAATAAGTGGTCTTTTTATTTGGTCTAATCTGATCCAAAAATGTATATTAAGAGCGCAATGGCAACAGATGGATTTCCTTTGAAAGCTGCTAGCATGGCAGTTTAATAATACCCATCATCAGTTATTTCTGACAACACGATCTCTCAATCAATGAGTATTTTATGTAAAACACGCGGTGATGGTGTGTGGATTTACGATTGATATTGTACCGTTTCAGACGGTACTGTCAGGGAAGTATTTCCTTTTTTTTTTTGGCCAATTTGCAGTGCGGTGATGACCCATACTAAAAAAAAAATCAATCTGCTTAAACCCCAGAATGCTCAAGCCCGCTAAAATCCACCACAGAGGTATCCTGGCTTTTTGGTCCATCTTGTGTCAAGAACTGCTAACAGATCATTTTACTGTGGAGAACCTCAAACAGCAGAGACTGATTGCCGCAGTCTATCAAGGGAAGCTCAACGTAGTCCCACCACAAAGCGCATATCTAGGACAACTTCTTCCCGTCATTCTAGTCTACGCCAAAAGAGTGGATTTGTTTGTTCCACGGAAATTCGATGACTTGGATCACATCTTTCTAAAGATAATGATTTTTGTATCGTTTTGAAAACATTAATGAAAAATAAAATATCAATATCAATAATAATCTATGCCTAAATATTTTCTTTAATTCATCATTGTATACGATACAAATGGCCATTTATAGAAAATGATTTCTAAATGGTAGAATTTCTCCGAAATAAAAAGCATCCTTAGTCTATCCTTTTCAAAATAAGGATATCGTTTCTCTCCGTCCATGTCCATTCGGTGTGCTTGTTGCAGACAGCAAGTAGTCTATTTTTGGAGGTGAATGCCGGACAGCATATTTCCAATATGACCTTCAAAAGAAGAGAGAAAATGTTCAACATCCACTGAGCACAAAATAGTAGATACCCGTGCCTCACAGGGAATTTGACACCAAAAGCCAAAGCGACATCAACAATGTTTCTTGCACAAAAAAGAGACAGCATAATGCTTAAGAGAAGAAAAAAAGGAAACGCCAATAATATTAGACAAAACCCAATCGAGATCCACAACCTTATAAACCAAAAATACCAATTCAACTCCAGGTTCCTTGTGTTCTATGCTCTACTCCACATTCCCCCATCAAATCAAAGAGGAATAACAAGACTTTTTTTTTGGCCCAATCCCAAAAAAAACCTCAAACTTTAGCCTTTGTCCCAAAAATATCCACAACTTTTTTTTGTCTCATAAAAAACCTTCAACTTTTGATTTTGTCCCAAATCTACCAATCCAATCCCAAAAATACCTCAAACTTTGGCCTTTGTCCCAAAAATATCCACAACTTTTTTTTTGTCTCTTAAAAAACCTTCAACTTTTGAATTTGTCCCAAATCTACTAGTTCAATCACAAAAAAACCCTCAAAACCCATCTCGTAGAATTCCCGACGACCCGACGTCGGCCGTTTAGCTTCTGTCGAAACTCCAAGTGATTCTCAACCGTCGCCCGATGGTGTGGCCTTATCCCGAGACAATAGAAACCCCTGTCATCGGCTCCTTACCCGTTGATAGTCCTCGATGCCAATCGAGCCTTCCACCGAGGACCATCGTGCCGACCCTGCATCTGTGACAATAAGCTGCTGCTGACCCTGCATCTGTGACAACAAGCTGCTGCCGACCCTGCCTCTGTGATGAAAAACTGCTGCCCCCAATGCTTTCTTGTGATCATCATTTCGGTAAAAATTTGAAGTATAAGAAGAAGATTTGTTAATATCTTATTCCCACTGAAATTTGTATGTGAATCTCGGGTAACTTAATTATGTCTAGAAATGAATTAATGCAGCTGCAATGTGTCAAACATTCTTGCTTGAAACAATTGAAAATACATTTTGATCTTTGTCGAACAATCATGGGTTCTGTTCAACTGGGCGCGAAACATTTTTTTTAATAACTGTGGTAAATTTGGGACAAAATCAAAAGTTTGAGATTTTTTATGAGGCAAAAAAAGTTGTGGGTATATTTGGGACAAAGACCAAAGTTTGAGGTTTTTTTGGGACAAAACCAAAAGTTGAAGGTTTTTTAGGAGACAAAAAAAAGTTATGGATATTTTTGGGACAAACGTAAAAGTTTGAGGTTTTTTTTGGAATTATGCCCTTTTTTTTTTAACTTCAGCTCGATGTTATCTGTTCTCAATCAGCTCTTCCATCCTCTTCTGCTTTTTCTCTGCTTTGTTTATCTGAAGCTACCGTGCCATAGTATGTGTTGAAACGGAGGAGATCGAGATCCGGAAAAACAAATCCCTTTTTTGACTACTAGTGGTAACGAGAATAACATCCCGCGACCACGCACTGACTAAGATATGTTGAAAATCTCGGCAAAGAAACTCAGGCCACGAGTCCGAGCAATTGCTTTATCATATCGAAGTGCGTGAAGTCGCAGTTTCGCCCGGTATTGCCACGCAAGAAAAGGGAGAAAATTGCGAAGGCAATGATAGTCCTGGACTCCACAATCTACACAGAAGACTCTAAAACATGGTCCATCAGCAGAAGCAAACACAATTTGTATGCTTAGCAGGAGAACTACCGGAGTAGTCCACAGAGATTAAACATAAAGATGAAACGTAGCACCCCAACCAGTTATACCCAAAAAAATTGATTATGAAAGACCTCAGATCCGTTGAATATGTACGCCCCTTAAAGGCCATTTTAAATTCCAGGATAAAAGAGCTTACTTGTTATAGAACAGAAGCCCATCCTCTATGTAAGATGCCACATGAAGGCCATTTTCATCACAGTTTTATATGGGCACCAGGCTAAATCTGTATCTATGATTCTGTGAGGGTGGATTACAAGCGCCACTCTCAGTGAGCTTGGAGTTCGACCAAAAGAACCTCAACTCCGCAGTGCAGTCACAAAGAGAATATCCTAAAGCATGTCAATTACATTAGTATGTTCGATCAAAGTGTCGGAGTATAAAATCAGTCAGACATAGCATTCTACGGTCCTGTCCATAACTACGAAAGAACATGCCCGGATTCACCAGGTAAAACCAACACGTCTCGAGATTTTGAAGGCTAATTAATTGTTCTTTGAGCAAAAGAGAAGCATTGTTTTCTCTTGTAACAAGCCAAACCATTGGTAACGGAGGCTAACTTGATTATTCAAAACTAGAATTGACAATGCTAGGCCCATCATTCTCATGATGACAGTCAATTAGTCCTCTCTTGCAAAATCAATGTGTGAACACAGAAAAGTTCTCATTATTCGGGCACCATGAATGGTAGGTGGTGAAGGGAGTGAATTATCATACTTCAGCGAATCGCAGCCAATTTGGAGCTTGTATAGACACGACGACTGCGGATTTGCCAAGCTAACCGCATTCAACCTCGAGTACAAGAAGAGCAGATCAACTTCTGATGAGGAGTTGATTTCTCTATTTCTACTCAGAAGTAGAAAATGATTTTTATACTTTTGCTCCATGAGTTGATTTTTTATTAGAGAAATTCTTTTGGTACAGGTTGAAAATTTCTACTTTTGAAATATTATTAATACAAAATCTTCTATGAAAAATTATTGTTGACGATCGAAAAATTTCTATTTCATTTCTAAAGTTTTCAAATTTCTTTAAAAAAATAATATTTATTATTAAAAAATTATTTTTCTTTTAAAAATAAAGATTATTTTTTATTTTTTACCATGGGGGGCCAGAGACGACAATTCGGCTGTGGCGGCGGCGGCGACCGGCAGTGGGCGGTGGTCGGCGGCGGTTGTGATCGACGAAGGTCGGTGGTGGGCAATGGTCGGCGGTGGTTGTGGCCGGCGGAGGTCGGTGGTGGTTAATGGTCGGCGGTGGTTGCATTCGGCAAAAGTTGGTGGTGGGCAATGGTTGGCAACGGCGGGTGGTGGTGGTCGCGGGCGGTGATCAACGAAGTCGGCGAGCAGCACTGGTCGCGAGCGACGGTGGATGGCCACCAGTGGATATCTGCGGTGGGCGACGACGAGCGATAGTGGGCGGTTGCCGGTGGTTGCTAGCAATGATGGGCGACGACAGCTAGGGGTGTCAAAAAGGCCCGGGCCAGAAGGGCCGGCCCGAGCTTGGTACTCTGGCCGGGCCGGCCCGACGCTCGGATGTTTTTTACATCCGTATTTTCCCTTTAATTTAATTTAATTTAATTTTTTCTTTTTATATTCTTTCATTTGGTAGATTTGTCAATTAATTTTAATTTCGAAAAAACTAAAATAAAAAATAATTCGGCTCGGCCCGGCGCGGCGCGGGCCGGCCTGAACTCGGTACTGTCCACCTTCGGGCCGGCCCGGCCCATTGACACCCCTAACGGCAGCAGCGGTTGGCGTTTGGTAGCGGCGAGTGGTGGTCAGCGGTGGGTGGTGGCGGAGGCCAGTAAAGGCGAGCGTGGTTGAAAAGAGGATGAAAGTGCAATGAAAAGAGGATGAGACGAAAAATACTTTGTGAGCTTAGAAGTAAATTTCTTTTAACTTCTGAAATTGGTGGAAAAACAACTTCGTAAATGAAAATTTACTTCAGAACTATAAATTTCTTTCATAAATTATATTACCAAATGAATTTCTGCTCCAGCTTCTAGAGCAGAAATTGCAGCCTTGCTATTTCTATGGGGCATGTGTACATGATGGTTGTGAACCAACCACTTCGGCCTCGTAGTAATCCAATCCAAGTAAACTTTTAGCTCCCTTCAGAAGCAGCTGATTATTAAGATTGAGATGATTCTTGGATGAGGAACATCTCGGAGTTTTTCATGAGTTACGCTAAAAGGAAACGTGTCATGGTACGAGAAGGCATGGGTATGAATGTCCCCCGAACAAGATCGGGGGACCCAGAAAATCACTTGTCTTGCCGCGTGCACGATTCAGCACATAGTTTTTGTGGTGTGTCGGCGAGTAAAGAGAATCCGCAATGGAACAAAATGGATTTCTTTCTTTCACTTGATCTAAGATTGAAGTTACCAATTTCATCGATAAAATCTTTAGTTCGTTAGCACCAAGGCACACATGATAATTATTTTATTTCTTTGTTTTTCTATTTTTCTGTTCTCTTATAGTGTGAACAAGTCTGTATTGGTAACGAAATTTCACTTTTAGCTGGAATAGAAATGAAAAGTAATTTTGTTTTTACTTTTCTATCTTTGGAACAAAAAACAGAAATAACAATTCTTCTCATCGATCCCGCTCTCTTTCTTTCGCGTGCAGTCTACCTCTCTCTCTCTCTCTCGTCCCTATCGTTGGCCGCCCTCCACCGGTCCATCGGTCGCCAGCTGCAGTCCATTTGTTAGATAATGTCTCGAGTTTAAATCAATTAAGGATATAAATCGATTTTTATTAATCGATAGAAAAGATATCCAATGAATTCTAATTAGATTGGAATTGTTATTGAAGGGCACGTATATATTTACAGGGTGAAGGTTTGTTTTTCCTGTTTGATAGGCTTTGTTTCTTGATAGTGGACTTGTTTTGTCCTATCCGGTCAACAAAGGAATTGTTCGTTTTGACTTCTTGAAGGCACACAAGTGAAACAAATAAAGCAGCCGTGTAAAGAAATCTTGTGGGTTCGACCAAAAAAATAATAATAATAATCTTGTGGGCCCAGGGACAAGAGTTGAAAAAGAAAGCTTAGGATTTCTTTCCTTTAAAGGCTGCCACGAATAGGAAACAAGAAAAGAAGAAACTTCTCCAGCGTAATAGTGCCGCACGCACAGAGGACGAAAAATAGGGTTCTCTTCCTTATTCGTGGGCGTGGATTTTCTTCAGTAAAAGTGGCCGCACGAAGACTTCTCTGGCAGAAGGTGGCCATACGAACAGAAGGGCACAACGAGTCGCACGAAGACAAAGAAAAGAACGTCGCAGGGTTCTTTGTTCATCCGTTTTCGAGAGCAAGCAAGACAAGTATCGTTTCTCTCCGTGAGTTTTTTTGAGTGAGAGTTCTGTGAGAGATTGTGAGATTATTTGTGGATTTGCGTTGTACTTAATCTAGGTGCGGGAAATGTAAATTTGACTATCCGATTATAGTGAATTATATTGCTGGCTCTTCTCGTGGACGTAGGTACCGATCTCGGACCGAAATATCTGGTGTCCTTTATTGTTCCTCGTAATTTCTCTGATATTTTGTCTCCATATTTACAAGATCCGTTGATATTTCCGCGTTACATAATCTCAACACCATTGATCACCGTCTAAAAATTTATATTTCGGAAATAGAAATTTTGTGTCGTTATTAAATATTTTTCTTCGCTAAAAAATTTATTTAAAAAATAAAAATAGAAAAAATATCTTTAATATCAAAAGATATCCTTTTTAGAAATAGAATGATTATCATTTTAAATCGTGGAATCATATTGGAAAAATCACTATTTGACGGAGGAGATTGCCGTGGGACTCTCCACTCGCACTGCACAATCCCGCGTATTTCTCAAGACGTACGGGGAACATGATCTGCAAATTTTCACGATATATATATATCTCATGTTTTTCCTGATTACAAAATGGTGTTTCCAGGTATTTTGGTCCCACACTCTTATCTACACGTGTAACTTTTTATTTATTGTGGCTTAATACAATACAAGACGATCAAGTCAAACTCTTCACTTTCCCTTCTTTATCGCGAGAGATCGGTGGTTCCTCGGAACAGAAGCCGCGCGATTCCTTCCACTGCGTATCTATCTCGTTTCTCCCGTGAACTAAAAGAAATCGGAGAAAATTTCGAGCAATCCTGCAAAGTCAAACACGGAATTATTCTGGGTATCAAATGAGCATCTCTGACTGTCCCATGTTCGTCGTTAAATTCCAAGTCGCTACCTCTCAGTTTCTCCCTTTACGTCTCGGTTTCTCCATTTTCACCAGTTGGATTGAGTTGAAGCAGCCCGCCATCAAGAAACATGGGACAACGCTTTCTTTGTGCCAAAGTTTCGATTTTTCTTGCCTTGCTGCGTTTCGCAAGCTTAAGCTTCACTTGGGGACATGGAGAACAGCCACTCGCTAAGATTGCCATCCATAGAGCCACACTCGCCCTCCATGATTCGGCTTCTGTGAAAGCGCATCCTCTCGTTCTTGGCATAGAGGTAAAATCTTTAATCTGTACTTACAGTTTGGAACTGTGATTTGCGCTAGATTTTTATCCAACCGACGCTTGGCTGTTGGGTGAGAGTCGTAGACGCAGGTGATTACTCTGCTTTCCTTTTGAAAAATAGAGTAAAGTCACATCTTTAATGGATTTCACTATTCAGATGTAGAGTTCAGTGTGTATGGCCATCTGGTGAAAAGTCGAAATGCTTTAGAGCAACTCTTTCTTTGAGTTGAACTTCGATTTGGTCGTTCTTTTTCTTTTGGGCTTTTTTGTGGGGACAATGTAGATTAATTTTTCTGAGATTCTTTCAATCGGGATGTTCGTTGAGCGTTTTGGTCTGCAGTAACTTTGACGGGTACCAGTAATGTGATTTATGATTATGCAGGGTGAGGATACGCAGTGGGTGACTGTGGATCTCCAATCCCCTAATGCGTCTGTGGATGACTGGGTTGGCGTTTTCTCTCCTGCAAAATTCGAGTAATGTAGCTCTTGTTCATACACGTGTATGCTTGTGTTGTGTGCTTCCTACTCGAAATTTCACTAGAACTCATCATCAGGCAGTTCTTCAATTAAAATAAGTCTATTTTTACGACGCATCCAGCTGGAATATCTATGTTTCTGGTCTTTAGCGCTAAAGGTATTTTGCTCATTGTGGCAGCGGATCGACGTGTCCTCCAGTTGACGACCCAAAAGAGCAGACTCCGTACATATGCTCGGCACCAATCAAGGTTAGTTTCATGTGGATTTTGACATTATAGTGTTAAGTTTTCTTGCCGAATATATGTGATCAAGCTTCACTGACCCGCATATATTACTTAACCAGTACAAATATGCGAACCATTCTAGTCCAGGGTACACGAAGACAGGCAAGGCTTCCTTGAAGTTCCAGTTGATCAATCAGCGAGCAGATTTCTCATTTGCTCTATTTTCTGGAGGCTTGTCAAATGTGTGAAGTTTTCTTAGCATCTCCTCCTTAGTCTGTCTTAATGAAAATTGCTCTGTCTTAATGAAAATTGCGGCATGCCTCTCTTGTTCCATACGGCTGCTTCTCTCCATTGTCCTTTTGTCATACTTTCCGGCATTTTGATTAGCCCATCAAATTGATAGGTGTTCCCATGCTTGTTTGTTTATGCAGCCAAAGCTGGTGTCAGTTTCGAACTCTGTAGTATTTGCCAATCCTAAAGCACCTCTATATCCACGCCTTGCTCAAGGGAAGTCCTGGAATGAGGTAAGTTACCTTGATTTTGATTTCCCAATTAGCATTTTGGAGGACTTTGTTTGATATTCTCCTTTGATTTCTTCAGATGACGGTGACCTGGACTAGTGGTTATGATTTAAAGGAAGCGGTTCCTTTTGTCGAGTGGGGCTTGAAAGGACAAAATCAAGTGCGATCTCCAGCAGGAACCCTGACTATTGACAGGAACAGCATGTGTGGTATGTTGGCTTCGCATATTGGATGAGATTTTCTATTCAAGATGTGTGTCTTAATCTACTCCTAGACATTCTTGGCCTACTCAACTTACAATAATACAGCAAATCCATGAATTTTGGATTGTTCAATGTCGTTACAATTTGCTGACCACATAGCTAATTACTCTGCTTGGCCATTTTCTCGCTATCACGAGGGCCACTCAATAGGATATGATGATGCTTTAACTGTCACAGCTTGTCTTTTTAGGTTCACCAGCACGGACAGTTGGATGGCGTGATGCAGGTTTTATTCACACTAGTTTTTTGAAGGATTTGTGGCCAAACTCTGTGTATGTATCTTACATCTCGTTTCTAGCAAGCGTTTGGGTGAGGTGTCACCATCATCTATTTCCATGGGTTTCAGGTATACCTACAAGATGGGTCATCTGTTGTCAAATGGTACTTATATCTGGAGCAAGAGCTATTCATTGAAATCATCTCCATATCCTGGACAAGATTCGCTGCAACGCATTATAGTATTCGGTGACATGGGAAAGGTGTATATATGATCCATCTATTTTTCCAACTGTTGCTTTTCTGGGTTGAGTGAGAGCTGGGTTATGAATTTCTCATATGATATGCGTCAGATTATGTCAGCACAATGCAGTAGAAGTGTGCGTGGCACGTGTCCTGGGAAATATGACAGTATTCAAACCAGAGCTTGTTCTATGCTTAACTCTAATTAGTAATGTTACATTAATTGTTTTTGATTGAGTGCATTTGTTCCTATATATTTTTAGGGTGAGAGAGATGGTTCGAATGAATATAGTGACTACCAGCCTGGTTCACTCAATACCACAGACCAACTAATCAAAGATTTGAAGAACATAGACATAGTTTTCCACATTGGAGACATTTGTTATGCAAACGGGTACGTGTCAGAGTGGGATCAATTCACAGCACAAGTGGAGCCTATTGCATCAACCATCCCATATATGATTGGAAGGTTTGTGTCATTGCTTATCCCTTTTGTTGATACCATCACTCACCTTGAGTAACTCTATTTCCTTGGTTGAATATCCTCTTGTTTATTTCAACTGCAGTGGTAATCATGAACGTGATTGGCCAAACTCGGGATCCTTTTACGAGAATACGGATTCAGGAGGCGAATGTGGCGTGTTTGCAGAGACCATGTTCTATGTTCCTGCTGAGAATAGAGCTAAGTTCTGGTAAATAGCAAATAGCTCAAATCCTTGTTTAAGAAAAGATGATATTAACTCTCATGCATGAAGAGTAGGAGATAACTCGGTCACTAGCAGATTTGCTAAAGGGGTCATTCATTCCTCCCTTTGTTCATGACATTGGGATTCACTATCACACAGTAGGGAGCTGTGTTTGATGCTTGCTCTCGTTTATGATTTGCCTTTCCTTGCTTGAGTGTTTTCAAATTAGAGAAAGAATAATAGGGCTGTTCCTCAATAAATTTTAGGCTGTTATCTTTTGCATAGGGATTGAGAGTTCATGATCTCTAAAGACAGTGGGTTGTGGTTGATTCACATGTATTTTAAGTATTAGAAAAACATCGCTGACATATACATTTTGCAGGTACTCAACAGACTACGGCATGTTTCGCTTTTGTATAGCCGATAGTGAGCACGACTGGAGGGAGGGATCTGAACAGTACAAGTTCATTGAAAACTGTCTTGCAACTGTGGACAGGCACAAGCAGCCCTGGTTGATTTTTGCTGCTCATCGGGTCCTTGGTTATTCTTCCGACAGTTATTATGGCTCGGAGGGCTCTTTTGAAGAACCCATGGGAAGGCAAAATCTACAGAAGCTGTGGCAGAAATATAGAGTGGACATTGCCTTCTACGGCCATGTACATAACTATGAAAGAACTTGCCCTATCTATCAGGTACGTCATCAGATTCTATACTATAAGTTCATAACCTAGCCCATTCCATTTTGGGAAGAACAGATCTACTAATTCTTTGATTTCAGATTCCAATTAGTAGGAGGGATCTTGAGCTAACAAATAGATTTTAGAAGCTAAAAATCAAATTGATTGTTATACGGTATTGCAAAACGGTTAAATGCTTTATGCTAGTGCCCTCATAGCAACTAGAAAGACCTCTTTCTTTTTAAGTGCATTCGTGATTTTCAACCGTGATTCAAAGACATTTTTTCAGTTAATTACTGAAGTATCTCCTGCTCATGCCGCTTCTGCACTGTTGACCACTTGAGAACATCGTTCCTTTCCTGGACTAAGTTTCTTTTCTTTAACAGTAGTGTTGAAGCTTTTATGTTGAGGTATTATGAATTTATGCCCTGAATCATGATTTTCTAGCAAACTTTGTCATGAATTCAGGGCAAAGTTCTAGGGGTTAAGATATTTTAGAATCTGAAAATAGGTTCCAATTAGTTTTGGTATATACGATTGTGATCATAACTGCACTGCACTCTCACAGTGCACTCTCACGTAACAGTATGTTATATCAGCTTTTGAATTCGATATTCAAGTTGACAATAATAATTTGTCGATTGGGTTTCTGGAGTACTTACCTGCATAACAACATATTTGATTCATTATCTCCCCTTTGTGGAACAGAACCAATGTGTTAATTCAGAAAAGAATCATTATTCGGGCATCGTCAATGGAACTATCCACGTAGTTGCTGGTGGGGGAGGAGCCCATTTGTCGGAATTTAGCAAACTCACGCCGAGCTGGAGCCTCTACCGAGATTATGACTGGGGATTTGTGAAGCTAACAGCCTTCAATCGCTCCTCTCTCCTCTTTGAGTACAAGAAAAGCCGCGATGGCCTGGTGTACGATTCCTTCACGATATCGAGAGAGTACAGTGATGTATTAGCCTGCGTACATGATAGTTGCGCTAAAACCACCTTGGCTTCTTGATTATTATAACTTGTGGTTTATTCAGAAAACTTCGCTAGCAATGTTTTATCATGTTCAATTGTAATTAGAGTACATAAATAATCTGAACGGTGCTAAGTCCACTTGTCAGTACACTCTCTTCCTCGATCTTTTTCTTAAGCAAATCCATTCCTAGTAATTTAATCATTAAATTTGATACTTGACGCCCCCATGTTAACTTAGCATCAGGCATCGCATTCGACATTATAATTCACAAGAAAAGAGGAAGACTCCCAAGGATTGCAATGTCCGGTTAAAACTGGTAGAGGAACTCTAAAAAAAGAGGTCCATATATACAAAAACTCTCTCAATTATAACCATTGGATCAACCCTCGATCTAATGGTGAAAATCGCACCTCCCTATTCAACAATGAGAGTGCATGGTACATTTACAATGTTGTCCATATTCTAGAGAGCACTAGAGAGGTGTCCGATTTTCTTGGATGGTCGACGGTGCTTCGTGCTTGAAAACTTCCAAACCGTGAACGGCAATGGCATGGCCAAAACAAAAAAACAAAAAAAAGAACAATTAGCTGCTGCACAGAAGGGCACAAAGCGTAGCACATCGGACTAAGCCCACGTTACATGCTCATCCGAGGGCAATTTTGTAAGGATGAAATATATGATCTAGACAGTTGGCCGTAGCATATGGTTCAGTTCAACAGAAAAATTACTGCAGTTACTCACAGACTTAGAAAATTACCTTCTTCTTTTTTGGTCGAGTAGAAAATTACTTGTTAACCGGCAGCAGAATAAGTGGTCTAATCTGATCCAAACATATATTTAAGAAGAGAATGGTGCCCGACAGCAACGGATGGATTTCCTTTTTGGGCCAATTTGCAGTGCGGTAATGACCCCATACTTGAAAAAACCAAGAAGATCATCATCATCTGCTTAAACCCTGAATGCTCAAATTCACCCGGCTTATTCTTATTAGTCCGTCCATCTTGTGTTAGAAACTGTTAATTGTCATTAATTTTACCGTGAAGAACCTCAAACAGCATCTGTTGAAATCCACACAGTAACTGATTATCGCAGCCTATCAAGGAAAGCTCCATGTAGCCGCCATATGAAGGACATATCTAGGACGGCAATTTCCCGTCATCCTAGTTTACACCTAGAGTGGATTCGTGATCTCTTGGATCACATCTCCTATAAATAATTATTTGTAAGGTTTTGGAATATTAGTTGATGGAAACTGATATCAACATCAATAATAATCTTTGCCTAAACATTTTCATTAATTCATTATCGTACACGACACAAATGATCATTAGTAGATTGTCTGCGAAACAAATGTATCCTTAATATATCATTTCAACATCAGGATGCTCATTCTCTCGTTCATCCTATAGACTTATTGTAGATAGCAAGTCGTCTATATTTAGAGGTGAATGGCGGACAGCATATTGAAATATGACCAAAAGAAGAGATAAAGTGATCAGCATCCACTGAGCACAATATTACTTGCTCTTAGCAGGGAATTGATAAATAGACAAAGCGACATCAACATTGTTTCCTACCCAAAAAAAAAAAGTAGACAGCATAATGCTTCAGAAGGGAAAAAGGAAAAATGTTGCACAAGACAATTAACCACCTCTCGACGCGCAGACACTCAATCTCTGCGACGAAATAAAAAGGCAAATTGCAAAATACGCTATCGCATGAGAAATTGATAAGATGTCTAATATTGCCCATTGGTTAATGAAGGGAATGGTTTCCGATTACATACGCAGCGAAATTACATAAAATTAACAAGCCCTAAGATCATCTTAAGTCACTGATCAGAAAAATACTTCAAAGAAAGGACGTATCTTTTTTTTTTTCACAGATTAAATATCCACAATGCAGCAAAAGTATCGGTTGACATTTGACGTTTCAGAGACCAAAGGGGAGTCGTCGTCGACTAACAGAGGAGCGATTATTTTTTACTTTAAAAGCGTCATTTCAATAATGCCTTATCAACAATTGGCGTGAGGTGTGATTGTCTACATGGGCGGACCACCATAAACCCCATTTGAACCACATAAGAAAGTTTTCTGAATAGCGTAAGAACATCTTCTGAACTTGACAAGTATACTCTCGAATAATGCCTCAGAAGGTCACCAAGTGATCACCCTCCACAACTATCGTCCGTTGTTATAGTATTTGGTAATTCAATCCTTAAGTGGTTCAAATCACCAAGTAATCACCATCCACAACCAACTCTTTGCTGAATGCTCTTCAAAGCGACTTATAATCTTATGTCCCTACAAGTCTGGGTCGTAGAATCTTACTGACAGGAGAGGGAGGGAGGGAAGAGAGAGAGTCAAAAGCAGTCTTGA
The DNA here is from genome assembly GCA_021437785.1 of Rhodomyrtus psidioides. Classification (NCBI taxonomy): domain Eukaryota; kingdom Viridiplantae; phylum Streptophyta; class Magnoliopsida; order Myrtales; family Myrtaceae; genus Rhodomyrtus; species Rhodomyrtus psidioides. Next base: position 2,488,528 of record JAILYB010000059.1, on the reverse strand, counting down.
GAAAGACGATCCGGGACGTCGATCATTCATTCGGAGAGCATTAGCTGCCTCGCAAACCACTCGTGAGCCTCCGCGCCTCGGAGCTTCAACGCCCGACGGACTTCAAATTCTTTCTACGGCGACCTCGAATCTCCTCCGTCTTCTTCTTCGACAGGGTACTCCGACTCAGATGCGAAATGACAAGACGCTAGAAATCCATTTGCCAAATCAGAACACAATGCTACTACAAGTTGGATCAAACTTTAGCCTGAACCACTGGTGACAAGTTATCATATCTTACTTGCAGCTCTCTTTCACAAAATATATATATATATATATATATATGACAAGACGTGGCAATGGTTTCCAAAAACTTAAGCGGGTAGATGAAAATATTGTTTAATATTAATTAGTTTAACACTCTCCCTAAGCTTAAACTATTAGAACGTGGAAATACTATTTGAACCACCGGTGATGAGTTCCTCATCTTTGATATGAAGAGGACCTCTTTGTCGATGCCCCTCGCTCATTGGTCGAATCCCCCTCCGACACTGACCAATTTTTTTATTTCCCAGTTACGGTCTTGCAGGAATTGTTTCCAGACGGCGCGAATGTTGCAAGGCATGTGAAAGGAGGCACGTACGGTAGAGTCGTAGACAACGCCCTCCCTGCGATGCCGCCAAGTAGTTCTGCTTATGCTGTACAGAGATGGGCGAAGAATTGTTCTCTCATGTCCATTTCACAAGCACATGGAATCTGTAGAAGGGGGGAAAAAGGGCTTTTTTCCAAAATAATTTTTTTTAAAAAAATATTTACCAAAATAATAGAAAAAAATAATAATAATTACCCAATTGGGTGCCAATCGGCAATGGAATTTGGACCCCAATCGGCAGGCCCATTGCCGATTGGGGCCCAACTCAATTTTTTTTAAATAATAATTATTTACTTTTAATTTATATTTTTTTATAAAAGTTTTAATTAAATAATAAATTATATTGAAATTACGTAAACTTTGAGGAAAAAAAAGACAAGCACTACATAATTCATATTCCTTCCACCATTCATATTTACTTTTAATTTATATTTTTTTATAAAAGTATAAATTAAATAATAAATGATATTGAAATTACGTAAACTTTGAGGAAAAAAAAAAGACAAGCACTACATAATTCATATTACACCATTCAAATTTACTTTTAATTTATATTTTTTATAATTTTTTAATTAAATAATAAATTATATTGAAATTACGTAAACTTTGAGGAAAAAAAAAGACAAGCACAACATAATTCATATTCCACCATTTAAATTTATTTTTAATTTATATTTTTTTTTATAAAAGTATCAATTAAATAATAAATTATATTAAAATGACGTAACTTTGAGGAAAAAAAGACAAGCACAACATAATTCATATTCCACCATTTAAATTTATTTTTAATTTATATTTTTATAAAAGTTTTAATTAAATAATAAATGAAATTGGAATTACGTAAACTTTGAGGAAAAAAAAAAGACAAGCACTACATAATTCATATTACACCATTCAAATTTGCTTTTAATTTATATTTTTTTTATAAAAGTTTTAATTAAATAATAAATGATATTGGAAATTTGGAATTACGTAAACTTTGAGAAAAAAAAAGACAAGCACTACATAATTCATATTACACCATTCAAATTTACTTTTAATTTATATTTTTTATAAAAGTTTTAATTAAATAATAAATTATATTGGAATTACGTAAACTTTGAGGAAAAAAAAAGACAAGCACTACATAATTCATAGTCCTTCCACCATTCATATTTACTTTTAATTTATATTTTTTATAAAAGTTTTAATTAAATAATAAATTATCTTAAAATGACGTAACTTTGAGGGGAAAAAAAAAGACAAGCACTACATAATTCATATTCATTCCACCATTCAAATTTACTTTTAATTTATATTTTTTTATAAAAGTATCAATTAAATAATAAATTATATTAGAATTACGTAAACTTTGAGAAAAAAAAAAAAGACAAGCACTACATAATTCATATTCCACCATTAAATTTTACTTTTAATTTATATTTTTTATAAAAGTTTCAATTAAATAATAAGTTATATTGGAATTACGTAAACTATGAGGAAAAAAAAAACAAGCACTGCACAATTCATATTCCACCATTAAAATTTACTTTTAATTTATTTTTTTATAAAATTAATTATTAAATAATAAATTATATTGAAATTACGTAACTTTGAGGAAAAAAAGACAAGCACTACATAATTCACATTCCACCATTAAAATTTACTTTTAACAATTAGTGAATTTTCAGATTTTTCTCCACTTACGTTTTTGCCCTCAAATTTTTTGAATTTTCCTAGATTACATCATGGGACACGCGAGTGTGTCCGATACGCAAAAAAATATCGACAGAACGTGTCAGTGTAACATAACAGAGACGTCAATGCTAGCCTCTCGTGGTTAGAAAATTAACGCAAGTATCCACCATTAAAATTTGGGCAATTTTCAAAATTCAAATTTTTAAAAAATAATTTATAAAAATAGCATAAAAAAATCAAATTGAATACCGCTCGACATATGGGCCGCTCTAGGCGGTCCATATGTCGAACGAGAGCCGGGCGGCCCCCATCGGCCTATGGGCCGCCGAGAGCGGCCCATTTGCCAAGCGGCCCGCTCCGCATGGTGCTGCAGCACCTACTGGTAGCCAGTAGGTACTGCAGATTATTGGTGCTCTTTGCACCAATAATCGCAGCAAGTGGTTCGGCTCTATTAAGCAGAGCCGAACCCTCCCCTCTTCACCTCATGTTTTCTCTTTCCTTCTCACTCATTTGCGTTGCTTCTTCCCTCACTCTCAGAAGCTCTCGTGCTCCTCTCGTCCCTCATTTTCGTGCGGTTTCCTTCCTCACTTTTATTTTAATTTTTGTCGCGCTCTTACTTCCTCACTAAGCTTTCCTTAGTGCTTTCCGTCACAGTAAGTGTATAGCACATTTGGTGTTATTTATATTGTTAATATGTTTGTTGTGTTCAAGCAAAATTGACGTTTTTATCTGGTGTTTTCTCTTAGCAGGTTAAGCTTGTAAATTCGATGCGTGTTTTCTTTGCGATAATTTAAGGTAAATTTCATTGTAATAATTTTTTGCATTTTCGTAAGCATAAATTTATTTATTTGATTTTTATTTATTTTTGCATCATTTGTGTAACTTATAGGTGTTATTAATAATATGTTTTAAATTTTGAGAAATGTTAAGATAAATGTGTACTTGATTTTTATGTAGTCGTTAATTATATTTACTGTTTGAGGAGTTTAAAATGAATTTGTCAACCCAAAAAAAAAAGTTGACTTGTAAACCATGACTACTAAACACTCATGTACTGACAAGCTAACTAAGATTTCACTAAATAGTTGACTTGTACTTGTACTAATAGCCATAGCTTCGGCCAATAGAGAATAAATTATTCGGCATATTACCAAAGCGAGAGAATAACCAGTACTTTTTTTTTTGTCAAGCACCTATATCCTACCAAAATGCCACAAAAGAGAGAAGTCCAAAGCCAGGTGCTAAAGAATTTTTATTGAAAGCAATAACAAACTTCCAGAGAAAAAAAAAATGAAAACTTGTAAACAACTTGTCATTCATTGGCGCCGAAGTCATCTGCTTTTTCCCTTTACTCCATGACAACGCTTCCAGTTACTTGTTTAACGCTTAACAGGACCCTTGAAGAAATACTAAATGATGACACTGATTTTTTTTTTTGGTCGAAGATGACACTGATTCAATGTCAACAAATGATGTGTGTTTCACACATGTTAAACTCAAATCTAAAAAAAAAGGTAATTAAAATGCATACCATTTTAAAAATTACAATTTGGTCCTCAAACGTTTGAGAAATTACAATTGGTCCTCTAACTTTTCATAAATTATAAATTGGTCCTCGAACGTTTGAGAAATTACAATTTGGTCCTTGAACTTTGAAAAAAATTATAATTTGGTCCTCTAACTTTTGAGAAATTACAATTTGGTCCTCTAACTTTTAAGAAATTACAAATTGGTCCTTGAACTTTGGGGAAATTACAATTTGATCCCCGAACTTTTTGAAAATTATAATTTGGTCCTCGAATTTTTCGAAAATAACAAATTGGTCCTCACACTTTTGAGAAATTACAATTTGGTCCTCGAACTTTTCAAAAATTACAATTTGATCCTTGAATTTATGAAAAATTGCAATTTGGTCCTCTAACTTTTGAGAAATTACAATTTGGTCCTCTAACTTTTAAGAAATTACAAATTGGTCCTCGAACTTTGGGGAAATTACAATTTGGTCCCCGAACTTTTTGAAAATTATAATTTGGTTCTCGAATTTTTTGAAAATAACAAATTGGTCCTCACACTTTTGAGAAATTACAATTTGGTCCTCGAACTTTTCAGAAATTACAGTTTTGTTCTCGAACTTTTCTGAAAATACAAATTGGTCCTCGAACTTTTCTGAAATTATAAATTGGTCCGATTATGAGTAATTCTCATCGTGAGTATTCGATTAATATGTTCGGAATGAATATTTACTAACTTGTATACTTGAAATAATTTGTAATATTCTAATTTAACAGAATGTCGACAACACCTTTGGCGATTGTGTTTTGGGGAGGCAGAGTAGTTCAAAATGAACATGGACGTGGTTACGAAGGGGGGACAATCTACCATGTTCGAGTTTGCAAACATATCGACATTCGATGAGTTACGTGCTACGATTGAGAGCGCGTTGAATCTAATAGGAAACCAGTACATTGAAAGGCTGATATGTCAATATCCAGTTGTAGCATATAATTGTGTTACATACGAAATCACGTAGGTGCATAATGATGGTACGGTTACGATGATCCAGCAGTATGCACGTCAGGCTGGTATGTTGGGAATTTCACAGTTTTATGCAATTGTAGCTGAACACCAAATGCTACACGATTCTGAGGAAGGTTTCAATGTTGGTGAAGACGAACAAGGTGTGCATAATGAGTACATGGATAATGATGCTTATGATGACGATGATAGTGATAATGATGATCATCATAACGATATTGATGATGACGAAAATATTGATGAAGAAGATGATGCTTGGATGGACACTGCCGACAGCGATGAACAGGATGTCGGAGGAGACGGCGGCGAGCAAGATGTCGAAGGTGACAGCTATGAAGAAGATGTCGGAGGTGATGATATAGAGGCTTACTACAACACCCATTGTAGTAATCCCATTACGCCGTTCATACGTCCAAAGCCCTATTCGGAGATCGATTTTGATTTGATGCGAGACGATACGACCGCGAAGCCGGGCGGCAGCGTATTTGATCCCGCGAAAGAATTTTCCATTGGCATGTTATTTTCATCGCGGGACCCAGTGCAGTCGGCTGCGAAAGAATACTCTATTAGAAAAAATCATAAGTTTCGTTGCAAGGTGACGAATCATAGAGAATATGTGATAATGTGTGGTAATATGAATGGACCGTGCCATTGGAGGCTCCGCGCGACTACTAAAGGCGGTGGCTCATTTTGGAAAATAGCTAAGTACAGTGGGCCACATACATGCATTAATCCGCCATTGTCACGGGATCATCGGCACGTTGATCAAAAATACATCTGCAGCTTTATAGAACCAATGATCGAAGCCCAACCAGATATCAAAATCAAGCCACTCATGGCCGAAGTTCGTGACAAACTGAACTTCCAACCTAGTTACCGTAAAACCTGGAAGGCCAAACAAATGGCGATTGCCAAAATTTTTGGAGGATGGGATGAGTCATACGGTAGATTAAGAAAGTACATGAAAGAAGTGGAACGTAAGAATCCAGGTTCTCATTTTGTTATTGAGGGTAAGGTGAAGCAAGATCAGAGCTGTATGCTTTTCGATCGGATGTTTTGGACGTTCCAGCAGACGATTCAAGGCTTCAAACGATGTCGTCCTGTGATATTTATGGATGGCACTCATTTGTACGGGAAATACAAAGGAACGCTTCTTTGTGCGGCCACACTTGATGGCAATAATCATATTTTCCCTTTGGCATTTGCTGTGGCTGAAATAGAAAATGTAGACAATTGGAAGTGGTTTATGCATATGTTGCGGCGATATGTAATCGGGAGGAGAGAAATTTGTGTGATATCAGATAGGCATGCCGGGATTCAACAAGCAATGGACACAACATGGTGGCGTCCTCCACATGCCCATCATAGATTTTGCATTCGGCACCTTGCGAGCATTTGCATTCGGCACCTTGCGAGCAACTACAACAAACAATTCAAAAATGCCTAAGGCAAAAAACATGTTCAAATGGCAGGTAAGATTTGCAATTTGTAAATTTTACGAAAGTGTGTATTCATAAATTTGAATGAGAGTTACTAATTATTAGTATAATGTACAGCTTACGCGTTTCAAAAGCACAAGTTCGATTGGCTTATGAGCCGAATTAGGCAGTTTCACCCTGAAACAGCTGCATGGTGTGATCATCTCCCAAGGGAAAAATGGACAAGAGCTTATGATGAATGGAAGAGATATAGATCGATGACGACGAATCTAGTTGAATCTGTGAACGGGATGCTGAAGGGTTTTCGTGGGCTGCCAATAACAGCCATGGTGGAAAACATATTCTATCAGTTAAACCAATATTTTGACACGAGACGAACAACATACATGAATCAGCAGGCGAAAGGATTAGTATATATGCATTTTGTGGGTGAGGCTCTCCGGAACTACCGTGAAAAGGCAAATGGGCATCAAGTTAGACGTTTCGACTCTGAAAGAGGGATTTTCGAAGTGAGAACTGCAAGTAATAAAGCAAAAGGAACAAAGGGCCACAAACAGGTAGTTAACTTACACAAACGAACATGCTCATGTGGGAAATTTGAACAGCTGAAAATCCCATGTTCCCACGTAATTGCAGCATGTCAAGCATATTGAATTGACTACAATATGTACGTAGATGAATGTTATACGTTGGCCAAAACCGTTTAGTGCTATCAATACTCGTTTGATCCATTGGGAAATCCTCATTACTGGCATGAGGATAATGAGCTGCCATTAGTGCCAGACCCGGTTCATCTTCATCCGAAAGGAAGGCCTCGTGCATCACGAATAAGAAATGAGATGGACTGGACAACGCCGAGCACATCGCATATCCATTGCGAAAACTGTGGCAAATCAGGGCACAATAGGCAAACTTGTAGTTATAGACCGGCTCAACAGTAGATCGCATTTGTTCGATGAACGTTTTGTAATAAAACTATATTATTATTGGATCGATATATAACAAATATGTGAAACTTTTGTAAATTGTATAATATCACGATTGCACGATATTTTTTTAGTTCCCATGTTCCATGTCTACATTAGGTATGTTAATTTTTTATAATGTTATAATATCACCATTGTGTAGATATGGATCAGAGGTCTTACATTCAGCCAGGCCCTGAGGATGATTCAATACTCACTGGCTAGGCCCGACATAGATCGGAGCACTTATGGATCAGTGAGGTAAGTGAAGGATTTATAGTTGATCTGTCGTTTATAACCGCTTTCGACGAAATTGCAATTAACTGTTCATGTCAAATTTCACAGATACATCCGGCTCAGCCCCTTAGATTACAGCGAGCGGCGCTACACAGAGGCCACCTTGATCCTCGCATACTCATGTATATGCAAAATTTTGGATTTTATGGTGTTTATAATATGAGTTTCGTCAAGCTCAATTGGCATTTGATCACTGCACTAGTGGAGCGGTGGAGACCCGAGACCCAAACCTTCCATATGCCGGAAGGTGAATGCACGATCACGCTACAAGACATAGAAGTGCTTACAGGGCTTCCCATCGATGGAGAAGCAGTTACTTGGCCCCCTGTTATGGATTGGGGCGCTACCTGTGATGATTTACTTAGTGCTCGGCCACTAGAGTTGAAAGGCTCACAGATAAGTTTGTCTTGGTTGGCACAACGCTTCGCAAATCTTCCAGCAGATGCAGATGAAGTCGTCATAGTGCAGTATGCGAGGGCATTCATTCTCCGACTACTTGGATGATCTATTTTCATGGACAAATCAGGTGCCCGAGTTAGTTTGCACTTTCTCCCACTACTATCGAATATCGAGGCCCCTACGCAGTACAGTTGGGGTTTAGCAGCACTAGCGTGGTTGTATCGGGAGTTATGCCGTGCAACCCACCATGAGGCGAAGCAAATGGGCGGTGCGTTACATGTATTGCAGATTTGGGCGTGGGAGCGCATCGCATGTATCGCCCCATCCGCATACCATGATGATCATTTCCCAAATACGCCTCTCAGTACTCGGTATGTGATCTATTGCATTTTCAGTTCGCGCTCATTAATTCTTATTAATGTGTGTATGATATGAAAGTGTAATATATATATATTGTAGCTGGGCGATAGGCATACACACAACGGAGGTCCCCACGCATACTTTGACACATCTACGCTACCAATTTGACAGATTGACATCCAAAGATGTAAGTAATGATGGCAACAAATGAGTTTAAATATTCATTAAATTTTAGATGTTTTATTACGATGACAGATTACTTGGGAGCCCTATACTGATGTCATTTCAAGTCTACCGTCGTACTGCCTTCAGGGACATCGTTATTGGAAGGCGAAGGTCCCACTCATTTGCCACTGGATAGTTGAGTGGCACTACTCAGACCGAGTACTTCGGCAGTTTGCAGCAGAAAATACCTATAGGTCTCAAGGATCGTATTGCCTTCCATGATATCGACAATACGCCGCCCAGGACGGATTGGGTGGATAGGCACATAGACAGCATCAATTTGTGGGGTAGACGTCGAGCACGTATCATCAATGGTGATCGTATAACGGAGGATGTCCACTTTCATTCAGGATATTTGGAGTGGTTCCGTAGACATACACGAAAATGAATTTCTGTTACAGGAGCTGCAATAGGTTCAACGGTTTGTGCAAACACTCTCAATTTAATTCATTAATTATTTTTTTCGTAACACAAGTTATTGGCAATTGATAACTTTTGTTAATTTTTTAATATCATTACCAGACCGATGGCATCGAACACGCGGTTCATATAATGAAGAAGTCTCGATCTCCTGAGGACATGGATTACGTGTATAGTCTACTTGAGACATTGATATATGCCCAGAAGGATGAGAGGCGGCTAATCACAACCGTGCCACCGCCACAACCACCGATGACAGCGGGACCCGATGAGTAGGATGAAGATGTCCCATCCGAGCCTGTTCAGCCGTTTAGGAGGACCCCTCGAGCTCGTCCAGTAGGTCATGTCGTCTCTCACACCATCGAGTATCATACGACATATTTTGATGAAGGATTCGAGCAGTTTGCCGCCCCATTTACTGAGGGATCTGCTTTTGCGTCTCATGACTATACACAACAGCAGACTCCATATACTTATCCGGTTTCATATGAGGATTTCCCTCCTTACACTCTGTCGCGACCCGTCCGGAAGCGGACGTGGCTAATGGATTACCGATCGCGGGTCTTGGATCGACGCGGGCCCTCCCAGGCCCATACCAAATCGCGGCGGGAGTATTTTTTAAAGGATTCGACGTTAAGAGTCGATCGCTTTCGACCTTCAGTGTGGTCGTGGTGGCACGTGCAACTTGTGCATGCATTTGGAGTCGCCACCGGTCTTTATTGGAGGGTAGACCGGAAACCTTACTGATCGATTGGGAGAGGTCGATCAGTTCTGCGGAACCAGAGATTTTGGGTTCGGGGACTTGGTTACGTCGTGTCATTACCAACGCCCTTTCGGTACCTAACGCGAGTGATTTTCCTAGCTAAGAGTTCATGAAAAAATCATTTGAGAAGGCAACATTGATTGATTTTAACCTAAGTCACTAACAAAGGTTATCATGCGGGTGCACAATCAATTAATGGAAAATCCAGAAATTAATATAATCAGGGGAGCATGTGCCACACAAGTTAATTCTTTTTTTTTAATTTTTATATGAATGCATGAAAGACTATACTCTATGTGATGCATGAAATTATTCTATGATGTAATGACATGAATTACATGTAAGGCTAAACTAGATGACATGCAAATTAAATGAATGCACAAATGAGACCGTGATTTAATTAAATTAACTACGTGGCATATAAATTAAGTAAAATCAAGACATGCAATTCTAATATGCTATTTAAGCTAAAATGCAATCTAACATGACATGGCATAGATGACATGGCAAAGATGAATGACATGGCATGACAAAGATGACGCGGCAAAGATAACGCGGCAAAGATGACATGGCATGGATGACATGGCATGGATGATGTGGCATGGATGACATGACATGGATGCGTGGCATGGATGACATGACATGGATGACGTAGCCTAGATGACATGGCAAGGATGAATTTATTATTTTCGGATGAATTTATTTCCTAAAATAGAACTATGCCAAAACAATTCTTATCTTGCATATTTTAGAGTCTAAATTGACTTAAACCCTAATATACTAGAGACAATTTATTTTAGACATGAAATTCTATTTAAACATGCAATTTATATCCTAAAATGCAATCTAATCTAATTATTTACAAAAAGGATTGGATGTGCGATTATCTATGTGGTGCTATTTTATTGAAAAAATATGTAATTTTTAAATATGGAAATGAATGAATGCAGTTTTTTTGTTTTTGCAATATTTTTTAGGGTTTTCTTTTTATAAAATGCAAGGCAATGCGAATTATAATGAAATAAAGAAGGATATTAAAAGAACATAAACATAACGAAAGGGGATAGGATCCGATGAATTTTACGATGTCGGAGTCCGTCGGTATTCGTGCAACAAGGTGTAGAGATATAAACCACCAGCAGGAGGCTCAGCCTTTCGATTCTGGGGTAGTACAATATAATTTGCAGGAAATAAATGAACACAATGCCTTTGACACCAATAGGAGGCTCGGCCTTCCGATTCTGGGTCTGATAGGCGAAATAACATAAAGTAAATATACAGCAAATATTTAGACACCAACAGGAGGCTCGGCCTTCCAATTCTGGGTCTAATAAGTAAAATGTAGAAAATGCACACTTTTATTGGATGCAATGCAATGCAAAGCAAATGATTTTTAAAAGACGCATTGATTCAAAAAAAAGACAAACTAAAAAAATATACGAGCTCAAGCAATCAATCACATCTTCGCATACTAAAGTGGAAGAAAATTACCTTCAATTGCTCGAGAAAAATCTATTCGCACAAGTTGTCACTTGCGTTATGTCAACACGAGCATAAAATATCACAATGAGGAGGTTGATTACATCAGTGAAAGAATTACAAAGAGTTTTTTTTTATGGAAGCACAAGAAACGAAACACTACGAGAAGAGTTTTCTCTCTTCTTTTTATCTTCCTCCCCTCCCTATTGCTTGTCACGTATACTCTCAAGAATGTGGATGCTGAAATTTTTTTAGCAATTCTCCACGTCTCCCCCCTTTCTTCATTATCGACGAGCTCCTCTTAAATAGCCACCGAGGATTCTTCATCTATGGATAGTCTACGAATTTCTGGTCGCCTCCCCAAAACCAATGGTCGATGGAATGATGGCTACTCCATTTTGCCAATCTCTTTTGGAAAGCCCTACGTCCCACTAGCAAGAACCTCCCCTTTTCCGCCGAAAGGAGACACCTTTTGTCTCTTCATTCTCTTCCTTCCATTTTTTTATTCCTTCTTTCTTTTATTTTCTTTTTTTGATGAAGACCCCATCTCCCTTCTTGTCGTGAAGCACATGAAGAAAACGGCTAATAGAGAGACCCCTCCATCGAAAAAGAGAGGCCATCTCCTTTTTTATTATTTTCTTTCTTTGCCTTATGATGGTGCACGTATTAGTCATCCACCTTTCTTGCATGTGCTTATTTTTTGTCTGCCATTTCTCCATTTGGTATCATCTTTTAGTCTTCTCAATGTCCTTCACTTGTTTTCCTTTTTAACTATTGCTAATATTTTTGCCAAATTCAATTTTATGATGATCAAAGAACACCTAAAATCAAACCTGAATTTTACTATTTATGAGGTCAGAAAATGGATAAAATACCAACTATTTATATATTTTTGTGACCTCCAATATTATTTTTCTCTTTTTTCTCTTTTTTTTTTATTTTTCGAAAATATTAAAAAAATGAAAATTATGAAAATTATTTTTTTGGTCAAAATGGTTCATTTAGCTTGGCCAAGGTCACCAAAATTGATTTTTCAATTTTTCAGCTTTTTATGGATTTTCTATGAATTTTTGAAAAATAAAGGAAAAAAAGGTTGATCAAAATTTAGGTGTCAACACACTCCAGGCCCTCCTACAGTTGGACATGCACAGTCTAGCCGTGGCATATTTCCTCAAGATATGCCTTCATCATCTACTCAACCTCCTCGTCGGCGATATCACCTTCGACCTCCCGAGCACCAAAGACAACCTGATTGTGGAACAGGAGGTCATGTTGGAGGACGACATCGTCACCAGATGTAATTGTGGTTGTTAACGAAATTCCATAATTTCCATGTCTCAGCACTGCTGACACCTGATTTTTAATCATCTTTTATTTTGATTTTGATCTTTTGAAATTAATTAAAAATAGCAAAAAAAAGTCACAAAATTACAAAATCAACTTTGAAAGCCTTGGCCCAGCCTTAGGAACCAATTTTGAACAAAAAAATATTTTTCATAATTTTTAATATTTTTTCGAATTTATTTAAATATAAAAATACCCAAAAAAATCAAAAAATACCATCCGTGGTCAGAAAAATGCACAAAAATAGTCAATAATTTTATTTTAATTCCCTTTTCAAGTTGGTCTTATTAAATCTCGAAAATTCGACTTGGGTAACTATGTTCCTTCACAAACATAAACCCAAATCGAGCCTAAAAATTACCTTTTGAGTCCTCTAATTTCCAATTTCCACTTTTCATAAGCCATGACATTATAATCTAGAGCCTTGAAGCACTATTGGGTCAATTAAGCCTTCAATTTGTTCAATTGTGACAAAAATGACCTAATTGCGCAAATTTCTTTGCAATTTAGTCCACCGTTTCACAAATCTTAAAATTAAATTCTCTCCGGAGACACTCATGAAAATCAAACACCTCTACCCTATAGTTTTCATCATGCCGAATCCATTGGTGGCCTCAATTTGGACTGATTTGGTCGTTTGAACCCTCGATTAAGCAAAAATTATTTTCGGATCCTAAGCATAATTCGGGGTTTTTGCCAAATTCCAATTCAATTATTCACGAAAACACTCATTTTAGGTGGAAAACATGCCGAGGAGTCCGATTTTGGGATCAATTTCATGAAAAACGGTCAATTATGGGGTCAATTAGGCGGAAATTGACAACCGAATCGGTCGGGTCGGACCCGACCGGACCTGACCAAACCGGGTCTGCAACACAGCAGACCAAGTCTGCCCTCCCTCACGTACAGGAAGCCAAAAAAAAAAAAAACAGAGCATTGGCAGGAAGGACAGGGCGACGAACGGCCGACCAAGGCTGGAGGATGGCAATCCTTTTTGCAGACATGAGGTGGTGTGTGATCGTCCTCGGCGTCCGGACGGCCCTCGGCTATAAGGTCGGAGAGAGAGAAGAGAGAGAGAGGATTTTCACGGTTTTGAAAAAAATTGAGGGAGAGAGAGATCCGAACGGGAGGAAGAACCGAGAGAGAGAGGGAGTAACCGAGCGTCGTCGAGGATTACCCAAGCCTTAGGGGACCCGAAGTACCGACGTCGAAGCTCCTAGGCCGCCGGCGAACCGAAGCAAGGTCGATACACCCCTGTTTTTGTACTCTATTTTTTTACTTACTGTGAGTTTTGGTCCGGGGCGGCCTCCGACAAGATCGAAACGAACCGACCATATGCCGACGTTGGTTTAGGTCTCTACAATCATGTTTAGGTGTTAGTTCGCTTCGGTTTGGCCTGGGTCCCTCCGTTTCCCGTTCAAATGTCGATTTTTTCAATGCGAGCCAACTGTTCGATAAAATGCCCGCCGGAAGTTTAGATATATAATAGCCACGGCCGAGTCTCATTTGAGCATATTTCGTCGTGTTATTGTCCTCAACATGTTCTAGAACCGATTATAAGCCATTGTATGTTTTTGTTTTGCATCGAACGACGCCGAAAACGGTGGTTGGAACTCCCCGGGTCCTAACCCAAGCCGAGAGCTCGGTCCGGCGAAGACGGAGGTCACCGACCCCTAGGCGACCTCAGGTAAGCTTCTAAACCTTGGGGGGACACTCTGTGAACGACCGAGATCAAGTTTGGAACGAAAACTTTTTTCCGGAAAACACCTCGCCGGAACCGGATCTGTGGGCGTTCGTTTAGCCGGTTTCCGGCGCGTTTTTGGCTGAGAATGTTCATGTATGTTGATGTGGGTTGCTTAAGGAGTCGAATGCCATGAAAACGAGCGCAAATTATGAAGGTTTGGGCCCGGTCGCGATTTTCTGCCGCAGATTCCGGCGAACTCGCCGGAAAAATCACTGTTCCGGCGAGTCGCCGGTCATCCTCTCCGGCGACAGGGGGCTGAACAGTCAATGTTTGACCGGTCAGCGCTGACGTAGCGCGCCAGGTAGGCGGCCACGTCGGCGGGAGCGGCGTCCAACAAGAAGAAAAAACCCTAGATCGGACGGTGGGCGAGGTGCCACGTGTCGCGATCTAGGAATTTTCAAAAATAAATAAATGATTTTTATAATGATAAATGGTATTTTTGAAAATTCAAAAAAAAATGACAAAAAAAAAATCCTAGATCGGACGGTCGTGGGTGTGCCACGTGTCGCGATCTGATGTTTTCAAGAAACCCTAGATCGGACGGTTATGGGTGTGCCATGTGTCGCGATCTGGCAATTTTTAAATCAAATGGATCTGGCGGGTAGGATAGTGCCACGTGGCAACAGGGGGACCGTCCGATTGGTTTTAATTTTCAGAAATTCGGATAAATTAGAAAATGGTTTTAAAATTAAAAAAAAATAGAAAAATTCCAAATAAAAAAATAAAAAACGACGTCGTTTAGACCGGATTTCGACCCATACGGTCGGGCCGGGCGCCCGAGAGGCGCAGGCCGGGTTCGACCTGGTCCGGAAAATGTTTTTAATAAAAAAATTCAAAAAAATTTATAAAAAATTCGAAAATTCAATAAAAAAAATCAAAGAAATTCAGAAAAATCCCAAAAAAAATTCCAGAAAATAGGAAATGGTCACAATCAACTGGCCATGACCTATTTTGGGTCTTTTGAACCCCTAATCTTTCCAAAATGACGATTTTGCCCTTTAGGCAAATCGTCTCCCAAAAATTGAAGAAATCAGAAATATCCCAAAAAAATTCCAGAAAATAGGAAATGGTCACAATCAACTGGCAATGACCTATTTTGGGTCTTTCGAACCCCTAATCTTTCCAAAATGACGATTTTGCCCTTTAGGCGAAACGTCTCCCAAAAATTGAAGAAATTTTGAAAATTCCCGAAAAATTCCATAAAATAGGAAATGGCCACAATCAACTGGCCATAACCTATTTTGGGTCTTTCGAACCCCAATATTTCCAAAATGACGATTTTGCCCTTTTGGCAAATCGTTTCCCCAAAAATTCCAGAAAATTTCAAAAAAATTCAGAAAATAGGAAATGGCCACAATCAACTGGCCATGACCTATTTTGGATCTTTTGAACCCCAATATTTCCAAAATGACGATTTTTCCCTTTTGGCAAATCGTCCCCCAAAAATTCCAAAAAATAATTTAGAAAAATTCCAGAAAATAGGAAATAGCCACAATCAACTGGCCATGCCCTATTTTGGGTCTTCCGAAGCCCGATCCCTTAAAAAAATGACGATTTTTCCCTTTCGGCAAACCGTCTTCCAAAAAAATTGAAGAAATTCTAAAATTCCCAAAAAAATTCCAAAAAATAGGAAATGTCCACGATCAACTGGCCATGACTTATTTTGGGTCTTTCGAACCCCAATCCCTTAAAAAATGATGTTTTTGCCCTTTAGGCAAATCGTCTCCCAAAAATTGATGAAAAATCCAAAAAAAATCCAGAAAATGGGAAATGACCACAACCAACTGGTCAAGACCTATATTTGTCCTTTCGAATCCCGATTTTTTCAAAAATGACGATTTTTCCCTTTAGGCAAATCGTTTCTCGAGAAATCCCGAAAAATTCAAGAAAAATCTCCAAAATAGGAAATGACCACGATCAACTGGCCATGACCTATTTTGTTTAGTTCGACACTCAAACCTCCCAAAAAATTGACGATTTCGCCCTTCGAGCAAATCGTCCCCAAATCTTCCCAGTCTACCCTTGGTCCTAAATTACACATTCCCTAAGCCCTTAAGGCTATATTAGGAAGCCATTGATTTGAATTGATGTGCATTGACGTGGTTCATTTATGCACTTGATTGCGCTTTCCTTATATTGATTGTGATTTGATAGGACTAGTCTTCCAATCTGCATGAAACCCCTGAACCAGACTTACCTCACCCAAAATTGCGCCTGCTTGAAATCTTAGTTAGGAAAATCACTCGCGTTAGGTACCGAAAGGGCGTTGGTAATGACACCAACGTAACCAAGTCCCCGAACCCAAAATCTCTGGTTTCGCAGAACTAATCGATCTCTCCCAATCGATTAGTGAGGTTTTTGGTCCACCTTCCAAGAAGGACCAGTGGCGACTCCAAATGCATGCACATATAGCACATGCCACCACGACCACACCAAGGTCGAATGTGATCGACTCTTATCGTCGAAAAACTCGCGTAAATTTACTCCCGTCGCGATTTGGTATGGGTCTGGGATGG
Organism: Rhodomyrtus psidioides; assembly: GCA_021437785.1. Classification (NCBI taxonomy): domain Eukaryota; kingdom Viridiplantae; phylum Streptophyta; class Magnoliopsida; order Myrtales; family Myrtaceae; genus Rhodomyrtus; species Rhodomyrtus psidioides. The sequence goes on along the minus strand of JAILYB010000059.1, from coordinate 2,471,734 downwards.
CCCGCGTCGAAAAGGCCCGCGATCTACATTTCAGAGTGGGGGCCCAATCGACAATCCATTAGCCCGAAAACGGGTCGCGACAGACTAACGACTCCACTGGGGACTAACATTAGAACCTATGGTTCTAGCCCTCAAGTGGACTTAGGCCGTAATTAAAACGTTGAGTGATTTTCTCTAACCCTGCAGGCGCTCTCGAGGGTGAGGTAAACCCACTTACGATAAGTGTTATATGTTTTTGCAGATTGGAGTGATAAGGGGAGTAGTCTGTGATTAACATTATTTTATGCAGGTTGGGCGTAGGAATGTATGATTGTGTAGATGTTTCATATTGAAGTGATGATTGTTAAATAAGATGTATGTTTATCGCTTTAGCACGACACCGATGACACACACAACTGTGCCTAAAACCTCGGGCTTCCTCTTTAGGAACCAATAGAAGGAATCGAAAATGGAATCTCCATGAGGAAAAGCATGGGGTAATCCACTTTTCGAATTCCGCTCACTTCGAACTATGGATCGAGTCCCAATGCAACGATAGTTGTGCAATGGAATCTACCATTTCTAGAACTAGAGGTGGGAGCCTTTAAGCCTTAGGTACCTCCCCCTTTAGGCGTCGAAAACTTCACAAGTCTACATGTGCATGATCTATGTGTTTGGCATGTCTTCTCCCCTCGAGCGGTTTGTAAGTTTCGTTCCTCTTCGAAATTTTCAATTAAAGCGCAATTTCTTTCAAAAGCAGATGGTGATTAACATAAATGCCTCTCGATAGGATTTAGAGAATGGTCCACCCGAGATCAAAATCGCACACTTTCCACAAGCGATAATCAACATGTGGGAGCGACTTCCACCCGTCCACAAGAGCTACGTGGAGAAGAAGATAGGCTATCTTACATCGTTGATACACTTGGAGGCGAGAATCACCATGGTTAAGGCGTTGTCACATTTCTGGAGTCCCGAGTCCTTTTCCTTTGTGATAGGCCAAGGCGAGCTCACCCCGACCCTCGTGGAGTACGATGCCATGATAGGCCCCGTTGGAACCTTCGGTTTAGCCACCCCTCCGATCTATGTCGATTCAGTATCACTTCTTAGCCAATTCTTGAAAGTCAATTCCACTCTCATCAAAAACATCCTCAAGGGAAACACCAACGCTATCCCTATAACATTCCTTGATGAACTCTCTTCAGGTTTGCCCGTAGAGTCTGGAACCCAAATTCCTAGGGTCTTTATCTTAGCTTTCTTTGGATTCGTTATATTTCCATATACAAACAAGAGCATGACCAATAGTCCATATCGTGCTCCAAGTGTGTAGTGGTAAGAAGTTCTCTCACTTAATTCTGTGCAAAACGTTCATCTCTCTTTCGAAATTCAAGAAGTCGAGTAAGGGTACTTTTAGAGCTCCTATAGGTCTCCTTCAAGTTTGGTTGATATCTCACATTAGGGAATTCGCCACTGACATGCAAATTTCACAAATTAGCCTTTCCTCTCACCCCTTACTCCGTTTCTTTGAAAAGAACAAACTTTTTCCTTGTTGGGCGTTCTCTAGGTGGCTCAACTATCTCAAAGCTCTCGTCCCCATCCGTATTCAATGGTATGCCAAATAGCTTGTGTCTCCTAACCCTTGCCTAGCCGACGGGTTCGACAACGTCATTCCTTTGATGGGATTGACGGGAATTACAGCATACTACCCTCTTAGGGTAATCCGTCAATTCCGTGCCATCCAGCAAATCCCTCCCCCTCTCGAATCCAATCCTCTCGCATTGGACTATCACAAAGAGGTCACTGAAGGACGAAGGGCTCAGCTGGACAAGATGATCGCCGATATAATTCACACTTGGTGTGACTATCGTACCACATTCGTTACCATGGTGGATAGATCCGAGCTTGAAGGGAATATGAAGGAGCACCATGCATCTGAGGCTTACATATGTCTCACCTTGCCAACCCTGCCTAAAGTGGTCGTTTCCACATTGCTTGCCAAGTTGACTCTTCAAGATGTTTTGACTGAGAAGGCCGCGCAGGAAAGAGATGAAGCACTCCGTCGAGTCGAATCCTTAGCTCGCCAGAACAAACGCCTTCGTCTTGAAATTGTACCAATCGAGGATTAGACGCATATTCCATTTGAGCATTTTCTAATTGTATGAGCTGTTAAGTAGAGGTTCCTCATTCTCCCTATCTCTTTAGAATGATGTATAGGAATCTATTTCCCCGATGTAACTTCTGAACCTTGTTGAAGCTTATAAGATGCTAATGGAATATGCAAGTGGCATTTTGAGTATTCACTATCTGCTCCCCTTTAATTCTATAATTTCTTCTGAAGGAATCTCGCTGAGGGCATTATCCGTCCATTTGTTTGGATAGAACGGATGTCACTCGTTGCGGTTTCGTCAAAGGAAAATTTAAAATTAAAGAGGGTTTTATAGTCCCAACTCCTTTTCACCATATGCTAATTCGTCTTTCCACCTGCAAATCAGGTGATTCTCAATCACGAGGACTAGAGCTCAGGCTCGCCTATAAGCCCGCATGGAGCACGAGCAGGTTGGTTCATGTCTGGAAAACCTGAAAACACGAATGGATCGAATGACTGAAATGATAACGGAGATGATGACCGAAATGAAGGCTGTGCGGGTCACGGCTAATGATAGGCCCGCTCCGCCCCTTGATCTCAACCAAGCTGCTAACCCTCAAATGCCCACTACTTCTGACGTTGGCGAGACGGCCACCGGGGCAAATCCGACTATTAATCCCGAAGTTCCCCCGAGAGCATCGCCCGCTGTTATCGATCTGGAAGAGAGCCAAAGGGAGAGGCCCACCAAAGTTGACAAAGGGGTCAAAATGATAGCTAAAATAGAGGAGTGTTTAACCAGTCAGGGATTTGAATTGTCCAAATATGATAAGATCACACCCTTTGCGAAGATTGAGGTCCCGGCGGACTACAAGGAACCAGATTTTTTCAGAAAATATAATGGGACAGGCTGTCCCAAAACTCACCTAAAGTATTATCTGTATAAGATGGCCAAATATTCAGACCATGTACCACTTCTCATCAACACTTTCCAAGAGAGCCTGGCTGGGGCCGCTTTGTCTTGGTACGTGGAGCTTGATATTCAGAAGTACGATGACTGGGAGGAGTTTGCGGGGGAATTCTTGCGTCAATATAAATTTAACACGATGACTGTCCCCACGAGGGAGGACCTGCTTCGAACCGCCAAGGGAAGAAACGAAAGCGTTCGCTTGTATGCACAAAGATGGAGAGCATGGCCACCCAAGTCAAACCCTCGATCCCCAAGGAGGAGTTAGTAGATATTTTTTTAAATGCATTACCTTACGATTACTTCGAGAAACTAAACACCTTTGGGTGTCAGACCTTCGCGCACTTGATCAAAGTAGTAGAGAGGCACGAATGGGCCGTGCGAGAAAGGCATGCACCAGAAGCAGCCCCTAAACGACAGTTTTCGATAAAGAAAGAGCACGAACTAAGTTCTGAAGTATCTTTTGTCTCCAACCCTCTGAAGTCAAGAAAGTTCGAAGACTCGACCTCAACCCAAGGAAACACTTCTTGGGCAAATCAAAGGAATCCTGAGCCTAAGAGGAGGGGGCCTCCCTCATTTACACCGCTTCCAGTTTTAATGTCAAAGTTACTCCCCAAACTTCTTGAGGCGAGATTACTGACCAAGAAACCGCCAAGGGCGAGGCCACCTAGGTTCCCCGGATTCGATGAAAATTAGGCGTGTGTATACCACATGGGTGAGAAGGGGCATAACGTAGATAATTGTCGGGCCCTGCAGTACGACGTACAGGCTCTCATCGACAATAACCTGCTGGAGTTTGACGAGGTAAGTCCCAATATTCAGCAGAATCCCCTACCTAAACACACCGCCAACGCCGTATTTGACGTCAACTTAAAGGGTGATTTAGAGTTTCTGGTTAATGTGCCCAGGATGGAGGCAGTACTAGCCGTAGCTTCACAATATCTAGGACAGGACGAAGTCACAAAGGACAAAAAAAGGGCTTGTTTAACTAAGCTGGCCGACATGGGTGTTATCGCCGAGACCGGCAGTCACTACTTCTCAAGATATTATGCAAGGATTAACCTGGATTCAAACCAATTCTCGCTGAAAGCCACAAGAGGGAAAATCTGGGACGTTCCTACAGGGTATTTATTGAACGTGGATGGCATCGAAGAGGTGAAAGATCTGGATGAATATGAACAAAACTTAGAGAAGGCCCGCCAGGGTGATAGGAGGTTTGTACGGGAAGCTCTCCAGAGATGGGAAATAATTGATAATTTGGGGCAAGACAGCGGGGGCTATAATTTCAAGGTGTCGTATTCTGTTCCTCCGGATTTCTTTGACGGCCCCAAAGAAGTGATTCTTGATGGTTGGGGAGGCATGGATGACCCCCAAGGACCGAAAAAAGCTAAACAAATCAATGAGGCAAGCCCCATGCAGATTCCGAGAACAGGAGACGACAAGTGGATGCTAACACGACTAGCCGGCCTGGAGGCCCGCATGGTCGGGCTAGTAGATATGTTGACTGATCTGACCGAACGAATGATGGACGATGGGCCCGAAAAGAACGACCTCTTGCTAATGGAGCATCGAAGAGTATTAGATGAACAGAATCGCAAAATCGCCGATTTAGAGAACTGGTGTCGAGATCTGACCGACGGCCTGACCAAAATAAAAGTCTCGATGGACCCTTCTCTCCCATGGGTCAAGACTCCATCAACAAGGCAAGTTGATGATGTTATTTTCTGTCAAACATACAGCGGAAAGGAGTGTCTGAGAAAACATGTCTTATTCTACCTGAAGGCGGTTTTCGGTCTCTCCAAAGATGAAGAGGCGCTTATTCAGAACTTTGGGCTCAGCTTAGATGGCCCAGCCCTGACCTGGTTTCGAACACTCGATCACCGCCAGTCAATCACTTGGGATAAGTTCATGACCGAATTTCTAGAGAGGTACGACATCGACCAAACGTTCATTTTCAGTAGTGAAGACCTAATTTTCATAAAAAAGGAGGAAGATGAAGACTTTAAATCCTACGCGCGTAGATGGAGGAGGCTCGCTGCAAAAGTATACCCCCCGTTAACAGAGGGAGTTGGTGGAGTGCTTCACGAAGGCCATGCCCCATGAGGCCGCGATATCTGTATGTTCCTACAATCATCAATCTTTCGCTCATTTGGTAAGCGATTTAGAAAGGATGGAGTGGGCCTGGCAGCAGGATCAAACTCGAGGCTCAAAGATGAAGAGAACGGAAAATGCAGTCCAATTCTTGAGGAGAATGAACAAGGAGTTTCGACCCTCCAAATCTGGATCCACTTCTACGTGTCCACCCAGCCCGAAGGAGGGATACAATTCAGAGGAATTATATTTGAATGGGTCTATTTGCATGGTAGAAGGAATGACCCCGCTCGTAATCAACCTTGCTGAGTTTGATGTTGCACGTGAGAGGGATGGTGAAGTCGAAACTGGAGCAGTGGAGTGTCGCGACCCTCTCGAGGTTGCATGTGGGCTCTCGAGGGCTAATGGGCCGTCCAGTCTGGTCGGACGCGAGCCTCTCCCAAGGCCCGTTACCCAAATCGCAACGGAGGTATGCGTAGTCGACCTTCAGTGTGGTCTGGTGGCATGTGCTAAGTGTGCATGCCATGGAGTCGCCACCAATCATTTTTTGGAGGGTATGATTGGACCACCCTATTGAATAGTCGGGAGTTTCTATTCAATTCTGCGATAACCAGAGAAATGGGTTCGGGGACTTAGTTACGTCAACTGTCAGAGTTGACGCCCTTTCGGTACCTAAGTTGACTGAATTTTCTTACCTAAGATTTCATGCAGATGAGTGGAGTACGAATCCTAAATCTAGGAATTCATGCAAATAGGAATGACTATCCTAGCAATCACAATCAATAATAAAATGCGCAAATCAATGAATCCAAACATGTAAAATAATCACATCAAATCAACATGACACTCCTAATAAGGCTCTATTAGCCTAAATAAGTATCAATCAAGCTTAGGAATGATTTAGACATGATTTTACCCATCAGGGGTAAAGTCGTAATTTTGAGACAAAAGGGACGATTTGCCTAAAAAGGGAAAAATCGTCATTTCGGAATGAATCCGGAGTAAAACAATGTCAAAAATAGGTTTGGTCACTCAATTGACCCATTTCCTATTTTTTTTTTTTTTGCAATTTTCATGATTTTCTGGAATTTTAGAAACCGATTTACCATTCAAAGGGGTAAAATCGTCATTTTCTAAAAATGGGAATGAAATGTGGAAATCTTAGACATAAGGTTTAGCCACCTATCTGGCCCATCACCAAATTCTAAGCAATTTCCACAATTCATCGGAATATCAAAGACGATTTACCCTTTGAGGGGTAAAATCGCCATTTTGGATTAAATGAGAGAAAATCCAAAAAATGGAAACAAATCAATTTTTTTGTCATTTTCAGCCTTCAAAAATTTTTAGAATTTTTTTTAGGAATTTTCTGCAATTTTTCTCAATTTTGTTTTTGAATTTTTCCTTAATAATTCATTTTTTTGGAAATTTTTTTTTATTCTGAAAATCACCTAATCACGACACGTGGCTCATCTGCAGACGTCCGATCTAGCATTTTTTTTGTTTTTGTTTTTATAGGACGCAACACAATGCAAAAAATAAAGAAGATATTAAGTCATTATACAACATAAACATAAGCAAAGGAGATGGGATCCGGTGAATTTTACGACGTCGGAGTCCGTCGGTGCTCGTGCAACAATGTGCGGGGGGTATAAACCACCAGCAGGAGGCTCGGCCTTCCGATTCTGGGGTAGCACAATATAATTTACAGAAAATAAATAAATAAAACACCTTGGACGCCAATAGGAGGCTTAGCCTTCCGATTCTGGGTCTTTTATGCGAAATATAGAAATGCTATGACATAAAGTAAATACACAACAAATATTTAGACACCAACAGGAGGCTCGGCCTTCCGATTCTGGGTCTTTTATGCGAAATATAGAAATGCTATGACATAAAGTAAATACACAGCAAATATCTAGACACCAACAGGAGGCTCGGCCTTCCGATTCTGGGTCTTTTATGCGAAATATAGAAATGCTATGACATAAAGTAAATACACAGCAAATATTTAGACACCAACAGGAGGCTCGGCCTTCCGATTCTGGGTCTTTTATGCGAAATATAGAAATGCTATGACATAAAGTAAATACACAGCAAATATTTAGACACCAACAGGAGGCTCGGCCTTCTGATTCTGGGTCTAATAGGTAAAATGTAAGGAGTGAGAGGTGGTCTTACCAAGATTGAACCCAAAACAAGCTCGGAAATCCAATTTGGCCCTCGCGGACTCAAGTCTGATCAGTCTGACCTTTGCTCCTTCAAACAGCTCTACGGGACAAATGACTCGGCCAAATTGGACTCACGATATGTCATTAGAACGGCAAGAGAATAAGCTTTCTAACAGTATATGGCTCGTTCCCATACGGTTCATAACGAAAGAGTTATGGCCGAAAAACCGGACGGTTTTCAATCGCCCAATGACCAGAATCTGTCCCAGAAAACTCCTTCAATTCAACCATTAAAACCCATCCAAAACTCAACTAGACTACAATCTCAGCTTGCTAGATTCCTAATTTAGGTGCTAGAGACATCTTATCGAATATTGGAAGCAAGGCAAGCCCTTGAATCACTCACAATGTTCACGGCACCACCTTGACAGAACCGGTTCAGATTTTTCGAACAAAACAATAAGGGATCAGCCCTTAAATCCAAATATAATCCATCTTCAAACCATAAAACACAATAATATATGTCTTAACAAGGAGTGAGAGGTGGTCTTACCAAGATTGAACCCAAAACAAACCCGAAAATCCAATTTGGCACCCGCGGACTCAAGTCTGATCAGTCTGACCTTTGCTCCTTCAAACAGCTCTACGGGACAAACGGCTGGTCCAAATTGGGCTCACGATATGTCATTAGAACGGCAAGAGAATAAGCTTTCCAATGGTATATGGCTCGTTCGCATACGATGTCTGACGAAATAGTTATGGCCGAAAAACCGGACGGTTTTTTATCTGGGCGGCGAGCTGAGCGAGAGGAAAAAACGAAAATGAAAGAGAGAGAGTTGAGGGAGAAGAAGAGTCGGGAGATGATGAGGGGGAGGAGATAAATAGGCAGCGGGAAGGAGAGAGGGAGTGGGGAGAGAGAGAGAGAGAGAGAGAAAGAAAAAAAAAATATAATAATAATAAAATAATAAAATAAAAAAAGTAAAAATAAAATAAAATAACAAAAAGAGAAGACAAAATCATTAGTCCCCTTTTCCTTTTAAATGATGATGTTTCCCTCCTTTTCCTTTTAATCATTACTAATATTTTTGTCAAATTCAATTTTATGGTGATCAGAGAACACCTGAAATCAAACCTGAATTTTACTATTTATGAGGTTAGAAAATAGATAAAATAAAAATAAAAATACCGACTATTTTTATATATCTTTGTGACCTCAAATATTATTTTTCTTGATTTTCTTGATTTTCTTTTTCTTTTTTTTCTTTTTTTTGTATTTTTCGAAAATATATATAAAAAAATGAAAATTATGAAAATTATTTTTTTGGTCAAAATGGTTCATTTAGCTTGGCTAAGGTCACCAAAATTGATTTTTCAATTTTTTCAACTTTTTATGGATTTTCTATGAATTTTCAAAATAAAAAAAAAAAAAAAAAAAAAAAAAAGTTGATCAAAATTTAGGTGTCAACAGCTGCCCCTCTTTGAGAGGAATCTCGTTAGAGGTTTCTCTCAAAGATAAGGTGACACCTGAGTCCTGATCGACTCGACTTGGGAAACTAAAGGAAAAGGAGTCATGACATCCAATTTTCATGCTTGTCCATGTATGCTCTTTCTTGAAGGGGGAAACATTCATTTGACATGAGAGAGTGAGATAATAGAGAGACATACCTGCCACTTACCTGTTCGATGTTTGTACGATTTTCGCGGTGTTTGATGGATTCAAGAGAATTTCTAGGAACTCGTTACTAGAGTATCCTAGAGAGGTTAAGCCCTGACCCGTATGGTAGGTCAAACCATAATGGGATTCCTAACTGATAGGAATCTAAGGAAGACGCGTCCCATTTGAGATTTGCCAATGATTTTGATCCGTATGGTGGATTGGACCATTGAGTTGACCATTTAAGTGATTTTCACTATTGGATTGACCCTTCAGGCGGTTTCTACCTTTGATTGACCCTTCAGGCGGTTTCTACCATTATTTTGACCCTTCAGGCGGTTTCTACCTTTGGTTTGACCCTTCAGGCGGTTTCTACCTTTAGTCGACCCTTCAGGCGGTTTCTACCTTTGTTTGACCCTTCAGGCGGTATCTACCTTGAATTGACCCTTCAGGCGGTTTCTACCATTGTTTGACCCTTTAGGCGGTTTCTACCTTTGTTTTGACCCTTTAGGCGGTATCTACCTTTGATTTGACCCTTCAGGCGGTATCTACCTTAAGTTGACCCTTCAGGCGGTTTCTACCTTTAGTTGACCCTTCAGGCGGTATCTACCTTGAATCGACCCTTCAGGCGGTTTCTACCTTGTGTTGACCCTTCAGGCGGTATCTACCTTGGTTTTGCTTTGAAAAGGGGTCTCATGACGAGGGTTCTCCACGTCCAATGAGACTGTTTCTTTTAAAAGGGTTTTTCTTCCCCTTTTTTTTAGAGATCCCGAAGTTTGTCGGGAATTCAGTTTTGAAGCAGTGAAAGATTTTATTTTGACAAAGCTTCACTTGAGTTTGCTGAGCCGACATTCTGAGAGCTGGGTTCTCCAGGTATCCTGCAGATAGTTCAAACCTGAAAGATTTTTCTTCACCAAGAAAATGTTAATAATCTTTGGGAAGACAATAATTGTCCAATTGACAAAATTTTATGACTTAAGTTTTAGTCATGAAATGTGCATTTTGATGCTGGAGGTTATCCAAAGCATTCTTACAACATGCAAATGTGATCACAAATTCCTTGCATGGAAAATTCGGATCAACAGTTTGAAAATTCCAAAAAGAGTTTGTTCAAAACATCAATTGGAATATTTCTCGACAAGGAGGCCATCTCATCTGTTTTGAGGTAATGATTTTTATAGGGGATGTACTCAATTCCCTACTGACCTGTGCCTAGGTTTTAGGCTCATTCGCAGCGCATACATTTTGATCGGTCGGGAGGTCTTCCACGGGACCGTAATGTTGGGCTTGGATATTGGTTTTCAAAGGGGGGACTCACTTTTGAGTCGGGGCCATTGAATGAAAGTCTTCACCATATGCTCCGGGTTTACAAGTCAAGAACCCTGCAAAATGAGAAAGAAATAGTCTTGCTCGTACTTCTTCGAGCTAAGCAATATGTTAACCCAAGTGTCTTAGTCAGAGAAGACTGTTTCAGGGTTGGGACATTGGTAGGATTGGGGACCGAAAAAGGCTTGTTTTTGGCCCAGAAATTACGAAGGGTTTGACATTGGTGATCATTGCAAATTTATCACCTGTCTTTTCCATTCTACATCTTCAATTTTTGAGGCGTGCAACCGCTTTTGAGGTGTGCACAAACTCTTTAGAGAGCGTCTCTTGTTGCGTTCAGAGAGCGACTCTCTCTATGTCTTTGTTCTGCGCTTGGCACCATTTGGGGAGCAGCCCTTTTGGATTTGGCTCCTTCAGGGATTTCTTCTTTTCCCATCCGGCTTCATTGTGGATCAATCAAACAACTTACACGAGCATCGGCCCTGCTTTTACCAGGCACTTTGCTTTTTCTTGATGCCGGGGATTTTTATCTTTTGTCGAAATCCCGCCTTTTCTTTTCCTTTGGAACTACGATGTTCAGAAAATTGTGCTAGATATACACCTTGAATCATAGCATACTTGAACGCCGATATGAAATCTTTCTATAAATCCCATCTCTTGGATTCTTCCGTTCTTGGAGTGATGCAGTTTCCATCTTGAAACATGCCATGATCACCAACATGGGTTTATGAAATGAATTTGCAGGCTCAACTTGGCTGTGCAAAGGATATGGTGTGTGGGATAGAGAAATGAATGCTTCTCGTCATCCTATGGCACTTGGATTACCATATAAACAACACACAAAGATTAATGTTAGTCCGAGCAAGAAAATTTCTAACCATTTTCTCCTGATGCTGCTGGACTCACCTCCATTTTGCCCCGACGTGGGGTGGTTCTTGCCAGGGTTGAGAATGAAAACCGCCGTTCGAATGGGTTGGCAATGGTCACCTGTAGTGTTTGGGGATATGAAACGAATGCCTCTGTCATCCCAATCTATGTAATTGCTGCGAATAATCCCTACTTCCGTAGGTCCAGATTTTACTATCTGATCCGCTCCATTTCTCTCTTAAGTGTGTATAGGACGTGTTTGGATTAGGCTTTGCCTCTCGTCTTTTGAGAAAACGTCCTTTTGAAAGTTTTGAACTTTTGATTGGAAAAAATCTCTTTCATTTTCTCCAAAAATTTTACCCGTCAAGGGGATTTTACGATGCACCATGCATGTTCTTATCCATGTTCAGACAACCTCCTGTCTTAAAACATGAATGCCAATGAGGTTTGAATTCTATGTCTTTTTTAGACATTAGATTCTGAAGGCTTTTCTTTTTTATTTAACATTTTCAATGGATTGGGGAAAGGGATACTTACCTGTCTCCCGCGGCTGGAGATCCCTGAAAATGCAGAGAAAACATGTTATTGTACGTTCACGAATTTTTCAAAAATTTAGAACGATACATCCTACCCTCGGTCGTGTATTCCAACGGGTAATTCATGGGGTGTAAAAACCTGTTTCACCTTGATGGAGATCCCCTGTCAAAGACAGGAATTAGTTGTCAGTTTGCGTTCCAAAATTCAAGGCAAATTGGAACGATACAGCCTTGTTCTTGCTTTGTGTTTCCATTTGAACACAAACTCGCGGCTTGCAGGATTTGGCCCTCTATCTTGTGGTCTTGATCCCTCCGTTTGGTTGGCGATGAATCATTCTCAAGGATTTGCCCCAGAGGAGATCCATTTGTGTTTTTGGGCGCATTCCAGAGCCATTCTTCAAGGTTCCTTTTATTCAAGGAAAAAAGAAAATTTTTATCAAAATGCATGTCAAAGCATGGGACGTAGGAGCGATACTTTTTACCCTCCACTAGGTCTTATAATCAAAGACCATTTCTTGGAGTGCTGACTCCCAAGGTCAATAGCTTTATTCGCCTCCTCGTTGGCGAGTTCTTTTCTTTTGAGGCTTTCGGTGCCAACGACTCCCTGTTAAATGAGTAAAAACTCATGTTAGGCATGTGGTCTTCGAAGACCAAAATGGAACGATACAAGGTTACCGTTCACCCATATTCGTATCTTGGGTTTAATTCTGATGCGGACGACTCTACAGTTGCGTCCATTGATTTTGCCAGAGAAGAAACGTTATTCTTTGTCCGGCGCACAAATGATCCGTTTGCCCCAGTTGGGCGTGATTTGTCGTAGCTAGGTGACGCTTGCCCCAACTAACTCCCTTTTGCATTTTGTTGCATTGACGCATTCAGGCTATTTGACATCCGCAAAAATGGGTTTACTCATGATTGAGTACTTCAACAACCTGCGCGATGAAAGGAGTGAAAGAGTCAATCACCGCGTAAGGAGCTTTAATTGAAACGATTACGGATTTACTATCCCCGCTCTGGTCACTTCTGGCATCCAAGATGCTGGAAATTTTTCAATGGGCCCGTTCATTCTCGTCATCACCTGCAAGAATGAGGAACCATATCAACTCGTGAACCAGTCAATCCGATTTGGAACGGATACAACTTTTTCGATTTAGGGAGAGCCAATCCTAATTAGGTTGCTCCCTCTTCATAATTTGATTCAATTTGTCATTGCAATCACAATGGGTGACATCTGCTGAAGGCACATTTCTTTTCGTCTTATAGGGAAAATAAATTTTCCTTCGTTTGTCTTTGACCATCCTATCCTGTAGACAAAAGACATAAAGGTCCCCGTCAGGTATAATATTCGAAGGGCTTATTGGAACGATTACAGTTTCACCATCGTTCCATGATCATCTTGCATGTGATCGGATGAGGACATTTTTGACAAATGTATGCCATGTAAAACATGTCCCTCGTGTCTATCCACAAATGGATTTTCCTTCTGTACCTGTTTTTCACCTGAGAGGAAAAGATAGGAAATATTATGCCGGTATCTGATTGAAAATCAATTAGGAACGACACGTCTTTACACTTGACCCGGCTGCCCCGGTCAAAAGGCATTTGCCCTCATCAGTTGACTCTCCAGGGTGGTCCAGCGCTTTTCCATGCCATCCTGGTTCGTTTAAACTCGCGACTGATTCTTCACACAAGTCTTTGGATTTTGATTCATAAGCGGCGCTGAATGACCTTTTGGTTTCGAGGTGTACCAATCATTCACATACATGTGCATGAGACCAGTGAGGTTTGACTTCTAAGAATCAAAATAGGGTTTGGAACCTAAGGCCAAGGCTCCCACTTCGAGTTCTAGAAAGGGTAGATTCCATTGCACAACTATCGTTGCATTGGGACCCAATCCATAGTTCGAAATGAGCAGAATTAAAAATGGATTACCCCGTGTTTTTCCTCACGGAGATTCCATTTTCAATTCCTTCTATTATTTTCCTAAAGAGGGCGCCCGAGGTTTTAGGCGCGGCTGTGTGTGTTCATTGTGTCGTGCTAAAGCAATAAACATGCATTTCATTTAGCAAACACCGCTTCAATATAAACATCCACACAATCATACATCCTAAACTCCTACCTGCATAAGACAGAGTTAATGAACACTTCACCCCTTATTTCTCCAATCTGCAAAAACATTTAACACCTCAAGGGTTAAAGTACGTACCTCAACTTGAAGAGCATCTGCATAAAACATGTCAGAAAAATCAATCAACTTTTTAATCGGCTCAAGTTCTCTAAGTCCCCAGTGGAGTCGCCAGTCTGTCGCGACCCTCTCGAGGTTGCATGTGGGCTCTCGAGGGCTAATGGGCCGTCCAGTCTGGTCGGACGCGAGCCTCTCCCAAGGCCCGTTACCCAAATCGCAACGGAGGTATGCGTAGTCGACCTTCAGTGTGGTCTGGTGGCATGTGCTAAGTGTGCATGCCATGGAGTCGCCACCAATCATTTTTTGGAGGGTATGATTGGACCACCCTATTGAATAGTCGGGAGTTTCTATTCAATTCTGCGATAACCAGAGAAATGGGTTCGGGGACTTAGTTACGTCAACTGTCAGAGTTGACGCCCTTTCGGTACCTAAGTTGACTGAATTTTCTTACCTAAGATTTCATGCAGATGAGTGGAGTACGAATCCTAAATCTAGGAATTCATGCAAATAGGAATGACTATCCTAGCAATCACAATCAATAATAAAATGCGCAAATCAATGAATCCAAACATGTAAAATAATCACATCAAATCAACATGACACTCCTAATAAGGCTCTATTAGCCTAAATAAGTATCAATCAAGCTTAGGAATGATTTAGACATGATTTTACCCATCAGGGGTAAAGTCGTAATTTTGAGACAAAAGGGACGATTTGCCTAAAAAGGGAAAAATCGTCATTTCGGAATGAATCCGGAGTAAAACAATGTCAAAAATAGGTTTGGTCACTCAATTGACCCATTTCCTATTTTTTTTTTTTTTGCAATTTTCATGATTTTCTGGAATTTTAGAAACCGATTTACCATTCAAAGGGGTAAAATCGTCATTTTCTAAAAATGGGAATGAAATGTGGAAATCTTAGACATAAGGTTTAGCCACCTATCTGGCCCATCACCAAATTCTAAGCAATTTCCACAATTCATCGGAATATCAAAGACGATTTACCCTTTGAGGGGTAAAATCGCCATTTTGGATTAAATGAGAGAAAATCCAAAAAATGGAAACAAATCAATTTTTTTGTCATTTTCAGCCTTCAAAAATTTTTAGAATTTTTTTTAGGAATTTTCTGCAATTTTTCTCAATTTTGTTTTTGAATTTTTCCTTAATAATTCATTTTTTTGGAAATTTTTTTTTATTCTGAAAATCACCTAATCACGACACGTGGCTCATCTGCAGACGTCCGATCTAGCATTTTTTTTGTTTTTGTTTTTATAGGACGCAACACAATGCAAAAAATAAAGAAGATATTAAGTCATTATACAACATAAACATAAGCAAAGGAGATGGGATCCGGTGAATTTTACGACGTCGGAGTCCGTCGGTGCTCGTGCAACAATGTGCGGGGGGTATAAACCACCAGCAGGAGGCTCGGCCTTCCGATTCTGGGGTAGCACAATATAATTTACAGAAAATAAATAAATAAAACACCTTGGACGCCAATAGGAGGCTTAGCCTTCCGATTCTGGGTCTTTTATGCGAAATATAGAAATGCTATGACATAAAGTAAATACACAACAAATATTTAGACACCAACAGGAGGCTCGGCCTTCCGATTCTGGGTCTTTTATGCGAAATATAGAAATGCTATGACATAAAGTAAATACACAGCAAATATCTAGACACCAACAGGAGGCTCGGCCTTCCGATTCTGGGTCTTTTATGCGAAATATAGAAATGCTATGACATAAAGTAAATACACAGCAAATATTTAGACACCAACAGGAGGCTCGGCCTTCCGATTCTGGGTCTTTTATGCGAAATATAGAAATGCTATGACATAAAGTAAATACACAGCAAATATTTAGACACCAACAGGAGGCTCGGCCTTCTGATTCTGGGTCTAATAGGTAAAATGTAAGGAGTGAGAGGTGGTCTTACCAAGATTGAACCCAAAACAAGCTCGGAAATCCAATTTGGCCCTCGCGGACTCAAGTCTGATCAGTCTGACCTTTGCTCCTTCAAACAGCTCTACGGGACAAATGACTCGGCCAAATTGGACTCACGATATGTCATTAGAACGGCAAGAGAATAAGCTTTCTAACAGTATATGGCTCGTTCCCATACGGTTCATAACGAAAGAGTTATGGCCGAAAAACCGGACGGTTTTCAATCGCCCAATGACCAGAATCTGTCCCAGAAAACTCCTTCAATTCAACCATTAAAACCCATCCAAAACTCAACTAGACTACAATCTCAGCTTGCTAGATTCCTAATTTAGGTGCTAGAGACATCTTATCGAATATTGGAAGCAAGGCAAGCCCTTGAATCACTCACAATGTTCACGGCACCACCTTGACAGAACCGGTTCAGATTTTTCGAACAAAACAATAAGGGATCAGCCCTTAAATCCAAATATAATCCATCTTCAAACCATAAAACACAATAATATATGTCTTAACAAGGAGTGAGAGGTGGTCTTACCAAGATTGAACCCAAAACAAACCCGAAAATCCAATTTGGCACCCGCGGACTCAAGTCTGATCAGTCTGACCTTTGCTCCTTCAAACAGCTCTACGGGACAAACGGCTGGTCCAAATTGGGCTCACGATATGTCATTAGAACGGCAAGAGAATAAGCTTTCCAATGGTATATGGCTCGTTCGCATACGATGTCTGACGAAATAGTTATGGCCGAAAAACCGGACGGTTTTTTATCTGGGCGGCGAGCTGAGCGAGAGGAAAAAACGAAAATGAAAGAGAGAGAGTTGAGGGAGAAGAAGAGTCGGGAGATGATGAGGGGGAGGAGATAAATAGGCAGCGGGAAGGAGAGAGGGAGTGGGGAGAGAGAGAGAGAGAGAGAGAAAGAAAAAAAAATATAATAATAATAAAATAATAAAATAAAAAAAGTAAAAATAAAATAAAATAACAAAAAGAGAAGACAAAATCATTAGTCCCCTTTTCCTTTTAAATGATGATGTTTCCCTCCTTTTCCTTTTAATCATTACTAATATTTTTGTCAAATTCAATTTTATGGTGATCAGAGAACACCTGAAATCAAACCTGAATTTTACTATTTATGAGGTTAGAAAATAGATAAAATAAAAATAAAAATACCGACTATTTTTATATATCTTTGTGACCTCAAATATTATTTTTCTTGATTTTCTTGATTTTCTTTTTCTTTTTTTTCTTTTTTTTGTATTTTTCGAAAATATATATAAAAAAATGAAAATTATGAAAATTATTTTTTTGGTCAAAATGGTTCATTTAGCTTGGCTAAGGTCACCAAAATTGATTTTTCAATTTTTTCAACTTTTTATGGATTTTCTATGAATTTTCAAAATAAAAATAAAAATAAAAATAAAAATAAATAAAAAAAAAAGTTGATCAAAATTTAGGTGTCAACATGGAGGAATCAAGCGGGTCCCACAAAAATGAAGTCACGAAGGACAGACCTTTAGCGGTCGCACTCCCTGTTGTAGAGGCTTATAACCCTAAAGCAGTACATTGGAATTACGACATCGGTGATGTAGATGTCATCACTCGCTCTGGAAGATGTCAGGTCCAAAAAGAGGGAGAGGCTGAAAAGAAAGGAGTAATGGAAGAGGATGCCAGACAAATTCTAGCTATCGTAAGAACTAGCGAGTTTGAGGTTATCGAGCAACTGAGGAAAATGCCCGCGCAGATCTCGCTTTTGGAACTTTTCAAGACATCAGAGAAACATCGAAGCGCCCTCTTGAAAGTGCTTAACGAGGCCCATGTGCCCGAAACGATCAACGAGGCTCAACTAGAAAACTTTGTGGGCGCAGTCCTTTTGAAAGACCAAATCTCGTTTTCGGACGAGGATTTCACGCCGGAGGGGCGAGGACATAACAATGCACTTTATATATCTGCAGTATGCCGTGGCAAACGAGTATCTCGAGTCCTCGTGGACAACGGATCGGCATTTGACATATGCCCATTGAATACGCTCAAAAGTCTGGGAGTGAGGGAAGATTCAATTAAGGCCTCGAAGTCTACTATTCGAGCGTTCGACGGGGCGAAGGGTGTAATGATTGGAGAGGTCGAAATACCTGTTACTATTGGCCCGATAGAATTCTTGATCAACTTCCAGATCATGGATATCCCTGCATCATTCGGGCTATTATTGGGGAGACCTTGGATCCATATGGCCGGAGCCGTACCGTCCAGTTTACACCAGAAGGTTCGAATGGTCGTAGATAACAAATTAATCATCGTACATTCAGAAAATGACCACTTGACGGGCCACATCGATGCTATCCCGTTGGTGGAACCATCACCTGGAAATGAGTCAAGCTTTCATGCCATGGAGAGGATGTACATTATGCATGTGCCAGATGGCGCGCCCGTGAGGACTCCAAGTTGCTCCAAGTCATCGATCATGGCGGGGAAAGTACTGAGGCGGCATGGTTTCGTCTCAGGCCTCGGCTTAGGCAAGTATTACCAAGAGATTCGCGAGCCAATCAGCCTGGCAACTTCAAAGGGCCGTCACGGACTGGGTTATATGGCAGACCCGAGCCACCGTTACAAGTCGGAAGGTTATAAGAGTCATGGCGGTCGGTTCCTGGGGTTGAACGCCTGGAAAGGCAAGGGAAAGATGTTCGAAACTCCCTTAAGTCGATTATTCAATGAAGCGTCCAAATGGCTAAAGGACGAGAGGATGGATACCATAGAGGAAGAGCCCGATTTGACCAACTCGTTTTTGGAGGATTTCGTCAATGTCATCATCGAATCGATCGACGGCGACGCTCCCGCCATTGAGTAAAGAGATTTTTATCTCTCTCTGACGCATCTAAATCCACATTAGATGCCTCGAGCTTTCACCTACGTTTTACGTTTTAATATTATTGCAAAAATAAATAAATCAAAAATCAAAAATAAAAAAGGGGGACGTGTGGGAGCCACAAATCGGTCGATGACGATCCAAATGAGAGAAAAGAAAGGGGTGCAAAAAAAAGAGACAAAAAGAAAAGAAAAACCCTGAGACCTGATTTCCCACACGTCTCCTGGTTTTCAAAGTTTTGGGAGGCGAGGATGTCCAATGATATGAGGACTAGCTCCCATCTCACATTTTTAGTTTTAATTTTTCCCAAAGAAATCTATCATGCATGGACTTTTCCTTCTATGACGACTAACCATCTCTGTGACATTTCAGGCATACCATTCCAAGCATGCATAGCAGGTTGTTAAATGACTCGGGTTTTCGAGAGGGAGCCACCCTCCAAATCGAAGAAGAAGACGAAGAGCAGAATCTGGGAGAAGTTAAGTATAGTTGGGATCGCCACGAAGAATCCAAGCCACCCACCACAGAGGATACCATTTCAGTAAACCTAGGGACCTCAGAGGACGTCAGGAAGGTGAAGATCGGTGAAAGTTTATCGTCGACAGAGGCGTTCAAGATAATTGAACTCCTCAGATAGTACCAGGATGTCTTTGCCTGGTCATATGCGGACATGCCGGGATTGGACCCCAGTATTGTGGAACATACACTACCAACCAATCCTAATATTCCGCCAAAAAAAATAGAAACTTAGGAGGACGAAACCCAAGTTGGCGAAGAAAATTGAAGAAGTAATGAAGCTCCTCAAGGTGGGGTTCATTGAAGTAATTACATATCCAGAATGGATCGCTAATATCGTCCATGTCATGAAAAAGGACGGGAGAGTTCGAGTCTGTGTGGACTATCGGGATTTAAACAGGGCTAGCCCCAAAGACGACTTCCCATTATCGCATATCGATGTCCTAGTCGATAGCACTGCCGGATTTGAGCGGTTCTCTTTTATGGACGGGTTCTCTGGCTACAATCAAATCCGCATGAGGGAGGAGGATAAAGCCAAGACATCATTCATCACACCCTAGGGCACCTTCTGTTACAAAGTCATGCCGTTCGGCCTAAAAAATGCTGGGGCAACTTATCAGAGGGCGATGGTCACACTATTCCACGATATGATGCATAATGAGATAGATGTGTACGTGGATGACATGATAGCGAAGTCCAGATATGGCGAGGATCATACCGCTGTGCTGAGAAAGCTGTTTGAACGCCTCAGGAAGTACAAGCTGAGACTAAACCCTGCCAAATGCATGTTCGGGGCAAAGTCAGGGAAGCTATTGGGATTCATGGTTAGTAGTCATGGCATCGAAGTTGACCCCACGAAAGTCCAAGCCATCCTTAAACTTAGACCCCCTTCCACAGTCAAGGAGGTAAGAAGTCTTTTGGGCAGGTTGAATTACATCGCCCGATTCATATCCCAGCTTTCGGAGGCAGCCAAGCCTCTCTTTAAACTCCTGAAGAAGAATGCCAAGATCAAGTGGGATCCAGAATGTCAGCAAGCCTTCGATGAAATTAAGGCGTACTTAGTTAATCCCCCGGTCTTGGTACCGCCAACTCCTGGCATTCCGCTGACTCTTTACCTCACGATTCATGAAGAGTCATTAGGAGCTCTACTCGCCCAAACAAACCCCGATGACGGAAAGGAACGAGCCGTTTATTACCTGAGTAAGAAGTTCACCGCATCAGAGGCGAAATACCCGACGGTTGAGAAAACCTGTGTTGCATTGGTTTGGGTGCTTCATAGGTTGAGGCAGTACACCCTCCATCATTCTATATTATTAATCTCGAAAAATGACCCAATCAAGTACCTGCCGGAGAAGCCTTCATTAGTAGGGAAGTTGGCAAAATGGCAGGTACTTCTCTCGGAGTTTGATGTGAGGAGTTCGAATCAGAAGTCGATGAAAGGACGGGCCATCGCCGACATGCTAGCTGAAAATTCACAGGAGTATGACACCCCAAAAGGAGAAGAAGCTGAAGACCATATTCTAACTCTCTCGGATGAGAAGTGGACCATGTATTTTGACGGCGCTGTCAATTTAACTGGGGCAGGTACTGGGGCAGTCTTGATATCCCCAGATGGTCAGCACTATCCTGTGGCTGCAAAATTAATGTTCCCCTGCACCAATAACATAGCAGAATATGAGGCTTGTATCCTTGGGTTACAATTGGCCATCAACATGGGAGTACGGAAGTTGCAAGTTTACGGCGACTCAATGTTAATCATCCTACAGACCCAAGGCGAGTGGAAAACGAAAGACTTTAAACTTGTTCCATACCACAAATTCCTGGAGGAAGAAATTAAAGAATTCGAAATGATTGATTTCGAATACCTGCCGAGAATGCATAACCACTTCGCAGATGCCCTGGCTACCCTGTCTTCTATGCTTCAGGTAACGAGCGGCGTAGACATCGAGCCGTTGAGGATCGGCATCTTTAAGGAACCCGCGCACTGCATGGTGATCGAAGACGGGCATGACGATCAACCCTGGTATCACGACATTAAGAGTTACTTGGCAAAAGGGGAATTCCCGCCAGGGAGCCAAATAGGAGATGGAAAGTACATAGCAAAAATTGCTGGCAAGTTTTTCCTCAGTGGCCAAACCCTCTATAAGAGATCCTACGATTCGGTGCTCCTCAGGTGCGTGGATACTAAAGAAGCTAAATTACTCATGGGAGAAATTCATGAAGGGGAATGCGGCCCACACATGAATGGCCATCTCCTCGCCAAGAAGATCATACGACTTGGTTATTATTGGATCACTCTGGAGTCTGACTGTAATCAACATGTGAGATCATGCCATCAATGTCAGGTGTATGGAGATAGGATCAATGCACCCCCGAATGAGCTGCACCAGATGTCTGAGGCTTGGCCATTTTCGATGTGGGGAATAGACATGATGGGGCCGATCAATCCTAAAGCTTCGAACGGACATCGATTCATTCTCGTAGAAATCGATTACTTCACGAAATGGATAGAGGCCGCCTCATACACAAATGTTACCGCGAAGAACGTGGCAAAGTTTATAAGGCGGGATATCATCTCGAGATATGGGACTCCTCAGGCAATTGTGACTGATAATGGCTCGAATCTGAACAACGAAACAGTGGATAATCTCCTGAATAGCTTCAACGTCCAGCATCTCAATTCGTCACCCTACCGGCCTCAAATGAATGGAGCGGTCGAGGCGGCGAATAAGAATATCAAGAAGATTTTGGCTAAGACCGCAGAAAATTATCATGATTGACATGAAAGGCTCCCGTACGCATTAATGGCATATCGAACCTCGATTCGAACTTCTACCGGGGCAACGCCTTATTCTCTGGTATATGGTATGGAAGCAGTCTTACCAGTCGAAACGGAAATCCCGTCACTAAGGATTCTCTCCCAAATCGAGCTCACAGAGGCGGATTGGGTTCAGCAGCGATACGAGCAGTTGAATTTGATAGATGAGAAGAGATTAAAAGTGATTTGTCATGGCCAAGCATACCAAAAGCGAGTCGCCCAACCCTTCAACCGGAAGGTTCGGCCGAGGACATTCGAGGCCAATGATCTTGTCATTAGGAAGACACTCCCAAACATGCCACATCTTGGGGGCAAATTCACCCCAAATTATGAAGGGCCGTATGTGGTTAAAAATGTGCTACTTGGAGGAGCTGTAATTCTTGTAAACACATAGGGTGTAGAATTGGGATACCATGTAAACACTGATGCCCTCAAGAAGTATTATCCATGATTGAATCAGAACCCCCAAACGGCATCCTTTCCTCAAAGAACCCGAGTCACTTGAAATTATTGCATACATCTCATGCATACATACATGCACATACGCATTTCTATGCATGAAATCTCCAGAAGAGATGATTATCCGGAGAGACGATCCCTCGATCAAGACGAGACGCGTCAAAAGATCACACAAAGGAGAATCGGTTGTAACCCGAACCCTTTCAAACTTGAGTAACCATTGATGTTGTCATTTTCATTCTTACAGGCACTTCCACGATCGCCGGAGCTGGCGTCAGCCGAAGCAGGGTACCTCGTCAACAAAGACAGAAAAAAGGAGAGGAAAAATGGAAACCCCAAACCTTTTCGAGGCTTCTTGGAAGATGGTATCTATGCCCATAAAAATAATAATAATAAATAAATAAATAAATAAATAAATATATGTGACATTCTGAATTTCCGCCCCTCGAGGCTTGAGATATGAAATGGAAGCTCGAATTGGCAATTGGAAATGAAGAATTTCAAACTTAGAAAAAGATTTGACGTCGCCTCGCCAATGGACGTTCAAAATGAGAAAAATAAAGTTTCGGACGAAAAGTGGCAAATGACCGTTTTGTCCCTCGACCATTTTCCCTTGCCTTAAGAATAAAAGAAGGACAAAATGGTCATTCAAGGACCCCAAGGGCTGCCGAAAATCAAGAGAGGAGTGGTCAATGAAAGTTAAATTGGAAGCCAAGTGTCATATGTTAGCCATGCCAAGTGTCATCTAATTAGTGGTTAGCATTAATTACCAATCAAATCCCACCTACCAATCTTATCAATTGACCAAGTGAATTATTGTGGTTGAAGACTCTCTCTCCCTCATTATTCGTGGACCACCTTCTCTCTCTACTCTTCCTCATCATCTTCTTCCTCTCGGCCGAATAGAGCTCGCCGGACAGACCCGTCGCTTCCCACTGTTCCAGCCATAACTCGGTCGTCCGACATCTGATTGAGGTAAAACCACCGCCGTCCGAAAGATTATTGTCTTGTGGTTCTAGTAACATATTATAAGCTCAATTTGGCCCATCCATTCGTCCCGTAGGTCGGTTTGAGTGAGCAAAGGTCAGATTGAAGGCAGAATCTAACCGGTTTTGGGAAAAGAGCTGTTTCATGGGCTTAAAGGATTCAAATGGCTCCAAATTTTTGGTGAAATCTTCTAAACTTATAGTACTAGGGTTGGCTAAGCTGTGGTTGCAATTTTAGATGAGTTAAGATAGGTTTTCATGGCTGTTTGGTGATGGTTTATTGAAGGCAGAATTCTGACCGTGTGCGGACCGAAGGAAACCGAGCCGATTGAAGGTCCTAAAGGCGTTATTTTGCTTCAAAATTTTCGGTGAGCTTCCTAAACTTATAGATTGAGATTATGAAAAGTCGGTTTTGTGGTGAATGGAAGTTTAAAGTTGAATTAAGGGCTGTTTGAAGTGAAAAGTGTGAGATGCCGACCAATATGCCCATGACGCGCACCGATTTTGAATTGAGTCGTTCTAAGTCGTCCGGTATCCGAATTGAGCTTCGTTTTCGCCCACATGTCCGTAAGATCTTGAAGTTTAAGACTATCATGCCCCGCGTCCTTTACGAGCGCACTAACATCCCTTTCAGCTATGCCTTCGCGATACGTCCCAAGGATCGACTCGTCTATCGATATGCTCGCGGAATGAAATGCACATGCGGAAGCGATAAACCAAACTCCATACATACAACTTCACAAGATGACTTACAATGTGTTCAATATAATTACAGAATAGTCGGTTTACAATATTCAGCTTAAAATCACAAATCATGACTGAGTCAGTCCTAAACTTCAAACTGTTTATTTCTAGGAAACATCCGAAAAGAAGTGGTACGACTACTCCTACGCCTCTGGTTTGACAACATCCATCGACTTTAGTCCAAACTCTCCAGCTTCAAGTTCAGCATCGAGATTCTCCAGTATATCATCGGGGTCAAGGCTTGGGGTCTGAAAAAGTGGGTCCCATGACGGGGTGAGATAAATCTCAATAAGCTAACCCTAACCCTAAGCTAGGCACTTAGTACTTCCAGACACTCCCAAACACATGCGATGACCGACCATGCAAATTTCAGGCAAAAGACACACAACAACTCAATCGAGATATGCATTGTCATTCGACGCACCAATCTAGACTAGGCTGGACTTTGTACCCTGGCACTTAATATCTCATAATATAGAGGATAGCTTATACATATGATACGATTGTAATTCTCATGGCTCAGCCCGCGTAATAACGCATCGGGCTTGGTTAACCAACGAACCCGCGTTTAACGCCTCAGGTTCCAAATGCCATCTCTCATGACCCGCGTTTAATGCCTCAGGTCTATCCCGCGTTTAACGCATCAGGATATCATTAAGCCCCGCGTTTAACGCATCAGGGCGCTATATGCACATAGGCTTATAATTCAACCAATTATAGCATAATGCAATCTCATGTGCATATCATCATCATAAGCACCATTCAGCCATTTTAATCACAAATCCATATCATGGCATATCACTACATTATTAAATCAATCAAGGCCATTGTAATACTCCACGATCGAATACAAGTCGATTAAGGGAATCGACATTCCTTAACATCATCATTCGGCCATAGCAAACATCAATGGGGCCAATCGATCAATTAACTCATCCAAGGCATTAATTCATCACACAAGGCCAAATCCACTTCTATGGTGTCATTTCAATCAATTAAACCGCCATTTCATTACACGGCCAAAATAGGACTAAGGGCCATTAGGCCACTTTCATGCAATATAACACTATCCCCACCATGGCCGAACTCACCTAGGCCAAATCAAGGGATTTCATTAATTTAACCAAGCACATCAAGCTCTAGCACTCTCTATGGCACATCAAGGTGTTCGGTTCAAGCAAGATCAACTCCATTAGCCTAGTTCAACCATGATATCAACCCTACAAGTACCACAACTCATCAATCTCCAACCTTCCTTAGCATCCCAATTTCGGTCCTCATTAAACTCTCCTTAGAACAACCCACAAATTTCTTTAAATCTTACTTTCACTCGGTCCTTCCATGACCTAAGGTACTAACTAAGGGTTAGAATAAGCTTACCAAGGTGTTAAGCGAAGAGAAGTCCTCAGAACCCCTCTTGAAGCCGGCGATCAAAATTGCTTCGGGGAAAATTGTAACAACCCGGGCCCACCGCGCACCGCTGCGCCACTTTGCAAGATATTGTCCGCTTTGGGATTTGCAACCCGCACGGTTTTGCTTTCCGAGCACTCAGCCCGGAAAACGCGTCTTGCTAGTGTAAGGGTGGCCCAAGCTTATAAGCCCATCCCAAGCTCCCCCCTAGGCAATGTGGGACTCTTGGGATGGGGATGTCACAATCTCCCCCCCTTCGGACACAACGTCCCCGTTGTGCCCGTACCGCACTGGGGCTCACGGGCTCGCGGACTCCGCCGCTACCGCTACCCAGCTACGGGAGTCCACACATGCGGTCGGGGGTCGGCTCTGATACCAACTGTAACAGCCCGGGCCCACCGTGCACCGCTGCGCCACTTTGCAAGATATTGTCTGCTTTGGGATTTGCAACCCGCACGGTTTTGCTTTCCGAGCACTCAGCCCGGAAAACGCGTCTTGCTAGTGTAAGGGTGGCCCAAGCTTATAAGCCCATCCCAAGCTCCCCCTAGGCAATGTGGGACTCTTAGGATGGGGATGTCACAAAAATTACAGGCTCGGTTCCTTTGAGATCCAACCGAAAATGACAAGGATTCAACATCAAAAACTCATCTAACTTCAACCTCTAATCCTCTAACTAGCTCATCTAGGCTCCAAGAGTCACTTACCTCAAGTTCAACAAAAAGGAACTCCAAGAATCGTCCGGACTCCTCACGGTTCCTAATTTGGTCGGCGGCGGTTCGCGCGGCCTCGGCTTGGACAGTGGCCCATCACCGTTCCAAGGAAGAGAGGAGGCCGTGAGATGAAGAAATGGTGGTGGCTAACGACGGTGGAGCGGTGGCCGGCGTTGGTTCGGCGTGAGGGAGCCGAGAAGAAAAGAGAGAGAGCTTGAGAGAGAATTGAGAAAATGAGAGAGAGAATGTGTTCATCCATCCTAAAGAGAAGAGAGGAAATGGAGGGAGAATGGGTGAGTGGGGTGGTTGACAAGGAAATGACTAGTAGTTGGTGGGAGTGGTTTATGACATGAATAGTTTGATGGAAATGACTAGTAGTTGGTGGTTGGCAATGGGGAAATGGCCAAATCAACTTGTCTAATCCCTTCTCCAATAATTCAATGGCCAAAAGACTTATTTGCCCCTTAAAATTCGGCTGAAGCAAGGGGTGGCAAATGTCCATTTTGCCCTCGCTTAATTCTAAGAGAAAAGGCACTAACTTAGGGGTAAAAGGGTAATTTCCTATCGTCGGTCTGAATTTCACTTTTCTAATTGATATTGGGCGAGTTCTAATCTTATTAGTTCTGGATGAGGCGATGTCCAATTTATTACTGTTGGAATTCTCGAATACCCGATGCCCAATTCCGAAGTCCAATCCGTGGCTAAAATCCATCAATGGCAATTCCAGTGTATCTCAAACTAACGGGCGGCTCTTAGGAGTTACGCGTATCGACCCATGACTAATGTCACGTTTAAGAGTTATTCGAGTCATGGCGACCTTGGTTGTTATGTAATTGCGAGGGTCAATCACTAGTTCCAAAGGACGCGATCGTCAAGAATTGGTTTAGGTTGATTCGCAAATTATACGATGGTCGAACGGAATCACCCGTGATCCAATTGTATAACACTGGCAAATCGTTCCAAGACCAATCTTAGACCAGCCTATCATGGCTCAAATATTCCCTCGGCAATCCTTATGGTCAAGGTACCAATCCATGGTCGAGTTCTTTGGTCCACGTACTTAAGTCCTACTTAGCCTTTCCCCATCGGTTAGTCTTCTCAAGAGTGGCCAACTCTGAGCGAGGTTTAACTTAAACGCACTGACAAGATGTCTCATGAAATCATGCTTCGAAAAGGGTCGGATTTCAGAATGTCACAATTCTTCCCTGCTTATAAAAATTTCGTCCTCGAAATTTACCATAAATTACATCGTACTTAACAACTGGGTGCTGACGCCTCATCTCTACTTCATCTTCCTCGGCGGTCCTCTTTTTAATTGCCAAAACCCAAATAGGTCTTCACACCTCGGACTCGACTTTCCAAATCGGGCAGGCCTCGCATGGGTGATACTTTAAGAAAAACATAATCTCTCACTTGAAGTTCTAAAGATCTATACCGTCTGTCCATTTAGTTTCAGTATCGATGCCAAGGCCTTCGTAATGGCGCACCGGCCGTCAAACTCACCCACGATCCGCGTAGCACGCTTTAGATCCATATACCGTTTTGAAACCCGCGTCTCAACACTTCAGGTTAAAATCTCAAGTATTAACGCATCAAGATGGGCACAAATCCTCGCGTCAACACGCTTCAGGACATTACGCGAGACCCAAACATAACTCCAAGTAACTTGATCCACAATATTAACTTAGGACCCACCCATGCTTTTCAAATGGCTTAATACAATCTAGTGCCACCTCCAGTCAGTCCCTCATGAAGTAATTTCAACCCAAGATAGAAGTCATTTGCAATAAGTCCCCACTCAAACATCCTTGATAAATGTATGCACCAACCAGTCATCCAATCTGTCTACAAGTAATTGTTACTTTGGACATCTCCACCAGGCATAGCCACTCATTACCACATCCTTTAAAGTGCGATACACGCTCGCAACCTAATCTCATGCATCTAGATCATTTTCTTAGGCCATCTATTTGTCTGCATACGACATGACGTACTGTAATGTAACTTCGTCCCTATGATGCCTTGAGGACTCTCCCAACAGTTAAGGTAAACTTAGGATCTCTACTTGGTACAATCATCATTGAATTTCCACAAGATTCGCCTGACACCTACACAATTTATCTCATGGTCCTCTTGACCTTTCAAATGACCCCATGGCCAAATTCATAACAATCCGTCCTCGGTTCCAGTCGAGAGTTTCCCACGACTAGGGTCACTCGTCAAACTTATCCAGTCATACCTTCCTTCGTTGACACATTTGATTCTTAGCCACGAGCTTGACTATTTCTCTTTTCAGTCTATATCATCACTAGTACTGACACAAGTCCCGGTACTCCTTGGTAAATCCATGGGACACTATAGTCATCACGATGAGTTCCCAACATGACCTTGCCCTCTAAGTCCTTCATCCTCGTATACTTACATTCGTTCATGAAGCTTCTAAGTCTCTATCCGTGGGTACTTAAGAGTCTGTACTTTCTCCCTGTTGTAATCTCTTCCATGATCTCTTGGCATCAGGACCCGTAGGTCACAACGCTTTAGCCCCCGAAAACTCCTTTCATGTTCATTCGACCATTCGCGCCACATCTCGTCCTTAGTCCATTTCATTAATAGGATGACTCTTGCCACGATTCGTCTATAGCAAACCATCAATTCCAGCAACTCCAAACTCTAGTAATCCATACTGTTTTCCGATAATCCATTACTTATACTAATTCTTAAGGGTTCCACAGGAAATCCATTTCCCAGAGGCTTTATGACCTAGAACTTGCCTTATTAGACCCAAATCTCGCGCTCTTATATTCTGCATACCTCGAGCATCCTCTTAGAGTCCATGGAATACCTTCCGAAGGCCGTTCGTGCTCTTCATGATTCCTTGTTTCCAATCAATTCCCTTCAATCGAAATTTCTAATTCCGCAAGCGACTATCACATCTCAAAGATCAACTACCTAATATTAATCTATAACCTCAAGTATAGTCGCCATTCAGGTCGAATCCATATGCCTTCGATTACAACTGGCCTTTGATCCAAATATCCCTTGTCCACTTCCTTGCATACGTCTCGTCTCACACTGTCTAAGACCGTCAATAGCAATTGATGACTAAAACCATCAAGATGTAACGCAATTCAAGCCTAAATTTATTAATATCAGTCGTCTCTTTATAACTCATATTCACAAATGAAGCTCATTAGTCGGTCGTTTCCATTTCAACACATTGTCTAATCCACTGTCAATCTCTGGCCTATAACCACAAATAACCATAAAGGTCATCAATTAGAGTTGATACTAAAACCATAAGAATGCAACAAAAGTTCAAGCCTATAATCCTTGAGACACTACCTGGTGGCGTTCACTCTTAACACCCAGACAATAGAATTCCTCTTCTTTTCGTACCGGGGCCTCTTACTCTATGAGGAGACTACATTTCTTAGTGGCATTCTCTTGTCTTGAATCCACCTTGTCTTCTTCGTTCCATAGAATGTCAATCTTGAAGTCTGCATCAACAGCGGTACCTTTACTCCAGGATTCAAATGTCACCATACTCGACATTCTCCTTCCAATAACTCTATCACCTCAACGACAAGGTTCTAAGGGATCAAGGTTTCAACTTGGTCTTTACAAATCCACACCTTGGATATTCAACTCGATTGATTCAAATCACTTTGCGGTCATAATCTAAGCACCCATGTTGCTTACTCATGCACCCATTCGTAACCAAGACTATCAAGTCCGTCTTCTTTCCTTCCCATCAACGACCATCTCAGGGTCCGATCGTCCTTTAGAACGTCGTCCTATCCTTTATGGGACAACAAATTATAACTCCATTTCCGATGGTTCGGTTCAATCTCAGTCAACCTCACAAAATCATTAAACTCAAGCAGACTAGCATGCTGATTTCCCTTAACACTTCCCACATGACAAGAGAGGCAAACCACCAATTTTCCTTCTAGGCCTTGCGCCCTGGTATCAACCATTCCTTACAAGTACATTCTATGTTCTATAAGCGAAAATCCTCTTTACTCATGGTTTCCCCAGTCATTTAGCCCTTCAAGATGAAGTTCGTCATAACACTTCAGATCTAAGAATATCAATTCGCCACGATGCTTCGAACCTCAATTCCTTCTTTAACCTCCTTGTTCTTATTCAACGGGTCCCTAACCATCTTTGATGCATGTTTAGGCAGTCTCAAGAACTTTATCCCACAATGGCAGATCTTTCTCTGATTCTCACAAACTTCAGGGGTTCCACCAACTTTTGCTCCTTAGCAATCTCAGTAACGCATTCCTCATTGATCAACTAGATGAAGGCAAATCCGATTACGTGCTACGCCTTCAAGGAAAATTCCCTTTGGTAACTATTCACCGATCATTAGCAGTACCTTGGGGTGTTAATCGCTATGGTCATTTTCTCCTCAATATACCCACGCCTCTAAGGCTTCCTTACACATCCTCATTCCAAATAGGAGTAATCTCATACTTACATTTCCTGCCAACTCCGTCGACTTCGACTTCACAAACTATTCCACAAGCTAGTCCATATGTCGGCTCTTATTCGTGTCTCCAAGATCATCCTTCCGATCAGCACCATTTGCTCCAATAATCACAACAGTAATAGCCTCAACTGGCTAAGTCACAATAGCAGTCCAATCTCGAGCCTACCTACTCATCCAATTCTCGATTTCTTTTGAGGCTCTCTCGACTTTACCAACTCTTGAATCTCCCTCAACTTGTGGTCTGGAGTTAGGCGCTCCTCTAACACTTTTATCTCGATTGTTCATTCGCACTAAGCTCTAACATCATAGGAGCTACTACAGTTCCACCAAGGGATTCAAAGACCTAAGCCATCTACTCAAGTCTAGCAGTCCTAAACTGCTCACCATAACGGTAACCATAAGCCAGTCACTAATTACCAAACAATCACAAACAATACTCGACCAGGAGTCAATCATCAAACAAGTCTCAACTAGGCAAACATCAAGCAAACACTCATGGTATCAATTCAATGGGATATTTTCTCGTACCTTAAGTCCTGCCGCACCTGCGACTTAGCAAGATTACAACATGCTATTTCGTTCTCAAATAAGCCTCAGCCAAACAACGACTCGATGTCAAGTAAGCCAATCATAGATCAAGCATTCAGAGGCACACATCAAGAAGTTCCCATCTGTACCTCAAGTCTAGATGCACTTACAAGCTAGCACTACCACAATCAGCTATCCAATCAACATCCGGCGAACAACACTTAGTGCCAAGTACGAAGCTCTAGGACCTCTAATCGCCTACGGCGATGCAAACCAATAATGTCATTCACAGGCGCCATATCAAATGCCATGCAATGTTTGAAATTTCATATTGATGATCAACTTTAATGCAATAAATCTTTTGATAAAAGAATCAGACTTAGTCCGATACCTAGACCCATCCCTTTCAATGTATGGTTTAGGTCATTCCTGCCTCTATTTCTGTCTTAGAAGCCTGCTAGGAGCCGCTCCTTGTTCGAACTTCTATGTCCCGGCGTACACTCCCCGCCCTCATCAGACCTGGTCTTTGCAGGTTGTCCCAAGTCATACACCTACGAGGAGAGTCCCGTTCCACACGTCCCATAACATGCTTCATTACGGTTTATAGGTATCCCATCAGCTTGTCCCATACCAAGCGATGGTTCATCAAGTCCGATAATGATATGCTCATGCATGCATATTCCTCAACTTTCATTTTGATGCCATAAACACATGCAGTGCATGATCGTACTCATTGCTCGTCACATCGCAGTCGTTTCCCGATCAATTCTTATCCATAGAGGACTTCTAATTCCACAAATGACCTTCTCACAAATCGATTTTTCCCTAGGTTTAGCCATATACCTCAAGGCCACAATCACGATCACATAATCCAATCGACCCTCTACTCATGAGCGACTCCCCATTAACCTCAAGCACATCCACAACCTCAGATCCATGCTCATGGCTCATCAATTTCTGATTGCTTTCTTGTGAACCTTAATAAAATTACCACCCAATATATCAATTGAATCAATTCTAGAACCATCAAAATGTACACGAGTTCAAGCCTACAGTCCTTAAAATTCAGTGATCAATGCATAATCCTAATGGTCTCACTATCTAATTATCCCCAAGTCATCACTCCTTATCACTCCAAACCTCAATCATATTGGATTGAGCTGACCTTGCTTTGATACCACTTAAACGGTGATGTCACGCCCCGCGTCCTTTACGAGCGCACTAACATCCCTTTCAGCTATGCCTTCGCGATACGTCCCAAGGATCGACTCGTCTATCGATATGCTCGCGGAATGAAATGCACATGCGGAAGCGATAAACCAAACTCCATACATACAACTTCACAAGATGACTTACAATGTGTTCAATATAATTACAGAATAGTCGGTTTACAATATTCAGCTTAAAATCACAAATCATGACTGAGTCAGTCCTAAACTTCAAACTGTTTATTTCTAGGAAACATCCGAAAAGAAGTGGTACGACTACTCCTACGCCTCTGGTTTGACAACATCCATCGACTTTAGTCCAAACTCTCCAGCTTCAAGTTCAGCATCGAGATTCTCCAGTATATCATCGGGGTCAAGGCTTGGGGTCTGAAAAAGTGGGTCCCATGACGGGGTGAGATAAATCTCAATAAGCTAATCCTAACCCTAAGTTAGGCACTTAGTACTTCCAGACACTCCCAAACACATGCGATGACCGACCATGCGAATTTCAGGCAAAAGACACACAACAACTCAATCGAGACATGCATTGTCATTCGACGCACCAATCTAGACTAGGCTGGACTTTGTACCCTGGCACTTAATATCTCATAATATAGAGGATAGCTTATACATATGATACGATTGTAATTCTCATGGCTCAGCCCGCGTAATAACGCCTCAGGCTTGGTTAACCAACGAACCCGTGTTTAACGCCTCAGGTTCCAAATGCCATCTCTCATGACCCGCGTTTAACGCCTCAGGTCTATCCCGCGTTTAACGCATCAGGATATCATTAAGCCCCGCGTTTAACGCATCAGGGCGCTATATGCACATAGGCTTATAATTCAACCAATTATAGCATAATGCAATCTCATGTGCATATCATCATCATAAGCACCATTCGGCCATTTTAATCACAAATCCATATCATGGCATATCACTACATTATTAAATCAATCAAGGCCATTGCAATACTTCACGATCGAATACAAGTCGATTAAGGGAATCGACATTCCTTAACATCATCATTCGGCCATAGCAAACATCAATGGGGTCAATCGATCAATTAACTCATCCAAGGCATTAATTCATCACACAAGGCCAAATCCACTTCTATGGTGTCATTTCAATCAATTAAACCGCCATTTCATTACACGGCCAAAATAGGACTAAGGGCCATTAGGCCACTTTCATGCAATATAACACTATCCCCACCATGGCCGAACTCACCTAGGCCAAATCAAGGGATTTCATTAATTTAACCAAGCACATCAAGCTCTAGCACTCTCTATGGCACATCAAGGTGTTCGGTTCAAGCAAGATCAACTCCATTAGCCTAGTTCAACCATGATATCAACCCTACAAGTACCACAACTCATCAATCTCCAACCTTCCTTAGCATCCCAAATTCGGTCCTCATTAAACTCTCCTTAGAACAACCCACAAATTTCTTTAAATCTTACTCTCACTCAGTCCTTCCATGACCTAAGGTACTAACTAAGGGTTAGAATAAGCTTACCAAGGTGTTAAGCGAAGAGAAGTCCTCAGAACCCCTCTTGAAGCCGGCGATCAAAATTGCTTCGGGGAAAATTACAGGCTCGGTTCCTTTGAGATCCAACCGAAAATGACAAGGATTCAACATCAAAAACTCATCTAACTTCAACCTCTAATCCTCTAACTAGCTCATCTAGGCTCCAAGAGTCACTTACCTCAAGTTCAACAAAAAGGAACTCCAAGAATCGTCCGGACTCCTCACGGTTCCTAATTTGGTCGGCGGCGGTTCGCGCGGCCTCGGCTTGGACGGTGGCCCATCACCGTTCCAAGGAAGAGAGGAGGCCGTGAGATGAAGAAATGGTGGTGGCTAACGGCGGTGGAGCGGTGGCCGGCGTTGGTTCGGCGTGAGGGAGCCGAGAAGAAAAGAGAGAGAGCTTGAGAGAGAATTGAGAAAATGAGAGAGAGAATGTGTTCATCCATCCTAAAGAGAAGAGAGGAAATGGAGGGAGAATGGGTGAGTGGGGTGGTTGACAAGGAAATGACTAGTAGTTGGTGGGAGTGGTTTATGACATGAATAGTTTGATGGAAATGACTAGTAGTTGGTGGTTGGTAATGGGAAAATGGCCAAATCAACTTGTCTAATCCCTTCTCCAATAATTCAATGGCCAAAAGACTTATTTACCCCTTAAAATTCGGCTGAAGCAAGGGGTGGAAAATGTCCATTTTGCCCTCGCTTAATTCTAAGAGAAAAGGCACTAACTTAGGAGTAAAAGGGTAATTTCCTATCGTCGGTCCGAATTTCACTTTTCTAATTGATATTGGGCGAGTTCTAATCTTATTAGTTCTGGATGAGGCGACGTCCAATTTATTACTGTTGGAATTCTCGAATACCCGATGCCCAATTCCGAAGTCCAATCCGTGGCTAAAATCCATCAATGGCAATTCCAGTGTATCTCAAACTAACGGGCGGCTCTTAGGAGTTACGCGTATCGACCCATGACTAATGTCACGTTTAAGAGTTATTCGAGTCATGGCGACCTTGGTTGTTATGTAATTGCGAGGGTCAATCACTAGTTCCAAAGGACGCGATCGTCAAGAATTGGTTTAGGTTGATTCGCAAATTATACGATGGTCGAACGGAATCACCCGTGATCCAATTGTATAACACTAGCAAATCGTTCCAAGACCAATCTTAGACCGGCCTATCATGTCTCAAATATTCCCTCAGCAATCCTTATGGTCAAGATACCATTCCATGGTCGAGTTCTTTGGTCCACGTACTTAAGTCCTACTTAGCCTTTCCCCATCGGTTAGTCTTCTCAAGAGTGGCCAACTCTGAGCGAGGTTTAACTGAAACGCACTGACAAGATGTCTCATGAAATCATGCTTCGAAAATGGTCGGATTTCAGAATGTCACAAAGACCCTGCAATTTGTTTTCTAAAAACTTCAGTAGAAAAATTGCAGTTTTCGTGAGACTGAATCTGATTGTGGGGGGGCTCAAATTGGGCAGTTTTGGTGAATTGAAAATTTGGATGACCTGCCTTGTTAGAACGACAATGGGCACACTTAGGAGCATTGAATTAATGCTGTGACGACTTAATATTAAGGTGTTATGTGTGAAATTGAGATATATGTACAAGGGAATTGGGAATTGAATGAGTTTTAATGTGGAATTGGTGAAATTTTCTAGGACCGTGCGTGAACCTTGTTGGCCGAGAGCTTGTTGAGCTAGGTAGCTCATTTGAATAGATTATGCTAGCTTGCTTAAAGAGGTAAGTGGTTCCTAAACCCTTACTTGAACCCTAGGACGCTACTGGATGGTTGTATTGGGTAGCGGGATTGTGTGACAAAAGCATGGTGTTTAGTAGTGTGCAATTGAATTGATTGTGATGCATTGGCAATTGTGGTTGTTGTTTGGCTAGTGAGCCTCTGTGTGATATTGAATGGCTAGTGAGCCCTGTTAATTGATATTGAACAATGAGCTTTGATGAATTGCACTGACTATAAGGTCTATGCTATAAAGCATTCATCGATCGTTGGCTTGGTGCCCCGGAGATTGAATTGGCTTGGTGCCCCAGTTATATGAATGGCCTTAGTGCTGATGTTATATGAATGGGCCGTAGTGCCCCAGCGATCAATTGGCTTGGTTCCCCGGAGATCGCATTGGCTCGGTGCCCCGGTTATTACATGGCTATAATGCCTTGACGCAACTATATTGGCTTGGTGCCCCGGTTGTTATGGCCAGAGTGCCCTTGTGATTTTAAATAGTTAGAGAGCCCTGTGATAACTGATTAGAGTGCCTCAGTGATCCCGATTGGCTTGTAGCCCTGGTGGTATCAGGTGGTTGTGATCCCCTGAAATAGTGACTGGCTAAAAGCCTTGGTGATATCGATTGGCCTGTGGCCCGGGTGATATCAGTTGGCAAGAGTGCCAGAGAAGTACATCGCGGCTGAGAGCCCAGGCGATGAATGACTGTGGTAACTGTGAAAGTTAGGTGTGCTTGTTTATGTGGCATGTGCTTGAACCCATGAGGTTAAGCACGACTGATTGTGATTCTTGTTAATGCATGGCTTGCAGAAATGCTTGATTTATGAATGCCTTGTGCCATTGCATTGATGAATGCCTGCGTCTGGTATTGTTTTGGTGGTCTGGTGGGACTGGTGGACAGGTATAGGTTTAGGGTTCACTTACTGAGATATATATATATCTCACCCCGTTGGGGATTAACATTTTTTCAGGTCCCAGAAGATGGAAACCCGAGGTTGCCATGGATTGGCATTGGAAGAAGTGTTTAAAGAAGATGTATGTAAACTCATTTGTGATCTTAGAAATTTTATTTTGATTTGTGGATTTAGAATTAAACCATGGGTATTGGAATACTGTAACATTTGAAGTGAATTTGTGAATATTGAGGGGTGTATCTTTTTATGTCATAAGTCATCTTGAGTTTATTTTGTCTAGAGTCGCTTTTCTTGCTTCCGCGTCAAGGTGTCCTTTAGGTGAATGAAGCAGATAGCCGTGGATCCTGGGAGACTATTGAGTTATAATGACATGGTGGGATGTTCGCAAGCTCGTCGGGTTCGAGGTGTGACAATATATGTGTGTGAAATTCTTGAAATCCTTTCATCTGCATTCACATTTAAAAGCTTCTGGAATCATCCAACACATGCATTGGAACATGCATCTTGCACCAAGCATCCCAATATGGGACGTTTTGGATAAAAAGAAATGGATTTTCAAAAAGGAATGTTTAAAGCTGTCAAAGGAGTGTCTTAGACGATGAGAGGCAACCCATGCTCAAACACGTCCCTGCAAACACTTGAGTGAGGAGTGAAGTAAGAATCAGAATAGGAGCTGTGTTCGAGGATGTAGAGATCATTCGCAGTGGCTACCTCTATTGAAAAGACGAAGGGCACTTTTTTCTCTATCCCAAACACCGTAGGTTATCCATTGCTAACTCATTTGAGCGGAGGCCTCAATTCTATAACCCTGTCAAGAACCACCCCACATTCAGGCCAATCAGAAGAAATTCCAACAGCTGTATGAGGTAAACGGTTAGAAATCTTCTTGCTCGAACCAACATCAATCTTCGAGTGTTTCTTTACATTTAAACTCGTACTGTGATTCAAGTGCTTTAGGATGACGAAAAAGCATTCGCTTCTCTATCCTACACACACTCATCCTTTGCGCAGCCCCATTGAGCCTGCGTATCCATTTCATAAACCCCGTTGGTGATCATTGCCCATTTCAAGATGAAGACAGCACCACCTCAAGCCGGGAAGACTTAAAGGAATTAGGACCATAGAGAATTCCTAGATTCACCTTTCGAATGTCATAGGATTTCGTTTGCATGCTATGTCTAGCATAATCTAAAAAATCTTGTCCAGAAAGAGAGTAAAAGAAAAGGCGGGATTGAAAAAAAAAAAGCAAGAGCCAATCTCGGGCATTAAAAAGAAAAATGTCTGGTAAAAGCAAGGTCAATGCTCATTCAAATTCTTGTGTATTTATAAATCATCCAAAGGATTTCAGAACATCCAAGTGTTAATCTCTGGTGGAATCTACTTGTAAAAGAGAATGCCCACGGGGATCAAACCAGGAAAGTTATCCCCAACCGGAGCACGTTCAAGTAGCGACTACACCATCCTTGAGCAACGAGGGTGCATTTTGAAGATCAATCCAAGGGTCAGGATCGCTGGTAAATCTGCAATAATCACTAACATCAAACCCCTTTCATATTCTGAGCCAAAACATGCCTTTTTCAGTCCACAATCCTCACCTACGTTACAACCCTTGAAAGTCTTTTTTGATTAAGGCACTTGAGTTAACGTAGAGTTTGAATGATTTTAAGCATCACTCGAAGAGGTACGAGCAAGACTATTTCTCTCTCATTTTTGCAGGGCTCTTGACTTGTAAACCCGAAGCAGATGATGAAGATTTTCAATTCATTGGCCTCGACTCGACCACGAGTCCCATTTGAAAACCATTAACCGAGCCCAACATTATGGTCCTTTAAAAGCCCCTTCTGATCAATCAAATGGTATACACTGCGAATAGTTTCGAAACCTTGAACATAGGTTCGAGAGAGGATTCTAGTCTTTCAAAAGGAGAGTAAGTGAGAAGAAACCTCCTAAAAAAATGATAATGAGCCCTCTTTGATGAGCGTACTCCAATTGGCATTTTAACCAAACCATTTTAACGATCTCAGGTCATTTGATTCGAAATTCTCCCTAAAATCATTCAAACGAAGTTGTAGAAACCATCGCAAAAAGGAAAACATGAAAAATAAAAACCTAAAGTAGGAAGTTGGAACAAAGATGGTAAAATGGAGATTCCGGGTATCGTGCAAAAAAAGACCCTAAAGCGGCTAAGGTGGCGCCGGGTGGCAGCACAAGTCTCGGAACCTCACTACGACTACGTCTGGGCTTTCCAAAACAAGACGTGCCACGTGGACTCGAAGAAACCTCCCGGATGACGTGTACTCGTAACCCGCAGTAGTAGCCTCCATATATAAACCACCTCTCTCTGTCTCGCTCTCTCTCTCTCCCCCTCTCCGTCTTCCTTTTCGCTTCGTTCTCATTCTTTTCCCGCTCTCACTCTCTCTGTTCAACCGACGATTGAGACACGGACACGCGAGAGAAAAAAAACGAAAGGAAAAGAGGTTATGATCTAGGGTTCGCGTATTGGATTTCTCTGTGGAAGTGCGGTTCTTGCGTCTCGTTGACTGAGAGTTTGCTCGCTCTCTTTCGATTGGAGATCCAATTTGTACGCTGCTCTCTGTCTTGGCTCGAGTTTCATCCGGGCCAAGCACAGAAGAATCGGATACGTTTCGGTCTCGCCCGTCTGGCTGGCGCAATTGTTCAGGTCCTTCTATTGAAACTCACTTGCTTTTTTTTCTTCTTTTCTTTTTTGTTTGTTTGTTTGGATTCGTTTGTGTTTTGTATTGTTCCTTATTTTTCCGTTGTAAATGCAATGATGTGATGTCGATTGTTAACTCGTAGCTCAGATTCAAAGAGCGGCGTTCCTGCAGATTTGCTCTCCTGTTGAATGTGCATTGTCCTGTATTGAAGCTTAGATTCGTTTTCCCAATGTGCGGTAGCCCGCAGTTGTGCGTGCTTTTTTGTTCGTAAATCGAGTGGCATGTTAATAGTACATGGTGGCGGTGAGCTGTTGGTATAGTTTTTTATCGTCATTTGTTCTTTAGGAGTGGGCTACGCGGATGGCGTCCAATGAGGGGTTTCTGACGGATGAACAGAGGGAAACTCTTAAATTAGCGACCCAGAATGCGGAGAGCCTGTCATCCTCTCCCAAATCGCCTAAAACTCTCCTCTCTGAACATCCATTAAAGGTTCCTGCTGCTGGCAAGGTGTCTACAGCTCGAATTGCTGTGAGGCATGTGCGGAGGTCTCACTCTGGGAAGTTTATACGAGTTAAGAAAGGTAAGTTTGGTGCATTATAATTATGCTCAAGCGGTGTTTCTGTTGAAGGATTCAATGTGTTGTGTTCGTCTTGGGTCTTGTGATCGTTTCATTGTATTCTCGTCATCAGAAGGGTTTGCTGCTGCATCGCTCTACATCTTTGTTCCTCCTGTTTTTAGGCAGCTGTTTTCAAGTTACAACAAAAGTCTGGGTGAAAGTTGATCTAATCATTTGAACTCCTATTAAGTCATCGTTATCCTCTCTTTAAGAGTTTATTCCCATTCCCTGCCTGAGACTTATTAGTCAATCTTTTGCAAAGTGCAGTAGTTAACTCATTGCACCCTCAAGTCACTAATCCCTTTCTGTCTATGAACTATATATAATAGACGATCAAGGAAATCCACAGCCATTATTCCTGTTTTCCCAAATATTTGTATCG
Source organism: Rhodomyrtus psidioides (assembly GCA_021437785.1). Classification (NCBI taxonomy): domain Eukaryota; kingdom Viridiplantae; phylum Streptophyta; class Magnoliopsida; order Myrtales; family Myrtaceae; genus Rhodomyrtus; species Rhodomyrtus psidioides. The sequence continues at coordinate 2,431,350 of JAILYB010000059.1, read as the reverse complement.
TGGATTTTGAAAAATGCACTGCCTAAAGTATCATTTAGTTTATGGAACTTTTGGAGTTGTAGTTTGGTCATATTCCTTTTTTTGGCTGCAGCATGGGTGGTTAGGAGACCTTTGATTTAGATCTCTTACAACATGAGTTGGGCTTTTTGTTTAGATTGAATGTGTGAGTAGCTCTGGTGTTTTTATATTTCAAGTAAGTCTAGTGAAGCAACCCTAAGAGTTGCATTTTGAAATCTGCATATTAGAGTTGGAATGAACCGGGGTCTCCCCACCTAATTGCTTGGGGCCATAGGATTGTAATGTTTATATCTTTTGCGCGCATTTGTTGAACGTGATTATGCTGCAAAGGTGTTGTTGATGTTGATTATGCTACAAATAGAGGTGGCAAAATGGGTCTAGAACCCACATTTGGCCCATATTTGATTGTGGTGGGTCAAAAATGGGTTAGCTTAAGTACTTAAATGGGTCATAAATGGGTTACTTAAAAATTTTATGGGTCATAAATGGGTTTCAAATGGGCCATAAATGGGTTAGCTAAGAAAACTATCTTAAGGCAATCATAAATAAGTTTTGTGAATATTTTTTTAAAAATCTAATTTTTTTAATATTTTAATAATTTTTTTATATAATTTTTTTTCTTTTCTATTTTCTTTTTTCTCCTGCCTTGGCCGTCGCTCTACTTTGGCCGCCAATGGTCACCACTGCCCACCTCCGGTCACCATCACCAACCACCACCCTCCGCCGCCGCCGGCCGTCGACCGCCGCCACAGTGCGTGTACGAGTCAATTAGTATTGAAGTCTTTTAACTTAACTCGGCAAGATAAACCAGAATCGAGTGCGAGTCAGCGTCGAAACCTGCCGGAGCACCTCCCTTCCCGAGCTCCGATTACGCCCCCTACACCTTCAGAAGCGGCAGCCCGTACGGGGAGAGCTACAGCTTCGGCGACGGAGGTGGCGAGCAACAGTTTGAGGGGACGACGATGGCAGGAAGCAGGCAACGGTCAACAGTGGCGAGTAGAGGTCGCAGGTGGCCGGTTATAATAAAAAATTATTTTATAAAGAAAAAATTTAAATTATTTCAGAAAAATTCAATGGCATGTTTTAGCAATAAATTTTTCTTAATAAATTATAAAAATAAATATTTCATAATTTAGCTAAATATATAAGTATTTAAGTAATACGGGTCGGGTCGGGTATGGGTCGGGTATGGGTTGGGTCGGGTATGGGTCACTAAATTTGCATTGGATGAATATGGGTCAAAACGGGTTAAATGGGTCAATATGGGTCGGACCATATTCGACCCGACCCATACCCGACCCGACCCACTCTACAAAGGAGAGTAGTTCAATTAAGGCTAGTTGTCTGGCTGTAGTTGTTATAATGTACTGCTTAGGGCTTGGAACTACTAATTGAGCAATTTTTTTCGTTTTTGTGTGCATGTGCTATTACTTGTATATTGGAAACAGATGGAGGTGGTGGTAAGGGTACTTGGGGGAAATTGCTCGACACTGATGGTGGATCACACATAGATAGGAGTGATCCCAACTATGACAGTGGTGAGGTAATAGCTGTTTTTCCATCATTAATTGGCATTTATCAATTCTCTATAGTGGCTCAAGGTTAGCTTTCTATTAACAAGTACTTTGTTTCTGCAGGAGCCTTATCAACTCGTTGGTTCAACAGTCGCAGACCCCTTGGATGTATACAAGAAAGCTGTTGCTTCTTTAGTAGAGGAATACTTTAGCACTGGTGATGTGGACGTGGCATCATCTGATCTTAGGGAACTAGGCTCAAGTGAATATCACCCATATTTCATCAAGCGGCTAGTTTCCATGGCCATGGATCGCCATGATAAGCAGAAAGAAATGGCCTCGGTTCTGCTCTCTGCCTTGTATGCTGATGTGATCAGCCCGCCACAAATCAGGGATGGGTTTGTCTTGCTTCTTGAGTCGGCTGACGATCTCTCTGTCGACATATTGGATGTTGTTGATGTGCTCGCATTGTTCCTAGCACGGGCTGTAGTTGATGAGATTCTCCCCCCGGCCTTCCTCACAAGGGCTAAGAAAACATTGCCGGAATCTTCTAAAGGTTTCCAGGTTATTCGTACTGCTGAAAAGAGTTATCTCTCAGCCCCTCACCATGCAGAACTTTTGGAGAGGAGATGGGGTGGTAGCACACACATAACTGTTGAAGAGGTGAAAAAGAAGATTGATGATTTGCTCAGGGAGTATGTGGAAACTGGAGATGCTTTTGAGGCATGCAGGTGTATTAGGGAGTTGGGTGTAGCGTTTTTCCATCATGAGGTGGTGAAGAGAGCTTTGGTTCTCGCAATAGAGACACGAGCAATAGAACCCTTAATAATGAAGTTGCTGAAGGAAGCCGCTGAAGAAGGCTTAATAAGTACTAGTCAAATGGTTAAGGGGTTTGCCCGTTTGGCTGAGAGCCTCGACGACCTCGCTCTTGACGTTCCATCTGCAAAATCCGTGTTTCAGTCACTAGTTCCCAAGGCTATTTCTGAAGGTTGGCTTGATACTTCATTTTCAAAGTCATCGGATAATGGAGACGTACAAATTGAAGATGAAGAGCTAAGGCGCTATAAGAAAGAAGTTGTAAGTATAATTCATGAATATTTTCTCTCTGATGACATTCCTGAGCTCATTGAGAGCCTGGAAGATCTTGGGGCACCTAAGTTCAATCCCGTGTTTTTGAAGAAGCTCATCACCCTTGCTATGGACAGGAAGAACAGGGAGAAAGAGATGGCATCTATCCTGTTGTCTGCCCTCCATATTGAGATTTTTTCAACTGAGGACATTGTAAATGGTTTCGTGTTGCTTTTGGAATCCGCGGAGGACACGGCTCTCGACATTCTAGATGCTTCAAATGAGCTTGCTTTATTTTTGGCTAGGGCAGTTATCGATGATGTGTTGGCCCCGCTGAATCTAAAAGAGATTGGAAGAAGGTTGCCTCCTAACTGCAGTGGGAGTGAAACCGTGCGCATGGCTCGATCGCTCATCGCTGCCCGTCATGCTGGCGAGAGAATTCTTAGGTGCTGGGGAGGCGGAACCGGGTGGGCTGTTGAGGATGCCAAGGACAAAATTCAAAAGCTTTTGGAGGAATACGAGAGTGGTGGAGTGGTGACTGAGGCTTGCCAGTGCATACGTGATCTGGGAATGCCCTTCTTCAACCACGAAGTCGTGAAAAAGGCATTGGTAATGGCCATGGAGAAGAAGAACGACAGGATGCTGGATTTACTACAAGAATGTTGCAGTGAGGGGCTCATCACAATCAATCAGATGGCAAGAGGTTTCACCCGGATTAAGGATGGAATGGATGATTTGGCTCTTGACATCCCGAATGCAGAAGATAAATTCCGTTTTTATGTGGAATATGCTAATCAGAAGGGATGGCTACCATCTTCGTTCGAGTCATCCTAGAAGGGAATCTTTGAGTTCATCTTGATGCGTTTTTTTTCTTTGATGCCATTCAGCTCGTTTTTCGGTGGTGTTGTTTGGCCCTTTTTTTGGGGGGGCTCATGGCATCAGGAATAGATGGAATTTGTATTCTAACATCAAAACTTTCTAATGGGAGTGACTTTTGGGTTCAGTCGCCGTTGATGCACAGTGAAGAGCTCAGAACTGCGTCTCACCTGTTCTTGTGGTTTCAGACGGCACGGTCGGCGGCGATCGCTTCCTTGAAGCTCAGGCGACCTCCCAGCGTTCTTTTTTGGCTTCGGTTTGGCCGGGGACAGCCTAACCAGCACCTCACAATTCGAGCTCGAGTTCTCGACGACGGGGGTCGGAGAACGAGCTCTCTCTCTCGCTTTCTCACCCTCTCTCTCGATTCTGTTCGTCCTCTTTAACATAATGAACTCCCTCTTCTTCTAGAAAGCCGATTAGCATTTTATCTTCACACTTTGGATATTCAATCAATTAGATCAAGTCACTTTGTAGTTATAATCCAAGCGCCATTTTTGCTTGTTCATCCGTCCATTAGATTCACGAATGTTATTTTGTTGATGCTTGCAATTGTAATTAAAAAGCGTGCATTATATATTGATATGTTGAGATCACAACTTGGCACAGGAAGCAGCTCACTTAGCAAAGTTACTTGCTATTTCGTGCCCCGTTACAGCTCACTCATTATTGTTAGCGAATATTTTTGTTTTAAAATTCAGTTTTGCTATTTAGCTCACTCAAAACTTCTTATATGGATAGGAACAAAAATAAGTGAGCTGTTCGCTTTTTTGGCCCTGACCTGTAAATGGACATTTATGAGCCTCTCTAAAGATGTGAAAGAAAAATTTCCCTCCAAATCGTGCACTTTCGCTTCGTGCACCCGTACTCTTGCGGGTCCTTCCTCTACCGATGTATCATTGTTAACGAACATTTCGTTCCAAAATTCAATTTTGCTCCACGATGTTCTATATGATATTGATTGTTACGCTCTCACGTTCAAGAATTCATTAAAAAAAAAAAAAGGAAGTCTCGCAAGAATTATTACGATCCTCTACTCAAAGAATTCATAAGAAAAGAGGAAAACTCCCAAAAATTGTAGATAGATGAACTCTAAAAAGTGAGAGAAAGCTCTGGATTCTTTTCATTTCGCGATCCAAATGAGAGAAGGGAACCTATACATACAAAAACTCATTTGATTACAACCGTTGATCAATTCTCGATCTAATGATGATTATCGCACTACCTTAAATACCAATAAGAATGCAAGGTACATTTACAATATTGTCCTTCCCAGGAATATTTTAGAGAACTCTAGAGAGACATACGATCTTCTTGGATAGTTCACGGTGTTTCAGCTTGAAAATTTCCGGACCATGACAAAAGTACGGTGAATGGTATGGCCAAAAAGAAGAACAATTAGCTGCACAGAAGGGCACAAAGCGCAGCACGTGGGACTAAGCCTACATTACATGCTTGTCCGAGGGCAATTTTACAAATCAATGGCCAGAAAAAGGAGGAAATATATGATCTAGACAGTTGGCCATAGCATCTATAGTTCAGTTTAACCGAAAAGTTACTGCACTCCGTTAAAAGTTATTTACTGCGCAATGTAATAGAAAGTGTTACCGATAGACTTAGGAAATTACTTGTGAACCGGCAGAATAAGTGGTCTTCTCATTTGGTCTAATGTGATCCAAACATGTGCATTAAAAGCGAATGGTGCTCGATAGCAACAGATGGATTTCCTTTTTAAGCCAATTTGCAGTGCCGTAATGACCCCATACTTGAAAAAAAAGAAGGTCGTCATCGTCGTCGTCGTCATCATCATACCTCAGAATGCTCAAATTCATATACATGCCCGCTGAAATCCACCAGAGAGTTATACCAGCTTTTTGGTCCATCTTGTGTTAAAAACTGCTAACCGTCGTACCGTGGAGAACCTCAAACAGCACGGGCTGAAATCCACACAGAAACTAATTACCGCAGCCTATCAAGAAAATATCAATATAGCCCGCCATATGAAGGACACATCTAGGACAACAATTTCCCTTCATCACAAAGAGTGGATTTGTTTCACGGAAATTCAAGGATCACATCTTCCTATAAATAATTGTTTGTATCATCTTGAAATATTAGTCGATGGTAAATAATATTGATATCAATAATAATCCATGCCTAACATTTTCATAAACTCATTATCATATACAACACAAATCATCATTAGTAGATTTTCTGCGAAACAAATGCATCCTTAGTCTATCATTTCAACATCAGGATGCTCATTCTCTCGTTCATCCCGTGAGCTGATTGCAGATAGCAAGTCGTCTATCCTTAGAGGTGAATGTCGGACAGCATATTGAAATATGACCTTCAAAAGAAGAGAGAATGATCAGCATCTACTGAGCACAATAATACCTGTTTTTCACGGGGAGTAGATAAAAAGCCAAAGCGGCATCAACAATGTTTCTTACCAAAAAAGTAGACAGCATAATGCTTAAACGGAAACGCCAATAATATTGCACGACCCAATCAAGATCCACAACCTTATAAACCAAAGTACAACTTCAAAAGCAGCAGAAGAGCACAATTACGACACACTCAATCTGTGCTCCAAAACCCCAACTTGTACTCAAGCATCAGCAGAAGCGAGAAGTTTGTATCTCAGAATTAGCACCCTCAAATCTCGTAATATATTTTCAATGCCATTTTCCTTTTGCTTTAGCCATAAGCAAACAATTCGTATGCTTAGCTAGAGAACTACCAGAGTAATCATCTAATTAGCGGATTTCGCTATAACTCAATGGAAAAGCATTCATAAAAACGGTAACGTTGATTTCGCAGCTACACATTATCAAAAATATTGATGGCAAGTGCGGTAAAGTATAAAAACAAAGGCAACTCAATCACTGACCTTCGAGTAACTATCTGCGAAAGCACGTGCTCTATTTGACTTGCCAAGGTACTGAAGATCAGCTCTATCAAGCCTCCCATCTGCAAAACTTAAGCCTCCATCACCAATAGCAAACTTCAAGAGATATCCTGTGCGTAGGCCCGACTGGAAGTGGATAAATTCAATTTCATGTTTAATATAAAACCATAGGTATGATGCATTGGATCCAATAATAGAACAGCCAGATATATGTACATGTTTGTATGTATGTATGTGTGTATGTACGCATTTACATATGAATGCGTGCGTGCGTGCATGTGACAAAGACACTAGGAAAGGCAAATTTGTTGAAATGTAAGCAAACTGAACCTTTTGGACAAGGTCGTTATCCAAGCATCCAAATACCACAGGAGGATCATCTGATGTGATCAATTTCAAATCTTCCCGTAGCTCCAAAACTACCTGATTATAGAGGGAAAAGAAACAAGAAACTTTCAGGTGATCAGAGAGTTGAAAGCATAAGCTTGTTTTCCTTCTAGAGAACTGTTATGTTGCTCTCTGTTGTTGTGTGCGCTTGTGATAGCCTGAGAGAGCAATGTTTGTCAAGTACCTGTTGCAATCTTGGGATATTTCCTTTACTGTCTGTATCAATGACGTACTGACTACACTTCTCATCCTTCCAGACTAATGCCAGGGGTGTGTTGCCAGTTTGATAGTGTGCTTGCCTACAGACAAGATGCGAAAGGAATATAAACAACAGCAAGAACAACTTTGGCATAAAGTGACCACTCATACTACATAAGAAACCGCGGACAGGTTACTAAAACCAAGTTGAACCCTATCAAACAACAGGAACAATGACTAGTGAGCAGCTATGAGGGGTGGTGACAAAACAAGCATATGCTGCAGCTGCACCCACAAGCATAACCTCACACTCACCTGCCCACTTATACTACTAGAATGGTAGATTGAAGAGATCAAATCGTTACCTATCAAAAACAAGGATAAACTCGATAAATGGAAACCAAAGAGATGTTTCCGATTCATGAAACTCAAAATAAAAATAAAAAAATTCTTCATGTGTTCCTACTTAACAAGGAATGATTGGATGGACACAACCATTACTTAATTGCAAGGATATGGCCAACTGAACAACTTCAACATGTCCTTCTGTTAAATTTTATTCAATTGTTAATTGAACGCTTCTTTCAATCTCAAAATTGATAGTCTGCTTGACATTAAACAAAGAAGCCTATCAAAACTTCAATCCGAGGCCAATCGTCTCATACTTTATGCAGATCCCTAAACTGCATGGATGCTCACCGTCAAGTATACCATATGCATTTCATAGCATGATCATGATGTATCACATCCACCGACCCCAACTAGTTTGGGATAAAGGTGTTGTTGATGTTGATCATGATGTATCACATATGCCAGAATCCACATCCTTTGAATTTGCAATCTAAAAGATGCATGCTTTACAGATTAAACTTGATTTAGCTCCTATTTCTGTCTACAGAGATTAAATATAAAGACAAAACATAACATCCCCAACCAGATATACCAGAAATAAATGATAATGAAAGACCTCCGATCCGTTGAATATGTATGCTTTTAAAGGCCATTTTCATTCCAGGATAAAAGAACTTACTTGTTATAGAAAAGAAGCCCATCCTTTATGTAAGTTACAGCTCCTGCATATGCAGCATGTAGGCCATTTTCATCACAGTTGAATATGGGCACCAGACCAAATCTGTATCTGTGGTTCTGTGAGGGTGGATCACAAGCTCCACTCTCAATGAGCTTAGAGTTTGACCAAAAGAACCTGAACTCCGCGGTGCAGTCATAAAGAGAGTATCCTCGCCAGCAAAGCATGTCAATTACATAGTACGTTTGGTCTATCTGCAAAAATCGGAATGCTTATTTCAAATACAACTACTAGTCAACAACATGCCTTTCATTAGTAGGCAAAGTTACCTCATGAAATATGCAATCCAGTATGGAGTATGACTGAGCTGACCCGGAAACATCTCTTGTTCGTGCCCCACCGGGTAGAGCAGATGGGAAACGGTGCAAGACAGAGCCATTGCGTAATCTACTCACCGTGATGCCATTGGAAGAAACAACGAAGCACCGCTTACCAGAGGGTCTTGCAAATACGTACCTGTGAAATTGCAAATGTCATTGACAATTAACCACCTCTCAACGCACACACACTTAATCAATTCTGCGACAAAATGAAAATGAAAGTGCAAAGTGCAAGACATGGTCCATTGATGGAACACGCTATTGCATGAGAAACTGATAAGATGTCTAATATTGCACATTGGTTAAGCAATGCAGGGGTAGCATAAGGAAGTTTTCTGAATATGAACAAGAGCGTAAGGACACCTTCTGAACTTGACAAGTATACCCTCGAATAATGCCTCAGAAGGTCACCAAATGATCACCATCCACAACTATCGTCCAAATGAACGCAAAGTTTAGCAGTTAGCAATTCAATCCTTAACTGGTTCAATCACCAAATAATCATCATACACAACCAACTCTTTGCTGAATGCTCTTCAAAGCGACTTCTAATCTTATGTCCCTACAAATCTAGGCCGTAGAATTTTACTGTCAGTCGAGAGAGAGAGGGAGGGAGGGAGAATCAAAACCAGTCTTGAGAAAGACGATCCGGGACGTCGATCATCCATTCAGGGAGCATCAGCTGCCTCGCGAACCACTTGCGAGCCTCCCCGCCTCGGAGCTTCGACGCCTGACGGACGTCGAATTCCTTCGACGGCGACGTCGAATCTCCTTCTTCTTCTTCGACATGGTACTCCGACTCGGATGCGAGCTCGAGCTTGAGCACGGGTTCGGGTTCGGGTCCGGGTCCAGGTTCCGGGGCTTCGAGGGAGAGCACGGTTGAGGCTAAGCAGCGAGCGCGGTGCTGGGCGTCAAGGCGATTCTGAGCTTGACGGAGAAGGGAGAGTTCCCGCCGCCTCTGCTGATCGGAGATCGTTGGTCGCTTGAACGGACGGCGGTGATCGGGTGGTGCCATTTGCGTAACCTGCGCGCTTACGAGAAGTTTGGGGATTTGAAAATCCTCGGCGGTGTCCGAAGTAGAGACTGATCAAACGGGTGAGACTGGCTCCGGGACTTCTAACATTCGATTCAGAGCGAATGATTAAATAAAGAATTCACTTCACTCGCTTCGGAGTTCGGAGAGAAAAGAAGAGAAATGATTCGAAAAATTAAATTTTTTCGATGAATCGAATTATGAAGTTAGATTTCGACTCGAAAATAGAGCTCGCCCTCAATTAGTGATTTTATATCTAAATTGATAGTAGATATATTTTTTATTCTACTTGAAGATAGGTTCATCTTTAATATTTCGGATAAGGCAACTTAGTTGAGAAAATACGTTTCATGTGTGCTCGAGATTTCAACTTAAAAAGAGGGTTCAACTGAAATTTCAATCAATTATTTATGTCTCCTCAAGGGTTGTTGCTCAAATATAAGTTCGTCTTACTTTTCAGGTAATTCACCTTGGTAGAGGGAAATGTGTATGTCTACCTTAGATTTTGACTTCACAATAGGATCTAACTTAGATTTTAAGCTGTGGTTCTGTTTAGCTTGACCATAGAAATACCATTTTCTCTACCCGAAATTAGGCTATATCTTAATTTTCCTGGTATATCGGCTTGATAGGAGAGTACATTTTATGCCTAGCCTAAACATAAACTTTGAGGTTTTACTTAGTCTCGTTTCGTTTTGCGAAAAATAGGATGTTTTAGAAAAAAAAAATATTTAAAGTTAATTTTCACAAAAATATAATATTTTCTTGCATTTTGTTAAATTAAGGCGTTGTTTAATATTTAACTATTTTAACACACAAAGCTTAAGATATTGGATCGTAGAAATACTATTAGTGCCACTAGTGAAGTGATTAGTTCATCTTCTCTTCCAATTTTATATTGCAATCGGATCATGATGTACTGCAAATATAAGTTGCCGAATACCGCGTCTCCCAGATCAAAGGGAGAGAATCAGAGTCTACGTTTTATGCTTTCGTTATTTTTTTAAAAAAATCAATAATACACGTGTAATGTGTAAACAATTAAATCGACACTTTTGTAATATTTAACAAATATTGTAAACTTATCTTTCATATGCGTTCGCATCGAGTGTGCCCATTTTTTCAGTAAAGAAGAAAAACTTTACTTCATAGTGATTCGAATGAAAAATGTTCATGTCGATTATTTTTCAGTCTAAGCTCATTGAAACTAAATTGTTTCGACCGATTGACTAGTAAGTTTCTAATATGGTTACCGGTTATCAAGCTTACCTTTATATGTCTTACAAAATGAAAATATAGCTTACTTCTTCTTTTCAGTGGCATTCAGGCCCAGGCCTGCATGATAACACTTCCAGAAGTCAATTTCTTTATCAAAAGTCAATTTGACATAGAAATTCGTTTAATAAAAATACTTCTGTAGTATAAATTCTTTTGGTAAAAAAATTGACTTCTGGTAAAAAAAAAATCCATTTTTGATAGAATTTTTTTGCCAATTTTGAGAAGCAAAAGATTTTAACTTCTCGGCTCCAGGATTACTTTTTGGACCACACCCCCCTTCGTCGACCGCCGCCATCGCTGCTATCGTCCTCTGTTGTCGACTGCTGTCGCCCATCGACCGCCGCCGATCACCGCCAACGGCCGATGACCGTCGCCCGCTAACCACAACCGCCACCCTCGCCAACCGCCAACAGTTGACAACCGCCGCCCGCCGACCACCGCCAATGGCCGCCGACCATCGTCGTTGAAAATTTTGTTAATAATATTTTAAAAATATAAATTTTCAACCGTTACCAAATGAATTTTTCTGATTAGAAGTCAATCGGGAGTAAAAGTAAAAAAATGAACTTTTGCTTTTGAGAAAAAGAAGAGAAATCAACTTCTGATTGAAAGTTGATTTTTAGCAGAGAAGCGTTACCATCTGGCATCCGCCCACGCAAGAAATACATGAGGACTTTGACCTAATTTGTTTCTAAATCTCTGCCCCTGTGCACTGCTCTGAACATAATTGGCTGGAAAAACGCACCGTTTAGGTGGTCTAAGCAGTCTCCTAGGACTGATCGCTTCGATCAACTGCCCCAACTGCTAAGGCGGATCTTCCAATGCGAATTCGTCTGAAGAAATCCAAAAGGTGCAGCTTCTCTAGGATTTGAGTATGAGAGCTGAATCTGAAGCTCACGGCTCTCGATCCCCAAGGTGCATTTTTCTCTCACCTCCCATCGCGATACATCATTATTCTCGCTGAATTTCATTGTGTGAAGACATGGAAGTCCCCCTTTGGCGGTACCAGAACATATCACTGGATCAAATTCAGTGCACGTATAGCTTTCCCTTCTCATTCGCAGATCCTAAGCTATCTGGGTATTCTTTCTCGTTCTGTCGGAGAAAGGGGAGGTACCCATTTTCTCGGGTTAAGTGTTCTGTAGAGCAGGAGTTACGTCCACGCCCGAAGCCGAAGCCATCAAAATTCGACGTCGATTGGCCCGAGCAAGCAGTTTTGGAAGAAGAGACAGGGACCAGAAGATATAATCAAAGGATTTGTAATCAGATAGAGAAGCTGGTATTGCACAAGAGAAACCGAGAGGCGCTGGAGTTGTTCGAGATTTTGGAGTACGAAGGTCGATTTAAGGTAGGTTGTAGCACGTATGATGCGCTGGTGAGCGCATGCATTGGGTTAAGATCTGTTAGAGCAGTTAAAAGGGTGTTCAATTACATGGTCAGCACTGGGTTTGAGCCGGATGCGTATATGAGGAACAGGGTGCTGCTCATGCATGTAAAATGCGGGATGATGATCGATGCGCGTAAGCTGTTTGATGAAATGCTTGACAGGAATTTGGTCTCCTGGAACACGATGATTGCGGGACTGGTTGATTCGGGGGACTACGTGGAGGCTTTGGAGCTGTTCATAGCGATGTGGGAGGAGTTTTCTGAGGGGGAGTCGCGATTGTTTGCTACGGTTATTCATGCATCTGCTGGACTGGGGCTTATTTCTGTGGGAAGGCAGTTGCATTCCTGTGCTCTGAAGATGGGTCTTGGGGATGATATTTTTGTTTCTTGCACATTAATAGATATGTACAGTAAATGCGGGAGCATTGAAAATGCTCAATTTGTTTTTGATGATATGCCCGAGAAGACGACAGTAGGATGGAATTCGATCATTGCTGGTTATGCACTGCATGGTTGCAGCGAAGAAGCCTTATGTATGTACTACGGGATGCGTGATGCCGGCGTCAAAATGGACCATTTTACCTTTTCTATTGTTTTAAGGATCTGTACTAGGTTAGCCTCCGTAGAGCATGCTAGGCAAGCTCACGCGGGCTTAATTCGTCATGGATTCGGGCTGGATATAGTTTCAAGCACAGGACTCGTGGACTTCTATAGCAAATGGGGAAGAGTGGAAGATGCTAGGCGGGTCTTTGACAGGATGCCTGAAAAGAATGTGATATCTTGGAATGCTTTGATTGCTGGGTATGGTAATCATGGTCGTGGAGAGGAGGCCATCGAGGTGTTTGAGCAGATGGTTCGTGAAGGAATGAAACCTAATCACGTCACTTTTCTTGCTGTTCTGTCTGCTTGTAGTTATTCAGGACTATCAGAACTAGGTTGGGAGATTTTTCAGTCAATGACTAGGGACTACAAAACAAAACCCCGTCCTATGCACTACGCATGCATGATTGAGATACTAGGTCGGGAGGGGAGTCTAGATGAAGCCTTTGCATTGATAAGAAGCGCTCCTTTCCAGCCAACAGTGAACATGTGGGCTGCTTTGCTCACAGCTTGTAGAGTTCACCAAAATTTCGAGCTTGGGAGATTTGCCGCCGAGAAGCTCTATGGGATGGAGCCCGAGAAGCTGAGTAATTACATTGTGCTTCTGAATATATACAACAGCTGTGGCAAGACGAAGGAAGCAGCCGAAGTTGTACATACTTTGAAGAGGAAGGGCTTGAAAATGCTTCTGGCCTGCACTTGGATTGAGATTAATAGGCAGTCACATGCTTTTCTTTCTGGAGATAAATCCCATGCCCAAACTGAGGAGATTTACCAAAAACTCGATAACTTGATGCTAGAGATCTCAAAGCGTGGTTATATACCCGAGGACAAGTACATGCTTCCGGATGTGGACGAACAAGAAGTGCAGTTACCGTTCTATCACAGCGAGAAACTGGCGATCGCATTTGGTCTGATTAATACTCCGGAGTGGATGCCTCTGCAAATGGTGCAATCTCATCGATTATGCAATGACTGCCATAAGGCGATTAAGCTTATAACCTTGGCCACACGGCGCGAGATCGTTTTCAGGGATGCCGGTAGATTTCACCATTTTAAAGATGGCAGGTGCTCTTGTGGGGACTACTGGTGAGGGTAGACATTTCAAAGCTGCAGTATACTGTCACCATTTTTGGGATGAAGCAAGCATTCTCATCAACTTATACATGAATTTTCAAGTGGATGATATCGGTCGAGTGATGAAGGAGATCGAAGCTGGCTGATTGTTTTCTAACTTTCCCAATTTTTTTCTTCCTTGATAATAAATCACTGTACTTACGTACAGGTTCATCCGCGAATGGTAACTGATATACATATGCACGAGACCAGGTAGCTCTGTTCCCGCGGCCTTTCACTGCTTATGACTTGATCCGAACGTGAAAGGAGGTGCATATATCGAGCGATCTCTCTAGTGTGTATCTTTTCAGAGTCTCGAGGAAAAGTCTCGTATTTATTCTACTCCAAAGCAAATATTGCTTTAGGGTAATCGTTAACTATCCTTAAGATAATTTTAGCTATCGAGCTTCTGGCGATTTCGACTTCATGCAGATGAGTAGCATCTCGCAATTTTTTTTTAACAATCTATCAAATCTACATTTCGATTACTCGAATGGATTTCTCCCCACCGGATATATGTCGATGCTAATCAAATAAAAATATCCTTCATATTTGAGCTCGGCTTAGCTAAATGCTCAAGCTGTAAAGGGATTATTTGGTATTTGGTCTATTTCTCTCTTCTTCTTTTTTCTGTTCTCTTGTTCCATGGAACAGGAAAATAACGAAAATCAATTTGCGTACGTCAGTTAACAAGTGCATTCTTCTGTTCAGAAACTTATTCAGTGAATAGAAATAGCCAAAAAAAAAATTGAACAGAAATTATTTCCGGAAGTAGAAATGTTACTAAACGCACATAAAGCCCGTCTCCAATTCGTAAAGAATGAAACCCGGCTTTGAGTAAATACCGAGGTGCTTGTGGGCCGAGTAGACAAAGAATCGACGATGGGGAATCTGAAAGTTATTCCAAAACCAAAACGCTTCTTGTGTTCCCTTCCCGAGGTGAACCACTGAACCGTTGGTTTGAAACCAAAACCCGTGGCAGCTGACTGGCCCCCATCCTTTTTTTTTTAATGAAGAAATGAACCGATTTTCCGGAACAGGCCCAACGGTTTGAAGTTGAACCGGCACCGATTCGACAACTGTAGCAAAGCAAGCGATCTTCTTGTTCGTTGAGACTTGAGACTAGGAACCCTAGGGCACAGAACAGAGCTTTTTCATGCCTGAAGCTGAAGTTGGGCTTCATGGAGAACCATGCTTTCTGGGACCACTTGCCATTACTGGTGAGGGCGAACTCAAAGGATTCGGTCGAATACACCCTTCAAGCTCTCTGGCGAACTCGTACAACCGGTCTTGACACAGCCGATCGCAGCATCATCCGCGACATGCTTCAGCTCCAAAACGACTGCGAACTCGACCCCGTATCGCTCTCTCTAACCTTCTCTTACTCCAAAGCACATAAGTAGAGCGATTGGCAGCTAGAAGAATCTTGTAGGTGGACAACGGCTTTAAATCCAATGTCGCCGGTCGAGACAGAGTGTTTTATGTCGTGGTTGGATGATTTTATCGGGCAGAGTTATGATATTGTCTATTGCTAGCTATGGGATAGATCGATCATTCATGGGAAGCGACTATGTGTAGGGGACTTATGTGTGCCAATTTCTGGTTGTCAGCTTCTGGTATGTCTGCGTATGTTGATCCGGAAATGTGTCTATGAGAATACCAACAAGGAGGATATTCATAAGCTTTTCCCTAGCGAGGTTTTGCCCGAATTGCAGAGACTGTTGACGCTTTTGCTGCAGAAGTTTCAAAGAGAGTGGCGAGAAGACGTGCTCAAGGATCAGGTGAGGGATTCAAACTGCAGGAACAACTGATCGTAACTGCCATTCTTTGACTACACATTGCCAAATGATTTGTTTATTCAGGCGACATTGCCTCGGTTGAAAGCGATGACATGGAATCCCACCAGATCCAGTTCAGAGACTCCAGACCCAGTTGTTGTTATCAATTTGCGGGTATTCTCAAAATTAGGTGTTATTTCAGGAAGTATGCTTGTCTTGCAATTGAACTCATGCATCGGACAATATCTGCCTGTGTTTAAAAATTTCTATGCATTGATCATATCTGCTTCATTGCTGTCATCATCAGCTTCAAAATGACGTGAAATTTCGCTACGATGATTCAGAAGTGAAGTTCCAGCTTGATAGAGATAGTTTAGATAGTATGGTGAGGTCTATGCATTCTATAGCAGAGCAATTATCTGAAATGGTGAGTGATAAATTTCTTCGCCGCAGTTCTGATTTTTGGTTTGACCAGTATTTTGTGGTTAATTAACATCTCTTTTTAACTTCACCAGGATGATCCATCAAATGGGCAAATTCCCCTGGAAAATCCCGTGTAGTTCAGCAAATGCCTCCCTGAGGAAGGTATGATTGTGTTTCTTGTAGGTTGCTTCCCATTTCTGTCTCTAGCTTACTGTCATGATATTCCGTGGAGCATCTTTTATGGAGTTTATCTTTGTCATGAATTGTCCTCCCTCCAATTCCATTTTGATATGGTATCTGCTTTGGAGAAGGACTCCATGTTTGCATGTAGGCATTCTATGAGAGCCTTGAGTGGAGAATCCCTCAACTTTAGTCATACAGGCTTAGAGATGCTTTTCAAAGGTGACATCTATCCTTTCAAATATCTGTATCTACACAACACTCCACATATTCTCCACTTACCTTAGTTTTAAATATGCTTGAACACCTTTGGTTGAAGTGGCTTAAAAGCTAGGATGACAACAGTTTGTGTTAATTCAATCAGAGGGTTTTGTTGCGGAGGTTCTTCTTCTGGCCCATCATGATTCTGCTTCTATCTTGCTTTCATGTTAATCTATTTGTTATTCTAGTGCCGACGTGAATATGCATTTCTGAGTTACCCTGAGGCCTCAACACACCATTTAACAAGCAGAACCTCAAATGACGCACCTTTTCATGAATCACTTCCTGATGATCTTAGAGACATCTCCCTTATGAATATAAGTAAATTACCTTTTCCAGCTCATTCTAGAAGGATCTTAACACGTAAAGACTACAAATTGTGTTGAGATTAACAGTAAACTTCCTTTTTCAGCTCACCATGGAAGGGATTTGAACATGAAAAGAATAGCAGATTGTTTGGCTTATTCTTTCAATGTTTCAGCAACATTCCTGTCTTTCTTACCTTGAATATCTTTGAATTTCGCAGCTGTTCTCGTTGAGAGGGTGACAAAGAATGTAAAAGTTGTTGGGGATACTTTTAAAAGTTTAACTGGTTTGGTTGCTTGATATCTGCTGGACCCCACAACAGGAGAATGTGCTGCACTTTTTTATGGTGATCATAAAAAATGTCAAAGATCAGGACTGCAGAGAAGACCGATTGATTTCCACTTGTTTGTGCGACTTTGCCCCAGCTTAGTGCTTGCTGGACCAAACTGCAGGATTTTGTGCTGGATTCTTGGATGATGATCATTAGAAATGCCAAGATTGGGAGTTAGCATGCCCATTGCGTATTGTCGGCAGCTATGCTGCATGTTGATGGAAACTAAATTATCATTTCTCCTCAGAGTCAAATTTCTAGATGCAAGTTGGCCTGTGACAGTGCTTTCTTCATGAATCATCCAAGTGGTTTTCGTATAAGCATGTGCACTTTGGTGGGGTATTTGCTTTGGATCCTTTAAACAAGGAACTACTATTTTGGGTGGTTTCCTAAACTTTATCGAAGATCATCTCTTTTGTTGTCTGCTAATTGTCCTTGAGAAGAGAGAATGCAGTTTCAGTCAGGGAACTACTAGTTACGGTCAATAAAATGTTGGCTGGCGACCTAGGCTTCCTTGGATCCTTGGATTTGGACGAGGTATGCTTTTTGTTTTTCTTTTTGTGGATGATCAAATGAAAAGGAAGAACCCCTTTATCTAGAAGAGGGATCTATATTCGATTTAGCCATCACATATCTCATCTATCTAACCACCAACAAAAAATAGGAAGGTTTTAGAACATGGACAATTATCGCTTTGCCCGCCTCTGGGGATATTCTATAAAATGGTTGAAAACCCTAAGCAAACCCTAGAGGTTCAAGACACATCAAGTCTTGGGGTTCTTGTCGGCCATACAATCGATTGGTCATGTCAGGAAAACCTCGGCACTTGACACATGCCTATTGATAAGAGAAATACGTCTTGATGGCTTAAATCTGATGAAGAAAGACTATGCTCTCTGTCTTGAAACTTGAAAGGGGGTGGTTAGGTTGCTTGATGCTAGATGAAGAGTGTAAATATCCTAGACCGACGATTGTTTTGTTGTCTTCTCTTCCTTCCGGAAAGTCACTTAAGCTTTGGAAATACGCGTTGTTGTAAACCACATAACAGGATTGCGGTTTTGATGGTTGTTAGTTAGAAAACACTTGTTTATGCAAAGCAGTATCAGAGTTTGATTCATACAGAAGAAAGCAATAGCTTCTTCACGTTGTAACTTCGAGATGTGTGTCACTGTTGCTACCAAAGAGTCAAATGTGCGCTCGTTCTGAGTTTGCCTTGCCTTGCGCCTGATCGTGCAAGTTTATCTTGAGAGGACTGAATGTTGTTGGGTCAATTCGGTAGTTTTTAGTTTTCTATCGCTTTCTAGGTCACCAAACAGCTGCTGGGTTTCGAGTTCTTACCGTGAATCGAGTCCTCAAATTGATGATTCTCATTACTTTATGAGAGGAAGATGGAGCGAGTCAATGGGCGCAAGGAAAACGACCCGTCTTGCGTTCCCTGTTGCGCCAAAACTGTGGAGTCGTCCTAGATGGAAACATCAAATCCAGAGTCCACAAAGGTAGGTGAGATCGATGACCCGAAATATTTGATTTTATTTCTCATCTATAGAAACGGAGATAGCGATCGCTCAAAGTGGGTCGAGAATATTATCAAATCGAACTTCTCTCGTATTATTTTTTGCTAAACCTTCATGAGAAGACATAGCCGAAGCAGGTAGACGGTTCGACCGCCAAACGGGGTCAACGGATCTGGGCAATTTTCGCGAGATAAACCACATGGGTCGGGCGGGGAGGAACGGGTCAAGGCCAAATTTCGAAATTCGAAGATGCGGTGTGGGTCGAGAACTCGGGAAATCGGTTCGTGAATCGGCACGCCATTTCGCATTGTGAGACGGCAAGGGGAAAGAAAAGAAAAGAAAAGAAAAGTCGGCAGTCTCTATTGGGAAATTAGAAAAATATCAGGAGGTCAAACGTAGGCAGCCATTAGCATTTCGCAATCAAAGGACGAGATCATCCATGTGCGCACCCCTCCGAACATCGCTGATTACGAGATTCTTTTTTGCCGAGTTCACACCTAGGGCGCTCGGCGCGATCGTGGGAATGTCATTTGTATGTGTGTATATATATAGCAACTTGCCAGATGGAGAAGGGATGAAATTACCAAAAAAAAATTATCCGCTAGGAACTGTATTAGTAATAGGCAGACAAACTACTGTTCCACTTAATGTCCGAGCATGACAGACAACCGCTACTCACCGTCCAATCACTATGTATGTACTACCACTCAGTATGGTCTATAAATAGACGTTTGCTTTCACAAAGAAGCCACGGTCTTACAATTACATAACCCCTCCACCCCATCTTCCTCTCTCGACCTTGTTTGAGTTTTGGTATAGTATGTACTGTCATCCTTAAAGTGTTAATTCGTTCAATATGTTCGTTGATATCCTAGATGTTAATCGTAGACCTTGAATTTTTAATTTATTCAATCTAACCCCTCGATTTTTCAATAAAGTCAAAATCTATCGGTAAAATCTATTCACAAGTCTCTATGACGTCGCTATTGCATAGCCCGTTAGTTTCGCGGAGAATGAATGATTCGAAAAATAGTTTCTTAAAAAAAATGATCTTTTGTGTCGCTTGCAAATAACCAGCGAATGAAAAGTATTCTCATTACCGATAGTATTTTATGTCTAGATGTCTCCGTGGGGCGATGGAAATGATTTTTGCTCGTTCAATTTTTATAAGCGGTACAAGTAATTATTTATTTACTAAATATCATTCATCTCGCGCAAAAATAAATTACCTCGGTATTGATTTTCCTCGATTTTATTCGGATGAAATCGGAACGGTCGAGATCGAACGCGCTCTCCGCTTTCCACAGTGTGAACGAGATGAAAAGTGTCCCACGATCACCGCCGCATTTTCGGTCTTTTTCTTCTTTTCTTTTTTCGTCAGCTAATTATTATTATTCATTGGGTCGTACTTCGTAGCATGCTTTTCTGTCTCATCGTAATCTAAGAAACTGACGAAGAACATCTTGTGATGAAAACTTCTGACGGTGTCCCGCTCGATCTTCTTTTTCTACTCGAACGGGGGGGCAGTTCGGACATTTCACAAGTCTGTATCCCCATTCACATCGTCATCTTCTCCTTCTGATTTTTTTTTTTTTCTCTTTCGTTGTTGAAAAAGACATACGAGAAGTACTATACTATATGTTCATCGCCGTTATAATTGGTATTTGGTAGGGAGGAAACTTCGATTGGACCCTTTTTTCATTTTTTTTTCTTCTCTTGGTTTGTTTTTTTGGGGTCGCGTGCTGTGTGAAAGCTTACAACATGTCAGTGTCTAGCTTAAGCCCCTGGCAAAGGCCATAGGTAGCAAATTGGTGAGTTAGGTCGAGTTTGAGTTATCTCGAATATGATCCGACTCATATTAAATGACACAAATCCAATCCGACTCGCGACAGATTCATACCCGACCCGACCCAATATAACCTTTGGCAAAGGCTACATAGTGGGAAAAAGTTAAAAAAATCTCTGTAGCTCATCTCAAAGAAATTTTGCAGCATCTTTCTCATTTGCAAATTCCTTTCACTGATCAAAGAATTTTGCAAACAGATGCAAGTCAAATTACTGCACCTCCACCAGCTTGTCCCTCAGATGAACCAAAGTCGCCACCTCCACCATCAAAGAAGCCCATCACTTCTCCATTCTACAAACCCATCCTCAAATGGGTAAAGAAAAACTCTTGTCCTGTCAAACTCTTTCCATCTCCAATGGAATTACCTAAGTCATTTTTTATAATAAAAGAAAAAAAATTGATGGTGACGTGCCATGGCCCATGGCCATTGTAGAACCTAATAAAATGGCTGCTATCCATTTACGCATATGAGAAAGAAAATAGCTGTGATTTTAATTATTATTATTTTGCCCTCCGAACATTTTTATACAATTTAGTGACTTTTCTTTCCACTAATTCAATTCGTACATTTTCTGGAGGTCATTACATGAGCAACAGCTAGACGATAAGATCGCTGCGCTTTATGGAAAGTTTTTGTTGGTGCCGAATATCCCTTGAGCTATCGAAGGGAAGTATACAAATTATTATTTTAGGCTATTAGAAAAATAAACATGGGAAAGACCACATGTTTACTAACTTCGATTACTTTTCACGAGATCTAGTTATACGCTTAATTAATTATCTATCGATTTTTATTAGGATGATGGAAACATTTTCCATCGACTGTTTCCTTCGAGCTGCACAAATGGATATATTTAGAAATATGCTTTGCAAATTATTTATTTTTTTCGGCGAAATAAACGGAGCCGAAGAAGATAAAGAGTGTTATTGCTTGTCGAATGTAATTTTATTTATTGGAGGAATTTTAATTGATTAATTAATGAATATGATAATTTGAGGCCGAGTGAACGCTAAGATTTGTTTGACCAAAAAAGAAAATGCTAAGAGAATTTGCAAACTCCAACAATGTCCGTGCACTGACATAGAAAGCAAAGACCACTTACCATACACGTTACGCCGATTCATGTCCTGGATTTTCTTCTCATCCGCGGTTTGAGGCCGGCTAACACATTTTGGTAATTTCACGCCCTCCGTCACTCGCACTACCCCCGTCCCTCCCTCTCTCTCTCTCTCTCCCTCCACATTCACTGTACCACTATCGCCAACGTCATCGCCATCGCCATCGAAATTTCAATTCTCTCTCTCTCTCTCTCTCTCTCTCACAAAACAACTTGATCGACCTCAGAGATCGCCATAGTTGTACTGAAACTGAAATCATGGCCACGACCACAACCACATCAAGTATCGGCGGCGGCGGAGGGGGAGGGGGAGGGGGAGACGGGGGCGGCGGCGGAGGTGGAGCCGAGGACCGCGTGATGGCCACCGCGCAGCAGATTCTGAAGAGCCTCAACACTCCCAAGGAAGTCCGCGAGGACATGCTCCTCATCTTCTCCAGCTTCGACAATCGCCTCTCCAAGATCACCGACTTGATCCACTCCTCATCGGCCCTGGAGGACCGCTTCGACTCGGCGGAGAAGGTGATCCTTCGCTACGACTCCAATTCCAACTCTCTCCCCTGGGAAGACTCGCCGGAGGATGCCAACGAGTACTTGTCTGCGCTCGACGATATTCTGCAACTGTGCGAGAACTTGACCGTCGAAGACGATAAGGACTTTGTTGACCGTGCCGATACCGCGATCCAGATCGCCATGTCGCGATTGGAGGACGAGTTTCGACACATACTGATCCGTAACACGGTGCCTCTGGATGCCGATCGGCTCTACGGATCCATCCGTAGGGTTTCCCTCTCCTTCGTTTCGAACGAAGGTGTGATTGATGATGAATTCGAGAGTTTCGGCGAGGTTGATAATGACAGCAGTGGTTGTTTTCACGAGCGAGGCGCGAGTATAGGTGATGATTTGTTTGTGGACTTGATTAATCCGGATGCCGTGGTGGATTTGAGGGAGATCGCTGAGAGGATGATTAGGTCCGGGTATGAGAAGGAGTGTTGTCAGGCTTATACTAGCGTGAGACGTGAGGCGTTTGATGAGTGTTTGGTGATCTTAGGCGTTGAGAAGTTAAGTATTGAGGACGTGCAGAAGGTTGAGTGGAAGGATTTGGATGAGAAGATGAAGAAGTGGATACAGGCTGTGAAGATTGTGGTAAGAGTCTTGTTAACTGGCGAAAAGAGGCTTTGCGATCAGATTTTCAATGGCTCTGATTCCATTAAGGAGATTTGCTTCAATGAGACTGCAAAGTGGTCTATGATGCAATTGTTGAATTTCGGAGAGGCAGTTTCGATTGGCAACAGGTCCTCGGAGAAGCTCTTTAGAATTCTTGATATGTATGATGCTCTTGCAGATGCGTTGCCGAATTTGCAGGCAATGGTTACTGATGAATTTGTGTGTTCAGAGGCCAAAGGTGTATTATCTGGATTAGGCGAGGCTGCAAGAGCCACATTTTCGGAGTTTGAGAAAGCAGTGCAGGGCGAAACCTCGAGGAAACCGATGCAAAATGGGGAGATTCACCCCATAACTCGATATGTGATGAATTATCTAAAGTTACTCGTGGTTTATATTGAAACTCTGGATTCTCTTTTGGAGGGCAATGAGGACGAACTTCATGGTTCGGAAAAAGTCGACAGGGACAAGCTGCAAACTGAGAGAGTGTCTCCGGTTACACAGCATTTCCAGTCACTGATTTCCACTCTAGAGTCGAACCTTGAGGAGAAATCAAGACTCTATGAGGATGCTGCCATGCAGTACATATTCTTGATGAATAATATCTGGTACGTAGTGCAGAAAGTGAAGGATTCTGAGCTTGGGAATCTTTTGGGTGACCATTGGGTTCGGAAGCGCCGTGGGCTGATCCGCCAATATGCCACAAGTTATCTAAGGGCCTCTTGGAGCAAGTCGCTGTCTTTCTTGAAGGATGAGGGCATTGGTGGCAGCTCAAATAATGCTTCTAAGGTGGCATTGAAGGATAGGTTTAAGAACTTCAATGCTTGCTTCGAGGACATTTACAGGATTCAGACGGCTTGGAAGGTCCCAGATCCTCAGCTCCGGGAAGAGCTTCGCATATCTATATCTGAGAAGGTGATTCCAGCGTATCGTTCCTTTGTGGGTCGGTTTGGGAGTCAGCTCGAGAGCGGGAGGAATGCTGGGAAGTATATCAAGTACACGCCGGAAGATTTGGAGAATTACTTGCTGGACTTGTTTGAAGGATCGCCAGGTGTGCTGCATCATTTGAGAAGAAAAAATTCGTAGGAGGATACAGGACTTATGTAACAGGTGAGGATGCTGCTCTTATAAAGAAGATTAAAGTGGAAATGTACCCGTCTGTTGTAACATGATGCATTGGATGTTTAATTTTGGTTTTAACATTATAAACAACAGCTTTTGGTTGAGATGTTTCCCTTTTACTTGTTGTACATGTATAATAGAACATAGCTCCACACCTTTTCTGTACATTATTATATCAATTCGTACTTAGCATTCAACTGGTCAAGATATCATGGACTTCTTGTGGATGACAGTTTAGCCCCTTTGGCTTTTCTGATGCTGCAGTTCTGCTGGCTCCTCCTTTCCTGTTTCCCATCATTTTAAGTTCGCAATGAGTTAATGTCCTGATGATTTCATGTTAAAGTTTCTGCCACATCTTGATTATGGTATATTCAATCAAAAGTCAAGTTCATTTTGTGCAAGATGGTTTACTAAGTACCTCTATGTGGAAGCTCCTTTTCCATTGGTACTGGCTTTGCCATAGAATCCTCTACATGTACTATGATCAACTCTCATCGTCCTTGTGATCTCTGCTAGTAAACGGAATTTTCTTTCCTCCTCATCTTTCATCTGCATTTGTGACCCCATCTTATATTTAAGAGCAAAATGTGTGGTTAGAGTACTCTAGATTCAGGGAGTCAATCTTGCGTTTCTGTTTGAGGGGTGGGGGAGGTGTTGTTGAATTTATAACTTTTGCATAGCTATTGGAGTAAAGTTTTGCCCGAAGGTACTAAAAAAGCGGACCCACTTGGGGGCTGAAGGATGACCAAGGATAATTTAAATCTTAGAATTTAATGGACAATATTAATAACAAAGATCGTTGAGCTGTGTCCTCATTCTGATAGGAGCGTTTACATGTGAAGATCCTGCAATCCTTATGATATACTCATCGAGATCACTTGAGATTCAATTACTCTGCATTAGCATGAACTTGATGCGTGTTAATTCATCTATAGGTGGGATAACATTTGGTAGTTGGAACTTAGAAAGCTCCCTTAACCAATAGGAGTAAAAGACTGAGGTTATTCAGTAAGGAATAGATCGGCTTGGAGCTGGAAGTATTGCTGGATCCATTGGGTATGTCAAGGCCATCAAGTTCAGATGTTGAGATAATGAATGGTATAAAAGCATGATACTGTTAGCTAAAGTTGAACTTTCTCAAATAGTTTATGGAGTTGCTTGTGCCCTGTGAGTCATATCATATTGTTGTCATGGTCCTTAGTAATGGTGCATGATGATTATATGCTTTTTCATCAAAGTTGAAATAGAGGCCACTTATTTCTTGTTTTATCATCAATTTTTCTCTTTATATGTCTTACTCCGACTGACCTTTTGTCTGTTTGGAGATCAATCTTTGTCTCTGTAAATTGAACTAATCATTTGGAAAGGAGGATACATGTCTTGAAAACAAAGAGCTTGCTGACTTGTTTCAGTGATCAGTGCATGCATCTACTCCTGAAAACCACTAATTTTGAAAAGGAAGATACATGCCTTCAGAATGCTTACCCTCCTGCGCCAAGTCGATCTTTTAGGCTTGGCTTCGTCCCGGAAGCTATCACTTTGTTGTACCTATTTCCTTGTCTCTATAGAAAAGAAGTGTTTCTCCATTAGCCTTTGCCAGGTAAAATGATTTTTCGGATGCATTTAACTACTAAATACTAAATGCCTTCGTAATATTCATTTTTCTTATGATTTCCAAATTAAGCACCTGATTTACGTTAAGTGGGAAATTCTGGTATGACGTCAGATTTTTACGATGTCGTCAGATTTAGATAGTGTTCATAGTATATTCAATAAATCCTAGATTGGATTTTTACCATATTTCACGTGCCTCGTCAAACTTCATATTCTGTCAGATGCAAAGGACAAGAAGCAAGGCTGATGAATGGATAGGTTTCTTTTGGTGTCCGTTTCGTGTCTTGTTGAATATGAAATCAGCAGTACTATTTGTCTAATGCCGACGGGAACTTGGAATGTCAATGTTTAAGAAGAGTCTTTGCACACTTTTCCATGCAGGTATTATGTATCTTTAATGGAGGCATAGTCACTGGTTATGTTGAAACTCTCTGGTTAT
Source organism: Rhodomyrtus psidioides (assembly GCA_021437785.1). Classification (NCBI taxonomy): domain Eukaryota; kingdom Viridiplantae; phylum Streptophyta; class Magnoliopsida; order Myrtales; family Myrtaceae; genus Rhodomyrtus; species Rhodomyrtus psidioides. The sequence goes on along the minus strand of JAILYB010000059.1, from coordinate 2,405,468 downwards.
GCATGTTGCTAGTTTTACTCAACCTTTGGAGATCTATGGAGTCTTAAACGGATGGAATTTATCAATCTTACACAATGTAATTGTTGTTTGTTTGAGAATTATCAGAATTGAACTGATTAAGCAATAGTGGGGAGTTTCTTTAGCTTAGGGTGTGCATGGCAATATTTCTGCTTCAGAAATATCACCAGAAGCAGAAGTTGATTTTTCAACTTCTCCATCAAAAGTTGATTTCTGATCAAAGAAAGGTGTTTGATAAAATTTCTACTTCTGAAACATTATTAACAAAATCTCCGGCGGTAATGGTCGGTGGAAACCGACGCCAGCGACATCGGTGACCAGCAACCAGAGGCCGGTGATTGGCGATCGGTGATGGCCGGCGATCGGCTGTAACCGGCAGCTGCAACCGGGGGCGGCGGGCAGGCGGCGGCGGCCGACGGTCGGGGTATGCCGACAGGCAGGCGTTGGTCGGCGAAGATCGGTGTGGTTGAAGAAGTGATTTCTGAAGCTGAGAAGCTACAATTTTTAACTTATTAAAGTTGGCCAAAAATCTAATTAGAAGTAGAAATCTCTTTCAAAAGTAGAAAATCTCAATATTTTTACTTGGGAGTGAATTACCCCAACCACGCAACTCCCCCCCCCCCCCCCCCCCCCCAAAAAAAAGAAAAAAAAAAAGGGGCCCTCGCTCTTCCAGCCACCAGCCAGCACTGGTCTTAAGTACCGGGGACGTTTGGAACGGGTGCTTATTTAGATTGATATCTTTCTTGATGCAATCAGTGCACAAGATCCCCGCTTGACTACCGATTTGAATCTCAAGGTAGTAGAGTAAATAATTTTAGCTTGTGCACGGCATGCGTGCTCTAGGTGAGGCCCTCTACGGTATGTGATTCCTTGCATATTTTTCAGTGATGGCGATCACATCCAAAGAGAATCCCCAACTTGATCAAAGGGATGTGGGCCTAGATCTTCGATGCATTCTGAGATTACATATCACGTTGGACGAATAACACAACACCAATCGATGTGCTATAACGCTGCGGAAGCTGGTGCTGTATTCCGGGCTGATAAACTCGAGCAACCCAAAATGGTCACATTTGGTGGAAAGTATCCAGGAGTTTTACCCCTTTGATCAATACTACCAGCGTATAGTTGGCAAGGTGTGCCATTAAGGGCAATGAGATATGTCCCTTGGCTCTTGCATGGTCGCACTAAACCTATTTAGTAACAATTCTGTTCCCAAAAATAATATATGAGCATAAATAATTTTTTTTTTTAATTCTGTTCTTGAAAATAGAGAATCAGATTTTTTTTTTTTTTTTGCTTCGTGTTTCTATTCCCTAGCCAGTAGCCACTGATCTATTACTAGGAATAGAAAAATTAACTGACGTTATCAAACAGATTTATGTTCTGTGTTCCTGGAACAAAAGAACAGAAATAAGAGAAACAATAATTTTACCAAACGGCCCCATATGTATATTTATTCGCTAAGGGAAATGAACCAATCTACTTATTCGCTGAAGCCGACTAGCGAGGGAAATGAACCAGTATCTTGGGAAGAGATGGAAAAGCTGTTATTTGACCATATAAGCAAATATGCCCACAGTTCTCCCGCACGACAAACTACGAACAGAGTATCATTACTTGAGGAGGCAAACTGACTATGCCTGCCTATTTACAAACACAAATTATTCGTTAGCCAAAAACCGCCACGTACAACAAAGTGCAGTGGCATCCAACAGAAAGGGAAAAGATGTCAGTTGACTCAGAGAGAGTCACTAAGGCCGATGAGAAAGCCACATCAGACCCTGCTGTTCTGAGGAAGAGGTAGAACTCCGTCGAAGAAGTCACCAAAATAGCCACGCGGCTCGTGGACTAGTTTCGAAATGATATCTCTCAGAGTAATAACACCTTGTAGGTTCCCGCCATCATCTACTACGTATATCCTCTGTATTTTGTGGGAGTCGAGCATCAAAATTAGCTCCTTGATAGTCCGATAGCTTTTGCATGTTATCATGCTGCCCAACATTGGGGAGGCCTCTTGACGGTTCTCCAAATAGTTTCTAGCAGCAGTCAGGAAGCCTTTTGCTGTAACTGATCTGAATAGATTGTAAAAAGCAAGCGATAAGCGAATGGATCATAATAACAAGCCCGACGTAATGGATAGACATGGTTTGCATATAAAATAAGAAGACTTCACCATTAGGAAGCATGTTAAGATGAACAAAATTGTTACCAACCTGTAGTCATGGTAGATCTTTGGTGAAGTGAGAAGGAACTGGATATCTCGTATGCTTATATTGCCCACTGCCTTTTGACCACTGTTGTCAACAACAGGAACCCCTCCAACTCTTCTTTTCCTCATTAGCTTAAATGCCTGCATCACTGGTTCATGCTCATACACCTGGAGCAGTGAGAGGAGTCAGTATATATCAGAACAAAGACTGTTTGGCTATTGCCATTTTGCTTTGAAACTAGAAACTGATTGAGAAAGCCAAAAGACTGCATTTGGGGTGCTGAATCTTCAACAAAATTCCACATTACTCTCTGTCATGGTTGCTTATTCTAGTGTCCAACATGTTCAAGAAGATATGGATCGTCTTCCAGGAAATGCACACGAGATTTATATACCCATAGAACACCAAAACGGATAAAATGATAGCAAATAACTTCTGGCAAAGTGCTCTTCTGCAAAACTTAAAAAGGATGGAATGTGCATAAAGAGAATAAGTAGTAACATAATCTAGTGTCATTTCACCCTGGAGGACGATTTCTCTCACAAACAAGCGTATTCAAACATTCAAAAAGTTCTCAAATTCTGAAAAGAGCACTTTGTCCATCAGATCCTGCTTATGGTGCCTTTAATTCTTTCTTGAATGACTAAGAGATTAAATGGGAACGAGATGAGAGGATAATATTTGACAGGAGAAAGGTTCTATAATGGGCCGCACCTTGACTAATTGATCAGGAGGCATGAGGGGGAGCCCAAGTTCAGATAGCCTTTTATTTCCCCAGCTTTCGAACCAATGAAGGCCAGTGCATTCAGCAAACATGTGAATTACTGCAGACTGAGTAATGACATTATCAATCTTTCCCTCGCCCAAGTCAACCACAGGAATACTCTTCATTTTGTATTTTGATAACAACAAGAGCATAGTCAAAAAGGAATCTGACTTCGGCAGAGCAAGAAAAGGGGCCCAGCGAAATGACCCTGAAATATCGTATACCTGTATGGACAGAATTTACTGGAATGAGAACTTTTTCATGTATACAACATGACGAAGAAAAAGAAAAGAAACTCAATATCAAACAGAAGATTTAGCCATTGACGTCAGACATACAACCTTGGTATTGTTATAAAGTTCAGAGGTTGTGAGATCCTCAAAAAAGCTTCCAGAAGTTTCAGCAGCAGGTTCAGGACCTAAGTTTCCAAGCCCTGAAGCAGAAGTTACTCCATTAGCTGCTAAAGCAAAAGAAGCTCCTGATCTGGGACTCCTGGGAGATGGAGGTTCTGACTGCAACATGAAGAATTAGATAACTTAAATAGAGGTCCCTTCGTTCAGAAAGCAGAATGCAATAAATTCAGTCGGTTAAATCAACAATTGCAATTACAGAGTGAGGTAAAATGAGAGTACTCTTGTCATTTTCCCAATCTACACTGATAGGTGTCTCCTAATGTCAGCCATTCCTAGCTCAGCTATTTGATTTCATAAGAGGAGTTAATCCATGGCAAAAGAAGAGCGACACAGTGCTCGCAGCAATCATAGCAATAAGTTGAAAGGAGCACATGCCTAAAACCACTAAGAAAGCACATCAAACTTAGCCTCTCCTTGTTTTCTTAAATTTTTAAAACTTGCTATTATTCTCTGCTCGCTCTCTGGAATCTAGGCACAAGTTTCAACAAGTCTCTATCAGGCAACTGTTAGCTAATAGAAACTGGTAAGAAATTCAGCCATTTCCTAGTTGAACGGTTAATTGTTTTAGGCCGGCTCACCTGCTGCAGAATCCAAACAACAATTCCTGCAAATTCAACAATGCCAAGATATCTATCAATCCAGCTGGCATCTTCAGGTGCATCAACATTCACCACAGGAGCGCTAAGGACTTTGTGCTCGGACAATATTTGAACTGCTTCAGCAAGACTGGCATCTGATCTTATCTCAATTACTGCACACAAGGGCACATGCATCGTTTAGAGTACACAACTTCAGCCGACGAACCAGGATTAAAAGGCCTATTGCTCTCAATATGCCATATACGAAAGAAACAAAACATACAAGCGACAGTACGTGAGAATATACTTGGCAGATCACTGTTGAACCGTCGAATTACTTCATTTGAAAACTGCACGTATTTATCGATAGGCACCACTTTCTCGCCAGCAGTCAACAAAAACATTTTCTAAAGTCAACATAGGAACCTGAACTCATCCATTTGCACTCCGATTGAGATCCAACGCTCAAAGTTGCGCTCTGGTCCCCTTTAATTCTTTTTTAGGAAATTAGTTAGAAGACATATACTAATGGTACAATACCTGAGCAGTACCGACATCATTCTAATCTCTTAGCAAGTGTCTACGAGATTAGAGACTAACAATCCTCAATCCCTCGTCTACAGCATCGGCAAATAAGACTGCAACCATAATCAATATGCAGGAATCATCCAGAAGCTGCTGTGTACGAGTAAATAAAGCTCCTGAACGAAGATGTACTAGATAAAGCCATGCGTAATCGAAATAATCTTTCGCCGCTAACTTCTTCGCGAAATTGAGTCCTGATCATCGCGTACGATCAACAAACCGAAAAAGATAACGCGATCGATACCTTGCGAAGAAGGAGCAGGAGGAAAAGCAGAGACAGGGACGCTCTCGAAGCAGGCGTTGAGCTTCTCCGTCGGAGTGAGCTGTGCCCCCTGAACATCCCACAGATCCTCCACCTTCATTCCGAGCCGAGCCTCCGGACTCCTCGGGCTCTCTTGCACCGTTCGAATCTCTTGCATCGTCGCCATTGTCAACAAACTCAAGCTCTCTCTCTCTCTTACTGGAACTTCAACGCTAGACTAGTTTGAGAACTTTTAGAACGAATGCAATGATCGATAATGACAAATATTGTGGGCCTAAAAGAGGGAGAAGATAATGACGGAAATGGAGCAGACTACCGTGCATCGCGCTCGGACGGGGATAAAAGTGCAGGAGGTAGCTCAGCCGTTGATACTGCTTACTAGTGCATCGAGAGTTGCGTACCGGGACACGTAGGAGGATCTGATGGTGGCGGAGGATCGATAAAGAGTAGAGGGTCATGTTGGTCAAAGACGACGATAAAGTGTTGAAGCGCTGGACGTGTTCTTCGCTACGCTTATCCGGTTTTAACTGTGGGCCACGGAAAAGGCTTCTGAGTTCTGACTCTGCGTGCGGGGTGGAGAGTGATCTTCGCGCTTGTCCTGGACGATGGCGACGGGGACGCTGACTAGGATTAGTTGGTGACGTGGCTCGGAGCGACACGTGTATCAATAGTCAGATCGGTTGGCCTTTCTAAGAAAATGCCGAAACCTTGATCGGTTTTGAGTCTTGAGAGTGTTTGGGTTTCCAGCAAATGCTACCGACGGTGTCTTGCTTGATCATAAATAACCGAGATACAGTAGAAAAATAGAAAAAGATAAAATTTCAAATAAAGAATTGAAGTGTTTTCATTTTCTTAAATAAAAGCTTAAAATAAATTTTATTTCAACTAATGACCTGGAGTATTATCATTTTTCCAAATAATAATTTAAAGAGAATATTATTTCAAATAAGGGCTTGAAGTGGCCATCTCAACAAAAAAAAAGAGCCTGACATCATCGGGTCGTCAATGGCAATTTCGTCCTTTAATTTTTAATTTTTTCTTTAGTTTTTATGTTTTTTTTTTTAATAATAAGCCCACCCCACCTATGGCCGCCGCCACATCCCCGGTGGGGGCGGTGGCGATGGTTGGTGGCCACAGGTGGGAGGACTAGCTAGCCCTAGCTTGTATTTTTTTTTCTTTTTTTTAATATTTTTATTTAGTCTAATTTAATTGAAATTTAGGTTAAAATTATCTTTGATAAAAATGCCCTTGACTAGCTGAAATATATGAGCAGCCGGTGAGGTCGTGCCTTTATTTGAAACAATCATGACCACTTCAGAACTTTATTTAAAATAAAGTCAGCTTCATATCCTTATTTAAGAAAATGATAGTACTCTAAGCCTTTCCCTAGGAAAAATAACAAAACAAATAATTCGTGAACTTTGGTTTAATGTGCAACGTCGTCCGTGGATTTTTTATTTGTTTAATATGATCCCTGAAAAACTATTGATAAATGTTCAATGTATCATTTTACCTTGCTCAAATGACAAACTAGATGCTATTTGAGAGCATGGATTATTATATGTTGAGTTAGATACTTAAAAACGACGAGTCAACATGTCTATCTTGTTATCCATATATTTTAGAAAAATAAAAATAAAATTAGAGCATTAACATGTTTATCATTTTTCAATGACAAATATTATATATATAATTTTAGATGAATCAACGTCCACATTTTGTTTTGGGTCCCCCATTCAAACTTAACGAATTGAAAGACACATCATCATATTTAGTAGGGGTGAGCAGTTCCTGGTCCGGTCCGATTCTCATAAAAAATCGGGAGCCTGACCAGTGGTCCTGGTTCTCACTTTTCGAAACCGTGAGGTCCGTTCGGTTCCCGGGTGGTTAAAAAAAAAATCAGTAAACATCAAAAGCTCATTACTTGTAAACAAGATTTACGAAACTCATCAAAAGTGAGCAGTTCCCACTTTTGCTCTAGTTCTGCATACATATTTGCGAGCCTCCCACTTTTGCTCTAGTTCTGCAAACATATTTGTGGACTTTAAGCTCACAGCACTCCAAGCGAGGGTGCTGACTTGTTCCAAAACAAGTAAATTCTATTTTCAAGTAAGCAACTTCAGTAAATAGGTTGATCATCAAAAGCTCGTTACTTATACTGTTCAAAGAGGCTACTTACTGTCCACGGTTCAATTCAAACTAAAAAACTCAACAACAAGTCAATGTGTCCTCATATGATCATCAAAGAAAGAATTTATGCGCTGAAGAGTGAAGACTTAAGTGCAAAGAAAGAAACCCTAAACCTAAACAAGTAAAACGTGAGGTTTATTTTTTTCTTTTTCTTTTTTTAAAAGGATCGATCCAGTCCGGGCGGTCCGGTCAGATTCTAGGCTCTAGAACAGAGAACCGGAGTGCTTGGTCACCGGTTCTAATTTTATGAACCGGACCATCGGTCTCGGTCCAGTCCGAGCGGTCTTTTTTGCTCACCCCTAATATTTAGGACGAGATTGAATATTTATCAATAGTTAAAAGTTAAAGACACATTTGACAAATTACAAATCCATGGACGATATTGCACGTTTGATCAAAATTCATGGACCATTCCCGGAAAAAAATGCTACCAGCAGTAAAATATTGATTTTTTAAATTTTAATTTAGGATAGAGAATTTTGTTCTATTTTAAAGCCTGGTCTGACCAGGAGCCCACACGAAAGCCCCCAAGTATAGGCCCCAATCGGAGACCCGACCCATGATCAGCCGCATTTCAACAGCAACCCGGATCGCTTATAATCGCCCAACCCTAGCTCCGACTATCTCAGCACTCAGCAGGCCAAGGAGCGGAGGATCGAGGACAGAGCATCGAACAACAATGGTGAGTCTGTGTTGAAATCTGACAAATTCAACTTCTACACGCGCCCGTAAATGTGATCAAACGAGGTTTCTGCTTGTCTTTGTTTTCTGTTTCTCTCTGAATGACTTGAAATCTTACAGTTAGCGTTGGAATGATTCTCTTTGTCAGGTGAAGTACTCGAGAGAGCCAGACAACCCCACCAAGTGTAAGTACATGCTTCTGTGTTTTTTTCGTGATTCGCTTGCTTTGTCAGCCGACAACAGGGATTTTCGTGTTTCCTCGCATAAGAAATGAGAAAGGAATAGAATCAGAATCATTTGATATAGAATCAGAGTTGTGCTTCCTCTTCAATTTGTGGTGGGAATGGCTTTAGTGTATGACGGTGATCGCCGATGATTATGTGGATAGTCTTTGTGACTAGATTCAGGTTGAATTGGTACTTGAATAGACCTGGTCGCCCCATTCAGGTTAAAGCTTTTGGCGAGTCGAATTTTCTCTCGATCTTATATATGTGGTTATCTGCAGCTTGCAAGGCAAGGGGATCTGATCTCCGGGTCCATTTCAAGGTATGGTCAATGGTGTGTAATGTAAAGTTTCAGCATGTGATGGTTAAGCAACAGTAATGACTTGCTTCTATCATTGTCTTGGTGAATGAGATGTGTGATGTCAATTGGATTACCAGAGCCCATTGAATCAATGTGCATAAAACCTAATTTATCTGCTGTCCATTATTCCTTCTTAGAGAATAATTATCCGAATGCGTCGTACATTAATATATTTTTTAAGCCGTAAAAATTCTACAGGAATTGCAAGATTTGCATGTTGACTTATTAGTTGTCTTCGATAGACATTCGCATCCCACTCTTATCCCATGGCTTTGTTTCTCAAAATTCTCGACCATGATGTGAGGAATACTAATGCCAGTCTACTTGGTTGGAGAAGCTGTCACTTCTTAGTTTTTATGTATTTTTATATTTTTTTTCGGTCAGAGTAAGAAAAGAGGTAATAAAATTTGTTTGGTTAGACATAGACTCCCTCGTTTTCTAGTTTGTAAAAACAAAAGCAGCTCATGTACAGCAACATAATTCATTTGTCCATTTCCTTATTCAATGGAAATGAAATGAAGTTGAAACCTCGTGGAGGGCATTTTGTTTTGGATAACTCCAGGTGACATTGAGTAATAGAAGTACAGAGATGTATGACATGAAAGCGGGAGATGAGAAAGAGAAACATTCCATGGAAGTTCGAAAACTTAAAAACAAGTATTGTTTTCAGGAAATCTTCAGTGAAAATAAATAGTGGCAGATTTCTCTTATTTCAGACTGAAATTTTATTTTCTTTTGCCCTTACTTGGAGTAAATGCCATGTTGTCATTTTTAAGTGCTCAATTGCTCTTCATTGCTGTCTTTTTAATTTCTCTTTATCTCAGTGTTGTGTAATGTATCTTCTGTTTGACAGTTGCTTAACTTTGATTGCTTTGTGTTAGAATACTCGGGAAACGGCACATGCTATAAGGAAATTGCCCTTGACGAAGGCTAAAAGATATTTGGAGGATGTTTTGGCTCACAAGCAAGCCATTCCGTTCCGGCGCTTCTGTAGGGGTGTTGGGCGGACTGCACAGGCTAAAAACCGTCATTCTAATGGCCAGGGGCGCTGGCCTGTCAAATCTGCAAAATTCATTTTGGATTTGCTCAAAAACGCCGAGAGTAACGCAGAAGTACGCATTATCTTACTAGAATGTGTAAGAGATTGAACTTCTTGTCACTGATGACAGGCCGCTGTGTTGCGAGTTTCCAGGTGAAAGGTTTGGATGTGGATACGCTATACGTATCTCACGTGCAGGTTAATCAAGCTCAAAAACAAAGGCGTCGAACATATCGAGCTCATGGAAGAATTAATCGTAAGTCATCACCTTGTTGAGTTATGTATTCCCTTGGCTAGAATTTATCTAGATTCATGGGTATGCTGTTCTTGGCAGCTTATATGTCATCTCCCTGCCACATTGAGCTGATTTTGTCTGAAAAGGAAGAATCTGTCATGAAAGAGGTAATTTCCTTCAAGTGTCGTGTAAAGCTAGAAGTAGAAGATAGTTTGATGCCTTTTCATGTCTCCCCTAGTAGTGTGGGTTTATATTGCTTTGGCTGAATTTACTTCAGATGACAGCCAGTTGAGATTGGTTAAGTTGTTTGTCTCTAAAGCAATACGTCGACTGATCTAACCTTTGTCGGTTTTGTAGCCTGAGACCCAGCTTGCTCATAGGAAACCGAAGATCACTCTGCGCAGTGGGGCTTCCTCTTGAAAGTTGGTGCATTATGGTGGTTCAGATTTCATGATAGTGTTCTTTTGCTAAATTCCATCCTTGGGATTAAGGGAACAGTTTTGTTTTCTCTTTGTTGAGGGAGAATGTGCGATTTGGAGTATTTAGTTTGGTTTCATGGCATCCCTGCCGGTATCTATCTTTCTAGGAACTCAGTAACTTGTGAATTTTTTTTTTTTTGAGTTGAAACTTGATTTTCAGTTCCATTTGGATGGGTGCTCTTATTGAGAAGCATCCGAAGTTTACACGTCGTTGTTGAAATTGCTCCTTGCAATTGTACTTGGGATTTTCCACTTGTTAGAATAAGGGTAAAATAGTCATTTTAGTCTTTATGTAATCTGAGTCTTTTATGTAATCCTCTGTTAATGAATGATATTCAGCTTTCCCTAAAATCCAAACATGGTATCGAGCTAACGTGAATAATCACCTACCATTGTTCAACACCAAGCCTCCACCGTCGATCGCCATTGCCATCCTTTGCTGTCGAAGTCGTCGAAGCCCAGCAAAGCCAAGTTCGACGTCGCCCGAGTCCAGATCTGGCGTCGTCCGGGGTCGTCCGGCGTCGCCTAGGCCGGCGAAGCTCGGACCCATCGTTGTCCGGTGTCGCCTAGGCCGGCGAAGCCCAATTCGACGTCGCCTTGGTGAACCCGACCAGATACGACCTCGTCTTAGTGAATCCGACGTGAATTCGACCTCGTCAAGGCCTTGTCGAGCCCCGAACTGATGTCACCAGTGCCTAAAAATTTGTCGTCCAGCCCTCGAGTGCCTGTAAGTGTAGAAATTGAAGTCGCCTAGCCCTCACCAGTGTGTCGCCAGTGGATTTCCTTCGTGGTAATTCCTAAGGTTTGTTATTTTTTGTCTCATGGTTCTGAGATTTTGAGTTCTACACGTGGTAATGGAATTTAAAACCTTGTGGTGGGCTGAAGTTGAGGAATTTTTTGTTGATTCTTGATCTATGGCTGTCTGAGTTGTGTGGCAGTGAGTTCTTGAGGTCTGTGATATAACCTGTGGAAGTCTGGAAGTGACAAACCATATGGTGTGGTAATTGCTAGTTGTAAGCAGAGTTGTAAGCAGTTGATTGGTCTGCTTTGTGGATGATTTTGTTTTAATACTGAAGTTAAGTGATTGTTCTTCGGATTTTCTTGTGTCCTTGATTCCCTTATGGCTGCTTCTGGATCCTTAAATAGTTTACCCCACTTACAATCGACTTCAGTGAAGTTGGATGGAACTAATTATCCATCTTGGTCTATTGCCGTTGAAGTTTATCTTACTGCCACCAAACAAAGTGAGTACCTTAAATCTACAGCCCCTAACGATCAGAGTAAGATATCTGATTGGCTTGCTGGAGATGCAATGATCTGTACACTTTTATGGAATAGTATGGATCCAAAAATTAGTCATCATTTCATTCGGTGTAAAACTGCAAAGAAAGTTTAGGAAAAATGTGTTTTATTGTATTCTGGAGAGAATGATATGACACGAGTGTGTGACACATGGGAAGCCTTATTTGATCTTCACCGTGGGAATCAATCGTTGTCTGAGCATTACATTCGATTCACGACACTTTGCAGGCAATTGGATACATATCTTCCAGCTTCGAACGATCCGAATGTTCTCTTCAAACGACAAGAGAATCTTCGAGTTATATTATATCTTAAGGCATTAGGACCTGAATATTCCTCACTTCGCCAACAGATCACTTCTCAGAGTTCTCTTCCTACAGTGGATGCGATTTTCTCTCGAGCTCTTCGTTCAACCTCTACTGAAAAGATATCCACATCAGCTATTGAGACAAGTGCTATGATCTCTCATGGCACTAATACACGTGGAGCTCGTGGTTACAGGGGTCGTGGCCGTGGTTATGTTCAGAGTGGAGGTCGTGGGGGTCGTGATGGAGGTATTGGTATTCGCAGTGCCCATTTCTCTGGTGGTAGTCGCGGCTCTCGTTACTGTAATCACTGCCAGAGAGCTGGACATACAGAGGCGTATTGTTATACACTTCATCCAGAACTCCGACCTAATTTTACTGCTTATGCAGAGGTGGAACAAACTTTACAAGACTCTACTTTTATTCCCCAACATATTCCATCAGACTCTACTGTGCGAAACACGAGTGGTTCGATTACATTGACAGGCACTGAGTATGATGCTTGGGTTCGCTCCCAACAGGTGACATGTCCTTCAGCTCCTACTTCTACTCTGGCACAAACATCAAGAGGTAGTTCATCTTGTTTACTCTCAGCATCATCCGACTCCTGGATCATAAACTCTAGAGCTACTCATCATATGACTGGTAATTCTAAGTTGTTGTCTTCACTTTGTTCTAAATCTCATGAGTTGTCAAATTTTGTTACATTAGCTGATGGTTCACAATCTCGAGTTACAGGTACTGGAGTTGCTCATTTGAATCCATCTCTTTCCTCGTCATATGTCCTTCATCTCAAATCTTCATATAATTTAATCTATGTTAGTTCATTGACTAAAGAACTAAATTGTTCAGTAACCTTTTTCTCTTTTCATTGTGTCTTTCAGGATCTGAGGAATGGACAAATGATTGGTGGGGGACATGAATCCAATGGTCTGTACTACTTGGACAAGAAGGTGCTAGCTGCTGCTGCTGTGAAGTGCACATCTTCTGATGTGTATAAGATGCATTGTCGTGCTGGCCATCCGCCACCGAACACTCTTCGGCGTTTATTTCTCGAGTCTGAGTCTGTAAGTTCTTTTCAGTGTGAAGCTTGTCAGTTTGGTAAATATCGTAGGGTTTCTTTTCCTTCTCGTATTCAGAGTCGTGTGTCAAGTCCATTTGAGTTGGTTCACTTCGATGTTTGGGGTCCGTGTCGTGTTTCAGATATTTCAAGTTTTAGATATTATGTTACATTCGTGGATGATTTTTCCCGAATGACTTGGTTATTCTTAATAAAAGATCGTACAGAGATTTTTTACTGCTTTCGCCTGTTCTATTTTGAAGTACAGAATCGGTATCATACTTCTGTTAAAACTTTGCGCACAGATAATGCCAAAGAATATCTTTCTATCATTTCAGGTTTTCAATCTTTTCTCGATTCTCATGGTATTATCCATCAGACTTCTTGTTCATACACTCCTCAGCAAAATGGTGTCGCTGAGCGTAAAAATCGTCATCTTCTTGATGTTGCCCGTTGCCTCATGTTTCACATGCATTTACCTAAAACCTTTTGGGGCCATGCTGTTCTTACAGCTTGTTTTTTTTAATTAATCGGCGTCCAACTTCTCTTCTTCATGGGGAAACACCATTCTCTATACTACATCCAAATCGTTCTCCATTTGCATTACCTCTACGTGTCTTTGGCTGTGTTTGTTTTGTGCATAATATTACTCCAGGTCTTGATAAGCTGGATTCTCGTGCGGAGAAATGTATCTTCGTAGGATACTCTCGAACTCAGAAGGGCTACCAATGTTATAGCCCTAAACGTTGTTGTGTGTTCGTGTCGGCAGATGCAACATTCTTTGAGGATCAACCATATTATAATACTCAGATGTAACATACAGTGACTCCTCAGAGTCGTGAATGTGTCTTACGGCACTTCTTCCACTCTCAATTTCTTCAGAATCGTCTAAAGGATTTCAGTTTGCTGACCGCACATATCATCGACGTAATGCATCTCCTACTACAGTGGTACAGATCTCTCCAACACATGATTCATCTGTTCCCTCATCCGTTACTGCACCATCCTCTGATCCTGATGTGCCTATAGCTACTCGCAAGGGTACACGTTCTTGTGTTGGTCGCCCTGTGGATCGTTATGGTCCTTATTCTTGTTTTTCTGATCATCTTCGTACTCGTCATCCTCTTTCAAATTCCTTGTCATATGACCGTTTATCTCATAGTTTCTCCTGTCTCGTCCTTGTCCTCTATATATGTGCCTCGCAGTGTTGCTGAAGCTCTTGCTCATCCTGGATGGAGGCAAGCCATGGAAGATGAAATGAAGGCGCTCATTGACAACCGTACTTGGACACTCGTTTCATTACCTGCGGAGAAACAAACTGTTGGTTGTCGTTGGGTATTTACTGTTAAGGTTCATCCCGATGGCACTCTTGATCGATTGAAGGCTCGATTGGTTGCCAAGGGATATACTCAGACGTATGGTGTTGATTATGACAACACTTTTTCACCTGTTGCTAAAATTCCATCTATTCGTGTTTTTATTTTCCTTGCAGCACGTTTTGGTTGGCTTCTTCACCAACTAGATGTGAAAAATGCCTTCCTTCATGGTGACTTGTCTGAGGATGTGTACATGGAGAAACCAACTGGGTTTGTTGCTCAGGGGGAGAATTTGGTATGTCACTTACATAAAGCTTTGTATGGACTCAAGCAATCTCTTCGTGCTTGGTTTGGCAGATTTAGTGATGCTGTTATCCGGTTCGGTTTAAAACTGTGTCAAGTAGATCATTCAGTTTTTAGTTCTGTCTCCCCAGCTGGTTATATTCTTCTTGTGGTATATGTGGATGATATTATTATTGCTGATAGTGATTCAGATGGAATCCAACGACTTAAGCAGTTTTTGCACACAGAATTTAGTACCAAGGATCTGGGGCGCCTACGTTATTTTCTTGGTATTGAAGTGGCATATTCACAGGCAGGTATCAATTTATCATAACGAAAATATGTACTTGACATTCTTGATGAAGTTGGATTTCTTGGAGCAAAGCCAGTAGATTCTCCTATGGAACCCAATGTGAAACTTGATCCAGAACATGGAGAATTATTATGTGATCCAGGGAAGTATAGAAGATTAGTAGGAAAGTTGAACTATTTTACGGTCACAAGGCCTGACTTATCATTTGATGTAAGTGTAGTCAGTCAGTTCATGAGTTCTCATCGTACTACTCATTGGGATGTTGTGCTTAGAATTATCAAGTACTTGAAGGGAGCGCTAGGTAAATGACTACTTTTCAAGAATTACGGATATCTAGACACTATAAGTTTTTCTGATGCAGATTGGGCTGGATGTCCTACTGATAGGAGATCTACATCGGGATACTGTGTGTTCCTTGGTGGTAATCTGATTGCCTGGAAAAGTAAGAAACAACATGCGGTTTCCCGATCGAGTGCTGAAGCAGAATATAAAGCTATGACACATGTAACATGTGAATTGCTTTGGTTGGGGATGTTATTATTAGAAATTGATTTGCCAACATCAGATCCATCGGTATTATATTGTGACAATCAATCAGCTATTCACATTGCAAACAATCCTGTCTTCCATGAGCGAACTAAACACATTGAAGTTGACTGTCACTTTGTGCGAGAGAAAGTTCAGAAAGGGAAAATTATCCTTCAACACACGAGAACGGAAAATCAGTTTGCAGATGTCTTTACTAAATCTCTTAGAGGGAGTAGAGTGAATTTCTTATGTAACAAGTTGGGATTATTTGATATTTACATCCCAACTTGAGGGGGAGTGTTAGAATAAGAGTAAAATAGTCATTTTAGTCTTTATGTAATCTGAATCTTTTATATAGTGTAATCCTCTGATATTTAGCTTTCCCTAAAATCCAAACACCACTCTTAAGCCGCTCCCTTGCTTAGCTGCTTTAGAGCACGCGTGCACCTGAGACAACAGCATGCATAAGGATCGGTGCTGGTCGTTTAGCTGTAGATTTGGCTGAAATTCAGATGGCTGGATGTTATTTTGTGGACACAAGCGCGAGTCAATCCAAGTGTTTCTGGACGGCCAAACCTCTTCTTTTGTCAGACCAATCGGTCGTCCTAATTCGATAATCTCTTGGCAGAATCTTTTCAGAATATCTATCCAAGAAATTCCCATCTCCTTGAGCCAAGTCTTTTCAATCAAATTAATCATCGAAGATCTGTAATTTCATGCCTTTACTCATATGGGTCGTCACTTGACGCATGGATGTAGCATGCAGACAACTAGAGTCGGAACACGATAGCAGGCCGAATTCTGGTCAAGATGGGATCACATGTGATTTTGTTTCAAGTAGGAATCAGGATTTGTAACCAGATCCAGATCGTGTCTTAAGCCTATCGTTCAATGATTGGAACCTGAATTCTTTCCAAAGAATATAATTTGAACCCCAAATTGCTCTGGCTATTTTCTTTTTTTCTTTTTTCTGGCCAAAGAAGGAAACTCTGCTCCTGCTTTGCTTCTCTCTCTCCGTATCAGGGAAGTCATTGGAGACCCCTTTTATGTCGGCCGACGACCGTCCTCGGTATAAAAACGAGAGAGGCCGAATGTTGTTCGCCCTGCATGATTAGACAAAAAAGACTGGTCATTAGGCCATCTTCAGGTCACTCGGAGACGTGTTATTCAACGTTCGTGCATGTTTGACACCTTGAGGCCTGACCAAAAAAACGCTCATAATGTCGTAGTTCAAAATCGCCCCACTTTTGAGCAATTTTCGTGCTCACTAATTGGCTAAAAGTCCAAAGTGCAGAGGCGGTGAAATCGCCTCTTTTTCTTCTAGTGCCCAGAAATGGCATTGAAATATAACGAATACTTACGCAGCAAGTAGTCACTAGTACTTCGACAAAAAAAAAAAAAAAAGTTGTTACCAGTACTACTTGTGCAGAAAGGAGCTTTGCCTCGACCAGCTTTTGCACGCTTCATAGGACGAATACAGGTTTCGACGAATACAGGAAAAAATTGTCATGAAAAATAATAATTTTTTTTTTTTGCACTTTTGTCAATTCAGTCATATTGATCGGAAGTCGCTGATGTGAACGCTATCCATCCTGCGTGGCACCGTCACGCTGAGGTGGATAATTTTTTTTATTTTTTCATTTTTCCCCACCGGTGTTAGGCAAGGGCCACCCTTGTCGGATCTGGAAAGGGCAACCCTCTCCTGGGCAGCTGAGGGCCGCCTCGCCATCCTTGGCGAGGGTCGCTCCCATCGGCTCTTGGCGAGGACCACCCTCGTCGACCCTTGACATGGGCATCGTTACTTGCCCAAGCCAAGGCGACCATCCCCTGATGACGGAGGGAAAGAAGAAAGAACGAAAGGACAAAAAAAAAAGGTGAAAGAGAAACAGAAAAGAGGACAAAACAAATAAAAATATTATAAATATTATTAAAAATTGTCTATATTGGCGTCTTTAGTGCCATGTAAGACGGCCAGCGTTCACGTCAGCGATTTTCTGCCTAATAAGACTGAATTGGCAAAAATGTGAAAATGTTTAAAAATGAATCGACAAATCGAAAAGATTTAGGACTGAATTAACAAAAGTATAAAAAATTTATTACTTTTTTGAAAATTTTCCCAACAAATACACAAGAGTCACGAATTTTAACGTTAATTACGAAAAGACATCAACATTTTCGTCTTTTGTTCTATGTTAATAATGGGGAAACTTATGTAGTCAGCTCTAAATATATTATATGGTTACTAATTCAATCCTAAACTTTTTTAAATTTGTCCATATAGTCATAAACCTTTGCGTGAAGCTCCCACGTAGTCATTTTGGTCAATTTTCGTCGGCTCACTGACACGACGATCCAGTCAATGAGATCTCTTGCACTGTGTTTGGAGATAACATTGACGATGAAATTGTCTAACTAGTCCCAAACGTATCATTAGGATGTCAATTCAATCTTGAACTTTTCAATTTTGTCAATTTAGCCGTAAGGCTTTGTGCTAAATTCCAACGTAAATCTGCGATGGCTAGACTCGCTACGTCGGCAATTTCCAATTTCCAATTTATTTTTTTTTGGCTAAAGGTGGATCCATC
This sequence comes from Rhodomyrtus psidioides, assembly GCA_021437785.1. NCBI lineage: Eukaryota > Viridiplantae > Streptophyta > Magnoliopsida > Myrtales > Myrtaceae > Rhodomyrtus > Rhodomyrtus psidioides. The sequence continues at coordinate 2,387,733 of JAILYB010000059.1, read as the reverse complement.
CTTCCGAGCCCACGCAACTCAAATCTCCTTCTTAAACATGACCAGCTTGGGAAGGAAGGCCGGAGGGATCAAGTTGCTTAATTATTCCACCACGTCGGGCATGTTCAATCCTTGAATATTCGAATTCACCTTCCTCTCCCAAGCATGTCAACAAAGCTTTTTAACTCTCCAACCTTCGTCACATGGAAGGAATCACTTTTTGATCTTTTTTTGGATTTTACCACCCGATCCGATATTCAAAGCTACTTCTGCATCTGACCCGCGATATCTCGCGCGCGTCCCTTCTTCGCTTTTTCCGGCCTTCTTCTTCCGTCGAAACCCTATGAATGACTCCCCCGTCCCACGTCGGTTTCGGCCAAATCGCTTTCTCGTTTTTCGAATTTCGCCTCCCCCACGGCTCGTCGTTTTGACCACCACCCCCGTTTTCGCCATTTTAATTTAATGGATTTTCCTCGGAGCATTAGATTCATCGACGCCGTGCAATTCTTCCACCCCGTCTGAACGCATGTCGTGCCAGGACCCAGCGAGAGCAGCACCAACACTCCATCCACGTCGACAGCCCACAAGACACATGCGACATGTCAAACAAGCGAAGCTCGAGAAGAAAAGATCCAAAAACATTGTCTTTTTTTAATTAGTTCTAATAGGAAAACTAATCCCGCTGAATTATTTGTTTAGGCCCCAAGTATGGGTCCAAATGTCATATTACCTCTGTACTAGTAGAAGCATTTTACCATGTAATTAGAATCATTTCATTCATTCGTCGCATGAAAGAGTCTTTTTTACAAGGAGATGTGTCTTAGGCTGCGTTTGGTAACGTTTCTGTTTCTGGGAACATATTTGGAACAGAAACATTTTTTTGTGTTTCTGCTCCCGGCTACAATTTTTGGGAACAGAAACGTGTTTGGTAAGTTAAAAAAAATACTTTTCTTGCCAAAAGGAAGGATCGGCGGCTGCGGGAAGGGGCGGCGGCGATCGACCGGCGGCCTGCAGTGGCCGGCGAGGGTCGATCGGCGGCTGCGGCTGCGGGCGGTGGCAACCGACGGCGCCCGACGGCAACTAGAGAGTGTTCCAGAAACAAAAAAGCATGTTTTTTTTTATTTCTTTTTTTAGGACCAAAAGTGTTCTTTTTTCTTAAAAGTGTTCTTCGGAACACTTTTGGAACATTTTTTTGCCAAACGCGTTTCCGTTCCAAAAGTGTTCCCATAACACTTTAGGAACAGAAACACAATCCCTGGAGTGTTGCCAAACGCAGCATTAAACTCTTCAATCTGGCGATTGCTTATTGTCAAGAAATAATCTACGCGGCTCGGCTCTCGGTGCGGTGCGTAATTAATTTTCGAAAAAAAGAAAAAGAAGAAACCAGAGAGAGAGAGAGAGAGAGAAAAAAAAAGATAAAATGCGTAACAACAGGGAGAGCCGAGAAAAGGCCCATAACGCCCCATGCATAAAATCGTGGCGCATCCCCAGGGGAGGGAATCCAACAAAAGTGCTAACATGCGCATGCGACCTTGCACCAACCAAACCAACTGTCTAACATACGCTGAGTTTCACTGTCTCTATAAATTCAATCCCTCTCGCACCAAACCAACCGGACACAATTCTTCGATATTTTTAATCCCTGTTTTTGCCCTTTTCACGAGAGAAGAATAATAGAGAGCCCCTCTCTCTCTCTCTCTCTCTCTCCCCCCTCGACATTTGCATTACAATTACATTGCATTTCGCTCAAACCCCCCCTTCTCTCCTCTCTCTCTCTCTCTCTCTCACTGCACAGACCAGAAAGACAGAGAAGAAGAAACCCAACATAAACCAGAGCAAGAAAGCCCGAAAATTTAAGAGAAAGAAGAAGCAGAGAGTCATGGTGTCAACGAGACGCAGTGGATCTCTCTCGGGAAATAATGGGAAGCGATCTTCTTCCTCAGAAGATAAGTCTCCGTCGCCGAAGCGTCAGAAGGTGACAAAGAAACAAACCATCGATTCATGATTTCGTCCCTAATCTCTTCTTCTCGCCTTTTTTACTTTTGGGTGGATGTTTGTTTTTGTCCCCAAGATGTTCTTTTTCGTGTCGCAGAGTGTGGATTTTTGGTGGGTTTCGCCCCCATCTGATTCATTCTTTTCCTTATTTGTCATTTCAGGAAGATAGCGGCGGTGGGTCGGACAGACCCATGCCGGCGGCGGACAATTCGAAGGAGCTGTGCTCGCCGGCGGCGGTGACTGATCCAGCGGAATGCGCGGATGGAGATGCGGTGGTCGCCGGAGACGATTGCGTCAGCGCCGCCAAGGGAGAGGCGGCGCCGGCCGTCGCAGTGGCGGCGCCGATCCCTGAGGGTAAGCCGTTCGCGTTCTTGATCGGCTCTACGCATCTGATTGAGTCGCAAAGCTCGTCTTTTTATGCTTCTTGTATGTGGTTTTGTGTCTTTTTACTGGCAGGTACTTCGCCACATGTGGTGGATAAGCAGCGGAGTTCTTTCACTTCTTGGAATTTATACCAAAAGAGTCCGAGCTTTGAGTCTTCTACGCCCTGGTGCCGGCTTTTGTCGCAATCGGGTCAGGTAATTGGAGCTCGAGATTGAATGCAGTCTTGACTTGTTTGGTTTCTTGTGATTGGGATTTTTTTTTTTTTTTACATATCTCTTCTGGTTTAATGTGGGTTTTCATGGATTGCAGAATCCAAATGTTCCTATTAGCTCCCCTACTTTCACAATTGGTTCTAGCAGACAGTGTAACTTCCCATTGAAGGACCAGACAATAAGTGGTTTTCTTTGCAGGATCAAGCACACCCAGGTATCATTCGCTTCCTGGGCTTGAGTCGTGTGGAACTACAGTTCTCTTATGTTTAGGGAAGTGCTAGTTCCTTGAATAGTACAGAAGAGTCTTTCATTTAAATAGCGGGTCAAGTTTCAGTTATTCGCTCTTTTGGGTTGGCTTAGTTCTATGCGGGGATGAAGCCTGTAAAATGCACATGCAGTATCATTACTCACTATCTGTGGACTTGACCAGCGAGAAGGCGCTGCTGTGGCCATACTAGAGAGCACGGGTAGCAAGGGATTGGTTCAAGTAAATGGAACTGCTGTCAAGAAGAGCTCCAGTTGCACGCTAAGCTCGGGGGATGAGATCGTCTTTGGCATACTGGGGAACCATGCTTATGTATCCTTATCTGCATTTCATGTTTGTCTAAACTTTTTGGTTCTGACGTTCTGGATCTGCAACTCTGTCATCACCATGGTTACTGCGTTATGACTTCCCAGAAGTCATGAAGAATTCTTTTGATCTTTTGAAGGAGAAAATAAAATATGAAGATGAAGAGCGAGAGGAACTCATCGGCTTTACACTGTAAAGTATCAATAAATAGTCGAAAGGCGGAAGCAGCATAAAGGATGGGGAAGGATGGAAATCAAGAGAAGAGGAAGTGTGTATACAGAGAGAGACAGAGAGAGAGAGAGAGAGAGAGAGAGCTTAAAGAAAACTAGAAAGTAAAATAGCTGTGAGGTAGGAGAAAGAAATGGAGGGAGGTGAGCACGAACTTGAGGAAAAAAGGAGAGAATGAGGGCAAGAGCAGAGTGAAGTTGGGTAAATGGAGTCTATTGAAGTGTTGTATTTATCATGAGGGCTAGGTTATTGCAGTCTACTTGAAGTATGAAGTGAATAAAGTTCAAGCTTTTCGTAGATATTCAGAATAGTGCCGACCAAGACGAGAGATTTATTATGTAATTAAAGTACAAGATCAGCACTTTTCATGACATATGCCTTCTCAATTTGGACACGTAGACTTCCCTTTGACTTGATTTCGGACCTAAAATCATCCCTTGCCATTGATTTGGAGGACTCTAAATGTGGGGAAAAGAATCATCACTTCGACATTCTCTTGGGGAATTTCTATTGGACATCCTCATCTTATCATGGAATTGGAGGATTCTTGGAAAGTAACTTCTGGAGATATTGTATTTTATGTGCGACTGTCCACACTCTTTTTATGATTGTGTCATACACTTTTTATGCATGGGATTTCCTTAATCTTTCTCTATCCAGATATTCCAGCAAATAGTATCTGATCTCACAGTTAAGGGCACAGAGATGAAAAGCATGGGAAAATTCTTTCAACTTGAGCGGAGATCTGGGGATCCTTCGGCTATGACTGGGGCTAGCATATTAGCATCCATTTCAAACCTGAAGCAAGATTTATCACGATGGAAGACATCTGGCCCAACTTCCTTCAAAGTCTATCAAGGATCTGAAGTCCCTGCTCATTCTGCAATTAATGATGGGATGGACATAGATGACGGCCTGGAAGGCAATTCGGCGCCAAATGTGGTGAGTGAGAAAGCAGCAGAAGATGGAGCAATGGGCAAGAGTCTTCCTGATGACAGCAGCCAGGACGCTGGCATAGAAGCAGGCAATGTAAAAATCTCGGGGGTGAATCATTTGCTAAGGCCTTCCTTGAGGATGTTTGCTCTATCAACTAGTTGTAAACTGAAATTGAGCAAAAGCATGTGTTGACAGGTACTGGAAGAATCAAGCGAGTGGACAAGGGATTCACAACCAGCATCAACATCAGGCATGTCTTTACGTTGTGCAGTATTCAAGCAAGAGGTTCATGCAGGAATCCTTGATGGCAGAGAGATTGAAGTGTCATTCGATAACTTTCCCTACTACTTAAGGTGGGTTTTTTACATGGCAGAGAGATTGAAGTGTTATTTGATACTTATTATTTAAGGTGTGGTTTTTTTTTACCACTCGCTCACATCTGTTTTAGAAACAGAAAAGGAACTTCTAAGAGACACGAACACATCTATGTGATTGTGGAGATGGAGATATACTGAATTTGAACTTGAGCGATTACAAGTTGTTCGTTTGACAATTTCAGTTTCCAATGTATGCCCAAAAACAATGTTGTGAATATGTCATTTATGGGTCAAGACAGAAGGAGCGTACTTTAGTTGGGTCACCTGGGAGAAAATAATTTGACTGGGAAAAGGCTTTAGTTGAAGTGTCGTTTCTCATATTTCTTAGGTGCAACTCTGATTAAGAGGAGCTTGTGCTCTTGATGCTATTGGCCTATTGATAGTGCTCTTGGGATTATCTTTGCAAACTAATTTGCCTCTTGATTTTTATTTATGTTTGCCACTAGACTTGCTTCTTGTTTTAAAGCACAATGAGGAAGATGATGCCTTCACTTGTGATGTAATGTTGTCTGATGACGTCTAATTATGCTACAAATAGATCTAACAAAAGTATCTCATGAATCGCAAAGACCTATATTGCTCTTGTTGTTTTGCAGTAGATCAGCTTGCTATTCTGAGCTGTCAACATTTAGAGAGTCTTGGTCAGTTTTCTTAGTCCTCATATGGTTGATCATGGACTAAAAACTCTCTGGTGCCTTTTTTCGCAGCGAGAACACAAAGAATGTGTTAATCGCTGCTTCATTTATACATTTGAAGCACAGAGAACATGCTAAATATGCCTCGGAACTTCCAACAGTGAACCCAAGGATTTTGCTTTCAGGCCCTGCTGGTGCGTGAGCTTTTTTCCTTCTTCTAGCGAACACAATTGTTTTCTTGTTTTTCTTCTCCTTCTGTGCTAATTTCAACCTCTAAACTGTCAATATTTTAATTGTAGGGTCTGAGATTTATCAGGAGATGTTGGTAAAGGCACTTGCTAATCACTTTGGTGCCAAATTGCTCATATTTGACAGCCATTCATTTTTGGGTGTAAGTGTTTTACTTGTGCCTTATTCCAATGTTTTAACTTTATACCTTGTTGATTTTCATGGACCCAGCCCTCTTCTGTGTATGTGAGATAGAGGGAGGGAGGGGAAGAGAGAGTATTATTTAAACAATCTCCCATCTTGGCTGCATGGGTTGAGGGCAATTATGTCACTAGCTGATTACAAATTTATTGTAGGGTTTATCTTCCAAGGAAGCAGAGCTATTAAAGGAAGGATTTAATGTTGACAAATCCTGCAACTGCACAAAACAAAACCCTCTTCCAGCTGACTTGGTCAAGGCGATTACTTTGCCAATTGGCGATGGCGATGCACCTAGCTCTTCAAATGCTCCCTCTCCTTTTGTCCCAGATTCACAACCAAAGGTCGAGAATGATAATGTGGCTTCATCCTCTGGTGCATCCAAGAGTAATTCGTTTAAATTAGGTATGCTACTTGAATTGATCTTTGACAGATATCTTTTCTCATTCATTCTAATTTTCCTTGATCTGTATTTCATATTTACGCAGTTTACTTAACACGATGATTTAAAACATGTAGGCGACAGGGTAAGGTTTGTTGGGTCTGCTTCTGGTTCCTTGTACCCATCTTCCTCGCCATCAAGGTTCTTCTATTATTGGCTACCCATGTTATTGTTTTTTTAATCTCACGAAGATACCTTTATCAACATTTTTGTTTTGTGAATTCTCTCTACTGTCCCTTTTTTCCCTTCTTGGCTGAGGGTTATCTGAAAGCCTTTCTAGTTTGGAATGTGAAAATTGTGTCGAACATAGGAAAAATTTGTAGGACTTGTGTCATTCACTGACTTTCGTGTTGCTATCTGGAAACACCAATGAGAAGGGTTGAGATGCTAAATCTGAAATGAGTAGTTATTGTCCGCGGGTAGAGTCCTGAGTGCATCTCTTCTTATAGCAAATGAGTTGCTTCTTTAGGACAAAGGATTGCTTGCTGTTAGGATAAGAGCAAAGGACGGATTTCATAGTGTTTTGATGGTCAACCTTGTGTTTTCTATAGAAATATGTGCTTAAGTGGGGAAGTATATGCTTTTTATTGGTTGAGTAACATCTGTTGCTCCTTCCCTGTGTTGACTTTTTTTTTTCTTGGTCTGCTCTTTCGGAATAGCTCATTTCTGTTTTTGGTATTTTCACAATAAAAGCAATAGTACTGAAATCTCTGTGCATCAGGTTCATTTCTGATCAGCATCGACTTTTCTATGTTTTTTGATATGCATTTCGTCTTTCCAGTTTTCTATTGATGACGTGGCATGGAGCGTTTCCTTGACCATGTTCTTTTGTGTTGTTTTTCTTGTATAACTTTGACAGGGGCCCGGCTTCTGGGAAATGTGGAAAGGTGGTGTTACTTTTTGAGGATAATCCTCTGTCCAAAATTGGTGTGAAATTTGATAAATCTGTCCCTGAAGGAGTTGACCTTGGGGGTTCTTGTGAGGCAGGTCATGGGTTCTTCTGTAATGGTATAATTTCTCCCTAGTTTTTCTTCCACTGAAAATCATCAGGCTGTTTTATCTTCTCTAACCCCTTCCTTTCATCGTTTGTTTGGTGCAGCTGCTGATCTTCGTTTGGAAAACTCCTGTAGTGAAGATTTAGACAAGCTACTAATTGACACATTGTTCGAGGTGGGTTCACCTGTTCTCCATTTGAATTGTTAATAGTTGATAACTATGTCTTTAGTTTTTTATTTGTGTTCTTTCTGGTGTCAGGCTGTCTTCAGTGAGAGCAGGAATTCTCCTTTCATTTTGTTTGTGAAAGATGCTGAGAAGTCTATTGCTGGGAACTCAGATGCATTACCGACATTTAAAAGCAGAATCGAAAAGCTTCCCAATAATATTGTCGTCATTGGTTCCCATACCCATACTGACAACCGCAAGGAGAAGGTAACTTTAATCTGGTTTTGAGAAATAATGCTCGCTGTTGCTTATTAAGGTGATTCTTTGGTGTTGCTTGTTAAATCTGAGCATGCTTATTTAGTGCTTATTTGGGTCTGATGCTTCCCATGGCTCTATAATTATTGGTTTTGGTTGTTTTTCTTGCAATCTCTCTATCTGTCAGTTTAATCATTAGATGAGATGTATGTTTAAATTCTTGTTCAAGATGTGGATGCATAGAGGATAATCAGTTTCGTCTCCTCCTCGTTTATTTCATCTCTGGAACAGAATATATTATAGTTTGTTCAGTTTGTTGTGCTTTATTCCATCAGCCCTTTGCCCGAGGATAATTCTTTTTTTTTTTAAGCTAGCCTGGAATTTGCACAAAAGTATGTGTTATGTTCTGGCAGTGTTTGAATTTTTTTTTTTTTGGGTGGCAGTCACATCCTGGTGGCCTTCTTTTCACAAAGTTTGGGAGCAATCAGACAGCTCTTCTTGATTTGGCTTTTCCGGTATGATTTTCATTCTTCACCTTGTTGTACTGCTGTACCTGTTTTTATTCTGCCGGATTTAGGGCACTTATTCACTGTCTTACCTAGGGACGTTGGCCTATAGGTTCATATAACATGCTTGTAGGTTGGCTACATTGTCAATCTGAGCATGGTCTTCCTCATTTGCTGGTGATTCTATGCTTTATATTGTAGTTTAGATCGAAAGTTTCACTGTTTTGCTATTTACTCACAATGTGAGCAGTTGCTAAGTTCCTTTTTATAAGCCATACTGCAATTCATATCTAGAGGCACCATTTCAGCTTTAACTTTTGTACTACAAGATGTTTACGTAGACGTTTTAACATCCAGGCAGTTGATTTTGATTATCACTTAGATCCTGTGGCTGAGACAAGGACATAGCAATCAAATGTGAATACAAGACAATATGATCATTCTGAGCTGGATGAAGAGGTTGAAACAGACAAGCTAATCAAGTATTGACTAAAATATCAATAATAATTATGATGGACTTGGTTTTTCTGGTGGACTGCATCAAATCTTGGATGACACATTTGTTTTGGAAAATGAAACATGATTTTCAGTAGATAGAAGATGTTCGTACTCCACTTCTGCCTTGCATATTCATTGCACCATGCTGAATTCTGTTCTCCACTTGATACCTTCAGCCTAACATTATTTCACATGACTTGTCGGACAAGGTGTATTTCTTTTGGTTTTGTTCTTTTAACCCAAATAAATATGACACAAATGAAAGTTGCAGATATAATACTGAAATCATTTCATGGTCTCAGGATAGTTTTGGAAGGCTTCATGACAGAGGAAAAGAAGTTCCAAAGGTGGCAAAACTTCTTTCAAAGCTCTTCCCAAACAAAGTTACAATCCACATGCCACAGGTATGACTTCTCTCTGGTGGAGCTTAGACACTCGCTTGCAATTGCTTCAGTTAACATGAATCTTGGAACTGCTACTACTGATTGCAGGATGAAGTGCTTCTTGCATCTTGGAAGAATCAGTTGGATCGAGATTCCGAGACCCTAAAGATCAAAGGGAATTTGAATAATTTGCGAACTGTGAGCAATTTTCACTCCTCTATTTTAGATCATGGAAAATCTTGTGCATGGTTTTTGAAATGAATTTCGATTGAGCGCACCTTTTCGTTTTAATGGGCACCTTGTGATAAATTGGTAGTTTCCACTCACGGCCATGTGTACAATATACTTGCCTTTTAACAATTTGTTCCCATAGTACACCAGTTTCCTAGGATGTTGAAGAGGTTAAGTATGAGGACAATCTTTTGATTTGTTGGCATTTTCAAGTTTGGCAGTCTTATGCAGCAGAGGAGATAACGTCAGAGTTTCTTATCCTTACGTGCAGGTTCTTGGTCGATGTGGAATGGAATGCGAAGGACTTGATACGATATGCATCAAGGACCAAACACTTACCACTGAGAGTCTGTACATTACCACTGATCCATTTAAGTGGGGTTGCTCACCATGTTTCCTTAACGGGCGTTAAAACTTAATTTGCAGGTGCAGAAAAGGTCATTGGATGGGCTCTAAGCCATCATTTAATGCAGAATCCTGAATCTAATGCTGATTCACGGCTTGTTCTGTCCAGTGAGAGGTAAGGAATTGTTCATTTCTCTGACAGGGTGCATGTTTTATTGGCCACAATCTTTGGGTTAAAGTGAGTACAACCATTTTGAATTGCTTGGCAGCATACAGTATGGCATTGGGATCTTGCATGCTATTCAGAACGAGTCTAAGAGCTTGAAAAAGTCACTTAAGGTTATCATATTTATTTGGCTAGCAAATTTATTGTAGCAGGAAAGCCTGAATCACAAATGTCTGACTGTGGGTCAATTTTTTATCTGTTCAGGATGTTGTAACTGAAAATGAATTTGAGAAAAGGCTTCTTGCTGATGTTATTCCCCCCAGTGACATAGGAGTCACATTTGATGACATCGGAGCTCTTGAAAATGTCAAAGACACATTGAAGGAGCTAGTCATGCTTCCTCTACAGAGGCCTGAACTTTTCTGCAAAGGGCAATTAACCAAGGTTCTGCTTTTCTATATCAGCACTAAATTTTTCCACGTCGTTAGGTCGTAATAACGAATTAATTTGCATGCTTTTTCGGGTATTCCTTTACATGTCCATGTATATTGGCCATAATATACATACTGACTTTCCTGGTTTAATCTTTGACTTTTTTTGGAGAAATTAAAGGTGTTCTGTTATGAGGCTACAATACAGTGTGCAGAAACTTTCTGGTTTTTTATTTTTTTTGAGGCTATAAAACAAGCATTAATATCTAGAACAGTTGATCTTCTGGCAAGAAGTTCTTCGATGCAGGGATTCGTCATGGTTAATTTGAGGTAGCTAGGCACCTAATAAACAATCTGCTAGCAAGATGACGTTCAATATGTATTCATGGGGCAACAACCCGTCCTGATTGGCTTCCCTGCCTGGCGCAGCCGCAGTCCGGCCAACCCTTGCCGCATCTCACCTTGCATTGCTTATGCATTCTTTGTTTTCTTTTCTTTAGACTAATTAAGTCACACCTAATTGTTTGTGCTCCTATTATTATTACTAGGTGATCACTCATCTCAAGAATGCCCTATTGGCTTAAATTTTTGTACAATATAAGAAAATTTTGGCAACTCTGGTTTGTGTTAGGTTTATCCTTTTTGCGAATAGCATAAATGAGGCAAATTGGTAGAGATGGTGCCTGGGCGATGGGACAGAATGTTGATGTTGATCTGGCATCGCTGAGCCCCACAAAAAAGTAGTGTGCTTTAGGCAGCTTCCCTCAACCAAAGTAAGCTGTGTGCGCTTCAAGAAATGCTGGTGACATTGTTCCAAGAACAGCTAAAAGAGCATCATTTCAAGTAATAGGTACACATGCACCCATAAGAATGCAGCAGCGTGGAAATATGAGAAGACATGAGAAAGAGACAAGTGTGGAAATACGAGAAGACTTGAAACGACACTGGTCACATGTCAAAGAATTTTTTAAAGTAGAAAATTGTGATGGTTTAGGCTTCTTGAAAGAACAAAAGGCAGAAATTGGTTTTATGGGCTGCCTGTAAAAGTAGTTCTGGTTTTTCTTCACTTTATTTTCTAGTAATTGTCTCAAGTTCATGCTTGAAAACCTTTCTGCCTGATGTTCTAAGCAGTCTTTGAGGCCTCTGTAAATGCAAGTTATTTGTGCAATGCTTTCATGGTGGAGCTTGCTCTTAGTCTCACTCTTACCTTTCTTGTCCAGCCTTGCAAGGGCATTCTTCTGTTTGGTCCCCCTGGAACAGGCAAGACTATGCTTGCGAAGGCTGTGGCTACTGAAGCTGGTGCAAATTTCATCAACATTTCCATGTCAAGTATCACATCCAAGGTGAATATTGGGCTGCTCTCTTGTGATCATTTGAAATTTGCGAAGATTTAACGTTGTATTGTTGAACACTGGAATTCTTCTTTCCTTTGCAGTGGTTTGGTGAGGGCGAGAAGTATGTGAAAGCTGTTTTCTCACTTGCCAGTAAAATTTCCCCGAGTGTTGTATTTGTTGACGAAGTCAGTTTCTCTCTATTCGTTCTTTTTGTGAGTTTGGGTTCCTAGTTGTTGTACTTCTCATAGTGTTTTGGTGGTTACTTTAGGTTGATAGTATGTTGGGCCGGAGGGAGAATCCAGGGGAGCACGAGGCCATGCGCAAGATGAAAAATGAATTTATGGTCAACTGGGATGGCTTACGGACTAAAGACACAGAACGAGTACTGGTACTTGCAGCCACAAATAGACCTTTCGACCTGGATGAGGCAGTCATCCGTAGGCTTCCTCGTCGGTGAGTGTTTCCATGACTTCTTTTCATGGACGCATATGGCGTTTCTTATTTTCCTTCGCATCCTCTTTCCTCTCCCAGTGGTCCTTCATATTTCCCAAAATCAGATACTAAGTTTCCTCTTTACTTCAGATTGATGGTAAATCTTCCAGATGCTCCAAATAGAGCAAAAATTTTGAAAGTAATACTGGCAAAGGAAGACTTATCTCCAGATGTTGACTTGGATGGAATTGCAAGCATGACAGATGGTTACTCAGGAAGTGACCTTAAGGTGACACCTTAGAATCTTCACTCAAATAGTTCACTAGTGGAGAATTCACTCTCACTATCAGTGTCTTATTGCAGAATCTATGTGTAACTGCAGCGCACAGGCCAATTAAAGAGATATTAGAAAAGGAGAAAAAGGTTCTTGTCTCCCCATAATTTGGTAGAACAACTTTACTCGTATTTTGATCATGGCTGATAATATGTGCAACTCATGGCAGGAGCGCGCTGCAGCTCTAGCAGAAGGCAAACCTGCTCCAGCTTTGAGAGGGAGTGCTGATATACGGTCTCTCAATATGGAAGATTTCAAATATGCACATGAACGGGTAAAATGATTCAAAAATGACATCTGAAGTGTAGCACTTTTTTCTCACCATAGCGTGATCGTCCACAAAAATAGAGCTATTTTACTACTTGATAGCATTTCATTTTCCTTATTGTTGGTGAAGCTTCAATTGATTTTGTATCTTTGTTGTTAACATGGAAACAGGTGTGTGCGAGCGTATCATCCGAGTCTGTAAACATGACCGAGCTTCAGCAGTGGAATGAACTCTACGGTGAAGGCGGTTCGAGAAGAAAGAAGGCACTCAGCTATTTCATGTGAAGTATTATTGTTCACTAATTCACAGTTACAATTTTTGACCCGCTGCTCGCCCTCCTAAAGCCGCTGCGTAAGTGATCTATTTTGTTTCTTGTAACCTGGGAAGCCCCATAGGTTGTCTTAGTTTCTCCTTGTAATGTTTTCTGGCCAAGGTTTTGCCTTTTTTTCCTTGTTGGATTGTTGGTATAAAATACAGTGAGAGGAAAGCCTCCCATAGCTTTTAATTTGGCTCCGCATCATATCTGTTCTCTTTTGCTTTCTATTCAGCTCCGAGGATTTTTACTGATTCTCATATAGATGAACTTTTGCTCGTCTCTTTTAGGTGAAGTAACTTACCGTCACTCTGTTAAGATCTCTCTCTCTCTCTCCCTCTCTCTCCCTCTCTCTCCCCCGCGGGCGCGCTCAGAAAGGAAAACAGAAAAACACCCGCCGTGTGCACTGGGAACTATAGAAGTCGAAATTTATTATGTAGCGGGGAGGTTAGAAAGGATTGAGAAAACGAGAATTATCATGATATTGAAAGGGAAATCACTGTGTCTAGTCAATTCAGTCAGCTGCCTGGGCTGCTTGGCATTCTATTCAAAGCTTTTATGTGTTATGGACCCAAGGCCATCAGAATTTTACATTCCAATATCCTCTCTCAACTCGTTGCCTTGTCTTCTCCTCCTTCCATTAGTTCAACAAATTATCTTGTTTTTTCTTCAACAGTTTCTAATTTCTAGTGGACCTCTCGGTAGGATCGAATTGCCATGACTAGGACTCCTACCATAATATAATCTTAGAGATCCAAGATGTACTCTTACAAGTGAAGGCGGTTCGAATCAATATTGGTTCTGTTTGAAAGGTGATGAATCGATTACAAGTCCAATTCCGATATTTTGATCTCAAATGACAATGCATAGTGGGAATCCGTGTTTGCAAAAGGTTTCCTGTGATTGTTTTGTCAATCGTCCGCGGTATCTTATTGAAAAAAAATGGCGATGTCATTCCTTCATTGATCCATAATTTCGATTTGGATCAACTGATTTAATTGAATCGGCAAATTCCCCTTCCTGCCACGCTCAGTGGTGTCGTTGGTCCATAGTTGAGTGGAAATCATTCCATCTCCGTTAAGAGTCTGGTGAGAAAAGTTGGGAAGATGCTTTTTGAGTTCAATGGCAAAAGAAAAGGGGATGGTCTATGTCAAAGTGAACATAGAAAGAAAAGGATGAGGTGTTCTACTCTGTTGCGCCAATAATATATTGATTTGCCTCCCTCGAATAGTATGAGCAATCCTCAGATGTATGATACTTTCTCGCATTCACTAATGACCCAAGAATTAGCAAAAAGGATAAGTGGAATAAACATACGAAGTTTACATGTTATAGAGAACAAGATTTGCTTCTATATTAATTCCTACGGGGTTGGCGAATAGAAGAAAAACCATGAGTGGGCTCTAAAAATTTCCATGGCCATTGGCTACCATCTTGAAAGACCGGATGGCAGAAAAGGCCGCCTTCTCTAATCAATTATTGTTTGGAAGTTTCAAAACCGTGCCTATGTCACGAGACCCCTTTTTGTAATGATTAAATGTTTGGAAATTTCAAAACTGTGCCTAAGTCACGGGGCCCCCCGTCATAGAAATTGCGTAGTCCACAATGTTCAAAGAATCCAGCGAGCTCGTTCGCAATTCAATGCATGCCATGCAACACCGCTAGGGAAGGTAAGTAAGGCATATACAGATAAAAACCGCAGGCAAGCATATTTGGCAACCTCAATAGTAACACCATCATGGTTCCAACACAAACCTGCATATACTTGGGAGAGACATTAGGATTCATATTGTAAAATCTCCAATCCCAAATTTCAACTCATTAGAGTGACATTTCTCCTAAAATGGGTTAATGTCCTGAGTACTACAACTAGTACAATACAAGTCTTTTGGCACTTTCGTGGCTACATCTTTCCCTAACAGGGAACACCCCAACTTACAGCCACTGTGGAAATTGGGAACTAAAACCCAAGCTCCCGTTTTAGTACAATGAGACATCAAGCTTCCACGGAATGTCCAGGAAACCATGGAAGTCCTGGCTGAATGCATTGTTTCGAGTCGGGAATGGGGACAATTGGTCCTAAGAAAATACGCCACAAGTCAAGGATGATTGTCACCAGCATGGCAGCACCCAAAGCATCAACGGCTACCCTTGGCAGGTCCCAAGGACTGCCTGGCTTCTCGTCAATCCTGCAGGCACAAGTTCACTTTCAGCCAACGGTTACCCAAGCTAGTACAAAACGTATGACAAGAAAAGACAAAAGCCATGAATTCTGTATCCTCTTCCATGTTCTACAATTCAACCACTCCGTACCAATAAGAAAAAAGGGTGTAATTGTAGAGTTCTAGTGAGGAGGAGCATTATTCCTTTAAAATTTAGACATGTGACAACCACATAATATAATACATGCCAGAGAACATGAAGAAAATGGAGCATACAATGCAGATCAACCTTGCCAGAATTTATGGCTCGTTAACCAGATGATGTCTTCATCTGTTTGGATGATTGAAACTACATTTTTCCATTGCCTTAATTTAGAATATGGCTTTACAATTATGAAAACAACATACTGATCATTCTAGTTATTATCAATGAAACACTGTTCGAATTGATAAACTACAGAACATGCATTTATACAAACCGGAACCTATAATTCTCTTAGTTACCATTTAGATTCATTCTAGGACAAGTTCATCCCTATCAATCTCGACACCATTGCGCTGCCGTGATGTGCGCATGTTGTTGCTGAATCATACATTTTTTGAAGCAGGGAAGATAAGAACCACAAAACAGGTGTTGGGCACATAGAGTTCTCACCTCAGAAACATTGGAAAGCTCACAATGAAGTAGATTGCATAAAACAAGGACCCCACTTTATACATGGATGCCCGATCGACAAATTCATAATATGGAAACTGCAAACATTGAATGAAACAAATTAATTTTGCAGGATCCTCGCATATCATATGAATATTTAAGCATCAGTAATTAGCTAAATGAAATAGCAACAATTGCAATGTAAAATGTTTTGGGTTTGTGTCACAGCAAAGACCTGCTTGGCACCAAAAGAAAGAACAGACATCACAAGAAATGCTCCATGCAAGGTTGAAAGCTTGTTTAGACCAAAAAAACATCAACATCAACATCACATTTATCCCAACATAATTGCTTAGACCCAAAAAAAAAAACAAAAAACAAAAAAAGGTCGAAAGCTTGCAAAAAAATGTGACGTCACATTGCAGGTAGAAAGATGTCGAACTTTCTTTCTCATTACTGAAACTACAAAAACATGCTGAGCAATATACATTGAAGAGGAAAAGAATCAGCATTTATCCGGGATATTACAAAACAGATAACAATTGATATTCTTCAACATCAACATCAACAACACCGTTATCCCAAACTAGTTGGGGTCGGCGGTCGATGAACCCCAAAGATACATAAAATAAAAGCAAGGCCGATCGAGGAAAAAGAGATAAATATGCATATATATATAAATTGATATTCTTAATCTAACAAAATTCCATTTCAAGGTTGACTGAATATGTTCTGTCAGATTAACTGATCTTTTTGTGATAAGGCTGCGGATAAAGGAGAATGGACGGAATAAGCAGTCTCGGAGATGATGTATCGCCAAATATGCAACACTCCAGTTCAAACAGGCAATAAAATCAGCATGTCATCTATGTAAAAAAGAATCGGATATAGTTATAACAGATAGTAGAACAATTGGTCTGGACATACATTAGAAATAGCTAGAGTCTCCAGGTATGCTATGAAATAGGAAAGAGTCAGAATCCATGCCGCCTCAGTAACCCACTGGATTTTTTCAGGCAAGTCAGCAATAGCATGCCTTAGCCTGCGGAGGGTCAGGTTCGACGTAACATGGTAAAATAAAAAGCAAACATGAGTCAGGAGGAAAGTAGTATGCGGTACCTGCACAAAAAAGTTAACCAAACTGCATGAGAAGAAACATACAGATGACTAAGAAAAGCGTAACTAATCAATGTCTGGCTCACATTATTCATTTTCCACGACGGAAATGTATAAGCAGCTCCCAAAACTGTGAAGAAGTAGTGCGTCCAAAAGTAGTTCCCAACATAACTAAAGATTATTATCCAGAGACTTGCCTGCCAAAGCATGGTTAAGCGTTAGCTCTTATTTGATATCCTAATATCTAGCTCAATAACGTCCACACAAAGGCCAGCTTCGTAATGTAGTGGATGAGTAAAACGTCACATATAGTCTTCTTTAACTAAAAAAGGAGAGATATTGCATTTACCAGGAGGCTCTTACTTTAGGCAAATAATATAAAGTTGAAACATTCACACCCTTATTTGATATCTTAATATCTAGCTAAATAATGTGTGAACAGCGATCCAATTTTTCTTCCATCAGACAACTCACATATTTTCCTAGGCACAAAGTAGTAATAGTTTGCAGACTCTGCACATCATGCACGAATCAATAAGGCAACATGCGAAACAAACTTCACCACCAAAATGTGTGAGCTGTCAGTGATATACCCGAAAATTGATGTTACTGAGTCCAAATGTGGATGAGCAATATATATCATGGAAGTAGCTTCTTAAGCATTAAGAAAATGGACAACTATAACCCAAAAAGCACTTGCCTTGACCCAAAAGCGATCCTTCCAGCAGATACTGCTATCCGCCTGCACAAGAAAGAAAGTTTAAGGAATTCATATCAACAGACAGTTCTAGCACCTCAGGATTGTATCTAATACTCTTAAGAATGAGAATTAGTTTCCAGGAGACCAGGAGTAATCCCAGTAGAGACCATTATGATAAGCAAATTCACTTTTTTTCTTTTTTGCAGAAAGTCAATTGGAGTTTAATGCCTTTATTTTAGACACTGCGAACACAATCAAAGTTCCAAGCACCAGTTCATGCAGTTTTCAGGAGAACCTCAGCATTGAGTATACATGAAAATCCATAATAATGTTTAAGGGATGATTTCATTCTAATGACATGTAAGTCAATTAAGCAAGTCAACAAACATACCTGCCCAACAATTACCATTGGTATCAAGAATGCAGGAACTGCTGACACCAACCCCAGAAGCAAGTACTCTAACTCTGTAAAACTCTGTCATTCAATGCAAGAAGAAACTCATACAGTTACTTAGACTGAGTATATACTTTTAGAAGTGTGGCTGAACAATTATGGAAATTTCTATGTGAAATACAAGATAAGAGTTGCAATGTATCACCCTAAAAATTCTTAATTACTTTAAAATTCATTTTGGATAGAGAGAATAGAAGGGAAGAGAAAGAAGATAAAATGATCATGGGTTTGGATGGAATGGTGAAGATGGAGGGAGAAGAGAGGAAAGGATTAGGAAGGATTAGTGCAGCCAGTTTTATGTAGTTTCTAAATCCCTCCTATATGGATGGATTCGCGCAATATAACGAAAATTCTCTTTTTCACCATAAGTACCCTTATTCGAGCTGAAGTTATAAAATCATAAAAAAAGATATTTAGGTTCATTTTGCATACATTTCCGTTTTTTCCCTCATCAGCACCTAAAAACAACATTTGGGATCAAACTTTTGATTTGATTTGATTTCTTTTCTCCTGTAACTATCCGAATTCTCTCCATTCCCTCCTAATGAATCCATCCAAATTGAGTGTAAAAGTGGAGGAACTCACCACAAACTCGTCTTCATGACTTCCATCACTCTCCAAACCCCCACCCACCCCCCCAAAAAAAAGAGGACAGAGACAAAGTGAATGATAGAAAGTTCTCTTGCAAAGCTGATGCATCATCATCTCTCTCCTCCGTCGACACAGACATGAAGGAGACAGAATACAAAGATGATTACTCCCGTCTAGAACGAAATGAGATGCTCAATTCACTCCTTAACTTACGTAAAAACACCCGCTTTTTTTTTTCTAGTTCTGTCAATGTAACATACTTTCTCTATGCCTTCGTTGATAAAATAAGTTAGCCAGCTCAGCTTTAGACTGAAAGTACAGGGACACACTTGCAGTGAAATGTGAAAGTCCTAATGCCTCCAGGAAATTGGACTCACGATCATGAACAAATAACCCACTTCAGAAAACTAAAACCCCCTTTTCAGCCAAAACCTACAACAGCTAATGCAATTGAATACAGAATTCGGAAAATGAAAAAAAAAATCAAACTTGGTTGAGAAGAATTGAGACAGACCTCGTAGAGCTTGTAAGGAACGATGATGCCAAGCGAGAGAGTGAGCCAGAACGGCGTGTAGAAGAGAAAGAAAAGTTCGCCCCATCTCTTGCTGGGGTTTGGAGCGAGCCACAAGCTCGAGCTCGGTGAAGGAGAAGAAGCCGATTTCGCACTGCCTGTGCATTCGGCGCGAAAGAAATAAGCATCAACCTTAGCATTGGAGGTCGATTAGGGAAGGCCACAAAGATAAGATCAGTTCGATGAAGACGACGATATTACCGGACATCGTGAAGCGTCTGTACCAGAGCGAGCGAGCGAGAGTGAGGTCTCACCGTCAGTCTCTGAGAGAGCTGGGCTGAGACTTTCTTGACGTCGGAGTGCCAGCCAGCCCCCACGTGATTATCGAATCTTTTGTCGTACTATACGGTATTCAAAATCATATATGAACATAATATAACAGAAGTGTCGCGACCTATCCTTTTCTCCCGGAGGATGTTTAGGTTTAGGTTTGGAAGTATTACATATCGGTTTAGGTGCAAATCCTTCTTAATCTTACCTCTCGCGCGACGTTTAACATTTTAGACCATTAAGAATCGTTATTAATCTTTGGGATCGGCTAGAAACCAATCGAAATACGAGAGTAATATCTCAACTTTTGCATAATCAGAATATCTGAATTCGGAGACTTATTTGCGCTAATTATCTAACTAGCCCCTTTCGGTACCCAACCAATTGATATTCCTAAAGTGACCATGCATCTTATTCATTATACGAAAAATTCAAAGGCATCTAATTAGAACTAGGTGACCAGGCATGATGTTTTTGTCATTTTCGTGCATTTATTTATTCAACTTTTAGTCTAACATTCAGAAGAAAAAAAAGAAAATAAATAATAAGCAATTTTAACACAATACAAAACGACCACGAAACAAACGAATACTTGAAACGGCTATCTAGTAACGAAAAAGTAAATTCACAGACCAATCTAAATGAAACGCAAACTCAAATGATCGGACGCGAGAATGATCAGACATATAACGGAATTAAGCCGGATTGGACAAAAGAAAAAATGATTATTTACGAAAATTAAATTCGCAAACCAAATAAAATACATTACAAACTCGACGAATTGAACATGAAACATGATATATTACATGACAAAAAAGGGCTGGAATGGACATCGATCATCCTCCATCATAAAAGAAATGCGGAAATGCGGACAAAATGGTTATGTAGTTTTTCCGTTTTTTGTATTTTGGATGCTGTCATACTGGGTCTTTAGCTTCATTCTGGGCTGCTAAGTATAATTTAGCATGGGTTAATCGGTGCTGGGAGGAAAATATTCTCTGGGCTATAATTTAGCAAACTAGTGGTCGGAGCTTCTACCACCAACTACTTCGGTTCTCCTTCGGTGCCCTCTGCCACATCATTTGGAGAGAGAGGAACCATATTCTGTTTCGCAGCAAAATCCTTTATATGCCGGCTATCAAATAGCACCTTCAGAAGGTAGTCAGAGATAAGGCATTCACATTCAAGCATGTCGAAGATACCCCTCACAATAGGAGGTTGCAAGCCTGCTGGGATATCGACCCGTTAATTTTTGCTTAGCCGGAGGGTTGTACTAGCAGCGTTTTCTTACTTTTTTGGTCACTTTGTTTGGCCTGTACCTAGCTCCCTTTTGAACCGTGACATTCTTGCACTTGCGGTGACACTTTTGGTGTCATCCTAAGTGGAAGTTTTGTAATGTCCGGTTTCTCCTTTCGTTGTATAGTTGCGTCGTGGTTAAAAGTCAATATAATCCTTACCTTCACCAAAAAAAAAAAGTTTGCCGATTCTACGCTAAAAAAGGGCTTCGTATTAGAGAAAAAAAAGTGAATTGCAACGTAAAACCAAGATCAGGTATGAATCATAAAACAATTTGATATCGCAAGAAATAGGTTACCCCTTTTCTCTTCTTTTTTTTTTTTTTGCCTTTCTTCTTTATGATCTTTTGGTTTTTCATTTATACAAAAAAAAAAAAAAAAATCATGATTCTACGCTATTGCTCCTAAAGAATTTGGGGGATCTCGCCTAAACAGAATTAAAGAAAGAAAGAGAAAAGAAAAAAAAATGCAGAACACAATCAGAACAGCAAAATATAAACTAAACAGCAAAAGATAAGGAGAATAGCAAAATCATAAGTGTGGCATGAACAATCTTAAGACACTCTGTGGGTTATAAACAAAAGGGTCCGCTTTTAGCCTTTCCTTAAACACTTGCATTCGCAGAAAATCAATCAAAACCACTTCAAGGAGCGTTTTCATGACCACATATCTCAAACCTCGAAGATCGCTAACAGCAAAATTCCAACAGGGAAGCGTATTACTATGTTCACAGAATAGTTTGAGTTAAATGATAATGAAATCATGGTGCAACTTCAACACCACGCGAAAACGCTTGACACATAAAAAAAACCTTGATTCAAGTCAGAAGACTTTCAGTATGCATTGCGAAGAAGAAAATTGTTTGGCTAAAATGAAATCAGATTACGCATAGTTTCCAACGCATCCATCGGCTTGGGGAAAGATTGGACAAACACACAGAAAAATCATCACCAAGCAAGCTAAAGAAAAATAAAAACCTCTTCATCAGACCATGTAACTTATAATCCATGTATTTGTAACAGCAAAAATCACAGTAACAATAAAAACAGAACATTACCAAGAGAAAACGATGCAATATACAATGATAACACCGCATGAACTGATTGCACTGTACACGAACTACAGTACTAACTTCACTACGAGTTCGCCGGACCGAGGGAAACAAGGGTCTCGGCCCAGCGAACCTGAATGGTTTACCAAAAAAAAAAACTTAACAGCGGTATTCTATCGGTTGAAGATCGAAACACAAATAAACTTGATATCATGAACTGTGGGAGCCTTCCTTATCTTCTATTATCTTCGGACCTGATTCTCTCTCCTCCCTTTTTTAAAACTTTCCTCTCTCTTTTTTATTTCCTCTGTTTTTTAGAAAGAGCGATGAGAGAGTCTGTGAGAGAGAGAGGCCAGCGAACTCCCCTGATTACGTTCTGCCTTCTCCTCTTTTATATTTTCAAGTTAAGAGGCCTTTGTCCTCATCCCCTTGGGAATTCACCAACTTGCACCGCAAGAGGCAATTGCTCCAAATCATCTGCTCTTATGTCTTTTCCATCGAAAAAAAATTCTGCAGCTTATCCTCTGCAAATTTTTTTGGAAACGGGTGCTTGAATCT
This sequence comes from Rhodomyrtus psidioides, assembly GCA_021437785.1. Classification (NCBI taxonomy): domain Eukaryota; kingdom Viridiplantae; phylum Streptophyta; class Magnoliopsida; order Myrtales; family Myrtaceae; genus Rhodomyrtus; species Rhodomyrtus psidioides. The sequence goes on along the minus strand of JAILYB010000059.1, from coordinate 2,365,468 downwards.
GCCTCCAAGAACCATCCACGTCATCTCCACATCAGCCCAAATATGCTACTTGCTTTTATCATCATTCTCTCCTGCCGAAGGTATTCTGTATTTGGGCTTCAGCAGAAATCTTTTGCTGCTCGTCCTATGAAGAGCCACCCCAAACTCACTCCCAAGAGCCATCCACATCAGCTGACGTTAGTTTCAAATCTTCTTGCTTATCTGACTCATGATTCTTCTCTGTTGCAGCCGAAATTCTCTTGATCTAAGTCATATCCACCTCCCTTTTTAGTCAATCAGATGGCTTGCCACTTCTCGGGAACTAGCAGAACTGAACTGCAACTTGAAGCTATGCATCCTGCTTCAAAGTCTTTAGTCATCATTCCTTCCCCGCTGGAACCGAAATTCTCTGCTATTGCTCCTCTATACAAACGTACAAAATTAGCTTCTAAGAATTGATGGGCTCCACCTCACAGCTTCAACTTGCTCTATCCTTCTCTAGTCATCATTGTTTTTGTCCTTTGTGTTATGTTCTTTGGCTTTTCAGTCGAAAATCTCTTGATGCAACGTACATATAGATGGATAGTTGGCTCGGCAGCTTCTCTGGTGCAACGTATTCATGAGTTTCATCTTGTTCTTAGCTATAGATCATATACACTGCTCCAAATATTTCCTGATATTCCATAGTGCCAACGTTTCTGCTCTGGATATTATATTTACTACAAATTTTGTTCTTTGTTGTAGATATCATATCTTTGACATTCCTTTTGCAGCTGCATCTCTCTCCTCCCAAACAGTAGCATCGTGGTTTTCCTTTTCTTTTTGTCTCCTTCGGTGAAGCCAAGCAAAAAATAAAAACACAGGACTGAACCAACGATTACAAACAAAAGAATGGAAAAAAATGAGAGGAAAACCTGTGCAGAACGAGTCGTCTATGCAGGTCTAGCTTGGCATAGCTTCGATCCGATTTTTGTTTCGCTCTTTTTTTTTTCTTTTTTAAAAGTGGCGACATCTTTTCTCTTTTTTTGTTTTGTTTTGTGTCGTTATCTTTTCTTTTCTTTTTTTTTTCTTTTTTTTCCTCAAAAGCACAATGGGTATATTTACTTGAATCGATCTATTCTATTTTGCGGAGAAAAATAAAGTACAAGGCTGACAAAATTAGGTGTCAACAAAAAGGATTTTACTAGAACATTTTTTTCTTTTATAACTATGAGAATTGATTAAAAAAAAGAAAATTTCAAAAAAGGGCCCGAACTGCCTTCATTCTCTCAAATAAAGGCCTAAAAATTGACTTTATTTCAAAGAAGAGCCTGAAGTATCTTTATTGTTTCAAATAAGAGCTTAAATTGAATATTATTTCAAATAAGAGCTTGAAATTGTCATATCTCAAAAAAGGGCTCGAATGACCTGCTGATAGGGGCATTCTAGTAATTTAATTTAATTTTTATTTTTTTTCCTTTTTTATGTTTTCAATAAATTTAAAAAACTAATAATAATAAAAAAATAGAGACACAGGCGGGAGGGGCTGGTTGTTGCCCCAACGCCACTGGGGCGGCAACGGTGGCTAGTGGCGGGGTCGTCGGGGCCTCGATGGGGGGCCGACGACCCAGCCGACCAGCCGCGAGGGCCGATTGGCCCTCGCCAGAGGAGGGGGAGGGCAAGGAAGCCCCTCCCGCCTGTATAAGCTTGTTTACCCTTTTTTTATTTTCAATTTTTGTATTTTTAATTTAATTTAACTAAAAATTAATTTGAAACTGTATTTTGACCAAAAAGCCCTTGATCGGCCGGAGTAGTTGGTCAGCCGGTGAAGTTAGATCCTTATCTGAAATGGTCATGACCACTCTAGGCCCTTATTTGAAACAATAAGAGCACTTAATGCTCTTTTTTGAAACAAAATTAACTTCAGACCCTTATTTGAAAAATTATGAGCACTTGGACCCCTTATTTGAAAATTTTCCTAAAAAAAAAAAAAGATAACCGTAAGAATAACAGTAAATTGTTGGTCACATTTTCTTAAAAGAGTGAGCTACAAAATTATTTTTTTTTTTTTTTCTCACAACATATTGTCAATCTCACAGTGGATACATAAGCATATTTCTATATAAATAAAAAGTAATAAAATGGTCTTTTCAATGCGTGTCTTTCGTAAGTATTGAATACTGCACATTATAAAAAATTGAAGAAATAGTAAACTTTCATATTCACAACAACGTAACATATCAAATGCATTTTCAATGGCAAAAATATTTTAGTCCTGTAAGATAATTATCGACTAAATCCTCAAATATCTACTTATTTGAGATAATTATCAAGTAAATCCATAAATGTCTACTTTCGAAACCTAAATTTAAGTCTCTCGTTTCATAACTTTTCAAATTCTTTCCTAAACTAATCTTTATTTTAAAAAATCCCTCTCCAAACATTTTTCTTTTGTCGTTTTTCTTGCGGGGCACATGCGGGTGCTCCTTTGCTATTATTGTTTAAATTAAGAGAAAAATGATTCAGATTTTCTATAAATAAATTCTCCATGTATACTTTTCGAATTGCGATAAATCGAAATATATAAAAATTCTTCTGCATTATTCTCAAATTGGTACCAGGTCTTGCCACTCAACAGGGTTCACAACTCCATGCACAAAAGTCTCATCGTAAACCATATCGGCTGCGTCAAGAGATGACTTCTGTTTCGATGCCAGCCACATAGGTTGCATCGCTCGATAACTATTTTCCAAACAAGTGCTATAAGTCGATTGATGCTACTACACCAGCCTTATAGGGAACGTCGCTTTTGCAAGCTAACCGCATCGGCCATTTGCTGTTTCCCCTAGTCCTTTCACGTATCATTTTGAGAAGACTTGCCGCTCTCAGACTAGCTAAATCTGAAAGTTCCGCGACAAACAGCTTTCAGACGCCTCTTCATCTGCCACGTCACAATTGCTGAGTTATTTAAGTTGATTTCAAACTCAAGCTGATGTTAAAAATATATAGATATTTTCTAGTAATATTAAGGATATTTCCTCGAATTTGCTATATCTATTTTGATTTTGTATATTTTCATGCACTTTTTTTTCATACATCAAAATATAAAGAGATTCCTCAATTTTTTTCCCTCACAAGCGACGGAACGGGACACTACTGAGAAAGAACATGCGATCGAAACGTAATGAGCCAAAGAAGGGCTGTCTGCTCTTAGCCTTAGTCAACCTGGCTGAGTCGTTTCTTGACTAATGTAAGCTGGCTGGTGGTTCAATCCTCTCCGCATGTCCATGCACTTTTTCATAGAGAAGATCGCGAACACCACCATCTCGCGCATGCAGAGTGGTATTTGGGAATTAATACCGGAGCATACACAGAGGCAAGTAGGGCTGTCAATTTGGCCCGCGCCGGATAGCTTGCTCGGCCCAAAAATTTCTTTGCATTTTTGGGCCTTTTCGGGCCGGGTCTGGTACTCGGGCCGGGCCGGGCCGGACTGGCCTGGCGCCAAACTTTTTTAATACCCGTTTTTTCTTTTAAATTTAATTTATTTTTATATTTTTTCATTTGATGGTTTGTTAATTGATTTTGATTCAAAAAAATTTAAAAAAGAAAGAAAGAAAAAAATAATTCGGCCCGAATCCGGCCCGGCCCAACTCGGCCCATTGACACCCTTAGAGGCAAGGGTTGATTGTATTGAAGATTTTTACGTTGCACTTGTGAGTGTTGTTTTGTCAATACTATTAAAGGACAACAAGGATTTGAGAGTGAAATTCATAGTTAGACTCAAAGACAAGGGTTGATTGTATTGGAGATTTTTACGATCTCTCGATAGATCAATTCACCATCCCAAAAAAAAACGTCGTACCTTCCGATACAAATTTTCATACTTCATAAATATTTCAAAAAAGTCTGTAATCAACAACCAAGATTTATCTTTTTTGTGATTCAACGATCACCTCAACACTTATGTAGAAATGCCTGGACTCAAGGAGATATCAGCGAAGTTGACTCATGATCGTGGAATGTGCGCTAAAATTCCCCTTTGTAAAATTTTGTTCGGAAAATTTTCACGAGTTGTAGAATGTCGCCTATAATTTTGTCATCTTGTCTGGCAGCTGGGCTTTAAAGTATATGACGTGAAATGATACCAAGTAGGCATAAATGAGAAGTCCTAAATAGCACCGACACGGACACGAGACACGCGATACGGCACGTCATTTGTAAAAAATAGAAAATTTCGACATGTCGGGGACACGTTATATATTAAATATATATTAAATATAATTTATTATTTTAATTTACAAAATAAAATTCACTAGGAGTCATCCTGTAATTTCCGAAATTTAAGCTCAGCCAAACCAACCAAGAAAAAAAAAGCAATAAAAAAAATGAATCAATTTGACGAAGTGATGCTCCCCGAAGTGACTCGATGAGACAGACTGAAGGCGCGCCATATTGCATCTTTCCAATTCCAATGATCTCTGTACTCTCTCTGAATCTTTACTTTTTGGAAAAGTTCGTCCCCCTCCAACTGAGAAAATATTGGGTACCCAGGATTAGACATGGCCAAATTGGACCCGGACCCGAAACCGGTCCATTGCAAATTTGCAACAGCCCGAAGGCAAAAAAAAAAAGTAAAAAAATTAAAAAAAAACTCTATAAATACCTCTCAATCTCTATTTATTTTTCTCACAATTTCTCTCAATTCTCTTTAATACTCTCAAGTCTCAAGTCTCACAATCTCTCAAATTCTCTCAATCTGCTATTCTTTCTAAATTTCGTCTCAATTTTTCGATCAATTTTCTCAAAAAATGGCAAGTGGAAGCAGAAATACTAGAAAGGGAAAGAACCCGATGCTGATCGAGATGAGAGAATCCGATTATCCCGTTCATGAATATGATCCTCGTGAATATGCATGTTGGGAAGACGACGATGCTTCCAATCCCAACGTCGAGCACATCCCAACACAAGAAAGTTTTCGTTCTCATGGTATCGAAGAATCGTCGATAGCGAAGGAGCCGGGACGAAAGAGCCGAGAATCCGATTTATGACTACACTTTAACAAAATATGGAATGAAAATGAAGGCAAGTTTGATATAAGTTGTAAATATTGTCCGCAGACATACAAGCTTGGTAAAGGAGATGGCTATGGAACATTTCGTCGGCATGTGACGAAAAAACATTCAACGCAAGCGGGGATCGATACTAGCCAACAACAAATTCCTGGGTTCGTCAATCCTAACGCTCATCCTTTATTTTGTTTCACTAATGCACTTTACAAAGAAACATTAGCTGAATATGTTGCCCTTGAGCATGCTCCGTTTAATACTGGTGAAAATCCTAATTTTAGATATTTGGTAAACACTGCGTTAGCTCCGCAAGCACCATTTGTTTCGAGAAATACTCTTAAACGCGAACTTGAACATGTTTATACAAAACAAAAAAAGAAATTGTTAAGATTTTTTAAAGAATTCAATGGACGTGTACATATAGGTAGTGATATTTGGACTGATTCTTGGAATATTAATTCTTATATGGGTATCACGTGCCATTGAATATGTGATGATTGGGTTATTCAAAAAAGACTTCTTGCATTTCGAGTTTTTCCTGAAAGGCATACGGCCCATAATATTTATAGACTAATTAGGCAAGTTTTAGAAGAATTTAATTTGATTGATAAAATTTTTTCAGTTGGTTTTGATAATGCCGCCGCAAATACTGCTTCCATTCCTGAGTTAGAAAAACTTTGTAAACCCTCTTTTGGCGGACAATTTTTTCACATTAGATGTGCTTGCAATGTTTTGAATTTATGTGTTCAAGATGGTTTACGAGTTCTTGCAACATCTCTTCAGCCAATAAATAATGCAATTAGATATTTGTGGAGCCGTCCTCAACTTATGAAAGAGTGGGGAAAATATTGTAAAAAAATTGGAGAATGGCAAGAAGGTTTCCAAAAGATATTCCGACTCGTTGGAATTCTACCTACGAGATGCTTCTACAAACTTTTGATTACAAAGATTTATTATGTTCCTTTATTTCGAATAATGTTCCTAATATTGCTTTGCTCCCGCAACATTGGAAAGTTTGCAAATTTTTTTTAGATTTTTTGAAAGTTTTTAATGATGCTACTAATATTTTATCTGGTGTTTATTATCCTCCTACGCATTTATTTTTAATAGAGTGTGTTAACATTGCTGGTATTTTTAATGAATGTGAAAAAGATACTGAATTAGCTTCGAGTTTTTAGTAATGCGAGAAAAATGGTTGCATTATTACTTGAACATTCCTCTTGTCTATTTAGTTTGTATTGTTTTCGATCCACGTACTAAATTAGATGGTCTATTAGATTATTTGAATGCTTATTATTATGAATGTTTACATTTGAATGAAGTAATAGATATTCATAGTATACAAGTAGATGTTAAAAAAGTTATAGTAGAATTATATAATAAATTTTGTAGTAAATATGGTTTAAGTGATAGTGGATGTGAATCTGTCCAGCCTAGTGTCTCACGAAGCAATACAGGTATTTCACTTGGTATAGGGTATAAAATGCTCATGAGTAGGCAAAAAAAATAAAAAGGGACAACATGTAGTATTTCCGAATTAGAAAACTATTTAACAATTTATTTTGAGTTTAGTGATTTTGAACACAGCGCAACAGATTTCAAGATTCTTGAGTGGTGGAAGAACTCAGTTCTCTCCCTCATCGCAAGACAAATATTAGCGACACCTTCTTCGACAGTGGCAGTTGAACAAGCATTTAGTGCTAGAGGATTAATTTTAGACTCCCGCCGTTCAAGATTAAATCCGGAAAGTGTGGAGTTTCAAGCTTGCGTCGATGATTGGACAAGGGCTAAGCTTCGACAACAAGAGTTGGATCGAGAACACGAATTCTTCAGTGATGATTGTGGAGATACCACCGCCACCACAATAACAGGTAGCGACGATTGAGGATGAGGTAAGTTGGGGTTACCAAAGGTAAGAGAACTACATGGGCTTTGATTCTTCTATCCCCAATAAGATATGTAGGCGCTTAATGATAATTCATTAAGTTCAAGCCCATTTCTCATCTTTTTTTTAAATTTTTTTTTACAATGTACAATTTGATTATAAATTTTAATTAATAATTTATTAATTTATTTTATTATTTTAAAAATAAAATTAAAGGTTCTGGAACCGGAACCGGCCCGGAACCGGAACCGCCGGTTCGACGGAACCGTGCATGTCTACCCAGGATGCTTACTTGATCCCTAGCACCATTCAACGCTCGACACGTAGCGTTTGGCCTCCACTTCCCAGAAAATTTTTGAAACGCGCAGGGCTTATCTTTCTCTCTCCAGTTGCCCTCTCTCTCTCTCCTCCCCAAAAAACAAAGATAACGCCATCTCCTCCCTGCTCTCTCCCTCCCACAGAAATCCCAAAATCGACACCAGCGATTCGGAAGGATCTGGTTTCCTCGATTAGGCTCTCTCTCATCTCTCATCTTCTAATTTCATCCCGTGTCTTCCAACGCTCTCTCCCATCTTGCGTTGCCCCCTCCTCTCTGTATCGTGAAGCGAGCGGCAACGACGGCGACTTCGTGATCTTGGCCGCCTCCTCTCTCCCTCGGCGTTCGGTTTCTGCTCGCTCCAGCGTTGGCTCGCTTTTTGCTGTCGTTGTCGCTGCCTCTCCTTCTACTTCTACCTACAGCTTTACACACTTCTGTTGGTGGTTTGTTTGTAAAAACAAATTAAGAGGTGTCTTGTCCCATATCGAAAAGATGTGAGTGCGCACGTGGACTAGATTTGGCATAAATCAACAATTACCATTGTTTTCTATTGAAATAGTGCGACTATTCACGAAGGATTCTGACAACTTTTGAAAGGTTACGTCTATTCAATTATCGGTTATTTTGTAAGGCATTCTCACAACCTTTCGAATGTTTGTGTTTCTTTGGAAATAACTACCGATTCATACATGAAAATGTACGATTGAATAAACTGTTTGGACACGAAGAGTTGCATGAGAATTAACTACTTTTCGGATGCGAAAAGATGTGTTCGTTCTCATTATATATTCAAGTGTTCTGTTCATTTTCAGAATAATCTTCATTCTTTTCTCAATTTTCATTTTGCTTTCAAGAGAAATACAGCCACTCTGTCCAATTGTTTCCTAGAGAGATCCTGGAGAAATATCAGAGTTGTTATCTGCTATTTTCGTTGAGACTTTGTTGTATCCTGGAGGATATTTATCGGAAACAATTAGCAACATTGTGGGGCGAATAAATCCTTAAAGAGAGTGATTACACGCCTCAAAGAGAGGGACTACTTTGCATGTTGGAAGATCTTCGAAACAAAGATAGATAAGTCTCGGTAGAAGGTTAGTGGCTTCTAATTGATGATATATGCTTATTTTTGGAACAAATATGATTGGATACTATCTTGGGGGCCTGAAGTTAAAAAATAGTGGGGGTCACTCTTTGAATAAAAGTGATTAAGGTTGAAAAGATGTTAAATGGAATTAAACATCTTGGTTTAAAAAAAAATGAGTACTTCATTTGATACCGGTATGAAATTAAATTAAAATATTAGTAGAGTGATAGCACAATCTGAATGTGTGAGTGCTATTGGGTCTTTAATGTATGCGATGCATTGTACTAGACCTAAGATTACACTTTTCGTGTGTAAGTTGAGTCGACATAGTAGTAATCCAAATATAGAACATTGTAATGTTGTCATAGAATTTTGGTTAAGAGAACTAAAAGATTTGTAATTATTCTGTAATAATTATCCGGCTGTATTAGAAGGATACACTGATGCTAGTTGGATTACAAGAAATTAGGTGGATGCGTTGTATCTTGGGCGAGCAAGAAACAGACATACATAACTTACTCAACGATAGAATCAGAATTCATTACTTTAGTGGCAATTGAAAAAGAGACTGAGTGGGATTAGAAATTTACTGTTATACATTAAATTATTGCTTAGTCCTATGCCTCATATTTTTGTTCATTGTGACAATCAGGCTACTTTGACAAGATGTCATAGTGGCACTTATAATGAAATGTCTAGACTTATTAGCCTAAAGCATAAGTGTGTGAGACAATTGATTCAAGTGGGTATCATAACAATTGTCTAGGTGAGATCAAGTAAGAATCTGACTGATCTTTTTACAAAGACTTTACCAAGAGACGTGGTAAATGTGACTTTAAAAGAAATTGGGCTCAAATCCTTTACTTAAAATCGCCAGTAATGGTAACCCGACCTTATACTAACACATCACTAGTTATAAGGTTTAATGGGTAAAAAGAAGTTACTGATAGTGATTGTTTGATGCTGACACTAGCCCGGACATGAGAAGTCAGTATCGTCTGTTACGTTTAGAGGTTGAGTTATACTCTTAATGAAGTATAATACGTTTTAGTAGCGTGTTCATTAGTAACAGAAACACATGAAAATACTCACATATGTGGGCTTAGAAGTGGTGCCGCTTCTTACGAAAGTTGGGGTTGCTTTTCTAGAGAGCTCATGAAATAGGTACAAGCACAATGTCATAACAGTGCTGAGTAAATATGAACTTCTCGCTGAAACAAGAGGTTAGTATATGTGCGGTATGTCCGATTCTATTACATAGAGTAACAAGTTTAAAGCCAAGCTACTTGTAACTTTGATAGAGTTTTGAGATACTTGCACTAAATAAAGGTTTAACTCGAAAGAGACATTTATGTATGTATATTAACCTCATGGAAATGTTGGCTGTATCTTTTGAGAAATTTTATTTTGTAATTTTATTTTCACAAACAAAGTGGATGATTGTTGGTGGTTTGTTTGTAAAAACAAATTAAGAGGTGTCTTGTCCCACATCGAAAAGATGTGAGTGCGCACGTAAACTAGATTTGGCATAAATCAACAATTACCATTGTTTTCTATTGAAACAGTGCGACTGTTCACGAAGGATTCTGACAACCTTTGAAAGATTGCGTCTATTCAATTATCGGTTATTTTGTAAGGCACTCTCACAACCTTTCAAATGTTTGTGTCTCTTTGGAAATAACTATCGATTCATACATGAAAAGGTACGATTGAATAAACTGTTTGGACACGAAGAGTTGTATGAGAATTAACTACTTTTCGGACGCGAAAATGTGTGTTCGTTCCCATTGTATATTCAAGTGTTCTGTTCATTTTCAGGATAATCTTCATTTCTTCTCTCAATTTTCATTTTGCTTTCAAGAGAAATACAACCACTCTGTTCAATTGTTTCCTAGAGAGATTCTGGAGAAATATCAGAGTTGTTATCTGCTATTCTCGTTGAGATTTTGTTGTATCCTAGAGGATATTTGCCGGAAACCATTAGCAACATCATGGGCGAATAAATCCTCAAAGAGAGTGATTACATGCCTTAAAATTTGATTTCATTATTCATCCCATTTACGACGAAATTTCCCAACAACTTCTCTTTCATATCCGTGTTTTCTCCGCACACCTTCCTCCCCGACTCGCGCTCGCCGGCTCTCTCCTTCATCTCTCTCTCTCTCATGGCTCCAGATCTGCACTCTCCACGCCCTCTTTCCTCTCCGACTCGCGTGTCAATGGCGTTGACCCCGTGTCAAACTTCCGACACGCGTTGACCGCGTGTCATTCGCGTATCGGAGCGTGTCCGACACTGATACGGCTGCCCTTTTTACACGTGTCGGTGCTTAACCTAGTGGTTAAAGAGCACAAGCCAAACTTGTCGCGAATCTGAAACGGGGAAAAATATTAAACCTAAAACCTCAAAACCCCTGCGACGGCTTTCTCCTCCTTTCTCTCTTCGCGCTCTTCCTGTTTGGAAAGACGTATTTTTGAGGAATCTACAGTACTAAGATCTGATCCCCAACGCCTATCCGGGGGCACCCGATCGGACGATCCTATTCTGCGATCTATTTAACCGTGCTCTCAGAAGGAGCGAGAGTTTGGGGACATGGCTCAGTGGCACGCTACAATGCCCTACTCTGGCAACAGCGCCACGGTCTGTGCATCGAACAAAGGTAATTTTTCCCCCTTTTCTGTGGATACCCAGTTGCTGAATTTCCTTGCTGCATGTGAAAGTACGAATCTTTTATTTTGTGGTCGTGCATTTATTTAGCAAAAAAATCGAAGCTTTAGTTGCACTTAATCTTCTCTTGACGCCAGTTTTTGAGATGGCCTGTGTCGCTATGAGCAGAGTAGATTCTTAGAAAGAGAGTGAAAGAAGTGCATTTTGATCAGAATTTGTTCTTGCTTTAGCTGACTCTTCCTCGTGCTTATCTGATTGAACTTCCAGCGACACTTATTCATGATAAGATAAGCTGCCTGAAAAGTTCATTTGAATTACGCAAGGTATGGCCGATATAATTTATAGTCTATTCCATGGACTTTGTTTTCAGAAGCAAAATTAGTTGGCTTGATGAGATCTTTTTTAACTTTTTTACCACAGTTTGGCGCTCGGTTGAGTTGCTTCCATGGATGTCCGATTGGTTTGACCCATGGTGGTATCACTGCTGAATCTCGTGTTAGAAAAGGTGAGCTTTGTTTTCCCTAGCCTTTTTGACCTGTTCATACAACTAAAGGTGAGATTTTTACTTGTTACAAACTCGATACTTGGTTACGTGCTCACATCGTATGTCAGTTTAGTAGTATGGAACATGTATACAAAACAACGGAAGTTTGTTCCACTGAAGCATTACTTATCTGTTTAAAAAAAATTAAATCCGTTTAGGAGTGTTAATTATGAACTTTGCTGCAAATCCTTTTTGCCAGAATCCTATGGCCTGCTTCTTTTGATGTTCGCTCTGCAATCTAATGGGTGCTGACTCTTGACTACAGGAATTCAAGCAGTTTTGCCAAGTAATGCAGAAAAGGGTGGAGGTATACGTGGAAAGTTGAAGAAAGTGGTTCTGGCCTATAGTGGCGGCTTAGATACCTCAGTTATTGTTCCATGGCTGAGGTAATTCTCTCTTCTTCTCAGCATATGCAGAATGCTAAATTCACATCCATAGCTATCTGAAATACGCGATGCACATTAAAAGAAATAAGTTTTCAGATTCAGTTTGCATCAAACTGTTTCTCAGACTTTGTTCTACTGCTTTCTTGACACGCTGAGAAAGGTATGATGGTCCTGTTAGCCCTTTCTTTTTCTGGGATTTGGGTAGAGTAGAGGAGGCAGTGAAATCTATCTTTCTGAGCAAGATTAATAGGGGAATAGATTTCATGGATACCACAATCTACATTTTCAACACTATTTTAATTTTACTGAGTTTTTATGGGGTCGTGGTTTTATGTACTTTTCGCATGCTTTCAACTTGAAATTTGAATTACGTTACTTGCAGGGAAAACTATGGCTGTGAGGTTGTATGCTTCACTGCTGACGTTGGCCAAGTATGTTCTTTAATGCATCATTGAATTAGTTCAAAAAAGATATAGTTCCGCAAGAAATAGTTTGTGTTCCATATGACTGTCATTTGGATCGATTTTTCCCATGTTTCTTCTTCAAACCTGGACGTTTTTGTGCTTGATTTATAGGGTTTCAAGGAGCTCGAAGGTTTGGAAGAGAAGGCCAAGGCCAGTGGTGCATGTCAGTTGGTGGTAAAGGACCTAAAGGAAGAATTTGTAAAGGATTACATATATCCTTGCCTGCGAGCTGGTGCCATCTACGAGAGGAAGTACTTGTTGGGGACCTCTATGGCCCGACCAGTCATTGCTAAGGTTATGTTATTTTAACTGTTTTCACGAAGGTGTAAAGGCTAATGTTATATGTATTATCCCCTTTCCCCTCATTGCATTTGAGAGTAACATGGTGGGGGGTGATGATATCTCACCACTCCACTCAAGCATATGGTTCAATAAGTTTCTCAGATTGCAATTTTTGTAATTTATCCCTCTTTATAGATTCATCCTTTGCTATTATAATCCCGTGTTAGGCTTTAGAAAACCCTTCGGTAGTTTTCCAAGTTCGATAGTAGTTCTAAAATGTTTACATCTACTCCTTCATAAGTTTAATCTTCACTGACTGCGTTCCTACCAATTTTTTTCAAAAGATCCAAGTTCATCATGTTGGCGCTATTTAAGTTAAGACTATTTATGAAAGAATGGAAGGATTAAACACAGTACCTTATGAGAGGTAATCGAGAAGATAAAATTTACTGAGCTAGCACTATGTTGGTGAAAGAATGCAGGACTTTCCTTGTTAAGAAACTCTGACTAACTTGCGAATAAGTTATACAAATGTTCCTTCACTGTTCGTCAGAAGAGTAGTGGTTCATGTTAATTACTTTGTTCCTGATAGCATAAAAAACAGGGTAATATTTGTGGTCTAGGTGCATTGCTTTTTTATATTGCTTGTAGAGGTGTATTGTTTTTGCAATTAATTGTTTCTCTCAGTTAATTTCAGATGTTAAGGTAATGAAAACTCTGTTTCTAAATTTACCAGTCAATACCAATGTGCAAGTGGGCATAACTTTTAATGGAGATTATCTGTTTTAAGTACTGTTTTCTTCTAGTTGCTTTCAACAGTGAACTAATCTTTCTTAGTAAGATTTTTCTATGTATTGATACATGTATTATATAATAGGCCATGGTAGATGTTGCAAAAGAAGTTGGAGCAGATGCTGTATCTCATGGATGCACTGGAAAGGGAAATGATCAGGTCTCTGTTAAGAGTAAACATAAATTTTATGGGCATGTGTATGTATGAGAGAGAGATCCAACTATAGTACAAAATGACAAAGCTAAAATCTTTTGCATAGGTTCGGTTTGAGCTGACTTTCTTTGCCTTGAACCCTGAGCTGAATGTTGTGGCTCCTTGGAGAGAATGGGAAATCACAGGGAGAGAAGATGCCATCGAGTATGCTAGGAAGCATAATGTGCCAGTTCCTGTGACCAAGAAGTCCATCTATAGCAGGGACAGAAACTTGTGGCACTTGAGCCATGAGGTATTTCATCATTCGTATTTCAGAAGTCATTATGGATTTGTTAAGTTCTTAGTGTGTGATAATTTAAGGTGGCATTACTCTTGAAGCTGTGTCTTTTGGTTCTTGCTGTGCACTTTCTGAGATGCTGAATCTCGTTCCTTACTGAAGGGAGATATCCTGGAAGACCCTGCGATTGAGCCAACGAAGGATATGTACATGATGTCTGTCGACCCTGAAGATGCTCCTAATCAACCCGAGTGAGTCTCCTGATCGGAATTGCTGTCATGTTTCTTTCAAAATGAATTACTCACTTCATAGATTGTGACGGCCTACATTTTACAGGTATGTCGAAATTGGGATTGCGTCGGGGCTCCCAATTTCCATCAACGGCAAGAAGCTCTCTCCTGCATCTTTGCTTTCCGAGCTGAATGAGATCGGGGGGAGGCACGGTATCGGTCGCATTGACCTGGTTGAGAATCGGCTGGTTGGGATGAAAAGCCGTGGAGTCTATGAGACTCCTGGTGGGACCATCCTTTTCACTGCCGTGCGGGAGCTAGAGAGTTTGACCCTGGATCGGGAATCCATGCAACTCAAGGATTCTCTGGCCCTCAAGTATGCAGAGCTGGTGTACGCGGGGCGATGGTTCGATCCTCTTCGCGAGTCGATGGACTCTTTCATGGAGAAGATCGCGGAGACTACGACCGGTACGGTCGTCCTCAAGCTATACAAAGGATCTGTGGCAGTTACTAGCCGAAAAAGCCCCTTCAGCCTTTACAGGCAAGATATTTCATCATTCGAGAGTAGCCAAATATACGACCAAGCCGATGCTACTGGATTTACCCGGCTTTATGGTCTTCCGACCAGGGTGCGAGCGATGCTTAACAAAGTTGTGTGATTTTGATTTCACGGCGCTATTGATGACTTAGATTATTGTGGCTGTGATGTTGGATAGGGCTTCGTCTTGTTTGGCCTTTCGATAAAAGAGGTATCGATACTGTGGTCTTCGATTTAGTGCATGTGCATTTTATTCACCATTCTTGTGGGTTGCATAAGTTTATCAATTCAATGCACGAGACATTCCAAGTGCTCTGCCACCCACACGATGTCCACTTCAACGATGAAACAAGCCATGATTTAATAACCGATGCTAGGAATGCCGTACCCGTATATACTCGCAATCAAGTCAAGATATAATCAAGTACATTTGGAGAATATAACGAAAGAAAAAGGGAAAAAAAAGGGACATGAATATTTATATCCTTGGTGAGTGGCTGGACTTTCCTCGTTGAGAAGCCTTGATTGATCTGTGAATGAATTATTTGAATGTTCCTTCACGTTTCATCGGAAGAGTAATGAATTATGCTGTATCTATACTTCATTGAATTGACGCTCATGATCTTCTACGTTTCCAAAAAATTCCATCTGTATTATATGTTTTTCAGATACAGTTTCATTAACCCTTTCATAATTTCTTTGTAATTCGTGTTTATTTCAATTGACTCCAGGTTGTAACTGTAAGTCATTACATGCCGATTTTTTTAATGATAAATACTGTAAAATCAATTTTCGTATTTATTTTCAGCCTAAACAAATATCAGAAAATTCAGTTTCCTGAGACTATAATTCCTTCATTGTATCTCCTGTTGGAAATCGAATTTCTATTGATTCTTCCTACTATTTTATGAGCGACCGGTGGTAGTTGAGATACATGAATATTGTTTATTTAATCGCCGAATTAGGTTTGCTTCGTCGATTATTTGCAGCATGAAAACATCATGACTTATATATGCGATGCAAAATCAACACGTGACGTGATTATGTGAGCGATAACGTATTCGGAGCGATCCAAAAGTCAAAGTATTTTTTGAAAATACGGTTGCGTTAGAAATAGCATGTGCAAAACCTCGAGCCGACGAAGAGCTCATATATTCGAGTGCGATCCTAAAACCTTAATTGAAAATGTGGCATGCAAATCATAAATCACATGCCAATTGCGAAGTGATTTTAGGAAGGGAGATTGAAGTATTTGGGCTTTCACAGCTAAAGAAGTTGGGCCCGAATTCACAAGGGGACGGAGGTAAGCAATCTCTGATGGGGGATAAAATCGTCAATACACTGGTTTATGCTGGTCGCCACGTCACAGTGAATTGACATAATAAAGGTGGTCACCCGAAAAACCATAAACCCTAGTCCCAGTTTTTCCTCCCTCCGTCTCTCTCCATTTTCCTCCCACCGTCGCTAAGCGGAGCGAGAGAGAGAGAGCGAATCCCTCGCTCATGGCGCTTTACCTGCTCTACGAGTCCGCTTCTGGGTACTCCCTTTTTGAAGCTCACGGCCTCGACGAAATCGGTCAGAACACCGAGGCCGTCCGGAGCTCCGTCTCCGACTTGAATCGGTTCGGTAAGGTCGTCAAGCTTGTCGCCTTTAGCCCCTTCGAGTCCGCGCTCGATGCCCTCAACCAGTGCAACTCTGTATCCGAAGGTAAAAGACCTCGCATGGTTGGTTAATGTGATTTGTTTCGGTTGCAGTGCATGCCTACGTTCGTTCGTATGCAGGGAGTTTGGGTTCCTCGCTTAGCTCTCGGACTCTTGTTTGATATGTTTGCCTTTCTTCGACGAGCCGTTTTTTAGTACGTTTCTGTTCTCGATTGGTATATTAGGGGAACTTTTCTTTATAGAAAATCTCGATATTGGTTGGCCAGATTGTTAGTTCCCAGTTAATCCTATTTTGAATGATTGAATCTGTTACCTGGTCTTGTCATGTTTCTTCATATTGCTAGTAGAAGAAGGCAAAATAATCTAGGATGTGATGTCAAACTCTAGGTAGCATAGTAATTGGTTGAGTATCAACTCTTGATGTAACGCGCCTATATAATTGCATTTCAGGGCTTATGACTGATGAATTGAGGAGCTTTTTGGAGCTTAATCTACCAAAAGTCAAGGATGGTAAGAAGCCCAAGTTTAGTTTAGGACTTGCTGAGCCTAAGATAGGATCTCACATCTTTGAGGAGACAAAATTCCCCTGCCAAAGTAACGAGTTTGTTCTCGAGCTTCTCCGTGGTGTCCGTCTTCATTTTGACAGATTTATCAAGGACTTGAAGGTTTGGTTTTCCTCTGTTTTCCTTCACTGAGCTCGATTTTGCTGCATTTTTCAGTCTCTCCTGGCAAATGATGTAAAGTCTTCCTTTCTTGATGAAATGCTTCTGGGTCCTTTTTCATCTCTGTAGCATGGCGACCTGGAAAAAGCCCAACTTGGTCTAGGGCACAGTTATAGTAGGGCAAAGGTCAAATTCAATGTCAACAGAGTTGACAATATGGTTATACAAGCAATTTTTCTTTTGGACACTCTCGACAAGGATGTCAATTCGTTCTCCATGAGAGTCAGGTCTGTCTCTTAAATTTATGTAGAGAAAATTCTTTTCTAACTTATATTGCTCATCTTCATTGCTTGCAATTGGCGGCAAAAAAGGCCTTTTATCTTATGGATTTAATGTTGTCTGCAATATGAAGATTTTTGGGAAGTCTTTCCCTTTTTAGAAGT
The DNA here is from genome assembly GCA_021437785.1 of Rhodomyrtus psidioides. Classification (NCBI taxonomy): domain Eukaryota; kingdom Viridiplantae; phylum Streptophyta; class Magnoliopsida; order Myrtales; family Myrtaceae; genus Rhodomyrtus; species Rhodomyrtus psidioides. The sequence goes on along the minus strand of JAILYB010000059.1, from coordinate 2,348,061 downwards.
TTGGTGGTACTTCTTGCATCCTCTTGAAAGGGTTTTTTGTTGATTACCTTCCTCCAGAGAGTGGTATTCATGGCATTTTCCAGAACTGGTGAAGATTGTTAACGACAATTATCTATATGCCAAAGTTGCTAAGTTTATAGAGGAGAGGTCAAAGTTGTCTGACGACAAAATCCCTGGTTTAACGGACATAGTTGGGGATGAAGACAAAGCAAAGGAAATTGTAGAAGCTGCCAAGGCATCTATGGGTAGATTCCGCATATGCACTTTGTACTTGCTTAGCCCTCATTGGGGTTTCCATTAACTTATTGTCTATAATTCCTGCAGGACAGGAGTTGTCGCCAATTGACTTAATTAATGTCCAGCAGTTTGCACAGAGGGTAATGGACCTCTCTGAATATAGAAAGAAGCTTTACGACTATCTTGTGACAAAGATGAACGACATAGCTCCCAACCTTGCATCTTTGATTGGTGAAGTTGTCGGTGCTCGTTTGATTTCTCATGCGGGTAGTCTGACTAACTTGGCTAAATGCCCTTCTTCAACCCTTCAGATACTTGGCGCAGAAAAAGCTCTCTTCAGGTTCGTTTGTTGTCTAAAAACTTTTGTCCAGCCATCTTTTATTTGGAGCAGGATCACTGAATTGACTTGATTTTTCTTTGTTTGCTCTCAAGTTCTAATAGGATCTAGTTGTAAACAGCAGGAAGCTCTGCTATCATGCGGAACTTTTCCCTCCCCTCCTTTTAGTTGCGTGACTTCAAAATGATTTGGTGGAGAGAAATGTTGCTATAATGATTTTGATTCATTTTCTAATTACCCTATCTTTATCCAGGGCATTGAAAACTAAAGGAAACACGCCAAAGTATGGTCTTATTTTCCATTCTTCTTTCATTGGCCGTGCATCTGCACGTAATAAGGGCCGCATGGCTCGCTATCTGGCAAACAAATGTTCAATTGCTTCCAGGATTGACTGCTTTTCTGGTGAAATTCCAAATCTTTTTGGCACTTTCTCCCGTTTCACTTCCCTATGCCTTTATAACAGGTTTTGATGAATTTGCATGATGATATGTAGAGAAAGGAACAACTGCTTTTGGTGAGAAACTTCGTGAACAAGTGGAGGAGCGACTTGACTTTTATGACAAGGGAGTTGCCCCTCGTAAGAATATTGATGTGATGAAAGCTGCCCTGGAGACTGCTCAAAACAGAGGTACCTTTTGGAGTTTTTCAGTAGCAACCCCCTTCCTAAATAAAAATGAGAAGTGAGAAAAAAAAGAAGCAATCCAAACATCTACTAATGAAAGACTATATCAACTCATTTTGTACCTTAAATGACTTTTTTTTTGCCACAATCTGAAATGCGATTAATTTGTTTGGTTATAAGTTGTTTTAAAGTAAATTGGTCAATATCCATGGAAATGCTTTCCCTTGCATTGTAACTCTGATTCTCTAGACCGCGTCGCCATGACTGAAAAAAAGTTCACGCGGATTTCGATTTGCTTGCTCATACCTCCTGTTGCTTTTTGTAGATGTGGAGATGGAAACTGGGGAAATGCCCTCGGAAGTTTCCACCAAAAAAAGCAAGAAAAAGAAATCGAAGTCTGCTGCAGCAGTAGATGACGAGACTATGGCTGAGCCTGTTGCAAATGGAGAAGCTTCCGAGGAACCTAAATCAGAGAAAAAGAAGAAAAAGGAGAAGCGGAAATTGGAAAATGAGCTGGAGGAAGTTGCAGCAGATGGGAAATCTAATGGAACGGATGGCGTTGATGCTGATCAGGATGGGACAACCAAGAAGAAGAAGAAGAAGAAGAGCAAAGCTGAAGAAGGTGAAGATTTGCAGGCTGCAAGTGATATGAAGAAGAAAAAGAAGAAAAAGTCAAAAAGCAAGGATGAGTGACATTTGAATGGGCGTTTGGAGGGATGATTGGGATGATTCTCGGTCGTAAAGATCGACTGCTGTGAAGTGGTAATAGCAGCGGAGCAGTGCTAGCGAGTTGGCTGCCTTTTGAATTGTTTTGGTTGGAACCTCTGTATCTAAGTAACCTGGTTATCGAAATTTGTTTTATTTTCAATCATGTGATGATGTGCGGCATTGTGGCATTCGTAATTTCATATGACAATGCTAGTTCTACTTCTTGCTATCTAGTTCACGACGGGTAATTGGCCTAGCACACAATGAATACTCTTCCCAAGCCAACGCATGAGCTCTCAATCCAGAGCAGCGAGCAATGGCATTGAAGACATCATTTTTACGTGGCCAGATTCGTGGAGTTCCTTCTATCCCCTGCTTATTCTCCATGCTGAAAAACATCAATTCTGTCAATATTATATTCTGCCGACCCGTAATGTAGTCCAAACACCCAATTTGTTCCCAATGCCATGGTCAGATCCGAGTTGAAAAAGGGATAATCACATAAATAGTTTATAACTCTGGCTCAATATTTAATACGGTTTCTGAATTATGAGTTGATGTATAATGTTGTTTCTTCAATCGAAGTATTGGAATTTCAGAGCATGAGGGAATGAGCTTTCATTTTTGGGATCGCCTCGCCTATGTACTCGGTGCCTAATTTAGCATATGGAATATAAGGAAATGTCCAATGGTATCCTTTCATAATTAAAGTTTGAGGATAATTTCGAACATTTTCATATCGTTCTGAGACTAAATTAAACATACACAAAAAATTTAGAGATCATATTAAATAAATTAAAAATTCAAAAACTTCTTTGTACATTAGATTAAAGATCATGAATAATATTTGGACATTAAAAGTTCAGATCATATTGCAAGCCTATTTATGCCATTTTACCAAGAAAGTAAAAGCAGATGCCAAAAGTGACTGGGTGGGCTTTCGACTGATACGTGGTTCGGTATGGTTGGTGGCTTCTTGGGAGAGGGTCTGAGATTCCTGTCGTTTTTTATTCTAGCTCTTCTACGACTCTCCATGACAGGAAAGAACATCTATTTATTCTCTCTAACTACTCTCTCTCTGCTCGTGCTTTCTTATTCGAGACGCAGAGAAACCCGAGTCCCGCGTCCGAGAAGCGACCGCGAGAATGGCGAGCACGAGCACGGTGAATCTGGAAGATGTGCCTTCCGTCAATCTCATGAATGAGCTCCTCCGTCGGATGAAGTGCTCCACTAAGCCCGACAAGCGCGTCATCCTCATCGGTAGTTCGCTTTCATCCCTGCCTTGCTCTCTCATTACAAGTGTTTCTTATTGTTTTGTTAGATCACGACTCAGTTAGTGACTGAGGTCTGATTTGTTGGAATTTGTCTCACGTTCGAAGGCTCTAATTCAATGCCGTTAAAGTCCATGAGTCACTGGCGAATGTGGGGGTTTTGGTTGGGTTTTCGTAACTAGAGGCTCTGTTGGCTCACTGAGAAAATGCAAGGATAGGGAAGAAGCATCAAGCAGCGGTATATTTTGAATGAACTCGATAAGTTCGTGTGTGGTTTCGCACGTTTCATTGGACAGTCGTCGTGTCGCCGGCTGCATGATTGTTCAATGTTATGTTCTTCTCTTGGTGCAATCTCATGTTATTTTGAAGTACAACCTGGTAAGCGGAAAGGAGGAAAAGATTTACGTGCTTCATTGTCTTGTGGGCTGAAGTCGCTGCTGTATCCGTAGCACTCATGACTTTGGTTCCATCAGATTAGGCTTTTAGTTATTTCTCCTCGGCAGGCGGCATACATATTCTGTCCAGAGAACATTTTCCCAAATTTTAGTCAATCCATGGGAATGATCGTTCGTGGTAATCGCTTCTCTTTCGAATAAAACAGAGGCCATTGTGAAATTGATGTGCTCGAATAATTTCTCCGCCATATTTTCTCCATCAGTTCCGTTCTGCAAGACTCTACCCAATATCGTGTTTAAGCTTTACCTATAATTGGAATCCAGTTCTAGCATATCTATCTGCATCATACTCGTAAGGCTTGCTGAGGGACATAAGAGGGTTCTTGTTTTTGTCCACTAGCTTGAATGTTCCTTGATTGAACTCAACCTACATAAACCTTGATTTTTGTTGTCTTTTACCAATCTAAAATTTGGACTTCACATTCAGATAGATCAATTTTCCCTTAGTGAGTATTTTGATTTTCACTAGGAGTCAGGCCTTAAGAGCTAGTTATTATGTGATAGGGTTGATTGGTGCTTAGTTACCCGCTGAATCCCAGTGTTCGGTAGAGTTTCCTCTTTTTCTTCTCATGTTGATTGAATGTATAATAGAGCTTTTGAGATTTTAAGCCACATGTGCTGCTGCACATCGTCATGCATGGACTTCACGTATTGTGTGTATTCATCTACTTCGCTGTATACACTCTTCTATTTTCAAAGATTATGCTGTGTCTTTATATATCTCTGCGACAGCTTCTGATATTCGCAATTGAGATAGTCAGTGGACACTAACAAAAAAGAAATAGAAAAGATGGACTGAAGCACAGTTTTAAGGTTCTGCTCTTGTTTATTAATCTCAAATGTTCTTCTAGGCGTTGGCATCTCTTGTTTCACTTGTGCTGAAGCTCATTTTAGCGGTTGTCAGAATGCAAGCAATTATCAAGGTATTAATATGGATGGGCTTTGGTTTATGGTTTCTTGTGAAAATGCAGGACCGCCAGGATCTGGAAAAGGTACCCAATCACCTATCATCAAGGATGAATACTGCTTGTGCCACTTGGCTACTGGTGATATGTTAAGAGCTGCTGTTGCTGCAAAGACCCCTCTTGGTCTCAAAGCCAAAGAAGCTATGGACAAGGTAAGATTTCTTTTACATTATTTTTGGCCTATCCACTTGGAGTCCTCTTTTTGTTTCGATGATGTCTTACAGTAAGTAATCTGGTGTGCAAAACTGCTTTCCAGGGAGAACTCGTTTTTGATGACTTGGTTGTTGGCATTATAGATGAAGCAATGAAGAAGCCTTCGTGCCAAAAAGGTTTCATTCTTGATGGATTTCCACGAACCGTCATGCAAGCGCAGAAGGTTTTGCATTAGTTTGGTTTATCAAATATGTTTTCTTGTGTACATCAACTCCCCATTTAGTCCCATTTTTCTCACAGGCTGCTCTGTTCTTTTTTTCCCCCCTTGCGACAGCTTGATGAGATGCTAGAAAGGCAAGGTGCCAAAATTGATAAAGTTCTGAATTTTGCAATTGACGATGCAATCTTGGAGGAGAGGATAACTGGTCGGTGGATACATCCTTCCAGTGGCAGGACCTACCATACAAAATTTGCTCCTCCCAAGATTCCAGGGGTTGATGATGTAAGTATTTTGGATGCTCAATTTTCTTGCCTTGCTTTAAAAGGTTTAGGAACCCGTAGATTCCTGTACAGGATGATCTACTGTACTCTAAGAGCGGGTCTTTTACTTCATCAGTTGTTTTGCTTCAATTATTAGACTGTTTCAAGTTAAAGTTGATCTGTTTTTTAACTCTGCCTCTATCTCACTGCTTGTTTATTCTGTTGAAGGTTACCGGAGAACCTTTGATTCAGCGCAAGGATGATTCTGCAGCTGTCCTCAAATCTCGACTTGAGGCATTCCATAAGCAAACTGAACCGGTACCCTATACGTTTTCCTGCTGGTGCCTACTTCAATTTCATGTGTTAGACGTTCAATGAATAATGATTAAATCCATTTCACAAGCTCCCATTTGTTGCTTTTTCTTCATTTTCTTCCAGCTTGTTCAAAGCCAGCCATGTGACTATTTTAGTTAAGTTAGCTTATCTGATCAGTTGGTGCACTTTGAATACAGGTGATTGATTACTACTCCAAAAAGGGAATAGTTGCAAATCTTCATGCTGAAAAACCTCCCAAGGATGTGACGGCCGAGGTTGAGAAGGTTTTATCTTCTTGAAAAAAAAAGGGGGTGCTCCTACCTGAAAATCCAACAATTATGCTGAATTTTACAGGGTACATATCAGAACCCTTGCGTTTCTATTACATAGTTGTATAATTGAATGTGGCGACTGTTGTCAAATTGTTGAGGGATTTTTCTTATTGTCCTAAAGTAAAGTTGAGTACAGAATTGCTCGTCTTTGGTCATTTCTGCTGGAAATGCCAGATTGGATAAGCACTGATGACAATGAAGTAGTCCTTGATTCGATTGATTATGCCTGCCTTCCCTCAGAATATTATTATTATTATATATTTTTTTGGGTAAGTTCCTTCCCTCAGAATATTGTAGATCCCATACCTCATGAACTCTCCTGTTTTTCAGTCTTTTCCTGGTTTTTGCGATATGAATTAATTATATTCAGTGGGATAGGTTATAGATGAAACATAGAGAGACGAGTTTGTCTAATGAATCAACTGAGAGCTTCTTGAATCCTGGAGACCCTCTTTTACAAAAGAGCACTGTTGACTTTGAGATGAATATATTAGCTGATGGTGGTCTAGCTTGTTATCTGAATATATACTTGCCAAACTGATGAATACGAAGTATCCATATTCGTTCTGAGACTTTTGGGGTCATCCCCTGGAATGAAATGATGATCAATTCGCACCGAGTTGCCTAAAATTGCAGCAGATTCCCTGAAAGACCATCTCTCTGTGCAGTCCCAATGCCACATAATATATTCAGAATAAATGTGGGCAGTCAGTTACAGTGGCAATGGAGGAATATTGGAACTCTTCGAGGAAATATCTCTAATAAACAGTAGTATGTCTCACTATATCACAACAAGATAAAACAAAATCTCCAGAATAACAGTTGAGAGCACCTCGTTAGGGTTCCTCTTCCTCATTGGTCATGTTGGAGAAAAGTCTTGTACCATTTGGCAGATGCTTTAGGAATAGGGGTGTGCATGGTCCGGGCCGGTCCGGTCCCGGCATGGAACCGGGGACCGGACCAGTAGTCCGGTCCCCATATTTTCAGGACCACGGACCGGACCAAGACCGGCGGTCCGGGCCGGTCCTGGTCCGGGCCGGTTCCGGTCCCGGCCCAATAGGACCACTAATTCTAACTGCTTATAAAAACTATAATAAAAAAGATTAGTTTGGTGAAAAAAAAATTTAGACTTCGACCTCCTCTTGTGTTGATTTTTCATTAATAATAAAATTCCACAAAAACGTCCAAAGTCTAATCCTAATTCTGATCTCTAAAAAGGAATTCATTACTAATAAAATTCCACAAAAGACGAAAAACACGTATATGAATTAATCTTTAAATGCAAATCTAATATCAATGCAATGAGATTTTTATCTTTTCAGTTCTTTTGACATGGTTTTCTTTTCATTTATTTATGTGAAAAAAATACTATCTAAAATTCGGATCTGTTTGAAAAATTCAAAGAAGATATCTCCCTAAACAAATGAGCCCGATCTAAAAAAAAATCAATTAACACAATCAAAGATGCAACCACCACAACAATCAAAGATGTAATCACTGCAACCAAAATAGCTAAAGACTCACTGTAGGAGACTCGAAATTTTCAAATCATTAGGATGATCAAACTAATTTTTTTAAAAAAATATTTTCGGTCCGGTCCGGGCCGGGCCGGTCCGGTCCCAAACCATGGAACCCGGGGACCGGACCGCCCAGTCACCGGTCCTGTTTATTGGGACCGGGGACCGGACCGCCAACCTCAAGGACCGGACCAACCCGCCCGGGCCGGGCCGGTCCCGGGCCGGTCCAGGCCGGTCCGGTCCAGTTTGCACACCCCTATTTAGGAATGCGTTTGAGGTTGTCCTTATAGTCAATGTAGTAGAGCCTGAACCTTGGTACGAAGCCCGAGGCCCATTCCCAGTTGTCAGCGATTGACCAGTGCATGTATCCTTGCACATTCACTCCGTTCCTGCATCGCCCAAAATGATCAGTTTAAGAAGTTGTCACCGGGTGTCAGCTTCGGGCAGAGCCAACATTAAGAGTTTAAACTAGTCGTCCTAGTAAAAATTGATCAAGCCATGACTCTCCACACAAATGCAATCACGAATTACCGAGAACTTGGTGTGAATGCAAAGAATCCAACACTGTTAAGAAGATGCTGCATTGCAGTGGCAGATAACCAAAGTAGTAACATTTGGAAAATGTGATGGAATGGAGGACTGACTTTATCGCTTTAAGGAGACGTGCGAGATGCTGCTTCAAGCAATCAATCCTGTGAGGATCATTCAGCGCATCGGCCAGTGGACGGCCCTCTACATTTGCTTCTGTAACACCTGTAACAAAACGTCTGTCCCTTAGTAAAGTATGTTCCTTCTATATGGGAGGTCCAAATATGTCATTAGAAAAGCAACTCCTACCATTCTCAGTAATGTAAATCTTTGGGTTTTGGTACTTCCGCTTTATATAGTCCAAAATTTGCACCAGACCATCTGGATACCTATATATCCACTCGATCCCTTCAGCCTGAAAGTGAAGATTCGTTTATTGTGGTAATAAGGTTCAATTGTCATGTGCTGCATTGAGGTTGTAAAAGCATAAGTACCTTTAGACCAATTGGAATGCCATCCTTGGTTACTGAAAAAATAGAAAGTGGGTAAAAAATGATCGATTGCCATTCCTAATTGTCTCAATACATCTTTCATGATCTTGGCATGGTGAAGATATGGCTCGTCATTACCTGTTTCCTTCACAAACGAGTCGGCAGAGTAGCTAGTTGGCACTTTGCGTTCATCTTCTGAGATGTTTTGAGCATAGATCGTTGAATAGTAATTGATACCAATGAAGTTGAATGACCCCTTCATCAGCTTCTTTTCCTCTGCAGTGAAAGTGGGTAATCTGTCTTTCACCAAGCTTCTCATTATGCTTGGATAGTCTCCATTCACCAACGGATCAATGTACCTGTAGAGAAATAAGACTGTTTGTCGAGCTTCTCCGAAAATGAACTATTAAATTGGGAATGAACTAGCACAAAATTTAGTGCCTTTAGATGAGTGTGCTGTAACATCTCCGAAATATGCCATTTAATTGCCATAAGATGATTTTGGTACTTGAAGTGAAAAACCATGACTAGATAGGTAACTGAAGCGGTGTCTTATAACCAAGAATACGCACTTATAAAAGTTCAAATAATGTGATTAGACATCCGAAATCTCTTGTGTTATATCTACATAAGAAGTATGTATAGAAATCGGATCATACCTACGTGTCCAGAAGGAAAATTCACTCACCAACCCATAGCAAAGTCCAGAGCTCTTTCTTTTGCAGCTTTGTCATCTAAGCTATCCGAGTATGGTGCATAATTTTTCCAACGAGGGTAATTCCAACTTCTCCTTTTTGGTCAGCCTGCAGTAGAACATAACCGTCGGTAAATACATTTCTGCAAGCGCAGAGTGTTGATCGGACAGAATGAAGGCAAAAAAAAAAAGCACTAACTTGAAGTGGTGCTTAATGGCATGCATATGGAACCTAAAATCGCGCGTCGCCTCACCTCAAATTTTTCTCTGTAGAGCCTAACAGCAGTTGCATGTGCAAGCAGATGATTGTGGCTCGCGATGTAAGGCTCTGTAGAAGAGTTACCGGCGGGACAATGTGTACACCGACCCAGTGCAGCGAATCCAAGGTCGTGCCCAAAGACCGCTGCAGCTAGTGGCTCATTTATGGTAATCCAGTTCTTTACCCGATCTCCATATGTCTTGAAGCAAATCTCGCAATAGTCCCTGAAATCGTTCCTGCGTATCCAAGGAAGCACCAAACCAAAACTTGTGCTTAACTGTCAAGAACTGATCCTCAAACCATTTAATCTACAGAGGAACTTGTGCTTACACTATGGAACGGCTCAAGAATCCGCCATACTTGTCCTGCAAGGCTTGAGGCTGGTCATTGTGCATCAATGTGACAAAAGGTTTGATGCCTGCAAGTAATCACAGAGTAAGAATAGGACAAAACTTCTTCCCGATACAGCAGTATCTCTTGGCATTGTCTTACCAGATGCTACCAATTCATTTATCAAATTGTTGTAGTAATCAATACCCTGTTGGTTTATTCCACCACTGACCGTTCCTTCTGCATTGGAATTCAGAGTGGCAAGCAGACCAGCATTAGAGTCTCTTCATCGGCTTATACTTGATATCTTTACATGTAATAAACAGACAGTTGAAAGAACAATTGCTACCAGTACGGTACTTATGAGGAAGAATTCTGCTCCAGGAGATGGAGAATCGGTATGTGTTTACCCCGAGTTCCTTCAAGATTCTTACATCTTCCTGTACTCATGATGATAAATTTGTCATAAACAGAAAACTGATTTATCTCAGGTTCTATAAAGAACTATGTTGTTGTCCACGGTTGAAAAAAAGATGGAATTAGACTCACCTTGTAACGATTATATGAGTCTATAGCAACCGATGTATCACTCCCATCTTGGATCCTGCCTGGATTTGTGAAATTCAGAGAACATGATAAGAAAAAAACTAAAACAAGGTGGTGTGTTTAGCTGCAACCAGAAAGCTCCTTACATATTGTTGGAAAATCAAATTGTAAGGCGAATAGAAATATAACAAAGATAGAAGAAATAGCCATAATGATAAAAGAAAGAAAGAAAGAACCTCGAGTAGCATAATAGTCCCACATGCTTGGTCCCTTGCCTCCTGCTGCAGATCCTTCGATCTGTATAATAACAAAATTTGTGGTGCTTATTACGCAGGAAAAACGAAAAACCCTCACTTGTTCTGCTGTTCAGGCCATAATAAATCATGTAATTGATCAACGTGAGCTCACATTTCCAAGGGCATAAGTACACTTTTAGTGTCAAAAGTTGTCTACAGAGATCACTTTAGTGCCAAAAGTTTTAAACGGACTGCTTTAGTGTCACAAGTTGTGTACGGAGATTATTTTAATGCCAAAAGTTTCAAACGGATAACTTTAGTGCTAATTTTTTTTAAAAACGATCACTTTTAGTGCCAACTCTGATGTGCCACGTCAGCTTAAAAAATAATAAAAATAACTCGTGTCGAATTTTCGGCGAGCCACGTCACTCTAGCACTAAAAGTGATCGCTTTTAAAAGAAGTTGGCACTAAAAGTGATTGTTTTTAAAAAAAAGTTTGTACTAAAATTGTCCATTTGAAACTTTTGACACTAAAGTGATCTCCGTACACAACTTTTGGCACTAAAAGAGCACTTTTGCCCATTTCCAAGACATGTATATATAAGGTGGAACAGATACTGATATACAAGTATTCACATATTTATCAAGTTGAAGCGAATATTCACCTGCTGAGCCAGAAGTGGCGACTCCAAACAAGAATTTATTTGGGTAGTCTGACCTCTTGATAGTTGGCTCCTTTATCACTGAACAAAGACATAACGTTAATATCTCCAAAGGATTTTAGAAAACTGTTGAACTATTATATTTTCACAAGAAAAAAGAAGAAGAAAAGATCAATTTGTAATGGTTAAGAACATAACAAGGACGTTTTAGACCATTCTTTCTCCTGTATTGTGATTAATCAACGTGTACATGCGTTTGGGTCAGTCATCAAAGTAAGCCATGCATGTTAGGTGCAGCAAATCTGCTCAGAGATTATCCTCTAAATTTATGTATCTGATATGGCCAATACTAGAATTCATAAGGAAATGCACCCAAAGAAAAGAGAAAAAGAGAGATTCTAAGGAAACCAACCATCGGTCGCCTCCGTCGATGGCGCCGACGAGATCAAAACAAGTGAAACGACGACGTAGAATGCGGGCAAAAAGGTCATTGTTGGTGACGGCCATGAAGATGACATGATCAATGAAGCATTTGAAAAGAGAAATTGGGGTGGGTAAAGAATTTAAATGCCAGAAAGCTATCTCCTACCGGTACTCAGAATGAGAAGGGGAATAGCCAACTTCAAAACCCTACATTCCTAACATGGTAAAAACTCGTTCATTGGACAACTTTTGAAATCGAATGACACCCTTCCGTCTCAAACGGCTGTTCTAACAAAAATTCTCCCAAGTCCCAACCCAACTCTCCCATTGTATTCTATAGAAGGCTTAATATATTTTCTTTAATCGTAAAATGGGGCCTCACATTGCAAAAGCATTGTTGAAGGAAACCCATGTATGACAATAAAAAAAAATATGTAAAAAATGCGTATTATTTAAGCCCGGTGAAAGTAAGAATTATATTGACTTTAACCAAGGCGCAACTATACAACAGAAGGAGAAATTGGACACTACAAAACTTCCATTTAGGATGACATCGAAAGTGTCACCAAAAGTGCAAGAGTGACTCGGTTCAAAAAGAAGCAACAGCTCACAAGAAAGGAGCAAGGAATAGGCCAAATAAAACGGCCAAAAAAAAGCTTCGTTTAACGGGAGAAACCTAGAGCTTTAAGCCCATATAGATGGCGGCATATCATAACGTTTTTGGATCCTAAGGCAGCGTATAGTAGCGTTTCTATTCCTGAGAGTATTTTTTGAACAGAAACATTTTTTTGTGTTTTTATTCCCGGTTACGATTTTTGGGAAAAAAAAAACGCGTTTGGTAAATAAAAAATAAACACTTTTTTCAGTCGCTGGCCGCCTCCGACTGGCGAATGGTGATCGGCGGCGGCGGCCGGCGACCGGCGGAGGCAGCGGCCACCGGTGATTAGCGAGGCGGCCGCATCGGCAACGATGGATAAAGTGTTCCAAAAAGTGTTTCAAAATCCAGAAGTAATTTTTTTTTTTTGTTCCTTAAAAAATGTTCAACGGAATACTTTCGAAACATTTTAAATCATACGCGTTTCTGTTCCAAAAGTATTTTCGAAATACTTTTGTAACGGAAACACTTTTTTTGACTACGATCCATGCACAGCCTAAATTGTTATTGGTTCAGTGAAGTTTGATTTTTCAGGAAATAATAAAGGAATGAAGTCACCGTCATGGGAGGGGATTCACCGCCCTGAGGGCCAAGCCTAGTGACTGCAAAGGTTTACAGACTACCAAAGTCAAAGAAAGAGAAACAGGGGAGGCAAGAGAAACAGGGGAGGGAGGCCTTCCGTCGAGTTTTCAAGCCCGAATCTTACACATCTGGTGACAAAATTGAAGGTTGTGATGCAAAATCTATGATCAAACATGTTGAAGAATATCTTCTTTGAGGTAATGCTCAACAGTGCCATCCTCTTCCCAACTCTATTTTTTGAAGATTCCATGGAGTCCTTGTAGATTTTGTGATAAAATTTAGATTTAGTGTTGCGATTTGATGATTGTAAACTGGGATTTAAGATGTAAGAGGGATGGTTGTAAACTGGGATTCAAGATGTAAGAGGGGAAGCTTGGATGGGGCAAGATCGTTTGAAACACTAATTTCACCAAGCTTGATTTCAAAGGGTTTTTTTTTTTGGTAAGGACGCTACACTATTGATCTTGCTGTTGAGCGGGTAGACCTTTGTTCGAATATTTGAAAGGATGATTTTGGTTTAGGTTGTCTGGCTTTAAGGCTAAGCTTTTATGCTTCATTTTCGCTGAGACTTGAAATAAATTAGTTAGTCATCTCCCTAAGTGATCTGATGCTATAACTGTTAGTGAGTTATTTTTGTAAGCTTGACGTGCTAAAAATGAAGGAAAATTAGGAACATAAAAGAAAAGAAAAACTGGGCAGCACCTGGACCAACTTGGTCGTGAACTTTGAGAGCGAGAAATAGACGTCCGAAGCTTTATTTTGAATGGGAATTGCACTTAAATTTTACCCCTAAAAGTTGTTGAAGTAATTTGGTAATTAGGGTTCAAGGCAATGAGTTTCGAGTCAAGAAGTTTGAAGAATTAAAATGGTATGCAATTTGTCCGAAGCTGGTCTGAGGTGTTTACATGTGGTTTTTGAATTTAATCCATGAAATAAAAAAGAATAAATTTATGTATCTAAATGAAGTTAAGAAAGAAAAAAGTTCTCTGTTGAAGAGGTATGATTAGAATGGTGAATTTAGGTGACTTGGATTAAGGGAATATTTGCTGGGTCGTCTTGCAATCAAGTTCTTGGACCTTTTGTAAGTTAACTCTCTTGGTGTGAAATTATTTGATTCCCCTAGCACTCAAGTGATTGAGTGTTGGAGTTAAATGTTGCTATGGTGAATTGTTCCATCCTCAAGTGAATGTGTTATACATGTAAGAAATGATCGGCGAGTTTCGCATTACACGTGTTTGATGAATTGTGGCAATATGACTATGGCTGATGGTTTATGCCTGTGTGCATTGATGTGAATCACATTCTGTGCTTTTTGATCTCTATGTGGGTCCTAGCCATTACCTCACTATCGTTCTTATTTGCTGCTCTCACGAGCAATGTCATTAAAAGGACTTTCTATGTGAGTTAATGGGAACCTGTGTTACATATTATGTGACTGGACTTTGGTTCTTGGTGTGGATAATGGAATGTAAGAAGTCATAGCTAGGTGGATAAGTGCCGCTATTTAGAGGAATCCTTCATCAATGGTTGTGAATGACTGATTTTTTCTCAATCTTTTAGACCTTGGTTCCTCAGAAGCAAGTTAAAAAGATTGAGGAATAGAACCATCTGATTTGATTCATTCTCAATAGCCATGAGAGTAATGCCTTGCTCTCAGGATGAGTCTGTAGCGAGATCATAAAATTTTCTATGGAAGCCCACTAATATGTACTTCATTTGATTAATGTGTTGTTCGTAGCATTCATGTGAAAGTTGTTTCAATCTCTATGTTTGATACAGGTGTACTTTGTGTGTGATTGTGAAGGTGATTGCTTATAGTTATATCAAGTGATCTCTTTCAGACCTTGAAATTTCACTGATTGAGGAGGTGCTGCTCACTCTTTATTTAGCATTTTCAGATTTAGCTGAGAGGGTGTCTTCATCTCTTCTGGAGAGTTAACTAGGAAATTCCCAGGCACTAGAATTCAAAGTGGATTTAGTTTGAGTTAGAGTGAGCAACAAATACTTATGGTGTCCCCTTGCCTATAGAATTGATATGTGGTTTACGTAGGCCAATATTCCCTGTTTTATTGTACAAATATCACTAGTTCCATCGTAGCCAACAGTGATCCTCCAATGTTCATGTCCTGTAAATGTGTCAAAGTTATGTTGTTGATTGGCCGATTGTGTGCCTCCCAGGCTTTTTTATTTAACACTTGTAAACAGGCCAAGTGTGAGCCGAGCCTTGAGTATGTTTTTGACATGGCATGCTGTATACCCTTTATATATGCATGTTATGAGAAAAATAGGATTTTGCTTTACAGGTTGATTGATATATCCTCTATTTAGTGGGAATTGTCTCCTTTTCAATGAAATTATCCTTCCATTTATTCTCTCTGTAGGTTTATAGTAGCCCCTTGGCATTTGCACATAGCGTTATTGTTGAAGCATATCTCACATTGCTTGACAACGGGTTCTAAATACTTTTTATACTCATGTGGTCTCGCTCCACCTATTAGCTTAAGTTTTTGGGTTGGACTTTCTAACATGGTATCAGAGTCAGGGCTGAACTGAAACCCTAACCCTAATCTCTCATCTACGCAAGCGTTCTTTTCTCTCTCCTCGCCTTCACCCTCTCCCACCGTAGTTCCTTCTCACCTTCTTCTTTGCTCTTCTTCACAACACAGGGCAGCACTTATGAGGTGATTCTTTGAATCTAGTGTCTGCCCCAAATCTCACCTCTATGAGATAAATTGAAGCTTCTTTGCAGTTTGGTGGTTCATCCTCTTCTGCGATTTTTTGGATCTTCTTATTTGAGATTGTTTTTTGCCTTGCCGCCGCCGCCGGCCCACAATTATCTCGTTGTGAAGACCAAAGTACTGCAGTTCGTGGACTACCATATTTTTTCAGATCCAGTGGGAAAATTCAGAATTATCGATTTTTTTCAGGTTTTCAAAAATCCTGGAAAATTTGGTTTTTTGCCTTCCCTTGATCTGACTTGGCTGATTTTTGAAGGACAAATTCAGACTACTACCAGAGGATTTCGTTCCAATTTTTGGCCTTTTTGGCTTTATTATAAATATATAGCTTGGAGTCACATTGACCTAACCAAGCATTCAGTTCAGCTTTTTCTCTCAACATGGTATCAGAGCCAGTTTTATCCCTTTCGCGAATGTGCGTGGTAAAAAATTCCTCAAAAACTCCACGTGAATGTGCGTAGTCAAAATTTCACATGCCGCGCCTAATCTCGCTAGCACGTGAGTGGGGTTGTTGAAGCATGTCCCACATTGCTTGACAACGGGTTCTAAATACTCTTTATACTCATGTGGTCTCTCTCCACCTATTAATTTAAGCTTTTGGGTTGGACTTTCTAACAGTTATTATGGGGTTTCGGGTGTTACGGCTCAACTCAACATTACGCAGGAAAGGCTAGTGAATCGACATTTTTTGAGCAATTAGCTTACCCTCCCTTTTTTTTGTTGGCCAGTATTTGTGCTTGCCCTTAGTCCTTGCTAGTTATTGCCCTTGTAAAAGGTTAGATTGTTCATGAGAAATCGTTGTTTCTATTGCTGCCTTCTGGTGTGGCTATTTTCGTAGCTTTTATTTGAACTTCATTGAAAATAGTGGACACTCAGGATGGCGTAGTTCAACTAACAAAGGGAGCCCTATTATAAGCACCTGATGAGCAATGAATGGTGATTTGTGCAGAACAGACTACTTCTAGATCTATGGCTATCTCCTGTCAATCAGAAATTCAAGCTATTTTTTTGCAAAATTGTTCTAACATAACCTTTGTGGTCGACCATTCTCCAAGTTTGCATGAGATTTACTTCAAACATATTATTGGGAGGCATGCTTCTGATATATCCGGTGTGAGTTTTCTGCAGGGATTACGTGCTATAAATGGCTTCTTTCCGAGCTTTCTTGAACAGTCCTGTTGGCCCCAAAACTACTCATTTCTGAGGACCAGTTGCAAACTGGGGATTTGTGGCTGCTGTATGCTTCTGCTCCATAATGTTTATTTCCACATGCCATCACAATAAACATCTTAAAGCCTGGACTTTCACCTTTTTAACTAATGTTTACCTTATTTGTTGCTTCCAATAGGGATTGGTTGACATGCACAAACCACCGGAGATGATATCAGGCAACATGACAGCAGGTTAGCAATTTCTGTTCCTACAAAAGCAATCAATTTTATAATCTTCTTATCATGTCCAGCCAGATTTTGTGTTCACGTTTGTGTCTGGATTGCAGCTATGTGTATATATTCTGCACTGTTTATGAGGCTTGCATGGATGGTACATCCGCGGAACTACCTACTTCTTGCATGCCATGCCTCAAATGAATCTGTCCAACTCTATCAACTGTCCTGTTGGGCAAGGGCTCAGGGGTAAGTTCCAATCGCAAACTGGTTTAATACACTCTATACATGTCACCTCAAGTATGCACATATAGATCTGTTTAGCTTATCGATTATGATTTGTATCATTTGATTTTAGTTGCGATTGTGGCTTTGACTGGGAGATGCATAAACAGGTAAACATTGTGTGACTTGCTCTTTTCTTTGTTATAGCCTATAGGTACTTGTCCGAGAAGAAAGACGAAGCCTCGTCGCAATAATATGTTGTTGGGTCTTTCTTTCCCCATTTCATTGGTCTTGTGGCACCTTAGCGCGATAATGAAGCGTTGCATTGCCCTGAAAAATGGCAATATGGTTGCGCAAGGAGCATGGTTTTTGTCGGCATGGTTCAGGAGGAGGTATATGATTATAGGTATCGTCATATAGGATAGGACTACGCCGTCTGCTGTGGTTTAAATGGAGATCTGGTATTAGGATTTCTTAAAGCGTTGTGGATGATAATTAGTCAAAGATTAATTGCTTATGACGAGATGTGAAAGGAAGTGTGGAACTTTCCTCTAGCAAATTTAGTTTGGTTGGTTGGTTGGTTGGTTGGTTGGGTTATTGGGGTACCTGCCAGCTGCCATGATTTGTGGGCTCATGCTCACCTTTCACGAAAGGTGAATCAAATTATTTAATTAATAGGAAATCAAATAAATCGATTCTTGGGGTCCCACATTAAACATCAGTCTAGTCATATTGTTCCCTATGTTTTTCATTGTAGCATGGATGTGGCCGGTGCTCTTGCATCCGGATTCAAGTAAATTGTGTGGATCGTTGCGCAGCGATTGTATTTTCACAGATTTAGGCTTGTAATGCGTTCGAATTTGGCTTGTGTAGGCTAAATAGCAATGACACACGATACGTCGGCACGTCATTTTTTTTTTTAAATAGAAATTTTTGATACATTAAGATACATATATTAACCGTATATTTTTATATGAACATTTGTATATACAAAAATATTAGTGATAAATTTCTTCTTCTTCTGTTAGGGATTCACGATTGAGTTTTTTTTTGGGGGGGGGGGGGGTTGAATGTATACATATTTTTGATAGATTTACGTTTTGACCCTTAATTTACTGAAAATGTTTAAATTTGACTATGTGCATGGGAAAATGGGGTGTCGAGATGCTGAATTCACGTGTTGCTGGCGTGTCCGGGACGTTGATCACGTGTCGGTTGTGTGTCGAAAAGTATCAAACGCGTGACGGTGTCTGACACGTGTTCGACAAGGAGGCCCTCGGAGAGTATTCGTGCTTTCTATTATGTAGGTGATTTGGAACTGATTAAATGAATAGGGATGACAAAACTTCATATTAGAGCAAATCTGTTCGATTGGGTTAATGTCAGATTCCAGTCTGAAGTTAAAGAACATTCTCGTGTTCACCCGTCAATCCCAATTAGCTTAGGCCACATTGACGTCTTCCATTCACAGAGAGTATAATACATAATCTAAGCAAGCATTATGAAAGTGCATTGACATAAAGAAAATTTTGGCTGAGGTAAGTTAAATCAAAGCAAGATGTGAATCGATCGATCAGTTTACCAAACCGACGGTAACATTCTATTCTATTCGATTCGAGTTATTATATTTAAGTTATTGATCTCGATCTTTTTTTGAACTCCCCGTTTTCTGTATGTCAGATATCATTCCTATGTATATTGGAGAGGAGTAGTGTTAGGGAGCTCTCGAACAAATCATAGGGCGCTACACATGGATGAGAGTCTTTGGAGAAGAGTGAAGTTTTGTACTCCCATCTCCTCCAAACCTAACAGTCCTCTTTGGATTGTAATTGTATGATGAATGCCTATATGATTGAGGCGGTACCTTCTTCATCCCTCTTATTTTTGGCTTAAAAAAAAAAATTGCCTTAATGTCGTGCTTCACGTGGATCCAACTTTTAGACCATTGAAGAAACAAGCATTAGCAATGTGTTAAAAACTAAAAGTACATAAAAAAAAAAAAGGTTTCTAACGTGGGAGAGTTGTCCTTAGCCTAAAATGCCCCACGAATATTAAATTCGAACATTAGCCCCTCGAGCTTTTTTCCCTAATTCTAGTTTTTGAATTTTATTTATGACTTCATGACTTTTCAATTTCGACTCTGCGTAAGGAATTATTATTATTATTATTATTATTATTATTTTGCCTTGACTCATTAATTTTTACCAAATCTCTTTTCACTTCCTATGACAGGATTAATCCCAGACCCGAACGAGAGAATCCCCCGGGAATAGGCGGATGAACATCACGTCACCTCTCAGCTTCTCCCGCTATAAGTGTAAACAGTGTAACTGGTTTTTTAGTAATTTCGTGATTAGCAATGGCGAACACTCCATATCATCTCGTGCTTATAAGTTTTGACAGGAAGGAAAGTAGCGATTCTTCGTCTTCGTCGTCGTCGTCGCCGTGGCCAATCTTCTTCTACATCCTTTCGTGATGGCGGAAAGTAAGCATCACACGCAAGAACTCGAACCCAACAATGGCTTCTGCGCCAAGACCAAGACCTTCCACAGCCTCAGGCCCTCCCTCCCTCTCCCTCCTCCTTCCCTCCCCATTTCGCTCACCGACTTCCTCCTCTCCCTCCTCCCCTCCTCCTCCTCTTCTTCCACCTTCCTCGTTGACGCAGCCACCGGCAACCGCCTCACCTACCCATGCTTCATCTCGCAATGCCACGCTCTCTCTTCCTTCCTCGTGGCCCGCTTCCCTTCCCTCTCCAAGAACGACGTCGCTCTCGTCCTCCCGCCTCTTTCCCTCCACGTCCCCGTCATCTACTTCACTCTCCTCTCTCTCGGCATCGTCGTGTCCCCCGCCAACCCCCTGAGCTCCGCCTCCGAGATCCGCCACCTCGTCGGGCTCAGCAAGCCCGTCGTCGCTTTCGCCACCTCCCAAACATCTCACAAGCTCCCTACGCTCAGGCATGGCACCATCCTTATTGACTTGCCCGAGTTCGAGTCCGTTTTGACCCGGAACGGCTCCAAGGAAACCGGTCCTACCCTCCGCAATGTCAACCGGGTCACACAGTCCGATCCCGCGACGATTCTTTACTCTTCGGGCACGACAGGCCGGGTCAAGGGCGTACTCATGACCCACGGGAGCATGATCGCAGGGCTCGCCGGGTCTGGTCGAGCCGTGTCCGGTCCGAAGCCCGTTTGGCTCTTTCCGCTTCCCCTGTTCCACGTGTACGGGTTCGTGTGGATATTGAGGGCATTTGGAATGGGGGCGACGATGGTTTTGATGGGGAAGTTCGAGCTCGAGGACATGCTGAGGGCCGTGGAGAAGTATGGAGCCGACTCGTTGCCGGTGTCGCCGCCGATCGTGCTGGCGCTGGTGAAGTCGGAGCTCGTCGGGAGGTATAACCTCAGCTCGCTCCGCACCGTCGGGTGTGGCGGAGCGCCGCTTGGGAAGGAGGTTTCCGAGCGATTCCAGCAGAAATTTCCTAACGTGGAGCTGAAGCAGGTAAAACGGTTAGTAGTGCTAAAGAGACGACATAAAATTTATATTTTATAATTTTATTTGGCCATAAAGATAATTAACCTTCTACTTATAAACCTGAAAAGAAACGGCCGATTCTCCCATAAAACTGAAAATCGTGTGTTAAGATTTGGAAAACATTTTCTAAAAAATAAATGTTTGTATCTTTTAAAAAATTTAATCAACGAAAAATATTTTTATTATCGATAGCACTTTATGCCTAACTATTTTCACCGTAACAAAAATATTTTACATTCGTTCATTTTTATGAGTGATAGAAGCGTTTATTTTTTGAAAAATATTTTCCAAATCTTTGATTTTCCGTAAAACAAACACACCCGAAATAACTGCGGGCTTTTGACATCATTGTTAATCCATATGCAGACGATCCTTTTGTTTTCCTTTGTTTCATGCTATATCAAGGTGACAGCGGTTAGTTTTGCACACGTCTAAATCCGTTTCAATCCAGTTGAAAGCTAAACTTAATATGCCAAAACTCGTGAAATGTGCGACAAACAACTGGACCAATTACTTGATTGCCAAAATGCTGGGGCATGATTCTTTATTCATTTAAGTAGGACAATTTTACAACACGACGCTATTGCTTCCGTCGGCAGCCAGTTTTGTCCTAGGATGAGCTTAAGGAGTGATGAGCACTGTGTCTGCTTATGGACACCTGATTGTATTATATGAGCTCAATTTGAAGTTACCCGGCGACGGGGTCTGGGAGTTAGGACACATTGTTGCATCAGATGTACGTAATAAATCAAAATTTCAATCAAAAGGTGAATTACGTGCACAGAATTACACTCAGAAACTCAACTTCGTACTAGTAAGCTTACCCCGCTAGATACTGTGTGCCTACCGTGACAGTGCTGTACTGCAATTTTGGAAGACGACATGAAAGAGTTGGAGAATGTGAGGAAGTAGATGCTACAACTAGTTTTTGAGTTGATGTATGCGAAAGATCAATAGATGTAAATGATTAATGGCTTTGTCAATTGTGAATGTCCGAACGAATTTTTCAGGGTTATGCATTGACAGAGAGCCTATTAGGAAGTGGGATGATGAAGCCTGATGAGGCCAAGCAATACGGCTCGGTTGGTCGCCTCTCTGCGAATGTGGAAGCCAAAATAGTCGATCCAGTTACTAGAGAAGCTCTACCCCCTGGCTGCAAGGGCGAATTGTGGCTGCGTGGCCCCGCCATCATGAAAGGTCAATAGTATTAGTAATACCACAATCTCTCATCCTGGAATCTAGGAAGAAATTCGGTCTGGAGTTCTGTTGCAAATGTTGTTCGAACACATGCCCTCCTTTCTATTGAAATACTGACTTGCTTAAAAAAAATTGCCGTGCAAACTTAGATATCCTGGTTTCTTCAGACATCGGCAATTACTATGCTGCTTTCGGTATAAGGATTCCTCGCTGCTTGAAAACTTCTCTTTGAGCTTCACATATCCTTCGCGAAACTCGGACGTTGTCCTGAATCTTTCCTGATTCCATGCAGGTTATGTTGGAGATGACAAGGCGACGGCTGAGACATTGGATCCTGATGGTTGGCTAAAAACTGGCGATCTTTGTTACTTTGACTCGGAGGGGTTCCTCTACATTGTGGATAGGCTAAAGGAATTGATAAAATACAAGGCATATCAGGTATCTGCTGTCATAAGAAATCTTTTGCTGATGAAATCTGATGCTTCTAATATTTACGTAATCAGATTTTTGTCATCTCATGCTCATCCCATCCTACAGGTCCCACCTGCTGAATTGGAGCATTTACTTCAATCGCATTCTCAAATTGCGGAAGCCGCGGTGATACCGTACGCTCCAGTGATTGTGTTATGACCTCCATAGATGCATTGAGTTTGCATGAGCCAAAGTTTGTCTGTCTTATTTTTGTTCAGCATTGAGTGATCTTTATATTACTTGGAGGACTTTCAAAGTACTGGTGAGTCAATCTTTAATAGGTCAAGAGTAATCCTACCATTGTGTAAACTGATGATTGCCAGAAGATGTCCCATTGTGATCCTCATTAACTTTTGAGGCAAATCTTCATCTGCTTGAAATGTACTTGTCAAACTTTGGTTTGTTGTGGGATCCATAAATGTGCTTTCTTTCCGGCTAAGTGGCTGCGCAAACGAGACTAATCCAAGTGTATTTCTTGGAAACAGGTATCCTGATGAAGAGGCCGGGCAGATTCCAATGGCTTTTGTGGTGAGGAAGCCTGGTGCATATGTTACAGAACCTGAAATCATGGATTTCATTGCTGAACAGGTATGGTCCTCCTGGATTCATCTATTCTGGAAGACGCTTCTTCAGTTTCTAGGTGTTCCCGGGGAAGGAGATGAGTTGATGTCTTGAAGATGTTCAATGCAAATGTTGAGGCATCTATTCATTGGCAATGAGAACAACTAGGACTCTATTTTTTCTCGAGTTCATGGGGGACTCTATTTGATTCCCAATCACTGATTCGCTGGGCACCTGGTGTTCTTAACAGCATGCTGGGTGATCGGTCGAGTACCTCAACGAATTTTATTCTCCAACTCTAGTTCTATTCCTTGCTGCTAATGTTTTTCCCCCTTCACGAATTTTTCCAGCGAGCGGTAAATGCTACTAGATCTATCCGACAAGATTGGTGTGGTATTTCATGCTATACTTGTGTTCCGTTTGCTGAAACTTGCTTGTAACAAAGCTCAATCAGATGACTTGTTGCATTCGAATAAATATCAAATTTTCAGGGTGTTCAGCCCGGTCCGAACCCATTGACAACTTGACTCCTTTATCTGATTGCATGAAATTGGATTTGCAGGTCGCTCCGTACAAGAAGATAAGGCGTGTCGCTTTTATCAGTAGCATCCCCAAGAATCCCGCAGGAAAGATCTTGAGGAGGGAGCTCATTAGTCATGCTTTATCAGCTGGTTCAGCTAAATTGTAAAATCTTTGACCAGGAAAATAAGTCCAGTTTTTTTCCAATAAAACAGGCCATTATTATCAACTCTCCTCTGTATTTGGCAATTTGCTGCTCTATGGAATGCATGTAGAGCTTGTTCCTTACCGAAGACAAACATAAACCCGACGAAATGTCTGTTCTGACTGAATGTTATGCCTGTTCTTTAGGAAAGCTGCGCTTGATAATACTTAGTTTAAAGCAGTCGAGTTTGATTTGTTAGGAAGCACGTGTAAGTGAGTTATGTTTAAGAGATCTCACATCGAAAACTCGAAGTGGTGTAGAGCAGATAATATATCCTAGTTGGCTCATAATTCATTAGTTAGGAAGCACGTGTAAGTGAGTTATGTTTAAGAGATCTCACATCGAAAACTCGAAGTGGTGTAGAGCAAATAATATATCCTAGTTGGCTCATAATTCATTAGTTTAAGCTTTTGAGTGAATGTGTGTCCAACTAGATGTGTTGAATGGCTCGGACTTAGCTCCCTCTTGGCGATCTCCCCATGTAGAGGTATTAAACTTGAACTTCTGCTGCGCGCTCTCATGACGTTTGACCCCATTATTGCGTTGTCATTGTTTTTGGATGAAATAAGCCATTATCATCACCTTTGTGTTTGGTGCTCCATGGGACGCAGTACCGGCGGTTGGAAATGATCGATCATTCCTAACAGAAGACAGATTATAATGCCGAAATACAGGGCAGCCTCATGTGAATGTGGACATTGCTGTGTAAGTGTCTAGTCTCTCTTGCCCGTAACTCTGATTTGCTCATTCCCTCGTATCGAAATCCGATGTTGATTCTTGGGAAAACAACTTGACGATCAATGTTGCGGTGAGACAGAAGATGTTCATAAACGTGACTTGTCTTTCACACCGTTGGACTAATTTTGACATGGTTTTACTCATCTGAAGTGGTCGAGCACGATTCACTGTACGATTCACCATAAGCTTTCGGTATGGTCGGAGTCCCGACCTGCTACCGTTAGCATTAAGCTACGAAGGTACTCTTCCTAAATCTCCTTGTGCTTGGACTTTTAATCTAATTTGCATGAAATTTAAAGAAGGAAATAACAAAGAATGTCACTTAAGAAAAGAAAATAATTTGAAAAAAGCAATCTAGGAGAGAGAAAATAATTTAGAAAATGCCACATCATAATTTTCTATTGTATAAATTGATAGTGTTAACGAAAAAACTTAATTGCACCAATTTGACAAGTTGTAGGGCTTGATTGTCTTTTTTTGAAAGCTTTACGACTCATTTGCACTTTCGCAACAAGTTTTAGGACTCCTACTGCACCTGCACATATCCATTTCTTTAATGTTCTTGATTGTTTTCTTTGATTGTCGGAATAATAACTTATGGTTTCTTGATTATTGTCGATTTTGGGAAAATTATCCAAAAAATCCTAAATATGTCGCAATTTTTTCAATTCAGTTTTAAATTTTTTAATTTGTCAATTGGGTTCTAAACATTTTTAGGTTTTGCCAATTGAGTTTATTTGGCTAATTTTAGCCGAAAAAGGCAGACATGGACTTCGGCCATCCTTGGTTGCACGATGTCACCTATGCACATATAGATCTGTTGAGCTTGTTAGGTTTGATTTGTACCACATGATTTTGGTTGCGGTTGTGGCTTATGGGAAAGACGAAGCCTCGTCGCGATAATATGTTGTTCTTGTTGCGATTTCTTCACAGTAGTTCCTGAGGAGTTTGCTTTCATCTATCTAAACCGTAATTGGCAGGTCTTAGAGTATCGCAATCTGATTTGTATATTTTCGCGCTGTAATTGACTATTTACTTTCGGCAAGTGATGCTTGCATGGAAACTTGAACTCTTTTATTGGACTTGGATTCACAATAATTTATTGACAGAATAATTAAATATCAAATCATGTATTGATTTAAAAGTTTAAGTGGAGATTAGGTATTTGGATCTAGGGTATCAAAACCGGACTCAAAAACTAAAATTTTGATGCATTTTGGTTCAGTTCAGGTAATTGAAAAATAACCATTCTTTTTTTTTTCATTTTGGTTATGTCAGTTCTACTAATCAAATTACATTGAAAATCTCCAAAATAATCATCTTTTTCTTTTTTCTTTTTCTTTTTGGGTGAGGCTGAGAGCCCGTGGCCCCTAGGCAAGCACGTCACGGCCCTCCATTGCCCTCACCAACGTCAAATCTGGCATCGACGATGGCTTCGTGGCCCTCGCCAGCCCGAAAATGATAAAAAGTAAAAAAGAAAACAAAAGATAGAGAAAGGAAAAAACAATAGTAAATTTCAAAAATAAAAAAATAAAACGAAAACCAAATTGAACTGAATTTTTGGTTCAGTTCATATTTAGTTCGGGTTAAGATTTGATTCAGTTAAGGCTTATACGCTAATGATTCAGTCATGTTATAAGAAAAATATAATCGAACTGAACCATTGACAATCTTAGTGTCGTGCATGATAATCATTTAGTCAAGGGTTAATTGTTTGTGAGGAGATGTGACAGGAAGCAGTCCGTGTGGTTTCATGGGGAAACTTTCCCTTAGAAAATTTAGTTTAGGTTGTGTTTGTTCGGTTCTTAAAAATAAATGATTTGAAAAATATTTTCCTTTACAAAAATCCGCTCATATCGCTTACAAAAATGAATGAATGAGAGATATTTGCATTGTCCATGATAATATTTAGATATAATTATTGTTGGATAATGAAAATATTTTTCATTAGTTAATTATTTCAAACGATACAATCGATTATTTTTAAGAGAATGTTTTATAAATTATTTATTACAATCAAACGATATAATAGTTTTTTTTTGGGTCAAATTTTTGTGTAGTAATTCTGTTAAGCTATGCTTGTATTATCACATATGCTGGCTTGTAATGCGTTCGGATTGGCTTCTGGGGGTGATTTGGAACTTGATTAAACGAATCGGGCTGACAAAACTCCACGTTAAGAGCAAATCTGTCGGATTGGGTATGGGGGCTGATTCCAATCTTGAGTTAACGAACATTCTCGTGTTCCCCATTTCAATAAAATTCATCGTACTAAGTATAAGGGTTCGAAATCTTCACCCATCAATTCTTGTCAGGTTAGCCACATTGAGATCTTCGGTTCGCAAAGAGTGTAATACATATTAAATAGTCTAAGGAAGTGTTATGAAAGTAAAGCAAATAATTCAGAGAATGGTTATCGTTAGTTTCGGCTGAGACGAGTTAAATCAAAACATAATGTGAAACAATCGATCAATTTATCAAATTAAAGATGCCATTGGATTCAATTCGGGTTAATGTTTTTAAATTATTGATCTCGAGCTTGCTCTTTTTTTTTTTTTTTCTTTTCCAAACTACTTATTTTCTCTATGCGTCGATATCGATCCTATGCATATTAATTTAATCATAGGGTGTCGTGATACACGTAGATGAGAGTAGGTGGAGAAGGGTAAAGTTTTGGGCTCTATTTGCTCCAAACCTAACCGTCCTCTTTGGAATGTTTGATGAACGTCTATGATTGATGAGGCAATTACCTTCTTTTATCCCTTTTGCTTTTGGCTAAAAAAAATTGCATTAACCAGAATGCCGGGCGACACGTGGATGGATCCAACTTTTAGACCATTAAAGGAAGAAGCAATGTGTCAAAGTGCGAAGGCTTTCCATCACTTTTAATGCCAACCGTTATTAGGGAGAGCGCATTAACGTCACCTCTCTCGCCTTCTGCTGCCTGCTGTGCAAAGGTGTAAGAAAAGTTTTGAAAAAAAAAAAATATCAATATCACGAACAACCTTAAATTGATACATTTATAATAAATTTACTCTAATTATTTTTTTACCACAAAAAATAATCTCAAATCGATACGTCTGTAATAAATTTATAATAAATTATTTTTTTATCGTTAAAAATCCCAAGTTAGTACATCTATGATAAATTTACTCTAAATTAATTATTTTGATCATAAAAAACATCAAACTGATACATATGTGATAAATTTATTCTCCACTAGTTTTCGTTGAACTAGATTAACATTATGAAAAATCTCAAATTGATACATATGTGACAAATAGAATGTAAAAATTCCAAACTTGTACATTCAATAATTGTCACGTGTCATTCAAATCAGAAATTTGATAATAAAATTTAGTGAAAATTAAGGGAGAAATGCATCAGTTTAGGATAAATTTATTAGAGGTGTATTAATTTAAAATTTTTTATGGTTAAAAAAATAATTTGAGATAAATTTATTAAATGTGTATTAGTTTGAGGTTTTTTTTAGGTATTAACCCAGAAAAAATGGTAAGAAAAGTTTTAATGTTTGTTTAGTACCTGTTTTTTTGTCAATGTTTGTTTAGTACTTTAGTTTATTTTTATTTTTTTGCAGAATAGTACTTTAGTTTAGTTAAGAATAACAATTAGTTCGTATGTCATATCATCTCTAGAAAATAGCGAGGCGATTAGTCGTCGCCATCTTCTTCTTCTTCTTCTTCATTACCTTTTCGTGATGGCTGAAAGTAATAATCACACTGAAGAACTGGAACCCAACAATGGCTTCTGCGCCAAAACCAAGACTTTCCACAGCCTCAGGCCCTCCCTCCCTCTCCCTCCTCCTTCCCTCCCCATTTCGCTCACCGACTTCCTCCTCTCCCTCCTCCCCCCCTCCTCCTCCTCCTCCTCTTCCACCTTCCTCGTCGACGCCGCCACCGGCAACCGCCTCACCTATCCGTGCTTCATCTCGCAATGCCACGCTCTCTCTTCCTTCCTCGGGACCCGCTTCCCTTCCCTCTCCAAGAACGACGTTGCTCTCGTCCTCCCGCCTCTTTCCCTCCACGTCCCCGTCATCTACTTCACTCTCTTCTCTCTCGGCGTCGTCGTGTCCCCCGCGAACCCCCTGAGCTCCGCCTCCGAGATTCGCCACCTGGTCGGGCTCAGCAAGCCCGTCATCGCTTTCGTCACCTCCCAAGCATCTCACAGGCTGCCTAAGCTCAGGCATGGCACCATCCTTATTGACTCGCCCGAGTTGGAGTCCGTTTTGACCCGGAACGGCTCCAAGGAAACCGGTCCCGTTCTCCGCAGTGTCAACCGGGTCACACAGTCCGATCCCGCGACGATTCTTTACTCTTCGGGCACGACAGGCCGGGTCAAGGGCGTACTCATGACCCACGGAAACATGATCGCGGCGCTCGCCGGGCCTCGCCAAGCCGACTTCGACACGAATCCGGTTTGGCTGTTTCCGCTTCCCCTGTTCCACGTGTACGGGTTCGTGGGGATACTGAAAGCATTTGGAAGGGGGGCGACGGTGGTTTTGATGGGGAAGTTCGAGCTGGAGGCCATGCTGAGGGCCGTGGAGAAGTATGGAGCCGACATGTTGCCGTTGTCGCCGCCGGTGGTGCTGGCGCTGGTCAAGTCGGAGCTCATCGGGAGGTATGACCTCAGCTCGCTACGCACCGTCATGTGTGGCGGAGCGCCGCTTGGGAAGGAGGTTTCCGAGCGATTCCAGCAGAAATTCCCTAACGTGGAGCTGAAGCAGGTAAAACGCTTAGTAAGGCTAAAGAGACGACATAACTTTCATATTTTATATTTTTTTGGGCAAAAAAGATAATTAACCTCCTAACGATAATCCTGAAAAGAAATGACCGATTCTCCTATAAAACTGAAAACAGACCTGAAATAACTGCCGGCTTTGGACATCATTGTTTGTCCATACAGACGATTCTTTAGTTTTTCCTTTGTTCACTCCGAAACTCAACTTCGTACTAGCAAGCTACTTTGCTTGCCGTATTACCATTTTGGAAGACGACACGAAAGAGTTGAGAATATGAGGAAGTAGATATCGCACCTAGTTTTGAGTTGATAGGTGCGAAAGATCAATAGATATGAACGACTAATGGCTTTGTCAACTGTGACATGTCCGAATGAATATTTTAGGGTTATGCATTGACAGAGAGCCTAGCAGGAAGTATGATGATGGGGCCTGATGAGATCAAGCAATACGGCTCCGTCGGGCGCCTCTGCGAGAACGTGGAAGCCAAAATAGTCGATCCTGTAACTGGAGAAGCTCTACCTCCCGGCTACAAAGGCGAATTGTGGCTGCGTGGCCCAGTCATAATGAAAGGTTAATATTAATGCCACAATCTCTCATCTTGGATTGCTTTCCTCCTGGAATCTGGGAAGAATACCTGTCTGGAGTTCTGTTGCACATCTTGTTCGAGCACAGCAAGTTAGGAAATGGCCGTCTTTCTATTGACATACTGACTTGCTTACAAAATATTGTCGTGCAAAATTTGATATCTTAGTTTCTTCTGACATCGACAATAACTATGCTGCTTCCTGCACAAGGATTCCTCATTTCACTGCTTGAAAACTCCTCTTTGAGCTTCACGTATCACTTGCGAAACTCAGATGTTGTTCTGAATCTTTCCTGATTCCATGTAGGTTATGTCGGGAATGACAAGGCGACGGCTGAGACATTGGATCCTGACGGTTGGCTAAAAACTGGCGATCTTTGTTACTTTGACTCAGAGGGGTTCCTCTACATTGTGGATAGGCTAAAGGAATTGATAAAATACAAGGCGTATCAGGTAGCTGCTGTCGTAAGGAATATCTTTTGCTGATGAAATCTGATGCTTCTAATAGTTACGTAATCAGATTTTGTCATCTCACGCTCATCCCATCCTACAGGTCCCACCTGCTGAATTGGAGCATTTACTTCAATCGCATCCTCAAATTGTGGAAGCTGCAGTGATACCGTACGCTCCAGTGATTGTGTTATGACCTCCATAGATGCATTGAGTTTGCATGAACAAAAGTTTGTCTGTCTTATTTTTGTTCAGCATTGAGTGATCTTTAGATTACTTGGAGGACATTCAAAGTATTGGTGAGTCAATCCTTAAAAGGTCAAGAGTAATCCTGCCATTGTGCAAACTAGATGTCCCATTGTGATCCTCATTAACTTTTTTGGCAAATCTTCATCTGTTTAAAATGTACTTGTCAAACTTTGGTGTTTTTGTGGGATCCATAAATGTGCTTTCTTTCTGACTAAGTGGCTGCATAAATAACCAACGAGACTAATCCAAGTGTATTGCTTGGAATCAGGTATCCTGATGAAGAGGCAGGGCAGATTCCAATGGCTTTTGTGGTGAGGAAGCCTGGTGCATATGTTACAGAACCTGAAATCATGAATTTCATTGCTGAACAGGTATGGTCCTCCTGGAATTTTTTTATTTTTATTTTTTGTTCAGTTTTTATATTTTCCCGGGGAAGGAGAGGAGTTGATGTCTTGAAGACGTCAAATGCAAATGCAGAGGCATCTATTAATTGGCAGTGAGAACAATTAGGACTCTCTATTTTTCTCAAGTTCATAGGGGACTGTAGTTGATTCCCAATCATTGACTCGCTGGGCACCTGGTGTTCTTAACAGCATGCTGGGCAATCGGTCGAGTACCCCAACGAGTTTTATTATCGCCTAAGAAAGCCTCTTCTCCAACTCTAGTTCCATTCCTTGCTGCTAATGTTTTTTTCCCCCTCTCCTTTTACCCGATTTGTCACATTTTTTCGGCGAGTGGTAAATGCTATTAGATCTGTCCAACAAGATTGGCATGGTCTTTCATACTATACTTTTGTTCCACTAGCTGAAACTTGCTTATAACATAGCTCAATCAGATGATTTGTTGCATTCGAATACATGTCAAATTAGCAGGGTGTTCAGCCCAGTCCGAACCCATTGACAACTTGACTCTTTTCTGATTACATTAAACTGGATTTGCAGGTCGCTCCATACAAGAAGATAAGGCGTGTCGCTTTTATCAGTAGCATCCCCAAGAATCCTGCAGGAAAGATCTTGAGGAGGGAGCTCATCAGTCATGCTTTATCTGCTGGTTCAGCTAAACTGTAAAATCTTTGACCAGGAAAATAAGTCTCGGTTTTTTTCCAATAAAACAGGCCATTATTGTCAACTGTACTCTGTATTTGGCAATTTGCTGCTCCATGGAATATATGTGGTGCTTGTTCCTTACTGAAGACAAACATAAACCCGTCGAAATGTCTGTTCCAACTGAATGTTATGCCTGTTCTTTAGGGAAACCTTTCGTCTAAAGTGGTCAAGTTAGATTCGTTAGGAAGCAAGTGTGAGTGAGTTGCGTTAAAGAAATCACGCATCAAAAAACTCGAAGTGTTATCGAGTATTTAACATATCCTAGTTGGCCTATAACTCATTAGCTTAAGTTTTTGAGTAAATGTGGGTCCAATTGTGTTGACGGGCTCGGATTTGAGCCTTCTGCCGCATTACAATTCCCCACTTGAGTCTTCCAGTTAGACGCGAAGGTTGACCCCATTATTGCGTTTTGTTGTTGTTTTTTGATGAAATAAGCCATTATCATCACCTCTGTGTTTGGTGCTCCATGGGACGCAGCACCGGCCGTTGGAAATGATCGATCATTCCTAACAGAAGACAGATTAAAATGCCGAAATACAGGGCAGCCTCCTGTGAATGTGTACACTGATGTGTAAGTGTCTAGTCTTTCTGGCCCGTATCTCTGATTTGCTCATTCCCTCGTATCGAAATCCGATGTTGATTCTTGGGAAACCAACTTGACGATGTTGCGGTGAGACAGAAGATGTTCATAAACGTGACTTG
Organism: Rhodomyrtus psidioides; assembly: GCA_021437785.1. Classification (NCBI taxonomy): domain Eukaryota; kingdom Viridiplantae; phylum Streptophyta; class Magnoliopsida; order Myrtales; family Myrtaceae; genus Rhodomyrtus; species Rhodomyrtus psidioides. The sequence continues at coordinate 2,315,847 of JAILYB010000059.1, read as the reverse complement.
TATTTCACACCGTGGGACTGAATTTGACATGATTTTACTCATCTGAAGTGGTCGAGCACGATTCGCAGCACGAAAGCTTTCGGTATGGTCGGAGTCCCGACATGCTACCTTTAGCATTAAGCTACAAAGGTACTCTTCCTGAATCTGCCTGTGCTTGGACGAGGCAGGAGCTACAAAGGTACAAGGATTGGGATCCGGATCGTCAGCCCTTCTCTTAGAAGGGCAGGCACCTCTCCTTACGATCTGGGCCATCCGTTTTTAAACGGACGGCCTAGATCTCCTATTTTTAGGAGGCAATTTTTTGAGTTTTTCATTTTTTTAGTAATAATCTGGGCCATCTATGCATAACACAGATGGTCCGGATTGTCCTTCTAAGGGAAGAGTAGACGATCCCTTCGCCAAGGATTGACCATATCTTTGCATGAAGTTGAAAGAAGGAAATAATAAAGAATTCCACTTACGATAAAAAAATAATTTGAAAATAGCCACCTAGGAGAGAGAAAATAATTTAGAAAATACCATGTTCAAAATTTTCCTTATACAAATTGATAGTGTTAATGAAATGACTTAATTGCACTAATTTGATTAGTCTTAGAGGTTGATTGCATTTTTTAAAAGCTTTAGGACTTACTTGCACTTTCGCGACAAGTTTAGGACTTTGCACTGGCTTCTAGTGCACGTATCCATTTCTTTAATGTTCTTGATTTTTGTTTCTTTGATTTTCAAAATAATAACTTATGATTTCTTGGCTATTGTCGATTTTGGGAAAATTATCTAAAAAGTCCTAAACATGTCGTATTTTTTTTTTCAATGTCAGTCATAAACTTTTTAATTTTTTCATATGAGTTCTCAACCTTTTCACGTTTTTCCAATTAAGTCCACCGGCCAATTCTAGCCAAAAAAGGCAAACGTGGACTCCGATTGTCGTAGATGGCACGGTCAGCGCTACATGTCACCTATGCACATATAGATCTGTTTAGCTTATTAAGCTTGATTTGTATCGTATGATTTTAGGGTGCTTTTTTTTTAATGGAAAACTTAAGATTTGAAAAATATTTTTTTTCAAAAAATGATTGATTATATCGCTTGGAAAAATTACCCAACAGAAAAAAAAAATTGGTATCGATTATATTTTATGTCTAAATATTTTCATGGGTAATGAAAATATTTTTCATTTATTTATTTTTTTAAACGATACACCAAATATTTTTTTATAAATGTTTTCCAAAAATTGAATTTTCTGCGAAACAAACACTGCCAAATGTTTTCCAAGTCTTTAGTCGTGGTTGTGGCTTTGAATACATGGGTAATTGTCCCAAAAGAAAGGCGAAGCCAGTTGGGTCTTTCTTTTCCCATTTCATTGGTCCTGTGGCGATTTCTTCACAAGACCTCCTCAAGAGTTTGCTTTCAGCTATCTAAGTTATGCATGACAACACTTCAATTTTTGAATTTCTCTGCTAGAAGTCACTTTGATAGAGAAATTCGTTTAGTAAAATCACTTTCGAAGTAGAAAGGCGTTTGGTAAAAAAATTAATTTATGGTAAGATTTTCTATTTCTGGTTGGATTTTCTACTTCTGGTTGGATTTTTGGCCAACTTTGAGAAGTAAAAAAATTTACTTTTCGGCTCTAGAATTACCTTTTCGACCACACGGGCCGCCGGCGCTGCCGATCGCCGCCCGCCGCCTCCGTCAAAGATTTTGTTAATAATGTTTTAAAAATAGAAATTTTTAATAGTTACCAAACGAATTTCTTTGATCAGAAGCCAATTTGGAGCATAAGTAAAAAAATTAACTTCTGCTTTGAGAAAAAGTAGAGAAATCAACTTCTGGTGAGAAGTTGATTTCTCCACGAGAAGTGTTGTCATGTAGCACCTAAACCGTCATTGGCAGGTCATTGATAGGTCTTAGAGTATAGCAATCTGATTTGTATATTTTCGCGTTGTAATCGACTATTTACTTTCGGCAAGTGATGCTTATTGCTTGGAAACTTCACCTCCTATTGGATTTGGATGCACAATAATATATTGACAAAATAATTAAATATCAAATCATGTATTCATTTAAAAGTTTAAGTGGAGATCAGGTATTTGGATCTAGGGGTGTCAAAACTGAACTCAAAACTGAATCGAATCGAATCGCGAACCGAACTAAATTGAACTGAAAATTTAGTACATTTTGGTTCGGTTCGTGTAAATGAAAAATAATAGGTTATTTCGATTTGGTTAACCAAATTAGACTGAAAATCTCATGAATAACTTAATTTTTCTTTCCTTTTTTTTGGGTGGGGCCGACGGCCAACGGCCCCTAGGAAAGCGCGTTGCGGCCCTTGCCCAGGGGCAGCCCAAACTCAGCCCAAAAAAGATAAAAAGATAAAGAAAAAGAAAAAGGGAAAACAATAGTAAAATTGAAAATTAAAAAAAAAACGAAAATCAAATTCAACCATTGACATGTGTTGGGAAAAAGTCAAGTAAAATAATGCGGAAGCGAAACCATTTCTCCCTTCTTGCGTGATCAAGATAGGCAAAATAAAAATAAAGAAATGTAGAAGCGAAGACACACGGATTTTTATGTGGAAAACCCCTCGAAAACTAAATGAAAAAACCACGAAGATCTTCCACTATAATAGTAGGATTACATCAATATTTCCTCACCGAATTCAGTAGATCACCCTCACCTTTCTGGTGGAATACACTCTAGTTCAAGAAGATAACATTCTCTCAAACTCTTCACACAATGGTGGCTTGTTCTCTCCCTCTCGGAGGATTTCTCTCTTATCGAACGGGTTGTTGATCTTCGATGCGGAATGTGCACCGAATTTCTTGTTATCTCTCAACGGATCCCTTCATCCCTTATTTATAGGAGGCCAAATGACATCTCTTCTGTGACATTCCGAATTCCGACCCTCTCGAGGCTATTGAATGAAGGATATCGATCGGTGTAATTCAGTTGTAACTCGCTCGGAGTTGGCCGCTCCCGGGTTAACTGACCAAAAAGGGAAAAACTGACGCAGAGTCGGATACGTGGACCTAGGAAATTTGAATGAGAAATGGCACTTTGACCATAAGGATTGTCGAGAGAATATCTTGGGCCGCCAGAGATCGATCTAAGGACGATCATGGAATGTCTTGCTAGCGTTATACGTTGGGACGCGGATGATTCCGCCTAACCAATGTGTAATTTGCGAGAATTTCCTAAATCGGATTCCGATGATCAGGATCGAAGGAACGAACGATAAACCCTCGCAATTACATGACAATCAAAGTCGCCACGGCTTAAAAGAAATCCCAAGGTCGATATGCGCCTGCAAGAGTCGCCCGTCAGTTTGAGATAAACTGGAATTACAGTCGACGAGAGTTCGACATGAAATCGGACCTCGAGATTGGGTATTGGACATTGAGGAATTTCAATATATGAATTGAAATGGACGTCGCCTCATCGAGGGTGGTTTATACTGGCAAAATGAAATTTCGGACGAAAAGTGCCAAATGACCATTTTGCCCCTCGACCTTTGGCCTTGCCTTAAGAAATCAAGAAGGTCAAAATGGTCATTACCTCTACCCTTTATGGCTGCCAAAAATTCATATGCAAGAGTCAAAGATGAGTCAAAGCTTGGAATTGCGTTATTGGATTAAGCCACATGTCAAGCAATGGATACCCCAAGCATTTATTACCCTCACCTAACCCTATCTTGTCAAATTAACTCAAATTATTTGTGTGAGACAACCTTTGGAAGCCTCTTCAGCCGTGACCTCATCCTCCTCACTTTTCCTTCTTCTTATTCTTCAATTTTGCTCTCGGCCGAGAAGGACTTCTCGCGGACAAGGAAAAACGTCTTCACTGTTTTGGTCATAACTTTCTCGTCTGACGTTGGATTGAGGTAAAAACAACGGCATCTGAAATCTTATCATCTTTCCGTTCTAGGAAGGTATTATAAGCTCAATTTGGTCAAGTATTTCTTTCCATAGGTCCGTTTGAGTGGACAAAGGTCAGAATCTGACCCTGTTTTAGAGAGGCTGCGTTTTTGGGGGCTTCCGGACCTCAAATGACTTCAAATTTTCGGTGAGCTCTTATAAACTCATAGTATAAGAGTTTAGCAAGTTTAAATTAAGGTTTTATGTGATTTTTGATGGGTGTACATGGCTGGTTTGTGGAGGTTTATACCGAGCAAATTCTGCCCGTTTGAGGATCGTGAAGTAACCGGGCTGTTCCGAAGTCTTTGGGGTGTCAATCCACTTCAAACCTCTTGGTGAGCCTTCTAATCGTGTAAATGAAGGTCTTGGTATGTTATTAGTGTAAAGAGTTAGAATTGGAATTGAAGTATGGCTTGATTGAACGGTTAGAACCCAAAATCGGTTCTGTTATAAGGGTGTAAACATGCTGGCCGGTTCTGTTTAGGGGCTGAATGAGGAATATTTGGACAACAATTGACCTATAGTGTCTTGTATTATATCATGTGTGATGTCAATGAGAAGTGTGAGAAGTGAATTGAGGTTTAAAAGTGATTTATGGCAAGTTTGGTGCACGAAATTCTAAGTTGTGTCTTGCCATGTGTATGGCGGAGTAAAACGAACACATTAAGGGCTCGAAGTGAGCATTGGCATGTATTTGATTGTTAGAAAAGATGTCTCGAATTGCCAATGGCATGTCTAGAGAAAGATTGAGTTAATGGAAGTAAGCGTTCCATGGTTCGTGACTCAAGTTTGACAATTCTTTTTAGGTTGATGACGCATTTGTGGGAATTCTAAACTGGTGATTTTGAGGAGAGTCGTTTGGTGTGAGATTAAGCTAATTGCTCCAGGTAAGTGTTTCCTAATCCTTTCTCTGAATGCCTGGACTCAGCTGGATGATTCATTGAGTGAAATGAATGCCTGGTAATTCTTATGAACTGAATCGTGAATGTTGTGATGGCATTGTGATGATGAGAAAGGCGTGAGGATACCATTTGGTTTAGTGAGACCCCGGCGGTATCGGAGAATGAATGACCATGGCTTGGTGCCCCTTTTGCATCGTAATTGGCTTAGTGCCCTGATGCAAATGAATGGTCAGAGTACTTTGTGAAATCGATTGAAAATGTGAATGTCATTTGGTCTAGTGAGACCCCTGCAGCATGGAGTGGCTGTAAGCCTGGAGTGTAGACACCATTTGGTCTAGTGAGACCCCGGCGGTGTCAGGTGGCAGGAGTTGCCAGTGGAGTATGTGGATGGTTGAGAAAGAGGTGGTTGTGGTGTACTTGAATATATGTGCTTGGGTATGAGACCCTGTGATTGAGCATGATTGTTTATATTGAATGCCATGTCTGTAATTGATGTTGTCTTGTGAGATGCCTGGTACCATTGCATTGCTTGTTACTCTGCATTTTGAAGGGCATTTGTGTGTGGTCTGGTAGGACTGGTATTGAGGTATAGGGCTAGGTCTCACTTGCTGAGATATATATATATATCTCACCCCAGTGGGGGATTAACTTTTTCAGGTTATTGAAGGCGGAAGTACAGGCGAGATGAGGATGATCTCTCGATGAAGTAATGGAATGAATGGTTTTATATCTTTGGTGGCCTTAGGGATCGTATCTGAATTTTGAGGATTAGGAATTGAATTTTGGGTACTTGACTGTGATAACTTCTAAGGAGAATTTTATTTATAAGAGGTGTATACCCTTTGTCCTGAGTCATCTCATTGTAATTTGTATGGAGAAAGTTTTATGGCCGCTGCGATATCGTTTCTTTGTGAATTTCTTTATATGATTGGCCGATGGATCCTGGGAGATAACTGAAAATCAACGACGTGGTGGGATGTACGTGAGCTCGATGGGTTCGGGGCGTGACATCTTCCATGCTGTAGAATCTTCACCAATTAATAAAGTGAGTTTACGAAGATGACTAGCGTCTTTCCAATGCATGAAGACTTACAAAACTCTTTATTTTTCGTTCGAGGTGGTTGCATTGAAACTACGTGGTCATCAATGCACTAATTCTCTCAACTAATTAAGGAGAATCCCAACAACATGCGTAATGATCTCTAAAAGTGTAGTGCACGATAATTATTTAGTAAAAAATTAATTGTTTGTGAGGAGACGTGACAGGAAGTAGTCCGTGTGGTTTCATGGTGAAACTTTCCTCTAGCAAATTTGGTTTAGGTTGGGTTTGTTTGTTTCATAAAAATAAATAGTTTGAAAAATATTTTCCTTTACAGCTCTCACTCGTACCGCTTACAAAAATGAGTAAATAAAAAATATTTACATTCTCCATGATAATGTTTAGATATAATTATTATTAATAATGAAAATATTTTTTATTAGCTAATTATTTCAAACGGTACAATAAATTATTTTTAAGAGAATATTTTGCAAATCATTTATTTTTCAAGATATAAACGGAGGTTGGGTTATTGGGGCCTTGTCATAATTGTTGGGCGTAGAGATGATTAATAAATGCATATACTTATAATGCGCGAGAGGTAAATCTATATATATTGATAATGCGAGATATTTAATTAATATCTATTAAAAGGAAATCAAATAAATCGATTCACGTGGTCCCGGATTGATTTTAGTCTAGTTATCTTGTTTTCTGTGTTTATTTTTATTTTTATTTTTTGGGGTCAAATTTCTGTGTAGTAATTAGCGTTCGAATTGGCTTGTGGAGGTGGATTATGAACTGATTAAAAGAACCGGGGTGACAAAACTCCAAGTTAAGTGCAAATCTGTTGGATTGGGCTTAGGTGCGATTCCAATCTTGAGTTAAACGAACATTCTCGTGTTCCCCGTTTGAATAAAATTCATCGTACTGAGAATAGGGGTTCGAGATCTTCACCTATCAATTCTTGTTGGGTTTAGCTATATTGGGATCGTCCACTCAAAAAGAGCGTAATACATTGTCTAAGCAAGTATTGTGAAAGTGCATTGACGGTAAAGCAAATAATTTAGAGAAGGATATCGTTAGTTTCGGGTGAGGCGAGTTGAATCTAAACACAAAGCCGCAAAGGGGGCAAGGGTGCCCCTGTCAAATCACGGCCGTCCGTTCAATCAACGGACGGCCGTGATTTGACCGAAAAAAATAAATAATAATAATAATTTTTTAAAGAGGCCGCAATTTGGAGAGATCGGGGCTGTCCGTGATTGAATGGACAGCCATGATATGACGGGAGCACCCCTGCTCGGATTTGACATGCGCAGGGGATTCGGATCCCTCGTTCCCTACGTAAGATATCGATCCTATGTATATTGATTAAATCATAGGATACCGTGCTACACGTGGATGTGTGTCATTTTTTTTTTTTTGGTCGAAAACTTTTAGATTAAAAAAGTACAGAAAATATGAAATCTCCCTAGCGTGGGATGGGTGTCCTAGGCCAAAAATGCCCCACGAATATTAAATTCAAGCATCAGCCCCTCGAGCTTCATAATCGATGTTAAAAGACAATATATCTCGAACACTGGCACAGCCCATTTGACAGCATTAATTAATCCAGACCCAAAAGAGAGAATCCCCGGAATTTTGACTATAGAGGAGAACTGGCCAGGTGTTATTAGGGAGAACGCGGGAACATGAACATCACCTGTCACCAGCTTCTTCTCTGCCTGATCTGCCTGATGTTTTTTTTTTTCTTTTGGTCAAAAGTACTTTAGTAATTAAGAATAACAATTTGTTCGTATGTCCCCCCATATCATATCGTGAACATAGAGAGGCGACTACTCGCTTGTCCTGGTCCTGGTCGCCAATCTTCTTCTTCTTCTTCATCTATTCGTGATGGCGGAAAGGAATCATCACACTCAAGAGCTCGAACCTACCAATGGCTTCTGCGCCAAGACCAAGACCTTCCACAGCCTCAGGCCCTCCCTCCCTCTCCCTCCTCCTTCCCTCCCCATTTCGCTCACCGACTTCCTCCTCTCCCTCCTCCCCTCCTCCTCCTCCTCTTCTTCCACCTTCCTCGTTGACGCAGCCACCGGCAACCGCCTCACCTACCCATGCTTCATCTCGCAATGCCACGCTCTCTCTTCCTTCCTCGTGTCCCGCTTCCCTTCCCTCTCCAAGAACGACGTCGCTCTCGTCCTCCCGCCTCTTTCCCTCCACGTCCCCGTCATCTACTTCACTCTCCTCTCTCTCGGCATCGTCGTGTCCCCCGCCAACCCCCTGAGCTTCGCCTCCGAGATCCGCCACCTCGTCGGGCTCAGCAAGCCCGTCGTCGCTTTCGCCACCTCCCAAACATCTCACAAGCTCCCTACGCTCAGGCATGGCACCATCCTTATTGACTTGCCCGAGTTCGAGTCCGTTTTGACCCGAAACGGCTCCAAGGAAACCGGTCCTACTCTCCGCAATGTCAACCTGGTCACACAGTCCGATCCCGCGACGATTCTTTACTCTTCGGGCACGACAGGCCGGGTCAAGGGCGTACTCATGACCCACGGGAACATGATCGCGGCGCTCGCCGGGCCTCGCCAAGCCGAGTCCGACCCGAATCCCGTTTGGCTGTTTCCGCTTCCCCTGTTCCACGTGTACGGGTTCGTGTGGATACTGAAAGCATTTGGAATGGGGGCGACGGTGGTTTTGATGGGGAAGTTCGAGCTGGAGGCCATGCTGAGGACCGTGGAGAAGTATGGCGCCGACATGTTGCCGTTGTCGCCGCCGGTGGTGCTGGCGCTGGTCAAGTCGGAGTTCATCGGGAGGTATGACCTCAGCTCGCTACGCACCGTCATGTGTGGCGGAGCGCCGCTTGGTAAGGAGGTTTCCGAGCGATTCCAGCAGAAATTCCCTAACGTGGAGCTGAAGCAGGTAAAACGCTTAGAAAGATAACTTTAATATATATTTTTTGATTTAGTTGCTCAGAAAGATAATTATCCTCTTAATTATAAACCTGAAAAGAAATAGCCGATTCTCACATAAAACTGAAAACCGACCTGACATAACTGCCGGCTTTGGACATCATTGTTTGTTAATTCATAGAGACGATCCTTTTGTTTTTCCTTTGTTCACTCTGAAACTCAACTTCGTAATAGTAATCTTACCCCGGTAGATACTGTGCGAGTACCATGGTAGTGCGGTACTGCAATTTTGGAAGACGACACGAAAATGTTGGAGAATATGAGGAAGTAGATATTGCACTTAGTTTTGAGTTGATGGATGCGAAAGATCAATAGATATAAACGACTAATGGCTTTGTCAACTGTGACGTGCCCGAATGAATTTTTCAGGGTTATGCACTGACAGAGAGCCTATCAGGAAGTACGATGATGGGGCCTGATGAGACCAGGCAATACGGCTCCGTCGGGCGCCTCTGCGAGAATGTGGAAGCCAAAATAGTCGATCCTGCAACTGGAGAAGCTCTACCTCCTGGCTGCAAAGGCGAATTGTGGCTGCGCGGCCCAGTCATTATGAAAGGTCAATATTAATGCCACAATCTCTCATCCTGGATTGCTTTCCTCCTGGAATCTGGGAAGAATGCCCGTCTGGAGTTCTGTTGCACATCTTGTTCGAGCACAGCAAGTTAGGAAATGGCCATCTTTCTATTGACATACTGACTTGCTTACAAAAGATTGTCGTGCAAAATTAGATATCCTGGTTTCTTCTGACATCGACAATAACTATGTTGCTTCCTGCAAAAGGATTCCTCATTTCACTGCTTGAAAACTTCTCTTTGAGCTTCATGTATCACTTGCGAAACTCGGATGTTGTTCTGTATCTTTCCTGATTCCATGTAGGATATGTTGGAGATGACAAGGCGACAACTGAGACATTGGATCCTGACGGTTGGCTAAAAACTGGCGATCTTTGTTACTTTGACTCACATGGGTTCCTCTACATTGTGGATAGGCTAAAGGAATTGATAAAATACAAGGCATATCAGGTAGCTGCTCTCCTAAGGAACCGATGAAATCTGATGCTTCCCATTTTTCCGTAATCAGATTTTGTCATCTCATCCTCATCCCATCCTACAGGTCCCACCTGCTGAGTTGGAGCATTTACTTCAATCGCATCCTCAAATTGCAGAAGCTGCGGTGATACCGTACGCTCCAGTGATTGTGTTTATGACCTATGTATTGAGTTTTCATGAGCCAAAGTTTGTCTATCTTGTTTTTATTCACCATTCAGTGATCTTTAGATTACTTGGAGGACATTCGAGTTTAAAAGGTCGATAGTAATCGTACCATTGTGCGAAACGATGATTGCCGGAAGATGTCCTATTGGGATCCGCATTTAGTTTTGAAGCAAATCTTTATCTGCTTAAAATGTGCTTGTCAAACTTCGGGGTGTCGTGAGATCCATAAATGTGCTTTCTTTTCGGCTAAGTGGCTTCCTAAATAGCCAACGAGACTAATCCAAATGTATTGCTTGGAATCAGGTATCCTGATGAAGAGGCAGGGCAGGTTCCAATGGCTTTTGTGGTGAGGAAGCCTGGTGCATATGTTGCAGAATCTGAAATCATGGATTTCATTGCTAAACAGGTATGTTCCTCCTGGGATTCTTCTGTTTTGAAAGACATCTTCAGTTTTTAGATTTTCCCGGGGAAGGAGAGGAGTTGATGTCTTGAAGATGTTAAATGCAAATGCTGAGGCATCCATTCATTGGCAGTGAGAACAACTAGGACTCTCTATTTTTCTCGAGTTCGTAGGGGACTCTATTCGATTCCCGATCACTGACTCGCCGGGCACCTGGTGTTCTTAGGCTCTTCTCCAACTCTAGTTCTATTCCTTGCTGCTAATGTTTTCCTTTCTCCTCCCCTTTAATCCCGATTCGTCACGTATTTTTCGGCAGAGTGGTAAATGCTACTACATCTATCCAACAAGAACCTTCGCTCCACTTGCTGAAGCTTACTTATAACAAAGCTCAATCAGATGACTTGTATACCATTCGAATACATATCAAATTTGCAGGGTGTTCGCGACTCTTTTATCTGATAACATGAAACTGGATTTGCAGGTCGCTCCATACAAGAAGATAAGGCGTGTCGCTTTTATCAGTAGCATCCCCAAGAATCCTTCAGGAAAGATCTTGAGGAGGGAGCTCATCAGTCGTGCTTTATCTACTGGTTCAGCTAAACTGTAAAATCGTTGACCAGGAAAGTCCCAGTTTTTCGAGTAAATTATCATCAATTCTCCTCTGCATTGTCAATTCGCTGCTATATGGTATGTATGTAATAGTTGTTCCTTACCGAAGACAAGCAAAGAACCCGACGAAATGTCTGTTCCTAACTGAATTTTATGCCAGTTCTTTGAAGAAGCCGTGCTTGTTAATACTTGTCTAAAGTGGTCGTGTTCGATTCCCCACTTGAGCCCTTCAATTACACAGGCTATTGCTTCTGAGAAAAGTTACTTCCCTCGAAAGGCGAAATTACTGTCATTCGCATCTGACTTACAGGAAAATTGATATTCTTCAAAATGGTTATAGAAAATTGAGGTTTATTGTCAAATTTATAGCAATATCATCTCTTGTGATTTGAGTCAAGAGTACTACTTTGACACCCCCCCCCCCCCCAAAAAAAAAAAAAAAGAAGTTAAAAGAGTACTCACATTAAAGGTAATTACTAGCTACAAGTACATCTGATTCATGAGGAATTTGAGAAAGTTGCAACCGACGAAGACGTGTTACCAACCAACGAGGCAAACGTACTACTTTAAGGCAAATTACGTCATATTATTGCTACTTTTAAGTAAAATTAGTCGCATCTAGAAGAGACGTTATTTATTTTAATTTACAAAAGTTTATAAAGAAATCACTATTACAATTATTGAGATGGTTGGTCACGTCAATGTGAAGTTGATTGCTAAGCCGTAGTAGTTTCAGAGTTTTTTTTCCAATTTAATACAAAAAAAAATTATTTACAAAATTAGACACTATTTAAATTTATTTACCAAATTAGGTCTCGCGCGCTGAGGAGGGCAGCACGCGAGACTTGCGCGCTGCTATAAGCAGCGCGCAGGGAGCTCTTTAAATTTTTTCTTTTTTTGGCCTTTTTGGCCTTTTGGCCGGCTTTTGGTTTTGGTTTTGTTTTTTGTTTTTTTGCAATTGCTTCCCTTTTTGTTTTATTATTTTATTTTAATCATATTTTAAATTTTTTCCTTGTTTTCTTTTATTATTATTCAATTTGTTTTCAATTAATTTTTTTAATTTTTTTCTCGTCGCTCTGCTGCCCTGTCGCCTTGCTCGTTTGTTCGCTCGTTCGATGACGCGCCTCGATTCCGTGGCCCCGTTGCCTCATTCGTTCGTTCGTTCGTTTTTCTTTTTCCTCATCACTCCGCGTCCTCGTCACCTCAATCGATGACGTTTGCTCGTTCGTTTTTTCGTTTTTATTTTTTCTCGTCACTCCACGGCCTCGCCACCTCAATCGATGACGTCCGCGAATGAGCGAACGTCATCGATTGAGGTGACGAGGAAAAAGAAAAACGAATGAGCGAACGTTATCGATTGAGGTGGCGAGGCCGCGGAGTGGCGAGAAAAAAGAAAAACGAAAAACGAACGAGCAAACATCATCGATTGAGGTGACGAGGGCGCGGAGTGATGAGGAAAAAGAAAAACGAACGAGGCAACGGGGCCACGGAATCGAGGCGCGTCATCGAACGAGCAAACAAACGAGCAAGGCGACAGGGCAGCAGAGCGACGAGAAAAAAATTAAAAAAATTAATTGAAAACAAATTGAATAATAATAAAAGAAAACAAGGAAAAAATATAAAATATGATTAAAATAAAATAATAAAACAAAAAGGGAAGCAATTGCAAAAAAAAAAAAACAAAAACAAAACAAAAGCCAAACGGCCAGAAAGGCAAGAAAAAAAAAAGAGCTAACAGCCAAAAAGGCCAAAAGGCAAAAAAAAAAAAAAAATTTAAAGAGCTCCCTGCGCGCTGCTTGTAGCACCGCACAGGGAGCTGCGCGCTGCTTATATCAGCGCGCGAGATCTAATTTGGTAAATAAATTTAAATAGTGTCTAATTTTGTAAATAATTTTTTTTTTGTATTAAATTGGAAAAAAAACCCGTAGTTTCACGTTACGAAATCTAAAGCCAAATAACTACTTGCAAAAATAAATTATAAATTATAGGGAAACTTTCAAAATGGACATGATGTGTTAATATTTTCTCAAATAAAATCCTAAAGTGCTCAAATCATATCAAAAAAATGTTGGCTAAACTGTATTTTTGTCTTTCAATTTTTTACCTTTTTTTTTTGCCCTTTTTGTTATGTTTTCCCTTTCCCTTTTTTTTTTTCATTTTTTCTTTTTCATGCTCATCTCCCCTTCCCATCCATAGCTTAGCTATATCCGACGCTTGGCCTCACCTTCACCTCCATCGACGGTCTCCATACCCAGCCATAACGACTCCCGAGTCCGCTGCCCCCAATCTCGGCGGCCACTTGGTTTCCAAGTCGAAGGCTGTATTTGGCTGATGCTTGGGGAGGCTACTGCCGAGTCCGCCGCCCCTGATCTCTCTATCTCCATTTCTGATCTCCCCGCCGAGTGCCCGACCTGCATCTCTCGTTCCTAAATAAAAGTGACTATAGAATTACTCGTTATTGGGACGAAATGAGAACGAAATGTAAGCTGCAATTCTAATCCGTATGCAGTAACCCAAGATCATCACGTATAGATTCACGAATCACACATCCATAGAGTTAAAGAATTGTCGCACATGTTTTTGGATTCATCGTTCTTGATTCGGAATTGCGATGATCCGATGCTCAAGAGCTTCTCCTCTATGAACCCCCTTTATCACTGGCTTCAATGAGACGGCCCCTCACGCGTCGCTTTTGATGGCTCCTTATGTGAGGTTATGTGGACATCAGGGTTTAGAGGATGGACTTGAGCTCTATTTATAGAGAATGAAACATATCCCCTCATCAAAGATTAGGTTTATCTCGGCCCATGCTATCCAGCCCCATATTCGACTAAATTATGAAACTGTATATATCTTACCTTTATTAGACCAATTAATAATTACAAAAACAATTAATAAAGCCCACAATTGAATATATCCAAATTAGAATATATTCTAACATTCTCTCACTTGGGCGAAATTAATTGTAACTGTATTGTATATGCGCATCTTTATATTGGTCTATAGATAATTCCCAATAGTCAATCCGATCCCATAAAGTCTCAAGCACCGAACCATGCCAGTAACTGCATCAGAAGACACAGAGCTATCCATGATCACGAACACTCTTAACTTTACTGATATGGATTTTATATGGTAGTATGGCAAACGGATAACATCTCAAATAGAAGAGACACCTTATATGTTATCCTCCTTGTCAGTCACCATTCTCTCACTTTATGTGTCACTAAACCGGATGTGTCACGAGAGAACATCTTTACGGTTCCAACGAACCAACATATGTCTTACATTTATAGTTAACCACACTTCACGTGTAACAAGACATATGCTTTTGGCTAAAAGAAATGCCCCAGCCATCACTCAAGGTTTACACGATGCCTTGAGATTTTCAACTGATATATGTATTCAACTCCCCTTAATCATTAAAACTTTATTGCATGCAATTGAGTCGATACATATATAGATGTTACAAAATGTAACAAACACAGATGCAAACTTTATTAGAGCAAATACCAAATACAGCTCCCACTGAACAACATCATCTCATGATACTTACTCAGCCTATCAATTAACATGTCATATCAGCACCGCACGATGCTTTTATGTTTGCGACATGTCACCCAAATGTGTTTGGGCAAAGGCCTTAAGTTAGTGAGTTTGCAGCCTTATCATCTGTGTAATAAGCTCTACTGTAGTGTCACCCTTTCATCCGTTACCTTTATGGTAAAAAACTTGACCGCCAGATGTTTAGACCCCTTGCGACCCATGCTGTTGTTAATGAACAACACTGCAGAATTATAGTCACAATACAACTGTATGGGTCTATCCACAAAGTAAATACGGTCAACTCTTTAATGAAATTTCGGAGCCAAATAACCTGAATAGTAGCTGACAAGCATACTACAAACTTCGCTTTCTTGATCGAGGATTACATAGATTTCTATTTACGCTTTTCTGTAATACTGCCATTTTCTTTAGACATACAAATGTCTGCATTTGTCAACTTCACATCATCCTGACAACTAACAAAGCCTAAATCCGAATGCCTTACTAGCTGTAGGTCCTGAATATGTTTGTAAATTAGCATACAGTCTTTTGTCCTTTTTAAGTACCTCAAAACTTTCCTAGCAGTAATTCAAGAAAACTATTTTCAAACAAGATATCGTCTGTATAAGACACAAGGAAAATAAATTCCTCCCACTGATCTTGCAGTATATATACTAATTTACTTCATTCTTGACAGAACAGAATATAACAACAATACCATGAAACTTCAAGCAATAATTGTCTTAAAGTTTACTTAAACCCATAAACAGACTTTCAGTCTAGAATACCCATGAACATGATCAAACTTTATTCCATGGCATTTATATGGGATTCCTCTTTCTTTACGCACAAGTTTATCCAAATCATTTGCTGCAAAACCTTCGGGTTACATAAAAAGACTACCTTGAAGTATCCAATTAAAAAGAAGTTTAGATATCTGTATAATAAAGCTCCTTATAATAATGAACTATTAATACCTTATTCACTGTTGACACCTAAATTTTGATCAACATTTTTATTTTTATTTTTATTTTTATTTTTATTTTTATTTTTATTTTTGAAAATTCATAGAAAATCCATAAAAAGTTGAAAAATTGAAAAATCAATTTTGGTGACCTTAGCCAAGCTAAATGAACCATTTTGACCAAAAAAATAATTTTCATAATTTTCATTTTTTTAATATATTTTCGAAAAATACAAAAAAAAAAGAAAAAAAGAAAAAGAAAATCAAGAAAATCAAGAAAAATAATATTTGAGTTCACAAAAATATATAAAAATATTCGGTATTTTTATTTTATCCATTTTCCGACCTCATAAATAGTAAAATTCAGGTTTGATTTTAGGTGTTCTTTGATCATCATAAAATTGAATTTGGCAAAAATATTAGTAATGATTAAAAGGAAAAGGAGTGAAAACATCATCATTTAAAAGAAAAGGGGACTAATCATTTTGTCTTCGCTTTTGATTATTTTATAATTTTTTTTTTACTTTTTAGTATTTTATTTTATTATTATTTTATTATTTTATTATTTTATTTTTAGTATTTAAGGCACCTCCCCCCCATCATCCGTGGTCCCTTCTCCTCCTCCTCCTCCTCCTTCTTCTTCTTCTTCTTCTTCTTCCTCTTCTTCTTCTTCTTCTTCTTCTTCTTCTTCTTCCTCTCTCCTCTCCCTTTCCCGAACCATCTCACTGTTCCGGTCATAACTCCGTCGTCCAATATCAGATCGAGGCGAAATCACCTCCAATAGAAAGCTTATCGTCTTATCTTTCCAGGGATATATTATAAGGCTCATTTGGCCCAGCCATTCGTCCGATGGAGCCGTTTGAATGAGCAAAGGTCGCTGCTGACCCTGCAACGACCAGTTTCTGCCGCCGCCGTCGTCCTCCACGATCAGCCCTTCCGGCGACCTTTGCGCCTCCCTCTGACCATCACAGGTTAAGTTAAGATGTCCTTAACAATTTCCCGTTGGTTTCGTGAATTTTCGAGGTCTGGTTAAATTATGGTGATTTTTTGAAAAACAGTCGACGAAAATCGAGCGAATTGAGGTATTGTGGTCATATCTCACTCATTTGGACTCCTTTTAAGGTGAAATTTTCGGTGATGGCTTCCTAAGATGATAGGCTATGTTCTGGAATTTTAAGGTTGCTGAATATTTGCTGTGTATTTACTTTATGTCATAGCATTTCTATATTTCGCATAAAAGACCCAGAATCGGAAGGCCGAGCCTCCTGTTGGTGTCTAAATATTTGCTGTGTATTTACTTTATGTCATAACATTTCTATATTTCGCATAAAAGACCCAGAATCGGAAGGCCGAGCCTCCTGTTGGTGTCTAAATATTTGCTGCGTATTTACTTTATGTCATAGCATTTCTATATTTCGCATAAAAGACCCAGAATCGGAAGGCTAAGCCTCCTATTGGTGTCCAAGGTGTTTTATTTATTTATTTTCTGTAAATTATATTGTGCTACCCCAGAATCGGAAGGCCGAGCCTCCTGCTGGTGGTTTATATCCCCACACATTGTTGCACGAGCACCGACGGACTCCGACGTCGTAAAATTCACCGGATCCCATCTCCTTTGCTTATGTTTATGTTGTATAATGACTTAATATCTTCTTTATTTTTTGCATTGTGTTGCGTCCTATAAAAACAAAAACAAAAAAATGCTAGATTGGATGGTTGCAGATGAGCCACGTGCCGTGATCCGATGATTTTCAGAATAAAAAAAATATTTTTAACATTAAAAGAAATAAATTTCGAATTTTACAACAATTAAAATGATTCGATTGTCACCGAGACGCCACGTGGTGAGTTAGGGACCGTTCAGTTGGGACTTATTTTCAGGAAATTTATAATAAAAAAAATCAAATAAAAAAAAATTCAAAAAAAGTGAATACTAAGGAAAAATTCAAAAAAAAAATTTGAGAAAAATTGCAGAAAATTCAATCAACTTAGGTACCGAAAGGGCGTCAACTCTAACAGTTGACGTAACTAAGTCCCCGAACCCATTTATCTGGTTATCGTAGAATTGAATAGAAACTCCCGACTATTCAATAGGGTGGTCCAATCATACCCTCCAAAAAAAATGATTGGTGGCGACTCCATGGCATGCACACTTAGCACATGTCACTAGACCACACTGAAGGTCGACTACGCATACCTCCGTTGCGATTTGGGTAACGGGCCTTGGGAGAGGCCTGCGTCCGACCAGACTGGACGGCCCATTAGCCCTCGAGAGCCCACATGCAACCTCGAGAGGGTCGCGACAGACTGGCGACTCCGCTGGGGACTGGTTCTTAACCATTTAGTGGACTTGAGCCGATTAAAAAGTTGATTGTTTTATGCAGACGCTCTTCAAATTGAAGTATGTACTTTAATCCTTGAGGTGTTAAACGTTTTTGCAGATTGGAGAAATAAGGGGTGTAGTCCGTGATTTACATTATTTTATGCAGGTTGGCGTAGGAATGTATGTTGTGTGGGTGATTTGAAGCGCTGATTGATAAACTGTTATGCATGACTTGCATTGTGATGATCACGACACCTGAACACACACAACCGCGCCTAAAACCCCGGGCGCCCCTATAAGCAAACAATAGAAGGAATTGAAAATGGAACCTCCGTGAGGAAAAACACGGGGTAATCCATTTTTAATTTCGCTCACTTCGAACTATGGATTGGGTCCCAATGCAACGATAGTTGTGCAATGGAACCTACCCTTTCTAGAACTCGAGGTGGGAGCCTTTAAGCCTCAGGAACCCCACCATTTAGGTGTCAAAACTTCACAAGTTTACATGCGCATGATCGATGTGTTTGACATGTCTTACCCCCTTCAAAAGGTTTGTAAGTATCATTCCTTTCACCCCTTGAACTCAGTATAACTTTTTTCCATATGCTAACACGTCTTTCTACCTACCACAGGGCAGGTAGCTTTAATCACGGAACCAAGAATAACTCGTATTATAACTCGTCTCCGAGCCAGAATGGAGCAAGAGGAGTTGGGATCTCGCGTGAATAGTTTGGAAGGTCAGATGGCGTCAATGGCCACCATGCTAGCAGAAATGAAAGCCATGATGGTGGCTGCACAAGAAAGAAATCATGACCTCAGCCAGGATGCTCCGCCCGCACCCCCCAATGCTTCGAATGTGGCGCGAACTCGGGAAGAGAATGTGGCCGAGAATGTTAATCGAGTGTTAGCAGCTGATGCACTACCGAAGGCCGTGTCTGCAGTCATCGACCTAGAAAAAGACAAAAAAAAGAAACCCCCGGGCAAAATCGAAGAAGGCGCAAAGAGGCTAGCGAAGATAGAGGAATGCCTAAGCAGCCAAGGGTATGAGCTGGCTCGATTTGACAAGATATCACCATTTGCAAAAATTGAAGCGCCGTTAGACTATAAAGAACCCGATTTCGTCAGAAAATACAACGGGACGAGCTGCCCCCGAGCCCACTTAAAATATTACCTACGCAAAATGGCACTTTTTTCTGACTACGTTCCCTTGCTGATGAACACGTTTCAAGAGAGTCTGGCGGGTGCTGCTCTGGCTTGGTTCATCGAATTAGATTTGGAGGACTACGATGGATGGGAAGACCTAGCGGAGGACTTTTTACATCAATATAAGTTCAATACTGCTACAGCCCCTTCCAGAGAAGAATTGCTGAGGACCACTAAAGGGAGGAATGAGGCAATCCGTGCCTACGCTCAAAGATGGCGGGCCTTAGCAACACAAGTCAAACCGTCCATTCCAGAGGACGAGCTGGTCGACCTTTTCTTGAGAGCGTTGCCTTACGAGTATTTCGATAGGCTGAACACATCTGGTTGTCAAACATTTGTACACCTCATAAAAATCGCAGAAAGGCTGGAATGGGCGATGAGGGAAAGGAAAGCACCAGAAATCGCAACAAGACGCCAATATCCGGCCCGAAGGGAGAAGGAGGCTGAAGTTGATGTGGCCTTCGTACCAAACCCACCCAACCCTAAGCAGTTCTCCAATTCAAGTACGGTGCAAGGAAACTCGTCGATGTCGGTACAGAAACCATATGAACTAAGGAGGAAGTTGCCTCCCAAGCAGTTCACCCCCCTGCCAAGGCCGTTATCGAAATTACTTCCTATGTTACTAGAGGAGCACTTAGTGGCTAAGGAGCCTCCAAGGCCGAATCCGGTGAAATTTAACGGGTACGATGAAAGCCAGTCATGTGTCTATCACATGGGAGAGAAGGGCCATAACGTAGACAATTGCATTGTTTTGAAGCACAAGGTGCAAGCCCTTATCGATAATTGCATCCTTGAATTCGACAAAACAGAGCCGAACGTGCAAAATAATCCACTTCCTGATCACCAAACCGTGGGGGTGATCTTCGACAACAAGTTCGACCGGTTCTTCTCTGAGGATTCCAAATGGTCGAAGGACGAGGGGATAGAAACGACATCGGAGGAACTTGATTTGACCAGCTTGTCTTTGGGAGATTTTGTCAAATCACTCAACGGCGACGCTCCTACCATGGAGTAAAGAGATATCTGTCTCTCTTCGACGCATCTAAATCCACATTAGGTGCCTCAGGCTTTTTCTTACGTGTTGTATTGTAATATAAGTATACTAAAAAAAAAAAAAAAAAACCAAAAACCAAAAAAAATCATCAAAAATCAAAAATCAAAAAAAGGGACGTGTGGGAGCCACAAATCAGTCAATGACGAAAAAAAAAAAAAAAAACTGAGACCTGATTTCCCACATGTCTCCTGGTTTGCAAAGTTTTGGGATGCGAGGATGCCCAATGATATGAGGGCTAGCTCCCATCCTACCCTTTCAATTTTTCTTAAGACGTCTCCCAAGGAAGTTTATCATTACATGAACTTTCTCTATTTTATAACCGTCTTTGTGACATTTCAAGCATGCCATTCCAAGCATACATAGCAGTTGTTAAATAACTCAGGTTCCCGAGGAGGAGCTTCCCTCCTAAATGGGGAATAAAACGATGCGGAGCCATCCATTCCAGCGACGATCAAAAGCAGGGGAATCAGATGGCAGTGCTTCCAAATGACGAAACAAGGAGTACCCCTTTTCATAACATAAGTCTGACTGAATGTTTTCAAGAGCGTTCTAATGGCTCAATTTGTGAACAAAATCTTTGAGAAAACCTGAAAAAGTTTCTCATCACCTGAAAATCTCTGTGAAAAGAATGCTTGAAAAGAAAATCTCAAGTTTTATCAATACCTTCTTTGAATAGAATGAAAAGCATGAATTCATAGATGACCAGGATTGGCAAAACTCGTGGGAGCAAGTCTCTCCCTTTTCTCCGAGAAGCCCAGCCAGGGGCAAACTCTCATGATCCCCCCCTAAAAGTGCAACAGACCAGGGTCATCAAATCCAAATAGGACAAACAGCGAAACCGGCCTCACCGGGGCAGATTGCTCGAAAAGCACGAAAGGACGAAACTTCGGAGGGAGTACCTCTTTTCAGAAATTCCAAATGAAGTCAGATAAAAAACCCACGTCTATTTCTTCACATGCAGGTGTGTGGACTCCTTCAGATTGGATTAGAAATCTCCAACAAAAGCGGAAAGCGTTAAGGCATGACTGGGGCATGCGAATCAATTTTGCCCTGGGCAAAGAAAGACGTTTCTTCTCTGGCAAAATCCGTAGACGCAATGACAGAGTTATCTGCATCAGAAATAAACCCCAGGATACAAACCTAGAGGCGGTAACTTTGTATCGTTCCAATTTGATCTCCATAAATCCCATGCTTAACATGAGTTTTCCTCATTTAACAGGAAGTCGTTGGCGCCAAAAGCCACAAAAGAAAAGAACTCGCCAATGAGGAGGCGAATAAAATTATTAACCTTGGGAGTCAGCACTCCAAGGAAGGGTCTTTGATCAAGTGGAGGAACTATGAAGAGTGACGCTGAAATGCGCCCAAAAACACAAATGGATTTCCTCTGGGGCAAATCCTCGAGAATGATTCATCGCCAACCAAACGGAGGAATCGTGGCCACAATATAGAAGGCCAATTTCTGCAAGCCGCGCGTTTATGTTCAAATGAAAACACCAAGCAAGAACAAGGCGGTATCGTTCCAATTTGTCTTTAATTTTGGAACGCAAACTGACACTTATTGTTTGTTTTTGACAAGGGAGTCGCCTTGGAGATGAACAAGTTTTTACATCCCACGTACTACTTGTTAGGGTACATGACCGAGGGTAGGATGTGTCGTTTCGATTTTCAAAAAAAATTCGTGAATATACAATGATATGCTTCTCTTACATTTTCAGGGGTCTGCAGCCGCAACAGGTAGGTAAGTATCCCTTTCCCAGTTAGCTGGAGATAAAGAATGTTAAAATCCTTTCAGTCGTCATGAAAATTATCCAATGCATCGATGTTCATGATTTAAATCGGGAGGTTGCCCAAAGCATGAATAAAACATGC
Organism: Rhodomyrtus psidioides; assembly: GCA_021437785.1. Taxonomy (NCBI): domain Eukaryota; kingdom Viridiplantae; phylum Streptophyta; class Magnoliopsida; order Myrtales; family Myrtaceae; genus Rhodomyrtus; species Rhodomyrtus psidioides. The sequence goes on along the minus strand of JAILYB010000059.1, from coordinate 2,293,847 downwards.
ACGATACATCACAAAATCCCCTCAATGGATAAATTTTGGGAAAGAAGGGAGTAAATTTTTCCAAATATCATTATTTGTCAAATCATTCAAAAGGAAGTTTACTCAAAAGAGAGGCGAGTCTAATCCAAACATGTCCAACACACACTTGAGAGAGGAGTGGAGTGGACAGATAACAAAATCTGGGTCTACGATGGTAGGGACCATTTGCAGCGATTACATGGGTTGGGACGACAGAGGCATTCGTTTCATATCCCCAAACACTACAGGTGGCCGTTGATAAACCCCTTTGAACGGCGTTTTTCATTCTTAACCTTGTCAAGAACCACCCCACATCGGGGCAAAATGGAGGTGAGTCCAGCAGCATCAGGAGAAAATGGTTGGAAATTTTCTTGCTCGGACTAACATTAATCTTTGTGTGTTATGGTAATCCAAGTGCCATAGGATGATGAGAAGCATTCATTTCTCTATCCCACACACCGAATCCTTTGCATAGCCAAGTTGAGCCTGCAAAATCATTTCATAAACCTGTTGGTGATCATTGCACATTCCAAGACGGATGCAGCATCACTTCAGAAACGAAGGAGTTCAAGACTTAGGGTTTGCAAAAAATTCCTAAGTTAATGCTTAAACTTGTTAGACCTTTGATCATAGGTTTAACACGATCCCATGAAGAGGAGAAAAAAATGGGATTTCAAAAATGAATGAGAAAAATCCACGGCATTAAGAAAAAGCAAAGTGCCTGGTAAAAGCAAGGCCGATGCTCGTGCAAGTTGTTTGATTGATCCCCAATGAAGCCGGATGGGAAAAGAGGAAATCCTTTAATGAGCCAAAAGGGCTGCTCCCCAAATGCTGCCAAACACAGAACAAAGACATAGAGAGAGTCGGTCTCTGAATGCAACAAGAGACGCTCTCTAAAGAGCTGGTGCACACCTCAAAATCGATTGTGCACCTCAAAGACTAAAGATGCAAAAAGGAAATGACATGAGGCAAATCAGCAATGATCACCAATGTCAAACCCGTCACGAATTCTGGGCCAAAAACAAGCCTTTTTCGATCCCCAATCCTACCAATATTACAACCTTGAAACAGTCTTCTCTGACTAAGACACTTGGGTTAACATATTGCTTAACTCGAAGAAGTACGAGCAAGACTATTTCTTTCTCATTTTGCAGGGTTCTTGACTTGTAAACCCGGAGTAGATGGTGAAGACTTTCATTCAATGGCCCCGACTCAAAAGTGAGTCCCCCCCTTGAAAACCAATATCCAAGCCCAACATTACGGTCCCGTGGAAGACCTCCCGACCGATCAAAATGTATGCGCTGCGAATGAGCCTAAAACCAAGGCACATGTTAGTAGGGAATTGAATGCGTTCCCTATAAAAAACCACTATCGCAAAACAGGTGAGAAGACCTCCTTGTCGAGAAATATTCCAATTGGTGTTTTGAACAAACTCTTTTTGGAATTTTCAAACTGTTGGTCCAGATTTTCCGTGCAAGAGATTTGTGATCACATTTGCATGTTGCAAGAATGCTTTGGATAACCTCTAGCATCAAAATGCACATTTCACGATTAAAACTTAAGTCATACGGTTTTTGTCAAATGGACAGCCGTGGTCTTCCCAAAGATTACTAATGTTTTCTTGGTGAAGAAAAATCTTTCAGGCTCAAACTTCTGCAGGATACCTGGAGAACCCAGCTCCCAGAATGTCGCCTCAACAAACTCAAGTGAAGCTTTGTCAAAATAAAATTTTTCACTGCTTCAAAACTGAATTCCCGGCAAATTTCGGGATCTTTCAAAAGAAGGGGTGAGGTTAGACCCCATTTTCAAAAATCAAGCAGTCCTAGCATGACGTGGAGAACCCTCGTTCTAGGACCCCTTTTCAAAAATATCAAACAGTCTCACCGGACGTGGAGAATCCTCGTCATGAGACCCATTTTCAAAATCAAGCAGTCCTAGCATGACGTGGAGAACCCTCGTCCTAGGATCCCTTCTCAAAAATATCAAACAGTCCTAGCATGACGTGGAGAACCCTCGTCTCTGGACCCCTTTTCAAAATTTAGGCAGTCTCATCGGACGTGGAGAACCCTCGTCATGAGACCCCTTTTCAAAGCAAACAAAGGTAGATACCGCCTGAAGGGTCATCTTACGGTAGATACCGCCTGAAGGGTCAACTCAAGGTAGAAACCGCCTGAAGGGTCAACTCAGGGTAGAAACCGCCTGAAGGGTCAAACTCATGGTAGAAACCGCCTGAAGGGTCAACACAACGGTAGAAACCGTCTGAAGGGTCAACCCAATAGTAAAAATCACTTAAATGGCCAACTCAATGGTCCGATCCACCATACGGATCAAAATCCTTGGCAAATCCCAAATGGGACGCGTCTTCCTTAGATTCCTATCAGTTAGGAATCCCATTATGGTTTGACCTACCATACGGGTCAGAGCTTAACCTCTCTAGGATACTCTAGTAACGAGTTTCTAGAAATTCTCTTGAATCCATCAAACACCGCGAAAATCGCACAAACATCGAACAGGTAAGTGGCAGGTATGTCTCTCTATTATCTCACTCTCATGTCAAATGAATGTTTCCCCCCTTCAAGAAAGAGCATACATGGACAAGCATGAAGATTGGATGTCATGACTCCTTTTCCTTTAGTTTCCCGAGTCGAGTCGATCAGGACTCAGGTGTCACCTTATCTTTGAGAGAAACCTCTAACGAGATTCCTCTCAAAGAGGGGCAGCTGTTGACACCTAAATTTTGATCAACATTTTTATTTTTATTTTTATTTTTATTTTTATTTTTATTTTTGAAAATTCATAGAAAATCCATAAAAAGTTGAAAAATTGAAAAATCAATTTTGGTGACCTTAGCCAAGCTAAATGAACCATTTTGACCAAAAAAATAATTTTCATAATTTTCATTTTTTTAATATATTTTCGAAAAATACAAAAAAAAAAAAGAAAAAAAGAAAAAGAAAATCAAGAAAATCAAGAAAAATAATATTTGAGTTCACAAAAATATATAAAAATATTCGGTATTTTTATTTTATCCATTTTCCGACCTCATAAATAGTAAAATTCAGGTTTGATTTTAGGTGTTCTTTGATCATCATAAAATTGAATTTGGCAAAAATATTAGTAATGATTAAAAGGAAAAGGAGTGAAAACATCATCATTTAAAAGAAAAGGGGACTAATCATTTTGTCTTCGCTTTTGATTATTTTATAATTTTTTTTTTACTTTTTAGTATTTTATTTTATTATTTTATTATTATTTTATTATTTTATTATTTTATTTTTAGTATTTAAGGCACCTCCCCCCCATCATCCGTGGTCCCTTCTCCTCCTCCTCCTCCTCCTCCTTCTTCTTCTTCTTCTTCTTCTTCCTCTTCTTCTTCTTCTTCTTCTTCTTCTTCTTCCTCTCTCCTCTCCCTTTCCCGAACCATCTCACTGTTCCGGTCATAACTCCGTCGTCCAATATCAGATCGAGGCGAAATCACCTCCAATAGAAAGCTTATCGTCTTATCTTTCCAGGGATATATTATAAGGCTCATTTGGCCCAGCCATTCGTCCGATGGAGCCGTTTGAATGAGCAAAGGTCGCTGCTGACCCTGTAACGACCAGTTTCTGCCGCCGCCGTCGTCCTCCACGATCAGCCCTTCCGGCGACCTTTGCGCCTCCCTCTGACCATCACAGGTTAAGTTAAGATGTCCTTAACAATTTCCCGTTGGTTTCGTGAATTTTCGAGGTCTGGTTAAATTATGGTGATTTTTTGAAAAACAGTCGACGAAAATCGAGCGAATTGAGGTATTGTGGTCATATCTCACTCATTTGGACTCCTTTTAAGGTGAAATTTTCGGTGATGGCTTCCTAAGATGATAGGCTATGTTCTGGAATTTTAAGGTTGCTGAATATTTGCTGTGTATTTACTTTATGTCATAGCATTTCTATATTTCGCATAAAAGACCCAGAATCGGAAGGCCGAGCCTCCTGTTGGTGTCTAAATATTTGCTGTGTATTTACTTTATGTCATAACATTTCTATATTTCGCATAAAAGACCCAGAATCGGAAGGCCGAGCCTCCTGTTGGTGTCTAAATATTTGCTGCGTATTTACTTTATGTCATAGCATTTCTATATTTCGCATAAAAGACCCAGAATCGGAAGGCTAAGCCTCCTATTGGTGTCCAAGGTGTTTTATTTATTTATTTTCTGTAAATTATATTGTGCTACCCCAGAATCGGAAGGCCGAGCCTCCTGCTGGTGGTTTATATCCCCACACATTGTTGCACGAGCACCGACGGACTCCGACGTCGTAAAATTCACCGGATCCCATCTCCTTTGCTTATGTTTATGTTGTATAATGACTTAATATCTTCTTTATTTTTTGCATTGTGTTGCGTCCTATAAAAACAAAAACAAAAAAATGCTAGATTGGATGGTTGCAGATGAGCCACGTGCCGTGATCCGATGATTTTCAGAATAAAAAAAATATTTTTAACATTAAAAGAAATAAATTTCGAATTTTACAACAATTAAAATGATTCGATTGTCACCGAGACGCCACGTGGCGAGTTAGGGACCGTTCAGTTGGGACTTATTTTCAGGAAATTTATAATAAAAAAAATCAAATAAAAAAAAATTCAAAAAAAGTGAATACTAAGGAAAAATTCAAAAAAAAAATTTGAGAAAAATTGCAGAAAATTCAATCAACTTAGGTACCGAAAGGGCGTCAACTCTAACAGTTGACGTAACTAAGTCCCCGAACCCATTTCTCTGGTTATCGTAGAATTGAATAGAAACTCCCGACTATTCAATAGGGTGGTCCAATCATACCCTCCAAAAAAAAATGATTGGTGGCGACTCCATGGCATGCACACTTAGCACATGTCACTAGACCACACTGAAGGTCGACTACGCATACCTCCGTTGCGATTTGGGTAACGGGCCTTGGGAGAGGCCTGCGTCCGACCAGACTGGACGGCCCATTAGCCCTCGAGAGCCCACATGCAACCTCGAGAGGGTCGCGACTTTCACTCCGAAAAAACTATTTATGAGAGACTGAATAAAAATTATTTTAAGTCAATTCATTCTTTACGAGTGAAAAATTTGACTACTAATCTGTTTTAAACTTCTCAAATAAAACACTAATCAAAATATAATTGGATATAATAAGGTAGACAAAAACTTTCATCTGAAATCCCTTTAAGTTTTACAAACTCAATTGCAGCAGTTAGACTTGTGACATTGAGGCATGCTAATAAGCTTTTAAACACTGTATGTTTTAAAGTCTGCATCTCATTTACCATGCACTCAACCACGGTTCTAATTATGAACAAGAAATAGCGATTGTATGAATTACTAAATCAATCACATAGTTAATTTTGTAGTCATGTTCTTCTGGATAGACTATACAATGTGACTTGGTACAACTGATCGTCTCTGCCTGATAGATCTTTTAGGTAGAGCTACTTTAACCTTTATTATGCGCTTGTAGGGTTTGATAAACTTCATCAGGCATTGTCTTAATAACAAGAACCTAAACCCCCAACAGAATCGGGCTTTTTTTCAAAATAATATTAAAAAAATAAATATTTACGAAATTAATATATAAAAAATTTTATTTACTGTTTTAGGTCTCCCTTGGCAATTCAATTGCCGAGGGAGACCTAGGGGCCCGCCCGTGGGCCCCTCTCCCTCTATTACTAGGGAGAGGGGGGCTGCAGGCCCCCCCACGTGGGGGGCCTGAACCCTCCCCCTCCCTCGGCAATTGAATTGCCGAGGGAGGGGAAAATCATTTTTTATTATTTTTTAATAATATAAAAATAAAATATATTATAATATTATATTAAAAAATAAATTAATTAAAATTTTGAGTCTTACATTTTTAATTTGTTTGCTTTGTTCGCAGTTGGACTGTCGAGAAAAGCATTTTAATTTACGTAAATATTTTTTCGACGCCGCCTCGTCGCTTCAAGGTCTCGACGAAAAAAAAATATTTACGTGTATCTACTTGACGGAAAACGAGTGAGGCGGCGGCGTTTGCTCGCAAGATCGCAGACAGATCATATTTAAGTAAAAGACGCGAGCAAATACGTAAAAGTCGACGGGGTTTGCTCAAGGGGCCGCGGAGCGATCATATTTACGTAAAAAAAAATATTTAAGCGTCTCGACTCGGAGAAAAGCGGGCGCACAAGCGAGGCGACGATATTTACTCACGGGACCGCGAAGCGATCATATTTACGTATTTCGACCCCGAGAAAAGCGAGAGGACGACGTTGATGCTCGCTCCAGGGTCACGGAGCGATCATACCTCGCTCTGAGAAAAGCGAGATGAGTAAATATTTTTTTACGTAAATATGATCGATCCGCAGTCCCGCAAGCAAACGCTGTTGCCTAGCTCGTTTTTCTTGAAGTCGAGATGCGTAAATAATTTTTTTTTACGACGGAACCACGAATTGACGTCGAAAAAATATTTACGTAAATTAAAAAAATTATAATACTTTGCTCGACAGTCCAACTGCGAGCAAAGCAAATAAATTAAAAGTGAAAAATCCAAAATTTTAAATAATTTATTTTTTAATATAATATTATAATATATTTTATTTTTATATTATTAAAAAAATAATTTTCCCCTCCCTCGGCAATTGAATTGCCGAGGGAGGGGGGAGGGTTCAGGCCCCCCACGTGGTGGCCCCCCCTCTCCCTAGCAATGAAGGAGAGGGGCCCATGGGCGGGCCCCTAGGTCTCCCTCGGCAATTCAATTGCCGAGAGAGACCTAAAACGGTAAATAAAATTTTTTATATATTAATTTTGTAAATATTAATTTTTTTAATATTATTTTGGACAAAAGCTCAACAAAATCAAACCATAACTTAGAATGCTCCATGATCATCTGTATAGGTAAAAATAACGATACAGTGGTCCTTACCACACCATTACCTTTAATAGTCTGTTAGCAACTACCCTTATTCGGCTATATCAAGCTCTAGCAATTTAGCTATCTGTAATTCCACAATTCTTGTTCATCTTTTGGATGATAAATCAATACCAATTTAGATGAACTAGGTAATGAACGAAATAAAACTGAGTGGTTCTGGAATCCAACTTATCTAATGTTGGATTATGTAACTTTATTTCTGCATGAACACCTCAAACCTTAATATGGTTCAAACTAGATTAACGTCCAGTTCATAACTCAAAAGAAGTCAATGAAATATTTTGATAGAAACATAATGGGTTATTTTCAAAGTTTTACCCCACAGAAAAAAAAATATAAATTGATTTTACAGTTCATACTCTTCATCATATATGTATGGTGTGATTTTTCCTTTCGGCCACACCTTTCTATTGAGGACTATCGGGCACAAGACCACAACCCAGAATCCTCTTACGATTTGGTAAATGGTTTTTTAAGCTATCCAGTATTGCCATGTCAACCATGATACTCACCACCTTAGTCAAAACTGACAACCCTTTTTTTTTTTAAATAAATTTATCGACTATAGTAAAAAATATGTTGAACTTGTTGTCGCGACCCGTCCGAAAGCGGACGCGGCTAATGGATTACCGATCGCGGGTCTTGGATCAGCGCGAGCCCTCCTAGGCCCATACCAAATCGCGGCGGGAGTATTTTTCAGGAGGATTCGACGATAAGAGTCGATCGCTTTCGACCTTAGTGTGGTCGTGGTGGCATGTGCAACTTGTGCATGCATTTGGAGTCGCCACCGGTCTTTCTTGGAGGGTAGACCGGAAACCTTACTGATCGATTGGGAGAGATCGATCAGTTCTACAGAACCAGAGATTTTGGGTTCGGGGACTTGGTTACGCTGGTGTCGTTACCAACGCCCTTTCGGTACCTAACGCGAGTGATTTTCCTAACTAGGATTTCATGCAGGCGCAATTTTGGGTGAGGTAAGTCTGACTTTGCACATTAACCAGTTTAACATGCTCACGTAATCATAATAAATAAATAGATGTCAATCACATAAACATCTATCCTACGTGGTGATCATGGAATTATGATTTAATGGGTCTCGAGCCAATGAGACCACATTTAATCATTTTAATATTTTAATAATGGAGAGCCGCTCTTCGCTTCTTCCTGGTTTCTTGAACTCTTCAAGAATCGGGCCCCAAAGAGCTCGCCGACTTAAAAGGCTCATCCACGTAATCCTCGTAGCATTTACATCAACAATTGACTATGCTAAAAATAAAGATTACATGAAAAATAAAAGGAGTACGCAGCCTCCATTTAATAATTACAACCCCAAATATATAAATAATCACCATACATTCATACATACATCAATCACATTGATTAGGGATTTTTCCATGATCACCACCCTTCCACGTAAGTAATAAATTCACAATTTAAAACTTAGGAAGGCACAATAAAAATTCTACGTTGAATAATATTCAGAATTTTTACGTAAAATAAGATAGCCATAAATTTTCGATTCAAAATTGATTTAGTCTCAATTTTTGCTACGTTGATTAATTTATCATATAAAATAATCAACCTCCATTAGCCATGTAAGACGAACAATTCGTTAATACATATTGGCCATAGTATTGCAAAAATTGCAAAAAATCAATTAAATGCACGAAAACACCTAAGGATCGGCTCTGATACCACTGTTGGGATCCACGTAACACGTAGCGGAAATAAATAACAACCCATACATGTATCTCCAGAGGCGTACTTCGTGCATTTCAATCGAAAAAAATCACAAAGCCTCAAAGGGAGTAAATAGATTACCTCTCGTAGCGTGCTTGAACGGAGGTGTCGGTTCGATGTTCTTCGATCTCACCCTCCACAAGTGTTAGGCATCTAGTTCAAACGCACCACCAATTGACGAACGGGGAGACGACTAATAACTCCACAACAATTGTGCTAGCAATATGCGGAATCAATATTCCGAACTTAGTATATTTTGCTCACTCAAGATTATGAGAATATAGAGAGTGTTTGTGTTCTTCTCTCTAAGCTCTCAAAAATTTGCACACTCTACAAAATGTCTCCCCCCTCAACCTCAAAACTCTTGCCATCCTTTTATAGCCAAAAATACCTTCCAATAAATTGTATTTAAAAATAGCACTAACAATTATAAATTCTATCTAAAAATAGCACTCACAAATAAATGACATTTAAAAATAGCACTAACAATAGCACTCACAATTTATATACAAAAATGCTATTTAAAAATAGCACTAACAATAGCACTCACAATTTATAATACAAAAATGCTATTTAAAAATAGCACTAACAATTATAAATTCTATCTAATAATAGCACTCACAATTTATGATAAATAAATGCCATTTAAAAATAGCACTAACAATAGCACTCACAATTTATGATAAATAAATGTCATTTAAAAATAGCACTAACAATAGCACTCACAATTTATAATACAAAAATGCTATTTAAAAATAGCACTAGCAATAGCACTCACAATACAAAAATGCTAAAAAAAGGCACTAACAAATGTGTTAAAAATAATAACCATTATTATTATTACAAGAGTTAAAGAGGTTACCAAACAGTACAAATATGCATAACGTATAAATACATATGACATATAAATACGTAGAGCATACATATACATCCGTGAAACCGGGGACTAATTGAAAGAAAAATGTGCAATTAAGCCCTTTTGGTAAAAATTGATTAAATTGGAGGGCAAATTGACCTAATTGCACTTTAAGACTTTAGAATCCAATGTCATAGCTTATAAAAAGTGAGAATTGAAAACTAAAAGACTCGAAAATGATTTTTTTTAGGCTCGGTTCGGGTTTATGTTTGTGAAGGAACATATTGACCCGAGCCGAATTTTTGAGATTTAAAGTGACACACTTGAAGAGGAAATTAAAACAAAATTATCGAATATTTTTGGGTATTTTTCTGACCACGAATGGTATTTTTTCTGATTTTTTGGGTATTTTTATAATTAAATAAACTCGAAAAATATTAAAAATACCGAAAACTATTTTTTGTTCAAAATTGGTTCCTAAGGTTAAACCAAGGCTTCCAAAGTTGATTTTGTGATTTTATGACCTTTTTTGATATTTTTAATTAATTTTAAAGAATAAAAATCACAATAATAAATGGTAAAAAAATCACGTGTCAACACTTGTGTCGCGACCCGTCCGAAAGCGGACGCGGCTAATGGACTACCGATCGCGGGCCTCGTAGGCTTTGGATCGGCGCGGGCCCTCCCAGGCTCATACCAAATCGCGGCTGGAGTTTTCTTTTAATGAGCTCGACGATAGGAGTCGATCGCTTTCGACCTTCAGTGTGGTCGTTGTGGCGTGTGCAATGTGTGCATGCTTTTGGAGTCGCCACCGGTCTTTCTTAGAGGGTAGACCGGAAACCTTACTGATCGATTGGGAGAGATCGATTAGTTCTGCGGAACCAGAGATTTTGGGTCCGGGGACTTGGTTACGTCGGTGTCATTACCAACGCCCTTTCGGTACCTAACGCGAGTGATTTTCCTATTTAAGATTTCATGCATGGGCAATTTTAAATGAGGTTGGCTTGATTCAAGGTTTCATGCAGATTGGAAGACTGTTCCTATCAATCACAATCAATTTAAATGAAAGTGCAATCAGGTACATAAATAAAACACATCAATACACATTGATTCAAATCAATGGCTTCCTAGTATAGCCATCAGGGTTTAAGAAATGTGGGATTTCGGACCGGGGTAAAATGGGAAGACTTGGAGGCGATTAGCCCGAAGGGCAAAATCGTCAACTTTTGGAAGATTGGGATACCGAATTACCCAAAATACCCCATGGCCAGTTGATCGTGGTCATTTCCCATTTTTGAGAAATTTTTTTATTTATATTTTTTTATTGTTTTTTTTTTATTTTTGAATTCTGAAAATGACGATCCGGGTTGGGCCTCTAAGCCCGACCCTGCTAAAGCCACGGGTTTGGAAAGGATGGGAAGCATAAATAAGATCTAAAAAGAACCTGTTCTCATATATTTTTTAAACTATAAGAGGGGGGGGCCTAATTGGAAGCCCAAATGTGATCAGAAATTAGACAAGCCCACACGCCAACCCAAAACCCAATTGACCTAATCTGCAGAAATAGCCCAACGTGTACAACCCAGGTGACACGGCCCGCGTTTTTTTTATATTCTTCTCAACTCTTTATTTATTTCTTTTTTTGTTTCTTTCGTTTGTTATTTATTTTTTTATTCATTCTTTTCATCACTTCATCTTCTTCCTTGGGTCTTCAGAATGCAATAACAATCCTGTAATTTAACCTATGAAAGAACGAGCGAGAAAGCACCTTACCATGGTTCCGCGCACGTCAACTTCACCGGACCTCTGCCGTCGTATCGCCATCAAGAACTACCCCCACACGGCCACTGGTTCTGACCGCCTCGCCGCCCATTGCTCACGCATGCCGTCATACCACTGGATTTGTTCATGCGTCGCCGCTATCGGATCAACTCACACCACCTCCGGTTCGGGTTGGCTCGGCGGACTGTGCTCGCACGCCACCACTTCTTGGACAAATCTGGTGCTGCTGGGACAACTTCAAGTCCATATCTCGACGTCGCAGACGGATGGACCTCCAGGCTCGAATGATGGCGGGACAGCGACGAGCCGACGAGCTGACAGCGGTTGGGAGCCGGGACCAACGCTTGCTCGTTCAATCCATCGGTGGGGGGGAGTCGACGCCATTGCTATTAGAGTTGGTGAAGGAATTTGAGGTGAGGAAGCAAGCTTCCATGGTCACTGTCGCAGCGTCACCTTATCCTCTGAAAAACTAAACTGGAACTTATTCACGTGATCCTCCCCTCTCACCGTCTTCCCGAATGCAGATACCAAAGAGATGGTGGTGGAGATGGCTATGGATTGGCGACTGAGAACGCGACGGGACAGGTCGCAGCGGTGGTGAGCTCGACGGAAACAGGTTAGGCTCGGCGGTGCAGGTGGCATGGAAGGCCGAATGGGAGCTCGATGATGAGCCTTGCGTCTAGGCGATCCCGAGCGAGTTTGACAGGTAAACGAACTCCCTCGTGACGTCGTCGAGCTCGAAGGATGCGCTCGAAGGATGGTTCGCCGGTTTCGCTTCTCCTCCGGACGTAACGACGGGGCTTGGAATCGTCGGCCGAACTCTCAGGCTATGGCCATGCAGCGGCGCAAAAATAGACTGTCCAAAAGATCCGCTGAAGGTTCTTTTTCTTTTTTTTCTAAAAAAAAAATCCCCCGATCCTCATTTTGGGGTAATGGTCGTACGAAGGTCCCAGGGGAAAAGACGAGGAGGAGAGACTCTGGTCAAAAAAGAAAGGCTCCAAAGAGTATTGCCATCACTGGGTGCCCGACAGTTGGGCAGAGACGGAAGAATTAAGAATCCCAATGAGAAGCCATTAGCAATTGCCGAAGAAACAATGATTGTATCCAGAAAAGAGGTAATGATGAAAGCTGAAGTGAAACGGCCAAAAGAAGATTCCAAACCACCTCCGAAAAACAATGTCACTGTTGCCAAGAATAACCAGAAAGAAGCTGTTCAGAATGTGAGCGAGTCTGCTGCCATATTGGAGCTTAAGGACTTGAAGTCCAAAGAGGATGCTGAGGACTTTGTTATCGTGAAACCGGAGCAGGAGGCTCCGAAAGTCTCTTTAATTAATTTTTTTTTTATAAATTTTCTATAAATTTTCGAAGAATAAAGGTTAATCAAAATTTAGGTGTCAACAACTTGTCACGAAAATTAAACTTTTCTTTAACCAAGTACGAAAACATGTAGAGAAAAATTATCAATTAAATGTGATAAAAAATCTACACAATATTACCATATAGGATCCACTTATACCAATATAAATGACCTTCAATAGGTCATAACTATCGACTACAATTTCATCCTTTTTCTTAGTTATCTTACCTCTGCTTCAATCTACGCATATATCTAGGTCACTTTTAAGAGTTAGTAGAATGCTTGCCTTTATCAGTATTTTCACTCTTTCTTTACTTATGTGACCAAGAAATTTATTCCTTAACGCGCATGATTGTTCCTTAGGTAGAGATCTTTTGCAAATAACTTTTCAACTGTATAAACGACGTATAATTCATTATGAGATAAACATAATCTGTACAATCCATTGGACATAGAGTAGTACCCAAATTTATTAAAAGAAATAGTAATTATTTTATTTGAAATCTAAAAAAAAAAAGTAACTACACATGTCCATACTTGATACGGAAAATAAATCCCTTCTTTAAGGAGAGTACATAAAATATGTTTCTTAATGTCACATTAAAACCAGAATCCGGAATGACATTCCCATCAATTCAACGTCAGCTTTATAGTTGTTTCCATTATGAGCTTGATTCAACCTGATTTGGTGCCTTTCAGTTTATGAATTCCCATATGGTAAACGCAACATAATATGTCGTACCGCTATCTAGCCATCACAAACCAGATGAGGCCTTAGATAGAATGAATTCACAAACCAATACAAAAGAATCATTACTTTATGCTCATGTTTAGATAACCAAATCTTTGTATTAACTGTAGCCTTTCTTTATGTGACCGTTCTTCTTATAAAAGAAGTAGCAATCACCATCCTTCTCAAATGATGCTTTTCATGGATCTAAATCATCAGAATGACCGGTGGTTTACTATAACACTTTATGAGTATGATTTCAGAACCGCTTAAAATGCAATTCCACCAACTTTAAGACGTAATATTTAATCTTAATAGAACCATTACACCTGATGTTGAGGAGTCATTGCAGATATTTACCACTCTTAGTAATAGACGAGATATAATTTCAAAGCCTTCAAGGCTTCATTTATTTACTTAGTAGTGCAGTTAACTGGCAGAAAACACTTTTCAAGTGTTCTTTAATGGATTACTTTATATTAAGCAAGCTAATCCAATTACTCTTTACCTAATAAGCACATAATGATTTTAAAAGTTCTCACTAATGAAAGTGAGATTTACGGGGCATTTCTTGACAAGAGCAATACAAATATTTGCCAGTCCTTGTAAACAGATAATCATCATTCAGTTCTTAATGAATCTTAATTCTCAATGTTAACAGAGTTGTCGTTCACAGAAACGATGACTAAAAACAATCAATGTTTTTAATTAGCTTAATGTGAAATTTTACCTTGAGAGATACATGCATCATCATATAATCACCTTTGGGCAGAAAATATGACATGCAGTTGTATACTCCCTACATTACAGCGACCCTGAGAATTTATTTCAATCTTTGTTAATCACCACCTTTGGGTGTATGACAGCACTTAGACCAATCAATCCTTAACCATATGATGTACATGTAACCCTCCATGCACTAATACGCAACTACCTCCTTTGGGAGTATAACTACACATTAAAACAGGAGACATCCCAATACATTGTAAACTGTTTTTTATTAAACTCAACTAAGTGTGCCACTTTGGCGGCCACAACACAATTGAATTTAGCTGAGATTGGGATATAAACTTGATACTTCACATTTACCGTATGCATGTAATTTCAAAAATTAGGGGCAATCATCCTCGAAATTACACACCTTGCTAATTTCCATTGATACTTCTAACAATACATGCTCTACATATCTATGTGGTACTTACATATTAGCTTGCACCTGTATTTCATAAAATCATAGAGAAATACCTGGTAGAGCATGAGTGTAACGCCCCGCGTCCCTTGGAGCTCATTACATCCGCCTCAGGCCAATCATTACCCAGGAACCTCACACGGCTTAGCATGATATGAAGTGCACAAACGAAAGTGAGAATCTCCGTACAAAGAAAATAAAAAGAGAATGGGAGTTTTGGAGGAAAACGAAAGCACACCCATTTATATATTGCATAACATCCAGTACAAAACAGCGGAAGGAAAAAGACAAAAACGTAAAGCCGCACACCTGGGTAGAAAAGGAACTAAGGCCTAGGATTCAAAGGCTACTACTAAACATTTCCTAAAGCCTAACACCAAAATTGTTCATTGATCGCCTAACCCCCTTCATTCAGACTTGTCTTCAGAACAGCTGGAATCATCTCTTCCGTCGTCCCCCTCAGCCTCTGGGTCGTAGTCCGAAAAAGTCTCTGATGGGACATCCTCTGAAGATTCTTCGGTGTCTTCCCTGGTTTCCTCTTCTTCTTCAGTGGCCTCGATCGCATCAGCAGATAACTCCATATAATTCATGTACTCCTAGAAAGGGTTCTTGAGTCTCTCATCGATGCCGGATTTTCCACTTCGACCTCTGAACGAGAGGGGTGACACCAGCTGGGTACAACTCACAGGGGCACGTCTTCAGGCATCAAATGACCTAACAGGTCACTATTCCCCAAGCGGCGGAACCATGCTTCAAAACGGTGCAGTTGAAGCTCCGTCTTCCCTTCGTCTACCCACACTGTCGTACCTTTCCTAATATATACTATAGACTTACTCTCTGGAAATTCTTCAAAAGAGACGATCGACTCCTTCGAATCGCCTAGTCTTACTAGCCACATGATCACGATTTCGGGTCTACAAAGTTTGTCCCACTAAGGGGTGAGATCGACATCTCAAAAAGTGAAACCTAACCCTATACCTCAATGCAAGTCCTACCGGATCACACACAAATGCCATTCAGAATGCAGAGTAACAAGCAATGCAATGGCACCAGGCATCTCATAAGATAACATCAATTATGGACATGACATTCAACACAAACAATCATGCTCAATCACAGGGTCTCATACCCAAGCACAAATATTCAAGTACGCCACAACCACCTCTTCCTCAACCATCCACATACTCCACTGGCAACTCCTGCCACCTGACACCGCCGGGGTCTCACTAGACCAAATGGTGTCTCACTCCAGGCTTACAGCCACTCCATGCCGCCGGGGTCTCACTAGACCAAATGGCATTCACATTTTTATTTTTATTTCACCACCCTCCGATACCGCTGGGGTCTCACTAGACCAAATGGTATCCTCACGCCTTTCTCATCATCACAATGCCATCCAGACACACATGCAATTCATTTCATAAAAATTCATCATTCAATCACATCATTCAATCATCCAGTGTGTCCAGGCATTCAGAGAAAGGATTAGGAAACACTTGCCTGATTGAATAACAAAAAACAATACCAAGAAATTCTCCCAAAGCCACGAGTACCGCATTCCCACAAACGCGTCGTCCACCTAACAAGATTAACCAATCTTGAATCATAAACCATGAAATATTCACTTCAATTAATGTAATCTTTCCCTAGCCATACCGTTGGCAATTCAAGACACCCTTTTCTCATAACCATTGGACATCGCAACTCTCACTCCGAACCCTTAATATGTTCGGTTTACCTAGCCATACACATGGCAATATACAATTTAGCGTTTCGTGAACCAATTTCACCACAAATCACCTTTAAACTTCAATCTGTTAGACAAATACGTACAATATGTATATTAATCTATACAATGACAGAACCAAATCATAAGCAATGAAATGAAAGATAGGTTTATAACAGACATGTCATGGGCTATGTCATTCACCATAAGTCTCACCAATCTTCTTCTTTGAAGATCTGCAATCCACAAAGTTGTGATTTATCTTGTCACAGTTGAAGCATGTACCTTGATATCTGTTCTTGACCACTTTAACTTATAATCATTTAAACTTCGAATCGCAATAATAAATGTGATCAAGCTTCCTCAAATATGAAAATACTAATTTGAGCCTTCAGAAGCAGTATTGAAAATTCATCAGATGCAAAAATTCGTTAGATGCAAAAAATTCGTCAGATGCAACTGCATTTGAACCCGTCAGATGCAACTCAGATGCACCCGTCAGATGCAGTTCAGATGCACCCGTCAGATGCAGTCCTTCTGGACCGTCAGAAGCAGTCCTTCAGGACCCGTCAGAAGCAGTCCTTCTGGACCCGTCAGATGGAGTTCCTTCTGGACTGGTCAGATGGAGTTCCTTCTGGCCCTCCTTCTGAGTCTCCTTCTGAGCCTTCCTTCTGAGCCTCCTTCTGACCTTCCTTCTGATCCTTCCTTTTGAGCTTCCTTCTGACCTTCCTTCTGACCTTCTTTCTGAGGCTCTTTCTGACCCTTCCTTCTGAGCAACAAAATCCGAACGGAAATCTAACAATATAATTAAATTGAATTTAGATGGAATACCGAAGCCTGTGTTCGACACAGTTTCCTTAAAACAGATTCGTCCCCTCCAGTACGTGCTTTGAGGTTTCGTGGACGTCTGTCTCCCAGGATACAACGGTTGAACAGCGATAGATGCTAGCACATCACTCCAACGCTTTCGGCGAACTTGAACAACACGAGAACACTATCAAAAACAATGCAAATGCATAGAATCGGAAAAGAATGAGAAAAGTTTTTCTTTTGAGACTGTAGTGTTTTCCTATCTCACTTCCTCTATCTCAAAACAGAATGGAAAACCACCTATTTATAGGCTAAGTGGGGCATTGCGGAAATAAATGATAACGGTCAAATTAATTCTGCCGTTATGTAATTAATTCTGTAACCACAGAATTATAGCAGCCGTTACTTAGTTAATACCATTTACACACCGGTAATTAACGTAAGTACGATTAACGGCTTGAGTTGGAAAAAATTAAAACATAAGGCAAAAATAGGCTTGTTGCGAGGCTCACTTTTCTGTCCGGCATTCGCGTACGCAGGTTGTGTGCTCGCGCCCAAGTTCAACTTGTCGGGCCTCCGTCGGGGTCCGGGATTCGCATCCCCCTGCGCGTGCGCGCGAGGCATAGTGCTTGTGCTATGATAGTTACCACTTAAAGAGAGTGTATCCATATATAAAGCACTTCAAGGCCTTCTTCCTTTCCTATGTGGGACTAGTGCTTTGTCACTTCCCACTTCCAACTCAAGAATGTTCGTTGAAAAATAATTTCTTATTCACTCACCATCAAAATACCTCATATTTCCAACAATCCCCCACATGAATGAAAATTATTTTGGTTTTGACTCTGTGATAGTGTTCAACAAATGAAACATGCATAGGATATGTAGGTGTCACCCTTTGAACCTTCCCTTGTGAAAGCATATTTAATTTACCAGCTGTCCAGTAAACATGATGTCCTTGAACTGTCCTACTTTCTTAGTAAATGACACATACACTTCACACAGGAATCATCAACGTTTGTTTAGTTCTCATGAGTATGTTCGTTTTGGCCATGAACATTGTCCTGGTTCTGCGAGAGTTTCTAGAGAATTCAGCCCTCAATAATTCTCCTTTGAAGCGGCCTCACTTCTCTCTCACATAGGTGATTACTCAATCTTGAGTAATTGATTTACTCAACTTAAGAATCATTAAAGCAATAGTTGCTATCCTTTTCCTGATAAACCCCCACAATAATTTGTTTACTCCACATACTTGGGGGATATCAAATCACTGTTTCTTTAATAGGAATGGTTTGAGGGATAGACCCCCACAGTGATATCTTAAGTTCGTATACTTAGGTTGTCCCTTTTGAACCTAGATCTTGGGATCTCCAGTCAGCTAGGTTGGGTTTTCCGTTATACAAACTTTTCTGTAATGGGCTGTAGTCTCATTCCTATTATTGATTTTCCAACTAACTCTCTGTTTAACCCTTTTGGTTAGCAGATCTGCAATATTATCCTTTAACTTTACGTAGTCAATAGAGATAGTTCCAGTTGAGAGTAGTTATCTAATGGTATTATGTCTATGACATATATGTCTAGACTTACCATTATACATAAAACTCTGTGCTCTTACAATCGTAGATTGGCAATCGCAATGTATACAGATTGGTGGCACAGGTTTTTGCCATTTTTGGAATATCCTCTATGAAATGGCATAGCCATTTAGCCTCTTCTCCACATATGTCCAAAGCTATAACTTTAGATTCCATTGTGGATTTGATTATAACAGTTTGTTTTCAGGATTTCCAAAAATATGGCTGCATCTACTAATGTGAATTCATATCTACTAGTAGATTTTGGAATAGCCACTTTTGCAAGGCACCCCCACACTCGTAAGCATTTATAGGATGCTCTCCTACCTTTCCATAGCTCATAAGGGGAATAACCATTTTTGCAAGGCACCCCCACAATCGTGAGCATTTGTAGGATGGTTTCCTACCTTTCCATAGCTCATAAGGGGTTTTATCCTCTTTATTTCGAGGTATTGCATTATTCCCACCTTAGGAAGGAAATAATGCTTCACAAGGTCAACAAATAACTAGTTATTGCCCTAATTCATGAAATCGTCAATTACATAAGTTGGGTTACCATCACTGTTGATTTTCTTCAACTGGCTAAGTCTCATTTCCCTCGAGGAATAGTCAAAGGATCGGCCGAATCCATTTCTGAATTCATATTATCAATAGACATAATTCCATTTTCAAGCAATTGCTTTATCACACTCCTCGAGCGAGCATGTCTCTTTCTACCATTGAAAGTTTTACTTTTTGCAATGGCTATTGCCACTTGGCAATCACAATGCATAGACATGTAAAGTACCAATTTCATTTCCTTGAGTAAACCTCAAGTTATCAAGATAAAATATTTCATTCTTCTTCTCCTACTAAAGTGTAGGAGGATAAACGTTATATTTCTACAAAAATGCTTGGTAGCATCTAGGTTTATCATATATTATTTTTCCGTTAGCCACAATATTGGCTCGAGAAATGACCGCAACATTTTCCAGAATCATCTGCTTTAACCAAATTGACTTTTGGTTTAGCATGATTGTCATTTCCTCCAAGATATTTTGTTTGGTTGAGTTCCAAACTACAACATCCCACCAAGTATGAACATGATCAAATAGTGGATCTTGTCTCATTCGAATCTAATTTCGAATTATACACAGAATTCACCAATTTGGTGTTTCTCATTGCTTCTTATAGAGAACAAATTTCTCTTAAGACTTCATCTTTGCTTTTAAGCAAATATACATAGCATTTTTTATGCTATCATCGATAAAGGTAATAAAATATTTATTACCGCCTCTTGTTTGTATGAATTACAAATTTACATACATCACAATGAATCAATTCAAGAGGATCTGAGTTTCTTTTACACGCAGAGCCTCTATTGGTTCATCTATTTTGTACATAGAGCCTCTATTGGCTCTTTCCTTTCGCGTGCAGAGCCTCTATTGAACCTTTTGTGTTCAAGGTTTCTATTAAACTTTTCGCGTTCAGAGTCTCTGTTAAGCGCTATTTTTGTTCAAGGCGCCGCACATGTTTCAAGCAATCTCTTCCGCATAGGATGGGAAGAATCGCTTTTCGAAACTCAGCTTCAGATGCCTCCCATGTCTTGATATGGTTGGCCTTATCGTTGCTCTTGGTGCATCACCATAGCAACGCATTTTCCAAATACAAGGGTATGGTGTTCACACGAACCTTGTCATCCCGAGCTCCTTGGGTTTATAATTATCGATTCTTCGCCCATAGGAAGATATCCACAATCTTGGAATTCCTCAAGTCTTTAAATTTCTCGGGCCGAAGAACATTCAATCTAAGTGATATGGGGATTGCCCCGTTCACATGCCCAGAGTCCATCATAGCCATTTTGGCCTTTAGCTCAAACGATCCAGTATGTAACTTGGTCCAAGGATTTACTCAAGTACATTTTTTTTCAGCCTGAATCTCATGGAAGATCACTTGAATTTCTTGCACCTGACTGATCACAGTCTTATAGTCCACCATCATATAATCAAGGAATCATCCGACAACAAATTTCTTTGCTTCGGCATCTTTTGTTTTATATTTCCGGTCAAGGATTCTCATAATTCCTTTGACGTCCTTATTGCACATTGTACAAGAAGTCATATAAGCCATTCATGACATAATTCCTACATAGGAAGTCAGAATGCTTTCAAAGCCTCAACCTCGTTGAAGACGTGCTTATCCGTTTCTCCATTGGATATCTTAGGAGGTTCCTCAGTCAAGAATCTCGCAAGATTCAAACCAACATCTTTTAAAGTTCAATCAATTTGAACTTTTCAAGTTTCTTACCATAGTGGATAGAAACAGCGACAGAGGTAGACGATGATCCATACAGAAGCCTTTAGACAGCAAAAGCAGAACCTTTGGTGATGTCGTTAGCAGCCACATCAACAACTTCGTTTCCAGTGGCAATCTGAATACTAAATATGTATTCTCTTTGTCTGCATGATTGACAGTACAAAAAACACAATAGTCAATCTGGACAAAACCATAAGAAAGCAAATCTACCATTAGATTTCGTTAATGATAGGGTAAAGCACCACATCAAAGCCATAAATAATATAACTTGGTATTAGCCACTGATTAGACCGTTGAGGTCACGAACGAGAGTTCATTTTGAATTGATGGCAACGCTTCAGACTTGCGATGAATCATAGGCTCTCGACGGGCACATAGATACTTCTTGGAATGCCACAGACAAGGCTGGTCGTCGTAAGGAGTCCACCAAAGAATTTGTAAAAGATACCTAACACGCAAAGATAAGATTTGCATGACCTGTTGGTGTTATTGACAAATTAAAATTCGTCAATTTGGTCAAGGATTTATTGAACCGTTTGACAATTAGATCCTGTCCAGAATACTTCATGAGACTTCTCGCTTTTCGTCCATTCCTTTTATTCCCCTGCAAAAGACGTTTGATCCCAAAAATCAAACTGCACTTATGTGGAAAAATTCAAATATCATTGTTCCATCACAATCTTTAATCCCTTGGGGACCCCTCTCGAAGGTCCTCCTCGAATCTGCAGAAAGAGGAATAGAAGACTTCTCTTCTTCACCATATCTGTCATGTATGTGATTAATCTTTTAAGAGAAGACTAATCTGTTTTAAGATTGTTAGACAAAAACGTACAATATGTATATTAATCTATACAATGACAGAACCAAATCATAAGCAATGAAATAAAAGATAGGTTTATAACAGACATGTCATGGACTATGTCATTCACCATAAGTCTCACCAATCTTCTTCTTTGAAGATTTGCAATCCACAAAGTTGTGATATATCTTGTCACAGTTGAAGCATGTACCTTGATATCTGTTCTTGACCACCTTAACTTATAATCATTTAAACTTCGAATTGCAATAATAAATGTGATTAAGCTTCCTCAAATATGAAAATACTAATTTGAGCATTCAGAAGCAGTATTGAAAATTCATCAGATGCAAAAATTCGTTAGATGCAAAAAATTCGTCAGATGCAACTGCATTTGAACCCGTCAGATGCAACTCAGATGCACCCGTCAGATGCAGTTCAGATGCACCCGTCAGATGCAGTCCTTTTGGACCCGTCAGAAGCAGTCCTTCAGGACCCGTCAGAAGCATTCCTTATGGACCCGTCAGATGGAGTTCCTTCTGGACTCGTCAGATGGAGTTCCTTCTGACCCTCCTTCTGAGTCTCCTTCTGAGCCTTCCTTCTGAGCCTCCTTCTGACCTTCCTTCTGATCCTTCCTTCTGAGCTTCCTTCTGACCTTCATTCTGAGGCTCTTTCTGACCCTTCCTTCTGAGCAACAAAATCCGAACGGAAATCTAACAATATAATTAAATTGAATTTAGATGGAATACCGAAGCCTGTGTTCGACACAGTTTCCTTAAAACAGATTCGTCCCCTCCAGTACGTGCTTTGAGGTTTCGTGGACGTCTGTCTCCCAGGATACAACGGTTGAACAGCGATAGATGCTAGCACAGCACTCCAACGATTTCGGCGAACTTGAACAACACGAGAACACTATCGAAAATAATGCAAATGCATAGAATCGGAAAAGAAGGAGAAAAGTTTTTCTTTTGAGACTGTAGTGTTTTCCTCTTTCTCAAAACAGAATGGAAAACCACCTATTTATAGGCTAAGTGGGGCATTGCGGAAATAAATAATAACGGTCAAATTAATTCTGCCGTTATGTAATTAATTATGTAACCATAGAATTATAGCAGCCGTTACTTAGTTAATACCATTTACACACCGGTAATTAACGTAAGCATGATTAACGGCTTGAGTTGGAAAAAATTAAAACAAAAGGCAAAAATAGGCTTGTCGCGAGGCCCACTTTTCTGTCCGGCATTCGCGTACGCAGGTTGTGCGCTCGCGCCCAAGTTCAACTTGTCGGGCCTCCGTCGGGGTCCGGGATTCGCACCCCCCCTGCGCGTACGCGCGAGGCATAGTGCTTGTGCTATGATAGTTACCACTTAAAGAGAGTGTATCCATATATAAAGCACTTCAAGGCCTTCTTCCTTTCCTATGTGGGACTAGTGCTTTGTCACTTCCCACTTCCAACTCAAGAGGGTTCTTTGAGAAACAATTTCTCATTCACTCACCATCAAAATACCTCATATTTCCAACACAATCCACTTCTCACATCTCCCATTAACATCTCACACGATATCATACCATATATTACGGGTCAATTGACGTCCAAATATTCCTTATTTAGTCCCTAAACAGAACCGGCCAGCATATACTCTTCCTTAAAACAGAACCGGTTTTGGGTTCCAACCGCTCAATCGAGCCACAATCCAATTCCGTGTCTAACTCTTTACACAAATAACCTTCCAAGACCTTCATTTATAAGTTTAAAAAGCTCACTAAGAGATTTAGAGTCGGTTGACACTCCAAAGACAACAAAACAGCTCAATCTCCCTTTGATCAGAATCTGTCCAGAATTTACCGCTATTGTTCTTCCATTAAAACCAAAGTTATCCTTATCCATTTGCAGCCAAAATTTATCTGAACATAGTACTAGGGGTTATGAAGCTCTCCTAAAAAATTTGAGGTCAAACGGAATTTCTAAGAGGGTAAACTATAACCTTCTCTCAGCTCGCATGGAATCCGTCCGCTTTTCTTCCAAAAATCACTATAAATCAAACGACCTCCTAAAATCACAAAACAAACGGGAAAATGTTAAGGACACATATATATAACCTGTCGTAAGAGGGCTCGACCAAAAGACTCCGGGAAGAACCGTTCGTACGGACCGAACGGGAAGGCAGAAACCTGACTTTTCTGGCAGTTTTCTGTTGAGAGCAAAATGAAGGGGAAATGAGGTGAACGTGTAGAGGAGGCTTGCACAGCAGATGGAGTCTTCAATTTATTTGTCTCACACCAATAATAGAGCTTAATAGGATTAGACATGGGTTGGTGAGGGTCATTAGTGCCAAACACCCTCAATGGGTGACAAGTGTCATGGGTCCAATAATGCAAGATTAGCTTTGACTCCAACTTTGACCCCTCAATAAATTTTCAGCAGCCATAGGTGGGGAGAGGAAATGTCCATTTTTTCCTTCATGAAGTCTTAAGGCAAGGGTAAATGGTCCAGGAGCAAAATGGTCTTTTTGCACTTTCAGTCCAACCTTCACTTTTCCAATTCGAAACTACCATTAGGCGAGACATTGTCAAATTCCTACTCAGAATTGGAATTCTCTATTTCCAATTGCCTATTTTGAGCTTCCATTTCATGATCATTCGTCCGCCGATCGAAATTCCAGTTTGTCTCGAACTAACGGGCGGCTTTTGCAAACACTACGCGTATCGACTCTGTGATTCTCATCGCACTGAGGATAACTCAAGTTATGACAGCTTTGGTTGTCATGTAATTGCGAGGGTTCATCGCTAGTTCCGACGGCTTCGATCGTCAAAGTTCGATTTACGAAAATTTGCAAATTATACATTGGTTAAGCGGCTTCACCCGCGATCCAATCGTATAACGCTAGCATTGTATTCCTTAATCATTATCTGATCAGCCTCATTGGCTCTAAATGTTCCCTCGACAATCCTTATGGTCAAAGCGTCACTGTTTTTTTCAAGTTTCCTAGGTCCACGTTCTTTGTTATGCGTTAGCCTTTCCCTTTTGGTCAGTTTACTCGAGATTGATCAGATTTGAGCGAGACAAAATTGAAATACGTCGTAAGGTACGTTCACATTCAACAGCCTCAAAATGGCAGGAAATTCAGAATGTCACAATGAGCATACGAGCACGGCGATGACTGAAATTTGCCGATCCGAGCTGTCACGCGTTCTCATGCGCGCCTTATTCTCTCTATGCATGGTCCCCACGCGCTGACACGTGCATCGTACGTGTTCGGTCTCAGCCGGTACTGAAAATCGGTCTGACTGGTTTATTCGATCCAACCGTTACCCCCTTAGCCGACCAGCGAACTAGGTCATGCGATTCAACCGAAACGGTCAACGACCATCTCGATTGGAAGGCCCGAGTCAATAGTCAACTGATCGGGTCGGGTTCACAAGTCGGATCGGGTCACTAAGTCGAGTCGAGTCACCCGGGCTTGAGTGACGTCACGTGACGTCAACCTACACATGCCTAGCACGTGCGGGCCTAGGTCTAGCAAGCGTGGTTCTTCTTCATGCGTGTGGTCACCAAAGGAATTTTCTCAATTTGATCAAGTCAGAAACCAGGCAACCGGATAAACATCAAGTCATAATGCAGTATGGAATGAAATAACAATCTGATTTCGTTGAGATTGGAACTATTTCAGACAAAGGGTTAATTTAACTGATTGGAAATCATGCTCAAGAAATCCCAACATGATGTCCTCGTGATTCATGTGCACGTGTTGCACTCGAAATACGAATCCACAGAAAATAACATTGCCTCAAAACACTGTATTCTTTCTTCCCCCCCCCCCCTTTTTTTTTAATTATTTCTGGGGTTATAAAGAATCTTGCACATGGATTCTTCAACGTCACCCACCACGCATATTTTTTTTCTTGTTTTGTCAACGAATCAGGCGTACGAAGACAACTCCTTCTGGAACTTAACCGAGACCCCGACGATTTTCGTGAATCGTCGAACATAAGCATCAAAACGCGCATGGAGGCAAGCTTTTGTGATTTCGCTCGTATTTTGATTGTATAATTTTCTTTAGCTATACCGAAAATAAAATTTCAAAAATTACCGAAAACATGATTCGCGACCTGATACGCGCAGGCTCTGATACCACATGTAAGCTGCAATTCTAATCCGTATGCAGTAACCCAAGATCATCACGTATAGATTCACAAATCACACATCCATAGAGTTAAAGAATTGACGCACCTGTTTTCGGATCCATCGTTCTTGATGCGGAATTACGATGATCCGATGCTCAAGAGCTTCTCCTCTATGAACCCCATTTATCACTGGCTTCAATGAGACGGCCCCTCACGCGTCGTTTCTGACGGCTCCTTATGTGAGGTTATGTGGACATCAGAGTTTAGAGGAGGGACTTAAGCTCTATTTATAGAGAATGAAACCTATCCACTCATCAAAGATTAGGTTTATCTCGGCCCATACTATCCAGCCCCATATCCGACTAAATTAGGAAACTGTATATATCTTACCTTTATTAGACCAATTAATAATTACAGAAACAATTAATAAAACCCACAATTGAATATATCCAAATTAGAATATATTCTAACACGAAAAGGTTGGAATATTTTGCTCAGTCATATAGGGAGCATTCTAAAGCTCGGCTCTCTTGGAAAGCCTGGGTAAGTCATTCGTCTTCATCCTCCAATTTTAGTTTTTCATATTGTACACAATCCTTGGTCGATGCCGCTCCAAAGAGATTGCTCGGTTTGCTTACGAGTTGCTGTACTTCTAATGGGCGCCTAGGCCGGCGTTAGGTGAGGGCGAGGGCGGCCCTTGCCTGCGTCGGTGCCTAGGCTGCTCTCATGACCCTTGTTGTCCCCGTCATTGCGATTACGACAACAACCCCTTGTTGACACCTGATTTTTGACCATCTATCATTGTGATTTTTATTCTTTAAAATTAATTAAAAATATAAAAAAAGTCATGAAATCACAAAATCAACTTTGGAAGCCTTGGCTTGGCCTTAGGAACCAATTTTGAACAAAAATATTTTTTGGTATTTTTTTTTAAATATTTTTCGAATTTATTTAATTATTAAAAATACCCAAAAAAAATTAGAAAAAATACCATTCGTGGTCAGAAAAATACACAAAAATATTCAATAATTTTTTTTTAATTTACTCTTCAAGTGTGTCACCTTAAATCTTGAAAATTCGGCTCGGGTTACTATGTTACTTCACAAACATAAACCCGAACCGAGCAAAAAAATTCCTTTTCGAGTCTTTTAATTTTCAATTCTCACTTTTCATAAGCTATGACATTGAATTCTAAAGTCTCGAAGTGCAATTGGGTCAATTTGCCCTCCAATTTGATCAATTTTGAACAAAAGGGCTTAATTGCACAAATTTCTTTCAATTTAGTCCCCGGTTTCACAATTTTCAAAATTAAATCTCACACGGGCTCACCCATTAAAATTAAACACCTCTACCCTATGTTGTTCACCATTCTGAATCCATTGGTGGCCTCAATTTCGACTAATTCAGTCGTTTGGGCCCTCGATTAAGCAGAAATCAATTTCGGATCCTATAGGTAATTTGGGGTTTTCACTAAATATCAATCAATTGATTCACGTAAATACCCAAATTTGATAGGAAACATGTCAAGGGGTCCGATTTTGCCATCAATTTCAGGAAAAGAGCTCAATTTGGAGCCCAATTAGGCGAGGAGAATCGAACCGGGCCGGTCGGGTCAGACCCGCCCGACCTGGTCCGAACCGGGTCTGCAACTCAGTTGCAGACCCGCGCGGCGCAAAGGCAAAAAAAGAGGGAGAGAAGAAAGGAGGGTGGAGCCGCGGCATTTGTTTAAGAAAAAGGAAGAACGAATGCGGGGGACAAAAAGCACGGCCCATGGACGGAAGTGGGGCGGCCACCGAGGAAAGGTTGGTCGGGGAATAAAGAAAAAGAGAGAGGCCGAGAGTAAAAAGAGGAGAGCTCGGCCGAGAGAGAGAGGGGAGCTTTTGCAGGAGACCGAGGTTCGAGCGGCTGTTCTGAACCTTTAGCTACGCCCACAGATCATCGTCGAAGCTCCCGCGGCCGCCGGCGACACCCGAACAGGTCAGTATCATCCCATGAACTTCGTTTTTTCTCATGCACGTCACATGTTCGACGAAATGCTCGAACGAGTTTCGCAAATCACAACTCTCGGTCGTTCCTTTCATGGTCCCGTTCCACACGAATCTCACCTCAAACCTTCGTTATAACTGGCTCTGAGCTCCGTGTACCATTTTTTTTGCATTGAAACACAACAAAAAACGAGCTCGGAGGTTCGCCGGTTATGGTCCGGCCCGAGAGCTAGGCGAAGGGCTCTGCGTCGACGCCGATCTCCAAAGAAGCTCAGGTAAGCTTCCTAACTTTGTTTAGAGGAAGTATGAACGGATGGAATCAGTTTAAAACGATAAAAAAATTTTCGAGAAAACTCCTCGCCGGCGCCGGTTCGGTCGATGTCCATTCGGTCGGTTCCCGACGTGGTTTCTGTCATGTTTTCGTCGGATATGGATGTGAGGTTCGAGGGGGTTTGATAGGTGTTAAAATCGGGATATGAAACGGTGATTTTCACGTCGATTTGGGGTCTCCGGCGAGAATTCCGGCAAGGGTCGCCGGAATTTTCACTGTTCATCATCTTCCCCGGTGACCCTCCGGCCGGTTAACGGTCAAAGGCCTACGTGGCATGCCACGTAGGCATCCACGTCAGCCAGGTGGGGCCGGTCCGAACGTTTTTTCAAATAAATGAAATGGACGGTCCCGATCGCGACACGTGTCGCGATCATGAAATTTTCAAAAAATAAAAAAGATTTTCAGAATTAATAAATGATTTTCGAAAATAATAAAAACATTTTGATCTAACGGACGATATTGTGCCAAGTGGCACTCTGAGGAGCGTCCGATCTTGTCCCTGATCGGACGCGCCAAAAGAGGCCACGTGGCACAATTTCAACCGTTAGATCCCGTGAATTTTCGGATAATTAAGAAAATGATAAAAAAAAATCAATAAACCAAAAAACGACGCCGTTTTGGTCGTGGCGGGGGCGGGCCGGGCCTGGGTCGCGGGTCCGGGTCGTGGACCGGGTCTGACCCGGCCCGGGATAATTTTAAATATTAAAACAAATTCAGAAATAGAAAATAAAAATAGTAATAAATAAAAAATTCAATAAAAAAATAGAAAATCATAAAAAAAATTCAAAAAAAATTCGAAAAATTCAGAAAAATTCTAAAAAATTTCCCGAAAATAGGAAACGGCCACATTCAACTGGCCACGACCTGTTTCGGGTCATTTGACCCCCGATCTTTCCAGAAATAACGGTTTTGCCCTTCCGGCAAATCGTCTTCCAAAAAAAATTCTAAAAAAAATCCAGGAAAATCCCAAAAAATAGGAAATGGCCACAATCAACTGGCCAAGTCTCATCCCGGGTGTTTTTAACCCCGACCCTTCTTAAAATGACGATTTCGCCCTTTGGGCGAATCGTCTTCCAAAAATTGAAGAAAAATCAAGAAATTCCAAAAAAATTCTCAAAAATGGGAAATGGCCACAATCAACTGGCCATGGAATATTTTGGGTAATTCTGTATCCAAGTCTTCCAAAAATTGACGATTTTGCCCTTCGGGCTAAATTGCCTCCAAATCTCCCCATTTTACCCCGGTCCGAAATCATACCTTTCCTAAGCCCTTATGGCTATGTTAGGAAGCCATTGACTTGAATTGATGTGCATCGATGAGATTTATTTATGTACTTGATTGCGCTTTCATTTAAATTGATTGTGATTGATAGGAATAGTCTTCCAATCTGCATGAAACCCTGAATCAAGCCTACCTCACCCAAAATTGCGTCTGCCTGAATTCTTAGCTAGGAAAATCACTCGCGTTAGGTACCAAAAGGGCGTTGGTAATGACACCAGCGTAACCAAGTCCCCGAACCCAAAATCTCTGGTTCCGCAGAACTGATCGATCTCTCCCAATCGGTCAGTAAGGTTTCCGGTTTACCCTCCAAGAAAGACCGGTGGCGACTCCAAATGCATGCACAAGTTGCACATGCCATCACGACCACACTAAGGTCGAAATCGATCGGCTCTTATCGCCCAATCCCAAAAAAAAAATACTCCCGCCGCGATTTGGTATGGGCCTAGGAGGGCCCGCGCCGATCCAAGACCCGCGATCGGTAATCCATTAGCCGCGTCCACTTCCGGACGGGTCGCGACACCCCTGCCCCATCCTTTGAACGAGATGGAATCATATTAGTCTACCTACTCAACACACGAGTGGAACTTTGGGAAATTTTAGAGTAGAAGCTGAGCTGCGGCTCTTGCTTTGCAAATTCGATTAAGGTATCAGACCCATCAGGTTTGCCGTCGGAGACATCGAAGTATAACCCTCCCGGTGTGAGGGCAACCCTCTCTTGGGCAAGCGAGGGTAGCCCAACGCTGCCCAGGGGAAGGCGGCCTGATGCCAGCGATGGCTTGGGAAAAGAAAAGGAAAAGAAAAAGAGAAGGCTTGCGCTTTTTCCACTCCCCTTATAGTTTTGACACTCCTTTTTACGTGTGTTTTGACAATCCTATCCTTTGTAGGGTCCACCACTTATGATACAATTTTATATGATTCCTTTTTTGTCAACTCTTTTATTTAGTTTCTTCTTTTTTTCCTTGCGGTCCCTCTTTCGTGCTTCTCTTCTTCCTTTTCTTCCCACGTCTCACGTTTGTCTCTCTGTTATCTCTCTTGCACGATCCCTCTCTATGCTCCCCACTCCTTCCAAAACTCTCGAGTTGTCTATTTGTTATTATTTATGATGTCAATCTCGTGTTCCTCCACACTTTAACCGATGAAGCTATTCAACACCCAAAAGCTTGAGCTAATGTTTGGAGCTACATGGCAGGTGGCCTAAGTTGTGCCGAAAGAGTTAGGAGTGGAGTTTGGCACAAAAGCCTTTCTCTATTGTGGGTTCTAGTTACAAGTAATTTCTCACAAACATAAAAAATAAAAATATTATTGACATACATTTCGCTCCTACAACACCATCGCGACGGCATTATTTGGTAGCCGATTTGAGGAAGCTACTTTATCCAACTCGCTTTTGAGGCTATTGATGTGGACTCGACGTGAGGTGTACGAGTGACTTGCATGTGCGTGTACGTGATGATTTGGTCTTGCAATGAATTTTGACGAGCACATATTAATAGTCTGAATCGCTTGAGAGAGGCGCACTTCCGTGTTTGTTTTGAGGGCTCAGCTTACTCTGTTTCCTTCAATTTGATGTTGAGGAATGCCATCATAACTATTTTAAGTGACTTGTTCTTGGTCTTTGGTCTTTGTTTGGTTGACACTATTGTCTTCATATGAACCTAGGCTATTGTATCACAACTAGCTACTGTCTGATAACGTTGGAAGTAGCAAGATGACCATCTCAACCCCTCTCTGGTCATTGCATGAATCAAAAGGGAGTGCCATTGAGAATGTACGCTGCGATAATACGCTGTCTTGATGAACAGATGCTCTTGTTAAAAAAAAAACACTAGAGTTGTGGTTCCACGATTGGCGTGAAAAGGAAAGAGGAGGAGGAGAAAAGTGGAACCAGTAAGGAAAGAAGAAATCGAATCACGGTTCGCGACCCAAGATTTGATTTTATCATCAATCCAATCACCGTTCACATTTTTTCTTTTTCTTATCAATGAATAGATCTCCTTACTTGTATGACTTAGATGTCTCGTCTTTTTTCGAAAAACTGATTCGATGGATGGGATTTGATATGATACTTATAAGATCGATGAGATTGATATTCAAATATTTCTTCGTAGAACGTATTGATTTGACCCCATAAGCGGGACCACCACCCCATAGCATTTTGCCGCCAGAAGCAGAACCCCGTATTTCTTTTAGAAAATCTCCTAATTTTTCCAGAGTAACTAGAAAGAGATTCTTGAAGAAGAAACTAATGAAAGAGTTGACAAAAAAGGAATCATATAAAATTGTATCATAAGTGGTGGACCCCACAAAGGATATGATGGTCAAAGCACACAAAAAAAAAGAGTGTCAAAGTTATAAGGGGAGTGGAAAAAGCGCAAGCCAAAGAAAAATAGAAAAAGAAGAAAACTAAAAAAAAAATGTAATTGACAAAAATACCCTTCAATTAGGCATTTTTTTAGATGATTTGAGCACTTAAAGTCCTCATTTAAGATAAGATTCACTTCAGACCTTTATTTAAAAAAATAATGACACTTCAAATTCTATTTTGAAATTTTCCCTATATTATAAGCGCGATTTATGGCAAAGCCACTAGGTGCTTGTATTTTCACGCTATAAAATCTATAATTAAATTATTTAAGTTAGCAAATAATTAAAATGTTAAAAATTAAATTGATTAAATTAAGATATTTAAAATTGAATTGACACACACATAAAAAAATTACCAAAAAATATACTCAATTTTTTTTTTGTTTTGGCATAAAAAAAGAAAATACTCAAGTTGTTCGGTACATCAATTGGCATATGCAGAATTTCCCGCCTAGAAGCTCCTGTGCTTCGCTTCGAGTCTCTCTGCATTCATCAATGGAGTCGGTGCAATTGGAGGAGAACCCTAGCCCTCACGTGAAATCAATGGCGGCATTTCTGATTCTCTTCTACTCGAATCAGCTTTATTCGATCACTCTCTCTCTCCCGCCCGCTCTGCATGGAGTGATTCCCCTCACTTTGCTCTTCGATTTGACGATAGCATATCGAGTCTAAAAAAGGTTTTGGATCTCTCCTTTTCTCGTTCTCTTTCTCAGATTTGCAGAGCTTTTGAATTACGATTCTCCTCTCGCGCACCTCTGTCTTCCTCTCAGCCTACTCAGTCCTAGCATTTCGACGACACGGCTGGTTGGGCTAACGTACGCGCCTAATTCGTGGATGGATTTGTCTCGTCGCCCTAGCTGGCACGGTATGCTTAAATACGGGTAGAGAATGTATTCTAATTGAAGCGACTGAAGCATAATATGGATATTTTCCAATGTTTTCGAGAAATTTGCCCTGGGTAGTTCCTTGTTTGTTGTCTAGACATTGATGTAATATGTATGTTCAATTGATATGACAGTGTGTGCAGAGAGTCGTATTGGAAACTTTAAAGGAAACAGAGTTAATTTCATTCACATGGGGATCAGTATTGTAGGATCCCCGCTTGAAAGCCCTGGTTTGCTTCTCTTTTGAGAAATTTCTGCATGTTGACCATCTACTTCTACCCTCCATTTTATATACGGTGTGTTGCTTTATGATGTATTAAGAAACTTTTACAAGCATTGGGCATGTGAAAGTGAAGCATAGGTATTCTAGTTATACTCAATGGGACTGTAATAAGGCCTGGAGCAGTGAAAATGTGTTCATAAGGTGGTATAAATGTCGAAGTTGTAATTACAGGCGGTCCTTCTCAGCACTCTTCATTTATTGCATGGCAAAAGCGCATGATGGACCGTTTTTTTTTTTTCAGTTGCTATTTTGGCTGGCAATCCAATAAATTCTCATGAGTTTGTCTTATCTACCTTCTTCCATGTCAAACCACCTCAGAGTGCATTTTGAACGATTTACGGTTTGGGCAGGTTCTGCATTTGATGGAACTTGAGAATAATATATGCTCATTCTTCTTAAGTCAATTTTCACATATCTTCTGTTTTTTCAAATGAGCCGTTTGAGTTGCCTGTTTGCTTATGTAGCTTCCCAGTGCATCATGAACTGAAAACGAGAAACTGCATAGTTCTGTCATCCATTTTCCCATCTCAGGTATTTAACTTTTTATCCATCTAATGTCCATTTACAGCTCTGTGTTTGACCTGCAATGTCAATAATAGGAAATTTGTGAAGGTTTCCAATTTGTAGAGAGGAAAGAATAACTTGCCATGATTAACAGGGAATAAAAATTCAAGAAAGCACACAATTGATGCGTGTTGGGGCCATCTCTTTTTCAATTCCTGTTATTTTGAAGGATGAACTGGTTGATAGTCGAGATGCAACATAATCTCCAGAATCATACTTAGATGAATATTCTCATATATTCATAAATGCGGGAATATCAAAGATTTGGACATAACCATCAGTTTATTGTCCTTCTATTATCAAGGTACAGAGAGAAGCTGATTTTCTGTTGTATCTTCCATGACGAATTTTCTTGCTTCTCCATCTCACAATGCCTTCCATTTTTTACCGCCTAGGTTGGCTCTTACTAAGGATGGCATTTTTGTTTGTGTAGATGACATAATCGTTGCAGGAATTTTGACTGCGATGTGCTCTCCTGATCTGAAGGATGTGTGGTGTGATCTCGAGAGAGTGCTAGTTGCCAATCTTGCGAGGTGTCAAGCTGAATTAATTGTCAATGGCTTGTTCTCTTGGTCTAGGTCTATAGAGAATAGAGATTTCAGAAGGATCTTCTTTGTGATTTCAGATAACGGTTCTCCTCACTTGGTTCCAATCGTCAAAAACTGGACCGGGTGGTTGAACTGGTTAAACTGAGAATGGACCATCTGGTTTGGTTGTTCTATATATGCCTCTTGGAAAATTGGCGGTGACCTAGTTAGCTGGTCAACCTGATTTTTTTCGAAGAACGAATTTGTGAGGGACGGATTTAGGGATGACACTCCCACCCTCTTGGAATAAGTTAGCATGCCTAAACAATTGAAAACATGATGCCAGTAGAATATGAATGGCAGCAAATTTACTAAAGAAATGAGTGGGCATGATCTTTATCCAGAAAAAAGGATGGATGCACTGGGAGGGAGTTGAACCTGGAAGCTCCGAGATATACGTGTGTGTGTGTGTCCCTTCCACTTCAATCAACTGGGGCTGGGGTGGGTGTGTTAATGTCTATTAATACATTTACTCGTTCATATTAACAGGCTGCACCGTGATTGGTTTTTCAAATTGGTTTTATTTTAGATGCACTTCTTTAAACGAATTTATCTTTTTCTCTTGAAGATCTGCTTGAAGTCACCAAAGGCAGTAGAATCATATAGCTATTAGCAATTTCAAACTTCTAAAGCAAGAACCCATAAATTACTTTCATGATTGAATGAGACTTCTGCGATATATTGTCAAATATGTACTTGTTCTTGAAATTTTTTTGGCTATCGTCTGAGTGACAGATATTTCACAAACATATCTTCAGTGATGAGTGATAACCAATTGCAGAAACTTGCTCAATCCTCCTTGTTTGTACCTTTAGTCCTTATATAATTTAATAGAACTTACCTTCTTCTTTGATGTTATATCCAACAAGTTTTGCCAAATAGGAGTCCCAAGGTTTCCAAAATTATAACTTAGGACATGTAAGGAGGTTTTAGAAGCTAAAGTAACTTATCTAACCTTAGAAGACCCCTGTTTCTGTGAGATTGAACTCCAGGTAACTGTAGGATTGAATATTTAGAAAGAGAATTGCATGATATTATCTGCAAGTGATAGTAGCTTATTCACCTAAATTGCAATGTCGTAACAAAGGCTCATTATGGAGAATTTAAATTGATGAATGGAGGGGAGGGGCAACGGAAGATCCTCTCTTTCACTAGTTAGTCACTATCAACCTTAGTGGGAAATGGAAAAATCTTCTTGCTTGCAACTCATATTTTACCTTTCTAAAGTACGGGTTTTTGTAGTGCGCTCATTCTTTTACTGAAATTGAAAAGATACATATTTATGCTGTGTGGATGGTGGAGTTTGCTAGTACGAGCATCAGCTAATGAGTGTTAATATTCTTTTGGGGGGGGAGGGGGGGAGGAAGGAGGGGGGAGGATATTCAAATGCTCAACTCAAGTGATCTAAATAAAATTGCTCGAAAGGCCTTTCCTACATCTGCAGCTGGGGAAGTTCCTTGCACCTGGAGAAAGTGTTCATGTTTTGAAGCATGATGATTGTCATATCTAGAGCTATATCTGGGCACTTTGGATCTTTGTGTCGTTGTCATGGAAACCTTTCCCTTGGATCTTGCGGGGCACTATGTAGTCCTGCACACTTAGGAGCAGCCATACCGCAATAAACAACCAAATGATCCGAGCTTGATACAGCTTATTTATCAGATTTCAGTGACGCTTTGTAATGGAGCACTAGTGGAACATATAGATTAACAGTGACTCTATGATAGAAAGAAATTTCCTGTGACATTGAAATCAGGAATGAAAAGGGAGTTGCAATTGGGCTTGTCTGCAGAGTCCTGTATAGAAAAGCTTGAAAGAGTAATCTTTTAATCTTCTGTCAGCTAGTTAACTGAATTATGCTTCTATCAGCATTTTTTGTCATTTCATTGTAAAACTGGCGCAACTCTGTGTTTTTGTTATGAAAGTTTCTAAATCACGTTGTGCTGCAATAAGTTATTACCCGAATTCACTTTATGTTCTTCTTCTTTTCTTTTCTTTTTTGCTCACTGGACTCTCAGCCGTAAAACAATTGTGTTTGGTGCAACAAACCAAAGGTTCAGTATGATCCCAAGCAATGTCCCTGTCCTGGTTTGACCAATATCTCCCCCATCAAGGGACTTCCCTTTTAGTCGATCGTGATCACACCCATCCTCTTTACCAAATCATTGAACAAACTTCTAAGTACAAAAAGCCTTCTCCTTTTTCACTCTACCTGGGGTTCCCTTATTCCCGTTGAATATGCCCTACTTCCACTAAAGCT
This sequence comes from Rhodomyrtus psidioides, assembly GCA_021437785.1. Classification (NCBI taxonomy): domain Eukaryota; kingdom Viridiplantae; phylum Streptophyta; class Magnoliopsida; order Myrtales; family Myrtaceae; genus Rhodomyrtus; species Rhodomyrtus psidioides. The sequence continues at coordinate 2,257,396 of JAILYB010000059.1, read as the reverse complement.
CTTTCGTTCATTGTCTGTAACAATGTAGTGGTTTCTTTCACTATGACTTCAGAACCTGGTCAACGTTGTTGTTCAGTGATTTGTGCGTCACTGAGAAATATTTGCACTAACAGAGGATAGTGGAGAGCTGAATAACTGCTTTCAAATGGACTGGTTCTATTCTCTTTTGTAATTTTTTTTATCAACTTTTTAATTTAATTTTGCAGAGCTCATTTGTTTTTCACATGGAATAATTCAAGATAAGATCAAAGTGCAAGAACATCAGCGACTTCCTTTCTGGACCTGAAGGTTGAAGCATTATAAATACCTTTAAGTAATGCTGGTGACAAAGGCTGAAATTAGTCATATTCCTATCTGAGCGTCATAGGCATCTTACAGAGCGTCTTTTCATGGTCGTACTTGTTTTATTTAGTCAGTCAAAGATAAGATTCGTTCTGTTTGGAAACTTATTTTTACTGGCAATTTGTTTGCTTTATATCGTCTAAACTCTTCCGGTTGGGACCATCACTGGTACTACACTGAATTGTTTTGTGTCCAGCAAGGTATTGAAGCAATTAAGGTTAGCAGGACAACGATAGCTTCGGATGCCAGGATGGGTGGGGACATTACTGATGAGAAGTTGGTGGTTGCACCTCTTTGGTGTAATATTTGTGAAGATAGAGCTGTCCATTGATCTCTCCCTCTTTTTCCTTTAGTGTTAATGCTTGTATAATTTGTTCCTTTTTCGTGTAAATGTGTAGCCTAGCTTCTATTTTAAGAATACAAGAGGCTAAGCAACTGATCCTCTTGATATTACTGTCGTAGCTTCTAAATATGCACATGTGCATTCCCATGAGAAAGGTCTGTCGAGTGACCACATCTTTAGGGAAAACAATGAAATTCCACCTTACATTAGGCAAATATGTCCATGAAAGTGAATAATGTTAAGGCACATAATCGTAATTAAAAATAAAAAGAAAAGAAGTTCGGGGGACGGACTTTTTGGATAGATTGGATCCGAATCCCTAGCTTATTAAGAATCTTCGGTTATTAGGCCTGTACTCCTCGGTTTAACTCCACGACCTAAAGCACATCAAGAAAAGTCCCAGAGTCGGCATCCGATCCGTGATCCCAACTTTTGTCCCAATTGAGGTGGCCCATGAATAAAAACGGGCCTGGCTGTGGGACCGTAATGCCCAACCAGGAGGGGGTCTAATCGGGTCCCAGATATGGGTCCGAAACTGGGCCACAATATAGCCCATTAACACAGGCCCTTAAAAATGGGCCTAGATATGGGTCTCATACATTGGGCTTAATCATGTCTCGAGTATTCTGCAACTGTGCCAAGTATGGGCCCGCCCATGAGGCGCGGCCCATAAAAAATTAACAGGCCTGTCTGAAGGCCCTTATAGAACATAATGGACTTAAATTTACGACCATCTAGTACGTCAGCCCATGAAATTATCGAGCCTGTCTGTGTGCCCTTAAACCAAACGTAGGGCACCGACGATGGGCCTATGACGGCCCAACAATAGACCTTTTAGGGCCCTATATGCAGGGACTAAGCTTATGGACCAGCAAGATGGCCTTAGTTAGGGCCCATAGGGACCCATCAATGAAATTATCCGGCCCACTGGGCATAATTTGGGCCCAACTATGGAACTTCAGCTACAGTCCACTAAAAGGCACAATATTCAGCTCATGGGCCAATGAAAAGGCCTACGACAAGGCCCACAAGGGTCGGCCCAACAAAACAAGAACCCTGAATGTAATTCCTTCTATCCGAGCCTCCAAGGCCCGTTGAGTCCGACAGATGAAATGGACATAGGAGTTACTTTGGGACTAATCTGGGCTCAACGATTTGCCTTTAATAGCTATAGATAAGCTAATAGGCACAAGAAGCACCTAAAATTGGCTTCTGTCTGCACACAACCACCCTTGCCGTGGGCACCGAAGACCCAACAATTGGCAATAAGCGCCTACCATGCATTCCGATAAACGCACCAACACTATGGGCTCCGAATTGACCAATGGCCAAGGCCCATTGGGCTAATTGCTATGTTTCACCAACTGATAGAACTGTTGAAGTAGTTGTTGTTATTGTTGTTGTCCCACATCGTTTGTGAATGAGTGTTGTATGCTCTTTATATTCATGTGGTTTCCCTCCACCTAATAGCTTAAGCTTTTGGGTTGGACTTTCTAACATGGTATCAGAGCAAGAAGTCTTGAGTTCAAATCTTTCCAAGCCCCTTTTTACCTCCCCAATTAATTTGTCCACGCTTAGTACTAGGCAAAAGACCAGACTAAGCGTGAAGGGGAATGTTGGAATATATAAATATTAAACCACGCCTTTTTCTAACAGCTTAAGTTTTTAGAGCAGTTAGCAAGTGGTCCCATCAAATCTTACATGTAGGAATATATAAATATTAAACCACGCATTTTTCTAACAGCTTAAGCTTTTAGAGCAGTCGGCAAGTACAGAGAAATTTCAGCATTTGGAATGCAGTGTGCATTAGTTTGCCCCATAATATGGCCGACCGAACCTGCAGAACCACTAGCAAGAACTAGACAGTTCATTTCACCGTTTTGACTCAGATTTTGTTTGTAATTCTGGAATTGTTCTTCCCATCTCTGGACTTGTCCAAAATTCACATTCTGAACAATATTAACCAACCCGGCTTCACACTTAATGTTACTTCTATCATCATCCATGGTTCCGGACATTGCGCCACTTGATGAGAACTCAATTCGGCCTCCAAGAAATTGTGGGTTGGCCAAAGAATAACTTCCCATTGACCTTTGATCAAGATTCATTGTTCCAGTCAGTGGCAGAGGATTTGAAGAAGGAAAACTGGACAACTGCACGGAACCATGCCACATATCATTTGACCTACTTTTATCGACAAAATTGGGTCCGGATACAGAACCTCCAATGTCTTTAGTTTGTACTTGATTAACCTGCACGAATCCCTGATTGCTTCTTGGACTATTGTATAGAGAATTGCTTGAGACACCAGTCACCGCCCGGGCATCTGAGAGGTTAGTGGCAACTCTAGCGTTCCTTTTATCGATATTGAACTCTCCTACATGGGCCTTTACATTTGCCTGCTGCAACTGGTTTAGCTCCAAACATGTCGGAATTCCTTGAAATGGATTGGCAGTTCAGGTCCCAACAGCATTTACTGAACTGCTAAATTTTTGTATATGGTTTGTCCGATACGCTCCGGAGGATGTGATCCCCCGCAACCCTAAACTAGCTGGTGTGCTCAGCCTACCTAGCATCCCGCCTGCAGGATAAGAGGATAAAGATGTGCTAGAAAGCCTTCCTGATCCAGTTAATGGATGAAAATCTCCAAATGCAGCCTGGCTTGTCCCGTTACTGATTCTTTTCAGGTAAAGCCGGTATTTCTGTAGGCGACTGGCCACATTTTCCATTGTAATGCCTTCAACATTCATCAAGTCCAGGATTTTCTTAGGGACAGCCTTTTCAAAGCCTAATTGATGAACAGCCGAAACAAACTTGCGATGCAGATCGACAGACCAAACAACTCGAGGCTTTTTTTTGGGTTGACTGGTCATCATTCTCGTTTCCATTCTCTTCGCTGTCTTCTTCCTCGTCCGCTGTCTGGTCCTTCCTTTTCTTGTTGGGCTTTCCATTTGGATCTTCATCACTGGTTGATATAGGTCCTTGCTCACCAGCCCCATATCCATCCAAAGACTTGACTACATTGGCAAATTTGCTTCTTGCTTCTTTCCTTTGGTTCTAACTTTTTTCTCCTCACTACGTGTTGCCATATGTTTTTGAGCTCCTCCATTCTGGCGGGTTTCAACAAATAGTCACAAGCGCCATGAGTGATTCCCTTCATCACAAGTTCAGTATCACCATGACCTGACAACATGATGACAGGAAGATCCAATTCAAGACCCACAAGCTCTAGAAGCTTAAAACCATCCATGTCAGGCATGTTCACATCGCTAATCACCAAGTCAAACTTGTTCCTTTTATCCCTCAGCATTTTCAGTGCCATGACCGCCTCATTCGTTGTTGTAACTTGATATCTGCACTTCCGAAGCATACCCTCCAACACTTTAAGGCAAGAGGCATCATCACCAACGGCCAGAACTCGCATCCCGACCGGAAATGGGTCCTTCCCATCTTCGTTCACGAGACCACTTTTCTTGTCCTCAACCTTCATCGGTGATCTCACAATTCAAGGACACCCAAAAGATGAAAAAGAAGAAGCACCCACCAAGAACAGAACAGCACAGCAAGTTTAAAACTTTTGAGCGTGAAAGCTCAAGAAACAGTTCTTGAAAGCGAGAAAGAACCAATAAAACAAAGATCTCTTTTTTGTGTTTTAGTGAAGCTAAAGTCTTTTCAAGCTTTTAGAGCAGTTGGCAAGTGATCCCATCAAATCTAACATGGTATCAGAGCAGTGTTATTTCCTTCCACGCATGTGGGCCCACCCCCATCAATTAATTTCCACGTGCAGATTACTTGCACATGAGATGAGGTGTTGAAATAGTTATTGTTGTTGTCCCACATCGCTTGTGAGTATTGTATGCTCTTTATATTTATGTGGTTTCCCTCCACCTAATAACTTAAGCTTTTGGGTTGGACTTTCTAACAAGAACACTACTCATCATCAACCGTTCTTGCTAGATTAGCGAGGATCCGGATCATTTGGGCCATCGAATCTTCCCCCCTAGGGGATTAATCCATACGCGATTAGCAGTGGTCCATTATGTATTCCATTATGTAAAAGTCGAAGCTTAATCGGGCTTCATAATCTGACGAGTCTGGTCGAGTCCCAAAAAACACGTGAAATACCAATATTCAAAAAGCTCAACGACAAGAGGGTTAATCCAAATCTCAAGAACTTAGGTCACAAAAGTACATCCTTAATTAAAAGAATGCCTGCAATTGGCCATTACCAATTCTAGATTCGTGAGGAGACGAGATATGGCAGTAACTTCATCGGTGGCTTGCGCAAGCAGCCAATTAGGGACAGTTCCCAGTATTACAAAATTCTGTCATCAATCAAAAACTTGATGCACCAACCTAATCACACCATCTCCAACAAGAACTACCTATAATTCTTCACAAGGGAAAATCCAACTCGCATACATTTAGCTTTTCCAGTCAACCAATTATCGCCCTCAACTAAAAAATTTTCTGAGGAGAAAACAATTGAGTGTTACTTCCAGATACAAGACCATGCAGATGGCCTCAATCGGGCACCGACAAGCTTAACTCGCCAAATTCAACAAAGGTTAGGCACGTCTCCCTCAGTTCTCCTTGTTCTGTCTAGGAATAAAGTACCAGAAAAACTACTAGTAATTGAATTTGCACTTCTCCTTGCTATCTATCGTGTGTAGTACAACACAAACATTGCTAGCTAACAAATAATGAGACCAATAAGAAAAACATGAAATTGAGATTGAAGCACTCGCCTTGCGCTACAGCTTAGGCAAGTCGCCCTCAGTTCTCCTTGTTCTGTCAGGGAATAAGTACCAGAAAAACTACTAATAATGGAATTTGCACTTCTCCTTGCTATCTGTCGTGTGTTAAACATTGCTAGCTAACAAATAATGAGACCAATAAAAAAAACGAGAAATTGAAATTAAAGCACTCGCCTTGCGCTACAGCAGCTGCACCAGCTCCATAAGATGCCTTCCTTAAACATACACATCTGTTAATACAACCCAGTAGACTTAACATGAAGAGAATCATCATATGCAAGAAAAATGTGGTTCTAAATTGATAAATTCACATGGAGCAGCAAAGACAAGTGAATTGGAACGTTCACATGGAAGTCATACTGCATGGCTGTTCTTCTGGAAAGGTTGATCTAGCGAAATTCATCAGTCATTGTTGAACAATACAAAGGTGAATATAAGATCTTTCCAAAAATCTTTGCAGCAGAAATGACACCTGGCAGAAACACCATCCTATAACATATAGAAGTTCATTGGAACACGCACTGCCAACAGAATTAAAGATTAAGACCCCCTGATAAACGCAGACTTGAGAAAAGAAGCAGGCCATCCAACTAGTGCTGTCAAAGATGAAACTGCTCCATCAATTGCAGGCCAATTGACTACCTTCATCACAGCAATAAAAGGAATATTGTAAACCACGCCAAAAATGAAACTAACGGTAAAAATAAAAAGAAGAAGACGACATCCCAAAGAAAAATCTTTCCACTCTCTCAAAGGCATCATATGGAAGCATCCCTGCACTCCCAATGCCACCATCCAGTGGATCTTCTAGAAGCATAAGTACAAAAAGAGGTCCCTTCAAAAGATAAATACAAGACAAGAGGGATGTTACAACTCGGCTAAAAGGAGAGGGAAAGGAATTTTCAAGTGAAGCACTTACGACTTCAACCCTTTTTTCCCTAAAGTTGGATGGTCCCAACAAGCACAGGCATGGAGACACAGAATAATGGAACTAAATAATGAAAATCACTAGCTTAATAGGAAGAAGTCAGCTCAAAGATAGAATAGACCCTCTCCATCAGTTGCACCACGAAGGAAAAATGCTAAGATATCATCATTGAATACAAAGACCTCATAAATTAGTTTTGTCTTACAAGCAACAAGAAATTAGAATTTCAGGGCTTCTGCTCATCCCTAAGAAATCTAAATGACCATCTTAACTTCTGTTAGATGGATTAACCAATACCGAGAGAAGAAATTCAATGCAATCCGCCAAACAACAGAATCATGCGTTATACAAAAGGAATCGAAAACTTTTGTTAGATCATTGCATATTCAATACCTCAAGGGATTTGATCCTCATAGGCACGAATACCCAGTATCGCTTGCATCTCTTCATCTGTTAGTGAGCTCTTGAGTACTAGACATAATGTCAAGAAATCACGATGTGAACATCATTTATCAGAAAAAAGATGGTTGCATCGAAACTTAATTTGACAATTACATTCACATATTTACACAAATTTGAACGTGTCATGGTTCAACCAAAAGAGAAGAAAAGAAAATGTGGGGAACCAACTAGCACACCTTGCAAAATCAAGGGGCGTGAAGATGTAATAGTAGTAAATTGTTCGAACTGGAGCAGTTTCCCACTGTTACTATCATCAACGATTCATCTAGGTTCCTGCCAAGGACAGAAAATGCAATTATGCATTCCTTCAGTTCCTCTTCCTGCGGCGAGATACTCTTTCCAGATGCCTAAAAATCAAAGCAGGAGGTTTAAAAAGACATCCATCACAAACAAATCAAATTGTTCCAGGGAGCAACTGCAGGTTAAATTCTTCGTCCATAATCCCAACAGGCCGCAAGCAGTCATCTGACAATAGCATGCATAGGGGGAAATGTCGGCATGAAATCCTTAGAAGTAGGCAGTGGAACTTCACGAAACCAATCATGTTCAAGGGCTTCATCTGCTGTTATTCTCTGCATGTGGAAAAGAACTTGATAAATACAGACAACAAGGACGTACTAGAAAAGCACAAGCTTCATGATACATACCATCTCTGGGTCATATGTCAGAAGCCTGGTTAGCAGGTCAAACCCCGATTCAGAAAGAACAGTAGTTCCAGTAAAAGATGCGGCAGGAAACTTCTTTCGCAATAGATTATACCTGAAGAAAAAACCTCATACTCAAACAATGAAAAAACATAATGTCTTGAAAAAGAGCCACACCCAAGCACTAAACAGAATACCATGGCTACAGAACACTTACGGTTGTTTAACAAAGTTCGCTTTCGAACCAGGCAATTCAGAGAATCCAGGCCATATTTTCTCACTGGGTGTGCCAAGAGTCCTGAAAATCTGCAAAGCACAGTTTTCAAATAAGAAAATGACTGAATGAAGAGTCTGACAATACAAGATAAAGGACCTATTTTGTCAAAGTTTTCTACCTTGTCAAGCTGATTGACTTCAGTATTTCCCTTGAACAGTGGTTCATTGGCCAACATTTCAGCCATTATACACCCTATTGACCACATATCAATTGCTGTTGAGTACTGTTTTGCTCCCAATAAAAGTTCAGGTGCCCTGCACATCAGAAAATACTGCCAAGGCTCAGCCACAAGTATATACAGCGAAGTTCAGATGTACACCAATGTGATGTGCATAAGAAAGGAAAAGAAAAGGCAATTGCAATGTACATAAAGGGATCATAACATGACTGAGCCATCTTTATGTACTCAAGTAGTCCCAGAAGATCAAAGCTTAAAATAAACAAGTGCAGGATTCTCTTCGCTGTTATGTTGAAAAATACAATCTTTAAAGCAAATAGAAATTTCCAAAAAAGAGCACTAAATTAGTGATGTGGAATAATAGATGCTCATGAATTTCGAAGTATCATTAACTAATAATTGGTACCCCTTGGTTTCTTGTCATCCTCAAGAAGTACGAAGGGCTTAATTTCCCATATATGTCAGCATGTTTTTATTACTAGAAAAGGTATGCAGCTCACCTGTACCACATGGTAACAACCAGAGGAGTATACGGCTTCAATGGGCTCCCATACTGTCTTGACAACCCAAAGTCGCATATTTTTAGCTCTCCCCTGTTGTTTAAAAGAAGATTCGATGTCTTCAAATCCCGATGAAGCACCCAATTATCATGGAGATAATTGACACCCTCCAATAGCTGAAGCATCAGGCATTTGACTTCACTAGTACTGAAAGTACGCTTCCTTGTTTCCATTAACCCCTTGAGATCGTGTTCCATGTACTCCATGACCATAAATATACTATCAACATCACCCATAACGACTTCTTTAACACCTACAACAGAAGGATGATTTAAAGACAGTAAAATGTTTATCTCTCTCAATGATGTTAGGGGAAAACCACCGTCAGAGTCCTGTTTGTTCATCTTCACCTTCTTCAAGGCCACTATTTCCCCCGTTTTCTTATCCCTTGCACGGTAGACAACACCATAAGTGCCTTCATTGATCTTGTTCAGTCTTTCATATTCAAAGACACTTCTGCAAGAGTCAAGCATGTTTATTCTTCGTCTTGCAGGCAATGACGACACTTCAAACTCTAGACGCTCTCTATTGTTCTCATCATCCGTGTCATCCTGGTTGTTATCTGCATTGCTAAGATAAGCGTGGTCACCATCCATGACAACAGCTTGATCACTGTCTTCAGAATCACCGACACTTGCTCCACCAGCCAGCCCAATCTCATCAGATCCAGAGGACCTGGTCGGATGATTCGAGCCTCCTGATAGAAGCTCCCCACTCTCTGGACTTGACCTTTGTCTGACCAATGCTCTATTCTCCAGTGTCATTTCTTCATTGTCGGATGAACAGATAAGCCTCGGTGAATCACTATCGGATGCCCATCGTGACATTGAGATGTTTCTCTCATGAACAAATTCTCCATCCTCAACCATACTGTCGTCTTGATCACCACCCTCACTTGACTCCTGATACAATGCCAGAGCCTTGCATCCAGACCCAATCAGAGATATAGATTGTTCAGCCATAGGAAGATCAGATCCATGTACCTGATCCAATGCGTTTGATGACAATGTAAATGTAGCCATGGGAGGGCTTAAAATAGTGCTAGCTGAAACCACTCTGTTCTTGGAAGATATCCTGATTTCCGTGTCCTTCACATCCCATAAAATCGGGGAGAACTTCCTCTTCTTCTCAAAAGTTGGCTGTACACCATCTTGGTACAATTTGGCACCATTTTGCACCTCAACAAGGTGATGCTCCTTATCTTGATTCTTGGACACCATCTTGCGTCCATCATTCCGCTTAGCTTCATGGCCACGGGACTGGCTAAATTCGCTGCGACAAGTTGAGCGAATAGTATTGCCACCATCCCTTCTGGAGGAAGAGTAACAATCCAATCTCCTAGAAACATGATATTTCCCTGTTGCCATATTGTTTGCAACCACAACTCCTTTTATCAAAAACCCACGATCCCCAAAACGATAGTAAATTGAAATAATTGAACGGATCACTCTTTCAAACAGAATCGAATCAGAATCAGAAAAACTACACAAATTCTACGTAAGGAACCTAATCAATAGCCCAACCACTTTTCCTTCCTCCGGTCAACAGCAGATCATCTAGGAACCTAGTTGCAATCTAAAGTATATGAGAGAGCACGAAACGAAAGTTGTAGATCTGACGTCAATCGGCAGGGAGAGTCACCGGAAACCGATTCAGACAGATCAGGAACGAAACCGGAAAGGAAATCAGAAAACCTAGGGTGCCAAGAAACGAGGCTTTCGGACGTCACTCCTTTGAGATCCGCAGGTACTGAAAGCCTTACCAGAGGATGAAGAGACACACACAGGAAAGGCGTCGCGAAGATGACAATCGGTAGATCGCAATCGCAAGATGCTTCGAGAGGAGGACGAAACCCTAGAGAATCTTCGTCAACTCAACGCGTTAATGTGCGTTCCTCGATGGACGGCAGTGCCTTTAAATCGGGGGCGCCTTTCTTGTTGTTCCGTGTCCATGTAAAGGTCGGTGGCTCCTATTTCCTCTTTCGTTTTGGTCCCCAAATAATGTAATATTCATGTTTTTAGCCCGCTCAATCATGGGCTTGGGCCTTCTTTTCGGTCGAACTTGGGCTTGAGGGCCTTAACTGGCATAAAGGGCCAGACTACAAATTGGGCTGTCCCTTGGATAGATGGGCCGAATGAAAAGATTGCACCTCGGTAGGTGCAGTATCACTTCCCCTTCATGGATGATCCTCTTCGGTAGTAATTTCCTAGGATCTTTTATCTTTATCGTTTGCTTCTTCTTTTTTTTGTAGGGTACTATAGGACGAATTGATCCTAATCGAACCTAAATCTGAAAGTTTGCAAAATTAAAACCATTTTATTCGAGGTTCGGTCATGTTTTTTTTTTTTTTTTTTTTTGGGGGGGGGGGGGGGGACAACTTGGGCTAAGCATAATGGATCGGACCGAACGGGACCGAATCAAACCTGTCAATTCCATTTAGTTACCAGGACTCGAGTTTTGTTCGCGATTTCATAAAATTGAAAACTATCACAGTCGATCCAATTTTCAATTCTAGAGGAGAATCGGAGCAACCAAACTACCCGAACCATATCGAATATATATTAGAAAATTTTGTAAATGTAAACCTAAACCTAAATATAATATGCTTACGATGCTCAGTATGACTTCTAAATTTAGAGGCAATGCAATTAACATCTCTCGATAAATATGCCACTAAGGAGAAAAATATTATGACAAGACTCATCAATTGGAAGGGTAGTGATGGAAATTTTGGAACACGTGGCCCAATAATAATCCTTTCTAGCAAAACATCATCGAGATTATTGCAAAAAAAAAAAAAAAAGACCCGCATTTACCTTTTCAACATAATACGAAAAAGGAGTCACGATATCTCGATCGCTGGATCCTTGGATACCACATGGAATCAATGCCGACACAATGGACAAGATCCATCGAGGAAGTCAATGAAATTGAGGCGACTGTGAACTCCGCCCCAATGTGATCTCCACTTGCTCAGAGCGGGAATGGTTTGCGTCTAATACAGAAGGATAGACGCAGGTGCGTGTTAAAGTCTGGAGGTAAGCATTTGATTGGGCGACTTTCTAGTTCTAGCTAATTTGGACTAGCAGCGAAATCACGGGCTTATTCCAGAAATGCGGGAAGAGAACTGAACTACGTACAGGATCAATCAATAGGTGATGTGACGAACCATACAAATCACGATGCAAAAGGCTATCACATGGAATTTCTAGTGAGGCCGACCATAAGTCTCGCGAGTTCTCAAATTGTGATCAGACTTTGATTTAATAGGCCTTTAACGACGATAGCTAATCAAAATGCAAACTGGGAGAATTTGTCGCAATCTCCGACGAAAGGCGTTGAGAAAGGACCTCTCTTACATGGCACCTTGGAATTATTCAATTATGCCTCGTTTGGTTCACCTTGGAAATTAAAACTATGGAAGGGATGGGAGTCCTAATACTGGAAGTTCCCTTAGGCGAAACTTCTGTCTTAACATTCAATCTTAGACCATGCATTTGAATAAAATTGAAAATCGGACCGAACGAACTACCCGAACCATATCTAATAGTACTAAAAAAAATTGTAAATGCAAACATAAGATGCTTAGTACGACTTATAGGTTTATAGGTAATGCAATGCAATTAATTTTTCGATGAATATATCATTAACTAGAAAAATATAATGACAAATTATAATTAAACAAAAAAAGCGATCGGTCGGATCGCTTGAGCATCGAATTGGACCCGAAATCAATCATCCCAGAAACAAAAGTGGATTGGTCACTTCCGGAAAGATGTGAATGTTTAGCGTTATCTCTTGGAATCAAATCGGTGGGTGCGAAAACTGGGGCGACATCCTGGAACCGTGATGGACATCGAACGGCCTCATGCACGCCACGTGTCAGATCTCCGGTACTTCCACCATATCCAAACAAGGTGCACCTCCCAAGGCGCTTGCTAACTTCGAGACATCTGCCCTTATCGTCACTTCAGTTCTCGCCACTTCCCAATTGCGCCGTCCCTGAGTAAATTACAATGCCAAAGCTAATTTCATTTGCTCGTCGCGCGATACCATTTTGTGAGAAAAAGAGAACGTACGACGAAACTAATTTGCTGCTAAGTGGCATGTGAAGATGTTAAGCATTTGGGATTAATTTGATCAAAAGACCATAACGATGACGCCTGTACCTATCCACTCGCCCCCTCGTTTCGTTCCTATATAATTCCACCGCCCCTAACGCCTCTATTCCTTACATCGACATTCGAAACTTGCCAAGTAGCGTCATCGCTCCCTAGAAAAAAAAAAAAGATGGTGGGTCTTGGGTCATTCGCATACCAAGCGCCAACTACCGGCAAGGCCAACGCACAGTCCGGCTACGACGCCCCTGAGGGAGTGGACATCAGAGGGCGTTACGACGCCCAATTCGCCGTAGTCCTCACCAGGGACGCCTTGCAGTTCGTCGCCGATCTTCAGAGGGAGTTCAGGGGCCGCATCAAGTACGCCATGGAGTGCCGCCGCGACGCCAAACGGCGCTACAACGCGGGCGCGCTGCCCGGGTTCGACCCCGCCACCAGGTACGTGAGGGAAGGCGAGTGGACGTGCGCGCCGGTCCCGCTCGCCGTGGCCGACCGGAGGGTGGAGATCACTGGCCCCGTCGAGCGCAAGATGATCATCAACGCGCTCAACTCCGGCGCCAAAGTTTTCATGGTGAGCGAATTCTATATATTTTCATGTGCTCTATCCAATCATCACGCACATCTGACATTTCCAACTCATTTGGGAGAATCACAACGAACTTACTTGATGCTAGAGTTCAAGTGTGGGGTCGATTATGATTGCGATGATTACACGTTTCGTCCGTATAAGCAGGCGGACTTGGAAGATGCGCTGTCCCCGAGCTGGGAGAACCTGATGAGAGGGCAAGTGAGCCTGAAGGATGCGGTGGATGGGACTATAACCTTCCACGACAAGGCCCGAAACAGGGTCTACAAGCTCAATGACCAGATTGCCAAGCTCTTTGTCAGGCCCCGAGGTTGGCACCTGCCCGAGTCCCACATCCTCATCGACGGCGAGCCTGCCACCGGTTGCCTCGTCGATTTCGGCCTCTACTTCTTCCACAATTATGCTTCCTTCAGGAAAACGCAGGGTGAGGGGTTCGGGCCCTTCTTCTATCTCCCTAAGATGGAGCATTCCAGGTACAAATCTAGGAATCTTTACAGGACGGATTGTTCTTACATATCGATCTACATCGATCGGATTGACGAACAACGAAACAGACCGTGGGATGATTTCAGATTTGATGATCTATTACTATTAGTCAGCGAGTTTAAAGTAAGTTTGTCTGTGGTCGCTCAGTGGACAATGAAATGTCCCGGTTTGAATCAAATAGGATGCTATTAGCATTAGAATTCTCGGTGCATGGTCCATTTCCTTCTTGTTCTTGTGTTAGTTTCTCAAGGTAAATTAACTGTATTTAAAAGTCGGTCCACTGAGAAAGAACGTCTAGAACTAGATATTGCGGTACTGTGCTAGGCCAGAGTGCCTCCGGAACTTTTCCATGAATGTTAGCTAGAGGCATTGATGCATTGGGATCCGCAGGGAAGCCAAGATGTGGAACTGCCTCTTTGAGAGGGCGGAGAAGATGGCAGGAATCGAGAGAGGGAGCATAAGGGCGACAGTGCTGATAGAGACGCTGCCCGCCGTGTTCCAGATGGACGAGATCCTGTATGAGCTGAGGGATCACTCAGTCGGCTTGAATTGTGGAAGATGGGACTACATCTTCAGCTATGTCAAGACCTTCCAGGCTCATCCCGATCGTCTCCTGCCCGACAGGATTCAGGTCGGGATGACCCAGCACTTCATGAGGTCTTACTCTGATCTCCTCATTCGGACTTGCCATCGCCGCGGTGTTCATGCCATGGGAGGCATGGTAAGGAATTCCTTTTTAGTACTGAAGTAGAGTTGAGCCTTTCGCTATTGGTCTAAGGAGAATCTGTTGTCCTAATTTTCTGACAGGCGGCTCAAATCCCGATCAGAGATGATCCCGCGGCCAATGAGGTGGCGCTGGAACTAGTAAGGAAGGACAAGCTCAGGGAAGTCAGGGCCGGGCATGACGGGACATGGGCCGCACACCCAGGGTTAATCCCGGCATGTGTGGAAGTCTTCACGAATCAAATGGGCAACGCGCCGCACCAGATCCAATCGGTCAAGAGAGAAGACGCGGCCAACATAACTGAGGAAGACCTCCTCCAGAGGCCGAGAGGGGTCCGGACTATGGAAGGTCTCCGGCTCAACACTCGGGTCGGGATCCAATACCTGGCGGCCTGGCTCACGGGGACGGGGTCGGTCCCGCTCTACAATCTCATGGAGGATGCTGCGACTGCCGAGATCAGCCGAGTCCAGAACTGGCAGTGGCTGAAGTACGGTGTGGAGCTGGACGGAGACGGGGTTGGAGTGAGACTGAGCTTGGATCTGTTCGGGAGAGTGGTGGAGGAAGAGCTGGCCAGGATTGAGGGAGAGGTTGGGAAGGACAGGTTCAGGAATGGGATGTACAAGGAGGCTGGCAAGATGTTCACAAGGCAATGCACGGCGCCGGAGTTGGACGATTTCCTGACGCTCGAAGCCTACAATCACATCGTCGTGCATCATCCTAGGGGGTCTTCCAGGCTCTGAAAGCCCCTTTGCTCCTCTCTTATGAATGGCCAAGGGACATATTGCTTTGCCTTGACCAATTTCCACTGCTTCTAGTGCTAAGTTATGAATAAATTGTGTCCTATGAGGCTATGACTGCCACCAGTTCTGTTTCTGGAAATTCCGATGATTTTCCTACGATATGGTAGGACAAATTGTACGAGATTGACCAATGGTTCGCTGGAAATTAAGCGGTATTCTTCCTTGGCATACAAGGAACATGCATCATTTGAATTAGACTCGGCCCGCTTTGATGGGCTCGACCCGCTTTTTGTACTTATAAGTCAGCTATAGGCCCGAGGTGGCCCATCTTAGCCCAACAAAATTTAACTTGTCTTTAGACCGAAAAAGGAAGTCTTTACTCTTTAGGGGAGAAAAGGAAAGCTCCAATAATAAATTTCGATTTGGTGCACGTTGACATATTATTAACAAATGAGATCACTTGATTATACATATTAATATATGACTCTTTACATAAGTAAGACTTTCGCTTTCCTACTCAACACAATGATGACGACTTGGTCTTGTTCACCTTACTGAACATGAACGATTCGAGATACGGCTTCCATGCAATCTTTACGGAGCCTACAGCCTAGGGCCTTGCTACAAGGACAAATTTGGTTGGTCGCTTAATCTTTTTGTGGGTTTTAGTTCATTGTATTGAGTTTCTGACTTTTAGAGTTAATCGTGAATGATCAGCAAGTGAATGACCGATCCTTTTGCGCCAGTACTATTGTGAGACTTGTACTTGGCGATTCACGAGCAACATAGGGGCGTTGGTTACCCTCTCGCTCTTTTTTGAAGGCCCTTTCCACTCTCTTTCGTCTATGGTTCCTCCATAAGAACCCAGCTTCGTTCAGATATATTGGGTATGTTGGATGTTAGGTTTTTGATAGCTTTTGTCTATTGTTACACTCCATATTCTGACTTAGAAAATTGCACTTCCTCCTCCTGACCGCCCCTCCCCCCTTGCTCATGGACGTCGAGCCATGGCTGAACCCCGTTAACTTCCTATTTCGTTCCTTTCTTTTGTGTTGGTTCCATATGTTGGATGATCACTGATCACAGGCCTCTCTCATCTCAAAAGTTAGCTCAAAAGTTAGCTAAAATGATGAAACTTTCATTCTCACTTATAAATCGACCGCCAGTCCCTTCCACAATCGATGTGGGACAACCCCAACAATTTCCCCCTCATACATCGAGCTTTGAGTTGGAGGCGCAATAATCCGTATTTCTCCCTTGCATCTGTTGAGTTTAGACTTATTGGTAACCTGAGTTCTAATACCAAACTAGTATTGTCTTTTGAGCTAGTTTTTGGGATGAGAGAGGCCCAAGACCATTCAACATGTGCTAATGAACTATGCCATCCCTATCTACCCAGCGAATCAAAACACGACAATCGTTATGATTTTTTTATTTCCAAATTAATATTCCTTACGCTCTAATTAATTTGGATAGGCGAGTTCTGATTTTGAGCGGCGAGAGCATATCTGAGCGATAAAACTATAAGTTATTATTCGATGTGGTGAGTCATTATTAGTCAAAATAAGCATTCTATATCTTCTCCAATCTTCATACTCGAATTAAGAAAATGAGTTCTCATCTCATGAATGTGGTATCCGTGGATTTAGGGGTTACCATAAGAGGATAGATGGCAATTCCTAAACGCAAGTCTAATCTTCGTACTCGAATCAAGAAAATGAGTTCTCATCTCACGATGTGGCATCCGTGGATTTAGGGCTTACCATAAGAGGATAGATGGCAATTCCTAAACGCAAGTCTTATTATAGCATTGACACTCGGTATTTGAAACCAAGAAGACGCTCCAAACCGGTGCTTCGGCCTCTTTTTTGTTGCCCTCGAGAGGCAATCTTTCTAGTGGCTTCATGGGAAAATATATTTGAATTCCCCTAGTTTTGAGCAGTTGGTACCACGCGGACACGTGGCGTTGGTCCGAGGATATTTGCGAACTTTAGTTAAACGTCAAATTTATCGATATCGTTTACTTTATGACTCAGGATTCTTTCGTTTGACGTGCTCTAAAACCACTGGTTGACACGGCTCAAATCATGGTGGTAGATCTGATTTCCTTCCAAAGACCGCAACGACAAAATCTACAAGATGTGCGGGAAGAGTTGTACTATGGTGACTTTGGTGACTCTTTCAAGGCAGTTTAATTATATATTAACTCCTCTAGATCAAAGACCGCACAGTATCTGCAACTTTTGGCCAGAAATGTGATCTCGGCGAGCATTTTTATTAATAATAAATGAATCAATGATAGGTCTGAACTTCCACGATCAGAGCGCTGTCTACCGATTTTTTATTTTTATTTTTATGGTTTGTTAATGCTAAATGTACATGGACCGTTCACATCGCGTGTCTCTCTCGATTTTATCATTAATACTGATAAAGTATTCTTATACTTAGATTTCAAAAGACCCCGAGTATGCTTATAATTGGAGTTTGAAGAAGCGGCTAATGATCCATTAGGGTTTCGCGAGCTTCGTGCCTGATGTGTCGCTTAGGATAATTATATGTTTGAGAGGTACACGATATGAGTCAACACATGACATACATTTGTTTCTTTTCAAGAGATGTTTGGTCACGTAATTGGGTGGTGTTGGACCAACCAAATTCCAGGAGCTGCCATTCCTGTAAAGGATAGGTTCTTTCAATCCAACAAGAAATCAAGCACGGTCTTGTCTTCTGGTGTGAAATTGAAATGTAATGCATATATGGCTCATCCACGAGATATTGATTTATAAAGTGTTAAGGCATAAAATTCATATCCAATGATAAAACTCCATTTAAGTGGCAGATTAGATTTCTGGACACGAACGAAGCCTAGTATCCCAGATTGTTCTAAGGCATAGACGATCATCTACACCGAGACTAGGGACATACGCAAGAGAAGTTTCCTTCTTTGTCGCTTCGTCCTTGACTTATCCATACTAATTTAGTCCAAGATAAAACATGGGTACATATCATTATCATACCATTCATAAGATGATGCGTGATTAATTAAAATGGATTAAATTGTAATTAGGATCACATGACATGCATTTTCAAGTTAAAAACTTTTGGTTATGAAGGAAGCTGCCTGTTCAACTCAATTCACCACGCAAATAAAAAAAAAACATTCATATTCTAACAAAACAAGAGGGATCTGCCTTGTAGCATACCTGCACAAATTTCTCTCTCTCTCTCTCATGAGGGAAACATTCTTCATTTGTACCAACCATTTCGGTTCGGTTCTGGTAAACGGCCACATCGGAGTAGCACCGCTTTGACAAGATAGGCCGAGAGGAAGTAAGAAACCATGAAGATTATCGCAGACCATTTAGTCTTTTTCTTTTATTCGTTCTTGCCACGGACAAATAGCAAGACTTTGAACAAAGGAGGGTTTGGGTCCTTGTCATTGTCGACAAAATGGGTATTTCACAATAATTGACTCGGGGCACATGGCGGAGAGAGAGAAGCCTATCACAACTTCTAGATAGAACGTTGAATGATTGAGTCGATAGCTTGGCCTGCAGGCATTGGAGAGATCCAATTGATGACTCCATGACAAAGAGATGTCTGGGCTCCGAACGTGTCAAAATGTCTCTGGCGGATTCGATGCCTGTAAGAGAAAAATGCGTCGATTTTGGGTCACAAAATAATGGCGTGGCATAGACATCAGCGACACGTAAATAGCCTGCTTTTCTCCTTTTGTGGGTGGGACAACTACACTGCTTTCGGTCATTGGCTATGACTCTGCCATTATCATATGAATCTGACGCTTGGAAGGATAGAGTTATCTATCCATTCAAGAACTTAGGAGCAAAAACGATGTCAATCTGTGCCTTGTAAAAGAATTCTATGAAATGTCTGGCCTGATGCTTAAGCATAAGCACGTCAATTATTGTGCAATTGATGTACTAACCCAAAGCAAACGAGCGAATTCCTAAACTCAGATCCGTGATGCTCAAACACATAATCGTTCGATATTTTCGCAGGTCATTTATATAGAACATGATATATCATCAACAGTCCAGTAGATTTATTCAAGACATAACATCACGTTGGTAGCTGAAGAGCGTCCTCAAGACTTGGAGCACCATCAAAAGTAAGTTTCTCGAGACCAGCCCAAGGCGCCTCTTGCCTTAGTAATTGCAACTGTGTGGCATAAGATAGAGCGTCGAGAACTGATGAAATTAATCAGAGTGACATAAGAGGTCGAAACATGAAAATATTGTTCTCTTACGTATCTAGAGCACCAACCTTATTTTCCCTTCTTCTTCTTTTTTTTTTTTTTTTTTTTTTTTTTACAGAGTCAACCTAAATATGGAGCAGCCTTAAGATGACAGAATAATTCAACGAAAAGCATCAAGGGTTGCAAAGAATAATGCGCAATTGAGTGAGTATTCATTGACCAGTAATATTGGCACTTATTTGCTGGTTTTCGCTGTAGATGAATTAACATATTTTGCTCATTGCCTCGTCCTCTACTATTGGGCAAATGTATCGTGGTTCGCATAAGCTAAGATTCTAAAACAACGGTTGATTAAAATCACAGACTTTTCATCTATGGATGGTAAATTCTAATTAGTGATGGTAATCTTCGAACTTGCTAGTAGTTTTGAAGTAATTTCACTCT
The DNA here is from genome assembly GCA_021437785.1 of Rhodomyrtus psidioides. Lineage (NCBI taxonomy): Eukaryota > Viridiplantae > Streptophyta > Magnoliopsida > Myrtales > Myrtaceae > Rhodomyrtus > Rhodomyrtus psidioides. Next base: position 2,237,591 of record JAILYB010000059.1, on the reverse strand, counting down.
TTTTTGACACTAGCAACTTCATGGAAAAGCCGACGAAGCACGGACTTTTTGAAATATTAAAGCACAGAAAAACAAAAGGCAAATATGTACATAGAACGTGCATCTGTACTGCATATTTCGTTTGAGAGAGATTGGGAAGATTTGTTCTCTGAATGATGTGGTATCGACATATCGTTACATGCGGAGCAATACTGAATGAAATGCGTAAAATGAGTTATGTCCGGTAATATCGAATTTGATATATACAACGTTGTAAGATAACTTCTCGAAAATTGAATAATATTTTGCCCAAAGCTAACTTCTCTAGAACCGTATAATATCTTAGCCGAGTCTAGTCCCCTAATTGCTTCGCTCTTTCTATTATAATTAACATTATTATTTTTATTAGAGAGTTGCTATCCTGACAGTCTGATAATACTGTTGGACTGTGGGAATGCATTTTCCTTTTTTATTATTTTCATCGCTGTTTCTAATTTCTGTCATAATTAGTATAATTATCTTTGGTGTCAGGTGTCTACCTCTATCCATGAGACGCGTCTCTCCAGGCGGGTCCCAGTTTGAAACCCCACCAGCCAATTATCACTCTCCTTCCCTTATCGGATGGTTCCCTCGCCTCGCTACATTGACTCAAACACGCGTCCGCAATCACGTGGCTCGTCGTGCCTAGTGCCTACACTCTCTCTCTCTATATATAGCGGTATGTGTCATAGCTCCATGCAAAGCGAAGCCCATCCGTTCCTATTCTGTTGTTTTCTCAAACCTCAAGCAAAACATGAACTTGTTCAGACCCTGAGAGGATTATACGTGAGAGCGAGAGTTCCGACTCAGAATATGTTTTATGTGTACGTGTCTTGCAGATATATAACGTGAAACATGTTGAAGAAGGAGGGGTGTTGAACATGGCAACCAAGAGAAGCGGCTATTATTATTATTATTCCATGTCGGCGTCCGAGATGGACAGGATCCTTCTCAGATTCCGGCCGATCGCCCCGAAGCCATCGGCCAGAGGGTCGGGCTCTGGAGGATCTCGTTCCTCGCCCGAGAGCAGCGGGCTCTGCAGCGTCAAGCCGGTGATCAAAAAGAGGAGGAGACGCAGCAAGCGTGGGAACGATGACACCAAGAAGCCCGCCTCACGACGCAACAGAAAACGAAAGCCGGGTTGTGAGGACAAGATCATGTATGGATCATCAGGTGAGAGAGATTCTCTTGGCTTAATGAGATGGATTATCTTAATGACCCGTACTTTTTTTCTTTTCCCAGATCGCTAAGAAGTGCAATTATCTGGTGCATGTTTGTTATTTTAATTCTATGGGTTTTGTTCCTTGACATATATGAATATAATTTAGAATTAGGGAAATGCTTTTCTGACAGTACTGTCGAAGATGGTATAATTTCGACTGTAGATCCACCCACTATTATCGCGTGTTTTGCATAAAGCACTCATTGATTGGAAGATTGCGTGGTGAGAAATAATTAACAACTGTATTGTTAGGTTAGCAGCTTCCTTAAAATTAATACTCCTGCAATTATGCTTAACTAACGTTCTTAAGACATATGTTAATATCCGAATGAAGTAGGTTAATGTTTTAATACATGCATGTGCTTCTGATGAACTGGTTTTTCTAGCTCTTTATATGGGTAGAATGATAAATATAGGTATCTTATATAAAGTTATGCTGGATAACTTAAGAATTATAGTCTTTGTGTGCTATGCGACATTGGGAGAAAAAAAGGTGCATTATTCATCTAGATTGGAAAGATTCATAAGGATGATTATTTATGAAGTTATCATGGATAAGTAAGAATAATGATTTTGAGAAGGAAGTACTTTGCTTTTAGTTTTCTCATATTCATCAAGGGTGCAAAAATAATTTATGTGAAAAAATAACTTCAAAAAGATTACTATTAATATTTTTAGACTTTAAGTATATGTAGTCCTATATGCACCAAAAAAATATTTTTCCTCTTGCAAATTTTCTAATTTACGTGGCGGAGAAAGTAGAGGCAAAAAGGAAAATGAATGAAGTCAATTTGAAATAACGTCTTTAGAATTAAAAAGGCATCCTGAATAGTTAGTAAAAAATTTGGGAGCTCCTAGCCTAAGGGTCTGACTGTACTGTTAGTTATTTCTGATCATATGATCTCTTAATTAACGAGTGCTTTATTTAAAATAAGCGATGATGTTGTGTGGATTTACGGTTGAGATTGTATTGTCCCTGACAGCACTGTCAGGAAAGCTTTTTCCTAAAGAATTTTCTCTGATCTATTAGCGATAGAATAAAACATATATGATGCATGGACACTCTAGTTAGTAGAATCACGTTAATGAGCTTTATTAGGGTGTTTGTTAAAGCATACTTGAAAAGAAATAATTAAGACAAAAAAGATAAATAATAATAATAATAATAAATTTAACTTCGCAGCATTAATTGCAATAACCAATAATTTAGTGCGGTGAAAAGAATAAGTTTTCCTTTCTATAGTTAACAAGTGCTCAAAGTGCTCAAAGTGGTTCTTTAACAAAGTCGTTTTAATTACTCAGGCGTCAACACGTGATAATGAGTGGAAGGGAAATTCCACGAAAAAATAGCCAAACATCTATAAAAAAAAAAAAAAAAAAAATTGTACCTAAAAGCATGATTAATCCACACAGACATTAATTGTCGCCATCTTGTATACAACTTCATTTTCTTATCCAACTTCTTTCTAAATAATAGATAATCGCAATTGCTGATGCGATATACCGACCAAACATTGCGAAACAAATGCACTGAGCTAGCTAAACAAGCTTTAAATTTTCTATTATATGCACGTGTAAATCTTAGGGTTTTTTTTTTCAGGCCAAAAAAAAAAAATTCTTAGTTTTTTTTTTTTTTAAGTGTGGTGTCACATCGTTTTGGTTTAGAGTACAAGACACCAATGAACTTTTATTTTTTCTACAAATTGAAATAGTGAAGATAGTGAACTTAGTTACTTTTGATAATCTTTTTGCAGACTTAGCAGAGACTCCAGGACCTCTCTCCCCCGAATGGCTCAGCTTCGGCAATAAAGACGAAGCTCCCTCCAAAGAGAGCTACGTTCCCGAGAAGCCGTCGATGATGCCACGTGTGCACAGTCCAGGGCATCGGACGTCAGCCGTGCAGAACCAGGCGACGCCACGAAACTCGATGGTGTCGTCAACGGTCAGCGTTGAATGGGTGGCCGACACGTGGGTGGCTTCGGATGCTTTGGGGAGCACGGACGCCGAGAGGAGGAGCAACCTGGAGAGGGACACGTGTCCGGGATTCACATCCGACGGTTGGGGAAGGGTCACGTGGGCTAACGGGGCGTTCAGGAGGCTGGTGGGTGCGGCGGAGGACCGGAGCAAGCTCATGGTCTGGTTGGTGGCGAAGGAGGGGGCGCCTGAGACGGCGGCGTTCGCGTGCAGGGTGAGGATGCAGTACGCGAGCAGTGGCGTGGGGAGAAGCTACTCGCTCACGCTGCCGTGCGACGTGTGGAGGATGGACGGCGGCGGTTTTGCGTGGAGGCTCGACGTCGACGCCGCGCTAACTCTAGGTTTGGGACTTTAATTACATAATCACCCCTCCCCAAAAGAGAGGAAAAATAATGAAACGGAAAAAAAAAAGAAGAAGGGAAGAAAACATGAATCGTGGGACGCTCAAAAGTTGTGTATATGTGATAATATCTGCTGTTTCGCGACATATTTTGCGTTGTATATGTTCTGATCCCATAGTACTATTGGTTTTCCCTGTGAATTCAATTTTTTAAAGTATCGTTGGATTTTGACGATGAACAAATCGGAGTATGCCCGAAATATCGCTTTGGTTCGATATCTGTCTCAAGAGAAGATGCGATCGTAAGAGCAAGGGAAAATATAAACTAAGGAAAACAATGAATGGACATAAAATTCAATCAACGTCCCACACAATTCCATTCCATCTTAGTCCTCTGTCCGATAGAACTATATATATCAAGAATAAAACTTGAAGCTCTTGGCTTGAATTATGATCTCCCTCAACGCACCAATGGGGGTTAAAACCATGAGCAAAACGCCAAGTATAATGCAGATCTGCAGGAAAGTGGTAGATTTAGCTTGCACAAAGTGCCAAATCAATATCGCTTAAACGAAGAAGAAGATGCGTATGACCAATATACCCAGTTGGCGAACCAAGATAAGCTGAATTTCTTTGGCTTGTAGATAGCAAGCCACATGATGCATGGCAGCTGAAATTACCATACAAAAGTTCAAAAAAAAATAATAATCAGCATATAAGTTATGATATACGAGTTAGTGAATGTGGTACTTAATTGCTTACATAATATGTTGTGGGAGCAAAAGCAAATCCTCCGAAGAAGCTGAGGAGCCCTCCGAAAAACGGGAATGTGATGGCCAGGAACATTGTCAAAGCTGATCGTGAAACACAACTCGTGTCCAATTGATTAAGTGATGAAAGATACAAATTTGAAAGACTATCTGATAGAAAAGACAAGATGAGAGTTCGGATGACTGACCAACATATGCGTTGCGAGCAATGAACCGGAGCATCCTAGTCGGCTTGAACTCCATTTTCTTCACCAAGCACGATTCTATCATATCGAACACCGGCATCGCAAACACCTGATATCCACACGGCGTCTCGTCGGCAAAAAGAACCAAGGAAGAAAGGCGTGCAGAGATGATCTATCTATCTTTACCTGATAGCTCCCGATTACATGAATCACCACAAACATATTAGCCGCGGCGATGAGCCAACGGGGCTTCTCGAGGGATATGAGGATGTTATCCTGGACCGAGTTGCCGAACACCCAGTAGCCAACGAATGCGACTGGAAAGTAGCACAAGGCGACGATCGCATAAGCGAAAACCACTCCCTTCCACATCGGTTTCTTCGACGGCTTCTCCGGCGTCGATGGGATCGTGGCCTGGATTTCCAGGACGACATTGTGACCGGCAAATGCGAACGCAATATCGCCCAGCGCGTTGAAGTACCCGAACACTTGGCCCGGGGTTGTCGAAGCCCTACTTCCATATTGGACGTCTGGTTGAACCCCTCTGTCTGCTGATGCTACCCATGCGATTGTCGAGTAACTGCGAAATTACATGTTATGTTATGGTTGCTCTTTTGAGAACATCACCTTGAAAAAATGGCAGGCTGAACAATGAAAATTCCGGACAGTATTGGATGGGATCCACAACGAAAGCGCTTCATCAGTTAAAACATTAGACGGAATTACCTAAAATTTATCTTGACATGAACTCCAGATTAATTCCAAGTATATCCAAAAGATAAACAAAAGGCATCCTTTCAGCATCAGAAGAACCAAAACAAAGTTTTTGGACTATCAATTTATAGGAATATAATTTCCTATAGTTACAATAAACAGGCACAAAAAAAATTATTTGGCAATCTGAAGAATTTAATACCTCAAAGACATGACGGCCGCGGCGAGAGAGACGCTGGTGATGGAATTAAAGCTGGGGAGGTGAGAGAGGACGAAATGGACCGCCGCGAAGATCATGATGAAGTAGGTCGTCTTGATCGGCTTACAGTCGGGGCACACCGTGTCGTGGAATTTCTGGAGCGATTTCCCACCCGTGATCATGTACACGATGTTCACCCCGACCTCGACCATCAGCTGCTGCGGCACCACCACCCAGAGCCCCAGCTTGTCGCCGAAGGCGTGTTGTCCTAGCTCGTGGTACCGGTCGAATCTCTTCCCGGGGACCATCTCATGCATCTCCACCATTTGCCACAGAGTGTATAGCGTGATGATCCACGACAGGCCCATAACAGTGGCCCCAGGTCCCCTGGAATAGTAGATATTGACAACCAGAAAAAGACCTAGATCTGGACGAGAAGATTAATGATGTGCTGATGTTGATGTATGTAAATAAGAAAGAAAGAACTGACCACCCAAGTTGAGATATGGCATAAGGAAGCCCTAGGACCCCAGCTCCAACCATGGCAGTGACATTGTGAAAAGCAGAGTACCACCACTTTGCGCTCCTGGTCTTGGTGATTGGAAGCCAGTCATTGAGTTCTTTCTCTGACATTTTTTCTTCTTGTTGGGGAGCGATTGATCCTCGATTTCGATCCTCTCTTCTTTTCTTTTCACAACAGGAATTTCTGTAGAAAAAGCTAGAGAACGAGCAAGGTGTGTCGAGATAGAAAAGATAGCTAAGAGTTTCGAAATATCTCTGGATCTTTTATTCTTTTTTTTTTTTTGGAGTCGAAATCTCAGGATCTTTTATTCTGTTAGCAACAGAATCTAGGAAATTTTTTTAAGATACGTCGAGTTCATGCGAGTTAATGCGCCAAAGCCCTTGATTCTGTTGGATCCAGCGTGGGATTCACACGATCTGACGATCGCGATGTATTAAGTTAACATGAATCGATGCATCCGATTCTATACTACTACGTAACTCCCTAGGGAGAGCTTAGATCCGCTTTGGACTCAGGCTAATGTGGAATGGATGTAGCTTCCAGATTGATGTGAGAATTGTGACCAAGTCTTAAGAATATTAAAAGCTAAATCTGTTCAGCTCTTTCTCTGTGTGTCTGTCTAATTTATTCCCCCATCTTTTGCCGAAAAGTAGCATCTGAATCCATTAGCCTAACAAAGTTGTATCAGAATCATATTCTAGCCCTTAATTCCATGATCGTAGATCCATTTTGTTTAATCGGTACTTGCTAGTGAACATGTCATTTCAAGGCACATGTAGGGAACTGGTGCGCTTTTCACTTGATTTCGTTTTGCTTTTCTTTTTCCTGCCAATCGATATTGTGGGCTAGATCCCCCTAAGTGATCTTGAATTGCACATATATGGATTTAATTGATTTCTGTCTCTATCTCTTGTGTTTTATTTTTAAAAGAAAAATGCTAAGCTATTTTGCTATCAATGTAATTTTAAATTTGACTGATCTTGATAATCTATTGTAACTTCAAAATTGGATTCCGCGACGATTAGTAGATAGAATCATAATCATTTGAGCTACGGCGTTCAAATCATGTATTTGAATCTTACAGCCTTTTCTTTGTTCAGATAAGAGAATGTTATTGAAGAACTCCTCCGCGATAATGAAACTCACTGAAAGTTATCCATAAACCTCCATCAAAATCAAACCATTTAATCTTCGGTTACTAATCAATAATCTCCACCGTCTGCCCCTTATCAAATTCCCTTTAAGAGTTCCTACTTTTCATTAGCTTTATAGGGTCTTCAAGATAGACATGATTCCTTCTTGATCGTTATACAAGATGATCGCCTCTTTCCGGTCATCACACATGCCATACTAGTTTCGTTTAAAAACGGAAAGAGACTGCAGAACATTTGAGGACAGAATTTGCCCAGCGGAGATTGGACAAAATGCGACTTTCGTTTTAATAATATTGAAGGAATTAGAAATTACTCCCTTGACATGAGTATGAAAACCGGGCGTATATGATAAATTTTAAAACTCTTTTTGAAAGGTATGTTTTGGTCCGACTTATCATGGATTGGCAATAAATGACACAGCAAATTGGTACAAGCAATTTCCGTCTTCCATCTTTTCCCAGCAATGATGGTGCGAGGGAAATTCGGTTCCGCATTGTGATCAATGCTGAGTCCAATATTTTTCTTTCTCAAGGATAATCTCTACACAGAGTACAGCTCGCTAATTAGCCGTGACTTGTGCTTACTTGGACAGAAACAGAAATAAGCAATGAGATTTCCTTAGTTTTTTTTTTGGCCAGACATTCCGATGCAGGTGATCGATAGAGTGATGGTAAAAGATGCAAGCACGCTAAGCAAATCCCTGAGAGACAAATGAGTGATAAGCAACAGCCATTTTCATGACAAGATCAGTCTGTCTACGAGACTATCTGGAAAAGGATAACAAGATTATTCCTCTTAGTGATGAAATAGAGAAGTATAAAGTATCCCAATCAAGCCTCAAGACTTAGATGCTTAAGTGGGAGCTACCAATGCAACTGGAGAGAAATGCAAGAGGGCAGGTTCTATCAGTTTGAGAGATTTCATAGTTATTAAGTCATGAAAGAATAACTTAGGCTGCTCAAGGCTGTATTAACCCCTCTCCATTCTCTGCATAATAGCCATCTCAGGATAACGAAACACAAGCATCAAGTGAACAGTTTTGAACTGAAAACATTAGCGGAAGCCACAAAATCATCAGGATCTTTTGGAAGAATAACTAGGCAAGTGAATTTTTATTCTACCACTTTATGCGTCCACATTGTCTATACAGAGATGCAGCATATAAAATTGACAGAAGGGAAGAGTCCATGACAAGTGGACGGTCAAAAAAATGTTTGGTGACAAAGAAGCAGACCACCTGAATCGATTCTCTGTTGTTGTTTCCACCTTTCTACCAGAAAATCTTCGTCGTTTGAACACTTCAGATACTTATCCAGGTCAAACTCACAGCCTGAGTTGTATTTACCACTATATCTTCTAGATTCTCCTGATTGACTGCCAATGGATTCTCCCACCACTACAGGGCTATCTACTGTTCCTGGACTCCAACTACCATGACTGCTGGAGGAAAAATAGCTCGGGTCCCGCGCAATATTAACTTCCTATTTCACAAATTTGATGCAGTATGAAATCAGATGAAACAGAGATAACAAGAACGGGCAGAGGATTAACCACGAGAACATAAGTTCCACAGTCTATTGAAAAGACGGTGGACAACAAATTCAAGCACAACACCCGGGAAGAAATCAACTGTTAATCGTTTTTTTTTTTTTTTTTTTGCAAAGAAACAAAAGGACAGAGGCAGCATCTATCCATTACCTGAGCTGCATCCAATATTCCCCCTTTTGAAGCCATTGGTGACTGCATCTTTTTCTTGCTTGATAGTGGAGAGACGTCATTACTGGTTTCCCATTGTAACCATGGCAATACAACCCCATCCATGTCGATGGGAAGAGGCATGGATTTTGCGAGATTTTGAAAATTATCTAGCTTAGTTGTTCCTCCTAAAGTTGAGCTTGTATCACTTCTTTCTCCATCTAACGACGATATATCTGTATCTTCCACATTCGAAAGGAACTCCTGGATATATTTCTCGGCCTCGTCAGCCAGATGATTAGACGTCCTGCTTTTGTCATTGCTCCTCTGGTGATTTTATAAGAGAGAGAGAGAGAGAGCTAAAGTTACCAAGTGGAAGAACTCAACAGTAAATATTCACAAAAATGAAAATCAAGAGAGAGAATGTTACCTTTCTGTTTCGCGACGGTTTATCCAGTACAGGGGATTTTGTATCAGGAGGTAATTCATTTACAATCTGACTGAGCTCTTTCCCACGCTGCTCTTCCAACATAATTTCAGCTAATAAATTTTTTTTACGCTTCTCTGACTGTCAATGCGTAAAATGAAATCTGTAATGAAATCATGGACTAATCTTCTTCCAAGAAGACAGAGTACTGAAGAAGTCCTTGCTCAAATATCCAGTGGCGGTAAAGTAATAGGATCAATGTCTCAGTACAAGAAATGTTCAAAATTGTCACCTTATGGAATTGCTCAGCAGGAGATTACATAGTAGAATGAATAAGATAAATATTAGCATTAGCAGGATGCTTAGGTGGTCTGACATACCTGTTCTAGCTTTGTTGCGTAGTTTCTTCTTATAGTGGAGACAGCCTGACGAACATCAGAATTTTCTAAAGCTAAATAATTGTCATGTGCTCCAACAGAGGGCTTACTTCTTAACACAACCTGCAAGCATTGCCAAAGTACAGAGAAGTTCTGATGATACTACTCGAAAATCAAACAGTGGACTCACTGGAGATGAATCGAATTAGCAAACAGTTCCATCAAGACAGAAATGTTTAAGACCTGTTCAATTTCCATCTTGATCTCTTCCATAGCATGTCTGAATTCTTGACGCATTGCTTCGCACAACCCACTGTTAACATCCCCTCCAGTTGGGTGGTCAGCCTAAAGGAAGAGTATTGTGAGCAAAAGGGCAAAGGAATGCAGTGTGCTAGGACACGATAGCTTTAATTTTGAAACACGTACAGTCTTCTGGGCATAAACTGCTCGTATTGTTCTCTCACTTCCGTTTTTCCCAGAACAAGCATCCTTCACTTCGTCATCGGTCAGTGCAGATGAATGGCTCTAATAAGAATAAGAGAGATTGTTAAGTATAATTTATATCCTAAAAGTTGCACTAAGGGAGCACATAAATTGGCCAGCAGGCCAGTTTAAACTGAAAGTTAGCCGCTGTCATGCGATCTCAGCCACTTACCATTAAATTTGAATGCTACGAACAAGCAGAATGAGAGAACTTACAGAATAACCATCATAGGACTTGAGATCCTTTTGGCTCGAAGACCTTCTCAGTGCTTGTCTGTTGCTTGAAGCTGAGGGTTTCTGTGATGGCAGCTTTTGCTTGTTTCCATTACCCACAATCTTGTTATTAGGATAACCAAGGGAACTGCGAGAATTGTCTACATCACTCTATCATGTGCAAAACAAGCAAAGGAATAAGTATAATGCTCCATTTGGTTCTATATTACAGAAAGACCATCCAAATTAACTTATATCAGGAGGACACAGCATGGAATGACAGCCGGTCAATTTCTTTTTGTAATTGACACTCTTTTGGAATTGGTGTAAAGTTATGCGTTTAAAAGCTAGTAGCAAATCCGTACTCCTTTCAGTCATCACCATTATCAAGTTTAGATTAATGGAAATGAACATTTCTCATATTCAAGAACAAAACGAAACAGGAAATTTTCACAGATTAAGAGCGCGCATGGCAACACTTCTCTAAAAATTAACTTATGACAAAAAGTTAATTTTTCTACTTCTGCTAAGCAAAAGTACTTCAAAAGCAAAATAATGTTAGAAAATTAAAGCTACGTAACGCTCCAAAAGTTCCGGACTCGGACGAATTTTTGCCCCAAAAACGCTTTTGAAGCATAAATTTTATTCCAAAATTTTTTTCATGCGCGCCCCTAAAGCAGCTCAAAAGTAAGTAGTTTCTTTGCCCAATAAAAACATGTGATCTACAGTAGAACACGAATAAATTACTCAAAACATGCGAATCGAAGAACGTCAAGTTCACCTCGGAATCGCTAATCTGGCAGCGAACCACCGAAACCGACCTCCTCCGCCGTGAATTACTTTCGGCAGCCACCCTTCCCGCACCAGAACCCTCAAGCACATTACCCTTACCACCACCAACTCTCGACCTCTGCCTGGACACCGACCTCCCCCGCCTCTGTGAAGCAGTTTCCCCTTTCTTAGGGCTGACGTCAGGGTACAGCGAGCTCGGCCGACCTCGATCTTCAGAACCGAAGAACTCAATGGCGAGATCATCGAGGCTGATCTCCGGCAACCCCGATCCTCGCGTGGTGTTGACGAACCGTCCTCTGGGAGCCGGTTTATCGTCGGCGAAGGAATCCTGAGGTTCCGCCAGCAGGTGGGAGAACCGGCTCAGGCTCCGCGACCGGCAGTGAGCTGAACTCCGATCAGAGGAAGCGGAGCCGTCGGTGGAGGCCGGCGAAGAACCGATCGGCGTCCTCTTCGTCGTGGACCTGAAGGCCGACGTTGCCATTCTCCCAAATGTCGTGAGTTCACCAGTCGAACGGCATATGTACACCAGTCAATGACTGGAGCTCGAGACGAGAGGGACGTTAGGGTTTAAGATCGCTCATTGATGTCAGGATAGAATCGAGAGATCGAGAGAGAGAGAGAGAGAGGATGAAACTTGAAAGAGGAGAAGAATGGCGGAGAGGTCGAAACTGGGAAACCAATTTTGAAATTTTGGAGGTAGGCGGAGAGGAGAGGAGAGGATGGAATGGAAAGTCATTAAACAGGTCTCGAGGTTGGAATTCCCACGCTTTATTATGTTGACCGTTAAATTGTAAATATTTCCCTAATTTATATATTTTTTTAAAAATCGACGGTCAATTTGATTGATTTTGTTGCTGTCATTAATATTTAAGCATGGTAGGTAGTAGATATCGTAATCCGGTCACCCATTTTCTTTCCTAATTAAAGACTTTTTTTAGCGCTTTTTTTTTGTCAAGTTAGCAAATCCATTTCACTTTGAAAAGAAAATATCACAATACAGAGATCCGAAATGGAGGAATCCGCAATTATTAATATTTTCCTAAATTATATATTAAATAAAACTCGTGAATACATTCGTCTTTTTTTGTTCAAAGTCATAGGTTCGCATCTCCACGAATTTTCATGGACCATGCGAGTAGAAAACTTTGCTAGTTACCAATGTCAAAAGTAAACCCGGTCAAATTTTTACTGCTATTTTTTTATTCTTTCATTTTTTTTTTCCTACTCCGCCGGCCACGGTAGGAGTAGTAAGAAGAAAAAAAAGAAAGATAAAAAAAGGAAAAAAATTTAAAAAAATATATTATTAAAAATTATCCACGTTAGCGTCGGTCGGTAAAACAGATTGAATTAACGCAATTGCAAAAAATTTAGGATTCAATTGATGAAAAAGAAAATCATGACTGAACTGACACAATTGCAATATTTTCGAGACTTTTTTGATAATTTTCTAAAATCAATCAACCTTACTGGATATACCTTGGTAAATTTGACACAAGAAGGAAAAAAAAAAATTAGCCAATTATGTCCGTTTCGTACTAGTATTAGACAGACACTCCATCATTAGATAAAATGAAAAAGTTAGGGAATTAACTAGCTTGGCAATTAATTTAGAGGGAGATGACGGTCGCAACTCCATTTTGTATATGAATTGCCCTATCCCTGTCTCGTCTCCTCAAATCGCAACCGCATCCATTATTGGTCACGAAGTTGGCCAGTGATGATCTTACAATTTTAGATTTTCTAAGTGAACTCCTCAATTAGTCGGCAACTTAATCAGGCGAGGATGCACAGCGTGTTCTAATTCTCGGGCAAAACTACTACCCCCGTTTAAGAAGAATTAAACATGAGGGTAGTTTTTTCCGTTTAGGCTAGGTTTGTTTCGTGAAAAATAAATATTTTTTTTTTGAAAAGTGATCGATTGTATTGTTCGCGAAAGTGAATGAAAGAAAAATATTTTCATCATCTACAAAAATATATAGACATAAATTATTGTCGATAATGAAAGTACTTTTTATTAACTAATTATTTCAAGCGATACAAGTGATGATTTTTCGAAAAATTGTAGGTTTTAGCTTTCTGTAGGGGATGATAGTTGGGATGCAAAAGGTCCAAATTGGGCAATTTATTGAACTGGTTGTTTACTTGGGAACCATAGAGCCTAGAGTTAGGCAAAACGGAAAGGGATCGTCTAACATTTCCTTAGAAAGTTAGGCCCTAACTTTGCAATCCGGGCCGTTCGTGTTATGAATGGATGGCACAGATTATTACTAACAAAAATATATATAAAAAAATTCAAAAAATTGCTCCCTAAAAATAGGAGATTTGAGTCATCCGTTCAAAAATGGACGGCCCAGATTGCAAGGTTAGGTGCCTAACTTTATGAGGAAATGTTAGGCGATCTGGATCCAGGGGAAACACATCCATTCCTCATCTTCTGTCGACCTCGATTGCAATAGTGCTGCTCGTGATCGGTGGTCGAGAAAGAATTTCCTTTTAGGGCATGCATGATAACTCTTCAGAAATCAACTTTCTCCGTCAGAAGTCAATCTGGTAGAAAAATCCGTTTAGTAAAAATATTATCGAAGTAGAAATCCGCTTTGTAAAAAAATTGACTTCTGGTAGGATTTTTAACTTTTGAAGTGAAAAATCATTTTTGATAGGATTTTTGGTCAATTTTGAGAAGTAAAAAATTTTAACTTCTCGGCTTCAGAATCACTTCTTTGACCACACCCACCTCCGCTAACCACCGCCCGCCATTGCTGCTGCCCACCGCTCGCCGCTGCTGCTGTCCTTCGCCGCAGACCGCCAACCGCCGCTACTGGGCGCCAACGCAGAAGATTTTGTTAGTAATATTTCAAAAGTAGAAATTTTTAACCGTTACCAAACGAATTTATCTAAACAGAAATAGAAAAATCAACTTCTGTTTTTGAAAAGAAGTAGAGAAATTAACTTATAGTTATAAATTGATTTCTAGTAGTGAAGTGTTGCCATACGCGCCCCTTATATTATCGACAGTGACTCACTCGAGGTGGGAAAATTTGTCTAAAAAGTCCTAAAACCTAAAGGTGGCAATATGAGTCACAAATCTATTTTTTTAACTCGTTTTTAATGGATTAGGTCGAATATGGGTCATTCAAAATTTTGAAACAGATCAAAAATGGGTTCAAAGCACGGAAGCCCAACTTTATATGGGTATGATATAGACCCATATTCAACCCATTTAAGTTGTTAACTTAAACCCACATGTAACATTGTGGAACGAAACTCTGACGAGGAACGTGAAGCTCCGGTCAGGGGATTCCACTCGCTATTGTTGCTCGTTCCTCAAGCACGGCCATCGTTGCCCGTCGCTTGTTGCCCGTCGCTCGTAGCTTGTCGCTCGGACACTGTCAACTTCCTCAATCGCTCGTTGCTATTATTGCTTGATCCTTGAGCATCGCAGCCACTGTCTGTTCTGTTTTAGATCTCTCTCCCTAACTCAACTCTCAAATATAAGGAACTGGATCTGCTGTGTGGCGTCCCAGGTCACCACGCTAACGATTAAGGTCTCTATTAGTATAATAGAGATATTTAAGCCTAATAGCACACAAAATAAAATAGGCTATACCCACAGAGTTTTAGACAATCAAATTCAATGACAAAGGCATATGATCACGGAGGCATAGAAAAGTAGGCAAGAACTATACGCACGCTTTTATTTATATAACACATCATAATGACCACGTAAGTAGTTCACGTGCGTATATACAAGATAGTGACTACGGTCATCGATCTATAGGCGCAACTGGGATGGTAAAAAGGGAAACTACTCCATCGACATCAAAAGTCGCCTATACCAAAAAGATCCTCCAAAAAGTGTCAACCAACGGCTCCAGTCCTCACTCCTCGTCTGAGTGATCGGTGAGGAGTATCTCCGTCTCCTCGTCGAAATCCTCATCCAAAGACTCTGGCGGAGGAATGTATAGCTCCAACTCGTCAGCAACAGGCTCCAAGGCAACATCAGGCATGACTGGCTCAGGTGGCGGTGGAGGCACCTCAGGTACAGGGATCTCAGGAAGTACAGGAGCTATAGGTGCTACAGGCTCGGAGGGCGCATCAAATGCATCATCAGGAAATGGACCAACTAACTGGTCGCCAACGCGAACATAGAGAGAATACCAACTATACATGACAACACCATGAGGAACTCCCTCATCGATCCAAACACTATAGATATGCATCAAAAGTCTAAGATGGGGTACATCCATATGAACGTAATCACGATAGATAGATACATAGTCAAGCAGGACTCCAAAGCGTCTGGCCACAAGAGGCATGGTGCTAATCTGAAAATATTTCCACAAACGTGGGTTAGTGCGACGGCTAGCAAGAAAATCACTCAATCCCACCATAGGGGTCCTAAGACTCCCTAAGGACAACTATGAAACAATAAGTGATCAAAGCTTATTAGTAATTAAAACAAAGCAAGAAACATCAATATTATCATGAAATGAATATATCAATGTAAAATGAGATGGCGTGCTCTTCGTTCATTTACACCACTGCAAGGCGTTCCACCTTGCAATCCCACTCTCCGGGGCTCCGCGACGCAAGGTACGACTCTACCCAGCACACAGCACATGGTTGTCAAGTACGTACAAATCCCCGCATACAGCCCAGGGGCGTCGACTCGATTCTGTGCACTGAAGAGAAATAACTCCACATATCTCATCCATAACATTTCATGTACGACGTATGTTTGGCAATGAACCTCATGATTCGCAATTTCAAGTCTCATAGGAAAATACTTCAATTGAAATGCCAACATACAGAATATCTCAACTAAGGATGAGTACATGGAGCATAGAATTCATTCAAATGCAGCACCTTGAATCCAAACCAACAAGAGTTAGGGAAACGACTAAACTGTCCGTTAGAGACTCTCGGTCCGACATATCCTTGACCCGTAAAATCACAACCTTACCAAGGAATTTCATTAAGATCTAATCTTAAGATTCGCAAGATACGTCCCTTAACTCTTCCATTTTATTTCCTCGAGAATATAACCATTTCTAGTCTAACTCAGGCTCAAATTTCTAGTCGGTATAGTATCCAAACAGATTGATTTTTCTTTCTCCAAAACTGACATAGCTTCCTTTGTTCCACAGACCATTCAACCCTTTATTAAAGACTAACGTGGTTCTATAACATATACGACCAAAGAGTATAATGAAATTGGGTTTTGATAATAAAACAGTATATAAACTTTAGTACAAATTCTGACTATACCGCACCAATTCCTGACCTGATAATGTTTCGATTTCCCACTAATTTAATCACTATACAAATCTATATTTGAGGATAATAAGACTCGAATTTAACCACATCAAATTAATAAAACTCAGCCCAGATTTGTACCAAATTAGCATCAAGGCCGTGGCTAAACTCGGAATCATTCCTATCCTAGAAACCGAACACCAACTCCGTTCTAATCCTGCAACTCGACCCTTGCTCCCTTCGATGCATCTATTCCTTCCACTACTATAAAACTCTATTCTAGTTCTTCAATCATTCGGCACAAGATCTCATCACTTAACTCAAAATCACTTCATTTCTATACCAAAATCAGAACCGAACAGCAGCATCATCATCACAGTCCCCCAAACGAGTTTTTTGTCCTAATACTTAGCTTGAGCTCCCCATCTTAACAACTACACGAAAACACCTATCCTACGATAGAATTTAATGAAATTCTTGCCTTCCTTGAAGCTTGAACTTGCTCGATTCCTTCTGCTCTTCTCGGTGAAGCACGCTGCTGTTGACACCTAAATTTTGATCAACCTTTTTTTTCTTTTTTTAAAAAATTCATAGAAAATCTATAAAAATTTCAAAAATTGAAAAATCAATTTTGGTGACCTTGGCCAAGCTAAATGAACCATTTTGACCAAGAAAATTATTTTCATAATTTTCATTTTTTTAATATTTTCGAAAAAAAAAAGAAAAAAAAAGAAAAGAAGAAAATCAAGAAAAATAATATTTGAGGTCACAAAGATATATAAAAATAGTCGGTATTTTTATTTTTATTTTATCTATTTTCTAACCTCATAAATAGTAAAATTCAGGTTTGATTTTAGGTGTTCTCTGATCACCATAAAATTGAATTTGACAAAAATATTAGTAATGATTAAAAGGAAAAGGAGGGAAACATCATCATTTAAAAGGAAAAGGGGACTAATGATTTTGTCTTCTCTTTTTGTTATTTTATTTTATTTTTACTTTTATTATTTTATTATTTTATTATTATTATATTTTTTTTTCTCTCTCTCTCTCCCCCACTCCCTCTCTCCTTCCCGCTGCCTATTTATCTCCTACCCCTCATCATCTCCCGACTCTTCTTCTCCCTCAACTCTCTCTCTTTCATTTTCGTTTTTTCCTCTCGCTCAGCTCGCCGCCCAGATCAAAAACCGTCCGGTTTTTCGGCAATAACTCTTTCGTTAGACATCGTATGCGAACGACCCATATACCATTGGAAAGCTTATTCTCTTGCCGTTCTAATGACATATCGTGAGCCCAATTTGGACCAGCCGTTTGTCCCGTAGAGCTGTTTGAAGGAGCAAAGGTCAGACTGATCAGACTTGAGTCCGCGGGTGCCAAATTGGATTTTCGGGTTTGTTTTGGGTTCAATCTTGGTAAGACCACCTCTCACTCCTTGTTAAGACATATATTATTGTGTTTTATGGTTTGAAGATTGATTATATTTGGATTTAAGGGCTGATCTCTTATTGTTTTGTTCGAAAAATCTGAACCGGTTCTGTCAAGGTGGTGCCGTGAACATTGTGAGTGATTCAAGGGCTTGCCTTGCTTCCAATATTCGATAAAATGTCTCTAGCACCTAAATTAGGAATCTAGCAAGCTGAGATTGTAGTCTAGTTGAGTTTTGGATGGGTTTTAATGGTTGAATTGAAGGAGTTTTCTGGGACAGATTCTGGTCATTGGGCGATTGAAAACCGTCCGGTTTTTCGACCATAACTCTTTCGTTAGGAATCGTATGGGAACGAGCCATATACTGTTAGAAAGCTTATTCTCTTGCCGTTCTAATGACATATCGTGAGTCCAATTTGGCCGAGCCATTTGTCCCGTAGAGCTGTTTGAAGTAGCAAAGGTCAGACTGATCAGACTTGAGTCCGCGAGTGCCAAATTGGATTTCCGAGCTTGTTTTGGGTTCAATCTTGGTAAGACCACCTTTCACTCCTTACATTTTACCTATTAGACCCAGAATCGGAAGGCCGAGCCTCCTGTTGGTGTCTAAATATTTGCTGTGTATTTACTTTATGTCATAGCATTTCTATATTTCGCATAAAAGACCCAGAATCGGAAGGCCGAGCCTCCTGTTGGTGTCTAAATATTTGCTGTGTATTTACTTTATGTCATAGCATTTCTATATTTCGCATAAAAGACCCAGAATCGGAAGGCCGAGCCTCCTGTTGGTGTCTAAATATTTGCTGTGTATTTACTTTATGTCATAGCATTTCTATATTTCGCATAAAAGACCCAGAATCGGAAGGCTAAGCCTCCTATTGGTGTCCAAGGTGTTTTATTTATTTATTTTCTGTAAATTATATTGTGCTACCCCAGAATCGGAAGGCCGAGCCTCCTGCTGGTGGTATATACCCCCCACACATTGTTGCACGAGCACCGACGGACTCCGACGTCGTAAAATTCACCGGATCCCATCTCCATTGCTTATTTTTATGTTGTATAATGACTTAATATCTTCTTTATTTTTTGCATTGTGTTGCGTCCTATAAAAACAAAAACAAAAAATGCTAGATCGGACGTCTGCAGATGAGCCACGTGTCGTGATTAGGTGATTTTCAGAAAAAAAAAAATATTTTTAACATTAAAAGAAATGAATTTCGAATTTTACAAAAATTGAAATAATTCGATTGTCACCGAGACGCCACGTGGTGAGTTAGGGACTGTCAGTTGGGATTTATTCTCAGAAATTTATAAAAAAAAAATCAAATAAAAAAAAATTCCAAAAAAATGAATTATTAAGGAAAAATTCAAAAAAAATTGAGAAAAATTGCAGAAAATTCCTAAAAACTTCTAAAAAATTTTGAAGGCTGAAAATAACAAAAAAAATTGATTTGTTTCCATTTTTTGGATTTTCTCCCATTTAATCCAAAATGACGATTTTACCCCTCAAAGGGTAAATC
Organism: Rhodomyrtus psidioides; assembly: GCA_021437785.1. NCBI lineage: Eukaryota > Viridiplantae > Streptophyta > Magnoliopsida > Myrtales > Myrtaceae > Rhodomyrtus > Rhodomyrtus psidioides. The sequence continues at coordinate 2,218,307 of JAILYB010000059.1, read as the reverse complement.
GTCTTTGATATTCCGATGAATTGTGGAAATTGCTTAGAATTTGGTGATGGGCCAGATAGGTGGCTAAACCTTATGTCTAAGATTTTCACATTTCATTCCCATTTTTAGAAAAATGACGATTTTACCCCTTCGAATGGTAAATCGGTTTCTAAAATTCCAGAAAATCATGAAAATTGCAAAAAAAAAATAGGAAATGGGTCAATTGAGTGACCAAACCTATTTTTGACATTGTTTTACTCCGGATTCATTCTGAAATGACGATTTTTCCCTTTTTAGGCAAATCGTCCCTTTTGTCTCAAAATTACGACTTTACCCCTGATGGGTAAAATCATGTCTAAATCATTCCTAAGCTTGATTGATACTTATTTAGGCTAATAGAGCCTTATTAGGAGTGTCATGTTGATTTGGTGTGATTATTTTACATATTTGGATTCATTGATTTGCGCATTTTATTACTGATTGTGATTGCTAGGATAGTCATTCCTATTTGCATGAATTCCTAGATTTATGATTCGTACTCCACTCATCTGCATGAAATCTTAGGTCAGAAAATTCAGTCAACTTAGGTACCGAAAGGGCGTCAACTCTGACAGTTGACGTAACTAAGTCCCCGAACCCATTTCTCTGGTTATCGCAGAATTGAATAGAAACTCCCGACTATTCAATAGGGTGGTCCAATCATACCCTCCAAAAAATGATTGGTGGCGACTCCATGGCATGCACACTTAGCACATGTCACCAGACCACACTGACGGTCGACTACGCATACCTCCGTTGCGATTTGGGTAACGGGCCTTGGGAGAGGCCCGCGTCCGACTAGACTGGACGGCCTATTAGCCCTCGAGAGCCCACATGCAACCTCGAGAGGGTCGCGATAGACTGGCGACTCCGCTGGGGACTTAGAGAACTTGAGCCGATTAAAAAGTTGATTGGTTTTTCTGACATATTTTATGCAGATGCTCTTCAAGTTGAGGTACGTACTTTAACCCTTGAGGTGTTAAATGTTTTTGCAGATTGGAGAAATAAGGGGTGAAGTGTTCGTTAACTCTGTCTTATGCAGGTAGGAGTTTAGGATGTATGATTGTGTGGATGTTTATATTGAAGCGGTGTTTGCTAAATGAAATGCATGTTTATTGCTTTAGCACGACACAATGAACACACACAGCCGCGCCTAAAACCTCGGGCGCACTCTTTAGGAAAATAATAGAAGGAATTGAAATTGGAATCTCCGTGAGGAAAAACACGGGGTAATCCATTTTTAATTCTGCTCATTTCGAACTATGGATTGGGTCCCAATGCAACGATAGTTGTGCAATGGAATCTACCCTTTCTAGAACTCGAAGTGGGAGCCTTGGCCTTAGGTTCCAAACCCTATTTTGATTCTTAGAAGTCAAACCTCACTGGTCTCATGCGCATGTATGTGAATGATTGGTACACCTCGAAACCAAAAGGTCATTCAGCGCCGCTTATGAATCAAAATCCAAAGACTTGTGTGAAGAATCAGTCGTGAGTTTAAACGAACTAGGATGGCATGGAAAAGCGCTGGACCACCCTGGAGAGTCAACTGATGAGGGCAAATGCCTTTTGACCGGGGCAGCCGGGTCAAGTGTAAAGACGTGTCGTTCCTAATTGATTTTCAATCAGATACCGGCATAATATTTCCTATCTTTTCCTCTCAGGTGAAAAACAGGTACAGAAGGAAAATCCATTTGTGGATAGACACGAGGGACGTGTTTTACATGGCATACATTTGTCAAAAATGTCCTCATCCGATCACATGCAAGATGATCATGGAACGATGGTGAAACTGTAATCGTTCCAATAAGCCCTTCGAATATTATACCTGACGGGGACCTTTATGTCTTTTGTCCACAGGATAAGATGGTCAAAGACAAACGAAAGAAAATTTGTCTTCCCTATAAGACAGAAAGAAATGTGCCTTCAGCAGATGTCACCCATTGGGATTGCAATGACAAATTAAATCAAATTATGAAGAAGGAGCAACCTAATTAGGATTGGCTCTCCCTAAGTCGAAAAAGTTGTATCCGTTCCAAATCAGATTGACTGGTTCACGAGTTGATATGGTTTTTCATTCTTGCAGGTGATGACGAGAATGAATGGGACCACTGAAGAATTTCCACCGTCTTGGATGCCAGAAGTGACCAGAGCGGGGGATAGTAAATCCGTAATCGTTTCAATTAAAGCTCCTTACGCGGTGATTGACTCTTTCACTCCTTTCATCGCGCAGGTTGTTGAAGTACTCAATCACGAGTAAATCCAAGCTTACTGATGTCAAATAGCCTGAATGCGTCAATGCGGCAGGATCAAATTGCCTACGACTAAATCAGCCAGCCCCAGACAAAGCATCCAGTGGCTGGGGACAAATCGCTCCGCTACCCGGAAAAGAAAAACATCAAATACTTCAAATGGCGACGATGATCGAGAGAATCACAAAATCGCCACACGAAAAATCCCAAGACCGTCAAGCCATCTAGAGATGGATAAAAATAATTGAAGATTCTGACAATTGAGATAGAAGATCAGAATCGGCGAAACCCATGGGAGTGAGTTCTCCCATTTTCTTTGAAGAGGCCAAACCGGGGGCAAACTCTCATGATCCCCCATAAAGACGCATCGGACCAGGGTTATTAAATCCAGAGATAACAAACATCAAGACAAGCCTTACCAAGGCAAAATACTTGAAGAACACCGTCCCTTCAAATGTTGGAAACCCCGAAAGGAGTATCTCTTTCCTGAAATTTCAAATGAAGTCAAAACCTACACATGTTTCTTCATGTGCAGGTGCATGGACGTTGTCAAAATTGAATTGAAAATTGCCAACAAACACAGAAAGTGCTAAGGCATGTTGCCAGGACAAACGTCGCCCAACTGGGGCAGAACGGCCGTTAATCTCACGAACAACACCCATAAATACAGACGAGAGAAGACATTCCCAAAGTGGATGATGATTGCAGCAAAATGCAGGAATGAATTTAGTTGGGGCAGGCATGAAAAACCATGCCTAACTGGGGCAAGTGAATCATTTGTACGCCGGACGTTTCTTCTCTGGCAAAATCCAGGGACGCAATGACATAGTCGTCCGCATCAGAAGTAAACCCCAAGATACAAATTTGGGGTGAACGGTAACTTTGTATCGTTCCAATTTGATCTCCAAAGATCCCACATGTAACATGAGTTTTTCCTCATTTAGCAGGAAGGCGTTGGCGCCGAAAGCCACAAAAGAAAAGAACTCACTAATTGGGGAGCGAACAAAATTATCGGCCTTGGAAGTCATGCACTCCAAGAAATGGTCTTTGATTATAAGATCGAGTGGAGGGTAAAAAGTATCGCTTCCACACATCATGCTTTGACATGCATTCCGATAACAATTTCCTTTTTCCTTGAATAAAAGGAACTTTGAAGAATGGCGCTGGAATGCGCCCAAAAACACAAATGGATCTCCTCTGGGGCAAATCCTTGAGAATGATTCATCGCCAACCAAACGGAGGGATCGTGGCCACAATATAGTTGGCCAATTTCCGCAAGCCGCGCGTTTGTGTTCAAATGAAAACGCCAAGCAAGAACAAGGCGGTATCGTTCCAATTTGTCTTGAATTTTGGAACGCAAACTGACACTTATTGTTTGTTTTTTACAGGGGCTCGCCATCAAGGCAAAACGGGTTTTCACATCCTATGTATTACCCGTTGGAATACATGACCAAGGGTAAATTGTATCGTTCTAATTTTTTGAAAAATTCGTGAACGTACAATAACATGTTTCTTCCGCATTTTCAGGGATCTCCAGCCGCGGGGGACAGGTAAGTATCCATTTCCCCAATCCATTGAAGATGTTAAATAAAAAACAGAGAGAAAAAGAAAAGCTTTCAGAATCAAATGTCTAGAAAATACATAGAATTCAAACTTCATTGGCATTCATGTTTTAAAACAGGAGGTTGTCTGAACATGAATAAGAACATGCATGGTGCATCATAAAATCCCCTTGACGGGTAAAATTTTTGGAGAAAATGAAAGAGATTTTTTCCAATCAAAAGTTCAAAACTTTCAAAAGGACGTTTTCTCAAAAGACGAAAGGCAAAGCCTAATCCAAACACGTCCTATACACACTTGAAAGAGAAGTGGAGCGGATCAGATAGCAAAATCTGGACCTACGGAAGTAGGGACCATCCGCAGCGATTACATGGAATGGGACGACGGAGGCATTCGTTTCTTATCCCCAAACACTACAGGTGACCATTGACAACCCCTTCGAACGGCGTTTTTCATTCTCAACCCTATCAAGAACCACCCCACATTGGGGCAAAATGGAGGTGAGTCCAGCAACATCAGGAGAAAATGGTTAGAAATTTTCTTGCTCGGACTAACATCAATCTTTGTGTATTGTTTATATGGTAATCCAAATGTCATAGGATGATGAGAAGCATTCATTTCTCTATCCCACACACCATATCATTTGCATAGCCAAGTTGAGCCTGCAAATTCATTTCATAAACCCATTGGTGATCATTGCAAGTTCCAAAGCAAAGACAAATCACTTCAGGAACGGAGAAGTTCAAGACTTAGGGTTTACGAAGAAAACTACTAAGTTGATACTCAAGCGTGCTAAGAGCCAAGTCATATATCTAGCACAATTGCCAAGCATCCCACTTTCGACAAGAGATTAAAGAAATCCCCAGCATCAAGAAAAAGCAAAGTGCTTGGTAAAAGCGAGGCCGATGCTCGGGTGAACAATTTGATCGATCCCTAAAGAAACCTGGTAGGGAAAAGAAGAGGGAAAAACCCCTAATGGAGTCAGATCAAGAAAACTGCTCCCCAAATGATGTCAGCCGTGGAGCAAAAACACAGAAAGAGTTGTCAACCTCTTAATACCACAAGAGACGCTCTCTAAAGAGCTGGTGCACACCTCAAAATCGGTTGCGCACCTCAAAGACTAAAGATGCATAAAGGAAATGACAGGAGGCAAATCAGCAATGATCACCAATGTCAAACCCGTCACGAATTCTGGGCCAAAAATAAGACTTTTTCGGTCCCCAATCCTACAAATGTCACAACCCTGAAACAGTCTTCTCTGACTAAGACACTTGGGTTAACATATTGCTTAGCTCGAAGAAGTACGAGCAAGACTATTTCTTTCTCATTTTGCAGGGTTCTTGACTTGTAAACCCGGAGCAGATGGTGAAGACTTTCATTCAATGGCCCTGACTCAAAAGTGAGTCCCCCCTTTGAAAACCAATATCCAAGCCCAACATTACGGTCCCGTGGAAGACCTCCCGACCGATCAAAATGTATGCGCTGCGAATGAGCCTAAAACCTAGGCACAGGTCAGTAGGGAATTGAGTACATCCCCTATAAAAATCATTACCTCAAAACAGATGAGATGGCCTCCTTGTCGAGAAATATTCCAATTGATGTTTTGAACAAACTCTTTTTGGAATTTTCAAACTGTTGATCCGAATTTTCCATGCAAGGAATTTGTGATCACATTTGCATGTTGTAAGAATGCTTTGGATAACCTCCAGCATCAAAATGCACATTTCATGACTAAAACTTAAGTCATAAAATTTTGTCAATTGGACAATTATTGTCTTCCCAAAGATTATTAACATTTTCTTGGTGAAGAAAAATCTTTCAGGTTTGAACTTTCTGCAGGATACCTGGAGAACCCAGCTCTCAGAATGTCGGCTCAGCAGACTCAAGTGAGGCTTTGTCAAAATAAAATCTTTCACTCCTTCAAAACTGAATTCCCGACAAACTTCGGGATCTCTAAAAAAAAAGGGGAAGAAAAACCCTTTTAAAAGAAACAGTCTCATCGGACGTGGAGAACCCTCATCATGAGACCCATTTTCAAAAATCAGGCAGTCTCATCGGACGTGGAGAACCCTCGTCATGAGACCCATTTTCAAAAACCAGGCAGTCTCATCGGACGTGGAGAACCCTCGTCATGAGACCCCTTTTCCAAAATATCAAACAGTCTCATCGGACGTGGAGAACCCTCGTCATGAGACCCATTTTAAAAAATCAGGCAGTCTCATCGGACGTGGAGAACCCTCGTCATGAGACCCCTTTTCAAAAACCAGGCAGTCTCATTGGACGTGGAGAACCCTCGTCACGAGACCCATTTTCAAAGCAAAACCAAGGTAGATACCGCCTGAAGGGTCAACACAAGGTAGAAACCGCCTGAAGGGTCGATTCAAGGTAGATACCGCCTGAAGGGTCAACTAAAGGTAGAAACCGCCTGAAGGGTCAAACCAATGGTAGAAACCGCCTAAAGGGTCAAATTAATGGTAGAAACCGCCTGAAGGGTCAGTCAAAGGTAGAAACCGCCTGAAGGGTCAACTCATGGTAGAAACCGTCATAATGGTCAACTCAATGGTCCGATCCACCATACGGATCAAAATCCTTGGCAAATCCCAAATGGGACGCGTCTTCCTTAGATTCCTATCAGTTAGGAATCCCATTATGGTTTGACCTACCATACGGGTCAGAGCTTAACCTCTCTAGGATACTCTAGTAACGAGTTCCTAGAATTTCTCTTGAATCCATCAGACATCGCGAAAATCGCACAAACATCGAACAGGTAAGTGGCAGGTATGTCTCTCTACTATCTCACTCTCTCATGTCAAATGAATGTTCCCCCTTCAAGAAAGAGCATACATGGACAAGCATGAAGATTGGATGCCATAACTCCTTTTCCTTTAGTTTCCCGAGTCGAGTCGATCAGGACTCAGGTGTCACCTCATCTTTGAGAGAAACCTCTAACGAGATTCCTCTCAAAGAGGGGCAGCTGTTGACACCTAAATTTTGATCAACCTTTTTTTTCTTTTTTTAAAAAATTCATAGAAAATCTATAAAAATTTCAAAAATTGAAAAATCAATTTTGGTGACCTTGGCCAAGCTAAATGAACCATTTTGACCAAGAAAATTATTTTCATAATTTTCATTTTTTTAATATTTTCGAAAAAAAAAAAAGAAAAAAAGAAAAGAAGAAAATCAAGAAAAATAATATTTGAGGTCACAAAGATATATAAAAATAGTGGATATTTTTATTTTTATTTTATCTATTTTCTAACCTCATAAATAGTAAAATTCAGGTTTGATTTTAGGTGTTCTCTGATCACCATAAAATTGAATTTGACAAAAATATTAGTAATGATTAAAAGGAAAAGGAGGGAAACATCATCATTTAAAAGGAAAAGGGGACTAATGATTTTGTCTTCTCTTTTTGTTATTTTATTTTATTTTTACTTTTATTATTTTATTATTTTATTATTTTATTATTATTATATTTTTTTCTCTCTCTCTCTCTCTCCCCCACTCCCTATCTCCTTCCCGCTGCCTATTTATCTCCTCCCCCTCATCATCTCCCGACTCTTCTTCTCCCTCAACTCTCTCTCTTTCATTTTCGTTTTTTCCTCTCGCTCAGCTCGCCGCCCAGATCAAAAACCGTCCGGTTTTTCGGCAATAACTCTTTCGTTAGACATCGTATGCGAACGAGCCATATACCATTGGAAAGCTTATTCTCTTGCCATTCTAATGAAATATCGTGAGCCCAATTTGGACCAGCCGTTTGTCCCGTAGAGCTGTTTGAAGGAGCAAAGGTCAGACTGATCAGACTTGAGTCCGCGGGTGCCAAATTGGATTTTCGGGTTTGTTTTGGGTTCAATCTTGGTAAGACCACCTCTCACTCCTTGTTAAGACATATATTATTGTGTTTTATGGTTTGAAGATGGATTATATTTGGATTTAAGGGCTGATCCCTTATTGTTTTGTTCGAAAAATCTGAACCGGTTCTGTCAAGGTGGTGCCGTGAACATTGTGAGTGATTCAAGGGCTTGCCTTGCTTCCAATATTCGATAAAATGTCTCTAGCACCTAAATTAGGAATCTAGCAAGCTGAGATTGTAGTCTAGTTGAGTTTTGGATGGGTTTTAATGGTTGAATTGAAGGAGTTTTCTGGGACAGATTCTGGTCATTGGGCGATTGAAAACCGTCCGGTTTTTCGACCACAACTCTTTCGTTAGGAATCGTATGGGAACGAGCCATATACTGTTAGAAAGCTTATTCTCTTGCCGTTCTAATGACATATCGTGAGTCCAATTTGGCCGAGCCATTTGTCCCGTAGAGCTGTTTGAAGTAGCAAAGGTCAGACTGATCAGACTTGAGTCCGCGAGTGCCAAATTGGATTTCCAAGCTTGTTTTGGGTTCAATCTTGGTAAGACCACCTTTCACTCCTTACATTTTACCTATTAGACCCAGAATCGGAAGGCCGAGCCTCCTGTTGGTGTCTAAATATTTGCTGTGTATTTACTTTATGTCATAGCATTTCTATATTTCGCATAAAAGACCCAGAATCGGAAGGCCGAGCCTCCTGTTGGTGTCTAAATATTTGCTGTGTATTTACTTTATGTCATAGCATTTCTATATTTCGCATAAAAGACCCAGAATCGGAAGGCCGAGCCTCCTGTTGGTGTCTAAATATTTGCTGTGTATTTACTTTATGTCATAGCATTTCTATATTTCGCATAAAAGACCCAGAATCGGAAGGCTAAGCCTCCTATTGGTGTCCAAGGTGTTTTATTTATTTATTTTTTGTAAATTATATTGTGCTACCCCAGAATCGGAAGGCCGAGCCTCCTGCTGGTGGTATATACCCCCCACACATTGTTGCACGAGCACCGACGGACTCCGACGTCGTAAAATTCACCGGATCCCATCTCCATTGCTTATTTTTATGTTGTATAATGACTTAATATCTTCTTTATTTTTTGCATTGTGTTGCGTCCTATAAAAACAAAAACAAAAAATGCTAGATCGGACGTCTGCAGATGAGCCACGTGTCGTGATTAGGTGATTTTCAGAAAAAAAAAATATTTTTAACATTAAAAGAAATGAATTTCGAATTTTACAAAAATTGAAATAATTCGATTGTCACCGAGACGCCACGTGGTGAGTTAGGGACTGTCAGTTGGGATTTATTCTCAGAAATTTATAAAAAAAAAAAATCAAATAAAAAAAAATTCCAAAAAAATGAATTATTAAGGAAAAATTCAAAAAAAATTGAGAAAAATTGCAGAAAATTCCTAAAAACTTCTAAAAAATTTTGAAGGCTGAAAATAACAAAAAAAATTGATTTGTTTCCATTTTTTGGATTTTCTCCCATTTAATCCAAAATGACGATTTTACCCCTCAAAGGGTAAATCGTCTTTGATATTCCGATGAATTGTGGAAATTGCTTAGAATTTGGTGATGGGCCAGATAGGTGGCTAAACCTTATGTCTAAGATTTTCACATTTCATTCCCATTTTTAGAAAAATGACGATTTTACCCCTTCGAATGGTAAATCGGTTTCTAAAATTCCAGAAAATCATGAAAATTGCAAAAAAAAAAAAGGAAATGGGTCAATTGAGTGACCAAACCTATTTTTGACATTGTTTTACTCCGGATTCATTCCGAAATGACGATTTTTCCCTTTTTAGGCAAATCGTCCCTTTTGTCTCAAAATTACGACTTTACCCCTGATGGGTAAAATCATGTCTAAATCATTCCTAAGCTTGATTGATACTTATTTAGGCTAATAGAGCCTTATTAGGAGTGTCATGTTGATTTGGTGTGATTATTTTACATATTTGGATTCATTGATTTGCGCATTTTATTACTGATTGTGATTGCTAGGATAGTCATTCCTATTTGCATGAATTCCTAGATTTATGATTCGTACTCCACTCATCTGCATGAAATCTTAGGTCAGAAAATTCAGTCAACTTAGGTACCGAAAGGGCGTCAACTCTGACAGTTGACGTAACTAAGTCCCCGAACCCATTTCTCTGGTTATCGCAGAATTGAATAGAAACTCCCGACTATTCAATAGGGTGGTCCAATCATACCCTCCAAAAAATGATTGGTGGCGACTCCATGGCATGCACACTTAGCACATGTCACCAGACCACACTGAAGGTCGACTACGCATACCTCCGTTGCGATTTGGGTAACGGGCCTTGGGAGAGGCCCGCGTCCGACTAGACTGGACGGCCTATTAGCCCTCGAGAGCCCACATGCAACCTCGAGAGGGTCGCGATAGCTGCCGATCGGCTCCAGCCCTCTCTCTCGGCCTCTAGCTCTCTCGATCGGAAGTGAGCAGAAAATTTTCTCTTGCTTGTCAAGTCTCCTATATATATTAGAAGGGAGAGAGAGATTGAGGGTAATTTCATTAAAACAACCGGCGACTATCTCCTTGGCATGCCTCTAATCCTAGTCCAAATGTCACTTTGCATGCATTCTGAAATTCTGATCTTGACACTTGTAAGTGATCCCTCAATGTATGGATGTTCCTTGTGCATTGTCGCCACTTCTCATCCTCCTCATTGGCCGGTTATCCCATGAAGGATTTTGAGATGACAATGGGCCAATGATTTCCTTTGCTGCTTCCCTAGGCCATTCGGCCAATGCAATTCCATGCATATGGGGAAATCGCCATATGTCTCTACCCCCATTGTCCGAAATTTTCTTGTTTTCCAAGCTTGGGAGAATTGCTCTCATAAATCCATTCTATGTTAATGCTCTTGGGCTCTTGATTGTCTAACCGTCCATAAATTCTTGCGCCTCAAGACAATCTCCAATGGTGGTTCTATATAGCACTCTCTCGGCCAAGGATTAAATTCATCTTAATTTCCTCGATCCTCACCCATTCCACTTTAATAAGAATTGATCTTGGTGCTATAGTATTCGACCAATGTACCATGATCTTTAAAATTCTAAGTTTTTGTCCATGACATTCTTCCACATTCCCGACTATTTCCTATATAATCACTGGAACCTTGATGCATCCGAATTTAAAAAAAAAACATTTGGTAAATCCCTAGCTCACTTCCACGTATTTCGCCTTAACATAATTGATTCATAATTAATCCAATATCAGGAGGTCTCTAATTCCTGCCCTAAAAATCAGCTTAAAAACCCATTTCGGACTTCTTTGATTTTTAGAAGTCTACTAAAGGGGGATGCCACATGCTGCCTTAGTTTTTTCTAAGGCAGATCCCCACCCTTGATAGTGCTTCCCCCCTATATCAAGGGTGGGGATCCACTTGCCTTAAAAAAAAAACTAAGGCAGGGGATTCGAGTCCCAAATCTAATGCCGCTAAAAGGTCTGTGACCCTGGATTAGAGTTTCTGGACCTCCAGATCAGTGAAGATGGAGCTTGACAACCTTCGATTTGAGGTCAAGGTCCTCCACCAGCTTCAAATATGAGTCCGAGGACCTCCAACTTCTTTGGTTGTGGCGTTGAGCTCGGTTTTCCAAGGGTCCTTTAACACGGGTTGGAAAAAGGGCGACGACCTGAGGAGGTGGTGTGCATAAGCTGCTTGGGGGAGAAGCCGACGCTTTGCAACAACTATGTCGTGGAGTTTTCTTTATTTCAAACTTCCTTTTTATTTTTCGGATATGGCCTTGAGCAGTGCCCGCTCAAGACTCGTCGGGCGAGCCGTCGGGACTCGGCCGGTGGCCTGGCTACCGACCGTTGCCAAAACCCTGCAACCGGCGAAGGGCGGAGGGAGGAGGAAGGAGGAGAAAAAGAAAAAGGAAAAAAAGAAAACAAAGAAAATAGAAATAAAACATACATTTTAATTTTTTTTAATAAAAAACATTCACTAAGTTTGTATTTTATAAAAGTATTTGAGCAATATTATTTTTTTAATAAAAAAGTATTGTATTATTCAATTAAATATAGAAATTTTAAGAAATATGGGTCGTGTATGGGTCGTTAAATTTGTACTGCATGAAAATGAGTTAAAACAGGTTAAATGGGTCAATATGGGTCGGGCCATGTTTAACCCGACCCAAACCCGACCCGACCTACCCGTTTGATACCTCTACTACAACCTATTACACTTTTACTAATTCAATTCTAATTTTTTTTTATAATTTAATCGAGTCATAAACTTTTTCATATTATGTCAATTAAGTCTAGGGATGAGTGGTCCTCGGTCCGGTTCGGTTTCCGGACGGTCCGATTGTATGATTCTTACTCTCCATGCTTTTCAGAGAACAACCGTGGAAACATACATAATAGCATTTTGAACCAACTTATTGTTGCGTTGAATGTAGAATTTATTGCAGTAATGTTTGTACAGATTGAGTGAAAATAAAAAATTGAGGAAGCAGGTGAACAAGTTCATGCCAAAGATTAGGAAATGTATTATTCTATACTATGAACTGAAATATGGATTATTGCTCCGTTCTTGCTTCATTTCTTACGGTAAGTTTAGCGCCGTTGAACTAATAGATGTACATTGCATCGACAATAGACATGCACTAATTGCATAGTTAGTGAAGAGCTGGACGATCAAGAGGCTGAGATGAGAAAGGCCAGGTAAGCTACTATTAAGGCTGGCCTTCAACATGAGAATTCTTGAGCTGTTTTGGCAGGAGGATGAAAAAAAAAACTAAAATTGGTTGGTCCAATCCGCTCTTCTACCCTTGGAATCAAGAGCCGGATCGCCTAGCCACCGCTTTCATTTTTAAGGATCGGAAACCGGACCACCATCCTCTGAAACCAAGAACTAAACCAATGGTCTATGTGGTTCTCGATCAGGTTGGTTCGATTAGCTCGTCCCTAATTAAATCTCAAATGGTGGTTCTATATAGCACTCTCTCGGCCAAGGATTAAATTCATCTTAATTTCCTTGATCCTCACCCATTCCACTTTAATAAGAATTGATCTTGGCGCTATAGTATTCGACCAATGTACCATGATCTTTAAAATTCTAAGTTTCTGTCCATGACATTCTTCCACATTCCCGACTATTTCCTATATAATCACTGGAACCTTGATGCATCCGAATTTAAAAAAAAAAACCTTTGGTAAATCCCTAGCTCACTTCCACGTATTTCGCCTTAACATAATTGATTCATAATTAATCCAATATCAGGAGGTCTTTAATTCCTGCCCTAAAAATCAGCTTCAAAACCCATTTCGGACTTCTTTGATTTTTAGAAGTCTACTAAAGGGGGATGCCACATGCTGCCTTAGTTTTTTCTAAGGCAGATCCCCACCCTTGATAGTGCTTCCCCCCTATATCAAGGGTGGGGATCCACTTGCCTTAAAAAAAAAAAAAACTAAGGCAGGGGATCCGAGTCCCAAATCTAATGCCGCTAAAAGGTCTGCGACCCTGGATTAGAGTTTTTGGACCTCCAGATCAGTGAAGATGGAGCTTGACAACCTTCGATTTGAGGTCAAGGTCCTCCACCAGCTTCAAATATGAGTCCGAGGACCTCCAACTTCTTTGGTTGTGGCGTTGAGCTCGGTTTTCCAAGGGTCCTTTAACACGGGTTGGAAAAAGGGCGACGACCTGAGGAGGTGGTGTGCATAAGCTGCTTGGGGAAGAAGCCGACACTTTGCAACAACTATGTCGTGGAGTTTTCTTTATTTCAAACTTCCTTTTTATTTTTCGGATATGGCCTTTAGCAGTGCCCGCTCGAGACTCGCCGGGCGAGCCGTCGGGACTCGGTCTGTGGCCTGGCTACCGACCGTTGCCAAAACCCTGCAACCGGCGGAGGGAGGAGGAAGGAGGAGAAAAGGAAAAAAAGAAAACAAAGAAAATAGAAATAAAACATACATTTTAATTTTTTTTTAATAAAAAACATTCACTAAGTTTGTATTTTATAAAAGTATTTGAACAATATTATTTTTTTAATAAAAAAGTATTGTATTATTCGATTAAATATAGCAATGTTTAAGAAATATGGGTCGTGTATGGGTCGTTAAATTTGTACTGCATGAAAATGAGTTAAAACAGGTTAAATGGATCAATATGGGTCGGGCCATGTTTGACCCGACCCAAACCCGACCCAACCTACCCGTTTGATACCTCTACTAAAACCTATTACACTTTTACTAATTCAATTCTAATTTTTTTTTTATAATTTAATCGAGTCATAAACTTTTTCATATTATGTCAATTAAGTCTAGAGATGAGTGGTCCTCGGTCCGGTTCGGTTTTCGGACGGTCCGATTGTATGATTCTTACTCTCCATGCTTTTCAGAGAACAACCGTGGAAACATACATAATAGCATTTTGAACCAACTTATAGTTGCGTTGGATGTAGAATTTATTGCAGTAATGTTTGTGCAGATTGAGTGAAAATAAAAAATTGAGGAAGCAGGTGAACAAGTTCATGCCAAAGATTAGGAAATGTATTATTCTATACTATGAACTGAAATATGGAATATTGCTCCGTTCTTGCTTCATTTCTTACGGTAAGTTCAGCGCCGTTGAACTAATAGATGTACATTGCATCGACAATTGACATGCACTAATTGCATAGTTAGTGAAGAGCTGGACGATCAAGAGGCTGAGATGAGAAAGGCCAGGTAAGCTACTATTAAGGCTGGCCTTCAACATGAGAATTCTTGAGCTGTTTTGGCAGGAGGATGAAAAAAAAAACTAAAATCGGTTGGTCCAATCCGCTCTTCTACCCTTGGAATCAAGAGCCGGATCGCCTAGCCACCGCTTTCATTTTTAAGGATCGGAAACCGGACCACCATCCTCTGAAACCAAGAACTAAACCAATGGTCTATGTGGTTCTCGATGAGGTTGGTTCGATTAGCTCGTCCCTAATTAAATCCATCCGATCAATTTTGATTGGAAATAGCTGACGTAGACGATGACCGTCCTACATAATATGGGCAACAAGGGTCCAGTGACACTCGCTAGTAAGGGTGAGCAAATTAGACCGACCAGACCGAGAACCGCCTAAATCGGACTAGACCGATGGTCCACTTCTCGATTCCAGAGGGTGGTGGTCCAGTTTTTTGTCCTAAAAAATGGAACCCGTGGCCGGACGATCCGGTTCCTGGTTCCAGGGGTACAAGACCGGACCGGGCCGGTCGATTTTATTTTTTTAATTTGCAAGCGCAACCCTAATCTAATCTAATATTTCTTTCCCAACCTGTCTGGTACAGATAGCTCGCAATTTTTTAGCAAAATCTTTTCTTCATCGATCGGATCCTTTCCAACATCTAAATGGGTGATTCTTCCCTGTTTTTTCTATGATGCAAGCTCAATTCTTAGTATTTGCGGCACGCACTTTAAACTTCTTCAACCCAAAAGCATGTTCGATTGCTTTGGCCACCAAGAATTGACAAATTAATCCAAGAAAGTAAAGTCATGCTCAAATCAGACATGCACTTCTCTACATTTGTCCCCCGCAGTGAGAAAATAACGACTCCATTCCTAACCCTATCAACACAAGCTCTGACTCCACAACCAGAAATATGAGCAATCAAGAAATCGATACCCACTAATGGAATATAGCGCCCATTAAGAGCTAAATTGGGTAAATTGGCTAATTGCCTTAATTGCAATACTTGATTGCAAATCAATGGAATTTGTTTCCTATTCTGAGAGAGAGAAGATAATGTCTTCTTTCTCCAGAACGTATGTCGTTCTTCAATGGCCATCTTAGAAAAACTCACAAAAAAACTACATGGAAGCACTCTCTCTCGAAGAACAACCGATCAAGGGATTGGATTGGTCTTATCGTCTGCGAAGGGGCTCTTAATCTGTGGCTATCGAGGTATGTTCGTCTTAAGTGATATACCTTAACGATCAGTTATTCAAGTTGGATCCTAGGGCTTGATGATCCAGTACAATCAATGCATAAACGTACGCATACGACGGTTCGATAGATGTATGGCTGTAATCCGCCCTTCGTGCTTATGAATATGTAGATCTATATTATTCCGCTTCATTTATAGATCATGATTAGAAATTTTGTATGAAATATCCTTCACCTACATTGAACTGTCAGTAACTAATGACACTCTCACGGCTCAGAAATCACACAAGTAAAGCAGCTAAAGCTTAAACAAAGACAAACAAAAGAAAAGCTAAAAGCCTCTGCGTAAAATGAAATTCTACAGTTTATTACCAGTTCTTAGGATGGATGATCGGTCCGGTCCTCGATTCCGGAAATTGGGAATCGGGACCATCTCCGGTTCTCGAGGGAAATGGACCAGACGGGAAACCGCTCACCTCTACTCGCTGGCCACTTTAAAGGAAAAAAACAAAGAAAATGAGGAAAAAAAAAAGAGAAATAAAAGATAATAAGAAATTAGAAAAATATCAAAATATCATTAAAAACTATCCACGTTAATGCTGCTCGTGCCACATAGTACGGTCGGTATCCACATTAGTGCTAAAATTGATCGGACTTTTATTTTTTGTGGATAGATTTACTGATTTAGGACTTATTTTCCCAAAGAAGTTACATGTACCTGAGGGCTGGCCAGGTAAAACGCCGAAAAGGAATGCTTTTTCCCCCCTCTATGAAGCTGGATCTCTTTGCAATCGATGGGCTGGCCAGGCCCAGAGCGGAGGAAAGGATGCGTCCGGCATCAACTTTTGCATAATCAGTAAGTGTGGCCTGGTTCGGTCTGTCAACATTAATTGCCAGGTTCAAACCCAGTAAACTAAACATCCATAAAGAAGAGCTAAAGTTTGCCTTTTGAGTCCGTGACTTGAAGATGGAGAATGAAAGCTCTGCGGAGAAGAAACCATTAGTTGACGGCGACGCCGAGCATCGATGATACGTTCCGATGAGGGAGGTGTGGACCGGATTCTGGACCCGGAGCAAGAAGCAAAAGCTATTCATATAAATCGATCAATATGGGTAACTAGGTCGATTTGAGTCGGACCACGTAATTGTACATTGGGAGATAAGTACATTACAAGTGCCATAACTTTAGTACGGCGTTCACTTAAGTGTAATAACTTTCAAAACGTTCATATGAGCACCAATTCCGGCCAAAAGCGTTCACTTGAATGCTATATTCTCCGAAAAACGTGACGTGGAATTTTCACTATTATTCATTGAATTTTTGAGTGCCATGTGGAAATTCCACATCAGTTTTTAGTAGTTTCTTTTTTTTTGTATTTTTTATTCAAATCAGAAAAACAAAAGGCAAAAAAGAAGAAGAAAAAATTAATGAATTTTTGTTTAAAAAAAAATAGAGAAACCCTAGATTTCTCGGTGGTGGCCAGCGAGGGTTGCCCCCGGCCACCATCGGCCGCCCCAGGGGCCAGGGTCGGCTCGCCCTGGGCCGGCGAGGCTGCGACGGCCCTAGTCGACGGCCGTCGCGGCCTCGACAACGGCGATTGAAGGCGTGAAGCCCTCGGTTGCGCTAACTCAGGCGCGATCAAGCTTTTGATTGCGCCAGGTCAGGCCACGACGGTCATCGGCTAGGGCTGTCGCGGCCTCGGCCGCCCAGGCAAGCCGACTCCAGCCGACGATCGTCGTGGCCTCAGCTCGAGCAGACGAGGGCTTGAAACCCTCGCGTGATCTAAGCGAGGGCCTCGCTCCCTCTCCGGCCTGTCGAGGCCGCGACGGACGTCGGCCAGGGCCGTCGCGGCCTCGCCTGCCCAGGACGAGCCGACCCTAGCCCCTGGGCTGGTCGGTGGTGGCCGGCGGCGACCCTTGTCGGCCATCACCGAGAAATCCCCTTTTTTTATTTTCGGTAATTAAAACAAATCAGAAAATAAAATATGCACTCAAATATGCCATGTGTACATTAAATATTCAGGAAAATTGCTTCGCCGGTGCCACATTAGCGTTTCCTGTGGCCACGTCGCCTTTTTCGGTGGCCACATCACCTGTGGCATTCAAGTGAACATTTTTTTAAAAAATTGACACTCAAGTGAACGCTTTGAAAGTTATGGCACTTAAGTGAATGCCGTACGAAAGTTATAGCACTTATAATGTACTTTTCCCTTTGATGATTTACGTCCTTTTTATAAAACTTAGCTGGTCGATTTGTCAATTCTTAGCTCAATTGTGTTTGCGAGCTGGTGATTGTACAAGCCAAGTTTGAGTTGCTGTTGCTTGACATGAAGAGTTCAAGTTCAGCTGAGAGTCACGCAACATTCGTTATCGGCCATGATGGTTTCTGATCGTATTAGATTGTGTACGACACGTTCTCATTTGATGAGCATTTCCGAGAGATGGACCATGGTATCTCCTGAGCTACGAATCTCAGTATGGCTAAATATTAATGAATGCTCAATCTAAAGTGTTCCAGTTTTGCAATCAATGCCTAGTCAGCTAGCTGAAACAGTTCCATCTTATATTTCTATTGGTGTTCGGATTTCAGTTTTCAACTTTTTGCCTCATTTTCTCAAATAAAAATTTAAAGCAAATTTTGTTTCAAATAAGGACTTAAGTGTCTCATTTTCTCAAATAAGAGTATGAAATGAACCTTATTTCAAGTGACCTTATCAGTCTCAAATAAGGGCTTGACCTCAACGCTAATTAATGGCATTTTCGTAATTTATTTTTTTACTTTCTTCTTCTTTTTATTAATTTAAATTAAATTAAAAGAACACACTAAATGTATTTATAAAAAGGGCCCTGCAGACCCTCACCCATATCGAGTCGAGGGCCGCCGCTGGTGGGGTCTCCGCACATCCCCCGTTAGTGGCGCCCACAACCAAATCTGGGGGAGGGCATTGACCCTGGCCTAGATCTGGGCGAGGGCCTACAGGCCATCAACTGCGGTCGGCCACTGGTCGGAGCCCAGTCGACCCTTACCCCACCATCGCCGAAGGTGGGGGGCTTTTTTATAAATAAATTTACTTTATTTTTAAATTAAGTTATAAAAAAGAAAAACAAATAACGAAAATATCCATAATTAGATGGCGACGTCAGGCCTTTTTTTGGGATTGATATGACTACCAATTCAGATCCTTCTTTGAAATAATGTCAATTTTAGGCCTTCAATTTGAGAAAAAAGAGGTCATCTAAGACGCTTATTTGGAATTTTTCCAAAGCTTGAGAACTTGTGACTTGGATAATAAGCTGCAAAAATTGTACCACGGGATGATAATGATCGCATAGCCACGGAATAAGATATAAACAGAAAATGTCCCTACCTGTGAATGTTGTCCAAAACTCGTATATATATACATGAACAAATGTCTAGCGTAGGACAACCTCACCTCGTCTTACTCTTGCCAAGAATGTCATACATAAAAGAGACCGTATAGGTTCCCTTTGCTGTGCCACATTGTACCTAGGTGTCCCCCGTGAAGCTATATCATATCGGAGAGATAATATCACCATTCTATAAACGCCTCATAAGGTGAATAGTTTTGGGTTGATCTTCAAAAGCTTAGTACCCAGAAGAGCTTTATTCCAGTCAGTAGCCACTAGGGGTGTCAAAAAGGCCCGGGCCAGGCGGGCCGGCCCGAAAATTCAGTTGATTTTCGGGCTGGGCCAGCGCGGGTCGGCCCGTCGTCAGGATGGTTTTTAAATCCATAGTTTTTCTTTAATTTAATTTAATTTATTTTTTCTTTTTATATTCTTTTATTTGGTAGATTTGTCAATTAATTTTAATTTCGAAAAAATGAAAAAAAACAAAAATAAAAAATAATTCTGCCCCGCCCGGCCCGGCACGGGCCGGCCCGAATTTGGTACTGTTTACCTTCGGGCCGGGCCGCGCCCGGCCAGGCCCATTGACACCCCTAGTAGCCACGTAAAGAACGTATAGTGACTCATTTTCCTAGGCAGCTGGATCATAAGATCCTTGGAAGCTTTTCCTATAACTCAGTGCAATCTGAATAGTGTCGTCTCTTCCGTGGTTGCATAATCAACGGATCCAGATCCACTACTCTTGTCCAATCAAGGTAAGGGTACCCTGATCAATCTGGGCCGTACGTTCAGATCCCTTATAAAAGGGGATCTGGATCGCCTAACCTTTCCTCAGAAGGTTAGACGCCTGTTTTTGGGATCCGGGCCATTCGTTTTTAGACGAACGGCCTAGATCTCCTGTTTTTGTGGGGTAATTTTTTAAAATTTTTATATATATTTTGTTAATAATAATCCGGGCCGTCTGTTCAAATCCCTTATAATAGGGGGGAGGTTTTTTTTTTTTTTTAGTTTTAATCTGGGTCGCTCGTTGTTGAACGGACGGCCCAGATTGATCAGGGTACCCTCTGCCCTGATTGGACAAGGACAGGGGATCCCTTTCCATAATCGACATCCTGGTACTATGAGACTCCTCATGTAGGCGTATTCTTACCGTAATTTTTCCGATTCGAAAGCCAGCAAAAAGACAAAAAGAAGAGGAAGAAGAGTCAGAGAAGTCCTCCTTGAAGTGAATGACCTTTGAAACCACGAGATAATGGCTTGTAGGCAGAATGGCAAACATCCCATCTTCCAGAGAATGGCCCCTTCTCCTGTTGGGAATTATGGGCTCCTCGTCTCACACCATGTAGCGCTTGTCCTTTGCCTGTTCTTGTCACAACACAAGCATCTTTACACTCCTTACTACTCTCACTCTCGGCTCGACTCTCATTGTGAAGCTTTTGTCCCGACCATGCTTGTATGGCCTTATCCGCATTGCTTAGCGCCTTTGAGTGCCAGCAGCAATTAATGCTTTGCCCCTCGATGCCTCTTTCTCTCTGTTGGCTCTCTATTCTCTAACTTGAGAAATATAAAGCGGAAGAGAGAAATATAAACCTCATATATTTTTAATATTCATAACGAACATTACACTAGCCTATTTATAGGCTTTATGAGATCATTATCTAAAGTAAATTATAGAGAATTATTCTAATTATATCTAACACTCTAGATGGCTTAGAGTCCTAACACAAAGACCCTTGCTGTGGTTTTTCCTAAAAGTTAATAGGATTAACTCAAGAACTTAATGTTGGGAATCCTATCTACTTTAACATGGACCTTATGCACGGGGTATACGGGCAGAAGCTGATTCCCATGAACGACACCATGCACTTATCTGTTTTAGTTATCTCGTGTCAGTTGTTGTCATACTTCTCCTAGTACAGGATATGGATTATGCGTGTCATTTTAATTTACGACCATAGGGCACATCGCTCAATCTGGAAATAGATGATTTATATGCAAGTAACAACAGAAAAGAAGTTCAGGTCTTTCTAGCTTCTGGCAGTATGTGTCATGATCTCAGGACAGGGAGCGGTGAATCGACCCGCTAACATCCAAGGTTATGAAGAGGACGATTGACATGATATAGTGACCAATTCACTTGATAAATGATGAAGAGAACTGTCTAATTTTTTTAGCATCAAGCATGCATGGCCTTGTTGAAAGAGTGACCGACATTCATGCACCTTGCCTAGGGATAGTGGTGCTGGTCTTGGTTATGTATGGTCGTCAGTTCATGCATATGGACTCGAGGATAATCCGGAAACCGTGGAGGACATTCAATACAGAAAAGGAATGGTTGTGAACAGACAAGAGAAATAAAGGACTCGGAAGCAAAGCTCTGGGACCCTCCCCCATGGATTCGGTTCAGCTGGTGAAGAGGACAAGAACATGGACACATGGTCACATGGCCCTTGCACATGAGGACCCCTCTCTCCTTCAGCAGTCGCAATGATGAAGACTCAGTGCCATCTTCACACAGACCTAACTTGAATCAACGGGAGAAACAATTTAGGGTAAATGACATAAATAGTCTCTGAATTTTGGCCCGATTTACAATGTGGTCTTTGAAATTTGAATTTGTTAAACATGATCTCTGAACTTTAAGCTAAATGTGCAAACTTTTAATTTATTCAACGAGGTCCCTAGAGTTTTGATGTATGTTCAATTTGATCCTTGAACTGTACGAAAATGTTCAAAGTTGTCCTTGAATTTCTATCAATGGAGGACAATATTGAATATTTTCATAAAGCCACGGATCAAATTGAACATGTACCAAAAGTCCAGGGACCTCGTTGAACAAACTAAACATTCAAGGACCGCTTTGCATATTATGCTAAAGTTCATGGACCACTTTGAACAGATTTCAAGTTCATGGACCGCGTCTCGAGCTCGATTCTCCTTCTTGCCCAATTCCTAAAATTTCAACGTTAGACCGTATGTGAGAACTTAGGATGGTATATCCATAATATGTATGCGTTTGCATGTGCTGTGGTCATCGACAACGGTTCTTTGTTATTCCACGCGAAAACCAATCATAAACAACTCAGGGGTTTTTCTGATTCCCTCGTCGTTGTTAATACATTTATAAGATCCTAGCTGTGATCTAAGCTATACATTTGGGTGCTTACGCACCAATAGGAGTATCAGGACATGCAGCCAAACAGATGAAGACAAATTTAGAGAGTCGTCAGAAGTTGATGCAATCTCTTATTGGGGTTCATTAAATTTTTTTTTTTTTTGAGTTCCAGGAGAATCCAATGCGCCGAACTCCCTAAGCTTCCAGCTGGATTGAGTTTTCATTTGATTGCAATGATTAGATAGGGCATTAAGGTTACAAGTGGCTTGCGTACAAAATATTTGATGGAATGCCAAAAAGACACCAGTATGCATGTTCTGTATCATGACGTGTCTTTTGCTCTTTGTTACTTGTTCGGCCAACAACTCGCCGTTGCAATACCTCATGAGAAATACCACGAAGTTACTCCACTCACCTTCAAGATGCTACAACTTCAAAACACATGTTATAAGACATCATATTGCAGCCGTGGCCTGACATTAGGGGGGATTGTTCAATCAGTCCTATAATTTATTTTACGGGCACAAATTCTGTTTTGAATTTTTTGAATTTTGCCAATTTAGTCAACAATCTTTACACGAAATTTCAATGTAGTCCTTTGGATCAATGACGTACAGATCCAGTCCTTATGGGGATTCATATTTGACACATCGCCACAGCCGGTAATGACTGAATGGACAACCATAAAATAGCTTTAGGATTAATTTGATAATTTTCCCTCCTAACATATTAATCATGTTACTTAACAATGCTTCCTTCTTGGGGAAACTATTGTACCTTTACTTTTGTGCTAAGGAACTAAATTTCATGTGAGCTAGAGCCGGATAGGATAAGTATTTGAGATATAGGAGATTCCATGTATCTCCATGGATTATGCGTATTAACCTCGTTTTTATTTATTTTTTAGGATTGTACATATGTCTCACTTGATTATGCATATTCCTAATTGTTCCGAATTCATTGTATATGAATATTCTAAAATCTTTAAAAATCATATACAAATTTATCTTCTGCATATTTTATCGGTACCCGTTTTGCCAAATTTTAAATGCTTACATGCACCTGTAAGATTGTGTTTTCCTAATTACGTCACTACAAGGTCAATATTATTTAAGCAAGAATTTTCTTAAGCTTTCTATTATTGAAATTAAATACCCATAAGGGTGAGCAAATAGGACTGCTTGGACCGGTGGTCCAATTTTTGATTCTAGAGAGTGGCGATCCAATTTACGGTTCTTAAAATTGGAATTAGTAGTTGGGCGGTCCTGTTCCCAGTTCAAAGGCATGAAACCGAACCGGGTTGCCCGAACCGAATTGATTGAATTTTTTTTTAAAATTTTAAAAGTAACCCTAAACAGAATTACGGTTATGATGAGCCCTAATATACATCATAACTCAATATATAGATACTTGGAAGCTAGCTTATCTATGTTCACGGGGAAGCAGAACTATAATGATTTGTCAATTCAAAATATTCAACAGCCATTTCTCCAACTTCCACAATCGTGCAAGTGAAACCTCCATGTGAAGTTTCCACTTTAGTTAGCTTGAGGTCAGAAACCTTCTCAAGCTACCAAGAGTGTGCAAGGAAAACCTCCATATGAAGTTTCTATTGTAGTGCACCATGGTCCAAGAGGTCCGAAAGCTAGGTTTACTGGTTCCTTGGAACTGCACAGGAATCAGACCCGATCGACGGTCCGGTCCGGTTCCCGGTCTCTAGTTCGGGAAATTGGGAACCGGGATCACATGGTTCCCGTTTCCAGTTCTTGATGGGAACCGGACCGGACCGAGAACCGATCAACCCTAAGTACCCGTGTATGAGTAGGACGGCCTAGAGAGCTCATTCACATATGTAGTTCTGTAGTTAAGTAGGTAGATGGAGAAAAACAGCAACGCATGTGCATTTCCTATGGCAACATCTTCTCGTAAACGGATTTTGTCGTTTTCAAGACCAGAAACTCATGTGCGGCTGTTCTTTCAAGAAGATGGAGCGCCATGTCACCCCCGACTGTCCTCTTTGGCTATTTATCCGGAAAGTCCAAATACATGCGTTAAATACGTGCTCTAAAGTTCTATTTCAGCAAAGTTTACGTAAAATACAAAATTTATGTGCAACACTTGCGCGAATACGATTCAGGATTGCCAGTGATTACTGATCTTGCACATGCGGGTAGGCAAATTTTACATTTTACAATACAACTCATATCACATGAGATAAATTTTATTTAAAAGAGAACGGATGCATGAACTAGAAATTAGTGCCCTCAACTCGAGAAGCCGTCCATGCGTCGCTTGCTTGGAAAATGGATGTGGGAAATCCAAAGAAAAAGTCTTGAAGTACGGTAAAAGCGATCATTAAACAAACATGGGTGCATGTATGTACCGTATGTAGGGTTGTCCCCCATGCACAGGAACTCTCTCTCTGTCTAACTATCCCTCTTTCTCTCTCTAGAAGTCCCTTTAAATAGCCTGAGGCATACGGTTGTTCGGAGCATACTATATTTTGAGCCAGTTCTGAATACTATTCAGGTGAGGGAAGGAGGGAGGGAGAAGATGGTTTCTAAAGTGGAAGAGGCCATGAAGACAAGGCAACAGCCGCAGCAGCAGCACAAGGGCCGAGACTGTAATCACCAGCAACTGATGCAGTGCAACAAAGGGAAGGCCTCCAAGTTCAAGAGGAGCTCTTCCAATCTCGAAGAAGACGGGGTTTCCTCCGCCATTCTCTTGCTCGCCTGCATCGCCTGTGCTCCGCCCTTTCGATTCCCATGCACATAGAGCGATACACATAATGTTTTAGCTAGTGAGTGTGTGTGTGTGTGAGAGAGAGAGAGAGAGAGAGAGAGGGGGGGAGAAATATTTGTCCTTCACTTAGTAACTTTCATTGCTTCTTATACTGTGTACCTTCCATTAGCAATATTCCTTCCCTGATTAATTCTGCATAAGAGGTATCATCTTTCAATAGTGATTAATTTTATGGTCAATACCTTCTTTCAGATCACTTCTCTTCACTGTACAAGACCAGATAGTTGATACTCTCTTCATCCTAGAGAAAGGTCGGTACTCGGCAGTCCATTGTTGCAGACAAGCAGATTGCGACTCGAGTGATGATTATCACATGTAATGGGCTCGTGCTCGTGTACCACCTGTAGACGGAAGTGTTCGTATTTGTTAAGATTTCTAAACACAAATTCAAACGGAACACCACAGCATCGTAATCAAGCGACTGAACTGATGAGGCAATTCCGAACAATTCACCGCCAATGTAAATGCATAAGTAACATGAAGATCACGACATGATCTGCTCCGGCAGGGTCTCATTTATGTAGGAAGTATTCATCCAACTTTTACGCTGTAAATTACTTCTGAGCAAAATCCAATATAAAATGGTTTTTTGGCCATGTCAATGACACTTGCCAAAATGCCAAGGAAGAAGAGCAGGCTCAGGCCAGACTTAGCATAGCAATTGACCCCACGTTGACCAGCGATGGCCCCCCCAGTTGAACT
This sequence comes from Rhodomyrtus psidioides, assembly GCA_021437785.1. Taxonomy (NCBI): domain Eukaryota; kingdom Viridiplantae; phylum Streptophyta; class Magnoliopsida; order Myrtales; family Myrtaceae; genus Rhodomyrtus; species Rhodomyrtus psidioides. The sequence continues at coordinate 2,192,754 of JAILYB010000059.1, read as the reverse complement.
TACTTTTCACTTTTTCAGTAGTGATCCTCTTAATTAACCTAATAAATAATCCCTTAAACCAAGTCTAGCGATGAGTCTAAATCAGTTCATAGTTTGTATCTAAATAGTTCATATCTTGTATCAAAATGTCAATCGATGAGTTCCATTTGCGAATGAGACAGCCGAGTCGTAATAATTGCATTTGATATCGCAAATGTCCCAGGACACAAAAATGGGATAGAGAAGAGAAAACAGATTGGATTAAAGTAGTTTTGGATTCATCCTTAAATATCATTCTGAGAATGGAATGCATTTTCCTCATGCTTATCCATCAATGCTTCCCTGCTTGTTCGGCTCTACTTCTGTAAAATGTCTCATTCCTTCGAAGGAACAAGAATAGAAGTTCCTTTCTGTGGTTTTGGTGTGTTGCTGTAGTCGCATCAAAGGAACAAGAATTAAGTGCAAGGTTTAGTTTTTCGTTCTTGCAACCTCCGGGAGTTTCGAAAACTCTGCATAAAAATGGAATGCCCGTTGGATCATCGATGGAGACTCCAAAGGAAGTCCAAGAAAATTCACAACGAGGGCAAATGACATAGTCGGTACCGTCGAATCCTGACTGGAGACTTTGTTCGTCACTTAATCCAATGCTTTGATGACCCACAGTCAACGATCCAATGCCTATATCAACTCTGCATATCCAAGCATCAAAGCTTCCCTCTTCCTCGTTGAGCTTGTGAGACCACAAGAGATGGAGGCGATAAAGGTCGAGATCCAATCAAAACACGCCATGAGACCATCCTCTCCAACACCTCATAGCCTCAGACACATGAAACTCTTTCTCCTTCTACATCAGCTCTCTCCTCCAGAATACGTCCTGATGATCTTTACTATGCTGACATTGATGATAGTACCAGACTTCGAGCTTGAGCCAAGATCGGTTGCCTCAAGAAATCCCTGACGGAGGCCTTGACCGAGTTCTGCCCTCTCAAGGGGAAAGTCAGAGAGAACCAATTCATTGAGTGCAACGACAATGGGGCCGAGTTCATTGAGGCTGAAGTGAACTGTCCCCTCTTGGAGATCTGAAGATTGCCAAAAGTAGAGCTATTAGATCAATAACTTCCTCGTGATTACCACATTGCGAGATCGATCATCCACAGAGTTCCAATTAGCAGTTCAAGTAAATGTTTTTACCTGTGGAGGATTGGCCATCGGCTTGTGCAATGTGCACAAGCTTATTGATGGTGTAACATTTACTTCACTAGTAAATACTTGGGCTGCTAAGTCTAGAAGCTCTAGCGACCATTTGTCTCCCACCTCTGTCGGGCCGCAATTGTTCCCGCTAAAAGACTCGTCGGGTTTATTCCCCACACTAGACATACCAAAAGATAAGTGCATTATGAAAATATTCGTGTTCAATGGCTCTGACATCGCTCTGCTGAGAGAGAAAATCGCCATCCACTTTTGCAGGCACCGTCCTAGTCGCAACGAGGTGGTTTCGGGGCATGTCTGGAAGTGTGCTATGGATGCGTCTATAGCAAGATCGAGTTCCTTTGTTCGTCTGTTTTGACACAGACTGTGAATCTGAGAGCTAGTATCGATCCGCCACTCTCAGAATCTTGTTCTGGCAATCTCCTTTGGCTGGCAATGCGACGCAGGGTAGCGATAAACAAGAAAATAATTCCTCTGAATAAACTGTATTCAATTGATAGATGTCTGAAGTCTGTCGATTACAAAGAGCGGATGTACTCCTAAAGGAAATATAATTACAAAAGATAATGCTAAAACAAATCAAATCTTATCTAATCAAAAGAAGATTTAAAACGAATATCGCATATATCTTTAGTGATAAGTTTCCTAAAATAGAAAACGAATATTGAAATATTACAAATCAAATTTAAAGATCTCCTAAAACGAATATTAGATGTAAATCCAAACGATATTGAATTCGGTAAATCCAAAGTTTGGTAAGTGGGAGATTCGGCATCTTGAGTATTCGGGAAGTGGAAATTCGGTAAGTCGACAACCCGTTGCGTTTTCCCGAATATTATACGTCATTTGTCCTACATCATTCTCCCCTTCTTCAAAAGAACTCGTCCTCGAGGTATAACGTTGTGTCTGAATCCGTTTCCTCCTGTACTTCCAATGTTTCATCATCTTCCTTTTCTTCATCCGGCCTCTTTTTTGTTCATGGTGGAACTCAAAAACTGTGACAGAAAAATCATACCCCGATGTGACAATTGCATAAGAGTTTGCTAAATCGAAGAGCCCCTCAAAACAACGAGAATATAGACCACGTTCATGGCTAGATCCTTCCACAGTGTTCGTCACATATAAAGTCAAAATATGCTGATCAATGGGCACTTCGTTTGGCTCATTTTTATTTTGGGAAGTCATGCTATTTATGGTGCATTCTGGATTATCAACGAGACTGCAGTCTTCAGATGGAGACAAGTGCTTCTCATCAGGCTCGTGTTTTACTTTCTCAAGACTTGCAACCTTTGCTATCTCCAATTTGCTTCTTTCATTGATCGGATTCGATTCATTTTTATCACCAGAGGAAGCTACCACTACTTCAACACTGTCTTTCTTTTGATGCACATCATGGACATCAACAATGTCAGCTTTTGCCGATTCCGATTCCCCTGTAGACTTGTTCCCTTGAGTGTGGATATGCTCCTGCCTGGGAACATCAAAGTTTGGTTCTCCCACTTCCTCAATATGTGACGTTGCAGCCCTTTTCTTGTGTTGTGCTTCAAAATAAGGTTTCTTGTGCGCAACGAATCTTGACTTTGAAAACTTCTCGACTTCAGCTGCGAAATCGCCCATAATCACGCCATCTGCATCTTGTCGTATAATTTTTTATCCCTTCCGCGTCTTACTTCCATTATCCATCGGCCTCTCCTCGAATGCGACGAAATCCCAGTGCATCCATGCCGCTGCTTGGGGAACGTTGCCAAGGACTACCTCACCGCCCTTCATCGACTCTTGTTTATAGTCAAGTGGAAAGAAGCGTACCTTCAACATTTGTTTCATCCGTCTCCACGTTCAGATAGGAGCTTTTCCTTGACGGCGTCGGGATATTTGTGTTTGCTCCCACCATGCTAAAGCATTGCGCCTCAACTTTTTCGCCACGAGTTTTACTTGGTCTTCCTCATCGATCTCCATGGCTTCAAAAAACTCCTCAACTTCCCAGAGCCAATCTCGAAACATTCAATTGATATTGATCGGAATATCGTCGGAAACTTACGTATCGTCGACCTGCATGCTCATCTTGGAATCCACCATATCTACGACCTCCTCGAATAGGCACGTCTTGGAAATCTCCTTCAAGATCCTCAACATAGGCTTGTCGCCTTTGTTGGTGACATCGGTGATTTGCCCCACGATCCATAGCTACTTCGGGATCACGAGCGACAGAAATTCGCCCAGCTGGAAGAACGCCTGGTGTGTGGCTTGGGTTTGCAGACAACCGTTGGGTAGCGGCAAGCAAGTCTTGCATCGTCCGTTGGTGGTCATGCAGAGTCCGTTGGTGGTCATGCAGAGTCCATCGAGTTTCCTCAGCAAATTGCCGATTCTCTTCAACGAACTGGGTAAACACCTTCCGTGAAATAGGCTCACCAGGATGGCCCTTAGCTACGGAAGTATATCGATTCACGTTATGAGACATCATCGCCAGGAGAAACCTCGCTCTGATACCAAATGACGCAGGGTAGCGATAAACAAGAAAATAATTCCTCTGAATAAACTGTATTCAATTGATAGATGTAGCGATAACTGGAATACTCTTCCAACAGATAACTGTAATTGAATTGATAATAGTATCATTATTACAAAGAGCGGATGTCCTTTATATAGATAGGACTCCTAAAGGAAATATAATTACAAAAGATAATGCTAAAACAAATCAAATCTTATCTAATCAAAAGAGGATTTAAAGCGAATATCGCATATATCTCTAGTGATAAGTTTCCTAAAATAGAAAACGAATATTGAAATATTGCAAATCAAATTTAAAGATATCCTAAAAATAATATTAGATGCAAATCCAAACGATATTGAATTCGGTAAATCCAAAGTTTGGTAAGTGGGAGATTCGGCATCTTGAGTATTCGGGAAGTGGAAATTCGGTAAGTCGACAACCCGTTGCGTTTTCCCGAATATTATACGTCACTTGTCCTACATCACAATGGCACCTGGTAGTGATCAGATAGGATTGCACGACTTGGTGAAAGAGATCAGGAAGTCGATAAAGAAATTTGACAGACAACATGTTCAGAAAATGCAAGGCGAAAGCGGTTTTTCCCTCGTCATTGAGTCTCTCAAACAGAGTCGAGTTGGTTTCGGCGGACGTGGACATAAAAAGATTCACTAGCCTAGGGAAATTCCAGTTAAACGAAGCTCATTTCGGTTGGGGGAAGCCGGTCTGGGTGAGCAGCTCTGGGCTGGTCTTCAAGAACGTTGTCGTCCTGATTGAATCGAGATTCGGCGATGGAATCGAAGCTTGGGTGACCATGGAAGAAAAAGATAGGGGTGTTTTCGAGAGGAACCAAGAGCTTCTTGCATTTGCTTCGGCAACCGAGAGCCCTTCCTGTCTGCTACCGAGTTATCGCCTTTGAGTTCTTCAATTTGAAGAATTACCTCGTTAACAATTGGCAAACCCTGAGTTCCCAAAGCCTCCCTGAATCATCCCGCATGACACAGGTCTGAAAACTAACTTCGCCCAAGAACATAAACGTGAGTGAGAATGAATTAAAAGCGACTGTTAGGAGGCAGACACTGGGAGAAGCTGCGAAATGAAGTTGCAAATCCTTAAAAATTCAAGAATGTATTCGCCACAATTTCATTTTCGTCCCCTGAAGAACAAACCAGTTCTGCCATTGTCTAATTCTAATGGCAGATGGTTGTTCTTGCTTTTTTGGGAGGGTGGAATTCTAGTTGGCATTCAATCTGCTTGATCCTTGATGCATTTCCTCCGCTCTTTCAATCGAAATCAAATGAGAAAAATGCATTTCTCGATGAGTACACATAGTCTCCCGTTTCTTTCTTATTTAACCCGTTGGCAGAATGTGATCATACTTAGGAGAATTCTCCTCCACTTGGTTGGTGAGTAAGTTCGAAAATTGTAACAACTTCTGTTCTTGTTGAATACTCGTGCCAATGGATATGCCTGCATAGATCGTGACGAACAAAGCGCACAGCCAGGCCAAAGAGCCATCTGTTACTCGACTCGTACCCGGTGTCATAGCTTCGAGGAATTTTCTTGCCGTCCCTACGCGAGTTTTGTACTTTCTTGATGTTGTCTTCCGACCCAGCACAGCACTAGTACACGTGCGTGCAGGAACCAGAAATTGAGACCCGGGCGCCTCCCCCCGGGGTTGTCTCACCATTCCTGCGAAACCGGAATTCATCAGATGATCGATGCTTGAGATGCAAACATCGATGTAATGGATGCTGTCGTCAGACTTTGCAGGCGAAATCTAAATGTTCAGAAAGAACGAATTGGCTTTAGGATACAGAACCAGAAGTGGAAGAGAGAGCGCGCGAACATATTTATTGCCGCCGAAAAGCGGGAAAAAGACGGGGATGCAATCCAAAAAAATGAGGAATCTCGGAGAGAATACGATTGATAGAAGCATTTTTCCCTCATCCACGGCAATGCCGACTTGTGGGGCGACAACTCATTAAAACCAATTTCGACCCCCAAAAAAAAAAAACTAATTAAAACCAATTTCTTTCAGATTATTTTGTGTTGGTGTTTTTTTTTTGCGCCCACATTGTTGTTTTGCTCTTCGTGTCAAGGAAACTTTGACACAAACAAGGAACTGCCTGGAACATGTCACATATGCAAACTATATAAGTTGTGACGGATTGAAAATATCTTCGGAGAAGCAGCAGCATTAGAGATAGATGGCTTCTGTTCCTATTCAGGTCCGGGATGAGTTGTACCTTAACATTAACGACGACCTGACCATTGACTCTCTGAGTTGTCTCAAGCTCACTTCTTCGTCGTCGTCTTCATCCTTGACTCGCTACCTCTCCACGAGCTCGCTCGATAATGAGGAGATGCTCGCGGGTTGTGACCAGGAAGAGGAAGAAGAGGCGAGAGACCAGAAGAGGCTCAAGAGGACTTACAGTTTCGTCGAATCGGTCGGAAGCAACAGCCCCGGAGCTTATACCGGCGGTTTCGGCGGCGGCGGCAGGATCAACCGGTGCAGCAGCACGACCAGCCTCAACACCCACCCGAGGCTCCACTTTCGCGACCACATATGGACGTACACGCAGCGCTACCTCGCAGCGGAGGCTGTTGAGGAGGCGGCGGCGGCCTCCACCGTCCGTGGCGGAGTGGAGGACGGGTCCGCCGACGGGATGAGGCTCCTCCAGCTCCTCGTCGCGTGCGCTGAGGCCGTGGCTTGCCGCGACAAGTCGTACGCGTCGTCGCTGCTGTCGGAGCTCAGGTCTCGGGCCCTGGTGTTCGGTACCTCGTTCCAGCGAGTGGCCTCGTGCTTCGTCCAGGCCCTTGCTGACCGATTGTCCCTGCTTCAGCCGCTCGGGACGTCGGGCTTCGTCTCGCCGGCGGCAGCAGCAGCAGCGGCTGGGGCCACAGCCTTCGACGAGAAGGAGGAGGCCTTGCGGCTGGCCTACGAGATCTGCCCGTACATCCAGTTCGGCCACTTTGTGGCCAACACTTCCATATTGGAAGCCTTTGAGGGAGAGTTTTTCGTCCATGTGGTGGACCTGGGGATGTCCCTGGGCCTGCCACGTGGGCACCAGTGGCGGAGGCTGATCCAGAGCCTCGCGAGCCGGCACGGCCAGCCACCGCGCCGCCTCCGCATCACTGCCATTGGCCTCAGCGCCAAGAAGTTCCGCTCCATCGGGGACGAGCTCGAGGCTTACGCCCTCAACTTGGGGATCAATCTGGAGTTCTCTGTGGTGGAGACCAATATGGAGAATCTGCAGGCTGAAGACATCAAAATCTGTGAAGGCGAAGTGCTTGCTGTGAACAGCATTCTCCAGCTGCATTGTGTGGTCAAAGAGAGCAGAGGAGCTCTGAACTCTGTGCTTCAAATGATTCATGAATTGTCACCCAAAGTTCTGGTCCTGGTGGAGCAAGATTCGAGCCACAATGGGCCTTTCTTTCTTGGGAGGTTCATGGAGGCTCTGCATTACTACTCTGCAATTTTCGACTCTCTGGACGCGATGTTGCCCAAGTACGACACCCGGAGGGCCAAGGTGGAGCAGTTCCACTTTGCAGAGGAGATCAAGAACATAGTGAGCTGCGAGGGGCCAGCGAGGGTGGAGCGGCATGAGAGGGTGGACCAGTGGCGGCGGAGGATGAGCAGGGCCGGGTTCCAGTCGGCGCCAATCAAGATGATGGCTCAGGCCAAGCAGTGGCTCGGCAAGAACAATGTCTGCGAGGGCTACACTGTTGTTGAAGAGAAAGGGTGTCTTGTTCTGGGATGGAACTCCAAGCCCATTGTCGCTGCTTCTTGCTGGAAATGCTAAGAACAGAACAGAACCCCAGCTTGAACCACGTTGTGCTAATGAGTGGCATTTTCTAGCAAAGTTCAAGGAACAGTTACAAAGTAGGTGGGGTTTTGCTTTCTGATGGACTATAAATATGGCTTCCCTCTTCATCTTCTTTTCTTTCCTGTAATGACAATAATCGACGCCTGCTAAGTTACACGGGCTTTGTAGCTGCGGGTGCGGACACCGGACTTGGACATAAATAAGTGGCGCTCGCGTATGAGCTTGAGCGCGACCTTTTCTGGTGCTTTAACAGATGAAATAAAAAGAGAAGACTGTGGAGGGACGATTTGTTTGGCATTGTGGAAGTTCGTTTAACCTTTGCAATGAAAGAAACAATACTGCTATAATTCATGAGTTCCATCTCGACGCCAAATTTTAACGACAGGACAACCCATCCGCGGTTCTATCCAACAGAAGAGCTATCGTTGCCTCTGCAGGAGGAAAATCGATTGTGTAGATCAGAGCAGTCCTCTCCTCCCCGTGACTGGCGTCGCTCGCGGTAAGGACGCTATGGCGAACTCGATCTCCTTCCTCCAAGCAACTGTCACGTTATTGAGAGACACGTTTGAGATCTTTGTCCGCTAGGAACCGAACAGACAAGAGACGGCATCGTACAGAGTCCCCTGTTTTCTTGGCAACATGGGTTGGAATTTCCTCTTTGGACTTGAGTGCGACTGCGAGAGACCGAGTGAGAAACAAGGAAGGAGAAGGGTGTTTAGTCTTCTTGCAGCAGGCATATGTGCTTCGAAGATGCCATCGAGCTCGAGCAAATTCAATGACTTCAGGTTTCTACTCCTCAATGGGAATCAAAGAATGAAAGATTAATTAAGATAAAATAAACCCCGCCGACAATTTGCAATTTTGCAACTCTAGGTCGAATCTGGAAAGTAAATTTTTTTCTGCCCCTCCAATGTGGAGCTTTTGGGAGTTGTGCCCCGAAAATACTAAAGAGTGGGATCGATTCAGCATTTTCAAGGAGCTTTCAGCCCCCAAAACTCCTTGAGAGAATGTTGAGGCATCTGGTTCAACTTTGAGTCAGCATTTGATCAAATGTTAGCCTTGAAAAAGCTGAAAGCCCAATGCCTGATAGCATTGGGCTTTCAGCTTTTGTCTAAATGCTAATGAAATTTTTCTTCTTCCAAAACTAGCCTCACTAATTTTTATTTTCTCAATTTTGCCCCTTTAATACTGTTCATCTTCTCCATTAACACAGATCGGGTAGGAAGGGGCTGTCGCCTGTCGCAAGGACAGCAAGGGGCCGCTTGACCTCCGGCGACGGCAACGGCGATGGCGCCTGACAATGCCTAGATCGCGTGGCCCAAGCATCGTGGATTCCCATCGTCAGGCGCCATCGCCGTTGCGCTTGGGTCGCGCGACCTCCGGTGACGACGCCTGAGATGGCACGACTCCAGCGTTTTCTGGTGCATTCCCATCGTCCATCAGTGAGCTACATCAAGTAGTGAAGCTTGTTCTCAGCCAGAACACGCTCTCATGTGAGTTTCGACCAGATATTGGATTGTAACCATCTGACTTTCTTTGATTTGGGCCAAAATAACTTTTCTGGCTTCATTCTTTCGATATCTCTGCATCCTCAATTACTTGAACGTATCACGAAACCACCTGAACTAGCGACACCAAAAGCAATTGGTAAGATTGGAGAGCCTAAATTTTGATTTTTCATTTTAGTCATTTTCTGCATAAAAAATTAATGAAAGATATCTCTTTAACAACCTTAGCTCCGGCCTATAAATAGAGGCTATCCGTTCACAATATGGAGGTCGGCAATTGTGCTTTGAAAATTTGAGAGAAAAGATAGAGAGAGAGAGAGAGAGAGAACACGACAAGAGAGGGTTCTCGACCAAGCTCTCCCCGAGGTTAGTCCATCACTGCTAAGCCATTGCTTTTTTTGGGCGCCGCAAACCTACACCAGAACAGCTGCTCCTTGAGAGTCTTTCACGAAGCAGTCCAGCAAGCTCAGCAAGCCGCCCATGCTATCATATTAGCGTGGTCAAAGTTACACAAGCAAAGTCCAAGCGGTGCCCTTGATTTCCTGAAGTTCACGTTCAAAGGAGGCACTGATCGGCTAATTAAGCTTTAATCTTGGTTTGTCTTCTTTTGATTTTGTCTTGGTCTGACAATGCTATCATGAATTCTATCACTTCATGTAGTGCAAGCAAAAGACAATTTTTTTCGAGGAAAGCTTCGTCATTGATAATCGTCTATCTCGAGAAGAAAGAATCTATTATATTAGCCAGTCATCTTGCACGAAGCTGCGTCTCGACATCCTCACGAGAGTCCCTTGCCGATCCTTGATCCTTAAAGGTTCAGTCCAAAAGTGGGAGCTTGAGCTGCAATTTTCGGAACAAACTTCGAAAATTCTTAAGAGTCCCTTGTCATACAATCGAGAATGTCCATCCTTAAGATTATTGATCGTTAATCGTTAATCGTTAATTGTAGAATTACGAATTAAAAATTGACTCGAATATTCGCGAAATATTTCAAAACTTGATTGACATTGATTGGCATATTCGCTTTCCTCATTTGATTTGATTTGCTTGATTGACTTAATTTTTAGAATATATATATGTCGCATGATGTAATCCCGAAAATTCTAAAAAAAATTGCGTTAATTCATTTCCATATTTGAAAATCACATATTTTTTAAAAAATAGCATCGATAATTGCATATCCAATCCCTCTTGTAAAATATTTAGACTAGATTGCATTTTAGAATAGAAATTGCATGTTTAAGTAGAATTTCATGTCTAAAATAATTCATCTTAATATATTAGGGTTTAGGCCAATTTAAACTCTGAAATATGCAAGATGAGCATTGTTTTGGCATAGTTCTATTTTAGGAAATAAATTCATCGGAAAATTTTAAAAAATCATTTTTGCCATGTCATCTTTGCCACGTCACATATGCCACGTCATCTTTGCCACGTCATCCACGCCATGTCATTCATTTTTGCCATGACATGTTAAATTGCATTTTAGCTTCAATTGCATATTAGAATTGCATGTCTTGATTTTAATTAATTTACGTGTCACGTAGTTAATTTAATTTAATTATGGTCTCATTTGTGCATTCGTTTAATTTGCATGTCATCTAGTTTAGTCTTACATTTAATTCATGTCATTACATCATAGAATAATTTCATGCATCACATACAGTATAGTCTTTCATGCATTCATATAAAATTAAAAAATTAAAAAAGAACTAACTTGCGTGGCGCATGCTCCCTTGATTATATTGATTTTTGGATGTTTCACTAATTGATTGTGCACCCGCATGATAACCTTTGTTAGTGACTTAGGTTAAAATCAATCAATGTTGCATTCTCAAATGATTTTTCATTAAATAAATTGGTACCGAAAAGGCGTTAGAGTAATCTAGCGTAATCAAGTCCCCGAACTCTTAATTTCTGGTTCGAAAGAATAAAATAGTTCTCCCACTATTTTATTTAGGTTTCTAATCGACCTACATGATTAGTGGCGACTCCAAATTCAAAATACATTGCATGTTAATCAATTGAACCTTAAGTTACGATTTGGTTTGGACTTGGGAAAGTTCGAGTTAGGTTAGTTAAATAATTAACTTAATAATCCATTAGCCTAAAAACTTATTTTTAGGTTGCAACATCACCTCAGAAGATTTCTCCTTCAATGATTTCTTTGGTAAACTTCCAGATTCGGGACAGTTCGCTTTCTTCAATGCCTCTTCTTTTGCCGCCCCAATCTAGGCAGTTGGCTCTCGTGGGCGGTAGCCCTCGTCTGGGCGGCCGACTCCTCATCGGTCCCTCGCCATCCTTGCGACAGCCCCCACCCACCAGATCGTCTCACCGAAACATTAAAGAAGATGAACAGTACCAAAAGAGGCAAAATTGGGAAAATATATACAAAATTGCATTAAAAGCCCATTTGCAAAGCTATTCTTACCAAACGATATTTAATCCAAAGTCCATTTCAAATGAGTTTTTACCAAATGCAATTATCATTTTCTCAAACCTCTTTGAATTGAAGGTATTTACATTCCCCTAAAGCTCATTGCAAATGCTGAACCAAACCCACCCAAAGTCTTACTCTACTGACTGTTCTTATCGGCATCGAAAATGGCTATTCCCCCTACTTGCAGATCAACAACAAGTGCGGCACACTCAGTTAAACTCATAAGTCCCGCTAGGCCCACCGGTAATCCAACTATTGTGGCAAATCTGATAAGCCAGAAACGACTGCATCTTCCAACATCAGCAGCCTCATCTGTGACATTCTGGATTCAGACCCCTCGAGGCTTGAGATAGGAAATGAAAGCTCGAATTGGCAATTAAAAATGAAGAATTTCAAAATTTGAAAAAGGTTTAACGTCGTCTCGCTAATGGTCATTCAGAATAGAGAAAACGAAATTTCGGACGAAAAATGACAAATGACCATTTTTCCCCTAGACCATTTGCCTATGCCTTAAGATTTCACGAAGGACGAAATGGACATTTTCTCCTCCACCATGGCTGCCGAAAATTTCCTCTTGCAATGGTCAAAGATGAGTCAAATTTAAGGTGTATTATTGGACACATGCCACTTGTCAACCATTGAGAGTATTTGGCATTAAATGCCCACCTAACCATGTCTTATCAATTATAGCTCAATTATATGTGTGAGACAACCTCATTTAGTGCCTTTTCAGCCGTGTGTGTGCCATTCCCACAACTTCCCTTGCAATTTCCTCTTCATTTTGCTCTCAACAGAAAACTGCCCAGAAAGACAAGTTTCTACCTTCCCGTTCGGTCCGTACGAACGGCCCTTCCCGGCGTCTTTTGGTCGAACCCTCTTACCTCAGGTTATTTCAGAATGTCCCTGACATTTTCCCGTTGGTTTCATAATTTTTGGAGGTCTGGTTAATTTATAGTGATTTTTGGAAGAAAAGCGGACGGATTCCACGCGAGCTGAGAGAAGGTTATGGTTTACCCTCTTAGAAATTCCGTTTGGCCTCAAATTTTTTAGGAGAGCTTCATAACCCCTAGTATTATGTTCAGATAAATTTTGGTTGCAAATAGATAAGGATAACTTCGGTTTTCATGGAAGAACAGTAGAGGTAAATTCTGGACAGATTCTGATCAAGGGGAGATTGGACTGTTTTGTTATCTTTGGAGTGTCAACCGACTCCAAATCTCTTAGTGAGCTCTTTAAACATGTAAATTAAGGTCTTGGAAGGTTATTTGTGTTAATATTTAGACACGAGATTGGATTATGACTCGATTAAGCGGTTGGAACCCAAAATCGGTTCTGTTTTAAGGAAGACTACTTGCTGGCCGGTTCTGTTTAGGGACTAAATAAGGAATTTTTGGATGCCAATTGACCCGTAATATATTGTATGATATCGTGTGAGATGTCAATGGGAGATGTGAGAAGTGGATTGAAGTTTAAAGGTGATTTGTGGTGAAATTGGTTCACGAAACGTTAAATTGAGTATTGCCAACGGTATGGCTAGGGAAAGATTACTTTAATGGAAGTGAATATTCCATGGCTTATGATTCAAGATTGGTTAATCTTGTTAGGTGGACGACGCATTTGTGGGAATTCGGTACTGGTGACTTTGGGAGAATTCCTTGGTGTTGTATTGTGTTATTCAATCAGGTAAGTGGTTCCTAAACTCTTACTCGAACCCTAGGACACTACTGAAATGATTGAAAAGTATAGCGTCGTTGGGCGATAAAAGTATTGTGATTGATGACATGTGTTTGTGTGGCTAGTATGCCTTTGCTATATGAATTGGTTTGTATGCCTTTGTGTGATTGAATTGGCCGTAGGCCCTTGTGATTGAATTGGCCGTGGGCCCTAGCAATGAAAGAATGATTTGTGAAATACATCGCAGCCATGGGCCCTGGCGATGATGGAATGACCTGTGAAAAATTACATCGCGGCCGTGGGCCCTGGCGATGATTTGGCTAGATGCCCTTGTGAACTACATCGCGGCCATGGGCCCTAGCAATGATTTGGCTTGGAGCCATATGAAATTATATCGCGGCTTGGAGCCTTGGCGATACATCGCGGCCGTGGGCCTTGGCGATGATTAAATCATATGTTGTGTTAATGTACGAAGCTGAGGTCTCATGTGATGTTGTTCACTTGATGGTGATTTGATAGACCAAGTATTTTGTGATAAATGATGCCGAGATGCCATATGCCATTGCTTCACGAATTTTCTGCATTCTTGCATGATTGTGTAGTCTAGTGGGACTAGTGGTTTGGTCTAGGTTGGGTTTCACTTGCTGGGATTTTATATCTCACCCCAGTAGGGGCTTAACATTTTTTCAGGTCCCAGGCGATGGAGCATCAGTTTGTCAAGGATTGGTCTATAAGGAAGTAGTAGTCGAATGATTATAAGAAATTTAGTGATCTTAGGGATTGTAATTGTTTTTTGTGGATTAAGAATGAACCATTGGTGTTTGATCGCTGTATAAATTGAAATGTACCATTTTTATCCTAAGTCATTTCAATTGTAAATAAAAAAGTGGAGATGTTTGTCGCTTCCGTATATGTATGGATTTTTAAAATGAGTTGTGGCCCGAGAGATCTTGGGAGACAATCTAAAGACAAGGGTCAAGTGGGATGTTCAAGTGCTCACAGGGTTCGGGGCGTGACATCATCCGTGGCATGTTGTAAATGTAGCGATTGCTAATCACCTCTCCTTTGCCCGCTAGAACAAAAATACATCATTGGACGTACATAGTCAGAGAAAGCACCAAGGAATTAGGGATTCCCTACCTCTTCGGTGGCAACCGCCACCCTTTAGGTCCTTCAAATTCAATGTCGATGGGTCGTTCATCCCGGGTCACGATAATCGCATCATTGTTGGTCTCCTTCACAATCAGGGCTGCTGTATTGGTGGCTTTGCACAATCTGTTCCAGCCATTGATCTCGAACATGTAGAAGCTCTTGCATGCCATCAAGCTCTTAAATTTGCTATGGATCATCTTGCCCATGATGATGCTGATCTAAGTAAAGCATCAACCATCACCATTGAATCTAATTGCCGCAATGTTATCGAAGATCTCGCGTCTTTACAATAGTAAGTAGCATCGAACTCTTCTGACCACCCTCCCTCATCTCTGCAGAGGCGAAAAAGCCTGCAGGTTGACTGTGCCAGGCCCATCGTAGGAACACCCTCCCTCCAAATTGGCTCATCTCCTTGCCAAATGTACTTTGAGATCTGCTCTGCTCGGAGGCCCATCTGACTTGTACGCCTGGATCTTTGTCAGCTTAATATATACATCGTTATGACAAAAAAAAAAAAGAATGTTCTTATTGGCAGTTAAAAAAAAAAAGCTCCAATTCTGACCGATCAAAAGTGAAAAAAAAAATATTAATCCATCAACCAAATCATACATGAACTATGGATGCGAATGTTCGATTCTAGTACATTCTCTTAAGAAGTAGGTTGATGCGAAAAACAGCAAAAAAGAAAAAAAATAAGGGAAATTACAATTAAAGACCTCTAAGTGTCTTGATTTTTTCAAAAAAGTTTGAAGTTGACTTTATTTTAAAAGAAAAAAAAAGCAAGGAAGTAATTTTAAAAGTCGCAAAAAATAGAGGCTTTAAATTATTTAATTGAGCAGCACCGACACTGATACGTAATACGCGACACGACACGACACGACACAACAAATCGACAGGTCATTTCTAAAAAAATAGATATTTTTGACGTGTTAGCACACTGTTGTATATTAAATATATATTTATATATATAATAATTAATTATTATTTCGAGAGATCTTATAATAGAAAAAAAAAAATACCATGATACTTCCATAGATTCACCGTAGCCAAAAGATAAAATAAAAAGAAAATTAAATTATTTGAAATGAATGCTCCTGATGTGACCTTTGAATGCCCGCCCTCTCTCCTCGAAAAAATATTAGGTACAGACGTGGTGCCACGTCCTTTTTGTAGACTCCCACTCATTTTGCGACACCTGTCCACGGGGCCCACTCGCCAGAACTTTCCCCTCTCCTTCCTCTTCATCGTTGCCCTCTCTCTCCTCTCGTCTGTCTTTTTTTCGTTTCCTTTTGCACTCCATTAACGGTTCTCCATCTTCTGTCACTTAGGGGTGTGCAAACTGGACCGGACCGACCCGGACCGGGCGGGTTGGTCCGGTCCTTGAGGTGGATGGGTTGGTCCCCGGTCCCAATAAATGGGACCGGTGACTGGGCGGTCCGGTCCTCGGGTTCTTGTGCTGGGACCGGACCGACCCGGCCCGGACCGGACCGCCAATAATATATAATTATTTATATATATATAAATATATATAATTACAAAAGAAATTGAAAATAAAACGGAATCCCCTTCGCTCTCAAGAGTAAGAAAAATCCCGGACTGGCCCAGCAATTTATATGTATAACTCTTGGACCGGCCCAGCATTCATATGGCATTCAGTATGCTATCCTGGTGGTGTTTTGGCATTCAGGTGTTTTGGCATTCGGTGACTCAAGTTGTCGAGCCCCAATGTGGAATACAATAATCGTTTAATATATTTTAATATTTTTCTGGGATTTGTTTTTCCCTTTTTTTTTCTCTCTTTGTTCTTTTATTTTCATCTTCTTCCGGCCAAGATGAGGGCCAACGAAGCTCGCCCCCACCTTTGGTTGGTCGCTGGGCTTGGCGGTCAGCTGGAGGAAGAATAAAAATGTTGTAGTAGACTTTGTAGCGGTTGGGCGGGGACCGGGACCGGACCGGACCGGACCGACGGTCCTGGTCCTGGTCCTGTTCGGTCCCGGTCCGGTCCATGGTCCCGAAAGTGTGGGGACCAGACTATTGGTCCGGTCCGCGGGTTCATACCGGGACCGGACCGGCCCGGACCATGCACACCCCTACTGTCACTGCTTTTCGTTTTAGTTTTCTTCGTTACCCCCCTTTCTCCATCTCCCTCCGGCACTCTCCCTCTTCTGCACGGGGCGTCAACAACACCGTTCGCAGGCAACAACACCGTTCGCGGGTGGCCTCCTTCCATCGCCGCTACGCCTCGTCCTCTTGGACCCCTTCCTCTTCGCTGCCTTGGGTGTCGTGGGTATTCTCACGGGCCTTGACGACTATCTCTACAGCTAGGTCGCGGTCTCGACGTCGTGTCGTCATCATCGACGTTTAGCGTCTTAACAATCGCAAACAGAGCAGAAGAAAACCTAACCAGATGGAGGAAAACGAAAACCTAACCGGACGGAGGCCTCGAGAAAGTTCTAGGACCGGAGGAAAACGAAAACCTAATCGGACAGAGACGATAGGCCGGATAGCTGGAGATGAGAGGGTCGTCGTCGGAGGTTGAGGAAAAAGGGTCGTCCATGGCCTTCAAAATGGAGAAGAAAACAGAGAGGAGAGAGGGCAACAATGGAGAGAGGAAAGTTCTCGGGAGTGGGCCCTCAATGGACAGGTGTCGCAAAATGAATGCTGGTCTGTAAAAATGACGTGGCACCACGTCTGTACCTAATATTTTCCTGCCTCTCTCTCTTCCCCAGGTAGGCAGGTACCCCTCTCCCTCTCTCGTTACTTTTTCGAAAAGCCACCACACTTCCCCAAGCTCACTCTCCTCTCTCCTCTCCTCTCTTCTTCCTCACGCTATCCTCTCTCTCTTTACTTTTTGAACGCGCACGCCCCACCTTTCTCTCCCCTCTCTGTCCTGAGAAGCCAACGGCATGGCGGCGACGGCGACGACGACGACGACCGTGATTTTGGTTGCCTCGTCTCTCCTCCGGCGCTCTCTTGCTCTGTCCTTCGCCGCTCGTTCGTTCTTTGCTCCGGCGCACTTGAAGCTCATCTCTACTCGGGCGCAAATGCACCGTCCTCGCCGTCCCAATGCCTACCTCACCTCGGATCTGGGCTGTCTGGGTTGTTTGTAGGGTTGCAAATGGAACTTACTTTATCTTTCTCAAGGACCTTGCGAGTCCGGCACACCCGACACGCGTGTCCGACGCGTTGACCGCGCGTCGGTGTCCGACGCGGGGAGCTCTTGCACGTGTCCGTGCTGCCTAGCTATTTAACAGGCCTCAAAGCTGCTGAGTAAGCAGAAAGAGAGAGAGAATGGAGGGGGTCGTAGTAGTTGCTGGGGGGATTGGGATTGGAGGCGCGAGTCTCTGTGTCTCGTCCTCATCTCTAGCTGCCGCGATTGGAAGTAATGGAGTTATTTGCAGACCTCGAGCCGTCTTATCCTGCGGCCCGTCCTCCCCTAAGCTGCGCACCTCCAATCACCACCGTCTCCGCCTATCGTCGTTCTCTTCGACCTCGCAGTTGTTCGGCTCTGCTCCTCATGCTTCCCGCGGTCGCACCAGACCTCGCATTTTCCTCCCTCATTTGGTCGCTTCCTTGGTCTGCTCTCTCTCTCTCTCTCTCTCTCTCTCTCTGTAGTGTTGATTGCACTAGAGTGCGAATTCCATGGTTTAGGAGCTTATGTGTTCTCTTTCTTAGGCGAATTGGGCAAGAGATTCTGCAATTGACGCCCTATTTTTCATGTTGGAAGTTATTCTCGTGAATACGTGATGACATTGTGGCCGTTCATGTCTCTGGTTTGACGAGCTTGTGTGTATGTATGACCCTCTTTGAAGATTTGGTCTGTTTCTTCTTATCTGCGTGTAGGAGCAAGTGGAAGAGACTTATATTATGATAAAGCCGGACGGTGTTCAACGCGGCCTGGTAATCTTCCCTCTTCTTTTGTTTCCCCTGGTTATGTAGAATTGTCTGTGTTGAGCCTAATCCATTTTGAATGTGAAGGTTAAATTTTCACTTGGCCGAAGCATGAAATAGTGTTTTTGTATGCGATGTCTACTTAACTGAAAAACTTACTGGCGTTGTTTATCTTACGTTCTCTGGACTGCGGGTTCGCAATAGGTAGGGGAAATAATTTCGAGGTTTGAGAGGAAGGGATTCAGATTGACTGGCTTGAAGCTCTTCCAGTGCCCCACAGAATTGGCTGAGGTTCTCATCTTGCATACCCTTTGGTTTTATTCCTGTCTCTTCTATTTGCCTAGACCATCCAAAACTCTCTGTTGCCCATATTTGCCTCCTCGTTCTGTTATCTGTTGCCCTCATCACCAACCATGGAGATTTTGAAATGATTTCTCTTCTCTTGCATGGTTGAACCATCAAGAATAATTTGTTCATTCTTGTGTGATTTCAGGAACACTATAAAGATCTTCAGTCCAAGCCATTCTTCCCTAAATTGATCAAGTATATCACCTCTGGACCAGTCGTTTGTATGGTATGATTGCTGAACAACTCCAAGTTTCTCCTTTTTCGGCTTTGTGTTGACAATTGGAGTCGCTTTTCTTTTTTGATTTTTTGAAAATTCACTTGCTTCATAAACTCATCATGAGCTGCCTAAGAACTTATTGGGCCTTGACGTTTCCAGGCTTGGGAGGGTGTCGGTGTTGTTGCCTCAGCACGAAAGTTAATAGGGTCAACAAATCCTCTTCAAGCTGAGCCTGGAACAATAAGAGGGGATCTTGCAGTGCAAACTGGAAGGTTTGTGTTTCACTTAGTAGTCTTAGTGAGCTTGCCAATTGGTGTTCTACTGTTGTTTATTACTCCACATTTATGCGTGTTAAGTCTACAACATTTTTATTGGTCTTTCTTGACAGGAACGTGGTACATGGCAGCGATAGCCCTGAGAATGGCCAACGTGAAATTGGTATGTACTATCAGACACGAGTTCTAGTATTCCAAACTTAATAGATCATTGTCAGTTGCATATGCCATGTTCACTAGAAATAATTTAATTTTGAAGCGAGAGAGTCATAGAAGCATTGTTTAGGGTTAATTGGTGTACGGATACACTGATTCCTGTGTAGATGGTCTCTCCACATGATGATAATTCACGTTCAATGAATAATGCAACAAATGTATTTCAAGGTGGTTCAAATATTAAACAGACCTGTGTATATTTTTACTTGGCTACTGGTCAATGGTGGGACGATCACGAGCGATGTCTTTTGTTATTTGGGTAGTTTGCCCTTTATCTAGCATAGGGGTCAAGGGGTATTGGAGAACACAGTAGGGCATCAATTTCCATGGCATCTCAGTTTTTCTCTTGAAAATTGGACAACAGTAGAGAGGATGCTGCTCTAATATTGTCGCGTTGCCTTATCACGTGATGGGAGCCATGTTCGTTGATTGTCTTGTTACGAGTATTGTTGCTGAGAAGTAATTACCTTTCTCCACAGCCCTTTGGTTCAAAGAAGGCGAATTGTGCCAATGGACACCTGCTCAAGCTCCATGGCTATGGGAGTGAAATATTCATACAATTCTGGAAGCTTTGTGGTTGACCACCTGTAATGTCAAGATTGCATTCTTTGTCTAAGTTAATGGTGCTTACATATCCGGATTTCCTTGTAATCTGGGAGAGAAACTTGGAAAAACTTTTGTACCGCGGCTAATGTATGTGTCTTTGCTTTTGACCTCGGGTTCCTCTCAAGCTGTTATAATGTGGAAAACCTGAATAAAATGTATGATGTCAGACTTCACTACGAAGAATCGTTTCATCAAAACTGAGGTACAAACTTGACAAACTGCAGCTATATATGATCAAATTTGTGAGTTATGTAATCGACAACCATCTAGATAGGAGCTTGTAACGTGTTTTGACTTTTGCAAGTGGAAATGAAACAAACAACCAACTCCATAGAAATAATAATGATCGAGAAAGGTCTCAATGAGAAAACAACGATTGGAGATACTGGTAAGGACCTTGATAAAAACACGCAATTCCGTGTGTTTACTTGCCGAGATTGTAGCTCAACACACCTAATTATTGCAAGGGCCTCGTCCACAATGAGTGATGGCTCTGGTCTGCATGCCCGGAAGATCAAAGCGTTCCTAGCCTTCCAGATCTGCCGTAGGACCACTGCGACCAGATTTGTGCTTGAGCAGAGCCTTCGCCGGTAAGAACCTCGTAAAACCACTTATCAAGCCTCGTGATGTTATGGGGGTCGATGTGATAGTTTATCCTTGAGTCTACCCAAATCTGTTTTGTCCATTCGCACAAGAGAAATAGGTGCTCAGTGGTTTCTGGGGCTATATTGCAAAAAGGGCAGATTGGGTTGGGTTGTGATCCATTTCGATAAATTTAAACGTTAATAGATCTATGTGCGGGCCAAGTCCTTCCTGAAAAGTTTGAAGAACATACCCACATTCAATAAGGAATTCACAAACTAAATTGGAACCAAGAGTTATTGCGCTACTCGATGTGTATTCATACAGATTAGACGGACAGAAAAGCATTTGTCACAGAACTCACAAGTTAGAACCTTGTGATTCTTGAAAACACAAGATGATCAAAAGAGACATATAGGCACTTGATACCTGATGAAACGAGATTTTATTGGATATGACTGTACAAGATCACCTTCCCCTAAATATTATGCCAAGTATCAAGTAAACAACTAAACAAGCACATAAAATAAAGGAGTGAAATTTGCAACCAAAAAGAAAAGGAAACTAGAACATATAACATTTTCGCTTTCATATCTTCTTTATCAGCAAGAATATCTTTTGGCTGAAAATTCCCTCAAGTTTGTGTTTGCACATTTTACAAGTCAATACAAACTAATAGTGCTATGAAGCACAGAGTTTGTGCATAAACATTACAAATGACACAAGACCCCCCAGCCCGAGTGATCAATCGGATATTGTCATTGCTCATGAGCCGACACATTCTTGTTCCATGTTTCCGATAGATAGGTAATCACCAGGACTTGGTGGAACGATCGACGAACAATTAGTAACCATCCTCACCATTTTGTTATTTGAAGAAGAAAACTGTGAGCTTTTTGTATTTGGAGAACAGATGACGAATTGATACATCACCTTTGCTTCGCTGTTTCGAGCTGACCATCACATGAGCATCACTGGTACTTGACAAGATACAGGCATGATTTGCGGTTATTAAATTCTTTTCATGCAACAATGTGAGTTGGGAATGCGAAGGATTTGGACAACTACAGTCGCACTCCATGTTCATCGCATCCCCACGGCTGGAGCTTCCTGCAGAGTACTCATCTGGCTGCACGAACTCACTTGTTGGCAAACCTTGGATTTGCTGAGAACCCTGTTTAAGCTTTAGAAGTGTTGCTTCTGCACCCAACGAACAAAAAGAAGTTTTTTTTAAGTAAACCTTCAGATTAAAGCTCCTTAAAAATTCCTTCTGCTGCATTCAGCCTAAGATTACCAATTGTTTCTATTACCTCTCAGATTCGGCATCAACAATCCAACAAGCTTGCTTTGTTTCAAAAAGTTACTATACAAATATAGAGTCTAGTATGAAAAACGAGGATGAATCATCAGCCAAGTGTTAAAAAAAAAAAAAACGACTACCAGAAGCATGCCAATCTTGTAAGAGACAGAAGCAAAGGCTCCTCTCTACCGTGATTATCTCTATGCAGTCTCTTCATTTTAAAACTCAGTACTAGAGTTTAACAGTTTGGCCAGAGAGGCATCAAGTTCCGAAGATTTTATACTTCAGTAGTCAGAGTGGAGCTAATCTCGCAAGTTGGCGACACGGTGAGAATCTAAAGCATTACGTGAACAATTTACAACTTGATGATAAGGGACCCCGGAATTAGGTGGAAACCAAACAAACTCTTCGCTGATCTCCACCGTTGTGGAAGAGCTTCTCGGAGAACGTCACCGTCCAAATATTGCATCGTCGGTGTCAATGCACAATAACCCATCAATCCGATTGATAGATTTGGAGACATGCTAGACCTCGAAACATCGACGGAAAGACAAATACAGAGATCCCAATTCTATTTCATACAGGGTCCAAGAAGCAACTTCCAGATTCAATGCTCGGCGCGGGCGCAAACCTAATCATATTCCCACCCAGCTGATTCAAATTCCGCCATAGCACTTCAAGGGAGTACACGATACAATTCAATTTGAAATGATCAGAGGAAGGAGAAGAGCAACAAAATCTAGAGTAGAGTACCGTAGATGGAGAGAGAATCGTGCTTGAGAAGCTTGGCCGTTGACCTCTCCAAACTATTTGGCGACGAAGACGGCGCTCTTACTCTTCCCAACATCTCTTTCTCTCTCTCTCTTTCTCTCTCTAGAATCGCAGAAGAGGAAGGAGAAGAGACGCTGAGTGGAGAAAAGAGAGAATTTTTGGCGATTGGGGTCGCGGGAAATGATTTCAAGAGGAGCGCGAAGACGAAACAGAAATCGTGGCGTAGCCGAACAAGAGTAGACTAGACGCTTCACCAATATTAGGCCGGGCCGACCCGATTTTAAGCCCATCGAGACCATGTCTTGTTCCTAATTGGGCTTTTTAATGGGCCGGTCTGATTCACTTCGACCTATATAGCCCATGTCCACAAATTAATTACTTCTCTGCATGTTTACTTTTCGTATCGAAGAGTAAATAAATAATTACCTTAGGTGGCTCTTCCACCTTGGTCATTAAGAATAGAGATTGCTGACTAGGAGATTTTCCCTTTCAGAAAAGTCACTTTCGTTAATTTAATAACTACAAACTCAAGAGTCTACAAACTCAAGAGTCTGATCATTATCATTAACTAATTATTTTGCATGCATAATAGGTAACCTTTTCTTGTATATTAGACAATATTACCTATATTAGGTAGTAACTTAACAACGTGGCACAAAATTCCCGTATGGAAAGTAGGACTTAATAGAATTGGAGCTAGTCATATTTACACGCGGTAAATAACTTTATTGAACATAAAAAGACAACTTTCAATTTTTATGATGGATTTTGCTAATGTGAAGATAGTTCATAAGGTTGTGATTGGATAAAATCACCATCCGAAGGAACCTTTCATTTTGACACTAGTGATTTAGGAGACTCCGTCTGTTTCGTAAAATATATATATGAATGATTCGAGAAATATTTTACGAGAAAGGATGGCTTACATTGCTTTTAAAGTAATTAGTCAATAAAAAATATTTTCACTATTAACAATAATTTATGTCTAAATATTTATTATGGGAAATGAGAATTTTTTTTGTTTATCTATTCCTTTAAGCGATACAGTAAATCATTTTTAGAAGAATTATTGTTCAAATCATTCATTTTTTTCGCGAAACAAATACAACATTGGTTCTCATTGTCGCCAAGAATCATGCTATAAATGAACTAACACGGGCTTTTGATTTCCCAGAGGAATCAAATCGAACATTATCCAAAAGAAGAATCTTTATGAAACTCGAAAAAGGGGCAAAAGTTCTGTCTAAAAAAATATACAGGATAAATCAATAATGCTTATAAAAATAAATAAAATAAAGAAACAGCAGCAGCAAAAATGGTGTTTTTCTACACAGGAAATTAGATAACATGGACCAATGTACACCAGAATCACTGACCCATTAAACCCTGTTAATAATTAGGTGCTGAATGAACTCCTCCTATTGTTGGTCGTCCTCTCCAAAACAATCTCTTCATCAAACTGCGTCTACGGCTTCGAGGCTTAACATCAGTTCCTAAAACAACAACCTTGGACATGTCAGCTGGGAAACGTCAATACGGGATATACAAATGGGACTCCTGCAGAATTTTCCTACTTAACATGGAAGTAGAAGACAATGCAGAAAAAACCAGACAGGTCCATGCTAAGCATACTCGAACAAGACATGGAAACTGGAAAGAATTCGGGGGTGCTGAATCTTCAACCAAAGTATTTCCTTTTCATCAGACGTGGACTGTTGCATCTCAGGCTAAACAAAAACCATAGAAGTTTACCTTTTAATCTGCCAGCAGCAATCAAAGCTTCTTCTGCAAAGGGTCGCCACTGTTCAGCACACGAGTAGTTGATTCCAAGACCGACACTCAGACCTCTTAATAGATGCACTGTCCGAAGGACAGAGAATAGTTCCTCTGGAAAAGCCTACAGTTTCACACAGTATGTCAGGATACTCGACATCGATAAGCACAAGACGATTCAGCAGATCCGCAAGCTGAAGGAGCTTCTTGTTGCATGTCCAAAGTGATCTATGCATGGCATATGAGTACGAAATGCTTTACTATCAAAGAGAAAAGTAAGAATAGTTAAAATACACCAGTATAAATTTTAGTGGCTAATCTTCTTATGAGTGGACAGACACAAGAAACTCCATTTCTGCATTGTGCAAAGAAGAGCTTGCCCCACCCATGAGTAAATATTTCATAGTAGCCTCATTAGACCGTACATCTTTCTTGGTATATCCAAATAATAGGTATGCATTTGGCACCTATTTTCATTGTTCAACTCTTTGACAACATGAAAAGAAGCTTTAATTTTTGTGCTTATCCTAATTGTTGGTTTAGTTTATGCAAGGCGAAAAGGAGCATTGGAATGGTCGAATGGAATCCGATACATAAATCAGTTAATAAAAGAATAGAAAAAGCTTTTATTGTGTCACTTAAGTTATATAGGAATTCTTGAACCCGCCTTTGTGTTAAGCTTCTCAATTTTTCTTAATAAATGATTCGCTACAAAAGGATTTTTTTTAGTGAACGTGTCACGATTAATTACTCCTATTCCTCGGTGGGAAAGAATTCCAAAGTTAGCAAATCTAAGTAAACCTCCCCTGCATGCCGGAAATATACATGCTTCCAGAGAGGCCATCTGAATCAAGAATTTGCTTTACTTTCCAGAAAACTAGAGAATGCATAATCAATGAATTTCTAACCCATGCAGATACGTAATGTTCAGAATAAGATAAGAAGCAGTAACTGAGGGCCAACTCTAATGTGAGCAGAGAAGAGTTTTTGTGCACTACGAGCATGTCCACTCTCGCTAAAGTAAGGAACAACTGAAGCAGTAGCAAGGTCATAAATACATGTGATCCACTACCTGAACAGCAATTTTCTTTATAGAAGATTCCTCAGAGAACGGTTGCAGCATCGCAACACCAGGAGGCAACTTTGTATCAAACATCGTCTCTGCCAATCTCAACAATTCCTGCTGGCCATTTTGGCATTTTTTTAACGTATCTATGCCCAGCTCCCTAAGAATCAGATGCATAGTTAGATATGATAATGTGAACCAGACTATACGACTCATATGTTGAATCATCGAAAATTTTTAAACTATTGCATTACTAATGATTACATTTCCCCTGCAAATTCCGGGCTTTGTTTCACCCAACTCTGCTCTGAAATGTTATAACCGAAAGGATGACAAAACTGAGTATTTAACACTAAGATATCACACCTGTAGCTCTCAGATGCCTTCACAGGGTCTTGATTCGCAATAGCAAGAACCAGATTAGCGTATCCGAGTCTCAGCTTATTTGGTAGATCCTTCACTTGCCCATAGTCCAGCAAGGCCACCTGTAATTAGGGAACATCACAAATTGAACCTGAAAATACTGGTTTGCAAATAGAACATTGAATTTATAAGCTATAAGAAGAGAAGCCTTTCAAGTCGAGCAATCAAATATAGCTGAATTTAAATCAAAGGAAGGGAAAATGCAACACATCGAATTATTATAATCACTTATTTATTCTCTTCAAACCTATATTAAACAGCAAAACTACCTGATCTTTCATATTGGATTTACTCCTAAAACTACTGGCAAGAATGTTAGCCTTACCTGTACATGATGAATCACTATGCCGATTTACTAAGCCACTGGTGCTTAGTGTAGAAAAATACCCATTGATAAGCTCAACTAGCAGTCTAGGTAATCACTTGTTACATTTGGAGAAAATTAAACAGGGAAACAACAATTCATAAAGATCATAGGCGAAAGCAGGATTTGTTAGTGTGCCCTTGCCTGTGAACCTTTGCAAATGAGAATATTTCCAGGATGAGGGTCTGCATGGAAGAAGCCACTCTGCAGAATCATTTGACCATATGCTTTTGTCAAACTGCAGAGGATGTTCCTGTATATAAAGCGTTCAACAATTGAGAGATAGAAGTGTGTTACTTTTAAAACAGGGCAAATAGAACTTCACATTTGAGAATAGATGATTTTGACATGCTCTCATCAACAAAACTTGTTTTTTACAACGGGTGAAATCAATTACATGAACTATTTCATGCTATTCAAATTGTTATCAACATACTATCTCCTCTCGCAGCCTCCATTTATTTTCTCGTTCCCAGCTCTTTCCACTTTTTCCTCTGGTGCCTTCTCTAAGACACTAGTAAATCCTTTTCACCAGAATCAATTGGGAAAACTCTTAATAAATGCTTCTGAACTGTGATAATTCGTAACTAAAGCCATAGCTATTCAATTTTAAACATCACAGTAGCATGAATGACAAGAGCAACCACGGCTCAAAGCAACTCCTCAGCCAGCTGAACTACCAAACGCGTCTAGCTTTCTGGTCCTTGAATCCGCCAATGCATCGAAAAAGGAATAAAATGAATGATTGATTTACAAGAACAACAAAAGACATGAACAACAGCATACTCTCCAGGAAAGTTGAGAAGCTTACTGCTTTGCTGCTGCTGCAACTTTGCCATGCGGATTTATTCCTCTTTTTGCAATTTCATCGCCAAGATTCATGATGGGAATTCCATCTATGTAATCCATCACCAAAACCCTCCTACACTAGCAGAAAATACAATAATCTGGGATGTAAATTCTACACATCTATAAGGAGGTCCTAGAGTTCCAACACATGTGCATCTAAAAGGAGATTAAGGTGGAAAATAGGAGCATGACTTAAGAACCAAATTTCTAGCATAACAGTAACATTCAATGATAACTAGGAAAGAAGAACCGATCCCCATTTGATGGGATCAGCTCAGGGTCCTGTGTAACACTTTGAGCTACCTCTACTCTTAAACCATATCTCGAAAAGCGCAACAAACACCCCTCCTCCCCCCAACAAAAAAAAAACCAAAAAATCATAATAATAAAAGGAAAGAAAAAGAAAAAAATCCCCATTGCTATTTCAATTCTGCAGATGCCTAGGCAATACATACCTTGTGACCAGATTCCTCACGACGCGTGGGACCAATACAGGAGATCTTTTATTATTCTCCAACAGAAAACGTCTAATTCTTTCCATGGCATCAGCCTCCCGCATGAAATCAAACTCGTAACCAATCTTCAGCAGCAAAAATAAAATCAAAATTCTATGATTAGTCACATGCTTCTCTTACATTTCAATGATTCAGCACTAACACAAAAGGGGGAAAAAGAACTCGTCTACTACCCTCTGCTGCAGCATCAAAATTTTAAATTAAAATATATGCAGAAGCATGACATGGCCTAATGGAACCGCGACCCGGAACCGCCGGTTCCGGGCTGGTTCCGAAAAATTGGGAATCGGAACCGGCCCGTTGACTGGGTTCGCGGTTCCGGTTCCCAATTTTTCGGAACCGGGATTTTTTTAAATTTTTTTTAATAAATATAAAAAAAAAAAAAATTAAAAGGGAAGAGCGCAGCTCTTCCCGCCCTTCCCCGAGGGACTCTCTTCCCCAGGCAAGGGGGGGCCCCCACGTGGGGCCCCCTCGGGGAAGAGCGGGAAGAGCCGCGCCGCGGCTCTTCCTTTTTTTTTTTTTTTTAAATTTGGTCGAACCGGGAACGGTCGCGGAACCGCCGGTTCCGAACCCGGAACCGGAACCGGGAACCGTTCCGGTTCCACCTTTTCATGGAACCGGAACCGGCGGTTCCGTCGAACCGTGCACCTCTAGAAGCATCCCATTCTGATCATTACAAACTAAGTTTTCAAGTATAACGGACTTTCCAATTACTTTTGCATATATAGAAGTTATGTGTGAGAACCGAAGCTTTCCAGCTTTCTCACTACTTACTAGCAAGCTACTGAGACATGATCACCTAAAAGACGATTCACACACACCTGCTTTTCCATTTCCTTCGTAATCGAGTAAAGATCAAATTTAATGTCTGTCTTCTGCATGTACAGAGCAAATGCTTGCAAGTTGCGGATATCTGTCATCATCAGCTCCTGAACTCCAGGATGTTGCACCTATAGCACAGCATCAAACTTACAATTGCTTCGTACATATCAACATGATGAAGATTTCATATTTCTCATTACCTTCACAGCTACATCCCTCTTATCGCCCTTCAGTCTGGCCCGATGTACCTAATTTATGCACGAAACAGATCAGTCTGCTCCAAGAACATCACTTTTAGTAAGGAGCAACTTCTGACATACATCACTATCCCAGTCTCAATCCAATTATGTATCCCAACTCTCAAATGAAAGCATCAAAACATATAAAGACTATTCCATTGTGAAGAAAGATCTACTTGAGAAGCAGGATAGAGGAATTCTTAAAGATTCTGGAGCAAATGAGAAATCAAAGAACCTAGAAACAACATATTTAGCAAAACCAAAGAAAGATCCATTCTTCTGATTATGGGACAGACCGTCAGTGTAGCACTGTCATTATAAGAACTTAGAAGATCAACAGAGTTTCTTTCCCTTCTAAATCCCAAAAGGTCTTTTGTAAAGGATAAAGTTTCTTATGGAAGGAACAATTAAGTAATCATAGTCGAAGCCATTTGCTTAAGCTTTAATTGAACAAGAGTTACTTAGTGTCTAGTTAAATACAAGAGAACTTTGCCAGGTTTTTATTTGTCAAAATAACAGGAATCCCATTACAACATGTGGTGGTGAAGCTTTCAATTGTACATAACTGTTGCTGGCAACTATTGGAAATTATCCAAAGGAAATGGATAAAGAACCAAAGAGCTTCTAATTGTACATAATAATGCTTCAAAATAGTAGTAGCTATAAACAGCCCGGTTACCTGTGCAATTGAAGCAGAACCAAGAGGATCTATGTCAAAATTTTCAAACATCTCTCCCAGGTTTCTTCCCAAATCTCTCTCCAGCACCAACCGAACAACATCAAATGGTGTCGCAGGAGAATTGTCGCATAGTGTAACAAGTCTTCTGACCCACGCAGCTGGGGCCAAGTCGGGCTTCCCAATGATTTGGGCTACCTATGTTGAACCACTAGTTCTCAAATCAATAAATTTATTATTCATGAAAAAGATCCATGATTAGCTACACCAATATCAGAAGATGATGACAGATCATCAGAGAAATGCAATTTTGGCACGAGATCATGAATGCCCGCACAGACACGTATGAGATTGTACATGTGTATGCAGCAACTATTCCGTATGTGCAAAAGGACAAGAAATTTACATCCCTCCACTTTGAATTATAGCATTTGCAAGTATTCAATTCTCTCCTACGGAAGGATGATAGAAGAACACTGAAAACGCCTTCATCAATTAGATAACAAGCAACACAAAGAAAAAATGAACACCAATTATTAGTCAGTCGAAAAACCAAAATCGAACTGACGCTTAAACTGAATGTAAATCCACTCGAACAAAAAAGAAAGAACCAAAATCCATTTAAAGCGTGAACAAGACAAGGATGGTTGTTGGCGCAAATGAACGAAGAACTAAAATCCACTTGGGCGTAGCATTGCACAAAAGAAACTGAATGCGCAGTAAGTAAAGTGAAAACCGGCTTTAAGATCGCAATTTGAAATGCTTAGATACCTTGAGGAAGAACCCGCCAAGGTCGCTGCACATAGCATATATCTTGTCAGCCGCAAGCTCGTGTTGCCCCTCCCACATTGCCTCCTGTTTGTGCTTATCCTTCTCAAAACTCACTCGCACTTGGAACACCTTAAATAAATTAGAAAAGGGGGGAAAAATCACACACCCATGTCCCAATTAGCATGCATTTCAAGAACACAGATAAAATTCAGAGGTTGAGATCAAGGGGCGCGAATTCCCACCTTGTAACCAGTGTAGATATCAACTGCTCGCACCCAGAACTGAAACGAACGCTGCCAAGGTCTCAACTGGGTCGAGAGGTTTTCTTGAATGTTCCTGAGATCAAAAGGAGGCATTTTTCCAAGCATTTCAAATTGCCTCCTGATCAATTACTCCACATGTTCTACCGCCAAAGCTCTCATTGAAATCACAAACTAAAATCAAAAGACGGGGGTTGCTGTATCTGCACCAGTGGCTCCTGATGCTGTATCA
Organism: Rhodomyrtus psidioides; assembly: GCA_021437785.1. NCBI lineage: Eukaryota > Viridiplantae > Streptophyta > Magnoliopsida > Myrtales > Myrtaceae > Rhodomyrtus > Rhodomyrtus psidioides. The sequence goes on along the minus strand of JAILYB010000059.1, from coordinate 2,162,278 downwards.
GCTGTATATATGTGAAGTGTGGCTGAGAAACCTATAAAGACGCACAGTGTGCATCCGGTGAAACAGAGACGTACGAGTTGCGGAAAGCGAGAGCTCTCAAGTCAAGACTCAAGCATGTGAGCTCAAACTGCTTGGCTTGGAAGTCTTGTAGTGCGAAAGGAAAAGGATTTCGCAAAAATATAAGCGGTCCCGGTTCTCTTCTTTTGGCGTTGTCTCTCCTCACCACATCCCCCCCAGGCCCCCTTGTTTATCACCCTCTGTTTTGGCTTCTTTCTCGTCCTTGATAATCCCTACCTCTCTAAATACATGTTGCCAAGAAGGTGGAAGGATGGGGAACCATTGCCGATTCAGGACGAGAAGCAGAGGCTTACGTTACGTTGTTTCCGGGAAAGGGGATTTTTTTTTTTTTTTTTTGGTGGGGGTGGTTCGAACGGAAAGGGAAGTTCATGACTATGGCGCTGGTAACTCGGTACCTTTTTTAATTTCTATTATATCTAAATTCCTCCGTGCAGTACTATTCCGCATCCGTTCCTATATTTTGATAAACATAGTTAGTAGTTAGTACATGAATTGACAGATTTTCGCCATCACTAAACCTGTTTGATCCGTGATTGCCCGGTGTATGAGTATGTTTGAGTGGAAGAGAAATTCGCAAATCGCGCGTTTAGCTTAGAAAAATTCATTCATTAGCTTGAAAAGATAAAATCGAAAATGATTTTTCATAAGGCACTTTTATTTATCATGAAATTTCCCCTAAAACAAACACCCCTTGTTTTATGTCAATTTGTGGACAAAATGATTTAAAATTTTCTGTAAAAGTTCTCTTGCCTTAGCCGTAAAATGAATATTTTAGTTAACTAACAAAGGAGATGACATTGTCCGACACCGGACGAGGGCTATGCACTTCCAATCAGGACAAAACCATTGAAATTGCATTTTAAGGTAATTCAAACAAGAAACCCAGACCCTTTTTTTAGAGGTGTTGATGCAGGAAGTAGGTTCGAGCGCTCGACATGAAAAAAGAGGTTGTCCTACCTGGTGGAGAGCAACAATATACTCTCGACTCAGACACTAGTTTAGGAGAATCATGATCTTTCACTGATCAAAGTCACTTGTTCTATTTTCCATACTTGTTCATCTAATCCTAGTTTCAAGAGAGTGATACATTCAATTGGGGGAATATTTTTATATGCAGCTCAAAGCAGCCACAATATCCTGCTTCCCCTGAAGATGGTTCTCTGCCATATGCATGTTCGCAAACTCTTCTTCTTTACTTCACTTAAAATAGACAGTATGAGCACTACAAGTTGAGATGACTTCTTCATTTTCCAACATTAAAGGCAGCTTTTCCCAAATAATTCTCCCAAAAAAGTCGTCCCCTGGGGAAGCGAAAAACCACCATTGGCATGATGCCAGGAAAGATATATCAAGCACCAGATTCCATCCTTCAAGATATGAGATAAGATACAAATCGCTCCCGCTCTCTTACAAATCAGTTCAGATTAACATCCAAAACATACGGAATCTAGAAATTTCAAATGCAAGGGGGCCCAAAACGAAGTTTCATGTCCCCATGAGGGAAACTTCTCACGTCCACTCTCTACACACCTGCTTCTTTGAAAGATTTTTGGTGGCCAAAATTCCTTCCAGCCAGACAAAGCAGTCTAATAACTCTTCAGCTGTGCAAGTAGGCAACTGTCTTGTTAGTCATCAGCCATGAAAAGCAACATGAGCATCTTATAAGCTACGAAGCCGACAAAAAATCACAATGCTCATGCAGCAACAAAACATATCTTTCTTGGTACAATGTCATATTCCCAGTTCAGAGTTTCATCACTCTGCCTAACTAGTAAATAGTTTTATCATTCTTCATGCCATCACTCAATTTCCAAGTGATCAGAACGTAGTGCTCACAACCACTCACTCATACATCTTAACATTATAAAAGTAACTCCAAAGTCAGATGAGATGAGCAAGGCATCACCATGCTCATGGGAAGTATCCAACGAGTATAATGCTTCACATTAAAGGCATAGAAATGATCAGATTAGAGCATACTCAACTAAAGCATTAGTAATCGACAAAAAAATAAATAAATAAAGCGTCGTACCATAACCATTTTATAGATCAAATCTATCATGATCTCTATGCACATTTACTAGGGCGACCTCAAGTTTTCAGGCAATGTTCCAGCTAACCAGCGAAATTTATTTTAAAGTGAATGTAGTATCAGAATCACATTTACATATCCATAACATCACTATTTTACTCTTCATCATAACCATCCACACACAATATAACCAAGAGACAATATCATACCTCGTAACATATTTATCTACTTTGTCAAGTTCATTACTCTTTCACATACCTCACAGATCAATAACACGAGAAAGCTTCTGAATCCGATTTAATAAGAAATCTCCTTGCTTTATTGTCGCTTGGTAGAGAGCATTCTTTGCATCTGGTCGGTTGGTTTCAAGAACACCTGCAACTTTATCAATCTTGCAGTGAAGCTTGCCAGCAGCAATAAATCGAGATAGTTCTCTGCAAAAGACTCAAGATCTTTTTAGGGCAGCAATAAACAATTATTTACTCCAAAAGAAAAGCCAACTGTAACTGAAAAATCCAAGGTCTAGAGAAAAAATCCACATTTCAATCACTTACAGATCAATAAAATCCACTGTTACTCCAAAGGCTCTTGCCATTGCTTCAATCGTTACACTCTTATAGGATTCCAGGAACTGGGAATAAATGACAGTTCTGACTTCCCTCATGTAATAGCGAAAATGAGGGTGCAAATACCGATCCAATTTTATTTGCTCAGACAGGCCAGCTTAGCAAAAGGAAACGAAAGAACTGTTAGATGCTTAAATCCAACTGTTAGGTAATTGAAGCCCACAATGCAAAGCAATTTCAAATACCCAGGTCAGTGAGAAAGAACAGGAAAGTGGGCCTATCTATCGAGGACATCCACATCAATTGAACAAAAGGAGGCATTGCACTATGAGAAAACTGATTAGAAAAGGAAGAAGCAAATAGTTGACACATACTTACCAAAAGCACAGAAAAAAGATTTGTATTGACAATCATAAAGAGAGTTCAAAAACTCTGAAAGATGGGGGATTTTTCCTATCACCGTCAAGATCTCAGGAGCATCCACAACCTGCCCATAGCATGCTATTTTAACATTCACGCTGCGATACAAATTTGCCAAATTTTTTATATCAAAAAGGAAAAAAAATCATTCAATTATTGCTGTCAAAGAACAAACCTTCTGCTTCAAGGAAACTCTATCCAATGATATGATGCCAGTAAGAACTGTGTAGAATACAAAGGTGTCATAAGGGAAGAGTTCATAAGTTGTGAAGGTTGAAATGGAATCCAGAAATAAATTAGCAGCCTTCTTAAAATTTCGTGTTGCCATGCAATACAAGCCTTCGTAGACCTTCAAACGGTTTTTCCGTTCCCAATCACCTCCCTCTTCAAACAACCTGGTTTGTAATAATCATTTCTCTCGTTAGAATTTGACATTGCAAGCCAGGAAAAGAAAAAAAAAATTGTCATAATGGCTTACTTTTTTGCTTTATCAATGCTTTTGGAAATGAGATCAAAATCCATGTAGAAGAAAGCTAGCTGGAGGGTGTAGAAAACCAAATCCATCTTCTGCCCCACAGCCACTGTTTTACTTTCTGTAACCTTGAGTTGTTCCAGTGCTTTCTCCTAATGCAAAAAGGAGTACGCAGGTGTGAGATTAAACTCCGATAGAAATCACATGTGGCCAGCACCCAGCAGAAATAACTAGAACTGCAAAACCTTACCTTATCACCAATTCGAATGAAAAACAAGGATTTAGCTAAGTGAGCTTCTCTAACTTCACTTTCCCCCAAGTTTTCTTCAGCATCAGTGATCCTGGGAAGAGGTAACTAAAGTGGCTCATTAAACAACCAACATAATGTGGGAAGTAGGGTATAACTCAGTGTATTAGATCTAGATCTAAGCCATAATACCATTTCCTACAGTGTCACTCAAATCAATGCATCACCAATCACCATGCAACAGTATATTTCCAAACGAAACCAAAACATAAATCAATCACCGTCGACTAGATTTCAGCAAGAAAGTCAATTGTCAAATATCAAAATCATAGCAAAAATGCTGCTCCTACTCCTTAAGTGTTTTCTTCAGTCAGATAGTTAATTGCACGAATTTAAAAGAAAAAAATGAGACAAATGGGCTTGAGCTTCATTAAAGTTGAGAATTATCGGAATTGTGGTGGTACAAGAGAGGGCAAACAACAATAGACTTCCTTCACAACCGCGCCATACTAAAATCAAAGACTAATCCAAGGAATTGCGTGACAACATCATTGAGTGAGCTCACACATTAGGTATTGGTAAAATTCAACCCAGACATACAGCTCCAGGAAAGTGAAGGGTACACTTTGTTGATTCAAAGTTTTGTGAAGCTATCCGTTCCTTTAATGCCAATATTGAAGCTAGCTGCACCATGCATGCATATACCACTGTGTTCTCTTAAAATATTACGTCCAGGTGATTATGGGATTGGTGGCAAAAGTAAGACAATTACATGGTATACCATGTTTGGTCAGCACGACTTACAAATAGGACATGGTAAAAAATTAATCCGATAGTTCCAATTTAAAAGACATACGTTCCCAGCTCAAGCACTAAGCTAACACATACATTCCCTTTGAATATCGATCATAATAGGAAGAAAACTACAAAAAGAAAAAAAGAAAAAAAGAAGAGGAATCGAAGCTAAAGAACCCACTTCTCGTCAAGCTTCTTCAGCTCCTCCTCAATGCGCGTGCGCATCGAATCCAAAAGCCCCTGATCCATCTCCAGGACCGAGTCCGCGACCAGGGTTTCATATAGCGAGACCATATCTAGTCACGGCCATCACAGAGCAACTAGTCAAGAAACAAACACAGCGACGAAACTCGGGTGTAACGAAGAGAAATTTCGGAGCGAATCGAGCGGATTTATTACCGTCGGACTTGATGGAAGCGAGGACCTCCTCCCTAAGACGGACCTTGTCGATGTCCTGAACATCTGGGTGCTTGAGGAGAAAGAGCTTGTGAGCAAGGATTAGGTGAGGCTGCTGAGATCCTTCTTCGCCTTCCATTTGTGCTAATCGCTCGGACGACGAGTCTTTCGAGTTTGTGGGAGTTTTCGCAGAGCTGGATGGGACGAAGCTTGGGGACGGAAGTGACTTGAGCAGGGGGGTTTTCGTGACTCCGGTCCGACCGACACCTCAAATAGTGAAAAATTCCAAAAAAAAAAAATGAATGCATGGCGCTATATGGGCTCATTTACTAGTGCATGACTGCATGGTCGTTTTCCAGCCCACCCTAGAAGAACTCGGTCCTCGACAAAAGCCCATACACACGTCTCTTCTTTGCACGCGAGCATTTCGCTTTACACAACAGGTTCGTCTTCCTTGCACTTGCACATCCTCTGCTATTTTTATCGTCGTAGCTTCGGATCATGCTCAGATCAACGTTTACTCCCATTTTCTTTACATTCCCCACAAGGCCCAGAATTCAGAACGCTCTCGCTCTCTTTCGACCCCTTGCCTGCACTTTCACTGACGTCTCGCCAGATGTTCGACTAAATGCCGCACTCACTCCTCCTACAATCCAAGCAGTGCTAGAGCCCCCCAAGTCAGCTTACATCCATCTTCCGTTCTGTAGAAAGCGCTGCCACTATTGTGATTTCCCCATCGTTGCTCTGGGATCGCTAAATCAGGATGAGGATGACCCGCGGATGGTGAACTATATACAATTGCTTTCCCGTGAAATCGAGGCAACGAGAACCGCATTCAAGACCAACCCTCCTCTCCAAACTGTGTTTTTTGGAGGTGGCACGCCGTCTCTGGTGCCACCTAGGTTTGTTTCTTCGATCTTGGAATTGTTGAGAGTAAAATTCGGGTTGGTGGCGGATGCAGAGATATCGATGGAGATGGACCCTGGCACTTTCGATGCAAAAAAGATGAATGATTTGATGGAGTTGGGTGTAAATAGAGTGTCACTAGGTGTTCAGGCATTTCAAGAAAAGTTGTTGAAGGCTTGTGGGAGAGCACATGGTGTTGAAGAAGTTCATGAGGCTATTCATATCGTTAAGTCTTGTGGTGTTGAGAATTGGAGCATGGACCTTATCTCATCTCTCCCTCATCAGACACATGAAATGTGGAAGGAGAGTTTGCATTTGACGATTGAAGCATCACCTGCTCATGTCTCTGTCTATGACTTGCAAGTGGAACAAGGCACGAAATTTGGAAAACTGTAAGTTACCCCAGCATAGAGTCACGCACGAAGGCGGTAGCTTTTAGCCTTTTAGTGATTGAAATAAGTTTGAAGCTGATTGTTAAATGTGGCTGCAGGTACTCACCGGGGGAATTTCCGCTGCCTTCAGATGCACAATCTGCAGATTTCTACAGAACAGCATCAAGGATGCTATCTGATGCAAGCTACAACCATTATGAGATCAGCAGTTATGGCCGAGACGGATTTGAGTGCAAGCACAATCTTACATACTGGAAGAACTTGCCTTTTTATGGTTTTGGCCTTGGCTCTGCTAGTTATGTCAAGGGATTGAGGTTCTCAAGACCAAGGAGGATGAATGAATACATGGATTATGTGAAGAAGTTGGAGGAGGGACTGAAAGACGCGGGTGATGATGATCGTGTTGAAGTTGATGATTTGGCCATGGATGTTGTGATGCTCTCTCTGAGAACTGCAAGAGGTTTGGACTTGAGATCATTCAGGGAAGCATTTGGCGACTCCCTTCTTCTCTCTCTTTGCAAGGTCTATGAGCCTTACTTAGATAGTGGGCACATGATTTTCATGGACGAGAACCGCAAGGTCATGCCTGCCAGGGAATTGAACACCCTGCTAATGGACGAGGGCGAGATCACAAGAAGATTATCTTATATGAGGCTCAGCGATCCAGATGGTTTTCTATTGTCAAATGAACTCATATCGCTTGCATTTGGGGTCATAACTCCATAAATCTGCAATTGGCTTAAGATATGCATATGCCTCGGTATCTACAGCCCAACTAAGAGTTCTTGTCAGATTGCCTGCTGCTGAAAAATGAGAAGATTGCTTTGGTTGCATTTGCTGGTGAATGGGAAGTCAGAAATAGTCTCGCTAATCAGCATGAAAGCCGATCACCTGTTAGGTAATAATCGGGACAGAACATGCTGTCCAGCTTTACATGAAAGATGGAACATACAGAGTTTATGAAGCTATCTCTTAAAGAACCGATTGGGAAGATCAAGAGCTAGAACCAAGAAATAAGATGGATGCAGCAGACTCATCAACATCACAACATGACTGCAGATATCATAGGACAACATGGCACCAAGCGGATCCAAGAGCTGTTGCCTGATGGCTAGACCAGATCGAGACAGGTGAAGAAACATTTCTGGCAAATTTTTGCTGTAATGTAACACTAGACTCCAGAGTCATTATTAGAGGACGGAAATACTTTACATGGTGGGTGAAAATTGCACAACTACTTTCAACTAGTTAATACAGATTGTATTGAGCAAAATAACGTATATGTACAAGGTATTACAAAAGATAAGATAAAGCCACACTGACAGTATTTCCCAATACGTTGAATAAAAAAAAAAACTGCCTTAATATAGCCAGACTCCAGTTAACAGGTGAGAGTATACTTTCGGTCCAAGAAGATTAAGATCCAAGCAAAGTAGATTCAGAAGCAACTGCCAAGTTTCGAATTGCATGATGGCATATTCCCCCAATGGCTGGACCATGTCTTCTTGCTTTCTGGTGATGCAGCTATTGTGTGCATAATTGACCATCAAATCAAACGAAAAACCTTCAGCGCACACCACTTACGAAGGCTTTGTTCCCTTTTTTATGCGCTTGAGTTCTTGTTTTCCTCTCATGTCCCTACGTAATAAGAAACAAGAATTCTTATTCCCATATAGTAACTGAAAACTGAGAGGCAGCCAGCAAAATTGCCAAAAGATATTGGAAAATGGCAGTATATAACACACGATTCGTTGGCATATCAAGCTGCCTCATGTTTTTAAGCAAAAGTGCGAACGCCAAAATTAAAGAGGGAGAGAAATGGTACCTCCGATGTAAATATACAATGAGATAGAGAACAGGAAGCAGCATCAGCGTCAATATTGAAGTCGCCAGATACAATATATTCGGTTGCTTCTGCAGATGAGAAGAAATTTCAGAACCACACCATCCTTGGTTCCATGTGTTTGGAATGAACTTTGCATTCAGGAATTTGAGATTTAGCCTTTATGTAATCTCAAACACCTCAAATCCTACGAGCATACAAATATTGATAACTAACGCCATGTAAATCTTTTCATACATCCTCTTATTTTAAGGTAAAAGTTAGAAGATATTTTTTGACTTATAAGCATATGGCCTCTAGTTTGCCAATTAAGAGGCTTAAGCTGAAGACAATAACCCACAACCATTTTTATCCAGATCAAAGAGAAAAATAGGAAGAGGAACGGACTGCCAGGCTACTAGTGAAATTTGGCTTCGCAACTACAATATGGGCTCTACATCACAAGCTAATACCTAAATTAAAAAAGAAAACCATTCATACCAGTCCTCCTCTTGGAAAAGGCCTTTTATTTTCGGAGCAAACGTGAGCATCACAAAATTGGTGCAGAAACAGTTCTAGCAATGCAGTACATAATCATGGTTAGCAACACAAATAGTGTTCTTCAAATAATTAAAGGACTACACGGATATTACCATGAAGTCGGCTTGCTGAAAGACCTTGATTTACAGGAAAACAGCTATCAGCAAGACTCTGCCAACAAGAAAATTTTCAGAAAAGACAGCTGACAAGTGAATACATGATACCAGCGTTGCAGGATTGCAGGTAAACCTCACATAGGTGGCGGTTCCTGGCTGCAGCAGCAGGATTGCACTTAGTCTTTTGTGACTTTAAATTGATTACAAAGTCACAATGCAATGCGCCACATAGGTCAGCCAAGCATTTGTTATGACTCTGGTTCAATTGAGAAGTGTGAGAGAACAGAATAAAATTTCTAAAACAAAAGTTATAACTTTAATATTTAGCAGAGACTTCTGAATTCAAGGACAAGAAACAAGCAAAAGGTATAACTTCCTATTAATAAGCAGATACTACACCTACAATAACCATCTTCTCTCTTGCACAAGAAATATCGATTCATCACAGTCCACCAAGAGAAATCAGAGGCAATTGCCATCTGAAAGAAATGATTTTAGGGTCTTCATTTGCATTGATCACTATATAATATAATTTTCATTTTGTGATAAAACATTCAGTAGCACTTGAGGACGTGGAATGAGGATATACATACGACATTCAGAAGGTCGTAGTGCCTGTTGTCAAAATGCTGATCAAGAAACTTCTCAGCACGAAAGCTTTTCTTACAGTATCCACAGCGCCATTCATTTATGTCGACATGAATTTTATGCTCCTCTTGATCTCGGAACATGTCATTATCAAGGTGAAGCTTACACGGACTTGACATCTGAAACTTTTCTCGTTTCACAAAGGGCATCAAATACTACACAAGCCAAACACCGTGTACACAAAAAGTCAGGAAAAGAAACACACCTTATGCACAATGATAAAAGGACTGGTTTTAGGGAAAGAAAAAAGAGGTTGCTATTACCTCCTCAATGATTTGCCGGGCCGCCCGACTTCTTTCTCTAGAACAATGTACTTCATGAGGATGCTCTTGTTCTTGCTTAAGATTGCTAAAGAAGATCAAACAACAGGCATGTTAGATTGCCAGCACTCCTAAAATTGGAAAATCTACTCGCCATGATAGTCCAACTACTGGAATAACATAATTTATCGAGAACTTCGATATTAATCTTGAAGCATGACAGGTGACCTTGATTCGACCCTATCGCTCACAATCCTTAAATGATAAAAATAAGACATCACCATTCAGGCTAATCTGGTAAGAAGGCGAGATCACCTTGCAGCTGCAGACTTCGTCAAGTCCTATGCATGTGAAACATTTTCATCAATTCACCCAGAGATTAACAAGAACAAGCTGAAATTGCAATATTTACATGAAAGAATTAAACTACATAAGTTGGAAAATGGACAACATCAGACGTTCTTAAGAGAAGAACTAACACAAATCAAACTATACGACTCCGGTTCCTTCTTATGGTCTGGAACATCGTCCATTCGAGCCAACATCAACCCCGAATATCACAAGCTACAGAAATTTTCTACTTACGAAGATATATGTACAGAGAGAGAAACGATGGTAGAAGTAAAAGAGTAACCTGATTAATTTCAGCTAGAGATGAAGAGAATACCGTGAACTGGAGCCCCAGCAAGACCACGACGAAGAAGACGATCGGCGCAATCGCCGGAAATCTTACCATCTTTCCGCAGAATGAACAGAACGGAACTTCGTCGATCAGAATTTTCCGGAAATCGGATGGGTGTTCAAATCAAAGGCCCAACGTTGGCCCAAAAAGCGTGGGCTACTTCATTTACTTTGATGAAAAGTCCAAAAACGGTGAGCCGTTTTGGTTCTTGACAAAGCCTACGGGGAAAATATCCCGACGCGAGAGATTTATGGTGTCTCACCTATTTAACTGATATAAATCGTGGCGATTAAGGGTGCAATGAAAAGGCCTAAAAACGGTGAGCTGTTTTGATTCTTGACAAGGCCCAAGGAAAAAAAAAAGATAATATCACGAAAAATCTTAAATTGATACATTCGTGATAAATGGTGATCTGTGATAAATTTATCTCAAATTATTTTTTTACCACAAGAAATCATAAACCGGTACACTTGTGATAAATACACCACAAACCGATAGACCTGTAACAAATTTACCCTCCATTAATTTTTATTTATCCAACCGTCATTTTCTGAGTTGGATGATATGTAGCAAATGACGGGTGTACCAATTTGGATTTTTACCATCGGTTTGTCACAAGTGTATCAATTTGAAATTTTTCGTGGTATTAACCCAATTTAATGAAGGATAAATTTTTCACAAGTATACCGATTTGGGATTTTTCCTGATCAAAGAAAATTAGTTTGGGATAAATTTATCACATATATACAAGTTTAAGGTTTTTAGTGGTCAAGAATATAGTTTGGGGTAAATTTGTCACAGGCATATCAATTTGAAATTTTTCGTGATAAAAAAATAATTTGAGGTAAATTTATCACAGGTGTACCGATTTGGCGTTTTGGTGATATTAAAAATGACATGCATTGCGATTGTTTGTATGCAAAATGGATGTCGCCCCGTCAAAACACCTGAAACTTTCTCACTATTCAGTATTCACGTGACAGCTTGACTTAGTCCGATGGATGCACTAATGACCATCTAGATACGAGAGATTTATCGTGCCTCACCTATTTAACTAACATAAATGTGACGGTTGAGGGTGCAATGAAAAAGCCCAAAAAAAGTGAGCCATTTTGATTCCTGACAAAGCCTAAGGGATAAAAAGAAAATTATATGCATTGTGATTATTCGCAAACAGATGTCGCCCCGTCAAAATACCTGGATCTTTCTCGTAATTCATGTGACAGCCTGATTCAGTTCAATCGATACATTAAAAAAAATATCTTAATCATATAGATTTATCGTGCCTCGCCTATTTCATAATAAATCGCGACAGTTAAGAGTGCAATGAAAAATCTACAACTACACCTTTCGATTCTCGTCAATCATGAAATACTTTTCTCCACGAGTAGAAAGGGAATGAAGATGAGATAGTGATGGTAAACAAGGAATCCAAGAAATTGCTAATTCTTGGTTAAGTGTTGGATATGCATGATTCAAGACACGAGTAGAACGATAGCGCAATTGAATCCTATCCGATCAGGGTCTCTCTCTCTATATATATATAGTGAATGTTTTCTCAGTTGAAATAATTGTGAATGAAGTGCTCGACGTAAATATCTCGAAAATTGATTAGACATCAACATATGACGGTAATCTATGGTTTCGACATAGCTTGTCGTTAAATTTTCACCGCGCCCATAATCAACAAATGATCGTATGTACATTACTTCAAGGGCTACGACACACATTGCGATTCACCACTCTAAACACCAAATCACCGATTGATGGCATGATTAGGTTTTCTAAACCATCCTGGCGGCGATCTTAACGAATCTTTTTTGGACCAATAAACAAGTTCTCGCGTGCCCTTATGAGCAAACTTTATTGATCTTTACTTTATGTTAAAATTTGTGTTTTTCTGCAATCCTTGGAACTCTGAAACATTTCTCTCAGTGGGTTCAACTTTTGAGAAGGGGGGAGCTCTGAATTTGCTGAACCTAACAAAAGGGTAAGCTGCGCTTTTGGCTTAATTAAGCCCTCTTATCGCATCAAAAGTCGTAATTTTTGCATTTTTTTTTGGGTTAAAAATTTACAAAAAAACAAAAACAAAAACAAAAACAAAACAAAACAAATCCTATGAAATAATAACTAGCAATAGACCTGCTGCGTGGTCCAAACCCTTTGCTAGAACACATGGACATCACTGAAAGAGAGGAAATGCTATCATCATTTGTGCAATGATACGTGGATCGTGTCAAGCGTGGTCATGGTGGTTTCGAGCGATGAGATTGGACTTTATTTGTGGGTAATTTAGGAATTGTTTCAATGTTGTATACTTAGGTAAGTATCTTCCTCATATCAAAAAAAAAAAAAAAGATCCAAAAAATTATCTACATCAACGACGACTCTGTCACGTTGGATGACCGATGTTCTTTTCGGCGATTTTTCAATCAAAATTGGCCGGATTTAATCGACAGAACTTGAAAAGGTTTATCACCCAATTGACACAAATTAAAATGTTCAGAATTGAATTAAGAAAAATGCAAAATAAATTTATGACTTTTCAGGTAATTCTCTCCTCGTGGTTGTCAATACTTATGTGTTATCAGCAGCCGACATAGAATTCGAGTTAGGAAGAGGCGGGATGGGTACCTAATTGAAGAATGCGACATTTTGGAATTTCGTACCAAGTATCATTTGATCACGACGCGTACATATTCTTGGGAAATTGGTTCGAGCGCAAAGGAAGTAAATTAAATAAAGGTGAGGATATAATACTCGATCTTTCAGAACAATCATTGCTCATTTTTTTTTTAAATCATTCGTTGGTCTTCTTTTCACATTCACATTGCTTGTGGTATCCCTCAAAAGTTGAACCCACTGCTGCGACGAGCTTCGAGCTGCACCTACAAATTCAAAATTCAAAATTCTATTAGGCATGCCAGACTTAATATAAGCAGCTCCTTTCGTGAACATTCCTCACCCAAATTTGTCACATGACATAAGGAAACTAAACTAAACTAGCTTAGGTTTCAGAAAACTCCCAAGTTTTTCTTCATTGAATATTTTCGTCTAGCTAAGGTTTGAAATCCTCGGACACAAATGATAATTTATTTTTATTTTTATTTTTGGACTTGCGACGACATGATGATAAACACATACGTCTAAGCTAGACGTGCATATATAATAATGTGGAGAGATGCCACATATTACGTTGCGCTCGACTTAAATTTCAATCGATTATCATCCTTAGAGAAACACAACCAACGATCTTTCGAAAAGCAAAGTACATATGATGTTAGGTCTAAAGCGCCTCCAATAGTTGTTCGGGTCATGCAAAGCCAAGGTTATAAAATTCCTGCATAAAGGTCACGTACCTACCGGACCGTCCTCGCACAAGGATCAAAAGATTCCATTGTGATCAACCCGAGGGCAGAACATTACATGCGTTTGTCATCATCCAAAGATCTAATTCGTTTTCGGAATTTTTAAACGAGATTCCGACCCTTAAAAGTCGACAATCGACATAGGGAGCTTTAAGAAATAACCTAATATAACACGAGAAAAGCAAAAAGATAAGAAAAATGAAGGCGGGAATTTCATGCACTTTGTCGCACTCGTCTCTATGATGTTTCACGTGCATCCGCCTAGCTTTGTGTTGTAAACAAACTGAGATTTGGGCAAGTAATAATGACATTACTTATAATGATTCAATGCCCAGGGTTATCCACCCAGAAGTCCATAACCAGCTCTAATCGTAACTCCTCATTCAACAATCCTCTTCAGAATACTCAAAAGTTGTCATGTAAGACCCGTTTTCCCTTGACTGGCACGAACCACGTTTCCCTTGTAGATCCACCCTCTATCATTCATCAAAGTGCACAAAAGGATTCCCCACAAGGAAGAAGAAGAAGAAGAAGAAGAAGAAGAATAAGGAAAAAAAAAAAAACAGTCTTTCCTCTCCAACACTCGAAACACTTCTGAGAATCAGAAAAAAGAAATGGGAGGGGAAATATGTGGAGGAGTGGGAAGTGGGTTCTGTGTAGGGCTAAGGAATTCATGGAGAAACATGGAGAGAGGCCTCAACGAAGCCGTTTCGAAGAGCCGGGTCGGCAAGTACTTCAAGCTCGAAGCGCGGAAGAGCTGCTTCACGAGAGAACTCCGCGCAGGTACGGCCACTTTCCTCACCATGGCTTACATAATTTCGGTGAATGCCACCATCCTTTCCGATTCAGGAGGGCCGTGTTCCGCCCGGGATTGCAGCGTCCCCGGGGCCCCCGGCTGCACGCTGAAGCCCGACCCCGGATATGAGAGCTGCCTCAGCAGGACCAAGAAGGACCTGGTCGTGGCCACCATTTTGGCGTCCATGATCGGTTCCTTGGCCATGGGGTTATTGGCCAACCTCCCCCTGGCGCTTGCCCCGGGTATGGGCCCGAACGCCTACTTGGCCTACAACTTAGTGGGTTATCATGGATCCGGACCCCTCTCGTACCACACCACCCTCGCCGTCGTGCTCATCGAGGGCTGCGCCTTCCTCGCCATAGCCGCTCTTGGGCTCCGGACCAAGCTCGCGAGGCTCATACCCCATCCGGTCCGACTGGCTTGCGCGGCCGGCATCGGCCTTTTCATCGCGTTCGTGGGCTTGCAAGTGCACCAGGGCGTGGGCCTCGTCGGGCCCGATCCGGCCACATTGGTGACCGTCACGGCCTGTGCAACTACAAATCCGGAGACCGGCGAGTGCATTGGTGGCAAGATGAGAAGCCCAACATTTTGGCTGGGCTCAGCTGGGTTCCTGGTAATTTCTTATGGGCTGATTAAAAACGTCAAAGGCAGCATGATATATGGCATTGTTCTTGTGACAGTCGTTTCTTGGTTTAGAGGCACTGCCGTTACCTATTTCCCACACACCGCACTGGGTGACGAAAGATTCAAATATTTCAAGAAAATTGTGGGCTTTCATAAGATTAAGTCCACGGCGGGCGCTATTAGCTTCGCGAATTTCAACCGGACCGAAGTCTGGGTGGCTCTAGTAACGCTATTGTACGTCGACGTCCTTGGTATCACTGCGACATTGTACACGATGGCCGAGCTTGGGGGCTTCGTTGATGACCGAGGCAGCTTCGAGGGAGAGTACTCGGCTTACATGGTCGATGCTGGCTCCACCATAGTGGGGTCGGTCTTAGGGGTCTCACCGATTGCGACGTTCGTGGAATCGTCGGCGGGGATAAGGGAGGGGGGTCGGACCGGGCTGACGGCGGTGATTGTTGGTCTCTATTTCTTGGTATCGCTGTTCTTCACACCCCTGTTGAGCAGTGTCCCTCCATGGGCCATAGGCCCATCACTGGTCATGGTTGGGGTGTTGATGATGAAGGTGGTGAGGGACATCAACTGGGAGAATCTGAAGGAGGGAGTGCCTGCATTTGTGACCATCCTTCTCATGCCCTTGACTTACTCAATAGCCGATGGCATCATCGGCGGGATTGGGATCTATGTTGCTCTGAGCTTGTATGACATTGTGAAGGGGCTTGTTGTGTGGTTGATGAAGATGAGGAAGATGGTGGTCAAGGAGCAAAACCAAGTGTCGGCGTCGGCTGGCACGGAAGCCGAAGCCGCCCGCGAAATGATTTGAGTATGTGAATATGTTTCTGCGGAGGGACTGTTCGATGGTTGTGGTAGAGAAAGTGAAGATGGGGATTAGATGCACAAGTTGCCATGGGAGCGAGTAGAGCGAAAAAGGAGCAAAGAAGGCTTGGCCCCTGACAATATCACTGCCTTTCAAGGCAACTCTTGCATGTAGTCAATCTAGTTTTTAGTTCTCTAATTATTGTCTCTAGCAATTTGTTTTTTCAATTTCGTTGGTTGATTAGTCCATCCATCAAAGATTCACATCTCGTTTTGGGATAAGTCTAGTTTGATAACACAAAAAGACCAGTGCGCTCTTTAATCTAAATTAATGAGAAATAGTCGACTTTCAAGAGCAACATAATTTCAACGAGAAAGATATCAAAGAAGGTTCACAATGAACTTTGTTTCAAATAAAAACATAAAATTATGCCTCTTTTTTATTTTATTTTTTTCCCGGAGCACCCAAATCTAAACATTATCTCAAATAATGGCTCATGCTTATAGGCCCACCTCTCACGTGCGGAAAATTTTCCACACTGACCCAATTTGCAAATGAGTCGCAACTCGGCTGAGTGAGTTCAAGTCCTTATTTGAGACTAAATTGGCCACTTTAGGCTCTTATTTGAAACAAAAAATAGCCCTTCTCCAGTCATTTATTTCAAATTTCACATCATGCAACATTCTAGGAGACATACATGCAATGCCCCAAATTAGCAGATTTACATCTGTAAAAGGAAACGCCTGTAAGACATTGCTCCCCTCAATGGAGGTTAGCGGGGTTGTTTACGGGAATGAAAAATGAGCTCCCATTTGAAAAACAAAAACATGCTTTCGTGAAATGATATTAGACCTCCTCTTGTTGTTTGCAACTTCCAACGTACAAGACCATAACATGTTTCACAGCTTTAATGTTGATGCTTCTGCATTATTGACTCCACATTCTTGCAAGCTAAAAGGACAAGCTTCACAACACAGATCGCCTTTGCCAGTAGCTTGAAAAGCACGACAGACCGCAGTAAACAGTCCACAACATACATATGAAGCTCCTCATGTTTTCGAGAGATTATTTAATTATAGAGAGAAACTATTTATTAACAAGAAAAGATTCTGGTATTCCTCTGTCGCCACCGCTCAAAATCGATAGAGAACAAGACAAATTAAAACTAAGAATCCGACCCCCCCCCCCCCCCCCCCCCCCCCCAAAAAAAAAATAAAAAAACATAAGAATACTGCAGCTTTGTCATCAACACCGTGGGACAAATTAAAACCTAAGTGTTCGAATCCATGCTTGGTCAGAGCATATAGTGAGAAGTCATAGGAGCTTAGCACACAATATCCTTGAACTTCAAGCAAAGCAAAAATTAATCAGATCACTTAGAGATGAGTTCAACATTCTGGGTCTTTCAGTCATGGCAGTTAGGGTATTCAAGGCTGGGAAGAAGCCCAACTGAGACTAAGATGGTACAGTATAGTTAGTTAGGATACCAGTCATACAATTCGTGAATTAGTGGCCTGGCAACTTATTTACCCGGATGATGGAGACTTCATACAGATACCGGGGGTTGGACATCATTTTGAGTTGGAAAACACACTCATCTCCTGGCTGAATACAATTCGCCTTTCGAAAGCCGTCCCAACCAGACGTTAGCAATCTCAGTCCCGATCTCTCATGGTAAAGGACCGGCCACACACTCTCAGATGGATCCTTGAGAAACACGACTTTTCTGTCTCGCGAGGAAGTTCCCTTAAAAAATTTCAATGGCAGGTCAGCAGGCAACTCCTGCATCAAAAGTGAAAAAATGAGGAATGTAACTTAGGTCCACACAAGTAAGCAGATGATACCACAAATGCAATTGCATTTGCAACATATGCAAAAATGAAGAAAGATAACTTATGTTATTCACTTAAAGATCTATTGGATGATGCCAATGAAGTTACCCCAACCCAATTTAGAAGCTGGGATGTGGACCATTGGATGTCCATAATGGCCCTACAATGAATAAATGAATTTGAGCTGAAGCTAAAACCTAAATATCAAATGAGGAAACCAAACTGTCCAAAAACTAGGGGAAAAAAAAACAAATGGCTTAGCCAATTTTGGGGATCAGCAGTAGTCAAATTAGAGGGGAAAAAAGTAGGGATAATATAAAAATAAAAAACCCACTAGATGAGAATGGCAGTCCGTCACAACTTTGATTGAATAGGAGGCATTGATAGGTTCACCCTCTGCTAGTTGTCCATCACTTGCCATTAAAGCAGTATTCCCACTGTACTCCGCCTTAACAATTGGCTCTTTTCCTGCATATAGGAGCATGAATTGAGCAAGAACCATCATATGCTATCAAATGGACCCACAGAATCAGCATCAAGTTATGAAGGTTCTCTGAAGTTCATACCATAGATTTTCGGATTAGCAAGTTTGGTACTCCTGTATCCAGAAGTCCCCTCCACTGGCTCTTGTTTAATAATCATCGGCCTTTCAACTGAAAGATAAATGAAGTTAACTTTCGCAACATCACTACATAACATAACTACATAACATAACAAGCAATTACATATCCTGAAGTAAAAACAAGTGCAGACCTTCACATTTGTTGTCTTCATTCATCTCCGTCAGCTCTCTTTTGACAGTTGGTAACACATCATCTGTCACCGTATCAAACAACAGAAGAAGATTAAGCACCTTTAACAAGAGAGCTTCTGAGATGTGTCATATCAATAAAACACAAGAGGTACTAATAGCACGCAGCTTCGCAGTGAGCAGGGAGCAAACAAAGGTACTAGTAGCTGGCTGATCATAAGTCGTCTTGATTCACTTCACAATGACAAGTCCAGCCTTTAGTAAAGTACCTGAGCAATATGCCACCAGATTGGGTGGCGGTTGCCAACTGCCCATTACAACCTATGACCCAGCCCAACTTATGAAGAGTGTCAAACAATCATCTTCTAGTATTGTCTTAATAGATTTCAGTCACAGAAACTATTACCTGCTGATTTTAGATAGTGTTGTACCATTAAAAGCTCAAAAGCAAAAGCAGATCGGATAAAGTCATGAAGCATCATTGTTAACTATGCCCATAGCAGCCTTCTTAGCATAACTTTCTTTTCAAGGGAAAGAAAAGGTCCATTAAAGGACAGTTATCATTCCCTACTCCAATTGATAGCGCGCGCGCGCGCGCACATATGCATGAAATGTATATACATAGAGGCTCCGAGTTCTTACTCGTGCAGTTATTGAAGAGAGTCTCATGTTTATCTATCCCTTCAGAGTTTCCACTTTTCTCAAGTTTTTTGATGTGTCGATTTGTTTCCTCACATGTCCTATTGTTGACAGAATCCAAAATTGAGTCGTTGTTATCAGCTAATCCAGTTTCATCGTGAGATAATTGTGATATAACAGCTCCAACAGAAGAAGGTTCATTTCCATCGGCAATATAGGGATTTGCGCCAATACAAGGTCTGCTGCTCTTCATTTCCAAATCGAACAAGTCAAATGCAGGTCGCACCTCTTCTCTCTCTCTGTTCTCAGTGTCTCTATTAATCATAAAACTCAATTCTTCAGCAAGAGGTTGACTTTTTCGACAACTCCTTAGACACACCGATGCCGTCTGTTTCACTGCTTCTTCCACATTTATTCTGCAATGGCTTTGATCTAGCTCAGCCAATGCCCCAGAAATAACTGAAGCACTCTCACTTGAACTCTTGTCACCGGTGGGGTCATCCGGATAATTTCTAGAACTCATAGTTCTTTTCTTACTCATCCTGTTTTCAGGAAAATCTACTTTTCTGCATCCGGTCCGATCATATATGTCGACCATGAAGTGGGAACCCAGGTAATAGAATAACAGAAAATATCCAACTTCTAAACCATGGTCGCACGAAAAAGCATTCCAACCTCTCTGGAATGCAAAGGATCCATCAACCGCAGACAATGTCACCTCCCATTGCCCCCCACCTGAATCCTCCAGACGGATATTTTGATTAAGCAGTCCTGAAACCGTGGGAGCAAATTTTGGAGGAATGTACTGCAATTGAAAGAAAGATCAATTGTAAAACAAAGCTCATTCGCACAACAAAATCGGCACGGGCAACAAATTATGATTATGCCTATCCAGATCAAATTTCAGGAGAAAGTTGATTGCACAAGCATCACTGTCCTGAAATACTGCATTTCAAGTTACCAAAACTAAAACATCTGAGCACTTGATACGCAATGATCTGGAACAAAAACACAACATTGTGAATGATCCATGTCAATGCTAACACCATGACATTATTCAGGTCATGTAGATATGGAAATATAAAAATTATACAGTCAACTACCTGAAGCATATGCCTATTTCTTCATCAAGGCTCTGGATCGGCTGAGTACTACACATGTCAAGTTACATAACGGGATATAGATATATTCCTTGAGAAATTTTTACTTTCTAGAGCATGACATGATATCTTATGCAATTTCTTATCGTTTCTTTTTTAACATGTTTAGATAAATTTTTCTACTCAATAAAAAGAAAAAAACCAAGGAAAAGCTCCACATATGGCACGGCATTTCCTTCACAATCTAACCAATAAATGCACCGCTTTCTAACTAGCAATTACTTGATGCAGAAGCAAAGAATTTCAAGAAATAATTTAACTGATAAGCATATGTCGAACTAGAACTTTTTAGCTTTCTCAGTTGCTTTGCATCTTTTACATATATAACAGAAGTTTAATTAGTAACTGGTTAACAACACTAGGTAGGATTCTGACGGATAATGTCTCTGTGTTAGACCTTAACGGCTGTGCTCAAATTCACTTCCCTATTCGAATAAAGTTTCTATTAACAAAAATTGTTTCTTTTAACAAAGATTTTGAAGTCCAGAAAAGAGTCTGTTAAACAGGGATATTAATATGTTCACTTTGCTTCTGCAATCTCCATTTTTAAAACCAAGTCACTCATTAGAGATATGTTCCCAGATTAATTCACAGGGCGAACTGACCATAATAATAATCCAGACTAATTAAACAAAGCTAGTGATACCTGGATTAGTTCAGGGCAGAAGTAAAATTTGGTAGGCTGACTAATCATAGTGCTAACTCCTCAATGAGAAACCAATATCGATGCTGTATTTTGGTTACCTGTGTATGTCCTCACTCATGACCCAACCAAAAAAAAAAAAAAATTACGTCCTCACAACTTCTATGCAATTGCATGAAGTCTAAAATAAGCTAAACAAGAGGACAGATGCAACTATTGCATGCAAAATCAAGCAGTGTAAGCTCTCAAAATTTACAAACAGCACAAGCATGTGACTTTAACCAATATCTTTTCAACATGTACATGTCTATATGCAGTAGAATGAAGAGAGAAGAAATTAGCTTGTACTTCCCAGTAGTACAGAAGGTATAAATTAGGAAAAATATATTACAGTGTCATAAATAGAATAGAGTGGCAACATACCAAAAGCTCAGAAAATTGACTGCCAACCATGACCTTGAAAAAGGAGCAGACATTAGGTGATGTGTTTTTATTCTTTCCATGAAGAATTACACAGTTCCTTGAGCATTCTGCACAAGCTTCCATCTTGCAGCCCAATGATAATCTGTCCGTTGGACACCTATGCACGAAAAAGCATTTCCTTTAACATGATAAAGCA
Source organism: Rhodomyrtus psidioides (assembly GCA_021437785.1). NCBI lineage: Eukaryota > Viridiplantae > Streptophyta > Magnoliopsida > Myrtales > Myrtaceae > Rhodomyrtus > Rhodomyrtus psidioides. The sequence continues at coordinate 2,140,657 of JAILYB010000059.1, read as the reverse complement.
TTTGCAGGAAGAAGCACAAACACATTTCTCAAAAAGCAGAAGTTCCTGATTCTCTTATGATCTTTTTTTTCTCAGAACTGCATAGTCGACAGTTTCCAGTATAAAAATCAGCTGCCAAATAGGAGGATTAATAAGATGCTGAATTTTAAAAGGCTCAGCCAATGAGTGAGACACACATGTGACTCCCCATATAAAAAGATTGATATTACCTATTGTATGTCATAAGCATGAACCTTGATTTCTTGCATTGTATCTAATGGCAGCTGATCATGCTCTAAAATGAATAAATAAGAACATCCACCCCGAGAAATTCTCACAGAAATGCTGCTGTAAGAACAAATTTAGCGGATTTTAAATTGTAGATATGTGCATATTCCCTACTCTTCCATTTTCATCCTTCTAACGGTTGAAGGCTCCCATATATTAGGGACTAATTAATGGATGCAAAGCTACTTCAATTATACATTCGGCCTCCTCAAAGGGTAAAAAACAAAATGAATAAGCTAAAATCCGTAGAGATAGTCATTGTAACTGTCTCTATCAAACAGAGCCAGAATTTTCTGATATAATCCGTTAACTTTTGACTTTAGCTAGGATTTTCTATACCAAACTCTCTTAAAGTAAACAACTCTGCATTCAGCTAAAACACAGTCTACACAGTCCACCATGTTAAAAAAGACGGTTCCTTTTCCTAAGTCCAAATCGAAAAGGGACAACTTTATAGCGCGAAGATTATCTCTATGAACTCGAAAAACAGACCCTTCCGCCTTAGGGTTAAATCTACGAACAACTAAAGCCCCAAACTCACAAAGACCACCGTGATCACATCCTCCTCCCGAGGCTGGCGTGTATGATAAAAGAGACGAGCAAGCGTACGCATTATACCCACAATGTCGCTCAAAACATCCACACAAAAATCCGTCTTCCCAGTGCCAGAAGGAAAGAGGAAAACATGTAAACACAGCATTATAAAAGGCAACCCACAAGTTTTTGGCGAGGAAGGAAGCGAAGAGTCGAAGGCTACTTGAGTCGGTCTTGCTCAGTAACTCCTGTTCCGAGAGACGAACAGGACTGCTTGAAGACACGATGCGTTACCTTAAGCCATGATCAGCGAGCGAGCAGTGATGAGTGTGTGGATTTTGTTTTGACGACGGAGGTAAAAAGGTTGTCCTTTTATACGGTCTCGTATCCGAGAGAGTGGAGGTGCGATTAATGTGGGTAATGATCGTCAGCATTGCGCTTTCTGTGCGTAATTAGCCCTCGTAATTTAATTATCCGAGGTTCAATGCGGGCCTATTCTTTTGAGCCCTTGGACTTTCACATATTTATACTCCGGCCTATGTTCGTCCGGTTTATCTTTCAAATGTAATTTCCATTTTTCTTATTCGAGAAAATTATCCTACAGTAAATAGATAAATCAATTAAATTTCAACGAGCAACCCTTTTTGATGCAAATTTATCGTACACATTACGCGACAAATTGATTTTGACAAGAATTTTTCTGTGGACTCCATCGTACTTATGATGAGAAATATATTGTTTTTGGCAAGTTTAAAGTCCGAACGCGAAGTATGAACGTTTACGATCTCGATTCATGGAGAAGAAAAGTTAAATTCTACGAGACGGAACACCTTCCGAACTCGAGAAACAGCCACCAGCTGTCTTAAAACAACTAACGACAAACGTTAGACCCGACTTAAACAGAACCTTATTCATATCATCTTCTAATGATCAGCGTGGGCACCGTCCCCCCTCTCCCCCCTCTCTCTAACTTACATTATTCCTGAAATTCTCTCTCCATTAGCAGGATCTCCTCTCTGAAAAACCATACGATCCTCAGTATCGTTCCGTTCGTCCTGCATGGCTTCGGTAAATTTAATTTCGCGCTTCTCCTTTCGTTCATTAACGCGGTTACAGATTAGAATCTTTGCACGGTGCATGTATAGATGGATTTTTGTGTTGAATCTACGGATGAAGACAATGCCTACGCGTGTGTATGCCAAACCTTCGCGATTGGTTCCGGGTCGGTGATCGGAAACCGGGTTCCAGTACTCCCGGCATCGCCCTTGCATCATGACGTGTTTACGGCATCTTGATGGATAGGAAACCAAAAGTAGCTTTTGTCCTCCTAGATGGACGACGCCCGATTTTGGTTTTGCTTATACATGTGGTTCATGTTGCATCGTGGAAAGGGCGATGGTTGCGAAAGAGATCCGTGATGGTCTCGAGTTCCTGCTCTTTTGCTTTTGCACAGGTCGATGTAGAAACATTTTAGACGGGTCGAGTTTGTGGTTGGTTGTTCAAATTAAAAATCGAGATGTTGAATCGAGTAAAAGAGTCGTCGCGAGGCGAACATGCCGGTGGTGCTGATTCTGGCAAGCTCCTGCATTAGCTCATCGATGAATTATATGTTTTGTACGAGACTTAAGGTTCTTATGTTCTAGCGTTGGGTAATGAGCGAGCATATTACTATATACGCTCCTAGTTTATGCGAGATTTTCCTTTTGGGACAAGATAGGACGAGCAAGACAGTGCTTTTGAACAATTTATCTAACAGAAAGAGATTGCTTTTGTGCTTCATTTTTCATTCAACCGCGTTATGGACTCCTGGAACGGAATTTAGCTAGACTTTCTGAGACTGACATACACAGTGCTTTGCGGATTCCCTTTTTTCGATTCGGCAGGCAGGTCGGCCGCTGCCCAAATTCGGGGAGTGGGATGTAAACAACCCGGCGTCTGCTGAGGGATTCACCGTCATCTTCAACAAGGCGAGAGACGAGAAAAAGACCAGCGGGACTGCGGCTAACATGGCGTCCCCTCGAAGGAACGTGTCCCCCCGAAGAACCAAGTCGACTTACAGCAAGAATGAGAAGAGGCAGCAGAGTCCAAAGGTAGAGAGCCACGCCGGTGGCTGTCGAATCTTTTCATTACTTTGATTGCAAATTCTCTTCATTTGTGATGCTAAAACAGTTGATTGGTTTCAACGCGCAGACGAAATGGCTCTGCTGCGGCTGATTTCAACTGTTGCTCTTGAGGCTCAAAAAATATGCAACTGGCATTAACATCATTAGACAGAACTACGGTCTCGCTCCTGAGGCAACGGATGGTTGCAACCTTGGTGCTCACCTTTTCCTTTTCAAATAAAGAGATTATGTTGTAATTTGTTTATCATCGGCTTCATTGCATTCACGATGTATATGAATCCTTCCGCAAAATCTACATACAATTAAATACATAACCTCTTCTTCGAGTTCATGATGCGGATTCCAGTTCCACGGTTGCTTGTCGAACATATTAGACTAGCGAAGAGGAGAGAACCGGCATTTTTATGTCCGAGAAAACTTACAAGTGCTCTTCTGATCGTAACATCTGACACTCAAGAGTGAAAAATGTCTATCAAAATGCACAGAACCAGATTATATTGTTTCACCGTTCTTAATTTGTAAGCATGAAGTTGTAGTTCATTTCCTTTTATTAGGAGTACATTGACATTGTGCACCTTATGAGTGTAATTTTGACATTTTGTAGGTCAATTTTGATCTAAAAACCATCAGCACAAACCAAAAGCTAAGGAAAGCAAACTGCACCTTTACTTTTTACGACTCTTTGAATAGCTTTCAATGCCAAGCATTCTGATTACAAATAACTGCCTGCAAGAAACTGGAAGTAGGATTACATAAGTGAGCAGCAGCACATCATCAGACATGTTACCTGTTCAATCAAACTTCTTGTCAACATGAGATTTAGAATGAAAGAAAATTCTCAGTGGCTGGCGATAGATGGAAGGACAACGCAAAGGTTCAAAATTTGTAAATCCTAAATGGGCAAGCAAACCAAAAATCACCAACCAAATTCATAGAAAAAGCTCCATTGTATAACTTATCTGATTGCTAAGCATACAGTGTGCTTATTCCAATCTACCCATCCTTGCCACCAAATAGATTGATGTGAATCAGATCAATACAGCATTTCAGAGATGTGGTACAGTTCAGGGATCTCTCTTCACCGAAGATGTGAACAAAAAGAACAAAAAAAAAAAAACATATTAATCAGTATTAAAAAACAAATTATTGCAGTTCAAAATTGAAATCCTACATCTCCCTCTTTTTCTCCAGTCCAGGACTGGAAATAAATAAAGCAGAATGATGTCAATTCAGCTATGACTCTCTAGAATCTTCTCAATGACAACAGAAAATGCTGCAAAGCCAGCACAACCAGCACATGCCGCTTTAGGACCGCCTACAAAATAAAAAGAGAAGAAGAAGTAAGATCTCTGCACAGCGAATAATTGCTAGGCCAGTCTTTCCCCTTAAGTCGCACTGTAACAAGATCCAAAAACAAAAAGAGGTAGGGGAAATATTATATAAGATCCCGCAATTAACCCAACTTCCTACTTCTCTCGAAAAAATGTAGTAAAAGGTGTTATGACGTGAAACAAGGCGTTTCAGTGCTTATCTCTAGATACACAAAAACACTATTCAATAAGGATTACAGTTGTAAGTTCACTTCATGAAATAAAGGAGAACAATGACAGCAAAAACAGCTACCTCTTGCTGACATAGTGCCGCCAGTAACACAGCCAGCAAAAACTGTATTTGTGGTATCATGCTTTGCCCTTGCCTACAATAAATAACTTAACACATTAGCAGTAGGACAAAGGCTATAGAACAACAGTACAATCACTAAACATATATATCCACCATCATTTTGTGAGATCAACGATACCTTCTCTACAACACACTCAGCAGCTGAAAAAACTAAGCCCATGACTGCAAATGTTTTAGCTGAGTGCCAACTTCTTTGCCCCATCTGCTTTGCAGTGTAGATGAACTGTTGCTTTCCAGTCATTTGGTCCTGCATTAAGGGATTTTCCAGTGCTCCTAGAAGCAGGCCCATAAAGATCCCAATGCCACCTCCTGCAGAGATTTCGATGAAACATGTTGACAAACAGCAAAATCTGGCTTCTTAACATCATTTTACCTGCAGCACACGTGGTCTGACACACTAAACGGGAAAAAAAAAAGCAGAAAAAGAATTGAGAACTCTTACCCGCGACTCCACTGAAAACACTGCGAATAGCACAATTGTTCCAAATATCCTGACCCTGAATCTCCTCAGCTGTAGGCAATCTTAATGGCTGAATTTGAGGTTTCTCTGGTTCTTTCAAATCCGAAGAATCATTACTGCTTGTTTCGGATGCTGAATTGCTGGCCATTGACAGTGACTTAAATCTGAAATCAGAATGATGTCAACATGCATGCACTTAATCAATAATCGGGACAGTGGAAAGGAAGAGGTAGGAGAGTTATCTTTCTTTAGAAGATACATGTCCTAGGACCCATTAGATCAACCGCTCCAAAACATGGAGAGATCTCCCTCCATCCCTCCCTTTCTGATGTCCTCCAGAAATTGAACGAATAACCACAGTTTGCTCCCAAAAAAAAAAAAAAAAACACCAACAGCATAATGCTAAATATACTTTGTAAAACATTTTGGACTAAGTGATATTCACGCTTTTTTCTTCCTCTCTTCTTTCATCTAGTCCAAACAAACATTTGGAAGTAAGACTTTCTTTGCTTCTGCACTTACATTCCCAGTTTGTTCTCTTCAATTTCTTCCTCTTCTCAAAATTGTCCCAAACAAGCCACCTAAATCATGGAACGCCAAACAGTGCACCATCCATACAACATGAGCCTAGCTGCCTGTATTCTGTGCCAGGCTGTCATATATTGCAATATCTTGTTCCGGTTCTTAAGATTTAGCAACCTATACGAATTTAACGTAATATTAAGATGCCTGGAAAAGTGCGTGTTAATATTATTCAATGAGTTTCAGGCATGGACGGTAATCTATGGGCATTCTCGAGCTTTGAACAGATGGAGAAAGACACACTAGATGCCTCCCTGAATCAGAAAACCTTAAGAATTTGAATTTTCAGCATTGTTTGTTGTTGCTCATGATACAAAGTGGGTTGACCTGGGAAATTTATCAAACATTTGGTGCGCTACGTAAGGCTAAAGACAGTTGTATCACCACACAAGCTGACTAACATTAGGAACTGGAACTTACGATCACCCGGAGAGGGAGAGGGAGTCAGGGTGAGACCTCCTGAGTCTCGTCCGTACTCGCTGGCAGTTTAACAGGGATGTCGCCGTCGAAAGTGGAATGCTTTTCTGAATAGCAGAGAGAGAGAGAGGGGGCAGGGACTTGTTAAGACTTAAGACTTAAGAGTAGGACCCCGCGATATACTCAGAAAACCCGACCAGAGCGAACCGGTTCCTTGGGACCGGCCCAATCATGACGTCAGCACGATGTCCCAAATTCTAATAGCACCTCCGCGGTCTACTTTGTATCGAAATATTTTCCAGAATCTTGTATTAAACAAGAGTTTTTAACATTTTTCTACAATCTTATATTAAACAAGATTTTTTATTTTGCGTGAAAGTTAACATGTAAATTTTGCTTTAATTATTTTTGTCTCATGATTTTACGAATTAGTTCAACAGATGCATCGTAGAGCGTATTTACAAATCGAACTCCCAAGAGAATAAATTTGAAGTTGAATGGCATTGATTTGATCATTTCAAATCAAGATGAGAACGAAAACAAAGTATTAGCCGATGCATTTCGACCTAAGATAAGACGTCCATCAGTATGAGTGTGGGGCGGACAGGAATAGAAGAATCGACTAGCTGACTCTTCTTTGCATCCCTGCAAGTGTAACATGGTTGACCTACACAATCCACCAAACAAAAGAGTCAAATTTGCCCTCTCAACATCATCCAACCAAATTTAACAGATAACTTTCCGAATCTTCGAAGCTGTAGATGCAAAACAAAGACACAAAATCAGTCATATGAAGATGAGCAACATCAGGGAATCGCAAACGATCAAATGCCGTCGGACCCCGTCCGTTTGCTGGTCAGCCATCGCGACGAGCTGCAAACAGGTTGCTGACAAACAAGAACGGATGAAAAAAAACATGGCCAGCAAAGGAAATCAACGAAATGCATGTCGGGGTCAGCATTGATTTACATTTGAGAACAATTGGTTTTGGTGCTCCAAGAAAATGAAGAATGCTCTCTGCTTCTAGCAAATAAATGACCAAATGGAGACCCAGATCAGAACAGAATAAACAGCCAAGTCAAATGAAGAGTTGCAGGGAAGAACCCCATTTCTATCTACCAGATGCTACCCCCTAAAGCCAAACTAAAGCTCCATTAGCAATCCTTGATCGTGATGATTCTTTTGTACACCTAAATTAACCCTTGCCTTTCACCGCGTGACCAGTCTTCCTCTTGTGACGACTAAAGTCGGAAACGAACCGGAACGTCTGGCCGCAGCCCGGCTCAGCGCAGATATAGGGCCGGGCACCCGTGTGAACCCTTATGTGCTCTGTCCTAGCCCAGGCCCACTTGAATGTCATCTTGCAGCCCTTCCAAGGGCACTTCAGAGGCCGGTCATCGAGATGGACTCGGCGGTGCTGCACCAGATACTTGTGCGAGAAGAACTTCTTCCCGCACCCTTTGACTGGACAGACATTCTTTTTGTGCAAGGTTAGCTCCTGTTTAGAGTCGAAACTCATGGTGCAACCCTCAAGATCACATTTGTATTCTGCTTCCTCGAACTTCTCCATTCTAGCTTCATTTCGTCCCGCAGGCCGCTTCACAGTAGGCCCAGTTTTCACATTTTTCTTACCATTATTAACTTGCTTCTTCCCTTGTTGCTTATCAGCTTTGCTTTCCTTCATGGGCTTTGCAGCTCTCTTCCTCAGGCGTGTGCTAGGACCACCTCCCTCTTGGTCATCATCATCTGATACATCTAATCGATCAACACTCCGCTCGTATTTGTTACTCCGAAGGCGAGAACTTTCCTGTTTCAGATGCCGAGCACCAACTTCTTTTGTTACCCTAGGAATTCCTGGCTTCTTCAGTTTCTCCAACAAGGTCCCTTGATTTTTAATCCGAAGAGTATCTCTATTCACCTTTCGATTTCTAAGACTCCTCTGTCGCTGGGGAAATGCATCCTCACGTGAACTGTCTGAATCTGCGCCTTCAACTTTGCCGTTAGCTGGAGTTTTCTTACAGATCCTCAGATGCTGCAGCTTGTTATAATCCCCCTCCGAATCATCTGACATGACATCATCCCTCTCATAATGTTTGGTCTTCTTTCCACTATGAATCCTCCCCTGCTGCTGAGAGTCCTCCTCCAGCGAATCATCTGAAAGCATGTTGCCACTTGATGTGAAATTGGCTGCCTTGCTTCTAAAATTCCTTTTACGCAACGCTTTAAGCTTGGCCTCCAGAGAATCATCTGAGCTGGCATATCCTCTCTTTGCAAACTTTTTTTGCTTCGTTATGGGAATTGTTCGATGCTGCAAACAAGAACTCTCATCAACTTGATCATCTGCAACTGTCTCCTCTCTCCTGAAGCTTTTGGCTGTTTTGTGTTTAAGAATGCTCGTGAGCTTCTCAGAATCTTCAGCCAAGGCATCATCTGAAACTTCTTCCTTTCTGTAAACACTCTTTTTCTTGGAAGGTCCACTCTCTCTGGCCATTTTTCTCTTCCTAGAATATTTTCTAGTTGCCAAGGTGGTTTCTGTATTCGACCCTGATTGCCTCTCAGGTGTCATCAAAGCATGGAAGCTTCTCTCTTCTTCTACTTCTTCAGCATCCTTCGGTGCCAGAAAGGGATGGACCTGATTTGACATCCAGACTTTACCACACCATTTACCGGCAACACTTTTCTTCTGCTTGCTAGGCCTCCGGCCGAAATCATCAAGCTTTGCAGGTGAGCTGGAAGATTCGCGACCAAATGCATTGTATATCACAGAATTGTAAGGCATTTGCTTGCTGTAAAGAGGAGACGAGCTGAGATGCGCACTGTAGAAGAGATTGATACCGAGTTTTACTGCCCAGTCCCCATATCCAGCTATTTCTTCCTCACTATCCAAAGCTGATTGAATTCTTTCCTTATCCTCTCTCGTAGCATCCGTGAACGCTATTTCATTCCATGAATGATCTAATCCCAATTCTCCAGCCAGCAACTTTGCCTCAGCTTCAACCCTTGGATAGTCTGCAGGTATATGAGCAGAAGTTGCAAACAAGTAAAGTTAAAGACATGCCACCATGTCATAATTCTGGGACACACAGCCAACATTGTCTTCGATGAAAAGTACAGACGAAAGGAACACCCTATTGAGTTTGACTCATAGTGATCATCTATCAAAGAGTGACTCTAGTTATAAAATGATTGAACAACTGAGAGCAATTTACTTAATGTACTCAGTTGACATTCATAAAAAGTATTTTAAGAGATTACGTTCAATGCATTTTCTTTAGCAAAAAGATGGATATTCCTTGCTCATTGTCAAGATGTACTCATTGTCACCTCAATCATTAAGCTAGGGCTTAAATGCAAATAGAGTAACTGCAAAGCAAAATTTGATGATTAAGCAGCTCAGATGACAATTCTAACCAACCAGTCAGATCTGAAGATAAGTAGAAGGCCTGCGTTAGAAAAATCTTATGGGTATACCATCTTGGCCAGCAACACCTGAGATAGGTGTGTCTATGCCATTGTGCATGTAATACCACTCTTTAGAATACTCTGAGCTGGAAGAATGGGAGGTTCTAGAGTTTACTTATCTGGTTAGAAGACACGAGTTGCTTCCGTAAAAGAGTGATAGCTATTGAAGCAGGTTCTCAGAGGCTAAGGGGGTGAATGATAACCATTCTATTCCAGAAATAGATTCTGGCTAGAAATAGTTTTTTTCTATTTCTGTTTCTGGATGACTTTTTAAGCAAAAATATGTGTTTGATAATGACATAAAATTTTTATCCCAAAATAGAAATTTGTTTGGCAACAGTTGAAAATTTTTACTTCTAGAAAATGCGACGGCCGGCCGACAGCGGCGATGGAGGGCGGGCAGCGGCGACCGCCGGCAGCAACGGTGGAGGGCGGGCGGCAGCGACCGGCGGTGGCGGCCGGTGGCAGCGGCAGCGGCGGGTGGGTATTTGAGAAAAAGTGAGATTTCTATTTCTGTTTCTCGGAAAACTAGAAAATTCTTGTTTTTCATTTCTCCTTCAAATCTATTTCTGGAACAACTTTTTGTTTCAGAAATAGAAAAATAGAATTGAGTTATCAAACAAGTTTCTGTACCAAACAAGTTTCTGTTGGAACAGAAATTCTATTTCTGAAACGTTATCACGCACCCCCTAACATACCCTAAGCATGTAGACATGCATGACACATATGAATGCCTACTATGAAGTTTAAATTGGCTAAGACACTCCTTCCTTCATATAGCAAGGTCAACACAATGTCACATTACTTCAGTCATTTCCGGATGTAAAGAACTTCTGCTTTCACAAAAACCAAAAGCAAATGTTTACCTGGATGACACACAAGATATATGTGAACTCCTCCTATAGGTCGAAGTCGCTGATCAACTTCAATGGCGTGCTCGAGACAGAATATATGCATTCTAGACGAGTCTTCATCAGATTTAGGAAAACTCGAGTTTCCATTTTTTTCACTTGATCTGGTTTCATCAGCTCCGAATTTGGCAGAGCACGTAAAGGTCTGATGACTTTTATCCACGAAGTTAGCTCCTCGATATCCAATTTCCGGACAGCAATTGTGAGGAGAACCACCATTTAGACCACTGTGGTGTTCTGGCAAGAAAGGAGGCAATCCTGAATCAGGAAGATTATTACCATGCTGAGGTCTCGAACATGTCTCAATAGGAGCATCCAAATCAATCTGATCTTCTTCAGAATCAGATGAATTTCCATAATTTAAAGCTAATAAACCAAGGGCAGAAGTCCCTTTTAATTTATCAGAATTTGAAAAAGCTTCAGAGCTTTGATGGGCTTCTTGGAGTTGATAATTAGTTGATTGAACTGGGACGTCATGGAGAGCAGCAGCATGACTTTTCTGAACAGATCCTGCAGAATCGTTTAGACCAAGCTACAGTTAGTGAAGAACTTCAATACCTATCCAATGAACATAGAGAATCCATAGCATAAGGTGAGCAGGTAGTGTATGCACTATAGAGAATAGATGCACGAGAGATATGGACTTCGGCTCAGGATGTTCAATGGGCCCTGGAAGTTACAATAAGCCATCCTTGTATAGAAGACTTTAAAAATCAATTTCATTTGACATACCGACAAGAAGTAAATAGTTTCAACTGCAAAATAAAGTCCAACCTATGATAGCAAATGTGCCAGAGATCAACATAATAACAAATCATAGCTCAAATATCCTCCGAGTATCCATAAGGCAAGTACAAAAATACATTAAGCAAATTGCAGAAAGAAATCAATTACACAGGAAAGCAGAAGAGAGGTGGAAAGGAGGTAGAAGAGAAAGTTGACATTAAAATTAAATACAGGAAGGAAGATGCGGGGAAACAATCTTGACTTCAGGTTGTGGGGGTTGTTAAATTTAGACTTAAACCCAACGTGAACGGTTGGAAAAACTTGAAAACCTTTAACTGATTGAGTTTCCACTAAGTCATAAGAGTACAACACAAATGGTTATGCATTTTAAGCAAGAATGATTTCCTGACAATCAAGAACGATCAAGAACAATCTGGCCCCTACATGAGACAATCAAGAACGATCTGGCCTACAGATCCATACCATTTGAAATAAAGCCAAAAGTAAATAGTCCGAACGGAAAAATATGCGAGCAGAGCTTGTACAAAACTCCTAAAGCCTCTAGGCATTAAGCAAGACATAACCACCAGAAAGTGAACTAAGGCAAAGGACCAAATAACATGGAAAAGTTAAAGATGGGAAGTTTAGAAGAATATTGCACAATTTCCTTACTAAATATGACTACATCCAGGAGTTTAGTCCTCCTGCATGACTATATCAACACTGTGGCTTCTATAAGTTTGCCAGCGACAACTAGAAGATAAGGCGAAATGCTGGAAGCCGCTACTGGGATGAAGTGAATGTCAAGCGAGATGCACAACTTTAGCTCATTTCGTAAGTCAAACTATAGACTCTTGAGTAATATCTCCAATGACTCACAAGCCAAGAAACATAATTTCAAAAATCCTACCTGCTTGGGGTCTTCTTTTATATGCAATTATATTAGCAGCAGCAGCAACATTGAAGCCGTTGGAAGGAACACCAGAGCTAACAGTCCAGTCATTAAAGAAGCTACAATCGGCTGACATGAGATACCTAGCAGCTGGTTCCGTAGGTTGAACAATGGCAGCACAAGCAAAGGTCAGTATTCCACACGTGACACAGGAAAAGTGTCTCTGATCTGACAACCTATCACCTTGTGCTTTACTATCTCCTTCACCATCTCTAGGTGGTTGAATAGCACCATTTCCGTTCATTGACAAAATCCTCTTCCTCTCAAAAAAGGAAGAAAACTTCGCTTTCACTGGGTACAAATCCCCTACTAAATCAATGCTCCGTTTTCTATCTGCAATAAGATTGTCAGACACCAGTCCTCCATGAGACATCATAGTATCCGCGGACAAGCTGCTGTTCACCCTTAGATGGGATCCAACACGTAGGTTTGAACAAACAGAAATGTCTGAAGAACTTTCAGGAAGACGAACAACGGTAGAATCTTTCCCAAGAATTTGAAGCAGTTTGTTGTTCTCGATACAATTCTGTACAAACTGCTCTTTGACCATGGACTCTCCTTCACCCTTTTTCTTATCTTTCAATCTAGAACTGCGTGGCCCAGTATTCATGCATGTAGGAACCCTGATCAACAAACAATGGAACTTCAAACTCCTTATAGTCCTCAAAGAATATTTGATCTAATCTACTGCAGTGAGAGCTTAATCTATGATAAGTAAAAAATTATAAATCTGCATAGGTAAGCATTAATGGAAGAATTAACACTAATAAAATGTGAGGTGGTGTGGGGGCAACCTTGAGCATAATGCTAAAGCCAGGTCATAAAGTAACTGAAAATGTGACACCATGGGAGGATAGTTAATTGAAGCTCTTCGAATGGCGGCCTCCTTTGCAAATAGTAGCCACTCAGGAGTGGCAATATTAGCTGCCTCTCCACAATTAAACCCTGGAAAGGTACAAAAAATGACAATCGTGACCGTTGCGAAGATATGAGATAGTTGTTTCCAATCAGAAGTTGTCACATAAACAAGCTGCCTCACCATGACTAAACCCCGAATGGTAGGCTCTAGGGAAAGTGACAACAAATTCTCCAGCATTTTGCACCAATCTGATTAAGGAAAAACAGAAATTGTTGATATAGATTAATGCAGCAAATCTGCAATACCAATTAAGTAAGTCACGTATCATTATTAAGATGCCCTTGAGCATTTTTATTTTCTTTACGAACGTGGAAAGGCCTAACCGAAGATATACTTCAGGAATAACTACTCAAGTATCTATCTCAGCAAAACATAAATCACAATATTATTGATCAGTAAACAATTACTAGCACGACTAATTCTAGCAGAGGTGTCCATTATTTCTCAGCTATGAGCAAAGGCGGTTGGTCAAAGACAAATAGCACTCCAAAATGAGCCAGAGGTCACCTGCAACATGGAACTCCTGCCTCTACAAGCACTTCTGGAGACATTACTGTGGTCTTCTCACCAAGAACGGCAAATGTAACTGATAAGACCATAACAAAAAACATCAACATCAACATCAACAACACCTTTATCCCAAACTAGTTGGGGTCGGCGGTCGATGAACCCCAAAGATTCATAAAATAAAAGCAAAAAAAATAATAATAATAATTATGTTTTGAAGGAATGTAAATTCAGTCATCATATTTTACTTAGAACCAATTGCTTTGTTACAGAAACTATGTCACTGGTAAGCAAGAAAGGTTGAATCAGATATAAAACCAGAAGATAACGGTGAAATTGATGAGACGATGCACACTCAAGTGAAGACTCATGATGTTATCCTTGGCATGGCAGGCTAAGTGTGCACATTTGCTCCATGTCAGTAAACCTGATTGATCCAGTACTGAATCCCAAGTGAACAACATAGTATATCTGATATCATTTTTCAACCCTAGTCAAAGTGAGACGAAACACGGAAGGAACGGGCTAACAACAGTCTGTCCTAGACGGGGGAACTTCTGCCTATTTTATATGTGACAGTCAACAATCCCAAGATGGACTTGCCAGATCTTTTATTTTCTCCTCTAACTCCCCAGCAAAAACCAAACCTCCAGAGATCAGAAACCGACATTTCGTTTTCCCATCTATATTTATCTTGCTATTTTTAACTAATTCTGTGCACTTAACTTCATTAGCAGATCGGCGTTACATCTCACTATTGCATCCTAGTTAACTACCCCGCACAACGAACAAATTCCAACAACGGGCATACCTCATGGATCCGCATTCCTCTCATCCCCTAGCTCCTCAACAATTATTTTAAACATGAAGGTCAAAATCCCAAACCCTCATTTGTTCCCACGGTTGTCCATGAGGGCATTAGAGATTACAATGCATTAAGTCCTACTTAAAAGATTTAACCTCTACTCTGACCAGAAAATCCCATGACAGAACCATAGAGAGAGAGAGAGAGAGAGAGAGAGATGATATGGCAGGCCTAAAAGATATTTCTAGCCTATCAACAACAAAACAACTGATAGAAAGTTGTGCAGCCATTTAAACATCAGGTGAAAATGTAAAGCCATGACAAAAACAGGGGATACGCAAGATTCAGGCCCGGATATGAACTCACTAAGTGGATTGACCTCTCCTCCATACCCCTGAACCCTGACGACCTCCTCAAATGCAACAGCTGCATCTCTTGGCACACCATACCAAGTCTTCCCAGCCCCCATATGCAAGTAATTTAGGCTATGCAAGTCATGGTCCTCCACATGCCAAGCAAACCAGCTAAACATCATAGCCACATAAACCATAGGTGAAGTGACTCCCGGTATCTCCTCCTTCATAAACCTCAGCAGCGACGCTTTCGACCTCGAGACCCCTCTCATGTTCCAATTGGTCTCCCCAACAGTCACCACACCTTCCCCTGTGTCCCTCCCCTTCTTTGAACTTGTTGGCGGAAAGGCCGAACCAGGTATATCATTTGCATACTCCACCGAAAAGGGTTTATCCACAGCCGCCTTCCAGTAAAGGGTCTCGATTTCAAGAGCTGAAGGAGACCCCTTCTTGCTGCATTTCTTCAAGTAACCCTTCTCGAAGCTCTTGGCCTTGGCCTCAAATTCTTGGAAAGTGTAGTTCTCCCCGCTCTGCCACACGGGTTTCTTGACAGGGCACGGCTTCCGAGGGCAGAAGCCGATCTGCTGCTGCCGGGTAGTAAATGTGGGTGAAGATTTGGAATTAGCACGCTCGATACTCGAAGCGCGAGAAGCGAGAGAGCGGTTAAGATTGGTAATGGCTGATTTCTTCGGAGCGGGAGGCACAGGGGGCACAATCTTGCAGATACCGTACTTGGAGGCCTCTTTCTCAATCTTGTAAATGTAAGCTATTGGATCTTGAAATTCGACGAGCGTGGGGTGATATTCTGGGGCTAAAGGCAGGTTCCTGAGCCATGAGAAGACCTCTTGCGACGGCTCTGCTGCTGCCGCCATAGGACAAACAAAAGGGGGTTTTCTCGTGTTGGCCTTGGGATATTTTCGGTTTTAATCTCTGGTGGGTCTTATCAGAGGACCTCCATTGGAGACTAAGTGGGAGAAAGGAAAGCGAGAGAAAGACGAGAAGCGATTTCAGATTCTACGCTACATATTGTTTGCATTTTTTCTGGGTTTTATGCATATTCCTCTGTTTTTAATGCAGAGGAGAAAAGAACGGTGAAAGACTAAAGTCGAGGGCAGAGGAGAGGCAGGGGCAGAGAGATAGAGGGGGGGTGCAAAAAACTGGGGGAGTGAGTGGGAGCAGGCGGAGTGAGTCGGGGTTTTATATTCAGGACTTCAGTAGCCACGGTGGTTTTCCCAAATTATTACAAATTTTTTATGCCAATTTTGTTTTGGATTTTTATTTTTATTTATTTTTTCCGTTGACGAGAGCATCTTTTTCGTCATTTTTGGGCGTTTCCCGTAAATGGATAATCACCACTCTTTACCGGGACGAAAATGGCGACTGCAACTTTTGCATGATTGGACCTTCAAGTTGTATCCAGGCCCAAAAAAAATTCAAGTTTTCGTATTAGAGTTGGACTATGCTTATATTCTTCCGAAGCTTGTGTCTGGCTTAGGGATGATCGGTTCACATAATAGGTGGTTTTACTCTAGAATCGAGAACCATCCGCTAAGATACTAGTTCGGCAAAATACGAACCATGAACCAACCGCTTCTTCTATGAATCGTGAATCAACCGAACCATCGATCCGGTCCGATTTTTGGTTAGATTTCGGTTACGTTTCTACCAAGTAAAAAATGAAAAAAAAAAAGAAATAGACGAGGAAACAAATTCACCTTGTTCCATCACAAGTAGCCATAGGATTATGCTCCAATGAAGCATAAGGACAAAATAAAATAAAATAAAATAAAGGAACTCAGTAAAACATGGTATGTAGCACCTGCAGAATAATGAAAACCGAACAGATAAAATAATATATATTCAGATTATATAAGGGGGTCGGTTCATGGGCTGGTTGGATGGTTCGCATTCAAATTCGTAAATCGAACCGATAAAATCGGTTCTGAAAAATTGAAACCGAGAACCGAACCGTACCAATCAAAAACCATCCAAAATCAACCGGTTGGGTACGGTCCGGTCCGGTTTGGTTTGGTTGGATCGTGATTTTCTGCTCACCCCTAGTCTGGCTTTTCTCTTGGATCAGAAATGGGGTTAAATCGGATGGCATAATTCATCGTCGGCGCCGAAACTTTACTCCGACAAAATCAACAAAACTTGACCACAACATGAATTATATGTGCATATATGTTTGTGTTTATTTGCTTAGTCAGCTTCATCCAATTTCGAGGAATGTTTCACGATTCGTCATGTAAGAGCTTCGTTGAGAGGTCTATGTCTGTATGGTACGGTCCACAAATGACTTTCTCCTTAGAACTATAGAAAATTGCAGCCACATGGATTCGGACCACTCTACGTTTTGGCTACGTCTTTATCCATGACATCAGCTGCAAAAATATATAAAGCAATAATGACAAGGTGACAAAAACATTGTGATTTCAAAGAGAGGGAAGAAGACCCGGGGAATGACAACTGTTACTGTTTCTCTTGTCGACACGGTGACATCCAGTTTCACTTTACGGCTCGTGTACGTGGTTAACGAAGTTACCTCAGGCCTCTTCAAAACCAAAGCACAAATTTCCTGGCTTCGCTACTGTGATTGGATGGGCATTTTCCAATCGGACAGTGAATCATCGACACCCCGACTTGGTCCGTTCAAAGAACAGATTCCTAGTAAACACCATATGAAACTGAAATGTGGGCAAGAACGAGCTCTGTAACAGGCCTGTTCAAATTCATCTACTATTGCCAAAAACAGCACAATTCTCAGCATTTGACCAAAAAAAAAGTAAACAGATGTCCAGACAGAAACGTGTTCAAATTCATCTACTATTGCCCGAATTCAGAATCAGGCAGTTCATCGCTTCAATTCTCCATCTTGCAGGGCTACATTTTACAAATGAAGAAGAATGACGGCATGTATATTTCCACATTTCATTCGCAGCGATAGAATTTTTTTGGTCGAAGCCTCAGTAAGACCAGTATGTCAACCATCTGAAAAGTTAGATGTCCAAGGAATCAGAGGCGATGCGAGACAGTGTGCAAACAGACATGGTTTTTACAAGACCGATTTGGTATGAAGAAAACATTTTTTTGATTTTATGGGAACCCTAGCCCATTCAGTCACTGGATTGTAGAGGACAGACCATCCAAATGGACAACATGATACAACGCAATCTTAATCGATCACAGAACTATCAATTTAGCTGCATGAGGTAGTTTGGGTTTCAACTGCTCGGCCTTTTTTCTCGCAGCCTGTTCCTCCTCCATGGAAGTTCCTTCCGTTAAATAAGCATGAGGATCAACAACAATCTCCTCAAGCATTGTGGCCCTTTCAAGCAGATACGAGATGATCTCTGAATCAACTGCATACCCCCTAAAGCCAAGTATTTTCACCTCCTTGAGAAATTGATTCGGAGGTGCATTCACCCTTTTTGCATTCCTTCGTCTCCATGATTCTGTCCACACCAACTGCGACAAAAATGATAGCATACACCCAATATGCCACATGCAATATGAGTCAGAGCAAGCCTCATGTACCACTTGAGAGTGTCAGCACAAAGCTATGCCAAAAAGAAACATTGTGATAATACAAGCATCTAATGCATCTGGACAATGGGATACTTTAACAGTGATACAAACGAGAGTCGCCCGGAATTTCTTCCAGGATAGCCATTGTTGATGCTTACACGTTCTACTATTTCTTGCAGTCTACTTGGCGGTGGAACAGCCTACAGCTACAGGTAGGACAAGATTCAGGTCCATATGGTTAGGGTTGGCAAATTCAATTGAAGGATCTATCATCGAGGAAGAGTATCATCTAGCATCAGTCATGAACCTTAAGGTCAAAATACAACATCAACTGTTACTAGTAAATGAGAAAACAAATTTTTGTGGCCCCACCATTTTATGGGCCTCCCGTAAACAATGAGTTCAGCCTACCCCAGATCAGCCAGGCTAGCACAATAAGTTGTGAATTTTAACAATCCATGCCTAAAGTAGCAATTCCCTATTTCTTCATACAAGTTTACAACAAGCAAGACTCGGCCAATCGATAACATCGCCCATATTCCACGATTACCTGGTCACAAACAGAGTTTTCTGTGTTGCACAATGACCGAGCAGCTACAGTCTTGACAACTAAGGAATGAAGATGGATTGACATGAATCTCGATATTAAGCGACCATTTTAGATGAAAATCTATAGATGCTTGTAGATACATCAATTTGAGAAGCATGAAATGCAATACATAAAAAAAAAATAATAATAATAACAATCTTGATGAGACGCAAGTAAAAGTGATAGAATAAAAAACAACCAAATATTTCACTACAGTGAATTAGATATCAGGGGCCATAACTGAAGTCCATATATTTAGACTATTATTTTGCAAATGGGGAAATTGCAGAGATGCAATATGAAGCAGCACCCACGTTGCATCAATAAAATGAAATATCTACCTTGAGTTCAAAATGACGCAAGAATGGCGCTGCTTCTATAAGAGAAGTTAAACCAAGAAGGCTTGCTGTATCAGATGTCTGAACTATCCATGTGAGATACTTGAGGTTAAATAACACTGGAAATTGTTGCATCTTCAGATCATCCTGAAAGACGAGCCCATTAGAATTATGAGACCATAGAGAACTTTGAAGTAAGATCTGAACAAGAACCACAAAAGCTACCTTGAAGAGATTCATGTGTAAGTGAAGAGCTTCCAGTTGACGCAAAGTGCTCCAAAGAGGATGTAGATAAGTACTAACAGGATCATAAAGAGCACCAAGACTAACACTAGTTAGCAGAGGAGCATTCTCAATTAGCACTTGTGGTCCTCCTTTTGAACCATTGTAATAAGCAAGTGATACCAAATTCGGCGCAGAAACTTCAAAGATTGTCAGGTTACTAGAATATATAACCAAGTGCTTCAGAGAAAGAGAGGCGTCTTTAACTTTTATATTTGAAAGAAGCTCCGAGAATACTATAACCAACTCCTCGAGAAAAGGACAACTTCTGAGGATGCAATCCAAATTCTCATCCGTAACATTAACGAACGTCAGGTCCAGAGATCTCAGGCAAGACAAGTCATAACAGCATCTGGCGCTTGGCAAAATGAACTTGCTGGGAAATGTGTAACGTGGAGAATCAAATTTTCTGAGAAACGGTAAAAAGTCCAGCTTCAAATTCTGAACTCTCTTTGCCAATGCTACTGCGACCCACTCATCTACGTAGCGCCTCGAGCGATTATTCAAATCAAAACGCACCCTAAGCTCATGAATACATGAACCTTGATGCGAGTTCAACATCCGATTCACCCACCCAATGAACTTGAACCTTCCGGCTCTCAAAGATTTCCTGTTATGTGAGATGTCGTGCTCTGCCTTCGAATCTTCAAAATTCAAGCTACCCGTTGTGTAAGTCCACAACTTTTTCCATCTCCGTGAAAGAACGCTAGTTCTCACAGCTTCCTTAAAGGTCATGAGGGACAAAATGGAGACAAGAATTTCATGCGGCAGTTCACTGATCATGTCCTGCGGATCATCGTTCCTCTCCTCATGCTAATGAATCCAATGTGGTAGACAAAAAGAAAATCCAAAAATCAAACAAGCGCTCATCAGAACACCGAAATACTGGTCCATGACCTTAGCTGCAAAGCACAGCTTCGTTGAACTAAAGTTACACCAAAAAAAAAAAAAAACAAAAACACGAACCAAAAAAAAAAACACGCGCGCGCATAAACAAAGCCCTAAATGCAGACAAGTTGATAAAATATCAGCTGTTTTTGACGTTTTAAGTTGCCGGTTCATACGGACAACAAACACGGGCACAGCTGGAAACGAGGAGTAGTAATCCGAAGCAATTTCAAGATTAAGCTTCTTTCGAGAAAAGCACAAGACAAAGAAACTGTAAACACCATCACGGGAAGTAAGTTAACGCATCTGGCACCACATCTACAACTTCGGAGCGACAATGTGATCGGAAAATAGACAATCGATTCACCTCCGGCGAAGCATGTTCCACTGTATTAGCAGGCAGACGAGACTCTTCGTCGCCGTCCATGATCACTGTGGACTCGATTCAAGACGATGGGTACGAGTCAGATCATCTTGAAGAATGTCGACAAAGACGCAGAGAAAACGGCTGAAGCTCAGAAGGAGGTACAGACAGACAGAAACCACTTCTCTCAGAGCTTGATTTTTCAACAAAGCGAAGCTCACTCGCAAATCCGATGAAACGGCGTGCTATTCTCGTCGTTTTCTAGTTTGAGTGGGCCTCAGGCGGTGCACCGTTGTCTTGGAGTTCGATGGGCTGATGAATTAAGGGCTGGGCCGACCTAATCACAGCTTTGTGGTTTTTCAGACAAATCATTTCCTCGTTACCGATTGTGCCGAGAAAGAATGAGAAAATCATATATGGTCCCCAAGTATTATTACTGCGTATGGTAACGTTTCTGTCCTTGAAAATATTTTTTTATATTTCTGTTCCCGGCTGCTATTTTTGGGAATAGAAATGTGTTTGGTAACTACATAAAGTTTCTGTTCCTGAAACAAAAAAAAAATTATTTGATAACTACAAAAAAATTGTTCCTATTCTTTCATCTAATTAAGGGGATTATATATATTAAAATTAAGATGTCTTTATCTTTTTAACTTACTAAATCAAATTAAATCTCATTTGTGCAATTTATTATATCAAATTAGATCAATATATTTATAAGTAATTTATGCACAACTTATCAAATTACAATATGGACGATATGAAAGAGAATGCGAATTGCAGTTAAAAATATGATTGCCTTAAAGTGGAGACCCATAGAAAAATATTAATTGCACTTTGAGTGAAACCGGAAACTAAAATAAAAAATATTTGTGCATTTAGGTACTTTTAGTCCAATTGTGTAATTTTTTCAAACATGAGGACTGAAATGAGATGCAGAGTATCAAAGTCTCATGTTATGACTCTAAAGTAAAAAAAATTTGCCTGAAATGATTCAACATGAATTTTTTTAGTCAATTAAGGATAATGTTCAATGAAGAGGCATGTGGTCCCAAACTGAATTTTTAAAAATTTAAGAGGCCAAAATGAAAGTGAATTAAAATAAAAATATATACTATTTTTGCGTATTTTTCTGACCACGAATATTATTTTTCCTGATTTTTGGCTATTTTTAAAATTAAAATAAATCAAAAATGTAAAAAATTAAGAAAAAAATTTGTTCAAAATTGGTTCCTAAGGCTTGGCCAAAGCTTTTCAAGATTGATTTTGTAATTTTACGAATTATTTTGATATTTTTAATTATTTATTAAACTAAAATTATCAAAAATTGGGTGTCAAAAATAAAAATTTCCCAATTGTTTATAAAAAATGTTCCCAATGTGTTTCTAAAAAGTATTTCAGAAATACAGAAGCAAGTTTTTTTTTGTTTCTTGTTTCTATTCTAAAAGTGTTTCTATTTCTCAAAAGTGTTCTCGGAACAAATTTTTACCATACGCGTTTCTGTTCCGAAAGTATTCCGGGAATGTGACATTCTGAATCCCGACCCTATCTCGAAGCTTATTAATGAATGAATGCCTATCGATGTATTCCAGTTAATCTCGCTCAGAATTGATCACTCTCGAGTCGACTAACCGAAGGGGAATGGCCATATAGGATTTAAAGTACGTGGACCAAAGAACTTAACCACGAGTCGACGCTTTGACCATAAGGATTGTCGAGAGAATATTTTGGACCGCTAAAGGTCGATCTAAGAATGGGTTTAGAGCGATTTGCTAGTGTCATGCGATTGGTTCACGGGTGATTCCGTATGACCATGACATGATTTGCGAATTAACCTAAATCGATTCCTAACGGTCGTAACCTTCGGGACTAGTAATTGACCCTCGCGATTACATGACAACCAAAGCCTCCGGGGCTCGAGTAACTCTTAAACGGGACATTAGTCGCGGGTCGATACGCGTAACTCCTGAGAGCCGCCCGTTAGTCTAAGACGCGCTGGAATGACAATTGACTGAATTTAGCCATAGATTGGACTTCGAGATTGGAGGCCGGACATTTGAAGATCACAATGGAGTAAATTTGGATGTCGCCTCATCGGAGAGTTATTAAGATTAGAATTAGCCCCGTATAAGTTAGAAAAGCGTATTCAGACCGATAATTAGGAAATTACCTTCATACCCTTAGGTTATTGCCTTTCCTCTTAGGAATAGATGAGGGCAAAATGGACATTTGCCTATCCCCACCCTTGGCCGAATTCTTGAGGCTCTTTTGGTCATTATCCCTTTGATTGGTGAGTTCACAAGAGTGATTAAGAAGAGACTTGAGTGACTTGATGAGTGACTACCCCATACCAACCCTCTTACACCATGTCATTCCACTACACTATTCCTTTGTACTTCCCCAACCACTCCTATCAATCACTCATTCTCTTGGACCTTGAATGGACAAAGCCTTCACTCTCTCCCTCATTTCTCCCTCTCACGACTCTCTCCCTCTCGTCTCCATCTCTCGCTCGCTCTCTCGGTTTCACGGTGGAACCGGCCACCACCACCACTCCTCCACCTCGAGCAACCACCAAGACACCTTCCTCTCTCTCTTGGACCGTGAGAGGATCGCCGTTCAAGCCCGGAGCCGCGCAAACCCCAACCGACCAGAATAGAACCAAGAGGAAAATCGGGGCTGTTCTTGAGGAGTTCTTGAGGTGAGTGACTCTAGAGACTTAGATAGACATATTAGGAGGTTAGAGACTTGTGTTAAATGTGTTCTTGACCAAGTTTCCTTGGCCTTTGGTGGATGTTTTTCAAGGAACCAATTCTGATCGCCGGACCAGATTTTTTGCGCCGCGCTTTTCACCGCTATCTCAACCGATTTTCCTTTGCTCTTGGACTTAGTAAGTTATCCCTAACCCTTTATTAGGATGTTAGGTTACTAATAGATATTTTATGGTTGGATTGGTGGAGTTTAAGGGCTGTTTTTGTGAGAAAAATGTTGATATCCGAGAGCCCGTGTAATCCCGTTTTCAGCGCGCGTCGAAAATAAAATGGGTCGTTCTAAGTCGTCCGGAGTCCAAATTGAGCTCCGTTTTCGCCCACGCGATCGTAAGATCATGAAGAACGAGGTTATAAAGTTAGATTGCTAAAAAAAGTAAACATATTTATGTCAATTTTTCTGAGAGTAAGCCTAGTCATGGAAAAAACGAACCTGCCATGAAATGGGTGAACCGCACTTGGTCGTTTCTTGGATCAAAAATGGCAAAATTGAGTTTAAATGATGAAGTCTTATTCTAGTCATGAATGATCTTAGGGTCTTGAGTATGTGTTGAAGTCATTTTAATTGAATTTGAGCAAGTGAAGTGGTTTAATAGACTAAACCGGAGTTTGAATGGGAAGTGTAAAGAAAAATCGAATGCTCATGGATGACCTATGATCGTGGCTATGTGCCTTGATGGTTAATTGCTTGACTGGGTGATCTTGAGTGCAATTGGCCGTTGGAATGAGATGTATAAGTACTAAATCACATATTAACCTATTAAGGTTAAAGCATGACCCGAGAGCCGTTTTTACGGGGGGTCCTGGTAAACATATAATAACCTGGGCGTTACGATGAGGGCGTTTACCGAATGCAAGCATGATCCGAGAGCCGTTTTTACGAGGGGTCCTGGTAAACATATAATAGCCTGGGCGTTACGACGAGGGCGTTTACCAAATGCAAGTATGACCTAAGAGCCGTTTTTACGGGGGGTCCAGGCAGATGAATTTATTAGACCTGGGCGTCACGACGAGGGTCCTGCCTAATACAATGTGATTATTAAGCTATGTCCCGGGCGCTACGGTGAGGGCTGAATAGCTAGAATCGAGTTATTGATGGATTGCCTTATTCGAGTAGTGGATTGTTTAAATGCCTAAAGTACGAAGCTTAGCTTTGATCGTGAAATCGCATCTTGAATTGGATTGAATTGAGTGTCTATTTGTTGTACTTCTATGTATTGTCTTAAATGCCATGATTATGCTTTCTATTAGAATTGTTTATTTTCAGGTGTAGGAGGTACTAATGGCCTAGTTTAGGGTTAGGAATGACTTGCTGAGATTTATTCTCACCCCGTTGTGGGATAATATTTTCAGGTCCCGAATGACGGGGTCCCTTGAATACTATGGACTGACTTTTGAAGATACCATTTTGAAGTAGATGAACCGTTAACCTTACCTGACTATATTTCTTTTTAAGTCTTAGGGAGCTGCGTTCTTATTTTGGGTTGTTCACGCCCATATATCTCTGTAGGGTTAAACTTCATCTACTGTTGTTTTATTAAATGAAGTTGTATTTTGGGAGATGGCAAGTAGTAACCCTATTGTGTATTTGACGCTTTTAAGGAATGTATGAAGTAAGTTTTAAATCTCTCTTTTTCATCCTGAGTCATTGTGTTCGAAAAGAAAATTTTTGTAAAGGAGATGGTTCGTCGCTTCCGCATGTACATTTGGTATTGCACTTAAGTCGTTTGCCGTTGATCCTGGGAATTACTCAATGAAAATGGCTGTGGCGGGATGTTAGCGAGCCCGAGAAGGGTACGGGGCGTTACAAGCCCTGTTTAAGTGGTATCAGAGCGAGGTTAGCTCAATCCAAGTTGATTGAGACCTGGAATAATAAGGTGTGATGACTTTAGGATGGTTAGATAGTGAGACCTTAGGAGTTTGTTAGACTTAGGCACGAATTGCATGACATATGAATTGGCGCTTGTGATTGGCATGATTAGGAGCTTTGTACTTGGCATTTCTTGTTGTTGACTATCTGAAGCTTGAGATAGCTTGTTCTGTTAATACTAAGCTGCAGATGTG
The DNA here is from genome assembly GCA_021437785.1 of Rhodomyrtus psidioides. Lineage (NCBI taxonomy): Eukaryota > Viridiplantae > Streptophyta > Magnoliopsida > Myrtales > Myrtaceae > Rhodomyrtus > Rhodomyrtus psidioides. Next base: position 2,115,135 of record JAILYB010000059.1, on the reverse strand, counting down.
TCTGGACTTGAGGTATGAATGAAAACTCTTGATGTGATGCCTTTGACTGCTTGATTGTGACAGAATATTGGCTATGATTGTTGTTGTGGTAAATAGACAGGAACTGCTAGATTTAAGTAGATGGCTTAAGTCCTTAATTCCTGAGTGGAATTATAGTTGTTCAGGTACTGTGAGAATTAGTGAGAATGAGCAATCATGGTAGAGGTACCAGAGGAGCGTCTAGCTCGAGAACACCAGAGGCTGAGGGACCTACCATGGAAGGAGTTCTGAGGGCCTTGGCCCAGATTGGAGAGATAATGGGGAAGGAAGCCCAGGATAGAGCTGCTGCGGCCCTTCGACAGGCCGAGGATAGAGCTGAGATTATAGCTCAAGCTGCTGAAACTGCTGTTGCAGCCGTGAATATGGCGAATGGGAACAATGGAATTGGTAATGGAGGTGGAAATGCTAATGTTCATGGTAATGAGAACCGACCGATGGGTAACTTAGTAGAGCAGTTCATGAAGCTGAAGCCATCCAAATTCGATGGCAAAGGGGATCCTGAGACTGCCCCTAGGTGGATTGAGGAACTAGAGAAAGCTTTTACTGTATTAGGGCGCACTGAGGCTGAGAAAGTGACCTTAGCAGTGTATCAGCTTCAAAATACTGCGAACGATTGGTGGAAGGCCACCCAGGGAAGAGTTTTTCCAGAAGGCGTCGCACCCAATTGGACCGCCTTCGCGGAGGCCTTCAACGCTAAATATTTTTCTGAAACTGCCCAAGAGCAGAAGCTGGTTGAATTTCAAAACCTTCGGTAGAACCAATTGACCATTGATCAATACGAAGGTGAATTCGCAAGACTTTCTAAGTATGCTCCGAGGATGGTTGAGAATCCTGTGGATAAGGCTCGGAGATTTAGAGATGGATTAAGGCCTGAACTTCGTAATCAGTTGATACTCCTGAACTTGAGGGACTACGATGAGCTGTATGAAAGGGGCTAGATGGTGGAGCGTGATATGAGGGAAAGAGGAACCGCTTCTGGACCACGGTTTAATCCGGCCATGGACAATCGGAATTTTGGAAAGAGGCCCGGTGAATAACAGGCGATTTGTTCCTCCCGTTAAAAAGAATATTGGGAAGCCCGTTTATCAGAACAACCGGAACTGTCGCCTATGTGGACAAAAGCACGAAAGTGGGCCATGCCCAAGTCGAAGTCGGTCAAGAACGTGCTTCAAGTGTAGTCGGGTGGGCCATCATGCGAGGCACTGTGGAAATCAAGCTGCGAGACCTCCGTTTCAACCACCGCGACCCCAACCAGGACCGCAAGTTGCAGCTGCCCCACTAACTAATCTGAATAGGCGCCAGCTCAAGGAAAAGTTTATGCTGTGGCGTGTAGGGAGACGGAGAATGCGCCTGGCGTGGTCACAGGTACGGTTACTTTGTGTGATCATGCTGCCTATGCATTGTTTGACCCTGGAGCATCGCATTCGTTCATATCTGCTCAGTTTACCGATTTGGTTGGAATTGATTTGAAACCGCTGGATATGATACTGCATGTTACCCCCCCCCCCCCCCCCCCGTTAAAGGATAAAGTGTTAGTCTCACTAGGTTGTTTGGACTGTAAGATAGTCATTGGTGGTAGTGAGGAACAGATAGACCTAGCAGTGCTGCCTATGTATGATTTTGATGTTATTATTGGAATGAATTGGTTGAGTAAGCAGCGAGCTGTTGTTGATTGCAGTAGCAGGGTGATTCATTTCCATCCGAATGATCACCCTAGATTCGAGTTCGTAGGAAGTCGAGGAGGAACCTCGATTCCTTTAATTTCATCGCTAGAAGTGACTAAGTTATTGGATGACGGATGTCAAGCGTACTTAGCTGCTATGGTTGATCCGACGATTGAGGAACCCAAGCTAGAGGACATAGCTGTGGTGCGTGACTTTCCAGATGTCTTTCCTCAAGAGTTACCAGGGTTGCAACCGGAGAGAGAAATATAGTTTGTGATTGAGTTAGCTCCTGGAACAGAGCCGATCTCAAAAGCATCCTATAGGATGTCCTTGTCAAAGTTAAAGGAACTAAAGGTTCAGATGCAGGAATTGCTGGACAAAGGATTCATTCGTCCAAGCGCGTCACCGTGGGGAGCGCCAGTTTTGTTCGTAAGGAAAAAGGACGGATCTTTGCGCCTATGCATTGATTATAGGCAATTGAATCAGGTGACAATCATGAACAAGTACCCGTTGCCAAGGATAGACGACTTGTTTGATCAGTTGCAAGGAGCGTCTGTGTTCTCCAAGATAGACCTGAGGACGGGTTATCACCAATTGAGGATTAAGAAGGAGGACATACCGAAGACAGCCTTTCGGACCAAGTATGGGCATTATGAGTTTGCAGTCATGCCATTTGGATTGACTAATGCCCCAGCTGCTTTTATGGATTTGATGCACCGAGTATTCAAGGAGTACTTGGACCAGTTCATCATTGTCTTCATAGATGACATCTTGATTTACTCGAAGAGCCCTGAGGAACATGAGGAGCAATTGAGCGTAGTTCTACGGACGTTAAGGGAACACTCACTTTACGCCAAGTTCAGTAAGTGTGAGTTTTGGCTTAACGAAGTTACGTTTCTTGGACACGTCATATCTGGAAATGGAATTTCAGTGGACCCAGCAAAGATTGAGGCGGTGACAAATTGGCCTAGACCTACGTCAGTAACAGAGGTTCGAAGCTTTCTAGGTTTGGCGGGCTACTACAGGAGGTTTGTGGAAAAGTTCTCCTCTATAGCCACTCCTTTGACAAGGTTGACTAAGAAGGATACGCGATTCGAATGGACGGAAAAGTGCGAAAGGAGTTTTCAGGAACTTAAGCATCGATTGACGACCGCGCCAGTTTTGACGATTCCTTCTGGACCCGGAGGTTATCAGATCTACAGGGATGCATCGCTAAAGGGATTAGGATGCGTCCTGATGCAGCATGGAAGAGTTGTTGCTTACGCATCGCGACAATTAAGACCTCACGAGATGAACTACCCGACGCGTGATCTGGAATTAGCAGCTATTATCTTCGCCTTGAAAATTTGGAGGCATTACTTGTGTGGAGAAAGATTTCAGATTTACACGGACCACCAGAGTTTGAAGTACTTGTTTTCCCAAAAGGAGTTGAACATGAGGCAACGTCGATGGATGGAGTTGCTCAAGGACTATGATTGTGATATCATGTATCATCCAGGAAAGGCAAATAAGTTTGCGGATGCGCTTAGTCGGAAATCGAGCATCGCGCATTTGATGGTTAAGGAATTGACTCTGTTGGAAGGAATAAGGGATTCAGAGTTTAAGCTTGAAGTTTGTCAGCTGTCTTATCTCCTAGCCACGTTGAGGATTGAACCAGAAATTCATGAGAAAGTGAAAGCGTTGCAATCTACGGACCCCGACATCTAAAAGATCCTGGAAATGGATGCCGCGAAAAGGAAACCTGACTTTCAAGTATATGAGGATGTGATTCTGAAGTTTCGTGGACGCCTATGCGTACCCAATGACGAGGAGCTAAGAGAAAAGATTTTATCAGAGGCTCATAGGAGCAACTACAGTATTCATCCGGGTAGCACCAAGATGTATCAGAATTTACTTCACCACTACTGGTGGAACGGAATGAAGGTGGATGTCACCAAGCATGTGGCGAAGTGTTTGACGTGCCAGCAGGTTAAGGCTCAGCATTGTAAGCCTGGTGGGATGTTGCAACCTTTGGAAATCCCCGAGTGGATGTGGGAGCACATCACCATGGACTTTGTCATGGGTTTGCCAAGGAGTCAGAGAGGACATGATTCGATATGGGTAATAGTGGATAGACTGACTAAATCCGCGCATTTCTTGGCAGTAAGAAAGGATTTCGCCATGGATAGGTACGCAGAATTGTACATGCGGTACATAGTTCGTCTTCATGGAGTCCCTATGACAATCACCTCAGATAGAGATCCCAAGTTCACCGCTTCATTTTGTAAAAGCCTACAAGAGGCCTTGGGGACAAAACTGCAGTATAGTACGGCCTATCACCCTCAGACGGATGGACAGTCTGAAAGGACGATTCAGACACTTGAGGATATGGTAAGAGCCTGTGTGATAGATTTCAAAGGAGGTTGGGAAGATCGGCTACACTTAGTAGAGTTCGCCTATAATAATAGTTACCAGCAGAGTATCAGAATGGCACCGTTTGAAGCAATATATGGTAGGACATGCAGAACTCCGGTATGTTTGGATGAGGTTGATGAAAGAAGCATAACAGGCCCAAAGTTAGTAGAACAGTCAGTGGAGGCAGTAAAAGTCATAAGGGAAAGATTGAAAACCGCGCAGAGTCGCCAAAAAAGTTATGCCGACAAGCTGCGCAGGTCTTTGGAATTTCAAGTGGGAGACCATGTTTTCTTGAAAGTATCGCCGATGCGAGGACTATCTCGGTTCGGAAAGAAGGGAAAGCTGAACCCGAGGTACGTAGGCCCTTTCGAAATTTTGGAACGGATTGGAACTCTGGCCTATAGACTCGCCTTGCCCCCAAGTTTGTCGCAGGTCCACAATGTATTCCATGTGTCAATGCTGAGAAAGTATGAACCGGACGTGACTCACGTACTGGACCATGAAGTGATAGAAGTGGACGATAGAGTGTCGTATGTGAAAAGGCCTGTTAGGATCGAGGACAGAAAGGAGCAAGTCCTAAGGAACAAGACAGTTCTGCTAGTAAAGGTGATCTGGGAGCACCATGGGACCGAAGGAGCCACCTGAGAAAGTGAGGAAGCGATGAGGCGTCAGCACCCCAATTTGTTTGAGTAGGTGACTGTAATGTAAATTTCGAGGACGAAATTTTTGTAAGGGAGGAAGAGTTGTGACATTCTGAATCCCGACCCTATCTCGAAGCTTATTAATGAATGAATGCCTATCGATGTATTCCAGTTAATCTCGCTCAGAATTGATCACTCTCAAGTCGACTAACCGAAGGGGAATGGCCATACAGGATTTAAAGTACGTGGACCAAAGAACTTAACCACGAGTCGACGCTTTGACCATAAGGATCGTCGAGAGAATATTTTGGACCACTAAAGGTCGATCTAAGAATGGTTTTAGAGCGATTTGCTAGTGTCATGCGATTGGTTCACGGGTGATTCCGTATGACCATGACATGATTTGCGAATTAACCTAAATCGATTCATAACGGTCGTAACCTTCGGGACTAGTAATTGACCCTCGCGATTACATGACAACCAAAGCCGCCGGGGCTCGAGTAACTCTTAAACGTGACATTAGTCGCGGGTCGATACGCGTAACCCCTGAGAGCCGCCCGTTAGTCTGAAACGCGCTGGAATGACAATTGACTGAATTTAGCCATGGATTGGACTTCGAGATTGGAGGCCGGACATTCGAAGATCACAATGGAGTAAATTTGGATGTCGCCTCATCGGAGAGTTACTAAGATTAGAATTAGTCTCGTATAAGTTAGAAAAGCGAATTCGGACCGACAATTAGGAAATTACCTTCACACCCTTAGGTTATTGCCTTTCCTCTTAGGAATAGATGAGGGAAAAATAGACATTTGCCTATCCCCACCCTTGGCCGAATTCTTGAGGGTCTTTTGGTCATTGTCCCTTTGATTGGTGAGTTGACAAGAGTGATTAGGAAGAGACTTGAGTGACTTGATGAGTGACTACCTCATACCAACCCTCTTACACCATGTTATTCCACTACACTATTCCCTTGTACTTCCCCAACCACTCCTATCAATCACTCATTCTCTTGGACCTTGAATGGACAAAGCCTTCACTCTCTCCCTCATTTCTCTCTCGTTCTCTCGTCATTCTCTCCCTCTCACGACTCTCTCCCTCTCGTCTCCATCTCTCGCTCGCTCTCTCGGTTTCACGGTGGAACCGGCCACCACCGTCACTCCTCCACCTCGCGCAACCACCAAGACACCTTCCTCTCTCTCTTGGACCGTGAGAGGATCGTCGTTCAAGCCCAGAGCCGCGCAAACCCCAACCGACTAAAATAGAACCAAGAGGAAAATCGGGGCTGTTCTTGAGGAGTTTTTTAGGTGAGTGACTCTAGAGACTTAGATAGACATATTAGGGGGTTAGAGACTTGTATTAGATGTGTTCTTGACCAAGTTTCCTTGACCTTTGGTGGATGTTTTTCAAGGAACCAATTCTGATCGCCGGACCATATTTTTTGCGCCGCGCTTTTCACCGCTATCTCAACCGATTTTCCTTAGCTCTTGGACTTGGTAAGTTATCCCTAACCCTTTATTAGGATGTTAGGTTACTAATAGATATTTTATGGTTGGATTGGTGGAGTTTAAGGGCTGTTTTTGTGAGAAAAACGTTGATACCCGAGAGCCCGTGTAATCCCATTTTCAGCGCGCGTCGAAAATAAAATGAGTCGTTCTAAGTCGTCCGGAGTCCAAATTGAGCTCCGTTTTCGCCCATGCGACCGTAAGATCATGAAGAACGAGGTTATAAAGTTAGATTGCTAAAAAATTAAATAGATTAATGTCAGTTTTTCTGAGAGTAAGCCTGGTCATGGAAAAAACGAACCTGCCATGAAATGGGTGAACCGCACTTGGTCGTTTCTTGGATCAAAAATGGCGAAATTGAGTTTAAATGATGAAGTCCTATTCTGGTCATGAATGATCTTAGGGTCTTGAGTATGTGTTGAAGTCATTTTAATTGAATTTGAGCAAGTGAAGTGATTTAATAGACTAAACCGGAGTTTGAATGGGAAGTGTAAAGAAAAATCAAATGCTCATGGATGACCTATGATCGTGGCTATGTGCCTTGATGGTTAATTGCTTCACTGGGTGATCTTGAGTGCAATTGGCCGTTGGAATGAGATGTATAAGTACTAAATCACATATTAACCTATTAAGGTTAAAGTATGACCCGAGAGCCGTTTTTACGGGGGGTCCTGGTAAACATATAATAGCATGGGCGTTACGACGAGGGCGTTTACCGAATGCAAACATGACCCGAGAGCCGTTTTTACGGGGGGTCCTGGTAAACATATAATAGCTTGGGCGTTACGCGAGAGCGTTTACCAAATGCCAGTATGACCTAAGAGCCGTTTTTACGGGAGGTCCAGGTGTTGACACCTGATTTTTGACCAATCTATTATTGTGATTTTCATTTTTTAAAAAATTAATTAAAAATAGCAAACAAAATCATAAAATTACAAAATCAACTTTGGAAGCCTTGGCCTAGCCTCAAGAACCAATTTTGAACAAAAAATATTTTTCGTAATTTTTAATAGTTTTTCGAATTTATTTAATTATTAAAAATACCAAAAAAATCAGAAAAATACCATCCGTGGTCAGAAAAATACACAAAAATATTCAATAATTTTGTTTTAATTTCCTCTTCAAGTGTGTCACTTTAAGTCTCAAAAATTCGGCTCGGATCACTATGTTCCTTCACAAACATAAACCCGAACCGTGCCTAAAAAATTCCTTTTCGAGTCTTTTAATTTTCAATTCTCACTTTTCTAAGCTATGACATTGGATTCTAAAGTCTCGAAATGCAATTGGGTCAATTTGCCCTCTAATTTAATCAATTTTTACCAAAAGGGCTTAATTGCACATTTTTGTTTCAATTAGTCCCCGGTTTCACGGATATATACGTATGCTCTACGTATTTATACGTCATACGTATTTATACGTTATGCGTATTTGTACTATTTGGTAACCTCTTTAACTCTTGTAATAATAATAATGGTTATTATTTTTAACACCTTTGTTAATGCTTTTTTAATAGCATTTTTGTATTGTGAGTGCTATTGTTAGTGCTATTTTTAAATAATATTTTTGTATTATAAATTGTGAGTGCTATTGTTAGTGCTATTTTTAAATAGCATTTTTGTATTATAAATTGTGAGTGCTATTGTTAGTGCTATTTTTAAATGTCATTTATTTATCATAAATTGTGAGTGCTATTATTAGATAGAATTTATAATTGTTAGTGCTATTTTTAAATAACATTTTTGTATTATAAATTGTGAGTGCTATTGTTAGTGCTATTTTTAAATAGCATTTTTGTATTATAAATTGTGAGTGCTATTGTTAATGCTATTTTTAAATGTCATTTATTTGTGAGTGCTATTTTTAGATAGAATTTATAATTGTTAGTGCTATTTTTAAATACAATTTATTGGAAGGTATTTTTGGCTATAAAAGGATGGCAAGAGTTTTGAGGTTGAAGGGAGAGACATTTTGTAGAGTGTGCAAATTTTTGAGAGCTTAGAGAGAAGAACACAAACACTCTCTATATTCTCATAATCTTGAGTAAGCAAAATATACTAAGTTCGGAATATTGATTCCGCATATTGCTAGCACAATTGTTGTGAAGTTATTAGTCGTCTCCCCGTTCGTCAATTGGTGGTGCGTCCGAACTAGATGCCTAACACTTGTGGAGGCTGAGATCGAAGAACATCGAACCGACACCTCCGTTCAAGCACGCTACGAGAGGTAATCCATTTACTCCCTTTGAGGCTTTGTGATTTTTTTTCGATTGAAATGCACGAAGTACGCCTCTGGAGATACATGTATGGGTTGTTATTTATTTCCGCTACGTGTTACGTGGATCCCAACAGTGGTATCAGAGCCGATCCTTAGGTGTTTTCGTGCATTTAATTGATTTTTTGCAATTTTTGCAATACTATGGCCAATATGTATTAACGAATTGTTCGTCTTACATGGCTAATGGAGGTTGATTATTTTATATGATAAATTAATCAACGTAGCAAAAATTGAGACTAAATCAATTTTGAATCGAAAATTTATGGCTATCTTATTTTACGTAAAAATTCTGAATATGATTCAACGTAGAATTTTTATTGTGCCTTCCTAAGTTTTAAATTGTGAATTTATTACTTACGTGGAAGGGTGGTGATCATGGAAAAATCCCTAATCAATGTGATTGATGTATGTATGAATGTATGGTGATTACTTATATATTTGGGGTTGTAATTATTAAATGGAGGCTGCGTACTCCTTTTATTTTTCATGTAATCTTTATTTTTAGCATAGTCAATTGTTGATGTAAATGCTACGAGGATTACGTGGAGGAGCCTTTTAAGTCGGCGAGCTCTTTGGGGCCCGATTCTTGAAGAGTTCAAGAAACCAAGAAGAAGCGAAGAGCGGCTCTCCGTTATTAAAATATTAAAATGATTAAATGTGGTCTCATTGGCTCGAGACCCATTAAATCATAATTCCATGATCACCACGTAGGATAGATGTTTATGTGATTGGCATCTATTTATTTATTATGATTACGTGAGCATGTTAAACTGGTTAATGTGCAAAGTCAGACTTACCTCACCCAAAATTGCGCCTGCATGAAATCCTAGTTAGGGAAAATCACTCGCGTTAGGTACCGAAAGGGCGTTGGTAATGACATCAACGTAACCAAGTCCCCGAACTCAAAATCTCTGGTTCCGCAGAATTGATCGATCTCTCCCAATCGATCAATAAGGTTTCCGGTCTACCCTCCAAGAAAGACCGGTGGCGACTCCAAATGCATGCACAAGTTGCACATGCCACCACGACCACACTAAGGTCGAAAGCGATCGACTGTTATCGTCGAATCCCTTTGAAAAATACTTCCGCCGCGATTTGGTATGGGCCTGGGAGGGCCCGTGCCGATCCAAAGCCCGCGATCTGCACCCTTGTGCGGGGGAAGGCACGCGATCGGTAATCCATTAGCCGCGTCCGCTTCGGACGGGTCGCGACACCAGGCAGATGAATTTATTAGACCTGGGCGTTACGACGAGGGTCCTGCCTAATACAATGTGATTATTAAGCTATGTCCCGTACGCTACGGCGAGGGCTGAATAGCTAGAATCGAGTTATTGATGGATTGCCTTATTCGAGTAGTGGATTGTTTAAATGCCTAAAGTACGAAACTTAGCTTTGATCGTGAAATCGCATCTTGAATTGGATTAAATTGAGTGTCTATTTGTTGTACTTCTATGTATTGTCTTAAATGTAATGATTATGCTTTCTATTAGAATTATTTATTTTCAGGTGTAGGAGGTACTAATGGCCTAGTTTAGGGTTAGGAATGACTTGCTGAGATTTATTCTCACCCTATTGTGGGACAACATTTTCAGGTCCCGAATGACGGGGTCCCTTGAATACTATGGACTGACTTTTGAAGATACCCTTTTGAAGTAGATGAACCGCTAACCTTACCTGACTATATTTCTTTTTAAGTCTTAGGGAGCTGTGTTCTTATTTTGGGTTGTTCACGCCCATATAGCTCTGTAGGGTTAAACTTCATCTAATGTTGTTTTATTAAAGGAAGTTGTATTTTGGAAGATGGCAAGTTGTAACCCTATTGTGTATTTGACGCTTTTAAGGAATGTATGAAGTAAGTTTTAAATCTCTCCTTTTCATCCTGAGTCATTGTGTTCGAAAAGAAAATTTTTGTAAAGGAGATGGTTCGTCGCTTCCGCATGTACATTTGGTATTGCACTTAAGTCGTTCGCCGTTGATCCTGGGAATTACTCAATGAAAACGGCCGTGGCGGGAAGTTAGCGAGCCTGAGAAGGGTACGGGGCGTTACAGGGAACACTTTCCAAAAGTGTTACCATACAGGCCCTTAGCCTAATATGCAACGTCGTTCTTAAATTTTTAATTTATTCATTATGACTCACGAGTTATAAATAAATGGTTAATGTAGTCATTCTGTTTGTTTGAATGGCAAAGTAGTCATTTTTCTGATAACAAGGATCATATGATGTAATAATATGTGCTTCTTTTTATTTATCTGCTTTAACAAAGAAAAAAGATTAGGGGATTCTCACGTGGATCAACATCTGATGGCACAAATAATTATATCTCTATTCGAGATGAGTATCTTACGTGGATAAGTCGTGTAATTTTTTCCTTTTTGTTATCCACCCTTCAAACTTAACGAATTGAAAGCGAATCGTTAACTTGAATTAATGAAAAGATGACATCGAATATTTTCATATTATTTGGAGACAAAACTAATAATACAGGAGTAGAATTGAATAAAATAAAATTTTAAAGACGGTATTGCACTGTACGTGGAAATAAAGTTAAGGATCATTTATGTCGTTTTTTCATTTTTCTTTTTTTATCAAAAAAACACTGACCATTGACCAAGACCAAAAGGAAAAAAATTAATTCACTAAAAGGTTACATGGCGCCAGTATGCGCAGTGCGCACACTTGGAGCTGTGTGTGGTCTCTGGTTGGATTAACTTCCAAAAGAGACACCACGAACCGTAGAACCAAAAGAGAACGCAGCTTCGCGTCACCGAGGAGAAGCTCAGCAAGGCCTTCCAATGGCGATAGCTACGCTCTCTCCAACGCCGTCTCTGCTCCCGCGCGCGGACCCTTCCACCAATGCTCGTCTCGCGCTTCCCCAGCTCCCGTGGCCCTGCTCAAGTTTGCATGCAAGAGGAGGAAGTGTTTACCCGCCAAAACTGCGATCAGCCGTCAGAGACTCGCGCAGGAGAACGAGCGTCGTCACCTGCTCTGCTGCTGCATCGCCCTCGCCTTCGGCTCTGCCGTCGGCTCTTCTCTTTGACTGCGATGGAGTGCTCGTGGATACCGAGAAGGACGGCCACCGGATTTCCTTCAATGATACTTTTCAAGAAGTAAAATTCCCGCATTCCCTGCTTTCTCTTCGTACTTCTTCCTTGTTCTGGTTTGTAGTCCGGCAGTTATTGCTTTGGTACTGGTTCGTTGGTGCGGAATGGAATGGAATGGCCTCGGCATTGCGAGAGAACTCTATTGCTTCTTTCGTAGTTTGGGTTTTTTCGCAATTACACTAGAAACTTCGCGGTGGCAATCGATGTTAAGCGCCTGAGGAACGCGATTTTTCCTAGTAATTGAGGAATTTGATGGATTCCTCATTTGATTCGTTTAAGAGATTCGACCGAACCATTCTAGCGAAGCTGGAACGGTGGGCTCAACATCTTCTGCTCTAAAACTGAGTGTTTGCTTTTAATTTCTTTTCCTTAAGATTTTTTGAAGCTTTAATCTTCATGGAGAAAGCAATCAAGACAGTGGATCACGTTTTCATAGTTCTTGTAAAATCTTTTGTTAATGGACCAATTCCTTGTAGCGGGATGTGAACACTATGGTGGTTAGCTGCAATGTAGACTAGGTGGTTATTGATGCGAATAGAGGAGGTAATTCTGCTGAAATTTTCATTTATACCTTATAACTATGGCTCGATGATTTTCATGCATGAACACTGACATCCAGTTGATCATAATTTTCTCAGAGAGAACTGGGCGTCACCTGGGATGTAGATTTGTATGGAGAACTTCTGAAAATTGGTGGAGGAAAAGAAAGGTATCTCGTCCATATTTTCCATGAATTCTGGGGTTAAATTTTTAGGCCTGTATAGATCCATTGAAGAAGTTCTCTAAATTTGAGAAGAAGAAGAAGTGAACAATGTGGTTTAAGCTCGAGGGGAAGGATGTTAAAATGAAATTTAACTAGGCATATGTTTGCAGGATGACAGCGTATTTCAATAAGACAGGGTGGCCTGAAAAAGCCCCAAAGAGTGAAGAGGAGAGGAAGGAGTTCATTGCTTCTCTTCACAAGCGAAAGACAGAGTTGTTCATGGCCCTTATTGAAAAGAAATTGCTGCCCCTTCGACCAGGAGTTGCAAAGTTCGTTGGCATGATCTTTCAGTTCATCTATTTTCATGCTTTTGCCATTAAAACAAATAGTCTACTTTTATGCCTGTTCTTCTGCTTGCACAGTTTTTGCTCTTTCGATTGGTTGAGGTCATCTCCCGTCCGTTTCACTTTCTGACCAGACTGGTTTTGCTATGTTTACTACAAGTTAAAAGAAAAAAAAAAAAAAAAAAACTAACAGAAGTTCATGTTTCAAGTCGTATAAGTATCCTAGCCTAAAGTTGAGATGCTAAGCATAACCTTTTAGTTTCTGGAATCCTGTTCTTGCCAAGATCCAAAAAAATGACTGCAGATATGTGCTCTTTGTTGGCAATTGTAAATTTGATGGATAAGCTTAATTAGCATCCATACCCAACTGTCTGAATTCCACCGTAAGCCCGTGTATACTTCCGATGCACCTCTTTAGAACCTGATAAGCATGACTTCAAATATATAGATTCTCCAGATGTCACGCTGCTGAGAGACTCACCAATTGCGCAGGCTCATTGATCAAGCTCTAGCAAAAGGAGTACAAGTTGCTGTCTGCAGTACCTCAAATGAGAAGGCGGTATGCTTCAGCTCTACAAAATTAATATTCTGTGCAGTGCCGATAATGTTTCACTTGCATTAAACTTGCCAATGGTGCTTCTCAATGGAGGATGAAATGAAGTCCTCAGTTTTTCATCTCTGTAAATTAGTGCTCGGGTGGTATGCTAGTCATTCAAAACTCTGTTTCACATTCTCTAACGAAAATGAATTTGAGCCAGCACAAGTTCCTCTTGGTTGAGCTTTTTATAAATGAAAGACTGAAAATTGCATTTATGACTTTCCTCTATCTGAAGGAAAGAGGGTTCAACTTCAAAATTCGCTTCATTTGTGGAAAAAGCTGCATTTTATTGATTTACATAATGTGTCCATATTGATTTTCAAGTCAAGTTCTCTTGTTGACTCTAAGTCATGCAATGGTTTCAGGTCTCTGCCATAGTTTCATGCTTGCTTGGGCCTGAAAGAGCAGAAAAAATCAAGATATTTGCTGGAGATGTGGTTCCGCGTAAAAAGCCAGATCCTGTAATGTCTTGTTTGCTTAATCTATATGAAGGCGTTAATGTAGAGTGTAGTGCATCATGTGATAATCTGATAATGGTCTTATTTTCTCGTTAGACTTGCCGAGTATCATATTGGCAAAATAACTTTTAATAAGTCAGTATTCCTGGAAATAGAATTCATCGTTCACGGAGAAGTTCAGATCTATCAGTTGACGCAATGTAAACCTTATCTATCTTGTGTTGTCATTTTTCCTTGCCCGATCAATTTGTTTAGTGTATGCTTGTCCTTGGTCACTCATCGATTTCAATTCTTCAACAGGCCATCTATCTGTTGGCTGCCAGCACCTTGAGTGTTGATCCTTCAAGGTAATATACCCACCATTCACTCAGTCTCTTCTAAAATATCAGGTCAAGCGCATGCTGCCAGCAACTAAACTCCCTTAAACACACTTGTCCATCTTTTATCACTCAGTTAAAATACGTTAACCTTATTAGGTTCATCTCATGGTACTGTGGTATTTATTGTGTAATGTCGGAGCTTTGCAGTTGTGTTGTGGTTGAGGACAGCGCCATTGGCCTTGCAGCCGCCAAAGCTGCTGGAATGAAGTGCATCGTGACAAAGAGCGGGTAACTACATTACTTCACCACCTAGGTGGTGCTCTTTAAACCATTCTTTCCTTTATCACTAATCTGGGGAAAAGTACATCTGGAGTGCCTTAACTTTCGTACGGTGTGCACTTAAGTGCCTTAACTTTCAAAGTGTGCACTTAAGTGCCTTAACTTTTAAAAAGTGTTCACTTAAGGGCCTATGCTGATGTGGCCGCCGGAAAAGGTGAGGTGGCCGCCGGAAATGCTGACGTGGCGCCGGTGAACAGTATTTTTATTAATATTTAATGTACACGTGGATTTTCAAAAATTATTTAAAAATATATAAAAAAAATCCACGTGTACACTGTTCACCGGAGTTAGCACTCAACTGCACACTTTTACTCCGATTAGGCACTTAAGTGCACACTTTGAAAGTTAAGGCACTTAAGTGCACACCGTACAAAAGTTAAGGCACTCCAGGTGTACTTTTCCCCACTAATCTGACTTCAACTTTGATCGGTTTCAGTTACACAGCTGAGGAGGACTTTGTAAATGCTGATGCAGTCTTCGATTGCATCGGAGATCCTCCAGAGGAGCGCTTTGATCTCACATTTTGTGGAAGCCTTCTTGAGAAGCAGTATGTTAGCTAGTCAACTTGCTTCTCGGTCCTTTAGCCAATTCTTTTAATTTTCTTTCATATATATATTCTCGAGATCCATGATGGTAGAGTAATAGATCTTAAACAAAGCATGGAAGGGAAGTCCTTGCAATCTACAGGACTTCAATTTTTATCTCCCTATGGTAATCTCCCCACAATAAGTTTGACTCCAAAAGACGCGAGTAATTAAACTGAACTCCAGCGTTCTGAATATGTTTTTTTTTTGGTTTTGGTCGAAGCGTTTTGAATATGTTGACGTGCTCTTATTGGTGCAAGAAGGTTGGTTCCTTTGTCAATGTCTGACCTAATTGCTTATAATGCATTCCCAGTAATTAGTACTGGATGTATGCGCAAAGACATCCTTTTATTACGGGGGCCGGCAGAGAGTTTAACTGGCTATCAAGGCACTGTTATGAATAAGCAAATTCCTATTTCACTATTGAATAATGTTAGAAAATTCAACATCAATAAAAAATAAAAATAAAAACTGATGTATTCAACACGGTTCATAAGCCTTTTATGTATAGTTAAATATGGTCAGACTGATTTCAGTCTCCCAAATTATCTAGACCAATTTTTCATACGTGTTTGAAAATATCTAGCATTTATCATGTAGGACAGCTGCTTTGGTCATGGCAACGACTAAAACAAAGACGTTTTACGCTTACCATATAGTCCAGTTGCTAGTTGAGCCGGCTGCCCAATCTATCTAATCAAGCCCTCGCAAATTACACTACTGGTAATACCCAAGGCGGACCACACATTACAAGCTTCACCGTCAGAAACAAACTAGAGGACGGCGAAAAGTACAATTGGATGCGGCTGAAGAGAAGCTTGATTTGGTCAATCAGTCAATCTGTCCCAGGCCAGGAACATCGCTAGCACGGATATCGTAACCTTTGAGGGCACCACCACGCGCACAACCGCGTAGATGCACAAAGCCACATCCTCCCTTGGACTGTCGAGCAGGAACTTGTCGACTGAAAGAGACATGAAAGGTGCCGCTTCTGTACACATCTAAGGCTGCCCATGTAAGACAGGCAATTGACCAAATAACACAGGGAAATGGAAGCCATTCTTGGTAATGCATTCTCTTGCGCAGATAACTTGTAGTCTCGCAATACCCCCAAAACAAAACAAAGAAAAGATCCAAGGAACAATACTGAAAAACGAGCTGAATGGCATCAAAGAATTCTCAATCAATTATCAATCTTACTATCATACTGCATGCGACAAATATGATGCACCATGAGCCTAAAACTGGATAAGCAACTAAATTTATACATCAGCTGAACTCCATCAGGAAACTACAAGGAAATAGGGAAAAAAGGTATCAAGATGAACTCAAACATCCCCTTCTGGAGCACTTAAAAGAACATAAGTCAGTTACATAACGTGACAGGCTACAACATAAGACAGAAATATATGTTTCCCACTCAAGTAGCCGCAACTGAAGCGGGCAATGAGGAAGACTCAAATGAAGGTGCGAGCCATCCCTTCCGAATAGCATACTCCACATAGAAACGGAATTTCTCTTCTGCATTCGGGATGTCAAGAGCCAAATCATCCATCCCATCCTTAATCCGAGAGAAACCTCTTGTCATCTGATTGATGGTGATAAGCCCCTCGCTATAACATTCTTGCAGTAGATCCAGCATCCTGTCGTTCTTCTTCTCCATGGCCATTACCAAGGCCTTCTTTACCACTTCGTGGTTGAAAAAGGGCATTCCCAAATCACGTATGCACTGGCAAGCCTCAGTGACCACTCCACCACTCTCGTATTCCTCTAGAAGCTTTTGAATTTTGTCCTTCGCATCCTCAACAGCCCACCCAGTTCCACCTCCCCAGCACCTAAGAATCCTCTCACCGGCATGGCGGGCACCAATGAGCGATCGAGCCATGCGCACGGTTTCACTCCCACTGCAATTAGAAGGCAACCTGCTTCCAATTTCTTCTAGATTCAGCGGGGCCAACACATCATCAATAACAGCCCTAGCCAAAAATAAAGCAAGCTCATTTGAAGCATCCAAAATGTCGAGAGCCGTGTCCTCTGCCGATTCCAAAAGCAGCACAAAACCATTTGCAATGTCCTCAGTCGAAAAAATCTCAATATGAAGGGCAGACAACAGGATAGATGCCATCTCTTTCTCTCTGTTCTTCCTGTCCATAGCAAGGGTGATGAGCTTCTTCAAAAATACGGGGTTGAACTCGGGTGCTCCAAGATCTTCCAAGCTTCGAATGAGCTCAGGAATGTCATCAGAGAGAAAATATTCATGAATTATACTTACAACTTCCTTCTTATAGCGCCTTAACTTTTCATCTTCAATCTGCACATCTCCATTATCCGATGACTTTGAAAATGAAGCATCAAGCCATCCTTCGGAAATAGCCTTGGGAACCAGTGATTGAAACAGGGACTTCGCCGATGGAACGTCAAGAGCAAGGTCATCGAGACTCTCAGCCAAACGGGCAAACCCCTTAGCCATTTGACTGGTACTTATTAAGCCTTCCTCAGCAGCTTCCTTCAACAACTTCATTATCAAGTGTTCTGTTGCTTGTGTCTCAATTGCAAGAACCAAAGCCCTTTTCACCACCTCATGATGGAAAAACGCAACACCCAACTCCCTAATGCACCTGCATGCCTCAAAAGCATCTCCAGTCTCCACATACTCTCTTAGTAGATCATCTATCTTCTTTTTCACCTCTTCAACAGTTATGTGTGTGCTACCACCCCATCTCCTCTCCAAAAGTTCTGCATGGTGTGGGGCTGAGAGGTAACTCTTTTCAGCAGTCTGAATAACCTGGAAACCTTTAGAAGATTCCGACAATGTTTTCTTAGCCCTTGTGAGGAAGGCTGGGGGGAGAATCTCGTCAACTACAGCCCGTGCTAGGAACAACGCGAGCACATCAACAGCATCCAATATATCAACAGAGAGATCGTCAGCCGACTCAAGAAGCAAGACAAATCCATCTCTGATTTGTGGCGGGCCGATGACATCAGCATACAAGGCAGAGAGCAGAACCGAGGCCATTTCCTTCTGCTTATCATGGCGATCCATGGCCATGGAAACTAGCCGCTTGATGAAGTACGGGTGATATTCACTTGAGCCCAGTTCCCTGAGATCAGATGATGCCACATCCACATCACCGGTGCTAAAGTATTCCTCTACTAAAGAAACAACAGCTTTCTTGTATTCATCCAAGGGGTCTGAGACGGTTGAACCAACGAGTTGATAAGGCTCCTGTACAAATAGCAGAAGCAACACAATCAACACTTGGGACAAAGTGAGTTGACAAATACCAATTAATGGTGGAAAACAGCCATTACCTCACCACTATCGTAGTTGGGATCATTTCTATCTATATGTGATCCACCATCAGTGTCTAGCAATTTCCCCCAAGTTCCCTTACCACCACCCCCATCTGTTTCCAATATAAAAGTAATAGCACATGCACACAAAAACGAAATGATTGCTCAATTAGAAGTTCCGTGCAATAGATTATAATATCAACAGCCAGACAACTAACCTAAATTGAACTCTCTCCTTTGTAACATAACCACATAACCAAGAAAGATAGATACACGTTCAATAAAATGTGCGCAAGAGATATAAACTTACAAGCCTATGGCCCCAAGCAATTAGGTGAAGGGACCTGAGTTCATTCCAACTTTAATAAGCAGATTTCCAAATGCAACTCTGAGGGTTGCTTTAGTACAATTGCTGAAAATATAAATACAGTAGAGCTACTCACACATTCAGTCTAAACAAAAAGCCCAACTCAAGTTGTACGAGATCTAAATCAAAGGCCTCCTAACAACCCATATTGCAGCCAAAAACAGGAATATGACCAAAACTACAACAACAACAGTTCCATGTACTAAATATTACTTTTGGCAATCATTTTCAAAGTCCATGATCCACAAATACAGGAAAACAGGAATAATGGCTATGGATTCCCTTGATCATCTATTAGGTAATAGTTCACACACACACACAGAGGGATTAGTAACTGGAGGGTGCAATAATTTTACTGCACTTAGCAAAAGATCGATTAATAAGTCTAGGAAATAAACTCTTACGAAGAGGATAATGATGACTTAATAGGAGTTCAAATGATCAGACAAACTTTCACCTAGACATTTCGTTTGTAACCTGAAAACATCCACCAGATGTAAAAACAGGAGGAACTAAGAATGTAGAGCGTGCAGCAGCAAATCCTTCTGATGACGAGAATACAATGAAAGACAAACAAAACCGCACATTGAATCCTTCAACAGAAACACCACTAGAGCATAATTATAATGCACCAAACTTACCTTTCTTAACTCGTATAAACTTCCCAGAGTGTGTCCTCCGCACATGCCTCACAGCAATTCCAGCTGTAGGCGCCTTGCCAGCAGCAGGAACCTTTAATGGATGTTCAGAGAGGAGAGTTTTAGGCGATTTTGGAGAGGATGACAGACTCTCCGCATTCTGGGTCGCTAATTTAAGCGTTTCCCTCTGCTCATCCGTCAGAAACACCTCGTTCGACGCCATCTACGCAGCCCACTCCTGAAAGACAAATGACGATCAAAAACTATACCAACAGCTAATCATCACCATCTACAATCATCCCACTCGGTGTACGAACAAAGAAGCACACGCAACTTCCGGCTCGCGCCCATTCGGAAAACAAATCTAAGCATCAATAGAGGACAAAGCACAATGAACAGGAGAGCGAGCCAATCTTAAGGAACGCCGCTCTTTGAATCTGAGCTACGAGTTAACAATCCACAGCACAGCATAGCATATTACAATGGGAAAATATCAAAACACGCATGAACACAAACAAACAAAAAAGGGAAGGAAAAAAAAAAAAAGCAAGTGAGATTCAATAGGAGTAGGACCTGAAAAATTGCACCAGCCAGACGGGCGGGACCGAAACGTATCCGATTCTTCTGTGCTTGGCCCGGATGAAACTCGAGCCAAGACAGAGAGCAGCGTACAAATTGGATCTCCAATCGAGAGAAGGTGAGCAAACTCTCAGTGAACGAGACGCGAGAACCGCACTCCCGCGGAGAAATCCAATACGCAAACCCTAGACCATAACCTCGTCCCGGAGAACCTGCGGATCCCGATCCCTCTCTTCGTTTTTTTTTTTTTTTTCTCCCTCTCGCGTGTCCGGGTCTCAATCGGCTGAACAGGGAGAGAGCAAGAAAAGGATGAGAATGAAGCGAAAATGAAGCCGGAGAGGGGGGAGAGATAGAGCGAGAGACGAGTGGTTTATACTTTATATATGGAGGCTACTGCTGCGGTTACGAGTACACGTCATCCTAGAGGTTTCTTCGAGTCCACGTGGCACGGTCTCTTTTGGAAAGCCCAGTCGTAGTGAGGTTCCGCGGCTGGTGCTGCCACCTGTCATCACCTTAGCCGCTTTAGGGTTTTTTTCGCACGATACCCCGACTCCACATTTACCAAAATGCCACTGAATCGTTCTCACCTTCCCCCCATCTTTCTTCCTACTTTAAGGTTTTATCTTTAATCTTTTTCCTTTTTCCGCTATGGTGTCTCCTTAGGTAAGGTGGTCGGCTAAGGAACATGGATTGATTCGCTTGCGTGGCCAGGCAAAATTTTCAAATTATCCCGGATAAGGTTATCCCTTTCTTTCTTTTTCTTCCCAATCTAAAGATTCCATTTGCTTGGGAAATGGACATGAGACAACAAACGAGTTCGATCCTTGATTCCGGTTGATGATGATAAGAAGATTAGATCAGATTGACATGCCTAAACTGGCTGTTGGCTGAATAATTAAAAGGGGCCCCCAGAAAAAAAGTGACGGGCGTCGTGGGTTTGATGAAGCTGTGCCCGCGCGTTCGATGGGCGCATAAATAACTGATTTTTGATTCAATCAATCGTGTGTGTTTGGTCCGAAGAATGAGATACGACGATTCAGAAGATTTTTCCTTGCAATTGCTGGAGGCCCATAAGCCCAAGATCGTTCTCCGCTCACCCAGTTGGGCTTAAAGCAGTTCAGAGAAGCCAGTGGGCAAAATGAGGGTATCAGGGTACAGAACAGAGCCACACAACATGCAGTTGACCAAAAAAAAAATGCCGTTGGCTCCAGATCACCATTCAAAAGCAATTTGGTCTTGTGTGCTTCAGGGAAATTGGGCGCATTTCGGGCTCTCAATGTTCTCCGACGGGTGTCGTTTCTTCGCCTATCTCTGTACAGCATGACTACTTGGTGGCACCACAGGGGAGTACCCACTCGACAAAGTGAGGGCGCTGTCTATCGTGCCTCCTTTCACATGCCTGCAACATTCGCACGGTTTGTTCCGATCAAGGTCATACTGAAAACAATTCCTACAAGACCGTGACTAGGAGATGAATATTCGTCAGGGTCGGAGGGGCCTTCGACCAAAGAGTAAGGGGCATCGACAAAGAGGTCCTCTTCATATCAAAGATATGTCATGCAGTAATGAGTCGAGCGACAGGAAGCAAGCACATAGTCAAATCGTTTCGGGAGATGATTCCAAAATGATGGAAAAGCATAAGCATAGGCCAAAAAGCAGAGACGCGCGAAATTAGAAACATTAACAGGACATTCAACCGATGGTACTAGGTTCACATTTGCAATTATGCACTGCCAAAAAATAAAGAGAGAAAAAAAAAGTGTAGTAGAGCTTCTCACCTTCTTGATTGGCAACATTGGGGTTCGCCAACAAAGAACGTTCGGACTTTCCAACATTCTGCAAAAACAGAGATTCAGCAGCAACCATATAAGAATATGTTAAAATCAACAGTGTCATTTTCCATGAACAAAAACAAAGCAGTCAAACATGCACGCTCAGAATCATCTCAACAACCATTCCATTTTAACATTTAGTGCGCATCATTACTGGACATACATTTACTTTAGTGTCATGGTGGAAAAAGCATTGGCCAAAGCAATCGGCATATTACGGTGAACAACCATATCCTAAGATGTGACTACTAAAGATAATGCAGTAGCCACGGAAAATAAGAATGCAAAGCCACTCACTTATCAGCATCCCTGGAAACGTTTGTGTAATCGTCGGTACTGCAGAAAAGATATTGTTCGTCCGCAAAGCTTAAAGTCTCTGTAGACATTTTCCTAGGGATGTAAGCAAGCTTCTTTTCCTCAGGCATATCGTGGCAGATCATCTGCGGAGTGTCAGGCATGTTTGTCGTCTTCTGAACCTCCTTAATACGGGGGAAACAGTTTGACTGAACTTCTGGCTCTCGGCTGGAGATTACATGGTGTCTACGGCAGATCGCACCTCTTCCTGAACAATCAAACTCTGGATCAGGCAGATGGCCCTCCAGGTCGTGTGGAGAACTCTGGGACATGTCTGTACCAACACTTAGAACGTTTCCGTCGGCATTTCTAATAATGCTTACTGCTCCAATTCGGTGATCGCATATATGCAGCATTTGAGATCTACAATAAGAAGGGCAGACTAGATTTGCTTTTGCCCTAGTTGTGTACTTCTCAAAGGCATAGACAGAATAGTCAGAATCGCTTCCTTGTTCAACTATTGACCGTGTTTTCTGCAGCATTCTGCGGGAGCAGCTGAACAAACTAAAAGATAGCCTTTTCACTTTTGCACGCTTTGATTCTGCTGCACAAGGTACATAATTGATTCTGATCTCTACATTACAGCCAAGGATGGACTGAAGTGAACTGGCAATCAATTTCCATGACTTCTCAGCCCTTGTCACATAGTCAGGATGACTGAAGTCCAAATTAGCAACTGCAATACCTGAGACGTCGAACATGCTCAGTGATCACATATTACAGTGAAATTAAAAACCTAATACAGATTGATAACAGAAAAGTAAAAGAATAGACGGTCCAGAAGACTACAGAGCTTGGATTCACATGAGCTCAAGCTGGAGGCAACCAAAGATGCAGTGCCACAAATTACTGTATGGTGGACGTCTAATGGTAAATTAGCAAGATGACACAAAGCCACATGCAGTTCAATGCTTGAAAAGAATTTAAGCAACAAAGGCAAGTTAACCACAACGCAGAAGACCCACAACGAAAAAAACACATATGTCCACAAATAGTCAATCCACCTTTAATACGTCAGCAAGGGCGCTATCTGCATCCTGTTAATAAATGCAGCAACATAGGGCTCATATATTAGCATAAGACAGAATCATGCTGGGGTCGAGCACACCAATATCAATATCAACATCAACAACACATTTATCCCAAACTAGTTGGGGTCGGCGGTCGATGAACCCAAAAAAGAAAAATAGAATAAAATACAATATAACAAAAATAAAAAGCAAAGATCAATTGAAGAAAAAAGAATAAAAATAAAAATAAAAATAAAAATAGGGAAAAAGGGACTGAGGACTAAAAATGTCAGTCTGGAAACATAAGAAATCTACCCCTCCCTAATACTAATAGCTTCCCTTCACTTCCTTCTAGAACACACCATACGTCAATCTATTTCCCATATCCTTAAATCTTATTTTACTACTTTCCCCCAAGTTAGTTTCAGTCGACCTCTTCCTTTCTTCATATCATGCTCCCGCTAACAAACTTCTGTTCTTATTGGAGCATCTAGAGGTCTTCGAAGAATATACCCAAACCATCTTAGTCTATGTTCTTGAAAGATTTAGTGGGACCACTTGCCAAGTGCTCTAAAAGCTTAAGCTGTTAGAAAAAGGCATGATTTAATATTTATATATTCCAACACTCCCCCTCACGCTTAGTCTGGTCTTTTGCCTAGTACTGAGCGTGGACAAATTCATTGGGAAGACAAATAGGGACCTGAAAAGATTTGAACTCAGGACCCCCTGCTCTGATACCATGAAAGATTTAGTGGGACCACTTGTCAACTGCTCTGAAAGCTTAAGCTGTTAGAAAAAGGCATGGTTTAATATTTATATATTCCAACAGTTCTCTCATCTTTTCTGCCACTGGTTCTACTCCAACTTTCTGTCAAATATCTTCATTTCTTATCTTATCCATCTTTGTATGCCCACACATCCACCTTATATAAGCTGAAGGTTTAGAATCATGCTGGGGTCAGGCACACCAAATCAGAATAAAGGCATCTTGAGTCAAGCTTATATATAAGCTGAAGTTTCTCGATGACAGCTTATCAGATCAAGAGATATTAGTCCCAAAATGGCTATTGCCAATTTCTCTCACAACACTGTTGTATTGACCCACTTACTTGACTCTATCAAAGATAGGAAGCATGCGTACCTTGATTCAAGTGAAGAGAGGACATACTTCCACGTTTCATCAGAAATTTCTTCAAAGCCTTTGACTGACATAGTTCTGTAGCCCTTTTCCAGATAGAATCCAACCTTTCCCTGTAGTTTACCCGTGCATCCAATATACTCAAATCGCCGCAATCACATGAACAACGGATGAAATGCTTCTTGCTCTCTTCTGTAGAGGGTCTGCTGCAACAGTCACTATCTATATCTGCAGAATTATTAGTCTCAGATGAATTAACTACGTTGACTTTATTAAAAAATTGCTCCAGCTTATATCAATATCGTAAACTGTTTCAAAGCTGTGACTGAACTAAGCCACTCACCCTTCTCCATGTCCCGAGGACAACATTTTGAATCACGTTCATCCAAAGAGGAAGAATCTGCAGAACTTAGTTGTAGCAGCGCCACTGTGAGCCAGGTTGTTTGATTCTTTGACATCCTCAATTGCTTCTCAGTTTCGGAAAGTAACTTCAAAGCATGACTCAACTTATGCAAGTCAGTTTCAGCTAGAAGAAGAAACTACTTCCAGTCAGACGACAGCGTTACAAGATGATCAGCAAGCACTCAAATGTTAAAGTATAAGACACAAGGACAAATCAGAAGGTGTGCTGGAGAGGTCCTCTGACATGAACAAAGTGATAGCAATTTTGCCAGACACTAATTAAGCAAGCATCACGTCAGTCCACCAACCCACACTATGTTATCTGAAAAATATGGATTGGTGGTCCATCAAGATGCACTATGGTTACACTGCTGCATTCTGCAAGCTCATCTGATATGCAAGAGCGACCAGACTGACTCGTAGAATGTGGCAGGGTAATAATAGGTAAAGTAAACAATAAGATAGCACGAAACATCATTAGGAAATATCCACATAAAATGATGAGCCAAAAGGAAACGGAGCAGGGGTTGATTCCTCAATTGCGCGAAATGACATAAAACTAAGGATGTGATAAATAAACGTGAAACCTGCTGCTGACACATGTTTAATTCAACCAAGGAAAGATTGAGTTGGCGAAGGCTCTCAAATGAAGCTAATTACCTTCAAAAAATCTAACATGCCCATAAAGCGGATCATACCGATGAAAAAAGCAAGTGGACCATGCTAAATGTTTATGAACACCTCCTAATCGCTGAAGGCAAAAATTCTCCACCCAACCCCCAATAAAAAGAGAGAGAAAAAAGAAAACCCTTTCCAATCACCAGTCCATCACAGATGTAACCACATGCAACACCTTATATATGATTTGTCGATTTCATGTTTTTTATTTAAGTTCATCTTTGCATAAAGATTATAGCTTCTAATTGCCCCAAGGTCTCAGGACCTTGGAAACATCATCGAATTCTGAGGGACAACAACTACAGAATTTCATCACACTAAATGCAGTAATGCTATAAAATGACAGCATGTGCTTGCCGGCTCCTTCCTGTTTCACTTGGTACAGAAAATGATACTCGGCATCAATCATGGAAGACCGAACATCACACTCTACAAAGAAAGAGAAGCAACACAAATGGCAGTAGTCAAATTCATAAATTCAGTCCTCGTATCGTCCTTAGTTAGTGGAGCACCATATCCACAATATTCATTTGGCAATCATAATGGTGAAATATGACTTCACGTCTGATGACCTCATGGATGGATGTTGGAGGAATTTGATGACATGTTAATATGCATACATGATGAATGCCTCTGGCCTTTATTAGCTCAAGTAGCAGGCTACAAAACTTACAGGTGTGAATTTTCGAAAACTTCCTGCGGGCTTCTGAATTTAGTTCCTGAGTCTGGCTCGAGAGGATATCCATGATAAGATTTGCCAACTGTGATATCAGTTGCATTGGGTCAATTCTTGATCTCATCAGCTCTCGTGCTCTTATGACTGTATTTGAAGTGTCGGAAGATAAAGCAAGATCAAGCAATTCAAGCAATTCATCATCAGATACAGTTCCCATCTGCACAAGAGAAGATGGTCAATTATGATTCATTTAATATAGCCTGAGCTGAAAGCATGAAAAGGAGAAAAGAGCGGGGCCCTCACGAGCTCATAGGCCAAGGACATTGTAATTCTTTTCCCAAGTAAACTGAGCTGATCGAGCATCATTTCTGCATCCCGAAGAGAACCATTTGATTTTGCAGCAATAAATTCTATGGCAACTTGATCAAAGACCAGACCTTCTTCTACGCAAATTTCACCCAATCTGTTGGCTATATCTGCATCCTTTATCTTTGGAAAGTGATATCTTTGAGAACGCGACAAGGCACTTCTTGGGAGCTTGTCAAGCTCAGAAGTGATCATAATAAAGACAACGTGCCGGGGAAGTTTCTCTAGGCTAGTTAGAATCATCGCCCACGTCTCTGCACGCAACAATTGGCATTCATCGACAATGAAAACCTTGAAGCGTGAAGATACTGGGGGAATGGCTGCATTTTTCAACAGGGATCGAACTCTATCTGTGCGGTTTATTCTCGATGAATCCACCTCCTTAACATCTCTGCTCCGTCCAGAAAAGAGCACTGTGCATTCTCTGCAGAATCCACATGGTCCATGCTCCTTCAACATGAGGCAATTCAGTGCAGCAGCAAGTATTCTTGAAGCAGAAGTCTTGCCGGTGCCATGGGGCCCATGGAAGAGATATACGGAGGGTATCTTTCCAGTAGATATAGAACCATGCAGAGACTTTGCTACTACATCTTGACCCACCAATTCATTGAAAGATTTAGGCTTTAATCTTTGACCAAGTTCCTTTTGTGTATCTGAATACGGAGTACTTTCATTATCTCTCCAAATATCTCTCCATCCATATCGATTTGCCTCATTCACATCCTCAACTAACAAAGGCCTGTCTTCAACTTCGGATAAAGCAACTGACCTCTTGAATTTTGGGGTCCCTGACCAGCAACAACTAATGCTGCATCCGTCCTGAGAGTGATCATCTGCATCAACTTCATTAGCAAACAATGACTGGCTACGACTTGAACCTTCTAGATAAGCATCAATTCCTGTATTTCTTGGAGTACTTGCGTGACTTTCGATGTCACCAACGACACCACACGATCTTCTCTGGATCCTGTACTGAGATTTCCGTTCTGAAGCAGTATGTTTGATCTTTTCCACTTGAGATGATCCCATTGACATCTCACTACAAGAACCGACATCCTCCATATGATTGCCAGGAGTTAGACAGGCTAAGTCCAACCCTTTGTCTGTAGCATCATGCCCATACACTTCAGTTGTTGGCCCAAGAAGCTCTTCCTGCTTTCCTCTGCATTTATCCAGCTCTCCTGCTAGTGCATTCCAAGTTGGATCACATGCATTGCCAACCATGCAGCGATTCTCACAATTAACTAACTTAGACTTCCTCAATGTTGGATTAGCATCGTATTCATCCAAACATTTAGTTTTATAACCCTTTTCCACCACACCCTTATCTACAGAGGAGCCTTCTTGGGGACTGTTCATAAACCGGAGAGATATCCCATTATTTGAATTCATTTCCCAATTAGCATTCTCGATCAAAGCAGAGAACTTGCTCATGGAATTCGTCGACGGATCCCTCAGAGACCTCACTCTCCTAAGTGCTACGAGAGCTCTGGAAATAGGAATATCAACTGAATGCCGCCTACCATCCATGATTTTCTTTAAAGACCCGCCACCATATAAGAAGTAGACTTCTCACTATGATTTACATCTCAAGCGATGAGAAAAGCAGAGAGACCCTGAAAGGAAAGAAAATTAATAACCATCAAAGTTATCAAAAGAATACCCTACCGGACTAATCTATTCTTGAGAAGGCAAAAGGTCTTTCTACTTTTTAGGGTTCGAACACACACAGACAGCACATCAAGATTAGGAAAAACAAAATTACACCATTCACACTCTCCAAATGCATGTCACCAGCTCTAACTTTCTAGCTTCTAGGAAAGTAAGGAGGTGAGCAAATCAAAAACGGAGTTTTATAATTTTCCTTTTGGAGAAAAAAAAAACAAACAATAAGCAAAAACTGAAACGCTTTTAGATTTCTGGAAAATGAGTGTAGTACCTGAACGTGAATGACAACAGACAAACCCGTTTTCTTTTCTTTTTTTGGTCGAGACAGATTCACGCTTTAGAAAATGTATGTCACTACAACAGAAATAGAGGAAAAGGGACAGCTGAGAAGGGGGGAAACAGGGGAAGGCAAAATGAGAGAGTGTGCATGCACCTCCGGCCATAGTGCACAAACACGGCTCGGAACAGCGTCAGCTTCGACTTCGCTCGATCAAAGCAGAGGAGAGTGTACGCCCTAAGCGCACAAGCTCAAACACTCAGCCACTCACAGTCTCACACTACCACATTTCTCCGAAACAGGGCATGTCAGAGTTCACAAGGGGAGAGAGAGCGAGCGAGCGAGCTCGTGTCC
The DNA here is from genome assembly GCA_021437785.1 of Rhodomyrtus psidioides. Taxonomy (NCBI): domain Eukaryota; kingdom Viridiplantae; phylum Streptophyta; class Magnoliopsida; order Myrtales; family Myrtaceae; genus Rhodomyrtus; species Rhodomyrtus psidioides. Next base: position 2,086,539 of record JAILYB010000059.1, on the reverse strand, counting down.
TTGGAGACGAAGGAAGTAATGTAATGGAAAGAGAATCTCGAATTCAAAGAGATTAGAGAGAAAAGGGTACACAGCGTATATTCAAGTGAAAACAACGAACGCCAAACGACAAAGTTGAAAAGCTCGAACCTGAAGCCAGCCAGCAGGAATTAATAAAGAAATGCCAAGTGCCCATGACCACGAGGTGCAACTGTTGAAGGGAAGGGAATATCTCCCAGTTTCCTCTTCGGAGTTACCGACGGTTTGAACGGGAACGGGGAAGGTAACGTGAAAAGCGGAATACGAAGCCCTAACCCTAGAACACAGCGGCATTGGTGGCAGAGCTTCCTCGTCGAAGTTCGCATTGATTTGACATTGACGGCATTGGTTGAAGATGATGATGCGGCGAAGAAAATCGGTAAGTGGCAAAGAAGTAAATGCCATTAATGAGCCAGGGTGATTCGCAAAAAATTATTGCCATCACAATGCAGAAATAAAAGAGAGATTTGACAAAAAAAAGAAAGAAATTTGCAGAGTTTCTTTTGTTCTTGTGCAGAGTTTTTGCAGAGGAGAGTGTGTGAGGAAGAGAGGGGGAGTGTCTGGATCTCGTTCCGCGAGCCTATTGGGGTATTTTGGGGATTTCAAAATTTTGCGCTCGACGGTTTTAGTTAGTTGGGACAAGGTGGTGGGGACGAGAAAAGCTGTATCTCCAGTCGGTTTGGCGAAATCCTTTTACTCGCACGGCTAGAGCGTGAAAGACAAACAATCAAGATTCTTGAAAATATAATTTTAAAATGTGCAATTAAAAATTTAAAGGATAATTCTTTTATTAATATACACTTAGTTAATGTTTGAGAGCTTAGAAACACTTGATAACATGAGTACACATGGTAGAAGTTATTAATGAATGTTTAAGAGTGCTTATTAAGCAACAAATATTCGACCGAAAAGAAAGCAACAATTAAAAGAAATTTTTACTCTTGACAGTTGTTAGTTAGTCAATAGAGATGGTGCGTGGATTTTTTACAAGGTAACCAGATTGGTTCGATAATTTTTGGACTCCCAAGCGTATGCAACACAAAATTGAATTCGTAGAATACGTTAATGGACTTGAGGAAATAAAACGATGGCATGCATTTGCATTGTCCTCAACCGTTCAAATTTTGATGAAGAGAGTGATCTCACATAAAAAGAAGAAGAGAAAAATTAATACATTGAAAAATTGTGTATTAATTTTTTAACTCGTGCCCACTAGATACCGATTGAAAGCTGTTGTATACAATATCTTTTTAAGAAGAGTGTTTTTCGTGACACACTTAGCGAAGATAAATTTTCATTTTCAGCACGAGTATACTTCTCACACATAGAGTTATACATTTTCGTTTTCAATACCGGTATACTTCCTACACGTAGAGTTATATGTTAAAAATTGCAGCGTTTTCTTTATTGCTCGCTCAAGGGAAAAATTACCAAAAAGTCATAAATTTATTGCGATTGTGCCAAATTCAGTCCTAAACATTTTGCTTTTGCGTCAATTCAATCATTCCGGCCAACTTTTGTCAGTCGGTGCTAACATGCACGGCGACCAGCGCTGATATGAATAATTTTTTCTTTTTTCTCTTTCCTCTTGCAGGTTGCCAGCGATGGTGAGGTCGGCCTCGTCCAGGCCAAGCCTCGCCAACGTCGCTGGATGAGTTCGGCATAGAGAGAGGAAGTGTTTTAGAAGAAATCAAGATCAAGGCAAGGTCGAGGTAGAGAGAGGGAAGAATTTTCGTTTTCCTCTATGGCGAGGCTACTGCCTTGGTAGATCTGGGCAAGGCCGACGAGCTCGACCTTGCACAAATCTGGCGAGTTCACCGGTTTTTGGAGATCAGCCAGAGAAAGGAGGAAAAGGAAATTAAAAAACTCAAAAGTTATTAAAAAAATTGTCAATGTCAGCGCCGACGTCCACATCAATGCTGGTCGACATCCACGTCAGTACCGGCCAATGAAAATTGCTCAGAATGACTGAATTGTCACAAATGCAAAAATTTTATAATGAATTAGCAAAAAAAAACGTTTAGGATTGAATTGACACAATTATAATAGATTTATAACTTTTTTTATAATTATTTCCTTACTCGACAGACGCTCTCAAGATTCTCGCTAAACAATTATAATCTCTAAATATATGTCAACACTTAAGTAAATAATATAAAGTAAATGTAGACGAAATAGGCCACCCTAAGAACAAAAAGAGGGAACAAACGAGCATCGACTGAAGCCCAACATCTAAGGCGCGTGGATTTGCTTCCGAGGACAAAGGGGAAAACCGAACGGGGATGCGAGGCGACTAAACCTGAAACGGGACTCCGCTTTCGGGTAAAAAGGACAGAGACATGTCCTCCAAATTCATGCTTCGGATCCCCTCGGCTTAATCTCTTGTCGAGACCACTTGTCGTTCGCTAAAGTCCCGTCTCCATTTTACCAAAATCGGAACCCCAGCCAAAAATTGAAAGCGTAACATTTGACTTTAGGATTAGGATGACCATATTGGATAAATCTATTGTCAAAACGATGCGTTGCGTTTCATTTTCTCCTCACAACCATGCTTTTGATTTTTCTATTTTTGGATGGAAGTACATTTCCTTTACTTCTTTAAGTAGCTCCAAAATTATTTTCGAAGCAAAAAAAAAAATTATTCCATAAATAAAAAAATAAAATTGTGTAATGAAACGGATCTCTGCTGCAGAAATCGCGTTGCCAAATGAATTTTCATTCCAGAAGCATTGTCATGTGCCTTCTAAATATTCGATTAACGAAATGTGATCAGTTGACGTTGTTTCGCAAACAGAATAGTACTTGTTCTTATAAAATAACAATCAAGAAAGGGAGGGAGGGAGATCATTAGCTCTCGCCGCATAATTCAGTGGATGAATCTCAATAATATACGATGGATCCATTTAATTTTGAATGAACGAAGGAAAAAAAAGAAAAAAAAAAGTAAAGAAGTAAAAGTGGGTTGGAGTTGGACCACACAGCGACACAGGTTGTACGGTAGCGACTCGGTGAGTTGACCATTCAAAGAGCGAAACAATAGGATAGGATGGATAGGCCTGCAAAAGAGTCCGTGACGCGCCGACTCCCCTAGAGGGGGCTACGCGCCGCGGCCAATGAATGCGGTGTTCGCCTACGCGCGGGAATCCCGGGGTCTTCCCTCTGGCGGACGGACGAGACTCACGTGGTTTCCACCCTACGTCTTCCCGTTGCGGCCCAGGCAGCGCTCGTGATGCCGAGGCCAGCTGGACTGTTTTGCCTCGTCCCCAAAAAGTAAATGCGGCTAATATATAATTGACCGGTGCACTGTTCTCGCGTAATAATTTCCCATGTCCCTACCTCGGACAACAGTTGTGCGAAATTATTAAGTGCCTTCGGATTAGCAAAATCAATGCACAAAGGAGCGGTGATCGGTTCCGATTCCGGTTATGGTTGGGGTTGGTTCCCTCGGAAGCCGACCTATGAAGCGTCGACACCTGTTGGGAGTGCGCATGTCCACACTCCCACGTGTCGATGGCGCGTTGGTCCCTTAAAAAATAAAAATAAATAAAAGTTTCATTTCAAACCCTAAAAGCGATTCAGAACTCATACACGCGAGTCGGTCTAGGGCGGCACTTGAGAGGGCCCGACTGTAATTGCGGACCTTTTCACTAAAAATTCAATTTTAACTACATATCAACTTAGCCAAAAAATCAAGAGATATAAGAGTCTCATTGTCCATTTACTGGCATTTTAAAAAAGTCATCCCACTTATTATTCTCGTTAAGCAACCAATGTGGGACTTTTTCTTCGAGAGGTATGTCTTTAGCTTTTTAAAAATACTTTATGTTTGTCTCTCTCTCCCTCGCTATCAATGTGGGATCAATTATAAGCTTATGATTCAAAGTGTAAATGATGACAAAGTTAATAAATTATTGCTTTCATCGATTTCCAGTATATGACACTTGTTTTGGCTTTATTTATTTTTTTATATCTAAAAATATATATTTAATATAACATATAAACCCGACGTGTCGGATTTTTTTTATTTTTGAGAAATGGTGTGTCGACGTATCATATCGTGTCGTGTCCGCGTGTAAGTGTCGGTGTCGGTGCTACTTAGAAGGCGACCCTATTGATCCTGAAATCACCTCGCAACTAAAACGCCCAAACCCAAAGTCAACCCAAGAATCGGCTGACGCTCTTTTTTTTTCTTTTTCTTTTTCTTTTGGTGTCATTTTGTTGCGCATACAACATGGAATACATGGACGTGCCAAACATGAATTGCAATTATTTCTACTCGAAGATAATATATCAAACATATATGATTCCAACAAATATTTTCTGTTTAAAGATCAAAAGAACCGAGAGAGAGAGAGAGTAAAATAACTTATTTAGGAGTAGGAGTAAAATGAGTTCAAAACCGTTCGGGTTTCAGGTTACCGGGTAGAATCTGGAACCAAACTGATCGAGGCCGGTTTCCAATTTTTTGAACGGATCGATTCTCCTCGCGAGCTGGCAGAATAAGAACGGTCGCTCGTCCGAGTCGTCCCTAGCGTGAAAGTACGTCTCGGTTCTCTATTGTGATGTCTCCAAACACAGAGCCAACCGGTTCGAAGCCTTGCGCTGTTTTAGAAGGGAAGTGGGGTCCATTTCCATTGGGCCCTCTTTCGGCTTGTCCTAATGGGCTTTTGCGCCACCAGCAGTGGGCGTTGTAATTTTGGTTAGACCATCATCAAACGTTATTGGGTCGAAATGGGCTTTGACTTATCACTCAAACATGAAAAAAAAAGGTTGGCACTCTCGGTCTCTTCTACCTTAAGCTTGGTTCTTTGGGTCGGGCTTAAAACGAACGGAAAAATTAGGTTGTATATTGACTGTTACCCTCACCGTTTCACCATCGAAATGCTTTTGAACTCTCGTCGCCTTACTCGTACATATGGACGGAAACGGATCGCGCGCATCTTATACGGATTAGTCGGATCAAAAGATTGGGAATACCCCGTGTTAATCTGACGGGATATGCGAAAACTTGGTTACCTGCTCCGATCTCGCTGGCAATTGCGTTGAAGCGTTGCGAAACTCGAGCTTGACTCGATTGAGTACACGAGCCATGCTCGAATCGGGACGAATTGAACCGAACCCTTAAAACGAATTCACGAGATAAGTCGGAGTGGCTTATCAATGTAGTGTCAATTCGGTACTAATATTTTTTTTTCCCCTTATTGTACAGTCGGACATCCGGTGCTTAGGACAGCAACCAATCGGATAAGATTTTCGCAAGCAAGCGGAGTTTGTCGTGTTCTAATTAATAGATGGTGAGTTGGATTGGGAATGAGTTGGCATGTCGGACCGAGTTGGGCTCTCCGGTTCCTCAAAGGCCGGTTTGGTACAAATTGGCCCTTCAACTTGACAAATGTGGCCTTTGGTCAGCGGGCTTATCCCCCTCCCACGTCAGCTCCAAAAATCGCGCATCGCGCCCTTCGTGTCCTGAAGAGAAATATACCCGGTAAGGCAGGGGCAAAGTTGGAATTGAAAATTGATGTCTGGACGTGTTCGCTCGCCACCCGCCCTTGTCCCCACTACCGCTAGGGCTTCCTGGCTAGCGGTGGTGCCCTTTTTCTGATTATTATTTTCGTTACCGATTTCGCCCTGGGGGCAAAAAATATAATATGGGAATCCGTCAATCACGAGGAAAGTTCTGGTCAAATTCAGGAATCGACGGCGAAATCAAAGTCAAACCTTAAGTCGAGCTCGGTGGCCGTGGCTGATGTCTTTCTATCAGGAAGGTTGGAGAAGCACCCACGAGAAAATCAAGTCATAAAGCTAACGGTTAATACCACTAAAAATCTTAAATTGATACATTTTTGATAATTTTACCCCAAATTATTTTTTTGACCATGAAAAACCCCAAACTGATATATCTGCGACAAATTTACCCCAAACTGGTACAACTGTGACAAATTTACCGTTCATTAATTTTTCTTAAATTTTATCGTCGAATTGTTGAATTGAATGACACGTGGCAATTGTCGGGTGTACATGTTATCCTATATTTGCTACTGGTGTGTCAATTTAATTTTTTTGTGGTATCAGCTCAATTTAACGGAAACTAACAGAGGTTAAATTTGTCATATGTGTATCAATTTGATTTTTCATGGTAAAAAGATTAAGTTTGTGGTAAATTTGTCACGGTTGTATCAGTTTAGGGTTTTTTGTGGTTAAAAAAATATTTTTGGGTAAATTTGTCACAAGTGTACCAGTTTGGGATTTTTGGTAGTCAAAAAAATAATTTGAGGTAAATTTGTCACATGTGTATCAGTTTGAGGTTTTTCGCGGTATTAACCCTATAACTAACATACATGCGAGCGAAATAAGCTGAGATAGAACCCGACTCTGATATCATTTTATAAAATTTAATGTTAAAGCACAAATTAAGAAATTGAAGAAAATTATATGTATATAAAAATCATATAAACTTTAGAGAGCAAGTCGAGATATCTCAACAATTTTTTTGAGTGCTAGCCACTTTTGCTATACTTACTTGTCTCTTATCGTTTTTATTTCGAACGAACTTTAAAGGTAAAATAACTAATTCATAATTAAAAAAAAAATCTTTGTTACAGAACGGTCCTAAGCAAGACCTTAAAAAGGCTTCAAAAAGTAAAATTTAAGGGTATTCCTTGGTAGGAATGGAAAAAAAAAACATTTTTTCTTAATTTAGGAAGATGTCGGTGGGAAGATGATGGCAAAGTACGTTCCTTATGCTCACTCACATGGCTTCATTTTAGTTTCGCCCCTAGCACGCCGGTACGGATGGAAAAAGACAGTTGGGCCCACCCTCTTTGGAAGAGACGTTTCGTTCTGCATCCACAAAACTAGGAGGGGTTTTCTTGAAAAGGCAATGGTGGTACTCGACAATATTCTTTTCCACCGCAAAAAAAAAAAAAAACTAAACAAAACTAAACTAAAATAAAATCGTGAGTGGTTCTATATCGTAGGAATCGATTTCTCAATTTTTAGAATTTAAAATTTACAATACATATCTTGAAATTTGAAATCATCGGTTCCAAAGTCTATCCGAAAACCGATCAATTTCTTTTTCTTTTGTTTCGTTTCGTTTTTGGCTTGCTCTTTTTTGTTTCGTTTTTAGTAAAGCAGAAAGATAGTGAGCACAAAAATAAAAATCCTCATTTGTTAATAGTAATGATCCATAAAAATGAACACGTATAATAAAATAAAGGATTAATACAACAAAAAATCTCAAATTAATAAATTTGTGAAAAATTTGCTCATGTTTTTAATACAAAATATCTCGAACTGGTACACCGATAATAAATTTACCTCAAACTTTTCGATCACGAAAAATCACAAATTGATACATTGGTGATAAATTTAGTCCAAACTTATTATTTTTGATCACCAAAAAATCCAAACTAGTATAATATGACAAATTTATCATTAGTTAATTTTCGTTAAATTAGATTAATACCACAAAAAATCCTAAAATGATATACTTATGACAAATAGAGGATAAAACTCCCGAATGTATACATTCGACACTTACCACGTGTCTTCCAACTCAGCAATAAATTTAATGAAAATTAACAGAGAGTAAATTTGTTACAAGTATACCGGCTTGGGGTAAATTTGCAAAGGTATATCAGTTTAGAATCTTTTTATGGTTAAAAATAATTTGGAGTGATTTATCACTTGTGTACCAATTTGGTGTTTTTCCCAAAAATGACAATCAATGTAATGGTTGGAAGGAAGTCAATAAAGATGCAGAAGGAGATAATCAAAATCAAAAGATATTAACCAACAAATAAACAATAAGAAGTTTTATATAAGAAGGTTTCCTGCTTTCGAATCGGGGTTATTCGATCCCTTGTATATGGTTTGGTTCTTAGCAAGGAACCGAGAGCCAAACCGCACAATGTTGCCTCTACTTTGCTTTTGTTTTTACCGGATTAATAACTGTGGGAATCTGGAACCGGACCTATTCATATAGCCGGTTCTGTTCAGTTTCGATTCTTCCCTAGACCTATTCTCGCTCCTAATACTCATGCCGTTTGGATAAAGTAAAACAAAGTACGATGAGAAATTCTCACGCCACTTGATAACTCTATAAAAACATAGAGTTATTTTACCTATTTTGAGCAACAAATAATGTGTTATCTGTGATAAAATATTTTGATTTCCTTCTATTTATTCAGATTTTTCTTGTTTATGCAGGACAATGATATATGGATAAGATAAAAGAAAAAGAAGAGAATCAAGATGTCACAAACAGAATTTTTAGAATATCTCAATGCTATCCTTAGAGATTCAATTATTTTTAGAATATATTGATATTATCTTTAGAATTTTATTTTTTTTACGAATCTGGAATGTTATTCTAGAGGGAGCATTAATTTTAGAGAGACGTCGACCTTTTATCTTTTCACTTTACTTTTTCTTCTATCGTCGTTCTGTGAGTTTTTGAAGTATTTTGAAGAGAAGACAAGGTCGTGATAGAATTCTTGTTCTTTGATTCAATATGTTTGATTTAATTTATATTATTGCCGCTTCTTCTTCTGTGAGCTTTTGAAGTATTTTGAAGAGAAGACAAGGTGGTGACAGAATTCTTGTTCTTTGATTCAAGATGTTTAATTTAATTTATATTATTGCTGCTTCTTCTTCTATTATGTTCTAATTTTCTTTCATTAGGACTACGATGTAGCATGATCATGATGATATGAATTTCATGATGTTTATGTTTTGTGAGTGATTTCATTCATGTGAGTTATATATTATTATGCTTTATGCTTTTAAGTGACTGACCACCACTTGAATGATCCGATGTGTATGTTTGAGACTGAGAAGTGATAATATACAATTGCTCCTTATAATATATAACCATGAATTGTTATTTGTGTAGCTTTAAGTGATAAGATGATCCAAAAGACTCATTGTAAACCGGGAATATTAACAGATTTTAATGCACTTATGTTTATTTAAATTCACATGGAGATATAGTGGATTGATAAACTAAGTAGGTTTATTATGCCTAGAGATAGGATAGTAAATAGCAGAGGAAATTTCGCTATCGCATGTTTGATGTCGTTCTTGTATTCGTAAAGATATGAAATTCATGTTTAGTGGTTATGGTGAAATCGGGTGCTCTAACGTATTTATCTTATTGAATTAATTACATCTAGTTCCGAACTTTTATCTTTAAGATTGTCAATTTTATTTTATTCTCAATTCTATTTTTATTTGTTAGATAAATTTTAGAATTAGTCCATTTTTAGTATTTATTTAGTTTATTAATCATCAGTCTTTGTGGGACAATATCTTTTCTTATCATTATATTACTCGTTCGACACGTACACCTGCGTTGAGAATTTTGCGAACATCACTTTCTCCCATTTTACGCCAGGCACTAACCCAAGCCGTTAAAATTACCCCCTCATCGGTAAACAAACAAGAGGAATTATTGCCAAAGACAAGTAATGATCTGGCGAGACTCGAAGCTCAGCAACGAAATTCGATGTGCAAATTGGAGGTGCCAAAAGCGAGGGATTCAAACTAGCATTATACTAGTAAAAAAAAGGAGCATTATACGGATACGAAGCCGATGAGATGGTATGTGGTACTTCCCTTGAAGTCATCCAAGTACTTTGCTGAAGAACGTATACGGATGTTTCGAGTGCATAAGACTCGAGGCGCTCTTAGTTTTTCTCGAGGCACTTCATGGTCTACTCTTTTTTTTTTTAAAGGAAGCAACGAGCATCTCCTTAAGGGCGCGAATTATAACCATTTTATTTCTCTATTTATGTTCCAAACTCAACAGATTTGGAGCAGAAATCCATTGGATAATACAATTTCATTTTTCTATTTCTCGAACAAAAATTTATTCCAGAAATAGATTTGAAACATAAATGAAAAAGTTAAACAGCTTCTTAGAATAGATATGAGAAACTCGACCAAAAAAAAGGAGACTAGATATGAGAGACAAGAATTATTTTCCTCGTTCACTCCCCCTCTCTCGTGTTCCAGTCGCTTGTTCGTCGTTTACAGGCCAACAGTCGCCGCTCTCAGGTCCGCAAGTCGTCAGTTCGCCGATCATGGGTCCATGGTCTGCCGATCGTGGATCCATTGTCCGTCGATCGTCGATCCACTGTCCGTCGGTCGCCATCTCTCCCGCATTCCGATCACTGATCCGTCGGCCTTCAGTCTACCTGCCGTAGTCTACCGGGCCCTAGTCGCAGGTCGTTGGCAGCCTTAGAAATTTTATATTGTTATCAAATGAATTTTTATTTCAAAAAATAAAAATTTCGTGTCATTATTAAATGCATTTATTTGAGAAGGAACTCGTTCAGAAATTAAAAATTGGTTTCGTAAATAAAATAGTTATAAACTGTGCCAAAATGTACTAAGGACACGCAAGCAAGGACGTAATGCCATTACCGGACAAAACGAGAAAAGAAAAAAAATCTTCCGACACCTCGTCCGCGAACTAATTGATTGGTTGGATTATCTCCGGGGATTTTTTTTTTTTTTAACGGTGGGTTAGCCAATGAAAGCCCGCAGTGAGAAAGCCCACCGTCTTTCTCCTCGGCTGCTGCTACAGTCCACACCGTCGTTTCGCTGTCGCCTCCCCCGAAGGATTCTTCCTTTCCTCTTCGTTTTGTCTATAAATTCATGGACGCCCCCTGGTCTTCGGACCTCCCTTACGTCTCACGCAATCTCTCTCCAGCGCTCGACCAACAACAACGCGACTCCGTTTCTCCTCTCTCTCTCTCTCTCTCTGCGCGCACATGGAGGACTTCTCCGCTAAAGCAGCACCCGCCGCCGCCGCCGCCGCCGCATCGCCGCCCGCGAACTTCTACGGCGAAGTGTACGGACACCGTTCGCTGACGGAAGGGGTGAACCCCTTTGGCCGAGAACTCCCCGAGCCCGACGTTTGGATCCTTACGTCCGGCGGCCTTCGCATCCCCGCCCACTCTGGCATTCTGGTAATTTGAGGAAACAGAGAGGAAGTCTCTGTTTCTTACTTGGTATTTCACAACATATAGGAAAATCTGAAAACCAATCTGTCTTCTTCAATCTTTGTTTGTTCGAGTTACTCCTGACCCTGATGAAGGAGAAATTCAGTTGATTCTTCCTCATGGTTTTTCGAAAATACGGGTGCTTATCGATCTTTCGTATGTTCTTGTTTTGGTGGATTTGAAATTGAAGGCATCCGTGTCGCCGGTACTGGAGAACATCATAGACCAGCCTCGGAAGCACCGGAGCTCTGAGCGGGTCATACCGATCCTCGGCGTCCCCTGCGACGCTGTCTCGGCTTTCGTCGGATTCCTCTATTCCTCAAGGTTTGGTTCTTGAATCTTTCATTCGCTTGCCCTTGTCCATGATCACATGAAATTTATTGTGGAAATATTTTTCCCTTTTGGGAATAGACGGATTATCCAAATTAATTATTGTCCTATGATCACGCCTAAAGTGTCGCTGCCACTTAGAAGAGTAATCTCCACAAGCTTCGCTAAAATAACTGCCGTACCATTTTCACACGTTCACCACCGGGAGTACATTGTCGGAGAAAGGGTCAGGTAGAGTTAAAATGCATTGACAGTGTTCATCCATTGACGAGGATGCCCCCCTGGCGGTGCAGGTGCACGGAGGACCAGATGGAGAAGTACGGGATCCATCTTCTGGCGCTGTCGCACGTGTACCTGGTCCCGCAGCTGAAGCAGCGGTGCACCAGGGCGCTGATCCGGCGGCTGACGACCGAGAACGTGGTGGACGTGCTCCAGCTGGCGAGGCTGTGCGACGCGCCCGACCTCTACCTCAGGTGCCTGAAGCTGGTCCACGCCCATTTCAAGTCTGTGGAGGCGACGGAGGGCTGGAGGTTCCTGCAGAACCACGACCCATGGCTCGAGCTCGAGATCTTGCAGTTCATGGATGAGGCCGAATCGGTACGTGCTTACACAAGTTCATGTCATATGTGCAAGGTTGAATTTGACGGGGTGGTTGAACGCTCGGTCGAGATTCATGTATTGGGATCAATGGTTTAGCGTTGCTTCGAAAAAGATTACCAATAAGAAATTGCAGTTTGACAAACATTTTTTTGTTTCGGAGAACTTAGAGAAGAAGCAATACTAGGAAAGAGTTTTGATTGCGCACGTTTCAAAGAGCGAGTTGCTGGAAAAATTGCAGCATGTCGCATCCTAGAAGATATTCCAAGTCTTGACCTGGTTATTATATTCGTTTCCTTCCTTATTTTTGTTCTCCTAGGCAGAAGCAAGCGATTCATAGGTTATTATTTTCCACGGGCTTTTCTTGTCAATCGAAGTTCCCTTGCTTCTCGGGTTATATATGCAGAATAACCAAGAGCAAAAAATGTGATCTTGATTTTTACCATAGCTTGCGGAAATTAGTGAACAGCACAATTCAATTCTCAAGCGAAAATGTTTTGACTGTTTCTCAAACTTGTATGAATTGACTGCAAAAACAGAGGAAGAAGAAGAGGAGGAGGAACAAGGAGGACCAGAGCCTGTATCTGGAGCTGAGTGAGGCCATGGAGTGCTTAGAGCATATATGCACGGAGGGCTGCACCAGCGTTGGGCCATGCGACGCCGAGCCCGTGAGGAACAAGGAGCCGTGCGGCAAGTTTGCCATCTGCTGCGGCATCCAGCTCTCAATCAAGCATTTCGCGACTTGCGAGAGGCGGGTCCGTGGAGGTTGCTCGAGATGCAAGCGGATGTGGCAGCTTCTCAGATTGCACTCTTCGATCTGTGACCAGCCCGATTCTTGCCGGGTTCCCCTGTGCAGGTAATTGAACAGGGCTGACTGTTTCGTGTTTACCTGCCAAATATGACTTTTCGTATTCCTGTCGTTGCCAAACATCAAATTTCTGTTGAACATGCTGATTAAATTGATGGTTTGCAAACTCTGAGTAGCTTTCCAGTGAAGTGGATCCCCTACCTTACTGGGTTTTAAGGCAAGGGATCTGGGCCGTCCATTGCAAGAATGGACGCAGCTTTCCAAACTGGCAAATCAGTTGGAGCTCGAGTAAAATGACTGCCACGGGAGTGCTACCTTATCTTTGTTCCAAGTAGACTAGATTGATATTCTTTGGATCTTTCCAACGTTGGTTTCTAAGTGGCTGGCTGCTGTAAGACATCACCAGTGATGTGACACGACACGACGGCCGGACCCATCAGTCAATTGTCATTAGCATTTCACTACGTTGCAAGAAACGGGAACTCTTTTAGTGGGATTGTATTGTATCATTGTAGGGTCAGATTGGAACTGTTTCTTGGATTCATCATGTTGTTCTCGGAACTTTGGAACCGCGGGGACATTATCAACTGCGACGGCTACGTAATGAGTCATGAGGATCACTAATTCATATCCGCTGTCTTGGTGATTTTCAAACAGGCAATTCAAATTGCGAATGCATCAGGAGAAGAGGAAAGCCGACGCCCGTTGGAAGCTGCTGGCGAAGAAAGTCATCTCCGCGAAGGTCCTATCCTCCTTGTCTCAGCCCAAGAGGAAGAGAGCAGAGGAACCGCGAGAGGAAGTACGGGATTGCGACATTAGAAGCATGAGAATGTCGCCAATCGCCAGCCATTAGCATCTCCTGAGTCTCCGGCGCGTGAAAATGGCAAACCTGGTCATGAGCCAGCACCTTTTTTGCAGCTTACTACCAGACCAAGTCCATAAATGTGCTCTCGACTAGGCTGGAACTGTTGCTTGTAATATAATCATAGATATTCAAGTTGATGCAGACGCAAGTTTATCTATAGGGTTCTCCATTTTACCCGACCGTATAGTCTTTTGATGTTCATAGCTTCAGAGGGGCAAATGCGGAATCAGCGAAGAAAATTGCCCGAAATGTAGTATTTTGAAAATTATCCCATGAATGCTGCTACTTGTGGTGATTTTGTAACAAACATGAACAAGTCCGCCTCTTACTTTCCTCACATTTGCTTGTAGTCTTGAAAGGTGTGCTTTGCACCTTAAAAAAACGTGTGGTTCTCTGCTCTCGCTCTGGAAGATTCTGAGACTGGTGGGACCACAAGAAAACAAGATGTTGGTGAAACGTCTCTCGTGAAATTGAACCAGTGAGGACATAATCAACTTGATGATGTGAAATTTCAAAGAAACTCCGAATGGGGTGATCTAACAGCTTACCTAATCGTTTGTGTTGAAATCAGAGACACAAAGCTCTGATATCACTCGCTCAAGAGAAGCTCTTAAAGAAGGAGATGAATAAACTACTTTATTTTCTAAAATCTGTCTTCACTCTCCTTACGAAAATGTTTACAAGACTCGCCTTTTATATAAGCTAGAAACATGACTCTTGACATACCCTAAATATTTGAAAAGACACGTCTACATACATCGCAATAATTATTAATTACACATCGAAATACTAAAAGACTCTCGAGACACACAACTAATGATGACTCTTGAAAAACAACAAAGCAATAAAGACACTTTAACTCGCGTGTCGAAAAGACATCCATCGAAAATCGAACAGTCTTTCAACAATAGCCAAAGCATGAAGAGACAATATTGAAGATTCTAGAGTAGGCGGTGATATCTTCAATAGTTTGATGCCCTGCATCATTGGAGAAATGACTATTGAATCCTGGGTGTGCTTGACTGAACTATTACAGTACCCAGAGTAATATCTTCAACTTCACGTTAATCGACATAAAAGATAGGCGGTGAGTCGAGCGATTTTTCTCATAGCTAAGATCGCAATTAGTGAGATGCGTCGCATAGGCAAGTTGCAAAATTCCGTGGTGTTTTCTGATAGTGTTGCATCGACATTGAATCTCATGACTTCTCTTCCGGGGCTTATAATATTTCTCCATGCTCTTGATAATGCTAAAGAACTTTTTCGTTTTCTGTTTCTGATGCACTGATGATCCTAAAGAGTTGAACTTTCATACATTCCCATAAGGTTACATGACTTATCATCTTTTGAATTGTGCTTGACAGATTTTAGAGGGCAACAAAAAAGTTATAACGGGGCATGGTGTGGTGACAAAGGAATCTTTCGAGTCCCTACAGTCCCCGCCTTCGGAGATATTTCCTAGAGCTTTTTCATGATTCAAAGAGCTCTTTCTACAGATCCACAGCTCAGAATCTACAATTTTTGTCGCGCGTAATCCTCGGCGGACTACTTTGTGCCGGGTCTTTAGTAGTCAAATTTATGGGGTTTAGGACCATTTTTCCTTTTTAGCTTCTGAGGGAGTTGTTCATTCAAGAACAATTGTTAGTGATCTTTCCGCTCGGCCATAGACTCATGTGGGTCCAAACAGACAATTGCAGGCCATCCCTATTCTTCTACCCACTTGCTCTGGCTTTCATTGCAGCCCCAGCATGAACTGCAAAAAGACCCTCTCTTTGTTGCAGTAGTGGGGGAGCTCTGAGAAGCATCCACGACAGAAAAGAGGAGACGATGAAACCGAAATGTTTGAACGGACCAACCCGAACACAGAAAAGACCCACATGTGTATTCAGTGCCCGTCTCAATGATGACCCATGAATCACTCACTCTCTGTGGTGGGTCCATGCTCAGGAGTTACTCACGCTTTTTTTCTTAAATGCAATGATGGAGTGGGCATCTTCGGGTGGTCTCTCAAGCTTGGTTCTTTGCTATAGGCTCCTAAAAATGTTCTTGGATCAGTATTTGATGGACCCTCATCTGCTGCGGATGGATCGAAGGGAAGTACCCGGCTTAGGGATCGTGCCGGGTTACCTACAGGGTTATCATGGGCTCGCTTAATAGGCCTGGGTACCTAACTTCTAATGGAAGTGGGGGTGTACTCGGCCTGCTTGTGGTTGTGGGCTATGAAGATTAAGGTAGTCTTATGAAGTTAGAAGCCAATGATCGGTACTTCAGTCGGGGTACTGCGGGTTTGAGGTGGGTTATCAGCTTAGGACGCGAATGATAACCATATTATCTTTAGAATCAATTTTTAGCAAGATAAATTTCTGTTCCAACAGGGGTGCTTTTCTCTTTCTAGTTTCTGACCCGATAAATACGTTCGATAACGACACAAAATTTCTGCTCCCGGAACAGAAATTCGTTTGATCACAGTATAAAATTTCTAGGGTTGCTGGCAATCGGCGAGCGGACGGTGGACGGGCAGCAAACAATGGGCACCGGCAGATCGACGATCGTCGACAAAGGCGCCAGGAAAGAGAAAGTGAGAGATGAGAAGAATTCTTATTTCTCGTTTCTATTCTAGAAGCTGAAAAGCTGAAAATGTTAACTTTTCATTTCTATTCCAGAAATTTAAAAAAAATTAAATTTTGTAACCATATCGAAATAGTTTTGAAACAGAAATAGAGAAACATAATGATAGTAATTGGAGACTTGAAGCTCAATAATTGAGGACAACCCCATTTGACATGCTATCAGGCATAGAACTTCAGATGCATGTCATTATCGCTCATAAACCATGTGGCAGTGGAGTCTTTCCGCTTCAGCTTTCGTGCTAACGACTCTCTAATTGATTGGCCAAATTGCGGTAGTCGTCAGTTGTGTATTGAGATTTTTTATCCATCAACGTAGATGAAGGTGCATTAATTATGCAGATGTGCTCGGACAGGGGAATTGAATCATTGAAGATCTTGCATCATTCGAATAGCAACAATTTTAGGAAAGACCAATTTATCTCGCTGCCTATGAGACCCTTATAACTTGTAAACATAAATTAGGGAGTCATAGGGGAGCAGACGTCATTATTTGTGCCTACGTGGACACAGCACATATGCCCACTTCACTAGTCAATCTTGAGCCATTGCTTAGAGTTCATCCTTGACAGGAACCGAAACTCCGCCGGGATTGCTCGCGGAGCTCTTGACGGGGTATGAGGCTTCCATGGCTATGCCGCATAGCCCTTCCTTAGCAGCGATGCCGCGCTCCATCCTTATGTAGCCCTGCTCGCCCCATTCTGGACCCCACGAGTTCTTCACGATCCAGTACTTGGTCCCCTCGAGAGTGCTCCCGTAGCCAACGATCGCGACTCCGTGATTTAGGTCCGTGCCACAATCTCCGGTGAATACGCCCTGATAGGTAACCGATAGGAACCGGTTCGAATGAGCATATCATTTGCTTTTGAAATGGAAGCAAGCATGTGAAGTCTCAGAGGAACTTGAAGCAACTCGACTCAATGGCGAATTACCAATTCCGGCACGCATTAGATCAACTAGCGAAAGTTCTTGAAGACTCTTCGACATATATTAAGGACACTTTCGAAAGCTGGATCAACTGTTATTACAATGTGAATGGTTACTTAATTATCTATTGTTGTCTCTAGTCAGTCAGGTTTTTGCCCAACGTGATCTGATCAGTTTCTTTACATTATAAACGTACTTATAGCCATACAAATTGCTTTTTTTCTCGAAACATTTTCTTACAGATTCATGTCGAGTAAATTTTACCTCCAAGTAGAATTGCAAGTTTGCACCGCCTGCATCTATGGCCACAGAAACAGGCTGATTCGCGACCGCCTTCAGCAACGCATCCTCGTCGTTAGCTGGCACATCTTCGTGCCCATCAATCGACACAACCGGATAATTCTCCTGCGATTTCAAAGGGAAATTTATAGATTACAATTTCATGTCAACATTCGATCGGCTACAGAGTCGAGCTAAAGATTGAGATTAATTAACCTTGGCGACATTACAGGTCCCATTGCTAGCTTGGTACGGGTAATTCGACTCGGTTGTGATGCCTCCCTTTTGCTGGATGAACTCGAATGCATAGTCCATGAGCCCGCCGTTGCACCCTTGGTTTTGTGCGGTGTCGCAATCCACCAGCTCTTGCTCGGAAAGAGAGACGAGCTGGTTCGTCCTCAAGTAATTGATTCCCTCGACCGCTGCCACGGTCGAGAATGCCCAGCAACTACCTGTTCCATCACAAACGACACCGCGAATTCAGATGCAAGCAATCGAAATTTAACGCAGTGATCGAGTTTGGTGAAGAATCTTAGGACGCGTAGCGACTTGTGACCTTGTTAAAATGAGAAATATGTGATATAGTCTTAGCAATTGCGCGGTGAATCGTATGCGTACCGCATTGGCCTTGGTCCTTGACGTCGGTGACCGCGCCTTTCTTCCTCCAGTCGACGGACGGGGGCACCGAAATCTCGTCCTCGTAGATGAAGCTCTTGGAGCCGCGTCGCGCCCCACGGAACATCCTGTGGTGGTCGACCTTCGACCCGGCATACAAGCTCCTGAACTCATGGTTGGTCATGTCGGCGAACTTGTTAAGCTTCAGCTTGTAGGGCTTGTCCAGCTGGTTCACCCGGTGGACGTGCATGACGTTATTCTTGAACACGTTGAACCGCTCGCGCTTGTCGTTGAGGCTCCGGGAAACCGTGTGGTGGCTCCGCCACCGCTCGTACATGCCCCACAGGCCGTCCTCCGAGGCCAGCTCCCTCTCGTGGAAGTCGAAGCTCTCGGCGATCCCGAGAATCGACACTACCGCCAAGGCAACTAGGAAGATCCTCTTCAACCCCATTTCGTTATTGGACACAGGTCGAACTCAAACGCAACGTTAATGGTGTGAACGATGTGGGGAATCTGGAGGAGTCTTGACTCTTGAGTGTGGTTTATATAGAGGAATGAAAAGGAAAACGATGGAGATGCGAGAAGAGAGCAAGGGACGATAACCAAAGAAGTCACGACTTCCTTACGGGCATCAACAATCACACATCGACATCCATTACTAAAATAGACGACGTTGATGCACACAAGCAAGCCCACGGTTCAGATCAGAGAAATCTGCTTAACTTTGCAGGCTCGCTCGCTCAACAGCCTGTGAACACACCAGAAGGGGGAGAACTAAAAATGGCGGATCTGACGCTGATGAACGTTGCAACCATCTTTGCATGCCGAACACGCGATCACGTTGAGCACGCCCGAGAAAAACACAGAAGACGGGGGACGATAAAGGAGAGCGGAAGTGGGACATCCAAGGCTTTCGTAACCGCCCTCTTTGTCTTTTAACCGAAACCACTTTGCTTTTTTCGGGTGTGAAGTGCAGTGCGTGTGTGTGTTTTTTTTGGAGGATTTTGTTATGCGCAGGTAATTCTATCTTCAGGATGCTAATCAATATACCAAGTGATATGTCATAGGCATGACAAAGATGGACGCTTTAAACAAGCGGATCTCATTCAATATTGGATTAGAATCCGGCACGTCAGTTCAAACATATATTTATACATCTCGGCTCGAGTGAGTTCGCATGATTTGAAGCTAATCTATGAGCATCTCACGCTGTGTGTCTCGGTGTTAGAGGATCGCCATTCTTGTTTTCCCCCCCGATGTGATTAATCGACTCTTCTCCAACGGATAAACTAGTCGCCACGGATCTAATTAGGGTATTAGTGATCATGCAAAGGCAGCCCGTACGGCTTAACAAAGCGAATGGCTTTCATGCGGGAGTAGTTGAAGATGATCGTGTTACGTGCGAGGATAAGGTGTGTGAGTTATTAGGACAACATGATTTTGCGTCCTAGACATGTCGTACGTAACATGATCATATTATTCAATGCTATTTTTTTTTTCTACTAATATGCAACGATCCATCCATGATGGTTGCGGAGATTCCTAATGCCGATTAAAGAAGAGAATCAAAGAGATTCTGGATCCAGTAATGGGGGGAGTCTTTACGATTGGACTAATCAGTCAAATCGAAACGTTTGCTTGTAGAATTGGCGTAGCGTAATGTGATGGGTAGGGTGCTCATCACTTCTACGCTTGAAGGGCTTTTAAACAAACCCAGAAATCATAGGGCCCCTCGAAGAGAGCACAATTCAATTCAATGCCGATGACTCGGGTCGTCATATGCCAAGAGGACCTCAACCATGGATGCGGTTCACGTTCGATCCGGCATGGTGAAAATGGCTACTCGTCATTTAATGTCGCCTCGTTTCCGCCTATTTGGATAGTGGGGAAACTATACAAAAAAAAGTCTTAAATTTTATTGCATTGGTGCCAATTTAACGTTTCAATTGGACAAATCTAGTCCTAGGCCTTTTGCATTTGTGATAATATAATCCATCCGATCAATTTCGGCTAGAAATCGCTGACATAGATATCAGCTATATTACGTGGTACGACCGGCATTGATGCGAACAAATTTACAAATTTTTTAAAAACTATTTTATTATTTTTCCTTTTCTTTTCTTTTTTTCATTGTGGTCGGCGAGCCACCGGAACAAACATCAACATCAACATCAACAACACCTTTATCCCAGAATAGTTGGAATCGGCGGTCGATGAACCCCTTCATAAAATAAAAGCAAGACCAATCGAGAGAAAAAAAGATAAATATGTACACATAAATAAATAAATATATATATACACACACACACACATATCTATACATACATACATACATACATACATACATACATACATACATGGAGAAATAACTAAAAAAGACAGTCAAGAATATGTGAATTCTGCCCCTCCACAATACTAATAGCTTTCCTCCATTCCGTTCTAAGACAAATTATACGCCAATCTATTTCTCACTCCATTAAATTTTGTTTACTACTTTTCCCAAGTAAGTTTCGGCGGATCTCTTCCTTTCTTCATGCTATGCTCTCGGTAGCAAACTTCTGTTCTTACCGAAGTATCAGGGGCCTTTGGAGAATATGCCAAAACCATCTCAATCTATGTTCTCTCATCTTTTCTATCACCGGTTCCACTACAACTTTTCGTCGAATATCTTTATTCCTTATCTTATTCATCCTTGTATGATCACACATCCACCTTAACATCCTCATTTCTACTACTCCAATTTTCCTTATTCCCATTTTACATTTGTCATTGGTACAAATGTAAAATTTTTATGATTAAATTAGTCAAATTGAAAGATTTACAATTGAATTGTCCAATGAGTTTATGACTATTTTTTTTTTTTTGTACTTTCCACTCTGAAATAACAAATGTGCACGTTCTTATGAATCTTATCGAAGTTTGCGAGAATCGAGAGAACGGCAGTACAATTGCAGAATTCACGAATATCTTTGGGGGGAAAATGACGAAGAAGAAAATAAAAAAAAGGCATGAGCTTCACTTTCGGTGTAAAGGTGGAGAGGGTGTGAGGCCAAATTCTATAATGACTAGAGCTTGGCACATGGAGGTGGATGGCGTGCCTTATCGGGTGTCGAAAACCAGAAACGACGCTTGCCCTTTAAGTCTGGCTTCCCAGGAGCTTTTGCTTGTGATCATCTTCATGGGCTCAGTCTTGAATAAAAGCTACGTGAAACTGAACTTCAATAATACTTCTCTGCAGCAGGTTTTAACAGGCTAAGCTATTCCAAGAGCTGAGAGGGAAAAAGATGAAGTTCCCTCTTCAGTGATTTCCTTAATCAAAGCTACAGTATTCAGTTCAAAGAGATTCCAGATAATATTGGGTTTCAATTTTTTGTTGTTTTCTGATTCCTTTTTCTTTGATGGCCAATTAGATTTAACTAGTTGGGAGGTCTCACCCATGGAAAGATCAGGACCAACATTTTATGCATGTATGTAGCAGTTCAGCAGGGGGAAGAAGCTGCGTCGATCACAATTTACAAGCGCGGAAGATGGCGTGTCGATTTTGCGCGAGATGACACTTCTTTGTCTGAAACTGTGAATGTTTCAAAGAATCTTGCTGCTATCAAATGGTTCTCTGTTGCCAAGAAGGATTAAGAACTAGGTTACCAGTTTCTACCTCTATTGCACCTACAAAAAGCAAATACATCAGTTAAAGAGCACCCGGAATTTGACCTGAAGGCGTCATTTTTCAGAACAATGGTAATCGGACTATAAGAGCATTGAGGCATCGGATTCTGTGGTCAAATCTGATAAATTCAAAGATCACCACAACTAGCTTCTCTATGCAAAGAGATTCCATTCCATCACACCAAAGTCAGCAGTACAATCAATCTGTCTTGAAAGGGACTCCCAAGAGAAAAAAGTACAGGTGGTTAAGACGTCATATGTTAAATGCCAGACCCCAATGAATCAAAGGTTAAATCCCAGTGATGCCCTCTCTGTTTTGTCTATCTGTTTCTATACCAATCTTTTCACCTCAACTTTAGTCCCACCCAACACCCATTAAAGAAAAATGAAGTGAAAAAAAGTTGTGAACGGCTTACCCAGAACGTATTCTGTCCAACCAGTCGACGCTCTTGCGCCCTTTTTCGACCTGCTGGTCGATACTCCTCCGGGGTTTCTCATAAAACTCCACGCTCCTCCGAGATCTCTCCACGTGGTCAATGGGTATTCTAAACTTATCTGGCCTCTCCACATTACTATACTTGTGGTTTGGGACTCTAAGCTTTTCGGGCTTGTCTGTACTCTTTCTCGGTTTCTCCCTCCGGTCGGTGCTCTTCCTCGAAGCATCAAGATATTCTGTGCTCCTCCTCGAATGCTCCACCCCGTCTATGCTTTTCCTCGAACTACTCCTTCGACAAGGTGATTTCTCAACTGTTAATATGAACTTCTTAAGATGTCTGATGTATTCTGGGTATAGTTCTAAGTTACAATGATTTCCTCCTTTGAGCCACAAGGGCTCGTATTTCGCCTGACACAGTTCCCATAGTTGCTTACCGTGAGAGAAATCAACTACTTCATCTGCTGTTCCCTGATGCAATACAAAGACGCAAAATGGAACAGTTACAAAAGAATGAAGAGGCAGCAATAACAGCAATTAGAAAGTCATCCGTATTGAATTGGTTTCAGAGAGCTTATTCATAAGCAATTTCGATCCTTCAATAATTTTCTTTCTATTACAGTTGAGCTTTATATCGTGTGACTTCATGCACTAAACTTTTGCTTGGGCCTGCTATAGTGGCACCTATTAATAGGCGAACCTCATCAAACCCCAAACATCGCACCAAATTCTCCAGGATGTCTGCAAGAAAGGCTCTTCATTTCGAAGTTTAGCATTCTAATCTCATCAAACCCTATACTGACAAGTGCTATATTCTCTACATATGAATAGGAAAATTGCAGGTAATGCACATGGTGAGTTGATGAGCTCAAGAATCCATTGTTAATAACTATTATTGCGGCCCCATTAATAGGCGAACCTCATCAAACCCTAAACTTCGCACCAAATTCTCCAGGATGTCTGCAAGAAAGGCTCTTCATTTCGAAGTTTAGCATTCTAACCTCATCAAATTCTATATTGACAAGTGCTATATTCTGTACATATGAAATAGGAAAATTGCAGGTAATGCACATCGTGAGTCAATGAGCTTAAGAAACCATTGTTCTAAACTATTATTGCAGCTCCAAAAGATTAAGGTGCTCACGTGGATAACCAGCACTGGACACTTCACCAGCGGGATTTTGTCAATGTTCTGCATGAAGACACATTGAACTCTGTTTAGTTTCACTACACTAGATAAGGTTAGCCACAAGGCTAATATTATCTATGATACGCTTGAATCCAAACTATCTTAGGCGCAAAGAGAAATACCTTGTAGATGTCGAACCAATATGTGCGTTTTACAGCGTACATGACCCTCAACCCAGATAGAATTGGACTATGCAGAACAACAGCTCTTAGGCGAGGTAAGCGAGCTGCGAGATCCACAGTGGGCCCACTTCCAACCGACTGGCCATAAAGAATGATGTCTTCCTGCTTAGCACCGTAATTCTCTTCAAGACACTTGTATGCAGCTTCAATATCTGCATACGTATTGTTCTCACTTGGCTGCACGAAACACAACCCAAATGAGGTAGTTCCATATCCATCGCAAGAGAGTGCAGTGTAGAAAATAGACGACAGCAATTACCTTTCCTGACGATTGGCCGTAACCAGAATAGTCGTACCTGGGGAACAAAATGCATGTCCATCACATTCATGATTCACATCTCTATGCAGTACTTGGGCACCAAGGAGCCAAAACACAAGATTTTGACATTTTTATTATTTTTGATCTGTAAAGTCGAGCTACAATGATGGTACTTTGTGGCTTTCTCTTAGAAATGGAAGCTGCCCTCGGCACCCAAGTGTCGAGGCGGAAAATTTGCAGCTAATGCAACTCCAAATAATTTAGAATGGAAACGGTAGTTCTATGTCAGCTCACCCAGTTTCTCAAGTTTGAGCATGTAGTATAGTTATTTACTTTCATTCCTTTGCAACTAGGTGTATAAATTGACTGCACTAAAGAGTGGTCTGAGGATCACTTTCAATAATTAGAAGTGAATCTACGGGGAAAAATCAGTGTAGTGTATACCAAGGGGTCGAGCAGTTAATGGCACGGTTCTTCGACATGGATATTTCCATTAGCCCAACTCTCGAGCATCTAAAAATAAAATCTTGCAAGGAAAGACATAAAGACGAGAGACTGCCAAGTGAAAGGTCCTTTGATTGCAACAGATAAGAAGAACCTTTCTGGACACCTTAAACATTTGAAGATCAACATCTATGAGGGCATCATAAGGATCACTAAATTACGTGACAGAACCAGCAAAAAAGAACTGCTGTTTTCTTGTTCCACAGTTGAAGTCATCTGGTAATGTACTTCCGGTTACAGTTTACTGCATTCCTCAATACCGTCAATAGCATTCAATCAACCAACTAAACAGGAATTGTTCAAATTCTATTTGAAAGGAAAAAAGTGGAAAGATGGCAGGCTACAAAGTTTCAAATCCTGCAAGATGAGCCCCATCCGAACTTTCAGACAGGATTATATCCCACTTTCCCATTTAATAAGCATCATCACCCAGAAAAAAAAAAAAAATGAAACCATCACATTCACTCATTGTATCCAGTTCAGATGACAATATCAAGCTTCCTCCTAAACTTTAGACAACTAATGCTATATATAAGTAGTCCATGAACTCCAACTGGGTGTTCATGCTTCGCATAATTGGCCAGTGCGCGAAAGTAACACATTTCTACAAATTTCTATATCAAAATCTGTCGCAAAAATAATGGGAGATTAGATAGTTATCTTCACCAAAAATTATAATCAGTCAATACTACATAATCTCTTTAAAAAAAAAAAGAATACTACATAATCTCCATACAGGACAGAAGAGCCATCTCAGCTCAAACACACTGGCATTCGTCAACAAAATTATGCCAAGAAAAAGGGAAAAAGAGCAACAGCAAAATCAAAAGGGACAATAAAACAGAAAGGACAAGAAAAAGGGGGGAAATTTACATACCCCATGAGATTAACTTTGAGGTGGATGCTCAAATCAATGAAGAGCTCGTACATCTGGCCGATGTCTGTGGCATTTCCGTGCGAGTAGAGGAGCGTGGAGGTGGCCATGGGGTACCTCACGTACACAGCGGCGATCTCCGCGCCCCGCCGCGTCGGCAGACGGAGGACGTCGACGTTCTCGCGGTGGGGGAAGGGGTCCAGGTGCAAGAGCCCGGTGGCATGGTCCGTAATTACCCGGTAGGAAGGTGGGTTCGGTGGGAAGAAGGCGAATTTTGCGGCCATGGATGAAGTGACTCCACCCATTGCTGTATTATCTTCTCTCTCTCTCTCTCACACACACACACACACACACACACACACACACACACACTCTAGAAGACAATAAATGCAGGGTCTTTCTCACTTGAAAGAAACCTCCGAAGAGTTTTTTTGCCCTTTTCTTGTTCCCTTTATTTGGGACTGTGAGATGGTTTTAGAAGCCGCAGAAGGGGAATGACATGCTTTTGTTCTTTTGGGATGCTTTCGGAAGATGAATGTCCATGAGGGGACTCTCTTTTTCAGCTCAAAGAGCGAGGGCGAATCGAAAGGAGGGACATTTTCACATTATTTCTTGTCGTTCTTGTCCTGATATAGAGAGAGAGAGACTTTTTTTTTTTTGGCTTAATTTCGTGAGGAAGAGGAGGAAGAGGGCAATGATAGATTGACCAGCTTGTCTCATGCGTTTGTCCGAAGGATTGTGTCCTCTTTCGTGGGTTATCTCACTGTCCTCTCACCTTTCCAAATTTTCTACTACTCTCTCTCTCTCGCTCTCTCTTAGAGAGAGATCAGTGGACCTGCTTGACTGTAATCTGTCAGGTTCTTCTCCAAATGATTCTGATTTTTTTGAGTTGAAAGTTCCCTAACATAGCATTCCACATACTAATGTTCATAACTCGATACTTGAAATTGCTAAAGTTTTTTCAGTTGCAGCATATTCGATCCCCAAAAAATTAAAAAAAAAAAAACTACGTTAAAAAATAAATTATTCACAGATATATTGTGCCTCGTTTAATAACTAATTTACTTATAAGAATCATCTAAATTTTTACTGCAGTAAATCCAATTAGTGATCCGTTCTGCTTGTCAACGCATATCCATTTTACAGCAGATTTGGGTTAATTTTAGCTAGTCAAGGCTTTGGAAAATTGGAGGTGGTCCAAAGGAAGAACAAAAGTGAAAGTGAGAGCAATTCCAAAATAAGAATAATTAGAGATCAATAGTAAGGGAGCTGAAATGGGATGGGCGGTGGTGAGTCACCAACTGGTGATTCGTTGGGCTGCCCCTTCCTTCCCCAAGGAAAAAAAGAAAAGAAATAAGTAAAAAAAAAAGGCAAAAAATAAAAATAATGATAAAAGAAAACAAAATGGAGACTGTGCTTCCAGGTTGTCCCATTTTGATCACACGTGTCTCTCTATCATTTCCCTCTTCCATCATCGTCTTCCGGCAGCATCTCCCTTCTCTATTGGAAAACATTGTCGCTACATCTTAGATATCATTATTTCGTATTTACGATTGAAGATGTTAGGAACCCCTTACCATGAGAAAATTGTCAAAGAAGAAACTCTTAGATTTTTTTTTTAATACTTTTGTCAAATTCAATCATAAACATTTTCATCTTCTTCCAATTCAATCTGAAAATCGCTGGCGTAGATAAATGCATCGAATTTGATAAAAGTATAAAAAGCTTAAGACTTTTCTGACAATTTTTCTTTGTATATTTGTCCGGCCCTTTAGTTAGTATCAGCTCGCTGAGCAAAAGAGGCTTCTCTGTAACCTTCGATTCTTACATGCGTACTCCCCTGTCTTCTCCTCAGTCCCAGCCAAAATTGCAGTACATCATTCTGTTTCTTTTAATCTGATTTCAATGGCAGCCTGACATCATTGGGTTCGCATAATCATCTCCGTTACAGCTCATTTGCCCTAGCCACGTCCGTCATCCCCAGATGAATCCAAAGCATCATCTCGAACACTGTCTTCTCCGCAAGGGGTCTCGCATGACATGTACATGTACAGTTGCTCATCATGGCCTGATTCACAGGTACTCGAGTCGATCTGAATTTTCTTTCCTCCTTCGCTTGATTAAACACGGTTCAGACAAATTTAGATACTAATCGTACGTGCTAAGATCGCGATTTCGGGGTATGGAGGATGGTGTTAAAGACGAACGGCGACTTGGAACCATACGTCCTCCGATTTGTCGCGGCCCCAGATTCGATAAACGATTAAGGACGGTTCTCAGATACAAAACCCTAACATTCATTAGCCGACTATTTTCCAGAGCCAAGTCAAGAAAGCGTCATTTAAGAAGAATAATGGTGATTGCTTAAGGAACACAAGATTGGTTCCGTTGATGTAATCCCATCAGAACACCATTAGACTAGTGCAAGACCTCGTTACATTGTCCTTTGTCTCCTCCCTTTATCACCTAACACAATTGGCTACCGATGCCTCGGATGGTTATTCTCGAAAACATGCGTGCTCGGCCAAGCCACACATCCGAATAAACTAGATCGCGCGCGGGTTTCGGGATCAAGCTCGACACACGGGGTACGCGTATGCCGACGCTTACCCGTCTCGAACCGGGAAAAAAAAAAAAACCCACAGAAGAATGGAGGGAAGAGGCAATAGATAATTCCTAGGGATTTACAAGTTTGTAGATCGAGCGAGAGCAAAAGAGAAAAAAAAAAGGAGGGGAGGGGGGAGGGGGGCCAACCGGGGCGTGCAAAGTAGAATAAGAACGACAATGGCTCGTCTGGGAAAGAGAGGAATCCTCTGGAATCGGGTCGTGAAAATGGAAACGGAGCTTCGTCCATTGGAAATGGTCCCGCTTTTGATGGGGATTATTCACCAGCACGAACACGAGGATCCAAACAAACAAAGAGAATATTGAGGGGCGTGTGTTGGAGATGTCCTAGACAGGTTCCTCGATAGTTCCTGCCTCCCCTCGTGCCCTTGTCCGAATGGGTCCATCCCCCTCTCCCCCCTCTTTCCAAGACGTCGCTTTCCCTTTTGTGTTTTCCTGGGAAAAAAACAAAAAAAATTTGTGTTTTGATGGGGTTTGATTTTGAATTCCGGTGGCTCCTCTTTCCCCTCCGATAAACCCTAGATCAGGAAACTCTTCCGTGACCGATCGAGCGCACTACACAATCGCCTACATGTGATGTATGTTCTCGAATGCCTTGGAGGCGTCGCAAGTCACCAACGTTGTCCTAAATATATTGTGCGACCATCAATTCAGTCATAAACATTTCAATTGTGTCAATTCGGCCTCAATCTTTTGAGTTTTGCTAATTTAGTCCTAAACCTTTCGATCGTTAACTTAGTTCTAAGCATATTGATGATTTGCCAATTAGTCTTAAACCTTTTAACAATTTATCAATGTAGTCTTAGGTTGAGGACTAAATTGTCAAAATATGATGTATGTTCTCGAATGCCTTGGTCACGAACCATATGGATGGATGCGGGTCATCACAAGTGACAAATGCCGTGCCATTGGTGAAAAAAGAAACATGAATAATTGTCGAAAAAGTCCTAAATATATTGTACGGCGGTCAATTCAATCCTAAACCTTTCAATAATGCCAATTTTAGTCCTAAATCTTTCGATTGAGTTAACTTCATTCTTAACCGTTTGATGACTTGCCAATTTATCATTGTAGTCGTTTTAGACAATTATCCAAATAATAGGTTTATGGAAAATAAGAATGCAAACGAGGAACTCGGGTCGCGAACGAATCTGTTCTTGTTCTTGGAGCCATCCCACGTGGTATATGGTCCAAAACAAGGCAACCCAGATGCTTCTTGAGCATTCAGGAGGAAAGTCATTCGAAACGACGAATCGCACGACCTCTCTAGCTTGCTTTGTCTCATGGACAGCCCAACGGCTAGGCCCAAACGAGGAGACGTTGCAAAGATGTTGGTCTTCGTGGGCCAGCCTCGTTAGGACTTCGCTGGCCCGCGGGAGAAGGCGGCCACTGCCTCACCACCATGAGATGGCCTTGGCCAGTGGACGGCGAGCTTTTCGGCGACCCTCGCCGGCCACAGGGAGAAAGTAAAAAAAAAAAAAAAAGATGAAAGAGAAAGAAAAGAAACAAAGGAAAAAGAAAAGAAAAATAAACACAAATGACTAGTGTTAAAATATCATTAAAAATTGTTCATGCCAGCATTGGCCGGCCAAATGGACTAAATTGGCACAAAATGTAAAAGGATCTATGACTGAATTGGCACAGTTGCAATATGCATGGGACTTTTTTTTTTTTGTAATTTCTCCCATGAAGCACAAAAATCCACAAGAATGTTTTGAGGGAGCTGCCACCCTTCGTTATTTTCGACCCCACAATTTTTCAATTAATGAGTGCTTAATGAAAGATTGTTTGTGGATTGACGGTCAGAAATAATTGACAATACTGTTAGACTATCGGGGAAGCATTTTTCAATGTTATATCACAGGGAAATAAATACTAGGATGGGAAATAACAATATTACCAAAAACAAACTCATCCAAAGGAGGAAAACCATCATAAGCTAAACTAGACCTACTCACATTTCTCATATATATATAGATAAGAAAAGTTCTTAATTTGTAAATCATTAAAAATAATTAGTAATTTTATAAAAAGTGCCAACAAGCCACCAACCGATTGTCGAGAAATCAGGTGATCAACGATTATTTTATCAATAGTTTTTTTTAAGGGATAGTGACATAAATGGTCCTTATACTTTGGTCAAATATGCAATGCGATTTCTAAATTTTTAATTTGTTCAATGTGGTCCATGTACTTTAGCCCAATTTCAACGTCTTCCCTAAACTTTTAGTTTGTTTAATGCAGTTCATGTACTTTAGCCCAAGGCTCAATCGACAATGCATTGACGAGAGAAATTTTGTACGCAGAAATTTCTATAAAAAAAAAGTGAATTTCCCAATCTACAGAAATAGTTTTATAGTTGCGTGTGTTCTCTCTCAATATTTACTGCTCACTTTTATCATTGCGACTCATCTGATATTATTCGTAAAATTGAATACCAAATGATATGGTAAATACCACCCACCTGGGTGGCGCTGCTGGAGCGAGCACTCTTCCTCTCGCAAAAGGTTGAGTGTTCGAATCCCGGGCGACACATGGTGACTTAACCGGTGGCACGTGTGTGGTGGCTAGCACGTGTCGCCCTCAGGGTTTACTTCCCGGCTGCCGGCCGTGTGAGGGTTCCCTGGGTTACCAAAAAAAAAATGATATGGTAAATGGTAATTGGATGATTAATAATTGAGACATATTGGAACATTCCATTAGAGGTACAAGTCACACTATATTTTCGAGATAAACAGTGTGTGTTTCTGTCTCTCGTGTTTTTCCACAATTATCTTGGAAATTGACCTTGTCTTGTCTCCTAAAGTCTGTTTTTTTTTTGGGGTCGAATCCTAAAGTCTGTTGAACTGCCACAGTTGCTTGGAAAATTTCCAACGAGTCTCACACTAAATACATGACATAAAGATTTCAGAAAGAACTTGCAGTTATATAAACCAAGCTCAAGCACCAACCACCATTGGCATTGGCAACAACTCTCTCTATATCCAAAATGCAGCACAACCAAATGAGACTGAACCACCAATGCATCACCTCCTTCAAAACCCTAACGCCCCACCTCAGCTGCCTCGCCGCCAACGGCAACCTCCTCTATGCTGCCGCCTTCAACCAAGTCCACGTCTTCGACTTATCGACCCGAGCCCATGTCGACTCCTTTAGTGCCGCCGACTCCTCCTCCGGCTCCGTCAAATCCATCGCCTTCTCTGGCTCCAAGGTCTTTACCGCCCACCAAGACCGCAAGATCCGTGTCTGGCAAATCATGTCGAGCCCTTCGAGACGGCACCGCCTCTTGTCTTCCCTGCCGACCCTCAAAGACCGTTTGATGCGCTTTATCTTGCCCAAGAACTACGTTCACGTGAGGCGCCACAAGAAGCAGCTCTGGATCGAGCATGGCGACACCGTCTCTTCTTTGGCTGTCAAGGAGGGTTTGATGTACTCAGTCTCATGGGACAAGAGCTTGAAAGTGTGGGACGCGCGCGAGAACAAGTGCTTGGAGTCCGTGAACAAAGCACACGATGACGCCGTCAATGCTGTGGTGGTTTCTGACGATGGGACGGTCTACACCGCATCGGCCGACGGAGCAATTAGGGTATGGGAGAAGAAGGAGAAAGAGAGGAGGCACATGTTGATGCATGTGTTGGAGAGGCACAAATCCAGCGTGAATGCGCTTGCGTTGAACGACACTGGCGACGACGGATTGTTCTTGTTCTCGGGGGGTTCCGACCGTTCGATTGGGGTGTGGCGGAGAGATGATGGCCGTGATCGGATGGCATTCCTGGAGGCGCTGTGGGGTCATGGCAGGGCCGTACTGTGCTTGACCGTCGTTGGCAATGACTTGTTACTCAGCGGATCGAGCGATCAGACAGTGAGGGTGTGGCGGCGGGGCGAGGCGGACGGTGGGTATTGTTGCGTGGGAACGATGGGAAAGCATGAAAGACCGGTGAAGTCGTTGGTGAGAGTTTCGACTTCAACAGATGCTTCTGATAATAATGAGAATGATGCAATCACAGTTTGTAGCGGAAGTCTTGATGGAGAGATTAAGCTCTGGGAGATTTCTGCTTAATTACATTAGCACCTCGGAATCACATTACTTTATCGCACCACACTGTCTTCTTATTTTCTTCCAACATTTCTAGAATTCTAAGTCCCAAACAAGCATCGGTTGTATATCATAGCGATCGAATTCAAGCTACTGATGTAACAAGTCAATACTATGACATTCGACAGGCTGTGTTTTTTCTTAGCTGCTAATATAACGAGATCAGCCGAGAAATGATTATAGGAATATCCTTAATTCAATGTGAAATTAACAGCAGTTCATCAAAACAATTGTCCAATAGGGGGAACAATGACAACAACCATTCTGTTCAGGGTCATGAAAAAAAAAAAAAGATCGTAACTAATTTAAAATTACCACCGCCTGTGGTGGCGTCGCTGGCTTGCGCTCAATCCCCCCACGAAGGGGAGCGAGTTCGAATCCCAGAGGCGTCATTAGGGATCTTAAGCGTGGCGTCGGGGTGGTGGGTCCTCCGCTAGCGTCACCCCAGGGTTTACTCCCCGGCTGTCGGCCGTGCGGGGGTTCCCTGAGTTACCAAAAAAAAAAAAACATGCTATTATTCTTACAGTCTTCCAAAAACTGTCACGCTAACCAAACCCTTATAAGAAAACACATACATATCTTTATTGGCTTTTAATTTTTGATAATTTACCCTACAATGAATAAGATGCACATGAGTGTCTAAACATGTGCTTTCCTTCACGACATTGATATGCTCCATACACGGGACATCGACCTGCCCCCACTCGTTTTTATTCCTTTAGCCATCATGTGATAGCCGTGGCGATGCAAGGAAGCTACACGAGATCGCAACTCTCGATGTGGGGACGACACCAATCAACCAATGGCATACGTTCTATCACTTTCTTACGACTAATATTCAGTGCATGATCCTGCAATTTATTCTTTTCTTGCCGCTGAAAGCTGTGCACGAAAGTCTAGGTTGTCCCATTTTAAATATAATGTTCTGTCGGTCGCATTATGATGCCCATTGATGACCATTATAGTAAAAGCATACAAGACGAATTTTGCTTCCTTATGAGCATGGCATCGACAAATAATAATCTCAGCTGATGGAAGTTCTGTCGCCTCAGCCTTATTAGTTCTTAGACTAACCTTTACATTTCCGTGAAAGTGGGAGCACGTGCATGTTCTCCATAGGTTCACCGGTCAATTTGCCTTAACATAGGCAATCGTTTGCCTTAACATAGGCAATCGTCTCATCGAGCCTTTCAACTCTTTTGCCGTGCACTATGAACGGCTAAGGCTATTTCTTTAGCCATCCTTAATAAAGATTTCTTGAACTGCTCGGCGGTGCCGGTCCGGGAAGATGCCCGTTATCATAGAGCTGAAGTACACGCCCAATATGACAGAAGCTTTTCGATGTTTGGCCGTTCTTGATTCGAAGGCTTTTTACACCGTAATAGACGGACATAATGCGACGGATACAAGGTACATAGATAGGAGAATCTGTACCCCAGAGTTAGTGGAATTATTGTACAAACGTTCCCATGGTGTTGGAATATATAAATATTAAACCACGCCTTCTTCTAATAGCTTAAGCTTTTAGAGCAGTTGGCAAGTGGTCCCACCAAATCTCACATGGTATCAGAGCAGGAGGTCCTGAGTTCAAATTTTTCCAGGCCCCTATTTGCCTCCCCAATTAATTTGTTCACGCTTAGTGAGTTCAAATTTTTCCAGGCCCCTATTTGCCTCCCCAATTAATTTGTTCACGCTTAGTACTAGGCAAAAGACCAGACTAAGCGTGAGGGGGAGTGTTGGAATATATAAATATTAAACCACGCCTGACAGCATGCTTGTGCAAGATCCACCAGGCGAAAGAGATGTAACAAGACAAACATCAATTGTGGGAGTTGAAATGCTTCCTTATCTTTCACATTGACGGCATTCGACCAGTAGATAATGTTTTTACTGCAGTTTGATGACCATTTACTTGTCCCCAAATATTCCCCATGATGGTGTATTAGTAGATAATTAGTCCCCTAATCGTTTTGTGGCTTCTACTGTCATCATTCTTCTGCTATCTATCACCTATCCTAGACATGGCCACGGTTTAGGAACCGTCGGTTCATGGCCATGGCTAAACCGGAACTGGCCCTTTGAACGGCTGTTCTAGTTTCAGGCCGATTCAAGGGCCGGTTTCGGTTCACGGAACCGCTGGTTTCGACTTTTAAAAAGCTTTTTTAAATAATAAAATTTAAAATTTAAAAAATAAAACATTATAATCAAATTGTACATTGTAATCAAATTTGAGAGGAAAAAAAGGGGATGGGGGAATGGGCTTGAACTTAATGAATTATCATTAAGCGCCTACATATCTTTTTTGGTATAGAAGAATCAAAGCCCATGTAGTTCTTTTACCTTTGATAACCCCAACTTACCTCATCATCAATCGTCGTGACCCGTTCTGGTACCCGTGATGGTGGTATCTCCGTCATCATCATTGAAGAATTCAGCTTCAATGCTTCGATCTAGCTCTTGTTGTCGAAATTTAGCCGTTGTTCAATCATCGACACGAGCTTGAGCCTCCACAGAATCCATATGTAATCTTGAACGGTGGTCGTCCAAAATTAATCATCAAGTACTAAATGCTTATTCAACTATAACTGTTTAACAAGAAGTTGCTAAAATCTGTTTTGCGATTAGAGTGAGAACTGCGAATTGGGTTGAATGCCTCTGCCACCACTCCAGAATTTTGAAATCTTTGTCATTTTCGGAATCACCAAATTCAAAAGCAATGGTTAAATAGTTTTCTATTTCGGAAATATTATCTATTGCTCTCTTTTGTCTTTTTTGCCTAATCTTCAGCATTTGGTATTCTTTACTAATTTTACGACCCTCTTCACTTTGTACGTCACCACGTTGGAAAAATCTACTATCAACTAAACTATATCTACTACAAAATTCATTATATAATTCTACTATAGCGTCTTTAATTGTTTCTTGTTCATAAATGTAAACATTGATAATACATATTCAGATAATCAACTAAACCGTATAATTTGGTACGTGGATCGAAAAGAAAAGCAACCAAATAAACAAGAGGAATTTCGGTATAATAATGCAGCCATTTTGCTTGCATTGCTATAATAGTCGGAGCTAATTCATCATCTTTTCAATATTTTTCAAAAATAGCAGCAATATTAATGCACTCTATTAAAAATAAATGCATAGTAGGATAATAAATATCAGATAAAGTGTAAGTTGCATCATTAAAAACTTTTAAAAAATCTATTTTTTTTTGCAAATATCCCACTCTTGCGGCAATAAACTAATTTCGAAAATATTATTCGAAATAAAAGTACATAATAAATTTTTCTAAGCAAAAAATTGATTAAGCAATTCGTAGGTAGAATTCCAACGAGTCGGAACATCTTTTGGAAATCTTTTTGATGCTCTTCCATGTTGTTCACAAAATCTACTCCATTCTTTCACAAGTTGGGATGATTCCATAAAAATCGAATTGCCCTTTTTATTGGGGTGAGAAAAGCATCGAGCTTAAAATATGGCTAGCATATCTACTGTGAAAAAATTGTCCACCAAAAGATGGTTTACAATTTTTTTTTTAATTCAGGAATGAAAGCGGTATTTGCCGCGGCATTATCAAAACCAACTGAAATTTTTTTAATAATCAAATTATATTATTCTAAAGGGTTAATACAACGAAAAATCCCAAACTGATACACCTATGACAAATTTACCCCAAACTATTTTTTTGATCACCAAAAACTCTAAACTGGTACACTTGTGACAAATATACCCCAAACTATTTTTTTTTTGGTAAGGACCCCAAACTATTTTTTTAACCAACAAAAATCCTAAACTGGTACAATTGTGACAAATTTACTCCAAACTACTTTTTTTTACCATAAAAAATCTCAATGACAAATTTACCCTTTGTTAATTTCCGTTAAATTGAGTTAATACCACGAACAATTTCAAAATGATACACAAATAACAAATATAAGGTAACATGTACACCCGACAATAGCCACGTGTCATCAAATTTTACAATTTGATGGTAAAATTTAACGAAAATTAACAAGCGTAAATTTATCACGGATGTACCAGTTTGGGGTAAATTTGTCACAAATGTACCAGTTTGGATTTTTCATGGTCAAAAAAATAATTTTGGGTAAAATTGTCACAGGTGTACCGATTTGGGGTTTTTGGTGGTATTAACCCAATTCTAACACTTGTTGAATTACTCTATAAATATTATTGATCGAATGCCTCTCATCAAACACTCGAAATGCAATAATTCTTATTTGAATGTTCCAATCGTAATCTATCCAATGATATATGATATCAATATAAGAATAAGTTTGCCAAGAATCACTCAAATGTCGTATATGGCTATATGCACACGTCCATTTAAATTCGTAAAAAAAAAATTCAAATCTTTTTTTCCTTTTTTGTAAAATCGAAAAAGTTCGCATTTAAGAATATTTCTCGAAACAAGTTTTGCTTGCGGAGTACATGCAATGTTTATAAAAAAAAAATTAAAACCAAGATTTTCACCAATATTAAATGATAAATGGTCAATGACAACATATTGAGCTAATGTTTCTTTATAAAATTGATCATTGTAACGAAATAAAGGAGAAGTGTTAGGATTGGTGTACCCGAAAATTTTTTGTTGCCTGGTGTCGATCCCCGCTTGCATTGGATGTTTATTTTTCAGATGCCGAATAAATGTTCTATAGCCGCATCCAATTGAAAAATTGTATGTACTCGTACAATATTTACATTTTACCTTAAACTTGTCTCCACCTAAATGTTTCTTCTTGAAGTGTTGCCATATGTTGGATGTACCCTCCCGTTCCAGCTCATTTGCTGTCGACATTTTTTCGACACCGATAGGAGGATGAAGATTTTCTTGCGTTGAGACTTGCTTGATGTTGAGACTTGCTCAATGTTGGGAATAACGTTGATATTATCGTCATAATCTACCCGCATACATACTCACGAGGATCATATTCATGAGGATAATCGGATTCTACCATCGTCATCGGGCTCTTTCCAGTATTTCTGCTTCCACTTGCCATTTTTTTTTAGAAAATTGAGTGGAAAGCTTATTCTGAGAATTGAGAAAATTGAGCCGAGATTGAGAGACTTGAGAGAATTTGTGAGAACAAATGAAATGAGAGTAGGGGTAATTAGTTAAAACAAAAAAGGGGGCAAGAGGTAAGTGTCGGTTGCAATGCAATGGCTATTCGAGCTGTTGGGGCCTATGTAGCACCGACACGCTCTTCTCAACATTTTTCGTTTGTCGGACACCGACACGTGTCCGACACGTCCAGACACGTCGGGACACGCGGTCAATGCGCGTCCGAGCATGGACACTGGGTCAAACTTGTAGACCGTGGTTAAAAGGGTCAGAGAAGCGAAAAGTTGACCTAATTTTCTGCTTCCCCAATCTGTCTTCTCATTTTAACGTTTGCTCCTCTTGTCAAGGCTCACGCGTCTCCTTCGACTCCGAGTTATTTTCTCTCTATCTTGCGTTTGTCTCTCGCTACAATCGATCCATCGCCTCGCCTCCTTTCAACGTCGCTCTTCGCCTTGTGGTTGCCGGCCTCGTTCCGTCCCCTAGCTCACCTCCTCGTTCGCTTCGACTCCTCTCATCTGGCCACATCAGATAGCCTCCTCGCCTCATCTCCTTGGCTCGCCCTCTTCAAGATCTCTCGCTCTGTCGTTCTATCTCGTTCGCCGCTCACCCCTCGATTGTGGTGTTTTGGCCTTGTGGGTGGGTCTGCTTTGCTGCACACGAAAATTAGGTAATTTCTTGATTTTTCGTTTATATTTCTTTATGTTATTGTTGTGCCGGCAGTTGGGGCCGACTGTGATGTATATTAAGGGCTAGAGAGCTACCATGAAACAAGGACAGTAAGGGTTGGAGATTATGTTTAATTTGGGGCAAACACGAATGAG
Organism: Rhodomyrtus psidioides; assembly: GCA_021437785.1. NCBI lineage: Eukaryota > Viridiplantae > Streptophyta > Magnoliopsida > Myrtales > Myrtaceae > Rhodomyrtus > Rhodomyrtus psidioides. The sequence goes on along the minus strand of JAILYB010000059.1, from coordinate 2,048,726 downwards.
TTGTATATTTCTGAAAAGGAGAAGTAAATGAGCTGTATATTTCTGAAAAGGAGAAGTTAAGTGCATAGCTCATATGAAAAAAACATGCAAGCCAACGTGAATAGTTTTGCCCCATCAATGGCTACTTTTAAACTGCATTACTGCCATTGTTGGTTATATGATATCTATTTGATGTGTATTTTTTGTAGAGTAATATCAAGCATAGACAGTAGCACTTTCACTACACTACCACTTACATCCACCAATGAAGAAGTAAATAAATTACATTGGAGATATATTACTAGATTGGCTGATCATGACGATGCACGAGGAAATTGCACTTGAAAATGCAATTTTTGTGAAAAAGATTTTAAGAGCTCATACACGAGAGTTAGGGCTCACTTATTGATGATAAGTGGAAAAAGAATTGCAAAATGCGGAAAGATAGAAAAAAAAAAGATCTTTTGGAGATAGAAAGACTAAATGAAAAGGTAAATGCTAGATTAAGGAGCAACGTGCCTAGAAATGTACCTTTGCCCCCCTGTGTAGCACCGATACGATACGCGATACGGGACACGATACGATACGATACGATACGATACAATACGATACGCCGATACGTGATTTTTCAAAAAGTAGAGATTTTCGATATGCTGAGATATGTTATATATTAAATATATTATATATATATATATTTAAATTATCATTTTTATGAATTTCAAACATCACATATATGTCTAAATATCATAGTTATTTCATATTTGATGAAAAATGTTAGTAAAAAACTAGAAAAAAGTTCAAATACTTTCAACTCTTCCATATGTTCTTCCAACTAACGACAATGCCACGAAGTATCAAGAGAACTCTGCTAGGAAGGGAGAGATAACTCCTTATAAAAGGCGGCTTTGAGATGATTTGAGTACTTCAGTTCCGTATTTGAAATAAGTTTTACTTTAGGTCTTTATTTAAAATTTTCCTTTTATATTTGATTTGTCTTTTTTTTTCTTTTCCTTAGATTCTCGAGAGAAAAAGAAAAATTCACTAATGGTCAGAAGTGGATTGTTGCCTGCAATTTCCAATGTAGATGCAGTTAACCTGGCTTGCGATATAGCACACAAGGTTTGTCCCACATCGGTGAAAAAGTCAAGGAAGGGAGAGAAAACTCCCTATAAAAGGTGACCTCTGCACACGTTAACTCTCTGAAGGCCGGGCCGAGCGATGGATTGTTGGCTGGGCCTAACGAGTAGGGCTTGGTTTGGGTTTTGAGTACGTGTTAACGCTGGATACGAACCCAACGTATCCGGTACGTGTCGGATACGGATGCGTATCGGATACGCAAAAAAATTTCGAAACAGCGTATCCGTGCTACATAGTTGCCCCCTTCTAGTTTTTCAGCTAGTGGTAGTGGTGGTAGTAAAGGATCAATTGAGAATGAGAGTAGAGGATCAATTGAGAATTCATTCAACATGACTCAACGGGAATATTTCGATCATGAGATTGTTAGGATGTTCTATTCAGTGGGTTTGCCGTTTAATCTAGCAAGGAACCTTTATTTTCAATCCGCTTTCACATATGCTGCTAATAGAATATTGCGGGATATGTACCACTGAAATATAATATGTTGAGGACTACTTTGTTGAAAAAAAAGAAAGCAAATATTGACAGTTTGTGTACCTCTTTTAGAAACTCGTGGAAGGATAAGGGTGTGAGTATTGTAAGTAAGGGATGAAGTGACTCACAAAGGAGACAACTTATCAACTTTATGGCGGTTTCGGATGGAAATGCTATGTTTATAAAATCGGTTGATTGTTCGAGAGAAAAGAAGGACATGCATTTCATTTTCAAGTTATTGAAAGAAGTAATCAATGAAGTTGGGCATGAGAATGTGGTCCAAGTCATTACGGATAATGTTTCAAATTGTAAGGGCGCGAGACAACTCATCGAGCAAGAATTTCCATCTATTGTTTGGACACCTTGTGTTGTGCACACTCTTAATCTAGCCTTGAAAAAAATTTATGCCGCAAAAAATGTGAAGGCCAACCAAGTAGTATATGAGGAATGTAGTTGGATTACAAAGATTGTTGATGATGTTATGCAAATTAAAAATTTCATCATGAACCATTCACTGAGGTTGGCGATGTACAATGAGTTTGTTCCCTTTAAGTTGCTTTTCGTGGCGGATACACATTTTGCCTCAATGATTGTGATGCTTAGAAGGTTTAAGTTGATAAAAAGTGGTCTTCAAAACATGGTTATTTGTGAGAAATGGAGTGTCGATAGAGATGATAATCAAGAGAGGGCTAGGTTTGTCAAGGAGAAGGTGTTGGATGATATTTGGTGGGATTCAATAGATTACATACTTTCCTTCACGGCTCATATTTATGATATGCTTAGACATTGTGATACCGACAAGCCTTGTCTTCACTTGGTTTAGGACATGTGGGATTCGATGATTGAAAAAGTGAAGAAAACTATATATATGCATGAAGTGAAAAGGCTAGATGAGGAGTGTACATTTTATGAGGTGGTTCATGCAATTCTTTTGGATCGTTGGAGTAAGAATAACACTCCACTTCATTGCTTGGCACATTCCTTGAATCCTAGGTGAGTTCTAAACTTATATGAGATTACTATTATATTGGTTATTATTTCTTTGACATGATGATATAATAGTAATACTCCTTTTCTTATTTTGTTTTGTTAGGTACTTTAGCGATCAATGGCTCAATGAAGATCCTACTCGAGTTTATCCATATAAGGATTATGATATTAACCAACAAAAAAAGAAATGTATTAGGAAATTCTTTCCTAACGAGGATGAACGTCAAAAGGTGAATAAGGAGTTTATAAGTTTTGCATCTAGAAGTGGTCGTTTTGATGACTTTGATTCCATTCAAGAGTGGCATTCTATGGATCCTAATGATTGGTGGTTTGAGCATGGTGCATGTCAAATCATAGCTTTGAAACTTCTTGCACAACCTTATTCTTCATCATGTGCCGAGAGAAATTGGAGTACTTACTCTTTTATAAACTCGGCAAGAAGAAATAAGATGATCCCAAAACGTGCAGAAGATTTGGTTTTCATTCATAGCAACCTTCGTCTTCTATCAATAAAACAACCACAATATTTAGAAGGAGAGACCAAGATGTGGGATATTGGCGGCGATGTAATTGACACATTTGAAGATGTTGGAATGCTTGAGGTTGTGAGTTTTTCACTCGATGAACTGGATATAGAATCTGCTATTTTGTTAGAAGGAGCGGATAACACAGATGAATGACTTTTTTTAGTCATATGGCTCCAAAGTCATGTTTTTGTAGAACATTTTGTCTCCTCTTCGAAAGTACTTTGCATGCCATATAGTAGTTATCATATGCTTTGGTTGTGGTAATTTAACTGTTTGCCAACACTTGCTAACGATTTGTGAGTGTAGTTGAAGCGGAATTAATTCAATCTGATTGCTATGGGAGTTTTGTATTTGACCTGTTACTTGAAAGAGGAAATGGAGTATTTATATCTGTGCTGAAGTTTTCTGATCAGAGGCACAAAGGCATTTTTTAAGTTGTTCTATTTCTCTTGTATTGTTTCTTGCCAATTGCCATCCTTTTGTTATATTTTGTGTTGTTTTTATGCCTTGTTAACAGGATGGACATAATTTGTGGTTTCTGTCTTCTTTGATTGTTGAAGTGGGCGATAGGCGTGAAGTTGAGCCAGGGGCTAAAAGAGGCGTAGTTAAGTTTGTAAAGCAGAATCTCTTGCACCTGGTTTCTGGGTTGGAGCTCAATATGATGAACCATTGGGAAAGCATGATGGAATTTATGTCCTTGCTTACAAATCTTTCTTTTGTCATTTACTTCAGTCACTACATATGCTTGTTACTATCAATGACCCACTGTCAGTTTGTATCTCCGGATTAATTTTAGTGTTCTTTGGTGCAAAGAAAAAGTTAATATAGTGTTAATGAACCACATCAATTTGTATCTCCGGATTAATTTTAGTGTTCTTTGGTGTAAAGAAAGAGTTAATATAGTAATGAAAATGCTAACAAAGCTAACTCTACGCTCATATGGATTGACAAATGAAATTAATCAATGAACGTCAGTGAAAAGAAACAAGTTTATTTCAAAGCTTGTTCTATTATGCCAAGATCTTCATCCCAAGTTTGAAAACCTATATATAAAAATATATATTTAATATACAACGCGTCCTAGCTTGTCAGAATTTTCTATTTTTTTAGGAAGCACGTGTCGACGTGTCGTGTCGTGTCGTGTCCCATGTCGTGTCGGTGCTACATAGGTTGGGGCCCAGGGGACGCCGCTGCCCCCCTTTTTTTAGCCTTAAAGGCGGTTCGGAGCCGGCGGTTCCGGGCCGCTTCCGAATTTTTGCTGAACCGTAATCGGCCCGTCGCTTTGTCTAACCTATACTTCAATCTTTGCCCCTGTATTGACAAATAACTCATTCCATGATCCTTAAACACAGCCCAAACAACACTTGAGGCAAACGCATCCCGTCATTTTTACCAAACCTGCGACGTTAATCGAAAAATTCGCTAAACTCGTCACCCTGGGTAATAACACACAGAAGATGTCTTGACTAAGACTACAAATGAAGCACAAATATTGTAGTTTCAGGTACTCCAAGGTATGAAGTCTAGGTCAGTCAATAATACACCTGGTGTCCTGAACAACTGAGAGGGAAGAAAAGGAGCTTACTCATATGTCAAAGAATTTCTATACAAGCAGATATAGTATCTGTTAATATGCCTTGAATAGTTAAGGGCTTAAGTTATGGGCCTTGGGCCAACATTAGAGTTTGAGGGGTAACACTATAAATATTGCTCTTTGCTCATTCTGTCTGATAAAGAAGCTTATGTTGCCTCTTTTGTAATCCATAATTCTCATAGTGAATTTTGCTTCTCCTCTCTCCCGTGATTTTTCCTGCAAGGGTTTCCACGTAAATCTTGGTGTTTTGTTCTTCTCATCTGTCTCAATTTCGTTTTAGTTTCGGCATTGTCGTAACAAACTGGTATCAGAGCCTAAGGTTCACCCGTCGACGAAAGAGAGACACGAGAGAAGGGGAATTCGGATTTCGTCTTCGATGCAAGACGATTTGATTTCGACAATTGGATTTCGTGTATCAATGGAGGTGTTCTTCGGTGATTTGGATTTGGATTTCGTGCAATTTTGGGTAAACTTCTATAATTCACCGATCGGATTTCTCCGGTTGGTGCTGGTTGTGATTCAGTAATTAAGATCGGCATCTCGATTCTTCGTTCCCGGAATTGCGTTCCCTATTGGTGCTCGAATTGATGCTGGTGCGTTTTTTTTTTGTTGGAGAATCACCTGTTGGCTATTGCGACTTTCCCCTGCAACGGCGACTTTTTTGGATTTCGACTTTTTAGTGGATCTTCAGGAGCATAATCTTTGTCTTCTTTCCCCTGCAACTACGACTTTTTTTTGGATTTCAACTTTTTAGTGGATTTAACTACATTGTTCGGTGCAAAGTACTCGTTATTCTGGGACTGATTAGGCGCAGATTCAGATGCTGTCCAGAAAATTTTCCCATTGTTCTTCGAAGTCCGAAACAGGAGTTTTGTTGTTGTTCTGCCCAAAAACAGTGCAGTTTTTGGGGGTGTTTTCACTAATTTTCCAGTGCTGCTTTTTTTAGGAGTTGTCTAAGGCGATAACTACATTTTTTGGGCGCAAACTCAGTGCTGTCCGAGGAGTTTGTGTGCGTTTCTTCGACTCAGAATAAGTTATGGCTTCGAGTTCAGCAACGAAATTCGATATCGAAAAGTTTGATGGAAGCTGCAGTTTCAACCTATGGCAGGTTCGTATGTTAGCCATTCTTACGCAGCAGAGTTTGAAGAAAACTTTGTTTACTAAAAGGAAAAAGCCGGAACCGTCAGATGAAGCATGGGAAGAATTGGATGAGAAAGCTTTGTCCACTATTCAATTGTGCCTCACGAAAGAAGTTTTGCAGAAGGTACTGGATCAAAAAACAGCTGCAGGTTTATGGATGAAATTGGAGAGTATTTTTCTGACAAAGTCTCTCACCAATCGATTGAGACTCAAGCAACGACTTTTCACTTTTCGTATGGCTGAAGGTACTTCTTTCAAATCTCATATTTTTGAGTTCAATGCTCTTATCGCTGAATTAAGAAGCATTGATGTTAAGATTGGAGATGAGGATCAAGTTCTTTTATTACTAGTTTCACTACCTCCTTCTTATAAGAATTTTAGAGAGACTATGATTGTTAGTAGAGAAACTTTTGATTTTGAAGATGTCAAGACTAGTATGCTAAATAAGCAGAATCTTGATATAGAATTGACTTCTGATGGTAGTAATAATCATGGGGCTGGTTTAGTCGCTCGAGGAAGATCCATTGAGAGAAGAAATAGTGGCAGGAGCAGGTCAAAATCTAAGCATAGAGATATGATTTGCAACTATTATAAGTCTCCAGGGCATTCTGCCAAATAAGCAGAAACTTGATACATAATTGACTTCTGATGGTAGTAATAATCATGGGGCTGATTTAGTCGCTCGAGGAAGATCCATTGAGAGAAGAAATAGTGACAGGAGCAGGTCAAAATCTAAACATAGAGATATGATTTGCAACTATTATAAGTCTCTTCTTCACAACCAGTTCAGTCAGTGACTGATAATATTGAAGGTAGAGTTTGAAATATCTTATTCACAACCAATTCAGTCAGTGACTGATAATATTGAGATTGAAGAATCTGAAGAAGAAAATTATTCCATAGCCAAAGATAGACCGAGAAGAACAGTGAAACCTCCACAGATGTATGGATACTCAGATTTTGTTGCGTATGCTCTTTCAGCTGCAGAGTCGATAGAATATGCTGAGCCTAAATCGTACAAGGAAGCTATTTCCTCCAAAGATTCAGCAAAGTGGTCAGTTGCTATGAATGAAGAGATGGAATCTCTTGAAAAGAATCAAACTTGGGAGCTTGTCAAACCACCAAAAGGAAATAAGATTGTGGGTTGCAAGTGGGTTTTCAAAAGAAAGTAAGGTATTCCTGAAGTTGAAGACATTAGATTTAAAGCACGTCTAGTTGCCAAGGGCTATAGTCAGATTGAGGAAGTTGATTTTAATTATGTGTTTTCACCCGTCGTTAAACACAGCTCTATTCGAGTCTTTCTTGCGTTAGTTGTTATGTATGATTTAGAGCTGGAACAACTCGATGTGAAAACAGCTTTCTTGCATGGTGAACTTGAAGAGAAAATCTATATGGGTCTGTTGACACCTAAATTTTGGCTAAAATTTTTCAGTTATTTATTCATAAAAATGAGAATTAATTTTAGTTCTAAAAAAAATCCATACATTGCATATTTAATTTAATTGAGAATTCATGCATTATATTAATCATTCGGCCAGGCGATGGCAGAAATTAGAGCTCAAATGAACTCAGACTAGATTTGTGGTTTGAGCTAGAATTTCATGAAGAATTCGGGTAGCACCGAGTACAAGGACTATTCTAAAACAAATTGAACTTTAATTAGGAGAAGGCCCCAGTTATTGATGTGCATTGTTGCAATGAGGCCTGACTTAGGCATATGAGGAAGCAAGATTCGGTGCAAGAGCTGGGCCAAGTTCAGCAAGGCTTAAATGGATTTCGTGGACCTATTTTGGTTCAATGCAGCTATCAGAATTTAATTAATGGCCTTTTGGAATTAAAGCTTGTTGTTTTAAAAGGCCAAAGTCAAGCTTGTGATTTAACCTAGTTAAGCACTATATAAGCATGTTAATGCTTCGCATTGAAAAGGGGGGGAGCGACTTTGTCGTTCACACAGCCAGAGAGAGAGATCGGGGGATACGACAGAATTTTAGAAAGAGAGAGGGACGACATAATTTCTGGGATCTCTTTCTCGACTTCTTTTTCAAGGGGACGGCCGCCACTTCTCCATTCAACGCTGCCGAACCCGGACGAAGTCAGCCGCGTCACCGTCCAGACGCTCCTCCATTCCTCTTCGTCACCGACTTTTTTTTCGAAGACCGCTGCCCCGACGCTTCTCCTTTTCCACGTTGTCCCAGCCCATTCGAAGTAGCTCCGACACTTCCACTGTTCACCCGCCATCCACAACTCGAGAGAAAAGTGTGGAATATTTCTGGTGAACGCCGCAGCCTGCTCAAAAGTTTCCTGGAGATATCGACAATTTCAACCCGACGCCACACCTTCGAGCCCTGGTAGAACTCGAGCTCCATCCACAATTCGAGCGCCATTGATCAGCCCCAATTTTGGCGACTCATCACTCTTATTTCCCCGTCGTCTTGGATTAAGGTAAGATGTCAATATTCTTTGGGATAATTTGTGTATGTCCATGATAGTAATTGGCTGTTGTGTTTCTATGGTTTGCATGTTGAACTTGCATGATTCTCGAGTTATTTTCATCAATGATGCCGTGTTATGTATCGTTCAAGCATTGTTTAGTGTAATGCCGACATTAAGCGAGGCACGAATTTTTTTTTAGGGTCAAAGGCAAACCTATCCTTCTTTATGGTCAAAACGTGAAATTCTCTCGATAATGTTGAATTTTTTCATTCGAGCAAAATCGTCGGAACCATAATTTTTTCATAAGAAATTCTGGATCTAGTTAATCTGACCTATCACCGTTTAGGTCTGATTCGCTATCTTCGGAAAATCGATTTTTAATGGAAAGTTGGTTAAATTTTCAAAAAAATTAAAAGGGATAACGTCACGATCATGATTTCTTTCCTTATTTTGCGACGAATATTCGGATGGATGTGTTGTCTTGATTGGACTTGCCATGTTTGGAAAATTTCATGAAGATTTAGTATGATATGGTTTCCTAGAAACCATGTCTGATTAAATATTTAGAAAGATAAGGTTTCCTAAAAATCTTGTCTCATCAGATTCTAGGCAGATAAATCAAGACAAACAAATTTGCGAGGATATTTCCTTAACGGTCGAAAAAAAAATCATTTGCCATGTCATTTATTTTATGGCATTCTGCCACGTCATTTTTCCACGTCATTTGCCATGTCATGTCGCCATGTCATTTTGCCACGTCATTTTTCCATGTCATGTTTCCATGTCATCTTGCCACGTCATTCTTCCACGTCATTTGCCACGTCATGTTTCCATGGCATTTTGCCACGTCATTTCTCCATTTGTCATGTCATGTTTCCATGTCATTCTTCCGCGTCATTTTGCCACGTCATTTTGCCGCGTCATTTTTTCACGTCATCTGCCATGTCGTTTTGCCACGTCAATTTCCATGTCATCTCGCTATGCCATTATGCCATGGCATGCATCGTTGCCATGTCATATCATTTCATATGTCACATAGTTAGGTTTCATTAGCATCACATTTATTTTTTGTGTGCCCATGCATTCCATGTCATTCACGTAGTGTTTCAAAAAGAAAAATCCTAAAAAAAAAAACCTCATTTGGATTCAAATTCAATTCAATTCAAATCGTCCATTTAGGACATCTCATGGAATTAAGGTATCGAAAGGGCATTAGTTTTAATTAACTAGTGTAATCAAGTCCCCGAATCCACCGTCTCTGGTTCGTAGAAATAAAATGGTTCTCCCGCTATTTTATTTAGGTTTCTAATCAACCTACCCAAAATGGTTAGTGGCGACTCCAAATTTATAAATCATTTCAGATAATTTTAAGTTGTGAATTGGTAGGGCTTGTGAGGGTCCGTATTAGGTTAATTAATCTAATTAACTTAATAATCCATTTAACCTAATTAGTTTTTAGGTCGCGACAGGGTCAACCTAAGGGTTTTCAGTTTGAAGGTAAGGAAGATCATGTATGTTTATTGAAAGATCTATCTATGGCTTGAAGCAATCACCTAGACAGTGGTGTAAAAGATTTGATTCTTTTATGGTGCAACTTGGCTACTGTATAAGCAAATATGATAGTTATGTATATCTGTGCAAACTTCCAAATGGATCTTATATTTATCTGCTGTTATACGTTGATGACATGTTGATTGCAGCAAAAGATAAATTTGATATACAGAATTTGAAGGCACAGTTGAGCGCTGAATTTGATATGAAGGATTTAGGCTCTGCAAAGAAAATTCTTGGCATGGAAATTCAGCGAGATTGGAAAAGAGGAAAATTGTATTTTTCCTAGAAAAACTATATTGAGAAGGTGTTAGATCGTTTTGGCATGAAAGATGCCAAACCAGTGAGTACTCCTCTTGCTGCTCACTTTCGATTATCAGCTGATTTATGTCCACATACAGATGATGAAATAAAATATATATCACATATTCCATATTCTAGTGCAGTTGGTAGCATTATGTATGCAATGGTTTGCACTCGACTTGACATATCACATGCTGTTAGCGTGGTAAGTAGATATTTATCATGCCCAGGTAAAATTCATTGGCAAGCAGTGAAGTGGATTTTGAGATATTTGAAGGGTACTTCAGATTATGGTTTAGAGTTTGGGAAAACTTGTGAAACTCTTACTGGATATCTTGACTTTAATTATTCTGGTGACCTTGATAAAAGAAGATCTTTGACATGGTACATCTTTACTATTGGGGGTTGTGCAGTCAATTGGAAAGCTTCTTTGCGGCATACAATTGCGTTGTCTACTACAGAGGCATAATATATGGCTATTACAGATGCAATCAAAGAAACTATATGGTTAAGAAGTTTATTTGGAGAGCTCAGTGTGGATGATGATGTGACTGTTGTGCATTGCGATAGTCAGAGTGCTATACATCTTACTAAAGATCAGATGTATCATGAGAGAACAAAGCACATTGATGTGCGGTATCATTATATTCGAGACATTCTTGCTGATGGCTATATTAAGGTCTTGAAGATTGGTACAGAAGACAACCCAGCTGATATGTTGACAAAGTCATTGCCTTTTACTAAATTCAAGCACTGCTTGGATTTGGTTAATGTTTACAGCAGCTGAGTTTTATACTGGTGGGAGGAGAAAATTGTCTTAATATTTTTGTCTACTTGAGAATTCAAGTCAATGTGGAGATTTGTTAATATGCCTTGAATAGTTAAGGGCTTAAGTTATGGGCCTTGAGCCAACATTATGATTTGAGGGGTAATACTATAAATATTGCTCTTTACTCATTCTGTCTGATAGAGAAGCTTACGTTGTCTCTTTTGTAACCCCTAATTCTCATAGTGGATTTTGCTTCTCCTCTTTCCCGTGGTTTTTCCCGCAAGGGTTTCCACGTAAATCTTGGTGTTCCGTTCTTCTCATCTGTCTCAATTTCATTTTAGTTTCCGCATTGTCATAACAGTATCTAACTCAAGCTAATCGTCACCGGCGCACGTTCGTATTTTATGTGATCATAGTCAAGACTCAAGAACAATCATCATAGGAGAGCAAAGTGTGAGACATATAGCTTAAAACTATGTCTCAACTCAAGCAAGAGCACACCATATGCGATTGCCTTATTGTAGGTACCAAACTAGAGCTTCCGAAGAAGACCATGTCTAATCAGCTGATGTGTACCAGAATTCGCATTAGAGAAGTTTAGATTTTCCCAGTCATGTTCAAAAATTGTGAAAATCCATAAAACCAAGTAAAATTCCAAAAATTTATCAAGAAGCTAGTCATTCCCAGGATCTTTGCTCTGAATTAGGTGGCCTTACAGCAATGCTCCACTCAAACTTCAATAGATAAAACTCAGCGACACCTAGAAAACAAGAAGGAAATCCATATCTGATTTGGCTAGGACAAAAAGCAGTAAGAATTCTGCATACTAATCAAACATCTCTAGTTTCAGTCACCTACAAGATCGTTACAAGCAGCAAGAAAAATCACCTAGAAGATTTTGTACCTCTTTTAGAGGTACCGGAACATCTCCAAGTAGAAGCAACTTGAGAGATGGCTAACATTAGTCAGAATGCAAATGGCAATACATTCTAGCAGTTAGCTAATTATTGTTTTTGGAGCATCTCCACCATATCTATTCCTAATAAACCCGGCATTGTACTTGACAATCGATTTTTCATTTTGATACCTTCGTTCCTCCAGCTAAATGTTTCATAAAGTGTATTACAATGTGATCACTGCCTCACACTTATAAAGCATATCAGCATCATGTATGTTGCCTTCATCACTATGAAACTGCTTATTATGGAATCACAACACGGCCAACTTTAAGCTTAGGCTATCTAATGCAATCTTCGAAGATCAAGTTCAGATGGAGGTCTACAAGATCTTTTGGCATAACAAGAAATAGAGCCAGAAGGTGGGAGAGAAAATAGATTCAAAGAGGTACATAACAACTCATAGAAAACATGTCTTGACCTCATATCAGAGTAAATCATGATGTACTTCATTTCGAAAGCCTTGGTTGAAGTAGAACTGCAATATGATATAAGATTCCTCGAGACTTTACATCCACGCTAATTCACATGAGAGCATGGATATTGAATAAAAAACTCTGTCAATTTGGACAAAGGAGTATCCTAATTAGGTTCTACCTGTCAGGTGCTTGTTTTAGCATGAAACAATGATCATCTGATTAATAACGAACTGCTAAAGTTCTCATCAAAACCCGATTTTTCAGTGTCCGAGCTATATCAGGAAGGAACGCTTCAAAAGTCGAGAAGTAACTGGGGAAGAATCCTCTCCAAGTGAGTTGCTTCAATCTTCGTCACACCCTCTGCCTCAGCGATAGCAGCAGCTCGTTGCACAGCCTCTGCATCAATAAGAAGTAGATGAGGCTCCTTACTATATCATTGAGAATACAGAAAACAACTTTTGGCCAGGACGAACCAGTGATGAAGAGCCGCAGGAGTTCACAGCTCAGCTTCAGTGCATTAGCATTAGCTGCATCAAAGAAAACCGCCAAGTCTCAGGGAAAAACAATTTGAGAATGTGTCATTCTACGCTCGTCTTCCTTAAACTGGAATACCCAATGAAAATGAGTACCAGTAGTTGGTCGATTCTTCTTGGATGTTGCATTCGCAGGTCCTGCCTGCAGCAATCAAATACTGTGAGAGACCATAAACAAATATATAGAAAACGCAGCTCATGTTACCAAATCCAAGGAATTACAGCAAAACCTCTTCATGCTTCTGGAGAAAAAATTTCATATGGTCCCCTACGAATTCTTGCAGCCAATTTCCTGACCCAGAGAAAGGGGTGAATTTTTTCCTCTTTCACTATGATAGCATCTGTTGCTCATGTTATTCGCCTCCACATTATAGGCGGTACCAAAATTCGATTCATGGAGGAATCGGTTCAAAACTTGTCAAGTCCCATCAGCTTTAATTCAATGGCACTCGTGCCCTACTCAGTGCCACCTCTCACATTCAATCACCCAAATCAAAGAAAAATCAACAACGAGGAACCGCAATTGCCTTCATTCGATATAAGCTTTGTCTTGCGATAACGTTACAATAAAAGAAGAAGAACCAGGAGGGAGTGTGTGACGGTACCTCGTTGTCCATCGCATCGGAGGCTTCATTTCTCTCACGCTCTGCAACTGGCATCAGAAGTTAAAAAAGCTGGTGGCCCGGAAAAAAAAAAAAAAAAAACACCGATCTCGCAAGAATGATTAACAAACATAAAGGGGAAAAGATGGTCGAACCAAGGGCCATCCTCGTCCACGCGCTCTTGAAAATCGAATGGATCAAATCCTGAACGAAATAGAAAATCCCAAATTACAAAACAAAAAAGCGGGAATTGAACACAGCGGAGACAAAAAAAGAAGAAGAAAGAATTGGGTTCGCGAATAATGAATAAAGAAAGAGGACATTTACAGGATCGAAGGTCGGGTCTTCCTCCATTGCAAGCAAGCAGACCGATTGGCGCAATGTCCAAGAACCAGGGATTCGCAAATTTCCCGCTTTCGTAGAACCGAGTGAAAATGGGAAGGGCATCTTATAGGGGCATATTTGAAGTTTTAAAATGACGTTATATAAAAAATATGTAAAAACCGTGTTCGTAAAGCCCCTATAGCTCAGTGGTAGAGCGTCAGTCTTGTAAACTGAAGGTCTGTAGTTCGATCCTGCATGGGGGCAACTTTCAATTTTTTGCTCACTTTTGACAGACGTCGCTACTTCCCAAGTTGACTTTTCTTCCCCTCTTCGACTTCGAGCCCCCCTCGACAGTGAGCTGATCAAGAAGTTTCGACTTTTCTTTTTTCTTTTGTCCTGAATTACTCAAGAGGTTGAGGCATGTCCGCTCTAATTCAAAAGCTCGCCAAAGCCACGCCCTCTTCTCTCGAACTGCTCAGACAATCCAGATTGAATCCGCGGTTACATCCCACGCCCGCTCTCGTTCCTCACCAGACCGTCCTCGGCTCATCGAGACCGGAGCGCTCGCGCGACTCGTCACGCTTTCTGGGCAAGGGCATCGACGAAAATGTGAAAAGCTCGCAGATTTTGCAGCTTTTCCCGGTTTTCCCATTCGGGTTTTGCGCAAACCCCAATCCCATCTCTCCGGCTGTTCTCGATGGAGCGGAACCCGTGGAGGGCGACGACTCTAGGAGGATGTGGGCGGATAGTGTGAAGAAGAAGAGGAAGAGGAAGATGAACAAGCACAAGTATAAGAAGCTCAGGAAGCGCCTCCGGCGAAAGGCCAAGTCGTAGTTTAAAATTTCAATTCTGTGAGAGTTCGATTCGGCAGTCTTTGGAGCATTATTGTGATTTTTTCTGCTATCGTCCATAATTGTGAGTATTGTGGGTTCTCTGAATGAAGTTCTTGGTCTGCTTTACGATGTCCTATCAGAGTGCATTTGAAATTTGAATGTAGTGATCGAATCGAATTGTTACTATCTATGCGATACCAGCATGGAATCTTAAACTGCTAATATGAAAACAATGAAAATCAAATTTGAGGGTGGAATGTCAAGTATACTAGTCATTCTTTGGATTGGCAGACTTGCCTCTGTTCAAATCATAAGTAGTGCTGTGTACACATCATCATTCCATGTGCGAATTAGAGATGATAGAAAGGGCCTACGTGATAAAATGCTTGGATAATCTCATTGTTGGGTAAAGCACTAAGGTAGGTCAGTAGGTGAGCAGGGAGTGTGATCCTTTAAGGTAAGTAACTTATTCTGACAATCTACCTCAATTATCGTATATTTCAGAGGTGCATTCAATTGCTAATGTTGTTTTGCATTTGCTTTGCAAGGAAAGTGCATACCAATAAGGTAGCGGAAGCTTTTTGCCTCTCTTTTCTTGTTTCAGAATTATACGAGTTAGCAGATGGATAAGAAAATACGGAATTGCATTAACATAGAAATAATATTGGACACATCTTAAGCTTCATATGACTAATAGGGAATTGCATTAACATAGAAATAATATTGGACACATCTTAAGCTTCACATGACTATCTTTCTCAAGGTGCACTGCCTTTCTAGTTTGGTCATTTATCCTTACTGTGATATATTTGGGAGCACACCATTTACACAGACGCTTCGTGCTTAATCTGAGATAACATGCATCGCACATCCTTACTTTTGGGCCTCTGCTTTGGGTCATCCAGTGTACAGAAGTAGGCAACCTTTAAAACCAGCAGCATTTGCTCCTCGTACCCATTGCCAATCAACTTCTGGTCAATCGCTTGTTGAGGTCTGTCTGAAGTCATCACATTTCTCAACCACTTGACCAGACTTATTTCTTGGGTGTGTTGGAAAAACTCGTCTGACGGTAGTTTTCCGATGACCAGGGCAGCAAGCAGAACACCAAAGCTGTATATATCGCTCTTCTCCGTGAACTTGGAAGTCAGATGGTATTCTGGTGCGATATATCCCAAAGTCCCTACGACATTGGAGCTCGTAACATGAGTATCATTATCTGGGATAGCTTTTGCAAGCCCAAAGTCTGATATTCGGGCCTCCATGTCATCATCTAGAAGGACATTGGCAGGCTTGAGGTCTCGGTGGATGATCCTCGGAGTGTGGTTCATGTGGAGATATTCGAGCCCGGCTGCCACTCCCAGCGCAATTCGGTGCCTCGTGAGCCAATCCAACTCTGTCGTACCTTGTGAAACCTTCTCTAGTAAATCCTGTAAACTTCCATTCTTCATGTACTCATACACTAGTAAGTGGCAGTCTGAGCGAGTTAGGTGGGCCAGCAAGGGAAGTAAATTGCGATGCCGAATCTGGCCAACAGTTTGTATCTCGGACCGAATTTGGCGCATTTTCCTATCCAAGTCCTTGGTGTCTTCTTCTGTTAGCTCTGTTGCATCCCTGGGAGGTTGAATTACCTTCTTTATAGCAATCATCTTTCCATTACTTCCAGGTAACTCTGCCTTGTAAACTTCCCCGCAGCCACCTCTGCCAATGATTTCCAGCGACGACAGCCCCTCTTCGCTTTCCAAGAAAGCCAAATCCTCGGCTTTCTTGATCAGCGGGCTAAAGATTGCCGGGCCAGAGTCTCTGCGTCCCCCTCGGATTGCTGCCAAGGTCAGCCTAAAGAGCAGAGAGAAAACAAGCCCCGATACTAGGCCAGCAGTTGCTCCAGCTAGGAACCCTAGTAGCCACCCACCTAGCTTCTTTCGGCTGTTGTGATGTTTGTCTGGCTTCATTTCTGACGGAGAAGGAGCTGGAGCAGTACTTGAAGCTTCCCATGATGCTGGTGCAGCCGCCGAACTGTTGGAGCTCATGCCGGGACCCTCTACGAAAATGTAACGTCTCGGTAGATTGTCACCGGATGGTTCAACTCTGTTCCGCGATGGCACGGGACCTTCAAGAAATAAGTTCCCGGAAACATCAAAGAAGCGGAGATTCCGGAATGAGCGTATGGAAGCTGGAATTTTCCCTGTAAAGAGATTATCTGAGAGAGAGAGTTTTTCCAGGTTGGGGAAATACTTAAGGAAACTCAAATCCCCAGTGAATTTATTTGATCCAACGTCGAGCACTCGGAGGCGAACGAGAGATGACAATTCAGATGGAATGTTTCCTGAAAACTTGTTGTTTCTGAGGTTTAGAATTTCCAGCTTGGCACAGTCAACAATCTGGGAAGGTAGTTGGTCAACAAGCTTGTTGTTGGGGAGGGAGAGCTCTTTCAGTTCGGAAAGCTGTCCGATTGCCGGGGAGAGCGACCCCTTAAGCTGTTGCGACTTGAAGACGAGTCTTGTGATTCTCAGGACATACGTACTGTTGCTTGTGAGCCTTCTTTCGCAGATTACGCCTGGTAGGTTGCATGGTTTGGTGGAGGCTAGACGGAGCTGAATGTCGATGCCCATGTCCTTTCGGATGGTTTTGAGGGCATCGAGATCCGAACGGTCAAGAACCAATCTTGCATGGGCTAGGACGAGGAGAGAGAGGATGGACAGGAGGAAAAGGCGGGTTTTGCCGCCGGCAGCAGGCGCCATATGGTGGCGAATTCCGGCGAGGGGCTTGCGTTAGATTAAGAGCTCTGATGGACTAGAACCGAGGCTATATTTCACTATGAGGAATCCGAGATTTTTTTAAGCTATTTCCTCTTTGGTACTTTCGTGTTTGGATGACGAGTGTGTGGTTGGCTTTTTAAGCAGAACCTCTGTGGAAAATATTGCGCTTAATGGGGCCATGTGCATTGACTTGCTTTTCAATCCATCTGGTTTGGAGGAGTCTGTAGATTTTGTTTGTATTCATGCTTTTACTTTCTCCGGCTGAAGAAAGGAAATGAAAACCACAGGAGGTTCTTCGAACAAGCATAGTGATTGGAGCTGCATTAGCTTTTTCAATTACAAATGGCTATAAGGAAATGGTCTTGAATCTTCTCTTCAATCGACTGGAAATGGTTCTGTTGCATTATGTATATAAAATTACTGATCACAAGATACATACGAATATGATAATATCAATCGTTACACGATCCTTTTGTCATCTTCGTTTTTCCCTCTACGGGTTTAGAAAGTAAAGTTCCAGAAAGATATGTGAACTGCCAAGCCACAGAGATTGACAGAGCACCAGGCTCACGATCCTCAAGAGGGAACAACCGAAAACAGAGTACTCTGTCCTTTGTATTCGTTGCTTGGTGAATCTGTTCGGCAGACATGAGATCCGCAAACTCGTGATATGTTTTTCGCTTGCATCCTAGAGGAAGATACGGGTTTCAGACAGCCATGTTCGAGCATATACGAACCGGTGAAGTCCCAAGGCGAAGCGCGCGCGATCCGGGTTTGGCAAATCATGCGGAACACAAAGCCTGCAGAGTCAAGTTCCTTGCTTTTACGCGGCTTTGTGTGCCGTGCATGGTCTCCTTGGAGAAACTACCGAGCAACATCGCCGATTTCACATTGAAGGCGACATCAACGTAGAAGAAGGGGCGATAACAAAGACCAGAAAAACTAAGGCAGGTGATCCCCACGCAAAAAGCCACAAACGTCTCTGCAAATGACCGTCTCTGTCTCTCTCTCTCTTTCCTTGGGTCCGGTTGGACGTGTGAGAAGGGGCCGTCCATCTGCTTTATTGAAGGGAAAATGGGGGTGGCCTTTGGGGTGGGGTCCAGTTGAAACTTGAACGTGGGAGAAGGGCCGTCCATCCGAGCTGTAGACTGGAAAAATAGGGGGGGGGTCTATTGACCGTTGGATCTGATGACCAGGATTAAACATCGATTTTATGTAACGTCACCGAAGACTTGGGGTCAACGGAGCTTCATCGGTCGAGTCAACAAAAAAGTATGAAAGTCTTAGGGCCATCTTGGGCCGTTGGATTGAGATTTATTATGCGAACAACGACCGGTTCAGGACTGACCCGAGAGTCATTGGTTCTCCTTTCGACTTGGTTTTTGGTTTTTTTGTTTTTTTTTTATTGTTTTCATTTGTGGGTTTTCTTTTTTTCCTTTTTTTTCCCCACCTTACATATGAGCGATAACAACTTGAAAATAATCCATCGGATAGTTGGCCAAGAAAGAGATCCTATCCGAATTCGAAAACAGTGACAACGAGAGTGTTATGCTCTTTGATCTAGTAATTAATAAAAAAGGACTGTCTTTTTCACTTCCGTCTTCCGACCAATTAGCAAGAATAGTGCCCATAATGTTAACGATTGGAGGAGTTCCAGTGGACGACAACGACTCAAACGTGCGATCCTAGAGGGCTTATCATGTGATGCTTATGTGCAAATGTTATGGTTGTTGTCATCGTTAAGTAGGATTGGCAATGTCTCCGGAAATGGCGATGAACTCCTAAGATCGTGGAATGCGGCGGACGAAAGTTAGAAATCGACTCAAGCCGACCCGTTCGTCAAAATACGGGTAGGCATAGCAACTTAGAGGAACGACTACGTTAATTTAAATACCGCAGATAAATACAATTTTTCGATCATGCTCGGGTTTTTTGTTTGGATTTAAACAAGAGTCGAATCCATCGGTCTTTATCCATCTGAATCACATTTTTCTTGCATGCAGATTTTAGGTCTTGCGGGCAGCTAGTTTTCGTTTCTTTTCTTTTCCTTTTTTCCGTTGAAAATTCCAACTTTTTACTTCTCGTATTATGCAGAAAAATGATTTATAGATATGGATTACGCAGAAAAAAGAAATCAGCATCAAGAGTCCCGTGGATCACATGGCACATTGATGGGACATGGGCCTTGAATTGAAATCCATGAGCGGGGAGGTTCAAGGTCTGAGTTCAAGCCCAAGCCCAATACCAAGCCCAACTTCTAGTAAGCCCAATCTTTTTTTGACCAAAAGAGGAATAGACCAATCTTTCGAACCAAAAAATAAAATATAGAAAGAGATGAGAGCAGTGAGGGACACAAAAAAAAAAAAATAGCAAGGGAAAGTGACTCCATAAATCCATCGTCGTATTTGCACCTTCTTCGATATTTTTCCCTTTATATACTTTTTGTTATATAATATTTACTCGCCGATCTTATATTTTTACCCGAAATTTCACGAAAAAACCCACCGCCTATTTTTAGAGTAAAACTATAACCGTGCTTGATTTACAAACGAACAAAATTAAAATTTATCAAATTTCTTTTGAGTACCCAAAATTTACGGAGTGTTTGTATATGGTTTTGTCTTATTCTTAAGTAATTCAAAATTGCTTGATTGCGCGTAGGGGTGAGCATGGGCCGGGTGGACCGGGTCCAGGTCTAGACCCTGAAACCGACCTTGTTATAATCGGTTCCTAATTATTGGAACCAAGACCTGACTCTGTCTTTCTTGGAACATGTTTTGGAACTGACCCTGTTTTTCGATCCCGACTCAGTTTTTCTTGCAAAAGTGCCGATCGATGAAGTCTATTTAATTACCATAAAATCGTAGTTTTCACAAAATAAAGTCTATTTATCAATGATAACGTCTTCGGTAAGACAATTCATATATAAAAATAAAAAAAGACTTGGGCACTATACTTATTTAATAGTTTTTTTTAAGTAACTAAAAATCGAACACCTCGGTATATATAAAAAAAAAATCGATTGTAAAATCGGTCCGATTGGGCCTTCACCTAGAACCGATACCCGGCCGATTTCAATCGAAACCGATTCCTAACCCTATTTTTTGAGTAGGCCGATACGGATTTCAGATCATCCCGATCCGATTGCACACCCCTTTTTGCGTGCAGTGGAAATGAAACAAGAAGAGCAATATTCAGGGCCAGGCGTGTTTTTGCCGCTACCTGTCCGAAACTACTCTCTGAGTTTTACTTGCGCCACCAGGAGTGTGTCAGATCACTCACTCTCTCTCTCTCTCTCTCTCTCTCTCTCTTTGTTCGATCCCTCATCGTCCCAACGGGTAACCGCCCTTCCTCGCGCATGGAGGTATGCTCTTTCCCCGACTAATTCTCGTTCGCGATCATGTCCAACTGCAAATTTGATCGCTTGACTCGTTGCGCTCGCTGTTGCTAACTCCCGCTAGTTCGCGCATTGGTAATCTCATCGTGGGAAATGAAAGAGTGGGTTGAGATGAATTTGGTCGAGTTCTTCACATGCAATGAGGTGCATAAATTTAGCTTCGCTTTTGAAATAAAGGGGTCGCTCCTGATGATTTCATCCCGGTCAAGCGGCATCAGCAGCTTAGTAGGGTTGTTAGTTTCGACTAGATGACGAGGGACACAATAAAAAAAAATTCTTCTTTGTCGGTCATCAGTGAAAATTTCGAGCCTTTCCTCAAAATGTGGATGCACAGAGTACCTGATATTGGAGCGGACAATGATCTTTCTAGCATATATAGTGAAAAACTATCAGGTGGCTTTGAATTTGGATACATCCAGATTATTTTCTGGTAGAATTTTTTGGTCGGAATCTGGACTAAGTCTTTGATGTGCTGTATTTGTTGGACGGATGTAGCCTTTATTAGTTGCCTTAGCAAATCAAACCAGTGCTGAGATCATGCCCATCTATGTTGTAAGGTCAATTGATGGCATAGGCTGTAGCTTTGCACATGAATATAGTGATACAGTAAAAGTGTACTGTCCCTTTCACTAAAGCTTTCTTTTGCTTCTTTAGTCATCACACTTCACTGTAGGACTATGCAGGACAAGGATATCTGATGCAATTCTAGCATATTGGAGCTTGTCCATGATAACTGATGGTCTGCATTGTAGATACACGTTGATTTCTAACTTCCTCGCTCTTCAATCGTTTGAATTAACATCTGCGTGTGCTCTCAATTTCTTTTACTTGTATTCTACCATTATAAGGAAAGGACTAAATTTGTTTTGCAGCGGTTTTCGACTGGAAATGACATAGATAGGAACAAAGCAATGGTGGAGCAGTTGCAGCGCTATGGCATTTTTAATTCAAAGAAAGTTGCTGAAACAATGGAGAAAGTTGATAGGGCTTTATTTGTTCCTGATAGGACTCCAGCTTATGTTGACAGCCCCATGGCAATTGGTTACAATGTCACAATTTCTGCACCTCATATGCATGCGATGTGCCTTCAGTTGTTGGAGAAGAATTTGCAGCCTGGCATGCATGCTCTAGATATTGGCTCAGGTTTCATGTTAATCCTTTGTCTAGTGATCATGTCTACATTGATTTGCACATACATCCTCCACAATTTGCAGTGTCCTCTTTCATCTGTGGTCTTCTTCCTGTAAATACTTAAATCTATCTTCAGATCGGAATCCAGATAGAGAGAGGAAAATAATCATGGTTTTTTTTTTCCTGCTCACCTTAATGATTCAACTTGACATTTTCGCCCCGTCCCCATGTTGAATTCTTCATCTAGGGGTCTTTATTTTAATATCTCCAGGGTGAGGTTCAGAATGCATTGTTTATGCTGAGCAAACTCATTTGATTGAAATTCGCAACCATTGGATCGATCTTTATTTACTTTTCTGTTGTATTCGCAGAACTGTCCAAATTGATATTGTTGTGATTTTTCCAAATCAATTTGAAGGAATCTTGCTCCAGTATTTTTATATTTCTTGTTAAATGGGAGTTTATAAACTCTAGTTGTCAATATGTGTACAGGAACGGGCTATTTGACAGCATGCTTTGCACTGATGGTTGGACCAGAAGGTCGAGCTGTTGGTGTGGAACACATTCCTGAACTGGTTACTTCTTCAATCCAGAACATTGAAAAAAGTGATGCAGCATGGTTGTTGAAACAAGGCTCCCTATCCATCAATGTTGGTGGTATGTATCCACTATCTAGTAAGGCAATACCATCTTTCATGTTCGTGATAATGATAATGGGTTGTTAGAATATAACTCTTATTTTCCTTGGTGATTAAGGTTGTGCATGTCTTGATGCTCTAAGCATGAATAGGATTGTTTCACTGAACGAAAGAAAATGGAAATTTGAGGGTATACTACAATAATGATCGCAGGATCCATTTTTGATAATTTAAGGTTCTTGAGAAAATTTTTTAACATAGTACCAAAGCACATTTCAGGACTATGAATCCTAACACTTCCTTCTATTTTTCTTTTGCACTCTTTTCCTTCTTAATTCTGGTTGTTGGATGTGCTACATCCATTTTGTGTGTTTCACATGTGAGGCTTGATCTACGAGAGTGTTGAGAGATATGCCAAATATAGGATGGTGAAACTGTTTCTTGGAAAACAGTTTGTCCATTAGTTTCTTGGATTAGCTTAAAGTGAATATGACTTGATGGTTCAAGCATAGAATTTTTTGGATTTTGACTCTTGTTGAAGAAGTTAATTTTTTGTATAGGCTCGCAGCTACTTGTTGCAAAAGTGTGTGAATCTATTCATCCGCACTGGTATGGTGAAAAGTTTAAGGGGAAAGGTGACTGCAGACATACCTTAAAATCCAAGGACAAGCAGGCTAATAAAGATTGGAAACTTTAAAAATTTCTTTAGCTTCCTTTTCTGCCTACGTTTGCCAAGCACTACTTTCTTTTCATGAAAATCCTTTGATTCAATGACTTTGCTTAAACGCAAAGTCTTTAAGCTAAAGCGTTGTTTCAAACTTACCTTGGTCTTGAATAAAATCTATCATGGCCCTTTTCATGTTTAACGGTCCCTATTGCTTCGGTAAGTTCCATAAACTGTCCATTGGTGAACTTGATAAATTGTGCTTGAATATCTTTCATCTATTCATTGCTCATGATCCGACATTTCTACCTCATAGATGGCAGACAAGGTTGGCCAGAGTTTGCTCCTTATGATGCCATTCATGTCGGGGCAGCTGCGAGAGAAATACCACAGCCACTTATTGACCAATTGAAGCCGGGAGGTAGGATGGTGATTCCTGTTGGAAATGTATTTCAGGATTTAAAAGTGGTGGACAAGAACTTGGATGGAAGCCTGAGCATTCGGAACGAGACTTCTGTACGATATGTTCCCCTCACGAGTCGAGATGCTCAGCTACAAGGCTTTTGAGATTTCAGTTGATCTACAGCCCTGGCATCATCAGGCAGTACCAGGAGAGGCTGTTGTGATGAAACTTAATGTACAGGATGCCCGCCGGCCATGTTTATGTTGTACCCTACTTGTTTGTGGGAGGTTATATGGATTTTAGTTACTCGTGATAATATTGCATCCTACTGTTGTAGATTTCTCATGCATCAAGGATGACTGCTGCGGAATAATGATATACCTAGTAAGTGCATTTTGTGCTTGATGGGTTCTTGCACATATTAAACGCATTTTCATCAGTCAATACTCCTCGACCGAAAAAAAAAATCAGTCAATACTCCGTGAAAAGTACATAATTTTGATGCACGACAATCTCCCTATGGACATTCTATCCCCTCTTCTGATGAATCTGAACCGTCTTCATCTTTTTTTCCTCAGAAAGATCTGAATTGGTAACGACATGCTTTTCTTTGACTCTGACAACATCCTGCCTGAAATTACCCTCCATGGCTCTGCCACTGCTCAAATAAGTTGCTAAACTCTTATTTCATCTTTTAGATATGGAGCTTTGACCACTTGCATTGCACAACTTCAGAAATCCCCAAAAGCCTCTTAAAAAATTTCTTATTTAAGATCAGCAACGTGTGACCGCAAGAGTTGAGAGTCTACTCATGGCTAATCAACAGGAATTGAACTTTTATTGGTGTTGCCTATTGCATAAAAACTGAACTTGTGCTATTTCAAAGAAAGAGTCTCCACAAGTCCATCCACAACATACAACAAATGAAACGCGGCATTCCCCAACTAAATGCATCCTCCGTCACCGGAAAAATCCCAGAACATCTGGCCAGAGTTCATCTTCTAACAACATACTTTTGGAACCTGTCATCAGTACCTTTACATCTTTTTTACTGTGAACGAACAATTTCACTGCCTTACAATAGAGACTCTACTTTGAGAACAGTAAAAGACGAGATAATGCAAGGAAGAGAGGGCCTCTCAAAACGCTCAGCAAAGGAAAGAAGCAAGAAACATAAAGCTCAGATAGTCTCCTCTTTCCGAGTTAAAAGGAGCTGCGTCTCGGTCTTTCCTCCGCGACATTTACCCTGATGGCTCTCCCATCCAAGCTCTGTAACACCAGGCAACACAAATGGTCAAACTATGTCTTCATGCTTTATTTCTTCAAAAGCAATTTCTGAAGAAGAAAAGGAAGCTAATCTTCTCGAAACTAGCGTAAAGGCTCGTCTCCAGCAGGCAAAATGGATAACAAAAATACAAGCAAGCAAGTTGACAAAACTACACGTGATATTCTCTAAAGCTGCTGTGCTTACGGTGCATCTGAAATAATTTGTACAGGTTTCTTCAACCATGACAAGCACAAAACCACTTGGATGAGCTTATGGTAACCAGAAATGTGCAAAGAACATGAAAGATAGTACCTGTCCATCAAGAGCAGAAATAGCGTCATTCATCTCAGTCTCAGATGCCATCACCACAAAACCAAAACCACGGGAACGGCCAGTTTCCCTGTCATAAACAACCCGCGCATTTACCACCTTACCATGTTCCCTGAAAACTTGTTCCAGGCGAGCATTATCCACACTCCATGGCAGGTTCCCAGCATACACTCTATATTCAGCGTCAAGGACACGAGGGAGGCGCTCAGTAGCTCGTGATCCTTTTGGGGAAGCCTTATTGACGGTTAGAAGTCTACCATCCAAATCCTGTAGGCAAAGGTAATCGACCCTATTAGCATCAGAAATCAATAGACACGCCATTAGGCAATTTCCAAACAATTTGAGAAATGGCAATCTCAACTACACACAGGATACTGGTAAAGGAAGTGATCTGATATGCATCAACTTTTTACCAACTTGGTTGGTCCTTTACATCCATATCCAACCAAAATAATGCTCATCAGTTTTATTCACAAGATTCTCACACCCAAGATGCATCTATGAACAACCAGCAACACATTGCAGAAAATGAATGAATTTGCCGCATACTAAAGAAAGTCAAGAACATAAGGCGGATGCACTAAAGGCATCTAGACAGAACACACATAACCCAAGCTGCCAATACATAATTTAGAAAGTCATAATACATGAAAGGTCTACGACGTATCTGAAAAGAGAAATTAAACTGACAATCAAGAGATTCAAATTGCAAAGTTTTGCTGGTTGAACAGAGTAACAAGGAAAACCAGAAAATTGGCAGACATTTATATCCTTCTCTCTTCCACCCACCCTTTTCATCTTTCCCTGAACAAGCCCCAACAGCACCCCATTCCTCCATAATGAAAAGGTGTACCATGAATTGATTAGGACATGTAAGTGGCGGAGAAACCCAATCACCTCTCCATGGAAGTGCTTTGTCATCAGAAACATCAACTTTGCATTGACATGTACTATCGCTTAATTATGGATGAAAACGAGTCATAAATCATTACTACCATATTTTCCCCATCAAAACATTCCCAAAGAAGGCCGATACACGCCAAATACAGTCACGCCGACATAAGACAAGCGAGCGTGCACGTGCAGTTAAATGAATCTCCGAGATATTCGGAGGGATTTTCAGTTTTCATCCTTGCAAAAGTACAATATTTTTATATGTCAGCATTTACATGACAATAATGATATGTAACTGAAAAAACCAATCTCAGCAGAACAGTGGAAACGAAGAAGGTAATATAGAGAAACTTACAAAGTGATGAAGCATTTCCACAGCCTTTTCTGCTTCTTCCACAGTACTCATTGTCACGAACCCGAACCCACGACTCTGATCGGTCTGCCTGTTATAAATGACCTGCCACACAATTCAAAAGAACAAAAACATGAATCTAAACTCAACCAATTCTATGAAAAATCACTACAAAGGCTCACCAAAACCCAAGACAAAAACAGGAGTCTAAACACAATGAATTTTATAAAAAAATCACTAAAAAGGCTCACCTCAGCAATCTCAACAGTTCCAGCTCGCTCAAACAACATGGCCAATTTCTCACTGTCGATATCGTAAGACAAATTCCCAACAAATATCTTCGCCTCCTCGGGCGGCTCGACAAAAGATTCATTCATTTCTCTCTCCTCGGAAAACCCATCTTCACCACTATCTCCCTCGGCCTCGCCCTCTCCGACACCCGCGTCCTCTCCCTCAGCTCCCCAATCCGATCCGAGGGCTTCGAGTTCACTCTTCTCTCGTTCTTCTTGCTGGGCGGCCCAATCTGCAGTGCGAGCAACGAACGTGACGACAGAACGATGATGGGGTTTGAAGGGGGCTGAAACGAGCTTGGAGCGAGAGCGAGAAAGGTGAAGATTGAGGCGCTTGGAAGAGACTGGAAGATACAGGTGAGGGCTTTTCAAGGTGGAGTTGGAGCGAGAAGGGCCTGAGAACAAGGACGAATTGGTCGTCAACAAGGACTTCAACACTGTCGTCGACATTGTCGCAGACACACAACAGAGCGAAGAGGAGCAGAGAGAGGGAGGGGTTTTGAGGTTGAAGATAAGGGTTTAATTTCGCAGGGAAGAAATGATACAAAAGAGACTTATATATGTCAGCCGGTTCAATTCACAGACGCCAAGCCAGTACCGGTCCGGCCGGCCCGACATATTGATATATCTTCTTTTTCTGAAAATTGACACTCAAAAACACAACGTAGGCATGTCACTGGAGGAAGATAAATTTGGAGATCAAAGTTAGTCATGGAAGAAACAAACGTCCTGATTTTTGTTACCAATCTTTATTCGCGAAATTTCACGGAACTACATGGATATGTCACCCAATCGATACTTCATGTCGAAAATAGTTGGTCTGAACGGTTTCGCTAATTAATATATATTTCCTTTTTGAGAATCTACGCTTCACAACACAACACAATATGAGCATATTAACATTTGTTTCGAATTCGCTCGGCGGATGAAGATAAACTAGGACGTGGAAGTTTCTCTCCTTCGTCGAATAAAAAAGGTCAAAAGTCTTGTTAATATCCATGGAGTTTTATGAAATGATCGAAAATTTATGGTTTAATTTGAAGAGAAGGAATAATATAAAGTACAGTAGAAATGCCATCATGTTGATCATTCATTTCACAGACAGCTGATCTAGATCAATTCAGCCAGCTCGGCTCGTTTCATATAGTTTTCTTTCTTAAAATTGACGCTCCAAACACGATATCGACACATTAATATCAATCTTAAAGTATGTATATCTGGAAAGGAACATAAATTTGATGGTCGAGATTCATTTCTTTCCTTGAAAAAGTTTGTCGTTGACATATGCCAATATTTATTCATGAAGCTTCATGAACGACATTCTCGAAATTCTCCTTTTAGGTTGTTAATAAGCCTATGGCAAGATCCAGTGAAGTGACTTGCTACTATTTAATGACAGTTTAATCTCTTACCATATCTTAAGTTTGTTAATAAGCCTATGGCATCTGGTGTGTTGAGCTGCTGGGGGCAACAAAGAGGTTGTTATCAAGTCGTTTGTTTGTTCCCTAACCTAAGGCATGATCTTTTCCTTGTCTATATAATACCGTGGAGAAACTCATAATCATGTTTTCCCCGAAAAGGAAAAATAGAGCGAAAACATATACTCGCGAGTATGAAAAGAACCCAAATTCAGTACGTAAGATGCCTCGTCTCTTTCGGAAAAAAGCGTACCTTTTCAATTACATAAGCAAGATAGTGTCAGGTAAGCCGAAGTCCTAGAAAACAACCTCGACATCCCAGAACCAGCATTCTCCCGGGAGCTTAAGGGTCAGCAGCTTGTCTTCCTCACTGGATGTGAACTCCTCTTCCTTTGCATCTACCTTACACCACTTTGGCCTGCTGCTCGAGTAAGCTCCGAGCCGTCCGCACCCTCGCACCTTCACTCTCAATACGCACCACGAGGGGTCCGTCACGTGGGTGAGCTCTTCCACGGCCCCTCCCGAGTTCTACATGTCGAGCAAACCGATCGGGGCGAAGCGAACATTCCTATCAAATATCTGTTCCAAGTGTTCATGCGTAATTTCCGACAAATCAGGTTTTGTGATGCAAGAGCAGATGCAGAATGATGCGAATAAGGTTGCGATTGGCCACAGAAAAATTCGGATACAATGTTAGGGATATATATTTGATTGTAATTGATCTCTGATACCACCTTATATTTAGGTTGCGTCATGTGACCTTCCCAAGCTCGTTGAAGGACTTAAGCGATTGGCCAAGTCGGATCCTATGGTAGTAAATAGCATTGAGGAATCTGGCGAACGTGCTAGAGAACTCCATTTGGAAAATTGTCCGAAGGATTTGCAAGGAAGAATTCATGGGTGGAGGTGAGATTGTAAAGCTTGATCCTGTCGTTTATTACACAATGTTAGGGATGTTGAGCAAGACCACATGCAAAAGGCCAAACTTACAGAAGTTGGAGCCTAAAGAGAATTTGATGGTGCGAAGGCTTGTGGAGCTCTTGATGGGGAAGTTCTGCGAATCATCTTATAATAGGACAGTGAATCAACTTTTATCATGTGTAAAAAGTAGGAACCCCAGAATCAACATGGTGCTTATTGAAGAGGGGATCTGGAACAATGATTTAGCTTTGTCAATTCTGTTTGTTGACCAGTTAAGGTGTAGAGAACAAAAGTTCTCTCCAAAACTCTTCCTTTTGGTGAAATCCGTTAGTTCCACCCGGAGCAACAATGTGACGTCTGGTGCTCATAGTCCTGCTATCATCATGAAACCTCTACGGGCTAGTATGGTGGCCGCTTCTCTACATCGAACCATGGATAATGTAGGGCTCAAGCTGATGTATTACTTGATTCGTTGGAAATGTTGTCCTGGACCGAAGCAAATTTCGCAATCTTGGAGATGAGATTGATTTTGAAGAGATTGAAGCTAACGAAGGCGAACCAGATTCGAGGACGAATCTTCTTCCTAGCAGGGGAGAATGATGTGGATAAAGTCGCAATTTACGAATGATGCAGATAACGTTGCAATCTACGTAATTTTATCTATGTAATATTGCGTGATATTTCGATAATATCACGTAATCTTTATTTTTAGACAATTTATTATTTTTAGTGGTATTTTTTGTAATTTTGGATTTTGATGTTCAGATTCTTAGTAGGGTTAGGATTAGGGTTAACACCTATTTAAGGTGCTTTATAACATTTTGTTAGGAGACTTTCAGATTATTATAATTAAATTTCGAGAATTTCTCTCTAAGCAAGGATTTGCTTGTTACCTTCGTTGAACGCTGCGTCACAAAAGAAGGGAATAAAACGGCAAGGACCTTGGTGATTTTACCCTAATGGGCGAAATGGTGTTTATTTCGCAACATAAAGTTCGCAACGACACTTCGAGAGTCTCTCTTTGACAACGTCCGGAGCGAACCTGTGACCCGACAAGGTAGTCCATCATTCAAGTAACAGTGAGATTTCCGATGCGGTATGGATGCGAGGACTTAAACACTGGCCTGTATGGAAGGTATATACTGCAGAGTCTCCCTCCCAATTTTCGCTGGCAATGTCTTCGAGAAACTCTATGTCGAGAGGATGGACATGCCACGAGATAGGCGGTCGAATAGGCGCTGTGATGGGCTTCTCCTCACCTCCCTCTTTCAAAGGCCAAGCTCCCGCTCCTTGGCAAATGAACACTGCCCACGATCCCGTTTAATTTGTTCAAGTTCCATATCTTCAGCAAACTAGAGATTGCAAACCCGGAAACTTGTGAGAAGATGTTTGCTTTATGAAGGTGTGCTATACTCGGTTCTAGAGTCTCATCCTACGGTCTTCTTCTTTGTGAAGCTGACAATGGTTACCTTTCGCCGTCCATGACGGGGTCTTTGAACAAGCAGTCTCGAGTGGGTCGGCCGGCACGTTGAGCTCTCAGAACAGACCCATCGGGCAATAGCAGCTTTCGGAGGATCTTGAAGTCGTGATTCCCCGGCTTGTCACTATATTACATGATGTGATCATTAGCACAAGAACATGATATTAACAGAACAAGAGATTCATTGATATCTTCTGTGTAAGCGTCAACACCTTACATAGACCGAGCAACCGCCTAGTGCTCTCGCTGCAGCGTGGAACCCGGTTGTGTTATGTTTGCTCTGCATTCAATGTGCGAAATCAGAAATGAAAACCTGCAATCCTCAACCAAGAAGCAGGTGAAGCTAAGTGCTAGAGCAATAGCTGAATGTTAAATCTGGCACATGGCTCAATTGTGCAGTTGAAAAACGCAAGAGAAGAAAGCCTACGTGAAACATGTCCCAATTGGGAACCACAATCTTGTTGGGCCTTTTTTTTTAGTGGGTCCAGCCCATTAGGTTGTTAAAAACCTAAAACATGCGCAGCAAAAATAGAACACATGCACTAGCCACAAAACAGTAGCCACCGAAAGAGGAAATGCAGCAAACAGTGCAGGGGCGCAGCAGCAGATTTTCTGTGCGTCCATCTGAGATCAAATCGACGATCGGAGGTCTTCCCGTGGTCCGATTGGGCTAAAATTTTGACAGCATCTTCAAGACTCGTTGTTCTTGATTCTGTACGGTTGGATCGTGATTTGAAGGTATTTACTGTATCTGTTCGTGGATATTTCGGGACTACATATTTTGGAGGTGATTTTCATCCGGTTCTCTCGTTTACGGTGTAGTTGTTGCTTGATCTTCACTTATAGCCTTGGAATTTTATTGTTGTTGTATTCAGCGAGTTGTGTACCCAAACGATTAATATATAGTGAAGATTCGAGTGGACTCCGTGAGCGGTCTCGTGGTTTTTATCCTTCGCATTGAAGGGATTTTCCACGTAAAAATTCTGGTGTTGTTTTCTTTCAATTCGTATATTTCCATTGGTTGGCTCGAATCGATTTCTTACAGGTTTAGTCAAAGGGGGAAAGTTATATCCGCTACTTGTCTGTTTTTCCCAACATAGTGGTATCAGAGCATTATTTTTGACTGAACGATAGAACAGAACGTGAGCAGAATGGTTAGTTTAAATGGAAAGAATTATCATATATGGAGAGGAAAGATGGAAGATCTACTATATGTGAAACGGTGGCATTTACCAGTGTTTACTGATACTAAACCTGATAATATGAGCGATGCTGATTGGAATCTTGAGCACAAAATTGTGTGTGGATTTATTCGACAATTTGTCAATGATAATGTTTTGAATCACATCAGTAAAGAATCGCATGCTAGGACATTGTGGAATAAGCTGTAGTCATTATATGCACAGAAGACTGGCAACAACAAAATATGTTTGATTAAACAATTTATGGAGTTGCATTATAGAGATGGCCAATCTATATCAGATCACTTGAATGAGTTTCAGGGAGTGATAGATCAACTTTCTTCCATGAATATTAAATTTGATGATGAAGTGCAGGGACTTTGGTTGCTATGTACCTTGTCGGAATCTTGGGAGAATTTTCGTATGTCTTTAATTAATGCTGCACCTGATGGTATTGTTACCATGGATTTTGCAAAAAGTGGTGTTCTGAATGAAGAGATGAGAAGAAAAACACATGGTTCTTCCTCTCATTCAGAAGCTCTAGTTGTTGAAAACAGGGGCAAAAGTCAGAGTAGAGGTCCGAAAGGTAGATACAAGAGCCGAAGCAAGTCAAGATCATGGAAGAAGACTATTGAGTGTCATCACTGTGGTAAGATGGGTCATATGAAGAAAAATTATTTCCAGCTGAAAAATGAGATGAGGAATGAGAAGAAAAATGGCAATGAAAATAACGAGAGAAGAAATAATGGTGGTGATGATTGGGTGGCAACTGCTACTGATGAACTTGTTATTGTTTGCTATGATGATAATGTTAATTTTGCATGTGATGATTCAAACTGGGTTATTGATAGTGGAGCTTCTCTTCATATCACCTCCAGGAAAGAATTCTTTACATCTTACAGGTCAGGAAATTTTGGTACCTTAAGGATGGGTAATGACGGTTTGGCTACTGTTGTTGGCATAGGAGATGTGTGCTTGGAGACTAGTACCGAAGCAAAGCTAATTTTGAAAGATGTTAGACATGTTCCTGATATTCGTCTGAATCTGATTTCAATTGGAAAGCTTGATGATGCAGGATTCTGCAGTACTTTTGACAATGGTAAGTGGAAACTCACCAGAGGCTCATTAATTGTGGCTAGAGGTATGAAACAATCTTCTTTATATTTATTTCAGGCTAAGATTTCCAAGGACATGTGTAATATTGTGGAAGATGAGATTGCAACTGCATTATGGCACAAGAGGCTTAGTCACATTAGTGAGAAAGGAATTGGCTTATTAGCTAAAAAGGGTTTACTCTATGGAATAAAGAGTGCAAGACTTGAGAAGTGTGCACATTGTTTAGCAGGAAAACAACGAAGAGTTTCCTTCAAGAGTCATCCGCCTTCGAGAAAATCAGAGCTGCTAGAATTAGTACATTCAGATGTTTGCGGTCCAATAAAACCACTAACACTTGGTGGTGCAGCTTACTTTGTAACCTTCATCGATGACCATTCAAGAAAATTATGGGTTTATTTCTTGAAGACGAAGGATCAAGTGTTAGATGCATTCAAGCAGTTTCAAATTTCAGTTGAAAGACAGACTGGAAAGAAGTTGAAATGCATTCGTTCAGATAATGGTGGTGAGTACATCGGACCATTTGATGAATATTGCAGGCAACAGGGAATTCGACATCAGAAGACACCTTCTAAAACGCCTGAGTTAAATGGCGTAGCGGAAAGAATGAACAGAACACTGATTGAGAGAGTCAGATGTTTGATTTCAGATGCAAAATTGTCAAAATCTTTTTGGGGAGAGGCTTTGAGTACGGTGGTACATGTTCTTAATATTTCTCCCATTGTTGCTTTAGATGGTGATGTTCCAGACAGAGTTTGGTTTGGAAAGGAAATTTCATATGATCATCTAAAGGTGTTTGGCTATAAAGTTTTTGTTCATGTTCCAAAGGATGAGAGGTCCAAGTTAGATGTCAAGACAAAAGAGTGCATCTTTCTTGGTTATGGTTCTGATGAATTTGGCTACAGGCTTTATGATCCAGTTGCAAAGAAAATTATCAGAAGTCGAGATGTAGTATTCATTGAGAATGAAACCATTTGTGATATTGAGAAGATGAAGAAGACAGATTCTCGTGGTTCTGATATGTTAGTTGATACTAGCTCAATTTCACCTTTTGAGTTGCAGGAACAGTTGCATGATCAAGTTGAAGACGATGATCAGACTACAGATCAGCAGGTTCAGGGTCAGACTCAGAATGATCAGCCGGTTGAAGATCAGGCTCAGGATGATCAGCATCATTCAGATGACATTGATGCTCAAGAGATTGCACCATTAGCTCCACCAACTACTTCTTTGAGGAGGTCTGCCTGAGACCGCACCTCATCTACTAGATATTCCTCTAATGAGTATGTTCTGTTGACAGATGCAGGTGAACCTGAAACTTTTGAAGAAGCAGTAGAAGATAATAACAAGGAGGAATGGTTTGATGCAATGCATGATGAGATGAAGTCATTGCATGACAATCACACTTTTGAGTTGGTGACATTACCTAAGGGTAAAAGAGTTTTGAAGAACCGATGGGTTTACAGATTGAAGCAAGATGAGACGACTTCACGTCCTCAATATAAAGCCGGATTGGTTGTTAAAGGCTTCAATCAGAAAAAGGGAATTGACTATGATGAGATCTTCTCTCCAGTTGTAAAAATGTCTTCAATTCGAGTTGTTTTGAGTTTAGCAGCTAGCCTTAATCTTGAGGTTGAGCAGATGGACGTGAAGACTGCTTTCCTTCACGGTGATTTGGAGGAAGACATATACATGGAGCAACTTGAAGGCTTTCAGGTAAAAGGTAAAGAGAATTATGTTTGCAAACTGAAGAAAAGCTTGTATGGCTTAAAGCAGGCGCCGAGGCAATGGTATAGAAAATTTGAGTCTTTTATGGGGGAGCAATCCTATAAGAAGACTACTTCTGATCATTGTATATTTGTGCAGAAATTCTCTGAAGGTGATTTTATTATCATATTGCTCTATGTTGATGACATGTTGATTGTTGGTCAGAATGCTTCTAGGATTGACAGGTTAAAGCAAAATTTAAGCAAGTCTTTTTCGATGAAAGGCTTGGGACCGGCTAAGCAGATTCTTGGTATGATGATCACTCGTGACAGACAGGCGAAGAGATTATGGTTATCTCAAGAGAAGTACATAGAGAAAGTACTTCAAAGGTTCAAAATGGATAAAGCTAAAGTTGTAAGTACACCTCTTGCTACACACTTTAAGCTTAGTCATAAACAATGTCCGTCAACTGAGAAAGATCTGAAAGAGATGGAAAAAGTTCCTTATGCTTCTACAGTAGGCAGTCTGATGTATGCAATAGTTTGCACAAGACCAGATATAGCCCATGCAGTTGGAGTGGTTAGCCGTTTTATGTCAAATCCAGGTAGAGAGCATTGGAATGCATTGAAGTGGATACTGAGATATCTTCGAGGCACTTCTAGTTTGAGACTTTCATTTGGGAGTGATAAGCCGATTCTTGTTGGATATACTGATTCTGACATGGCAGGGGATATTGACACAAGGAAATCTACTTCGGGTTATCTGATTACTTTCTCAGGGGGAGCTGTGGCTTGGCAGTCAAGGTTGCAAAAATGTGTTGCCTTGTCGACGACAGAGGCAGAGTTCATCGCAGCAACTGAAGCATGTAAGGAATTGCTTTGGATGAAAAAGTTCACGCAGGAACTTGGTTTCAGTCAAGAGAGGTATGTTTTACTTTGTGATAATCAAAGTGCTATACATCTTGCAAAGAATTTCACTTTTCATGCCAGGTCCAAGCATATTGATGTGAGGTATCACTGTATACGAGAAACTTTGGAATCCAAAAGGTTAGAACTTGAGAAAGTACACATAGAAGATAATGCTTCAGATATGATGACAAATGCTATCATCAGAGAGAAGTATGAGTTTTGTCGGCGTCAAGCCGGCATGGATTTCTGATGAGTTCTTTTGTGTCGAGATCTCCCTCAATGGGCTGGAGGGGGAGATTTGTTGGGCCTTTTTTTTTAGTGGGTCCAGCCCATTAGGTTGTTAAAAACCTAAAACATGCGCAGCAAAAATAGAATACATGCACTAGCCACAAAACAGTAGCCACCGAGAGAGAAAACGCAGCAAACAGTGCAGGGGCGCAGCAGCAGATTTTTTGTACGTCCATCTGAGATCAAATCGACGATCGGATGTCTTCCCGTGGTCCGATTGGGCTAAAATTTTGACAGCATCTTCAAGACTCGTTGTTCTTGATTCTGTACGGTTGGATCGTGATTTGAAGATATTTACTGTATCTGTTCGTGGGTATTTCGGGACTGCATATTTTTGGGGTGATTTTCATCCGGTTCTCTCGTTTACGGTGTAGTTGTTGCTTAATCTTCACTTATAGTTTTGGAATTTTATTGTCGTTGTATTCAGCGAGTTGTGTACCCAAACGATTAATATATAGTGAAGATTCGGGTGGACTCCGTGAGCGGTCTCGTGGTTTTTATCCTTTGCATTGAAGGGATTTCCACGTAAAAATTATGGTGTTATTTTCTTTCAATTCGCATATTTCCATTGGTTAGCTCGAATCGGTTTCTCACAGGTTTAGTCAAAGGGGGAAAGTTATATCCGCTGCTTGTCTGTTTTTCCCAACAAATCTCTCCAAGAAGAAGGCAGTTAAAAGCCACCGAGGTGACATGTAAGTTCTGAAATGTTGGTTCTCGAGGCATGAAATCTTCCGACGCCCTTGCAACCGAACTCCTCTTTGAACTGAACAGCTAATAATTAATTAGAACTTGTATCCAAACTCGCTCCTTGAAGGATCTATGAACCATTGACAAGATCAAGAACCATCCGGCAGACCTGTATATGGACTCCGTGTTATGACACATGCAGCAAATGATGGCGTTCTCTTTGAAGTTCCTCTCAATCGATTGCTCGAGCGCTTCTTGATACTGCCTGGTCTATGCAACTCGTCCCCCGTATCCTTGTCCTAAGGTTTCCAATATATTCTGGACATCTACCTTCACTCCATCAGCACCGCATTCCGCCAAATAGCTATGGAGATCATCATAAAAATCATGTATCCGCCGAGGGTCTATTAGCCCAACCCCATATTTCTCGAGGCAGTCCATTGCAATATCTCTAAGATTGCTGAGATTTCCATCTGACTGAATCGGGTAGGCCAATTTCGGGTTGTACTTCTTCAATTTCTCGGACGATGGGAGTACTCCTCCCCAATAACCGGCCAAAGCATGCCACATATATACAAATCTGCACGAAACAGCAAATGCTAATAATCTCAAACTACACATTCTAAGTCATCCTCATTAGCAGCAAGGAAATATGCCGAATGTGGACACTTACCTCACTCCATACTCATCCATGACAAAATGAATCAAGCCTTGCATATCCCCCGACGCATTATCGGAAATGGGTTTCCTGAACTTACTGTTTTCTTTGATGTCAACTAACCGGACATCGAAACTGAAAGTCGTTAACAGAAGAGGATTGAGGTGATTCACCAATTAATGCCATTGTCATATCCATCTGTAAAATAAAAAAACAAAACCACTAGAAGAAGAAGCTACTGCATACTCTGTAATAATATATGGTAAGCCATCTTCGTGAAACTCATCTAATGTTTCTTGCCACCCATCATCAATGATAAAAAATTTTGGTGAGCAGCCTCCATCTTTGAGACTGCATGAATATAAAACATCAATGATCCTTCAGCCTCATCTTATGGAGCTTAGTCTCAAGATATTAACATTAGAGCCAAATTACCTTTGAAGCCCCTCTTTGACACCTTCCGGATTGACTTGACGATAGAAAGCATCCCACGTGCACCAACCGAACCAATCCAGATGCACCGGCAACTACTCAAACGAAGGTCGAAATTTGAATAAATAGAAGAAAAATCATCATAGATAACATTGATTTAATACAAGAGGCAAGCGAAAATCTTGTCAACCTTCTTGTTTTCAATGCGGCTAAAGGTGGCTTTCTCCTTCTCCCGGATCCTATCCAAATGCATTCGAATAGTCATCAACATTGACAGGCCAAACTTCTATTATTCGAAAGAAGAAGATGAAGAACCATGTCGGATTGAGCGTACTCGATCGATTCTTTAAGGAGCTCAAAAGGATT
Organism: Rhodomyrtus psidioides; assembly: GCA_021437785.1. Classification (NCBI taxonomy): domain Eukaryota; kingdom Viridiplantae; phylum Streptophyta; class Magnoliopsida; order Myrtales; family Myrtaceae; genus Rhodomyrtus; species Rhodomyrtus psidioides. Next base: position 2,010,881 of record JAILYB010000059.1, on the reverse strand, counting down.
GTGACCAGAGTTTATGAAAACCGCCTCCAAGGACTCTGTAGTTTGGACATTTGTATCTCCTGAAACGTCGAAAACATGTCGTGGGACTCGAGCATAAAAGGAAACACTAAGTGTAGCAACTCACTAGATTTCAGATAGTTTGCTGACCACTTTCAATGCAGAACTGGATCTCATTCGCCGAATTCCCTCGCAAGCTCGCGCGAAATGCTCCGCCCAGAACTGGTAGAATAACAACATACAAGGTACTATCTGAATTGGTATCGCCATCTACTCCATTCTCTAGAGCAGACTTATCTGTCGCTTCTACAAGAAGCATTTGGGTTTCTGGAGGAATCTCCTCGGCAGAGTCTCCGACTCGGGGCATCATCCACCAGATTTTGGCTTTAAACAAGGACAGGAATCTGCGTCCCCTATCATTTCCCAGAATATGAATCGTTGTTAGAATCTATAAACAGGACATGAAAACCTCTTCTCTGAGAAGAAAAATAAATTCCTAGAGGGCCGGTTAAGATTTCACTTAACTAGTTCCAGGCCTAGTACCCCCACGCAAATTAAAAGATCAAGAACATGTCAACTGACCTGATATTACTACTATAGCAGAGCTTTTCTCTATCTATCGGTAACATTGCATAAACATCAATCGTCTACGTTTGGAAAACAAACATTATTACAGAGCATTCTTTCTTTGTTTCTTTCCTTCTACTCCTAGGGAAAAGCAAAGAGAGGGGACTAACTCAAGAATGCCGAGGGTGAAAACATGCCAGGAGCTCGGAGTTTCCGAGGTTGCGCCGATGAAAGCGGAGCCGAGGCCTAGATGCTTAACGGTGACGTTTCGGGGGACTCCGGTCAGCACCACCTGGCCTCTCATGATGAGGGAGCCATCTCTGATGCTGGGGGTGGCTGAGATAGTAATGGCTGCACGTCAGAATTGGAAAAAATGTGTTCTTGATGTTTGACAAGAGGAAGCTGATCGAGAAAGCAAGTGGGGTGGATGATGGGATTACATCTCGAAGGGACCATTCGGTTGCTATGAGTCATTTTCAATAAATTGAAAAGCTGTAAAATGATCTTTGAATCAGTGGTTGTTATTACTAGTTTGATGTGCAAACTCCGCTTACATTGGGTGTTATTGAATGGAGTACGTGCGAGACGTAATAATGAATGCTGTTCACGTGGGAATATTGATCAGATTTGCACGAGGGCTGCCTCGTCTCCGGCCGACATGGCCATTGCCAGATTTGGGCGAGCCCGTGATGGCCTCGCCCATAGCCATTGTGGCCTTGCCATCCGCAAGCGACGCCACAAAGGTCCTCACCTAGGGCCTTCACAGCCTCATCGTCTCCGGGCAAGGCGACCCTCATCGGTGGCCGCAGACCCCTGCTGACAAAATGAAAGAAAGGAAAAGATCTGAAAAAATAAATTAAAATTTGATTTTTTGGAGAATTTTATTAAAACCAATTCAAGTCCGCACCCGTCACGACACATAGGACGGTTGGCATTTACGTCAGCTATTTCCGATTAAAATTGACTGGATGGACTCGATTGGCATAAATGCAAAAAGTTTCGGACTAAATTGGCATCGATGTAATATGTTTAACACTTTTTCGATACTTTTCAGTTTAGTCGGATTTGGAGATTGCTTTTGAATGCTGAATATTAGAGCGCGCAACTAAAATTGGGTGTATCTTCCTCCGATCCTACTTTAATGGGGAAAATAAATAAATAAATCACCGCTCGAGGACCGAAACGATGAAAATGTGCTATTTGAGGTCAAGGCTAGAAAGAAAAATCGAGTCGTGCGACGGAGAGCACTCAACAAAATGACGTGCCGTAGGGTTGTGTAGACAACCGAACATCTAAGTTCATGGATGTGTATAATCTAGCCTTGGGCCCACGAGATTGGGCTTGTATCTTGTTTCAGTCTTTTTATTTTGTTTCCGGATTTGGGCTTGGTTTTACCCAAACAGAAACAATTTCTAAACAATACCCGATTAATTTATTAGTACCCGAAACAATTTGAGTACCGACCCAAAAAGCTAGGAATTATCGGGTCGGGTCGGGCCTTGTTTCGGGTCGGGTTTCTTGTTTTGTTTGGACACCCCTAAATCTAGGGGTGTCAACGGGACGGTTTGGTTTTTTGAAATAACCGAACCGAACCGAACCGAAAAATTATGGTGAATGCATGAACCGAACTGAATAGCGTCCCGAACGAGTACATACCGAACCGGATTTTCGGTTCGGTTCGGTACGGTTCGGCTTTCCGGTTTTCCTGATTGTCTCTTTTATTCGATTTTTCATATTGTTTCTCTTTTTCTTTTTTTAATAAAATAACTTACCCTTTAAAACAAGAAAATAACTCTGTTTTATGAAATTGTCGAATCACCGGACCTTATTTTCCTCCAAAAAATGATAATAAACAAAATATAATCAATTCTAACTTTTAACTGGAAATAAACTAAGGATCCAAACTGCTAATTGCAATTTTGAATCTCTGTCTCTCTATTAATATTTCCCCAAAAAAATAATAATGGAGGCAAGAACCCCAAAGAGAGATTCAAAATTGTCACCAACTCATCCAAATTCGACAAAATAATCATCAAAATGATCAGAGATGATAAACTCACACAATAATACTTCAACTATTTACAGTCAAATTGAAGATCTACGGAATCAAGATCAAATATAAGCAACATTCAATTTTTATACTCCTCGGTAGAACGGGGAATTTGAGTTTCAAATTTACCAAGCACTAAACCAGAAGCACCCTTAACAATTGTCAAAAGCAATATCAAGTCTCTGGGGATAGCTTATGGAGGCAATAGATGCAAAGTAGCCAGAGAAAATAGCAAAAACGCCAATAACATAACTCCCTCCGATACAAGCAAACCAGAAGAAAGACACTAGACATATTCAGCTCCATTAGGAGGGGCAAAAATACGCAGAACAGAAACACCAGCTGAGACTGAAGACCAATCCAAACGAACCGCCTCAATTGCCACCATCATTAGACTAATCCTGGGTTTAGAGTGGAATACTTCGAGGGAGAAGATGGAATCGGGGAGGGGAAGGGGGAGGGAGGGAATGTGAACTGTTCAGGTCAAGTCGAGCCGTAATCGTCGGACTTGGTGGCAAAACAGCGATCGGGATCGAACCAGAAGATGGCGTAGGGCTTGAGGTCGCCGTTCTTCCGGTTGACATGCTTGAGGTGCTTATCGTTGACGATGGTAAGGTTGAGCTCGAGGGGCTTCAATGGCGGGATGCGAGAGGAGAGACTAATTAGGGTTTCACGGAAGCGTTTCTGAGAGAGTGTAAAAGAAGAGAGGTAACGTAAATAAGATGGGCCTTTTTTCATTCGGTTAACCGCGTACCAAACCGAGTAGGCCCAAGTATCCCGAACCAAAAACAAAGAATGATTTTTTGTTTCATTAACAAAACCGAAAATAGTACCGAACCGAAATGCATGAAATTTCCGGTTCGGTTCGGCTCGGGTTTTCGGTTTTATTTTGACACCCCTAGTATAATCTACTTGCAATTGAATGGGGCCAATCCCAAATTTCATTATTCCAGGATTTAAACATTCCGAAATTACTGAAAGTTTGTCTTGAGCTTTTAGCTTTCTCAAGATTGTATTCAGCCTAAAGCCCATTAGAAAAGCTTACCAAACGGCCCAAAATTTATCGAGGGAGAGAAAGCTGAACCAAACGTAGCCGTATTTTCCCGCGCAACATATTTTAGTCCTTTCAAGTGCAATTAATGTTTGGCCCATGAAGCCGGATTTCGACCAAAATGGTGACTCAGACAATTAGAAGGGGAAGCTTGAAGACGTTGGGCCTTGACTACCAAGTCAGCACCACTGATTTGATTCGCGAAGACAGTGGACCACCTGATCTTTGACTAAACTAGGCCGAACGATTCTTAATTTCAACGATCAGGAGTCCAAATGTGATGTCCCACGGAGGTTGTTTTGTGTCCGAGACGTGCTTGAAAAGTGACAAGCTATCAGTTTCAACTATTCAAATATAGATTTTCAAATGGGAATTCAGTTTCGAGATCTTCATCCATCTTAAAGGAAGATGATTATGGGTTTGAACTATGCTGATGGTATGTTGTTGGCATGATTAAGAAGTAGAGCTGTCAATATGGGTCATAGACTCGTATTTGACTCATATTTTGTATGAAAATGGATCTTATATGGGTCATTAACTTTTAAATGGCTCTCTAAAAATGGATCCAAAAAAGAGTAAAATTAAATGGGTCAATAATGGGTCCACACTTAAACCCATTTTTGACCCATATTGGACCCATAAGGACAATTGCAAATGGGCCCAATATAATACTTCAAAGGCTTTGCAATATAATACAACTGCAAATGGGCCGCCGTTGGTCGATTTTTTTTATAATAATAAAGTATTTTTGCAATAAAATATATTTTAATAATAATAATATTTTTGAATAGTTAATATTAAAAAAAAGGAAAAATCTAAAAAATTAAAAAAAGAAAAAATTTCACTAGATTTTTTTATTATATGAAAGTATTTTAGTAATATTATTTTTTTAGAATATTATTGTGATTTGGTAATAATGGTCAAAATGGGTCGTGTCAAGTATGAGTTAGTTGTGGGTCGGGTCAGATATAAGTCATTGAAAACGTGTCAATATTGTTGGAGTTGGCGAATACTTCGGGGACCCTTGTTTCTCATACTGGATACGCCCACGTGAGCGAAACCAAAGTGTTATCCGACGACATGTGACCCATGCGCGCGGGATGTGGGGGTTCGGAGGCAGCGCCCCCGAAATCTCAACGGGTTTGGGCTTTTATTTAAGATAACTCGTATATTGTAGGCTTAATAGATGTTTCGCTAGGTTTAGGTTTTGGGCCCGTTTATGGCATATATATTTTGCTCGTTTATGCTGATCATTGTAACGAGTTGAGTGGTTGTAAACCGAATATCATAGTGAAATCTCTTTACAGGACATAGCCCTATTCTGGGGTGAACCTGGGTAAACTGTGCGTCGTTCAATTTTTCTTGATTCTCTGTTTAATCGTTATGATTCGGTTGCGATAAATCCCATCAAATATGGGTCTGGCCATATTCAATCATACCCAAATCCAACCCACCCATTTGACACCTCTATTAAGAAGGTAACGCGGTGCTACAAGAACGTGAATTGTCTGTAATTCTAAAATAGATGATAACATCAGGAAACGATTCGATCTACGCGATTGAGAAATGTCCTTTTGGCTTAGACAAGGGCTTATCCCGTTTGACAATTACAATGTCGAATAACATTGGCTTAGAGAGAACAAAATGGACACATTTCACGTGAATTCCATGTGGAAATGTCACTTTGTAGTTTCATCTTCCTCATGTTTCGCTGTCTGGCTAGAGAACAAGATAGAGAGTTGAATTTTCGATCTCGTCGAGGATGATGGATTATCCTCTGCGCCGCATTCGCGACTTTGATGCTTGGAAAGTTGGAAGCACCAGCATGCGCAAAATGAAATCGACAATTCCACATTCTAAACCAGCCTTTAATGGGCACCTCTTTCGTTCTTGTTTACTAGCTATATTGGCCATAAACTCCTACGCGTTATAATTTTCACCTAAGAAATGTGCTTTGCTTGATCCCTAAATTCGCGCCATGTCTTCGGTGAAATCCTTGAATTTGCGATTTTTCCAATCAAGTTTAGTCCTTGAGATCCTAGGGATTTTTAATTTGCCAACTGAGCCATTTCGTTTTCCTAATTTCGGCAAATTCGTGAAAGGATATAAACTCAAGCATTCAACTTGTCATGTTTCCATGTTGAAGTTTATTCCAGACCATCGATTCCGCGCGTTGGTTTCGATTTTTCGGAACCAAGACGGAAGAGAAACTTGATAAGGAAAAAATTCTTCAAATTCAAGCTTGGTTGAACAAATTGCAAGTTCATGATCAACAAATATTAAAGGGGTGTTTACAAAATCATTTTTTCAATCAAGATTAAATCAGACCGTTGGCCATCCAAGAAAAGAAAAAAAAAATCGCCTTTCAGTCTTTCACTCCATATATCTTACTCTACATCTTTTTTATGTGATTTTATAGAATCACTGTCAACTATTTTAAAACTTGGATTAATACCATTAAAAATCACAAATTGGTACACATCAAAATTATTTTTTTGAACGTGAAAAACCCTAAATTGGTACATCTATGACAAATTTATTCCAAACTGGTACAGCTGTGACAAATTTACTCCCCGTTAGTTTTCGTTAAATTTTACCATCAAATTGCTGAGTTTGATGACACGTGTCGATTGGCGGGTGTACATGTTACCTTATGTTTGCTACAAATGTATCGATTTAAAATTTTTCGTCGTGTTAACTCAATTTAACGAAATTAATAGAGGGTAAATTTGTCATATGAAATTTTTATGGTAAAAAAAATTAGTTTGGGATAAATTCATCATAGTTGTACTAGTTTAGAATTTTTGGTGGCAAAAAAAAAAATAGTTTAGGGTAAATTTATCACAAATGTACCAGCTTGAAGTTTTTGGTGGTTAAAAAAATAATCTCGGGTAAATTTGTCACAGGTGTATCAGTTTGAGGTTTTTCACGGTATTAACCCTTAAAACTTTAATTTGTTGGATGAATACATGATTTAATATCTAATTATTTTTACCACTTTTCTTGCACGTGATGCCTTTTATTTTGTCATTGAAGGAAATGGCTATTAGCCACCTTAATATAATTTGCTAGCCCTACATGCTACGATTTTCTTCTTTTTTGTCAGAACAACATGCTACAATCATATAGGCCAAATCTTTCTCCTCTCTTATATTAATAAATGTATATCGTACATTCGTTACCAATGCCAACTTGGGCACGATCCCGAGTCCCGACCAAGAGGCCAAAAGCAAGATGCTAAAACTTGTCTTCGAATTTGGACATATTCCATCTCAAATTGACCTTTTTGAATGAAAAGTTTTTGGTTTGTGCTTGTGGAGAGAGAGATAAAAGATTTTTGGTGACCATCATTGGCCCATTCCCATTGACCTTCATATATCGCTCCAAGTCATTGAAATGCATAAGGCGTCAACGGCAAAAAGCATTACGGCTGCAAAGACTAATGCACCAATTGCGGTACAATAGGATCTCGCTAGATCTTCCTGCTTTGTAGATCCAAAAAAAAATTAATTAACCATAAGTTAATATTGCCCTGACCCACCAAATAATTTATATGTTATGCCTAAACTAAACATGAAAAAACAATTCATTTTTCGCATTTGCGAGGACAGAGATAGGTCGTTGTGGTTCATATATTAATACAGAAAAGGCTACAATTTCACATGTGAAAATGAAATGAGGATATACTTCTCCGATTAAGGTTAGCCAAAAAAAAAAGGAAGAAGAAGGCGGAATTAGAAAGTTATAATATGTACTAAACTAGATGGATGATTCCATTCCTTGGAAAATAAAGAAAAAAAGGGATGAAAACAAGATATAAAATTGAGTATTCTTTCCTTCATATAGAACATTACTAGTAGCATGAATTCAAACTAAAGCTATAATACATGCACAAAACTTAGATTGAAACCATGAACCAAGATAGATCTAAGTAAGTATTAAAATGATATTCAGATGAAGTGAAAAATTCACATATATAATGTTATGAATGCTAAAAATATATATAATTGCAATGTGTAAAGATAAGCTATAATTACAACTAATTTAAGTTGGAAATCCTGTTTAGTGTATATAACATGTGGAGGGATCATATTAAAGAGATGAGAAGCTCCGTTGTGTTGTCGACACCTTATAAAAACGAATTTTAGTTCGATACAATAACGTTAAGGTTGATTTGCTTTTGTCATTATTAATTTCTCGTAAGGACCGATGAGGATTGATTAAGACTTTTGATTTCTCGTGATCACGGATGTGGATTGAGTAAGATGTGTGTGGTTTTAAAAGAAGCAATTGTATGCTCATCGTGATCAACCTCGTTCTATAAAAGCAACCCGTGAAAAAAAAAAACATGCATTTAGAGGCTATAGAGAAGGGAGCCTACACAAGTTGTGAATCGATAGAATCAAATATTTTATGATCCGTACTTATTGTTTCTCGTGATGATCGATGAGAATCGATTGAGACTTTTGATTTCTCATGATCGCGGATAGAGATTGATTAAGATGTGTGTGGTTTTAGAAGAAACGACGGTACGATTATCGTGATCGGTCTCATCCTATGACAGCAAGTCGTAAAAAAAGAACATGCATTTTGAGACGATAGAGAATGAAGCCCGTACAAGTTGTGAAACGATAAAATCAGTTTTTTTGTCAATAATTGAAATAAGCTTTTTTTGGTCAGAAATAATTGAAATAAGTTGGACAACCCTTTTGTGAGCTATATGTTTCTTAGTCTTTGGTCCAAATAATAGAAAAATCATAGTATTTCACAAGTTTTTTTTTTTTTTTTTTTGGGTCGGAGATTTCTCGAGTTGTTTCGCGCGTACTTTCGTTGCGTAGTTGGTGGGCTAAACTTGCACCTCTCTCTCTTTCTTTCTCGGCCTCTCCCTTAAACAAAGGCTGCGCTTTCTCTTCTCTTTCTCTCCATCATCCACGTCTCTCTCTCTCTCTGCCTCTGCAAATGGAGTCTGCTGCAACCATGGCCACGAGAATGGCTCCCTCACCTTCTTCCTCCTACTTGTCGTTCTCTCCCCACCCTGGCCCTAGCCCTAACACCAAAATCCTCCCCCTGAACGGCTTCTTCCTCGGCCCCCGCAAAATCAAGAGGCAGCTCGTCTCCAGATCGCCCCGGTGCATTCAGTCGCTGAATCCCGACTCGGACAGGACCCCTGCTTCCTCTTTTTCCTGCTCCGCCGTCGCCTTCTCTCCCTCGCAGACCGCCGATCTCGTGCCCTGTAAGCTTCAGTCTCTGGTCTCCGAGTTTCGGTCTCTGTCGGAACCGATTGATAGAGTGAAGCGGTTGTTGCACTATGCCAGCCATCTTCCGAAGCTTCCCGACTCGGCCCGAGCCGACTCCAACCGAGTCATGGGCTGTACCGCTCAGGTTTGGTTCTTTAGTTTTTGCCTTAACGTGCTATTTCTGTCGGGATGCCTTCTTGAACTTGTCACCGAGAGATTATGCAAAAGGACTCATTTTTCTGTTGCTTACCTGACTGTGCGATCAATCTATCGATATCGAATCAGTTTTTGCTGATTGTCACGTTTCTTTGGAAATTCATCTGCAGTATATCAACTGCAAGGGAGCATGTCAATTTGTTGTCAAATTTGAAATGAAGATAGGATTCTTAGGACTTTTATTATAGACATACTGTAGAGTTTAACTGGGTGGTCTGTAACATTGTAAAAAGTTGGATTATGGAAGTCGGACGATGACAAGAAAAAAGGGCCTTTTTTTTTGTAGGCTTTTCTGTTATTAAGCCTGCCGACCCCAACTAGTTTGGGATGAAGGTGTTATTGATTTTGATGATGTTGATGTTTCTGTTATTAATCCCCAAAGGTATTGAGCGGGATGACCAGATTTTGCTTCATTGTAAATTTCAAGTGTTATTTTTTTCTGATCTGATTTGCCCTATGTCATTTTCATTATACCATGATAACTGCGCAGGTGTGGTTGGAGGTGAAATTGGAAGCAGATGGTAGAATGAAATTTGCGGCTGATAGTGATTCAGAGATCACGAGAGGATTCTGTTCATGTTTGATCTCATTATTAGATGGGGCTGCAGCTGAGGAGGTTGTGAAGTTGAAAACAGAGGATTTGGCAGCACTAAATGTAGGGATCCCAGGGGCTGAACGCTCCCGTGTTAATACGTGGCATAATGTGCTGATTAGCATGCAAAAGAGGACTAAGGCCTTAATTGCAGAGCGAGAGGGGAAGGCACCATTCGATCCATTCCCCTCTTTGGTTGTGAATGTGGATGGTATTCAAGCAAACGGAAGCTATGCTGAAGCTCAGGTTAGCAACATGCTTAGTGGACAGTCTTGTGTTTGTTGGGAGCTTTTATGTGAAAATATGGCTAAGAGATTCCATTTGATGCTTGTGGAGTTGAGCCTAGAATTTTAGATTGTTTATTGTGGACTCTAAGCCTAGCTGGATAAGGGATATGTGCTGTGCATATAAGAAACACAGAGTGTTCTCTTTTCATGTTGCTTTTCTTAGCTATCTTATGTTGAAATTGAAAGAAAATGTTGAAATACCTAGGCGCTCTTGTTTGCTAGACAGGTCCTTGCACTCAGTGAAAGATTTTCTTGAGCCTCTTATTCTTTCTCCGATGTGAATTTTGGAGTAAACTCATTGATTTGGGACAACTCCATCGAACTTGTTCAGTATATCAAGGTACCTCATGCATATGGTTTTTCGAATGGAACATGTGAAAGCAAGGATAGAGTGGGCTTGTTCCACATGCATTCTTTTATTGCTCTACTTATTACCTTCATGAAGGTCGTGTTATACCATCTCAAAGTCTAAACTGGTGGGCTTGGCATGATGAATAAAAACCTAAGCTTCCTAATAGTTTAATTGCAGGCGAGATATTTGTCTCCTGATGAGTTTAAGGTGAAAGAACTTGTCAATGTGCTTAAGGAGAAGAAAATTGGTGTTGTTGCACATTTTTACATGGACCCGGAAGTCCAAGGCATCCTAACAGCTGCACAGAAGCAGTGGCCTCATATCCATATATCTGATTCCTTGGTGATGGCAGATTCTGCAGTGAAGATGGCAAAAGCTGGATGCCAGTTCATAACTGTCCTGGGAGTAGATTTCATGTCAGAAAATGTTCGTGCCATACTCGATCAAGCTGGCTTTGCAGAGGTAAACTCTAAGCATAAACAATGGTTTTGCATTTACAGATATCATGTCAGAAATATACTTGATCAAGCCAGCTTTGCAGAGGTAAACTCGATCAAGCTGGTCTAAGGATGGCCTATCAGAAGAAAGTTAAAAATTAGAAGTGCAAACTTTCTGTCCGAATCAGTCAAATGGATGAACTTATGTTTAACTTTTTCACGGACACCTGACAGATGATTCATGAATTTTTTCTTTTACATACAAATATGCAGGTCGGCGTTTACCGGATGTCAAATGAACGTATCAGCTGTTCATTAGCAGATGCCGCTTCTTCTCCTGCTTACACAAATTATTTGGAGGAAGCTTCTCATTCTCCACCATCTTTGCACGTTGTCTACATCAATACTTCCCTGGAAACAAAAGCTTATGCCCATGAGCTTGTGCCTACAATTACATGTACTTCCTCAAATGTTGTTCCAACTATTCTGCAGGTTTGTTGCACAAAAGTATTTCCTGCATTTAGCCTCATTGGACTCTGCATTTTCTCATTCTGACCTTTTTCTCCTAGGCTTTTTCTCAAGTGCCAGATTTGACTGTTTGGTATGGACCTGATTCTTATATGGGTGCAAATATTAAGGAGTTGTTCCAGCAGATGACTATGATGACTGATGAGGAAATTCATGAAATCCACCCAGGACACAATGGACAATCAATCAGGTCATTGATGCCTCGCCTGCACTATTACCAGGTCCTCTTCTCTATCAATTTTATAACTCGTCCGACTCTATTAATATTTCAGCCAATATACAAATATATTGCCTTGCCTTACTGTGTGGCATAAGCTTTTAATCTCTTTTTGTTTTTTCTCATGTGAATAAATTTTTTAAGTGCCCCGCGGTACGCGATTTCATTTGGTACTGGCACTTACTTTTCGGGAGTTTTCTCCTGATCAAAGGTTGATTTACTTATATGGTATTATTGGGACCAATATTTTGAAAGCACTTTATTTACTGGAGAATATATCTATTATGGTGAAGATTTTGGTTGGTATCTGCATGAACACATCTCGACAGTCATGGTCTCTATACATACATATAACTATACAAGTCTTTTGAAGTGTGACCATCTCAAATCTTTTCCCTAACAGGACGGAACATGCATTGTTCATCATCTTTTTGGACATGAAGTTGTGGAGAAGATAAATGAAATGTATTGTGATGCTTTCCTGACTGCTCATTTTGAAGTCCCTGGGGAAATGTTTTCTCTTGCAATGGAAGCAAAGCGAAGAGGAATGGGGGTAGTTGGCTCCACCCAAAATATATTGGATTTCATTAAACAGAGGGTTCAAGATGCCTTGGATAGAAAGGTCAATGACCACCTTCAATTTGTCTTGGGAACAGAATCGGGAATGGTGACTTCAATTGTTGCAGCTGTTCGGAATCTCTTAGCTTCTGTAGAGTCTTCTGCAGGGGTACCAAAGATTAACGTGGAGATTGTTTTTCCAGTATCTTCAGAATCAATTACTGGAACATCAACAAATGCATCCCCTCCGATGAGTTCAGTCAAAATGGGTGATGTCGTGTTACCTGTCATTCCTGGAGTTGCAAGTGGAGAAGGCTGTTCTATACATGGTGGCTGTGCATCTTGTCCCTATATGAAGGTTCGTTTTAGCTTCTATGGTAGTTGTCATAGTTTTTACGATGAAGTCCTCTCAGGTTTACTATTGCGGGCAGATTGTTGGCCAGATGCATGCTGTGCATTGTATTTAAAACTAGGTTTATGCAGATCTGAGAGCAACATAAAGGACCAGCGATAGAATTATAGGTTTACGAGAAAATAACGCTTCAGTTTGTTATCATTTTTTTTTTTTGGTCGGAAACGATTTTTGGACCCTTCGAACAAACGATTCGGTTTGTTCGAAGGGTCCAAAATGGAGCTTTTTGGGAGGGATCGCCAATTTGCATGTGATGAGTTAGTGATTTGAGAAAACACTTGATAGTGAGCGGGTAATTTATGTTACATGCTATATGTAGTTAAGTGACAGTCTTTCTGTTTGCACGTACCTTTCTATCAGGGTAGCCTTTATTTTTGTTGCCATTTTCGCTTCTTGGGAATTCGCATTTATGATTTTTTCCTGCCCATGCCAATATCATGCTTATAAGTCACTGAGCTTTTGATGATTCTTCCTGTTATTATGACTATCATGTGCGGCCCATATTTTGTTCATACTAGGGAGAAGCGGAACTGCCATTGCCTAGAGTTATGCTTTTTAGACATGAACATAGTTTGATCTGGACGAGTAATTTGCGAAGTGGCTCAGCCACCCAGAATTTAGCTATGTAAATGAATCATGGGGTACTAATTTCTGCTCAACTTGACTTGACTTTAATTTTTATGTTGATTACTTGATAAATTAGTTAGTTGCATGTTTGATTTGGTGCTTTAAAAGGTTCAGAGTTGATGTTCTGCGACATTTATGACTGGAACTATTTTTTTTTTTTTGGGCAGATGACTGTGGAAGTTACATGACTTGTTTTTTTCCTGCAGATGAATTCTCTGACCTCACTTTTTAATGTTTGCCACAACTTGCCGGATGATAAGAATGCCCTTTCAGCCTTTAGGGCGGATCGATTCAAGTCACGAACACCTCATGGGAAGGCAATTGCAGAAGTTGGATGTGAGCCGATTTTGCACATGAGACATTTCCAGGTTAATATTCTGTCCGGGTTGATCAACCTTTCGCTTTAGCTGTCTCAAACATATAGACTCAAAAAGTACTTTCCATACACAGGCTACAAAGAAACTGCCGGAGGAGCTTGTCTATCAAATACTTCATCCTAACAGTAATGGCATGCTAGCATCGTGAGATTAGGAAGGCCATGATTCGGAGAACTTTGGTGTCCCTGCCCAGTGGATGTCTCGGAACAGGACGATATGGTGAACTTACGAAGCGGGCAGAGATGGGTACCGGATTAGAGCTGGTGGCTTATTCAATTGGAAATTTTGTCTAAACTCTGTGCTGGTCTTGATCTATTGAGAGCGCGACACGGTATAGATTAGGGTTAGTGATGGCTGTGATTGACGCGATTCGTGAATAATTACAGTTATGTGACAAAACAGGCTTTTGCTTTTCAGGATAACAGATAGGGGGACAAATGCCAAAGGATGAAGATTTGATTAATCTCTGGGAAGAAGCTCTCCAGTTTAGCTTTAAGCTGTGGCTTTGGCCCGATTACATGATCTAACTCGCATTCGATCTGGTTTGCTCCCCCACCAAAAAATAAATGACATGAAATGAAATGGCGCTCAAAATTCACATGATGCATTTCATGCACGTGGAGTTTTCCTTATGAAAGATATTGAGTTGATTGTGCCGAGCCGTGCCATCTCGAGGCCGGCAAAAACCGTAAAAACGATATGCAACGGTCATGATACATCGCCGACGGTTTTTTTGTTTTTGCAGACTCGGATATTGTATGGTATTAGAAGGAATTGCTAATTTTCCTAGGTTCCTGATTATCAATCCTATGACATTTGAGTTTCGAACCACATTATATTGAAGATATGTGTCTCAGTTAATGAGATTTTAAATCTTCAACCGAAAAAAATAAGAAGAGAGATTTTATATCATATCTTTATATTTTAATAGCCAAATAGTAAAAGTAATTACCAAGCCTCATTCTCTTAGCAGGATATAAGTTTATAATCTTATATAGATAAAGGATGAGGAAGACTGACTTTGTACAGAAGTTACTGATCTATCGCCCTCTGCTAATCAAAACCTTCCCCATGGGGAAAAAAAAAACTGTGCCAGTAGAAATCAAAACACGTCCTGCTTCAATAATGAATGCCCTAAGCTAAACTTGGAGCAATTTTGTTGGGACACTACAACTCCGTTTGGGAAGTGCTTTCCCAAGGGGCTTTGGGTGTCCAAAACCCGGCCCTTAGGCCATATGATGGGTGTTTTTGGAATTTTATTTCAAATGGTCTTGAGGATAAGTAAGCCTTGGGACGGCCGAAAGCCTAAGGCAGGTCTTGAGGTGCCTTGGGCTTTCGGCTTTCTTGGCATACTAAACCCTAGAGTTAGTTTTTTAAAAAAAAGTTCTTCCAAAATTACCCTCATCACTTTTTCGGTTTTCAGATTTTGACCTCAAGTTAACCGTTCACCTTCTTTGTTTGAGTTCAACCGGCGAGGAGCTAGCAATGGTCACCATGGCTTTTAAATTACAATTTAACAAGCACACTTGGCATTTTGGAGAACTCTTTTAACTCAAAGTCCTTTGTTTTTTTTTTTTTTCCAAAGGCTTTCCCCAAAAGTCCAACCAAACGCAGCCTGTGTAATATACGATGATCTTTCGACTATAGTCAGTGATAAAGATTTAGCATCGAGGGTCCCCTCTATGTACTCCTTGTTATGTTTGATGGCTAACATAGTACGATTCCTCGAGAAGTCTTCATAATTCTGTTTCTAAATCTAGGCTAGAATGTACTTTTTTTTTTTTGGTCGGAGGCTAGAATGTACTTGAAGGGACCACACTTGCCCGAACTATTACTTGATAGTAGTTGCTAACGTGTTGCAAATAATAAAGTCAATCAAGAGACGAGTCTTTGATTAAATAGTAAATTTAGCTCAATTAGCAGAAGACTGCGGGCACGTCATGGAAGAGGGAAATGAACAATTCTGTTCAATTTATTAAGTTAATATTGATTTACTTCATATCCAACTAGCAAATTTGAAAAGCAATTTGTTTGGTTTCCTTGGGAAAATATGGGTCAAGACCGCGACGTTACTCTTGGAGTCAGCTAGACCTTTTAATTTTTAACTGCAAAAGGTTTTGATGCAAATATAGTCGGCGATCTCCGTAATATTGTGTAATTTTAAGCAATTTCGTAATTTTAGTGATATTTTCGTAATATTGTGCTTCCTAGGTTAATTGGGGTTAACACGTTATATAAGGGTGTTTAGGGTTCGTGGAAGGCAGACGTTACAGTCTTTTGATATTTCGTTGATTTTGATAAATCACAACTGAGTGAACAGATTGTTCCTCGTATCTATTCAAATTTTTCTGTTTAGTCTTTTTTTTTTATCGCATTTCGACATCAGGTTTCATATTTTAAAGGACATTGCTAGCTAGCATAACAACTTTTGGATGACGGTTAGAATTGATGGGAGTGCGCAGCAGAAGTCCGATACATTCTTTCGGGGAGATATCTAAGAGGGAGCCCATGTCCGAGCCTGTTAACATATCCAGTCAAACCCACCTTAACTCAAAAGCTTAAGCTAATGGGTTATGGGCCAACTTAAATATATTAAGTGCTCAACACCACATTAATTCTCCAATGTGGGACTCATCTAACACAACTCACACGCGCACATCCTAACAATCCCCCATCACGTGTGAGCTCCAGTATTAGGTTTGCTCCCCATTAATTCAGGTATCCTTCTGCATCAACTTATCTCAAGTTGAATAGCCTAACTTCATAACCATGAAGTCTACCTTTGGGCCCGCTCAGTAATCGCATGGAGGACATCAACCATCGGCTCTGATACCATTTGATGGGAGTGCGCAACAGAAGTCCGATACCTTCTTTCGGGGAGATATCCAAGATGGAGCTCATGTTCGAGCCCGTTAACATATCCAGTCAAACCCACCTTAACTCAAAAGCTTAAGTTAATGAGTTATGAGCCAACTTGAATATATTAAGTGCTCAACACCACATTAATTCTCCAATGTGGGACTCATCTAACATAACTCACACGTGCACATCCTAACAATCTCCCACTTGAAGACAAATATATCTGATGCACCAAGCAACTTTGCATCCATCCTCTTCAAAAACTAGCAACTCATAACTTGTGCCTCTACGATACTCCTCATCAATTAACATGGAGTAATACCAATAGTAGTAGTACAGAAAGTATGCTTCTCTCTTTCTACTACCTTGGTAAACATGTCAGCTGGATTCTTTGATCCATCAATCTTCTGTAGCTTTAACTCGTTATCTTTTAATGCTGACCTAATGAAGTGATAACGCTTCTTGATATGTCTAGTTCTTGAGTGATAAGTTGCATTCTTTGCTAAGTGTACTGCACTTTGACTATCACTCCACAATGTGCTCACTGGCTGCTTTCGATGTAGCTCCTCCAGATAATCTTGTAACCACATGATTTCCTTAGAGGCTTCCGTGATCGCCATGTACTCTGCTTCTGTCGTCGATAAAGCCACTATTTTCTGTAGTTGAGATACCCAACTCACTGCTGTACCTGCAACTGTAATGACATATCCAGTGGTACTTTTACCACTATCTCGATCACCCGAGTGATCTGCATCCACATAACCCTGCAATTCTAGAGATGTACCTCCATAACAAAGAAAGTAATTTGATGTACCTGCTAGATATCTCAATATCCATTTTACTGCATTCCAATGTTCTTTGCTCGGGTTCTGCAAATATCGACTCACAACTCCCACTGCCTGTGCAATGTCAGATCTCATGCTCACCATAGCATACATCAAACTTCCAACTGCTGACGCATACGTCACTGCCGCCATCTATTCTTTTAAAGCTTGAGTTCTCGGACACATATCATTGGAAAGTTTGAAGTGACCTGCTAGATGAGTCGCAACCGATTTTGCCTTGTCCATGTTGAATCTTTTCAACACCTTGTTCATATAGTCTTCCTGCGACAATAATAATTTCTTATTTTTCCTGTCCCTAATTATTTTCATGCCTAAAATCTTCTTGGCCTCTCCCAAGTATTTCATAGCAAACTGCGCTGCTAACATCTTCTTTACTTCTGCGATTCTCTTCATATTAGAACTACCACTAGCATGTCATCAACATATAAAGAGAGATATATAATATCACCATCGCTATACTTTCAAAAATAAACACAATGATCAGCCTCACAGTGTGCAAATCCTTTTTCTTCCATCAAACCATCAAACTTTAAATACCATTGTCGCGGAGTTTGTTTTAAGCCATACAAACTTTTCTTCAAGCGACATACCATGTGTTCTTTACCTTTGACTTCAAAACCTCTAGGTTGCGCCATGTATAACTCTTCATCTAAATCACCATGCAAAAAAGCCATTTTTACATCTAACTGCTTGAGATGAAGATCCTTCACTGCAACTATACTCAACAACACTCTGATTGATGTTTTCTTCACTACTGGTGAAAATATCTCGGAGTAGTCGATCCCTTCTTTTTGAGAAAAACCCTTTACTACAAGTCTCGCCTTGTATATGATACTACCATCAGCTTCATTTTTGATCCTATATACCCACTTGTTTAACAGAGCTTTTTTACCTGTGGGCAACTTGGTCAACTCCCAAGTTTTGTTCTGAATTAACGAGCTCATCTCGTCTTTCATAGCACGCTCCCACTGCATGTGAGATGTATCTTTCTTTGCCTCATCATAAGCTTTCGGCTCTCCTAAATCTGTATATAAGACATGGCTCAGAACAATATTAGCTGAAGGATAAAAAATTACCTTTGACTTTCTCACACGTGTAGATATCCTCAAAACAGGTACTTCAGGATCGTTAGTCTGTTCCGGATTATCGCATTTCTCTTGAACTGCCTGTTCATTAATAATGGGTTCATCTTGAACAACCTCCCCTTCAGATGCACTTTGATCTGCTGGAATCATATTCACAGGAATTATGTCCAGCTCAATATATTCTGGTTCTACAGCCGTCTCATGCTTTGTCTGACGATCTTTGTACATCTTTTCTTCCTGGAACACCACATTCCGACCGCGAATGACCTTGTTATTCACATAATCCCAAAGCCTATATCCATATTCATCGCCGCCATATTCAATAAAGATGCACTTTTGGGACTTAGCATCAAGCTTTTTCCTGTCTTCTCTGTCAATCAAAACATATGCAATACAACCAAAAACTTTTGGATATGAATAATTGACCTTGTTACCTGACCACTGCTCTTGCGGTACTCCTCCATCCAGCGCACTAGATGGACTCCTGTTAATCAAATATACAGCTGCATCAACTGTAGCAGCCCATAAGTATAACGGGAGACCTGCATATAGTCTCATGCATCTTGCTCGTTCCAAAATGGTCCTGTTCATTCTCTAAGCCACACCATTCTCTTGAGGAGTTCTAGAAATAGTTTTTAACCCATGTATGTCTTCTTGGCTCAAATATTCTGCTAATTCATTGCTCGTGTATTCACCACCATTATTAGATTTTAGAGCTTTAATCTGATAACTTGTTTCTTTTTCTACCATGATTTTCCACATTTTGAAAACACCAAATACTTCTGATTTTTCTCTAAGAGCATATACCCAAGTCTTTCTTGTTGCATCATCAATAAAAGTGACAAAATATCTCTTACCACCATAAGAGAGTTCTTGAGCCGATCCCCATACATCAGTATGAACCAACTCTAACTTTTGCTTTTTATTTTGTCGCCCATTCAATTGAAAACTAACTGCTTTTTATTTTTCATAAATGCAACTTTCACAGAAATCTAACTCAACTTTCTGCAAACCTGGAAGCAACTTTCTTGAATGTAATTGCTGGACACATTTTTCACCAAGATGTCCCAAACGATAATGCCAAAGAGTAGATAAATTACCTGTAGCCACTGTAGTTGCAACTATATCACTGATATTGTCTCCTTAGAGAAGGTAAAGTGTACCTGTACGCTTTCCTTTGCTACTACTCTTGCTCCTGAGGTTATCTTCCACTCCTCGCCTCCAAAAGTTATTACCATGCCTTCTTGGTCAAGTTTGCTAGTTGAAATCAAATTTTTCTTCAACTCAAGAATATGTCTAGTTTCACGCAAAATTAGTCATCCACCACCTAAGATGTTCAAAACCACAGTTCCTTTTCCTACAATTGGACACATGTAGCCATTTCCCACAACCACTTGCCCAAAATCTCCACTGGCATAATCAATAAATATATTTCTTTGCGAGGTACAATGAAAAGAAGCACCAGAGTCAAGAAACCACTTATCTGTAGTCAAGTCAAGCCATGCAGATAAACACAAGTTCTCTAACAAAGGCTCATCGCTTATCACATTAGCTCCTTGATTCTCATCTCGCAGCTTCTTTTTATAGGCTTCACATTGAAATCTACGATGTCCCGTCTGGTGACAAAACCAGCACTCATCTTTTGTAACATCTCTTTTTCCCCTGGATTATGACCTACCACGCCCGCTGAATTTTCCTCTACTTTTACTTCTTCCACGGTTCTCCACTGCTAGTGCCGTTGAAGATGCAGATACCGAAAATTTATCTCCACCTGAGACTTTTCGTCGCATCTCTTCATCCATGATACTGCTCACAACATCATCCAGAGTCAAATCATCCTTCATGGTGTTCGAAATTCCTTGCACCGCGGTGTTGTAGCTTTCCGGAAGAGAGCATAGAAATAATAAAGCTTGTAACTTCATATCCAGATTCATGCCTGCGGATTCTAATTGACCTGTAACCTGCGTGAAACTATTAATATGCTCTGCAACAGAATCTCTGTCAGATAATTTCATATTAACGAATTTCTTTAACAAAAATATCTGACTCAATGTAGATGGCTTCTCATAAATATTCGTTAGAATATCCATAACTTCTTTTGCAGTCTTAGCTTTCGCGATGTGGTATCCTGTCTTTTTCGTCAAACCTAGACGAATCGCATCTAACGCCTTTCGATCAAGAATTTTCCATCCTGATTCTGCCGTCGGATCAACTTTCGCGATTTCAGGTTTCCAACCCTCAAGTGGTGCATAGAGATCTTTTTGATAAAGATAGTCCTCTATTTGGAGTTTTCACCATTCGAAATCCTGCCCATCGAACTTATCGATTCTAATTTTATCTTCTGCCATACCGTTTACTTTCAATCGAACGTCACCGAAAAACCCTCGATGTTCTCGATTAGCCAACCTAGGCTCTGATACCAGTTGATAGGAATCGTGCCCCAATTCTAGAAATATAATCCAAGCAAACAATCCATACTAGCAGAATATAGCGATAAAGAACAGAATTAGAAAAACACACAAGAGAATTTGTTATCAAAGTTCACCCAAACCTGGGCTACGTCTCTGCGCAGAGGCACTCTGCGAATCCACTAGTCTTCGAGAAAAGTAAGAATACAACTGACGATCTTCTCACAAGATCGAAGGAAAAAGAAAACGAAAACACCCAGGAATGCCGTCACGGCCTCTCTCTCTCTTTTTCTCTCTATTAGCTACTTTGCGTATTCTGTCTGCTCTTGCGCTTACTGTCTGCTCTTCTATCTTCTCTCATCTTCTAATGGCTACAACCTATATATCCCTAATATATAAGGTGTATCTTTTAACCTAGAAGAAAAGGAAAGGACAAAAGATAAAAAAGAAATCTTAATAATATCTTTTGATATATTTTGGCTTCCCGCCAACAAGAATAACAATGCGTTGTGAGCCACAAATTCTTAAAAGAACGGACTCTGCGATAATTTTTTAAGTAAATAGCATTTATCTTTTGTGACCCAAAATAGATTGTTAGCATAACAATTATCCAAAGACTTCCTGCTTAATCAATTTCATAGTTTAAATTGTCAATCAAAGCTTTGACTTGTATCTTATATGGTACATGAGCTTTAGAATATACCCACTTAAAGACGAACTTCCTCGTTGCTACTAGGAAAAAAAAAAATCCAACAATTGGACAACCTAGCTTAGTTACTTTTAGGAAAAACCCTCAAATTATATAGCACTCTGCAATTATGATGCCCTATGGTTACTTTTAGGGAGTCCTTGCACTGAATTTCAAGATGCTGAAACTTTTTTTAAGTTGGTACGTATTGTATTGTATCAGCACTTACATGTACAGTGGCAAATCGTATTGTGTGATCCAATGGGACGTAGAATACAATTGCAACTGCAACGTAAATGTGCATTCAAAATAAGAAGGGGCATATCTAATAATAGATAAATTTTTATAGGCCTGCCTAACTAGTAAACTCAGTATTTCTCTCCCTATATAAACCGCTCCTCCACTCGAACCCTCCATGCAGTCACCCCCTCAACTGTAAACACACACAGAGAAAATTTCCACCGTCAAAGGCGAAAATTAAGTCAAATATGGAAGGAATTAGCAAAGATCATGATGGGCAGCTTCTTCTTGCTAGGGCTATTCCTCCTAGTCCCAAGAACTGCTACACAAGCCAACACCACCTGCGACGCAGTGAATGCCAACATATCCGCTTGTGACGATGCCTTCGATGTCGGCGTCGGCGTCGGCGTTGGTGCCCAGAGGTTGCTGCACAGGCCTGCAGCAGATCGATGCCATTCGGGCCAAGATTGGGGGCCCGCAGACTTGCCGATGCCTCCAAAGGAACGCAATCTTCAGCAATCCTCTGAACGTCAGCCTCAATGCAGCGATCATGGAAGGTCTCGAAGCTGTTTGCGGTGCCATGCTCGGTATTAATATCACTATCGATCTCCGCTGTCTGTGTGCCTGAAGAAGAGAAGGAGCCATCCATATAGCTGAATACATGTATACCCCAATAATGCAAGCACCTGTAATATCTATTTTTCAGGATTAAATAAAGAGAAAAATACAGCTGGCTTCGATGATGCAAATTGCAAACCAGCTGCAGAACGCATGAAGTTAGCCATGACCAGACCAACGGTGGACTCTTGAAAATGATGATGCTTGAAATATAACAAAAGACGCTTCACCAAGATCCTTCATATCAAAATTCTGTGACAACATTTTCTTTGTTTCACTCATTAATTCAATATCGCTGCTAGCAAGCAATATGTCATCAACATAAAGAACGAAAAAAATAATTTTTCTCCCACTGACTTTGTAGTATATGCATTGATCTAGCTTGTTCTCAACAAAATCAAAAGAAGTAACAAGACTATGAAACTTCAAGTACCACTGTCTAGAAGCTTGCTTCAAACCATAGATAGACTTTTTCAATCTACAAACCAGATTTCCAATATCATCTGATGTAAAACCTTCTGGTTGCGCCATGTAAACTTGTTCATCAAGATCTCTATTCAGAAAAGCAGTTTTAACATCCATCTAATGAAGCTCCATATCAAAATGAGCTACTAAAGTCATGATTACTCTAAAAGAGTCTTTAGAAGAAATTGGAGAAAATGTTGCTTCATAATCTATTCCTTCTCTATGAGTAAATTTCTTAGCTACCAGCCTAGCCTTAAATTTTTCAATCTTTCCTGTGGAGTCTTTCTTGGTCTTAAATACCCATTTACAATCAACAGGTTTATAACCTTCAGGTAATTCAACAAGCTCCCAAACATCATTATGTTTCATAGATAACATCTCATCTTTCATTGCATCTAACCACAAATCAGATTGAGGACAAGAAATAGCTTCTGCATAAGTTACCGGATCAACAACACAACCGATATCATAATCATGTTCTCCCAGATAGACTATATAGTCTGGTGGTATATGATCGTTTCTGCCTAACAGATCTCCTTAGAGGAGCATCTTCTACCTCGTTCTATTCCTGAGAGGCTTGAGGAACTTCATCCGGAACTGCTTCAATAACAGGTTCCTAAGCCTCAATAGGTTTAATCTACGGTATAGGGACTTCCACAATTGTCTGTATAGGTAGAGAAAACGACATAGAGGCACTTACCATACTGTTATCCTCAATAGTCTGTGAGTAATCACCCATATCTGTTACATTAAGTTCCAGGAACTTCGCTATCTGTGAATCCACAATTCTCGTTCCTCCATTAGGATTATAAAACCGATATCCCTTTGAATGATCTGGTTAAGACATAAAATAACAATAAGTAGTTTTGGAATCCAACTTGCTCAAAGTTGGATTATACAATTTTACTTCTGCAAGACATCCCAAAACCTTCAGATGATTCAAGCTAAGTTTTCGTCCAGTCCACAATTCAAAAGGAGTAAGTGGCGTAGATTTAGTAGGAACACGATTCAGTATGTAATGCGCCGTTTTCAAAGCCTCACCCCATAAAAAATCAGATAAATTAGATCTGTTAATCATACTCCTCACCATATTCATAATAGTACAATTACACCTTTTAGCCACACCGTTCTGTTCAGGATTACCGGGCATAGTAAACTGAGCCACAATCCTAAAATCCTCTAAGTACTTGGCGAATGACCATTTAAGCTGTCTAGCATTGCCATGCCAGCCATAGTACTCACCACCGCGGTCAGATCTGACAAATTTTATGACTTTCCCCAGCTGTTTCTCGACTTCAGTCCGAAAAATCTTGAACTTATCAAGAGATTCAGACTTTTTCTTAATCAAGTACAGATTATCATATCGGGAATAATCATCTATAAATGTGATAAAATAAAAATTTCTACATAATGTTGCTGTATAGGGTCCACGTATATCTGTATGGATGATCTCTAACAAGTGATAACTACGGATGCAGTTTTCTTCGTTATTTTGGTCATCTTTCCTCTACAACAGTCTACGCATGTGTCTGGGTCACTTTTAAGAGTGGGTAGAATGTCAGCCTTTATCAGTCTTTCCACTTTTTCTTTAGAGATATGACCAAGATGTTTGTGCCATAGGCAGAGGTCTTTTGGAAACAACCTTTTCATCTGTATAAGCGACGTATATTTCGTTGGGAGACAAACATAATTTGTATAATCCATTTGTATAATTTGTATAATCCATTGGACATAGTGCAATACCCAAATAAAAATTGCATTGTTTGAAATCTCAAAAGAGTAACCACACATGTCTAAATTTGATACGGAAATTAAATTCTGTCTAAAAGAAGGTACATAAAATGTATTCCTTAACATAAAAAAACTAGAATCTAAAATTAAAATGGCATCTCCCACGAACTCGACGTCAGCTTTATTGTTGTTTCCTACAATGAGCTTTGATTCTTCCTTATTTGGTTTCCTCCGGTTTATGAATCATTGTATGTTAAACACAACATGATTAGTTGCATCGCTATCTAGCCACTACGAACAAGATGTGGCTTTTGACAGATTAGATTCACAAACAAATGCCAAAGAACCATTACTTTTAGGCTCACGCTTAGATAACCAATTCTTATATTTAGCACAGTCTTTTTTTACATGTCCTCCCTTCTTACAAAAGAAGCAGAGACCAACCTTACCAGAATTATCGTCCTTTTTAAAGGTCGGTTGTTTAGGACCCAAGTTGTCAGACGGATGTTGACACCTAAATTTTGATCAACTTTTTTATTTTTATTTTTATTTTTATTTTTTTTTGAAAATTCATAGAAAATCCATAAAAAGTTGAAAAATTGAAAAATCAATTTTGGTGACCTTAGCCAAGCTAAATGAACCATTTTGACCAAAAAAATAATTTTCATAATTTTCATTTTTTTAATATATTTTCGAAAAATACAAAAAAAAAGAAAAAAAGAAAAAGAAAATCAAGAAAAATAATATTTGAGGTCACAAAAATATATAAAAATATTCGGTATTTTTATTTTTATTTTATCCATTTTCTGACATCATAAATAGTAAAATTCAGGTTTGATTTTAGGTGTTCTTTGATCATCATAAAATTGAATTTGGCAAAAATATTAGTAATGATTTAAAGGAAAAGGAGTGAAAATATCATCATTTAAAAGGAAAAGGAGACTAATCATTTTGTCTTCACTTTTGATTATTTTATTATTTTTTTTACTTTTTAGTATTTTATTTTATTATTATTTTATTATTTTATTTTTAGTATTTTAGGCACCTCCCCCCATCATCCGTCGCCCCTTTTCCTTCCTCTCCTCCACCTCCTCCTCCTCCTCCTTCTTCTTCTTCTTCCTCTCCCACGCTCATTTTTTTTCCCCATATTCTCTCTTCCATTTTTTTTTTGTCATCACACTACCACCCTCCACATTTCTTGCGTTTCCGACCGATTGAACCGTTGGATCGAGCTGATTTTTTGTGTACAGGGTCTTCTTAACCCCTTCTTCATATCCACCGTTCGGATCTTTAAAAAGATCTCTTCAAGTGGTCGCACAGCAGCCAAATCAGAAGTTGTTCCTGCCGCGGGAACTGTTCATCCGCCGGTATTTCTTCAGTTTTCGATCAATTCGACCATCGGATCGAGGTATAATTTTGTGTATAATCTCATCTCAATTCTTTCTTCATCTTCACCGTTCGGATTTATGAAAATAGTTCAACGTCCTCCTCATCCGAGTTCGGATTATTGTTTATTTTGTATTTTTTCGTGTTTACTATGTATTTATCTTATATCATAGCATTTCATGCATCATATAATTAATTTTCATTGTATTGCATCTAATAAAAGTGTGCAATTTCTACATTTTACTTATTAGACCCAGAATCGGAAGGCCGAGCCTCCTGTTGGTGTCTAAATATTTGCTGTATATTTACTTTATGTTATTTCGCTTATCAGACCCAGAATCGGAAGGCCAAGCCTCCTATTGGTGTCCAAGGCATTTTATTCATTTATTTTCTGCAAATTATATTGTGCTACTCCAGAATCGGAAGGCCGAGCCTCCTGCTGGTGGTTTATACCCCACACATTGTTGCACGAGCACCGACGGACTCCGACGTCGTAAAATTCACCGGATCCCATCTCATTTGCTTATGTTTATGTTGTATAATGACTTAATATCTTCTTTATTTTTTTACATTGTGTTGCGTCCTATAAAAACAAAAACAAAAAAAATGCTAGATTGGATGGCTGCAGATGAGCCACGTGTCGTGATTCGGTGATTTTCAGAATAAAAAATATTTTTAACATTAAAAGAAATGAATTTCGAATTTTACAAAAAATTAAAAATGATTCGATTGTCACCGAGACGCCACGTGGTGAGTTAAGGACAGTCAGTTGGGATTTATTTTCAGAAAATTTAAAAAAAATCAAATAAAAAAATTTTAAAAAATGAATTATTAAGGAAAATTTCAAAAAAAAAATTGAGAAAAATTGCAGAAAATTCAATCAACTTAGGTACCGAAAGGGCGTCAATTCTGACAGTTGACGTAACTAAGTCCCCGAACCCATTTCTCTGGTTATCGTAGAATTGAATAGAAACTCCCGACTATTCAATAGGGTGGTCCAATCATACCCTCCAAAAAATGATTGGTGGCGACTCCATGGCATGCACACTTAACACATGTCACTAGACCACACTGAAGGTAGACTACGTATACCTCCGTTGCGATTTGAGTAACGGGCCTTGGGAGAGGCCCGCGTCCGACCAGACAGGACGGCCCATTAGCCCTCGAGAGCCCACGGCGAACCTCGAGAGGGTCGCGACAGACTGGCGACTCCGCTGGGGAATTTAGAGAACTTGAGCCGATTAAAAAGTTGATTGATTTTTCTAACATGTTTTATGCAGATGTTCTTCAAGGTGAGGTACGTACTTTAACCCTTGATGTGTTAAATGTTTTTGCAAATTTGAGAAATAAGGGGTGGAGTACTTTTTAACTCTGTTTTATGCAGGTAGGAGTTTTGGATGTATGATTGTGTGGATGTTTATATTGAAGCGGTGTTTTTTTCAAATGAAATGCAGTTTATTGCTTTAGCACGACACAATGAACACACACAGCCGCGCCTAAAACCCCTGGCGCCCTCTTTAGGAAAACAATAGAAGGAATTGAAAATGGAATCTCCATGAGGAAAAACATGGGGTAATCTACTTTTCAATTCCGCTCACTTCGAACTATGGATCGAGTCCCAATGCAACGATAGCTGTGCAATGGAATCGGCTCTTTCTAGAACTCGAGGTGGGAACCTTGACCTTAGGTGCCAAATCCTTTGATTTTTAGAAGTTTTATCCTCACTTGTCTCATGTGCATGTCTTTAGATGGTTGATATATCTAATACCACCTAAAAAAAAAAATCGGTGATCCTGGAGTCACATCTCGAAGACTGGAACTGGGGCATCTCCAAGTGTTCGGACCACATTCCTTTGATTGGTTTGGCATTTTTAGTTCTCTTGTATAAAACTAATTTTGCTTAGGTCCTCTCTATCTCGTCTCTTAGATTGATTGTATTAGGGATCTATTTGTATTGTATACATCTCGATAATGCTCATTTCTATCGAAAATAGGGGCAAATTCCCCAAACCCGTGGAGCATGGTGGAATTCGTCTCTTCAGTGTAAAATACATTTGGCCGCAGAGCCACTCGTTTGGTAAAAGGACGTATCGTTCCTAATTGATTTTTAATCAGATCTGGGGATAAATTTTTCTCCATTTTTTTTTAGCTCAGGTGATAAAAGAGACAATGCACCCAAAAGCTCATGCATTCAAATGACAAACCAGACGTCGCCCAGCTGGGGCAAATGGACCGTAGGCGTTGCAAATACCTTCAAGCACGGATAGAGGAATTTGATAGATGTTGTTCATATCAATACGCAACATCATAACGGAATGCAAATCAAGAGTAAAGTCGTATCGTCCCAATTTATCTTGGATTTGGGAATATGAGTTAACACTTGTTATTTATCCTTGATAGGGACTCGCCATCAAGGAGGATAGATTTTCACAACCTGTGTGCACTCGCAGGGGCACACGACCAAGGGTAAGATGTATCGTTCTAATTTTTTGAAAAATTCGTGAACGTACAATAACATGTTTCTTCCGCATTTTCAGGGATCTCCAGCCGCGGGGGACAGGTAAGTATCCCTTTCCCCAATCCATTGAAGATGTTGAATAAAAAACTGAGAAGAAAAGAAAAGCTTTCAGAATCTAATGTCTGGAAAAGACATAGAATTCTAACTTCATTGGCATTGATGTTTTGAAATAGGAGGTTGTCTGAACATGAATAAGAACATGCATGGTGCATCATAAAATCCCCTTGACGGGTAAATTTTTTGGAGAAAACGAAAAAGACTTTTTCAATCAAAAGTTGTTCAAAACTTTCAAAAGGACGTTTTCTCAAAAGACGAGAGGCAAAGCCTAGTCCAAACACGTCCTATACACACTTAAGAGAGAAGTGGAGCTGATAAGACAGCAAAATCTGGACCTACGGAAGTAGGGACCATTCGCAGCGATTACATGGGTTGGGACGACGGAGTCATTCGTTTCATATCCCCCAAACACTACAGGTGACCGTTGATAACCCCTTTGAACGGCGGTTTTCATTCTTAACCCTGTCAAGAACCACCCCACATCGGGGCAAAATGGAGGTGAGTCCAGCAGCATCAGGAGAAAATGGTTAGAAATTTTCTTGCTCGGACTAACGTTAATCTTTGTGTGTTGTTTATATGGTAATCCAAGTGCCATAGGATGATGAGAAGCATTCATTTCTCTATCCCACACACCGAATCCTTTGCATAGCCAAGTTGAGCCTGCAGACTCATTTCATAAACCCGTTGGTGATCATTGCACATTCCAAAACGGATGCAGCATCACTTCAGAAACGAAGAAGTTCAAGACTTAGGGTTTGCAAAAAAAAAAAAAAATTCCTAAGTTAATGTTTAACCTTGTTAGACATTTGATCATAGGTCTAACGCGATCCCATGAAGATGAGAAAAAGTGGGATTTCAAAAATGAATGAGAAAAATCCACGGCATCGAGAAAAAGCAAAGTGCCTGGTAAAAGCAAGGCCGATGCTCGTGTAAGTTGTTTGATTGATCCGCAATGAAGCCGGATGGGAAAAGAGGAAATCCCTAAAGGAGTCAGATCATAAAGACTACTCCCCAAATGGTGTCAAGCGTGGAGCAGAGACGCAGACAGAGTCATCAGTCTCTTAATGCGACGAAACGCTCTCTGAAGAGCTGGTGCACACCTCAAAATCGGTTGCGCATCCCAAAAATTGAAGGTGCAGAGAGGAAAAGGGCAGGTGGTAAATTTGCAATGATCACCAATGTCAAACCCTTCGTAATTTCTGGGCCAAAAACAAGCCTTTTTCGGTCCCCAATCCTACCAATGTTACAACCCTGAAACAGTCTTCTCTGACTAAGACACTTGGGTTAACATATTGCTTAGCTCGAAGAAGTACGAGCAAGACTATTTCTTTCTCCTTTTGCAGGGTTCTTGACTTGTAAACCCGGAGCAGATGGTGAGGACTTTCATACAATGGCCTCGACTCCGAAGCGGGTCCCCCTTGAAAACCAATATCCAAGCCCAACATTACGGTCCCGTGGAAGACCTCCCGACCGATCAAAATGTATGCGCTGCGAATGAGCCTAAAACCTAGGCACAAGTTAGTAGGGAATTGAGTGCATCCCCTATAAAAAACCACTATCGCAAAACAGGTGAGAAGACCTTCTTGTCGAGAAATATTCCAATTGATGTTTTGAACAGACTCGTTTTGGAATTTTCAAACTGTTGATCCAGATTTTCTATGCAAGTAATTTGTGATCACATTTGCTTGTTGCAATAATGCTTTGGATAACCTCCAGCGTCAAAATGCACATTTCATGATTAAAACTTAAATCATACGGTTTTGTCAAATGGACAGCCGTGGTCTTCCCAAAGATTACTAACGTTTTCTTGGTGAAGAAGAATCTTTCAGGCTCAAACTTCTGCAGGATACCTGGAGAACCCAGCTCCCAGAATGTCGCCTCAACAGACTCAAGTGAAGTTTTGTCAAGATAAAATCTTTCACTGCTTCAAAAACTGAATTCCCGACAAACTTCGGGATCTCTGAAAAAAAAGAAAAAAAAACCCTTTTAAAAGAAAAAGTCCTATCAGACGTGGAGAACCCTCGTCCCAGGACCCATTTTCAAAATATCAAACAGTTCCAGCAGACGTGGAGAACCCTCGTCCCAGGACCCATTTTCAAAAATCAAGCAGTCTCATCAGACGTGGAGAACCCTCGTCATGAGACCCCTTTTCAAAATTTAGGCAGTCTCATCGGACGTGGAGAACCCTCGTCATGAGACCCCTTTTCAAAATTCAAACAGTCTCATCGGACGTGGAGAACCATCGTCATGAGACCCCTTTTTAAAAAATTAGGCAGTCTCATCGGACGTGGAGAACCCTCGTCATGAGACCCCTTTTCAAAGAAAACTGAAGGTAGAAACCGCCTGAAGGGTCAAAACAAAGGTAGAAACCGCCTGAAGGGTCAACTAAAGGTAGAAACCGCCTGAAGGGTCAAACCAATGGTAGAAACCGCCTGAAGGGTCAACTCAAAGGTAGAAACCGCCTAAAGGGTCAAACCATGGTAGAAACCGCCTGAAGGGTCAACTCAAGGTAGATACCGCCTGAAGGGTCAACATGATGGTAGAAACCGCCTGAAGGGTCAATCAAAGGTAGAAACCGCCTGAAGGGTCAATTCAATAGTAAAAATCACTTAAATGGTCAACTCAATGGTCCAATCCACCATACGGATCAAAATCATTGGCAAATCCCAAATGGGACACGTCTTCCTTAGATTCCTATCAGTTAGGAATCACATTATAGTTTGACCTACCATACGGGTCAGAGCTTAACCTCTTTAGGATACTCTAGTAACGAGTTTCTAGAAATTCTCTCGAATCCATCAAACACCGCGAAAAATCGCACAAACATCGAACAGATAAGTGGCAGGTATGTCTCTCTATTATCTCACTCTCTCATGTCAAATGAATGTTTCCCCCTTCAAGAAAGAGCGTACATGGACAAGCATGAAGATTGGATGTCATGACTCCTTTTCCTTTAGTTTCCCGAGTCGAGTCGATCAGGACTCAGGTGTCACCTTATCTTTGAGAGAAACCTCTAACGAGATTCCTCTCAAAGAGGGGCAGCTGTTGACACCTAAATTTTGATCAACTTTTTTATTTTTATTTTTATTTTTATTTTTTTTGAAAATTCATAGAAAATCCATAAAAAGTTGAAAATTGAAAAATCAATTTTGGTGACCTTAGCCAAGCTAAATGAACCATTTTGACCAAAAAAATAATTTTCATAATTTTCATTTTTTTAATATATTTTCGAAAAATACAAAAAAAAAGAAAAAAAGAAAAAGAAAATCAAGAAAAATAATATTTGAGGTCACAAAAATATATAAAAATATTCGGTATTTTTATTTTTATTTTATCCATTTTCTGACATCATAAATAGTAAAATTCAGGTTTGATTTTAGGTGTTCTTTGATCATCATAAAATTGAATTTGGCAAAAATATTAGTAATGATTTAAAGGAAAAGGAGTGAAAACATCATCATTTAAAAGGAAAAGGAGACTAATCATTTTGTCTTCACTTTTGATTATTTTATTATTTTTTTTTACTTTTTAGTATTTTATTTTATTTTATTATTATTATTTTTTTTTTAGTATTTTAGGCACCTCCCCACATCATCCGTCGCCCCTTCTCCTTCCTCTCCTCCACCTCCTCCTCATTCTTCTTCTTCTTCTTCTTCTTCTTCCTCTCCCACGCTCATTTTTTCCCCATATTCTCTCTTCCATTTTTTTTTGTCATCACACTACCACCCTCCATATTGCTTGCGTTTCCGGCCGATTGAACCGTTGGATCGAGCTGATTTTTTGTGTACAGGGTCTTCTTAACCCCTTCTTCATATCCACCGTTCGGATCTTTAAAAAGATCTCTCCAAGTGGTCGCACAGCAGCCAAATCAGAAGTTGTTCCTGCCGCGGGAACTGTTCATCCGCCGGTATTTCTTCAGTTTTCGATCAATTCGACCATCGGATCGAGGTAGAATTTTATGTATAATCTCATCTCAATTCTTTCTTCATCTTCACCGTTCGGATTTATAAAAATAGTTCAACGTCCTCCTCATCCGAGTTCGGATTATTGTTTATTTTGTATTTTTTCGTGTTTACTATGTATTTATCTTATATCATAGCATTTCATGCATCATATAATTAATTTTCATTGTATTGCATCTAATAAAAGTGTGCATTTTCTACATTTTACTTATTAGACCCAGAATCGGAAGGCCGAGCCTCCTGTTGGTGTCTAAATATTTGCTGTATATTTACTTTATGTTATTTCGCCTATCAGACCCAGAATCGGAAGGCCAAGCCTCCTATTGGTGTCCAAGGCATTTTATTCATTTATTTTCTGCAAATTATATTGTGCTACTCCAGAATCGGAAGGCCGAGCCTCCTGCTGGTGGTTTATACCCCACACATTGTTGCACGAGCACCGACGGACTCCGACGTCGTAAAATTCACCGGATCCCATCTCCTTTGCTTATGTTTATGTTGTATAATGACTTAATATCTTCTTTATTTTTTTACATTGTGTTGCGTCCTATAAAAACAAAAACAAAAAAAAAATGCTAGATTGGATGGCTGCAGATGAGCCACGTGTCGTGATTCGGTGATTTTCAGAATAAAAAATATTTTTAACATTAAAAGAAATGAATTTCGAATTTTACAAAAAATTAAAAATGATTCGATTGTCACCGAGACGCCACGTGGAGAGTTAGGGACCGTCAGTTGGGATTTATTTTCAGAAAATTTTAAAAAAATCAAATAAAAAAAATTTAAAAAAATGAATTATTAAGGAAAAATTCAAAAAAAAAATTGAGAAAAATTGCAGAAAATTCAATCAACTTAGGTACCGAAAGGGCGTCAATTCTGACAGTTGACGTAACTAAGTCCCCGAACCCATTTCTCTGGTTATCGTAGAATTGAATAGAAACTCCCGACTATTCAATAGGGTGGTCCAATCATACCCTCCAAAATATGATTGGTGGCGACTTCATGGCATGCACACTTAACACATGTCACTAGACCACACTGAAGGTCGACTACGTATACCTCCGTTGCGATTTGGGTAACGGGCCTTGGGAGAGGCCCGCGTCCGACCAGACAGGACGGCCCATTAGCCCTCGAGAGCCCACGGCGAACCTTGAGAGGGTCGCGACAACGGACCAGCAGATGATTGAGCTCCTTTATGAGCACAATTTTTGTGACATTGAAATGTTGGATCTCAGAGGCGCAACACTCTGATACCGAAAAGGTTTGAAGAAGGAAATTTGGAAATGAATTTTATTTACTCATACTAAAATGATTACAAAACACGCCTATTTATAAGCTTAAAACATGACTCTACGTCTATTCTAGACACACGAACAGACACTTCTAGAGACATAACATTCAAAGCTATCTTGAAAGACTAACAACAATAAATAGACATAATCTCCTAGGTAATAAATCCCTAGATAATAATTGAAAGACTAAACAACTTCCAAAACTCTAATTCACGATGAGCTTGGATTACGAAGAGTCTTGACTTTTGAGATTCCCAACATAGGGCACTAGCGGAGCCGCTGTTGTGGGGCAGAGCGTTGGCCGAACCTACTCCGGCGGCGTCAGTGTCGGGATTTGGTGTAACACCACCCAGAGGTTGATGCATGAGCTTGTAGCAGATCAAGGCCGGCGAGGCCGAGCTTGGGGCCCAGACGACTTGCGGATGCCTCCGACGGGCGGAATAGAATCTTCAGCAATCCTCTGAACATCAGCCTTAATGCAGCGATCCTGAATGATCTCCAATCTAGTTGCACTCGCGTGCTCAATGTCAACGTCACTACCGATCTCAGCTGTCTTGGTATCTGAAGAAGAGAACTACACACACACACACACATATATATATATATATATATATATATATATATATATATATATATATATATATATATATATATATATATATATATATGGAACACTATAATAGAAGCATCATAATATCTTGTTTTCAGGATTAAATTTAAGAAAATGATACAGCTGGTTTGGATGATGCAAACCAACCGCAGAACGCATGAAATCAATCATGACCAATGATGGACTCTTGAAATGTAATAGTTGCATCCGATGTATACCAGGGTAATAAGGTGCTATTGAGCATGTTTGATTTAAGTCACGTACTTTCGTCTGGATCAGCTCATGCGATGTACTCGTGAAGATCGCAATTGCATGCATGCATGCGTCCGTTCGAATGTGCATAATCAAAGAAAAAGATTCGTCGATACGATGAATTCTTGATGGAATGGTTTTCCTGGTTTATGTGGTTTGAAGCTCGATACAAGCTTCATAAAATACGAAGAAGACAGTGAATGAGAATGCGGATTGCTTATTATCGAGGTTGATCATAGAAGAGCAGTGTGAAACTAAGCCATCCTTGACGGTGAAATTACTTAACGAGGAAACAGAACTTGCATTGAAACGGCCCGCATCCGCACACCGAAAATAATGGGCAAGAAACTTAAATGAAGTTAAGTATTTCATATAATAGCAGATAAATCTAATGTGCTTATGAGAAAAAAATACTTGGTTATAAATGATAAAAATTTCTTTTCCGGAGATGAAGAAGTTACTAATTTCGAAAAAATAAAAAGCGAATTAACAGGGGTGACCAATTCAAATAAGAGTTAATAGCACAAACTAAGCACGGAGGTAAAAGAGTTGTAAAGTTTGTTATTTTCTAACTTAACTTTGAGAAAATTCAGTAAGTCACATAAGAAAGGTTGTTACTTTCATAAAATAACTGGTAATATAAATTCATTGATGGGAAAGATAATTAGACGTTGGTAAAATGAAATAAGTTTCTTTGTTAGAGATAACAAAACTTGATCATTCGCAAAAAAAGGTAAATGGACGTCAACAACTTATTCAATAAGAGTCGGTGACGCAAGACTAGTTGATAACTTAATTGAAGAAAAATTGATAATTACTCTGATTGAAGTTGGTAATTTCCAATAAGTGTTGGTAAATTAGTAAAGCTGGTAATAAGTAAGGCAAATGAAAACAATGGTAACTCAATAAAAAGTTGGTAAAATTAAAAGGAAAAAAGTTTGGTAAGTAATTGAAATGAGATTTGGCAACTTGAACCTAGTAGATAACTTAATCGGGGAAAAGTTAGTAAACCACACAAATGAAGATCGGTAATTCATCCAATCGTAGAAAAATTAAAGCCGTGTTAAGTTGGTAACTAAAATGTGCTAAACGATAAAATGAAGTCCCCCTTTTTCTTGTACCATATAGACAAAGAAGCCAATGGTTTGAAAAGGAAAATCTAATGAGCATTGGGAATTCAAAAGTCAAGACTCTTCGTAATCCAAGCTTATCGTGAATTGGAGTTTTGGAAGTTGTTAAGTCTTGCAATTATTATCTAGAAAATAGGAAGAGTCTTGGAAGTTGTTATCTAGGAAGTTAAGTTTATTTATTAACTTTAAATGTTATGTATCTAGACGTGTCTGTTCGTGTGTCTAGAGTAGACATAAAGTCATGTCTTCAGCTTATAAATAGGTGTGTTTTGTAATCATTTCAACAGAAGAAGTGTGAGTGAATAAACTTCATTTCTAGATTTCCTTCTTCAAACTTTTCGGTATCAAAGTGTTGCGCCTCTAAGATCCAACATTTGGTATCAAAGGCAGTTAGGCGAGCCTGTTTGGCCAGTTTAGCCAAATTGGCTAAGTATTGTGAAATCTATTCTCGAGTCAGATGGCTTCTATGAGTGGTGCTGGGATGGTCCAACCTCAACTCCCAAGGTTCGATGGGAAGAATTTTGAGCATTGGAAGATCCAGATAGATGTGCTATTCGGGTTTCAGGAACTGATTGAGATTGTGGAAGAATGATTCGTGGAGCCAGAAGCGCCGACGGATTTGACAACAGAGGAGTAGAAGACGCTAAAAGAGAATCGTAAGAAAGATCGTAAGACTCTCTCTTACATCTTTCAAGCGATAGATTCCTCAATTTTTGAAAAAATGGCGAATTCGAAGACGGCGAAAGAAGCTTGAGGCACTCTCATCAACATTTACAAAGGCGTTGAGAAGGTCCAGAAGGTTCAGCTTCAGACTCTTCGTAGACAATTTGAACTCCTTCAGATGGAAAAGTCGGAGTCCATTTTCAATTATTTCTCACGGATATTGGCTCTTGTCAATCAAATGAAGGCCAATGATGAGATTATTGTTAATCAACAAATTGTTGAGAAGGTTTTTCGGACTCTAACTTTGCAGTTAGGATATATTGTGACTTCCACCGAAGAGTCACGAGATCTCTCTACCTTGTTCGTCGATGAGTTGATGGGGTCTCTACAAATGCATGAGTAGCGACTTAAGGAGAAATCCAAGATGGTGGAGGAAGCTCTACAAAGCCCGTTGGTGTTGCCTGATGAAAAGAAGAATCTTTCTAATCAAAATAAAGATCCAAAGTGGCACGAGAAATATGTCGGACAACGAAAAGATAAGTCCTTTATTCAGTGTTTTAATTGTAAAAGGTATGGGCATTATAAATCTGAATGTCGAAGCAGGAAGATTGGCAGTCAAAACTTTCATACTAAGGTAGCAAGATCTGTCGATAGACATGTCGATGGTGACGGTGAGCCAAATAATGCTCTTTTATTCACATGTAATTCTACGGTGGGGAACCACAAGAATGTTTGGTACTTAGACACCGGATGTAGCAATCACGTGTGTGGCGAGAAGGAATTGTTCTCGAAATTCGATGACACCTTTCGTTCGGAGGTGAGGTTTGGGAACAATACCAAAGTTCCTATCATGGGAAAGGAGACAATTAAAATCAAGGCGAAGGATGGGTCGGTTCAATGCATTTCCGACGTCCATTATGTTCCCGATCTTCGAGAAAATCTTCTAAGTATGGGACAATTGTCCGAGCGAGGTTATCTCATGACCATTAAGGATGAGATTCGCACAGTTCATGATGGCAAATGAGGGTTGATTGCAAAGGTAAAAATGGCTCGAAATCGACTTTTTCCTTTCTATATTAATTATGCTACGTCGTGTTTTAGTGCCTCAGTGCAAGATTCGACATGGCTTTGGCACAAGCGGTTTGAGCATGTGAATTTCGACAGCTTGAAGCTGTTGTCTCAAAAGAAAATGGTACGTGGACTACCCGAAATTTCTTCTCCGAAAGAGATTTGTGAACCATGTGTTCTTGGGAAAAAGTGCAGAGAAAGCTTCCCTTCGGAAAAATCATGGAGAGCTTTAAGGCCATTGGAGTTAGTACACTTCGACCTTTGCGGACCGCTCGATGAGTCGTCGAATCGGGGGTACAGGTATTTTGTTACATTCATCGATGATTTTAGTCGAAAAACATGGGTTTATTTCTTGAAGCAAAAGTCAGATGCCATCGATGCTTTTAAAGAATTCAAAGCCTATGTAGAAAAACAAAGTGGGCATCAAATTTGGATTCTTCGAACTGATCGTGGCACAGAATATTTGGTTGGAGATGGTTTCTTCAAGCAGTGCGGTATCAAGCATCAGTTGACAGCACGATATACTCCTCAACAGAACAGAGTAGCGGAGAGAAAAAACCGCACTATTGTCGATATGGTATGTACCATGCTCCATTCCAAACATTTGCCTAAGCATTTCTGGGCAGAAGCAGTTGTTTGCGCTATTTACTTGTTGAATCGATATCCTACTAAAGGTCTTGAGTTCAAGACTCCGGCGGAAGTATGGAGTGGTTGAATCCCTTCAGTTCAACATATTCGTGTGTTTGGGTGTATTGCTTATGCTCATGTGCCAAAGAAGCTTCGCAAAAAGCTTGATGAGAAGAGCGAGAAGTGCATCTTTCTCGGTTACAGTAATGAGACAAAGGGTTATCAGTTGTATAATCCTGTAACGAAAAAGGTAATTATCAGTCGAGATGTCACCTTCGATGAGGAAGCAGAGTAGACGTGGAACATGGAAGAGAAAAAGTAGTTTCACTTTGTCCTCAATGAGGAGGAGTTGTCTCAACCCGCTGCTGATAGTCAATCTGAACCAGCAACAAGTTCGATGGAACCTAATTCGACAGCAGAGAATCGATCAAATCCTGTCGAAAATCCTGCCGACAATCTTGCCGAAAGTTCCTCCCATCTACGGCGAGAACGAGTTTTACCTGCTCGTTTGAGGGATTATGCTTTGTCAAATGATGATGATCCCTCTGATGAAGAAATTGTCAATTATGCTCTCTTTGCAGATTGTGATTCGACACACTTTAAGGAGGCTTCCCAAGATGATGGTTGGGTTCGTGCGATGGATAATGAGATATATGTGATTGAGAAGAATGATACGTGGGAACTCACGTCTCTTCCAAAAGGCAAGAAGTCCATCGACGTAAAATGGGTCTATAAGACCAAGTATAAGCGTAATGGTGATGTTGATCGGTTGAAGGCTCGTCTTGTAGTCAGGGGTTACAAATAGAAACCCGGGATTGACTATTTTGAGGTATTTGCTCCGGTTGCAAGAATGAATACTATTCGCATGATTTTTGTTTTGGCTGCTCAAAGGCGCTGGAAAATACACCAAATGGATGTTAAGTCCGCATTTCTCAATGGAATACTTGAGGAGGAGGTGTATGTGGATCAACCGGAGGGCTATGTCAAGAAAGGACAAGAGGGCTTGGTATACAAATTGAAGAAAGCTCTTTATGGCCTCAAATAAGCACCACGGGCCTGGTATACCAAAATTGATTCTTATT
Source organism: Rhodomyrtus psidioides (assembly GCA_021437785.1). Classification (NCBI taxonomy): domain Eukaryota; kingdom Viridiplantae; phylum Streptophyta; class Magnoliopsida; order Myrtales; family Myrtaceae; genus Rhodomyrtus; species Rhodomyrtus psidioides. The sequence goes on along the minus strand of JAILYB010000059.1, from coordinate 1,971,790 downwards.
TCTTGAATCATGGTTTTATCCGCTGTCCTTATGAGTATACTTTATATGTCAAGATTGGCTTGAATGGTGAGATGCCCATTGTTTGTTTATATGTTGATGATCTCATATTTACTGGAGATTGTCAAGAGATGATTTGTGACTTCAGGGAGGCCATGACCCATGAGTTTGAAATGTCAGACATGGGTCTCATGTATTATTTTCTTGGTCTAGAAGTTACACAATCGGAGGATGGTATTTTTGTTTGTCAACAGAAGTATGCCGAGGATATTCTTGAGCGTTTCAAGATGGCTACTTGTAAACCAATTAGCACTCCCATGGAGGAAAGAATGAAATTGACAAAAGACGGAAGTGGTTCCGAAATCGATCCCACATATTTCAAGAGGTTAGTTGGAAGTCTACGATATCTGACTTCTACTCGGCCAGATCTTGTTTATAGTGTTGGGATGGTAAGGAGATTTATAGAGACTCCTAGACAATCACACTTGCAGGAGGCAAAAAGGATTCTTCGGTATATTAAAGGTACTGTGGATGATGGTATTTTCTACATTTTTTTAATGATTTTCAGCTTATGGAATATACAGACAGTGATTGGGGAGGCGATATTGGAAAAAAGAAAAGTACTTCCGGTTATGTTTTTTTTTTAGGAAATGGAATTTTTTCCTGATTTTCGAAGAAGCAGCAGGTGGTTGCTTTGTCCAATGCAGAAGCAGAATACATGGCAACGACTTATTGTGCTACTCAAGCAGCTTGGCTACGTTCGATGCTCGCTGAGCTACGTTATAAGCAGGAGCATTCGACGGTAATTAATTGTGATAATAAGTTAGCCATAGCCCTTGCAAAGAATCCAGTCTTTCATGGAAGAAGTAAGCATATCGATATAAAGTATCACTTCATTCGAGATCTAGTGAAGTCCGAGGAGATTGTGCTATGGTATTGCAAGTCGGAAGACCAAGTAGCTGACATGTTCACGAAGCCGTTGAAGACGGACTCCTTCCTTAAATTCAAGAGAATGATCGGCATGGTCAAGATGAGCTCGGTTTAAGGGAGGCTATTGGGAATCTCAAAAGTCAAGACTCTTCATAATCCAAGCTCATCGTGAATTGGAGTTTTGGAAGTTGTTAGTCTTGCAATTATTATCTAGAAAATAGGAAGAGTCCTGGAAGTTGTTATCTAGGAAGCTTTGTTTATTTATTAGCTTTAAATGTTATGTATCTAGACGTGTCTGTTCGCGTGTCTAGAATAGACATAAGGTCATGTCTTCAGCTTATAAATAGGTATGTTTTGTAATCATTTCAATACAAGAAGTGTGAGTGAATAAACTTCATTTTCAAATTTCCTTCTTCAACCCTTTCGGTATCACACTAAGAGAGTTGATAACGCAAAATTAGTTGGTAATTTACTCAAAAGAAATGTCAGTAATCACACTAATCAAGATTATATAGTAAACGTCTACGGAGAAAAGTAGGTGATTAAACACTATCATAAATAGTTTCTCACTCGGAAGTAGATTCCAACGGTAGACACACATGCCTAATTTGCTGTTAGAATACGTCTAAATGTTAAATATTACTATAAAACAGCTGATATCAACTATACGAAACTGAAGGATAGTACAAGTGCCTTCCGTGTACGTCCACAAGGAGCCGCGCCGTCCCTAAATCTAAAACGAGCCGGCCATTATTGTGTTTCGCTACGCGGTTCTCTGCCCTCTGCTGTCTTTTGCTTGATATTACCAATGTCTTACGTCCCTTAAACCCCCATTATCCTCTCGTGTCCTCAGCCAAAACACAACCTCTCTCTCTCTCTCTCTCTCTCTCTCTCTCTCTCTCTCTCTGTGGGTTTGCGTTTGTCTGTGAAGTCCTTTTCTTGATCATGATGGAGAGAAGAGTAACGAGCAGAGAGTTTGCAAGAGATCAGAACAAACTCAGCTCGCCCTTGATCCTGCAAAAGAAACTGACCGACAGCAGGCGGCCAGCTGCGATCACCAAGCCTGAGCCAGCCCCCGACCTCACTGACTTCATGAACGACATGTTCTTTGGCACTGTCAGCACCGAGAGGAAGGCGTATAATCTGAGCGGGAACCTGGGGAAGGATCGAGATTATGAGGAGGACGATTTCGACAGCAGCACCAGGAGCAACAGCAGTAGGTTGACTCAGGCATGGCTAGAAGAGGCCAGGCAGATGGTGGCCACTTCGCCGGGGAGGAGCGAGTCGCCCTCTCGGCTCGTGGGGTCGCCGAGGTTCGCTGCGGCAGCTCAGGGCAGGCTCTCTTTGTCTTCCAAGATTGAAAGAAGAGACCCCCTTGCTAGATCTGCTAGGAGGTACGTGTGTTTGAAACTTTGAAAAATGATAAACCCTACACGTTCGAGTTTTTATGCATGGTCATACTGAAAACATGAACTTCATATCGTCTTCGTGCCGATAAAATTCGATAGAAGTCAACACTCTCGAGCCTATTTAATCCAGCATCGCTAGGTATATGTTCAGATCTTCTGTTGAAACTACTGACGAATAATCGATGTGATCAGTATCCATTTGGCATGAGACCTCTGCACAAGTAAGCTTCCTAGCTTGGACATCCAATTGACTTTCTCAAAATTTGATTGTGGTTATTTGAACTTGTAATAGGTAACAATTCATATATAAAGGTTACAAAAATTATAAAGATGGCAATTGTAATCCATGCTACTGTATATCCTAGGGACAATTAACAATTATAAAATCAAATTGTTTTACCTGATTCTACTCATATATTACAGTGGTAATTTTCACATTTTAAGATGACCAATGTTTTAATTACGAAGCAAATTAGCATATAAAATTAGTTTGCAAGTTGTTGTTATAAATCTCTAAAAAGTAAAGGTGGGCCAGCTCATTTTTAATATCGATCAATTTAAAAATATCCATTTTAGAATTGTATATATGGATAATGACACTAACAGTCTCTAAATATTAGCTTAATATGCACTGTAACCGTTAGACTTTTAATTCGTTTGCTATTAATGTATGGAGAGAGTCACCACTAGCCTTTACACTATTGCGAAATGTGTACTCTAATTCTTATTTCATTGCAAAATGTGTAATCTAGCTTCAAAACTACTGTGGCTTTGGTGGCGAAAAATTCAATATTTCCTTTTTCTTTATTGGTTCTTTAATTTTTCCAAATGCCGCACTTCAAATTTTCATTTTTTTTTAAAATGATTATAATTACAATTTAGCAAAGTATATATGATGATACAATATCTTCAATTCAATGATAATTAGTTAAAGTTCGTTATTTCACATGATCCATACATATCAATCATTATTAGTGGGGCAAATCATATTTTTGACAATAATATGTTGAAATTACCCTTTGCATATAGAGTGTTGCTAAGCTTGAAGTTAGGTAAGTAGAATTCGATGTAATAGTAAGGCGAAAACTCTATTTGAATGTTAAGAGAAAGAATTTTTATTGGACTTTCACGAGGTCGCATGTTTCACTGAATCACTATTTCTTACATAACGGGGGGTTAACTGCCAACTGCCAACTGTCAAGTCCGAACATCACGAACCGTGAGTTCGACTGATCCTCGCTCTCCTCTGGGGGCAGGCACAGAGCCGTGGACAGCTTCAGCGGCGAAATTCTTTCCAAATCCGTCAGGCACGGCCGTAACCGATCGGAGACCCTCGATACTCCGCCGGACTCTCCGACGGAGCCATCGTCTCCCGCTGATTCCGTCCACAAGTGGTTCTCCAACATCCTCAAGCCCCCCAACTCGGACGACGATTCATCTCAATCGCGACTCTCCATCAGCTCCGACCAACCGCCTCATCTTCTTCCGCCGAGGCAGTCGACGCACCGGAGGTCCAGATTCCAGAACGACGCCTCTGCGGCCCAGGCACAGGCTATTCCCGCCCCTCCTCGGCGCTTCCGAACCCCAGTGCCATCGCAGGACACTCAGCTGCTGTCTCCGCCGAAAAACTTGGTCGAGTCTGCTCACCGGAGGTCGATATCTTCCTCAACATGCTCTGTGCTGGATGATCGGGTCCTGTCGCCTCCAAGGAGCCTAGTGGAATCGGCTCACCGGAGATCAGTGTCTTCGTCCACTTGTTCCCTCGATAATATCGCGCCAAAGGCGACCAGTAACGGGTGGTTGAAGGAAGGCGATGGAGCGAGGGAAGTTGGGGTTAATGGATTTCTCAAAGAGCAGAGAAGCAAGATTGGGAAGATCTTCAGTGGTGAGCTCAATGCCAGAGCGAAGATTGTTCTCTCAGGACCTTCGAACAGTTGAGTACCTTTCTCTGCCTTCATTTATTATTATTATTTTATGGCCTTTTTCCCCTATAGTTCCACGACCGATAGTTTCTCGACAATGATTTTTCTTATGAAAAGCGTTTTCACGGAAATACTTTTCTTAATCCGACTGTAGAACTCACTGATCTATGGGAAGTTCTGTTATTGTCTAATACTAATGTCAACAGTCCACTTGAGGGGAGCTAGAGGTTAACAATACGTTGTATTGCACTAAGCACTCGGGTGTTGTGATACTACTTATTGCTGCAGATGTTTTTTATTGGAAGATGGGTGCTTAATTCTTTTAATAGTGATTGAAGATAAGGATAAATTTATACGGGACAATTTGAAAGCATCGATGGACTTGTGGAGCCTCACAAGATTGATCGATGGCCTCTGGTTCTCTCACTCCTGGCCTGACTAGGATTTTCATTTTGGAACTTTGCTTAGATTTGAATTGTGTTTATCTGAAATTCTTTTGGGCTGCAGGTACAAGTTCTATGATAGCTGCAATATGTTATGCATGGCTTTTGGAGAATAGGATGAGCAAGAACAAGGGAGAAGGCAATGAAGGAGGGTCCATTGTGGTGCCCATGATGAACGTGAGGAGAGCAAGGATGTGGAAGCAACGCCAGGCTGCTTGGCTCTTTCACCATGTTGGTCTTGATACCACCTCCTTACTTTTTGCCGATGAGGTACTTGCTTTTGTAGAAACCCGGATGGTTCTTTGCGGAAATTTGGTGGTTACAAGGCGAGAGAGTTTTCGAATATGTAAAATGAGAGTGGTATTCAAAATAGCCTTGCTAAGGCTTTTACACAAACAAAACACACATACAAGCTTTCTTAAGCTTGAGATACAAAAAATCACAACTCTCTAACTCTCTTGCTCTCTATGTTCTAACACCACACAAATACAACTATGGCATATTTCAAATGCCTTCAAGACATCTCTATTTATAGAGAGTTTCCATGCTTAACAAAGCATCAATTTGTTGACCTTCAAATATTGCCTAACTTGCCTAACTTTGAAGGTGTGCTACAAATGTGAAATGTGAAAGGTGTGCTACCGTCCACTTTCCAATGACCAAATGGAAGGCTACCTTCCAAGTCAAACTTTTGGTTCTCCACCGTCCAAGGAAGAATGGGAAGGTCTGCCAACATGCCACATATTTGGTGTTGAACTCCAACACTCCCCCTCAACACCTAATATTCTTCACCCTATAACATCTGATATTCATCTTCCTCGGTTGGTTCTACAACTGCAATTTCTGACTGAGCTTTGCGAAGCTTGGACTTTGTCAACGCCATTCGAACTTGCGCGTCGATCACTTTTCCTTTCTTTGCAGTCTCCGTAGTCTTGAGAGTTTTGAGATTGCAACTCATCTCATCAAACCTTTCATTGACGGTTTTCATTTCACCATTCAATTTATTCAACTCCATCTGAAGCACTTCGGTAGAGGCATCTCGATCCTTTCTTTTGTAGGACTTTTTCTCTACCCACTTCCAATGATCCTTGGGCCTTGGGATCTTTTTCTCTGGGTAATACTTCTTAAACTTTTGCAATTTCTTGAGCGCATGTCGGAGCTTCTCGTGCTCTCTTTCCTTGATCTTGAGCTCCTCGTTCTTTTGCTTCAGCATTTCATCCCTTGCTTTCAACATCCCCAGCAGCTCCTTCTCACTTCTGCTTGTTGAAGTTTCAACTTGCTTCTTTGAGTTTTCCCTCGACTTGCTTTTCTTCGGAGACATCTTAGGGCATGCATGGCAACACTTCCTTATAGTGGCTATCACATCATCTGCCTCAATGATTCTGGTGGCTGCGAGCTCTTCTTGAACCTCTGTTGCAACAGTTGCTTGAAGACTCCATTCTTCTTTGCCACCATGCTCTTTCTTGGTAAAAGGCGTGTCTTTTTCTTTTACCTGTTTGAACCAACAGACTCTAGCAAAGTGACCTACTTTGCCACATATGTAACACTGTCTGCTACGCTTCCTGTTGTTCTTATCATGATCTCGATGAGCTCCCCCTGGCTGAGAGCTTGTCACTGCTCCCCCTAGCTGAAAGCTTCTCGCTGCTGATCGTCTCTGCCAGTTTCGATGTCCTTTTCGCTGTTTGTCATACTTACCAACATCGCTCCTTCTATGGCTATTGGAACATCTTTTATTACAAAAGAGGGAACTACCATAATCTATGGTACATGCAAGTACCACATCTTCATCATTACAGACGGTATGTGCATATTCCGCCGTCTCTTCTTGACATTCGAATTTGTAATGTCCGAATTTGTTACACTTAAAGCACCTTACCTTTGATTTATCACGTGCTTTATACTTTCTGTTGAAATTCGAATTTTCACCTCTTCCTCGGCCTCCTTCGCGACCTCGACCGCCTTGATAGTCTCCTCGGCTTGGTTGAGCAATCCGACTTTGCAATGCTTGCTCCGGATATGTATCGACAGACTTCTGATTCATTCTTTGCTCATGGGAGCCTAATGAACCCATCAACCGCTCCAACGTGAGAGTTGATACGTCTTGTCCTTCCTCGATCGCTGCGACGACGTAGTCAAATCTTTCGGTCAAAGACCTCAAGATTTTTTCTACAACACGAACATCTTGAAGTTCTTCACCATTAACCCTTAATTGGTTAACGATGGTCTGCACACGATCAAAATATGCCGATATTGTTTCCGAGTCATTCATGCGTAAAGACTCGAAATCACCTCGAAGAGTCTGAAGCCGCACCCGCCGGACACGATCATCGCCTTTGTAGGATTTCTGCAAGATATCCCAGGCAGCTTTCGCCGTCTCCGCGCATGATATTTTTTCAAATATCATTTCTTCCACAGCTTGAAAGATCGCATATAATGCTTTTTGATCTTTCTTTCGGGACTCGACCAACGAATCCTTATCTTCCTTCTTCAAAGCATTGAATTCTTCGGCGTTAGCTACTTCGGTGTAGCCACTCTCCACCAGGTTCCACAAATCCTGTGATTTGAATAGAACCTTCATCTGGACGGACCAGTTGTTGAAATTCCTCCCATTCAACTTTGGAAGTTGCATTTGAACGGAACTTGTGGATGCCATAGCTATCTCCGGGTTCACGATCCTCGATCGTCCACTCTAGGTTCTCGGTCTCCGCGATTGGATTCTTGACCGCCTAGGTTCCGGCACGATCCTTCGACACCGTAGCTCTGATACCAAATGTAGAAACCCGGATGGTTCTTTGCGGAAATTTGGTGGTTACAAGGCGAGAGAGTTTTCGAATATGTAAAATGAGAGTGGTATTCAAAATAGCCTTGCTAAGGCTTTTACACAAACAAAACACACATACAAGCTTTCCTAAGCTTGAGATACAAAAAATCACAACTCTCTAACTCTCTTGCTCTCTATGTTCTAACACCACACAAATACAACTATGGCATATTTCAAATGCCTTCAAGACATCTCTATTTATAGAGAGTTTCCATGCTTAACAAAGCATCAATTTGTTGACCTTCAAATATTGCCTAACTTGCCTAACTTTGAAGGTGTGCTACAAATGTGAAATGTGAAAGGTGTGCTACCGTCCACTTTCCAATGACCAAATGGAAGGCTACCTTCCAAGTCAAACTTTTGGTTCTCCACCGTCCAAGGAAGAATGGGAAGGTCTGCCAACATGCCACATATTTGGTGTTGAACTCCAACAGCTTTTCTATTGCACCACGTGTTCGCTCCAAAGGAAAAAAAAAAGGTCTCATCACCAAAGGAACAGTAGTGTTTACAGTAAATCCTTTCCCAGAGAGTTCAGTTCTTGCTCAGATGCTTTATTGGGGGCGACTCTTCAATTTCATGTGGCACCCAAGCACATTGCTAGATAGACAAAACAGAGAACAAATAGATAACGGGAAGCTTTTTCTAGCCCAATGCAAGCAATGTGGTTGGAGATGAGATGAATTCTCTTTCAAGGGGAGGAGTTGGTTACTGTGCAAAAGCGGTTTTTTCTGTCATATTTGTCTTTAGATAGGATGACTTTGCTTGGAATTTTGACACGGCCAGTCATGATCATTCTGCATCCGAACCTGTATGCTCGATCTCCGTTGTATACCATTCCATCTGCTCAGTGGATTACTTAGACAAAGTAAGATGTTGTTTCTTCCACTTGGTTTAGGTGGATTTGGAAAGTCTAATGATGGCTGGAAAATTAAGCATCCTTGTGGTTGGGCAAGATGTCCTCAAAACAAATGGTGAGGTCAGTGCATGTTAATCACTGTGAATCATCATTAGGCACCGAATAACTGCTATATTCATTCAGTGCACAGCAGAAGATGAAGATATGTGTATCTTACTCACTCTCTAAGTCATTGGATGTCTAGGTTGGCTCTCAGTGCACAGTCCTTACAGATAATTACTGTGAAGAAGCTTATGATCTGCTTGAAACTAAAGTGCTCAACAGACTTCTGGTGAGTAAACTTTTGCCTGTTTCTGTAGAAACCTGTCTAGTCATTGCACAAGAGTCACGGATTAAAGCTTTTCTCCAGAATTGTTACAGTCTTCCCATGTTACAGCTGGCGGGAATACTGCTAGACACTCAAAACCTAAATGCAACCGGTAAATTGTCTACTGCAAGAGACGCAGAAGCAGTACAGCTGCTACTAGTTGGGTCAAAACCCAGTTACAGAACTACTCTCTTTGATCAACGTAAGCCAAACGTACTATCTGATCTTTTGAGCTTGTCTATGAAATGTGTTCTCATACTTTGTTTCGTGGCCCCTCATCAGTGATGCAGGAACCACAAGACAACACCTTTACTGAGGCCTTGCAGCAAAACTATGGGAAGCCTCCCAATGAGAGTAAGGAATATATGTGTCTTCGTACTGATATAAGGTGGTAAATGCACTTCTGCACGAGATTAGCACCAACATTCTTTGCTTTTCTGGTAAAACATCGCAGGCAGTTCCATTGCTGGATCTAGGTTGGACCGAAGGGTTCCTGAAAGAAAGTCTACCTCTGTCCATTCCAAAGAAAGCATTAAGAAAGGACCCGAGACAAATCAGCATGATGCTAAAACTGCAAAAACCGACAGGGTTTCCCCAAAACCAGGTGAGACTTTACATAATTTTTGTTTCACATCATGAGAAAGCGAAATTTCTGTTGGCATCTCGTAAGTTTTGGCTTTCTGTTGTCCTCATATCGTACCAGTCCATTACTCCAAAGGTTCTGATAGGTGTCATCCCATTCACGCAGATAAACAAAGTTCAAATCCTGTACAACCTCCAAAAAAAGAATCCGATGCTGGTCGAGGAAAGAATATGTTCTTCCTGGCCAAGTGGTTTGGTTTTGGTTCAAAATGAAGACTGAATTCTGGGATGGCCTGTGAAGTATGATTGATTCAAGGGACTCTTTATCACCAAATATTGCGCCTGATTTGATACTCTTACTGAATTGGAAGCCAAGATTGATCTCCCAGATTGCTGATGAGCAAAATGGGGAATAAAGTTGGTCCCTCCAACATATTCCATTATTCTTGCTTTAGGTGTCATTATGGCATGAAAGCGTACTTACATAAGAGATTGAAGCAGTGGTAAATGAGTTTTTAGCAGACTAAAGATCACTGTGGTATGCCATCATCTGTAACATCAGTTATTCCTCCCGTTGTAGCAATTTTCAGTTTGCCACTGGAAACAGAACTTGTCTTTTGTGGCTGTTGCTTTGCCTTCACTCTTTGAGTAGCTTCGGTTGATCTCAGCTCATTGTTATGTTCATGTCCGTGGAAGAGGAGACTGTACCAGATGAATTTTTGTTTGCAAATCAACTGCCATAATTCCCGAGAAATATGTCGAAATCCGATGCATCGTCTTGCTGTCTGTTGCTACAGAATGGGAAGATGTATATCTACGGAGGATACCTTTATCAGTTTCTTTTAAACACACGAAAATACATTAGTGTAGCTTTTTTCTTTTTTTATAAATGATAGAGTGTTTGTTTCATTTCCAACAGTGTTTTTCATTTATTTATTTATTTTGCTTTGCACGTGTTACCGGGAAAAATTTCATCTTTTCACCCTTCTTCAATCATCTTTGTTCTTCCCGGTACGGCAGATTATACGAAACCCATCATGCCATTGACATTTATTGATATTTACTAAGTTATAACTACTCACCAGTCTTCATTCCATCTAGGCATTCTTAGACTGAAAGTGACTTCCATCTTTAACTGTTACAATGAGCAGCTGATCCTTTCGGAGCTTGGATAAGGTAGTGACTGCTCTTTTTTATTCTGATTTAGGAGAAGACTTAAAGGCTTCGACGTGATGCCGGTCAAAAAGTTCAAGCCTAGATCATTACAAGTATCAATCATTATGGCGGTCAATGTTGTGTGCAGGGCTTCGCCAATTTAAGTTGGCACTATTGACAGAGCCAAAGGAGATTCAACAAAAATACTAAGAAAAACAAAAGATAACTTTTTCATGGATGAAAATGGTGTCAAGTTTGTGTTAGCTGTGGGGTGGTTTGCTATATGCTAAAAGTCACATTCTCCTATTGCTTCTGGCTATCTTTTTTCGGAGCGGCTAGGACTTAAAGTTCCATTTGGAGTAGATTTCTCCACATGTTCTGTCCTTGAATGCTTATCAGATTTACCAACTTCCATTGTTGTTAATCAACAAAGAAAGCTAGAAGTGGTTGCCTTTGGCCCTCTTATATTCCTAACGCGGTGTTAAGGTAATCCTAACCAGTAAAACTTAATATGCTGAGAAGACCTAACCAAGAAATTAGACAGATCCTATACAGTTGCGGGTAGATGTTCTCAGCAGAGTGCAAAAAACAGGGGATGAAATGAAAAATGCAACACAACATAGGAAGAGCACATGCGCATGCATGCTCTTTGCAACGTTTTAGGCTGTTTCGCCATCATCCAGAGGAGAGAAGCAGCTTGCTTTGTCCAGTCACATGGACTAGCATTGTTTTCCAGATACAGACATTCAGTAAGTTATTGACCCTATTTCCAAATCCTGTGTATAGAATAAAAATATATATGTTTACAGTAGGGCATACCCATATTGGGAGACAGAATCTTTTTGGAACCCAAAAAGAAAAAAAAGGGAAATATTTGCTCGCTTATCAAGATCAGATCAAGAGTAGAAAGAGAGGGAGACAGGCTCCTCTAGCTGTAGCTGGGGGCATTATTGGGATGTAATTGATCCTATCTTTCTCAATTATGCCCACTTGTTCCTTCCCAGCTGTAAGTAACCTCCAAGCTCTCCTCCCTTGGCCCCTCCACGTAAAATCTTCTCTCTCTCTCTCTCTCTCTCTCAATCCAATCTGTATTCTCACCACTCCATGTTGTTGGCCCATAACATGCCTGGAGACCCATACAAATTCTTGGCAATCTAACTTTTTTCCTGAGGATCTTGACAATACACTCGAGTTTGGCCGAATGCGACTCCTCTACTCAAACTTCCAAGCATAGAGAAACAAGCAAAACTCTGAGGACCCACTTGCAGAAATCCCATCCACAGAACCGGAGCTCTCCGTCTGCGACGACAATGGCGTTGATGTGTACGGTGAAGATGCCGAGGACACGGATATGGATGACAAAATCGGCTTGAATATGAACAATGCATGCCTTAGACCTGGACTAAAAAGCCAGTCATGGACATCCCAGAAGACTTCCACTCTAAGCTTGTTAACATAGATGGACTCATTACCTCTGAATTTCCACTGGAGGTGTTTCACATGGATTGCCAATTGCCCGTCGATTCTTATCTCCATTTCTGGTTCGATCCCATTTAGCGAACTGCCATTACCGATGCTCCCGCTGCTGAAATTCCTGTTCTTGCATTCGATCGATATCTCGTGGCATCTGTCCTTCTCGTAAAACTTAGCCCTTGTGGAGAACTTCTTTTTACTGAATATATGCTCTTTCTTCGAAACTAAAATCGGATCGATAAGAGCAGGCCTACAACCAGTCTTCCTATAAGCATCCTTCTTCAGATCCCCTACAAGGAGAACAACTTCCTCGTCGCAGACGACGGCGACATAGTACTCAGATTTCGGCTCAGTTTCGCTGTTAAATTTCGCCGCTTTGAGGTCCCAGAAAATGTCGACAACTTTACCCTCAACCGTGAAGTGCTTAGACCCTTGTTTCCTCCAAAAATACCACGGTTTGAGCTCCACCTTGCAGGTGTACTGGTTCTCTCCTTCGGGGCCTTCGACAGATACCGAGAGGCCATGAAGCATCAAATTCTTGCACCATGTGATGGTGATCAATCTGCACTGATCGGCAATCTTCGTACGGTAGACGGACATGAAAACGCTCTGGCCGGACCTCGTCACAGCAGCCTGATCATCACTCAGCTTCTCACCGGATGAAAAGCAAGCCGGAATCCCAATCTGGTCTTGCATTCTTCTGCTTGAATCTTGATTGATAAACTTGATTATGGACAAAGTTTGGCTAAAATTAAGAAGCAGCACCTCAAGAGATGAGAAAATGATATGGGTGCGAGAGGCAGCAGCAAGGCCTATGATTGATCAACTTGATTATGGACAAAGTTTGGTAAAATCAAGAAGCAGCAGCTCAAGAGATGAGAAAATGATAAGGGTGCGAAAGGCAGGATGCAAGGCCTATGAATATCAGCATAGAGAGAGGGAGAGAGAGGGAGAGAGATCTTACTTGCTAAAATATATCCAATCAGAGATGCTGCCAGAGGTGTTCTTGGCAGCATTTACTTAAACAGAAAAGAAAAAGATTATTGCTGTCCAAACTGTCATGGAGATGGCAGTGACTGAGAATCAGTGAAGACGCTCTTTTTATATGCTTCAATGATTTGTTGCCTTGCCTAATTTCCTCTTAACTGTACTTTATAGCTCTGTGATTTAATTGATTTCCTTTCTCAAACCAGTTAAGCCAGAGACAGCTTTTGTAAAACCAAGGTGTTTTCTTTAGCTTCTGTTACACTTAAATTACTCTTTCCCGTGCATGGTGAAAAAGCAGAGACGCCATTCTTTCACCGGATTTAAGAACCAATACAATATACAACTCTGCTAAGCATGCCAGGCACATGATATGTTTGGAAAAAAAAATAGCAAATATGACCAGTCAACACCTATTCATATATAATAATTAAAAAAAAGGGGGTAAGAGGGAAAGGTGGAGAAAAAAACTTTGTTATTTCAACGTGGGTCTTCATAAGTTTCTCTATGATTTGAGTTGAACACCAACTACAACAACGTGGAAATGCACTTTCAGCCTTTTTTCCCTTCGAAAATGTTGTCTGAGTGAGGAATCTAGCCGCTAGATAAAAAGTGGCAGCGGTTGCAGAAAGTGAGAAGTCAGGCTTCTATGGTTGTGCAGGTCATAGATTGGGCCCAATCTCAGTTCTTTCTCTGCATTCTCACAGCCCAGAGATAAAGATAGGGCAGGTGATCAGAAGGACGAACTCACCACCCCATCTTGAATAATGCAGGTTGTGAAGGTCCCCATCAGGCAATTATTCAAAAAGTTCCATCGGATCGTGGGACTGAACAGAAAAAAGATGGCATCTTTAAAGGGTCTCTGTTTTCTTTTCCTTCTCAGCCAGTTTTGTAGTTTCTGAGATTAGTATTTCCCAGATGATTTGACCAAGAGCAATTTCCACACAGAACTTGGCACGCCCGTCTCCATACAAGAGTAAACTCTGCAATCAGAAGCCAATGATTGCTGCTCCAAGACCGGGCATTTCATGCAAATCTTTAATGATGTATGTAAGACAGGATCTAATTTCATGCAGAGAATCATTCGCCTTTCTCAATCTGGTATCAAGAAAAGAGAGAAATGGAGGTACTATACAATGATAAAATGGTATTTGTCATTGTGAGAGAGGGTAAGGGGAAGAAGTGGGCATCTTGGATCTATTTATTAACCAGTTGTCATAGATTACCCAACTAAGAAACAGTTGCATTAGATTGGGTGGGTGATTTCTTTCACCTTATTTCATTAGTTTGACATGGAAAGATTTGACTTCATTTATTGCCAAAGTAGAATCCTATGCGACTTTTCTTGGACTTCGGTTGTTACGTGTAAGTCTTATCATGACATTTCTTTTAAAAAGGACGCAACTTTAATTATCTTTGGGTAATGACAGTTGTTTAAGGAAAGAAAAAACTTTGGCATTATTTCGGTTGAGTCGTGAGTTGTCTGAAATCCTTTTTTTGGCGGGAACTCTCATGTGTCGTCCACGAATTTGAGCAGATCAAAAACCACAACGAATTCATCTCTGGTTCTTAATCTTGCCGCCGCTGTTGATCCGGAAAGTTCCAAACTTTGCAAAGTGCTCTGCGGTTCTCCTCGTGCTTGTCGCTTAGAGTCAAAATTACGTGAACTTCGCCTTTTGAGTTCAAGCCAGGGTGTCATCGAGAGTTTGAGGTATGTTTTCAATTTGAAACATTCAACAGTTTCTGCTGTGTTTTAGTTGTCTTAGGAAGTCTTGTTGGCGAAAGCCACGCATGATGTTTCTGCTTTCTGCTCTAATTGGAGCAACAATACTTGGTACTTGTGGGGAAGCATGGAAAAGAAAGGAAACTAGCAACTTGTTCTGGAAAGAGTAAAAAAGCTGCATTTTGTTATCAATTTGGATTGGACCACATAGTCTTGCTCGTTTGTTTGATCAGCTGATGTTAACATCGTCATGCATCTCGATGAACAATTGAACATATTGTCAGTTGAGCGGCCGAATTGGGATATATGGTTCGACCAATTGCAGAACCTTTCACAATGCTTTTCCCGGAATTGGTCCATCCATTCGGCAAATCATTCTTTGGATGAGAGGACCATATGGGATGGGAAACCCTCAGGTTTTGACTGCAGTAATGCAAATTTTGTAAGGCATCAATACATGGAGAGGACGGCATCGAGATAAGTTTTTGCAGGACACCGTAGCTGTTCTTTCTAGTTGATTCTACTTATTATCAACTTTATGAAGTTGCATTCGACCAAAAAAAAAGCCTTTATGAAATTGCTTGTTTCTGTACACTGAGCAGGAATGCCTGAACAGAGAAGAAGAAAGGTGATTCAGTATGAATGGTCGATGACTCGCTATAGCACCTATGGCGGTGATCTGAAAGTGGTTTTGCGTGTAAGGGCCTGTTTGGTTCAGCATTTGGCCAAGGGACTTTGAGGAAATGCAAATACCTTTAGGCTAAAGATCTTTTCCAAAATGCAAGTAGTGTTTGGCAAAATATTTTTTAGAAATGCATTTGAAAGCAACTTTGGCGTAAATGCCGTTTGGTAAAAAATGTACTTTGTAAAATGTTTTTACTTTTTTTATAATAAAAAAAGGTGGCGGCGGCGACCAGTGACCTTCGACGAAGGCGGCGGCGGCGGCGGCCGACGTCCGGCGATCGACGGCGGCTGGCGAATGGCGGCCGGCGATGGCGTCCGGCGACCGTCGTCCTGCGATCGACGGCGGCCGACGAATGGCGGCTGCCGGCTGACGACAGGAGTCCAACGACCGGCAGCGGCGTCTGGCGTCCGGCGGCGGCGTCCGGCAATCGGCGACCGGCGGCGGCGGTTGGGTCCGGCGTTCGGCGGCGGCGGCGTCCGGCGACCTACGGCGTCCGGCGACCGACGGCGGCAGCGTCTGGCGACCGTCGTCCGGCGATTGACCGCGGCCGGCGAATGGCGGTCGCCGGCTGACGACAGGCGTCCGTCCGACGACCGGCGGCGGCCGGCGTCCGGCGGTGTCCGGCTGCGTCCGGCGGCCGACGTCCGACGACCGGCGTATAGCGTCCGGCGGCGGGCGGCGTCCGACGATTGGCGTCCGGCGGCGGGCGGCGTCCGACGATTGGCGTCCGGCGACCGGTGGCGGCTACGGCCGGCGTCCGGCGATCGACGTTCGGCCTCGGAGTCCGACGGCGGTGTCCGGCGACCGGTGGCGAGGCCGGCCACCGACGACGGGAGGCGGTGATGGTGATCGGCGATGAACGGTGGCGGTTGGAGGCGGCAAGTGAATGTGATAAAATTTTAAAAAAAATTAGTTGCATTTTGAGATGCAACTTCCCAAAGTACCTCCAGAGGTACTTTGGCCTAAAGGCCTTTAGAGGGCATTTGAGATGCAATTACATCTGTCCAAAGTGAGCCAAAAAATGAACCAAACAGCATTTGCATTTGGCCAAGGGACTTTAGAGCCCCAATGCTCATCTCAAATGCTGAACCAAACAGGCCCTAAGGAGGATAGTGGCAGACATGGGCGTCAGCTAGGTACGTCCTTCAGAAGTGAGGCATGACAATCGTTCCTGATTCCTTGGATCTCACTCCATGTCATTGCTGGGCTCTGCTTATACTTAGGACAAGCAAGTCTTGACATCCCTTGTCTTACATCGCTTTGGAGGGGAGTCCTGGGATGGCTTATATGTGCCGAGTCTTTTTTAACTTGTAAGGCGCGTTTTCCGAGAGGCGTATGAGCAGCTCGGAGAAACAAAACCATGAGGACTGTATATCCAAAGCGGACAATATCTTGCAAGTGCTTCGACAACATATGGGCGACAGTGGACCATATCTTGCGAGTGCTCCAACAGCACGTGGACGACAGTGGGTGGACAATATCTTGTGAGTGCTCCGACAGCATGTGGACGACAGTGGGCTGTGCACAGCGAAAATGCTGTGCCGCTCCTTCTTAACTTGAAAAACGTTCTTAACTTACAAGACGCGTTTTTCGGGAGTCGTATATGGGCGGCCTTGGAAAAACAAAACCGTGAGGACTGTGTGTCCAAAGTGGACAATATTTTACGAGTAGTGAGAGCAGGTCATTACACAAATCCTGTGCCGATACATGAGACTCGCAAACTTTCCGAGTAACAGAGCGATGCAAGATGGAAAATCGACAACATGTGCAGACAAAGCTGGTTGTTAGTGGATTTTCCCAGAGAATCCTTTATGATACCAAAATCATTTTAGCCGGAGTGTTTTTCTGATTGTCAAATGATAATCTTCTTAGAGAAAAGCTAAATTTACATGATCATACGCATATATGTACTAGCTCTATCATTCTGCAAGCTGGGAGCAATATGTCGTGTGCGAAGGTAATGCAAAGAGTTAAACTCTCGAATAACATACAGGCACGGATGTTCCAACTTCGATCTTCTGATCGAGCTGTTGCAAAGTCCTATTAATCAGCATGATCTTCTTAACGTAATGATCAAGCTGTTGTGATAACTACATATTTTTAATGGAAAAATTTCTTGTCTCTCTGCTTTGCAAGCAAGATGGTATTTGATCTGGCAAATTCTGGTGCCAAAGAACCCCCCTCAACAGACACTTCAGGCTAGACTGACACAGCTGAGGTGGGCTTTGAGCCCAACAAGCCACCTAGAGCTACCCAAAGTAGTTTTTATTAGGCTTGCTGTCACCAAGGAGATGATATCCTTCTTCAGACTACTATATGTACGTTCAGCAGAGTCGCGTTCTTGGTTATATGCAAGCATCTCGATCCGCATCAGGCGAATTTTGATCCGGGAATGTTTTGCGGCAGCAAATTTGTGTTGCTGAGGTCGCACAGAGACCCTTCTTGGAGCTTGTTGGTTTGTGTTGCTAAGGAAAACTTGGGGGCATCCAGGGTTTTTTTTGGCTGACATGCTTCATTGACAGGTCATCCTCTTTAAGCCTATACACTGAAAGTCCAGTCGTTGGGTTGGCGATGCTTGAGCTTGAGGAGTATCTGTTTCCGCCATCTGAGCGCATGCCCTTCCTCCAGAATCTGCAGAATTCTTAATGGCAATCCTTGGTTCTTTAGGCTCCCTAGTCTTCTGTCCGCCATGGCTAATCACAAGGCAATTCCCTTGAGAGAAAACATCGGTGAGCCTTGGTGAGCTCGTGAAGCCAAAAATATGTGTACCGGAGTTGAATTACGTGGCGCCAATGGAGGGCTGAATCGGTTTTGGGCTGGTGGGGTACCGGCAGATCATCATCCAGTCATTTCACTTGCCCCCAATGAACCACAAAAAGCAGTCGATGGTGATCTGTTGCACCATATGAGCCCCAATACTGAAAATGTTGCCCACCAACTTACGATTGGCTTCTCAGGAGCTGAAAATGAAAATATACTGTTGAGGAATTTTTTTTAAGTATAATTCATCATTGCAAATTATTGAATAATTATAATTGCACCGAACCAAATCGATACAAACAGAACGATTTCGATGAGATTTTTTTTTTCTTTTCGAAGTTAATGAACCGACTCAAACACCTAGTCGGATGGACGACTTTTAATGAGTTAAGGTGCAATCTTATCCATTCTAAATATTCTTTTGTAAAAATGAAATATTGTGTTCGGAATCGAGCTGCGAACATTATAACTGAAGGGAGAGGAGTAACCACCGGGGGATTGCCTCGGTGGCTTGTCTTCTCATTTTGGGAAGAGGGAGGTGGGGGTTTCGATTCCCCCATCTTCGAGAAGATTGGGGTGGGGACACGTGAGGATGGAGCATGATTTCACAACCTATACACGGCACATAGCTTACACAATATGGCTTGTATAGTAGAATATGATAAGATAGAATCAAGATAAAATAAAAAAAAAATGAAAAAAAGGGAGAGGAGGGTAAAAGGGCAGGGGGCTGTGTGCACGTGTCGCAATTTCAGCGAAGTTGCACAGAAACTGGATGCAACTTGTTCCACCCCATACATCCCCTTCCCCAGAACGAAAAAGACGAATGGATAGAACCCAGTCCGCTATCGAGAGGCCCTCTTTGTTCTTGCAGAGATAAACCTTTCACTCTATCCTTCCTCACTCTCCTCCCTTCTTCAACCCAATTTCAAATTCTCTCTCTCGCGAAGAGATTTCCAATTCACAGAGCCAGGAATGGCGATTTCTACCTCGGCCTCGTCGAAGCTCATCTACCCATGTCCCGCCTCATCCTCCACTGCCGCCCCACCTCGGGCTCTTCCCTCCACCACCACCATCTTCCGCACCAAGCTCTCGCCGGCCCAGCTGTCCTCCTCCTTCATCACCCCCTTCGCTCCTACTTCCAACGCCTCCGCCGCTGCCCCCGCGCGCTGCCGCCGTGCCGCCTTCACTGTGCGCGCGGCTCGCGGGAAGTTCGAGAGGAAGAAGCCCCACGTCAACATCGGCACCATCGGGCACGTCGACCACGGGAAGACCACGCTCACCGCCGCTCTGACCATGGCCTTGGCGTCCATGGGGGGCAGCGCGCCCAAGAAGTACGACGAAATCGATGCCGCTCCTGAGGAGCGCGCCAGAGGTATCAATCTTTCGTCCTTGTTGTTCCTGTGGGCGGTCGTTGTCGTTGTCGTTGTCGGGATTGCCTGTATATGCTGGTCTTTCGGATTAATACCAAAAATTTGTTCTTACGAATTGCTCCTGTGAGGGTATGAAATTGTATGGACTTGTCTCTAGTAGTCCAACATTTTGATTCCACTTTTTTGTAACTATCTTGCTTGTTGTGCATTAGAGCGTGCTTTGGTGCAGAATTGAACTGTATTGTAATCTGGGACATGATTTTGAAGAGCTAAAATAATCAAAACACCTTCAGTCGTAGGTTTAGTTTGAGGGGCATTGTTTACATAGTGGTCAGGTGATGTCAAGCTGCTGTTTAAAAGTGCCTTAGATTGTTTCTTGTTGAAAAGTGCAAGTACCCGTACAAATCTTTCCTCAACATGCATATATTACTTGATTATTGACTTTGATCTTCGATAGATGAAAAGGTTGAAACTTTGTCTGTGGAATAGGTATCACCATCAACACAGCCACTGTGGAATATGAGACTGAGAACCGCCACTATGCCCATGTCGACTGCCCCGGACATGCTGACTACGTGAAGAATATGATCACTGGTGCTGCCCAGATGGACGGTGCTATTCTTGTCGTTTCAGGTGCCGATGGCCCAATGCCACAGACCAAGGAGCACATACTGTTGGCTAAGCAAGTTGGTGTGCCTAACATGGTGGTTTTCCTCAACAAGCAGGACCAGGTTGATGATGAGGAGCTTTTGCAACTTGTAGAGTTGGAAGTCAGGGAGTTGCTTTCTTCCTATGAATTTCCTGGTGATGATATCCCCATCATCTCCGGTTCTGCCTTGTTAGCTTTGGAGGCTTTGATGGCAAATCCTAGCATCAAACGCGGGGAGAACCAATGGGTTGACAAAATCTATGAACTGATGGATTCTGTGGATAGTTACATCCCCATTCCGCAAAGGCAAACTGATCTCCCCTTTTTGCTGGCCATTGAAGACGTGTTCTCAATCACTGGTCGTGGTACTGTGGCTACTGGCCGTGTTGAGAGAGGTACAGTCAGAGTCGGAGAAACAGTGGACCTTGTTGGTTTGAGAGAGACGAGGAGTACAACAGTTACTGGAGTAGAAATGTTCCAGAAGACGCTTGATGAGGCAATGGCTGGGGATAACGTGGGTTTGTTGCTCAGAGGTGTTCAGAAGATTGATATCCAAAGAGGGATGGTTTTGGCCAAGTCCGGAACTATTACCCCGCACACTAAGTTCGAGGCCATAGTGTACGTGTTGAAAAAGGAGGAGGGGGGTAGGCACTCGCCTTTCTTTGCCGGCTACCGGCCCCAATTCTACATGAGGACTACTGATGTCACCGGAAGGGTGTCTTCAATCATGAACGATAAAGATGAGGAGTCCAAGATGGTTATGCCCGGCGACCGTGTTAAGATGGTGGTCGAACTAATTATGCCCGTGGCTTGTGAGCAGGGAATGAGGTTTGCTATCAGAGAAGGTGGAAAGACCGTGGGAGCGGGTGTTATTCAGTCCATCATTGAGTGACAGTGGGGTATGCTTTGGCTTCGCTGCTTAGTTCTCGACTCTCTGAGTTGATTCAATCATTATACCGTCAAGTTGTGGAACCAATCAGAATTTAAATGTCATATATTTTGCGGTTTTGCCTCATCTTTGCTTTGCAAGAGGGTGTAGTGTAGTTGGACGACTAGTTTTCTGATAATCCAGAACTTAATGCTTTCTGCTGTGTCTGTCATCTTAGCTGCTGCCGATTTTCTTCGGCCATACTGAAATATTCCCTTGTTTATGGATAAATCCTTACCGTTTCAGCTCAGCCCATTCTTCTTATCAGTTGCAACTATCCTTGCCTTTTTAGCTGAAGAAAACCGGTGACAATCGTTTACCATACATTTTTTTTTTTGGGGGGCCCAATGTTCACCATTCATTTGAATGCCTATGCTCATTGGTTCTGGTTCATCATGCATTTTGATGGGGGACAGGGATCCTTTCTTCTATTTCTTAGCCACTTCAAGTTCTTATAAAATTAGTGCCTCGGATGCTTGGTTGTGCGCATTCGGGATCATGAATTCTCAGTATTGCTGTTACAAGGATATGCTCTTGCTGTAAGGAATATATTGACCTTAAGCTCTCGTACATATAGCATTCGATGTTCAAGGCGAAACCCACAGGTCCCTCTGTAATTTGCGTAATTTTTGTTGAATCCTTTGAGAGCAAATGCTATGCACATACGTCAATCACTCATTGTTATGTGGAGAAGTGACTAATATAGTATTTGGTTAAGAGTTATACCTGGCACTGGAGAAAGTTCCACCGTAGCACAACAAAGTTCAAAACTTTAACTGGAGAATGGCTATAGATAGTTTAGAATAGTTTTGGAGCTGGACAAATTTTCTAGAGGCTTTTCACAAGAATGAAATCCATATACTTCCTTTTTGCTGAAGAAATAAGCTAATTACGTGTGCCATTGCCAATTAGAACGAGTAGTTGTCATGTGATACATACATAATTGATAAGTTACTTTCAACTATCAAGCACCAGGATCAGCAACCACAGCTCGTCGCTTGGTAAAAAGGATGCACAAACGCTAGCACCCGACAATAAGCAGGGGGCAAAAAACCCGCGAGAAGAATGAGTCTTAGAAAATGGTCGAGGCCATCAACTCTTGAACAAATGCTGCTCTCTGCATTCTTGTTCCATAGTCTTCTCCCTCACCCTCCTCCAATGAAGCGCTGCACGGAGAGCATCAGTTAAGTCACTTTGGTCTTACTCCGGGTAATGCAGATGAAATACAGTATACACAATCCTTAACGCCAACGGGGCTATTGTCATTCTCTGCTCAGATTATCCTTTTCATTAGTTCGACCGGGAAATTCTTTATTTGCACCGTACCAATGCTTCCACAATGCTAAGGATGGAGCAACAACGGCAAGGAAGTTTCAGTTACCCATTAAAAAGAAAAGGACGCATCAGATGGTCTACGGCACCGACGATTTCAATTGTGCTAAAAGAAATCAACTTAAAGAGATTTGTTCTTGTGGAGTTATGCCTATTTCTCTTAAAGCTTCCACATCCCCGTTCTAACTATACTATACAAAGGCTGCAAATTACCAATTCACCAGAACTTTGGTTCATATGCTTTATTTAAATTCCCCAAGCTTGTTAGTTAAATGCATCCTACAATCATCACGCAAATATACGTCCAGCAAGTCCAATCAGTTTTTGTGCACCAAAACAAATAGTCAAGCACCAATTCCGCGTTCTGATAATACGGAATTGCCGATTCTAAGGTATCAATTTTGGTAACGAATAGAGGCTTCAACAAACTTTTTAACTCCGTGATTAGGTTCTTTTTCTCCGTTGCCACTGTTTTCATGATATCCCTACGCAGAACAGACAGCTCACAGTATTCTGTGGAAAACCGTACCTTTTTGCATCAGAAGTCGCTGGTGAATCCATAGAGGAAGCATCCTCTTGTTGAGCTTGATCGGGATCTAAGAACGGAAAATTGTGTAGGAAAGGTGTGAGGAGCGAATCAGGTGTTGTCTCAGATACATTTCCCTTAACATGCGCTGAAGACCCAATAAACGAGCTAAGCTCCCTGCCGAGAGATGCTGAGCTAGCGGTCCAAAATCCAGACTTATTAGATCGTTTCCTCCTCTGCATAGTTCATGTCAATATGTTACTTGATAAAACTTGAGAGGATCAGAGCACTTGATTACCAAGCGCATGCACCGAATACCATAATAAGAAGATGTGCTGAAGATAAGATGAAACCTTCAATGAACTAGGATGGTGTTCTATGAAATGCCTGGTCGCATCTTTTCCTAAATTTGCCGCACAGAGAGGGCAGACCTGAAGTAGCAGGCATCAAAACAATGTATCAAAATGCAAATTCTAATTACACTTGGACTGCAGGAAGCACTATGACATGATGAGTTTCTATGTAGCTACTTCGGAACTGCCAAGCTTGCATATATGTATCTTTTGAAACCAAGATAAGATGAATGAAGAAATGCATATGGCAGGCCTGCAAATCCAGAGTAGCAAAAAGAAAGAGAAAGTACCGCATTTTTCAAGTCGAAGCAGTGTTCATTCTGCAAGTGTTTGCAGAGAATATTTACATCGATTTCCACGTAACAGAAGGGGCAGGGAAAGAAAGCCCTGAAGTCGTCATCTCCTTCTGAATCATCGAATACTATGTGATTATCTGTCACAAAAAGATGAACAGCAAAACAAGAAAAGAATGTCATACAAATTAAGTACGGAAGACAGACACAAATGGATCGACAAAACAGAGGAATTCATCAGGATGCTGAAAGAGAGGATAAAGATATATCATAACTTGGAACAGGACTGCTGTCTTTAGAGCAAATGAGGGGCAAATCGATTCCTCGTGATGCTTTATCATAAATTAGATTCTCATGTTTCTCATCTGTCACCCATGATTCGAGACCGAGATTTCGAAGAGAGTGCCAAACCGAGTTATTTTAGGAGCTTTCAAGATCTCCAACAACCTCAGATAAAGACCTCGCTTTACAAGGGCTAATCATGGTCAATAACGACCTTGCTTTACAAGAATGAGATAAACAGGTATTCAGAAATCTTTCAAAGACTAACAAGTACCCATGAGAAGGAATTAATAATAGACTTCCAATCAGGGGCAACTGATGCAAAGTTAAAGCATACAAGAGCACTTGCATTAGACTAATTAGATCAAGCCAACTTGACTCAGAACCCACAGTTGAGCAGGCCAAGCGAGAGCACATTCTCTATCTTAAAACGGTTCCAAAACCATACAATTGAAGTAATATCTCCACTAATCCAAATCTTTTCACGACATTACAGCCCAAAACAAAGCAACTTCTAGATTGCGCTCTCTCGAAGGATCTTACTATCTGCAAATTGAATGCATCCAAACAATTCCCAAGAGCCCTACATTCACCGAACAACTAAACTAGAAAACAAAGTAAAACCTTCTTGAGGAAGCAAAAGAAGAAATGGAACCAGCACAAACCCCGAAGTCTCAAGTCTCTTGCTTTGTTCTTTCTTTTTCTTTCCTTCTGTTTTTTAGGAACACATGAAGGAAACCCAGAAGGTAGATAGACAATCGAGTTTAGCGAAGAAGTACCATAATGAAGCCCGGAAGCTTGGATGGCAGAGAGGTGCTTGGTGGAGCGAACGCGCGAAGACCAGAAGTCAACGTCCATATCTTCAGCTCTCCCACGAATGCTGCCCAGGCTTCGTCTCGCCAGGACTCGTCGGATTCCGGAGAAGCAGGAAATGGGTCTTCGGTGATCCGGGGAGAGGAGGGAGGAGAGAAGAGAAAGGCGCTATCTTTCGATATTGATCAGCTGAGGAACGAGGGTGTGTGGTGGTAGTGGTAGTGGTATCCCTCCCTCCCCTCCTCCCTCGTTATATTGCTCACTCGTCACTCTCCTTTTCGCAAAGGGTCGGGAGGCTGCTTCTCTGAAGCACACAAGCTGAATAGGAAGCCGACACGTGGCGTGGTAGCCACAAAAAAAAAAGTGTTTTTGGTAAATCATGTCCCGTTGATTGATGAAGTTCAAGTTATCATCCTCCCAACTTTGTCGTCTTCTTCTGCTTCTTCGCCTCCATCTCCATGGCCAGGTCAAGCAAATGTCCAAGTCAATCGCCTGGAGATTTCTCTGCACGGTATAAATTTCTTTTTGCAATGGTTCAGAGGAAAAGTTGATAGCCGAAAGCTTCTGATTATGTAGGCCAGATTGCAATTTTTTTAATTTTTTTTATAACTTTGAAAGAGCTTAAAAGGTGGGTTTTGCTGATTCTGAATTGCATTTGGACCCGTGGGGACTTTGGCCGGTGGATGTGTGTGAATCAGCTACTGTTCTTGTTTTTTTATGCAGCTTTTGACGAGGGAGATATCTTCTCGACGAAGTTTTCTTGGGAGAAAAAGGGAGAAAACTTGAGGAAAGTCATCCACCACGAAGGCAAAAGGCGCGACTTTTTGTCCCCCGGGGGTTGTGTGTCGTCCATCCTTTTGGAGTTTTTGCGGAGCATGGCCAAATGGAAATGCATTCGTACTCGTCGCTCTTGTTTTAGTGCATTTCTGGTGAAAATTGAGCTTAGCAGCGATGCTGAGAAATCATTTGGAACTTTCAGCGTAGTGAAGATATTTTCTTTCACTTTTCCTTTTTGCCCTTCTTGGTTAAAAAGTATCAATCGATTTGGAACTTGTGGTGAAGGACCTAAGACCTAATCTTATGTTTGGTTCACCATTCCTTCTACTAAAGTAGTGGCGAGTCCATTCCATAACGGCAACAATTAATTCTAATTTTAATCCTAAGATTATCATCAATGTCATTTTAATGATTTATCTTTGAATAAAAGCATGCTTACAGTTGTGGCCATTTTTGGTTATTTGTTTATCTTTACATAATCGAGACCAGGACGGGGCGAGACAAACATTTTCTATGCAATCGTCATACACAAATTTCTTTTAGAAATTTTTTTTCTTTTTCTTGGGAATATATATTTTATAATTTTTGGAGCCAGGGGGCAGGAGCCAACCTTTCCTCAGAAGGTTAGGTACATAACCTTGCAATTCGGGCCGTCTATTTTTTTACGGACGATCCAGATCTCCTATTTTTAGGGAGTAATTTTTTAAAAAAATTTTATTATGTATTTTTGTTAGTAATAATCTGGAACGTCCATTCATAACACGGACGGTCCGGATTGCAAGGTTAGAGCCTAACCTTCTAAGGAAATGTTAGACGATCCATCCCTAATATCCCGCACTGAAAATAGCCTGAAAAGGTCAAGTGGGTATGTGCAAAGGAGTTGAAACATCACATGATGAAAAAACAAAAGAGGGAAGGAAGGAATGAAGAGGTTGACTAAAGGGATAACCCCAATCGAGATAAAAATAGATGCGGTTAACACGTTGGACAAAAAGTTCGCCTTACATATTAAAAATGATCAAACATGGCGGTGAATCGTCAAATTGATTATTGCATAAAAATGGTGCATTACACCTAGTAAAAGTACCAAACAAACCTAACATGTCATTTGATTATTATTATTATTATTATTATTATTATTATTGTCATCATCGTATCTACGAAGACCCAAATAAGACAACCTCGTGATGGGACAACACTTTACATTCTTAATTAATTAAGTTAGAACTAATTTTTTTTGCCATAAAGGTAGTTGTAACACATTAGGCGAAAACGGGGTCAAACGAGTCATATTGAGGTCGCCTTATTAAAGACAGAGCTTTTAACTAAACATGGACGCAATACGACGGTGACACACTAGTCTATATGTACCTTTCAGCTAGGAATTGACATGTCGAATTTTCTCTTAGTACGAGAAGAAAGACAACTGTGATCCACCCTCGCATGTAAGCTGTCCCGCTATAATGTCGATTACAGCTGTTGAGATTCGTTTGGAAATCAAGTGGGCCTCTACCAATTAGATTGAGCCCAGTGATTGGATAAAGCCTGAAAAGGCCCATTTTGAGTAGGACCGGCGGAGCTCCATCACTTAAGGAAGCCTTTCCTTTCGTCGGCCCAAAACTAAAGCCCCAGCACTCCCCAAGCGGCTTTGGAGCTCCGAGAGGTCTTGAGAAAACTGAACCAAAGGCACCCTAAGGAGGGAATGACCCAAATCAGGTTGTAGTTATACCAATAAACTTAACCCGTGAATTTTTCAAAGGTTACATTCGGTTTGGTGTTCTCATGGCACTCAATGATGGGATGGAGTAGAGTTTTCCATTTCAAAGATATTGGGAAGCAAGCAAGAGAGTTCTTTGGCCAATCAGTACGCCGGCATCAGGTATACGGAATGATGTTTCATGAACTTGGTGGCCGGAAAAAAAAAAGTCTTAGGACGACGCATCGAACTTAGTTGGCAGTCATGGACATGTATCATCATGCAAGTGTTGCTCCGGTGAAGAGAATGGCGGGCCTGCGAATATTGTCAACGTTAGCTGCGCTGACTTCTCTTTCTTTTCGCTCAAAAGCTGTTAGAGTCGATCTTTTACAATCACATGAGACCTGTGAAAATAGTGGCCTCTGCTGAGGAATTTCCAGTTCCCATTATCAGTACAAGTTGTGTGTAAAGTTAGGAGTAGAGCTGGCAATATGGGTCATATATCCATATTTGACACATATTTTATATAAAATTAGTCATATATGGGTCTTTAACTTTTAAAGGACTCACTAAAAATGGGTCTACAAGGGTCTACAAGGTTGAAGTAAAATTGAATGGGTCAATAATTGGTCGCACACATAAACCCATTTTCGACCCATATTGGACTTATTTTCGACCCACAATGACAGCTTCCTTCCACAAGTTACAAAAGGTCTCAGTTGCTGGTCGCAGGCCCCGGGTTGACGGGGCCGGCGGCCGGGACCACGGCCAGTGCCGGCGATCGGGATCGGGATCGGCGACAGGGACCGCGGCAGGGGATGGGGCCGGGGCAGGGACAGGGGTCGGGGCCGGGGGCGGGACCGGCGATCGGGGACTGGCCGAGGACTGACGACCGGGGACCGAGACTAGGGCGGGGGCCGGGGACTAGATACTGGGGCAGGGGACCGGATACCGGGACCGGGACCGGGGCCAGGGAAGGAGACCAAGGAGGGGGCTGACGGCCGGGACCAAGGCCCGGGACCAGGGATGGGGCCGGGACCGGACCCGGGCTATCGAGGACGGGACTGAACCGGGGACGAGGCCGGGACCGGACCCGAGCTGACGAGTCGGCGATCGGGACCGAGGTGGGGGCCGGGGACGGGGCCGGGATCGGCGACCGAGGCAGGGGCCGGGGACTGGGATGGGGATCGGGGATCGAGGTCGGGGACAGGATACCGAGACCTGGGTCGGGGCCACGGTGGGGGACCGGTGACTGGCCCTGGTATTCGGTCCCGGCCCCGGTCGCCGGTCCCGGCCAAAATATTATTATATTTTGATAATATGGGTCAAAACGGATCAGGTCGGGTCGGGTAGGGGTCAGTCGCGGGTCTAGTCGGGTATGAGTCATTAAATATGGGTCAGATGAGTCAATATAAGTCGGACCATATTCGACCCAATCCACCCATTTGACACCTCTAGTTAGGTGCAAGCTCAAGTTTGTGTCCAGGATAAAGGAAACAGCTTCAGTTTAAGTATGACAACATACATGTTTTGTTCTTTCCTTGATATAAAGCAAAGAACAAAGATTTTCCACTAGCCTCTTTGATGTATGTAATAAATGAAACAGCAGCCTTTGTAGTTAGGTTCATCATGTTTTCTAGTTTGAAAAAATCGCATGCTTTTCTGCTAATTCTCGTCCAATTTACTTTTTGACTAGTTCGGTGTCCGGAGAGAGATAAACTTGTATTCTGCTCTCTGGTATTGTATAGCAAGATGCATGCAATATCAAATCTTTCTCAGTCTTTCTTGACTTGGATTAGAGAGATGTTGCACTGTCATACCCTAATATCACCTTTACCACCGAAAGGTGCGGTCTCTATACATCACAAGCCAATTTATACAGTGCGATAGAATCTTGATTATTGAAATCCAGGAAAGTGAAACGCGACAACCTGCTCGTGATCGGCGACATCACACAAGCAAAAGAAAAGTAATTATGGATGTGAGTTAGCTTATTATTTGATAAAGTTTGATAGTTCTAAATCTGCTGATCATTGATTGGCACAAACTAAGAGCTTATAATCTACCGCTTCACCCTCTACATATCAATATTTATCGAGAATTCGGCGGTTGCAAGTAGAAAACATCATTCACATAAGTTAAACTTCAATCCTCACGCAGCTACTGAACTTCCATAACTTACTTCAATGCTCACTATTCTATATCAAATCACTATGGTACTGGAGTAACTACTCTACCCAGAAATGACTCTCCATCTCTTCTTCAAGCTAATCCAAAATGAAAAGAAAGCAGAAAACGAAAGGAGAAAAAGGTAAACAAAGTGGAAACTACAAAAACCAACACATTGTAGAACTAGTGGACTCGGACCAGTGACGCTCAATTCCCCTTTGCACTATCTCCAAGCACCCTTCATGACAATTCTTGGAGCCTCGGGCTGCCTGCCATCTCCGAGATCATTGAACGATAGCTCCAACCTCGGTCCGCCTCAAGAAGGCTACCCCTGACGGCCAAAACTGCGCTCGTGACAGCAACGGAAGGAACAACATAGTCATGACTGTCGTCCATCTGGACCTCCATCTATGAAGTCGTTTCTGCTGGGGCAAAAACAGGAGATGCAAGTAAGCATTTTTATAGAGGGGAGGTAGACACATATATGTGGAGTCGGATCGAGTTAGTGCAGAAAGTTCCAATGTGGGGAAGGAGTTTACTGTTGCATTGTAGTGCACGCATACTGTACAAGTAAAGAGACCGAATCTTGATTCCCGCATGCAAAAATACTACCTCTTTAATGGAGAGGGCACGTTCCCAAAGGAGGAAAAAAAAAAGTTTGGAGGAAGCCTGGAAGGAAAGTGGTGGGGGGTGTGCTAGTTTTCTTGAAGGCAAAAGCGTGTTTGCCCTAAAGCTGAGCGTTCCCTTTTCAAAGGCTACTGCAGTTTCTTACAGAAGGGTCCTTTTACATATGTTGTGGAGTTTGTTTGAATGTGTCTCGCTTTTTTGATTTGATTTATCTTTTGGTCGGTTTTTCTTGACAAAGTAACTTTTATCTCTCTATGTTAGGGTTTTGCTTGCATAGGGTTTCTTCTGCTGATCGTAAAAGTTTTTTCCTTTCTCTTAGGGGGCTGCTCTTTTGCTCATTCAAAGAAAGGTACTTTCATATAGTATTCTCGTGACGGTAATAATATCATTCTCTATTCGATGGAAATCATCTTAATATACTCAATAATTGATAAGTATTAGAGACTTCAATTATTGAGGCACTAACTTTTCGAAATAGAATGTTCATGATCACAGAGAAACTTCAAGCTCGAACAATGTCTTGCATGGCATATTGTTAACCATTTATCCGAACATCCATAGTCTTTGAATCGCATATTCACATGTATGCTTTGTTCATGATCACAGAGAAACTTCAAGCTTATGAAAATTAGGGATGACTAACGATTACTTTTAGAAAAAAAGTGTTAATTAGGCAGATTTTAGATTAATGTAAGAAATTGGTGAATTTCCTTCTCTGACAAGAAAGTTTGGATAGATTTGGGATTACATCTAAAGTTGGGCTCTTTATAATACAGAAAAGTTCGAAGCAACTTTGGAGACCTATAGTTTAGTTGTTTTTTTTTAATAAAAAAAATTCAGGATAAAATTAAGACTAAACTTAAAGTTGAAATTTTTCTTTAGGGAATTAGATCTAACGTAGAACGACTCATCAAAACAATTGATCGATTTTTCTGTATACGAAAAGTTTGCCGGTATATAAAGAAGCGCGACGTTATAAAAACATATTTATATAATTGTCAAATGATGGTAATCACGCTATTTGTCAAGCTGTTCATTCAACACTGGATTGGATTTATATAATTGTCAAATGATGGTGCCTTTTGTGTCAAAAAAATGTGCGACATCCCTCCCCCTTCGGGGCTTTTGGTGGGCCCACGAGTGGGGCCCAACGAGACAGCCAGAAGACATCGACATCTTTTGTCTTTTAATGCCCTGCTTTCGAGAGAAAGGTGTGGGACCGTTGGATCAAGAATCATCGGTAGAATATGGACCGTTGGATCTAGGGTTTGAAGCGACACGTGGGATGTAAAGTAATGCAGACACTGTCGACCACGCCGGTTGCGGGAAGGGGGGGGGGGGGGTGGGGGGCGCTTGTGTGTGGGACCCTCCCGACCGATCCGCTTCCCCCTCTCTTTTTCAACGGTGGAAAGAGAAACTTCGCGTGGACGACAATCAAAGATTTGGGCCCACATTCTTTTTCGAAATAACGACAAATTACTAAATCAATGTCTCGAGGGAAAGATGATGTGGATTTGGACATAACTCGCTAATATCAATTGTACATGTGAATCTTAGCACTCTTATCTCGCAACGCTTCCTTTTTCCAAACAGAAGAATGTCGTTCCCCGTTCTGTTAGGGCCGCATGTAATACTATTGAAAATGAATTTCTACTCTAAAAGTGCTGTTAGAATAAAAATTTATTTGGTAATACAACTTTTAAAATAGAAATCCATTTGATTAAAGTAACCTTACATTTTTACTTCTGAAACAAATTTTTAATTTTGAAATTATTTTTGAGCCGATTTAAAAAAGTTAAAAAAAGTTATTTCTCAATATCAATATCTCTCATTTTGGCCTTTTTTTTTTTTTCATTTTCAACGTCTTTATCTCCCAATCATGCCTCCACAGTCGCCCCCCACCCTTGACCTCCGCCGGTCTTCCCCCCCCCCCCCCACCACCACCGACCGCCGTCACCGACCGCCAGTCGCTGCCAATAGCCGACCACCGCTGCCGCCCATCGTCGATCATCGCTACCAATTGCGGAACGTCGCTCCCCGCCGCCCCTTCGTTGCAAATCACCGACCTCTGTTGGCCTCTACCGCCCACCGTCAACCACCACCGGCTGGCTGCCACCAACCCCCACGGACTACCACCTGTCGCAGAGTCACCATCTCCGGCCACCAGAGAAAAATTAAATAATATATATTTTTTATTTTATTTCTAAAATTAAATGAATAAAAATGATTTTTTCTAAAGAAATTTAAAAAAAAAATTAAAATGAAGTAGAAATTTTTCGGCCATTGACAAATAATTTTTGGTAGAAGATGTTATGTTAATAATGTTCCAGAAGTAGAAATTTTCAATCGCTACCGAACGACTTTTTTTTATCAGAAATGAACTTCTGGAAGAGAAGTGGACAAATCAACCTATGTTTCTGAACAGAAGTAGAAAAATGAACTTCTATCAATAAATCGATTTATGAAGCAGAAGTGTTGCCGTGTGAGTCCTTATTAAGCTCAGCGACTATTTCTGAATACACAAACTCGAACGCTTCACATATATAGTAAGAATGTATAACAAAAAAAAATGCACAAGCAAGCCGTCAACTTGCGCGAAGAAGGAAGTAGGGAGATACTCGCCACTTCTCATGGCGACATCGGGTTTTTTTGGGGAATATAATGTCGAGATTCAAAAGGATCGAGATGTGTTTGTTGCGCATGGGGCTCGATCGTTGCTTGCACGTAACGTAACAATACTTGCTTTGTGACCACCGTGAGTGGTGAGTTAGTGCTCTCTTTTTTATCCAACTGGCGGTGGTGGACCGCCCGGTGGTGAAGGCTGAAAACTAGAGGCGTCAATTGGGTGGGTCGGGTCGGGTTTGGGTCGGGTCGAATATGGTCCGACCCATATTGACCCATTTAACCCGTTTTGACCCATATTCATCCAATACAAATTTAGTGACCCAAACCCGACCCAACCCATACCCGACCCATACCCGACCCGACCCGTATTACTTAAATACTTATATATTTAGCTAAATTATGAAATATTTATTTCTTATAATTTATTAAGAAAAATTATATTGCTAAAACATGCAATTGAATTTTTTCTGAAAAAATTTAAATTTTTTCTTTATAAAATAATTTTTATTATAACCGGCCACCTGCGACCTCTGCTCGCCACTGCTGACCGTTGTTCGCTTCCTGCCATCGTCATCCCCTCAAATTGCTGCCCACCACCTCCGTCGCCAATTTAGTATATTGCTGGGCTCTCCACTTCCATAATTCGCAGGGAGGGAGAGAGGGGGGTAGGTTTTGTAGTTTCGTGGGGAATGGAGTTGTCCAATCTATCTGCCACAGTGGCAGAAAATAGATATGTCCTCCTTTCACGTGGTATAGCATTCAGAACCTATCTCTCTCTCTCTCTCTCTCTCTCTCTCTCTCTCTCTCTCTCTCTCTCTCTCTTCCGATTTATTTTCTGCCACTATGACAAAAAAGGTATTTAAAGATGTCTTGATATAGCTTGGCAACTCCGTGGTGCCATTTAGTATTTTAGTTTTATCATATAGTCTTCAATTTGACTGTACGACCGAGTTGAGTTAAGCTACGGTATTCAAAAATTTCTATTCAAATACTCAATCAAGTGTATATGGGGGGTCGTCACTGTATTTGTCCAAGTCGGCTCAACTGCACCCCACCCTAGTTCGTCATGTTCGGATGAATCGATCGGGAAAAAGGAAGCGTGGGTCGATTTTTTCCACGCAACTCTATTAATGGCGTAAAGCAATGTTCGTAGAGACAACTGCACACGCATTGTGGCGGTGGCCGACGGCCGGCGGCGACAGAGGGTGGCGGTTGGCAGTGATGACCGGAGGTGGGAAACGACGACCATTGGCGGCCAAAGCAGAGCGACGGCCAAGGCAGGAGAAAAAAGAAAAAAAGAAATGAAAAAAAATATATAAAAACAAATTATTAAAATATTAAAAAAATTAGATTTTAAAAAAATATTCATAAAACTTATTTATGATTGCTTTAAGATAGTTTTCTTAGCTAACCCATTTAGAGCCCATTTGAAATCCATTAATGACCCATAAAGTTTTTAAGCAACCCATTTATGACCCATTTAAGTACTTAAGCCAACCCATTTTTGACCCACCACCATCAAACATGGGTTAAATGTGGGTTCTAGACCCATTTTGCCACCTCTACTGAAAACGCTGGAAGGAGCAGCGCAAGTGATCATGCCTCTGCTTTTTCGCTTGTTGCCCCAGATATCGAAATCGCATTGCAGCACCGCTCGCCGCCCCACCAGAAGTGAGCCCCCTCTCATTTCGTGAGATGCGATTAGAATTGTCTCTACATTGTCCCCAGACTAGGCCGGATAGGTTCTGGATCGAGTCAGAAACGGTCCGACCCAAATAGACACTTTCAGCCCATTCGTAATCCGTTTGCTGCACCCGACCCCATATTTCTAAAACACTTTTCATGTTTAATCTAATTTTGGGAAATCTATTGCATCTATGATTCATTTACAACCCATTTATGCTTCATTTAACATTCATATTATGTTTAAATCCAATTATAACACATTTATTGACAACCATAACAACTCAGCACATCAGGTTAATAAATGATTTTATGGCCCATTTTGACAAGTCTACGTAAGGCCTAACCGTGTGCTATCCATCACTAAACCATGCTTTTCACCGCGCCGAACCCTACTTAGGTCATGCTTAATGTGCTGGCCGAGCCCATTGATGGATCGGACGACATTGTGCGCATGTGCTCCTCGTTCAGTAGAAATTCATCCAAATAAAAACATACGTCATTCGCGACATCTTAGCCCCTGCATGATAACACTTTTGCTTTTTGATTTCTCTGTCAGGAGTCAATCTGGCAGAGAAATCCATTTGGTAAAAATATTGTCAAAGCAGAAATCCGTTTGGTAAAAAAAAAGTGACTTCTGATTGGATTTTCTACTTCTTGTAAGATTTTTGGCTAATTTCGAGAAGTAAATTTTTTTTACTTCGGCAAAGAAATCACTTCTTCGATTACACCGACGTTCGTCACCGCCGCCGGTCGTCGCCGCCACCATCGCCGGTCACTGTCGATTACCGCCCGCCGCCGCTGTAGGTCGCCGTTGCCGTCGGCCACAGCTCGCCACCCGACCACCGACGCCAAAGATTTTGTTAATGATATTTTAAAAGTAGAAATTTTCAAATATTACCAAACGAATTTCTCTATTCATAAGTCAATCTGGAGCAGAAGTAGAAAAATCAACTTCAGCTTTTAAGGAGAAGTAGAAAAATCAACTTCTGGCCAGTCTAGGCAAAGAAGTAGGGGTGTGCATGGTCCGGGCCGGTCCGATCCCTTCATGGAACCGGGGACCGGATCAGTAGGCCGGCCTCCATATTTTCAGAACCATGGACTGGACCGGGACCGGCGGTCTCGACCCAATAAGATCGCTAACTATAACTTCTTGTAACATTTTGAACTCGTTGGATTGATTATGAAAGTAAAATTTTCTTGTTTTTGAAATAATTTTTTAAGAACAATAATGAACGATGAAGGTTGAAGTATCTCCTACAGCAAACTGAGATTTTTGTTTTCATGTTTTTTGTTTCTAATTGTATATGTTTATATATAAAAATAATTATATATTATAGGCGGTCCAGGCCGGGCCGGGCCTGGCTGGTCCCAACACATGGAACCGGGGACCGGACTGCCCACCTCAAGGACTGGTCCGGTCCGGTTTGATTTGCACACCCCTACAAAGGAGTGTTGTCATGAGCAGCCTTTTTCTTTGTTGTTCGGTTAATACATGAATATAACATTCTTCGCAGTCCCTGATACAATCGAAAGGGCCAGATGGGTCGCCCCGGAGCGATTGGGTCGGGCCGTGCTGGCTTGCCTACACTGAACCAGGGCAAACCGTGCTCGGCCCATCATCATCACTTTGAATCGAATTCACGTCGAAACGGGTTGACCCACATCCATAGGCGGATCCGGCCCAACAAAAATTTGCTTCGTCGTCGCTCGCTGAACCAGCGAACCACCGAGCCCCGATCCTTAAACCCTCACAGTCGGTAGCTTCCGTCTACAGAGCTGCGAGCAGGCGAAGGCGATGATGTCTCGAGCCAGGGCAGTCCTCGCCTCCATCCGACTCGCTAACTCGCTGCGGCCCGCGACTCGGGCGCTGTTGACTCAGGTCAGTCTGTCGTCTCCATCCCCATCTCTCCCATCAGCCCATCCTCACGCTTTCCTCTTCAATCTCTACGAAAGATTTCGCTTCTCGACCAAAACCGACTCAATCTTGGATCTGGTTGCGGCCAACCAATGGTCTGCTGAACTGGAGGACCAGCTCGGAGATATCAACCCGGTGTTGAACCATGAGACGGTCGTTTATGTTCTGAAGAAACTAGATAGAGACCCAGTGAAGGCTTCCAGTTTCTTCCATTGGGCCAGTGGGAGAGATGGTTTCGATCCAAATTCTTCTCTTTATAGCATGTTACTCAGGATTCTGGGCAAGAAGGAGTCGATGAAGCAGTTTTGGTTCACTCTTAAAAAAATGAAAGAGCAGGGGTTTTATCTCGATGAAGAAACGTATGTGACTATTTTAGGGGTGTTCAAGAAAGAGAAAATGGCTAGCAATGCAGTGGCTCTGACCCATTTCTATAAGAGGATGATCGAAGAGAATGGTAGGGACAGTGTCGTCAAGAAATTAGTTGAGCTTGTTCTTGGGAAGGCGTGTAGTAGTGAAGCTGTGAAAGCTTTGGCAGATATGAACATAGCTTTCTCGGATACCATGGTCATAAGGATCCTGAAGGAGTTGAGGAATTACCCGGCAAAAGCTCGACTTTTATTTGACTGGGTCGGAAGATTCCCTGACTATAAACACAATTCCGTAACGTATAATGCGATGGTGAGAGTCTTCGGACGGGAGGATTCCATTGTGGAGTTTTGGAGCGTTGTCGAGGAGATGAAGAGTCTCGGCCATGAAATGGACCTTGATACCTACATAAAAGTTTCACGGCAATTTCAGAAGAGTAAGATGATGCATGACGCAGTTAAGCTGTATGAGTTCATGATGGATGGTCCTTACAGGCCCTCGGTTCAGGACTGCAGCACGCTATTGAGAAGCATTTCTGCAACTGAGAAGCCGGATTTAGACTTGGTGTTTCGAGTTGCGAGAAAATATGAATCCACGGGTAATTGCCTATCTAGAGCTGCCTATGATGGGATTCATCGGTCTTTGACTAGCGTCGGGGCATTTGATGAGGCAGAAAAGATCGTTCAAGTCATGAGAAATGCGGGGTACGAGCCTGACAATATTACACACAGTCAATTAGTTTTTGGACTCTGCAAGGCAAAGAGACTGGATGAAGCATGTGAGGTGCTCGATAAAATGGAAGAACATGGATGTATTCCGGATATCAAAACTTGGACCATCTTGATTCAAGGTCATTGTGCAGCTAATGAAGTCGAGAAAGCGCTGTTCTTGTTTGCTAAAATGATGGAGAGACAGATCGATGCCGACGCTGATCTACTAGACGTTTTGATCAATGGTTTCATCTGTCAGAGCAGGGTTGATGGCGCCTACCAACTGTTCTTTGAATTGGTAAATAAGGCTCATATAAGACCATGGCAGGCTACATTCAAGAATTTAATTGACAAGCTTTTAGGAGTAAGAAAGCTTGATGAAGCAATGGAGCTTCTTCGGCTGATGAAGAAACATAATTACCCAGCATATCCAGAGCCTTTTGTTCGACATATTTCAAGGTTTGGAACTGTGCATGATGCTTCTGAGTTCTTGAAAGCTTTGAGTGTCAAGGACTATCCATCAGTATCGGCTTATGTTTACGTTTTGGAGTCTTTCTTTAAGGAAGGCAGACAATCTGAAGCTAAAGACTTGCTTTACAAGTGCCCTCATCATATTCGTCAACATCCTACAGTCAGTGTTCTTTTCAATTGAGCAGAGGATTGTGGTTATATCTCCTCGATCCAGTTCATGAAAAATTAATTCGTATTCATATCCGATGAATCCATTTTGGAAGTTGTGGATGGATGACTTATTGTCTCTTTTAACCATTCGAAAAATGCTGCTGATACGTGTCCAATTGGAGTTGCTCTGTTGTAGTTTATCATGCCATGTCCTCAAAACAACTATCAACTCATAAGGCTTTGCATCTGGTTAATTCTGCCATGTGAGCCGTATGTAAGCAACTTGTCTGGTGGTTTGGGACGTATAGCTTGATTTTTATCCCTTCCTTATTCGGAAAGGTTGGACTCATAAATTCATCCGTTCTTCTGTCAGTTGTGTCCTATAAGTTATAGTGCGGTAAGACCACCTTTTTCTGCTTCATTGGGCGTCTCTACTTCAAATTTTTATTTTGCTACATTTGCTATTCCCTTGCAGGTCGATCTGTTTAAGCTCTAATTCATTACTTGCCCCGCAGTTTGTACGAAGTTTAATTTGTGATGAATCAGATGTTTGTCTTTCCTCGGAACGTAGAATCATTTGTATAATCTACCTAGACATGAAGATATCTATTATTAGTGCTAACCAGAATTTGCTATAAAGCAGGGGGATAGTACCCAAAGCCTTGTTACAAAACGACTATAAACCACTATAAAGGAACTATATGACACTCACATCAAACACTGTAAATTACTACTACATGCCATGACCAAATTCATTCTTGCATGAACAGTACAGTAGTGCGCTGGATGCTGGTTAGAACTGTTTGAAGGTCTTCCATTTGCTCAGCTGAAACTTCCCCTGCTTTTGCTCATCAGCTTCTACCCCAGCACGGGCTTCATCCTTTTTATAGTCCTGCTCCGACACTGCGTCGACCTGCTGAGGAGGAAGATTATTCTGGTACTGGCTGGGCGGAGCCCCGTTTCGGACTTCGTTGAAGACCGGCTCATTCTTGAAGGCTCTGGACACGTTTGGGTAGTGGGGGACATCGGGGTTGACGCTGAGCGTCTTTACCATTCTCGAGATGTGTTGGAGGTAATCATCGGAGGTGGTGTTCCAGCCAGGGATTTTCCTGGGAGTATTTTCGGAGCTTTGACGCATGGTTCGCATTTGTGGTGGTAGATTGAAGGAAGTTCCACTTATATATGGAGGGTGAGATACTTGTGCTGTGCTCTGTTCTTGAAGTGACATTGATGGCATCTGATTCCGTTATCATATAATTGAGCCACAAACGAAGAACATGTGTAGATCCTACCCAGAAATAAGGGGGCATCAAACGCTTCTTGGAGATCTATTCCTTGACATTTACGTCATAAACTTGATGCTTAATCATGTCGAAATGCGCTAGATTTTTGTTGTCGTCGTCTCTAGGAAGATTAGCAATAGCATCACTTGGTTTCAATATTCTTTTTAATAATAATCGGAAACGAGGACTGACCTAACGGAGCCTACAAGATGAGCCAGGTGTATCTCTCACGTCCATTTGGAGGAAGGCCGTCGTCTGGCCGACACGACCGAAATCTTCTAAGGCCCAATTCCAATGCCCAAGTGCCACAGTTTCTCGATAAGAGACCTGTTATTGTGTTTTACTTATTCTTTTTGGGCCCATTTTGTTTCTTTCTAGTAAGAGGAAGATATCCCGTCATCCTGTCCGTTCCCGAACCCACCCGAGAATCTGACCGGAAAGATGGATCCGGTCGAGTCCGGTTCATTGACCAGGTGGGCCAGTTTTCAATTCCACAAATTGGGAACCAAACCTTCTGGTCCGATTTCGATTTTCGGGTGAAAATCGACCCATCCTGAAACTGATCATCTTTACCAAGGACGAAGAAAGAGTACTTTATGATCCCTTCAACATCATTGTGCCCTAGCCCAAGGAGGTGACCGATCTCGTGCAAAGCCACCGTCTCCAAGTCCAAAGCGGTTGAACCAGAGGTAGATGCATATCCCACCTCTCGTCTGTGTCGTAGTGGAACAGCTCGATTGTCGCCAGAAAAGCATGGGCTCATTAAAGATGATGTGTGCATCCTCTCCATGGTCTCTTTTACTTCTAGTGCAGAAGTAAAAAAATCAACTTTTGACCATAAGTTATTTTCTAAAGCAGAGTATTGCTATGTGCGCCCTTAAATTGAGTGATGTTGTTTTGCATGTCGAAGTGGACTGAATTTTTAAACAAATATGCCAACTCATATTGAATTTTTAATTATAAAAGCCACGTGATCATTCTAGCCAAAATTTATGGTTGGAGGTACTTAAGTGATTATTTTTTCTTCAAGCCGTCACTTAAGTGAGCTGTTAAAAACTTTTGGCACTGAAATGAGTGTTGAAACTTTTGACACATGTAGTGTCCTAATCCCCTCTTTGATTTTAAGTGTATACTTTCACTTCATCACTCAAAAGGCAGTAATGAAATAATTGTATAAGAGAGATATAATGATGTGGCGGAGGAAAAATCATGTGTATATTAATGTATTGGTGTGGATTTACTGAAGCAAAATATATCTTCTTTAACCAGTATATATTACCCTTACATGTGTAAATTAGCTGGAAAAATCATTAAGAAAGTCATAAGCTTATTGCATTTGTGACAATTAAGTCATAAACCTTTCAATAATAACAATATAATCCTAAATATTTCACACTTTACCAATATCAAAATTTTAGCTAAAATCGCTGACGTTGACACAATTTTTTAGTTTTCTATTTTTTTTTTTGCTTTTCTTTCATTTTTAAGGCCTGGCGACTGGCCAAAGGCAACTACTTGCGATGGTTGCCATTGTCGAAGTGCTGGCGACTAGCCATGACGAGCCTCACTTGATTGGCAAGGCCAACCCTTGCCAAGTCACTAGGCTTTGGTGAGGGCAAGCCTTGCCAGAGGTTAGCAAGGTCTTCTCTTGCCAGATCTCGATGAGGGTGACCTCATCTATGGTTGGCGAGGGTGACCCTCGCGGATTCCGAGCAACGGGCAGAGGAAGAAAGAAAAAGAAAAGAGAAAACAAACGGGAAGAAAAATATAAAGGATTTTAAAAAATAAAAAATAAAAAGTAGTTATTTTTGTGTACGTCGACCCGGGCATGACACATAGAATAGTTGACATCCACATAAGTGATTTTCACAAATTTAGCCGGATGTACTACATTGGAAAAACGAGAAAAATGTTTAGGACAAATTAGCACAATCGAAAAGTTTATAATTTTTTTTGATCGAAAATAAACTGATAGCATAGAAGGAAAATTAAGTCTTACAAAAAAAGCCCAGCTTAGGAGCATCAACACAAAGTAAATTCCATAAGTGAAGAGTGGGTGAAGAGACCCACGAAGTAGAGACTCTATTCTCACGGGTGCCTTTTGCCACCCAATCTGCCACGGCGTTAGCTTTTCTGTCACAATGGGATAGAGAGATATTTGGCATCTGGGCCAAGAGGAATTGTACTTCAGCAACGTGGGCTTCGACTTCCCAACTCAAGTCTCCCGTCCTGTTCACTGCCTCAACCAAAGTACGACAATCAGACTCTACCCATATTTTAGCTGTCTTCTCTCTCCACTTCTCCAGAAGCTTCAAGCCATGTACGAGTGTTGACACATGATTTTTTACTAGTCTTTTTCAGTCTTATTTTGAAAAATCACAAAAAATCCATAAAAAGTTAAAAAATTACAAAATCAACTTTGGTGTCCTTGGCCAAGCCTAAGGAACCATTTTTGACCAAAAAATAATTTTCATAATTTTCATTTTTTTAGTATTTTTAGAAAATAGGAAAATACTAGAAAAATAAAAAAAATAGCATTTGAGGTCACAAAAACATAGGAAAATAGTCGATGTTTTTATTTTAAATCCCTTGTCATTTTTACCTCATCAAGAGTCGAAATTCAAGTTTAATTTTGTGTGTTTCTTTGTAACGCACATGGTTGAATTTGTCAAAAAATATGTTTTGAGTCTTTTTATTTGTAATATTTTGCATTTTCCGAGTCTTGACATTCAACTTGATTGCCCTACGTTTCAATTTGGTTCAACTGTGCGCTGATTTGATCAATTTTAGCTTTAGGGACCTAATTGCATAAAGATTCTATTCATTTTAGTCCCTATGGTGGCAATTCTGAAATTAAACTTTTCTGAGGGACACCCATAGAACCCCAATACTTCCTCCCCATAGGTTTTGACCTCCTAAATCTTACGGTGGGCTTAATTGGTGCCAATTCCTTCACTAAGAACATCAATTTGACAAAAATCAATTTCGGATCCCACCTTGGATTTGGGGTTTTCGTTTGATTCCGCATTTATTTTTCACTAAATCACCATATTAGATGGGATTCATCTCGTGGAAGTCAATTTTTGGATTTAATTTGAGAAATTACGAATTTTGGTAGGTCAATTTGTCTTTTTTTGGGCGAATTTGGTCAACTGGGTCGGGTTGACCCAACCCAGTCAACCCATTGACCGAAGACCAACAACAAACAGGAGGATTTCTGATTCTTCTTTGAGTTCTTCACGCACAGGCCATCATGGGGAAGAAGAAGGAAGCTCGATCACCAAAATCGGAGGAGGAATTGACACACCCAGGCGCGCAAAACAGCTCCGATGCATTCGCCGGATCGAACTCGAAGCCGACGTGCCAAAACGCACGTGCCTTCGGCACGTGACGGGACCTCGAGGAGTTCGTTCACAGGGCCATTCGGGTATAACAAAAGAGGAGGGAAATAAGTTAGAAAGGGGAGTTCCACAACAACAGAAGAAAAGAACAGAGAGCTCGCGGAGAGAGAGAGAGAGAGAGAGAGAGAGAGAGAGAGAGAGAGAGAGAGAGAGAGAGAGAGAGAGAGAGAGAGAGAGCGGGGGAAGATTCTGTAATCGTCCACCATTGAAGGAGGAGGAACCGAGAACCTCAAGCTCGATCGCCGGCCAACTCAGGCAATGCCGTATCACGCCATCGACTCCATCCGCTTCTTGGTGATCTTGTGATCATCTCTAGCTTTCTTGCCGCCATCGATAAGCGCGGAACAGGTGGGACTCCGCTTCGAGCTCGAACTCGGCCTTTAATAGCAACTTAAGCTAGAGTCACTCATTTGCTGCGATTTTGATTGCAATTTGTTTGTATCGATTCACTGCGCATTTTTTGCTTTTGATGGCATGTGATTTCGTTGGGTAAAAACCCGAGTCGGCCTCCAACTCTCTTGGATCGGTCGCGACCCCCATGGCTTGTTCTAGACCAAACCAAGCCCTCGCGATGGCCAGGTAAGTCTTCTCGGCCCTTTGTGATGCTTCTTGATTGATTTGTTTAGCCAAGTAACGTTAGAAATTGCTAGGGCGAGTAGTCGCCAGAGCTTAGCTTCGGTCGGAGATGGCATGTGTATGAGTTGTGATTATGCTATGTCAAGGCTTTGATATGTGGTAGAGGAGATCTGTACGAGTCAAATGGAGGTGGTTTCGTGCGATTTGGTGTTCTGTAGGCGGAGATAGGGCCCTCCGACGAGGCGTCGGCGAGGGAGCGCCGGCGCCGATCGTCTTCCCTGGCGAGTCTGTTGACCGGTCAACGGAAGTTGACCGGGTCAACGCTAACGTGGTGCTGACGTGGCGCCACGTCAGCACATTCGGTTATAACCGAATAAAAAATAATAAACTTGATCGGACAGTGGTAGGTGTGCCACGTGTCAAGATCTCGCATTTTTCAAAATAAAAAATGATTTTCAGAGATTAAAAATACCTTTGATCGGGCGGTTGTAATTCAATCGGAAACTTCAATCTGAACCGTCGATTTTCAGCCTTAGATCTGACCGTCCGTGCGTCGCCACGTGGCACAATCAGGAGCATCGGTTCAAGTTAGGGGGGAAATTGAAATTTGAGCGGGAAAGGCCAAAATGACATCGTTTTGGGGGCGGGTCGCGCGGGCCCGGATCTGGGCCGGGCCGGTCGCCCGTGGGTCGTGGGCAGGGTCACCCGACCCGATCCGGATAAAAAAAATCATTTTTTAAATAAAAATTCAGAAAATGATTTAAAAAAAAATCAAAAAATTCTAGAAAATTCTAAAAAATGCTAGAAAACCCTAGAAAATCCCCAAAAAATATAGGAAAATTGTGAGAAATTCCTAGACATTCCAGAAATCCC
This sequence comes from Rhodomyrtus psidioides, assembly GCA_021437785.1. NCBI lineage: Eukaryota > Viridiplantae > Streptophyta > Magnoliopsida > Myrtales > Myrtaceae > Rhodomyrtus > Rhodomyrtus psidioides. The sequence goes on along the minus strand of JAILYB010000059.1, from coordinate 1,927,809 downwards.
CAAAAATTGAGAATTGTCCATAGACAACTGGTCAATCCTATTTTTGGGATTTCTTATCCGTTCTTCTTAAAATTGACGATAATGCCATTTATGGGTAATTCGTCCCTGCTTCGTGTTTTGAGATAGGTCGAAAATGCCTAGATTAGGATAGGGCCAGTTAGGTGGCGAATCATTCTGCTAGGGTTTTCGAATCTCACCATTTTCCCTGAAATGACGATTTGACCCCTCAAAGGGTAAATCGTCTTTCCTATTCCAATCGAGTTTTGAAAATTGCTTAAAATTAGGATTTGGTTCAGGTGGTTGACCAATCCTAATGTTTAAGAATTCCAATCCTCGTCTTCGTACAAAATGACGATTTTACCCCTCCAAGGGTAAAATCATTTTTAATTTCCAGAAAAATTCTGGGAATTCCCGAAAAATAGGAAATGAATTGGTTTGATCTCCAATCCCATTTTCGTCGCCTTTTGACTTCCCATTTCATCTGAAATGAAAATTTCGCCCTTCTGAGGTAAATTGTCCTCAAATTGTTCAAAATTACGATTTTGCCCCTCATGGGCTAATCATGTCAAAATCACTCCTAAGCCTTGATTGATACTTCTCTAGGTCAATAGGGCCTCATTAGGGATGCCATGCTGATTTCATGTGCTTTATCCGCATGCTCTGGATCCTTGATTTGCGCATTTACTTTTATTGATTGTGAGTGATAGGGTAGTCATTCCCTTTTGCATGAACTCCTAGATCTAGGATCCGTACTCCATTCGTCTGCATGAATCTTAAGGTAAGATAAACCGTTCAACTTAGGTACCGAAAATGCGTCGACTCTGACAGTCGGCGTAACTAAGTCCCCGATCCCACTTCTCTGGTTTCCGCATAATCGAATAGATCGCTCCCAACTATTCGATAGGGTTTTCGATTGTACCCTCCTCGAAACGATTGGTGGCGACTCCTTGGCATGTACACATATCACATGTCACTAGACCACACTGAAGGTCGACTACGTGCATCTAGCCGTTGCGATTTTGTGTAATGGACCTTGGGAGAGGCCCGCGTTCGATCAGGCGACGATCAGGCGGCCCATTAGCCCCCTCTGGCAGGCAACCCGCGAGAGGGTCGCGACAACGAGAGCCTGAGCTTCGGCTTCAATCGGCAAAAAATATCGGAGCTTTAAGGCGAAGCCGTCGATCAAAGATCCTTTCGAGTTGCGAAGAACCCCCGCGATGGCCACTTCCCCTATTTCGACATCAACTGAGGCGTCGACGTTCAGTTTCAAATCTGTGTGCTTTGGGGGAATCTAGGCCACCGACGGCTTAACAGCTCATTCTCCTCTAAAGGTGAGGTCATTCTTGTTCCATTTGATATAGATTTCTACTATGGCGTTGCTTCGCCGATTATGGTGGAAGGGTCTGGTCTGTTGCCTCTGAAAATAGCTCCGTTCCTCATTTTCCAGATGCACCAGAGGATGGCTGCTAGTAATTCAAAGGTAAGGACAAGAGATTGATTGTCTATAAACCTCTGTAACCATTGATCTATCCGCAAGCCTTGAGATGTTTGGCTCCGTCCCCAAATCCTAGGGTCACTCCAGATCTGGTCTGACCAAGGACAGTGAAAAAAGAGGTGTTCTGAAATTTATGTTTGCTAGTTGCACAAGGAGCATAAGGATTGGGTGATGATGACTCGTTTGCATAGGTTGACCTTTGTAGGCAGGGCATCCTGGCAAAGGCTCCACAGGAAGAAGCGAATCTTTGGGAGGATATAGGCTTTCCAGATTCTGTTCTAGAGATTGCAAGAGGGTTGGAAAGAAGGTGGAGCTAAATTAGTGTTTGGTTGTGGCTTACTGTTTCTGAGTATGTTGTATCCGTTCTTAACAGTGTAGTGACCTGATTGTCTTCCTGTCCAGGCTAACCTATCCATTCCAAGGGAGCGGTTAATAGGAGTGACCAAGATTTCTTCGATTAACTCCTCATCAAATATCTGTCTAAGGACTGACTAATTCCACTTTGCTTCCTGAGTGGAGATTAGATCTGCCACTTTAGATGGTTCTTCCCTGTTCGTGGGTCCTCCAATAACACCTCTTCTCAACCGATGATCTCCTCTAATGCTGATGTTATTTCCGTTTCCAATTGTCCACCTCACCATTCTTGAAAGAGTTTCTCTGCCATATAGTATACTCTGCCAACCCCAAGATGGCCTTGAACCTCTTCTTGCCTGTAAGAAAGAGTTGTTTGGGTTAGGGGTGTCCATGCTAAACAAGATACCTGACCCGAAACAATACCCGATCCGACCCGACCCGAAATTTACACATATTCTTGTTCGTGTCTCAACATGTTTCGGGTACCACTCGCTATTATTGTTTTCGTGTTCGGGTATTGTTTACTATCCTTGTTTCCGTGTGCGGGCTCGGGCCTGAGCCCAAAATAGGGAAACAAGCCCAAACACCTCAGACGTCAAAAAGACTGATACACCTAAACCCTAAGCTCGATGTTGTTCTCTCGTTCTCGCCTCCCTCTCGCGCTTGACGGTCTCGCCTCCCTCTATATCTTGAGAGCCTCTTGGTCCTCTCCGTTCTCGAGCTTCTGCTACAAAGCTCTCGCCGATTGCTCCTTTTCAACAATTGCCGGAGGAGAATCAGCTCTCACCGCAGATTTCTCGCTGCTAATGATGAAGGAAACCGCGGCTCTGGCGAGGAGGGCGGCTCCGGCGCAGTTTTGGAGCTTTTTGAGAATTAGGTTCTTTGGGGGATTGCATTATCAACACGGGTTCAATCGATTAACCTAGATCTTCGCCCCGCCTCGCTCTCGTTTCTTAGTTACATTATCAACACGGGTTCCGAACCCCCATCTCTCTCTCCCTCTCTATTGTAGCTGCATCTGACGTCTGACCCTGTTCTGGGAATCAACCTTTTTGCTTGCTGCTTCCCTTCTACTTCAATCGGGTGCGCTTCTTGATGTCCCTGCTGGATTTTTTGAGCTCCGACCGTATGTGTCTTGGTTTGCCTGAAAGAGTTGACTGTGTCTTGGTTTGCCTGCCTTCTTTAGGAAAAGGGTGCATTGTCTTCCTCTAGCAAAGTTGAGGATTAATTTGTTTTCGATTGTTTTATTTGATTTCTTTCTTAGAAAAAGCTTGTGGTAGACTTGACTTGTTGTCAGTAGTGTGCTTCATCAGTAGTGTGCTTCATCTCGGAATGCAGAGAAGGAGCATTTCAATATCAGACTGTATGTTTTTCCCTTCGAAGCAAGAATTTCGCGCTAATTCTGTTTTTTTGGCAAAGTAATTTTGGCAAAATTTGAAAAGTTAAAAGAGCATCGAAGGTTACAAATTGTTACATTTCTTCCTAAAATTTGCTTAAGTCAAGTCTTCCAGGAAAAAAACAAAAAAAATTAAATATCTACATTCGTCTGTTATAACTTAAATATGGAATTCTTGGCAGTTTTTAACTTGTGCTCATTGGCTGGTTCTAGAGGTGCTGATAAATGCTACAATAGTCTAGGATGGAAAAAAAAAATGGTCTCTTTAAGATGCTGTTTCACAATTTTTGTGACTTTTTGCTGATTTTAGTGTTCTGTGTTTTGATGATATTTGACCTAGTGCTCTCTATGTCAATTGTGCAGGCGACTAATTACACAAGCCTCTTCTAGCTGAGTTGTTTGGCCATGCTCTTTTAACTCATAAGTCTTGGATTTACTTGCTAAAGATAGATTGCTAGATGTCTTCATCGATGGATCCTAAAGCCATAAGTAGAACGAGGAGATCCTCTATGTGGGATCATTTTAAAAGGATTCCATGTGAAGACAAGAGCCTAGAAAAGGCTGAATGTTTATACTGTGAGGCCCAAATTGGTTGTTCTAGTGTTCAAGGTACTAGTTCGATGCATCATCATTTGGCTAGATGTAAGGAATACCGTATGCGGGCGTCGAGAAGAGGCAAAAAAGTGCCTCAGGTCAACCCGTTGGGATTGGTAGTTCATCAGTAGATTAATGCAGCTCATATAGCTTATCCTACTTAGTGATGTCACTTCTTATGGCCAAATAAAAGGAGGTTTCATTTCTTGCATTTGAGCCAAGGACCACTTTCCTGTCAATACTAGCTCTTTGAGATCAGTGATGTTTTCACTATTTCCTATCAGTACTTAATTTCAGACTTTTCAAATATATATTTCTCCGACCAAAAAAGGAATATTGGATCTTTGGTGAATTGGAAAGAAAATATGTTCTCGAGATGATTCTTGTGTCATATTTATTGTAAGGATATTGCTCATATGCACTGTGCATTAGTCATTTGCTGCCTCATTCTTATTTTTGTGTGGTGATCATGTTCAGCTGGAGCGAATCGTCGGTTCCACCGCTGCAAAGAGGATGATAACATCGAAGAAGAGTAACCAGATTCTCGAGATGATTCTTGTTTGTTTTGATGTCATAAGTTTTAGCAATAATTGTCCTCTTGAAATTTAGCACTGTCGTTCCGATTAAAAAAAAAAAGACATACGCACTGTCGCGCAATAGCCCGTAAACTTTCGAAAGTTAGAAACTATCCCCGCTTTAGCATGTACGGCAAGGAAGGCTATCATTTTTTCCTGATGGGTATTTGGGTTTTTATAGTTTCTGATGATCGATTATGTTGACTTGTCAAATGTAGGGAATGGGAAACGTTGAAGCTCTCTGCTTTGATTTCACAGCTGGGGATTGTCAGAGCATGCCAAAAATAAGGTTTCTCAAGTTGGATAATGCCAAACTTTCCGGAGATTTTGAAGGCGCGTTTCTAAGTTTGAGGGGGCTCTAGTGGCAAAGGTGTCCTCAGGAATTTGATGCAGAAAACGTTGTTTTAGGAGAGTTGGCCCATCTTAATCTCTCCTGGAGCAAGATAACGGAAGATTGGGGAGGTTGGAAGAAAATCAAGGTGATTTTTTTAGTATTTTTGTTGTTTTCTATTTGCCTTCTTGAATTATGTATCTATCTGCAAATTGACCGACCATGTGTGTGTTCTGTTCTCTGTTTCTACTTTGCAGATGGAGAAATTGGAAGTTTTGAATCTTTCTGGATGTTCCGACTTACTGTTCACTCCCGACTTATCTCATTCTTATTTTTGTGTGGTTGTCATATCGAGCCATTCTTGTGAAATAGAGGGAAGAGAACAAAATCAAGACCCTGAGATGGATCAGCAGGTTTGCCTTGGAGTTTCCATGTCTTTCTTGTGGAGGAGCCCTCACTTGTATCGACTGTTATTTCAATTCTATGTTCTGTTTTTTTTTTTTTTCCATTTAGCTTCTGCCATACTGTGCAAAGAAGCACCGGTTGCGCTGGTGCTATGTTGTGCTCAACCAGTTACATGTACAGTAGACAAAAATGTACAGTTTAATTCTTTACTTTTGAGTTTAGTTCAAATTAGCAAAATATTGACTGCATGTCATGGTTATCTGATAGTGGAGATTGTCATGTCTCCTTGGTGGATGAATATTCGATATGGTGCGACCGGAGAGCTTTCGGTATCTGCTGGGGATACAAATTAGTCAAGATATGGTCCACGGATTCTTGGCTTTGCTTAAGCTCTATGCTTATTGATATGGTGCGACTGGAGTGCTTATATGTCACATAGAGACCCATCCTTTTAGACCCTTTCTCGTCAACTGAATGTGTGTATCACGGACTATCAAACTATAATATGCAATAGTTTGCAAATTATAAATGCAATCAGCCTTCGAACTAAAAAAAAAAGGGGCTGAAAACAATATGAAACATGAAACCCGACCCGAAGACCCGAACAAGAGACCCGACCCAATATGTTCGGGTCATGTCCAGGTCTATTCGGGTCTTGGTCGGGTAATCACCCAAATATTGTGTTTCGGGTCGGGTCGGGTATCATTGATACTCGACCCGACCCGACCCATTGACACCCCTAGTTTGGGTAGTATATCCCTTTTAAAACCCTACTCCATAGAGAGTTCTGATCTTGCGCAAGTCTCCAGGCTTGTTTTCCCAACATTGCTTTATTGAAGTCTGTAAGATCTTTGAAGCCCAACCCCCCATTATCCTTCCTCTGTTTTAATACATCCCAGCATCTCCAATGGAGTCCAGAGTTAGTTTCACTATTCCGCCACCAGAATGAAGTAATTTTCCTCTCCACAGACTTACAGATAGACTTTGGAATTCTCGCGATCGACATCGTGTATTGAGGGATTGCCTGTACCATTGATTTCACAAGGGTCTCCTTTCCCGCCTTAGAAATGATATTCTCTTTCCAACCTTCAAGCTTCATAATCACTTTCGATGTAATCCATGAGAATATTTCTTTTTTTGTAGCCCCCCAGTCAGAAGGAATACCCAAATATTTCCCAGTCTTCCCCACAACTGGAACTCTCAATGTGAAAGCTAGATTCTCATGTAGCTAATGTGGGCAGTTTGGCCCCATATAGAGACCGGACTTGTTGAAGTTGATTTCTTGACCTGAGGCGTAACAATACTGATTAAGGATAAGGGCCAGATTCTGACCTTCAATTAGCTTACCATCAAGAAAAAATATGGAGTCATCAGCATACAATAAATGAGATAAAGTTGAGCAAGAGCTGTTTAACTTGATTCCTTTGATTGTCCCTTCACTCACAGCCTTCCTCATTAGCATCGATAATGTGTTGGACATAAGGATGAACAAATATGGTGAGATAGGGTCCCCTTGCCATAGGCCTCTTGATGGTTTGAAGTAAGGCAGAGGTTCACCATTGAATTTAACACTCATAGTTCCTGAGTAACACAGGTCATTACTCTGTCCACCCAAAAAGAGCACAAACCCATCCTCAAAAGGCAAGCCTCTAGAAAGTCCCATTCTACCTTGTCGTAGGCTTTCGTCATGTCTAGTTTTAAGATCGCCTGAAACTTCTCATTCCTTTTCCTAATTCTCAATTGGTCCTGAACTACCACAACATTATCTTGTATTAGTCTGCCTCCCACAAAAGCACTTTGCTCCTCTGCAATCAGGTTTGGGAGCCACTTTTTGAGTCTATTTGCCAAGACCTTGGAGATCATTTTATACACAAAATTACAGAGGATGATAGGCCTGAACTGATCAAGCCTTTCGGGGTTTCTGACCTTTGGAATCAAAGTAATGTGTGTTCTGTTCAGCTCTGAGTTCAATATCCCCATTTCAAAGAAGTTTTTTATCTCCTCGAAAATTTCCATTTTGACACTCTTCCAATTCTGTTGATAAAAGAAGCCATTTAAACCATCAGGGCCTGGTGCTTTCAAGGATCCAATTTCGAAAGATGCCTTTTGAATCTCATCTAAAGAAACTTCTGCAGACAATTCGATGTTCATTTCGCCTGACACTAGAATAGGACATTTCTGCAGAACAGGGGAGAAATTTCGAGGCCCTCCTAAACTGTAAAGTCCTTCGAAGAAGACCGAGGTCATCTCCTTCAATTGTGTTGGATTTTTAATCCAGGTATCCTGCCCAACTTCCTTTAACATAGAAATCCTGTTCCGCTGTCTCCTCTGAATGGTGGTAGCATGGAAGTACTTTGTGTTTTTATCTCCCCACCTCAGCCAATTGACTCTCGATCTGAGGCTCCAATACATCTCTTCCTTTCTCCAAAAGCCTTCAATCTGATTCAGAAGTTGAAGCCTTCTCTCCTTATCACCCCCCGGAGTAGTTGCATTTGTGAGGATTTCAAGTTCCCATTTCAAATCTTGAATCTTTTTTTATTGTTTGGGAAACTTTTCTTACTCCACTTCTCTAAGGCCCTTGAGACATTCTCTATTCTGTGAAACATGTCAGCCCCTGTATTTCCTGCTTCTTCCCAAGTCTTTTTAATGATGTCCCCACATCTCCCATCCTCCATCCAATATACTTCAAATCTGAAAGCCTTCCTCCTTTTGATCTTCTCTCCAGCAAGAGAAAGTATGATAGGACTGTGGTCTGAGCCAATTGTAGGCAAAGCAAAGGCTTCATCCAAAGGAAAGGTCAGTCTCCAATCTAAGTCACAGACAGCCCTGTCCAGCCTTTTCTTAACTAAGTGTCTAGCTTCCTTGTTATTCGACCAGATAAAGGTACAACCCTTGCTCTCCAAGTCCAGCATACCACAGCTATCCAGGAGTTCTTTAAAAGTTTGCATACAATAGTTGTCTGTTTCTCTAATACCAAACTTCTCCCAATGATAGAGAGCTTCATTAAAATCTCCCATCCATAACCAGGGAAGGCTATTCGAGTGTTTCAATCCTCTAATCTCAGCCCAAGTGTTCAATCTCTCACCATAAGTTGCCAGTGCATAAACAAATGTTATCCTGAAGGATATTCTCTCTACAGGGTCGGAGTACTGAACATCTATAAAGGTCTCAGTACGTTCCAGAATTAAAACTTCTACCTCTTCTCTCCACAACAAAGCCAGACCACCCCCAATACCTCTCGGGTTCACTACCAAATGATTCTGCAACGAGAGTCTCTTCCTCACCCTTTGAACTACTCTTTCTTGGTTTTTTGTTTCACATAAGAAGATAAGATTGGGCCTTTCTTGAGCCATTATGGCTCTAAGAGCTTGAACTGTCAATGGTGTGCCCAACCCTTGACAGTTCCAAGCTAGAATACTCATTTGTCACTCGATGGCTTATTTTGGCAAGCCACCACAGCCCATATTGATTGTTCCTCAGCAGATATAACAGGTGTATCCGTCGGATTTTCTTCATCCAGAAAAATAAGTGTTCACTTTCTGTCATCCCTAGTTGCAGACTTTCTTCCTTCACAAATGCTATAGGTTTACAGTGTAACACCATCCTAGCATATTGCTTATACTAGCAAGTATAAATGACTCATCAGTTATTATATGTGTATGCTGCAGTTATAATCGCAATTTTCCGTGCACAAAGCCAAAGTGCAATTACGGAGGGGAATTGCGATTATTGAGCTTAACAAACTCGTAATCGAATGGACCAAAATAGCTTAATCAGGTATTTATTTGTGTGTAACCGTCATCCCACGTCTCCCCGATCAAAAGTTGTACGAAGCCTTAATTCCTCGAATGTCATCCTCGTGAAGACCTTTAATTGTTCCCGCAGGTATAGACCCATACATGATGGCCCCCTCGACCTGGCTATGATCTAGCCCAAGGAGGTGCCCGTTCTCGTGCAACGCCACCGTCTCCAGGTCGTTTGCTCCCGAACCGGGGGCCGGACGCACCGCCCACCGCTCATCCGCATCGTAGTGGAACAGCCCTCCGGTCGGTGTAGCTGTGTGGGCTAGGATTCCACCGGGCCCGTCGAAGCTGTTTTGTACGCCATCTCCGTGGTTTCCTCTTGCAAACGCTATTTTTATGTTGGCGCTCGCGTAGTCCTGGACGTAAGAGAAAGTGAATTGCATCACCGAGGCCCATGTCGCAAAAGCCCGCGATACTGGGTCCCTAACGGCCATTGGGTTCCTCGAAAAGAAGGCATAGGTGAGGTGGTACCGCGAGGTCGGCCATTTAGGATTTCCCTCAAAGAATTGGTAGTAGGATATCGCATGGAAGGAGCCGGGACCACGGAGGTTCCGGCCTTTCTTGCCCGGCCCCATCTGAGTGGTCCCTTTGACGATATCCGGCATGCCGCACCGGGCATCATCATCTTCGAAACAGTTTGGGGATCCAAGGTTCCGGTGGCGTTCAAACGATGATTGAGCTGATAAACCTTGACGGCATGCTCTAGCAGGTTGTCGAAGTCGTCTTCGTCGTAGTTGTGTGCTATGGACCGAATGGCTGTCGGATCGGTTGTAGTCCAAGTAGCCGAATTTCTCGAGGTATCGCTTGAGCTCGCGGATGCCTCGGGTATGGTCGCCCTTGTGGCATCCCTCAAGGTGCTTGAGGAAGTCGAAGGTTGATTTGGTTTGGACAGCATGCGAATGTGCTAAAACGGCGTGGATAGTGAGAATATTAAGGAGAAGGAGCAAGTTTGAGAAGGTGGAGTGGGGTTTATTAGTGGCCATGATGACTAATTGATCGACAGTAACCTGCTAGAGCATACCGTCAAGGTTTATCAGCTCAATCATCGTTTGAACGCCACCGGAACCTTGGATCCCCAAACTGTCTTTGCAGAACGATAAATTAGAAAAAATGGGCAGAAAAATTCCAAATAATGCAAACATATCCAGAACGATCCACAAAATGTGATGTACCAAATGATATTTTGAATGGGTCATGTCTAACGGAGATAAAACACATCCCTAATAAACAAATTTCAATGGTCGATACATCAAATCTTGTACTTGGATTTCATTATATGTCCAGAAAGAATCACCGGCTTAAACATCCACTTCCAAGGGGCAAAGACAGAAAAAAGGTTAGCGCTAACGAGCACAAGTTGCTCAATCCCTTGCTTCTTGCTTTCGAGCCCAAGCCTACATTTGCTTAGTCGGGTTGCTTGAGTTGCGTGAAAGGTGACCAGGAAATTATTGAGGAAAACGTTGGAAAAACTTAGTTACCGATCTTCTAGATGATATGGAGGCAAATGAGAAGCCTTTGAAAGGTTGAGCATACCCTTGCCTCACTTTTTTTTTTCATTTGATCTATCATATCTCTAATTCCCATCTCTCCGACTTTTACTTTCCCTCTTTGCAGAGCTCAGGAGTCGAGCTCTGTACCTATGATACTAGATTTTCCCCCTCTCCAATCTCTTTTCCAGTAGGCCACGTGCCTACCGGCAATCTCTGCCTAAATTGACCTTTGAACAAAAGACCTTCACGATCTTCTCCTATAACTATTATTTATTTGATTCTTTTATTATATTCCAAGCAATGTTTACAGTATGTCATGTTGATATCTCGAAAAATCGGTACAAGTAACAATCTCCATTAAGAAAAATGTGTCAGGGTAATACATTTGCTTTTTAGCTCCACCCCATTTGCTTTAAATTTTGAAGTTGTGCTAGAAGATGTACAGTCAAGGCAGCGCCGGTCTTGGTGACTTTGACTTCGACTTCTCGGAGAAAATAATGTTGACTACTCGAGAATAATAATTAGGCCTCGGTTTTATGAAGAAAATCAGAATGATGGGGTTGACGATTATGAGAATACTTATAAATTACAGCATGCATCGCCTCTGTTGCAGCTTTAGCCAGAGATTAAGGTCGTGCGTATAGTTCGAGTTCACTCCTCGAAGCATGACTAATTATCAATAATCCAGCTCAATTCTCCCTTGTGCAATTCCTACCTTGCAACTGTAAACGCGCAAAGTTTCTGCTCCTTTCATGCATGAACTTCGTTGGCACCAAAAAATGTCCAAGCGTTCGACCGTCGACTCGGACTAGAAGAGAACGAACAAGATTCGAGGAAAGAAAAAGTTGGCTAAGAATAATTAAAAGCTCGTAGTTGGCAAATTCAACCAGTCGACAAGCAAATTGATTTTAGCCGACACGAGACAGATTTAAAATTAACTAAGTTTAGGAAGTATAGTGTCGAGAAGCGCAGATCGACTCAATGACAAAAAAGGACGAGTGATGTGGTCGTTGACGGAGCGGGAGTGGATTAACCATCCCAGTGTCAAGAGTCAACAATTTTGGATGCAACGGTTAGAGACACAATTGCGAAAGGGGAAACTCGATGCAACCATCAAGCAATGGAGTTAAGAAGTTTGTGAGAAAGGGATGGTGACAGTGGTAGAGAAGCCACTAACCAAAGGGAGTTTCTATTTTGACGCTACTGTCATTATTTCTATCTTCATGATTTTTCAATTAATGAGTTGCAAAATGCATAGACCTCAGCTTACCAAGTCCAAAGAGCAAATGGCAGGGCAACTTGAATACAATCTCAAATAGAAGTGTATCAAAATGCATAAATTCACTGGCAGTCGCATATCCCCAGACCCACAACACCACAACCTCTAAATGATCCTTTCATTTTGGTAACTATAAGTACAACGCGTGGTTATCAGACAGAGTAAAGTAGGGGTGAGCAAATCAGACCGCCAGAACCGGGACCGCCCGGACCCGACCAATCGAATTTTTTATTTTTATTTTTTATTTTAAGTTCGCCAATGGCAAGATCCCAACTCAAAGCAATTGATTGGGGCTCTTGACATTTATGGATTTAAAAACTTTAAGTTCAACCGGTAAGCTATTAACTTTTGACATGCATGATGGGAAGCTTATGATTGACACTTGGATCTGACCATTGTTCTTTACTAGCTTTGAGATGTTCTGCATCAATTTTACGAATGAGAAACTGCAGCAACATCTCAACCAGGTTCATAAAATTCTGTTATTGTTATTTACTAGGTTTAAGGTACGTTGGCTTTGTTGTTCGTCGGTTGTCTTGGTGGAATACCACGGACTAGTTTGGGAAAACTTTGAAATGTGTATAATTCCTTGGAATTGCCCAGAAATCGAACCGGACCGAGAACTGGATCGGACTGACGGTCTGATCCGCAGTTCTGAAAAATTGAGAACCGAAACCACTGATCCGATTCCCGGTTCTTAAAAGGAATCGGATCGGATCGGAAACCGATCACCCCTAAAGTATAACACTTGGTTACGAATAAATTCAAAATCAATTGAAGTGGAGTGGAGTGCGACACTTGGTTTGTATTTTGTAACATGTCTATCATCAATAACTTCAAAATCAGAGTAAGAATAATGAGGCCGGATAGGCTGCTCATTAGCCATTCTGCGGGTTGACCAAGTTGCTAGTTTGCGGGTAGAGCGCGCGCGCGCACACACACACTATATATATATATAGTTTATTTTTTGTAATTTTTGCTATTTTTATATTTTATATTTTTTTTTAGGAAAGAGACTCACCGGATTGACAAAATCAGATGTCAACAAAAATGCCATCCAATTGTCGAATGAAAAAAAGTGTCGGCATTGTGGATTTCCAAGACTTGGATCAAATGATAATGATATTGTCTTCACTAAAAAAATGTTCTTTTTTTTTTGTCAAAACTAAAAATATGTTCGACTTAATAGAAAATAATTAAACCCTAAACTCTTACAAAGTCTAGCATCTCAAATCATCTAATTGGATTAAATTTTGAGAAGTGATGTTTATCTATTTTTTAAGAATTTGGCTAAACTTCAATCGGGCATAATTTTAACGTTCAACGTCTCATTAATTTGATTTTTGCACCCACGATAAACAAGCCGATTGTTTCAAAACGTGGTTAGTTTTAAGGACCCAGATCCCCTGCATGTAAGGCAGGGGATCGTAATCCCGTGGGCCATCCGATCACTTGGGGAGGGGTGATCAGATGGCCCACCTTCCCCTGATCCCTTGCCTTACATGCAGGGATCCGGACCCCGTTTTAAGGGGAAAAAAAAGATATTAGGATCGCAAAAATTTTGCAAATATAGGACTGAACGGCGGCCATGGTATTATATTTTTTCGTCAAAAAACCTCTCGGATTTGATTGACTGGTCGATCACAACAGGCCAACTATTTTATTAATATGTTCATTCTATGGACAAAAAGGACTTGGGAAGACACGGCATATAAGCTTTGTTGAAATCTCTGTTATATCGGCACGCTCTTTGAAATTTTTTTGCCGTGTCGAACACGGACACGCGTCCGACACGACTGCACACGGCTGTTCCTTTTTTTTTTGTTGCTCCGAACACTAAAAATAATGAAAAACCCAATTTTTTTACCTAATTTCTAATTGCTCCCTCTGGCGACCTTTGTTTTTCCATTTTCCTCGACTCGATTGATACTGTGGTTGGTAATAATTGAAGTTTTATGGTTCTGAAATCGTGAATATATAAAAATATACATATAATATACAACGTATTCAAGCGTGTCGAAATTCTCTATTTTTTTAGAACTGTCGTGTCGGCATATCGTGTCGTGTCGTGTAGTATCGCGAGTCGTATCCTATGTCCGTGTAATGTAGGTTGAAACTCGAAATCTCTCCAAATTCTCAAGTTACAATTAGATATGAAAAAGATATGACTATGTGCAAGCACGACTTATGGAATGAACTAATTTTGCCAGTTGATACTTACTTACCTCATGAAATGAGTTCGCAGTTCGTATGTGGTTCTCAGTATTCAATAATCTCGGTAGCAGTACTTGAGCAATCATTTTTTTTTTGGGTTAGGAAAGAGGTAATGGGGTTAATGTAGACATGGCCAAACGGAACCGTAGACCCGGAATCGGCCCGGAACCGGAACCGGCGGTTCCGGGCCGGTTCCGAACCGCCCAATTTTAAAAAAAAAAAGAGTATGAGTGGAAGAGCACTCAGGGGTAGACCTGTCAAAATGGGTCTAAAACCCATTTATTAACCCATATTCATTGACGTGGGTAATAAATGGGTCATTTAAAATATGCAGGCAACCATAAATAGGTTGTAAATGGGTGAGCTAAAATAAATTAGACTTAAATGGGTTCATATCAGAACCCATTTACAACCCATTTACTTGCTCCCTTGTTTCACGTCTTCTCACGCACGACATCTTCTTCTTCCTCAGTTTTTCATCTCATTCTTCATTTAGCACAGATCTCGCTCACTGCCGCCCCACCACTTTCGCCGACGGTTGCGAAGATTGTTTCCGATTAGTTGTCAAGAAAGTCCCAAAACTCGTCAAGGAAGGGTCTGTTCTCTCTCTTTCGCCAAGGTAGTCCCAAACCTCGCTGGGGAGATCAAGGCTCAACTGATTCAAGCGAGCCCGAGCTCGGCCTATGCGAGCGAGCTTGAGGCTGGTCGAGATCTGGCCTCGAGCTTTCCAGACGAGATCTGGCCAGCCTCGGGCGAGTTCGGGGCTTGTCGGGACGCGAAAGGTTGCCGGGATTCCCACCGTCCCCGAAGCCCTACAACTGGCAGACGAAGGAGGGAGGTGCAGCCAGAGTTGCAGACGGAGGAGGTAGGTTGCAGATGGAGGAGGCAGGAGGAAGGAAGAAAGCTGCGAGAGGAGGAAGAAGGTTGCGAGAGGAGGGGAGGAAAATATAATAATAATATAATAATAAAATAAAATTAAAAATATTTTATAAAGATATAAAAAATTTAAAAAAATTGAAAAAAATTAGTAAATTCACTAAATTTAGAGAAATTAAAAAAATTTAAAAATATGGAAGTGTTTATTAATATGGGCCGGGTCGGGTCGGGTCGGGTATGGGTTGGGTATGGGTCGGGTCGGGTATGGGTCAAGAAATTTACACTATGCATAAACGGGTCATAAATGGGTTAATGGGTCAATTTGGGTCAGACCATTTAAGACCCGACCCAAACCCAACCCGATCCACCCGTTTGACAGGTCTACTCAGGGGTGCTCTTCCCCAGGCAAGGGGCCCCACGTGCTCTTCCACTGTCTCTCTCTCCTGTGCGCACCTCACCATCACCTCCCCTCTCCTGTTCATCTTCTTCCTCTTCTTTCTTTTTCTACTGTTCTTCTTCATTTTCTTTTGTTTCCTGACCAGCCCTCACCGCCTCCACCTCCATCCTTCGTCGCACAGCAGCTCCACCACCAGCCGCCGGCTAGTGCCACGTCGGCCTTTCACCCCCGATGCCGTCGTCCGACAGCCCTGAAAGCTCGAGCATCGCGAGCTGGCCGAGACCCTCGGCGTTTGTTGAAGCCCATCGCCGAACCTACCCGAGCACACCCGCACGGCGCACCCACCCTGCGACGTCATATGAGGCGGAGGCATGCCTTTTTTTTTTTAAATCCGGTTCGGAACCGGAACCGTTCCCTTAAGGGCCGGTTCCTGAACCGGAACCGGCCATGTCTAGGTTAATGGTAATGAATTGAGGCATGACGCACAAAAAAAAAAAACAAACAAACTCCTTTTTTAAACCATCGAGTGACTCGTGTACCGTTGGTGCAAAAATTGAATTAATGAGACGTTGGACGGTAAAGTTATGTCTGATCGGAGTTTAGCCAAACTCGATAAAAATTATATATAAGTACCATTGATAAAAATTTATTTCAGTTTAAAGATCTGACCTTGTAAGAGTTAGAGTTTTCTAATCATCTAGATTCAATTATTTTCAATTAAGGCGAACGTGTTTTTAACGAAGAAAATATCATGATGGTCCGTTTGATCTGAGTCTTGGAATTTCGCAATCGTAACACTTTCCTTTCGAAAAAAATCCCACGGCATCGTCGCAAATTTTCTGCACGTGAATTAAAAAAAAATCAAGTCGATGAGAAGTCCGACGGAAAAATTGTGGCTAGTCAAAGTTCCGGCGAAATTACTAAAGAGTTCGTTCCAATAAATACTAGTCTACTTTCTACAAATTTTCTTGTAAAATACGATCATTTGAAAATTTCCAAAGATTTTTAATAGCAGTAACAAGTGAGTAATTATTATGAACAAATTTATCTTTCACACCCATTAAAAAGCTTTCTGATCAGCATTGTTTCAATCTTTATCAGGAAGGAGCTATAATGGTAACCAGCTTATACTACGAAAAATGATTACTCGAGTAATTTCATGATTTATAGTTGTTAATCCACTAGCAACGTTTGTAGCCATTCAAATGAGGGATAGTGTTTAGAGAGAGAGAAGCCGTGGGAGAGAATGCTTTGTATAACTCAAGGGTTGAAACGATACAAATGAGGAGAGGACAACTCTATTTGTACTAAAGAGCTTCTTATTATAACCGTTGATCGTGTATTGATTTAGTGGCTAAGAATCCTTCTCACCATCTAACAACTACCAAATTAAAAAAGAGAATTTTAGAACTTGAGGTAGTTAAAACCTAGAAAAAAATTCTGGAGACCAAGACGCTTCGAATCTTGTGGTTCTTCTGGGCGATTTGATCAGTCGGTTGGGTCGCAAAACCCTTGATCCGTGACACTTGCACATGTCATATCCTTTTTTTTTTTTTAGCTAATTGTAACTTGAGAATTTGGAAAGATTTCAAGTTTCAACAAAGCTTGTATATTGTGTTTTCCCGAGTCCCTTTGTTCCAAAGATTGAACATATTAATAAAGAACTGTTTTGTTAGGGGCAAGGATCATCTGCCTTACTTTTTTTTAAGGCAGCACATCCCCACCCTTGATTTTGCTTTTCCCCCCTATATCAAGGGTGGGGATCCCTCTGCCTTAAAAAAAATAAGGCAGAGGATCCGGGTCCTTTTGTTAGGGCTTGGATCGCCTACCCTAGGGCATGCCTGCCCTCAAGATCTAAGCCCTCTATTCCCTTTTTTTAATTAAAAAAAAACCTCCCTCCTTTAAAAAGGGATGGAGGGCCCGGATCAAAGGGCAACCCTAACCTTAGGAGAGCTGGATCCGTTTTGTTATGCTTGACTAGTCATTCACACACGAGAAGTCGTATCTTCGTCGCCCATGCGGCCATATATTTGAAAATTTGAGATCTACCTTTCTTCTTAAAACGAACCACATTTTGAAATCTCAAAAGACATAATCGGGCCGTTGGTGCACAAATCGAAGTAATGAAATCTCAAAAGATATGCCTGCTCAAAGTCTCTCTCTCTCTCTCTCTCTCTCTCTCTCTCTCTCTCTCTCTCTCTCTCCTTTTTTTTTTTGGGGTACGTCGTGCTTCCTCCTCCTACAGGATCCGGATCCCCTGCCCGGATTTCGGCTGGGTAGGGTGATCCCCACCCCACACACTGTGGGGCCCACCCCAATGAAGGGTGGGGATCACCCTGCCTAGGAAAAACATAGGCAGGGGATCCACGCCCCCTCCTACAGCCAAGATGTCGAACGGGATTTTGAGTGAGGAGAGAGGGGACGCGTGTCAGCTGCACATTGCCTCGCCCTCATTCCCTCGTGCGAGGGCATTTTCTCTTTGCTCGAGTGAACCAGCCACGTGTGAAAGTGGAGAGAGGCAGGCCGAAAAAGGAATGGAAGCAAAGGCCCAAGGTGAAAAGAAATGGAGAGTAGCGAAGAGAGTTGCCGCGTACTTGAAAACTCGATCCAAATATTATTATTTTTTTCCTAATAAAACAAACGTCTTTTTTGTAACAATCGAGTCACCCGTTTACCGTTATGCGAAAATCGAATTACTAGGAAGAGATTGGCTCTATCACATCTTACAACAATCGAATAGGCAGCCAAGAAGAAAGTGATTTAGAGCAAGCAATGTCTTTATCTTTCCTAAGAAGATAGGTTACTTCATATAAAGCATTAACTTGTCAATTCCGGAGCGGAACTTTCCTTCAAGGAAGGAAGTTAGCCATTGGCAATCAATCTAGTATATGTAGCCAGTAACTTATCCTCTCTTGTCTTTAAGAGTGGAACTTTCTACTACTTGGTAAGAAAACACTATAGCAGTCCCTTCGTCTAACTCTTGAGCCTCCTAGGCAGGACTAGCCCTTTTTCCAGACAGTGAAGATGTTGGTTCGAGAAGGGAATATGGACGTTTTGAACTGAATGGAGAGATTTCCAGACAGCGAAGATGTCAGAAGCAAGATGGGAGCTAGTTAGTGGAAACTTACGAAGTTCTTCTGCTAAGCCATAATCAAGAAATCCAGAAAATCCTTCAAATTGTATCTGATTATATCATGAAAAGCAATATCGGAGCTATCATATCAATTCATTGTCGAGAATTGAATAGTATAACATAGGAAGATCTTTTATCCATACCGAATCCAAAATTGATTCCTGATCAACTTAAGGAGGTATCCCACTCTTTAAATAGAGTGCTAATCTACAAATAGATTGCGGTCATTCGGGAATCCCTGCAGATTTTACCCAGTTGGGCCAGTTCAACCTGTTGTTAACTTGTTACTCCCTAAAGTCAGCTTCTGAAAGAGTGAAATACAAGTAAGAAATTTCAAATCTAGGCGCACGTCGACCATCCTTACTGAGATCGAGTTTAATGTTGGCGAATTTGATAGACAAGTTTCATGAAAAGCTTGATTGGGTCAACTGAACGGACCACGCTTAACAGGACTCGTACAAGGATGGACACATGGACATTTTCTCACCTTTTCCAATTGGATGAGGTCAGATTACAGGGAACAACTCACATTTTCATTTTCTTGCGGTGACAATAGCAACTAAGCAAATGGCTGAACACTGTTGCACATTCCTGGGTTCCTTACGCACCAAAGTGGCTGAATGGGCTCCGCACCGATCCCTCTGCTGACCATTCTACTCCTCCATTCATTCAACCGATCAGTCGCTTCTGCATATCGCTTCATGCCTTCGTTGTCCCGATTCCCTGACCACATGCTCTCTGCCATTGCTGAAGCTCTAGGCCAGATACGTGCGTCTAGAACAGTTGGGTCCGCCTGCTCTGACCAGAGTGCAACCTCTCCACCAAGCACCATTGTTGCTTCCTCCTCAGTTAAACCATACGTTATGTCATAGTTGTAGATAGTTTGCCACGTTTTGAAAGGTCCACACCATGAACCACCATTCCCTTGTTTACTTCCTGGCAGCTGGTCGTATTGACTATCGTTTCCAAGAAAGTCTCCATGCCCACAATCCAAGTAGTAGAAATCCGATGATGACACGATGGCTCGATATCCAGAAGAGACAATCCTTTTTGTGTTATTGGGACCACCGTTCCATGTCTGCAAGATGGTGTGCTCTGGGGGAAGAAATGATTTGTCCACCTTGATATTCGGATCTAAAAAGACATCTTCCCAGTAGACAGCAGTCCTATTAAGAGATAATATATGAGGTAAGGTGGAGTTGACAAACGTCTCAAGTAGCTGACTCAGAGTGCCACCGTTCGACAGGAATGCTTGAATTGTTGGATCAGCTTTCCAACAGCCAGGTATGATCTCATCAGCTCCAGCATGGTAGAATTGATCCGGAAATAATGTCGCCAGATCGGAAATTACATTCTTGAGAACTTGATAGGTCTTTGGGTTCAATGGGTTAAGATGACCCGTTCCCGGTTCTGATGCTAGCCGGTCTGCCCAAGCACTTCCTGCTGGCCACCAAAACATGTTTGCGCAGGTTACAATTTCTGGATAAGCTTCAGCCCATGATCCTGTATGACCTGATGACCAGTAGAAAAATGCCCAAAAGAGAATCAGACGGATGCTGGGCTACATTTGATAATGGTATAATCACTCTTGAATCTTGAAAAACAAATTTCGCCAAGAAGTTGATGCTTTACTGATTATCGAGTGCTCCTCAAACAAGAACAGTGATCAGAGAACTACAATGGGAATGCTCCTTGTTTAATCTAATTGCTATTGACTCTTTACATAAAAGCATGTAATATGACAATCCTACATTCTTCCCCTCTTTCTATTTCCTTTTCAGCAATATGCTGAATTTTCTTTTTCCTGCAGTGAGGGCACTCCCAGTATCAAAACACGTGAATTTTCACGTGATATTTAAAATTGTTTTTTCAGGCAAAACAGATCTAATGCATGTCTTTAGTCCCTAAGTTTCTCATCGAATAATTGGAACTACTCATTCTACATATTTGACATCCTTCTCTTCTTGCATACACAAGCCTCAGAATTTGATTTTTAGCCACTAGTTCATTCGTAAGGACAACATTTCTCATCCTGCTGAACTCCTACTCGACAAGTTAATCTCAGAATCCTTTAGTAGTTTAATAAGGCGTTTAGGTGCGGTCTATTGGCTCCTGAAGTAAGAATATTATCAGATCGTCATTACACTTCAGTTGGTAAATAGTAATAACTGACTTTCTGATTCATCATCCTATCTCAACGCATATCTACTTGCGCTTTTAATACTTGACTCCTGACACCCACATTGTGCTATACTTCTGCATTTTTTCTTTCCTTACTACCCTTCAAGCTGCAAAGTGCAAATGGGTACACAAGAAATGACCAGTCATGAGGTCTTTGTGTGGCTAATTATATAAGGTTTGGGACTTCAATAGTCTAACATCATCCAGAGCAATGTAGTCACAGATACGGATCCTATCAGTCAATTTCGTAATATAGATTCGTAATATCGTCCAACTGCAGGAAATGTGAATGTACGTGTATATTCAATCAGATTGATCAGCATATCACAATGCTTAAAACAAACTCCTGCAAGGGAGAATTGTAACTGTTTGAAACAGGAACTTGTAAATTTAATTAAATAGCAATTCTAGAGAACCCTGAAAGTCAAAATAGTAGTTTTTACCGCAAAACGTGAATACTGTTGAATCTAGGTAGTGCATTGGTTGAAACACGTTTTAGCATCAAATTCATTAGCAAGAAAGTCAATAATAGGACAAGATCTGGAAAACAAAGGATCAGGAAAGCAGATGAACTAAAATGGGAATACACTAATTTATGTTCTGCAGATGCTAATTATAACCAAAAGAAGAAAGAGAAATAGTCAATGAAGAAATAATATAAATCCACTCACCAGGCATGTCTAGTTCTGGCAATACACGAACCCCATGTTCCAGGCCGAATTCAACGATTCGCCTGACATCAACTGGTGAGTATTGCATGTCAGACCCATAGGATCCCTTAGCTGCTAGATCGGATTCTGAGGGCAACAACAAAGGGAATGAATGTGAGTCAGTTATGTGCCAATGAAAAACATTGAGCTTGTTGTCACTCATTGCTCCAATAGTCCTTAGAATGTCTTCAACTTTATAGTAGTTTCTCGAGGTATCCAGCAATACCCCCCTATAAGAAAAGATTGGCCAATCCCGCACCTCCACTCCAACAGCCACCCATGAGGGCATACCCCACACAAGCTGGGAGAATGTCTCAAGACCCCTCATAGCGCCCCATGCTGTCTCGGCAATCAGGCTTGCTTTATCACCTAATGTGGGGATGCTAAGGCTGTAGGATTCATTCACACCGTGGCTGAGAGGAGCAGCTAGGTCATTGACCAGTACAACCAGAGTTTGCAAAGCGGGGCTATTCGTCAGGTTGGCATGCGGATTGGAAAGAGGATGGAAATGCTCGGAGAGGATGAGATGAAGATAGCGCTCAATGGAAGTTGAGAGGTATTGGTGATGGGGAGATTCGATGGTAAAGGAAGGAGACAGTAAGGTCGCCTGTTGAGTTGGCCATGAAAATTCTCTTGGTTTTGGCCATACACTGATTGAAGAACACTCAACTGATAAGATGGGAGAGCATACTAACAAGGTGATGGTGATGAAAGTGATCAAAATTGAAGTGCCCTTACTCCACTTAGGAGCAGGGCCATTACTGTGCTCGTCCATATTAGTCTCTGGGTCAAACCGAATCATCTAGCCGTAGCAAATGACAGCAGCTGCAAGAAAGACACGAGTTTAACTACTGAAGGCAACATCCTAAGTTTACTAAGATAAGTGAAGGAACTGCAATTCCAAAATTAAAGATCAAAAAGGGATTAATTCAGAATTTGAATTGGACGATCACCATATCTCGCAGATTCAAAATAACCAGGAACAAAAGAGACCGAGGTAAGTAAACTGAAAGCATGAAGAACAATGGACCAATGCTCATTTCTGCAAATCTCAAGTACCAATACAGACCACTCACATGGATAAAAACCAACCACATCACAGGAGTAAAACATAGCATTCGAAACAAAACTCCCACTTCTCAATACGAGGAAAAGGAAGGAAAAAGAGATCACACCAGCATCAACAAGAACTGACACGACCAGTACGAATCAAGAACGCAGAATTCAATTGAAGATGCAAGAAGAAACGAAGCACAAAATCTTGAAGTGAAAAAAAAAAAAAGAATGAAAAAGGTTGAAATTTTACCTTCCACAAGTGCCCGGACACGCCAATTCAAGCAGAAAACAGCAACCTTTATAAGAACCCCGTTAGAGGGAAAATGATTTCAGTGCATAAAACAAAAGGAATCTATTGACGGGCCGGCTAGAGATTGTCACGCCATCTGTCTGGGACCAAGAGCTCTTTCCGCGTCCTGTACAACCTAAATAAACTATGCTTCTTTAAGTTTCTTGGCCCTCTTGGACTTTTCTCCGTGCAGTTTCTCCTCCGCGGCGGTCGCTGGTCGAATTCTTTAAGCGAATTCGCCCGCGCCTCGTCTCTGAAATTGACGCCAAATGGTCTCTTCTCCTTGTCTCTTCCCCTTGTCCTATGTCTCGCGCTTTCTTCTGCTGATAATGCCGACTCTGGGGAGAGAGAGAGAGAGAGCGCAAGCGAGCGAGCGACAGTGATAATGACTCGTGCTGAAAACATACGTTGACGGGACGGCGGATATGAGGGCTTTCCGGCAAAAGGTTTGGTACCAGTATTCGCGCGGTCTATCACAAAGAAAACGATAAATTATTACAGAAGTACGTAATTTATTAGTTTCTCTTGGGGGGCTGTCTGAATTCATCTTCGCTCTAATTAGCAATGCACTGTTGACTTTTTCTCTATTTAGAAGTTGTTAATGTCACACCCCAAATCTTATAGTGACATGGAAATGACACGGCCGTCCTTGTATCTAAAGGACGCAGCCTCAAATAGAAATCAACATAAACCTGTTATCAAATATATGTATATCCTACTATGTATTCATACAGACATCTGACTAAATATAAAGTTGGCTCCTTCATCAGAGTTTCTACAATCCTCAAAGATATTTACATCTTACTGTTCAGCTAAACTCGACAACTAAAAACACACATATATACAGTCCTTTTTCATATCATACCCAAAATCCTACTCCCAAAAGTTCCCGACGTTTGCGCTCTCGTTCTACTTGCCGACGACTGCAGAACCTGAAAGGATTGGGAAGGAAAGTGGGGTGAGCAACCACAGCTCAATGAGTAGTACGTATCCCTTCTAAGCAGATCGAGCATTCACTATGCATATATAATAATAACATATGTCACAGAAATATTCTGTTAATCAATCAAAATCATAACAAAAATCAATGGTTAAGTCCATTGATTAATCTCAAATCACATATCGATGGTCCATCCATCGACAAATCTCAAATCACATGTCAATGGTCCATTCCATTGACCAAACTCGTATCACATGTCAATGGTCCATTCCATTGACCAATCTCATGCTCAAATATCTAACCATGGTTACATATAACGGCTCGTGACAAGACGACCAAAATTCCCCCCTTGGCAAGGTCTCCACCTATATCAGCCGGTGGTTCGGCCCCAAAAGATATCCTAACCAGTATGCGCATACCCAAAAACCATTCACTGGGTTCATAGCGATATTGAGCATCAAAACCAACATCGGCGAATAATCCATAAATCAAATCCAGAAACCATTTTGCGAACCAGAATATATTCCACAATCATTTCTGATAAACCAGGTTCAAAAATCGATCACACTTTTCACAATTCATTTCGTAACATATTTCTCAAATAGTTTGCAAGTATCAAAATGCAGTAATTGCCCGATCCAAATTTTGATGCAACAAATATGTCTTTAGCATTCTTCATATATCAAATCCGAATCGCTTTCAAGATATGACTTTATAAATTCAAAGAAGAGATAAGCACCACTCACCTGATATAGCCTAACTCAGATCTCGATAACTAATACAGGCCTTCGAACTCAAGTTCTATCAATTTAATGAAAATTGGTATCACAGTCAAATAAAAACGCTATCGTAACTACGAATCCACTAAGATAAGCTTATTCGCTAGTCAAACTATTTCTACGAATTAACAAAACGCTAATCCGAATCACATAATCTAAACTATCCGTAACGTGGAGCCTAAATGTAATGTAACTTCGAAAACTATTCCGGCGATATGAACGAGGGGCTCGAATTCTTACTAAACGCTGAAGAACAAAATTGATTCGGCTTGATTCTGGACCCAAACGGATTTTCTTTCTATTTTTCTCCTCCCTTTCTCTGCGTTTTCTTCGCTTCTGTTGAATGAAGCACAAGCACACTCACTTTCTCTTATACTCAGCCGAGTGTTATCAATTGAGGCGGTGTGTGTGTGTGTGTCTTTTTTTATTATTATTATTAATTGTTGACTGGTCAAATGGTCAACATAACACATGTCACTGCACGGGCAAAGTGTAAAGCCAGCAGTGCATGTGTTTCACCCCTTATTACATTCTACCCTCCTTAAAAGAAATTTCGTCCTCGAAATTTGAACTTACCTCAATTATCGAACAAGTTAGGGTACTTGCGTCTTGCTTCTTCCTCGAGTTCCCAAGTAGCTTCTCTTTCTGTATGGTTTTCCCATTGTATCTTTACATATGGAATAGTCCGGTGTCGCAATACTTGATCCTTCCTATCGATGATATGAACGGGTCTCTCTTCATAAGTCAAGTTCTCCTTCAATCTCAAAGGTGTAAAATCTAGTACGTGCTCCGGATTCGGCACATATTTCCGTAATAGAGATATGTGAAACACATCATGCACTCCTGATAACGCTGGTGGCAAGGCTAATCTGTAAGCAACTTCGCCAACCCTTTCTAATATAAGAAATGGTCCCACGTATCTTAGACTCAATTTGCCATGCGTGTCAAATCTCATAACACCTTTCATGGGAGAAACCTTGAGGAATACATGGTCTCATGTATCAAATTCCACATTACGCCTTTTATGATCTGCATAACTTTTCTGACGACTTTGGGCCGTTTTGATGTGCTCACTGATCAACTTGACTTTCTCTTCTGACTGCTGAATAAACTCTGGACTAGTTAGTCTCTTCTCACCAACATCATCCCAACAAATAGGAGTTCTACACTTTCGACCATATAAAGTTTCGAAATGTGCCATCTTAATACTAGAATGATAACTGTTATTATAAGAAAACTCTGCCAAATGTAGGTGTTCATCCCAAGAACCACCAAAGTCAATGACGCAGGATCTCAACATATCATCTAATGTCTGAATGGTTCTCTCTAATTGCCCATCTGTCTGTGGGTGAAAAGCTATACTAAAGTTGAGTTTGGTGCCCAGGGCTCCTTGCAAGCTCTTCCAAAAGTTGGATACAAATCTAGGATCTCTGTCATAAACAATACTCACTGGAACTCCGTGAAGCTTCCCTATCTCATTGACGTATTGCTTTGCTAAACTTTTCAGTGAAAGACCAAACCGATATGATAAAAAGTGAGCAGATTTAGTCAACCGATCAACAATCACCCATATAGCATTCTTACCACTTGGTGTTCTCGGTAAACCAACAACAAAATCCATGGTGATATGCTCCCACTTCCATTTGGGTACTTCAAGTGGGTGTAATTGTCCACCAGGTTTCTGATGTTCAATTTTTACTTGTTGACAAATTAGACATTGATCAACAAATTTCACGACATCTTTCTTCATATTAATCCACCAAAAATTCTCTCTCAAGTCCCGATACATTTTAGTGCTTCTCGGATGGATTGAGAATTTAGTACTGTGAGCTTCATGTAATATCTCATTTTTCAATTCTGAATCATCAAGAACACATAATCGTCCACGAAACCTCAAAGATCCATCTACGTGAACGTTAAAATCTGTTTAACCATTAGCCTCCACACCTTCTCTAATTTTCTGCAGTTGAGGGTCCTCATTCTGTTTAGATTTGATTTTGTCAATCAATGTTGGCTGCACTCGAATATTAGCCAATCGAGAACCAAGCTGATGTATCAATACTTCCAGGTCCAGTTTTCTCATATCTTCAAGGATAGACCTTTTAGTAGTGAGCAGTACTGCCATATTTCCAGAAGATTTACGACTTAAGGCATATGCTACCACATTAGCCTTACCTGGATGGTAATTGATAGACATATCATAATCCTTCAAAAGTTCTAACCATCTCCTCTGCCTCATGTTTAGTTCCTTCTGAGTGAAAATATACTTCAGGCTTTTATGATCCGTAAATACTTCACATTTCTCTCCATATAAATAGTGTCGCCATATTTTCAAAGTAAAAACAACTGCTGCCAACTCTAGATCATGAGTGGGGTAATTCTTCTCATGTGGTTTTAACTGCCTAGAGGCATAGGCAATAACTTTATCACTTTGCATAAGAACACAACCTAAACCTTCTTTAGAAGCATCACAATAAATTGTGAAGCCACTAGTTCCTGAAGGCAACGTTAATATAGGAGCTGATACCAATCGCCTCTTTAACTCTTGAAAACTATGTTCGCACTGATCAGACCACACAAATTTAACTCCCTTCTGAGTTAGCCGAGTAAGTGGACCTGCAATTTTGGAGAATCCCTCCACAAATCATCTGTAATAACCAGCCAGCCCAAGAAAACTTCTCACTTCTGCAACATTAGTAGGATGGTTCCATTGAACAACTGCTTCAACTTTCTTTGGGTCAACTGATATGCCATCTTTCGAAATTACATGACCCAAAAACTCTATGTGGTCAAGCCAGAAGTCGCATTTACTAAACTTAGCATACAACTTCTTTTCGCGTAGGGTCTGCAAGACAAACCTCAAGTGTCGCTCATGTTCTTCCAAATTCCTTGAATAGACTAAAATATCATCGATGAACACCACTATAAATCTGTCTAGATTCTCCTTGAATATCCTATTCATCATATCCATGAAAGCAGCAGGCGCATTTGTTAATCGAAAAGGCATGACAAGGAATTCGTAATGGCCATATCTTGTTCTAAAAGCAGTTTTAGGCACATCACTCGTTTTTATCTTCAACTGATGATACCCAGAACGAAGGTCGATCTTAAAGAATACCTTTGATCCTTAGAGCTGGTCAAATAAATCATCAATCCGGAGTAAAGGATATCTATTTTTTATTGTCACCTTGTTAAGTTCTCGGTAGTCTATGCATAGCCTCATGCTACCATCTTTCTTTTTCACAAATAAGACTGGAGCTCCCCAAGGTGAAACACTAGGTCTGATGAAACCCTTATCCAAAAGCTCTTGAAGTTGGGTTTTCAACTCTTTCAATTCGGTAGGTGCCATTCGGTATGGTGCCTTAGAAATAGGTGTTGTACTATGTATCAATTCTATACAAAATTCAATTTCTCTATCAGGAGGTAGGCCTGATAAATCCTCAGGAAATACATCTGGAAACTCTTTGACTACATGAACGTCTTCCAGTTTTACAGTATCTACTCTTGTATCTTTTACACAAGCCAGATAACCACAACAACCATTTCTCAAAAGTTTTCTCGCTTGCATGGATGAAATTAATATGGGAAAAGTACCCTTACAACTTCCCGAAAAATAGAATTCAGGCTGATTCGGAATTCGAAAGAACACTTTCTTCAAAAAATAATCTACCGTAGCATGATATGTAGATAACCAATCCATTCCTAGTATAACATCAAAATCCCGCATATTCAACTCCACTAAATCTACAAGCAATGCAGCACTGTTTATCTGGAGTTCACAACTCTTGAACACACGATCGGCAATCAGGAAACTACCAGTAGGAGTATTAACACATAGTTCACATTCGAGAGACTCAGGCAACATATCTGTAACATCCAAGGCCCAAGAGGCCCATCCCTTCAAGCCCAGCCCCCTTACATTTTTCTCCTTTTTCTCTTCTCTTCAGCTTCCTACGACAACAATAGAAGATGAGAAGAAGAAGAAAGAAGAGGAAGGAAGGGAGGAGAAGAAGAGAAGAGAATGGGGGGTTATCCCATTACCGCATCAAATCGTTCCGGCGTCGATTATCAATCACCGGTAAGTGCTTCCACCCTTAGTTCTTCCGATTGAATTGATTTTTATAGTTAAAGTTTAAATTCGGAATTATGGAAAAATTAAGCCACGAAGTCAGATTTTGGAGTCGTTGGGTTAAGATTCTTGGGGGGAACGATAGTCTAGGGCGTTGTGGAGTTGTGGGATTTTACAGAACTCAATTTGGACTTGTGATTTGCCCGGAATGAATTTTCCAAAATCTGTTGTGCTACAGTACAGCGCGAACAGTATGCTCGAGGCCTGATTTCGCTAATTTCCTTTCATCGGATGAGGTTCGACCTGTTGAGACATTTGTAGTATATTGAATGAGCTTCGCGTGGACTATAAGATCGCTTAAAATGGATTACTGTAGCGAAAGTTATGGCTCGAGAGAATCTGGTGCGCGCTGTGAACAGTACGCGACCAGTACAGTTTTCGCCCATTTTCACCAATTTACGAATGGACTTTGGACAAGCTATGTTGGGATTATTGTTGTATGTTAAAAGAGCTTTCTTTGGACTATAAGATTGTTTAAATCGGAGCTCGGATGAGGAAGTTATGGCCCGTTGAAGTTTATCGCGCAAGTTGCGCAAAGTGGAAAACTTGTGTTTTTGCTATAAGCAAGTGTTTTATCGGTGCGTAGGTGTCGTCTTAGTGACAAACATGCCTTATTCAGTTGAGTCGTGTTCTAGAGTAGCTTATTACTCAGTTTTTGATCCGTTTTTCGTACTTTTGGTAGGTGTTCGGACGTATCGTTCCAAATAACCTTTCTAGTTTGCTTTTGATATTTTCAGGTGAGTGATACTATTTCTTCTTTGTGTTTGTAGAGTGCATATTTTGAAAGAGAAACTTCTATATGTGTTATGGACTGAGACAAATAGCATATTTGTTGCATAAAAACAGGATCGAACCTTTACTGTTGTTTTTGTCTATTTGATATGATTTGAGCTGTTGATTTTGGTTATGAGAAGGATGTTGTGGTTGGATTTTGTGGTGCTCAAGATAGCTGTGAACCCGGTTGATGGGTTTGTGGGTATGCGCATACTAGTTAGGATATCCTTGTGGGCCGAGCCACCGGCATTGTAGGTGGAGACCTTGCCAAGGGGGGAATCTTGGTCGCCTTTTGTCACGGGCGTTATACGTGACCATGGTTAGACTCTTGAGCATGAGATTGGTCAGTGGATAGACCACTGATATGTGTTTCTGGTGAGATTAGTCGATGGATAGACCATTGGCTTGTGTTTTGACGAGATTCATCAATGGAGTGGACCATTGATACTTACTTTACTGGAGTTTGTGATTTGAAACAAATGTGTTGCTAGAAACATATTATGTTAAGGTTTTATATAACTCGTTTTGACTATAAAGATCTGTTATGTTTCGACTTTGACTTATACGAGTTATATTTTGATATTGGAATGTGCATAGTGATTGTTCGATCCGCTTAGAAGAAATGTATTACTCACTGAGCCGTGTTAGCTCATCCCTTCCTTTTCCCTTGTCTTTCAGGTTCAAGAAGTCGCAAGTAGCTTGAGGGCGGTCGTTAGCAAACGACATTTTGTTAGTAGGGCTTTTGGGTATGTGTTTTTGAGTTAGATGTGGCTTTGATGAGCCTTTGAGCTGTGGCTAGAGATGTATATCTTTTTTGTAGAGATATGTACATGTCTCTTTTGGTGGATATACACAGTGATCTGTTTGATGGTTATAGAAAGCTCTGGCTTTGTTTTGTGACTAAGGATCTCTTTATCAACCTTCTTTGGACGTACATATCATTGTTATCAGGTTGAGTTTTGGATTTTTGTGAAGGCTGCGTCCTTTTGGGAAAGGACGGCCGTGTCATGCCTTGTAGTGAGTTGGGGTGTGACATTTATTGGTATCAGAGCTTAGGTTATGATCTTTGTGGGTAGATGTGGGACGTTGTGAGATTGTGCGGTAGATTTTAATGCGTTAGCCTAAGAGATACTAAGATATAGTTTGTTTCATTCTCGGATTCAGGTAACCATGAGTTCAGATCCAGAACTGCTTGCCACTTATCTTAAAAGGGGTAAGACCAAGAGAGCTATCACCTTTGATTCTAGGGACGTTCCTCGAAGTTCTAGGGGCAGGCCTTCAAGAAGAGATGTGGATGCAAGAGCGGAATCTCTAGAATCAAGAGGGGAGAGTCAACAGCAAGGAACTCAAAATATTGTAGCTGGAGCCGTTGAACCTAAGGGTTATGCAGATTACACTTTCGCCCAGTTCAGGAAGGCAAAACCACCCACTTATGATGGAAAAATGGATCCTCTGGCGGCGGAACGATGGATTAAAAAGATAGAAGGGATCTTCAGAGTTGAAGAGGTTCCTGAGGAGAAAAAGGTTGACTTTGCTATACATTATCTGGAAGGTGAAGCCGAATACTGGTGGGAGGGAATGAGGTCGGCCTTTGGAGACGAAGATGCCGTTGTTCCTTGGAAGGATTTCAAGGAGACCTTCAACTCCCAATTCTTCCCGCAATCTTTTCAAGCGCAGATGAAGCATGATTTTCTACATATATCACAAGGTGATTCGACTGTTATGGAATATGCAGGCCGCTTCAATCAAATGAGTAGATTTGCGGGACGCCTAGTAGCCGATGAAGGAGAGAAGGTTGAGCATTTCGTGAGAGGACTTCGGCCTGAGATTCGTTTTACGCTTGTGTCTTTGTCGTTGCCCACTTATAAGGATGTGCTGGAACGAGCAATCAAGATTGAACGAGAGCTTTCCATCAGCGGCACACAGGGTGCTTCGTTGTACAAGAGGCCGAAGCTCACTCACTTTCAAGAAAGTCAAGCAAGTGGTAGCACCAGACAAAGAGGCACTAGCAGCCGTGAAAAAGGAAAGAGTCAGGTGATTCGAGGGCCTTGCGCTACATGTGGGAAACATCATGGCGGTATTTGTCACCGCAAGATAGGAGCTTGCTTTATTTGTGGAAAAACAGGGCACATGGCACGCGATTGTTCCATCCAAAGGAGTGCGCCAGCGGACAATAGAGTTTGTTTTGTTTGCGGACAGCCTGGACATATATCAAGTACTTGTTCTATGAAGAAGACAAGCTTTTCAGCTAGTAGGCCGCAAGATAGTCAGCAAAAGCCAAAGATGATGGGGAGAGTTTTTGCTATGACAGAAGATGATGCTGCAGCTTCTAACACCGTTGTTGCAGGTATTATTTCACTTGCTTCGCGGTGCGCTTATGCATTATTCGACTCCGGTGCTACGCATTCCTTTATTTCTACGGAATTTGCAAAGAAACTTGATATACTGCCCGACTCTCTTGATTATGAGTTGCGTGTTGATACTCCTACGGGTGATTTCTTGATTGCTAATTGTGTACTCAAGAGGTGTAAGCTCCAGATTAATAATGTGGAAATGCCTGGAGACTTGATGTTGTTAGATATACGTGATTTCGATGTTATTCTTGGGATGGATTGGCTATCAGCATATCATGCTACTGTTGATTGCTTTTCAAAGAAAGTTGTCTTTCGACTTCCAAATCAACCTAAGTTTTCTTTTTCGGGAAGTTGTAAAGGCACTTTTCCGAAGCTAATTTCAGCTATGTAAGCGGGGAAGCTTTTAAAGAAGGGTTGCTGTAGTTATCTATCCTACGTAAAAGACACTACTAAGAAAGTTGCAAAGCTGGAAAATATTTCGATTGTTAGAGAATTTCCGGATGTGTTCCCTGATGACTTAACTAGTTTACCTCCGGATAGAGAAGTTGAGTTTTGCATTGAACTATTGCCCGGGACAGCACCTATCTCTAAAGCACCTTATCGGATGGCACCTGCTGAATTGAAAGAGTTGAAGACGCAGCTACAGGAACTTTTAGATAAAGGTTTTATTAGACCTAGTGTCTCACCTTGGGGAGCTCCTGTTCTTTTTGTGAAGAAAAAGGATGGTAGCATGCGGCTTTGCATAGACTATAGAGAACTTAATAAGGTGACTATCAAGAATAAATATCCTTTGCCTCGGATCGATGACTTATTTGATCAACTCCAAGGTGCTCAAGTATTTTCAAAAATTGACCTTCGTTCTGGTTATCATCAGTTAAAGATAAAAGCAGATGATGTGCCGAAGACTGCTTTCAGAACAAGGTATGGGCATTATGAGTTTCTTGTCATGCCTTTTGGACTAACGAATGTGCCTGCTGCTTTTATGGACTTGATGAACCGAGTGTTTCGGCAGTATCTTGATAGATTCATTGTGGTGTTCATTGATGATATTCTAGTGTATTCAAAGAGTTTAGGGGAACACGAACAACACTTGAGACTGGTTTTACAGACTTTGCGTGAGAAGAAGTTATATGCTAAATTCAGCAAGTGCGACTTCTGGCTTGATCATATAGAGTTCTTGGGCCATGTCATATCTAAGGATGGTATTTCTGTTGACCCGAAGAAAGTTGAAGCAGTTGTGCAGTGGAATCGCCCTACAAATGTTACAGAAGTAAGGAGTTTTCTTGGATTAGCTGGTTATTACAGGCGATTTGTGGAGGGTTTCTCTAAAATTGCTAGTCCTCTGACTCGCCTAACTCAGAAGGGCGTCAAATTCGTGTGGTCAGATCAGTGTGAGCACAGTTTTCAAGAATTGAAGAGGCGATTGGTGACAGCCCCTATATTAACCTTGCCTTCAGGAACTGACGGCTTTACTATCTATTGTGATGCATCCAAGGAAGGTCTAGGTTGTGTTCTTATGCAGGATGGTAAAGTTGTGGCTTATGCCTCGAGACAGTTGAAAGTACATGAGAATAATTATCCTACTCATGACCTGGAGTTAGCAGCAGTTGTCTTTGCTTTGAAGATATGGCGACACTACTTGTATGGTGAGAAATGTGAAGTTTATACTGATCATAAAAGTTTGAAGTACATTTTTACTCAGAAAGAATTGAACATGAGGCAGAGAAGATGGCTAGAACTCTTGAAAGATTATGATTTGACTATTAACTATCATCCAGGAAAGGCAAATGTAGTAGCAGATGCCTTGAGTCGTAAATCTTCGGGAAACATGGCAGTATTGCTCACTTCTCAGCAGCCCATTCTTGATGATATGAGGAAACTAGAACTGGAGGTGTTGGTACATCAGCTTGGTGCTCGGTTAGCTAATCTTCAAGTGCAGCCAACGCTGATCGATAAAATCAAGACTAAGCAGAACGATGATCCTCAGTTAAGGAAGATCAAAGAAAGCGTAGAAGCTGGAGGGCAATCAGGTTTTAGTATACATGTGGATGGATCATTGAGGTTCCGTGGTCGGTTATGTGTTCCCGATGATACAGACTTGAAAAAAGAGATATTGCAAGAGGCTCACACCACTAGATACTCGATTCATCCAGGAAGCACTAAGATGTATAGAGATCTGAAAGGAAATTTCTGGTGGGTTAACATGAAGAAAGATATTGTGAAGTTCGTCGATCAATGCCTAATTTGTCAGCAAGTAAAGATTGAGCATCAGAAACCAGGTGGACAGCTGCATCCACTCGAGATACCTAAATGGAAATGGGAGCATATCACCATGGACTTCATTGTCGGCTTACCGAGGACGCCAAGTGGTAAGAACGCTATATGGGTGATTGTCGATCGACTGACTAAGTCTGCACACTTCCTGTCATATCGATTTGGCCTTTCAGTGGAGGATATGGCGAAGCGGTACGTGAATGAGATAGTTAAATTGCATGGGGTTCTAGTGAGCATTGTTTCTGATAGGGATCCCCGGTTTGTGTCTAACTTCTGGAAGAGCTTACAAGGGGCATTGGGAACGAAACTTAACTTCAGTACGGCTTTTCATCCGCAAACAGATGGTCAGTCAGAGAGAACGATCCAGACACTAGAGGATATGTTGAGATCTTGCGTTATTGACTTTGGAGGTTCGTGGGATGAACACCTACATTTGACTGAGTTTTCTTATAATAACAGTTACCATTCCAGTATAAAGATGGCTCCTTTTGAAGCCTTATATGGTCGAAAATGCAGAAGTCCAATTTGTTGGGATGATGTTGGCGAGAAAAGACTAACTGGCCCTGAGTTCATACAGCAGTCAGAGGAGAAAGTGAGAATGATTCGAGAGCATTTGAAAACTGCACAAAGCCGACAGAAAAGTTATGCAGACCTAAAAAGACGCACTGTAGAGTTTGATGTGGGAGATCACGTATTCCTAAAAGTGTCACCTATGAAAGGTGTTATGAGATTTGGTACTCGTGGAAAGCTAAGTCCAAGATATGTGGAACCCTTCTTGATATTGGAGAAGATTGGCGAAGTTGCCTATAAACTTGCTTTACCGCCAGCTTTATCAGGGGTGCATAATGTGTTCCATGTATCTTTATTAAGGAAATATGTGCCGAATCCTGATCATGTACTGGACTTCACACCTTTGAGACTAAGAGAGAACTTGACTTATGAGGAGCAGCCTATCCGGATAGTTGATCGGAAAGAGCAAGTGCTGCGACGACGAACTATTCCTTATGTTAAGATTCAGTGGCAGAACCACACTGAAAGAGAGGCTACATGGGAACTAGAAGAGGAGGCGAGACGTAAATATCCACATTTGTTTGAAAGTTGAAGTAAGTTCAGTTATTCAAATTTCGAGGACGAAATTTTTGTAAGGAGGGTAGAATGTAACATCCAAGGCCCAAGAGGCCCATCCCTTCAAGCCCAGCCCCCTTACATTTTTCTCCTTTTTCTCTTCTCTTCAGCTTCCTACGGCAACAATAGAAGAGGAGAAGAAGAAGAAAGAAGAGGAAGGAAGGGAGGAGAAGAAGAGAAGAGAAGGGGGGGTTATCCCATTACCGCATCAAATCGTTCCGGCGTCGATTATCAATCACCGGTAAGTGCTTCCACCCTTAGTTCTTCCGATTGAATTGATTTTTATAGTTAAAGTTTAAATTCGGAATTATGGAAAAATTAAGCCACGAAGTCAGATTTTGGAGTCGTTGGGTTAAGATTCTTGGGGGGAACGATAGTCTAGGGCGTTGTGGAGTTGTGGGATTTTACAGAACTCAATTTGGACTTGTGATTTGCCCGGAATGAATTTTCCAAAATCTGTTGTGCTACAGTACCGCGCGAACAGTATGCTCGAGGCCTGATTTCGCTAATTTCCTTTCATCGGATGAGGTTCGACCTGTTGAGACATTTGTAGTATATTGAATGAGCTTCGCGTGGACTATAAGATCGCTTAAAATGGATTACTGTAGCGAAAGTTATGGCTCGAGAGAATCTGGTGCGCGCTGTGAACAGTACGCGACCAGTACAGTTTTCGCCCATTTTCACCAATTTACGAATGGACTTTGGACAAGCTATGTTGGGATTATTGTTGTATGTTAAAAGAGCTTTCTTTGGACTATAAGATTGTTTAAATCGGAGCTCGGATGAGGAAGTTATGGCCCGTTGAAGTTTATCGCGCAAGTTGCGCAAAGTGGAAAACTTGTGTTTTTGCTATAAGCAAGTGTTTTATCGGTGCGTAGGTGTCGTCTTAGTGACAAACATGCCTTATTCAGTTGAGTCGTGTTCTAGAGTAGCTTATTACTCAGTTTTTGATCCGTTTTTCGTACTTTTGGTAGGTGTTCGGACGTATCGTTCCAAATAACCTTTCTAGTTTGCTTTTGATATTTTCAGGTGAGTGATACTATTTCTTCTTTGTGTTTGTAGAGTGCATATTTTGAAAGAGAAACTTCTATATGTGTTATGGACTGAGACAAATAGCATATTTGTTGCATAAAAACAGGATCGAACCTTTACTGTTGTTTTTGTCTATTTGATATGATTTGAGCTGTTGATTTTGGTTATGAGAAGGATGTTGTGGTTGGATTTTGTGGTGCTCAAGATAGCTGTGAACCCGGTTGATGGGTTTGTGGGTATGCGCATACTAGTTAGGATATCCTTGTGGGCCGAGCCACCGGCATTGTAGGTGGAGACCTTGCCAAGGGGGGAATCTTGGTCGCCTTTTGTCACGGGCGTTATACGTGACCATGGTTAGACTCTTGAGCATGAGATTGGTCAGTGGATAGACCACTGATATGTGTTTCTGGTGAGATTAGTCGATGGATAGACCATTGGCTTGTGTTTTGACGAGATTCATCAATGGAGTGGACCATTGATACTTACTTTACTGGAGTTTGTGATTTGAAACAAATGTGTTGCTAGAAACATATTATGTTAAGGTTTTATATAACTCGTTTTGACTATAAAGATCTGTTATGTTTCGACTTTGACTTATACGAGTTATATTTTGATATTGGAATGTGCATAGTGATTGTTCGATCCGCTTAGAAGAAATGTATTACTCACTGAGCCGTGTTAGCTCATCCCTTCCTTTTCCCTTGTCTTTCAGGTTCAAGAAGTCGCAAGTAGCTTGAGGGCGGTCGTTAGCAAACGACATTTTGTTAGTAGGGCTTTTGGGTATGTGTTTTTGAGTTAGATGTGGCTTTGATGAGCCTTTGAGCTGTGGCTAGAGATGTATATCTTTTTTGTAGAGATATGTACATGTCTCTTTTGGTGGATATACACAGTGATCTGTTTGATGGTTATAGAAAGCTCTGGCTTTGTTTTGTGACTAAGGATCTCTTTATCAACCTTCTTTGGACGTACATATCATTGTTATCAGGTTGAGTTTTGGATTTTTGTGAAGGCTGCGTCCTTTTGGGAAAGGACGGCCGTGTCATGCCTTGTAGTGAGTTGGGGTGTGACATTTATTGGTATCAGAGCTTAGGTTATGATCTTTGTGGGTAGATGTGGGACGTTGTGAGATTGTGCGGTAGATTTTAATGCGTTAGCCTAAGAGATACTAAGATATAGTTTGTTTCATTCTCGGATTCAGGTAACCATGAGTTCAGATCCAGAACTGCTTGCCACTTATCTTAAAAGGGGTAAGACCAAGAGAGCTATCACCTTTGATTCTAGGGACGTTCCTCGAAGTTCTAGGGGCAGGCCTTCAAGAAGAGATGTGGATGCAAGAGCGGAATCTCTAGAATCAAGAGGGGAGAGTCAACAGCAAGGAACTCAAAATATTGTAGCTGGAGCCGTTGAACCTAAGGGTTATGCAGATTACACTTTCGCCCAGTTCAGGAAGGCAAAACCACCCACTTATGATGGAAAAATGGATCCTCTGGCGGCGGAACGATGGATTAAAAAGATAGAAGGGATCTTCAGAGTTGAAGAGGTTCCTGAGGAGAAAAAGGTTGACTTTGCTATACATTATCTGGAAGGTGAAGCCGAATACTGGTGGGAGGGAATGAGGTCGGCCTTTGGAGACGAAGATGCCGTTGTTCCTTGGAAGGATTTCAAGGAGACCTTCAACTCCCAATTCTTCCCGCAATCTTTTCAAGCGCAGATGAAGCATGATTTTCTACATATATCACAAGGTGATTCGACTGTTATGGAATATGCAGGCCGCTTCAATCAAATGAGTAGATTTGCGGGACGCCTAGTAGCCGATGAAGGAGAGAAGGTTGAGCATTTCGTGAGAGGACTTCGGCCTGAGATTCGTTTTACGCTTGTGTCTTTGTCGTTGCCCACTTATAAGGATGTGCTGGAACGAGCAATCAAGATTGAACGAGAGCTTTCCATCAGCGGCACACAGGGTGCTTCGTTGTACAAGAGGCCGAAGCTCACTCACTTTCAAGAAAGTCAAGCAAGTGGTAGCACCAGACAAAGAGGCACTAGCAGCCGTGAAAAAGGAAAGAGTCAGGTGATTCGAGGGCCTTGCGCTACATGTGGGAAACATCATGGCGGTATTTGTCACCGCAAGATAGGAGCTTGCTTTATTTGTGGAAAAACAGGGCACATGGCACGCGATTGTTCCATCCAAAGGAGTGCGCCAGCGGACAATAGAGTTTGTTTTGTTTGCGGACAGCCTGGACATATATCAAGTACTTGTTCTATGAAGAAGACAAGCTTTTCAGCTAGTAGGCCGCAAGATAGTCAGCAAAAGCCAAAGATGATGGGGAGAGTTTTTGCTATGACAGAAGATGATGCTGCAGCTTCTAACACTGTTGTTGCAGGTATTATTTCACTTGCTTCGCGGTGCGCTTATGCATTATTCGACTCCGGTGCTACGCATTCCTTTATTTCTACGGAATTTGCAAAGAAACTTGATATACTGCCCGACTCTCTTGATTATGAGTTGCGTGTTGATACTCCTACGGGTGATTTCTTGATTGCTAATTGTGTACTCAAGAGGTGTAAGCTCCAGATTAATAATGTGGAAATGCCTGGAGACTTGATGTTGTTAGATATACGTGATTTCGATGTTATTCTTGGGATGGATTGGCTATCAGCATATCATGCTACTGTTGATTGCTTTTCAAAGAAAGTTGTCTTTCGACTTCCAAATCAACCTAAGTTTTCTTTTTCGGGAAGTTGTAAAGGCACTTTTCCGAAGCTAATTTCAGCTATGTAAGCGGGGAAGCTTTTAAAGAAGGGTTGCTGTAGTTATCTATCCTACGTAAAAGACACTACTAAGAAAGTTGCAAAGCTGGAAAATATTTCGATTGTTAGAGAATTTCCGGATGTGTTCCCTGATGACTTAACTAGTTTACCTCCGGATAGAGAAGTTGAGTTTTGCATTGAACTATTGCCCGGGACAGCACCTATCTCTAAAGCACCTTATCGGATGGCACCTGCTGAATTGAAAGAGTTGAAGACGCAGCTACAGGAACTTTTAGATAAAGGTTTTATTAGACCTAGTGTCTCACCTTGGGGAGCTCCTGTTCTTTTTGTGAAGAAAAAGGATGGTAGCATGCGGCTTTGCATAGACTATAGAGAACTTAATAAGGTGACTATCAAGAATAAATATCCTTTGCCTCGGATCGATGACTTATTTGATCAACTCCAAGGTGCTCAAGTATTTTCAAAAATTGACCTTCGTTCTGGTTATCATCAGTTAAAGATAAAAGCAGATGATGTGCCGAAGACTGCTTTCAGAACAAGGTATGGGCATTATGAGTTTCTTGTCATGCCTTTTGGACTAACGAATGTGCCTGCTGCTTTTATGGACTTGATGAACCGAGTGTTTCGGCAGTATCTTGATAGATTCATTGTGGTGTTCATTGATGATATTCTAGTGTATTCAAAGAGTTTAGGGGAACACGAACAACACTTGAGACTGGTTTTACAGACTTTGCGTGAGAAGAAGTTATATGCTAAATTCAGCAAGTGCGACTTCTGGCTTGATCATATAGAGTTCTTGGGCCATGTCATATCTAAGGATGGTATTTCTGTTGACCCGAAGAAAGTTGAAGCAGTTGTGCAGTGGAATCGCCCTACAAATGTTACAGAAGTAAGGAGTTTTCTTGGATTAGCTGGTTATTACAGGCGATTTGTGGAGGGTTTCTCTAAAATTGCTAGTCCTCTGACTCGCCTAACTCAGAAGGGCGTCAAATTCGTGTGGTCAGATCAGTGTGAGCACAGTTTTCAAGAATTGAAGAGGCGATTGGTGACAGCCCCTATATTAACCTTGCCTTCAGGAACTGACGGCTTTACTATCTATTGTGATGCATCCAAGGAAGGTCTAGGTTGTGTTCTTATGCAGGATGGTAAAGTTGTGGCTTATGCCTCGAGACAGTTGAAAGTACATGAGAATAATTATCCTACTCATGACCTGGAGTTAGCAGCAGTTGTCTTTGCTTTGAAGATATGGCGACACTACTTGTATGGTGAGAAATGTGAAGTTTATACTGATCATAAAAGTTTGAAGTACATTTTTACTCAGAAAGAATTGAACATGAGGCAGAGAAGATGGCTAGAACTCTTGAAAGATTATGATTTGACTATTAACTATCATCCAGGAAAGGCAAATGTAGTAGCAGATGCCTTGAGTCGTAAATCTTCGGGAAACATGGCAGTATTGCTCACTTCTCAGCAGCCCATTCTTGATGATATGAGGAAACTAGAACTGGAGGTGTTGGTACATCAGCTTGGTGCTCGGTTAGCTAATCTTCAAGTGCAGCCAACGCTGATCGATAAAATCAAGACTAAGCAGAACGATGATCCTCAGTTAAGGAAGATCAAAGAAAGCGTAGAAGCTGGAGGGCAATCAGGTTTTAGTATACATGTGGATGGATCATTGAGGTTCCGTGGTCGGTTATGTGTTCCCGATGATACAGACTTGAAAAAAGAGATATTGCAAGAGGCTCACACCACTAGATACTCGATTCATCCAGGAAGCACTAATATGTATAGAGATCTGAAAGGAAATTTCTGGTGGGTTAACATGAAGAAAGATATTGTGAAGTTCGTCGATCAATGCCTAATTTGTCAGCAAGTAAAGATTGAGCATCAGAAACCAGGTGGACAGCTGCATCCACTCGAGATACCTAAATGGAAATGGGAGCATATCACCATGGACTTCATTGTCGGCTTACCGAGGACGCCAAGTGGTAAGAACGCTATATGGGTGATTGTCGATCGACTGACTAAGTCTGCACACTTCCTGTCATATCGATTTGGCCTTTCAGTGGAGGATATGGCGAAGCGGTACGTGAATGAGATAGTTAAATTGCATGGGGTTCTAATGAGCATTGTTTCTGATAGGGATCCCCGGTTTGTGTCTAACTTCTGGAAGAGCTTACAAGGGGCATTGGGAACGAAACTTAACTTCAGTACGGCTTTTCATCCGCAAACAGATGGTCAGTCAGAGAGAACGATCCAGACACTAGAGGATATGTTGAGATCTTGCGTTATTGACTTTGGAGGTTCGTGGGATGAACACCTACATTTGACTGAGTTTTCTTATAATAACAGTTACCATTCCAGTATAAAGATGGCTCCTTTTGAAGCCTTATATGGTCGAAAATGCAGAAGTCCAATTTGTTGGGATGATGTTGGCGAGAAAAGACTAACTGGCCCTGAGTTCATACAGCAGTCAGAGGAGAAAGTGAGAATGATTCGAGAGCATTTGAAAACTGCACAAAGCCGACAGAAAAGTTATGCAGACCTAAAAAGACGCACTGTAGAGTTTGATGTGGGAGATCACGTATTCCTAAAAGTGTCACCTATGAAAGGTGTTATGAGATTTGGTACTCGTGGAAAGCTAAGTCCAAGATATGTGGAACCCTTCTTGATATTGGAGAAGATTGGCGAAGTTGCCTATAAACTTGCTTTACCGCCAGCTTTATCAGGGGTGCATAATGTGTTCCATGTATCTTTATTAAGGAAATATGTGCCGAATCCTGATCATGTACTGGACTTCACACCTTTGAGACTAAGAGAGAACTTGACTTATGAGGAGCAGCCTATCCGGATAGTTGATCGGAAAGAGCAAGTGCTGCGACGACGAACTATTCCTTATGTTAAGATTCAGTGGCAGAACCACACTGAAAGAGAGGCTACATGGGAACTAGAAGAGGAGGCGAGACGTAAATATCCACATTTGTTTGAAAGTTGAAGTAAGTTCAGTTATTCAAATTTCGAGGACGAAATTTTTGTAAGGAGGGTAGAATGTAACATCCAAGGCCCAAGAGGCCCATCCCTTCAAGCCCAGCCCCCTTACATTTTTCTCCTTTTTCTCTTCTCTTCAGCTTCCTACGGCAACAATAGAAGAGGAGAAGAAGAAGAAAGAAGAGGAAGGAAGGGAGGAGAAGAAGAGAAGAGAAGGGGGGGTTATCCCATTACCGCATCAAATCGTTCCGGCGTCGATTATCAATCACCGGTAAGTGCTTCCACCCTT
Source organism: Rhodomyrtus psidioides (assembly GCA_021437785.1). NCBI lineage: Eukaryota > Viridiplantae > Streptophyta > Magnoliopsida > Myrtales > Myrtaceae > Rhodomyrtus > Rhodomyrtus psidioides. The sequence continues at coordinate 1,885,778 of JAILYB010000059.1, read as the reverse complement.
AGTTCTTCCGATTGAATTGATTTTTATAGTTAAAGTTTAAATTCGGAATTATGGAAAAATTAAGCCACGAAGTCAGATTTTGGAGTCGTTGGGTTAAGATTCTTGGGGGGAACGATAGTCTAGGGCGTTGTGGAGTTGTGGGATTTTACAGAACTCAATTTGGACTTGTGATTTGCCCGGAATGAATTTTCCAAAATCTGTTGTGCTACAGTACCGCGCGAACAGTATGCTCGAGGCCTGATTTCGCTAATTTCCTTTCATCGGATGAGGTTCGACCTGTTGAGACATTTGTAGTATATTGAATGAGCTTCGCGTGGACTATAAGATCGCTTAAAATGGATTACTGTAGCGAAAGTTATGGCTCGAGAGAATCTGGTGCGCGCTGTGAACAGTACGCGACCAGTACAGTTTTCGCCCATTTTCACCAATTTACGAATGGACTTTGGACAAGCTATGTTGGGATTATTGTTGTATGTTAAAAGAGCTTTCTTTGGACTATAAGATTGTTTAAATCGGAGCTCGGATGAGGAAGTTATGGCCCGTTGAAGTTTATCGCGCAAGTTGCGCAAAGTGGAAAACTTGTGTTTTTGCTATAAGCAAGTGTTTTATCGGTGCGTAGGTGTCGTCTTAGTGACAAACATGCCTTATTCAGTTGAGTCGTGTTCTAGAGTAGCTTATTACTCAGTTTTTGATCCGTTTTTCGTACTTTTGGTAGGTGTTCGGACGTATCGTTCCAAATAACCTTTCTAGTTTGCTTTTGATATTTTCAGGTGAGTGATACTATTTCTTCTTTGTGTTTGTAGAGTGCATATTTTGAAAGAGAAACTTCTATATGTGTTATGGACTGAGACAAATAGCATATTTGTTGCATAAAAACAGGATCGAACCTTTACTGTTGTTTTTGTCTATTTGATATGATTTGAGCTGTTGATTTTGGTTATGAGAAGGATGTTGTGGTTGGATTTTGTGGTGCTCAAGATAGCTGTGAACCCGGTTGATGGGTTTGTGGGTATGCGCATACTAGTTAGGATATCCTTGTGGGCCGAGCCACCGGCATTGTAGGTGGAGACCTTGCCAAGGGGGGAATCTTGGTCGCCTTTTGTCACGGGCGTTATACGTGACCATGGTTAGACTCTTGAGCATGAGATTGGTCAGTGGATAGACCACTGATATGTGTTTCTGGTGAGATTAGTCGATGGATAGACCATTGGCTTGTGTTTTGACGAGATTCATCAATGGAGTGGACCATTGATACTTACTTTACTGGAGTTTGTGATTTGAAACAAATGTGTTGCTAGAAACATATTATGTTAAGGTTTTATATAACTCGTTTTGACTATAAAGATCTGTTATGTTTCGACTTTGACTTATACGAGTTATATTTTGATATTGGAATGTGCATAGTGATTGTTCGATCCGCTTAGAAGAAATGTATTACTCACTGAGCCGTGTTAGCTCATCCCTTCCTTTTCCCTTGTCTTTCAGGTTCAAGAAGTCGCAAGTAGCTTGAGGGCGGTCGTTAGCAAACGACATTTTGTTAGTAGGGCTTTTGGGTATGTGTTTTTGAGTTAGATGTGGCTTTGATGAGCCTTTGAGCTGTGGCTAGAGATGTATATCTTTTTTGTAGAGATATGTACATGTCTCTTTTGGTGGATATACACAGTGATCTGTTTGATGGTTATAGAAAGCTCTGGCTTTGTTTTGTGACTAAGGATCTCTTTATCAACCTTCTTTGGACGTACATATCATTGTTATCAGGTTGAGTTTTGGATTTTTGTGAAGGCTGCGTCCTTTTGGGAAAGGACGGCCGTGTCATGCCTTGTAGTGAGTTGGGGTGTGACAATATCAAGCTTTCTTGCAAATTCAGTGGAAATAAAGGAATGTGTAGCGCCTTGATCAAATAACACATATGCATATTGTGAGGCAACAAAAATATTACCTGCAACAACTGCATTAGATGCCGCTACGTTTTCCTCCATCATAGCAAAAACCTTTCCTATTGTCCTTTGTTTTTGCTGATTTTCGGTAGTTTATTAACTGAAAGGGCATCCCTCCGCATGGAACAATTGCTTGCTATGTGCCCCGGTTTCCCACACAGATAACATGATCTACTGTCAACTGTAACATCCCTTTGTGCACGACAATCTCGCTGTATATGTCCCACTTTCCCACATAAAAAACATGCTCCAATTTTTCTGTAACACTCACCCCTGTGATATTTTCCACGGGTATTACAAGGCTTCTGAGTTCTAAACTTTCCCGATTGACTATTACTACTTCGCATATTACTGCCACTTGTACGACTCTCTTGAGTGACACTAAACTTAGACCTCTTTTGTTGGTGAACACCAGTTGTGTCACACTCCAAATGGTCTTGTTCTACCCTGATTGCTCGCTCTAAGACATCATTGTATGTCGTCAATGCAAGAGGTGTAAGCTTAGATCGAATATCAAGTCGAAGCCCCATTTGAAAATGTTCAGCTCGTACTTTTTCATCAGCTATAAGAGGTTTGGCAAATCTACTCAACTGATTAAAGTGACCTGCGTACCTCATAACAGTAGAATCGCCCTGAGATATTTGCATAAAGTCACTCCTCATCTTCATTTGGAAGGACTCCGGAAAGAATTGAGCAAAGAATTTCTCAGTGAAGTCTTTCCAAGATACTGTAGCATTCTCATCCCCTAAAGTTGGTCGTGTCCCCTCCCACCAATACTGAGCTTCACCTATCAGACACTGACTAGCAAAATCAACCTTTCGATTTTCATGAACTCTATCAGCTTTGAAAATACCTTCCATCCTTCTAACCCGTCCTTCAGCTACAAAAGGATCAGGCTTCCCATCATAGGTGGGTGGATTTGTCTTCCTGAACTGCATATGTACATTCTTTATCATATTCAGATTTAACTGTTTCACTTTTGGAGTTCTTGAAATCACGTTGCAATTCAAGCACTACTTGACAAATCCCAGATAAATCCTTTTCAATAATAGGTCGATAAGGCTCATCCCTTACTTTCTGCAAGTCTGAACTTCTATAAGAATCCTCATCTTGTCTATTCGTTGATGCCACACTTCGAGAATCTTCTGACATGTCCTTGATATCAGAGGTGCCACCTCGCTTACCCTTAAGGTTCTTACGAAATGAAGCTAGCGTTTCTGAGTCAGAACCCATGATTACCTGAACCTACAATAAAATATAACCTTAACTAGTGGAAAATTATTTTACTAGAAACTATCACACAATCTCACCACGTCCCCAAAAATCTACCCCCCAAAGAGATCATAACTTAAGCTCTGATACCAACATTTGTCACACCCTAAATCTTATAGTGACATGGGAAATGACACGGCCGTCCATGTACCTAAAGGACGCAGTCTCAAATAGAAACCAACATAAACCTGTTATCAAATATATGTATATCCTACTATGTATGCATATAGACATCTGACTAAACATAAAGTTGGCTCATTCATCAGAGTTTCTACAATCCTCAAAGATATTTACATCTTACTGTTCAGCTAAACTCGACAACTAAAAACACACGTATATACAGTCCTTTTTCATATCATACCCAAAATCCGACTCCCAAAAGTCCCCGACGTTTGCGCTCTCGTTCTACTTACCGACGACTGAAGAACCTGAAAGGATTGGGAAGGAAAGTGGGGTGAGCAACCACAGCTCAGTGAGTAGTACGTATCTCTTCTAAGCAGATCGAGCATTCACTATGCACATATAATAATAACATATGTCACAGAAATATTATGTTAATCAATAAAAATCATAACAAAAATCAATGGTCAAGTCCATTGATTAATCTCAAATCACATATCGATGGTCCATCCATCGACAAATCTCAAATCACATGTCAATGGTCCATTCCATTGACCAAACTCGTATCACATGTCAATGGTCCATTCCATTGACCAATCTCATGCTCAAATATCTAACCATGGTCACGTATAACGGCTCGTGACAAGACGACCAAGATTCCCCCCTTGGCAAGGTCTCCACCTATATCAGCCGGTGGTTCGGCCCCAAAGGATATCCTAACCAGTATGCGCATACCCAAAAACCATTCACTGGGTTCATAGCGATATTGAGCATCAAAACCAACATCGGCGAATAATCCATAAATCCAATCCATAAACCATTTTGCGAACCAGAATATATTCCACAATCATTTCTGATAAACCAGGTTCAGAAATCGATTACACTTTTCACAATTCATTTCGTAACATATTTCTCAAATAGTTCGCAAGTATCAAAATGCAGTAATTGCCCGATCCAGATTTTGATGCAACAAATATGTCTTTAACATTCTTCATATATCAAATCCGAACCGCTTTCAAGATATGACTTTATAAATTCAAAGAAGAGATAAGCACCACTCACCTGATATAGCCTAACTCAGATCTCGATAACTAATACAGGCCCTCGAACTCAAGTCCTATCAATTTAACGAAAATCGGTATCACAGTCAAATAAAAACGTTATCGTAACTACGAATCCACTAAGACAAGCTTATTCGCAAGTCAAACTATTTCTACGAATTAACAAAACGCTAATCCGAATCACATAATCTAAACTATACGTAACGCGAAGCCTAAAAGTAGCGTAACTTCGAAAACTATTCAGGCGATATGAACGAGAAGCTTGAATTCTTACTAAACACTGAAGAGCGAAATTGATTCGGCTTGATTCTGGACCCAAACGAATTTTCTTTCTATTTTTCTCCTCCCTTTCTCTGCGTTTTCTCCGCTTCTGATGAATGAAGCACAAGCACACTCACTTTCTCTTATACTCAGCCGAGTGTTATCAATTGAGGCGGTGTGTGTGTGTCTTTTTTTTTTTTTTTTAATTGTTGACTGGTCAAATAGTCAACATAACACATGTCACTGCACGGGCAAAGTGTAAAGCCAGCAGTGCATGTGTTTCACCGCATATTACAGTTAATGATTCTGTTTATGAAATGACCAATATCTTAAGTATGTCAACGCATTTCAGACATTCCTTAAGGCTCCGTTTGTTTCATGGAAAATATGACATCTTCGGAAAATATTTTTCAAAAAGTTATTTTCCAAGAAAATGATCATATTTTTCGATGTTTGGTTAAAAACTAAAACTGAAAGGGAAAATATTTTCCGGCGTTTGGAAAAAAAAATAATTTTTTATTTGCTTCCTTAATTCTATTGTTGTCACTGTAGAGTTAAACATTCCTTCAACCAGAAAAAAAAAAAAAAAATCAAAGGCAACGCTCAATCTCTCTCGCTCTCTGTCCTCCGCCTCTCGCTCCCGGGCCACCTCCTGAACGGCACCCGAATTGCCTGATCAAAGGCGAATCTGAGCCTCTCTCTCTCTATCTTCCCCCTGTTTTTCCCATGTATTTCTTCTTCCTTTTCTTTTGCTCTGGGTTTTGGTTTTTTCCAATTTGATGATGAGTTCTCTTGCGCTGTAGTCTGGAAAAACGAACTCTTTTTTCACGAAAGAGGCAAAAAGGAACCCTTCTTTCAATCCTCCTCTGGCCTTGTGCTGTTAGGAGCAATCTTAGGGTTTGGCATTCGACTCACATGAGTCTTGAGGGATGAGGCTTTGCCTCCCGGAGAGGCTCCTGGGTGTACCCGCGACGGTTGCCGCCTCTCCGGTAGACGGCGGGGGCCGATGATTTCGTCGGCCCGCGACGGTGAGCGTGCCTTGGCACATGTCTCCACCACCTGTCTGAAACGGCCGTTCCGCGAAACAAGTGGAAATTGAATTTAAACCAACGATCACGCCATGCTTGCTTCCCGATCCGACCCGATCTACGCCTCCGTGTTCATACACGCCGCCGCCACCACCACCACCACCAACGACCTCCAACTACGACTCCGATCTCCGCAGATTTTGGCGGGGGGGCAGCGGCTCCATGGGCGGCGGCGGAGAGGAGGGCGGAGGAGGATAAGAAGACGACGAAGAATTCAGCGGAGAGAGAGATGTGATTTTAGAGAGAGAAATTGAGAGGAGTAAGACGAGGTGGAAGAGGGATCTCGGCACAAAAAAGAGGACAAGGAAAGGAGGACAAGGAAAGGTGGAAAATGATCTCCCTTTCTCAAAAGTGGAGATCATTTTCCTCAATTTTAAGAAGATATTTTTTTTTGATCGAAAATTATTTTCTTTGATCATATATTTTCTGCCCCAAATATCAGAAATTGGGAAAAGTATTTTTCAGAAACTTATTTTCCGTGAAACAAACGGAGCCTAAGATTAAATTAATAATGCCGCAAGTCACAATCAAAGGCATGTTTGCCATCGACCAATCACGAACGCAACTGCTGTAAGTGGTAGAGGCAAACTACACTGTAACAGGAGATCGAGGTGGTCTCCCATGAGCCTTTTTCACCCGGGCAAATCTTGAACATCAACACTTCGTCGGGTCGGATTCTTCGCTGGCCTCGGGACGGCCATTCAGAAAATAGAAGTGATGCTTGCATCGTCTTTTCCAGCGGGAGCAGCCGAATAGTTTAAGTAAATCATCAACTGCCGGCCAGGCCGTTGTGTCCGGCCTTAGCGCTTACAATAAGTGCACTTAGTGCAAAGTGACGAGGGCAACGTGGGATTCACCGAAACCATGAAACACAAGAGACAGATACTGGAATTTTTGCATTTGACCTAAAGCATAGTTGCTATGACTGACAAACAAAAAAGGGAGTGGGGAAAGAATTTTGTCTGTGATCGATTATAGCAACCATTCCCAAGGATAAACACTGAAAGCTTCGTACGTCTGTTTACTGTTGGATCTTAATACGATAAAGCTTACCAATTCAAGAAGCACCCGTCTGTCCTCACCCAATTCTGTCAATGTCATTACAAGAGCTAACAACAAAAGGATTAGAAGAAAACCTCGGGACTGGCCCTGGAATATTACTTAAAATTCCAGTCCTGAATGGGGCAGAATTGCAAACTGGAAAAGGAAATTCTAAACTAACTGAGCACCTATTAACAAGATTCCACGAATTAGAGAATAAGAGATCAACCAGGTTTCTTCCACCTAAATCAGTCAAGGACCGGTGCTAGAACATGTAACCTGAATTGGCTCTTTTTTGAATCATTTTGAAACTGTATGACGAATTTATGTCGAGCAAACTACGACAACTTAAGTATATAATAGGAAACTAGTCAGATCAGAAGAAGAAATCCTTAGAGCATTTCCCAAATTCCAGATTTGGAGTATGTCCTTAGTTCACCACCTACAGCAAAAGGGCAGGGAATCCTCTCCTTTCAGAATTTTTTTTGACCAGTCTGCTCTTAGATATTAATCTGGGGAACAAGCTACTGACTTGTCTGAGAATGGTATAAAGAAACAAGAAGCAACTGACCTATTGGATAGCTAAGTGCCTGAGCCAACATCAGTATTGTCCTTCTTGGAAGAACTCCGAACTTTGTCCCATGATATACTACAAACACCAGATAAAATATGTTTAAACTGAGATGCGAGACTAAACACAAATATATAAACAAGTGAAGTAGATCAAAATATAGGAGCAAGGAAAAGAGAATCTGCTCGATCGGTTTATAGTGGTTCAGCCCAAACTCGGTGCCTACATCCACTCCCCGGGCATCACCGGGAGTTTAAATCCACTATCTCAAAAAAAGTTTTACTGTTGAGGAGCCAGATACTCCGGCACAACTTGAATTCATAACTCTTATAAGTGAGTGCCTCTAAATGAACAATAGCGAGCCTTTTGCACAACTATTTTAACAATCTCCAACAAAATACAATTCTCACCCACTTAAAGAAACTCAAGAAAAGCCTCGCTATGGGATGATATAATCTTGACAAAAGCTAGCCATTACAGTTTCAAATCCAGTTTGCATGAAACGGGGTTAGTCGACCGGCCCAATGAACATGGTAACCAGGTAAATTATTTCCATAGTTTGTCTGGTCCAAATGAACATTCCAATATGACAAGGCATCCGATCATGACTTGATCTGATCTCCCTCATTAATCCAAGATTGACTTCAGCTCCAGTTGTTCCAATTCTTGGTCAGTCCTTCAGAACAGGGTTTCCATCGAGAACCACCTCTTGGCTGACTATGTAGCTTCCATATACATTGAGTGCGTCAGGTACCAGGTGCCTCACTAGCTCTCCGTCCAGTTCAGCGGCTCACTATTCATTTTTTGAATAAAACACCCTGAAATGCAGCACACAGAAATAGTTGGAGCCACCTTGACTTGTGGAAGAACTTACTTCTGAGTAATGCTTATATGATCCCATCAACAAAATGAAACAGCAATACAATGCGCTTGTTCTACATGATTAGATGACCAGTTCTCTGGAATCACAACACTAGTGTTCGCTCGCTCGAAACATTGATTTACATGCAGATGCAAGCAGCTTGTGACAAATTAAATCAGAATTATCAGCACGTCCTCAAAAAACAACGAGTTTTGGTGCTATATGCAAGAAAATATAGCAGCCCTCCATAAAGAATAAGACGGGAAAGAAGATTCTACCTGCAGAGCATTGTACGTGATTTTGTGATATTCCACCCAGTGAGATTTGCAGGACTCAAAACGCATGAGGAGATGAAAAATCCTTTTGTGATGTATAACTGGCGATCCTCCTACTATAGTTGCTGCACTTGGAATGTTCCAAATCCACGCATCCCAAGCCTAATCTGATGAAATCCGAAGAAATCCATAATAAGCAAAAGAATTCAGCAGTTAAGTTATCCCAAAAGAGTACAGGAATTTTTTTACAAGAGCAAGGCATTTATCATTTGCCTACATCGGTAACGTCCCCGAACACAGTAAAGCGTTTTGACAAACCTTCCAAATTCTACCTACAAGAATCAGATCAACACGCCAGACAACTTAATTGGGGCGAAAAGAGATGATAGTTTGAGCAGATGAAGGCAAAGAAAAGCATCACGATGTTTTCCTCAACCAGCATCAAGAAAGTGGCGTGGCCAAGAATCTCTGATGAAAGACTGTTTTCTTGGACGACATCAGGACCGAAAAGTTACCAACGAGAAATATTCAGTGAAAATTACCATGCCCACCCGATGTTTTCAGAGTTCGTTGAACGAAACTGAGAATATAATATACAAGGGAACAGATGATTACATAAAGCACGGCCCTGTCATGATCGTGAACTCGTTGAGCCGAACGATGATGACACACACGAACCAGATGGATTTGAGTCATTTGGCCCAAGTCATCAACACTCATTGAATTAACGATGAATGCTCACAAAAGAAAAACGTTATGGAGCAATCCGCAGGGGTTTGAAAGCTACTGGAGTCGAAAAGAATAAGGAAGGAGAAGGGTAAAACGTTACGAACTCTGACCACAATTTCAGAGAAGAGAGTCAAAGACTTACAGGGATCTTGCTTCTCGATGATGGAGTGACAGAGGGATGTGAACGGTGGAGCGAAAGAGTGCTTGAATAAGGGAGAAAATGGCGGTGAGATTTTGAAAGATCCTCCCGAGACCGTTATATGGAAGGTGGTTGGTAGTTGGTAGTTGGCACTCCAAAATTATCTTTCTTGATCTACCACAAGATTAAGTTAACTATCACGCGAGTTCAAGTAATAATTAAGGCATGTTTGTCATTTTTAACGTATCATAAGCATAACGACTTCTACAGGTAGAGGCGAAGTAACAGGGGATCGAGGTGGACTCCCCGTTAACATTTTCACCCCGGCCGAGCCTTGAATATCAACCCGATGCAGCGCCGGAATCAGGCATGGCCAAGTCACCCTCGAGCCAGCGACTCCGAAAATAGAAGTGCATTGAATTTTCCAACGGAAGCAGCTGAAGAGTGCTTACAATAGTGCTTACAAGATGTGAAGTTAGTGCGAAGAGCGCATGGGAGGCAGGGCAGCAGGGATTTAACAGACCCTAAAACACAAGAAAAGTTTTGCATGTCTTGTTACTTTTGGATTTTAGTGAGCTTTCCATCTCAAGAAGTATCCATCTGTCTTCAAAACCAAATTCTGCCATGCCAATGTCAATACTAGAGCAAACCATAAAAAGGCTAAAAAATAGACCTCGGAACTGGCTCATGAATATTACCTAAATTCAAATCCTGAATGGAACAGATATAAACATGCTACACCCCAACATTACTGGAAAAACGAAAATTTTAATCTAACCGAGCGCCTATTAACAAGATTCGACCGATTGAAGAAAAAGAGATTGACTGGGATTCTTCCACCTAAGTCAGTCAAGGACTGTCGTTAGATCCTGCAACATGATCGGCTCGTTTATAAACCATTCTGACAAATATGCGTCGAACAAACTGTGATAACTTATGTATAAAGGAACTAGTCAGATCAGAAGAAGAAACCATTGGAAAATTTCCCAAATTCTAGATTTGGAGTTTGTCCTGAGTTCATCACCTACAGCAAAAGGGCAGTCTGCCCTTAGATATTAATACTGGGGAGCAAGCTACTGACTTGTCTGAGAATGGTGTAAAGAGAACAAGAAGCAACTGACCTATTGGATAGCTAAGCGCCTAAGCCAACTATGTATTGTCCTTCTAGCAAGAACTCTAAACACTGGATTAAATATGTTTAAAATGATATGCATGACTAAACACAAGTATATAAACAAGTGGAGTAGATCAAAATATAGGAGCAAGGAAAAGAGAATTTGCTCGATCGATTTATAGTGGTTCGGCCCAAACTCGGTGCCTACGTCCACTCCCCGAGTCTCGCCGGGAGTTTAAATCCACTATTTCAAAAAACTTTTACAGTTAAGGAGCTAAATACTCCAGCACAACTTGAACTCATAACTTGTACAAGTGAGTGCCTATCAATGGGGCAATAGCGAGCCATTTGCAAAACTATTTTAACAATCTCCAACAGAATACAAGTGTCCTGCCCACTTAAAGAAACCCAAGAAAAGCCTCACCATGTACTAACATAATCTAAACAAAAGCTGGCCTTTACAGCTTCAAAATCAATTTGCTTGAAACGGGGTCATTTGACCGGCCCGATGAAAAAGGTAACCGGGTAAATTTTCCATCGTCTGTCTGGTCCAAATGAAGACTCCAATATGAGAGGCATCCGATAATGACTTGAGCTGATTCTCCTTCATTAATCCAAGATTGGCTTCAGCTCAAGTTGCTCCAATTCTTGGTCAGTCCTTCACAACGGCGTTACTATCCAGAACCACTTCTTGGCTGACTATGTAGCTGCTATGTACGTCGATTACATATATAGTACCAGGTACCTCACTAGCTCTCCGTCTGGTTCAGCGGCTCACTATGCATTTGGGAACAGAATACCTTGAAATGCAGCATAGAAAAATAGTTTAACCCGCATTGGCTTGTCATGAAGATCTTTCATAAAAACTTCTGAGTAATGCTTATATGATCCTATCAACAATATGAAACAGCAATACAATGTGCTTGTTCTACATGATTAGATGATCACTGCTCAGGAATCAAGACACTAGTGTTGGCTCGCTCCAAACATTCATTTGCATGCAGATGCAAGCAGCTTGTGACAAGTCCTTTAAAAACAAGTAGTTTTGGTGATATATGGAAGACAAAATAGAAGTCATCCATAAAGAGTAGGACGTGAAAGAAGATTCTACCTGCAAAGCCTTCTACATGATTTTGGGATATCTCACCCAGTGAGAGACTTGCAAGACTCAAAAAGCATGAGGAGATGAAAAATCTCCTTATGATGTATGACCGGCGATCCTCCTACTACAGTTGCTGCTCTTGGAATGTTCAATTTCCACAAATACCAAGCCTAATCCAATGGGATCTGAAGAAATCCATAATAGACGAAAGAATTCAGTAGTTAAAGTAAGTTCTCCCATGAGAGTACAGGAATTACAAGAACGAGGCATATCATTTGCTTACATCAGTAACGTCGTCGAACACATTGTTATCTGCATCTTCACCAGCAGCAAGAACCTACAATAAGGCCCTCTTGACTCATTAGTCAACGAATAAGTGTTGACTGCTTTGACAAATCCTTCAATTCTACCTATAAGAATCATACGCGACAACTTAATTGAGGCGAAAAGAGATGCTAATTTGAGCAGATGAAGGCAAAGAAAAGCATCACAATGTTTCCTCAACCACCATCAAGAAGGTGGCATGGCCAAGAATCTCTGATAAAAGACTGTTGCCGTCTGGTACTGGGTACCTGACTATGTAGCTGTTATATACATTGAATGCGTCGGGTACCTCACTAGCTCTCCGTTTGGTTCAGCGACTCACTATACTTTTGGGAATTTAACACCTTGAAATGCAAAATACAAAAATAGTTCAAGCCGCCTCGACCTGTGGAAGAACTTTCATTATAACTTCTGAGTAATGCCACTCCTTCTGGTTCTACATGATTAGATAACCACTGTTCAGGAATCACAACTCTACTGTTCGCTCCAAACTTTCATTTGCATGCAGATGCAAGCAGCTTGTGACAAGTTCTTAAAAGACAAGAAAAACAAAATATGAGCCGTCCATAAAGGATAAGACGTGAAAGAAGATCCCACATGCAGAGCATTGTATATGATGCTGGGATATTTCACCACGTGAGACTTGCAGGATTCATAACGCATGAGGAGATGAAAAATCTTTGTATAATGTATAACCCAGCGATCTTCCTACCATAGTTGCTGCTCTTGGAATGCTCCATTTCCACCCATCCCAAGCCTAATCTCATGTATTCCGGATAAATCCACAATAAGCGAAAGAATTCAGTAGTTAAAGTAGGTTCTCGAATGAGAGGACGAGAATCACCAAGAATAAAGGCATATCATTGATTACATCCATAACGTCACCGAGCACATTTTTAACAGATTCTTCAGTTCATGGCCAGCAGCAAAAACTTACGATAAGGCCCTCTTGATTCAGTCATCAACAAATAAATGTTGGCCGCTTTGACAAACCTTTCAATCCTACCCGACAACTTAATTGTGGCAAAAAGAGATGACAATCTGAGCATCACGATGTTTCCTCACCCAGCATCAAGAAAGTGGCATTGCAGAGAATCTTTGATAAAAGACGTTTTCTTGAACTGACGTCTGGACCGAAAACATATGAACGAGAAACATCAGCGAAAATTACCATGTTCACACCATATCTCAGAGTTCAAATGAACGACTCAGAATATTATACAGAAGGAAACAGGTGATTACATACAGCATGGCCTGTCATGGTCTCGAGCCCGTCGCCGCCGAAAGACAATGATGAACGCGAAGGGGGACTTGATTCTTTTGGCCCCAATGATCGACACCCATTGAATCAAGAAGTACTACCCAGAAAAGGAGAGTGTTATGCAGCAATCTGCAGGGATTTGAACATTACCGGAGGAGAAGAGAACGAGGAGGAGAAGGTTAAAACGTTACGAATTCCAACTGCTATCTTAGATAAAGAGGGTAAAAAACTTACGGGGTCTCGACTGATCGGGGGAGGAGAGAGTGATTGACTGAAATGGAGCGACGGAGGGACGTGAAGAATGCTTAAATAGGGAGAAAATGGCGGTGAGATTTGAAAGTTGACCTTGAGTCAACGCTCCCAAAGCAGTTAAATGGCGGTTGGTTGGTAGTTGGCACTCAAAAATTATGGTTTTTATTTTCGTTGGAAAATAATTAAGCGAGCTATTGATTTTCTGACTCGCCTTATTTGCACAGTTTAGTACTTTAAATTGTGTTATTTGTTCAATCAGCAAAAATCTTCCGGTGATCGCTAAATTGTTTTGTCTCATATCCGAATCTCGAGATCCCTCAAGACGTAAAACATATCGAGGGTATCTTCCGCCGTTGGGAAAGAAAAAGATATGATAGACAACAAAGATAGTAGAGCGTGCAGGCATCGGCATGTTAAATAAGGAAAGCATTAGTAGCATACGGACGAGTCGCGGAGGCCTCTAGGAGGTGAATAACATTGTTAATATAACAGTGGTGTTAGTTTTTGTTATTGGAAACTAATAAACAGAGAATTTTCGGTGCAGAATTAAGTAATCTTTTAATTTGCAAATGCAGGAAATTAAAAATATAGAAAAGAAGGGTCAAGAGGGATAAAATAACTGGGTGGAAAATGGAAAGGCGTGGTGCCACTCAACACACGATGAAGATGCAATCAAATCGGAGGGATGAGAACATGGCATTTGTTCTGCGGATGATGCTCTCCTTAAAGATTATTGGTTCATTCAAGGAACTTTGAGGGGAAACTTCTGAACGACTACCTTTATATAACACGTATTATAAAGAAAAGTTTGATTTGAGAGAGAGAGCGTGTGTGTGTGTGTGTGTGTGTGTGTGTGTGTGTGTGTGTGTGTGTGTGTGTGTGTGTAATGTAGCTAGACATCGATGTCATGTAATGACATGAAACATTTCGGAAGTGTCGATTACAAAATTGACACAGAATAATTAACACAAAGTACAACGTTTTCTTAGTTCATAACTCGAGGAACATCGATAATTCACGAGGAAAAACCACTATTGAAACTACCAACGAGGCATGGACGAACTCTGATGGGTTCGTCTAAAAGAGTGTCCATCGCCTCATTTCAAAGTCCTTCCGGCGAATCTGAACTCCGGTGGGTTCATCTAAGCACCCAAAAATTTGTTCGAACTCCTTTCTCATGTCCCAGAAGAAAATGGAAATCAGAACCTTCGTACTGAATCAAGAGCCTCGCTTCCTAAATGAGGACTCCTTATTGATCGTTTGCAAGTGATATATGAATGAGAGATTCAGAGTTAAACAACCAGCAATTAGCATGACAACCATACCATAATTATATTTATATAGACAACGAAACTGGTGCATGGTTCATACATAATATAGACAACGAAACTGGTTCATGGTTCATACATTCTTATCATACCCATATGGTTCCACTCCAGCTTCCAACTTACTAAGGGACTAGAACTAAAATAACATCCCAGAAGCAAACATCAAAGGTCCATCATAACCTTTATTTATTTAATAACATATGGGAATGATGACATATCCAGCTCAGATCATAACTCTTATCAAGCCCTTTCCCCAGTAAGAAGATCCATGACCACGCGCTTGATGCTCCCATTGTTCTTCTTCAGCAGCTTCTTGTTCATCTCCTTGTCACAGAAACCCTGCATTTTCAAGCATTGACAAATCAACTGCCTGAACTTGAATGAAATTAAGGTAAGGGACCAAATGAGTAAACTAAGAGAGTTTGTTTCCCGTACCATCTCCTGCAACTCTCCGAGAATAGGATCCCATTCAGCAACATCGCACAGATCATCCACTGATTGCTCCAAGTTGTAGGCGTTCATCCTCAGGATCTCCTTGTTCAAGTCCACCTGCTTGAAGCCATCTCCTCCAGCTCCTTCAGAAGCGACTTTTCCACTGCCTCTGTGTCACTGCCAACGGCTTGGGATGGTGCAGATGGGGATGGGTGCAATGACAGGAGCAGGCACCGCCGCCGCAGTTGCGACAGGAATTGCTTTAGGTGGCTCAACTTCCACTACAGGATACAAAGCTTCCCCTTGGAGGATACGAAACAGGTCCAAAGTCCTCGGGAGGAGCAGAGGCTGCTACCCCTTGGCCAACCAGCAAATTGTCATTTATGGGAAAATTGAGCTCCTGCTGCTCGTTGTGCTGCTCAACCATCGGCTGAACTGGCTCAGTGACTGTGTGGGAGTTGTCGTTTTCAAAGAAGTCGGAAACTACAGCAGGCGGAACATTCATGTCTAAGATTTCAGAGTGTTTAGACTCATCATTTTCCGCAGGCAGATTCAGGTTCAAACCCTTGAGGCTATCACACAATGCATCCCTCAGGGAATCATCAACCTACACGACAAAATGAAAATGGGTTGGCATGCCAATGAGAAGTCATAGCAAAGAAGAAAATGCAACCACAAGCTGCTTAACCTGAATCAAAACCCAAACACGCTGGCCGAACTTATGTCCTGAAGAAGATGCCATCCTCCAGTAGGAAATGTACCGACCAGCTGAAACTGGTGCTGTAAAATCAATAGCGATGTCCAGCTCCCCATCTACTGGCACACCTTGAGCAGGAACCTAGCAATATATATATATATATTTTTTTTTTGGGTGACAAAATCAGGAAAGATAAGAAAAGTTCACCATGTAGCACTATCGAGATACATGGTTTAATGCTTTAACAGATCATGAAAAAACACGAGTTACAGATCTTCAAATGCCTACAACAAAGAAAAAGAAAACATGCTCACCTCAATTTCCACTGAATTAGTGTCACCGAATTTGTCTCCTCCAATCCAGACCAATTGTGTTCCCCGAGGCCAACCAAAATTTCCAGTATTGCGCATACGCCATATCTTAGTTGAAGGGGGGTTGATGGTGCCATCAAAAGTCCCATCCATCACAGTGACATCCGAGACGAACCGACTGTCCAGCTTAGGCTTACCAGACTTCCCTCCGCAACCTCTTAAGGGATGGGAGAATGGTGAAGGAGCCGCCTCCCAAGGATGCTGCATCCAAGTAGTCGACGGAAGTTAAATTGGTTTCACGTCATAAAGTTGTGGAGAAGTAGCAGAGAGAACTCCTAAGAAAACATACGAGATCATAAAATGCTTTGAAGGGCCTTGGTAGTCTATAGGCTCCATGAAAGACTGGTCGGTCTATCCGGATATAGTCGGCAACATTACCCATTCCAGAGAAGCAGATGCTGCAAAGGTCATAATCTTCCTTCCTAAAAAAAGATATAGTAAATCCGAATAAATGTCAATTGAAAAAATCCCATTTCTATTGTTACAGAACAAAAATAAGAGTCCTGCTTACACTTTTGATTTGAACCGAGGTCCAGTAATTGGATGAACACCACAGCCGTCACAGCGAATACCCCTGTGGAATATCCCGCCCATGGAATCAGTGTAGTAGGAGCTTCTCTTAAATGGATGCGGACGTCGGGAAGCAGAGAAGTCATCAGCAAGAGACAATCCACTAAATGGTTCAACAGCAGCGAGCTTTAGCATTCCTGTAGTTTTGGCCACAGTTGGGGATGCTCCAGGGTTGACACTGCTAATGGAACCATTGGCATTTTTCTGAAGTTCCATCTGGACTTCAGCCTGTGTCTTCCCACCCGAGATGTTCTGGACTTCCACCTTTGTATTTAGACCCTGTGCGACAGGCATGCTATTTACAAAAGGGTGCAATGGCTGAAAGGTGCTGACTGTAATCCCAGGGATGCACAAAGGATGAGGATTAGAATATCCTGGATTGTCTACCGTGCTTGTGGATGCTTCAAAGGCAGCGGACTGGCGGCTATCTTGATCTTTGATATGGTCGTTCAGTTTTTTTCTCATTGCATTAAAGAATTTCACATGCCCCTTGCCACCTGGAATTTCCTCCAATGCCACCTTTGTTTTCCCACTGGATTGGCCTTGATCAGTCAGTTTCTTCTCGAATTCCTTCAGGGCTTCAACCAGTGCCTTTCCACCTGAAATTTCATGGCCTTCCACCTTTGTCTCTCCACCTGAAATGTTCAACTCCCCAGGGAGGTCGGCATTAAGATCAACAGGTACATGGACTGGAGCAGCAGACACAACCCTGCTTTCACTAACACGTCCATCATCTATATCCTTGCATTCCTTAGATGAGTGTCCAAAATTAGAGTTTGGCATCACATCGTGCATGCTTTCATCCTTCGCAGCATCAGTATCAGCTGCCATTGATGTGGCCCCATTACTTGCAGAGGCACCATTAACACCACCCACGTTCCCACCAACCTGAGGCTGAAAACCTGTATTCAGGTAAGATTGACCCAACTTCGTAAAACTGTCGATCAAGTCCGAAATTGTTGGACTTGAGGTGGCAGCTTTAGAAGCCAGGTCCAGCGATAGTTTTGAAATTGCTTCACGAATTGGTTCTGGCAGAGCTTTTAGAGCTTCAGAAACAATGGCACTGACATCAGGCAATGGTTGCTGGCCCCGAGGGGATCTTAGTGGGGTAGAACTTCCACTCGACCTAGCATACGATCTGCCACTTTGCTCGCTATTCACAGATACATTAATTCTAAGGAATTTCAGATGTTGCCTCATTACATCACGCAGATCATTATCATCGACGAGGGTTACTACATCACCATCCTCATCGACATAGGTCAGGGTTAGATCAGCATCAGAAGGGAAACTGAACAGACTGAGGATCTTGGCCTTCAAGCCAACCATGTCGAGATCCAGGTTTTCATTTACATCCACGCGTGCATTGAAGCGCCTCAGAGTACTTCCATAATTAACCTACGAACATGATTCACAGTTAAGTGCGACATGCCTCCCCAAAAAATCATACCAGGAAAAAAAATTATAAAGAAGCAACCGGCTCCTAAGAAGCCCATGTTCAAAATAACCAACTACCCTGAAAATAAGAAATGCACAAAGGACAAAAAGAAAAACAGGTGTCATTGTGTTCTTTGTAGAATATAGCAATATGATTACTGTTTGGTTTTAAGGCACACACAAAAAAACGCAATTAAGCATGAGAACATGTAGCGCTGAATCATGACAGAGATAAAAAAAATAGAAGCTAGTTCCTCGGAAAGGCCGAAATTCTTGGCCTTGGCCTCAAGTTTTATTGATCAAAGATAATCAAGCAGTAGTCATAGCGAAGGAAACTGCCGACGACACTGAAATTGGAACCAAGTATGACGCAAACCATTCAGTCGCAAAGCAACATGCCCAGATTACGAAAGCTACACAAGCCCTAAAGTACGGTACACAAAAAAGAATGAGAATTTCCTCTTCCGAATCCAGGTTGATTAAAAAGCAGATTCAACCCAACACAGTCAAAACTAGAGTCGCGCGATGATTAAGAGCTCAACCGTGAACCGAGCCAAACTTCGTCTT
Source organism: Rhodomyrtus psidioides (assembly GCA_021437785.1). Lineage (NCBI taxonomy): Eukaryota > Viridiplantae > Streptophyta > Magnoliopsida > Myrtales > Myrtaceae > Rhodomyrtus > Rhodomyrtus psidioides. The sequence goes on along the minus strand of JAILYB010000059.1, from coordinate 1,866,967 downwards.
TCAAAACCCTTACACAGCTGTGCACATTGCGAGCCCTAATCATCAAACCCCCTCCTCCACGCTCTCCCCCCCCCCCCCAACCCCCCAAACCCAAACCAAAACCAAAAAGAGAGAATTCACGGAGCGACCCAAGCAAAGCCACAGCAAGCGGCAACTACATCGTTATCATCGACCAAACAGGAAGAAATCGAGAGCGTGCAGGCGCAACAACAGTGAACGCAAACAAGCGAAGAGGGGAAATCGACGGACCTTGATCACGAGAGTAGACTCCATATTCACAGTCGCGAGCGAACTCGAGCGTCCCAGTGATCCGCAGGAGCAAGCGAAGAAACCAAACCAAACTAAACAAAACCAAAAAAAACCCCCCCAACCGAACTCAGGCTACGATCACGCACCGAACGAAATCTTCACAAAACCAAAAACCGACGAAATCGGCTGCGATCAGGAATTGCGGAAATCGTTACCGCCGATCGAAGCACAACCGCACTCCCCTAAAGCGTACCCGTAATCCGCTTCTCTCTTTCTCTCTCTCTCTCTCTCTCTAAAAGTACGACGCTGCCATGTCCATTTCGCGCATTGGGTGCCTTTTATTTATATTCTCGCCCTGTGATTTTTTTAGCCTTTCTTTTTAAGTTGGTTTTGCTTGGGGAAAAAGAAGGTTTTATTGACTTTTTGCGTTCCGGTGTCTATCTTCTTCGCTAAGAAAAATCGAACGAAATAAACTAAACTAATTGGATTTTAAAAAAATGGGGGACATAAAAAAAAAAAATATTGGCTGTGCGGCCGGCCCCACGGGGGACGATTGGAGGATCCCAGCGGCATCGACGCCACGTCGGAAGTGGCCTAAACTTTTAGTTTTAATTTTTAGGCATACATTTTGACGGAAATCCTAAAACTTATCGCGAAAGTGTAATTAAATCTTAAAATTTGCAAACAATACAATCAAAATCATAAATCTTGTTAAATTGATTCAATTGAATCCTTTTGTTAACACCGTCAATTTATTTAATGAACAATGCTAACTTAGTTGTGACATTCCGAATTCCGATCCCTCTCGAGGCTATGGAATGGCAATGCATCGATCGATGTGTTTCAGTTGTAACTCGTTCGGAGTTGGCCACTCTTGAGTTAACTAACCAAAAGGGAATGACTAACGCGGAGTCGAGTACGTGGACCTGGAGAATTTGAATGAGGAATGACACTTTGATCATAAGGATTGTCGAGGGAATATTTTGGGCCAGCAGAGATCGATCTAGGAACGATCATGGAATGCCTTGCTAGCGTTATACGTTGGGACGCGGTTCACCAATGTGTAATTTCGCTTCACCAATGTGTAATTTGTGAGAATTTCCTAAATCGAATTCCGACGATCAGAATCGCAGGAGCTAGCAATAAACTCTCGCAATTACATGACAACCAAAGTCACAACGGTTTGAGAAAAACCTCAAGGTCGATACGCGTAGCGCCTGCAAGAGTCGTCCGTCAGTTTGAGAAAAACTGTAATTACAGTCGACGAGAGTTCCACATGAAATTGGACCTCGAGATTGGGCATTGGACATTAAGAAATTCCAACAATTAAATTGAATTGGACGTCGCCTCATCGAGGGTGGTTTATGTTGGAAAAACGAAGTTTTGGAGGGAAGTGCGAAATGACCATTTTACCCCTCAAGCCTTACCCTTACCTTAAGATTTAGATGATGACATTTTGGTCATTTAGTCTTCCCTTTGCCTGCCAAAAATTCATGGTCAAGATGGTCATTTGACCATAGGACAATTATATGCTCAAAGACAAGTGTCATGTTTTGGGTGGATAAGCATTTAATTTTCACTTTCCAACTACCATTCAAATGGTTGACCAAGCCAATAATTTGATAAGCCTCTCTCTTTTTCTCCCTCACAACCGGCGACCATCTCTCTCTCTTCATTCTCTCCATGGCATTTTCTTCCTCTTCTCTCTCTCGGCCGAACCAGACCCGCCCGACCAGCACCGATCACCTCCCTTCCTCCGGCCATAATTTTTCGTCCGATATCGGATTGAGGTGATTCTACCGTTATCTGAAAGCTTATTGTCTTATCTTTCTATGGACATATCGTGAGCTTAGATTGGCCCAGTCATTTGTCCCGTGGGTCTGTTTGATTGATCAAAGGTCAGGAAGGAGGTAGAATCTGACAAGTTTGGGGGAAAAATCTGTTTCGGGGGCTTCAAGACTTCAAATGACTCCAAATTTTCGGTGAGATCTTCTACACTCATAGTAATTGAGTTGGTTGAGCTAGGGTTGAATATTTATTGGAGTTTGGTTGAGTTTTCATGAATGGATTGGGGTGGTTTTTGTGAAACGGATTCTAATCATCCGAGGACCGTGTAGAAACGAGCTGCTTTGAAGTTCTTTAAGGTGTTATTTCGCTTCAAAATTCACAGTGAGCCTCCTAAACTTGTAGATTGATGTCTTAGTAAGTCGGTTTTGTGATGGATTGGAGCTTAGAGTTGATATAAGGGCTGTTTGGTGTGATGTAAGGAGAATCGGTTCTGTCCCCTCCACCAACTGAGTAAATCAAGCACTTTGGGAGCTTGCGGGGGTGTTGCCGTGTCTTAAATTCACTGTTAAGGCACCTTGGGACGTTAATTGATGTGTTTTCAAAGATATTTTGCAAAGAATTGGAATTTTGAAGTGATTGAGGACTGTTTTGGGCGTGAATGATGCTAGAGGCCGAGAGGTCGTGTAATCTGTCCTTAGTGCGCACCAATTTTGAATTGAGTGGTTCTAAGTCGTCTGGTATCCGAATTGAGCTCCGTTTTCGCCCATGCGTCCATAAGACATTGAAGTATAAGATTCTGAAATTTGATTTCGTAGAACTTATATGGAGGAATACCAATTTATTCGGAAATGGATCTGGTCGTTGAAGGCCAAAATGGACAGCTTGGTGCCGCGACGTTGCGTCGCGCGTTTTGTGGAATTTGCTTGGCCTAGGCTCGAGGCAAGTTATTCCTAACCCTTTATTAGGAGGTTGGGTTACTAATGGACGCCCTTGTTTACGAAATTGACGATTTATGCACCGGTTTATGCAGAACCGAATCTGCCATGTTTTTAATGGAGCTGTGCTTGAGTGATTTTGGCATCATAATGATGAAATGAAGGTTGATTTATGGAGTTATAATCTGGCCATGATGAATGTTGGACCTTAAGTATGCCGTGTGATAATTCTAATTTGAATTAGGTGCTCTAAGTGGCATGGATTGTTAAACCAAGTCTCGAATGGAGATTTTGAAACCGTGACTTGTTTCAAGCTTGAGTTTTGTGAAAATGGCCGAACGATGCTTTTGTTTTATTGGGAATTTCGTATCGTGAAATTTATTTTGTCCAGTAACGGACGTTTGAAATGAGACCTTATATGCTTTGAGCCGTGCTCATTGAGTTGTCTGAGGTTTTGATGGAAATACTTGAGTTTTCTGGAATGAAAGATTTGAGGCATGAAATTATTTTTAAATAAAAACTTGATGCCAATCAATTTTGACTGAGAGGGAGTTACTCCATTCGACTGAGAGGGAGTTACTCTCAATTTTTACTGAGAGTGGGTTACTCTCAATTTGATCTGAGAGGGAGTTACTCTCAATTTGAGCTATAGGAGGGAGTTACTCCCATTTGACCTGACAAGGACGTGCGGCTAGAGAGTCCCATATTGACACGATTCATCTCGATTGAAAATAGGTGTCGAGAGTCGTATGGTGTCCAAATCATCTCTAGGTCCGAACGCGAGAGTCTCATATAGACTGACGGGTCATATGGAGACCGAATCATCTCGCAGCCCAAAGTGAGCGGCCCAGGATGGGTGGATATGGAAAGAACTATTTTCTGAAGTATCAAAGAACTGGTTTTGAGAAATTGAAATATCTCTTGAATGGAGATTTGCCTCAAGTGTGAAATTTGCCGCACGAGTTTGAAAATTCCTCATGGTTAGAGATTGAAAATTTACCTCATGAATTGAAATCTGGCCTAGAGAGGGGCGTGAGAGAAAAGAATGTGTTTTTTGAAAATTTCGAGGAATGATATTTTTGAGAAAAAAGTGAAAGTTGCCTCATGTTTTTGAGATGGCGTCGAGGGTTTGCATTCGATTGAAAACTCTGCCTTTGTACGAAGCTTAGATCCTATCATGAATCTTGACTGAGTCGAGTCGATTTGAAGTACTGAAATGTAAAGTTTTGATAAGTATCATGTTTTAAACATCCAAATGTTTTGAACTCCAAAATACCCCATTTTTCAAAAGTGTCTGGAGGTACTGGCAGCCTAGTTTAGGGTTAGGTTTGACTTACTGGGATTATATATCACATCCCGTCGTGGGACAACATTTTTTCAGGTCCTAGGTGATGGAAACTCGAGGAATGCCATGATTGGCACTTGAAGACTGAATTGGAGGAAGTGGTTTTGAACCCCTTGTGGCCTTAGGATTGTACTTCGAATTGTGGATTTAGAATTTTAACCTTTGACATATGATAGATCTTAAATGGGAAGCGTACCATTTTGTCTTAAGTCATCTTGTGTTGTTTTATTTTTATGGAGATGTTCTCGCTTTCGCTTGCATGCTTCATGTAGGTCTTTAAGTTAATGGCCGTTGGTTCTTGAGAGATCATCAAAGGTAACAGCGAAGGTGGGATGCTCGCGTGCTCGCCGAGTTCGGGGTGTGACATTCCTGTTTGGTTAATATCAGAGCAAGGTCAGCTCGATCCAATTTGATTGAGACTTGGAGTGATAAGGAGCGATGACTTGATGATGATTAGATAGCGAGACCCTTAGGATTAAGCATGAATTACTAGATCTTGGGAATTGTAGGCATGAACTTGTGCCGTATCTTGATGGTTATGGTATCGATTTTAATGGATGGTCTTGGGTGATGTGATGATTAAGGTTCACAAGGAAGTGAACAGAGATTGATGAGTCATAAGCCTGAACTTGAGGTTGAAAATGTGTTTGAGGTTAATAGAGGATTTCTTATGGGTAAAGGATCGATTGGATTTTGTGATCGTGATTGTGACTTTGAGGTATATGGTTGATCCTAGGCAATTGATTTGTGAGATGGTCATTTGTGGAACTAGAAATCTTCCGTTGATAAGAATTGATGTAGAAGCGAATGTGATATGACGAGTAGTGAGGACGATCATTCAATGCATGTGTTTATGGCATTGAAATGAAAGTTGAGGAAGGTGAATGCATGAGCTTATCATTATCAGACTTAATAAACCGTCGCTTGGTATGGGACAAGCTGAGGGGATACCTATAAACCGTAGTGAAACATGTTATGTGAAGCGTGGAACAGGACTCTCTTCGTAGATGTATAACTTGGGACAATCTGCAATGACCAGGTCTGATGAGGGCGGGGAGTGTATGCCGGGACAGAGAGGTTTGGACAAGGAGCGGCTCCTGACAGGCTTCTAAGATAGCAAGGAGGTAGGAATGACCCAAGTCATAAATTGAAAGAGAGAGTTTAGGTATCGGGTTGAGTCTAATTTTGATTAAGAGATGTATTACACTAAATTGATCCTCAAGGTGAATTTTCAAAATGCATGGCATTTGTAATTGCGTATGTGATTGGCATGGTTAGGAGCTTCGTACATGGCAGTGGGTGTTGTTTGAAAAAGAAAATTGACGCTTGTGTTTGGCCTGTATGGCGAGTCTTGGCATTGAATGTCGTTGATTGATACCTTTTGAAATTGAGATAGCTTGGTAAGTTAATGCTAAAGTCGCAGATACGTCTGACCTTGAAGTGTGAGCGTTTGACGCATTGAAATTGTGCTTCGAAAGTTTGCCTGATATTGACCTACTTGAGTTTTGGCCTAGTAATTGGCGAATAGCTGAGAAATTGCCTAGTCGAGGCTGGTAAGGAGTGGTTACTGATGAAGGATGATTTGAAACTCTCGTATGATGGGCAATTGATTGAGGATTCGCGTGGAACTACTGAATAGTTGAGTGCTTGTGATAGATGATAAGATGAGCAGTCTAAGACTGCTAGACCTGGATGAATGACTTAGGTCTTTAATTCATGGAGGAAATTATAGTGACTCGAATGTCACGAGAACCTAGTAAGGTTGGGCCGAAGGAGTAAATGCATTTAAGGAGCATTTAGCTCTAGTTTGTGAATTGTATGAGATCCAAAGGCTAATGGCATCATGAAAAACTTGAATGGAAATAGGAATCTAAAAGGTGTGAGCAGACTCAAGAAGGAGCTGCCATTGTTGCCCAAGTCACTGAGGTGACTGATGCTAGTACTGATGAATTAAGTGATGGAAGTCATGAGAAAGGTGACTCTGAGACTATTTGTTCTTACATGGGAAATGTGGAAAAGAACCACGAGAGCTTTGAATAACTTGTGAAGTGAATCACGAGGTTGAGATCGACTGAGGTTCGATGGAAAAGATGATCCCGAAACTGCTTTTCTCTGGATTGAGAACTTGGAAAAGAAACCTTAGAGGTTTTTGGTACACTGAAGAAAGAAAGTGACCCTGACAGTTCCTAGCCTTAAGAGGCTATTGATTATTGGTGCAAGGTCACCAAAGGAAGAAGTTATGTGAGTTGTTTGTTCTTGTTGAATAAAATGGGATTGATTGAGGATGAATCGGAACCACTAGAAGTGGTATTTGGGTTATCACCCTAAAGAATATGGTGTCGTTCTCAAAAAACGATCGGACCACGAGGTGGTTGCTGATGGAAAGAAAGGACTTGATAGTCCTAACCACTCGAGATTTTATTGAGCAGTTGAGTAAGCAAAAAAAAGGCGCTTATAGTGTAATTACAAAGTGACTTGAAGTAGTCGAATTGAGTATTCGATACGTGAATTTGTGGAGACCGAGGAAGAACCTCGACTCCTTGGAACCTTGTCACTGGAGGTAACTGAGTTATTGGAAGGAAAATGTCAAGTATGGTGGCATCTGAAGCCTCGAGTACAAACACCGCTGTTCACATAGACTCCAAGATTGACGTCCTATGGAATAGAAAGGACAAGGTAGATTCGAAGTAAGAGAATGCTACTGAAGTGTATAGTTTCCTTCATAGGGTAAGAGACCCTAGTATGAAAGGAAGATGAAACCTTAATTGTCTTGATATTAAGATTGAGTGTCCGGACTGAAAAAGAAGACGCAGAATTTGGATGATTTCTGCAAGTTAAGTTCGAGAAACTGTCCAGTAGACAACGTTGAATTCCTAGATGATGCCGATGTTCAGTTGAATGGATGAAATTGAGATAGGGTCGCATTAGCTGGTTGTGAAATCAAGTGGCTAAGGCGCTAATGCTTCTTGAGGAAAGGGTCACATGAATGAACATAATGTTGTATGGTCCTAGTAGAGACCATGAGAGCAGAGAGCCAAGATATGAACCTTCAAGCGAAAGGTACGAAGTGCAGTTGGAGTGATTCGATGCCTGGTAGAAAGAAATTGATAGTAGTCGGACTGAATATCCGACGAATAATTGGATGGGTTGTTTTCGTCTTGAGAGACGATGATTGGATTCATTTAAAGAGTCATGAGAAACGTGAATAACCTTCGAGAGTATCCTGTGGATACTAAGGAAAGCGCTCATTATATGATAAATATGAAAAGCGTGAGCTGTGAACTTGACGAGGCAATATTCCTTTGTCGTAAAGTTTCTGAGAGGTGAAATCCCTGTGGAGCACTTGAGAAATGGAATAAGTGATGGATCGACTGAGGTGGATGTGAGTTAATGAAATTTGAGGTTCCCTGGAATTGATTGACTGTTATAGACAGACCGTGGGAAGATTCCCCACAAGAGCTGTTTCCTTGATAAAATGGACTAAGGAGGAGATGTAGCGCGAATGAATGAATGAACGTGAAAAGAGTTTTCCAGGACTTGAGTCAAGTCGATGACTACGCTGATACTGGCGTTCCCATTGGGAATCAAAAGGATCAAGAAAATCATAATAACGTGATGCAGAAAAGAAATTTGAGGCGTAACAAGGCAGACTAAAGTAGACTATGCGAATGCGCCGTGACAATAAGTCTATATGAGTTGGAAAGCGTAATGCATGATTGGAGTTGGATTGCGAATGTCCTAGTGATAAGCTTTGGGAAACATTGTTTTGGTGGAAGAAGATTTCAAGTCAATATCTACCACAAGGATATAAAATAGTAGTTTTCCGAGAGGAATTTAACGAGAGGCAACGCTGATGTATGAAACTGCTTGTGGATATGAAAGCGTAGCGTGTATAAAGAAATGACCTCATCGAAATACGAAAGGAAAATTTTAGTGTCCCTTGTGATGGCACAAATGTGTGCCAAGATTTGTCTTAATACTATCAAGGTAATGAATTGAAAGTTCGGGTTAGTCCAACATGTGGTCGAGCGTTAGACATGCCAACAAGAGAGAGTCATGACCTTCAAGGTCGACGGATTACTATGATCATTGGAGATGTTCGAATGGAATGAAGAGCGGATAACTACGGAAGTAATCATGAACTGGTTTAATATAACTCGATTTGTATAAGGGATGGTAAGTTTATAAAGCTGTGAATCCTTGATGATACGAGAGGACGTTGAAGAAAATGATACGCCAAATGGTATGGGCACTAAAGAGTGCATTCTTGCGATGGATTAGCAATGATGGTGATAGGCATGGAGCTTGAGTTTATTACAGTGCTCTGGAAAGGCCTTCAGTCAAGAGTGCTATGGAAGAGTCAAGTGATGAAAGGAGCTACTTTGAAAAGTGAGGTAACGTTGAGGCGTCAGTACCCCCCATAAGGTTGGATGATTGGAAAATGGCAAATTTCGAGGACGAAATTTCTTTAAGGGGGAAGAGTTGTGACATTCCGAATTCCGACCCCTCTCGAGGCTATGGAATGGCAAGGCAACGATCGATGTGTTTCAGTTATAACTCGCTCGGAGTTGGCCACTCTTGAGTTAACTAACCAAAAGGGAAAGACCAACCCGGAGTCGAGTACGTGCACCTATGGAATTTGAATGAGGAATGGCACTTTGATCATAAGGATTGTCGAGGGAATATTTTGGGCCAACAGAGATCGATCTAGGAACGATCATGGAATGCCTTGCTAGCGTTATACGTTGGGACGCAGGTGATTCCGCTTCACCAATGTGTAATTTGCGAGAATTTCCTAAATCGAATTTCGATGATCAGGATCGCAAGAGTTAGCAATAAACCATCGCAATTACATGACAACCAAAGTCGCCACGGTTTGAGAAAAACCCCAAGGTCGATACGCGTAGCGCCTGCAAGAGTTTCTCGTCAATTTGAGAAAAATTGGAATTAGAGTCGACGAGAGTTCAACATGAAATTGGACCTCGAGATTAGGCATTTGACATTGATGAATTCCAACAATTGAATTGAATTGGACGTCGCCTCATCGAGGGTGATTTATGTTGGAAAAACGAAGTTTCGGATGGAAAGTGCGAAATGACCATTTTGCCCCTCAAGCCTTGCCCTTACCTTAAGATTTAGAGGAGGATATTTTGGTCATTTAGTCTTCCCCTTGGCTGCCAAAAAGTCATGGTCAAGATGGTCATTTGACCATAGGACAATTATATGCTCAAAGACAAGTGTCATGTTTTGGGTGGATGAGCATTTAATTCTCACTTTTCAACTACCATTCAAATGGTTGACCAAGCCAATAATTTGATAAGCCTCTCTCTCTTTCTCCCTCTCAACCGGCGACCATCTCTCTCTCTCTTCCTTCTCTCCATGGCATTTTCTTCCTCTTCTCTCTCTCGGCCGAACCAGACCCGCCCGACCAGCACCGATCATCTCCCTTCCTCCGGCCATAACTTCTTCGTCCGATATTGGATTGAGGTGATTCCACCGTTATCTGAAAGCTTATTGTCTTATCTTTCTATGGACATGTCATGAGCTCATATTGGCCCAGCCATTTGTCCCGTGGGTCTGTTTGATTGAGCAAAGGTCAGGATGGAGGCAAAATCTGACAAGTTTGGGGGAAAAATCTATTTCGGGGGCTTCAAGAATTCAAATGACTCCAAATTTTCGGTGAGATCTTCTACACTCATAGTACTTGAGTTGGTTGACCTAGGGTTAAATATTTATTAGAGTTTGGTTGAGTTTTCATGAATGGATTGGGGTGGTTTTTGTGAAACGGATTCTGATCATCCGAGGACCGTGTAGAACTGAGCTGCTTTGAAGTTCTTTAAGGTGTTATTTCGCTTCAAAATTCACGGTGAGCCTCCTAAACTTGTAGATTGATGTCTTAGCAAGTCGGTTTTGTGATGGATTGGAGCTTAGAGTTTATATAAGGGCTGTTTGGTGTGATGTAAGGAGAACCGGTTCTGTCCCCTGCACCAACTAAGTAAATTGAGCACTTTGGGAGCATGCAGGGGTGTCGCCGCGTCTTAAATTCACGGTTAAGGCACCTTGGGACATTAATTGATGTGTTTTCAAAGAGATTTTGCAAAGAATTGGAATTTAGAAGTGATTGATGACTGTTTTGGGCGTGAATGATGCTAGAGGCCGAGAGGCTGTGTAATCTGTCCTTAGCGTGCACCAATTTTGAATTGAGTGGTTCTGAGTCGTCTGGTATCTGAATTGAGCTATGTTTTCGCCCACGCGTCCATAAGACATTGAAGTATAAGATTCTGAAATTTTATTTGGTAGAACTTATATGGAGCAATACCAATTTATTCGGGAATGGATCTGGTTGTGGAAGGCCAAAATGGACAGCTTGGTGCCGCGACGTTACGTCACGCGTTTTATGGAATTTGCTTGGCCTAGGCTCGAGATAAGTTATTCCTAACCCTTTATTAGGAGGTTGGGTTACTAATGGATGCCATTATTTACGAAATTGACGATTTATGCACCGATTTATGTTGAGATAATTCAGAACCGAACTGCCCTGTTTTTAATGGAGCTGTGCTTGAGTGATTTTGGCATGAGAATGATGAAATCAAGGTTGATTTATAGAGTTATAATCTTGCCATGATGAATGTTGGACCTTGAGTATGCTGTGTGATAATTCTGATTTGAATTAGGTGTTCTAAGTGGCATGGATTGTTAAACCAAGTCTCGAATGGAGATTTTGAAACCGTGACTTGTTTCAAGCTTGAGTTTTGTGAAAATGGCCGAACGATGCTTGTGTTTTATTGGGAATTTCGTATTGTGAAATTTATTTTGTCCAGTAACGGACGTTTGAATTGAGACCTTATATGCTTTGAGCTGTGCTCATTGAGTTGTCTGAAACTTTGATGGAAATACTTGAGTTTTATTAAATGAAAGATTGGAGGCATGAAATTATTTTTAAATAAAAACTTGAGGCCAATCAATTTTGACTGAGAGGGAGTTACTCTCAATGTGATCTGGATAGAGTTACTCCATTCGACTGAGAGGGAGTTGCTCTCAATTTGAGCTATGAGAAGGAGTTACTCCCATTTGACCTGACGAGGTCGTGCGGCTAGAGAGTCCCATACTGACACGATTCATCTCGATTGAAAATGGACGTCGAGAGTCGTATGGTGACCGAATCATCTCTAGGTCCGGACGCGAGAGTCTCATATTGACCGACGGGTCATATGGAGACCGAATCATGTCGCTGCCCAAAGTGGGCGGCCCAGGATGGGCGGATATGGAAAGAACTATTTTCTGAAGTATCAAAGAACTGGTTTTGAGAAATTGAAATACCTCTTGAATCGAGATTTGCCTCAAGTGTGAAATTTGCCGCACGAGTTTGAAAATTCCTCATGGTTAAAGATTGAAAATTTGCCTCATGAATTGAAATTTGGCCCAAGGAGGGGCGTGAACGAAAAGAATGTGTTTTTTGGAAATTCGAGGAATGATACTTTTGAGAAGAAAGTGAAAGTTGCCTCATATTTTTTAGATGGCGTCGAGGGTTTGCATTCGATTGAAAACTCTGCCTTTGTACGAAGCTTAGATCCTATTATGAATCATGACTGAGCCGAGTCGATTTGAAGTACTGAAATACCAGGTTTTGACAAGTACCCTGTTTTAAACATGCCAATGTTTTGAACTCCAAAATACCCCATTTTTCAAAAGTGTCTAGAGGTACTGGCAGCCTAGTTTGGGGTTAGGTTTGACTTACTGAGATTATATATCTCACCATGTCGTGGGACAACATTTTTTCAGGTCCCAGGCGATGGAAACTCGAGGAATGCCATGATTGACACTTGAAGACTGAATTGGAGGAAGTGGTTATGAACCCATTGTGGCCTTAGGGATTGTACTTCGAATTGTGGATTTAGAATTTTAACCTTTGACATATGATAGATCTTACATGGGAAGCGTACCATTTTGTCTTAAGTCATCTTGTGTTTTTTTTTTTTTTTTATGGAGATGTTCTCGCTTTCGCTTGCATGCTTCATGTAGGTCTTTAAGTTAATGGCCGTTGGTTCTTGGGAGATCATCAAAGGTAACAGCGAAGGTGGGATGCTCGCGTGCTCGCCGAGTTCGGGGCGTGACATTAGTATTTAGATAAGTTGGCGATATTAATAAAAAGACTTGATTGAACCAATTTAACAAATTTTAAGACTTGATTGCACTTTTTCAAGTTTTAGGACTCAATTGCACATCCGCCCCAAGTTTTAGCACTTCTAATAAACATATCCATAATTTTTATCTCAATTCTATCTTTTCTCTCATAAGAAATATTCGATATTTGGTGCAATCCCACTTTTACCTTAATTTTTTTGTTTTTTCATAAAGAAATTCTCAACTTTAGGCCTAGTCTCAATTCTACCCTAAATTTTTTTTGTCTGATAAAAAAATCTCAACTTTGGGTCTAGTTTTAATTTTACTCTAATTTTTTTTTTTACATTGTAAAAAATCACCAACTTTTACTCGAGCCTAAATCTGCCTTCACTAACCCTTCGTCAAAATCACCTTCATTAATTTGGTGCTCGATTTTCGATCCCTTATGTTTGGGAATATTCCATCTCTCGAGGTCAGAGAGCTCGTGCTTAGGACACTTGAATAGTGCTTGGAAGTTTTCCATTTCTCGCTTGTCGAGGAGAAATTTTGGATGGGTGGTAATGGAGACAGATTTATGACTCAAATGATGATTTGTAATTTTGTATGTGACTCTAAAAATGTTAGAATAAAATTGGGGCTCAAGGTAAAATTGGGACATGATCTAAAGTTGAGAGTTTTTTGTAGGACAAAAAAAATATTGTGGTAGAATTGAGACATGACCTCAAGAATTAAGATTGAACATAAAGTTTGATTTTTTTTTTATGAAATAAAAAAAAATTGGGGTAAAAGTTAAAGGTAAAGGTTTTTTTTAGTGTATTAGGCGAAGTTGCAGGGATATTATGGAATGCGTGGAAACATCGACGAGAGAGAGGAATGGCTTTGCTTCTTAAGGAAACGGTCGTCGGATGAAGATGAAGGGTTGACACATCACGTGTTCTCCCCCGATTCTTTTTGTCCACATAGGATTTTCTACTAGAAAACGACCTCTTTCTTTTAACCAAACCCTTCTTTTTGTAACTACCGGGGGATTGCCCTAATGGCAACTCTTTTCATTTGAAAAGAGGGAGGTAGGGGTTCGAATACCCACCTTCAGGAGAGTAGGGTAGGGAGAAAGCAGGATTTCGTAACCTGCACACAGTGTGGCTTGTATAGTAGATTATGATAGGATAGCACTTGACCACATAGGATTTTCTACCAGAAAATAATGAATTCTTTTAACCAAACCCTTGATGCTATTATTAACTGTCTCTTTTTGTAATTCGCAGTGTTTGTTGAAGCTTTATCTCGATCGTCTCTATTTTTTTAGGATTTGATCACGTATTAAATAGATTGTCATTTTCAATAACTAATTCCTCGCAAATTTAATTAATTTAACAAAAATCGAATAATTCACTTGTTAAATATAATTTACAAATATTCCGGATTAATTTACATATTTCAAAGCAGACTCAAAAAATGTTTTTAACGTTTTATTCTTCTTAAAAAGAGAAACAATATTTGACTTCAAACTTTTCATCAAATAATTGATAACATGATTAGATCTTCTATCTCAACATTTTAAAGAAGGCCTAACACCAAAAAAAAAAAAACCTCAAATTTTAGCATTTGTGACAATTATATCCAAAACTTTTTTTATCTTATAAAAAACCTCAACTTTTAATTTTGTCCCAATTCTACCGATCTAATACCCAAAAAATCATCAACTTTAGCATTTGCCCTAATTATATTTTTAAAAAAAATTATCTCATAAAAAAACCTCAACTTTTACTTTTATCCAAATTCTATCACCATCAGTCTTCCGTCCATGATCACCATTATTTAATCTTATGTGGCTCGATATTTCTCACCGTACTTACCAATGAATTTTTGAAATTTAGAAATAGTTGGTTTCAGGGCAAGATTTTAAATCGTTAGTCCAAATATCTCCATGTCTAGCCATTTTTTGGGCTGTTGACTGCCAAAAAGAATATGAAACGTGTCTTCTTGAGTGACTCTGTATTTCCCGATAATATGTGGAGAAAGCAAACAACAGAAGATAAGTTCATTGATTTTTTCATGTCAATTATGCTGAGATGTAATTCATTATCAACGTGAAAATGCTACGTAGGATTAACTAATAGTTATTATAGATGTAAGTCTAACAATGGTAGAATTTGGACAAAAGCAACAGTTGGAGATTTTTTATAAGACCAAAAAAGAGTTTTAGTTATAATTGGGACATATGTTAAAATTGGGGATTTTTTTGGATAATAGGCCGGTAGAATTGGGACAAAAATAAAAGTTTGTGGTAGAATTGAAACAAATGCAAAATTTGCATTTTTTTATGAGACAAAAAAAGTTTTGAATATAATTATTAAAAATGCTAAAGTTTGAGGTTTTTTAGATATTGGGCCCTTTAAAGATTTTGGGCCCGTTTGTTTCGTAAAAAGTGAATGATTGAAAAATATTTTTTTAAATAATCGTTTTCATCGTTTGAAATAATTACATAATGAATTTTTTTCATTATCGACAACAATTTTTATTCTAAGTATTTCTATAGACGATGAAAATATTTTTTATTCACTCATTTTTTTTTATAACCGAGGTTTTCCACGTGTAATGGACTATTCCTCGGGGTGGTGGGGATATTAGAGCCAATGCCACCAATTAAGTCCCCCAAGACGCGGCGGGGGAGATTCGAACATGGGATCTCATCAGTTTAACTGTATAAGGTCTAGGAATCTCATCAACTCAGTCAACGCCTTTTTAAGAGATTAAATCAATCATTCTTAAAAAACTAATTTCTAAATTTGTTATTTTTTCGTGAAACAAATGAAGCATATGAAAGTCCTAAGGAAGGGTAAAATCGTCAATTTCTCATATGTCTTTGGTTACATAGGTATCCAAAAAGTCATAAATCTATTGCACTTTTGTCAGTTCAGTCCTATTTTTTTTTTTTAAAAAATCAATTCAGCCCTAAACATTTTCACGTTTTGTCAATTGAGTCCATCCGGGTCATGCCACGTAGACCATCAGTGTCATGGTGGGCGTTCATATTGGCGATTTTTTGGTCAAAATTGGCATGATAAACTCAATTGGCACTTGAAAATATTTAGAATTTAATTGGAAAAATTTAAAAAAATTAGAATTGAATTGACAAATGTGCAATATATTTGCGACATTTTGTGTAGTTATCCTAGAAAAATTATAAATACGAGTATGAAGTGTTCTTATTTTCTCAAATACAAGCTTGAAGCGGAACTTGTTTGAAATAAGGGCCTAAAATTTCCTCATTTTCTCTAAAAAAAAACCTTAAGTGAATCTTCTTTCGAATACAAATATGAAGTGGACATTATTTCAAATATGGGCCTAAAGTGTTCATATCAGTCTAAAAAGAAGCTTGATCTCACCGACCACAAAGCATTTTCATCCTTTAATTTTTTTCTTTTTTTTTCCTTTTTCTATTTATCTTTTCCTTTTCCTTTTTCTGTTTTCATTTTCCCTCTTCCCTCCGCCGACCATAGTTAGGCTTCGTCAATGGTTGGCGAAGGCTGCCAAACTCAGGCGAGGACGGCCCTCGCCTGAGGAAAGGCATCGGCCCTCGTCAAAAAGCCAAAATAAATAATTTTAAGCCTTATTAAAAGAAAGTTGATTCATGAATCTCTTCCACCTACATCGTTTCATTCCATGTAGGATTAGGAATAAGCATAACCAGACCCATTTTTTAGGGATTGATAACTTATCCATTCAGTGACTTTGGCACTGGACGTTCCCATTTCTCAACGCATTTCTTTAGACAAAAAGTCTAGTTTTTCTTGGCTACATGCAGATGTCTACTATTGGACACCGTAGATCACGCCACAGGGAATAGCCACATGCTCGTCGGCAATTTGGCCACTTTGAACTCCTATTTGAGATGATTTGATCAGTTAAGCTAGGGGTGAAGGTAAGGTGTAACTTTGCATGGGGTCTACATTTGGCAACACCTAACTTAACCCCATGGATATGTGGAGCATAAGCCGATGACTCATTAGTTAAGGGAATGAGTATTCTTGTTTAGGTGTCATACTAGCAAGGAGCTTTGCTTAAAAGGAGACACATGGATTTTCCCAAGAGAGGAGACTTGCTCCTTTGGCCTCGTGGGAAGACCTTTACCATAAGAAGACACCTGTTCATTCCTTCATGCAAAATGAAGGAAAATATGTGTTTTGCTTTGTTGGAAATTGACGCCCAATAAGGGCCAAATTGGCTAATTGCCATAATTTCAATACTGATTGAAATAAATTAAGTTTGTTTTCTATTCTAAGAGAAATAGAGAGAGAAAATATGACGTTCTCTTCTCCAGAACGTCTATCGTTCTAGCAACCATCATTGACAGAAACTCTCCCCAAAAACTCCATTGAAATGCTATCTCTCGACGGACGACCGATCGATGGATCCGGATCATTATCTCACCTGCGACGGGGGCTTTTAATCTGTGGCTATCAAAGTAAGTTCGTTCTACGTGATTTACCTTTACGATCAGTGAATCAAGTTTGATCTTGGGCATGTAATACAATCTATTCCGCTGCATATTTGTACGTATTTGAATCGGGATCCGTTCCCTACATGCTTAATGAAACAATTTAATTAAAAGAATTATCAACAAAGAAGAGGTTCTCATTTGGCAGAAATAGTTACTAATAGTTAAACTAATTATGGTAATCAAATATATAAAACAAATATTAGTTTTATCTATCGCTAATATCAAATGTTAGGAAAATATCCTAAACCAAAAAAAATGTTAGAAAAACATCGATTTTAGAAATCTTAAAGCTAACAAAAAAAAAAAAAAACCAACGAACGTTGCGAAACTGTCGCGTCCACATCTTCTTCATGACCGGAGCCTTGGCCCTTCAAGGAATGTGAATATGGTGTGGCCCATCTAAAATTGTAGATCTTCACTGGCCCGTAGAATAAACCTTTTGAATCTTCGCCCAATTTCAAGTGACCCCAGTTCACATCGTGCTTCTTTCTTTCACATCTAGAGAGAACTAGAAGAAATTTTTTTCCTGTTTTTTTTTTCCCCCAATCGAGTGACAATCAAGGCTTGTGTCCCTCCGGACGATGTTGCAGTTTCCGGGGTTCATGACGCAGTTCCCGGAGTCGACGAGGATGATTCCGTCGTCGTTGTTGTTGCCGTCTCAGTGGCCTCAGCCCCAGAACGAAGAGCTCTTGCTCGCCCTGGAGGAGTCCGAGTTAGATGAAAGGGTGACTCTTTTCTTGTCTCGATGCGGTCATTTTCATTCTTGCCTTGGTTTTTTTTTATGGGAATCGAGAGTTCTTCGAGACCCTTTTTGTCCGGTGGTGATTTTCCTTGTCATTCTGATGGGATGCCATGTTGGTTTGGTATCATCGATTAAGAAGCAAATTAGAGTTGTTGACAGAGAAGAGAAGCTCGAGGCAGGGCATAGCTCTAAGTTGTTCTCCGCGTTGTTACTAGTGTTGAATTCTTTATAAGCAGCACGTTTTAATCTCTGTTTGATGACTGAATAGCTAGAGCTGTGCCAGGATTCGAGCTGCTCTGTGCGCTGATCTAATTTGCTTGTCAATTGTTTTGTCCTGCAAAGTTAGACGATTATGCCTTTGGTCTGTTCTACTTGAGTGGAAAAACTAATGCTTTATACAGAACTAGTGACATAATAATTGGTTATGAGGAGAAATATGCAAAGTGATCATGTTCACGGCAATTCCGTAGAGTTTGAACGGTATGTTGAAATCTGTCACTTCTCTTTGTGCTATGCCATGTCAGATGGAGGGTTCTGCCTTTTCGTGTGCCTAAGTTGTAGGACTATGGAAATATTGAAATGCCCACGGAGGTACATGAAATTATGGACAGGGGCATGGTAAAAGAGAACCGTTCTCTTTGGTAGTAATACTCAGATACAAGTTTCTGCATTAGGTGAGGAAAGAGATGAATATGGTGGTCTTAGCTTCTTTCTTCTAGGAATTTATTTAATTGTCGAGTGACAAATTTCAGATGGTTTTCTGGCAGCCGCTTTTAATTGATATTTTGCTTGTTTTCCAAATTGAATGTTAAGTATGAAAGGGTTAAGAGTTTAAGAACTTCAGGAGTGCTTAATGATTTCTGCAGCTGTGTTTAGTTTATCTACATCTTCTAGGAAAAACTAAAGCTAAGAGAAGAATGTCGTAGAAATGTATGAATATACAAATTGGAGCGTGCTAGTTCAGATGATGAAAAGTCAAATAAGAGTACGTAAAGTTATGACTCTCTCATCACTTCTGAGATCTAGTAATTGGTCCATTCTTGCTTTAGGTAAAGTCCCATCTTGATACTACGCTTTGTTCTCTACTACTTTGCAGGTGGGATTCCCTCTAGTAGTAAAGGAATATGATGTGTTGAAAAGGCATTGCATTTCCTTTCTAGTCTCTGTATGCTTGTTTCTAATTCTTGCCATTGGACTTGTGTTCCACTAAGTACAACTAAGGTTACAGTTCTGGCCTATAAGGACATGCGATGTGGCAGTGCGCCATTATTGAATATTTAGTCCCAAGTAACATGCTTTTTCGTAGTTCTTGCCGCTTAATGTTTTACAAGGACGTGCGATTAATGCTTTGGATTTTGTCATTTTTCTTTCTTATCCATAATTTCACTTGTGTGTATATTGTGAACAGTATAACGAAATCAGAAACTTGGATAGCAGCCTTGTTGTGATTGGGAAAATTGCTGCTGACGTCGATAAAGATGCAGACGAGGAAGATGCCGATGATGATGACCCGGACAATGTTGATGAGTCTGAGGGTGATGATTTTGAACAGGAAACTGTGTGAGATTTCTCTCTCTCTATCTCTTGTGTGTGTGATTCTCTTCCTCACTACGTCAAGAAGAATTTGAGAACTAATGTCAGCTGTGAGTTTACAATGTCCGTACTTTGATGCTGTAATTTTAAGTCCGGAGAGACACCGACGTGATTTTGAAGAAGGGAAGTGGGAAGTTGTATCCTGGATTTCAGTTGAGATTGTTATCATCTTCTGTCTGAACTGGAGGGACTAGAAATATTAGCTGTGGCGGCATCTACCGGACATTTCTTGTTGTCGTTTCTCCTCTCCCGTTTGCGCTAAGCCAGGTTGTATCTTCTTCTACATATCTCGATGAAGAAATCTAGGTCTCGTCTGATATTCATGTCATTCTACTGTTGGTTCTGGTAGTCCATATGTTCTCAGTTGTTCGCAAAGTGAGAGCTCACAGAATTGATAGCTTGATTTGTAACTGGTCGAGTGACCCTTTCTCTCCTCGTGATCGAATGGATGAATCCTGTGCTGCTGCTATCTCGTCCTGCAAGTTCGAATCGCCAGTTCTCACTGACAGACTTACGATTCCATAGATAGCTGCTGCGTATTCTTTCGTCCGGTTGGTTGATGGTTTGGATCCCCTACTGTATGATTATGAACTTGGTTGTTCTTGTTTCATTAGACTTGGGTAGAACCGTAGAAGTACCTTATCCTGCTCGGCAGTATCATACAGTTGAATCCTGGCTATTCACTGGTTTAGGTTAGGGGTGATCGGTTCCAAGATGGATGGTTCTCACCCTAAAATCGAGAATTGCCTACTAGGGACCAGTTCCGCAAAATGTGAACTGTGAATTTCATGGATCCATTCGAAAATCGTACCACTGGTTCGTTTCGGTTCCCGGTCCTATCGAGCACTAGCATCAATTACAAAAAGAAAATGGAACCAATCCCTGACGATTGAAGGAGGAAAAATTTCAATAATTCATGATAACAATGGGGACAACAATTTAGTAATATTGTCATATGGAAAAATTTCAATATACAAGATAACAAGCATTGTAATATTTGCAAAATTTATTTCAAAAGAATTTATAAGGGACGATTTGTTTGGCTGGTTAAATGGCTTTCACTCAAAGTCTAGAATCGAATTGATATTTGTCGGTTCCAAAAAATTGGAATCGAACCGTACCGGGCGGTTATCTTGGCCAGTGGGCTACGGTTTGGGTGGATCATAATTTTTTTTTTCTCACCCCTTATTCAGACTATTTGATCGCATCGATAGTGGTGCGGACTGCTGTATATCGTGTTTATATGTCTTTTGATTGTTGGACAATACCCAGTTTTAAATTTTTTTTGGTGTTCACACCCACCTATTCGTTATATGTTTCTTGCGATCTCAGCACAATATCGTGGAAACATTTTATTCTTTACACGATTCATCTTGTGAAGCATGATTGAGTATGTGCTTGTTTCGGGAAAAAATTCATGATAAAAGGAAAATATTTTTCAAGAAAATGTTTTGCCCTTTTAACTAGGGAACTCATTTTCCTATCTTTCTAGAGGCCTTGTATCCGCCGCTTGCGTTCTGTTACCTATACAGTCCCCTGACTTTATGATGGCATTTAGGGGATGCATGATAACCTTTCAGAAACAGAATTTCTATTTCAAAGCTATTTTTGGAATAGAAACTCGTTTGCTAACACAATTCTATTTTTCTATTTCTAAAACAAAAAGTTGTTTCAGAAATAGATTTGAAGCATAAATGAGAAATAAAAAAAATTACTTCTCCTAAAAATAGAAATAGAAATCTTCGTCGCCGACCATCACTCGCTGCCGCCGATCGCCATGATCACCGCCGCCCCCGCCCCCGCATTTTGTTTTATATATATATATATTCTAGGATAAGAAATTTTATGTCGTTATCAAACGCATTTTTTTGCTAAAAAATTCATCTAGAAAGAGAAATTTAAAAAATTATTTCTAGCCAAAAATCAATTTTTGAAACGGAAATGTTATCAAATTATGTCTCCACCATAACATTTTTTTTTTGTTTGGGCTACGCAAACCCGTCTGCACCAAAAGTCCGAGTTAGAATGAAGGCCCAATCCCAAAAAAAATCCCAAATTTTAGCCTTTGTCCCAAAAATATCCACAACTTTTTTTTGTCTCATAAAAAACCTCCAACTTTTGATTTTGTCCCAAATCTACCAATCCAATCCCAAAAAAACCTCAAACTTTGGCATTTGTCCCAAAAATATCCACAACTTTTTTTTTGTCTCCTAAAAAATCTTCAACTTTTGAATTTGTCCCAAATCTACTAGTCTAATCACAAAAAAACCCTCAAAACCCATCTCGTAGAATTCCCGACGACCCAACGTCGGCCGTTTAGCTTCTGTCGAAACTCCAAGTGATTCTCAACCGTCGCCCGATGGTGTGGCCTTATCTCGAGACAATAGCAACCCTCGTCATCGACTTCTTACCCGTTGATAGTCATCGATGCCAATCGAGCCTTCCACCGAGGACCATCGTGCCGACCCTGCATTTGTGACAACAAGCTATTGCCGACCCTGCATCTGTGACAACAAGCTGCTGCCGACCCTGCCTCTGTGACGAAAAACTGCTGCCCCCAATGCTTTCTTGTGATCATCATTTCGGTAAAAATTTGAAGTATAAGAAGAAGATTTGTTAATATCTTGTTCCCACTGAAATTTGTATGTGAATCTCGGGTAACTCAATTATGTCTAGAAATGAATTAATGCGACTGCAATGTGTCAAACATTCTTCCTTGAAACAATTGGAAGTACATTTTGATCTTTGTCGAACAATCATGGGTTCTGTTCAACTGGGCGCGAAACACTCTTTTTTTTTTAATAACTGTGGTAAATTTGGGACAAAATCAAAAGTTGGAGGTTTTTTATGAGATAAAAAAAGTTGTGGGTATATTTGGGACAAAAATCAAAGTTTGAGGTTTTTTTTTGGACAAAACTAAAAGTTGAAGGTTTTTTAGGAGACAAAAAAAAGTTATGGATATTTTTGGGACAAACGTCAAAGTTTTAGGTTTTTTTTGGAATTAGGCCTTTTTTTGAAAGTGCAGGAAGTTTTCTAGACGTGCCATTTTGGGCCAAAGTCCAAGTTAGGATATTCATTTTCTAGAACGCGTTTCTAACTGAATTCCCTAAGTCCATGTTCGCTGGCTAATACTTTTAAAATTCTAGCGTGATGCCATTTACGTTTATAATAGAAGCATGCATAGTAGTTACTGGTTTTCGCTTGACAAACACAGGAAAAGTCTCAACTCTTAAATAGTTTGAACTTTGAACCAAGATCTGTCTTTCCCTCCTATTCAGTTTGGTAGAATCAATATTTTAATTTTGTTTTTGTTTTTGTTTTCTCAACTTCCAATGTATATCGATGCAATCTCTAGGGGGCACTTCCCTGTATCGATCCGGTACATTCGGATCGAGTCTTGAAATCATATCGGGTTCAATCAAACTATTTCCGACCTCCACCTTAAACGGTTCGGATTGGGTCCGGTGGCGGGTGGCCAAGCCAACTAATGAATTTCCAAGCTGTGTAGGGTCCCTCAGACTCCAAATTTCTCGACCTTTTTTCCCCCCACCTAAAGCACGGAAGACCGCACCCAAAGGCAGTGGTCTGATTTGCCGACCTGTCGTGTCCTCACGACCAGCTCTCGATCGCCCAAATCTACTTTTGTCGCGTTCCCCATTCTTTTTTTCCTGTCTTTGCGACTCCTTCCACCTGTCCGCGGGAATCATCAAAATCAATAGAGTATTAAGACTAATTCGAGTCGATTAAGGCATATTCCATTCTTGTTTTAATCAGATTGGCTGTTGCGGTTTGACCACGCAGCGCCCTCCCACTAGTCTTCGAACCAAGTAATCGTCGGCCCCCCCAGAAATTTCGGGACCAAATGACTCCTCCACTGGCCCCCACCACTCTTCACTTCCGCCCCTCTTCCGGGCACTGTTCTCTTCCTTCGATGCCCTGCGACACCCACGTCAAAAGAGAAGAGTTATCCCAAATCAATCGACGACACAGAAAATCACTTAAATAGGATTGCATAGAAAAAACAAAAAAACAAACGACTAATCACGCGCATTTAAATGAAGCTAAATGAATTCGCAGTCACGAAATTGATGCAGGGAATAAAGAATGCGTGAACTGCCAAATCAAGTGCGACCAGACCCAAGGATTCACGCATCACGCAATGTTCAAAATAGCTGGACACAGAGAGAATTTGGTCGTGTAACGTCGGATGCGTAGAACTCGTTTTCTTTTCATCCATGTCGCGTGAAAAAATTTGGGGGGAGGGCCGAAAGCGCATGTCCTAAGTCCCTGAGCCAAAACAAAAAAGGAATTCTTTGGGAACGAATACTGTACAGACGCTAATCCAATCACACTTGCCATTCCCGATTTTAAATCTATGTAAATCACTCTATCTTTATCGTCGTCGTCGTTTTTTTTTTTTTTTTGGTGCTCTTGCGCCTTCTCGATTCTTCTCAATTTTTCCCGTTTCCGTTTCAGTGGCAGTACTTGCAGCAGTGACCGCCTGCCCAAACCCTCCTCGGCTCAACGTAGAAGGGGTAGCAACGTAATTTCTCCCCTCTGACCTGGGAATGCACCGGCGGCGACCGGCTCCCGGTACGCCACAGGTCACCGGTCGCGTGCGTCGGGGAATTGCGGACGGAGAGGTCGATGCTGGATGTGGAGGACGCAGCCGGAGACACGACCTTCAGCGATTCCGGCGGAGACAGAACGGCTCTGATCTTCTTGGGAGAAGCCAACGCAAGGGAAGCTCTGTCGTATTCCTCGATTAAGTTGGCCAGGTCCTCGTCAGACTTCACCGAGATCAGCGTCTCCAGGTCGCCATCCGGCAGGACGCACCTCAACGCGACGGAGAACCCGCAGAACTCCATAAGCTTCACCATCAGCTCTGCAACCAAAGGAACGCAAAACGACATGTCAACACCAATCCTCCAGAATTGAAACCGATCGGAGTCTCTGCGCGACAGGACACTTGATCGAATTACCAAACGACGGACGAACCTGCGTAGGATATGGAGCGGTCGACCGAAAGGATCCTGGTGAAGCCGCCGACGTAGCGCAGCTCGCCGTCTGACTTGCGGAGCACGATTTTACCGCCGTAGCTGCAGAGAAACTTCAGAGCGCTCGACATCTTGCTCGAATCTACAGGTTCTCTCACCATCTTGTGTGCTGTTAATGTGAGGAGGAGGACGAGGAAGACGACTCGGACTCGGACTCGGATCGCTGGGGATGGCGAGTCTTGAACTCGGCGTAGGGCTTCAAAACAGAAGGACGAGTCGAGTAGGGTATTTATAGTCCGGGGGTGGGGTTTTGCTTCGGGGGATAGGTTCGGATTCGGGTTCGCTTCCACGCGGGTTCAACCGAAGAAACGGAACGGACTTTCCCTTGTCGTTCACGCCAGGTGGGGCGATATTCGGAGTTTTTGGTCGAATGTTAGGAAAGGAAGGGGCTAGGGGGCGGGCCCCACCTGGACCGACGTGGCCAAGTGGCACAGGACCTCGAAGCCAACGAATTGGTTCGGTGGCGCAATCTGGTGCTGCCGACTCTTCGGCCAAACATATCGTCGCATATTAGAAAAATAAAAAGTTTGCTGACGTGTCTTTTCTTCTCCACAATTTCTTATTACTGCATCAAAACAAAGAGGAGCGCAAAAACTAAAATATAGAAGTTCGCCAAAAATCCCTCTAAACACGTTCTTCGGTAGAGCTCTAATTTGTTGACAATTGTCAAGCAACGGCACGTGAAATTTGACTAATTAGGATAAATATATCATGGACCGGCATATTTGATCGGGGAATTAGCCTGTGCAGCGCCTGACGAACCGAGAACGTCCGGTAGGTTCTCCCTTTTCATAGAATAGTAAGACAAATAGCTTTCACATAGCGGATCTTACCACGCGCAGCTAAGCTCGCTTATTCAGTATGAGTACACTTTAGGCACCACAATTGATTTTGGTCTGCCATGATTTCATTAGGAAAGCGGCATAAGCTCATAAACAGTTTGTACACGGGAGGCCGATCCCGCTTCAAAGCTCCTAATGATATATTCATTCTAACTTGGAACTCCTAATACAAATCACCCTGGCGCCACTCCAACGAACTAGTTACATCTTCCCCTCTGCATCGCTCACTCATCGTTGTTAGATTGACCTGTAAAAGATATTGTAATCGTAGAAGATATGTATGTATTGTAATTAGCTAGATTAGAGAATATATCTTTTAGGATTCTTTCATTTGTTCGTATATATATACCTCTAGGTCATTGTAAAAGATATGAAGAAGATATACAAAAAATAGAGGATTACGTTTTCTTCCTCGAAATCTCTCCGTTAACAATCGTGATGGCACCATCAAATTTCAATCGAACGTGAGCAAGGGCGGATCCCATCCGTTGGGTCATAGAACTTTTGGTCCGTGACAGGCGCAAGATAATACTGGTTCTGTTATCATATCGAAAAAAATCTAGCCTAAAAGCTTAAGCAATCAGATAGAGAGAGACTGCTAAATGTGAAGAGTACCTAAGAAACGTTGCCGACCATGTTGGACGATAATCTAACATGTGTCTCGGAAAAGATTCGCCGACAATAGAATAGAAGCATATTCTAAACCGGAAAAGAACCGTTACCTAGGACGCAGTTGCGTCGCGGGATAAGGTGCCCGTAATTGGTGGAAGGTAAAACAGGAGGTGTGTGGCATATTCTAATTCTCAAAGTTCAGTCCACAACTCCCGAAGACGAGGTAAGGAAAGGGGAACAAACGAGTGAGAATGGGGTTTCCTGGAAAAGCAATCGCGTGGGATATTTTTTGAATTTTCCTGTTGGAAATTAACACGTTACGAACACGTTATAGCGAGAGTATCTGATTTTCAATATGTCCTTTATATACATATCATGACAAGTGATTGTGCTTCCTAAAATTGCTGGAATCGCCTAATTTGAGAGAAAAGTTCTTAAAAAAATATATATTTAATCAATATTGTTACCAATTCAATCCTAAACTTTTAATGGATCAATTTAGTTATAAACTTTTTGCATTTGAATGCCTAATTCGGCTATTTTTGGTAGGAAATCGCTAAAACGGATGCTGACCATCTTACGTGGACCTATTGGCGACCCTCGGCCAAGTCATCACCCACTGCAGGCGAGGTCTCGCGGGATATTTTTGTTCACATGGCGCAAAGCATGCCACGTAGAAGACGACCGACATGCTAGCTATTTCTCGTCAAAATTAGCCGGATGAACTAAATTAGTACGCATACAAAATGTTTTAAAACTAAATTTGTTCAATTGAAAAATTTATGATTGAATACTTTTATGATACTTTCTTTCCTAATTTGATGGTATATATATATAGTAATAGAGAAAATTAGCATAAAAGTCCTAAACCTATTGTAATTGCGCCAATTCAGTCCATTCGGCGAATTTTGGCTGGCCGACGTTGACATGAACGCCAACGACTAGTGATTGAATATTTTAATATTTTTTTTTTCATAATTGTTCATAATTTTATGTTTTTTTCTTTTTTCTATTTCCTTTTTTTTCTTCCCCTCCCCTCCCCTCCCCACGTCCAGCTGTTGCCCCCATTCCAGCGACCGGCTAAAGCACAGCCATGGCGGGGGGCGACCTCACTGTCGCCGGACGAGGTTGCAACGACGAGGTCGGGCCCTACCATGGCCGGGCGAGGCTCGACCTTGCAAGCCCAGATCTGGGCCGACAAGGTCGAGCCTCGCGCGGCCATGGCTAGGTGTGACCTCGCCCAGCCAGGGCGAGGCGCCGACGGCGAGGTCGAGCCCCGCCACGACCGGGCGAGACTCGATCTCGCAACCCAGATTTGGGCGCACGGCACCCTGCAATTGTTGAGAGAGTGAAAGAGAGAGAAGCAGCAGAAGAAGAAGATGGAGATGGTCCACAGTCCTTTGCCTGCTCCGTTAAACGCTGGCTCGAGCTCTAACGCGAGAAGTCTCTGCCCTTCTAGGTTGCGAGGTCGCGGCCAGCCATGGATGCCCCAGGCTCGACCTCCCCGTCACAGCCTCTCCTGGCGACAGCGAGGCCGCGAGGCTCGGCCTCTCCGGCCGCGCTTTGGCCGGTCCCCGAAATGGGGCAACGGATGGATGTGGCGTGGGGTGGCGTGGGGTGGGAGAACAAAGAAAAAAAGAAAAAAGAAAAAAGTTATAAAAAATATTAAAATATTAGATCTTAGGCCGGCCGGCGTCCACATCAGCGTCTGCCGGCCAAAATTTGCAAGATGGATTGAAATGACACAATTGCAAAAGGGTTAGGACTGAATCGGCAAGAAAAAAAAAGTTTAAGATTGAATTGGCACCGTTACAATAGGTTTATGATTTTTTTTGGTAATTTTTCCCATAGTAATGTTCAGTCGGTTTCAGCGACTTGGTCAATAATTCCAACTTCATACGGAGCTGTGAAAGCTCTTCGTTGCGTGAGTTGCCATAGGAGGCTAGGAGCAAGGCATTTGCAAAGACTGTTTACTTCTTGGTTTGACTTGGAGGTCATTCCAAGTCTCCAAGGCACATGCTTCGCCGAAACGTTCGACCTCAGCTGACCGGCTTCATGTTCGTCGAGCCGATACAATGGACCAGTCCGGGGCGACATGCGGCGCGCGGATCCGGGTTTCGGTTCGATCACGGGGATGCGCCATGCCTGCCCGGTGTTTTCGGGGCGCGTATGTGGAAGGATGAGGGGGGGTATGGGGGACACGTGGAGGCCTGTCCGAGCATCAGTTGGACCGTAGCCGAGAATTCTATTTCTTGGTTCAGTGCACATCGAGCCTAGAGCTAATACATATAATATATAGGATCAATGAGCGTCATCCTGTGCACTGGCTTGTTCAGAATCCAAATCTGCTTGTCTCTTTCTTTACCGAGAAACAGTCGATAACGGGGCAGATTCCTCCCCGTATGGCCCAGGCTGACGACGATGAAGATGACGGGACTGGCGCTGTCGTCCATTGGAACAACATGGACAGGAATTCCTCGATATTCCGATTCGATGTAGTGGATTCAAATGGAATGGAAACGGGTGGTCCCCGTTCGCTCGCGACGAATTTCTGGTCCCGGTTGATCCTCCCTTGGCTCCCCCAGGGTGATCAGATGATTCTAATGATTAACGCTTAGTCCAATCCGTCAGCCAACCATACGAGATCTGATCCCGATCGGAGGCTTCCTAATGAGGCCGCGTCGCACAGAAAGAGCCGGAGTCGATCGGTTCTTGATTAGTATACCGGGGTGCAAATAAGACTCGAGAGGCCGATAGATGGAGATCAACATGAGAAGTTGGCTCTTCTCTTATGCACTCGTACAAGTTAAAGATGATATCAACACATTTGTACAAGCTGGAACACTAAGCTAGTAAGCTGGATCCCTACACTTGCATTACACTTCTCTTATGAGCTGAAAATATCACAATTTGTTCGAACTCCTGATTAGAGTGTGAAGTTGAGGGAATGGAAAGTGAATTTGGATCTCCTCTTAGCGCCGCCACCTTGACCCATTCGCTGCAACGATTTGGCTACAGACTCTTTCATGGATTCGGGACCACACACCAGGACTCCGATATCAGATCCTCCGGTTTCGTCTCGAAACTTGGTGAAGATATCTGTTGAAGTTAATGATGTCCAAGGTTATGGCACGTAGTCTTTTTTGTGAGTTTTAAGGTCCTTATTCAAATGGGGAAATAGGTCCATTATCAAACTGAAAAATTACCTTGGAAATTAGGCCGGCCTCCATAATGAACTTCATGCTCCTGAAGAGGGTCATGTGGCTCCGACGAACTTGGCTCTGCGAAACCGCTTGCTTTGTTAGGAGACGTCGGAGGAACTGCTTTTTTAATTCGTTTCCGTCTCAGCATAAGCGCCACGGTCATGCTGACCATAACGGATATGACGAAACAAGAAACGAGAATAAGATCAACCACCCAGGATGGGACTTTTGTTTTGCTGTCTGCACCCTTAGGCTTGAGGGCGCCGGCTTTCTTTTCCGACGGTACAAAAATGTGGTTGAAACATATGAGAAGAACAAAGAACAGAATCGATGCAATCCCAAGTATTGCAGCTGTTACAGTTGGCTTATCGAACCCGTGGATTGCATAACTTGTAGCTTCTGCATCGAAATGTACAATTTGCCCTTGAGATAGCGCATCTTGGAGGACTCTTGCGGCTGCATCGGACTGCTCCTCCCGGGTCACGTAAACCTTCAGCTTCAGATGCACTTTCCCCAAGGACTTACCGCAAAGTATATGCGAAATCGAGCTCAACAGGGACATGTCCTGGGATGTCTTTACGGCGTGAATGAGATGAATCTTTCCAGGGAATTTGTATCGACTGCTTCCTTCGGCCGACACAATCTCCTGCAAAATGCTCAGGAACGGTGTTATCCCGATTCCCCCGGCTATCAGGAGCATACTGTCATATCTGCAGAAAGTATGTTTCGCTTTGAGTACTCTGGGAAACTCGCTATCATGTAGTTAGCAGTTAGCATATAAGAGAGATCCCTGTCAAGGCTTTTTAGCCAACCTGAGGAAATCAACCGTGGAAGGCCCGTATGGACCTTCAATTGCCACCCGTATACACTTCGTCCGATGAGTATCTGAATTTAGCTCCTCGGTTATCATACGACAGATGGTATTTGTCCACCATCCTTCGCATTTGATCATCAACGACATCGTGTCCTCCTGAACATTGGAGCTGGAAGTTATGCTGAAGGCATGCCACTGAAGTTCAGAAATTCTCGGGACTTTCATAAAAACCACACTCGTCGGAGAGTATTTCAGTTCTGCAAGTAATAGTAAGTTAATAACCTGCTTTGAAGAAACTTAAACTGTGTTAATGTGCAAATATTCGGAGAGCTAGACAGGAGCAAAGTCGGATTTACTCGGGTCTTTTGGCAGGGTAAGCTCAATAGCTTCACAAGGAAAGACTTTTGCCGAAAGAAGGTTCGTGTACGGCCTTGATTGTATGATCCTGAGCAGCTTGTCCAGGCCAAACAAAAAGATTCCAGGAAATACCATGTAGAAATGTCTATCTCCAGCATGAAACAGGTAAAACAATATGAACACGATGTACAAATGGTGGGTGCAATAGAAGATTTCAAATTGTTTTCTCCTGATAAAAGGAAGAGACGTGATCCCAATAACGAGCCCCAACACAAGAGCGATCTCTCCGGCGAGGTATATGCGGCCCGTCTTTTGCCATTTCCATACCTGCTTGTTAGAAAAGAGTGAGTGCTGTTGAATTCCAATTGTTTTTGTCCGGCAAAGTGCGGTCACTTCAACTGAGTCGAAAGAAAAATTAGAGATCACCTCATCCTGGATTGCATGGCTGACCCCCCAGATGAACAAGGTGCTTGCACCGTGAAAAGTAGCGAAGAGTATCATCGCGGTGCCGAGCCACGTATGGTATCTCACGGAAGCTTCGAACTGGATGCCTAACAAGCGAAGCACGGGCATGACCCGCAAAATAGGCAAGAGAAGAAGAGCCAAGCAGGCTTCTGCTAGTAGCCCAAACCGAGTTGCTACTTTCATGTACTTCAGTTGCCATCTGCAATAAAGGTGTTACCAGTTAGCGCATATTTAAGCTTGTAACTACTTTGTTTAAGACGCGATCGCTTGCACTCACATGCTCAGTTTCAGTGATTTTATTGGCATCAGCTTCTCGAAGTCATTAGAGATGCGGCAGTAGAAAGTCCATGCCAGGAAGATAACGAACGCGAGAATGCCCAGGATCTCTATTACCGATAGGGTTCCCACAAGGCTGTTCACAATGATTGGATAGGAGAGAGCCGATACCGAGGACTTCCTATGCCTACTGCCAATATTAGCACGAAAAGAGAAAGGTTTGACACTCCATACGGTGAAAAGATGTTAATTAACCATCCAACTTAAGCTTTTCACCACCTTCTTATCGCGCTGCTCGCTGTATCATTCAGGTACAGGGATCCAATAATGGCAAGAGCAATGATAGGAAAGGTGTAGACAGCAAAAGTGAGACCTGAAAATGCAGGCAACACAAAGTCACTCTTCCTACAATAATTCGTGTGCGTCGATCTTTGTTTTTTGTTTCTGCTGATAGGAAATGATAGATGCAGCTTCAATTTTCAAACCAAGTACCATTAATCGAACCCTATGAAATATGGTGTTAAAGTGGAAGAGGCTGCTTTCAGCCATGACTCTAGCCTCTAGGTTAGATTTAAAAGCCAATAGGGCAATACCATAATAGCCAAAAACCGTGCCGCGAGCACTATCCTCAGCTCCCTTCCATTTCCTCGTCCACATTTCCGTGGGCTTGAGGATCCAGAGCGCGACCCAACCGGCGAACACCGAGATCATCAGCATCTTTAGGAGAGCGAGAACCTTTGCTCTTGCCATCATTCCCATCTTCCGAGTGGCTTACTCTGTTTGCTCGAGGCACGGTGCGGTAGCTGTCTCTTTATAGCGAAAATCTAACAGAGACGTCCTTCGCGGGATGGCACAGATATAAGGATTTGTGGCTGAGCCCCACCACAACTCAAGAGTGGCCTATCACTTCCAGAGCCACTTCCACATAGTAGGAGAAATGAACCATGAACGACAATACTTAAGTGCTGAGATATGTAGTATACACTAACGCCTCCATCATAGTAGAATATCGATCCAATACGGAGAAAAAGCAGGCGGGCCAGTTGTCTCGTTGAGGATGATGATTGAGAAAGTTTTCCTGCTTTCCTTGATACGAAGGTCGGATTTGCGTCAATTCCTGTCTATTGAGAGTTCAGTTAAGTGACATTGTACATGCCTTCTGCTTTCTGTCTTAACATGGTCCAATGCTTATTTAGTGGACTAAATGGTCCACCACCCACTACTCCTTCCCATATCTTTCTCATTTCTCCTCGTGATTTAACTCTTCTCTTTGGGTTGGAACTAAAGTGGGAACCCAAGAATTTAGGTACAACTTGTACACAGATTTGAAATGAACAGATGATTGGATTGAAAGTTATTTGCCTTTGCTGTTGATATCAAGTTGGCTAACTAGACACCTGTTATTTCCTAAGTTCGTGTAAACAGTATTGTAAGATAAAGACTAACCTGTAGCCAACGCAAACGAGTAGCAGAATGTTGATCCGAGCCCAACGAAAAATCGCTGTGTCCTTAAGACAAATTTTGCCCCCTCAATCAGTACCCGAGGACAATTGTCTCCCAGGATAGAACGGATCGCGTTCCTCTGAAGCGGTACTTTTTCAAAGGACACCGGCAAACGTAACTTCGTAGAACAATCGCACAAACAATGAAATGAATAATGAATGGTTGTCGAAAATTTCAGTAGTCGAAAAATGACGGCCGGAGTTTGTATTTATAGACAATGAAGTGAAGAGTCGCGAAGCCGAACAATTCTATTGACGAAGGAATGCGAACCAAAGGAATTCTGTTCGAACAAACATGTTTGTTTGCTTTATTCCGAACGGATATGTATGTTCGAACTTGTTCGAACAATCATGTTCGTTCGATTTAATCTGAACCGGTTGGACTTTTATGTTCGTTCAACGTCGAGCAAACACATCTGTTCGGACGAAAAAGAATGTTCGGAAATTTCTGGACATGTCTATTCAGATTGTGTCCCTTCAATTTAAAAAGAGTAATAATAAAAAAATGGTGTAAAAAATAATTAAACGCGCGGACCCGGGTCTGGCCCGGCCAGAACCGAACCGAGCCGGCCGGCAGGCGGCGGCGCGCGCATGTGTGGGCCGACCTAGCTTTGCGTTGGTCCTCCCCCGTCCACAAAAGTGCAGTGCCCCTTGGGGCCCAAACCCATTTGTGAGGTTCCAATATTTAAACCCATTCACCATCTACTCTTTATCCTATATAGGACTCTCCATCCTTCTTTGCTCATTCACTTCTTAAGGGATTTCACAACAAAATCCCAACAATCCCCCACATGAATGAGACGTTCAGATATCGCAACTCTTCGTGTATGCATATGATGCAATGTGCGATTATACCTTGAGAGAATGTTGCATCAGGATAAGTGGTCTGAGACTTTGAACTTTCCCTAGTGAGACCTATCGGACTTACTCGGTCAATCAGTAGACTTGATGTCTTTGAACTGTCAACCTTTGGTGTAAGCCTAGTCAATAGAAATCACACAACTATCTCTCGAATAAAGTTAGTTCTCACTGTTGTGTTCGTTTTGGCCTTGAACATCGCCTGGACTCATGAGTGTTTTAGAGAATTCGGCCTTTTCAATTCTCACAGAAGCGGCTCTCACTTCACACTCACATAGGTGATTTCTGAATTACATACTTTATTCAGAATCATTAAAAGCTTTGCTTAACCTTCACATATCAGTACTGTTTTCATCTGGGAATGAGTAAGAAATTTACAGTACTCTACACTGTCTTCATAACTTAGTAGTCCATTTGAACCTAGATCTTGGGATCTCCAGTCAACTAGGTAGGGTTTCCGCTATGACGACTTATTTATAGGCCTTTAAACCCATTCCCCTTGATGTTTTCACAACCAACTCTCTAGTTAGGCCTTTTGTTAGTGGATCCGCAACATTATCTTTTGACTTTACATAGTCAATTGTGATAATTCCACTAGAAAGAAGTTGTCTTACAGTATCGTGTTTTCGACGTATATGTCGAGACTTACCGTTATACATGATATTCCTTGCCCTTCCTATTGCCGCTTGACTATCACAATGAATACATACAGCTGGCACTGGTTTAGGCCAATTAGGAATATCTTCCAAGAAATTTCGAAGCCATTCTGCTTCTTCACCGGCCTTATCCAAAGCAATAAATTCTGATTCCATAATAGATCTCGCGATACAAGTTTGTTTGGATGATTTCCAAGACACTGCTCCCCCACCAAGTGTAAACACATATCCACTTGTTGATTTTGTGTCTTTTGTGCCGGTTATCCAATTTGCATCACAATATCCTTCAAGTACCGCTGGATATTCTGTAATACAAAGCATAGTCTTGAGTATGCTTCAAGTAGCCCAATACACGTTTCATAGCTTTCCAATGATTTTCATTTGGACTAATTGTAAAACGACTTAACTTGCTTACCGCACAAGCTATGTCTGGCCTAGTACAGTTCATGACATACATTAAACTGCCTAGTATACTAGCATACTTATTTTGAGCCTTGCTTTCACCAGTATTCTTTGAGAGATGTAAATTAACATCTATCGGGGTATTTACTGGTGCGATGCCTAGATTCTTATTTTTTTCAAGAATCTTCTCAATATAATGGGATTGAGATAGAGACAATCCTTCAGATGTTTTACGGATTTTAATTCCTAAGATAACATATGCAACTCCCATGTCTTTCATATCAAATTTGCTTGTGAGCATGCGTTTGGTTGCTTTGACAACCTCACTATTGCTGCCCAATATAAGCATATCATCTACATACAAGCATAAAATGGCAAAGCTATTATGAGAGTTCTTAACATATACACATTTGTCGCACTCATTAATCTTGAAACCATTCGACAACATGACTTGATCGAATTTAGCATGCCATTGTTTTTGTGCTTGTTTCAAGCCGTAGAGTCACTTGATAAGTCGACATACTTTTTTCTCTTGTCCTGGAACAATGAATCCTTCAGGTTGCTCCAAATATATTTCTTCTTCCAAATCCCCATTTAGGAATGCTGTTTTGACATCCATTTGATGGATTTCAAGTCCATACAATGCTGCTATAGCAATTAACATCCGTATAGATGTAATTCTTGTGACAGGTGAATAAGTGTTAAAATAATCAAGACCTTCTCGTTGCCTGTAGCCTTTTACTATAAGCCAAGCCTTATACTTATTAATAGTATCATCTGCTTTCATTTTCCTCTTAAATATCCACTTACATTGTAGTGGCTTATTACCAGGAGGAAGATCAACCAATTTCCAAGTATGGTTAGACAAGATGGATTCAACTTCACTATTGATAGCTTCTTTCCAGAGCGGGGCTTCTGGAGATGTCACAGCTTCCTTAAATGTCCGAGGCTCATTTTCTAGCAAATATGTTAGAAAATCAGGTCCAAAAGATGTAGAAGTCTTTTGTCTTTTACTACGTCTAGGTTTATTCTCCATTGGATCACTTCTAGATGTAGTATCTCGAGGCCTCTTATCGTTATCAATTAGATATATACTATGTTACACGGAAATATATTTTCAAAGAACGAAGCGTCCCTTGATTCAATAATCGTATTAACGTGTATATCTGGGATCTCAGACTTGTGAACAAGAAATCGATATGAATTGCTATTCAGAGCATATCCAATAAAAACACAATCAACGGTTTTTGGTCCTATCTTAACCTTCTTAGGTTTAGGAACAGCAACCTTTGCTAAACACCCCCACACTTTGAGATATTTCAAATTAGGCATTCTGCCTTTTCACTTCTCATAGGGAGTTTGTTGTGTCTTTTTGTGGGGTACTCTATTTAAAATAAAGTTTGCCGTCAAGACAGCTTCTCCCCACAAATTTTGTGGTAAACCAGAACTATTCAACAATGCATTCATTGTTTCTTTTAGAGAACGATTTTTCCTTTCCGCCACACCATTCGATTGTGGTGTGTAGGGAGCGGTGATTTGGTGAATAATTCCAAACTCAGAACAAATTTCCTCAAAAGGAAATTCATATTCACCTCCTCTTTCACTTCTTATTATTTTTATTTTCTTATTTAACTGATTTTCAACTTCAGATTTATAGGTTCTAAAAGCATTGACAGCCTCATCTTTGCTACTAAGCAAATAAATATAACAATACCTCGAAGAGTCGTCTATAAACGTAATGAAATACTTTTTACCACCCCTTGACGATATTGTTTTCAAATCACATATGTCTGTGTGTATTAAATCTAAAGGTTCTGTGTTTCTTTTATCTACAGAATGAAATGAATGCTTAGAAAATTTAGATTCAACACACACTTGGCATTTTTCACTTGGACAGTCAAATTTTGGCAATAATCCAATGCTCATCAATTTCTTTATTGACTTATAATTGACATGTCATAGTCTAGCATGCAAAATATCAGGAGACTCAAGCACATAGGTAGAAGCAATTTTATTCATATCATCCTTGGATACAACAGTCATTACATTCATTTTGAACAAACCATCACTCAGATAACCTTTTCCTACATACATCTCATTTTTGGAGAGTACAAATTTGTCAGATACAAAAACCAACTTGAAGCTATTCTTGCTCAGGAGAGATCCGGACACTAGATTCTTGCGAACATCTGGTACATGCAGAATATTA
This sequence comes from Rhodomyrtus psidioides, assembly GCA_021437785.1. Lineage (NCBI taxonomy): Eukaryota > Viridiplantae > Streptophyta > Magnoliopsida > Myrtales > Myrtaceae > Rhodomyrtus > Rhodomyrtus psidioides. The sequence continues at coordinate 1,830,434 of JAILYB010000059.1, read as the reverse complement.
TTTAGTGTCACGATTTTGCCAGATGTCATCTTCAGAGCAATCTTTCCAACACCTTCAACCTTAGAGGTTGATGAATTACCCATATAGAGTTTTTCATCACCCCCCACAGTAGTGTAGGACGAGAACATCGATCTGTTTGCACAAATATGACGAGTTGCTCCAGTATCAATCCACCACTCCTTGGGGTTTCCCACCATGTTGCACTCAGATATTATGGCAGTAAGATTGATATCCTCAACACCATTGGAAATTCGTTCCACCATGTTGGCCTGAGTTTTCTGTCTTTTCTTGGCTCTGCAATCTTTGGCTCGATATCCAGACTTTCCACAGTTGAAGCACTTGCCAACGAACTTCTTCTGGCCTTGGGTGAATCTCTCTCCAGACTTGCTAGGCATTTTCCTCTTCTTGTTGGGTTTCGTCCCTTCTTCAACAACATTTGCCTTTGAGACTTTCAGATTCTTGGCAACTTTCTTCTCAGAAAGCCTATTATCTTCCTCAATCCTCAATCGAACAATCAAGTCTTCAAGTGACAACTCCTTTCTCTTGTGTTTGAGATAATTTTTGAAATCTCTCCAAGATGGCGGCAGTTTTTCAATGAATGCAGCCACTTGAAATGACTCACTCAGTGTCATTCCTTCAGCATGAATATCATGCAGGATCACTTGAAGCTCTTGAATTTGACTTAAGACAGTTTTAGAATCGACCATCTTAAAATCCAGAAATTTGCCGGCATTGAATTTCTTCAATCCAGCATCTTCTGTTTTGTACTTCTTGTCTAGACTATCCCATAATTCTTTAGCCGTTTTCAGCGGACTATAGACGTTATAAAGGGTATTGTCCAGACCGTTGATGACATAGTTGCGACACAGGAAGTCAGAATGCTTCCATGCATCCACAGCAGCAACTTTTTCTTTGTTTATCTCTCCAACGTCCAACTTAGGACCATCCTCATTGAGGAATCTTGCCAAGTTCAAGGTCGTGAGATAGAACAACATCTTCTGTTGCCATCTCTTGAAATCAGAGCCATTGAACTTTTCTGGCTTTTCTCCATGATTCGGAATAGGATTAATCGGAGTAATCGGAGTTGAAGTTGAAGCCATTTCTATTGCAAAATCAGAATTTTAACAATTAACAAGACTATAAACGGAATACTAGTAACAACGTACAAGTAAAACCAAATATTTGTAATGACGCACAATCAACTATACGTGGTGCAGTAATATATATTTTATAGAAATAAATTGCCACACAAAAATTATCAGAGTAGGCAAGACGTGATATGCGAAATAGAATATTGTGAATTTCAAATGACTGCGTCAATTCTGTTTCAATGCTACAGAATACTTACTACGATAAAACCACACGAACTAAGTACGAGGATCGTCAAACGATCAAAAAGAAGAAAATTTGTCTTAAGATTGTTATTTCCTAAGTTCGTGTAAACAGTGTTGTAAGATAAAGACTAACCTGTAGCCAACGCAAACGAGTAGCAGAATGTTGATCCGAGTCCAACGAAAAATCGCTGTGTCCTTAAGACAAATTTGCCCCCTCAATCAGTACCCGAGGACCTTGGACAATTGTCTCCCAGGATAGAGCGGATCGCGTTCCTTTGAAGCGGTACTTCTTCAAAGGACACCGACGAACGTAACTTCGTAGAACAATCGCACAAACAATGAAATGAATAATGAATGGTTGTCGAAAATTTCAATAGTCGAAAAATGACGGCCGGAGTTTGTATTTATAGACAATGAAGTGAAGAGTCACGAAGCCGAACAATTCTATTGACGAAGGAATGCCAACCAAAGGAGTTCTGTTCGAACAAACATGTTTGTTCGCTTTATTCCGAGCGGATATGTATGTTCGAACTTGTTCGAACAATCATGTTCGTTCGATTTAATCTGAACCGGTTGAACTTTCATGTTCGTTCAACGTCGAGCAAACACATCTGTTCGGACGAAAAAGAATGTTCGGAAATTTCCGGACATGTCTATTCCACAAAAGTGCGGTGCCCCTTGGGGCCCAAACCCATTTGTGAGGTTCCAATATTTAAACCCATCCACCATCTACTCTTTATCCTATGTGGGACTCTCCATCCTTCTTTGCTCATTCACTTCTTAAGGGATTTCACAACAAAATCCCAATAATACCCACTAGGGGTGATCGGTTCACAGGATGGGTGGTTTTACCCCTGAGCTGAGAACCATATGCTAGGAATCGGTTCTGCAAAATACGAACCGTGAACCAACCGCTTCTTCTATGAACCGTGAACCGACCGAACCATCGGTCCGGTCCGATTTTTGGTTGGTTTTCGGTTACGTTTCTACCAAGCAAAAAATGAAAAAAAGAAAATAGGCGAGGAAACAAATTCGCCTTGTTCCATCGCAAATAGCCATAGGATTATGCTCCAAGGAAGCATAAGGACAAAATAAAAAAAAAACAAAATAAAGGAACTCAGTAAAACATGGTACATACCACCTGCAGAATAATGAGAATCGAACTGATAAAATAATATACATTCAGATTATATAAAAGGGCCGGTTCATGGGCTGGTTGGATGGCTCGCATTCAAATCCGTAAACCGAACCGATAAAACTGGTTCTGAAAAATTGAAACCGAGAACCAAACCGTACCCGCCAAAAATCATCCAAAATCAACCGGTTGGGTACGGTACGGTCCGGTTTGGTTGGGTCGTGGTTTTTCTGCTCACCCCTGATACCAACATCACATTTTTTTCATTTTCTCGAAATACAAATATTTGACAATGGAAATTGTTTGGCCACAGCAGAAGAAAGGGGCTTCGGTTCATTTATCAGAAGGCAAGAACTGATACCTAAGAGAGAGAGAGAGAGAGAGAGAGAGAGAGAGAGAGAATAGGACAAATAGATTGCTGTGCTGTGAACCATTCTCATTCTCTGAAAGTGTGATAATGGCACTGGATCAAGTTGCATCCTTTTACTTTGGAGTGTGCTCTCTGCTCTCCCATCAGAGGAAAACTCACTTTTTTTTTCTGGGCGCAAAACTGAATTCCCAAGTGTGGTGTGGGGGCAAGAACAGGAATGGAACCATGTGGATTCTTGGGAGTTAGCACTTCGTGAGACAAAACTGGGTGAGTGACCATGTCCTCAAGATGCAACCAGTTGGTTCCAAGAACCAAAATCTTCGAGGTTAAGCTTTGACCAGATAGCAGAAAGGAGAGAATTTATTTATCTATCTATTTTGGAGAGAAAGAAATTTAGTTCGAGTGCAGTCCTGCTGGAGAAGCACTCAGAATCAGCTGAGAGGCTGATGAAAATTGGAATCCACGAACAGGGAAGTTGAAGCAACCTGAATCCATCAAACGGATTCGATACTAATTATACTATATCCTTGAAATATACCTCAGATTGCAGAATACTAGCTTTCGGAATTGCAATCTCCATAGCTTTGCTACTAATAACGGGGTGATCGAGACTCTTTGAACACTCAACTAATCTTTATCGAAGGTCTATGCTCCTCAGGCGGCGCCAAGTCATGACGGCAACCCCAAAAGTTGTAGCCTAAGAAGAAGTCCATACCAATGATCGTTTGTGCGTTTCTCCTACCAGTTTCATCCTACTGCAATTAGAACCAAGTGCCAAAACGGACGATGCAAAACTTAAGGCCCGAACCAAATTGGGCGACGACGCCAGTTACTTCGGACGAAGAACGTAGGCCCATCATATGACCCGATTCTCAATTGGTCCAGCCACGCACTCGAGCCTCTACGCACAATGGCCCACAAAAGAGAATGCGGACTTTTAATTCTTGACTCTGTGTTCCTTTTCATTAAGTTGCAACCGAGTAATTAGGGCAAATTGCATACCGCCCCCAAGTTTTCAGGGTTGTTGCAAATTTCCTCCTGAAATTCCAATTTTCGCAATTTAACCCTAATTCCGGAAGTGGGTTGCAATGTGTCTCTTGGCAGTGACTCCCGAGTAAATTTTGCTTGGAGATCCAACCATATGACCAGGGGGGGATCAGTTTTAAGACAGGTCGATTCCCACCCTAGAACTAAGATTCGGACCGGCCAAGATCGATTCCCAGGTTGGACCGGGACCGATTTTTTTTTTCTTTATTTTTGCTTTTATGTAGTGGGTCGCAGCAATAGGCAAACTCACAAATTAGACGAACATGAATTCTCCACCATCATAATATTGGTAGACTCAACCAAAAGCAAACCAAAAATCAACAATTACGGAGGAGGTGAAACGATCGTTCGAAAATTTGATACTCAAGTAGAGATTGAACCACAGTAAAATTTAAAGTAGAGTAACTCTATTATACAGACACATTTTGATTTTAACAAAATTGAACCGAAGCTGCCTTTTTGACTTGGGAGTGCCTTGCATAAGAAATCTCTTTGATGAGGTTGGGAAAACATAGTAGTCAAAGCAGCTCAACATCGTCAACTGAGGTAGAGTGGAACATGAGGTGCTACCTTTATTATCCCCCCCATCAGAAAGAAAGTACATGTGCATGTGCCTAACTATAGGGCCATTCAATACCATACCCCTTTTTTTTTTCTTTTTTTTTTTGGGTACTTTTTCTAAAAGCACGCTAATGATCGATAGACATCCGACTTTTCTTGATCGATGGCTCGAGATCCGACAGATGTAAGATTAGGCTTCGCATGTTCTCGCAACTTGTGTATTTCGAGTGATCGGGTGCAACATATTTGACTTTTTCTTCCCCCCAATAGTCTGAATTCTCTATTGTCTTATTTGATTTCTGAACTTTTCAAATGGTGAAAAAATATTGAAGAAGAACTTATTAGCCAAATTAATGAGGTGAGGATTTTGGCGGGGGCAGAAAAAAGAATAAATCAAAGAAGCTCATAAAAAAAAAAAGGAAAGGGAAAAAGAAGAAGTCAAGCTTCTAAGGGGAAAATATTAAACCGGTTCTCAGCCTGAAGAAACAAAGAAATAAGACCCAAACTATAGTTAGTAGAGAAGGCTTCGGACAAAGAAAAAAACTTTTAAGGGAAAATTTCAAATACAGACCTAAAGTGCCCTCATTTTCTCAAATAAATGACATGAAATGGTCATGGCTGTTTGAAATAAGGGCTTCACCTCACTGGCTGGCCGGTCGGCTAAATATCCCGGTAGGTTAAGGACATCTTCTTCAAAATATGATTTTAATTATTTTTTAGTTAAATTAAATTATAAATTAGAAAAGTTCAAAGTTAAAAAAAGAAAAAGAAAAACAGGCGAGAGAGTTGCCCCTTGCCTATGGCCACTGTCCCACTGTCGGTGGAGCTTTGACAATGGCCGCGGGATCGGCGAGGCACCGATGAATGCTTGTTGGCCCTCACAACTTGCTTGTTTTTATTTTCTATTTTTTTTTGAACTTTGAGCTTTTATTATTTTTGAAAAAAATAGAAAAAGGAAAAAAAAAAGAGAAAAATAAAAAAAGGGTACATGATGAAAATGTATTGATCAATTGGTGAGGTCAGGTCTCTTTTTTGACACTGATATGGTCACTTAAGACCTTTATTTAAAATAATATTTAAAATAATATTCATTTTAGGTTTTCATATGAGAAAATGAGGATTTTTGATGTCTTTATTTGATTTTTTTTTTTAAAAAAGACAAACAAAACATAAAATATTTCGACTTGCTGCCGGGTCTATTCTCTTCTAGAGGTCTATGCACTTTCGTTTTTATCATTTAGCATGAACCCAAAGCCTTTAATTTAAAAAGAAAAAAGAAAAAAAAAAGGGACAAAAGAGAATCTGACCATCTCTCTCTCCCCCACCTTTTGTGCGCATTGAGAGCAACGACTCTCTCACCTTGGATGACAACGATCCGCCAAAGTCCACTCTCTTTAATTGTTATCCACGCCCTCCCGTTTCATTACCTCGACCCCTTCTTCTTCTTTACCCTTTTCTCTAGCGTCCCTTCCTCCGCTCTTGGAGAGAGAGAGAGAGAGAGAGAATGGAGGTAGAAGATGATCGCTTGCAGGGTGAGACGGTGCAATATTGCAACGCAACAACAATGGCGTCCCCAGAAATAGTGGAGATTGGTGAGGAGAGCAGAAGCGTGGACGTGGTCAGCAACGATGTGTATGTGGCTGTTGGGAAAGACGACATGGATGTTGTCAAATGGGCTCTTGATCACCACGTTGTCTCCTCCGCCCCTCATCGTGCTCGTGTCTTTCTTGTTCATATCTTCCCTCCCATCACTTACATTCCCACACCAGGTAACATCTGATTCCCATTACACTGATTCTGGGATTTTCAGTCTTTCCCCCGATGTGTTTTGTTCTACGCATTGATGGGTCGTCATTTTTCTTTCTTAAAGTTGAATCTTTTTTTCTTGGTACCACCCAGAAAAGTTGAATCTTTTCATCGAGGGCATCCTTCGAAGCAGATGAAAATTGCTCAAAGTTCCGAGGTCTTGATGACCTTTTTCCCTGTCCTTTGTCTCCAGAAAATTTAGGCACTTGAAGAAATGATACAGCAGTGATGCTTCTAGTTGCTTCTCTACAAAAAAGTTCGTTTGATTTCCTCGTTTATGTGTCGTTTAGGTGAAATAATCGTTTTCAAAGAAGGGGAAGTTCTTAAAAAGAAAATAAGTTGCTTCTCTTAGTCCTTTTCAAGTTCATGACATAGGTTACACCATGTGCTTATTGGTTAGTCCGGAAACAATTTTGTCTATTCCAAGTCATTCTGATTTAAGGGCAATCAAGATCGGCATTGTGGAATTTGTGCCATCAGGTGAAACAAAAGCATATTCCAATTCGACCAACAAACAGTTGGATTGACACTTGGAATTGTTTCTGTACTTTTTCTCAGCTCATTAAAGGGTTGATGCGAAACAACTTCTGTCCATCCATTTTAAACGCTTGCTGTTTGTGGATATACGGTTCAATTCAATGTTAGGCAGCAATTTTTCTTCTCGAGTTCACATTAATTTGCTTCCCCCGCTCAAGTTCTTTCCTTTGATTTGTCTAAACTCAACTTCAGTTGGAAGATTATCAAGGAGCCAACTGAGCCAAGACCAGGTGAGAGTTTATATCAATGAAGAGAGTAACAGGAGAAGGAACCTTCTGCAGAAGTACATTCGCCTGTGCGCCGATGCCAAGGTGTATCTCCGAACTCTTACTGTCGTCTCATCCCACCAGCGCTATCGCATTGCAAAGTCCTAACTACTGAATTTAGATTGCACATTACAGGTGACTGTGGACACTATGCTTATTGAGCATGAAAACATTGCAAAAGCTGTTCTCGATCTGATCCCTGTTGTTAATATCACCAAGCTAGTTATCGGAACCAAACATTCGCCTTACTCAAGGTAAGATCATTGTTGATTTCCCGAGAATCTGAGAAGGGATTTTGATTTTCAATTCACTACAACTACAATCAAAGAGTTAATTGCCTCGACCTTTTCCATCTTTAAGGCGATTGACAAAGAAACTGGCAAAAGGAGAGTTTTTGAAGAAGCATGCCCCAGATTATTGCGAGGTTACTGTTGTCTACAGTGGCCAGAAGGTCTCGGACAACGAGAGACCGAGAGAGCCAAATCGTCCGGGAAAAGAAGTTGCTCGCCACTCTGAAAGGAAATTCTTTGAGTGCGTGTGCTTTTCAGGCAAGTTCAACTGACCAACATAGTTGCGTTAACTATAGACAACGACATGTGTATTTGATCTAGCCACCACATTTTGCGAGGAATGCTGATGTTGTAAGCTGTTCATGGTTAGATAACCTTTTGGACCTTTTCAGCTTGTAAGCAACCATGTGGCATGTACCCACCCACACTTAAGTGGTCTTTTTAGGAGTTTTGAGCTTCAGTTTTCTGAATTACCAAAAAAAAAAAAAAAAAAAAAAAAAGAAAAATTTAACCATATCTAAGCTGCAGAACGGCAGATACTTTATCTCAGCGTGGCTTACCAGTGTTCTCCGTTGGTGTTTTTCTCTTGTTCAGAAAGCTTCATTCATTATGCAGGATAGGGAGTATGTAGGGTTATCTAGATGTGTAATACTAAGAAAGCAAAGCAGGCCAATTGAAATTAGGCAGACTCGCATGTAAGCGTGAACACATCTGGAGAATTGTTGCCTTGCTTAATATCTATTGAAAATCTTGGGACGTTGGCCACTGTACTAGAAGTTTAAGCGGATTTGCCTGCAGCATGTAGGGGGACAGTCGAAGAACTTCAAGCATGTATCAGACCTAGGAAGGATCGCCATAAGGACATGGCAAAACACAAATAGCATTACAAAGATCAACCATCCGAGTAAGAGTGGTTGAGAAAATGGCCTTGAAGCCGAGGGATGGACGCTCCTACACACATGTTTCACACAATAACTAATCGGTTCGGCGCATGAGATGGGGGAATGCAGATGAACCGCAATAATATGATGCCGCAGACATAGTCGACTTCTCACGACAGAAGCAAAAACGAATCTCAGATACGTGTGCCCAATGCGATATCAGAGGAAATCTGTAATAGCACAGCCTCTGGTTTTTGAGTAGAAGAGGCTGTCTAGAATCAACTATTCCATCTGAAGAAAAAGTTCATTAGATGTAATGTTCAGCATCAGGCCGAAGAAGACAAATAAATACACAAGGCAGTACCTTTTGGCCATTTTTTTTGTTTTTTTGTGAGCGAGAGAGAGAGGGATTGTACAAGATTACAAGGTTTTGGATGAGAGGCAGAGGAAGAAAAACAGTTTACAGCCCTTGAAATTGCCTTTCCTTGTCATCTCAAAAAGTTCATTCTGAAAGCTCCTTGAAAGAACCTCATTTCCAACCTTTTTCATGAACCTTTGTTCTTTCTTTTGTACTCTCAGGCACCACTGTCGCCATTTTGTCAAATCCTTTTTTTTTTTTTGTATGTGGGTTTTTCCGAAGTTCCTCGAGTGATTCTCATGGTAAAACATGCAAGACCAATAACAATGTATTTTGCGAGACAGACCGTAATGAAGCGGATAATCTCGAAATCAAGTCCATATAAGGCACTTCGTTACCATTTTAAAAAAAAAAAACAATCATACTCAAAGAACCAACGCTCATGATCAAATGATAACCTCAACATTTTGATTATTTGGGCCGTGTCGTTATCGGTGCAATTCGATTATGTTAAGAAAACATTGTCATATAGTATGGGCCAACATAAGATAGATGGAGAAAGTCCATAAGCCCAATCTCATCAAGCAAGGCCCATCATTCTTTCAAGGGCAAAACAGTAAATTTGGACCTACTCCCACCCTCATCCTCAACCTCCTCAAAAAACCCTAGCTCCCCCTCTCTTATTTCTCGCTTCTCGCCCTCATTGGCACATATCCACGCCGTCACTCCCGTCCTCGACCTTCTTCTCAGACGAAAATGACGACCCGATTCAAGAAGAACCGGAAGAAGCGCGGCCACGTGAGCGCCGGTCACGGCCGCATCGGGAAGCACCGGAAGCACCCCGGAGGCCGCGGGAATGCCGGAGGTATGCACCATCACCGCATCCTCTTCGACAAGTACCACCCGGGCTACTTCGGCAAGGTTGGCATGCGGTACTTCCACAAGCTCCGCAACAAGTTCTATTGTCCCATCGTCAACGTCGAGAAGCTCTGGTCTCTCGTTCCTCAGGACGTGAAGGACAAGGCCTCGAAGGACAAGGTGCCCGTGATCGATGTGACCCAGTACGGTTTTTTCAAGGTTTTGGGAAAGGGAGTGTTGCCGGAGAAGCAACCGGTCGTGGTGAAGGCGAAGCTGGTCTCGAAGATCGCGGAGAGGAAGATTAAGGAGGCTGGTGGTGCCGTTGTGCTCACTGCTTAGGTGAATCAAGTTTGTTCCTTTTCTTGTTTTTAGTGCTAATTTTGTTGGTTTTGTTTACTGAAGTTGGGTAATTTCTTTGGGGAATATTTGTATCAGATGAGAATGGGGTGTTATTGTCGCATTGCTTATCGAATGCTGATAAATGTTGACCAGGGTGTCTTTCTTGGTCAATGGTTTGATCTGTTTTATGGAGGCAAATAGTACCTTTTTCGATTCGTTGGTGTTCCAAGTTTTGCTTCATTGTTATTATCTGTCTTTTGAGGAACCATTAGGAAAATCCGGGTTGCAGCTCCTCATCTCACCTGGTGTGCGAACTTCACTTGTGTGAAATCTGCCATCACATGAGAGAAAACCCTGAGCCATCTTATGAAAATTGTGGGTGATTAATCGTTTGGGAATCTGTGACTGTTGTTGCATTGGATGAATTGTAACTGCTAGTCACTAGCTAGCGAGTTTCCCTGGTTAGCAAAGTCAGGGTGATCATTCCCGCGTGATGCTTCCTCCTCAATGTAAATAGTTCAGACAGATTTGGTCAATGGATGTTCTTTGGAAATACTTTTCTGTATTGCACAATTCCCGTGTTCTACTTGCTGTGAAATACCCGGTAAAATTTATATGAAGTTACCTAGGAAAAACTCAAGTAAAAGGAATACATTTGCTTCGGATGTATTCACAATGTTGAAGTTTAAACCGGAATTTACCTTCCCTTTTGGGATGATGATTTTGAAGGCATTCACCCATGTGTGGTTGGAATTAGCCTAAAAGAGGACAGACAGCACAAGAGAGCTTAGTATCTCAGAAGATGAGTAAAGTTATTTGTAGCAAAGGATTTTAAACTATGATCTGTATTTGTTAGAGAGTACCTAGAAATGCCAATCCTCACATTCTCATCATGACATTGTTGAGTTGCAAAGTGCGCTGCACTCGCTATGGTACATGCTCTTCTCCAATGACTTGAACAGTTAGGTAAAGCTTAGTTGGAATGATATCGCCTGGATCGTGGAGGAGTTGAGTGCTAAGACCAAGTCTATGCAAAAGAGACCAATCAACTGAGAACTCTGGAGCTGTATCTTGTGTGTTCTGGTAGTGTGTGCTTCCATGTCGATCATCAACAGCTACATGCCTTTACTTTCACACTGAACTCCACAACCTACTTCGTTAGGTATTTTCGTCTAGAGTTACCTCTTGTGCGTAAGTTGATTCTTTGACCCACCCACACTTTTTCTAAGTTCTTCTGTACGTTCCACTGTTTGTTTGTCATCCAACAATAGCTTATGGCTTTGACGAGCCTCTACAATTCCTCCTCATGTTAATCAGCCCCTCCTCCTGGTTCCTATAGTGCCTTTGGTTTTTATTTTTTCCAAACTTGCCAGCATCCCTTTGCGACACCATTGACATTTATTTTCACTGGCGATGTCACTTGGAAACTTTTTCGCTAAGAAGCCTCTACAGTATGAAATGACACTGACTAATCTATCTATGTTAGGCATGTGTTTTTGAGTCATATCGTTGGGGAAGTTCCATTCAGAGGAAGGTGATTTGGAGGGAAAGTGAGGTTGTCTAGTTTTACATGATTATCTTAAGCTTGAAATCCTTGTCAGTATAATTAACTTTTCGCTTTCATGGGGTTCGTTTGCTTGATTACTGGAGAAACTCCCGCATATGCCCCATGATCAGGTTTTCTTGGAGATCACTGAAAGTTGTATCAACTTTTGAGGAGATAAGTACACGAGTCTTAACATTTGTGTACGTTCTTGTCTGAGTATTGCTTCTTTCAATCGATGCAATAAATCTCAACCCTTGTCCAAAGGGCAATGGCAATTCAAGTTAGTACAACGAAGCTTTCATTCGACGTCTGCTGTGCGTGCGATTTCCACTCGCTAAAGACGCGGTCCTATGCCCAAAGGATGTTGTTAGGCTTGATGAAAATGGTTTCGAGCTCTATTTTACAAATTGAATCGCTTAGGACTCGAATGCATTTTATGCGTAAATTGTGGGATTTTGGATGAGAACCTTCCCATTTTTAATCTTTCATTGGTTCAGGTGTATGTGTCGGCAAATAATGTTCTTGTGGAAGGTTCTGAATAGTGAAACTAGTGAAAAATCATGATTCGGAATATCATCATGGGAGTCAGGCATGATGAAAGTTGATTGCCAGACGAGTTTGAAAGCAACAACCATGACAAGAGCACTCTAACCGTTAGATGCCTCACATAAATGCAGAAAGGTGAAGACCTGAAAGTTACACTCAAGTAATAAATTAGAAAGGAAGGAACAGAGAAAGTACTATTGCAACTCCCCGCGATCTAGGGGCAGGACATATGTCTCACAATGCTTGGAAAAAACAACCCATCATCTCGAATGTTACAGCATAGGAAGAATACCCTCTAATAGACACGAACTAACATGTTCATATCGGCTCTCAGAAGATATCGAAATGTGCCTGAATAATATGATCATCGGACAGTGACATTGAGGGGTGATGGGCACTATAGAGATCTACTTCAGAGTCAGCAAGAAGGTGTTCCTCTTGCCATGAAATCGACTCGAGTTCTTCAGACCCTGTCACGTTTGCCTGAAACTGATGCAGAGGGTCCAACTCCCTGTCATTGGCCCAGGGTAAATCTTCGTTTTCCCCTGCAGTGTTCAGCCGAGACTCCGTGTCGTTGCTGATGTTTGAGCTGTTACTGCAATATTTCTTTGCTTCGTCGAAGAACAAACAGCTTATTCTAGAGACCAGGTTGTCAGCTGTGTTCTTGTTCCCGTGATCAAATTCCATTGAGCTCGACCCTGGTGAGAACGGAGCAGCATTCATCCAAAAGTATCCTGGATCGACGGGTTTCGATTTGGCACCGTAGCAAACAGGGTTGATAGCAGTATGGAATTCTAAGGAGGATGAAGGATCAAAGAGTGCCCTGTTCTGGTAGACCTCTCCAATTGATGATTCCATTGGTCCACCATGCATACCATCAATAGGAAATGCTGGTTCTTTTGCTCTTAGGCTCGATATACCTTGACTTCCCTTGAACTCCTGCAGCGCTTGCGAGGCCTCAATCTCTATGCAATTCTCAGGCTCGCCTTTTAATTCTCTAAGTGGCTTGTGGGTAACCGGGTCAATACCTTGTTTCATCAGCTTCTTCCTCACGTACGAGTTCCAGAAGTTCTTTATCTCATTATCGGTTCGTCCGGGCAATTGTGTGGCAATTTGAGCCCACCTGTATATAATGAAGGGGTTCAAATATGAAAGTAGCAATTGTACATTGTCTGCTTCCTGTGCTGAAGAGTTGTAACTTGCCAGTGTCGGTACCTGTTTCCTAGAACTGCATGAAGAGTGATGATGAGATCCTCCTCTTGCTGCGAAAACATGCCTTTCTTCAGGTCAGGCCTTAAATAGTTGATCCACCTCAATCTGCAACTCTTCCCACATCTCTGCAAACCTGCGAAAGGATAAAACAGTTGCACTTTCAGCATTCGAGCGTTCCTCAGAAGATCACAGATGCCCAAGAGTTCGAAGTTGGAGTTTCACCGGCTAGTTTCGGAACCGAACTCCAGCAACCCACCCCGTGTCTGGCTATATAACTGAACAGTTTCTCGTCTTCATCGGGCGACCATAACCCTTTCCTCAGTTTGTGATTACACGAGCTACGTCCCATTTGAGTTGAGAGTGCTTGAGGAATATGAGAGAAACGGGAAAATGGGGTGGTTAGTGGATGGGAAGTGAAGGGTTCTCACGAAGATTTAAAGTGAACAGTCGCTAATCATGCTTATACCTCAAGTTGGTGTCTGTGTGGGGAGGGAGGGAGAGAGAGAGCTAAGCAATTTGGTGAAGGCAATCAAGTGAGGTTTACGCAAGTCTACTGCTTCTTTTGCATTGAGAGTGGATTAGTTTTGAAGACATCTCTGTTCCACACGGAGACAGAGAGAGATAGCGCGAGAAACATGCGAGACAACTACATAAGAGTGAGTACTTGGTACTTAGAAGGAATACAGGTTTTGTCCCATGAATGCTGGAGAGAAATAACAGAGGGGAGGGGATTGGCTTCTGCTGCTAAGATTGGTTCCTTATCAGAAAGCAATGTGGGATCTTTTGAAGCAAGTTTTGGTCCACTTATGATCACAATTTGAAGCAAGTTTTGGTCCACTTATGATCACAAACTACTCAACAACAACCACTTTCCGTCCCCAAAAAAGAAACAACTACCACTTAAAGAAGAGTTAATTATCTACCTCATCCTTCAATGGAGCACTAGTTTCTGCAAGTTCTTGTGCATTCACATCGCAAAGATGCCTCAATCTTGACTATTCTCTAAGTAGCGATAATCGCGTCCTGCGGAGCCAAACCATCCCGCCATGTGCGACGACACGGGTCACGAGCAGGTCAAATTGCCTGTAATTGTGTCAGAGACCAACGTGTTTGTTCTTGTTCCCCTTTGTACGTTGCTTTGATTCTCCTTAATTTGGGTGTGCATACCGCATGTGGAAGCAACTCACCAGTGTAATCATTTGGAACCTTAACCCCCATTTTCTCCAAATTGGTTTTCGCAAAAGCCTCATCTTTATTGGGTCACTCCTCTCTCTCCTTTTCTGAGAACTTTCTAAAAGTAGCATCATCTTCCAAATCTTTGCCTTGCAGAAATCACTGTACGAAGTGCATGAACTTTGGCACCAATATTTTCCATAGATAGTTTCACAAATAAAGTTGCTGAATTATTTATCCAATGGTACATTCGTGTTCTAATTTTCTTTTTGTCTGTCCAATACCCGAAACTCGCTTGCAACGTTGACACAAAAGAGGAAGAGGAAAAGCTTGGAAGACTGTAAAGCCATTGAAGGGTATGGAGAAGAAGACACCCTTTTGCATGACAGAGCTGTTGCATCAGTTGTAGCTCATCAATGGCGAGTAAATTGTCTCCATCAGTGATTATTGTGTCCGTAAGTTTAGATATGAACTCGAAATTGGGGTATGTACGAATGTCCCTTGTACAATCGCTATCGATTAGTCGGAACACGTGCTTCAGATTTAGTCGAATTCTTTGGCGTGTTGCTCATTCAAGTGATTGCGTAACTTTCTTACAATGTGAGGACGAAATCCATCTCGCCCTTTAATATCATTTTCTGAAAGTCTTTAAAAGATGTGGCTAGCTTTTTGTTTTTGTTTTTGTTTTTTTTTATTAATACCGTTAAAAAAAAATCTCAATTTGGTACATTCGTGATACATTATCCTAAATTAATTTTTATGTCGTGAAGGCTCCCAAACGAATACATCACTATCATATTTATCTCAAATTGGTGCGCTCTTACCACATTTGCCCTAAATTTATTTACGTCACAAAAACTCCCGAATTGGTACGCCCGTGCCACACATTTATTCGAAATTGATGCATCCTTGCCATATTTACCTCCAAAGAATCCCCGATTTACCATAATTTGGGATGCATGTGATGTAGCACTGATAAATCGGTTTGAGAGTTCTTGTGACATCGCTAGAGAGAAGGCAACCTACTCTGCATATAACCTCCGGGGATGCCCTCACCTCACAAGAGCTCTTTAATTTGGGGCAAGTCTGTATGGGTATACCAATTTGAGATTAATTATTGATAGTATTAACCTTTTTCATTCACGGATTTCATGTGCGTAATGTGAGTAATGTTACAAGTAGGTGCCCTCTTTGGAAACTAACATGAATAATGTCTCTAACATGGGATTAGCGGTCCAAAGTTGATGGATGGGACGTTTTCACATTTTCAATTTTAATTGTTGGTTGTTGATTATGCAGATGTCGAAGCTTCAATGATGGGAGAAATTATAAAAAAAGTTCTAAACATATTGTATTTTTGTCAATTCAGTTTTAAAAATCTTAATTTTGCCAATTCATGTCTACACCACTTGTATTTATGCCAATTTAATCCTAAATCTTTTGTTGTCCCAATTCAGTTCATCTGATCAATTTTGGCCGATCGGCACTTACGTGAATTCTGACAAGAGCTGACATAGATAATTTTTAATAATATTTTATAAGATTTTTTTTTTGTTTGAACTATTTTTTAGTTTATTTTTCCTTTTTCTTTCCTTTTTTCCCCATCTTTCTTCTATATCTAGCCGGTTGCCGGAGGCAATCGACTAGAGGCTGAGGCTCCCCCCTGTCGGTGTTGGGCGAGTTGTGACCTAGCCTCGGTTCTAGCTTGGGTGAGGCTTGCCCTTGCTAGTGGCTGGGGAAAGGCGCGACCTTGCCTAGTGTCAGTGAGGCTCACTCTCCCCAATGGCCAGCGGGGGTGAGCCTCGCCCTTGCCATTGGCTAGTGGGCGTGAGCCTCACATGAGGCCAACGAGGTCAGCCTCCCTGCCTTAGCCACTAGTCGATTGCCAACGACCCACTGTAGGTAGAAGAAAGAAAGAAGAAAGGAAAACGAAAGAAAAGAAAAGAAAAATTCAAAAAAATCTTAAAAGATTATTAAAAATTATCCACGTCAACGTCGGTCGGTTAAAATTGGCTGGATGAATTGAATTGGTACAAACGCAAGAGGTTTAGGATTGAATTGACACAAAAAAGGTTTAGGACTGAATTAGTACAAATGCAAAAGGTTTATGACTGAATTGGTAAAATTAAAAAGTTTAGTACTGCATTACTAAAAGTATAATCATTTTTTGGTCAAAGGTGAAAGCATAATTGGTTTATGACTTTTTTTGACAATTTTTCCCCTAATGATGTGTAGGGTAATAGTAGATGTCATGATATCGTTTGAAGACAGTGTGCCTTAAAAAAAAAATGTAATTGGTCACGTTTATCAGGAGCACATAATTTAAGGAAAATGAAAATGCAAAGGTTGTGTCTTTGTCCTTTTCTTTGTGACCGAAAAAGGAAGGGGAAAGAAAAAAAGAAAGAAAGAATAGCAAGTAAAATGATGAATTCCGAAGTACAACAACAATAGCATTTGCTTCGTCTAGTGTAGCATAGTGTGTTAACCCTATGAGCTTAATAAGATTAAGCCGGACTCCGAGAAAGTGGCCTGCATATAAGGTTGTCCTCTCATATTATCGTCCACGGTCAACATATCCTCATGATCAAAATCAAACGCACTTCTCCATAACTCGTTATTCTATTGTAAAAAATGTCATCGATTTTTCCTAATTATTAGTTAAATTGTAGAGATTATGATGGATTTAATCCGTGCTAAATTTAAAGTTTGGTTGGAGATTTTCTTCGAGATTCCTTGGTCCCCCATGAACTCATGTCCAGACACCAAATCAACCCTATCATGAGCTCTCTTTTTCAAGTCAAAAGTGGCAATTAGGGTGCCTTGAGAAGAACCCTCCAAGCCTCAAGATGATAAAGCAGGGTAGCTGATTATCTCATGTCTCCAAATTGATGTTAACTATATGATGTGACACCACCACCGCGTAGCCCTAATTCAAGAGAAACTTGTCCGTAGAATAAATTACGAGCTATCTTGTCCTCCACTGAAAAGATGTGAGTGGATTAGATTTGACGCTAATCAATAATAACTATTGCGTCCTATTGAAATAATGCGACTGTTCACAAAGGGCTTTACAACATTTGAAAAATGTGCGTTTGAGTTGTGTCTGTTCAGACATAATTGCCTAACCTTTCGAAAGGTTTTGTCTATTCGGACATAACTTTTTAATCTTTGAAATGTCATGTCTGTTCGGACATAACCCCTTAACATTTGAAAGGTCGTGTTTGTTCAAATATTTTCTCTATATACTATTAAGTATTTGTTCAACTCAAAACTTCATCTTTTATTTTTTCGTTTTTCTTTCAAGAGAAATACAACCACTCTTTCCAATTGTTTCATAGAGAGATTTTGGAGAAATATCAGAATTACTATATGCTATTCTCATCGAGACTTTGCTGTATCATGAAAGATATTTGCTAGAAACCATTAGCAACATTGTGAGGGGCAAAAAAATCCTTAAAGGGAGTGTTATCACTCTTCAAAGTCTGATTCCGTTGTTCATCTTATTTGACGCTAAATTTCCAACAAAACGTCCTTGTTTAATTTATCCTCCAAATACTAAAATGTCAGCTTCGTATGACATACATGGAAAGGCAATAATACGGCGGGAAATTATCCAACTGATACGTATCATCCATCTTATGAGTATAATGAAGCAATCTACATGATATTGATTGATTTACGGAAGAAACTGTCATCTTGATTCAAGAGAGACGTTCTTGTTTAATTCAATATTCAAGTTCTTATTTTGATGAGTGCTGTACGAGAACGAGTTAATACGGCGCCAAACTATGAATGGATATTGATTGTTGCGTCTTACAGCCATAAAGCGAAGGTGTAGGTATAAATTTGATGAGACCCACGAATGAAGTTGTCGCGAGTTTATTAAAGCTTGCATGTAGAATTAGACTACACTAATCGAAGAAGTTCGTAACTAGCAATTGAATTATATTATCAATTTTTCAAATTAAACAAGAAATCAAGGTAATGTCATTCATATTTTTTTTTTCATTAATAATATTTGAGTGGCTTACGTAGAAGAAACGTGGTGAAGAAAAGCAACATTGGAATGGATCTACTAGTAATTAAAGTGGCTTGGGCTTGCGGTTGAAAATTGACAAAAGGCCCAAGGTTATGCTCAGGCCACGTATTCAGAGACATGTCCTATGTTGTGATTTTCAGTCTTCGGAGTTTGGACACGGCGTCTCTATAATGGGTTTGGTTTGTCGTCAGCCCAACGACATTTCCTTCTTGATCATATGCGCGGCTAAAGCGGAGAAACAAGATCCTTATCGCTACTAATAGCACACATGTAATTTTTCAACATAACTGTGTATGCCCTAAACTCGTGCTATATATTAGGGCAACATCTTTTGTGGTTGTAAACCCTGAAACTTGTACCTCCGCTACTATTAGTGAAGAGATTGCCTTGCGCGGGACTGTGGATTTCGCCTTTCTGATTTTGAAAAGGATTTTACACGTAAAAATTCATATGTGGTCTTCTCTATCTTTCTCTTCAATGATCTGCGTTCCTAACAACTAGCATCAATGCTTGATTTGGCGAAATAGTGGGATCAACGAACATGGACTAAGGGAAGGTGAAGATTGATCGGCTCAATGGTAAAGATTGTTACAATATGTCTCGAGTTTAAGCCCGAAGTGAAAATCTATCTTGATTGGGAAAGTTATCTTAAAGATAACGAATGTTATTTTGGAGATGCAATCAAGATTGAATAAAATTTGTTTTGAACCCACGACATTTATCTTCTGATCGGTGATAAGGAAAGTTGGAGAATAAATCACTTTTCCTATTGGCGGTTGGAGTACCACGCTTGAAACAAGAAAGTCCGAGTGGACTGTAGTTCGGTCGAAAGAAATAGAAGAAGAAGCAAATATATGGACTGTCAGAGTTGGATTCAAAAAAAGGATGATATATTATATGTATATTTGCTTGCATCATTAATTTGTTTTCAAGAAGAAGTGCACGGGTTATCTTCAAAGTCAACATATATATATATATATTCTTTTCGGAGAAGTCAGTGTGGCTTTTTTTGGATGGGCATTGCAAATCAACGCCGAAGTTGATGAACGTGGTAGCAGAGGTCTTCGTACGCACGTAGAAAACGAAGACATGGGATCGTAGAAGCCGTCGTTCAGCCGAAGTCGAGAAGATCTTGAAGCGCCGCATATGTGAGCGCTTGAGCGTGGGTCTTCCGCCGTTCTCGAAGCGCCGTTCATCGAGTGCTTGGCATTGTATCTTCGTTTTGTTCACAGAATTACATCAAGAGTTCAAGTGTTGAAGCTGATTAAATCTTGAGGTTAGATTTGTGTTTTTAATTCCTTTGCGAGATTGCGAAATTATTTCGCTAGAAATTGGGGGCTAAACACTGTGTGCATTCTTGGATGTAATTGGGGCTGGGAAACACCAATAGTGTGTTTGTGTAACTCGTGTGATTTGTAATCTTCGTGTATCGCTCGTTCTATAGTAGAATTCGTTACTGCTCTCCCCGTGGATGTAGGTCTTTACGACCGAACCACGTACATCTAGTGTTCTATTTAATTTGCTCGTTCTGTCTATTTTTCGATTGATCGCTTGTTCCGCGCAACAATTGGTATCATAGCTAGGCTTGCTTGAGTTGAAGTGAATCGACGGCGACAGAGGAAGCTAAAGTGAAAATCGACAGATTTGAGGGGAATGACTTTGGTTTCTGGAAGATGCAGATAAAAGATTATTTATATCAGATGAAGCTGCACGAGCCCCTGTTTGGGAAGAAACCAGAAATGATGAAGCAACCCGATTGAGAATTGCTGGATAGACGAGCAATGGGTGTTATTCGGCTGACGTTGGCTCGTAACGTCGCGTTTAATATCGTCAAGGAGAAGACCACTGCGGGTTTGATGAAAGCCTTGTCGGACATGTACGAGAAGCCCTCTGCGATCAACAAGGTCTATTTGATGCGACGCCTGTTTAATTTGAAGATGAGCGAAGGTGCGTCGGTTTCTAATCATATCAATGAATTCAATGTGATCGTTAGCCAATTGAGTTCAGTTGAGATTAACTTTGAAGATGAGGTACGTGCTTTGATTCTATTATCCTCATTGCCTGATAGTTGGAATACTACTGTTACTGCTATTAGTAATTCTTATGGGTCAACTAGTTTGACGTTTGATGGGATTCGAGATTTAATTCTGAGTGAAGATATCCGTAGAAGAGAATCTGACGAATCTGTATCTATTGCTTTAGTAGGTGAAAGAGGAAGAGCTAGTACTCGTGTTAGCAGAAGTAGTATGAACATGAATAGATGCAGTCAGTCTAGGACTGGCGGTGATGCTTGTTGGAACTATGGCAAGAGAGGGCATCTTAGAAGAAATTGTTTTAAGCTGAAAAATGAAAGGGCTAATGGAATTGGAGTTGAATCTGTGGATGATGTTCCAGCTGTAGCTGAAAATTCTGATGGTGTCGATTGTGTCTTGTCTGTCATTGAGAATTCGTCGTTTGACGGATGGATTATGGATTCTGGTTGTTCCTTTCATGCTACATTAAACAGGAACTGGTTTACTTCTTATCAATGCATGGATAGTAGTAAAGTGTAGTTGGGAAACAATGCTGAATGCGATATTGTGGGTATTGGTGATGTTAAAATTAGAATGCATGATGGTATTGTGAAGACATTGACTGGGGTAAGACACGTTTTAGAATTGAAAAAGAACTTAATTTCCTTGGGTTCTCTAGATTCAAATGGATGCAGGTATTCTTCACGAGGTGGAGTCCTGAAAATTGTTCGGGGTGCTCTAGTGATAATGAAAGGAATTAAGCATGGCGGCCTGTATAAACTTCAAGGTGAGACATTGATAAGTTTCGCTCCTGAGACGTCGACATCTGTTCGAGAGTCTAACGGCTACTCGAGGAAGTCCTGGGTGTTTGTGTGAAAGCACAAGTTTGATGCTGTTGTCAGGAATACGCGGTCGAGAGCTTTGATTGAAACGGAGACTGGTAACTTGATCAAGCATGTGCGAACTGACAATAGCATGGAGTCCTGCTCGAAGTTGGTAAATAAATTCTGCATGAAAAAGGGCATAGTGAAACACCTCACTAGTGCTAGTAAACCACAACAGTTTGTAGGATTGATGAGCAGAGCATTACTAGAGACGGCCCGTGAAAAGATCTCTAGTGCTGGTATGGTGTCGCGACCCTCTTGAGATTCGCCATGGGCTCTCGAGGGCTAATGGGCCGTCCAGTCTGGTCGGACGCGGGCCTCTCCCAAGGCCCGTTACCCAAATCGCAACGGAGGTATACGTAGTCGACCTTCAGTGTGGTCTAGTGATATGTGCTAAGTGTGCATGCCATGGAGTCGCCACCAATCATTTTTTTGGAGGGTATGATTAGACCACCCTATTGAATAGTCGGGAGTTTCTATTCAATTCTGCGATAACCAGGGAAATGGGTTCGGGGACTTAGTTACGTCAACTATCAGAGTTGACGCCCTTTCGGTACCTAAGTTGACTGAGTTTTTTGACTTAAGATTTCATACAGATGAGTGGGGTACGAGTCCTAAATCTAGGAGTTCATGCAGATAGGAATGACTATCCTGGCAATCACAATCAATAATAAAGTGCACAAATCAATGAATTCAAATGTACAAATAAATCACATGGCATTCCTAATAAGGCCATATTGGCCTAGAGAAGCATCAATCAGGCTTAGGAATGATTTAGACATGATTTTGCCCATCAGGGGCAAAATCGTAATTTTGAGACAAAGGGGACAATTTGCCCAAAAAGGACAAAATCATCATTTCGGAATGAATCCGGAGTCAAAACAGGTTTGGTCACTCAATTGACCCATTTCCTATTTTTTGGCAATTTTCGTGATTTTCGGGAATTTTAGAAACTGATTTACCATTCGAAGGGTAAAATCGTAATTTTCTAAAAATGGAAATGAAATGTGGAAATCTTAGACATAAGGTTTAACCACCCATCTGGCCCATCACCAAATTCTAAGCAATTTCCACAATTCATCAGAATATCAAAGACGATTTACCCTTTGAGGGGTGAAATCGCCATTTTGGATTAAATGGGAGAAAATCCCAAAAATGAAAACAAATCAATTTTTTGTCATTTTCGGCCTTGGACAATTTTTAGAATTTTTCTGCAATTTTTTCTCAATTTTTTTGTTTTTCTTTAATTTTTCCATTTTTTTGGCATTTTTGATTTATTAATATTTTTTTATATTTTCAGAAAATATTTTAACAAAAAGCATGTCTTTGACAATAGATAACACTCAACCAGATAAATAAGCTAACCACTAGACTGAAACAAATACATACAAATCAAGTCTATAAATGCAATATTTTAGAAAAATAATCCTGATATACGGATCGGGTACGTAAAACATACCGGATTGGACACCGGCCTTCAATCGCCCAGCCTCAGCCTGCGACCATCCCCATGCCCGTTACCTGTTGATCGCCATTAGAATGTCGATAGTCAATTTCACAAATTAAGACTAAAAAATAAAAAAATTTAAAAAATTAAAAAACTGGACACTGTTCATGCACTGTTCCGACACTGTTCATGCACTGTTCAGACAATGTTCATGCACTGTTCCGACACTGTTCGGACACGGCTCGGACACGCTCCGACACGCCCCGACACGTCCGACACGCCCGGACACGTCCGGACACGCTCCGACACGTCCGGACACGTTCCGACGACGGGGTGGTGACCCGAGGCTGTTTCTGGGCTCCACCAGCGGCGCGTAGGCTCCATAAGCTCCGAGGGAGGAGGTAGGACTCCGGGGCAGTTGCCGGAGGCGATAGCGCGCTTTGGCGGTGACGGATTTGGCCCGACCCGAAACAAACCCGAACCAAACTCCGAAACGGATGGAGGCCGCGGGTCTTGGGTTATTCACGGCGGCTTTGAGATACGACGGCTAGCGACGACGGGGGAAGGGTCGAAGGCGAAGGCAAATAGTGCACGAAGGTGAGGATTCCATTTTTTTTTTTTTGAAGAAGAAAAGAAGAAGAAGAAGAAGAGCAGAGGAAGGAGAGGAAAAACCGTCGGCCAAGAAGCCAAAGAAGAGGAAGAGGAAGAAGGAGGAGAGACGGATGATGGGAGGGGAGAGGTGAATAAAAAAATAATAAAAATAAAATAATAATATAATAAAATATTAGAAAGTAATAATAATAATAAAATAATCAAAAGCGAAGACAAAATGATTATTCATCTTTTCCTTTTAAATGATGATGTTTTCAATCCTTTTCCTTTTAATTATTACTAATATTTTTGCCAAATTCAATTTTATGGTGATCCGAGAATACCTAAAATCTAACCTGAATTTTACTGTTTTATGAGGTCAGAAAATAGATAAAATAAAAATAAAAATACCGACTATTCTTATATAATTTTTGTGACCTCAAATATTATTTTTCTTGATTTTCTTCTTTTCTTTTTTTTTTTTTGTATTTTTCGAAAATATTAAAAAAATGAAAATTATGAAATTTATTTTTTTGGTCAAAATGGTTCCTAAGGCCAAGACAAGGCTTCCAAAGTTGATTTTGTGATTTTATGATCTTTTTTTGATATTTTTATGAATTTTTTTTTTTAAAATATAAATAAATAAAAAAAGTTTGATCAAAATTTAGGTGTCAACAGCTGCCCCTCTTTGAGAGGAATCTCGTCAGAGGAATCCCCTCAGAGGTTTCTCTCAAAGACAAGGTGACACCTGAGTCTTGATCGACTCGACTCGTGAAAAGAAATGCTATGACATCGGACCCTTAAGTCTTTTGATGGATGCTCAAATTAATCCCCGGTTTACTCTTGCGATTCGAACATGGGCCGGAGTGAGAGAGGCTTACCTGAAGCTCACCTGTCAGATGCTGCCGGTTGCGACGACTTTCAAGAAGATACCTAGGACTCGTTCAGAATATCCTAGGGAGATTAAGCTCTGACCTGTATGGTAGGTCATACCATTATGGGGTTCCCGACTGGTAGGAACCTAAGGAAGGCGCATCGCACGTTTTGGAATTTGCCAAGGATTTTGATCCGTATGGTGGATCAGACCATAAGCGGTTCACCTACAGTAAGGCTTACCTAGGAAAATAACTTCTCCAACATTTAGAATTAGTCAAAGTTTTGATCCGTATGGTGGATCGGACCATGGGATTGATCCTTATGGCAGTATCTACCTTTGGGTTGACCCTTCAGGCGGTTTCTACCTTTGGTTGACCCTTCAGGCGGTTTCTACCATTGTGTTGACCTTTCAGGCGGTTTCTACCATGAGTTTGACCCTTCAGGCGGTTTCTACCTTGGTTTGACCATTCAGGCGGTTTCTACCTTAAGATGACCCTTCAGGCGGTATCTACCTTAAGATGACCCTTGAGGCGGTATCTACCTTGAGTTTGACCCTTCAGGCGGTTTCTACCTTCAGTTTGCTTTGAAAAGGGGTCTCATGACGAGGGTTCTCCACGTCCGATGAGACTGTTTGAATTTTGAAAATGGGTCTCATGACGAGGGTTCTCCACGTCCGATGAGACTGCCTAAATTTTGAAAAGGGGTCTCATGACGAGGGTTCTCCGCGTCTGATGAGACTGCTTGATTTTTGAAAATGGGTCCTGGGACGAGGGTTCTCCACGTCTGCTAGGACTGTTTGATATTTTGAAAATGGGTCCTGGGACGAGGGTTCTCCACGTCTGATAGGACTTTTTCTTTTAAAAGGGGTTTTTTTTTTCTCTCTTTTTTTCAGAGATCCCTAAGTTTGTTGGGAATTCAGTTTTTGAAGCAGTGAAAGATTTTATCTTGACAAAGCTTCACTTGAGTCTGTTGAGGCAACATTCTGGGAGCTGGGTTCTCCAGGTATCCTGCAGAAGTTTGAGCCTGAAAGATTCTTCTTCACCAAGAAAACGTTAGTAATCTTTGGGAAGACCACGGCTGTCCATTTGACAAAACCGTATGATTTAAGTTTTAATCATGAAATGTGCATTTTGATGCTGGAGGTTATCCAAAGCATTCTTGCAATATGCAAATGTGTTCACAAATCCTTTGGACGGAAAATCTGGATCAACAGTTTGAAAATTCCAAAAAGAGTTTGTTCAAAACATCGATTGGAATATTTCTCGACAATGAGGTCTTCTCACCTGTTTTGCGATAGTGGTTTTTTTTTTTTTTTTGTAGGGGATGCACTCAATTCCCTACTAACCTGTGCCTAGGTTTTAGGCTCATTCGCAGCGCATACATTTTGATCGGTCGGGAGGTCTTCCACGGGACCGTAATGTTGGGCTTGGTTCTTGATCTTCAAGGGGGACTCACTTTTGAGTCAAGGCCATTGAACGAAAATTTTCACCATCTGCTCCGGGTTTACAAGTCAAGAACCCTGCAAAATGAGAAAGAAATAATCTTGCTCGTACTTCTTCGAGCTAAGCTATATGTTAACCCAAGTGTCTTAGTCAGAGAAGACTGTTTCGGGGTTGTAACATTGGTAGGATTGGGGACCGAAACAGGCTTATTTTTGGCCCAGAATTCGTGACGGGTTTGACATTGGTGATCATTGCTGATTTGCCACATGTCCTTTCTTTTCTGCATCTTTAGCCTTTGAGGCGCGCAACCTATCTCGTGATGTGTACCAGCTCTTTAAAGAGCGTCTCTTGTTGCATTCAGAGACTGACTCTTTCTATGTCTTTGTTCTGCGCTTGATAGCATTTGGGGAGCAGTCCTTTTGGATTTGGCTCATTCAGGGATTTCCCCTTTTCCCATCCAGCTTCATTGCGGACCAATTAAACAACTAGCACGAGCATCGGCCTTGCTTTTACTAGGCACTTTGCTTTTTCTTGATGCCGGGGATTTTTCTCATTTTCATTTTTGAAATCCCCCTTTTTCTCATCTTCATGGGATCATGTTAGACATATAGTCTAAACATGCTTTAAATATCAGTCCGGGAATTCTCTTCGTAATCCCTGAGTCTTGAACTCTTCCATTTTTGAAGTGGTGCGACATCCGTCTTGGAATGATCACCAATGGGTTCATGAAATGAATTTGCAGGCTCAACTTGGCTGTGCAAATGATACAGTGTATGAGATAAAGAATGAATGCTTCTCGTCATCCTATGGCACTTGGATTACCATATAAACAACACACAAAGATTAATTAGTCCGAGCAAGAAAATTTCTAACCATTTTCTCCTGACGCTGCTGGACTTACTTCCTTTTTGCCCCGGTGTGGGGTGGTTCTTGACAGGGTCAAGAATGAGAACCGCCGTTCAAATGGGTTATCAACGGTCACCTGTAGTGTTTGGGGGATATGAAACGAATGCCTCCGTCGTCCCAACCCATGTAATCGCTGCAAATTGTCCTTACCCCCGTAGACCCAGATTTTGTTATCTGCTCACTTCACTCATCTCTCAAGTGTGTGTTGGACATGTTTGGATTAGGATTTGCCTCTCGTCTGAGAAAACACCCTTAAACGGTTTGAACAATTTTTATTGGAAAAATTCTTTTTGTTTTCTCCGAAAAATTTCCTCCCAATGGGGCTTTATGATGCACATGCATGTTTCATTCATGTTCAGACAACCTCCCAACTTCAACTGTGGATGTCTATGAGTTTAAAAATTCGATGCCTCTTTTCAGACATAATGATTGAAAGAGTCCTAACACTTTTTTTTATCTTCAACGACTTGGGGAAAAGGGATACTTACCTACCCGCCGCGGCTGGAGATCCCTGAAAATGCGGAAGAAACATGTTATTGTACGTTCATGAATTTTTCAATAAATTAGAACGATACATCTTACCCTTGGTCATGTGTTCCATTGGGTAATACACGGGATGTGAAAACCTGTTTCGCCTTGATGGCGAGCCCCTGTTAAAGAAGGGAATTAGGTGTCAGTTTGCGTTCCAAAATTCAAGACAAATTGGAACGATACCGCCTTGTTCTTATTTTGTGTTTCCGTTTGAACACAAACGCGCGGCTTGCATAATTTGGCCCTCTATCTTGTGTCCTTGATCTCCCATTTGGTTGGGCGACGAATCCTTCTCAAGAATTTGCCCCAGAGAAGATCCATTTGTGTTTTTGGGCGCACTCTAGCGCCATTCTTCAAGGTTCCTTTTATTCAAGGAAAAAAAGAAGATTTTATCAAAATGCATGTCAAAGCATGTAACGTAGGAGCGATACTTTTTACCATCCACTAGGTCTTATAATCAAAGACCATCTCTTGGAATCCTGACTTCTAAGGCCAATGATTCTATTCGCCTCCCTGTTAGCGCGCTATTTTCATTTGAGGCTTTCAGCGCCAACAACTTCCTGTAAAATGAGTAAAAACTCACGTTAGGCATGTGGTCTTGGAAGACCAAATTGGAACGATACAAGGTTACCGTTCACCCAAATTCGTATCTTGGGGTTTGATTCTGATGCGGACGACTCTGTTATTGCGTCTATTGACTTTGTCAGAGGAGAGACGTCCTGAGATAAAAAGAATGGAGAAAAACTTATCCCCAGATCTGATTAAAAATCAATTAGGAACGATACGTCCTTTCACCAAATGAGTGGCTCTACGGCCCAATGTGTTTTGCACTGAAGGGACGAATTCCACTATGCTCCACGGGTTTGGGGAATTTGCCCCCATTTTCGATAGAAATGAGCCTTATCAAGATGTATACAATACAAATAGATCCCTAATACAATCAAAGGAATGTGGCCCGAACACTTGGAGATGCCCCAATTCCAATCTTCGAGATGTGACTCCAGGATCACCGATTTTTTTTTTTAGGTGGTTTTAGATATACCAACCATCTAAAGACATGCACATGAGACAAGGGAGGATAAAACTTCTAAAAATCAAAGGATTTGGCACCTAAGGTCAATGTTCCCACCTCGAGTTCTAGAAAGAGCCGATTCCATTGCACAGCTATCGTTGCATTGGGACTCGATCCATAGTTCGAAGTGGACGGAATTGAAAAGTGGATTACCCCGTGTTTTCCTCACGGAGATTCCATTTTCAATCCCTTCTATTGTTTTCCTATAGGCGGCGCCAGGGGTTTTAGGCACGGTTGTGTGTATTTTCGGTGTCGTGCTAAAGCGATAAACATGCATCTTATTTAACAATCACCGCTTCAATATAAAACATACACACAATCATTCATTCCTACGCCCAACCTGCATAAAACAGAGTTAACAAGTACTCCACCCCTTATTTCTCCAATCTGCAAAAACATTTAACACCTCAAGGGTTAAAGTACGTACCTTACCTTGAAGAGCATCTGCATAAAACATGTTAGAAAAATCAATCACCTTTTTAATCGGCTCAAGTTCTCTAAAGTCCCCAGCGGAGTCGCCAGTCTGTCGCGACCCTCTTGAGATTCGCCATGGGCTCTCGAGGGCTAATGGGCCGTCCAGTCTGGTCGGACGCGGGCCTCTCCCAAGGCCCGTTACCCAAATCGCAACGGAGGTATACGTAGTCGACCTTCAGTGTGGTCTAGTGATATGTGCTAAGTGTGCATGCCATGGAGTCGCCACCAATCATTTTTTTGGAGGGTATGATTAGACCACCCTATTGAATAGTCGGGAGTTTCTATTCAATTCTGCGATAACCAGGGAAATGGGTTCGGGGACTTAGTTACGTCAACTATCAGAGTTGACGCCCTTTCGGTACCTAAGTTGACTGAGTTTTTTGACTTAAGATTTCATACAGATGAGTGGGGTACGAGTCCTAAATCTAGGAGTTCATGCAGATAGGAATGACTATCCTGGCAATCACAATCAATAATAAAGTGTACAAATCAATGAATTCAAATGTACAAATAAATCACATGGCATTCCTAATAAGGCCATATTGGCCTAGAGAAGCATCAATCAGGCTTAGGAATGATTTAGACATGATTTTGCCCATCAGGGGCAAAATCGTAATTTTGAGACAAAGGGGACAATTTGCCCAAAAAGGACAAAATCATCATTTCGGAATGAATCCGGAGTCAAAACAGGTTTGGTCACTCAATTGACCCATTTCCTATTTTTTGGCAATTTTCGTGATTTTCGGGAATTTTAGAAACTGATTTACCATTCGAAGGGTAAAATCGTTATTTTCTAAAAATGGAAATGAAATGTGGAAATCTTAGACATAAGGTTTAACCACCCATCTGGCCCATCACCAAATTCTAAGCAATTTCCACAATTCATCAGAATATCAAAGACGATTTACCCTTTGAGGGGTGAAATCGCCATTTTGGATTAAATGGGAGAAAATCCCAAAAATGAAAACAAATCAATTTTTTGTCATTTTCAGCCTTGGACAATTTTTAGAATTTTTCTGCAATTTTTTCTCAATTTTTTTGTTTTTCTTTAATTTTTCCATTTTTTTGGCATTTTTGATTTATTAATATTTTTTTTATATTTTCAGAAAATATTTTAACAAAAAGCATGTCTTTGACAATAGATAACACTCAACCAGATAAATAAGCTAACCACTAGACTGAAACAGATACATACAAATCAAGTCTATAAATGCAATATTTTAGAAAAATAATCCTGATATACGGATCGGGTACGTAAAACATACCGGATTGGACACCGGCCTTCAATCGCCCAGCCTCAGCCTGTGACCATCCCCATGCCCGTTACCTGTTGATCGCCATTAGAATGTCGATAGTCAATTTCACAAATTAAGACTAAAAAATAAAAAATTTAAAAAATTAAAAAACTGGACACTGTTCATACACTGTTCCGACACTGTTCATGCACTGTTCAGACAATGTTCATGCACTGTTCGGACACTGTTCGGACACGGCTCGGACACGCTCCGACACGTCCGACACGCCCCGACACGTCCGACACGCCCGGACACGTCCGGACACGCTCCGACACGTCCGGACACGTTCCGACGCGTCCGGACACGTTCCGACGACGGGGTGGTGACCCGAGGCTGTTTCTGGGCTCCACCAGCGGCGCGTAGGCTCCATAAGCTCCGAGGGAGGAGGTAGGACTCCGGGGCAGTCGCCGGAGGCGATAGCGCGCTTTGGCGGTGACGGATTTGGCCCGATCCGAAACAAACCCGAACCAAACTCCGAAACGGATGGAGGCCGCGGGTCTTGGGTTATTCACGGCGGCTTTGAGATACGACGGCTAGCGACGACGGGGGAAGGGTCGAAGGCGAAGGCAAATAGTGCACGAAGGTGATGATTCCATTTTTTTTTTTGAAGAAGAAGAAAAGAAGAAGAAGAAGAAGAGCAGAGGAAGGAGAGGAAAAACCGTCGGCCAAGAAGCCAAAGAAGAGGAAGAGGAAGAAGGAGGAGAGACGGATGATGGGAGGGGGGAGGTGAATAAAAAAATAATAAAAATAAAATAATAATATAATAAAATATTAGAAAGTAATAATAATAATAAAATAATCAAAAGCGAAGACAAAATGATTATTCATCTTTTCCTTTTAAATGATGATGTTTTCAATCCTTTTCCTTTTAATTATTACTAATATTTTTGCCAAATTCAATTTTATGGTGATCCGAGAATACCTAAAATCTAACCTGAATTTTACTGTTTTATGAGGTCAGAAAATAGATAAAATAAAAATAAAAATACCGACTATTCTTATATAATTTTTGTGACCTCAAATATTATTTTTCTTGATTTTCTTCTTTTCTTTTTTTTTGTATTTTTCGAAAATATTAAAAAAATGAAAATTATGAAAATTATTTTTTTGGTCAAAATGGTTCCTAAGGCCAAGCCAAGGCTTCCAAAGTTGATTTTGTGATTTTATGATCTTTTTTTGATATTTTTATGAATTTTTTTTAAAAATATAAATAAATAAAAAAAGTTTGATCAAAATTTAGGTGTCAACATATGGCTGAGAGAATTCCAGCGGATGAGCTAAGTATGTCGAGCTGCCTAGTGAATAGATCCCCATCAACTGCGATTGGATATCGAACTCCCAAAGAAGTGTGGTAAGGTAATGTTGCTGATGATTCTATTTTTAGAATGTTTAGTTGCCCGTGTTATTATAGAGTAAGTGATGGTAAGCTCGATGCGAGGGCAAGGTACATATTCCATGGCTATGCACAAGGTGAGCGGGGCTATCAGTTGTGGTGCCCGAATATAAATTCACCTGTTTGCAGCAAAGAAGTTACTTTTGACGAGTCTCCAGTACTTTTGGCTAGGAGTGATTGTGGCAGTGTTAATACGGATCTGGACGTTGTTCAGCTTGAGATGGAGTTGCAACCAGAAACTCCTGAGGTAGCAGATACTAGCATGGTAATCGACACATATGGTGTTTGTAGCGAGGTGAAGCCTATAGAGCCAACGGTTGCTGTAACTGCCGATATTGACAAGGTACGTTTTCGATCTCCTGACAGATATGGATGCAACGATGGTTTTGCTTTATCTGTGATTGAGGAGCTTGTGTCAGATAGTCCTTGTAGAGCAGTTTAAGGTGCATGTTCAGTTGGTGTTCTGATGAGGTCCTCGGTTATGGCTAAGTTCAAGCGCGGCTTGGGCTTGGATAATATCTGTGGTGGTTGAGCCCATTAGGGCTGTTGGGAGAGTAGTAGTGATTGTGTTCGGATTTTAGCGAAGCGATTGTGATATGGCTCAAACGTTGAGCCAAGGTGGAGATTTTTACAATATGTCTCGAGTTTAAGCCCGAAGTGAAAATCTATCTTGATTGGGAAAGTTATCTTAAAGATAACGAATGTTATTTTGGAGATGCAATCAAGATTGAATAAAATTTGTTTTGAACCCACGACATTTATCTTCTGTTCGGTGATAAGGAAAGTTGGAGAATAAATCACTTTTCCTATTGGCGGTTGGAGTACCACGCTTGAAACAGGAAAGTCCGAGTGGACTGTAGTTCGGTCGAAAGAAATAGAAGAAGAAGCAAATATATGGACTGTCAGAGTTGGATTAAAAAAAAAAGGATGATATATTATATGTATATTTGCTTGCATCATTAATTTGTCTTCAAGAAGAAGTGCAAGGGTTATCTTCAAAGTCAATCGGAGAAGTCAGTGTGGCTTTTTTTGGATGGGCATTGCAAATTAACGCTGGAGTTGATGAACGTGGTAGCAGAGGTCTTCATACGCACGTAGAAAACGAAGACATGGGATCGTAGAAGCTGTTGTTCAGCCGAAGTCGAGAAGATCTTGAAGCGCCGCATATGTGAGTGCTTGAGCGTGGGTCTTCCGCCGTTCCCGAAGCGCCGTTCATCGAGTGCTTGGCATTGTGTCTTCGTTTTGTTTACAGAATTACATCAAGAGTTCAAGTGTTGAAGCTGATTAAATCTTGAGGTTAGATTTGTGTTTTTAATTCATTTGCGATATTATTTTGCTAGGAATTGGGGGCTAAACACTGTGTGCGTTCTTGGATGTAATTGGGGCTGGGAAACACCAAGAGTGTGTTTGTGTAACTCGTGTGATTTGTAATCTCCGTGTATCGCTCGTTCTATAATGGAATTCGTTACTGCTCTCCCCGTGGACGTAGGTCCTTACGACTGATCCACGTACATCTGGTGTTCGATTTACTTTGCTCGTTCTGTCTATTTTTCGATCGATCGCTTGTTCTGCGCAACAAAGACTTTGGTTTCTGAAAGATTTACATCTGAAATATGCTATGTCAGAAGAATTTGCATCGGTTTCCGTCGGAGAGAAACCATATTCAATCAAGGAAGGAGATTGAGGATTGTTAGATCGGCAAGCTCTGGTGTGATTGGTCTCACTCTGGCATGGAGGGTTGCCTTTAACATTGCCAATGAGAGGACAACGACAAACTGATAGGGGCATTGTCCACGAGAAGCCTTCTACATCAAACAAGGTTTATCCGATGCATCATCTTTTCAACCTAAAGATGGACGAATGTGCTTCTATGATAGATCACATCAAAGAATTCAATACGATCACAGCCCAATTGAGTTCAATGAAAATCAAATACTAGGTGAAGCTTTGATTTTGTTATATTCTCTACTTGAAAGTTCAGTGCAGTTGTGACGATGAGCAATTCGTCTAGTAAAAAAGGGTTGAAGTTTTAGCAAATCCGAGATTTGATTCTTAGCGATGATATTCACAAAAGAAAGTCAAGTGAATCTTTGAGTGTTGTCTTATATACTAAATGTAAAGGGAGAAGTAATCAATAAGGACAGAACTAGTACATTGAGAGATTGAAATTTAGAGGGAGTAGCAAATCAACACCTCAACTTGTGGTGAAATAATTTGCTGGAATTACAAAAAGAAATGCCATTTGAGATGAGATTGTAGAACCCAAAAGAAGAAATTCCATATCGAGATTGAAAACAAGAAGAAGAAAAATTGGTGAATGCCACTCTTGAAGAGACGCTTGACAATGATGCCTTAATCTAGAATCAAGTGCATCGTTTTACTATACTTCGTGCAGAGAAATAATGCACAATTTTATCGCTAAAAAGTGAGTAAATTTTTCATATTGGTAATTATGCACATCGAATATTATGGGGAAGGGTGATGTTCACACAAAGATTGCCAACGGGGTATGAATGGAAGTTGTAAGATGTCTTTTTGTTCTTGGCCTTAAGAGAAATCTGATCTCTATAGGTCAAAAAGACAACACTGGATACAAAACTAATTTTGGAGACTCCACTTGGAAGATTGTTAAAGATGCAATGGTTGTAGCATAAGGAATAAAGTCACAAACACTATACATGACTAAAAGTAGTAAAGAAACACATCAATTGCCCAGTCGAATTCTTATACATGTTGCTCATTCATAGAGGGTGAAATTCATTTCGCCATTTTTCGAAAGCCTTTAAAAGATGTGATTGATTTTTTTAAGATAATACCATATATAATTCAAGACTGGTACATTCGTGCAATATTTATCCTAAATTAATTTTTGTATCACAAAAACCTTGTAATTACAATATTCGTGCCACATTTATCCCAAATTGGTGCACCCTTATCACATTTACTTAAACTAATTTGGGCAGAAGAACATCTGGAGTACCAATATTTGTGTACGGCGCTTACTTTAGTGTCAATTTTTTTTGCCAGCTCATTTAAGTGCCAAATCGGAGAAAAAACGATCACATTAGTGCCAATTCCGGCAAAAAACGATTAGTTAAGTGCCAATTCCGACCAAATAATACATGTGAATTTTTTTATATTAATTTCTTTATCCAAATGGCGTCCACGTGACAATTTTCCTTTGAAAATTCAGTCCACATAAAAGCCACGTAGATTTTTAAACTAACAATTAAGTTAATCTTTTAAAAAAAATTAAAAAATAACCAAAAAATAACTTAATTTTTTTTTAAAAAAATTATACTTGTAGGGACAAGAGCTGTGAGCCCTTACCGCCGCCGCTCATCATCGCCGACAGTGGCCGGCGATGGATAGGGGAGTGCCCGGCGGGGTCGTCGATCTCGGCAACCCCCGCCGAGGCCTCGCCAGGGGTCTACGAGGCCCGGCCTGGCCGAGGTCTTGCAGACGCCACGGCGAGGCCGGAAACACCCAGCCACTGCTCGTCCGCCTCTCGTGGGGTCTGCGAGGCCTCGGCCAGCCACGGCCGGGCCTCGTCGACCCTTGGCGAGGGGGGCATTCCTCCACCCATTGCCGGCCGGCGATGGTGGGCGGCGGCGGTGAGGGCTCACAGCCCTCACTGCTGCAACAATTTTTTTTTTTTAATTTTTAGCTCATTTTCAATTTTTTACTTTTTTAATATTAAGTGGATTTTTTTTATTATTTTGAATTTTTATTTGCTGATTAGGATGCTCCGGTGAGCGACGTCAGTGCCACATGTGCTTTCCGACAATGTTCATAGGGCTTGACACTGGAATGATCGTTTGAAAAAATTGGCACTTAAGTGATAAAAAAAATATTGACAGTAAAGTGAGCGCCTTACACAAATATTGGCACTACTGCTGTCCTTCTGCCAACTAATTTGTATCTCATAAAAACTCTCAAATTGATACATCTGTGTCCCAACAAACTAATGCAGTCGTGTGACATCTACCTTAAAAGAATCTCAAATTTACCACAATTTGGGTTATTTGTGACATGAGTTTGAGATAAATATGACACATATGTATCAATTTGAGAGTTTTTGTGACACAAAAATTAATTTGAGTTAAATGTGATACGAATATACTAGTTTGGGGATTTTGATGGTATTGACACTTTTTTTTTCATGGATTTCATGTAAATAACAAAATATGTAGTGCCAAAACACACACACGCGTCCATTTTGATGTGTAGTGATGAGCTTATTGTTTCAGGCGAAGCAAAGATAGTTATGCTAGTGCTCGGCCTAGTGGAAGCTTTTGGCGAGTTTGCTCTGTTTTTTTTTTCCTCTCTCTCTCTCTCTCTCTTCTGGTTTGCACATTAAAATCTCGTGTGTCCTTGCCAACCCGGCGATAGTCGGCCTTGCCGGCTCTCGCCTTTGACAAATCCTCGAGGTCCGACGACTGGTCAAAGGAAAAAGGAAAGAAAAAACAAAACAAAAAAAGAAAATAAAAAATAAAAAAGTATGAAAATATATTAAAATATTACTGAAAAATTATCAACAGCCAGTGTCGGGCCTGTCAGCCTTTCCATGTAAGACAACTGTCATCCATGTCAGTAATTTTAAGTCAAAATCGACATAAATACAAAATAATAACATCAAGAAATTTTGTTGTTATTATCATTCTTTTATATAGATAGTATTCAAGTTCGATTAATGTGACACTCGGCTCACCCTAATTTTTAAAATTAGAATGGGCCCATTGCGACAGCGGCGGCGGCGGAGCCAAGGTTGGGGCTCATGGTCGCGCTCGCCGCTTGGCTCGTTGTCCTACGAAACGAATGAATATATTTAGATCAAAGCAATGTTAGGATAATGTGAGTTTTTTTCCAATTTAATACAAAAAAAATTTTATTTATAAAATTAGTTACTATTAAAAAGTATTTACGATTTTGGGTCTCGTGCGCCGGGTGGAGCAGCGCGCGAGCATTGCGCGCTGTAGAAGGCATCGCGCAAGTTGCGCGCTGTTCATGGCAACGCGCAACTTTGCTTGCGCGCTGCCAAACCTTGTGCATATTGCACAAGGCTTTTTTATTATTATTATTTTTTTGTTTTCTTTTACTTTTTTATTATTTAATTTGTTTTTAATTAATTATTTTTTTTCTTGTTTTATTTTAAGTGACCGTAGCCACGATCAAGATTGCCGATCGCCGTCGTCGCCGTCGTGGCCGGTCGCCGCCTTGGCCGATTTTAATTTTTTTCTCGTCGCTCTGTTGCCACATCGCCTCGCTCGCTCGCTTGATGACGCGCCTCGGCCCCGCAGCCCTATTGCCTCGCTCGTTTCATTCGCTTGCACTGAACTCACAACAATGGCGTCAGCGATCTTGACCGTTGAGCATTTTTTGAACAAAATATTTTTTTGTGTTTCTGTTCTTGGCTACGATTTTTGAGAAAAAAACACATTTGGTAAGTAAAAAAAATACTTTTTCGCTGACGATCGGCGTCAATGGCAGCTGGTGGCGGTGGCCGGCGGCGGCGGGCTACCGGCAGCGACCAGCTGTGGCGGCGACAGCGGCGACTGGTGGTGGTAACCGGCGGGTGGTGGCCGCGTCGGTGGCGATGGGTGGTGGTTCCAAAAGTGTTCCGCGGAACACTTTTGTGCCAGGGAACACTTTTAACAAAAAAAAATTTAATGCTGTGTTTTGGAACACTTTTGGAACCACCACCCACGCCGCCGACCCGACCACGACCGGCCGGCCGCCTGTTGCCGTTGGTCGCCGCCGGTCGCAGCCGCTGTCACCGTCGCCGCCGCCGCTGGTCGCCGCCGGTCGCCCGCCGCCGCAGATCGCCAGCGGAAAAAGTATATTTTTTTACTTACCAAATGCGTTTTTTTCTCAAAAATCGTAGCCAGGAACAGAAACACAAAAAAATATTTTTGTTCAAAAAATGCTCAACGGTCAAGATCGCTGACGCCATTGTTGTGAGTTCAGTGCAAGCGAATGAAACGAGCGAGGCGATAGGGCTGCGGGGCCGAGGCGCGTCATCGAGCGAGCGAGCGAGGCGATGTGGCAACAGAGCGACGAGAAAAAAATTAAAATCGGCCAAGGCGGCGACCGGCCACAACGGCGACGACGGCGATCGGCAATCTTGATCGTGGCTACGGTCACTTAAAATAAAACAAGAAAAAAACAAATAATTAAAAACAAATTAAATAATAAAAAAAGTAAAAGAAAACAAAAAAAAATAATAAAAAAAGCATTGTGCAATATGCACAAGGCTTGGCAGCGCGCAATGCTCGCGCTCTGTTTCCCCCGGCGCGTGAGACCCAAAATCATAAATACTTTTTAATAGTAACTAATTTTGTAAATAATTTTTTTTTTGTATTAAATTGGAAAAAAACCCGGATAATGTTCTATTCTAAACTTGCGGGTCCCCCCCAAAAAAAATATATTAAAGATAGCTTACAGTGTTACACAGCCGACCTGTCTATATTTTTCTTCCAAGTCAACGCATCATATCATTGTGATTGAATGTTTGGAGGACAGGACGCGAGGCATCCGAACTTATTCGTTGACCAAGGATCTTCTATGACTTTTAACTTGGTCAAAGTTGGAATAAGTATGATTTTCAAAATTCACATTGCTTCGACGAAGCCTATTGGTTCGTCAACTTCTGGGTCTGGCGGCGCGACCACTATAAAAACATGAATCGAATTTGAGACAAAGCCGTGAAGATACTCGTAGCGCCGTCCCGTGTTCTTTCCATCGGCGATTGGAGCGACGTGAGATCTAAATTATAGTCATGGGCTGTTTTCTTTGTAGAGGTCGTGAGAAGAAGAAGAGAGCAACGCTACCCGCTGCGACCACCGCTCGACAACGACCCATTTATTATGGCGGGTCTGCCGAAAAGAGCGGCGCTGCCCACAGAGACGGTGGCATGGCTGTTCTTGCTGGTGCAGGCGTTGCAGTGGCAGCCACTGCTGTTGCAGCCACGATTATTTACAGTACTGACGGCGGCGCTTGTGGTGGTTCTGGCGGAGGAGCTTGTGGTGGTGGAGGTGGTTGCGGAGGAGGGTGCGGCGGCGGTTGTGGTGGCTGAATTTTTCTGTTTGTGGCCGAAACCGGCAAGTGTGTCTTGTACATTTTACGCAGGACAAATATGCAAGCGTAATTCCATTTGGATCTCATTTTATCCTTCTCTCATCCCCCAAAATCATATGGTTCTTGCGTTACGCCACGTAGATCAAAACTTATCCGAAACATTTTTCGCGTGGACCCCATGTTTGAGGCCACATGATTTATGATTCGAATGTTTTGGTTCGATATATATCGCTTAAATATTCATGTAATTCACCGATGTCCATCCCAGGCAACCATTTCTTCTTTGGTAAGTTTTATGTCATTTCAAGTAACTCTCATAAGGTTGACCAAAAAAAAAAAAAGTAACTCTGATAAGGCAAATAAAATAGATCATCCGATCGAGAAGGCATGAACTCTGGCTTTTTCATCTCTAATACCTTCTATAAACAGCCATCCATGTCAGAAGGTGTCTCCCTGGAATTTCTCCGCGACAAATTATCTTTCATCGAAATTCATTCTTCGGCTTTTAAATGCGATAAAAAGTTCTATGACAATCTTGGATAGAACATATCTAAGTAGCTAGAAAATCGACACACGAAATATGCAAAGATTCCAATAAAATTATACAAACGCGATCCCAACCGGAGTTTAACTCGACGGAGAGATTCGATAAGTACAATTCAAAGAAAATCGATACACATGAATTTGGAAGAAACTATACAAACTAAGATCAAACTGGAGTTTGACTCGACGGAATGAGTTAACAAGCACAATTCCTACTAAAAATAGCAAGCCAAACGCACCCAAAACTTTCGACCAAAAAACAAAACGCACCCAAAACTATGCCGAAGTTTGACTTGACGACAGAGCGTGAATATGCCTCGATAATACACTAGGGTTTGACTCGGTGGAGTAAAATCTAAGATAAAGGTAAACGTCGGAGTTTGACTCGACGATGAGAATCTGAAAATTATAGGTAAGAAAAGTAAAGTGCAGCGCAATATGTAAAGATAAGATACTTTTGTTGATTAGTTGGGGGGAGTTTCCTGTGGATGCTCGAAGGTATTTATAATGTTGGAGAAGGCAACTACCCTTCGACGGTGGTAGCTTTTGGTGCGGTGATAGTCGCCACGTTCATTGTTGCCCACGAACTCTTTTGATAGGTCTTCAAGCAGTTATTTTGCATAGCTTCGTATGACTGTTGATGAAACCTTCACATTAGCTGAGCCCTTTTGCTCAGACAACTCGTGCCCACGTTTTTCACTTCCAGAGTTTTTGAGTCGAATCCTCAGTAACTGTCGATAGCTTCCAGATTACCTGTATTGACTCAGATCTTTAATCTTTCGTCTGTCGATAACCGTTCTCCCGCCAAGCAATTCAAGGACAAACTCTGAGAAAAAAAAATTCAGGGACAAACATTCATCTTTTCTGGCGCTCCTTGGAAGATATTTGGATCTTTGATGGAGAATTACCTTTCATTGGAACCAATGTTTATAGCTTGCTTTGTCCATCCTTAATATATTCTATTACTTTGGACGCCTGACGTTATCATTTGTTGGTCTCGATAGCTTGTTTAGGGTGCACATGAAATCACTTCTAATTTCCAATTTCCCTGCAGGGAAATTCATTTGGTAAAACCAAATCCGAAGCAGAAATGCGTTTGGTAAAAAAATTAACTTACGGTAGGATTTTCTACTTCTAATTGGATTTTTGGCCAACTTTCAGAAGTTAAAATTTTTTACTTCTCAACTCCAGAATCACTTCTTAGATCATACGAGCCTCGGCCGACCACCGCCACCCGCCACCGCCACCTGCCACCGTCGCCACTCGTCGCCACCGGTCACCGATCTCCGCCGCCATTTGCCGGCTACCGTCGTAATTTTTTTTTTTTGTTAATAATGTTTCAAAAATAGAAATTTTTAACTATTACCAAATGAATTTCTTTGATTAGAAGTTAATCCGGGGGAGAAGTAGAAAAATCAACTTCTGCTTTTGAGGAGAAGTAGAGAAATCAATTTTTGATCAGAAGTTGAGAAGTTGGTCAGAAGTGTTATTATGCAGAGGCTTAGGGGGTGCATGAAACCCATTCTGTTTCATGGCACAATTTCTGGCAAGAAATAGGTTTTTCCATTTCTATTTCCTAGACGAGTTTCTCAACTAAAAATCGCGTTTGATAACGATATAATTTTTCTATTTCCGAAACAGAAATTCGTTTGATAATAGCATACAATTTCTCTTCCCTAACCCTATTTCCGACGGCGGCGACCGGCGACGGTGACGACGATCGGTGGTGGCAGCGGGCAGCGACGTGACCGGAAGCGACGACGACCGGCGGTGGCGACTGGGGACGGTGACCGGCGGCTGTGGCGATCGGCCGGAGATGGCGACCGGAGGCGGCGGCCGGCAAAGGCGACTAGCAGCCGGTGGCGGCGACCGGCCGCCTGTCGCCGTCGACCGGCGGCGGCGACGACCGGCGGCGGCGACCGGCGGCGGCGGCCGGCGGCGGCGGCGGCGACTGGCGGCGGCGGCGGCGACCGGCGACCGGCGGCGACCGGCGCCGGCGGCCACGACGGTCGAAGATTTTTTTCTATTTCTCAAATCTATTTCAGAAATAAAAAAGCTACTTTTTTCTATTTCTCAAATCTTAGCCCAAATCTATTTCTTAGCTAAAAGTTTGGCCGGGGAATAGAAAAACAGAAATGCGTCATCAAACGAATTTCTTGTCCAAAGCTATTTCCTGGAATAGAAAAACAAAAAAACAGAGAAATAGAATGGGTTTCATGCACCCCCTTAGTATTTCTCTGCTGATCGATATCTATAAGGATCTTGAAGTGTCCTACACTTGGCTTCCACGTATCTGGATACTATCGAGGCACTTGCTCTACACGTGTCTAGCACATGTGTCGATTTCTGATGTGCGGATCACATGTATCGACGGTAGATTATTTTAAGTGCCAACAAAAGGAAATCTCATGACTCATCGTTGCCGTCCAAAGAACTAGTTACAGAACGGCAAGGGGGGACCATATTTTGGAAAATCCGATGTAACACCAGCGGTACAAAATCGAGGGGCAGGTCCACGTCGAGAAAAAAAGGACTTAGTTGCGTGCATTGTGGCAAATCAGGTCAAACGGAAATAGCTTATGTGGACGCCGATCGCCCTACGCGGTCCTCGTCGACGCTGACGTGGATATTTTTGAATATATATTTTTTTCTTTACTTTTTGTTTTTGTTTTTGGACAGTGAGCAGTGATGCTCTAGCGAGTCATGCCACATAAGACGCAAGACGTCCAAAATTGGCCTGATAAATTCATTGACGCTGTTGGAATATATAAATATTAAACCATGTCTTCTTCTAATAGCTTAAGCTTTTAGAGCAGTTGGCAAGTGGTCCAGGTTCTGAGTTCAAATCTTTCTAGGCCCCTATTTGTCTCCCCAATTAATTTGTCCACGCTTAGTACTAGGCAAATGACCAGACTAAGCGTGAGGGAGAGTGTTGGAATATATAAATATTAAACCACGCCTTCTTCTAATAGGTTAAGCTTTTAGAGCAGTTGGCAAGTGGTCCCACCAAATCTTACGGACGCGAATGCAAAAGGTTTATGAATTAATTAGCACCAATACATAAATGTTTAGGACTTATTGGACATTTTCCCCTGGGCTTTATGGGTAATATGGGTTACATATGAACAAATGAAATACAATCAATATGTAATGTAATTGATGGCAAAAGAAAAAATTTGTACACACCAAATTTAACGTAATTGACGTTGATAGCACGGACAATCGAACTGTTTATAATTTTCTAGAACGGGATGGTCTAGATATTACATAAACAAAGTTTGGAAAATAGGACACGAAACGTCCCTATTCAATGCCCAAACTTGCGTAGGCGGTGCGGTACGCGGAAATTTCCACGAATGTAATGTCACACAGGTGACAGAGAAGCACACTCCTCCGAATGAGATGCAACTTGCCAGAACTCTTTTTTGTTTTTATGCTCGGTCAACGGATTGATTAATAAGGACGATCTTGATCTGACGGTTGAGATCAATACTAGTATTTTAATTCCTTCGTAACGATTCATTAGTTCAGAGAATCTTCACGAGTTTTCACTTGGTCAAGTCGCGTAGATGATTATGCCGAAGTTCGTGATGGAGACAACCCGAAGCATTCTCCCTCAAGACTCTTCTTAATGACAAGTTATTTCCGCGAAGTAATTAGTTCGTCGACTTTGGGCGACGCGGCGGCTTTAAATGGAATCAAGAAAAAGAGAGAGCCCTGAACAGACTCCTGCTATCGGATCGTTTTCATTCCAACCTGCAATAACGAGTTGAGATTCATTCAGGTCATGGGCTGCTTTTGCTGTGGAGGTCGTAGGAAGACGAAAGCCAATCAACCCTCCGCTACGGCTGCCCGGCCACCCACTTATCAAGGCGGAGCTGCCAGAAAGAGCCGTAGCAGGGATGATGGGACCGCTGTTATTGCTGGTGCGGGCGCCGCCGTAGCAGCCACAGCTGTTGCGGCCACTATTTATTCTAGTACGGGCGGCGGCGGCGGCACTTGTGGTGGTGGAGGAACTTGTGGTGGAGGTGGAGGTGGCGGTGGAGGAGCATGTGGTGGTGGCGGCGGCGGCGGCGGC
The DNA here is from genome assembly GCA_021437785.1 of Rhodomyrtus psidioides. Lineage (NCBI taxonomy): Eukaryota > Viridiplantae > Streptophyta > Magnoliopsida > Myrtales > Myrtaceae > Rhodomyrtus > Rhodomyrtus psidioides. Next base: position 1,787,515 of record JAILYB010000059.1, on the reverse strand, counting down.
GGCGGCGGCGGCGGCAGCAGCGGTTGCTAACTGTTGGTATCCCGCATCGTTTTTGCTCTTCACTGTTGTGCAGAATATATTTATCGTGTAATAATATGAAGGGATTCATCCTTTTAATGCCACTGGCATCATAAAGTGCAACAATTGCAGCAAGCAAATTTCGAAGCTTTAGATTTAGTTTGAAGCCTTCATTTTGAGCCGAGCATGGCGGGGCTCCGCCATCCCCTCGTCCAGCTCAGGCAAAGCGGGCAGCTTCCGTCCTCCGTCCACGTGTGTGTGTGTGAGAGAGAGAAATAGAGATCTGGCTGAGATTACGGTTCCCCAGATCTCAATCCATCTAACGGCGGCAATTTCCATCTTCATCTCTAACCTGGACTACTCATCTACGAAAATACTGATCATTGGCTTCAACTTCATAAAACTCGAAAAGGAAAACTGGCCGCGCGGTCCTGGTTCCGGGACCGAGCCCTGACGCGAGTGTAGAATCTTGAACTCAAGGAGCGAGACCCGGTCCATCTTTTGACCGTTTCCCCTCCATATGTGTGTAAATACAACCCTCCACATCGCTGATTACAGAGATATAAAACCCCACAAAAGACCAGAAAACCAAAAGAACAAGAACAGATCTCAGTACATAATGAATATAGAGATGTGAGACGAGAGAGATTGATGCATGATAAACAAATAATCAGCTCAGCTCAGCTCCACCCCCTTCTACTCGTAAAAGTTTGTCATTCAGAAATCTCGTGTCTCAAAACCATTTTTTTTTTGTAACCATATTTCGCCATCATTCTGATGCACTAGATGGGAAGAAAAGAAATGTTTCTCTCTTGGCTTCATTTTGAGTTGCCCGTTCCAAAAAATCACTTGCAATGCCTGTGAAGGTACGTTCACAAATCAATCTTCTCACTCAAGGCCTGTATAGCAACGATTCTAATTATCTGATTATGTTCTCCGGGACAAAAAGGATACGAAACATGTTTCGTAACGCAAATGATATTGATTTTGATTATGTTTTCGGGAACAATTTTGGAACAAAAACAAGAACTTAAGAAAAATTGATTTTGAAAAAAAAAAGAATCAGTTTTCAGAAACCAAACGCGTTCTGATTCTCTAAAACTCATTTAGGGAACAAAATCAAAAAAATAAATTCTAATTAAAATCGCTTTTTCGGATCAGAATCGTTGTTTGGGGAAATTCTTGTCCTACTTTTCCTCTTGTTCTTGTCGCTGCCCATCCTAACTTACCAAGAACATTTGATCTTGCCGTTTTAGAATGGGAGATGGGAGGGGGTTTGCTCACTGTTAATCTTTTTTATTAGTGTCATCAACAGCTAAGACATTGGATCATGCAAAAAGATGCATCATCTTTGCATCTTTTCTTTGTCGATGATAAATGAACGACCGTGCTTCCCAAAATTATTTTGCCCATCTTCAGATCTTGATTTTCGAATGTCATTTCTTTTCTTTGGCTATCACAAGAACGCGTGATGAAGTTTTACCTTTTTAGAGCTAAAATAGCAAACGCGGGTGGCACATTACCACTACACAAGGCTGCTATCCTTGTGTCCCGATAATAAGCTTTTGATATCCCGAGAATCAAGGATGCTGCTATCCTTGTGTCCCGACCTAGCCTTAGACGACCCTAGCTCTGAAGCCGCTTGTGGCTAGTGAGGTCTCGATCTCCTCCCTCGATGACAGGAGGGGTCGGGGTCACGACCCTCCCACTTTTGTTGCCTGAGGCTATCGGGGCCGGGCCTGGGCTATGGCTAGTCCTGGGCTTGGTGACGTCAAATCTGGCATCACGAGCCGAGCTCAACCCCACATCGGCAGTTGTAGATGATCTGGATTTCCTACCCTAATGGTAGGTGTGCTATGATCGATTTGGACCGTCCAATTCAAAATAGACGGCCTAGATCACTCCATAGTTTTTTCCACTAAAATCTTATGGATTGATCTGGGCCGTCCATTTTGAATTGGATGGTTCAAATTTAATGACACTCTTACATTTATGATAAGAAATCCATTCCCGTTGTGGAGAAGGTGCAATGCAACAAAGGGAGAGATGGCAGTGTTGGGTGCTCAAGGGTGGGGATATTGCAACAACAGCGAGGGCGCCTGGCAGCGTTAAGGGGTGGTGGAAGCATGGATGTGGCTAATGGTCAAGATTGGCTCGTTGCCTTGGCCTTACTTATCAAGTCAGCAATAGGCCATTTCATCACACGTGTTTGGTAGGCTCACATTTCAAATTGGAAGCTGTTAACCTAACAGCATGACAGTTCTGCCGGTTAGTTTTGACCACACAATCTCTCAATCAATGAGTACTTTATGTAAAACACGCGGTGATAGCATGTGGATTTACGGTTCAGATTGTACCGTCCCTGACAATACCGTTAAGAAATAATTTTGTTTTAATTTTTTTTTAAAAAAAAATCCCTTTGTCACTCCTATACGATTGTCAAGGGTTTGGTACCGTGAACCGTAGGGATGTGGGATCAAGGGAAAAAAGGGAAAGAAGCCGTCAAATTTACTTGGTGTTAATATGTTTAGATCTTAAAGTAATAATATTACCTCTATTTAGAGAAAATTAATTTTAGAGCACCCCAATTCTTATAATAAATGGAGCTGCTACCTTGACAGTTTGACAATACTGTCATTATTTCTGACCCCACGATTTTCTAATTATTAAGTGCTTTATACAAAACACTTTCGGTGATGATGTTTGGATTAACGGTCAGAAATATATAACTGACACTACTGTCATGGAAGCATTTTCCTATAATAAATCACATTTACCCTTTTTGGACGAAATTTAAAGTTTAGCAACCACTTACATGTCTGTCTTAGTCTGGCAATGGTACCTCCATCTTAAACTTTGGTTTCACTATAAACATCCACAGTTCTCCACGTTAGAGTGCGACTTAGGTCCTAAGATCTAACTATAGCTGTCATTATGGGTCATAGACCCAAATTTGACCCATATTTTGTCTAAAATTGGTCTTATATGAGTCGTTAACTTTTAAAGTACTCACTAAAAATGGATAAAAAAAAGTTGAAATAAAATTAAATGGGTCAATAAATGAGTGACACACTTAAGCCCATTTTCAATCCATAAGGATAACTTCCTTACAAATGGGCCCAATACTTCAAAGGCTTTGTTATTATTATTATTATTATTATTATTATTATTATTATTTTTCTATTTTTATAAATGAAATGAAATAAATTTGAAAAGAAAAAAATATAAAAGCCGACGGTTGCCTACCGCCGCCATTTGCCTGTTGCCTGCCGCTGGTTGCCACCCGCCACTGGCCGTTGCTACCTCTTGCCGGAGAAAAATAAAAAATAATTTTTAACAATAAAATATTTTGAATAAAAGATATTTTTAATAATAAAGTATTTTTGAATAGTTAATATTTTAAAAAATAAAAAAATTAGAAAAATCTAAAAAAAGGAAAAAAAATTTACTAGGCTTTTCATTGTATGAAAATATATTAGTAATATTATTTTATTAGAATATTAATGTGATTTGGTAATATGGGTCAAAATGGGTCGGTTAGAGTATGAGTAATTGAATATGGATCAAAATGGGTTAGACGGGTCAATATGGGTCGGACCATATTCGATTTGATCCAAATCCAACCCACCCACCAATTTGATACATCTAGATCCAACCACCATTCACCATGTGGTCATAAACATATTAGAATTCCAAACCCCATCTTCGGACTTTTAAAACAGAAGAATATTCAAATTCCAGTCGAATACGCAAGACAAACGCGCATACGTTTATTGAGCTGTTATGTGGGTCAAGTTGCAGGACTTGGACAAACCAAAAGGCGACATTTGAACCCACGTTAGAGCAATGGAAAACGAGCTTTCCTTTTCCTTGCGAGAATCAGTCTGAGAAAATACGTCGACTCGTGTCAGTCCGAACTTGATCCATACGCGTCCGCAACGACTAGACAAAGCCCATACATGATATTACGATGAATCGCAAGGGCATAAACATAACATTCCATGAACTTTCCAGCCTGACTATTCACGACAACGACCATTTCGGAGAAATTTGATTATTCCCCAAGTTTTATAGCAGGCGTCGCCATGTATATATATGGCATTAACTTGGAGAAACTCATGTCGAAACACAAAAGTAGGCAAGATAGTTTTTGGCTTTGGGCGACGGTCGAAACTTGCAAGCTGCGACGTTTCTGTCTAACTCAATAAATCATGGGGTGCTTCTGCTTTGGAGGTAGCAAGAAGAATGGAACCAAGCGTCCGACGTGGGGATCTTCGGGTGCAACAACGGCTGGTATCGTATCTGCTAGCTCAGCCTGCGGAGGCGGAGGAGCGTGCGGAGGAGGAGGAGGAGGCGGCGGCGGTGGAGGTGGAGGGTGCGGAGGTGGCGGCGGCGGCGGCTGTTAGAAGTTGTTAGTAGTATATTTATGCTGCTAGCGTTGTGTACGTGAGCGCGCGTTTGAGGATGTACTTTTTATTGTCTTCAGTGATGGTATCGAATTGACTTGACAGCATGTGTCTAAATTTCAGGATTCTTACGAGGACAATGTTACTACTTGTAATAATAACCAAACATTATAGCATGTGCACGAAGATGCATTCACTCGCCCTCGATCGATTCAATTAGCCAAATATTTTGTCATGTATGATTCGGTTGGAACCTCGTTATCGAATTGGGTCAAAAGCCATTCCTGCCAAAAACCAGGTCAACCGAATTGAATACGGGTATATTAGAAAATCAGTTCTTTACTTTCGGCAAAAATGGTAGGAAAGCAATAAATTGACGAGGAAATAAAACTATGGAATTTCTCAAAAACTAAAACAGTTTCAACCAGTCACGTCACATACTATAGCCGATATCCACGTTAGTGATTTCCAGCAAATGTTGGCCGGATGGACTTGGCAACTTATCAAAAAGTTTAGGACTCAATTAGTACATTGAATTGACATAAGTGCAGTAAGCTTATTACTTTTTTGGTACTTTTTCCTTTCGATATGAGGGCGATGACCATTGCAATTGACCTGCGTATCTAAGATATTTGGCCTCAATTTGGGGTGAAATGAGGTGACCAACTCATATTGAGGCCATGCACCTCTTGTCCAAGGACACACACATATATCCCATGAACTTGGATCTAGATCACCTAATATTGGGATTTTCGTGACATGCGTGACATTACTCAAATCAGGCTGTCTTTGTGATTCAAAATTTTTCAAACCTTAAAAAAATTCCCGCCCACATTTTTTCCCTCACTTTCAACACATGAAGTGTGGCTCAAATCAGGCCGTTCACAGGCCGTCCATTTTAATTTGAACGGCATGATTTGAGTAATGTCACACATGTCATGGAAATTCCAATATTAGGCGATCCAAATCCTATGAACTTTGGCTTTTTCATCTCTAGTACCCTTCTTTCGAGGATCTATGATCAGCCATCCATGTTTGATGGTATCGAGAGCCAATCTAAGAAAACAAAATCTCTCTATGTTCTTAACTTGGCGTAGTTCTATAGTCCACCGGGAAACGGATTCTCGAGGTCGTAACTCCTTTTTTGGTTCCGATATGTGATATCGTAACACTGACTTTATGATCAGATTACAAGATTTAATCTTTTCTTTATTCGGCCGGTGCAAGAGAATAAGCGAGAGTTGAGAAATCAATTCGAGTCGGTTGGAAGCATTTTTACTTTATAAATTTAATTAGTAAAATTATTAATTGAATAATTGTTTAAAAAGTCTTAAATCTATTGAATGGCCGCAGATTCAGTTCTAAAGTTTTTTCAGTTTGATAGATTTAGTCATAAACCTTTTAACGGTTTACTAATATCGTAGTTCTAGCCAATTTTGACCTATAATCTGTTGTTCTCGAAGAGGCTAGAAGTTCGTATGTAAAAAATTAAGATTATTGTCACTTAAGTATTCGCATACACAAAATAAGGATTGATTGACAAACCTGAAAAATCAATCGCAAATGAGTAATCCGAATGTAGATGAATGATCCGAGCCCAACGAATTCACGTTGTGTCCTTAAGATAAATTTATCCCCTCAACCGGTACTTAAGGTTCTTGGACAATTGCCTCCCAAGATAGAATGTATCGTCTTTCCTCTAAAGCAGTACTCCTTCAGAGAAAACTTAAGAACGCAACTTGGCGGAATAATCGCACACAATAACGAATATGGAGAATGAATGGCTAAAATGACAGTAGTCACTAATGCGACGATCAATACTTTACATTTATAGAGAGTGAAGCGAAGAGTCACGAAGTCATAGGGTTTCGTCGAAAGCGTTCGTCGATGAAAATGCACGGTTTCGTCAAAAGGATTCTTTGAAACGTCACGAAATTGTACAGTTTCGTCGATGAAGGATTACGAGCCGAAACAACTTTTCATTTTTCATTTAACTTTTTATGGGGCTTTGAGATCGAAGTTCCAACAATCCCCCATATGAATGAGAAGTTCAAACATCATGACTCTTTGTGAATGCATGAGCTGCAATGTGCGAATATTCCATGAGAGAACATTGCATCGAGATAAGTAGTCTGAGACTTTGAACTTTCCCTAGTGAGATCTATGGGACTTACTCGGTCAATCAGTAAACTTGATGTCTTTGAATTGTCGACTTTGGTGTAAGCCTAGACAATAAAAATCACACAACTATCTCTCGAATAAAGTTGGTTCTCACTATTGTGTTCGTTTTGGCCATGAACACCGCCTAGTTTCATGAGTGCTTTAGAGAATTCAGCCTTTCAAATTTTCACAGAAACGGCCCTCACTTAATACTCACATAGGTGATTTCTGAATGTGTGGCATATCATATACTCAATTCAGAATCATTAAAAGCTTATGCTTAACCTCTACATATTAGTATTGTCTCTATACGGGAATGAGTAAGAACTTATAGTACTTTACACCGCCTTCATAACTTGGTTGCCCTTTTGAACCTAGATCTTGGGATCTCTAGTCAACTCGGTAGGGTTTCCGCTAGGATGACTTATTTATAGGCCTTAAACCCATTCTCCTTGATGTTTTCACAACCATCTCTCTAGTTAGGCCTTTTGTTAATGGATCCGCAACATTATCTTTTGACTTCACATAGTCAATCGTGATAATTCCACTAGAGATTTATTGTTATACATGACATTCAGAAACTATTATAAAATATAAAGAAAATCCACGTGGCACTCTCAAAATCAATAAAATAATAGTGAAAGTTTCATGTCAATTTTTTTCGACGAAAATAACACTCAGATGATCGATTTTGGCTGGAATTGACACTCATTTGAACGTTTTTTTTTTTCGATGTATCACTTAAATAAACATTTTGAAAGTTAAGGCACTTAAGTGTATGCCGTACAAAAGTTAAAGCACTTCTAGTGTATTTATCCCGTTTCGTCGATGAAAAGCATGGTTTCGTTGAAAGCATTCGACGAAACGTCACGAAGTCGTACGGTTTCGTCGTTGAAGGATTACGAACTGAAACAGCTCTTCATTTCCCATTCAACTTTTTTTTTTTATGGGGCTTTGAGACCAAAGTTCCAACATAATCACTAAAGGCTGCAACTGCCTCGAAATTGCGTTCTTCGTGAGTCTTGAGGTTTCTTCCCTGAGATATCCACTAAATAAAGGTACACATTGAGGGCCAGCCACCAATCAACAATTGACTCCGGTTACAACTTTACAAACAGGTTTGTTGCTTTCTCTAGGAACTTACTAAAGGGTGGTGTCTCAAATGTGGAGATGAGAAGGAGATGTCAGGACCTATCATTGCCATCCAAGATTACGTGGCAACTGCATCTGGTGGTGCTGGGGATGTTCTTTGTTCTCCCTGATGATGGTTAGGTTAATTTTGTTATATAACATAGGTTGTAGCATCAACTGAATGTATTCTTATTGACTAAAATCACACATAGGGCATAGATGTTACGGTCGGGGAAAAGGTCCAAAAAAGTCTCAAACCTTTCGCATTGTTGCTAATTCAGTCATAAACCTTTTAATTACGTTGATTTAGTCCTAAACCTTTTGCATTTGTACTAATGGAGTTTATCAGACACATTTTGGTCTAAAATTACTAACGTAGACGCCAGTTGTCGAGCGTGGTCTCTGGCATTGACATGAACATTTTAAAATATTTTTTAAAATTTTCATTGATATTTTTAAAAATATTTTGTTTTGTTTTTAATTTTTTTCCTATTTTTGGATAGAGGGCCGCGACGCCCTTGCCTGCTCTGTGTGAGGGCCGCACGTCCTTGCCAGTCACGCCACATAGGACGGTCGATGTTCACGTCAGTTATTTCCAATCAAAACTGGTTGGATGGACTCAATTGACATAAATACAAAAATTTGAGGACTAAATTAACACAAATGAAAGATTTAGGAGTGAATTTAGGACCAATGCAAAAAGTTTAGGACTTGTGGACACTTTTCATTATTTTGATCGGATACATCAATAAATGAAATATAATCAAAATATTTGCCGAAAAAGAATTACCATTTGAAGTGATTCACTTAGAACCATACCTTCTGATGCTTTTAGAATCAACCAACTTAGGGTCTGTTTGGCATTGTTCCCGTTTCTCTGTTTCTGTTCCCGGGAACAGTAAAGAACAGAAACATGTTTGGTAATGCAAATAATTATTATTATGATTCTGTGCTCGGGAACACTTTTGGACCACTTTTCAGAACAAAAAAAAATTGATTTTTGTGTTCCGGAACACTTTTGTAAATCACTTTTTTCCACGATGTACTTCTATGAATTTTTCCTCGATACTTTCAGTTCTTGTTGAAACATGATTTATAATTATAATTATAATTATTTTTAATTTTAATTTAAAAATAACAAAAAGTCATAAAAATTGTAAAATCAACTTTGAAAACCTTGGTTGAGCCTTAGGAACCAATTTTCAATTAAAAATAGTTTTCATATTTTTTTTTAATTTTTAAAATTTATTTAATTATAAAATACCCAAAAAAATTAGAAAAATATCATTCGTGGTCAGAAAAATACACAAATATAGTTGATATTTTTATTTCAATTTCCTCTTTAAGATGGTATTTTTAAATCTAAAAAAGATTAACTTTCTTTTTTGCAACTCTTTTTTATTTTTTCGTTTCTTTTTCTTAATCACTATTTGATTTAATTATTTTCTCTTTTCTTTGTCAACAAATATAATTATTTAATTATTTAATTTAAATGCAAATCAGGAACAAAAATTTTATGCAGTTACCAAACGCGTTTCTGTTCATGGAATAAAATTTTTAGCAGTTACCAAACGCGTTTTGATTCTCAAAAATCATCCGGGAACAGTAACACGGGAACAGAAACATTGCCAAACAGAGCCTTAAAGTCCAGAAATTTGCCGACCATGAATTTCTTCAATCCAACATCTTCTGTTTTGTATTTCTTGTCCAGATTTTCCATAATTCCTTAACCAGTTTCAGCAGACTATATAGGTTATAGAGGGAATTGTCCAGATCATTAAGGACATAGTTGTGACACCGGAAGTCAAAATGCTTCCACGCATCTACAACAACAATCCTTTACCTATTTGTCTCACCTTCATCTAACTCAGGAGCATCCTCATTGAGGAACCTTGCCAAATTCAATGCCGTGAGATAGAACAACATCTTCTATTGCCATCTCTTGAAATCAGACCCATTGAACTTTTCTGGCTTCTCTCCATAAGTTATCGATGATGATGCCATTTCTGAAACTAAGTCGAAATATCCCAAAATACTCTTGAAATATATACGTACATAAGATTTCATGTGCATTCTAATAATTTTATATGCATCAAATATATCCAAATAATATATCAAAACGAAGATAATTTCGAGACGAACGCAAGGGTACCCCATACGCCTCCAATGGAGCTTGCACACGCCCACATGCGCAATTGCCATCCAAGGGTAAAAACGTAAATAAACCAATAAGGACAAAATGGTTAACAATCAAACGGGGACCACACACGCATTCAAAACAAAATGCTGGGTGCTAATCCATGCGTAAGTTCAGTGCGTGGTAACACGCCAATTCAGGCGCTCGCCTGACGCCCATGTGGAAGCGTCTTTATGCGTCTGCTCCCCTACGGTCGCATGTTTCACGCGACTAACTCTTTGCGTGACGCCCTTCTTTCGCAACTGTTCATTATCATTATTACTATTATTTTTTTAAAACAATGACTTTGTAATCGAGTGTGGGGAGCGCGAAACGTTCGTCGGAGGCGTGCCATCGCTCGTCTTTCTCGTCTCGACGAGATCTACCACACCATGTGGTCGCGCAACAAACCGACCAGTAGGGTCTTTAACACCAAGACTTACCTTTCATATTGGTGCGTAATCAATTCATTCACATAGCAATACTATCATATCAAATATGCAGAAAGTTCGGAAAATCGATTTCGAAATGATCATATCAAGTATCAAACCATAACTCAATGAAAAACAAGGTAGGAATCTCACCTGGCTCTGATTCCAATGTTGGAATCGAACTTCGAGTGTGACCATTCATTTTTTTCGTATTGTCGAGAAGAAGCCGAATGTACAATCAAGCATTATTTTCATCGCACTAAACTAATAATAATACGCCAGAACAGAATGCGCACAACAAAAATAACTATACAAACCAAGCATAGGAAATCAAAATTTGTCTTAAGATTGTTGTTCTCTAAGAGGCTAGAAGTTCGTATGTACAAAATTAAGATTGTTGTCGCCTAAATGTTCGCATACACAAAATAAGGGTTGATTGACAAACCTGAAAAACCAATCGCAGATGAGTAATCTGAATGTAGACGAATGATCCGAGCCCAATGAATTTACATTGTGTTCTTAAAACAAATTTATCCCCTTAACCGGTACCCAAGGTTCTTGGACAATTGCCTCTCAGGATAGAACGTATCGTCTTTCCTCTAAAGCGGTATTCCTTCAGAGAAAACGTTCGAACGCAACTTGGCGGAATAATCGCACACAATAACGAATATGAAGAATGAATGACTAAAATGACAGTAGTCTCTAATGCGACGGTCAATGCTTTACATTTATAGAGAGTGAAACGAAGATTCACGAAGTCATAGGAGGGAAAAGTACATTAGAAATGCCTTAACTTTTGTACGACGTTCACTTGAGTGTCTTAACTTTCAAAACGTTCACTTAAGTACCTTAACTTTTAAAAATCATTTACTTGAGTGCCAATGCTGACGTAGCCGCCGGAAAAGGTGACGTGGCGCCGACGAATCGATTTTTTTGAATATTTAATGTACACGTGGATTTTTCCATTAATTTTTTATTTTTATTTTTTTGCATATTTTATTTTCCTGATTTGTGTAATTATTTAAAAAAAGAGAGAGGCCAAACCATTGCTATTCTCGGTGGTGGCCGACGAGGGTCGCTGCTGGTCACCACCGGCCGGCCCAGAGGCCAGGGTCGGCTTGCCCTGGGCCGGCGAGGCCGCGACAGCCCTGGTCGACGGCCGTCACGGCCACGATAGCGGCGATTGAGGGCGCGAAGCCCTCGCCCAGATTTGGTAAGGGCTTCGAGCCCTCGATTCCGCCAGCCCAGGCCGCGACGACCGTTGTGGCCTTGCCAGCCCAGGGCAAACAGACACTGGCCCCTGGGCTGGCAGTTGGTGGCCGGCAGCGACCCTCGCCGGCCACCACCAAGAAACCCTTAGGGTTTCTTTTTTTTTTCATTGATTTTTTTTCTTTTTTTTTTTGCCTTTTTTGCTTTTTTATTTGAATAAAAAATAAAAAAAATTCAGAAACTATTATAAAATATAAAGAAAATCCACGTGGCACTCTCAAAATCAATAAAATAATAGAGAAAATTCCATGTCAATTTTTCCGACGAAAATAGCACCCAGATGAACGATTTTGGCTGGAATTGACACTCATCTGAACGTTTTTTTTTTCGATGTAGCATTTAAATAAACGTTTTGAAAGTTAAGGCACTTAAGTGTATGCCGTACAAAAGTTAAAGCACTTCTAGTGTACTTATCCCGTTTCGTCGATGAAAAGACATGGTTTCGTTGAAAGGATTCGACGAAACGTCACGAAGTCGTACGGTTTCGTCGTTGAAGGATTACGAACTGAAATAGCTCTTCATTTCTCATTCAACTTTTTTTTTTATGGGGCTTTGAGAGCACAGTTCCAACATAATCACTAAAGGCTGCAACTGCCTCGAAATTGCGTTCGTCGTGAGCCTTGAGGTTTCTTCTCTGAGATATCCACTAAATAAAGGTACACATTGAGGGCCAGCCACCAATCAACAGTTGACTCCGGTAACAACTTTACAAACAGGTTTGTTGCTTTCTCTAGGAACTTGCTAAAGGGTGGTGTCTCAAATGTGGGGATCCGGATCGCCTAACCTTTACTCAGAAGGTTATGCACCTAACCTTGCAATTCGGGCCGTTCATTTTTGGATGGACGACCCAGATCTCCTATTTTTATGGAGCAATTTTTTGAATTTTTTTATATATATTTTTGTTAGTAATAATATGAGCCGTCCATTCATAACACAGACAGTCCGGATTGCAAGGTTAGGGCCTAACCTTCTAAGAAAATGTTAGATGATCCCTTTCCCAAATGTGGAGATGCGAAGGAAATGTCAGGACCTATCGTTGCCATCCAAGATTACGCGGCAGCTGCATCTGGTGGTGCTGCGGATATTCTTTGTTCTCCCTGACGATGGTTAGGTTAATTTTGTTATATAACATAGGTTGTAGCATCAACTGAATGTTTTCTTGTTGACTAAAATCACACATAAGGCATATATGTTACGGTCGGGGGGAAGGTCCAAAAAAGTCTCAAACATTTTGCATTGTTGCTAATTCAGTCATAAACCTTTTAATTACGTTGATTTAGTCCTAAACCTTTTGCATTTGTACTAATTAAGTCTATCAGACCAATTTTGGTCTAAAATTACTGACGTAAACGCCAGTCGTGAGCGTGGTATCCGGCATTGACATGAACATTTTAAGATATTTTTAAAAAAATTCATTGATATTTTTAAAAATATTTTGTTTTGTTTTTAAATTTTTTTCCTTTTTTTGGATAGAGGGCCGCGACACCCTTGCCTGCTCCGTGCGAGGGCCGCACGTCCTCGCCAGTCACGCCACATAGGACGGTCGATGTTCACGTTAGTTATTTCCAATCAAAACTGGTCGGATGGACTCAATTGACATAAATACAAAAAGTTTAGGACTAAATTAACACAAATGAAAGATTTAGGAGTGAATTTAGGACCAATGGAAAAAGTTTAGGACTTGTGGACACTTTTCCTTATTTTGATCGGACACATCAATAAATGAAATATAATCAAAATATTGTTGCGCAATTGATGGCAAAAGAGGAAAAAAAAAGAAATACCATTGAAGTGGATAGCACAGACAATTCATAATTTCCTAGAAAGGGGTGGTCTAGACTCTAGAGATTACATTAAGCAAAGTTTGGAAAATAGGACAGCCCAAACGTAGGTAGTACGTACAGATTTAAGCTGGAATATTCAATGGGTGTATGTCACAGATGACAGAAAAGCACAATTCCTCCAGAGATGTAAGAACTTGGTTTTGTTGCTTGGTCAAAACCAAAAAAGAGTCTTGCAGGTTTCGTAACCTGCACCATGCGCGTAGAACTAGAACCAGACCAAAAAAGAGTCTTGCGTGTTGAACCAGGCATAGCGTGTTGAACCAGGCAAAAAACCCAAACATTCTCCCTCTGTCTCTACTTAATGACGAGTTGTTTCCACGAAATAATTAGTTAGTCGATTTTGGGCGACGCGACGGCTATAAATGGAATCGAGAATCGAGAGATATCTATCGAGGGAGAGAGAGAGCGCCCTGAACAGACTCGTGCTATTGTATCATTTTCAATATAACCCGCCAAAACGACTTTGAGATTCAGGTCATGGGCAGTTTTTGCTGTGGAGGTCCCAAGACGAGTCAACCCACCGCGACGGCTGCCTGGCCACCCACGTATCAAGCCGGAGCTGCCAGGAAAAGGGGTGGCAGGGATGATGGGACGGCTTTGGTTGCCGGCGCCGTCGTAGGCACAGTTGTTGCGGCCACTATTTATTCTAGTACCTGCGGCGGCGGCACTGGTGGTGGTGGATGTGGAGGTGGAGGTGGATGTGGTGGCGGCGGCGGTTGCTAACCGTTCATCTCCCGCATCGTTTTTGCTCTTCATGTGAAAGTTTACTGTTGTGCAAAACATTTGTCGTAGCGAAATGTAGGTTTTGTACCTTCATGCAGGGCGACTATTTAAATAATTTCTGCGATTGTGCATGAGAAAAATAATATGGGAGGATTCTTCCTTTTAATGCCGGTGGCATCTTAAGGCGAAACAATTGTAGCAAGTAAATTTCGAAGCTTGAGATTTAGTTTGAAGCCTTCGGATTGAGCCGAGCAGGACGAGGCTCCGCCATCCCTGGTCGAGCTCGGGCGAAGTGAATATGTGGGTCAGGTTATGGTCCCTCCAATCTCAAATCCGCGATGCAACCTAGGGTTGCCATTTGTAAAATATGGATTTTGATTTGAAAAAAAAAAAGAAAAGGAAAAAGGTTGAAAAGTCAAAGGAGAAGAAGTGGGATCCGCCTCAATTTTTTTTTTAAGGGCCGAGTGCTTGCGAAGAGAGGAAAAAAAAAAGAAAAAAAAGGGAAAAAGTGGACTCATTTTATAAAGAAGGGCTATGTTCACCACAAGTCCTGAAACTTACCACGGTAGTGCGATTGAGTCCTAAAACTTGCAAAAAAGTTCAATTGAGTCTTAAAACTCGTCAAATTGGTAAAATCAAGTTCTTCCACTGACACCATCAAAATTTTTAACGGAAAATGCTGATATGGTACATTTCTCTCTCCTATGTGGCAAATTCGCTTGATCCACTTATCCACGTCAGAAAAATGACGTCGTATTTGTGCGTTTATTTTTCCTGTCCAAAACCCAAATGACATCGCCTCTGCTCTACATTCTGCATCGTCTTTCTCAAAAGACTGAACCCATTGCCTCTGCTCTTCATTCCAACCCTTCGACGATCTAGCATCCCGCAAAAACATCTCGACAACGGTTTGAGGGTCGACGACGGCGACGGTGAGGGTCTCCAATCGTCTGTCATCTTCGCCCTAAAGCCCCAAATCAAGCCGATGTGGTGTCCCACGCGAGTCCTTGCGGTAATCCGTCTGTGTGAACCCTAAAAAGTTCCTCATCCTCGCACAAAGGCGAGGGTGCTCGCGTCGAATTCAATGCCATTGAGGCACGGCGCATGTCGAAACATTTGTTTCTGGTTAGGGATTGCTCAGATTCGTGTTCGATTTTTTTGGTGTAAGACCGAAATGCGTAAGTGTCAATATGAGTATCGACTGATTTCCTTGTTCTTTTCTGCTGAAGTTTCTTATTCAACCACTTGTTTCTCTTGATTACACTCTATTGATTTCCCGTGTTCTTTTCATGCTGAAGTTTCTTATTGAACCGCTTTTCTCTCTTGATTACACTCTTATGGACAACTATAGTTTTTGATGCCATGTTATCGTCATAAGATGACGATGTCTATTTTTTTTTTTCTTTTCTTTTTTACGAATTTGATTGGCTCTTTCAATTGCCCGAAAGAGAGTAAGAAAAAGTAGTCATTAGGTGTATGAAAAGTGAAAATCACGTTGTTGAATGCGACGCATCTACACCTGTGGTCCAGTGCCTGAGATAGATGTTAAGATAAGTGTAACCGTCAAAATCTACAAGATTTGCTTTAGTTCTTTAAAAAAGAAATCAACAGATCACTTTTTATGAGCCTCTGGAGTTCTTGGTTCCCCATATAATTGTGTTTTAATCTAACTTACATTTGATTCATGCTCATTTTATTGCATATCAGATACTTACTTCAGTGGATCTTGTGCCAAGCGAGTGGTAGAGTAGTCCATTGATTGCATTTGATTTGTTAAATATGTCTTGAATTTTGTGTACTCGGTCCGGTTCATCACCTGACTCGACATATTTTTTGTGCGGCCCAAAAGTGGAGAGAAAAATTGAGATTTAGTTCGTGAAGCGGGGAGTTGGGCCGATAAAAAAAAAATTGGGCTTTATTTTTACTGCGGCTAGGGTTTTATTTGTAAGGACGGAAGTTTTTCGTCATTAGAGAATTTTGTGAGCAGAGTGCTTTTATTCAGTCGCTGAGAACGACTTTTGTAATTTGTACCCTATTTGATTATAGTGGAATCTCGATTTGCCTTGCCCGTGGACGTAGATTACCTTGATCGAACCACGTAAATCCTTGTGTTCTGTGTTTGTTTTTCCGCGTTCGTCCCAACATGATTCATATTAGTTTTGCTGGTTTGTAGCCCATAGATGCTTTCTTAATATGGCGGCAAGAAGAATGAGGGCACTAACATCTAAATCAAGTGTTGCAACTCCTAATGAAGTTGAGTCGGTGCTAATCTGCTATTGGGTATTCTGTCACCAATTCTTACTGCAAAAACAAGGAAAAAGGTTGGAAGAAGGTTTTATGGATGTGCTAAGTTTGATGGTCCAGGTTGCTGCAATTTCTTCATGTGGATTGACCCGAAGATATCGGATGGAGCGAGGGACATGATAGCTGACCTCCTTGAAAGAAATCAAGCACTATGTGTATCAAGCCAATCGAGGTGCGACAAAGTTGATGTGAGCTCACTGATAGTTGAAATGAAGATGGTAAGGGCGGAAAATAGATGTTTAAAGGAGGAGCTTGTGTGAGTGAAGCAACAAAATATGCTATATCAATCGGCATTTTTTCTATGCATATGTTATATCATTATGTCAATCGTATGCAATGTGAAAGTTAGTGAGAAGTTTCCAAGTCTTCCATAGTGTCATGTTTCTAGGTTTGTAAGATTTTTTTTTTCGGGTAAAGTAAAGTTTGTAAGATTGATTGTGGGTAATTACAATGAATATGTATTTTTTTGTTATTTATAGTTGAGCCGAATTTTTCATCTCATTTGTAATGTGACTATGGTCGGATCAAATTTCTCCTCAGTTTTAACCATTCCCATCTAAAGAAATGGAACCAATAAGTTCACAACTGTGAAATTCATGAATAACATGATGCTGTTCCGTTGTCGACAACATATGATTTTACGTTCTCTTTTTTTTTTGGGTCAAACCATACAATTTATGTTAACCTAAAACAAAAGGAGATCCTTTCTTTCAAACATAGTATCCATTTGTAAAAAAAATGGCCATATCAACTTGTTCAAACAATTTCTAGCTTTATCCCAAAAGTGTGGGTGTACAAATGAATAGCAACTGACAACAACATTGAGAACTATATGCGTGGGCAGTCACAATACGAATAACCAGTCTATTAGATGTAATCAGCATACACGTTCACTGCTTTACGTCATTAGTCATGCAAAATAATTAAAATCCAAGCTTAGCGACGTTGAATCTAACGATCCAAGCTCGACTCCGACCTCAATGGCATTGAATTCGATGCGAGCACCCTCGCCTTCGTGCGAGGATGATGAACTTTTTAGGGTTCACACGGACGAACTGCCGCAAGGACTCTCGCGGGACACCACATCGGCTTGATTTGGGGCTTTAGGGTTTGGAGAAGGCGAAGATGACAAACGTTTGGAGACCCTCACCGTCACCGTCGTTGACGCTCGATCTGCGACCGAGATGTTTCTGCGAGACGCAAGATCGTCGAAGGGGTGGAATGAAGAGCAGAGGCGATGGGTTCAGTCTTTTGAGAAAGACGATGCAGAATGAAGAGCAGAAACAACGTCATTTGGGTTTTGGACAGGAAAAATAAATGCACAAATATGACGTCGTTTTGCTGACGTGGATAAGTGGCTTAAGCGAATTTGCCACGTAAGAGAGAGAAATGTGCTAGGTCAGCATTTTCCGTTAAAAAAATTGACAGTGTTAGCGAAAAGACTTGATTTTACCAATTTGACGAGTTTTAGGACTCGATTGAACTTTTTGCAAGTTTTAGGACTCAATCTATTGGGTGGTCTTGGGCCTTTCTCAACCCAAAAGCTAACTCAAAGGTTGAGGCTTTCCCTCACACTTATAAACCGACCACCAGCCCCTTCCACAACTGATGTGGGACAACTCCAACAATCTCCCCCTCACACATCGGACCATGGGTCAAAGGGAGCGACAGCCCGTATCTCTCCCGTGTGACTATTTGGGTCCAGCCTTATTGGTAACCTGGGCTCTGATACTAGTGTTGTAACAAATACGAAAAATCAACACAAAATACAACAATTTACGTGGTTCGATCAAGATGATCTACATCCACGGGTGAGGCAAAACGAGATTCCACTATAATCAAAGAGAGTACAAATTACAAAAGTCATTCTCTGCGACTGACCAAAAATCACACCGCTCACAAAACTCTTAGATGACGAAAAATCTCCATCCTAACAAATAAACCCTAGCCGCAGCATAAATAAAGCCCAATTTTTTTTCTCGGGGGCGTTGCCCCTGAACCCCCATAAAGATCTATTCACACCCCTATCGGCCTAACTCTCCGTGTCATGAACCAAATCTCAATTTCCTCTTCACTTTTGGACCCCATAGAAAATATGTCGGGGTCGAGTGATGAACCGGACCGAGTGCATAAAATTCAAGACATATTTAACAAATCTCCACCTTGGCTTGAATTTAAATAAAATAGTTAAGAAGCCGAACACATTCTCCCAGCATCCCTAAGCCTACGTGAGCTAACTCGGTGTAGGAAACAAGGGATGCAACGAAAGAACATATCCACTTCATAAAAAAATGTAGAACTTTCATTCACCTCGCCACCAGACCCCAGAAGGGGCAAAGCTCAACCAAACATGCCAATCAAGTTCAAGCAATGCTTAAACTTGTTGGCGGGGACTGACTTGGTCAACATATCAGCAGGATTGTCAGCAGTACCAATTTTCTTTACCATCATATTTCTCTCAGCAAATGCTTCTCGAATAAAGTGATACCTGATATCGATGTGCTTAGTCCTCTCATGATATGCTGCTGCCATATAATCTGCCTCTGTAGTAGACAAAGCAACTGTCGACTGTAGGGTTGACCTCCAACTAATAGCCGAGCCAGGTAGTGTGAAAAGATACTTAGTCAAAGATCTTCTCTTATCGTGATCACCTGCAAAATTAGAATCCACAAATCCCACAACTGAGGTACCGTTGGAACTGTTTCTATCAAACACTAGGCCCATCTCTGCGGAACCTCTAAGATACCTAAGTGTCCATTTCACTGCCTGCCAATGGACCTTTCCAGGGTGTGCAATATATCTACTAACCACACTAACTGCATGCGCAATGTTGGGACGAGTACATACCATGGCATACATCAGGCTACCAACTGCACTGGAGTATGGGACATGAGACATCGCAGTCTCCTCGACCTCTGATTGACGTGAATGTATAGCTTAGAGTTTAAAATGAGATGCTAACGGTGTACTGACATGCTTAGCGTTTTGCATGCCAAACTTCTCAAGTACCTTCTCAATAAAACTCCTCTACGAGAGATATAACTTCCATACTTTCCTGTCCCTCTGAATCTCCATTCCTAAGATCTTCTTAGCAGGACCTAGATCTTTCATCTCGAACTCCTCACTAAAACGTTTCTTCAAGATCAACACATCCGACATGTTCTTTGCAGCAATGAGCATGTCATCCACGTATAAGAGAAGATAGACAAAGGATCCATCTGAACCCTTCCTAAAGTAGACACAACTATCATAGCTGCTCCTATAATAACCACTCTCTATCATAAAGCTGTCGAATCTTTTATACCACTGTCTTGGAAACTGCTTCAAACCATAGAAGGATTTCTTCAATCTACAGACATGATCTTCCTTGCCTTCTACATAATAGCCCTTGGGTTGGGCCATATAAATAATCTCCTCAAGCTCACCATGCAAAAAAGCAGTCTTCACATCAAGTTGCTCAAGCTCTAAGTCAAATTGAGAAACTGTAGCTAGCAACACACGAATGGAAGTGTGTTTTACCACAGGAGAGAACACTTCATCATAATCAATTCCCTCCTTCTGATTGTAGCCTTTAGCTACAAGCCGTGCCTTGCATCTAGCATTTTCAACACTTAGAATGCCTTCCTTTTTCTTGAAGACCCATTTACACCCAATGGCTCTTTTTCCCTTAGGCAACGGCACCAAATCCCAAGTCTGGTTCTTGTGGAATGATTCAAGTTCTTCAACCATAGCAATAGCCCATTTCTCTGATTCTGTGCAAGTAATAGCTTCAGTATAGGTAGAAGGTTCCTGAATACCCATATCTTCTATTGTCGAAATAGTATAAGCCACCAGATCAGAGTACCCGTATTTTTTAGGGGGCCGAGTCTGCCTCATTTCTCTGCTAGTAGCAATAGAGTATGACTGCTCCACCTCATCTAAAACTTCCTCATCTGAACTTGAATCAACAGTAACAATTTGCTCGCTCAAATCATTCTGAGAGGTCTTTTCTCGAAGTTCCACCTGAACCTCCACCTCATTCCTATCACTCTCATGTTTTCCTGCAGACTCATCAACAACCTTCCTTTGATCAAGAATAAGCATTTCATTAAAAGTAACATCCATACTAGTAATGAACTTAGGTGAGTTAGGTTTCTGGCACCACAAACGGTAACCTTTCACCCCATCAGCATACCCAACAAAGATACATTTCTTTGCTCTAGGTTCTAACTTACCATCCTTAAAATGAAAGTAAGCAGGATATCCAAAAATCTTTAGATTAGAATAGTCACAAGGCTTACCTAACCACATCTCAAAAGGAGTCTTGCATTCTATTGTTGTTGAAGGAGAACGATTAACCAGATAACAAGCCGTGTTAACTGCTTCAGCCCAAAAAACGTTTTCCATGCCAGCATTAGAGAGCATGCATCTTGCTCTCTCCAATAGAGTTCTGTTCATCCGTTCTGCCACTCCATTTTGCTGTGGAGTGTGCCTAACTGTACGGTGTCGAACGATACCTGCATCTGCACAGAATTCATTGAAATCGCCATCACAGAACTCAAGACCATTATCGATCCTAAGACGTTTGATCTTCTTTCCTGTTTGATTCACAACAAGGGCTTTCCACTTCTTGAAGGTTTCAAACACGACACTTTTTCTTTTCAGAAAATAAACCCAAACCTTCTTGGAATAATCGTCAATAAACGTCACAAAGTAAAGAGCACCACACTTAGATGGAACCTGTGCTGGTCCCCATAAATCGAAATGGATGTAGTCGAGTGTGCCCTTCGTCGAATGCATGCCCATACTAAAACTGACTCTGCACTGCTTGCCAAATACACAGTGCTCACAAAAATCTAGCGAAGTCGTCTTCTCACCACAAAGTAAACCACGTTTACTCAAAACTGTCATGCCACGCTCATTCATGTGGCCCAAACGCATATGCCACAATTTCGTTCTATCATTATCAGAAACGGAATTGGATGTGCCAATTGAAGGACCCATAACTGTGCTACCCTGCAAATGATACAAGTGAATCACCTTGCTTCCTTTCAACACAACCAGATTGCCTTTGGAGACTTTGAGAACTCCACCTCCACCTGAGTACACACACCCAATGGAATCCAAACTGCTCAATGAGGTAAGATTTCTCTTTAAGTCTGGTGTGTGCCTTACTTCAGTCAAGGTTCTCACTGCTTTGTCGTGGCACTTAATCCGAACAGGACCAATTCCCACAACTTGGCATACAACATCATTTCCCATCAAGACTGATCCACCATTCATTAGCTCATATGTGGTGAACCATTCCCTATTTGGGCACATGTGATATGATGCTCCCGAGTCCATTATCCAAACATCGTTGGAGAAACTAACAGCAGAGCATGCCGTAAGAACATTATCTGACGCATTGGACTCATTTTTGTCAGCAACATTCGCCGCATCTTGTCTTTGACCATGCTGCTTATCCTTTCTCTTGAGCAAAGGACAATCTGATTTGTAATGTCATCTCTCGTGACAATAGTAGCACTCGATGTTCGTATTATCTCCAGGTGGCCTAGATTTTGAACGACTAACAGATTTCCCTAGGAAAACTTTATCCCTGCTCTTGGTCCCGCCTCTCACAAGCAAACCATCTGCTCTGTCTCCACTGGTATTACCATTCAATTTTGTTCTCAGTTCTGCAGAATTCAAGGATGTTTTAATATCCTCCAAAGTTATGGATTCACGTCCATAAAGCATCGAGTTCACAAAATTCTCGTATGAGGCAGGCAATGAACATAACACGATCAAAGCTTGATCTTCATCCTCGAGTTTAATATATAGATTTTTCATATCCATAACAATTTTATTAAACTCATTCAAGTGTTCCTAAACATGGGTACCTTCACGCATTTTTAGGGTATAAAGACGCTGCTTCAAATAAAGTCTCGATGTTAAAGACTTCTTCATGTAGAGACTTTCCAGTTTCTTCGAGAGACTAGCTGCTATTTCATCATCGGCGACTTCTCGCAAAACATTGTCATCTAGAGACAACTGGATCGCGCTATGCGCCTTCTCATCGATCTCTTCAATCTCAGCCGAGGTCATGTCATCTGGATATTTTCCATCCAGTGCCCTAACTGTACCTTCTCGCTTCAATAAAGCCTTCATCTTTATTCTCCATAATCCGAAGTTGTTCTGTCTGTCAAAAGATACGATTTGAAACTTCATAGATGTCATCTCAAAGAATCCTAGAAACGAACTCGCTCTGATACCATTGTTGGGTGGTCTTGGGTTTCTCTCAATCCAAAAGCTAGCTCAAAGGTTGATGCTTTCCCTTACACTTATAAACCGACCACCAGCCCCTTCCACAATCGATGTGGGACAACCCCAACACAATCGCACTAAGGTAATAAGTTTTGTGACTTGTGGTGAACATATCCCAAAGAAAGAATGAACAGAATAGAGAGAAGACCGAGAGCCCTCACGCGAGGAAAGAAAAAGGAAAAGAAGAAGAAATAAAGAAGAAGAAGAAGAAGAAGAAGAAGAAGAAGAAGAAGAAGAAGAAGAAAAGAGGGGTTTTCGCCATGGATGCCTCGCCAAGCCGATTCACAATGCGCGGTAAGTGCTTACGCCCTTCAATCGTGTAATTGGAGTAATAATTGGGTTTAGGGCTTAAGTAATAAGTTTAGTGAAATTTGAACCACGAAGTCCATTTTCTAAGTTATTAGGTTGTGGGATTCCATGGAAACGGTGGATTGCGGCATTGTAGAGCCGTGAGTTTTGTCGGGAGTCTTTTTGAAGTGACGATTTGGTCAGAGCAAGAATTTAAGGGTTTTGCGTTCGAGTTCCACTTTGTGAATGACTTGAATAATCATTTTGGAGGTGTGATTTGTTGACGCATGAAAGTTGTTTTTATAGCATTTTGGCATAGTTTAGCCATTTCATAGTCATTGTAGCATTTTACTTGGTTTTGATGTCAATTCTCGTATAATTGTTAGGATTACAAGATCGTTGGTTCATTTAGCTGCCTGTTGTTGGTTTTGGGCATTCCAGGTGAGTGGTGCTATCTCTTCTTTGAATTTATTACATTAGTTAGATGCACTATGACTTATGAAATGACATTTTTCTTGCATAAAATTATGGATCGAGCATTTACTACTCTTTGGTCATTTAAGGATGGTTTGAGAAACGTGTTTGAGAGATGTTGTGAAAGCTAATAAGTACGTGGTGCATTACGAATTGGTTTATGAAAGGTTATGTGTATTTGTTTGAGAAATACTCGATGAATTGAGTAGTGTTTGTGGAAAGTTTGTGTGTTTTGGTTAGTGAAACCAATTGATGATATATGTATGTATATTTTTGTTTAGCTTTGTGAATTTTGGAGGATGCTTTTCTGTTGTAAGTTTGTGGTGTTCAAGATTATTGTGAACCCATTTGAGGGGTTTGTGGGTATGCGCATACTAGTTAGGATATCCTTGTGAGCCAAGCCACCAGCATTATAGGTGAAGACCTTGCCAAGGGAGAAATCTTGGTCGTCTTTTGTTACGGGTGTTGACACCTGATTTTTTATCAGTCTTTCATAGTTTATTTTTTAAAAATTCATAAAAAAATATATAAAAAGTTAAAAAATTAAAAAATCATCTTTGGTAGCCTTGACCAAGCTAAAGGAACCATTTTTGACAAAAAAATAATTTTTCAATTTTTTAATATTTTCCAAAAATAGAAAAATACATGAAAAATGAAGAAAAATAGCATTCGATGTCGTAAAAATATAGAAAAATAGTCAATATTTTTATTTTAATTTTATTTTCATTTTGAACTCATAAATAGTCAAAATTCAAGTTCAATTGCATGCGTTTCTTCACGACGCATAGAGTTGAATTTGGCAAAAAAAAATATCATTCGAGTCTTTTAATTTGTAAATTTCTACATCTTTTTTAGTCTTGATGTCCAATTAGATCGACCACCATCTACAATAAATGCCCCTTGCTGAATATTTTCGTTTTTGTTTCACATGATTTCATGGTGTAAAACGCCGAGTGGATCCCCAAATATAATCGGGTCGGCATGAGCTCGATAGCTCGTCCAAGACCAAACCAGGGCACGACGAACCCCATGTGAGTACTCTCGAATTCCTGCGATGCTTCCTAATGCTTTTCTTAGGTTAGATCGAGTGTAGAACGGCTAGGACAGCTAAATCATTCTTGAGCTGTAATTGATAAATAGGGCATTACTAGGAATGCCATGTGATTTATTTGCATATCTAGATTCCTTGAGTTGCGCATTTTATTACTGATTGTGATTGCTAGGATAATCACTCCTATCTGCATGAATTTCTAGATTTATGGTTCATACCTTACTCATCCGCATGAATCTCAGGCTAGAAAATTCAGTCAACTTAGGTGCCGAAAGGGCGTCAACTTTGACGATTGGCGTAACTAAGTCCCCGAAACCATTTCTCTGGTTCTCGCAGAATTGAATAGAAACTCCCAACTATTCGATTGGGTGGTCCAATCATACCCTAAAAAAATGATTGGTGGCGACTCCATGGCATGCACACTTAGCACATGTCACTAGACCACACTGAAAGTCGATCACGCATACCTCCGTTGCGATTTGGGTAATGGGCCTTGGGAGAGGCCCGCGTCCGACCAGACAGGACGGCCCATTAGCCCTCGAGAGCCCGACAACCTCAAGAGGGTCGCGACAACGGGGTGTTATGCGTGACTATGATTGGATTCTTGAGCACGAGATTGGTCAATGGATAGACTATTGACATATATTTTGACGAGATTAGTCAATAGATAGACCATTGACATGTGTTTTGACTAGATTACGATATATATATATATATATATATATATATATATATATATATATATATATATATATATTAATGAGATTGATCAATGGAATGAATCATTGGCATGTGATTTGAGTTTAGTCGATGGAATAGACCATGGACATATGATATGATAGAGATTAATCAATGGACTCGACCATTGATATTTGAATTGTGAGAGTGGTTTAATTGAGTATTTTTTTAGCTATATGAACTTTGTTGAAATTGAGCTACCAGTACTTGATTTATATATATACCAAAGGGGACACAAGATCGAATACCACAAGAAATAGAATTGAGATTAAAAGGGAAGATTAAAAAACAGACAATTGATGATATAAAGCTTCCACAATAGAATATACAATTGCGACAGAAATTAAAAACATAATAATTAAATGAAACATAAAACCACCAGTAAGGAGGCAGAGCCTACACAATCTGGGGCTGATTTGCATAAAACATAAAACCACCAGTAAGGAGGCAGAGCCTACACAATCTGGGGCTGATTTGCAGAAATTTAAAGCAATTTAAAGAACAGAAACTTAAATATGCCAGTGCAGTGTGTGCGACTAGTCCAGGAGAGGAGACCACCTGAAAGATCAATCGTCACTGGGAGCTGTATGCTTGCAATGCAAAATGCTTGAAAATAAATTGCAGAAATTAGAGAATAGAATGCTCAGGACACCAACAGGTGGCTCGGCTACCGATTGTGGGTCTTTATGAGCAGAATATGATGAAATATTAACTTTAATTAAAATGAACTAAAAGTTTACCATGCAGATCTGAAAACTTAAATACAAGTGGAAAAACTTAAATCTTAAAACAGTTCAGGGAAGAACTGGGTAGAAATGGGTAGGTTTAACTTACGGATCTGGGTCCGGAAGTAGACTGAAAGGATCTTCAAAAGGTTTTGGGATCTCCGGTGAAGGTCGGCTGAGTCTACAGCTGAGCTTCGGGGGAGAATGGGTATGAATCTCTGAGAGAGAGAGAGAGAGAGAGAGAGAGAGAGAGAGAGAGAGAGAGAGAGAGAGAGAGAGAGAGAGAGAGAGAGAGAGAGTGTGTGTGTGTGTGTGTGTGTGTGTGTGTGTGTGGAAGATGCTCTCAAGGATGGAGAGAGAATGTTCAGAACTCGACCCTCCTTCTGTCCGTTGGAGGGGGTATTTAAAACAAAAATATTTCTGTAGCTACAGTTTACGTGCACAGTGCTACAGTGTTTGTTTCAATGCCACTACAGTGTACAGTAAAATGTACGGATGCGGTTATTGAAACACCATAATGTATCAAAATACTTAAAAATGTTACAAACAAAGCATTCTTCGCCAAAACCCTAGTCTGAGTCTTCAGCTAGGTTGATGTTGATGTTGTAACAGTCATCCTTATTGGTATTCCCGCTGTGGTGCGATGATGCCGTTGAGGAATTTGAGCCTGCTTGGGTCAATTCTTCATATTCCTTTAAAGCCTTTTTCATTATTTTGTACATCTCATCTTCATCTGTCACGCCAGATATTTTAGAGATGACAAGGGCTTTGTCATGTAGGAATGAAGTCTGTCATGAAGCAGTGATTTGTGTTGGAGTAGGACTCTTATTTAAACTTGAGGTCCTACGCTTCTGAATCCAGTTGTGGACAGCATCCACCGAACTTTTATCAAAATAAGTGAAGCCGTCCCACCATTTGGTCTTAAAGCGTCTGCACAATATCAAAATATTTTGATCACGAACATCCCTGGTGTAGTCAAACTCCCAGGCAATAACCCATGCAAGCCAGAAGGTTGCACAGAACATAAGGAATGGAGGAAATTCCTTTTCATTAGTTTTCGGTTTGAAATTTTATTTGAAATATTGGTAAGATTGTCTTATGTCATGAGGAAGAATCTCTGACATAGGACCAAAAGCATCCCACCATCTGATAAACCAGTAGGGTAAATCAGAAATTTTAAACGGGCTATCAAAAAATAATAGCCAAGTATGGCTATGATTTGGATTTTGGCGAAACATGACGTTCCACCATGCTTATTGGTAATCAAAGTATGTAAATGACGTACGAAAATTTGATACCTCAGTAAGCCGTTGATCGATTTTTACTGAAGTAAAAGGATTTTTATTCCACTTCGAAGGGTGAATGACCTTCAAAATTCTAGCAGTGGAATAATTTGGAATGCTCGGTTGAGCCTTGTCAGTAAAATGTTTAAATTTTACTGAACCTGGTTTGACCAAACTATTTTCATAAAATTCAATTGGTTTTAGAATGTCATGTGGGGTATAAAACTAGTTTTTCCCAAACATGACTTCTGCAAAATCATAAGGGTTTTCACGGAAAAATCCTCTTTCCATAGTCATCACTTTATCAAAATAAGCTTTTTGAAAAAATTTTGATTTTGATTTTCGAGGGGTTGGCTGTTCCACAGGAACCACCTCGCCAGAAATGTTTAAGGGTGAAGGAGATTTTACCTCATCCGGGACCATAATGTCCTTGACCAAGGACTTCTGTAATTCCTGCAAAACACTTTTTGGCAAGATTGTCATTAGTTTTGAAACTGAAATATTTTGGTGTGGCTGACTTGGTGAGGCTTCGTTGGGGGCTGCGGGCTGAGATGGTGAAGGTGTTTGGGCAGCTTGTAGCCAACTACGAATCGGGGTCAGCTTTGAAGGATTTTGGGAAGAGGCTTCCGAGGAGGCCTTTGATTTTTCCTTTTTGGAGGGCATGGTGGAAGTGTTTTTCCCTGTAAAAATTCCCGTGTGAGAAAATCAGGGAAAGAATTTGAACCACCATGTATGAATTCAATATCAAAATAAAAAACAGAAAGGATTGCCTGCCAACGTGCAAAAATTTGTTTTGATGCAATATTGAGGACATCCTTTTGCAGAATGTCTTTGGCTGACTTGCAATCAATTCTTAATAAGAACTTTTGATTTAAAAGATCACAGTGAAACTTTGAAATGGCTAAAACAATTGACAGAATTTCTTTCTTAACTGTGGAATAATTCTTTTGAGTATCATTCCAATGTTTAGAAATAAATTGGACAATTAGTTCTTTTCCTTCTACTTTCTGTTTCAGAATGCCACCATAACCTGAGTCAGAAGCATCTGTTTCAACAATTTTGAAAGCATCAGGATTAGCCAAACTTAAACATGGATTTGCTTTGACTATTGATTTAATCTTACGAACAGTGTTCGTATGAAGATCCGTCCATGGGATAGGATTCTTCTTCAACCTTTGATGTAAAGGTTTGGAGATCAAATTAATGTCAGGAATAAAATCAATCACATAATTTAAACTTCCCAAAAATCTCTGTAGTTGAGTTTTCTCTTTCAAAACATCAGGAAATTTATCCGCAAATTGAATAATTGTTCCTTGATGGATATAATGACCTAGGAATTTGACCTTGGTCTTGAATAAGAAAACTTTCTTTTCAGAGAGAATCAGATCATTTTTCTTTGCAATATTGTAAAAATGGTTGACATGTTTAAAATGGGAATCAATATTTGGTGAGTAGATTAAAACATCATCAATTTAGACAATCACAAAATCAGAATAAGGATTAAAGATATCATTCATAATCCTTTGAAATTCTGAAGGAGCATTTTTTAATCCAAATGGCATAACATTCCATTCGAATTGACCAAAAGGAACTGTGAAAGCAGTTTTGTATCTGTCTTGTTTTGCAATTGAAATTTGCCAAAACCCAGATTTCATATCAAACTTTGAAAAAAATTTTGAAGAATGGAGTCGATTTAAAAGATCTTTCTTATTAGGTATTGGATACCTTATCCATTTTAAAACTTTGTTTAGTGGTTTGTAATTGACAACAAGACGAGGAACACCTCGTTCAATTTCAGCATTTTTGTTGACATAAAAAAGCGGAACAACTCCATGGAGATTGACTTTTCTTAATTAATCCCTTCAAGAGCAGGCTATCAATTTCCTCTTGACAGAGTTTCAATAGTTCACTGTTCATTTGTGAAGGTCTAGCCTTCGTAGGGATATTTCTTTCAGAGAAGTCAGGCTCATAAGGGAGTGTCACAACATGGTTGTGATTGTTCTTTTCCCAAAAGGCATTTTGAGGAATAGAACAAAGATCATTTTTTATCTTTTGTTCTAAAATAGAAACTTTTCTTTGAATTTATTTGGTTTCGAGCTGTTGCTTGATTTTGTGAAAATTTAATTCTTCTTTCAGGAATAAAAGATGATTTTCCTTGTCCTGTATAAGAAGATTTATTTCTTTAACAGCATGTTCTTGCAAAACGTTCAAATTTCTAGTTTGAGGTTTTGCCACAAAGTGGAACATGAGTTTTTTGTCAAAAAGATTTGTTTCAATACCATCATTCCTGACGGTAAAGGGCTGAATCAAATTTATGAAAGGGGTTCCAAGGATGACATTTATTTTTAAATCTTTGACTAGAAGAAATGACGTCTTTAAAGAAACACCATCTTTAATAACAAAAGCTTTAGGAAGCTTGTATTTGATTTTCAACTGATCGCCAGAAGCAGACTTTAAAGATTCAGTTGTTTTTTTCAAAAAACTTGGTGGGGATGCAGTTTAGGTCTGCACCAGTATCAAAAAGAGCAGTTGTTTCCAAAGTGGATCCGTCATTAATTCTGATTGAAACATTGATGATCCATTTCCTACTGGTGGCCTCAGTTAAGAGTTCTAGGAATTTCGAAGGATCAGAATCAACAGAATTTGAGGGTTCATTGATGGAAATACTTGGATTTGTTTTGATAAGAAAATGATCAGGAATATCGTTCTTCCCTTTGAGCATTTCCTTTTTAAAATCAAGAAATTCTTTTTGTTGGTCAATTTGATTGATTTTTAAAATTCGAATATCTTTTTTGATTTCATTGATTTCAAATTGAAGATCGTTGGAGGTTGTTGGTCTAGTTATAGACTTCTTCCCCCTGTTCAAAATTTCAGTAAGATTATAAATGGGACTGAAATTGGGACTAGAATTTTGAATATGTTTGATTAAAACTTCAGGATTTGAACTTGAATCAATTGAATCCAAAATCTCTTGTTCTTCTTTAGTCAAAACATTGACTTCCTTAGAAGAATCAGAGTCAGAATAATAATCAGAAGAGGTGTCAACTTCGTTGACTTGAAGACCTTCTTCTACTTGTTCTTCATCGGTTGAAGGATAGATAGAGGAAGAATCAGAATCAGTATCTACCATTAATTGGTTTAACTGATTAGTAATATCTTCATTCAAATCAAGTTCGCTGATTTTTTTATTTAATCTACAAAATTTTTTTGTGTGACCTTTCTTGCCACAATTAAAACAAGTAAATTTACTAAAATCCTTTTTTGGTTCGAAAGGTTTATAACTTTTTCTTTTTGAAAATTTCT
The DNA here is from genome assembly GCA_021437785.1 of Rhodomyrtus psidioides. Lineage (NCBI taxonomy): Eukaryota > Viridiplantae > Streptophyta > Magnoliopsida > Myrtales > Myrtaceae > Rhodomyrtus > Rhodomyrtus psidioides. The sequence continues at coordinate 1,756,906 of JAILYB010000059.1, read as the reverse complement.
TTTCAGGTTTTGAAATATATTTCTTCTTATAAAAATGTTTTTTCTTTTTCTTGTAAGGTTTTTCAACAGGACAAGAACCCGAACATTTTTTAGAAGAACTGAAAGAATAAGAAGGATCGTATTGACGACAGAAATTTCCTAACCCTCTGCGAGTAAGAGATTTTTCCTTCTTTAATTGTTTTTGGAGTTTGATGTTATTACACATTTGAGTACCAATCTTGTACACATGTGCAATAAGCTCACCATAAGAAAGGGAATCAAAAGGGATTTTTTCTCCAAATTGTTCGCGAAGTTTATTACGAACTTGGTTTCCTATGATGATAGGAATACCAGCAAGAAATTTTTCTTTCCAAAAAGGTTGATTGCAATCAGGACGCATTAAAACTCTTTTTAAGAAAACATCCTTGTATTCGCGAAATTCACCAAGAGATTTACACTTGAGATTTGACAGTAAATCTTGGTTATGGTCACGGATAACAGAAGGATCCCCAATGAAGTGTTGGGAGATGGAATACAAAAGAGTAGAAACTGCGTCTTGGACAATCTGTCCATAATCATAAAAAACAGTTTGACCATTATCATCAGTTTTGACAGCATTAAGAATTTGGTCTCTCTGGTCAGAAGTGAGATAATTATCCCACCAACCTTTCAAGGTGCCAGAAAAACCTGCAACAATTAAATAGGCAACTTGCTGATCAGTTGTATCAGGAAGTGTCTTATAAGTTGTTGCACACATAACCATTTGACTTAAAACTTGGAGAAGATTTTGTTCAGAAATTCTGTCAATATTTCATTCATAAACAGACTTGGCTAAATATTTGTTTTGGAAACGATTAGGAATTTCTTCAGAAACAAGATCAGGCGGAGTTGCCCAAGAATAATACAATTTTTGAGGTTCTTTCCAAGAAATTCGATTAACCTCATGAATATCGAATTTGTCCAAAACCAAAACTTGGTTTTCAGTAGGAGAATTTTTTTTAAAGGTTTAGAAACTTTAGGAGTATCAAGAACAGGTTGCTTGATAATTTTCTCTTTCAAAAGTCTTTGATTTTTTTTAGCAAAAGTGCTTCATGGAATTCTTTGCTAAAATTCTTTGGCATTTCAAAGTTCTTAAACAGAGGTTGTTTAAGGGATTTTGAGGGAATTGGATTCTGCTGAATGGAATGAGTAGAAGAGGAAGTAGAAGGAACAGAATGTAATGAAGTCTTAATGGAAGATTCAATCCTTTCTAATTGAACACCTATCGTGTGAAGATGTTGATTAGAAAAATTGTTCTGTTCAATGATTTTCTTAAACTCTTTACTTTCATTTTCAGAAATTTCTTTGAAAGGTACAGCAGCAATTTCCTTTTCTCTGAAAGTAATCTTGATTTTTCTCAAAGGGGGATGACTTGATTCCACCTCTTGGTCATTGTCAAGTTTCCACCCGAAAGTCTTCTCAAGATTATAAATTTCTCTTTTCTTTAGAAAATAGTCTTCGAACCATTCAAAGAAGAACATATGACAGCCATTTTCTTCTAAAAATTCATAAAATTGGTCTTTGATTTGTTTGGCACATGAACTGAAATTTTCGAAAAACCATTTTCTGATTTCAGAATTTTCTTCAGAATTAAATTCTTTGTTTAGAAAAGTTTTGTTTGGAACAAAATTCTTTTCAAGCATACCAAGTTCTCTGTCTTCTGAATCATCTTCCATTTGAGATTGAGTAAGTTATGAAGAATCTGTTTTGGCAACCATTGAAACAAGTCTTTGTAATGGCCCAATTCATTTTGATTGTTATCCAAATTTTTCAGTGTCTTTAAAAGATCCCAAAATTATGAAATCTCTCATTTTACAAATCAAAACTCATAATTACAAGTTAGATGAAGGATCAATTCCACTCTCCCTCATCTATAAAATTCATTACAAAGCAATGGCCTCAACCTTTGATGCACAATCTTTGAAAGATGCACCAAAAGGCTACACTCTTCTGTTACAAACAGATATTTCTCGGGCAAACACCATTGTCCCAAAAACTATTAGTTGGGATAGTATCACTCTTCCAGCGCAATGGGAAATTGACAATCATATTCCGCAAATTGCAATCAAGAATGATACTCCTGCTAATATAATCCAACACCCTGAAGGAAGAGTTACAATACAATTCCCCAGGCGTTCTTTTGATAGAAATTCTTTCTTATCAGCAAGACCTTCCTTTCATGGGTCTTCTTCTTCTTCTCGAAGGTCAGTCAACCTTCATCCGAATCTACCGCCTATCATCACTATTCCAGTGAGCAGCTCAGGTAGTATCAAGGTTTCTGACGCCATTCCAGCACAATGACATACAACTCCAAGTGCTCCTCCTTTAAATGTTTCCGGCCTAGACACAAGTTCTGGAATTGCCAGACCGGTGATCTTGGGTTTGGTTTATGAATTTCTGTATCTTTTTGTAAATATGCATAGTGGGTGCTCAATCTTCTTAGAAGAGATATGCACAACTCACTGAGCTGTGGTTGTTCACTCATTCCTTTCTCAATATTTTCAGGTTTCTCGGTTATCGGCTTATAGAGTGAGAGCGTTATAGGCGGCGACCTTTGGAAGTTGATAATTAAGTTATTTGAGGCTGCATCTTTCGCATGAAAAGATGATCATGTCATCCCTTTTTTGCTAGGAATCGGAATGTGACACCATTACCATCGCAATGGCCGTTGCCAATGCGATGTCATGGCGATATCGCTGCTGCGAAGGGTCACAACCCTGGCCAAAGCGCTTGCCGATAATATTTAGACAGGTCGAGCACATCAAACTGTAAAAGGAAGCATCTCTGGAGAGCAAAACTTGACTGTAAGTTTTTTTTTTTCATGTCGTCTTGGAAGCCCATAAAAAAAAAGATTGCTGAAGCTCAGTCCATCTGACAATGACAATTTCCATCTTCATCTCATGTTACTGCAAGTCTAACCTGGACAACTCATCAAATTGTTAATATGTAAGGTCCATCTTCAATAAACTCGATCCACTGATTACAGATATAAAGCTCCACAAAAAAAAGGGGCGACAAAAAAAAAACCAAAAGGACAAGAACTGATCTCATTACATAATGTATATAAGATATGATGGGACGACAGAGATTGATGCATGATAAGCAAATAATCAGATCCACCTCGCCCTCCTCGTAAAAGTTAATGACGTCATTTAGAAATCTTGTGTCTCAAAAATCATTTTTTCGTCATATTTATCGTAATATTTCCTGAATGTCCTTTTTAATTCTTTTTTCATATATATTTTCATATAATTATTTTTTTCCTCAATTGGTCTTGCTTCTATTTTATTTATTTTTGGGTTTATCGACTGCCGACTCTAACTAATTTGGGATGAAGATGATGTTAATGTTGATGTTGATGTTGTTGATTTCGCTGTCATTCTGATGCACTAGATGTGAAGAAACAAATCTCTCTCTCTCTCTCTCTCTCTCTCTCTCTCTCTCTCTCTCTCTCTCTCTTGGCTTCACTTTTTTTTTTGTTCAGAAGAAAACATTTCATTTCACTTGAAAAAAATATATAATTTCAAGACAAAACAAATCCCGCAGAGTTACATTGCAGTGCAAATCTGAAAAATAAATTAACCTAGCACAATCTGCAGAGGCTCTTTCATGCTACAGGAACTGATTTGTCATCGCTTCATTTTGAGCTGCTCATTCAAAGATATCAATCATCTCGCTTGATGTTCAGGGAAATGCTCGTCCTTACTTTTCCTCTTGTTCTTGTCCAGCCTTGGTCTTGCCATTTTCCTCTCGAAGAATCTGAGTCTCAGTCGAAGATAAATGGGAGATGGGAGGGGTTTTGCTCACTGTATAATGTTTTTTGTTAGTGTCATCACCAGCTAAAAGACATTCGATTACAAAAGAAGTTGCATAATCTTCCCATCTTTTCTTTGTCAATGATATAACGTTTTTCGAATGTCATTTCTTTTCTTTGGCTATCAAAAGAACTCGTAAAAAGGTTTAGCCTTCAATACCAAATCCGGATGGTACATTACCATCCACAAGGCACTAATAAGCCAATAACAAGCTTTTGATATCTCGAGAATCGAGGTTGCTGCTATCCTGGTAACCCGACCTAGCCTCGGGCGACAGTAGCTCTAGAGCCGCTTGTGGCTGGTGAGGCTTCGATCTTCTCCCTTGAGGACAAGAGGGGTCGGGGGGCCGCGAAGAGGGAGGGAGGGAGGGATCACGACCCTCCCGCTTTCGTTGCCTGAGGCTAGCAGGGCCGGGCTTGGGCTAACGCTAGTCCTAGGCTCGGCGACGTCAAATCTGGCATTGCGAGTCTAGCTCGAACCCATATCTGTAGAGAGGGTGCAACAAAGGGAAAGAAGCCGTCATATTTACTTGGTGTCAATATTTAGATATTAAAGCAATAATACTATCTCTATTGATCGAAAATTAACTTTAGAGCATCCCAAATCTCATAATAAATCACATTGACCCTTTCTTGGATGAATTTTAAGGTCCAGCAACCACTTACACATGTTTGTCTTAATCTGCTAATAGTACCTCCATCTTAAACTTAGGTTTCATTACAAACTTCCACAATTCATTACGTCGGCGTACGACTGACGTCGTAAGATCCAACGGCCATTCACCACTTGGTCGTAAATTCGGAATATTAGAATTCCAAACCCTATCTTCGGACTTTTAAGACAGAAGAATATTCAAATTCCATATACGTTTACTGAGCTTTTTTGGGGGGGTCAAAATGCAGGACTTGGACAAACCAAAACGTGACATTTGAACCGACGTCAGAGCGATGGGAAACGAGCTTTCCTTTTCCTGTGAGAGAGGAAATATGTCGACTCGTGTCGGTTCGAACTTGATCCATACGCGTCAGCGAAGACTAGACACGGTTGATATTACGAAGAATCTCAAGGGCATAAGCATAATATTCCATGAACTTTCTGTTGGGAAAAACAGGCAGCGGATATAATTTTCCCCCTTTGACTAAACCTGTGAGAAACCGATTCGAGCACAACCAATGAAAATATGCGAATTGAAAGAAAAACAACACCAGAATTTTTACGTGGAAAACCCCTTCAATGCGAAGGATAAAAACCACGAGACCGCTCACGGAGTCCACCAGAATCTTCACTATATATTAATCGTTTGGGTACACAACTCGCTGAATACAACGACAATAAAATCCCAAAGCTATAAGTGAAGATCAAGCAGCAACAACACATTAAACGAGAGAATCGGATGAAAATCACCCCCAAAATATGCAGTCCCGAAATACCCACGAACAGCTACAGTAAATACCTTGAAATCACGATCCAACCGTACAGAATCAAGAACAACGAGTCTTGAAGATGCTGTCAAAATTTCAACCCAATCGGACCACGGGAAGACCTTCGATCGTCGATTTGATCTTCGATGTACACCAAGAAAAAAACTGCGTTTTTCTTCTATCAATACTGTTCTCTCTCTCTCTCTCTCTCTCTCTCTCTCTCTCTCTCTCTCTCTCTCTCTCTCTCTCTCTCTCTCTCTCTCTCTCTCTCTCTCTCTCTCGTGTGTGGCTCTTGTTCCAATTGCTGCGCCTCACTTTATTCTTTCACAGTGGCTGCTTTAGTGCTACTAGGTATAACACATGGGCTGGATTGGGCCCAAAGCCCAACAAATCTCCCCCTCCAGCCCATTGAGGGAGATATTGATACAAAAGAATTCATCAAAAAACCATGCCGGCCTGACGCCGACAAAATTCATACTTCTCTCTAGTGAGAGCCTTCGTCATCATATCTGAAGCATTATCTTCTGTATGTACTTTCTCAAGTTCTAACCCTTTGGATTCCAGAGTTTCTCGTATCCAGTGATACCTCACATCAATATGCTTTGACCTGGCATGAAAAGTGGAATTCTTTGCAAGATGTATAGCACTTTGATTATCATAAAGTAAAACATACCTCTCTTGACTGAAACCAAGTTCCTGCGTGAACTCTTTCATCCAAAGCAATTCCTTACATGCTTCGGTTGCTGCGATGAACTCTGCCTCTGTCGTCGACAAGGCAACACATTTTTGCAACCTTGACTGCCAAGCCACAGCTCCCCCTGAAAAAGTAATCAGATAACCCGAAGTAGATTTCCTTGTGTCAATATCACCTGCCATGTCAGAATCAGTATATCCAACAAGAATCGGCTTATCACTCCCAAATGAAAGTCTCAAACTAGAAGTGCCTCGGAGATATCTCAATATCCACTTCAATGCATTCCAGTGCTCTCTACCTGGATTTAACATAAAACGGCTAACCACTCCAACTGCATGAGCTATATCTGGTCTTGTGCAAACCATTGCATACATCAGACTACCCACTGCAGAAGCATAAGGAACTTTTTCCATCTCTTTCAGATCTTTCTTAGTTGACGGACATTGTTTATGACTAAGCTTAAAGTGTGTAGCAAGAGGTGTACTTACAACTTTAGCTTTATCCATTTTGAACCTTTGAAGTACTTTCTCTATGTACTTCTCTTGAGATAACCATAATCTCTTCGCCTGTCTGTCGCGAGTGATCCTCATACCAAGAATCTGCTTAGCCGGCCCCAAGTCTTTCATTGAAAAAGACTTGCTCAAATCTTGCTTTAACCTGTCAATCCTAGAAGTATTCTGACCAACAATCAACATGTCATCAACATAGAGCAATAAGATAATAAAATCACCTTCAGAGAATTTCTGCACAAATACACAATGATCAGAAGTAGTCTTCTTATAGGATTGCTCCCCCATAAAAGACTCAAATTTTCTATACCATTGCCTCGGCGCCTGCTTTAAGCCATACAAGCTTTTCTTCAGTTTGCAAACATAATTATCTTTACCTTTTACCTGAAAACCTTCAGGCTGCTCCATGTATATGTTTTCCTCCAAGTCACCGTGAAGGAAAGCGGTCTTCACGTCCATCTGCTCAACCTCGAGATCAAGGCTAGCTGCTAAACTCAAAACAACTCGAATTGAAGACATTTTTACAACTGGTGAGAAGATCTCATCATAGTCAATTCCCTTTTTCTGATTGAAGCCTTTAACAACCAATCTAGCTTTATATCGAGGACGCGAAGTCGTCTCATCTTGCTTCAATCTGTAAACCCATCGGTTCTTCAAAGCTCTTTTACCCTTAGGTAATGCCACCAACTCAAAAGTGTGATTGTCATGCAATGACTTCATATCATCATGCATTGCATCAAACCATTCCTTCCCATTCTTATCTTCTACTGCTTCTTCAAAAGTTTCAGGTTCACCTGCATCTGTCAACAGAACATACTCATTAGAGGAATATCTAGTAGATGAGGTGCGGTCTCTGGCAGACCTCCTCAAAGCAGTAGTTGGTGGAGCTAATGGTGCAATCTCTTGAGCATCAATGTCATCTGAATGATGTTGATCACCCTGAGCCTGATCTTCAATCGGCTGATCATTCTGAGTCTGATCCTGAACCTGCTGATATGTAGTCTGACCATCGTCTTCAACTTGATCATGCAACTGTTCCTGCAACTCAAAAGGTGAGATTGAGCTAGTATCAGCTAACACATCAGAATCACAGGAATCTGTCTTCTTTATCTTCTTAATATCACAAATGGTCTCATTCTCAACGAATACTACATCTCGGCTTCTGACAATTTTCTTAGCAACTGGATCATAAAGCCTGTAGCCAAATTCATCAGAACCATAACCAAGAAAGATGCACTCTTTTGTCTTGACATCTAACTTGGACATCTCATCTTTGGGAACATGAACATAAACTTTGCAGCCAAACACCTTTAGATGATCATATGAAATTTCCTTTTCAAACCAAACTCTGTCTGGAACATTACCATCTAAAGCAACAATGGGAGAAATATTAAGAACATGTACCACTGTACTCAAAGCCTCTCCCCAAAAAGATTTTGGCAATTTTGCATCTGAAATCAAACATCTGACTCTCTCAATCAATGTTCTGTTCATTCTTTCCGCTACACCATTTAACTCAGGCGTTTTAGGAGGTGTCTTCTGATGTCGAATTCCCTGTTGCCTACAATATTCATCAAATGGCCCGATGTACTCACCACCGTTATCTGAACGAATGCATTTCAACTTCTTTCCAGTCTGTCTTTCAACTGAAACTTGAAACTGCTTGAATGCATCTAACACTTGATCTTTCGTCTTCAAGAAATAAACCCATAATTTTCTTGAATGGTCATCAATGAAGGTTACAAAGTAAGCTGCACCACCAAGTGTTAGTGGTTTTATTGGACCGCAAACATCTGAATGCACTAGTTCTAGCCACTCTGATTTTCTCGAAGGCGGATGACTCTTGAAAGAAACTCTTCGTTGTTTTCCTGCTAAACAATGTGCACACTTCTCAAGTCTTGCACTCTTTACTCCAGAGAGTAAACCCTTTTTAGCTAACAAGCCGATTCCTTTCTCACTTATGTGACTAAGTCTCTTGTGCCATAATGCAGTTACATTCTCATCTTCCACAACATTACACATGTCTTTGGAAATCTTAGCTTGAAACAAATATAAGGAAGATTGTTTCATACCTCTAGCCACAACTAATGAGCCTCTATTGAGTTTCCACTGTCCATGTCAAAAGTACTGCAAAATCCTGCATCATCAAGTTTTCCAGTCGAAATCAAATTCAAACGAATATCAGGAAAATGTCTAACATCTTTCAGAATTAGTTTTGCTCCAGTACTAGTCTCCAAGCATACATCTCATATGCCAACAACAGTAGCCAAACCGTCATTACCTATCCTTAAGGTACCAAAATTTCCTGACCTATAGGATGTAAAGAATTCTTTCCTGGAGGTAATATGAAGAGAAGCTCCACTATCAATAACCCAGTTTGAATCATCACATGCAAAATTAACATTATCATCATAGCAAACAATAACAAGTTCATCAGTAGCAGTTGCCACCCGATCATCACCACCATTATTTCTTCTCTCGTTATTTTCATTGCCATTTTTCTTCTCATTCATCATCTCATTTTTCAGCTGGAAGCAATTTTTCTTCATATGACCCATCTTACTACAGTGATGACACTAAATAGTCTTCTTCCATGATCTTGACTTGCTTCGGCTCTTGTATCTACCTTTCGGACCTCTACTCTGACTTCTGCCCCTGTTTTCAACAACTAGAGCTTCTGAATGAGAGGAAGAACCATGTGTTTTTCTTCTCATCTCTTCATTCAGAACACCACTTTTTGCAAAATCCATGGTAACAATACCATCAGGTGCAGCATTAATTAAAGACATACGAAAAGTCTCCCAAGATTCCGGCAAGGTACATAGCAACCAAAGTCCCTGCACTTCATCATCAAATTTAATATTCATGGCAGAAAGTTGATCTATCACTCCCTGAAACTCATTCAAGTGATCTGATATAGATTGGCCATCTCTGTAATGCAACTCCATAAAATTGTTTAATCAAACATATTTTGTTGTTGCCAGTCTTCCGTGCATATAATGATTCCAGCTTATTCCACAAAGTTATAGCATGTGATTCTTTACTGATGTGATTCAAAACATTATCATCGACAAATTGTCGAATAAATCCACACACAAGTTTGTGCTCAAGATTCCAATCAGCATCGCTCATATTATCAGGTTTAGTATCAACAAACACTGGTAAATGCCACCGTTTCACATATAGTAGATCTTCCATCTTTCCTCTCCATACATGATAATTTTTTCCATTCAAACTAATCATTCTGCTCACGTTCGGTTCCATCGTTCAGTCAAAAAACAATGCTCTGATACCACTATGTTGGGAAAAACAGGCAGCGGATATAATTTTCCCCCTTTGACTAAACCTGTGAGAAACCGATTCGAGCACAACCAATGAAAATATGCGAATTGAAAGAAAAACAACACCAGAATTTTTACGTGGAAAACCCCTTCAATGTGAAGGATAAAAACCACGAGACCGCTCACGGAGTCCACCCGAATCTTCACTATATATTAATTGTTTGGGTACACAACTCGCTGAATACAACGACAATAAAATCCCAAAGCTATAAGTGAAGATCAAGCAGCAACAACACATTAAACGAGAGAACCGGATGAAAATCACCCCCAAAATATGCAGTCCCGAAATACCCACGAACAGCTACAGTAAATACCTTGAAATCACGATCCAACCGTACAGAATCAAGAACAACGAGTCTTGAAAATGCTGTCAAAATTGCAGCCCAATCGGACCACGGGAAGACCTCCGATCGTCGATTTGATCTTCGATGGACACCCAAAAAAAAAACTGCGTTTTTCTTCTATCAATACTGCTCTCTCTCTCTCTCTCTCTCTCTCTCTCTCTCTCTCTCTCTCTCTCTCTCTCTCTCTCTCTCTCTCTCTCTCGTGTGTGGCTCTTGTTCCAATTGCTGCGCCTCACTTTATTCTTTCACAGTGGCTGCTTTAGTGCTACTAGGTATAACACATGGGCTGGATTGTGCCCAAAGCCCAACACTTTCCAGTTTGACTGTTCATGACAAAGACCATTTCGGAGAAATTTGATTATTCCCCATCTTTTGTAGCAGGCGTCGCCATGTATATATATGGCATTAGCTTGGAGAAATCCATGTCGAAACACAAAAATAGCTAAGAGGGTTTTTGGCTTTGGGCGACGGTCGAAACTTGCAAGCTGTGACGTTTCTGCGTAACTCGATAAATCATGGGGTGCTTCTGCTTTGGAGGTAGCAAGAAGAATGGAACCAAGCGTCCGACGTGGGTAGGCGGCGGCGGAGGAGCTTGTGGAGGCGCCAGCGGAGGCACGTACGGCAGCGGCGGCGGCTGCGGAGGCGGCGGCTGCGGAGGCGGCGGCGGCGGCGGAGGCTGCGGAGGCGGCTAGAAGTTGTTACTAGTATGTTTATGCTTCTCGTGAAACAATGTTACTTTGCTAAATTATTAGACTTACATAATTGTGCTTGTACATGAGCACATGCATTTGAGGATGTACTTCTTATTATCTTCAGTGATGGTATCGAATCGACGGTATTTGTCTAAATTTTAGGATTGTTACGAGGACAATGTTACTGGTTGTAATAATAACCAAAAGACTTTTTTGTTTTTTTGGGGGTGGGAAGAGACATTTTCATTGATGATGATCAAGGTGAAATCCTCACGACATTTTTTGGTATTTTTTCCTTCCGGTATGAGGTTGACGACCATATGCAATCGACTGCATATCTGAGATCTTTGACCTCAATTTGGGGGTGAAATGAGGTTACCACTCATTTTTTTTTGTGGGGTGGGGGGGTTTCGGAACCTCTAATCCAAAGATATTTCAACCTCTGATGCCTTCTATACCTCTAATCCGAGGATGAAGGTCGAACAATTGTAGACCTAAGGTATTTCAGCATTCGATTTGGGAGAGATCAGAGAGAGGGAAAGAGAGAAAGATGTGTTGCAAGGCTGAGGGAGGTGTTATGAGTTATTTTATTAGTTATTTTATTATTCATTATCATGTGTGGAAATACCCACCGTATTACTATGTACCCTCTTTATTATTATAAATATGAGAGCATGCTAACCTAGAGAGTTAGACGATTCATTCATATCATTATCATCTTTTCTTCTTCTTCAGACATGGTAATCCAAAGATATGAGAGCCAACCCTAGCCGCTCCAACCTAAACCCTATCCAACACCCACCATCAGCTCCATCACCATCACCACCATCTAGTAATTGCTTCTCTCTCTCTCTCTCTCGGCCACGTCCTAGGCTCTCGGCCAGATTGGCCGGCCACGTCCCAGGTCTCTTGGCCATCTTGACCGGCCACGTCCCAGGTCTCTCGGCTAGCTTGGCCAGCCACGTCCTAAGGCTCGCGGCCAACTTGGTCGGCCATGGCCCAGAGCTCTCGGCCAGCTTGGCCGGACATGTCCTAAGCCGTTCGGATTTGATTTACATGTCGAGGTCTGATTAGATCTAATCAGATCCATGAAACTAGGGGTGAGTGGTTCCAAGTTCTAGGTAGGTTCCACCTAGAACCTGGAACCTACCCGCTGGTACAGGTTCCTCATTTTTTGGAACCTGGAACCTACCCGCCACACTATAGAACCTGGAACCTACCCCGTCATCGGTTCCGGTTCCGGTTCCGGTTCCAGGGTACCCGAGAACCTACGCTTAATCATCCAAACTCTAAAGTACAAAAAAAAAACTCACGGAAACTGCTGGTTAGAATCAAGATTCTGACTTCCATTCCACAATATGGGGGGGGGGGATCAAGATTCTGACTTCCATTCCATAAACTAACTTGATAAATTATTTGGTCCCACTCGTTATCAATGGGATCAGAAATACTTCCAGCAATAAATTAATTTTGATGATGACATAATTCATGCAAATTATATGATTCTCAAATAACTACAGATATAAATAGACCAACAAATCTCAAATATCAGCATCACAAGCCTATAGATAGCCTCGCGGCCAACTTGACTCCAAATATCAATCAAATCAAGCAAGTTCTCCTCATTGAGAATTTATTCACTTGTAATGTTCCTACTAAGGAGAGAAAATGAAGATACACCAAAATGTAATACCTTCTCCCCTCCTTGGAAGACGCTCTGCTTCGATGTCATACTTTATTATTCTAAAGCATTCAAGTCGTTCCTCCAAGAACAGTGCATAGGTGTGCACCCAGGCCGAGCAATCCCAAGCTGAAACCGTGCAAAAATCAGTGATAGCATCATACTCGGTACACTGATTAGTGCAAGAAAATTAAAAGCAAATGCCATCAGAGAGAGAGAGAGAGAGAGAGAGAGAGAGAGAGAGAGAGAGAGAGAGAGAGAGGGGTAAACCTATGGGACTTGAGTCATCCTTAAAATTAGAAAGCTGAAGTATTCGTCCCCTCTGTGAAAAAGTCAAAAGCTCTTCCCGAAATGTAGGATCTTCCTCTCTCAAGAGTCTGTGAATAACTATCAGTGTTTTAAGTGCCACCTGTTAGAGCATGAAGGACTCAAGAACATTAGTAGGTTAATGAAACGTAACTTAAAAAAACTATATACAGAACAAAAACTTTACACATCAAACTAACTTGACGACTTCATAAAGGCCTTGTGTTGTTCTTAATATACAAGTGAACACTGACTGTACTATAAAAAAATCAGCTCTCTTAAAAGATGCAAATCAGACAGAGTTAAAGAAGGAAGGTTTTCCATTACTGAGACTACCAGTAAGAGATTAGTTCATTATAAAGCATGTGCCCCAATGGTTGTCTAGAAACGATGTGCTCCAAAATATGGTCTATTTATTCCCAACAAATGTTCCGATTATCGCATAGAATCCATCCACATCGTTTCTAGACAACCATTGGAGCACATCGTTGTAAACACTAAAACGAACCCCAATCCATTCCATGGCTACAACAAAACCCAGGGAAAATACGAAGTGTCCTTTCTAGATATAATATACGGGTCCTCGCCGTACCGATGATCAATTAAACAAGACGGATCCCAGAATTCATCAGCACGGTGGCCTTAACCAAAGATCGATAGAATCTATTGATGCAACGATTTCAACGGATATTCCATCATTCACGATGCAATCCTCAACAAAAACAAGCGTCGCAAGAGATTTAGAGAGAGAGAGAGAGACCTTGGAGACTTCCGGCGGTGTTTCTGCGGCTGCTTCTTCTTCGTCGCCGTTGGTTCTTCTTCTACTTCTTCTTGCTCCTCCTCTATGTGAAGTTTCGCTGCAGCCGGCGAGATCGTCTCGGAAATATGAATGGCAGAAAGTTCAGTTGTCCCCAATTCGAGGAGAGGAGGAGGTGGGCTTCGCGACGACAGTGCCACGAAAGGACGACATGGTAGCGAGCGAGCGTGCAATCTGGGAGGAGATTGAGCAATGCGCGGTAAGGGAACGTGGAGAAGGGAGACAGTTAGGGTTTCTCATGGGCCATTTTGAGAGGGAGATGATTTGGGATTGGGAGTGCTGTGGCTGAGGAAAGGAAACTGAAATAGGAAATTAGGGTTTTTGTTCAACAGCGTGCGGTTCCGGTTCAGGTTCCGGTTCCGGGTAGGTTCCATAGTGGAACCGGGAACCGGAACCGGAACTGCTAGTTCCTCAAAAAAGGAACCGGGAACCGAAACTGGGCACATCGGAACTGGGAACCGGCGGTTCGGTTCTCCGGTTCCCAGTTCTACCCGGGAACCATGCTCACCCCTACATGAAATAGTGGAACTTGTGATTTTCTAATTAATCTAGTTTCTAGATTAAGTATTCATCATGAGTAATACAGACACTCAAATAGATGTTGCCAAATTCGGTGAGACTGGATTAACCATGAATAGATCTGGTGTGACTGAAGCTGATGTGATGCAATCACAAGCTCCAACCTTTATATCTACTTCATCTAAGCTCGTCGAACGTGTTTTGACGGGACAGTCTACGTACACACTTTGGAAGAAGAATGTCTTCAAGAATTTGTATGGACAGCGGCTATCTCATCTTCTTACCCCAGCTTCCTCCGAGCGAGGATGATCCAACTTATGATGAATGGTACACTGTTGATTGTCGTATTTATAGTCAATTGTTGAATGCTATGGATATTTCTGTTCAGACCGTTGTTAGCAATAATGATACTGTTAATGAGTTATGGGATGTTTTGGTAGATTTATACTCATCTCTGAATGATTTTTCGCGACATTATGATGTCGTTTGTGGGTTATTGAAGCCGGCTCCTGCTAATCGGCCTCTGAACGGGTATTACGAGGAATTTAAATCCTTTGCTGATGAGTTTGATCGGTTAGTCCCGTTTACATCTAATCGGGCTATTTTTCAAGAACAACGAAATCAGTTTCTGGTCACCTGTTATCTTAATGACTGGTAGCTCAGTTTGATACTGCTCGATCACAAATTCTTTCAGATGCTCGAGTACCTTCTCTTGGAGAAGTTCATCGCCGTGTTCTTCGTACCGAATGTCGTGAGGAAGTTAGATCTGGCCCTTCAGAAGTTGGTGAACAGGTGTTGTGGAAATTTTCCTATATTTTGATTCTGACAAAACTATCGTAAGAAATTGTATAACGTTATGTGATGCAGAAAGAATATGTAAGCAGCAGGTTGAGTGGATCTAATTCTGTCGCGTGGACGAAGGGTCAGATGGAAGTGCTTCTGACAAAGGGTCAGATGGAAGTGCTTTTGACGAGGTCAAATGGAGTGCTTCTGACTGAGGGTCAGATGAAAGTGCTTCTGACGATCTAAACAGTGACGGATGGATAGCATCAAATCTCCGTATTACCATTCCGTGTCAACTGATCTAGTAAGAAACAAATCTGTTCTAAGACGAAACTCGAGAAAGATCAGTTTCTGCATTTGCAAAACATGAAGACCCACGTATGGCAGGTTTTCGATCAAGGGGAGATTCCTATGGAAAGCTTGTGATATTCGATTGCTCTGATATCCCTTCCAATCAATCAAGGGACTTTCTACAATGGGATATCATCTTCTAAGGAATATTCCTTCGGGAGCCAACTCAGACTTATCACACTTATGGAAGCTGGAGATTCAGTTGTATGGGAGACTGAATCAGAAGGGTTCAATATCTTACTCAACGGTCTACATATCTTCTGAAGATACAGTCTCGTTCAATCACGATTGATGACGTCCTATCAAGGATTGAAGAGCGATCCCTTGGCTGGGAATCCAACGGCTAGTTCGGAGGCAGGGGAGTATAAAAGAAGAACCATGATGGACTAAAAAGTATGAGGGCGAACAACAATCCAAAGTGAAAGCATAATCTGAGTTCTATCCAAAAATATTATGTGTACCCAAAATCCTATTCATTGTGAAAATCTGAGAGATAGAAAAATCAAGCGATTGTGTGTTTGTAATTCTCGTGATTTTTCATAGTGAAATCCAGTCGATCGGCTGTCATCGTGGGAGAGTGGACGTAGGCTTGATCTAAGCCGAACCACTATAATCGTCGTGTGCAATATTCTCTACTCTAAACTCTTACTTTTGTGTTTAGACTTTTTGTACACTGTTATACTGTTCCTGATTCTAATCGTACACTGAATTATTTTTTATTCCGCAAGAAATTTTAATTATATTCAGAATCACCTATTCACCCCCCCTCTAGGTGATATTGCTAGATCCAACAATTGGTATCAGAGCGGGTTGCTCATATTTACGAAGTGTTTATTGACTTCAGAGCTAACGATCTACTATGTCTAGCAATCACTCTTCAGGAACAAGCGACTCGTACTTTGCCGACAAGCCACCATACTTTGATGGGAAGGACTACAATATGTGGAGCAACAAGATGAAGTGATTCTTCAAAGCCTATGATGATTTGATGTGGGATGTTGTCACGAATGGAGTAGTTCCTGCAACTGTTACAAATCCAACCTCTGCTGACGGAGCAAATCCTGTCACAACAATGACCGATGCTGAAAAGGCTAAAAGAATATGCCTTGATTCTAAAGCTGTCAATGCTCTCTTTTGTGTCTTATCTACCCCTCTCTATAATCGTGTCTCAGAGAAAGAATCATCTAAGCAATATGGGATAAACTTCATATTACCTTTCAAGGAACAAATCGAGTAATAGAAACGAAGCTCAGTATTTTACTGAGTGACTATGAAGCATTCCAAATGAAATCTGATGAATCTATTGCAGATATGATAGACAGGTTTCAGACCTTGGCAAGTGGACTTGCAAGACAAGGTGCGCCTATTGCTGAACCAATGCAAGTCAGGAAAATACTACGTGGACTCACAGATGATTGGAATTACATCAAACCATCAATTCAAGAATGTCAAACAATCAGACCACTCTCGGTGGATGAGCTAGTCGGGACTTTGCAATCTTATGAAACAGAACGAGCAAACAAGAAGGGAGAACAAAAAGGTAAAAAATCTATTGTCTTGAGAACTAAAGTTGCTCAATGTCTTTCTGATACAGATGATGAAGATGAGGATGATGAAGAATTAGCCCTCATGATCAAGAAATTTAGAAAGATGGCTCGGAAAGCCAGAAACATCAAAGGGAAGAAACCTTGGAAGAAGAATGATATGAAAATGTCAAGCAACGATTCACAAGATAGCAAAGACGTGATCTGCTTTCACTGTAAGAAGGCAGGACATATCAAACAGAACTGTCCCAATTTTGAAGAAGGACAAACTCAAGTATGAGAAGTACAAGAAGGCCTTAAAGGCAGATACTCTAAGTGATTCTGATGAAAGTAAAAATGATTACGCAAACATCTGTCTCATGGCCGAATCGGATTCAAATTCAGACTCAGAAACTGAGGTATGTTCATCTGAACTCCCTGATGAAGTTACTGAGTATATTGATGAATTGTGTAGAAACTACAAAGAAGCTCTTGAAAAAGTTTCTAGTTTGAAAAAGGAAAATTCGTCCTTAAAACAGCAGAATTTATCTCAAAAAGAAAAAAATCGATTTTCTACAACAAGAGTTTCACCAATTGAAAGAAAATCATGATTTGATTTCAAAAGAAAATGCTTCTCTGAAAGAAAAGGTTTCTGATATCTCAAAAAGGTTTTCACAAAGCTAAGAAACTCTTAATAACATTATTTCAAAACAAATACCCTTCAATGACCGATCTGGGTTAGGTTTTAAAAAAGAGAGTAATCTCAAAAATTCCTTTAAAACAGAATTTCGAAAACCAATATTTTCTGATTACATGCATCATTTTCATAAGCATTTCACTAGATCTTATATTCGACAATCATGTGTGAACTATGGTGATCCTAGTCATACTAAGGATTATTGCAAGAAAATTTGGAGACCCGTTAAAAGGTCAAAACCTACTAACACAGAAGGACCCAAGAAAGCATGGGTACCAAAGAAACAGTTGTCGCGACCCGTCCGAAAGAGGACGCGGCTAATGGATTACCGATCGCGGGCCTTCCCCCGCACCAAGGTGCGGATCGCGGGCTTTGGATCGGCGCGGACCCCCCCAAGCCCATACCAAATCGCGGCGGGATTATTTTTAAAAGGATTCGACGATAGGAGTCGATCGCTTTCGACCTTAGTGTGGTCGTGGTGGCATATGCAATTTGTGCATGCATTTGGAGTCGCCACCGGTCTTTCTTGGAGGGTAGACCGGAAACCTTACTGACCGATTGGGAGAGATCGATCAGTTCTGCGGAACCAGAGATTTTGGGTTCGGGGACTTGGTTACGTTGGTGTCATTACCAACGCCCTTTCGGTACCTAACGCGAGTGATTTTCCTAGCTAAGAGTTCATGCAGGCGCAATTTTAGGTGAGGTAGGCTTGATTCAGGGTTTCATGCAGATTGGAAGACTGTTCCTATCAATCACAACCAATTTAAATGAAAGCGCAATCAAGTACATAAATAAATCACATCAATGCACATCAATTCGAATTAATGGCTTCCTAGTATAGCTATAAGGGCTTAGGGAAGGTGTGATTTCAGACCGGGGTAAAATGGGGGGATTTGGAGGCGATTTAGCCCGAAGGGCAAAATCATCAATTTTCAGAAGATTTGGATACCGAATTACCCAAAATATTCCATGGCCAGTGGATCATGGCCATTTCCCATTTTTGAGAAATTTTTAGAATTTTTCTGAATTTGAGTTTTTTATGATTTTCTATTTTTTTATTGAATTTTTGAGTTTTTTATTATTTTCTATTTTTTTATTGAATTTTTGAGTTTTTTATTATTATTATCTTTTTAATTTTTTTTATATTTTAATAAAAAAAATAATAATAATAAAAAAAAAAAAAAAAATCTTTGACAATAGACAACACTCGACCAAGTAAATAAACTAACCACTAGACTGAAACAAAGACATGCAAATCAAATCTATAATGGCGGTATTTTAGAAAAATAACTTTAATATACGAACCGGGTACGCAAAATATACCTGATTGGACACCGGTCTTCAATCGCTCAACCCCAGCATGTAAGCACCACCATACGCATCATAGTCGAATACTCGAGTCGAGATAGGCGGTGATCTTCGAGAAATCCTTCGGCGCGACCCTTGAATACGGTGGACCATAAGCCCGGAATTCTCGGGCAACGGCCCAATTTCTTCGACCCACGGGCCAAAGCTCTCGGCCAACTTGGCCCACGGGCCTGGCACACGGGCCCAGATACCCGGCCTACTTCTCAGGCCACAGCCTATGTCGCTGGCCCATGGACCCGGCCCAGAATAGGACAGGGCTCGCGGAACAGGGAACAACGACAGAAAAGGGCCAAGCACGGCTGAGGCGGCTATCGTAGCTCCAGCGGCGTCGGGGCGGTAAGCTGGGTGGCGGCACAAGGATGTGGCGGTCGAGGGGAGCTGTGGGTGGCTCGTGGTGGCCGGCGGGAGACGGAACGGCCACGACCAGAAGCTATAACGGATGCCGGAACAGGGGACTTGAATAGAGCAGGACCGTCGGGGCTGGTTCACGGTTGTCCACGGGTCTAACGACGTCGGGTCTTCTTGGGGTGGTTGGTAGAGGTGCGTGGTAGTCTGTAATCGTAGGATATGGGCGAAGGAAGGTGGTGGAGTGGCGGAGCTCAGCCCAAACAGAACCGGGCGCAGAAACAGGGCATTGTTCGGTTTTCTGGTTATTTGGTGTTCCCCGGCGGTCCTGTGACGGCGTGCGAAGGTGGAGAGGCGTCAGAGGGTTCGTGGGGAGTGGTGTGGCGACGATCGGAGGGAGGTGGCGGTGGCTGAAAGGGGACGGAGCAGCTGGGCAGAAGCAGCTGCAGTCCCGGCGTGAAACAGAGTAGGCACGTCCGAGCAGCCTCTGACTGCTTTTCCGGCGGCTCCGGGCGACGGCGACGGTGATGATGACCTTAGCCAAATGCAGGAAGCCTTGACAGACTCATGCGTTGCTGATAGGAACTGTCCTTTTTTATTACCTGAGAAGAACATGCATGCTCATGTACAGAAGATCCAACCATTTAGAAATGATTAGACCGTTGTATCTCCAGTTCAAACATTCCTGGATGACTCGGCGGCAGAAAATGCTGAATATCCCAGCTTTCCGGAGAGAGTTCCCCTTTTTTCAGTCTCACGACATCTCCCTCAACTCTCCTTTTTTTGCCCAGAAAAAATCCTCCCTCCATGCCAACTCTGAAGCTTTTTTTTATCGCCAAAGCATCAGGGAGAGAGAGAAAAAAGAAGGGGCCCCCGTGAACGTGAAAGAAAGAGAGATAATAAAAAATAATAATAAAAGTAATAATAATAATAATAATAATAATAATAATAATAATAATAATAATAATAAAAACAAAAATACTAAAAAAAATAAAAAGCAACAATAAAAGGCAAAGACAACATTATTTGGTCAAGCTCCCTTTTCTTTTGCTTTTTCTTTTGGATGATTATTTTATTTTATTTTATTTTTCTTTTCTTTATTTTTTGGGTATTTTAAATAAATAAATTCAAAAAATATTATAAAATACCAAAAAAATATTTTTTTGTTCAAAATTGGTCCCCGAGGCTAGGCCAAGGCTTCCAAAGTTGATTTTGTGATTTTATGACATTTTTTATATTTTTAATTAATTTTAAAGAATAAAAATCACAATAATAAATGGTCAAAAATCAGGTGTCAACAGCTGCCCCTCTTTGAGAGGAATCTCGTTAGAGGTTTCTCTCAAAGATAAGGTGGCACCTGATTCCTAACCGACTCAACTGGAAAAATGAGAGAAGAAATGCTATGATATTGAATTCTTAAGGCTCTTTGGTGAAAGCTCAAATTAATCCCCGGTTTGCTCTAACAATTTGAACATGGGCCGGAGTGAGAGAGGCTTACCTAAAGCTCACATGTCGGATGCTGCCGGTTGCGACAACTTTTTAAGAAGATGCCTAGGACTCGTTTCAGAAAATCCTAGGAAGATTAAGCTCTGACCTGTATGGTAGGTCAAACCGTTATGGGATTCCTAACTTGTAAGAACCTAAGGAAGGCGCCTCCCACGTTTTGGGGATTTGCCAAGGACTCTGATCCGTATGGTGGATCGGACCTTTGTGTTGATCCTTACGGCGGTTTCTACCTTGAGTTGACCCTTCAGGCGGTTTCTACCTTACATTGACCCTTCAGGCGGTTTCTACCATAAGTTGACCCTTCAGGCGGTGTCTACCTTAAGCTGATCCTTCAGGCGGTTTCTACCTTAAGATGACCCTTCAGGCGGTGTCTACCTTAAGATGACCCTTCAGGCGGTTTCTACCTTTGGTTGACCCTTCAGGCGGTTTCTACCTTGAGTTGCTTTGAAAAGGGGTCTCATGACGAGGGTTCTCCACGTCCGATGAGATTGTTTGATATTTTTGAAAAGGGATCCTAGGACGAGGGTTCTCCACGTCATGCTAGGACTTTTTCTTTTAAAAGGGTTTTTCTTCCCCTTTTTTTTTTCAGAGATCCCGAAGTTTGTCGAGAATTCAGCTTTGAAGCAGTGAAAGATTTTATTTTGATAAAGCTTCACTTGAGTCTGTTGAGGCGACATTCTGGGAGCTGGGTTCTCCAGGTATTCTGCAGAAGTTTAAGCCTGAAAGATTTTTCTTCACCAAGAAAACGTTAGTAATCTTTGGGAAGGCCACGGCTGTCCATTTGACAAAACCGTATGTTTTAAGTTTTAATCATGAAATGTGCATTTCGATGCTGGAGGTTATCCAAAGCATTCTTGCAATATGCAAATGTGATCACAAATCCCTCGGACGAAAAATCTGGATCAACAGTTTGAAAATTCCAAAAAGAGTTTGTTTAAAACATCAATTGGAATATTTCTCGACAATGAGGTCTTCTCACCTGTTTTGCGATAGTGGTTTTTTTTTTTTTTTTTTTTTTTTTTTTTTTTTTTTTTTGTAGGGGATGCACTCAATTCCCTACTAACCTGTACCTAGGTTTTAGGCTCATTCGCAACGCATACATTTTGATCGGTCGGGAGGTCTTCCACGGGACCGTAATGTTGGGCTTGGTTCTTGATCTTCAAGGGGGACTCACTTTTGAGTCAAGGCCATTGAATAAAAATTTTCATCATCTGCTTCGGGTTTACAAGTCAAGAACCCTGCAAAATGAGAAAGAAATAGTCTTGCTCGTACTTCTTCGAGCTAAGCTATATGTTAACCCAAGTGTCTTAGTCAAAGAAGACTGTTTCGGGGTTGTAACATTGGTAGGATTGAGGACCGAAAAAGGCTTGTTTTTGGCCCAGAAATTACAAAGGGTTTGACGTTGGTGATCATTGCAAACTTGTCACCTGTCTTTCCATTCTGCATCTTCAATTTTTTTGAGGTGTGCAACCACTTTTGTGGTGTGCACAAATTCTTTAGGGAGAATCTCTGGCTGCATTAAGAGATTGACAACTCTGTCCGCGCCTTTCCTCCACGCTCGACATCATTTGGAGGAGCGGCCTCTTTGATCCGACTCCTTCTAGGCTTTTTCTTTCTTTGCCCATCCAGGCTTCATTGGGGATCAATCAGACAACTTACACGAGCATCGGCCTTGCTTTTACCAGGCACTTTGCTTTTTCTTGATGCTGGGGATTTTCTTCGTCCTCATTTTCCTTTTGAAATCCCGCTTTTCTCATCTTCGATAGATCATGTTAGACATATGATCGGAAGTCTAAACATGCTTTAAGCATTAGCCTAGGAATTCCTTTGTAATCCTTAAGTCTTGAATTCCTCCGTTTATGAGGTGATGATGCCTTTATCTTGGAATGTGCAATGATCACCAACGGGTTCATGAAATGAATTTGCAGGCCCAAGTTGGCTGTGCAAATGATACAGTGTATGGGATAAAGAATGAATGTTTCTCATCATCCTATGGCACTTGGATTACCATATAAACAACACACAAAGATTAATGTTAGTCCGAGCAAGAAAATTTCTAACCATTTTCTCCTGATGCTGCTGGACTCACCTCCATTTTGCCCCGATGTGGGGTGGTTCTTGACAGGGTTAAGAATGAAAATCGCCGTTCAAAGGGGTTATCAACGGTCACCTGTAGTGTTTGGGGGATATGAAACGAATGCCTCCGTCGTCCCGACCCATGTAATCGCTGCGAATGGTCCCTACTTCCGTAGGTCCAGATTTTGTTATCTGCCCACTCCATTCATCTCTCAAGTGTGTGTGGGACATGTTTGGATTAGGCTTCGCCTCTCGTCTGAGAAAACACTCTTTTAAACGGTTTGAACAACTTTTATTGGAAAAAGTCTTTTTGTTTTCTCCAAAGATTTTACCCATCAAGGGGATTTTATGATGTACCATGTATGTTCTTATTCATGCTTCAGGTAACCTCCCGATTTAAATCGTGAATATCGATGCATTGGGAAATCTTTATGCCGGTTGAAAGGATTCTGACATTTTTTATCTCCCGCTAACTGGGAAAAGGGATACTTACCTGTCCGTCGCAGCTGCGGATCCCTGTTCGTCTGTAAGGCGATTCCCCCATTCTTGGAGTGTTTGCAGCATCAATGGTTCATCTGCCCCCAGTTGGGCAACGTCTGTTCTGTTATCCGAACAAATGGCTCCTTGAGTGATTTATCCACGTTTATCATCTGAGAAGGGAAAGAAATGAGACATTACTTCGGTATTCGATTGAAGATCGTTTAGGAACGATACATCGTTTTACCAAATAGGTGGCTTCGGGGCCAAACGTATTTCGTATTGAAGGGGTAGATCCCATTATGCTCCGCGGGTGATAGTCATTGTTCATGGAACTTGCTCCACGGATTAAGTGATTAATCCACGGCCCTCGGCTTGAAGATGCTCAAAGGGTGATGTTGACACTCACGCGCAATTAGTTCTAGATATTAATGAAAGATGTTCCCGTGGGAACCTTACAGTACGATCAACAACATATTCAATAGGAGTATTCAACCCCTTTCCTCTAAGCATTTTTCATCAAGTAGCCATGCCCTGCATCAGACGTTTGATCACCGGCCTTGCGTCACCACTGCGGTGGTCCTTCGGCTCCAAATTGATCGAGCCAAAGATTGAACTCATCGCCAAGGAAATTGCTCGGGTCTTCGAGCCATTGATGCTCAAGTTGGGTATCGACGATTGTTGGGGGCAGATTTCTTTCATTGCCTTCGTTGTGAGGGATTGGAGTCTTTGAGCTGGAACTTCCATCATTGCCCTGTCGGGGTTGAGACATACATTCCCGAAGAGTATTGATCCAAGTGTCCAGCTCCTCATCAAGGAAATCACCTGTTCTTTTTAGCCCTTGGTGCCCAGATTGGGTGTCGTCGACTGCAGGCGAGAGATTCCTCTCTTTGCTCTTGCCGTGAGCAATTTGACCCCTCGAACTGGAACTTCCTCCGATGGCCGGCAGGTTCATATGTGCACTCTCTACCAATGCCAGATCCGCTTCAGGGATAGCATTAATGACTGATTCACGCTCAAACTGAGGAATCCCTATGTGCTGGAACTGTGGCATATACTCTTGAGGAGTATTGAGATAGCTCGGCGGAGCATTCTGATTTGGGTTAGAAGAGTCGCTGACACGACTGCCAGTCCCGTCATTGCTGAAACACGGTTGGGTGCTCTCGGCTTTCCAATCATCGTGGTTGTAATTCTGCCCAGCACTTGAGCTCCAACTGGCTTTATGATGGTTTAACGCTATCCTTCCATCCCTTAGCAATCTCCTATAGTACTTGAGGTGAGACTCAACGTTAATTCTAGAGAGCCCCGGCACATTCATAATCTCGAGTATGCGCAGTGGGCTAGCCGAATCAACTCCCAGTTCTCGAATTGCATCAACAAATTTGGTGTGAAGCTCATAGGTCCAGTAAAACCTTGTTCTCTTATCACCCAAAATATCGTCAATACTTCGGTAGCTATTCTCTACGGGATCTAGTCGTTTCAAAAGTTGTCCAGGGAGGGACTCACCGACTTTGGATTGGCTGGCTGCGACAGCGAGTTCGTCATTGAGAGAATTCCCCCTGTGATGATTCATATCCCATTTCTCAGAGGATGTTGGTGTTGATCCTATGGTGTTGAATTGCTCATGCAGATCTCCGGCGGTATCTGGCTGTGTCGGAAAATGCTGTGGAGAATACGGTAACAGCTGAGCGTTATTCATCAATAGGGATGGTTCATCGAGGAACACCTCGCCGAGGACAACAGGATTACCACAATTAAGGCAGGTGGCCTTGGTCAGAGCTTCCTTATATCTCGCGCTTTCAGCTTGAAGCTTCTCATTCTCCTCCTTCAGGACCAATAACTCATGGTCTGCGTATTGCTGTTTCACCCGGGTTCGTTTGTTGGCGAACCAAAACTTGACCTTCGAAAGCTCCAATCCTATCTTTCGGCTCAACTCCATTTTCTGTTGTCTGCTTGGAGTGGGGCATTCATTGAAGAAAGCTTCGAGCTCTCGGATTTGGCCTGGAGTGTGGCGTTGTAGTTGCTTCCTTTTCCGGCTCCGGTCATCATTGTATACTCCTTCTTCGTAGCTGAAACCTAGAATTTCATCGCTGGAGGAGTCAGTCTCTATGGCCTTCGGGCAGGATTCAGCTCCAGGATCTTCAAAGTCTCCCAGCAGTTCGTGCTCAGAAATGTCCAGGTCGGGCGTTTCTAGCAGATGGGAATAACTTTTAAACATGATGGATCGGGGTATCTCGGGCTGATCTAGTTCACTCAGCTTCCTCTATTCGCTCTTACGTGTTTACTCACTCTAGAAATTTTCTCAAGTGATTGTGCGTGTCCTAGAACCATCCTTCAGGCTGCATATGAAGGCCAGCAAGCAAGCGCTCCTCCCGAGACCCTGTAATTACTCATCGTCTGTATTCCCCTTTCTTTTTCCTCGTGATAGGATCACAAACTCTTTTGCATTAATTCGGTTTCATCGAGTATTGCACTCGTCCCCTAGTTCAGTCTTCAAAGTGGTGGGTCTACAATCTTTCGGCGCCTTTTATGATTTGCTAGGCCCGAGAACGTGGGGAGCAGCGGTGGACCCGCAATTAATGACTCCGTTTAATTCATTTAGCTCCATTAACGCTATGATCTTCTCTCAACCCCTTTTCATCATTCAAACGAAAGTGGCATTTTCCTTGTGCATGCTGTTACTCTTCATTTCAGCATCCCGGGCGCTTGGTGAGGAATGAGTTCGTGGCCACTCAAAATTTTAAAGACCGTCTCTGGTTTCAGACTTAATCTAACAAGGGATCATCACAACTGAGCGTGACGATGTTCGTCGATAGCGTTGGTTTTAATATGGAATTAACTATAGTCATTAAAGAAAAATGTTCCCGTAGGAACTTTACAACGGATAAAATGAGTGATCTACTCGTGAACATGTTCTTCTTTCTATGGGTGTTCGTGGTGACCGACCCATCGTGCCCCGAGTCAAGTGCTAGATCATGGCTGTCCAAGCATGCCAGCTTCCCACTGATTGAACAAGGCATCGAGCCCCTCATCAAAGAAATCGTCTGTCGCGGGTTGACCAGCGGCAGGCAGAGCACCAGCCGACTGCTGCTCGAATGGAGGAGTGCGCACTCGCTGTACTTGTGGCACGCGCTCTTGAGAAGTGTTGAAATGGCCTGGGAGGACATTCTGATCAGCTTTCAGTTTGCCGGTGGTCGGGTTGCTAGCTTGATTGATGCTTAGATTTGGCCGGGTATCTCTTGATGCCTGAGCATTACAATGGCGGTCGCCCCTAGCTTTTGAGCTCGAGACGGATTCCTCCCGGTTTAGCTCCGCTCGACGTTGTCTTAATAGCTTTCTGTAGGCAGCAAGGTGATTCCTGACCAGCTCCTTACTAAGCCCCGGTACATTCATGGCCTTAAATATGCGCGTCGGAGTTGCTGAGTCGATCCCCATTTGGTGAACCACATCTAGGAATCTGGAATGCAGTTCAGGGGGCCAAGCGAACCTCCTCTTATCGTGGCCCAAAATTGCATCGATGGCTTGACGACTGATTAACTCATCTCCAGCAGGACCCGACCCTATCGAAAATTGTTGTGCATGAGGCTGATATGCTTTGAGCTGGTCGGCGGTAACATCCAGCTCCTTGAAACTGTAACTCCAATCAAAGCGATGCAAATCCCATCCCCCAGGAGGCATTTGTATCATCTTCGTAGGATCATCCTGCTCATGCGTGACTCCGGCAAAATCTGGTTGAGCAGGAGATGCCCCGAGGGAGTAGGGTGGTAAATGGACGTCTTCAATCATCGCGTGAGGCTTATCGGGGAATATCTTACCGAGGGCGACGAGGTTATCGCAATGAGGGCAAACAGTGATATTGAGAGCTTTTTCATACCTCATGTTTTCTGTTCGCAGCTTTTGATTTTCTTCCTTTAAAATCTCGACCACCTGACGTTTGCGTTGAGCCCTCGATTTGGATCTCCTATTTTGAAACCAAAACTGGATCCTCGACTGATTAATCCCCAACTCCCGGCTCAATTTAATTCTCCACTTCTTTTTCATGTAATGGCTTTTACTGAAAAGGGTTTCCAGCATTTGGGTTTCCTCCTGAGAGTATTGGTGAGGGCGTCTTCTTTTCCCGAGTTGAGCATTGTGGATGTCGTTGTCGTCGTCGCCGTGATCTTGATTTCCGTTGCCAGAAGTGTTGGGCTCCATGGTTTTGGCGTTAGACTTGATCTTGGAATCTTCGAGATCCCTCTGTGGTTCAATTCCTGAGATTTTTGAGTCAGTCGCCTCTAGCAGCTGACAGTAACCTCTTAAATGTGTTGGATTGAGAAATGTTTGATTGGTTTTTGCCCACTCAGAGTTCTCCACTCTCTCCTGTATGCTCACTCCCTATAAAGTTTTCTTCGAGTGACTTTGCATGTTCAGGAGACGCTCTTCAAGCATCATTAGGCAAACGTTCCCCCTCAAGACCTTGAATTTCTCGCTTAGCTTTTCAACGTGATGGGACTGCCAAACCCTGTTAGGGCTCTCTTCGATAGTTGCGCTTTCCTCCCACCTAACTCTAATAATGGTGATCCCGACAAATCTTTTACATCTTTTAATTGATGAGCCGGAAATCGCGGACCGAAACGAATCCAATGGTTCTCGTGAGGGAACCTCCTGCTTTACCCCATAACTGGGCTCCACCAGCATTATTACTGAGACCCTTCATCATCCTCGAGTTGCTATAAAATGAGGAATTAATGTATGGAAGGTTAACGTTCTCGCATAATCAGCTTCTTCCTTCTAATCTCTCTGTTAAACTCGTCTTATTCTCAAGCCAACCCAACGCAAATGGCCTCCTCTCCCGTACGCACTTTTTCAACTGATGTCTTGGCCCAGTGGGAAAAGCTTTATAACCTACTGGGTCGCGGTTACGCGCACATAACCGATCATTCTGTAACCGCGGATGAAATCCGTGTCCTGCTCGAGGACTTAGATACCACTTCCCTCGAAGGTACTACGCTGGGGAGGGAATATAGAACTTTCCCGACCCTCTTTGCACACTCCTTAGAGGCCTACCGTGCTGCTGATCGGGAGGTTCTCGTGGCTCGCGTCTTGCGGGCTCGTTACCAGGATCGGTCTGATCATTTGGTGCTGACCAACTATTTGGCCGATAGTCACAAAAAGGCCGTCGAGTTTGCCAATGAGAGGGTCGCGACGTTGCTTCGCGAGAGGAGAAAACTGGTGGATCAATTGGCCCTATCCCTGACCGCTGGCGAGCACGACCGCCACAATGTCCTATTGAGGCTGCAAAGCGACTGGCAGGAAGAGCGGCTCGACAAAATAACCGCAGACATAGCTCACGGGAATGGATTAGTTCGGGACTTGGAAATAATCACCGAAGAACACGAGGTCAAGGTCACTGAGGTTAAGGGAGAATGCAGAAACCTTTTCCTCAAGCTCGCGGACCAGGACATGCGGAGTCGTGAGTACGGGCAGAGCATTAACAACATGGAGGGTCAGTTGGGCTCCTTTGTGTCGTTAATTAGGGCTCACTTTGGCTTTACTTTTCCACCCCGAATTGTATGACCTGCTTCTGAAAACCCTCCGCTGAGCAAAATAAATGAAAGTTCTTGTGTGTGTGTTTTAACTTCTGTATGGTTCATTTCTTCGAGCATCCGAACATCTTCGACTTGGGTGAGCCGAACCATAATATCAATAAGCCGAGCAAATATGTCCTGATTTTATAATTCGCTCATGATCAGATAAGATAATAGCCTTAGACTTGTCCAGGAAAAGATTTCTCTCTATTACCTATTTTTTTACCTGCGAATAAAAAGACAGAATCAGAAGGGATAATTTGAAAAAGAAATCAAAAACCCCTTTCAATCCTATGCTTGCCCATGATTAATAAGGACAAGAACTTTTACAAGGGTTTTAATCTTGCGCGAAAAGTTTTTATCAATATTCCTCGAAAGAAAGCATACTATTGAAAGGAATGTAATTCACAATAATCGCTTTTGATCAATTTCGAGAGGAACGAATTATTCAAAAGTGCGAGGCATAATAACGTGTTTTAAATTTAATTGAAGATACGGCATCCAAATCAAGGCCGTTTTGTTAAGAACGAGAGTAATTTGGACATCTATCTCGTCATTAAATTCAAAACAACGCCGATGTTCTCGATCAATTATCGTGGATTACCAGCGACGTAAAACATGCATGGACCAATTCAAGTGTATAATTCCTTCTAACGAAATTGGGGTTGGATTACCCTATACGACCGAAAAGGTCGTGCAGGATTTCCAATTTTGATTTCCTCTAAAGGAATTATAAACTTGACTTGGGAGTATTCGGATGATTAGAGAAAATGCCACTATCACATTCCCATGACCTGTCAAAAGAAAAGCAACCAAGTTCCATCTAAATGTATACACCAATAGATCCCTAATACAATCACTCTAAGGGGTGAGATAGAGAAAGCTTCGATAAAAATAAACCCTATACAAGAGGACTAGTAATGGAAAATTAAACAAAGGAATGTGATCCTAACATTTAAGGATGCCCCAAGTTCGATCTGTGACTTCCGGATCACTTGCCCCAACTCGTCATCTTCATTGGACGATATCTCAATAATGTCCATAGTAGGCTCCTTTGTTGCTCACTCGGTGCTTGTCATGGGATATCATCCTCTTCGTCTTCTATCAAGGACGTTTGGGAAAAACACACACATCTATCCTTGAAACGGCATTTAATCTAATCACCAGAATGCAATGAATGAAATGCCTATATTTATATGAACAGTGATAGATTTTGGGGGATAGAGAGTCTTACCAACCCAACTCGTCGACTTATGTGCGGTTTTAGGTGTACCAACCGCCCAAAGACATGCGCATGAAACAAGTGATGGTAAACTTCTAAAAATCAAAGGATTTGGCACTTAAGGTCAAGGTTCCCACCTCGAGTTCTAGAAAGAGCCGATTCCATTGCACAGCTATCGTTACATTGGGACTCGATCCATAGTTCGAAGTGAGCGAAATTGAAAAGTGGATTACCCCGTGCTTTTCCTCACAGAGATTCCATTTTCAATCCCTTCTATTGTTTTCCTATAGGCGACGCCCGGGGTTTTAGGCGCGGTTGTGTGTGTCTACGTGTTGTGATCATCACAATGCAATTCATGCATAGCAGTTTATCAATCAGCACTTCAAATCATCCACACAACATACATTCCTACGCCCAACCTGCATAAGACAATGTTAATCACGGACTACACCCCTTATTTCTCCAATCTGCAAAAACATATAACACCTATCGTAAGCGGACTTACCTCACCTTCACGAGCGCCTGCATGGTTAGAAAAATCACTCAGCGTTTTAATTACGGCCTAAGTCCACTTGGGGTCTAGAACCATAGGTTCTAGAACACAGTGTCCCCAGTGGAGTCGCCAGCTGTCGCGACCCGTCCGAAAGAGGACGCGGCTAATGGATTACCGATCGCGGGCCTTCCCCCGCACCAAGGTGCGGATCGCGGGCTTTGGATCGGCGCGGACCCCCCCAAGCCCATACCAAATCGCGGCGGGATTATTTTTAAAAGGATTCGACGATAGGAGTCGATCGCTTTCGACCTTAGTGTGGTCGTGGTGGCATATGCAATTTGTGCATGCATTTGGAGTCGCCACCGGTCTTTCTTGGAGGGTAGACCGGAAACCTTACTGACCGATTGGGAGAGATCGATCAGTTCTGCGGAACCAGAGATTTTGGGTTCGGGGACTTGGTTACGTTGGTGTCATTACCAACGCCCTTTCGGTACCTAACGCGAGTGATTTTCCTAGCTAAGAGTTCATGCAGGCGCAATTTTAGGTGAGGTAGGCTTGATTCAGGGTTTCATGCAGATTGGAAGACTGTTCCTATCAATCACAACCAATTTAAATGAAAGCGCAATCAAGTACATAAATAAATCACATCAATGCACATCAATTCGAATTAATGGCTTCCTAGTATAGCTATAAGGGCTTAGGGAAGGTGTGATTTCAGACCGGGGTAAAATGGGGGGATTTGGAGGCGATTTAGCCCGAAGGGCAAAATCATCAATTTTCAGAAGATTTGGATACCGAATTACCCAAAATATTCCATGGCCAGTGGATCATGGCCATTTCCCATTTTTGAGAAATTTTTAGAATTTTTCTGAATTTGAGTTTTTTATGATTTTCTATTTTTTTATTGAATTTTTGAGTTTTTTATTATTTTCTATTTTTTTATTGAATTTTTGAGTTTTTTATTATTATTATCTTTTTAATTTTTTTATATTTTAATAAAAAAAATAATAATAATAAAAAAAAAAAAAAAAAATCTTTGACAATAGACAACACTCGACCAAGTAAATAAACTAACCACTAGACTGAAACAAAGACATGCAAATCAAATCTATAATGGCGGTATTTTAGAAAAATAACTTTAATATACGAACCGGGTACGCAAAATATACCTGATTGGACACCGGTCTTCAATCGCTCAACCCCAGCATGTAAGCACCACCATACGCATCATAGTCGAATACTCGAGTCGAGATAGGCGGTGATCTTCGAGAAATCCTTCGGCGCGACCCTTGAATACGGTGGACCATAAGCCCGGAATTCTCGGGC
This sequence comes from Rhodomyrtus psidioides, assembly GCA_021437785.1. NCBI lineage: Eukaryota > Viridiplantae > Streptophyta > Magnoliopsida > Myrtales > Myrtaceae > Rhodomyrtus > Rhodomyrtus psidioides. Next base: position 1,725,015 of record JAILYB010000059.1, on the reverse strand, counting down.
AACGGCCCAATTTCTTCGACCCACGGGCCAAAGCTCTCGGCCAACTTGGCCCACGGGCCTGGCACACGGGCCCAGATACCCGGCCTACTTCTCAGGCCACAGCCTATGTCGCTGGCCCATGGACCCGGCCCAGAATAGGACAGGGCTCGCGGAACAGGGAACAACGACAGAAAAGGGCCAAGCACGGCTGAGGCGGCTATCGTAGCTCCAGCGGCGTCGGGGCGGTAAGCTGGTGGCGGCACAAGGATGTGGCGGTCGAGGGGAGCTGTGGGTGGCTCGTGGTGGCCGGCGGGAGACGGAACGGCCACGACCAGAAGCTATAACGGATGCCGGAACAGGGGACTTGAATAGAGCAGGACCGTCGGGGCTGGTTCACGGTTGTCCACGGGTCTAACGACGTCGGGTCTTCTTGGGGTGGTTGGTAGAGGTGCGTGGTAGTCTGTAATCGTAGGATATGGGCGAAGGAAGGTGGTGGAGTGGCGGAGCTCAGCCCAAACAGAACCGGGCGCAGAAACAGGGCATTGTTCGGTTTTCTGGTTATTTGGTGTTCCCCGGCGGTCCTGTGACGGCGTGCGAAGGTGGAGAGGCGTCAGAGGGTTCGTGGGGAGTGGTGTGGCGACGATCGGAGGGAGGTGGCGGTGGCTGAAAGGGGACGGAGCAGCTGGGCAGAAGCAGCTGCAGTCCCGGCGTGAAACAGAGTAGGCACGTCCGAGCAGCCTCTGACTGCTTTTCCGGCGGCTCCGGGCGACGGCGACGGTGATGATGACCTTAGCCAAATGCAGGAAGCCTTGACAGACTCATGCGTTGCTGATAGGAACTGTCCTTTTTTATTACCTGAGAAGAACATGCATGCTCATGTACAGAAGATCCAACCATTTAGAAATGATTAGACCGTTGTATCTCCAGTTCAAACATTCCTGGATGACTCGGCGGCAGAAAATGCTGAATATCCCAGCTTTCCGGAGAGAGTTCCCCTTTTTTCAGTCTCACGACATCTCCCTCAACTCTCCTTTTTTTGCCCAGAAAAAATCCTCCCTCCATGCCAACTCTGAAGCTTTTTTTTATCGCCAAAGCATCAGGGAGAGAGAGAAAAAAGAAGGGGCCCCCGTGAACGTGAAAGAAAGAGAGATAATAAAAAATAATAATAAAAGTAATAATAATAATAATAATAATAATAATAATAATAATAATAATAATAATAAAAACAAAAATACTAAAAAAAATAAAAAGCAACAATAAAAGGCAAAGACAACATTATTTGGTCAAGCTCCCTTTTCTTTTGCTTTTTCTTTTGGATGATTATTTTATTTTATTTTATTTTTCTTTTCTTTATTTTTTGGGTATTTTAAATAAATAAATTCAAAAAATATTATAAAATACCAAAAAAATATTTTTTTGTTCAAAATTGGTCCCCGAGGCTAGGCCAAGGCTTCCAAAGTTGATTTTGTGATTTTATGACATTTTTTATATTTTTAATTAATTTTAAAGAATAAAAATCACAATAATAAATGGTCAAAAATCAGGTGTCAACAACAGTAAATTGTTTATTTCTTGTAGGTACCAAAGAGAAGGAAGAGCAAGCGGCTTCTGGATAGTGGCTGTTCAAGTCACATGACTGGAAATCCATGTGTATTTATGTCCTTCTCAGATTGTAATGGTAGAAGCGTGTCCTTTGGAGGAAAGAACAAGGGAAAGGTCATTGGGAAGGGAAATGTAAAAATTGGAAATCTGACGGTTAAAGATGTCTCTCTAGTTAAAGGATTGAACTATAACTTAATTTCTGTAAGTCAACTCTGTGACTCTAGCTATGATATTTGCTTCCAAGATTTAAAATGTACAGGTATGAGCAAGGACAAGAAGCAATCCTTCACGGGACGAAGGCATGGGAATATTTACCTTTTAGATATTGATGCTAACTGTGAAAATGCAAAATGTCTTATTTCTGTTAAGGATGAATCTGATCTTTGGCACATAAAGTTAGGTCATATTAGTGTAAAACATATCTCAAAGCTTTCCAAGAAGGGACTTGTTCGAGGGTTACCTCAAACGAAATTTGAGAAATGTGGACTATGTCATGCATGCACACTAGGCAAGCAGGTAAGAAGTTCTTTTAAGTCCTTAAATCAAGTGTCTACTAAGCATTGTCTACAGCTACTTCATATGGACATCTTTGGACCGAACATAACCTTAAGCCTTGGAGATGGACGTGAAAAGTGCTTTTCTAAATGGCTACATCAAAGAAGAGGTATATGTTGAACAACCCCCTGGCTTCGAAGAACCTAGAGAAAAGGATTTGGTATTTGTCTTAAAAAAGGCACTCTATGGACTGAAACAAGCACCTCGTGCTTGGTATGAAAGGTTGAGTAACTTTCTATCTCAACACAACTTTACAAAAGGTAATGTAGACACTACTCTTTTTATTCAAAGAAAAGGTAAGGATATTCTTCTAGTTCAAATCTATGTTGATGATATTATATTTGGTTCTTCTAATGAGCTTCTCTGCAAGAAACTTTCTAAAGTAATGCAGGATGAATTTGAGATGAGTATGATGGGAGAATTACGATTCTTTCTTGGTCTTCAAATTCATCAATCTCAGAAAGGAACTTTCATATATCAACAAAAGTATGCACTGGAAATAGTGAAGAAGTTTGGTTTGGAGAATGGCAAAAAGACAGAAACTCACATGTCTCACTCCTCCAAATTAGATAAAAATGAAGATGGAAAGGAAGTTGATCCCAAACTATATCGAAGTATGATTGGATCACTACTCTATCTCACAGCTTCAAGACCAGACATCCTATATAGCGTCTGTTTATGCGCAAGATTTCAATCAAGTCCAAGAGAATCACACCTATCGGCCGTCAAAAGAATAATCAAATACATTGGGACGTATCCCAACTATGGTTTGTGGTACTCTAAATCTTCTGATTTTATACTAAAGGGATATTCAGATGCAGATCTTGCAGGTTGCAAAATTGATAGGAAAAGTACATCTGGAACTTGTCAGCTCATGGGAAACATGCTTGTCTCATGGTATTCCAAGAAGCAAAATACAATGGCACTTAGTACAGCTGAAACAGAATACGTATCTCTTGGAAGTTGCTGTGCTCAAATACTTTGCCTAAAACAGCAGCTCAAAGATTATGGTGTTGAAGAATCAATTATGGAAATCCTTTGTGATAATACAAGTGCCATAAATCTTACAAAAAATCCCATACTTCACTCAAGAACAAAGCACATTGAGATCAAGAATCACTTCATACGTGATCATGTTCAGAATGGTGATGTTAACATTCAATACATTGATACGAAAAATCAACTTGCAGATATTTTCACTAAACCATTGGATAAGCAGACTTTTAATTTTATTAGAAATGAATTATCCATCATTAACCCTCCTTCTTAATTATATTTTAGAACAGGGAGCGTCAGAAGGAGCGTCAGAAGGAACGCCAGAAGGAGCGCCAGAATGAGCGTCAGAAGGAACGCCAGAAGGAGCATCAGAAGGAGTGTCAAAAGGAATGTCAGAAGGAGCGTCAAAAGGAACGCCAGAAGGAGCGTCAGAAGGAACGCCAGAAGGAACGTCAGAAGGAACACTAAAAGGCGCGTAAGAAGAAATTCACATCTTTTTGGAAAAGTTCATAAATCAAGGTTAGTTAACTCTTAAAATTCTCTTTAAGGTAAGTTTCTCATATGAATATATATCTCCGAATATCTGATTGACGGTGATTAATTGATTTGTTAAAGAAATTCTTTTATTTCTTTTTAGAAGATCAGAATTTTCTTTTATTGATTTTGTTTCCAAAAATAACCGCATCTTTTATAAAACACCGAACCGTCACCTCTGTTCTCTCACTTTCAAATCTCTCTCAAATCGAAACCCTAAAACCGTATTCAAGATCTCTCGCTCTCGATTTCTTCCTCAAAACAACACTCTTTCATCCAAAGTTTCAAACTTTCTACGTATCAATGGCTCCAAAATCTGCTTCTGACTCGAAGAAGACTCCTTAGTTGAAGAGAAAGTTTTCCGCCTCAACTGCAAGCAGCGCCGAACCTACGGAAACCCAAATCAACGAACAGCGTGAGGCATTCCGATTGGCAAAAGGTTTGTCTCTATCTGCTTTTGAAGGAAAAGAAGCAATGGCACATTCTATTAAGCCAATGTACGATAGTATTAAGGAAGCAGGGGATTCTAGCAATGAACTTAGAAGATTGCTGAATGCTCATCAGTTCGAAAGTGAAGGTGAATTTCTCGAGTTTATTAGTTTACCTGGAAAAATAGTTGATCCAATTACTGTAGAAAAACCTGAATCGGCATCTAGAAAAGGAAAAATGAAAATGGCAGAGCCTAGTTCGAAGTCAAGAAAACCATCCCCTATAAAACCTGGCGGAACTAGGGCAAATGTTGAAGATGATGATGACATTCTGTTCAATGATTTTGTGAAGAATATCGGGTTTAATGTGGATAAAAGCTTTCCTGATCTCATGTTCTAGAATCAGGCTCACAAAGACAAGTTTGAATTCATGAAACAGAGAGGTGTTATACCTCACAGGGTGTTTGAGTTAAAGTACTTTGATAGTAACGGCATTTATCTGAGGAAGCATATACAAAAGGTGAAGATAGATCAATTCATAACGTATATGGGCTATACCTTTCCTGATCTGGTAGCCTACTTCTACACAAATCTTCAGTTTGTCAACTTCAACTCCTTGGCTTTCACGATGAAAAGAAAGCAGTATATTATGACTATTGATGAATTGGCATCTATCATGGGAACCAGAAAAAGAGATTTCATACCACTAGATGTCACTGCAGAAGAAGCCTTTTGCTTCCTAACTGGCAAATCAAGCTTCTCAAGGGAATCGAAGTCGCATATTGCCTACATTGACTTTCCCTTAAAACACATCATGATGCACAAGGTGATCATTGAATGTCTTAGACCCAAGGCAGCCTCTAAAACAGACATCTCGAAGTATGAGGCAAAACTGTTGTGGGGCATCTTGACAGGAAAGAGGATTTCTTTTGCTCACACAGTCCTATTACACATGTACAGGTCTGTTCTCAAGCCAAAAGGACAACTACCATATGCTGCTTTGATCTATAGAATAATAAATCATTTCAAGATTGGTGGATTGAACGCCTTTATCAAACAAGAAATTCTTCTGATGACTGCTGGTGAAACTATGGTGACAAAGATGGGATACAAGATGACTCCTGCTGGATGTAGGACAAAGAACAATGAACCAGTCATTGTGGATTTCGAGGATGAGTCCAAGCAGAAATATCCAAAGAGGAGAAAAGTTATGGCTGTCAAGGGACAACATAAAGACAGCTCAATTGATAAGGACTCAGAGGCAAGTGAAGAAGGAACATGGGAGTATGACTCTGAAGCTACAAAATCTCGAGGTGGATCAGATGAAGAAGGTGAATCTGGAGATCAAAGTATTGAAAGGAAAGAGGAAGGAGGAGATGAAATAGAAACACAACCAAAAGAAAAGGTTGTATATCCTTGTGATCTTATTGAGGAAGAGTTCCTCACAATGTGGACAGAGGAGGATGCTGACAGAAATGTGGATGAGATAGAGTATGATAATGCTCTTGTCAATTTTAATCATGAATAGATGTTAGCACAAGTTCTAACCCAGCTGGTCTCAGAAGAGCAAGAGGCAGAGCCAGATAACATTGAGTCATATTCTATATCCTCCACCAGACTCACAATCCACAGAACTGCTCCAAGTTTGGCATCAGACATTGCACGAGAAGATCAACTGTCGAATGCTCAGTCCATACCTATGGACATTGATGAAGATGTAGAATCTGCGCCCAGCTTAAGAGATAAAGGGAAGAAGGCTATAACTCAGGGGGAGCCCATGCCTGCAACATCTGATGTCTTTCTCACTGAAGTGTTTGCCTCTCAAGCTTTTCCCAAAGCACAAACTAAGAAGGAGAATTTAGCTACAAAAGGGATTGACACCTCATCTCAAGAACCTACTCCTCCAGAACCACAGGTGGAACTTCAAGGACATTTTGAGAATCTTCAACATATTCTTCTTCAGACTCTGGCTGCTATGGAAACAAGGCTTGATCAGAAACTGCAGATTTTTGAAGAGGAGATCGATAGGAAGTTGCAGGGTATGACTAGTCAGGTGACCAAATTGGAGAAATCAATTGATCTATATGGCAGAATGTTTTGTGCCGAGGTCGCCAACATGCCTACCTACACACTGGTCAGAACTGACAGAACAGTTTCAGAATTGCCTTCATCTCAAGCTGTTAGAAGCCATGCTAAGAGAATGGGAAGAAGCTATGAAGGACCTTCCCTAGTGGAGGCTGATAACGAGCCTGAAGATCGTCCATCTTCTTCAAAAATGCCTCAACCAACATCTTCTTAATTTTATATTTTTTTTGGTAAAAAGTTACTCTTTGCTATGATATAACCTTTACTCTATTTTGTTTAAAATTGACCCGATTCAATTTTTTTTTTTTGCTTTATACACTCTTTCTGATGTTGACAAAAAGGGGGAGAAGAATCTATTTGTGCAGGGATTGATATCATCTTGAGCAGAGATATCTATACGCTGTTTATACTCTCATTATGGGAAGAAGAGTTTATTTTTGTGCAGGATAACCATACTCTGATAGATACCCACACTCTGTTCATACTTTCATTATGCATCTATACTCTAATCATGTTCTTCTACATGAGTATTTTTAGTACATGATCTCTAATGATGATTACTTGCAAGAGCAAATCGGATGATTACTCGTTTATATCACTGTTTAAAAACTTTAAATTCACATATATGTATTTGCAATAAGAGTAGTTTTGTCACCATAAAAAATGGGGAGATTGTTGTGGAAATTCTCCTATATTTTGATTTTGACAAAACTATCGTAAGAAATTGTATAACGTTATGTGATGCAGAAAGAATGTGTAAGCAGCAGGTTGAGTGGATCTAATTCTGACGCGTGGACGAATGGTCAAATGGAAGTGCTTCTGACGAAGGGTTGTCGCGACCCGTCCGGAAGCGGACGCGGCTAATGGATTACCGATCACGGGTCTTGGATCGGCGCGAGCCCTCCCAGGCCCATACCAAATCGCGGCGGGAGTATTCTTCGACGATAAGAGTCGATCGCTTTCGACCTTCAGTGTGGTCGTGGTGGCATGTGCAAATTGTGCATGCATTTGGAGTCGCCACCGGTCTTTCTTGGAGGGTAGACCGGAAACCTTACCGATCGATTGGGAGAGATCGATCAGTTCTACGGAACCAGAGATTTTGGGTTCGGGGACTTGGTTACGCTGGTGTCGTTACCAACGCCCTTTCGGTACCTAATGCGAGTGATTTTCCTAACTAGGATTTCATGCAGGCACAATTTTGGGTGAGGTAAGTCTGACTTTGCACATTAACCAGTTTAACATGCTCACGTAATCATAATAAATAAATAGATGTCAATCACATAAATATCTATCCTACGTGGTGATCATGGAATTATGATTTAATGGGTCTCGAGCCAATGAGACCACATATAATCATTTTAATATTTTAATAACGGAGAGCCGCTCTTCGCTTCTTCTTGGTTTCTTGAACTCTTCAAGAATTGGGCCCCAAAGAGCTCGCCGACTTAAAAGGCTCCTCCACGTAATCCTCGTAGCATTTACATCAACAATTGACTATGCTAAAAATAAAGATTACATGAAAAATAAAAGGAGTACGCAGCCTCCATTTAATAATTACAACCCCAAATATATAAATAATCATCATACATTCATATATACATCAATCACATTGATTAGGGATTTTTCCATGATCACCACCCTTTCACGTAAGTAATAAATTCACAATTTAAAACTTAGGAAGGCACAATAAAAATTCTACGTTGAATCATATTCAGAATTTTTACGTAAAATAAGATAGCCATAAATTTTCGATTCAAAATTGATTTAGTCTCAATTTTTGCTACGTTGATTAATTTATCATATAAAATAATCAATCTCCATTAGCCATGTAAGACGAACAATTCGTTAATACATATTGGCCATAGTATTGCAAAAATTGCAAAAAATCAATTAAATGCACGAAAACACCTAAGGATTGGCTCTGATACCACTGTTGGGATCCACGTAACACGTAGCGGAAATAAATAACAACCCACACATGTATCTCCAGAGGCGTACTTCGTGCATTTCAATCGAAAAAAATCACAAAGTCTCAAAGGGAGTAAATAGATTACCTCTCGTAGCGTGCTTGAACGGAGGTGTCGGTTCGATGTTCTTCGATCTCAGCCTCCACAAGTGTTAGGCATCTAGTTCGGACGCACCACCAATTGACGGACGGGGAGACGACTAATAACTCCACAACAATTGTGCTAGCAATATGCGGAATCAATATTCCGAACTTAGTATATTTTGCTCGCTCAAGATTATGAGAATATAGAGAGTGTTTATGTTCTTCTCTCTAAGCTCTCAAAAATTTGCACACTCTACAAAATGTCTCTCCCCTTCAACCTCAAAACTCTTGCCATCCTTTTATAGCCAAAAATACCTTCCAATAAATTGTATTTAAAAATAGCACTAACAATTATAAATTCTATCTAAAAATAGCACTCACAAATAAATGACATTTAAAAATAGCACTAACAATAGCACTCACAATTTATAATACAAAAATGCTATTTAAAAATAGCACTAACAATAGCACTCACAATTTATAATACAAAAATTCTATTTAAAAATAGCACTAACAATTATAAATTCTATCTAATAATAGCACTCACAAATAAATGACATTTAAAAATAGCACTAACAATAGCACTCACAATTTATAATACAAAAATGCTATTTAAAAATAGCACTAACAATAGCACTCACAATTTATAATACAAAAATTCTATTTAAAAATAGCACTAACAATTATAAATTCTATCTAATAATAGCACTCACAATTTATGATAAATAAATGCCATTTAAAAATAGCACTAACAATAGCACTCACAATTTATGATAAATAAATGTCATTTAAAAATAGCACTAACAATAGCACTCACAATTTATAATACAAAAAATGCTATTTAAAAATAGCACTCACAATACAAAAATGCTAAAAAAGGCACTAACAAAGGTGTTAAAAATAATAACCATTATTATTATTACAAGAGTTAAAGAGGTTACCAAACAATACAAATATGCATAACGTATAAATACGTATGATGTATAAATACGTAGAGCATACGTATACATCCGTGAAACCGGGGACTAATTGAAAGAAAAATGTGCAATTAAGCCCTTTTGGTAAAAATTGATTAAATTGGAGGGCAAATTGACCTAATTGCACTTTAAGACTTTAGAATCCAATGTCATAGCTTATAAAAAGTGAGAATTGAAAACTAAAAGACTCGAAAATGATTTTTTTTTAGGCTCGGTTCGGGTTTATGTTTTGAAGGAACATAGTGACCCGAGCCGAATTTTTGAGATTTAAAGTGACACACTTGAAGAGGAAATTAAAACAAAATTATCGAATATTTTTGGGTATTTTTCTGACCACGAATGGTATTTTTCTGATTTTTTGGGTATTTTTATAATTAAATAAACTCGAAAAATATTAAAAATACCGAAAAATATTTTTTGTTCAAAATTGGTTCCTAAGGTTAAACCAAGGCTTCCAAAGTTGATTTTGTGATTTTATGACCTTTTTTGATATTTTTAATTAATTTTAAAGAATAAAAATCACAATAATAAATGGTAAAAAAAATCAGGTGTCAACAGCTGCCCCTCTTTGAAAGGAATCTCGTTAGAGGTTTCTCTCAAAGATAAGGTGGCACCTGATTCCTAACCGACTCAACTGGGAAAATAAGAGAAGAAATGTTATGACATCGGATCCTTAAGCCTATTGATAAAAGCTCAAATCAATCTCCGGTTTGCTCTAACAATTTGAACATGGGCCGAAGTGAGAGAGGCTTACCTGAAGCTCACCTGTCGGATGCTGCCGGTTGCGACGACTTTCAAGAAGATGCCTAGGACTCGTCATTCAGAATATCCCAGGGAGATTAAGCTCTGACCTGTATGGTAGGTCATACCATGATGGGATTCCTAACTTGTAGGAACCTAAGGAAGGCGTATCCCACGCTTTGGGATTTGCCAAGAATTTTGATTCGTATGGTGGATCAGACCTTTGTGTTGATCCTTACTGCGATATTTATCAATGAGTGGACCCTTATGCGGTTTCTACCATATGTGACCCTTCAGGCGGTTTCTACCATTAATGTGATCCCTCAGGCGGTTTCTACCTTGGTTTGACCATTCAGGCGGTTTCTACCTTGAGTTGACCCTTCAGGCGGTTTCTACCTTTGATTTGACCCTTCAGGCGGTTTCTACCTTGTGTTGACCCTTCAGGCGGTATCTACCATGTGTTGACCCTTCAGGCGGTATCTACCTTGTGTTGACCCTTCAAGCGGTATCTACCTTTGATTTTGACCATTCAGGCGGTATCTACCTTTGATTTGACCCTTCAGGCGGTATCTACCATGAGTTGACCCTTCAGGCGGTATCTATCTTTGATTTGACCCTTCAGGCGGTATCTACCTTGATTTGACCCTTCAGGCGGTATCTACCTTGATTTGACCCTTCAGGCGGTATCTACCTTTGATTTGACCCTTCAGGCGGTATCTACCTTCAGTTTTGACTTTGAAAAGGGGTCTCATGACGAGGGTTCTCCACGTCCGATGAGACTGCCTAAATGAAAAGGGGTCTCATGACGAGGGTTCTCCACGTCCGATGAGATTTCCTAAATTTTGAAAAGGGGGTCTCATGACGAGGGTTCTCCACGTCCGATGAGACTGCCTAAATTTTTGAAAAGGGGTCTCATGACGAGGGTTCTCCACGTCCTATGAGACTGCCTAAATTTTGAAAAGGGGTCTCATGACGAGGGTTCTCCACGTCCGATGAGACTGCCTAAGTTTTGAAAAAGGGGTCTCATGACGAGGGTTCTCCACGTCCGATGAGACTGTTTGATATTTTGAAAATGGGTCCTGGGACGAGGGTTCTCCACGTCTGATAGGACTTTTTCTTTTAAAAGGGTTTTTCTTCCCCCTCTTTTTTTTTGGAGACCCCGAAGTTTGTCGGGAATTCAGTTTTTTTGAAGCAGTGAAAGATTTTATTTTGACAAAACTTCACTTGAGTCTGTTGAAGCGACATTCTGGGAGCTGGGTTCTCCCGGTATCCTGCAGAAGTTTGAGCCTGAAAGATTTTTCTTCACCAAGAAAACGTTAGTAATCTTTGGGAAGACTACGGCTGTCCATTTTGACAAAACCGTATGATTTAAGTTTTAATCATGAAATGTGCATTTTGATGTTGGAGGTTATCCAAAGCATTCTTGCAACATGCAAATGTGATCACAAATCCCTTGCACGGAAAATCTGGATCAACAGTTTTAAAATTCCAAAAAGAGTTTGTTCAAAACATCAATTGGAATATTTCTCGACAAGGAGGTCTTCTCACCTGTTTTGCGATAGTGGTTTTTTATAGGGGATGCACTCAATTCCCTACTAACATGTGCCTAGGTTTTAGGTTCATTCGCAGCGCATACATTTTGATCGGTCGGGAGGTCTTCCACGGGACCGTAATGTTGGGCTTGAATATTGGTTTTCAAGGGGGACCCGCTTTGGAGTCGAGGCCATTGTATGAAAGTCTTCAACATCTGCTCCGGGTTTACAAGTCGAGAACCCTGCAAAATGAGAAAGAAATAGTCTTGCTCGTACCTCTTCGAGCTAAGCTATATGTTAACCCAAGTGTCTTAGTCAGAGAAGACTGTTTCAGGGTTATGATGTTGGTAAGATTGGGGACCGAAAAAGGATTGTTTTTGGCCCATAATTTATGAGGGGATTGACATTGGTGATCATTGCAAATTTGTCACCTGTCTTTTCCATTCTGCATCTTCAGTTTTTGAGGTGTGCAACCGCTTTTGAGGTGTGCACAAGTCCTTTAGAGAGCGTCTCTTGTTGCATTAAGAAGGTTGACAACTCTGTCTGCGCCTTTCCTCCGCGCTTGACATCATTTGGAGAGCAGTCTTTTTATCTGACTCCTTTAGGAATTTTCTCTTTTCCCATCCAAGTTTCACTGGGAATCAAGCAAACAGCTTGCACGAGCATCGGCCTCGCTTTTACCAGGCACTTTGCTTTTTCTTGATGCGGTGGATTTTTCTCATTCATTTTTGGAATCCCGCTTTTTTCTCATCTTCATGGGATCATGTTAGACATATAGTCTAAACATGCTTTAAATATCAGCCCAGGAATCTTCTTCGTAATCCCTGAGTCTTGAACTCTTCCATTTTTGAAGGGGTGCTGCATCCGTTTTGGAATGATCACCAATGGGTTCATGAAATGAATTTGCAGGCTCAAGTTGGCTGTGCAAAGGATTCAGTGTGTGTGATAGAGAAATGAATGCTTCTCGTCATCCTATGGCACTTGGATTACCATATAAACAACACACAAAGATTAATGTTAGTCCGAGCAAGAAAATTTCTGACCATTTTCTCCTGATGCCGCTGGACTCACCTCCATTTTGCCCCGATGTGGGGTGGTTCTTGACAGGGTTAAGGATGAAAACCGCCGTTCGAAGGGGTTATCAACGGTCACCTGTAGTGTTTGGGGATTAAAAACGAATGCCTCCGTCGTCCCAATCCATGTAATCGCTGCGAATGGTCCCTACTTCCGTAGGTCCAGATTTTGCTATCTGATCTGCTCCACTCATCTCTCCAGTGTGTGTGGGACGTGTTTGGACTAGGCTTTGCCTCTTGTCTTTTGAGAAAACGTCCTTTTGAAAGTTTTGAACAATTTTTTTATTGGAAAAATCTCTTTCATTTTCTCCAAAAATTTTACCCGTCAAAGGGGATTTTATGATGCCACATGCATGTTCTTATTCATGTTCAGACAACCTCCTGTTTCAAAACATGAATGCCAATGAAATTTGAGTTCTATGTCTTTTCTAGACATTAGACTCTGAGAGCTTTTCTTTTCTTCTCTATTTTTTACTCAACATCTTCAAGGGATTTGGGAGAGGGATACTTACCTGTCCCTCGCGGCTGGAGATCCCTGAAAATGTAGAAGAAACATGTTATTGTTCGTTCATGAATTTTTCAAAAAAATTAGAACGATACATCTTACCCTTGGTCATGTATTCCAATGGGTACTACATGGGATGTGAAAACCTGTTTCGCCTTGATGGTGATCCCCTGTCAAAGACGGGAATTAGGCGTCAGTTTGCGTTCTAAAATTCCAGGCAAATTGGAACGATACAGCATTGTTCTTGTTTTGTGTTTCCATTTGAACACAAACGTGCGGCTTGCAGAAGTTGGCCATCCATCTTGTGGCCTTGATCCCTCCGTTTGGTTGGCGATGAATCATTTTCCAGGATTTGCCCCAGAGGAGATCCATTTGTGTTTTTGGACGCATTCCAGCGCCACTCTTCAGAGTTCCTTTTATTCAAGGAAAAAGGAAATTGTTATAGGAATGCATGTCAAAGCATGAAGTGTGGAAGCGATACTTTTTACCCTCCACTCGATCTTATAATCAAAGACCATTTTCTGGAATCCTGACTTCCAAGGCCAATGATTCTATTCGCCTCCCTATCAGCGAGCTCTTTTCTTTTGAGGCTTTCGGCGCCAACGACTTCCTGTTAAATGAGAAAAACTCATGTTAAGCCCGTGATCTTCGAAGATCAAATTGGAACGATACAAAGTTACCGTTCGCCCAAATTCGTATCTTGGGGTTTGATTCTGATGTGGACGACTCTGCTATTTGACTTTGCCGGAGAAGACACATCTTTCTTTGTCCAGCGCAAAATTAATTCACTTGCCCCAGTTAGGCGTGATTTATCACAGCTAGGTGACGCTTGTCTTGCTGTTTGTCATCTCTGGATTCGATGACCCTGGTCTGATGCGCTTTCATGGGGGATCATGAGAGTTTGCCCCCGGTTTGGCTCCTCAAAGCAAATGGGGGGAACCTGCTCCCATTGATTTTTGCAGATTCTGATCATCCATCTCGATTGTCAGAGTCCTTGATCAATTTAATCTGTCTCAAGACAGCTTGATATTCTTGGGATTCGTCATGTGGCGGTTTGGTGATTCTCTTGATCACAGTCGCCGTTTGAGGTATTTGACGTTCCCTGTTTGTTATTTGAAAGCATTACATCCTGCGTCTTCTGCTCTTGATCATCATCTGAGAGGAAAAGGAAAGGAAGCATTATTCCCATATCAAGGAAATAATCATTTTGGAACGATACGTCCTTTTACACTTGATTTGCATTCCGTTTTGACGTTGCATATTGATATGAACAACATCTATCGAATTCCTCCATCCGTGCTTGAAGGTATTTGCAATGCCTACGGTTCATTTGCCCCAGCTGGGCGACGTCTGTTTTGTCATTTGAATAGATGGCTCCTTGGGTGATTTATCCACGTTTAACACCTGAGAAGGGAAAGAAATGAGACATTACTTTGGTATTCGGTTGAAGATCGTTTAGGAACGATACATCGTTTTACCAAATGGGAGGCTTCGTGACCAAACGTATTTCGTGCTGAATGGGGGTAGATCCCATTATGCACCGCGGGTGATAGTCATCGTTCATGGAATTTGCTCCACGGATTAAGTGATTAATCCATGGCCCTTGGCTCGAAGACGTTCAAAGGGTAATGTTGACACTCAGAGCGGTTAGTTTTCAGCGTTAATTACAATGTTCCCGCGGGAACTTTACAACGAAATCCGTAACACATTCATTCGATGTATTCACCTCTCACTCTCCTGAGCCTTCTAATGATTTAGCACACGAGCTTCGAACCAGATGTCCGGTCGCCGGTACCGGTCACGACTGCGAAGATGCACTTGTTCCAAAATGCTTGACCCATAGGCTGAGTTGCTCATTCAGGAGATCGTCCGACCGCTCGAGTCGTCCAAGTTGAGCATCCTTAATTGCTGGTGACGGACTTCTCCCATTTTCGGCATGAACAACCTGGTTTCTCGGTTTATGCGTGATCCACACGCCGAGTTGCTCACTGAGGGACTCGCTTGAAATTTCAAGCCATTGACGCCCAAGTCGGGCATCCTCAACCGTTGGCGATGGGTTCCTCACACTACTTTCGACATGAACAACCTCACTTCTCGAGTTGGTATTTTCATCGTTGTCCAGTAGGTTTGTACCCGATGCTGGATTCGCCGTAGGAATAACACTAACGATCGGTTGGTGCTCAAATTGGGGAGTCCATACCTGCTGAAATTGTTGTACATACTCTTGGGGAGTACCAGGGTAACTCAGGGGGGAATTCAGCCGATCGAACCAAGAATAGATGTTTTCAAGGAGATCGTCTGAACCATCAAGCGACTGACACTCAGGTTGAGTATTGTCGACTACTGGAGAAGGAATCTTTTTGCCATTTTCGTCATGGACCACCTGATTCTTCGAGCCGGAATCTCCGTAATCGTCTCGCAAGATTGTATGTGCATCTCCTGCCAGTGTTAGATCCGCTGTAGGACTAGTATTAACGGCCAGTCGGTGCTCAGACTGGGGAGTCCCGATTTGCTGAAATTGCGGTACATACTCCTGAGGAGTACTGGGATAACCCATGGGAGTACTCTGATTGATGCCTGAACAATCGACCGTGTAATTGTCAGTCCCATCGGTGTTAAGAGGTGATTGGATGCTTCCTGCTTCATGAGGATTGCGATCACAGCCATGCTCATCGTTTAAACTTGAACTGCCTCTCTCTTGGTCTAGCGCCACTCGTCCATCTCTCAGTAGTCTTTTGTAGCACCAAAGGTGGTTTCTGACTTTATTTCTATCCAATTCCGGCATGTTCATGATCTTGAGTATGCGCGATGGGCGAGCCAAACTGATCCCTAACTGTTGAACTGCATCAACAAATTTGCTATGAAGCTCCGAGGTCCAATAAAACCTTGTTTTCTTGCTAGCCGAAGTAGGGTTGGCAACTCGGCGGCTACTCTTCGTGGAATCTGGTCGTGTTGAACCGCCTCTATCTTGGTCTAGCGACGCTCGTCCATCTCTCAGTAGTTTCTTGTAGCGCCAAAGGTGATTCTTGACCATATTTTTAGTCAGTCCCGGCACGTTCATGATTTCGAGTATGCGCAAGGGGCAAGCAAAACTGATCCCCAACTGTTGAACTGCATCAACAAATTTGCTATGAAACTCCGGGGTCCAACGAAATCTTATTTTCTTGCTAGCAGAAGTGGTGTCAGCAACTTGGCGGTTACTCTTCTCGGAATCTGGTCGTGTTGGAGGTTGCTCTGGAGGGGATTTAGTGGTCTCAGATCGGCTGGTCATGATGGTGAGTTCATCATCGAGCGGACCCGACTTGTCATGACGCATGTTCCCTTCCACAATGGGCGTCGACTTTGACCTTATAGCACTAGTTTCCTCTTGTAGATCCTCGGCGGTACCCGCCTGTTCCGAAAGATGTTGCGAAGGGCATTGCAACAAATGAGCATTATAAACCCCCAGATCTGGCTCTTCAGTGAATACTCCGTCCGTGGGAACAGGGTTACCGCACTCCAGGCAAATAGCGATGCTTAGAGCTTTTTTGTACTGAGTGTTTTTTATTCGAAGCTTTTCATTTTCCTCCTTTACAACCGCTAACTCGTGCCGATCGCGTTGCTGCTTCAGCCGGGTTCGTTTGTTTTCAAACCAGCACTTGACCTTCCGAGGCTCCCACCCTATCTCCTGGCCCATTTTGATTTTCTGTTCCATGTCCGGATAGGGGTATTCCCTGAAAAACAATTCGATTTTATGGACTTGACCTGAAGTGTTGCGTTTGAGATATTCCCCTTTCTGACGCTGATAACCGTCGCGGGTACTGTTCTCGTTAACCAAGCCGCGGGTTTCATCATTAGAAGGATCGGTCTCCATGGCCCTCGTGTCAGGTTCGGTCCTGAGATCTTCAAACTCTTCCAGCAGCTCAAGCTCGGAGACCTCCAAGTCTGGCGCTTCCAGTAAATGACAGAATCCCTTGAACATTTTGACCGGGATATCACTGTTTGATTTTCCGTTAACTCAGCTTTCTTTGTTCCTCCTTGGATCTTCACTTTCTCTGCAAATTCTGAGAGGTTAAAGGAGCCGGATCACCGTTCTTCGATCAAAGGTGATGGCTACCCGACGAGCGCTCTTCTCAATGTTTCGAGATTCCCACTTCGTCCTTTTGTGATGGCTACTTGACGAGCGTTTTTCTCAAGGCTTCGTAATTCCCACTTTGTCCTTTTTTGCTCTTTTCTACGTGAACGGAGCCTGAAGATCTCTTGCGTTGATTTCGCTTTGTCGAGCACTACGCTTGTCCCCCTGGCCCAGTCTCTAGAGTAACAAGCCTGCCCACCTTTCGGCGCCATTATGTTTCGTAAAACCCGAGATCACAGGACGGTGGTGGATTCGTGACTCATCGGGGATGCATTAACGAAACCCGCTTGGCTCTACTGCACATAAAATATTATTACCACTTCTCCATGTACTCGAGCATTTATAAGGTGATAGATTGATGTCAAGAAGATTAACATTTTAGCCTTATCAGACTCAGCCTCTCAAACACTCTTCACATTCTCACTCTCTTCTCCGTCATTCCATCGCATATGGATTCCTCCTCTATGCCTGTTGCCTTACCTGAAGCTTCGACCCAATGGGAGAGATTTTACCACCTCTTGGGTAGGGGTTATAGCTACATAAACAATCATCCTGAAGCTGAGGTTGAAGTTCGTACTCTGATTCCGGCCCTGGATACTGCGTGTATTGAAGGTACGAAACTGCAAAGGGAGTTTGTGATCTTCCCAACTCTCTTTAACAATTTCATGCAGGCTTACGAAGTTGCTAGCCGGGAGGTCACTTTGGCTGGTATCGTGCGAGCCCGTTATCAGGACCGAACTGAGTCCCTGATGTTGGCCATGCTGACGGCCGATAACCATAAAAGGGCTGTTGAATACGCCCACGCCCAGGTTTCGATGCTGGTCCGTGAGAGGGACAACTTGGTGGAGCGTCTGGCTCTTTTTGACACCGCCTTTGAGCAAGACCAGCACAACTTCGTGCTGAGGTTCCAGTGTGCCTGGTTGGAGGAAAGGCTTGAAGACCTGAGCATGGATATAGCTCGCGGGAGGGTGCTGGCTCATGACTTAGAGCTTGAGTTCGAGTACTATGACACCAAGGTGAACGAACTTAAGGAGAAATGTCGTCTCCTTTTCTTCAAGCTTGTAGACCTCGATTCCCGGAGTGTGGGTTGTAAGCAAGGCATGGATAGCATGGAGAGTCAGTTAAGCTTTTTTGTGATGCTTGTCAGAACTCATTTTGGGTTTACTGCTCCCCCTCAGTGATCCACTTGTAAACTTTCCTGCTGAATGAAATAAATGCGAGTTTGTTTATATATGCTCTTTCATTCTGCATTGTTGACTAGCCAAGAAAGGTTTTTGCTTTCGGATCTACGCGACTCCTTTTTCGCCTGTGTCAACAGATTGACTACGCATCATTCTCACAGCCCGACGCTTTATATTTGATTGACCTGAATGCCTCGTGAGAAATAGATTTGTAGTTGCTCGAAACTTAAAGATTGCCCCTGATTTTGCGGTCATTGCGTTTGGGGCCGCTAGTAATCTTTCACTTTCGAGCTCGATCACATTCTGCTAGTAACTCATGCTATCAATTCTGCCTTCACGCGTCGGGGCTGATTTAACCTTGAACTTAATAACAAGGAATTACCGTATACACACGAGATGACGTTTGCGAAAAACATTATGCGGAATCAACTCTAGCTATTGAAGAAACAAACGCATGCACCGATGAGAACTTTACAATAGGAGATACATCCTTCTCGCGTACATCCCCTTCTTTCTTGGGGCATGTCCAATGACTAACCAGTCTGGCCTCAGCTTAGGTGTGCCATTACCAAGTGCAGATCATGGTTGCCAACCTTTAATAGCTTCCAACTGATCGAACCAGGTATCAAGTCCTTCATCGAAGAAATCACCCGACCCCTCGAACGATTGATGTGTAGGTTGAGCTGCATCGCCCGACGGGTTCTTCGAACTGGAACCTCCATCTTTGTCTGGGATTATAAGAGGAGATTTGATCGATTGACTACCACAAGCATCTCCCACTTGGGGATTAGGGAAATAAGAGTGCTCCAAGCTTTCTCCCATTAGATCATCTGAAGCCATATGCTCTAATTGGGCAAACCCTTGAGCACTGGGCGTGGTGGGCTGATCTGCGACAGGATGAACACTGACTAGCTGCTGCTCGGACGGAGGAGTGCTTACTCGTTGCACTTGTGATGCGTGTTCTTGAGGAATATTGAAATGACTCGCGAGGATATCCTGATCAAATCCCCAATAGTCGTCCAGATTCGACCGGGCCTCATTTGTCATAAGGGTGCTGGGTTCGCAGCCGAGTCTATTGCTCGGATTCAGTTCTGCATAACGCTGTCCTAACGCCCTTCTGTAGCAACCAAGGTGATTCGCGACTAATTGCTTGGTAAGTCCCGGTACGTTCATGACCCTAAGTATGCTTGTCGGACCTATGAAGTCGAGTCCTATCTGTCGAACTGCGTCCAAGAACTTGAGATGAAGCTCCGGGGGCCAAGTGAATTTCTTCTTCTCGTCGTCCAAAGTGGCGTAGATAGCCTGCCGACTAACCTCTAACTCTTCTTGAACCGTATCTGATCTTACCGGAAGCTGTTGTGGAGGAGATTCATGGGCTTCGATGAGGTGACTCCGATCATAACGACACGTATCTTCTTCCTCCGAAGACACTGGTATAATTTCTGTAGGATCGATCTGCTCATGCGCGCCATTAGCAGGATCTGATTGTACCGGAGATGGCTCAAGGGAGCAGGGGGATAAATGAGCACCTTCCATCTTCGTAGAAGGCTTACTGGGGAACAATTTACTGAGGGTGGTAGGGCCACCGCAGTCAGGGCAGGTAATAGTACTGAGAATTTTCTCATACCACATGTTTTCCATTTGAAGGTTTTGGTTCTGCTCTTTTAGGGCCGTGATCTCCTTACGCCTGTGTTGGACACCTAGTCTGAAACGTCTATTCTGAAACCAAAAATGGATTCTCATAGGATTCATTCCCAGCTTCTGGCCCAATTCAATCTTTTGTTCCTCGTTTGGGCAAGGGCATTCATCGAAGAAAGCTTCAAGCTCCTGGATTTCTTTCCGAGCGTAGCGCTGGCGACTTTTTCTTTTCCGGGGTTGAGCGTCGTGGCCACTGCCGTCGTCACCACTGCGATCTTGATGTTCGTCACCGGCGATGTTGAGTTCCATGGCTTCGATGTCGAATCTGATTCTAGAGAATTTGAGGTCTTTCAACGAACTCGTCACTCGAGGTTCTTTGTTCTCTTTTGTATACTCGCTCTTTCGATTTGTTGCCTCCTTTTCCTCGAAAGCTAGGTCTGTTCAGCGTTCTGTTTTTGAAACGACGGAACTGTTTACCTCCTGCTCAGCTTTCCGACACGAAGGGGTAACCAAATCCTTCCGCGGCTTCTTCGATAGTAGCGCTCGCCTTTCACTTTTCCTCGATAGTCATGCCTGTTCAGCACTATCTTCTCTTTTTAAGTGGCAGAGCTGTTCACTCGCCGCCTAGCTTTATGCGTGATGGAACAACACAATCCTTTCGCGGCTTCTTCGATAGTTGCGCTCGCCTTTCACTTTTCCTCAATAGTCATGCATGTTCAGCACTGTCTTCTCTTTTTAAGTGGCAGAGCTGTTCACCTCGCCGCCCAGCTTCATGCGTGATGGAACAACACAATCCTTTTGCGGCTTCTTCGATAGTTGCGCTCGCCTTTCACTTTTCCTCAATAGTCATGCCTGTTCAGCACTGTCTTCTCTTTTTAAGTGGCAGAGCTGTTCACCTCGCCGCCCAGCTTCATGCGTGATGGAACAACACAATCCTTTCGCGGCTTCTTCGATAGTTGCGCTCGCCTCCCTCCCAGCTTTAATAATGGCGAGACCGAATTTGTCAGGCCTGAAATTGCGGATCAGGACATGTCTGATGATTCACGGGAGGAGCAGCCCTCGCTTTACATTAATTAACCCGGCTCCACAAGCATTATTGCTGCAACTTTTCTCCACTCTCGAGACGCTATAAAATGCGGAGTTGGTGTTTGGGAGATTAACGCTCTCATATAATTTGCTTCCATCCTCTAATCGCTCCACTACACACATCTCCGTCGAAAATGGCTTCTTCCCAAGTTCACACTTTCTCAGCCGAAGCTTTGACTCGATGGAAAGAGTTCTATAACCTCTTGGGTCGAGGCTACGCTCACATAGCCGATCATCCCGAAACCGAGGATGAGATCAGAGTCATGTTCGGGGACCTGGACATCACCTCCCTCGAGGGTACCGCGTTGGGGAGGGAATACAATATTTTTCCAACGCTCTTTACGAACTCCTTGGAGGTCTACCGCGCTGCTCATCGGGGAGTTACCGTGGCTCGTGTCTTGCGAGCCCGTTATGAGGATCAGTCCGACCGCCTAGCGTTGGCTGACTACCTGGCCGATAGTCACAAAAAGGCTGTTGAGTTTGCCAAAGAGCGGGTTTCGACATTGCTACGCGAGAGGAGGAATCTGGTGGAGGACTTAGCTCTATCTCTGGCTACCTATGAGCGCGATCGACGTAATGCCATGCTAAGGAATCGGAGCGAGTGGCTGGAAGAAAGGCTCAACGGCATAAACGAGGATATAACTCGTGAGAATGGACTTGTTCGGGACTTGGAAGCAGTCGCCGAAGATCACGAGACTCAGGTTGTTGCAGTCAATGATGAACGCAAACGCCTCCACCTCAGGCTTGCGAACCATGATACGCGGAGTGGTGCGTATAAACAAAGCATCCATAACCTGGAGGGCCAGCTGGGCTCCTTTGTGTCGTTGATTAGGGCTCACTTCTGCTTTACTTTTCCACCCCAATGAATTGTATGATCTGGTTTGGGCAAGAATGAATGAAAGCCCCTGTGTTTGTTTTAGCTTTTATATGATCCATTTCTTCGAGCATCCGGACATCTTAGACTTGGATGAGCCGATCCATAATAAGTCGAGTAGATGTGTTCTGATTTTCTAACTCACTCATGGTCAGATGAAAGAATAGCCTCAGACTTATCCAAGAAAAGATTTCTTTATGCTACTTGTTTTTCACCTGCAAATGAAAAGACCGAGTCAAAAGGAATAATCTGAAAAAGAAAGCATAGACCCCTTTCAATCTTATGCTTGCTCGTAATTAATAATGACAAGAACTTTTACAAGGGTTTTAATCTTGTGCGAAAAGTTTTTATCAATATTCCTCGAAAGAAAGCATACTATTGAAAGGAATGTAATTCACGATAATTGCTTTTGACCAATATTCAGAAGAGCGAATTAGTCAAAAATGCAAGGCATAACGACGTGTTTTTAAATTTAATTGAAGATACGGCATCCAAATCAAGGCCGTTTTGTTAAGAACGAGAGCAATTTGGACATCTATCTCGTCATTAAATTCGAAATAACGTCAATACTCTTGATCAATTATCGTGGATTACTTAGTGACGTATGACATGCATGGACCAATTCAAGTGTATAATTCCTTCTAGCGAAATTGGGGTTGGATTACCCTGTACGACCAAAAAGGTCGTGTAAGATTTTCAACTTTAGTTTCCTCTAAAGGAATTATAAACTTGACTTGGGAGTATTCGGATGATTAGAGAAAATGCCACTATCACATTCCCATGACCCGTCAAAAGAAATACAACCGAGTTCCATCTGAATGTATACACCAATAGATCCCTAATACAATCACTCTAAGGGGTGAGATAGAGAAAGCCTCGATAAAAATAAACCCTATACAAGAGGACTAGTAATGGAAAATGAAACCAAGGAATGTGATCCTAACGTTTAAGGATGCCCCAAGTTCGATCTGTGACTTCCGGATCACTTGCCCCAACTCGTCATCTTCATTGGACGATATCTCAATAATGTCCATAGTAGGCTCCTTTGTTGCTCACTCGGTGTTCGCCATGGGATATCATCCTCCTCGTCTTCTATCAAGGACGTTTGGGAAAAACACATGCATCTATCCTTGAAATGGCATTTAATCTAATCACCAGAATGCAATGAATGAAATGCCTATATTTATATGAACTGTAATAGTTTTGAGGGATAGAGAGTCTTACCAACCCAACTCGTCGACCTATGTGCGATTTTAGGTGTACCAACCGCCCAAAGACATGCGCATGAGACAAGTGATGGTGAACTTCTAAAAATCAGAGGGTTTGGCACCTAAGGTTAAGGTTCCCACCTCGAGTTCTAGAAAGAGCCGATTCCATTGCACAACTATCGTTGCATTGGGACTCAATCCATAGTTCGAAGCGAACGGAATTGAGAAGTGGATTACCCCGAGTTTTTCCTCACGGAGATTCCATTTTCAATTCCTTCTATTGTGTTCCTAAAGGCGGCGCCTGGGGTTTTAGGCGCGGTTGTGTGTGTCCATGTGTCGTGATCATCACAATGCAAGTCATGCACAACAATTTATCAATCAGCACTTCAAATCATCCACACAACATACATTCCTACGCCACACCTGCGTAAAATAAAGTTAATCACAGACTACACCCCTTATTACTCCAATCTGCAAAAACATATAACACCTATCGTGAGCGGACTTACCTCACCTTCAAGAGCGCCTGTAGGGTTAGAAAAATCACTCAATTTTTATTACGGCCTAAGTCCACTTGAGGTCTAGAACCATAGTTTCTAGAACAAGTCTCCAGTGGAGTCGCCAGCTGTCGCGACCCGTCCGGAAGCGGACGCGGCTAATGGATTACCGATCACGGGTCTTGGATCGGCGCGAGCCCTCCCAGGCCCATACCAAATCGCGGCGGGAGTATTCTTCGACGATAAGAGTCGATCGCTTTCGACCTTCAGTGTGGTCGTGGTGGCATGTGCAAATTGTGCATGCATTTGGAGTCGCCACCGGTCTTTCTTGGAGGGTAGACCGGAAACCTTACCGATCGATTGGGAGAGATCGATCAGTTCTACGGAACCAGAGATTTTGGGTTCGGGGACTTGGTTACGCTGGTGTCGTTACCAACGCCCTTTCGGTACCTAATGCGAGTGATTTTCCTAACTAGGATTTCATGCAGGCACAATTTTGGGTGAGGTAAGTCTGACTTTGCACATTAACCAGTTTAACATGCTCACGTAATCATAACAAATAAATAGATGTCAATCACATAAATATCTATCCTACGTGGTGATCATGGAATTATGATTTAATGGGTCTCGAGCCAATGAGACCACATATAATCATTTTAATATTTTAATAACGGAGAGCCGCTCTTCGCTTCTTCTTGGTTTCTTGAACTCTTCAAGAATTGGGCCCCAAAGAGCTCGCCGACTTAAAAGGCTCCTCCACGTAATCCTCGTAGCATTTACATCAACAATTGACTATGCTAAAAATAAAGATTACATGAAAAATAAAAGGAGTACGCAGCCTCCATTTAATAATTACAACCCCAAATATATAAATAATCATCATACATTCATATATACATCAATCACATTGATTAGGGATTTTTCCATGATCACCACCCTTTCACGTAAGTAATAAATTCACAATTTAAAACTTAGGAAGGCACAATAAAAATTCTACGTTGA
The DNA here is from genome assembly GCA_021437785.1 of Rhodomyrtus psidioides. Classification (NCBI taxonomy): domain Eukaryota; kingdom Viridiplantae; phylum Streptophyta; class Magnoliopsida; order Myrtales; family Myrtaceae; genus Rhodomyrtus; species Rhodomyrtus psidioides. The sequence continues at coordinate 1,700,358 of JAILYB010000059.1, read as the reverse complement.
ATCATATTCAGAATTTTTACGTAAAATAAGATAGCCATAAATTTTCGATTCAAAATTGATTTAGTCTCAATTTTTGCTACGTTGATTAATTTATCATATAAAATAATCAATCTCCATTAGCCATGTAAGACGAACAATTCGTTAATACATATTGGCCATAGTATTGCAAAAATTGCAAAAAATCAATTAAATGCACGAAAACACCTAAGGATTGGCTCTGATACCACTGTTGGGATCCACGTAACACGTAGCGGAAATAAATAACAACCCACACATGTATCTCCAGAGGCGTACTTCGTGCATTTCAATCGAAAAAAATCACAAAGTCTCAAAGGGAGTAAATAGATTACCTCTCGTAGCGTGCTTGAACGGAGGTGTCGGTTCGATGTTCTTCGATCTCAGCCTCCACAAGTGTTAGGCATCTAGTTCGGACGCACCACCAATTGACGGACGGGGAGACGACTAATAACTCCACAACAATTGTGCTAGCAATATGCGGAATCAATATTCCGAACTTAGTATATTTTGCTCGCTCAAGATTATGAGAATATAGAGAGTGTTTGTGTTCTTCTCTCTAAGCTCTCAAAAATTTGCACACTCTACAAAATGTCTCTCCCCTTCAACCTCAAAACTCTTGCCATCCTTTTATAGCCAAAAATACCTTCCAATAAATTGTATTTAAAAATAGCACTAACAATTATAAATTCTATCTAAAAATAGCACTCACAAATAAATGACATTTAAAAATAGCACTAACAATAGCACTCACAATTTATAATACAAAAATGCTATTTAAAAATAGCACTAACAATAGCACTCACAATTTATAATACAAAAATTCTATTTAAAAATAGCACTAACAATTATAAATTCTATCTAATAATAGCACTCACAAATAAATGACATTTAAAAATAGCACTAACAATAGCACTCACAATTTATAATACAAAAATGCTATTTAAAAATAGCACTAACAATAGCACTCACAATTTATAATACAAAAATTCTATTTAAAAATAGCACTAACAATTATAAATTCTATCTAATAATAGCACTCACAATTTATGATAAATAAATGCCATTTAAAAATAGCACTAACAATAGCACTCACAATTTATGATAAATAAATGTCATTTAAAAATAGCACTAACAATAGCACTCACAATTTATAATACAAAAAATGCTATTTAAAAATAGCACTCACAATACAAAAATGCTAAAAAAGGCACTAACAAAGGTGTTAAAAATAATAACCATTATTATTATTACAAGAGTTAAAGAGGTTACCAAACAATACAAATATGCATAACGTATAAATACGTATGATGTATAAATACGTAGAGCATACGTATACATCCGTGAAACCGGGGACTAATTGAAAGAAAAATGTGCAATTAAGCCCTTTTGGTAAAAATTGATTAAATTGGAGGGCAAATTGACCTAATTGCACTTTAAGACTTTAGAATCCAATGTCATAGCTTATAAAAAGTGAGAATTGAAAACTAAAAGACTCGAAAATGATTTTTTTTTAGGCTCGGTTCGGGTTTATGTTTTGAAGGAACATAGTGACCCGAGCCGAATTTTTGAGATTTAAAGTGACACACTTGAAGAGGAAATTAAAACAAAATTATCGAATATTTTTGGGTATTTTTCTGACCACGAATGGTATTTTTCTGATTTTTTGGGTATTTTTATAATTAAATAAACTCGAAAAATATTAAAAATACCGAAAAATATTTTTTGTTCAAAATTGGTTCCTAAGGTTAAACCAAGGCTTCCAAAGTTGATTTTGTGATTTTATGACCTTTTTTGATATTTTTAATTAATTTTAAAGAATAAAAATCACAATAATAAATGGTAAAAAAAATCAGGTGTCAACAAGGGTCAGATGGAAGTGCATCTGACTAAGGGTCAGATGGAAGTGCTTCTGACGAAGGGTCAGTTGGAAGTGCTTCTGACGAGGTCAGATGGAGTGCTTCTGACTGAGGGTCAGATGGAAGTGCTTCTGACGATGACTGATGGATCGCATTAAATCTCCATATTACCATTCCGTGTCAACTGATCTAGTAAGAAACAAATCTGTTCTAAGACGAAACCCGAGAAAGATCAGTTTCTGCATTTGCAAAACGTGAAGACCTACGTATGGCAGGTTTTCGATCAAGGCAAGATTCTTATGGAAAGCTTGTGATATTCGATTGCCCTGATATCCCTTCCAATCAATCAATGGACTTTCTACAATGGGATATCATCTTCTAAGGAATATTCCTTCGGGAACCAACTCAGACTTATCACACTTATGGAAGCTGGAGATTCAGTTGTATGGGCGACTGAATCAGAAGGGTTCAATATCTTACTCAACGGTCTACATATCTTCTGAAGATACAGTCTCGTTCAATCACGATTGATGACGTCCAATCAAGGATTGAAGAGCGATTCCTTGGCTGGGAATCCAATGGCTAGTTCGGAGGCAGGAGAGTATAAAAGAAGAACCATGATGGACTAAAAAGTATGAGGGCGAACAACAATCCAAAGTGCAAGCATAATCTGAGTTCTATCCGAAAATATTCTGTGTACCCAAAATCCTATTCATTGTGAAAATCTGAGAGAGAGAAAAACCAAGTGATTTAGTGTTTGTAATTCTCGTGATTTTTCATAGTGAAATCCAGCCGATCGGCTGTCATCGTGGGAGAGTGAACGTAGGCTTGATCTAAGCCGAACCACTATAATCGTCATGTGCAATATTCTCTACTCTAAACCCTTACTTTTGTGTTTAGACTTTTTGCACACTGTTATACTGTTCCTGATTCTAATCGTACACTGAATTATTTTTTATTCCGCAAGAAATTTTAATTATATTCAGAATCACATATTCACCCCCTCTAGGTGTTATTGCTAGATCCAACAACAGGCTGCTGCTCTATATATGAATAGAGGAGGTGGACGTGGTGGCGGAGGCCGTGACCGAGGGGGAGGTCGTGGTAGCATTGCTGGTCGTGGTCGGGAGACTCGTACTTGCAATTATTGTGGTATTGTTGGACATCTTCGCAGCTATTGTCGGAAGTTACAAGCTGTACATGCAGCTTCTGGTTCACGGACCACACTTGCTCATGTTGCATCTGAGATTGTACCTATGAACCAGAAAGTTATCACAATGAGTCCAGAGGAATATACTCGCTACTTGGAGTTTCAGACCTCAAGGGGTGGAACTACATCTGCCTCTATTGCGAAACTACATCAATCATCTGATTATTCCTCTACCTCAGCATGTGCAGCTCTTCCTTCCGCTGATTGGATTATTGATTCCGGTGCAGGTGCTCACATGACGGGTAATAGAGATATTCTTACTGCATATAAGTCATCGTCTTCGTTACGCCATATTACTATTGCGAATGGGCCATCCGTGACCGTTCAGGGACACGGAGCTGCACGACCTTCCAACGAGATCTCCTTATCTTCTGTTTTATATACTCCTGGCATGCCATTTAATTTGTTGTCTGTTGGTCGTATCACAAGGGATTTGAATTGCTCCGTTACTTTCTATCATGATTATTGTGTTCTGCAGGATCTCTCGACGCGGAAGACTATCAGTAAGGGAAGCGTCAATGGTGGGATCTACCAGCTGGATGGTACTTCCATTCCAGCTGCACTAGTGAAAGAGACTGGTGTTTTAGACATTCACTATCGTCTAGGCCATCCCTCTTTGTCTATGTTGCAGTCATTATTTCCTCGTTTTCGTTCGGTGTCTACAATAAATTATGAGTCATGTCAGCTTGCAAAGCATAGTCGTGTTTCTTTACCACTAAGTGTATCTCAACGAGCAACTGCTCCATTTGCCTTGGTCCATTCTGATGTGTAGGGACCTAGTCCTATTGTGTCAGCTTTTGGTTATCGTTACTACGTTCTCTTTGTCAATGATTTCACAAGAATGTCATTTGTTTACTTAATAAAAGAACGTTATGAGTTATTTTCTATGTTTCGTGAGTTTTATTCTTCTGTCTCTACTCAATTCCATCATAATATCCAAACTTTACAATCTGATCGTGGAGGGGAATATAAGTCGGATCAACTCCATCAATTTCTTCGTTCTCATGGCATTCACCATCGTCTTTCATGTGCTCGCACACCTCAACAGAATGGTGTTGCTGAGCGGAAGAATCGCCATCTTATGGATACTACTCGTGCTCTTCTTATACATATGCATGTTCCACAGATATTTTGGGGGGATGCTGTCCTTACAGCATGCTATCTCATTAATCGCATGCCTCTTTCTTCTCTTGGGGGCAATACACCTCATGGGCTCCTCTTTCCTGAACGCAATCAGACTTGGTCCTTGGTTAATCTTCCTTCTGGTGCTTAGGTTATTGGTTGTCGTTGGGTGTTTGCCGTGAAGGTCAATCCTGATGGAACTGTTGCTCGTCTGAAAGCTCGGTTGGTTGCTAAGGGTTATGCTCAAACTCATGGTCTTGATTACTTTGAGACATTTTCTCCGGTTACAAAAATGGCATCCATTCGCCTCTTCTTATCCCTTGCAGTTGTGCATTCTTGGTCTCTCCATCAATTGGATATCAAGAATGCTTTCCTTCACGGTGATCTTGCCGAGGGTATTTACATGGAGCAGCCCCCAGGGTTTGCTACTCAGGGAGGGAAAGTCTGTAAGCTTCGTCGCTCTTTGTATGGTTTGAAGCAATCTCCTCAAGCATGGTTTGATAAATTCAGCTCAGCTGTTCAGAGTTTTGGTTTGCTTCAGTCTCAAAAGGATCATGCAGTATTCTATCAACGTGCTACTACTGGGTGTATCTTTCTAGTTTTATATGTGGATGATATTGTCTTGACAGGAGATGACGAGCATGGTATTGCTGAATTGAAAAGATATTTGTATACTCGTTTTGAGACGAAAGACCTCGGCGATTTGAGATACTTTTTTGGGATCGAGGTGGTTCGGAAGAAAGAAAGTATCTTTTTATCATAGAGTAAGTATGTTATGGATATCTTAACTGAATTTAACATGCAGCAAATCTCGGCCTGCAGAGTCACCTATGGAACCAGGATTAAAGCTTCTTCCTGATCAGGGTAACTTGTTTGAACATCCTGAAAGATACCGGCGTGTTGTTGGTAAACTAAACTATCTCACTAAGATGACTAGGCCTGATCTTGCATATTCGGTTAGTGTGTTTAGTCAGTTTATGGCAGCACCTAGACAACCGCATTGAGATGCTGTTTTGAGGATTCTAAGATATCTTCGAGGTAGTCCTGGCAAGGGAATTATTTTTGCTGCTCATGGTCATGCTCGCATGGAGTGTTATACTGATGCTGATTGGGCTGGTTGCCTTATTGATAGGCGGTCTACCTCTGGATATGCTTTGTATGTTGGGGGTAATTTAGTTTCCTGGAAGAGTAAGAAACAAGATATTGTAGCGAGGAGTAGTGCTGAAGCAGAGTATCGAGCCATTGCTACAGCTACTGCAGAGATTATGTGGACTAGACATCTTCTGAATGAGATTGGATATGGATCGAGTGGTCCCACTTCGTTATGGTGTAATAGTAGTTGAGCAATTCACATTGCTTCAAATCCCGTCTTTCATGAAAGAACAAAGAATATCGAGATTGATTGTCATTTTGTTCGACAAGAGCTTACACATGGTAGTCTCACTCTCTCACACATTTGCACTGGAGATCAGCTAGCAGATGTGTTTACTAAACCTTTAGTTGGGCAATGGGTTCGCTTTATATGTAACAAGCTGGGCATGGTCGATATCTATGCCTTAGCTTGAGCGAGGGTGTTATGAGTTATTTTATTAGTTATTTTATTATTCATTATCATTTGTGGAAATACCCACCGTATTACTATGTACCCTCTTTATTATTATAAATATGAGAACATGCTAACCTAGAGGGTTAGACGATTCATTCATATCATTCTCCTCTTTTCTTCTTCTTCAGACAGGAGGCAGCTGCCTTGAAGTGACCATGTGAGCAACTAGTTGCGGTAACCTACTTAGAGTTTTAAAACTTGCATGTCGTGCATTTTCATTCTAAAACTGATCACTACTTGGGTTTTCTGTTCGTCCCGTGAGAGCCCAATTCTCGCTTGTATAGAAGGAAAAATGGATCTAGAACATATATTTTAATGCATATATAATGTTGCGGGTCATAACTACGTTCCTTCAAATATTTACGTGGGTCTTATCTAACAACTTAATTGATTTTAAATGGGTCATAAATAGATTACCTAATAAGTTTTTTTCCCTTTTGGCCGGGCTATTAGCTAACAAGCTTAAGCGGATAATAGACACATTTTTTCTTTTAAAAAATTTAATTGTTCGATTTTTTTAAAATTGTTTCATTTTATTTTTCTTTCTTTCTTTTCCTTTTTGGTTTTTATGAATCCGACGAGGGTTATCCACCGCTGGCGAGGACCAGGATCCTCGTCCGCGATCGGCAAAGGACGGGACCTAGCTAGTGAGCGTTGCTGGCCCTTGTGGAACTTAGAAAACAAAAGAAAAAAAGAAAAAAGAAGATTCATAAAAAAAAATTATAAAAAAATTATCCATATTATTTTAGCAATATATATATATATTAGAAATTTATAAGAAGTGAGTTTTCCTAAATTGGTTAAATTTAGAATTATTTTAATAATAACAGTCGAGTCGGGAATGTGTTGGCTATTGATTGGATCGGATATGAGTCACCATATTAACATTATCAGGGAAAAGTACACTGCAAGTGCCTTAACTTTCGTACGGCGTGCACTTAAGTGCCTTAACTTTCAAAGTGTTCACTTGAGTGCCTAAACTTTTAAAAAGCGTTCACTTGAGTACAAACTTCTTTTAAAAGCGTTCAGTTCAGTGCCAAATCTGACGTGGCTCACCGAAAATCTGACACGTGGCATTTTTAATTATTGTTTGTGCTGACGTGGATCATCGGAGTTGGCACTAAAGTGAACAATTTTAAAAGAAGTTGGTACTCAAGTGAACGCTTTTTAAAAGTTTAGGCACTCAAGTGAACACTTTAAAAGTTAAGACACTTAAGTGCACGAGTTGAAAAAAAGTTAGCACTTAGGTGAACACTTTAAAAGTTAAGGCACTTAAGTGCACGCCGTATGAAAGTTAAGGTACCTGCGGTGTACTTTTCCCAACATTATCACGAATGGGTTCGGACTCACTCGTTTGACAGATGTATTAACGGATTTCAAAGAAAGACGCTACCCGAGATTCTCCTTCCAATAAAAGCTTTACACTGCAAGGAACAATGCAGTCAAATGTGGAAGAAACTTACAATAAAGCAAAAGATTTGAGCAAAGACAAAAAACAGTCGTTTTCCGTAGAAAACTCAAAAGGGACAGATGGAAGCCACAGCCCATTCGAAACTCGAGTTTCATCTGATCCGTCCCGCAGAGACTAGTCTCCATCGCACTTGTCGGACAGATGGGCGACGCCCTGTCGTTGCGTTACGGTTGAAGAATTCAATCTGACTATTCAAATGCACAGACGTGTGAAAATGCGATCACTTACTCGCAGATCCCATCGAACTTCATCACTTACTATGCGGAAGAGGGAATCCATTCCTATAAATTCCCGTGAAATTGAGCTTGGACGATTGTGAGAGGGAGAGGCTCCGCCCTTGCAACTTGGGTGATTGCCCTGCATAGTAGCTTGTCATGGGTTGCTCATGCTTTGGATATTTTATGGGCCAGATTCTTTTTCATATCCAAGTAATATGTATCAAAATCGGAAAATCATCGCAGTTCAGGTCGGGTTGGGCACCCAGACATGATCAAACTTCAAAGAATACTTAATTCTCGCTAACAAAACATGCCTTGAAAATCCAATTTCTTTTTGGATAGTTGGGTGACTGTAAGAATAATAACATGTTATATGGACCACCAATTCTTTAATGAATGGACCCCACAACCATTTTGAGTTATTTGTCATTTTTTTTCTTTTTTTTTTGGGTGATCCAGAATAAGACTGTGAATCTCACACTGAATTAAGTAAATTCATATAATCATTTCTCTTTCTTTTTCCTCTCAATTAATCTCACAAGGTTCTCCTCGTCTCTCCTTGCATGTTCTCTCTCTTCTCGCAAGTTTTTCCTTCGAGCAACCATGAAAATCCTTTGTCCTTTGATTTACTCTCCTCTCCATTGTGATTCTCCACTTCGTCATCGTCATCATCCTCTTCTTCTTCGATTCGTTTTCATCCCCATGTCCAGTGTTGATGAGGAGCTCCAAGAGGAACTGCAGTCGTCAGAATCGACGGTCCAGGTCCAAGTCCAAGAACCGGGTTGAGCATTCGGCTTGCTAAGATCCGATTTTAGAGTGTTGGATTAGACTGTTTTTGGTGCTGTGAGTTTCTTTGATAATTGTAGCTCTGTTGGAGTGTGGTTTATACTCCCCATTAACAAGTAGGCACGAGGATCCTACTCTCCCATGAGCAAGCAGGGGTCCTGAAGGGCCGCCCTTGTGGGGGTTGTATGGGGTAACGCCCCCGGGCTACTAGAGGGCTTTTGTAGTTTATGTTCGTATTTTACTGGTAGTTAGAGTTTGGGTTCATTAATAGCTATCGAGTTGCCTATACTGAGAGCAACCCTAATTTAAGGGTGAACCAGTATAAATCTAGTGTTTTGATTTCTCTTTCGCGCCTTTAATCTCTATTTCATTGTGTTTGAACGCCTAATTCTAACAACCTAACAGCATGACAGTTCTGCCGGTTAGTTTTGACCACACAATCTCTCAATCAATGAGTACTTTATGTAAAACACGTGGCGATAGCATGTGGATTTACGGTTCAGATTGTACCGTCCCTGACAATACTGTTAAGAAATAATTTTGTTTTAATTTTTTTTTTTTTAAATCCCTTTGTCACTCCTATACGATTGTCAAGGGTTTGGTACCGTGAACCGTAGGGATGTGGGATCAAGGGAAAAAAGGGAAAGAAGCCGTCAAATTTACTTGGTGTTAATATGTTTAGATCTTAAAGTAATAATATTACCTCTATTTAGAGAAAATTAATTTTAGAGCACCCCAATTCTTATAATAAATGGAGCTGCTACCCTGACAGTTTGACAATACTGTCATTATTTCTGACCCCACGATTTTCTAATTATTAAGTGCTTTATACAAAACACTTTCGGTGATGATGTTTGGATCAACGGTCAGAAATATATAACTGACACTACTGTCATGGAAGCATTTTCCTATAATAAATCACATTTACCTTTTTTGGACGAATTTTAAAGTTCAGCAACCACTTACATGTCTGTCTTAGTCTGGCAATGGTACCTCCATCTTAAACTTTGGTTTCACTATAAACATCCACAGTTCTCCACGTTAGAGTGCGACTTAGGTCCTAAGATCTAACTATAGTTGTCATTATGGGTCATAGACCCAAATTTGACCCATATTTTGTCTAAAATTGGTCTTATATGAGTCGTTAACTTTTAAAGGACTCACTAAAAATGGATAAAAAATGTTGAAATAAAATTAAATGGGTCAATAAATGAGTGACACACTTAAACCCATTTTCAATCCATAAGGATAACTTCCTTACAAATGGGCCCAATACTTCAAAGGCTTTGTTATTATTACTATTATTTTATTTTTCTATTTTTATAAATGAAATGAAATAAATTTGAAAAGAAAAAAATATAAAAGCCGACGGTTGCCTACCGTCGCCGTTTGCCTGTCGCCTGTCGCTGGTTGCCACCCGCCACTGGCCGTTGCTACCTCTTGCCGGAGAAAAATAAAAAAATAATTTTAAAAATAATTTTTAACAATAAAATATTTTGAATAAAAGATATTTTTAATAATAAAGTATTTTTGAATAGTTAATATTTTAAAAAATAAAAAAATTAGAAAAATCTAAAAAAAGGAAAAAAAATTTACTAGGCTTTTTATTGTATGAAAATATATTAGTAATATTATTTTATTAGAATATTATTGTGATTTGGTAATATGGGTCAAAATCGGTCGGTTAGGGTATGAGTAATTGAATATGAATCAAAATGGGTTAGACGGGTCAATATGGGTCGGACCATATTCGATTTGATCCAAATCCGACCCGCCCACCAATTTGACACATCTAGATCCAGCCACCATTCACCATGTGGTCATAAACGTATTAGAATTCCAAACCCCATCTTCGGACTTTTAAAACAGAAGAATATTCAAATTCCAGTCGAATACGCAAGACAAACGCGCATACGTTTATTGAGCTGTTATGGGGGGTCAAGTTGCAGGACTTGGACAAACTAAAAGGCGACATTTGAACCCACGTTAGAGCAATGGGAAACGAGCTTTCCTTTTCCTTGCGAGAATCAGTCTGAGAAAATACGTCGACTCGTGTCAGTCCGAACTTGATCCATACGCGTCCGCAACGACTAGACAAAGCCCATGCATGATATTACGATGAATCTCAAGGGCATAAACATAACATTCCATGAACTTTCCAGCCTGACTATTCACGACAACGACCATTTCGGAGAAATTTGATTATTCCCCAAGTTTTATAGCAGGCGTCGCCATGTATATATATGGCATTAACTTGGAGAAACTCATGTCGAAACACAAAAGTAGGCAAGATAGTTTTTGGCTTTGGGCGACGGTCGAAACTTGCAAGCTGCGACGTTTCTGTCTAACTCGATAAATCATGGGGTGCTTCTGCTTTGGAGGTAGCAAGAAGAATGGAACCAAGCGTCCGACGTGGGGATCTTCTGGTGCAACAACGGCTGGTATCGTATCTGCTAGCTCAGCCTGCGGAGGCGGCGGCGGAGGAGCGTGCGGAGGAGGAGGAGGAGGCGGCGGCGGTGGAGGTGGAGGGTGCGGAGGTGGCGGCGGCGGCGGCGGCTGTTAGAAGTTGTTAGTAATATATTTATGCTGCTAGCGTTGTGTACGTGAGCGCGCGTTTGAGGATGTACTTCTTATTGTCTTCAGTGATGGTATCGAATTGACTTGACGGCATGTGTCTAAATTTCAGGATTCTTACGAGGACAATGTTACTGCTTGTAATAATAACCAAAGATTATAGCATGTGCACGAAGATGCATTCACTCGCCCTCGATCGATTCAATTAGCCAAATATTTTGTCATGTATGATTCGGTTGGAACCCCGTTATCGAATTGGGTCAAAAGCCATTCCAGCCAAAAACCAGGTCAACCGAATTGAATACGGGTATATTAGAAAATCAGTTCTTTACTTTCGGCAAAAATGATAGGAAAGCAATAAATTGACGAGGAAATAAAACTATGGAATTTCTCAAAAACTAAAACAGTTGGTTTTTATGAATCCGGCGAGGGTTACCCACTGCTGGCGAGGACCAGGATCCTCGTCCGCGATCGGCAAAGGGTGGGACCTAGCCAATGAGGGTTGCTGGCCCTTGTGGAGCTTAGAAAACAAAAGAAAAAAAGAAGATTCATAAATTGGTTAAATTTAGAATTGTTTTAATAATAACAGTCGAGTCGGGAATGTGTTGGCTATTGATTGGATCGGATATGAGTCACCATATTAGCATTATCATGAATGGGTTCGGACTCACTCGTTTGACAGATGTATTAACGGATTTCAGAGAAAGACGCTACCCGAGATTCTCCTTCCAATAAAAGCTTTACACTGCAAGGAACAATGCAGTCAAATGTGGAAGAAACTTACAATAAAGCAAAAGATTTGAGCAAAGACAAAAAACAGTCGTTTTCCGTAGAAAACTCAAAAGGGACAGATGGAAGACACAGCCCATTCGAAACTCGTGTTTCATCTGATCCGTCCCGCAGAGACTAGTCTCCATCGCACTTGTCGGACAGATGGGCGACGCCCTTTCGTTGCGTTACGGTTGAAGAATTCAATCTGACTATTCAAATGCACAGACGTGTGAAAATGCGATCACTTACTCGCAGATCCCATCGAACTTCATCACTTACTATGCGGAAGAGGGAATCCATTCCTATGAATTCCCGTGAAATTGAGCTTGGCCGATTGTGAGAGGGAGAGGCTCCGCCCTTGCAACTTGGGTGATTGCCCTGCATAGTAGCTTGTCATGGGTTGCTCATGCTTTGGATATTTTATGGGCCAGATTCTTTTTCATATCCGAGTAATATGTATCAAAATCGGAAAATCATCGCGGTTCAGGTCGGGTTGGGCACCCAGACATGATCAAACTTCAAAGAATACTTAATTCTCGCTAACAAAACAGGCCTTGAAAATCCAATTTCTTTTTGGATAGTTGGGTGACTGTAAGAATAATAACATGTTATATGGACCACCAATTCTTTAATGAATGGACCCCACAACCATTTTGAGTTATTTGTAATTTTTTTTCTCTTTTTTTTTTGGGTGATCCAGAATAAGACTGTGAATCTCACACTGAATTGAGTAAATTCATATAATCATTTCTCTTTCTTTTTCCTCTCAATTAATCTCACAAGGTTCTCCTCGTCTCTCCTTGCATGTTCTCTCTCTTCTCGCAAGTTTTTCCTTCGAGCAACCATGAAAATCCTTTGTCCTTTGATTTACTCTCCTCTCTATTGTGATTCTCCACTTCGTCATCGTCATCATCCTCTTCTTCTTCGATTCGTTTTCATCCCCATGTCCAGTGTTGATGAGGAGCTCCAAGAGGAACTGCAGTCGTCAGAATCGGCGGTCCAGGTCCAAGTCCAAGAACCGGGTTGAGCATTCGGCTTGCTGAGATCCGATTTTAGAGTGCTGGATTAGAATGTTTTTGGTGCTGTGAGTTTCTTTGATAATTGTAGCTCTGTTGGAGTGTGGTTTATACTCCCCATTAACAAGTAGGCACGAGGATCCTACTCTCCCATGAGCAGGCAGGGGTCCTGAAGGGCCGCCCTTGTGGGGGTTGCATGGGGTATCGCCCCCGGGCTACTAGAGGGCTTTTGTAGTTTATGTTCGTATTTTACTGGTAGTTAGAGTTTGGGTTCATTAATAGCTATCGAGTTGCCTATACTGAGAGCAACCCTAATTTAAGGGTGAACCAGTATAAATCTAGTGTTTTGATTTCTCTTTCGCGCCTTTAATTTCTATTTCTTTGTGTTTGAACGCCTAATTCTAACAACCTCACGAAGGTCTGCTGTTTCGTTTGCTTTCTCTAACATCCAGTGTTTGCTCAATCTAGAAGCTCTACATTTTGTTGGTGTTCACTGTTCTGGTAGTGTTTTGAGGAAAGATCTCGTACCGCCCATGAAGTTTTGGGCGTCACACTTGACTTTTCAGCTTTGATCTAATTTGATTGTCCATGTATGTAAAAGGAAAAAGGGTCTCCCGTCAGTCTTTTCACCCACGAAGCATCGGGTTGCACTCTTCATATTTTTGTCATACTATTAAGCATTCTAGAGAGGACGGTTGGCGATCCAACAGTAACTTTTTATCATAGCTTCAAGACATCCTCTAAGAACAGAAAATAAAAATAAAAATAAAAAAATAATATCCTAACAGGAAAACTATAAATATCGGGTCGCAATTTGGGTTTAATTTATTTGTCTTGCCTAGATTTCCAAACTTGGACCGCATTTTTTTGGACGTTGACAACTTACGTAACAGTGTTTTATTATCTTCTTCTACAGATAGATTATGATGCACGAGTGGCCCCACAGGCACGAGGACAATACCATGGTTGACAGGTGACCATGTTGGATTATCCCACGTAGTCCCAGAAATGGTCAATTTGTTCCTGTCCTGTGTTAGTACTGGGACAAATTAGGGTTGCTTGTCGTAGATATCCACGTTTTTTTTAGATTTTCCTTGACAGATAAGGGTGGAAAATTCAAAAGTCGGGGTTGCCTCAATGACCAGACCACCATGATATATGTATATTTAGTATCACTCATCTGGCTGGCCAGGGTGAAATAGGAAACGCCACGAGTTCATTATCTGCACATTGGCCCAGCAGATTTTCTCTCGAACACACGAGCTGTCAAAAGAGTATTTGAGCTAGTTGGAGACAAAATGGAGACTTGGCAAACCTTAGTAATAGTTGGGGTTGTCTTATTCTTCGTCACTGCTGTCCTAGGTCTTCTCTTCAGAGGTCGTTGCCGCTTAAGAGTTGGCGGGGGCGGCGGCGGGGGTGGGGGTGGCGGCGCCATGCATCACGCCCATCATCACACGATGTTTGGCGGAGGAGATGGAGGTTTAGCCGCCAGTTCTGCTTGTGGCGGCGGAGGTGGCGGTACTGGAGGCACCGGCGGAACTAGTGCTGTCTAGATACATATGCTTTGAGGAGAATGAAAGAAGGTGGTGGGATCTGCTGAATGTTCTACCCTTGACTTTTATTCTCTGTTTCGGCTTCCTCCTGATACTTGCGATCGTTCAGGGTGATTGTAGGAGTAGAGTACCTTTACACTTCGATTCATTCATCGGCATGATTACCTCATGTCACTACTATTAATAAAAAAAAAACAATATGTTTGATTTGCAATCCTTCTCCGATGAGTTGTTTCATGTGACTAGTAAAACCCATCAGCTTGTGTAAACCATGAGGATAATTGACAACGGGACTAGGCAGGTCCAGAATCCTTCGGGGAACTTACAGTTAGGACACTCATGTTTCCCGGCATTCCATTCTCTCCGGCGATTAATTTGTTAGATCTGGCGATGACGACCGATCGCAGCTTTCCCAGAGAAAAGAACTCGTAGAAGCATGTATCCTCGGAACGTGAACTTCGCAATGGTATCGCTGCAAAATATCGGAGAAGTAGCTCCTCCTCATTGCGGCGTCTTAGCGGGTTCTACTTTGCTGATGATTAATTTTAACGATACAAACTCTTAGAAACTAAACAAGGGGTGCTCAGAAACCAGCAGTCTCGACTCCCCTCCAAAAGAGGCCTTCATTCAATCGTAGTATTTCACTATTCAAGATACTAGTCTAGGCCCCGGTCGGCCATGGTGCCCCATGCGACCAATCACCCCGTTGTATGTCCGACTTTAACATCACAAAGCATCACTCAAACTGGAAAGCTCCTCGTAAATTTATTATAGCTTCAGGATGGGAGAAATGTTGAAAAAGTGTTAAATTTATTACGCTTTTACCAATTCAGCCCTAAACTTTTTAAGTTTGACAATTGATTTCTATGAGCTGAAAAGAGCTTATACGGATGCAGACTGTCCTACGAGGCACATCTGGCGATGACGTGGACTATTTTTAATAATATTAATAATTTTTTGAATTATTTATTTATTTATCCTTTGATTTTATTCTTCAATGGCAGACGAGGGTCATCGGGCCCTCATCGATCGCTGGCAAGGGCCGAGGAAAAAAAGTAAAAAAAAAAAAGAAAGTACACAAATACAAAATTTAGATTAACATATTATTAAAAATTGTCTACGTCAGCGGCGTGCCGACGTCCACGTTAAAGATTTCAGGGCTCAATTGACAGAAAATGAAAAAGTTTAGAAATCAATTAATAAAGTTAAAAGGTCTAAGACTGAATTGACAAAAATTGCAATAGATTCAGGACCTTTTTGACGATTTTCCGGCTTCAAGACATCCTCGAATAACTTCGACAAAAAACAGACATCCTCCAATAACCAAAAAAAAAAATGAATAGGGAATCACATGCGTCCTAAGGAATCACTGATTGTCTTGCGTAGTTTTCCAAGCTTGGACCGCGTTTTTCACGTTGATCGCTCACATTATGATGGCGCAATTCAGGACCGTGTATATCTCATTCTTCCCAGAAATGACTCAACAGGCATGAAAACATAGTACGGTTGACAAGCCAACATGTTGAATGAGTTAAAGTAAATCCCAGAAATGGTCAATTTGTTCCTGTGTTATACTGGGACAAAGTTCGGTTGCTAGTCGTAGATATCCACGTTTTAGTTTTTCCTTCAAAGGTAAGCGCAGAAAATTCAAAGGTCAAAGTTGCCTCAATGACCACCTCAGCGTATACATATGTTGTATCAGTCATCAGGCTGTGTGGTTAAATAGAGACGCCGCGGGTAGAGTTATCTGCACATTGGCCTGGCAGATATCTCTCAAATACACTACCTATCGAGAGTATTAAAGCTAGTTAGAGAAAAATGAAAGTGTGGGGAATCATAATCATCGTTTGGGCTGTCTTTGCCGTAATTGCTGTCATAAGTTATATCTTCCGAGGTCGTTACCGTTTAAGAGCTGGTGGGGGTGGCAGCGGCGGCATCATCATGCATCACGCCCATCATCACGCGGATGGCGGCATGCATCACGCGATGTTTGGAGGAGGAGATGGAGGTTTAGCTGCCAGTTCTGCTTGTGGTGCAGGCGGGGGTGCAGCTGTCGGTTCTGCTTGTGGTGGAGGTGGCGGTGCTGGAGGCGGTGGATCAAGTGCAGTTTGATGACATATCTTTCGGAAAAAGATCCAAGGAACGTGGTTGGATCTGTTGAATGTTGTACCCTGAATTTCTTCTCTGTTCCGGATTCTTTCTAATAGTTGCCATAGTTTAGGGTCATTGTTGAAGTAGATTGCTTCGTTCTTTGACATGATAATCTCGTGTCACTATTGTCAACAAAAGAAAATGTTGAGTGCAAACCTTATCCAATGAGTTGTTTCATGTGACTGGTTAAATCCATAATAATTTGCTTCTGTAAAACATAAGTGAACTGACAACATGACTTGGCAGCAGAACTCCTCTGTTTCTGGATATGTTCCTTGCGCTGTGGCGGTTCGGGATCTTACAGTTAGGACACTCATGTTTGCCGACCTTTTTTTTTTTTTTTGTGACTAATTTATTAGATCTGGTGAAGAAAGGGACCGAAAAAGCTTTCCTAGAGAAAGGGCATGTCAAAGTACATCCTGAGAAGGTGAGCTTCTTAATAGTATTGCTGCGAAATGTAGGAGAATTGGCTCCTTGTTGCAACAGCTTCAGCCGTTTCTACTTTTCTGATGATTAATTCTAATGGCATAAACAGAAAAACAACACACAAACAAGAGCATTCAGAAACCAGCAATCCAAACTCCAAAAGAGGTCCATTCCTAATCTATTCCTCGCCATGTTCCCCCCACGCGACAAATCATCAGCTATTGTAATCGAATCAGTCGAGCAATTTATTATTGACATATGCAACAGTAGATGGACCAGACAGATGGAAACAAGTCTGAGCAATGTTAAAAATCTTACTATTCGGCAATTGATTCACCATGACAAGCCTAAGTTCACTATTAGCAGAGCCAAAATATAGGTAGCAAACCTAGACTGTTAATTATCCAGAAAAAAAAAAAAAAAAAAAAAAAAAAAAAAAAGGAACGGAGCGAACCACGCTCTTTTCAAAATGCTGACATGCTTTTGAAAGAAGAAAAAGAAACAGAGCAATCATTTCCCTCTTCAGCGGCATCGTACCAAGGGAATTCTGGATTCTCTCATATTTCGCCATCCCACAATTCATTCAGGCTTTTATAGGGACTACATGTCTCATGGACTGCAAAGTTCCCTTGGAGAAGCCTTTGCTGTATGACAAATGTGCAAGACCAAATGAATACAGGCATCAAGAAACAATATGAAGATCCAACAGGAGTATAGAGAAGTTACGTATATACCTGGTGGAGTCCCGAGAATGTCGCAAAGAGCTCAGGAGGGATGCTCCAACTGAACAAATCGAAGTTCTCGCTAATCCTGGACACGTTTACACTTTTAGGGAGGACGCTGTGACCCATCTGAATACCCCAGCGCAGAGCTACTTGGGCAGGCGATTTATTGAGTTTCTTTGCAATCTCAACCAAAACTGGCTCTTTCAGGATCTCCCCCTTCACCCATGACCCTGGAGATCCCAAAGGGGAATAAGCCTGCAAAGAATCTCAATCAACAGTTGAAATTGAAGCTTCCATGCTATAAAATCAACACTACACCATTAGTGTTACATGTTGTCGGATGCCAATAAAGAGCTCAGGGTGCATGTTTTAATCGCAGGCAAACATCTCCGTTTCCATACTCAATACACTGAACTGAAGCAAAACTGACTCTTCTCTCGAAATGATGAAAGATGCACATTAAATTTTGGAAGATGGCTTCTATGATCAAAAGACGTCCTGCAACTAGCTTGACTTTTATTTCGCTCCTCCCATGATCAACTGATGACCACACCATTGACCAGTCTGCCGGCAGCTGCAACCGTCATTGGCAATGGTCACGGCAACATCGGCCATCACGAGGGCCTCTAGCCTACTTTGACTAGCACCATTAACATCAAGTTCAAAGCAACACAGGTGAGACATATGCCATTACCGATCGCCTTCTGTCGCACATTGTCCAACTACTACTTGATAACTCACATCCGCCACTACTCTAACTGCAATAACATTGAGAAGTTGAAATACAATGAGAGAGTTTTCAGCATCTTAAATTTTCCAAGATTACCGAGAGATGGACACCAGTGGATTTGCACAAGTTGTGGAGTGCTGGTTGCTGCCAAACAGGATGGCATTCGACCTGATTCACGGCTGGAGGCACTTTCGCATATTTGAGGAGATCCTGCAGCTTTTTAGTTGAGAAGTTGCTGACTCCGATTGCACGAGCCTGACCTGATGCATACAACCCTTCCATGGCCGTCCATGTCTCGGGAAGGCATAGAGGAAGCATGTCTTCTGCGGCAAAGCCCCGAGTACCGGATTTTGTCCGCACAGGCCAATGAATCTATTATACACCAAAGAAAACACGAAATTGAGTTTACGTAAGAAGCATCATCAGATTCACTCTTGGCAGTTGGCTTGAAACCTCAGCCTCAGCCTCTACTAGAATTTTGGTTTTCCTTTCTGTACTAAAGAATTTACTAATGCGAAGCTTCTCCTCTCCAATCTCGATCCTGAACTGCACAAAAAAGGATGCAATACTCCACTTTGGCTATAAATGAAGCTCCTCAGGAAGAGCCAAATTTCAGATCTATGATCAACCTAGACTAATTTAAAGTCAGTGCACGAACAAACAATGGAAATGCTTGTGCCAAAAACAACATACAAGATATAAATCAACGTAGTCGAGTTGCAGGTCTTGTAAGCTCGTAGTTAGAGCCTTGGAAACATCTTCAGGCGCATGGTCGCTGCACCTGCATTTGTAATCAATCTGAAACTTAAATGCAGTAGCGGTACATGAATTAACAAAACAGCAATCCAAACCAAAGTCACAAGGCCCAAAACGTTTTTAGGAAAAAATCTTGGATTCGGAACCCATGGTTGCCGTGGCTCAAAAAAACCAAATTTGAAATTATAGAAGTGCAAAATTATAGGCAGTTCTACACTTCTCTAATTTCAATCCTTTTTTTTTTTTTTGGTGATCAATCTAAAGTCACAAGAAATAATGACAAACAAATGCTTTAGACAAATTCTGGAACTTTGAACTCGCGATTGCCATAGTTCATCGAAACCAATTCCAAACCATGGACATGAAAAATAATGTCTCAAGACGCAGGCTGAACGAAGGCATACCACAGCTTGGCAGTGATAAACATCTCATTTCGATCCACGACTCCTGAGGAAAATAGCTCCTTCAAAGCCCCCCCTACCTGTAATACAAATTAGTTTTCAACTATTATAAACGACTGCACACTCGTGACGAATCAAAAGACAATGAGAAAGAAACCCAATTCACCTCTTTCTCATTGTCGTAAACTCGGGCGCAGTCGATGTGCCTGTAACCGGCCTGCATTACGAGGAACGTTGAAGCAACATTGTCCAATGTTGACGGCGACGAAGGTAGAGAGAGGAGAGAGGAGGAGAGGGAACCTTGACGGCCTCGAGGACGGCCTGGCCGACGACGCCGGGAGGAGCCTTCCAGGTCCCGAGGCCAACCGACGGGATCTTAGCTCCCGTGTTGAGATCGAAGCACGGACACCCGGGTTCGCTTTCTCTCGCCATGCCGTTTGGTGGTTGCAGGGTATGCAGCGGTAGTAGCAATCGCAGCTTCAATCAACACAATGCTAAAACTTTTGGAGGAGTTGAAGGCGTGGGATTTGTTGCGCCCGTTGCCGAGAAGAAGACGACGAGGACGAAGACGAAAGAGAATAAGGTGGCGGCGAAAGCGATTCGATTAATGGTCGCTCCCAGTTTTTTGGCATTTTGTGGCCGATGTCGGTCAGAGAGACGGTCAAAGTCAAAGAGGGCAAGGGCCTTGCCGGACTAGAAGTAGAACCCTCCAACTATTTCAGGCAAAAATTCCTCCTTTTCTTTTTTCATTTTCTATCAAACAAGATTTTTTTTTTTTTTGTATTTTCTCTTTTCTGTTTTAGTGCAGAAAGCACTCCGACATTTCATTTTTCCATTTTCGAAACAAAAAATTTGGGTATACTATTCGCAGTTATTCTGCAAAAAAGAAGAAGAAGATATTTTCTTTTTTAAATTAGTGTAGATGATAGTGGAGCGAAAATGTTGTTATATTACATATTAAGTGTAAAACGCCATTTGTGCCCAAGTCTATGTTCATTTATTAATATTGAAGTGGATTTGACTAGACGTTCAGTCGCATCGCCACCCCGCGTTAACATAAAATGGATCTAGAAGCACAAGAATAATAGAAGGAGAAGAAGAAGAAGAAGAGAAGGAGCCTAAAAGAACATGTCGAGTTTCACTATAGTCATAAGAGAATAAAAATGACATCATGATAAAGAGGGCAATTCAATGATCATTTGTGACGAAAAATCTAACAATTATGAAGCATAAGTTTCTTAGTTATAATGTAAATGGACAAAATATATAGAAGCACGGAACTCCTCCTTTTGTTTCCGAACTTTTTTTAAAACCAAAATTGCCCCTCAAACCAAAAGGTTGAAACTTTTCACCACATTCAATTTCCACTATAATTTTCATAATGGATTCACTTTTTATTTATCTATTTATAGCCCTTAGGTGATTCCATTATGATAAAATTTAATGAAAAACTCAAGACCTCCATTAAAAGGGAGATATCTGAATTTTGACTCAATGTGTAATGTGGTATATGAACTTTTAATTTGTTTAATGTGATCCCTGAATTTTATCTCAATATACAATATGATGCATGAAATTTTAATTTGTGAATGTGGTCCTGGACTTTTGGCACGTGTTCAATTTAGTCCCTCAACAATATGAAAAATGTTTGATATTTTCTTTTCATTAATTCAAGTTCAGGAACAACATTCCAAGATTTCCTAAAGTGCAAGGACTTAATTGAACATGTATCAAAAGTCCAAGGATTTCATTGAATAAATTACAAGATCATGGACCACATTGCACATTAAATCAAAGTTCATGAACCACTTATGTCATTTTCCCCCTTAACAATCAATCAAATCTCAAAACCTCTGGTTATGACTTCTAGCCTTGGCGACATCATTTTCCATCCTCTCTACATCATTATGAAATTAATATGTAGCATTTCTCGAAAAGATCTAAGCATCCTATGACGAGCTTATTACCAAGGTATTTACTTTTATTTCCTTGACTGTGATTAATTAGCAATTCTATAAGTTAGTAGCGGATTCGTAGGTATAAGATTGAAACGAAAGTGACTGATCTCAACATCCGCCAAATAAAAACCAATATGCGTGATACAAGTATATGTAAGATAGGACTTACGACTTACGTGTATTGATCTTGAATATATCTCCTTATTTTTCAATCATATGTGATGTTATTTGAATTTATTCCATTCTTAAGTGCTTTCTTGTAGCACAAGTTTTTAATTGCTGAGATTGTCTTCCTCTGAAAATGATGACATCGAACTTCTTAATTATCTGCCTACCTTTCCTTTTGCACGCAAATTCCAAGGTTTTACGAAGATTATATTGTCCCACACACCGCAAGGGGTTTAATTGTATTGCAGTCACCTTCGCACCTGAAACTTTCTGCCCCGGCGCTTGATCAGATAAACCTGGCCGCCCGAAGCGCGCCCTGTCTAGTTATCATTAAGACATCTCAATTCCTTCTAGGAAATTAAAAAAAAAAAAAGGAAGAAGGAGAAAATAGAGGGGCCCCACTCAGCCACTGAATTCTTAAATCTAATCTTTCCTTGATCATAACAACCCAAAATCTACGCAATCCTAATACCAATAGTCCCCTTATAACAACTTCACATCTTGCTTGCTAGACACCAACGCATGGGCCAGTTTGGCTTCCCTACATGCTTATAACTTGCAACATAAGTTCCAAAAAGCGAAAGAAGCTACCAAAAGTAATTATAATAGTAAGGCTACAAACCACACTACTTTTACCATCACCAACCCCATAAACTATTCAACGCAAGTTCCTCCATGCTTAGGACGCTCTTGTTTCACACAGAGACAGGACGAGGGGTGAGGCGGCGAACTGGAGAATGAACTCCGGACGAAACGATAATCTGCGGGTCTTGGCCGGTTGAATCCGACGAAGGTGAAGCTGCCGAGAAGTTGCTGTCGCGGTCCAGTCGGATCACCTGGATGTCCGTGATCTGAGTCCGTCCCGAGTCACAGGGGAGCCTGGCGTACGAAGCCGAAGGGGACTCGTTGAACAACGCCCCGAGCGGGCCTTGCTTCCCGTTCTTGTATTCCACCACCACCCTATACACGAACGGAATGAGACCCTCCATTATAATCTTCCCAAGTGTGTTTTCCTCAAGAGTGGAGAGGAGATGGAAGAAGAAAGAGAAGAAGAAGAAGAAGAAGAGGAGGAGGAGAGAAGGCGAAGTTACTTTACACGAGAGCGGTGGTTCGATTGGTTTATAAGCGAGAAAAGGTCGATGACGTGGCACTGGGACTGGATAATCACAATAACGCTGCGTTTATCGAATGATTTAAAAAATATTTTCTTGAAAATGATCGTTTGTTTTGTTTGGAATAATTAGCCATTGAATAATATTTTTATTATCTACAACAATTTATGTCTAAATATTTTCAAGAATTGTAAAAATATTTTTCGTTTGTTTTAAATTATTTATTTTCTACGGAAAAAACGCACCGACCGATGCTTTAGATGCAGGAATATGTTTATGTGATAGTCTTTTATCTATTATCCGATTGACAGCATGTCATTAGCCACGAAAATTAAATGACAAATAATTAGAAATTATTATGGGATCCACTCCTTCAAGAATTTGTGTCTCACAGCATGCTGTTATTCTCACGGTCAACCAAAGATTGTTATGCTAGCAAAATCCAATCCTTATATGTAGTTGACTGGGTTGATGATAATTAAGTTGAGTAAATAATTTTTCGATCAATCCATTCGACCTCTTCAACCGAAAGCCGAGCATGTGTTTGAACGCAAAAACCCACACGAAGGCCTTGAAAGCTATGTCTCATGAAAACTCTATCCAAACCGCACCCATCCCCTTCGTCACGCAGCTCACCACATCATACTTAGCGTTGCTTTTTGTTCATCCCTTCGGACTTGTTTAGTAGTTCTTTGTGGGTGTTGGTTCGATGACTCTGCGCTTTTTCGTCTTGATTGGCCGGTCCTTTGCTTCTTTAGCGGTTTTCCATGGCCCCCCCCTGCCCTTTTTGCTTCGTGCCGGTTTCATCTTGCTAATATTTTATGCAAGTTTGATCCAGTCTGGTTTTCATCGGAGGTTGCTTCGTTGTCGGGTGGATGGGCAAAGATTTGATGAGCATATGCCACTTGTGTAATTCGTGTTCTCAGTTCTTGGGGTCGTGTCTCGTTTATCATATGTTTCACGCCAATGTGATTAGCACTGTCCGATGCAGTTGGCGCACGGGGATCATGGTTTTACTCGGTTCATATCACGCGTTGCTTCTTGTTTTTGGTTTTGTTCACCATTCTTGATGAACAAGATAACTGAAGCTGGCTAGCTGGCCAGCTGGCCTTCATCTTTGTGACTTCTTACATGGATTTTTCTTCATCCAGATGAAGGAACCGACATACCTATCTTGTTTATATTGCTACCAGACCTGTCAAACGGGCGGATCAGTCGAAAATAGTCTGACCCAAATTGACATATTTAACTAGTTTTGACCCATTTCTATGCAATACAAATTTAACGACCTATACCCATATTACTTTAATGCTTACATACTTAACTCAATCTAGGAAAAATTACATTTTGTTTAAAAAAAATTAAATTACTAAAACACTTCATGCAATACACATCTAGTGGACAATTTTGTAGTTTTTTTTTTTTAATTCTTACTTTTTTTTAGTTTCTATTTTCTTTTCCTTTTTTAACAAAATCTGGCAAGAATCGCTTTCGAACCCTCTTCGGCCACAGGCAAGGGATGTGAAGCCCTCGCCGATCGCGGGCGAGAGGTCGATCAACAACCCTCTCCGTACTTCATAAGAGAAAGAAGAACAGAAAAATATAAAAATTGTTCAAGAGGATGACATTTCATGAATAGGCTGACTCAACTAATATCTTTATAAGCTAAAGGGAGCTGCTATCCCGACAGTCTGACATTATTGTCATTATTTCTAACCCACGATTTTTCAATTAATGAGTGCTAACACGCGGTGATGGTGTGTGGATTTACAGTCAGAAATAATTGACAATACCGTCAATGAAGTATTTTCCTAAGCTAAATGGGTTGTAAATGGGTTTAAAGGCAAGTCTATTTACAACCTACTTATAAGAAAGACTTACAAATTAAACCTATTAACAATCCATTTACTAAAACTTGACTTAAATTGTGAATTTTCAATCTATTTTGACACTTTTATTCGCTACGTCCTAATTAAGAGAAATTATTTCTTGTGATGGTCACATCGAGAATAGTAATGATGCAGTGTGAACCAACTAATCAGAGTGTTTGTTTGTTTGTTTTGTTTTTGTTTTGTTTTTTTTTTTTTGCACAGAATCAGAGTGCTTGTTAACCAAGGGGAACTCCACCAGTAAGCTGGTTAACAAGCATTGTGAGAAGCACAGACTAATAGAGTTGGAGATTTCTCTCCTACAGGGACCTCCAGCGGTAATTGTCACGCCCCGAACCCGGCGAGCACACGAGCATCCCACCTCCGCCGTTACCTTTGATAATCTCCCAGGAACCAACGGCCAATGCTTAAAGATCTTTATGAAACATGCATGCGAAAGCGAGGACAACTCCATAAAAATAAAACACAAGATGATTTAGGACAAAAGGGTACACCTTATATAAAGGTCAATCATACATCAGAGGTTATAATGTTAAATCCCCAAACAACTTCATTACAACCCTATGGTCACAAAAGGATTTATGATTATTTCTTCCATTGACTTCATCGAATGCCAATCCATGGCGAGCTCTGGTTTCCTTCGTTTGGGACCTGAAAATGTTGTCCCACGACGGGGTGAGATATAAATCTCAGTAAGCTAAACCTAACCCCAAACTAGGCTGCCAGTACCTCCAGACACTTTTGAAAATATGGTATTTTGGTAATAAAAAATTTGGCATGGTAAAACAGGGTACTTGTCAAAAACATGGCATTTCAGTACTTTCAAAACAAAAGACTTGACCTAATGACAAAGGACTCCATGAGTAAAATTGAGCTTCGTACAATGGCAGAGTTTTCAATCAGAAATAAACGCTTGATGCCACCTCAAAAACAAGAGGAAATTTTCACTTCTTTCTCAAAAGAATCATTCTTTGAAATATTCACAAAATACGTTCTTTTCTTTCACGCCATTCTCTGGGCCAATTTCCTTTCACGCCCCTCTCTGGGCCAATTTCAAATCATGAGGCAAATTTTCAAACATGAGGCATTTTCGATTTCTCAAAACCCATTCTTTGAATTTCTCATAAAACAAGTCTTTCCATTTCCGCCCATCTTGGGCCGCCCACTTTAGGGCTGCGAGATGATTCGGTCTCCATATGACCCGTCGGTACATATGAGACTCTCGCGTCCGGACCTAGAGATGATTCAGTCACCATACGACTCTCGACGCCCATTATCAATCGAGATGAATCGTGTCAGTATGGGACTCTCTAGCCGCACGACCTCGTCAGGTCCAATGGGAGTAACTCCCTCCCAATACGTTGGCCAAATTATAAATTCTCGGCGATCCCACACGCCTGTGCACTTATAATTTTTCCCGGCGATCTCACACGCCATTGGCGATCCCACACGCCAGTGCACACATAATTTCCTCGGCGATCCCACACGCCATTTTATTCATAAAAATTTCAGTCATAAAGCAGCCTCAAATTTTCGTTCAAAGAAAATAATTCATGCCTCAAAATATTTCATTCAATAACAACTCATGAAATCAAGCAGTTCATCGCCTACTCGAGGCATTCATTTCAAACGTCCGTCACTAGACAAAACATGTTTCAAGTCATAAATTTCTCAGTTAAGCACATATAAATTCAAGTAAGCCTCAGGCAATTCAACAAATACGGCCAATTCATAGTTTCAAAGCTTGACTCAAAATCACATTTTTCTGCACTTTCAATATTGGCTTTCCTTTCAATCAAAACTTTCGACTTCTCATCTCACATGCTCAAATAGCCATTAAAACACACATTCATAGTCAATTAGGGCTCCCCAAACAATTGATTTTCAATCAAACATACCAAGGAATGCTAACTCACAAAACCAGACAGATTTGGACTCCCTCGCGCCTTTCACAAAATCCAGGCCATGAAATCATTCAATCCAACTCAAAACTCTGTCCTTTAGTAACCTAACATCCTAATAAAGGTTTAGGCATAACTTACCTCAAGCAATTAGCAAAAAATCCACTTCGATCAATCCTCATCAACCCCACAAATGTTCGGCAACCCAAGGTTCTCGTACTGTCCTAGGAAATTCATCAATGTCGAGTCAAAATCCACTCAATTCTCACTTCCTTGATACCAATCCCTCAATCATTAATCAAATGGCAACTCAAAATGCCTCATCAAATGATCGAATACACCACAATACTTCCACAAACCCTTAATATATTCTGTTTAAACAGTAAAATGCATAGCAGAATATAACTTGGTGTTTCCTGCTCAAAATAGCCCTTAAATCACTTCTATATCCCAAGCCACTTCATATACTTTCCACTAACACCTTAATCAACATTATAGATAGTCCCATGAGTCAATTTGAAGTCAAAACACCCTTATATCAGCCCCCAACAGAATCGGTACACAAAGAACATCATCCAAAACAGAACCGATTTTGTGTTCCAACCGCTCAATCGAGCCATGAATCAATTCTAATCCTCAATCCTTCAAAAATCAACTTTCTAATACCTTCCTTTATGGGTTTAGGAAACTCACCGTGAGATTTGAAGTGGATTGATACTCCAAAGACGTCGAAACAGCCCGATCTCTTCAAAGTCAAAATCTGTCCATTTTTGTACCACTCATAATCAGCCATAAAACTCATTTTAAAACCATCTATTTGCAGCCATAAACCATCTTAATATAGTACTAGATGTTATGAAGCTCTCCTAAAAAATTTGAGGTCATTTGGAATTTCTAAGAGCTAGAACCAACACTTCTCCTCAGCTAGCTCAGAATCCGTCCGTTTTTTTTTTTTTCCCAAAAATCACCATAAATCAGCCAGACCTCCAAAAATCATGAAACCAATGGAAAAATGTCAATGACATCTTGAACTAACCTGTGGTAAAAGGGCTTGACCAAAAGACACCAGGAAGAGCCGATAGACTGCACCGAATAGAAGGGTCAGAAACTATTTTTCTGGGTAGTTTTCTGTTTGGTTAAGATGAAGAGGAAAATGAAGGAATTGGCAAGGAGGAGTGAGGGAAGTCGAACAGCTGAAGATAAGGAGGTTGTCTATCAAATAATTGGTGCCATTTTGTCAAAATCACAATTAATGGCAATTAATGCTTGGTTTAACCATAGGATGACACTTGGCAACCTCCCATTGGTTGCTTCATTGACTTTGACTTCCATTGACTTTCCTTGCCTTCTTCTCCAAGCATTTTCAGCAGCCTCTAGGGATGGATAAAATGACCATCTTGACCTTCTTGAGTTCTTTAGGCGTGGGCAAATGATCTAGGGGCAAAACGGTCTTTTCGTACTTTCAGTCCAAACATCACTTTTCCAATTCGAAATCACCATTTGGCGAGACATTGTCAAATTCCTACTCAGAATTGGAATTCTCTATTTCCAATCACCAATTTTGAGCTTCCATTTCATGATCATTCGTCCGTCGATCGTAATTCCGGTTTGTCTCGAACTAACGGGCGGCTTTCGCAAACATTACGCGTATCGACTCTGTGATTCTCATCACACTGAGGATAACTCAAGTTATGACAGCTTTGATTGTCATGTAATTGCGAGGGTTCATCGCTAGTTCCGACGGCTCCAATCGTCATAGTTCGATTTAGGAAAATTTGCAAATTATACATTGGTTAAGCGGCTTCACCCGCGATCCAATCGTATAACGCTAGCATTGTATTCCTTAATCGTCATCTGATCGGCCTCATTGGATCTAAATATTCCCTCGACAATCCTTATGGTCAAAGTGTCATTTCCTTTTTCGAGTTTCCTAGGTCCACGTATTTTGTCATGCGTTAGCCTTTCCCTTTTGGTCAGTTTACTCAAGATTGATCAGATCTAAGCGAGACAAGACTGAAATGCATCGTAAGGTACATTCACATTCAACAGCCTCAAAATGGCAGGAAATTCAGAATGTCACAGTAATCTAGTAACCCAATGTCCTGCTTAGATGCGTTCATTATTTTAACGTGTCGGTGCCCACACGCCCTGCACCCCTCAATTCCTAACAATTTTATTTTTTTCCCTTGAAAAGAGGAGAATACTTTCGAGTTTTATGTCTCAAAGTTGAGACAAAGCCTTTTAAGATCTTACTTAGGACCGCACAGAGCATCATGTGTGCTCTGCTCTCATTTTTATTGACTTGTTACTGCCCTGAGATTTGTTATGTTATGTCTAGTGTGGCGTTCCCGCAACTTTTGAGATATGATAAGTTTTATCTGGGGAGAAATGTAAAAAAAGTTCTAAACTTATTGTATTAGTGTCAATTTAGTTCTAAACCTTTTTTTGTGCCAATTCAGTCCTAAACCTTTTATTGATGCCAATTCAGTCCTAAATCTTTTATATTTATGCCAATTTAGTTGATCCAGACAATTTTAATCTAAAATTACTGACGTGGACGTTGATTCTCCTCGTGGCACGGTTAGTGCTGAC
This sequence comes from Rhodomyrtus psidioides, assembly GCA_021437785.1. NCBI lineage: Eukaryota > Viridiplantae > Streptophyta > Magnoliopsida > Myrtales > Myrtaceae > Rhodomyrtus > Rhodomyrtus psidioides. Next base: position 1,671,348 of record JAILYB010000059.1, on the reverse strand, counting down.
TTGGACATTTTTTCATATTATTCTAATATTTTAAATAATTTTTAAGCATTTTTTAGCTTTTAAAAAAATATATTTAAAATATCAAAAAAATAATTAAAAATAACCACGTTAGTTGCCAGCCGTGCCACGTAGGACAATTGATGCGCACGCTAGCGATTTTCAATGAAAATTGACCGAATTGACTTAATTAACGTAAATACAAATGATTTAGGACTAAATTGGCACTAATGTAAAAGATTTATGACTAAATTAACACCAGTAAAAGATTTAAGACTGAATTGACACCAATGCAAAATATTTTAGGATTGAATTGGCACAAAAAAAAGTTTAGGACTGAATTAGCGCTAATGCAATAGGTTTAAGACTTTTTTGACACTTTTTCTGTTTTATCTGTGAGCAATTCCCAAAAAAAAAAAAACTTGTTCTGTCATGATCAAAAGATTTTGGTTGAAAAAAAAAATTAAAAATTGATCATAAATCGTTTCACGACTAAAAAGGAAAAATTACCGAAAAAGTCCTAAACCTATTGCAATTGTGCCGATTCAGTCCATCCGGTGAACTTTGCCCGGCCGGCACTGACGTGGAAGCAGACCGGCAGGTGATCGAATATTTTAATATTTTTTTTATTTTTTAACTATTTTTCATAATTTGTTTTCTTTTTCCCTTCCCCTACCCTTCCCCTCCCATCCCCTCCTGTGCCCCATACCACCCCCTGCAACCGGTCGCTGGAGACGCGGCCGGAGAGGCCGAGCCTCACTAGGTCATGGCGAGGGTCGACCTTGCCGTCACCGGGCGAGGCAGCGACGGTAAGGTTAGGCCCCACCATGAACGGGCGAGGCTCGACCTCGCAAGCCCAGATCTGGGCCGACGAGGTCGAGCTTCGCAAGGCCATGGCGGGGCTCGACCTCGCTAGGCGGTCGATCATCTTCTTCCTCTTCAAATCAGTCTCGTGCATCGTACACCCTCTTTGCATCCTTTCTTGTTGCATCTGCAAGCTGCGAAGTTGCAAGAAAAAAGATCAGAATAAAGTCTGGGCGATTGAAGTCGGGGTTGCGAAGACAGAAGGGGAAATGGAGCGATCCTCACAAACCCAGATCGTCACATGCCCTCCTCACCCTTCTCATCGTCGTACGCTCCTTGCATTCTTTCATTTCCATGCTTCTCTGAGTTCTGCTTGTTTCCTCACTAGCTACTGGTGGGGTGCGTGGGTGGGGCAAGGGAGGGGAGGAGAGGGGAAAGAAAAAAAAAAGGAAAAGGAAAGAAAAAAAGGAAAAAATAAAAATTATCAAAAAATATATTAAAAAAATCAAAAAATAATATTAAAATATTCAATTGCCAGTCGGTCGGCGATCACATCAGTGCCGGCGGGCCAAAGTTCGCCGGATGGATTGAAATGACACAATTGAAAAAGGTTTAGGACTGGATAAAAAAAAAGGACTGAATCGACATAATTACATTAGATTTAGGACTTTTTTGGTAATTTTCCCCCACTAAAAATTAAGTGGCGCATCATGATCTTCGCCTGCAAGAATCTCTAGCACTTGTGCACTAGTCTAGGCCCTAGGGGTGATTCGTAATTGCTCCCGATCCTTTATGTACGGTTACGTTATCCCTTGGTCGGTGCCCTCCTTGACTTATAATCTGTGTATTGGAATTTGGAAGCTCATGACCAATGCACTCATCGGGGCATTCCATCTACAGGCCTTGTGGATTGTGCTTGTTTTGTCCTTCATGATGGACGAGCTTATTTAGGCATTCCACCCTTTTCATTTTACGGATTTGCCATATATGATCTTCACGACAGATAAGGCGTTCCACCGACGACGGCCTTTGCGGATCGTGCTATTTGTGCCATTCTCGATCGATTAGGTCGCTCATCAAGCATCTCATCAATCGGCTTTTTTGGGTTTTGTGTAATTGTCATAATTTGGTTTGGGCCTTTTAGCTTCTATCTGTTTCGGACCAGATTTTGAGCCCAGTGCCAACAACACCGACGGCGACGGCAAGGCTGCTTACGGACAGCGAGCGACAGCGGAGGGTGAGATAGAGGGAACGGTCGCTATAGCAGTTTCGATCAGATAAAGATGAAGAGTTCTGTGCCCGTATTAGCCATACCAGATAAAGATGATTGAACAGGTTAAAGATTCAAGCACATACTACGACAACCTTTTTTCCAAGCATATAGACAACCGATGATCCGATCGAACTCGACCTCCACAGCTCAACCGCATGTAGGATAAACGGGCCGTGTAGAAGATTGTGAGCTCGGTAATCGTTTGTATAACCAGCAATTACACACAGTGTAATCAAGAGTTACGTGTTGTTCTGATCATGTCTCTTAGCCGAGTGACATTAGGAGGAACGCGAGAGAGACACACACGACTAGCGTGCACTAGTGGGCTTTTTAAATTGTTGGCTTCTGTACTTTGTGATTTTGTGCATATAATAATGGTAGGGGTGTCAATGGGCCGGGCCGGGCCGGGTCTCGGCCCGGCCCGAGCCGGCCCGAATTGAGCAGTACCATGCTCGGGCCGGCCCGAACCGGGCCGGGCCGGATTTGGGCGGAAAATATTTTTTTTCTTTTCTTTTTTAAAAAATTTTTTGAATCAAAATTAATTAACAAACCATCAAATGAAAAAATATAAAAATAAAATATAAAAATAAATTAAATTTAAAAGAAAAAAATAGGTATTTACAAAAATTTGACGTCGGGCCAGCCCGGCCCGAAAAGGCCCGAAAAGGCAGAAAAATTTCGGGGCGGGTCGGGCCGGGCCGGCCCGTCCGGCGCGGGCCAAATTGACAGCCCTAAATAATGGACGTGAATAACGAGCACATTAGTCTTGCTTCATTTTTCATATTACTCGACTTGACTAATCTAATCCCACTGATACACGCAAACCGCTCCGTCCACGTGCAACGAATAAGGCTCTACTCGTAGGGTGGTCTCAAAGGTTAACACAAGTGGGTTACGCTGGATTTGCCTCGAAGGTCAATAACCTAGCGTGAGCATCTCTGAAAAATATTTATTCTCCAAAAGTCATGAAATGTGCATGTCCAATGACAAATGGAACGAGAGACTTAACCAAAACTATCAAAATTCAATCGAACATAATGTTTAGGAGGTTGGATTATTGCTGATCATCTTTGTTATTATTATTTTTTTTAATTTGGTATTAACTTTATCACGACTTTTGAGGGTTGTCCTTCAGCTATTCGACAACCAGAAGCAACTGATGAAAGCCATTGACAACTTACAAAAAAAAAAAAAAAATTCATATGACGACAGAACCGTGGGAGCGATGGTCCTAATCGACACTATCTCCATGAAGTTGACGATTACGGAAATTAATTTTGGTTGGCAATAATGCATGTGTACAATGAATCCAATCTTCTCCAGTCGTTTTCCCATTGTAAAACAATTATGATTTTGAATATGGAGCGATAATGGCTGCGTTGACTTTCTCTCTCTCTCTCTCTCTCTCTCTCTCTCTCTCTCTCTATATATATATATATATATATATATATTGACCAATGAGAGGATGAGATTTTTGGCATCCTATGTCATTAGTTTCTGATGGAACTCCCCAAATCTATATACTAATCCCCAAATCAATATACTAATTAATAGAAGAAATCAAACACCTGCCAACGTGACCTACTCGTACGAGTTTTTAACATAACTTAGTCAAGCCATCATAACCACACAAGAAAGAATAAAATTTAAAAAAGAAAGGATAAATAATACCTTTTACGTGTCATATTCTTCAATCAAACTTAAAGACAAAGATGTAAAGTCGCTATTCTTGGGTTAATGTGACTCAAAACGTGATATCTCGTATTATTGCAGTTCAAGATTAATTGGATATTTCAAGAGTTAAAATTTTTAAATTTTCTCGTCGTCAAGAGAGAAAGAGGAAAACACCCACATCCTCGATTTCATACATGCCTGAAGTATGGGTGGAAAAATGGATCAAGAACCCATATTTTAACCGAGATTTAAGAGTGTGGATCATAAATAAATTGCTTAAGAAACTTAAGTGGATCATAAATGGGTCATTCAACAACTCAGTAGTTCGACCAAAAAAAAAAACAACTCAATAGGCCTTAAAATGAATTTTAAATTGATCATAAATAGGTTACCTAACTATCTTAAATGAGTCATAAAAATATTTTTATGAATTTTTCATTTTCATTTTTGTTTTTTTATTTTTCATTTTTTTAGGAAATCTGGTGAGTCAACGGCCGATCCTCGCAGCCACTAAGCAAGGGACGTGAAGCCCTCACCAGTCTTAGAAGGGAAAAAAAATCAATAAACAATGGAAAACTTTACTTTAAAAATTTATAAAAATTATCCACAGTATTTAAGTAATTCCTCAATAATTTATAAGAAATAAGTTTTTTCTAGATTGGATTAAAAGTGTTTTAATAATAAGGGTTGGGTCGAGAAATTTGTATAACATGAAAATGGGTCAAAATATGTAAATATAGGTTAGACCATTTTCGATCCAACTCAACTCACCCATCTGACGGTTTTAGGCCCTGGAATTACAAGAAATATTCAACATTAGCAGTAGGGACGGAGCCTGGAGTTTGTATCTTGCGGGGTCAATAAAACTTACCAAAATTTCCTATATTTATGGTGTGTTGTCACAGAACTCCCAATATATATAAATCACAGCATCAATATATAGTCAGATGACCGGATTTGCAGGAAAAAGAAAAGTTCGATGGACGAAATTACAAAAGCTACTCAAATTAGAGGACTGAATTTAGACTCAGCCTAATCTTATAGTTTATACATAAGAAAAGATTAATCATGTCTGATGTTGTCAACAAAATCTCATACATATGATGAAGAGCGACTCAACAAAAGCTGCTTTTATGGGAAGGGCACAAACATTTAGATTTGCAGTCCTGTTTACAACAAGATATCAATTATGATATTCTAATATCGTAGGTTCGAGAAGTGATTTAGCAAAAGAAACATAAATTATACATCATAAGTCAAGCGGTGGTTGAGCGTGACAGGTACCAAACTTATTAGACATTATACGTATGTCATGAACCGATTCCTTCACAAAGCAGTATAACAATCATTCTTCCGAGTGGTCTAAATAGATTGACAGCGTTATCAAGCTTGACGATGAAACTAGATCATAAGCCAAGCTGCTCTTCTCAGAAATTTAAACCTACTTATCATTTCTGTCCTACTAAATTCGTGCGCGCGCTGCTAATTTCCGTTCTATGCAACTTTCCGTATGTCCGACGATTTTTAAGTTTTGCATGATCGAAGTTGGGTCGGATTTTGCTTCCATCACTCTATAGATCATCATCGACAATGACTTCGAACTGGCCGGATTAGTCAAGAAGATTCATAAACCGATATTGGCTTGATGGTGAGTCAAGTCTTTATTTAAGTTTCACGAAAGACAAAGGCCAACTAAGGTTAGGGTTTGTATCATGAACGTAGTCAGTGAAAACATTTGTTTAACACGATGGTGTCTGACGCAATATGTTGTTTGCTAATATTATAACCTAGAGAGGATGAATAGGTGATCATAATCAAACTTGATAAAATAATGCAGAAATAAAAACTCCAAATTTGATAGGAGCGGATATGGAGAACATAATTGTGCATTGCTTCTATCAGAGAGTAAACAGATGCGAGTAAGAGAATAAAGAGATAGTTTTTAGTGGGTCGGCTTTTACTAAAGATTGCATCCACTCTCCCCATTCTATTGGCTGGATTCCACTAAGTAATCAAACGATAGATTATAGAAAAAATGTGATAGCTAATACTCAAGCACTTCAATAGACGCGAGTGCTGCTTCTACCCAAAGCTTTCCCACTTTCCACACTTTTTAACTCTATACAACACCTCTCAAAAGATCTCAATGAGAAGCTCAAAAAGATAATTTGGAATATGTGTAGTTCTCTCGAAATATGGATGATGAACTTTTCTTCTCTCATGCTCTACAATGCCTTGTGCTCCTTATAAATTCCTCGACATCCAAACTTCCCGTTGGATAGAATCACCTCGATGATCAATATCTAAACTAGCCGTCGGCAAATTGATAAACAAAGATCACGCAGCCGTTTGAGTTTGAAAGAACATAGAGATTTGAGAGGATTTGCTCCAATGCAATCAAGTCATTGAATTCACCAATCAAGCTTCAAAGAAAAGAAATTATCTTGGGTGTGATTGCCAATCAAACAAGATTCTTTGGAAAGTTACGAAGATGGTCTCTAATCTTTCTGGACAATCAATATAATTTAGGAAAGAAATTCCAACCAGATCATGAGTTGTTAGTGAGAAATGCTTCACTATAAAAAACAATTAAGTTTGATTTTATAACAACTATGAGGATTGCATGAAGATTCAGAATACATATTTCCATAAATGATCGAAGACGTCTCGAGAAAATCTGCTTCTATCCACGCTTCTATCAGTATATAAACATTTAGCAGATTAAATATATAAGACATAATGATATACTCATAAAGTGCCCTCAAAGTGTTTCACAAAATCTTTTCTTGATATTAGAGCGATTTTGTCAATTTCAAAATCTAATAGAATTTCTCAACACAAGACACCCTCGTGAATAGAGTGCATGAACATGGTTGATCCATATAAAAAGAAGAGAGAATTAAACATGTTCACCAATCAATCGACACTACAAGTAGTTTACGTAGTTTAATCGCTTCTTGGCCGATCAGCATCGCTCCAATAGTAACGCAGTTGACCATAGGAAGTTTCCACGAAACGAGGGTCGCAAGCAAGAAACTCTGGAGTCGATGATCTTCTCATTCACCATTAAAACTTCAAGATCGAAAATAACGTGCGACCTTGAAGTTCCACTCAGAAGAGGTCAATTCGACGAACCAACGCAGCTATCATTGGACCGGCCATATGCTTTAAATGGATAAAATATATGTGCATGATGAAAGGTGACTGGTAACCGGTGGCGGGAAGAGATTATATAATAGCAGTGTCAACAGATAAATCGACCAAAAAGAAAAAAGACTGGTCTTGCCTCTCTTCATCTTCATCTTCATCTTCATCAATAGTGTCATAGTTACAGCAGCAATCGGTTTCTTCAAGAAGGTAAAAAAAATATCATGGAGGCCAATGAATTCGAAGGGAAAAACGAGTGCGTTAAGGTAACATGCAAGCTGTTCTGTTGGTATTTCTCTATTAGATTTTCTTTCAGCTCTTTGGTTTCCTAGAAACTGGAAATGGAAAATGACTTCAAGCTCAGGATAGTAAAGCATTCAGCTTAATCGATGATTTCGCCATTCTTTTCTGTTTTTGCGTTGCTAATGCTCTTCTCGCACTGTTTCTGCAATGTTTTCGACTGTGTTCAATGCCTTCCATAATCAAAAGGTGATCATATTTTGTTTTCCTGTTTTAGGCCGGGTGGTGACAGGCAGCGAGCCCACATTTGTCAGCCGCTTTTCACGGTGTTTCGATCTTGCTAGAAATATAAAGTGACAACCATCCTGTTTGTCTCCGCCTTCATTTGTGCACGAGGCTCCTTCTTTTCCATAGATTGCTAAGCCACTGCTTGTCAAGGAGGATCATCGATTTGAAGCAGATATTGTTGCTTCCTAATCTCAGCTTTAACAAAGTGAGCACTTGGACTTTTAGTCAAGTTGATTTGATCTGTTAAAATCATGGACAAGTTCAACTCTTCCCACCAAACTCGATACAACAAGCTCGCCACTGCTTCGCCCTGCTTTTAATAGTGAAGTGCAATACCAACTAAAGCACAAGCACTTGATTTCTGAATTGGCTGTTCGAGAGATGAATTGTTTACTATTTGGATCGAAGGGGCCACCGGTGAAGCGAAGAGATGGTTTGAGGATACAACAGGCAGGTCGAATTTCGTACAGAGGTAGTTAGGCTGGTAATTTTGGCAAATCTGTGTGTCTCAGTAATCATTTCTTTTGTCCATCAAGAACACTGTGATTTCTGTGAAAATCGCTGCTGCATGGGGAAGATCGCTTTAAGTGAATTTCTCAAGAGTCTATGCCATAATTCGTGCTGGATATATGCAATCTTTTGGAAGCTTCGACATGAAAATCAGATGTAAGTTTGCTTCAACCTCTCTTCCATTTGCTGATTCATTTTTTTGGAGCTTGCAACTGAGGCATCTGGTGCAACTGGACTAGTTCTGGCTTTAAGTGATGAATTTAGTGTAGGGAATTCAGTTCTTGGACAAATCAATCAAATGTGTTGAGTAATCTTTCGAGTCTCATGGATAAAGGTCATGTCTTATTCAATGCAGTGTCCGTTTATCCTCAGTATCAGTTAAGCAGATCTCCAAAATTCTGTTTGCCATGAATGGAAATGCGATTCAATCACATTAATTATCACATTAATTCCTCTCGTAAGGTAGGACTTTGGAGTATATAAGAATAGCACATGTTTAACTTTCCTCTTTTGTTCCTTTGTATAGCTACGGCTTGAAACTAGCAAACAAATGCATTCTTTACCCGTCCCAGTGGATATATAGCAGATCCTCAAGAGGATTTTGTTTGGGGAATTGAAAATTGATATTGTGAGTTGTGGCTAATTCGAGGTTAATAATATGCTATTTCTATCATCAGAGAGGACTTGCAGAAGTGGGCTATTATTTGTATTAGAATTGATGTACTGCTCTGAATCCTCTCAGGTTCCTATCATGGGAAGATTGGTACTGCGATTATCCGAAAGTGAGAGCATTGACGGGAAATTCTCCCGATGAACTGTCCGCAAATGTGACTCAATTCCTCTCCTTTGATGATGATGGTGGCATCATTGACGAAACTGCAAGTCAGATCGCCTTTGCGGTGGCCAGAACATCATGTCTCAAGTACAAACCAGGAGAAGGGTATTTTCCCGTTCTTGATCTGACGGGGTCTCACTTCATCAGATATCAACCCTCCGTTGTTGTGCGCTTCTATGACAGAGCTAGTTCAATGCCTCTGTCTCTAAAATAAGAAACGACTTGTCCTTACTATTAAAATGGTAGTTTGACTCAGATTTCTTGTTTGCTAGAATAATTGGTGAAGTGGTCTGCACAGAGAGCCATTGCTGGGTATCATTGGATGATGCGCTGGCCATTCACTGCAAAACCGAGACACCTTTCAATGTGAGCATCCTTCCGAGACAACTAGTATGGAACCTAGTAGAATGGCTGATTATGCTCACAAGTTCAGTGATGAGAATTGACAATGTTTACTTCCTATCGTGCAGATTCCGGATGAATGGTTGCCCCAGATTTCAGCTGGTGTCAAGGTACAGGTCTTGACCTGATCTCCTTCATAGTAACCAGCGGGTCGAATCTTGTGATGAAAAATAGAGTTCAATCTCGTGCTTGCACTATTACAGTATCTCTGTCAATATTTAGCCGGTTATCTATCAACCATGTGTCAATATTGACAGATTCAATGCTTATGCAGACTATTTTAGTATTACCTCTTCTTCCACATGGAGTTTTGCAGCTTGGTTCACATGAAAAGGTACGCTAGTAAGTGGTTTTGCATATCATCAGAGTATGTTTCTTTGTTTTTTCATGCATCCAGCAATTCAATCTGCAGGTTCTGGAAATTAATGAGGCGGTGAATCACATCAAATCGATGTTTAGTTCGACTGGCTATGAACAGGAGCGATACGCACCTTTGACTCCAAACAAGAATCCGACTCACTCATTGTCTTCCCTAACGCCATTTTTCTTGGATAACATGGATGGTTCCTCTCTTATAGATAGTATCTATGCAAGTGGTATGCAGTTTGAAGGCCCAGAGAATCGTGCTGGAGCAAATCGAGACAGAGTGACTACTTGTCAAGTCATAGATCAGTTAGAAAATTTCCAACAAGCTGACGATAGTGAGACTCTTGTTCTACCAAAGGGCCTCCCTGAAATATCTAATTTACCAAGTCAACCTGCTAATGCAAACCACACGGACATAGTGGATCATAACGATTTGTGGTTTTCTGGTATGGTTGAGGACTTACTTGTCTTCTCTAAATCTCGTAACCTTTGGATGTCCACAGAGTTTTCACATGGATTATCAGATTCTTGCACCGCCAATGATACTTTCGAATGGTCACTCAAAACCACGGATGCTGATCATGCAGATCACGGGCCTACAAGCAATATGTTTACATTTCCCACGGATTGCGAGCTGCACAAAGCACTCGGACCATCTTTCCAGCGACGGGCACTTGAGACATCCGTCTTGTTTGAAAACGCATTCAGCAACTCTCAGATGAGTAAAAAATTGGATTACTCCTATGATGACGAGAGATCAGATGAGTACCTCTCCAAAGATGATGCCGAGTTTCTGTTGGAAGCCGTCATTCCAAACAGATATGGTAGCTCACAATCTCCTCCACCTAGCGAGTCAAACATTACCAAGTTAACAGTCTTATCAAGACAATCCGATACTTCCTCCAATGCACTCAATATTCTCGAAGGAAGAACTTCGGGTCAAAATGACTCTTGTAAAGACAGGGTTAGCGTTCCGTCTTCTCCAGCTTCCATGAAGAGCACGACGAGGTCATTATTTAAGCGGGAATGCTGGGACGAAGAGGATGATCCGGCACTGGACAGGAAGGGAGAGAAGCCATTATCTGGCTATAAAAAGAGGAGCAGAAGAGGTGACAGCAAAAAGCCTAGACCAAGAGATAGACAGTTGATCCAGGAGCGACTCCGTGAACTTCGCATACTTGTCCCCAGCAGCATGAAGGTAAGTGATCTGTCATGCACAGCCGTTACTCCTCACATTCCAACAATTTCCCATGAGCAACTGCCCTGTGTAACTTGTTTCTCTGCATTTGACGACGATTTCCAGTGTAGCATAGATAGCCTGCTAGAACGGACGATAAAGCACATGCTCTTCCTGAGAAGGGTGACTCATCAGGCCGAGAAGCTGACAAAATTGGAAACCTTTGAGGTACGACCATATACTACTGTTTTTTCATCAAAATGCACCAAATTACCAGATAGAAGTGTGGTCTGACGATAATTTCTCGATGCATAAACTGGTTTTTGGAGCTTAGATATTCTTCTTTAAATTTTGAAACTTGCGCTGCTTCTCAAACTATAGCACTATTCGATCAGAGTCAAATTCCTGGAACTTGCCATATTCTGTGATAAGCATCGCTTGGGTTTGTGATTAAGACCTTGCAGCATATAATGCCATCATCATATCACTAACACAGAGACATATGCTGCTGTTATTTTGCAACTTTGCGTGATCTAACATGTTGACATGAGATGCAAGTCAAACATGTGAGGGAAGACAACTAGCTTGCAAGAATTCTGAGGAGGCCTACTGTTGCACCATTATTTGTCAAGACATCATTACTCTAGTCAAGCCAGACAATAAGAACAAAGATGTGGACTAACCTAGTTGTTTGGTCAATTTCTCCACACTCGAGTTTGGGGGTCGGATCCTTATCAACCCTTTCCAGGTTGTAGTACTTTCCTATGTACCAGATGAGAAGATCAAGCACAGTAACTATGCTATATAGTCATCGTCAGGAATATCTCGTTTGGTATTTGTTTAGCCTTAGGTGAAGTGAAACTGCTTATTCACTGAGTGAGATTCACTGTATCATGATGTTTGGGTAAACCATTGTCTGACGGTCTATTGAATACCCATTAACCGAACAGCAAAAGGTCGGCCTACAAGATAACAAGAATAAGTTGGAACATGTACCTGGCCATGGAAGAACTAACTTGGCTGTCGAAGGTGGAGGGGAGTTCCAAGCCTGCCCAACACCTATTGCTGTTGAAGATCTTAATCAACCAGGGCACATGCTTATAAAGGTTTGAGCTATTTCTCCAACTCTATGCTCCAACTTTCATTGACATACAACCTTCCGATTAGTAACATTCCATGTCGCTTCTCATGTGAACTGCTTGTTTCGTCCTATTTGTGTGCCTTCAATGGAGATCAAATTATTGGTGGTGTCTATATAAGCTCATTGTCCAATATGGGGATCGACAATCAAATTTCTTGTCTCACTCTATTTAAAGCATTAGAAGGTTTTCCCCTCCTCAGTTATTTCTGATGTGTTTTTTAAGATTATATCTGAAAACCACCGTATCGAGCCTCTAGCTCTCACCAGCACAGGATCTGTCAGCAGAAACATACATCTCTTCCTGCTCACAATCTAGGTTTTGGTGTCAATGTGAGAACAGATTAACATGGTCTCAACTACTCACGTACATTATATCAGCATGTCCCTTTTGTTTCTAAAATCATCGACTTGACTATTTCTTGCTTCTGAATCTGTAGGTGATATGCAATGAACAAGGGCTATTCTTGGAGATCGCCCAGGTGATCACACGTCTAGAGTTGACGATTCTTAAAGGAATATTTGAGGATCACTCCAATGGTACCTGGGCCTGTTTTATTGTTGAGGTATCTGATTGTTCAGTATTAGCAAAAGAAACTGTTAGATCAAGATCATCAGGTGCTATCCAACACAACATGCCCACTAAAACCTTACATTTCGTCTTGCCAATAGGCTTCCAAGGACTTTCAAAAGATGGATATCTTCTGGCCACTCATGCAACTTCTGCGCTGCACGAGAGCTAAAGTTTCAAGCAAGATATGATGCACTGCCGTAATGGGCAATGCCATGCAGGAGCTTTGCTGCTGATCGTCCGCAACTAGAGGGTCATAACATCCTCAATGTGAACGCATGTAACCTAAGCAGATGAAGCAATACAATGTGTATGAATCAAACTAGAAATCAATAAGAGTTTGGATGTTATGCACAAAGAACTGCCATCCCTTCTGAATCTTGTCAAAGTAGTTCCTGAACAAATGCTCTTTGTCATGTAGACCAACCTAAGGAAACACAATATGCATCTGAATGCTACATGGACAACTTCTAGATAAACCCCTATCCTAACAAAACTGTTCTGCCTGGCCCTCACATGTGACATGTCAGAGATCTACACGGGAACTTCAGCAAGTAACAATGTATGCCACCACCCACATGCAACATTTCTCGGCAAACAGCCATCGATTGGTACTTGGGAAGGGATGTCGCGATCAATTGAATCTCCAAGACCTAGCTGCATGATATATTAAGAAAAGCATAAAATAGACAGATCCATACTGGTCAGTGTTCAATCAGTGGAACTTAGTAAGTGTTCATTTCATCCTACCTGTCCATACTTGTTCCATCCCCAGCTAAATACTCGTCCATCCTCTTGAAGAGAACCGTAAGAGACAGCAGCAATAACACATGAATGAAAAACTCGTCCTCAAATAAAAATTACAAATAAAATCATTTTCAATAGAGTACAGATTATGTTGACAATCTTACAGTAAAAACTTTGTTAGAAAAGGAAGGATGCAAATGGTTTGCATACCAAGTGACAAACCAATGGATTGAAACACAAACTATTCACTTCAAAATGAAGCAGGAAGCTTGTTACTAATTTTCAATAGGAGTTTAAAGAGGCCATAAAAACCCACATGACAACCTTTACTAGAAGCAGCAAAATCTCCTTTACTTCATTTTCACTCCAGCACGAAAGGACCCTTCTCTTTTTAAAGATATGTAGCTTTAATGGTCGATCCAGTTTACTGAACCAAGCTGATCAACTGTTGAGGGTGGCTTTTGGGAATTGAGCTTTCTAATTTTCTAAATGAACAATAAGGTTCATGAGGTGGAGGAAAGCGATATGGAGAAAAAAGTTGGGGTCAAAGAACAGAAATGGTGTACATGCACCGTCCATTTGCTGCTTCTTTGGATGACAAGCCAGGCGATCTATCGGCTGGCTAAACAACTGTGCTATCAGCCCCCATACTTAACATCCTGTCATATAACTATCTCAAGGGGAAAAAGTACTGGGGTACACCTCCTGTTTGTTTGGAGAGTTAAAGGCCAGGCATCTTTCTATGAATAGCATGCCACTCATGCAAGGCACTTCCTTTGGCTACATAATTTGATAGGGCTCAGTGTTCCTGATTGTAACTACAAACAGCAGCACTTCTATAGGGCATGACTTAAAGACAAGATAAACACCTCATTCACATATATTAATCCACATAAGCAAAGAAAGGCTGTGAACAGCCAAAGGTGGAAAAGTTCCCACAAGAGAATTTCAAATGATAACATCCCTAAAATAACACCACTCTTATTGAAGTGTTGTTACCTTAAAGGAAAAACTTTCTTTTGAGATATAAATCTCCCAATTACTTCCCAAACAATGAAGGGAAGAGAGAAGTAAGATCATTGACTACGTGTTAAAAAATTAGACAAAGCTAGTGGCTCAAGTCAGGACAAATCGGGCGTGGAAAGCAAAAACACATCAAATTAGGAAATCCAAGATACAGGAAGAACAAATCATATGAGCCATCAAGAAATAAGGTGACGATGCAGACTCTATTATCTGTTTGTGCATACCTGTCAGTACCGCATTATGACGGGCTCCGGACGATACTACCTTCACTTGCTTGCCCTTCCAATCCGGACATTCCAAAAGTCGAGGCAGAGTCTGAATTGGGTATCAAAGAAAGTACTCAAGCCAAAGCACGACAAGACAATAAGGAACTATGGAAGTCAGATCTCAAGAGACTACAGCAGTAATCTACTGTTATCTCATAAGAAGACGCACCATCCTCGTCGAGGAGCATTAAAGCAATTATGCAGAAGAAATAAAGGTCATCTAGTGAAGCAAATTGATGCACAAATGGCGTAGATGGCACCAAACAATTCATAACTCCATCGTAGATGCAATCTTGCACAAGATAAGTTAGGCCCGGTATATGCATCATATTCAAACTTCTGGCATATACAAGGCCAAATATCCGAAGTACCTCGAACTTTCTAATTTATCTACAAATCACAGCAAAAAATACCCAAACAATTTTTTTGAATTAAATGCAGCCTTAGCTTGTTTAGTCAAGAACATCCTTGATACTGATTTGCCAGGTGAAGTCCCAATTTATAATAAAGAAAATAATAGTATCATAATAACTGCTGTAGCATCTAATTGCTTAAAAGTTCCCATGTCAGCTACCATGTCGACCATTAGTGGTGCTTCTGACAGCCAACATAGCAAAAGCTGAAGTTGATTGAAAAATTAAATTGGGGTGTCTACCGAATAATTTTCAAAGTAGTCGTTATTTTTACACAAAAAGCACGAGGCTCGGGATTTTTTAAAGTATTTTGGCCAACATAAGATGTGTTTCCTGCCAGATAGAATTGACAAAGTTGGGAAAGCAGTGGATGACAAAAAGAATCTACCTCTGCACTTTCTCCACCAGTCCCTAGTTGTCCAAACTGGTTACCACCAAAGGAATATACTTGACCTTCAGTAGAAACACAGATTGTATGCCAGAGACCAGCAGCAATTCCCCCAATAGCAGTTCCCAGTAAAGAAGATACACATGTTGGTCTGAGCTGATCATTCGTACTCCCTTGTCCACACTGTATCACAAAAGCAGAAAGTAAGTTTCAATCGGGAGAGAGACAAGAGGTCCTGCAGTCTGAGAGAGAGAGAGGAAGAATTCAAATAACAGGGTGCCTATCTCCTCCCATAAGCTATTTAACTCACTTTGTTTTGTTAAACCTTGGTAAATCTTCTTCTCATCTGCCTATAGCATTAGGACCCATACAGGGAAGGGCCAGCATGATTTCGTGTAACATTACAAGTGGCCAACGTAGCTCACCTGCCCATACAGCCCCCATCCAAAAGTTAGCAATGCTCCAGTATCTACAAACCAACAATGAAGACTGAAGAATCTCTTAAAATAATTTGCTAATCCGAATAAAGCCAGCAATTTAAAGCACAATTTGTTTCCTATAGAACACACCCATGCTGAAGTGGTAATTATATTTACTAGACAACAAAAATATCGATGAGGTACATCAGTCCAAAGAATTGCAGGTGCATGCAATCATTTAAGTCAATTAACATGTTATTCTTGGTCGCTACATGTTCCTTAATTCCTACCATCTTGTTACTCTCCATAAGATAATCATTGTACCAATAATTCAGGGGGACTTAGATGACCAAATCATGTTGATCCCTATGAAGGTGTATCCATTATATTACACTCTTCAAATCTGAACAACCGAATGAAATAGAGATCACTGTCGACAGCTATAAGTGAGCAGACCTGTAATTACCGCACTATGTCGACCTCCACAAGCAATTCCTCTCACATAATTTCCAAGCGCTTTGGACGATCGTAATCCTGAACTCATGCTTCCTTGGCCACTAGTCAGTGCACCATCTTTACCCAGATTGGGTGTTTGAATGCAATGTATTAGATGAGGAGAAGACATCATTTTTATCTTGGTACCCAAACCTAGCTGCCCTTCACCTCCATAGCCCCAACCCCAGACCTGTCCCACATCTGAAACTTCGGTAAAAATATGATGAATTAGGTGTCTTGCTTTACATCAAAAATCTTCCATAGCTTCATACTTCATATAACCTACAAAACTAGATGGGTTAACCATGAAGAAAGAGCGACAGAGGAAAAAAAGCTGGCACATTTGAAGAAGGTTTACCTGACAAGGCTAAAGAGTGGCGCCCACCAGCGGCAACTGTGGTAATCCTCACTCCAGGTCCCAGGGTGACAAGACAAGGTGATGGTGTAAATGTTTCCTCTCCTAGTGTTACACTCTCATTTTCTTGTTTAGCTGATAATACTTTTCTGCGCTTCACAGTTTCTTCAACAGCCTTTCTGTCATTAAGTCGACTGACCGTCCCACTATTTGGGCTTGAGGGTTGAGATTTAGGGCTCACTATGGAAGAAAATAAAATTCTAGTTAAAATAGAAGCCCATCATTCCAACGGATCTATGATCATCAACTAATCCATAAAACCACCTTGCTCACTCAATAAAGAGCTTTGTCTTGTGAGAGCTTCCTTTTGGAAGCTTCCTACAAAAGCCAAATCTGAGATGAGTTTGCTAGAAGGAACACACTCTTTCCAACCCCATGTGTATGTTTCACCTGGCTCTGGAATGTGAAACGTCAATACGTGAAGAGGGCAAAATAGTCAGTCAATAGATAACTGTTAAAATGTTAATCCAATTTCTAAAATAGAAATGTGTAGAATTGTCTAGAATTTTTGTAGTCTAGAATTGTGTAGAAAACTAGAATTATCTAGGTTTCTTTGAATAGTCAACAATGTTTATCCTTTGAACAAAAAAATAAAAGATAGAAGGAGAGACGGTGGAAAAAATAACCACCTAGAATGCTCCACAAGGTCGGTTAAACTCCTTATAAATAGGAGCTAGTGGTCGTGCATGTGTGGTGTGTGAAAAACCAACTAGTGAGGAAGCCACCGTAGTACTCCTTCTTGTAATACCGAAACTATTCAATAAAGATTTCTTTTTCCCTTTTTAGTCTCTTGCAATTCCCCACCAAATATTTGCCCATTTCTTCCCTCGTTGCCTTGAGCACTCACTCAACAAAAATCAATAAACGCTTCCGCAAAAACTAACAATAACTAAAAGAGCTCTCGTAATTCTCATGTGATTTCATGAAATCTTTGTCTGTTGCGTGCACTGCAAATGTTGCAAATAACTTAAGGGGCTAATAGATGATTGTGCGTTGATGTCTCAATGATTAATGACATGTGAACACACCATTGCAAAACCACAATCACTAGCATAGACAGCATTTTCACATAAAGAGAATTCAATAAAAGGCAATCCGCATTGTGTGATTTTATGTGACCATTGCCAATTGTTCTAAAAGCTTAAGCTGTTAGATGAAGACAGGGTTTAGTACTTTAATTATTCTACCACTCCCCCTCACACGTAAACAGGCCTTTTGCATAGTACTAAGCATGGATATATTGGGAAGGCAAATGAGACCTGGAAATATTTGAACTAACCTCCTGCTTTAATGTCATGTGAGATTTTGTGGGAACACTGCTAATTGATCTAAAAGCTTAAGCCATTAGATGAAAGAGTGATTTAATACTTTAATTATTCTATAACACATTATATACTCTCCTGTGGAAAATGGAGAGAAGATTAGTATAAGCTCATACACCATAACATAACCACGAATTGCTCAATGTAAGTGTGAGAGAAGAGCAGTAGGAAGGGTGGTACCTGTTACTGTTACACAATGAGCCCAACCAGCAGCAGCATTCAAAACCGACGCTTGAGTTGGGAGAGGAAAAGGCTCTGGAGTATCCTTATTAATTGCAATCAAGAAGTTGCAAATTAATACCAAATCAAGGAAGACATAGAAATCTTGTGAGCTAGAATAGATATTAAGTACCCCATGCTTTCCTGATGTTATGTAGCTTTGACCTTCATCATCTGCTGAACCCCAAGTAATTAGCTTTCCAGAATCTGATCCCTCATTTTTTCAAATAAATAGATTAGTGATACCGACACATATAAGAGAGAGAGCAAAAGAAGGGGTTTACAGCTGACAATTCCAATCCAATATTTTGGTAAGCAAATGTATTATGGACTCAAAAGTCCGTCCCGACTATGACCATGTTGGTTTAGTGAATCTTCAACTCATGCCATCCAATGATTCTTTTTTATTTTTCTTCCATTGAGGTAATGCTGCTTATCCAAATTGGTACACTTCTGCTCTTCTAACGAATTCTCAACCTAATGACAGTTTTGGATATTGCTGCTACAGCCAATGGCTGCTCTCATAATTTCTTTTCCGCTTTAACATAATAGAGTATTATTGCTATTTTGAACTCCGCCCAGGACTTTGAGGCTGGAAATATGAATTCTACTAAGATAAGCTATGGGTAGCTTTGAACAGGAGCTCTACTTATTCAATCAAATAGTGTTGCGCTAACACATCACAGATCAAGTGAAAAAGTAGAACGAAGAAACTTCAACAATCAACACTCACAACAAATGGACGAGAATCGATATTACAATATGATCAGCAACAGTTAAACAAGAAGAATAGACGACTTCGTTTCCAAGTAACTACCCAACCAAAAGCATCAATCAAGCCTTTTGCGGAAGCGGTAACGAACTTTCACCTGAAACGGCCATGGCGAATCCGCAGCCGCCGCCGAAGACGTCCTTCCACGAATCTCCGCCGGGATCCCGCACCGGCGTCGGAGAGAGCATCGGAGACTTCTCCGGCGAGGCTCCGGGGAGATAACCACACATGTACAGCACGTTCCGCCTGCTCTCCTCCATTTTCACGCGATCTTCTATCCCTCTCTCATCACCATTCATTGCCATTGAAACGCCACAACCTGAGGTAACAGAAAATCCTGGAAAATCGGCCAGCAACCTACTACGTCTCTTCAATCTCAAATCTGAGAAGAGAGAGAGAGAAGGGGCAGAAGAGAAAATTCTCGCCGAGGGAAAGAGAGGGAAGGGAGACGTATCATTTCCTCATTTCCAGGGATGTAGAGGGTGCCACGTCGGATGCCACGTCGTCAGAAATACACGTGGCTCTATCTGGGCCGCGAGTGGGGATTGTTCTTCGTTTCTGTGGGTCCCACTGGCTCCCCTGGCTGGATGTTTCTGGAAGGAGAAGGCCGGAGGGGGGAAAGAGGAAAATTTTACTTTTTCTTCACGGCTTTCGTACTGCCAGTGCCAGCCACGTGGTGGGCCGTCAATGGGCCGTTGCCTCTTGTTTAATCCGACTCCCGGTTAGTTTAATCCGCTCGAGGTGGCTTTATCATTTCATGTCGTGAGTCCGTTCAAACTTTCGAAGATTCGTCATATCTGGTCGTGGCACGTCTTGAGCCGTCGATTCTTCATCGAGCTTACGATTGACGAGATGAACGGACAGAAAATTGACGCGACTGCCGCTGAGTTGTTCATCAGTGTCGCGGGTGTCGCGGTCAAGTCAAAAATTGCGCCTGACTATAATTTATGTCCTCGGTTGTACTTTTTTATTATGCACTTAAGCGAGGGTTGATTCCAGAATTTTCAGTTTAGATAAGATATGATAAAACAACTCAAGAGATTTTGTATACCTCACCAATTAGTCAGTGAATCACATTAATAAAACCAAACACTTTCATATCCTACCGTATCTTTTGTTTGATACAAATAACGTATTACTTTAAACAAACTTGAAAATGCATAAATTAATCCAATAAAAATATCTCATGCTTCACCATTAATCACATACACAAACAAAGATCCGTCAATCCATTCAGGATTATCATGCGATCTAAATCTTAAATAGCAAATGAGCTCATTCAACATTCTAGAGCCATAAGTTCGACTATAACAAGAAATGTAAATGAGAACCATCAGCATCGAGAGGTAGATCGGACAACCAATGCTTAATATGGTAAAAAGAGAGAAAATATCGCCATCCACTTTCATAATTCCAAAATGTATAGCGCTTTTACTTTCTTGCCACTTTCGTGAAGTTTCAACATGAACCTCAAAGTTACGGAAGATATGAAATTTCCACATTCTTATTGCTTTTGTGGACTTTTGACGTGAACGAGAGAGTTATTGAGGAGACGGATTTTCGCTCTCTCGATGTTTTCGTGGAGCTTTGATATGAACCAAAATACTACGAATGAGTCGTGAAGTTTTAACATGGTACAAAGACATGGAAGAAAATGAGACGAAGAGCATAATTATTTTTTAAGAAATCCCATTGGGCCCACACTTCGAGAATTAGAAAGATCATTTTGAAGTTTTCATTTTTTATTTAAAATTTGGATTCTTCTACTTCATTTATATTAATTGATTTCTTGATAACTTTTCGCTCTCTTTTTCAGCTTCTCTTTTATTCCCTTATATATTATTAAATAAAAAACTATACTAAAATACCTAAAGTATGTAGTACTAGATATGTACATAATATATAGTCTAGAACAAACAGAAATTCAAATATCACAAAAATAAAAAGGAAAGTCGTTGCTATTCTTTTGTTACTTTGAAGTTTCATTTTTCATATTAGAGTTAAAATATCATCTATATTTAATCATTCTTTTAATAAAGAAGTTCGTTATTCGAGAGAAATAATTTGCATTCCATGGATATAAGGATCCTACCCACTTTATTTCACCTCCCTAACGAGATACTTTTATCCAAGCTATATTTGTGGTCGTGAGCTATTTTAGCCTATTTGTTAGGAAGTTTTATTGTATATATTTCTTCCTAGTATAGAATTATTCCTATTGTGTATCTCATAATTAGGGTTGTCTGTTGTCCTATATATATGACAAAATTGAGTATTGTAAATACACAGAAAAAATATTCATTGAATAAAGATGAGAGTTTTCTTTATCTTCGTGGTATCAGAGCCCTAGGGTTTGATCCTTAGGGTACTGCACGTCAATCATCGACTACGGCGGTCGTCGTCGCGTCGGTCGACTTCGTCCTATCCGAGCGATTCATTCTGCGGACTTGATCTCATGGCCGACGATCAGTCAATTGTTGCAACTGACCAAGCGGATGCTAGTGCCTTTGCTACTGCCATTCTAGCAGACTTGACCGTTGTGATGAAGCAGCTCTTAACCCAGCAGGCCGCGCCGCCGCGCGTTGAACCTCCTACTGCATTGATTGCTATCAAGCTTGATGGCAAAAATTATGGCGTATGGTCCCAAGTTGTTGAGATGTATGTCTCGGGCAAAGACAAACTGGGCTATTTGAACGGTGGTTCTCCTGAGCCCCTTTTGACTGATCCATTTTTTTCGATAATGGAAGACTAATGATTCGACAGTAAAATGTTGGCTTATCAATTCTATGGACCCAGCCTTGATACCAAGCTTTATTCGGTTTCCTCCTGCCAAAGCCATATGGGATGCTGTGGCAACGATTTTTTTTTTTTATGGATCTGACACCTCCCAAATCTATGATCTTAAGAGGTAGGTTTCTCGATTGAAGCAAGACAGTGGACCCATCGAGAAATATTACAATGATCTTCAAGGGCTCTGGCATGAGATTGATTTCTGACGTCCTAATCTTATGCAATTTCCAGTCGATATTCAGAGGTACAATGCTATTATCCATGAAGATCGAGTTTATACCTTTTTGGATGGTCTCGATGACCGCCTGGACAATGTTCGTGCTGATGTTCTGAAGATGGATCCATTCCCCACTATTGAGCAAGCTTATGCCCAGGTCAGGCGAGAGGATATGCGCCACTCTGTCATGCTCTCCACTCCCGTCGGGGTCACCTCTGGTTCTGCCATGATGTCATAGCGAGGCAAGGGTGATTCGCACCTCCAGTTAGTGTCTTCTGCCCCGGGAGCTCGCCCTAGACCTGGTATGCCAATTCAATCTGAGGGGTGCTCTCACTGTGGGAATCCTAAACATACAGCAGCATCTTGTTTTAAACTACACGGTTATCTGGATTTGTGGGATGATTTTCAGACCAAGAAGAAAAAACCGGGCTCACAAAAGGGGCGGAATGGAGGGCAAGCCACCTTAGTGACTAACGGCTTGCCATTAATTCCTATAGAGCCTGAATCTGCTAATGCCGAATCTCTTGAAGGTAATTGTGGGTTTGTCCTTACCAATGGACATGGTGATAGTCATCATGGGTGGATAATCGATTCTGGCGCTACTGATCATATGATTTCGGAATCTGGTGACCTTCTTACATCTACTACACCACGTCGAGATCATATTTACAATGCCAACGGGCATAGCTTTCTTGTGATGGCTGCGGGGTGTGTGTCTATTACGCCTTCTCTCTCTCTCTCTCTCTCTCTCTCTCTCTATCTCATACTTTACTTGTTCCTACATTGTCTAATCATTTGTTATCAATTGGACAGCTTACTGTCGCGACCCTTTCGCGGAGAAGAGGGCTAATGGGCCGCCCAATGTTTCCTAATCGGACGCGGGCCTTTCCCAAGGTCCATTACCCAAATCGCAACGGCTGGATATACGTGGTCGACCTTCAGTGCGGTCTGGTGATATGTGATATGTGTAAATGCCAAGGAGTCGCCACCAATCTTTTAGTGGAGGGTACGATCGAAAACCCTATCGAATAGTTGGGAGCGGTCTATTCGATTCTGCGAAAACCAGAGAAGTGAGATCGGGGACTTTATTACACCAACTGCTAGAGTTGACACCATTTCGGCACCTAAGTTGGATGATTTATCTAGTCTCAAGACTTCATGCAGACGAGTGGGGTATGGGTCCTAAATCTAGGATTTCATGCAGATAAGAGTGGCTACCCTATCACTCACAACCATTAAAAGTAAATGCGCAAATCAAGGATCCCGAACATGCGGATAAAACACATAAAAGCAGCATGGCATTCCTAATGAGGCCCTAGCAGCCTAGAGAAGTATCAATCAAAGTTTAGGAATGATTTTGACATGTTTCGCCCATAAGGGGCAGAATCGTAATTTTAGGAATTTTGGGGACAATTTGCCCCAAAAGGGAAAAATTGTCATTTCAGATGAAATATACAGTCAAAAGAAGGTGGAAATGGGATTGGCGATCAAATCCTTCCATTTCCTATTTTTCAGGAATTTTCAGAATTTTTTTGGAATTTAAAAGTGATTTTACCCTCGGAAGGGTAAAGTCGTCATTTTGGACAAAGATGAGGACTGAAAATCTCAATATTAGGGTTGGTTATCCACCTAACCCAAATCCTAACTTTAAGCAATTTTCAGGACTCGATTGGAACAAGAAAGACGATTTTCCCATTGAGGGGCAAAATCGTCATTTTGAGAAAAGGGACGAGACTCAAAAACCCAAGCCTAAGAATTGATCGCCTAACCGACTCTAATTCTTACCTTGGCATTATCGGCCTTATCTTGCATATACAGCAGATGCGACTTAGCCCCCTAAAGGGTAATATCGTCGAGTCTTGGAAGAACGGATAAGAAACCCCAAAAATAGGGTTGAGCAGTTGTCTGTGATCAATCCTCAATTTTTGGGGATTTCTGGAATATCTAGGATTTTTCTACAATTTTCCTATATTTTTTGGGATTTTCTGTGATTTTCTAGTATTTTTTTGGATTTTCTAAGATTTTTGTGATTTTTATTTTATTTTTAAAATCATTTTCTGATTTTTTTTTATAAAACAAAAAATTCGGACCTGGTCGACCAGATCCACTCGGGTCGGAACCGGGACCCGCGCGACCCGCGACTCGAAATGACACCGTATCTGTCATTTTTCTATTTTCGGATTAATCAGACTTGATCCGACGGTTCCTATTGATCCGCGTGGCTAATCCACGGCCGTCGGATCTGATTACTAAAACCTACGGCCTTGATGGAACGAGGACTTAACCAAGACTGTCTGATTCGCTTACTAAAAGCCACGGTCAGAATTAGATCTCAAGACTCAATTTGAACCGTCCACCCATACTAACCTAAATGACGTCGCCTACCCACTAACCTAAGCGGCGCCGTTTCGGTTCAATTTGATTTTTTCAATTTAAAATATTTTCGAATAAACCTAATTACTAATCGGACGGTCGCTAGAATTTAGACTCGATTTATCTGAACCGTCCGATTTATTTATTCGAATAACAACCCCCAACGGCCGTGCTGACTGTACCAATACGTAGACCAATGGCCGGACGCCACCTAGGAACTTTGACCCGTTGACTACTCCACGTCAGCTTCGTCTTCAACCTCTCGACTCCAATGGAACGGACGGCTGAACTTCTCCGACGATGATCCGACGGTGGGATATTAATGAAATCGCGCGAAACCAACGCCAATCAACTCGCAATCACCTTTAGTCTAACATATCTAAGAATCATGGCATCCTATTCGTAGGATCGCGAGCATCATGCAGAATGTCGAGTACGGCCATGGGAGTTCAATCGCTCGATTTACATCAAATCATTGCAATTCAGTCACACAATAGCATCAATACATGT
Organism: Rhodomyrtus psidioides; assembly: GCA_021437785.1. Lineage (NCBI taxonomy): Eukaryota > Viridiplantae > Streptophyta > Magnoliopsida > Myrtales > Myrtaceae > Rhodomyrtus > Rhodomyrtus psidioides. The sequence goes on along the minus strand of JAILYB010000059.1, from coordinate 1,646,554 downwards.
CTAGAAGACTTACCTCGAGCTCCGATTGAGCTCGCTCTACCCAGAATCGGCTGGGCGACTTTGGACAGTGGTCGGCGATGGAGGCTATGTTCGAAGACTCGATTCGAGGTATTGAGGTGAAATCGATGCAAAATGAAGATGTGATGATGGTCAGCAATGTCTAAGGAACAGAACACCTACTCTAAATGCAAGAATAATCAAGAAATATATGGATCGCCAGTGATGCACAGTGAGAAGCTCGGAAGTCTATCTCACCTGTTTTCGCGGTTGCGGCTTGCGCGGTCGACGGCGATCGCTTCCAGGGAGCCTGGACAACCTTCTCGCGACCTCTTTGAACTTTGGTTTAGCCTCAAGGGGCCCAACAGGGCCTCTGCTAATCCGAGCTCTACCCTCGACAATGGCGATGGAGGGGAGCTCTCTCTCTTTCGCTCTCTCTCTTTCTCTCTCTCTCTCTCTCTCTCTTCGATTCAGTTTTTTCTCTTGCAACTGAATCAACCAACCCACTTTCGCAAAGGCTTCTGTGGACTATATACCATTTTCAATTTTTAGCGCCAATTCTGAGGGGACCAACAGACTCGAAATGACACGTGATTGCACGTGCCATTTGGTCTAAACGGCGACGGAGACGATGGGTGTTCCGTCCATGTCCGTCTAGTTCTTTGGCAGGTCGTAATTCGTGCGAATTTGGCATGAATTTGTATTGAGTTTGAGAAGTGTTGACTTTCACAGGTCTGCAGGATTGACCGGCCGATCACTCCTTTCTCCGGCAACTATTAGCCGCGATTCCGGCGTCAATCAGCGGGGAATGGTTTGAGGAACGAAACGCCCACTAGTGCATCTCCAATTGTAGTCGATTGATTGATCAATTTCCTTGTTGAAATCCAACCTCATACTGTTCATTCGCTCGAAGGCTTAATGAAGAAGACGACACTGTAGCGGACCGGTTTGACCGGTCGGACTGGCGGTCTGACCGGTCTGAACCGGTTCCGACTTGAAATTCTCAAATTAAACCCAAATTGATGGGGGATTTTTGCAATTGGACTTCAGAATCGAATCTAGGGCATGAATTTTATTCAAGAATGTATTTTTGCCCAAAAGTTCATGTCAATTTCAACAAAAACCCCAAATTTTCATTTAATTGCAAATCGAGGATTCGTGCAATTGAGGGTTCAAATGATCAAATTGAACCAAATTACCTATGCCAATCGATTCAAAATGATGAAAACCATTGGGCAATGACTTTAATTTGCAATGATAGCCCCTGATTTGAAAGTAATTTTAATTATGCCCAATTTCAAGGACTAAAATGCAATTAAGTATGTAATTTTGCCAAATTCATGCAATTGAGCAATTTGTGCCAACAATTGAGCTAAATTTCAATAAGAGACAATTAGATTGAATGTCAAGATCCTAAAAAATGCCAAAATTACAAATTAAAAGACTCAATTGACATTTTTTTTACCAAATTCAATCATATGTGTAATAAAGGAACACGTAAAATAGAATTTGATTTTGGACGTTTGTGAGGTCAAAAAGACAAGGGATTTAAAAGAAAAATATTGATTATTTTTCATATTTTTGTGACCTCAAATGGTATTTTTCTTTATTTTTCTAGTATTTTCCTAATTTATGAAAATATTAAAAAATGCGAAAAATATGAAAAAATATTTTTTTTTTATCAAAAATGGTTCCTTAGGCTACCAAAGTTGATTTTACAATTTTTTATGAATTTTTTATGAATTTTTTATGAAAATGGCTAAAAAAAGTTGATCCAAAATTAGGTGTCAACAGCTGCCCCTCTTTGAGAGCAATCTCGTGAGAGGTTTCTCTCAAAGACAGATGACACCTTAGTCTAGATTGACTCTACTTGAGGAATAGAAAAATGAATCTTGACATCTAATCTTTCTTGTCCTGCTGGTAAATGCTTCGCCCTTTTTTTGCCGATGTGAGCGGGAGAGAGGCGGGATAGAGATGCTCACCTGTTACTTACCTGCCTGATGCTCGTGCGGCATGCGCGGTGTATGGAGGGTTCAAGTGGATACATAGGGGCTCATCTCTTGAGCATCCCAAGGCGATTAAACTCTAGCCTGTATGGTAGGCCAAACCAGAGTGAGATTCCTATGTTTGACAGGAACCTATGAATGACGCACCCGTTCTTTAGGGATTGTCAGGAGTTTTGATCCGTATGGTGGATCAAACCATGAATAAGACTCCTTTCTGCTAAGAACCTATGGATGAGCACCCGTTCTATAGGGATTGTCGAACATTTTGATCTGTCAGGGGGATCATGCCATGAATAGGACTCCTTTCTGCTAGGAACCTATGGATGACGCACCCATTCTGTAGGGATTGTCGAACATTTTGATCCGTCAGGGGGATTAGGCCATGAATAGGACTCTTTTCTGCTAGGAACCTATGGATGACGCACCCGTTCTGTAGGGATTGTCGAATCACTAAGATGATCCTATATTCTGAGGAATTAACTAGGGTCTATATAAGTGAGGTGTACCTAACTCTTAGGTTTTACCGAATGGGTTACTCTGGGTTTAGGGATTACCTAGAACCTCATAGAAAGCTGGTTCTGAAAATTATCCTTTTGGCATGCAATGTGTTATTTTGGGATTTGGGGACTCCAAGTATCCTACAGAAAATTCAAACCTGCAAAAAACTTTTGATAGGATTTTTCTGGGATTCAGGGGTTACCTGAAATCTTACAGAAAGACGATCTTGAATATCGTCCTTTCGACATTGGAGGTGACATTCCGGGATCTGGGGATTCCAAGCATCCTGCAGAAAGCTCAAACCTATAAAACTGAAATCTCACAGAGCGATGATTTCGAAGATTGTTCTTTCGACATGGGAGATGATATTCTGAGATCTGGGGACTCCAGGCATCCTACAGAAAGCTCAAACTTATAAAACTGAAATCTCACAAAGAGATGATTCCGAAGATCGTCCTTTCGACATTGGAGGTGACATTATGGGATATGGGGACTCCAGGTATCCTGTAGAAAGCTCAACCTGCAAAACTGAAATCTCACAGATGGGTGATTTCGAAGACTGTCCTTTTGGAGCAAAGTCTACTTCTTGGACCTAGGGTTGTCATGGGTCTCGTTAGTGTTGACACCTGATTTTTTTTACCATTTATTATTGTGATTTTTATTCTTTAAAATTAATTAAAAATATCAAAAAAGGTCATAAAATCACAAAATCAACTTTGGAAGCCTTGGTTTAACCTTAGGAACCAATTTTGAACAAAAAATAGTTTTCGGTATTTTTAATATTTTTCGAGTTTATTTAATTATAAAAATACCCAAAAAATCAGAAAAATACCATTCGTGGTCAGAAAAATACCCAAAAATATTCGATAATTTTGTTTTAATTTCCTCTTCAAGTGTGTCACTTTAAATCTCAAAAATTCGGCTCGGGTCAATATTTTCCTTCACAAACATAAACCCGAACCGAGCCTAAAAAAAATCATTTTCGAGTCTTTTAGTTTTCAATTCTCACTTTTTATAAGCTATGACATTGGATTCTAAAGTCTTAAAGTGCAATTAGGTCAATTTGCCCTCCAATTTAATCAATTTTTACCAAAAGGGCTTAATTGCACATTTTTCTTTCAATTAGTCCCCGGTTTCACGGATGTATACGTATGCTCTACGTATTTATACGTCATACGTATTTATACGTTATGCATATTTGTACTGTTTGGTAACTTCTTTAACTCTTGTAATAATAATAATGGTTATTAATTTTAACACCTTTGTTAGTGCCTTTTTTTTAGCATTTTTGTATTGTGAGTGCTATTGCTAGTGCTATTTTTAAATAGCATTTTTTGTATTATAAATTGTGAGTGCTATTATTAGTGCTATTTTTAAATGACATTTATTTATCATAAATTGTGAGTGCTATTGTTAGTGCTATTTTTAAATGGCATTTATTTATCATAAATTGTGAGTGCTATTATTAGATAGAATTTATAATTGTTAGTGCTATTTTTAAATAGCATTTTTGTATTATAAATTGTGAGTGCTATTGTTAGTGCTATTTTTAAATAGCATTTTTGTATTATAAGTTGTGAGTGCTATTGTTAGTGCTATTTTTAAATGTCATTTATTTGTGAGTGCTATTTTTAGATAGAATTTATAATTGTTAGTGCTATTTTTAAATACAATTTATTGGAAGGTATTTTTGGCTATAAAAGGATGGCAAGAGTTTTGAGGTTGAGGGGGGAGACATTTTGTAGAGTGTGCAAATTTTTGAGAGCTTAGAGAGAAGAACACAAACACTCTCTATATTCTCATCATCTTGAGTGAGCAAAATATACTAAGTTCGGAATATTGATTCCGCATATTGCTAGCACAATTGTTGTGGAGTTATTAGTCGTCTCCCCGTTCGTTAATTGGTGGTGCGTCCGAACTAGATGCCTAACACTTGTGGAGGCTAAGATCGAAGAACATCGAACCGACACCTCCGTTCAAGCACGCTACGAGAGGTAATCTATTTACTCCCTTTGAGGTTTTGTGATTTTTTTTCGATTGAAATGCACGAAGTACGCCTCTGGAGATACATGTATGAGTTGTTATTTATTTCCGCTACGTGTTACGTGGATCCCAACAGTGGTATCAGAGCCAATCCTTAGGCGTTTTCGTGCATTTAATTGATTTTCTCAATTTTTGCAATACTATGGCCAATATGTATTAATGAATTGTTCGTCTTACATGGCTAATGGAGGTTGATTGTTTTTATATGATAAATTAATCAACGTAGCAAAAATTGAGACTAAATCAATTTTGAATCGAAAATTTATGGCTATCTTATTTTACGTAAAAATTCTGAATATGATTCAACGTAGAATTTTTATTGTGCCTTCCTAAGTTTTAAATTGTGAATTTATTACTTACGTGGAAGGGTGGTGATCATGGAAAAATCCCTAATCAATGTGATTGATGTATATATGAATGTATGATGATTATTTATATATTTGGGGTTGTAATTATTAAATGGAGGCTGCGTACTCCTTTTATTTTTCATGTAATCTTTATTTTTAGCATAGTCAATTGTTGATGTAAATGCTACGAGGATTACGTGGGGGAGCCTTTTAAGTCGGCGAGCTCTTTGGGGCCCAATTCTTGAAGAGTTCAAGAAACCAAGAAGAAGCGAAGAGCGGCTCTCCGTTATTAAAATATTAAAATGATTAAATGTGGTCTCATTGGCTCGAGACCCATTAAATCATAATTCCATGATCACCACGTAGGATAGATGTTTATGTGATTGACATATGTTTATTTATTATGATTACGTGAGCATGTTAAACTGGTTAATGTGCAAAGTCAGACTTACCTCACCCAAAATTGCGCCTGCATGAAATCCTAGTTAGGAAAATCACTCGCGTTAGGTACCGAAAGGGCGTTGGTAACGACACCAGCGTAACCAAGTCCCCGAACCCAAAAACTCTGGTTCCGTAGAACTGATCGATCTCTCCCAATCGATCAGTAAGGTTTCCGGTCTACCCTCCAAGAAAGACCGGTGGCGACTCCAAATGCATGCACAAGTTGCACATGCCACCACGACCACACTAAGGTCGAAAGCGATCGACTCTTATCGTCGAATCCTTCTGAAAAATACTCCCGCCGCGATTTGGTATGGGCCTGGGAGGGCCCGCGCCGATCCAAGACCCGCGATCGGTAATCCATTAGCCGCGTCCGCTTTCGGACGGGTCGCGACAGCTGGCGACTCCGCTGGGGAGACTGTGTTCTAGAACCTATGGTTCTAGACCCCAAGTGGACTTAGGCCGTAATTAAAACGCTGAGTGATTTTTCTAACCATGCAGGCGCTCGTGAAGGTGAGGTAAGTCCGCTTACGATAGGTGTTATATGTTTTTGCAGATTGGAGAAATAAGGGGTGTAGTCCGTGATTAACATTGTCTTATGCAGGTTGGGCGTAGGAATGTATGTTGTGTGGATGATTTGAAGTGCTGATTGATAAACGGCTATGCATGAATTGCATTGTGATGATCACAACACGTGGACACACACAACCGCGCCTAAAACCCCGGGCGTCGCCTATAGGAACACAATAGAAGGAATTGAAAATGGAATCTCCGTGAGGAAAAACGCGGGGTAATCCACTTTTCAATTCCGCTCGCTTCGAACTATGGATCGAGTCCCAATGCAACGATAGCTGTGCAATGGAATCGGCTCTTTCTAGAACTCGAAGTGGGAACCTTAACCTTAGGTGCCAAACCCTATGATTTTTAGAAGTTCACCATAACTTGTCTCATGCGCATGTCTTTGGGCGGTTGGTACACCTAAAACCACACATAAGTCGACGAGTTTGGTTGGTAAGACTCTCTATACCTCGAATCTATTACAGTTCATATAAATATAGGCATTTCATTCATTGCATTCTGGTGATTAGATTAAATGCCATTTCAAGGATAGATGTGTGTGTTTTTCCCAAACGTCCTTGATAGAAGACGAAGAGGATGATATCCCATGACAAGCACCGAGTGAGCAACAAAGGAGCCTACTATGGACATTATTGAGATATCGTCCAATGAAGATGACGAGTTGGGGCAAGTGATCCGGAAGTCACAGATCGAACTTGGGGCATCCTTAAACGTTAGGATCACATTCCTTTGTTTCATTTTCCATTGCTAGTCCTCTTGTATAGGGTTTACTTTTATCGAGGCTTTCTCTATCTCACCCCTTAGAGTGATTGTATTAGGGATCTATTGGTGTATACATTTAGATGGAACTTGGTTGTATTTCTTTTGACAGGTCATGGGAATGTGATAGTGGCATTTTCTCTAATCATCAGAATACTCCCAAGTCAAGTTTATAATTCCTTTAGAGAAAATTAAAATTGGAAATCTTGCACGACCTTTTTGGTCATATAGGGTAATCCAACCCCAATTTCGCTAGAAGGAATTATACACTTGAATTGGTCCATGCATGTTTTACGTCGCTGGTAATCCACGATAATTGATTGAGAATATCGGCGTTGTTTTGAATTTAATGACGAGATAGATGTCCAAATTACTCTCGTTCTTAACAAAACGGCCTTGATTTGGATGCCGTATCTTCAATTAAATTTAAAACACGTTATTATGCCTCGCACTTTTGAGTAATTCGTTCCTCTCGAAATTGATCAAAAGCGATTATTGTGAATTACATTCCTTTCAATAGTATGCTTTCTTTCGAGGAATATTGATAAAAACTTTTCGCGCAAGATTAAAACCCTTGTAAAAGTTCTTGTCCTTATTAATCATGGGCAAGCATAGGATTGAAAGGGGTTTTTGATTTCTTTTTCAAATTATTCCTTCTGATTCTGTCTTTTTATTTGCAGGTAAAAAAAAAATAGGTAATAGAGAGAAATCTTTTCCTGGACAAGTCTAAGGCTATTATCTCATCTGATCATGAGCGAGTTATAAAATCAGGACATATTTGCTCGGCTTACTGATATTATGGTTCGGCTCACCCAAGTTGAAGATGTTCGGATGCTCGAAGAAATGAACCATACAGAAGTTAAAACACACACACAAGAGTTCTCATTTATTTTGCTCAGTGGAGGGTTTTCAAAAGCAGGTCATACAATTCGGGGTAGAAAAGTAAAGCCGAAGTGAGCCCTAATTAACGACACGAAGGAGCCCAACTGACCCTCCATGTTATTAATGCTCTGCTCATACTCCCAACTCCGCATGTCATGGTCGGCAAGCCTGAGGAGAAGACTTTTGCATTCTCCCTTAACTTCGGCGACCTTGGCCTCATGTTCTTCGGCGATTGTTTCCAGGTCTCGAACCAGTCCATTCCCGCGAGCTATGTCCGCGGTTATTTTGTCGAGCCGTTCTTCCTGCCAGTCGCTCTGAAGCCTCAACAGGACATTGCGGCGGTCATGCTCGCCGGTGGTCAGGGATAGGGCCAATTGCTCCACCAGATTTCTCCTCTCGCGAAGCAACGTCGCGACCCGCTCATTAGCAAACTCGACGGCCTTTTTGTAACTATCGGCCAGATAGTTGGTCAGCACCAAATGATCAGATCGATCCTCATAACGAGCTCGCAAGACGCGAGCCACGAGAACCTCCCGATTAGCAGCACGGTAGGCCTCTAAGGAGTGTGCAAAGAGAGTCGGGAAAATTCTATATTCCCTCCCCAGTGTAGTACCTTCGAGAGAAGTGGTATCAAGGTCCTCGAGCAGGACACAGATTTCATCCTCGGTCGCAGAATGATCGGTTATGTGTACGTAACCGCGACCCAGTAGGTTATAAAGCTTTTCCCACTGGGCCAAGACATCAGTTGAAAAAGTGCGTACGGGAGAGGAGGCCATTTGCGTTGGGTTGGCTTGAGAATAAGACGAGTTTGACAAAGAGATTAGAAGGAAGAAGCTGATTATGCGAGAACGTTAACCTTCCATACATTAATTCCTCATTTTATAGCAACTCGAGGATGATGAAGGGTCTTAGTAATAATGCCGGTGGAGCCCAGTTAGGGGGTAAAGCAGGAGGTCCCCTCACGAGAACCATTGGATTCGGTCCGCGATTTCCGGCTCATCAATTAAAAGATGTAAAAGATTTGTCGGGATCACCATTATTAGAGTTAGGTGGGAGGTAAGCGCAACTATCGAAGAGAGCCCTAACAGGATTTGGCAGTCCCATCACGATTGAAAAGCTAAGCGAGAAATTCAAAGTCTTGAGGGGGAACGTTTGCCTAATGATGCTTGAAGAGCGTCTCCTGAACATACGAAGTCACTCGAAGAAAACTTTATAGGGAGTGAGCATACATGAGAGAGTGGAGAACTCTGAGTGGGCAAGAACCAATCAAACATTTCTCAATCCAACATATTTAAGAGGTTATTGTCAGCTGCTAGAGGCGACTGACTCAAAAATCTCAGAAATTGAACTACAGAGGGATCTCAAAGAATCCAAGATCAAGTCTAACGCCAAAACCATGGAGCCGAACACTTCTGGCAACGGAAATCAAGATCACGGCGACGACGACAACGACATCCACGATGTTCAACTCGGGAAAAGAAGACGTCCTCACCAATACTCTCAGGAGGAAACCCAAATGCTGGAAACCCTTTTCAGTAAAAGCCATTACATGAAAAAGAAGTGGAGAATTGAATTGAGCCGGAGTTGGGGATTAATCAATCGAGGATCCAGTTTTGGTTTCAAAATAGGAGATCCAAATCGAAGGCTCAACGCAAACGTCAGGTGGTTGAGATTTTAAAGGAAGAAAACCAAAAGCTGCGAACAGAAAACATGAGGTATGAAAAAGCTCTCAATATTACCGTTTGCCCTCATTGCGATAACCTCGTCGCCCTCGGTAAGATATTCCCCGATAAGCCTCACGCGATGATTGAAGACGTTCATTTACCACCCTACTCCCTCGGGGCATCTCCTGCTCAACCAGATTTTGCCGGAGTCACGCATGAGCAGGATGATCCTACGAAGATGATACAAATGCCTCCTGGGGGATGGGATTTGCATCGCTTTGATTGGAGTTACAGTTTCAAGGAGCTGGATGTTACCGCCGACCAGCTCAAAGCATATCAGCCTCATGCACAACAATTTTCGATAGGGTCGGGTCCTGCTGGAGATGAGTTAATCAGTCGTCAAGCCATCGATGCAATTTTGGGCCACGATAAGAGGAGGTTCGCTTGGCCCCCTGAATTGCATTCCAGATTCCTAGACGTGGTTCACCAAATGGGGATCGACTCAGCAACTCCGACGCGCATATTTAAGGCCATGAATGTACCGGGGCTTAGTAAGGAGCTGGTCAGGAATCACCTTGCTGCCTACAGAAAGCTATTAAAACAACGTCGAGCGGAGCTAAACCGGGAGGAATCCGTCTCGAGCTCAAAAGCTAGGGGCGACCGCCATTGTAATGCTCAGGCATCAAGAGATACCCGGCCAAATCTAAGCATCAATCAAGCTAGCAACCCGACCACCGGCAAACTGAAAGCTGATCAGAATGTCCTCCCGGGCCATTTCAACATTTCTCAAGAGCGCGTGTCACAAGTACAGCGAGTGCGAACTCCTCCATTCGAGCAGCAGTCTGCTGGTGCTCTGCCTGCCGCTGGTCAACCCACGACAGACGATTTCTTCGATGAGGGGCTCGATGCCTTGTTCAATCAGTGGGAAGCCGGCATGCTTGGACAGCCATGATCTAGCACCTGACTCGGGGCACGATGGGTCGGTCACTACGAACACCCATAGAAAGAAGAACATGTTCACGAGTAGATCACTCATTTTATCGTTGTAAAGTTCCTACGGGAACATTTTTCTTTAATGACTATAGTTAAACCAACGCTATCGACGAACATCGTCATGCTCAGTTGTGATGATCCCTTGTTAGATTAAGTCTGAAACCAGAGACGGTCTTTAAAATTTTGAGTGGCCACGAACTCATTCCTCACCAAGCGCCCAGGATGCTGAAATGAAGAGTAACAGCATGCACAGGGAAAATGCCACTTTCGTTTGAACGATGAAAAGGGGTTGAGAGAAGATCATAGCGTTAATTCCCATGGAGCTAAATGAATTAAACGGAGTCATTAATTGCGGGTCCACCGCTGCTCCCCACGTTCTCGGGCCTAGCAAATCATAAAAGGCGCCGAAAGATTGTAGACCCACCACTTTGTAGACTGAACTAGGGGACGAGCGCAATACTCGATGAAACCGAATCAATGCAAGAGAGTTTGTGATCCTATCACGAGGAAAAAGAAAGGGGAATACAGACGATGAGTAATTGCAGGATCTCGGGAGGAGCGCTTGCTTGCTGGTCTTCATATGCAGCCTGAAGGATGGTTCCAGGACACGCACAATCACTTGAGAAAATTTCTAGAGTGAGCAAACACGTAAGAGCGAATTGAGAAAGCTGAGTGAACTAGATCAGCCCGAGATACCCCGATCCATCATGTTTAAAAGTTATTCCCATCTGCTAGAAACGCCCGACCTGGACATTTCTGAGCACGAACTGCTGGGAGACTTTGAAGATCCTGGAGCTGAATCCTGCCCGAAGGCCATAGAGACTGACTCCTCCAGCGATGAAATTCTAGGTTTCAGCTACGAAGAAGGAGTATACAATGATGACCGGAGTCGGAAAAGGAAGCAACTACAACGCCACACTCCAGGCCAAATCCGAGAGCTCGAAGCTTTCTTCAATGAATGCCCCACTCCAAGCAGACAACAGAAAATGGAGTTGAGCCGAAAAATAGGATTGGAGCTTTCGAAGGTCAAGTTTTGGTTCGCCAACAAACGAACCCGGGTGAAACAGCAATACGCAGACCATGAGTTACTGGTCCTGAAGGAGGAGAATGAGAAGCTTCAAGCTGAAAGCGCGAGATATAAGGAAGCTCTGACCAAGGCCACCTGCCTTAATTGTGGTAATCCTGTTGTCCTCGGCGAGGTGTTCCTCGATGAACCGTCCCTGTTGACGAATAACGCTAAGCTGTTACCGTATTCTCCACAGCATTTTCCGACACAACTAGATATCGCCGGAGATCTGCATGAGCAAGTCAACACCATAGGATCAACACCAACATCCTCTGAGAAATGGGATATGAATCATCACAGGGGGAGTTCTCTCAATGACGAACTCGCTGTCACAGCCAGCCAATCCAAAGTCGGTGAGTCCCTCCCTGGACAACTTTTGAAACGACTAGATCCCGTAGAGAATAGCTACCGAAGTATTGACGATATTTTGGGTGATAAGAGAACAAGGTTTTACTGGACCTATGAACTTCACACCAAATTTGTTGATGCAATTCGAGAGCTGGGAGTTGATTCGGCTAGCCCACTACGCATACTTGAGATTATGAATGTGCCGGGGCTCTCTAGAATTAACGTCGAGTCTCACCTCAAGTACTATAGGAGATTGCTAAGGGATGGAAGGATAGCGTTAAACCATCATAAAGCCAGTTGGAGCTCAAGTGCCGGGCAGAGTTACAACCACGATGATTGGAGAGCCGAGAGCACCCAACCGTGTTTCAGCAATAAAGGGACCAGCAGTCGTGTCAGCGACTCCTCTAACCCAAATCAGAATGCTTCGCCGAGCTATCTCAATACTCCTCAAGAGTATATACCGCAGTTCCAGCACATAGGGATTCCTCAGTTTGAGCGCGATTCGGTCATTAATGCTGTCCCTGAAGCGGATCTGGCATTGGTAGAGAGTGCACATATAAACCTGCCGGTCATTGGAGGAAGTTCCAATTCGAGGGGTCAAGTTGCTCACGGCGAGAGCAAAGAGAGGAATCCCTCGCCTGCAGTCGACGACAGCCAATCTGGGCACCAAAGGCTAGAAAGAACAGGCGATTTCCTTGAGGAGGAGCTGGACACTTGGATCAATACTCTTCAGGAATGTATGTCTCGACCCCAACAGGGCAATGATGAAGGTTCCAGCTCAAAGACTCCAGTTCCTCACAATGAATGCGATGAAGGAAATCTGCCCCCAACAATTGTTGATACCCAACTTGAACATCAATGGCTCGAAGACCCGAGCAATTTCCTTGGCGATGAGTTCAATCTTTGGCTCGATCAATTTGGAGCCGGAGGGCCATCGCAGTGGTGACGCAAGGCAGGTGACCAAACGTCTGATGCAAGGCATGGTTACTCGATGAAAAATGCTTAGACGAAAGGGGTGGAACACTCCTATTGAATATGTTGTTGATCGCACTGTAAGGTTCCCACGGGAACATCTTTCATTAATGTCTAGAACTAATTGCGCGTGAGTGTCAACATCACCCTTTGAGCATCTTCAAGCCGAGGGCCGTGGATTAATCGCTTAATCCGTGGAGCAAGTTCCCCGAACAATGACTATCACCCGCGGAGTATAATGGGATCTACCCCTTCAATACGAAATACGTTTGGCCGCGAAGCCACCTATTTGGTAAAACGATGTATCGTTCCTAAACGATCTTCAATCGAATACCGAAGTAATGTCTCATTTCTTTCCCTTCTCAGGTGATAAACGTGGATAAATCACTCAAGGAGCCATTTGTTCGAATAACAGAACAGACGTTGCCTAACTGGGGGCAGATGAACCATTGATGTTGCAAACACTCCAAGAATGGATAGGCGGATTTGATAGATGTTGTTCATATCAATACGCAATATCAGAACGTGATGAGAACCAAGAGTAAAGTTGTATCGTTCCAATTTGTCTTGAATTTGAGAATATGAATTGATACTCGTTATTTATCCTTGACAGGGGAATCACCTTACAGACGAACAGGTTTTCACATCCCATGTATTACCCGTTAGAATACATGACCAAGGGTAAATTGTATCGTTCTAATTTTTTGAAAAATTCGTGAACGTACAATAACATGTTTCTTCCGCATTTTCAGGATCTCCAGCCGCGGGGGACAGGTAAGTATCCCTTTCCCCAATCCATTGAAGATGTTAAATAAAAAACAGAGAGAAAAAGAAAAGCTTTCAGAATCTAATGTCTAGAAAAGACATAGAATTCAAACTTCATTGGCATTCATGTCTTAAAACAGGAGGTTATCTGAACATGAATAAGAACATGCATGGTGCATCATAAAATCCCCTTGACGGGTAAAATTTTTGGAGAAAATGAAAGAGATTTTTTCCAATCAAAAGTTCAAAACTTTTAAAAGGACGTTTTCTCAAAAGAAAAGAGGCAAAGCCTAGTCCAAACACGTCCTACACACACTGGAGAGAAGTGGAGCGGATCAGATAGCAAAATCTGGACCTACGGAAGTAGGGATTATTCGCAACGATTACATGGGTTGGGATGACGGAGGCATTCGTTTCATATCCCTCAAACACTACAGGTGACCGTTGATAAACCCTTTGAACGACGGTTTTCATTCTTAACCCTGTCAAGAACCACCCCACATCGGGGCAAAATGGAGGTGAGTCCAGCGGTATCAGGAGAAAATGGTTAGAAATTTTCTTGCTCGGACTAACATCAATCTTTGTGTGTTGTTTATATGGTAATCCAAGTGCCATAGGATGACGAGAAGCATTCATTTCTCTATCCCACACACCATATCCTTTGCACAGCCAAGTTGAGCCTGCAAATTCATTTCATAAATCCCTGTTGGTGATCATGGGATGTTTCAAGATGGAAACTGCATCACTCCAAGAACGGAAGAAATCAAGAGATGGGATTTATAGAAAAATCTCATATCGGCGTTTAAATGTGCTATGATTCAAGTTGTATATCTAGCACAATTTTCTGAACATCGTAGTTCCAAAGGAAAAGAAAAGGCGGGATTTCAACAAAGAAAAAAATCCCCAGCATCAAGAAAAAGCAAAGTGCCTGGTAAAAACAAGGCCGATGCTCGTGAAAACTGTTTGATTGATCCCCAATAAAGCCTAGTTGGGAAGAGAGAAAAACCCATAAAGGAGTCAGATCAAGAAGACTGCTCCCCAAATGATGTCAGCCGTGGTGCAAAAACACGGACAGAATTGTCAATCTCTTAATACCACAAGAGACGTTCTCTAAAGGACTTGTGCACACCTCAAAAGCGGTTGCACACCTCAAAAATGGAAGATGCAGAATGGAAAAGACATGTGACAAATTGGCAATGATCACCAATGTCAAATCCTTCGTGATTTCTGGGCCAAAAACAAGCCTTTTTCGGTCCCCAATCCTACCAATGTTACAACCCTGAAACAGTCTTCTCTGACTAAGACACTTGGGTTAACATATAGCTTAGCTCGAAGAAGTACGAGCAAGACTCTTTCTTTCTCATTTTGCAGGGTTCTTGACTTGTAAACCCGGAGCAGATGGTGAAGATTTTCATTCGATGGCCTCGACTCCAAAGCGGGTCCCCCTTGAAAACCAATATCCAAGCCCAACATTACGGTCCCGTGGAAGACCTCCCGACCGATCAAAATGTATGCGCTGCGAATGAGCCTAAAACCTAGGCACAGGTCAGTAGGGAATTGAGTGCATCCCCTAAAAATCATCACCTCAAAACAGGTGAGATGGCCTCCTTGTCGAGAAATATTCCAATTGATGTTTTGAGCAAACTCTTTTTGGAAATTTTCAAACTGTTGATCCAGATTTTCCATACAAGGGATTTGTGATCACATTTGCATGTTGCAAGAATGTTTTGGATAACCTCCAGCATCAAAATGCACATCTCATGACTAAAGCTTAAGTCATAAAATTTTGTCAATTGGACAATTGCTGTCTTCTCAAAGATTACCAATATTTTCTTGGGGAAGAGAAACCCTTAAAAAAAATCCTTTTCAAAATCAGACAGTCTCATTGGACGTGGAGAATCCTCGTCATGAGACCCCTTTTCATTTAGGCAGTCTCATCGGACGTGGAGAACCCTCGTCATGAGACCCCTTTTCAAAGTCAAAACTGATGGTAGACACCGCCTGAAGGGTCAAACAAAGGTAGATACCGCCTGAAGGGTCAAATGAAGGTAGATACCGCCTGAAGGGTCAAATCAAGGTAGATACCGCCTGAAGGGTCAAAATAAGGTAGATACCGCCTGAAGGGTCAAATCAAGGTAGAAACCGCCTGAAGGGTCAAATCAAGGTAGATACCGCCTGAAGGGTCAACTGAAGGTAGAAACCGCCTGAAGGGTCAAATCAAAGGTAGAAACCGCCTGAAGGGTCAACTCAAGGTAGAAACCGCCTGAAGGGTCAAACCAAGGTAGAAACCGCCTGAGGGATCACATTAATGGTAGAAACCGCCTGAAGGGTCACATATGGTAGAAACCGCCATAAGGGTCAACTCATTGATAAATATCGCAGTAAGGATCAACACAAAGGTCTGATCCACCATACGGATCAAAATCCTTGGCAAATCCCAAAGCGTGGGATGCGCCTTCCTTAGGTTCCTACAAGTTAGGAATCCCATCATGGTATGACCTACCATACAGGTCAGAGCTTAATCTCCCTAGGATATTCTGAATGACGAGTCCTAGGCATCTTCTTGAAAGTCGTCGCAACCGGCAGCATCTGACAGGTGAGCTTCAGGTAAGCCTCTCTCACTCCGGCCCATTTTCAAATTGTTAGAGCAAACCGGGGATTGATTTGAGCTTTTATCAATAGGCTTAAGGATCCGATGTCATAACATTTCTTCTCTTATTTTCCCAGTTGAGTCGGTTAGGAATCAGGTGCCACCTTATCTTTGAGAGAAACCTCTAACGAGATTCCTCTCAAAGAGGGGCAGCTGTTGACACCTGATTTTTTTTACCATTTATTATTGTGATTTTTATTCTTTAAAATTAATTAAAAATATCAAAAAAGGTCATAAAATCACAAAATCAACTTTGGAAGCCTTGGTTTAACCTTAGGAACCAATTTTGAACAAAAAATAGTTTTCGGTATTTTTAATATTTTTCGAGTTTATTTAATTATAAAAATACCCAAAAAATCAGAAAAATACCATTCGTGGTCAGAAAAATACCCAAAAATATTCGATAATTTTGTTTTAATTTCCTCTTCAAGTGTGTCACTTTAAATCTCAAAAATTCGGCTCGGGTCAATATTTTCCTTCACAAACATAAACCCGAACCGAGCCTAAAAAAAATCATTTTCGAGTCTTTTAGTTTTCAATTCTCACTTTTTATAAGCTATGACATTGGATTCTAAAGTCTTAAAGTGCAATTAGGTCAATTTGCCCTCCAATTTAATCAATTTTTACCAAAAGGGCTTAATTGCACATTTTTCTTTCAATTAGTCCCCGGTTTCACGGATGTATACGTATGCTCTACGTATTTATACGTCATACGTATTTATACGTTATGCATATTTGTACTGTTTGGTAACTTCTTTAACTCTTGTAATAATAATAATGGTTATTAATTTTAACACCTTTGTTAGTGCCTTTTTTTTTAGCATTTTTGTATTGTGAGTGCTATTGCTAGTGCTATTTTTAAATAGCATTTTTTGTATTATAAATTGTGAGTGCTATTATTAGTGCTATTTTTAAATGACATTTATTTATCATAAATTGTGAGTGCTATTGTTAGTGCTATTTTTAAATGGCATTTATTTATCATAAATTGTGAGTGCTATTATTAGATAGAATTTATAATTGTTAGTGCTATTTTTAAATAGCATTTTTGTATTATAAATTGTGAGTGCTATTGTTAGTGCTATTTTTAAATAGCATTTTTGTATTATAAATTGTGAGTGCTATTGTTAGTGCTATTTTTAAATGTCATTTATTTGTGAGTGCTATTTTTAGATAGAATTTATAATTGTTAGTGCTATTTTTAAATACAATTTATTGGAAGGTATTTTTGGCTATAAAAGGATGGCAAGAGTTTTGAGGTTGAGGGGGGAGACATTTTGTAGAGTGTGCAAATTTTTGAGAGCTTAGAGAGAAGAACACAAACACTCTCTATATTCTCATCATCTTGAGTGAGCAAAATATACTAAGTTCGGAATATTGATTCCGCATATTGCTAGCACAATTGTTGTGGAGTTATTAGTCGTCTCCCCGTTCGTTAATTGGTGGTGCGTCCGAACTAGATGCCTAACACTTGTGGAGGCTAAGATCGAAGAACATCGAACCGACACCTCCGTTCAAGCACGCTACGAGAGGTAATCTATTTACTCCCTTTGAGGCTTTGTGATTTTTTTTCGATTGAAATGCACGAAGTACGCCTCTGGAGATACATGTATGGGTTATTATTTATTTCCGCTACGTGTTACGTGGATCCCAACAGTGGTATCAGAGCCAATCCTTAGGCGTTTTCGTGCATTTAATTGATTTTCTCAATTTTTGCAATACTATGGCCAATATGTATTAATGAATTGTTCGTCTTACATGGCTAATGGAGGTTGATTGTTTTTATATGATAAATTAATCAACGTAGCAAAAATTGAGACTAAATCAATTTTGAATCGAAAATTTATGGCTATCTTATTTTACGTAAAAATTCTGAATATGATTCAACGTAGAATTTTTATTGTGCCTTCCTAAGTTTTAAATTGTGAATTTATTACTTACGTGGAAGGGTGGTGATCATGGAAAAATCCCTAATCAATGTGATTGATGTATATATGAATGTATGATGATTATTTATATATTTGGGGTTGTAATTATTAAATGGAGGCTGCGTACTCCTTTTATTTTTCATGTAATCTTTATTTTTAGCATAGTCAATTGTTGATGTAAATGCTACGAGGATTACGTGGGGGAGCCTTTTAAGTCGGCGAGCTCTTTGGGGCCCAATTCTTGAAGAGTTCAAGAAACCAAGAAGAAGCGAAGAGCGGCTCTCCGTTATTAAAATATTAAAATGATTAAATGTGGTCTCATTGGTTCGAGACCCATTAAATCATAATTCCATGATCACCACATAGGATAGATGTTTATGTGATTGACATATGTTTATTTATTATGATTACGTGAGCATGTTAAACTGGTTAATGTGCAAAGTCAGACTTACCTCACCCAAAATTGCGCCTGCATGAAATCCTAGTTAGGAAAATCACTCGCGTTAGGTACCGAAAGGGCGTTGGTAACGACACCAGCGTAACCAAGTCCCCGAACCCAAAAACTCTGGTTCCGTAGAACTGATCGATCTCTCCCAATCGATCAGTAAGGTTTCCGGTCTACCCTCCAAGAAAGACCGGTGGCGACTCCAAATGCATGCACAAGTTGCACATGCCACCACGACCACACTAAGGTCGAAAGCGATCGACTCTTATCGTCGAATCCTTCTGAAAAATACTCCCGCCGCGATTTGGTATGGGCCTGGGAGGGCCCGCGCCGATCCAAGACCCGCGATCGGTAATCCATTAGCCGCGTCCGCTTTCGGACGGGTCGCGACAGTTAGAAATTTAGACTCAAAAGTTCATTCCCCATTTACAAAGATATTAGTCCTCTTGAGGTAATGATAATCATAATGCAGGTAAAGGTTCATTTTAACCTATGCAATTATGCAATATGATTTTAGGATGCTGGAGATTATCCAAAACATCTTCAAACACGCGAGGATGATCAAGAATCCTTGTGAGGAAAATCCTTGGATCAAAACAATTTAAAGTTTCCAACCAAAGCTTGCCTTCAAGCATTCTATTGGAATATCTCTGTCAGAAAGGGCTTATTACCAATTTTTCTGACTTGGTCTTTTCATGACCAGAGCACTCGAATTTCCTAATACCCTGTACCTAGGTCTTCGGGACAGCTCGTAGCGTATACATTTAGATCAATTGGGAGGTCTTTACGGGACTGTAATGTCGGGCTTGGACATGATTTTCGAAAGGGGGGACTCACTTTCTGAGTCAGGTCTTTTTGGACACAAAATTTTTCTTCATCTGTTCCTGGTTTATAAGTCAAGAACCTTGCAAAATGAGAAAGAAATAATCTTGCTCGAACTTCTTCGAGCTAAGCTTAGACATTAAACCCTACATTAACCCAAGTGCTTTAATCAGAAAAGACTTCTCGGGGTTGTAACACAGGTAGGATTAGGGACCGAAAAAAGGTTAATTTTTGGCTCAGAATGTGCGAAGGGTTTAACATTGGTGATCACTGCAGGTTTTGCTGCCGATTTAGTCCCTTTCGGTTCAGAGAGTGCCTTCAGTCTTTGAAGTGCATTGGTAGTCTTTGGGAGAACCTCTCTCTCGCGTTAGCGCGGCGTCAATACCTGAATGTGACATAATCTGGGAATATCTTTTACAATCAGATCTCACTAGTGACCTATACAAAGGTATCATGTCTTCTTTTGGCATTCACAAGATCAAACACATGATTTAGAAGTGTACAAGTATTTTGGACGGGCATTGGCCTAGCTTTTACTAAGCACTTTGCTTTTTCTTGATGTCTAAGATTGGATCTTCCTATCTCTTTTTTTTTTTGTTGAAATCCCACCTTTTCCTTTTTGGGAATTAGGATTTTCAAATAAGCGTGCTAGATGTACAACTTGAATCTTAGCACTCAGGCATTAACCCAGGAATTTGTCATAATTCCTATATTTTGAACTCTTCCGCTCTTGAAGTGATGTCGCTTCCACTTTGGAATATACAATGATCACCAACGGGTTTGTGAAACGAACGTATAGGCTCAATTGAGCTGTGCAAAGAGTAAAAGTGTATAGGGTAGAGAAACGAATGTTTTCGTCATCCTAAAGCACTTTGAATTACCTTAGAAGTTAAAATGACAAGCAACACACGAAGATTGATGCAAGTCTGAGCAAGAGAATTTCTAATCATTTACCTCCTGATACTGCTGGACTCACCTCCAGTCGACCTCAATGTGAGGTGGTTCTTGACAGGGGTAAAGAATGCAATCGTCGTTCAAAGGGTTATCAATAGTCACATGTAGTGTTTAGGATAGAGAAATGAATGCCTCCGTCATCTCAATCTATGTAATCGATGCGAAGGACCCTTATATCCTCAGATCTGGGCGTTCTTATTTTCATGCTTCTTTCATCTCTCGAGTGTATGTAGAACGTGTTTAGATTAGGTTTGCCTTCCATCTAGAGAAACATCCCTGCTAGATAGTTCTAAGCAAGCTATGTTTTTGGAAAAATCATTTTGTTTTTCTCTAGGTATTTTACTCCACAGGATATTTCAACGATACATCATGCGTACTTGGATCATGCTTGGATAACCTCCGGTTCTGATAGGTGTGCAGTAAATATCAGAGATTCATTTTTTCAAAAATAATGTTTATTTCTAAGTTCGGGCATGTGAATGTTCATTCCCTTGCTCTTTTCGTCTCATAGGAAGTGAGAGACTTTACTGTGTTCCTCCTTTGTTGCCTTCTGTCTTCATCAGACATTCTTGCATGTAGGATAGAATAAACATTCCTGTGAGTGAAAAATGGTTTAACCCTTGATGGAACAGATACATATCACCTGGTTCTTGATGTTGAAGATTCTTCTGTCTAGGGTTCCATTTGGATGAATCCGATTTTGAGTTCGTTTCTTGGAATTCTGCAAAACCGAACACATGCTAGTGTATGCATGGATGCATGATATGCTCATGTGATGACCATTTTGGCGATTCGGACCATTTCGAGACAAGCCACATATTCAACATCTGATTTCATTTCAAGGATAATACTTCTTCACAGCATCTGAATTTACAGGGTGCCCCAATTCTTCTCCTTCAGAATTTACAAGAATTAATGCTCCTCCTATGAGAATCTTCTTGACAATATATGGGCCTTCGTAATTCGGGGTAAACTTACCTCCAGGGTGGACAACATTTGGCAAAGTCTTTTTTACCACTAGGTCGTCTACCTCAAAACTTCTGGCTTTAACCTTTCGATTGAATGACTTGGCCACCCTCTTCTGGTAGCTTTGACCATGACAAATCGCTCTGAGATGCTTCTCATCTATCAAATTCAGCTATTCATATCTGTGTCTAGAGTATTCTGTTTCTGAAAATTTACCCTCTGATAAGATTCTTAAAGAGGGAATCTTAACTTCCATAGGCAGGACCGCTTCCATCCCGTATACCAGAGCGTAAGGAGTTGTCCCTGTAGAAGTCCTTGCCATTAAGGCAAATGGTAGCCTTTCATGCCAATCCCTATAATTCTCTGCAGTCTTAGCTAGGATCTTCTTGATATTCTTGTTAGCCGCTTCTACTGCCCTGTTCATCTGTGGGCGGTAAGGGGAAGAATTGAGATGTCGAATACCAAAGCTGTCCAGTAGATCATCGACAACCTTGTTATTCAGATTGGATCCATTATCTGTGATGATCGCTTGCGGAGTACCATATTGAGAGATTATGTTTCTCTTAATAAACTTTGCCATACTTCTTGCGGTGACATTTTTGTAAGAATTGGCCTCTATCCACTTTGTGAAGTAATCGATCGCCACCAGGACGAAACGATGACCATTTGAAGCCGTTGGATTGATGGGTCCTATCATGTCGATCCCCCACATAGAAAAGGCAAGGCTTCAGACATTTGATGTAGTTCATTCGGGGGCGCATTAATCTTATCGCCATATATTTGACACTGGTGGCATGACTGGACATGCTGGCAGCAGTCTGATTCGATGGTCATCCAATAATACCCGAGCCGCATGATTTTCTTGGCAAGGAGGTGGCCGTTCATATGGGGCCAACATATACCCTCATAGATCTCCTTCATGAGGACATTTGCTTCTTTAGCATCTACGCATCTTAACAAAGTGGAGCCAAATGACCTTTCGTACAGAACTTGTCCACTAAGGAAAAAATTGTTGGCCATCCTGGTTATGTATCTCCGGTCTCCCGCTTGACATCTTTCAGGAAACTCCCCCTTTAAGAGATAATTCTTGACGTCATAGTATCATGGCTCTCCGTCGAATTCTTCTTCAATCATCATACAGTAGGCCGATTTTTCGACTATGCCAATTCTCAGTGGTTCTATCTCTAATCCACTAGTTACTTGTAACATTGAGGCCAGTGTGGCTAGTGCATCTGCAAACTGGTTATGAGATCTTGGTAGGTATTCAAACGACACATCTTTAAACTTAAGTGTCAATTCTTCAAGGTATTCATGATAAGGGATGAGTTTTGCATCCTTCATTTTTCCACTCTCCCTGTGTCTGTAAAATGATAAGCATGGAATCTCCATAAACTTGTAGCATAGGTATTCCCATGGAAATGGCTAATTGTAAGCCTAGAATACATGCCTCGTATTCTGAGATATTGTTGGTGCAAGGGAAAGTCATCTTTGCCGCGACAGGATAATGTTGATCGTCTGGGGATATCAATACTGCCCCGGTGCCAACTCCCGATAGGTTAACGGCGCCATCGAAATACATGATCCACTTATCCTCTGCGAGGTTCAAACCTGATCTTCTGTCTTTGTCTTTCTAGAAGACATGCAACTTTGCGAGTTTTCCGCCAACATATCAGCTATGACTCTCCATTTTACTGATTTTTGTGGAGAACACCTAATGTCAAATTCAGATAACATCACCTGCCATTTCGCTAATTTTCCAATCAGAGCGGGCTTCTCCAAGAGGTACTTAACAGGGTCATTTTCTGTTACCAGCTGAATATGGTGATGTAAGGTATACTGCCTTAACCTGCGAAGTACCCATACAGTTGCTACGCAAGCCCTTTCAACAGGTATGTATTTTGCTTCAGACGAGGTGAATTTCTTGCTCAAGTAATAGACGGCTCTTTCTTTTCCATCCATGGGGCTTGTTTGGGCGAGTAAGGCTCCCAAAGATTCTTGCTGTATAGTCAAATATAAGGTCAAAGGATGACCTGGGATGGGCGGCACAAGTACCGGTGGAGTGATTAGATAGTTCTTGATCTTTTGGAACGCCTGGCTGCATTCTGCGCCCCATGTTACTTTTGCACCCTTCTTGAGTAGCTTGAAGATTGGTTTAGCTATATCTGATAACTGATTGATGAATCTGGCAATATAATTTAATCTCCCTAGAAGACTTCTTACTTCTTTTACTGTGGAGGGAGTTGCTAGATCATGGATAGCTTGAATCTTTGATTGATCAATCTCAATGCCCATGTTACTGACCATGAACCCGAGAAGTTTCCCAGATTTCGCCCCAAACACACATTTGTTAGGGTTCAACCTCAACTTATATTTGCGCAGTCGCTCAAATAGCTTTCTTAATACTTGAATGTGATCTTGTCCCTTCCTGGATTTGGCGATCATGTCATCGACATTTACCTCGATTTCTTTATGAATCATGTCGTGGAATAATGTGACCATAGCCTTCTGATAGGTGGCCCTAGCGTTCTTCAGTCCGAAGGGCATAACCTTATAACAAAAGTTTCCCCAGGGGGTGGTAAAGGCAGTCTTCGGTTTGTCCTCCTTCTTCATGAGGATCTTATTCAAATTTCGATAATCCACGCAGACCCGAATTTTGCCGTCCGTCTTCATGACGGGGACTATGTTTGCAATCCAGTCCGAGTATGGGATGGCTTCAATAAAGCCTACCCTGAGAAGCTTTATCACATCTTCTTTAATTTTGTATTCCAACTCGACTTTCATTCGTCTATTGCTTTGCCTAACAGGTTTGACACTAGGATCTGTGGGTAATGCATGTTCCACAATTCTAGGATCCAAACCCGGCATGTCGGCATATGACCATGCGAAGACGTCATGATATTCCCTCAATAGTTCGGTAAACTAAGCCTTTCATCTCGGGACAAATGTCTATCGATTTTGACTTCCTTGATATTCATAGAGTCCCCCAAGTTAATAACAACTGGTTCCTCTGAAGTGGGAGGCATTGAATCTTCGAAGGCACTCCATTCTCTGCGGATAGATGCGTAACCTTCATCCTCATCCTCTTCTTCAATATTGTAGGAACAGCCAACATGATGATCCGAATCGTACAACAATCTGGTATGTATGTTTGAGATGATATGCCTAGAATGTCATGAGCATGGTTAGTCTATACTTCATTATGGAAACCCCATGCATAAATGTGAAAAATCTTTTCGAAAGAGATTTCAAAATAAGTGGAGGTGTAAATGGGACTAGTCCTCATATTATAAGACATCCTTGTCCTTGAGAAATCTTTTGGAAATCAAGAGTCATATGGAAAATCAGGTCTCAAGCTTCTGCGTGGAAGGTTAATATCATCATCGGGCTGATTTGTGGTTCCATATGTCCTTATCAAAACTTGTGTGATTTTATTGAATGCAAAATGGGCCGCATTACAAGCTATGCTATTTGGACCAACGGCCGAAGATCCAAAGGCTTTTTCCTACATTTATTTCAAGCAACAATACTAAAGGTGTAATGAAATGCAAGAAATTTAAACGCAGTATTGAGAGCAGGAAATAGGTTTATTTATTCAGAAACGGTGGCTTCATCGCCCAGCCACTCTATGATGACGTTCACGAAGTTATCTCCCAAGAAAGGGTTCGCCAGATCCGGTTCTGCTGTTGGAGATATATCTTCTTCTGACAACCACCTAGAGTTCTTGCTGAAGTACTCGTTCAAAGGGGTGTTGAATATCTTGGATTTGCATTTCCAAGCTGGAGAACCTATGAATGAATCTCTCTGGTTTTTCTGGCCTCCATGGCGTCCTAGGCTCTTGCCTCGGCCTCGGCTGGTTGTCTTAGGGACAGACTCGTTTATGGGGCTTTTCTGATACCCCAAGCCTATCCTATGCTGGTTGGATTTCAACTGTAGAGGGGTATTCATTCCCTGACCATATTTGCCCAGGCCTTCTCCAGGGTTATACCCATACGCCAGTAGCATCTTGGCTGATAAAAGATTGGATTCAGAAATGCAGGGAGTTCTCAATCTTGCCCCCACAGGGGTGTGTACTGCTGCCACCAACTCTAGGGAATGATAACTTGCTTCCACTCTAGCTTCGGGTTCGATGTAGGGAATGACGCTGCTCTGATATGTTCGGAGGTCAACTTCTCCATGCACGGTGATCACTTTCCCATCTACCACAAATCGTACTTTCTGATGTAGGCTTGAAGGTACGGCTCATGTCACATGAATCCAAGGTCTTCCCAATATGGATCCGAATACACTAGGCAAATCCATTACTTGGAAATTTATAGAGAATCTGGTTGGGCCGATGAGTACGTCAAGCTCAATCTCTCCTACCACAGTTTTTTTCATCCCATCAAAAGCTCTTACAGCTGTTTTGGAGGCTTTAATCATTTCTTCTTTGATGCCTAAACTCTTCAAGGTAGTTAGAGGGCATATGTTGAAAACGGATCCGTTGTCAATCAGTACATGTGCTATTCTTTTTCCATTGCATTGTGCAGTAATGTATAAGGCCTTGTTGTGTCTTCTCCCTTCCATGGGAAAGTCTTCATCTGAGAAGCTCAATTGATCTTTCAAGGGGATCGCCCCTACAAAATCCCCCAACTGTACATCATTAATTATTTCAGGGACATGCACTTCATTCAGTATCTTCAACAGTACATTCTTGTGCTTCTCTGAGTTGATAAACAAATCAGTAGAGATATTTGGGCCGGCATCTTCCTTCATTGCTCTATTACTTCAAACTCGCTGATTTTAATAATGGACATGAGTTTTTTTGCGTCCTCCTTCGAGACTTCCTTCTTCTCGGACTCGCCTTCCCTAGGGGCGTAGAATCGTCTAGATCTCATTACCGCATCTACTTCCTCCATCCCATAGTCCCAGTAAACTGCCTTAGGATTGTATTCTTCTATTGGAGGGACTTTTATGGTTATTGTTGTTGGGCAAGCTGCCTTTGGTTCGGTTGTATCGTCCGCTTCCTATCTGGGCAGCCGAATTATAACAGGCTTGATCAGACAATCTTCTATCTCACTCAAGCTGTCAAGTTCTTCCATTTTGATTACCACAGTCGTAGCGGCTTCAATCATCGACACAGTGTCGTTAAAGTTCTCTAAGAAAATTTCATTTTTCAATTGACGACACCGGTCGTCGTTTCTTAGCTTTGCTGATGTCGAGGATTTCGGGTACCCTCTCATTCCCTTGAATAGTTCAACTGAGTCTTGTTGTTGATCCTTTGATATCTTTATTTTGGCATACTGTTCTATGTCAAGCTTGGTATCCATCGTTTGGTTAAGCAATGATTCAAAACCTTTCGTAAAAGGCCTTTTCACCTCCTTCGGGATTCCGATTGAACTGGATCATCTATACCTCCCCATCCATCTGGTATGATATCCTCATTCTTTGATAGAAACTAGGTGGAGCAGAATATCTCACCTTAAAGTTATACCCTCCAGAATATTCACCCAGGTTGTCTATGATCTCTCCCATTTCTAACGCGTTAGCCATGAATCTGTGATCTGCCAAGCTTCCCCTCTTAGCTTTTAGCTTTTCCTCTTCGGGTTCTTCTTCCAACTGGACGATCGACTTGGGATCACCTATCAAACTCTCGTGCGGGATACTTTATACGCCTCCCTGCTCAATTTTGATCAGAAGTGGCTCCATTCGAAGCTTAGAGAGGCCTTTACTCCCTTGAATTTTTTATCGGTAATATCTGATATTACCCCCAAGCTCATCATCTTAGTAATACACGATTTCTTCATGTCAGTAGAGACCTTTCTTTCTTTTGGGTACAATGAGGCGATTTTCAAAATATTGGTCAGCTTAGGTATGTCCACCTTCAGCGCAAGGTGGCTTCCTTCCTTGTCAGCGAATATTGCCCATACTGCTTGATGATCAGGAAGCGGATTTTCTTGTACATTCGGAGCCATGTTGTCAAACTTCAGAATCTGACTGTCAATCAGAGCTTGTACCTTCAGCTTAAGGATAGAACAATTATCAGCGTTGTGTCCCCTTTCGCCCATGTGGTAGACACAGGTCTGGCTTTCATCAAAGCCAAGATGTTTAACAGGATTTGCCCTAGGTGGTTCCTTCGCCATCAAGTGTTGTTCTAACAGTATTGGGAGCAACTTTGACAAAGGCCTCGGAAGCTGAGAGAACGACTTTTGGGGTTGCCTCCTTCTAGGCTCTTGTCCTTTTGGTGCTGACCACGACGATCCTCCCTTGGTCTGATTAGAACTGTTAAATGTCTTGGGCTTGTGGGGGTCTGGTATGAAGGCTATGTCGAGTCCAGCCTCTCTCTCCTTCTTCAGGGGGTATTGCTTCCTGGCAGAAGTTTCATGCTGCCTCTTTTCTCTTAGAGCCTATTCGAGTCTTTCCGTCACCTTTATCAAATGTGTAAAGGTTTGACATCCAGAGGTGTTTAATCTGTCAAAGTATTCGTAGGGGAGTGCTTTCAGGAATAAATCAATCAGCTCGTCTTCTGGGATTGACGATTTTACTTGGGTTGTCAAAGCTCGCCACCTCTGGGCGTATATTCTGATCAATTCACCCATTGCTTTTGAGGTTCGCATGAGGTCTTCTCTCGTCGGGGCTGTTGCCGTATTGAACTTATATTGTTTGAGGAAGTCCTCTGCAAGATCCTCCCATCCATCATAGTCCTCCAGGTCCAATTCGATGAACCAAGCCAGACTGGCGCCAGCCAGACTCTCTTGAAACGTGTTCATCAGCAATGGAACATAGTCTGAATATTGTGCCATCTTGCGCAGGTAATATTTGAGTTGAGCACGGGGACAGCCTGTCCCATTATACTTCCTCACGAAGTCTTGCTCTTTGTAGTCAGGAGAGGTCTCCACTTTGGCGAAGGGAGATATCTTGTCGAAACAAGCCAACTCATAACCTTGGCTGCTCAAGGATTCTTCAATCTTGGCTATTCTCTTAGCCTCCGCTTTAGTTTTCACGGTCTGCTTCCCATTTTCATCTTTCTCAAGGTTGATGACAACATGGGGTGTCATTTGTTGTGTCTGAACGTTTGGCATACGAGCATCATCCTCTATACGCTGGGCATCTTCTGCCGTCTCCTTATCAGTAATATCAGGCGCAAATGATGGACTCGAGTTGTTCTGATTATGGGCCACTGCCTGTCTGGCGTGGGAGGCTTCCAGCATTGCCTTAATGTCGGCCATCATAGTTGCCATAGCAGTCATCTGCGTCTCCAGCATGCCTACTTGCGGGGTTAACTCCTACTGTTCCATTCTTGTCTTTAGCCGAGTGCGAAAGCGATGCGTTGGCAATTCCGTGATTAGAGTACACCTGTTTATTTTAACAAATAACAAGTGAGTATTTCTTCAGGATCGACAGAAAAAAGTGCCGGATTCCTTTAATTGCATGTTTTCTATCGATGAATAAGAAAAAAGACTACCTTGTGTGCCTTAGTCTCATGTGGGTAGTTCTTTTAATTATTCGCCAAAAGAATTCATGATATTAAAAGAAGCGTAATCTTTGACGATAGTTTTTTTTTATGCATCCATAAAACATGTCAACACTCATGCGTATGTGTCAAAGGTAATATTCAATACAAGTGAGTATGTATGAAAAGACATCATAGTGTTTGCTTATTTTACACTTGATAGGATAGTCTATTAAAGTCTAGGACGCTTGAAGTCCAAGGTGCCCTCATCATCCCAACGTGGATCCATCTCTTCAGTCTGGGACTCTTCATCTTCTGAATACGACGGCGATCACATATCTTCGGGTATGTACAGCTCTACTCTAGGCACGTACGGTACTATGTATTCGGGTACATAATGCTCGAAAAGCTGCGTCTGACCGCCTTAAAGTGTTGAATGTATTCTGTGGTAGCCCTGTGAATGTTCTCCATGCGAGTCGTGTTTTCTGGCCATCTTATATCTTCAGCTTGGGAGTTCTTCAAAGAGTGTATAATAGATTCCACCTTAGCTTCAAACATTTTCTTCTTTTCTCCTGCAAGGGTCTCTTTTGGTACGTCAAATGAGAAGATACTAGGCCGCGGTGGAGAAGGGATTTCCTGCAATGCCCCAAATTGCCGGATAACCCTATTCGGATAATATGCAGTAGCGCATGTGAATCCTAATAGAGGAACTGAGTCTTCGTTATTACATGTGAGCCTGGCTTTGCCTAGGGTTGGCAATCTAAGCCGCCATCGGAGTTGTTCTGGCTTTAAGGTCGAAAGGAATTTCTTCCATTCTATAAAGCTGAACTTAGGAATACGTGTATGGGTTCTGACAAAGGTTTTAAGAGGATGGGCATCAGAGCTAATCTCAGTGAAACTCATGCGGATGTGGAATTGTCTGATATGAGATATGAACCACAGGTACAGAAGATCACTAGAGGTTCTAAAGATTCCCTTCTTGTTTTTCTTGAAGCGGTTTAGGGAAAGGAAAGTCTCAGCAAGGATGACGTTTGAGTAATCACACCCGTAACAAACTTGTCTGACTACCACAGCTATAATATGGTCGAAGGTGACAGACGAGATCGGGAACAACACAAAGCTAAAGAAGGCCAAGACAAAGGCTCTACCAGATTTGGTTCCTTTAGCGGTATGGAGGTTGGGGAATCGATCTAGGAGGAAGGATAGTGAAATCCGTCCAGAATTACTTTTGGCATCTGCTTTGACTTCGTTGAGGCTCGTGTCAAGGAATTCAGCTAGTTAACTCAAGGGATCAAATCCTATTGGGGGTTGAACTAGTGAGTGAGTAAATTCAACTCTGATGGCGGCGCTGTACTCTTCAAGAGTAGGGGTAACTTCCAGTCCTTCCATGTAAAATGTAGCGGTGGTAGGATCCCAATAGAGTGCCATGGCTTGAATAAAGGCAGGTGGGCATTCAACCCTCATAAGTCCAATAGATATCCAGTCGTGATTTGGCGTATTTCTGGCTAGCTTCGCCCATGCTATCCCACCATGATTGGAGCTCGGCTCGAGGAACTTTGAACACTTGAATATCATTATTTTCCATCAAGTCTAAAATATGCAAATGATTTTGAAAAGTCAATCATCAAAAATTACTTTAAATATGTGACTATGCAAATGCCATGAAGCATGCATGGGCTAACTTAATTGCATAGTTCAATTAAAGAGAAATTAGAACTTTTTTTTTTAAGTACTGAAGGCCTGACTTAAAGTCTAATTTTGAATTTCAGGGAAGTGAATTATGCAATTTAGTTAGGTTTACTCCAGTGACTAAGGGAACTAACAACGTCACATTCCATTGGTGAATACATCAAATTGGAGTGGAGTGAGATGAATCCCTTATTACAACCAGGACAATTGACGAAGGAAAGGTAAAAAGAGACTCTTCAAACAAGAAAGCCATAAAAGGCCGATGGAATGTGAGGATCTAAACGACCCTTTTCCAAAGGTCTATTCTTCTTTACAATGATAGCCAGTCGGGAATCCTCCCCTAGATGAGTGTAAGGGGTCATCTTCAATGAATTGATCGAAGGGTCCTAGTTGCTCAGGCCATTCTCTGGTCCATGGTACAATGACTTCGGGAGTCTTCTCGCGTCTCGTCTTTTTGAGTATGATGCGCTTCGGTCTTGTCTTAATCGTAGGGCCTCTCCTTTTTCCCCAAAAAGTGATCATGAGCATGTCTTCATTAGCTTGACGTTCAGCCTTTCGTCGGGCATATGCGTCTCTAGCTAGGCGGTTGCGATGTTGCTTTTTCATCTCCAAGTAATTCTTGAACATCTCGTCTGCTTGTCGCTTGAATCTGAGGTTGTCGACGTAGTAGCGGGTTTGACAATCTTCAGCATATCCCAACTTGCGTCCAGTCAGCTCTCGGCCATGCACGAACCTCGTAAAATGTAGTATTGTGTTTGGTCCAAAGCGAGTGACTTTCCTTAGGTACTCGAAGGTTACCAATTCCGTTGAACTTTTAGGAAACAACGACATCCTACCCCATTATCGTTGTTATTTCAATTAGTCACTTGAGTGATTTCATGATGTATGCAATGCATATGGATGTATATAATGCATGAATCATACTATGAAACAAGGAATAGTGAAGTACATCGAAAGTAAATGCCTTACCAACCATACTTGGGGAATATGAAATGTTCCCCTGTAACAATGGATGGTTTTAGGTATACCAAGCTTCCATAGACATGCGCATGAGACAAGTGCGTATACTCTAAAAATTAGAAATCAGGTGAGGAACCTATGGCTCAGGCTCCCACGATCCAAATGAGGCAGATTCCTCCCCAAGGGTACCTACCCAAGAGGGCTAGATATCGCCAATTTGGATTGTGAGAGGGACCGAATACGAAAGTCTCAAGTGCCATCAAACACGAGATCATTTCGCATCCTTTCCCTTTCTAAGGTAACCTAGAGGTGGTTTGCAGTCGGGGTTTGACCGCCAATGTGTGTGATGTGTCGTGATCGTCACAATGCAAGGTCATGCACATCAGGCAGTTTGTATCAAAAATCGCTTCAATACGTGCGTAAGATAAACATACATTCCCAACTCCAACTTGCAGGAAAAAATGTCAACAATCACTCTACCCCTTATTTCTCCAATCTGCAAAACATCTAACACAATGGTTAGCGTACGTACCTCACCTTCGAGAGCATCTGCAGAAAATAAGGTCAGATAAACTAATCAACTTTTTAATTGGCTCAAGTCCTCTAAAATTCTTAACTAGAAATTCTGATTTAGAATAGTCCCCAGCGGAGTCGCCAGTCTATCGCGACCCTCTCGCGGCTAATGGGTCGCCCGATGTTTCCTGATCGGACGCGGGCCTCTCCCAAGGTCCATTACCCAAATCGCAATGGCTGGATATACGTGGTCGACCTTAAGTGCGGTCTAGTGACATGTGATATGTGTACATGCCAAGGAGTCGTCACCAATCGTTTAGTGGATTGTACGATCGGAAACCCTATCGAATAGTTAGGAGCGGATATACGCGGGTCAGGCGAGAGGATATGCGCCAATCTGTCATGCTCTCCACTCCCGTCGGGTTCACCTCTGGTTCCTCCATGATGTCATAGCGAGGCAAGGGTGATTCGCACCTGTAGTTAGTGTCTTCTACCCCGGGAGCTCGCCCTAGACCTGGTATGCCAATTCAATCTGAGGGGTGCTCTCACTGTGGGAATCCTAAACATACAGCAGCATCTTGTTTTAAACTACACGGTTATCCGGATTGGTGGGATAATTTTCAGACCAAGAAGAAGAAATCGGGCTCACAAAAGGGGCGGAATGGAGGGCAAGCCTCCTTAGTGACTAACGGCTTGTCATTAATTCCTATAGAGCCTGAATCTGCTTATGCCGAATCTCTTGAAGGTAATTGTGGGTTTGTCCTTGCCAATGGACATGGTGATAGTCATCATGGGTGGATAATCGATTCTAGCGCTACTGATAATATGATTTCGGAATATGGTGACCTTCTTACATCTACTACACCATGTCGAGATCATATTTACAATGCCAACAGGCATAGCTTTCTTGTGACGGCTGCGGGGCGTGTGTCTATCATGCCTTCTCTCTCTCTCTCTCTATCTCATACTTTACTTGTTCCTATATTGTCTAATCATTTGTTATCAGTTGGACAGCTTACTGTCGCGACCCTCTCGCGGAGGATGGGGCTAATGGGCCGCCCGATGTTTCCTGATCGGACGCGGGCCTCTCCCAAGGTCCATTACCCAAATCGCAACGGCTGGATATACGTGGTCGACCTTCAGTGCGGTCTGGTGATATGTGATATGTGATATGTGTACATGCCAAGGAGTCGCCACCAATCGTTTAGTGGAGGGTACGATCGGAAACCCTATCGAATAGTTGGGAGCGGTCTATTCGATTCTGCGAAAATTAGAGAAGTGGGATTGGGGACTTTGTTACGCCAACTGCTAGAGTTGACGCCCTTTCGGCACCTAAGTTGGATGATTTATCTAATCTCAAGACTTCATGCAGACGAGTGTGGTATGGATCCTAAATCTAGGATTTCATGCAGATAGGAGTGGCTACCTTATCACTCACAATCATTAAAAGTAAATGCGCAAATCAAGGATCCAGAACATGCGGATAAAACACATGAAAGTAGCATGTCATCCATAATGAGGCCCTATCAGCCTAGAGAAGTATCAATCAAAGTTTAGGAATGATTTTGACATGATTCGCCCATGAGGGGCAGAATCGTAATTTTGAGAATTTTGGGGACAATTTGCCCCAAAAGGGCCAAATTATCATTTCGGATGGAATATACAGTCAAAAGAAGGTGGAAATGGGATTGGCAATCAAATCCTTCCATTTCCTATTTTTTGGGAATTTCCAGAATTTTTCTGGAATTTAAAAGTGATTTTACCCTCGGAGGCGTAAAGTCGTCATTTTGGACAAAGATGAGGACTGAAAATCTCAAACATTAGGGTTGGTCACCCACCTGACCCAAACCCCAACTTTAAGCAATTTTCAGGACTCGATTGGAACTAGAAAGACGATTTTCCCATTGAGGGGCAAAATCGTCATTTTGAGAAAAGGGACGAGACTCAAAAACCCAAGCCTAAGAATTGATTGCCTAACCGACCCTAATTCTTACCATGGCATTATCGGCCTTATCTTGAATATACAGCAGAGGCGACTTACCCCATAAAGGGTAATATCATCGAGTCTCGGAAGAACGGATAAGAAACCCCAAAAATAGGGTTGACCAGTTGTCTGTGGTCAATCGTCAATTTTTGGGATTTCTGAAATATCTAGGATTTTCCTACAATTTTCCTATATTTTTTGGGATTTTCTGTGATTTTCTAGCATTTTGTTTTTGGATTTTCTAAGATTTTTCTAATTTTTTTTATTTTGAAAATCATTTTCTGATTTTTTATAAAAAAAAAATGTTTCTAACCGGGTCGACCCGACCCACTCAGGTCGGAACCCGGCCCAGACCCGGACCCGGACCCGCGCGACCCATCACTCGAAACGACACCATATTTGTCATTTTTCTATTTTCGGATTATTCGGACTTGATCCGACGGTTCCTATTGATCCGCGTGGCTAATCTACGGCCGTCGGATCTGATTACTAAAACCTACGGCCTTGATGGAACGAGGACTTAACCAAGACCGTCTGATTCGCTTACTAAAAGCCACGGTCATGATTAGATCTCAAGACTCAATCTGAGCTGTCCACCCATACTAACCTAAACGACGTCGCCTACCCACTAAACTAAACGGCGCCGTTTCGGTTCAATTTGATTTTTTCAATTTAAAATATTTTCGAATAAACCTAATTACTAATCGGACGGTCGCTAGAATTTAGACTCGATTTATCTGAACCGTCCAATTTATTTATTCGAATAACAACCCCCAACGGCCGTGCTGACTGTACCAACACGTGGACCAATGGCCGAACGCCAGCTAGGAACTTTGACCCGCTGACTACGCCACGTCAGCTTCGTCTTCAACCTCTCGACTCCGATGGAACAGACGGCTGAGCTTCTCCGACGATGATCCGACGATGGGATATTAATGAAATCGCGCGAAACCAACGCCAATCGACTCGCAATCGCCTTTAGTCTAACATATCTAAGAATCAAGGCATCCTATTCGTAGGATCGCGAGCATCATGCAGAATGCCGAGTACGGCCATGGGAGTTCAATCGCTCGATTTACATCAAATCATTGTAATTCAGTCACACAATAGCATCAATACATGTCCAGAAGACTTACCTCGAGCTCTGATTGAGCTCGCTCGGCCTAGATTCGGCTGGGCGACTTTGGACAGTGGTCGGTGATGGAGGCTATGTTCGAAGACTCGATCCGAGGTATTGAGGCGAAATCGATGCAAAATGAAGATGTGATGATGGTCAGCAATGTCTAAGGAACAGAACGCCTACTCTAAATGCAAGAATGATCAAGAAATATATAGAACGCCATTGATGCACAGTGAGAAGCTCGGAGGTCTATCTCACATGTTTTCGCGGTTGCGGCTTGCGCGGTCGACGGCGATCGCTTCCTGGGAGCCTGGACAACCTTCTCATGACCTCTTTGAGCTTTGGTTTAGCCTCAAGAGGCCCAACCGGTCCTCTGCTAATCCGAGCTCTACCCTCGACAATGGTGATGGAGGGGAGCTCTCTCTCTCTCTCTCTCTCTCTCTCTCTCTCTCTCTCTCTCTCTCTCTCTCTCTCTCTCTCTCTCTCGATTTAGTTTTTCTCCTGCAACTGAATCAACCAACCCACTTTCGCGAAGGCTTCTGTGGACTATATACCATTTTCAATTTTTAGCGTCAATTCCGAGGGGACCAACAGACTCGAAATGGCACGTGATTGTACGTGCTATTTGGTCTAAACGGCGACGGAGACGATGGGTGTTCCGTCCATGTCCGTCTAGTTCTTTGGCAGGTCGTAATTCATGCGAATTTGGCATGAATTTGTACTGAGTTTGAGAAGTGTTGACTTTCACAGGTCTGCAGGATTGACCGGCCGATCACTCCTTTCTCCGGCAACTATTAGCCCCGATTCCAGCGTCAATCGGTGGGGAATGGTTTGAGGAACGAAACGCCCACTAGTGCATCTCCAATTGTAGTTGATTGGTTGATCAATTTCCTTGTTGAAATCCAACCTCGTACTGTTCATTCGCTCGAAGGTTTAATGAAGAAGACGACACTACAGCGGACCGGTTCGACCGGCGGTCTGACCAGTCTGAACCGGTTCCGACTTGAAATTCTCAAATTAAACCCAAATCGGTGGGGGATTTTTGCAATTGGACTTCAGAATCGAATCTAGGGCATGAATTTTATTCAAGAATGTATTTTTGCCCAAAAGTTCATGTCAATTTCAACAAAAACCCCAAATTTTCATTTAATTGCAAATAGGGGATTTGTGCAATTGAGGGTTCAAATGATCAAATTGGACCAAATTACCTATGCCAATCGATTCAAAATGATGAAAACCATTGCGCAGTGACTTTAATTTGCAATGATAGCCCTTGATTTGAAAGTAATTTTGATTATGCCCAATTTCAAGGACTAAAATGCAATTAAGTATGCAATTTTGCCAAATTTATGCAATTGAGCAATTTGTGCGAACAATTGGGCTAAATTTCAATAAGAGACAATTAGATTGAATGTCAAGATCCTAAAAAAATGCCAAAATTGCAAATTAAAAGACTCAATTGACATTTTTTTTCCAAATTCAATCATATGTGTAATAAAGGAACACGTAAAATGGAATTTGATTTTGGACTTTTTGTGAGATAAAAAATACAAGGAATTTAAAATAAAAATATTAATTATTTTTCCATATTTTTATGACCTCAAATGGTATTTTTCTTGATTTTTCTAATATTTTCCTAATTTTTGAAAATATTAAAAAATGCAAAAAATATGAAAATTATTTTTTTTTTATCAAAAATGGTTCCTTAGGCTTGGCCAAGGCCACCAAAGTTGATTTTGCAATTTTTTTTATTTTTTATGAATTGTTTTAAGAAAATGGCTAAAAAAAGCTGATCCAAAATTAGGTGTCAACACCTACCAGCGAGTTAAACTGTGTTGTACTTATGTACCCTGATTTTTGCTTGTTTTAGGACATTCTCACTAAGGAGATTATTGGATGTGGTACTAAGAGGGATGTGTTGTATTTCGTGGATGACATTACTTCTGGACGGACCTATCATTCTCGTGGATAGTTAGCTCAAGAGAAGGAACTTTGGTTATGGAACCGTCGTTTAGGTCACCCGTCCTTTGGGTATTTACGGCATTTGTTTCCCAAGTTATTTCATGGTCTATCGAACTCTAGTTTTCAGTGTGATTCTTGTATTTTGGCAAAGAGTCATCGTACCTGTTTTCGTCACAGTTTGAATATCAGTTCTACTCATTTTTCCTTAATTCATTCTGATGTATGGGGTGCGTCTCCTATTACTATTGTATCTGGGTTTCGATGGTTTATCGTCTTTGTTGACGATTGCACACGTATGAATTGGCTATAATTGATGAAACATAAGAATGAGGCTCAAGCTATCTTTCGGATTTTCCACCGAATGATTCAGACTCAATTTGGGGCCAAACTTCAGGTTCTCCAGTCTGATAATGGTGGCGAATACTTAAGTAAACCTCTTGCGGCTTATTTTCAGGAACATGGTTTGATACATGAAACTTTTTTCCCTTAGTCTACTTAGCAGAATGGTGTTGCTGAGCGCAAGAATTGCCATCTACTTGAAACCACTCGAGCACTGTTGGAGGGTGGCCATGTTCCCCATCGTTTTTGGGATTCTGTCATAGTTATAGCTGCTTATTTGTTGAATCGCATGCCTTCCCGCATTCTGCGCTATCGGACGCCAATGCAAGCACTTGCCGTCCCTGTGTCTCTTCCTTCGGTTCTTACATTACCTCATAAGGTGTTTGGGTGTGTCGCTTATGTCCATCTTCACAAATATCAGCGGACCAAACTTGATCCTTGTACACTTGATTCTTGGCTATGGCCCTTCTCAGAAAGGGCATCAGTGCTATGATCTTGCTGGAAAGCGCATGTATATCACTATGGATGTAACATTTACCGAGACGGAATCCTATTTTCCTTTCCCCCAGTATCTTGTTCATAGGGAGACTAAATGTAGAACTAGACATTGGTGGGAGGTTGGGACTGTAGGAGTGACGGATGGGTGTGCATGGGAGGTTGGGACTACAGAAGCGATGGATGGGTGTGCACGGCCGCGCGATTCTGAGGTTGAAGATTCTGAGCTACTGTCTCACGGCCGTGAGATAAGCGCACGGCCGGAGGGCATAAAAGTAGTAGCAACCGAGCATGTGTCAACAGATGCACAGCAGCAACAACCCTCCTTGTCTTCGGCCTCTTCAGTACCACTCCAAGCTCTTGAGAATGTACCTGAGGTAAGTACTTCTACTGTACTTGATTCGTTTGAAGATATTGATGTGCTTACTGGTTATAAGATGCCTGATAGGCATAATAGGGGTAAACCACTGAATCGATATTCTCCAGATGTAGAGGACCGCCGGTCTCGATATCCTATTGCAGATTATGTGTCTGCCAAGAGGTTGTCCACACCACTACAAGCCTTCGTGTCCACGGTTTCCTCAGTTCAAGTTCCAAACAGGGTTGAAGAAGCCATGAAGGATCCGAAATGGCTTCAACCGATGGAGGCAGAGATGGAGGCATTGGAGAAAAATCGAACCTGGAAACTTGTGGAACTACCAGAGGATAAGAAGCTGGTTGGATGTAGGTGGGTGTTTACAGTCAAACATAAAGCAGACGGCACTATTGGGAGGTATAAAGCACGACTGGTAGCTAAATGGTATACACAGACTTATGTGGTGGATTATTAGGAAACATTCTCACTAGTTGCAAAGTTAGACACGATAAGAGTATTGTTATCTATGGCTGCAAACTTGGATTGGCCTTTATATCAATTTGATGTGAAGAATGCATTTCTTCATGGAGATTTAGAGGATGAGATCTATATGGAGCTTCCACCTGGATACAGATGCACATATCAGCCGAACATGGTTTGTAAGTTGGAAAGATCATTGTATGGGTTGAAACAGTCCCCTCGTGCATGGTTTGGTTGCTTTAGCTCAGCTATGAAAAGGTATGGATACTCCCAAAGTAATTCAGATCATACTTTGTTCTTAAAAGGTACTCAAGGAAGAATAACAACTCTTATCATATATGTAGACGACATGATTATTAATGGCAATGATAGTGTTGAGATTATGAGACTGTAGAAATTATTATCTAGGGAGTTTGAGATGAAGAATTTGGGAGGTTTGAAATATTTCTTAGGAATCGAGGTTGCTAGGTCGAAGGAACGAATTTACTTGTCTCAGCGGAAGTATGTTCATGATCTTTTGACTGAAGTTGGCATGCTAGATTGCAAGCCTGCAAACACTCCTATGGTACAAAACTGTAAGCTTGGAGAGTACCCTGATCAGACGCCTACTAATAAAGAAAAATACCAAAGGTTAGTAGGCCGATTGATTTACTTATCACATACACGTCCTGATATTGCTCATGCAGTAAGTGTGGTGAGTCAGTTCATGCATGCACCTAGTGAGGATCATATGAGTGCTGTGCTGCGCATCATTCGATATTTGAAGTCAACCCTAGGAAAGGGACTGCTATTTGCAAAAAATGGTCACCTTGAAGTAGAGGGTTACACAGATGCAGATTGGGTTGGAAGTGTGACAGACAAGAGGTCTACATCAAGGTATCTTACATTTGTGGGAGGTAACCTTGTTACATGGAGAAGTAAAAAATAAAGGTTGTAGCTAGGTCTAGTGCAGAAGCTGAATTTAGAGGTGTAACAAATGGGTTATGCGAACTTCTATAGCTTCGAAAGCTGCTAGCCGAGCTCCGGTATTCACCAGGTTTAGAAATCAAATTGTTTTGTGATAATAAAGCAGTTGTAAACATTGCTCATAATCCAGTTCAACATGACAGAACCAAACATGTGAAGATTGACAGACATTTTATCAAAGAGAATTTGGATGCAAAAGTGATCCAGTTACCATTTGTGAAGTCTAAAGACCAGTTAGCTGATATATTGACAAAGACTGTGTCAAGTAGAGAGTTTCATAGCTCACTTATCAAGTTGGGTATCAAAGACATCTTTGCACCCACTTGAGGGAGAGTGTGGTCGTGAGCTATTTTAGCCTATTTGTTAGGAAGTTTTATTGTATATATTTCTTCCTAGTATAGAATTCTTCCTATTGTGTATCTCATAATTAGGGTTGTCTGTTGTCCTATATATATATATATATGATAAGATTAAGTATTGTAAATACACAGAAAAAATATTCATTGAATAATGAGGAGAGTTTTCTTTCTCTTCAATATTCCACCTATGCTCGACCTTATCATGTCTTATGCAGATCTTGATTTTTATCCGAACTACCAGACTTAACCTTGAAGTTTAGAGGTTTTTTGTGATTTTGCTGGTCATTGATATGTTTGGCATTGGGACCATAAAAATATCAATGAGTAAAGTTAAGTGTAATTTGTATTTAAAAAAAGGAAAAAAATCGTAAAAAAAATTTTAAATTATGCTCATTATGACACATTTACCGAAACTTTTATGTACCCCAAATTTATATTCATGCCACATATTTATCCTCAATAAGCATACGTGGGCAAAAGAAGGCAAAGAGAGTTGACAATGGTTTCGAATGCATGTTTTTCTTTTCAATTTTTTCTGTTTTCTTTTTCCCCTTCCTTGAGTAAGTCACTGACGTATGAATTCAGGAGGTTTTTTTTTTTTCATCAATTCAGGAGGTATTTGCTGGTTCAGGAAGCGTTCTTGAATGGCATTGCTCGACACACGATTTTTTTTTTTAACTACCAAACATGCCTGTATTGGGACAGTCGAAACCACATAAAATGTCAAAACAGTGTTTGTTCCCCGTACCTCAGACTCCAGATTCTATTGTAGCAATGCTCCAATAATCGATGGATTAGTCTAAGATTTTTGATAGATTAAACGTTTCACTAACGAACAAAGATTTCCTGTACTGAAAAGCGTTGTCTTTGCTCGTATTTAATATAGAGGATCTCTTTCCACTATGTAATCAGTCAGAGCCCACTCGAGATCTAATGAGGATGCATCATACTAGCTTCCCGAAACTCCGGTTAGGTCTAGTAAACAATCTTAAGATACTTATCTTTGGTTTGCAAGATCCTGTGACAAGAGAAAGGGTCAATGTGCTGCAATCACTTTAAGCTAATTTCGAAGTCACTGTTGTGTATGCATCAGATGGAAAGATGCCAACTTCTATTTTCGTCAGGCCATTGACTTGTGCCTAAGGTAGTAATCCAATCAAGAATTCACAATTACTCGGGAAACCGAAGATCGTCTTGCAAAATCACCAAACTTTATTGGAAAGGTTCACGAGGCGAAGTCGGGTTCGCCAGAGACCAACATGGTACTTAAAACTCCTCACGTCATAAACAACGCGTGAAAGCTCAAATAATTTCAGCAATCAATATGACGGACGTCTCCGATTTATACCTAAAAGAAAGTTGAACAAATTTATTGACTGTAACCTTGAGGGTTTGTTGAACGGCATCTTGCGCATCCGTAGTTTTCTGCTACAGAATAGGGTTTATTGAACTGAGAGGTAGTTGAGTTAGGAACGGAGAAGATTGTGCGACTTGGCTTAGGCGCCCGCTGTATAACCGCCATCTACAGTAATGATCTGCCCTGTGACATATGAAGCCACGGGAAGGCAAAGAAACGCGGCAACGGACGAGATCTCGTTAGGCTCTCCCAACCGACAGACAGGCGTTCGCAAAATCAGCTCCATGAACTTGTCTCTCAATTCCGGCCCCTGAATGGTAAATGTTCAATGACAGTAAAGTTGATGCATAAGCCCATGATCCTATGATTTCTATTTTGGGTAACTGGGTGTCTAAGAAGGCGTTGTATCACATATCATGCTTCTCATCTCATTGCCTGGTTCAGTATTAATCAGTTTCCTATATTTTGTCTCACTAGGCCGATATGTCGAGAGGATGAGTTATATCTCAGCAGCCTATGATAAACAAATTTGCAGGGTCATTGTAAAGCACGCATTAAATCCAGATAGAGAGAACGGGAAGACTATTACAGGGGGGTTGCCGCCGGAGGTTTTCACGCCCCATGGAGCGACCGTGTTGACCCGGATATTGTCTTTGGCCCATTCGCATGCCAAGTTCTTTGTTAGCTGATTGACAGCACCTGGAATACCGACATGATTTCATGAGCTTTGTGCAGAGTAAGGTACAGCCTGGACAAAAGCATCATCATACCTTTGGAAGCAGAGTACATTGAGAGTGCAGGTAGAGATACTAGACCGGCAACGGCAGAGATAAACACAATGTTGCCGTCTCCTGAAGCTTTCAAGAGTGGATGTGCGAGTTGGCACAGTTGGTAAGGGGACTCGAGGTTGACTTTCAACACGTAGGAGCAGTCCTCCGGTGTGTGATCTACTGCTTTCTTAATAACAGACGCCGCCGCATTGTTCACCTGCATTAGCCGGACCAGCATCAAAACCGAGCTCGGTAACAAGACAACAGGAATATTGAATGAGGGCAGTAGTAGCGGAACATCGAATCAAATGTGGAACATCCGTTGTCCGATGATTCAGCACAGCTAAAACAATTTCAATCTAGCGATCGGATTTGCGGCAGCTATAGGACCTTTCCCTATAATCCCTGATTAATCTACTACATCCGGGACCCTTTTCTTTTAGGCGGATTCAGCACCTTAAAATAGTATGAATGCGGCAAGTAGCGCCTGACTGGTTAAGCAATTTCCTATTTTTATGATTGCTTTTCATGAGATCACCGATGTCAATTAAATAGGAAGTCAGTTGCCAAGTACAGGACACTATCAATGCAGTAGATATTAAACGAGAATTTGCAGAATTGTCCATCTATTTTGCATAGCCAAAACCACAAACCAATCGAAATAAAGAACTCTAGTTCTTGCGTGACTTTAAACAAGAGATGGGTCGAGACAAAAGTTGCCTCCGTAGCAACTCCTAGACGATGATTATTGAGCGTTACTAACCAGAATGTTCAGTTTTCCATCAAAAACAGAGGAGACGGTCTTAATTAGATCTTTGTTTTGGGTACTGCTACTGACGTCACAAACCGAGCCGCTCACAAGAAACCCTTTACCCCGCCACTCTGCCACTCGCTCGTTGAGCTCTTTCTCGTTGCGAGAACACGTGTGAACGCTCGCGCCGAGCCCCGCCAGCTCTTCTACGATCGCATACCTGATCCACCGACAGAGTGATCAACACTCGAATTGAAATTGCCAAGACAGATTGAAAATCAAAGCTGAGACTGACCCAATCCCTCTGGTTCCCCCAGTGACCAGAGCGGTCTTGCCTTTCAACGACCACCTTCCACTTTCCATGATTGCTCGCTCCCAAGTTTTCGTTTCCCTTGGTGATCTTTATATAGAGGGCCAAATGATTCTCGGGTTAAGAAATGGGAATGTCCATTGGCAAAGCAAGGTAAAAAAAACCTGTGAATGAGTCCAGACATGAAACCACAAAATTGTGGTCAATTTAGGTAACTGTACAATAATATTCCGTGGGTAGCCGGTTGCTGTCAATGATGCTGAAGGTCAACCTGATTCAAAAGTCAAAGGTGCGAATGCTAGGAACAAAGGAAGCAAATTCTACCGCCTAAAATGAGACCATCTAGAACAATGGACTAAGCCAAGATTGGGTAAAAAAAGTCAATAAACTGCTGCACTCTTTGACTAATTGTTGTTCCTCCCACGTTGGCTGCTCAGCACCCGAGTGAATCACCTAAGCTTCTAATGCGAAATGAAATGTAGAAGGAAAGATATCGACTTCTTTTTTGGTTCGTGCTAACTAATAAGCCAATCAAGAAAGCATGATTACTCCTAAACACAAGGATTGAATCGCAAAATCACCAAATCTTATGGGCAATGATACAATGAGGTGAAGTCATATTCCCCTGGAGACCA
The DNA here is from genome assembly GCA_021437785.1 of Rhodomyrtus psidioides. NCBI lineage: Eukaryota > Viridiplantae > Streptophyta > Magnoliopsida > Myrtales > Myrtaceae > Rhodomyrtus > Rhodomyrtus psidioides. Next base: position 1,602,955 of record JAILYB010000059.1, on the reverse strand, counting down.
ACATGGCGGTTAGACTTTTTTTTTTTTTTAATCATGACAACGTGGGAAAGTTCAAATAATTTCAGCAATCAATTACGATGATGTCTCGACTCACACCGCATAATCACCATCCACACAAATGACATGCGCTGTGACATATGAAGCAGCAGGAAGGCAAAGAATGCGACCATGGACAAGATCTCGTTACTCGTTAGGCACTCCCATCTAGACCTGTCAAAATGACTCCAGATAATTTATAAATTAGAAAAAAATCACGTATTTTTAATAGATTAATACCACAAAAATCCCAATAGTACACTTGTGATAAATTTAACTTAAGTTTTTTTTTTACCATGAAAAATTTCAAACTGGTACATTTGCGATAAATTTACCTTAAATTGGTACATCTCCAACAAATTTACCTTATGTAAGTTTTTTTTTTTAAATTTAACCATCAAAATTGCTGAGTTGAATGACACGTGACAGTTGATGGATGTACCAGTTTGGCATTGTTACCTTCTGTATGTCACAGATATATCAATTTCGATTTTTTTCATGGTATAAACTCAATATAACGTAGGGTAAATTTATCGCGGGTATTTCAATTTGGGGTTTTTCATGAATTAAAATAAGTTCAGAGTAAATTTGTCACAGGTATAACAGTTTAGGATTTTTGATGGTCAAAAAAATAGTTTGAGATAAATTTGGCATAAGTGTACCAGTTTGGAGTTTTTCGTGGTGAAAAAATAACTTAGAGTAAATTTGTCATAAGTGTATCAGTTTATAATTTTTCATTGTATTAAATCAAAATAGAATAACAGATGAATGGAATGGTTATTATGTGCCCTCTTGGGCGCGCATGGTAACACTTCAGAAGCAGAATTTCTACTTCTAAAGTGCTTCTGCAACTGAAATCCGTTTGGTAAAGACGCTCCAGAAGTGCTTATGAAGCTGAAACCCGTTTGGTAAAAATATTGAGAATCACTTCCAAAAGTACTTCTAGAAGTGATTTCTATTTTTGGTTGGATTTTTGGCCAACTTTGAGAAGCTAAAAATTATAGCTTCTAAAAAAGAAATCACTTCTTTAACAACACCGATTTTCGCTGACCAACGCTCGCCTGCCGGCGCCCCCCGATCGCCGGCCGTTCGCCCGCCACCGACCGCCGCACGCTCGGCGCCGGACGATCGCCCGCCGGTCGCCTGTTGCCAGCTACCGCCGCCCCCCGCCGCCGATCTCCATCCGCCGCCGTCCGCCGTCCACTGCCCGCCGCCGATCGCCCGCCCGACACCGGTCACCGTCTGCTGCCATCCACCGCCCGCCGCCGTCCGCCGCCTAACCCCGCCGCCCGGTCGGCCGGGCACCGTCCTCCACCGACCACCACCGTCGGAGATTTTATTAATAATGTTTAAAAATTAAAAATTTCAGAAGTAGAAATTTTATCAAATAGTTTTCTTTAATCAGAAATCAAACTTTTGATGGAGAAGTTGAAAAATCAACTTCTGCTTCTAATTGATAAGTTGAAAAATTAACTTCGGCTTCAGAAATAATTTCTTTTGTAGAAGTGTTGCCATGCACGCCACTTACCAACCTGAAACATAGGCATGTGACACTCTTCTTGAGCACGCTTCGGTCCACAAAAGTGAAGATAAGACTATCCCAATTGGAATTGTGATTTTGCGCCCCCCCCCCCCCCCCCCCCCCCCCCCCCCCCCAAAAAAAAGAAATTGTGATGATTTTTCGTTTCTTTGATTCGACGAAAAACAAAAAGAGACTTTGATTGAGCTGACCCATTACAATGGGAATGCCATTATTGAACCATTATCGTTTCACTATTCTACTTCTCTCTCTCTCTCTCTCAGAGTAACAGATGAATCGATGATACATTCCAATTTACAAAACTCAACCATCACCCTTACTTTTCCTAGAATTAGAGTTGTCTTCGATGGCTACCACAAGTTCGTCTTCCCTTTCAAAGAAATTAAGCAAGTCACATACTCTTCTCATCTTTATTAGCTAGTTAGGCCGACGGCTGCGATCCGTCTTCTCATCTTTATTAGCTAGTTAGGCCGACGGCTGCGATCCTACACGGATCGCAGCCCTCTCTCGACTTTGGCGAGGGCCTATTGGCTCTTGCCACTAGTGGGGGGGGGGGGGGGGGTCATTGGCCCCCGCCAAGGCATCGACGATTAGGGGTGTGCATGGTCCGGACCGGTCCGGTCCCGGCATGAACTCGGGGACTGGACTAATAGTCCGGTCCCATAATTTCGGGACCAAGGATCGAACCGGATCGGACAGGACCAGGACCTGCGGTCCGGTCCGGTCCCAATCCCGGCCCAACCACTATAAAGCTTACTACTACGTTCAACCCGCTCGTGTTACAATTACTATGCTAGCTCAGTGCACAAAACTCCCGCTTGTGTGCAGTTCGACTGAAACGTAAGGCTGTGCATATTACATCTGAATTCGTCCAACCCTGAGAATGTCAAGAGGCTAAAATATTGTTAATTTAAAAATCATGCATGGTCTTGAGGATTTCATCATAACAAAAGTAATTAGAAGTCATTTTCATCACCAATTGAAAATATCACTTTAACACTTTTACTAACACCAAAACTTGCAAGTAAATAAATAAGTCAGAGTTCATCCAAGGACCTGCTTTTGCGGATCTTTTTTTTAAAAAAAAAAAACATTGCCGGTCCGGTCCCAAACCATGGAACCCAGGGACCGGACCGCCCAGTCACCGGTCCTGTCAGTCACTGGTCCTGTTTATTGGGACCGGGGATCGGACCGCCAACCTCAAGGACCGGACCAACCCGCCCGGGCCGGGCTGGCCCCAGGCCGGTCCGGGCAGATCCTGTCCAATTTGCACACCCCTACCGACGATCCCAATGGTAACCACAGACTTCCCACTTGTGTTTTCTCTTTTTTTTTTCCCGTGTTTTTTTTTAATATTTTAATTTAATTTAACTAAAAATTGAAGTAAAATTGTATTTTGACTTCAAACTTCAAAGATTCATCACATCTGGTCATGGCACGTCTTGAGCCGTCGATTCTCAATCGAGTTTAAGATTGACGAGATGAACGGACGGAAAATTGATGCCACTGCCACTGAGCTATTCATCAAGATGGTGGTCATGACAAAAATTGAGCCTGACTATAATATTATGCGCTTAAGCTATGCTTCGTTTTTGAATTTTTAGTTTAGATAGGATAAGATAAATAACTCACCAATTTTGTATATCTTATCAATTATTTAGTAAATCACAGTAATAAAGTAAGATACTTTCTTTTCCAATCATGTCGAATGTTTGGTATAGCTTAAGCGTTTTTTGGTGGTCAAGTAAAAAATTGCACGACCATTGGTCGTACTCTTTATTCTGTACTTAAGCTAGGTTTGGCTTCGGAATTTTTAGTTTAGATAGGATAAGATAAACAGCCCACAGATTTTGTATATCTTATCAATTATTTAGTGAATCACAGTAATAAAGTCAAATATTTTCATATCCTACCATGTCGAATGTTCGGTCTAAACCACATATTACTTAAGCAAACCTGAAAATGCATAGATGAATCTGGTAAGAATCGCTCATAATTCAATGTTAACAAGCACAATCAGAAATACATCAATTAATCTAGGATTGTTATCTACATCTTAAATAGCAAATGAGCTTATTCAATATTCCAGAGTCATATGTTCATTATAGCAAGAAATGTAAATGAGCATCAGCAAATCGAGAGGTAGATCGTCCATCCAATGCTAAGTGTAGCAAAATAGAGAAAATATCATCATTCACTTTTATAATTCCAAAAAGTACGGTGCTTTTACTTTCTTGCCACTCTCGTGAAGCTTTAGCGTGAACCACAGAGCTACGGAAGAGAAGGAGTTTCCACCTTCTTGCTACGTGGACTTTTGACGTGAACCGTAGAGCAATTGAGGAGATGGAGTTTCGACTCTCTCGATATATTCGCAAAATTTTGATGTGAACTGAAAAACAACGAATGAGTCGTGAAGTTTTAATACTATACAGTGATACGGAAGAAAACGAGACGAACGGTGTAATCATTTTTCTAAGAAATCTCATTACCCCCACTCTTCGAGAATTAGAAAGATCATTTAAAATTTTCATTTGGGTTCTAGCTTCTTCTACTTCATTTGTATTCATTGATTTTTTTTTATTTACAATTCTTCACTCTATTTTTTTAATTTCTTCTTTTTCCATTATATCATTCTTTAATACATACATTAAATAACAATTTATGATTATATACCTAAAATATGTAATAAATATAAGAACTAAATATATACAATAATATATATTCTAGAATAGAAAGAAATTCAAATACATATTTTGAAGCTTCTTGGTTTATATCAAAGTTAAAGTGTCATTTACATTTAATTAGGCCCAATCCCAAAAAAAAACCTCAAACTTTGGTGTTTGTCCCAAAAATATCCATAACTTTTTTTTGTCTCCTAAAAAAGAATTTTTTCTAAAATAATATTAAAAAATAAATATTTACAAAATTAATACAAAAAAATTTATATTTACCATTTTAGGTCTCCCCCGACAATTGAATTGCCAAGGGAGAGGTAAGGGGGCGCCCGTGGGCCTCTCTCCCTCTATTGCTGGGGGGGGGGGGGGGGGGGGGGGGGGGGAGTTGTAGGCCCCCCCACGTGGGGGCCTGAACCCTCCCCCACTCCCTCGGCAATTGAATTGCCGAAGGAGGGAAAATCATTTTTTTAATAATATAAAAATAAAATATATTTATAATATCATATTAAAAAATAAATTATTTAAAATTTTGAATTTTGTACTTTTAATTTGTTTGCTTTGCTTGCAATTGGACTATCGAGCAAAGCATTTTAATTTTTTTAATTTACATAAATATTTTTTCGACGCCGCCTCGTCGCTTCACGGTCCCGTTGTAAAAAAAAAATATTTACGCACCTCGACTTCAAGAAAAACGAGCGAGGCGACGGCGTTTGCTTGTGGGGCCGCGGATCTATCATATTTACGTAAAAAAATATTTACCTGCCTCGCATTTCTCGGAGCGAGGTATGATCGCTCCGCGGCCTTGGAGCGAGCATCAACGTCGTCGCCTCGCTCGTTCGCTCGCTTTTCTCGAAGTCGAAACGCATAAATATTTTTTTTACGTAAATATGATCGCTTCACGGTCCCGTGAGTAAATGTCGTCGCCTCGCTCGTTCGCCCGCTTTTCTCCGAGTCAAGACGCCTAAATATTTTTTGTTATGTAAATATGATCACTTTGCAGCCCCGCGAGCAAACGCCATCGCCTTTTACGTATTTGCTCGCACCTTTTACGTAAATATGATCGGTCCGCGATCCCGCGAGCAAACGCCGTCACCTCACACGTTTTTCGTGAAGTAGAGGCGCGTAAATATTTTTTTTTCGTCAAGACCTTGAAGCGACGAGGCGGCGTCGAAAAAATATTTACGTAAATTAAAAAAATTAAAATGCTTTGCTCGACAGTCCAACTGCAAACAAAGCAAACAAATTAAAAATGTAATACCCAAAATTTTAAATAATTTATTTTTTAATATTATATTATAAATATATTTTATTTTTTATATTAAAAAAAGATTGGATTTCCCTCCCTGAATTGCCGAGGGAGGGGGGAGGGTTCAGGCCCCCACGTGGGGGGCCTGCAGCCCCCCTCTCCCTAGCAATAGAGGGAGAGGGGCCCATGGGCGGGCCCCCCTCCCTCTCCCTCGGCAATTCAACTGCCGAGGGAGAGGGAGGGGGCCCACGGGGTCTCCCTCAGCAATTCAATTGTCGAGGGAGACCTAAAATGGTAAATATAATTTTTTTATATTAATTTTGTAAATATTAATTTTTTAATATTATTTTAGAAAATAACTCCCTAAAAAACCTCCAACTTTTTATTTTGCCCCAAATCTACCAATCTAATCCCAAAAATACCTCAAACTTCGGCCTTTGTCCCAAAAATATCCACAACTTTTTTTGGCCTCCTAAAAAACTTTCAACTTTTGAATTGTCCCAAACCTACCAGTCCGATCACCAAAAAATCCTCAAATTTTGGCATTTGTCCCAAAATTATCCACAACTTTTTTTTTGTCTCCTTAAAAACCTCAAACTTTTGATTTTGTCCTTAATGAATCTTAGGTGGCAGTTTCACCTCATTATAATTACATCTTCGTTGTTGACGTGGAAAAATTCTCAAAAAATGTTCTCTCTTTAGATTAGCAATTAGGGCTGATTTTCAATCGTGCTCTTTTCATAGCTCTCCTTTCCATCTCATAGAATTCCCGATGATTTCAATGTCGGCCATCTAGCTTCTGTCGAAACTTCAAGTGATTCTCGATCGTTGCCCGATAGTGTGGCCTTATCCCCAGATAATAGCAACCATCGTCATCGACTCCTTACCCATTGATAGTCTCCGATGCCAATCGAGCCTCCCACCAAGGACCATCGTGCAGATCTTACCTCTGTGACGACAAGCTGCTGCCCCCAACGCTTTCTTATGATCATCATTTCGGTAAAGATTTGAAGTATAAGAAGAAGATTCGTTAATATCTTGTTCCCATTGAAATTTGTATGTGAATTTCAGGTAACTCAATTATGTCTCTAATAGAATGAATGCGGCTGCAATGTGTCAAACATTTTGCCTTGAAACAATTGAAAGTACATTTTGATCTTTGTCTAACAATCGTGGGTTCTGTTCAACTGGACGCGAAACACTCTTTTTTTTGTAATAATTGTGGTAGATTTGAGACAAAATCAAAAGTTGGAGGTTTTTTAGGAGAAAAAAAAGTTGTGGATATTTTTCGGACAAAGACCAAAGTTTGAGGTTTTTTTGGGACAAAATCAAAACTTGAAGGTTTTTTAGGAGACAAAAAAAAGTTATAGATGTTTTTGGGACAAACACCAAAGTTTGGGGTTTTTTTTTGGATTATGCCTTTTTTTAAATAATTGTGGTAGATTTGAGACAAAATCAAAAGTTTGAGGTTTTTTAGGAGACAAAAAAAGTTATGGATATTTTTAGGACAAACACCAAAGTTTGAGGTTTTTTTGAGACAAAATCAAAAGTTAAAGGTTTTTTAGGAAACAAAAAAAAGTTATGGATATTTTTAGGACAAACACCAAAGTTTGAGGTTTTTTTTTTGGATTAGGCCAAAAAAAGAGTGTTTCGCGTCCAGTTGAACAGAACCCACGATTGTTAGACAAAGATCAAAATGTACTTCCAATTGTTTCAAGGAAGAATGTTTGACACATTGCAGCCGCATTCATTTTATTAGAAACATAATTGAGTTACTCGAGATTCACATACAAATTTCAATGGGAACAAGATATTAGCGAATCTTCTTCTTATACTTCAAATCTTTACTGAAATGATGATTACAAGAAAGCGTTGGGGGCAGCAGCTTGTCATCACAGAGGTAGGGTTGGCACGATGGTCCTTGATGGGAGGCTCGATTGGCATCGAGGGCTATCAATGGGTAAGGAGCCGATGATGATGGTTGCTATTATTTCGGGATAAGGCCACATTATCGGGCACCGATTGAGAATCACTTGGAGTTTCGGCAGAAGTTAGATGGCCGACATCGGAATCGTCGAGAATTCTACGAGATGGAAAGGAGAGCTATGAAAAGAGAGCACGACTGAAAATCAGCCCTAATTGCTAATCTAAAGAGAGAATATTTTTTGAGAATTTTTCCACGTCAACAACGAAGATATAATTACAATGAGGTGAAACTGCCACCTAAGATTCATTAAGGACAAAATAAAAAGTTTGAGGTTTTTAAGGAGACAAAAAAAGTTGTGAATAATTTTGGGATAAAAACCAAAATTTGAGGATTTTTTTTGTGATTGGACTGGTAGGTTTGGGATAATTCAAAAGTTGAAGGTTTTTTAGGAAACCAAAAAAAAGTTGTGGATATTTTTTGGGACAAATGCCAAAGTTTGAGGTATTTTTGTGATTAGATTTGTAGATTTAGGACAAAATAAAAAGTTGGAGGTTTTTTAGGAGACAAAAAAAGTTGTGGATATTTTTGGGACAAACACCAAAATTTGAGGTATTTTTTTTTTTGGATTGAGCCCTCTTTTTTTTTTTGTAATAATTGTGGTAAATTTAAGATAAAATCAAAAGTTGGAGGTTTTTTAGGAGACAAAAAAAATTATGGAAATTTTTGGGACAAAGACCAAAGTTTGAGGTTTTTTTGGGACAAAATCAAAAGTTGAAGGTTTTTTAGGAGACAAAAAAAGTTATGGATATTTTTGGGACAAACACCAAAGTTTAAGGTTTTTTTTTTTTTGGGATTAGGCCTTATTATTTGATAAATAAGTTTTTTATTTGAGAAAAAATAGTTTCTATATCATGAATGTAAGAAATTCTATCTACATTTATCTCACCTCCCCAACTGGATACTTTTATCCAAGTTATATCATTCTTATATCTGATCTTGTCGCGTCTTATGCAAATCTCGACTTTTATCATAACTACCAAATGTAACCTTAATAAGCTCTAAGGTTCCATGTGATTTGGTCATTGACGTGTTTGGCATTGGAACCATAAAAATGTCGATTTAAATTTTAAAGTGTAAAAATTTTCGAAAAAAAAGGAAAGAAAAGAAAAAAAATAGTCAACAACTCAAATTATGCTCAACATATTTATCAAAACTTTTATGTATCCCGAACTTACATTAATGCAACATACTTATCCTTCGTCACGGTTTCGTCCAAAACCGCCGTTAGAAATCTTACGTGGCAGCATATGTGGGCAAAAGAAGGCAAAGAGAGTTGACAATGGCTTCGAATGTATGTTTTTCTTTTTCATTTTCCCTTCCTAAGTAAGTCACCGACGCATGAATTCAGGAGATATTTGCAAGTTCAGAAAATATTTTTGGAATGGCATTGCTTGACACATGATTTCTTGACTACCAACATCCCTGTTTTAGGAGAGTCGAAACCACATAAAATGCTAGGATAATGTTTGTTACTGATGGGATTTATTGCACATCGAATCAGAATGATCAAACAAAAATCAAGAAAAATAGACGACACACCGATTTACCTAGGTTCACCCTAGAATAGAGTTACGTCATGCAAATAGATTTCACTATGATTTTGTTTACAGCCGCACAGCTCGTTACAATGATAAGCAAAAACGAGCATAATATATATGCCATAAATGGGCCCAAAATCTAAACCTATCCGAAACCTCTTTTAATCTCACAACATACGGGCCAACTTAAAATAAAACCTAAACCCGTTGTTGTTTCGGGGGCAGCCCCGCCCGCTCATCGGCGAGCGGGGCAACCGTCTGCTGATTGGGTAGCGAGACACCCATGTCGGGGGCGCTGCCCTCAATTCCTCGCATCCCGCGCGCAAAGGTCAAATATCGTCGGATAACACTTCAGTTTCCCTAAACTCACGTGGGCGTGCCTGGTGTGAGAAACAAGGGTCCTCGAAGTATTCGCCAACTCCAACATTCTCCCACTTGGTGGATACTTCGAGCAAATGAGAGCCTTTCTAATATCATTCTTCTTCAATCCAATCGCAGTAGAGCACTATTCAAACTTCGCACTTATGACAGCTTTAGTAAGGAAATCTGAACTATTTTCCATCGTGTCGACCTTTACAAGCCAAACCTCATCCTTCTCCATTTTTTCTCTGATGAAATGATATTGTATATCAATGTGCTTTGTGTGTGAGTGAAACACTGGATTTTTAGCTAAATAAATAGCCCATTGATTATCACATCTCACCTCTATGCCACCTTGCTCAAAACCAAGCTCCAAGCACAACCGCCGTAACCATACGGCCTCTTTTCCAGCATGAGTAAGAGCTATGTACTCAGCCTCCGTAAAAGAGAGCGCTACCGCGCTTTGCCTTCTACTCATCCAACTCAATGCAGCCCCAAACAATGTGAAAACATACCCCCTAGTAGACCGTCTACTATCAATATCTCCACCCCAATCAGCATCTATATGGCCTACGATATCAAGCATGTTTCCATTCCCTGTACCTTCAAAACATAAAGAAAAATTCGAAGTTCTACGAAGATACTTGAAAACTCTTTTGATCGCATTCTAGTGTTCTCTATCTGGGTTAGACATGTATCGGCTCAAGACTCCCACTACTTGGGCTATATCCGGACGCTTGCACACCATATCATACATCAAGCTACCTACTGCACTCGCGTGTGGAACTCGGGCTATCTCTTCAGCTTCCTCATCCGTCTTAGGACACTGTTCCGTAGATAATTTGGCTCCTAAAGGTATAGGGGTACCAATAGGGCTGCAGTTCGTCATGTTGAACCTCTTCAACATTTCTTTGATGTATTTCTCCTACTCTAGCCACAGTTTCTGTTTCTCACGACCCCTCCTAATCTACATGCCCAAAATAAATTTTGCAGGCCCCAAGTCTTTCATTTCGAACTTCTTAGCCAACAAATTTTTTACGGATTTCACCATCTTCATGCTATTCTCGATCAACAACATATCATCTATGTATAGCGTAAGAATGACAAACTGATCGCCTGTCCTCTTATAAACACAATGGTCAGAATTTGAACGCACAAAATCAAGCTAGAGCATGTACGTATCAAACTTCTGGTGCCACATCCTCGGTGACTGCTTCAGTCCATATAAGGAGTTTTTCAATTTGCACACCAGATTCTCCTTTCCTTTTACTTTAAAGCCTTCTGGTTGCCTCTTATAAATCTCCTCCTCCAAGTCCCCATGAAGGAATGCCGTCTTTACATCCATTTGTTCTACCTCAAGATCATATGCAATTGCTATGGACAGAACAAACCGTATCGAGGTCAATTTTGCCACGGGAGAGAAAATCTCGTCGTAGTCAACTCCCTCGATCTGATAATACCCCTTGGCTACAAGCCTAGCCTTGTACTTCTCCACAATCCCATCCGGTTTCAATTTTTGCTTGGACACCCATTTACACCCAATTGCCTTTCTATCTTTAAGCAACTTACACTGGCTCCATATCTCATTATGATCAAGCGACTGCATCTCATCTATCATTGCAAGCTCCCACTGATTCGCATCATCCATGGATCTCGCCTCTTTTGCAGAACTAGGATCATCTCCGTTAATGCTTAAAGCATGAAACGTACTCAATGCACAAAGAGAGTATCGAAGTGGTACTCGTCTTTCATGCGTTGATCTCTTGAGAGCCAACATGTCATCTGTGTCTGCGTCTTCATCTGAATCTGCATTCTCGACTTCATTAACCAAGAAGCTCGTTATTCGAGAGAAATAATTTGCATACCATGGATATAAGAATCCTACCAACTTTATTTCACCTCCCTAACGAGATACTTTTATCCATGCTATATTTCACCTATGCTCGACCTTGTCATGTCTTGTGCAGATCTTGATTTTTATCCTAACTACCAGATGTAACCTTGAAGTTTAGAGGTTTTTTGTGATTTTGCTGGTCATTGATATGATTGGCATTGGGGCCATAAAAATATCAATTAATAAAGTTAAGTGTAAATTTTTATTTTAAAAAATGGAAAAAAAAAACCGTAAAAAAAATCTTAAATTATGCTCGTTATGACACATTTACCGAAACTTTTATGTACCCCAAATTTATATTCATGCGACATATTTATCCTTAGTCAGCATACATGGGAAAAGAAGGTAAAGCGAGTTGACAATGGCTTCGAATGTATCTTTTTCTTTTCATTTTTTCATTTTCCCTTTCCTTGAGTAAGTCACTGACGCACGAATTCCGGAGGTATTTGCTAGTTCAGGAAGTGTTCTTGAATGGCATTGCTTGACACACGTTTTTTTTTTTTTTTTTACTACCAAAACGCCTGGATTGCTTATTGGGACAGTCGAAACCCCATAAAATGTCAAAACAGTGTTTGTTCCCCGTACCACAGACTCCGGACTCTATTGTAGCAACGCTCCAATAATCGATGGATTATTTTGGATTTTTGATAGATTAAACGTTTCAGTAACGAACAGAGATTTCCTGTACTGAAAAGCGTGGTCTTTTTGGCATCTCAATGAATTTCATCCATTAATATATTAAACGATAATTATCAAAATTAATAAATTTTACAGAGATCAAGGGTTAAAGATCATTGAGACACCTAGCGCGAGCATGAATTTAATAGAGGATCTCTTTCCACTATGTAATCAGTCAGAGCCCACTCGAGATCTGATGAGAATGCTTCATACTAGCTTCCTGAAACTCCGGCTATGTCTAGTAAACCATCTTAAGATACTCATCTTTGGCTTGCAAGATCATGTGGCACAATGTGCTGCAATCACTTAAAGCAAATGTCGAAGTCACTGTTGTGTCTGCATCAGATGGAAAGATGCCAACTTCTATTTTCGTCAGGCCAATGACTTGTGCCCAAGGTAGTAATCCAATCAAGAATTCACGATTACTCGGGAAACCGAAGTTCGTTATGCAAAATCACCAAACTTTATTGGAAAGATTCACGAGGCGAAGTCATGTTCGCCAGAGACCAACATGGTACTTAAAACTTCTCACGTCATAAACAACGCGTGAAAGCTCAGATAATTTCAGCAAACAATATGAGAGACGTCTCCGATTTATACCTAAAAGAAAGTTGAACATATTTATTGACTGTAGCCTTGAGGGCTTGTTGAACGGCACCTTGCGCATCCATAGTTTTCCGCTACAGAATTGGGTTTGTTGAACTGAGAGGTAGTTGAATTAGGAACGGAGAAGATTGTGTGACTTGGCTTAGGCGCCCGCTGTATAACCACCATCTACAGTAATGATCTGCCCTGTGACATATGAAGCCGCCGGAAGGCAAAGAAACGCGGCCACGGATGAGATCTCATTAGGCTCTCCCAACCGACAGATAGGCGTTCGCAAAATCAGCTCCATTAACTTGTCTCTCATTTCCGGCTCCTGAATGGTAAATGTTCAATGACAGTAAACTTGATGCATCAGTCCATGATCCTATGATCTCTATTTTGGGTACCTGGGTGTCTAAGAAGGTGTTATATCACATATCATGCTTCTCATCTCATTGCCTGGTTCAGTATTAATCAGTTTCCTATATTTTGTCTCACTAGGCCGATATGTCGAGAGGATGAGTTATATCTCAGAGCCTAAGATAAACAAATTTGCAGGGTCATTGTAAAGCACGCATGAAATCCAAATAGAGAGAACAGGAAGACTATTACAGGGGGCGCGACGGAGGTTTTCACCCCCCATGGAGCGACCGTGTTGACCCGGATATTGTCTTTGGCCCATTCGCATGCCAAGTTCTTTGTTAGCTGATTGACAGCACCTGGAATACCGACATGATTTCATGAGCTTTGTGCAGAGTAAGGTACAGCCTGGACAAAATCATCATCATACCTTTGGAAGCAGAGTACATTGAGAGTGCAGGTAGAGATACTAGACCGGCAACCGCAGAGATAAACACAATGTTGCCATCTCCTGAAGCTTTCAGGAGCGGATGTGCGAGTTGGCACAGTTGGTAAGGGGACTCGAGGTTGGCTTTCAACATGTAGGAGCAGTCCTCCGGTGTGTGATCTACTGCTTTCTTAATAACAAGCGCCGCCGCATTGTTCACCTACATTAGTCGGACCATCATCAAAACCACGCTCGGTAACAAGACAACAGGAATATTGAATGAGGGCAGTAGTAGCGGAATATCAAATCAAATGTCAAACATCCATTGTTCGTTGATTCAGCAAACAATATCAATCTATCGATCGGATTTCCGACAGCTATAGGACCGTTCCCTATAATCTCTGATTAATCTACTGCATCCGGAACCCTTTTCTTTTAGGCGGATTCGGCACCTTAAAATAGTACGAATGCGACTAGCAGTGCCTGACTAGTTAAGTAATTTCCTATGTTTATGAATGCTTTTCATGGAATCACCGATGTTAATTGAACAGGAAGTCAGTTGCCAAGTACAGGACACTATCAAAGCAGTAGATATTAAACGAGAACTTGCAAATTGTCCATCTATTTTGCATAGCCAAAACCATAAACCAATCGAAGTAAAGAACTCTAGTTCTTGCTAGACTTTAAACAAGAGATGGATCGAGACAAAAGTTGCTTCCATAGCAACTCGTAGACGATGATTATTGAGCGTTACTAACCAGAATGTTCAGTTTGCCATCAAAAACAGAGGAGACAGTCTTTATCAGCTCTTCGTTTTGGGTACTGCTACTGACGTCGCAAACCGAGCCGCTCACTCGAAACCCTTTACCCCGCCACTCTGCCACTCGCTCGTTGAGCTCTTTCTCCCTGCGAGAGCACATGTGAACGCTCGCGCCGAGCCCCGCCAGCTCTTCCACGATCGCATACCTGATCCACCGACAGAGTGATCAGCACTCGAATTGAAATTGACAAGACAGATTGAAAATCAAAGCTGAGACTGACCCAATCCCTCTGGTTCCCCCAGTGACCAGAGCGGTCTTGCCTTTCAACGACCACCTTCCACTTTCCATGATTTGCTCCCTCCCAAGTTCTCGTTTCCCTTGGTGATCTTTATATAGAGGGCCAAAATATTCTCGGGTTAAGAAATGGGAATGTCCATTGGCAAAGCAAGGTAAAAAAAACCTGTGAATGTGTCCAGACATGAAACGACAAAATTGTGGTCAATTTAGGTAACTGTAAAATAATATTCCGTGGGTAGCCGGTTGTTGTTAATGACGCTGAAGGTCAACCTGCTTTAAAAGACAAAGGTGCGAATGCTAGGAACAAAGAAGCAAATTCAACCGCCTAAAATGAGACCATCTAGAACAATGGGACCAAGCCAAGATTGGGTAAAAAAAAAAAAGTCAATAGACTGCTGCACTCTTTGACTAGTTGTTGTTCCTCCCACGTTGGTTGCTCAGCACCAAGTACTTGTTGAACTAAAGATAGGCTGTCAGATTCAACTATCCATTTCTGATCAGACTATTTTCTCGACAAAGCATACCTGAAGACCTCGCAGCAAGTCAAGGGTTTCGGCTTGAATTGCTGACCTAGTCTTCACCGCCCGGGTAAATCCCCCAATCAGCTTCCCGTTGAGTCCCAACATACACCAGCGATGGCGCCAGAATTTGATTCTTGGCGAAAAGAGCCGTTGACATTGAGCTGCAAAGAACCACACACCGGCGGTATCCAATTCATGGGTAAATTGCTTCGTACTGTTGGGACTTTCTTTCTCTTTTTAATACATCTCTCAAAACTTGCATTCGAAGCTAGGGCCGCTGCTACGACTTCTCGTGGATCTGGCTTTTGGGCTCTGAAGATGGCGTTGTTCCTCGCCCTCCAGATATGCCACTATGTCTCTGCGACCGAAGGTGAGTCCCATACACTTTTGATGAAATTCATGAACCATTGATTTATATGCTTGAGAGGCTACGACTCGAGAAAGACGAAGACATGCTCGGGAGTTTCTAGACTTATTTAAGCAAAGCGGACATAGTGGGTGAGGTAATACTCTTTTTCTGTAGAGATTTTCTATTGTGGGTAATGCATTACGACAGAAGCTCCATAGGAAAAGTTTTAGCTTGGGTCACATAGAGCGAGGTGTTCGACGAGAGAGTGATGGCTGATGTATGTCTAATTTATCTCCGATTACTTGATTTGGTTATACTCGTTCTTTACTGTATACCCATCTGTTTTAGTTCCTGTCCATACCACTTTATCTTTCTCATTTATCAACGAGAGGGTGATAGCAACGATTTTGTTTACTATGGATTTCTCGAAAAGATTATGCAGTTGCTGTTCATCCCAGCTGAAAGTGATTTTGTCTATCATATTAGCGATCAAACATGGCTCATTCCGATTAGCAGGTCCTTCTATCATCCCAAAATTCAACCATTTATCCTCTCGGATTCGAATGTCTTCCCCCTTTCCCACTGACCATTGAACTTAGTTCGATATGGTTTCTCCTTCGATCAATAAAACTCTGCCATCCCCATGAAGCTCTGTTTCCCTTTCTCGCATGCCATTATTTTGTGTTAGGGTAGTAGAGCCCTTTAAAGTGCTGACTCCACAGTGTTGATGAAGATTGTACCAACGTCCATGCCTGTTTGCCCAGCACAGCATTGCCCTGTTGGAGCGAAGGCAATTAAATCCTTGAAGCCCATATCGCCATTATCTTCTCTTCTTTTGATCATGCTAGTTTTACCTAATGCCTATTATCGATATCTTTTTTCATGCGATCGATCTTTCCAACTCTTGTTCCTAACATGCAAATTTATCGGGCAAAAACAGTACAAGACCCTATTGTTCCGCCCCCGGTACCGGACCCCATGAGCATTTTGATAAAGATGAACACTTCAAGGATGCAAAGCATAACGAGTGAATCACCTAAGCTTCTAATGCGAAATGAAATGTAGAAGGAAAGATACCGACTTCTTTTTTCGTTAGGCCATTGACTTGGGCGTGAAGTAGTACTAACTAATAAGCCAATCAGGAAAGCATGATTACTCCCAAAAAAAAAAAACAAGGATTGAATTGCAAAATCACCAAATCTTATGGGCAATGAAACAATGAGGTGAAGTCATATTCCCCTGGAGACCAACATGGCGGTTAAGACTTTTTTTTTTAATCATGACAACGAGGGAAAGTTCAAATAATTTCAGCAATTAATTACGATGATGTCTCGACTCACACCGCATAACCACCATCCACACAAATGACATGCGCTGTGACATATGAAGCAGCGGGAAGGCAAAGAAAGCGACCATGGACAAGATCTCGTTAGGCCCTCCCATCTAGACCTGTCCAAATGACTCCAGATAATTTATAAGTTAGAAAAAAAATCACATATTTTTAATAAATTAATACCACGAAAATCCCAATTTAGTACACCTGCAATAAATTTAACTTAAGTTTTTTTTTTACCATGAAAAATTTCAAACTGGTACATTTATAATAAATTTATCCTAAATTAGTACATCTCCAACAAATTTACCCTATGTTAGTTTTCTTTAGATCTAACCATCAAATTATTGAGTTAAATGACACGTGGCAGTTGATGGATGTACCAGTTTGGTACTGTTACCTTTTGTTTGTCACAGATATATCAATTTCAATTTTTTCATGGTATTAACCCAATATAGCGTAAGGTAAATTTATCACATGTATACCAATTTGGGATTTTTCATGAATTAAAAAAATAAATTTAAAGTAAATTTGTCACATGTATATCAGTTTATGATTTTTTGTGGTCAAAAAAATAGTTTGAGGTAAATTTATCATAAGTGTACCAGTTTAGAGTTTTTTGTGGTAAAAAAATAACTTGGTGTAAATTTATCACATGTGTATCAATTTAAAATTTTTCATTGTATTAAACCAAAATAGAATAACAGATGAATGGAATGATTATCTAAGTGGCACCGACATTGATACCCAACACGGGACACGACACAACACGCCGACACGTCATTATAAAAAAAAGAAAATTTCGACACGTTGAGACACGTTATATATTAAATATATATGTATACACACATGCGCGCGCACACACGCACATACATATATATATATATAAAATTTCGGATTGAGGATTACCTAGTAGGAAGAGATGCATTAGATTGCCACGTGAGCGGGTTCAAACGAATCTCAAGTAATTATGCGTGCAAGTTATAAACATTCAAGGGATGCTATAGTGAGCCAATCTGTCCCCTCTTCTAATTTACGCTACAAGTCAATGTATCTTCGGGATGTTGTAAAGATTCAATATATAGAGAAGCACCTTGGTATTTCAGTGATGTTCGGGGCCTTTCGAGACCAACGTACAAAGCAAGAGATGGGTCTATGCACCTAGAATTTCAATAGATAGAGTGGAGAGTTTAATCCTAACCTCTAGAGCTCTAACTGTAATTCAAAAATCAATCTTCTAAGGAGTGTGTCGACGGGAAGCAGCAACCTTTGTTACACGAACATTTTAAAATTTTTTGCCGTGTGGGACAAGGACACGTGTCCGACACGGCTGGACATGGCCATTTTTTCTTTTTGGTGCCGGACACTAAAAATAGTGAAATAGCCTAATTTTTGACCTAATTTCTAACTCCTCTCTCTAGCGACCTGCTCGACTCTCAGAATCGTCTCTCCCTCTCCCTCTCGCAACTCGCCTCCCCCGACTCGCGACTCACCGGCTCCTATCGCGACTCGCCCCCGCTCGCAAGTCGCGACCTTTGTTTTCCATTTTTCTTGACTCTTTGAATATTGTGGTTGGTAATAATTGAAGTTTTATGGTTTTGAAATCGTGTATATATAAAAATATACATAAAATATACAAAGTATCCCATTGTGTCGGAATTCTCTATTTTTTTGGAATTCACGTGTCGGTGTGTCGTGTCGTGTTGTGTCGCGTATCGTGTCCTGTGTCAGTGTAACATAGGAGGCAACTCGAATGAGAAGTTGGTTGATCCGGCGTAGAACAACGGAAGTCATAAAAACAACATTTAAGTCACATAAAGTAAAAGATAAAAGGAGACAAGTAGGGGATGTATGTGTCTCACATTGGTGGTGAGGGAGAAAGACGAATATGAAGTCTCTTTAAGAAGCCATGAATGGGATTCAAACGCTCACAAGTTGAAAGAAAGAGTCCCACATCGGCTATCTAGTAAGGATAGTGTTACAACAATGCGAAAACTAAAACGAAATTGAGACAGATGAGAAGAACGGAACACCAAGATTTACGTGGAAACCTTTGCGGGAAAAACCACGGGAGATAGGAGAAGCAAAATCCACTATGAGAAATAAGGGATTACAAAAAAGGTAACGTAAGCTTCTCTATCAAACAGAATGAACAAAGAGCAATATTTATAGTATTACCTTTCAAACCCTAATGTTTGCCCAAGGCCCTTAACTTAAGCCTGTCGCGACCCTTCCCCCCCCACGAGGCGGGGCGGGGCTAATGGGCCGCCCGATCGCTGGCTTGATCGGACGCGGGCCTCTCCCAAGGTCCATTACCCAAATCGCAACGACTGGATATACGTGATCGACCTTCAGTGCGGTCTAGTGACATGTGATGAGTGTACATGCCAAGGAGTCGCCACCAATCGTTTCGTGGAGGGTACGATCGGAAACCCTATCGAATAGTTGGGAGTGATCTATTCGATTCTGCGGAAACCAGAGAAGTAGGTTCGGGGACTTAATTACGCCAACTGTCAAAGTTGACGCCCTTTCGGTACCTAAGCTGAATGGTTTATCTGATCCTAGGACTTCGTACAGATGAGTGGGGTACAGATCCTAAATCTAGGAGTTCATGTAGATGGGAGATACTACCCTATCAATCACAATCAATAAAAAAAAGGTGCGCAAATCGAGGATCCAGTACATGCGGATAAAACACATGAAATCAGCATGGTATCCCTAATGAGGCCCTATTGGCCTAGAGAAATATCAGTCAAGGCTTAGGAGTGATTTGGACATGATTCACCCATGAGGAGCAGAATCGTAATTTTGAATAATTCGGGGGAAAATTTACCCTTTAAAAGGATAAATCTGTCATTTTAGACGAATTGGGAAGTCAGAAGACAGGGGAAATAGGATTGGCCATCAATCCAATCCATTTCCTATTTTTCGGGAATTTCCAGGATTTTTCTGGAATTTTCAAGTGATTTTACCCTTGGAGGGGTAAAGTCGTCATTTGGATAAAGACGAGAACTGAAAATCTCAAATATTAGGGTTGGTCGTCCACCTGACCCAAACCCTAACTTTAAGCAATTTTCAGAACTCGATTGAGACAAGAAAGATAATTTTCCTATTGAAGGGAAAAATCGTCATTTTGAGAAAAGGTGCGGGACTCGAAACCCAAACTTGAGAATTGGTCGTCTAATCGACCCAAATTCTTACCTTGGCATTATCGGCCTTATCTTGCATACACAGCAGAGGCGACTTACCCCTAAAGGGTAATATCGTCAAGTCTCAAAAAATTGGATAAGAAACCCCAAAAATTAGGGTTGACCAATTGTCTGTGGTCAATCCTCGATTTTTGGAGATTTCTAGAGTGTCTAGGATTTTCCCACAATTTTTCCACATTTTTTGGAATTTTCTGGAATTTTCTAGCATTTTTTTGGATTTTCTAAGATTTTTCTGATTTTTTTTTGTTTTTTAAATCATTTCTGATTATTTTTATTTAAAAAATATGATTCGGACCGAGACCCGGACCCGCGAAACCCTCGGCCAAAACGACACCGTATCACGCGTTTTTTTATTTTCGGATTATCCGAATTTGATCGGACGGTTCCTGATACACCACGTGGATAATCTGTGCCCATTGGATCTGGTTACTAGAACCTACGGTCCAGATTGGATGAAGACTTGATCATAACCGTCTGATCGGATTACTTAAACCTACGGCTACGATTAGAACCTAAGTCTTAATCTGAACCGTCCAACCCTACTAACCTGAACGACGTCGCCTCCCAACTAACCCATACGGCGTCGTTTCCATCATTTTTTTTTATTTCCGATTTAAAATCATTTTCGAATTATCCTAATTTTTAATAGGACGGCCACTATTTGTTGGACTCGATTAACCTAGACCGTCCGATCTAAGCTGACTCGCCCTAACAGACTAACGGTCGAGCTGACTCGACATCCACGTGGACCAATCACGTGTTGCCACCTAGACCCTTGACTCGTTGACCTGCCACGTATGCGTCGTCTTCAACCTCGCGACCACCTCTGAACGAACGGCCACGACTCTCCGGCGATGATCCAACTGTGGAACCTTAACGGAATCGAATGAGACCGGCGGCAATCGACTCGTCTATGCTTCGTAAGCAACATATCGCAAGATTACACGATTTCATTGACAGGATCGAGCGCGAGCAAGCATGAACCAGTACGTACACATATACTCTAATCACTCGATTCATGGCGTATTAAACCAATTCATTAACAGGGAAGCATCATTCAATGTTCAGGAGACTTACCTCGAGCTCCGATCGAGCTCGCTTGGCCTAGATTTGGCTGGGTGAGAATGAACAGTATTCGGCAATGGAGGTTGAATTGGAAGACTCGATTCGATGTATTAAGACAAAATCGATGCAAGAAAGATATGCAACGATGGTCAGTGATGTTCGGGGGATAAAACGCCTACTCTAATTCGAACTATGATAATCGGAATCGAGTTCCGCCATTAAAGCACAGTGAGAAAGCTCGAAGGTTGAACTCACCTGTTTCGGAGCGATAGGCCGCGCGGCTATTGGCGATCGCTTCTTGGCACTCTAAGCGAACCTCTGGCGGTCTTCTTCAGCTTCGGTTTGGCCGGAGACGGCCCGACCAGCGCTTTACAGTCGAGCTCAAGTTCTCGACGACGGGGGGTCGGAGAACGAGCTCTCTCTCGCGTTTTCTTTCTCTCTCTCGATTCAGTTTCGCCCTCTGCAACTGAATCCACCTCCTCCTTTAACAGAAAGCGATCATGAGCTTATATAGCTTGTTGGATTTTTGGCGCCGAACGGTGGACTGTGTACCGGCCTCAATTGCACGTGTGATCACGTGCAATTAGGTCAAAACGGCGTCGGGGAGGATGGGCATTCTGTCCAGTCCCGTTTGGTCCTCCGGCGAGCTCTATTTCAAGCGAATTTGGCATGAATTTGGACAAATTTCATCTGAGTTCTGTCGCCGTTGACTTTTGCAGGTGCCGTAGCCTTGACCAGCCGATTATTCTCCGTTCCGGCGACCATTGCTCGTGTTTTTGGTTCGAATCGACGGGTAATGATTCGAGGAACAAAACCCCTCTTCAAACTCTTCCAATCATGGTCGTTTTCACCTTCAATTTTGCCATTGAAATTGACCCTGACATTGTTCATTCGTACGGTTCTTTGAGGAAGAAGAAGACACTGTTCTGGACCGGTTTGACCGGTTCAACCAGCGGTCAGACCGGTCCGAGCCGGCCCCGACTTGCAATTTTTCAAATTAAATCCAAATTAACAGGAAATTTTTGCAATTGAACCTCATAATCGAATCTATGGCATGAATTATATCAAAAAAATGTGATTTTTCCCAAACTTTCATATCAATTTCAACAAAAACCCCAAATTTTCTTTTAATTGCAAATTGGGGAATTTTGCAATTGAAGGTTCAAATGATCAAATTGGGTCAAATTACCTGTGCCAATCGATTCAAAATGGTGAAACCCATTGGGCAGTATATTCAATTTGCGATGATAGCCCTTGAATTGAAAGTAATTTCAATTATGCTCAATTTCAAGGACTAAAAATGCAATTTTAGTATGTAATTTTGCCAAATTCGTGCAATTGAGCAATTTGCACAAACAATTGGGCTAAATTGAAATAGGGGATAATTAGATTGAATGTCAAGATCCTAGAAAATGACAAAATTGCAAATTAAAAGACTCAATTGATATTTTTTTCTCAAATTCAATAGTATGGGTTGCAAAGGAACATCCACAATTGAATCTGATTTTGAACTTCTTGTGAGGTCAAAAATACAAGGGATTAAAAATAAAAATATTGGCTATTTTTCCATATTTTTGTGACCTCAAATGCTATTTTTCTTGATTTTTTGAGTATTTTCCTATTTTTCAAAAATACTAAAAAATATAAAAATGTGAAAAATTAGTTTTTGGTCAAGAATGGTTCCTTGGGCTTGGTCAAGGCCACCAAAGTTGATTTTGTAATTTTTTGACTTTTTATGGATTTTTTGTGATTTTTTTCAAAAATAAAGCTGAAAAAGACTTGGTCGAAAATCAAGTGTCGACAGCTGCCCCTCTTTGAAAGGAATCTCGTGAGAGGTTTCTCTCAAAGACAGGTGACACCTGAATCTAGACCGACGTGACTGGGGAAAAGAAAAACGAATCTTGACACTCGATCTCCCTTGTCCCGCTGGTGAACGTTCTGCTCTTTATTCTTTGCTGTCGTGAGAGAGAAAGTAGAGGGACCCACCTGCTTTTTACCTGTTTGATCACCTGCCTGATGCTCATGCGGCATGCGCGATGTATAGCGGGTTCAAGTGAATACATAGGGACTCGTCTTTTGAGTATCCTAGGGCGGTTAAACTCTAGCCTGTATGGTAGGCCGTACCAGAATGGGATTCATATACTTGACAGGAACCTGTGAATGACGCACCCAGTCTCTTAGGGATTGTCAGAAGTTTTGATCCGTATGGTGGATTAGACCATGAATAGGACTCCTTTCTGCTAGGGACCTATGGATGACGCACCCAGTCTCTTAGGGATTGTCAGACATTTTGATCCGTCAGGGGGATCAGGCCGAGAATAGGATTCCTTTTTGCTAGAAACCTATAGATGACGCACCCAGTCTCTTAGGGATTGTGAGACATTTTGATCCGTCAGGGGGATCAGGCCGAGAATAGGATTCCTCTCTGTTGGGAACCTATGGATGATGCACCCAGTCTCTTAGGGATTGTCAGACATTTTGATCATATATTCTAAGGAATTAACTAGGATTTATACAAGTGAGGTATGCCTAACCTTGAGGCTTTACCATATGAGCTATTCTAGGTTTAGGGGTTACCTAGAACCTCACAGAAAGCTTATTCTGAAAATTGTCCTTTCGACATGCAATGCGTTATTCTGGGATTTGGGGGATTCCAAGTATCCTGCAGAAAACTTAAACCTGCAAAAACTTTGATAAGATTCTTCTGGGATCTAGGGGCTACCTGAGATCTCGTAGAAAGACTATCTTGAATGTTGTCCTTTTGACATGGGAGGTGACATTCTGGGACCTGGGAGCTCTAGGCATCCTGTAAATTTGAAATATCACAGATGGATGATTTCGAAGATTGTCCTTTTTGACATTGAAGGTGACATTCTGGGATCTGGGGACTCCAGGTATCCAAGAGAGGTTGTGTTTTTCTGAGATCTGGGCTTGCCAGGAATTCTGCAGAAGTTTAGACATGTGAATCGTTTCTCACCCAAAGTGATACAAGCCATTTTAGGAGCCTAAGTCATCAAGAATCTTGCTGAAGCTTCCAATCTGAAAATTTTCTTACCAAAGGCACACCAATGGTCTTTAAGTGATATCTAATATCAAATTGGCAGCACTTTATGACTTATATCATAGTCATGAAAGAAAAAAAAAATTCAATGAATGCATTACGATGTTGGAGGTTGTCCAAAACACCTTGCAACATACGAAAGTGATCAAAAATACCTTGTGAGGAAAGTTTGGATCAAACAATATGAAATTACCTACTTGAGTTTGGTTAAAACGTTCATTGGAGTATTCTTATCAAAAAGGACTTCTCACCGTTTTGAGATAATGGTCTCTTACCAAGAATGCACTCGAATTTCCTATCAAACCTGCGCCTAGGGTTCAGGATCATTCGCAGTGAATACACCTCGATCGATCAGGAGGACTTCCAAGGGACCGTAATGTTGGGCTTGGTCCACGATTTTCAAAGGGGGACTTGCGCGCAAGTCAAGGCTTTCGAAGAGAAGTCTTCCATGTCTGCTCCAGGTTTACAAGTCAAGAAACCTGCGAGATGAGAAAGAAATAATTTTGCTCGAACTTCTTCGAGCTAAGCTTAGACATTAAACCCTATGTCAATCCAAGTGCCTTAATCAAAAAAAGGCTTTTCGGGGTTGTAACGTAGGTAGGATTGGGGACCCAAAAAAGGCTTGTTTTTGGCTCAGAATACGCGAAGGGTTTAACATTGATGATCATTGCGAGTTTGCCGTTGATCTTGTCCCTTCTGGTTCGAAGAGCGTCTTCAGTCTTTGAAGTGCATTGTCAGTCTTTGGAGAGCATTGTCAGTCTTCGAAGCGCACATTTATCTTTAGAGAATATCTCTTTCATGTTGAGACGGTGTCAACACCTTGTCTACACTTTCGTCATCTGAATGTGACATGGTTTGGGAGCATCTTTCGCAGTCTAGCTCCCTTGGAATTTTCTTTTACAATCAGATCTCATTAGTGACCTATACAAAGGTATCATGCTATCTTTTGGCATTTTCAAGATTAAACACATGATT
Organism: Rhodomyrtus psidioides; assembly: GCA_021437785.1. Lineage (NCBI taxonomy): Eukaryota > Viridiplantae > Streptophyta > Magnoliopsida > Myrtales > Myrtaceae > Rhodomyrtus > Rhodomyrtus psidioides. The sequence goes on along the minus strand of JAILYB010000059.1, from coordinate 1,578,058 downwards.
CACAAGTGTACAAGTATTTGGATGGGCATTGGCCTTACTTTTACCAGGCACTTTGCTTTTTCTTGATGCCGAAGATTGAATTTTTCTCTCTTCTTTCTTTTTGAGATCCCATCTATTCTTTTCTTTTGGGGATCAGAATTTTCAAATGAATGTGCTAGATGTACAGCTTGAATCTTAGCACTCAAACATTAATCTAGGAGTTTTTCACAAATCCTGTGTTTTGAATTTTTCCGCTCTTGAAGTGACGTCGCTTCTGTCTTGGGATACGCAATGATCACCAACGGGTTCGCGAAACGAACGTATAGGCTCAACTGGGCCGTGCAAAGGGTAAAAGTGTATAGGATAGAGAAACGAATGCTTTTCGTCATTTTAAAGCACTTGAATTACCATGGAAGTTAAAATGACAAGCAACACACGAAGATTGATGCAAGTCTGAGCAAGAGAACTTCTAACCATTTACCTCCTGATACGGCTGGACGTACCTCCAGTTTGCCCCACTGTGGGGTGGTTCTTGATAGGGGTAAAGAATGAAACCGCCGTTCAAAGGGTTATCAATGGTCACCTGTAGTGTTTATGATAGAGAAACGAATGCCTCCGTCGTCTCGATCCATGTAATCATTGCGAATTGTCCCTACTTCCGTAGGTCAAGGTCTCGTTGTCCTTACCACTCCACTCATCTCTCAAGTGTGTATAGGACGTGTTTGGGTCAGGCTTGCCTCTTGTCTGAGGAAACATCCTTTTGAACGGTTTAAACAACTTTTGTCGGAAAAGTTCATTTTGCTTTCTCCAAAACTTACCATCCAAGGGGATTTATGATGCACAATGTATATTTCAACCATGTTTAGACAACCTCCAAGTTTAAACACGAGTGCCAATGCCATGACTGTGAGAATTTTGCTTTTTTATCGACATGATAATTGAATGCATGCTAGATTCCAAGAAGCCTTTCAAATTCTAGCAATAAAGATCCCGACGGTCTTAGAACCTAAGAGGCTGGGAAAGGAATACTTACCTGCCCAGCGCGGCTGGGGATTCCTGAAAAACATAAAAGGAATATGTCAGTGTATGCTCTCGAATTTCAGGAAATTAGAACGATACATCTTACCCTTGATCATGCACTCCAATGGAAGTGGATAGATTCATGAAAATTTGCATTTTTCTTAACAACACAAGATGGGTAGTTTGTTCTTAAAATTTCTTGAAATCCTCAGTATTTGGAGAAAAAAGACGTGCACCTGACCACCGCGACAGTAAGCCCTCTTGACCATGTATTCCAATTGATCGTGATCCTGTCTCCTTGGGTCCTGCAATATCGAACACATGCGAATGTATGTATGGATGCATGACATGCTCATGCCGAGACTATCATGAAGAGTAGGTTCAGTTCGGGGTAAGTCATATGACCGGAACCTGATTTTATTTCAAGGGTAATATTTCTTCACAGCATCTGAATTTACAGGGTGCCCCAGTTCTTCTCCCTCGGTGTTTACAAGAATTAATGCTCCTCCCGCAAGAATCTTCTTGACAATGTAGGGGCCTTCGTAATTCGGAGTGAATTTTTCCCTTGGATGGGTAGTACTCGGCAAAACTTTCCTAATTACCAAGTCATTTACTTCGAAGTTTCTGGTCTTGACCTTTCGATTGAACGCCCTGGCTACCCTTTTCTGGTAAGTTTGTCCATGGCAAATGGCTTTAAGACGTTTCTCGTCCATCAAATTCAGCTGTTCATATCTGTGCTTGAAATATTCTGACTCAGAGAGTTTATCTTCAGATAAGATTCTCAAAGAGGGAATCTTAACTTCCACTGGTAGAACTGCTTCTGTCCCATATACCAGACTATAGGGAGTTGCCCCTGTAGAAGTCCTGATCGACGTTCGATAAGCCATCAAGGCGAAGGGCAGCCTTTCGTGCCAATCTTTGTAGTTTTCTGCTGTTTTAGCCAAGATTCTCTTGATGTTTTTGTTGGCTGCTTCCACTGCCCCATTCATCTGTGGGCGGTAAGGAGATGAATTCAGATGTCGAATGCTAAAGTGATCCAGTAGATCATCGACAATCTTGTTGTTTAGGTTAGACCCGTTATCCGTGATGATCGCTTGAGGGGTACCATACCGGGATATGATGTCTCTTTTGATGAATCTTGCCACATTTCTAGCAGTGACATTCCTGTAAGAGCTGGCTTCTACCCATTTTGTGAAATAATCAATCTCTACCAAGATGAAGCGATGACCATTTGAGGCCACAGGATTAATAGGCCCTATCATGTCTATGCCCCATATAGAGAAAGGCCAAGTTTCAGACATTTGGTGCAGTTCGTTTGGGGGTGCATTGATCTTATCACCGTATATTTGGCACTGGTGGCATGACCGGACGTGCTGACAGCAATCTGATTCGATGGTCATCCAATAATAGCCAAGGTGCATGATCTTCCTGGCGAGGAGGTGGCCGTTCATGTGAGGCCCACATATTCCTTCATGGATTTCTTTCAAGAGGATATTTGCTTCTTTGGCATCTACACATCTCAATAGAGTAGAATCGAAGGACCTTTTGTACAAAATTTGTCCATTGAGAAAGAACTTGCTGGCCATCTTGGTTATGTATCTTCGGTCTCCCGGTTGGCATCCTTCAGGGAATTCACCTTTTGAGAGATAGTTCTTGATGTCGTAATACCATGGTTCCCCATCAAACTCTTCTTCGATTAACATGCAATAAGCTGGCCGTTCAACTATATTGATCCTTATGGGTTCTATATCCAACCCTCCAGTTGTTTGTAACATCGAGGCCAGGGTGGCTAACGCATCTGCAAATTGATTGTGAGATCTTGATAGGTACTCGAATGACACTTCTTCGAACTTAAGTATCAATTCTTCAAGGTATTCGTGATAAGGGATGAGCTTTGCGTCTTTCATCTTCCACTCTCCCTGTGTCTGTAAGATGATGAGCATGGAATCACCAAAAACTTGCAACCTAGGTATCTTCATGGAAATGGTCAATCGTAGGCCTAAAATGCACGCCTCATATTCCGAGATGTTGTTGGTGCACGTGAAAGTTATTTTTGCCGCCACAGGGTAATGTTGATCATCGGGAGATATCAGTACTGCCCCAGTGCCTGCCCCTGATAGATTAACAGCACCATCGAAGTACATGACCCACCTGTCTTCTGCTAAGTTGAGAATTTGACCTTCTGTGCTTGTTACTTTAGGAGACTCACCATTTGATGGATTTTCTGCTAGCATGTCAGCTATAGCTCTTCCATTAACTGACTTCTGTGGAGAACACTTGATGTCAAATTCAGACAGCATTACTTGCCATTTTGCTAATTTCCCGATTAAAGCGGGTTTCTCCAGGAGATATTTGACAGGATCGTTCTCTGTTACGAGCTGAATGTGGTGGTGCAAGATATATTGTCTTAGTCTGCGAAGTACCCATACCGCTGCTACACAGGCCCTTTCGACTGGTGCATATTTTGCTTCAGATGGCGTGAATTTCTTACTTAGGTAATTGATGGCTCTTTCTTTACCATCTATTGGACTTGTTTGAGCGAGTAAGGCTCTCAAGGATTCTTGCTGTATGGTCAGATACAAGGTCAAGGGGTGACCGGAAATTGGTGGCACAAGTATCGGCGGTGTGATCAGATAGTTCTTGATCGTTTGGAACGCCTTGCTGCATTCCGTATCCCATGTTACTTTCGCGCCTTTCTTAAGCAATTTGAAGATTGGCTTAGCCACATCAGACAGTTGATTGATAAATCTGGCAATATAGTTCAGTCTCCCCAGAAGGCTTCTTACTTCTTTTACTGTGGAGGGAGTTGACAGATTGTGGATAGCTTGAATTTTTGAAGGATCAATCTCAATGCCCCTGTTACTGACTATGAACCCGAGAAGTTTCCCAGATTTTGCCCCAAACACACATTTGTTAGGGTTCAACCTCAACTTATATTTGCGCAGGCGTTCAAATAATTTTCTCAAAACCTGTATGTGATCCTGTCCTTTCTTGGATTTGGCGATCATGTCGTCGACGTATACTTCAATTTCTTTGTGGATCATATCATGGAATAATGTGACCATGGCCTTCTGATAGGTAGCCCCGGTGTTTTTTAATCCAAAGGGCATGACTTTGTAGCAAAAATTCCCTCAGGGTGTGGTAAAAGCAATCTTTGGTTTGTCTTCTTGTTTCATAAAGATTTGGTTATATCCCGAAAATCCATCCATAGATGAGAACAATTCATAACATGCTGTGCTATCCACCAACACATCAATGTGAGGAAGCGAAAAATCATCTTTTGGGCTTGCCCTATTCAGATCTCGGTAATCTACGCAGATCCGAACTTTACCATCCTTCTTCATGACGGGGACTATATTTGCAATCCAGTCTGAATATGAGATAGCTTCAATAAAGCCTACCCTAAGAAGCTTCATGACTTCTTCCTTAATTTTGTCCTCCAACTCAGCCTTCATCCGCCTGCTGCCTTACTTGACAGGTTTGATACCGGGATCCGTAGGTAATGCATGTTCCATGATCTTAGGGTCTAGGCCTGGCATATCAGCGTAGGACCATGCGAAAATGTCTTGATATTCTTTTAATAACTCTATGAACTTGAGCTTTTCATTTCGGGATAAATGCCCTCCGATCTTGACCTCTCTGATATTCACGGAGTCTCCTAGATTAACAATGATTGGTTCTTCCGAAGTGGGAGGTGTCGACTCCTCAAAGGCATTCCAATCTCTGCGGATAGACGCATAACCCTCATCTTCATCCTCTTCAATGTTATAGGAATGGTTACTGGAGAAGTCCAAATCTCGTAACAACCTGGTATGTATGTTTGAGATGATATGCCTGAAATGTCATGAGTATGGTTAGTTCGTATTTCATAAGAACGACATGTATGATCATGGGAAGCCTTTTCGAAAGAGTTTTCGAAATAGGTACAGGTATAAACAGGACTAATCCTCATATCATCGGATATCTTGGCCCCAAGGAAATCTCTTTGGAAATCAGGAGTCATACGGCAAATCAGGCCTCAAGCTTCTGTGTAGAAGACTAGTATCATCATCGGGCTGATTCGTGGTTCCATATGTCCTTAACAAAATATGTATGGTTTTATTGCATGCAAGATGGGCCGCATTACAAGATGTACTATTTGGACCAACGGCCGGAGATCCAAAGGCGTTTCCCTATACGTACAATAAGGAAAGAAAATGCAATAAGATGCAAAAAGTTCTAAATGTAGTATTTAAAGACAAGGGAAGAGTCTCGTTACTCAGAGGAAGTGGCTCCATCGTCCAACCACTCCATGATGACATTCACAGCGTCATCTTTGAGGAAAGGATTTGTCAGATCTGGTTCTATCGGTGAAGTGACATCTTCTTCAGACAGCCATTTAGAGTTCTGGTCGAAGTGGGCATTCAAAGGTTTTTTGAACGTTTGAGACCTGCCTTTCCAAGTTGGAGAACCAATGAACGAGTCATTCGGGCTGCTCTGGCCTCCTAGGCGTCCCAGGCTTCTGCCTCGGCCCGTTGTCTTTGGGCCAGATCCATCTATGTGATATTTCTGATACCCCAAACCCATTCTATGTGGGTTAGCTTTTAACTGCAGTGGGGTATTTATACCCTGTTTATGTTTGCCTAGGCCTTTTCCGGGGTTGAATCCGTATGCCAGCAGCATCTTAGCTGGTAGAAGACTGGTTTCTGAGATGTATGGGGTTTTTAGCCTTGTCCCTGCCGGGGTATGAACTGTTGCTACCAGTTCCAGGGAGTGATAACTCGCCTCTGTTGTCACTTCAGGTTCAACATAGGGTATGGCACTGCTCTGGTATGTCTGGAGGTCGACTTCTCCATGTACGGTAATCACCTTCCCATCTACTGCGAAGCGTACTTTTTTATGTAAGCTTGAAGGGACAGCTCCTGCTGTATGGATCCAAGGCCTTCCCAGCAAGAACCCAAATGCACTGGATATATCCATCACTTGGAAATTTATGGAGAACTTTGTCGGGTCAATGGACACGTCAAGCTCAATCTCACCTACCACTGTCTTCCTCATCCCATCGAAAGCTCTCACAGCCGTTTTGGATGTTTTAACTGTTTCTTCATTGATTCCCAACCTCCTTAGGGTAGCCAAAGGACAGATGTTGAAGACTGATCCATTGTCGATCAATACGTGTGCCACTCTTTTTCCGTTACATTGTGCGGAAATATACAAGGCTTTGTTATGCTCTTTTCCTTCCATGGGGAAGTCCTCGTCAGAGAAGCTCAATTGGTCTTTTAAAAGGATCGTCCCCAGAAAGTCCCCTAATTGTACCTCATTAATTGTTTCAGGGACATGTACTTCGTATCCTCAACAGTGCGTTCTTATGTTTTTCAGAATTAATGAATAGATCCAATAGGGATATCTGAGCGGGTAACTTCCTCAGCTGTTCTATCACCTCAAACTCGCTGGTTTTGATGATCGATATGAGTTTTTCCGCGTCTTCCTTTGAGACCTCCTTCTTTTCGGATTCGCCCTCCCTGGGGGCATAGAATCGTCTGGACCTCATTACCGCGTCTACCTATGTGGTCCCATAGTCCCAATGGACTGCTTTAGGATCGTATTCTTCTGCTGGGGGGACTTTTATAGTTACAGTTGCCTGATGAGATATCTCCGGTTTAGTCGCGTCGTCCGTTTCTTCTTGTGGCAGTTGAATCACAACGGGTTTGACTAGGTGGTCTTTCACCCCACTCATGCTATCAAGTTATTCCAATCTGATTACCACTGTAGAAGCGACTTCGACCATCGATACTGTGTTGTCAAGTTCTTCTATGCCCTTCAAGGTCTCTGGTTGAGAGAGATCATCCATACCTCCCCATCCGTCCGGTATGATGTCTTCAATTTTCTGATAAAAGCTGGGAGGGGCTGAATATTTCACTTTGAAGTTGTATCCTCCAGAATCTTGACCAAGGTTGTCTATAATTTCGTCATTCTCAAGTGCGTCGGCCATAAATTTGAGGTCTGCTAGGCTTCGTCTCTTGGCTTCCAGTTCGTCTTCTTCAGACTCTTCTTCCGATTGAGTGACTGGCCCAAGACTGTTTACCAGATTCTAGTGTGAGGTACCCCAGGTATTACCCTGCTCAGTCTTGATCACGAAGTAGTTTCCTTCCAAAGATAAAGAAGCTTTGACTCCTTCGAACTCTTCATTGATGATATCAGACATTATCCCCAAACTTATCATCTTAGCGATGCATAGTTTCTTTTGGTCAGTCGAGATCGCTCCTACTTTTGGGCTTGATGAAGCGGTTACTAGCAGGTCGATCAGCTTAAGCATATCTACCTTCAGCTTAAGGTAGTCTTCTCCCCCTTCAGAGAATATTGCCCCTACTGCTTGATGATCCGGCAGTGGATTTTCTTGTACATTCGGGGCTGCATTGTCAAATTTTAGAATCTGATTATCAATCAGGGCTTGCACTTTCAGCTTAAGGATATAACAGTTATCCACATTATGCCCTCTCTCGCCCATATGGTAGGCACAGGTCTGGCTCTCATCAAAGCCAGGATATCTTGCAGGGTTTGCCCTAGGCGGTTCTTTCGCTACCAGGTGTTGTTCTAGCAGCATTGGGAGCAGCTTGGATAAAGGCCTCGGGAGCTGGAAGAATTGCTTCTGAGGTTGCTTTCTTCTAGGCTCTTGCATTTTCGGTGCTGACCAGGATGATCCTCCTTTGGTCTGATTGGAATTGCCAAACGGCTTGGGCTTGTGGGGATCTGGTATAAACGCTATGTCCAGTCCGGCTTCTCTCTCCTTTCTCAAGGGATACTGCTTCCTAGTAGGAGCTTCATGAGGCCTTCTTTCTCTCACGGCCCATTCTAGCCTTTCAGCAACCTTTATCAAGTGTGCAAATGTTTGACACCCAGAAGTGTTCAGCTTGTCAAAGTACTCATAGGAGAGTGCTTTCAGGAATAAGTCGATCAGTTCCTCTTCTGGGATTGACGACTTTACTTGGGTAGCCAAGGCTCGCCACCTCTGAGCATATGTCCTGATTGATTCGCCCCTCGCCTTTGAAGTTCGTAGAAGATCCTCCCTCGTTGGGGCTGTAGCCGTGTTGAATTTGTACTGCCTGAGGAAGTCCTCTGCTAGATCCTCCCATCCATCGTAATCTTCTAGATCTAGCTCAATGAACCATGCCAGAGCGGCGCTAGCCAGACTCTCTTGGAATGTGTTCATTAGTAACGGGATATAATCTGAATAGTGCGCCATCTTGCGCAGGTAATACTTGAGGTGTGCTCGGGGACAACCTGTCCCATTGTATTTCCTTACAAACTCTGGCTCTTTTTAATCAGGAGGAGTTTCTACTTTAGCGAAAGGAGATATCTTGTCGAAGCGGGCTAACTCGTAACCTTGACTGCTCAAGCACTCTTCGATTTTGGCCAACCTTTTAGCCTCTGCTTCAGTTTTCATGGTCTGCTTCCCCTTCTCCTCCTTCTCGAGGTTGATAACAACAGGCAAGGCTTTTGGTTGTGAACGGCTGTTTGGTTCATGGACATCCTCCTCTGTATGTTGGGTATCCCTTGTTACTTCTCTATCTGTTACATCAGGCACTGTAGAAGGGCCTGAGTTGTTCTGATTATGGGCGGTTTTCTGTTTAGCTTGGGTGACCTCCAGCATGGCCTTAATGTCAGCCATCATAGTTGCCAGGGCAGTCATTTGAGACTCCAACATGCCCACGCGCGGAGTCAATTCTTGTTGCTCCATTCTTGTCTTAAGGCGAGTACGGAAACGATGTGTTGGCAGTTCCGTGATGAGAGTGTACCTGTCCAAAAAGATTTCTAGTGAGTGCTTCGCTTATTTTGGCAAAAAGAAGCAGTTTTAACTCTTTCAGTTGCATGTTTCTTGTCAGTAGATGAGAAAAAGTGACTACCTTGTGAGCCTTAGCCTCACATAAGTAGTTCTTTTAGTCATTTCCTGATATGAATTCATGAAATTAAAAGAGGCGTAATTTCTGACGATAGTTTTTTATGCATTCGAAAGACATGCTTATATTCATGCTCATGTGTCCAAGATAGTATCTAATAGAAATGAGAATGTATGAGAAGATATCACAGTGTTTGCTTATTTTACACTTGACAGAATAGCCTATTCAAGTCTAGGACGTTTGAGGTCTAAGGTATCCTCATCATCCCAGTATGGATTCCCCTCTTCAGCCTGGGGCTCCTCGTCCTCTGAACACGACAGTGGTCCCATGTCTTTGGGTATGTACGGCTCTATTCCCGGTACGTGCGGCACGATGTATTCGGGTATGTAGGGCTCGACAAGGCTTCGTCGGGTCGCTTTGAAGCGTTGAATGTATTCTGCGGTGGCTCTATGAGTGTTTTCTTCTCGAGTCATGTCTTCTGGCCAACTTATTTCTTCGGCCTGAGAATTCTTCAAAGAGCGTATGATGGATTCCACCTTGGCTTCAAATTGTCTCTTCTCCTCCTCTGTGAGAGTCTTGCTCGGTACGTCAAAAGAAAATGTATCGGGTTGTGGTGGAGAAGGGATCCCCTGTAGCGCCCCAAACTGTCGGATTACCCTCTTCGGATAGTATGCTGTAGCGCCCGTGAATCCTAGCAAGGGGACTGGACCTTTGTCACCACAGGCCAATCTGACTTTGCCCAGTGTTGGTAACCTTAGCCGCCATCGGAGTTGTTCGGGCTTTAGAATTTTAAGGAAGTTCTTCCACTCTACAAAGTTGAACTTAGGAATACGCGTATGTGTTCTGACAAAGGTTTTAAGAGGATGTGCATCAGGGCTGATCTCAGTGAAACCCATGCGGATGTAGAATTGTCTGATATGGGCTGTGAACCACAGATACAAAAGATCACTAGAGGCTCTAAAGATTCCCTTTTTATTTTTCCTGAAGCGATTTAGGGAAAGGAAGGTCTCGGCAAGGAGGATGTTTGAGTAATCCCACCCACAACAGACTTGTCTAGCTATTACGGCCATGATAGGGTCAAATGTGACAGATGAGATCGGGAATAGTACAAAGCTAAAGAATGCCAAGACAAAGGCTCTACCAGATTTGGTTCCTTTAGCAGCAGGGAGGCAGGAAAATCGGTCTATAAGGAAAGATAAGGAGACTCGTCCAGAATTGCTTTTTGCATCTGCTTTGACTTCATTTAGACCTGTGTCAAAGAACTCAGCCAACTGACTCAGGGGTTCAAATCCTATGGGGGGTCGGACGGGCGTAGGAGTGAACTCAACTCCCATGACGGCGCTGTATTCCTCGATAGTGGGAGTAATCTCTAGTCCATCCATGCAAAATGTAGTGGTGGTAGGATTCCAATAGAGCGCCATGGCTTGGATAAAGGCAGGTGGACACTCAATCTTCAGCAGGTCTAACAGGTATCCTAGCCGTGATCCAGCATACTTTTGGCTAGCTTCGCCCATGCTGTCCCACCATGATTGAAGTTCGGCCCGGGGGATTTTGATTACTTGAATATCATTCTTTCCCATGAAGTCTAAAATATGAAAATGATTTTGAAAAGTCAATCGTCAAAAATTACTTCAAACGTATGAACGTGCAGATGTCATGAGATATGCATGAGCTAACTCGATTGCATAGTTCAATTGAAGAAATGAAAATTAGGACCTTTTTTCAGGTCTTGAAAGCCTGACTCAAAGCCTAATTTGAATTTTAAGGAAGTGAATTATGCAATTTAGTCAGGTTTGCTCAGTGACTAAGGGAAATAGTAACGTCACATTCCATTGGTCAATACATCAAAAGAACAAAGTGGAGTGAACTTTTATTACAATCAAGATGTTTTAATGGAAGAAAGGTAAAGAGAGATCTTTCAAACAAGAAAGCTATAAAAGACCGTTGGAATGTGAGGGTCTAAATCACTCTTTTCCTAGTGGTCTATCCAAATGATAGTTGGTCGGGAGTTTTCCTCTAATCAAGCATAAATGAGTCGTCTTCAGTGTTTTGGTCGAGAGGCTGTAGTTCCTCTGGCCATTCTCTGGTCCACGGTACGACGACTTCAGGAGCCTTCTCGGGTTTTGCCTTCTTGAGCGTGATACGCTTCGGTTTTGTCTTGGTAGCAGGGCATCTTCTTTTTCCCCAGAAGGTGATCATGGGTACACTTTCTTTGGTCAGTAATTCGGTCTTCCGACGGGCGTATGCCTCCCTGGCTAACTGGTTGCGACGCTGCCTCTTCATCTCCAGATAGTCCTTAAACATCTCGTTTGCTTGTCGCTTGAATCTGAGGTTATCGACATAGTAACGGGTCTGGCAATCTTCGGCGTATCCCAACTTACGTCCAGTCAGCTCCCGACCATGCACGAATCTAGTGAAGTGTAGCCTTGTGTTTGGTCCAGAGCGAGTGACCTTCCTCAGGTATTCGAAGGTCACCAATTCTGTCGAGCTCTTAGGAAACAGCGACATTCTAACCTATTACCATTGCTGTTTCAATTAGTCACTTGAGCGATTTGCATGACGTGAATGCATATGAATGTATGTAATGCATGAGTCATATTATGGAGCAGTGAATAGTAAAGTACGTCGGAAGTAAATGCCTTACCAACCATACCTGGGGGAATGTGGAATGTCCCCCTCTTACCAATGGGCGGTTTTAGGTATACCAACCGTCCATAGACATGCGCATGAGACAAGTGGGTATACTGTAAGAAATCAAAAAAATCAGGTGAGGAACCTACGGCTCAGGCTCTCACGATCCACACGTGGCAGATTCCTCCCCAAGGGTACCTACCCAAGAGAGCTAGACATCGCCAATGCAGATGATGAGGGGGAATGAGTACGAAAGTCTCAAGTGCCATCAAACACAAGATCCTTTTCGCGCCCTTTCCCTATCTAAGGTAACCTAGAGGTGGTTGCAGTCGGGGTTTGACCGCCAGTGTGTGCAACGTGTCGTGATCATCACAATGCAAAGTTATGCACAACAGTTTGTATCAAAACATCGCTTCAGTATGTGCATAAAAATAAACATACATTCCCAACTCCAAGCTGCAGGAAAGAACGTCAACAATCACTCCACCCCTTATTCCTCCCATATGCAAAAACATCTAACACAATAGTTAGCATACGCACCTCACCTTCGAGAGCACCTGCGGAAAACAAGGTTAGATAAACCAGACAACTTTTTAATCGGCTCAAGTCCTTTGGAATTCGTAACCAGAGATTCTCGTTTAGAATAAGTCCCCAGTGGAGTCGCCAGTCTGTCGCGACCCTTCTCCCCCCCACGAGGCGGGGCGAGGCTAATGGGTCGCCCGATCGCTGGCTTGATCGGACGCGGGCCTCTCCCAAGGTCCATTACCAAAATCGCAACGGCTGGATATACGTAATCGACCTCCAGTGCGGTCTAGTGACATGTGATGAGTATACATGCCAAGGAATCGCCACCAATCGTTTCGTGGAGGGTACGATCGGAAACCCTATCGAATAGTTGGGAGTGATCTATTCGATTCTGCGGAAACCAGATAAGTAGGTTCGGGGACTTAATTACGCCAACTGTCAAAGTTGACGCCCTTTCGGTACCTAAGCTGAATGGTTTATCTGATCCTAGGACTTCGTACAGATGAGTGGGGTACATATTCTAAATCTAGGAGTTCATGCAGATGGGAGATACTACTCTATCAATCACAATCAATAAAAAAAAGGTGCGCAAATCGAGGATCCAGTACATGCGGATAAAACACATGAAATCAGCATGGTATCCCTAATGAGGCCCTATTGGCCTACAGAAATATCAGTCAAGGCTTAGGAGTGATTTGGACATGATTCACCCATGAGGGGCAGAATCGTAATTTTGAATAATTTGGGGGAAAATTTACCCTTTAAAAGGATAAATCTGTCATTTTAGACGAATTGGGAAGCCACAAGACATGGGAAATAGGATTGGCCATCAATCCAATCCATTTCCTATTTTTCGGGAATTTTCAGGAATTTTCTGGAATTTTCAAGTGATTTTACCCTTGGAGGGGTAAAGTCGTCATTTGGACAAAGACGAGAACTGAAAATCTCAAATATTAGGGTTGGTCGTCCACCTGACCCAAACCCTAACTTTAAGCAATTTTCAGAACTCGATTGAGACAAGAAAGATAATTTTCCTATTGAAGGGCAAAATCGTCATTTTGAGAAAAGGTGCGGGACTCGAAACCCAAACTTGAGAATTGGTCGTCTAATCGACCCAAATTCTTACCTTGGCATTATCGGCCTTATCTTGCATACACAGCAGAGTCGACTTACCCCTAAAGGGTAATATCGTCAAGTCTCGGAAAATTGGATAAGAAAGCCCAAAAATTAGAATTGACCAATTGTCTGTGGTCAATCCTCGATTTTTGGGGATTTCTAGAGTGTCTAGGATTTTTCCACAATTTTTCCACATTTTTTGGAATTTTCTGGAATTTTCTAGCATTTTTTTGGATTTTCTAAGATTTTTCTGATTTTTTTTATTTTTTAAATCATTTCTGATTTTTTTATTTAAAAAATATGATTCGGACCGGGTCGACCCGACCCACTCGGGTCGGAACCCGGCCTAGACCCGGACCCGCGAAACCCTCGGCCAAAACGACACCGTATCACGCGTTTTTTATTTTCGGATTATCCGAATTTGATCGGACGGTTCCTGATACACCACGTGGATAATCTGTGCCCATTGGATCTGGTTACTAGAACCTACGGTCCAGATTGGACGAAGACTTGATCATAACCGTCTGATCGGATTACTTAAACCTACGGCTACGATTAGAACCTAAGTCTTAATCTGAACCGTCCAACCCTACTAACCTGAACAACGTCGCCTCCCAACTAACCTATACGGCGTCGTTTCCATCATTTTTTTTTTATTTCCGATTTAAAATCATTTTCGAATTATCCTAATTTTTAATCGGACGGCCACTATTTGTTGGACTCGATTAACCTAGACCGTCCGATCTAAGCTGACTCGCCCTAACAGACTAACGGTCGAGCTGACTCGACATCCACGTGGACCAATCACGTGTTGCCACCTAGACCCTTGACTCGTTGACCTGCCACGTATGCGTCGTCTTCAACCTCGCGACCACCTCTAAACGAACGGCCACGACTCTCCGACGATGATCCAACGGTGGAACCTTAACGGAATCGAATGAGACCGGCGGCAATCGACTCGTCTATGCTTCGTACTCAACATATCGCAAGATTACACGATTTCATTGACAGGATCGAGCGCGATCAAGCATGAACCAGTACGTACACATATACTCTAATCACTCGATTCATGGCGTATTAAACCAATTCATTAACAGGGAAGCATCGTTCAATGTTCAGGAGACTTACCTCGAGCTCCGATCGAGCTCGCTCGGCCCAGATTTGGCTGGGTGAGAATGAACAGTATTCGGCAATGGAGGTTGAATTGGAAGACTCGATTCGATGTATTAAGACAAAATCGATGCAAGAAAGATATGCGACGATGGTCAGTGATGTTCGGGGGATAAAACGCCTACTCCAATTCGAACTATGATAATCGGAATCGAGTTCCGCCATTAAAGCACAGTGAGAAAGCTCGAAGGTTGAACTCACCTGTTTCGGAGCGATAGGCGGCGCGGCTAGTGGCGATCGCTTCTTGGCACTCTAAGCGAACCTCTGGCGGTCTTCTTCAGCTTCGGTTTGGCCGGAGACGGCCCGACCAGCGCTTTACAGTCGAGCTCAAGTTCTCGACGACGGGGGGTCGGAGAACGAGCTCTCTCTCGCGTTTTATTTCTCTCTCTCGATTCAGTTTCGCCCTCTGCAACTGAATCCACCTCCTCCTTTAACAGAAAGCGATCATGAGCTTATATAGCTCGTTGGATTTTTGGCGCCGAACGGTGGACTGTGTACCGGCCTCAATTGCACGTGTGATCACGTGCAATTAGGTCAAAACGGCGTCGGGGAGGATGGGCATTCTGTCCAGTCCCGTTTGGTCCTCCGGCGAGCTCTATTTCAAGCGAATTTAGCGTGAATTTGGACAAATTTCATCTGAGTTCTGTCGCCGTTGACTTTTGCAGGTGCCGCAGCCTTGTCCAGCCGATTATTCTCCGTTCCGGCGACCATTGCTCGTGTTTTTGGTTCGAATCGACGGGTAATGATTCGAGGAACAAAACCCCTCTTCAAACTCTTCCAATCATGGTCGTTTTCACCTTCAATTTTGCCATTGAAATTGACCCTGACATTGTTCATTCGTATGGTTCTTTGAGGAAGAAGAAGACACTGTTCTGGACCGGTTTGACCGGTTCAACCGGCGGTCAGACCGGTCCGAGCCGGCCCCGACTTGCAATTTTTCAAATTAAATCCACATTAACAAGAAATTTTTGCAATTGAACCTCATAATCGAATCTAGGGCATGAATTCTATCAAAAAAATGTGATTTTTCCCAAAATTTCATATCAATTTTAACAAAAACCCCAAATTTTCTTTTAATTGCAAATTGGGGAATTATGCAATTGAAGGTTCAAATGATCAAATTGGGTCAAATTACCTGTGCCAATCGATTCAAAATGGTGAAACCCATTGGGCAGTATGTTCAATTTGCGATGATAGCCCTTGAATTGAAAATAATTTCAATTATGCTCAATTTCAAGGACTAAAAATGCAATTTTAGTATGTAATTTTGCCAAATTCGTGCAATTGAGCTATTTGCACAAACAATTGGGCTAAATTGAAATAGGGGATAATTATATTGAATGTCAAGATCCTAGAAAATGAAAAAATTGTAAATTAAAAGACTCAATTGATATTTTTTTTCTCAAATTCAATAGTATGGGTTGCAAAGGAACATCCACAATTGAATCTGATTTTGAACTTTTTGTGTGGTCAAAAATACAAGAGATTAAAAAGAAAAATATTGGCTATTTTTCCATATTTTGGGGACCTCAAATACTATTTTTCTTGATTTTTTTGAGTATTTTCCTATTTTTCAAAAATACTAAAAAATATAAAAAATGTGAAAAATCATTTTTTGGTCAAGAATGGTTCCTTGGGCTTGGTCAAGGCCACCAAAGTTGATTTTGTAATTTTTTGACTTTTTATGGATTTTTTGTGATTTTTTTCAAAAATAAAACTAAAAAAGACTTCGTCGAAAATCAGGTGTCGACAAAGCCCTTAACTATTCAAGGCATATTAAAAAATCTCCACCTTGACTTGAATTCCCAAGTAGACATAAGTATTAGGTCAATCTCCTCCTCCCACCAGCATAAAACTCAGCTGCTGCAAACATTAACCAAATCCAAGTAGTGCTTGAATTTAGTAAAGGGCAATGACTTTGTCAACATATCAGTTGGATTTTTTTCTGTACCAATCTTCAAGACTTTAATATAGCCATCAGCAAGAATGTCTCGAATATAATGATACCGCACATCAATGTGCTTTGTTCTCTCATGATACATCTGCTCTTTAGTAAGATGTATAGCACGCTGACTATCGCAATGCACAACAGTCACATCATTATCCACACTGAACTCTCCAAATAAGTCTCTTCACCATATAGCTTCTTTGATTGCCTCTGTAATAGCCATATATTCTGCCTCTGTAGTAGACAAAGCAAATGTATACTGCAAAGAAGCTTTCCAACTGACTGCACAACTCCCAACAATAAAGATGTACCATGTCAAAGACCTCATTTTATCAAGGTCACCAGCATAATCAGAGTCAACATATCCAGTAAGAGTTTCACAAGTTTTTCCAAACTCTAAACCATAATTTGAAGTACCCTTCAAATATCTCAAAATCCTCTTCACTGCTTGCCAATGAATTTTACCTAGGCATGATAAATATCTATTTACCACGCTAACAGCATGTGATATGTTAGGTCGAGTGCAAACCATAGCATACATAACACTACCAACTGCACTAGAATATGGAATATGTGACATATATTTTATTTCATCATATGTATGTGGACATAAATCAACTGATAATCGAAAGTGAGCAGCAAGAGGAGTACTCACTGGTTTGGCATCTTTCATGCCAAAACGATCTAATACCTTCTCAATGTAACTTTTCTGGGAAAGATACAATTTTCCTCTTTTTCGATCTCACTGAATTTTCTTGCCAAGAATTTTCTTCGCAGAACCTAAATCCTTCATATCAAATTCAGTGCTCAACTGTGCCTTCAAATTCTGTATATAAAATTTATCTTTTGCTGCAATCAACATGTCATCAACGTATAACAGCAGATAAATATATGATCCATTTGGAAGTTTGCACAGATATACACAACTATCATATTTGCTTCTACAATAGCCAAGTTGCACCATAAAAGAATCAAATATTTTATACCACTGTCTAGGTGATTGCTTCAAGCCATAAATAGATCTTTTCAATAAGCAGACATGATCTTTCTTACCTTCAAACTGAAAACCCTCAGGTTGACCCATATAAATTTTCTCTTCAAGTTCACCATGCAAGAAAGCTGTTTTCACATTGAGTTGTTCTAACTCTAAATTATACATAGCAACTAACGCAAGAAAGACCCGAATAGAACTGTGTTTAACGACGGGTGAAAACACATCATTAAAATCAACTCCCTCAATCTGACTATAGCCCTTAGCGACTAGACGTGCTTTAAATCTAATGTCTTCAACTCCAGGAATACATTCCTTTCTTTTGAAAACCCACTTGCAACCCACAATCTTCTTTCTTTTTGGTGGTTTGACAAGCTCCCAAGTTTGATTCTTTTCAAGAGATTCCATCTCTTCATTCATAGCAACTAACCACTTTGCTGAATATTTTGAGGAAATAGCTTCCTTGTACGTTTTAGGCTCAGCATATTCTATCAACTCTGCAGCTGAAAGAGCATAAGCAACAAAATCTGAGTATCCATACATCTGTGGAGGTTCCACTGTTCTTCTCGGTCTATCTTTGGCTATGGAATAATTCTCTTCTTCAGATTCTTCAATCTCAATATTATCAGTCACTGACTGAACTGGTTGTGGAGAAGATACTTCAAACTTCACCTTCTTTGGTGCACTTTGTAGATTTTCCTATCAAGTATCTAATGATTTCTTAACAAGATGAAGCATAGCAGACTCATCAAAAGTAACATCTCTGCTAATCATAATCTTAAATGAATAAGAACACCAAAGCCTATAACCTTTTACACCAGAAGCATAACCAAGAAAAATACATTTTTTCGCTCTAGGCTCTAGTTTTCCTTCACTAACATGTGCATATGCTGGACATCCAAAAAATCGAAGAGAAGAATAATCAACAGGTTTACTTGACCATACCTCCTCAGGTGTCTTGTTCTCAATAGGTATGCAAGGAGAACGATTTATTAACCAACAAGCAGTATTGATTACTTCAGCCCAAAATTCCTTGCCCAAACCAGTGTTAGACAACATGCACCTTGTTCTTTCTAATAGGGTTCTGTTCATACGTTCTGCAATACCATTCTACTGCGGTGTATACACTGTAGTATGATGCCTCACAATTCCTTTGTTCTTGCAAAACTCATTAAATTCGCCTCCACAAAATTCTAGTCCATTATCCGTTCTCAGCCGCTTGATTTTCTTACCGGTCTGCTTCTCAATTAATGTTTTCCATTTCTTGAATGTAACGAAAACATCACCTTTTTCCTTGAGAAAAACTACCCAAACTTTTCTTGAAAAATCATCAATAAAAGTGGGTATATACCTGGAACCAAGGCCTTTCGATGGAACTCTAGCAGGCCCCCAGAAATCAGAATGAATGTAATCCAGAGTGCCCTTTGTGCTGTAAATTCCTATTTTGAAACCGACTCTTTTCTGTTTCCTAAAGACGCAATGTTCGTAGAAATCCAGTTTTTTAATTTTCTGACCACACAAGAGACATCTTTTACTTAGCTCCTCCATCCCTCTAATACTCATATGGCCTAATCTCATATGCCATAATTTTGTATTATCCGAATCTGTCATATCAGAAGAGACTGCAGCTAAACCAATAACAGTAGAGGCTTGCAGCTGATACAAAGTATCAATTTTAAGCCCTTTCATCAATAAAAGTGAGCCTCTCATAATTTTTAGAACTCTACCCTCAGCAGTAAATCTACAACCATTGGCATCAAGTGTACCCAAGGAGATTAGATTTTTTCTCAAATCAGGTACATGTCTGACATTATCTAAAGTTCTGATCATGCCATCATGCATCTTAATATTAATAGTGCCAATTCCAATAGCTTTGCATCTAGCATTATTGCCCATGAGAATAACTCCACCATCATATTCTTTATACGTAGAGAACCAATCTCGATGAGGACACATATGATATGAGCAGCTTGAATCAAGAATCCAATTATCACAGAATTTATCTTTATTATCTACAATCAATAGCTAATCTTCATTTTCTTCTTTAGCAACATCAGCTTGAGCAGGATTTTCGTTTCGCCTATTCTGTCTATTCTAATAGTTGCGATTGTTATGACGATTGAAATTCCCATGATTTTGTTTATTCGAATATTTTCTCTCTGGAAACTTACAATAGTTGCAAATCATATCTCTATGCTTAGATTTTGACCTGCTCCTGCCACTATTTCTTCTCTCAATAGATCTTCCTCGAGCGACTAAACTAGCCCCATGATTATTACCACCATCAGAAGTCAATTCTGTATCGAGTTTCTGCTTATTTAGCAGATTAGTCTTGACATCTTCAAAATCAATAGTTTCTCTACTAACAAGCATGGTCTCTCTAAAATTCTCATAAGAGGGAGGTAGTGAAACTAGCAATAAAAGAGCTTGATCCTCATCTTCAATCTTAACGTCAATGCTTCTTAATTCAGCGATAAGAGTATTGAACTTAGAAATATGGGATTTGAGAGAAGTACCTTCAGTCATACGAAAAGTGAAGAGTCGTTGCTTGAGTCTCAATCGATTGGTGAGAGATTTTGTTAGAAAAATACTCTCCAACTTCGTCCATAAACATGCGGCTGTTTTTTGATCTAGTACCTCCTGCAAAACTTCGTTTGTGAGGCACAACTGAATATTGGAGAAAGTTATCGCAACCCTCTCGCGAAGGAGGGGGCTAATGGGCAGCCCGATCGCTGGCTTGATCGGACGCGGGCCTCTCCCAAGGGTCCATTACCCAAATCGCAACGGCTGGATATACGTGGTCGACCTTCGGTGTGGTCTAGTGACATGTGATATGTGTACATGCCAAGGAGTCACCACCAATCGTTTCTTAGAGGGTACGATCGGAAACCCCATCGAATAGTTGGGAGTTGTCTATTCGATTCTGCGAAAACTAGAGAAATGGGTTCGGGGACTTAGTTACGCCAACTGCTAGAGTTGATGCCCTTTCGGTACCTAAGCTGAATGGTTTATCTGATCCTAGGATTTCATACAGGCGAGTGGGGTATAGATCCTAAATCTAGGAGCTCATGCAGATGGGAATGACTACCATATCACTCACAATCAATGAAAATAAATGTGCAAATCAAGGATCTATAACATGCGGATAAAACACATGAAACCAGCATGACATCCCTAGTGAGGCCCTATTAGTCTAGAGAAGTCTCAATCAAGGCTTAGGAATGATTTTGACATGATTTACCCATGAGGGGCAAAATCGTAATTTTGAACAATTCGGGGACAATTCGCCTCGAAAGGGTAAATTTGTCATTTTGGATGAATTGGGAAGTCAAAAGACGGGGGGAAATAGGATTGGCTATCAATCCAATCCATTTCCCATTTTTTGGGAATTTCTAGGATTTTCTGAAATTTAAAAAAGTGATTTTACCCTTAGAGGGGTAAAATCGTCATTTTGGAAAAAAATGAGGACTGAAAATCTCAAATATTAGGGCTGGTCACCCACCTGACCCAAACCCTAATTTTAAGCAATTTTCAGGACTTGATTGGAATGTGAAAGACTATTTACCCTTTGAGGGGTAAAATCGTCATTTCAGGGACAATGATTAGATTCGAAAATCCAAACAAAAGGATTCGCCACCTAACTGGCCCTATCCTAGCTTAGGTATTTTCGGCTTATCTCAATATACAAGGCATGGACGAATTACACCGAAAGGGTATAATCGTCAATTATCGGAAGAATGGATAAGAAACCCCAAAAATAGGGTTGACCAATTGTCTATGGTCAATCCTCGATTTTTGGGGATTTCTGGAGTGTCTAGGATTTTTCCACAATTTTTCATATTGTTTTGGAATTTTCTGGAATTTTCTAGCATTTTTTAGGATTTTCTAGGATTTTTATTTTTAAAATTATTTTCCGAATTTTTTATTTTTTATTATTTTTTTAAAAATAATATTTTGGACCGGGTCAACCCGACCAACTCAGTCGAAACCTGGCCTGGACCCACGACCCAAACGACACCGTTTCCTCCTCTTTTTTATTTTTGGATTATCGGACTTGATCCAACGGCCCTCATTGAGCCGCGTGGCTACTTCACGACCGCCGGATGACTTGACTGGTATCTATGGCCTGGATTTAAACGATGACTTGACCTGGACCATTTGATTGGCTTACTAAGATCTACGGTCAGGATTAGAACGTGAGACTTGATCTGAACCGTCCATCCCTACTAACCCAAAACGACGTCGCCTATCCACTAACCTAAACGACTCCGTTTCTGTTCTGTTTGATTTTTCGATTAAAACTATTTTCGACTAATCGTAATTTCTAATCGGACGGTTGTCATTTAATAGACTCGATTAACCTCAGCCATTGGATCAATTCATTCGAATAACAACCCTTAACGACCGAGCTGACTGGACAGACACGTGGACCAATAACCTACTGCCACCTAAGCACGCTAACTCGTTGACTCGCCATGTCAGCATCGTCTTCAACCTCTCGACCCCGGTGGAACGGACGGCTGAGGACCTCCGGCAATGATCTAACAGTGGAATCTTGATGAAATCTTGCGAGACCAACTCTAATCGACTCGCGATCGTTTCTAGTTTTACATATCTAAGAATCGAAGCATTTTATTCACAAAATCACGAGCATCGAGCAAAATGCCGAGTACGGCCATGGAAGCTTAATCACACAGATTACGCGAAATCAGATCAATTCATCTTCAGATTGACATGGCAGGAGGTACAGAAGACTTACCTCGAGCTCCGATCGAGCTCGCACGGCCTAGAATGGGCTAGACAAGTATGAACAGTGGTCGGCTATGGAAGCTAAGTTCGAAGACTCGATTCAAGGTTTTCAGGCAAAATCAATGCAAAATCAAGATACGGGGATGGTTAGTGATGTTCAGAGAACAAGACGCACACACTAGATACAAGAATCATAGTCGGAAATGAAATCCGCCATTAAAGCTTAGTATAAGAGTTGAAGCTCAGCCTCACCTGTTTTCGTGGGTTCCACGTACGCGGCTGACGGCGATCGACTCCGGGGACTTTGGACGACCTCCTGACGACCTCGTGGAGCTTTGGTTTAACCTGGGAAGGCCCAACCGGCGCTTTATAATTCGAGCTCCAACCTTAGACCACCACGAGGGAAGGTGAGCTCTTTCTCTCTCGTTCTCTCTCTCCCTCGATTCAGTTTTCTCTCATCGAACAGAATTTTCCAACCCCTTTAACTGAAAGCCCCCGTAGGCTTATATCGCCCTTCGAGTTTTGGCATCGAATCGGGGAACGGCCAACTGACTCGAATGGCACGTGCCATCACGTGATTTTAGGTCCAATCGGCATCGGGGGCGAT
Organism: Rhodomyrtus psidioides; assembly: GCA_021437785.1. Lineage (NCBI taxonomy): Eukaryota > Viridiplantae > Streptophyta > Magnoliopsida > Myrtales > Myrtaceae > Rhodomyrtus > Rhodomyrtus psidioides. The sequence goes on along the minus strand of JAILYB010000059.1, from coordinate 1,555,445 downwards.
TGGCATCTCGTCCGATTCTGTTTGGTCCTCCGGCGGGTCTCATTCCGCTTGAATTTAGGATGAATTTGGTCTGCGTTTGGGTAAATGTTGACTTTCGCAGGTCCGCAGTTTGACCAGCCGATTGCTCCCTGCTCCGGTGACCATTGATCATCATTCCAGCTTCAATCGACGGGGAATGGCCTAAGGAACTAAACGTCCACCATTGCGTCTTCAATTGAAGTCGATTGGTCCGTCAATTTCCCCGTCAAAGTTCGACCATTTACTGTTCATTCCCGCAGGTGCCTGAGGAAGACGAGGACATTGTAGCGGACCGGTGCGACCGGCGGTTAGATCGGTCTGAACCGGTCCCGACTTGCAATTTTCCAAATTAAACCCAAATTAATAGGAAATTTTTGCAATTGAACCTCAGAATCGAATCTAGGGCATGAATTCTATCTAAAAAAGTGGTTTTACCCAAAAGTTCATGTCAATTTTAATAAAAATCCCAAATTTCTATTTAATTGCTAATTGGGGATTGTGCAATTGAGGGTTTAAATGATCAAATTGGGTCAAACCACCTATGCCAATCGATTCAAAATGATGAAACCCCTTGGGCAGCATGTTTAATTTGCAATGATAGTCCTTGAATTGAAAGTAATTTCAATTATGCCCAATTTCAAGGACTAAAATGCAATTAAGTATGTAATTGAGCAATTTGTTCGAATAATTGGGCTAAATTGAAGTGGGGGACAATCAGATTGAATGTCAAGGTCCTTAAAAATGCCAAAATTGCAAATAACAAGACTCAATTGATATTTTTTTCTCAAATTCAATCATATGTGTTACAAAGGAACACCTAAAATTGAATATGATTTTGGCCTTTTTGTGAGGTCAAAAAGACAAGGTATTTAAAAGAAAAATATTCGCTATTTTTCTATTTTTTTGTGACCTCAAATTCTATTTTTCTCGAATTTTCTTGTATTTTTCTATTTTCTAAAAATACTAGAAAATGCAAAAAATATGAAAAAATATTTTTTTGTCAAAAATGGTCCCTTAGGCTTGGCCAAAGCCACCAAAGTTGATTTTGTAATTTTTTGACTTTTTATGGATTTTTTATAATTTTTTAAAGAAATGACCAAAAAAGGCTGATCGAAAATTAGGTGTCAACAAAAGCTTTCTCATCCAATTCTTCCATGCTTCATTTGACGGTTTCGGCTTTTTCCCTTTAGTAAACAAAGTTTTCTTGAAACCCTGTTGTGTAAGAATGGCTAACATACGAACCTGCTATAAGTTGAAATTGCCGCTCCCATCAAACTTTTCGATATCTCATTACCCCCACTCTTCGAGAATTAGAAAAATCATTTGCAAGTTTTGAATTTTTCATTTGTAATCTGGCTTCTCTTACTTCATTTGTATTAATTGATTTTTGTTTTATAATTCTTCACTCTATTTTTAAATTTCTTCTTTTTCCCTTATATCATTCATTAATACATATATTAAATAACAATTTATACTAATATACCTAAAATATGTAATAAATATCAGAACTAAATATATAATTAATATATATATATATATATATATATTCTAGAATAGAAAGAAATTCAAATACATATGAATTAAAACAAAAGTTATTCTGTTTTATTTTGAAGCTTCTTGGTTTATATTAGAGTTAAAGTATCAGTTATATTTAATTAATTTTCATAAATAAGTTTTTTATTCGAGAAAAATAGCTTTTATATCATGGATATAAGAAATTCTATCCACATTTATCTCATCTCCCTAACGGGATACTTTCATCCAAGTTATATGCCTCCTACATCCAATCTTGCAAATCTCGACTGTTATCCTAACTACTAAATGTACCCTTAAAATTCTAAGGTATCATGTGATTTTGTTAGTCGTTGATGTGTTTGGTATTGGAACCTTAAAAATGTCAATTAGTAAAGTTTAAAAATTTTCAAAAAAAGAAAAAGAAAACGAAACCGCCAAAAACTCAAATTATGGTCTTTTTTATGTTTTTTTTTTTCAATTTTCTTTTCCCCCTTCCTGAGTAAGTCATCGACGCATGAATTTAGGAGGTACTTGCAAGTTCAGAAAGTGTTCTGGAATGGCATTGCTTGACACATGGTTTCTTGACTACCAACACGCCTGTATTGGGACACTCGAAACCGCATAAAATGCTAGAACAGTGTTTGTTTTTCTATTCGCTGATTTCAACACAATCTTTTAGATTTATGTCTACTTAATGCCTAAAAAATGCAGCTACGAATTACTGGAGCACCTCAGACTCCGGAGTCTACTGTAGCAACAATCTATTGTGCGGAAGAGCTCTTTAACTGGATGAGATGAAAATGAAGAAAAATAAGAATAATAAAGAACGCGGCGAAAATCCGTCTATGTCCATGGGAAAGACACGATTTCTTATTTTCTGAGCATAAAGAGATACAAGAGACAATGCTGCATAAAATAATAGATTATTAGATTGGTATCTAAAGATCTTATCACTTTAAGAAACTAATTAATAAATCTTTAGTGATTACCCCTAAAATCTTTTGAAATATCTTTACATATCTCTAAACCTTCCTTGACTTTGTTTGAAATTCAAGACAATATCAACAAATCTCCACCTTTGGCTTGAATAAACCACAAGCCGCCACTCAAACCAAATGAATATATCTCAATCTCCACCGTACGCCCGCACCTAGACTAGTGCGGCCTCCATCAATTTCAATGACGAGTGAGAGAAATCAAGTCCTACAAGACTTGAACTTTTTCGTAGTAACCGTCTTCCTGAGCATATCTGCGAGATTATTTAGTATGGATTTTCTTCAAAACAATGCTACCATTCTCCACAAATTCTCAAATCTTGTTACCGAACTTCAATGTGTTTCGTTCTTGAATGAAACACTTGATTCTTCACGAGACATATTGCACTTTGACTATCGCAATATAGTATAGCATTTTCCTGCTTTAAACCCAACTCTGTGACCAAACCGGTCAGCCATATTTCCTCTTTCGCAGCCTCAGCTGCTGCTATATACCCAGTTTCGGTTGTAGACAATGCTATTGTAGACTGAAGCATTGCCCTCCACAAAATAGCTTCACCTCCAAGAGTAAAAACCTGTGATGGACCTTCATTTGTCCAAATCACCAGCAAAGTCTGAATCGATATAACATGTTAAATCAATCGATTCTCCCTTGAACTGAACATCAAACCTATTTCAGTAGTTCCATCCAAATAACGAAAGATCCATTTAACAGCTTCTCAATGCTCCCTACCTGGATTGCTTATATACCGGCTGACGAGACTCACTGCATGAGCCAAATCCAGTCTACTACAAATCATAGCATACATGAGGCTCCTTAGTACACGGGCATAGGGTGCTCGAGACATCTTTACAACATCCTCATGTGAAATAAAGCATTATTTCTCGGATAATCTGAAGTGATTTGCTAAAGGTGCACAAACTGATTTAGTTTTTCCCATGTTGAACTTCTCCAAGACCTTCTCAAGATGCTTTTTCTGATTTAGTCAAAGCTTACTTGCACGTCTACCTTGAAAGATTTCCATGCCAAGGATCCTCTTTGCAGAACCAAGATCCTTCATTTCAAAATCTTTGCTTAACTGAGACTTTGGTGAAATAATGTCTCTCATTTTTCTTGCAGCAATCAACATATCATCAATATAGAGCATCACCAGAACAATCATCCAAAACTCTGTAGTACACACAAGAACCATGCACATTCCTCATGTAGCCAATATGAAACATAAAAGAATCAAACCTTTTATTCCATTGCTTGGAGATTGCTTCAAACCGTAAAGTGATCTCTTGAGCAAACAAATGTGATTCTCTTTTCCTTCCACCTTGAAGCCTTCGGACTGCTCCATGTAAATTTTCTCCTCCAAATCACCATGAAGGAATGCCGTATTCACATCTAGTTGTTCGAGCCCCAAGTCATACATGGCTACCATAGCCAGTAAAACACGAATTGACGTGTGTTTCACAATCGGGGAAAATATTTCGTCGTGATCGATCCCCTCTTTATGTGCATAGCCCTTAGCAACAAGTCGGGCCTTGTATCTCTCTTGCTCTTTGTCCGTTACTGCTTCTTTTCTCGAAGAACCCATTTGCAGCCATTGACTTTTCGATCCTTGGGCTTTTTCACAAGTTTCCACTTTTCATTCTTTTGTAACAACTTCATCTCCTTCATCATAGCAGTCATCTACTTTTCTTTGTGATCACTTTTCAAAACTTCATGATAGGAGCTTGGATCACCAGAGCCTACGGTAAGAGCATTAGCAATCATGTCCTCAAAACCGTACCTCTCCGATGCTTTGAGAGTGCGACTTTCTCGAACGATCGAACCTTTTGCAGCCATCTAGTCAAAATTTGTAATATAGGAACGAAGAACCTGGATTGCTTTGATACCAATTATTGTGCGAAAGAGCTCTTTAACTAGATGAGTCGAAAAATAAGAAAAAAAAAATTCAAGAACGCAAATATTTATGTGGTTCGGCGAAAATCCGCCTAACGGGAGAGGCAAGATTTCTTATTTTCTGAGCATAAAGAGATACAAGGTACAATGCTGAATAAAATAAGATCGCCGATATCCTAAAGATCTTATCAGTTTAAGAAACTAATTAATAAATCTTTAGTAATTATTCTCAAATCTTTTGAAATATCTTGACATATCTCTAAGCCTTCCTTGACTTCGTTTGAATAGTGTAGCGGGTCCAAAACCTTGCTTTGATGACAAAGCAACACTAGTGGCGTGGAGGCCAACCTTGATCTCGAATGGAGAATGATTCGTCAAATCTAAGGACTCACCTCTTTGATGGACAGTAAGATTAATGGCTATCGCGGACGAAGCAAGGACAACAATATGGTCACCAACTGCAATCTCTCTCTCTCTCTCTCTCCCCTCTAGTTCAAACTTTCTTTTTCCTACTTTTTTTTTAATCTTTCTCTGATGTGGAGCTTGTGTGGCGTCACATTAGGGCCACTTGTCCTTAGATAACATTAGAAATGACACAATTGAATTTGTTTAACGAAATCACCACAAATGGTTTATGTGTCTAATAGGAATACCAGTTTAGGGTTTTTGGTGTGACAAAAAATATTTGAATTAAACATTTCACAGTAGGCATGGTTTGAACTTTTCAGGGATTAAACGTTTCACTAGTGAACAAAGGTTTTCTGTACTGAAGAGAGTTTTCTTTGGTATCTCAATGAATTTCATCCATTGACGATCATTTTCAAAATTAATAATTTTTACATAAATCAATGGTTAAGATCATTGAGGCACCAAAACGTGAGCATAAATTGAATAGAGGATGCCTTTCCAAAATGTAAATAGTTAGTGTCAAAGTCAATAAAGAATTCATGATTACTCAAGAAACCCAGGATCGGTTTGCAAAATCACCAAACGATATTGGAAAGTTTCACGAGGAGAAGTCATGTGGTATTTAAATTTCTCCCGTCATAAACAACGCGGGAAAGTTCAGATAATTTCAGCAATCAATAAGACGGAAGTCTCCTACTTAGCCCTAAAAGAAAGTTGAACAATTTATTTGAGGATCTGTTGAACTGCATCTTGAAAAACCGTAGCTTTCCGCTGCAGAATAGAGTTTATTGAACTGAGAGGTAGTTGACTTAGGAGCGGAGAAGATTGTGTGACTTGGGTTAGGCGCCCGCTGTATAACCACCGTCCACAGTAATGACCTGCCCTGTGACATATGAAGCCGCAGAAAGGCAAAGAAACGCGACCACGGACGAGATCTCATTAGGCTCTCCAAACCGACGGAGAGGCGTTCGCGCAATCAGCTTCATGAAGTCCTCTCTGATTTCCGGATCCTGAATGGCAAAAGTTCAATGACAGTAAAGTTGAAGCACTGCAAAAAGAGTTGTGTAGAGACTTTTACTTAATACCATCAGTCCATGATCCCATGATATCTATTTTGGGTAGTTGGGTGTCTAAAAAAGCGTCATGTCATATATTATGCTTCTCATTTCAGTGTCTACTTCAGTATTAATCAGTTTCCTGTGTTTTGTCTCACTAGGCCGATGTGTCGAGAGGATCAGTTATATCTCAGAAGGCTTGAGATAAAACAGAAACATTGGCAGGGTCGTCATTGTAAAGCACACATGAAATCCAGATGGAGAAAAGAGGAAGACTTTTACAGGTTTCGCAATTGTGCTTTTCACGGCCCATGGAGCGACGGTGTTGATCCGGATATTGTCTTTGGCCCATTCACATGCTAAGTTCTTTGTTAGCTGATTGATAGCTCCTGGAATGTCGACATGAGTTCGTGAGCTGTGTACAGAGTGCCAGAACCCTTAGGGTAGAGCCTGGACAAAAGTGTCATCATACCTTTGGAAGCAGAGTAAATTGAGAGTGCAGGTAGAGCTAGTAGACCCGCAACTGAGGAGATAAACACAATGTTGCCATCTCCTGAAGCCTTCAGGAGCGAATGTGCAAGTTGGCACAGATGGTAAGGGGACTCAAGGTTGGTCTTCAACACGTAAGAGCAGTCCTCCAGTGTGTGATCTAGTGCTCCCTTAAGAACAAGCGTCGCCGCATTGTTCACCTGCATTAGCCAGACTAGCATCAATACAGAGCTCGGTAACAAGACAACGAGAAAATTGAATGAGGGCAGTAGTAGCGGAATAATGAATTAAAGGTCAAATGTCCATTGTCCGTTGATTCAGCACAGCTAAAACAATGTCAATCTCGAGATCGGATTTGCTGACAGCTATAGGACCTTTCAGTATCATCTCTGATTAATCTACTACATCCGGAACCCTTTTCTTTTAGGTGGATTCAGTGCCTTAAAACAGTACGAATGCGGCTAGTTGTGCCTGACTAGTTATGTAATTTCCTATCTTTATGAATGGTTTTCATGAGATCACTGATGTTAGTTGAACAGGAAATCAGTTGCCAAGTACGAGACACCACGAAAGCAGCAGAAAGAGAAGTTACCAAGTACAGGACACTATCAAAGCAGTAGATATTAAACGAGAATTGGCAGAATTGTCCTTCTATGCATAGCCAAAACCACAAACCAATTGAACTAAAGAATTCTAGTTCTTGCTAGATGTAAACAAGAGATCGATCGAGACAGAAGTTGCTTCCATAGCAACTCCTAGATGATGATTGTTGAGTGTTACTAACCAGAATGTTCAGTTTGCCATCAAAAACAGAGGAGACGGTCTTAATCAGCTCTTCCTTTTGGGTGCTGCAAGTGAGGTCACAGACGGAACCGCTCACTCGAAACCCTTTGCCCCGCCACTCTTCCACTCGCTCGTTGAGCTCTTTCTCATTGCGAGAACACGTGTGAACGCTCGCGCCGAGGCCCGCCAGCTCTTCTACGATCGCGTACCTGATTCACAGACAGAGTGATCAAGACTTGAATCGAAATTGCCACACAAGAACGAGAAAGAGTTTAAAAAAAAAAATGCCGAAGTCATAAGTAAGTGGTGACGCAGATTGAAAATGAAAACTGAGACTGACCCAATCCCTCTGGTTCCCCCAGTGACCAAAGCGGTCTTGCCTTGCAGCGACCACCTTCGGCTGTCGTAGCAGCTCGTATCGGGACTTCCCATGATTTCTTCCTCCAAGTATTCGTTTCCCTTAGTGATCTTATATAAAGGGCCAAATGATTCTCGGGTTAAGAAATGGGAAGAGAAAGCAATCAATGTCCATTGGCAAAGCTAGGCAAAAAAAAAAAAAAAAGAAACTGGGAACGAGTCCAGACATGAAATGACAAAATTGTGGGACAAGGCATCAATTTAGGTAAGATAATATTTCTTGGACAGCAGCTTTATTAATGCCGAAGGACAATCGGCTTCAAAAGGCGAAGACGCAAATGCTAGGAACGAAGGAACCATCTTCGACCGCCTAAGATGAGACTATGACAGATCCCAAAGAACAACAACGACAAGTGATACTTCCTCTGTTTCTTTAAGGAAAAAAAAAATAAAGTTATGCTTTTTATATGATGAAACTATTAAGATATGAAATATATTTCGCGACCATAGATTGAAAGTTCACATGTTTTTTTGGTCAAGTTTGAAAGTTTACATTTATGGGTTAAATGGTTACACATATGCTTCAAGTTGGTATGGCTGTGAAAACGAATACAAACACTTCATCTTCACTCATCTCTAGATTCTCCACTTGGCAATGTTCGTACGCTCCGCTTTGAGCTTTCCATTGTAAATTTCGGCACCTAATTTTGCCCCAATTCCTCAGTTCAAGGACACAATGAATGAAATTAGGGTTTGCACAAGAAAAGGAGTTTAGCCCTAATTCATTAACTCGGGGCCACATAGACCGCGTTGTTTAGCAATAATATTGGGGGAAAAGTGTCAAAAAAGTCCCAAACATATTGCATTGGTGCTAATTTAATCCTAAATTTTTTTTTTCTGGTGCTAACTCAGTTCTAAACCTTTCACGTCGGTGTCAATTCAGTCCTAAACCTTTTATTGGTGCCAATTGAGTCATAAACCTTTTGGATTGATGCCAATTTAGCCCTAAAACTTTTTGTATTTATACAAATTGAGTCAATTTGGTCAACTTTAGTTGAAAATCACTGACGTGGACGTCAGTAATGGCCAGCGCTGATGTGGATTTGTTTAAAATATTTTATATAATCTTTTTAACCACCGACCCCAACTAGTTTAGGATAAATGTGTTGTTGATGTTGATTTTATATAATCTTTTTAAAATATTGTTAAGAATTTAGTAAAAATTATTAAAAATAAATTAAAAAATATACACATTAACGCTGGCCTTGCCACGTATGACAATTGACGTCCATTTTAGTGATTTCAGGTCAAAATTAATCGAATTGACTCAATTTGTATAAATGCAAAAAGTCTTAGGACTAAATTGGCACAAATCTGAAAGGTTTATGATTCAATTGACACTAATAAAAGATTTAAGACTGAATTGGCACCGATGCAAAAGTTTTAGAATTGAATTAGCACAAAAAAAATATCTATGACTGAATTGGCACCAATGCAATAGGTTTAGGACTTTTTTTACACTTTGCCTATAGTATTGGTGGCTTCAAGCCACTTTGGATGGGTTGCATTAAAATTTGGCGGCCTTTTTCGACCACACAAATCGGCGATTGCATTGAAGTAATCATGATTTTACAAAAATGGTATTCAGATGATTGCTTGAAAAGTTCTGACCCTAAAGTATGCATCGTACGAAATTATGACACTTCTAATGTTATTCGCCCTTTGAAAAGTTTGGGAAAATGATCTAATTGCACGTAGTGCATGTAGCGGAATAACTATTTCGCACTGTCTATCGCTTCGTCAACAAGCAAGCATTTCATTGTGTTTTAGCTTTTGATCTTAAGTGAAAATTATTGATAACTGGCTTGAATATCAAAGTGTTATTTTGTAAAATGAAAATGAAAATGAAAATGAAATGTGAAAGGAATGACAAGGGAGAGGAGTCAACCAACCCACTATTGGATACAATTCATCTACTCTCATATGAGGGCTCTCCCTATAATGAGGTCAACACTAATTCAACCCCCCGGGTTTTGTGTATTAAGGTTACCACTTAAATTACCAAAAAAGGGGATGGTTTGTTTGGAATATGCTTATGATCGAATCGATCCAATCTCAAACTAACACGAAGCACTCTAAAGAAGCGAGAGCAGTGGATCGTAGCGATTTAATATTTCTTTCTTCAAAGAACATTGATGAAAAATACTTCTTTTTCGATTATGCAAATAGTTCTTCGTAATATTCACACCAGAGACTGATCTTTTTTAACTTGATTGTTGCAACAACGGAAATCAATGCTAAGGTTATGCACAAATAAACTAGCAGATCCTTATTTTTATGCGGACTAACTTTCGAACTCATGCCAAGTTGATTTTCTTTAAATACAAGAGTAGTACAACAATCATTACTAACCTTATGTGATATTATGATTAAATATTAAATCATATCGTCATTTAATAGTTTAAACTCTGTCCTCGGTGATTTCGCAACATCGAGGTTGCTCCGTCCATCTCTAGAAAGATGGAGATCCTTCTCATCTTGATCCTTCTCATGCTAATGTCCCCTTCGATGGAGGTTGGCGAAAGCAGAAGAAGCAAAGAACCAGGAAATTTTATGACGTAGCTGGATTGATGGTTCTGGTGGAGACGGGGGAAAGACACCAGTGGAGCTCCCCAGAAGCCTCCATTTTGTTTTTCTCTCTTCTTTTCTTGAATTTGTGCAGGAAAATCTTCAATATCCAAAAACCAACGTCCATGTCGCCCACTGCCATGTGAAAACAGGCCAAAAATCCCAATTTGTGGCCGCTGGGAACTAAAGCAACCTCGTCCACAGACAGGATTTCATCTCTCCCTCTCACTCTCTCTGTGTGTCTCTCTATAAAGCTCCTCTTCTCTTTCTCCGTCGTCAACAACAACACTCCAAGAACAGCACGCTCGACTTATTCGTCTTCTACTTCCTAACCCTAAGCTTTGTTGACTTCCCCTTGTTATCGTAGCCGTTCCATTCGGCGCGGATCTATGGCTGCCCCCGTGCCATCTGCCGCAGCTGTTTACACCGCATCGGTACTCTGTTTTTCCCGCCAATCCCTGTCTTTGTGCGTAGTTTCAGACTCTCTGAGTTCGTCAAAAGTGCCGAACCCACTTCGTCCTTTCTTCTCTTTTTCATCGTCCTTGCTTGATCATAGTGGTTATTCAACTGTTCATGCATGCCAGCGAAAAGCATACTCTGTTTTCCTGAAGAAAGTTATGCCTTTTTTTGTTCATCTTTAGGGAAGTTATGAGATCACGCGTAACTGGTTAAGCTTCCATAGCTAGGGAATCCATACTCTATTCACAAGATCTACGATGTCTGTGTTTGAGTCTCCTGCTTTAGTGGGACCCAGTATTAACAAGGGCCTGACCTTGATTCATCTAAATTCGACCTGCGCCGACCCGAGAAATTCGGGTCCTACCTCTCTGTTCTTGGGGAGGAGCTTGAAGAAACCGAGCTCTAGGATCAACCGCCCGAAAGTGTCGTCCAAGAGCGTGAAGGCGGTCGCGGAATACGATGAGGAGAAACAGACATCTAAGGACAGATGGGGAGGGCTCGTAACGGACACCTCGGACGACCAGCAAGACATAACCAGAGGAAAAGGGATGGTTGACACACTCTTTCAAGCGCCGATGGGGACCGGAACTCACTATGCCGTCATGAGCTCGTACGACTACATCAGCACCGGTCTTCGCCAGTGAGTAACATACATCGTAACATCGCCACGCCTATTAATTAGTTATGGAAGTGAAGGATAAATTTTTTTTTTGAGTACTGAACTCCTCGTGGTAGGTTCGCATTTGATAACAACATGGACGGTTTCTACATTGCTCCTGCATTTATGGACAAAGTTGTGGTTCACATAACCAAGAACTTCTTGAATCTCCCAAACATCAAGGTTAGTTTAACTTATTGAAATCATGTGAGTTAAATTTTGAAACTTGAATTTGAAGAGGAAAGAAATTGGATCTATGATTAACTCTATCGATGACAGGTACCTCTCATTTTGGGTATTTGGGGTGGCAAAGGCCAGGGAAAATCATTCCAATGCGAGCTCGTGTTCGCCAAAATGGGAATCAAGTGAGTTTCATCAATTTCCTATTCCCTGGATAAAATTGACAATCTTCCAATAGAGAGATACCTAAACATTGATGACTTTGTGCAAATGGAGTTTCAGCCCCATAATGATGAGTGCTGGTGAACTAGAGAGTGGCAACGCCGGTGAGCCCGCGAAGCTGATCAGACAGAGGTATCGGGAGGCGGCGGACATCATCAGGAAAGGGAAGATGTGCTGCCTCTTCATCAACGATCTCGACGCGGGAGCGGGAAGACTAGGTGGGACTACGCAATACACAGTGAACAACCAGATGGTGAACGCGACCCTCATGAACATCGCCGACAATCCCACCAACGTGCAGCTTCCCGGCATGTACAACAAGGAGGAGAACCCCCGAGTTCCCATCATAGTCACCGGGAATGACTTCTCCACGCTGTACGCCCCTCTCATTCGCGATGGCCGGATGGAGAAGTTTTACTGGTCGCCCACACGGGAAGACAGGATCGGCGTTTGCACCGGGATTTTCAGGACCGATAATGTCCCGAAGGAAGATATAGTCAAGCTTGTCGACACATTCCCGGGTCAATCAATCGGTAAGCTTCTTCTTAATCTTAACATGGCTTTCCTTAATCCTAGTCTTCTTTTCACTGTGCAACATAGCAAATGAACTGACATTCCTGGATGATTATCCTATTTGTTGTGGCAATCTTTGTTATTGTTGGGAGAGATATCATACTTTGGACGGTAGATGAATGGAGAATGTAAATTGGGAAGATGGAACTAATACCAGTTTCCACTCTGCAGATTTCTTTGGAGCAATCAGGGCAAGAGTGTATGACGATGAAGTGAGGAAATGGGTTGCCGACATTGGAGTTGAAAAGGTCGGAAAAAGGCTCGTGAACTCCAAAGAGGGACCCCCAACCTTCGAGCAGCCGAGGATGACTCTGGACAAGCTAATCGAGTACGGGAACATGCTCGTACAGGAGCAAGAGAATGTGAAGAGAGTTCAGTTGTCCGATAAGTACTTGAAAGAGGCCGCTCTTGGGGATGCGAACGAGGATGCCATTAAGAACGGGAGTTTCTATGGTTAGATTTGGCTCTGGATGTAGGATAAGATGACAGTACCAATGAAGATTTGGGAAGAACAATAACTTACGCGTTCGATTGTTCTTGCTTTCGATGCAGGCAAAGCGGCACAACAAATTAATATGCCGGTTCCCGAAGGATGCACCGACCCATCTGCTGCGAACTACGATCCGACTGCTCGAAGCGATGATGGAAGCTGTGTGTATCGCTTTTAGATCCATTGCAAGCTGTTAATGATAGTTAAATGGGGCTTACACCCCCTAATGTATACTGTGAACAAGTTAGGAACCCTTGCCTGTTTAGACCAAATCAGTAGTAGCATTTGTTCTGGTGAATGATCCCACTCCGCCGTTAACTGTCTCGGCTTTCAAATGGTCTTTCTCCTACGATCTTAATAGCTATGTAGCACCGATACTCCTCCCAGGTGAGAGTGTCGGTGTCGGACACCGACACCCGTTCGACACCTCCCGACACCCATGTCGATCGCATTGACCGCGTGTCAGCCTTTCGACACTTGGTCAACGCGGCCGACACCCGTGTCCATCGGACACATGAAGCTCCTTAAAAAAGAGGAAAAACTTAATATCGGGAATTTGGACTTTGGAACCCTAGATATCGTAGAACTACGACCCCGTCGTCGCTTTTCCCTTTCCTTCTCTCTGAGTTGTGGGACTAACTCGTCTTCTAAAAATTTAGCCTTAACTATTCAGCAATGCTAACTTTCAGATCTTTTATAAAAGATAAAACATTCTAATCTCCTTTAGTATCCTTTGATGGTGCCATGCATTTAACCTACCGATGAGTTTTCCAGAATATGATATGTTTCTGTTTTTTACAATTCTTGAGTTTGTCAAATTGTGGACATAAGTGAAAGCTCGCCGTCTATGATTCGAATTAGTGCATATAATACCTATTTCGGCTTAATTTTTTTATGTTTTAAAAAAAATTAATATAACGTGTCTCCGACGTGTCGGATTTTTCTATTTTTGACAAATTACGTGTCGTGTCGTGTCGTGTCGTGTATTGGTGTTGGTGTCGGTATCGGTGCTACTTAGCTTAATATCCCCTTTTTGTTTTGGCTAACTGCTTAAACGGTAGGATTAACCGCTCTCAAGTTCTCCGCCGTCTTCATCTGCTTTATAGTAACTGGATTTTAGAATCTTGACATTCCTAACTTCCGCTTTTCTATCACATACTGAAGTTTAACTACATTACTGATCACTTTGCTGCACGAGATTCTCAAGGTCCATCGCCACATCATCTAGCGATACTCCCTTTGGACATTTTAGGTGCCAAAACAAATATATCATCGTATGTCTCTTGGTTTTGGAACTATTCTTAGATCTGCCACTCTTGCTGCTTGACTATTTCTGTTATGTATGCCTTGAATAGGAAATAGGCTTAAGTTATGGGCCTTGGGCCAACATTAGGGTTTGAGGGATAATATTATAAATATTGCTCTTTTCTCAAACTGTCAGTAAGAGAGAAGCTTACGTTGCCTCTTTTGTAATCCCTTGATTCTCATAGTGGATTTTGCCTCTCCTCTCTCCCGTGATTTTTCCCGCAAGGGTTTCCACGTAAATCTTGTGTGTTCCGTTCTTCTTATCTGTCTCAATTTCGTCTTAGTTTCCGCATTGTCGTAACAAACTGGTATCAGAGCCTAAGGTTCATCCGTCGACGAAATAGAGACACGAGAGTTCGGGATTTGAATTTCGGCGATTTGGATTTCAGAATTTGGATTTCGTCTTCGGAATCTTCAAGTTCGAGCTTCTCGGTTTTGAAGTTTGGTCCGTACAGGAAGTTTCCTGTTTAAAGTTTCAACGCGTTGAATATTGTCCCCAAAGCAACTTCATCCAATCGCAGTCTTCAAGTCTTCAACGCGTTGAATATTCAACCCAGTAAAGCAGAGAAAGAAGAAAAGTTGAGACCGAATCCTGACAACACCAAAAAGGGGCTTGGCTGGGTTGTTCAACGAGGGATTGGTGCAGATCAGAATTAGAGCACTATCCCAAGTTTGATTCGTGGGTCAAGTTGGTCCCACGTGCAAGAGAAGTTAGAAATCTCAGTGGGACTTGGCTTTGGGTTGTTCAACGATCTCCAAAGCGCACGATCAGGAGCAGGGCTGCAAATTCAGAGTTTGACCGAAGTTGGGGTCCTCTCGCGGACGATCGTAAATCCGAAATCCGCATCGCAACAAAGTTTGACCAAAGATTTACTTCTGATTGCAACTTAGTGGATTTTTTCAGATTTCCCCTGCAAACTCGTCAGTGATTGGTCAATAGAGAAGGTTGATTTTACGGTTGTAGAAAATTGGATTTTCGCATGCTGCAATATCCTCAGGTTGATCCAGAAGGTTGATTTTCGTGCAAACACAAAACGAGTTTGGTGCTTTATTTCGTGCAAACTCGTCAGTGATTGTGCACGCTCATGTTGAATCCGATTCCGCCATCAATCCCACATTCGAAATAAGTTATGCCTTCGAGTTCAGCAACGAAATTTGATATCTAAAAGTTTGATGGAAGCGACAGTTTCAACCTATGGCAGGTTCGAATGTTAGCCGTTCTTACGCAGCAGGGTTTGAAGAAAACTTTGTTTAAAAAGCCGGAACCGTCAGATGAAGCATGGGAAGAATTGGATGAGAAAGCTTTGTCCACTATTCAGTTGTGCCTCACGAACGAAGTTTTGCAGGAGGTACTAGATCAAAAAACAGCAGCAGGTTTATGGATGAAATTGGAGAGTATTTTTCTGACAAAGTCTCTCACAAATCGATTGAGACTTAAGCAACGACTCTTCACTTTTCGTATGGCTGAAGGTACTTCTCTCAAATCCTATATTTCTGAGTTCAATGCTCTTATCGCTGAATTAAGAAGCATTGATGTTAAGATTGAAGATGAGGATCAAGTTCTTTTATTGCTAGTTTCACTACTTGCTTCTTATAAGAATTTTAGAGAGACCATGATTGCTAATAGAGAAACTATTGATTTTGAAGATGTCAAGACTAGTTTGCTAAATAAGCAGAAACTCGATACAGAATTGACTTCTGATGGTAGTAATAATCATGGGGCTGGTTTAGTTGCTCGGGGAAGGTCTGTTGAGAGAAGAAATAGTGGCAGGAGCAGATCAAAGTCTAAGCATAGAGATATGATTTGCAACTATTGTAAGTCCCCAGGGCATATCTAGATAAATTGCCTAAAACTGAAGGCAAAGGAGCAAAGATAAAATAATTCGAATCAACAAAATCATGGGAATGTCAATCGTCATAACAATCGCAACTATCAGAATAGACAGAATAGGCGAAACGAAAATCATGCTCAAGCTGATGTTGCTAAAGAAGAAGACAAAGATTGGCTATTGATTGCAGATAATAAAGATAAATTCTGTGATAGTTGGATTCTTGATTCAGGCTGCTCATATCATATGTGTCCTCATCGAGATTGGTTCTCTATGTATAAAGAACATGATGGTGGAGTTATTCTCATGGGCAATGATGCTAGATGCAAAGCTATTGGGATTGGCACTGTTAATATTAAGATGCATGATGGCATGATCAGAACTTTAGATAATGTTAGGCATGTGCCTGATTTGAGGAAAAATCTAATTTCATTGGGTACACTTGACGCCAATGGTTGTAGATTTACTGCTGAGGGTGGAGTTCTGAAAATTATGAGAGGCTCACTTTTGTTGATGAAAGGGCTTAAAATTGGTACTTTGTATCAGCTGCAAGCCTCTACTGTTACAGGTTCAGCTGCGGTCTCTTCTGATATGACAGATTCAGATAATACAAAATTATGGCATATGAGACTAGGCCACATGAGTATTAGAGGGATGGAGGAGCTAAGTAAAAGAGGTCTCCTGTTTGGTCAGAAAATTGGAAAACTGGATTTCTGTGAACATTGTGTCTTTGGAAAACAGAAAAGGGTCAGTTTCAAAACAGGAATTCACAGCACAAAGGGCAATCTGGATTTCATTCATTTTGATCTCTGGGGGTCTGCTAGAGTTCCATCGAAAGGCCTTGGTTCCAGGTATGTACTCACTTTTATTGATGATTTTTCAAGAAAAGTTTGGGTATTTTTTCTCAAGGCAAAAAGTGATGTTTTCGTTACTTTCAAGCAATGGAAAACATTAGTTAAGAATCAGACCGGTAAGAAAATTAAGCGGCTGAGAACAGATAATGGGCTAGAATTTTGTGGAAGCGAATTTAATGAGTTTTGCAAGAATAAAGGAATTGTGAGGCATCATACTACAGTGTATACTCCGCAGCAGAATGGTATTGCAGAACGTATGAACAGAACCCTATTAGAAAGAACAAGGTGCATGTTGTCTAACGCTGGTTTGGGCAATGAATTTTGGGCTGAAGCAGTCAATACTGCTTGTTGGTTAATAAATTGTTCTCCTTGCATGCCTATTGAGAACAAAACACCTGAGGAGGTATGGTCAGGTAAACGTGTTGATTATTCTTCTCTTCGAATATTTGGATGTCCAGCTGTCGCGACCCGTCCGAAAGCGGACGCGGCTAATGGATTACCGATCGCGGGCCTCGTGGGCTTTGGATCGGCGCGGGCCCTCCCAGGCCCATACCAAATCGCGGCGGGAGTTTTCTTTTAATGGGCTCGACAATAGGAGTCGATCGCTTTCGACCTTCAGTTTGGTCGTGGTGGCATGTGCAATGTGTGCATGCTTTTGGAGTCGCCACCGGTCTTTCTTGGAGGGTAGACCGGAAACCTTACTGACCAATTGGGAGAGGTCGATCAGTTCTGCGGAATCAGAGATTTTGGGTTCGGGGACTTGGTTACGTCGGTATCATTACCAACGCCCTTTCGGTACCTAACGCGACTGATTTTCCTAGCTAAGAGTTCATGCAGGCGCAATTTTAGGTGAGGTGGACTTAATTCAGGATTTCATGCAGATTGGAAGACTGTTCCTATCAATCACAATCAATTTAAATGAAAACGCAATCAAGTACATAAATAAATCACTTCAACACACATCAATTCAGATCAATGGCTTCCTAGTATGACCATAAAGGCTTAAGGAAGGTATGACTTCGGACCAGTGGTAAAATGGGAAGATTTGGAGGCGATCAGCCCGAAGGGCAAAATCGTCATTTCTGGAAGGTTGGGATACCGAATTACCCAAAATATTCCATGACCAGTTGTTTGTGGCCATTTCCCATTTTTTGGAATTTTTCTAGAATTTTTAGAATTTTCTTGGAAGACGGTTTGCCAGAAGGGCAAAACCGTCATTTTTGAAAAGACCGAGGGCCGAAAGACCCGAAACAGGTTGTGGCCAGTTGAATATGACCATTTTCTATTTTCTGTAATTTTTTAGAATTTTTCTGAATTTTCCTAATTTTTTTGAATTTTTTATGATTTTTTTATTAATATCCGAAAACCCCGGATCGGGTGGCCCAGGACGCGCCACGTGGCCTCCTCCGGCGCGTCCGATCTTCGGTCAGATCGGACGCTCCTCGGAGTGCCACTTGGCGCGATATCGACCGTCCGATCAAAATATTTTTATTATTTTCGGAAATCATTTATTAATTTGAAAATCATTTTTTATTTCCAAAAATCCCAGATCGCGACACGTGGCACATTGTCCACCGTCGGATCTGGGTTTTAAAACTCAATGGTCCGGTCCCACCACGCTGACGTGGCTGCCGACGTGGCATGCCACGTCAGCGCTGACCGTTGACCGGTCTTCCCCCTCGTCGGGGAATACAACCGGCACCGGCGTTCCCTCGCCGGCGCCTCGTCGGAGGGCGATATCTCGGCCCTCCGACGTCCAAATCGTGCGAAATAGACGGCATTAGACTCGTATGGACTTCACCTACAACATACCAGAAGCTAGACACAGCAGAATATCAAACGATCAACGTGCCATCTCCGACCGAAACTGGATCACCGGCGAAGCTTGGTTCTGGCTATTCTACACGTTACATGACTGATTTAATTTATTGGGAAGCATTCTAGGAGTTCCAGCGGACTTACCTGAGCTACACGGAGCTTCGGTTTAGCATGGAACGGCTTGTGGAGCTCGCGGCCGGTCGGAGGATGTCGGAGGTCAACTCGAGCATTTATCCCATAAAATCATATGCAGTCAAAGGCAAAAAGGATCAGCAAGGTGTATAGATCAGATCGCAAGTTATACCACATGAAATGACCCACTCTAGTTCAACTTGCCATGTGAGGCCGAGGAAGAGCTTGATGGAGCAAACCACGATTTCTGAGGTCTGCGGCCGATTGAATGGGTTTGACAGCTTCCTCGGAGCTCAGGGAAGTCGAAGATGACTATCGCCAGCTTCGGTTTTCGTCGAGGATGATTCGGACGAGCGTTTAGAAGCTTCGGCCGAGCGCGGCGTTGTTGGGCTCGAACGGCGGTTCGCGATGGGCTATGGCTGCGCGGCGACGACGTGACGGGCAAACGGTGGCCGAGGAGGATGAAGGCTGACGGTGATGATGGCGAGCGAGCATGAAGAGGTGGTGATCAGCTGCGGCCTCGAAGGCTGTCGGAGCCCAAGCAACCCCCGGCGCCAAAACAGAGCAGAGAGCGTCCTCGGGCTGATTCTAGGTCCTCTGGCGGTGACGGCGGTGCTAGGGGGCGGCGACGGACTGGCGAGGATGTGGTGGAGGGTCGGTGATGGTCTGGTGAGGTGTCGTTCGCTTAAAAACACAGTGAACAAGAGCGAGAGAGAGTCCGTCTCTTTTTTAAAAAAGAAACCGTGGGAGCATATACAGAGGAGAGAGAGCCAAAAAGGTGCGGGAGCCTGTGAGCGGGAGAGAAAAAGAGATAGAAAAAAATAATAAAAAAAATAAAGATAATAATAAAATAAAATAAAAAATAACAAGCAACAATAAAAAGGCAAAGACAAAATTATTTGGTCAAAATCCCTTTCCTTTTGCTTTTTTCTTTTAGATGATTATGTTTTTTTTCTTTTTTCCTTTTTATTATTATTAATATTTTTGCCCAAATTCAATTTTATGATGATCATGGAACACCTAAAATTGAACCTGAATTTCACTATTTATGATGTCAGAAAATAGATAAAATAATAAAAAAAATATCGACTATTTTTATGTATTTTTGTAATTTTTCAACTTTTTATGGATTTTCTATAAATTTTCAAAAATAAAATAATAAAAATAAATAAAAAAATAATAATAAAAAAATAAAAAATAAAATAAAATGAAATGATCAATATTTAGGTGTCAACAGCTGCCCCTCTTTGAGAGGAATCTCGTTAGAGGTTTCTCTCAAAGACAAGGTGACACCTCCGTCCTGAGTGACTCGACTCGGAAAACTAAGGAAAATGAGTCATGACATCCCATCTCTTTTTTGTGCTCTTCTCTTTCTGCCCCTGTGATGCGACAGAGTTAGAGAGTAGGAGATTTACCTGTCATTCACCTACTCGATGTTCGTGCGGCCTTCGCGGTGTTTGACGGATTCAAGAGAAATTCTAGGGACTCGTTACTAGAGTACCCTAAGGAAGTTAAGCTCTGACCTGTATGGTAGGTCATACCATCATGGGATTCCTAACTGGTAGGAACCTAAGGAAGGCGCACCCCACACTTTGGGATTTGCCAAGGATTTTGATCCGTACGGTGGATTAGACCATAAGCGGTTCGCCTACAGTAAGGCTTACCTAGGAAAAGAACTTCTTCAACATTTGGAATTAGTCAAAGTTTTGATCCGTATGGGGGATCGGACCATTGGGTTGATCTTTATGGCGGTATCTACCTTTGAGTTGACCCTTCAGGCGGTTTCTACCATATTTGACCCTTTAGGCGGTATCTACCTTGATTTGACCCTTCAGGCGGTATCTACCTTTGTTTGACCCTTCAGGCGGTATCTACCTTTGTTTTGACCCTTTTGGCGGTTTCTACCTTTGTTTGACCCTTCAGGCGGTATCTACCTTTGTTTTGACCCTTCAGGCGGTTTCTACCTTTGTTTGACCCTTCAGGCGGTATCTACCTTTGTTTTGACCCTTCAGGCGGTTTCTACCTTTGGTTTGTTTTGAAAAGGGGTCTCATGACGAGGGTTCTCCACGTCCAATGAGACTGCTTGAATTCTGAAAAGGGGTCTCATGACGAGGGTTCTCCACTTCCGATGAGACTGCTTGATTTTGTTTAAAAGGGGTCCCGAGACGAGGGTTCTCCACGTCCGATAGGGCCTGTTTGATATTTTTGAAAAGGGATCCTAGGACGAGGGTTCTCCACGTCAAGCTAGGACTGTTTGATATTTTTGAAAAGGGGTTATGTCCTCATCCCTTCTTTTGAAAGATCCCGAAATTTGTCGGGACTTCAATTTCGAAGCAGTGAAAGATTTTATCTTGACAAAGCTTCACTTGAGTCTGTTGAGGCGACATTCTGGGAGATTGATGTTTCCAACGGATCCTGCAGAAGTTCGAGCCTGAAAAATTTTCTTCACCAAGAAAACATTAGCAATCTTAGGGAAGACGACGGTTGTCCATCTGACAAAACCGTATGATTTAAGTCTTAATCATGAAATGTGCGTTTTGATGCTGGAGGTTATCCAAAGCATTCTTGCAACATGCAAATGTGATCACAAATCCCTTGCACGGAAAATCTGGATCAAACAATTTGAAATTTCCAAAAAGAGTTTGTTCAAAACATCTATTGGAGAATTTCTCATCCAAGAGGGCTCCTCACCGCTCTGTGATAATGGTCTTTTGTAAGGAATGCGCTCAACTCCCTACTAACCTGTGCCTAGGTTTTAGGATCATTCGCAGCGCATACATTTTGATCGATCGGGAGGTCTTCCACGGGACCGTAATGTTAGGCTTGGATATCGGCTTTCAAAGGGGACCCGCTTTGGAGTCGAGGCCATTGAATGAAAATCTTCACCATCTGCTCCGGGTTTACAAGTCAAGAACCCTGCAAAATGAGAAAGAAATAGTCTTGCTCGTACTTCTTCGAGCTAAGCTATATGTTAACCCAAGTGTCTTAGTCAGAGAAGACTCCTTCGGGGTCGTAACATTGGTAGGATTGGGGACAGAAAAAGGCTTGTTTTTTGCCCAAAATTCTTGGAGAGTTTGACATTGGTGATCATTGCAGATTTGCTACCTGTCCTTTCTCTTTTGCGCCTTTATTCCGCGCTTGACACCATTTGGCGAGCAGCCTTTTTGGAATTTGGCTCCTTCGGGGATTTCCTCTTTTCCCATCTAGGCTTTATTGTGGGTCAATCAAACAGCTTGCACGGGCATCAGCCTTGCTTTTACCAGACACTTTGCTTTTTCTTGATGCTGGGGATTTTTTTCTCATTCTCATCTCTTTTTTTTTTCTTTTGAAATCCCATTTTTCTCATCTTCAGGAGATCACTTTAGACATATGATCGAAAGTCTAAACATGCTTTTATCATAAACCCAGGAATTTCTTTGTAATCCCTTAGTCTTGAGCTCTTCCGTCTCTAAAGTGATGCTGCATCCATCTTGAAATGTGCAATGATCACCAACGGGTTCATGAAACGATTTTGCAGGCTCAAATTGGCTGTGCAAAGGATTCGGTGTGTGGGATAGAGAAATGAATGCTTCTCATCATCCTATGGCACTTGGATTACCATATAAACAACACACGAAGATTAATGTTAGTCTGAGCAACAAAATTTCTAACCATTTCTCCTGATGCTGTTGGACTTACTTCTATTCTGCCCCGATGTGGGGTGGTTCTCGACAGGGCTGATAATGAAAACCTCCGTTCAAAGGGGTTATCAATGGTCACCTGTAGTATTTGGGAATATGAAACGAACGCCTCCGTCGTCCCAATCCATGTAATCGCTGCGAATGGTCCCTACCTCCGTAGGTACAGATTTTGCTATCCGATTCACTTCCCTCGTCTCTCAAGTGTATGTAGGATGTGTTTGGACTGGGCTCGCTTCTCTTTTGAGTAAACTTCATTTTGAATGATTTGACAAATAATCATATTTGGAAAAATTCATTTCTTTCTTTCCCAAAATTTATCCATCGAGGGGATTTTGTGATGTATCGTGCATGTTTTATTCATGCTTTGGGCGACCTCCCGATTTAAATCATGAACATCGATGCATTGGATAATTTTCATGACGGCTGAAAGGATTTTAACATTCTTTATCTCCAGCTAACTGGGAAAGGGATACTTACCTACCTGTCGCGGCTGCAGACCCCTGCAAATGTAAAGAAAGCATATCATTGTAGGTTCACGAATTTTTCAAAAATCGAAACGATACATCCTACCCTTGGTCATGTACTCTGACGAGTAGTACATGGGATGTAAAAACTTGTTCCTCTGCAAGGCGACTCCCCTGTCAAGGATAAACAATAAGTGTCAATTCATATTCCCAAATTCGAGACAAGTTGGGACGATACAACTTTACTCTTGGTTCTCATCCCGTTCTGACGTTGCGTATTGATATGAACAACGTCTATCAAATCCGCCTATCCATGCTTGGAATATTTGCAACATCAATGGTTCAGCTGCCCCCGGTTGGGCAACGTCTGTTCTGTTATTTGAACAGATGGCTCCTTGAGTGATTTATCCACGTTTATCACCTGAGAAGGGAAAGAAAGGAGACATTATTTCGGTATTCGATTGAAGATCGTTTAGGAACGATACATCGTTTTACCAAATAGGTGGCTTCGCGGCCAAACGTATTTCGTATTGAAGTGGTGGATCCCATTATGCTCCGCGGGTGATAGTCATTGTTCATGGAACTTGCTCCACGGATTAAGTGATTAATCCACGGCCCTCGGCTTGAAGATGCTCAAAGGGTGATGTTGACACTCACGCGCAATTAGTTCTAGATATTAATGAAAGATGTTCCCGTGGGAACCTTACAGTGCGATCAACAACATATTCAACAGGAGTATTCAACCCCTTTCCTCTAAGCATTTTTCATCGAGTAGCCATGCCTTGCATCAGACGTTTGATCACCGGCCTTGCGTCACCACTGCGATGGTCCTCCGGCTCCAAACTGATCGAGCCAAAGATTGAATTCATCGCCAAGGAAATTGCTCGGGTCTTCGAGCCATTGATGTTCAAGTTGGGTATCAACAATTGTTGGGGGCAGATTTCTTTCATTGCCTTCGTTGTGAGGGACTGGAGTCTTTGAGCTGGAACCTTCATCATTGCCTTGTTGGGGTTGAGACATACATTCCTGAAGAGTATTGATCCAAGTGTCCAGCTCCTCATCAAGGAAATCGCCTGTTCTTTCTAGCCCTTGGTGCCCAGATTGGGTGTCGTCGACTGCAGGCGAGGGATTCCTCTCTCTGCTCTCGCCGTGAGCAATTTGACCCCTCGAATCGGAACTTCCTCCGATGATCGGTAGGTTTATATGTGCACTCTCTACCAATGCCAGATCCGCTTCCGGGACAGCATTAATGACCGATTCGCGTTCAAACTGAGGAATCCCTATGTGCTGGAACTGTGGTATATACTCTTGAGGAGTATTGAGATAGCTTGGCGGAGCATTCTGATTTGGGTTAGAGGAGTCGCTGACACGACTGCTGGTCCCGTCATTGCTGAAACACGGTTGGGTGCTCTTGGCTCTCCAATCATCATGGTTGTAACTCTGCCCAGCACTTGAGCTCCAGCCGGCTTTATGATGGTTTAACGATATCCTTCCATCCCTTAGCAATCTCCTATAGTACTTGAGGTGATACTCAACGTTAATTCTAGAGAGCCCCGGCACATTCATAATCTCGAGTACGCGTAGTGGGCTAGCCGAATCAACTCCCAGCTCCCGAATTGCATCAACAAATTTGGTGTGAAGTTCATAGGTCCAGTAAAACCTTGTTCTCTTATCACCCAAAATATTGTCAATACTTCGGTAGCTATTCTCTACGGGATCTAGTCGTTTCAAAAGTTGTCCAGGGAGGGACTCACCGACTTTGGATTGGCTGGCTGCGACAGCGAGTTCGTCATTGGGAGAACTCCACCTGTGATGATTCATGTCCCATTTCTCAGAAGATGTTGGTGTTGACCCTATGGTGTTGACTTGCTCATGCAGATCTCCGACGGTATCTGGCTGTGTCGGAAAATGTTGTGGAGAATACGGTAACAGCTGAGCGTTATTCGTCAACAGGGATGGTTCATCGAGGAACACCTCTCCGAGGACAACAGGATTACCACAATTAAGGCAGGCGGCCTTGGTCAAAGCTTCCTTATATCTCGCGCTTTCAGCTCGAAGCTTCTCATTCTCCTCCTTCAAGGCCAGTAACTCATGATCTGCGTGTTGCTGTTTCACACGGGTTCGTTTGTTGGCGAACCAAAACTTGACCTTCGAAAGCTCCAATCCTAACTTTCGGCTCAACTCCATTTTCTGTTGTCTGCTTGGAGTGGAGCATTCATTGAAGAAAGCTTCGAGTTCTCGGATCTGGCCTGGAGTGTGGCGTTGCAGTTGCTTCATTTTCCGACTCCGGTCATCATTGTATACTCCTTCTTCGTAGCTGAAGCCTAGAATTTCATCACTGGAGGAGTCAGCCTTAATGGCCTTCGGGCAGGATTCAGCTCCAGGATCTTCAAAGTCTTCCAGCAGTTCGTGTTCAGAGATGTCCAGGTCGGGCGTTTCTAGCAGATGAGAATAGCTTTTAAACATGATGGATCGGAGTATCTCGGGCTGATCTAGTTCACTCAGCTTTCTCTATTCGCTCTTATGTGTTTGCTCACTCTAGAAATTTTCTCGAGTGATTGTGCGTGTCCTAGAACGATCCTTCAGGCTGCATATGAAGACCAGCAAGCAAGCGCTCCTCCCGAGACCCTGTAATTACTCCTCGTCTGTCTTCCCCTTTCTTTTTCCTCGTGAAGGGATCACAAACTCTCTTGCATTAATTCGGTTTCATCGAGTATTGCGCTCGTCCCCTAGTTCAGCCTTCAAAGTGGTGGGTCTACAATCTTTCGGCGCCTTTTATGATTTACTAAGCCCGAGAACGTGGGGAACAGCGGCGGATCCGCAATTAATGACTCCGTTTAATTCATTTAGCTCCATGGGAATTAACGCCATGACCTTCTCTCAAACCCTTTTCATCGTTTAAACGAAAATGGCATTTTCCCTGTGCATGCTGTTACTCTTCATTTCAACATCTTGGGCGTTCGGTGAGGAATGAATTCGTGGCCACTCAAAATTTAACGACCGTCCCTGGTTTCAGATTTAATCTAACCAGGGATCATCGCAACTGAGCATGACGATGTTCGTCGATAGCGCTGGTTTTCATACAGAATTAACTATAGTCATTAAAGAAAAATGTTCCCATAGGAACTTTACAACGGATAAAATGAGTGATCTACTCGTGAACATGTTCTTCTTTCTATGGGTGTTCGTAGTGACCGACCCATCGTGCCCCGAGTCAGGTGCTAGATCATGGCTGTCCAAGCATGTCAGCTTCCCACTGATTGAACAAGGCATCGAGCCCCTCATCAAAGAAATCGTCTGTCGTGGGTTGACCAGCGGCAGGTAGAGCACCAGCCGACTGCTGCTCGAATGGAGGAGTGCGCACTCGCTGTACTTGTGACACGCGCTCTTGAAAAGTGTTGAAATGGCCCGGAAGGACATTCTGATCAGCTTTCAGTTTGCCGGTGGTCGGGTTGCTAGCTTGATTGATGCTTAGATTTGGCCGGGTATCTCTTGATGCCTGAGCATTACAATGGCGGTCGCCCCTAGCTTTTGAGCTCGAGACGGATTCCTCCCGGTTTAGCTCCGCTCGACGCTGTTTTAATCGCTTTCTGTAGGCGGCAAGGTGATTCCTGACCAGTTCCTTACTAAGCCCCGGTACATTCATGGCCTTAAATATGCGCGTCGGAGTTGCTGAATCGATCCCCATTTGGTGAACCACGTCTAGGAATCTGAAATGCAGTTCAGGGGGCCAAGCGAACCTCTTCTTATCGTGGCCCAAAATTGCATCGATGGCTTGACGACTGATTAACTCATCTCCAGCAGAACCCGACCCTATCGAAAATTGTTGTGCATGAGGCTGATATGCTTTGAGCTGGTCGGCGGTAACATCCAGCTCCTTGAAACTGTAGCTCCAATCAAAGCGATGCAAATCCCATCCCCCAGGAGGCATTTGTATCGTCTTCGTAGGATCATCCTGCTCATGCGTGACTCCGGCAAAATCGAGGGCGATGGGGTTATCGCAATGAGGGCAAACGGTAATATTGAGAGCTTCTTCATACCTCATGTTTTCTGTTCGCGGCTTTTGGTTTTCTTCCTTTAAAATCTCGACCACCTGACGTTTGCGTTGAGCCTTCGATTTGGATCTCCTATTTTGAAACCAAAACTGGATCATCGACTGATTAATCCCCAACTCTCGGCTCAATTCAATTCTCCACTTCTTTTTCATGTGAGGGCTTTTACTGAAGAGGGTTTCCAGCATTTGGGTTTCCTCCTAAGAGTATTGGTGAGGACGTCTTCTTTTCCCGAGTTGAGCATCGTGGATGTCGTTGTCGTCGTCGCCGTGATTTTGATTTCCGTTGCCAGCAGTGTTGGGCTCTATGGTTTTGGTGTTAGACTTGGTCTTGGAATCTTCGAGATCCCTCAGTAGTTCAATTTCTGAGATTTTTGAGTCAGTCGCCTCTAGCAGCTGACAGTAACCTCTTAAATATGTTGGATTGAGAAATGTTTGATTGGTTCTTGCCCACTCAGAGTTCTCTACTCTCTCCTGTATGCTCACTCCCTATAAATTTTTCTTCGAGTGACTTTGTATGTTTAGGAGACGCTCTTCAAGCATGAAAGAAAATCATTAGGCAAACGCTCCCCGTCAAGACCTTGAATTTCTCGCTTAGCTTTTCAACGTGATGTGAGTGGTGAATCCTGTTAGGGCTTTTTTCGATAGTTGCACTTACCTCCCACCTAACTCTAATAATGGTGATCCCGACAAATCTTTTACATCTTTTAATTGGTAAGCCGGAAATCGCGGACCGAGACGAATCCAATGGTTCATGTGAGGGGACCTCCTGCTTTACCCCCTAACTGGGCTCTACCAGCATTATTACTGAGACCCTTCATCATCCTCGAGTTGCTATAAAATGAGGAATTAATGTATGGAAGGTTAACGTTCTCGCATAATCAGCTTCTTCCTTCTAATCTCTCTGTTAGACTCGTCTTATTCTCAAGCCAACCCAACGCAAATGGCCTCCTCTCCCGTACGCACTTTTTCGACTGATGTCTTGGCCCAGTGGGAAAAGCTTTATAACCTATTGGGTCGCGGTTACGCGCACATAACCGATCATTCTGCAACCGTGGATGAAATCCGTGTCCTGCTCGAGGACTTAGATACCACTTCCCTCGAAGGTACTACGCTGGGGAGGGAATATAGAATTTTCCCGACCCTCTTTGCACACTCCTTAGAGGCCTACCGTGTTGCTGATCGGGAGGTTCTCGTGGCTCGCGTCTTGCGGGCTCGTTACAAGGATCGGTCTGATCATTTGGTGCTGACCAACTATCTGGCCGATAGTCACAAAAAGGCCGTCGAGTTTGCCAATGAGAGGGTCGCGACGTTGCTTCGCGAGAGGAGAAACCTGGTGGATCAATTGGCCCTATCCCTGACCGCTGGCGAGCACGACCGCCACAATGTCCTATTGAGGCTGCAAAGCGACTGGCAGGAAGAACGGCTCGACAAAGTAACCGCAGACATAGCTCACGGGAATGGATTAGTTCGGGACTTGGAAATAATCACGAGGAACACGAGGTCAAGGTCACTGAGGTTAAGGGAGAATGCAGAAACCTTCTCCTCAAGCTTGCGGACCAGGACATGCGAAGTCGTGAGTACGGGCAGAGCATTAACAACATGGAGGGTCAGTTGGGCTCCTTTGTGTCGTTAATTAGGGCTCACTTTGGCTTTACTTTTCCACCCCGAATTGTATGACCTGCTTCTGAAAACCCTCCGCTGAGCAAAATAAATGAAAGTTCTCGTGTGTGTTTTAACTTCTGCATGGTTCCTTTCTTCGAGCGTTCGAACATCTTCAACTTGGGTGAGCCGAACCATAATATCAATAAGTCGAGCAAATATGTCCTGATTTTATAACTCGCTCATGATCAGATGAAAGAATAGCCTCAGACTTATCCAGGAAAAGATTTCTCTCTATTACCTATTTTTTACCTGCAAATGAAAAGACAGAATCAGAAGGAATAATTTGAAAAAGAAAGCAAAAACCCCTTTCAATCTTATGCTTACCCATGATTAATAAGGACAAGAACTTTTACAAGGGTTTTAATCTTGCGCGAAAAGTTTTTATCAATATTCCTCGAAAGAAAGTATACTATTGAAAGGAATGTAATTCACAATAATTGCTTTTGATCAATTTCGAGAGGAACGAATTACTCAAAAGTGCGAGGCATAATAACGTGTTTTAAATTTAATTGAAGATACGGCATCCAAATCAAGGCCGTTTTGTTAAGAACGAGAGTAATTTGGACATCTATCTCGTCATTAAATTCAAAACAACGTCGATATTCTCGGTCAATTATCGTGGATTACCAGCGACGTAAAACATGCACGAAACAATTCAAGTGTATAATTCCTTCTAGAGAAATTGAGATTGGACTACTCTATACGACCAAAAGGTCGTGTAAGACTTCCAATTTTAATTTCCTCTAAAGGAATTATAAACTTGACTTGGGAGTATTCGGATGATTAGAGAAAATGCCATCACATTCCCATGACCCGTCAAAAGAAATACAACCAAGTTCCATCTGAATGTATACACCAATAGATCCCTAATACAATTACTCTAAGGGGTGAGATAGAGAAAACTTCGGTAAAAATAAACCCTATACAAGAGGACTAGTAATGAAAAATGAAACAAAGGAATGTGATCCTAACGTTTAAGGATGCCCCAGTTTCGATCTGTGTCTTCAGGATCACCTGCCCCAACTCGTCATCTTCGTTGGATGATACCTCAATAATGTCCACAGTATGCTCCTCGCATACTCGGTGTTCGTCGTGGGATATCACCCTCCTCGTCTTCTATCAAGGACGTTGAAATGGCATTTAATCTAATCACCGGAATGCATCGAATGAAATGCCTATATTTATATGAACTGTAATAGATTTGAGGGATAGAGAGTCTTACCAACCAAACTCGTCGACTTATGTACGGTTTTAGGTGTACCAACCGCCCAAAGACATGCGCATGAGACAAGTGATGATGAACTTCTAAAAATCAGAGGGTTTGGTACCTAAGGTCAAGGCTCCCACCTCGAGTTCTAGAAAGAGCCGATTCCATTGCACAACTATCGTTGCATTGGGACTCGATCCATAGTTCGAAGCGAGCGGAATTGAAAAGTAGATTACCCCGTGTTTTTCCTCACGGAGATTCCATTTTCAATTCCTTCTATTATGTTCCTAAAGGCGGCGCCCGGGGTTTGAGGCGCGGTTGTGTGTGTCCATGTGTCGTGATCATCACAATGTAAGTCATGCACAACAGTTTATCAATCAGCGCTTCAAATCATCCACACAACATACATTCCTACGCCAACCTGCATAAGACAATGTTAATCACAGACTACACCCCTTATCTCTCCAATCTGCAAAAACATATAACACCTACCATAAGCGGACTTACCTCATCTTCGAGAGCGCCTGTAAGGTTAGAAAAATCACTCAGCGTTTTAATTACGGCCTAAGTCCACTTAAGGTCTAGAATCATATGTTCTAGAGCAAAGGTCCCCAGCGGAGTCGCCAGCTGTCGCGACCCGTCCGAAAGCGGACGCGGCTAATGGATTACCGATCGCGGGCCTCGTGGGCTTTGGATCGGCGCGGGCCCTCCCAGGCCCATACCAAATCGCGGCGGGAGTTTTCTTTTAATGGGCTCGACAATAGGAGTCGATCGCTTTCGACCTTCAGTGTGGTCGTGGTGGCATGTGTAATGTGTGCATGCTTTTGGAGTCGCCACCGGTCTTTCTTGGAGGGTAGACCGGAAACCTTACTGACCAATTGGGAGAGGTCGATCAGTTCTGCGGAATCAGAGATTTTGGGTTCGGGGACTTGGTTACGTCGGTATCATTACCAACGCCCTTTCGGTACCTAACGCGACTGATTTTCCTAGCTAAGAGTTCATGCAGGCGCAATTTTAGGTGAGGTGGACTTAATTCAGGATTTCATGCAGATTGGAAGACTGTTCCTATCAATCACAATCAATTTAAATGAAAGCACAATCAAGTACATAAATAAATCACTTCAACACACATCAATTCAGATCAATGGCTTCCTAGTATGACCATAAAGGCTTAAGGAAGGTATGACTTCGGACCAGTGGTAAAATGGGAAGATTTGGAGGCGATCAGCCCGAAGGGCAAAATCGTCATTTCTGGAAGGTTGGGATACCGAATTACCCAAAATATTCCATGACCAGTTGTTTGTGGCCATTTCCCATTTTTTGAAATTTTTCTAGAATTTTTAGAATTTTCTTGGAAGACGGTTTGCCGGAAGGGCAAAACCGTCATTTTTGAAAATACCGAGGGCCGAAAGACCCGAAACAGGTTGTGGCCAGTTGAATATGACCATTTTCTATTTTCTGTAATTTTTTAGAATTTTTCTGAATTTTCCTAATTTTTTTGAATTTTTTATGATTTTTTTATTAATATCCGAAAACCCCGGATCGGGTGGCCCAGGACGCGCCACGTGGCCTCCTCCGGCGCGTCCGATCTTCGGTCAGATCGGACGCTCCTCGGAGTGCCACTTGGCGCGATATCGACCGTCCGATCAAAATATTTTTATTATTTTCGGAAATCATTTATTAATTTGAAAATCATTTTTTATTTCCAAAAATCCCAGATCGCGACACGTGGCACATTGTCCACCGTCGGATCTGGGTTTTAAAACTCAACGGTCCGGTCCCACCACGCTGACGTGGCTGCCGACGGGGCATGCCACGTCAGCGTTGACCGTTGACCGATCTTCCCCCTCGTCGGGGAAGACAACCGGCGCCGGCGTTCCCTCGCCGGCGCCTCGTCGGAGGGCGATATCTCGGCCCTCCGACGTCCAAATCGTGCGAAATCGATGGCATTAGACTCGTATGGACTTCACCTACAACACACCAGAAGCTAGACACAGCAGAATATCAAACGATCAACGTGCCATCTCCGACTGAAACTGGATCACCGGCGAAGCTTGGTTCTGGCTATTCTACACGTTACATGACTGATTTAATTTATTGGGAAGCATTCTAGGAGTTCCAGCGGACTTACCTGAGCTACACGGAGCTTCGGTTTAGCATGGAACGGCTTGTGGAGCTCGCGGCCGGTCGGAGGATGTCGGAGGTCAACTCGAGCATTTATCCCATAAAATCATATGCAGTCAAAGGCAAAAAGGATCAGCAGGGTGTATAGATCAGATCGCAAGTTATACCACATGAAATGACCCACTCTAGTTCAACTTGCCATGTGAGGCCGAGGAAGAGCTTGATGGAGCAAACCACGATTTCTGAGGTCTGCGGCCGATTGAATGGGTTTGACAGCTTCCTCGGAGCTCAGGGAAGTCGAAGATGACTATCGCCAGCTTCGGTTTTCGTCGAGGATGATTCGGACGAGCGTTTGGAAGCTTCGGCCGAGCGCGGCGTTGTTGGGCTCGAACGGCGGTTCGCGATGGGCTATGGCTGCGCGGCGACGACGTGACGGGCAAACGGTGGCCGAGGAGGATGAAGGCTGACGGTGATGATGGCGAGCGAGCATGAAGAGGTGGTGATCAGCTGCGGCCTCGAAGGCTGTCGGAGCCCAAGCAACCCTCGGCGCCAAAACAGAGCAGAGAGCGTCCTCGGGCTGATTCTAGGTCCTCTGGCGGTGACGGCGGTGCTAGGGGGGCGGCGACGGACTGGCGAGGATGTGGTGGAGGGTCGGTGATGGTCTGGTGAGGTGTCGTTCGCTTAAAAACACAGTGAACAAGAGCGAGAGAGAGTCCGTCTCTTTTTTAAAAAAGAAACCGTGGGAGCATATACAGAGGAGAGAGAGCCAAAAAGGTGCGGGAGCCTGTGAGCGGGAGAGAAAAAGAGATAGAAAAAAATAATAAAAAAATAAAGATAATAATAAAATAAAATAAAAAATAACAAGCAACAATAAAAAGGCAAAGACAAAATTATTTGGTCAAAATCCCTTTCCTTTTGCTTTTTTCTTTTAGATGATTATGTTTTTTTTCTTTTTTCCTTTTTATTATTATTAATATTTTTGCCCAAATTCAATTTTATGATGATCATGGAACACCTAAAATTGAACCTGAATTTCACTATTTATGATGTCAGAAAATAGATAAAATAATAAAAAAAAATATCGACTATTTTTATGTATTTTTGTAATTTTTCAACTTTTTATGGATTTTCTATAAATTTTCAAAAATAAAATAATAAAAATAAATAAAATAATAATAATAAAAAAATAAAAAATAAAATAAAATGAAATGATCAATATTTAGGTGTCAACACCAGCATATGCACATGTTAGTGAATGAAAACTAGAGCCTAGAGCGAAAAAATGTATTTTTCTTGGTTATGGTTCTGGTATAAAAGGTTATAGGCTTTGGTGTTCTGATTCATCTAAGATTATAATTAGCATAGATGTTACTTTTGATGAGTCTGTTATGCTTAATCCTGTCAAGAAATCATTATATACTTGTCAAGAAAATCTGCAAAGTGCATCAAAGAAGGTGGAGTTTGAAGTATCTTCTACACATTCAGTTCAGTCAGTGACTGATAATATTGAGATTGAAGAATCTGAAGAAGAGAATTATTCCATAGCCAAAGATAGACCGAGAAGAACAGTAAAACCTCCACAGATGTATGGATACTCAGATTTTGTTGCTTATGCTCTTTCAGCTACAGAGTCGATAGAATATGCTGAGCCTAAAACATACAAGGAAGCTATTTCCTCAAAAGATTCAGCAAAGTGGTTAGTTGCTATGAATGAAGAGATGGAATCTCTTGAAAAGAATCAAACTTGGGAGCTTGTCAAACCACCAAAAGGTAAGAAGATTGTGGGTTGCAAGTGGGTTTTCAAAAGAAAGGAAGGTATTCCTGGAGTTGAAGACATTAGATTTAAAGCACGTCTAGTCGCTAAAGGCTATAGTCATATTGAGGGAGTTGATTTTAATGATGTGTTTTCATCCGTCGTTAAACACAGCTCTATTCGGATCTTTCTTGCGTTAGTTGCTATGCATGATTTAGAGTTGGAACAACTCGATGTGAAAACAGCTTTCTTGCATGGTGAACTTGAAGAGAAAATCTATATGGGTCAACCTGAGGGTTTTCAGTTTGAAGGTAAGGAAGATCATGTATGTTTATTGAAAAGATCTATCTATGGCTTGAAGCAATCACCTAGACAGTGGTACAAGAGATTTGATTCTTTTATGGTGCAACTTGGCTATTGTAGAAGCAAATATGATAGTTGTGTATATCTGTGCAAACTTCCAAATGGATTTTATATTTATCTGCTGTTATACGTTGATGACATGTTGATTGCAGCAAAAGATAAATTTGATATACCGAATTTGAAGGCACAGTTGAGCGCTGAATTTGATATGAAGGATTTAGGTTCTGCGAAGAAAATTCTTGGTATGGAAATTCAGCGAGATCGGAAAAGAGTAAAATTGTATCTTTCATAGAAAAGCTACATTGAGAAGGTGTTAGATCGTTTTGGCATGAAAGATGCCAAACCAGTGAGTACTCCTCTTGCTGCTCACTTTCGACTATCAGCTGATTTATGTCTACATACAGATGATGAATTAAAGTATATGTCAGGTATTCCATATTCTAGTGCAGTTGGTAGCGTTATGTATGCTATGATTTTCACTCGACCTGACATATCACATGCTGTTAGCATGGTAAGTAGATATTTATCATGCCCAGGTAAAATTCATTGGCAAGCAGTAAAGTAGATTTTGAGATATCTGAAGGGTACTTCAAATTATGGTTTAGAGTTTGGGAAAACTTGTGAAACTCTTACTGGATATGTTGACTCTGATTATGCTGGTGACCTTGATAAAAGGAGGTCTTTGACAGGGTACATATTTACTGTTGGGGGTTGTGCAGTCAGTTAGAAAGCTTCTTTGCAGCATACAATTACTCTGTCTACTACAGAGGCAGAATATATGGCTATTACAGAGGCAATCAAAGAAGCTATATGGTTAAAAGGCTTATTTGGAGAGCTCAATGTGGATGATAATGTGACTATTGTGCATTGCGATAGTCAGAGTGCTATACATCTTACTAAAGATCAGATGTATCATGAGAGAACAAAGCATATTGATGTGCGGTTTCATTATATTCGAGACATTCTTGCTGATGGCTATATTAAGGTCTTGAAGATTGGTACAGAAGACAACCCAGCTGATATGTTGACAAAATCATTACCTTTTACTAAATTCAAGCACTGCTTGGATTTGGTTAATGTTTGCAGCAGCTGAGTTTTATGCTGGTGGGAGGAGAAGATTGTCTTAATATTTATGTCTACTTGGGAATTCAAGTCAAGGTGGAGATTTGTTATGTATGCCTTGAATAGGAAATAGGCTTAAGTTATGGGCTTTGGGCCAACATTAGGGTTTGCGGGGTAATACTATAAATATTACTCTTTTCTCAAATTGTCAGTAAGAGAGAAGCTTACGTTGCCTCTTTTGTAATCCCTTGATTCTCATAGTGGATTTTGCCTCTCCTCTCTCCCGTGGTTTTTCCCGCAAGGGTTTCCACGTAAATCTTGTGTGTTCCGTTCTTCTTATCTGTCTCAATTTCGTCTTAGTTTCCGCATTGTCGTAACAATTTCAAATCAGTGTTGCCCCGAGTAATCAATTTCTCGGCTGGCTCATCTTCGCTTTGCACTCAGGAGAGGTGTTGGATCTCAGAGGCGCAGTACTCTGATATCGGAATTTGAAGAAGGAAATTCTGAAAATGAAGTGTATTCACACATACTACTTGTGTTACAAAATATACCTATTTATAAGCTTAAGACATGACTTTACGTCTACTCTAGACACACGACTAGACACGTATAGATACATAACATTTAAAACTATTTTGAAAGACTAGCAACAATAAAAAGACATAATCTCCTAGGTAACAACTCCTTAGGTTCCAAGTATCAAGATGAACTTGGGTTACGAAGAGTCTCCTTGAGACCCGAAAAGTCTTTTGAGGTTTCCAACAGCCTCCCTTAAACTGAGCTCATCTTGACCATGCCGATCATTCTCTTGAATTTAAGGAAGGATTCTGTCTTCAACGGTTTCGTGAACATGTCAGCCACTTGGTCTTCCGACTTGCAATATTGTAGCACAATCTCCTCGGACTTCACTAGATCTTGAATGAAGTGATACTTTATATCGATGTGCTTGCTTCTTCCATGAAAGAATGAATTCTTTGCAAGGGCTATGGCTGACTTATTATCACAATAAATCACAGTCGAATGCTTCTGCTTATGACGAAGTTCAGCGAGCATCGAACGTCGCCAAACTACTTGAGTAGCACAGTAAGCCGCTGCTATGTATTATGCTTATGCACTGGGCAAAGCAACCACCTGCTGCTTCTTCGAAGACTAGAAAAAAAAATACCATTTCCCAAAGAGAAAACATAACTGGAAGTATTTTTCCTTTCTCCAATATTGCCTCCTCAATCACTGTCTGTATATCCCACAAGCTAAAAATCATTAGAAAATGTGTAGAATATACCATCATCCACAGTACCTTTAATGTACCGAAGAATCCTTTTTGTTGCCTGCAAGTGTGATTGTCTAGGAACCTCCACAAATCTGCTTACCATCCCAACACCATAAACAAGATCTGGCTGAGTAGAAGTCAAATATCGTAGACTCCCAACTAACCTCTTGAAATATGTGTGATCCACTTCGGAACCACTTCCGTCTTTTGTCAACTTCAATGTTTCCTCCATGGGAGTGCTAATTGGTTTACAAGTAGCCATCTTGAAACGCTCAAGAATATCACTAGCATACTTCTGTTGACAAACAAAAATATCATCCTCCGATTGTATAACTTCAAGGCCAAGAAAATAATACATGAGACCCATGTCCGCCATTTCAAACTCACGGGTCATGGCCCCCTTGAAGTTAGAAATCATCTCTTGACAATCTCCAGTAAATATGAGATCATCGACATATAAGCAAACAATGAGCATCTCACCGTTAAAACCAACCTTGACATATAAATTATGCTCATGAGGACAGCGGATAAAACCATGATTCAAGAAATAAGAATCGATTCTGGTATACCAGGCTCGTGGTGCTTGTTTGAGGCCGTAATGAGCTTTCTTCCACTTGTAGACAAGACCCTCTTATCCTTTCTTGACATAACCCTCTAGTTGATCCACATACACCTCCTCCTCAAGTACGCCATTGAGAAATGCGGACTTGACATCCATTTGATATATTTTCCAGCGCCTTTGAGCTGCTAAAGCAAAAATCATACGAATAGTATCCATTCTTGTAACCGGAGAAAATACCTCAAAATAGTCAATCTTGGGTTTCTGTTTGTAACCCTTGACTACAAGACGAGCCTTCAACCGATCAACATCACCATTAGGCTTATACTTGGTCTTATAGACCCATTTCACGCCGATGGACTTCTTGCCTTTTGGAAGAGACGTGACTTCCCACGTATCATTCTTCTTGATCGCATATATCTCATCAGCCATCTGTCGCGACCCATCCGGAAGCGGACGCGGCTAATGGATTACCGATCGCGGGCCTTCCCCCGCACAAGGGTGCAGATCGCGGGCTTTAGATCGGCGCGGGCCCTCCCAGGCCCATACCAAATCGCGGCGGGAGTATTTTTCAAAGGGATTCGACGATAACAGTCGATCGCTTTCGACCTTAGTGTGGTCGTGGTGGCATGTGCAACTTGTGCATGCATTTGGAGTCGCCACCGGTCTTTCTTGGAGGGTAGACCGGAAACCTTACTGATCGATTGGGAGAGATCGATCAGTTCTACGGAACCAGAGATTTTGGGTTCGGGGACTTGGTTACGCTGGTGTCGTTACCAACGCCCTTTCGGTACCTAACGCGAGTGATTTTCCTAACTAGGATTTCATGCAGGCGCAATTTTGGGTGAGGTAAGTCTGACTTTGCACATTAACCAGTTTAACATGCTCACGTAATCATAATAAATAAATAGATGTCAATCACATAAACATCTATCCTACGTGGTGATCATGGAATTATGATTTAATGGGTCTCGAGCCAATGAGACCACATTTAATCATTTTAATATTTTAATAACGGAGAGCCGCTCTTCGCTTCTTCTTGGTTTCTTGAACTCTTCAAGAATCGGGCCCCAAAGAGCTCGCCGACTTAAAAGGCTCCTCCACGTAATCCTCGTAGCATTTACATCAACAATTGACTATGCTAAAAATAAAGATTACATGAAAAATAAAAGGAGTACGCAGCCTCCATTTAATAATTACAACCCCAAATATATAAGTAATCACCATACATTCATACATACATCAATCACATTGATTAGGGATTTTTCCATGATCACCACCCTTCCACGTAAGTAATAAATTCACAATTTAAAACTTAGGAAGGCACAATAAAAATTCTACGTTGAATCATATTCAGAATTTTTACGTAAAATAAGATAGCCATAAATTTTCGATTCAAAATTGATTTAGTCTCAATTTTTGCTACGTTGATTAATTTATCATATAAAATAATCAACCTCCATTAGCCATGTAAGACGAACAATTCGTTAATACATATTGGCCATAGTATTGCAAAAATTGCAAAAAATCAATTAAATGCACGAAAACACCTAAGGATCGGCTCTGATACCACTGTTGGGATCCACGTAACACGTAGCGGAAATAAATAACAACCCATACATGTATCTCCAGAGGCGTACTTCGTGCATTTCAATCGAAAAAAAAATCACAAAGCCTCAAAGGGAGTAAATGGATTACCTCTCGTAGCGTGCTTGAACGGAGGTGTCGGTTCAATGTTCTTCGATCTCAGCCTCCACAAGTGTTAGGCATCTAGTTCGGACGCACCACCAATTGACGAACGGGGAGACGACTAATAACTTCACAACAATTGTGCTAGCAATATGCGGAATCAATATTCCGAACTTGGTATATTTTGCTTACTCAAGATTATGAGAATATAGAGAGTGTTTGTGTTCTTCTCTCTAAGCTCTCAAAAATTTGCACACTCTACAAAATGTCTCTCCCTTTCAACCTCAAAACTCTTGCCATCCTTTTATAGCCAAAAATACCTTCCAATAAATTGTATTTAAAAATAGCACTAACAATTATAAATTCTATCTAAAAATAGCACTCACAAATAAATGACATTTAAAAATAGCACTAACAATAGCACTCACAATTTATAATACAAAAATGCTATTTAAAAATAGCACTAACAATAGCACTCACAATTTATAATACAAAAATTCTATTTAAAAATAGCACTAACAATTATAAATTCTATCTAATAATAGCACTCACAAATAAATGACATTTAAAAATAGCACTAACAATAGCACTCACAATTTATAATACAAAAATGCTATTTAAAAATAGCACTAACAATAGCACTCACAATTTATAATACAAAAATTCTATTTAAAAATAGCACTAACAATTATAAATTCTATCTAATAATAGCACTCACAATTTATGATAAATAAATGCCATTTAAAAATAGCACTAACAATAGCACTCACAATTTATGATAAATAAATGTCATTTAAAAATAGCACTAACAATAGCACTCACAATTTATAATACAAAAAATGCTATTTAAAAATAGCACTAGCAATAGCACTCACAATACAAAAATGCTAAAAAAGGCACTAACAAAGGTGTTAAAAATAATAACCATTATTATTATTACAAGAGTTAAAGAGGTTACCAAACAATACAAATATGCATAACGTATAAATACGTATGACGTATAAATACGTAGAGCATACATATACATCCGTGAAACCGGGGACTAATTGAAAGAAAAATTTACAATTAAGCCATTTTGGTAAAAATTGATTAAATTGGAGGGCAAATTGACCTAATTGCACTTTAAGACTTTAGAGTCCAATGTCATAGCTTATAAAAAGTGATAATTGAAAACTAAAAGACTCGAAAATGATTTTTTTTAGGCTCGGTTCGGGTTTATGTTTGTGAAGGAACATAGTGACCCGAGCCGAATTTTTGAGATTTAAAGTGACACACTTGAAGAGGAAATTAAAACAAAATTATCGAATATTTTTGGGTATTTTTCTGACCACGAATGGTATTTTTCTGATTTTTTGGGTATTTTTATAATTAAATAAACTCGAAAAATATTAAAAATACCGAAAAATATTTTTTGTTCAAAATTGGTTCCTAAGGTTAAACCAAGGCTTCCAAAGTTGATTTTGTGATTTTATGACCTTTTTTGATATTTTTAATTAATTTTAAAGAATAAAAATCACAATAATAAATGGTAAAAAAAATCAGGTGTCAACAGCTGCCCCTCTTTGAGAGGAATCTCGTTAGAGGTTTCTCTCAAAGATAAGGTGGCACCTGATTCCTAACCGACTCAACTGGGAAAATAAGAGAAGAAATGTTATGACATCGGATCCTTAAGCCTATTGATAAAAGCTCAAATCAATCCCCGGTTTGCTCTAACAATTTGAACATGGGCCGGAGTGAGAGAGGCTTACCTGAAGCTCACCTGTCGGATGCTGCCGGTTGCGACGACTTTCAAGAAGATGCCTAGGACTCGTCATTCAGAATATCCCAGGGAGATTAAGCTCTGACCTGTATGGTAGGTCATACCATGATGGGATTCCTAACTTGTAGGAACCTAAGGAAGGCGCATCTCACGCTTTGGGATTTGCCAAGGATTTTGATCCGTATGGTGGATCAGACCTTTGTGTTGATCCTTACTGCGATATTTATTAATGAGTTGACCCTTATGGAGGTTTCTACCAATGAATTGACCCTTATGGCGGTTTCTACCATATGTGACCCTTCAGGCGGTTTCTACCATTAATGTGATCCCTCAGGCGGTTTCTACTTTGGTTTGACCCTTCAGGCGGTTTCTACC
The DNA here is from genome assembly GCA_021437785.1 of Rhodomyrtus psidioides. Classification (NCBI taxonomy): domain Eukaryota; kingdom Viridiplantae; phylum Streptophyta; class Magnoliopsida; order Myrtales; family Myrtaceae; genus Rhodomyrtus; species Rhodomyrtus psidioides. The sequence goes on along the minus strand of JAILYB010000059.1, from coordinate 1,514,765 downwards.
TTGAGTTGACCCTTCAGGCGGTTTCTACCTTTGATTTGACCCTTCAGGCGGTATCTACCATATTTTGACCCATCAGGCGGTATCTACCTTGATTTGACCCTTCAGGCGGTATCTACCTTCATTTGACCCTTCAGGCGGTATCTACCTTCATTTGACCCTTCAGGCGGTATCTACCTTTGATTTTGACCCTTCAGGCGGTATCTACCTTTGATTTGACCCTTCAGGCGGTATCTACCATATTTTGACCCTTCAGGCGGTATCTACCTTGATTTGACCCTTCAGGTGGTATCTACCTTCATTTGACCCTTCAGGCGGTATCTACCTTTGAGCTGACCCTTCAGGCGGTATCTACCTTGTGTTGACCCTTCAGGCGGTATCTACCTTGTGTTGACCCTTCAGGCGGTATCTACCATGAGTTGACCCTTCAGGCGGTTTCTACCTTTGATTTGACCCTTCAGGCGGTATCTACCATATTTTGACCCATCAGGCGGTATCTACCTTGATTTGACCCTTCAGGCGGTATCTACCTTCATTTGACCCTTCAGGCGGTATCTACCTTTGATTTTGACCCTTCAGGCGGTATCTACCTTTGATTTGACCCTTCAGGCGGTATCTACCATCATTTGACCCTTCAGGCGGTATCTACCTTTGATTTGACCCTTCAGGCGGTATCTACCATCATTTGACCCTTCAGGCGGTATCTACCTTGATTTGACCCTTCAGGCGGTATCTACCTTCATTTGACCCTTCAGGCGGTATCTACCTTTGAGCTGACCCTTCAGGCGGTATCTACCTTGTGTTGACCCTTCAGGCGGTATCTACCTTGTGTTGACCCTTCAGGCGGTATCTACCATAGTTTTGACTTTGAAAAGGGGTCTCATGACGAGGGTTCTCCACGTCCGATGAGACTGCCTAAATTATGAAAAGGGGTCTCATGACGAGGGTTCTCCACGTCCGATGAGACTGTCTGATTTTTGAAAATGGGTCTCATGACGAGGGTTCTCCACGTCCGATGAGACTGCCTAAATTATGAAAAGGGGTCTCATGACGAGGGTTCTCCACGTCCGATGAGACTGTTTGATTTTTGAAAAGGGGTCTCATGACGAGGGTTCTCCACGTCCGATGAGACTGTTTAAATTATGAAAAGGGGTCTCATGACGAGGGTTCTCCACGTCCGGTGAGACTGTCTGATTTTTGAAAAGGGGTCTCATGACGAGGGTTCTCCACGTCCGATGAGACTGCCTAAATTATGAAAAGGGGTCTCATGACGAGGGTTCTCCACGTCCGATGAGACTGTTTGATATTTTGAAAATGGGTCCTGGGACGAGGGTTCTCCACGTCTGATAGGACTTTTCTTTTAAAAGGGTTTTTCTTCCCCTCTTTTTTAGAGACCCCGAAGTTTGTCGGGAATTCAGTTTTTGAAGCAGTGAAAGATTTTATTTTGACAAAGCTTCACTTGAGTCTGTTGAGGCGACATTCTGGGAGCTGGGTTCTCCAGGTATCCTGCAGAAATTTGAGCCTGAAATATTTTTCTTCACCAAGAAAATGTTAGTAATCTTTGGGAAGACCACGGCTGTCCATTTGACAAAATCGTATGATTTAAGTTTTAATCATGAAATGTGCATTTTGATGCTGGAGGTCATCCAAAGCATTCTTGCAACATGCAAATGTGATCACAAGTCCCTTGCACGGAAAATCTGGATCAACAGTTTGAAAATTCCAAAAAGAGTTTGTTCAAAACGTCAATTGGAATATTTCTCGACAAGGAGGTCTTCTCACCTGTTTTGAGATGTGGTTTTTATAGGGGATGCACTCAATTCCCTACTAACCTGTGCCTAGGTTTTAGGCTCATTCGCAGCGCATACATTTTGATCGGTCGGGAGGTCTTCCACGGGACCGTAATGTTAGGCTTGGATATTGGCTTTCAAGGGGGACTCGCTTTGGAGTCGAGGCCATTGAATGAAAGTCTTCACCATCTGCTCCGGGTTTACAAGTCAAGAACCCTGCAAAATGAGAAAGAAATAGTCTTGCTCGTACTTCTTCGAACTAAGCTATATGTTAACCCAAGTGTCTTAGTAAGAGAAGACTGTTTCGGGGTTGTAACATTGGTAGGATTGGGGACCGAAACAAGCTTATTTTTGGCTCAGAATTTATGAGGGGATTGACATTGGTGATCATCGCAGATTTGACACCTGTCCTTTCCTTTCTGCATCTTTAGTCTTTGAGGTGCGCAACTGATTTTGAGGTGTACACCAACTCTTTAGAGAGCCCCTCTTGTTGCATTCAGAGAACGAGAACCCTCTCTGTGTCTTTGTTCTGCGCTCGGCACCATTTGGGGAGCAATCCTTTTGGATTTGGCTCCTTCAGGGATTTCTTCTTTTCCCATCCGGCTTCATTGTGGATCAATCAAACAACTTACACGAGCATCGGCCTTGCTTTTACCAGGCACTTTGTTTTTTCTCGATGCCGTGGATTTTTCTCATTCACTTTTGAAATCCCATTTTTTTTTCATGGGATCGTGTTAGACATATAGTCTAAACATGCTTTAAATATCAGTCCGGGATTTCTCTTTCGTAATCCCTGAGTCTTGAACTCTTCCATTTTTGAAGTGGTGCAGCATCCGTCTTGGAATGATCACCAATGGGTTCATGAAACGAATTTGCAGGCTCAACTTGGCTATGCAAAGGATATAGTGTGTGGGATAGAGAAATGGATGCTTCTTGTCATCCTATGGCACTTGGATTACCATATAAACAGCACACAAAGATTGATGTTAGTCCGAGCAAGAAAATTTCTAGCCATTTACTCCTGATGCCGCTGGACTCACATCCATTTTGCCCCGATGTAGGGTGGTTCTTGACAGGGTTAAGAATGAAAACCGCCGTTCGAATGGGTTGCCAACGGTCACCTGTAGTGTTTATGATATGAAACGAACGCCTCCGTCGTCCCAATCCATGTAATCGCTGCAAATGGTCCCTACCTCCGTAGGTCCAGATTTTACTATTTGATTCGCTCCATTCATCTCTCAAGTGTATGTAGGATGTGTTTGGATTTGAGCTTGCCTCTCTTTTGAGGAAACATTCTTTTGAGAGTTTTGAACAACTTTTGATTGGAAAAATCTCTTTCGTTTTCCCAAAAATTTTACCCGTCAAGGGGATTTTATGGTGCACAATGCATGTTCAGACAACCTCGTGTTTCAAAACATGAATGCCAATGAAGTTAGAATTCCATGTCTTTTCTAGACATCGGATTTTGAAAGCTTTTCTTTTTCTCTCTGTTTTTTATTTAACATCTTCCATGGATTGGGGAAAGGGATACTTACCTGTCTCCCGCGGCTGGAGATCCCTGAAAATGCGGAAGAAACATATTATTGTATGTTCACGAATTTTTCAAAAAATTAGAACGATACATCTTACCCTTGGTCATATACTCTAACGAGTATACCAGGTTTGTAGGAAATCTGCCCGCTTTGATGACGAGTTCCTGTCAAGGATAAATAATAAGTGTCAATTCATGTTCCCAAATTCAAGATAAATTAGGACGATACAACTTTACTCTTGGTTCTCATCATGTTCTGATGTTGCGTTTTTGATATGAATAACATCTATCGAATCCGCCTATCCATGCTTGGAGTGTTTGTAACATCAATGGTTCCTCTGCCCCCAGTTAGGCAACGTCTATTCTGTTATTTGAATAGATGGCTCCTTGAGTGATTTACCCACGTTTATCACCTGAGAAGGGAAAGAAAGGAGATATTACTTTGGTATTCGGTTGAAAATCGTTTAGGAACGATACATCGTTTTACCAAATAGGAGGCTTCGTGACCAAACGTATTTCGTGCTGAATGGGGTAGATCCCACTATGCTCCGCGGGTGATAGTCATCATTCATGGAACTTGCTCCACAGATTAAGTGATTAATCCACGGCCCTTGGCTCGAAGATGTTCAAAGGGTGACACTCAGAGCGGTTAGTTTTAAGCGTTAATTAAAATGTTCCCGCGGGAACTTTACAACGAGATTCGTAACACATTCCTTCGACGTATTCGCCTCTCACTCTCCTGAGCCTTCTAATGATTTTGCATACGAGCTTAGAACCAGACGTCTGGTCGCCGGTACCGGTCACGACTGCGAAGATGCACTTGTTCCAAAATGCTTGACCCATAGGCTGAGTTGCTCATTCAGGAGATCGTCTGACTGTTCGAGTCGTTCAAGTTGAGCATCCTTAATTGCGGGTGACGGACTTCTCTCATTTTCGGCACGAACAACCCGGTTCATCGGTTTATGCGTGATCCACACGCCGAGTTGCTCACTGAGGGACTCACTTGAAATTTCAAGCCATTGACGCCCAAGTCGGGCATCCTCAACCGTTGGCGATGGTTTCCTCACACTACTTTCGGCATGAACAACCTCACTTCTCGAGTTGGTACTTTCATCGTTGTCCAGTAGGTTTGTATCCAATGCTGGATTCGCCGTAGGAATAACACTAACGATCGGTTGGTGCTCAAATTGGGGAGTCCATACCTGCTGAAATTGTTGTACATACTCTTGAGGAGTACCGGGGTAACTCAGGGGGGAATTCAGCCGATCGAACCAAGAATAGATGTTTTCAAGGAGATCATCTAAACCATCGAGCGACTGACACTCAGGTTGAGTATTGTCAACTATTGGAGAAGGAATCTTTTCACCATTTTCGTCATGGACCACCTGATTCTTCGAGCCGGAATCCCCGTAATTGTCTCGCAAGATTGTATGTGCATCTCCTGCCAATGTTAAATCCGCTGTAGGACTAGCATTACCGGCCAGTCGGTGCTCAGACTGGGGAGTCCCGATTTGCTGAAATTGCGGTACATACTCCTGAGGAGTACTAGGATAACCCAGGGGAGTACTCTGATTGATGCCTGAACAATCGACCGTGTGATTGCCAGTCCCATCGGTGTTGAGAAGTGATTGGATGCTTCCTGCTTCATGAGGATTGCGATCACAGCCATGCTCATCGTTTAAACTTGAACCGCTTCTATCTTGGTCTAGCGCCACTCGTCCATCTCTCAGTAGTCTTCTGTAGCACCAAAGGTGGTTCCTGACTTTATTTCTATCCAGCTCCGGCATGTTCATGATCTTGAGTATGCGCGATGGGCGAGCCAAACTGATCCCTAACTGTTGAACTGCATCAACAAATTTGCTATGAAGCTCCGAGGTCCAATAAAACCTTGTTTTCTTGCTAGCCGAAGTAGTGTTGGCAACTCGGCGGCTACTCTTCGCGGAATCTGGTCGTGTTGAACCGCCTCTATCTTGGTCTAGCGACGCTCGTCCATCTCTCAGTAGTTTCTTGTAGCGCCAAAGGTGATTCTTGACCATATTTTTCGCCAATCCCGACACGTTCATGATTTCGAGTATGCGCGATGGGCGAGCAAAATTGATCCCTAACTGTTGAACTGCATCAACAAATTTGCTATGAAACTCCGGGGTCCAACGAAATCTTATTTTCTTGCTAGCCGAAGTAGTGCCAGCCATTTGGCGGTTACTCTTCTCGGAATCTGGTCGTGTTGGAGGTTGCTCTGGAGGGGATTTAGTGGTCTCAGATCGGCTGGTCACGATGGTGAGTTCATCATTGAGCGGACCTGACTTGTCATGACGCATGTTCCCTTCCACAATGGGCGTCGACTTTGATCTTATAGCACTAGTTTCCTCTTGTAGATCCTCGGCGGTACCCGCCTGTTTCGAAAGATGTTGCGAAGGGCATTGCAACAAATGAGCATTATGAACCCCCAGATCTGGCTCTTCAGTGAATACTCCGTCCGTGGGAACAGGGTTACCGCACTCAAGACAAATAGCGATGCTTAGAGCTTTTTTGTACTGAATGTTTTTTATTCGAAGCTTTTCATTTTCCTCCCTCGCAATCGCTAACTCGTGCCGATCGCGTTGCTGCTTCAGCCGGGTTCGTTTGTTTTCAAACCAGCACTTGACCTTCCGAGGCTCCCACCCTATCTCCTGGCCCATTTTGATTCTCTGTTCCATGTCCGGATAGGGGTATTCCCTGAAAAACAATTCGAGTTTATGGACTTGACCTGAAGTGTTGCGTTGGAGACATTCCCCTTTCTGACGCTGATCGCCGTCGCGGGTATTGTTCTCGTTAACCAAGCCGCGGGTTTCATCATTAGAAGGATCGGTCTCCATGGCCCCCGTGTCAGGTTCGGTCCTGAGATCTTCAAATTCTTCCAGCAGCTCAAGCTCGGAGACCTCCAAGTCTGGCGCTTCCAGTAAATGACAGAACCCCTTGAACATTTTGATCGAAATATCACTGCTTGATTTTCCGTTAACTCAGCTTTCTTTGTTCCTCCTTGGATCCTCACTTTCTCTGCAAATTCTGAAAGGTTAAAGGGGTCGGATCACTGTTCTTTGATCAAAGGTGATGGCTACCCGACGAGCGCTCTTCTCAATGCTTCGAGATTCCCACTTCGTCTTTTGTGATGGCTACCTGACGAGCGTTCTTCTCGAGGCTTCGTAATTCCCACTTTGTCCTTTTTTGCTCTTTTCTACGTGAACGGAGCCTGAAGATCTCTTGCGTTGATTTCGTTTTGTCGAGCACTACGCTTGTCCCCCTGGCCCAGTCTCTAGAGTAACAAGCCTCCCCACCTTTCGGCGCCATTATGTTTCGTAAAACCCGAGATCACAGGACGGTGGTGGATTCGTGACTCATCGGGGATGCATTAACGAAACCCGTTTGGCTCTACTGCACATACTATTATTACCACTTCTCCCTGCTTACTCGAGCGTTTATAAGGTGATAGATTGACGTCAAGAAGATTAACACTTTAGCCTTATCAGACTCAGCCTCTCAAACACTCTTCACATTTCCACCCTCCTCTCCGTCATTCCATCGCATATGGATTCCTCCTCTGTGCCTGCTGCCTTAGCTGAAGCTTCGACCCAATGGGAGAGATTTTACCACCTCTTGGGTAGAGGTTATGGCTACATAAACAATCATCCTGAAGCTGAGGTTGAAGTTCGTACTCTGATTCCGGCCCTGGATACTGTGTGTATTGAAGGTACGAAACTGCAAAGGGAGTTTGTGATCTTCCCAACTCTCTTCAACAATTTCCTGCAGGCTTACGAAGTTGCTAGCCGGGAGGTCACTTTAGCTGGTATCGTGCGAGCCCGTTATCAGGACCGAACTGAGTCCCTGATGTTGGCCATGCTGACGGCCGATAACCATAAAAGGGCTGTTGAATACGCCCACGCCCAGGTTTCGATGCTGGTCCGTGAGAGGGACAACTTGGTGGAGCGTCTGGCTCTTTTTGACACCGCCTTTGAGCAAGACCAGCACAACTTCGTGCTAAGGTTCAAGTGTGCCTGGTTGGAGGAAAGGCTTGAAGACCTGAGCATGGATATAGCTCGCGGGAGAGTGCTGGTTCATGACTTAGAGCTTGAGTTCGAGTACTATGAGACCAAGGTGAACGAACTTAAAGAGAAATGTCGTCTCCTTTTCTTCAAGCTTGTAGACCTCGATTCCCGGAGTGTGGGTTGTAAGCAAGGCATGGATAGCATGGAGAGTCAATTAAGCTTTTTTGTGATGCTTGTCAGAACTCATTTTGGGTTTACTGCTCCCCCTCAGTGATCCACTTGTAAACTTTCCTGCTGAATGAAATAAATGCGAGTTTGTTTATATATGCCCTTTCATTCTGCATTGTTGACTAGCCGAGAAAGGTTTTTGCTTTCGGATCTACGCGACTCCTTTTTCGCCTGTGTCAACAGCTTGACTACGCATCATTCTCACAGCCCGATGCTTTATATTTGATTGACTTGAATGCCTCGTGAGAAATAGATTTGTAGTTGCTCGAAACTTAAAGATTGCCCCTGATTTTGTGGTCACGGCGTTTGGGGCCGCTAGTAATCTTTCGCTTTCGAGCTCGATCACATTCTGCTAGTAACTCATGCTATCAATTCTGCCTTCACGCGTCGGGGCTGATTTTACCTTGAACTTAATAACAAGGAATTACCGTATACACACGAGATGACGTTCGCGAAAAACATTATGCAAAATCAACTCTAGCTATTGAAGAAACAATCGCGTGCACCGATGAGAACTTTACAATAGGAGATACATCCTTCTCGCGTACATCCCCTTCTTTCTTTGGGCATGTACAATGACCAACCAATCTGGCCTCGGCTTAGGTGTGCCATTACCGACTGCAGATCATGGTTGCCAATCTTTAATAGCTTCCAACTGATCGAACCAGGTATCAAGTCCTTCATCGAAGAAATCACCTGACCCCTCGAACGATTGATGTATAGGTTGAGCTGCATCGCCCGACGGATTCTTCGAACTGGAACCCCCATCCTTATTTGGGATTATAAGAGGAGATTTGATCGGTTGACTACCACAAGCATCTCCCACTTGGGAATTAGGGAAATAAAAATGCTCCAAGCATTCTCCCATTAGGTCATCTGAAGCCACGTGCTCCGATTGGGCAAACCCTTGAGCACTGAGCGTGGTGGGCTGATCTGCGACAGGATGAACACTGACTAGCTGCTGCTCGGACGGGGGAGTGCTTACTCGTTGCACTTGTGATGCGTGTTCTTGAGGAATATTGAAATGACTCGCGAGGATATCCTGATCAAATCCCCAATAGTCGTCCAGATTCGACCGGGCCTCCTTTGACATAGGAGTGCTGGGCTCGCAGCCGAGTCTATTGCTCGGATTCAGCTCTGTATAACGCTGTCCTAACGCCCTTCTGTAGCAACCAAGGTGATTCGCGACTAATTGCTTGGTAAGTCCCGGTACCTTCATGACCCTAAGTATGCTCGTCGGACCTATGAAGTCGAGTCCTATCTGTCGAACTGCGTCTAAGAACTTGAGATGAAGCTCCGGGGGCCAAATGAATTTCTTCTTCTCGTCGTCCAGAGTGGCGCTGATAGCCTGCCGACTAATCTCTAACTCCTCTTGAACTGTATCTGATCTTACCGGAAGCTGTTGTGGAGGAGATTCATGGGCTTCGATGAGGTGACTCCGATCATAATGACACGTATCTTCTTCCTCCGAAGACACTGGTATAATTTCTGTGGGATCGATCTCCTCATGCGCGCCATTAGCAGGATCTGATTGTGCCGGAGATGGCTCAAGGGAGCAGGGGGATGAATGAGCACCTTCCATCCTCGTAGAAGGCTTACCGGGGAACAATTTACTGAGGGTGGTGGGGCCACCGCAGTCAGGGCAGGTAATAGTACTGAGGATTTTCTCATACCGCATGTTTTCCATTCGAAGGTTTTGGTTCTGCTCTTTTAGGGCCGTGATCTCCTTACGCCTGTGTTGGACACCTAGTCTGAAACGTTTATTCTGAAACCAAAAATGGATTCTCATAGGATTCATTCCCAGTTTCTGGCCCAATTCAATCTTTTGTTCCTCGTTTGGGCAAGGGCATTCATCGAAGAAAGCTTCAAGCTCCTGGATTTCTTTCCGAGCGTAGCGCTGGCGACTTTTTCTTTTCCGGGGTTGAGCGTCGTGGCCACTGCCGTCGTCACCACTGCGATCTTGATGTTCGTCACCGGCGATGTTGAGTTCCATGGCTTCGATGTCGAATTTTGTATACTCGCTCTTTCGATTTGTTGCCTCCTTTTCCTCGAAAGCTAGGTCTGTTCAGCGTTCTGTTTTTGAAACGACGGAACTGTTTACCTCCTGCTCAGCTTTCCGACACGAAGGGGTAACCAAATCCTTCCGCGGCTTCTTCGATAGTAGCGCTCGCCTTTTACTTTTCCTCGATAGTCATGCCTGTTCAGCACTGTCTTCTCTTTTTAAGTGGCAGAGCTGTTCACTCGCCGCCCAGCTTTATGCGTGATGGAACAACACAATCCTTTCGCGGCTTCTTCGATAGTTGCGCTCGCCTTTCACTTTTCCTCAATAGTCATGCCTGTTCAGCACTGTCTTCTCTTTTTAAGTGGCAGAGCTGTTCACTCGCCGCCCAGCTTCATGCGTGATGGAACAACACAATCCTTTCGCGGCTTCTTCGATAGTTGCGCTCGCCTTTCACTTTTCCTCAATAGTCATGCCTGTTCAGCACTGTCTTCTCTTTTTAAGTGGCAGAGCTGTTCACTCGCCGCCCAGCTTCATGCATGATGGAACAACACAATCCTTTCGCGGCTTCTTCGATAGTTGCGCTCGCCTCCCTCCCAGCTTTAATAATGGCGAGACCGAATTTGTCAGGCCTGAAATTGCGGATCAGGACATGTCTGATGATTCACGGGAGGAGCAGCCCTCGCTTTACATTAATTAACCCGGCTCCACAAGCATTATTGCTGCAACTTTTCTCCACTCTCGAGACGCTATAAAATGCGGAGTTGGTGTTTGGGAGATTAACGCTCTCATATAATTTGCTTCCATCCTCTAATCGCTCCACTACACACATCTCCGTCGAAAATGGCTTCTTCCCAAGTTCACACTTTCTCAGCCGAAGCTTTGACTCGATGGAAAGAGTTCTATAACCTCTTGGGTCGAGGCTACGCTCACATAGCCGATCATCCCGAAACCGAGGATGAGATCAGAGTCATGTTCGGGGACCTGGACATCACCTCCCTCGAGGGTACCGCGTTGGGGAGGGAATACAGTATTTTTCCAACGCTCTTTACGAACTCCTTGGAGGTCTACCGCGCTGCTCATCGGGGAGTTACCGTGGCTCGTGTCTTGCGAGCCCGTTATGAGGATCAGTCCGACCGCCTAGCGTTGGCTGACTACCTGGCCGATAGTCACAAAAAGGCTGTTGAGTTCGCCAAAGAGCGGGTTTCGACATTGCTACGCGAGAGGAGGAATCTGGTGGAGGACTTAGCTCTATCTCTGGCTACCTATGAGCGCGATCGACGTAATGCCCTGCTAAGGAATCGGAGCGAGTGGCTGGAAGAAAGGCTCAACGGCATAAACGAGGATATAACTCGTGAGAATGGACTTGTTCGGGACTTGGAAGCAGTCGCCGAAGATCACGAGACTCAGGTTGTTGCAGTCAATGATGAACGCAAACGCCTCCACCTCAGGCTTGCGGACCATGATACGCGGAGTGGTGCGTATAAACAAAGCATCCATAACCTGGAGGGCCAGCTGGGCTCCTTTGTGTCGTTGATTAGGGCTCACTTCTGCTTTACTTTTCCACCCCAATGAATTGTATGATCTGGTTTGGGCAAGAATGAATGAAAGCCCCTGTGTTTGTTTTAGCTTTTATATGATCCATTTCTTCGAGCATCCGGACATCTTAGACTTGGATGAGCCGATCCATAATAAGTCGAGTAGATGTGTTCTGATTTTCTAACTCACTCATGGTCAGATGAAAGAATAGCCTCAGACTTATCCAAGAAAAGATTTCTCTATGCTACTTGTTTTTCACCTGCAAATGAAAAGACCGAGTCAAAAGGAATAATCTGAAAAAGAAAGCATAGACCCCTTTCAATCTTATGCTTGCTCGTAATTAATAATGACAAGAACTTTTACAAGGGTTTTAATCTTGTGCGAAAAGTTTTTATCAATATTCCTCGAAAGAAAGCATACTATTGAAAGGAATGTAATTCACGATAATTGCTTTTGACCAATATTCAGAAGAGCGAATTAGTCAAAAATGCAAGGCATAACGACGTGTTTTTAAATTTAATTGAAGATACGGCATCCAAATCAAGGCCGTTTTGTTAAGAACGAGAGCAATTTGGACATCTATCTCGTCATTAAATTCGAAATAACGTCAATACTCTTGATCAATTATCGTGGATTACTAGTGACGTATGACATGCATGGACCAATTCAAGTGTATAATTCCTTCTAGCGAAATTGGGGTTGGATTACCATGTACGACCAAAAAGGTCGTGTAAGATTTTCAACTTTAGTTTCCTCTAAAGGAATTATAAACTTGACTTGGGAGTATTCGGATGATTAGAGAAAATGCCACTATCACATTCCCATGACCCGTCAAAAGAAATACAACCGAGTTCCATCTGAATGTATACACCAATAGATCCCTAATACAATCACTCTAAGGGGTGAGATAGAGAAAGCCTCGATAAAAATAAACCCTATACAAGAGGACTAGTAATGGAAAATGAAACCAAGGAATGTGATCCTAACGTTTAAGGATGCCCCAAGTTCGATCTGTGACTTCCGGATCACTTGCCCCAACTCGTCATCTTCTTTGGACGATATCTCAATAATGTCCATAGTAGGCTCCTTTGTTGCTCACTCGGTGTTCGCCATGGGATATCATCCTCCTCGTCTTCTATCAAGGACGTTTGGGAAAAACACATGCATCTATCCTTGAAATGGCATTTAATCTAATCACCAGAATGCAATGAATGAAATGCCTATATTTATATGAACTGTAATAGTTTTGAGGGATAGAGAGTCTTACCAACCCAACTCGTCGACTTATGTGCGATTTTAGGTGTACCAACCGCCCAAAGACATGCGCATGAGACAAGTGATGGTGAACTTCTAAAAATCAGAGGGTTTGGCACCTAAGGTTAAGGTTCCCACCTCGAGTTCTAGAAAGAGCCGATTCCATTGCACAACTATCGTTGCATTGGGACTCAATCCATAGTTCGAAGCGAGCGGAATTGAGAAGTGGATTACCCCGTGTTTTTCCTCACGGAGATTCCATTTTCAATTCCTTCTATTGTGTTCCTAAAGGCGGCGCCTGGGGTTTTAGGCGCGGTTGTGTGTGTCCATGTGTCGTGATCATCACAATGCAAGTCATGCACAACAATTTATCAATCAGCACTTCAAATCATCCACACAACATACATTCCTACGCCACACCTGCGTAAAATAAAGTTAATCACAGACTACACCCCTTATTACTCCAATCTGCAAAAACATATAACACATATCGTGAGCGGACTTACCTCACCTTCAAGAGCGCCTGTAGGGTTAGAAAAATCACTCAATTTTTATTACGGCCTAAGTCCACTTGAGGTCTAGAACCATAGTTTCTAGAACAATTCCCCAGTGGAGTCGCCAGCTGTCGCGACCCATCCGGAAGCGGACGCGGCTAATGGATTACCGATCGCGGGCCTTCCCCCGCACAAGGGTGCAGATCGCGGGCTTTAGATCGGCGCGGGCCCTCCCAGGCCCATACCAAATCGCGGCGGGAGTATTTTTCAAAGGGATTCGACGATAACAGTCGATCGCTTTCGACCTTAGTGTGGTCGTGGTGGCATGTGCAACTTGTGCATGCATTTGGAGTCGCCACCGGTCTTTCTTGGAGGGTAGACCGGAAACCTTACTGATCGATTGGGAGAGATCGATCAGTTCTACAGAACCAGAGATTTTGGGTTCGGGGACTTGGTTACGCTGGTGTCGTTACCAACACCCTTTCGGTACCTAACGCGAGTGATTTTCCTAACTAGGATTTCATGCAGGCGCAATTTTGGGTGAGGTAAGTCTGACTTTGCACATTAACCAGTTTAACATGCTCACGTAATCATAATAAATAAATAGATGTCAATCACATAAACATCTATCCTACGTGGTGATCATGGAATTATGATTTAATGGGTCTCGAGCCAATGAGACCACATTTAATCATTTTAATATTTTAATAACGGAGAGCCGCTCTTCGCTTCTTCTTGGTTTCTTGAACTCTTCAAGAATCGGGCCCCAAAGAGCTCGCCGACTTAAAAGGCTCCTCCACGTAATCCTCGTAGCATTTACATCAACAATTGACTATGCTAAAAATAAAGATTACATGAAAAATAAAAGGAGTACGCAGCCTCCATTTAATAATTACAACCCCAAATATATAAGTAATCACCATACATTCATACATACATCAATCACATTGATTAGGGATTTTTCCATGATCACCACCCTTCCACGTAAGTAATAAATTCACAATTTAAAACTTAGGAAGGCACAATAAAAATTCTACGTTGAATCATATTCAGAATTTTTACGTAAAATAAGATAGCCATAAATTTTCGATTCAAAATTGATTTAGTCTCAATTTTTGCTACGTTGATTAATTTATCATATAAAATAATCAACCTCCATTAGCCATGTAAGACGAACAATTCGTTAATACATATTGGCCATAGTATTGCAAAAATTGCAAAAAATCAATTAAATGCACGAAAACACCTAAGGATCGGCTCTGATACCACTGTTGGGATCCACGTAACACGTAGCGGAAATAAATAACAACCCATACATGTATCTCCAGAGGCGTACTTCGTGCATTTCAATCGAAAAAAAATCACAAAGCCTCAAAGGGAGTAAATGGATTACCTCTCGTAGCGTGCTTGAACGGAGGTGTCGGTTCAATGTTCTTCGATCTCAGCCTCCACAAGTGTTAGGCATCTAGTTCGGACGCACCACCAATTGACGAACGGGGAGACGACTAATAACTTCACAACAATTGTGCTAGCAATATGCGGAATCAATATTCCGAACTTGGTATATTTTGCTTACTCAAGATTATGAGAATATAGAGAGTGTTTGTGTTCTTCTCTCTAAGCTCTCAAAAATTTGCACACTCTACAAAATGTCTCTCCCTTTCAACCTCAAAACTCTTGCCATCCTTTTATAGCCAAAAATACCTTCCAATAAATTGTATTTAAAAATAGCACTAACAATTATAAATTCTATCTAAAAATAGCACTCACAAATAAATGACATTTAAAAATAGCACTAACAATAGCACTCACAATTTATAATACAAAAATGCTATTTAAAAATAGCACTAACAATAGCACTCACAATTTATAATACAAAAATTCTATTTAAAAATAGCACTAACAATTATAAATTCTATCTAATAATAGCACTCACAAATAAATGACATTTAAAAATAGCACTAACAATAGCACTCACAATTTATAATACAAAAATGCTATTTAAAAATAGCACTAACAATAGCACTCACAATTTATAATACAAAAATTCTATTTAAAAATAGCACTAACAATTATAAATTCTATCTAATAATAGCACTAACAATTTATGATAAATAAATGCCATTTAAAAATAGCACTAACAATAGCACTCACAATTTATGATAAATAAATGTCATTTAAAAATAGCACTAACAATAGCACTCACAATTTATAATACAAAAAATGCTATTTAAAAATAGCACTAGCAATAGCACTCACAATACAAAAATGCTAAAAAAGGCACTAACAAAGGTGTTAAAAATAATAACCATTATTATTATTACAAGAGTTAAAGAGGTTACCAAACAATACAAATATGCATAACGTATAAATACGTATGACGTATAAATACGTAGAGCATACGTATACATTCGTGAAACCGGGGACTAATTGAAAGAAAAATTTGTAATTAAGCCATTTTGGTAAAAATTGATTAAATTGGAGGGCAAATTGACCTAATTGCACTTTAAGACTTTAGAGTCCAATGTCATAGCTTATAAAAAGTGAGAATTGAAAACTAAAAGACTCGAAAATGATTTTTTTTAGGCTCGGTTCGGGTTTATGTTTGTGAAGGAACATAGTGACCCGAGCCGAATTTTTGAGATTTAAAGTGGCACACTTGAAGAGGAAATTAAAACAAAATTATCGAATATTTTTGGGTATTTTTCTGACCACGAATGGTATTTTTCTGATTTTTTGGGTATTTTTATAATTAAATAAACTCGAAAAATATTAAAAATACCGAAAAATATTTTTTGTTCAAAATTGGTTCCTAAGGTTAAACCAAGGCTTCCAAAGTTGATTTTGTGATTTTATGACCTTTTTTGATATTTTTAATTAATTTTAAAGAATAAAAATCACAATAATAAATGGTAAAAAAAATCAGGTGTCAACACCATCGCGCGAACCTAACCATCATCTTGGGAAGCCTCCTTAAAATGTGTCGGATCACAATCTGCAAAGAAAGCATAATTGATAATTTCTTCATCAGAGGGATCATCATCATTCGACAAAGAATAATCCCTCAAACGAGCAGGTAAAACTCGTTCTCGCCGTGGTCGTGAGGATGTTTCGACAAGATTGTCGACAGCATTTTCGACAAGATTTTCAACAGGGTCTTCGACAAGATCTACTGTCGAATTAGGCTGCGTCGAACTTGTTGCTGGTTCAGATTGACTATCAGTAGAGGGTTGAACTGACTCCCCCTCATCGAAGACAAAGTGAAACTGCTTCTTCTCTTCCGTGTTCCATGTCCACTCACCTTTCTCATCGAAAGTGACATCTCGACTGATAACCACCTTCTTCGATACATGATTATACAACCGATAACCCTTTGTCTCATTGCTGTAATCGAGAAAGATGCACTTCTCGCTTTTCTCATCAAGCTTCTTGCGAAGCTCCTTTGGCACATGGGCATAAGTAATACACCAAAAAACACGAAGATGTTGAACTAAAGAGATTCGACCACTCCACACTTTCGTTGGCATCTTAAAATCAAGACCTTTAGTAGGACAGCGATTCAACAAGTAAACAGTACAAGCAACCACTTCTGCCCAGAAATGTTTAAGCAAATGTTTGGAATGGAGCATGGTACGTACCATATCGACAATAGTGCGGTTTTTTCTCTCTGCTACTCCGTTCTGCTGAGGAGTATATCGTGCTGTCAACTGATGCTTGATGCCGCACCGCTTGAAGAAACCATCTCTAACCAAATATTATGCGCCACGATCAGTTCGGAGAGTCCGAATTTGATACCCACTTTGTTTTTCTACATAGGCTTTGAACTCCTTGAAAGCATCGATGGCATTTGACTTTTGCTTCAAGAAATAAACCCATGTCTTTCCACTAAAATCATCGATGAAGGAAACAAAATACATGTACCCCCCATTCGATGACTCACCGAGCGGTCCACAGAGGTCGGAGTACACTAACTCCAACAGCCTTAAAGCTCTCCATGATTTTCCCGAAGGGAAGATTTCTCTGCACTTCTTCCCAACAACACATGGTTCACAAATCTCCTTCGGAGAAGAAGTTTCGGGTAGTCCACGTATCATTTTCTTCTGAGATAACAGCTTCAAGCTGTCGAAATTCACATGTCCGAACCGCTTGTGCTAAAGCCATGTTGAATCTTGCATCGAGGCACTAAAACATGACATAGCATAATTAATATACAAAGGGAAAAGTCGATTTCGAGCCATTTTTACCTTTGCAATCAACCCTCATTTGCCATCATGAACCGTGCAAAGTTCATACTTAATGGTCATGAGATAGCCTCACTTAGACAACTGTCCCATGCTTAGAAGATTTTCTTCAAGACCGGGAACATAATAGACGTCATAAATGCTTTGAACCGACCCATTCTTCGCCTTGATTTTAATTGTCCCCTTTCCCATGATAGGAACTTTGGTATTATTCCCGAACCTCACCTCCGAACGAACGGTGTCATCGAAAGTCAAGAACAATTCCTTCTCGCCACACATGTGATTGCTACATTTGGTGTCTAAGTACCAAACGTTCTTCTGGTTCTCCACCGTAGAATTACATGTGAATAAAAGAACATTATCTTGCTCACCGTCGCCATCGACATGTCTATCGATAGATCTTGCTACCTTAGTGTGAAACGTTTGACCACCAGCCTTCCTGCTTCGACATTCAGATTTATAGTGCCTATACTTTTTACAATTAAAATATTGAATAAATGACTTATCTTTTCGTTGTCCGGGGTGCTTCTCTTGTCGCTTTGGATCTTTTCTTTGATTAGAAAGATTCTTCTTTTCATCGGGCAACACCAACTGGCTTTGTAGAGCTTCCTCCATCATCTTGGACTTCTCCTTGAGTTGCTGCTCGTGCATTTGTAGAGAGCCCACCAACTCATCGACATGCAAGACAGAGAGATCATGTGACAATTCGATGGAAGTCACAATATATTCGAACTGCAAAGTTAGCGTCCGAAAAATCTTCTCAACGATCTGTTGGTCAGCAATAGTCTCACCATTGGCCTTCATTTGATTGACAAGAGCTAATGTCCATGAGAAATAGTCGGAAATGGACTTCGACTTTTCCATCTGCAGGAGCTCGAACTGTCGACAAGAGTCTGAAGCTGAACCTTCTGGACCTTCTCAACGCCTTTGTAAATGTTGATGAGAATGCCCCAAGCTTCTTTCGCCGTCTTCAAGTTCGTCATTTTTTCAAAAAATGACGAATCTATCGCTTGAAAGATGTAAAAGAGAACCTTACGATCTTTCTTACGATTCTCTTTTAGCGTCTTATGCTCCTCCGTTGTCAAGTTTGCTGACGCTTCTAGCTCCTCAAATCCTTCTTCCACAATCTCGGTCAGCTCTTGAAACCCGAGTAGCACATCCATTTGGATCTTCCAATGCTCAAAATTCTTCCCATCGAACCTTGGGAGTTGAGGTTGGACCATCCCGGCACCACTCACAAAAGCCATTTGACTCGAGAATAGATTTCAACTGGCTCACTGGCCAAACAGGCTCACCTAACTGGCTTTGATACCAAATGTTGGATCTCAGAGGCGCAGCACTCTGATATGGAAACTTGAAGAAGGAAATTCTGAAAATGAAGTTTATTCACACATACTACTTATGTTACAAAACATACCTATTTATAAGCTTAAGACATGACTTTACGTCTACTCTAGACACACAAATAGATACGTCTAGATACATAAACATTTAAAGATATCTTGAAAGACTAGCAACAATAAATAGACAATCTCCTAAGTAACAACTCCCTAGGTTTTAAATATCAAGATGAACTTGGGTTACGAAGAGTATCCTTGAGACCCGAAAAGTCTTTTGAGGTTTCCAACAAG
This sequence comes from Rhodomyrtus psidioides, assembly GCA_021437785.1. Lineage (NCBI taxonomy): Eukaryota > Viridiplantae > Streptophyta > Magnoliopsida > Myrtales > Myrtaceae > Rhodomyrtus > Rhodomyrtus psidioides. Next base: position 1,496,039 of record JAILYB010000059.1, on the reverse strand, counting down.
AGGCCATGGCAGCCTTTGCTGTAGCATCTTCAACATGTTTAATCTCAACTTTCGTCGTAAAACATCTTGTAATTTGGAGGATTACAGGCATTTGCACGAGGAAGAGACGAGTATCTATATTAGTGAAGGCCAAGTGCGGCATTGTTTCATTAGAGTTTTCCACTTCTTCACTTTTTTGTATCAAGAAAGAAATACTTGAAATGGCAAAGTAAAATCATGCATGTTTTTATTCTATCCATATGCAAAAATAGACGTACTATCCCTAACGATGGAGATATTGCAAAATTTTCATATTATTCTTCAATTCCTTTTTAGCATAATATATAGTCTCCCAAATTATTGAGAAAAATATGTACTCTTCCATCTTCATTAATGAACAAAGTAACAATAACCAAGGGAAAGTGACATTATCCCAAACTTAGATTGAATGATGCAGAATAGCACAATAAAATAGCTAATATCATAAATTAACTTCATGGTTCGGGTTAAAAAAATCATGAAGCTACCATTGAAATAAAATTTGGATTATATTTCAAACAGTATGCTCTTTAATAAACGTATGTATGTTTTTTCTTTTGAAAATACTTGGCTCTTTAGCCCCTGCATGATAACACTTCTGATTTTTTATTTCTCTACCATAAGTCAATCTGGCAGAGAAATTTGTTTGGTAAAGACCCGATCGAAATAGAAAGTTGTTTGGTAAAATAATTTACTTCTGACAAGATTTTGGCTTTCTGAAGTGGAAAATCACTTCTGATGGTATTCTCTTCTAATATGAAGAAGTAAAAAAAGTCGCTTCTCACTTTTCTCTACTTCATCCTATCGCTTCTCATTCCAATCTGAACGACGCCCAAAAGCTTATCGTATTCGTAGCTCTACTTCTGAAAAGGTCTGTCACTCCCAGTCACGCCTTCACCTCCACCTCCACCTCCACATCCACATCCACCTCCACCTTCGGCTCCGGCTCCGACCCCACTTTTTCCATGGCCTCCCGATTTGCACATCCAACGACCTCAACGAGTCGTTGATTACGATTCGCCTATCCGAGCCGGTAAATCATGTATCCATTGCCAACCAGAGACCCATCGGCAGCCGCGGATCCTGATTACCGCTTCGAGGAGCCTCCGCTTACCATCGCCTTCCGAAAACCCATCAGCAGCTCCGATTTGTCTTTTGTGTTCGAGGAACTCTGATCTGCGAGGTTAGGTTTTGCTCCGTCAAACTTGTTCGCGGTGGTAACTGTCACGCCCCAAATTCACTATAAGGGCCATGGCACGGCCGTCCTGTTTCAAAAGGACGCAGCCTCCACAAATCCAAACCTCAACCTGATAACAAATATATATATATGTATATGTCCATAGAAACTTGATAAAGAGATCATTTGTTTATGAAAATCAGAGCTTGTTGCTAAACCATCAAAAGATATCTGTATATATTCATCAAGAAGATATGTACATATCTCTACCAAAAAGATATACACCTCTAACCACACTCAAAGGCTCATCAAAGCCATAACCAACTCATAACTCATACCCAAAAGCCCCACTAACAAAATATCGTCTGCTAACGACAGCTCTCGTCCTACTTGTGACCCGTCGAACCTGACAGGCAAGGGAAGATAGAATTAGGCTTGGTTCTTGGGCTTCGAGCAACATGGGCAAAAATCCATTTGAAAATTTGGCAAAAGTGGGCAAAACATGTTCTGGTCACTTATTGTTCACTGCGCGCACTAGATTTGAAAACCTTGTTCCAAGCAAACCGTAATATCAAATTACAATCCATTGAATCCTATGGCTTCATGACATCCTAAAGTTTTATTTCCAGTCAAAAGCGCAGCCAAATGACCAAAAAATCAGACCCGACGACTCAAATTCCACCAAAACTTGAAATTGAGCCCTAACTCCTAAAATCACTTCGATCGGAGGAAAGATGGGTGAAAGGACTTACCTAGCATTGCGGCACGTAGTAAAACGAGCTTGGTGAGGCGTATGTGGTGGATGGTGTGCACGTGCGATTTTTGTTTTTTCCTTCTCTTTTTCCTATCTCCCTTCTCTTCTTTCTTTCCATCTTCCTTTTTGTCATCGATCGTCCCCTCATTTCATGCTCATTTATCTGATGAAGAAGATAGAATTAGGCTTGGTTCTTGGACTTTGGGCAACATGGGCTATTATTATTATTTTTTGGCCCATTTGTTACATTCTATCCTCCTTATAAAAATTTTGTCATCAAAATTTGAATAACTGAACTTACCTTAATTTTCGAACAAGTGAGGATACTTGCATCTTGTTTCCTCCTCAAACTCCCAAATAGCTTATCTCTCAGTGTGGTTCTGCCATTGAATTTAACATATGGAATAGTTTACCGTTGTAACACTTGCTCTTTCTGATCAACTATTCGAATAGGCTGCTCCTTATAAGTCAAGTTTTTCCTTAATCTCAACGGAGTGACATCTAATACATGATCAGGATTCGGCACATATTTTCGTAATAAAGATACATGAAACACATTATGCACTCCGGATAACGCTGGTGGCAAAGCAAGTTTATAAGAAACTTCACCAATCTTCTCTAATATCAAGAATGATCCCACGTATCTTGGGCTCAACTTCCCCCGAGTGACAAATCGCATAACACCCTTCATAGGTGAAACCTTAAGGAAAACATAATCTCTCACATCGAACTCTACATTGCGCCTTTTGAGATATGTATAAATTTTTTGTTGGATTTGAGCAACTTTTAAATGTTCTCGGATCAGCCTGACTTTTTCCTCTGACTGCTGTATGAACTCAGGGCCAGTTAGTCTTTTCTCGCCAACATAGTCCCAACAAATAGGACTTCTGTATTTTCGACCATATAAGGCTTCAAAAGGGAGCCATCTTTATACTGGAATGGTAATTGTTATTATAAGAAAACTTCGCCAGATGTAGATGTTCATCTCATGAGCCACCGAAGTCAATAACGCGTGATCTCAACATATCCTCTAGTGTCTGGATCGTTCTCTCTAGTTGCCTATCTGTTTGCGGATGAAAAGTCGTACTGAGGTTAACTTGGTACCCAATGCCCCTTATAAGCTCTTCCAAAAATTAGACACAAACCGGAGGTCCCTATCAGAAACAATGCTCACTGGAACCCCATGCAGCTTGACTATCTCATTCACGTACCGCTTCGCCATATCTTTCATTGAAAGGCCAAATCGATATGATAGAAAGTGTGCCGACTTGGTCAATCGATCGACGATCACCCATATAGCGTTTTTACCACTAGGAGTCATCGGTAAGCCGACAATGAAATCCATGGTGATATGTTCCCATTTCCATTTAGGTATCTTGAGTGGATGTAGTTGTCCCTCTGGTTTCTGATACTCAATCTTTACTTGTTGACAAACCCGACAAACTTCACTATATCTTTCTTCATGTTGATTCACCAGAAATTTCCTTTCAAATCCATATACATCTTAGTGCCTCTAGGATGAATCGAGTATCTAGTGGCGTGAGCCTCCTGCAATATCTCCTTTTTCAATCCTGCATCATTGGGAACACATAACCGGCCATGGAATCTTAGTGATCCATCTACGTGGATACTAAAATCTGGTGTTCTCCCAGCTTCTACGCCTTCTCTGATCTTCTCCAACTGAGGATCATCGTTCTATTTAGCCTTGATTCTATCAATCAATGTTGGCTTCACTTGAAGATTAGCTAACCGAGCACAAAGCTGATGCACCAACACCTCTAATTCTAGTTTTCTCATATCCTCGAGAATAAACTGTTGAAAAGTGAGCAATACTGCCATGTTCCCCGAAGATTTACGACTCAAGGCATCTGCCACTACATTGGCCTTCCCTGGATGGTAGTTGATAGACAAGTCATATTCCTTCAAGAGTTCAAGCCATCTTCTCTACCTCATGTTCAATTCTTTCTAAGTGAAATGTACTTCAAACTTTTATGATCAATAAAAACTTCACATTTCTCACCATACAAGTAGTGTTGCCATATCTTCAAAGCAAAGACAACCGCTGCTAACTCCAGGTCATGAGTAGGATAATTCTTCTCATGTGCTTTCAACTATCTCGAGACATAAGCCACAGCTTTACCATCCGGCATAAGAACACAACCTAGACCTTCCTTGGACGCGTCACAAAAGATAGTGAAACCGCAAATTTCTAAAGGCAAGGTTAATATAGGAGCTGTCACCAACCGCCTCTTCAATTCTTGAAAACTGTGCTCACACTGATCTGACCACACGAACTTGACACCCTTCTGAGTTAGACGAGTAAGTGGACTAGCAATTTTGGAGAACCCCTCCACAAATAGCCTGTAATACAAGAAAACTTCTTAATTCTGTAACATTTGTAGGACGATTCCACTAAACGACTGCTTCAACTTTCTTCGGGTCAACAGAAATACCATCCTTAGAGATGACATGGCTCAAGAACTCTATATGATCAAGCCAGAAGTCGTACTTACTGAATTTAGCATATAACTTTTTCTCACGCAAAGTATGCAAAACCAACCTCAAGTGTTGCTCGTGTTCTTCTAAACTCTTTGAATACACCAGAATATCATTAATGAACACCACAATGAATTTATCAAGATACTATCTGGATACTCGGTTCATCAAGTCCATAAAAGCTGCAGGTGCATTCGTTAGTCCAAAAGGCATGACAAGAAACTCATAATGCCTATACCTTGTTTTGAAAGCAGTCTTTGGCACATCATCTGCTTTTATCTTCAGCTAGTGTTAATCAGAGCGGAGGTCAATTTTTGAAAATAACTTAGCACCTTAGAGTTGATCAAATAAGTCATCGATCTGCGGCAAATGATATTTATTCTTGATCGTCACCTTATTAAGTTCTCTATAGTCTACGCAAAGCCGCAAACTACCATCCTTCTTCTTCACAAAAAGGATGGGAGCTCCCCAAGGTGAGACACTGGTCTAATGAAACCCTTATCTAAAAGTTCCTGTAGCTGCGTCTTCAACTCACTCTTCAACCTTTATCTTGTTCCCCAACTTGTATGCTAGTTTCTTGAGGAAGCTTTGGACAACTTGAGAACACAACACACTCTTCCTCTCTCATTTTCTCTCACCCGACCATCCCTCACGTTCCTCTCGGCCGCTCACCTCACCGATGATGTCCTCCTCATCTGTCCGACTCCTTCGTGAACCTCCATCTACAGCCATTCGTCGCTCCTTGAAATGCAGCTTACCACTCGCGAAATCGTGAGATTTAGGGGGGTGATTAGAAGGCTTGCCTTGCTTGAAATTCTTTGTAAGTGGCCTCTAAACTTAGCTTAGTGTGTTAGGAAGACAATGGTTGAAGTTTAGAGTGAATTGGATGAATTTTAATGGGTGATTCTTGCACAAACCCTCAAGGGACCGAATCTATCCATTACTGACCAGCATTGCGTCGTGACCTTACGCCGTCTGTTTCGTGGATTTGCTTGGCCTAAGCTTGTGGTAAGTTGCTCCTAAACTTAGCCTAGGACTTTAGGTTACTAATGGATGATTAGAGTTGGATTTGGAGAGTTTTAGGGGCTGTTCTTGTATGAAAAACGTCGTAAGACCCGAGAGCCTACATTTCCATTTTTCAGCGCGCGTCAAAACTAAAGTGGCTCGTTCGAAGTCGTCCGAAAGTCAGTTGAGCTTTGTTTTCTCCCACGCAACCGTAAGATCATAATGAACATGAATCTAAGGTTGGATTACTCAAAAAGTAAATAGAATTATGTCAGTATTACTAAGAGCAAGTCTGGACATGGAAACTGAATCTGCAGTTTTTGGGGTTAACTTGTGCTTGATTGCTTTGGAGCTTGAAATGAGAAATCCATAGTTAAATGGTGATGCTTAGTACTCGGTCATGTGTACCCTTTGATGACCGAATATGTAGAGGGTGACACCTCAAGTAAATGGCTCGAAATCGCGACTTTGGTTAGTATAATAAGCCTTAAACTTATGTTGTGCTTGAAGGGTTTGGTTGTCCATTTTGATAAACCAAATGAAGCATGGACTTGTTAAATAAATATTATGAGGTTTTGGCCATGGCTTAATCTCGTGGACTTGATTGGTTAAAAAAATTGGGAACTTAGCACTAACATGTTCGGTCATGATAAGGAATGTGGGTGGAATGACTAAATGCCTTGCTCGTTTTTGTTATACTCGACCATGAAGTCCAAAAATGAATGTGAGAGCTAATTGGGCAAGGTGACCGAACCACCAATGTTTGGCCGTGATGTATGAGTTGAGCTAGAGCTTGCGCTAGTATGATTATAGTTGTCTTGGATTCATTGAGTGGCCAAATGGACATCGCGAATCGATATAATCGAAGGAATCATCTCGAGAATCGATATAATCGAAGGAATCATCGAGAATCGGTATAATCGATGGAATCATCTCATGTGAGCAATTGATTGATTAAATGCCTAAAGTACGAAGCTTAGCCTTAATTGTGGAATTGTGACTTGAATTGGGTTGAATTGAAGTGCCCAATCGTCATGTCATTTTCCTATAGTCTCAGTTACCATGTTATTGCATACTATTGACATAGTTTAAGTTTAGGAATGACTTGCTGAGATTTATTCGCACCTCGTCGTGGGACCACATTTTCAGACCCTAAGCCTTGACTATGGACACCATGCCGTAACGTTTTGGGATCCCGATGGAAATCGAGACCGTAATCACGGATTTCTTAGTAGGTAACAATAAAGTGTACACTAGGAAGACTAGTATAGTTTGGGTCGACGCAGGAGGCGATTACTGGAGTCCCCATACCTACGTGGCTTGGACGTATATGGATGGTGATACACATGTTGGACCGCTTGAGGAGTGCATCATACCTAATGAGGTGATGGAAGCTACGAACCCTACTGAGGTTATCCACCCTAATGAATTGATGGCTGATTCTGACGTTGGGGCTGATGATGAGGAGCCTGAACTGGAGCCGACCAATGCCAGCAAGCCTGACGCTTAGGTGTAACTGTAACACCTACCCTCTTTTTGGGCACCCTTTTAGGATTAGAGGAGTGGGACTTTAGTAGCGGTCTACCTTTTTGTCATTGTGTATCGCTTAACTCTAAATCCAGCCTAGGACATCGATCTGAGGCAAAGGATATTTATTCTTGATCGTCACCTTATTTAGTTCTCTATAGTCCATGCAAAGCCGCAAACTACCATCCTTCTTCTTCACAAAAAGGATGGGAGCTCCCCAAGGTGAGACACTGGTCCAATGAAACCATTATCTAAAAGTTCCTATAGCTACGTCTTCAACTCTTTCAATTCAGCAAGTGCCATCTGATAAGGTGCTTTAGAGATAGGTGATGTCCTAGGCAACAGCTCAATGCAAAATTTAATCTCTCTATCATGAGGTAAACTGGCTAAGTCATCAGGAAACACATCCGGAAATTCTTTAACAACTGGAATATTTTCCAACTTTACAACTTCTTTACTAGTGTCTTGTACGCAAGCTAAATAACCACAATAACCCTTCCTTAGAAGTTTCCTCGTTTGCATAGCTGAAATTAGTCTTGAAAAAGTGCCTTCACAACTTCCGAAAAAAGAAAACTTGGGCTGGTTCGGAAGTCGAAAGACAACTTTCTTCGAATAGCAATCAATAGTAGCATGATATCTTGATAGCCAATCATCCCATGAATAACATCGAAATCACGTCTATCTAACAACATCAAATCTCCAGGCATTTTCACATTATTAATTTGAAGCTTACACCTCTTGAACACACAATTAGTAATCAAAAAGTCACCGGTAGGAGTATCAACCGTAATTCATAATCAAGAGGGTCAGGCAACACATCAAATTTCTTTGCAAATTTCGTAGAAATAAAGGAATGCGTTGAACCGGAGTTGAACAATGCATAAGTACACCGCGATGCAAGTGAAATAATACCTGCAATGACTGTGTTAGAAGTTGCTGCATCATCTTCTGTCATAGCAAAGACTTTCACAGTCATCTTCTGTCTTTGTTGACTTTCTTGAGGCCTACCAGCTGAAGAGCCTGTCTACCTCATAGAACAAGTACTTGCTATATGTCCAAGCTATCCACAAACAAAACATACCTTACTATCTGTAGGTGCACTCCTCTGAGTGGAACAATTATGTGCCATGTGTCCTATTTTTTCACAAATAAAGCATGTTCCTATCTTGCGGCGACAAGAATCGCCATGATGTTTCCCGCATGTAACGCAAGGACCTTGAGTAACTTGACTCTTTCTCTTTCCACGATTGTTAGTGCTTCTTTGTCTGGTGTTATCACTCGATTGACTTTCCTAGAGATGTGTAAACGTCGGCCTCTTATATGAAGGAGCACCCTGAGTGCCACTGATAGAAATCTCTCGTTCAATCTTGATCGCTCGTTCCAGCACATCCTTATAAGTTGGTAATGAAAGATAAATGAGTGTAAAACGAATCTCGGGCCGAAGTCCTCTCATGAAGTGCTCAACCTTTTTCCCTTCATCGGCTACCAAGCATCCGGCAAATCTACTCATCTAGTTGAAACGGCTTACATACTCCATAACAGTCGAGTCACCTTGTGATATGTGCAAAAAATCATTCTTCATCTGCGCCTCGAACGACTGAGGAAAGAACTGGGCATTGAAGGTCTCCTCAAAATCCTTCCAAGAAATAGTAGTATATTCGTCTTCAAAGGCGGACCTCATTCCTTCCCACCAATATTTAGCTTCACCTTCTAGATATTACGTAACAAAGTCGGTTTTTTTTGTCCTCATGGACCTCTTCAACTTTGAAGATCCCCTCTATCTTCCTAATCCAACGTTCCCCCGCAAGAGAATCAGTTTTCCCATCATAAGTGGGTGGTTTCGCCTTCCTAAACTGGGCGAAAGTGTAACCTCCATCACCCTTAGGTTCAACAGCTCCAGCTACAATATTTTGGGTCCCTTGCTGCTGCCTCTCCCCTCTTGATACCCGAGATTCTGCTATTGCCTCCTCTTCTCCTCTTGAAGGCCTTCCTCTAGAACTTCGAGGAACATCCTTGGAATTGAAGGTGATAGCTCTCTTGCGATAATTGGCAAGTAGCTCTGGATGAGAACTCATGGTTACTTGGATCCAAGAATGAAAAAGAAACTGTACCTTAGTATCTCTCAGGCTAACGCATTAAAATCTATCACATTATCTCACAACGTCTCATATCTACCCATAAAGATCACAACCGAGGCTCTGATACCAACAAATGTCACGCTCCAAATTCACTACAAGGGTCATGACATGGCCGTCCTTTTTCAAAAGGAGGTAGCCTCTACAAATCCAAACCTCAACCTGATAACAAATATATATACGTCCATAGAAACTTGATAAAGAGATCCTTTGTTTACGAAAATCAGAGCTTACAGCTAAACCATCAAAAGATATCTGTATATATTTATCAAGAAGACACGTACATATCTCTACCAAAAAGATATACAGCTCTAACCACAGCTCAAAGACTCACCAAAGCCATATCCAACTCATAACTCATACCCAAAAGCCCCACTAACAAAATGTTGTCTGCTAATGACCTCTCTCGTCCTACTTGTGACCCGTTGAAGACAAGGAAAATAAAAGGGATGAGCTAATACGGCTCAGTGAGTAATACATTTCTTCTAAGCGGATCGAACAATCACTATGCACGTTTAATATCAAAATATAACTCATTTAAGTCAAACTTGGAACATAACAAATCTTTACAATCCAAAACAAGTTATATGATAACTTAACATAATATATTCATAGCAAAAGTACTTATTTCGAACCACAAACTCAAAACGAATAACAATGGTCAAACCCATTGATCAATCTTATCAAAATAACGTCAATGGTCTATCCATTAACTGATCTCATCAAAATAATATTAATGGCCTATCCACTGACCAATCTCATGCTTAAGATTCTAACAATGATCACATATATTGCCCGTGACAAGAGGCGACCAAGATTCCCCCCTTGGCAAGGTCTCTGCCTACAATGCCGGTGGCTCGGCCTACAAGGATATCCTAACTAGTATGTGCAAACCCACAAACCCATCAACTGGGTTCACAGCTATCTTGAGCATCACATAATCAATAACAACACCCTCCTCATAGCTAGAATATGTATCACAATCAACTCAATCCAGCAACGCAAATCGAATCAAATAGATAAAAATATCAGTAAATGTTTGATCCTGTTTTATGCAACAAATATGCTATTTTTCTCAGTTCATATACATATAGTACTATCTTTTTCAAAATATGTATTTTACCAACATAAATAAAAAATAGTATCACTCACCTGATAATGGCTGAAGAAAACTAGGAAGCTTACTCAAAACGACACGTCCGAAACCCTATCAAAAATATGAAAACGATATAAAAAACTGAGTAACAGGCTATCCTAGAACACAACTCAATTGAATAAAGTCTATTTGTCACTGTTGACACCTAAATTTTGATCAACTTTTTTTTTTATTTTTTTTTATTTTTTTTATTTTTTTTTTATTTTTTTTTTGAAAATTCATAGAAAATCCATAAAAAGTTGAAAAAATTGAAAAATCAATTTTGGTGACCTTAGCCAAGCTAAATGAACCATTTTGACCAAAAAAATAATTTTCATAATTTTCATTTTTTTATATATATTTTCGAAAAATACAAAAAAAAAGAAAAAAAAGAAAAAGAAAATCAAGAAAATCAAGAAAAATAATATTTGAGGTCACAAAGATATATAAAAATAGTCGGTATTTTTATTTTTATTTTATCTATTTTCTAACCTCATAAATAGTAAAATTCAGGTTTGATTTTAGGTGTTTTCTGATCACCATAAAATTGAATCTAGCAAAAATATTAGTAATGATTAAAAGGAAAAGGAGTGAAAACATCATCATTCAAAAGGAAAAGGAAACTAATCATTTTGTTTTTCTTTTGATTATTTTATTATTATTCTTACTTTTTAATATTTTATTTTATTATTATTTTATTATTATTTTATTTTTTATTATTATTCACTCACCTTTTCCCTCATCCGTCGCTGGCTTCTTCTCCCCCCGCGACTTCATCTTCTTCTCCTCCTTCCTCTTCTTCCTCTCCCGTAGCTTCTTCTTCTTCTTTTCTTCTTCTTCTTCTTAAAAATAAAATGGAATCCTCACCTTCGTGCACTATTTTCCTTCGCCTTCGACCCTTCCGCCGTCGTCGCTAGCCGTCGTACCTCAAAGCCGCCGTGAATAACCCAAGACCCGCGGCCTCCACCCGTTTCGGAGTTTGGTTCGGGATTGTTTCGGATCGGGCCAAATCCGTCATCGCCAAAGCGTGCTATCGCCTCCGGCGACAGCCCCGGAGTCCTACCTCCTCCCTCGGAGCTTATGGAGCCTACGCGCCGCTGGTGGAGCCCAGAAACAGCCTCGGGTCACCACCCCGTCGTCGGAGCGTATCCGGACGTGTCGGAACGTGTCCGGACGTGTCGGAGCGTGTCCGGACGTGTCGGGCGTGTCGGAGCGTGTCGGAGCAGTGTCGGAACAGTGTCGGAACAGTGCATGAACAGTGTCGGAACAGTGCATGAACAGTGTCCAATTTTTAAATTTTTTTATTTTTTTATTTTTTAGTCTTAATTTGTGAAATTGACTATCGACATTCTAATGGCGATCGACAGGTAACGGGCATGGGGATGGTCGCAGGCTGGGGCTGGGCGATTGAAAGCTGGTGTCCAATCCGGTATGTTTTACGTACCCGATCCGTATATCAGGATTATTTTTCTAAAATATTGCATTTATAGACTTGATTTGTATGTATTTGTTTCAGTCTAGTGGTTAGCTTATTTATCTGGTTGAGTGTTATCTATTGTCAAAGACATGCTTTTTGTTAAAATATTTTCTGAAAATATAAAAAAATATTAATGAATCAAAAATGCCAAAAAAAAATGGAAAAATTAAAGAAAAACAAAAAAATTGAGAAAAATTGCAGAAAAATTCTAAAAATTGTCCAAGGCTGAAAATGACAAAAAATTGATTTGTTTTCATTTTTGGGATTTTCTCCTATTTAATCCAAAATGGCGATTTCACCCCTCAAAGGGTAAATCGTCTTTGATATTCTAATGAATTGTGGAAATTGCTTAGAATTTGGTGATGGGCCAGATGGGTGGTTAAACCTTATGTCTAAGATTTCCACATTTCATTTCCATTTTTAGAAAATGACGATTTTACCCTTCGAATGGTAAATCGGTTTCTAAAATTCCCGAAAATCACGAAAATTGCCAAAAAAATAGGAAATGGGTCAATTGAGTGACCAAACCTGTTTTGACTCCGGATTCATTCCGAAATGATGATTTTGTCCTTTTTGGGCAAATTGTCCCCTTTGTCTCAAAATTACGATTTTGCCCCTGATGGGCAAAATCATGTCTAAATCATTCCTAAGCCTGATTGATGCTTCTCTAGGCCAATATGGCCTTATTAGGAATGCCATGTGATTTATTTGTACATTTGAATTCATTGATTTGTGCACTTTATTATTGATTGTGATTGCCAGGATAGTCATTCCTATCTGCATGAACTCCTAGATTTAGGACTCGTACCCCACTCATCTGTATGAAATCTTAAGTCAGAAAACTCAGTCAACTTAGGTACCGAAAGGGCGTCAACTCTGATAGTTGACGTAACTAAGTCCCCGAACCCATTTCCCTGGTTATCGCAGAATTGAATAGAAACTCCCGACTATTCAATAGGGTGGTCCAATCATACCCTCCAAAAAATGATTGGTGGCGACTCCATGACATGCACACTTAGCACATATCACTAGACCACACTGAAGGTCGACTACGCATACCTCCGTTGCGATTTGGGTAACGGGCCTTGGGAGAGGCCTGCGTCCGACCAGACTGGACGGCCCATTAGCCCTCGAGAGCCCATGGCGAAATTCGAGAGGGTCGCGACAGTCACTAAGACGACACCTACGCGCCAATAAAACACTCGCTCATAACAAAAACACTTGTTCTCCGCTTTGCGCAAATTGCGCGATAAATTTAAACGGGCCATAACTCCCTCATCCGAGCTTCGATTAAAACGAGCTTGTAGTCCAAAGAAAGCTCTTTTAACATACAACAAAAACCTCAATACGGTTTGTCCAAAATCCATTTGAAAATTGGTAAAAATGGGTAAAACATGTTCTGGTCGCAATTGCTCACTGCGCGCACCAGATTTGAAAACTTTTTTTCCGGGCAAACCGTAGAATCAAATTACGATCCGTCAAATCCTATTACTTCACCACACCCTAAAGTTTCATTTCCAACCAAAATCGCAACCAAACAATCAAGAAATCAGACCCGGTAACTCAAATTCCACTAAAATCCAAAATTGAGCCCTAACTCCGAAAATCACTTCGATCGGAGGAAAGAGAGGTGAGAGGACTTACCTAGCGTTGCGGCACGTAGTAAAACGAGCTTGGCATGGCGACTGTGGTGGATGGTGCGCATGTGCGATTTTTTTTCCCATTATCTTTTTCCCCCTCACACTTCTCTTCTTTCTTTCCCTCTTGCTTTTTGTGACCGATCTTTTTTTTCTTTTCCCCTCCTTTCACGCTTATCTGATGAAAAAGATAGAATTAGGCTTGGTTCTTGGGCTTTGGGCAACATGGACTGTTATTATTTCTTTTTTTCCCATTTGTTACAATAACTGTATAGTTCCCTTAGTACTTATATGAATCTCATCACGTAGCGCATCATCCTTGTTGGCATAGCCAGCAATTCCAAGCATGCTTCCTAGTTTCCTTAGCATCACGAGCCTTTCTCTTCACTTCACATGCTCTGCTGCTTGCGAGGCCTACTGGCCGCACTGGCCCTTGCCAAGAGATCACAGCCAAACCGGTCTTTGTCTCCTTGGTCTTACTTTGGTTGCTTGTAAAATAGAGGACCTGAAGATACTAATATCTAGCCATTAGAAAATTATTGAAGAACCTTAGCGTGGCAGTCGTCTCGAAGGTTAAAATAATGTCTCAAACTATGGCTAACTTACTGCTCTTATGTGACAAGTAACTGCAACAATGTATAACATTTAAATTATCAGCTCCTTTGGTGAGTGCATGTGACATTATGAATTTCGACCCATTTCGAAGCTTATGAATGAATGACATGCATATTGATGTGTTTCAGTTAAATCTCACTTAGAGTTGGCCACTCTTGAGTTGACTAACCAAAGGGAAAAGGCTAACGAGGATTTAAGTACGTAGACTAAAGAATTTGACCATGGATTGGTACTTTGACCACAAGAATTACTGAGGGAATATTTTGGTCCATCAAAGGCCGATCTAAGATTGGTCTTAGAACGATTTGCTAGGGTTATACAATTGGTTCACGGGTGATTCCATTTGACCATAGTATGATTTGTGAATTAACCTAAACTAAATTCTAACGATCACGTCATTCGGAACTTGCAATTAGCCCTCGCAATTACATGACAATCAAGGTTGCCATGGCTCGAATGATTCTTACACGTGACAATAATCACGAGTCGATACGCGTAACTCCTAAAAGTTGCCCGTTAGTTTGAGGTGCACTGAAATCACTATTCGTGGATTTTAACCATGATTTGGACTTCGAAATTGGATGTCGAATATTCGAGAATTTCAACGGTAATTTTTGGACATCGCATCATCGAGGTCAATTAAGTTCCAAGATCGTCCCTTAATAATCAGAAGATTTGGAATTAGAGATATAAGTTTGAGATTACCTCTTACCCTTGATAATTGCTCATTCCTCTAGATATTTACGATGGAATAATGGTCTTTTAGTTATCCCCCATGTGACCGAATTATTAGAGGGTATTATTGTCCAAGAGATTGTCTTAAATGCATGGATAAGGAGAGAAAATGAGGTTGTTGATAAGGAAGCAAACGTCAAGATTGTATGGGACCACCTAGTCAATCACTAGTGTCCATCCATCACCTTTTCAACTAGTCAAATCTGTCCATCACCTAGTCACATTCTTGTTCCCCAACTTGTATGCTAGTTTCTTGAGGAAGCTTTAGACAACTTGAGAACACAACACACTCTTCCTCTCTCATTTTCTCTCACCCGACCATCCCTCACTCTCATCTCTCTCTCGTTCCTCTCGGCCGCTCACCTCACCGACGTCGTCCCCTTCATCTGTCCGACTCCTCCGTGAGCCGCCATCTACAGCCATTCGCCGCTCCTTGAACTGCAGCTTACCACTCGCAAAATCGTGAGATTTAGGGGGGTGATTAGAAGGCTTGCCTTGCTTGAAATTCTTTGTAAGTGGCCTCTAAACTTAGCTTAGTGTGTTAGGAAGACAATGGTTGAAGTTTAGAGTGAGTTAGATGAAGTTTAATGGGTGATTCTTGCACAAACCCTCTAGGGACCGAATCTATCCATTACTGACCAGCATTGCGTCGTGACCTTGCGCCGTCTGTTTCGTGGATTTGCTTGGCCTAAGCTTGTGGTAAGTTACTCCTAAACTTAGCCTAGGATTTTAGGTTACTAATGGATGATTAGAGTTGGATTTAGAGAGTTTTAGGGGCTATTCTTGTATGAAAAACGTTGTAAGACCCGAGAGCCCGCATTTCCATTTTTCAGCGCGCGCCAAAACTGAAGTGGCTCGTTCGAAGTCGTCCAAAAGTCAATTGAGCTTTGCTTTCTCCCACGCGACCGTAAGATCATAATGAACATGAATCTAAGGTTAGATTACTCAAAAAGTAAATAGAATTATGTCAGTTTTACTAAGAGCAAGTCTGTACATGGAAATTGAATCTGCAGTTTTTGGGGTTAACTTGTGCTTGATTATTTTGGAGCTTGAAATGAGAAATCCATAGTTAAATGGTGATACTTAGTACTCGGTCATGTGTACCCTTTGATGACCAAATATGTAGAGGGTGACACCTCAAGTTAAATGGCTCGAAATCGCGACTTTGGTTAGTATAATAAGCCTTAAACTTATGTTGTGCTTGAAGGGTTTGGTTGTCCATTTTGATAAACCGAATGAAGCATGGACTTGTTAAATAAATATTATGAAGTTTTGGCCATGGCTTAATCTCGTGGACTTGATTGGTTAAAAAAATTGGGAACTTAGCACTAACATGTTCGGTCATGATAAGGAATGTGGGTGGAATGACTAAATGCATTGCTCGTTTTTGTTATACTCGACCAAGAAGTCCAAAAATGAATGTGAGGGCTAATTGGGCAAGGTGACCGAACCACCAATGTTTGGCCGTGATGTATGAGTTGAGTTAGAGCTTGTGCTAGTATGATTGTAGTTGTCTTGGATTCATTGAGTGGCCAAATGGACATCGCGAATCGATATAATCGAAGGAATCATCGAGAATCGGTATAATCGATGGAATCATCTTGTGTGAGTAATTGATTGATTAAATGCCTAAAGTACGAAGCTTGGCCCTAATTGTGGAATTGTGACTTGAATTGGGTTGAATTGAAGTGCCCAATCATCATGCCATTTTCCTATAGTCTCAGTTACCATGTTATTGCATATGATTAGAATTGCACATTTTAAAAGTGTCTGGAGATACTATTGACATAGTTTAGGTTGAGGAATGACTTGCTGAGATTTATTTTCACCCCGTTGTGGGACCACATTTTCAGACCCTAAGCCTTGACTATGGACGCCATGCCGTAACGTTTTGGGATCCCGATGGAAAGCGAGACCGTAATCATGGATTTCTCAGTAGGTAACAATAAAGTGTACACTAGGAAGACTAGTATAGTTTGGGTCGACGCAGGAGGCGATTACTGGAGTCCCCATACCTATGTGGCTTGGACGTATAGGGATGGTGATACACATGTTGGACCGCTTGAGGAGTGCATCATACCTAACGAGGTGATGGAAGCTGCGAACCCTACTGAGGTTATCCACCCTAATGAATTGATGGCTGATTCTGACGTTGGGCCTGATGATGAGGAGCCCGAACCGGAGCCGACCAATGCCAGCAAGCTTGACGCTTAGGTGTAACTGTAACACCTACCCTCTTTTTGGGCACCCTCTTAGGATTAGAGGAGTGGGACTTTAGTAGCGGTCTCCCTTTTGTCATTGTGTATTGCTTAACTCTAAACCCATCCTTGTATTAGGAATTTAAAATTTCATGTTGTAATCTGACTAAATGTTTGTTGCATGTTTATCCTAAGTCATCTTGTGTTATTTATGTACGGGGTTTGTGTTCACTTCCGCATGCATATTTCACATAGCGCTCGAGATGTTCGCCATTGAATCCTGGGAAGTTACCAAAACCAAAATGGCCCTGGTGGGATGTTATCATGCTCAGAAGGTTCGGGGCGTGACAGTGCACTTGACTTTTAAAATTTTTATGCCGATTTTTTATATGACAGCTGAGATTCGATTAGTGATCATTTTCTACATGTCTCTTGGACATATTGGGTTTGGTCCATAGTGTTATACCACCTTTCTTCTTCCTGCAAATACTGAATAGTGGTGGAGGTGGCTATTCTTACTTTCATCATGTTGATTGCTTTAAGTGCAATTCTATAAGCTGAAAATAAATGAATGGCTAGAATCTTCTTGTCCTCATACAGATATAAACCTGGTTTCTCAATTCTCAATTATTTCATGGTTCTAGGAGAGTTTGTTTGTGCTGTTGTCGAAACTGTACAGAATCTTGCCTTCTTTAATGGCATAGGAACCCATCTCCAACTTTTGTTAAGAATGAGTTATACATTTCAAGTTTTTGGCATCTAGAACTAGAACTGTTTTGTTTATCAGTCAGAGCTTAGACAGCCCTCTATTTTGTTATGGACAGACGCGAAGCCCCTTATTACCTTGTTAGGTAATTTTGTTTTGTCCAAATTGATATTTCAATGTTGGCAGAAACACTAGGTAATGAAATACTATTGCTAACTACAGTCTTCACTATAAGCATTTAAGCTTCTATAGATCTTTAAAGTTATCATTAACCTCCTCTTATACATGTCATCCAACATGGCTAATGAGGCTGCATTGTTCCCTGCTTTCATGTAGGCATAGGGTAGACTACTATATATGACACTATCTCCTAATATGCCCTTCTCTTTCATTATTGTAAATACTTTTTCAGCATAATCAATCTTCTCTCTTTCTCATAACCTTCTTATCAGCGCCCTGTACAGACAAACATCAATCTCTTTTTGCACTGAAAGTTCTTGCTTCATGCTTTCTTTCCACATAACATTCCTTTTGACGATCTACTTGATTTGTTCAACAGGAATAGGATCATATAAGCGAGACCTTCTGTCACGCCCCGATCCTCGAGCACGCACCATCCCTACCAAACCGCCTCAGGTCATAAGAGATAATGTCCCAGGCACGTTATCGACCCAATTGTTTTATCTTTGATTACACATGCGGAAACGTGCAACTCCTAAACAACAAATTAAACAACAGGGATAGTTAAGCATCAATCATCTCAAACAATCACGATAACTTACAAGGTCGAATCATTAATTAACTATCTTGTTTAGACAATAGTCACAAGCCATTCTTCGGCTTCTAGTCTACAAATCCCAAACTATGAGGTTCGGTCTAACACGACCTCCAAGACTACTCCTAAGTTCACGTCTTGGTATCCTCGAGGCTCTGTCACTTGGGATTTGAAAATATTATCCCACGACGGGGTGAGAAATAAATCTCAGTGAAGTCAACGCCTAAGCTATGTTAGGACGTTGATTCACCCAGGATATCCTAACACATAGACATGACAATCGTCACAGAACAGATACCCAGTCACATGCAACTTACCCGCCAAGAAGCCACACATAATGCGATGCAGACACGACATGACAGTTAAACAGCCCAATCGAGGCAAAGCATCATACCGATTTGACATGACAGCCAGACTGCCCAATCAAGGCAAAGCATCACAAGCTTACACACTCAGAACACCATGCGAAGCCATTTATTAAGAAATGGGGTCTGTTGCCCCGGCACACTGGTCATTGGTGCCTAGTACACTAGTCAGTTGGTACTCTTCTGGCAGCACCAGGCATCGTCCCTTGCTTCCTACGACTGCATCCAGTAGTCCAAGGGTTATCCGGCTATCACGGCACAGGACTACCAAGAATCCCTTCCGGGCTTCGGTCCGTCACAAGCTGCAACCGGCATCCATCGAACTGATAACACAAAATGACGTGCTTCCGACAAGTTGTATTCTTCCGATTGTCACGGTACAATCTTGTCAGGACCTTGGTAGGAATTTCATCGTCCATCATATGACCACACATCTCATCCGATAATCAATCAATTTTATCATCTTTGATTTAAGCCGGATGCTCATACGGACGTGCTCAAAGACTTAGCTCAAGGCCGTTTTTATGCTAAATCATGCAATTTGAGCTCACACAGGTCATATGAATGCACAATCTCATAACTAGGCTTGTGCCCGACACGGACAATGGAACAATCAGAAACTCAATCATATCACATCACAGTCAAACAACTGCACTCAGTCAAGTAGTCAAAATACGATCGATTAAGAGATTTAATTAATCAAGCGGCATTGATTAATTCCAATTTTATTAAATTATTGATCGTTCACTCTGTTCTGATCTATCGCTCGCTCGCTATCAAACCACGACAATCGATGCCCAATCAGTCAATCAATCGATTCTAACAACCAACTAGCCACAGATGACCTAACTAAATCGACTAACTTAATTAATCGCAGTCATTTACCCTAATCCCGATTTCTATCTAAACCGACCACGATTATTCTAATTAAATACCCTAATTGACTAATTAACTAACCCTAGGCGCAATTAGCGCCCTAACCAAGGATTAGGGGCTAACTCACCAATTGATCTAGCTCGGGCGGTAACGACACAGACGGCGACGACAAAGGGCGACAACTTCGATCCACAAAATCCGGCGACTCCTCGGCGAACTCTCGGCCCGGACTTGATTCCTAGGTTTCTCAACTCCTCGATGCTTCCCGGACCCAACGGCGAGTCACACAGCTCGGGGGAACACACGGCAACGACGGCCAACGACTAAGGCGGTGTCCAGTGGCTGGAATCAACCACGGCGAGTGGCTGAGGAGGCAAAACAGGGGCGGTCAGAGGCAGGGGACGGCGTCGGGGGCAGAGAACAGTGGCGTCAGGTGCTGTTTTGTGGGTTTTCTTAGGCCAACGGGGCAAGGCGAGAGTACCAAAAGTTCACGGGGGTTCCTTGGGGACAGCGGTTGTCGGCGACGGTGGGTGGGGGTGGCCAAAGGCGTCGAAAGGTGCTCGGGCAGAACAAGACGCACCTCGGGTCTGAAACAGGGGACTCAGTTCGGAGGCTATTTCGGGCTCTACCGGCGACGGGTGGCCACCAACGGTCTTGGCCGGTGACAAGGTGTCCAAGGGGCTTACTGGGGTCGGTCGGCGAGCGGCAGAGGGAGGCCAGAGGCGACGAAGGAGGCTCGAAACATATTCGGCCCCAAAATAGGGTACTCGGGTCCGAACATGGGTCTCCGGCCTTCTGCGGCGTTTCTGGGCGATGACGGGCGACGAGAGGAGGTCGTGGGGGTCGTGAGGGAGGCGGAGGACGGCCAGTCAAGGGCTGGAGGCCGACGAGAGCGACGACAAGGGCAGGCGAAGCTCGAACATCCCTTTGTCCCGAAAATAGAGCAAGAAGGTCGACGGGTCTGTTTGGGGCTCCGGTGGCGGCGAGCGGCGATCGGAGGGGCATCGAGAGGTCGGAGGGGAGTCGATGAGGACGTCGGTTGTAGTCGAGGGCGGCCGCAACTGCTTCGGAGCATAAAAGACCCACTGAACCCAAAAACAGGGCAGGTAGCGACGGGTCATTTTTCGGGGCCTTGCAGCGGCGCATGACGACCGAAAAAGCGACGGGGGTGCCGAGCAGAGGTGGACGGAGGTGGCTGAAGGTCGGAGGTGGGTGGTTGCACGAAGAAAACTAGAGTAAGAGGAGGAAGATGAGCTTCGGTTTTGTGCATGGAAGGGAATCCACGCGTGAATAGTGAGGGGGATGGGAGGTCAGACGAGAGAGAGGAGAGCACGTGAGAATGGGTGGGATTAGACCTTGACTAAAGGTGATTGGTGGGTGGGGATTGTGACAAGTGGGGCCCACCTTGGGGATTGGAATATTTTTGGCTTGTTGTGAATTATTGAGGGGCAAACTGGTAATTCAATAATTCAGAACTCTGCGGATTTTTTGCTCGTTCTGACTGAGGGGTAATTTTGGTCTTTTCACAGGCTAGGCTCGAGCGCGAGGATTTCGATCCTAATTTGCGGCGACTAGGAATTATGGAGCCTAATCTAATTGACAAACAATTTCTAGGATCGTCCAAAATTCGTCTCTTAATTCCCTACGGTCCAAGACCTTACACTGACTAAAATTCAATTTAAATTCCTTTTATTGAATTCAGTCACTTTGCGAAGCGTAAATTTCTAGGGCGTCACAACTCTCCCCACCTTAGAAAATTTCGTCCCTGAAATTACAGTACAGTCAAAACTTACTCAAACAGAGAATGATAACTAGCCTTTAACACTCCTTCGTTGTTTCCACGTAACTCCTTCAGTCCCACGGTATTTTCAATCTATCTTAACCAATGGAATCGTCTTGATTTGGAGCACTTGCTCTTTTCTATCCATGATCTAAACCGAACGCTCCACATACGATACTTGCTCATTCAACTTGATCTTCTCGTAACTAGTACCTAAGCGGGATCCGGCCCGTACTTCACCAACATCAACAAGGGAAAGATGTTATGTGCTAGAACGAGTCTCGGCGGCCACGTAAAACGACAAGTCAGATTTCCCATCTGCCTCAAAATCTCAAATGATCTAACACGCCTTTTGCTCAGCTGCCAAAACGAAATATCGTTCTCACAGGCGACACTTTCAAAAAGGCATGATCATCCACTTGGATTCCCTAAAGTCTGCGCCTCTTATCGACGTAACTCTTTCAACGACTCTGAACTATCGATCATGACAGCTTCGATTGGCTATTCAACCAAGTCAGAACTGGTGATCTTCCTTTCATCAACTTCATTCCAACTCACTAGCGTTCGGTACACCCTACGAAATATTTCCTCGAAACTAAGCCACAGCAACTCTCCAAAGGATAAAGAGACTGACAACTCCAAACATCCTCATTGCTCGTCGGCTTTACTCAATTCATAGTAACCACTGTCTCATCTCAATATACCAGAATCACAATGCGATTAACGAAACCTAAGTTAGATTCCAACCTACAATCCTCGATTACCAAACTGACACCATGCCATATCCACCATTCGTTTAAACAAGTTAAATCATCTAATTCCAAATATTCTTTCGGAATCGCCACCATCTGAACTTGCTGTCCAATTCAGCTGTTGATTGTCATAAGAACCACGGAAATTATCTATCCCCACTAATCGATCGACCATCTCTTGGCTTCCAATGAGCAGGGTTTATCACTGCTCCTCCTCTTGTTCCAAAGATGTCAATCACGACTAACACTAATGGCAATTTGGGCATTCTATTTAAACGGACGAGGTCGATTAATGATCTACCTCTTCATCATCGCTCTGAGCTTTGGAATCGACACTTGTCAACTATTGAAACATCTCTGGAGTCATTAACTTTAGGCGCCAAATCAAACTAAAGGCCATTCCATCCATTCTGTCAAGTAGGGTCAGCTCACGAGCGATTGGCGAGTCAAGGACCACCTCAAATATCCCGGTCTAGGGTTGGAATCACTCGTTCCTCGACCGATGGTGCACTTGAACACTATCGAGTTCACTTCTCATGACCAACTCAAGTTGATGCAGGATCAGTTCGTCTCAACCCGTATTCTTCCAACAACACGTCACATGGCTCAGGGTGATCAGCCCCTTGACTAGTGTGCGGTTGGTACGGGGTTCTACTACAAGTCGTCCCTCACTGGGTCCATGGCCATCCTGGTTGTCGATCAATGCCAGCTCGCAAATCATGCCACGAATCAATCCCTGGTCGACTTCAGGGTAATTCTATGGTCGACTTACAGCTGAGCAAGATCCGTCCAAATCGATCCATGCTTGATTTTAGATCGCCACACAGTTGAACCTCAATCAGCACAGCCAACTGGCAAGTCAGGCCATAGTCCGTGTCGAAGGAGACTTCTAAACTTTCAATGGCCTCTTCAATCCTTTGTTGTTGTTTCTGAATCACTCGACCCTTAAACTTGGATTGGTACTAAATCTTGGGCGTCGCACTCATACCCAGCGAAATCTCTTCACATTGTCATATCATGGGCAGACTCCATCAATCTGGTTACTGTCTTACTATCTTTCAAACTAAGGCATTTCTCATATGGTTCCTTACAATTCCATCGCACGTCCATGGTGATATGCTCCCGTCCTTCACTCCAGAATCCTCGATAGCAGCAACCGCGCACTAGGCTTGTAGTGCTACACTTTGACTTATCCATGAACTAAACTTTTTACCATTGCTCGGTCGTAAAGGCCTTCTTTTCAATTCCTTAGTAAACTTACCTCAAGTCTTGGTGCCCTTCTCATGCTATTCTGACTATTACGGTAGTTACTGCGATGAGTTCTGGTAGGCTTCCTGCTTAGTCCAAAAGCAAGACACTTACTGTCGTTATTCCAAGAGACCGTATAGCCATACCATGCTTTCGACGCGCACTCTGATGACTAGTCTTCCTTAATTGCCACATCTCGTAATCTTAATCTTATTTTGGGTCATCACAGATCTCAAAAATTCATATAATCATCCAGCAAATCTCACCGTGCTATCCGCCCTTAGCTTGTCATTATGAACTTTCCTTGTTCACTCCCATAGTCTTTACTCCACATATTACCTTAGATTTCTTTGATCATGGCTCTTAAACAACATACACTCCACCATGATCTTACTGAGTTGCTTGTCATCTAGCTCTTATGGATCTCCAATTGTCCTTAGGCCTCTCCAGTCACATAGCACGAGACCTTTTCAACTCCCATTTAGATACACCACAAACCCATTGTCAATACCACCAAACTTAAAAGCATTGCTTATATGGTGACTTCTCAAATAACTCGTAATCTTTCATCGGCTACTCCAAATACAAGATTACCCGCTTTCAAGAATGCTTTCCGCTTTGAATTTTCGAACTCCTCAAGCGACTATTACATCCCAAGGACCAATTTTCTAGGATCGATCAAACACCTTAAGTTAGATTGCGATCCAAACCATTCTCACATGCATTCAGTCACCATGACCGTTAGTCCACACGTTCGTCGTTGTTGACACCTGATTTTTTACCATCTATTATTGTGGTTTTCATTTTTAAAATAAATTAAAAATATAAAAAAGGTCATAAAATCACAAAATCAACTTTGGGAGCCTTAGCCTAGCCTTAGGAACCAATTTTGAACAAAAAATATTTTCGGTATTTTTTAATATTTTTGAATTTATTTAATTATAAAAATACCCAAGAAAATAAGAAAAATACCATTCATGGTTAGAAAAATACAAACAAATATTCAATAATTTTTTTTAATTTCCTCTTCAAGTGTGTCACTTTCAATTTTGGAAATTCGGCTTGGGTCACTATGTTCCTTCACAAACATAAACCCGAACCGAGCCTAAAAAATTCTTTTCAAGTCTTTTAATTTTCAATTCCCACTTTTTATAAGCTATGACATTGAATTCTAAAGGCTTGAAGTGAAATTGGGTCAATTTTCCCTCCAATTTGATCAATTTTAGCCAAAAGGGCTTAATTGCACAATTTTCTTTCAATTTAGTCCCTGGTTTCACAAATTTTGAAATTAAATTTCACACGGGCATACCCATTGAAATCAAACACCCCTACCCCATAGTTTTCATCATCCTGAATCCATTGGTGGCCTCAGTTTTGATTAATTTGGTCTTTTGGATCTTCGATTAGGCGAAATTCATTTTCGGATCCTAGGGACAATTTGGGGTTTTCACTAAATTTCAAGCAATTGATTCGCGAAAATATCCATATTTGATAGAAAACATGTCAAGGAGTCCGATTTTATCATTAATTTCACAAAAATAGGCCAATTTGGGGCCTGATTTGGGTGAATTGGTCGAACCGGGCCGATCGGGTCAGACCCGACCCGACCCGATCCGACCGGGTCTGCAACTTGCAGACCCACCGCGACCGAAAGGAGAGGAAAAGCAGGGGGAGATGGGGGTAGCGTTTTTGGTGAAGAGCGAGGACAGACGAACGTGGGGGACAGTGGAGGTCCATGATCACGTTTTGTCGGAGACCGAGGAGCGTCAGTCAGCCATGAGGAGGGGAGAGATGCTCGGTTTTAACCGAGTTCGGTGAGAGAGCGAGGAGGGGATTTTCAAGGGAGTTTGAGCGAGAACGAGACGGAGGCGGCGAGCCAGAACCTTCAGCAACATCCAAGGATTGTTTTCGAAGCCTCCACAGCCGCTCCCGGCCCTCGGACAGGTCGGTATATCCTTTCGACCACCGTTCCATACACGCATACCACATGCTCGACGAAATGCCAGAATGAACGTTGTGATTTTGGGGTCTCGGCTGAGCCTTCCTGAGTCTTATTTGCTGCAAGTTTAGCCATAGAACTTCATTTGTACTAGCTATAAGCCCCGTCTTACCTGTTATTTTGCATTGAAACACGCCGAAACACCATGGCCGAAGCTCCCCGAGGCGTATCCGAGCCGAGAGCTCGGTCCAGCGAGAGCAGTGGATAGCAACCTTGAAGCGAGCTCAGGTAAGCTGCCTGACCATCCAGGGAGGTTCTCTGAACGATCAGAATCGATTTTAATGCTAAAAACAATTTTACAATTGCCTCGCCGGAGTCGGTTCGGTGGCCGCCGGCTCGGGGCTTTTCCGACGTGTATTCTGCCATGATTTGGTGTGTTATTGATGTGGGATATGTGAGGTTTCTTTTGGTGTCAAAATGTGGAAGTTTTGGTGACGTTTTCACGTCGGTTTGGGTTCTCCGGCGAGGGTCGCCGGGATTTTCACTGTTCATCGTCTTCTCCGGCGACCCTTCGGCCGGTCAGCGGGTCAACGCTGACGTGGCAGGCCACGTCGGCAGCCACGTCAGCCAGGGTAGGACCTGTTCAAAAAATAAAACAGATCGGACGGTCGTGGTGAGGCCACGTGTCGCCATCTTGGCTTTTTCAGATTTATTAAATTATTTTCGAATATTAATTAAAAATGATCCGACGGTCAAGAATGTGCCAAGTGGCTCTCTCTGGATCGTCCGATCTATTCCAAGATCGGACGCACCAGGAGCAGCCACGTGGCACAATATGGGGCGTCCGTTTCAAAGGATTATCTGATAAATTAAGAAAATGATAAAAAAAAATAGAAAAAAACCAAACACGGCGTCGTTTCGTTAGACCGGTTTCGACCGTAGGGTCGGGCCGGGCGCCCGCGAGGTGTGGGCCGGGTCTGACCCGACCCGGAAAATATTTTTAAATAATAAAAAAATTCAGAAAATAATAAAAAATTAATAAAAAATTCAAAATTTCAATAAAAAAATGGAAAATCATAAAAAAATTCAGAAAAATCAGAAAAAAAATTCTGAAAAATAGGAAATGGCCACATTCAATTGGCCACGAGCTATTTTGGGTCTTTCGACCCCCCGGTCTTTCCAGAAATGACGGTTTTGCCCTTCCGACAAACTATCTTCCAAAAAAAAAATTCTAAAAAAATCCAGGAAAATCCCAAAAATAGGAAATGGCCACAAACAACTGGCCAAGTCTCATCCCGGGTGTTTTGAACCCTGACCCTTCTTAAAAATGACGATTTCTCCCTTTGGGCGAATCGTATCCCAAAAATTGAAGAAAAATCAAGAAATTCCAAAAAATTCTCAAAAATGGGAAATAGCCACAATCAACTGGCCATGGAGTATTTTGGGTAATTCGGTATCCAAATCTTCCAAAAAATTGACGATTTTTCCCTTCGAGCTAATCGCCTCCAAATCTTCCTATTTTATCCCTGGTTCAAAATCACACATTCCCTAAGCCCTTGTTGGCTATACTAGGAAGCCATTAATTTGAATTGATGTGCATCGATGTGGTTTATTTATGCACTTGATCGCGCTTTCATTAAATTGATCGTGATTGATAGGATTAGTCTTCCAATCTGCATGAAACCCTGAATCAAAACTACCTCAGCTAAAATTGCGCCTGCATGAACTCTTAGCTAGGAAAATCACTCGCGTTAGGTACTGAAATGGCGTTGGTAATGACACCAGCGTAACCAAGTCCCCGAACCCAAAATCTCTAGTTCCGCAGAACTGATCGATCTCTCCCAATCGGTCAGTAAGGTTTCCGGTCTACCCTCCAAGAAAGACCTGTGGCGACTCCAAATGTATGCACAAGTTGCACATGCCACCACGACCAAACCAAGGTCGAAATCGATCGGCTCTTATCGCCGAATCCTTTGAAAAATACTCCCGCCGCGATTTAGTATGGGCCTAGAAAGGCCCGCGCCGATCCAAAACCCGCGATCCGCACTCCAGTGCGGGGAAAAGGCCCACGATCGGTAATCCATTAGCGCGTCCGTTTCGGACGGGTCGCGACAGTCGTTCGCCATCCTATGGTTCCTTTCTCACCAATCAAGGTCGTTCATAAATTCGTCAACTTAATTATAATGTGCCGTATAATTTTAGACCTCCAATCTATAATTATCGATTGTCTCTTCCCATATCATTGTCATGAGTCTAGCATAACAGTATGTCCTTTTCCAATTTGACTCATCGTCCTTCTTAGGCAACTGCGTCAAAGACTTAGCCACTACAGAGGATTTTTCCCACAAAACGTTATAATAGTCCACCAATGGTAAGGAACTTCAACTTCTATCATTATCGACGACTTTGTCCAGTCCATGACTGCATCAAATCCATATCTCCATCGGTCTTGGCCAAGTCCACTGAATGCTCTTCGTCGGCAACCACATGAATAGATGAGTTGAACGAGTTAACCAAAATTCGCATTTACAAAGTCGAACAAACAACTTGTGCTTTCTCAGGGTCCTCATCAAAATCCTCAACTGCTGAGATCTTGCCCTTACATCGATCTTTGAGGATATCAAAGCCATTAGGCTGGTCGAACAATCATTCACTCTCAACACTAGGTACTTGTTCCGAATCACACTTGATTCAACTATCCGTAGTCAATGCACAACCCCAATAACTCATCCTTTCTTCTTAACTATTAACACTGGAGTTCTCAACCCTTTATCCAATAACTATTGCATCCGAATCTTGAGTTCCTTCAGTTCCGACAAAAAGATCGACTCCATCTCAAGGGCTAGCACTACCACAGATTCTACTTCCCTTTTCTGCATTATTTTAGCGACCCTTAAGAAAAGGCATTCGAAAATCCACACACGACAGCGATATTTTCCATTCTAGGTTTCCCATCATAAGTATCAACCATAGACATCGGGTAACCTTGATAACCACTTACCAATAGACGAGTCGCCTCAAGAAATGAAACTAATAAGGTCGAGCTTTCTCATCAATCATCACTAAGCTCCCAACTAATCCCGTCCAGCGAATTAAACTAGATCACTTAGTGTCAACCATTTATTGTAGCTCCAAGGCAATCCATATCCATCATAACACCATAGCCAATAAGGTCATCGTATTCGAATCCGTCATCCTTTCATGACTCTTGACAATTAACTTACGACCCAAGTATCTTACATCAGTCATTCCTTGGCGTTATAGGGTTCAAAAAGACCGTTCTCTACGGTTCCAAACTCAACCCAACCAGTTTAACAAACTACACTCTCAGCAGATACTATACAGGGTTCTGCTCACCCCAAAGCAAAACAAACAAGGGTTTAGATATGCAGCCTTAAAACTTAAGCAACAATCACATGCGTAGGGTGTTCAGTCCTACTAACTATCCCAATTCCCATGCTCCTTATCACTCCAAGCCAATGACCGGATGGATCAGGCCGACCTCGCTCTGATACCACCTTGGGCGGGGATGTCACGCCCCGATCCTCGAGCACGCACCATCCCTACCAAACCGCCTCAGGTCATAAGAGATAACGTCCCAGGCACGTTATCGACCCAATTGTTTTATCTTTGATTACACATGCGGAAACGTGCAACTCCTAAACAACAAATTAAACAACAGGGATAGTTAAGCATCAATCATCTCAAACAATCACGATAACTTACAAGGTCGAATTTTTAATTAACTATCTTGTTTAGACAATAGTCACAAGCCATTCTTCGGCTTATGGTCTACAACTCCCAAACTATCAAGTTCGGTCTAACACGACCTCCAAGACTACTCCAAAGTCCACGTCTTGGTATCCTCGAGGCTCTGTCACTTGGGACCTGAAAATATTATCTCACGACGGGATGAGAAATAAATCTTAGTAAAGTCAACGCCTAAGCTCGGTTAGGACGTTGATTCACCTAGGATATCCTAACACATAGACATGACAATCATCACAGAACAGATACCCTGTCACTAGAGGTGGCAAATGGGTGGGTTGGGTCGGGTTTGGGTAGGGTCGAATATGGTCCGACCCATATTGACCCATATTTAATGAACGAAACCCGACCCGACCCGCGACTCACCCATACCCGACCCGACCTGTTTTGACCCATATTATCAAAACACAACAATAATTTAAAAAAATAATATTACTAAAATATTTCCCGACCCCGGTCCCTGCACTGGTCTCGACCCTGGCCCTTGCCCCGGCCCGGGCCCCGTCCTTGGCCCCGGCTTCGGTCTCGACCCCGGCCCGAGGACACGGCCCAGGCCCCAAGACCCGATCCCGACACCGGTCTGGGCCACGGCCCAGGACCTGGCCTCAGCCCCGGCACCGGGACCCGAGACCCGGCCCCGGCCCCGGTCACGGCCACGGTCCCGCCTCGGGACCCGGCCCCGACCTCGACCCGGCCCCGGCCCCTGGACCCGGACCCTCTCCCGGACCCGACCCTGCCCCCGGTCCCGGCCCCGGGAAAGGCCTCGGGACCTGGCCCCAGCACCCGACCCCGCCCCGGGACCCGACCCCGGCCCCGGGACCCCACCTCGGACCCGGCCCCGAGACCCGGCCCCGGGACCCGACCCCGGCCCCGGGACCCCACCTCGGACCCGGCCCCGAGACCCGGCCTCAGGACCTGGCCCCGGCACCCGGACCCGACCCCGGGACTCGACCTCGGACCCGGCCTCGGGACCCGGCCCCAAGACCCGGCCCTCGGTCCCACGCCCGAACCTGGCCCCGGCCTCGGGACCCGACCTCGGACCCGGACCCGGCCCCGGGATGCGGCCTCCGGACCCGGTCCCTGCACTCGGCCCGGCCCCGGGACCCGGACCCGGGCTCTGCATTGGGACCCGAACTCGGACCTAGACCAGGCCCTCGGACCCGGCCCCGACCCCGGCCCGGGACCCGACCTCGAACCCGACCCCGGCCCGGGACCCAACCTCGGACCCAAACCGAGCCCCGAGACCCGGCCTTGGCACCCGGTCCCGGCCCCAGGACTCGGTCTCGGTCCCGGCCCCGGCCCCGGACCCGGGACACGACCCCGGCCCGGGAGCGGATACACGACTCCGGCCCCGGGTCCTGGCCCTGGGACACGGCCCCGAGACCCGATCCTTGCCCCGGACCAGACCCGGCCCCGGCCCCGGGACCTGGTCTCCGGCCCCGGCCCCGGGGCCCGATCCCGGCCCCGAGACCCGATCCCGGCCCCCGCCCCGGACCCGACCCCGGGACCCGATCCAGGCCCCGAGACCCTATCCCGGCCCTGGTCCCGGCCCCAGACCCGACCTTGGCCCGGGGACCCGACCCCGGACCCCACCCCGGACCCCACCCTGGCCCCGGGACCCAACCCCGGACCCGACCCCGGACCTGGACCCGGCCTTGGGACCCGGCCCAGACCCGGACCCGGACTCGGTCCCAGCCCCGGGACCCGACCTCGGACCCAGACCTGGCCTCGGGACCCGGCCCCGGCACCCAACCCCGGCCCCAGGACCCGGTCTCGCTCTCGGCCCCGGCCCCTGCCCCGGACCCGGGACACGACCCCGGCCCCAGGTCCTGGCCCCGTGACACGGCCCCGAGACCCGATCCCCGCCCCCGGCCCCGGCCTCGACCCCGGCCCAGGCCCCGACCTCGACCCCGGCCCCGGCCTCGGGACCCGGTCTCAGGACCCGGCCCCGAGGCCCCGGTCTCGATCCCGGCCCCGAGACCGGAGACCCGTTCTCGGCCCCGGCCCGGAGACCCGATCCCGGCCCCGGGACCCGGTCTCGGACCCCGGCCCCTGGACCCGACCTCGGACCCAGCCTCGATCCCGGCCCTGGCCCCGGGACTCGACCCCGGCCCCGGGACCCGATCTCAAGACCAGGCCCTGGTCCCGGTCTCAAGACCCGGCGCCGAGGCCCCTGTCTCGGTCCCGGCCCCGGCCTTGAGACCCGATCCCGGCCCCGAGACCCGATCCCGTCCCCGACCCGGAGACCCGATCCCGGCCCCTGCCCCGGTCTCGGACCCCGGCCCCGGTCTCGGACCCCGGCCCCGAGACCCGATCCCGGTCCCGAGACCCAATCTTGGCCCTGGTCCCGACCCCGGCCTCTGGACCCGACCCCGGCCCCGGGACCCGACCCCGGCCTCTGGACCCGACCCCGGCCCCGGGACCCGACCCCGGCCCCGGTCCCGGTCCCGGTCTCAGGACCCCGCCCCGAGGCCCCGGTCTCGGTCCCCGCCCCGAGACCCGATCCCGGCCCCGGCCCCGAGACCCGGTCTCGAACCTCGGCCCCGGGACCCGACCTCGGACCCGGCCCCAGCCTTGAGACCCGATCCCGGCTCCGGCCCCAGCCCCGGGACCTGACCCCGACCCCGGCCCCGGGACCCGACCTCGTGACCTGGCCCCGGTCCCGGTCCCAGGATCATTTGTAACTTGTGAAATGATGTTGTCAATATGGATCGAAAGTGGGTCAATATGGGTCGAAAGTGGGTCAATATGGGTCGAAAGTTGATTTAAGTATGACCCATTGTTGACCCATTTTTATTGAACCATTTAAAATTTAATGACCCATATTTGACCCACATTATATAAATATAGGTCAAATATGGGTTTGTGACCCATATTGCCACCTCTACCTGTCACATGCTACTTACCCGTCAGGAAGCCACACATAATGCGATGCAGACACGACACGACAATCAAACAGCCCAATCGAGGTAAAGCATCATACCGATTGACTGACTACCCAATCAAGGCAAAGCATCACAAGCTTACACACTCAGGACACCATGCGAAACCATTTATTAAGAAATGGGGTCTGTCACCCCGGCACACTGGTCATTGGTGCCTAGTACACTAGTCAGTTGGTACTCTTCTGGCAGCACCAGGCATCGTCCCTTACTTCCGGCGACTGCATCTAGTAGTCCATGGGTTATCCGGCTGTCACGGCACAGGACTACCAGGAATCCCTTCCGGGCTTCGGTTCGTCACAAGCTGCAACCGGCATCCATCGAACTGATAACACAGAATGACGTGCTTCCGACAAGTTGTATTCTTCCGATTGTCACGGAACAATCTTGTCAGGACCTTGGCAGGAATTTCATCGTCCATCACATGACCACACATCTCATCCGATAATCAATCAATTTTATCATCTTTGATTTAAGCCGGATGCTCATACGGACGTGCTCAAAGACTTGGCCCAAGGCCGTTTTCATGCTAAATCATGCAATTTGAGCTCACATAGGTCATATGAATGCATGACCTCATAACTAGGCTTGCGCCCGACACGGACGATGGAACAATCAGAAACTCAATCATATCACATCACAGTCAAAACAACTACACTCAGTCAAGTAGTCAAAACACGATCGATTAAGCAATTTAATTAATCAAGCGGCATTGATTAATTCTAATTTTATTAAATTATCGATCGTTCACTCGGTTCTGATCTATCGCTTGCTCGCGATCAAACCACGACAATCGATGCCCAATCAGTCAATCAATCGATTCTAACAACCAACTAGCCACAGACGACCTAACTAAATCGACTAACTTAATTAATCGCGGTCATTTACCCTAATCCTGATTTCTATCTAAACCGACAACGATTATTCTAATTAAATACCCTAATTGACTAATTAACTTACCCTAGGCGCAATTAGCGCCCTAACCAAGGATTAAGGGTTAACTCACCAATTGATCTAGCTCGGGCGGTCACGACACTGACGGCGACGACAAACGACGACGGCTTCTATCCACAAAATCCGGTGACTCCTCTGTGAACTCTCAGCCCGGACTTGATTCCTAGGTTTCTCGACTCCTCGATGCTTCCCGGACCCAACGGCGAGTCACACAGCTCGGGGGAACACACGGCAACGACGGCCAACGACCAAGGCGGTCTCCAGTGGCCGGAATCAACCATGGCCAGCGGCTGAGGAGGCAAAACAAGGGCGGTCAGAGGCAAGGGACGGCGTCGGGGGTAGAGAACAGTGGCGTCAGGTGCTGTTTTGTGGGTTTTCTTGGGCCGACGGGGCAAGGCGAGGGTACCACAAGTTCACGGGGGTTCCCTAGGGACAGCGGGTGGTCGGCGACGGCGGGTCGGGGCGGCCAAAGGCGTCGAACGGCGCTCGGGTAGAACAAGACGCACCTCGGGTCTAAAACATGGGACTTGGATCGGAGGCTATTTCGGGCTCTACCGGCGACGGGTGGCCACCAACGGTCTTGGCCGGTGACAAGGTGTCCAGGGGGCTTGCTGGGCTCGGTCGGCGAGCGACAAAGGGCGGTCGGAGGCGGCGGAGGAGGCTCAAAATAGATCCAGCCCCAAAACAGGGTACTCGGGTCCAAACATGGGTCTCCGGCCTTCTGCGGCGTTTCTGGGCGATGACGGGCGGCGAGAGGAGGTCGAGGGGGTCGTGAGGGAGGCAGAGGACGACAAGTCAAGGGCTGGTGGCCGACGGGAGCGACGACAAGGGCGGGCGAAGCTCGAACAGCCCCCTCTCCCGAAAACAGAGCAAGAAGGTCGACGGGTCTGTTTGGGGTTCCAGGGGCCTTGCGGCGGCGAGCGGCGGTCAGAGGGGCATCGAGAGGTCGGAGGGGAGTCGATGAGGACGTCGGTTGTAGTCGAGGGCGGCCGCAACGGCTTCGGAGAAGAAAAGACCTACTGAATCCGAAAACAGGGCAGGTAGCGACAGGTCATTTTCCGAGGCCTTGCAGCGACGCACGGTGGCCGAAAAAGCGACGGGGGTGCCGAGCAAAGGTGGACGGAGGTGGTTGAAGGTCGGAGGTGGGTGGTTGCACGAAGAAAACTAGAGGAAGAGGAGGAAGATGAGCTTTGGTTTTGTCCAGGGAAGGGAATCCACGCGTGAATAGTGAGAGGGATGGGAGATCAGACGAGAGAGAGAGGAGAGCACGTAAGAATGTGTGGGATTAGACCTTGACTAAAGGTGATTGGTGGGTGGGGATTGTGACAAGTGGGGCCCACCTTGGGGATTTGAATATTTTTGACTTGTTGTGAATTATTGAGGGGCAAACTAGTAATTCAATAATTCAGAACTCTGCGGATTTTTGGCTCGACTGACGGAGGGGTAATTTTGGTCTTTTCATAGGCTAGGCTCGGCCGCGAGGATTTCGATCCTAATTCGCGACGATTAGGAATTACGGAGCCTAATCTAATTGACAAACAATTTCTAGGATCGTCCAAAATTCGTCTCTTAATTCCCTACGGTCCAAGACCTTACACTGACTAAAATTCAATTTAAATTCCTTTTATTGAATTCAGTCACTTTGCGGAGGGTGAATTTCTAGGGCGTCACACCTTCCGAAAGGATTGCATTAGGTCAATAGAGGCAGTGATACACACAACTTAAGCGAGACCCCAGGTGCCTCGTCAGAGTCATTAGCCGTCGTCCGTCATCGAGGGGTGAAGGGCTTTGATGGGGAGCATCCAACGGCTGACGAGAGTGACCACGAAGGGGAGGAGCGAGGGTCGTCGAGCATCCGATGGCCGTCGACGGCTGTCTTCCGTCCTCAAGGAGTGACGATCTTCGGTGGTTAAAATCTTACTATTTGGGAGGAGCATGAGTCGTCGAGCGTGGGTGGTCGAGCGAAGATCGAACAGGGAAAATTAGAAAAACTTGATAACCACCGAAGATTGTCAAGGGAAAGTCAGAAGATTTGTTGTATCTTGCTATTTAGGGTTTTGATTGTCCCTGTTCTGCTTTTGGGAGGAGTCGTCGAGCATGTTTGTGATTTTGCCCAATAATGAAACATAACTTTAGTAAAAAATTTCAGCCATTATCAAACGAATTTCTATTTTAGAAGTTGGAATTTATTTCAGTTATCAAACACATTTCTTTATCAGAAATTAACTTTTGAAGCAGAAATAGAAAAATTCACTTCTACTCAAAAGCAAAAGTTGAAAAATTCACTTCTTGCCAGAAGTCACTTCCAGCCTAAGAAGTGTTCTCATGCGCAGCCTTAGCGACTTTCCGACCGAAAGAAGTGTACTTATCAAGCAACATTATAACAATAAAATAATCTCGTATAAGGACACTTGCATTAAAATTTTAACTTGTATTATCACCATTCACGAAAAATCTATATTCGCAGAACAGTTGAGCCGATCGGGGCACCGGGTTGCCAGCTAGTTGTGCAAGAAAATCCGAGTAAAACCAAGTACCACGTGGTGGGGAATCCTCCTGAGCAAAGACCAAAATATAAATAATTCACAACTTTGCAACTTGATCAATAGAATAATATAGATAGCATTCAAAATATGTGAAGCAGGACAAAATTGGCCACAACTCCAAGAAAAAGAATTAAATGCCCTACCACATGGGTTAATACATTAGTCATGTCGGTGGGACAAAATTTAAATATTGCACCATGCCTTTATTTATCTGTTTAAATTTTTAGACCAGTTGCTGAAGGTCCCAGAAAATTTCATGTTTGGCTTTGTTCCAAGTGAACAGTTGTCAATAATCTTAAAAAGTTTCACCATCTTATATTGAAGAAGACTCGAACATTTTCTTCAAGAAATTTTTATAGGAGTGGCTGCTTTCAAAATTTCAGTATATTCCAAAGATTGAGATGGAAGTGGGCGAATGTGATGTCTCTGCGCATTATAAAAGGAAACCAGCCAAGTTTGACCAATGTACCGCATTATGGGTTTGTGCTTGAAGAGTGTAATGATTAATTTCCTCGTTGTCGAGTTTGAAATTTCTAGTTTCTGGCGACTTTGTCAAGATAATGTCGATAGAACATGGGGTTGTTCCCGCTATGTCTTACTTTAACTTGGATACCTAGGCCTTGCCCGGTAACCATTCCTTCTTTTTGTGGTCAGAGTTGGGGATTCCCCGCAGTAACCATTCCTTAGATCATCAATATTTCATGTTCAAAGCAAGCAAGTATTGTTTTTCAGAGATCATATCCATAATTTATATTAGATTATTAGATAAATTGGACCAACAAAAAATCGAGAGCAAACAGAGCAAGAGAGTCAATAAGTTTGGTGGCGGTTGTTTTGTGTAGAACGAATTTTGTGACAATGCCATCGCTAAACCCTCGTTCTTTTTGTTTGTTCAGTTTTTTTTGGCTAATATGGTCCCTCAATTACGTTTATTATGTTCAAATTAGTCTCTATGTTAGAAAGATGCCTCCAATCGAAGCACACAAATATAGAAAGTGAAAGTCAGAGAGAGAGAGAGAGAGAGAGAGAGAGAGAGAGAGAGAGAGAGAGAGAGAGAGAGAGTTAAAGAGAGATGGCCGGCTGAAGTGGGTTGAGCAACCTCAAGCCGATGGTCGCTATGGTTGCGCGACACTAGCAATATTTGGCTCACCTTGGATCGCACTAAGCTCGGCCAACCATCACCCATGGTCATCGCCACCCTTAGCCACCATCGGACTATGATAGCTGGCCCTTGCAAGCGGCCTCGGTTCTTACTGGGTACAACGTGCCTCTTTCTTCTTCCTTTTTTAGTGCAAACTTTTTTCATTTTGTTCTCTATTTTAAAAATATATATATATTTTCTCGGTCTTTGGCTGCTTAAATAAAACTCAAAAGCAGCTTAGGATGCCACGTCAGCACCACCTCACCGTTTAATGGTGACTAAAGTGAGCAAACCCTAGTAATGCATTCACTGCAAAGTCAACTAAAGAATCATGCTAAGCAAACTTCGTCTTCCCATTCTGGAGAATTGATACATGCTCGCATCTCTAAGAAATTATGACCTAAGACTGGTCTGACTAAGCTACACGGATCTGTATCTATGTCTATCTAGGATTACAAATTACTGCAAAATCTGTGTAATTTGTTTTTCCCACGCATCGCGTATCCATTACTATTAATAAAACAACCCACATCAACCATGATTGATGAGAGTTCTAATTCTCTTCTTTGAACCTCCTAAATACCCTAAAAAATCTTGTCATACTTTCCCCAATTCTCTCGCGCCACTGATTTTAACAAGGTTGTAAATTATGGGGACGTAGAAACAAATTGTCCATCAATGATCCGACGTCGAAACCGTGTGTTCCTATCTTTGAAATACGCCGTGTAGCTTGCACAAGATTGTTAAAGATCTCATGGAGAGAGTCTAATGAATGCACTAGAGTGTTAAAATGAATCGTCGGGTCTGCCCGGATACCATGCTTATTAGAAGAGATTGGGAGGAAAGAAAAAGGGTTCTAAAAATATAATCGTGCTCGGATGGAGGAGAAAAGGCGGAAGGAAATGATTAGGAGGGAATATGAGGGATTGATCCGGTTAATTTCATGTATTCTAAAATCATATGAAGCGATCCGTAATTATTTAAACGGATTTGTGCATTACTCACCATCCTTTCTTTCTTTCCTTCTTTTTTATCCCACAATTTATCTAAGTCCCATTTTTTTTTTCTGATCACCTCATTCAGACTAATCTAAATCTAAAAAATTTATATAACTTCTCTCGTACCGTAAGATGTGCCCATGCCCTTTTTCTCGTTACGTGCACACAAGAAATTTTTTTTCTGGGAGGCGTATCGAGAAGACCAGGAATGCGCAGCCCATTCATTATGGACCACTAAAGCACCAAAAACGTTTGAACAGAAACTTCTTCTCCTTCTTCTTCTTCTTCTTCCCCGAACCATGCGTAGACCAGTCCAGAAATGGCGACCGGAACTGTGGACTTTCGGAGTCCTTCATCCTCCCACTATGTGTGCTTATCCTCCCTCAAATATTCCCACGGACCCCATTTCTTACAAGTGGCACGATCACATGTTTGTTTTATTAGGGCAAAGGAAATTGACAGGCCTCTTGATTCTATCACACCCCCACCTTCCACCGATCTTCTTTCCCCCCCGGAGTTTGATTTTTACAGAAAGTCTGTCTACTTCTTGCAATGTCCAAAGCAGTCAGATTCCGAACTACTCGGCCGCATCCGGAAGATTTGTTTATTCAGAGTCGTCGCCCGACCGCAAATGCAGTATGAAATCGAAAAGTCTTTCCTTTCTCACCTCGAAGTACTGCTTGCCTTATAAACAGGACACTCTTGGAGTCCTCCATTGAAAGTCCAAGACATCCATCAATTTTCATCGGACTCACGTGGAGCAGAGACTTTTGAAATTTCTGCACACCATTCCTTTTGACGTTGTAAGATAAAAGATTCTTCTGGCCCTTTATAGCCCTTGTGATTGCATTGCATCCTTCTCAGCTAAATTGCTAAGCAGACTTTGAGAGTTCGAGGCCATGTTCTCCAATATTCTTGCTGTGCTCTCTCTACTACCAGTTTTGGCTTGCGCGAAAGATACCAGTTTTGTGTACAACGGTTTCCGATCGGCCAATCTGAGCCTCGATGGGATTGCCGGGGTTGTCTCCAATGGCCTCCTGAAGCTGACCAACGACACCAGACAGCAGAAGGGCCATGCCTTCCATCCCGACCCCATCCAGTTCAAGAACTCGCCCAACGGCTCTGCTTTCTCCTTCTCCACCGCATTCGTCTTCGCGATTCAATCGCAGGATCCAATTCTGAGCGGCCATGGGATCGTCTTCGTGGTCGCGCCCCAGAGAGGCCTCCCCGGGTCCCTGCCGAGCCAATACCTTGGCATGTTCAACGAAACGGACAACGGCAACGGCACCAATCATGTGTTTGGGGTGGAACTGGACACGATCCAGAGCACCGAGTTTCAGGACATTAACGACAATCATGTCGGAATCGACTTGAACGGGTTGACATCAGCAAACTCAACTCCGGCGGGGTATTTTGCAGATGGAGGGGAGTACAAGAACTTGACTCTAATCAGCGGCAAAGCAATGCAAGTTTGGGTGGACTACGTTGCAACTGAAACGCGGATCGATGTCACATTGGCTCCAGTCGGTGTGCAAAAACCGAAGACTCCCCTTCTCTCTCTTAGGCGGGATCTCTCGTCGATCATCAACCAGAGCATGTATGTCGGCTTCTCGTCATCGACCGGTTCAGTTCTAACTTCTCACTATGTTCTGGGTTGGAGCTTCAGGATAAATGGAGAGGCTCAGGCACTTGCCCTGTCCCAACTTCCTAAGCTTCCACGGATTGGTAAGAAGAAGACATCGAAAGTACTGACTATAGGGCTACCACTGATGGTCCTTTTCGTTGTGTCGATGCTGATCTCGAGCGTAGTTTATGTAATAAGAAGGAAAAGGAAATTCGCCGAGGTCCTTGAAGATTGGGAGAGGGACTACGGCCCACACCGGTTCAAGTACAAAGATCTTTATATCGCGACGAAAGGATTCCGGGAGCAAGAGCTATTGGGGACGGGTGGGTTTGGTCGGGTCTACAGAGGAATTCTACCGACATCGAAGATAGAGATCGCGGTGAAAAGGGTCTCCCATGAATCGAGACAAGGCATGAGAGAATTCATAGCGGAGATCATCAGCATCGGTCTGCTCCGTCACCGGAACATAGTGTCGCTCCTCGGTTATTGCCGCCGGAAAGGGGAGTTGCTCTTGGTTTACGACTACATGCCGAATGGGAGCCTCGACAAGTATCT
Source organism: Rhodomyrtus psidioides (assembly GCA_021437785.1). Classification (NCBI taxonomy): domain Eukaryota; kingdom Viridiplantae; phylum Streptophyta; class Magnoliopsida; order Myrtales; family Myrtaceae; genus Rhodomyrtus; species Rhodomyrtus psidioides. The sequence goes on along the minus strand of JAILYB010000059.1, from coordinate 1,456,161 downwards.
CTATAACCAGCCAAAGGTCACCCTCAATTGGAGGCAAAGATTCAAGGTAATCAAAGGAGTGGCATCTGGGCTGCTTTATCTGCACGAAGGGTGGGAGCAAGTGGTGATCCACAGGGACATAAAGGCGAGTAACATCTTGCTGGATGCCGACTTAAATGGAAGACTCGGAGATTTCGGGCTTGCCAGACTATACGACCATGGATCCGACCCGCAAACGACTCACGTGGTAGGAACGCTCGGTTATCTCGCCCCCGAGCACACGCGAACCGGCAAGGCCACTAGGAGCACCGACGTGTATGCCTTCGGAGCGTTTTTGCTCGAGGTCGCCTGCGGGAGAAGGCCGATAGAGCTTCGGGAAGCAGAGGACGTGATACTAGTGGACTGGGTATTTGCTTGCTGGGACCGAGGTGCCATTCTCGAGGCAAGAGATCCGAAATTGGGGGCGGAGTTTTTGGAAGAAGAGATGGAGTTGGTGCTGAAACTCGGGTTGACGTGTTCCCACTCCGACCCGTCGATGAGGCCGAGCATGCGTCAAGTTTTGCAGTTCTTGGAGGGCGATCTCCCGATGCCGGAATTGTCGTCCGTCGGCCTTTCCTCCAGCGGGCTAACGTACGCTCATCGCGAAGGTTTTGATGATGTGGCCATGTCTTATCCGTCCTCCATGTACAAGGCATTTGCGCACTCCTCGTCTTCTGTCGCAGAATCGCATCTCTCAGGTGGACGATGAGCCTCGTGGTTTAGTTCCTAATTCGAATTCCATTCTCCGGTAGAAATGGGTCAGCTGTAAGATGAGATCATGTGCAGATCTAGAATACGTAGGGTCTACTTGTCATTAGGGTACTAGTCCGTGTAAGTAGCGCTAAAATACGGATACACGCTTTCATTCTTGATATGGCTCAAATTAGCTTCCGGCAGGGCAGCCGCCGTTGGCTGCTGCTCCGCGGGTGTAGTTTTTTCCTTTTTTAAAAAAATCAGAGGCGGGTGCATTTTTCTTTTTCTTTTTTAATCAGACGCGGGTGTAGTTCACTGGTTGGTTTTCTTTGTTATTCCTCTGCAGAGCTAATCACAATTCTACACATCAATCGGGAACACTTTTTTATATTGTCTCTCTCCTCCTCTGTTTTTCCTTTACTCCGTCTCTGTTTCTTCAATTTTTTTGGCCGCACAGCAACTATCTGGCGTCTCCCCCCTCTGTTACAAGATCGAGTCCCCGCCACAGTCCGCTCGTTTTCGCACTCTCTCGCAGCCACGTCGGCCCCCGCCGGCCACCAAGCACCACCATGGGCGAACGTGTCGGAGAGAGAGAGCGGTGGCTGTGGGAGGTCTCAAGTTGCAGATCGAAGAAGAGAGGTGGAAGACGAAAACGACCGAACCGAGAGAAGAAGAAAGAGAGAGAAAAGGTTACGTAACGGCACCGTTTATCTTTTGTCTTTCTCTAACCAGCAATGTTGTAAGCTTTAGCTTTGCTTAGTTCAGTGATGGCATGATGCCTGATCTTTTACATAATACGTATTCATTCTCCTTCCCTTGGCCTGTCAGGCTGCGTTTGGTAATGTTTTTGTTCCTGGAAACATATTTGGAACATAAATGTTTTTTTATGTTTCTGTTCCCGGCTACGATTTTTGGGAACAGAAACGCGTTTGGTAAGTTAAAAAAAAAACACTTTTCTCGCCAAAAGGAATGATGGACGGCGGCGGCGGGCGACCGACGGCAGCCGGCGGCAGCGGCCGGCCGGCGGCGACCAGAGAGCGTTAAGATCAAAAGTGTTTCATAAACAAAAAAAAAAACATGTTTTTTTTGTTTCATTTTTTAGGACCAAAAGTGTTCTCTTTTTTAAAAGTGTTCCGGAACTTTTTTTGGCCAAACGCGTTTCTGTTCCAAAAGAGTTTTCATAACACTTTTGGAACAGAAACACATTCCAAGAGCGTTACCAAACGCAGCCTCATTGTCCCAATGTACTTCGTGGCCCGCCGAATTTGACTGCCTTGAGGCAAGGGAACATTAATGACGTATTTGATAACAATTCTATTTTCAAAAATAATTTCTGAATAGAAATGTTTTTTTTTTATAATTATGTTCTCGAAAATAAAGAAGTAGATTCTTTTTGCTTCTTGTTTCTGTTTCTTGGTCACTGATATGTTCTCGAGTACAGAAAAATTAACTGACGTTACCAAACAGATTTCTGTTTTTTTTTAATTCTCGAAAACAAAATAATATAAATCAAAGAAACATGAATGTTGCCAAACAGATCCTAAACTTCTCAAGGCACGTTATTATGCATATGATAGATTAACATAATTTAACAGAATCTCTTGTCGCATACATTTGTGCAAATTCAAATTTCGAGAGCTGGACTGATGGTATAAACTACTAGCAATTAGAAGATGAATGAACCTTCCAATTTAGTGGTAAATAGAGGACAAGTTTGCGAACTTTTACCTCAATAAATCGTATGACATTTTTTTTTCCTTCTTAATTTAAGAAGAGGCTTATGGGTTCATTTTACCGAACCAAACAAGCTCCAACCTTCACAAATTAGTCAATGTGGAACAATATGGAGATGCAAAACAATTGTCCCACGTTGCTTGCCTAGAATTAGAAGTCTTTCAAAGCTAGCATAAATATCTCCCATCCTGGGCTGTCAAACCCCACCTACAAGCTAATACCTTCCTTTTTACAACTAAGAAAAATTATTAAGAAAAAACTCTAAATTTATTACACTTATGCCAATTTAGTCACAGACATTTTGATTATCCCAGTTGAATCATAAATATTTCATGTTTTATCAATTGAGTCTATCTGATCAATTTTAGCTGAAAATTACTAATTTGGGCGTCGACTGTCCTGCGACATTGGCGTATAGAATTTTTAATATCTTTTTATTAATTTTTTTTTGTTCTTTTCCTTCTTTACTCCTTTTTTCTGTGGCCAGGGAGAGCCCTATGAAGGGATTGCTGGTTGAAAACCTGGCGACCCTCGCTGGCTATAGTAAACAAAATGGAAAAGAGAAGAAAAGAAAAATAAAGTAAAAAAATCCAAAAATATTGTCTAGTCAATGCAGCCATGCTACGTAGGATGGATGACATCCATATTAACGATTTTTCAACCAAAATTGATTGAGTGGACTTTAGTCAAATACGAAAATATTTAGAACTAAATTTGACAAAAATGCAATAGATGTAGTTTTTTTTTTTTAATTGAGTTTAAAGTAATTTGATAAGATATCTATAGACCGGTTTAGAGCCTATTTCACCGGAGAGCCAATATGGTTAATTAGGGGATCTGGATCGTCTGCCATAGCTTCGCTATGGCAGGCGTGACATTAAAACGAATCCGTCCTTCCATTGTTATCCGAAGGCCAGTAATTCGCCACGTCAGCAGAAGAGAGGGAGGAAAAAAAATGAGCGGGGAATGCAGAAAAAGTTGGCCCCACTTGCAAAAATTTGTTTGAAACGCGCGCGTTGACTCTCTCTCTTCCCAACATCTATTATCTACCCTCTTTTGGAGTGCTACTTCTCGAGAATAAAGGCGCACTCTCCCTCCCTCCCTCTCTCCCTTTTGAAATTTTGGATCTTCTTCTTCGCTTTCTGCACTGCTTGCTTCAAGTCCATGCCCTCTGCTCCAGTGCTTGTTCGGTTTTTGCTCATGCGCTCTCTCCGTCGCTCGCTCTCCCTTAGCTCCGGCGCACGCTTGCTCTCCCTCTCGCTCGGTGTTCCTTCAACGTCTGTCTCTCTCCCCTTTGACGCTCGCTCTCGGCTCCAAATCGAATGCAATTTCAGCGAGTACCCTGCTGTTAAATCATGTGAAGATTCAAACTTGGTGAGCAACCCAAATCGTACTCCACCTCTATTAATGTCGTTTTTCCGGACAATGGCCTTGAGAATGACTCATCATTTCTGCGGTTAGCTGAAAGTCTTCAATTGTTGTCCGTCTCCATCGGCATTTTCCACATGTGAGGCCTAAATAGCATAAAGCGTCAGTCGACGGACACATGACTATTGACTCCTGTTTAAGGTTATGTCGTCTTCGGGTAGTCGTCCACGACCGGATGCGAACGCAGAGTGCCAAATGTTATGAGGAAGTTTCATAGCACAAATGAACCTTTCTGTTTGTAAAATAAAAAAGGAAAATTAATAGAGCGTTCGTGTTCGACAAAGGTCAATCGAGGTCCAACTAAGCTCAAGCTTCACCAAAGGAACGGGCTCATCATCAATGTCTATCGGGTTCTCCGTTGTTGCAACTTTTCTCATAACAACCATACCCTTCGCCACGACATCTTGGATGAAATAATATTTAGTGTCATTGAACAGAACAAATAGCTGCACGAGGCTATAAATTAAAATGGGAATGAGTGGTTCATGCACACTAGATGGCTTAACACACACATGTATAAGGCTAGTGCTTGTCGAGCTGTCTAAGATGACTTACCTCAACAGAAAACTAAAGAGTAACTGCAGCAAGTTAATTGAGTTCTGTAGTTCTTCATATAAAATTATTGACTCTAGAGATATAATAATATTATTCCCTCACCCAATTCTATTTCTTTATTCCAGAAAAAAAAAATCACGTAAATGCATTTTGAATACTATTACGGAAGATGAAGATTACATTCTTTACGGAAGATGAAGATTACATTCTGATTTTTCTAATATTTAGTGTATCTCTAGGATTTACTTTTTATTAGAATATTTTCTAGTATCTTCTGTAATTAAGTAGAGATATTCGGTAGACCTTTCTTTGTCGGAGGCGACGAGGCGTGCATTGCGGGCAAAAAACAAACTCGGATTTATTGATGGATCGCTAAAGAAGCCGAATTCGTCAGCGCCAGAATTTAATGCCTGGGACATTTGTAATTCCATGATAATTTCATGGATTTTCAATTCACTCGACAAGAATTTACAGGGAAGCGTGGCATATGCAGAAGAAGCAAAGGTAATGTGGGACGAGTTGAAGGAAAGATTTGCTCAAGGTAACGGACCTCGCATACACGAGATCAAAACTGAGAGAGTGAAACTTCTTCGCCTTCGTAGATTTTTGGTTCACGTCAAAAGTCTTTGAAAACGAAAAAAAAGAAGTCAAAACTCATTCTTCTCTGCAGTTTTGTGGTTCATATTGAAATTTAACGAAAATATCGAGAGAGACAAAACTTTTCGTAGTTACAAATGCTTATTGAATTATGAGAGATTCTTATAATCGCGTTGGTGCATTTTCATATTCATTTATATCGATATATGTAAATACCAAACAATAGACATAATAAGATATGAATATATCCGGCTTTATTACTGATTCACCAAATAGTGAATAGGATATGGCAAAATCCTTGGATTTCATATCATATCATATCCAGTCCCTGACTAGAAATCCTGACGACTAAACGCAGCCTTATAGCTCAAGTTTTTGAATTTGACAATCTAACATGGTAATCAAAGATAGTTTTATCACTTTCGAATGTGCGTCCACCCCGTGTGGTCAAAATTTCCCTTTCCACAAGCTCAGACCAAGGGGCAGCCTTTCTCCATGAGGTTTTCGATGGTGTCTCGTAGGCTGATCTCCAAAGGAGTGAACATCCTGCCCAAACCTTCCACTTTTTCCCTTGATACCCGATGAGCCGACGCAAGAGGTCCATCGTCTTCACATCTGTACACATTCCAAATGATTCGGGCATGTCGGCTAAGTCAACGAGATTGAAATATGACCTATTCTGGTGTTGCTCATAAGATCGAATGAACTTGTCTTGTCAAGTTGAAGAAAAATTAGGACTTACCTTTCGGGGATGGGCAATGCAGGACGAACTTTGCGCAGGGGCTTCAAGACATCGTGACGGTGAATGGTTTCCCCTGCTAGACAGTATCTGCCACTAGTTAAATGGCTTTCAAGAGCTAGAATATGGAAGTCTGCAACGTCCCGGACGTGGAAAAAATTGAAATACTCAAAGGGATATTTAGGTCCTGCATCATGTAAGCCTCAATTACTCTGTGAAATCAGAATTGGTGGAGCGCTCTGCACTAGGAGAATCACTCATTGTTAGCTGGTACGCCACTTGTGGGGGCCAACTAGCATTTATATTTTATTTGTTTGCAAAAGACAAAAGAAAAACAAAAGAAAGAAAAAGAAATCAAAAAGAGAAAAAGAAAGAAACAAAATGATGGCTGCCCATCATTTCTTTGCTTTTGTGTTTTGTGTGTTGTGTGCGTGTGTTTTGTAAGAAGAGGGAGCGGTAGTGAGAACAGAAGAGAGATCGAGAGTGTTTCGTGCAGGGGAGAAGGAAGAGAGCAGCGGCTTCCGGTGTGATTTCGGCGGCCAAACATTACCAGAATCAGCTCAAATTTCGGTATGTTGTTCGTGAAGCCAAGGTCTACAAGTTGATTGGTTTCGTTCGTTGAGATTTGTCTCCGAACTTTCCTATTGCGGTTAGGGTTTTCTAGCCCCATTTTGAGGAATTGCTCCTGGAATATTGTTGTTGAGCTCTAGTGTGTGACTAGAGCGAAATACTTGGTGTATTCTGCTATTCTTGGTGATTAGTGGAAATTTTTGGGTCGTCCGTGGTTTTTCCCGATTCGGGTTTTCCACGTAAATCTTGGTGTTATATTTCTTTATTGTTCCGCTGTTATATTCGTTGCCGCGAGGTTGATATTTTGCTGGATATAATTGTTGGTTGTTGCTGGATTATATTGGAGTAGTGTCGGGGGTTATTATTTGATCCTGGATTGGCTATATTTGTGCCGAGGTGCTGCCCGTTTTTCCCCAACAAAGTGGTATCAGAGCTAGAGTTGAGATTCTTGTATTAGATGGAGAATACGAGTGGCACTATGTTTAAGTTAAATGCCTCGAATTACTCTATATGGAAGCCTCGGATGGAAGACGTATTATATTGCAAAGATTTGTATGATACGGTCGAAGACGATGAAGCTAAAGGAGATACGGAAGATAAAGAGTGGGAGCGAATGAATCGGAAGACGGTTGGGTTTATCCGACAATGGATTGATGATAGTGTGTTTCATCATGTTGCTCAAGAAACGAAGGCAGATACTTTGTGGAAGAAATTGCAAGATCTCTATGAGAGGAGAACTCCACAAAATAAAGCTCTTCTAGTGAAAAGACTTGTGAACTTGAGATACAAGGAATGGAGTAGCATGACAGAGCACTTGAGTGAATTTTAAGATGTTGTAAATCAATTGACAAATCTTGAGATTGACCTTGGTGATGAATTGCAATCTTGTTTATTGCTTGGTACACTTCCTGATAGCTGGGACACCTTGGTTGTGGCGTTAAATAATTCTGCTCCTTATGGTGTGCTTTCTATGAGCATGGTTAAAGAAATCTTGTTCAATGAAGAAACAAGGAGGAAAAGTTTGAATTATGCTTCCAAATCGGAAGCGCTTGTCATAGAACATAGAGGCAGAAGTCAGTCAAGAAAGTTTCAAAGTAATGACAGGGGCAAGTCAAGAGGAAGATCGAAGTCAAGGCCAAGAAGAAGTGTGAAGTGCTTCAACTGTGGCAAAATGGGACATTATGCCAAAGAGTGTTGGCAACCGAAGAGAGATAAATCCCATGATAGAAATGGAGATAAAAAGAAAGAAGAAAATCAGCCTACAATAGCAGTTGCAACTAACGGTGATATTGTGTTCATTTGTGATGACGGTTATGTAAATCTCACATGCCAAGATTCTAGCTGGGTTGTTGATTCTGCAGCTTCTTATCATGTCACTTCACGTCGTGACTTCTTTACATCCTATTGCAGCGGTGATTTCGGTTGTGTTAGGATGGGAAACAGTGGTGTTTCCAAGGTTATTGGCATGTGAGATGTTTATCTGGAGACTGATATGGGATGTACTTTACTTTTGAAAAATGTGAGACATGTTCCAGATATTCGACTTCACTTGATTTCCACAGGTGCCTTAGATGACGACGGTTATTGCAACTCCTTCTACGATGGCAAATGGAAATTGACTAAAGGCTTTATGGTAATGGCAAAAGGCAAGAAGACATGCAGTCTTTATATCATGCAAGCAAATTTGATGCGACAAGAGGTAAATGCAGTGGAGGATTCCTCAGTTGATCTATGGCATATGAGACTTGGTCATCTTAGCGAGAATGGACTTGAAACTCTTGCTAGAAAGAATCTCCTATCAATAAAGGAGAAAAATCTGACGGAGTGTACTCATTGCCTCACGGGTAAGCAACATCAATTCTCATTTCATAGTTCGTCTCCACACACAAAATCTGATGTACTTGATTTAGTTCACACTGATGTTTGCTGCATGGATGCTAGAACACTTGGTGGTGCATTGTATTTTGTCACATTTATTGATGACTGCTCTAGAAAAGTATGGGCTTTTGCTTTGAAATCAAAAGATCAGGTGCTTGCAGCCTTCAAACAATTTCATATCAGTGTTGAAAGGGAAACATGGAAAAAGCTAAAATGTGTTCGGGCTGACAATGGTGGTGAATATAGAGGACCGTTTGAACATTACTGCAGGGACTATGGTATCAAGCTTGAGAAGACTGTTCCGAAAACACCACAGCATAATGGAGTAGCAGAGAGAATGAACCGAACGATTAATGATCGGATTAGGTGTATGCTGTCTCATGCGAAATTACCTAAGCCATTCTGGGGCGAAGCGATGAGAACGGCAGTTGACTTGATAAATCTATCTCCATCAGTTCCTCTTAAGGGAGATGTTCCACAAAGAGTATGGAGTGGGAAAGATGTATCCTACAGTTATCTGAGGGTGTTTGGATGCCGGGCATTTGTACATGTTCCAAGAGATGAAAGGTCCAAGCTTGATAACAGGTCTAAACAGTGTATCTTCTTGGGTTATGGACATGAAGAGTTTGGCTACAGATTATGGGATCCAGCTACAAAGAAAGTCATTAGAAGCCGAGATGTGGTATTCTTTGAGCATCAGACCATTGAAGACATAGACAAGTCAGAGAAGCCAAAGAATGCAGCTCAACACAGTGTCAGTTTCAGCCCAAATCCTCCTACCGTATTGGGTGAAAATCACGAGAGAGAAGTGCAGGGAAATCATGAAGTAGATGAATCCTCACAGAATGTTAGTTCTTCAGTTGAGACAGGTGAAACAGTTGAGACAGAACAATCAGTTGAGCAAGAGCAAACAGTTGAGCAAGAAGAGGCAGTCCAACCTCAAGTTAGAAGATCAGATAGAGAGCTTAGACCTTCACAAAGATATCAGCCACATGAGTATGTGCTACTTACTGATGCAGGAGAGCCTGAAACTTATGAAGAAGCTATGTCATGCGATCAAAAGAATAAGTGGCACGAAGCTATGCAAGATGAGTTCAAATCTTTGCATGACAACCATACATTTGAGTTGGTGAAGTTGCCTAAGGGCAAGAGGACACTCACAAATAAGTGGGTGTATAAGTTAAAGACAGACGAAAGCAGTTTGAAGCCACGATACAAGGCTAGGCTTGTTGTGAAGGGTTTTCGTCAGAAGAAGGGAATCGACTTTGAAGAGATTTTTTCACCGGTAGTGAAAATGTCTTCTATTAGAGTTGTTCTTGGTTTGGCCGCCAGTTTGAATTTAGAAATCGAACAACTTGATGTAAAGACAACTTTTCTTCATGGAGACCTAGAAGAAGAGATATACATGGAGCAACCAGAGGGTTTTAAGGTTAAAGGCAAGGAGCATCTTATATGTAGATTGAGAAAAAGTCTATATGGTCTCAAGCAAGCGCCAAGACAGTGGTACTTGAAGTTTGATTCATTCATGGAAGCTCATGGATATGGTAAGACCATTTCAGACTCTTGTGTCTTTATGAAAAGATTCTCAGATGATGATTTTATTATCCTCTTGCTTTATGTGGATGATATGTTGATAGTTGGGCATGATGCTAACAAAATCAAAAGCTTGAAAAGTGAGTTGAGTAAGGCTTTTGCGATGAAGGATCTAGGGTCAGCTAAACAAATACTTGGCATGAGAATCACTCGTGATAGGAAGAATAGAAAACTATGGCTATCTCAGGAGAAGTATATTGAAAAGGTGCTTGAAAGATTCAACATGAGCACATGTAAACCGGTAAGTACTCCACTTGCTGGTCACTTTAAATTGAGTAGCAATGAATGTCCTACGAGTGAGAAAGAGAAGGAAGAGATGATGAAAGTTCCTTATGCATCTGTCGTGGGTAGTTTGATGTATGCCATGGTTTGCACAAGACCAGATATTGCTCATGCAGTTGGTGTTGTGAGTAGATTTCTCTCAAATCCAAGTAAAGAGCATTGGAATGCTGTGAAATGGATTTTGAGGTATCTTAGAGGCACGTCCAGATTTTGCTTATGTTATGGAAGTGGAAAGCCTGAATTGAGCGGCTACTCAGATTCTGATTATGCCGGAGATAGTGATTCCCGAAAGTCTACTTCGGGTTATATGATGATTTTTGCAGGAGGAGCAGTTTCATGGCAGTCGAGATTACAAAAATGCATTGTTTTGTCTACGACTGAAGCGGAGTATATAGCTATCACCGAAGGAAGCAAGGAACTCTTGTGGATGCAGAAATTCTTACAAGAGTTGGGTTTGAAGCAAGAAAAGTTCATTCTATTTTGTGATAGCATGAGTGCTATTTATCTTAGCAAGAATCCAGTTTTGCATTCAAGATCGAAGCATATCGATGTGAAGTATCATTGGGTTCGAGAGAAGTTAGAAGAAAAGTCTTTTCTTCTTGAGAAGGTCCGTACTGACGACAACGGATCCGACATGATGACCAAAGCCTTGCCCATGGTGAAACTTGACTCTTGTAGAAGCAAAGCAGGTATGATGGAACTCCCCACATGAGGCGTAGGAGAGATTTGTTAGCTGGTACGCCACTTGTGGGGGCCAACCAGCATTTATATTTTATTTGTTTGCAAAAGACAAAAGAAAAACAAAAGAAAGAAAAAGAAATCATAAAGAGAAAAAGAAAGAAACAAAATGATGGCTGCCCATCATTTCTTTGCTTTTGTGTTTTGTGTGTTGTGTGCGTGTGTTTTGTAAGAAGAGGGAGCGGTAGTGAGAACAAAAGAGAGACCGAGAGTGTTTCGTGCAGGGGAGAAGGAAGAGAGCAGCGGCTTCCGGTGTGATTTTGGCGGCCAAACATTACCGGAATCAGCTCAAATTTCGGTATGTTGTTCGTGAAGCCGAGGTCTACAAGTTGATTGGTTTCGTTCGTTGAGATTTGTCTCCGAACTTTCCTATTGCGGTTAGGGTTTTCTAGCCCCATTTTGAGGAATTGCTCCTGGAATATTGTTGTTGAGCTCTAGTGTGTGACTAGAGCGAAATACTTGGTGTATTCTGCTATTCTTGGTGATTAGTGGAAATTTTTGGGTCGTCCGTGGTTTTTCCCGATTCGGGTTTTCCACGTAAATCTTGGTGTTATATTTCTTTATTGTTCCGCTGTTATATTCGTTGCCGCGAGGTTGATATTTTGCTGGATATAATTGTTGGTTGTTGCTGGATTATATTGGAGTAGTGTCGGGGGTTATTATTTGATCCTGAATTGGCTATATTTGTGCCGAGGTGCTGCCCGTTTTTCCCCAACACTCATCATATGCGGATTGTGTTTACTATCGCATGCGTGAAATGAGATTACGAATAAATGGCTATTGATAGTTCACCATATTTCACTTCATTGCAAAAGCCACCATAGATCGACATCAAAATGAATACCCTTGATGAGTCTCGGCATGACCGTCGATGTGAAATTGGTCGTAGGCTACAAGAGAGGACCGATTATATGTCCCAGATTTATCACGACCAGGTCTATCCTGCTCTCTTTAGCGAAATCCCAAGCTGCCTTCTCTGCCAAGGTTTTGGCAAAGCGTGTACCATTGCTGCAAACAAAGCTAAACCACATCACTGCAATGGACAAAATTGAAATACTCAAAGGGATATTTAGGTGCTGCATCATGTAAGCCTCAATTACTCTGTGAAATCAGAATTGGTGGAGCGCTCTGCACTAGGAGAATCACTCATCATATGCGGATTGTGTTTACTATCGCATGTGTGAAATGGGATTACGAATAAATGGCTATTGATAGTTCACCATATTTCACTTCATGGCAAAAGCCACCATAGATCGACATCAAAATGAATGCCATTGATGAGTCTCGGTATGACTGCCGATGTGAAATTGATCGTAGGCTACAAGAGAGGACCGATTATATGTCCCGGATTTATCACGACCAGGTCGATCCCGCTCTCGTTAGCGAAATCCCAAGCTGCCTTCTCTGCCTAGGTTTTGGCAAAGCGTGTACCATTGCTGCAAACAAAGCTAAACCCATCACTGTAATGAAAGAAATGTCGATCCACTCACGGACTTAATTTGTCTCCAACCCGACACCGATTTTGCTATGCCTCGTCTCCCATTCCACAAAAACCACTTCAAAGGACCAGAGCTTCCTCTCTTCAAGGTTTCCGTTGGAGATCGTAGGGAAGCTCAACCAGCCATTTGGAGTTGATGGGAGACTGGCCGAGTGGAATGAGGACTGCCGCTGCAGTCGACTTCTTTGTCAGTGCACGTTTCCAATTTTAGGATCTGCTGCACCTGTCCACAATGAGATAACTGACATTTGCTTTTGTGATTGCTTTTTCGATTTTTCTGCTAAGGAACCCAGACCTGTAATAGCTAGATTCTGAGTCATCAACGGTCATAAAATGATGTGTATCTCACTGTCATCAGATCCGATACATCACTCTTCAATCTATCAATTATTGTCACCAGTAAAGATTCAAGATTGCACGTGACCAGGTTGGATATCTTCGGTAAAGATACCATCTTCATGACACAAGATGTTGAGATCAATGATCTTTTCCATCTTCATCGGTATCAAGATGTTATGCTTCATTTGTTTCATGAAAAATGTGATAATTTCGAAAAACGATTTTTGAAAAGTCATTTTTAAGAAAAATGATAATATTTTCAGTATTTAGTTGAGACTACAAAATTAATTGAAAAACTAATTTCGTCATTTGGCTAAGAATTGATTTTCATAGAAAAATTATTAAATAATTCACATTTTTTTAGTATTTTTACTTTTTGAATTAAAATTTAATTTTTAGTTAATTTCTTTAATTTTTTCTGTCTTTTTTTCCTTCTTTAATTTGTTGATTGGCCAGTCAACGGCCTTCGATCTCACCTCGGTTTCACCGACCTCGAATTAGCGAGGCTAGCCTTGCCGGATCTGCGAGGCTCGGCCTCGCTCGAGGCCGGCCAAATTGGGGCTTCGTTCGCTTTGACGATATGCTACCAAGTGGTGCAAAATCGAATCCATAGAGGCAGTTCTCAAAGGGAAGTGTAAAAAAAGTCATAAATCTATTGTGTTAGTGTCAATTCAGTCCTAAACATTTTTTTGTGCCAATTCAGTCATAAATCTTTTACATTTGTGTTAATTTAGCCACAAACCTTTATTGGCGTCAATTCAGCCCTAAACCTTTTGCATTAGTGCCAATTTAGTCTTAAGTATTTTGCATTTATGCCAATTGAGTCAATTCCGTCAATTTTGGCCAAAAATCATTGGCTCGAACATCAATTGTCCTAAGTGGCACGGCTTTCGCTAACGTGGATATTTTCTTTTAATTTTTTTGATATTTTAATTTTTTTAAAAAAGCAAAAAAATGCTTAAAAATTATTTTAAAATTATAGAATAATATTTAAAAAATATCAAAGTTAGCGTTTGTCGTGCCACGTAGGATAATCAATGTCCACGTCAGCCATTTTCAATCAAAATTAGTCTGATTAACTCAATTAGCATAAATACAAAAGATTTAGGACTGAATTGGTGTTACGATAATGCGGAAACTAAAACGAAATTGAGATAGAGACGAAGAATGGAACACCAAGATTTACGTGGAAACCCTTGCGGGAAAAACCACAGGGGAGAGGAGAAGTAAAATCCACTATGAGAATTAGGGATTACAAAATAGGCAACGTAAGCTTCTTTATTACTGACAGTTTGAGAAAAGAGCAATATTTATAGTATTACCCCTCAAACCCTAATGTTGGCCCAAGGCCCATAACTTAAGCCTATTTCATATTCAAGGCATACATAACAAATCTCCACCTTGACTTGAATTCCCAAGTAGACATAAATATTAAGACAATCTTCTCCTCCCACCAGCATAAAACTCAGCTGCTGCAAACATTAACCAAATCCAAGCAGTGCTTGAATTTAGTAAAGGGCAATGACTTTGTCAACATATCAGCTGAGTTGTCTTCTGTACCAATCTTCAAGACCTTAATATCGCCATCAGCAAGAATGTCTCGAATATAATGATACCGCACATCAATGTGCTTTGTTCTCTCATGATACATCTGATCTTTAGTAAGATGTATAGCACTCCGACTATCGCAATGCACAACAGTCACATTATCATCCACATTGAGCTCTCCAAATAAGCCTCTTAATCATATAGCTTCTTTGATTGCCTCTGTAATAGCCATATATTCTGCCTCTGTAGTAGACAAAGCAATTGTATGCTGCAAAGAATCTTTCCAACTGACTGCAGAACCCCCGACAGTAAAGATGTACCCTGTCAAAGACCTTCTTTTATCAAGGTCACCAGCATAATCAGAGTCAACATATCCAGTAAGAGTTTCACAAGTTTTCCCAAACTCTAAACCATAATCTGAAGTACCCTTCAGATATCTCAAAATCCACTTCACTGCTTGCCAATGAATTTTACCTGGGCATGATAAATATCTACTTACCACGCTAACAGCATGTGATATGTCAGGTCGAGTGCAAACCATAGCATACATAATACTACCAACTGCACTAGAATATGGAATACCTTACATATATTTTATTTCATCATCTGTATGTGGACATAAATCAGCTGATAGTCGAAAGTGAGAAGCAAGAGGAGTACTCACTGGTTTGGCATCTTTTATGCCAAAACGATCTAACACCTTTTATGCCAAAACGATCTAACACCTTCTGAATGTAGCTTTTCTGGGAAAGATACAATTTTTCTCTTTTCCGATCTCGCTGAATTTCCATGCCAAGAATTTTCTTCGTAGAACCTAAATCCTTCATATCAAATTCAGCGCTCAACTGTGCCTTCAAATTCTGTATATCAAATTTATTTTTTGCTGCAATCAACATGTCATCAACGTATAACAGCAGATAAATATATGATCCATTTGGAAGTTTGCACAGATATACACAACTATCATATTTGCTTCTACAATAGCCAAGTTGCACCATAAAAGAATCAAATCTCTTGTACCACTGTCTAGGTGATTGCTTCAAGCCATAGATAGATCTTTTCAATAAACATACATGATCTTCCTTACCTTCAAACTGAAAACCCTCAGGTTGACCCATATAAATTTTCTCTTCAAGTTCACCATGCAAGAAAGCTGTTTTCACATCGAGTTGTTCCAACTCTAAATCATGCATAGCAACTAACACAAGAAAGACCCGAATAGAGCTGTGTTTAACAACGGGTGAAAACACGTCATTAAAATCAACTCCCTCAATCTGACTATAGCCCTTAGTGACTAGACGTGCTTTAAATCTAATGTCTTCAACTCTAGGAATACCTTCCTTTCTTTTGAAAACCCACTTGCAACCCACAATTTTCTTTCCTTTTGGTGGTTTGACAAACTCCCAAGTTTGATTCTTTTCAAGAGATTCCATTTCTTCATTCATAGCAACTAACCACTTTGCTGAATTTTTGGAGGAAATAACTTCCTTATACGTTTTAGGCTCAGCATATTCTATCGACTCTGCAGCTGAAAGAGCATAAGCAACAAAATCTGAGTATCCATACATCTGTGGAGGTTTCACTGTTCTTCTCGGTCTATCTTTGGCAATGAAATAATTCTCTTCTTCAGATTCTTCAATCTCAATATTATCAGTCACTGACTGAACTGGTTGTGAAGAAGATACTTCAAACTCCACCTTCTTTGGTGCACTTTGTAGATTTTCCTGACAAATATCTAATGATTTCTTGACAGGATGAAGCATAGCAGACTCATCAAAAGTAACATCTCTGCTAATTATAATCTTAGATGAATCAAAGCACCAAAGCCTATAACCTTTTACACCAGAAGCATAACCAAGAAAAATGCATTTTTTCGCTCTAGGCTCTAGTTTCCCTTCACTAACATGTGCATATGCTGGACATCCAAATATTCGAAGGGAAGAATAATCAACGGTTTTACCTGACCATACCTCCTCAGGTGTCTTGTTCTCAATAGGCATGCAAGGAGAACGATTTATTAACCAACAAGCAGTATTGACTGCTTCAGCCCAGAATTCCTTGCCCAAACCAGCGTTAGACAACATGCACCTTGTTCTTTCTAATAAGGTTCTGTTCATACGTTCTGCAATACCATTCTGCTGCGGAGTATACACTGTAGTATGATGCCTCACAATTCCTTCATTTTTGCAAAACTCATTAATTCGCCTCCACAAAATTCTAGCCCATTATCTGTTCTCAGCCGCTTAATTTTCTTACCGGTCTAATTCTCAACTAATGTTTTCCAATGCTTGAAAGTAACAAAAACATCACTTTTTTCCTTGAGAAAAAATACCCAAACTTTTCTTGAAAAATCATCAATAAAAGTGAGTACATACCTGGAACCAAGGCCTTTCAATGGAACTCTAGCAGGCCCCCAGATATCAAAATGAATGTAATCCAGAGTGCTCTTTGTGCTGTGAATTCCTGTTTTAAAACTGACTCTTTTCTGTTTCCCAAAAACACAATGTTCACAGAAATCCAGTTTTCTAATTTTCTGACCACACAAGAGACCTCTTTTACTTAGCTCCTCCATCCCTCTAATACTCATGTGGCCTAGTCTCATATGCCATAATTTTGTATTATCTGAATCTGTCATATCAGAAGAGACCGCAGCTGAACCAGTAACAGTAGAGGCTTGCAACTGATACAAAGTACCAATTTTAAGTCCTTTCATCAACAAAAGTGAGCCTCTCATAATTTTCAGAACTCCACCCTCAGCAGTAAATCTACAACCATTGGCGTCAAGTGTACCCAATGAAATAAGATTTTTCCTCAAATCAGGCACATGCCTGACATTATCTAAAGTTCTGATCATGCCATGATGCATCTTAATATTAACAGTGCCAATCCCAATAGCTTTGCATCTAGCATCATTGCCCATGAGAATAACTCCATCATCATGTTCTTTATACGTAGAGAACCAATCTCGATGAGGACACATATGATATGAGCAACCTGAATCAAGAATCCAACTATCACAGAATTTATCTTTATTATCTGCAATCAATAGCCAATCTTTGTCTTCTTCTTTAGCAACATCAGCTTGAGCAGGATTTTCGTTTCGCCTATTCTGTCTATTCTGATGGTTGCGATTGTTATGACGATTGACATTCTCATGATTTTGTTGATTCGGATTATTTTCTCTCTGCTCATTTGCCTTCAGTTTTAGGCAGTTTATCTTGATATGCCCTGGAGACTTACAATAGTTACAAATCATATCTCTATGCTTAGACTTTGACCTGCTCCTGCCACTATTTCTTCTCTCAATAGATCTTCCTCTAGCGAGTAAACCAGCCCCATGATTATTACTACCAACAGAAGTCAATTCTGTATCAAGTTTCTGCTTATTTAGCAGACTAGTCTTGACATCTTCAAAATCAATAGTTTCTCTACTAACAATCATGGTATCTCTAAAATTCTTATAAGAAGCAGGTAGTGAAACTAGCAATAAAAGAGCTTGATCCTCATCTTCAATCTTAACATCAATACTTCTTAATTCAGCGATAAGAGCATTGAACTCAGAAATATGGGATTTGAGAGAAGTACCTTCAGCCATACGAAAAGTGAAGAGTCGTTGCTTGAGTCTCAATCGATTTGTGAGAGACTTTGTCAGAAAAATACTCTCCAACTTTGTCCATAAACCTGCAGCTGTTTTTTGATCTAGTACCTCCTGCAAAACTTCGTTCGTGCGGCACAACTGAATAGTGGACAAAGCTTTCTCATCCAATTCTTCCCATACTTCATCTGTCGTGTCCGGTTTCTTCCCTTTAGTAAACAAAGTTTTCTTTAAACCCTGCTGCGTAAGAACGGCTAACATACGAACCTGCCATAGGTTAAAACTGCCGCACCCATCAAATTTTTCGATATCAAATTTCGTTGCTGAACTTGAAGCCATAATTTATTCCGAGTCGAAGAAATGCGCACGAACTCCTCGGACAACACGAATCGAAAAAACCTTCAATCCCACGAAAACGCCACCGAGACTTCGAATTTCGCCTCAAACCTGCGCCTTGTTCGAACCTGGATTGCCACTGAACGCACTCCACGAAACACACTCCACGAAACACACGAACTCGCTCTCTTGTTGTTCTTCGAAACTAATTGATTTGGAGAACTACTGATTGATGCTCAGTCACGGCCAATGGAAATCCACGAAACACACGAACTCGCACTCCAAATTAGATGGCCGCACTTGGACTTCTCTCTCTATCTCTCATACTGATGATGAAGGCCTACGAGCTCAAGGCGTCATAGGACAACTCCAAAACAGACCTGCCATTGGGTTGAATATTCAACGCCTTGAATATTTCTTTCTTGCTTTATTGGATTCAAACAGGAAACTTCAAACGTGGGACCAACTCTGATATCGATTTTGAAAATTTCCTTTCCTTTCTGGTACAAGCATTTCGGACAATTTTCACCCTTGGGAGGAGAACAAACTGCAGCGGAGCCACCAGGGGATTGAGTCTCGAATCTTCTTGCGACGGCTCAAGTGGCTGCTCAACAAGGTGAATATCTTGCCGATTGTTTCAATCGCATGGACGTGTGCGGAAAAAAAAAAAAATCCACGATTTTTTTAAGGTGAAAAAAATAATCTAAATCCTCTCCGAACAGTAGAAACTTCTAAGGCGCAGGTAGGTCGTCGAGATGCAGAGCGAAGTCACGAGCACACAATTTACCGAAATCCAAATCGTCTTGCACAGAAGAAATCCAAATCGTCGAATTCACATTGTCTTGCACCGAAGACGAAATCCAAATTCCTGAACTCTCGTGTCTCTCTTTCGTCGATGGATGAACCTTAGCTCTGATACCAATTTGTTACAATAATGCGGAAACTAAAACGAAATTGAGACAAAGACGAAGAATGGAACACCAAGATTTACGTGGAAACCCTTGCGGGAAAAACTACGGAGGAGAGGAGAAGCAAAATCCACTATGAGAATTAGGGATTACAAAATAGGCAACGTAAGCTTCTCTATTACTGACAGTTTGAGAAAAGAGCAATATTTATAGTATTACCCCTCAAACCCTAATGTTGGCCCAAGGCCCATAACTTAAGCCTATTTCCTATTCAAGGCATACATAACAATTGGCACCAATGCAAAAAGCTTAGGGCTTAATTGGCACAAATGCAAAAGGTTTAAGACTGAATTGACACAAAAAAAAAGTTTAGGACTAAATTGACAATAGTGCAATAGGTTTAGGACTCAGAATGAGAAGTGTAAGCCCTAAAGGCAAAGCGATCAACAACATGCTCGAAGAGAGATTTTAGATAGGGCACTCGCATGATTGTTATTGCACAAGCTAAGAACCAATCACCATGAGTGGGATGTGGAGGACCTTCGTGCGCCATGGAGACGAAGGCATTTTGGCGCGAAATTGAAAGCTTGAATAAAAAAAAGCAGCTTGAATCGTGAAGTGATAATTGTGTGACTCCGGGCTCGGTCAGGACGGGTGAAACTATCGGGTTAAAACAAACTCGCAGTTCGTATCTTAAATCGGGTCGAACAATGAGAGCGAGCCCCTAAGCTTTGTTTCGAGAATCCATTTGCTTCGACCCCCCCATTCACTGGCAAGTGACGAGGCTTGGCCTCGCTCAAGGCTGGACGAGGTCGAGCCTCGGCTGTGGCTTTTCGTCGTGGCTGACGAAGAAACTAAAGAAGAAAGAAGAAAAAAAAAAGAAAAAAAATTAAAGAGAGTAACTAAAAAAAATAAAAGTAATTTTTATTCAAAAAATAAAAAAATTTCAAACTTTGAAAAATAATTACAAAATGAAATGAAAGTAAAAAGATTAAAAAGAAAGAAGATGCGAAGAATAGGAGGAAGGAAACATGTGGAAAATGTTCTCCTTTTTCTCAAAAGCGAAAACATTTTCTGCACTTTTGAATGAGTTTTTCTCATAGGAAAAATGTTTTTTTTTGTGACTAGCTTATCTTTTGCCTCGAACGCCAAAAATTCTGGAAAATGTTTTTTGAAAAATTATTTTTTGCGAAACAAACCTAGCCTTAGTCAATTGGTATTACCAATATACCATGGGTTTACATTCTCAGTGTTGCTGGTGTACCGAAGTGTCAGAGTTAAAATACATTGCCTTAATTGATGAATAGAATCATTGATGATGGTAACACACTATCTGCACTGATCATTGTAAATATTAGTAACAAAGATAGTTTGACAATCATCAAATACCATAATTATGTTTTCCAACGTCCTTAAACCATTCACAAATACTAAAAGATACTAAATGTTTGATCCATTACTTAACTCATATATAACTAAATAAAAAATATGAGTTTTCAAGATCGAAGAAAAGATAGCCCCACTCACATTTTTTTTTTTGGGTCATAGCACTGCTCACCTAAGAATACCCAAAACTATCAACACGCAGCTAAATGAGCTGAAAATCTTATAATCCTAACAATTAAACGAGAATCAATATCAAAATCAAGTAAAATTCTACAATAACTATAAATTGGCTAAACTATGCTTAAACGCTATCAAAATAACTCTTATGCATCAACAAATCGCACACTCAAAGTGATTATTTAAGCCTTTCGCAATACGAAACTCACGCACAAAACCCTTAAATCCTCGCTCTGACCAGACCGTTGCTTCAAAACGACTCTCGCAAACCGCAGCCCTACAGCATCATAGTTTTATCATATTCATGGAATCCCAAAGCTCAACGACACAAATATCGGACTTTTCGACTCAAATTGCACTAAATTTCGAATTTAAGACCTAAGTCCTAATATTATCCCGACTGGATGAATGAAAGGTGCAGTGACTGAGCGTTGCAAATCGGGGTCGAATCGTCTTGGCGAGGTCGAACACCCCCCCTCCCCTCCCTCCTGAGTCGAATCGGCCTGCCGAGGTACTGTAACGTGGACGAACGAAGCACCCCAACCCATAACTCCCCCCTTCTTATTCTTCTTTCCCTTCTTTTTCGTCCGCGTTGGACGAGCTCTCGATTGAAAAAGAGCCAAGTTGCCCACCGTTCTCTTACTGTTCTCTTTTTCTTTTGTTGACTTTTTTAAGTGGATCCCACCACCATTTTGACCTGGTCAAAAAACAGATCTTACATTGTCTTTCGGACTTTTTTACAGTCTTATGTATGTGACTGCAATTGCTAAGCAGCCTTTGAGTTTGAGCCATGTTTCTCAAGATTGTTGTTCTGGTCTCTCTGCTACCAGCATCAGCTTACGCTCAAGAGACCAGTTTCGTGTACAACGGTTTCTCGTCAGGTCATCTGACGGTTCTGACCCTCGATGGGATGGCCGGGATCAGCCCCACTGGCCTCCTGAATATGGGCTACGACTTCAGACAGCAGAAGGGCCATGCCTTCCATCCCTACCCAATCCAGTTCAAGAACTCGCTGAACGGCTCCGTCTTCTCCTTCTCCACCACGTTCATCTTTGCAATCCGACCACAGTATAAGACTCTGAGCGGCCACGGGATCGTTTTCGTGGTTGCGCCCCAGAGCGGCCTCCCTGGGTCCTTGCCGAGCCAATTCCTCGGCATGTTCAACGAAACCAACAACGGCAACGCCACCAATCATGTGTTTGGGGTGGAACTCGACACAGTCCTGAGCACCGAGTTTCAGGACATTAACGATAATCACGTTGGGATCGACTTGAACGGGTTGACATCAGCAAAGTCAGCTCCAGCGGGGTATTATGCACATGGGGGCAAGTTCAAGAACTTGACTCTAATCAGCGGTAAGGCAATGCAAGTTTGGGTGGACTACGATGGCACGGAAAAGCAAATCAATGTCACATTGTGTTGGAGCCATGCGTGAATCAATTCTGCTGCATGTTTTGTCCTTATGCTATTCAATTGGGTTTTACTTTTGTTATTTTAATCAAGTAATAATGATAGGAGTTGCAATGTTGTAATTATGATAGGGGTGGCAAGTTTCATTAGGGGTTGATTAGTTTTATTAGGGGTTGGTTGTTTATTATTAGTCTAAGAAGTGGGTGTTGCAGGTTGCAAGTGTAATTGTGGTTTCAAAAAGGGTGTTCCCTTGCTACGTGTATAAAACCGGTTCTGCAACCAAGAAATGTAATGAATCCTTTTTCTCATTCTATCATCTCTCTTCATCTCTCTCTCTTTTTTCTGCGCAAGTGAAGGTTTGCGCATGAATTGCTGAGCATCTCTCAGCAACAACAGTGGTATCAGAGCTCTTCTGAAGGATCTTAAGGGACTGTGAAGTGAAGGTAAGCGTGCGTGATGGAGGCAGGTTCAAGTGGTTTCTCTGCTATGGCTACTCCAGTCTTTACTGGGGAAAATTATCAAGCTTGGGCTGTCAAGATGACAGCATTCTTGGAGGGTCATGATTTATGGGAGGCTGTGGAGAATAATTATGAGGTTGCTCCACTTCCAAACGATCCGACCATGAATCAGATAAAGTACCATAAAGAGAGAACCACAAGGAAGGCCAAGGCAAAGTCTTGCCTTTACGCTGCTGTCTCAGCCCCAATCTTCACAAGGATCATGAGATGTGATTCTGCGAAGGTAATATGGGATTTCTTGAAGACTGAATACGAGGGAGATGAGAAGATAAGAAGCATGAAGGTGCTGAATCTCTTGAGGGAGTTTGAGAGACAGCAAATGAAGGATTCAGAGTCAGTGAAAGAATATTCTGATAGGCTGATTGAGATAGCCGAAAAGATCAGAGTCTTGGGGACTGACTTGAAGGATGAAAGGCTGGTTCAGAAGATCCTAGTGTCTCTTCCAGAGAAATTTGAAGCTACCATAGCTTCTTTGGAAAATACAAGAGACATAGCTGACATAAAGCTTGCAGAATTGTTAAGTGCCTTGCAGGCACAGGAGCATAGAAGAATGATGAGAAGAGAAGAGCACGTAGAGGGTGCACTGCAAGCTAAAGTGAAGTTTAATGATGGAGGCAAATGGAAGAAATGGAATCAGTCAAAAGGGAATGCACGTGACTCCAAGTTTGAAGCAAAAGAAGGAAGTTCTAGTGGGTCTGGCAACTGGAAGAAGAATAAGAAACCTTGTCAACACTGTGGTGGAATTAATCACCAGTCCTTTAGATGCTGGAGAAAGCCTGATGTCAAGTGCAGAAGATGTCACAAGTTTGGTCACATGGAAGCTATTTGCAAAGAGAAAAATCATCAACAAGCAGGAGAAGCACAGATTGCAGTAAATGAGACTGAGGAAGAACACTTGTTTGTAGCTTCATGTTCTAGCTCTTCTGTTGTGAATGATGCATGGCTGGTGGATAGTGGCTGTACAAATCATATGACTGGCAATTTGAAGCTGTTTAGGAGTCTAGACAGGTCAGTCAGGTCCAAAGTCAGAATTGGCAATGGACAGTATATCGAAGTGCAAGGGAATGGTACAGTGGCTATTGAAGGAAATCAGGAGGTGAAGCTGATAAATGATGTTCTCTTTGTGCCAAAAATTGACCAAAATCTGTTTAGTGTTGGTCAATTAGTGGAGAAGGGCTATAAGGTGAAGTTTGACGGGAATGAATGCCTTATTGATAATGCAGATAGTAAGGAAGTGCTGAGAATACCAATGAAGGACAAGTGCTTTCTATTCAAGCCACAGGAGATGCAACAAATGGCTTTGAAGTGCAAAGAAGAAAATGCAGAGCTATGGCATAAAAGGCTTGGGCATGTTCACAGGAAGAACATGTTATTTATGCAGAGGAATAGCTTGGCAGATGACTTGCCAAGTTTGGAGGAGGAATTTCCACAGTGCAAAACTTGTCTTCTGGGCAAGCAAGCCAGATTACCTTTCAAAGGAGGAGGCTGGAGAGCACGTGAGAAGCTGCAATTAGTCCACACAGATTTATGTGGACCTATGTCAGAACCATCTCTCACTGGTAGCAGGTATTTCATTACTTTCACAGATGATATGACTAGGATGAGCTGGATTTATTTTCTGCAAGCCAAGTCTGAAGTTGCTGATGTGTTTGTAAAGTTTAAAGCCTTAGTTGAAAATCAGAGTGGGAAGAAAATTCAAATGCTCAGGTCTGATAATGGTACTAAGTATACTGCCCACAAGTTTAAGTTAAATTGTGAGCAAGCAGACATTGTGCAGCAGTTCACTGCTCCCTATTCACCTCAACAGAATGGGGTCAGTGAGAGGAAAAACAGAAGAATTATGGAGATGGCTAGATGTATGATGCAGGAGAAGATGTTACCTAAGAAGTTGTGGGCCGAGGCAGCTAATACTGTAGTGTTCTTGTTGAACAGATTGCCCACAAAGGCCTTAGAGAGGTCAACACCTTTTGAAGCCTGGTATGGTGTTAGACCTTCTGTGAAGAATTTGAAGATTTTTGGGTGTTTGTGTTATACTCATGTTCCACAGGTCAAGAGAGATAAGCTGGATCAAAGAGTTGAGCCTGGAATCTTCATTGGATACAGTCTCCAATCAAAGGCTTACAGGATTTTTCAGCCTATGACAGGGAAGGTGACTGTGAGCAGAGATGTTGTTTTTCTAGAGGAAGATGAGTGGAATTGGACGGAAGAAAAGAATGTAGGGCAACAGCAATCTGCAGAACAACCTACAGCAATTGTACAGGTTGATGAAGTTGTGGATGGATTGGAAGATACCATGGATGGTCTTCCAGTGAGAGGCACAAGGTCACTTGCTGAAATTTATGAAAGAAGCAATGTGGCAGTGCTTGAACCAGCTAACTTTGTGGAAGCTAATGAGAATCAGAGGTGGATTGCAGCAATGCAGGAGGAGTTGGCAATGATTCAGAAGAACCACACATGGGAGCTTGTTAATAGACCATCTGATAAGAACGTGATTGGGGTTAAGTGGGTGTTCAGAACAAAACTTAATCCTGATGGTTCTGTCAATAAACACAAAGCCAGACTGGTTGTGAAAGGTTATGCTCAGATATGGGGAGTAGACTATTCTGAGACTTTTGCTCCAGTTGCAAGACTTGATACAATCAGGCTACTATTAGCTGTTGCAGTAGAGAATGAGTGGCCTATATTTCAGTTAGATGTCAAGTCTGCATTTCTGAATGGAGAGCTTGAGGAGGAGATTTTTGTTGAACAACCTGAAGGTTTCAGTATCAAAGGGCAAGAAGAGAAGGTATACAAATTGAGGAAAGCTCTATATGGACTGAAGCAGGCTCCAAGAGCTTGGTATGAGAAGATAGACAGATATTTGCAAGATTTTGGCTTTGTAAGAAGCTTGAGTGAATTCACTCTTTATGTCAAGAGGGTGAATCACAGTGTTGTAATTCTGTCACTCTATGTAGATGATTTGTTGGTGACAGGGAATGATGTGGATCTGATAGAAAGGGTGAAGCAAGGTCTGTTTGCAGTTTTTGAGATGTCAGACTTCGGAAAGATGACTTATTTCTTGGGTCTGGAAATCAAACAAGATTCACATGAGATCTTCATCTGCCAGAAAAAATACATGAAGGAAATTCTGAAGAAGTTTCAGATGGAAGATTGTAGAAGTGTCAGCACTCCTATGGCTGCTAAGGAGAAGCTGCAGAAGAATGATGGAACAGATGCAGTAGATGCCTCTATGTATAGAAGTTTGATTGGATGTCTCATGTATCTTACAGCAACTAGACCAGATATTCTATTTGCTGTGAGTGTTCTATCCAGGTTCATGAGTAGTCCGAGTCAGTTACATTTTGTAGCTGCAAAAAGGGTCTTGAGATACATCAAAGGAACATTGTTCTTTGGTGTGAAGTTTAGGAAAGGCCAGAAGTTTAAGTTGCAGGGCTTTTCTGATAGTGATTGGGCTGGCTCAGTGGATGACATGAAGAGTACATCTGGATACTGTTTTACTCTTGGTTCTGCCTGTTTCTCCTGGTGTTCCAAAAAGCAGGAGATTGTAGCTCAGTCCACAGCAGAAGCTGAGTTTATAGCAGCTACTGCAGCTGCAAATCAAGCTTTGTGGCTGAAGAAGATAACGAAGGATCTGTTGTTGAATTCTGGTGATTGCATTGAAGTTTATGTGGACAATCAGGCTGCATTAGCAATATCACAGAGTCCAGTTTTTCATGGCAAAACCAAGCACTTTAAGATCAAATTCTTCTTTCTGCGTGAAGTGCAGCAAAGTGGTGAAGTTAAGTTGGTCTATTGCAGGTCAGAAGATTAACTTGCAGACATATTCACAAAGCCACTTCAAGTTGGAAGATTTGAATTGTTAAGAAAGAAAATAGGAGTTTGCAGCAGGAACTGATCTAAGGAGGAGTTTGTTGGAGCCATGCGTGATTCAATTCTGCTGCATGTTTTGTCCTTATGCTATTCAATTGGGTTTTACTTTTGTTATTTTAATCAAGTAATAATGATAGGGGTTGCAATGTTGTAATTATGATAGGGGTGGCAAGTTTCATTAGGGATTGATTAGTTTTATTAGGGGTTGGTTGTTTATTATTAGTCTAAGAAGTGGGTGTTGCAGGTTGCAAGTGTAATTGTGGTTTCAAAAAGGGTGTTCCCTTGCTACGTGTATAAAACCGGTTCTGCAACCAAGAAATGTAATGAATCCTTTTTCTCATTCTATCATCTCTCTTCATCTCTCTCTCTTTTTTCTGCGCAAGTGAAGGTTTGCGCATGAATTGCTGAGCATCTCTCAGCAACAACACATTGGCTCCGATCAACGTGCGAAAACCAAGCACTCCCCTACTGTCTCTTACACGGGATCTCGCGTCAATTATCAACGAGAACATGTATGTTGGCTTCTCGTCATCGACCGGTTCAATCCTAACTTCTTACTATGTCCTGGGCTGGAGCTTCAGGGTAAATGGAGAGGCTTCGGCACTTGCCCTGTCTCAACTTCCTAAGCTTCCTCAGATCGTTAGAAAGGAGACGTCGAAAGTTCTGACTATTGGCCTACCTTGGGTCGTTCTTTTCGTCATATCAATGCTGATCTTAAGCGTAGTTTACGTGATGAGAAGGAAACGAAAATTTGCCGAGGTCCTCGAAGATTGGGAGAGGGACTACGGCCCACACCGGTTCAACTACAAGGATCTTTACATTGCTACGAAAGGATTCCGGAACCAAGAGCTATTAGGGAAAGGTGGGTTCGGCCGGGTCTATAGAGGAATCTTATGTTGGCCGTGAGAAACTTTACCACGGCACTCCCCGGATCACCATAGCAGAGAATCGGATGCCGTACAGCGAAAGAGACGAGCTTGTGTACCTGTTTTGGATTCGCCGGTCTTTAGGCGGAACTCCGGCGATTCCTCGGCTTAGGCGCATCACCTCTATCACCCTCCGGAATCCTGGCGTCGATGAGACCACCACCCTCACCTTCACTTGACTTTATAGGAGGAAACAACCTCCTTAGTGAAGCAACTTCTCAAGGAAGTTGAGTGTGTGGAATTATGGAGAGTTAGGGTTAGAGGGGGGTTGCCTTAGCCTATTTATAGAGTTATTTGGCCGGGCCCTCTCATCACAGGCCGGGCCGAACTCGGCCCACACCAGCCAGGTCCATATTAGGCTAATTAAGAATCCTTATATCTCACTTTATTAGACCAACCCCGTTATCGGTAAATTAATACCGTATAATGGTAATTATAATCTCAATTAATATAAGCCCACACTTAGGAAAACTCTAACATTCTCCCACTTGGGCGAATATTAATTGAAACTGTACTGTATATGCGCATCTCTATGTTGGTCTAGAGATTATTCTTAATAGCCAATCCGATCCCATAGAATCTTAAACACCGAATCATGGCAGTAACTGCATAAAAAAAAAAGTACGCAGAGCCGTCCATGGTCACGAATGTCCTTAACTCTATTGATATGGATTCAATATGGTAGTGTGGCAGTTGGATAACACCTCATAGAATAGATATTTAGACAGAAACTTTATGTGTTATCCCCTTTTGTCAGGCAACATTCTCTCTTCTTAAGTGACACGAAACTTGATGTGCACCAGAGAATACATATATGGCTCCAATGAACCTACATATGTCTTATCTTTATAGTCAACTGTACTTTATGTGTAACAAGACATATCTTCAAGGCTAGTATCTCAATGCCCCCAGCCTTATATTCAAGGTTTACACATACCTTGAGATTTTCAATTGATCAACTCAACTCAAAAAACGTTATTGCACGCAATAGAGTTGATCCATATCAAGATGTTACAAATGTAACAATCACAGATGCAAACTTTATTGGAGCAAAAATTGACAACAGCTCCCACTGAACAACCGCATCCAAAGAAGCTGCTAGGCCCATCTAAATGGCGTCATTTCAAACACAAAAGGGCAAACAACTTTAGTCAGTGGAACTTCAACCATATCATCTGTGAAACTATGCTCCACTTTAATGTCACCATTTTGATCTGGTTCTTTATGGTCAAACACTTGACCGCCAGATGTTTGGACCCTTTAAAACCTCTATTGTTGTACATAATCAACAATGCAGAGCCATCATCATATTATAACTGTATGGGTCCATATAAAAATAAATACGATCAACTCCCTAGTGAGGTTCTGGAGCTAAATAACCTGAGTAGCAGCCCAAAAGCTTGCTATAAACTCCGCTTGAATGCTAGAGGACAATACAGATCTGTGTTTTTCTCTATTATGCCGCACTGCCTGCTAATTCAAAGATGTATTATGTTGTCAACTTCTCGTCATCCAAATAGTTAGTAAGGTCTTAATCCGAATGCCTCACTAGCTGCAAGTAATCAATCTGTATGTGAATCAATATGTAGTCTTTTGTCCTCTTTATGTACCTTAAAACTTTCTTGACAGCAATCCAGTGATCGTTTTCTAGATTTTACAGATATCTGCCTCATGTTCTCAAAACAACATCTGGGTTCTCTCCACATCCGTATAAGGACATGACAATAGATTCAGTTTATTACCCTTAATGTCAGGATCAATTCCTGACTTATAGTGCTGTTTACTGAATCTTTCACAATACGATCAACACATGTCCTATGAGACAGGCACAATATGCAATAAGAACGATCCCAACAGATCTCAATGCCCACGACAAAAGACACCTTATCAAAGTCCTTTATGGCAATATGTGCTTTGCTTCATGCAGTAATTCAACATCACCACTTGTAACATATTATTCAAAAGAAGATAAAATTTCCTCCCACTGATCTTGTAGTATATACACTAATTCACTTCACTTTCAACATCACTGAATAAAGTGACAACATATATGAAACTCCTGATGTCATTATCTGAGAGCTGTTGCATGAGGCCTTAAGTAAACTATTTTAGTCTACTGATAAGTTTATCTGAATCACCAGCTATAAAACCTTCGGATTATACCATATAGACTTTCCTCATCAAGGTCTCTCTTTGAGAAGATAGATATCAATATCCAGCTGGCGTAACTCTAAAACAAGATGAGTTACAAATGTCATGATCACTCTGAAAGAACCTTTATGAGAGACTAGAGGAAAGAGTTACTTTATAGTCTTCACCTCCTCTCAGAGTGAAATCTTGGCAACCAGTCTAGCTTTAAACTTCTCTGACTTTTCTTTTAAAGACCTTTTGTCTTATTCATCCACTTGTAACTGATGAACTTATAACCCTCAACTATCCATTATGCTCTCAAAAACCATTATGTTTCATAGACCATGTCTCGTCTTTTATCACATCCAACTCCAGATCTCACTGATTACAAGAAACAGCATCTGTATAAGTTTCTGGATCAACCATATGGCCTATATTATAATGATGCTCTCCAAATAGACTATAAGTCTGGCAGTATAATTGGTCGTCTCTACCTTAGGGATCTTCCAAATGGAGCCTCGTTAACCTCATCATACACCTATGGGGCTTGAAGAGCTTCATCAGAATCTGTGTTAATAACACTGTCCTAAACCCCAATAGGCTTAGACTGTGATGTGGTAGGCTTCACGATCGTCTATATAGGCAGAGAAAACGACACAACACATGTATCGTACCTTTAACCTTAATAGCCTAAGCATCTTTTGGCCTCATTAAAATTCAGAAACTTCATTGTCTGTTATTCCATAATTCTCGTACTTCTGTTGGGATCATTAACCAAATATCCCTTCAAATGATCTGGACTTACCTAATGCTGGACAATACATCTTCACCTCTGCAGGATAACTTCAAATCTTTAGATGGTTTATCTAGATTTACGTCTAATCCATAACTCAAAAGGGTCAATAGAATAACCTTAGTGGAAACACCAATCAAAGTATGAAGATAACTCAAAGGCTATCCATACACAGAATCTTGTAGGTTCATTCCATTAATCATACTCCTCATTACAACTTTCAGGCATAGTAGACTTAACTACTATCCCAGAATCCTTTTTGGTATATGGTAAATGACCCTTAAAGCTTTCCAGCATGGTCATGTACACCATAATACTCACCATATTGGTCTGATCTGACAATCTTTATGACTTTTCCCAACTATTCCTTGACTTCAGCCTAAAGACCTTGAACTCGTCAAGAGAGTCAGACTTTTCCTTAATCAAGTACATATAACCATATGGGGAACAGTCGTTAGTAAATGTGTCGAAATAAAATTTTCAACACAGAGTTGTCATATAGGTCCATTGACACAAAACTGTATGACCTCCAAAAGGTCGAAACTTTGGACTATAATATTTCTTCTTTATCTCGGTCATCTTATTTCCACATCAGTTTACGCAATTCTCCAGGTCACATTTTAAGAGTACTTAGGATGTTAAGCTTTATCAGCCTCCCACTCTTTCCCTAGATAAGTGGCCAGATCTTTATGCCACAATGCGTAAAACTGTTCTTTAACTGGAAATTTCTTGGAAAACAACCTTTCACTGTATAAGTGATGTAGATATCATCGGGAGTTAAGCATAATCTAATTCATTTGACACATTGCAACACTCATCCTTATTCGACTTGAGAACACAGAAATTCCGTTGTTCTTTCAGTTCAAAAGAGTAGCTGCTTACGTCCAAATATGATATGGAAATCAAGTTCCGTCTAAAGGTAGATACAAAAAATGCATTCCTTAATGTCAGATCAAAACCAGAGAATGGAATTAAAATGACACATCTCCCACGAATTTAATGTCAACTTTATTGTTGTTTCCTGATGTGAGCTTTTGATTCATCTTGATTTGGTTTCTTGTGATTCATGAATCCTTGTACTGTGAACACAATATAATTGGTTACACCTTTATAAAGTCTCCATAAACTGGATGAGACTTCTGCTAGATTAGATTCGTGAATCAAAACCAAAGAATCATCACCTACATGCCCACACTTAGATGACCAAGCCTTATTACAATAGCAGTCCCACTTTATGTGACATTTCTTTATAAAAGAAGTCGTAGTCACAATCTTTATCAAAAGATGCCATTTTTGGACCCAAACTGTCTGAATGACCAGTGGTTTCAAGAGTTCCTTTATGAGTACGATCTTTAAACCTTTTGCTCAACGTGTCCACCATCCTTATGACGTAATCTCTAACTTCATAAAAAACATCAAACCTTATATTGAAGAGTTCTCGCTGATGTATCATAATACCAGCAGTGAACGAGACACAGACCCAGGCTACTTGGGCTTCCATCATCCATATAGCAGTGCAGTCAGCTGGCCATCTACTTTCACAGCAGTACTGAATGGATTACTTCAGAAATCACAAGCAAATCCAATTGCTCTTTAATCCAGGCAATAAAATGTCCCTTCTCGAATTCCATATGTTAACAGCAAAATCTGTCAACTTATCCTCATAAAGAGCAATATAAACTTCTGCCAGCCATATCACAAAACTTAATATCCTCCAGCTATTTCACAAAGTCTGAACCAGTATGAACCTCAATCTTAATGGAGTTACCGTTTACTGGGAAGGTGACTACTTTAAAAAGCAATGTATAATAATGGCACCATGTGAGTACTGTGTAACTTGATCCATAAAAGTACACATCTTGAGGATCAGATGCACCATCATGTAATCACCTTTGGGCAGAATACATAATGTGCACTTTATATGTGACAGCCTATAAAGAGAATAAATCCAATCTTTATGAATCACCACCTTTGGGTGGATGAACCACTAGGATCAGTTACTTCTCAAACTTTATGCTGCACATGTGATACCTCATGAACCAATATTGTGTAACTTTAAAAACTGTTTGAGTACACATCCAGAGAGCTGCATACATCATCACAAAGTCACCTTTGGGCAGAAGATGTGACATGCAGTTGCAAACACTCCACATGATAGCGGCCATGAGAATCTGTTCCAATCTTCGCGAATCACCACCTTTGGGTGTACAATTCACTAGGATCGGTCAATCCCCAACCATATGCTATACATGTATCCCTCCATGAACCAATACACAATCACCTCCTTTGGGAGTATGACCATGCATCAAAACAAGAGACATCCTTCCACAATACGAGACTGATATTTCTCAAACCCAACCAAGTGTGCCACTTTGGCGGTCACTACCTGACTGAATCCTTGAAACTCTCTCATACCAGGGATATAAGCTTTATGCCTCACATTTACCATATCCAAATGATTTCAAATTTCACTATGGGGCACTTTATTCTGAAAACATAGGCGATGCCAATAACATTGCTGTATACATTGATGCATGTAGAACTTTATACATGCTAAAACTCTACACATCCTGTATGTGGTCATATACATGTAAGCTTGCCTTGATATTTCCGAAACCATATGGAAATGTATAAAAAATGCCCAATATACCCCTAAAAGTACACGTATATAAGGGTCTTTATGCATTTTTCATTATTTAAAAGCTTCAAACATGCAAATAAATATACCACAATGTAGAGAATTTCCATACGAGCACGCCGGTACCAAGATCGCCCCTAACGGACGTCTCACGCGCCCTCACGCGCCGGCCAAAGCCTCGGCGCGTGGGGCTCACGCGCCGCACGTGCTCCTCACGTGCGGGGCGTGCTCACCGGTTCAATGACCGGTCCGACCGGCGACCGGTCCGACTGTTCATCCGGTCCAACCGTTGACCGGTCCGACCGGTCAACGGTCAACTCGGGTCGGAGTCGGGTCGAAGACGGGTCAGGGTCGGGTCGGGTTGACCCGGTCAAACCGGGTCAGTCAACGGGTCGACCCGGTCAATCCGGGTCGGGTTGACCCGAACCCGAATGCACTGGCCCGCTGACGTCAGCTGTCGGCAGCCGTCCTGGAGTCGCCACGTGTCGCCGCGTGATAGGCCGCGGCTGCGCTAGCGCGTGCAACGCGCGTGGGCGGGCGTGAATCGCGCCGCAGCGGACGCCGGTGGCGCGTGGCGCGCGTGTGAGGCCGTCCGGCCTCCTATGGCGGCGATCCACCCATCAAAATGCTCGTCTCGACGAGCCCGTTCCAAATATATGATCGAAAATAATTTTCATCCGTAAAATTTTCCGAAAATAGGCAAACACAGTACGGTCCCGATCTTCGCTATGGCGGCTCTGATACCACATGTTGGCCGTGAGAAACTTTACCACGGCACTCCCCGGATCACCATAGCAGAGAATCGGATGCCGTACAGCGAAAGAGACGAGCTTGTGTACCTGTTTTGGATTCGCCGGTCTTTAGGCGGAACTCCGGCGATTCCTCGGCTTAGGCGCATCACCTCTATCACCCTCCGGAATCCTGGCGTCGATGAGACCACCACCCTCACCTTCACTTGACTTTATAGGATGAAACAACCTCCTTAGTGAAGCAACTTCTCAAGGAAGTTGAGTGTGTGGAATTATGGAGAGTTAGGGTTAGAGGGGGGTTGCCTTAGCCTATTTATAGAGTTATTTGGCCGGGCCCTCTCATCACAGGCCGGGCCGAACTCGGCCCACACCAGCCAGGTCCATATTAGGCTAATTAAGAATCCTTATATCTCACTTTATTAGACCAACCCCGTTATCGGTAAATTAATACCGTATAATGGTAATTATAATCTCAATTAATATAAGCCCACACTTAGGAAAACTCTAACATCTTACGGACATCAAAAATAGAGATCGCGGTAAAGAGGGTCTCCCATGAGTCGAGACAAGGCCTGAGAGAATTCGTGGCGGAGATCCTCAGCATGGGTCGGCTCCGTCACCGCAACATTGTGTCACTCCTTGGTTACTGCCGTCGGAAAGGGGAGTTACTCTTGGTTTACGACTACATGCCCAATGGGAGCCTCGACAAATACCTCTATAACCAGCCAAAGGTCACCCTCAATTGGAGGCAAAGATTTGGGGTGATCAAAGGAGTGGCATCGGGGCTACTTTATCTGCACGAAGGGTGGGAGCAAGTGGTGATCCACAGGGATATAAAGGCGAGTAACATCTTGCTAGACGCTGATTTCAACGGAAGACTAGGAGATTTTGGGCTTGCAAGACTCTATGATCATGGAAGCGACCCTCAAACCACGCACGTAGCGGGAACACTCGGTTATCTCGCCCCTGAGCATGTGCGAACCGGCAAGGCATCTCGGAGCACCGACGTGTTTGCATTCGGAGTGTTTTTGCTCGAGGTCGCCTGCGGGAGAAGGCCGACAGAGATTCGGGACGCGGAGGACGTGATATTAGTGGACCGGGTATTCTCTTGCTGGGACAGAGGTGCAATTCTGGAGGCAAGAGATCCCAAGTTGGGGGCGGAGTTTGTGGAAGAAGAGATGGAGTTGGTGCTGAAACTCGGGCTGATGTGTTCCCACTCCGACCCGTTGATGCGGCCGAGCATGCGTCAAGTTTTGCATTACTTGGAGAGCGATATTCCGACGCCGGAGTTGTCGTCCATCGGCAGCAGGTTAACATTCGGTCATCACCAAGGTTTTGATGATTTGGCCATGTCTCCACCCTCCATGGACAAGGCATTTCCGCAATCATCTTCTGTCGCAGAATCGATTCTCTCAGGGGGGGCGGTAAGCCTCGTAATTTAGTTCATAATTTTATCCCGTCCTCCTTAGTTAGCATGTATTTGCGCTAAAATACACGCTCTGATATTTCATATGGCTATAAATTGACTGCTGCCTGGCAGCCGCTGCCAGGCGCCGTTAAATTATTAGTGCTCTGTATCATTGTTCCAAAGACGATCACACCATCACACCACATCATTTCCCACATCACCAAAAAAAAAAAAAAAAATTCTCTCCCCTCCTCTGTTTTTCCTTTACTCCCTCTCAGTTCTTTTTTTTTTTTTTCAATTTTTTTTCCTGCACCGCAAGTCAACCATCTCGTTTCTCTCCCTTGTTACAAAGCCGAGTCCCGTCATAGTCCTGGTTTGTCGCCATCTCTCGAAGCCGCGTCGACCGTCGCCATCACCAAGGAGGGAAGGACCAAGATGTCACGCCTCTGATTTTTGTCTCCACCGCGAAATCGTGGCCAAAGAGAGAGAAAGAGGACAGATCAAGAAAAGAGTGGGGTGGTGGCCATGGTCCCATTCATTAACACCGGTGCCGTCAATCCAATGTAACAAGTTGTAACCATAACCTGTGTTGGCCTGAATGAACATAAATGTCGCTGCACGTGCTGATGGGGCCACGTTGGTACGTGTCGATGATATCATATCGGAACTCAAACGTTGTTCTGATGAGTCGGATGCTTCCGCATCATTTCCTCTAAGCTTTAATTTAGTGAACCTCATATTAGAATATTTAGTTGATTCAGTATATTTTGAAATCCGTGATTGATTATATTTGACATCATCTTTTTCTTATTACTGTAGGTAGTCTTCTAATAAAGCCTATAAATAGGCTCCATGCATTCTTTTCTAGACACATCGAAATATATAAAAATTTCTCTCTTCCACTTTACATTCTTTAACTTGGTCTCAGATCCTCAACTCTAATGCACCCCATGGAGCCATGGCAACATAAATCTATCCCCGCCTCTAGATATTGTTCATCCAAGTGACTTATTCTTGTCTGAGTAAGCGCCACGGTGGCTGTGTTACACCACCAGCGACACCTTGCCTTGTCGAGCCTTTTTTACGGAGATGGCTTCCCTTTCTATGTTAGTCGCACAGACCATATCACTTAGGGTTTGCTTGGCAGTGTTTCTGTTCCTTGTTTCTGTTCATCTGTTTCTGTTCCTGGATGATTTTTTGAGAATCAGAACGCGTTTGATAACTGCTTAAAATTTTTATTCCAGGAACAGAAACGCATTTGGTAACTGCATAAAATTTTCATACTCAATGTGTTATTTAAATTAAATAATTATATAATCATATTCGATGACAAAGAAAAGAGTGGATAGATCCATTGAATGAGTTCTTGAACTTTATTGGGGTAGGGTAGAAGGCATGACTCTGCTTCTATTTGGTTGTGTTGGTTTACTTTAGGATGTGGCTAAACCATCTAGGCTAGGATTCACCGACTGGAAACCGTTGTACATGAAACTACCGGTATCACGAGCGAGTGCAAAGTTTGCTAGGGGAGAAACCGCCAGAACAATCGCAAAGAACATTCCAAGATACTGGGGAAATTCGCTCAATACACTACTTAGAAGATATCATCTAAATCTCTAGGATCAACTTGAATCTAATGCAATTCCAGCTGTCAGTGCCATAAACTTGGGTCACAATACATGCACCATTAACTCGTTTAAATTTTCTTGTTCTTATGGACCTTAACGTTAATTCATGCAAGGATTCAAACAAACAAGTATTAATCCTTACGAAAAAGAAGGCAATTATGCCAATGCAGACATTCCCAAGAACATGTGAATATACTGTAGAAATTGGTTGATCCATAGAATCCCAAAATTACAGTTCACATATACTCTCAGAGTTGCAAACTACGAATACTTGATGTATAAGAGCACTAGCTCGGTAATTACTTTGGATCTGTGAAACATGCTTTCAATTTAATATACGAAGCGTAAGACTCATCTTCCACCAGAGAGGAGCGAGTCCGCGACAGAAGATGTCTGTGAATATGCCTTGTCTGCAGAAGACGGATAAGACATGCCAGACATGCTAAAACCTTCATGATATGCAAATTTCAATCCACTTGTTGAAGTACCAAGAGATGGTAACTCCTGCATTGCGACATCCCCTTCTAGGCACTGCACTACTTGACGCATTCTTGGTCTCGCCTTTGGCTCCGAATGGGAGCACATCAATCCAAGTTTCAGCACTAGCTCCACTTCCTTCGCCACAAAATCTGTCCCTAGATTTGGATCTCTTGCCTCTAGAATGTCACCCTTATCCCAGCAAGAGAACACCCAGTCCACCAATATTACATCCTCCTTCTCCCGAGCCTCAATCGGCCTTCTTCCACAAGCAACCTCGAGTAAAAATGCCCCGAACGCAAAAACGTCCGTGCTCGCAGTGGGCCTGGCGGTTCGAGTGTTCTCTGGGGCTAAATATCCAAGAGTTCCCACCACGTGTGTGGTTTGAGGATCTGTGCCATGATCGTGCATTCTGGCCAGCCCGAAATCTCCTAACCTCCCATTTAGTTCTGAGTCTAGCAAAATGTTGCTAGCTTTGATATCCCTGTGAATCACAACTCGTTCCCATCCTTCATGGAGATAAGAGAGGCCATATGCCACACCTTTGATCACTCTAAATCTTTGGCTCCAATTGAGGGTCACCTTTGGTTGGTTATAGAGGTACTTGTCTAGGCTTCCATGCGGCATGTAGTCATAGACCAACAGCAGCTCACCCTTTCGACGGCAGTAACCGAGAAGCGATACAATGTTCCGATGACGAAGCCGACCGATGCTAATAATCTCAGCAATGAATTCTCTCATCCCTTGCCTCGATTCGTGAGAAACCCTCTTCACTGCAACCTCAGTTTTTGTGGTGGGTAATACCCCTCTATAAACCCTACCGAATCCACCAGCTCCTAATAGCTCCTGATCTCTAAACCCCTTCGTGGCAACATAGAGATCTTTGTACCTGAACCTATGAGGACCGTAGTCGCGTTCCCAATCCTCTAGAACCTCCGCGAATTTTCTCTTTCGTCTTATCAGATAAACCACAGCAAAGATTAGCATTGAAATAAAAGACAGCACCATGAAAGGCACTCCAAGAGTAAGCAGGTATGATTTCTTCTCCTTTCTCACATGGGGTAGTCTAGGAAGCTGAGACAAAACCAGTCCCTGAGCTTCTCCATTTACCTTAAAGCTCCATCCAACGATGTAATGAGAAGCTACTAACACGCCGGATGCGGACGAGAAACCCACGTACATGGTCTCCTTGATGATCGGCGAGAGATCAATGGACAGAGATAAAAGGGGAGTCTTCGGTTTCTCAACATTGATAGGAGATAATGTGACATTGAATTGCTTTTGCGAGCCATCATAATGCACCCAAACTTGCATAGCTTTACCACTCATCAGGCTCAAGTTTGTGAAGACCGCACCTGGACTTGCTGTGTATCCTGCCGGGGCAGATTTTACGGAGGTGAGCCCATTGACGTCGATGCCAACGTGGTTATCGTCGATATCATTGAACTCATGGTTTTGGAATGTGTCAAATTCTACTGCAACAATGTGGTTAGAGGAATTGCCATTGCTCGTTTCGTTGAAGAGGCCAAAGTAATAACTAGGCAGAGCTCCGGGAAATTCTCTACGAGGGGCTAGCACGAAAGTGAACCCGGGGCCGGCCAGAGGTGGATACTTGCGAACCATAGCGAAGACGAAAGTGGTGGAGAAAGAGTAGGCAGATCCATCGGCCGATTTCTTGAACTTGATGGGGTCAGGGTAGAAGGCATGACTCTGCTTCTGTTTGGTTGCGTTGGTTAACTTGAGAAGGCCATTGCCGGTGAATGCGGCTAAACCATCCAGGCTAAGATTTGCCGACCGGAAACCGTTGTACGTGAAACCGCTGGTGTCCTGAGCGAGTGCAAAGCTCGCCAGGGGAGAAACCGCCAGAACAATCAGGAAGAACATGTCCAGAAGCAGGGGAAATTTAGCTGAACACACAACTGAGAAGGTATCGTGTGAATCTCCCTAGGATCAAAATTGAATCGAATGCAATTTCAGCTGGTGACCCTGCCGTCAAATCATGCGAAGATTCAAACTTGGTGAGCAACCCAAATCGTACTCCACCTCTATTAATGTCGTTTTCCGGACAGTGGCCCCGAGAATGACTCCTCATTTCTGTGGTTAGCTGAAATTTCAATTGTTGTCCGTTTCCATAGGCATTTTTCACATGTGGGGCCGAAATAGAACAAAGCGTCAGTCTACGGACACATGACTATTGACTCCTGTTTGAGGTTATGTCGTCTTCGGGTAGTCGTCGACGACCGGATGCGTACGCAGAGTGCCAAATGTTACGGGGAAGTTTCACAGCACAAACGAACCTTTCTGTTTGTAAAATAAAAAAGGAAAATTAATAGAGCTTTCGTGTTCGACAAAGGCCAATCGAGGTCCAGCAAAGCTCAAGCTTCACCAAAGGAACGGGCTGATCATCAATGTCCATCAGGTTCTCCATTGT
This sequence comes from Rhodomyrtus psidioides, assembly GCA_021437785.1. Taxonomy (NCBI): domain Eukaryota; kingdom Viridiplantae; phylum Streptophyta; class Magnoliopsida; order Myrtales; family Myrtaceae; genus Rhodomyrtus; species Rhodomyrtus psidioides. Next base: position 1,416,571 of record JAILYB010000059.1, on the reverse strand, counting down.
CGCAACCTTTCTAATAACAACTTTACCCTTCGCCACGACATCTTGGAGGAAATAATATTTAATGTCATTGAACAAAACAAATAGCTGCACCAGGCTATAAATTGAAATGGGAATGGCTTAACACACACATATATAAGGCTAGTGCTTGTCGAGCTGTCTAAGATGACTTACCTCAACATAAAACTAAAGAGTAACTGCAGCAAATTAATTGAGTTCATTAGTTCTTCATATAAAATTATTGACTCTAGAGACATAATAATATTATTCCCTCACCCAATTCTATTTCTTTATTCCAGAAAAAATCACGTAAATGCATTTTGAATACTTTATTTTTCTTTCCCTTTTTATTAAGAGAAAAACTTATGTGATTATACCCACGTAGAAATAGTATTTTACTCCTAGATTTTCAACGCCTCTATCTTGGTACTCCACCCTCCCATTCATAAGAGAATGGTAGTTGTCATCGGAAGCATGTTAAAGCGGTGAGTTGAGTATATATTGTCAACAAGGCTTCGCACGTTGAAGAATGAGCCGACGACTCATTGACAATGGCTATTGTTCATATGCACCAATTGATTATGAAATTGCCATGTTATCGTGTTCATACCGTCCTACTAAATTATCCTGGCATTTTTCGGCCCTTAAAGAGAAATAATTAAAAAGAAAAAAGAAAAAAAAAAAGGGAAGACTAGGTACTGTTCGAAGTATTTGAAATACGGGAAAGAAATACCATTTTGCGCAGATTAAAGTAATTTACATAACAGTATATGAATTCGTTAGCGAGCACTCTTACCATAATCGCTAAACCAACCTTTTTAACCTCACCAAAATACTTGTACCTTACATCTATTTAAGAAAATCCTGCAGAAATTGATTAAAACATTGATTCTGACTTTAAAGTTCACATATACTTGCGGAAAAGCAAACTACGAATACTTGATGTATTAAAACACTAGTTTGGTAATTACTTTGGATCTATGAAATATGCTTTCAACTTAATGTAACAAGCTTAAGACTCATCTTCCACCAGATAAGAGAGAGTTTGCAGCAGAAGATGTCTGAGAAAATGCCTTGTCTGTGGAAGATGGATAAGACAAACCAGACATGCTAAATCCTTCATGATACGCAAATGCCAATCCACTTTTTGAAATGCCAAGAGATGATAACTCCTCCATTGCGAGATCCCCTTCCAAGTACTGCACTACTTGACGCATGCTTGGTCTCGCGGTCGGCTCGGACTGGGAGCACAACAATCCGAGTTGCAACACGAGCTCCACTTCCTTTGCCGCAAAGTCCGTCCCTAAATTCAGATCTCTAGCCTCCAGAAGGTCACCCTTTTCCCAGCAAGAAAACACCCAGTCCACCAATATCACATCCTCCTCTTCCCGAACCTCAACCGGTCTTCTTCCACAAGCAACCTCGAGCAAAAATGCCCCGAACGCGAAAACGTCCGTGCTAGTAGTGGCCCTGGCTGTTCGAGTGTTCTCCGGGGCCATATATCCAAGAGTTCCCACCACATGGGTGGTTTGGGGATCGGTACCATGATCGTATAGTTTTGCAAGCCCGAAATCTCCTAACCTCCCATTTAGTTCTGAGTCTAGCAAGATGTTGCTAGCTTTGATATCCCTGTGAATCACAACCTGTTCCCATCCTTCGTGGAGATAAGAGAGGCCATATGCAACACCTTTGATCACTCTAAATCTTTGGCTCCAATTGAGGGTCACCTTTGGTTGGTTATGGAGGTACTTGTCTAGGCTTCCATTTGGCATATAGTCATAGACCAACAGCAGCTCACCCTTCCGACGGCAGTAACCGAGAAGCGTGACTAGGTTCCGATGACTAAGCCGACCGATACTAATGATTTCCGAAATGAACTCTCTCATCCCTTGCCTTGATTCATGAGAAACCCTCTTAACTGCAACCTCAGTTTTTGAGGTGGGTAATACCCCTCTATAAACCCTACCAAATCCTCCAGCTCCTAATAGCTCCTGATCCCTGAACCCCTTTGTGGCAACATAGAGATCTTTGTACTTGAACCTATGCGGACGGTAGTCGCGCTCCCAATCCTCGAAAACCTCTGCGAATTTCCTTCGTCTTCTTATCGCATAAGCCACGGCAAAGATTAGAAGGGACAAAATGAACAAACAGATGAAAGGCAGTCCAGTGGTGAGAAGATTGGATTTCTGCTTCCTTTTCCTATGGGGCAATCTGGGAAGTTGGGACAAATCAAGCCTTTGAGCTTGTCCATTTACCTTAAAGCTCCATCCGAGGATACAATGAGAAGTTAAGAGCACGCCGGTTGCGGACGAGAACCCAACGTACATGGTCTCCTTGAGAATTGGCGAGAGATTGAAGGACAGAGACAAAAGGGGAGTGCTCGGTTTGTCGACATTGACGGGAGCTAATGTGACACTGATTTGTTCCTGCACACCATCATAATCCACCCAAGCTTGCATTGCTTTGCCACCAATCAGACTCAGGTTTTTGAAGCCTTGAACGTTGTTTTCAGTGTATCCAGCTGGGGAAGATTTTACAGAGGTCAGCCCATTGACATCGATCCCAACATGGTTGTCACTGATGTCGCGGAATTCGTTGTTTTGAGCCGTGTCGAATTCCACAGCAAAAATGTAGTTGGTGGCATTGCCATTGTTGGTTTGGTTGAAGAGACCCATAAAAAAAGCAGGCAGAGCTCCAGGAATTTCTCTACGAGGAGCTATCACAAAGGCGAACCCGGGACCGCCCTGAGCTGGATATTCGGGAACTATACCGAAGACAAATGTGGTGGAGAACGAGTGGACAGCGCCGCTGGATGAGTTCTTGAATGCAATGGGATCGGGATAGAAGGCATGACTCACCTTCTGTTCTTTGGTCACGTTGGTTAACCTCAGGAGGCCATTGCCGGTGATTACAGCTAAACCATCGAGGCTAAGATTCACAGACTTGAAACCACTGTACGCGAAATCACTGGTTTCGCGGCTAGCTGCTGTGCTTGCCAGGAGAGAAACCACCAGAGCAATCGCTAGGAACATGGCCAGAGGCTATGGCGTTCCTATGATGATGATCCAGAAGACTTTGCACAGCATCGAGTCGAAGCTCGGGCAATTTTGATCGTCAGTGCCCCAACTTGTGCACCTCTAACCGGCCTTCAGAATTAATCCTCGGTCGGATGATCAACCGGTCAGTCGGAGACATAGCATGCCGCTCTGTCATGCGAGTAACTGATTGGTTCGAGCTTCATCAGCAAATTAAATCTCTTCTGGACTCGCCTCTCTCTGCACGCTACTTGAACAATTGAGGGAGTCGCCAAAGTAGACTAAGGCCGCCGTCGACGCCAGTCGACGTTCTGTGGTCTTCCCATAGTCATCGCTGAGTCAGTGACCGATGGCGCACGAGGTCGAGGAGTGGAAAATGATGTCCAAGGAAGCTCACGGCGAGCATGCGTCGAAGGACAGGGGTCCTCACAAATTTTAAATCTCTGTTTAATACCATTGGCATTGTCCCTCATGTTGTAATATCATACGTGGAAACTAATCAGGAAAATATGCCAATGCGAAAATTCAAAAAAAAAAATTAAGAACGATAAAAGACATCAGATATAATGTGGTTCGGTCCGAATATCGATACCTACATCTACGAAGAGAGCCAGCAAGAACAATCCACTATAATCGAAAAATCGAAATTACAATCGCTCAATGCTCTGGTGTTTTCCAAGCTTAAATTACACCTAAACTCAAGTATTTATAATCAATAAATACAAATCAGATGTAAACTCATGAAGCACAAATAAATCACCGCGTTCCAGCTCTTCGTCCGTTCGCTCTCCGTACAGCTTCTCGAAAAAACGTCGCTTGCGGTTTTTCTTTTCTCTGTTCGTTTCGTGGCACGGCTTCTTCTGTGTAGCGTTTTCTTTTCCTCTTGCTGCGCTTTTTTTTTTTTTTTTTTTGGGGGTCCTTTTCTCCAATTGGCCCCACAATTGTTATTTGATTCCAATTCAAAGAATTTTGCATTGTGTGGTGTCAGAGAAGTCTTGAAGAAAGCAATTCCTTAGCTGGTCCCACGCGTATAATTGCCATGTATGGGAAACAGGGCAAATATTGCATATTTCAAGTTTTTCAATCTTCGTAGAAATTAAAAAATCGAGACATAAAAATAACATCTCTTAGGATAATGAGAGGATTAGCACGTGAGAGTAGGGAAGCCTAGCAAATCCTATCTCTAACATCAACCCAGAATTCAGTGCGCTGAGGTGCACGTGCGAGAGATCCAATGAATTCATAAATATCATAGTTTCTAAAGTTGAACTCAAAATTTATCGTCTCCTCTACCATTTAACTATCTTTCCTAACTAAATTTGCATATTTATCGCTCTCTCCACACAAATTTAATTTTGTAATCTGCTTTCCTTTAAACCGCACGTGTGCAAATTTTGCTAGTTTCCCAAATTTTCATCAGATGTACGACGTTAATGAAATTTCAAGGGACTTGTACATATGCTTTTAAAGTCTATGTATTAGTATGATAATAGGCTAATCAATTACCAATTTGAACTTTCAACCTTTCATATTCATTCTATGGCTTTTTACTCTCTCTCTCTCTCTTTTATTAACACCTAATACTTTTGCCTAGTAATTTTGTGGTCCACAAACATACAATGGCCAAAGATTGAGGACATCTCAATTGGATCTCCTTATCCAAGTCGGGACCGCCGTCACATCTCGGGTCCCCATGAGCGAATCGACCGCTCACAAGCTTCCACATCACACGTTCATTTAAGTCCCAGCAGGACCATACCCGCCGGTGGGTCCCCATGTCTCCCTCGGCAATTGAAGACTTAAAATCGTAAATATTTTTATATATATATTATTTTCGAAAAAATCCGCACATGCACATATCAAGAAAATCATTCAATTTTCGTGTTGCGCTAATTGCCGCGGTAACAAGGCAGGTACAATATGAAGGAAGAAGAAAAAAAGAAAAAAATTAGAATCGTTGAACTTAGCAATGAATTTTTAATATGATCCTCGAACCCATAATTTAGGCAATCGAGTTCTTGAGCTCGTGAGATTCTTCTAATCCGCTTCATATTCCAACTCCGGCAAATTGAAGCCAACGGTGTGGGCGGAAATCTGGATGTGAAAATAATCAGTAGTGCTACAAAACCGAAAGGCCGGTTAGAGTTTGTTTAGTAGCCTTTCGGATCGTTGTATACGTATTTTGGTCGGAGCGCAAATTGATTGCCCATGGCGACACCGGCTTTAATTTTTAAAATATGAAATTTTTTTTGAGGAGGATTGATGGACACATCGAGCTCGATCTGCCAGAATCAGCGACCAAAAGACTTGTTTGATTAGGAAACATTTTACGCATGTGGGGATTCGATTGCAAAAAATGTCACACCCCAAATTCTAATAGAAAAAGGGGCACGACACGGCCACCCTTCTTCACACCTGAAGGATGCAGCCTCACAAAAAAACAACATATCAGAGTTTCCATAATCCAACAACAAGTATAACTAGCTCTCCAATGTAAGCCCAAAAACTCAACTACCAAAGTTTCCCATCGATAACGCTCTCGTACTACTCGTCGTTAGCTGAGGAACCTGAAAAGATTGGGAGGAAAGAGGGGTGAGCAAACCATAGCTCAGTGAGTAATACTTTTCTTCTAAGCGGATCGAACAATCACTATGCATATTTAATATCAGAATATAACTCATTTATGTCAAACTCGAAACATCGCAAATCTTCACAATCCAAAATGAGTTATATAGTACCATAACGCAATATATTTATAGCAAAAATACTTATTTTGAAACACAAACACAAAACGAATATCAATGGTCAAACCCATTGATCAATGTCATCCAAAAACACGTGCCAGTGGTCTATCCACCGACCAATCTCATCAAAACACATGCCAGTGGTCTATCCACTGACCAATCTCATCAAAAACACAAGCCAGTGGTCTATCCATTGGCCAATCTCATCAAAAACACATGCCAATGGTCTATCCACTGACCAATCTCATGCTCAAGAGTCTAACCATGGTCACGTATAACGCCCGTGACAAAAGACGACCAAGATTCCCCCCTTGGCAAGGTCTCCACCTACAATGCCGGTGGCTCGGCCCACAAGGATATCCTAACTAGTATGCGCATACCCACAAACCCCTCAACCGGGTTCACAGCCATCTTGAGCATCACATCAACAACATCTCCTCATAAATCAGAAAATATATCCCAACCAACTCAATCCAGCAACTCAAAACCGTGTCAAATAGACAAAAACAACAGTAAATGTTTGATCATGTTTTATGCAGCAAAAATACTATTTTCTCAAATGATAACACATATAGTATATCTCTTCAAAATATGCACTTTTCAACTCACAGAAGAAATAGTATCTCTCACAATTCACAAAACCGATTCAGAATCAATACACAAATGGGTTTCACAAACCCAAAATCCATATCCTTTTCGCAGAAACTCATCCGCTATACACAACGCATTATCTAAAATCATTCTCAAACCATCCACAAATAATCAAAGGTAGTAAATGTCCGATCCGAAGTTATGCATCAAACATGCCAAAAATATCACTCTTGCCATTAGAACGAAATCACATATTAACATGTCTTACTCTTTTCGTTTCAAAATATGCCTTTAGAAATTCAAAGAAGAGATAGCACCACTCACCTGAGACGCCAAAGGCAATTTAGAAAGCTTACTCGAAACGACGCGTCCGAACCCCTATCAAAAGTATAATAAACGGATCAAAAAATAAGTAATAAGCTATTCTAAAGCATGACTCAACTGAATAAGGCCTATTTGCCACTAAGAAGACAACTACGCATCGATGAAACACTTGCTTGGAGCAAAAACACAAGTTTTCCGCTTTGCGCAACTTGCGCGATAAACTTCAACAGGCCATAATTTCCTCATCCGAGCTCCGATTTAAACAATCTTATAGTCCAAAGAAAGCTCTTTTAACATACAACAATAACCCCAACATAGCTTGTCCAAAATCCATTCGAAAATTGGTGAAAATGGGCGAAAACTGTACTGGTCGCGTACTATTCACAGCGCGCACCAGATTCTCTCGAGCCATAACTTTCGCTACAGTAATCCATTTTAAGTGATCTTATAGTCCACGCGAAGATCATTCAACATGCTACAAATGTCTCAACAGATCCAACCTCATCCGATGAAAGGAAGTTAGTGAAATCAGGCCTCAAACATACTGTTTGCGCGGTACTGTAGCGCAGCAGATTTTGGAAAATTCATTCCGAGCAAACCGTAAGTCCAAATTGAGTTTTGTAAAATCCCACAACTCTACAATGCTCTAGACTGTCGTTTCCCCAAAGAATCTTAACTTAACGACTCCAAAATCTGACTTTGCAGCTCAATTTTCTCATAGATTCGAATTTAAGCTCTAATTATAAAAACCATCCCGATAAGATGAAGGAGGGGTGTAATCACTTACCGAGCTTACGATTTGTAGTTGATCGACGCGGCAAAATTTTCGTAGCGTGAAACGCTCCTTCTCTTCTTTCCCTTTCTTCTTCTTCTTCTCTCTTCTTCTTTCCTCCTCTTTTCCTTTCTGTTCGCGTTTTCTGTCTCCCCGTTACTGCTCCCTCCCTTCTTTTTTTTTTTTTTTTAATAAGAGTCCCTTCTTCTTCTTTTTTGACTTTTCAACTCTTTTTTTTTATTTGACTTGGTCAAAGCCCATATTTTACATTCGTCCATCCTTTAAAAAAATTTCGTCCCCGAAATTTAGGCATATTTTAGTGATAAGAAAAGATATTTGCGCTTTGTCTCCTCCTCAAGTTCTCACCCAGCTTTAGTCAATCTATTAACGATCACCCAATATGTCAATCCCGCCACTGGCGTTCTTTGTACACCCACTTCTATTTTGGCACCTCAAGAAGGCTGTAATTGTCCATCCATTTGTTAATACTTAATTCAACTTGTCGACAAATCAAACATTTATCAACAAATCATCCAATATCACTCTTTATTTGATTCTATCAGAAGGACACTCTTAAATTCCTTTTGCATTTTAATGCTTCGCCTGATTTTAAAATCAAATCTATTCATTTCCTGCAAATATCTCCTTTTTCACTCTGAGTGAATGAGGACGCATCATCGACCATGAAAACTCCTGCTCCAAATATTTTTTTTTTTGCAACAATGAAATCTTGAAATCCCCTTTTCGCATCCACTCCTTTAAACGTTTTCTAATTTCGCAATTATTGCTTGGTCCTCTATTTCACATCACTCTTCTCGAACCAATATTCCAAAATTTATCACTTGCACTTTCACATGCCTAAAAGTTCACAAAACAAAGTAGCCTAGCATCATCCAAGCACTTTTTTTTTTGGCTCATACGATAATTTTCTCTAATGCCATAAAGTTCGCTGTCAGCCATCAACACTTGAAATACAATCCACAAAATATCCATCCATTCTAAGCATATCATAATATGAATTTTCACAAGTCATTGATTCTCCTTTCAATATTCCACTCACTTCGATTACACATCTAGATCAAAAATACCACGTCATTCACCCTAAGTTTTGTGCAAATCACTCTTATCGTACAGAAACTTGCAAATACTTTTCATATCCTTACCAACACCACGAAAAGAGATTATCGATATCACCATTTCAAAACTTGCATGTAACTAAATAATTAACTCTCAATACGCCCAAGACAAGATCTATAAAATCACCACAAGGACTATTATGTACTTATAATCATTTCACCAAGATGAAGATCCATTTCTTTAAATTCCAATCTCAACGAATCATCAAAGGCAATTAACCATATTCCTGTCTAAAACCCGAGTTTCCAAAAATAAGAACTTGTTTGGCGTAAATTCTGTAAAAGGAAATCACCACTTAATCTCTTCTGCATTAGTCCATTTCTTCTTCGTTGTATATAGGTTTCTCAACATAATGTATTTTCCATCATTTTGAGGCCCCATAATTACTTTTTTGCTTATAACTTTCTCCTCTCCTATCACATCCTTGATATATCCACAAGCAAATAGGAAGTAACTCAAAATAATTACATCAGTCCCAAAAGGCATGGTCTTGAGTATCTTTTCAACTTCCTTCAAATATCTTATTTTATCTAATAGATTTACTATACAACCATAGTACTTGATCCGTGGGGCAAGCCCAATCTCATCCATTTACTTTAAACGACTTGTTCCCTTCCTTCACCAAACTAATATAATTACACGCATATAAAATGCAAATCATGATCGTACCAATTAGTGAAACCTCAAAGTGTTGCATCTCCAATAATATTTCCAACGCTTCTTTGATGCAATAAGTTAATCACTCTTTTTTTTTCCACACATAAAGTGGTATAATTTCTCTACCTTCACAGTTTCCGGCGGACAAATACCCACTTAAAATGGACTTGAAATTGCTCCATCAATGTCATTATGCATCTCACTAAAGATCTCCTCAACTTTGCTAATGTCATCGATCCTCACCAAAGAATCCAAATGTATGCCATATATTGCAATACTTGACTAAGGCTTATCTTCGCCTTGAGAGAAAGCCGATTCCAGCTTGTGATGCATGCATAAGTTAAAATACAAATACATCATGTCAACAAAAGAAGGACCGAGGAGCTTTGGACTACTATTCTTGAACTCTATCATGAGAGATTCAGACAATTCCGCATCTTGACCTTTACAAATCACCTCCATAATGTTATGATAGGCTATCAAAATAACATAACCATATGCTTTAGCATCTCCCTAAATAATTCTGTGACTTCATGTGCTTTGCAACTTGTGCATAGACTTCCGCTTTGTACACATAAGCTAGAGAATGAAGTATTGTTTTTTTTTTTCCATCAAACTGTGTAAGCCAAACCCTCTAGGCTTCATCTAAATTCCCCTCCTTAGAGAAAGCCCTCAGTACAGACAAAAGCACTTCTTGAGTCCCCTTGATGCCCAATTCATGTGTCTCTTTTCTAAGTTTCACGATCCACTCACAGTGTCTTGATAGCTATGCAGTCATATGAGACTCCCCTTAATATTTTTGGGCATATCAAGCCTAGACATAACCATATTATGGAATATGAATTCAACTTGCTTGAGATGATGTTATAACAAGGCTCCCAAGCTGCTCACCAAGCTTTAAATAGAGAGTTATCCAAGCTCAGTCAAAGCAGATACCTTCCCAACTCGATCATGCAATTGTAAATGTCATATGCTTCCTCGCGGCAAACTTGGATGGATTCACTACCATATGCAACAGTGAGAATGTGAAAAGTAGATTTCCCGGTTTATCAAGTCATTGAGTATTCCTCTACACTTCGCAAAATTTTCAGTCCTTACCCAAGCAATTTGCAATCTTCATCGCAAGCACAAAAGGCAATCTACACATGTTGCTACGTCATCTACTTGTACACCATAATGCTAGTCTTGTACTCCCTATTGTTCACACGTGAACAACCACATAAGTGGTATACTCTTGCCTCATCTACTTTCTTGGCGCATTCAGAATCCTCACCAAAGTCATGACATTGTGCGCCGACAACTCCGTGTCAGAACCATATTACAAACATTCTTGGAAAATTCAATTCAACCAAAACCATATACCAGTACACAATAATACAAAAAGGTTGCACTTCTATAATCTCTAAATCTCCAACAAGCACGTCCAATAATGTCACCGAGCTGGGCTCCACTCCTTTGGCATATCATTCAATGGATTATACGACACATCCACATCACCTACTTTATAATAATATCCAGTTGTCATACGCCTTCTTCACCAAGGTGTCCATATGAACCTTCCAATCTTTTAAAAGTAAATTTGCATAAACATATTACCCATTTAAGACACATGTCTTCGCATGGTATACGAAGACATCCTACATTACGACCCCTTCGGCCCATGGTGACCTTCACATCACCAGCAAGGTCTTCCGCACCCAAAGGGCCTAACCCAAATTTGATATCTTTGGCAACATAAATCCTTGTCTAGCTTGCTCTGCTTCCCGCAATTCAGGACTTAAATAATGACCCTCTTTACCTACTTGTCAAAATCGTTTTTCAAGAAATTTAAGATGCATTTCCAGAATTAAATCTAGTAACTTGCTTGGCTTTATTATCCTTTACAAAGCAAAGCATACCTCTCTAAATCAGAATCGATGATCATTTTGACCTAAAGTGAAACTACGTCATAGTACCTAACAAAATATTAGCGCGCTATAAACTAACGCACAAGCTCACACCGTCCCATAGCATCTATACTCCAAAAGATCATATCCTAGGCTCTGATACCAACAAATGTCACACCCCAAATTCTAATAGAAAAAGGGGCACGACACGGCCACCCTTCTTCACACCTGAAGGATGCAGCCTCACAAGAAAACAACATATCAGAGTTTCCATAATCCAACAACAAGTATAACTAGCTCTCCAATGTAAGCCCAAAACTCAACTACCAAAGTTTCCCATCGATAACGCTCTCGTACTACTCGTCGTTAGCTGAGGAACCTGAAAAGATTGGGAGGAAAGAGGGGTGAGCAAACCATAGCTCAGTGAGTAATACTTTTCTTCTAAGCGGAACGAACAATCACTATGCATATTTAATATCAGAATATAACTCATTTATGTCAAACTCGAAACATCGCAAATCTTCACAATCCAAAATGAGTTATATAGTACCATAACGCAATATATTTATAGCAAAAATACTTATTTTGAAACACAAACACAAAACGAATATCAATGGTCAAACCCATTGATCAATGTCATCCAAAAACACGTGTCAGTGGTCTATCTGCCGACCAATCTCATCAAAACACATGCCAGTGGTCTATCCACTGACCAATCTCATCAAAAACACAAGCCAATGGTCTATCCATTGGCCAATCTCATCAAAAACACATGCCAATGGTCTATCCACTGACCAATCTCATGCTCAAGAGTCTAACCATGGTCACGTATAACGCCCGTGACAAAAGACGACCAAGATTCCCCCCTTGGCAAGGTCTCCACCTACAATGCCGGTGGCTCGGCCCACAAGGATATCCTAACTAGTATGCGCATACCCACAAACCCCTCAACCGGGTTCACAGCCATCTTGAGCATCACATCAACAACATCTCCTCATAAATCAGAAAATATATCCCAACCAACTCAATCCAGCAACTCAAAACCGTGTCAAATAGACAAAAACAACAGTAAATGTTTGATCATGTTTTATGCAGCAAAAATACTATTTTCTCAAATGATAACACATATAGTATATCTCTTCAAAATATGCACTTTTCAACTCACAGAAGAAATAGTATCTCTCACAATTCACAAAATCGATTCAGAATCAATATCACAAATGGGTTTCACAAACCCAAAATCCATATCCTTTTTCGCAAAAACTCATCCGCTATACACAACGCATTATCTAAAATCATTCTCAAACCATCCACAAATAATCAAAGGTAGTAAATGTCCGATCCGAAGTTATGCATCAAACATGCCAAAAATATCACTCTTGCCATTAGAACGAAATCACATATTAACATGTCTTACTCTTTTCGTTCAAAATATGCCTTTAGAAATTCAAAGAAGAGATAGCACCACTCACCTGAGACGCCAAAGGCAATTTAGAAAGCTTACTCGGAACGACGCGTCCGAACCCCTATCAAAAGTATAATAAACGGATCAAAAACTAAGTAATAAGCTATTCTAAAGCATGACTCAACTGAATAAGGCCTATTTGTCACTAAGAAGACAACTACGCACCGATGAAACACTTGCTTGGAGCAAAAACACAAGTTTTCCGCTTTGCGCAACTTGCGCGATAAACTTCAACAGGCCATAATTTCCTCATCCGAGCTCCGATTTAAACAATCTTATAGTGCAAAGAAAGCTCTTTTAACATACAACAATAACCCCAACATAGCTTGTCCAAAATCCATTCGAAAATTGGTGAAAATGGGCGAAAACTGTACTGGTCGCGTACTATTCACAGCGCGCACCAGATTCTCTCGAGCCATAACTTTCGTTACAGTAATCCATTTTAAGTGATCTTATAGTCCACGCGAAGCTCATTCAACATACTACAAATGTCTCAACAGATCCAACCTCATCCGATGAAAGGAAGTTAGTGAAATCAGGCCTCAAACATACTGTTCGCGCGGTACTGTAGCGCGGCAGATTTTGGAAAATTCATTCCGAGCAAACCGCAAGTCCAAATTGAGTTCTGTAAAATCCCACAACTCCACAATGCTCTAGACTGTCGTTCCCCCAAAGAATCTTAACTTAACGACTCCAAAATCTGACTTTGCAGCTCAATTTTCTCATAGATCCGAATTTAAGCTCTAATTATAAAAACCATCCCGATAAGATGAAGGAGGGGTGTAATCACTTACCGAGCTTACGATTTGTAGTTGATCGACGTGACAAAATTTTCGTAGCGTGAAACCCTCCTTCTCTTCTTTCCCTTTCTTCTTCTTCTTCTCTCTTCTTCTTTCCTCCTCTTTTCCTTTCTGTTCGCGTTTTCTGTCTCCCCGTTACTGCTCCCTCCCTTTTTTTTTTTTTTTAATAAGAGTCCCTTCTTCTTCTTTTTTGACTTTTCAACTCTTTTTTTTTTATTTGACTTGGTCAAAGCCCATATTTTACAAAAAATAATGAATTTGAGGGCCATGTTGGAGAATCGGTGTGCATTCAGGGACTGATCGTCCACATTTTCTATTAGATTTGGGGGGATGTGAGAGAGAGAGAGAGAGAGAGAGAGAGAGAGAGAGAGCAAGCGGCGAACAAACCAGAAGTTCTTGGGAGGACCCAATAGAGAGAAAAATGGCCGCTTCTCTTGCCATCCACTCATCTTCTTCTCTTGTTCCCACGACCAGAGCTTCGAAGAGCTTCCATGGAGGCCTCCACCATCGCCAGCTCCTCATCTTCCACAGTCCCAACCAAGCCTTCAGAAAGCCCCTCTCTCTCAGGGTCCGAGCTGCCAAGCTTCCCTCTGGGGTACCATCATCATCATCTCTCTCTCTCTCTCTCTCTCTTGAATTTCAGCTCACTTTGGATTTTACTGGAAGCGCAGGTGGAAGTTCCGAAAGTGGAGCCCAAGTTCCAGGCTCCATTTCTTGGATTCACAAGAACTGCAGAGGTTTGGAACTCCAGAGCTTGCATGATTGGCCTCATCGGGACTTTCATCGTCGAACTGGTCAGCCTCCTTTCTTTTTGCCTTAATTTCCCGGCTCCTTCCATTTCAAGGGCGTTCTGGTATTATGGTTACTAAATTTAGTGACGCTAGATTACATTGGTTTATAAAAATCCGGCCTTGCTAACGTGTCCTCTTAAGCCGCTTTAAACATGTTTAATTAGGAACATTTCGATTTTCATGATATCCATTATACATTACATGAGTTAACAAGTTCTTTTGGAGAGCACACTCGTCCGCAGAATTCTATCTACAAGTGATTTATGTTCATGGAGACATCTACACACCCGGCAAGATTCTGTAGTACTACTTTGCGTATCGAAATTAATATCCGGTCTTAAATCTCTATGGCATTTTTTGCACAACTGATAATGTTTTCTCTTGGTTTTGGTCAGATAATAAACAAAGGGATTCTTCAGGTGATTGGAGTGGAGGTGGGCAAGGGCCTGGATCTTCCTCTCTGAGAAATTTCGGGCTCCCCTCGTGTTATATATATATATATATATATCTCTCTCTATCGAGGAGAGTAACTTCATGTTGGTGACGACTCTCTTGCCTCTACTCTTTGCTGCATAACGGGTATCCCCTGTGCTGCTCCACTGGCTTTTCTTGTTGAATAGCTTTGCATAATTGATTCCAAAGGTTATAAATTTTGCTTACAAATGACACTTAACACCCTCTTTCTTTTGACCATCAAGAAGACAATACAGCAACAACTTAAAAGTGTATAAATTTGATCCTTCTGAATGAACAGCCAATTTGAATGTCTTCGAAACAGAAGTTGGCGCATGTTCTAGAGTTAATTTTTACGAATCGCCACCAGGTTTCCCTCGCTGAACACTTGATCATATAGACATCGCAACAAAGGAAGCATCAGCCTTCAAACCAAAACAGGATTTGACATTAGCAAGGGCTAATAAACTATAAGCTGTACCTGTATGCACAAATTGCACATAAGCAGTTGAACTACGAGGGACTAAATTTGAAACATCACAATGCTTCGCCTAACCTCCCTGGCGTTCCCAATCATAATCGGCTCATCAGAAAATGGTAGCTATCACTCCGAACAGACAAGATTTGCAAACTGTAGCAAGATTTTAGCTGTTTCAATCATTTTCCAAGAGCAACGCAGTTTGATGAACTTATTCCTATCACTTCACTCTATTTAAAAAAGTCACATCGGACTCATAAGTTGAAAATCACTTTTTCCAAGCTTAGATGCCTCATGATAGGCTGTTACATTCTCTGATATTACTACAGATGCTCAAACTTCTACCGAGTAACAAAAAAACACATGCCTACAGAACACGGCAGATCCGAGAATCTACAATTGGCACTTGGGGAGAAGACTCGGAACAATCAAGCGCCTCAGATAGTGAAATGCGATGATTCCTCCACGCGGACTCTGCCCAGCTCTTCAGTCTCTCTCCCTCTTCCTTTCTATTCTCCTGAACGCGGAGGATCTCTGCATGCGCACCTACGTTTAGGAATGTAGATTGTCAACGGACAAAGGCTATTTAGAGCTGTAA
Organism: Rhodomyrtus psidioides; assembly: GCA_021437785.1. Taxonomy (NCBI): domain Eukaryota; kingdom Viridiplantae; phylum Streptophyta; class Magnoliopsida; order Myrtales; family Myrtaceae; genus Rhodomyrtus; species Rhodomyrtus psidioides. The sequence continues at coordinate 1,400,843 of JAILYB010000059.1, read as the reverse complement.
GCCAGCATATCTACTACAGGTCCTATTGCATGTGTGACGAGCGGGATACATCTAACAGGAATGACAAATATTTTCTTACAAACCATGAGAGAAAAGCAATGTAGACTGCTATAGCAAGAGAAAAGATGATAGTATTGACTAGAAACATGAGCACCTTCTCGTTTCCTCCATAAAAACCTGTTTGTAAATCTGGCAAATTAATTGTATAATAACCATGTAGACAAACTAGAGACATTAGCTAACATGATTAGGACGCAGGATTGCCATAGTCGGAAACTAATAAATAATCCTCACAAGTACGAACTGTAACACTCAAACACTCCTACATACCCCTCGCAAGGGCAACAACATCTCTTCTATCAACCTTCGCTTCCGCTCCTATACCACAAAGAAACCAACAAGCATTAGGAATTCATATAGCATGAAGCGTGTTGAAAGAGGATATACACAATTTCTCCATGTACCTGCACTCTCCAATGCAGGAGCTTTAAGCAATTCCGTGGCCTTTCTAAGAAGTCCCTATATAGATGCATCCAGATATGAACATAAATATGTCAAGCTTACACTGGATGTGTCAGATTAGAGCTTTGACAACGACGCATTTACTATCTACCTCTTGAACCAAAAGAAAACTAGAATGCTCTTGAATTGCTTTCCATCGAAACATGAGCGCTATGCAAGTTAAGATGATGCCAACCTTGGGGTGATGTGATCCTGAATCCAATTCATACAAGGCAGGCAAATATGTCAAAATACACACTAATATTCAATTCAGCAAGATAATGAGTCCATTTAAAAGGCAAAAAAAGATTGCAATTCTAGCATACCAAAGTGTTCCTCCGTTTTAGTTAAAGCCTTTGTCAATATCTCCTCAGCATCACTGAAATTTCTGAAAGCAGACAGGTTTATCACGGTGAACCACAGTCTTAAGAGCAAATATATTACATGGAAGATGTCCCCATTAATATGACCTACCCCAAATGTGACTCAAGCTGTCCCAAAGCACAGGTAGCTGCCAACAGAACTTCATGAGAAGCCATATTACAAGCTCCTAAAGTGGCTTCTGCAAATTCGACGTTCTCAGAAGTCCCCTGAATCACCTTCTGGTAGACCTCCTTTGCCAATGAAAAGTTGCGTGACGAATGCAAGAATTCTCCGTAAGATAGAGCCACATTACCATTTGTTAAATCAACGCTGCCTGGATGTAAAAATATAAAATAAGATTTTAAAATCAATTGTTGAGTACTCGTGATACATCAGTTACCAAGTAATTCACAAAACCATAATAATATGTGCAATACTCATAAGTAATAACGACGACGCATTTAATATCTGACTGCCAAAGATTCAAACAGGAAAACATCCCATAAAAATAATGTCCACCAAATTACTCAGATATCCATAGAGACAATAGTCTACTCTAATGCTTTTACAGCTTCATCCCCTGTAACAAAATCCTCTTTTGAGCACATAGGCCTGTTATGTAAGTCTGTCCTCCAAGCTTCCACAAGTAGAATCCCAGTATACTTTTTCTGTTTTCACAGATAGCAGCAGTAACATTTAATATAATTCACAGGAGCCAAGTATTCAATAAGCACTCAAAGAGATCATAAGAAACCATCTCAAACACCCATAAAGAAGGCTCTAAAGATGTATGTGCTGAGCTACATAGCTTGGAGTCAATTTAATTTTGATCATTTTCCAGACTGGAACACAAGTAGTTTTTGAAAAATATAAGAGGGTCGTTAATCAGCACACAAATATGTCGTTGTGAAATAGGGAGAGCTAGGCTGCTAGGTAAAAGTAAAAGTAAAACCTCACCAGCCAGGGCCCTAATTATAACACAAAAGCTCATATAGAATTCAAAAGAAAAGTTCCACACATCACATGAGTGCTTGTTAGAGATGTACAAAGATCAAATATCTGAATCACTAACAATGCAGCCTATTTTGTTCAAGGTATATATAAGCGATTGCAGTTGCAAGAATTGAGTGTAGGCCTATATAGCAGCAATCTCAAGCTGTGATTACTCCGCATACACCCAAATGCACAAATCTGTCTATTGGAGTGAACAAATGAGTACAGGTAAGGAATGAACCTAACCAATGGAATACTTGTCATCATTACTTCCTTGAAAGAAGGGCTCCACTGCAAAGTAGTGAAACATTCAGTCACAACGAAAGGAAAGTATTAAACATTTTACAAATGTGGCAAAATTTCGTTGAGACATACCAGAATAGAAATTTCCACGGACAAGCTCAACCAACCCTTTCGCTGCTTTTGCACGAGCGTTAATTATTGAAGATCCTGAGCCAGCTGTTTGTGCTGATTCTCTTTTCAAGAGCTTTAAGCATTTATCTGCGACCACTGATGAAGTATAATCCTATATAGGGAGATCATCTCCAGATAAATTGAGAGCGAACAGAAAGGAACTGCATTGCAAAGCACAAAAGTAAGCAAGTCACTTACTTGCCCCATTTCCAAGTGCAGTCCAACAAGAGCCTCCATTGCAGCAACTACAGAAAAGCAAAGTGCAAACCAATGTTGCCATGGTTTTGGACGTAAATCTACACATATCAAAAGTTGATCTCTCTTAAAACAACACAAGAAGGAAAAAATTTACCTTTGACACTCAAAGAAGGATTGCTTGAATCTGCAACACTCTGCAGCTTATGAATAGCTTCATCCAAATTACCCCTGAAACAAGATAGGTATTCAAGCAACCTCTGGCTTTATATTTGAATGATATGATAATTTCCCCGTTGATCAAATGACAGAATCAAGATTACAATTGCAACACGACCTCTCATACAAAAGGGTGGACATGGCGAGCAAGACTACCGATCTCGTGTTTTCAGCTACTTGGCCCTCACTGGCTTGAGATGACAGACACTGCTCGAGCACAAGCATGCCCTGAGAATATGATTCATCTACACAAGCACATTACCCATGGCCCCATTATAGAACAAGAAGAGAGAAAGAAAACCAATTTATCCCTAAAATGAAAACTCCAAAAACATCAAGACGCATAAAAATTCACACCTTTGAGGGCCTGAATGAATCGGATAAGTACCTGATTTCTGGGACCTAGCGAGGGAGAGGGCGTAATCGATCATCTGAGACGCGACCGGGTTCAAGTCTTGACCTTTGATGCGGTCGTGCCAGAACCTGGCGGGTGGCGAGGGCGGACGGCTCAAGGAAGCGAGTCTCACCACTCTCGCGAGGCCGGCGCGTGGTCCCAACAGCTTCGATGCGACACCCATCATCGCCGAAACCGCCAGCTTCAGCGCGCTGCAGATTGCCGGGGGTTCTCCTCAGGGAAAATGGCGAGAGGAAAAACCTCTGATCACGAATTGGAAGGGGTTTATCGTGGGGGCAATACGACACGTCGTTTTTCGCTTGTGCCGGTCAAATGTCACCAGTCACCACCTATGGAGAAAATATTCAGTGGTTATTTATCAAGTGCCACTTTCTTTTCACCGCGGGGGACCTTATAATAATTTATATAAGTACTGTGGCATGAAAGGAATCTACAATAAAAAACTAAGCTATCTCCCAGAATTTTGTCTTCCCCGTGATCACCCATAAAAAAAAAACAAGCGCCTCCTAAAATTTGTCTTTCTTGTGATCCCATCTCGATGACATGTATTTATATAAATTATTATAAGGTTCATCGAACTTAATTTTGATAGTTAAAAAAATAACTTGAGATAAATTTATCGTAGATGTACTAATTTGAAGTTTTTCGCTGTATTAATCCTAATAATTTATATAAGTACGTGGCATGAAAGGCATCTACAATGAAAAAGCAAGCATCTCCTAAAATTTTGTCTTCCTTGTGATCCCATAACTAAAAAAAAAGCATCTCCTAAATTTTTGTCTTCCTTGGGATCCCATCTGGATTCTCGACCAAGGAGGTGCTCTGTATTTACACTACTCTGGTCAAAGCCCTTTACCGGTTTACCACCACCACCATGTCGTCGTCCCCGGATCAGATAATCGAGCACGTCGTCCTCTTCAAGGTCAAGGCCGGCACCGACCCCTCCCGGGTCAACGCCATGGTCGATGGCCTCAACGCCCTCATCTCCCTCGATTCCGTCCTCCACATCGCCGCCGGCTTTGTCCTCCGCACCCGATCCTCATCCTCCCCCTCGACTTTCACCATCATGCTCCACGGTCGCTACCGGACCAAGGACGACTTGGCCGCCTACACTCACCACCCGGACCACATGCGCGTTGTCAAGGAGCTCGGTTCGCCCATCTGCGAGGACATTATGGCCGTCGACTGGGTCACTGACCGCGTCCCCGTGGGCGCCGTCGCGCTGCCCCCGGGGTCCGCCATCAGGGTGAGCCTCCTCAAGCTCAAGGAGGGATTGGGGGAAGAGGCCAAGGGCGAGGCGCTATCCGCAGCGGCCGAGGGGATTAGGGATGAGCTTGGTTGGATGGAGCATGCGACGTGGGGCGAGAACTTCTCCCCTTCGCGCTCCAAGGGGTTCTCGATCGCGTCTCTCGCGGTGTTCAAGGGCATGGAGGAGATGGAGGCTGCGGCGGCAGGTCCACGGCAGGAGAAGGTTGGGAAGTATGTGGACGACATGATCTTGGTGGATTACGCGGTGCCGCATCTGCAGCCGGCGAGCCTGAGTCTTCGATGGGATTTATGAATCACCCAAAACGCAGTTGTTCTGGTTTTGTTACTTGAATTTTCCATGGTATTTGGGATAGATGGATGGATTAAGAAATAAACGCAGTAGCTTGCCATCTCTTTCGCCCTTGTTATTTTATTCCTTGCTGTTTGTTTTTGAGTGCTTAATTTGTCCACCAATTATGGTGCTAACCACCCTGGCATCCGGCGACTAGCTAGTAAGAAAGATGGTTGGCCGCCGACTGTCTTGGTGGTGGCGGTGGTGACACCGGCAGCCACACGGGGACGGTGTGTATGTATGGATGGTCAATGCAGAGGGAACGGGATGAGAGCGTTACAACAAATTAGACTATCATAATCTAATAACTGAACAATCGACCGCATCAGATTCCTAGCTTGTGGAGAACGATATTTCATCAGAGCAGAATCTCAGTACTAGTGTGTTAAAGCCACTAAATACGTCGGCGCCGGGATGGACATACTTTTTAATCTCATTATGAACTGCATAATAGAGAGGGAAGAAAACTGACTTCCGATTCCATTGCCATCTCTAGTTCGCATCGATTTGTTCCTGACAAAGAGACTAATCTAATTAAAGGAAACACACTAATATTTTTCTAGAACAAGACCCAACTTACAATTGTACTACTGAACTTCAGTACTCATGGCTGCGCTTCCCCTGTTCGCTCCACATCAAATCGGAGGGCAAAATGTGATCACATACCTCGAAGCCCTGCACTTATTTAGACTAGAGGCATCATCGAAAGCGTAACTGTAGGCTTTGGGACAAACGGCCTTGAACAGATGAGCAAATATGGTCGGCTTGCAGGTGTTTGGATTCGAGTACATGCCGGTGCAACAGTACTTGGCCGATTGCATCGCCAAGCAGGCGCTCTTGCACCCGACCACCTTATCCCCTTTCTTCACCTCCAGCGCCGAGGGGCAGCACACGTTCAGATCGACCTCGCACGAGGCCAGGCCGCATCCCACCCCGCCCCCGACCGGCCTCATTGACACCGGCAGGTTGAACCCGTCCACCAGGCTGACGTCGTAGAAATGCAGGGGCGAGCTGGCCGACCCGAGCGTCATCTCCACGACCGTCGCCGGAGGGGATCCGCCCGTGCCCTGGCAATGCAGCAGGCCCGAGCAGTCCCCCGTGTCGCACGACCCCTTCCCAGCCCCGTCGAAGCAGCAGCCCTGCCTGCCCCAGATCCTGCCCGACCACTTATCAGGCACGTCGACCACGACCTCCTCGCCGCTGCTGAGGACGAAACCGCCTTCCCGGGGGGAAGGGTGGCCCGCGCCGCCGAGGAGGCCGGGCCATACGGTCTCATTGCAGTTGTTGACTAGTATTAGCTGCTCCCCATCTGCGAAAAAAAAAGAGAGCACGTTGATTATACTCACACCAGCGCGGGGAATCATCTCCAACGAAGTCTTCCCAGATGAGAAGGAAGAGAAGAGAAGAGAAGAGAAGAGAAAACACACTTGAAACAGAGAGGGAAGTCAGCAAATGGAGGAGGATAAGTATGAAAAGCGATGTGGACATCTGTCCTTCTCAGTAACCGGAGCTGTGCTTGTGATCCAACAATGGCCGATGCAACAAAAAGGTGAAGACAGATTTAATGGGAGTGGCTTGAAAACCGCAAAGATCATGGTAGTGAAGAAACGGTCCATGTCAAGCGATTTAAAGGAGCAGAGAAAGTGGCGGCAGAGAGCGCGGGAGTAGCGGCGGTTGCTCGCTCACTCCCAACCTTTAACTCGGCTTTCTTTCTCTCAGTCATTCTTAATAGTTTCTTAGGTTTCGCTTTCGCGGGGGCATATATTCATTGCTTGGGACGTGGGCAATGGCCATCCCTCTCTCTTTTCTCTAGCTTTAGCCCTTTAATATATAGAACTGGCGATCGACATCCAAAAACTCGAAAACGAGGAGGAAAAAAGAGTAAAAGACAACCACGTTGGATCCAATGATGCTGTGTGGGTCGCTGCTAAACCATATGCATGCGCATGTGCTCGAAAAGAAGAGCGAAGATGATGATGATGGTACAACAAGTGAGGAGGGATTAGTGGAAAAAGTGGCCACACCCACAGCTACCTTTAATCATACTTAACTGTCCATAACCTTTTTTTCTAAGTTAAAAAAGTACTTAGGAATGGGGAAAAGAAAAATTGTGCCTGATGGAATTGGACTAATACTGTTGTTAACTATAAAATTCTCGCGTTTCACTAACCAAGCATCCGTCAAAAATTCAAAGCCAAGACTCTACGGAAAAAGCAACATCAAAACAGGAACAGAGGTGGAAGCGAGGGGGCCGTAAGAGATGGAGAATTCAACGGCAAGGATTCTCCCCTCCCTCCATATGTGAGTAGCATTCGCTGGGAGACATGTTTTCATGATTTGTCTATAAATTATGCCTCGAAATTATTCGAAAAATATTTTTTCGCTCATTCAATTTTGTACTAGATACAAGAGGTGTCAATATGGGTCACAAACCCATATTTGACCCATATTTTACAAATATGGATCAAATATGGGTCATTAACTTTTAAAAGGTTCACTAAAAATGGGTTAACAATGGGTCACACTTAAATCAATTTTCGACCCACATTGACCCACTTTCGACCCATATTGACCCACTTTCGACTCATAAGAATAACATCCTTCCACAAGTTACAAATGGTCTCGGGACCGGGACCCGGTCCCGGGGCTTGGTCCAGAGGTCGGGTTCCGGGACTGGGTGCCGGGGCCGTGGCCGAGATAGAGTCACGGGGCCGGGTCAGGGTCTGGGTCCGGGTCCGGGTCTGGGTCCGGGTCCTGGGTCAGGGGCCGGGGGCCGGGTTTCGAGGCCGGGTCCCTGGATCGGGATCGGGATCGGGTCTGGGTTCGGGGCCGGGGCCGGGTCCGAGTCCGGGGTCGGGTCGGGGGCCGGGTCCCTGGTACAGGGGCCGGGGCCGGGGCCGGGGTCGGGTCCCGAGGTCGGGTCTGGGGTCGGGGGTCGGGTCCGGGGCCGAGGCCGTGGCCGGGGCCGGGTCCGGGTCCCGGGGGAAGGGTCCGGGTCCGGGGGCCGGGGCCGGGTCTAGGGGCCGGGAAAGGGTCCGGGGCCGGGGCAGGAGCCGGGTCCCGGGGCCGGGGCCGGGGGCCGCGTCCCGGGACCCGGGTCTGGGTCTCGAGGCTGGGTCCCGGGACCGGGTCCGGGATCGGGGCCGCCGCCGGGGCCGGGTCCCGAGGCTGGGGCCGGGGGCTGCGTCCCGGGCCCGGGTCCATGTCCCGAGGCCGGGGGCCAGGTCCGGGGCCGCGTCCGGGGCCGGGGCCGGGTCCTGGTGCCAGGTCCGGGTCCGGGTCCGGGTCCGGGTCCGGGTCCGGGTCCGGGTCCGGGTCCGGGTCCGGGTCCAGGGCCGAGAGCTAGGTCCCTGGGCCAGGGCCGAGTCCTGGGACCGGAGCCGAGGTCGGGTCTTGGGACCGGGGCCGGTGCTGGGGAGGGGGCCTGGTCCAGGTCCTGGGGCCGGGTCCCTGGGCCGGGGCGGGGTCCCGGGGCCGTGACCGGGACCGGGGCCGGGGACGGGACCGAGGTCAGGAACTATTTTAGTAATATTATTTTTTTTAAAAATTGTTGTGTTTTGGTAATATGGGTCAAAACGGGTTGGGTCGGGTATGGGTCAGTCGCGGGTCGGGTCGGGTTTGGGTCATTAAATATGGGTCAGATGGGTCAATATGGGTCGGACCATATTCGACCCGACCCAAACCCGACCCGACCCACATATTTGACACCTGTAACAAGCGATCATTTTTAGAAAAATATTTTTATATCATTTTTTCACGAAATAAACGAAGCATTGGTAAATTAAGTCTAAGTGAAGCAGTAACTTTGCGAGCGAATGGTGCCCGATGGTAACAGATATGGATTTCCTTTTTGGGCCAATTTGCAATGCCGTAATGACTAGGGGTGAGCAAAAAAGACAGCCCGGACCGGGACCGCCCGGACCGGACCGGGACCGATGGTCCGGTTCCCGGTTTTAGAGGGATCCGGTCCGGTTCCCGGTTCCCAAAATTGGAACCAGTGACCGGGCGGTTCGGTTCCCGGTTCCAGGGGCCGGTTCTGGAACCGAACCGCCCGGACCGCCCGATCCTTGAAAAAAAATAAAAATGTATAGCCCATGTTTTACTTACGCATTAGGGTTTCGCTCTTTCCTCTTTCCGCAGACATTCTTGGCTCTCGTCCTTCTCCTCCTTCTCTCGCTACGCACGCTCGATCTGCAACTCTGGTCGCCGTCGTCTCCACTCTTCAGCCTGCGGCTTCGATCGACGGTCCTTCTCTTCGCCGACGAGCCTCTCTCTCGCTCCTCCGAACGACAGACAGATTGATCGATTCTTCCTTCTCATTTCTCTCTGGTCTCGGACATACCTCTCGGATCTCGGTTCGCCTTCGTTCGCAGCATTATGTGGCGCTTCCTTTTGTTTCGAGTTTTGATCGATTCTTCCTTCTCATTTCTCTTATCCGCGATTTTTGTTGATTGTTTTCGATGGCACACAAGTCCCTGTTTGAGTGATCTATGCTCGTCTAGGAACCCGATTTCTCTGTGCCTTCGTCTCACGCGTGCGTGCGCCTCTGCTCGACACCTCCAAAGGTGTCGAGATTAGTACTCCAACCTGCGACCACCAGAAGAAAGATGAGCTCGGAGAAGCTTGGAATGGTGGAGTCTGTGTCGTTTTTCTTAGTGGGTGTTCTTGTTTTGAGCTGTGTGCGACTTGTGCAGTGTCAAGATTTGAGTGACTACGATCAAATTGACAACCCTGCTGTTCTGCCCCTCATTACTCAAGTCGTTTATGTCCGAATCTCAAATGTCACCACCAGTCTTCAGTACGAGATCAATAACCGGTCCAGTTTCTGCATTAAGAATCCATCAGTACTCTCTTCGTCGCTTGCTCTTATTGCTGTTTCTCAAATGAGGGTCGTGAGAAATGTAGGAAAGTCAAATGTGTGAGCTTTTCAGGTTTAAGATTTCTATGGAGAAGTTACAAATGTGATTTTGCGTGTGCTTTTTCTGAGCAAATTAGAACTTTTGACAATTCTTGAATGTGCTTTATTACGCTGCGTCATGGACTTTTTTACTTCAATTTAGGTGAACTGTTCTTAAATAAGTATGTTTAGCTGGGTGAAAGATATATGATTGTTCTAAATGCAATAGCAGAAGTTCTGATGTTGATTTGTCAAAGTGTTAGGACGGTTTGTTTTCATTTTCTTTCTTAGCAAAATTATCATTTTTGGAATAATTGGGTAGTCTTGTAACCGTTTGACATTGGGATGCTTCCGTATTTCAGGTCAGATGATTGGAACAGAGCTTTCAATTTTTCATCTAATTTGGACTTATTGTCCTCTTGCATAAAGCAAACTAGAGGTACAATTCCATTTACTTTACCCTAGAGAAGTTGGCAAGTCTAATGTATCGAGTTTGATTGCTGTAATAACTGAGGTTTTATAGTTTCATTACATAGACAAAGCTCCTCTAAATACCGATGGTTGGTCCAATGACATAATGCTCCCATTTGATGCTATAGGAGATATCTCCCGCCGTCTGTGTACAGCAGCAGAACTGAAGTTCTACTTCGACTACCTATTTCAAACTTCAGTGAGCAGTAATTATCTGAAGCCTAACAAAAATTGTAATCTCACCACCTGGATTTCTGATTGTGAGCTTGGATGGGCGTGTTGGTGCGAATCTAGTCGATCTGAAAAATGCACAAGAAATCCCCACAAGAACCTATAGTTGTCAAGCCTGCTGTCAGGGATTCTTCTATCCTCATGGTCTTACATGCATGATCCGTAAGTATACGGTGCCTATCAGAATCTTTAGCAAATTTTACTATCATTAGATGGAATTCTAATTATCTGGCCTCTCACTTGGACCTGAGTGACTTTTCCAGTAGTTTCTCCTTATGGTACAAAATGTCCTGTTTCAGTACTCTCTTGTTGCTTACTTTAGTCTCCATGTTAATGGAGAGTGCCTGAAGAAAGGAGTGCTTACGAAGTGGAGTAGCTCAACATTCCTTTCCCCTTGTTCCCTGATGACAACAATAGACAGCTGCCATTATTGTTTGTTAACTATGCTGAGTGAACATATTGCAGGGCGTAATACATAATATGGGCTTCTCTCCTGTGCAAAATTGATTTATGTAATCAGAACAATGTGTCATTTCTATCCCACATGTGATGTCTTTCTTCTTTTCTAGGCGCTGCTCAGAACTCAATCAAAGTATCTCAGTTACATCCGGGAATTGTTAGTGTGTTCTAGCATCTAGTAAATATCTGATGACTTGAAAAGGTTTTCTTTGTCCTCTACAGTGGCTGCTTCAGGCTCTGTTTATTGCAGGTGGCATATGCATGTGATTTTTTTTTTTTGTTGTTATTGGTTCATTGGAACCGGACCGGAACCGGACCGGACCGACGGTCCGGTCCGGTTCCCGGGGTGGCCGGTCCGGTCCACGGTTCCTAAAAATGGGAACCGAGACTATTGGTCCGGTTCCCGGTTTTTGAGGGGAACCGGACCGGACCGGGAACCGCTCACCCCTAGTAATGACTCCATACTAGAAAAAACCAACGCTCAACCCTTAGAAAAACCAATAAGGAATTTAATTATTAAGGAGAGAAAGGAAGAGAAATGATTTGGAAAAATTGATTTTTTTTTTCTCGATGAATCGACTCAAGAACAAGGGAGACACATCTTATGAAGTTAAAAATTTCGAATCGTAAATAAAACTATTTCGTGCTCTGACCTTCGGGAAAAGGCCTGATTAATTTCACAATCCACTCTGATATTTCCGGCTCATCAAATACAGCAACAATCAAATAAATAAACAATGAAAGGAAGCAATCAATAAGTAGAATACGCGACGGTAACTTTCAATTCTTGAAGCTTATTAAAGAGTCTCTTATTCTTAGTAATAGCCGCATAACAATTTTGAGTAGCATCTCGGATCATTCCATGACACCAAACAGCTTTTTCTATCCATTCTCTTGACATACAAACGTTTTGGCTATATATAGAAATAAAAACCTTATTCCAAAAAATTTCAATTTTGATCAGTTTCGAAAAAAATTCATGATAAATCATAGAAATTTTGAAATTGCACGAAAATTTACCAAAGCGTGTAGGAGACATTGCCAAACATTTTCACGCCGGAAGCTTTTCCAAAATATAGACGGATTGATACAGTTTAATTCGTGTTTGAGAAAAAATTTCTTAGAAAATAGATTTACCCCGGTTTTTGTTTTCAACGTATAAATTTAACCCATCAAAACTTCAATCTGGAATCCAAAAATTTCAATTATATCAATTTAAATCACTTTCTAGAGCTTTTTCAGTTTCATGTTTTCGTAATAAAAAAAAAAAAATCCATTCTATTATCTAAGAATTATGGAATAAAATTGGATAGAGGTAAACTGAAAAATTCAGATTCATTGAGTTTCAAGGAAAAATCGAAAATAAATGGAAAACGGCTTGGATCACTCTGAAATTTTTTTGTGTTATATATTGGCGCCGTATCAATGTTTTTCGTGAAAGAACTTAAACGTGAATCAGACCTTCAGAAATGGTAAAAAAAATCGATGAACGAAAAAAGGTCCAGCAGTCAGGATGCCCCGCAGTTTTTATGGGAGCAGAAAAACATCATTTTGACACCTCTTCGACTGTAGTAGATCATGTTCAACAATTCTACATTTTTTATATATTGAAGATCAATGTGTCCTTTATGAAAGTATGCAAGTTCTCGTTCAAACCATAGAATTATGTAAAAATTATGTTACACTAAAAAGTCAACCAGCAAAAGGGATAATATTCATCAGATTGTAGGGATAAGTACACTACAAGTGCCATAACTTTCGTACGGCGTTCACTTAAGTGCCATAACTTTCAAAACGTTCACTTGAATGCTAGTTTTTTGAAAAAGTGTTCATTTGCTGATTTGGCATGCCGGAAATATGACGTGGCGTTATTTTAATATTAAGTGATCCTACGTGGCTCGCCGGAAGCTGACATGGCGCCGGAAAATCTTTTTTTTTTTTTTTTGCAGATTGTATTTTTCTGGTTTATTTAATTATTGAAAAATGCAAAAAAACAAAAAACAAATATGCAATTTCTCAGTGGTGGCCGGCGAGGGTCTTGCCGGCCACCACCAGCCGGCCCAGGGCTAGGGTCGGCTCACCCTGGGCCGGCGAGGCCGCGACGGCCCTTGGCCACGGCCGTCGCGACCTGAGCTGTAGCAATCGAGGGCTCGAAGCCCTCGCCGGAACTGCGCGAGGGCTTCGAGCCCTCAAGCGCAGTCGTCGCGAGCTCAATCGAGGCCGCGACGGCCGTCGCGCAATTCCGGAGGGTTATCGACGGCCGTCGCGGCGTCGATTGAGGTCGCGACAGCGGCGCACGAGGGCTCGAAGCCCTCGCGCAGTTCCGGTGAGGGCTTCAAGCCCTCGATTGCTGCAATTCAGGCCGCGACGGCCGTGGCCGAGGGCCGTCGCGACCTCGCCGGCCCAGGGCGAGCCGACCGTGGCCCCTGGGCCAGTCGGTGGTGGCCGGCGGCGACCCTTGCCGGTCACCACCGAGAAACCAGCTTTTTTATTTTTTTTCATTGATTTTTCTTTCTTTTTTGGACTTTTGTTTTTTTTTAATTTGAATAAAAAATAAAAAAATTCAGAACCTATTAAAAAATGAGGTGGAATTTCCACATGGCACTCAGAAATTCAACAAAAAAATAGTGAAAATTCCACGTCATGTTTTCCGGCGAAAATGACACTCAAGTGAACGCTTTTGGCCGGAATTGGCACTCAAGTGAACGTTTTTGCTCCGATTTGGCACTCAAGTGAACGTTTTGAAAATTATGGCACTTAAGTGAACGCCGTACGAAAGTTATGGCACTTGTAGTGTACTTTTCCCCAGATTGTATTTTCTTGAAGAAAAATCCGATCAAACTTGGTCTTTATTGTCTTGATTGCTTGAAGCAGAGCTCCTAACTCGTTACCAGCTACCAATTATGCAAAGTTAAGGGTATTCATGGTCTTAGAATATAAGTCACCCTCAGTATTGAAGTGAACGAACATTAAAGTCTTCGCTATTAAAGGAAGGATTGGAGAAGCAGCTAGCAAGAACTACAAATTAAACTTCATGTGTCGTGGGCAAAGAAATAATTATTAGGGATTAATTGTTTTAGTCCCCTCATTATGATACATTATAGACATCTATCTTCTCATAACCTTCCCATCAACCGGGGTAGTTCTGTGTGGAGTGGTGATAAAACGAAAATGCCAAACACTTAGAAAATTATCTTAAGTAGGCTAACGTACTTAAAGAACTCTGAAGTACTCTCGTCAAGTTGCCATTTCGGTAAGGTACATGATAGTTCTTTTGTGCGAGTGCACATATAGTTCTCCGAGCGTTGAGACTTGAGAGTGATCTATTTATATACTCGGCCTCGTTCTGTCTATCTCCGATAACCTCTAACACATCCAATCTCTCACTTCTAGCAAGATCACCTAGATATAGCTTACTTCATCTTGTACTATTATTCTTCACGTGAATGATCAAATAGCTTACTTCATCTTGTACTATTATTCTTCACGTGAATGATCAAAACACCGCATGTGTAGGAGTAAGGCAGAAAAACCCTTTTGATTAGATTTCAAGTTTAAATAATTAAAGCAAATATAGAGACGCTAAAAATAAAGAGGGAACAACTGTGAGATCTAGACATGGCTGGTTCCGTGGAACTGCCGGTTCCGGGCAGGTTCTCGGTTCCGATTCTGGTTCCGAACTTTTAATTTTATTTTTAAAATAATAAAATAAAATTAATAAATTATTATAAATTATAATCAAATTGTACATTGTAATAAAATTTAGAAAAAAGAGAGAGAGAGAGAGAGAGAGAGAGAGAGAGAGGATGAATGGGCTTGAACTTAATAAATTATCATTAAGCGCCTACATATCTTCTTGGGGATAGAAGAATCAAAGCCCATGTAGTTCTCTTACCTTTGGTAACCCCCAACTTACCTCATCGTCAATCGTCGCTAGCCGTTGTGGTGGTGGTAGTATCTCCACAGTTATCACTAAAGAATTCGTGTTCTCGATCCAACTCTTGTTGGCGAAATCTAGCCTTTGTCCAATCATCGATACAAGCATGAAACTCCACACTTTCTGGACTTAATCTTGAACAGCGAAAAATGATTGTTCAACTGCCACTGTTGAAGAAGATGTCGCTAATATTTATTTTGCGATGAGGGAGAGAATTGAAAATTGAGTTGAATGGTTCTTCTACCACTCAAGAATCTTGAAATCTGCGCTGTGTTCGGAATTACTAAACTCAAAAGAAATTGTTAAATAATTTTCTAATTTGGAAATACTATCTGTTGATATCCCTCTCTGTTTTTTTCCTATTCTTGAGCATTTTATACCCTCTACTAAGTAGTGAAATATCCGCATCGCTTTCTGAGATACTATGTTGGGCAGATCCACATCCATGTCACTTAAACCACATCTATTACAAAATTCATTATATAATGCTATTATAGCTTCTTTAACCTCTACTTGTATAATTGAAATATTTATTGCTTCATCCAAATATAAACAATCATAATAATAAGCATTCAGATAATCTAATAAACCATCTAATTTAGTACGTGGATCGAAAATAATACCAACTAAATAAACAAGAGGAATGTTCAAATAATAATGCAACCATTTTTCTCGCATTACTAAAATACTCGAAGCTAATTCAGTATCTTTTTCATATGCATTAAAAATATTAGCAATATTAACACACTAATAAATACCAGATAAAGTTTTAGTAGCATTATTAAAAACTTTCAAAAAATCTAAAAAAAAAATTGCAAACGTCCCAATGTTGCGGGAGTAAAGCAATATCGGGAACAATATTTGAAATAAAGGAACATAATAAATCTTTGTAATCAAAAGTTTGTAGAAGCATCTCGTAGGTAGAATTCCAACGAGTCGGAACATCTTTTGAAAACCTTTTTGCCTTTCTTACATTTTCTTTACAAAATTTTCCCCACGCTTTCATAAGTTAAAGGCGGCTCCATAAAAATCTAATTGCACTATTTATTGGGTGGAGCGAAGTCACAAGAACTCGTAAACCATCTTGAACACATAAATTCAAAACATGGCAAGCACATCTAATGTGAAAAAAATTATCCGCCAAAAGAGGGTTTACACATTTTTTTCTAACTCGAGAATGGAAGCAGTATTTGCGGCGACATTATCAAAATCAATTGAAAAAACTTTATTAATCAAATCATATTCTTCTAAAACTTGCCTAATTATTCTATAAATATTATAGAACGTATGCCTTTTAGGAAAAACTCGAAATGCAAGAAATCTTTTTTAAATAACCCAATCATCACCTATCAATGGCATGTGACACCCATATAAGAATTAATATTCCAAGAATCACTCCAAATATCACTACCTATATGTACACGTCCATCGAATTCTTAAAAAAAAATGAAATCATTTTTTCGTTCTATATAAACTTGTTTAAGTTCGCGTCTAAGAGTAATTTTCGGAACAGATAGTGCTTGCGGAGCCAACGCAATGTTTACCAAATATCTAAAATTAACATTTTCACCAGTATTAAATGGAGTATGCTCAAGGGAAACATATTCAGCTAATGTTTGTTTATAAAGTGCAGTAGTGAAACGGAATAAAGGATGATGGTTAGGATTGGCGAATCTGGAAATTTGTTGTTGGCTAGTGTCGATCCCCGCTTGAATTGGATATTTTTTCGTCAGATGCCGACGAAATGTTCCATAGACATCTCCTTTACCAAATTTGTATTTTTGCGAACAATATTTACAGCTTATATCAAACTTACCTTCGTTTTCATTCCATACTTTGTTGAAGTGTAGCCATAAGTAGGATTCTCGGTTCTTCCGTTCCGACTCCTTTGGTATCGACGATTCTTCGACACCAGTGGCAGTGGCAGTAGGAGGATAAAGACTTTCTTGCGTTGCGATGTGCTCGACGTTGGGATTGGGAACATCATCATCTTTCCAACATGCATATTCATGAAGATCATATTCATAAACAGGATAATCGGATTCTCCCATCGCTATCAGGCTATTTCCCTTTCCAGTATTTCTGCTTCCACTTGCTATTTTTTGAAAGAATTGATCGGAAAGTTGATTCAAAGAATTGACACGGAATTGAGAGAGAATATCGGATTGAGAGAATTTGACTTGAGAGTTGAGAGTATTGGAGAGAAATTGTGAGAAAAATAAAGAGGGATTGAGAGGTTTTTATAGAATTATTTTTTTTAAGGAAATCGCAACGGGCTGAAGGCCCGCTGGGGGGGCTTGCCTGGCAGGGGAAAGAGCCGTTTGGCTCTTCCCCCAAGGGGGCCTTTTTTTAAAAAAAAAATTACCGGTTCCAGTTCGGAACCGTGGACCCAGTCAACGGGCCGATTCCGGGCCCAAATGGCCATGTCTAGTGAGATCTACTTTTTCTTTCATTCAAAGTTGCAGCCCGTACATCTTGCCTAGTCGAGTCGATACTCATCCATTGTAGCATATCTGAAGTTGATCAGACGTGACGCATGCTTGCCTCAGGCACATCTAAGTCGGTAGTACTACAAATTTCAAGCTTGTGCAAGCCAAAGAAAAATCAGGGACTCTTTATTTCTTTAAAGAAAAAAAATAAAAAAATGAAAAGAAACATCACAGCATAAGTAGAAAAAAAAAACATATCAAAACGATATCTTTTCTAAAGTTCCATTATTTGCAGGTAAATCACGAACTTGCTCATTATATATTTCAATTATTTGCAATGCAAATTCATATGCATCAGGAGTTCTGATTAGGCAATTTTGAAAAGGTCAATGAGGGCTCAATAAATGATACCCTTGTTGAAGTTGTTGTATCCCACATTGCCTAATAACAAGTCTTACATGATTTTTATATTCATGCGATCTTCCTCCACCTAATAGCAAGCGGATAAAGAAGAGCAAAACTAAAATGTACCCATCTCTTTCTCTCTCTACCTCTCTCCGTCTCTCTCAGCGTCCTGCTCCTAGGCACAGGATAACAGCGCTGATGATGCTTTCAAAGGCAAATGTTCTCGGGAATATGCAAAATTTGCATAAGAAAGTGAAACATTTTTTTTATTTGGAAGAAATGAGGATATCAGTGATGATGTTCTTGGGAGGTGTTCTCGGGAATATGCAAAATTTGTATAAGAAAGTAAAACATTTGTTCTAGAACACTTCACGTACATGTTGTATAAGAAAGTGAAACATTTTTTCTAGAACATTTCATGTACATGACCTACTTGGAAGAAATGAGAATAATAGTGATTATGCTTTCAAAGGCTGGTGTTCTCGGGAATATGCAAAATTTGTATAAGAAAGTAAAACATTTGGTTTAGAACACTTCATGTAAATGTTGTATAAGAAGGTGAAACATTTTAGATGAGACTCAAGCTTTATCTTCAAAGAGTCTCGTAATAAAATATCAATATTAAATATTTTCATTTGAATTTCCCCCACTAACCGGATAAAGCTTCATAAACAATTCTTGAATTATAGAGGAAGATTAAAAAAAAAAACATTTGAAGATAACGATTAGCTTTACATTCTCTAACATCTTCACAATGATATCAAATATATAAAAATGAATTTTTATAGAGTTTTTATATTCTCTAACATCTTCCCAATGGCGAGTCAAGTGAGAGGGTGAGACATCGTGTGAGAGGCGTCGAGCGACAGGGATTTCGACTATGCAAGCTTACGCTAGTTGAGAGGTGAGGCATTGAGTGAGAAGCGTTGAGCAAGAGGGTTTTACACTGTGAGAACTTGAGCTAATTGAGAGGGTGAGTCGAGTGAAAAGGTGAGGCGTCAAGCTAGAGATGCCAGGTGAGAGGGTTTTACAATGAAAGAAATCAATCAATAAAGCAGAATAAGCGCAAGTACCCTTCAATACATCAATATCATCAGACGTCTTATTTTCTTCACGAATCATGTGCTACTTTAGAGCATCATCTGCTAACCTTTTCCATCGTACTCCTGATTAATTCCAAAGTAGAGATCATTAAGAAGTGATATGAGAAAGATTAAAAAAAAGGGTAGTAATTATGAGCTTAGGCATGCCAAATTCATTCAGGTCCTTTAAGTGACACATAATATTCAAGATATCAGTTTTTTTTTTTTTTTTGTCGGGATTCAAGATCTCAGTTTATTCAAGATCTCAGTTTAGTAGTTGAAAAGTGGCTCTCAAGTCCTAGCAATCCAATGTACTCATGGTGAAGAATCGATATAATAAAATATCAATAGAAGGATGGCTAACAAACCTGCACAGCATTGAACATAGGGTCAATAAAGCTGTGGGCTTCTCTTGTTTTTCTTTCCATCTCTGATATTCATTTCAATATAATTCCTCGAGTTGTAAACTCTTCTTTCTTGAATCCTCTAGTTGAGGCCCAAGTGCCTTTATCTCCTCTACCTTTTTTATTTCCCAATCTGCATCGTCTCAGCTATGATCATAGCACTTGCTAGGAATAGTAAAATAGGATGGATTATGTAGCAAAAATAGGGACAGATGCTAAATATATCTTAATTTAGTGAGTCCCACACATCTTTTGAATCATTATGCTATAAAAAGCAACAACTTAGACCTAAATCATTTTAGTTACACTCCTGGTCAAGTAGGTCATCAAAAGAAAAAAGATTTTCCCAAAAACAAGATAAGGACAATTGAAGTATAAATTCCATTACAACCTTATTATATATACAGCCAGGGTCAAAACTAAGTGAAGGGATCGTCTGCCCTTTCCTTATAAAGACATGCCATTTCCTTGAAATCCGGGTCGTCCGTGTTATGAATGGACGGCCCAAATTATTACTAAAAAAATAAAAATAAAAAAACCTAAAAAACTTGCCCTCTAAAAATATGAGATCTGAGCCGTCCGTCTAAAAACGGAATGCTCAGATCCCAAGGGCAGGTGTCTGCCCTTCCCTTAGAAGGGCAGACGATCCGGATCCCAAAACTAAGTATAAGTTAGTGGAAGCTCTTGCCTTCACTCAAATTTTCGTTCGTAACATTCTAGAATGTCAAGTCATGCCAGATAATTTTTTGCCAAGAAAATAACTTTTCCGCCCACTATTATCTCAAAAGTATGCAACTATGTGAATATTGAATGTTTCATTTGAATTTGCCCAATCAACCCGATTAAACTTCATAGATAATTCTAAAATCATAGAGGAAGATAAAACATAACATTTAAAGATAACAACCATATCTTCAAATTATCTAACAAAGATATCAAAAGTATAAAAGAAATTTCTTCTAGAGCATCTATTTTCTCTAAAATCTTTACAATGGTGAGTCAAGCAATAGGATGAGGCATCTAGCGAGAGGGTTTTCGACTGTGAGAGCTTGCGCTAGTTGATAAGTGAGTCTAGCAAGAGGGTGAGGCATAGAGCGAGAGGTGTCGAGCGAGAGGCTTTTCGACTTTGAGAGTTTGCGATAATTGATAGGGTGAGTCAAGCGAGAGGATGAGGTGTCGAGCGAAAGGGTTTTCGACTTCTAGGGCTTGCACTAGCTGAGAGGGTGAGGCGTCGAGCGAGAGGGTTTTACGATGAAAGGAATCCATCGACAAAGCAAAATAAGTGCAGGTATCTTCAATACATCAATCTCATCCGACAACTTCTTATTTTCTTCACGAAGCATGTGGTATTGTAAAGCATCATATACTAAACTTTTCCAGTGTATTTATCACGTCCCGCCTCTCGAGCCCGCGACATCCCTTGCCTAATTCGCCTCTAGGTCACGAGGGTAGCATTCCAAGCACATTATCGACCTATTACTTACTTACACATGCGAAAACGTGTTAATTGTATCACCCCGAACCCGACGGGCACGCGAACATCCCACCATGGCCATTCGACTTTTCATTATTACCCAGGATCCGTCGGCCAACACCAAATCAAGGCTTCTAAATGAAATGCATGCGGAAGCAGTAAAACAACTCCATACATAAAAACAACAAGATGACTTAGGATAAAAAAAAATAGGGTACACTTCTGATTAATTTCAAGCACACTTCAGAGGTTACATTTCTAATCCCCAAATTCAATAAGCAATCCTTAAGGTTACAAAAGGTCACTATCTATTCTTTTCCAAAGTTGTCTTCCAATGTCAATCCATGGCAAGCTCGGGTTTCCATTGTCTAAGACCTTAAAATGTTGGTCCCACGACGGGATGAGATAACAATCTCAGTAAGTTGACCCTAACCCTAAGCTAGGCTATTAGTACCTCTATGCACATTTGAAAAATATTAAGGTTTTGAAGTAAAATCCTTTCAAACATGACAATTGGCAAAGCATGGTACGTTAGGCATTTCAGGCATACTAGCACAATGTTTAGTTCATAAGTCACTTCTCGTGGGCTCACTAGCCAAAACACTTCTCAAGAGCTCAATCTCATCATGGTTCTCTTTTTCGAATAGCTAGGCCCGCGTTAATACGCTTTAGGCTCGTCATACTTTCCATTTCAATGGCTACGCCCGCGTCAACATGCATCAGGCTCCTTATACTTCCAATTTCAATGGCCAAGCCTGCGTCAATACACTTCAGGCTCATCATACATCTACTTTCAATGGCCAAGCCCGCGTTCTGACGCATCAAGCTCATCATACATCTACTTTCAATGGCCAAGCCCGCATTCTGACGCCTCAGGCTAAATCGAGATTTTGATGGGCAATCCGCATTCTGACACATCAGGTTCCAAATGACATTTCAATACTTGTGTCGAAACATACTTAGTATATCTCGCGTTCTGACGCATCAGGATATAAATTGACCTTGCGTTCTTACGCATTAAGATTCGATTTGTCACTGGGATCTCAATTCAATCAATTTAAGGACTACCATCATATGCCCTGCTTATCATAATTCAAGGGCTCACGATTTAAGCACGTCAGGCATATCATTTCAAGCATACCCTTCAGCCTTATACAAAAACTCATGCCTTCACATTTAACCATATGACCACTGAATGCTCAATCATGCATCAACCATGCATTTGAATCAAAATTAATCATCGCACGCCACATTTCGCACGCGACACAACTTCACCAAGCATTCACAGTATTAATTCAAAATTTCCTAGGCATGAAACACGGTACTCAATCAAGAACAAGTCATCAATTCTCAATCACAAAACCGTCCACTATTGACCTTCACGACCAAGTTTATTCTGAATAAATTGACATTTTTCTACTAACTTTTAGAGAAATCTGTTTTCAGAATCTTATCCCTTAAGATCTTACGGACATGTGGGCAAAAAAGAATCTCAATTTGGACATCAGATTATTTAGAACGAGCCATTTTAAAATTGATGCGCCTTGAAAACAGGTTACACGATTCTCGGGCCTCTAATGAGTTTCACTTCAAAACAGCTCCTCAAACACTTTTAATTCAGCCAAAATTCACCCATTAATAACTCAACATCCCAACGAAGAGTTAGAAGTCTTTTTACCACAAAATCAAGCAAGCGAAATCCCACAATTGGTAGCCACAAGTTACAGTTCCTAATCTGATCGGTGCAGGGCAGGTTCGGTTCCTTGAGGAGTTCCCACAAAACCAGCCATCAAAACCATGTCTTAGAGTGTCTTACCAACAAATTTCGGAGCAAGGCGACACCTCAAGGGTCTTCGAAAGCCTTCGGTTCCCAAACCGGTCGGCGGTGGACAAATTCTATCCTAGGGAGATCATCAAAATTTAACCATCAAATTCCATCCAAACTTCAACCATACTTCAATCTCATGCACTAAACCCTACTACCATATCTTAAGAAGGTCTTACCAAGATTTAGAAGCTAATCGAGCCCTCAAAGTTGGTCCAAAGTAGCTCAAGACCAATCCGGGTCCGAATCTAACCTCTTCCGCTTCCGGCGGCTGAATGAGCGATTTGCGGCGGTGAACGGCGGAACGGAGGGTTGGAGGTTGTAGAGGAGAGGTCGAGTGTCACGCCCCGACTTTCGAGCCCGCGACATCCCTTGCCAAATCACCACGAGGTCATAGAGATAGCGTCCTAGGCACACTATCGACCTATCACTTAACTACGCATGCGGAAACGTTTTAACTCCCTGACAAAGATTTACATGGGATAGTGCAGCAGGTAGTCACAACCGTCATTCACAAATAGACAATAATTATAAACACACATACATAACCGCATATAAGTCTAGATCTCATTCAGACTAATATACGTACGCAACCCCATACTTCGGGGCGACTAGACAAGACCTCAAAAGGTCACTCGGTCAGGTAAGATTAACCTCCCATCTACTTCAAGAGACTAATCCAATAGTCAATCCTTGGCGTCCACGAGTCTTCATCCGAAGGGACCTAAAAATGTTATCCCACGACGGGGTGAGAATAAATCTCAGTTAATCAAGCCTAAGCTCGGTTAGGAAACTAATTCGCCCTGGGGATCCTAACCGAAGGCTCACATAGACATGAATAACACCCAAACACAGTCACAACATCAAACTACATCCACAAGCACACTTACCAGCCTTCAGCCACACATAATACAATGCTTGACTCGACTCAACAGTCATATCAGTCAATCAATCAATCACAGCATCACATTCACAAATATGCACAGGACATCACACAAGTCCATTTATTAACGATGATCGTGCCTCCGGCACATGAGAGGATCTACGCGAAAGAGGGCGTGATTCGACTCTCACAAATAACGCGATCTAACACCTCAGTGTGATCCAGCGTTCTACCGGCAGAACCGGGCTACGTTCCTTTACTCTCGACAACGGCTATTACAAGCGGTGTATCCAGTGCACCCGTTGCACTGCACGCGCGGTAGGCATTCCTATACGGTGCGTTGGTCCAACATCCATTGCGACCGGTATCCGACCAGCTCTGCATCCGTACTAGTTAACACCGGATCAGAGTTGTCGCGCTTCTGGCAAGTCGTTTGGTTCCATCATATTGGTACGGTACGAACTTGCTAGGAATGCATCATCGTTTTTCCTCAAATGACCATACAATCCACATCTAGTAATCAACCAATTTCATTATTTCGGTTAAGGCCATATGCTCACTCAGGCATGTACAAATCTTGGCCAAATGCCATTTTCATGCTAAAATGTGTATTTTGACTTCGCACACGGTCATATGTAAATGCAAACTATCCACTAGTCACCACCACCTGTCGCGACCTAAAAAAAAATTATTTAGGCTAATGGATTATTAGGTTAATTAGATGGATTAACTAACCTAATACGGACTCTCCCAAGCCCTACCAATTCGCAACTTAGGTTTCATAAAATGATTTTTAATTCTGGAGCCGCCACTAATCTTTTCTTGGTAGGTAGATTAGGAACCTAAATAAAATAGCGGGAGAACTACTTTATTTCTACGAACCAGAGATAGTGAGTTCGGGGACTTGGTTACATTAATTAAAAATTAATTAATGCCCTTTCGGTACCAATTTCATGACAATGCCTTTTTCTGATTGGTTTATGATTTTTTTTGGGGGTTTTTCTGTTTATTATTTTTTTGATTTTTGAATTAATGAACAAAATTAAACAAAAATTCCCATAATATACCTTAATTTCCGAATTTCCGACAATTCGCTCATTTCTAAAGATTCGGATTAGAGCAGAATTTTTAACGCGACATCCTCAAAAATTCGAGTCGGCCTGCGAGTAGGGGTATAAGACGACAACGTCCCTCTTGCCAGAGGGAAAGAACACGATATCTTATACTTAAACCACATCCACCCCAGTAGATTCTGGGTAGGCGAATGATTTAATTTTCCGAAAGGACTAGGCACGAGGGGAGCATATATTATAGGCATGTTTGTTTAAAAATGTGCAAATGTTTTAAGACAAGAAAGGTGAGTCAATCAAGCCTTGAAGATTTCGAAATCCACATAAGGTGGTCGAAGATTCTAAAGAGGCTAATCCCCTATCCACAAAGGATCCATACCTTTTAAATTAAGAAAGATTATCTCTTAAGATATTCGATGAATTTTAGATAATCTTTAAAATTTTAAAAGATATCTTATCTGGATGAAACTTTATCTCATATCTTCAGAATTTGAGAAAGTTATCTTTTTAAGATTTGAAAAGTTAACTTTAGATAATTCTCAAATTTCGGATATATTTCAATGAATTTTAATTCTATTCTTATCCGAAAATATTCTAAAAGATCCAAGAGGCATAAGATAAGATAGCAATCAAACATTAATCCAACCAACTTGCATATCCAACTAACATGAGAATTCTTGTTGAAAATTATCTTCAGCACATGAAGAATTCGGCAATCATGAAATTCGTGCGTCACAAATTGGCTTCTCAATTCAACGAAAAATCTGATTTTTGTCTAATTCAAAGCACCACGAAGATACACAACCATTCGACGGGATAAGCATGGCCTCATTCAATTTGAAATCTCAGTTAATTTAAGTGAACATGCTTCGAATTTCGAAAATTGAAATTAACCGGCTATAATCCTCATGTTCGAAATAATCCGCAACTTAAATTCCTTATGGCACGTGCAACATCTCACCAGGTTCATCCGACATTCAGCCTACTCAGAATTCAAAGTGAACATTGGTATCCAAAAGCCATTAAACGACCAACGATCCATGATATAAGAAATCCCATATTTATTGCCAAAAAAAATTCTGATTTCTTCTCAACCCAATTCGACTTTGAGAAAGTTGGTGAACAGAAAAAACTTGATTCCAATTGAGTTAAATCAATTCCCAAAAAGGCATGCGAGAACCCAACCAATTCAAGGAAAAAAATCAAATTTGCTTAGAAAACAGAATCGATTTTGACACTCGCAAAAGTGAATGGGAAAAGGCTTCAATTTTCTAGTTTTAATTACAAATCCTGGATGTTCATTGAAGCACGAGAATGTATATGCCCATTATCAAGTTGGCAAAACAAAGAATGCAGCTAGAAAGCAAGAAATTCGAACCTCTTTTAGCAAAATTCCAGCACACCAACGAGCAGACTTTTCCGCACGAAAGAGAGTTCCTTTTGCTCGTTTCCAATCCCAAAATTGCCGAGGCTTATGGGGGCGAGGATGGAGGAGGTGTGCGACGGGAGGAGGGCGACGATGCTGGTGGAGTTCGACGGGAGGACGAACGACCTACGACGACGGTTAAGCTTGATCACGTGCGCATGATCAGGACTCCACCGGTTGAGGACTATGTCGAACGTTTAGAATAGCTGAACGTGCCGTGAATTCTGATGGTCCTCGGCTCTTCTCTTGCCTCTCACGTTTTTTTTTTAAATTCTGAAGCCCTCCTAAAATCTCCCGTATGTGTAAATTTGGTGGTCTCCCCCCTTAACCCTAAAGCTAAGATTTGTATCTATAGGCAATGAACCGCCCTAAACCAAGTTGAGATGGGATTCGTTATTGACCGTCCGATTTGAGAATCCTGATCTTGAAGTTCCCAAATCCATTAAAATTCCTCAGAAATTTCAGCCATAAGAGGCATTATGATGGGCCATTCGAATTTCATGCTCTAGCGGGCTCGATTGCGCAATCTCATTGGACTTTAATTAAAATAACTAATTAAAAGCCTTTAATATTTAAATGAACAAAATGGGCTGAATTGAATCGACAATTAAGTTCAAACCCATGTGGAATTTGGCACCCTCTTGGACCTTGATCGAAATTCCCAGACTAAGTCGGTCCAACCACCTGTCAAATTAAGCTCTAGTTCCTCTGTCGTCGGCCTGAATATAAAATAATGCAAATGCAATGCATGCTAAAATTAAATATGCTATGCATGAAAACTAGTTTTTTTGTTTTTGTTTTTGTGAGAATCAAGGCTAATTCTCATTTTCGGTGAAAAAATTAATAATTTAAGAGAAATCAAAATTTAGGTGTCAACACCACACACAGGGCGATTAACCCCCAATTATTAATCCAACAGCCACAGTCACTCCAGCCAATCAATCAAGCCATCCAACGAGGCAATCGATACAAACACGAACAATCAATCCGATTAGGCCACATAAAGGCTCGAATTCGTGCAATAATTATTTATTAGTCAAAACAATCGATTTAAATCGTTGATTACCCATTCGTCTCTAGCCTATCGCTCGCTCGCGATCAAACCACAGCAATCCATTATCCAATCAATCAATCAATATTCATCTACCAACAATTAGCCACAGACAATTCAATCAACTCGGCTAACCTAATCGATCGGCCATTTAACCTAATCCCAATTTCTATTTCAATCGGTCCCGATCGCATACCTAAAATCCACAATTAACAAAACGACAAATTCTAGGCGCAATTAGCGCCCTAACCAAGGATTAGGGTCAACTCACTATCAATTTAAGCTCGAGTGGTCTCACAACGACGGTGCGGGTGGCGACGAAGAACGGCGACGGCGGTGACGGTTCTCGGCGACTCTAGAGTCTAATGCGCGGCGACTCGGCCCAAAACCTCAGGGGCACCATGGGGAAGTCCGGTAAGGCTGTAGCGGCGACGGTGGAGCTCCGGCAAACGGCGATCGGCTGTAAACAGTAACGGTCAGAATGCGAAACAGGGGAAATCGGGCTGTTTTGGGGTGTTTCCCTGCGCCGAGGGCCGAGGCGAGGCCGGCTAAGCTTAGAGGGCTCACCTAGGGGTCAAAGGGGGTCATTGAGACCGGCTGAGGGCGGCGGAGAACGGCCGGAGGCGGCAGAACAGCAGCCTAACAGAACAGGCGAAACAGAGTTCTCGCGCAGCCGAGAACAAGGGGGTGGTCGAAGGCAATTTCGGGCCACCACGCGCGGCGGCGAGCTCCGCCGAGCTCAGGGAAGTTGGAGAGGGGCCTTGGGAGTTCGTTGGTGGTGGCGGTGAGAGACGGCGTCGCCAGAAACAGCTGGATCGAAGAAAAACACGGAACCGGTCGAAAACAGGGTACCGTGGGTTTCGGGGCTGATTGCGGCGGCTCCGGTGGCTAATCGGCGGTGGGGTTGGATCGAAGATGTCGAGGGGAGGCTGAGGGACGAGGCCGAGGTAGTGGGTGGCGGCCGGAATGGCCAGAGGAGGAGGCGGCAGCTCTCGGGTTCCAGGGCCGAAAATAGGGGACGGGGTTCCCACGATGATTCAGCGGTCGACGGTGGTCGGTCTTGGGTCAGGACGACGACAGCGAGCTGCTAAAGGTGGTGGCGGTGACAGACAGTGATGGTGGCGCAACCAATCGCCAGAGGAAGAGAAGGAACGGAGGAGGAGGTTCGGTCGGGGAAGGGAATGGAAGCAGAGAAAAAGAGAGAAGATGAGAGCGTAAGAAGAGAGAGAGAGAGAAGAGAAAGTCATGTGGGCGGCTGATGAAGAGGGCTGGTGGGGTCCACTAGAAGACTTTGTGGCCAATTTTGTATCATTCGCAAATATCCAAGGGCAAAACGATCTTTTGACAAATCGGGACTGAAATGAAATTCCGACACATCGGATGAAGGGTACTTTGGTAATTTCGTAGGCTAGGCACGGTTAGAATTAGGCTCGGGTCGCAAGGATTGAAATCCTAATTCGAAGCGACTAAGAATTCGAAACCTAATCTAAACCGACTGAAACCTCAGAACTCATCCAATTCTCGTCTCATCAGTCCTTACGATCCAATATATTTTATAGATCGAAATTCAATTTTAATTCCTTTTATTGAATTCGAGGACTTTACCGAAGTCGAATTTCCAAGGCGTCACAACTCTCCCCCACTTAGGAAATTTCGTTCTCGAAATTGAAGTACTGCTACATCCCTTCAAACGAATAAGAATACCTAGTCCTCATAACATCCTCAATCCCCCTAATAGTTCCTTCAGGTCCATGGTGTTACCAAACTACCTTGACTAGCGAGATCGTCTTGTTCCAGAGCACTCGCTCTTTCCTATCAACTGTCCTAACTGGACTTCCCACGTACGATGTCTACCCATTCAATTCAATTTCCTCATAACTTAGCATATGAGTGGGGTCCGATTCGTACTTCCTTGACATCGACACATGGAAGATGTTACACTTGAGTAAGCTTCTGCGACAACACAAAACAGTACGCCAAACTCTCAATTCTTTCCAAAATCTCAAAAGGTCTAACATACCTTGGGTTTAACTTTCCTTTATTTCCAAAACAAGATGTCCCCCTCCTAGGCGACACCTTCTAAAAGATATAATTGCCTATCTGAAATTCCAAAGGTCTTCGTCTCTTATCGGCGTAACTTTTCTGATAACTCTGAACTGTCCTCAGTTTGTCTCTGATAACCCTGATAGCGTCTATCGACTATTCTACTGATCTTTCTTTCCCCAATTTCAATCAAAACAGACTAGCGTTCCACACGCTTTATTATACAGTACCTCAAAAAGTACCATCTTAATGTTCAGCTGGTAACTGTTCCTCCCAATTACCTTGAAATCCAAAATGCATGCCTCAAACCTGTACTCCAAAGTCTAAATCATCCTTTCAAACTGACCATCCGTCTTCGAATGATAGATCACACTGAACAGCAGTCTCGTCTTTCCAAAATTTATACTATGCTTATTTCAAATCACTCATTACCTCCACTCTGTACACCGAAATCACGGAACCACCATCAAACCCAAGTCAGATTCAAACTTACGATCCTTGACTACTAATCTGACACAATTCCATATCCACAATTCGTTTAAGCAGGTTGAACCATTCAACCTTAAGGATTCAACTCAACTGTGACCATCTAACCTTACTGTCCCATTCAACTGTTGATTGTCCTAGTAACCGCATCAATTATCCATTCCCCACAAATCGATTAACTATTTCTTACTTACAATGAGCAGAGTTTAACGCTGCTTCTCCTCTTGATTCATAGATATCAATCACGACTAATACTAATGGCAATTTGGGCATTCTGTTTACATGAAGAAGGTCAACTAATGATTTGCCTTTTTATCCGTCAACTCCTTGTGGTCTGGAATTATCACATGTCAATTCTAGAAACATCTGAAGAATTACCAAACTCAGACGTCAAATCCAACCAAGAGTCAGGCCCATCCATTCTGTCGAACAGGGTCAGCTCACAAGCGACTGACAAGTCGAGGACCACCTCAAATATTCTGGTTTAGAGTTGGAATCACCCGTTCCTAAACCGATGGTACAATTGAACACTGTCAAGATTACCTCTCATGACCAACTCAAGTTGATGCAGGATTGGTTCAACTCGATCCGTAGTTCTCCAGCAACACATCACATAATCCAGGGTAGCTAATCCTTGACTGGCGTGTGGCTGGTACGGGGTTCAAGTGCAAATCGTTCCTCACTGGGTCCATGGCCATCCTTGAATATAGATCATTGTCAGCTCGCAAATCATGCCCCGAATCAATCCCTAGTTAACTTCAGGGTGATCCTATGGTTGACTTACAGTTGAGCGAGATCAACTCCAAATCGATCTATGCTTGATTTCAGATCACCACACAGTGGAACCCCAATCAGCACAATCGACTGGTAAATCAGGCCATCATCCACGTTGAGGGCGACCTCAAAACTCTCGGTGGCTACCTCAACCCTTGGTCGTTGTTCGCGAGTAGTCCGAGTCTTGGAGCATCACACTCGTACCAAGCTGAATTTCTTCACACTGTCATAACCCACACATGCATCATCAATCTGCTTACTGCACTCCAAACCGAGTCATTTCCCCCTTGAATTCTTGGAAGTTTCATCCCGAATCAATTGTGATTTTCTCCCACCTTTACTCCAGAATTCCAAATGACTGCAGCAGTCCGCTAGGCTTGTAATACTGCTCTTTAACTTATCGATACGCTAACTCATCGCCATAAGCTTGGCCGTACCAATATTCCTGTCAATCTCTTAGTAATGTTATTTCAAATCTTGGTACCTTCTCCAGCTATTCGGACTAACACGAAAACTACTGTGGTGAATTCCGATTGTTATGAAAAGTAAGACCCTTATGGTCTTTAATCCAAGAAATCAAGTGGCCCTACGATACTTCCGATGCGCCACTCTGATAACTAGCCAATCTCAATTGTCACATCTCGCAATCTTAATCTTATTCAGGGGTGTCACCAATCTCCATAGCCTATGCAACCAACTGGCGACCCTACCATGTCGTCTACCCTTAGACTGCCATTACGAACTTTCCTTGTTCGTCTTTACCGTCCTTGTTCCATGCACATGTCTAATCACAGTCCTCAGGCAGTGCACATTTCACCATGACCTCATTTGGTTACTAGTCGACTGAACCATACAGGTCTCAAGTCATCTCAAAATTTCCTTTGACATACTACAAGGCCTTCTCCGGTCAAGATTCGGAGGTATGACCCAACCTTCATAATTCTTTAAAGCACGTGAAGTGGAAGATTTTTCCCTGTTACTCATCACCCATTAGCTGCCTTCACATCGATCTTATCAATTGTGCCTTCTGACTATTTGGGAGCTCATTACACCTTAAAGATCAATATCACAATTCACGTTCGCTCCTCTGCGAATATTCATCTAGTCGTTAATTAGGATCCAAAGAAAAACAACAGCTAAGACAATCCAAGCAAAACAACACTTCAAACTTATGCAATCCTCAAAATACCAGTCGCCTTATTACAAACCCATATCCATAAGTCTTATCTACAAAAAGTATTTCCAAGCTCGACTAACTATTGCTAACCAGTACTATAACATCTTCATCCAAAAGTCGTCCTACTCCCAGTAGAGTCAATTCCGGTGGTTCTGTTGAACATTTCCTCAAGGTTGTCCTTCTTGCGACAGCGATGCTTGGTCTGTCTTATTTCTCAGCGAGCAATCTTTTACTTGGTGGCTAAGCTGGCCACAATCGAAGCATGCTTCACCTCTGTACGGACATGAATCAAACTCATGTTTACGGCGACACAAGCGACATTTCTCACTTTGGCGGAACATCGGCTTTCTGATTGTACTTCTTCAGTTAGACGGGATGTGATACTTGTTGACATACATGGGCCTCTTCTCTTACCAACGGTTATCCCTAGAAGAAGGTGCAAATCGCGATCCAGACGCGATTGTCCTTTTGGCTATGTTCTTCTCCACAGACTGGGACATTTCATACAATTCGTCAAAACTCTTAAAATTCAGTGGCACCAGTTGCTCCTTAACCTCAGGTCTCAATCCTTCACGAAATCTTCTTCTCCTAGTCACCGAATCACCAGTTACTCGTGGTGCATACTTTGACAGTTCAGCGAATCTCACTTCATATTGCTCTACCGTCATTTGGTCCTGATGAAGCTGCAGGAATTCAATCATCTTTTTCTCTCGCCTACAGTTCAAAAAGTATTTACCATAAAAGGCTTCCACGAAGGCATCCCACTCCGGGACCATACCTTCGGGGAACATCTTTCCTTGTGTTACTTCCCACTACGCATTAGCGTCACCTTGAAGTTGGTAAACGGCTAACGTCACTTTGTCCTCTTCGGAGCATCCTAGTAGGGCGAATGCCTTCTCTATTTCTAAAATCCACCAGATTGCAGCCTTTGGATCTCCTACTTCTTCAAACTTCGGCGGTTCTAGGTCTAAAAACCTTTCCATCAACTCAGGTATTGGTTGCGTACCACTCTCATTTTCAGCCACTAAGTCTTCACGCGAAACGGCGGTAGCATTAGCTTGACTACTCACTTGCGGCCCAACTTCAGCTTTCCAAATTTCCAATGCTTGCAGAATCCCCTCTACTCTGGGATCTTCTCGAGCTATCCTTCCACTAGACACCATCTCATTACGATCGCTCATTATACAGATAACTTACGGAGTCATGTCCACCCCAGGCAACATGTAATGAGATAACCAATAATCAGTCAAAAACATAGATAACAAGCACATGCAAAAGCTTATGATCCTACCCACTATCCCAAATCCCAACGCTCCTTATCACTCCAAGCCAATGACCAGATGGATCAGGCTGAACTTGCTTTGATACCACCTTGAGCGGGGATGTCACGCCCGACTCTCGAGCCTGCGACATCCCTTGCCAAATCGCCACGAGGTCATAGAGATAGCGTCCTAGACACACTATCGACCTATCACTTAACTACGCATGCGGAAACGTTTTAACTCCCTAACAAAGATTCACATGGGATAGTGCAGCACGTAGTCACAACCGTCATTCACAAATAGACAATAATTATAAACACTCATACATAACCGCATATAAGTCTAGATCTTATTCAGACTAATATACGTACGCAACCACATACTTCGGGGCGACTAGACAAGACCTCAAAAGGTCACTCGTCAGGAAAGATTAACCTCCCATCTACTTCAAAAGACTAATCTAATAGCCAATCCTTGGCGTCCACGAGTCTTCATCCGATGGGACCTGAAAATGTTATCCCTCAACGGGATGAGAATAAATCTCAGTGAATCAAGCCTAAGCTCAGTTAGGAAACTGATTCGCCCTGGGGATCCTAACGGAAGGCTCACATAGACATGAATAACACCCAAACACAGTCACAACATCAAACTACATCCACATGCACACTTACCAGCCTTCAGCCACACATAATGCAATGCTTGACTCGACTCAACAGTCATATCAGTCAATCAGTCAATCACAGCATCACATTCACAAATATGCACAGGACATCACACAAGTCCATTTATTAACGATGATCGTGCCTCCGGCACATGAGAGGATCTACGCGAAAGAGGGCGTGATTCGACTCTCACAAATAACGCGATCTAACACCTCAGTGTGATCCAGCGTTCTACCGGTAGAACTGAGCTACGTTCCTTTACTCTCGGCAACGGCTATTACAAGCGGCGTATCCAGTGCACCCATTACACGGCACGTGCGGTAGGCATCCCTATACGGAGCGTCGGTCCAACATCCATTGTGATCGGCATCCGACCAGCTCTGCATCCGTACTAGTTAACACCGAATCAGAGTTGTCGTGCTTTTGGCAAGTCGTCTGGTTCCATCAGATTGGTACGATACGAACTTGCCAAGAATGCATCATCGTTTTTCCTCAAATGACCATACAATCCACATCCAGCAATCAACCCATTTCATTATCTTCGGTTAAGGCCATATGCTCACTTAGGCATGTAAAAATCTTGGCCAAATGTCATTTTCATGCTAAAATATATATTTTGACTTCGCACACGGTCATATGCAAATGCAAACTATCCACTAGTCACCACCACCACACATAGGACGATTAACCCCTAATTATTAATCCAACAGCCACAGTCACTCCAGCCAATCAATCAAGCCATCCAACGAGGCAATCAATACAAACACGAACAATCAATCCGATTAGGCCACATAAATGCTCGAATTCGTGCAATAATTATTTATTAGTCAAACCAATCGATTTAAATCGTTGATTGCTCACTTGTCTCTAGCCTATCGCTCGCTCGCGATCAAACCACGACAATCCATTGCCCAATCAATCAATCAATATTCATCTACCAACAATTAGCCACAGATAATTCAATCAACTCGGCTAACCCAATCGATCGTCCATTTAACCTAATCCCAATTTCTATTTCAATCGGTCCCGATCGCGTACCTAAAATCCATAATTAACAAAACGACTAATCTTAGGTGCAATTAGCGCCCTAACCAAGGATTAGGGTCAACTCACTATCAATTTAAGCTCGGGTGGTCTCACAACAACGGTGCGGGCGGCGACTACGAACGGCAACGGCGGCGACGGTTCTCGGCGACTCACCCCAAAACCTCGAGGGCACCACGGGGAAGTCCGGCAAGGCGGAGCTCCGACGAACGGCGGTCGGCTGTGAACAGTTACTGTCAGAATGCGAAACAGAGGAAATCAGGCCGTTTGGAGGTGTTTTCCGGCGTCGAGGGCCGAGGCGAGGCCTGCTAAGCTTAGAGGGAACACCTAGGGGTCGGAGGGGGTCATCGAGATCGGCTGAAGGCGGCGAAGAAAGGCCGAAGGCGGCGGAACAGCAGCCGAACAAAACCGGCAAAACAAGGTTCTCGCGCGGCCGAGAACAAGGGTGTGGTCGGAGGCGATTTTCGGCCACCACGCGCTACGGCAAGCTCCGCCGAGCTCAGGGAAGTTGGAGAGGGGCCTTGGGAGTTCGTTGGTGGTGGCGGTGAGAGGCGACGTCGCCGAAAATGGCTGGATCGAAGAAAAACATGGAACCGGTCAAAAACAGGGTATCGTGGGTTTCGGGGCTGATTGCGGCGGCTCTGGTGGCTAATCGGCGGTGGAGTTGGATCGAAGATGTCGAGGGGAGGCTGAGGGACGAGGCCGAGGTAGTGGGTGGCGGTGGTGGCGTCCGAAATGGCCAGAGAAGGAGGCGGCAGCTCTCGGGTTCCAGGTCCGAAAATAGGGGACGGGGTTCCCGCGGCGGTTTGGCGGTCGACGGTGGTCGGGCTTGGGTCAGGGCGACGACAGCGAGCTGCTAAAGGTGGTGGCGATGACAGACAATGATGGTGGCGCAACCAATCGCCAGAGGGAGAGGAGGAACAGAGGAGGAGGTTCGATCGGGGAAGAGGAGCAGAGAAAAATAGAGAAGGTGATAGCGTGAGAAGAGAGAGAGAGAAGAGAAAGTCACGTGGGCAGCTGATGAAGAGGGCTGGTGGGGTCCACTAGAAGACTTTGTGGCCAATTTTGTCTCATTCTCAATTATCCAAGGGCAAAACGGTCTTTTGACAAATCGGGACTGAAATGAAATTTCGACATATTAGACGAAGGGTACTTTGGTAATTTCGTAGGCTAGGCACGGTTAGAATTAGGCTCGGGTCGCGAGGATTGAAATCCTAATTCGAAGCGACTAAGAATTCGAAACCCAATCTAAACCGACTGAAACCTCAGAACTCGTCCAATTCTCGTCTCATCAGTCCTTACAATCCAATATATTTTATCGATCGAAATTCAATTTTAATTGCTTTTATTGAATTCGGAGACTTTACCGAAGTCGAATTTTCGGGGCGTCACATCGAGGGTCGTCAGGTGGTCGGCGTTGGGTCGGACGGTGACCGGAAATGGTCACCGAGAGCGGCGAACGGGCGGCGAGGCGAGCGGTCGACCGAGAGGGTTCCACCGAGAGAGAGTAAAAGAGAAGGAGAGAAATGAGAGAAATGAGAGAGAGAATGAGAGGGTTTGGATGATGCTAAGGGAGAGAGAGTGTGTTTTACTTAATCCAAAAGTGGAAGGCTTGAAAGGACAAGGTTAGGTGAGATTAGACTTGCATTTAAGGCTAACCTAGGCTATAACCTATAGTTAAGACACTTATCCACATCTTCATAAAAATCTTGATGGCAAAATGACCTCTTTGTCCTCACATATTCGGCCACTTAATGGTAAGAGAGGAATGACTCATTTGCCATTGCTTAGTCTTAAAAGAAAGAATGTCCTTGAGGGGCAAAAGGGTAATTTTTCACTTCCAGTCCAAAATTTCACTTTTCCAATCTTATGAAACGAGTCATGATTTTAATTACCCTCGATGAGGCGGCGTCCAATTCTTTCCAAATGTTGGAATTTCTCAATGTCTTATACCCACTTTTAAGATCCAATTTCATATCGGGCTCTCGTCGACTGTAATTCCAGTTTGTCTCAAACTAACGGCGACTCTTGCAAGCGTTACGTGTATCGACCTTAGGATTTCTCAAGTCGTGGCGGCTTTGGTTTTCATGTGATTGCGAGAGTTTATTGGTAGTTCCTACGGTCCTGATCATCGGAATCCGATTTAGGAAATTCTCGCAAATTATACACTGGTTAGACGGAATATCCCGCGTCCCAACGTATAGCTCTAGCAAGACATTCCATGATCATTCCTAGATCGATCTCTACTGGCCCAAAATATCCCATCAACAATCCTTATGGTCAAAGTGTCATTTCTTATTCGAATTTTCCAAGTCCACGTACTCGACTCTACGTTAGTCTTTCACTTTCAGTCAGTTAACTCGCGAGTAGCCTACTCCGAGCGAGATATAACTGAAATACCTCGATCGATATCTTTCCATTCAATAATCTCGAAAAGGGTCGGAATTCGGAATGTCACATTAACTCTTCCTAACGACAAATCAACATGAGATAGAGAAGTAGAAAGTCACAATATTCATTCACTAAAGACAATTACAAACGTTAATCATAAGCAAATGAGTATTAACCCTACTGAGCTACTAGCATACATGCACAACCCCATACTTCGGTGCGGCTCACTAAGACCTCAAAAGGTTACTCGGTCAGGTAAGGTTAACTTCTCATCTACTTTAAAAGATTACTTCCACAGCCAATCCTTGGCATCTACTGGGCTTCATCACTTGGGACATGAAAATGTTATCCCACGACGGGGTAAGAATAAATCACAGTGAATCAAGCCTAAGCTCGGTTAAGACACTGATTCTCCTAGAACATCCTAATCACAAGGATCACAAATCATATATCCACATGTAACTCCCAAGTATAGCCACGATATGATAATCATCCACATGGATACTTACCAGCCTTCAGCCACACATAATGCAATGTTTGACTCGACTCAACAGTCATATCAGTCAATCACTCAAACACAATATCGCATCCATAAGTATGCACATGATACCATACGAGTCCATTTATTAACGATGAACCACGCTCTTGGCGTAAATTGATGAAAGTATCCACGCGACTGGAGTGATCGACTATCACAATTAGTAAGATATCATACTCATTCGGACGAACCAAGCTACGCTCATTTTCCCTTTAGCAGCGGCTACTACAAGCGGTGTATCCAGTGCACCCGTTGCACGGCACGGCGAGTAGGCATTCCTATACAGAGCGTCGGTCCTTTACAAGCTACAACAGGCATCCGACAACCCCTAAGTCCGTACTAGCTGGCACAGGGCAAGAATTGTCGTGCTTCTAGCAAGTCATGTAGTTCCGTACAATTGATACAATATGAACTTGCCAGGAAAATTCATCATTGTTCCCTCATATGACCATACAGCACACTCGGCAATCAATCAGTTTTAATCTCTTCAATTTAGGCTGGATGCTCACACAGAAGTGCTCAAAGACTCGGCCCACAGCCATTTTCATGCTAATTATGTCTTTTGATTCCGTACTCGGTCATATACATATGCAGACTACCCAATAGTCATCACAATCACACACACAGCGATTAACCCCTAAACAACGATCAACCAGCCAATGGACATTCAATCACTCAATCAGTCATTCCACGAGACGATCGACCCAATAAAGGTCATTAATTCAATTACGAACAATCAAGTTCCATTAGGCCACATAAAAGCTCAATTTCGTGCAACGGTCCTTTATTAGTAAATTCGATTTAAAAATCGCCAATAGCTCACTTGTGTCTAATCTATCGGTCGCTCGCAATTAAACCTCGACAATCCATTATCCAATCAACCAATAAATTCAATCTAGTAACCAATTAGCCACATACGACCTAAACTAATCCAACTAACATAGTCGATCTTGGCCATTTATCCTAAACCTGATTTCTGTCTAAACCAACCACGATCGCATTATTTAAATACCCTAATCGACTAATCCTAGGCGTAATTAGCGCTCTAACCAAGGATTAGGGTCAATTCACAATCTAGCTAACTCGAGCAGTCTCAACGGCGACGGCACGGGCGGCGACGACAACGGCAACGACAACGGCGGTTCACGATGAACATACGGCTCAACACGTGGCGACTCGACCCAACGGCGGCTGAGGTACATGACGTAGGTCCGGCAAGGTCGCCGGGACAGGTGGCTGGCGACAGGAGCTCCGGCGAGCGGCGGCTGAAACAGGGTTGACCAAAAACAGGGGAAAACAAGCTGACTTGAGGGAAACTCGGCCTTACGGGCTGAGGCAAGGACGGACAAGGGTGAGGACTCACCAAAGGAATGGGGACGACCTACGGGACCGGAGGAGAGCGATCGAAGGCGGTGTGAGGAGGCGAAACGGAGCACGAACAGAATCGGGCAAGAACAGGGCACTCGCGCGTAGAAACAGAGGAGCTGGTCGGGAGGTCTTCGCGGCTCCTACCGACGGCGTTCCACTTCTGGCAGCTTTGAAGGACGACTAGAGGTCGGGGGTGACTGGCGGGGACGATCGAAGGGCAACGGAGCCGGCGATTTGGGGTCAAAACGGAGGAAAACCAACATTGACCCCAAAACAGGGCACCGCGACTCTTTGGCGGTCAACAGCGGCTCCGGGGCTCGTCAGACGGCTAGCGGCGGCTTGGGAGATTGGCAAGAGGACGGCGAGGTGGTGGGTCGTGGTTGGGAGAGGCTACGGGCGGCGGTTGGCGCTCGAGCAGTCCCGGACCTTGAAACAGAGCAGGCTGGCATCGGGGCTGTTTTGAGGCTCTCCAATGGCCAGCGGCGACTGAAAAGGCGACGGCAGTGGCGATCAGAGGCGGACGGAGGTGGTAGTGGTCGAAGGAGTGGTGGTTGCGCAAAACAACAATAGGAGGAGGAGGCAGAGTGGTTCGGGTCAGGGGTTCCAGAACAGGGCACGGCTCGCATCAGTCTGTTTTGGGCTCTCCGACGGAGTACGACAGTCGGGATGGTGGCGACAGGGTGGCGGAGGAGCGGCGAGGTGGTGGTGGTGTGGTTAGGGGCTGTCGTTGCATAAAAACATAGGAGGAGGAGGAGGTGGTCGCTCGGTAAGGGAGGGGTGTTCTCTAAAATGAGAAAAAGAGAGAGGGAGCGTGAGGAGAGAGAGAGAGAGAGAGAGAGAGAGAGAGAGAGAGAGAGTAATGGGATGGGATGGGATTGGTGGTTGGGGAAGTGACACGTAAATAGTGACATGGGTCAAGTCAAATTTGAATGAATTTGGACTCTAGTGAATAATTGAAAGGCAATTTGGTAATTTGGTAAATCGGGATTGAAATGAAATTTGGTACACTAGACGAATGGTAATTTTGGTATTTTCACAGGCTAGGCTCAGTCAGGATTAGGCTCGGGTCGCGAGGATTTCGATCCTATTACGCGGTTACTAAGTATTTCGAAACCTAATCTAAACCGACGGACGTTTCAGAAAATCGTCCACTTATCGTCTCTTCAGTCCTTACGATCCAAAATATTTCACAAACTGAAATTCAATTTATTTTCTTTTATTGAATTCGGGGACTTTATAAGAATCAAATTTTCATGGCGTCACAGTATTCCCGATCAATTCGAATATTGAGATCATTAGGAAGTGATATTAGAAAATTTCACAAAAAGTAGGTAGTAATTATGAGCTCATCCCCAAAACAAATAAAATGTGCAATTTTGGGGATGGCAGTACCTAAAAAACCAGATGCAATCAAGTCCTAAACGTTTAAAAATGTGCAATTTTGGGTCCAATTAAATCAACTCCGCTTTCGGCCAAAAAAAAAATCAAATCTGCTTAAGGTAATCTACTGACGTGGCACGTTTGAATTATACGTGACAAGCGCTTTTTTATTAATTTTTCTGGTATATGTGGAGCAGAAAAAAGATAAAAAAAAATTACGAAAAAGTTGTAAAAGAAATTGGACAATGATCAACTGGTGTTGAACGTTAGTGTTACCGACAAGAGTGCGGCACAAATTGGACGATGACCGTGGTGGGCCAGGGCTTATCCAGATGACTTGCCATGCCAAGGATCTTGAGCTCCCTGACGTGGCCTTATCCACGAATCAGCGACCAAATCCACTTCAGTTCTTCAACCTGTGAATCTACAAAACCCACGTTTTCCGGAGTCACGGTTCCACGTTACGAAAGACCCACCAAGAAATGGCGTCCACCGCTCCCCCGCCGACGATTTTTCGCGCTAGTCCGCTGTTTCAGCCGGCGACAACGGCGCGCATCTCACCGCTGTCCTCCGTCGGCGGATCGTTTTCCAATCGGGCGTCAATAGCCGGCGGGACGGCAGCGAAGAAGAAGGAGAAGGGGAGGAGCCTGACGGTGGTTGCGGCGGTCGGAGACGTCTCGGCCGATGGCACGACGTACCTGATTGCGGGCGCGGCCGCGGTGGCTCTGGTCGGGACCGCCTTCCCCATTCTCTTCTCCCGCAAGGACACGTCAGTATTCCAATTCCCCCACGCTCTCTCTGGATTCTCGATCTCGCTCCTTTCTTACAAATTCTCCTTGCAATACATATAACTTTTGTACATCAATCAAAATTCAAGCTAAGGCTATAACAAGGATGTGCAGATTCTGCATTTAGAGGATGGAAATAGTAATTAAGACGAAAATCGAGGATATTTTTTCCTATTTTCGCTCTTTTTATGTACTTCAACCGATTTCGTGAGCTTGCTCGTGAATTTGACTCACGTAAAAGAGGTGGCTGTGATGCTGCTCACAGGTGTCCCGAATGTGACGGCGCCGGTTTCGTCCGGCAATCGGCGGCGACATTGAGAGCCAACGCAGCAAGGAAGGACCAATCTCAGATCGTGTGCCAGCGTTGCAATGGCCTCGGCAAGCTCAACCAAATCGACAAATAAGCAGAGATTTGTAATATTTGTGCTTCTGCGTGTACTACTGCAATTACATTGTTCAGAACAAGACACACTTTGTAGCCGTAATACTCTACATCAGAAAGTAGAGGATGGACGAAATTTCTATCTAAGTGGTGTTTGCTATTTCTATGTTCAATTAAAGCAAGTTAGAGTTTGGCAAATGGGTGATTCGGGTGGTGACGAGAGTGTTGAAGTTTGTCTGTAAAACAAACAAAAAGTTGCCTTTTTCCAATCCCACATAAAATGAAAAGAAGAATGCAAATTTCTTTATTAGTTAGAAGGCTATTATGATTTTTCAAAATAAAGAAACGGGCAAGTGAACTAGACCTCACTATACCCGCATGTGATTGTGCGTCTTTGAATAGTTGTATTCGAGTGGCAGTTATCAAACAAGAACGGATTCAAATTGAAATTTTTCGGACATGAATAGGTGCTTTTAAATATGAGCAGTTTGGATACCAAGAGGTATGTTATATTAGTATTATATAACGGGCAATTTTTTTCAATTCCAGTTAGTTACTTTAATTTTTTTTTTCGTTTTCCTTCAAAAAGAGAGACAACCATCTTTCAATTTTCTTTCAATTGTTTTTCGTTGAGAGTTTTAGGAGATTTATTGGAATTGCTCTCCAATATTCTTACTGTGACTTTGTTGTATTTTGAAGGAAATTTGTCAGAAACCTATAGCAACTTTGTGAGGCAAATTGATCCTAAAAGAGAGTGATTACATGCATCAAATTAAGTCCGACTACATTATTACTTCATTCCTCTGATTATTTCCAACATAGAGTCACATTTAACTGGTGAGACGGGTTTTATTCTAGTTCTATAAGTGTGGAAATACTTAATAAGAGAGGCAACTAAGGGGGATTATAAAAATTTGAACTCAAGAGCAACTGGTCACACTAGCTTGTGATAAAAACCAACTAAACACATAAAATGAGGAGGTCCAACGTGCGAAGATCGACTTTATCCACCACGTAGCGCTCGTGTGATACATGTGCAATATATGTGCATGTGACTAAACGAGTAATTGATAGCGGTAAAAGCTAATCATATATTTTTGTGAAGCATTGTTCTCACCATGAAGGAATATTGTCCCGAACAAGTTGACAATTGTCTTAATTGTTGCCACAGTCCTTATATACAAAATAAAATCAATGGCCCAAACTGCACATGAAGTAACAATGTCGTCCTCTTAACGCAGTCCATATTTTAATCTCGTACTCACTCCCATCAGTGTCATGAAGATGGAGGGTGTTATTTTCGGCCTTGGTGTCTTGAAAGGAAAAAAAAAAGTTTCCACGACTAATATATCCAAAGTTAAGTTTAGACAAAACCAAATGATGTGACGAGACTACCCGGTTACCGGTGTGTGCATGCACACATGGATGGAGGCATTGGCCCAATTAAAGTTTCTCGGATAAAATAATTGTAGATTGTATGGCATAGGGAGAGAGACCTATCAGAGACGAGGCGAAAGGGGTGATTACGATTGTAGCAACAACGTGCCCGTAGACAAGAGCACATATTTGCTGGCACCCTAGTTTAAGGCAGCCTTGCAAATGATGTCCATCCCGGCCAGACCAAATTGCAAGAATACCATGAGAATGAACGGCTTCAAGTTCTAAATCATTGCCACTAACTAACATGCACAATTGGCCTTTGTCCACCATGTAGTGCTCGTGCAACACAAGTGCATGTCACATAAACGAGTCATGGGTAGCCATAAAAGCCAATCATATGTCTTTGTCAAGCATTGTTCGCACTCTAATTGGAAGACCATAAAGCTAGATATATCTTGCAGCATCAACTTTGTTGTATCTGCGACAAATAGCTTGAGGACTATTGAATCGGTAGCTAATCAAGTAGCCGATTAAGTCTCCAAGGCCCACAGGAAGCCATTAGATAAACACAATCTGTGTAGTCCAATCTTAGATATTTCACATCTTCTTATCATACAACGGATTGGAAAATTGTGATTAATTTTGATAACCAAGTAGAAATAGGGCCATGGTCTCTTGAAAAGTTCTGGAAAATGGTCCTCTCCGACTACATATAGGCAGAGGAGGAAAAGAAGTAGCTTCCCAACGTACGCTGCTCAGCTAATATGAAGGTGCTCAAGACAGCCACAATCACCACCATGCTTAGAGGATTGACCTCTTTCTTTCGTGACCATACCTTGGACGGAGTAGGCCACCCCTGAGCACACTATTTCCTGCATTTATCAATTAAGGCATAACTACAAATAAACTCTTAAGATAAAAAAAAAAATTTAAACCTCTTGGAATTTGTTACTTTCTTAAAGTAAAAAAGTGAGTTAACGATAACATAACCTTTGGTTCTCACATTATGCTGCAAAAAGTCAGTGGTGAATTGTTGCCAACATCTGTTCCACTCATGAAAATGAAAATAAATGAAGCTCAATTCACATTTTAATAGTGGTGGGCATTATAATGAAGGATAACTGATGACTAAAAAGTGATAATAGTGGTTCTCACTTAAATTTTCCTAAGTCATTTTGTAAAGGAAAATCGGTTAAATAATCATGAAGTTGTTAGTGCTTACGCCGTAGTCAGATGCGAGTAATTTAGGTTCCCAATGTATGGGCCAAACAGCAGCGTCTCTTCTTTCCATGACTAGAGCTACCGTGGCATCGACGGTCCCTAGAAAGCATATCCAAGCCATTAAAGAGAGCTTGATAGGATGTGTCTGTAGTGTTATCACCCGTAAAAATTAAAAAAAAAATGCCAATTCAAGTTAGTGTGCTGTTGTTGCTTATAATTAGCCTTTAAAATACATAAAAACGTAGAGGTCCAATGTGTGTAAATTGACTTCATCCGCCATGTAGTTCTCACGCAATACTCGTGCAATACATGTGCATGTCACATAAAAGAGTCATTGGTAGCCGTAAAGGCCAACCATATATCTTTGTCATGCATTGCTCACCTCCTTATAGGAAGCCCATAAAGCTGGATAAATCCAGCAGCTTCAAAGATCAAAAGAAGTTTGGCATGATTGGTTAATAAGGAAAATGTGATCATGTCTCTCCGTGCTTAACCACAATAAAGAGGCTATTGGTTGTGTTGTTTATTTCAAAAGCTAATCGGGAACTTTAACGGTAATTTCATTTGTATGGTCACTGTAGCAAATGTCTGGTCTTAGCCCAAGTTTCCTTTGGGTCCCAATTTTGCCGTGTTTCATTAAGCAGTCACCCGAGCCTAGTCTTTCTTTATTGAATGGTCGAATTTTGCCTTGCCTCTAGAAGTGAGCAATCCCAGCGCCATTGGCAATACAGGTAGCTTTTAAATAGACTGGATAAGAAAAAATTGATGTAAAGGAAGATCTAGGCTAGTATGAAATTCGCAAGTTTTCAATTTTTTTTTTTTTGAATTATTACTTTCTAGGTAGGAGCGTAGGCGAACATTGAGCGATCACCCTTCAACTCAACAATGTTTGGCTAGGTTCTCTTGTGCAGAGTCTTTCTCGATCAATTAATGATATTAGTATATATTGAATATCTGCTAATAATATGCTCCCTAAGAGGTTGAATCGTATAAAAACATGTATAATTACATGGTAGTCTACATTTGACAAATAGAAAATTGATTTAAAAGAAGAAGAAGATGAAATAGCTCATATTTAACAAAAAATGGTATATATAAGTATTAATTTTATCCTATATAAGTTGCTCACTAACAGTT
The DNA here is from genome assembly GCA_021437785.1 of Rhodomyrtus psidioides. Lineage (NCBI taxonomy): Eukaryota > Viridiplantae > Streptophyta > Magnoliopsida > Myrtales > Myrtaceae > Rhodomyrtus > Rhodomyrtus psidioides. Next base: position 1,356,066 of record JAILYB010000059.1, on the reverse strand, counting down.
GAACATTGTCGAAACATCTATCATGAAAATACTATATTACATGCTCAAAAGATAAATGAATGTTAGACAATAAAAAGAACAAGTATTAGCAATTAGATAGATAAAGTCTATCCATCATCATGAAAAGTGTATAGAAAGGAAATGATGTATGTTTGGAAGTTTATATTATATAGTTTCAACAAGTGTCATAGGTAAATTTAATGGATAAGTGCACTGGAAGTCCTAAATTTTGGCACAAAAGTGCAATCAAATCCTAAAAATTATTATGAACGTGCAATTGAGTCTCAAAGCTTTCAAAATGCCCAATTACGAAAACTTATCACGAAAGTATAATCAAGTCCTAAATCTTTCAAAAAGTGCAATTAACAGAAGGACTTGATTTCATCAATTTAACAAGTTTTAGGACTTAATTATACATTTTGAAAGTTTTATAGGACTCAATTGTATTTTCTGATATGTTTTAGAAATTAATTGCAATTTTTGAACATTTTAGGACTATATTGCACGTTGGTGATAAATTTTGAAACTTCTACTCACTTATCTCTAGAAATCTTGTTGCCATTTATGATTAAAACCTTACGCCTGGCATTAAAAATAATAATTCTCTTTGAAAGTTTATCAACTTCTCGAGGAATAAATCAAGGAAATTCTAGACGTGCATCACGGGGGAATGAAATATTACCAACTTCATTAAAAGATCAAATCGAATATTGCGCATTCTCGATATCCAATAATTTTCTTTGTCATAGATTGTCGTGGAGGATGAGATAAGCGTCAACTCTTATCGAAACAAAAGATAAAGCATTAAATGATTACCAAAAAGAAAAGGGAGAATTTCGTAATAAATGAAATTGAAATATAGAGATGATTTTGAAGAATTCTCCTTTAACTCTCTCTAAAATATAGGAGCAACTGGAGGGAAGAAAAGAAGCCATTTTACTATCAAGAAAATTCCCACACTTACAAAATTTATCATACTTATATGCCTCTGCATTATTGGGTTTGTATCCACTTCCAATGAAATTCTACATAGACCTTAACGGAAAATCGATTGATATGGATATTCGTTTTATGATAGCTTCTCATTTTTATTTTTGCATCTTTTGCCAAAAATATGGACCTAAGTAAGTTCTAAAACTGCTTCGTATGAGGCCTCAGGATCCCTCGGACGTAAAGCAAATAGAGGGTATTACACGCCAACATGGAAGAAAAAAATATGTTCGGCAACGAGGGGGTGGCGGTGGGGAACGTAGACCTCACGTCGACTTAAGCCGGCTACCCCCGAATAGAGTCGTATAGTAGCGTCCCGTGCCTGGGGTGAGTCATTGGAGCTTCGGCTCCTGCATCGTCGCCAACATTTATAACAATCTAGCAAATATATTCTTAAACCTATACAATGCAAGATCAAAGTGCTAAACTCTAGATTGGATCATGCATATGTCATAACGACTCTTATCTTCTATCTAACATTATTCACGCTCAAATGGCTCTGTTTGTTTCGCGAAAAAATGAATTATTTGAAAAATATTAACCTAAAAATGATTGCATGTGTCAATTGAAACAATTTGTCAATGAAAAAAAAAATCATTACCGATACCGACAATAATTTATGCCTAAACATTTGCGTAAATGATCAAAATATTTTTTTTTTGTTCATGTGTTTTTGTAAATGATATATACAATCATTTTTTGAAAAATATTTTCTAAATCATTTCTCTTCCCAAACGGAGCATAAATCATATCTGAAAATTTCTTGCCTCAGTGACATCTCTGTTTTTGGAAGGGAGAGAGATTTGCAGGACAAGCGTTCCACGTTTAATCACTGTCTTCCGCAAAAGGAAAATAACATCGACCGACCGCCATCAACAGCAATAATCTCTGAAATCGGAATACGTTAAGGAGACTAATTTGCTTATCCTAGGAAACAGCATTGACGGCAGAAACGTGCCCGGACCGAATGCTATTTCATTCTGAACATCGGAGAGACAGAGAGATAGAGAAGCTGTCACCTTCCCCATTGTTTCGGGGTCAATGCCAACGCTGAAAATCAGACTTTCATTTGTCAGAATTGGTGTTTGCCTTTTTCAACATCAAGCAAAAGAGAGAACGAACTCAACCCTTCAACGCCATCTTGTCGTTCGCCTTTGATCCACGAGAAGACACGAGGTAGCATTGATTCGAGGGTCTGTACCGGCCGCGATAATGAAACTCGACGAGGATCTAGGACCCGACCGGCAGGACGAGTTCCAGACGGACGACGAAGAAAACCAAGCCGAGCGGAGCTGTGGTTACGATGATGACGAGGATGTTAGCCAGTCCGATGATCTCTCACCCGCCTCGCGAAACTCGTTGGATGATTGCAATGACGCCAATCCTCCGTCCTGGCCTCAGAGCTACAGGTTCCTTCCCTTTTCCCCTGTCTCTGTGGCTTGTTACAGAGAGATTGTTAAATTTTCAGAGTTTTCGTCGTTTCCTCTCTCTGTAGTATATTCATGCAAGAGACCGGCAGATTGATATGAATGGGTTGTCACATATCGCGTACGACATATTTCTCGAGGGTTGAATTTTTCTGATGCGTCCCATGTTTTCAAGGAAAAAAAAAAAAGAACGTATGAAGATGAGTCCTCCCCAATAAGATCCTTCAATCCCTTGTATAGAATATGTAGTCGATTTAAAATTGCAGGAAGTTCTTTCCTGGAGGATTTTCTGATCGAAGTTGGATCGAATTTGTGCTGCTGATAAATCTTGTCATTTTATCTGAACTCGATCTGTTTGCAACATGAATGGTGACTAATACTTAATCAAGGAGACCACATTGATTTTGGCAAAGACAACAAGTCCAAATTGCTTTATTTTGTTCTTCTTGCCGCGGAGCTTGGCCTGAATTTGCTTACATTGCAGGCAGTCTATGGACATGTTGACCAGCGTTACTCCTCCTTCGATAAGTTTCTTAACAGGCTCTAGCTTGACACATAGAAGACTGCCACCTTCCGACCCCGAATCCTCCCTGCACAAACTGCTAGTTTCGTCGACGAATTTCGACAAGGAAGTACTTCCACAAACGACTCCTGTTCAGTCATTCACATCTATGTACAGTATACTTTCTGTGCCTGAACTGCCGCCTCCAAGAGAACAGTGTTCGGTTGCTCAAGCCGCACTAAATGGTAATACCTAAAAAAGAATCAGGATTTCCTAAGAGCTTGTATCGTAGGAGTTTTTGCTCTGGCCTTTCAGTCCTAGGTCCTTTCAATCTTCAAAAGATGATTATGGTTTTGTATCTTCTTCATGTACCAGGTATAAATGTGATTTGTGGCATGGGAACTCTAGCAGTTCCATATGCAGTCCATGAAGGAGGGTGGTTAAGTCTTCTACTGCTTCTTCTCTTCTGTATTATCTCCTTCTACACTGGAATCTTATTGCAACGCTGTTTAGAAGGTTCTCCGGGACTCAAGACTTACCCCGACATAGGACAGGCCGCCTTCGGCACATCAGGTCGCCTACTAATAGCTGTGAGTACAGAAGCCAACCATGACACCCTTTTTCTTTTACTTTTTTGAGTATTTCCAATTCTGCATGACCATTAGCATAAAGTAATATTGGGACTGAAAGAAGTACTGACATGTAGGTTTTGCTCCCATGCAGATAATACTCTACATGGAACTGTATGTAAGTCATATAAATCCAATCTAGTCCCCACTTTCTCCGAGATTAAGTCAGTTTTTTTTTTTCCTTATTCAACCACACGCAATCATTTCTTCTTTCATAGGCTTCTTGCATAGAGTATACAATCATGATGAGCGATAACTTGGCCAAAATGTTCCCAAAAACCCATATGTACATCGGAGGCATGTATTTGACGTCGCATCAAATCTTTTCCATCGCGACAACTCTTGTCGTTCTCCCAACTGTTTGGCTGCGGAATTTCGGCGTACTTTCCTACCTTTCAGGTTTGCAATTCTCGTCTCAGTATCTGGTGTTCCTGAACCGCTCTCTACTTTGATGCTCACTTATTGAAGACCTGCTAATTCGAAAAGTGGCTACATTTCAGCTGGAGGAGTTGTCGCATCGATTTTGGTGGTGATTTGCTTATTATGGTTAGGAGTAGTGGACCAAGTTGGGTTCCACCCGAACGGGACCATTATAAATCTTGCGAACCTACCATTTACGCTAGGAATATACGGTTTCTGCTATGCAGGGCATTCGGTTTTCCCAAATATATACTCCTCCATGAAGGAGCCGTCGAAATTTCCATGGGTTTTAGCGGCAACGTACTTTCACTAAATCTGTCATTCTGTTCTTTTTTGTCAATAATTGCGACCTGTTAGTTATGTTCTCGTCACAATTATGCAGCATGGGTTTTCCTTCTGTCATTTACATCGGCGTATCAGTATGCGGATTCCTGATGTTCGGGGATAAGATCAAATCTCAGTTCACCTTAAACATGCCACAACAGTATATGGCAACAGAAGTAGCGATTTGGACGGCGGTAAGTTCTGGAATCCTTCAATGAAAAAGGTCCTGCAAATGCACAACCTAGGAACAATGGGACAATGATGTTCGCACAATATAAAATTAAATTGTTAGCTTAGTTTCTTTCAAATTTTCCTTTCTTCTGCAGGTTCTGAACCCAATGACAAAGTATGCTTTGACAATTATGCCAGTGGCATTGAGTTTGGAGGAACTCTTGCCCTCATCACGTCGTAAATCTTACAGCACGGCATTGATCATCAGGAGTGTCCTAGTAATGTCGATTTTGATCGTAGCACTGGCAGTTCCATTCTTTGGTAGGAACCTCATTACTCTTGATGCGCATATCGTTTTCCCGCTTTTCTTGTGTCTGCTCATTTGCTTGACCGAATATAAAGGAAGTAGCAAATTTAACTTGACAAACTATGAGAAAACTCCGCTGTTGTTGCAGGTCTTGTGATGGCACTGATGGGATCTCTTCTTGCGATGTTAGTGGTGAGTCGACTCTCCTTCCTGCAATATCAATCGCAATTTCCACAAAAATGAGTTTCTAGGAACTCAAGATGTGCTCATAGACCTCTGAAAACAGGCAATTATCTTCCCCTGCGCGTGTTATCTCAAGATGCTTAAGGGTAGACTGACCAAGTTGGAGGTAATAGATTCCCATAATTTCATCAACTTCCCTTCTGAATAAGACGGCAAAATTATTGTCAATGAGATTATCAATTCTCCCATGCAGATTGCAGCTTGCGGGTCCATCATTACTTTCGGCCTCCTTTGCTCTTGTATCGGCACATACTCAGCATTCGCAAATTTGATGGACAAGAGGGTCTAATTTGAAGGGTTTGGCTTGGTTTTATCAGTAATTCAATTTGGAAGACTTGATAGCACCCCTGGCCCTAAGAGGCATTGTATGGCTTTGAGTGAAGAAAGAAGGCAGCGGTTGGAAATTCAGGATAAGTCAAGAATGACTACAAGAGAGGAGTTATGTTGTCGGCAAGATTCAGGGGAAAGATCCAAGAGAAACTTGTAGTGACGCAAAATGCGCATAAAGCATCAGTTGACTGAAGTTTCTTATTAAGGAAAATCTGATGCTTAGGCGGACAATTAAAGACTGAGCTAGGTCTCCGCTTTTGCGGATATCTGGCCATAAGCATCCATTTAATGAATGATGGATGATGCTAGAATAGTTGCAGTTACATTTCAAGTACGTAAGTTTGTATTGACTAGCTTAGGGGAAAATCTTATCCTGGAGGAGAAGAAAAGATCCGGTTACATCTTCCACATGGTGAACCTGAATTTGTTGGAACCGAACTCTTTTTCCTGACAAATTGGATTATGTCAAACCTCGAGTTAAAGCCAGTGTCGATCTAGTTGGTGCCACATTGGTATACCCGAACCAAAAGCAGCCACTCATCAGAATATAGTATGAGGCAGCTTGTGTCATGAACACAACGATACTGAAGAACTAGGGAGATTTATTTCAAAACTCGAGGTCAAGAATCCGGAAGTTGGCAGATAGAAGAGTTAAATGGACACTGAAAAAATGATTTATATAAAGAAGTTATTGTCATTATCTTCTTCAAATCTTCGTTCTTAGGAGACGATGTGCCATTTTTCAGTTATAGGAAAGTTTTCTGGTGTATTGCTCAAAACCAAAAGGACATGGATGACTATTTCCAGTACAAGTCAAAAAGCAGTGCTTTTAAAGCATTTATTCTCGGCTATGGCTGTATAATATCACATCTATGTCACCCATACCGAATACCAAGTCACAATAAAATTGCAGCAGGAACAAGGAAAATAGTACAGCAGTAGTAGCAAACCCAATTATTGCAGCAACACTATATTCTCCATTTGGCTCATAATTCCTTCTCAGCAGTTCAACCATATCTCCTTAATGTAAGAACCATTTGAACACTTACCGAAAAAAGAGTACTTCCAATCACTCGATCAACGGAGGGACAAGGACCAACATGCAAGACAGAGCTTCTTTCCTTCCAAATGCAGTAAATGGCCCCAACCCAAGCCATCTTTAGAATTCTTTTATAAACGAAATTGCCTTTTAAGGATTGCATAACCCACGTAAACCCAGAATTCCAATCCCCTGTAGCCTTTTTGCGCACCACAAAGATCAAGCAGTGATGACCACACAGCCGCAGAGAAGGTCCATTCGAAAAATAAACGATCCCTTGTTTCGGAAGTCTGAGCCTCGTAGAAGACAAGTATCTGGACCCCGATCACACTGCTGACTTGTTGAGAAGCCTGTTCTAAATAGGGATATCTGGTTTGAAACAAATCAGCCAATGCCAAGGCACCTTAACATTCCTACTTCTTGCCAACTGCCAACCATTTGCATAAGTAAATTGTCAACCTCTAAGAACCGGTGGAGTCTATTCAATCTGCCACATCAGAGAAAGGTTGGAACTCAACCACGTAAAACGGCTTGAGCTTCCACCAAATCTTCAGATATTGCAGGTGGCCACTCCCAACTACTCCCTTGTATAACCTCAGCCACTTCGGTATGTAGATCTAGGGAAGAACCATAAACAACCCTGTAAAACACCCCTTGGGATGCCGATTGTCATGCCAGAAAGAAGTAGAATGCGCATACCCAATTACGCGTCGAACCCACGTGAACAGTTTTGTTATTGTAAGAAAGAAAAACAAACATGTGCGTTCAACTTTTTGACGTATATAATGTGGTCCCATCAGTCCTAGAAATGGGACACATGTCCAACAGCATCTTAGTAACCACAGAGCTGATCACGATCTCTTTGCTGCTAAATGGATCGACAAAGCATGTGCAAGTTTCCAACATAAGTGTTTTTCCTTGGAGGAACGCCCGTTGTCCTGGCTCGCAAATTTGGCTCGACATTCTCAATGCATAGGATAGGGCAGCAACGAGAAATGGTCCGGCTTGACTTTTATCCAGTATTTACATACCCAACTCTGCCACGCATATGAGTGGCGTCGTGCAGCAAACTGAGTGGAGTATTCTGCTTGCTTTTTGGCTTTTCCTCCCTCTCCCTTTGAAGCTTCTTCATTCTCCCACCTGAAAGGCCTTAATAAATCAACCAGAGGGACAATTGCGCACAATCCTTCTTTAGCGTTGGTCCATGATTTTCGAAAAGTGGGGATAATGATTTACGAAAAATTTATCAAATATATTCTAAACCTATTGAATTTGTGCTAATTAAGTACTAAATATTTTAATTTGGTCAGTTTAATCCTAAATATTTTGATACTTTGTCAATAAAGTCAATTTGGTCAATTTTGACCGAAAACGTTAATGTGAACATTGGCCTTCCATAATTTTTAGGGTTAATACCACCAAAAATCCCAAACTGGTACACTTGTGACAATTTTATCCAAAATTATTTTTTTGACCTTGAAAAACCTCAAGCTGGTACATCTGTGACAAATTTACCCAAAACTGGTACAGTTATGACAAATTTACCCTTCGTTAGTTTTCGTTAAATTTTACCGTCAAATTGCTGAGTTGGATGATACGTGTCAATTGTCGGGTGTACAGGTTACCTTATGTTTGCTACAGATGTATCAATTTGAAATTTTTCATGTTATTAACTCAATTTAACGAAAATTAACATAGGGTAAATTTGTCATATGTGTACCAGTTTGAAAATTTTTGTGGTAAAAAAAATTAATTTATGGTAAATTTGTCATAGTTGTGCCAGTTTAGAATTTTTTTTGTGGTAAAAAAATAGTTTAGGATAAATTTGTCATAAGTGTACTAGTTTGTGATTTTTTGTGTTCAAAAAAATAGTTTAGGGTAAATTTATCATATGTGTATCAATTTGGGGTTTTTCGCGGTATAAACCTTAAATTTTATGGTTTTTTATTCTTTTTTGTATGGCCAACGAGGAACTGCAAGCCCTCGTCGTTTGTTGGCGATGGTCGCAGCCCTAGCCTAGGCTCTCGTCAGCCACACGTAAGGGCCGCCTTATCCAAGCTCCCGCCTACTGTGCACGAGGTGACCTTAGCTCATATTTGGCGAGAGCCGACCATGAATGAAAAGGAAAGAAAAAAATAAAAATAAAAGAAAAAAGAATAAATTTCTGAAGAAAATTGAAAAAAATATTTACATTAGCACAGGATATGTCGTGCAAAACTATCAGCGCTGACTAGACCACAACGTCAGCATTTTTTTGATAAAAATGAGCATATATTGACAAATTATCAAAACATTTAGAACTGAAATGGTGATAGGAGTGCGTAGCATAAGTTCAATACCTTCGCTTAGGGAGATGGCCAAGGAGGAGCCTGAGTCCGAGCCCATCAATATATTCAATTGAACTCACCTTTACTCAAAAATTTAAGTTAATGAGTTATGGGCCAACTTGGATACATTAACTGCTTCATATCATATCAATTCTCCGATGTAGTATTTTTCTAACACAACTCACGCATGCATCCTAATAGTCTCTCACTGTTGTGTGAGCTCAATGTTAGATCTACTCCTCCTTAGTTCAAGTTTATGTCTGCACCAACTTATCCCAACTTGAACCTCCAACACCCACTCTCATCATTGATCTCTTTCTTCAGATCGAACCATGAAGTCTGCCATCGAGACTCGTGTTGCTACATCACAATGTTCACCTGCCCAGAAACAATATTTGTCACTAGATTATTTCATTGAGATATTTACCAAACACCAAAATAGATTAGGGGCCATCAATTTAACATTGGCTCTGATACTATTTGTTAGAAAACTTGGAGATTTCACTTGCAAGTTGAATGATGTAATAGAGAAATGCGATGGGCTAATTATAATGGAATCATCTACTCAATGTACCTCTAGTTTAAGGGTGAACCAAGATAAATCTTGTATCTCTATTTATCTTTCCCACTTTTATGCTCTATTTCGTTGTGATTGTGCATCAAATTACAAAATCCAGTACCAAAGCCTGGTTGAGGTTAGGGTTTTCTTAGCGAAGAGAGACCTGAAAAATCGATTCTTGAAAAGATATCGGTTTGTCAATCACGGATTGAAGTAGAGAAATTCGGAGGAAAGAGTTTCAAGTTATGAAAATTAAAGATGGAGGCCTTGCTCATGAACAGAGATTTTTGGCACGTGATCGAAGATGATAAACTTGAGGTATATCCCAAGAAGAAGTCGAAGAAGGACGAGACAAAATAATCCACATCCAATGAATTGAAGGAGTGGATCAATAACGATTGGGAGGCGCGAAGCCTGTTTTAGTTATGTCTAACCAATAACATCCCGGCGAACGTGAATTTTGAGAAGACGGCGAATGATCGTTGGACAAAGCTGGGAAGTTTTTATCAAAGCAAGTTGCTCGTGAACTGTTGTTTCTGCAGAAACAACTGTATAACCTTTGGATGAGTGAATGTGATTCTTTTTCTGCACACATAAATAATATTAATACTATCTATGGGCAACTTGCTCTATTTATGTCAATCTGGATGGGAAAGACAAAGTATATAACTTGCTGTGTTCACTGCCGAATTCATGAGAACAATAGTTTGGATTGGCACTGGTGTTAGTGCGGTGTCCTTTCAAAACATTATGCCTACTTCATTATCTGAAGAGATGAGGAGAGCAAGTTTTGATAATGCAACAAATGAAACTCTTTTCGTAAGATGAATGTATAAATGTTGAGATACACGTGTGAGTTGTATTAAAGAAGTCATACATTTGGGGAATTGGCGTGGCATTGAACAGTTAATATATCATAACTGGCACATAATTCATTAACTTAAGCTTTTGAATGAATGTATGCGTGACTCTCTCATACTTGAGTTCTCCCTCTTCATGATCTCCCTAGATGAAGGTATTAGAGTTTTGCCGCGCGCTCTTAATAATAGATACGATTGAAAGATTTATGACTGAATTGACACAAATGAAATAAGTTTATGACTTTTCTTAGTAGTTTTTCCAAAGTATTTATTACGTATATACATAGAAGACATGTGACTTTACTTGCATCAATCCACATTTTGATTGGTAAATAATAAATCTTTATTCTTGGCTAAGCATGATCACTTAATCTGCACAACAAGTAAAACTGTGATTTCGTAAAGCTACATAAACTTTAGTCGTATTTGGTAAGTTTTTCCCAAAATTCAACTTGACGTCCACTCATCCACCATCCGCCGGGGGCCTATCTCATTTCAATTCTCATGTGCAGCTGTGCTTGGACCCCTGTGCCCAGCTCTGACAATACCTAGGAACTCGCGCCCGAACCGAACCAGAGTCACGGCGGCCCCACGTGGACAAGCTTCGGATCCCAGGTTCGTGAGAAATGGGTCTCCTCGGGTCTAGGCCCCTTGTGACAAGCTTCTCCAAATCGCGGGAGCGAACGCGATAAAAGCTTTTAAATGCATGGCCACCCCCCACGGGCCCCACCCACCCCCACAGACGACGACGTCGTTTCGCTGCTTTATATAATCTTTAGATTTGGATCTCACCTTCCTCCTCCTCGAGCTCGAGGTATCTCAAAACTGTTTTCCATCTTCTACTGCCCAAAAACAAAAGAAGCTTTTCCTGTTTCATCCAGTCGGGTCAGACTCAGACTCGGTTTGCATAGCCATTTCGCTTCCGTACAGGTTCGCTCGGGGCCAGATCCCTCACACTGCCTGTCCCCCGCATCGCCCGACACCCACATTCCCTCTCCAAAGTCCGAACCTCGATCCCCTTCCACTTCTTCTTCACATGTTCTTCTCCTCGTCCGTGACACCGTCGATATCTCCGAAGCGACGATGAATGACCGGCGCCTCTCTCTCCTCTTCTTTTTCGCCGCCCTTCTCTTCCCCGTTCAGGCTCAGTTCCAGGAGGCTCTCATCCTGCCCCTCCAGACCCAGGAAATCCCGCCCGGGTCTGTCCCCACGCCCCCCAACAAGCTCGCCTTCCGCCACAACATCAGCCTCACCGTCTCCCTCACCGTTGGCACTCCCCCCCAGAACGTCTCCATGGTCATCGACACCGGCAGTGAGCTCTCCTGGCTCCACTGCAACCGGACCCCCGACTACCCGCTCTCCTTCGACCCGACCCGCTCCGCCTCCTACGCCCCCATCCCTTGCTCCTCCCCAACCTGTACCGCCCGCACCCGCGACTTCCAGATCCCCGCCTCCTGCGACGCCGTTAACCTCTGCCACGCCACGCTGTCCTACGCCGACGCCTCCACCAGCGAGGGTAACCTCGCCGTCGACACTTTCTCCATCGGGTCGGGCCAAATGCCGGGCCTGGTTTTCGGGTGCATGCGCTCCGCCTCCAGCTCCAACCCGGAGGAGGACGCCCGGAACACCGGGCTCATGGGCATGAACCTCGGGTCCCTCTCCTTCGTCTCCCAGATGGGCTTCCCCAAGTTCTCCTACTGCATCTCGGGGTCGGACTTCTCGGGTCTCCTGCTGCTCGGCGACGGCGGCAGCGAGGCGAACCTCTCCTCATGGCTCGCGCCGCTGAACTACACCCCGTTGGTCCGGGTGTCGACCCCGTTGCCGTACTTCGACCGGGTGGCGTACACGGTCCAGCTGGAAGGGATCCGGGTGTCGGACTTGATGCTCTCGCTGCCCGAGTCCGCCTTCCTGCCCGATCACACGGGGGCGGGTCAGACGATGGTAGACTCGGGCACCCAGTTCACCTTTCTTCTCGGGCCAGTTTACGACGCCTTGAGAGCCGAGTTTCTGAAGCAAACTGGTGAGTAAAAAGGCCGCCCAAACTCGTCGCTAAAGCAATCATAGCGACAACTATATTGAATCCGAGCTCCCATAACACTTCTCTTCGCTTCCAAACAGGAGGCGTCTTGCAGCAGTTGGATGATCCGAATTTCGTGTTCCAAGGAGCCATGGATCTGTGTTACCGGGTCCCGCGGGGTCAGGCGAATTTACCGCCCTTGCCCTCGGTGAGCCTGGTGTTTCGAGGCGCGGAGATGACCATACCGGGCGACCGGGCACTGTACCGGGTCCCAGGTCAAGTGAGGGGGAACGACTCGGTGCATTGCCTGACTTTCGGGAACGCCGACTTGCTGGGCGTGGAGGCATTTGTGATCGGCCACCACCATCAGCAAAACGTGTGGATGGAGTTCGATCTCGAGAAATCTAGGATCGGTCTCGCGCACGTGCGTTGCGATCTGGTCAGTCAGAGATTCGGTCTCGGCCTGCAGGGTAAACTCCGACGCGGCTGATCTGAACCAGCTACAGTTATAGTACTCCTCTTGGTATCACTATGTTTTTTTCAGGACCAAGTATCGCTATGTTGTACATACGAGATTTCAAGCCAGTTTTGTAGAAGTATTACTTACTATTGTTGTATTACAGACAAGGTACCTCTCACCTGAACTAAAGTGAAGATTGCAGGTGACATTAATTGAGACGGGTAGCTTTTTCCGGATCTATCTTTTGGTGTTGGATCGACAGCCACCGTGGCTCTTTATGAAAAAAGGAATTGAAAGAGCATGATTGCATGCCAATGGAGCACGTGAGGTCGGCATCTAAGGAATTGTAGTTCTCTGTGCTGATTTTTTTTTTCTTTCGTTGAACAAAAAAACATTATAGGATGTTGTTGGAAGCATTCTTCCTAGTTCCTTGATTTGAATAGGAGAACGGGCACTTTTTGCAGTAGAGTAACGTTCTCATGCCCTATGAGTTGAGAGCGCACAATACTTTTTTTCTGGAGAAATCATTTAAAAGGAAATTTGAGTGTGAGCAAACTACCATTACTTAAAAATTTAAATCAATGAACTATATATCAACTAAGATATATTAATTACTCCACACCAAATTAATTATTAATGAGAAACTTTTTTAACACTACTTGCACATGCATCTTAACAATCTCACACCGAGTTTTGTGCATGCCAAGTTTCTTAACGAGGATATTCACCAAACGCCGTTACACATTTAGGAGTGCGTCATCAATAAACTATCTACTTAGGAGAGCACATAAAAAATATGATACCTTTACCTAGGAGGATTTCCAAGAGAGACCAGCCCGAGCTTATCAACATATATCATTTTCACTTTTAACTAAAGCCAATAAGTCATAGACCAGCCAAGTTACATTGATTGCTGCATCTCATATCAATTCTCCAATGGGAGACTTTTCTAATATTATCACATGTGCATCCCATGAGTAGACCAATTAAATGATGCTAGTTGACTAACAAAACAATAAGCTGGCAAATCCTAGTTGTCAAATGACGATAATGTATGGTATTATCGACAAGGTACAAGTAAATTTGAGAGAGGCATCACCTTTGTGAGAGTAGATCATATTAAGCCAATCGACTAGATGTTATGGAGATTATGCAATCAATTTATGTTTGACATGAGTTAGTCCCACAGAGAAATTGACATGTGCGAAATTGGCATTGGTGCCAACATGGAAACAAAAACCAAAGGCAATTAGGCCATGACCTTTAAATCTCGAAATTTAGGGACTTGGCCAGACACATGGCATTGGCAATCGATACACATGTAGTAAAAGGATTGGCATGCTTGCGGTAGGATTGATATGATGTCAAACTAATGAAAGTGCAAGCAAAGTGTAGGAATGGAAACTTCTTGGTCAAACGTCATCCCTAATATATAAGAAAGCCATTAGCCTAACAGTCTGACAGTACTTTCAGTTTTTTCTAATCACACGATCTCTAAATCAATAAGTGTTTTACGTAAACCACGCAGTGAAGTTGTATAGATCTACGGTTAAGCTTATACCGTCCCTGATGTCAAGGAAACATTTCCCAATATATAGTGAGTAATGAAAATTGTGTTTAAACACGTGGTAGAATCGGTTTGGCATACATGGCATCACAATTGGCATAATTCCAAACGGTACAATTGGCATGATTCCAAATGGGATAAAGTCTAAGTGAAGTGCAATTACGATTATTTCCTAATCAAAAGGCATCCCAAAAATATAGATGTGATGTAGATTGTAACTAGGCACATGGTGTTGGATGGTTTGGGTTTTACACCCTAAAAGTTAACTCAAAGTATGAGGTTTTCTCTCACACTTATAAACTAACCACCAGCTCATTCTTCAGCCTATGTGGGATATTCCTAATAATCTCCCCACTCCACATCGGGCTAAGGCCAGAGTAGTAACAACTCTCTCCAACTGACTATTGAGTCCAAACTTGTGGGTAATCTCGGCTCTTATACCAATGTTGGATTATTCCACATCAAGTGAAAGGAGTTGATGGTCAGTTTATAAGAATGAAGGAAAGACTCGCTTTTTTAGACAACTTTTGAGTTGAGATAGTCCTAAGACCACCCAATACTGGTATCAAAGTCTAGATTACCAACAAGTATGTGTTAGATTCATAATTGGAGAAACTAACATTCCCGACTCATCATTCATGAACAAAATTCGTGCAAAATCGGGATAGATGCGAAAATGCAAAAACGTGAAGGAATCAATTACATAAATTGGGAATAGATGCAGAAATGCGAAAACATGAAGGAATCAATTACATATCATTGAACGATCGGCAAGGGTGCTTCTAGCCAATTGCCTTCGGCTTAGACCTTTTCTTTAAATATCGGCATTCGCCCCTCTTCAGAAAACATCTTGAAGGTGTTATCACGTAATTAATATGCATACATTAATGGAATTAAATGTCGGTAGTTCTCAACTGAATGTGGGATCATGTTATTAATATAATAATAATTTGAAGTCAATAGTCACTCAAAGAGAGTTGTTGTTGCTTCGACCTAAGCCCATTGTGTGAGCAGAATTGCTTTGATCATCCCACATCGATTGTTGAAGGAGTGGTGGCCAGTTTGTAAGTATGGGGGCAAGATAAGTCCAAGATCACCCAATACATGACAGAAGTGAATTGGCATACGTGAAGAAGCTATTGACAAAAGATCAAATTTGTTACCAGAAATTGATACATGGTTTACTTGAAACCGATTTGATCCAACCCAACCTAAAAATTATGTGAACAATTGTCAAGATATTAGGATTCATCCAGTAAAATAACTTACGAAGTGATATGATCTTCTTCACTAAGAAGTCATTTAAGCTAGTAAGCCTATAATGAACGCCTAAGAAATTTCTATGACCCCACTTAACATCATCTCTAATTTTACGAGCCTTACTAAGTCTATCATTGTTCAAATTATTTTTGTTGAGGGAGGAAAATACTCCGCAAATATTTAGGGAATATTTGTTATTCTATTACGTTTTGTATTTAAGAAAATATTTAGGGAATAACATACCTTTTATATCTTTTCCCTTAGAATATATATATATATTTCTTGATTTTCCTAGTTTTGTCCTATTTTCTAAAAATATTAAAAAATACGAAAATATGAAAAATTAGTTTTTTTTTGTCAAAAATGGTTCTTTAGGCTTGGCCAAGGCTACCAGAGTTGATTTTGAGATTTTTCGACTTTTATGAAATTTTTTATGATTTTTTCAAAATAAGGCTGAAAAAGACTTGGTCAAAAATCAGGTGTCAACAGCTGCTCCTCTTTGAGGTGACTCAAAGACATGTGACACCTGAGTCTAGACCAACTTGACTAGGGAAAAGAAAAATGAACCATGACATTCAATCTTTCTTGTCTCGCTGGTAAATGCTCTGCTCATTCCGTTTTAGCTGATGTGAGAGAGAGAGAGAGAGAGAGAGAGAGAGAGAGAGAGAGACGGAGTTGGGATACTTACCTGTTACTCACCTGCCTGAAGCTCGTGTGACATATGCAGTGCATGGCGGATTCAAGTGAATACCTAGAGACTCGTATCTTTGAGAATCCTAGGGAGGTTAAGCTCTAACCCGTATGGTAAGCCAAACCAGAATGGAATTCCTATCTGACAGGAATCTAAGAATGACGCACCCATTTTTTAGGGATTGTCGAAGATTTTGATCTGTATAGTGGATCAAACCATGAATAGGACTCTTATCTATCAGGAACCTATGGATGACGCACCCGTTCTTTGGAGATTGTCAATGGTCTTGACTCGCATGATGGATTAAACCACAAATAAAATTCCTATCTATCGGGGACATAAGGATGACACACCCTTCCTTTTGGGTTTCTCAAAGGTTCACCTCATAGACGGCTTACCAAAGGAAATGACTTGTTCTACCTGTGAGAACTTGTCAGAAAGGTTCACCTAAGAGAAATGGTTTGTCTTGTCATATGAAGACTGGCCATGGTGGATCGAATTACGAACAAAATTCCTATCTATCAGGGACCTAAGGATGACACACCTGTCCTTTAGGGTTTGTTAAAGGTTCACCTTCTAGACGGCTTACTAAAAGAATGGTTCGTATTACCTTTGAAGACTTGCCATGAATCTTTAGAAAGGAGCATACCTAATTCTTAGGTTTGCAAAAGAGACTGTTCTGGGGGTTGCCTATAATCCTATAAAATGTCGAATCTGAAATTTATCTATCTGACATACGATGTGTCATTCTGAGATTTGGGAACTCTGGGTATTCTTCAGAAAGCTCAAACTTGTAAACTTTCGTTAACGACATTCTTCTAGGATTTAGGGGTTACCTGAAATCTCACATAAAGTTAAATCTGAAATTTGTCTTTTCGACATGTGAGGTGCCATTATGGGATCTGGGGACTCTAGGTATCCTATAGAAAGCTCAAACCTGCAAAAAAATTTTGTCAACGACATTTTTTTGGGATTTAGGGGTTACTTGAAATCTCATAGAAAGTTGAATCTGAAATTTGTCTTTTCGACATGTGAGGTGCCATTTTGGGATCTGGGGACTCTAGGTATCCTACAGAAAGCTCAAACCTATAAAAAAATTCTGTCAATGACATTCTTCTGGGATTTATGGGTTACCTGAAATCTCACAGAAAGTTGAATCTGAAATTTTTCTTTTCGACATTTGAGGTGCCATTCTGGGATTTGGGGACTCTAGGTATCCTACAGAAAGCTCAAACCTGCAAACTTTCGTTTAGTGATGTATTTTTCTGAGATATGAGGTTACTAGGGATCTTGTAAAAAAATAAATTTGAAAGCTCTTCTTCACAGAGCAGGGCATCATTCTGGGGATTTGGAGTTACCATGAGTCCTGCAGAAGTTTAAATAGGAAGTTCTTTCCTTGTTAAGGAAATGTCAGTAATCTAAAGGTGAGGATAGTTGGCAGACTGACCCAGCCTCAATGGCTATAAATGCAGTCATGCAAGGTGGATTATAATGTTGAAGGTTATCCAAAACATCCTGCAACATGCATAGGTTATCAAAAATTCCTTATAAGGGAAAATTTGGATCCAACAATTAGAAATTCCCAAAAGAGTTTGTTTAAAATATCTTGTTGGAGTCTCCTCATCAAAGAGGGCTTCTCATCAATTCTTTAGCATTGGTCATTTTACCAAGAAAACACTCGCATCTCCTACTAACCTGTACCTAGGTTTCAGGACCATCCGCAGTGTATATACCTTGACTGATCGAGAGGTCTTCTGAAGGATCGTAATGTTGGGCTTAGACACGGTTTCCAAGGGGGACTCACAAATGAGTTGAGGCTATTGGACAAAAGATCTTTATCATCAGCTTCGGGTTTACAAGTCAAGAAACCTGCAAAATGAGAAAGAAATTATATTGCTCGTACCTCTTCGAGCTAAGATACACATTAACTCAAGTGTCTTAGTCGGAAAAGACTGTCAAAGGTTGTAACATTGGTAGGATTGGAGATCGAAAAAGGCTTGTTTTTGGCCTAGAATTGTGAAGGGTTAGACGTTGGCGATCATTGCTGATTCATCATCTGTCTTATTCCTAACTTGCAATTCTCAGAAGAGCATCTTCAGTCTTCTTAAGAATTCTACACATTTTCGAAGTGTATCTTCGATCCTAGGAGAACAAATCTAATTCTTGAAGATCATTGTCTTGTCTTTTTCTTTCTTGTCTCAGCCAGTTAGCTTTGTCTGTTTGTGGAGTAGCCTTTTGCTAAATAATTCCCGGGATCCCTCGTTAATTCAGACTCTGTTGGGGGCCACGATGTCCGGTAATCTCTTGATGTTCGCGCAATCAATCTTCATGATTTTTCAAACATTCAGACGGGTTTTAGTTGAGTCTTTATCAAGCGCTTTTCTTCTTTTCCTGATATTTAGGGATTTGGCTTCTCTTTTTATGTCTTTTCTTTTCTTTCTTTTAGAAATCCCGCCTTTTCCTTTCTCTCTTTGGAATCGGGATCATTGATGACCATGTAAGATTCTCAACTTGAACTTTATCATGTCTGAACATTTCGGTTTGGAGTTCTCTAGTAAACTCTATATCTTGAATTCAGTTACCCATTGGTGCTTTTGCTGCTTTCACCTTGGGCTGTGCAATGATCACCAACTGGGGTTTATGAAATGAATATGCAGGCTCAAGTTGGCTCGTGCAAAGGGTAAAAGTGTATAGGATAGAGAAATGAACATCTTTCTGTCATCCCATGGCACCTGAATCAATGTATATCAACACACGAAGATTGAGGTTAATCTGAGCAAGAGGATTTCTAACTATTTTCCTCCTGATTTTGCTGGGCTTACCTATATATGACCCCAAAGTGGGGTGGTTCTTGACAGGGTTTGAAAATGAAAATCACCGCTCAAAGGGGTTATCAATGATTACCTGTAGTGTTTGGGGTAGAGAACAAAATGCCTCTGTCACCTCAATATGTGTAAACGAATTGAATGACCCTTATATCCGTAGGTTTGGGTTGCCATATCTTTGCATTCCTCTCGTCTCTCAGGTTTATGTTTGCCTCTCATCTGAAGAAACATCCCTTTTTAGACAGTTTAAACAACTCTTGTTTGGAAAAGTTCTATTGCCTTTCTCCAAAATTTTACCATACCAGGGATTTAATGATACATCGTGCGTGTTTCGTTCATGTTTGGGTAACCTTTGATTCAAACACACAATCGAAAAGGAATATCAAATCTCAAAATCTGATATTTTCTGAGTATATCCGGATTCGCATCTATTCCTTACTTCAAATAGCCGAGGGAAATTCTTCAGTACCTTTTACTGACTCCGATCTTCACTTGTCGTTCCTAAACAATGAGATTATAAAATCCAGTAAGTGCAGCTTATTTTAACGGGTGATGGAACAGATATATTTCACCTGTTGTTGCGCATTGGGACCACTTTGCCCCTCATTCCATGCGGACGAGCTTGGCTCTAGGTTGGCTTCTTTGAACCCTACAAAAATACAACACATGCTATGTATGTATGGATGCATGATATGCAATGTCATGACCACTATAGCGACTCGGATCATTTTGAAAAGAGCCAAATCGGTCATCTGATTTCATTTTAAGGATAATACTTCTTCACTGCGTCAGAATTCACAGGATATCACAGTTCCTCTCCTTCTGAGCTTACAAGAATTAAAGCTCCTCCCATGAGAACTTTCTTTACAACATAAGGTCCATCATAATTCGGAGTGAACTTTTCTCCCGGATGAGCAGCATTTGGTAGAATCTTTCTGACAACTAGGTCGTCTACCTTGAAATCTCTAGGCCTGACCTTCCGGTTGAATAACTTAGCTACTATCTTCTGGTAACTCTGACCGTGGCAGATCGCTTTAAGACGCTTTTGGTTGATTAGGTTTAGCTGTTCAAATCTATGTTTAATCCATTCTGCTTCCGTAAGTTTAACTTCTGACAATATCCTCAAAGAAGGAATTTCCATTTCCACGGGCAGGACAGCTTCCATCCCATATACTAGGGAATAGGGCGTTGCCCCAGTTGAAGTTCGGATCGAGGTTCGATATGCCATCAAGGCAAAGGGTAGCCTCTCATGCCAGTCCCTATAATTTTCAGCTGTTTTAGCCAAAATCTTCTTTATGTTCTTATTTGCTGCTTCCACTGCTCCATTCATTTGTTGGCGGTAAGGAGACGAGTTAAGATGTTAAATACCAAAGTGATCGAGCAGGTCATTGACAATTTTATTGTTCAAATTAGATCCATTATTTGTGATAATCGGCTGAGGAACACCATATCGGGAAATTATGTCTCTCTTGATGAATCTTGCTACGCTCTTCACAGTGACATTTGCGTAAGAACTGGCTTCTATCCATTTCGTGAAATAGTCGATCGCAACCAGAATAAAACAATGATCGTTTGAAGCTGGCAAATTAATCGGCCCTATCATGTCGATCCCTCACATAGAGAAGGGCCAAGCCTCCGACATCTGGTGGAGCTTAGTCGGGGATGCATTGATCTTGCCACCGTATATCTGACACTGATGACATGATCTAACATGTTGACTGCAATCTGACTCGATAGTCATCCAGTAGTAACCAAGTCTCATGATCTTTTTCGCGAGGAGATGACCATTCATGTGTGGCCCACATATACCTTCATGGATTTCCTTCATGGGCGTGTTCGCTTCTTTTGCATCTACACATCTCAATAAGGTTGAGTCGAATGATCTTTTATAAAAAGTTTGCCCACTAAGAAAAAACTTGGTAGCTGCCTTGGCTATATATTTCCTGTCTCCTGCTTGACATCCCTCAGGGAATTCTTCTTTTAAGAGATAATTCTTAATATCATGATACCAAGATTTCCCATCGAACTCTTCTTCGACCATCATGCAGTGAAATGGTTTCTTGATTATGCCAATCCTTAAGGGTTCCATCTCCAACCCATCGGTTACCTGCAAATTGGTTCTGTGTTCTCGGCAGATACTCGAATGATATTTCTTCAAATTGAAGGGTCAGTTCTTCCAAATATTCATGATAATGGATGAGTTTTGAATCTTTTGTCTTCCATTCTCCTTGCGTTTGTAGAATGATAAGCATTGAGTCACCATATACCTGCAACTTTCGTACTTTCATGGAGATAGACAACTGTAGGCCTAAGATACATGCCTCATATTCTGAGATATTGTTGGTGTAGGGAAACGTCAGTTTTGTAGTGACTGGATAATGTTGATCTTCTGGGGATACCAACACTTCCCCAGTGCCGGCTCTTAACAGGTTTACCGCGCCGCCAAAGTACATGACCCACTTGTCTCCTAAGAGAGTTAGGATTTGATTTTCTGCTTCTATTTCTTTTGAAGATGTTCTATCTAGGGGATTCTTCGCTAGCATGTCTGCTATTGCTCGTCCTTTCTCAGATTTTTTAGGAGAACTCCTGATGTCGAATTTTGATAACATCACTTCCCACTTGGCCAATTTCCCAATCAAAGCGGGCTTTTCTAAAAGGTACTTGCTTGCATCATTTTCTGTCACTAGCTGAATGTGGTGATGTAAAGTATACTGCCTCAATCTTCGGAATACCCATACTGTTGCTACGCAAGCTCTCTCGATAGGCGTGTAGTTTATTTCAGATGGGGTGAATTTCTTGCTCAATTAGTAAATAGCCCTTTCTTTGCCAACTATCGGACTCGTCTGAGCAAGTAGGCTCCCAAAGACTCTTAATGGATAGTCAAATACAAAGTCAAAGGGGAACCTGGAGTCGGTGGTACAAGTATTGGCGGAGTGACCAGGTAATCCTTAATCTTTCGAAAGGCTTGACTGCATTCCATATCCCAAACTACTTTTGCACCTTTCTTGAGCAGTTTAAAAATTAGTTTAGCCACGTTTGACAACTGATTGATAAACCTGACAATGTGATTCAATCTCCCTAGAAGACTCCTTACTTCTTTCGTTGTCGAGGGAGTTGCTATGTCATGAATAACTTGAATTTTTTAATGGTCTATTTCGATGCCCCTGCTGCTGACCATAAATCCGAAGAGTTTTCTAGATTTTGCTCCAAACACACATTATTGGGGTTCAGTCTCAGCTTGTATTTCCGCAATCGTTCAAACAGATTTCTCAGTACTTGGACATGATCATGCCCCTTCTTGGACTTAGCGATCATATCATCAATATATACTTCAATTTCCTTATGGATCATGTCATGGAATAGAGTCACCATGGCCTTCTGATATGTTACACCGGCATTCTTCAAACCGAAGGGCATAACTTTATAGCAGAAATTCCCCCAAGGAGTAGTGAATGAGGTTTTAGTCTTCTCTTCTTTTTTATGAGGATCTGATTATACCCAGAGAATCCATCCATCAATGAGAATAATTCATACCCTGCTGTACTATCTACCAGCACGTCAATGTGGGGAAGCGAAAAGTCATCTTTTGGATTTGTTTTATTTAGGTCTCGATAATCCACGCAAATTCAGATTTTGTCGTCTTTCTTATGACCGGGACTATATTCGCGATCCAGTCTGCATTTGGGATTGCCTCAATAAAACCAACCTTAATAAGTTTCATCACTTCTTCCTTGATTCTGTTTGACAACTCAGCTTTCATTCGTCTGCTTCCTTGTCTTACCGGTTTAAAACTAGGGTCAATGGGTAAAGCATGTTCCACAATGTTGGGATCTAAGCCCGGCATATCCGCATATGACAATGTGAAAATATCCTGATACTCCTTAAGTAATTCAGTAATCCTGGATGCTTCGGCTTGGGATAAGTGCCCCCCGATCTTCACTTCTTTAATGTCTGTGGCATCACCCAGATTAACGATTACTGGTTCTTCCGTAGTGGGAGGTACTGATTCCTCAAAGATATTTCAATCTTTTCTGATAGCTGCATATCCACCATCCTCATCTTCCTCAATATCGTAGGAATAATCACATTGGTGATCCAAGTCGCACAATAACCTGATATGCATGTTTGAGATGATATGCCCGAAATGTCATGAGAATGGTTAGTTCGTACTTCACATGGAAATGCAATGCATGGGTATGAAAAAAAAATCTTTTTGAACGAGATTTCAAAATGAGTGAAGCCATAAACGGAACTAGTCTTCTTATCCTCGGACATCTTTATTCCTCAAAACTATTTTAGAAAGCATGAGTCACATGGCAAATCAGACCTCAAGCTTCCCACATGGAAGGCTAGCATCATCATTGGGCTGATTTGTGGTTCCATATGTCCTTAATAAAATTCGTGGTGTTTTATTGAATGCAAAATGGACCGCATTACAAGCTGTGCTGTTTAGAACAACGGTCAGATATCCAAAGGCATTTTCATATACCGGCTTCAAAATAACAAGGAAGAAATGCAAAAATGAACAATGCAGAAAGCTAAATGCAGCGAGAAAGAGGAGGATGGGTTTCTTTACTCAGTAGTGACAGAGTCATCATCAAGCCATTCTATGATGACATTCACGGAATTGTCTTCAAGAAAGGGGTTTGTCAGATCTGGTTCTGCAAAGGGTCTTTGATAGCCACTTGGAGCTTTTACTGAAGTATTCGCTTAATGGACTATTGAACATCTTTGACTATTGATAGCCCAATGATGATGCTTCCCACATGGAAGGCTAGCATCATCATTGGGCTGATTTGTGGTTCCATATGTCCTTAATAAAATTCGTGGTGTTTTATTGAATGCAAAATGGACCGCATTACAAGCTGTGCTGTTTAGAGCAACGGTCAGATATCCAAAGGCATTTTCCTATACCGGCTTCAAAATAACAAGGAAGAAATGCGAAAATGAACAATGCAGAAAGCTAAATGCAGCGAGAAAGAGGAGGATGGGTTTCTTTACTCAGTAGTGACAGCGTCATCATCAAGCCATTCTATGATGACATTCACGGAATTGTCTTCAAGAAAGGGGTTTGTCAGATCTGGTTCTGCAAAGGGTCTTTGATAGCCACTTGGAGCTTTTACTGAAGTATTCGCTTAATGGACTATTGAACATCTTTGACTTACCTTTCCAAGTACTAGAATCGATAGAGAGGTCTTTCTGGTTTCTACGGCGTCCATGGCTCTTGCTTCGGCCTTGGCCTTATTTCCTTGAAGTGAGTGTGTTAGTACAATTAGCAGGATATCCCAAACTTGTCTTGTGCTCATTGGATTCTAGCTGTAGTGGAGTGTGGATTCCTTGGCCAAACTTGCCTAAGCCTTCCCTAGGGACACATCTGTATGCTAGCAATATTTTGGCTGGCAAGATACTGAATTTGGACATGAATTAGATGAATGGGACCTTCAGCTTGGTCCCAGCAAGAGTATGGGTAACAACCACTAATTCCAAGGAGTGGTAACTTGCTTCTTGCTTGATTTCTGGCTCTACGTACGGAATGGCGTTGTTCTGATATACCAGAAGATCAGTCTCTCCATTAACGGTGATTACCTTTCCCTCCACCACGAATTGTACTTTTTTATGTAAACTTGAGGGCACTGCCCCAGCAATATGAAACCAGGGTCTTCCTAATAGAAATCAAAAGATGCTTGGTAGGTCCATCACTTGAAAGTCCACAGAAAACTTGGTTGGGCCGATGAAGACGTCTAGCTCAATCACACCAACTACGGTCTTTCTCATTCCATCAAAGGCTCTGACAGTTGCTTTGAAATTTCGGATCATTTCTTCTTTGATACTGTCGCGACCCGTCCGAAAGCGGACGCGGCTAATGGATTACCGATCGCGGGCCTTACCTCCGCACTGGAGTGCGGATCGCGGGCTTTGGATCGGCACGGGCCCTCCCAGGCCCATACCAAATCGCGGCGGGAGTATTTTTCAAAGGGATTCGACGATAAGAGTCGATCGCTTTCGACCTTCAGTGTGGTCATGGTGGCATGTGCAACTTGTACATGCATTTGGAGTCGCCACCGGTCTTTCTTGGAGGGTAGACCGGAAACCTTACTGATCGATTGGGAGAGATCGATCAGTTCTACGGAACCAGAGTTTTTGGGTTCGGGGACTTGGTTACGCTGGTGTCGTTACCAACGCCCTTTCGGTACCTAACGCGAGTGATTTTCCTAACTAGGATTTCATGCAGGCGCAATTTTGGGTGAGGTAAGTCTGACTTTGCACATTAACCAGTTTAACATGCTCACGTAATCATAATAAAAAAATAGATGCCAATCACATAAACATCTATCCTACGTGGTGATCATGGAATTATGATTTAATGGGTCTCGAGCCAATGAGACCACATTTAATCATTTTAATATTTTAATAACGGAGAGCCGCTCTTCGCTTCTTCTTGGTTTCTTGAACTCTTCAAGAATTGGGCCCCAAAGAGCTCGCCGACTTAAAAGGCTCCCCCACGTAATCCTCGTAGCATTTACATCAACAATTGACTATGCTAAAAATAAAGATTACATGAAAAATAAAAGGAGTACGCAGCCTCCATTTAATAATTACAATCCAAAATATATAAATAATCATCATACATTCATATATACATCAATCACATTGATTAGGGATTTTTCCATGATCACCACCCTTCCACGTAAGTAATAAATTCACAATTTAAAACTTAGGAAGGCACAATAAAAATTCTACGTTGAATCATATTCAGAATTTTTACGTAAAATAAGATAGCCATAAATTTTCGATTCAAAATTGATTTAGTCTCAATTTTTGCTACGTTGATTAATTTATCATATAAAATAATCAACCTCCATTAGCCATGTAAGACGAACAATTCGTTAATACATATTGGCCATAGTATTGCAAAAATTGCAAAAAATCAATTAAATGCACGAAAACACCTAAGGATCGGCTCTGATACCACTGTTGGGATCCACGTAACACGTAGCAGAAATAAATAACAACCCATACATGTATCTCCAGAGGCGTACTTCGTGCATTTCAATCGAAAAAAAATCACAAAGCCTCAAAGGGAGTAAATGGATTACCTCTCGTAGCGTGCTTGAACGGAGGTGTCGGTTCGATGTTCTTCGATCTCAACCTCCACAAGTGTTAGGCATCTAGTTCGGACGCACCACCAATTGACGAACGGGGAGACGACTAATAACTCCACAACAATTGTGCTAGCAATATGCGGAATCAATATTCCGAACTTAGTATATTTTGCTCACTCAAGATTATGAGAATATAGAGAGTGTTTGTGTTCTTCTCTCTAAGCTCTCAAAAATTTGCACACTCTACAAAATGTCTCTCCCTCCCAACCTCAAAACTCTTGCCATCCTTTTATAGCCAAAAATACCTTCCAATAAATTGTATTTAAAAATAGCACTAACAATTATAAATTCTATCTAAAAATAGCACTCACAAATAAATGACATTTAAAAATAGCACTAACAATAGCACTCACAATTTATAATACAAAAATGCTATTTAAAAATAGCACTAACAATAGCACTCACAATTTATAATACAAAAATGCTATTTAAAAATAGCACTAACAATTATAAATTCTATCTAATAATAGCACTCACAATTTATGATAAATAAATGCCATTTAAAAATAGCACTAACAATAGCACTCACAATTTATGATAAATAAATGCCATTTAAAAATAGCACTAACAATAGCACTCACAATTTATAATACAAAAATGCTATTTAAAAATAGCACTAGCAATAGCACTCACAATACAAAAATGCTAAAAAAAGGCACTAACAAAGGTGTTAAAAATAATAACCATTATTATTATTACAAGAGTTAAAGAGGTTACCAAACAGTACAAATATGCATAACGTATAAATACGTATGACGTATAAATACGTAGAGCATACGTATACATCCGTGAAACCGGGGACTAATTGAAAGAAAAATGTGCAATTAAGCCCTTTTGGTAAAAAATGATTAAATTGGAGGGCAAATTGACCTAATTGCACTTTAAGACTTTAGAATCCAATGTCATAGCTTATAAAAAGTGAGAATTGAAAATTAAAAGACTCGAAAAGGAATTTGTTGCTCGGTTCGGGTTTATGTTTGTGAAGAAACATAGTAACCCGAGCCGAATTTTCAAGATTTAAGGTGACACACTTGAAGGGGAAATTAAAACAAAATTATTGAATATTTTTGTGTATTTTTCTGACCACGAATGGTATTTTTCTGATTTTTTGGGTATTTTTATAATTAAATAAATTCGAAAAATATTATAAAATACCAAAAAATATTTTTTGTTCAAAATTGGTCCCCGAGGCTAGGCCAAGGCTTCCAAAGTTGATTCTGTGATTTTATGACCTCCTTTTATATTTTTAATTAATTTTTAAAGAATAAAAATCACAATAATAAATTGTCAAAAATCAGGTGTCCACAGCTGCCCCTCTTTGAGAGGAATCTCGTTAGAGGTTTTTCTCAAAGATAAGATGGCGCCTGATTCCTAACCGACTCAACTGGGAAAATGAAAGAAGAAATGCTATGACATCGGATTCTTAAGACTTTTGATGAAAGCTCAAATTAATTCCCGGTTTGCTCTAACAATTTGAACCTGGGCCGGAGTGAGAGAGGCTTACCTGAAGCTCACCTGTCGGACGCTGCCGGTTGCGACGACTTTCAAGAAGATGCCTAGGATTCGTCATTCAGCATATCCTAGGGAGATTAAGCTCTGACCTGTATGGTAGGTCATACCATTATGGGATTCCTAACTGGTAGGAACCTGAGGAAGGCGTATCCCACGCTTGAGGATTCGCCAGTGATTTTAATCCGTATGGTGGATCGGACCTTTGTGTTGATCCTTATGGCGGTATTTACTAATGTGTTGATCCTTATGGCGGTATCTACCATCATGTTAACCCTTGAGGCGGTTTCTACCTTAATTTGATCCTTCAGGCGGTATCTACCATGAGTTGACCCTTCAGGCGGTATCTACCTTGAGCTGACCCTTCAGGCGGTTTCTACCATTGTTTTGACCCTTCAGGCGGTTTCTACCTTGAGTTGACCCTTCAGGCGGTATCTACCTTGAGTTGACCCTTCAGGCGGTTTCTACCATTATGTTGACCCTTGAGGCGGTTTCTACCTTAATTTGATCCTTCAGGCGGTATCTACCATGAGTTGACCTTTCAGGCGGTATCTACCTTGAGCTGACCCTTCAGGCGGTTTCTACCATTGTTTTGACCCTTCGGGCGGTTTCTACCTTGAGTTGACCCTTCAGGCGGTATCTACCTTGGTTTGACCCTTCAGGCGGCATCTACAATTGGTTTGACCCTTCAGGCGGTATCTACCCTTGGTTGACCCTTCAGGCGGTTTCTACCTTGGTTTGACCCTTCAGGCGGTATCTACCTTGGTTTGACCCTTCAGGCGGTATCTACCTTTGATTGACCCTTCAGGCGGTTTCTACCTTGATTTGACCCTTCAGGCGGTATCTACCATTGATTTGACCCTTCAGGCGGTATCTACCTTGGTTTTGCTTTGAAAAGGGGTCTCATGACGAGGGTTCTCCACGTCCAATGAGACTGCCTGGTTTTTGAAAAGGGGTCTCATGACAAGGGTTCTCCACGTCCGATGAGACTGCCTAAGTTTTGAAAATGGGTCTCATGACGAGGGTTCTCCACGTCCGATGAGACTGTTTGATATTTTTGAAAATGGGTCTCATGACGAGGGTTCTCCACGTCCGATGAGACTGCCTGATTTTTTAAAATGGGTCACATGACGAGGGTTCTCCACGTCCGATGAGACTGCCTGATTTTTTAACATGGGTCTCATGACGAGGGTTCTCCACGTCCGATGAGACTGTTTGATATTTTGGAAAAGGGGTCTCATGACGAGGGTTCTCCACGTCCGATGAGACTGCCTGGTTTTTGAAAAGGGGTCTCATGACGAGGGTTCTCCACGTCCGATGAGACTGCCTGATTTTTGAAAATGGGTCTCATGACGAGGGTTCTCCACGTCCGATGAGACTGTTTCTTTTAAAAGGGTTTTTCTTCCCCTTTTTTTTAGAGATCCCGAAGTTTGTCGGGAATTCAGTTTTGAAGCAGTGAAAGATTTTATTTTGACAAAGCTTCACTTGAGTCTGCTGAGCCGACATTCTGAGAGCTGGGTTCTCCAGGTATCCTGCAGAAAGTTCAAACCTGAAAGATTTTTCTTCACCAAGAAAATGTTAATAATCTTTGGGAAGACAATAATTGTCCAATTGACAAAATTTTATGACTTAAGTTTTAGTCATGAAATGTGCATTTTGATGCTGGAGGTTATCCAAAGCATTCTTACAACATGCAAATGTGATCACAAATTCCTTGCATGGAAAATTCGGATCAACAGTTTGAAAATTCCAAAAAGAGTTTGTTCAAAACATCAATTGGAATATTTCTCGACAAGGAGGCCATCTCATCTGTTTTGAGGTAATGATTTTTATAGGGGATGTACTCAATTCCCTACTGACCTGTGCCTAGGTTTTAGGCTCATTCGCAGCGCATACATTTTGATCGGTCGGGAGGTCTTCCACGGGACCGTAATGTTGGGCTTGGATATTGGTTTTCAAAGGGGGGACTCACTTTTGAGTCGGGGCCATTGAATGAAAGTCTTCACCATCTGCTCCGGGTTTACAAGTCAAGAACCCTGCAAAATGAGAAAGAAATAGTCTTGCTCGTACTTCTTCGAGCTAAGCAATATGTTAACCCAAGTGTCTTAGTCAGAGAAGACTGTTTCAGGGTTGTGACATTGGTAGGATTGGGGACCGAAAAAGGCTTGTTTTTGGCCCAGAAATTACGAAGGGTTTGACATTGGTGATCATTGCAAATTTACCACCTGTCCTTTTCCTATCTGCATCTTCAGTTTTTGGGATGCGCAACCGATTTTGAGGTGTGCACCAACTCTTCAGAGAGCGTTTCGTCGCATTAAGAGACTGATGGCTCTGTCTGCGTCTCTGCTCCACGCTTGACACCATTTGGGGAGTAGTCTTTTTGATCTGACTCCTTTAGGGATTTCCTCTTTTCCCATCCGGCTTCGTTGCTGATCAATCAAACAACTTACACGAGCATCGGCCTTGCTTTTACCAGGCACTTTGCTTTTTCTCGATGCCGTGGATTTTTTCTCATTCATTTTTGAAATCTCACTTTTTCTCATCTTCATGGGATCGTGTTAGACCTATGATCAAAGGTCTAACAAGGTTAAACATTAACTTAGGAATTTTTTTGCAAACCATAAGTCTTGAACTCCTTCGTTTCTGAAGTGATGCTGCATCCGTCTTGGAATGTGCAATGATCACCAACGGGTTTATGAAATGATTTTGCAGGCTCAACTTGGCTATGCAAAGGATTCGGTGTGTGGGATAGAGAAATGAATGCTTCTCATCATCCTATGGCACTTGGATTACCATATAAACAACACACAAAGATTAATGTTAGTCCGAGCAAGAAAATTTCTAACCATTTTCTCCTGATGCTGCTGGACTCACCTCCATTTTGCCCCGATGTGGGGTGGTTCTTGACAGGGTTAAGAATGAAAACCGCCGTTCGAAGGGGTTATCAACGGTCACCTGTAGTGTTTGGGGGATATGAAACGAATGCCTCCGTCGTCCCAACCCATGTAATCGCTGCGAATGGTCCCTACTTCCGTAGGTCCAGATTTTGCTGTCTGATTCGCTCCACTTCTCTCTTAAGTGTGTATAGGACGTGTTTGGACTAGGCTTTGCCTCTCGTCTTTTGAGAAAACGTCCTTTTGAGAGTTTTGAACAACTTTTGATTGGAAAAATCTCTTTCGTTTTCCCAAAAATTTTACCCGTCAAGGGGATTTTATGGTGCACCATGCACGTTCTTATTCATGTTCAGACAACCTCCTGTTTCAAAACATGAATGCCAATGAAATTTGAATTCTATGCCTTTTCTAGACATTAGATTCTGAAAGCTTTTCTTTTCTTCTCTATTTTTTTTATTCAACATCTTCAATGGATTGGGGAGAGTGATACTTACCTGTCCCCCGCGGCTGGAGATCCCTGAAAATGAAGAAGAAACATGTTATTGTACGTTCACGAATTTTTCAAAAAATTAGAACGATACATCTTACCCTTGGTCGTGTACTCCAACGGGTAATTCATGGGGTGTGAAAACCTGTTTCACCTTGATGGCGATCCCCTGTCAAAGACGGGAATTAGTTGTTAGTTTGCGTTCCAAAATTCAAGGGAAATTGGAACGATACAGCCTTGTTCTTGCTTTGTGTTTCCATTTGAACACAAACTCGCGGCTTGCAGGATTTGGCCCTCTATCTTGTGGTCTTGATCCCTCCGTTTGGTTGGCGATGAATCATTCTCAAGGATTTGCCCCAGAGGAGATCCATTTGTGTTTTTGGGCGCACTCCAGCGCCATTCTTCAAGGTTCCTTTTATTCAAGGAAAAAAAGAAGATTTTATCAAAATGCATGTCAAAGCATGTGACGTAGGAGCGATACTTTTTACCATCCACTAGGTCTTATAATCAAAGACCATCTCATGAAATCCTGACTTCTAAGGCCAATGATTCTATTTGCCTCCCTGTTAGTGCGCTCTTTTCATCTGAGGCTTTCAGCGCCAACGACTTCCTGCAAAATGAGTAAAAACTCATGTTAGGCATGTGGTCTTCGAAGACCAAATTGGAACGATACAAGGTTACCGTTCACCCAAATTCGTATCTTGGGGTTTGATTTTGATGCGGACGACTCTATTATTGCGTCCATTGACTTTGCCAGAGGAGAAACGTCCGGCGTACAAATGATTCACTTGCCCCAGTTAGGCATGGTTTTGCTGTTTGTCATCTCTGGATTCGATGACCCTGGTCTGATGCGCTTTCATGGGGGATCATGAGAGTTTACCCCCGGTTTGGCTCCTCAAAGCAAATGGGGGGAACCTGCTCCCATTGATTTTTGCAGATTCTGATCCTCCATCTCGATTGTCAGAGTCCTTGATCAATTTTATCTGTCTCAAGACAGCTTGATATTCTTGGGATTCGTCATGTGGCGGTTTGGTGATTCTCTCGATCACAGTCGCCATTTGAGGTATTTGATGTTCCCTGTTTGTTATTTGAAAGCATTACATCCTGCGTCCTCTGCTCTTGATCATCATCTGAGAGGAAAAAGAAATGAAGCATTATTCTCATATTAAGAAAATAATCATTTTGGAACGATACGTCCTTTTACACTTGATTTGCATTCCGTTTTGATGTTGCATATTGATATGAACAATATCTATCAAATTCCTCCATTCGTGCTTGAAGGTATTTGCAACGCCTACGGTTCATTTGCCCCAGCTGGGCGACGTCTGTTTTGTCATTTGAATGTATGAGCTTTTGGGTGCATTGTCTCTTTTATCACCTGAGATAAAAAAAAAGGATAAAAACTTATCCCCAGATCTGATTAAAAATCAATTAGGAACGATACGTCCTTTCACCAAACGAGTGGCTCTGCGGCCAAATGTATTTTGCACTGAAGGGACGAATTCCCATATGCTCCACGGGTTTGGGGAATTTGCCCCCATTTTCGATAGAAATGAGCCTTATCAAGATGTATACAATACAAATAGATCCCTAATACAATCAATCTAAGGGACGAGATAGAGAGGATCTCAGAAAATTAATCTATACAAGAGAACTAAGAATGTCAAATCAATCAAAGGAGTGTGGTCCGAACACTTGGAGATGCCCCAGTTCCAGTCTTCGAGATGTGACTCCAGGATCACCGATTTTTTTTTAGGTGGTTTTAGATATACCAACCATCTAAAGACATGCACATGAGACAAGTGAGGATAAAACTTCTAAAAATCAAAGGATTTGGCACCTAAGGTCAAGGTTCCCACCTCGAGTTCTAGAAAGGGTAGATTCCATTGCACAACTATCGTTGCATTGGGACCCGATCCATAGTTCAAAATGAGCGGAATTGAAAAGTGGATTACCCCGTGCTTTTCCTCACGGAGATTCCATTTTCAATCCCTTCTATTGTTTTCCTATAGGAGGCGCCCGGGGTTTTAGGCGCGATTATGTGTGTTCATGTGTCGTGAGTATCACAATGCCAGTCATGCACAACAGTTTATCAATCGGCGCTTCAAATCATCCATACAACATACATTCCTACGCCAACCTGCATAAAACAATGTTAATCACGGACTACACCCCTTATCCCTCCAATCTGCAAAAACATATAACACCAACCATAAGCGGGCTTACCTCACCTTCAAGAGCGCCTGCAGGGTTAGAAAAATCACTCAGCGTTTTAATTACGGCCTAAGTCCACTTGAGGTCTAGAACCATAGGTTCTAGAACAAAGTCCCCAGTGGAGTCGCCAGCTGTCGCGACCCGTCCGAAAGCGGACGCGGCTAATGGATTACCGATCGCGGGCCTTACCTCCGCACTGGAGTGCGGATCGCGGGCTTTGGATCGGCACGGGCCCTCCCAGGCCCATACCAAATCGCGGCGGGAGTATTTTTCAAAGGGATTCGACGATAAGAGTCGATCGCTTTCG
Source organism: Rhodomyrtus psidioides (assembly GCA_021437785.1). Lineage (NCBI taxonomy): Eukaryota > Viridiplantae > Streptophyta > Magnoliopsida > Myrtales > Myrtaceae > Rhodomyrtus > Rhodomyrtus psidioides. The sequence goes on along the minus strand of JAILYB010000059.1, from coordinate 1,322,544 downwards.
ACCTTCAGTGTGGTCATGGTGGCATGTGCAACTTGTACATGCATTTGGAGTCGCCACCGGTCTTTCTTGGAGGGTAGACCGGAAACCTTACTGATCGATTGGGAGAGATCGATCAGTTCTACGGAACCAGAGTTTTTGGGTTCGGGGACTTGGTTACGCTGGTGTCGTTACCAACGCCCTTTCGGTACCTAACGCGAGTGATTTTCCTAACTAGGATTTCATGCAGGCGCAATTTTGGGTGAGGTAAGTCTGACTTTGCACATTAACCAGTTTAACATGCTCACGTAATCATAATAAAAAAATAGATGCCAATCACATAAACATCTATCCTACGTGGTGATCATGGAATTATGATTTAATGGGTCTCGAGCCAATGAGACCACATTTAATCATTTTAATATTTTAATAACGGAGAGCCGCTCTTCGCTTCTTCTTGGTTTCTTGAACTCTTCAAGAATTGGGCCCCAAAGAGCTCGCCGACTTAAAAGGCTCCCCCACGTAATCCTCGTAGCATTTACATCAACAATTGACTATGCTAAAAATAAAGATTACATGAAAAATAAAAGGAGTACGCAGCCTCCATTTAATAATTACAATCCAAAATATATAAATAATCATCATACATTCATATATACATCAATCACATTGATTAGGGATTTTTCCATGATCACCACCCTTCCACGTAAGTAATAAATTCACAATTTAAAACTTAGGAAGGCACAATAAAAATTCTACGTTGAATCATATTCAGAATTTTTACGTAAAATAAGATAGCCATAAATTTTCGATTCAAAATTGATTTAGTCTCAATTTTTGCTACGTTGATTAATTTATCATATAAAATAATCAACCTCCATTAGCCATGTAAGACGAACAATTCGTTAATACATATTGGCCATAGTATTGCAAAAATTGCAAAAAATCAATTAAATGCACGAAAACACCTAAGGATCGGCTCTGATACCACTGTTGGGATCCACGTAACACGTAGCAGAAATAAATAACAACCCATACATGTATCTCCAGAGGCGTACTTCGTGCATTTCAATCGAAAAAAAATCACAAAGCCTCAAAGGGAGTAAATGGATTACCTCTCGTAGCGTGCTTGAACGGAGGTGTCGGTTCGATGTTCTTCGATCTCAACCTCCACAAGTGTTAGGCATCTAGTTCGGACGCACCACCAATTGACGAACGGGGAGACGACTAATAACTCCACAACAATTGTGCTAGCAATATGCGGAATCAATATTCCGAACTTAGTATATTTTGCTCACTCAAGATTATGAGAATATAGAGAGTGTTTGTGTTCTTCTCTCTAAGCTCTCAAAAATTTGCACACTCTACAAAATGTCTCTCCCTCCCAACCTCAAAACTCTTGCCATCCTTTTATAGCCAAAAATACCTTCCAATAAATTGTATTTAAAAATAGCACTAACAATTATAAATTCTATCTAAAAATAGCACTCACAAATAAATGACATTTAAAAATAGCACTAACAATAGCACTCACAATTTATAATACAAAAATGCTATTTAAAAATAGCACTAACAATAGCACTCACAATTTATAATACAAAAATGCTATTTAAAAATAGCACTAACAATTATAAATTCTATCTAATAATAGCACTCACAATTTATGATAAATAAATGCCATTTAAAAATAGCACTAACAATAGCACTCACAATTTATGATAAATAAATGCCATTTAAAAATAGCACTAACAATAGCACTCACAATTTATAATACAAAAATGCTATTTAAAAATAGCACTAGCAATAGCACTCACAATACAAAAATGCTAAAAAAAGGCACTAACAAAGGTGTTAAAAATAATAACCATTATTATTATTACAAGAGTTAAAGAGGTTACCAAACAGTACAAATATGCATAACGTATAAATACGTATGACGTATAAATACGTAGAGCATACGTATACATCCGTGAAACCGGGGACTAATTGAAAGAAAAATGTGCAATTAAGCCCTTTTGGTAAAAAATGATTAAATTGGAGGGCAAATTGACCTAATTGCACTTTAAGACTTTAGAATCCAATGTCATAGCTTATAAAAAGTGAGAATTGAAAATTAAAAGACTCGAAAAGGAATTTTTTGCTCGGTTCGGGTTTATGTTTGTGAAGAAACATAGTAACCCGAGCCGAATTTTCAAGATTTAAGGTGACACACTTGAAGGGGAAATTAAAACAAAATTATTGAATATTTTTGTGTATTTTTCTGACCACGAATGGTATTTTTCTGATTTTTTTGGGTATTTTTATAATTAAATAAATTCGAAAAATATTATAAAATACCAAAAAATATTTTTTGTTCAAAATTGGTCCCCGAGGCTAGGCCAAGGCTTCCAAAGTTGATTCTGTGATTTTATGACCTCCTTTTATATTTTTAATTAATTTTTAAAGAATAAAAATCACAATAATAAATTGTCAAAAATCAGGTGTCCACAGATACCCAAGTTTCTCAACGAAGCTAGGGGACGAACGTTAAAAGCCGATCCATTGTCGATTAACACATGGGCCACTTGTTTCCCCCTTACAACGCGTTGTGATATATAAGGCCTTGTTGTGTGTTCTCCCGTCCATAGGGAAATCTTCATTAGAGAAGGTCAACTGATCCTTTAGGAGGATTGCCGCAACAAAGTCCTCCAATTGTACTTCGTTAATAGTTTGAGGGACATGGACCTCATTCAGCACTTTCAGTAAAGCGTCTTTATGCTTCTCAGAGTTAAAAAAAAATCCAACAAGGATATCTGAGCCGGCATCTTCCTCAGTTGCTCTATGACCTCAAACTTATTGATTTTGATTATGGGCATTAATTTTTCTGCATCTTCTTTCGACACTTCTCTTTTCTCAGGTTCACCCTCCTTTGGGGCATAAAATCATCCAGATCGCATCACTGCATCTATTTCGGCAGTTCCATAATTTCAATGGAACGCTTTGCAATCGTATTTCTAGACAGGTGGGACTTTGATGGTTATTGGTGTCAGGTTCGTTGCCTTTTGTTCATCATCCGTTTCATTTCTTAATAAACGGATCACGACGGGTCTAACCGGACAATTTTCTTCTTCGTTTAGATCAACAAGTTTGTTCAACTTGATTACCACAGGCGCTGAGGTTTCCACCATCTCCACAGTATCGCCGAAATTCTTTGAGTTATCAGGGTCATCCATGCCACCCCATCCATTGGGTATAATATCATTCATTTTCTGAAAGAAGCTGGATGGAACAGAATACTTCACTTTAAAGTTGTATCTCCTTGAGTCTTTACCCAAATTATCTACAATTTTGCCTCTCTCTAAGGCTTCGCTCATAAATTTGCCATCGGCCAGACACCTTTTGGTGTCTCCCAGCTCATCTTCGTCAAGTTTCACTTTGGATTTCAGGATTAACTCTACATCACCTACCAAACTTTCATGAGGAACGTTCCACACATTTCCCTGTTCGGTCTCGACTACGAACTGATTCCAACTCAAGCTCACAGAGGCAAGGGTTACTTCAAACGACTCATCAGTGGCACCCGCGATTATCCCTAGGCTCATCAGCTTAGCGATACATAGATTTTTTCTTTCGATCGACACCTCCCCTTCCCGTGGATATGAGGATGCTATTGCCAAGATATCTGTCAATCTAGCGACATTCACTTTCAGGTCCATGCAGCTTTCTTCTTCACCATCGAGAATCATCCCAACTACTTGGTGGTCGGGGAGCGGATTTTCTTGTACGTTCGGTGCCATATCATCAAACTTTAAGATTTGATTGTCAATGAGAGCTTGCACCTATAGTTTCAGGAGGTAGCAGTTATCTACATTGTGACCTCTCTCGCCCATATGATAGGAGCGAGTTTGGCTTTCGTCGAAGCCTCGGTACCTCGGTGGATTTGCTTTAGGAGGTTCTTTTGCAACCAAATGCTCTTCTAGCAACATTGAGAGCAACTTAGATAGTGGCCTTGGAAGTTGCGAAAACTGCTTCGGAGGTGGTCTCTTCTTTAGCTCCTGCGGCTTCAGAGTTAGCTAGGACGGTTCTCCCTTAGTTTGACTGAAGTTATCAAATTGTTTGGATCTTGATGAATTTGGCACAAAAGTTATGTCAACTCCAACTTCTCTTTCTTTTCTTGCAGAATATTGCCATCTTATCGGGGCTTCTAGTGCTTTTCTTTCTCTAAAGGCCCACTCCAGCCTTTATGCTCCATTTATCAAGTGAGTAAAGGTTTGGCACCTAGAGGTGTTCAATCTATCGAAGTACTCATATGGGAGCGCCTTCAGGAACAAATCAACCAATTCGTCTTCAAGAATGGGTGGCTTGACCTACGTTGCCAGAGCGCGCCGCCTTTGAGCATAGGTTTGGATCGCCTCACTCTTTCCTTTCGTGGTTCACAGTAAATCATCCCTTGTCAGAGCAGTCTCATTATTGAACTTATATTGCCTAAGAAAATCTTCAGCAATGTCCTCCCACCCATCATAATCGTCAAGGTCTAATTCAATAAACCAAGCCAAAGCGGCGCCACCTAAGCTTTCTTGAAATGTGTTCATTAACAATGGAATGTAATCTGAATAGTATATTATCTTGCGCAAGTAGTATTTCAGGTGAGCACGGGGACAGCTAGTCCCATTGTTTTTCCTCATAAAGTCTGGCTCTTTATAGTATGGAGGAGTCTCTACTTTGGCAAAGGGAGATATTTTGTCAAAACGGGCCAGCTCATATCCCTGACTGCTCAAGCATTCTTCAAAATCTCTTTCTTCAAGCGGTTCCTCGTGTGGATCTTTTTCAAGAGGGCAGTCTTCAGAATGTTGCTTAAGATGGTCTAATTCTTCTGGCCACTCTCTTGTCCAAGGTATGGCCACTCTCTTGTCCAAGGTATGACCACTTCAGGGGTCTTTCCGACCTTCACGGGTTTTGTCTATTCTCTCTGGCTTGACGTTCAGCTTTTCGGTGGGCATATGCTTCTCTAGCTAGGCGGTTACGGTATTGCCTTTTCATCTCCATATAATCTTTGAACATTTCATCAACTTGTCGCTTGAATCTGAGGTTATCGACATAGTAGCGAGTCTGACAATCTTCAGCGTATCCCAGTTTGCGTCCAGTCAGCTCTCGACCATGCATGAATCTTGTAAAGTGGAGCCTTGTGTTCGGCCCGGGACGAGTTACCTTTCTCAGATATTCGAAGGTCACTAACTCAGTTGAACACTTAGGAAACAGCGACATCTTATCCCCTATCATCGTTATTTTAATCAGTCACTGGTATGATTTCAGAACGTATGACATGCATGTAAATGCAGATGGTATGTAACATGTGACCATATTATAAAATATGGATAAGATCGTACATTAAGTAGTAAATGCCTTATCAACCTTAAACCTCAGGGGATGTCGGACGTTCCCTTGTAACCATGAGTGGTTTTAGATATACTAACCTTCCACAGATATGCACATGAGACAAGTGGGGAGTGGGGGGCATAATCTAAAAATCAAAAATCAGGTGAGGAACCTATGGCTCAAGCTCCCACAATCCAAATATGGCAGATTCCTCCCCAAGAGTACCCACCCAAGAGGGCTAGATATCACCAATTTGGATAGTAAGTGGGAACGAATACGAAAGTCTCAAGTGCCATTGTCGCGACCCGTCCGAAAGCGGACGCGGCTAATGGATTACCGATCGTGGGTCTTGGATCGGCGCGGGCCCTCCCAGGCCCATACCAAATCGCGGCGGGAGTATTTTTTTTTTAAAGGATTCGACGATAAGAGTCGATCGCTTTCGACCTTCAGTGTGGTCGTGGTGGCATGTGCAAATTGTGCATGTACTTGGAGTCGCCACCGGTCTTTCTTGGAGGGTAGACCGGAAACCTTACTGATCGATTGGGAGAGATCGATCAGTTCTGCAGAACCAGAGATTTTGGGTTCGGGGACTTGGTTACGTCGGTGTCATTACCAACGCCCTTTCGGTACCTAACGCGAGTGATTTTCCTGACTAAGAGTTCATGCAGGCGCAGTTTTGGATGTGGTAAGTTTGATTCAAGGTTTCATGCAGATTGGAAGACTATTCCTATCAACCACAATCAATTTTAATGAAAGCGCAATCGAATGCATAAATAAACCTCATCGATGCACATCAATCCAAATCAATGGCTTCCTAATATAGCCATAAGGGCTTAGGAAAGGTGTGATTTCGGACCGGGGTAGGATGGGAGGATTTGGAGGCGATTTAGCCCAAAGGGCGAAATCGTCATTTTTAAGAAGGATCGGGTTCAAAAAACCCGGGATGAGCCTTGGCCAGTTGATTGTGGCCATTTCCTATTTTTTTGAGATTTTTCTAGAATTTTTAGAATTTTTTTTTGGAAGACGGTTTGCCGGAAGGGCAAAACCGTCATTTTTGAAAAGACCGAGGGCCGAAAGACCCGAAACAGGTTGTGGCCAGTTAAAAATGGCCATTTCCTATTTTTTGGAATTTTTTAGAATTTGTCTGAATTTTTTTACACTTGATTTGCACTCCGTTTTGATGTTGCTTATTGATATGAACAACATCTATCAAATTCCTCCAACCGTGCTTGAAGGTATTTGCAACGCCTACGGTTCATTTGCCCCAGCTGGGCGACGTCTGTTTTGTCATTTGAATGCATGAGCTTTTGGGTGCATTGTCTCTTTTATCACTTGAGATAAAAAAAAAATGGAGAAAAACTTATCCCCAGATCTGATTAAAAAATCAATTAGGAACGATACGTCCTTTCACCAAACGAGTGGCTTTGTGGCCAAATATATTTTGCACTGAAGGGACGAATTCTACTATGCTCCACGGGTTTGGGGAATTTACGCCCATTTTCGATAGAAATGAGCCTTATCAAGATGTATACAATGGCCATGGTGGGTCTGCAACAAAGTTGCAGACCCGGTCGGACCGGGTCGGGTCGGGTCTGACCCGACCGGCCCGGTTCGGCCAATTTAATCAAATTGGGCCCCAAATTGACCTATTTTCATGAAATTGAGGGCAAAATAGGACTCCTTGACATGTTTACTATCGAATATGTGTATTTTCATGAATCAATTGATTGAAATTTAGTGAAAACCCCAAATTGTCCCTAGGATCCGAAAATGATTTTTGCTTAATCGAGGGCCTAAACGATCAAATTAGTCAAAATCGAGGCCACCAATGGATTCATCGTGATGAAAAACATAGGGTATAGGTGTTTAATTTCAATGGGCATGCCCGTATGAAATTTAATTTCGAAAATTGCGAAACCGGGGACTAAATTGAAAGATTTTTATGCAATTAAGCCATTTTGTTTAAAATTGATCAAATTGGAGGGCAAATTGACCCAATTGCACTTCTATACTTTAGGATTCAATGTCATGGCTTATAAAAAGTGAGAATTGAAAATTAAAAGACTCGCAAAGGAATTTTTTTGCTCGGTTCGGGTTTATGTTTGTGAAGAAACATAGTGACCCGAGCCGAATTTTCAAGATTTAAGGTGACACACTTGAAGATGAAATTAAAACAAAATTATTGAATATTTGTTTGTATTTTTCTGACCACGAATGGTATTTTTCTGATTTTTTGGGTATTTTTATAATTAAATAAATTCGAAAAATATTATAAAATACCAAAAAATATTTTTTGTTCAAAATTGGTCCCCGAGGCTAGGCCAAGGCTTCTAAAGTTGATTTTGTGATTTTATGACCTTTTTTGATATTTTTAATTAATTTTAAAGAATAAAAATCACAATAATAAATGGTCAAAAATCAGGTGTCAACAGCTGCCCCTCTTTGAGAGGAATCTCGTTAGAGGTTTCTCTCAAAGATAAGGTGGCACCTGATTTCTAACCGACTCAACTGGGAAAATGAGAGAAGAAATGCTACGACATTGAATCGCTTAAGGCCCTTTGATGAAAGCTCAAATTAATCCCCGGTTTGCTTTAACAATTTGAACATGGGCCGGAGTGAGAGAGGCTTATCTGATGCTCACCTGTCGGATGCTGCCGGTTGCAACGACTTTCAAGAAGATACCTAGGACTCATTATTTAGGATATCCTAGGAAGATTAAGCTCTGACCTGTATGGTAGGTCATACCATTATGGAATTCCTAACTGGTAGGAACCTAAGGAAGGCGCATCCCACGCTTTGGAATTTGCCAAGGATTTTGATCCGTATGGTGGATCAGACCTTTGTGTCGATGCTTATGGCGATATTTACCAATGAGTTGACCCTTATGGCGGTATCTACCCTCAATTTGACCCTTCAGGCGGTATCTACCTTGAGTTGACCCTTCAGGCGGTTTCTACCATAGTTTGACCCTTCAGGCGGTATCTACCTTGAGTTGACCCTTCAGGCGGTATCTACCTTGAGTTGACCCTTCAGGCGGTATCTACCTTGAGTTGACCCTTCAGGCGGTATCTACCTTTGATTTGATTTGAAAAGGGGTCTCAAGACGAGGGTTCTCCACGTCCGATGAGACTGTTTGATATTTTTGAAAAGGGATCCTAGGACGAGGGTTCTCCACGTCAAGCTAGGACTGCTTGATTTTTGAAAAGGGGTCTCATGACGAGGGTTTTCCACGTCCGATGAGACTGCCTAAATTTTGAAAATGGGTCTCATGACGAGGGTTCTCCACGTCCGATGAGACTGTTTGATATTTTTGAAAAGGGATCCTAGGACGAGGGTTCTCCACGTCAAGCTAGGACTGCTTGATTTTTGAAAAGGTGTCTCATGACGAGGGTTCTCCATGTCCGATGAGACTGCCTAAATTTTGAAAAGGGGTCTCATGACGAGGGTTCTCCACGTCCGATGAGACTGCCGGCCACTTGGCACATTCTTGACCGTCGGATCATTTTTAATTAATATCCGAAAATCATTTAATAAATCTAAAAAAGCCGAGATCGCGACACGTGGCCTCACCACGACTGTCCGATCTGTTTTATTCTTAGTCGCGGCCCCCACATGCTGACGTGTTGACCGGCCGGAGGGTCGCCGGAGAAGACGATGAACAGTGAAAATTCCGGCGACCCTCGCCGGAATTCTCGCCGGAGACCCCAAATCGACTTGAAAACCGCCGTTCCGACTCCCGATTCTAACATCTGTCAATTCCCCTCGAACCCGACATCAATATCAAACAAAAACACGGCCGAAGTGACGTCGGGAATCGCCTCAAAAGCCCGGCGACCGAACCGGTTCCGGCGAAGCATTTGCCAAAATTTTTTTTGCCTTCAAACTCGGTTTTGATCGTTCAGGGAGTATCTAAAGAAAGTCTAGGGACTTACCTGGGATCGTTTGAGGCTCGGCGACCGCCGAAATTCGCTCGTCGAGCTCCCGGTTCGGACCGCGGCCGGCGAAGCTCGGACCGTCGCTCTCAGCGGTTTCCGATGCAAAATAGCATAAAAGTTGAGCTTAGAGCTAGTACAAATGAAGTTCTATGACAAAACTTGCAACAAATACGACTCGGGGAGGCCCGGCCGAGACCCCAAAAACGCAATGTTCATTCTGGCCTTTCGTCGAGCATGTAGTGTGCATGTATGGAACGGTGGATCGGACGGTCGTGGTGAGGCCACGTGTCGCGATCTCGGCTTTTTTAGATTTATTAAATGATTTTCGGATATTAATTAAAAATGATCCGACGGTCAAGAATGTGCCAAGTGGCCCTCTGTGGAGCGTCCGATCTTGTCTGAGATCGGATGCACCAGGAGTGGCCACGTGGCACAATCTGGTGCGTCCGTTTCATTTTTTTTTCCGATTAATTAAAAAAATAGATAAAAAATAGAAAAAACCCAAAAACCTAAAACGGCGTCGTTTCGGTCGCGGGCGCGCAGGTCCTGATCCAGGTTCGGGTCATGGGTCGGGTCATCCGACCCGGTCCGGATAATTTATATATATATATATATATTATCATTTATATTTTAAAAAAATAATAAAATAATAATAAATAAATAAATAAAAATCAATAAAAAATAGAAAATCATAAAAAACTCAAACAAATCGGGAAAAATTCAGAAAAATTCTAAAAAATTCCAAAAAATAGGAAATGGCCATTTTTAACTGGCCACAACCTGTTTCGGGTCTTTCGGCCCTCGGTCTTTTCAAAAATGACGGTTTTGCCCTTCCAGCAAACCGTCTTCCAAAAAAAAAAATCTAAAAATTCTAGAAAAATCCCAAAAAAATAGGAAATGGACACAATCAACTGGCCAAGGCTCATCCTGGGTTTTTTGAACCCGATCCTTCTTAAAAATGACGATTTCGCCCTTTGGGCGAATCGTCTCCCAAAAATTGAAGAAAAATCAAGAAATTCCAAAAAATTCTCAAGAATGGGAAATTGCTACAATCAACTAGCCATGGAATATTTTGGGTAATTCGGTATCCAAATCTTCCAAAAATTGACGATTTTTCCCTTCGGGCTAAATCGCCTCCAAATCCTCCCATCCTACCCCGGTCCGAAATCACACCTTTCCTAAGCCCTTATGGCTATATTAGGAAGCCATTGATTTGGATTGATGTGCATCGATGAGGTTTATTTATGCATTTGATTGCGCTTTCATTAAAATTGATTGTGGTTGATAGGAATAGTTTTCCAATCTACATGAAACCTTGAATCAAACTTACCCCATCCAAAATTGCGCCAGCATGAACTCTTAGTCAGGAAAATCACTCGCGTTAGGTACCGAAAGGGCGTTGGTAATGACACCGACGTAACCAAGTCCCCGAACCCAAAATCTCTGGTTCTGCAGAACTGATCGATCTCTCCCAATCGATCAGTAAGGTTTCCGGTCTACCCTCCAAGAAAGACCGGTGGCGACTCCAAGTACATGCACAATTTGCACATGCCACCACGACCACACTGAAGGTCGAAAACGATCGACTCTTATCGTCGAATCCTTTAAAAAAAAATACTCCCGCCGCGATTTGGTATGGGCCTGGGAGGGCCCGCGCCGATCCAAGACCCGCGATCGGTAATCCATTAGCCGCGTCCGCTTTCGGACGGGTCGCGACAGCTGGCGACTCCACTGGGGAACTTGCTCTAGAACATATGATTCTAGACCTCAAGTGGACTTAGGCCGTAATTAAAACGCTGGGTGATTTTTCTAACCATGTAGGCGCTCGTGAAGGTGAGGTAAGTCCGCTCATGATAGGTGTTATATGTTTTTGCAGATTGGAGTGATAAGGGGGGTAGTATGTGATTAACATTGTCTTATGCAGGTTGGCGTAGGAATGAATGATTGTGTGTATGTTTTATATTGAAGCGGTGATTGTTAAATAAGATGCATGTTTATCGCTTTAGCACGACACCGAAAATACACACAACCGCGCCTAAAACCCCGGGCGCCGCCTATAGGAAAACAATAGAAGGGATTGAAAATGGAATCTCCGTGAGGAAAGACACGGGGTAATCCACTTTTCAATTCCGCTCATTTCGAACTATGGATCGAGCCCCAATGCAACGATAGTTGTACAATGGAATCTGCTCTTTCTAGAACTCGAGGTGGGAACCTTGACTTTAGGTGCCAAATCCTTTGATTTTTAGAAGTTTTATCCTCACTTGTCTCATGTGCATGTATTTAGATGGTTGGTATATCTAAAACCACCTAAAAAAAAAAATCGGTGATCCTGGAGTCACATCTCGAAGACTGAAACTAGGGCATCTCCAAGTGTTCAGACCACATTCCTTTGATTGATTTGACATTTTTAGTTCTCTTGTATAAGATTAATTTTGCTGAGATCCTCTATATCTCGTCCCTTAGATTGATTGTATTAGGGATCTATTTGTATTGTATACATCTTGATAAGGCTCATTTCTATCGAAAATGGGGGCAAATTCCCCAAACCGGTGGAGCATAGTGGAATTCGTCCCTTCAGTGCAAAATACATTTGGCCACAGAGCCACTCGTTTGGTGAAAGGACGTAACCCATTTGAACGGCCGTTTTCATTCTTAACCCTGTCAAGAACCACCCCACACCGGGGCAAAAAGGAAGTAAGGGATTTGTGATCATATTTTGCACTGAAAATTAAAAGACTCGCAAAGGAATTTTTTTGCTCGGTTCGGGTTTATGTTTGTGAAGAAACATAGTGACCCGAGCCGAATTTTCAAGATTTAAGGTGACACACTTGAAGATGAAATTAAAACAAAATTATTGAATATTTGTTTGTATTTTTCTGACCACGAATGGTATTTTTCTGATTTTTTGGGTATTTTTATAATTAAATAAATTCGAAAAATATTATAAAATACCAAAAAATATTTTTTGTTCAAAATTGGTCCCCGAGGCTAGGACAAGGCTTCTAAAGTTGATTTCGTGATTTTATGAAATTTTTTGATATTTTTAATTAATTTTAAAGAATAAAAATCACAATAATAAATGGTCAAAAATCAGGTGTCAACAGCCATCAAACACGAGATCCTTTAGCACCATTTCCCTATCTAAGGTAACCTAAAATGTGGTTGCAGTCGGGGTTTGACGGCCAGTGTATGAGATGTACCGTGATCATCACAATGCAAGGTCATGCACATCAGTTTGTATTAAGCACCGCTTCAATATGTGCATAAAATAAACATACATTTCCAACTCCAACTTGTAGGAAAAATGTCAGCAATCACTCCACCCCTTATTTCTTCAATCTGCAAAAACATCTAACACAATGGTTAGGGTATGTACCTCATCTTCGAGAGCATCTGCAGAAAGTTGGGTCAGATAAACCAATCAACTTTTTAATCGAGTCAAGTCCTCTAAAATTCCTAACCAGAGATTCTAGTCTGGAAAATTCCCCAGCGGAGTCGCTAGTCTGTCGCGACCCTCTCGAGCCTGTCCCTGCTCTCGAGGGCTAATGGGCTATCCAAGTCTGGTTGGACGCGGGCCTCTCCCAAGGTCCATTACCCAAATCGCAACGAAAATATACGTAGTCGACCTTTAGTGTGGTCTAGTGACATGTGACACGTGTACATGTCAAGGAGTCGCCACCAATCGTTTCGTAGGGGGTACGATTGGAAACCCTATCGAATAGTTGTGAGCTTCTATTCGATTCTGCGAGAACTAGAGAACTGGGATTGGGGACTTAGTTACGCCAACTGTCAGAGTTGACACTTTTTGGTACTTAAGTTGAATGAATTATCTAACCATAAGATTTCATGCAGATGAGTCAGATAGGAATGACTATCCTAGCACTCACAATCAATAAAAGAAGATGCGCAAATCAAGGATCCAAGGCATGCGGATAAATCACATGAATACAACATGACGTCCCTAGTAAGGCCCTATTAGCCCATAGAAGTGTCAATCAAGGCTTAGGAGTGATTTAGACATGATTTTTCCATGAGGAGCAGAATCGTAATTTTGAAGAAATACGGGACAATTTGCCCCAGAAGGGTAAAATTGTCATTTCAGAAGAAATCTGGAGTCAGAAAGGGTTGAAAATAGGATTGATCATTGAATCAATCCATTTTCTATTTTTCAGCAATTTTCAAAATTTTCTGGAATTTCGGAAATGATTTACCCTTTGAGGGGTAAAATCGTCATTTTAGAAAATAATGAGAAGTGAAAATCCCAAAAAAAAGGATTAGTCCATCGCCAGACCCAAATCCTAATTTTGAGTAATTTTCACAACTCATTGGAATAGGAAAGACGATTTACCATTTGAAGGGCAAAATCGCCATTTCAGGAAAAAAGATGAGATTCGAAATCCCAAGCAGAAGAATTGGCCATCTAACTGACCCTAATCTTTATCTTGACGTTTTTGACCTATCTCATATACAAGCAAAGTCGAATTACCCCTAAAGGGCAGAATCGTCATTTTTCGGAAGAACGGATAAAAAATCACAAAAATAGGATTGACCAGTTGTCAGTGGTCATTCCTCAATTTTTGGGAATTTCTGACGTGTTGAGTAAGTTTCTACAATTTTTCCTAATTTTCTGGGTTTTTCTAGAATTTTCTAACATTTTTTAGAATTTTTATTTTATTTTTAAAATACTTTTTGAATTTTTATTTAAAAAATGATTCGGACTAGGTCAACCCGGTCCACGTGGACCGGAACCCGGCCCAGACCCAGACCCGCGTGAACCACCCCACCAAAACGATGCCGTACCGCGCTTTTTATTTTTTCTATTATTCGGACTTAATCCGACGGCTCATATTGAACCTATTCCACGGCCATTGGATCGGCCAACCAAAATCTACGGCTCAGATCAAAAGCCAACTAAATCTCGTCCGTCAGATCTGATTACTTGAACCTACGGTCACGATTAAAAGCCTAGATTCGATCTGGATCGTTCATTTATACTAAACTAAACGACGTCGCCTACCTATTTAACCAAACAGTGCCGTTTCTGTAATTTTTTTTATTTTCTAATTATAAACCAATATCCTAATTACTAATCGAACTGCTACTAAAATTAGACGTGATTTATCTAAGCCGTTCGATCGGCCTATTCGAATAACAGATTCTAACAGCCACGCTGACTGGACGAACACGTGGACCAATGACGCGCTGACACTTGGGACGCTGACTCTTTGACCCGCCACGTCAGCTTCGTCTTCAACCTCTCAACCCCGATGGAATGGACGGTCAAGACTTCTCCGACGCCGATCGACGACTAAACCTATGTCGAATGACACGAAACCAGTGCCGTTCAACTCGTATTGACCCCTTGTTTAACATATCTGAGGATCGAAACATTTCATCCACCGAATCACATGCATCATACAAAATGCCGAGTACGGCTATGAGAGTTCAATCAAGCAAATTACGCAAAATCAGGACAATTCATTCATAGTGTAACACGAGGGGAGGTTCAGAACACTTACCTCGAGCTCCGATTGAGCTCGCACGGCCTAGATTTGGCTAGGCGACGTTGAACAGTGTTCGACAATGGAGGTTGAGTTTGAAGACTCAATTCGAAGTATTCAGACACAATCAATGCAAAATGAAGATGCGATGATAGTTAGTGATGCTCGAGGAGTAAAACGCCTATTCTAATTCGAAGAAATATTATCGGAATCGAGTTCCGCCATTAAAGAACAGTGAGGAAGCTTAGAGGCTGAACTCACCTATTTCTGAATGATATGCGGCTTGGCAGGTGACGATCGACTCCTGCTACTTCAGGCGAGCTTCAGGTGACCTTTGCTGGCTTCGGTTTGGCCGGAGAGGGCCTAACCAGTGCCTTGGATTTGAGCTTGAACTCTCGACTGTGGGGGCCGGGGAATGAGCTCTCTCTCTCTCTCTCTCTCTCCAAACAAAATGGACCAAAACTCTTTGCTCTCAAAATCGTCCAAGACTCTATATCCCCTCTGGAAATTTTGGCGCCGAACAGGGGACATCGTCTTAGCCCTCTAACGTGATCTCGCGTGCTCTTTGGTTTTTATCAATGACGGAATCAGAATCAGTTGGGCTTCCGTCTAGCTCCGTTTGGTCCTCCGGCAAGCCATATTTCGCTCGAATTTGAGCTGAGTTTGCTTTCTTTGACTTTTGCAGGTCCCGCGAGGTTGACTGGCCGATTACTCTCTCCTCCGGCGACGTCGGATGATGCCGCTGGTGTCAATCGACAGGGAAGGGCGAGAGCAACAATACACCCATGATTGCTTGTCCAATTGTTCGCGAATTGCTCTTCAATTTGATGATCAAAATTGGCCTGGGAACTGTTCATTTGCGCGGAGGCTCAGGGAAGAAGACGACACTGTTCCCGACCAGTTCGACCGATCTGACCGGTCAAAACCAATTCTGACTTGCAATTTTCAAAATTAATCAAAATTGGTGGGGAATTTTCGAAATTAAATCTCAAAATTACACTTAGGGACATGAATATTATCTACAAATGTAGTTTTGCCCAAAAGTTCATGTCAATTTCTATGAAAACCCCAAATTTATTTTTAATTGCAATTCGAGAAATTATGAAATTGAAGGCCCAAATGGTCAAATTGGAACAAATTACCCATGCCGATCGATTCAGGATGGTGAAAAACGTTGGGTAGTAGTCTCAATTTATAATGGTGGTCCATGAATTAAAAGTAATTTCAATTAAACCCAAATTCAAGGACTAAATTACAATTAAGTATGCAATTTTGCTCAATTCATGCAATTAAACAATTTGTGCAAATAATTGGACTAAATTACAATGAGGGACAATCAGATTGAATGACAAGACTCTTAAAATGCCAACATTTGCCAATTAAAAGACTCAATTGACATTTTTTACCAAATTCAACTATGTGTGCAATAGAGGAACACATAAAATTGAATTTGAATTTTGACTTTTTATGAGGTCAAAAAGACAAGGGAATTAAAATAAAAATGCTGATTATTTTTTCATATTTTTGTGACCTCAAACGCTATTTTTTTCCTTGTTTTTCCTATTTGCTAAAAATATTAAAAAATGTGAAAATTATGAAAAATTATTTTTTGGTCAAAAATGGTTCCTTAGGCTTGGCCAAGGCTACCAAAGTTGATTTTGGGATTTTTCAACTTTTATGAAATTTTTTATGATTTTTTCAAAATAAGGCTGAAAAAGACTTGGTCAAAAATCAGGTGTCAACATAGACAAAGGCTAAATTTCGACAACAAGAGCTGGATCGAAAACACAAATTCTTCAGTGATGACTGTGGAGATACTACCGCTACCACAGCAACATGTAGCGACGATTGACGATGAGGTAGGTTGGGGGTTACCATAGGTAAGAGAACTACATGGGCTTTGATTCTTCTATCCTCAAGAAGATATGTAGGCACTTAATGATAATTCATTAAGTTCAAGCCCATTCATTCTCTCTCTTTTTTTTTTCCAAATTTTATTACAATGTACAATTTGATTATAATTTATTTGTTTATTTATTTTATTATTTTAAAAATAAAATTAAAAGTTCAGAACCGAAATCGGGAACTGGCACGGAACCGCCGGTTCCACCTTTTAGTGGAACCGGAACCGGCCATGTCTAATTGGATATAACAAATCCCAAATCACACAAATAGGAACTCAAGGGCATGTACCTAGTGCGACGCGCTTGTTTAAGACCATGTAAGGCGACAAACATAGTCGAGTTTACTTGCATCAACGAAACATTGCGGTTGATTCATATAAACTTCTCCACAAGTAATCCATCTAGGAACATATTAGAGACATCCAATTGTCGAATGGACCAACATCCAGAATATGCCAAAGACAAGACCATGCATATGGTAAGGAGCTTGGCCACCGGGCTAAACGTCTCGGTGTAATGGACACCCTCTTATTGATGAAAACCCTTAGCGAACCAGTCTTGTTTTATATCATTCAATAGTTCCGTCGGAGTGGAGTTTAACCTTATACACCCATTTGCATCCAACAGGTCGAGCATGAGCAAGAAGAGGAACAAGATCCCATATGCCATTCTCCATTAGTGCTTTGCATTTGGACTGCATTACAAGCTGCCATTTCTCATTCTTTGCAGCCTTGAAAAAATAAGTGGTTTCTTTAGGAATACTGGATAAACCACAAGAGCCGAGGTGTGATTTCTTTCAAAAGTACGACAAGCTATGGTCCCATCTCGACGACAAGTCATCATAGGATGTGAATAGGATGTTGGTACTATGACATGAGTTTCTTGTGGTACCTCAACAAGTTTAGTTGCAGTGTCAGTGGTGTCAACAAGTGAAACAACCAGGTTTGATGGAGACTCGACGGTCCAACAGGTGTTGAGGATGATAGGGACAAATCAGTAGACAAAAATAATTCCACGCATGTTGGTGTTGAGGCATTTTGAGAGGAGTTTGGTGTAGCAGCAAGAGGATAGATAGCCTTATCAAAAGTGGCATCCACAACAACATAAAAAAGCTTAACTTTGGGGCAGTGCCAGCTATATCCTTTATATCTCGAAGGATAGCCCATAAAGACGCAAACATTGAATCTTGTCGTAAGTTTGTGGGGGTGAGTAAGGGTAAAGAAATGAATATAATGCACAACAAAAACAAGTCAATGTGAAATGTCGGGTTTAGTGTGAAATGAAGCCTCCCAAGATGAAATATTATCAATGATTGGCGGTGGAGTGCAGTTAATCAAATAAATCGTAGTTTCAAAAGCAAATTCCCAAAACACTAGTGGAACAGAACCTTGATGAGGAAGAGTTAATCCAGTTTTGACTATGTGTCGATATTTTCGTTTCGCAGTCCCGTTTTGATAGGGTGCATAATGATAAGAAACTCGTTGGTGAATGTCATGTTCTCTAATGTATTGCACAAATTTAGTGGATGTGACAAATTCGAGTGCTCTGTCGCACTATATAGACTTAATTTTTCAGTTATGTTGATTTTCAACAAGTTTATGAAAGGCTTTAAAAATGAATATAAATATTATCGGCAATTAATATTAGGAATTATATGTGTAATACCTGCTTCTTTAACCAGGTCAACATGGTGGTGTGACCCACCTTAAAAAAAAGGGGGTTGAAAAGTCAAAAATAAAAGAGAGAAAATGAGACATAAGTGGCAGTCGCAGACCTCTCTCACGACCAAAAATAGAACAGCAAAGAAAAATATAAATAAGGGGAATGAGAAGACAGAAAAAGAAGACAAAAGAGGGGGTTCTCACGTTGCCTTGCCAAACTGTCTCGACATCGATTAACAATGTCCTATAAGTGCTTATGTCTCTCTATTCCTCATATTGAAGTGATTTTCGATTTTAGGGTAAAAATTCAGATTTTGGCAAAATCTGAGTTGCTGGGTTCGATTTCATGGTCGTTTGGCTATGTTTTTGTATGGAAATAAAACTTTATGATATTATGAAGCCGTAGGATTTGATGGATCTTAATTTGATGCTACAGCTTGCCCGGAGCAAGTTTTTCAAATATGGCACACAACTGTACTGGCGAGTAGTGAACTCTGTGGTCCGATTTCTTTGGTTTCTGCTTGTTGGCTGGGGATGGCCCTCTTAGGACTTTTGTAGTATGTCGAATAAGCTTTGCATGTACTATAAAATCTCTTAAAACTGAGCTCGATGGAGGGAGTTATGACCTTTAACAATTTCGTCGCACATGTTGACCCTAGTGGAGAGCAATGGGTTTTCACTATGGACGAATTTCCGTGCGCGTAGTCATCGTTTTAGCAGTAAATATGTGTATATTGGTTGAGTTGTGTGATATAGTGTCATGTGACTCATTTTTTATCCATTTTCCCTACTTTTTATAGGAATTCAAATGCGTCAACTCTAGTAGCCACCTTGGTATGCTTTTGGTATTATCGGGTGAATGATAATATTTCTTCTTTGTGTTCTTTGTGTTTGCAAAATGTATATTCGAAAAGAGATAGTACTATATGTGTTATGGCTTGGGAAAATAGCATTTTTGTTGCATAAAAATATGATCGAACATTTACTACTAGTTTTGAATTGATTGTGATTTATATTCTGATTATGAGGAGGATGTTATTGTTGATTATGTGGTACTCAAGATAGCTGTGAATCCGGTTGAGAGGTATGTGGGTATGCGTATACTAATTAGGATATTCTTGGGGGCCGAACCACTGGCATTGTAGGTCTCCTTGCCAATGAGGGAATCTTGGTTACCTTTTGTCACGAGCGTTATATATGACCATAGTTAGAATTTTGAGCATGAGATTGGTCAATGGATAGACAATTGGCATGTGATTTGATGATATTAGTCAATGAATAGACCATTGACATATGTTTTGAGGAGATTGATCAATGGGTTAGACCGTTGATATTTGTTTTAAGTTTGTGATTTGAAACAAGTACTTTTGCTATGAATATATTATGTTAAGTTATTATATAACTCGTTTTGATTGTAAAGATTTGTTATGTTCCGAGTTCGACATAAATGAGTTATATTTGAGTATTAAATGCGCATAGTGATTGTTCGATTCGCTTAGAAGAAACGTATTACTCACTGAGCCGTGTTAGCTCACCCCTTTCATCTTCTTTGTCTTTCAGGTTCAACGAGTCGCCAGTAAGACGTGAGAGTAGTGTTAGCTGAAGGAATTTTGAGTAGGGGGATTTTTGCTATGAAGTGTAAATAGGTATGTTGAGCTTTGGATATAGCTCTTTTGTTGGATGCTAAGAAATGTATTATATATATATATGTTTGATGGTTATAAAAAGCTCTAGTAATAAATGACCTCTTTATTAAGTAAATATATTGATGTACATATTTGTTAGCATGTTGAGTTTGGCTATGTGGAGGCTGCGTCCCTTTGAAAAAGAACGTCGTGTCATGATCCTTATAGTGGATTTTGGGGTGTGACAAGATGAATCTGTATTACTATAGTATATTGCTCGTATCTTAGCTAATGACAGAAAAATTTGTGTTATTTTGACTATTCGAAAAATCGAACTATCATTCAAACACCAAAAAAGAAGATTGCTCACATGCCCGGTCCCAAAACTTTCGGGACCGGGTCAGGTTGACCCAGTTTTCCGCCGGTTTAATAAAACTCCACTTGTACCCTACACTTTTAGAGCGAGTTGTCGGGTCCAGGTTCGATTTGGCCGGCTCTACATCCGGAATTTTATCTCGCCGATTCTCCAGACTTTCCATCTAGCTCATCCACCATTGAGAAACGATGAGTTCTTTTGTTACCTAATTTCTTACACTGTTTATGAACCCTCTAAGGAATTGCTTGTCGCTGAGATTGATTCCCATAACGAAACGGACAGCGACATGACTTGATCAAGAATTTAACTGCCAGATCGAACAAGAAAAGGACGCAAACCGAGCGGGGCAACAGCGAGAGGACAAACGAAACCCATCCCCATATAAAACCAAGAATCAAAAGAACCGGTAACATCAAATGTCGTTGCTCTACGTACGCATTAAGGAACAACCGACAATTACCAAGATTGTTCTCGCAACGCCCTCCAACGATCTGTTTCTGCTAAGACTTCATTAACAAGCCTTCATGGTAGGAGGTTGAAGGCTACCACACAACCACGCTCATTTGCCAATTTGTATCGATCTTTTTTCTTTTCAATTTTGTATCACATACTATTCCCACCATCAAGTTAAATCGAGACATATTAGGGATCCATTTTTGTCATTTGAGATTTAGGTTTTTAAACACGTTTCGGCAAATTTCCCTACTGTTAAGGCTCCGTTTGTTCTGCAAAAGTCAAAGGATTTTGAGAATATTTTCCTAAAAGTGATCGGTTATGCAAGAAAAATGTTTCATCATCGGTAACAACTTGTGTCTAAGTATTTTCACAGGCAATGAATTTTTGTTTTTTTTTTCATTCATTCATTTCTATGAGCGACACAATTGATTATCGTCAGGAAAATATTTTTCGAATCATTCATTTTTCGTGAAATAAGCACGCTTCAGAGTTACGTTGCTTGCTTTCGAACCCTAGCCCTGTGGGCAACCACGTTTTCAGGTGATGTAAATGGACTTCGTTTCATTTTCATGCGACTATGACAATAACGAGCTCATTCTCTTGTTCTTGGAATCCCCTTTTGGCGACTCACCACCTTTTTCAACGAATCTGACGGGCCGATTCTTGGGAAAATTTGGACCACGACATTATAAAATGTCCGAGGGAAAAAGAAGGAAAATTCAAGAAAAGCAAAGAAATCCAGCGTTGATTATACCGGGACGGACACATTATGCACCGTCACAAGGGAAAACGAAATTTAACTGAACGTCACTAACGTCAACCAACCTCACCCGGAGAACAAAGCTTGGATTGAACTCGCTAGACGCAGCTCTTGGTTCAGCCCTAGAGACATTAGCCTCTGGGTTTGGAGATGTGATATTGATCCTAATCACCTAACTAACGAACCACCTTCTTCTCCTTCACTCCCTCTGTATAAAAACCCTCGCAGCCTGTCCTCTCCTCCATCGCATTCAAGAAGAGAATCATCTCAATCCTGTTTTACTCTCCAAGTAACATCTGATCTCGAGAAAGACAGACTAGCGAAAAATGGGATCTGCTACTGCTGCTGCTGCCTCGGTTTCATGGCCGGTCATTCTGACGAGAGCCGCCTTCCTTGCGCTGTGTGCTCTCGCGGTTTTGCCGCCTCTCGCTCAGGCGAAGCATGGAGGCGTCACTAGGCATTACAAGTTCGATGTGAGCAATAGCTTTTTCATTAACGAGTCTTTATTTTCTCTCAAGTCTAGCCATGGCAAAGTTGATGATCGTTCTTGGTTACAGATCAAGATGCAGAACGTGACGAGGTTGTGCCAGACGAAGAGCATTGTCACGGTTAATGGCCAGCTCCCGGGGCCACGAATCGTCACGAGAGAAGGTGACCGGCTCTTAATCAAAGTGGTTAACCACGTCCAGTACAATGTCACCCTCCACTGGTACGAAAACAGGCAGCTCCATTCATTATAGCTCCTCTTAATTCCCATGTTACCATAACCACTGATATAATGAGTAGGGTAAGATTCATTTTAGGCGGTTGCTGATCTCTTTTGATCACTAGCATTGCGCCTGCGAGGATAGCGAGTAAATTATCCCGCTCCGCATTTGAGTAGTCGTCCTCATCCGTCCACAGGCATGGAGTCCGACAGCTCAGGAGCGGATGGGCAGATGGTCCGGCGTACATCACTCAGTGCCCGATTCAAACCGGCCAAACCTATGTCTACAACTTCACCGTGACTGGCCAAAGGGGAACATTGTTTTGGCATGCCCACATATCGTGGCTCAGGGCGACTGTGTATGGCCCGATCGTGATCCTCCCAAAGAAACATGCTTCTTACCCTTTTCCCCAACCTTTCAAAGAAGTCCCCATCGTTTTCGGTAAGCTGATATCATGACTCTCGATGCTAGGGAGATCGAGAATAGGTCAAATCGATCCGAGCATCGGCGATGAGTTATTTCGATGGTTTAAGTTACGAGGTTTTCTTTTGGATGTTGTAGGAGAATGGTGGAAAGCCGATACAGAAACCATCATAAACCAGGCCTTGAAGACCGGAGGCGCGCCGAACCTCTCCGACGCCTATACTATGAATGGCTTCCCGGGGCCCCTATACAATTGCTCGGCCAAAGGTAGGACTCCTTAGAGGCGTACACTTTGATTAAATTATCCAACTAATCCACCTTATTAAGAAAAATTACGCATCAAGCCCGCTATTAGAGGTGCTTATTGCTCAAGTATCGTGATTTCACATGCATGAGCCGCGATTATACCGAAGATTAGTTATAAGTTTTTCTTTTCTTTTTTTGACATCTTGTTCAGATACGTTCAAGCTCAAAGTTAAGCCCGGAAAGACCTACCTCCTTCGCCTCATCAACGCTGCCCTCAACGACGAGCTCTTCTTCAGCATCGCGAACCACACTGTCACCATCGTAGAAGCCGACGCAGTTTACGTGAAGCCCTTGAAGACCCACACCGTGCTAATTACCCCAGGACAGACCACCAACGTCCTTCTCCGAGCAAAGTCTAAGGCCCCGAACGCCACGTTCGTCATGGCTGCTCGGCCCTATGCCACCGGCCCCGGCGCCTTCGACAACACCACCGTCGCTGGATTCCTTGAATATGCCAAACCCTCTTCACCCTCAAAACCTAAGGCATCCAAACTCCCTATCCTCAAGCCAACCCTACCGAAGTTCAACGACACGGCATTCGCCATGAAATTCTCCCAAAAGCTACGTAGCTTAAACACCGCTCAGTTCCCCGCGAAGGTACCCCAAACGGTGGACAAGAAGTTCTTCTTCACCGTCGGCCTAGCGTTGAACACGTGCCCAAAAAACCAAACCTGCCAAGGTCCTAACAACACCATGTTGGCGGCCTCAATAAACAACGTCTCCTTCGTGCTGCCAACCACGGCCTTACTCCAAGCTCACTTCTTCAAGCAGTCCAGGGGGGTTTACACCACTGATTTCCCCTCTAACCCTCCTTTCAAGTTCAACTACACGGGTACCCCGCCGAGCAACATCATGGTGAATAGCGGCACGAAGGTGGTGGTCCTGCCGTTCAACACGACCGTGGAGCTGGTGATGCAGGATACGAGCATCATCGGCGCGGAGAGCCACCCTCTTCACCTCCATGGATTCAACTTCTTCGTGGTGGGTCAGGGTTTTGGGAACTACAACCCGAAGAAGGACCCCAAGAATTTTAATGTGGTCGATCCGGTGGAGAGGAACACGGTCGGCGTCCCGTCCGGTGGGTGGGTGGCCATCCGGTTTCTCGCGGACAATCCAGGTGAATATACTCTCTTCCATGCACAATGCTTAGTATGTAGCTCATGAAGGTTTCTATTGCTATAGCAATTAATGTTACACAGATACATACCTTTTTATGTACAGTGATGCACAAAAAGTGAAGGCGATCAGCTGTTGTTTGTCAAAATTATCTCATATTCCCAGCATTTAATCTTGCTAATTAAAAAATTACAATTATGTCTAACGATGGAATCATGTGCGAACGTGTAGGGGTGTGGTTCATGCATTGTCACTTGGAGGTTCACACGAGCTGGGGGCTGAAGATGGCATGGATCGTCATGGACGGAAAGGGCCGGAAGCAAAAGTTGCCGCCACCGCCGGCAGATCTTCCTAAGTGTTGATTTTCAGATTTCGTTTTCCCTTCCCAAGAGCAATTTTGGATTAGTTTTTGCGTGGTTCTTTGATTCATTCTTTCTTCCCAAGTTCTTTTTTCTCCTTGGAGATCACAGTGCAAGAGATGTAATAACGCAATCCCAAATCTCAACAAATTAGTAAAATGAGCAACTTTCGACGCTCTCCTCCTAAATTACTCCTCTCTTCACCCGTCTCTTAAAAGAGAAACGAACTACGACATCGTATCAGTTTAGGTCATGCTCCAAGCGAGCCTCCGATCAATTTATTTGATTTCTTACACATTATTGCAGCCGACCGCCTCTCTCGCTCTTTTTATTTTTATAAAATATTGCCGTTTTATCACTGAGACACGGCATACAGGTCAAGAATGAAAGTCATATTTTATTATTTTCAATTATAATGGCAAAGCTATACAAAATTCCCACTGAAATAAATTATAGATTTATGGATTTTTTTTGGTTTTTTTTTTCAATAACCTGGGCGCACGAGCTTCGCCACTACAGCGCTTTCAAGAATGACCGACGGCGGAGACAAGCTTCGCCGAGGATCGCGAATCCCCGAGCGAGGCAGACCAAATCCCTCTAATCACAATACGTCGTGCCGACGCGCTCCGTCCGGTCACGTAGCTCGCGTCGTCTTTGTAATAAGAATAACACCCGACAAGCAGAAAGAGGCAGGTCTAAAGTTAAAAGACATGAGACGCCCCTCCATATTCCAATAGCATACGCGCTTGCTCATCTTGCTTCGTCGCCTGGTATTCTTTCAGTGCCTGTTTCGTGCGCGATGGAGGAAGGGAAGGCGAGCCCATCAGATTTAAGCAGGTTTGGTTGCGTATTCTTGGATTAACTCTCTGTCCTTTGAGTGCCTTCTTCTTATGATCGATTGTAGCTGCGATTTTGCCTTCTCTGTTTTGGGGGATTACTCATGTGGGTCTTAGTTGAGTTTCTGGTGGGAGGGAAAGTGGTATTTGTTTGATTTACTTGAGGCTGTTAATTCCTGCTGCGGTTAGTTTTCAGCTGGTCTGCTAAAAATTGGAGAGTTCTTAACTTGAGCTGGCTCCAAAAATGCCTAAAATAGAAGTTAAGGGAGAGGACTGGAGAGAGGGTTTTACTGTGTACAGCTGGTTATGCGGCTAGAATTCAAATTTCGAATTGTTTTGATTGGGAAACATTTCGGGCGACTTTTCTGTTGGTTTCTTAGGAATTTCTTATCAAGATGCGGTCGCTTTGCATTAGTCGAAGGCTATTGATGATGCCTTTGACTGCTTCTTTGCTTTTTTCGGGTTGTGAGCGGATCCTTCTTCATGTACTAATCTGTTCCTAAGTGATTGGTTTTGTTCCAGATTGGGAATAAATTAGGTTGAGTGACGGTCTTAGATTGTTGACCCTCATGTTCGGAAATGATTTTGGCGTACGAGGTTACATTCATGTGCGCGCGCGCGTGCGCGTAGCACGAGCAAGTGAAATGACCTGAAAGCATTGTCTTCATTCTTTAAAGAGCAAGTGAACAGCTCATAAAACGCTTTGGGAACTCAATTTCTGCTTACTTTTAAACAAACCCTACCAAGTCCTTTGCTGCAGAATTGCTCTTAGTCTTGCAGATTGACCAGCTTATCAGTGCAGAGTACAGCATGTATTTTCCCCCTTTTTCTTTCATATAGATATTCAAACCCTAGAAAGTTAACCATGTAAGAGGTTGGGGAACAGGGTGCATCGTCCATTTTCCTCCAATGGAGGTTTTTCTCCCCTCAAACTTAACTTATTGCAATGGACAAAACTCATGATATCTTATCTTGAAGACTCATTTATTAACAATGAAGAAAAAGCCATTTTTCTCTTTTTTTTGGTAAGGTAAGCCATTTTTCTCTTCATCTTCACTTCACTCAAGATTTTTGTTTTTATTAGAGAGCTAATTATTTCGATTATCATGAGTCTGTTTCTTGGGGATTAGTTGAGCCAAAGGTTTGCCTATTTGATCCAATAAGAAATATAAGATTTCTCCTGCTTTTCAGATATTCAGTGAATTAAATGACACTTGTTCAAAGGAAAACATTTTCCTAGTCTGAACCAAGTCGTAGGAAAGCTGTGGTGACCGTTTAATTGGTTTTGGCTAAACCAATTCAAGTCGATCTCTCACCATAGCGCTCGTTCTGTGGTTGCCATCGACTAACACCATTGCCTTTAGCGGTGGCAGCACACGGTCCCCACCATCATATGACGAGTCCATTCCTTCAGCACTTTTTACTGAGTATCACTGCTAGTATAACAACCCACTGGTAGATGACCGTTGACATCTCCAACACCACAAACCTAGACCCCTAGACTCTAGTCATACGGGTGCTGCTGCTGCCTCTTCTAAGCAAGTTAGCTATCTACCTCTCAAGGCTTTCAAAAGGAGGAAGAAGTGCACGAAATATTGTAAGTTTCTGGTGAAATATTTACATGAAACAAAGAGGCTCTATTTACCCTGCCCAAATAATTGGAAAAAAAAAAATTTGCAAAGCTAACATTATAAACCTTCACGAGTTCTAGTGTTGCATGAACATCCTAGTTCTATACTTGCAATATGGCTTTGCTTTTGTTCTTCTTTATAAATTATGTACTTTTAAGTTTCGGGGCAAGTCTTCGGGAATTCTGTCTTGGGAAAGAAGAAACTTTAGAGGATATCTTTTTTAAAACTTTGAATTCTTGTTTGAGGTTGTAATCAAGGTGCAGCTTTTGTTCAATGTAAGCTCTTTTCTTCTTGGTCATTTTACATCCTGGCACTGCTAGCAGCTTTGAAGCAATAAAAGCTCCGAATATTGTTGACTTAAGCAAGAAAAGGAAGATTCTATCTGAGCATTTTGATTTGCCTTTACCAACCCACAAGTGCTTGGATGGAGGCTTTGATCCAGTTCTGCTCTTTGGGTATGATGGAAACCCAGATATTGAGGACTTGCCTGCATCCAAAATCAAGAGGCCGATTGAGGGATGTTGCAGTCGCAATGAATCACAACCTGAATCAGCAAAAGACAGCAACTGCTTTGCTGAAGATTCTGATACTGCTATGTCTGCTTATGGCGGGTTTAATTTAGGCCCAGATATTGCTGTTCTAACGAGTGGAGCCTCCACTTCTTCTGTCAAATGGGCCTGGAACAGTTCACAAGACATGCCTTCTTCCTCTAGTGCTGAAAAAGCTTTAGCAAGAGTGGATAAGAACGATGAAGTTGTGAAGTATGATCCTCCCGATCAAGACAATGATTTGCAAATGTTACTTGAAGAGCAGCTTTTAGAATTTGGATGCCATGTGGGATTCACACGTGAGTGTGCAAATGACTGCTTTGAGACATGTGCAACTAAAGAAGTGGGAGACAGTTTTTACCCCAATGCTTCAAATCCAGATAATCCTGTCCTTTCATCAGGAAGATGGAGTACTAACCATGGTAAAGCTTTGTTTCTATTTTTAAAGTTAGAAGGTCATCTTGACCCATAAATCTTCTTCAACATTAATCTTGCAATGTGATTTCTGTAACCTAGACCTGGATTTCTTGGATCTGGAGTATTTGGTTTTCATTATATAGACATAGCTTACAGAGTCTTAAGATTACATCAGGAGGTGAATGTTTAAGCATTTATAGATAAACGCAGGCTAAAAGGTTAGGGACTTAAATGCTCTGTTAGAAAAATTACTAAATGAGAATATGACATTGGAGGTTCCACGTAGCTAATATAATAGAGAAGGGATTCTATGCCTTTCATGTTTTCTTTCGCTTTCTTGTGATGTGAGGCATGAAACCTGTGGTTATAGCTTTTGTACTTAGTTTTTCGTGATATACCGACTGATAAGTTTCCGACTCTTCAATGCAGATACGCTCCTCGGGACTAGAAAACCAACGATTGATGAAGAATTTGAAGATTACTTCTCCACGCTCATGATGTAGGGAAGCTTTGAACTTGTAAATAGGCATAGCTGAATGATTGACTTGGTTGATTGAAGAGACGATGCTCCTTATCACTTTGGAAATTAGCTATGTGGACTTGTAAATATGCATATAACTAAATTTTCTTGACATGGTTTGTATTCCGTGATTAGGTGCACGTTGTGCATTAGGTGCACGTTGGGATAAATGTGTTGTTGATGTATTAGGTGCACGTTGTGCATTTCTTCTGTTTCTCCGCATCTTGCTAGACTTTTATTGTTTTTCTTTCCATGTTAAGCATATAACTTCTTTATGTGAATTCAAAATGTCACAGACATAAATTAGCGGTGACGGGTGTAAGATTGAATGTTCGGTCCCATATCCTCAGCTACTGTGCGAGTGATCCCAGTGTAGTGAAATATCATCAGCTTGTTTACTCTCCTTTATTATGCTTCTACTTCAAATTAATACCACTAGGATGCATGGTTTACTAAACCTGCTAGCGGTTCAACTCTTTGACTCTCTGGACATTCGGTATTCAGAGCAAACTTTGGATGGGTCATTGTGGATGTAATGTCATGGTTTTCATTTATTCCTAGTAGTTCCATTCCTGCTGCAGTGTTTCCTAAAAGGGGTATCCAACACCAGTCTGAGCGAGAAATACTTCTTTCAGATTATTTGGTGTTGACAAGTTAAAGGTCAGCTTTTGCAGCTTTGAATCATGGTACATGTTGAGGCAAAATTGCCTCTGATGTGATAACTTGTATCATGTCTGGTTCATTACATGATTAACAGTGATAGGATTACTGGGTGTTTGTAAGTTGAAGAAATTGCTGATCATGTTGTGGATGTCTGCTGATAATAGTTCTATGATGGACTCTCTTCTTCCTGTTCGAGAAATGCCTAAGTACATGAGAACAACGACCTCTTGGAGCATTACATCTTCAAGAAGTCGTCATACAAACTTGCCCTGTAAGAGGGCAGACGCCAGTAGAAATTCGCAAACACGGCAAATATGCACGGCAGCAGAGGAACACCCAATTTGTGCACCGGCTCGACGGGCGTTGCGCGCATACCTGTCTGGGCCCGCCTTTTGAATTTCTACTTGTCAGAACGCTCACAAAACCTTGATCAGTCTGTATCTGCGTTTAGCGTTCATCAAAGTTAGGATCTAGCTTATTTTTACATCTAAAGAGCATCATCGACGCAAAACGAACGTCTCCTGCAAATTGCAATACAAAAATCAAGAAACCTGCTTGCATTCTGGCAACGAATAAAGGAATTTCTCTTAGAGAATTCTACGCGATCCTTTTCGTTTTTACAATTATCTTAATCGAGGAAAAGAAAAATCCACAGCCGCTAATCTAACAACTAAACTAATCAAGACTCCAACAATTCAATACAAACTAAGCACAAGCTTCTCTCCTGGAGGCACAGAGAACAGAGCATCAAGATCCGGCGGCTGAAAGTACCCGTTCTTCGGCGCGTCCCTCATCTTCTGGCGAGTCGGCTTCTTCTTCTTCGGCGGCGGGGGACAGACGCTGGGCGGCGGAATTCTGCACTCCTCGTGCTTGGGCGTCGCGCAACCTTCCTCCTCTGCCATTGCCGTCGGTTCCGAATCGAAAACGAGCTTTCGAATTTCAGGATCCTCGAACCAAAGGAAGAAACGAAAAACCGGAGAGAGGGAGAGGAAAACAGAGGACTTCGCTGCGGTGACGAAGGATAACGAGATTTTGAAAATCGTAGCTTGGAATCTTCGGGGGAGGTGCGGCTTCTGCGATTGGAATCGTGGGCTGATGGTGGGCGACAGCTATGCGGAGCTTACGGATAGCTGACGTGGCGAGAGGAAACGTGGCCCATGTTGCCTCCGCTCCGCGTCTTCATCGCCATTCAAATGCGGCGGCGCCTACCTTTATTTTTTTTGCGCGGGAAAAATATGTCGTTTTTGAAGCAGAAGAAGCATGTGCTTGTGTTGTGTTTTATGGGGAGAAATGAATTTGCAGGGCCAGACGGGGCGGTGCCGTGGTGTTCGGACTGCCGGTCACCGCTGACTGACCACGGGCCTGAGGCGACAACCGACCCGAGGATGGATCTCAAATTTTAGTATATGGAGATCAAAAGTTGACTTATAAATCGCTCAACACGGCATTTTTCAAATAGATGTGGGATTCGAGATGTGAGTAAGATCCTTCGAAATTTGAATTTCCATTTTATTGATGAGAGACAATCATTTATCCTCCTTACCAAAAAAAAGACAACCATTTATCCTATTCGAGAGATTTCATTCTCTGTTGTTGATACACATTACAAATAATCACCTAGATTTTGATGGAGTTTGTCGAAAAACGAATGCTTCACAGCAGATGCTAAAGGCGAGATTAGCCTTTACTTTGTCAAGATCAACAATTTTTATTTTCTTTTCGTGTGGTTCACTTGTAATTGCACATTTTATACATCTTATGATCTTCGTACAGTACATAAAAAAGATTTTTTGTTTAAAAGTTATCATATTTTGTGATGGCAATAATCTCATTCTCTCTCTATCTAATTGGACTCCGTCCGACTGCTCAACTCAACAGCGTCTAGATCTCAGATTTGCGTGAGAAGCGTGTTGCAAGATCTGGAGAGAGGAGACATAGCAGTGTGGGCAGGGCGAGAGAGAGAGAAGTAATCTGGTGGCTGCCCACAGAAGAAGAGAGAGCAAGAGACGGAAAAGGAGTTAGAATTGTTGGAGCGTGGTTAATACTTTCCATTATTGAAAAGCATGGGATCTGCTCATCGAGAGGTGATTTAAACCCAAACACCCCTCCTCCCCCTCCGGCCAAATGTCTTTTATAGTTTGAATCGATATCTTATGAAACGTATTGCAATTGTGTCAATTTAATACAAATTTTTTGTTGACCAATTGAGTCCTAAAACTTTTGCATTTGTGCTAATTCAGTTTATTGACCGACCGGTGCTGACGTGGCATCGCCGGTGCTGACGTGAATAATTTTTAATGATATTTTAATAATTCAATCTTTTTTATTTTTTGTTTTTTTGTTTTCTTTCTCCTTCGTTGATCTGTTCCCCACTGTGGCCGGCAATCTAGAGGTTGCTAGCCTCTGGAAAGGTTGCAAAAGCCTTCAAGGCCCTCGGCGAGGCCATGGTGGGTTGCGGGCAAGGCCCCTCCGTCCATATTTGGGCGATGGTAGCCTCGCCAACGGCCGTGCCTCAGACTTTTCCTGTGTATTGCAGTTTTGATTTCATGGCAAGCATCACAATCTTCAATATTGTCCTTTGGAACTTGCCTGATCCTCGCTATTTTTTGGCCTCGCCCTACTGTTTGTTGTCCTTCAAAAGCACTTCTGCATAGACTCGACCGCTCATCTGGTTCATGTCGAGGGAGGAGATTTCGTAGCCACTCGCTCTTCTCAACATCGCCAATTGGAAATGAGAGGAGGCATAGTGGCGGGCGGAATTATAATGGGACCATTTACTAGATGTAACCCTAGTTTAAACGTGAATCAGAATAAATCTCATGTCTCGATTTCTCTTTCTTACTTTTACACTCTATTTTGTTGTAGGTGTGTGTCGAATCCTAACAAGAATTTGATGAAAAAATATTTCTATTTATTTATGTGAAATATCATATATTTTTTTTCAAATGGATGACCCATGCAATGCCAAAAGTTAGGTGACCGACCTTGGGGCTTTAGCAAGACTCACCTATAGCGGTTGAGGGCTTGTCGAAGGGCCACATCCGGGCAAGGGTGTGCAAGCCCTCGGCTGCGGCTAGCAATAGGCAAAATAGGCTACATGAAAAAAATTTGATGTAGGACAACTAGTGTGTAGTTGCATGGAGAAAGGCGATCGAGTCGTTTAGATATATTTTCGATTAATTTTTCTATTTTAAGAAATTTAGAATTATCTTTAGGCGCAATATTTGATTTGATTACTTTTAAATTATATTAGATTTGATTCGTTTTAGTGTTATCTTGCGTAATTCTGTTTCCTTTAGGAGTCCTATCTATATAAAAAGGACGTCCATCTATTTGTAATCTTCAGACTTTCATTAATCGAATACAGTTTATTCTGACGAATTGTTTTCTTGTTATCACTACACTGCGTCTTGAAAGGTTTAAGATTATATGAACTAAATTGATGGGTTTATGGCTTTTTAAATAATCTTTCCAAAAAAGTAGAGAGATACATGACTAAAAAGTGTCTTTCTTGCTCTTTCTTCTTCTTCTTTTTTGGCGGAACTGGTGATTATGCACCCATTCCTAGTCAGTTCTTGGTTTGTTCTGAGCCTCCTTGAGTCAGTTTGCGAGATTCCCTGAACGTGTGGGCAATTAGGACGTCCCTCGATGTGTAATTATGTATTTTAGGGTTTGTTATTGATCGAACGGAGGACGTCGAGGATTAACCCGGGTCCGACACGCAATCCGCACTTCATGTAATTTTTTAGAGTCGTTTCGCATCGGTTTTCGACGAGCTTCACTTTATCGATGCTTTTGATGTCTGTCAATAAAACTTCGGACTTTTGTACGTTTTGAGTCCCAACAGTACCCGTGTGTCACTAGAATCAATTTTATCTTATATACTTCGCAATGGGGTTATCGACAACCATTTAGCAATCTGTTAAATTGTTTGAAGTTTGCCTCGAGAGGTGGTCGCGATCGAGGTGTTCGATTTAACATATTGCTATCCAGTCCGCTCGAATTACCAAAGATTGGAGGCGGACAGGCTTTGTCGCTCTTAAGCCTGCCAGGTTGGCCGAAGTCTAAGAATCTTTCCACGCAAGTTAACAGATGTCAAAAGGCACCAAATTGGGTGAACGATGCTTCCTTACGTGCCACGAATTTACAGAGTCATGTGGTCGGAGTCTTTCACTCGCCCATGATAGTTTGGCTTTGGGCTCCCAACTGCTCCATTCTCCACACGTGACACCCGGCCGCGGCAGGCACACGTGTCTCCCAGCGGCTGGCAGCCTCGGCCCACACCCGGGACGGAGGGGGTTGACTTTTTTTTTAAAAAAAAATTTAATATAAATGGATCACCCGCACGGGAACGAAACGAGGGGCGGGAGTTTCCCGCAGCCAATGCAGCAGCTAAACCTACGCCCACTCTGACAGTCAACGCCCCCTTGTCCTCACGTGCAAGACACCCCGTGGGGCCCCACCTGGAAAACGCCCCAGACACCCGCTCTCCAAAAGTCAAAGCCCACATGCGAACAAAACCTCAACCTTCCCTCACTCCCAAGGCAACCGACTCGCGGTGGGGAGGGATTAGGAACAACCGTCGTCGGCTTGTGCAGGCGATGGGGTCTTCTGTGGCGCACACTTTGGTCGGCTGGCTAGGGCAGAGTAAGTAGATGCATGCACGATTAAGCTTGTTAATCGGAAAACAGAGAGAGAGTGAGAGAGAGGGGGAGGGGACTAACATGTTTGGCTTCGTCTATCTATCTCCTTATCCATCAATATGTGGTACAAGTTAGAGACCCCGTCGCGCGGAGATTCGATAGATCCGACCACAGGCGAGGTAGGCCGAACTAGGGCAGGGCTGGGGATTGCATTCATCGAGAACCATGGCTCATCCTATCCCTATTCTGGAGAGCACACGAGTTATCAATGTCGTTTACCTCACATCTTGTAAAATGAACTAGTGTATCTCTAATTGAAAGGATAAACCTCAAAAGTCATTTTTGATTTAGATCAATCGTAACTAGATAAAACTATGGCAGAATTTCCATTGCAACACATTCGAAAGTGGATTGTCCTCCTCACATACAAGAGAGCTAAGGTTGACTTACTTTACCTCCTCAATATCATGGAAAAGGACGATTCTCCTTCGAATGCATTTCAATCACTCGAGCAATATGGTTTCAGACAATGACGTATCTGATCTCGGTTAGGAGTCTAAAATTAAAGTCCATCACTCGAGAGAGAATCAAGATGGTAGGATATGCGAGGATAACATTTATGAGGAGTGAATATGACTAGACTATAGTCCTAAAAGATGTGTCGATAAAGATACATATTTGCTCAATTAATGCTGCGAAACCACCTCTACAATAAGATTCTCTGCCCTTGTAGGAACAATCACTTCCCAAGCAGAAACTTCAAACGTAGGTTCCGGGAAGTGGTCTCCTCATCATGGATAGTGAATAATACAAAAAAAAATTATAAAAAAAGGGTCTTAAATCCATTGTAATTATGCTAATTCAGTCCTAAACTTTTTATTTTTTGTCAATTGAGCCCAAACCGTTTGTACTAGGGCTAATTCAGTCAATTTGGCCAAAGTCTTAAAAAAATTAATAATATTTTTCATTTTTTGTTTTTTTTTTCACTTTCTTCCTACTAAGGCCGGCAAAAGAAAAAATAATAAAAATTATCAACATCAGTGCTGGCCGGCCAAAATAGACTGAATTAGCATAAATGCAAAAATTTTAAGTCTTATTATGCAAGAAATAAAAGTTTAGGACTTAATCGCTCGCACAATTGTAATAGGTTTAAAACTGTTTTGGCAATTTTTCGAAATAACATGTTGGGGGTGTAACACCAAAAAAGAAATTTGTAGGACCAAATAAATTTCAATATTCTTTTCATAATCTCTATAGTTCCTAAGGCAATTAATTCGTGCATGCATTATTTGCTTGCGTGCAAGGGAGAGGTTAAGTGCTGAGTAATAGTATATACCATGCGTGGCAGTAGGCAGTAGGCAACATCATCACTATTCAACGAGATTGCAATTGAGATAGGGATGAAAAGAGAATGGGGAATTATTTAGTCGAAGGACATAGTTGAAAACTTGAAAGTAAGTACAACTAATGTGGAAAATAGTGGGGCCCACGATAGGTGACATTATAGAGGTTCTCTCGGATTTATATGCGTTGGGATTGACTTTATTGAAGGCGTAGTAATGCATAGAATCCGGTTTATTGTTTAGATAAATAGTGTTATCCCACGTCGGGTGAACCAGAACATGTTCATAATATAAGATCATGCTAAATCGACTCGCATTGTGCCGTCAACTTTCGAACTCCTGACAATCGACCGGCATACTCAAAATTCTATTACGTTTGGTGATCGAATTATCCTCCATCAACAAGTCTAATTTTCGATCCATTTAAGCGTGGGACGAGTATGGACATCAGCCTGACAAGATTTTCACAGTGAGATTTCCCTTTTCTCTATAAAGCATTTCTTACGAAATTTGTATCTGAATCGGCATCGTCAGATCACTTTCATCTCAATAATTTACGATAAGGAGGAAGGCACTATGCAATTTCCGAAGGTGTTATCGGTGTTTCTTTAGTGGTTGACTCTTCTTTTGGTGGAGATGGGTCCCGGATGAGTTAGCTTTGGTCCACCTCAATGCTTCCATCCATGGCATACCCGGACAAACCCGCACTAAACACCAGAACCAGAAGTCAGAACTCTCTGAAACAATCTAGAGTACTTTAATGCATAATATTAAAGTTAGGGTTTTTCATACTTGCGTGTAAATAAGTTAAATTACATGAATTAACTCGATCAAGCGGTATGTGTTCAACCACACCTCATTGTTCGAGCACAATATGTGTATGATGTCGCTTTTCTATTTCCTAATAAGAAAGATCTTATCACCGAAATGATTTAATCAAGAAGATACATGTCGACGCGTTCATACTTTGACATATGAAAATTCCATGATGAAGAAAGAAAACTATCGGATTTCTATAGAAAGTACTCGGAAAATCGCATAAGTAACCAGCACCTGCTATCTTTGCTTTTCTCAATAAATTCGAGTTAGGTAGGCTTGATCCCTACACTAAATATAACTTGTTGTCCACTCATCCGGACGTGATGGAATGAAAGCATTTGCTAATTGTCTATTGGGACCTGAGTCATCGCATAGAAAGGAACTTAAAAAGAGGTATTGATTGCATCATCGTAATTGTGAAACCTTACCTTAGTTCAAGATCCCCAACAGTCCCACGTACGACGAGATGCTTTCTAAGATTGACCCGCCGCGAAGGCCAATCCACAGTGCAGAAAAGTTGACAGGCGTGGAATTCTGGAAGAAGTCAATTTCGAGTACGTACAAGAGAAACCCTCGTGTCTGCCTTTTGCTTCAAAAAGTCAATATCTATGTTACATTTAACGTGACTATAGCGAGGCCAAGATGAACACGTAGACGTCACAACAACTTTCTCTTCTCTTCATCTGCTCCATTCCACTCCACTGCATCCCTTTTTCTTAAGCTTCCCTCATCATCTCCTCGCTCTCACTTCCCATCGCCATCTCCCTTTCTCTTTCCCTCTCTTTATTTTGAATGCAACCCTAGCATTTTGCATGAAGAGCTTGAAGATATAATGGAGGAAGACAAGGGTTTCGGTGACGAGGAGGAAGAGCTTGTGAGGGAGCTTCTCAACGACCAGTCTCCCTTCTTCATGACAATGGACCCGTCGACGGAGTCGTCCGATCAAGAGGCCGCCATCAAGCGGCTCATGTCCACTGTCTATTCGGGCCCCACGATCCGGGACATCGAGAGCGCCCTGCTCTTGAGCACCCACCAGATGGATGCTCAAGCTCAACCACCACAAGATTATTCACCAGCCAGGTTTAGTCCCGATTTTTTGGAGCGGATTGTGTAATATCGGGCGGACTAGGACTGCCATTGCACTATTTTGTGTGATTTAGTTGTTCATGGCGTGGTCTTCTTGTGGCTCAGGGTTCAAACTTCGTCGTTTCAGAGGGGGCTGAATAAGATAGAGCACAAGTATACGCTTAAGATAAAGAGCTGTGGAAATGGGGTGACCGACGACGGATACAAATGGAGGAAATACGGCCAAAAGTCTATCAAGAACAGTGCCAATCCGAGGTAACTATTTGTTTTCTTCTTTTCAAACCACATTATATCAACTTATGTAGCAATTGGTCGAAGCTCTGATACGACGAACTTGATAACATCTCATTCTTTTTTTGTTCATGTTCTGTATGAAACAGGAGCTACTACAAGTGCACGAACCCAAGGTGCAACGCCAAGAAGCAGGTGGAGCGATCCAGCGACGACCCGGACACGCTCATCGTCACCTATGAAGGTCTCCACCTCCACTTCGCTTATCCTTACTTCACCCTCGACCCGGCCCACCAATTGGACCCGCCAATCAAGAAGCCCAAGAATGACGCTTCGTCGACCGACGCCCAAGATAAGCCCAATCAAGTCCAGGAAACGGAAGGAAGCACCGAAGCCTTCACGACCCAGCCAGCCCAAACTGCTATCGAAGACTGTCCTCTGGGCTCGACCCAAGAAGCGATGGGCCATCAAGGGCTCGGGCTTCTCGAGGACGTGGTGCCTTTCATGATCAGGAACCCAACGAGGAACAGCGTCTTCTTGGCCCATTCGTCGTCTTCCTCTTCTTCGTCGTACAACCACCTCTCGCCTCCAAATTCGCCTTCTTATCAGTCGAGCTCCCCAAGTTATGCACCGCCGTACTATGCATAGGACTTGGCTCGTGCATCAAGTGAACATGCGTGCACATGCGTAAAAGTCATATAGATTAAAAGGTGAATAATCAGTTACTGTGTCTAAGGTTTCTTCGCATGTGATAGGAACGTACTGTTCATCAATATATAGCTGTAATACGCGATAGTCATATTATGGTAAGGTCCAGCTTGTGAATTGTTATTCAATTTTATGGTGCCTTTGAGTCGTTTCGACGAGCGGATCGCTCTAATTTAGGACTATACAGAGTGGAGATGAAGTCCTAATATGGGCCCTGATATGTGCAATGGAGCTTGCTACCTTCTTGAGTTGTGGACCTACTAGTAAGCAAATGCTTCCCAATGCAAGACTTGGGCTGTTCTTTGATTGACTCCAAGGCTAAGTTTAGTGCTATTAACATCGATCGGGTGTTTCTCTCCATTCCACAAAAATGGGATTGTTTTGCCTTTAAGATAACCGGTTAAAGCCTAACTGAAGCTTATAAAAGGTTCTGGTATAGTTGGTTTCCTCGACCACAATATATAAAATTAAGATCAAATGGAGAAGGAGGAGTTAGGAATCGAACTCGAGGCCTCAGGAACGAGTGTTGGGATTCATGTGCCCAAGTGCAGAGTCTCTTGTTCAAGTGCCGATATCTAGTTGCACTTGAAATAATAATTTCTAATTTTTTAAAGAAGAAACCATCTTCCTGAATTTAAGTTTCGATATGAAAATATTCTCCATTGATTAAGAAAATATTTTTCGTTGATTCATTTTTCTAAACATCCAAACGCTGAAAAATAAAGAAAATATTTTTCCAAAAAAAAAATCAGTGAAATAAACGAAGCCTAAATAAATAAATAAAGGGAGACTCTTAATCTTGGAGCAGCGGCATTATATTGGAAGCAAAGGACTCATTGCTGGTCTCTTCGCATTACATATGTATATTCTCACGAGTTGAAATACAGCGAGTACTAGTAGAGAGGCATTGAGCCGGCGAGCTCGGGCAGCTCGAGTCAAGCCTTGTTTAAGGGTAATAAGTCAAAGTTGATCCAAGATCGTGCTTGCACAAGAGCCCAAGAGTACCTAATATCTAAGGGCGCTCATGGCAACATTTGTGCTTTAGAAAACTACTTCTGATCAAAAGTTGATTTTTTTTTTTATTTCTGGGGAGAAGTGGTTTTTTTTTTCTTTTTTACTTCTTCAAGTGGCCGTAGAAGTAGAAAAATGAAGCTGCGTAACTAAACGAATTTATGTTTCATAAGCATTTTTGGAGCAGAAATTCTACCCCAGATGATTCTTACAAGTTTAAAATATCTAGCTTGGCAATCGGCCTAGTTGGTTAGGAAAGGATCGCTAAAGTGCGCTGAGCTTTTGCACTACCCAGTACTCCTAGGCAACGCCGTGTGCCTCGCCGTGATTCGGATGATTAAAGTGTGGGCATCGTCATATCATTTATGTCGGTCAGATTCCTGAAATAACCAATCATGCTCACAGAGAGTCAATTCTGTTGGCTTGTAACAGAGATAGGACTCCCATCATACCACGGATGCCGGAGGGGATAGTAAGTGATGAGCCTTGGCGAAAGAATCTGGAAATTGACAGATCTCTTGTTCCTACCATTTCAGAAAGTCGACATTGTCTTCATCAACCCTGTCAATGTATTTAGAGCATTTTGTTGCCAACTCCTCAGCAGACGACAATGAAGAGCTAGCAGAAGGCTCTGGGGCGTGTTTTTCTTCTGACGAGGCAAAGATTGTACAGATTTTATGGGCACTACTCGATGAGGACGCCCATCAGTTGATCGAAAAGATTTAAGGCTAAATTGATCGAAAATTTTAGGATTGAATTACCCTAAGTCTAGGATATTTTTATTTTTTTTTTGGACTAACTCTCTCTCCGACGATGCATTTTTTGTGGGCACACGTGGTCGGCACGGCCCAACAGTTGGAATCTTGGATACTAGCCGGATCCAATGGAACTGGTCAGGCTTGGGCCTAGGGTTCCTCTAGGTCCCCGGTAAAGAAAGTTCCCCCGCTCGTCGTGGGTGATTGGCCGAACTCTTTTTGCCGAAGGCCCCCACCCACATTTCCAGCCATGTAATTGTCCAAAAGAAAGCATGCCAGCCGTTGCTCTGTCCCATATCTATCATTTTTCAAAACAGACGACACCTCTGGAAAATTTTCAAACAGGTGAGCAGGTGCCCACCTGAACTGAAGGATGATGCTGATCAAGTCCTTTCGGGACCATGAACTTTCAAAAGATTCAGATCTCATATATGCGCTTGGTTTTTTTTTTTTTTATATATATATATATAAAATCGGACAGTTCATAGACACGTGTCAAAATTCGAATGAATGTACAGCTGGACGAGCGTGTCCGCACTCGGGCGAGCGAAGTGCCCTCCCTCCTCATGTAATTTTGTTTTCTAGGCCAGGAAAAGGGACAAGGGATGGGGGACCTCCCCCAGTCCCCATGGGTCCTGACTGTCCGGATGGGCTCCTGGTTGTAAAGCAAAACAGCAAAAGGGAATGATAGTCCCCATCAAAGGGTGTGCTGGAGCTGGACTGGTTCATCACCAATCATTTGTTGTGTCTCGTTCATTTGATTCTCCCGACTGTCTCAATTATTTATTTATAAAAAGGAAGTTAGATATGAAAACATTCAATTATTGATTGACTATGGTGGGAGCACAAAACTGATGTCTTGATTGGTCAGATCTTGCGTTGGAAGCTGGAAAGATATCCTAATCAATGGTGTGATTCAAAGACACTCATGATCCTCACTTTTTTTTTTTGCTTTTTTGGTTTTTAATGGGGTTCTTCTGAGTATGGGTAGTTGGCTGACCCTTAGCTGGAGAGATTAGTTTATCAGTAGCAATCTCTTCTCTCGTAGCATGACTTTGTGGTTCACATAAATTAAGGTTCTTTCTTCTCCACATGTGATGATCGGAAAACTTATATATATAAAAAAAAATCCTAAATCTACCGCATTTTTACCAATTCAATCATAAATCTTTCAATTTTTCCAATTGAGTACTAAAACTCTTAATGCCTTGTCAATCGAGTTCATCCAACCAGGAAATCGCTAGCACGGACGTTGATCATCCTACGTGGCATAGCCGGCATTGACGTGTATAATATTTAGTAATATGTCAATATTTAATTTCATTTTTTTTATTATCTTTCTTTTCTTAGTTCATAGACCATTGAGGCTAATCAGACCCTTGCCAGCAGCTAGGTGAGGATCGCCCTAGCGATTGACAGCTGCTAAAGAAAGAAAATATAGAAAAAAAGGAAAAAGAAAAGAAAACATTCATAAAATATTTACTTAATATTAGAAATTATTAAAATTTATTTATTTTAGCGTCAAACATGCCACGTAGGACGGTCAACATCCACGCTAGTGATTTCTTTCCAAAATTGGCTAGATGGACTCAATTGGTAAAATGCGAAAATGTTTATGACTCAATTGGCAAAATTAAAAAATTAAATAACCGAATTGATCAAAATGCAATAGGTTTAGGACTTTCGGATAATTTATCCTGTGATGATCATAAGTCGTCTGCTTAAGAAAGGAGATTTGCTAGACTTCCACACTCAAGGGATGGGTGTACATGGAGTCTACCTCTACACAGTTTAACATCCTAGCTTGACTCGACTGGATTATGCATGGACTAGATCCCACACTCTGCTTGAGCTCAAAGGGTGTGATGGAGTTTAATATCTTCGTCCGGGGAGATCATCAAAAGAAAACTTAAATTCGAGCCCGTCAACATATTTAGTTAGACTCACATTTTACTCAAAAGTTTAAGCTAATAAGCCACGGGCCAATTATAATATATTAACTGCTCAACACCATATCAATTTTTTAATGTGGGACTTTTCTAATACAATTAGCATTTCTTAAGTTGTCACTTCCTTAAGTTCATCTTTTTGGTGAATCAAATGAAGACATAAAAACTAATGCTGCAGATAATACTTCAAAGCTAATTTTGTCTCTTCTTGTATGCAATCCTTATTTATAAAATATCTCTCTCAAGTAATGAGCTACTTTTACTATGTGGGTTTTAACTCAGTTCCACCGTTTTCCATTTGAAAACATTTTTCGCACTGATAGATTATTGACCAAGTCCAGCACGAGGGTTCACTAGAAAACCATATTAAATGTTTGATGGTTATATTGAAGCACACATGTTTTTAATAGTTTAAGCTTTTAAAATAGCTAGCGTGGTCCCATAAAATCTCAAAAACCATAGCAGACATGTAAAATACAAAATAAACAATTTCGATGAAAAAATTTTGTTATCTTGATACTATATAACTTTCATTATATTAAAGATTAGCATGACATTAGTTTCCTAATATTAGGTACAATCATCTAAGCTTTTGTAATCGTATATTGTAGTGCTCATGGTACAAGGCGAGGCAATATCGTCACACTTAGGGTTTTCATGTACACTCGGATCACCATTTTTCGTTTGTCTCCACCTCAAATCACACTTTACCCATCATGGTTTCCGATAAAATAGTAATGGAGCGAATGTAGGTTTATGAATTGCTAGCTGG
The DNA here is from genome assembly GCA_021437785.1 of Rhodomyrtus psidioides. Lineage (NCBI taxonomy): Eukaryota > Viridiplantae > Streptophyta > Magnoliopsida > Myrtales > Myrtaceae > Rhodomyrtus > Rhodomyrtus psidioides. The sequence goes on along the minus strand of JAILYB010000059.1, from coordinate 1,280,149 downwards.
AGGTAAATTTACATCTCAAGTATGTAGCAATCGATGATTTTTTAGATTAGCCCTATTAAAATGTATGAATTAGATAGGCCGAGAAGGAGCGATTGATCATCATATTGTGGTCGCACAAACATTATCTTCCAACCAAGCATGTTGAAAACCATCGTAGGAATCTGTCGTGTTACTGCTCGTCTTGCTGTACTCCAGAGAGACGGTGTCCAACCACCACAGCTTATTATATTTATGTTCCTACCTATAGTTCAACTCTTATGTCGACTGTATAACGTCAATTAGGAGACTTCTTGAACGACAAGCTATTGTTGGTGGTGGTCTCGACGTCGATACGTCTGAGATCATCAGGGGCTTAGCAATTGGGTCAACTTCCAAGATAAACGTCATGCTCCTTGAGCAAGTCGTGATGGAGAAGAAAGCCATCCATTGGAACACAATGTTGGTGCCGATTAAGCAGAGACTTTTCTGCGCACGTAATGTGCTCCATGTGGTCAAAACTAGGTACACAAATGCATCTCTATTATAGCATATTGGAATTCTACGATATATATTATTGAACTTTCCACGGACGATGTCGTAGATCCCCCAACGAGTTTGGTAATTTGATTTGCGCACACACAAAATCGCAGACTAAATGGTTCAGTTGACAAAGTTGAGGACCGAAATTGAACTCTTACGAGTTGTAGACTAGACATTACAATTTTTACATAATGGGGGGAAATTGTTCAAAATGTCCTAAACCTATTGCACTTTTGCCAATTCAATCATAAATCTTTTAATTATGCCGATTGAGTCTTAAAAAACTTTTCACGTTTTGCCAATTGAGTTCATTTGTCCAATTTGGGCCGGAAATTAATAACATGGATACCTTCGTCCTAAGTGGCACAACCAGTGTTTTTGTTCCTTTTTTTCCTTAATGTGGCTGGACATGGTCGCTGGGCCAATTATGAAATTCTAATGCAATCTTTCTTGCCAATTTTAACGTGATATTGATGACATCGAGTAAAAGTATCGTCAGTCATCCTATGTGATACGACGGGCGGTTTGAACTGGACAGCTATATATGTGAACTACCACGTTGCCATTTCTGGCGACAATTGGCTGAAAAGACTACATTGAAATTCTGCGCAAAAATTTAGGGCTACATTAGCAAAATTGTAATGTTTAGAATTAAACTGGCATCCTTAAAATAAATTTATAGGATTGAATTGCCAATTTTTCCAATTTTTTTCTACACTAGATTTTAATGAATTTACACGTAGTATAGCGTATAGTGGTTATCAATTATCTTAAAAAAACACAAAGTTGTCTTCTTGAACTTCTCTATGTGAATCTAAATAATTTGTGGACTAGAAAGGTTTCTTCTTTGATGAAGATTCTTATTTAATAAAGGAAAAACATTTTTCAACAAGAACTTTTTCAATAAATATCAGTCAATGTTGACTTTATCTTTATTTAAATAATTCTTCTTTACACAGAATTTGGAAAAAAAAAATTCCACCTAAACAACACATGTTACATTACTTGCGAAGGCGTATACATAATGTCAACAGAAAACCATAATTTCTTACAAGTAACATAGCATGTAGGAAAAGATTACAGAATAGAATTGTCAATACACATAAAGTAATAATTAAGAGAGTACAATGTTAAATAATAACTTTACTAAGACATTACAAATGCAATTTGAGTTCATTATTTGATTTGCATCTTTCAAGCAAAATCACTATATTTTCTTAATCTATTCAATGTAAATTAGATATAACAAATAACTGTTCTAGCACATTGTTTTAAACCTTCAAAACTAGAAAAAAAAAAGAGGCATGCACACACCGTGTGCGCCATAGAAAAGGAAATGAGACAATCACGATAGAAGTCTTAATATTGGTTACGCAAATGCACGGGAAAAGTGTCAAAAAAGTCATAAACCTATTGTATTAGTACCAATCTATTTCTAAACCTTTTTTTGTGCCAATTCAGCCATAAAATTTTTGCATTGGTGCCAATTAAGTGTTAAACCTTTTATTGATGTCAATTCAGTTCTAAACATTTTGCATTGGTACTAATTTAATCCTAAATCTTTTGCATTTATGCCAATTGAGTTAATCCGGCCAATTTTGATCGAAAAGTGATGACGTGGACGTTGATTTTCTTACGTGGCACGATTGGCGCTGATTTGGAGATATTTTTTAATATTATTATAATATTTTAAATAATTTTTTAGAATTTTTTTTTACAAAAATAATTTTAAGTACCAAAAAAATATTTAAAAAATTCATGTTAGCTTCAGCTATGCAATGTAAGACAATTGACATCCACACTAGTAATTTCCTATCAAAATTGGCCTAGTTGACTCAATTGACACAAATGCAAAATAGAATTTTTCATCCGCTTAAAACGGAAGGATGGACTCAAGTACAATGAAATTGCAAGTGCTAGACTTAGATGCACAAAATGAATGCTTTTAGAATTAACGTGCATTGTTGCAACAAGATTTAGGACGTACTGTGTACTTAGAATAAGGGATTTCAAAACTTCGATCAACTTTGCCATGTAATTATTATATTTCATAGATTTCATTTACCTATTTGAGCATTACAACATAGAATTGCGATTCCACCCAGATAAATTAACATGATCTTTGATGTACTTTTTTTTTTTACTAGAGAAATTGAGCTTGAAACTAACGAACAAAGAAGGAGAAAAATGCAACTTTGTCCCTGTTCAAATTTGGAGCCAAACCGAATCTCTCGATTCAACTCATTTCATTTCTGGTCCGGACCCCATTTCAAGTCCGTTCATAACATTCCCCCATTTCATTTCGCTCTGCTGGATTTTGTTCGGTCTCCATTTCTATTCAAATCGAACCGCGCTCATCCCTCGCCGTAAATGAATCGATATTCCGAAATCTAAATTATTGATCGTCGTGCAACGCAAAGCCTAAGTATCATTTTCGTCCGGCTCTACTCACGGATCCAAAACTCGAATCATTCACGCCCCATCTCTTCCAAAGAAGGAAGATGCCCGCGAACCAACCTTCCAAGATCGTCCGCATTTGCCCATGCTTTTTACAGCTATCAGCGAATGCATCACAGCCAATTTGACAAACGACTCTGCAAAAAGATCTCAAATTTTGCTTCCACACTCCTCTTTGCTTTTTCTTTTTTTTCTTTTAAAATAAGGGAAAGAGGACAATGAATCAAAAGGCGTGCTCAATCCAAATTATGTGCAAATTACTCCAATCTCGACAACTTTAATGTTAGCCAGTGGCAATTGACCACTTCTCCACGGCTGTGCCTCCGCATGTGGCCACACGATTTGGCATCGTACATCAGATCCGAATCTTGGCATCTCCCTCCCCCCCTCGATGACAACAAATTAAGCCTCAAAAGAAGAATATAATATTTTATCAATCGGTCAATCAAGCGGTCTAAGTTGAATTTCAATGCTTCTTCCTTGCTTTAGTCATTCACGCCTCCTCTTTAAGTGAATAACAAAAACATGTTTGACCAACAAAACAAATTACATGAGGGCTGCTAAAAATTGCCATAAATAAATGACATGTTACGACAGATAAATAACCCCATACATGTTTTGTGATGAGGGCTAAATTGCTAATCTTCGTTTCATTATGAAGAGGGGGAAAAAAAAAGAGAGGAGCCATATTAACTTGGCCATATCTTAAGGGATTTCTCTTGTGCCGAAAGCAACCAAATTGAAAAAGAGTCCATTAAGTTACTTGCCATCGAGAACACGTTGGAAGACCACAAGGGAGGGAGAGGATAAATGGGGGACCAATAAATTTTTTCATTAGTGCTTGGGACCAATAATTGAGTGGATTGCGGATTGAGAAAATTAAACTAAAAGTTCTAAATTTATTGCACTTTTACTAATTCAGACATAAATATTTTAAGTTTGTCAGATTGAGTCATAAACATTTTTGCATTTTGCCAATTCAGTCATATTGATCGGAAATCGCTAACATGGACGCCCATCGTCCTACATGACACCGACGGTACTGACGTGGACATGTAAATAATATTGTAATAATTTTTCGAATATCGTTAGTTATTCTTAATTATTTTCTCATTTTTTTCCCTTTTTCTATCTTTTAGTTTCTTTTTTCCTTCGGCCATCAACCAGCCTTGATCTCCGTAGGTGTTAGGCGAGGGTCGCCCTTGCGTGGGTGGGCGAGGACAACCCTCACCCAATTTAGCGATGGGCCGCCCACTCTATTTCAATTTTTTTTTTTATAAAAAAGAGTATACAAGCCTGATTATAGGTTTTATCAAATGACTATATAAGAAAATCAAAGTGGATACGTATAATAAAAAATATATTAAGATCAGAGTAATTATCTTAAATATCTCTAACACATCATTTGCCCATCATTGCCCATCGTTTTGGAAATAATCCCACGAGATTGTGTACCACATGGACTAGACCTCATGACAATGAGTGAATGGCTACATATGGTAACGTTTCTGTTCCTGAGAACATTTTTTGAACAGAAATATTTTTTTGTGTTTCTGTTCCCAACTACTATTTTTGGGAATAAAAACGCGTTTGGTAAGTAAAAAAAGAAACTCTTTTTTCAGTCGTCGGAGGCCACGGGCGACCGGCGAGTGGTGGTCGCGTCGGCTGCTATGGCCGGCGACCGGCTGTCGGCGGCGTCGACGACAGGCGACCGGCGTCGGCGGCGATGGATGATGGTTTCAAAAGTATTCTAAAACCCAGAAATAAGTTTTTTTTTTTTTTGTTTCTTCAAAAGTATTCCCTGGCACAAAAGTGTTCCGCGGAACACTTTTTGAACATTTTTTAACCATACACGTTTCTGTTCCAAAAGTATTCCCGGAACACTTTTGGAACAGAAACACTTTCCCTGGCTACGATTCATACAATCCCTAAGTTGATCAAAAGGATGCCTAAAACTAAGGCTGATCATGAATGGGAAATCACTCGGATCGGACCAAACTGTCTTATTTGGTCTGATTCTTGACGGGTTCGGTTCAATTTTCGGTTCCATAAAATTGGAACCGGTTACGGTTGGTCGGGTTCTCGGTTTTAGAGGGTACCGGATTGAATAATATTTTTTTAGAAGAAAATTCCTAAATATAAACCTACACCTATAATGATGAGGATGCTTACTATGACTTTCAGGTTTAGCGACAAAGCGATACAATTAACGTGAGGTAGTCCGGTAAATATATCGTTAACGAGAAAAATTTCAATGACAAAATCACAAAAAAAAAAAAAACTACGACTGATCCAATGATTGGACCGCTCAGGAATCGAATTGGACCAGTCGGTCCGGTCTAGTCTAATTCCAATCCATGAAACTGGGAACTAGTCCTCCCAGTCCGGTTCCCAACTCGAGGGTGGAATTGGACCGAATCGAGAACCGATCACTCCTAACTAAAATCTAATTTCTTTTGGAATTGACCTCATAGATGTGAATAAACGCGCATATAACTCTATGTTTCAATTTGATCACCCCATCTTCTTGTTATTCATATGACCTATAAAAATTAAGCATATATTTATTGATGGCTGGAAATTTAATTAGTTAAAATAGACTCCCCTTCCCAATTTAAACAGAAAGAATGAGGGGATCCAACTCCAAGGACTACATATTTTTTGTTGTGGAATTGAATAGACGAGCCAGAAAGAGTCCAGAAAGTGCGGCTCGTCTTGGTAGTCTCGTTCAAGTTTTGCTAATGCCCATCTTGATGGTTCCTCTCAACTTCGTTTTACGCTACTAATTAATTATTTAATCACTTAAAACGTGGACAGACTTAAAACATAGATTATTTGGTGTGAACGCGACTCCGGACAATGGAATCACGAGGCCCTCTGGTTTTCTGCCTATATATACTCCATCTCTGCCTCCCCTTCTTCCTCCCCCGCTCTCTCTTGCTTCTCTCTGCTCTTTCGCATTGACCCACATCCGTTCCTCTCTCTCTCTCTCTCTGTTTCTTGCTAGTAATACCCGCATTGCCCATCTTCAACTGGTACGTTAAGTTTCCTTAGATGAAGCTCAATCTGGTTCTTTTGTTCGAGTCTGTATTTCGTTGGACAAAGTCATGGAGTTGGGCCTTCCCGTTGTTGGAAGCAATTTTTGCAGCAGACGCTCTAAAAGGGCGTCCTTTTCTTTTCTTTTTTTCATCCAATTGAGACTCCAAATGGACGGTTACTAGTGGCCCGTAGTTGCCAAGATTATTGTCGTCCATTCTTAAATACGTAAGAAATTACAAATGCCATGCAATTAAAATGTACCAATTTTTGGAAAAAAAAAATGACATGATTCCTCTTTGCTGACTTCATCCGATGTCGTTTCATCGTGCTCGTCTGTCTTCCCCGGTTTCATGACAAATGGCTTACGAGTAACTCTGTTTCTTTTTTCCTTTTTTGCTCTGTTCCTTTAAAGAAGTATTTTCTTTATTATTTCAAGGTACCGTACAATTTTGTTTCTTTATTTTTTTTTTCGACCAAAAAAAAAGGAGTAAAATTCAGTTTGCAAAAATTGTTTTGCATGTGGCTCACATATTCTCTTATCAGGTCTATTTTTAAAATCAAAACCAATTTTCTAAGTCAGGCGCCTAAGTGAGCTAAATCGACCACTTGTTTTTTTGTTTGTTTTATTTTGGTCGAAAGATGGACCACCTATTCAGCCGATGGAAAATCCAGCGGTCCAATTGTTCTGCCACCTCCACCACACGGTGGTGCTGGTGCTGGTGCTGGTTGTCCGTGGCTTGTTTTCTCAACAAAACCAAGCCATCCATCTTTTAATGGCCACTCATCTTCTTTAAACTGTTGCCTTTGTCTGGCTGTCATCTGAGCAACGACCCTTGCCTTCGTACCAGCCATGAAGTTCCTGACTCTAAAACTCAGACTGAACTTTCGGATAACTTTAGGAGACTTGATACTTCAATGGAACGTAGCGCTCATGCCTCTTCGTTTTCTTTTCAAGGCTCTGTGACGGCGATGGAGTTTCAGGACCAATTTTGCCCATCTCAGAATCCCAAATATGACTGCCTTCTCTTTGGTAATCTGAACCTCCCGCCCCGCGTTTTTGGATCTCGCTCTTTGCAATTTTTAGTTGAGAATGGGAGGATTGATGAAAAAGTTCTGTCTTTGACATGCATTTTGCAGATTTAGATGACACCCTTTATCCGCTCAGTTCTGGCATTGCCAAAGGATGCCTTAAGAATATTCAAGGTAAATTGGCCATGTCTTGCCTCAACTCTCTGTCTTCTCATTTGGAACTGTACTTATGTGCTGAGTAGGAGGCCAATTTGTTAGTGCAATCTCTGATGTGGGTCCTCTACATCTTTTTTCTGTAGATTATATGGTTGAAAAGCTCGGCATAGATAGGAGCAAATTGGATGCTCTGTGCAACCTGCTGTACAAAAACTATGGGACAACAATGGCTGGTCTCAGGGTATGATTCTGGTCAAAAGTTATGGGACAACAATGGCTGCTCGTGGATCGTATTGACTTTTTTCTTTTTCTTTTTTCCTTTTTGCCTTTTCCTGAGCAGGGGATTGGCTATGGCTTCGACTATGACCAATACCATAGGTGAGACAAAGTGAACTTTCCCTTGATTAAAATCTGTATTGACTAGATGAAGAATTATTTTCTATGTTATTGATGATACAAATGTGGCTAATAGAATTATGGGGTCTACAGTTTCGTCCACGGAAGATTGCCCTATGAAAACTTGAAACCCGACCCGGTGCTTAGGAGTCTCTTGCTCAGCCTGCCCTTCCGCAAAATCGTATGTGCCTCACCATCTATATCCCAGTCTAATGACACAGTTATTCAGGAGTAACCTTGAAACACCTCTGACATCAATGTTTGAATTGGCCAGATATTCACTAATGCGGATAAGATCCATGCCGTGAAAGTCTTGAGCAGGCTCGGTCTAGAAGACTGCTTTGAAGGAATCATTTGCTTTGAGACATTAAATACTGTTCGTGGCAGTGTTGCATCAGGCGATAAGAACGATGTCGAGTTTGTGGAATCACCTAGCACTGCCAACAGTGGGAGTTTAGAGATTTTTGACATCGTCGGGCATTTCTCAGGACCCAATCTGGGTTTGGGATTACCAAAGACGCCAGTTGTATGTAAACCATCTGTGGAAGCCATAGAGCAAGCACTTAGGATTGCCGACATTAATCCTCACAGAACGGTGAGATTATGTTTAACGGTCATTTTGGCAGCGGACCTGCTCTTATGTTACGTGACCGAATAATATTTCTCATCTTGCTCTTGTGTCTCAGATATTCTTCGATGATAGCGTTCGCAATATACAGGCAGGGAAAAGAGTTGGACTTCACACTGTGCTGGTGAGTCAAAACTGGAGTCCTGTACCGAAATCATGTCTCTACTGAAACTGAAGAAGATTGTAAAACATGTGCAGGTTGGAACTTCTCAACGGTGTAAAGGCGCAGACTACGCATTGGAAAGCATCCACAACCTGAGGGAAGCATTGCCTGAGCTATGGGAAGCTGATGTGAAGTCGGAAGTAGGTTACTCTGGTGCGGTCCCGGTTGAGACTTCTGTGACAGCTTAGATAGATGTTAACATGATTTCTTAATCGAAGAATTGTAATGTTGTTTCTCGAAACCTGCAGTCGATGCTCAATTTTTTATTGGGCAGATGAAGCACATGTTCAGCTGTAAGCTTTGACTGTATATTGAAATGGTCTCTTTCAATCTAGGATGTTCACAATTGCAATGAATTTCATTTCACGTTCCAGTTAAGTCAGGATCGAATTCTGCAGCTGCATATTGTCTGACAAGACATGGCGATGAACTGTTCAAACTTAATCATCCTGGAAGATACCTTTTTATAGATTTGCAATGTGGAAATGAGCGCACCTCAAATCCAGTCCGTCCCTGTAGCGTCCGATTTACCGAATGATTGATCTATTATGAAATCCCGGAACAACTCTATCAATTGCAGTCATCAAGCCTTTTATATTGCAAGGGCTTGCTGCACAAATAAGGCCCCTGAAGTAGTCTCCAATCTTTTAGCTCTTCCCATATCTCACAAGCTTAAGTCATCCTGCACCTCCGCCCCAAGAACGACCTTTTCATTTACCTCTCCTTTGTTGTTTTCTCAGGACAAGGTAATTCCTCTGGATGATTTTGTGTCTCCACCCTCACAGCCTCTACATATCTGGACCTCAAAAAGTATTCAACTGGCCAAAAGAACTGTTGAGTTGCAATATTTTTCATTTGGTATATTGTGTTCTTACCTTGATTGAGCCATGTCTGCAATAGGTGATGGGAATCTTGTTAGGAGAGTTTGCTTTTCTTTTTTTTTAAGAGATTCACCATAGAAGTAGATAGCAAGTCTTATTGAAAGTTACAACTGGATCCTAAGATTTGCGCCTAATTATATGCTCCTGTTACTCTGGATCAAATTCTGTAGGCATAACATAGTGTCTGAGGTCATTTTGGCAGGTCCATTCACATGGAGAGAACGAGACAGAAACGACAGATCTTGAAGTCGTCGCTCTCCATCTCATCTGGTGCAAATTAATTCATTACCTTGTACCTCTTTTCCAGTTCTGCAGTCAATGAAGGGCACATGGAGTGAAATCTTTTTGCACGGGAGATTGACCGGGCGGGGGGATCTTCTTTGTTTGGACATTGATTACTGGAATGAGGAAGCACGATCCATTATAATATTAGCAATCGCCTGCACACCAGACTATGAAATCAAAAAGATGACTTTGTTCATGTGTTTTCCAGTCCAAGTACATACATTCGAATCAACACGCATAATATTTTAGTGCGACAGATTCATTACATTATTGAAAGATTTTCCATGCTTGACAAGTTGGTCAGCATGTGAAGAAAGTTTATGGTCTTTAACTAATTGTCTTTGGCTGGAGGGAGTAATTGTTGGGATCCACGTGACACGTACGGGCAAATAAAAATTAGTAAACGCAGCGGAAGTAAATAACAACCCATACATGTATCTCCAGAGGCGTACTTTGTGCATTTCAATCGAAAAATCACAAAGCATTAATGGGAGTAAATAGACTACCTCTTGTAGCGTGCTTGAAACGGAGGTGTCGGTTCGATGTTCTTCGATCTCAGCCCCACAAGTGTCGGGCCTCTAGTTCAGACACACCACCAATCGCGACGACGAACGGAAGAACGAACACGCATAAGACGTCACCTAAATTGTGCTAGCAATTCGTGGTGATATTTTTCTCACTTGTTGAACTTTTGGTCACCCGAAAGAGAGAGCATCAGAATGTTTCTCTCCTTGAAGAATTGCACACACTCGTCACACAAGGGAATTTGAGAAAACCAATTTTCTGCTCTCCCTCTTCTTCTCAAGATCTCTATCTTGAAAAACACACGCACACTCCTCTCTTCTCTCTTCAAGGGAATGGAGGTTTTTATTATAAAATGGTCACCACCACTTTTTGCCAATTTCACACGGAACACTCCCTTAGCTCTCCCATAGATCTCATCATGGGAATGCCTTTGTGATCAATCATCACCCCTAATGATCAATCATCACCCCTAATCACAACACCCACTTTGTGCAAGCAAGTTTGATTGAGAAAAGGGGAAAGCAAGTTTGATTGAGGGGAGAAGCAAATTTGATTGAGGGGAGAAGCAAACGGCAAGTTTGATTGAGAGGATAGATAAATAATAACAACAATTGTTATTATTATAAAAGTAAAAAGGTACACTATTCTCACGTGTGCAATTTGGGCACATCAATATGTGTCCGAACAATACGTGTATATCATTATATGTACGTACGTTAATGACCAAAAAATAAAATTAAATTAAATCTCATTTAATCTAATTTCAGACTGACTATCTCGATAGTCATGATTGCAAACATATTTGCACAATTTTCTTTCCGTTCAATGTCGTCATATATTGGTTAAGGTGTGTGACATTCCTAGGTTCATCACCGAGCTGGCAGCAAGACATGTACTAACACATTAGTACTTCCAAGAGAATCAATTGTCCCGATTAATCTCTAGGTCTAACAAGCCATGAGTGACATCTAGCAATATGTCATGACTACCCAGACAGTGTGAATTCTTCAAGAACATTATGAACCTGTCAGCTTTGGCTACAGTGTAATTCAATCCCTCTGTCTTACCATATCCCGATCGAACAAAGACCATGGAATATTTGTCAAGCCACCAATTCGATCATATGTACAAATTCAATCGACATGCATTTAAACGAGACATAAACATTTTATTCTCGGTTACAACCCCGGCCGAGGATTTCAATGCATTGTCATGATTAAATCGCATAGGATATCAAACCTTGCATATAGCAAGGAGACAGATTCCATATTGCGCACACATGTGACTTCGTATGTGCCTGAGCTACGACCATCAAGTACAGAGACGAATCAACGACCCGCCAATATGCGCACTTGTGAACCATAGCCATTTATCACACAAGTCAACACTGTACCTCAGATCTAAGGATTATTTACACAAGACCAAAGCATGAACGATTAGACATTGACCACGCTAAAAGCTTCCATGTCGCTAATCATTCAATGTGTGTCACGTTCAGTGAACTTGTCCGATACAAGCACCTGTGTTCTAACTCGGATATCGCAATACCCAATGACTTGTGACTCGTCATTCTCTTAAGCATCCAATACTTTATTTGCGAAGTTAAGAACACACCGATCTCAACAGGATTATTGATATCCATTTAATGATCCATCGATCGGGAACTGTTTAAAGATTCAGTCTAACTGTGAACCCATCACACATATTCTTAACGTCTTAAGAATAGGTCCAGTCACAACTGATCTTATGGATTTTATTCATTTATGTATTTGGACAAATGAATAAAAACGTCTTTGCCACTGCTAAGAAATCAGAATTACAACTAATATCCCAAATATGTAACTATTACATAATTGCTTTAGGGCATATTTCTAACAATCTCCCACTTGCACTAAAGCCAACTAGTTTGGTACCTCAAACCCATTTTATCAAGGTGTCTTTCAAACAAAGACTGAGGCAATGCTTTAGTAAAGGGATCTGCCACGTTTTCCGCTGAGGCAATTTTCTGCAAGGCGATATCACCTCTCCCAACTATTTCTCTGATGAGATGGAAGCGTCTCTCAATGTGCTTGGATTTCTGATGAGACCGTGGTTCCTTAGCTTGAGCTATAGCTCCATTGTTGTCACAAAACAATGTAATCGGCTGCTCAATGGAAGGAACTACTCCAAGTTCAGAAATGAACTTTTTCATCCAAACAGCTTCCTTCGCTGCTTCAGAAGCAGCTACATACTCTGCCTCAGTAGTGGAATCAGCAGTTGTGCTTTGTTTGGAACTCTTCCAACTAACTGCACCACCATTGAGTGTAAAAACAAACCCAGATGTAGACTTAAAGTCATTTGGATCCGATTGGAAATCGGAATCAGTATACGCTTCAACTTTAAACTCTCCTTCTCCGTATATCAAGAATAAATCCTTAGTCCTTCGCAAGTACTTTAGGATATTCTTGACTGCTATCCAGTGCTCTTCCCCTGGATCAGACTGATATCTGCTAGTAACACTTACAGCATGCGCGATATCAAGTCGCGTACATAGCATAGCATACATTATGCTTCCAACAGCAGATGCGTAAGGTATCTTTGCCATCCGCTGTCTTTCTTCAGGAGTGTTGGGACACATTTCCTTAGAAAGACGGATTCCATGCCTAAAAGGCAATAATCCTCTTTTGGAACATTGCATGTTAAACCGTGTTAACACTTTATCTATGTACGTAGATTGTGAGAGGCCAATCAATCGTCTCGATCTATCTCTATAGATCTTGATACCTAAAATATAGGTTGCCTCTCCTAAATCTTTCATGAAGAATTTCTGTGACAAGAATAGTTTGATCGATGATATCATCGGTACATCATTCCCGATCAAGAGTATATCATCGACGTACAAAACTAGAAACACAATTGCGCTCCCACTGACCTTCTTATATACACATGATTCATTCGAATTTTTAATGAAGCCAAACGATTTGATTACTTCATCAAAACGGATGTTCCAACTTCTGGATGCTTGTTTGAGTCTATAAATGGATCTCATAAGCCTACACACCTTTCGACTTTCACCACTAGATTCAAAACCCCGTGGTTGTTCCATATAGATATCCTCCTCGAGGAAACCATTTAGAAAAGCCGTTTTGACATCCATTTGGAATATCTCATAATCAAGGTGCGCAGCTATAGCCAACATAATTCGAATGGATTTCAGCATGGCTACAGGTGAGAAAGTTTCGTCATAATCGATCCATTCTTTTTGACGATACCCTTTTGCCACCAGTCGTGCTTTGTAAGTTCCAACCTGACCATCAGCGTTTATCTTCCTCTTGAAGATCCATTTACAGCCAATTGGTACAATACCATCAGGCAGATCAACTAGAGTCCAAACATCGTTGGAATACATTGAATCCATTTCGGTTTGCATGGCTTCTAGCCATTTACCAGAATCGATGTCCAACATCGCCTCCTCATAGGTGCTTGGATCACTCAATTGATCACTATCATTCATAATGAATAGTGACTCAATATTTTCAACCGAGTGTCTATAGCGAATAGGTATACGAGACGTTCTCGCACTTTTCCTAAGAGGTTGTGTATCAGAAGCTCCCACTGAATCAGAGATCGGTGTCTGAACTTGGTTATTTGATACTTCATTATTATCTTCTTGTAAGACTATTTTCCGCCCAACACCACCTTCCTGAACGAACTGATTCTCCAGAAAAGAAGCGTGCCTGCTGACCGAAACTTTTTGGTCAGAGTGAAAATAGAAATAATATCCAAGAGTTTCTTTTGGATATCCAATGAAGCGACCATGTTCAGACCTTGCCTCCAATTTTTCTGTTCTCAGCTTCTTGACAAAAGCTGGACAACCCCAAATCTTGATATGATTAAGACTTGGTTTCCTACTATGCCAGATCTCATAAGGCGTAGTTGGAACAGATTTGGATGGCACTCTATTCAGTAAATATGCAGCTGTCTCAAGGGCATATCCCCAAAGGGACATAGGCAAATCGGTGTAGCTCATCATAGATCGCACCATATCTAATAAAGTACGATTTCTTCTTTCAGATACACCATTATGCTCTGGAGTTGCAGGAGGTGTCCATTGTGATAAAATGCCATTATCTTTAAGATAATCCAAGAATTCAGTACTAAGGTATTCACCTCCTCGATCAGATCGAAGTGCCTTAATACTTTTTCCTGTTTGTTTCTCAACTTCATACCTAAATTCCTTGAACTTTTCAAAGGATTCAGATTTATACTTCATTAAGTACAAATAGCCATACCGTGAACAATCATCGGTAAAGGTAATGAAGTAAGAATAACCACCCCTAGCAGTTTCATTAATTGGTCCACATACATCTGTATGTATCAATCCTAGTATGTTAGCAGCTCGCGCACTATGTCCTACAAAGGGCGCTTTGGTCATTTTTCCTAGAAGACAAGCATTACAAGTCGAGTATGGTTCAAAACCAATCGGATCGATATATCCATCATTACTCAACTTGTTAATCCTATCTTCTCCAATATGACCTAATCGAAGATGCCAAACATACTTTGGATTTGGAGTATCTCTAGGGCGTTTATTGGTTATGGCATTTACATCATGATTATTTTTCTTATTGGTAATCGTATTACCGGACATTGTAATGGTATAGAGATTATTCATTAATAATCCAGAACCAACACACATTCTATTATAATAAATAGAACATACATCATCAGCAAAAGAAAATTCATAATTTTCTTTGCCCATACGAGGTATAGAAATGATGTTTTGTATAGCATTCTTATAATGCAAACAGTTCTTTAAAACCAAAATATGTCCTGAAGGCAAACATAAACGAAAAGTCCCTATAGCTAATGCAGCAACTTTTGCCCCATTTGCAAATGTCAGGACAATCTCATTTTGCCCCAGCATCCTGCTTATTTCCAGATTCTGCAAAGACATACAAATATGTGAGGTTGCAGCAGAATCTAGAATCCATAAGCTGGATTCAGCACTAACCATAAGATTAGTTTCAATAATCATAGACACCATACCTTCGCAAGGTTGGTTCTTTGGCTTGACCTTCAAGCTCGCGAGGTACTTCTTACAGTTCCTCCTCCAGTGCCCCATGACACCACAGTGATGACATTTCCCTTTTTCAATCTTGGGCTTTGATTGCATAACAGCTTTCACAGGCTTCTTCCATTTCTTTTTCTTCAAAATAGTCTTACTATTTGAAGAAGAAGCCTTAGCCAAAGCCACAATATTTGGCCTTGTGTTGTGCATTTCCTTCTCATAAATTACCAACATGCTATGTAACTCAGCAAGAGTTTTCTCCATGTTATGCATGTGGAAGTTTTGAACAAAACTAGAGAAGGAATCAGGTAAGGATTGGAGGATCAAATCCACAGCTAAGTCATTGTCCATGACAAGATTCAGCCTAGCCAATTCTTCTATGTGCCAGATCATTTTCAGGACATGATCATTAACTGATGATTTCTCAGCCATCCTCATGCGGTACAATGCCTTAGATATCTCATATCTTGAGGTTCGACCATTCTCATCAAAGAATTCCTTTAGATGCAATATGATCGACCTAGCATTTACCATTGCTTCATATTTCTTTTGGAAATCATTGTTCATTGAAGCAAGCATATATGACCTAACTTTTAAGTCATCGTCATGCCACTTATCATAAGTGATTCGTTCCTCTTGGGTCCCACCCTCAGGAAAAGATGTTGGCATATTTTCATCAAGCACATACCCGAGTTTTTCAGAATTGAGAACAATTCTCAAATTCCTTGCCCAGTCGGTGAAATTGGGACCAGTCAAACAATTCTTGTCGAGTATTGAAGCGAGCGGGTTTGTATTCACCATTTTCAGAGTAATTTATATCTGTGCAGAAAATGAATTGTTAGCCGTTGTCTTTCAAAATAACTATTTCATTTTGGCCTTTAAATGAAATAGATCCTCCCACTAAATTTATTCACGGATCCCATACTCCTTTAAATGGGAAACGGTAATCTTCGTCGGGTAAAGATTACTAGCGGGGATTGGAGTCCCACGAGCTCATAGTCCACCTCACCTAACAGTTATTGGTGTTCTATAAACTTAGTGAGTGAATCAACTTATTCAACGCATCATATGCGAGTCCCAATCATAACTTTGGCCTCTAGATCATGAAAGTCTCACCTGACAGTTATTGACTTCATAATCTTAGTTAAGTCTAACCCATCGTCTCATGTAAGTATTGAAAACGCAAACGATCCCCTCACCTAACAGTTATTGGAAATCGTTTGGTTTCAACCCCGCAACATCATATGCTTAATGAAGTGGTCCATTATTATAAATGACAATTGACCCCTATGTATCCATAACCGGTCAATCAACCACTATAATATAGGATCAAACCACGACGATGGAAGGCCACGAGTCCGAAACCCGTCACGACTTAATATTATTCGAAGGAGATTTTGAGTCATTAACGGTCTCACTTTGCACATTAACCGGTTTAACATGCTCACGTAAACATAATAAATAAATAGATGTCAATCACATAAACATCTATCCTACGTGGTGATCATGGAATTATGATTTAATGGGTCTCGAGCCAATGAGACCACATTTAATCATTTTAATATTTTAATAACGGAGAGCCGCTCTTCACTTCTTCTTGTTTCCTTGAACTCTTCAAGAACCGGGCCCAAAGAGCTCACCGGCTTAAAAGGCTCCTCCACGTAATCCTCGTAGCAATTACACCAACAATTGACTATACTAAAAATAAAGATTACATGGAAAAATAAAAGGAGTGCGCAGCCTCCATTTAATAATTACAACCCCAAAAATATAAATAATCACCATACATTCATATAAACATCAATCACATTGATTAGGGTTTTTCCATGATCACCACCCTTCCATGTGAGCAATAAATTCATAATTTAAAGCTTTGGAAGGCACCAAAAATTATGTATTGAATCAATATTCATAATCGAGCAACGCAAGCCGTATCAATAAATTAACGCAGGCGAAACAAATTTCACGTGCGTAATTTAAACGCTAGTAGCATCCTCAATCATATATTCGCAGCCACGAATCATTTTTGCATAATGCATACGTAACATAAAACTCACTACAGATTTTCGATTCAAAATTGATTTAGTCCCAATTTTTGCTACGTTGATTAATTTTATCTTATAAAAATAATCAACTTCTATTACCATGTACGACGAACAATTCGTTAATACAAATTGGCCATAGTATTGCAAAAATTACTATGAACAAAAAATCAATTAAATGCACGAAAACGCCTAAGGATTGGCTCTGATACCACTGTTGGGATCCACGTGACACGTACGGGCAAATAAAAATTAGTAAACGCAGCGGAAGTAAATAACAACCCATACATGTATCTCCAGAGGCGTACTTTGTGCATTTCAATCGAAAAATCACAAAGCATTAATGGGAGTAAATAGACTACCTCTTGTAGCGTGCTTGAAACGGAGGTGTCGGTTCGATGTTCTTCGATCTCAGCCCCACAAGTGTCGGGCCTCTAGTTCAGACACACCACCAATCGCGACGACGAACGGAAGAACGAACACGCATAAGACGTCACCTAAATTGTGCTAGCAATTCGTGGTGATATTTTTCTCACTTGTTGAACTTTTGGTCACCCGAAAGAGAGAGCATCAGAATGTTTCTCTCCTTGAAGAATTGCACACACTCGTCACACAAGGGAATTTGAGAAAACCAATTTTCTGCTCTCCCTCTTCTTCTCAAGATCTCTATCTTGAAAAACACACGCACACTCCTCTCTTCTCTCTTCAAGGGAATGGAGGTTTTTATTATAAAATGGTCACCACCACTTTTTGCCAATTTCACACGGAACACTCCCTTAGCTCTCCCATAGATCTCATCATGGGAATGCCTTTGTGATCAATCATCACCCCTAATGATCAATCATCACCCCTAATCACAACACCCACTTTGTGCAAGCAAGTTTGATTGAGAAAAGGGGAAAGCAAGTTTGATTGAGGGGAGAAGCAAATTTGATTGAGGGGAGAAGCAAACGGCAAGTTTGATTGAGAGGATAGATAAATAATAACAACAATTGTTATTATTATAAAAGTAAAAAGGTACACTATTCTCACGTGTGCAATTTGGGCACATCAATATGTGTCCGAACAATACGTGTATATCATTATATGTACGTACGTTAATGACCAAAAAATAAAATTAAATTAAATCTCATTTAATCTAATTTCAGACTGACTATCTCGATAGTCATGATTGCAAACATATTTGCACAATTTTCTTTCCGTTCAATGTCGTCATATATTGGTTAAGGTGTGTGACATTCCTAGGTTCATCACCGAGCTGGCAGCAAGACATGTACTAACACATTAGTACTTCCAAGAGAATCAATTGTCCCGATTAATCTCTAGGTCTAACAAGCCATGAGTGACATCTAGCAATATGTCATGACTACCCAGACAGTGTGAATTCTTCAAGAACATTATGAACCTGTCAGCTTTGGCTACAGTGTAATTCAATCCCTCTGTCTTACCATATCCCGATCGAACAAAGACCATGGAATATTTGTCAAGCCACCAATTCGATCATATGTACAAATTCAATCGACATGCATTTAAACGAGACATAAACATTTTATTCTCGGTTACAACCCCGGCCGAGGATTTCAATGCATTGTCATGATTAAATCGCATAGGATATCAAACCTTGCATATAGCAAGGAGACAGATTCCATATTGCGCACACATGTGACTTCGTATGTGCCTGAGCTACGACCATCAAGTACAGAGACGAATCAACGACCCGCCAATATGCGCACTTGTGAACCATAGCCATTTATCACACAAGTCAACACTGTACCTCAGATCTAAGGATTATTTACACAAGACCAAAGCATGAACGATTAGACATTGACCACGCTAAAAGCTTCCATGTCGCTAATCATTCAATGTGTGTCACGTTCAGTGAACTTGTCCGATACAAGCACCTGTGTTCTAACTCGGATATCGCAATACCCAATGACTTGTGACTCGTCATTCTCTTAAGCATCCAATACTTTATTTGCGAAGTTAAGAACACACCGATCTCAACAGGATTATTGATATCCATTTAATGATCCATCGATCGGGAACTGTTTAAAGATTCAGTCTAACTGTGAACCCATCACACATATTCTTAACGTCTTAAGAATAGGTCCAGTCACAACTGATCTTATGGATTTTATTCATTTATGTATTTGGACAAATGAATAAAAACGTCTTTGCCACTGCTAAGAAATCAGAATTACAACTAATATCCCAAATATGTAACTATTACATAATTGCTTTAGGGCATATTTCTAACAATCTCCCACTTGCACTAAAGCCAACTAGTTTGGTACCTCAAACCCATTTTATCAAGGTGTCTTTCAAACAAAGACTGAGGCAATGCTTTAGTAAAGGGATCTGCCACGTTTTCCGCTGAGGCAATTTTCTGCAAGGCGATATCACCTCTCCCAACTATTTCTCTGATGAGATGGAAGCGTCTCTCAATGTGCTTGGATTTCTGATGAGACCGTGGTTCCTTAGCTTGAGCTATAGCTCCATTGTTGTCACAAAACAATGTAATCGGCTGCTCAATGGAAGGAACTACTCCAAGTTCAGAAATGAACTTTTTCATCCAAACAGCTTCCTTCGCTGCTTCAGAAGCAGCTACATACTCTGCCTCAGTAGTGGAATCAGCAGTTGTGCTTTGTTTGGAACTCTTCCAACTAACTGCACCACCATTGAGTGTAAAAACAAACCCAGATGTAGACTTAAAGTCATTTGGATCCGATTGGAAATCGGAATCAGTATACGCTTCAACTTTAAACTCTCCTTCTCCGTATATCAAGAATAAATCCTTAGTCCTTCGCAAGTACTTTAGGATATTCTTGACTGCTATCCAGTGCTCTTCCCCTGGATCAGACTGATATCTGCTAGTAACACTTACAGCATGCGCGATATCAAGTCGCGTACATAGCATAGCATACATTATGCTTCCAACAGCAGATGCGTAAGGTATCTTTGCCATCCGCTGTCTTTCTTCAGGAGTGTTGGGACACATTTCCTTAGAAAGACGGATTCCATGCCTAAAAGGCAATAATCCTCTTTTGGAACATTGCATGTTAAACCGTGTTAACACTTTATCTATGTACGTAGATTGTGAGAGGCCAATCAATCGTCTCGATCTATCTCTATAGATCTTGATACCTAAAATATAGGTTGCCTCTCCTAAATCTTTCATGAAGAATTTCTGTGACAAGAATAGTTTGATCGATGATATCATCGGTACATCATTCCCGATCAAGAGTATATCATCGACGTACAAAACTAGAAACACAATTGCGCTCCCACTGACCTTCTTATATACACATGATTCATTCGAATTTTTAATGAAGCCAAACGATTTGATTACTTCATCAAAACGGATGTTCCAACTTCTGGATGCTTGTTTGAGTCTATAAATGGATCTCATAAGCCTACACACCTTTCGACTTTCACCACTAGATTCAAAACCCCGTGGTTGTTCCATATAGATATCCTCCTCGAGGAAACCATTTAGAAAAGCCGTTTTGACATCCATTTGGAATATCTCATAATCAAGGTGCGCAGCTATAGCCAACATAATTCGAATGGATTTCAGCATGGCTACAGGTGAGAAAGTTTCGTCATAATCGATCCATTCTTTTTGACGATACCCTTTTGCCACCAGTCGTGCTTTGTAAGTTCCAACCTGACCATCAGCGTTTATCTTCCTCTTGAAGATCCATTTACAGCCAATTGGTACAATACCATCAGGCAGATCAACTAGAGTCCAAACATCGTTGGAATACATTGAATCCATTTCGGTTTGCATGGCTTCTAGCCATTTACCAGAATCGATGTCCAACATCGCCTCCTCATAGGTGCTTGGATCACTCAATTGATCACTATCATTCATAATGAATAGTGACTCAATATTTTCAACCGAGTGTCTATAGCGAATAGGTATACGAGACGTTCTCGCACTTTTCCTAAGAGGTTGTGTATCAGAAGCTCCCACTGAATCAGAGATCGGTGTCTGAACTTGGTTATTTGATACTTCATTATTATCTTCTTGTAAGACTATTTTCCGCCCAACACCACCTTCCTGAACGAACTGATTCTCCAGAAAAGAAGCGTGCCTGCTGACCGAAACTTTTTGGTCAGAGTGAAAATAGAAATAATATCCAAGAGTTTCTTTTGGATATCCAATGAAGCGACCATGTTCAGACCTTGCCTCCAATTTTTCTGTTCTCAGCTTCTTGACAAAAGCTGGACAACCCCAAATCTTGATATGATTAAGACTTGGTTTCCTACTATGCCAGATCTCATAAGGCGTAGTTGGAACAGATTTGGATGGCACTCTATTCAGTAAATATGCAGCTGTCTCAAGGGCATATCCCCAAAGGGACATAGGCAAATCGGTGTAGCTCATCATAGATCGCACCATATCTAATAAAGTACGATTTCTTCTTTCAGATACACCATTATGCTCTGGAGTTGCAGGAGGTGTCCATTGTGATAAAATGCCATTATCTTTAAGATAATCCAAGAATTCAGTACTAAGGTATTCACCTCCTCGATCAGATCGAAGTGCCTTAATACTTTTTCCTGTTTGTTTCTCAACTTCATACCTAAATTCCTTGAACTTTTCAAAGGATTCAGATTTATACTTCATTAAGTACAAATAGCCATACCGTGAACAATCATCGGTAAAGGTAATGAAGTAAGAATAACCACCCCTAGCAGTTTCATTAATTGGTCCACATACATCTGTATGTATCAATCCTAGTATGTTAGCAGCTCGCGCACTATGTCCTACAAAGGGCGCTTTGGTCATTTTTCCTAGAAGACAAGCATTACAAGTCGAGTATGGTTCAAAACCAATCGGATCGATATATCCATCATTACTCAACTTGTTAATCCTATCTTCTCCAATATGACCTAATCGAAGATGCCAAACATACTTTGGATTTGGAGTATCTCTAGGGCGTTTATTGGTTATGGCATTTACATCATGATTATTTTTCTTATTGGTAATCGTATTACCGGACATTGTAATGGTATAGAGATTATTCATTAATAATCCAGAACCAACACACATTCTATTATAATAAATAGAACATACATCATCAGCAAAAGAAAATTCATAATTTTCTTTGCCCATACGAGGTATAGAAATGATGTTTTGTATAGCATTCTTATAATGCAAACAGTTCTTTAAAACCAAAATATGTCCTGAAGGCAAACATAAACGAAAAGTCCCTATAGCTAATGCAGCAACTTTTGCCCCATTTGCAAATGTCAGGACAATCTCATTTTGCCCCAGCATCCTGCTTATTTCCAGATTCTGCAAAGACATACAAATATGTGAGGTTGCAGCAGAATCTAGAATCCATAAGCTGGATTCAGCACTAACCATAAGATTAGTTTCAATAATCATAGACACCATACCTTCGCAAGGTTGGTTCTTTGGCTTGACCTTCAAGCTCGCGAGGTACTTCTTACAGTTCCTCCTCCAGTGCCCCATGACACCACAGTGATGACATTTCCCTTTTTCAATCTTGGGCTTTGATTGCATAACAGCTTTCACAGGCTTCTTCCATTTCTTTTTCTTCAAAATAGTCTTACTATTTGAAGAAGAAGCCTTAGCCAAAGCCACAATATTTGGCCTTGTGTTGTGCATTTCCTTCTCATAAATTACCAACATGCTATGTAACTCAGCAAGAGTTTTCTCCATGTTATGCATGTGGAAGTTTTGAACAAAACTAGAGAAGGAATCAGGTAAGGATTGGAGGATCAAATCCACAGCTAAGTCATTGTCCATGACAAGATTCAGCCTAGCCAATTCTTCTATGTGCCAGATCATTTTCAGGACATGATCATTAACTGATGATTTCTCAGCCATCCTCATGCGGTACAATGCCTTAGATATCTCATATCTTGAGGTTCGACCATTCTCATCAAAGAATTCCTTTAGATGCAATATGATCGACCTAGCATTTACCATTGCTTCATATTTCTTTTGGAAATCATTGTTCATTGAAGCAAGCATATATGACCTAACTTTTAAGTCATCGTCATGCCACTTATCATAAGTGATTCGTTCCTCTTGGGTCCCACCCTCAGGAAAAGATGTTGGCATATTTTCATCAAGCACATACCCGAGTTTTTCAGAATTGAGAACAATTCTCAAATTCCTTGCCCAGTCGGTGAAATTGGGACCAGTCAAACAATTCTTGTCGAGTATTGAAGCGAGCGGGTTTGTATTCACCATTTTCAGAGTAATTTATATCTGTGCAGAAAATGAATTGTTAGCCGTTGTCTTTCAAAATAACTATTTCATTTTGGCCTTTAAATGAAATAGATCCTCCCACTAAATTTATTCACGGATCCCATACTCCTTTAAATGGGAAACGGTAATCTTCGTCGGGTAAAGATTACTAGCGGGGATTGGAGTCCCACGAGCTCATAGTCCACCTCACCTAACAGTTATTGGTGTTCTATAAACTTAGTGAGTGAATCAACTTATTCAACGCATCATATGCGAGTCCCAATCATAACTTTGGCCTCTAGATCATGAAAGTCTCACCTGACAGTTATTGACTTCATAATCTTAGTTAAGTCTAACCCATCGTCTCATGTAAGTATTGAAAACGCAAACGATCCCCTCACCTAACAGTTATTGGAAATCGTTTGGTTTCAACCCCGCAACATCATATGCTTAATGAAGTGGTCCATTATTATAAATGACAATTGACCCCTATGTATCCATAACCGGTCAATCAACCACTATAATATAGGATCAAACCACGACGATGGAAGGCCACGAGTCCGAAACCCGTCACGACTTAATATTATTCGAATGAGATTTTGAGTCATTAACGGTCTCACTTTGCACATTAACCGGTTTAACATGCTCACGTAAACATAATAAATAAATAGATGTCAATCACATAAACATCTATCCTACGTGGTGATCATGGAATTATGATTTAATGGGTCTCGAGCCAATGAGACCACATTTAATCATTTTAATATTTTAATAATGGAGAGCCGCTCTTCACTTCTTCTTGTTTCCTTGAACTCTTCAAGAACCGGGCCCAAAGAGCTCACCGGCTTAAAAGGCTCCTCCACGTAATCCTCGTAGCAATTACACCAACAATTGACTATACTAAAAATAAAGATTACATGGAAAAATAAAAGGAGTGCGCAGCCTCCATTTAATAATTACAACCCCAAAAATATAAATAATCACCATACATTCATATAAACATCAATCACATTGATTAGGGTTTTTCCATGATCACCACCCTTCCATGTGAGCAATAAATTCATAATTTAAAGCTTTGGAAGGCACCAAAAATTATGTATTGAATCAATATTCATAATCGAGCAACGCAAGCCGTATCAATAAATTAACGCAGGCGAAACAAATTTCACGTGCGTAATTTAAACGCTAGTAGCATCCTCAATCATATATTCGCAGCCACGAATCATTTTTGCATAATGCATACGTAACATAAAACTCACTACAGATTTTCGATTCAAAATTGATTTAGTCCCAATTTTTGCTACGTTGATTAATTTTATCTTATAAAAATAATCAACTTCTATTACCATGTACGACGAACAATTCGTTAATACAAATTGGCCATAGTATTGCAAAAATTACTATGAACAAAAAATCAATTAAATGCACGAAAACGCCTAAGGATTGGCTCTGATACCACTGTTGGGATCCACGTGACACGTACGGGCAAATAAAAATTAGTAAACGCAGCGGAAGTAAATAACAACCCATACATGTATCTCCAGAGGCGTACTTTGTGCATTTCAATCGAAAAATCACAAAGCATTAATGGGAGTAAATAGACTACCTCTTGTAGCGTGCTTGAAACGGAGGTGTCGGTTCGATGTTCTTCGATCTCAGCCCCACAAGTGTCGGGCCTCTAGTTCAGACACACCACCAATCGCGACGACGAACGGAAGAACGAACACGCATAAGACGTCACCTAAATTGTGCTAGCAATTCGTGGTGATATTTTTCTCACTTGTTGAACTTTTGGTCACCCGAAAGAGAGAGCATCAGAATGTTTCTCTCCTTGAAGAATTGCACACACTCGTCACACAAGGGAATTTGAGAAAACCAATTTTCTGCTCTCCCTCTTCTTCTCAAGATCTCTATCTTGAAAAACACACGCACACTCCTCTCTTCTCTCTTCAAGGGAATGGAGGTTTTTATTATAAAATGGTCACCACCACTTTTTGCCAATTTCACACGGAACACTCCCTTAGCTCTCCCATAGATCTCATCATGGGAATGCCTTTGTGATCAATCATCACCCCTAATGATCAATCATCACCCCTAATCACAACACCCACTTTGTGCAAGCAAGTTTGATTGAGAAAAGGGGAAAGCAAGTTTGATTGAGGGGAGAAGCAAATTTGATTGAGGGGAGAAGCAAACGGCAAGTTTGATTGAGAGGATAGATAAATAATAACAACAATTGTTATTATTATAAAAGTAAAAAGGTACACTATTCTCACGTGTGCAATTTGGGCACATCAATATGTGTCCGAACAATACGTGTATATCATTATATGTACGTACGTTAATGACCAAAAAATAAAATTAAATTAAATCTCATTTAATCTAATTTCAGACTGACTATCTCGATAGTCATGATTGCAAACATATTTGCACAATTTTCTTTCCGTTCAATGTCGTCATATATTGGTTAAGGTGTGTGACATTCCTAGGTTCATCACCGAGCTGGCAGCAAGACATGTACTAACACATTAGTACTTCCAAGAGAATCAATTGTCCCGATTAATCTCTAGGTCTAACAAGCCATGAGTGACATCTAGCAATATGTCATGACTACCCAGACAGTGTGAATTCTTCAAGAACATTATGAACCTGTCAGCTTTGGCTACAGTGTAATTCAATCCCTCTGTCTTACCATATCCCGATCGAACAAAGACCATGGAATATTTGTCAAGCCACCAATTCGATCATATGTACAAATTCAATCGACATGCATTTAAACGAGACATAAACATTTTATTCTCGGTTACAACCCCGGCCGAGGATTTCAATGCATTGTCATGATTAAATCGCATAGGATATCAAACCTTGCATATAGCAAGGAGACAGATTCCATATTGCGCACACATGTGACTTCGTATGTGCCTGAGCTACGACCATCAAGTACAGAGACGAATCAACGACCCGCCAATATGCGCACTTGTGAACCATAGCCATTTATCACACAAGTCAACACTGTACCTCAGATCTAAGGATTATTTACACAAGACCAAAGCATGAACGATTAGACATTGACCACGCTAAAAGCTTCCATGTCGCTAATCATTCAATGTGTGTCACGTTCAGTGAACTTGTCCGATACAAGCACCTGTGTTCTAACTCGGATATCGCAATACCCAATGACTTGTGACTCGTCATTCTCTTAAGCATCCAATACTTTATTTGCGAAGTTAAGAACACACCGATCTCAACAGGATTATTGATATCCATTTAATGATCCATCGATCGGGAACTGTTTAAAGATTCAGTCTAACTGTGAACCCATCACACATATTCTTAACGTCTTAAGAATAGGTCCAGTCACAACTGATCTTATGGATTTTATTCATTTATGTATTTGGACAAATGAATAAAAACGTCTTTGCCACTGCTAAGAAATCAGAATTACAACTAATATCCCAAATATGTAACTATTACATAATTGCTTTAGGGCATATTTCTAACAGTAATTTGCTGCTATTCTTCAGGCGCATGGAGAAGACTGGGCTTGGCTTCCCCTGCCTCATATCTCTCTCTCTCTCTCTCTCTCTCTCATCCTTCAGGTACGCTTTCGATCTTCCTGTCAAAACTCAATGCAAAGAAAACTATTAGCAGAGATAAGGTGGACTGAAGTCATTGAATATCATAGAGGACATGTGAGTTTACATGAATGCAGTAAAAGGGTATCTGCAAATTATGGTTGGTTTGGTTAATCGATCTACTTGTCACTGGGAACAATGATCGGCATCGAGAAAGGCTGTCGCCTTCTCAAATATTACTGGAAAATATCAGAACTTGTGCAGATTGTTTCTTTTACTGTTCGGAATGGCAATCTGAGTCTGAGGTTACAATAGGATAAGTCAGCTAGCCGAGAATATTTCTTTTTTCAGTCGGGAGCAACGAAACCATGAATCTTGTGCAAAGATAACCAGTCCATTGCAGTGAAGCTGGTAATTTTTTCATGCTCTATTACCGTTGGAGTGAGAACGCAATGGTGGATCCGCTGATGGGTGCCTTATATTCCTCTAACGGGTTCTGCCCAGACGATCAGTCATTATCTGCTGTTGTAGATCGCGGTTTTGTTTCGAGACCGGCTCTTCAAAGCACACCCGACAAATGTGGAGAGATGCATCATTTGGTTGATGTTGCCCCATTTTCAAATGATTGTCATGATGCACCGTACACAGAAGAGACTGAATTCTCCGATGCAGTCTTTGAATACATAAGTAGCATACTCATGGAAGAAGACATAGAAGAGAAGACATACATGCTTCAAGATTCTTTGGATCTATTGTCAGCTGAAAAATCCTTTTACGAGGTCCTCGGCAGAGATTACCCGCCTTCACCTGAGCCAAGTCGCGCGAACTGCATCACCTGCAATGACAAACACTTGAACGACAACACTAGATATACTAGCACTAACGGCAGTAGGAAAAATGGATACTTCGCAGGTATTGGTTTGGTTCAAAATCCAAGCAATTATGGTACATCGAGCTTTGAAAGAGATATTAGTCCATCAGCATTTCAACCTCATCGAGTGGATAATGCGCAGATGCTCGACTTTTGTGGTGAGAGCCAATTCGTTCAGCAGTTTAGGATGGGGTTCGAGGAATCCAGCAAGTTTCTTCCTAATCAAGCAACTACCGAACTTCTATCTCCAGAACCGAATGGACAGATTAACAAAGCGGACCGCCTCAGTGCTTTGAAAAGAAAAGAGAGACTCCATAGGGAGGAAGGGAACATGGGAGAGAGAAGTAGCAAGCAGGCATTTGTTCATGAAGAATCCGTGCTTCGCTCGGACACTTTCGACGTCATTCTGCTTAGCAGCCAAGGGGAGGGCCTGGCGCGTCTTATGAGTCTCCGTGCATTGTTGAAGAACGGAGCGAATGACATTGCACACAAAGTCGAAGAGCCCAAAGTTGGGAGAGGTCGTGGCAGGAAGAAAACAGGGAAAGTGGAGGTAGTCGATATGAGGGCGCTCCTCGTCCGATGTGCACAAGCCGTGGCATCAAATGATCAAAGGAGCGCGAACACTCTGCTGAACGAGATCAGGAAACACGCCTCGCCTTTTGGGAATGGGACGCAGAGACCTGCTCACTACTTCGCCAATGGCCTGGAGGCACGGTTGGCCGGCACAGGGAGCCAGATATATAGAGGCCTCGTCAATAGGAAAACAACCGCCGCTGATATGCTGAATGCGTACCAGCTGTACCTTGCAGCTTGTCCATTCCAAAGATCTTCAAATGTGGTCTCAAACTTGACAATATTGGATACAGTGGCGGATAAGATGAGGATTCACGTCATCGATTTCGGCATTCTTTATGGATTCCAATGGCCAACTTTGATTCAGCACCTTTCCAGGAGACCTTGTCCAACAAAGCTCCGGATCACTGGCATAGACTTGCCTCAACCGGGATTCAGGCCTGCAGAAAGAGTCGAAGAAACAGGCCGGCGGTTGGCAAATTACGCTGAACTTTTCAACGTGCCGTTTGAGTACAACGCCATTGCGAAGAGGTGGGAGTTCATTAAACTAGAGGAACTCAAGATCGATAGGGACAAAGTGACTATAGTCAACTGCATGTACCGGTTTAAGAACCTGTTCGGCGAGACCATCACGGAAGAAAGCTCGCGAGACATTGTCCTTAACCTGATAACAAGAGCCCAGCCGGATCTCTTCATCCATGGTGTTATCAACGGGACCCACAATGCCCCGTTCTTCATCACCCGGTTTCGGGAGGCTTTGCATCACTTTTCTTCTCTATTCGACATGCTTGACACTATAATACCCCGCGAAAACCACGAGAGGATGCTGATCGAGAAGGATATGTTCGGGAGAGAGGCATTGAATTCGATAGCCTGTGAGGGATGGGAGAGAGTGGAGAGACCGGAGACGTACAAGCAGTGGCAATTACGCAACATGCAACATCCAAGGCCCAAGAGGCCCATTTTTTCTTTTCCCTTCAAGCCCAGCCTAACCCCTCACATTTTCTCCTTCCCTTCTTCAGCCAACCCACGACAGAATTAGAAGAGGAAGAAGAAGTCAACGGCAGAAGAAGAAGAAAGAAGACGAAAGGAGAGAAAGAAGAGAGGGAAAGAAGAGAGGAGAGAAGGCTTTCCTCGAGTTGCCTCGCCAAGCTATCTCGACCTCGACTAGCAACCATCGGTAAGTATTTGCACCCCTCTTTCCTCCGATCGAAGTAATTTTTCGAGTTAGGGCTCTATTTGGGGTTTTTGTTGAATATAAGTCGCCGGGTCTGATTTCTTGGTCATTTAGTGGCGCGTTTGCATGGAAATGAAACTTTAGGATGTTATGAAGCCGTAGTATTCGACGGATCTTGATTTGGACTTGCGGTTTGCCCGGAATGAATTTTCCAAATCTGCCGCGCTACAGTACAGCGCGAATAATTCGTTTCGGGGCCTGATTTCGCTAACTTCCTTTCATCGGATGAGGTTGGACCTGTTGAGACATTTGTAGTATGTTGAATGAGCTTCGCGTGGACTATAAGATCACTTAAAATGGATTACTGTAGCGAAAGTTATGGCTTGAGAGAATCTGGTGCGCGCTGTGAACAGTACGCTACCAGCACTGTTTCGCTCAGTTTCGCCAATTTTCGAATGGATTTTGGACAAGTTATGTTGGGGTTATTATTGTATGTTAAAAGAGCTTTCTTTGGACTATAAGATTGTTTAAATCGGAGCTCGGATGAGGAAGTTATGGCCCGTTGAAGTTTATCGGGCAAGTTGCGCAAAGTGGAAAACTTATGTTTTTGCTACAAGCAAGTGTTTTGTCGATGCGTATGTGTCGTCTTAGTAACAAATAGGTCTTATTCAGTTGAGTCGTGCTCTAGAGTAGCTTATTACTCAGTTTTTGATCCGTTTTTCATACTTTTGATAGGGTCTCGGACGTGCCGATCCGAGTAATCTTTCTAGTTTGGTTCTGACGTTATCAGGTGAGTGATACTATTTCTTCTTTGTGTTTGTAGAGTACATATTTTGAAAAGAGAAACTTCTATATGTGTTATGGACTGAGACAATAGCATATTTGTTGCATAAAAACAAGATCGAACCTTTACTGCTGTTTTTGTCTATTTGATATGATTTGAGCTGCTGGTTTTGGTTATGAGGAGGATGTTGTGGTTGGATTTTGTGGTGCTCAAGATAGCTGTGAACCCGGTTGATGGGTTTGTGGGTATGCGCATACTAGTTTGGATATCCTTGTGGGCCGAGCCACCGGCATTGTAGGTGGAGACCTTGCCAAGGGGGGAATCTTGGTCGCCTTTTGTCACGGGCGTTATACGTGACCATGGTTAGACTCTTGAGCATGAGATTGGTCAGTGGATAGACCACTGATATGTGTTTTTGGTGAGATTAGTCAATGGATAGACCATTGGCTTGTGTTTTTGACGAGATTGATCAATGGATTAGACCATTGATATCTTTATTTGAGTTCGTGGTTTGAAACAAATGTTTTTGCTAGAAACCTATTATGTTAAGGTTTTATATAACTCGTTTTGACTATAAAGATCTGTTATGTTTCGACTTTGACTTATACGAGTTATATTTTGACATTGAAGTGTGCATAGTGATTGTTCGATCCGCTTAGAAGAAATGTGTTACTCACTGAGCCGTGTTAGCTCATCCCTTCCTTTTCCCTTGTCTTTCAGGTTCAAGAAGTCGCAAGTAGCTTGAGGGCGGTCGTTAGCAAACGACATTTTGTTAGTAGGGTTTTTGGGTATGTGTTTTTGAGTTAGATGTGGCTTTGATGAGCCTTTGAGCTGTGGCTAGAGATGTATATCTTTTTTTGTAGAGATATGTACATGTCTCTTTTGGTGGATATACACAGTGATCTGTTTGATGGTTATAGAAAGCTCTGGCTTTGTTTTGTGACTAAGGATCTCTTTATCAACCTTCTTTGGACGTACATATCATTGTTATTAGGTTGAGTTTTGGATTTTTGTGAAGGCTGCGTCCTTTTGGGAAAGGACGGCCGTGTCATGCCTTGCAGGGAATTAGGGTGTGACACAACATGAGGGCTAGATTTGTGCAGGTGCCCTTAGGCAGGGAGGTAGTGCGGTTCGTGATCCACCAGATCGTTTCGAACTACCACAAAGATTTCGTCCTAGACGAAGTCAGCAAGTGGCTGTTGCTAGGATGGAAGGGACGGTTTATATGCGCCATTTCTACATGGAAACCGACATAGCCAGATGATATACGCATAGTTGAAGGAACCAAAATGATGCCGTCCCTAACAGCAGCTGTCAAAAGCTAAAAGATGACCGGAGACATCAGAATCACGTTCATGATTCTTCTTAACATGTATATACTTGGGTTTTATCAGATGAATGGTTTTTAATCTCCTGGTTTTAACACTTTGTGTCACGACCATCTGATCTCATTGCCCTTTTGAGTGGCAATTCTTTCGCATCTTATTTTTCCGGCGAGGAAGAAGCATTGTTTAGATCTTGTAATAATTGCTACTGAGGGATAGCAGAATCCAGCACCTGAACAATTTCCAATATCAGCTGTTCACATAGGAGGCACACATCCATGGGAAGGGTAAACATAGCCGAAACTTCAAGGAGCTCGTACTTTGAATGCATTTTCAACAAAGATGCCGAAGTAATATG
The DNA here is from genome assembly GCA_021437785.1 of Rhodomyrtus psidioides. Lineage (NCBI taxonomy): Eukaryota > Viridiplantae > Streptophyta > Magnoliopsida > Myrtales > Myrtaceae > Rhodomyrtus > Rhodomyrtus psidioides. The sequence goes on along the minus strand of JAILYB010000059.1, from coordinate 1,248,087 downwards.
CCAGGAAGGACAGGTTGGGTCTAAGAAGGGAACTGCTTTCACTTTTATATCACTTAAAATTCATGTAAATTCAGTTTATGAAAACTGTCTCGAGTGTCTCTCACATTGTCTCTCAATTATTCTATTAATTAAATCGAAAGCTCAGTTCATGCGCCTAAGTTAGTTGGATGGACCACTTGTTCAGTTGATGTAAATCCAGAGGTCCAATCGTTCTTCCACCTCCCCCATACGGTGGTGGTGGCGGCTTGTTTTCTCAACAGAACCAAGCCATCCATCTGTCAATGGCCACTCATCTTCTTTAAACTGTTGCCTTTGTCCGGCTGTCATCTGAGCAACGACTCTTAGCTTCATACAAGCCTCAAGTTCCTCACTTTAAAGCTCAGACTGAACTTTCATATTACCTTAGGGGACTTGAAACTTCAATGGAACGTAGCGCTCATGCGTCTTCGTCTTCTCTCCAAGGTTATGTGACCGAGATGGAGGTCCAGGATCAGATTTGCCCATCTCAGAGTCCCAAATATGACTGCCTTCTCTTTGGTAATCTGAACCTCCCGCCCCGTGTTTTTGGATCTCGCTCTCTGCATTTTTCAGTTGAGAATGGGAGGAACGATGAAAAAGTTCTGTCTTTGACATGCATTTTGCAGATTTAATGACACCCTTTATCCTCTCAGTTCTGGCATTTCCAAAGGATGCCTTAAGAATATTCAAGGTAAATTGGCCATGCCTTGCCTCAACTCTCTGTCTTCTCTATTTGAACTGTATTTGTGTGCTGAGGAAGATATAAATTTGTTAATGCAGTCTCTGATGTGTACCCTCTTATTTGTTATTTTCCTTTCTGTAGATTATATGGTTGAAAAGCTTGGCATAGATGACGGCAAATTGGATTCTCTGTGCAACCTGCTGCACAAAAATTATGGGACATCAATGGCTGGCAGTGTTGCATCTGGCGATGAAAATGACCTTGAGTTTGTGGAATCACCTAGAACTGCCTACAGAGGGAGTTCACAGATTTTTCACATTGTCGGGCATTTCTCAGGACCCAATCTGGGTTTGATGTAAACCATCCGAAGAAGCCTTAAAGCAAGCAGTTAGGATTGCCGACGTCAATCCTCACAAAACGGTGGGATTATATTCAACAGCCATTTTGGCAGCTGCCCCCCGCTCTTATGCCCTAATACTCTTGTGCCTCAGATATTCTTCTATGACAGCGTAGGCAACGTACAGGAAGGGAAAAGAGTTGGAATTCACACTGTGCTGGTGAGTCAAAACAGAGTCCTGTATCGAAATCTTCACTCTACTGAAACGAAGATGTAATAATATGCCCAAAAAGTCCATTTTTTTCCTCTAAGCCCAGCCCCAACATCTTCATCTCTTCTTCAAGCAAACCCACGACAGAAAATAAAAGAAGAAGAAGAAGAGAGGGCAGAAGAGAGGTCGGCAAAAAAAAAGAGAAAGGAGAGAAAGAAGAAGAAGAAGAAGAAAAGAAGAAAGGAGAGAAAGGAGAGAGGGAAAGAAGAGAGGAGAGAAGGGTTATCTTGTTGCCTCGCCAAGCTATTTCCGCATCGATTAGCAACTACCGGTAAGTGTTTGTGCCTCTCTTTCCTCCGATTAAAGTGATTTTTGGAGCTAGGGCTCAATTTCGGGTTTTGATGGAATGTAAGTCGCCTGGTATGATTTCTTGGTCGCTTAATTGGATTTTTGCATGAAAATGAAACTTTAGGGTGTTATGAAGCCGTACGATTTGACGGATCTTGATTTGAAGTTACGGTTTGCTCAAAATAAGATTTTCAAATCTGGTGCGCACGATGAACAGTATGCGGCCAGAACTGATTTTGCCCATTTTTGCCAATTTTCGAATGGATTTTGGACAAGTTGTGTTGGAGTTCTTGTTGTATGTTAAAAGAGCTTTCTTTGGACTATAAGAACGTTTAAATCGAAGTTTAGATGAGGAAGTTATGGCCCGTTAAAGTTTATAGCGCAAGTTGCGCAAAGAGGACAACATACGTTTTTGCTATAAACGAGTGTTTTGTTGTTGCGTAGGTGTCGTCTTAGTGACAAATAGGCCTTTTTCAGTTGATTCATGTTCTAGGGTAGCTTGTTATTAAGTTTTTTATATCATTTTCATACTTTTGATAGGGGTTCAGACGTGTCGATCTGAGTAACTTTTCTAGCTCGCTTTTGACGTTATCAGGTGAGTGATACTATTTTTTCTTTGTGTTGAAAAAGTGTATATTTTGAAAGAGATATACTATATGTGTTATGAATTGAGAGTTTGTTGCATAAAATAGGATCGAACATTTACTGCTGTTTTTATCTATTTAATATGATTTGAACTGCTGATTTTGGGTTGACTGTGATATATATTTTGATTATAAGGAGGATGTTGTTGTTGGATTTTGTGGTGCTCAAGATAGCTGTGAACCCGGTTAAGGGGTTTGTGGGTATGCGCATACTAGTTAGGATATCCTTGTGGGCCGAGCCACCAGCATTGTAAGTGGAGACCTTGCCAATGGGGAATCTTGGCCGCTTTTTGTCACGGGCGTTATGTGTGACGATGGTTAGACTCTTGAACATGAGATTGGTCAGTAGATAGACCACTGACATGTGTTTTTGATGAGATTTGTCAATGGATAGACCATTAGCTTGTGTTTTGACAAAATTGATCAATGGATTAGACCATTGATATTTTGTTTGAGTTCGTGGTTTGAAACAAGTATTTTTGCTAGGAACCTATTATGTTAAGGTTTTATATAACTCATTTTGACTATAAAGATTTGTTATGTTTCGAGTTTGACTTAAACGAGTTATATTTTGATATTGAAATGTGCATAGTGATTGTTCAATCCGATTGGAAGAAATGTATTACTCACTGAGTCGTGTTACCTCACCTTTTCATTTTCCCTTGTCTTTCAGGTTCAGCGAGTCATCACTAAGACGTGAGAGTAGTGCTAGTTGGAGAATTTTTGGATAGGAGATTTTTGCTATGAAGTGTAATTAGTTGTGTTGAGCTTTGGAGATATCTCTTTGGTGTATATGTAGAGATCTGTTTAATGGTTAGAGAAAGCTCTGTTACGTTTGAGGCTGCATCCTTTGTATGAAAGGATGGCCGTGTCATTGTCATATTCTTGCGAGAATCTGGGGTGTGACATTTATTGGTATCAGAGCTTAGGTTGTGATCTTCGTAAGTAGATATGGGACGTTGTGAGATAGTGTGATAGATTTTAATGTGTTAGCCTAAGAGATACTAAGGTATAGCTTCCTTTTTATTCTTTGATAAGGTAGCTATGAGTTCAGATCCAGAACTGCTTGCCAATTATTGCAAGAGAAGTAGGAGCAAGAGAGCTATCACCTTTGATTCCAAGGATGTTCCTCGAAGTTCTAGAGGCATGCCTTCAAGAGGAGAAGAGGATGCAAGAGCAGAATCTCTGGAATCAAGAGGGGAGAGCCGGCAGCAAAGGACCCAAAATATTGTAGCTGGAGCCGTTGAACCTAAGGGTGATGCAGGTTACACTTTCACTCAGTTTAGAAAGGCGAAACCATCCACTTATGATTGAAAAACGGATCCTCTTGCGGCAAAACGATGGATTAGAAAGATAAATGGGATCTTCATAGTCGAAGAGATTCTTGAGGAGAAAAAGGTCGACTTTGCTACGTATTATCTAGAAGGTGAAGCCGAGTACTGGTGGAAGGGAATGAGGTCCACCTTTAGAGACGAAGATACTATTATTTCTTGGAAGGATTTCAATGAGACCTTTAATACTCAATTCTTCCCACAATATTTTCAGGCGCAGTTGAAGCATGATTTTCTACAAATATCCCAAGGTGACTCGACTGTTATGGAGTATGCGGGCCACTTCAACCAGATGAGTAGATTTACGGGACGTCAGGTGGCCGATGAAGGGGAAAAAGTTAAACACTTCGTGAGAGGGCTCCGGCCTGAGATTCATTTTACACTCATTTCTCTTTCATTGCCTACTTACAAGGATGTGTTAGAATGAGCAATCAAGATTGAGCGAGAGATCTCTATTAGCGGCACTCAAGGTGCTCCTTCATATAAGAAGCCGAAGTTCACTCATTTTCAAGAAAGTCAAGCAAGTGGTAGCACCAAGCAAAAAGGCACTGGCAATCGTGGAAAAGGAAAGAGTTAAGTTACTCAGGGTCCTTGCGTTACATGCGGGAAACATCATGACGGTATTTGTCACCGCAAAACAAGAGTTTGTTTTATTTATGGAAAAACAGGACACATGGCATGTGATTGTTCCATTCAGAGGAGTGCACCTACAGATAGTAGGGTATGTTTTGTTTGTGGGCAGCCTGGACATATAGGAAGTACTTGTTCTATGAGGAAGACAGGCTATTCAGCTGCTAGGCCTCAAGAAAGTCATCAAAGGCAGAAGATAACAGAGAAAGTTTTTGCTATGACAGAAGATGATGCCGCAGCTTCTAACACCGTTGTTTCAGATATTATTTCACTTGCCTCGCGGTGTGCTTATGCATTGTTTGACTCCGATTCTATCCATTCCTTTATTTTTACGGAATTTACAAAGAAACTTGATGTGCTGCCTAACCCTCTTGATTATAAGTTGCGTGTTGATACTCCTACCGGTGACTTCTTGATTGCTAATTATGTACTCAAGAGGTGTAAACTCCAGATTAATAATGTGGAAATGCCTTGAGACTTTATGTTGTTAAATATACGGGATTTCGATGTTATTCTTGGGATGGATTGGCTATCAACATATCATGCTACTGTTGATTGTTATTCGAAGAAAGTTGTCTTTCGACTTCCGAATCAACCCAAGTTTTCTTTTCCGGGAAGTTGTAAAGGCACTTTTCCAAGACTAATTTCAGCTATGCAAGCGAGGAAGCTTCTAAGGAAGGGTTGATGTGGTTATTTGGCCTGCGTAAAAAACACTAGTAAAAAAGTTGTAAAGCTAGAAAATATTCCAATTGTTAGAGAATTTCCGGATGTGTTTCCTGATTACTTAACTGGTTTACCTCCGGACAGAGATTTAATTTTGCATTGAGCTGTTGCCCGGGACAGCATCTATCTCTAAAGCACGTTATCAGATGGCACCTGCTGAATTGAAAGAGTTGAAGATGCAGCTATAGGAACTTTTAGATAAAGGTTTCATTAGACCAAGTGTCTCACCTTGGGGAGCTCCCATTCTTTTTGTGAATAAAAAGGATGATAGCATGCGTCTTTGCATAGACTATAGAGAACTTAATAAGGTGATAATAAAAAATAAATATCATTTGCCTCGGATCGATGACTTATTTGATCAACTCCAAGGTGCTTAGATATTTTCAAAGATTGACCTTCGTTCTGGTTATCATCAATTGAAGATAAAAGCAGGGGATGTGCCACAAACTGCTTTCAAAATAAGATATGGGCATTATAAGTTTCTTGTCGTGCCTTTTGGACTAACGAATGCACCTGCTGCTTTTATGAACTTGATGAACCGAGTATTCAGACAATATCTTGATAGATTCATTGTGGTGTTTACTGATGATATTCCGGTATATTCAAAGAGTTTAGATGAACACGAGCAACACTTGAGACTGGTTTTACAAACTTTGCGTGAGAAGAAGTTATATGCTAAATTCAGCAAGTGCGACTTCTGGCTTGATCATATAGAGTTCTCGTGCCATGTCATCTCTAAGGATGGTATTTCTATTGACTCGAAGAAAGTTGAAGCAGTTGTTCAGTGAAATCGCCCGACAAATGTTATAGAAGTAAGGAGTTTTCTTGGGTTAGCAGTTTATTACAGGCGGTTTAAAAATTGCTAGTCCACTTACTCGTTTGACTCAGAAGGGTGTTAAGTTCGTATGATCAGATCAGTGTGAGCACAGTTTTCAAGAATTAAAGAGGCGGTTGGTGACAGCTCCCATATTAACCTTGCCTTCAAGAACTGGTGGTTTCACTATCTTTTGTGACGCGTCCAAGGAAGGTCTAGGTTGTGTTCTTATGCAGGATGGTAAAGTTGTGGCTTATGCCTCGAGACAGTTGAAAGCACATGAAAAGAATTATCCTACTCATGACCTGAAGTTAGCAGTGGTTGTCTTTGCTTTGAAGATATGGCGACATTACTTGTATGGTGAGAAATACGAAGTTTATACTAATCATAAAAGTTTCAAGTACATTTTTACTCAGAAAGAATTGAACATGAGGCAGAGAAGATGGCTAGAACTCTTGAAAGATTATGACTTGTCTATCAACTATCATCTAGAAAAGGCAAATGTGGTGGCGAATGCCTTGAGTCATAAATCTTCGGGAAACATGGCAGTATTGCTCACTTCTCAACAGCCTATTCTTGAGGATATGAGAAAACTAGAATTGGAGGTGTTGGTACATCAGCATGGTGCTCGGTTAGCTAATCTTCAAGTGTAGCCAACGCTGATTGGTAGAATCAAGGCTAAGCAGAATGATGATCCTCGGTTGGGGAAGATTAGAGAAGGCGTAGAAACTGGAGGACAACTAGATTTTAGTATCTATGTGGATGGGTCACTAAGATTCCGTGGCTGGTTATGTGTTCCCAATGATGCAGAATTGAAAAAGGAGATATTACAGGAGGCTCATACTATTAGATACTCGATTCATTCAGGAAGCACGAAGATGTACAGAGATTTGAGAGGAAATTTCTGGTGTATCAATATGAAGAAAGATATAGTGAAGTTTGTCGATCAATGCTTGGTTTGTCAGCGAGTAAAGATTGAGCATCAGAAACCAGGTGGACAGCTGCATCCACTCGAGATACCTAAATGAAAATGGGAACATATCACCATGGACTTCATTGTCGGCTTACCGAGGACGCCTAGTGGTAAAAACGTTATATGGGTGATCATCAATCGATTGACTAAGTCGGCACACTTCCTATCATATCGATTTGGCCTTTCAGTGGAAGATATAGCAAAGCGGTACGTGAATAAGATAGTCAAGCTGCATGGGGTTCCAATGAGCATCGTTTCTAATAGGAATCATCGGTTTGTGTCTAACTTTTGGAAGAGCTTACAAGGGGCATTGGGTACAAAACTTAACTTTAGTACGGCTTTTCATCCGCAAATAGATGGGCAGTCAGAGAGAACGATCCAGACACTAAAAGATATGTTGAGATCATGCGTTGTTGACTTTGGAGGTTCGTGAGATGAACATCTACATCCGGCGGAGTTTTCTTATAATAACAGTTACCATTCCAGTATAAAGATGGCTCCTTTTGAAGCCTTATATGGTCGAAAATGCAGAAGTACTATTTGTTTGGACGATGTTGGCGAGAAAAGACTAATTGGCCCTAAGTTCATGCAACAGTCAGAGGAAAAAGTTAGGCTGATTCGGGAGCATTTGAACGCTGCTCAAAGTCGACAGAAGAGTTATGCAAATCTCAAAAGGCGCAATGTGGAGTTTGATGTGGGAGATCACGTTTTCCTTAAAGTTTCACCTATGAAGGGCGTTATGAGATTTGGCACTCGTGGGAAGTTGAGTCCTAGATATGTGGGACCATTCTTGATATTAGAGAAGATTGGTGAAGTCATTTATAAGCTTGCTTTGTCACAGCGTTATCCGGAGTGCATAATGTGTTCCATGTATCTTTATTACGAAAATATGTGTCGAATCCTGATCATGTACTGGATTTCACTCATTTGAGATTAAGGGAAAACTTGACTTACGAGGAGCAGTCTATTCGGATAGTTGATCGAAAAGAGCAAGTGATGCGGCGACGAACTATTCCCTATGTTAAGATCCAGTGGCAGAGTCACACTGAAAGAGAGGCTACGTGGGAACTAGAGGAGGAGGCAAGACACAAGTATCCCCATTTGTTCGAAAGTTGAGGAAAGTTCAGTTATTCAAATTTCGAGGACGAAATTTTTTTAAGAATGGTAGATTGTAATAATATGCCCAAAAAGCCCATTTTTTCCTCTAAGCCCAGCCCAGCCCCAACATCTTCATCTCTTCTTCAAGCAGACCCACGACAGAAAATAAAAGAAAAAGAAGAGAGGGCAAAAGAGAGGTCGGCAAAAAAAAAGAGAAAGGAGAGAAAGAAGAAGAAGAAAGAAGAGAAATGAGAGAGGGAAAGAAGATAGGAGAGGTTGTTGCCTCGCCAAGTTATTTCCGCATCGATTAGCAACTACCGATAAGTACTCGCGCCTCTTTTTCCTCCGATCGAAGTGATTTTTGGAGTTATGGCTCAATTTTAGGTTTTGGTGGAATATAAGTCGCCGAGTCTGATTTCTTGGTCTTTTAATCGAATTTTTACATGAAAATGAAATTTTAGGGTGTTATGAAGCCGTACGATTTGACGGATCTTGATTTGAAGTTACGGTTTGCTTGAAATAAGATTTTCAAATCTCGTGTGCGCGATGAGCAATACTCGACCAGAACTGATTTTGCCCATTTTTGTCAATTTTCGAATGGATTTTGGATAAGTTGTGTTGGAGTTCTTGTTCTATGTTAAAAGAGCTTTCTTTGGACTATAAGATCGTTTAAATCGAAGTTCGGATGAGGAAGTTTTGGCCCGTTAAAATTTATCGCGCAAGTTGCGCATAGAGAACAACATATTTTTGTTATAAGCAAGTGTTTTGTTGGTGCGTAAGTGTCGTCTTAATGACAAATAGGCCTTGTCCAATTGAGTCATGTTCTAGGGTAACTTGTTATTCAGTTTTTTATACCGTTTTCATACTTTTGATAGGGGTTCAGACGTGTCGATCTAAGTAACTTTTCTAGTTCGCTTTTGACGTTATCATGTAAGTGATACTATTTTTTCTTTGTGTTGAAAAAGTACATATTTTGAAAGAGCTATACTATATGTGTTATGAACTGAGAAAAATAGCATATTTTGTTACATAAAACAGGATCGAACCTTTACTGCTGTTTTTGTCCATTTGATATGATTTGAACTACTGGTTTTGGGTTGACTGTGATATATATTTTGGCTATGAGGAGGATGTTGTTGTTGGATTTTGTGGTACTCAAGATAGCTATGAACCCGGTTGAGGGGTTTGTGGGTATGCGTATACTAGTTAGGATATCCTTGTGGGCCGAGCCATCGGCATTGTAGGTGGAGACCTTGCCAAAGGGGGAATCTTGGTCGCATTTTGTCACGGGCGTTATACGTGACCATGGTTAGACTCTTGAGCATTAGATTGGTTAGTGAATATATCACTGACATGTGTTTTTGATGAGATTAGTCAATTGATAGACTATTGGCTTGTGTTTTGACGAAATTGATCAGTGGATTAGACCATTGATATTTTGCTTGAGTTTGTGATTTGAAACAAGTATTTTTGCTAGGAACCTATTATGTTAAGATTTTATATAACTCGTTTTGACTATAAAGATCTGTTATGTTTCGAGTTTGACTTAAACGAGTTATATTTTGATATTGAAATGTGCATAGTGATTGTTCGATCCGCTTGGAAGAAATGTATTACTCACTGAGCCGTGTTGCCTCACCCCTTCATTGTCCCTTGTCTTTCAGGTTCAGCAAGTCGCCACTAAGACGTTAAAGTAGCGCTAGTTGGAGGATTTTTGGGTAGGAGATTTTTGCTATGAAGTATAATTAGTTGTGTTGAGCTTTGGAGATATCTCTTTGGTGTATATGTAGAAATCTGTTTGATGGTTAGAGAAAGCTTTGTTACTATAACCGCAGGACCTCTTTATCGTATATGTGAATATATATATTGAGGCTACATCCTTTGTGTGAAAGGATGGCCGTGTCATTGCCATATTCTTGCAGGAATCTGGGGTGTGACAGAAGAAGACTATAAAACCTGTCGAGGTTGGAACTTCTCAACGATGTAAAGACTCAGACAATGCGTCGGAAATCATCCACAACCTGAGGGAAGCATTGCCTGAGCTTTAGGAAGCTAATTTGAAGCCGGAACTTAGTTACTTTGGTACGGTCGTGGTCGAGACTTCTGTAACAGATTGGACAGATGTTAATGTGATCTCTCAATGGAAGAATTGAAATGTTGTTCTGGAAATATGCAATCCAAGCTTAACTTTTTTATTCTGTAGATGAGGCACATGTTCATCCGTAAGCTTTGATTGTACATTAAAATGATCTTCTTCTTTTTTTTATGCCTTCTCCCGTTTTTCGGTCTAGGATGTTCACAATTGCAATAAATTACGTTTTATGTCCTAGTTAAGTCAGGATCGAGTACTGCAACCGCATATTGTCTATCTAGACATGGCATTGAACTGTTGAAACTTACTCATCCTGGAAAATCCCTTCTTATAGATTTGCAATGTGGAAACGCACCTTGAATCCTGTCCATCCTTGTTAGTTGTCACACCAATTTACCAACTAATTGGTTTATTATGAAATTGTTTGCATCAAAAAGTGACCAAGTCGTCGACACGTGAAAATAACAAATATTGCCAAGTAGGTGACCTATTGTCAACGATTGATGTCGGAATTGATTCTGACATATGTCGATAATTTACACAAATCTGTTGTCGATATATGAGGACGAACAATTGGTAAAGGTACCGTTTGGTAAGGATATACCAATAAGGGAACCGATTGGTAAGCATCGACTAGATTCCGAGGTATTAGAAGATGATTGAATGCATCAAGATATAGTTACAAGTTTGAAGCCTCTAAAGAATGGAATGACCGCTATCATGGGATACTTGATGCATTCTTAGGGGAACAACCGCTTGGGAACGATATCATGACATCATGGGCACAAAGCACAACCACTTTAAATGCTATCGCTTAACCACTGGAATGCCCCCTGCAAAAAATCAAGAAAAATCTACTACTTTCAGTGTACTTAATTTCCTGCACTGTATTTTTGAGTTCCCAAACTCACGTCGTCGATTAAATCATGGCTTGTTTCTCTACCATAGTTTCTAGATTTGCATCGTTGATTAAATTCCGGCCTTTATCTGTATCATAGGTGTTGCATTGTCAATTAAACTCCAGCATAATATCTTATCATTTTTAGGTTTTATCTTCAATCAAATTATGGAATAGTTTGTTTATGCTTAGTCATGTTGCGAAGAGCGGAGGTAATACTGGTCTTTTCCGAAATAGGAGAAATCCGATCATCGGACATCATCCTCAAGTACCATCCATAGAAATCCACGTCGAAAGAAGGAAAACCCATGAGTCATGAAAGGTAAGTAGTCCAGATATCTGGAATGGAAGGACTTTGAATAGTGTTGGGAATGAGATTCTCCTTAATTAGTTGGATGAACCGAAGCATTAAATGCTTTGATCACTACATTATCCCAATACAACAACCTCACACGGGAAAATGAATTCTCGTGGCTCCATGCATTGGAAAGATGCTCGTTATCTTCGTAAATCCACCTTATTAATTGGTGAAGATTCTAGAGCATGGAAGAGATATCATTTGGCCTCCTATAAATAGGGGATGAAGAAATGTGTTAAGGCATGACAAGAAATTCGACACAACATCCTGCATCAAAGAAAAATTTCGACAAGAGTTCGGTGAAGGTTGACATATTTGACAACTCATTCGACAAGTGGGATCCTCTGTGTGTGTGTGTGTGTGTGTGTGTGTGTGTGTGTGTGTGAGAGAAATCCTCCGAGAGAGAGAAAGTAAGCCATCATTGTGTGAAGAGTTGGAGAGAGTGTTATCCTCTTGAACTAGAGTGTATTCCACCACAAAAGTGAGGGTGATCCACCAAATTCGGTGAGGAAATATTGTTGTAATCCTACTATTATAGTGGAAGACTTTCGTGATTTTTCCCTTTCGTTTTCGAGAGGTTTTCCACTGTCTCCGTCTCTACATTCTTTATTTTTCTCTTTCTCATCTTAATCACGCGAAGAAGAAGAAAGGGTTTCATTTCCGCATTATTATACCTGCCTTTTTCCCAACAGAAGTAACTCTCCAATTTTTCTCAAGGAAAATAGGGTCTTAAGAGATGCAGGCACTCGGAAGTGGTTTTTAAGGCAAAATCCAAGAGCAGTCTCGTTGTGTAGGGTTTGGGCAAACATCATCTTCATTGATGAAGTAATTTACAATATATACATAGGGTTTAGGGTAAAATAATACAATGATAATTATGCCCTTTAGTATAAATCTAATCTATCAATACTCCCTCTCAAGTTGGTGAATGGAAACATGTCAACAACTTGTTCTTAAAATTACAAAATAAATCACGTGTTACCGGTTTCGTAAACAAGTCTGCAAGTTAAGAATGATCGGGAACATGAAGAGTACGCAAAGTACCATCTTGAATTTTTTCACGAACCAAGTGACAATCAATCTCGATGTGTTTGGTGCGTTCGTGGAAGACAGGATTAGTGGCGATGTGGATGGCCGCTTTATTATCACAAAAAAGATCAGTAGTGGCAGTATTGTCGTGGAGATCCAAGAGTAGCATATGAAGCCATGTGATTTCGCACGCAACAGACGGCATAGTACGGTATTCAGCTTCTGCTGAGGAACGAGCAACAGTGATTTGTTTCTTGGAACCCCATGAGATGGGACAAGAACGAAGAAACATGCAGTAGCCAGAAACAGATCGTCTAGCAATAGAACAAGATGCCCAATCAGAATCTGTATAACCATTAAGTTGGAGAGCAGAATCAAATGGGAAGAACAAACCAGTGTCGGGATCATGCTTGAGATACCACATGATGCGAAGGGCAGCAGTCCAATGGTCTTCATTAGGAGAGTGCATAAATTAACTAAGATGTTGGACTACAAAGAGTAAATCTGGACGAGTTGCTGTAAGATATAATAATCTACCAATAAGTCGCCGATATGAACCTGGATCCTTAAGAGCTGGGGAGGAGTCCGAAAATTTAATATTGGGTTCCATCGGAGTATCAACGGGATGTCCTCCAAGAATACCAACGTCAGACAAAATATCAAGGGCGTATTTCCTTTGTGACAAGAAAATCCCAGACTTGGAACGAGAAACTTCAATGCCCAAGAAGTATTTGAGAGTTCCCAAGTCCTTAATGCGAAATTGTGTTTCAAGAAATCGCTTGAGAAGTTGAATCATAACTTCATCATCACCCGTGATCACCAAATCATCAACATAAACAAGAACGATGGTTAAGAGAGAGCCACGGACCAATGTAAAAAGTGAATGATCTGCCTTGGACTGTTGAAAACCAACATCAAGCAGTGCAGAAGAGAATTTAGCAAACCATTGTCTCGATGCCCGTTTAAGACCATAAAGTGATTTCTTAAGACGACAGACTAAATTCTCCCCACTAGTATAAAAACCCAGTGGAAAACTCATGTAGACCTCTTCGTCAAGATCACCATGCAGAAAAGCATTATTCACATCTAATTGGTAAAGAGGCCAATGTCGAATCGAAGCAAGAGCTAATAAAGTACGAACAGTTACCATTTTAGCAACAGGCACAAAGGTGTCATGGCAACCAATGCTCTTTGTTAGAGTATAACCATTTGCAATAAACCGAGCCTTATAGCACTCGATGGTGCCATCAGAATTATATTTGATGCGGTAAACCCATTTACATCCGATGAGATGTTTGCCAAGAAGAAGAGAAATAATTTCCCAAGTGTCATTCTGTTCAACGGCCTTTATCTCAAAAGACATGGCATCCCGTCACTTGAGAGATTGACACGCAGCATCATAAGTTTCAAGTTCTTGCTCAGAGGATATGGAGGCTAAAAAAGCGCGATGAGTGGGTGAAAATCGCAAGTATGATAAACAATTAGATGAGGGGTAAAGAATACCCGATTCAGTCACGTTAGAGTCCGAAGAGGATTGATCGGAGGCCACAGTAGTGCAGTGATAGTCCCGTAGATATCCAGGTGGATGACGTTGTCGAGATGGCCGGGGCACGGCTTCGGGTTCAGTGGGTGATGGTGCTACTATGAATGTATGAGGTTGAGAAGGTGAGGTCGGTGCAAGTATCGGGGTGGATGTTTCACCAAGGTCGGGTACGGGTGTTGGAATTACCAGATTTTGTTCAGATGTAGTATGTTTGACGGTTTGATGAAAAGGGAAATCTTGTTCATAGAAAATGGCGTCGCGACTAGTAAAAGTTGTTTGGTTTTGGAGGTCATACAGATGGTAACCTTTGTGATTTGTGGGTAACCGATTAGAACACATCGACGAGCTCGAGGGCCAAATTTATCGGAGTGAAGATGACCGGTAAAAGCATAGCATAACGAGCCAAAGACAGGAAAATGAGAATATGAATGTGGTTTGCCATATAGAAGTTCATAGGGGGTTTTATTGTGTAAGAGGGGACTTGATAGTCTATTAATGAGATGAGTAGCAGTTAAAACACAATCCCTCCAAAAATGAAGAGGCATGCTAGAATGAAAATGCAAAGCACGAACAACATTAAGCAAGTGACGATGTTTACGCTCAACAATTCCATTTTGCTGAGGAGTGTGAGGACAACTGCGCTGATGGTGAATACCGTGCGCGCAAAAAAAAAAAACTCTTGTAAGCAAGAGGAAAGAAATTTAGTTCCATTATTAGATTTTGGACTTTAGTTTGAATTGAGTTTCAACAAAAGCAAAAAAGTGAATCAAAAAATCAATTGCATCAGACTTAAATGTAAGCAAAAAAATCCAAGTATATCGCGAATAGTCATCAACAATAGATAAAAAATAACGACATGTCTTACGTGTAAAATGAGAATAAGGTCCCCAAATGTCAAAATGAATAAGCTCAAGACGACGTAAAGAAGTAATAGTACTAGACGGAAAAGACAGTCGTGTTTATTTGGACAAATGACAAGCATCGCATGGATTTAATTATTTTTATTTTTTATAAGTAACATGGATTTAATTGTTTTGTTGGAATAAAACTTAAAGTCTGCTACAAATTAGATAAAACTGACTCAGATGGATGTCCAAAGCGGGCGTGCCAAAAGCGGGCATGCCAAATATGAAGTGAAGAAATTTCAGTAGAAAGAACGGAAGATCCAATAGGAATCTCTAGGTAATAAAGACCACTGCACTCATGGCCCCGACCAATTATCTTCTTCATCAAGAGGTTCTGAAAAAGACAATGGTTAGGAAAAAAAGTGACTGGGCACTTTAAAGTTTGAGTAAGTTTGGATGTTGATAATAAGTTGTATTCGAAAGAGGGAGCACAAAGGACATTATCAAGGGAGATAGTTGGGGTAAGAGGGGCCGAACCGTGTGATGTCATGAGACACCAACACCATTTAGAATTCCAACAGTAGGATGTGGAGAGGGATAGTGTATCGGGTTTGGAAGGTGACGCGGTTCAAATGTAATGTGGTTGGTGGAGTCGGTGTCAATAACCCAAGTATCGGGATAAAATAAATTCGAAGATAAGCCAAGAACATTAGAGGTTGGCTCTTGGGATGTTTACCTATTGTAACAAGCGCATTAGTTGCTTACATTGATCATTTGTGAACGGAGGATGTATCGCACCAGAAGCATGGATGGACTTATTGTCAGCGGGCCGGGAGGAGGTAGATGGTTGTCCGCGGCGTTGCTTTTGGTTGGGAGGGAAGCCCTGAAGTCGATAACACACATCCTGTGTATGTCCCAAGATACCACAGTGGGCACATCTTTCCCGGCCACGTGATGTGTTTTTCCGTTTAGTTAGGTTGGCAGACGGAGCGGGAGTGCCAATATAGCTGGGTAATCCATGGGATGACGAATTCATGTACGACTCGGAGCATGGTTGTCATAATTGGTAAGCAAAGTACTGGTCTGATCGGACAGTGGGCAGTCTGATTAGATATGGCGGTGCGACTCATCTTGAAGAACTAGGGCATATGCACGTGCAACAGTAGGGAATGGATTCATTAGTAAAATCTGACTGATAATATTAGCGTATCTCGGATTGAGACCCATGAGAAATTAAAACAAGCGTCGGTTCTCTTGTTGTGTTGTGATTGTTGACACCTAAATTTTGATTTTTAGAAATTCATCTATTTCATAAAATAAGAATTAGTCCTAGTTCTCACAAAAATAAATTCTCATGCATTGCATACTTTATTTCAGTCATGTGACTTGCAAAAGGTGAGTCGATCAAGTTTAAGTTGACGAATGATCGGACCAGACTCATCTCAATTTTCGGCCACAAGAGGGGATTGCCGAATTTTCATTGGTTCGGACTCAATTCGGATTTAACTCAGCCCATTTTTTGGTCTTTTAAAAGCAAGGCTTTTAATTAATTACTCATTTAATTAGTTAAAAGCCGATTAAACCCTAAATTCATACAAATAGGCCCATTAATTGGAACAATTCAACCAAGCCCTATAATACCTCTTGGTGGCCAAATTTTGAAGTATCTTAGTCCATTAGGATCTCTCAAAGGTCAGAAATTTCAATCTAACCGCCCATATCTTAATCTGGATTTTTAATCTAACGGTCAAGGATAAACCCTACAGTTCAAGGCCATTCTTATTCTATATATACCTTGTGATAGCCTAGTGTTGGGGGGATTTCATTCACATATTCAGGGCACTTTGAAGAGAGATGAGCTTGAGAGAAATTCAGGGCTTGATTGTCTCCCTCGTGGTCTAGACAATCCCCTAGCCTGAACATTCCTTCGATACTCGAAGTCTGATCCGCGTAACATCCGCGCACATCACCTGTCGCACCCTCGCTTCAGGTGCGACCTGTAGAGCCGTGATGCCCAAGCCATCACGTCTAACTATTTTTTTTTTAACTTTCGTTACACCATCACTATCATTCATGTGTTCAGAAGTTGGGTTTCAATGGTGATGCGGAGTTAACTAGGCATAATTCGCAGTAAGCTATTGCTAGATAAACATCCCAATTTTATTTAGCTTCATGTGAATCCCACTATTATGGTTGGGGAGTCCAGCTTGGAGTACATACGTTTCATGCCTTTTACCTAGGAAAGACAACTGAGCAAACCTACACATCACTACTACACATAACAACAGATTAAGGCCAAAGCCTCTTTTATTCCTTCTACTAGACTACGGCACATTTCACTCTATAGGGATCCTCCTTTCCAGACCATAGCGCCTAACACGAACAGAAGCTAAGCCGCGGCACTCGAATCATTGCCTCCAGACTATGAAGGTCCCGCACCATCTCCCCTGTCTCCCCCTAGACCGGACGTGTTATCAAAAAAGGTTGGCGGAACGGCGCCGTGCTAGTACTCTCCCATTTTTATAAAAATAGTAACCCGTTGGAATTCATTGGTCTCTCCAGCTCCAACGTCCACCGTCAATGTCGTCAGGACACGCGTCATAACGACGCCTGGTACGGAAGGAGATGGGATACCACATGACTCGGATTCCATCAAAATTGGAAGACCATACTTGGCGCTCGGCGGAACAGGAATGGATCCCATATTTACATATTAGTCTATAAAAGACAACATATTGCAAGTGTTAGCACCTGCAGTGAGTAACTTAATGTTCTAACGCTCACTTGCACCAAAATAAGGCTGTCACGGTTAATAAACTATCAAGTAACGAACAATGAGCACTAAATTTCCATGCCAATGTGATCCATGCCATGTAATAGTGGGGATACGGTGCAGAATGGGGGCCCTCCCAATTGGTCAGTGATTTTGTGGCGTGTGCTTCCTAGTTGGGGTTGCAAATAAGTAAGTCCAACCGGTCCTTGGCTAGCCCTCGCAACTCTCCATGTTCTCTTGATTAACAACACAAGTGTACGCATCGAACAAGTAATAAAGTGATGAATAAAAGTATCGTTCCCACGAAGATTGTAGACAAATTAATCAAATTAATTACTAAACGTGAACAATTCTCAAATTTATCTAACCAATTAAACATCCAATAACGCACTCGAAAATTCTAAAGAAAAATAAATTAGCCAATACAGCAAACCAAAATAGAAATTAGAAATTTTGAATATAAAGAAGCAACAAACAACGGATTTCTATCAATAATGAAAAAATGTTAGAGCATTCGATTTCACTTAACCATCAAGATTAATTAACCAATCTCATCATACAATTAAATTGAATTCATAGTGTGATGGTATAACTTCCTAATGTAAATCACTATCCTTGATCCGGTATAGCAGCCCTAATTAGATTTAGTAACCCACACTTGATCCATGTGAATTTAAGTAAATCCAAATGCATTAAGATCTATGAACGTTCCCAGATTTAATAAACCACCCTCAATTTACCTGCTACCGAAACCACACAAAAAACATAAGATATCTCTGTCTATGATGAATTCATGGTTATATATCATAAAACACTTACACGTAATCTCATTTTGGTCTCATACATACAACAAATATCATTCAAGTGGTGATCAAGCACTTAAAAGCATTCAGAACATGATATATAACTCGCACATATGAATTCTAAAATTGCATAAGGAATATAAAAAATTAATCCATCATAGTTAGGTTACATCGTAGCTCTAACAAGAAGTAGTTTAGAACATAATGAAAATTAAATTAAAAATAATGACCAAACGAAACATGATGAAGAATTAGAACAAGTGCACCAAGAATAATGAAGGTTGACTTTGAATTCGCCTTCTTCTTCTTCACTTGGCATCCGGCGTTGAAAGGAAGAATAGCGGAAAAAAAACTTAACGTCGTCTCCAAGAACGTCCCTTCCCAAAACTTCTTCTCTATCTCTCTAAAAATCACGTTCCACCTTTTCTTTTCCTTCAGATGAATATCTTTTTTGATTTCGAGAAAAAGAAATCTGAATCACATTCCTAATTTAGCTTTGGATTTTGAATATTTCCCCAAGATAGGCTTGATTCTCCTTGATTTCAAATTTGCATATTTGAAGATTGTGTTACCTACAAAATCAATTAAAATCAATAAGTATATATCAAATTCAATTAAAACAAAACAAATATTAAGTCTAAAATAGTAAATAAACTCTATATAAAATAGAGTTATCAAAAACCCCCAAACTTTACATTTTGCTAGTCCTCAAGCAAAACCACAACTAAAATTTATTTTTTTTTATCAAACATAGTTGCTCGAATTCTCAACGAAAAACATCAAAATCAATGACAAGTTAAGTCTAACCCTAAACATACAATCCGTGTGTGTGTGTGAAATCCTCAATTTCTCAACTCACATGCAACCCAGATAAATCCACGTTGATATGAAAACTCCTAAATTCAAAATCTACGTGACCAAATCTCATAAGTTTGTCATTTATTCCTCTCTCCACTAATGTAGGCCATAAGCTCAACCAAGAATCAATAGGTCTTAATAAGCTTGTAATGTGGCTTGGTTAAGGGTTTGACAAAGATATGTTTAAGCTCAGGTTGCCCTACAGACACATCAATTCCATAGCTTAGTTGATTCTCTGGATTCAACAACAGGCAGCACTTTTTTTTTCTTTGTTTTCAACTTCTTCTTTTTCATTGCTTCTCGTTCCACGCTTTACGATGAAGTTTCTCCCTGAGTCCCTCCCTATATAGTGCAATTCCAACCCATTGAGTATCCAAAAGGCCCACTCAAGTTGAAAGTTGGATATAGGGATCCGCATAAGCAGTACTGAAGAAACAATGTACATATATTTCTTTTTTTTTTGCACACTTTTCTCTTCTTCTTTTTCTTTTTCAATTTTTTTCAAACATGTCAAGAGTCCAGAGTTTTTGATATCACAAAGAATTACATGTGTCCATAGGGTATAGGGAAAATTGATATCAATAAGCTCAGGGTACATTACAAGGGTATCCAAAGAAATTAGGCAATATTAGGCTCAATGGGGTGACTAAGGATAAATAAACAAGGTTGGCTTGAAAGGCTCAAACGATCCAATAAATGCCTAAAATATTTTCTTAATTGAGTTTAGCCTAGAATTTCGTCTTGAGATAACATCAGACAAATTCTAAGATCTGGGTGAATTCTAAGAGAATTACATACTTCACATAAATCTTCCCTAGGTACATATGACTCAAAAATAAGGATTAGTGCTCAAAATATGGACTACATGTTCAAGATCGAGACTAACTCACGCATCTTTCCCGATTTTGATTTTTTTTTTCTCGAAAATTGCACTAACTCAAGCATCTTTCCCGATTTTGAATTACATGTCCGACATTCGCCTCAGATGTTGTTTCATATTCTGGCCATGAGGCATCTTATATGAATCGAGCCTTATAGTGAGCTATCTTAGTTTGGTCATAGAAGTGTAACCAAACCTGGCCTTCAGCACATCCCACATATCCTTGGCATTGTCAAACCGCCTAAACTCTCTCATAATGTCATTTTCCATGCTGCTCAGCAACGTAATGCGAGCAAGAGAGTTCTTTTTTATCCAAGCAGCGAAAGCATCTCTGTCTCTGCGATGCTGTGCAGTGGTGCCCTCTTCAGGTTCATCCATAATTTGGTTCGGGGTTTCTAGTGCTTCCTGTTTCTCTAGAACATATTGGATTTTCATGCTCCAAATCTCATAGTTTTCGCCGTTCAATTTTTCTCCCTTGTTCAGCTCAGCCACGATATTCTTTGTTGCTGAAGTCATTCTATAAGAACACAAAGTTCTTTAGACATTATTTGCACGAAACTTTTAATGCCTAGCTTTTATGCATTAAGATTTATATTGATTAATTATATTAACAAATAATCTCACAAAAGGCCTTAAGATTCGAGAGTTCACTACGTTCCCAATCATCGTCCAAAGAGCCTAATTTGAAATTACCGTTAACATAATTACTCATATAAATCGAGTTCTTTTAATAGTTATACAAACTAATTGAACTCCCACTTGAAAAAATAATAATCATAGCAATACACAATATAAAACATAAGAGATGCCATTCATTATTCAATACTCATAAAAAGTCCATAAAGTAAGTTCAAAACATCACCCAATAAATAACGTCGTGAAAACAAACAATCCTCAATACGGAAAGATAAAAGGTCCCAAAACTAGGTGGCTTAAAGAAGTATAACACTTCAACGAATGATCCTTTTCTTGTAGACTGGCATAATGTCATAAAAATGTTTTGGAAGCTTTTTCGTTGAAATACCCCATAGGGCCAACTGGTTAGCAAGTCCATTTGACTTGCACCATGGTGCACTACTGCACGCTCTGGCGTTCATTGAACGAGTCATCGTTTTTATGCCTGAATCTTCAAATCCTCCCTTATGAAGGCTTCGAGCAGTTTTTTATAACTCGGGCGACAGTTCCTTTCCTAAAGATCATGTAGAAAGTTCATCTGACTTTCTTGCAAACTGTCTGCAAAAGCAACAATCATGTCGCAATCTTTCATGCAGCCACCCGCCCAAATAACTTCTTGTAACTTCTCATTGAATTTGATGACATGATCAATCAAATCAGTCATCCCATCCCACTCAATGCCCTCCGACTCACAGCGCAAACTCTCAAATTGGCCTTCTCAACTCGTCTTTGCAATATGGGGAGTACGCCACATTTGCACCATCGTTTCTATAACGTATACAGAAACAATAGGAAGATTACTCATAATCCATGGTACAAACATCAATACAATGAGAGTTTACAAGATATTATACATTCAATGGGGTCTATTAAGACATTTTTCATAAAAATAAGGATCATATTACAATTCTCTGAAAAATTAGGGACCAAAACGTAATTTTCCAAAAGTTTATTGATCAAAATTTAATTTTTCAAAAGTTTAGGGACCATAATGTAATTACCCAAAAGTTTAGGGATCAAAATGTAATTTTTGAATTTTATTTTATTTATTATTATTATTATTAGTGGGAGAAGAGTTAGTTGTTCTTTTCTGAGACATTCTGTATAAACTAGTTTTTTATTGTTCTAAGATCGATCTCATTTGGAGCCACAAAGTCCTAGCAGTCAAAGTCCATGGGACATGGTAGCAGAGGTCAAAACTGAACAATTAAAACCAATTTTATACAAAATGGATCTTTTTAGAAGAACTAATTCCACTTCCAGTAGCACTATATCTGAATTGTCTCAGATTTCAGACCCTCTAAATAGAGAGGAAATTACCATTGAAGATTTTAACAAATCTTCAAAAAATTGGAAAATTCCAAAAGTAAAAGATGATCAGATTTATGCCGAATCCAAGTTTAAGAAACTTTTTAAGTCTAGCGATTACGTTATCACGACTGAGGAACGTGATATACCTCTTTCTTCCTCTTATTCTTCAATTCCTCTTTTGAATAAGGATCTTTAAAGAAACATGCTTTGAAGTATAATTACCTTCATTTTGGTATGATTCAAGTTGGAGTCAAACTACTCTTGAAAGAAGGGCTAAATACTTCAATTCTTTTGGTTTTAAGAGATGGAAGACTTTTAAGATACGAAGGCTCTATTCTGGCTACAATAGAAACGGGTCTTTGTAATGGCCCAATTCACTTTGATTGTTATCCAAATTTTTCGATTTCATTGAAAGATCCGAAGATTATGAAATCTCTTATTTTGCAAATTAAGACTCATAACTATCTTTTAGAAGAGGGATCAATTCCACTCTCCCTCATTTACAAGATCCATTACAAAGCTATGAGTTCTGCTTTTGATGTAAATTCTTTGAATGATGCCTCTAAAGGCAAAACCCTCCTTTTGCAACATGATATTTCTCATTCTAATTCGGTTATTCCAAAGACCATTAGTTGGAATGATGTCGTTCTTCCTGATCAATGGGAAATAGAAAATCCCATTCCTCATACTCCAATTAAGAATGACGCCCCGACTAATATTATTCAACATCCTGAGGGAAGAGTTACAATACAATTTCCCAGGAATTCTTTTGATACTAATTCTTTCATTTCTGCAAGACCTTCCTTTCATGGGTCTTCTTCCCGAAGGTCTGTCGATCTTTGTCCAAATCTACCTCCTGTGATCACAATCCCTGTGAGCAGTTCAGGTAGTACCAACGTTCCTGACGCCATTCCAGTACAAGGACAGACAACTCCAAGTGCTCCTCCTTTAAATCTCTCTGGTTTAGATACTACCTCAGGAATTTCAAGGCCAGTTTATCATCAACAAGGTCCTGAATCTCCTGAACCAACTCAATCTCAAATGGAAAATGATGATCCCGAATGTAATACTCTTGAAAAGGATTTCACTCCCAATCGAGATTTTTTGAATAAAGAATTTAATTCTGAAAAAAAATTCTGAAATCAGAAAATGGTTCTTTGAAAATTTTAGTTCATGTGCTAAGCAAATCAAAGACCAGTTTTACGAATTTTTGGAAGAAATCAGATGTCATATGTTTTTCTTTGAATGGTTTGAAGATTATTATCTTCGAAGAAGAGAAATTTATAATCTTGAAAAAACTTTTAGATGGAAACTTGATGATGATCAGATAATAGAATCAAGTCATCCGCCTTTAAGAAAAATCAAGATTTCTTTTAGAGAAAAGGAAATTCCAGCTGCTCCTTTTAAGACTCCTTCTGAAACGGAAAATAATGAGTTTAAGAAAATCATTGAACATAATAATTTCTCGAATCAACATCTCCATTCCATAGGTGTCCAATTGGATAGGATAGAATCTTCCATTGGAAAAACCTCATTTCGTTTTGTTCCTTCATCTTCTGCTCATTCTATTCAGCCAATTGCTACTCCTTTGAAGTCTCTTAAGCAACCATTGTTTAAAAATTTTGAAATGCCCAAAACTTTTAGCAAAGAATTTCATGAAGCCCTTCAATTGAAAAATCGAAGACTTTTGAAAGAGAAAATTATCAAGCAGCCTATTTTGAACACTCCGAAGGTCCAACAACCTTTGAGGATCAATTCTCCTAAGAATGATAATCAAATATAAGTCCTTGAGAAAATTGATATTCCTGAGGTAAACTGTCTATCATAGAAGGAACCTCAAAAACTTTATTATTCCAGAGCTACTCCACCTGATCTTATTTCTGAAGAATCTTTCAATAAGGTTTAAAACAAGTATTCTGCTGAAGCCATTTATGAGTGGAACATAGATGGCATTTCTGAACAAAACCTTTTGCAAGTTTTAAGTCAAATTGTCATGTGTGCTACAACGTATAAGACACTTCTTGACACAACTGATCAGCAAGTGGCTTACTTAATCGTTGCTGGCTTTTCTGACACTTTGAAAGGTTGGTGAGACAATTATCTCACTCAAGACCAAAGAGACCAAATCTTGAATGCAGTCAAGGTCGATGACAATGGTCAAACCGTTTTTGATTACTATGGACAAGTTGTCCAAGAGGTTGTTTCTACTCTTTTATATTCTATTTCCCAACATTTTATTGGTGATCCCTCTGTCATCAGAGATCACAACCAAGATCTTCTTTCAAATTTAAAATGGCGTTCTCTTGGAGAATTCCGAGAGTACAAAGATATATTTTTGAAAAGAGTTTTACTTCGCCCTGATTGCAATCAGCCTTTTTGGAAAGAAAATGTGACATTCCGAATTTCGACCCTCTTGAAGCTATTGAATGAAGGATATCGATCGGTGTAATTCAGTTGTAACTCGCTCGGAGTTGGCCACTCCCGGGTTAACTGACCAAAAAGGAAAAGACTGACGCAGAGTCGGATACGTGGACCTAGAGAATTTGAATGAGAAATGGCACTTTGACCATAAGGATTGTCGAGAGAATATCTTGGGCCGCCAGAGATCGATCTAAGGACGATCATGGAATGTCTTGCTAGCGTTATACGTTGGGACGCGGGTGATTCCGCCTAACCAATGTGTAATTTGCGAGAATTTCCTAAATCGGATTCCGATGATCAGGATCGAAGGAACGAACGATAAACCCTCGCAATTACATAACAATCAAAGTCGCCACGGCTTAAAAGAAATCCCAAGGTCGATATGCGCCTGCAATAGTCGCCCGTCAGTTTGAGATAAACTGGAATTACAGTCGACGAGAGTTCGACATGAAATCGGACCTCGAGATTGGGTATTGGACATTGAGGAATTCTAATATATGAATTGAAATGGACGTCGCCTCATCGAGGGTGGTTTATACTGGCAAAATGAAATTTCGGACGAAAAGTGCCAAATGACCATTTTGCCCCTCGACCTTTGGCCTTGCCTTAAGAAATCAAGAAGGTCAAAATGGTCATTACCTCTACCTTTTATGGCTGCCGAAAATTCACTTATGTGTGGTCAAAGATGAGTCAAAGTTAATCTTGCATTATTGGATTATGCCACATGTCAAGCAATGGATACCCCAAGCATTTATTACCCTCACATAATCCTATCTTATCAAGTTAACTTAAATTATTTGTGTGAGACAACCTTTGGAAGCCTCTTCAGCCGTGACCTCATGCCCCTCACTTTTCCTTCTTCTTCTTCTTCTTCAATTTTGCTCTCGGCCGAGAAGGACTTCTCGCGGACAGGGAAAAACGTCTTCACTGTTTTGGTCATAACTTTCTCGTCCGATGTTGGATTGAGGTAAAACCACCGGCAGCCGTGACCTCATCCCCCTCACTTTTCCTTCTTCTTCTTCTTCGTCTTGCCGTTCTAGGAAGGTATTACAAGCTCAATTTTGTCAAGTATTTCTTTCCGTAGGTCCGTTTGAGTGGACAAAGGTCAGAATCTGACCCTGTTTTAGAGAGGCTGCGTTTTTGGGGGCTTACGGACCTCAAATGACTTCAAATTTTCGGTGAGCTCTTCTAAACTCATAGTATCAGAGTTTAACAAGTTGAAATTAAGGTTTTATGTGATTATTGATGGTGTACATGGCTGGTTTGTGGAGGTTTTTACCGAGCAAATTCTGCCCGTTTGAGGATCGTGAAGGAATCGGGCTGTTCCGAAGTCTTTGGGGTGTCAATCCACTTCAAACCTCTTGGTGAGCCTTCTAATCATGTAAATGAAGGTCTTGGTATGTTATTTGTGCAAAGAGTTAGGCTTGGAATTGAAGTATGGCTTGATTGAACGGTTAGAACCCAAAACCGGTTCTGTTATGAGGGTGTAAACATGCTGGCCGGTTCTGTTTAGGGGCTGAGTAAGGAATATTTGGACACCAATTGACCTATAGTGTCTTGTATGATATCATATGTGATGTCAATGGGAAGTGTGAGAAATGAATTGAGGTTTAAAGGTAATTTATGACAAGTTTGATGCACGAAATTCTAAGTTGTGTCTTGCCATGTGTATGGCGGAGTAAAACGAACACATTAAGGGCTCGAAGTGAGCATTGGCATGTATATGATTGTTAGAAAAGATGTCTCGAATTGCCAATGGCATGGCTAGAGAAAGATTGAGTTAATGGAAGTAAGCGTTCCATGGTTTGTGACTCAAGTTTGACAATTCTTTTTAGGTTGATGACGCATTTGTGGGAATTCTAAACTTGTGATTTTGAGGAGAGTCGTTTGGTGTGAGATTCAGCTAATTGCTCCAGGTAAGTGTTATCTAATCCTTTCTCTGAATGCCTAGACTCAGCTGGATGATTTATTGAATGAAATGAATGCCTGGTAAATTTTATGAACTGAAGTGTGAATGTTGTGATGGCATTGTGAATCCATTGAGTATGGTGATGGCATTGTGATGATGAGAAAGGCGTGAGGATACCATTTGGTCTAGTGAGACCCCGACGGTATCGGAGAGTAATAAAATTGAATGAAATCGTGAGGGTACCATTTGGTCTAGTGAGACCCCGACGGTATCGGAGGTTGGTGAAATAAAATAGAAACGTGTGGATACCATTTGGTCTAGTGAGACCCCGGCGGTATCGGAGAAATGAATGACCATGGCTTGGTGCCCCTTTTGCATCGTAATTGGCTTGGTGCCCTGATGCAAATGTATGGTCAGAGTACTTTGTGAAATTGAGATTGAAAATATGAATGCCATTTGATCTAGTGAGACCCCGGCGGCATGGAGTGGCTGTAAGCCTGGAGTGACACCATTTGGTCTAGTGAGACCCCAGCGGTGTCAGGTGGCAGGAGTTGCCAGTGGAGTATGTGGATGGTTGAGAAAGAGGTAGTTGTGGCATACTTGAATATATATGCTTGGGTATGAGACCCTGTGATTGAGCATGATTGTTTGTATTGAATGCCATGTCTATAATTGATGTTATCTTATGAGATACCTGGTGCCATTGCATTGCTTGTTACTCTGCATTTTGAAGGGCATTTGTGTGTGGTCTGGTAGGACTGGTATTGAGGTATAGGGTTAGGTTTCACTTGTTGAGATATATATATATATATATATCTCACCCCAGTGGGGGATTAACTTTTTCAGGTCTTTGAAGACAGAAGTACAGGCGAGATGAGGATGAGCTCTCGATGAAGTAATGGTTTTATGTCTTTGGTGGCCTTAGGGAACGTATCTGAATTTTGAGGATTAGGAATTGAATTTTGGGTACTTGACTGTGATAACTTCTAAGGAGAATTTTATTTATAAGAGGTGTATACCCTTTGTCCTGAGTCATCTCATGGTAATTTGTATGGAGAAAGTTTTATGGCCGCTGCGATATCGTTTCTTTGTAAAGTTGTTTATATGATTGGCCGATGGATCCTGGGGGATAACTGAAGATCAACGACGTGGTGGGATGTACGTGACCTCGATGGGTTCGGGGCGTGAGAGAAACATTTCTTGCTTTTCTTCCTACGATCATAGGAAACCAGGTTCGCGACAAAATTCGTGAACAATTTGATGAATCCATTCCATTTGATTCCCTTTCTTATGGTGAACTCATTTCTTATGTTTACAAGGTTGGAACTCAAATGTGTAACAACATTAAGCTCCAAAAGCAATTAAAGAAGGAAAAATCTCTTACCCATAGAGGATTAGGAGATTTTTGTCGTCAATACGATCCTTCTTATTCATTTTCTTCTTCAAAGAAATGTTCCAGTTCTTGCCCTTCTGAAAAACCTTTTAAGAAAAAGAAAAAATATTTTCAAAAGAAACAAATTGTTAAACCTGAAAAGAAATTTTCTAGGAAGAAAAATTTCAGACAATCTGAAACAAAAAAAGATTTTAGTAAATTTACTTGTTATAATTGTGGCAAGAAAGGACACACAAAAAGATTTTGTAAATTAAATAAAAAGGTAAATGAGCTTAGTTTAGATGAAGACCTTCTAGATCAATTAAATCAATTAATGATCGAGACTGATTCAGAATCCTCTATTTGTCCTTCAACAGATGAAGAACAAGTAGAAGAAGGTCTTCAATTAAATGAAATTGACTCATCATCTGACTCAGAATCATGTTCAAATTCTGACAAAGAAATCAATGTTTTAACTAAAGAAGAACAAGATATTTTAGATTCAATGGATGCTGCTTCAAACCCCGAAGTTTTAATTAAACACATTCAAAATCCCAAAATTTCATTTTCAACACCTCATGTTTATAATTTAACTGAGATTTTGAATAGGGGGAAGAAACCTGTCATCAGACCAACTTCCTCCACTGATCTCCAATTTGAAATTAATGAACTCAAAAAAGAGATCCGCTTTCTGAAGATCAACCAAATTGATCAACAAAAAGATTTTCTGGATTTTAAAAAACAAATTTAGAAGGAAAAGGAAATCTAAATATTTCTGAACCTCCCATTGTTTGTGATTCCAGTTCACCAAATTTAATTGATGCTGATTCATCCAACTTCTTGCAGCTCCTCACTGAGGTAACAAGTATGAAATGGATAATTAATGTTTCTATTAAAATCAATGATGAATTTGTTTTAGAAACCACAGCCCTTTTTTGATACATGTGCTGATTTGAATTGCATTCGTGAGGGACTAATCCCCACGAAATATTTTGATAAAGCCACAGAATCTTTGAAGTCTGCTTCTGGTGATCATTTAAAAATAAAGTATAAGCTTTCTGAAGCTTTTGTGGTCAAAGACAATATTTCTCTAAAAACTTCCTTTCTTTTGGTCAAAGATTTAAAAAGGAACGTAATTTTGGGAACCCCTTTTATAAATCTAATTCAACCCTTTACCGTTTCTAATGACGGCATTGAAACCCATATTTTTGGTAAAAAACTCATGTTTAATTTTGTTACAAAACCCCAAACAAGAAATATAAATGTTTTGCAAGAACATGCCATCTAAGAAATAAATTTTCTAATTCGTGATAAGGAATCTCACCTTTTATTTTTAAAAGAAGAATTGAATTTTTAGAAGATAGAACAACAACTCAAGAATTCTGAAGTTCAAAAGAAAATTCTATTTTAGAACAAAAAATCAAAGGTGAACTTTGTTTCATTCTCCACTATACTTTTTGGGAAAGGAATTATCACAACCATAATGTGACGCTTCCTTACGAGCCTGATTTTTCTAAAAGAGAAATTCCAACGAAGGCTAGGCCTTCACAAATGAACAATGAACTTTTGAAATTATGTGAAAAATAGATTGAAGATTTGGTTAAAAAAGGATTAATCCGTAAGAGCCAATCACCATGGAGTTGTTCTGCTTTTTATGTCAACAAAAATGCTGAAATTGAAGAAGGTGTTCCTCGTCTTGTGGTTAATTACAAACCTTCAAACAATGTTCTAAAATGGATTCGATATCTAATTCCGAATAAAAAAGATCTTTTAAATCGAGTCCATTCTTCTAAAGTTTTTTCTAAGTTTGACATGAAATCTGGCTTCTGGCAAATCCAAATTGCTAAGCAAGACAGGTACAAAACTGCATTTATTGTTCCTTTTGGCCAATATGAATGGAACGCGATGCCTTTTGGTTTAAAAAATGCTCCTTCTGAATTTCAAAGGATTATGAATGATATTTTTAATCCTTATTCAAGTTTCATAATTGTTTACATTGATGATGTTTTGGTTTTTTCTCCCAACATTGATTCCCATTTTAAACATGTTAACCATTTTTATAATATTGCTAAACGCAATGGTTTAATTCTTTCTGAGAAAAAAGTTTTCTTGTTTCAAACAAATATTAGATTTCTCGGTCATTATATCTATCAAGGAACCATTGTTCCTATTGAAAGGTCTATTCAATTTGCAGACAAATTTCCAGATGAATTGAAGGACAGGACTCAATTGCAAAGATTTCTTGGCAGTTTAAATTATGTAATTGATTTCATCCCTGACATTAATGTCATATGTAAACCTTTACATCAAAGGCTAAGAAAAAATCCAAAGCCTTGGACTGATTTACATACCGATGTTGTCAGGAAAATCAAATCACTTGTTAAAGAAATTCCATGTTTGCATTTTGCTAACCCATTATCTTTTAAGATTGTTGAAACCGATGCTTCAGACATCGGTTATGGAGGTATTTTAAAACAAAAGTTAGATGAAAAAGAACAAATCATACAATTTATTTCTAAGCATTAGAATGATACCCAGAAAAATTTTTCCACTGTTAAGGAAGAAATTTTAGCTATTGTTCTTGCTATTTCAAAATTCCAAGGTGACCTTCTTAATCAAAAAATTCTGTTAAGGAATGATTGCAAGTCTGCTAAAGACATTCTTCAAAAGGATGTACAAAATATTACATCAAAACAAATTTTTGCATGCTGGCAGGCTATCCTTTCTGTTTTTGAGTTTTAAATTGAATTCATACACGATGAAGTTAATTCTCTCCCAGATTTTCTCACGAGAGAATTTTTACAGGGAAAAACTTCTCCTCAACCATGCTCCCAAAAAGAGACAAAGAGAAGTCCAAAGCTTCTCCAGAAACCTCCATTGTCCCAAACAAACCAATCAAATTGACACCCATTCGGAGCTGGCTAGAAGCAGCGCAAACACCCTCACCCTCACAACCAGCCATGACCGGTGAAGCTTCTCCTAGCCAATCATCACCAAATATTTCTGTTTCAATATTAACTTCAATATTGCCTCCACATATTTTGAAGGAATTGCAGAAATCCCTACTTTCAAATATTGTGGTGCCAGAAGAGGTGAAATCTTCCTCTCCCTTAAATATTTCTGTTTCCAAAGAGGTGGTTCTTGCGGAAAAGCCAACCCCTCGTAAAACAAGATCAAGATTTTTTATGAAAAATCATCATGAGAAAATCATTACTGTTGAAAAAGGATTCTTCAACGAAGATCCTTTTATGTGCATGAAAAATGCTTTTGGAGAAAATCGTTTTTATATGCCTTATGATTTATGCAAACCAATTGAATTTTATGAAAGAATTTTGGCCCAAACCGGATCTGTCAAATTCAAGCATTTTTCTGATCAAGCCAATTCGGCTATTATGAATTATTCCACTGCCAAAATTCTAAAGGTCATTCACCTGGCAGAATGGAATAAAACCCCATGTACTTCAGTCAAACTCGATTCACGAGTCACTGAAGTACTTTCTATACGAACACCGTTTACTTATTATGACTATCAATAGGCCTGGTGGAATGTTCTGTTTAGACAGAATCCCAACCATTCTCATACCTGACTTTTCTTTTTCGATAGTCCTTTTGATATTTCTGGCCTACCCTTTTGGTTCATCCGTTGGTGGGATAATTTTGGTCCCCTCCTTGATATTCTTCCATCTAATGTCTTGGAATCTTACCAACTCTTCCAAAAATCTTTTATGCCCAATCCACATGAGAAACAATTCCCTACGCTTCTAATGTTTGCTGCTACTTTCTGGTTAGCATGGGTTTTTGCATGGGAACTAGAGTACGTCAAGAGTACTTCTGATCCCAATATTTTGGTTTTAGCAAGACGCTACAAGACTAAGTGGTGGGATGGGTTTTCTTATTGGGATAAAATCTCCCCAGATGCCATCCACAATTGGCTTCAACAGCGCAAGGCCACTATTTTGAATGTTCCAGCTCGAGTTTCTGAAAAAATAACTTTTCTGCATGACAAAGCCATGGCGGTCTCAAAGTTGGCCAGTATGTCCAACAAAAAGGAATTCTATGACTTAATGAAGAAAGCCATTTCTGAATATGAAGAATCCCAGGCAACATCCTCACAAAGCGGTTCTCATCACAGTGGGAATACAAACGAGAATGACTGTTACGGAATCAACCTAGTTGAAGACTCAGACTAGGATTTTGGGTTTTAAGGTATTTTCTGTTGTAATGGAAATTTTTATGTATTTTATACCGTTCGACATGGTACATTGCACTGTACACTGTAGCGGTCTTTTAATGGGTTACTATTCACTTTTCACTGTAGAAACAGTGAATTTTTCTTGTCTTTAAAACCAAACCTTCTCCAACGGATGGAGGGGGGGAAGTTGGATTTGGTCTTCACCCTTTCTCTCTTGAAGTTCACTCTCTCCTCAGAAGCTCTCCCTCTTCCAAGAGCCGACCTTCACCGGAGATCTTTCTATCCTTTCTGAACCTCATACCTTTCAGCCGTCAACCACATTTTGAAGAACCTTTCTACAACCTTCCGGACCCAGATCCGTAAGTTTTTAAGCCTCTTTCTTCACTATTTCTACCCAGAACCCTTCAAGGTGTTCTTCCCTAGACTTTTTTAAGTTTTATGCACTTGTAATTACAGATCGAAAGATCTTTTGTTATTTCTTGTGTAATCTTACAATTCGGTTCAATAAAAATACATATTTCTTCATCTATTGCCTATTACAACCCAGAATCGGTAGGCTCTGCCACCTGTTGGTGTCTAAGGCATTGTGTTCTTTAAATTTCTGCAATTGAATTTCTGCATCTTGCATTCATCTTGCATACAGCTCCCAGTGAAGATTGATCTATGGTCTCCTCTCTTGGACTAGCTGCACACACTTCACTTTGCATATTTAGTTACCAGAACTTTTAATTTTGGCAAATGCCCCAGATTGTGTAGGCTCTGCCTCCTTACTGGTGGTTTACCTTTATGACACTTATTTTAGTACCTTTAATTTCTGTTGCAATTTTCTATACTATACTTGAAGCATTATATCATTTACTGAGTATTTATTATCTGCTTCCTGCATCGTATCGTACTTATTGGAATAACTGACACTTGAGACGTCATTTTTAATCTTCTTTCTTAATTTCAATTCTATTTCTATGGTCTCCGATCCTGCGTTCTCATGTATATAATAATAATAATAATAATAATAATAATAATAATAATAATAATAATAATAATAATAATAATAAATCAGAACGCGGATCGGGTCGGAACCTGACCCGCTGACGTCACTCTGACGTCAGCACCACTCAGCTGGGCGTGCGCCTCACGTGGCGCATGCCACGCACGCTGCGCGTGAAGCCTACTCGCAACGGGCTTCACCGGCGCGTGTGCCGCCGTCCGGCGTCCTCTAGCGGCGTTCGACCACTCGTTTTTCTCGTCTTGTCAAGCCCGTTCGTTTGGTATATTCAAAAATGAGTTTTATCGTACGGAACAAAAATAAGCACACCGAAATAGTACGTACAAGAACGGGTATTCAAAGCTAATCGCGATTAACGACGGTAAACATGATCAGAAAACAAGAACATCTATGTTCTGATACCACTGATGGGTTTTTTGTACAAAGAACTAAAACGAGGTCTATATACACAGCGGAACAAAATAGATCTTCATACCCATGAACAAAACGTACGAATCCATAAACGAAACGTGCGAATTTCAATCATACAACTATCAAATCAATACATACGTACTTTTACTGATGAATCATACTAGATCACATGCCATGGAATCCACTTGTATCACTGATCAACGAAGTAAATCACGAGTAACGAAAATACCACAATACCACATATTAAGAGCCCCGAGAGTGCAGACGAGAAATCGATCCGGCGATCTGTCATTCTTCGTGAGAACCTGTGAGAGAGCTTTTTGGGAGAGAATTCTGAAAGGGGTCAAAAGTGAACAACGTACGCTCAATCCCAAAGCTGATATACCATATGCTTTGTTTCCTTTTGCAGAATAGGAAACAATGTCCCCTAATTGCCAATCTATTATTGTAATATTGGCAAGAATTGATTTTCCCTTTAATTGGCGCAACCAAATCCATTACTATGTTAATAGGAATGAGACTTCCACCTTTTCCAACGGCAATAAAAAAATCTTCGCCGTTTGTGGGCTTTCCATGTATAGAAATAGAAAGATATAGACTAGAAACGACATCTCTTATGTCAATGACACCAAAGGTATATGAGTACGTAGCATTAGAGGGAAAATAAAAAGAGAACAAGGTGCTGGAGAGAAGAGAATATCGAGAGTCTAAAATTCTAAAGTCTGAAGGGTTCTACGCTTGTCTTTGTTGAGCTTCAAGCTCTAATCTTTGAGAGGCACTTGCTAGAATGATCGTGTGAGATAGTGTGATTGTGTGAGATAGTGTGATTTCTCAACCAGCGTACTATCACTCGTTGGAGCATTTGAATGATTGAATAGTGGAATCCAGCCAGTAGACTGTAGAGTAGATGTGGGCTTGATCTAAAGCCTAACCACTACAAACATCATGTTACCTTTACATATTGCATTTGATGATCCTTGCATACACATGAATCTGGGTATATTACTGTTGATATACTAATTCCAACTTGGTTTGTTTAAATTCTGCTATAGTTTATCAAGTTATTTGAATTCATCTATTCACCTCCTTTAGGCGATTCTACTGATTCGAACTTGATTGTTTAAGTCCTTCCGACGGGAGATTGACCGGGCTGGGGACCGTCTTTATTTCGACATTGATTCCTACAATGAGTATGAACGATCCATTATAGTATTAGCAATTGCTGCAGACTAGAGTCTAGACACTGAAATGAAAACAATGAATTTGTTCACGTGTTTTCTGCTAAGTAGCACCGACACGGGGACACGACACGACACGATACTCTGACACGCCATTTCTCAAAAACAGAAAAATCCGACATGTCGGGGACACGTTATATATTAATTTATGTACGTGTATATATATGATAAATTATCATTTTTTATGATTATTTCAATTAAATTAATTTGATATATAGATAATCATTGTTTTGCCTTAAAATCCTAACAAGGTTGATTAAAAATTGCAACGAAAGAGAAATTTGTAGTAAAAATCATTTGATCAGCTTACGTTTGGTCATGGCATGTAACTGAAAATTAATCTAAACATTTTTACTTCCTCTTGTGAATGGATTTATCAATATATGAGATTCCTTATATTTGGTTGTGTGAGGACTTAAACTCATGTAACGAGCCAAAACACTTGAAACATATTTCTTGGTTCAAGTTGAATTGAGCAGAAGCCCATGTGTGCTTGCCAATGAAGGAGTGGGAGATGAGTAACGAACATGGGAATGGCAACAAATTGTCAAGGGACCTTTGGTTTGCACTCACGAGCAATGTCCATGCAGATTCACACGGTTTCTTTGCTATATCCTCTGTCTCATTAAGAAGAGCAAATGATAGGGAGAATAAGAAAAAAAAAAAAGAGATTCATGAATCCCACATTGGTCTTGAGAAAAAGAGACAAACATGAAATCTCTTTAAGAAATTAAGAATGACACCTAGAGGGTTTACAAGTTGAAAGAAAGAGTCTCACATTGGCTATCTAATGAGGATAGCAAGTATGACAGATGTTTAAAATGCTAAGGATGACACGTAGATGCTTACTTCCCTTGGCTATTTGGCTAAGTTGAAGTGTAGTATAAATATTATATTTTATTGGAAAGACCCTTCCTAAATAGCTTGTTATTAAGGGCTTTCTAATGTTGGCTTGGCAAATTTAGTTTTTTTTTTAATAAACGCCCGACACGCGTGTCGGGGGCGTGTCCCCTGCGTTGTGTCGGACATGGAGTCCGACACCAACACGCCTACCCTTTACACATGTCGGTGCTTCATAGGTTTTCCGGTCTTAAGTACATAATGCGAACCAACGCACAATAATATTTTAGTGTGAGACAGACTCCTCTGCATTATTAAATTGTGCACGCTTGACGAGGTGGTCGGCATGTGAGGAAAGTCTGTCGTCTTTAACTAACTGTCATTGGCTGGAGGCAGCAATTTGCTGCTATTCTTCAGGCGCGTGAAGAAGACTGGGCTTGGCTTCTGCTGCCTCATCTCTCTCTATCTCTTTAGAACAGGGATATCCTTCAGGTACGCTCTCGACCTTCCTGTCAAAATCCGATGACTATTAGCAGAGATTAGGTAAATTAATATGAAAGCGGTAGAAGGGTTTCTGCAAATAATGGTTGGTTTGGTTACTTGATCTACTTGTCACCGGCAACATTGATCGGCATCGAGAAACCGTCGCCTTGTACCGGCAATGTGAGTTTGGTTGGGAGCAACGAAACCACAAACTTTGCGGTAAGATAACCAGTCTAGTGCAGTGAAGCTAGTATTTGCTGTCAGAGTGCGAAACTCAATGACGGATCCGCTGATGGGAGCCTTGTATCCTTCTACTGGGTTCCGCTCGGACGATAAGTCAAAACCTGCTGTTGCAGATCGTAGTTTTGTTTCTAGACCGACTTTCCAGAGCGCATCCGACAAGGGTGGCGAGATGCTTTATTTGGTTGATCTCGCCCCATGTTCAAATGATTGTCGCGATGCACCGTACACCGAAGAGACTGAATGCTCCGAAGCAGTCTTCGGATACATAAGTAGCATACTCATGGAAGAAGACATAGAAGAGAAGACATGCATGCTTCAAGATTCTCTGGATCTATTGTCAGCTGAAAAATCCTTTTACGAGGTCCTCGGCGAAAAGTACCCGCCATCACCCGAGCCAAGTCGCGCTAATTCCGTCTCTTACAAGGACAAACACTCAAATGACAGTCTCTTAGACAACACTAGATACAGTAGCACTAACGGCATTAGGCAAAATGGATACTTCGCCGGTAATGGTTGGGTTCAAAATCCAAGCAATTTTGGTACATTGAGTTTTGAAAGAGATATTAGTTCGGTGGCGTTTCCTCCTAATCGAGCGGGTGATCCGCGGATGCTTGACTTGTGCGGTGAGAACCTATTCGTCCGGCAGTTTAGGATGGGGGTCGAGGAATCCAGCAAGTTTCTTCCTAATCAAACAACTACGGAACTTCTATCTCCGAAACCGTGTGGAAAGATTGACAAGCCAGACCGCATCGGTGCATCGAAGAGAAAAGAGAGTCTCCATAGGGAGGAAGGAAACATGGAAGAGAGAAGTAGCAAGCAGGCTTTTGCTCATGAAGAATCCTTACTTCGCTCGGAGACTTTCGACATCGTTCTGCTTAACAGCCAAGGGGAGGGCCTGGCGCGTCTCTTGAGTCTCCGTGCATCGTTGAACAACGGAGTGAACGAAATCGCACACAAGATCGAAGATCCCAAAGGCGGTGGACATCGCGGCAAGAAGAAAAGAGGGAAAGTGGAGGTGGTGGATGTGAGGGCGCTCCTCATCCGCTGTGCACAAGCCGTGGCATCAAGTGATCATAAGAACGCGAACGCTCTGCTGAATGAGATCAGGAAACACGCCTCGCCTTTTGGGAGCGGGACCCAGAGACTCGCTCACTACTTCGCCAATGGTCTCGAGGCACGGTTGGCCGGCACAGGCAGCCAGATATATAGAGGCCTCGTCAATAAGAAAACAACTGCCGCTGATATGCTGAATGCGTACCAGCTATATCTTGCAGCTTGTCCATTCCAAAGATATTCTAATTTCGTCTCTATCATGACAATATTGGATGCAGCGGCGGATAAGATGAGTATTCACGTCATCGATTTTGGCATTCTTTATGGATTCAAATGGCCAACTCTGATTCAGCACCTTTCCCAGAGACCTTGTCCAACGAAGCTCCGGATCACCGGCATAGACTTGCCCCAACCCGGGTTCAGGCCCGCAGAAAGAGTTGAGGAAACAGGTCGGCGCTTGGCAAATTACGCTGAAAGTTTCAACGTGCCGTTTGAGTACAACGCCATTGCGAAGAGGTGGGAGTTCATTAAACTAGAGGAACTCAAGATCGATCGGGACGAGGTGACTATAGTCAACTGCTTGTACCGGTTCAAGAACTTATTTGACGAGACCATCACGGAGGAATGTTCGCGAGACATCGTCCTCAACCTGATAATAAGAGCCAAGCCCGATCTCTTCATCCACGGTGTTATAAACGCGACCCACAATGCACCTTTCTTCGTCACCCGGTTTCGGGAGGCTTTGCATCACTTTTCTTCTCTATTCGACATACTCGACACTACAATACCCTGCAAAAACCGGGAGAGGATGCTGATCGAGAAGGATATGTTGGGGAGGGAGGCATTGAATTCGATAGCCTGTGAGGGATGG
This sequence comes from Rhodomyrtus psidioides, assembly GCA_021437785.1. Classification (NCBI taxonomy): domain Eukaryota; kingdom Viridiplantae; phylum Streptophyta; class Magnoliopsida; order Myrtales; family Myrtaceae; genus Rhodomyrtus; species Rhodomyrtus psidioides. The sequence goes on along the minus strand of JAILYB010000059.1, from coordinate 1,210,174 downwards.
GAGAGAGTGGAGAGACCAGAGACGTACAAGCAGTGGCAATTACGCAACTTGAGGGCCGGTTTTGTGCAGGTGCCCTTAGGCAGGAAGGAAGTGCAGTTCGTGATCCAGCATATGGTTTCGAGATACCACAAAGATTTCGTCGTGGATGAAGTCAGCAAGTGGCTGTTGCTAGGATGGAAGGGACGGTTTCTATGCGCCCTTTCCACTTGGAAACCGGCATAGCGAGATCGATATGCGCATAGTTGAAGTAGCCAAAATGAGATTATCCCTAACAGCAGCTGTCAAAAATCAAAAGAAGACCGGTGGACATCGGAATCACGTTCATGATTCTCCTCAACATGTATATACTTGGGTTTTACCAGATGAGTGAATGGCTTTTGTTTGAAAATCCCCCTGTTTAACGCACTGTGTCGCGACCATCTGATCTCAGATCCCTTTTGTGTGGCGATTCTTTTTCGCGTCTTATTTTTTTCCGGCGAGGAAGAAGCATTGTTTTGATCATGTGATATCCATATGATTGTTGCTGAGGCCTAGGGGATTAGCAGAATCCAGCACCTGAACCAGTTTTCCAGGCGTATCAGCTGTTAACATAGGTACATACATATCTATGTGAAGGGGAAACATAGCTGAAATTCCAAGGATCTCATCCTTCAAATGCATTTTCCACGAGGACACTGAAACCTGCTAGGACGGGTCGGGCTCTAAGAATGGAATTGCTTTCCCAAGACCGCCTGACCAATTATGTTATTAAATCACGCTTTCATCAAGAATGTTTCATAGTGGTATCGAGAAGTTTTAGACCTCCAGAGACAATGTTAAGACACATCACACGGCGTTTCCTTTTCCTTAGCAAGGCCAAGGCCATTGCAGACAGACCCCCTGCCTTAAAAGGGGGGATCTGTCTCCCCTATGGGGGGATCCAATGGCTAGTAATTTTGGCCATAAGGCAGGGGATCCGGATCCAAGGCCAGTTAGATACGAGGGAAGGATTTCTATGGCAGTGAGCTAGAAATTTCAAAAGTATATGATATGATGGTGTTAGGAATTTTGAAGAACCAGACCATAAACAGTCTATAGACTCTATGCTCCTATCGCTACTTAAAATTTTCGTTTAGGCCGAAGGATTACTAAGTTTTTAAACCTAGTTCGAATTCTCTCAAGCCTATACCAATTCACAACTTATGATTCAATAGTGACATATAAAAGATTTAATCTTTAAGTCGCCACTAATCTGTTTACAGGGGATAAGTACACCATCAGTACCATAACTTTCAAAACGTTCATTTAAGTGTCATAACTTTCAAAATCGTTCACTTAAGCACCATTGCTTACGTGGACTCCGAAAAACCTGACGTAGATGCCGAAAAGCTGACATGGCGCCGGCGAACCGATTTTTTTTATATTTAATGTACACATGGAAATTTTCATTAATTTTTTATTTTTATTTTGCAGATTTTATTTTTCTGGTTTGTTTAATTATTGAAAATTTCAAAATAAAAAAGGCCAATCTCTTGATTTCTCGGTGGTGACCGGCGAGGCCGTGACGGCCCTGGCCGAAGGCTGTCGCGGCACCGACAGCCGCGGGCGAAGGCGCGACCTCGCTCGTCATGGCGAGGTCGAGGTGATGGTGCTCGAGCCATTGGCCGGTGGGGGCGTGAGGCCCTTGCCTGCGGCTACCAATGCCGCGACGGCCATCGGCCAGGGCCGTCGCGGCCTCGCCGGCCCAGGGCCAGCCAACCCTGGCCCCTAGGTCGACCGATGGTGGCTGACGAGGGTCACCGACGACCTCGCCGGCCACCACCGAGAAATCTGGGCTTCTCTTTTAATCAAAATAAAAATAAAAACATCAAAATCAATAAAAAAAAATAAAAAAAAAGTTTCACAAAATATTAAAAACATGTAAAGAAAATCCACATGGCATTGAGAAATTAATAAAATAATAGCAAAAAGTCCATGTCAACTTTTCCGGCAAAAATGGCACTCAAGTGAACAATTTTGCTCCGACATGGCACTCAAGTGAACATTTTGAAAGTTATGGCACTCAAGTAAACGCCGTACAAAAGTTACGGCTCTTGTATTGTACTTAGCCCCTATTTACGATAGATGAGACACCTAAGTAAAATAACATGATAATTATTCTACTTTTACAAATAAGAGATTTTAAGTTCGGAGATTTGGCTACACTAGAGTAATATAACGCGCTTGCCATAGCTTTCATTTTTAAAAAAAAAAATTAAGAAGGCGGCTTGAATTAATTTTGATCAAACTCACTAACATGCCAAGAGTTACCATGCGAGTGCACGATCAAGTAATTAAACACCCAATATACTGAAGAAAGAAAATGAATTACAGGGAACTAAATCAAGCAAAGCAAACCACCATTTTTTGGTTTTATTACGATCTTTACATGCAAATTAACCATGTATATAAGAATGTGAGTTTAACCATCTTTTTGGGTCCTTTTTTTTTTTTAATGAAAACTACACTGAGATGCATTGCATGGAATGCAAACTTAAGACTACGTGCAACTACTCTAAAATGATTCGTGGCATGCAAAAAACTAACTATAAAGACATGCAATTTTAATTAAACTAAACTAACATGCAAACTATATGGCATAAGAATGTGAATGATGCAAGAGTCAAAATTACCGACCCGTACTACTTTCAATTCGAGATTGGGACGAAAGAGCTGAAATATCTACCACATGCGTGGTGTCCTAAGAAGACTCACGAGATACCCGAAGAACTCGAGAAAATATGTCTGTGAATGATGCACGAGTCTCTCCTCCAAGAATCTAAGACCTCACAGTTTCAAAGAATAGACCGAGGCCTCCTGGGAATCCCATTACAGCGAATTATTCCCTCTAAAGTTGCATTTGTCGGAAGAAGAGCATTCATCTCCTCATACATTCTCTTAAAATCAGCAAAGTACCGTGTAATAGAACCCCTCCTTCTCTCATATGGATAAAACTCTTGCGATAGTTCATAAATTCATGAAAGATTATTTTGGCCAGAATACAACACATCCAATTACTACCACAGTTCTTTGACTGTGTCAATATGAGTTACTAAATCAACGATATTACTTGCCATAGAGTTTAGCATCTAACCAAAAATACGTGCATCAACAACATCCCAATTTTCACTATTATTTAGACCTAATCAAGTGTATATTTTGATTCCCTCCTGTCACAGTTTTCTTCTATTGTTGAAAGTTTGGATTACCCTCAAGCTTTTTATTGATAATTCAATTAGAAGAAGAAAAGAAGAAACCACCTCAGTTAGGACATTACTCTTTTCGTGATCACCAATTATCCAACAATAATAAGAAAACTACCATAGTATAATAATCTGCACAATTGAAATATATCACATGAACAAGTCACTTCATACTAATAATCCAGCACTCTGTGTTGGATCTAGTAATATCACCTAGAGAGATGTGAATAGGTGATTCTAAACAATTTTGACTAGAAAATGCGGAATTAAAAGAATCAAGTCAAAAGGTACATATAATCTGAATCTGAATCTGAATCTAAACAAATGTAGTTTTGCTTGTGAACACGCATATGCAATTTCTGGATATGCAAATTCAGAATATAAACATCAGTATGCAATATTATCAACCATAATGATAAGAGTTTAGAGATAGAGAATATTTCACACGATGATTATAGTGGTTCGGCTTAGATCAAGCCTACGTCCACTCTCCCACGCTGACAGCCGATTGTCTAGTTTCCACTAGATGAATCAATGGAGGTTTACAATAAGTGATGATACTCTCTCTGATAGGTCACACTATCCTTTCTCAATCACTCTTACAATCCGATTATTAACCAATCTGATTATTAACCAATCCGATTATTCAATCGAAGGCATGCTTGCCCCTAACTTATCGCTCACTCACGATCAACAAGAACAAACATCCAATCCAATTCAATTAGCCAAAGAATCCTTGCCAATTAGACTAACTTAACCGATTAGGGCCATTGAACCTAAATCGGGTTTCGAACCTAAACCGGCCATAATCGAGCTACCTAAACATCTAATAATCTAAACAAAATAATTCGAACGTAATTAACGACCTAACCAAGGATTAGAAGTTGACTTACAATCAAATGCTCGAGTGCGAGTGTGACAGCGGTTCTTGAAAATTCCTCGACACGAACTTTGAAACAAACGAACCATGGGCCTTGGACCTCGATTATTAGACTTTCAACTGGCTTGGTCCACGGGCGTAGGACAAGGCACAATCACGCGGCCCAGCAACCTGGTACATGGCCCAAGTTAGTTTGGGCTACGGCCTAGCTCTTAAGCCTACGGATCAGGCCCAACCAGAACAGGGCAGATCCAAAACAGAGGAGGGCAATAGCTGGACGAGGTGATTTCGGAGTATTATGGGAAGTGGTTGGCTCCCGGGTCGATGATGGATGTTTAGTGAAGTCAAGGGAGGTTGTGGTAGTCGTTGGTGGCGGATTTGGGCGGCAGAGTCGCCAGAGCAGCGACCAACAGACTTGCAGGGGAATCGAACAGGGGACAGAGCAATCCTTCGGGTTTGGGGGCTGTTCGGAGCTTAGGCGGCGTCGAAGCTTCATGGGGCGATCGATAAAAGTCTGAGGCAGTGTGAGGGTCATGGAGGTGGCCTCTGGTGGTTGAGAGAAATGCGGAGTGGCTACAAATCGGATCTGAGCAGACCCGAGGCGAAAACAGGGCAAGGTTCGGGTTTCCGTCTGTCTGAGAACCTCTGGCGGTCCTGCGGCGATGTGCGACAATGGACCAGCATCGGAGGGAGTCTGGGAGCTATGTCATAGCGGCTGGGGAGGTGCTGGTGTTGGAGAAATAGTGTTAAAATAACAACTTTGTTTTATAATATTATAGGATATTCAAAATTCGAATGGCAATAGTAAATGTTGGCAAACTACCTCAAATATCGAGTCTATTTTATAAATTGAAGACCAAAAATATATTCAATTGGTAGAGGCACAAATGTTAAATTGGCAGAGGCACAAATACTAAATTGACAGATGCATAAACACTGAATTGGAAGAAGCACAAACACTGAATTGGCAGATGCACAAACACTGTGAACATAATCACAATCAGTATTGAAAGGAAATGGAATTTATACAAATACCGAGGCCTGTGTTTGACACAGTTTCCTTAAACAATTCCGTCCTCTCCCGTATGTGCTTTGAGATTTCATGAGATCTGTCTCTCAGGATACAACGGTTTGCAGCGATAGAGGCAAGCACGGCACTCCAAAACTTTCGGCGAACTTGAACAAAACGTGAATACTATCGAAAACAATGCAAATGCAGAGAATTGAAAGAGATGGAGAAGATGTTTTCTTTTCGTTCTAGTGTCTTCTATCTTCTTGAAATGGAATGGGAAGTCACTTATTTATAGGGTAAGTGGGGCATTTCGAAAATAAAAAAAAAATAACGGTTGAATAAATCTGTTGTTACAATCTTTAATTCTGTAACAGCAGAACCGTTATGCTTTTAATTCGGTAGAGTCATGACAGCAGAACCATAACGGGTAGAGTCATAACAACTGAGCCATAACGATAGAGCCGTTATGCTTTGGTAGAGTCATGACAGCAAATTCGTTATACTTTAATTCTATAATGGCAAAATTTAATGTCATTAATCTGCCGTTACTTTATTTAATTCAGCAGCTGTTACTATAAAGTTGGAAAAAATTAAAATAGAAGATAAAAATGGGCTTGTCGCGAAGCCCACTTTTCAGTCCTGCATTCTTGTACCCAGGTCGTGCGCTCACGCCCAAGTTTCAGCTCGTCGAGCCTCCATCGGGATTTGGGATTTGCACCCCTCTGCACACGAAGCATAGTGCTTGTGTTATGATAGTTACCACTCAAAGGAGTATAACCACATATAAAGCACTACAAAGTCTTCCTTAATTTCAATGTGGGACTAGTGTTTTGTCACTTCCTATTTCAACTCAAGGGTATTCTATAAGAAATAATTTTTCATTCACTCACCCATCAAAATATATCATATTTTCCAACAATCCCCCACATGAATGATAATTATTTTGGTTTTGGCTCTGTGATAATGTTCAATAAATGAAACCTGCATATGATAGAAGGTGTCACCCTTTGAACCTTCCCTTGTGAAAGTACATTTAATTTACCAGCTGTCCAGTAGACATGATTGTTGCACCGGCAAGGCTATACTCCTAGAGGAGGTGAATAGGTGTATCAATCGAATTTCAACAATTAATGCGAAAATAATAAATTAATTGAATTCGAGGGAGCACAAGTAACAATAAAGTATTGCAGTGCTTCTGTCAGACAGTTGACAGAGGCAGAACGAGTAGAAAAGCAATGCACACAAGATTATAGTGGTTCGGCTTTTGAAGGCGTACGTCCACTCTCCCACACTAACAGCCTACTGGCTGGATTTCACTAAGTAATCAAATAAGAGATTACAGGAACCAGAGTGATTACTTCAACTTCAAGCACTTCCAACAGACGCGGGCTATGCCTCTACCGAGACCTTCCCACTCTACACTCTTTTTCTGTTTCGCTCTCTCTTTCAGGATTCACAGGAAAATGCTTTTAGACAGTAATGAAGCTCTCTTTGAAAAAGGTCGATTATCTCTTGGTCACCTCCGTTCTTTGGACTTCGTGCTCTTTATAGTTCTCGTCCTCTAAGCTCCCAGCTGGACAGATCCATTCCGAGGATCAATCACCAATACTAGCCGTTGGTTGATTGACAAAAGATCACTAGTCGTTTACGGTAAGATACACTAGAAATTTGGAAGGATATATTCGCCCATGCAAATATATCTTAAGACCTTTAAACAAAGAACCTAAAAAAGGTATTTGTCTAAAGATTATGAATATAAATCAAGATCTTCTTAAATAAGGAAAACCTTTAGAAGAATATAAATCAAGATCTTCTTAAATAAGGAAAACCTTTAGAAGATCGATTTAATTGATACAAAAATAGTATGACTTAGTCACGAAATCCTTCCAGATCATTGACCGTTAGTGGGGAAATTTAATCTGCTAATATAATCAAAAAATAAGATTAGTCAAGTAAAGAGAATTTATATTCAAGAAGCATGAATGTCGAACCATTGTGCCTCTGCCATATGATCTGCATGCTTCTATCAAAAATGGATACGTTAGAGATCAACGGCAATGAGATATAGATCCTTCGAATTCATCCAAAATCTTTTCAACAAAGCGAGATAGTTTTGTTTAATTCAAAATTAAATATAATATTCCTAACAATGATGTCCTTGAAATGTCATGCTTTCTCAGTAAATGACTGTTGACACCTGAGTTTTTACCATTTATTATTGTGATTTTTATTCTTTAAAATTAATTAAAAATATAAAAAAAGGTCATAAAATCACAAAATCAACTTTGGAAGCTTTGGTTTAACCTTAGGAACCAATTTTGAACAAAAAATATTTTTCGGTATTTTTAATATTTTTCGAGTTTATTTAATTATAAAAATACCCAAAAAATCAAAAAAATACCATTCGTGGTCAGAAAAATACCCAAAAATATTCGATAATTTTGTTTTAATTTCCTCTTCAAGTGTGTCACTTTAAATCTAAAAAATTCGGCTCGGGTCACTATGTTCCTTCACAAACATAAACCCGAACCGAGCCTAAAAAAAATCATTTTCGAGTCTTTTAGTTTTCAATTCTCACTTTTTATAAGCTATGACATTGGATTCTAAAGTCTTAAAGTGCAATTAGGTCAATTTGCCCTCCAATTTAATCAATTTTTACCAAAAGGGCTTAATTGCATATTTTTCTTTCAATTAGTCCCCGGTTTCATGGATGTATACGTATGCTCTACGTATTTATACGTCATACGTATTTATACGTTATGCATATTTGTACTGTTTGGTAACCTCTTTAACTCTTGTAATAACAATAATGGTTATTATTTTTAACACCTTTGTTAGTGCTTTTTTTTTAGCATTTTTGTATTGTGAGTGCTATTGTTAGTGTTATTTTTAAATAGCATTTTTGTATTATAAATTGTGAGTGCTATTGTTAGTGCTATTTTTAAATGACATTTATTTATCATAAATTGTGAGTGCTATTGTTAGTGCTATTTTTAAATGACATTTATTTATCATAAATTGTGAGTGCTATTATTAGATAGAATTTATAATTGTTAGTGCTATTTTTAAATAGCATTTTTGTATTATAAATTGTGAGTGCTATTGTTAGTGCTATTTTTAAATAGCATTTTTGTATTATAAATTGTGAGTGCTATTGTTAGTGCTATTTTTAAATGTCATTTATTTGTGAGTGCTATTATTAGATAGAATTTATAATTGTTAGTGCTATTTTTAAATAGCATTTTTGTATTATAAATTGTTAGTGCTATTGTTAGTGCTATTTTTAAATGTCATTTATTTGTGAGTGCTATTTTTAGATAGAATTTATAATTGTTAGTGCTATTTTTAAATACAATTTATTTGAAGGTATTTTTGGCTATAAAAGGATGGCAATAGTTTTGAGGTTGGGAGGGGAGAGACATTTTGTAGAGTGTGCAAATTTTTGAGAGCTTAGAGAGAAGAACACAAACACTCTCTATATTCTCATAATCTTGAGCGAGCAAAATATACTAAGTTCGGAATATTGATTCCGCATATTGCTAGCACAATTGTTGTGGAGTTATTAGTCGTCTCCCCGTTCGTCAATTGGTGGTGCGTCCGAACTAGATGCCTAACACTTGTGGAGGCTGAGATCGAAGAACATCGAACCGACACCTCCGTTCAAGCACGCTACGAGAGGTAATCTATTTACTCCCTTTGAGACTTTGTGATTTTTTTTCGATTGAAATGCACGAAGTACGCCTCTGGAGATACATGTGTGGGTTGTTATTTATTTCCGCTACGTGTTACGTGGATCCCAACAGTGGTATCAGAGCCAATCCTTTGGTGTTTTCGTGCATTTAATTGATTTTTTGCAATTTTTGCAATACTATGGCCAATATGTATTAACGAATTGTTCGTCTTACATGGCTAATGGAGATTGATTATTTTATATGATAAATTAATCAACGTAGCAAAAATTGAGACTAAATCAATTTTGAATCGAAAATTTATGGCTATCTTATTTTACGTAAAAATTCTGAATATGATTCAACGTAGAATTTTTATTGTGCCTTCCTAAGTTTTAAATTGTGAATTTATTACTTACGTGAAAGGGTGGTGATCATGGAAAAATCCCTAATCAATGTGATTGATGTATATATGAATGTATGATGATTATTTATATATTTGGGGTTGTAATTATTAAATGGAGGCTGCGTACTCCTTTTATTTTTCATGTAATCTTTATTTTTAGCATAGTCAATTGTTGATGTAAATGCTACGAGGATTACGTGGAGGAGCCTTTTAAGTCGGCGAGCTCTTTGGGGCCCAATTCTTGAAGAGTTCAAGAAACCAAGAAGAAGCGAAGAGCGGCTCTCCGTTATTAAAATATTAAAATGATTATATGTGGTCTCATTGGCTCGAGACCCATTAAATCATAATTCCATGATCACCACGTAGGATAGATATTTATGTGATTGACATCTATTTATTTATTATGATTACGTGAGCATGTTAAACTGGTTAATGTGCAAAGTCAGACTTACCTCACCCAAAATTGTGCCTGCATGAAATCCTAGTTAGGAAAATCACTCGCATTAGGTACCGAAAGGGCGTTGGTAACGACACCAGCGTAACCAAGTCCCCGAACCCAAAATCTCTGGTTCCGTAGAACTGATCGATCTCTCCCAATCGATCGGTAAGGTTTCCGGTCTACCCTCCAAGAAAGACCGGTGGCGACTCCAAATGCATGCACAAGTTGCACATGCCACCACGACCACACTAAGGTCGAAAGCGATCGACTCTTATCGTTGAATCCTCCTGAAAAATACTCCCGCCGCGATTTGGTATGGGCCTGGGAGGGCTCGCACCGATCCAAGACCCGTGATCGGTAATCCATTAGCCGCGTCCGCTTCCGGATGGGTCGCGACAGCTGGCGACTCCGCTGGGGACTTGTTCTAGAAACTATGGTTCTAGACCTCAAGTGGACTTAGGCCGTAATAAAAATTGAGTGATTTTTCTAACCCTACAGGCGCTCTTGAAGGTGAGGTAAGTCCGCTCACGATAGGTGTTATATGTTTTTGCAGATTGGAGTAATAAGGGGTGTAGTCTGTGATTAACTTTATTTTACGCAGGTGTGGCGTAGGAATGTATGTTGTGTGGATGATTTGAAGTGCTGATTGATAAATTGTTGTGCATGACTTGCATTGTGATGATCACGACACATGGACACACACAACCGCGCCTAAAACCCCAGGCGCCGCCTTTAGGAACACAATAGAAGGAATTGAAAATGGAATCTCCGTGAGGAAAAACACGGGGTAATCCACTTCTCAATTCCGCTCGCTTCGAACTATGGATTGAGTCCCAATGCAACGATAGTTGTGCAATGGAATCGGCTCTTTCTAGAACTCGAGGTGGGAACCTTAACCTTAGGTGCCAAACCCTCTGATTTTTAGAAGTTCACCATCACTTGTCTCATGCGCATGTCTTTGGGCGGTTGGTACACCTAAAATCGCACATAAGTCGACGAGTTGGGTTGGTAAGACTCTCTATCCCTCAAAACTATTACAGTTCATATAAATATAGGCATTTCATTCATTGCATTCTGGTGATTAGATTAAATGCCATTTCAAGGATAGATGCATGTGTTTTTCCCAAACGTCCTTGATAGAAGACGAGGAGGATGATATCCCATGGCGAACACCGAGTGAGCAACAAAGGAGCCTACTATGGACATTATTGAGATATCGTCCAATGAAGATGACGAGTTGGGGCAAGTGATCCGGAAGTCACAGATCGAACTTGGGGCATCCTTAAACGTTAGGATCACATTCCTTGGTTTCATTTTCCATTACTAGTCCTCTTGTATAGGGTTTATTTTTATCGAGGCTTTCTCTATCTCACCCCTTAGAGTGATTGTATTAGGGATCTATTGGTGTATACATTCAGATGGAACTCGGTTGTATTTCTTTTGACGGGTCATGGGAATGTGATAGTGGCATTTTCTCTAATCATCCGAATACTCCCAAGTCAAGTTTATAATTCCTTTAGAGGAAACTAAAGTTGAAAATCTTACACGACCTTTTTGGTCGTACAGGGTAATCCAACCCCAATTTCGCTAGAAGGAATTATACACTTGAATTGGTCCATGCATGTCATACGTCACTAAGTAATCCACGATAATTGATCAAGAGTATTGACGTTATTTCGAATTTAATGACGAGATAGATGTCCAAATTGCTCTCGTTCTTAACAAAACGGCCTTGATTTGGATGCCGTATCTTCAATTAAATTTAAAAACACGTCGTTATGCCTTGCATTTTTGACTAATTCGCTCTTCTGAATATTGGTCAAAAGCAATTATCGTGAATTACATTCCTTTCAATAGTATGCTTTCTTTCGAGGAATATTGATAAAAACTTTTCGCACAAGATTAAAACCCTTGTAAAAGTTCTTGTCATTATTAATTACGAGCAAGCATAAGATTGAAAGGGGTCTATGCTTTCTTTTTCAGATTATTCCTTTTGACTCGGTCTTTTCATTTGCAGGTGAAAAACAAGTAGCATAAAGAAATCTTTTCTTGGATAAGTCTGAGGCTATTCTTTCATCTGACCATGAGTGAGTTAGAAAATCAGAACACATCTACTCGACTTATTATGGATCGGCTCATCCAAGTCTAAGATGTCCGGATGCTCGAAGAAATGGATCATATAAAAGCTAAAACAAACACAGGGGCTTTCATTCATTCTTGCCCAAACCAGATCATACAATTCATTGGGGTGGAAAAGTAAAGCAGAAGTGAGCCCTAATCAACGACACAAAGGAGCCCAGCTGGCCCTCCAGGTTATGGATGCTTTGTTTATACGCACCACTCCGCGTATCATGGTCCGCAAGCCTGAGGTGGAGGCGTTTGCGTTCATCATTGACTGCAACAACCTGAGTCTCGTGATCTTCGGCGACTACTTCCAAGTCCCGAACAAGTCCATTCTCACGAGTTATATCCTCGTTTATGCCGTTGAGCCTTTCTTCCAGCCACTCGCTCCGATTCCTTAGCAGGGCATTACGTCGATCGCGCTCATAGGTAGCCAGAGATAGAGCTAAGTCCTCCACCAGATTCCTCCTCTCGCGTAGCAATGTCGAAACCCGCTCTTTGGCGAACTCAACAGCCTTTTTGTGACTATCGGCCAGGTAGTCAGCCAACGCTAGGCGGTCGGACTGATCCTCATAACGGGCTCGCAAGACACGAGCCACGGTAACTCCCCGATGAGCAGCGCGGTAGACCTCCAAGGAGTTCGTAAAGAGCGTTGGAAAAATATTGTATTCCCTCCCCAACGCGGTACCCTCGAGGGAGGTGATGTCCAGGTCCCCGAACATGACTCTGATCTCATCCTCGGTTTCGGGATGATCGGCTATGTGAGCGTAGCCTCGACCCAAGAGGTTATAGAACTCTTTCCATCGAGTCAAAGCTTCGGCTGAGAAAGTGTGAACTTGGGAAGAAGCCATTTTCGACGGAGATGTGTGTAGTGGAGCGATTAGAGGATGGAAGCAAATTATATGAGAGCGTTAATCTCCCAAACACCAACTCCGCATTTTATAGCGTCTCGAGAGTGGAGAAAAGTTGCAGCAATAATGCTTGTGGAGCCGGGTTAATTAATGTAAAGCGAGGGCTGCTCCTCCCGTGAATCATCAGACATGTCCTGATCCGCAATTTCAGGCCTGACAAATTCGGTCTCGCCATTATTAAAGCTGGGAGGGAGGCGAGCGCAACTATCGAAGAAGCCGCGAAAGGATTGTGTTGTTCCATCACGCATGAAGCTGGGCGGCGAGTGAACAGCTCTGCCACTTAAAAAGAGAAGACAGTGCTGAACAGGCATGACTATTGAGGAAAAGTGAAAGGCGAGCGCAACTATCGAAGAAGCCGCGAAAGGATTGTGTTGTTCCATCACGCATAAAGCTGGGCGGCGAGTAAACAGCTCTGCCACTTAAAAAGAGAAGACAGTGCTGAACAGGCATGACTATCGAGGAAAAGTGAAAGGCGAGCGCTACTATCGAAGAAGCCGCGGAAGGATTTGGTTACCCCTTCGTGTCGGAAAGCTGAGCAGGAGGTAAACAGTTCCGTCGTTTCAAAAACAGAACGCTGAACAGACCTAGCTTTCGAGGAAAAGGAGGCAACAAATCGAAAGAGCGAGTATACAAAAGAGAACAGAGAACCCCGAGTGACGAGTTCGTTGAAAGACCTCAAATTCTCTAGAATCAGATTCGACATCGAAGCCATGGAACTCAACATCGCTGGTGACGAACATCAAGATCGCAGTGGTGACGACGGCAGTGGCCACGACGCTCAACCCCGGAAAAGAAAAAGTCGCCAGCGCTACGCTCGGAAAGAAATCCAGGAGCTTGAAGCTTTCTTCGATGAATGCCCTTGCCCAAACGAGGAACAAAAGATTGAATTGGGCCAGAAGCTGGGAATGAATCCTATGAGAATCCATTTTTGGTTTCAGAATAGACGTTTCAGACTAGGTGTCCAACACAGGCGTAAGGAGATCACGGCCCTAAAAGAGCAGAACCAAAACCTTCAAATGGAAAACATGTGGTATGAGAAAATTCTCAGTACTATTACCTGCCCTGACTGCGGTGGCCCTACCACCCTCAGTAAATTGTTCCCCAGTAAGCCTTCTACGAAGATGGAAGGTGCTCATTTATCCCCATGCTCCCTTGAGCCATCTCCGGTACAATCAGATCCTGCTAATGGCGCGCATGAGCAGATCGATCCTACAGAAATTATACCAGTGTCTTCGGAGGAAGAAGATACGTGTCGTTATGATCGGAGTCACCTCATCGAAGCCCATGAATCTCCTCCACAACAGCTTCCGGTAAGATCAGATACGGTTCAAGAGGAGTTAGAGGTTAGTCGGCAGGCTATCTACGCCACTCTGGACGACGAGAAGAAGAAATTCACTTGGCCCCCGGAGCTTCATCTCAAGTTCTTGGACGCAGTTCGACAGATAGGACTCGACTTCATAGGTCCGACAAGCATACTTAGGGTCATGAACGTACCGGGACTTACCAAGCAATTAGTCGCGAATCACCTTGGTTGCTACAGAAGGGCGTTAGGACAGCGTTATGCAGAACTGAATCCAAGCAATAGACTCGGCTGTGAACCCAGCACCCTTATGACAAATGAGGCCCGGTCGAATCTGGACGACTATTGGGGATTTGATCAGGATATCCTCGCGAGTCATTTCAATATTCCTCAAGAACACGCATCACAAGTGCAACGAGTAAGCACTCCTCCGTCCGAGCAGCAGCTAGTCAGTGTTCATCCTGTCGCAGATCAGCCCACCACGCCCAGTGCTCAAGGGTTTGCCCAATCAGAGCATATGGCTTCAGATGATCTAATGGGAGAAAGCTTGGAGCACTCTTATTTCCCTAATCCCCAAGTGGGAGATGCTTGTGGTAGTCAATCGATCAAATCTCCTCTTATAATCCCAGACAAATATGGAGGTTCCAGTTCGAAGAACCCGTCGGGCGATGCAGCTCAACCTACACATCAATCGTTCGAGGGGTCGGGTGATTTCTTCGATGAAGGACTTGATACCTGGTTCGATCAGTTGGAAGCTATTAAAGGTTGGCAACCATGATCTGCACTTGGTAATGGCACACCTAAGCTGAGGCCAGACTGGTTAGTCATTGGACATGCCCCAAGAAAGAAGGGGATGTACGCGAGAAGGATGTATCTCCTATTGTAAAGTTCTCATCGGTGCATGCGTTTGTTTCTTCAATAGCTAGAGTTGATTCTGCATAATGTTTTTCGCAAACGTCATCTCGTGTGTATACGGTAATTCCTTGTTATTAAGTTCAAGGTAAAATCAGCCCCGACGCGTGAAGGCAGAATTGATAGCATGAGTTACTAGCAGAATGTGATCGAGCTCGAAAGTGAAAGATTACTAGCGGCCCCAAACGCAATGACCGCAAAATCAGGGGCAATCTTTAAGTTTCGAGCAACTACAAATCTATTTCTCACGAGGCATTCAGGTCAATCAAATATAAAGCGTCGGGCTGTGAGAATGATGCGTAGTCAATCTGTTGACACAGGCGAAAAAGGAGTCGCGTAGATCCGAAAGCAAAAACCTTTCTTGGCTAGTCAACAATGCAGAATGAAAGAGCATATATAAACAAACTCGCATTTATTTCATTCAGCAGGAAAGTTTACAAGTGGATCACTGAGGGGGAGCAGTAAACCCAAAATGAGTTCTGACAAGCATCACAAAAAAGCTTAACTGACTCTCCATGCTATCCATGCCTTGCTTACAACCCACACTCCGGGAATCGAGGTCTACAAGCTTGAAGAAAAGGAGACGACATTTCTCCTTAAGTTCGTTCACCTTGGTGTCATAGTACTCGAACTCAAGCTCTAAGTCATGAGCCAGTACCCTCCCGCGAGCTATATCCATGCTCAGGTCTTCAAGCCTTTCCTCCAACCAGGCACACTGGAACCTCAGCACGAAGTTGTGCTGGTCTTGCTCAAAGGCGGTGTCAAAAAGAGCCAGACGCTCCACCAAGTTGTCCCTCTCACGGACCAGCATCGAAACCTGGGCGTGGGCGTATTCAACAGCCCTTTTATGGTTATCGGCCGTCAGCATGGCCAACATCAGGGACTCAGTTCGGTCCTGATAACGGGCTCGCACGATACCAGCCAAAGTGACCTCCCGGCTAGCAACTTCGTAAGCCTGCATGAAATTGTTAAAGAGAGTTGGGAAGATCACAAACTCCCTTTGCAGTTTCGTACCTTCAATACACGCAGTATCCAGGGCCGGAATCAGAGTACGAACTTCAACCTCAGCTTCAGGATGATTGTTTATGTAGCCATAACCCCTACCCAAGAGGTGGTAAAATCTCTCCCATTGGGTCGAAGCTTCAGGTAAGGCAACAGGCATAGAGGAGGAATCCATATGCGATGGAATGACGGAGAAGAGAGTGAGAATGTGAAGAGTGTTTGAGAGGCTGAGTCTGATAAGGCTAAAGTGTTAATCTTCTTGACATCAATCTATCACCTTATAAATGCTCGAGTACAGGGAGAAGTGGTAATAATATTTTATGTGCAGTAGAGCCAAGCGGGTTTCGTTAATGCATCCCCGATGAGTCACGAATCCACCACCATCCTGTGATCTCGGGTTTTGCGAAACATAATGGCGCCGAAAGGTGGGCAGGCTTGTTACTCTAGAGACTGGGCCAGGGGGACAAGCGTAGTGCTCGACAAAGCGAAATCAACGCAAGAGATCTTCAGGCTCCGTTCACGTAGAAAAGAGCAAAAAAGGACAAAGTGGGAATTACGAAGCCTTGAGAAAAACGCTCGTCAAGTAGCCATCACAAAAGGACGAAGTGGGAATCTCGAAACATTGAGAAGAGCGCTCGTCGGGTAGCCATCACCTTTGATCGAAGAACGGTGATCCGGCTCCTTTAACCTCTCAGAATTTGCAGAGAAAGTGAAGATCCAAGGAGGAACAAAGAAAGCTGAGTTAACGGAAAATCAAACAGTGATATCCCGGTCAAAATGTTCAAGGGATTCTGTCATTTACTGGAAGCGCCAGACTTGGAGGTCTCCGAGCTTGAGCTGCTGGAAGAGTTTGAAGATCTCAGGACCGAACCTGACACGAGGGCCATGGAGACCGATCCTTCTAATGATGAAACCCGCGGCTTGGTTAACGAGAACAGTACCCGCGACGGTTATCAGCGTCAGAAAGGGGAATATCTCAAACGCAACACTTCAGGTCAAGTCCATAAACTCGAATTGTTTTTCAGGGAATACCCCTATCCGGACATGGAACAGAAAATCAAAATGGGCCAGGAGATAGGGTGGGAGCCTCGGAAGGTCAAGTGCTGGTTTGAAAACAAACGAACCCGGCTGAAGCAGCAACGCGATCGGCACGAGTTAGCGGTTGTAAGGGAGGAAAATGAAAAGCTTCGAATAAAAAACACTCAGTACAAAAAAGCTCTAAGCATCGCTATTTGCCTGGAGTGCGGTAACCCTGTTCCCACGGACGGAGTATTCACTGAAGAGCCAGATCTGGGGGTTTATAATGCTCATTTGTTGCAATGCCCTTCGCAACATCTTTCGGAACAAGCGGGTACCGCCGAGGATCTACAAGAGGAAACTAGTGCTATAAGGTCAAAGTCGACGCCCATTGTGGAAGGGAACATGCGTCATGACAAGTCGGGTCCACTCGATGATGAACTCACCATCATGACCAGCCGATCTGAGACCACTAAATCCCCTCCAGAGCAACCTCCAACACGACCAGATTCCGAGAAGAGTAACCGCCAAGTTGCTGACACCACTTCGGCTAGCAAGAAAATAAGATTTCGTTGGACCCCGGAGTTTCATAGCAAATTTGTTGATGCAGTTCAACAGTTGGGGATCAGTTTTGCTTGCCCATTGCGCATACTCGAAATCATGAACGTGCCGGGACTGACTAAAAATATGGTCAAGAATCACCTTTGGCGCTACAAGAAACTACTGAGAGATGGACGAGCGTCGCTAGACCAAGATAGAGGCGGTTCAACACGACCAGATTCCACGAAGAGTAGCCGCCGAGTTGCCAACCCTACTTCGGCTAGCAAGAAAACAAGGTTTTATTGGACCTCGGAGCTTCATAGCAAATTTGTTGATGCAGTTCAACAGTTAGGGATCAGTTTGGCTCGCCCATCGCGCATACTCAAGATCATGAACATGCCGGAATTGGATAGAAATAAAGTCAGGAACCACCTTTGGTGCTACAAAAGACTACTGAGAGATGGACGAGTGGCGCTAGACCAAGAGAGAGGCAGTTCAAGTTTAAACGATGAGCATGGCTGTGATCGCAATCCTCATGAAGCAGGAAGCATCCAATCACCTCTTAACACCGATGGGACTGACAATTACACGGTCGATTGTTCAGGCATCAATCAGAGTACTCCCATGGGTTATCCCAGTACTCCTCAGGAGTATGTACCGCAATTTCAGCAAATCGGGACTCCCCAGTCTGAGCACCGACTGGCCGTTAATACTAGTCCTACAGCGGATCTAACACTGGCAGGAGATGCACATACAATCTTGCGAGACGATTACGGAGATTCCGGCTCGAAGAATCAGGTGGTCCATGACGAAAATGGCAAAAAGATTCCTTCTCCAGTAGTCGACAATACTCAACCTGAGTGTCAGTCGCTCGATGGTTCAGACGATCTCCTTGAAAACATCTATTCTTGGTTCGATCGGCTGAATTCCCCCCTGAGTTACCCTGCTACTCCCCAAGAGTATGTACAACAATTTCAGCAGGTATGGACTCCCCAATTTGAGCACCAACCGATCGTTAGTGTTATTCCTACGGCGAATCCAGCATCGGGTACAAACCTACTGGACAACGATGAAAATACCAACTCGAGAAGTGAGGTTGTTCATGTCGAAAGTAGTGTGAGGAACCCATCGCCAACGGTTGAGGATGCCCGACTTGGGCGTCAATGGCTTGAAATTTCAAGCGAGTCCCTCAGTGAGCAACTCGGCGTGTGGATCACGCATAAACCGAGAAACCAGGTTGTTCATGCCGAAAGTGGGAGAAGTCCGTCACCAGCAATTAAGGATGCTCAACTTGGACGACTCGAGCGGTCGGACGATCTCCTGAATGAGCAACTCAGCCTATGGGTCAAGCATTTTGGAACAAGTGCATCTTCGCAGTCGTGACCGGTACCGGCGACCAGACATCTGGTTCGAAGCTCGTGTGCTAAATCATTAGAAGGCTCAGGAGAGTGAGAGGTGAATACATCGAATGAATGTGTTACGGATTTCGTTGTAAAGTTCCCGCGGGAACATTGTAATTAACGCTGAAAACTAACCGCTCTGAGTGTCAACATTACCCTTTGAACGTCTTCGAGCCAAGGGCCATGGATTAATCACTTAATCCGTGGAGCAAATTCCATGAACGATGACTATCACCCGCGGAGCATAATGGGATCTACCCCCATTCAGCACGAAATACGTTTGGTCACGAAGCCTCCCATTTGGTAAAACGATGTATCGTTCCTAAACGATCTTCAACCGAATACCAAAGTAATGTCTCATTTCTTTCCCTTCTCAGGTGTTAAACGTGGATAAATCACCCAAGGAGCCATCTGTTCAAATAACAAAACAGACGTTGCCCAACCGGGGGCAGCTGAACCATTGATATTGCAAATATTCCAAGCATGGATAAGCGGATTTGATAGACGTGGTTCATATCAATACGCGACGTCAGAACGGGATGAGAACCAAGAGTAAAGTTGTATTGTCCCAATTTGTCTTCAATTTGGGAATATGAGTTAACACTTGCTATTTATCCTTGATAGGGACTCACCATCAAGGAGGACAAATTTTGACAACCTGTGTGCACTCGCAGGGGCACACGACCGAGGGTAAGATGTATCGTTCTAATTTTTTTGAAAAATTCATGAACGAACAATAACATGTTTCTTCCGCATTTTCAGGGATCTCCAGCCGCGGGGGACAGGTAAGTATCCCTTTCCCCAATCCATTGAAAATGTTGAATAAAAAATAGAGAAGAAAAGAAAAGCTTTTAGAATCTGATGTCTAGAAAAGACATAGGATTCTAACTTCATTGGCATTCATGTTTTGAAACATGAGGTTATCTGAACATGCATTGGGCATCATAAAATCCCATTGACGGGTAAGATTTTTGGAGAAAACGAAAGAGATTTTTCCAATCAAAAGTTGTTCAAAACTTTCAAAAGGACGTTTTCTCAAAAGACGAGAGGCAAAGCCTAGTCCAAACACGTCCTATACACACTTAAGAGAGAAATGGAGCGGATAAGACAGCAGAATCTGGACCTACGGAAGTAGGGACCATTCGCAGCGATTACATGGGTTAGGACGACGGAGGCATTCGTTTCATATCCCCCAAACACTACAGGTGACCGTTGATAACCCCTTTGAACGGCGGTTTTCATTCTTAACCCTGTCAAGAACCACCCCACATCGGGGCAAAATGGAGGTGAGTCCAGCAGCATCAGGAGAAAATGGTTAGAAATTTTCTTGCTCGGACTAACATTAATCTTTGTGTGTTGTTTATATGGTAATCCAAGTGCCATAGGATGATGAGAAGCATTCATTTCTCTATCCCACACACCGAATCCTTTGCATAGCCAAGTTGAGCCTGCAGAATCATTTCATAAACCCGTTGGTGATCATTGCACATTCCAAGACGGATGCAGCATCACTTCAGAAACGAAGAAGTTCAAGACTTAGGGTTTGCAAAAGAATTCCTAAGTTAATGTTTAACCTTGTTAGACCTTTGATCATAGGTCTAACGCGATCCTATGAAGATGATAAAAAGTGGGATTTCAAAAATGAATGAGAAAAATCCACGGCATCGAGAAAAAGCAAAGTGCCTGGTAAAAGCAAGGCCGATGCTCATGAAAGCTGTTTGCTTGATCCCCAGTGAAACTTGGATGAAAAAAAAAATTATTAAAGGAGTCAAATAAAAAAAGCTGCTCCCCAAATGCTGCCAAGCACAGAACAAAGACATGGAGAGAGTCGGTCTCTGAATGCAACAAGGGACGCTCTCTAAAGAGCTGGTGCACACCTCAAAATCGGTTGTACACCTCAAAAACTAAAGATGCAGAAAGGAAAAGACAGGAGGTAAATCAGCAATGATCACCAATGTCAAACTCGTCATGAATTCTGGGCCAAAAACAAGCCTTTTTCGGTCCCCAATCCTACCAACATCATAACCCTGAAACAGTCTTCTCTGACTAAGACACTTGGGTTAACATACAGCTCAGCTCGAAGAAGTACGAGCAAGACTATTTCTTTCTCATTTTGCAGGGTTCTTGACTTGTAAACCCGGAGCAGATGGTGAAAACTTTCATTCAATGACCTTGACTCAAAAGTGAGTCCCCCTTGAAGACCAATATCCAAGCCCAACATTACGGTCCCGTGGAAGACCTCCCGACCGATCAAAATGTATGCGCTGCGAATGAGCCTAAAACCTAGGCACGGGTTAGTAGGGAATCGAGTGTATCCCCTATAAAAAAACACGATCGCAAAACAGGTGAGAAGACCTCATTGTCGAGAAATATTCCAATTGATGTTTTGAACAAACTCTTTTTGGAATTTTCAAACTGTTGATCCAGATTTTCCGTGCAAGGGATTTGTGATCACATTTGCATGTTGCAAGAATGCTTTGGATAACCCCCAGCATCAAAATGCACATTTCACGATTAAAACTTAAATCATACGGTTTTGTCAAAATGGACGGCCGTGGTCTTCCCAAAGATTACTAACGTTTTCTTGGTGAAGAAAAATCTTTCAGGCCTAAACTTCTGCAGGATACCTGGAGAACCCAGCTCCCAGAATGTCGCCTCAACAGAATCAAATGAAGCTTTGTCAAAATAAAATCTTTCTCTACTTCAAAACTGAATTCCCGACAAATTTCGGGATCTTTCAAAAGAATGGGTGAGGATGAGACCCCTTTTCAAAAATCAGACAGTCTCATCGGACGTGGAGAACCCTCGTCATGAGACCCCTTTTCATAATTTAGGCAGTCTCATCGGACGTGGAAAACCCTCGTCATGAGATCCCTTTTCAAAATTTAGGCAGTCTCATCGGACGTGGAGAACCCTCGTCATGAGACCCCTTTTAAAAAAAATTTAGTCAGTCTCATCGGACATGGAGAACCCTCGTCATGAGACCACTTCTCAAAAAATCAAGCGGTCCTAGCATGACGTGGAGAACCCTCGTCCCAGGACCCCCTTTTCAAAACTTAGGCAGTCTCATCGGACGTGGAGAACCCTCGTCATGAGACACCTTTTTCAAAATTCAGGAAGTCTCATCGGACGTGGAGAACCCTCGTCATGAGACCCCTTTTCAAAATTTGGGCAGTCTCACCGGACGTGGAGAACCCTCGTCATGAGACCCCTTTTCAAAATTCAGGAAATCTCATCGGACGTGGAGAACCCTCGTCATGAGACCCCTTTTCAAAATTCAAACAGTCTCATCGGACGTGGAGAACCCTCGTCATGAGACCCCCTTTTCAAAATTCAGGAAATCTCATCGGACGTGGAGAACTCTCGTCATGAGACCCCTTTTCAAAGTCAATCAAAGGTAGATACCGCCTGAAGGGTCAATCAAAGGTAGATACCGCCTGAAGGGTCAACACAAGGTAGATACCGCCTGAAGGGTCAACACATGGTAGATACCGCCTGAAGGGTCAACACAAGGTAGATACCGCCTGAAGGGTCAAATCAAATTTGGTAGAAACCGCCTAAAGGGTCAACACAAGGTAGATACCGCCTGAAGGATCAACTCATGGTAGAAACCTCCTGAAGGGTCAACACATGGTAGATACCGCCTGAAGGGTCAACACAAGGTAGAAACCGCCTGAAGGGTCAAATCAAAGGTAGAAACCGCCTGAAGGGTCAACTCATGGTAGAAACAGCCTGAAGGGTCAAACCAAGGTAGAAACCGCCTGAAGGGTCAAACCAAGGTAGAAACCGCCTCAAGGGTCAATTTATTGGTAGATACCGCCTCAAGGGTCAACACGAAGTAGATACCGCCTTAAGGATCAACACGAAGGTCTGATCCACCATATGGATTAAAATCTCTAGCAAATCCCAAAGCGTGGGGATGCGCCTTCCTTAGGTTCCTACCAATTAGGAAGCCCATAATGGTATGACCTACCATACAGGTCAGAGGTTAATCTCCCTAGGATTTTCTGTGACGAGTCCTAGGCATCTTCTTGAAAGTCGTCGCAACCGGCAGCATCCGACATGTGAGCTTCAGGTAAGCCTCTCTCACTCCGGCCCATGTTCAAATTGTTAGAGCAAACCGGGGATTGATTTGAGCTTTTATCAATAGGCTTAAGGATCCGATGTCATAACATTTCTTCTCTCATTTTCCCAGTTGAGTCGGTTAGGAATCAGGTGCCACCTTATCTTTGAGAGAAACCTCTAACGAGATTCCTCTCAAAGAGGGGCAGCTGTTGACACCTGAGTTTTTACCATTTATTATTGTGATTTTTATTCTTTAAAATTAATTAAAAATATAAAAAAAGGTCATAAAATCACAAAATCAACTTTGGAAGCTTTGGTTTAACCTTAGGAACCAATTTTGAACAAAAAATATTTTTCGGTATTTTTAATATTTTTCGAGTTTATTTAATTATAAAAATACCCAAAAAATCAAAAAAATACCATTCGTGGTCAGAAAAATACCCAAAAATATTCGATAATTTTGTTTTAATTTCCTCTTCAAGTGTGTCACTTTAAATCTAAAAAATTCGGCTCGGGTCACTATGTTCCTTCACAAACATAAACCCGAACCGAGCCTAAAAAAAATCATTTTCGAGTCTTTTAGTTTTCAATTCTCACTTTTTATAAGCTATGACATTGGATTCTAAAGTCTTAAAGTGCAATTAGGTCAATTTGCCCTCCAATTTAATCAATTTTTACCAAAAGGGCTTAATTGCATATTTTTCTTTCAATTAGTCCCCGGTTTCATGGATGTATACGTATGCTCTACGTATTTATACGTCATACGTATTTATACGTTATGCATATTTGTACTGTTTGGTAACCTCTTTAACTCTTGTAATAACAATAATGGTTATTATTTTTAACACCTTTGTTAGTGCTTTTTTTTTAGCATTTTTGTATTGTGAGTGCTATTGTTAGTGTTATTTTTAAATAGCATTTTTGTATTATAAATTGTGAGTGCTATTGTTAGTGCTATTTTTAAATGACATTTATTTATCATAAATTGTGAGTGCTATTGTTAGTGCTATTTTTAAATGACATTTATTTATCATAAATTGTGAGTGCTATTATTAGATAGAATTTATAATTGTTAGTGCTATTTTTAAATAGCATTTTTGTATTATAAATTGTGAGTGCTATTGTTAGTGCTATTTTTAAATAGCATTTTTGTATTATAAATTGTGAGTGCTATTGTTAGTGCTATTTTTAAATGTCATTTATTTGTGAGTGCTATTATTAGATAGAATTTATAATTGTTAGTGCTATTTTTAAATAGCATTTTTGTATTATAAATTGTTAGTGCTATTGTTAGTGCTATTTTTAAATGTCATTTATTTGTGAGTGCTATTTTTAGATAGAATTTATAATTGTTAGTGCTATTTTTAAATACAATTTATTTGAAGGTATTTTTGGCTATAAAAGGATGGCAAGAGTTTTGAGGTTGGGAGGGGAGAGACATTTTGTAGAGTGTGCAAATTTTTGAGAGCTTAGAGAGAAGAACACAAACACTCTCTATATTCTCATAATCTTGAGCGAGCAAAATATACTAAGTTCGGAATATTGATTCCGCATATTGCTAGCACAATTGTTGTGGAGTTATTAGTCGTCTCCCCGTTCGTCAATTGGTGGTGCGTCCGAACTAGATGCCTAACACTTGTGGAGGCTGAGATCGAAGAACATCGAACCGACACCTCCGTTCAAGCACGCTACGAGAGGTAATCTATTTACTCCCTTTGAGACTTTGTGATTTTTTTTCGATTGAAATGCACGAAGTACGCCTCTGGAGATACATGTGTGGGTTGTTATTTATTTCCGCTACGTGTTACGTGGATCCCAACAGTGGTATCAGAGCCAATCCTTTGGTGTTTTCGTGCATTTAATTGATTTTTTGCAATTTTTGCAATACTATGGCCAATATGTATTAACGAATTGTTCGTCTTACATGGCTAATGGAGATTGATTATTTTATATGATAAATTAATCAACGTAGCAAAAATTGAGACTAAATCAATTTTGAATCGAAAATTTATGGCTATCTTATTTTACGTAAAAATTCTGAATATGATTCAACGTAGAATTTTTATTGTGCCTTCCTAAGTTTTAAATTGTGAATTTATTACTTACGTGAAAGGGTGGTGATCATGGAAAAATCCCTAATCAATGTGATTGATGTATATATGAATGTATGATGATTATTTATATATTTGGGGTTGTAATTATTAAATGGAGGCTGCGTACTCCTTTTATTTTTCATGTAATCTTTATTTTTAGCATAGTCAATTGTTGATGTAAATGCTACGAGGATTACGTGGAGGAGCCTTTTAAGTCGGCGAGCTCTTTGGGGCCCAATTCTTGAAGAGTTCAAGAAACCAAGAAGAAGCGAAGAGCGGCTCTCCGTTATTAAAATATTAAAATGATTATATGTGGTCTCATTGGCTCGAGACCCATTAAATCATAATTCCATGATCACCACGTAGGATAGATATTTATGTGATTGACATCTATTTATTTATTATGATTACGTGAGCATGTTAAACTGGTTAATGTGCAAAGTCAGACTTACCTCACCCAAAATTGTGCCTGCATGAAATCCTAGTTAGGAAAATCACTCGCGTTAGGTACCGAAAGGGCGTTGGTAACGACACCAGCGTAACCAAGTCCCCGAACCCAAAATCTCTGGTTCCGTAGAACTGATCGATCTCTCCCAATCGATCGGTAAGGTTTCCGGTCTACCCTCCAAGAAAGACCGGTGGCGACTCCAAATGCATGCACAAGTTGCACATGCCACCACGACCACACTAAGGTCGAAAGCGATCGACTCTTATCGTTGAATCCTCCTGAAAAATACTCCCGCCGCGATTTGGTATGGGCCTGGGAGGGCTCGCACCGATCCAAGACCCGTGATCGGTAATCCATTAGCCGCGTCCGCTTCCGGATGGGTCGCGACAATGACTCATATACTTCACACAGGAATCATCTAAACGTTTGTTCAGTTCTCATGAGTATGTTCGTTTTGGCCATGAACATCGTCCTGGTTCTGCGAGAGTTTCTAAAGAATCTAGCCCTCAATAATTCTCCTTTGAAGCGGCCCCACTTCTCTCTCACATAGGTGACTACTTAATATTGAGTAATTGGTTTACTCCACTTAAAAATCATTAAAGTAAAATTGCTATCATTTTTCCCCACCATATCACTGATATTTAATAGGAATGGCTTGAGGGATAAACCCCACAGTAATATCACCAAAGTTCATATATTTAGGTTGTTCATTTGAACCTAGATCTTGGGATCTCCAGTCAATTAGGTTGAGTTTTCCTTTATATCAACTTTCCTGTAATGGGCTTCAGTATCATTCCTATTGTCGATTTTTTAACTAACTCTCTATTTAGCCCTTTGGTTAGTAGATCCGCAATATTATCCTTTGACTTTACATAGTCAATAGAGATAATTTTAGTTGAGAGTAGTTGTCTAATGGTATTATGTCTACGATGTATATGTCTAAACTTACCATTATACATGCTACTATGTGCTCTTTCAATCGCAGATTGACTATCACAATATACACAGATTGATGGCATAGGTTTTTGCCATTTTGGAATATCTTCTAAGAAATGGCGTAGCCATTCAACCTCTTCACCACATTTATCCAAATCTATACATTCAGATTCTATTATGGATTTGATTATAACAGTTTGTTTGCATGATTTTCAAGATACAATTGCACCTGCTAGTATGAATACATATCCATTAGTAGATTTTGAGTCTTTTATATCAGATATCTAGTTCGCATCACTATATCCTTCTAGAACAGATGGATACCAGGCATAGTGTAGGCCATGATTTCGAGTATACCGTAAGTACCTGAGTACTCTCACTATTGCTTTTCAATGGTCAACACTCGGATTGCTCTTCAATGGCCAGCACTCTGATTGCTCGTATATCTACTCAATCTACTAACCATATAGGCAATATCTGGTCTAGTACAACTCATTAAATACATTAGACTTTCAATAATTCTAGAGTACTCTACTTGAGAAATACCACCACCTCTATTTTTGGATAGATGAAGACTATTGTCTAATGGTGTTCTAGCAATACCAGAATCATTCATGTTAAATTTTTCAAGAATCTTATCTACATAGTGTGACTAGTTTAAAATAAGACCTTCTGACGTTCTTGTGATTTTAATTCCTAAAATCACATCAGCAAGTCCCAAATCTTTCATGTCAAATCTTGAATTCAACATATCCTTGGTAGATTTGATCATTTTGTCATCACTACCAACAATAAGTATGTCATCCACGAAAAGACACTGAATGACATATCCATTTTCTGTCTCTTTAATATAGACACGTTCATTGATTTTAAATCCATTGGTAATCATTGCATTATCAAACATTTCATGCTACTGCTTTGGTGCTTGTTTTAGACCACACAATGATTTTATCAATTTACAGACTTTCCTTTCTTGTCCTGGAATTATAAAACCTTCATGTTGTTTCATATAGATTTTTTCATCCAAATCACCATTTAGGAAAGTTATTTTTACATCTATTTGATATACATCTAGACTTCGCAATGCTGCAATTGCAATCATCATCCTAATGGAGTTTATTGTGACATTCTGGATTCTGACCTCTCGAGGCTTGAGATAGGAAATGAAAGCTCGAATTGGCAATTAAAAAGGAAGAATTTTAAAATTTGAAAAAGGTTTGACGTCGTCTCACTAATGGTCATTCAGAATAGAGAAAACGAAATTTCGGATGAAAAATGACAAATGACAATTTTGCCCCTAGACCATTTGCCTATGCCTTAAGATTTCGCGAAGAACGAAATGGACATTTTCTCCTCCACCATGGCTATCGAAACTTTCTGTCCAAAGGGTCAAAGATGAGTCAAAGTTGAAGTTACATTATTGGTCACTTGCCACATGTCAAACTTAGAGACCCCCAACCATTAAATGCCCTCACCTAACCAAGTCTTATCATTTTAGGCCAATAATATGTGTGAGACATCCCAATTGCAGCCCCTTGAGTCATGTGAACCATTCCCCATCAATTCCCTTTGGTTTTCCTCTTCATTTTCACCTCTACCAAAAACTTCCCAGAAGACCAGATTCTGCCGTCCACTTAGGTCCGTACGACGGCCTTCTCCGGTGACCTTTTGACCAGTCGCCGACTACTACAGGTTATTTCAAGATGTCCTTGACATTT
This sequence comes from Rhodomyrtus psidioides, assembly GCA_021437785.1. Classification (NCBI taxonomy): domain Eukaryota; kingdom Viridiplantae; phylum Streptophyta; class Magnoliopsida; order Myrtales; family Myrtaceae; genus Rhodomyrtus; species Rhodomyrtus psidioides. The sequence continues at coordinate 1,182,085 of JAILYB010000059.1, read as the reverse complement.
TTCCATTGGTTTCATGATTTTTGGAGGTCTGGTCAATTTATGGTGATTTTTGGAAAAAAAAAAAAAAAGTGGACAGATTCTGAGCTAGCTGAGGAAAGGTGGTGTTTCTAGCTCATAGAAAATCCAAATGACCTCAAATTTTCGAGAGTAGCTTCATAACTTATAGTACTACATGTGTATGAGAAGAAATGAATTTTTCAATTGATATTTAGGGGTGTTTCATGGCTGAGATTGAGTGGACAGAATTGATCGAAAATCTGATCGGTGGACAATCTGTGGAGACCGAACCATTTGGACATCCTAGGGGTGTTATTTTACTTTCAAATCATTAGGGGATGTCCTATACTTGTCAATATAGGTCTTGGCAAGAGGATTGTACAATAAAATGGTGATTTGAGGTGAAATATGGGCTGTGGATTGTGAGGGAAGGCAGAACAAAACGCTGCCCGGTTCTATTTTGGCCTTGGCCGAACCCATTGATGGTTCTAGGATGTGTTGCCATGGTCTAAATTGGTTATTGAGATGTCCTAAGATGTCAATTGATGTCTCGGCAAGAAATTGGTTCGATCCTATCGGAATTTGACGGAGTTTATTTATGGGAATTGTGATTGATTCGGAGGACGACGCGAGACGTGATTTGGCTGTGCATTTGTGGGTCTTAGAAGGAATTGCACATGGCATTTGTTGACTTGCTTAATGAGGTAAGTGGTTCCTAAACCCTTACTAGAAACCTAGGACGCTACTGGAATGATTGAAAAGTATAGCGTCGTTGGGCGATAAAAGTATTGTGATTGATGACATGTGTTTTGTGTGGCTAGTATGCCTTTGCTATATGAATTGGCTTGTATGCCTTTGTGTGATTGAATTGGCCGTGGGCCCTTGTGATTGAATTGGCCGTGGGCCCTAGCAATGAAAGGATGATTTGCGAAATACATCGCGGCCGTGGGCCCTGGCGATGATGGAACGACCTGTGAAAAATTACATCACGGTCGTAGGCCCTGGCAATGCTTGAGTGAATAGAAATTACATCACGGCCGTGGGCCCTGGCGATGATTTGGCTTGGAGCCATATGAAATTATATCGCGGCTTGGAGCCTTGGCGATACATCGCGGCCGTGGGCCCTGGAGATGATTAAATCATATGTTGTGTTAATGTACGAAGCTGAGGTCTCATGTGATATTGTTCACTTGATGGTGATTTGCTATACCAAGTATTTTGTGATAATTGATGCCATATGCCATATGCCATTGCTTGACGAATTTTCTGCATTCTTGCATGATTGTATAGTCTAGTGGGACTAGTGGTTTGGTCTAGGTTGGGTTTTACTTGCTGGCATTTTATATCTCACCCCAGTGGGGACTTAACATTTTTCAAGTCCTAGGCAATGGAGCATTAGTTTGTCAAGGGTTGGTATATAAGGAAGTAGTAGTCAAATGATTATAAGATATTTGGTGACCTTAGGGATTGTAATTGTTTTTGTGGATTAAGAGTGAACCATTGGTGTTTGACCCTGTATAAATTGAAGTGTACCATTTTTGTCCTAAGTCATTTCAATTGTAAATAGAAAAGTGGAGATGTTTGTCGCTTCCGTATATGTATGGATTTTTAAAAGGAGTTGTAGCCCGAGAGATCTTGGGAGACTATCTAAAGACAAGGGCGGGGTGGGATGTTCAAGTGCTCACAGGGTTCGGGGCGTGACATTTATTCTCGTCACAGGAGAATAAGTATCAAAGTAATCTAAGCCTTCTCGTTATCTGTATCCTTTGATTACAATTCTGGCTTTATACTTATCAATAGAACCATATGCTTTCATTTTCCTTTTAAAGATCCATTTGGACCCTAAAGGTTTACAACTAGGAGGAAGATCCGCTACCTCCCAAGTATGATTCTGCAAAATAGAATCGGCTTCACTTTTTATTGCTTCCTTCCATAAAGGTCCCTCAGAAGAATTCACAGCTTCTGTATAATATAGTGATCCATTTTCTAACAAATAAGTTAGAAAATCATTTCCAAAAGATTTTTCCACTCTAGCTCTTTTGCTACGTCTCGGTTCATGATCTGAATCATGACTTTCATCATTCATAGTTTCATTCGTTCGTTTGGACGAACTTGATCCATTATTGGATTTATAAGGAAATACATCTTCAAAGAATGAAGCATTCCTAGATTCCATAATCGTATTCTTATGTATATCTAGAATTTTATATTCATGCACAAGAAATCGATATGCATTACTATTATGTGCATGGCCTATAAAGATACAATCCACTGTTTTAGGACCTATCTTAGTTTTCTTTGGAGTTGGAACAATCACTTTTGCAAGATACCCCCACACTCGTAAGCATTTATAAGATGGTATTCTACCTTTCCATAGCTCATAAGGGGTTTTGTCCTCTTTCTTTCAAGGTACCTTATTTAAAAGGTAATTGCTTGACAAAATAGCTTCACCCCACATATTTTGAGGTAAACCTAAATTTAGTAACATCGCGTTCATCATTTCTTTCAATGTGTGATTTTTACATTCAGAAACATCATTTGATTGAGGTGAGTAAGGCACGGTTACTTCATGTATAATTCTGTGTTATGCACAGAATTCACCAATTGGTACTTCATATTCACTGCCTCTATCACTTCTCAATCTATTTTTTTTCGTATCAAGTTGATTTTCAACTTCATTCTTATAGAGAATAAATTTATCTAAGGTTTCATCTTTGTTTTTAAGCAAATATACATAGCAGTATTTTGTGCTATCATCGATAAAGGTAATAAAATATTTATTACCACCTCTTGTTTGTATGAATTTCAAATCACAAACATCACTATGAATCAATTCAAGGGGTACAGTGCTTCTTTCAATCGATTGAAACTATGATTTCGTTAATTTTGTCTCAACACAAATTTCACATTTATGTTTTGAATCAATTTTGAATGAGGGTATATATTCCAAATTAATTAATCTACGCAATGTATTATAATTAACATGTCCGAATCTATCATGCCATAAATTTCAAGACTCAAGCCTATAAAAGGAAGACCTATTATCTTTATTGATAATTGTCATGACATATAGCTTAAAAAACGCATCAGATACATATCTCTTCCCCACATACATTTCAAATTTGGACAAAATAACTTTGTCTGACTCGAACACCATGCAAAATCCATGCTTGTTCAACAGAGACCCAGAGACTAGGTTCTTTCGGATTTCTGGCACATATAGAACATTGTTCAGAGTCAGCTCTTTTCCAAAAGTCATCTTCAGTAGTACCTTCCCTTGGCCTTCAACGGCAGAAAAGGTAGAGTTTCCCATGAAAACTTTCTCCCCATTAATTGGTTCGAAAGTTATGAACATGTCCTTATTAGAGCATACGTGCCTAGTTGCACCAGTGTCAATCCACCATTCCTTCGGATTGGACCCAACTAAGTTCACTTCAGAAATCATTGCAGGGAGATTTATGTTTGACATGTCTTTAGTGATGAAATTCACCATATTTGTCTCAAAATTCTTCCTCTTTAGAAGTCTGCAATCCACAGATCTATGATCTAAACTGCCATAGTTAAAGCATTTTCCTTAAAACTTGTTCTTGGAAACTCCTCCATTTGGTCCCAACTTTGGCTTGGCAATCTTCTTATTCTTGTGGCCATGCTTATGCTCCATAACATTGGCCTTAACTGTAGTAGGATTAAACCATTTATGTTCATAGCCTATGTTGTCTTCTTCGATTCGAAGTCTAACAATCAGCTCTTCCAGATTCATTTCCTTTTGCTTGTGCTTGAGGTAGTTCTTGAAATCCTTCCAGCCAGGAGGTAGCTTCTCAATGATCGCAGCCACTTGGAAGGTTTCACTCAAGTTCATTCATTTAGCCTGAATCTCATGCAGATCACTTGAATTTCTTGCACTTGACTAATCACGGTCTTAGAATCGACCATCTTATAATCAAGGAATCGATCGACAACAAATTTCTTTGCTCCGGCATCCTCTGTTTTATATTTTCGGTCCAAGGATTCCCATAACTCATTTGCCGTCTTTATTGCACAATAGACATTGTACAATGAGTCGTGTAATCCATTCATGACATAGTTCCTACATAGGAAGTCGAAATTTTCCCAAGCCTCAACCGCATTGAAGGCTTGCTTATCTGTTTCTCCATCGAATACCTTAGGAGGTTTCTCAGTCAAGAATCTCACAAGATTCAAAGTTGTTGAATGAAACAACATATTTTGCTGCCACATTTTAAAGTTCGATCTGTTGAACTTTTCAAATTTCTCACCATGGTGAACAGAAACCGCAGCAGAGGCAGAGGATGATCTAGGTAGAGGCAACTAGACAGCAGAGGTAAAGCTTTTAGTGATGTCGTAAGCAGACACATCAACAACTTCTTTTTCAGTAGCCATTTGAATTGTAGGTATCAAATCGGAATATGTTTTAAGATTGTTGAAGAAACAGTGTTAAAATAACAACTCTGCTTTATAATATTGGAGGATATTCAAAATTCGAATGACAATAGTAAATGTTGGCAAACTGCCTCAAATATCGAGTCTGTTTCATAAATTGTAGACCATAAATATATTCAATTGGTAGAAGCACAAATGTTAAATTGGCAGAGGCACAAACACTAAATTGGCAGAAGCACAAATACTGAATTGGCAGATGCACAAACACTATGAACATAATCACAATCGGTATTGAAAGAAAATAGAATTGATACAAATATTGAGGCATGTGTTTGATACAGTTTCCTTAAAATAGATTCGTCCCTCCCATATGTGCTTTGAGGTTTCATGAACGTCTGTTTCTCAGGATACAACGATTAACAGTGATAGAGGCAAGCATAGCACTCCAAAGCTTTCGACGAACTTGAACAAATCATGACTACTATCGAAAACAATGCAAATGCAGAGAATTGAAAGAGAGGGAGAAGATGTTTTCTTTTCGTTCTAGTGTCTTCTATCTTCTTGAAACAGAATGTAAAGTCATCTATTTATAGGGTAAGTGGGACAGCTGTTGTTCTCTCAAAAACAGAAAAACAAGAAGGAGAAGAGAGAGTATCGTGAGAAATAGCGGAGAGAGAGAGAGAGAGAGAGAGAGAGAGAGAGAGAGAGAGAGAGAGAGAGAGAGAGAGAGAGAGAGAGAGGCGATGGTATAGTGAAAAAGATGAGGGTCCAACTTTGACTAAGAAGCTTAAATGATAATGTTGGAGTCCACCTTCATCATTAAGTTTATCTTGTACTCATAAAAATCCCAAGGGCATTCTGGTTATATTGAGTTTTGATCGGGGTAAAATGGTCATTTAACATCTAGGGGCAAATTGGACATTTGTCCATCCAATTGAGGGTACTTTAGACCTTTCACAAGACCGACTCGATCCCGGCTAAGCTCGGACGCGAGAATTCTAATCTTAAGGCGATTAATAATTCGGAACTTAATCCCATTCGATCGTCGATTTCAGGAAATATTCAATTTTCGACTTCTAATTCCTAAAAATCCAATTTCAAGCATCGAATCTTGAATTTCCAGGGCGTGGCAAGCTCCTTCCTATCATCCCTAACCTAACAACTTCCTGTCACAACCAAGTTCTAACCCTAATCATTTCAAGATTTAACAGAACATCACAAAATTTCAAGAACACAATCATTCGAAAGTCGCGATTCGATCTGACATCTGCATGTTTTTTCGGAAAATTGACTCGAGTTTCCTCCGTGTTAAGCGGACAAAGAGGTTAAAAGCAGGACTCGCTGTGGCCAAAGGGCGCGATGGATCCGATCTGAGGTTGACCGTCTTTCCACGCCTCGTTTCCCGTCAAACCTGGTTTCTGGATTCTTCAACTTCAAGCACCCTCGTGCCCCTTCATCGTTCCTAAGTCACTCTTTCCATGTCTTCCGCGCTAAGTTGATTAAACCGACGCTAAAGTAGAGAACACGTTGACATGGAAGGCTTCCATTTCAGTCATGAATCATGATTTTCTCCAAGTTTGGTTTTTACATCTCTCCACTGTGCACTGTTTATTAAGTAATCTGGCAACCAACCTTTGCAGAGTCCTTCACTCAAAAAAAAACCTTTGCAGAGTCAAACCGTGGTTAATACTAGGAAAATATCAGCAGAGATTGTTGTTTCTACGGATAGTATTGTCAGAAAAGAATAGAGTCATGTGCTCTTGAATGTCAAACCAACTCAACTAAGATAAACAACTCTCCACGATAAGCAGTCAAGTTTTGCTGTGAACCGTTGACCAACAGCTGTTTGCCCTTTATTCTTTTGGCTTTTAACTCCTCTCTCTCTCTCTCTCTCTCTCTCTCTCTCTCTCTGTGTTGTGAGGAATCCTCACTGAGGATTGAGAAGCCAATAAGAAAGGCCATTTTACTCGTCCATTGGAGAGCATCATTGATCCTCACCATCATCATCATCACATTCCGTGCCGTACAAGTCACAGCTTGCACCTCCATTGACCTTGATGGAATCTCTGCTTCGACCTGCATTCATGACATGATCTCACAGTTGTTTTCCCTCTTCCTGGGTTAATTGCTTCTCCCATGGCTACCGGAGACCATCTTCCATCAACCTCATCTTCCTCCGAGATCAAACCCAGAGTGAGCTCGTGGCGAGGCAACAATGTAGTACACCCAGTCGACATCGACATCGATGCTGATGCGGCTGCGCCTGCTCCGAGTCCCGTGGCGTACAGAGAAGTCAAGCATTTCAAGAAATGGAAGCCCCTGCTCGTGCCTTGCTTCATTCTCGCAAACACTATTGTGTTTGTGATCACTATGTACGTCAACAATTGTCCCGAGAACTCCGTATCTTGTGTCGCCAAGTTCTTGGGCAGATTCTCCTTTCAGCCCTTCAAGGAGAACCCTCTTCTTGGCCCGTCATCATCAACGTGAGTCTCATTACTCCCTGATTTTCCCCTGTTTTTCAGCTCTTTTCGGTTCTGTAACTTGCAGAAATTATTTGCTGGATTTGAGTTTCACAACAATGAGCCTCAGGAAGATGATGGAACTCCAGCTTCATGCTTTATTCTTAATGGAGTCCGACATGACTAACCATTTATTACAGAAGTCCTGTTTGTCCTGAAAAATTCCACTTTGTGGTCTTAGGCTTCAGAAAATGGGTGCCCTGGAAGTTAGCAGGGTAGTTGACAGACACCAAGTGTGGCTCCTGATAACCTGCATCTGGTTGCATGGAGGAGTGTTCCATCTATTAGCGAACATGTTGAGTTTTTTAGTCATTGGAATTCGGCTGGAGCAAGAGTTTGGGTTCGGTACGTATGTATCTCAGTTTTGTTTGCTCAATTTAATGTCGTGCATCTCAAATTTGTAATGTCGCCCTGTCAATTTGTCGTCCGTATAACTAACTCCAATTTGTTAAAATGCGAGTATATCAGTAAATTTCGGCGCGTAACCTCTGTTTTCTCTTTTCTACGTGCAGTGCTGATTGGGTCGCTCTACATCATCTCGGGAGTTGGAGGAAGTCTGATGTCATCCCTCTTCATACGGTCAAGTATATCTGTTGGTGCTTCTGGTGCAATTTTCGGATTACTGGGAGCGATGCTCTCCGAACTCATCACTAATTGGTCTATCTATGCTAGCAAGGTACTTACCTGCACCGCATCGATATGTGAACGTTCAAATGAGGGATTCAGCCTGGAAGTGAATTCTGTAGTAGTTTCTCATGAGACAACCGACTCACTTCTACGTGCTTTCTCCAGGTAGCATCATTCTTGACCCTCCTGATCATCACCGCGATCAATTTGGCATTCGGGATTCTTCCGAACGTCGATAACTTTGCTCACATGGGAGGATTCCTGGCAGGCTTCCTGCTTGGATTCGTTCTTCTCATCCGACCCCAGTATAGCTGGATCACGCAGAAGTATACTCCTCCAGGATATGCATCCGCTCCCGCGAAGCCTAAATTCAAGACAAATCAGTGCGCATTGTGGGTCATTTCTCTGACTGCCTTGATCGTCGGGTAATCTTTCGACAAAAATGACCTTTTATCATCTAATGTCATTGCATAATCTACGTTTTATAGTACATTCTTGCCGGTGATTTTGATGCTAGGCCCTATATTGAAATGCTGCAGGTTCATTCTCGGTATGGTGATGCTTCTGCGGGGCGTGAACGCGAATGATTATTGTTCCTGGTGCCACTACATGTCTTGTGTTCCGACTTCTAGATGGAGCTGCAAGGCCGGGCCGGCCTCATGCTCGGTAGTTATCTCTCTCTCACACTCTCAGCACTCTCATATGCCCAAATGATTTCGCTAATGATCAATTGGATTACCTTCTGTTGTAGTCTGAGCAACTAGGAAGCCAGCTGAACTTGACTTGCTCAAGCAACGGAAAATCAAGAACATACACATTGCCTGGTGCTACCACTTCCCAGATTCAGGGTCTCTGCACTCAGCTTTGCAATTGAAGATCACACGATGATGTCCATTGGATTGTAGTTAGAGGCCTAGATCGATGTAAATTCGTTTCACGGACAATTTTCTTGTTTCTCTGTACCGAGTATTCGCTAGCAATCTATTCGGAAAAAACTCGTCTCTCCTGGAGATGCCGCTTCGAATTGGGAAGTCTGTGAAGTTGTATGTCTATGTGTAGGTTGAGTTTAGCTTAGGTTTCCATTGAATCCAATGGCAGATGGATCAATTCCCAACTCCCAAGAGAGACGATGGTTTGCCTTTTGCTATTTCCTTGCGGTCATAACTCAAGATTTGAATTGATGGTTATGTAGCATGAATTGTTGTTCCGCCAAAAAGAGTGTGATTAACCTAGAAGACGCCGTCTGTGGGAATCGAACCCACGACCACATGGTTAAAAGCCATGCGCTCTACCGGCTGAGCTAAGACGGCAGACAATGTTATGTGGAGTCCCAGCAGATTAATTCTTTATACTTGGAATTAACCTCACTGCGAACCGAAGATTGTTACTGAAAAAAGGGGATCCCAAGGTTGACCTTATTGAGAACGTGATCGAGATTAAGCACGTGAATAACAATAGCCTAGGCACGAAACGTATGGAGACAGGGGAAGAAGACCATTTCCGTCAGACTAAATGTTCAAGTTCAATCCACCGTAGCGTGCCCTCTGCTGTTGCTTCTTGCATTGGTGAACCAACCAAAGACTGACAGCAACACAGCTTTGGCCTCGACCGGACGTTTCTACTCTTGGGTATGTGTTGAGGTCGATCTTACTCAGCCCTTGGGGGCTCAAACTGTGGCTGAACGAAAGATGACATCAAGTCGAATACGAGGGATCTCGATGCGATCGCGGGTTGGAAAAAGCCCCAGCAATTCCGTCTCGACTTCCATGATCTGCTCACCAACTTGTCCTTCATGTGCATGAGGATGCGGGGTCGAACCAGATTTACGGCCACCGTCTTTCAAGCCTAACCTCATGCAGCACGATTCGATGTGCCTGACAAATGACGCAGGCAAGAAAATTCTTAGATCTTTTCGTGTTTGGAATTGCAATCTCTAAGTTGGACATTCTCCTGGAAGAAAAGGAAGAGAAACCTCCTCCGATTGATTGAGTCGGACCTTGGATCAAATTGTGAAATAAATAATCATATATACCACAGCCAGTTGATCAAGTATTGCCTATTTCGTCACGTGTTGGCAAATGAGGTAGATACCCAGAGTGAAGTCCAAGTCGAAGTCCGCCAAAACACGAGAATGCTCGGATTGGCCACACCCGACAGCTTGGTGAGTATCGATGGTCTGACTAAGACAATGTGCGCGCTTATATCCCTTCTCTTTTTCGCCTATTTTTCATATGAGAAATAGACATAATTGATTGTCGTTGATTCATTGTGAAAGCAACAGCTTATTCTGGGCCAAACAATAAATAATAATAACAGATAATTAGAAATTATTATGAGATCCATTCCTTCAATAATCTGTGACTCGCAAAATATTGTTACTTAGTAGCCCAAAAAGGAAAAATGACACAAATAGTCCCTTGAACTTTAGTTCAATGTGCAATGTGATTCCAAAATTTTTAATTCGACCAATGGAGTTCCTGAACTTTAGCCTAATGTGCAATATGGTCCCTAAACTTTAATTTGACCAATATGGTTCCCAAACTTTTAGAATAGTTTCAACTTAGCCCTTGAACAATAAGAAAATGTTCAAAATCGTCTCTAAACTTGAATTGATAGAAGAATTATGTTGAACATCTTTCTATAATTCAGGAACCAAATTGAACAAGTTTTAAAAGTTTAGAGGACCACATTGATATGATTAAAAGTTCAGGATCACATTACATAATGGGCTAAAGTTTGGGGATCATATTTGTCACATTAAAAACTCAGAGATCACATTGCATATTGGATCATTTTTTGTCATTATCCCGTCCAAAAGTTGTTATGCTAACAAATCCCAAAATTACTAGTACAAGATCGGGCAAAAAGGGTTTGCAAGATGGTCTATAGCTGGGCCTGAAAATGGCACTCGTTGGTAAGGGAGAGCATATCGAACCGACCGGATCGGGATCGATGGTCCAGTTCTCGGTTCTAGAGAGTGGCGGTCTGGTTCGTGGTTCTTCAAATCGAAATCGATAGCTGGGCGGTCCGGTTCTCGATTCTAGGATCTTAGGATCGAACCAGACCGAATCGGTTCAGATTTTATTGTTTTTTTTTTATTTTCTAGAAGTAACCTATGTTTACTTATTTAGGTCCTTTAGGGTTTGCTGCTTTTTTTGCACTTCGCGGCCCTTTTTTCGTACTTCTCTCACATTTTGTGGATGTCAATCGGCTTTAGTCTTGCTTGGTTATTGCTTGTTGAGGGGAGAGACGTTTCTCCCCATCGCCCAAGCATGGCGGTTCCTGATGAAGAACCAAAAATCAAGTGTCATCTTCATAAAAGGCTGTGATTGAGTTTTTGACTACTCTTTGTGTTTTAATGATAATAAAACGAGATGAAAAAAAGAGAAGGAAAACACCAAATAGTTAACGTGGTTCAGACGACCAAGAGAAAAAGAAATCTCTTGGAAGCTTACATTCACAGCGATAAATCCCTGATTCATCTTATTTTCTTTGGGGAGGATTTATTGTCCTTTAATAGAGAACAATACGATGCGTTACAATCATAAATTTGGTAACTATGGATATCGCACAACTCAACCATATTTCTTACTATATTGAAATTAGGAAGATCTCCAATCATTATCTTTCCAATACTCCCCCTCCAAGATGGAGCGAAAACGTCATCGGTCAGCTTGGATACCATATTCTAGAAAACACCTTTAGCAAGAGCCTTGGTGAATATATCTGCAAGTTGCTCATCACTACGGATATAAGAAGTTTCAATCGTCTTGTCTTGAACTTTCTCACGAACAAAGTGACAATCGACTTCTATATGTTTTGTCCGTTTATGAAAAACTGGATTTGAAGCAATATGGATTGCGGCTTGATTATCACAAAATACTTCATAGGAGACTTAGGAGTTCCAAAGCCCAATTCTTGCACAAGCAAACAAAGCCAAATCATTTCACTTGTGGTTGAGGCCATGGCTCTATATTCAACCTCTGCACTGGACCTCGCCACAACGGTTTATTTTTTACTTTTCCAAGAGTCTAACTTGCCACCTACAAAAGTGCATAAACCTGTAGTTGATTTTCTGTCCATAAGGCTCCCAGCCCAATCCGTATCAATATACTCTACAATACCAGTATGACCATGTTTCTCCATCAAAATACCCCGATCTGGACTAGATTTTAAGCATCGAAGTGTGCGATCCACAAGTGCCATATGTCCTTCAGTAGGAGCATGCATAATTTGGCTTTAATAACTGACTGCGTAAGCAATATCTGGCCGAGTAATGGTTGAGTAGATCAACCGTCCAACCAACCTTTGAAATCGACCAATGTCGGGTAAAGGGGCGATGTTGTTAACAAACTTACTGTTATGATCCATGGGAGCAGGAGCAGCTCCAAGTTTTCCAGTCTCTTTTAATAAATCAAGAGCATATTTTCTTTAAGAGATGAATAATCATTTACTAGAGTAAGCCACTTCTATACCAAGAAAATAACGCAAGTGTCCCAAATCCTTGATGTCAAACTATACATTCAAGTGCCGCTTGAGAGCCTCGATTTTCTGAATATCATCACCAGTAATAACTATATCATCCACGTAAATAAGGATAACCACTGTTCCTTTGGCATTCCGCTTCACAAATAAGGAGGAATCCGAATCACACTTTTTAAAACTCACACTTTTAAGAGCCGAACTTAATTTTTCATAACAAGCACGTGGCGACTGTTTAAGACCTAGATAGTTTTATTAAGCTTGCATACTGCATTGAGTTGATTTTCTGAAGGATGTCCAGGAGAAATATTCATATAAACTTCTTCTTCTAATTTGCCTTGTAAGAACGCGTTTTTAACATCCATTTGAAAGAGTTGTCAATCACAATTTACTGCTATTGACATCAGTACTCTCATCGTGTTCATTTTTACCACAGGAGCAAACGTTTCTTTGTAATCTTCACCATATGTTTGTGTGTAGCCATTCACAACAAGTCTTGCCTTATGATGCTCAATGGAACCATCATTTTTGTATTTAATTTTGTATACCCATCTGCAACCAACAGAACGCTTTCCTTCAGGTAAGATTACGATATCCCAAGTGTGATTTTTATCCAGTGCTTCTAGCTCTTTTTTCATAGCATCTCGCCACACTTGAGAACTTCTAGCTTCAAGAAAAGTTGACAAAAAAGCATGAAAGGCAAGAGAAACTTTTCCATAGCAAATATAACATTGTATAGGAAATCGAGCAGAATGATAAGTGGTGAAGTCACGAAGTCTAATAGATGGTTGTGAAACTCGAGCAGTCCTACGAGCAACAGGAACGGGTGCAGGCTCTTCAATCTCAACAATTTCATCAACTTGCTCTGAAGCATGATCTGAATCACTAGGAAATCGAGCACTCACAATCGGAAATGGAGCAACTTTAACATCAAACCCATTATAGTTTAATTCAGCACCACTATTCTCCACCCGAAGTTGATCCTTGCTAGAAAAAAAAAAACATGTGATTCTCATCGAAGACAACATCACGTGAGATAAAAACCTTATTAGCAGATGAATCAAAATATTTATACTCCTTCTTGACAAATGAGTAGCCAATAAAAACATATTTACGAGCACGAGAATCAAGTTTTCCCCTGAAGAGTAAACAAAGCAAATACTCCCAAATATTCGAAGATGTGAAATATTCACGGTTCGGCCAATAAGCACATCTATTGAAGATTTGTAGCATAAGATCTTACTAAGAATACGATTAATCAAGTAACAACTAGTAAGCATCGCATCTGATCAATATATGTTCGGAATCATGTGAAAAATATAAGAACATTGAGATTTGTAGGCTAGTTTAGATCTGAGCCGAAACATATAAAACATCGATGTCACTTGATGACGCAAAATTTACGAAATTTGAAATCACAAAAGAGGGACGAAGCAAGGACCTGAGTGCGGAGGGCGGAGGGAGAGAATTACACTGAGACGAGACGAGAGGTTGGAGGTGGGTCGTCTCGTCTGACATCGGGTGGTAAATACCATGCAATTTTGTACTGCCATTTTCAGCCCTACAAACAAATAATATAGGGGGAAAAAATAAAGATTAATGAGCTGTGAATGAAATATCCACGAAAAGGCAAAGAAAATTGACAATTATTTTATTCCAAAAGAGGGTAAAAAAGAAAAGAAAAAAAAGAGGAGGAAAGGTGGGGGGAAATGATAAAAGAAAACCTAACTGACGTGGACGTGTCACTGACAATCTGAGAGATTTTTTTGCAGTGGACAGTGAGGTCGAGTCTTCTTTTACCGCGAAACCCGGACTCCAGTCCCCCCCCCCCCCCCCCCCCCGGGCCCCAACCCCCGCCCCGCCCCGATCCGATCCGATGCCCCGGCCCCATGCTGCCTAATTGCTAAACGCCGACCCACAATCCTCACCGAGGCCACATCTGCTTTAGGGTCAATATCACGCCAAATAAATCTCGAACCTGCACGCTTTTCATATAATTTATCCTATTTATTTACGTTCAATATTACCGTCACATTACTGGATTGAATGACATATGACAATTTATGGATGTACCGAATTTTCACCCTCAGTTTGTCGCATATGTATTAGTTTGAAATTTTTCTTGGTATTAACTCATTCTAACGAAAATTGACGGGGGATAAATTTATCACATCCGTATCGATTTAGGATTTTTTTTTTATATCAAAAAATGATTTTGAAATAAATTTATCACAATAATATAGTTTAATATTTTTAATGGTCGAAAAATTAGTCAAGTGTACCTGTTTGAGGTTTTTCGCAGAAATAACTATTTACATCATTTGAAATAATTAGGAAAAGACAAATAATTTCTTTATTTACAACAATCTATGCCTAAATATTTTCGTAAATCATCAAAAATAAGTTTCATTTATTTACTTTTATATGCGCTATAAGCGATATTTTTCAAAAAAATATTTTCAAGGTTATTTATTTTTCGCGAAATACACGCACCGCAAGTTCATCTTCAAATTTAGTTTTCTTCTTTCGAAGATGGAATATTTGTTAATTATGTACACTATCAAGTAAGCGCCATGTTAACACAGTAAGTAAAATTTTGCTGTGTAAGATCTTAACGATGAGAGCATAATTCATGAACATCATTCGACGGAATAGTTCGATTCGTGGACTTGATTACGTGAGAAGGAATCAAATGGCCAAACAGTACAAACGGCAAAATTTAGAAGATACCAAACTATATTCAAATTCGAAAGGGGTCATTACGCGAGAGATCCATGAACGCTTCTTCATGGTTCTTTGTCTTCCCTGGATTATTTTTTATTCAATTTAGTATCTGAATTGTACGAATTTTCTTCAATATAATCCTTACTATACATAATGATAGTTAGGTGACATAGGAGGTGACAGGATGAATTGATTTGGACAATGTTGGCATCCATGTTGAAATCCATGTGTAATATCCCTATCCATGACCACTGAATTGAGCAACCGCCTATTATCGTGGCCAGCCGCCCCTTTTATTGCAATCAAACCACCACTAAACTCGATTACGTGATCGCTAATGCCGCTATCGATAGCGATCACCAGCGCGACAACGATCAAAGATAGGAAGTTACGCAAAAAAAAAAAAAGGACCAATTAGGATCGGGAAAGCCTTGAGCGATCATAGAAGGCTTTTACAATAGTTGGTCGCTACTATACGAGCCTACTTGGTAGTAGCCATCCGAAGATGACGTAAATTTTACCTTCCTCAACGATACCCCTCAAGTTGAGAAAAAAAAAATTCTTCTTTTCATTCAAGGAATATTCTTAAATTTTTATATCTCAAATTTCAGATGAAATAATTTAACAACTTCCTCATGTCGACAAGGATAAGCCTAATACACACTTTAAATCTCTTCTCAATATAAATGAAAAAGACAAGACCGTACGTAAATTTCTCATGATCACTTCCTCCACGTCACTCCCACTTCCACTTTTCACTCTCTCTCTCTTTAATCTCATCATAACCAACACAGTGTCCCCTCTCTCTCTCTCTCTCTCTCTCTCTCTCTCTCTCACCTCGAGATGAACAAGTAGGAAAACATTCGTGAAGCAGATCATCGTACGTTGAACGGCCGATGGATCTATATAACACGTCGTTCCGCCAAGAGAGACGAATAGATCTGGGTCGGACCTCAAATATCCGTCGGCCTGAGATATGAGAGAAGCCAGAGACGAGACTTCGCTAACGAACACGAGCGACGACGCGCGGAGGTTGGCCGGAGAACGAAACGGCAGACGAACTCGGAAGTCGCGAGCCCAGTTCACACCGGCCGGCGGAGTCCAAGTGGATGGTGAGGGAGAGCGAGAGAGAGAGAGAGAGAGAGAGATGAGGGGAGAATGAAAGATGCGGAGGGAGTTTTAATGCGAGAATAAAATAAAATTTGGGGAGCTGAATGTCGTAAGACAATGGCTTTGACGTTGACAGGACTTGGAGGGCTGATGTTGACAAGACCTCTTTTAAAGATAGGGAGAGAGATGGGAAATTGTGAATATCTTTTTTTCTTTTTTTTTTAGAATCCTACAAAAATAAAATGTTTTTTTTTCTATCACGAGTGGTTTACTAAAGATAAATATGTTGAATAAATATATTAAACGACACCCATTTGTTGTAAATAGTTACTGTTTATTAAAAAGACAAAAATAAACGAGACACCAATAAAGATACAAATTAAATCATCCGGAATTGTAAGTTTATCCTATAATTATGGTTTTTTTTTTGCTTTCCAACTTTACCCTCGCCAAACAACGATGCCCATCTGACCGCCACCGCGGCTTTTGCGTGAGCTTGGCGATCCGTCGCTCGAGCTTTCGTTCATTCTCCTTATTCTCGTAACCTGAGATGCTTAATGTTAAGTAGAAGTTGGAATTGAAAAGCTTCAAAATCTAAAAGAGAGTAAAAAAAAATAAAAAAAAATAAAAAGAAAAAAAGTTTGGGTATTCGAGGAGCGGTCGTGACAATAATCGACTTAGTGAAAATTATGGGCCAACGTTGACGGGGCTTTGGAAAGGGGGATGGAGTAATCATAACGACCTCCATCTTGAATGGGAAATCCAACGTGAAAAGCAAGACAAGATGGTCAGAGTTAGGCCGGGTCGGGAGGGGGGGACCAAATTGAAAAAAAAAAAGGAAAAATTGAAAATCTCTAGCTGGAGATGGAAATTGTCCCAAAGTGTATATATATATAACTTCGCGTCCTTTCGTTCAACTTTCGATACATTTTCAAACTAGTCCCTGAACTATACAAAAATATTCAATGTTGTTCTTGATTTTTTTTTTTATAATCGAGATTTACAAAACCAATGCCATCGGGTGAGGCCCTAAGACGTGACCGGGGGGATTCGAATCTGTGACCTCATCAATTTAATTGTCTAAAATTCGGGGGATCTCACCAACTCAGCAACACCCTCTATTGGTTTGTCATTGAAGTTGAATTGATGAAATGGTAAGATTGGACATATGTGTCTGGTTCAGGGATTAGTTTGGACATTTATCATAAATTTAGGGATCACGTCAAACAAATTAAAAGTTCAGGGACGACATCTTATATCGGATTAAAGTTCATTGGATCACATTGAATATACTAGGTTCAAATTTAGGAATCGCTTGTGCGGATATAGCTCACAAAAATAGGAAAAGCGACATGGATTTTAGAAAGGAAGAAGAGCTAAACCAGAAAGCTCTCTATAGAACATGACATGAATCATCAACCGAGGTTTTTTCTCTAATTATCATCCATCCATTGAGGTTGATACAGAATTGTTTCGCGATAAATTTTTCTCTGAAAATAAATGTGGTGAGAATCATAAATGTTTTTTTTTTTTTTGGGAGTTAATTTCAGTTCATGAATGGAGATATTGTATGGTAGACGGAGGAGCGATGGAGAGGAGGCAGGGCAGGCAATGGTCTTTTCCTTCATAATTCGTGCATCATCATGCAAGTGGCTGGCCAGTGCCAGTGGGGTCCTCAATAATGCAAAAAATGTCTTCTCTCCTCCGCACGATCCCACCAAATCCGACGGTCCCTGATTTCCCAAAGCGAAATCACAGAGTTAACCCGAAACGGATCGTTTCGTATTGTAGGAAAGTGAATCGCAAGCGCTCTCGCTCTCTTTCTAAACGCTGCGTAAATGGGGGCGATGGACCAGATGGTGCGACTGCAGAAATAGCAAATAAATAAATAAATAATGGGAACTAAGAGAGAAAAGGAGCTTACGATATCGAATTCCCTCGTACACGTCAGCCTCCGTGGGGACCACCTCTTCTTTTGTCCTTTCTTCCTACTCCCTCGCATGCTCTGCTTTCTCTCTCTTCTATCCTTGCTTTGCTCTCTCTTGTCACTTCCTGTCAAAGTTTTTTTTCTTTTCTTTTTTTGCTCTCTCCCTCTCGCTTAGCTTGGAGCTACCTACTGTATTCTGCTTTTCTCCTCCCCTCTCTCTCTCCCCCTCGCTCGCTCTGAACGTTTTGCAGTCATCGAGCCGAGCATTAGCCAGACTGCTCTCTCTCTCTCTCTCTCTCTCCTTCTTCCTTTTCTCTTCGCTTTCATCGGAGTGAAAGAGGACGCCGAGGTTGCCGTCCGAGATGCGTCGGAGAAGAACCTCTTTCCTGATCACATGAGACCCACCAGGGAGTCAAGCTCGCTCCGATGATAGGTAGATAGGAGCTTCCTCTGACCTTCCCCCCCTTTTTTTCTTTTGGTGCCGAACTTTGTTATAAACGTTTCGTGTGAGCTTTGCTTGCTGTCTTTGTGCTGTGTGTGACTCGATCCGTTTGGTAATCGCGAATGCCGAATCGCTGCTGACTTTTGAGCCCCCAAATGATGGACCCTGCTTATCTTTACTAGCAGAAGACCTAAAATGGTGGAGGTTTTGATTTCTTTTTCATTTTTCCTCACGTTCCTAATGAGTGATTGGCTTCAGTTTTTGGAAAGATGGTATTTCTTTTCCTCGAAAGAACAAAATTTGGTGAATATTTTATTGTTCGCTCATGCCTAGAAAGGTTCTTCCTTTTTCTTTTTTTATTTATCTTTCGTTCTGGGGAAGGGTTCCGGATTCCATTGAATCTGATTACTTAGCTGCATATTCGATCTTGTTCCTTCGTTTTCCTCGGACTTCACCTATCTTGTACTCTAAAGAATGTGGCTTCCACTGTTCTTAATGGAGACTTGTTCGCTTTTATTTGGTCTCTCTTTCTGCATGATGCTCTTGCATTGGTTGGTCCCCGTAGACTCACAATTGGAAGAGTCGGTTACTTTTTGGGTGCATAATTTCTGTCGCATGCTTGTAGAGATGGACTCCTTTTGGGGGTCATCCTCCTAGATCTTCTTTGGGGGCTCTACTATGTTGTGTTCTGCGAGGTTTTGAGCTTTACTTGAATTTAACGTCCCTTCCTTTCGTGGGTTTGGGTTGATGATGCGGATGATAGAACTCCGCACTCATTATTTAGACTTTCATTCGTTGATTTCGAGACCGGTCATCATCGGAAAGTAGAATTTGAAGGAAATTCACGGTCAGTTAGCTTCTTACTCCACTTAAATGGCGGGTGCAGTTCAGGGGTCGATTTAGATTCTCTCCTTCAATAGATTTAGACGGGTAATCTCTTGATAATGTGTTTGAGGTTCTGGAAGAAGCATCTAGAAGTTAATGCAATAGTGATCACCAAAGGATCAACATCTGTTTGGCATGATAGATTCTATAATAGGTTATTGATAGGAGTTTTCTGGATTTTTCTGTATAGTTAGATATGCATGCCTAGAAGGCACTTGTGGTTGAATCTAGAGTGGAATCAATTGGCATTATATTTCAATCTATTTTTGGCTGAGCTGAAATTCCTTCTTTCAATGCATTTATGTGAATATCGCTCTTTTCTTAAAGATCATCGAATCAGAGAAGTGCATGCAAAACTTAGTGTTCTGTGCTTCAGGAATTGAAGAATACAGCTGGACCAGTTCGGTCATGTAGTGACTTGAAGGTTGCCTAGCGTAGTATCATTTAGCTTGCAATACCTAAAAAAGATGAACGTGCGACTCTCTATCTTTCTGTTCTTTTACCATTCCATTGGTCATGAGCGTTGATCTCGCGGACGTAGATTTCACTTTTTATTTTTCTTGGATTAAGAATGTGAGCATCAGCCTGCTCTTTGTGGAGGCTAAGTGACGAACTCGGCTGTAGATGTAAAATTTGTGACATGTTTTGCTCCATCAAAATGTTGTGACACAGTTGTTATCTTTTACGATGCTTGTGAGAGATCACCTCTCGTTTTTTCTTACTTGCCTCATTAATTGTCCATTGTCTTTTATAGTTTTCCCTACGTCTGCTGTCATTTCCTTGTATAAACCTATCTTCCTCTTGGGATTGTTTTCCTTTCTCAGAACAGCTAACTCAGCTAGAAATGTTGCGTTTTGTGTTGTGATGTGAGAAATTACTACTAATTTGTATTAGCGCCTTCTTCTTCTGTAGCCACACTATGAAAAATCTAAGGTTGAGGCAATGGGAAGTGGTGTCTACACCTGGAAATGAAGGAAAGACAGCGTTGGAGAGTTGAAGAGGACGCCTTGTTACGTTCATATGTAAAACAGTACGGCCCAAGGGAGTGGCACCTTGTGTCTCAGCGCATGAACGCACCCCTTAACCGTGATGCCAAGTCCTGCTTAGAGAGGTGGAAGAACTACCTGAAACCAGGTATAAAGAAGGGATCCCTCAGTGAGGAAGAACAGCGTCTTGTCATCCAGCTTCAGGCGAAACACGGCAACAAATGGAAGAAAATTGCTGCTGAGATCCCAGGCCGTACAGCGAAGAGACTGGGGAAGTGGTGGGAGGTATTTAAAGAGAAACAGCAAAGGGAGCAAAAGGATAACAAAGGTGCTTTACCAATCGACGAGGGGAAATACGATCATATATTAGAAAATTTCGCGGAGAAGCTAGTGAAGGAGCGATCTACCCCGGCACTTCTCATGGCCACAGCAAACGGCGGCTTCATTCACACCGATTCACCTGCTCTTGCTCCGGCTCTTCTACCTCCATGGCTTTCGAATTCTAATAGCACCCCGACTCTGAGGCCTCCTTCACCGTCAGTAACCCTAAGTCTCTCCCCTGCAACAGTTCCAGCATCTCAACCGATCCCGTGGCTGCAGGCAGATAGAGGACTTGATAATGGTTCTCTCTCCCTGACCGGTTTGCCTAACCACGTTCCACTCCCTACTTCCGGAGAAAATATCTTATTATCTGAGCTTGCTGAGTGCTGCAAGGAATTGGAAGAAGGGCACCGTGCTTGGGCAGCACACAAGAAGGAAGCGGCATGGAGGCTGAAACGACTGGAGTTGCAGTTGGAGTCGGAGAAGGCGTGCAGGAGGAGGGAGAAAATGGAAGAGATAGAGGCGAAAATCAACACTCTCAGGGAAGAGCAGAAAGCTTCTTTGGATAAGATTGAAACAGAATACAGAGAGCAGCTGGCAGGATTGAGGAAAGATGCAGAATCCAAGGAGCAGAAGCTGGCCGAACAGTGGGCAGCGAAGCATGTGCAGCTCTCTAAGTTGGTTGAGCAAATCGGGTTTAGACCCCGGATTGCAAACCAAAACAGGCAGTGAGAGTTACCGCGATCCGTAGTCCTTTATAGACACGTTTCTTTCTTGTGCCATCATATTATTCAAGTCTGCCTATTAAAATTCCAAGACTCCCTTTTCCTCCCCAGCAAACACCCACCTTTACATATATCTCAATAACATTACAGAGCTTTTCATCCTCAGCGAAGGCCTCTGAGACCTTCTGCATGGAAATATACCAGGCAAACTGCCTTCATAAGTATTTAACACTTTGTTGTCCTCCTGGTCAGCGGCTTGGATGGTTTGTCTTTATCGATCATTACCATGGGAGACTTTGTTCCGGGCTTGCAGCAGAACATAGAATGAAGTGGAGATGTGCACATGTAACTGATGAGGTAAATCGTAGTAGCTCTGAAGCTGATTCCTGACATTCTACAATGGTCAAAGGATGCCTTCTTGGGTGTTGTTGCTGTTTCAGATTCATGATGCGATAGAGTATTGTGATGGCATGTATCGCAGTCGTGTTTTTGCATGATCAGCACAGCGGTATATATTTGGTTCGTAGGGGTTAGTCATGGCTTCTGGTTCGATCAAGTTTCAGGGCTCATTGTTGTTTGCTTACATGCCCTTGCTAGCTTTTCTGTTTCTTTGGTTTTTGGGGCTAGGGGTGAGTTTGGTTTAGCATTTAAAATGAAATTTGGGGAAATGCAAATGCCTTCAATCTAAAAGGGTTTAGGAAAATGCTAATTGCGTTTGGTAAAATTTCATGTGAAAATGAGCTTTGAATTGAATGGTATTTGGTAAAAATCACATTCCAAAGGGACTTTGAATGCAATTTTTTTAATTTTTAATTAAAACATCGCCTTTTGCTGGACCGCATAAGAAGATAAATAGTATAAAGTGAGGGCAAAATGGAAAATATAGGGAATTGTTGAGGTTAGTCTTGGAAAGAAAAAAATTTATTAGCATTTGGCCAAATCCTGAAAGCTCAATGCTAATCCTTACTAGCATTGGGCTTTCAACTTTTCTAAGGCCAGCATTTGTTCGAATGCTGACTTAAAGCTGAAAGCTTTATTAGCATTTGGCCAAATCTTGAAAGTGCAATGCTAATCTTTACCAGTATTGGGCTTTCAGCTTTTCTAAGGCCAGCATTCGAACTGGGCTTTCAGCTTTTCTAAGGCCAGCATTTGTTCGAATGCTGATTTAAAGCTGAACCAAATGCTTCAGCATTCTCTCGATAGGCTTTGGGGGTTGAAAGCTCTTTGGAAATGCTAAACCAAACCCACTCATGCCTCACATGTCTTATGTGCATGCGTCCATGCCTCTCTCACCGAGAGAAACTATGTGACTGGAAATATGATATTTAGGAGGGAAGACTGAAGTTTATGTCCATACACTTAAATCTGCATTTCTTGCTGAATTTCATAAAATTAAGAATACTATGAAACTGAAGATCGTCATGTTTGCCCGATCACACCATGAACTTGAGGAGGCTTCGTTCTCACAAGATGCTCTAGGAAAAACTGAATGTAAAGATGGGCTTGCGTTGCCTCTCTATTTTCTTCATCTTGTTCTTTGCCAGTTGCCACCAGACTCTGCGTTGATCCACACCCACCTGGTACGATCAGCATCTTCTTGCGAAGAGCACATATACCACGGTGTCAGATCTGATAAAATTGACGTGGGATCCATCGATTCTAATGATCTGGATTTAGTTTAGCATGCATATTATGCTCACGTTGTCGTTCTTATCAAGAGCACAGTAATCACCCAAGTAGAAGTACACATAAGTGACGTCACTGGGGGATTTTAAGTACGCATGGGTCGGCAGCATCGCATCATCAACAATATCAGTCTCATACAATTTTCCATTTAACATTAGAAAGGAGACCGGTCCAAAAGCCGGTTTCCCTGATGGAATGCCTTAAATCAGGGACCGGCCGGTCGTGATCGATTCCCAAAATTTCCACCTCCTGGTTCTCAAAAGAACCAACTGGTTGGGGTCGTTTTTTCGGATTGAGCTGGGGTCAATGCTCGCTCAAGATGAGCCAACTATGTGTTGAGGAGTGATTTATAAACCTCATCAACAAAAAGGTACTAGGTTCCGCTCCCCAGTGAGTGAGTGGGGGCCTCCGGGGATAGCATCCTCGGAACTCCAATGGGTTTTTGTAATTTAAGCCCGCGCTTTTATTGATAATTTGAGCTTAGGCTCATCATAAATAGCTATTATATATATATATATATATATATATATATATATATATATATATATATATATATTCTTTTTTCACTTATAATTAAGTAATGTAACATAGAGATATGGTGTGCTAATAATATTGAAATCCATGTTGGATGTATCCTTAGTTGAAGGTCGAATTAGAATAAATTTTGTGCATCGATTTTCTCTTCCTTACTTTTACTTTCTATCTCGTTTTGGTTGTACCTTAATTCATAGCACTAGACTTGGCTTAGATAATGATCCCTACCTCTAGGGGGTCGTGGTTATAGCCAGCCAACACCGGGGTAGGCAATATCGTGTCATTTTCTAACTTCTCTTACAATGCATTTGTACAATTTCTACGTAACATTATCTCGTGAGTAGTTGAACATCTTTAGTGTCACTTCGAACGTCTACCCTTTGTTTCATTTATCTCAACCCTGTACGTCCGCGGGTCGAAGCTCCTTGGTGTTATGCTCCATTGCGTTACCCATCGGCTACTCTCCAGATCTAGGTGTGGCGACTCCTCCATGGTTGTCAAACCACGACCATGGTTTGACGACCATGAAGGAGCCGTAGAGCTCGTCGGAAAGGAGTCGTTCAACGTCGGAAGAGAGAGGGAGAGGACGGGCTGAGATGTTAAAATATATTTTCAGTTTGAGCTCGTGAAAGTAATCCGACTTAAGATGTATTATTCATTATGGATACGAAAATCAGATGTCTTTTCTGGTGCTAGAGTCCATGTTGAACAAGGTTTCCAAGCAAAATAAATAAATAAAGGGGATATACATAAATTAGTTTCTTCAACAAATTACTTTGGAGAGACAACAGACAAGTATTCGAGCTAATTAAACTTTGCGAGTAGAATTTGTGATTTCTTTTATGATATTGAGTGATTATTTCGCGATAAATTGTGAAGCTAAATAGTGAGTTTTTGGATGTAATTAGTGATCGGAAAACACTTAGAGTGTTTAAGACTCAGCGCGATTGTAATTTCCGTTACATGGCTTTTTTTTATATATTGAAATTTGTTACTGTTCTAAATTGAATATCAATTTATTCTTTTATTCAATTTTTTTTTTTTCGTTCAATCGCTTGTTTTCGTGATATTCTACATTCACCAAACTCACATGAGGCCGACATCGGAAAAAAGAAAGGCAGATTAGCTTAAAACAATTGGAAATTAATGAAACGAAAATTAAAGTGAGCAACGACAACGAATCACAGTGTGGAAAGGCGCGAGGCGGACATCCACCACCAACCAACCCACGTGCTCTTTTGTCCTCGACCTGTGAAAAGCCACAGTGCTTAAGACAATACGTGCCGTATGATCTTTGGTGGGGTTTCATATATCTGCTTTAAAATCTTCTTTTCTTTCGATTTATATCGCCCGAAGTAATTAATTAATAAAAATATTTTTATTATCACGACAATATACATTTAAATTCTTACAATGAAAACATCATACGTTTAATTTTTTTTTTCGTGAAATAAATGGAACCTAAACCTTTTCCTTAGCACCATATGCCGATCTGCCGAGCGAAAGAGATGCTTTTGAAGGTCTCACGATTATTTATTATCTTGTGCCATATTCTTCTCGGTTTGTCTAATTAAATTTCAATAATTTCATTTGCCTCTTGCCTCGCACATATAAAATGCGTGCAAATATACAAGTTTTTCATCTCGATCTAATCTCGACTGCGTACTCGTTCATGATAGGCCCCAAGCAAAAAGATGCCACGAGCAAATGAGTTTCGAAACGTGCAACGTGACACGCATCGATTCTCTTATTTAATTACGGCGGTTGATAAGTGAATTAGATATATCTCAATTTTCCTTTGCTTTACTTGACGCGATGAGGAAAATGCATGTGATTATTTCGAATGCTATAATCGAGAAAAAATGTGTGAATATTACTGGTCAATTTTCCAAATTAAATTTTTTAAAAAAATATTTACCAATTTAATATTAAAAAAATATTTACCAAATTGGGTGCCGCTCGGCAATTGGGCCGCCGAGCGGCACCCAAAACAACGGGGCGCCCCAATTGGCAATTGGGCCGCCGATTGTGGCCCAAAACCAAGATTTGGGCCCTGCTCGGAGGCCCAATTGCCGAGCGGGGCTGAAATTTATTTTTTCTTATTTTTTTTTTTTTTCAATGGATTCGTCTCAAAAAATTATGAGAAATAAAAAAAAATCGTTCCAAACGGACACCCGAGCGATGAGATATGCCCTTTCAAAGTATTATTCTATCGGATTTTTAAAACTTTACTAATTTAGACATCCATTTAAACGAGTAAATTATAAAAGTATAAATTAAATAATAAATTATATTGAAATTATGTAAACTTTGAGGAAAAAAAAGAACTACATAATTCATATTACACCACTAAAATTGACTTTTAATTTATATTTTTTAGAATCGCTCGGGTGTCCGTTTGGAACGATTTTTTTTTTTATTTCGCATAATTTTTCGAGACGAATCCATTGAAAAATAAAATAAAATAAGAAAAAATAAATTTCGGCCCTGCTCGGCAATTGGGCCGCCGAGCGGGGCCCAAGTCCTGTTTTGGGTACCGCTCGGCGGCCCAATTTTCGAGCGGCACCCAATTTGGTAAATATTTTTTAAAATATTAAATTGATAAATATTTTAAAAAAAAATTAATTTAGAAAATTGCCCAATATTACCTTGATTTTATGGACCATTTGATTAATATTGTGTTGTCAACGATTATATGAGTTAAGTTAGACCAAATTACAATAGAAAATTAGGACCTACATTAATTTACGAGAAAAATCTAAATATGGACTTTTTTTTTGTTAGAAAAATAAAGATTTAAAGTGCCATTATTTTCTTAATTAAGGGCTTGAAGTTGACATTGTCTCAAATAAAGGCTGAAATGCTCTTATTTTTTTCAAATTAAGATCTTTAGTGAATATTGTTTGAATCAAAGGCCCGAAATGGCCATGTAATCTTTAAAAAGGGTTTGGCCTCAAGAGCTTTTTTTTAATTTTTTTTTTGTTTTGTCTTTTTTGTCTTTGTTATTTACTTTTTCTGTATTTTTACCAAGAAAATCCCTCCTGTAGCCGCCGCCACCTCACCACCAGTGGGACGTCGACGATAGCCAACGACCACGTCGACCAAAGACGAGGGCTTAAACCAGGAGAAGGCCACAACACTACCAAATTTGGCCTAGGGTCACTGCCCCTAGCCGGTATAGAGGTAGCCATAGGTTGATGCAGGATATAGCCTGGTCGCCGATCGTGGTCTGAGCAAGTCAATCTCGGAGGGACAACAATTGTTGGTGGCGATATCAGCAAACTTCGTCGTCGTCATGGGCAAAGATGGTTCTGCTCAAGGTCTTGGCTCGGTGCAGCGACGGGCGATGGAGGTCGATGTCGAAGGTTAAGCGTGGTCGGCGTTCTCTCTCGCTTGTATTATTATTTTTTAAATTTTATCATTTTAAATTTTTTAAATAGAAAAATAATCAAAAAGCAAAAAAGCAAATGACATAAAATAGGGTTTTTTTCCAATTTAATTAAAAATATATATACGAAATTAGTTTAAAAAAATATTTACAAATTTAGATCTTGCTCGGCAATGCTTTTGTAATTTTATTTTTGAATTTGTTAAGCTTGCTCGGCAATCCAACTGTCAAGCAAGCTATTTGTTTAATTTTTTTAAAATTTTTAAGCTTGCTCGGCAGCGCAACTGTCGAGCAAACAATTTGTATTTTTTTTTTTATATTTTTTAAAAAAACAAGGAAAAATAATTTGTAGGAGGTTTGACTTATTTTCGAATTTTTTTTGGAGCCAAATCGAAAAAAAAACCCGAGCTCGATGGATTTCCTGTAGATTGAGCAATGTATTTCTATTTTTTTTTTTAAATTTTCTTGTTTTCTTATGATCGTTTTTTAAGTTCTATTTGATGGAGTAGTGGAGCATCATATTTACGTAAAAAAAATATTTACGCGCCTCGATTCCGAGGAAAGTGAGAACGAGCGACGCAACGACGTTCGCTTGCGGGGCGGTGGAGCGATCATATTTACGTAAAAAAATATTTACGCTTCTCGACTTCGAGGAAAGAGAACGAACGAGCGAGGCGTGTTTTTTTTAATCTATTTTTTAGGTTCTATTTGACGAAGCCGCATAGCATCATATTTACGTAAAAAAAATATTTATGTACTTCGACTCCGAGGAAAGCGAGGGACCGAGTGAGGCGACAGTGTTCGCTCACTGGGTCTTGGAGCGATCATATTTACGTAAAAAAAGTATTTACGTGCCTCGACTCCGACGAAAGCGAGGGAATGAGCAAAGCGACGACGTTCGCTCGCGAGGCTACGGAGCGATCACATTTACGTAAAAAAAATATTTATGCTTTTCGATTCTGAGAAAAGTGAGCGAATGAGTGAGGTGACATAAAAAAATATTTATACGCCTCCCCTCTGAGGAAAGCGAGGAAACAACATTTGCTCGCGGGGGCCGCGAAGCGATCATATTTACATAAAAAATATTTACGCTCATCGACTTTGAGAAAAGCAAGCGAACGAGTAAGGTGAAGGCGTTCGGTCGTGAGGCTGCAGAGCGATCATATTTACGTAATTTTTTTTTTAACATAAAAATGGCTTTCTCGGAGTCGAGGCTCGTATATATATATATATACGTAAATATGATATTCCACGTCAGTCAAATAGCACTTAAAAACGATTAAAAGAAAACAAGAATTTAAAAAAAAAATAGAAATGCATTGTTCAATCTACATGAAATTCATCGAGCTCGGTTTTTTCTTTCCCGATTTGACTCCAATTTTTTTTTTTCAAAAATAGATCAAACCTCCCACAAATCATTTTTTCCTTTTTAAAAAAAAAGCAAATAACTGCTGAGCAAGCTTAAAAAATTTAAAAAAAGATAAACAAATGACTTGCTCGGCAGTCCTTAATAAAATAAAATAAAATAAAATAAAAAACGCTTACTGGGCAGTTGCATTGCCGAGCAAGACCTAAATTTGTAAATATTTTTTTAACTAATTTCGTAAATATTTATTTTCTTGAATTAAATTAGAAAAAAACCCCATAAAATAACCTTGAGGCCAAACCTTTTTTTTTTTTAGTCTACATGCAACTTTAGGCCATTATTTAAATTAAGTTATGCCACTTCTGGTCTTTGATTGAAATATCCTTTTCGGGCTCTTTATATGAGAATTTAAAAATACTTCGGGCAATTATTTGAAATTTTTCCTAATTTTCGTGTAGGTTGTTTTTATTTATTTATTTTGGCAATGGACTTTAAGAGAAAGTTAAATATGAGCAATGTAAACGCGCTGCAGTTTCCTGATCCGGATCCCCTGCTTGTATGACCGGGGATCATAATTAGGGGCCATTGGATTTCCTCCCTTTTTATGCAGTTAGCAGGAAAGGGAGGAAATCCAATGGCCTCCTAACTATGATCCCCTGCCATACAAGCAGGGATCCAGACACGCCGTTTCCCTTAATCAAGCCAAACCACGTGATCTTCACTTCATCTCTTCGCAAACCAGACCGACCAACCAAATCGCATTCCCCATCGGCCACAGATCCGACCCGATTCGTTCGCTCCGATGGGCGTCCCCGGCACGGACACGGAGTCTTCACTCCTCCTCCCCAGGGCCGGCGGCGCGTCCGCCGTTCCGGCGCGGAAGGCTCCCGATGACACATTCCATTTCGCCTATATCATCTTCTTCACCATCGGCCTAGGGTTCCTCCTCCCGTGGAACGCCTTCATCACCGCCGTCGACTACTTCACCTACCTCTACCCCGACGCCAGCGTCGACCGCGTCTTCGCCGTCGTCTACATGCTCGTCGCCTTAGCCTGCCTCCTCGTCGTCATCTTCTACTCCCGCAAGTCCGATGCCGCCGTGAGGATCAACTTGGGGCTGGCGCTCTTCATCGTGGCTCTACTAGTGGTCCCTGTCATGGACGTCACCTACATCAAGGGTCGGGTCGGGCTGTACGACGGCTTCTACGTCACGGTCGCGGCGATCGGGTTGTGCGGCCTGGCGGACGCACTCGTTCAGGGGGGAATCATAGGCTCCGCCGGCGAGATGCCGGAGAGGTACATGCAGGCGGTCGTCGTTGGCACTGCGGCTTCTGGTGAGCGATGTCCTGACGGTTCAATTTTGGTTTTTGCAAGAATTTGATCTTCGGATTATCTAAATGAGCTGCTTAACTACGTAGATTTGTCTTCTTTTCTTGCTGATTATGTTGCTTGCTTTAATTTGCTCAGAATCATGTGGTTCATCAAGTTTACCGTATGTCAATAGCTCTGTCATTTGTTCTGATTAGAGAAACTTATCACAAGGTCCAATCTTCAAATGTTGCTTTTACCATTGTAAGCTTCTCTTGTAAATTGGCGAAATACATAGGATGAATTCTTTGGGTTCATTTGTGACTTAATCAAGCATTGATTGACGGGTGTTCTGCCATAAACTAATTGAAAATTTGGGAGATTAAGTCTTAGGGAGAATTCCAGTTAAATTGGCGCATTGCAGCTGCAAGGTCAGAGCTAGATAGATGGGTAAACCAGATTAGATTCAAATATGATTGCTGCAAGTACTTTATGTAATATGATTTACCTGTCATCAGGCATGTTGCAATTAACTCGTATATATCTCCTTGAAGTGGCAGATATTCTGGCTTTATCATACTTAGATGGTTGTTTGGATGCTTCACGAAGTACTCCATCCATCACAAAGTAAAAAGTTAGTAGCTAGGAAAGCCCTGAATCTTGGTCTATGAATACACTGGTCTGAGAGGCGCAATGTGAAATGTTGGTTCTTCAGAAATTTTGAGAAAAGATGCAATTTCTGAGCTATCTGGCCTAAAAGAACTAGAATTTCATGCTATTATTTTATATCTGATCTGCCGTACACTACAGATATTCAATCTTAAATTTTCATTTGGACCAATCGAATCCTAAGTTGGGACAACAATCAATGCAGGGGTCCTAATTTCCCTCCTAAGGGTTATTACAAAAGCTGCGTACGCCCAAGATGATAGTGGTTTGAGAAGAAGTGCGAACCTCTACTTTGCTGTTGGCATTGTGATCATGGTCGTGTGTCTCGTCTTTTACAATGTCGCACATAGGCTTCCAGTCGTGAAATACTACAAGGAATTGAAGATGCAAGCTGTGATCGAGGAGAAAGAAGAAAAGAGCTCCTTAATTGAATCTGCTTGCAGTGCAACTCTATGGGACACTGTTGGGAGAATCAAGTGGTATGGATTAGGGATTGTTCTCATTTACATTGTGACTTTGGCAATTTTCCCGGGATATATCACTGAGGACGTGCACTCTGAACTATTAAAAGACTGGTATGCTATAATTCTAATCACCGGCTACAATGTGTTCGACCTTGTTGGTAAATCCTTGACCGCATTCTATCTTCTTGAGAATGAAAAGATTGCGATCTGGTGTTGTGTGGGGAGACTACTGTTCTTCCCACTCTTCTATGGCTGTTTGCACGGACCTGGGTTCCTCAGGACCGAGATTCCTGTTACTATTTTAACTTGCCTGTTGGGGCTAACCAACGGATACTTGACAAGTGTGCTGATGATTTTGGCTCCCAAAGTTGTGCAACTACAGCATGCAGAAACAGCAGGAATTGTGGTTGTTTTGTTCTTGGTTATTGGCCTGGCTATAGGTTCAGTTGTTGCTTGGTTTTGGGTCATTTAAGCAGGGCTCATGGTTTGCAAGCATGGAGAATCGCTGAAAGTCTGGGACACTCTCTAGGCCAATCACTGTGATCTGTAGTCTATCGATGCTTCCTTCTTGTATTACTTCCCATTCTGTAAAGTATTATAAACAGAATTGTTCATAAGAATGGTATTGTTGCATTGAAAGGTTAATAGGAACTTGGCAGGCACAAATGATCAGCATCTGGTTTAAAGTTCTCTTTTTTCCTTTCCATTTGCATGGGCTTCTTATTCTTGATCAAATAAAGTGCTTCATGCCGAGAGGAGGGGAGATGAGTGCACGAGATGTCGATGCGTGTTGGTATGTGTTTCTGTCGAAGTTTCGTCTGCCTAGGCAGTTAGCGTTCTGTGTTTGGCCATTGTGATCTCCTCTTTCGTAGTACTTTGTTGGGAAAATGACACAAATAGTCCTTGAACTATCACAGAATGTGCAATCTGGTCCCTGAACTTTTAATTTGTTCAATTTAGTCCCTGAATTTTGGCAGAATGTGCAATTTGGTCCTTAAACTTTTGACTTGTTCAATTCAGTCCCTGAACTTTTAGTAAATGTTCAATTTAATCCCTAAACTATATGAAAATGTTCAAAGTCGTCCCTAATCTTAAATTAACAAAATGACTATATTGAACATTTTCATATAGTCCAGGGACTAAATTGAACATTTACTAAAAGTTCAGGGACTGAATTGAACAAGTCAAAAGTTTAAGGACCAAATTGCACATTCTGCCAAAGTTCAGGGACTAAATTGAACAAATTAAAAGTTCAGGGACCAGATTGCACATTGTAATTATCCCTACTTTGTTTTAGTAGGTGCAGGTATGTCCAGTTAACGCCTGATTGTCTAGAGGGTGAGGTTCAGCTACAGTCGAGCAAGAGCAGTACAGGTACTGTCGGTCATGTGGCTCACATTAACAGTGCTCTTCTATCACCAACATGGGAATGCAATGCCCGGTCTGAAAGTCTCAAACTTTAAACCTCCTTTGCGGGAAGAACCAAAATCCCTCAAATTCTGACGATCCATATCACCTCACCAATATGTAAGGTTTTGAACACTCTTGGGACTTTAGGGCATTCCTTCTTTGGTACCCTCATGACAATGTGCCCAGATTCTATCTTTTGGGAAACTGAAAATTCTTGAAAGAGAGATTTTTCTCACCACCGGTTAAGTTTGAGCTAGAGATCATTAACGATGAGGAATAGGCTGCAACCGGTTCTTCAGGTTGCTAAAGAGGAGGAGATTCTAATAATCGTCTTGTTTTATAGTAATTCTGACGGTTAAATTATCTGGAGTATGGTACACCTGGAGTACTATAGTCTCACAAGTATACATCTATTCATCTCCATGTTCGAATGTACGGTTGGTGAAGGATTATCTTAATCAAGCATGGGCTTTTTGGTTGTATGAATGGCTGGACTTTTTGCTTGAATACAGCGTACTTACGTGGGTCGCAGAAGATAATGTTGGACTTCCAGAGGACAAAGGCAATCTCTCCACACGGCTCCTGCTTCACGCTCTTTGCAAGTTTCTGTGGATTCCTTGTTTGTGTTTTGTTATAAGAATAACAGGGAAAGAATCTTGGAAGAGGGTTCAAGATTCTCTTTTTTTTTGCTTGTGCTATTAATTTTTTTTTTAAAAAAGAAAATTCCAAAAAAGAATCCAAAATGCTCAAATTGTTAAAAAAAAAAAAGACCTAAACAAAGGGCATTTTCGTCATTTATTTTTTAAATTTTTTTTTCCCTCCCTTCCCTTCCCCATTGCTCCCCTCAGGCCATCGTCTTGCTAGTCGTCGTGACCGAGGCCTCTACTCTCCATTTGTCCTTCTCGGTCTAGTTCCCCTCATCGATCTCGGTGCAAACCCTCAAGCTTCACGACGAAGGCTTCGGGTTGGTGATCCTGGAGCTCGGCTTCTTCAGGCTGTTACCCAAGAAGCCTGAGGTCGAGATCGCCGAGCTCGAGTTGTTGAAGCTCAACTGCATCACAGCACATGAACTACATCACATAAGCCAACATAAGTCCACTGGTGCTAAAATAGAATCTCTCTCCGAGGCAAGAGACTATCTCATGCTACTTGCAGAATCGACCATCAAAGATTAAAGAACGACAAATAGGAAAACGGATCACAATCTACCGGACTTTACTTGCTGAACCACTCGACAATACGTTGCTGAGCATCAGGTAGAAAACCGACAAGACATCAGCAACTGAATAGAAAGCCAAGGACCATATAGAGAAGAACATTTGACGAAACGAAGTACCGACTTCCCATTAACAGTTCCGATGGTTGAAATTGCAGCAGCCATTTTTGGACTGCCCTCGCCGGGGCTAGCGAGGCCGCCCTCGCCCGATGCCGGTCTGAGGGAGGGTAGGTCGACGCCGGCTCATGCGAGGCCTGTGATGATCTGGGGAGGAGAGGGGAGGGGAGGGGAGGGGAGGGGAACGGAACGGAACGGTGGGGAAAAAAAGGAAAAAGAAAAAAATAAAATAAAATAAAATAAAAATAAATGATAAAAATGCCCTTTTGGCTAGGCCTTTTTTGAAACAATATGCGCACTTCAGACCTTTATTTGAAACAAAGTCCACTTCATACCGTCATTTGAGAAAATAAGAACACTTTTAGCCTTTTTTTTTGAAAATTTCCAAAAAAAATGAAACGGGGGCCCACTTATACACGTGGCGATAAACGAGTGGAGCAAAACATGATTTACATATCCAGAACGACCGACTATATCTCCTATCTAATCTGTCATTAGAATTTTCTATAATTGTTTTAAGTGGATTCTGATTCCAACTTGAGATTTAAACCACCACCTGCATGAAATGTTACAGAAATGTCGAATTTTGTGGGTAAATTTGCATGTAGATAGTATCACTACTCAAAGGACCGCGGGACTCCAACCTTATCACTCTTACTTTGAGAGCCCAAGAATGTCATTTACGGTCATAATAGAATCCCATGATTTGTCATTTACCCACACTTAGTGGGATATAATAACAGACAATAGATGTTGGAGTTATCCCACATCGGTTATTGAAGGGGCTGATGGTCGATTTATAAGTGTGAGGGAAAGTCTCAACCTTTGAGCTAGCTTTTGGGTTGAGAGAGGCCCAAGACCACCCAACAATAGGTTGGTGTGAATTTTTTTTTTTATTTGTGTAGAATCGGAATATATAATTTAATACAGATTATTGTTAAACCGTATCCTATTTTGTAAGAATCTTCCTTTTTTCAACAAAATAAAGAGGGAATCCTTAGTTCAAATGATACATGGGGTCTCCATAACAATTAGAAAATTCCTAAACGTCGGTGTGATATACGTGGTTTTATATGCGATCGACGGCACTATTGTGATGTCAAGAGAAATAAGAAAAATCTGCCAATGAAATATTTAAAAGGAAGAGTTACAAAAGTGCTGAAATTTTCAACAATTGCTGATTTGACCCCCTACTAATTTGCAACATAGAAGTCATTAAACATAATATACTTATTTTGTAATGAAGAAAATCAATGATATTGATATTGAATAACACAAGCACAAATCTCAGGCAATAGTAAATGAGTGGAGAGTGCAAGAAAAGTAAGAGGGTGTCCAAAGAAAAGTTGTCCACATTTCACCCAAGTCACGTAACGTAGAATTTCATATAGCAGTTCAGCAAGGTAACTCCTCTAGCCACATGTAGATACGAAGTTTGGTTTCCCCAATTCTTGTTTGCTTAAATGTCGGCAAAATATTTCCCAATTCTGAACTCTTGGTCACCCAGAAATATGCAAGCCAAACATGTTGTGGACAAGAAGAGAATGTGGGGAAAGAAAAAAGCCTCATTGCCTGCTTTATCCCTCTCCTATAGCTACTCCTAAACTCCACAGAACAGTTGCTACCGCTTTCTTGGGTAACCTTTCGGATCGAGAAGAAGGAGAAGAAAAAAAGGGGAACGATTTCAGATCTAGAAAGTCCGGTATCAGACTTAATCAGCCATTAACGGATGCCAAACAGTAGTATCATCTACTTCATCCCAGGTGGATTGCTTTCCTGGTTATGGTTGTCGGGCTTGAGGAACATGTCCATCCATCGCTTCTGCACAGCATCTGGAACCTTGACATACAAATCCCAACTATTTTCTTCACCATTTATGAGTTGCCATCTAACCCTCTTGGAGATCTTGTCGAAATGCTGATAATTCTCTTCATCTTTGCCCTCCTCAGCAACCTTACTGCTTGCGCCAACTTTGTCCTTCTCATAAACATTCTTGTCGAAATAATGAAATGGTTGCAAGTCAATCACCATTAAGAGTTGTACCACGGCTCTTAAAAAAATAAAAAAGAAAGAGAAAAATGTACTTTTATACATTACAAGAAATAATTGATCAATTATCTTCTAATTCAAAAATTACCTCAGACTGACCAGCCGTTTTTGATTCAAACTTGTCACTCTCATTAAGATTCTGGCAA
Organism: Rhodomyrtus psidioides; assembly: GCA_021437785.1. Classification (NCBI taxonomy): domain Eukaryota; kingdom Viridiplantae; phylum Streptophyta; class Magnoliopsida; order Myrtales; family Myrtaceae; genus Rhodomyrtus; species Rhodomyrtus psidioides. The sequence continues at coordinate 1,146,589 of JAILYB010000059.1, read as the reverse complement.
AAAAATAAAAATAAAAGGTGGCAAGTCAATTGCAAGTATTTTCGAACAAAAAAATATTTGCAAGAGTGAATTGTCCTCCTGATTCTAAAAAAAAGGAAAAAGAAAAAGAAAAAGAAACTATGCTCATATACATTACAAGAAAATAATGGATCACAATTTTCTTGTAATTCAAAAAATTACCTCAAACTGACCAGCCGCTTTCGGTTCAAATTTGTCCTTCTCATTAAGATTCTGGTCAAGACAATTAAAAGGTTGCAAGTCAATTACAAGTACGAATTGTCCTAATGATTCTAATAGAAAAAAGAAAAGAAAAAGAACATGTACTTAAATACATTGAAAGAAATAATGAATAGCAGTTTTCTTGTAATTCAAAAAATTACCTCGGACTGACCGGCCGCTTTTGATGCCTTCGGTTTTCTTTGGTAACTAGTTGTTCCCACATCAAATCCCAGATGCCTCTTCGCCGCTTTGAGTGATCGAAATTGTCTATTCGTTCCTGGCTCATAGAAGAACTTCAAAAGAAAGATAGCATATCATTAGTCCTCTCTTACTTGAGATTTATACCTATGAAAATCATGCTAGCTATAAAGAAACATCTTTAGGGGAAAATGAAACAGGACACTTTCTTCGTTCAGTCGAATCAAGCAGCAGCAAGCAAGAGTTACACTTTTCAACTGAATCAAGCAACATCAAACGAGGTTTAGACTTCTCTTCTTTCGATGGAATCAAGCAGCAAACAAGGGTTAGGTCAAAATACAAGATTCCGAGCTACAAAATAACGTAAGTTATTGAAACTGCATTATCGCGACTGATGTCTCAGTAAGTTATCTTCTGTCTGCAACGGATGGTGAATTCTCATCAGAATGAGTGATGTGCAACGTGGGAACGATCGTTTTGTAATGGCAGTGCTGGATTTTGAAGAAAATAAAAGGAGACTGATCTAAATCGAAACATCGAGCCAAGTTGCGAATAAAACAGCAGACAAAAGACAGGAAGGAACATATGTACACGCATGCATGATACCGACATCCGGTGATTCTGAACAAAGAATTCACCCTCTGCATAGCTAAATAAGATTTCCTAGACATTTGAGATGGAAGTAAAATGATGATGAAGAAGAAGAAGAAGAAGATAAGAAATCTGGAACACCAAGACAGAATGTTACAGAAGAAAGACACCAAGCAATGCCAAGAAAATCAATTCAAACTCTACCCTTCATTCAATCATGACAACCTAAAGAAATACAAGCCAAGTTTAGTTGCACTCGCGATTTTAATAGCATTTAATTATTGCCGTAATCCGATTTCTAGAAATGATCCGTACTCATGAGCTTTTTAGGTAATCAAAATCAACTAAGACAGCAATCATAAAAGCGCCGCCTCACTTTGCCGATTAGCACGGAAGTCTTCCGTTATTCTCCAAGTATCGACAACTAGGGCTGTCAATTTGACTCGCGCCGGACGGGCCGGCCCGGCTCGGCCCGAAATTTTTCTGCATTTTCGGGCTTTTTAGGGCCGGGTCTAGTACTCGGGCCGGGCCAGCCCGACGCCAAACTTTTGTAAATACCTATTGTTTTCTTTTAAATTAAATTAAATTTTATATTTTATTTTTATATTTTTTCATTTGATGGTTTGTTAATTAATTTTAATTCAAAAAAATTTTAAAAAAGGAAAGAAAAAATATTTTCGGCCCAAATCCGGCCCAGTTCGGGCCGGCCCGAGCATGGTACTGCTCAATTCGGGCCGGCTCGGGCCGGGCCGAGACCCGGCCCGGCCCGGCCCATTGACACCCCTATTGACAACGCCCGCGTGTCTTTCCGTTTTGTTAGTTTATTATCGTTAAAGTAAATTTCTATTACACGTATGATCTCAAATAATTGTACTAGAAACTGCAACGTGATTTCCAAAAACGCGAGCTAAGCTTAATCATGTACGCGATCTTAAACCCAGTTGAGGATTATCAAAATGCAAGATTTCATAACTAAATCCTTTCACCCAGCAAAAGAAAAGAAATTTAGACATGCTGATCTTAGTTATCAAGGGAAGAATAGCAGAAACCCTAACTTTACCTGATCCACTTTACCAGCGTATTTGGAAGAGCCTTTTCGTGGCCTGATTTCTGCCGTCCACTCCTTGGGCAACCCGAACATCGTCCCTTCATAATATCGAGGTTCTGCAGTTTTTGGTGTCTGTTCTCCAATCACCATAGCCAGATTTTCTCCTTCCACCTCCATTTGACTAGCCAGATTTTCTCCTTCCACTTCCATTGGACTGTTTTCATCCGCCATTGTTTTTCTGCCTTCAGCTCCCAAAGTTCTTCTCAAGAACAAAGAAGACTATACTCTCAGAATTTGAGCTGTCTGAGAGAAAGAGAGGATGACAGAAACGCTCTTAAAATCAGGAGAAAAATCAAACCCTTGTCTAATTTTTAAAGATCGAGCCAAGTACAATGATATATTTATTACCTTGTGGTACTTCGAATGGATTTCTGATCTAAGATTTGCTGCCCAAGCCGTAGATTGCAACTATCGAATGTAACAGCTATACTTGGTTTGTGGCTTTTAGGAAGTGTCATTACTAGGGCCTTATTCTCTTGATTCTATTAGCAAATGCGTGCAATAATTAGTGGCATCCAGCATTCTAAGCAGTACGTCATCAATGTCTTCTTGCTTATTAAGGAATGAAATCTCGGCTTCTTAAGTGATTTTGACTAGGACAAAGCTAATGTATGACGTGGATCTTGTGAGTGATGGTGGACGACCAACGCTTTTTGTTCCAAGGTCAAAATGTTAGGTTGTAGTTAGCATCCTTAGTGGCTAATCACAAATTAATCATGTGTATTCACGAAGCGTAAGCTTTATTGAGTCGAATCCTTGGGATCGAGCTAAGTTGGTCTTCGCCAACTTCGAAATGGCAGCGTTGGTGCCGAATTTTGTGGATGTTAGAAAGTTTTGATCAAGATATCTTGTAGGAAGAGCCATTTTGGGAGGCGTCTGTATTAGCTTTTGTTTTGCGGATAGGCGTCAAGGATGTATGGTTCAATTTGGATAATTTTATAGTGGTGGTGTCTGCATTGACATATCATGTTGTACTCGCTTACATACTGCACCTCTGCGACGTGACCCAAAACCCAGGATCGCATTTTAGAAAGCCACCTAGGAGATATAGTCAACGGGAAAATTACCGGTTCAATCCTACACCTATTGTATGGATGTGAACTCATTCCTAAGCTTCATAATTTTGCCAATATAATCCTTAATCTTTATACGAAGTACCTATGTCATCGTTTCGACTAACTGATATTGAAAATGTCGACATGGCAATCACATAGTGTGGCATCCATTTTTAGTGGCTCTTAAATGGTCAAGGAAGACCGAAATGAATTTGGAAGCTGACTCAAGATGTGAAGGTTCGATGCTAATTAAAAGGAAATGAGTCAGTCCGTCGTTGCCAAGTTAGTATTGGTTGAGAACCTCGGCCATATGAATAAGGAATGATGCGTGATCGTTGGACATCATGAATTGGACATGTTTCCTTCGCAAGGATGGGCTCGATGGGTTTAAGAAAGTAATTCAAGATTTTATTGAATTTTGGATTGTGTTTATGAGGATCGAGATAGAGTCGATGAGTGTTTCGAGTGCGAGCAGCTAGATCTCACATTCAAGGGGATTAATAGATGGTGAGATGAAATCACAATATTATATTACATGTGATTGACTATTAGACATTTTGTGACCCTCAATAGGAAATGAATTCGCATGAAAAATGGTCACGGCCTGAGAGTCCACAGATTCGGTTTTCAGCTCGCGTAAAAAATAAAACGAGTCGTTCGAGTTCATCCGGATGCCGAATTGAGTTCTGTTTTCTTTCACGTGATCGTAAGATCATGAGAAACATGATTCTGAGGTTTGATTATCAAGGAAGTGGACGAAATAATGTCAGATGGGCGAGAGTTAACCTGGACGAGATTGTGTGGCGGATTCAATGTTGATGCATGCCTAACAAGTGTCAAGGAGAGTTAGGCCAAGTGGCAAGCATGCAAGAAGAGTGTGCCTTCATCTCCCAAGTGGCATGCAAGGGTGTCGCGACCCGTCCAAAAAAAAAAACGGACGCGGCTAATGGATTACCGATCGCGGGCCCCCACTCTGAAATGTGGATCGCGGGCCTTAGATCGGCGCGGGCCCTCCCAGGCCCATACCAAATCGCGGCGGGAGTATGTCTTTTGAGGGATTCGACGATAAAAGTCAATCGCTTTCGACCTTAGTGTGGTTGTGGTGGCATGTGCAACTTGTGCATGCATTTGGAGTCGCCACCGGTCTTTCTTGGAGGGTAGACCGGAAACCTTATTGACCGATTGGGAGAGATCGATCAGTTCTGCGGAACCAGAGATTTTGGGTTCGGGGACTTGGTTACGTCGGTGTCATTACCAACGCCCTTTCGGTACCTAACGCGAGTGATTTTCCTAATTAGGATTTCATGCAGGCGCAATTTCAGGTGAGATAGGTATGGTTCGGGTTTCATGCAGATTGGAATACTAGTCATATCAATCACAATCAATTTAACGAAAGCGCAAGTCAAGTGCATAAATAAATCATGTCAATGCACATCAATTTCAATCATTGGCCTCCTAGTATAGCCATAAGGGCTTAGGGAAGATGTGATTTAGGGCTAGGGGTAAAATGGGAAGATTCGGGGACAATTAGCCCGAAGGGCAAAATTGTCATTTTTGGAAGGTTTGGATACCGAATTACCCAAAATATTCCATGGCCAGTTGATTGTGGCCATTTCCCATTTTTGAGAATTTTTTGGAATTTCTCGACTTTTCTTCAATTTTTGGAAGACGATTCGCCCAAAGGGCGAAATCATCATTTTAAGAAGGGTCGGGGTTCAAAACACCCGGAATGAGCCTTGGCCAGTTGTTTGTGGCCATTTCCTATTTTTTGGGATTTTCCTGAATTTTTTAGAATTTTTTGGAAGACGGTTTGCCGGAAGAGCAAAACCGTCATTTCTGAAAATATCGGGGGTCGAAAGACCCGAAACAGGTCGTGGCCAGTTGAATGTGGCCATTTCATATTTTCTGGAATTTTTTTAGAATTTTTCTGAATTTTCTGAATTTTTCTGAATTTTTTTATGAATTTTCTATTTTTTTTTATTGATTTTTTGAATTTTTTTATTATTTTTTATTATTTTCTGAATTTTTTAATATTTAAAAATATTTTCCGGGCCGGGTCAAACCCGGCCCACGCCTCTCGGGCGCCCGGCCCGACCCTAGGGGTCGAAACCGGCCTAAAACGACGCCGTTTTATATTTTTAAACATTTTTCCATTTTTTAACAATTTTTTTGATTTTTTTTATCTATTTTATTTAATTATCCGAAAATTCCCCGGATCGGACGGTCCACGTCGTGCCACGTGGCTTCATCTCGTGCGCCCGATCTTCCACTAGATCGAGCGGCCCACAGAGAGCCACGTGGCTCAATAATAGCCGTCGGATCAAAAATCAATTATTTTCTTTTTTAGAAAAACCTTCGGATCGAACGCTCCACGTTGTGCCACGTGGCTACTCCTGGTGCGTCCGATCTTGGACAAGATTGGACGATCCACAGAAAGCCACTTGGCACATTCTCGGCCGTTAGATTGATTTGAATTAATTATCCGAAAATCATTTATTTTATTTTGCAAAATTCCAGGATCGCGACACGTGTCGCGATCGTGGCCGTCCGTTTGTTTTATTTAAAAATAACCGGACCGGACCCCACCCGGCTGACGTGGCTGCCTACGTGGCACGCAACGTCGGCCGTTGACCGTTGACCGGCCGGAGGGTCGCCGGAGAAGACGATGAACAGTGAAAATTCCGGCGGGAATAGTAAAAATTCCGGCGATGTCGCCGGAAAATGCCCAAAATTGACCAAAACTCAGAATTTTTTGGGGATTTTCGCACCACTAGACTCCCTAACATTTCAACATTAACATACAACAAAAATGAGGGCCATGACCACGTCGGAAATGGCCGAACCGGACCTCCCCGGAACCGGCGCCGGCGAGAGAAAATTTGCAGAAATTTTTTCTATCAAAGCTCGATTCTAAACCATCAAATAGCATCCAAGAGGGGTCTAGAACCTTACCTGAGCTCGTTTCGAGCTTGTCGACCGCCGGAAGTTTCCCGTTGAGCTCTCGGTCCGCGAGGTGGACGGCGAAGCTCCGAGCCGTGTTTCGTCGCGGTTCAATGCAAAACAAAGGTCAACACAAGCTTAGAAGCAATGCTAGTACATATTCAAAGCTTGATACCCGCAAATGGGGGTCGGGAAAGGCACGGCCGAGACAAAACCAAGTCGAGGCATCCATCGGCATTTTATCGAACACATGGCGTGCGTATGAGAAACGGTGATCGGAGGAGAATACCGACCTATTTGGAGCTCGCCGACGGCCACGAATGCTTGCCTGAGGATTCGTGAAGGTCGCTGAAGCTCCGGGGAAGCTCCTTCAGTCCGGTCTTCGCCAAAAAAAAATCCTTCCCTCTCTCGTGCGAGCTCGACATTAAACCGAGATCTCCCCGCCTTTTCCGCGTGGCCGACCGGCGTGCCGACGCCCATTCCCCTGCCAGGCACGACCACCCAACTCTGCCAGTGTCCCCCCACGCCCGTTCTCCTTTTTTTCTTCCCGAAGCCGCGTCGCCCATGCCGCCCCTGTTCTGTCCACGCTGCTGCACATTCTGTGCATGCTGTCCACCAGACCCGGGTCGGGCCGGGTCGGGTCGGGTCGGACCCGACCGGCCCGGTTCGGCCAAATCGCCCAAATCGTCAAATTGACCCCCCAAATGGCCTCTTTTCATGAAATTGATGGCAAAATCGGATTCCTTGACATGTTTTCCATCAAATATGGGTATTTTCGTGAATCAATTTATTGAAATTCTGTGAAAACCCCAAATTGTCCCTAGGATCCGAAATTTAATTTCGCCAAATCGAAGGCCTAAACGATCGAATTAGCCAAAATTGAGCCCACCAATGGATTCGGCATGATGAAAACTGTTGGGTAGAGGTGTTTAATTTTAATGGGTATGCCCGTGTGAAATTTAATTTCACAAATTGTAAAACCGGAGACTAAATTGAAAGATTTTTATGCAATTAAGCCCTTTTGGTTAAAATTGATCAAATTGGAGCGCAAATTGACCCAATTGCATTTCAATACTTTGGAGTCCAATGTCATAGCTTATAAAAGCCGAGAATTGAAAATTAAAAGACTCGAAAAGGATTTTTTAGGCCCGGTTCGGGATTAGGTTTGTGAAGGAACCCCATGAATCGAGCCAAATTTCCATAATAAAAAGTGAAAATATTGAAGATATAATTAAAATAAAATTTCATAATATTTTTGTGTAATTTTCTGACCACGGATGGTATTTTCTGATTTTTTGGGTATTTTTATAATTAAATAAATTCCAAAAAATATTAAAAAATTCAAAAAATATTTTTTATTCAAAATTGGTTCCTAAGGCTAGGCTAAGGCTCCCAAAGTTGATTTTCCATTTTTTTTGACCTTTTTTGCTATTTTTAATTAATTTTAGAAATAAAAACTAAAATAAAAGATGGTCAAAAATCAGGTGTCAACAGCTGCCCCTCTTTGAGAGTGAGCTTGTCAGAGGTTGCTTTCAAAGACAAAATGACACCTGGATCTTAGCCGACTCGACTGGGGAAAAGAAATGCCATGACATCGGACCCTTAAGTCTTTTGATGAATGCTCAAATTAATCACCGGTTTACTCTTGCAATTCGAACATGGGCCGGAGTGAGAGAGGCTTACCTGAAGCTCACCTGTCAGATGCTGCCGGTTGTGACGACTTTCAAGAAGATACCTAGGACTCGTTCAGAATATCCTAGGGAGATTAAGCCCTGACCTGTATGGTAGGTCATACCATTAGTTGACCCTTATGGCGGTTTCTACCATTGGTTGACCCTTATGGCGGTTTCTACCATCAAGTTGACCCTTATGGCGGTTTCTACCATTGGTTGACCCTTATGGCGGTTTCTACCATGAGTTGACCCTTCAGGCGGTTTCTACCTTTGATTTGGTTTTGACCCTTATGGCGGTATCTACCTTGAGTTGACCCTTCAGGCGGTTTCTACCTTTGGTTGACCCTTGTTGACACCTAAATTTTGATCAACTTTTTTTGTTTATTTTTATTTTTATTTTTATTTTTATTTTGAAAATTCATAGAAAATCCATAAAAAGTTGAAAAAATTGAAAAATCAATTTTGGTGACCTTAGCCAAGCTAAATGAACCATTTTGACCAAAAAAATAATTTTCATAATTTTCATTTTTTTATATATATTTTCGAAAAATACAAAAAAAAGAAAAAGAAAGAAAAAGAAAATCAAGAAAATCAAGAAAAATAATATTTGAGGTCACAAAGATATATAAAAATAGTCGGTATTTTTATTTTTATTTTATCTATTTTCTAACCTCATAAATAGTAAAATTCAGGTTTGATTTTAGGTGTTCTCTGATCACCATAAAATTGAATTTGACAAAAATATTAGTAATGATTAAAAGGAAAAGGAGGGAAACATCATCATTTAAAAGGAAAAGGGGACTAATGATTTTGTCTTCTCTTTTTGTTATTTTATTTTATTTTTACTTATTTTATTTTATTATTTTATTATTTTTTTATTATTATATTTTTTTTTTCTTTCTCTCTCTCTCTCTCTCTCCCCACTCCCTCTCTCCTTCCCGCTGCCTATTTATCTCCCCCCTCCTCCTCTTCCTCTTCCTCTTCCTCTTCTTCTTCTTCTTCTTCTTCTTCTTCCTCTCTCCTCTCCCTTTCCCGAACCATCTCACTGTTCCGGTCATAACTCCGTCGTCCAATATCAGATCGAGGCGAAACTACCTCCAATAGAAAGCTTATCGTCTTATCTTTCCGGGGATATATTATAAGGCTCATTTGGCCCAGCCATTCGTCCGATGGAGCCGTTTGAATGAGCAAAGGTCGCTGCTGACCCTGTAACGACCAGTTTCTGCCGCCGCCGCCGTCCTCCACGATCAGCCCTTCCGGCGACCTTTGCGCCTCCCTCTGACCATCACAGGTTAAGTTAAGATGTCCTTAACAATTTCCCGTTGGTTTCGTGAATTTTCGAGGTCTGGTTAAATTATGGTGATTTTTTGAAAAACAGTCGACGAAAATCGAGCGAATTGAGGTATTGTGGTCATATCTCACTCATTTGGACTCCTTTTAAGGTGAAATTTTCGGTGATGGCTTCCTAAAATGATAGGCTATGTTCTGGAATTTTAAGGTTGCTGAATATTTGCTGTGTATTTACTTTATGTCATAGCATTTCTATATTTCGCATAAAAGACCCAGAATCGGAAGGCCGAGCCTCCTGTTGGTGTCTAAATATTTGCTGCGTATTTACTTTATGTCATAGCATTTCTATATTTCGCATAAAAGACCCAGAATCGGAAGGCCGAGCCTCCTGTTGGTGTCTAAATATTTGCTGTGTATTTACTTTATGTCATAACATTTCTATATTTCGCGTAAAAGACCCAGAATCGGAAGGCCGAGCCTCCTGTTGGTGTCTAAATATTTGCTGCGTATTTACTTTATGTCATAGCATTTCTATATTTCGCATAAAAGACCCAGAATCGGAAGGCTAAGCCTCCTATTGGTGTCCAAGGTGTTTTATTTATTTATTTTCTGTAAATTATATTGTGCTACCCCAGAATCGGAAGGCCGAGCCTCCTGCTGGTGGTTTATATCCCCACACATTGTTGCACGAGCACCGACGGACTCCGACGTCGTAAAATTCACCGGATCCCATCTCCTTTGCTTATGTTTATGTTGTATAATGACTTAATATCTTCTTTATTTTTTTGCATTGTGTTGCGTCCTATAAAAACAAAAACAAAAAAATGCTAGATTGGATGGTTGCAGATGAGCCACGTGCCGTGATCCGATGATTTTCAGAATAAAAAAAATATTTTTAACATTAAAAGAAATAAATTTCGAATTTTACAACAATTAAAATGATTCGATTGTCACCGAGACGCCACGTGGCGAGTTAGGGACCGTTCAGTTGGGACTTATTTTCAGGAAATTTATAATAAAAAAAATCAAATAAAAAAAATTCAAAAAAAGTGAATACTAAGGAAAAATTCAAAAAAAAAAAATTTGAGAAAAATTGCAGAAAATTCAATCAACTTAGGTACCGAAAGGGCGTCAACTCTAACAGTTGACGTAACTAAGTCCCCGAACCCATTTCTCTGGTTATCGTAGAATTGAATAGAAACTCCCGACTATTCAATAGGGTGGTCCAATCATACCCTCCAAAAAAATGATTGGTGGCGACTCCATGGCATGCACACTTAGCACATGTCACTAGACCACACTGAAGGTCGACTACGCATACCTCCATTGCGATTTGGGTAACGGGCCTTGGGAGAGGCCTGCGTCCGACCAGACTGGACGACCCATTAGCCCTCGAGAGCCCACGGCGAACCTCGAGAGGGTCGCGACAGACTGGCGACTCCGCTGGGGACTGGTTCTTAACCATTTAGTGGACTTGAGCCGATTAAAAAGTTGATTGTTTTATGCAGACGCTCTTCAAATTGAAGTATGTACTTTAATCCTTGAGGTGTTAAACGTTTTTGCAGATTGGAGAAATAAGGGGTGTAGTCCGTGATTTACATTATTTTATGTAGGTTGGCGTAGGAATGTATGTTGTGTGGGTGATTTGAAGCGCTGATTGATAAACTGTTATGCATGACTTGCATTGTGATGATCACGACACCTGAACACACACAACCGCGCCTAAAACCCCGGGCGCCCCTATAAGCAAACAATAGAAGGAATTGAAAATGGAACCTCCGTGAGGAAAAACACGGGGTAATCCATTTTTAATTTCGCTCACTTCGAACTATGGATTGGGTCCCAATGCAACGATAGTTGTGCAATGGAACCTACCCTTTCTAGAACTCTAGGTGGGAGCCTTTAAGCCTCAGGAACCCCACCATTTAGGTGTCAAAAACTTCACAAGTTTACATGCGCATGATTGATGTGTTTGACATGTCTTACCCCCTTCAAAAGGTTTGTAAGTATCATTCCTTTCACCCCTTGAACTCAGTATAACTTTTTTCCATATTCTAACACGTCTTTCTACCTACCACAGGGCAGGTAGCTTTAATCACGGAACCAAGAATAACTCGTATTATAACTCGTCTCCGAGCCAGAATGGAGCAAGATGAGTTGGGATCTCGCGTGAATAGTTTGGAAGGTCAGATGGCGTCAATGGCCACCATGCTAGCAGAAATGAAAGCCATGATGGTGGCTGCACAAGAAAGAAATCATGACCTCAGCTAGGATGCTCCGCCCGCACCCCCCAATGCTTCGAATGTGGCGCGAACTCGGGAAGAGAATGTGGCCGAGAATGTTAATCGAGTGTTAGCAGCTGATGCACTACCGAAGGCCGTGTCTGCAGTCATCGACCTAGAAAAAGACAAAAAGGAGAAACCCCCGGGCAAAATCGAAGAAGGCGCAAAGAGGCTAGCGAAGATAGAGGAATGCCTAAGCAGCCAAGGGTATGAGCTGGCTCGATTTGACAAGATATCACCATTTGCAAAAATTGAAGCGCCGTTAGACTATAAAGAACCCGATTTCGTCAGAAAATACAACGGGACGAGCTGCCCCCGAGCCCACTTAAAATATTACCTACGCAAAATGGCACTTTTTTCTGACTACGTTCCCTTGCTGATGAACACGTTTCAAGAGAGTCTGGCGGGTGCTGCTCTGGCTTGGTTCATCGAATTAGATTTGGAGGACTATGATGGATGGGAAGACCTAGCGGAGGACTTTTTACATCAATATAAGTTCAATACTGCTACAGCCCCTTCCAGAGAAGAATTGCTGAGGACCACTAAAGGGAGGAATGAGGCAATCCGTGCCTACGCTCAAAGATGGCGGGCCTTAGCAACACAAGTCAAACCGTCCATTCCAGAGGACGAGCTGGTCGACCTTTTCTTGAGAGCGTTGCCTTACGAGTATTTCGATAGGCTGAACACATCTGGTTGTCAAACATTTGTACACCTCATAAAAATCGCAGAAAGGCTGGAATGGGCGATGAGGGAAAGGAAAGCACCAGAAATCGCAACAAGACGCCAATATCCGGCCCGAAGGGAGAAGGAGGCTGAAGTTGATGTGGCCTTCGTACCAAACCCACCCAACCCTAAGCAGTTCTCCAATTCAAGTACGGTGCAAGGAAACTCGTCGATGTCGGTACAGAAACCATATGAACTAAGGAGGAAGTTGCCTCCCAAGCAGTTCACCCCCCTACCAAGGCCGTTATCGAAATTACTTCCTATGTTACTAGAGGAGCACTTAGTGGCTAAGGAGCCTCCAAGGCCGAATCCGGTGAAATTTAACGGGTACGATGAAAGCCAGTCATGTGTCTATCACATGGGAGAGAAGGGCCATAACGTAGACAATTGCATTGTTTTGAAGCACAAGGTGCAAGCCCTTATCGATAATTGCATCCTTGAATTGGACAAAACAGAGCCGAACGTGAAAAATAATCCACTTCCTGATCACCAAACCGTGGGGGTGATCTTCGACAACAAGTTCGACCGGTTCTTCTCTGAGGATTCCAAATGGTCGAAGGACGAGGGGATAGAAACGACATCGGAGGAACTTGATTTGACCAGCTTGTCTTTGGGAGATTTTGTCAAATCACTCGACGGCGACGCTCCTACCATGGAGTAAAGAGATATCTGTCTCTCTTCGACGCATCTAAATCCACATTAGGTGCCTCGGGCTTTTTCTTACGTGTTGTATTGTAATATAAGTATACTAAAAAAATAAAAAAAAACCAAAAAAAAAAACAAAAAAATCATCAAAAATCAAAAATAAAAAAAAGGGGACGTGTGGGAGCCACAAATCGGTCAATGACGAAAAAAAAAAAACTGAGACCTGATTTCCCACATGTCTCCTGGTTTGCAAAGTTTTGGGATGCGAGGATGCCCAATGATATGAGGGCTAGCTCCCATCCTACCCTTTCAATTTTTCTTAAGACGTCTCCCAAAGAAGTTTATCATTACATGAACTTTCTCTATTTTATAACCGTCTTTGTGACACTTCAAGCATGCCATTCCAAGCATACATATCAGTTGTTAAATAACTCAGGTTCCCGAGGTGGAGCTTCCCTCCTAAATGGGGAATAAAACGATGCGGAGCCATCCATTCCAGCAACGATCAAAAGCAGGGGAATCAGATGGCAGTGCTTCCAAATGACGAAACAAGGAGTACCCCTTTTCATAACATGAGTCTGACTCAATGTTTTCAAGAGCATTCTAATGGCTCAATTTGTGAACAAAATCTTTGAGAAAACCTGAAAAAGTTTCTCATCACCTGAAAATCTCTGTGAAAAGAATGCTTGAAAAGAAAATCTTAAGTTTTATCAATACCTTCTTTGAATAGAATGAAAAGCACGAATTCATAGATGACCAGGATTGGCAAAACTCGTGGGAGCAAGTCTCTCCCTTTTCTCCGAGAAGCCCAGCCAGGGGCAAACTCTCATGATCCCCCCTAAAAGTGCAACAGACCAGGGTCATCAAATCCAGAGAGGACAAACAGCGAAACCGGCCTCACCGGGGCAAATTGCTCGAAAAGCACGAAAAGACGAAACTTCGGAGGGAGTACCTCTTTTCAGAAATTCCAAATGAAGTCAGATAAAAACCCACGTCTATTTCTTCACACGCAGGTGCGTGGACTCCTTCAGATGGGATTAGAAATCTCCAACAAAAGCGGAAAGCGTTAAGACATGACTGGGGCATGCGAATCAATTTTGCCCTGGGCAAAGAAAGACGTTTCTTCTCTGGCAAAATCCGTAGACGCAATGACAGAGTTATCTGCATCAGAAATAAACCCCAGGATACAAACCTAGAGGCGGTAACTTTGTATCGTTCCAATTTGATCTCCATAAATCCCATGCTTAACAGGAAGTCGTTGGCGCCAAAAGCCACAAAAGAAAAGAACTCGCCAATGAGGAGGCGAATAAAATTATTAACCTTGGGAGTCAGCACTCCAAGGAAGGGTCTTTGATCAAGTGGAGGAACTATGAAGAGTGACGCTGGAATGCGCCCAAAAACACAAATGGATTTCCTCTGGGGCAAATCCTCGAGAATGATTCATCGCCAACCAAACGGAGGAATCGTGGCCACAATATAGATGGCCAATTTCTGTAAGCCGCGCGTTTGTGTTCAAATGAAAACACCAAACAAGAACAAGGCAGTATCGTTTCAATTTGTCTTAAATTTTGGAACGCAAACTGACACTTATTGTTTGTTTTTGACAGGGGAGTCGCCTTGGAGACGAACAAGTTTTTACATCCCACGTACTACTTGTTAGGGTACATGACCGAGGGTAGGATGTATCGTTTCGATTTTCAAAAAAATTCGTGAATATACAATGATATGCTTCTCTTACATTTTCAGGGGTCTGCAGCCGCGACAGGTAGGTAAGTATCCCTTTCCCAGTTAGCTGGAGATAAAGAATGTTAAAATCCTTTCAGTCGTCATGAAAATTATCCAATGCATCGATGTTCATGATTTAAATCGGGAGGTTGCCCAAAGCATGAATAAAACATGCACGATACATCACAAGATCCCCTCAATGGATAAATTTTTGGAAAGAAGGGAGTGAATTTTTCCAAATATCATTATTTGTCAAATCATTCAAAAGGAAGTTTACTCAAAAGAGAGGCGAGCCTAATCCAAACATGTCCAACACACACTTGAGAGATGAGTGGAGTGGGCAGATAGCAAAATCTGGGTCTACGATGGTAGGGATCATTTGCAGCGATTACATGGGTTGGGACGACAGAGGCATTCGTTTCATATCCCCAAACACTACAGGTGACCATTGATAAACCCCTTTGAACGGCGTTTTTCATTCTTAACCCTATCAAGAACCACCTCACATCGGGGCAAAATGGAGGTGAGTCCAGTAGCATCAGGAGAAAATGGTTAGAAATTTTTTTGCTCGGACTAACATTAATCTTTGTGTGTTGTTTATATGGTAATCCAAGTGCCATAGGATGATGAGAAGCATTCATTTCTCTATCCCACACACCATATCCTTTGCATAGCCAAGTTGAGCCTGCGAATTCATTTCATAAACCCATCGGTGATCATTGCAAGTTCCAAAACAAAGGCAAATCACTTCAGGAACGGAGAAGTTCAAGACTTAGGGTTTACGAAGAAACTACTAAGTTGATACTCAAGCGTGCTAAGAGCCAAGTCATATATCTAGCACAATTGCCAAGCATCCCACTTGCGACAAGGGATTAAAGAAATCCCCAGCATCAAGAAAAAGCAAAGTGCCTGGTAAAAGCGAGGCCGATGCTCGGGTGAACAATTTGATCGATCCCTAAAGAAACCTGGTAGGGAAAAGAAGAGGGAAAAACCCCTAATGGAGTCAGATCAAGAAGACTGCTCCCCAAATGATGTCAGCCGTGGAGCAAAAACACAGAAAGAGTTGTCAACATCTTAATACCACAAGAGACGCTCTCTAAAGAGTTTGTACACACCTCAAAAACGGTTGCACGTCTCAAAAATTGAAGATACAGAATGGAAAAGACAGGTGACAAGTTTGCAATGATCACCAAGGTCAATTCCCTCATAAATTCTGGGCCAAAAACAAGCTTTTTTTTTTCGGTCCCCAATCCTACCAACATCATAACCCTGAAACAGCCTTCTCTGACTAAGACACTTGGGTTAACATATAGCTTAGCTCGAAGAGGTACGAGCAAGACTATTTCTTTCTCATTTTGCAGGGTTCTTGACTTGTAAACCCGAAGCAGATGGTGAAAACTTTCGTTCAATGGCTTTGACTCAAAAATGAGTCCCCCTTGAAAACCAATACCAAGCCCAACATTACGGTCCCGTGGAAGACCTCCCGACCGATCAAAATGTATGCGCTGCGAATGAGCCTAAAACCTAGGCACAGGTTAATAGGGAATTGAGTGCATCCCCTATAAAAATCATTACCTCAAAACAGGTGAGATAGCCTCCTTGTCGAGAAATATTCCAATTGATGTTTTGAACAATCTCTTTTTGGAATTTTTCAAACTGTTGATCCAGATTTTCCATACAAGGAATTTGTGATCACATCTGCATGTTGCAAGAATGCTTTGGACAGCCTCCGGCATCAAAATGCACATTTCATGATTAAAACTTAAATCATACGGTTTTGTCAGATGGACAACCGTCGTCTTCCCAAAGATTGCTAACGTTTTCTTGGTGAAGAAAAATTTTTCAGGCTCGAACTTCTGCAGGATCCATTAGAGACGCCAATCTCCCAGAAGAAGGCCTCGCTCTGAAGAGAAGAACGTACAAATCTATTTTTCTGCAGGATACCTGGAGAACCCAGCTCCCAGAAAAGTCACTTCCCGCATCATCAGCGTACCAGTGAAATTTTTGCCAAAATAAAATCTTTCACTGCTTCAAAACTGAATTCCCGACAAACTTCGGGATCTCTAAAAAAGGGGGGAAGAAAAACCCTTTTAAAAGAAACAGTCTCATCGGACGTGGAGAACCCTCGTCATGAGACCCCTTTTCAAAAATCAGGTAGTCTCATCGGACGTGGAGAACCCTCGTCATGAGACCCCTTCTAAAAAAAAAAAAAATCAAACAGTCCCAGCAGACGTGGAGAACCCTCGTCCTAGGACCTCTTTTCAAAAATCAAGCAGTCCTAACTTGACGTGGAGAACCCTCGTCCTAGGACCCCTTTTCAAAAATATCAAACAGTCTCATCGGACGTGGAGAACCCTCGTCATGAGACCCCTTTTCAAAATTCAATCAGTCTCATCGGACGTGGAGAACCCTCGTCATGAGACCTCTTTTCAAAAATCAGGCAGTCTCATCGGACGTGGCTCGTCATGAGACCCCTTTTCAAAGCAAAACTAGGGTAGATACCGCCTGAAGGGTCAACACAAGGTAGAAACCGCTTGAAGGGTCAAAATAATGGTAGAAATCGCCTGAAGGGTCAATCAAAGGTAGAAACCGCCTGAAGGGTCAATCCAATAGTGAAAATCACTTAAATGGTCAACTCAATGGTCCAATCCACCATACGGATCAAAATCATTGGCAAATCTCAAATGGGACGCGTCTTCCTTAGATTCCTATCAGTTATGAATCCCATTATGGTTTGACCTACCATACGGGTCAGAGCTTAACCTCTCTAGGATACTCTAGTAACGAGTTCCTAGAAATTCTCTTGAATCCATCAAACACCGCGAAAATCGTACAAACATCGAACAAGTAAGTGGCAGGTATGTCTCTCTATTATCTCACTCTCTCATGTCAAATGAATGTTTCCCCCTTCAAGAAAGAGCATACATGGACAAGCATGAAAATTGGATGTCATGACTCCTTTTCCTTTAGTTTCCCGAGTCGAGTCGATCAGGACTCAGGTGTCACCTTATCTTTGAGAGAAACCTCTAACGAGATTCCTCTCAAAGAGGGGCAGCTGTTGACACCTAAATTTTGATCAACTTTTTTTATTTATTTTTATTTTTATTTTTATTTTTATTTTGAAAATTCATAGAAAATCCATAAAAAGTTGAAAAAATTGAAAAATCAATTTTGGTGACCTTAGCCAAGCTAAATGAACCATTTTGACCAAAAAAATAATTTTCATAATTTTCATTTTTTTATATATATTTTCGAAAAATACAAAAAAAAAAGAAAAAGAAAGAAAAAGAAAATCAAGAAAATCAAGAAAAATAATATTTGAGGTCACAAAGATATATAAAAATAGTCGGTATTTTTATTTTTATTTTATCTATTTTCTAACCTCATAAATAGTAAAATTCAGGTTTGATTTTAGGTGTTCTCTGATCACCATAAAATTGAATTTGACAAAAATATTAGTAATGATTAAAAGGAAAAGGAGGGAAACATCATCATTTAAAAGGAAAAGGGGACTAATGATTTTGTCTTCTCTTTTTGTTATTTTATTTTATTTTTACTTTTTTTATTTTTTTATTTTATTATTTTTTTATTATTATATATTTTTTTTCTTTCTCTCTCTCTCTCTCTCCCCACTCCCTCTCTCCTTCCCGCTGCCTATTTATCTCCCCCCTCCTCCTCTTCCTCTTCCTCTTCCTCTTCTTCTTCTTCTTCTTCTTCTTCTTCTTCTTCCTCTCTCCTCTCCCTTTCCCGAACCATCTCACTGTTCCGGTCATAACTCCGTCGTCCAATATCAGATCGAGCCGAAACTACCTCCAATAGAAAGCTTATCGTCTTATCTTTCCGGGGATATATTATAAGGCTCATTTGGCCCAGCCATTCGTCCGATGGAGCCGTTTGAATGAGCAAAGGTCGCTGCTGACCCTGTAACGACCAGTTTCTGCCGCCGCCGTCGTCCTCCGCGATCAGCCCTTCCGGCGACCTTTGCGCCTCCCTCTGACCATCACAGGTTAAGTTAAGATGTCCTTAACAATTTCCCGTTGGTTTCGTGAATTTTCGAGGTCTGGTTAAATTATGGTGATTTTTTGAAAAACAGTCGACGAAAATCGAGCGAATTGAGGTATTGTGGTCATATCTCACTCATTTGGACTCCTTTTAAGGTGAAATTTTCGGTGATGGCTTCCTAAGATGATAGGCTATGTTCTGAAATTTTAAGGTTGCTGAATATTTGCTGTGTATTTACTTTATGTCATAGCATTTCTATATTTCGCATAAAAGACCCAGAATCGGAAGGCCGAGCCTCCTGTTGGTGTCTAAATATTTGCTGCGTATTTACTTTATGTCATAGCATTTCTATATTTCGCATAAAAGACCCAGAATCGGAAGGCCGAGCCTCCTGTTGGTGTCTAAATATTTGCTGCGTATTTACTTTATGTCATAGCATTTCTATATTTCGCATAAAAGACCCAGAATCGGAAGGCTAAGCCTCCTATTGGTGTCCAAGGTGTTTTATTTATTTATTTTCTGTAAATTATATTGTGCTACCCCAGAATCGGAAGGCCGAGCCTCCTGCTGGTGGTTTATATCCCCACACATTGTTGCACGAGCACCGACGGACTCCGACGTCGTAAAATTCACCGGATCCTATCTCCTTTGCTTATGTTTATGTTGTATAATGACTTAATATCTTCTTTATTTTTTGCATTGTGTTGCGTCCTATAAAAACAAAAACAAAAAAAATGCTAGATTGGATGGTTGCAGATGAGCCACATGCCGTGATCCGATGATTTTCAGAATAAAAAAAATATTTTTAACATTAAAAGAAATAAATTTCGAATTTTACAACAATTAAAATGATTCGATTGTCACCGAGACGCCACGTGGCGAGTTAGGGACCGTTCAGTTGGGACTTATTTTCAGGAAATTTATAATAAAAAAATCAAATAAAAAAAATTCAAAAAAAGTGAATACTAAGGAAAAATTCAAAAAAAAAATTTGAGAAAAATTGCAGAAAATTCAATCAACTTAGGTACCGAAAGGGCGTCAACTCTAATAGTTGACGTAACTAAGTCCCCGAACCCATTTCTCTGGTTATCGTAGAATTGAATAGAAACTCCCGACTATTCAATAGGGTGGTCCAATCATACCCTCCAAAAAAATGATTGGTGCCGACTCCATGGCATGCACACTTAGCACATGTCACTAGACCACACTGAAGGTCGACTACGCATACCTCCATTGCGATTTGGGTAACGGGCCTTGGGAGAGGCCTGCGTCCGACCAGACTGGACGGCCCATTAGCCCTCGAGAGCCCACGGCGAACCTCGAGAGGGTCGCGACAACCCTTATGGCGGTTTCTACCATCAAGTTGACCCTTATGGCGGTTTCTACCATGGAGTTGACCCTTCAGGCGGTTTCTACCTTTGAATTTAGTTTTGACCCTTATGGCGGTATCTACCTTTGAGTTGACCCTTATGGCGGTTTCTACCATTCAATTGACCCTTATGGCGGTTTCTACCATCAAGTGAGACTCCAGACTGATAGGAATCTAAGGATGACGCGCCCGTTCTGTAGGGTTTGTCGGAGACTCGATCGTTCTGTAGATCGGTCTTGGAAAAGGTTTGCCTACTAAAAGGCTACGCCTATGAAATGACATATCCCTTCTTGTCGGGACTAGTCGAAGACTCGATCGTTCTGTAGATCGGTCTTGGAAAAGGTTTGCCTACTAAAAGGCTCCGCCTCGGAATGACATATCCCTTCTTGTCGGGACTAGTCGAAGACTCGATCGTTCTGTAGATCGGTCTTGGAAAAGGTTTGCCTACTAAAAGGCTCCGCCTCGGAATGACATATCCCTTCTTGTCGGGACTAGTCGAAGACTCGATCGTTCTGTAGATCGGTCTTGGAAAAGGTTTGCCTACTAAAAGGCTCCGCCTGTGGATGACATATCCCTTCTTGTCGGGACTAGTCGAAGACTCGATCGTTCTGTAGATCGGTCTTGGAAAAGGTTTGCCTACTAAAAGGCTCCGCCTCGGAATGACATATCCCTTCTTGTCGGGACTAGTCGAAGACTCGATCGTTCTGTAGATCGGTCTTGGAAAAGGTTTGCCTACTAAAAGGCTCTACCTGTGGATGACATATCCCTTCTTGTCGGGACTAGTCGAAGACTCGATCGTTCTGTAGATCGGTCTTGGAAAAGGTTTGCCTATTAAAAGGCTCCGCCTCGGAATGACATATCCCTTCTTGTCGGGACTAGTCGAAGACTCGATCGTTCTGTAGATCGGTCTTGGAAAAGGTTTGCCTACTAAAAGGCTCCACCTATGGAATGACATATCCCTTCTTGTCGGGACTAGTCGAAGACTCGATCGTTCTGTAGATCGGTCTTGGAAAAGGTTTGCCTACTAAAAGGCTCTGCCTAAAGATTGACATCATTAAGGTCTCTTTTGGAAGGTTTACCTAACTCTAGGTTCACCTGAAGGCTATCCTGGGATTTAGGGGTTACCTGAAATCTCGCAGAAGGCCGAGTTGTCCTTTCGACATGCGAGGTACCTTTCTGGGATATGGGGACTCCAATTATCCTGCAGAAAGCTGAAACCTGCAAACTTTTCATTAAAAAGGTATCAGTTTGGGACCTGGGTTCTCCAGGGATCCTGCAAAACATGACCCTATGAGCTTTTCTTGACAGAGCAAGGCATCCTTCCGGGATCAGGGGTTCTCCACGCCCGATGGGACTGTCTGAATTTTGAAAAGGGGTCTCATGACGAGGGTTCTCCACGTCCGATAAGACTGCTTGATTTTTGAAAAAAGGGTCCCGAGACGAGGGTTCTCCACGTCTAATGGGATTGTTTGATTTTTTGAAAAAGGGGTCCTAGGACGAGGGTTCTCCACGTCAAACTAGGACTGTTTGGTATTTTTTGAAAAAGGATCCCGAGACGAGGGTTCTCCACGTCTACTGGGATTGTTTGATTTTTTTTAAAAAGGGGTCCTAGGACGAGGGTTCTCCACGTCTACTGGGATTGTTTGATTTTTTTTTTTTAAAAAAAGGGGTCCTAGGACGAGGGTTCTCCACGTCATGCTAGGACTGTCTGATATTTTTGAAAAGGGGTCCTAGGACGAGGGTTCTCCACGTCAAGCTAGGACTGTTTGATTTTTTGTTTTAAAAGGGGTCCTAGGACGAGGGTTCTCCACGTCATGCTAGGACTGCTTGATTTTTTGAAAAAAGGGGTCCTAGGACGAGGGTTCTCCACGTCAAACTAGGACTGCTTGATTTTTTTTTTTGAAAGAAGGATCCCGAGACGAGGGTTCTCCACGTCTACCGGGATTGCTTGATTTTTGTTTTAAAAGGGGTCCTAGGACGAGGGTTCTCCACGTCATGCTAGGACTGTCTGATATTTTTGAAAATGGGTCCTAGGACGAGGGTTCTCCACGTCATGCTAGGACTTTTTCTTTTAAAAGGGTTTTTTCTTCCCCTCTTTTCAGGGATCCCGAAGTTTGTTGGGAATTCAGTTTTGAAGTAGTGAAAGATTTTATTTGGAAAAAACTTCACTTGGGTCTGTTGAGGCGACATTCTGGGAGCTGGGTTCTCCAGGTATCCTGCAGAAGTTTCAGCCTAAAAGATTCTTCTTCACCAAGAAAATGTTAGTAATCTTTGGGAAGACCACGACTGTCCATTTGACAAAAACCGTATGATTTGAGTTTTAATCATGAAATGTGCATTTTGATGCTGGAGGTTATCCAAAGCATTCTTGCAACATGCAAATGTGCTCACAAATCCCCGGCACGGAAAATCTGGATCCAACAATTTTGAAGATTCCAAAAAGAGTTTGCTCAAAACATCAATTGGAATATTTCTCGTTCAAGAGGTCTTCTCACCCGTTTTGAGATAGTGGTCTTTTATAAGAGATGCACTCAATTCCCTACTAACCTGTGCCTAGGTTTTGGGCTCATTCGCAGCGCATACATTTTGATCGGTCGGGAGGTCTTCCACGGGACCGCAATGTTGGGCTTGGATATTGGTTTTCAAGGGGGACCCGCTTTGGAGTCGAGGCTATTGAATGAAAGTCTTCACCATTTGCTCCAGGTTTACAAGTCGAGAACCCTGCAAAATGAGAAAGAAATAGTCTTGCTCGTACTTCTTCGAGCTAAGCAATATGTTAACCCAAGTGTCTTAGTCAGAGAAGACTGTTTCAGGGTTGTAACATTGGTAGGATTGGGGACCGAAAAAGGCTTATTTTTTGCCCGGAAATTACGAAGGGTTTGACATTGGTGATCATTGCAAATTTACCACATGCCTTTTTCCTCTCCGCACCTTCAGTTTTTGGGATGCGCAACCGATTTTGAGGCGTGCACCAGCTCTTCAGAGGGCGTTTCGTCGCGTTAAGAGACTGACGACTCTGTCCGCGTCTCTGTCCTTTAGAGGTTTTTCTCTCTTCCCCACGAGGCTTCATTGGGGATCAATCAGACAACTTGCACGAGCATCGGCCTTGCTTTTACCAGGCACTTTGCTTTTTCTTGATGCTGGGGATTTTCTTCGTCCTCATTTTCCTTTTGAAATCCCGCTTTTCTCATCTTCGGCAGATCATGTTAGACATATGATCGAATGTCTAAACATGCTTTAAGCATTAGCCTAGGAATTTCTTTGTAATCCCTAAGTCTCGAACTCCTCCGTTTCTGAAGTGATGATGCATCCGTCTTGGAATGTGCAATGATCACCAACGGGTTTATGAAATGAATTTGCAGGCTCAACTTGGCTGTGCAAAGGATATGGTGTGTGGGATAGAGAGATGAATGCTTCTCGTCATCCTATGGCACTTGGATTACCATATAAACAACACACAAAGATTGATGTTAGTCCGAGCAAGAAAATTTCTAACCATTTTCTCCTGATGCTGCTGGACTTGCTCCCTTTTTGCCCCGATGTGGGGTGGTTCTTGACAGGGTTGAAAATGAAAACCGCCGTTCAAAGGGGTTGTCAATGGTCACCTGTAGTATTTGGGGATATGAAACGAATGCCTCCGTCATCCCAATCCATGTAATTGCTGCGAATGATCCCTACTTCCGTAGGTCCAGATTTTACTATCTGATCCGCTCCACTTTTCTCTCAAGTGTGTATAGGACGTGTTTGGATTAGGCTTTGCCCCTCGTCTTTGAGAAAACATCCTTTTGAAAGTTTTGAACAATTTTTATTGGAAAAATCTCTCATTTTCTCCAAAAATTTTACCCGTCAAGGGGATTTTATGATGCACCATGCATGTTCTAATCATGTTCAAGCAACCTCCTGTTTCAAAACATGAATGCCAATGAAATTTGAATTACATGTCTTTTCTAGACATTAGATTCTGAAAGCTTTTCTTTTCTTCTCTATTTTTATTCAACATCTTCAATGGATTGGGGAGAGGGATACTTACCTGTCCCCCGCGGCTGGAGATCCCTGAAAATGCGGAAGAAACATGTTATTGTACGTTCATGAATTTTTCAAGAGATTAGAACGATACATCTTACCCTTGGTCATGTGTTCCCATGGGTAATACTTGGGGTGTGAAAACCTGTTTCGCCTTGATGGCGAACCCCTGTCAAAGACGGGAAATAGGTGTCAGTTTGCGTTCCAAAATTCGAGGTAAATTGGAACAATACAGCCTTGTTCTTGCTTTGTGTTTCCATTTGAACACGAACGCGCGGCTTGTAGAAGTTGGCCATCTAGCTTGTGGCCATGATTCCTCTATCTGGTTGGCAATGAATCCTTCTCAAGGATTTGCGCTGGAGGAGACCCATTTGTGTTTTTGGACGCATTCCAGCGTCGTTCTTCAGAGTTCCTTTTATTCAGGGAAAAAGGAAATTTTTATCAGAATTCATGTTAAAGCATGTAATGTGGGAGCGATACTTTTTACCCTCCACTCAGTCTTATAATCAAAGACCATTTCTTGGAGTGCTGACTCCCAAGGTCGATAATTCTATTTGCCTCCTTGTCGGCGAGTTCTGTTCTTTTGTGGCTTTTTGATGCCGATAATTTTCTGTCCATCCTGACGGCGAATCCCTGTCAATGATAAACATTAGGCGTTGGTTTGAGTTTCGAAATTCAAGATAAATCGAAACGATACTGCTTTACTCTCGCTTCGCGCCTCCATTTGAACGCAAATGTAAGGCTTGTTGAAGTCGGCCATCTAGCTCGTGGCCATGATCTATCCATATGTTTGGCAACGAAATCCTTCTCTAGGATTTGCACTGGGTGAGATCAATTTGTGCTTTTGGACGTATTCTACGTCATTTTCTAGGGTTCCGTTTCCTGGCAGCTTGCCCCCTACAACAGATATTTCTTTTTGCTTCCACATTGGGCGAGATCCTTTCTTTTGTGGCTTTTTGGTGCCACCAATTTTCTGCCAAATGAGAACGAACTCATGTTAAGCATGGGATCTTTGGGAGATCAATTTGGAACGATACAAAGTTACCGTTCACCCAGGTTTGTATCCTGGGGTTTACTTCCGATGAGGACGACTCTGTCATTGCGTCCATGGATTTTGCCAGAGAAGAAATGTCCTTCCTTTGTCCGGCGCACAAATGATTCACTTGCCCCAGTTAGACGTGGTTTATCATAGCTAGGTGACGCCTTCCCCGGCTAAATTCATTCCTATATTTTGCTATAATCCTCGTCCTTCTTGGGTATGTCTTCTCTCTTGGGATTCATGATGACGTCTTACTGACGTATTCCTTTCCTTCGTCGATCATTGACGCTTCTCGTTTGGTGTAGACGATGGATGTTCTTTCCTCTCGTCTGCATTTGTGGGTGTTGTCCGTGAGATGATCCTCGATCACGTCAACAACTGTTTTGCCCCAGTTGAGCGACGCTTGTCTTGGCAACATGCCTTAGCACTTTCCGTGTTTGTTGGCGATTTTCTATCCAATTTGAAAACGTCCATGCGCCTGCACATGAAGAGACAGGCGTAGGTCTTTATCTGACTTCATTTGAAATTTTAGGAAAGAGATACTCCCTTCGAGGTTTCGCCTGTCCAAAGTTTGAGGGAACTGTGCTTTTTAAATATTTTGCCCCAGTGAGACTTGTCTTGATGTTTGTTATCTCTAGGTTTGATAACCCTGGTCCGATGCACTATCCTGGGGGTTCATGAGAGTTTGCCCCCGATTTGGCTCCTCGAAGCAAATGGGGGAGCCCGCTCCCATGAATTTTGTCGCTTCTGGTCATCTATCTCAATTGCCAGAGTCTTCGATTATTTTTTCTATCCCTAGACAGCTTGATAGTCTGGGGATTTGTCGTGTGGCGATTTGGTGATTCTCTCGATCACAGTCGCCATTTGAGGTATTCGATGTTCCTGTTGAAAAGAAGAAATCTCATAAGTAAAGGGCATGTGTAATTGACTATTGGAATCGATACAATTTACCCTTGAAACTTATCCCGTAGGAACCGGCATTTCTCCCTTTGGGTTCTCTGTATGTAGGATGTGTGCACGATAGGCATGATGCATGTTATGTATGCGTGCAACGAAAAATGAGTTTGTACTTTTCATTCTATTCAAAGAAGACATTTTTATCAGATGTGTCAATCTGCAAAACTTGAGATTTTCTTTTCAAGTGTTCTTTTCACAGAGATTTCTAAATGATGAGAAACTCCTTCAGGTTTTCTCAAATGTTTTGTTCACGAATTGAGCCATTAGAATGCTCTTGAAAACATTTAGCCACAGTGCATGTCTGAGATGTCATGAAAATGGGTACTCCATGTTTGTCATTGGAAAGCACTGCATCCTGAGTCCTTTGCTTCTGTTCCCAACCTGAAAGGAGAAAGAAATGAAACATTATTCTCATATCAAGAAAACAATCATTTTGGAACGATACGTCCTTTTACCCGAATCGATGGCTCCGTATCGTTCTCCTTCTCATTTAGAAGGGTTTGATGTGTTTTGTCTTTGATGGATCACTCCACTTCATCATGATTCATGGGTGGCAACTGCTTCAGGGACTTCCCCTACGTATCCCCATGGTGAATTCGGCATACATACGGTACCCTTTCCGGGTAGAGGAGCGATTTGCCCCCAGCCACTGAGTGATTCGCCTGGGCTGGCTGATTTAGTTGTAGGCAGTTTGATCATGCCGTGTTGGTGTATTCAATCTTCCGAAGATCTCAGCATTTGATGTTCTGCAACGCCTGACACTTCCTGGTCTCATCCATGCATTCCAAATTCTTCATGCATATTTTGCCTTGTCGTCATTTCATGACGTCCCTCGAGCATCTTGCTATTTGACATCAGCAAGCACGGGTTTACTTGTGGCTGAGTACTTCAACATACTGAAGTGTTACTTCACATGCAACAATTTCCTTCATTGTGTCCTGTCGCATTCACCTTACGCTTTAACAATATTTTATTCCACCTGTACGATGAAATGAATGAGTGACTCGATTGCTGCATAAGGAGCTTTAATTGAAACGACTACGAATTTACTATCCCCGCTCTAGTCACTTCTGGCATCCAAGATGCTGGAAATTTTTCAGTGGGCCCGTTCATTCTCGTCATCACCTGCAAGAATGGGAAACCATATCAACTCGTGAATCAGTCAGTCCGATTTGGAACGGATACAACTTTTTCGACTTAGGGAGAGCCAATCCTAATTAGGTTGCTCCTTCTTCATAATTTGATTCATTCTGTCATTGGAATCCCAATGGGTGATATCTGCTGAAGGCACATTTCTTTCCGTCTTATGGGGAAGACAAATTTTCCTTCGTTTGTCTTTGACCATTCTATCCTGTTTTTCACTTGACCCGGCTGCCCCGGTCAGGTGGCGTTTGCCTTGGCTAAGTGGGGTTTGCCCCAGTCGACTGCTTTGATCCATTCACAATTTTTTTACGGTTCCCTTTTCAATTAGGGGATATCTGCCGTTCGGAGCTTCCTGTCTCTTTTCATCTTGGCGGGCTTTGCCCCAGTATGTCGTCTTAGTGAGAAGTTGACTCCTTTGTCTGTCTTCAAACATCCATCCTAGTGGCTCGAGTTGTCGACTAGCTTCGATATTCTTGAAGGACCACTCCCGATGATCAATAAAACACAATCAACAAATTTTCAAATTTAAAGAGATTAGATTACAGCTAATTCTCTTCTGAATGTGGCTCCTTTGATTGCAAGTTGTTCAACGTCTTGAAAGATGGCAAAAATGCCCTCATCAGTTGACAATTTTTCTTGATGATTCCCTGGTCGGACAGTCAGGTTAGAATTTAAGACTGTCGGGGTACCCCCTGTGTGGTGAGGATGAGTGTCTTCATCTCTGTCATCATTGCGAACACCTAAGCCAACTGACTCTCCAGGGTGGTCAAGCGCTTTTCTATGCTATCCTGGTCCATTTTAACTTGTGACTGATTCTTCACACAAGTCCTCGGATTTTGATTCTGGAAATTACCTGTTCGAATGACAGGAATATGTCAGAAAAGGAAGTAAAGCATAAATCCTTTCAATTTTATGCTTTCTTGAGATTAACAGAGATAAGGAATTTTACACAAGCCTTAACCTTATGTGAAAAATTCTTATCGATGTTTTTCAAGAGAAAACATAAAACTAAAAGGAGCGTAAACCATGGTTATCACTTTTGGTAAATCCCCAGAAAATCTGTGGAATTTCCAAGAAGATAAAAATACAATTCCAATGTGTCCTAAATTCGATTAGAGATAGGACATCCAAATTGAAATGATTTCCCGAAGGTAATTTGGATATCATGTCTCCTCTTGAATTCAGGAAACATGGACGACTTTAGTTAATTACCAAGGATTACCAATGATGCATGCTATAGACCGGTTCAATTCATTGTCCGGCGCACCATGAAATGAATGTTAGATTCTCGCACTTGGGTTAAACATGCCAAGTGTGAGTTCTAACGAAAATTTCATCTGGGTAAGACATGCAATTGAACCGAAAAATCCGAATGGTTGAGAGAAATTCCAGTGTCGCGCTCCAACGTGAAGACACTTAGACAAGAATTAGAAATCGAGGTGCAGAAGATAGATGGGAGACCCACATGCGGGTGCTCCTTACAGACTCGATGATCCTGATAAAAGAAAAGGGACGACTGGAACGTGACCCTTAAGAACCTAAAGAGATGCCCCAAGTTAGGTCTTCGAGGGACGATGCTTGATGTCTTTGGTCCGGCTATTTCGGGTCTTCGTTTTTATCAGATCCCCTTTTGATAATGTCCGGCGGGTGTCTTGGATTTGCTGTTATCGCCTATCCTTCAATTTCCGGTAAGGTTACTGGATCATTCCTCGGACAGCTCAAAAAGGGTAGACTCCGTTGAATGTCCGGGCAGTCTGATGGCGGATGACGCGTCGCTCATACTTGAATACGTCCGGGATATGGGACCGACTTGGAGAGATCATCTCTTTTATCTATACTTTAAAATGGAATTGGACTCAACCATCGGACTTGATGAATGCAACATGTTGTGCAAAATGAAAGGCTGCAAGTGAATTTAAATAGAAATGGCAGGACCTTACCATGAGAGGTACCCAATGATTTTTTTGGTTTTAGGTATACCAACCATCCATATACATGCGCATGAGACAAGTGAGGCTTGACTCTAGAAATCAAAAGGGTTAGGTATGGAACCTAGAGGCTTCCCTCTATCCGAGTCGATAAATTCGTCCATGAGCGCAATCCACAACAAATGGATAAAAGTCTCGACTTGGATAGTGAGTGGGATCGAATATGGTCGACCCCAGCGCAATCGACGCTAGAGCGTTGCATATCGATCCCTGATCTATGGCTACCTGAAAAGGTGATTTCGCGGCCTGGGTTTGGGCGCTTTGTGCAAAGTGTCGTGATCCTCAAATATGCAGTGAATCATGCGCAACAATTTATATATCAATCAGCGCTTCAAATCATCCATATAACATACATTCCTACGCCCATCCTGCATAAGACAATGTTAATCACAGACTACACCCCTTATCACTCCAATCTGCAAAAACATATAACACCTATCGTGAGCGGACTTACCTCACCTTCAAGAGCGCCTGCAGGGTTAGAAAAATCACTCAACGTTTTAATTACGGCCTAAGTCCACTTGAGGTCCAGAACCAAGTGTTCTAGAACAAAATCCCCAGCGGAGTCGCCAGCTGTCGCGACCCGTCCAAAAAAAAAAACGGACGCGGCTAATGGATTACCGATCGCGGGCCCCCACTCTGAAATGTGGATCGCGGGCCTTAGATCGGCGCGGGCCCTCCCAGGCCCATACCAAATCGCGGCGGGAGTATGTCTTTTGAGGGATTCGACGATAAAAGTCAATCGCTTTCGACCTTAGTGTGGTCGTGGTGGCATGTGCAACTTGTGCATGCATTTGGAGTCGCCACCGGTCTTTCTTGGAGGGTAGACCGGAAACCTTACTGACCGATTGGGAGAGATCGATCAGTTCTGCGGAACCAGAGATTTTGGGTTCGGGGACTTGGTTACGTCGGTGTCATTACCAACGCCCTTTCGGTACCTAACGCGAGTGATTTTCCTAATTAGGATTTCATGCAGGCGCAATTTCAGGTGAGATAGGTATGGTTCGGGTTTCATGCAGATTGGAATACTAGTCATATCAATCACAATCAATTTAACGAAAGCGCAAGTCAAGTGCATAAATAAATCATGTCAATGCACATCAATTTCAATCATTGGCCTCCTAGTATAGCCATAAGGGCTTAGGGAAGATGTGATTTAGGGCTAGGGGTAAAATGGGAAGATTCGGGGACAATTAGCCCGAAGGGCAAAATTGTCATTTTTGGAAGGTTTGGATACCGAATTACCCAAAATATTCCATGGCCAGTTGATTGTGGCCATTTCCCATTTTTGAGAATTTTTTGGAATTTCTCGACTTTTCTTCAATTTTTGGAAGACGATTACCCTAGGGGTCGAAACCGGCCTAAAACGACGCCGTTTTATATTTTTAAACATTTTTCAATTTTTTAACAATTTTTTTGATTTTTTTATCTATTTTATTTAATTATCCGAAAATTCCCCGGATCGGACGGTCCACGTCGTGCCACGTGGCTTCATCTCGTGCGTCCGATCTTCCACTAGATCGAGCGGCCCACAGAGAGCCACGTGGCTCAATAATAGCCGTCGGATCAAAAATCAATTATTTTCTTTTTTAGAAAAACCTTCGGATCGAACGCTCCACGTTGTGCCACGTGGCTACTCCTGGTGCGTCCGATCTTGGACAAGATCGGACGATCCACAGAAAGCCACTTGGCACATTCTCGACCGTCGGATTGATTTGAATTAATTATCCGAAAATCATTTATTCTATTTTGCAAAATTCCAAGATCGCGACACGTGTCGCGATCGTGGCCGTTCGTTTGTTTTATTTGAAAATAACCGGACCGGACCCCACCCGGCTGACGTGGCTGCCTACGTGGCACGCCACGTCGGCCGTTGACCGTTGACCGGCCGGAGGGTCGCCGGAGAAGACGATGAACAGTGAAAATTCCGGCGGGAATAGTAAAAATTCCGGCGAGGTCGCCGGAAAATGCCCAAAATTGACCAAAACTCAGAATTTTTTGGGGATTTTCGCACCACTAGACTCCCTAACATTTCAACATTAACATACAACAAAAATGAGGGCCATGACCACGTCGGAAATGGCCGAACCGGACCTCCCCGGAACCGGCGCCGGCGAGAGAAAATTTGCAGAATTGTTTTCTATCAAAGCTCGATTCTAAACCATCAAAGAGCATCCAAGAGGGGTCTAGAACCTTACCTGAGCTCGTTTCGAGCTTGTCGACCGCCGGAAGTTTCAAGTTGAGCTCTCGGTCCGCGAGGTGGACGGCGAAGCTCCGAGCCGTGTTTCGTCGCGGTTCAATGCAAAACAAAGGTCAACACAAGCTTAGAAGCAATGCTAGTACATATTCAAAGCTTGATACCCGCAAATGGGGGTCGGGAAAGGCACGGCCGAGACAAAACCAAGTCGAGGCATCCATCGGCATTTTATCGAACACATGGCGTGCGTATGAGAAACGGTGATCGGAGGAGAATACCGACCTATTTGGAGCTCGCCGACGGCCACGAATGCTTGCCTGAGGATCCGTGAAGGTCGCTGAAGCTCCGGGGAAGCTCCTTCAGTCCGGTCTTCGCCAAAAAAAAATCCTTCCCTCTCTCGTGCGAGCTCGGCATTAAACCGAGATCTCCCCGCCTTTTCCGCGTGGCCGACCGGCGTGCCGACGCCCATTCCCCTGCCAGGCACGACCACCCAACTCTGCCAGTGTCCCCCCACGCCCGTTCTCCTTTTTTTCTTCCCGAAGCCGCGTCGCCCATGCCGCCCCTGTTCTGTCCACGCTGCTGCACATTCTGTGCATGCTGTCCACCAGACCCGGGTCGGGCCGGGTCGGGTCGGGTCGGACCCGACCGGCCCGGTTCGGCCAAATCGCCCAAATCGTCAAATTGACCCCCCAAATGACCTCTTTTCATGAAATTGATGGCAAAATCGGATTCCTTGACATGTTTTCCATCAAATATGGGTATTTTCGTGAATCAATTTATTGAAATTCTGTGAAAACCCCAAATTGTCCCTAGGATCCGAAATTTAATTTCGCCAAATCGAAGGCCTAAACGATCGAATTAGCCAAAATTGAGCCCACCAATGGATTCAGCATGATGAAAACTGTTGGGTAGAGGTGTTTAATTTTAATGGGTATGCCCGTGTGAAATTTAATTTCACAAATTGTAAAACCGGGGACTAAATTGAAAGATTTTTATGCAATTAAGCCCTTTTGGTTAAAATTGATCAAATTGGAGGGCAAATTGACCCAATTGCATTTCAATACTTTGGAGTCCAATGTCATAGCTTATAAAAGCCGAGAATTGAAAATTAAAAGACTCGAAAAGGATTTTTTAGGCCCGGTTCGGGATTAGGTTTGTGAAGGAACCCCATGAATCGAGCCAAATTTCCATAATAAAAAGTGAAAATATTGAAGATATAATTAAAATAAAATTTCATAATATTTTTGTGTAATTTTCTGACCACGGATGGTATTTTCTGATTTTTTGGGTATTTTTATAATTAAATAAATTCCAAAAAATATTAAAAAATTCAAAAAATATTTTTTGTTCAAAATTGGTTCCTAAGGCTAGGCTAAGGCTCCCAAAGTTGATTTTGCAATTTTTTGACCTTTTTTGCTATTTTTAATTAATTTTAGAAATAAAAACTAAAATAAAAGATGGTCAAAAATCAGGTGTCAACAAAGGGGAAGTGAGGTGGCAAGAAAGACAAATACCTAGATGCATGCCTCACAAGTGGCGTACATGCGAAATCGAAAGGCCAAATGGCAAATTAGCTTGACGTATGTCCTCCAAGTGTCACAGTATGATCTCCAAGTGTCACAGTATGATAGCCAAGTGTTTTCCTTTCCCTAGCCAACTCACTAACGAATGCAAAAGAAGGAGGTCGGTCTCATTTTGGGGGTTTTCACGCCTAGTTTGGGAGAGGAAGGACAGAAGTTTACTCGCTCGGTTTGAGGACGAAGAAGAGGATCAAAGGAGCAATTGAGGCGACACCGAGCTTCCATCACAAAATAAAAGTAAGGAATCATTCGACTCTGTCCTATAATCACTAGAATTTTAGAATAGAGTAGATCTTAGTGGTGAGATCGATTAGAAGACGAGCTAGTATGAGAAACAGTGTGATGTTCAATTCGAGTTTGCTCTGAATCTTCTGAATCGTGAATTTTTCTGAGCTCCGTGTGTTGAAAATCTGACCAACCTGTTGAGGTTGATGTCTTGTATTCTGTTATCCAAGAAATATTTTAGGCTATGTGGGCAATTTTGTAATTTGTGCCATGTAGGGTTTCGCTATATATATTTAGGGCGAAATGGGTCTCAAAAGAGATCGGATGTGAGAAAGAGTGGCTGTACACTTTTTTACGTTATTAGTGAAACAGATCTCATCTCCTCGTGGACGTAGGTAGGCGGAACATCTCCCCTGCTGAACCACGTAAATTCTTGTGTTGTTCGAATTTCCATTACTTTCTTGCATCGTTGATAGGATCGAATTTAGATATTCGACAATTGGTATCAGAGCCAGGTTCGGCAAACTATCAAGATGGCAGGAAAGGGTTCGAGTGTCAAGTACGACATCGAGAGGTTTAATGGAAAGAACAACTTCACTCTCTGGCGACGAAGAATGATGGATCTTCTGATTCAGCAGGGCCTGTCGAAAGTGCTGCTGGGAAAAGGGAAGAAACCAGAAACGAGTGATGAAGATTGGGCGGAGATGGAGGAAAGGGAAGTAAGCGCCATTCGATTGAACCTATCTGATGAGGTTCTGCAGTATGTGGTGGATCTCAAGTTGGCTCCGCAGGTGTGGACGAAACTTGAGAGCATCTATATGACCAAGTCCCTAACGAACAAACTTTTTTTTTGAAAAAACAGTTATACTCTCTACAGATGGAGGAAGGCTCAGATCTGT
Source organism: Rhodomyrtus psidioides (assembly GCA_021437785.1). Classification (NCBI taxonomy): domain Eukaryota; kingdom Viridiplantae; phylum Streptophyta; class Magnoliopsida; order Myrtales; family Myrtaceae; genus Rhodomyrtus; species Rhodomyrtus psidioides. The sequence continues at coordinate 1,112,718 of JAILYB010000059.1, read as the reverse complement.
TAGAACACATCAACACGTTCAATCAGATTCTGAGTAAACTTACAAGTCTGGAGGTTTCAATGGAAGATGAAGACAAAGCCCTATTACTGCTATCGTCGCTACCAGCATCTTATGATCATCTGGTCACGACACTCTTGTATGGAAAAGAGACGCTTGAGACAGATGAGGTCACTGCTGCCCTATTATCTAATGATACGAGAAAGAGGGTTAACAGTGCTACGGCACAGGGTGAGGGTCTCATCGGAAAAGTCAAGGAGCAGGAACGGGGAAGAACAATCCAGCGGGGATCCGGGAATAAGGATCGATCGAAATCAAGAGGGGGTAAAACGAAATTCACTTGTTATTATTGCAAAAAGGAAGGCCATCTGAAAAGAAACTGTTATAAGAGAAAGGAAGACTTGAAGAAGCACGAGAAAACTTCTAATCAAGCAAGTGTGGCTGATAGCTCAGACGGTGATGATGGAGATCTTCTCTCTATATCATCAGGTAAGAATCAGTTCGTTGATTCATGGATTTTAGACTCTGGATGCTCTTATCACATGTGCCCGAATAGGGATTGGTTTGATTCATACCGGTCATACAGTGGCGGATCTGTTCTAATGGGGAATGATACGGTTTGCAAAACCATTGGAATAGGGACTATTAAAATAAGAATGTTTGATGGTATAGTCAGAACTTTGGCGGATGTAAGGCACGTTCCAGATCTAAAGAAAAATTTGATATCTTTGGGTGCGCTTGATGTGAATGGCTGCAAGTACGTAGCAGCAGGTGGAGTTCTCAAAGTCATCAAGGGAGCTATGGTTGTCATGAAAGGAGAGTTGACTGGAAGTTTATACAGGCTCATAGGGACTACAGTAACAGGTGGAGCATCTGTGACTACAGCTGCAGAGTCCGATACAGATGACACTCATCTGTGGCATATGCGGTTAGGGCATATAGGTGAAAGGGGTATGATAGAGCTTCATAAAAGGAAGCTGTTAAAATGTATCAAAAGCTGCAAATTAAACTTCTGCAAATACTGCGTTTTCGGGAAACAGAGCAGGGTTAGTTTCAGAACCGCAAAGCATACGAGCAAGGATGTACTTGATTATGTACACAGCGATGTATGGGGTCCTGCACCGATCAAATCAAAAGGCGGAGCCGAATATTTTGTGACCTTCATTGATGATTACTCAAGGAAAGTCTGGGTCTACTTCATGAAGCAGAAAAACGAAGTCTTCTCCAAATTCAAAGAGTGGAAGGCTGAAGTAGAAAGGCAGACAGGAAAGAAGCTAAAGTGCTTGAGAACGGACAATGGAGGGGAATACAGGTACACACCATTCCTAGAACTATGTAGAGCTGAAGGGATCACACGTCACTTCACAACATCAGATACACCACAGCAAAACGGTGTAGCTGAGAGGATGAACATGACACTTTTGGAAAGGGCTCGGAGTATGAGGCTGAATGCAGGGCTGAGTAAAAGTTTCTGGGCAGAAGCAGTTAATTTGGCATGCTATCTCATTAACAGGTCTCCATCTACAGCCATTGAATGCAGAGTTCCTGAGGAGGTATGGACAGGTAATCCGATTGACCATTCTGGTTTGAGAGTATTTGGTTGTCCAGCCTATGTTCATGTACAAAGTGGACATCGTTCCAAGTTAGACTCAAAGTTTAAGCAGTGCATCTTTCTTGGCTATGAGAAAGGTGTGAAAGGATTCAAGCTATGGGATCCTAATTCACGGAAGACCGTGGTTAGCAGGGACGTTGTCTTTAATGAATTTGATATGGTGAAGGCAAATAACGGTTCACATGCAGACGGTAGAAGTGAAGAAAGATCTACTGTACAGGTGGAGTCAGGTGAACCAGAAATATCAGGAGGAAGGGAATCATCCAGTAACTCACCAGAATCACAGGAGACAGTAGATGATACCTACACCATCGCAGAAGGTAGAGGAAAACGTACTCACAAAGCACCTGTGAGATACGTGTTTGAGGATATGGTTGCTTATGCCCTCACGGTAGGTACAGGCGATCCATCTTCCTATCAGGATGCGATATCTGATGCTGATAGTGATAAATGGATGTCAGCTATGATGGAAGAAATGGAATCCTTACAGAAAAACAGGACTTGGAAGATTGTGGAAAAACCTAAAGGGCGAAAGATCATTGGGTGTAAATGGATCTTTCGCAAGAAAGAGGCAGTGTCTGAGAATGAGCAGGTAAGGTACAAGGCTAGACTTGTAGCTAAAGGGTATGCACAGAAGGAAGGAGTGGATTATAATGAAATATTCTCTCCAGTAGTAAAGCACACATCCATTCGGGTTCTACTTGCCTTGGTAGCCATGTTTGATTTTGAGCTGGAGCAACTCGATGTGAATACGGCGTTTCTTCATGGAGACTTGGAGGAACAGATTTTCATGGAGCAACCTAACGGGTTCAAAGTGCCAGGAAAGGAAGATCACGTTTGTCTGCTTAAGAAGTCACTTTATGGCCTTAAGCAATCTCCGAGACAGTGGTACAAGCGTTTTGACTCTTTTATGGTGCAAATTGGCTATTCGAGAAGTGAGTATGATTGTTGTGTTTACTTTAAAGTGACAGATAATAATTCGATTATTCTTTTGATGCTTTATGTTGATGACATGCTCATTGCTGCTAAGGATATGCATGATATTGTCTCTTTAAAGTCCTTGTTGAATAATGAGTTTGAGATGAAGGATCTTGGTGCTGCCAAGAGGATCCTTGGTATGGAAATTCTTAGAGATAGAAGTGCAGGTAAACTCTGGGTATCTCAAAAGAGGTATGTTGAAAAGGTGCTTGAGCGTTTCAACATGAATAAGGCTAAACCAGTGAGGACACCATTAGCTAGCCACTTCAGGTTATCTGAGCAGCAATGCCCCACAAAACATGAGGAGATTGAGGAGATGTCTCGAGTTCCATATGCTAGCGCAATTGGAAGTCTCATGTATGCTATGGTGTGTAGCAGGCCAGATTTATCTCATGCAGTCAGCGTTGTTAGCAGATACATGAGTAATCCAGGGAAGGAGCATTGGAATGCAGTCAAGTGGATCTTTAGATATCTGAGCGGGACTGCAGACTTGGGTATTATGTTCAATCACGACGAAGGTTCGAAGGAGCTAGTGGGATATGTTGATTCAGACTTTGCTGGTGACCTAGACAGGAGGAGGTCTACTACAGGATATGTCTTTACATTAGCTGGTGGACCTATCTCATGGAGGGCGATGCTCCAGTCTACAACTGCATTGTCTACTACAGAGGCAGAGTACACGGCAGTTATAGAAGCTGCTAAGGAAGGGCTCTGGTTGACTGGGTTGGTTCGTGAGTTGGGTTTAGAGCAAGGAGGTGCGGTGTTACATTGTGACAGTCAGAGTGCCATACATCTCGCCAAGAATCAAGTGTTTCATGCAAGAACAAAGCATATAGATGTGAGGTTTCACAAAATCAGGGAGCTTGTGTCAAATGGCAGCATTCGCTTGAGGAAGATTCACACAAATAGTAATCCCGCAGATTGTTTTACCAAACCAGTCACTATTGAGAAGTTTGGGTCCTGTTTGGGCTCAATTAATATAACTCGCTGTTGAAGGTGAAGGACGCACTCAATGAGTGCGGGAGTGTACCTCTTATGGAGGTACGGGGATGAAGACATCTATATGTCATATTCTTTCACAGGTGGCTTTACAGAATCCAAGCCAAGGTGGAGATTGTTGAGGTTGATGTCTTGTATTCTGTTATCTAAGAAATATTTTAGGCTATGTGGGCAATTTTGTAATTTGTGCCATGTAGGGTTTCGCTATATATATTTAGGGCGAAACGGGTCTCAAAAGAGATCGGATGTGAGGAAGAGTGGCTGTACACTTTTTTACGTTATTAGTGAAACAGATCTCATCTCCTCGTGGACGTAGGTAGGCGGAACATCTCCCCTGCTGAACCACGTAAATTCTTGTGTTGTTCGAATTTCCATTACTTTCTTGCATCGTTGATAGGATCGAATTTAGATATTCGACACAACCTTCCTTCATAATACTTGTTCATAACATCCTTGGCTATTGTTGACACCTGATTTTTGACCATCCGTTATTATAGTTTTTATTTCTAAAATTAATTAAAAATAGCAAAAAGGTCAAAAAATTGAAAAATCAACTCTGGAAGCCTTAGCCTAGCCTTGGGAACCAATTTTGAACAAAAAATATTTTTTGAATTTTTTAATATTTTTTGGAATTTATTTAATTATAAAAATACCCAAAAAATCAGGAAAAATACCATTCGTGGTCAGAAAATTACACAAAAATATTCAGAAATTTTATTTTAATTTCCTCTTTAATATTTTCACTTTTTACCAGGGAAATTTGGCTCGGTTCATGGGGTTCCTTCACAAACCTAATCCCGAACCGGGCCTAAAAAATCCTTTTCGAGTCTTTTAATTTTCAATTCTCGGTTTTTATAAGCTATGACATTGGATTCTAGAGTATTGAAATGTAATTGGGTCAATTGGCCCTCCAATTTGATCAATTTTAACCAAAAGAGCTTAATTGCATAAAAATCTGTCAATTTAGTCCCCGGTTTCACAATTTGTGAAATTAAATTTCACACGGGCACACCCATTAAAATCAAACACCTCTACCCTATAGTTTTCATCATGCTGAATCCATTGGTGGGCTCAATTTTGAATAATTCGATCGTTTGGACCTTCGATTTGGTGAAATTAATTTTCGGATCCTAGGGACAATTTGGGGTTTTCATAAAATTTCAATCAATTGATTCACGAAAATACCCCTATTTGATAGAAAATGTGTCAAGGAGTCCGATTATGCCGTCAATTTCATGAAAATAGGCCGAATCGGGGCTCAATTTGAACGAATTTGTCGAACCGGGCCGGTCGGGTCAGACCCGACCCGACCCGGTCCGACCGGGTCTGACCCGTTGCACGCCGAGCATGGGCAGAAGCAGGGGATCATCAGGGGTCGATTTTTCTAAGAAATAAATGGCAGACAAGCGTGGGAAACATTGGCAGAGGGATATTGGCGTTTTGGCAGTTGGATGGGCACAAAAAACGTGCCGGGCAGCCACGAAAACGGGGGGAGAATCTCAGTTAAGAAGAGGACGAGCTCGGCAAAGAGGAGAGGGGGATTGGGGACGAAACCGACGGACAACGGACCACGCCAGACCTCCAGCGGACTTCATTCATCATCACCAAGGTCGCCATTGCCGTCGTCGAGCCCGAAGCAGTGTCTAAGCTTCACTAGAACTATCCCTAAGTCTTCCTTGCTATTTATCTTGCGTCGAAACCGAGCCGAAAGTGACGGCCGGAGCTCGACGTGCTCGGATCGAACCGAGGGCACCCACCGGCGCAAGCGGCGGTCGTCGAGTCCCAAGGGAGTCCAGGTAAGCTCCCAAACCTTGACTTGATGCTGCTTGAGTGATTAGAGTAGGCTTTGGTCAGAAAATTCTTCTCCAAAATTTTTGGCCGGAATCGGTTCGGTCGGGACTCCGTCCGGTCGGTCTCCGGCGACAAATCCCTCATGTTTTCTTGGTATGGTGATGCTGAAACGTTAGGGAGTCTAATGGTGTAAAAAATCTCCAAAAAATTCTGAGTTTTGGTCAATTTTGGGCATTTTCCGGCGACCTCGCCGGAATTTTTACTGTTCCGGCGAGGCGCCGGTTGTCTTCTCCGGCGGGCCGGCGCCCCGCTGACCGGTCAACGGCTGACGTGGCATGCCACGTAGGCGCCACGTCAGCCGGGTGGGACCGGTCCGTTGATTTGCAAACCAAGACCGAACGGACGGCCAGGATCGCGACACGTGTCGCGATCCTGTAATTTTGGAAAATTAAAAAACGATTTTCAAATTAAATAAATGATTTTCGAATAATCGATCCGGCGGACGAGGATGTGCCACGTGGCTCACCGAGGGACGTCCGATCTTGTACAAGATCGGACGCACCAGAGGAAGCCACGTGGCACGTTCTAGAGCGTCCGATTTGTAGGTTTTCTAAAAAATGAAAATAAATTAATTTTTGATCCGACGGCTAATATTGAGCCACGTGTCTCTCTGTGGGTCGCCCGATCTAGTGGAAGATCGGACGCACGAGACGAAGCCACGTGGCACAACGTGGACCGTCCGATCCGGGGAATTTTCGGATAATTAAATAAAATAGATAAAAAACCAAAAAATTGTTAAAAAATAGGAAAAATATTTAAAAATATAAAACGGCGTCGTTTTTAGGCCGGTTTCGACCCCTAGGGTCGGGCCGGGCGCCCGAGAGGCGCGGGCCGGGTCTGACCCGGCCCGGAAAATATTTTTAAATATTAAAAAATTCAAAAATAATCAAAAAATAATCAAAAAATCAATAAAAAATAGAAAATCATAAAAAAATCCAAAAAATTCGGCAAATTCAGAAAAATTCTAAAAAATTCCAGAAAATAGGAAACGGCCACATTCAACTGGCCATGACCTGTTCCGGGTCATTTGACCCTCGATCTTTCCAGAAATGACGGTTTTGCCCTTCCGGCAAACCATCTTCCAAAAAAAATTCTAAAAAATCCAGGAAAATCCCAAAAATAGGAAATGGCCACAAACAACTGGCCAAGACTCATTCCGGGTGTTTTGAACCCCGACCCTTCTTAAAATGACGATTTCGTCCTTTGGGCGAATCGTCTTCCAAAAATTGAAGAAAAATCCAGAAATTCCAAAAAAATTCTCAAAAATGGGAAATGGCCACAATCGACTGATCATGGAATATTTTGGGTAATTAGGTATTCAAATCTTCCAAAAATTGACGATTTTGCCATTCGGGCTAATCGTCCCCAAATCTTCCCATTTTACCCCTAGCCCTAAATCACACCTTCCCTAAGCCCTTATGGCTATACTAGGAGGCCATTTGATGTGAATTGATATGCATTGACATGATTTATTTATGCACTTGATTGCGCTTTCATTAAAATTGATTGTGATTGATAGGAATAGTCTCCCAATCTGCATGAAAATCTGAATCAAACCTACCTCACCCAAAATTGCGCCTGCATGAAATCTTAATTAGGAAAATCACTCGCGTTAGGTACCGAAAGGGCGTTGGTAATGACACCGACGTAACCAAGTCCCCGAACCCAAAAATCTCTGGTTCCGCAGAACTGATCGATCTCTCCCAATCGGTCAGTAAGGTTTCCGGTCTACCCTCCAAGAAAGACCGGTGGCGACTCCAAATGCATGCACAAGTTGCACATGCCACCACGACCACACTGAAGGTCGAAAGCGATCGACTCTTAGCGTCGAATCCTTTGAATAATACTCCCGCCGCGATTTGGTATGGGCCTGGGAGGGCCCGCGCCGATCCAAAGCCCGCGATCCGCACTCCGGTGCTGGGGAAAAGGCCCGCGATCAGTAATCCATTAGCCGCGTCCGCCTTCGGACGGGTCGCGACAGCTATATTAATCTCGGAATTTGTGTAGTCAAAATATCATTTTTAACGCGTTTATAAACTCACGGGTTCTGTCTGGTTCTGGTGGGTTTAGCTGTGACCTTTGTTAGTTCGTGATTTTCTATCGATTTTAGGAAAAAAAAACTGAACAACTTCCCTTCACAAAAGTTTAAGAGAACATCTTGCACTACAATATATAAAAATTTGGGATTTTTATGAAAGGGTTAAGCTCACGAAATGGAGCTATTTTTGTGGAGTTACCGTTGGTTCATGAGGGTCAGATTTCCTCTAGAGTGCGTGAATTATTGCAATTTTCTAAATTTAATCAACTCACTATTTCTTGACACAATGTACATCAAGGCCTTAGATACAACATATTAAAATTTGGTATTTTAGGAGCTCATTAGCTAATCCAAAGGGGGTGACTTTCGTAAACATGCAGAACTAAATTTTCTGTCTAATGAACAAACTTTAAGGGCCGAATGGTAAGAGCTTAAATTCCAGTTTGGATGCGTCGAAAAGATTATGTTTACCTAAACTCAAAATGGATTGGGTGTCTGTCGGAGGTGTCTGTCGGAGGTCTAAACATGGAGTCTTGCAAGATTGGTCGACTTTAGGACATCTTTAAGACTGGGAGACCTAAACGAAACACCCTGATAGTTTTGGTAACCCCGAGATCGTGTTATAACACTGAGTTATGGTTTACACGCTCAAAAGAATCATGAGGGGTTATTGGGATTAGTTGTGAGCGTGAAGTGCTCAAAACTTGCATGATTTAGTCTCTAAATATTTCATTGGTCATGGTAAGGGAAGGGCATGTCAAATAATTGTGATGGCATATTGATATATGGCTTGTTCATGTACCAATGTCTAATGTTCGGCACTGGCCTTATGCGTGTGATGCATGTTACTCCATGGTTATTGAGAATGATTGGCACCCTGAGCCACATGCGGAAAACAGTCTTGAGCCATGTGCGGGAGATGTACCTGAGCCATGTGCGGGAATTGTTCCTGAGCTATGTGCGGGAGCACCATGACATATAGAAATTCCTAAGCCATATGTGGAGACAATCCTGAGCCATGTACGGGAGACATCCCTGAGCCATGTGCGGGAGTTGTTTCTGAGCTATGTGCAGGTGACAATACTGAGCTCTGTGCGGGAGACAAACTTGAGCCAAGTGCGGGAAACGTACCCAAGCCTTGAGCGGGAATTGTCCCTAAGCCTTATGCGGGAGATGACGGAATCAGGGCCCTGTAATCGTTTATCATTAGAATTGTTTCGTTATGATCGTGATTCTATTTTGAAGCTTTACATAAGATTAAGTTGAATTGGTGTGGCTTCCATGGGGAAGTATGGCCGAATGGTGTGCTTGGACAATTCCCTTGTTCATATGTCATGTTTTAGCCATGAGACAGAACATGTCATGTTTTAGCTGTGAGACTAATTGATTGGCTATTAATTGAATAAAACCTGACTAGGTGACAGGGTTAGAATATTTCTTGCTGAGCTAGTGAGCTCACCCTTGTATTATCCCACACTTTTCAGGTAGCATACTATGTAGGATGGCCAGCGATGGCTAGATGCCGTGTCGGCAATTTTTGGCAGTATGGCTAGTAAGACTATACTAGAGATGCACATAAAGTTTATGATTGCATTAGCAAAATTGAATGGTTTATGACTGAATTGACATTTGTACAATAGATTTATGATTGGCCAGGTAAGTTTCCCTAATCAAACGAACACTTCTCTCTCAATTTTTTTGCATATCGAGTGTTCAATTAGTTGCTTTATTCAATTTTAACCTGTGGTCGAATTCCGACCCCCCCAAAAAAAAAAACTGTGGTCGAATATCGTGCAAAACAGTCGCATGTTTCATATATCGTGAGATCATTTTCAACATTTTCCATCATTTTCCAAAAACCCGTCAGTGCGATATACGTCATATGTTATTTGTTCCCGAAAAAAGTTTTATCGACTAAAGGACGCAGAGAATTAAGAATTCTAATTTGTTTCAATACAAAATTTAGTTTTTAAATATCCATTATCCTTCAGTTGTGCTTTACTTATGGAGGAAAGTTATAAATACCTACTGTCAGCAATAATATCGAAACTTCTTTTTACCGCGCAAATTCGTGGGGGTGCTACACATCTCTTAGGCGGAAAATACATAAGAAGATTTACATAAGTTTTACAAACCTACAATGTAATTAAAGAGCAAGTGTCAGAACATTACCTGGTTCAGAGCAACTGTTGATGATGTTCTACTTCTACTCCGAAGACATTTGAGACACTTAGGATTCTGACGGGTACTCGAATCGAAAAGCCGATGAACTCCTGAATCTTTCGATCTGTCTTCCTTCAAGTGCAAAAACTCATGGATTTGGGGCTTGTGCTGAACAGAGAATAAACGAACTCGAGTGTGTTTTTTTTATCGAAAAAAAAAACAGGTACTTTCATTTGCTAATAACGTTCGTAGTGTCTCAAGTGTTTAAAATAGAGAAGAATATGATTTTTTTGGGGGGCCCTAGTGTAAAATGAGCAAGTCTAAAGGGTGTCAAAAGGTAACCTTTCAAATACATCTCTTCGGGAACGTTCGTACTAGTTCATGTAAACACACCTCTTTATTAGACTCAAACAACATCTCTACTACAAAAGACAAATTTATATGAACGGACGCACTATTCGATTAGTAGATGTAACTTTTGACTAAAGGACACCATTCTTCTAATTATTTTCCTAATTTACTTTGAATTACATTAATGAAAGTGCAACGGGAAAATTACGAAAAAAAAAGTCCTAAATATATTGTACGAATGTCAATCAATCATAAACATTTTCATTTGATCAATTTAGACCTAAACCTTTAACGATTCGCCAATACAGTCATTCCTACGAATTTTGGCTAGAAATCGCTAAAGTGATGCCGGTAGTCTTAGATGTGCCACCGCTGCTGACGCAGCTGATTTTCGCAATTCACAAAAAAAAAAAATTGAACTTTTTGTTGCTTTGTGATTGTGTTCTTTTTTATTTCCTTGTTCTTCTTTTTTTAATTATTATTTTCATTTTGACCAGTAAGGACCTGGTCACAGTGGGCAAAAAGAAAAACATACATTAATTTTCTTTAAAAAATTGCAAAAATTATAAACGTCAATGACCGTACCATGTAGGATGATTGGTGTTTACATTAGCAATTTCAGGCTAAAATTGATCGAAAAAACTACATTGGCAAATCGTCAAAAGATTTAAGATTAAATTGGCCAAATTAAAAGGTTCATGACTGAATATGTAATAGATTTATGGCCTTTATGGGTAATTATCTCAAAGTGCAACAATATCTCGCACCTTAAAGCAGGAAAAAAATTGTCCAAAAAGCCCTAAACCTATTGCACTTGTGCCAGTTCATTCATATTCCTTTTAATTATGCCAATTCAACCATAAACATTTTGACAACTTGTCAATTCCGTCATAAACTTTTCAATTATTCGAATTTGATCATAAACATTGAATGATTTGTCAAACTAGTCCTAAACCTTTTCATGAATTGCCAATTTAGTCCTTCCAACAAATTATTCAAATAATAGATTTAGGACTAAAATTGCAAAATTTCAAAAAATTTAGGACTGAATTAGCAAAATTTCAAAATATTTAAGACTAAATTGGCTTAATTGAAAGATTTATGACCGAATTGGCAAGTTGTCAAAAGATTAAGGATTGAATTGACATAGTTGAAAAGTTTAGGACTAAATTAGCACAATTGAAATAGGTTTAATACTTTTTTGGTAATTTTCTCCTTAAAGCAGTGTGATCAGGTGCACCTTACATGACCCATATCAACTGATTTCTCTAACATCATTTAAAATAATACAAGTTGTATTCCCGTTAAGCGATAATCAGTCAAACTTGTTTATGTTCGAATGAGCATAGCTTTCCAAATTAGAACAACAGTAATTCTATTCATGTAAATTAGCCATTTACAAGTTAAGAACGCTATAAGATTTCAATGAATAGAATAAAACTTAGAGGCAATTGAGGTTTTTTTTGGCTTTTTTGTCGAAATTGAGGGTTAAGCAAGTCTACTATTTCTTTTCTTTTTTTTTAATGATTAGGGACATTTTCTCTATCCCTTCTTACCCTGGAAAAGCGCGAATCCCACAAACTGAGAACAAAGGACCTGATTGCATAACATAAAATTTAGAAATCAAATTGCACACATACCAAAACTTAGACGACGGTTTTAACTGGTCATCTTTTCTTAGTTATCCGACATGCCACTAACAAGCACAGGAATATCCGTGTTACGCCTACTTTCCCTCGTCCTAAGTATCCTTCCTACAGCAATGTCTCCGACCAACACGGAAAAGAACAGAGAAGAAGCAAATAGGGTCGATCTTCACCACATGATCAAAGCCAATAATAAAGTGGGCCATCACAAGAACCACTATATCAGTAATTAAGATTCACACGGTCCACATTTGCGGGTCCTAGGCAAGAATCTCCCTGCCTAATCGTTGTGGTTTCCTAGCAAAAGGGACAATATCATACGAGATGTCTGTTTCAATCACAATATTCAGCAAACTAGTTACCCGGCCATGTCATTATTATGCTTGCAGAGACATAATGACATGCTAGGGGGTGAAAACCGAAAGAGAGCAGATGTAACCCATTCTCTCCGGCCAAAATGATGTGGCCGACTCATTTCCAAAGGATTGTAGCAAATGTGCATCAACAGCGACTCACAACGACCTGGCGCGAGTGCGCACTTGTAAACATAATATACGGGTAAGAAAGGTTCGCCAATCAAGCAAATATTTGAAACTGCTACCGACACCAAAACAACTACCACTTGTAATTGACCATGCACTCACATCAGTGGTCAGGACCAAACCAGCATTATTATTCAAGCAGAAAAAAGAAATGTCTGAACCACGTCCAAACACAATCATCCTACTCTAAAAGAGTGATCGAGTAGAGTGATGCTCGGGCAAAAGATGGATTAATCAAGTGCTACTTGAGAAAATCAGAAGTCAGACATTTGCACACCAGATACCTAGCAACACCCTCTTGGGAGAACAATGACTTGACTTGGAACAGCCAGCATGAGGAATCGATCAGTAACATAGCATCATCCATCAGACAGACCGTACCAATGTTTCTGAACACTTGAGCGAATGAGAAGCTGTAACAATGAACTAGTAGAGAATGTACAATTGGAAGCATAGCAAAAAGTACAGTTGAATTTGATAAACTCAGGGATGACAACCTTCTTAAATTACAAGTGGGGAAGCACTGTGCTAATGGATCTGTTAGTAAGATATCGACAGCTGACAGCGAACAAAAATGTATTGAAAGGAAACATCATCTTATAACCCTGGATGTAATACCAACCAAATTTCCATTTTTCAAATGATCTCTGTACAGACTTGGAAATGCCCCATCTTCTACCATGGGTTTATTTTTAAAAGAGCATCTACTTCTGAGTTTCTTCTATCGCGGTAAGCATCTGATGGGAACGAATCTCCCAAGCCAAGCCATCTTTGTGACAACAAAGTGAAGCATTGAAGAAAGATTACCAGATCTCCAATGCAGATGGTCGCTTGTCATCAACCACCTGGTAGATGTTTACCATTTATCACCACTTCAAGCAACTTTGAGAATACTTCCACTATTAGTCCCTGAAATCAAATTGCAGACAAGGCAAACAGAGCATTAATGTTTATTCTAGAAACAACGAATGCGGGAGAAAACGAAAACCTTTTTATACAGCATCCTTCGCCATCTTGATGTACTGCCTAAGAACCAGTGAATTTACTCAACTCTATTTAAGAGCTAAAGAGGTCATTTCCCTTTCATCTTAACTGACTGCTTCACATGATTGCCCATTTTAAGTATTTCCCAATATTACCAATGCCGCAATACTCTTAAATACTCAAACACCAACAGCTTTGTTTACATATCCTTTTGACCAATCCTTTTTCTTCCTTTTATCTTTTGGCGTGGGGTTACAAATTTATAAGTACCATCCACGTTCTTTCGCAAGATGCTCATATAAAATCTTAAATCATTCAGACTCCACTCAGAAGACAACAGTTGGACATGTTTAATACTCTTTGGACTTCCAAAAGTCACATTTATGCATCATAGTAGCAACAGATGATCAGGAGGTGCTTGCAACTATGATAAACACTTACTGCATCTAAGATTAAAATTCAAATTCAATAAGCTCAGAACTTTTTCCCCGGCCAAAAAAAGTTACAAATAAAAAACTGATGATGGATAAAAGACAAAAGAAAGTCCAATTCCCAAAGCAGCACCTCCACTAATTTCAAGAGATGGTTCATGGCTGGCATCTTCCCTGTGTCTCAAATAGCTGGACCACAGTTCTAACATTTTCCCACGAGGCTTAATATGTTCTCCCTGAACATATGCGGATACCTTTTCTCGTTTGCTTAAAAATATTTCATCACTTAAAACAAACATTAATGGGATGTTCGGGAATGGTTATGATCTTTCATATTTATACTTATATAACGACTAGATTCATGCATGCCAAACACACAAGCCCAAGGCCAAAAAGAGAGAGAGAAAGAGAGAGAGAACGTCTAGGGGCTGTGTAATCCCAGAAAGCATTTTCAGTTTCATCTTCTCAACAAAATAGTTTCTGTTTTCATTTTTTAGACTTCTTGGGCACACTTTCTACAAATGAAAATGAAACATCCCAATAGATGTGAACACAATTAAATACATTTGGGGTGTCAATGAAAAACTGAAACCAATATATTGAGCTTAATCAAACGGATAAGTTCAGTTTAACAATATATTGTTATAGTTTTAGTCTTGACTTTTGGTTATTGGTTTATTAGTTAGGATTGGGCTTACAACTTTGGAAACCAATAAGTTTAATCCTTTTGACTTAGTTTAGCCTAAGTTGGTTGACTAGCCATTTTAACAAGATCCTCCAAAGTAATAGGATGCCTGATGAATGGAGGGAGAGTATACTTGTGCCTATCTATAAGAACAAGGGGGATATCGAGAATTGTTTCAACTATAGAGGCATTAAGCTTATAAGCCATACAATAAAGTTGTGGGAGAGAGTTATTGAGCATCGTTTGAGAATAGAGACCAAGGTTTCTGTCAATCAATTTGGATTTATGCTAGGAAGATCTACCATGGTGGCTATTTTCTTGATACGACAATTGATGGAGAGATATCGAGAAAGAAAGAAGGACCTCCATATGATGTTTATTGATCTCGAGAAGGCGTATAATAGAGTTCCAAGAAAGGTTATGTGGTGGGTTCTTGAGAAGAAAAAAGTACCTTCAAAGTATGTAGAGGCAATCAAGGATATGTATGACGATGTTACTACATGTGTGAAGGCTTGTAATGACACATCAACTTATTTTCCAATCACAGTAGGCCTACACCAAGGTTCTGCTTTGAGTTCTTATATTTTTGCTCTAGTTATGGATGAGCTAACAAAAGATATTCAAGATGAGGTGCCGTGGTGTATGCTATTTGCAGATGATATTGTGCTTATTGATGAGATTAGGGCTGGGGTTAACGCTAAATTAGAATTTTGGAGAAACACGTTGGAGTCTAAAGGATTTACGTTAAGTCGAAGTAAGACGGAATACTTGAAGTGTGAGTTCGACACGACAGGAAGAGAGGATCAAGAAGTCGTAAATATGCTCGGACAGAAGGTACCCAAGAAAGATATTTTTAGATATTTGGGATCAATATCGCAAAAGGAAGGAGAGATTGATTATGATGTAAGCCATAGAATTAGAGTAGGTTGGATGAAATGGCGCAGTGCATCGGGATTTTTGTGTGATCGCAAAATTCCTCTTATGTTGAAAAGAAAATTTTATAGAATAGTAATAAGACATACCATGCTATACAGAGCTGAATGTTGGCCAGCACAGAGGAAACGTGAGCATAAAATAGGAGTAGCAGAAATGAGAATGTTAAGGTGGATGTGTGGTCATACAAGGATGGATAAGATAAGGAATGAAGATATTCGACGAAAAGTTGGAGTAGAACCGGTGGCAAAAAAGATGAGAGAACATAGATTGAGATGGTTTGGGCATATTCTCCAAAAGCCCATAAATGCCCTGGTACGAACATAAGTTTGCTATCGAGAGCATACCACGAAGAAAGAAAAAGGTTGGCCGAAACTTACTTGGAGGAAAGTAGTAAAACAAGATTTAAGGGAGTGAGAAATAGATTGGCGTGCGGTTTGTCTTAGGATGGAGTGGAAGAAGGTTATTAGTATTGTGGAAGGGTAATGTGTGTGTGTATATATATATTTGTTTATTTATTTATATATATTTTTCTCTTTTCCCTCGATTGTTTTTGTTTTATTTTTATGAATCTTTGGGTTCATCGATCGCCGACCCCAACTAGTTTGGGATAAAGTTGTTGTTGATGTTAATGTTGACTTAATTTAGCCTAACCAAGGAAGTTCTTCCTATCTAAGATTCCTCTCTACTATTAAATAAAAGATTCTTACTTCTCAAGTTGGCCATGGTAAAACAATTTTCATCTCAAATAATATTTACTAAAGAGTTTTCTATGATCTTTTATGCTTTCCTTATTTGGAAAAACAATATTTGATAATTTCATTTCATTTAAGTGTCATTATATTCCTTTCTGTTTAGCAGAAAGACCTCAACAGAAAACTTAAGAGTGATGGCAGCAAGTGATTGAGTTCAATAATCCTCATATAAATTTTTTTATATTATATTAATTTATTATTGCATGTTCAAGTATATATTAACATCGCACTTGTAAATCGATTTTGTTTTGGCTTTAGGTAGGGATCCAATCCAGTAAGTTCTGTTTGGGTGGGAAATACCTCCAAACCAAATCGAACCAAATCATGAACACCCCTAAAAACCATGTTTGGTGGGCCTCCAAGTTAAAGCAGAATTCAGCCTAGAACTCAACCCTAACACTACAATTCCAATATGAAGAGTGAAATCACTCAATGCACGATCATATATTCTTGAAAAAGAAGACAAAAACGAACAGTGAATTCCGAAGCACTAATCTCGATGAAACATTGTAATTCACATAAAAAGCGCAAGAATTTAAGAGTAGTTAAAAAAAAAATAACTAAACAGAAGCTATTAGGCTAATTACTCACACTTTCAATTCCTGGATTGAAACCATCTTCGTAACGTGTGAAGAAGGATCTTCTGCATTATGAACATTCTCCTTGATAGGTACCGATTTTGTACTGCCATCCAACTTCATTTCCTCAAAGGTGAAATCAAGTTGTTTCTCCACAGACTTGACAAGTGCAGTCCGTTTGGATCTCAACCGATATGGTGGAGATGCACTAAAAGCACCACCATTACACATAGTGGCACTGGCACCATTACTGAGGCAAGGACTATCATAGACACTTGTATTCTGAGACGTGGACTTATCCAAACTATCATTACTCCCTACATCAGGAGAATCAAACCGGTCTTTCACAATCTCCCCATCTACCTTTGTAGTTTTATTAGAAAACAAATGCTTTGCAACCTGAGTTTTTCTCTTCCGCAATATAGATGGAGTATTAGGGAAGGTCTCAGCAGCAAGCCTGAGGATAGATTCGGGACTTTGTGCGCAAAAAACACCATTTCTCTCACAAGGTGGAGTGAGAAAACTGACAGGACTTGCAGGACTTGAGTTGCAAGTTTGCTTCAGAAGATGAATGTTCATCTCAGAATCAAGAGGGATGCAACTTTCCAGAGGAGGTGGCTCGTAGCACAGACAACCATAAACCAGAGCTTGCTCTGGTGGTGTTGTTCCAACATCTTTGTCATCCCTTTTACAACAGGCTCCACTATCCTCACTCTGGGCCAATAGTTCAAAAAAGCTGGAAACATCTATTCTAGATATAAACTCTGCACTACCGGAATCAGCGGATACACTCGGAAGAGAACTTGGTGACTCACATGCTTCTTGATGCCGAGCCATAAGTTCCAACTTATCGTGATTCTCCTCTTCTAATTTGCATGTACCAGCATTTCCTAATGAAGCTTGAGGGTTCAAGTTTGCTCCTTTATTACAACCAAGTAATCTTTTAGCTGTAGTGGGTTTGCTTGCATCTTTGGAGCCATTTTGTAAACCGCTTTTTGCTACCGGTGGGAGTTTACCAGTGGCTAAATAAAAGTCTAACTTTTTCTTCAAGGAACTATTCCAATGATTCTTTATTGAGTTGTCAGTCCTGCATAACAAAAGAGATCATTCACCAATATAGCTTAAAGGTAGATTCAACCAAATTCAAAAAAATTTGCAGAAATAAAGCATATCCAGAAATACAATAGAACAGATGAAGCTCATTTTCAGTGACATTGTTGCTAAAAATTTTAGCAAGTATATCAACTTTACATGCTCATTAGTTAATAATGTTATTGTAAGCAAAACCAAAACCAAAAACTTATTAGATTAAGAAAATCTTCTCGGATATTCTTCATTAGTTGAAGAGAAGAGCAGACGAAACGCTGTGTATGACATAATGTGGAAAAAAAAGAAAAAAACAATTGATGGGATAGGCAACCCACAACCACTTCATCCATCATTTTGGGAGACAAGGTCCCGAAAAATCCGTTAGTCATCATGATCCACTGATAAAATCAGCATCTTCAAAATCTCAAATCAAAGATGAGAGAGCAATGGTACATATAGCTAGTCCAGAATAATAACAATGCAAAACATTTTAAAAACAATTGGTACCGCCTATTTACATGTACCAAACCTAATTATCCAATACCCAGTCATAAACCAGGAGACACAGGTCTGGCAGAAAGGCAGGGACCTAGGACTTAAGTAATCATAGAGCAAATCTGATTTTACTCCGAAAATTGGCTAAAAACAACTGATATTTTTAGTTACAAACACCAAACAAATTATTCAAATCCCTCAAAAGAATCAGAAGACAGAAGAGTGGCTAAAAGATCGGGACGTAGGACTCAAGCAATCATAAAGCAATGTGCTTTTACTCCCCCACTGGTCTATTCCATGTCTAGAAATAGTTAATCCCTTCACCAGAATTTTTTTAAAGTCATAATATATGGTGAAGAACTGCCATACCTTCCACGTAAAACCTTAGCAATTTCAGCCCACTTATTCCCATGTACCCGATGGGCATTCATAAGGGCTAGTTCTTCCTCCAACGTCCAAGCTTCTTTTTTGATATCTGGATTCAAATGATTGTGCCATCTGAAATTTACAGAGGCATTTCCCTATCAGTAGATGATAGAAGAGAAAATTTTCCCTTACGAATCTATTTAGAGGCATTGCACTATCTGAAATTTACAGAACAGTCAAGAAACTACACAGATTTCGGACAAAAAGTTGAAAAGTAGATCGTCTTATGAAAAAAGGACACTGGAATTGACAAAGTAGATAGAAACTATAGCAGTATTAGAAGTAAAAGGCTCCCATAGCAACAGATTATCACCCATAGAAAAACAATCCATCTCGATCAGATAAAGATCATGATCATGAAACCTACCTCTCTCGGCACTGTTTCCCTATACGACCAGGCAAAGACTTTGCTATGAGAGACCATTTTGTGGGACCATATCTTGATACCAAATCAATGATCTTATCATCCTCCTATATGCCAAAAAATAGCAGGGAGCTAAGTAAAACAGTTTACATAGAAATTTAACCATAAAGAAAGAAACTAAGTCCAACCTCTTGGGTCCAAGGTCCCTTAACAAGATCAGGATTAAGAACTTTTTGCCACCTGTGCAAACATTGGACTTCAGACCTATCAGGAAAGTGCTCAGCTGCAACCAAACAAGATCACCAAATAACTCAAAGAGCAGTTCATCCTCTCTAAGAAGCAGAATGCATAGAGATACTTTATAGAGGTATATATCTGAATAATTCAAGCAACCGACTAACTTGTCCACAGACTCCTCACATTACCCAATGAAAGAAAATGAGGGTTTCAGCATTTTCAATAAATTTAGGAGAGAGAGCCAATGCCAGAATGAAGCACATGTAATGGATAATAGCACTCGGAAAAACGCAGAAAGCAAGAGGATTATAAATAGCAACAAACACAAGGGAAAATATTACGTAGTGATGATGATCTATATTTGCTTTAACCGTTTGGACATGGCATTTCATCTGCTTCTTTTCAAAATGCACAAGTGTCCACCAGTTCAATGCAGATATTCTCTGAAAGAAAGCATTTGGAAACTCTAACTTTGTGTCGTAAACCCACGAAGAGGTGATGAACCGAACCATCTCTTCCTTTATAAAACCAATTCTATTAAAACGAAGCCATAAAAAAAAACCAGTTAAATTAAGAATTTAAGAATTATTAGTTTGTTTATAGAAATTTGAAGTGTTCTTCCTCACGAGTAATAGCATACAATATATTTTCCTTCTCGAATGGACATAGTGCTCAATTATTTAACATAGAATACATATGCATTCAATCTAATGTTTTAACAGAACAAGACTCAGCTATATCAGAAAATAATAGACCACAGATTATTCTTGGATACTTGAATCGGACTCCCAAAAGCAACTGATATTTAGCAAATCCTGGGTCTCAAGAATGGTATGACTGAAAGCACAGGCAGAACTTTAAAAAAGCCTGTCAGGAGAAAGAGGGCTACCTATTTTCTTCCAATTCTTGCCATTATAAACTGCAACAGCATTTCTCAATGTCTCATCCTGAGTAAGGTAGACAATGGTTAGAAACTGCGATTCCATGGACAGAAACAAGCAAATATGCTCCACAATGAGGTATAGGCTCAGCAATTCCCAAGATGGAGTTTCCGAGGTTCAGTCTAGGCAATGCTAATTTCATACTTCTTTTGACTAGATAAAATTTTGCTCAACTCTCTCCTCCGACATATGAGAGCATAATTGTTTAAAATGACCTCAGATGTAAAGTTTCAACAATCAAACAGAAAGAGTACATGCAGAGCAAAACATTCACTTGAGTAGCAGAAAATTAACCTCCTCTGGGGTCCAACCTCCTTTTGCCCGCCTGATTGGTCCCGTTGTCCTCCTGAAGATAAAATTGCAAAATTAGCCTACTGGCAACAATACTCCAGTGTAGAGGACAC
Source organism: Rhodomyrtus psidioides (assembly GCA_021437785.1). Classification (NCBI taxonomy): domain Eukaryota; kingdom Viridiplantae; phylum Streptophyta; class Magnoliopsida; order Myrtales; family Myrtaceae; genus Rhodomyrtus; species Rhodomyrtus psidioides. Next base: position 1,092,219 of record JAILYB010000059.1, on the reverse strand, counting down.
AAGCATGTAAATCTCCTCAAGTAAATCAGCATCGAAGGGATGCAACTACAATAGACAGCAACAAGAGCAAAGAAACAAGGAAACAAAGGGCTGCAAAGAGAACAACGTGACGATTATACAGAAGAGTAGCAAGGTGCAAAAGAGCCACTGTCTACAGCAATTGCTCTTTAGCGAGCCATACCGGTGAGAGGGAGAAGTAGTTGCCGGGCTGGACACTGCAGGAGATTTGAGAGTAGCACTGGCACTGCCTTCAGATAAAGAGGAGTTGGAGGCGGCAGTCAATTGTTTGTTCTCGAGACAACAATCCTCTATTTTCAACTCAGCCATTCCTGCCACAGTCATCTCCGACGCCCAAAGTCCTGCACCATCAACCACAGAAAAAGCCAAAACCAATCAGCAACCAGAACTGATCCATATCCACCATAAACCTCCATAGACCGCCTCTCTACAATCAAACCAACTCCACAAGCGCCACAACATCCAAGAAAGAAACGGGCAAGAAAACAAGGCAGAACCCAGATCTCAGAATCACTAGTCCAACAGAAACGAAACGCCAAAGCCCCAAAGCAACGGCGGCTAATTCTAGGGTTTCCAGTCGCGTAATTTCGAATCAGACACCATCCAAGAACCTCAGCCGAGAAGCCGATCGCGAGGAGCGATTAAGCAAAAGTAGCAGAACAAGAGCGATTAACCCGGCAGAAAAAAAAATCGAAAATTTCGCAATCGGCGAGGGTCAGACACTTTACCTCTTCTTGACGAGAAGTGGCGGGAATCGAAGTCGAGCTCATCCAGAGAGGGCCATAAAATCGAGCCTGAAAAGAAGAGAGAGAGAGAGAGCTCCTCCTCCTAGAGAGAGAGAGAGAGAGAGAGAGAGATGCAACAAGAGCTTTCGTTTCGAAAAATCCTCGCCCGTTGAAACAAGGAGAGAGAGAGAGAAGAAAGAGAAAGAGAGATAGAGAGAAAGAAATATAAAAATATATGTAATGTGCGCGAGCAAGGAACAGTAACATTCTAGGTCTCTTCCCTTTTTTCATATTTAACGAATATGTCCGCGACAACTGACGTCGCCGTTAGCCGCCGTCACGTCAGATCGACCAGCCGCCAAGCCGAGGCGCCGAGAGTTGACGGCGGTTCGCGTTTCCGTGAAAACGTTGGGTTGGGTTGGGGGTAAGGTAAAATGCGTTTGAACCTCAAACGGCACTCTGTTCTTATTCTTTTTTGGCACGAAATCTGAAAAGTCGCACGGGTTTGGAGGGTCCCGATGAGGCTCGTGGACGGTTTTGGGCCGTTGGATCTTCGAGTTTGGCGAAAGAGGAAAGATACGTTGTAACCGAATCGATCCCCCCCGGGGGGGGGGGGGGAGAGCCGCCTCTGCGAATTTCGTCGATGTCGGTGACCCGCCCAGTTCTGCAGTCCTCGTTCTCCCTTTTTTTTTTTTTTTTTACAAATTATCCAAAGGTAACATAAAAAATTACATGTCGATAATATCATATTACTCCCCGCAACATATATTAGCAATAGAAGCTTTTGTCTTGTAACTAATATGTGGGAAATTTCAAATTGTGTTCTAAAACATTGCAAAAACATTTCTGGCTTTAGGAAAAAAAAAATTGGTACCGCAAAAAACTCCAAACAATCACACTTACGATAAATTTACCACAAAAAGTATCAAATTACCAAAAATTCCAAGCTGGCACATCTATGATAAGTTTATCATCCATTAGCTTCCGTTAAATTTGATTAATACTACAAAAAAAAAAATCAAACCGATAAATCTTTAACAAATGGATGGTAAAAACTCCAAACTGGTAGACGGATGAACTTAAGTGTCGTCTAACTCGACAATTAGACGGTAAAACTTGACAGAACCTAATGGAGGGTAAATTTATCACATGTGCATCAGTTTAGGTGTTTTTTGTGGTAAAAAATTAGTCTGTGATAACTTTATCATATATGTATCATTTTAGGATTTTTTGTAATATTAACAAAAAAAGGCAAAATAATGAGAATATTCCATTTTTTTTAATATCGGCTATACTAAATCACGAGTACAATGCACAATTTTTTTTATGTTAACTGACCAAATTATCGTCTAATCACAAGGTTTGTTTAGATTCTTATAATCAACATCACCCCCTCTCTAAAAAAACTTATCAGCTCTCCCTTCATATTCCATAATTTGTGGGAAAAACATCGAAAAAAATCTTAACCTATTGCATTGGTGCCAATTTAATCCTAAACTTTTTTTGTTGCTACTTCAGTTCTAAACTTTTGCTTTGATTCTAATTCAGTCTCAAACATTTTTTTTTATAACCACACCTTGCGCGCACCTCGACTATTCATTTGGGGAGACTAGCACAGCAACCCACCGCCATGGCCCCCCACTTAAATCACAAGTGCTCATATGGGGAATCGAACCTGAGACCAGTGCGCCTAACCACACAATTCCAAGTGCGCCCTAACCAAGAGCTACCCATGGGTGGGTAGTCCCAAACTTTTTTTATGCCAATTTAATCCTAAATCTTTTGCATTAGTGCCAATTCAATAATGCAGTCCTAAATTGTTTGCATTTGTATCAATTAAGCCTATTTGATCAATTTTAACTTGAAACCGTTAACGTGGACGTCGATTATCCTACGTGGCATGATTGGCGCTGACATGGACATCTTTAATATTATTTTAATATTATTACTAAATTTTCATCATTTTTTGTTTTTTCTATTTTTTTCTCTTCTCTCGCTTTTTTTTTAATTGAAAGTCGGCAAGGAAAAAATAAAAATTTATTAAAGATATATTTAAAATTATATACGTTAGCATCAGCCGTACCACATAGGACAACGGATGTCACGTGAACGATTTTCAATCAAAATTGACCGAATCGACTCAATTGGCACAAATACAATAAATTTAGGATTGAATTGACACAAATACAAAAAATTTATTACTGAACTGACACTAATACAAAAAAATTTAAGAATGAATTGACACCAAAAAAAATTTACGACTTGAACAAATACAATAAATTTACGACTTTTTCAACACGTTTCCCCCATATTTGTTCTAGGTTTTAGAAAGCAAATTAGCTTATCTCCAATGTCCTCTTCAAACAGTAAAAATAAAATGTCTTTAAGTAACTATGTTTGAAAGCCGAAAACCATTTTCATGAACTATTTAATGTACCTTGTTAGTTCGAGTATAATGTTGTTAATTTGAGTTGTTAGAACATCAATTATTGGTTGTTTACTCTAAAATTTTAAGCGGTTTTGATGGAAAGTCCAAATGTAGACTTCGTTTATTCCGCGGGAATTTTTTTTATTTAATTTACCAAAAAAATAATTTCCTCTTTAAAATCGAAAATTATTTTGCAGGCTTGAATTAAAAACTCTACTCCTGTCGCGACCCTCTTGAGGTTGTCGGGCTCTCGAGGGCTAATGGGCCGTCCTGTCTGGTCGGACGCGGGCCTCTCCCAAGGCCCATTACCCAAATCGCAACGGAGGTATGCGTGATCAACTTTCAGTGTGGTCTAGTGACATGTGCTAAGTGTGCATGCCATGGAGTCGCCACCAATCATTTTTTTAGGGTATGATTGGACCACCCAATCGAATAGTTGGGAGTTTCTATTCAATTCTGCGAGAACCAGAGAAATGGTTTCGGGGACTTAGTTACACCAACTGTCAGAGTTGACGCCCTTTCGGTACCTAAGTTGACTGAATTTTCTAGCTGAGATTCATGCGGATGAGTAAGGTATGAACCCTAAATCTAGAAATTCATGCAGATAGGAGTGATTATCCTAGCAATCACAATCAGTAATAAAATGCGCAACTCAAGGAATCTAGATATGCAAATAAATCACATGGCATTCCTAGTAAGGCCCTATTTATCAATCACGGCTCAAGAATGATTTAGCTGTCCTAGCCATTCTACACACAATCTAACCTAAGAAAAGCATTAGGAAGCATCGAAGGAGTTCGAGAGTACTCACATGGGGTTCGTCGTGCCCTGGTTTGGTCTTGGACGAGCTATCGAGCTCATGCCGACCCGATTATATTTGGGGATCCACTCGTCGTTTTACACCATGAAATCATGTGAAACAAAAATGAAAATATTCAGCAGGGGGCATTTATTGTAGATGGTGGTCGATCTAATTGGACGTCAAGACTAAAAAAGATGTAGAAATTTACAAATTAAAATACTCGAATGACATTTTTTTGCCAAATTCAACTCTATGCGTCGTGAAGAAACACATGCAATTGAACTTGAATTTTGACTATTTATGAGTTCAAAATGCAAAGGAAATTAAAATAAAAATATTAACTATTTTTCTATATTTTTACGACATCGAACGCTATTTTTCTTCATTTTTCATGTATTTTTCTATTTTTGGAAGATATTAAAAAATATTAAAAATTATGAAAAATTATTTTTTTTTATCAAAAATGGTTCCTTTAGCTTGGTCAAGGCTACCAAAGATGATTTTTTAATTTTTTTAACTTTTTATAGATTTTTTATGAATTTTTTAAAAATAAACTATGAAAGACTGATAAAAAATCAGGTGTCAACAGCTGCCCCTCTTTGAGAGGAATTTCGTCAGAGGTTTCTCTCAAAGACAAGGTGACACCTGTGTTCCGATCAACTCGACTGGGAAAAGAAAAGAAATCATGACATCCAATTTTCATGCCCATCAATGTGTGCTTTTCCTTAAAAAGAGATGTGTTCATTCAATTCCCTGATATGATGTAAGAAAGTTAAGGAGTAGATAGACTTCCCTGCCCCTTACCTGCCGAATGCTTGCGGCATTTGCTGTGTCTGATGGGTTCAAGTAGATTCCTAAGGACTTGTCATCGGAGTGTCCTGGGGATGTTAAGCTCTGACCTGTATGGTAGGTCAAACCATAATGGGATTCCTAACTGATAGGAACCTAAGGAAGACGCATCCCACATTTGGGAATTTGCCAAGGGTTTTGATCCGTGTGGTGGACTAAACTAGAAATGGCTTGCCTAATGTAAGGCTTATTAGGGAAAACGACTCCTCCCGCGTTCGGGATTCATCAAGGTTTTGATCCGTATGGTGGATCGGACCATTGGGTTGATCCTTCAAGCGGTCTCTACCAGTCTTTTGACCCTTCAGGCGGTTTCTACCATTCATTGACCCTTCATGCGGTTTCTACCATTGAGTTGAGCCTTCAAGCGGTTTCTACCATTGGTTGACCCTTCAGGCGGTTTCTACCATTGTTTTGACCCTTCAGGCGGTTTCTACCATTGGTTGACCCTTCAGGCGGTTTCTACCATACATTGACCCTTCAAGCGGTTTCTACCATTGTGTTGACCCTTCAAGCGGTTTCTACCATTGATTGACCCTTCAGGCGGTTTCTACCATTGAGTTGACCCTTCAGGCGGCTTCTACCATTTATGAGATTCCAAATTGATATGAATCAAAGGATGACGTACCCGCTCTTCGGGGCTAGTCGGAGACTCGATCATTCTGTGGATCGGTCTTAGAAAAGATTTGCCTACTAAAAGGCTTCACCTAAGGATGACGCACCCAGTCTTTGGGGTGGCCAAAAGTCCTGCAGAAAGCTTAGACCTGAAAAAATTTTCCTCGCCAAGAAGATATTAGTAATCTTTGGGAAAACAATAATTGTCTAACTGACAAAATTCTACGACTTAAGTTTTAGTCATGAAATGTGCATTTTGATTGCTGGAGGTTATCCAAAACATTCCTGCCATATACAGATGTGATCTTAAATTCCTTGCACGGAAACTCTAGATCAAACAATTTGAAAATTTCAAAAAGAGTTTGCTCAAAACATCCATTGGAGTATTTCTCACCCAAGAAGGCTCCTCACTGCTCTGTGATAATGATCTTTAATATGGAAAGTGCTCAATTTCCTACCGACCTGTGCCTGGGTTTCAGGATCATTCGTAACGCATACATTTCGACCGATCAGGAGGTCTTTCACGGGACCGTAGTGTTAGGCTTGGATATCGGTTTCCAAGGGGGACTCACTTTTGAGTCAAGGCCGTTGAACGAAATTTTTCACTATCTGCTCCGGGTTTACAAGTCAAGAACCCTGCAAAATGAGAAAGAAATAGTCTTGCTCGTACTTCTTTGAGCTAAGTTATACATTAACCCAAGTGTCTTAGTCAGATAAGACTGCTTCAGGGTTGTAACATTGGAAGGATTGTGGACCGAAAAAGGCTTATTTTTTGCCCAGAAATTGTGAAGGGTTTGACATTGGTGATCATTGCAAATTTGGCACATGTCCTTCGAAGAACATCTCCATTTCTTGAAGTATACACTCCTCTTTTAGAGCGCACAAGGATGTTTAAAAGCGTCTCTTGTTACATTAAGAGACCGTCTGTTTGTGTGTTTGCAATTTGAGCACGACATCATTTGGAGAATAGTCATCTTGATCTGACTCCTTTGCAGGGTCTTTTCATCGTCTCTCCAGACTTTACTAGGGATATTTTGAATAGACATCAGCGTTGCTTTTTACCAGGCACTTTGCTTTTTCTTGATGTCTAGGGATTTTTCTTTTCCCCCTTTTTTTAATCCCGTGTTTTTCTTTTCTTTTGGAGCTAGGATTTTCAGCAATCATGCTAGATATGCAACTTAAACTTTGGCACGCTTCCATTCCTAGAGTGATGTTTCCTTTGCTTTGGAATATGCAATGATCACCAATAGGTTGATGAAATGAATTTGCTGGCTCAACTTGGTCGTGCAAAGGATAACAGTGTGTAGGATAGAGAAATGAATTATTCTCGTCATCCTATGACACTTGGATTATCATATAAACAACACACAAAGATTTATGTTAGTCCGAGCAAGAAAATTTCTAACCGTTTACTTTCTGATACTGTTGGACTAACCTTCATTTGCCCCAATGTGGGGTGGTTTTTGACAGGGTTGAGAATGAAAATCACCGTTCAATGGGGTTCTCAATGGGCATCTGTAGTGTTTGGAATGAAGAAATAAATGCCTCTGTCATCTCGATCCATGTAATCGTTGCGAATGACCCTTATATCCATAGGTTAAGGTTTCGCTATCATTTCCAATCTCCTCATCTCTCAAGTGTGTATGGGACGTGTTTGGATTAGGCTCGCTTCTCTTATGAGAAAATACCCTTTTGAACAGTTCAAACGACTATTGTTGGAAAAATTCATTTCATTTCATTTCATCAAGATTTATCCTTCAAAAGGATTTTGTGATGCACCATACATGTGTAATTCATGTTCAGACAATCTCATGTTTTAAAACATGAATGTCAATGAAGTAAGAATTCTATGTCTTTTTAGATGTGAGAATCTAATTAATTCTGAAAGTTTTTAATCTCCAATGAATTGGGAAAAGGGATACTTACCTGCCCATCGAGGCTGGAGATCCTGGAGATATAAAAGGGATATGTCATTGTATATTCTAAAACTTTACAAAAATTGGAACGATACATCTTACCCTTGGTCATATGCTCCAACGAGTGTACAAGGGTTGTGAAAATCTGCACTTCACATAGTAACACAAGATTGTTGGGTGTTCTAAAGTTCTTTCGACTTCTTGGTTTTTGGAGAAAAATGAAACTTACATGTCTGCCCTGATGGCGAGCTCCAGCCAAGGATAAATATTAAGCATTATTTTGGGTTTCCAAATTCAAAACAAATTGGGACGATACTACTTTACTCTTGATTTGAATTCCATTCTGCATGCCAATGTGCGGATTGTAGAAGCCGGCCCTCAAGCTTGTGGCCATGATTTCTTCGTCTGGTTGGGCAACGAATCCACCTCGAGGATTTACGTCGGAGGAGATTCATTCATCTTTTTGGGCGTGTTTCATGCACTGTTTTGTTATTTGAATGCATGGCTTCTTGGGTGCCTCGTCTCTGTTCATCACCTGAGAGGAAAATGAGAGAACATTATCCCCGCATCTGATTGAAAATCATTTAGGAACGATACGTTCTTTTTACCAAATGGGTGGCTCCGCGGCCAAATGCGTTTTACATTGAAAGGATGGATTCCATTACGCTCTGCGGATGATAACTATCGCTTCGGGGACTTGCCCCACGGATTAAACGATGAATTTGATGTCTTCGGCTTCGACATGCTTTCCAGATGTAGGAATGGTTTGCCCCCATTTTCAGTGGAGATGTGTTTTGTCGAGTGGGCAAGATCAAAAACTCATCCTAGATTTGGCTTTAGTCGAAGGTTGAAATCCCGACCTTGGATAAGCGAATCATGATTCATCTCCTTCTGCTTCGGATTTGTCATTTGCGTGCTTCACATTTTACAATACCAACTTCGCCGCTTGATGAAAATGAATCGATGATTTTCGAATTGCCCCAAGTTCTATAGTCATCTGCGTCGAATCTCTTTGAACTTCATCGGGTGATAGACCAACTGATAAAATGATTTAGCAGTGTTAGGTATACTAACCTTCCATAGACAAACGCATGAGACAAGTGAGGGAAAACTCCTAAAAATCAAAAGATAGGGCTTGGTACCTAAAGCCAAGGTTCTCACCTCGAATTCTGGGAAGAGCCGATTCCATTGCACAACTATCGTTGCATTGGGACTCAATCCATAGTTCGAAGTGAGCGGAATTGAAAAGTGGATTACCCCATATTTTTCCTCACGGAGATTCCATTTTCAATTCCTTCTATTGTGTTCCTAAAGAGGGCGCCTGGGGTTTTAGGCGCAATTGTGTGTATTCATTGTGTCGTGCTAAAGCAATAGACATGCATTTTATTTAACAATCACCGCTTCAATATAAACATCTACACAATCATACATCCAAAACTCCTGCCTGCATAAAATAAAGTTAACAAGCACTTCACCCCTTATTTCTCCCGTCTACAAAAACATCTAACACATTCGTTAGCATATACACCTCACTTTCGAGAGCATCTGCATAAAATTAGGTTAGAAGAATCAATCAACTTTTTAATCGGCTCAAGTCCACTAAATGGTTAAGAACCAGTCCCCAGCGGAGTCGTCAGTCTGTCGCGACCCTCTTGAGGTTGTCGGGCTCTAGAGGGCTAATGGGCCGTCCTGTCTGGTAGGACGCGGGCCTCTCCCAAGGCCCATTACCCAAATCGCAACGGAGGTATGCGTGATCGACTTTCAGTGTGGTCTAGTGACATGTGCTAAGTGTGCATGCCATGGAGTCGCCACCAATCATTTTTTTAGGGTATGATTGGACCACCCAATCGAATAGTTGGGAGTTTTTATTCAATTCTGCGAGAACCAGAGAAATGGTTTCGGGGACTTAGTTACACCAACTGTCAGAGTTGTCGTCCTTTCGATACCTAAGTTGACTGAATTTTCTAGCCTGAGATTCATGCGGATGAGTAAGGTATGAACCCTAAATCTAGAAATTCATACAGATAGGAGTGATTATCCTAGCAATCACAATCAGTAATAAAATGCGCAACTCAAGGAATCTAGATATGCAAATAAATCACATGGCATTCCTAGTAAGGCCCTATTTATCAATCACGGCTCAAGAATGATTTAGCTGTCCTAGCCATTCTACACACAATCTAACCTAAGAAAAGCATTAGGAAGCATCGAAGGAGTTCGAGAGTACTCACATAGGGTTCGTCGTGCCCTGGTTTGGTCTTGGACGAGCTATCGAGCTCATGCCGACCCGATTATATTTGGGGATCCACTCGGCGTTTTACACCATGAAATCATGTGAAACAAAAACGAAAATATTCAGCAGGGGGCATTTATTGTAGATGGTGGTCGATCTAATTGGACTTCAAGACTAAAAAAGATGTAGAAATTTACAAATTAAAATACTTGAATGACTTTTTTTTGCCAAATTCAACTCTATGCGTCGTGAAGAAACACATGATATTGAACTTGAATTTTGACTATTTATGAGTTCAAAATGCAAAGGAAATTAAAATAAAAATATTAACTATTTTTTCTATATTTTTACGACATCGAACGCTATTTTTCTTCATTTTTCATGTATTTTTCTATTTTTGGAAAATATTAAAAAATATTAAAAATTATGAAAAATTATTTTTTTTTATAAAAAATGGTTCCTTTAGCTTGGTCAAGGCTACCAAAGATGATTTTTTAATTTTTTTAACTTTTTATAGATTTTTTATGAATTTTTTAAAAATAAACTATGAAAGACTGATAAAAAATCAGGTGTCAACAACTCCCAATTAGGGGTGAGCAAATCGGATCGCCCGGAGGTCCGATTCTCGGTTTTAGAGAGAGTGGTTCGGTTCCTGATTCTAGGGCCTTCTAAGGCTGGACCACCCAGACGGACCGGACATGGTGGTCCTCATGGGAACCATGATAGGCAATGTTACTCTCTGGCCTTCCTGGTTTATACAAGTTATTTTCATGGCAATCACCTTCCTGAGCTGTGGGGGCAGAGTACATGGTGGAATCACAAGTACATTTACCATATTAGAGTGGCTATCTGTTGACATTCCTTTCGATAATGAAGTCATTGCAGTCTCCAAGGGTGACAATTAGAGGTGGCAATATGGGTCATTAGCTTTTAAAAGGTTCACTAAAAATGGGTTAACAACGGGTCACATTTAAATCAATTTTCGACCCACATTGACCCACTTTCGACCCATATTGACCAACTTTCGACTCATAAGGACAACATCCTTCCACAAGTTACAAATGGTTTCGAGACCGGGACCCGGTCCCGGGGCCTAGTCCAGAGGTCGGGTTCAAGGGCCAGGGCGGGTTCCGGGACAGGGTGCCGGGGCCGGGTCCGGGGGCCGAGTCCGGGGGTGGGTCCGGCGCCGGGGCCGAGACCGGGTCCTAGGGCCGGGTCTAGGGCCGTGGCCGAGACCGTGTCCCGGGGACAGGGCCGGGTCCCAGGTTCGAGGCCGGGGTCGGGTCTCGTGGCAAGGGGTCGGGTCCCGGGTCCGAGTCCCGGGGGTCGGGGCCGGGGACCGGGGCCGGGGCCGGGTCCAGGGCCGGGGCCGGGAGCGAGGGTGGGGGCCGGGGTCCCGGGTCTGGGGCCGGGTGCCAGGAGCTAGGGCCGAGTCCCGGGGCCGGGGTCGGGTCCGGGCCCCTGTTCCGGGCCCGGGTCTTGGAGTCGGGTCCCGGGACCGGGTCCAAGGCCGGGGCCGGGCCAAGGAGCGGGGGGCGGGGGCCGGGTCCCGGGAGCTGTGGCGGAGTCCCGGGGTCGGGGTCAGGTCCGGGCCCAGGTTCCGGGCCCAGGTTCCGGGTCCCGATCCTGGGCCGGGGCAGGGAGGGGGCGGGGGCCGGGTCCCGGGTCCGGGGCCGGGTGCCGGTTCCGAGTCCCGGGTCCGAGTCCGGGGTTGTGTCTCGGGGCCGGGTCCAGGGCCAGGGCCGGGGCCGGGTCCCTGGTCCTGGGCCGGTGCCTGGTCCGGGGTCGGGTCTTGGGGCCGGGTTCGGGTTAGGGTCTTGGGGTCGAGGCCGGGTCCGGGGCCGGGGCCGAGTCCTGGGGCCGGGGCCGGGTCCCGAGGCCGGGGCAGGGAGCGGGGGCGGGGGTCGGGTCCCGGGTCCGGGGACGGGTGCCAGGAGCTGTGGCCGAGTCCCGGGGCCGAGGTCGGTTCCGGGCCCCGGTTCAGGGTCCCGGTCCGGGGCCGGGTCCCGAGGCCGAGGCCATGGCAGGGAGCGGGGGCGGGGGCCGGGTCCGGGTCCCGGTTCCCGGGAGCCGGGGCCGGGGTCGGGTCCGGGTCCGAGTCCGAGTCCGGGGCCGAGTCTTGGGGCCGGGTCCCGGGACCGGGTTCGGGTCCCGGGGCCGGGTGCCGGTTCCGAGTCCCGGGTCCGGGTCTGAGTCAGGGGCCGTGTCTCGGGGCCGGGTCCGGGTCCCTGGTCCTGGGCCGGTGCCCGGTCCGGGGTCGGGTCCTGGGGCCGGGTCCGGGTCAGGGTCCTGGGGTCGGGGCCGGGTCTTGGGGCCGGGTCCGAGTCCGAGGCTGGGGCCGAGTCCTGGGTCTGGGGCCGGGTCCCGAGGCCGGGGCAGGGAGTGGGGGCGGGGGCCGGGTCCAGGGGCGGGTGCCAGGAGCTGTGGCCGAGTCCCGGGGCCGAGGTCGGTTCCGGGCCCCGGTTTCGGACCTGGCCCGGGGCCGGGGTCCCGAGGCCGAGGCCTTGGCAGGGAGCGGGGGCGGGGGCCGAGTCCCGGGTCCCGGGAGCCGGTGCCGGGTCCCGGGGATGGGGTTGGGTCCGGGTCCGGGGTCGGGTGTCGGGCCGAGTCCTGGGTCCTGGGCCGGGGCCGGGTCTTGGGGCTAGGTCCCGAGACCGGGTCCGGGGCTAGGGCCGGGGTCGGGTCGCGGGGTCGGGTGCCGGGAGCCGGGGCCGGGGCCGGGTGCCGGGGCAGAGCCTCGGGACCGGGGCCAGGGTCGGGTCTCGGGACCAGGGCAGAGGCCGAGGCCGGGGCTAGGGGGGCCTGGTCCGGGTTTCGGGGCCGGGGTCCTTGGGCCGGGGCGGGGTCCCGGGGCTGTGTCCGGGGTTGGGGCCGTGACCGGGACCGGGGCCGAGGCTGGGATAGGGACCGAGGTCGGGAACTATTTTAGTAATATTATTTTTTTAAAAAAATTATTGTGTTTCATAATATGGGTCAAAACGGGTTGGGTTGGGTATGGGTCCGTCGTGGGTCGGGTCGAGTTTGGGTCATTAAATATGGGTCAATATGGGTCAGATGGGCCAATATGGGTCGGACCATATTCGACCCGACCCAAACCCGATCCGACCCACCCATTTGCCACCTCTACTGACAACGAGTGTTTTATCTTTTTTCCTACTGCTATTCTTTTTCTAGCCTTTATGTGTTTTGGTAAAGCCTTTGTGATATCGTTTTCTTTTGAAACTTCATATTGCAGGTGCATGTCACACAAGGTGATTATGATGGGAAGGCTATCATTGTTTCATGGGTGGCTCCTAATGTGCCTGGTTTGAGTATAGTTCACTTTGGAACACCACTGGAAAGATATACCCTTTCTGTTGAAGGGACAATGACAAACTACACCTTCCATAATTACGAGTCTGGTTACATACATCACTATCTACTTGAGGGCCTCAAGATCAATTGTTGCCCCCACAACTCAGGAAGGTGATTTCACCATATTTTTTTGGCATGTGTCCGATCCAATGGAACCACCCTGGCATCTGACCGGACCTGTGGTCTGATTCTCGATTTCGAAAAATTGAGAACCAGGACCATCGGTCTGGTTCTCGGTTCTTGAGGGGACGATCACCCCTACTTCTAGTGTTGGTTCTCAAGCTCTTTGTAACGAGGCCAACTCCTTGGCGCCTGGGCCCAACTCCATTGACACCGAGCTAGGTCCTCGACGCCGGTGCCCAAATCCATCCATGCCAATTTTTTGATTTTTTTTATCTTTTATCTTTTTTTCCTTTTCCTTTTTCCTTCTCCGCTAGTGGCTAAACCTTGAGTGATCAACCACAAACGCTAGCTTGTTAGCTTGAGTCTGGCAAAGATTGATCCTCCCCAAGGCCAAGTGATGGGCAAAACTATTGAGGATATCACTGCCTACTCTATAATATTCAATAGTGTGACTCTTCGTATTTTTTTGCGGTTATCGAAAGACTATTCGGTTCCCGATGGTGTCTTTTCGGCGAGCGTGTTAAGGTGTCTTTATTATCTTTATTGCTTTGTTGTTTTCAAGAGTCATCATTAGTTGTGTGTCTCGAGAGTCCTTTGGTATTTCGATGTGTAATTATGGCTATGTATCTAGACGTGTCCTTTTACGTTCCTAGGGTATGTCAAGAGTCATGTGTTTAGCCTATATAAAGGCGAGTCCTGTAATCGTTTCGATAAGAGGTGAATAAGGCGAACAAAAGTTTATCCATCTCCTCTCCTGGGAGCTTCTCCTGTAAGTGTTATTGAGTGAGTCTTCACCTTCGATTATTAGAGCCGTGCCTCTCTCTGATTCAACAAGTGGTATCAGAGCTCAGTTGTTTGGGACGGTATCGGAGCACGGTGGTCAGGGACCATTGTTTGTGAGCAAGAGGTCGAGGATCGGAGTACGTCGAAGTTCTGCCAGTGTACAGTCAGGGACTGTGATCAATTGGTCAGGGACCAAGGTTTCTTGAAGTAGTGCCGGGCATTATTTCCAGTCAGATGGTAGAGTTTTCAAATTCGACGAATGGCATTGAGAAGCTCAACAGTTTCAATTATAATAATTGGAGTACCTGTATGTAGTTTTACTTGCTGGGTCAAGACTTGTGGGATATAGTTGGCGGCAGCAACACCACAGCACCCAGAGACGATGATGAACAGAGGAGATGGAAGATCAAAGCGGGTAAGACTCTTTACGCTCTTGCTGTAACTGTTGAAGATGATTTGTTGCAGCACATAAAGAGTGCGCAGACTCCCAAGAAGGCGTGAGATAACTTGGTAGCGTTATTCGAGAGGTTGAATGATGCCAAGTTGCAGAGGTTGGAGAACGAGCTGTTGTCGATGTCATAGGAAAATATGACGGTGAGTCAGTATTTCTCCAAAGTTAAATCTATTTGTGACGAGATTTCAAAGTTGGATTCGAATAATGCCATCTCAGAAACAAGAATGAGAAGAATTATTGTTCACGGGTTAAAGTCGGAGTATAATGGTATTGTTATGGCTACTCGTGGATAGGCAACTCAATCGACGTTGACCGATCTGGAGAATATCTTGGCCAACCAAGAGGCTTTAGATAATCAAATGTCTAAAGTCACAATCAAGGGAAACGAGAGTGCCCTTTTTAGTGACAAGAGAGGGTTCAATGGCCAGAGGAGATTTGGTGCCGACAATAGAAATGGCAAATTGGAGAAAATTCATGTCGAAAGACAACATCAACCAGCTCGTGGAGAATGGAAAATGCGTCCAAGAGAGACGAGTCGCCAACCAGGGGAAGCTTGGCGAAATCGTGATGGCAATGATAAAAGACGTAGATGACGATGTTACGTTTGCGGCAAGGAAGCTCATTTTGCCAGAGAGTGTCGAGCCAAGAGGATTGGAGGAAATGTTGCAGCATCATCGAAGAAGATCGATGGCGACGAGGAATGGAATTTCTATGCGTCAGTTGCAACGGAGGTGCAAGACGAGCTCACTGCCTCGCCTATTGCCGAGATGAGCAATTCGACGGCTTTAGTCACTGTAAGTGATAAGCCGATTAATTATGATGCTGATTGGATTGTTGATTCAGGATGTTTGAATCACATGATTGGAGATCAAGGCAAGTTGTCAAACTTGCTTGATTATGCTGGTGGACATGTTGTCATTACTGCAGACAATACGAGGTTGCCAATTTCTCAAATTGGTAAGACGGTGATAACGTCCCGATTCAATTCAGCGCAGGTTGAATTGAAAAATGTGTATCATGTGCCGGAAATGAAAAAGAATTTATTGTTTGTGTCCTAGCTCACAGACTCGGGTAATTTTGTGGTGTTCGGTCCACGAGATGTTAAGGGGTACCGAAGTGTGAAGCCCACTAGTCGACCTATCATGGAGAGACGTCGACTGGAGTCCGTTTACGTGATGTCTGCTCAAATGGCATACGTAAACAAAACCCGAAGAAATGATACACCTGACTTGTGGCATGCGCGGCTTGGGCATGTAAGTTATCACAAGTTGAAGATTATGGTGTAGAAGAATATATTGAGGGGTCTTCCCCAGCTGGAAGTTCAAGAAGACGTGGTTTGTGCTGGGTGCCAGTACGGAATGGCACATCAGCTTCCTTATGAGGAATCTTCGTTTAAAGCTCGTAGACCTCTCGAGCTCATTCACTCGGATGTGTTTGGTCCAGTGAAGCAATCGTCTGCCAGCGGATTCAAGTACATGATCACTTTCATCGACGACTTCTCCAGGTATGCATGGGTTGATTTCATGAAGGATAAATTTGAGTCATTTATCAAATTTAGAGAGTTTAAGGAGAATGTTGAAAGTGATGTAGGCAGGAAGATTCTTTGCCTTCGCACTGATAATAGAGGGGAATATACTTCCTATGAGTTCACGAAGAATTTGCGTGAGTGCAAGATACGTCGATAATATACTTGTCTGTATAAGCCGCAGCAAAACGGAGTTGCCGAAAGAAAGAATCGGCATTTGGCAGAGACATGCAGGAGCATGCTACATGCGAAGAATGTCCCACCGAAGTTTTGGGCGGAGTGTATGAAGACAACGGCACACGTGATTAATAGATTACCGCAACCAAGGCTTGGATTTATGTCACCGTATGAAAAGTTGTGGAATCGCAAGCCTGTGGTAAGTCATTTTAGAGTTTTCGGATGTGTATGTTATGCTTTTGTGCCAGATCATCTTCGCAGCAAATTCGACAAGAAGGCTGTTCGCTGCATATTCGTTGGCTATGACGACCAGCGGAAAGGGTGGAAGTGTTGTGATCCTACAACATGGAAGTGTTATACTTCGAGGAATGTTGTGTTCGACGAGTTGTCGTCGTGGTGGTCACCCTAAGCTGTCGAATTGCCAAATTCACAGCATATTGAAGAAGAGGTCGAAGAAAGACTGAAGGAATTCGATGAGGATCAGCCTGTCGAAAAAGATGTCGACAATGATGTTGAAGCATAGTCACCAGGATCGACAAGTTCATCTGGTGAGCGTCGAATATCGACAAAAGAACTTCAACCAAGTCAGGTCGAAGAAATTGAAGAAGAGGGGCCTCAACTTCGGAGATCGACGAGGCAAATGAGGCTAAACCCCAAGTATGCCAACGCAGCATTGAGTGAAGACATTGATGTGATCGAGCCATCGACGTATGAGGAAGCATCGAAGGGTGCAGAATGGAGGAAGGCCATGGAAGAAGAAATCCTGGCGTTGAAGAAGAATGAGACGTGAGACTTGGTACTGAAACCTGAAGAGGTATGCCATATTTCTTGCAAATGGGTCTATAAACTTAAGACTCGGCCAGATGGGTCGATAGAGAGGTATAAAGCATGTCTATGGATCAAGGATTTTCGCAAAAGTATGGCGTTGATTATGAGGAAACCTTTAGCCCAGTGGCAAAGGTTACCACAGCTGGAGTTCTGTTAGCACTTGCAGCAAGCAAGTCGTGGAATCTGTGGCAAATGGATGTAAAGAATGACTTCTTGCATGGAGAACTCGACAGAGATATATACATGGAGCAGCCGGATGGTTTCGAGAGTAAAACTCATTCTGGGTACGTCTGCAAGCTAAAGAAAGAGCTGTATGGCTTGAAGCAAGCCCCGAGAGCATGGTATGGCAAGATTACATAATTCTTGTTGAAGAGCGATTATTCTATAGTTCCAGCAGATTCGAGTCTATTCGTGAAGACAGAAGATGAAAAGATTGCAACTGTGCCGGTTTATGTGGATGATCTCATCATTACTGGAGATGATGAAGATGAGAAACATCGAATCAGAGCTAACCTCTCTATTCGGTTCTAGATGAAGGAGCTTGGAGAACTGAAATACTTTTTGGGACTCGATGTTGACAGGACAAAGGAGGGATTATTCCTATGTTAGCATAAGTATGTACGAGATCTCTTGGAAAAATTTAGGATGCTCGATTGCAAGCCTATACCTACTCCGATGGATGGGAATGCAAAGCTATATGCCGATGAAGGTCGAGAGCTAGAAGATTCGACCATGTACGGGCAACTGGTAGGTAGTCTAATTTACCTTACCATAACTCGGCCTGATATTGTTTTTGCAGTGGGAGTAGTGAGTCGATTCATGGAGAAGCCATGGAAGCCTCATTTGGATGCAGCCAAGCGTATCCTGAGGTATGTTAAGAAGACATTTGATTTTGGACTTCTGTATAAGAAAGGATCATCGGGTGAGTTGATTGGTCATTGTGATGCTGACTATGCTGGAGATCAGTACACACGAAGATCGACTACTGGATACTCGTTTAATCTTGAATCAGCAGCAGTATCCTGGTGTAGTAAGAGACATCCGACTGTGTTTTTATCGACGACAGAAGCTGAATATAGAGCAGCAGCAATGGCAACTCAGGAGAGCACGTGGCTAGTGCAGTTATTGGATGATCTTTATCAACCGATAGATTATTCGATAACAATATATTGTGATAATCTATCCGCTATAAGCTTAGTAGAGAATCCAATTTTTCATGCTAGAACAAAGTAAGTGAAAGTCCACTATCACTTTCTGCGAGAGAAGGTGTTGCAGGGTGAGATCAAGATGGAGTACACCAAGACAGGTGATCAAGTTGCTGATGTCTTCACCAAAGGTCTTGGAGCTGCAAGGTTTGAAGAGTTTCGAGTTCAGCTTAGTATGGTCGCGAGGACTACCCTCAGAGGAAGAAGTCGGTGAGGGGGGGAGTATTGAGGATATCACCGCCTACTCTAGAATATTCAATAGTGTGACTTCGTATTTTTGGCGGTTGTCAAAAGACTGTTCGATTCCCAATGGTGTCTTTTCGGCGAACTTGTTAGTGTCTTTATTGTCTTTATTGCTTTGTTGTTTTCAAGAGTTATCATTAGTTGTGTGTCTCGAGAGTCATTTAGTATTCCGATGTGTAATTATGGCTATGTATCTAGACGAGTCGTTCATAAGGTATGTCGTCATGTATCTAGCCTATATAAAGGCGAGTCCTGTAATTGTTTCGATAAAAGGTGAATAAGGCGAACAAAAGTTTATCAATCTCCTCTCCTGAGAGCTCCTGTGAGTGTTATTGAGTGGGCCTTTCACCTTCGATTATTAGAGCTGCGCCTATCTAATTCAACAAAAACAAAGAAAAAAAATTAATTTTTTTTGTTTAAAATGTTACAAAAAATTGTGAACTTGCAAATATATATGTCAATATGGATTTTTAACCTACTTTTTAACTCACTTTTATTCATTTGAATCGAGTTTAACAAACTTAAAAAATGGCTCAAATATGAATTTAGGTAACTTAACCCATTTTAGTAAGTTCGCAGGACAACTTTTATTCACTTGTGTATCGCCACTCACTGCCCCTACGTTGTTGTCGCCTGC
Organism: Rhodomyrtus psidioides; assembly: GCA_021437785.1. NCBI lineage: Eukaryota > Viridiplantae > Streptophyta > Magnoliopsida > Myrtales > Myrtaceae > Rhodomyrtus > Rhodomyrtus psidioides. Next base: position 1,073,307 of record JAILYB010000059.1, on the reverse strand, counting down.
CAGGTCGCCATGCGCTCCTGCCGCCACAGCTGCACCCCGCAGCCAGCCCGCCAGCCGCGACCTGCCCGCGACAACCGTGGCCCGCCCTCCACTGCTTACTCAAGCAAATGCTCAGATCGTACAATTCATCATAAGTAATTTCACCTTCGCCGAATTTCTTCTTTTGCTCTCGCCATCGTACACTTCGTTTGCATCACGCATTGTTTCCTGTTTCGACCTCAATTGCTTCCGGGTTCTGTTGGTCGAGCTCGTACTGAACCCTAATGTGGGAAATGAATGCTTATGTTACATCCCGTCCGCGTTTGGCTTATGATACACTGGTTCATGAAGAATGATCCTCAAGCTGTTCTTTTTTTCCTTCCCACTTACTTTTGGGCCTTATATGATATAGCCGCCCTGCTTTGTTGCGACTTGTAATGCTGGGAATCGCTCGTGAGAATTCCCAACCAATAAGAGCATTTGCTTGAGAATTCTCGTCTTTCTGCTGCCACCAGCGGCAGGCAAGAGGGCAGGCCACGATTGTGGCGACGATGGCAAGAAAAGGGCGAGGGCACCATTGTCGAGTGGCGAGCGACAGCGGCGAGCGAGCCATGGTAGCGGCAAGCAGGCGAGCCACAAGAACAAGAGCGCGCAGGCCATGATAGCAGCGGTGAGCAATTGGCGAAACAATTACATTTTTTAAATTTTATGTAACAAATATTTAATGATTAATTGCAAATATAAACATTTAAATTACACGGATATGAGTCACGTATTAATGAAAACGGATTAAATAAAGTTAATATCAATCGAACCATCTCCAACTCCGGAACCCGACCCAGCCCACTGATTTGACAACTCCGCCTGCAGGACATTAGATTGAGCGCAGGAAGATGACGGCAAATTGTAAGTGGACAATCTTTATTGAAAGGGAGTTCCGTCAGATGAAAAGAACCATTCCTGCATTTTTTTTCCGCCGTACTTGAAACTCCAAAGCAATCCGGAAAAGGTCCATTTTTAACCTTAAAACCAAAGATACATCCATGCTTCCTCCGGCATCGACTCGCATCGATGTTGAGATTCTTTTAGTCGTCACCCGTTTTCTCTCCGTCACCGCCTTAAAAAGTAGCAGCATCGCTCGAACAGCAAACGGACGAAATATACAGCCAGCGTTTCGACTCTCCCTTCGATCGCTCAAGTATATTGTCTACAATAATCACATGCCGACCCTCTGCAAATCTCTCTCTCTCTCTCTCTCATGCAAGATTTAAATCATTTGCAGTGGTCCCGAATATCCAGAGCTTCCCCCACCCCAGTAGTCTAGTCTATTCGTATCACGAAAGAGAACAGCGAAGCAGATAATGAAAGGGGAGCTTGGTTGGCTTAAAACACACACAAATATGCACTAGTTACTGCAATTATACATTACACAAGAAGCACCTCCCCATTCCAGCCGAGATAAAGAGGGGTCGCGACACGACAACTACGTACCAAACACAGCCGCTGGCTTTTATTTCTCCCTCTCTTCCCTCGTTTAGCTCCCGGGACTAGGGACTAAGTCGGTGGGTGGTTTCATTTGTTGCAGGTGCAGGGGTCACAGGTGCAGTTGGACCCGCATTTGCACCCGTTCTCCGCTCCCGCGACGCCCATCTCTCCTCCCTCCATCCTCTCACTGCATTGGGCAAGAAAAAGTTCGCAAATTGATCTCTCTCCCTCTTTAACATGGGATTATTAACTAAGAAAAAAAGAAGAGAGGAGGAAGATCTGGAGCACATACGTTGTCTCAGGCGCAGCCACGCCCATGACGAGGGTCTCGCTGCTGCTGTTCTCGGCGTAGCTCATGTCCGGATACATCTTGCACCTGCGACACCGTCACCATTCCCTTAATTAGTCGGCTAATCAGCAATTAATAGAGGGCTCAGACCGGCCAATCATCATCACACAAGCAACCGCTCTGTTTCCGTCATTTCGGCTGTCTATCGGCGCATCATCTACATCAGTTAAAGAGAGAGAGACTCACCCTCCGCAGCCATTACCGCACTTGCAGCCGGAGCCGCAGCCGCAGTTCCCTCCACAGCACGACGACATGTTTTCCAGATCTCAGGTTCGCAAATTCAAACAACCAAACGGAGATTGAGCACGCTGACAATCAAAGCGATCGGCCAGCGACGGTATTTATAGCGCAGGGAGTGGGAGGGGAGCGAAACGGGAGATCCGCCGTCCACTTGTCCGGATATGTCCCCAACCGCCACGTAACTGTCGTCCTTATCTCGATCTCTCGTCTTCCTCTTTCGTGTCGCTTTCTGCCGATTTCTCGAGACCTGTGCCTTCCGGAGCTCTCGAGCGCCTTCGATCAAAGTCGGTTCCGCAATGTCCGCAATTTCCACGGCCACGATTTCCCAGTGGCAGATTTTTCACCCGAAGCAAAAAATATCCGCCACGCCACGTGCCTGCCCTTAATCATGCACTGGGCTTATCCATTTGGGTCAATTCATTGTAGACCAGGAAAAAACTATTTTTTAAAACTGCCTTATACTCCGACCAAAAAAAAAAAAAAAAAACCGCCTTATCCATTTGGGTCAAATTCATTTTGGGAAAAAAAATATTTATTTTCCAACTGTTGTCTGGTTATTGTTTGAGCGACGTTCTTGGGGGGGGGGGTGTTGGAGTTCAACACCAAATATGTGGCATGTTGGCAGACCTTCCCATTCTTCCTTGGACGGTGGAGAACCAAAAGTTTGACTTGGAAGGTAGCCTTCCATTTGGTCATTGAAAGGTGGACGGTAGCACACCTTTCACATTTCACATTTGTAGCACACCTTCAAAGTTAGGCAAGTTAGGCAATATTTGTTTTACACTTGAAGGTCAACAAATTGATGCTTAGTTAGGCATGGAAACTCTCTATAAATAGAGATGTCTTGAAGGCATTTGAGATATGCCATAGTTGTATTTGTGTGGTGTTAGAACATAGAGAGCAAGAGAGTTAGAGAGTTGTGATTTTTGTATCTCAAGCTTAGGAAAGCTTGTATGTGTGTTTTGTTTGTGTAAAAGCCTTAGCAAGGCTATTCTGAATATCACTCTCATTTTACATATCCAAAAACTCTCTCGCCTTGAAACCACCAAATTTCCGCAAAGAACCATCCGGGTTTCTACATTTGGTATCAGAGCCACGGTGTCGAAAGATCGTGCCGGAACCTAGGCGGTCAAGAATCCAATCGCGGAGACCGAGAACCTAGAGTGGACGATCGAGGATCGTGAACCCGGAGATAGCTATGGCATCCACAAGTTCCGTTCAAATGCAACTTCCAAAGTTGAATGGGAGGAATTTCAACAACTGGTCCGTCCAGATGAAGGTTCTATTCAAATCACAGGATTTGTGGAACCTGGTTGAAAGTGGCTACGACGAAGTAGCCGATGGCGAAGCATTCGAGGCTTTGAGAAAGAAGGAGAAAGAATCTCTGGTGGAGTCCCGAAAGAAAGATCAAAAGGCATTGTATACGATCTTTCAAGCTGTGGAAGAAATGATATTTGAAAAAATATCATGCGCGGAGACGGCGAAAGCTGCCTGGGATATCTTGCAGAAATCCTACAAAGGCGATGATCGTGTCCGGCGGGTGCGGCTTCAGACTCTTCGAGGTGATTTCGAGTCTTTACGCATGAATGACTCGGAAACAATATCGGCATATTTTGATCGTGTGCAGGCCATCGTTAACCAATTAAGGGTTAATGGTGAAGAACTTCAAGATGTTCGTGTTGTAGAAAAAATCTTGAGGTCTTTGACCGAAAGATTTGACTACGTCGTCGCAGCGATCGAGGAAGGACAAGACGTATCAACTCTCACGTTGGAGCGGTTGTTGGGTTCATTAGGCTCCCATGAGCAAAGAATGAACCAGAAGTCTACTGGTTCCGTTTCCGAGCAAGCATTGCAAAGTCGGGTCGCTCAACCAAACCGAGGAGGCTATCAAGGCGATCGAGGTCGCGGAGGAGGCCGAGGAAGATGTGAAAATTCGAGTTTCATCAGAAAGTATAAAGCACGTGATAAATCAAAGGTAAGGTGCTTTAAGTGTAATAAGTTTGGACATTACAAATCCGAATGTCAAGAAAAGACGACGGAATATGCACATACCGTCGATAATGCTGAAGATATGGTTCTTGCATGTACCATAGATTATGGTAGTTCCCTCTTTTGTAATAAAGGATGTTCCAATAGCCATAGAAGGAGCGATGTTGGTAAGTATGACAAACAGTGGAAAGGACATCGAAACTGGCAGAGACGATCAGCAGCGAGAAGCTCTCAGCCAGGGGGAGCAGTGACAAGCTCTCAGTCAGGGGGAGCTCATCGATATCATGATAAGAACAACATGAAGCGTAGCAGACAGTGTTACATATGTGGCAAAGTAGGTCACTTTGCTAGAGTCTGTTGGTTCAAACAGGTAAAAGAAAAAGACACGCCTTTTACCAAGAAAGAGCATGGTGGCAAAGAAGAATGGAGTCTTCAAGCAACTGTTGCAACAGAGGTTCAAGAAGAGCTCGCAGCCACCAGAATCATTGAGGCAGATGATGTGATAGCCACTATAAGGAAATGTTGCCATGCATGCCCTAAGATGTCTCCGAAGAAAAGCAAGTCGAGGGAAAACTCAAAGAAGCAAGTTGAAACTTCAACAAGCAGAAGTGAGAAGGAGCTGCTGGGGATGTTGAAAGCAAGGGATGAAATGCTGAAGCAAAAGAACGAGGAGCTCAAGATCAAGGAAAGAGAGCACGAGAAGCTCCGACATGCGCTCAAGAAATTGCAAAAGTTTAAGAAGTATTACCCAGAGAAAAAGATCCCAAGGCCCAAGGATCATTGGAAGTGGGTAGAGAAAAAGTCCTACAAAAGAAAGGATCGAGATGCCTCTACCGAAGTGCTTCAGATGGAGTTGAATAAATTGAATGGTGAAATGAAAACCGTCAATGAAAGGTTTGATGAGATGAGTTGCAATCTCAAAACTCTCAAGACTACGGAGACTGCAAAGAAAGGAAAAGTGATCGACGCGCAAGTTCGAATGGCGTTGACAAAGTCCAAGCTTCGCAAAGCTCAGTCAGAAATTGCAGTTGTAGAGCCAACCGAGGAAGATGAATATCAGATGTTATAGGATGAAGAATATTTGGTGTTGAGGGGGAGTGTTGGAGTTCAACACCAAATATGTGGCATGTTGGCAGACCTTCCCATTCTTCCTTGGACGGTGGAGAACCAAAAGTTTGACTTGGAAGGTAGCCTTCCATTTGGTCATTGAAAGGTGGACGGTAGCACACCTTTCACATTTCACATTTGTAGCACACCTTCAAAGTTAGGCAAGTTAGGCAATATTTGTTTTACACTTGAAGGTCAACAAATTGATGCTTAGTTAGGCATGGAAACTCTCTATAAATAGAGATGTCTTGAAGGCATTTGAGATATGCCATAGTTGTATTTGTGTGGTGTTAGAACATAGAGAGCAAGAGAGTTAGAGAGTTGTGATTTTTGTATCTCAAGCTTAGGAAAGCTTGTATGTGTGTTTTGTTTGTGTAAAAGCCTTAGCAAGGCTATTCTGAATATCACTCTCATTTTACATATCCAAAAACTCTCTCGCCTTGAAACCACCAAATTTCCGCAAAGAACCATCCGGGTTTCTACAGGGGGGGGGGGGGAACGAAGGCGAAATGAGCTGAGTGCGCAACCGGAGATTCTGAAAGTGCGCTATCTGCATGGTCAATCGATAACCTGGCGGAGGAATTTGCAGAAAGAGCTCTATCAAGTAGTCTTTTTACTAAAGTGGGCATCTCCACAATCAATTCCTTGGACATTCGCTAGGTTACAGTTACACTCAAAATTGACATACAGATGAAAATCATGGGAACAGGCGTTGGTGAGCATTGGCGTCGGTAACTTATCGATAGTTGGAACTTATCGATAGTTGATGAGCATTGGCGTCAGCAACTTATCTATAGTTAAAGACTGCTTACGGATAAAAATGATTATTAGAATGTAGATAATGCCTAAAAAATATGGGGCATGAATGATAATAACCTCTATTAGAAAGTTATCTTTTTATTTAAATTTTAAAGTTGTAACCGCCTGTAGGGGCATTATAAATGCCCCAAGTGTTTTTTTTTTTTTTTTTGTAAAGCCTCCTTTCAATCAACGAGAGAACTCAACGTTTTTTATCAGTTCATCTTTATTTTCACTGTATTTCAAATTTTCTTAGATGTAGTTGCAATTCTCACATTGGTTGAGTCAAACTCCGATATGAATCTTTATCCTTAGTGCTTCGTCGTCGAATCAAACTCTGGCATAATGCCGCCACGTTTTCAAGCTTCGTTCTTAAACTTTTCCGTCGAGTTAAACTCCGATTCGATTTATGTTTGTATAATTCCACATTGACTTTTATATTCGCTTGGATATTTTTTGTCCGGAATCGCTATAGGACCCTCGTAATAAAAATCGAAGAATGAATTTCGATAAAAGATATTCGTACAGTTACTTTTCATTATCATCGTTCTTGGGTTGTTGTAGGCTTGTAGCTACATCCCTCCTACATATTCACTGACTCATATGACAGCTGAAGAACAGGACGAATCTCATTTTACTCGAACCAGAAATGCTTTATGTCTCTGAAGTTTTCTTATGCTTCGCGCTGCATGTTTTGGCTTCGCAAAGCCGCATGTGTTTTCCTGGAGATCACTTCACTTTTGAAGATTCGAGCGCCGATTAGTCGCTACAAGCAACGCAGAGCATACTTTATCAGAACGCATGAGAAGATCAAATCTTTTCAGTATCAGTTTGAAAAACGTCATATTTACACTCTGTTGTTCATGGACTGTCACTTTCTAGTGTGAATTTGCTTTCAACATTTTCTCTTCTAGGTTAGATCTAAGCTAGCAACTTTACATTTGTAGGGAGAGGGGAAAAAATGTGTTGACTTAGAATGTGTTCAAGTGCAGATCAGTTCCTCCAAAAGATCATCCAGGATCAAGTCCTCGAGCTCGAGCCCCACGCACTCGCTATCGAACCGTAGATTCATCCACCCGTCATGCCTTTCCAGCTCTCTGGTGGTCACGTAGTCCATCGCCGGATCGAGCTCAGGCCTTAGGCTCGTGTAGAAGCTTATGCTCGCCCACACCTCCTCGAGAACACGGAACCCTTCCGGCATTGGATGAACGCGGCAGAGAGAAGACAGAGGCCTCGGATAGTACCCGAATGATCTCTGGTAGATATCGACCAACACCTCATTGATGAGATCGAACGAAATTAAGTGATCGAAGTGACCGCCTTCGTTGTTCTCCAGAGACTCGAGGTTGGGCAGCGAGCAACCCTCAACTTCTCCGTAAACCAAAGGGTCGACCGGTTGGTCTCCAGAATGCCATCTTCCCAGGGATTCATCGCCACCGAATCCAGAGAGGTCTAGGACATCTTTGACATAATTGAACAGCTCGATGTCTTTCAAATCCACAGGGACATACATTAAGTCCATGTCCAGGTGATAACTCGAGATTTCCGCATTTGCAAGGTGAACTTCATCACTGTCCGCTGCCGCCGGCATGTCACTTCTGCTGGTGTCGCGACAGCAAATGGCTGAAGGATCGGACTCCACTCCATCGAGGACGAGGCTTCTTTGATTGGACTCCGTATCTTCTAGTTTAATGGAGGGCACCGAGGTCAGCTCGATGACATCCTCGTCGATAGACATTCGTTCTCCTGCTGTCGAGTCGCACATATCTTGAGAACTAGCAACTGGCGTTAATTGATTCTCTTCTTTACTGGCCGAAGAAGCTTCACTGTGATCTACCTTCTCGTCATCGGCTTCATTTTCCACATGCACATCTAACTTCTCCAAAGCTAACCTAAAGTTCTGATTGCTCGCCGCTGCGTCGAAGCTACTTCCTCCTCTCACATCAGTGTCCGTGGGAGTCCTAACTGGAGTCCCGGTGAAAAAAGACACTGAAGAGTTCTCAGTCCTAAAAGAGGAAGATTTGAGTTCTGGTAAGGAACAAATGCGCGCCAGGGATCTCGCAGACACCTCACTGGGCGAAATCTTCTCTTGTCCTCCGACTCTAGATGTCCCGGTACCGCTGTGCTTGGCCTCTCTATTGAAACTTGACTCGAACAGCTGACAATACTTCTCGAGCGACGCATCGAGGGACGGGGTCCTCTTCATACCAGGCGGATTGCCTTGTCTTGGAGGGCTACTATAATCTCTCTCCGAGACAACGTCCTTCCACTTCCGTATAACGTCCTCCTTGATTTCCATCGATCGCCCGTGGTCTTGAGGGATCTTGTCGAGGATCCCGTCCATGGCTATCCAGTGCTTTTCGTTCCGGCTTGCTTTCATTACATGTTTCAGTTTCTTTTTCAGATTCTTGAAGCGCCTACTGGCGACTTGATTCTTGCCTGGCTTCTTTAGAAACAGGACGGGGACGGACACAGAAGCATCGGATTCCACCAAACGTGTGTCTTGACCGAGGCCGCCTGACTTGCTTTTGCTACGCTCTTCTCCCTCTTTGTTTCTAGATGTGCTCGGTGCCAAGACATCTTCGCCTGATTGGTTCGATACTGGAGAAGTTCCGGACCTGCTCGACCCCATTTTTAAGCCAACCGCATTTTGACCGTCAAAGTGCCGAGCCGAAAAGGACCCCTTGTCCTGTAAAACTTTGAGAACTAACTCCTTGTCCAGGTCAATTCTATCCAAAGGATCAGGAAAAATCCCTGGTCGGCAATCAGAACCATCTGTACCGTCGTATGCTCGGTGATCAAGATAGTATGTGGCATCACACCTTTCAATTGGCACATCATCCTGTGACAGAGTTTGCTCTGAGTTTTCCGATGTTTCCCGACTATGTCCGCCTTTCTGCGTCGGTTGCGTCCCATGCATGTCAAAGTGATCATGTGAAGACCTGTGATGACAGGAGCCTGAGCCTGGGTGATGAGTGGAACCGGCATTAACCGACTGCAAGTGCGCTGGAGAGGTGCAGCTCCTGCGGTGCCGGCCCTTCCTTCTGTACTTCTCTTCCGAGATCAGCGCTTTTATCCTGGCTTTCACGGAGACCTTGGTTACCGGACTGAATTCTCTCTTCTTCTGGTCAGCCATAAATTTCCGGATCAGTCATTAGCTTTCGAGGAAGACGAGACATGCAATCAGCAAGATCCATTCGAGCTCACCTGCAAGCTTTCGCCATCCACATTGGTGTGCTCCGGTGGTCTGTCAGTATGATGGGCATTCATACTTCTCTCAGTACTTCCATTACCTAAGGAAAAAGGATGATGGTCATGAAATTGTTCAAAGTTTCCTCTAAACTGTCGTCATTCCATCTAATCTCTGCAAGAATTGTTTAGCAACATCGACGCAATTATCACAGCTGGTAAATTAGTTCATTGAGACAAGCTTCTCTGGGAAAGGTCCCAGCTAAACTAATCATAAGGAAACTACTAATCTTTCAGTTCCAAGCGTGCTGCACAAATCTCCTTAAATATCTTAAGACTAGCAACGAATATGAACAGTGTCATCGATATCGAAATGGACGGGGATCGATATTGCTTTACCTGCCGAATGCCTTCCGCCTCCTTGCCTAATGTGCGGAAGCCTCTTCTTGACGTAATGCCACTGATGGTATTTGAGACCGCGAAGTATACTCCACATGCATCCCTGCTGATGGTTCTCCAAGTGGAGGTGCTCGCTCTTGCTTCGCATGTGCTTCCCCATCGGGATGACGGGTCACGGCTTTTGGATCTCTTAAAGAGTCTCACAGAGAAGATCTCAGCTTCTGACGGCTGAATCATGTTACAGGCAATCGATCAACTGGAGAGAATACGCTAGACAAGGACTCAAGACCATGTTACATACACGCGATTCCCAAATCATACGGTGCCAAATACAGATTGGTAAACTTGGCGACACAAACGACGGAGAAACAGATTGCAATCATCTTTATCGCTGAACCCGAAAGATGCAGTATCTACGGGGGACTCGGAGGATAGAAATCCTTTCCGACAGAACAACATGCCTTGAAATCTTCGAATGTGGGAAAACTAAGTGGGGTTGGATGAAACCTGCTCATGTGATGACGGAAAGGGATAACTTCAGCAATAACTTACTTATTGTTCATGTCATTGTAACAGCGTCCGCACAAATAAACGATCGCTTCAGTTATTTCGCGTAACAGCAGGCGACATTCAATGTAAAATCCGCACGATTAAACAGAGAAACAAGCAAGAAGAATGGCAGAAAACGGCATCGTCCATTACCATTCGCGGGGAACGCAACCCCGTGTAAACGAGCGATCGCTGGCATCGTTCAGCCGATCAGCCAAATCACGACACGATAATAAACTTAGCGAGATGCGGCATTCAGCCTTTATCCGCAGGACATCTTCTAACCAAAGAATAAGGGAAAGAGAGAGGAATTTGGATGAAGGTCGGGACATGACCCAAAGGTAGAAGAGGAATGAAGAAAGGCAAAAGAACGACGAGAACAGGAATTTCAGAGTTGGGACAAAACCCGGCATTTTCGGTCTTTCCTCCCATTCGGTAAATTGTTGCCGCTTCTAACCGTATTAACTGCCATCTCGTCTATCTCGGACACCTGGCTTTCTTTTTTAGTTTAATGGAAGAAAAAGTGGCTTCTTTTGGCTGATTTTTGGAAAGATTGGATCCCTTGCCTTAATTTTTTTAAGGAAGATCCCCACCCTTGATATAAGGGGGAGTGCACTACCAATCTATCAAGGGTTGGGATTTGCTGCCTTAGAAAAAACTAAGGCAGCATATCCAAGCCAAGCTATTACCAATGTGTGGATGATATTGATAAATAACGATGTGGGTTATTGAGTCATAATAAAACTTTTGGCGGGGGAAATTGCCCAATCAACCTTAAATTTATTATATGAATTTCAATTCAGTTTTAAACTTTTCAATTTTGCTAATTTAATCCTAAATGTTTGCGCGAAATAACGAAATCACTGACATGACAGTGTGCCACATAGAAAGGTCTGCAATGACTAGACCGCCGCGTTAGTCACTTCCGGCGACAGTTGGCTGGAAGAATTATATTGAAATTTCACATAAAGGTATAAAATAAAATAAGTAAAATTGAAAAGTTTAAAACCGGATTGATATCTGTAGAACATTTTTATGATCGATTAGGTAATTTTTTCAAGTTTGGCTTCATAAACATTCACTCTCGAAGGGTTCTTTCACGACAACGATGCTTAGAATATTAAGTGCAAATCCTTTGAAATGAATTATCCGGGCATATAGCTTGAAGAGCAACATAAACTGTTGTATCGTTTTCAAATCCGACTTATCCAAATTAAGATTGGATATGTATCTGAGTCAAAGCTAAGTTTCTTTTTTTCTTTTCTTCTAAATTAGCATAGGATTAAAGGTACATGATCAACAGAAGAAAACCGTAAAAAGTCTATTTATGTCACATTGCCATAAAATTTATATGTCATTTATTTACTATTATTTAGTACAACAATCCCGCAAAGTGTAATTGCATTCAGTAAAAATAGAAGGATAATCATATACAAAGTGCTTAAACTTTGGCCTAATGTGCAATATCATTTTCGAACTTTCAATTTGTTCAATCTCTATAGTCCCTGAACTTTAACCCAATGTTCGGACCCAAAAAAAAAAAAACTTTAACCCAATGTATAATTTATGGAATGCCGTTTCTAAACTTTTAGTACATGTTCAATTTAGTCTCTGAGCTATTTAAAAATTTTCAATGTTGTCCCTGAACTTGAATTAATGGAAAGATGACATTGAACATTTTTATATAGTTTAGGAACTAAATTGAACACACACAAAAAATTTAGAAACCATATCAAACAAATTAAAAGTTTAGAGGCAATATTACATATTGAGTTAAAATTTAGGAACCCAATTGAATAAATTAAAAGTTTGGATATCGAAATCCGGCTAAGTTCACCTTAATGGCATTGCACATTGTCTTTTTCAAAAAGTTCGTGAGCCTCATGTGGAGGGAGGCACTAAGGGAAGAGTGTCGCATTTCGCCTTTTAGAAGTTTGTCTATCAATTTTCTTTTTCCCTTTGATAGGTATCGGGCCCGTGCCTAGGCCTTGACCTGATTGAACTTAGGTCGGGTCAAGCCCATTTTTCTTCATGGATTCGGAAGATTCCTATGATTGTGCCGGGTGACGGGGCCTCATGGGCCCGATGGTTGCAAATTTTTGGGGCTGAAAGGCCCAAAAGAAGAGACGATCATATATAATTGGGGGAAAAAGAGCTGCACTGAATTTTTAAAACTTATCATAAAAATACAATTGAGTTATAAAATTTGCAAAAAGTGCAATCAAGCCATTCCGTTAACTCCATCCAATTTAGCTATGAAAAAAGCTGACCTCATTTTTTTTTTCATCTTGCGTGGCATTGACGTAGTTCAAACAACATTATTTTGATCAAAAACTGACTTTTCAAAACAAAATTTAGTTAGATTGCATTAAAAACTAAGCCAAAAAAAAGGAGGAAGATGCAGGCGAGGGCTGCACTAGCATCGGCCGGCCCACCATGGCCGACAATGGTGAGGGAATTGTCGGTGGGTGTCGCCGACCGCTAGAGGTGTCAAATGGGTGGGTCGGGTCGGGTTTGGGTCGGGTCGAATATGGTCCGACCCATATTGACCCATATTGACCCATATTTAATGACCCAAACCCGACCCGACCCGCGACTGACCCATACCCGACCCAACCCGTTTTGACCCATATTACCAAATCACAACAATTTTTTAAAAAAATAATATTACTAAAATAGTTCCCGACCTCGGTCCCCTCCCCGGCCCCGGTCCCGGTCACAGCCCCGGCACCGATCAAGGCCCTGACCCCGGGACCTCGCCCGGCCCAGGGACCCGGCCCCGGGACCAGGACCAGGCCCCCGCCCCAGCACCGGCCCCGGTCCCGAAACCCGACCCCGGCCCAGGTCCCGGGACCCGACCCCGGCCCCGGTCCCGAGACCCGGCCCCTGCCCCGGACCCTGTCCCGGGACCTGGCCCCGAGACCCAGACCCGGACCCGGCCCGGGACCCGAGACCCGACCCCGGCCTCGGACTTGGTCTCGGCCCAGGACCCGGTCCCGGGGACCCGGCCCTATCCGGGACCCGGCCCCGGACCAGGACCCGACCCCGACCCCGGCCCTGGCCCCCGATCCGACCCGACCCCGGGACCCGGACACCGCCCCGGCCCCGGACCCGGGACCCGACCCCCGGCACCCGGCCTTCGGCCCGGGACCCGGCTTCAGCCTCGGGACCCGGCCCTGGCCCCAAACCCTGACCCGGCCCCCGACCCCGGACCCAGACCCTGGACCCGGCCCCGGCCTCGGGGACCCGGACCCGGCCCCGGCCTCGGGGACCCGGACCCGGCCCCGGCCCCGGCCCCGGGACCCGGACCCGACCTCGGACCCGGCCCGGGACCCGGAACCCGACCCAGGCCCCCGACCCGATCCCGGGACCCGGCCCCGGCCTTGGGATCCGGCCCAGGCCCCGAACCCTCACCCGGCCCTAGACCCGGACCCGGGACCCTGCCCCAGCCTTGGACCCGGACCCGGACCCGGCCCCGGCCCCAGACCCGGCCCCCGACTCGATCCCTGTACCCGGCCCCCGCCCCGGCCTCGGGACCCGGCCCCAAACCCTGACCAGGCCCCCGGCCCCGGACCCGGACTCGGGACCCGGCCCCGGACCCGGACCCGGGACCCGGCCCCGGCCTTGGACCCGGACCCGGCCTCGGGACCCGGACCCGGCCCCGACCCCGGGAACCCGGCCCCGGCCTTGGACCGGGACCCGGACCCGTCCTCGGGACCCGGACCCGGCCCCGGGACCCGGACCCGGCCCCGGCCTGGCCCGGGACCCTACCCCGGCCCCGGCCTGGCCCGGGACCCGACCCCGGCCCCGCCCTCTGACCTGGTCCCGGTCCCGGCCCCGGCCCCGACCCCGACCCCGGGACTCGGCCCCGGCCTCGAACCCGGACATGATCCCGGGGCCTGGGACCCGGCCCCGGGACTCTGTCTCGGCCACGGCCCCGGGACCTGGTCTCGGCCCCGACCCCGGACCCACCCCCGGAGCCGGCCCTCGGACCCGGCCCCGGTACCCGGTCCCGGAACCCGCCCTGGCCCTTGAACTCGACCTCTGGACCAAGCCCCGGGACCGGGTTCCGGTCCCGAGATCATTTGTAACTTGTGGAAGGATGTTATCCTTATGAGTCGAAAGTGGGTCAATATGGGTCGAAAGTGGGTCAATGTGGGTCGAAAATTGATTTAAGTGTGACCCATTGTTAACCCATTTTTAGTGAACCTTTTAAAAGTTAATGACCCATATTGCCACCTCTACCGACCGCGTGCGAGGGTCACAGCCCTCTCTCATATCGATGAGGGTTGCTAGCTCTCACCTAGATCTAGCCAAGGCCTACCAGTTGCGAAGGTCTGTCACTAGTGGTGGCCCTCAGATGGGGCCCGACAACCCCCACTGACCATTCCCCCCACCATCGTCGGCCCTTCTCGGCCATGATAGGGTAGCCAGCGGTGGTGTAACCCTTGCCTGAATTAGAGGTGTGCAAATTGGACCGAACCACAAGGGCTGGTCCGGTCCTTGAGGGGGACAGTTCGATCCTTAGTCCCATGGTGGATGGGATCATACCAGACCGATCAGACCGAACCGCCCATAATATATATAAATATATATAGAGAGAGAGAAAAATACAAATTTTTGAAGAAATAGTTAACCCAATCCTAATCCTAATCCTCATCTTCATTTTTTGCTTGACAGTTGACATTTACTCCTCTCACTAGATACGGGTTTACCTATCTTCAATTTTTGCTAGACAATCGATACTCACTCTTCTCGCTTCCTTTGCAACATAGCTCTGCTCGACGCTCACTTCTCTTACCTTGGCCTCTCTGGCCATGTATGTATTCCAATAATTTCTATAAGCAGTTGGCGTTAGCGATCCCATTGGGACTGGACCGAGACCAAACCGGACCACCGGCCCTGGTCCAGTCCTGTCCCTAATCTCAAAAATTTGGGGACTGAGACTACTGTCCGGTCCCCAGTTCCATACCAGGACCAGACCGGCCCGAACCATGCACACCCCTAGTCTGCATCTTCTTCCTTTTTTTCCCATTTATTATACTTTTTTTTTGCAATTTGCTTTTTTTAGTACAAATTTTATGTTAAAAATAGATATTAACAAAAAGATGATATCATTTTAACCACGTCAGCGCCATGTAAGATAGAGAAATAACAAAAATAATCATGTCAGCATTTTTCATTAACCAAATTGGATGAAGTTAACGGAAGAGTTCGATTGGACCTATTTGAAAAGTTTCGGAGCTTGATTGCACTTTTTATAAGTTTAGAATTCACTTGCACTTTCGTAATAAGTTTTAAGACTCGTAATGCTCTTATTAAAAAAAAAAGTCTAATTATATCCATTTGTTTTGTTGAAAATAAATGGATTAAAATATATTTTTCTAAAAATAATTACTTGTATTTCTAACAAGAATAAAAGATTTTCGTCCATAAAAAAAGTTATAAAAATCTATTTTTGTTGAAAATAAGAAGACACTTTTCATTGATAATTTATTTCAAACGATACGATCGATCTTTTTTTAAAAAAAAATTCTTTTGAATAATTAAATTTTTTTGGCGAAACAAACAGAGCCTAGCTCCGTTTGTTTCACGAAAAATGAGTGATTTGAAAAATATTTTTCAAAAAGTAATCGTTTGTATCTCTTAAAAAAATGAATAAATGAATTTGTTTTCATCGCCTATGAAAATAGTTAGGCATAGATTGTTATCAATGATGAAAATATTTTTCGTTGATTAATTTTTCTAAATGATATAAGCAATCACTTTTCGAAAAATATTTTTTAAATCGCTCATTTTTCGTGAAACAAATGGAGCAGTGATCCATTCCGTCTGTCAACTTCACTATTTCTTAATGTTTATTCACACAACACTTCCTAACGCTCCTGCTCTGTAAAACTGTGTCAATTGCACGTTTTCCTTTCTCCTCACAACCGTTTACTCCCACTCTAGATTTCAAAGTGGAGAACAGTAACAACAACAACAACTATTTATGATAATCCCAACTTGATACGTATTTCAAATGCTCTTTTCGGCCGTTCAGGGAGTTGGAAGCCCAATTCGATGACGACGAAGCGACGTAACTAAACCGGCGACCGAGAAACATTGCTGGTTCGAATGCAGCAAGCTAGTCTCCCTCCGGGCAAGATGTTTAACATCTCGAAGGAAAGTCCAAGACGGCTTCGCGAAGTGTCCATCCATTGTCTGGAGGACACATGAGCTGAAAACCGACACGCAATAGTGTCAAAGGAGATCATTGCGCGATTATCTGTCGAATCCACAGGTGGGATGGGCCACCTGGAGAGGCACCAAAGCCAGACATCATACGACCCTTTGTGTTTGGCCAAAGGAAGCTCTTCAAGTACAAAGTCGCGCACCAAAAGCTGGTGCAAGTACGACGAGGCGAGGAATAGATGGGAGCTCGCATTCTACTGTAGTGCTTCTTCGTCACTGTGCAAAAATCGCTTCAACCCTCGGTTCAAGCCCATTCCACCGTCAACAAATACCAAAAAAATTTAGGGTTGAATTGGCGTAAAAGTAAAAAGATTGGGATTGAATTGACAAAAATACAAAATGATCATGATTGAATTGGCAAAAAAACAATAAATTTAGAACTTGTTCGACACTTCTCTCAAAAGAGCAAAAGGCCGCATTAGTGCATCTATTGTCCCACGAGTAACTTGCAAATATCTATATGGACCATCCTAATCAGTACATAGGTCTCGGTCATGTACCACAAATTTCATGAGAATCTAATTACTTTCTAAATGTGGATAAAGAACAAAATCCTTCCCTATTTTTCTTACAGTTGCCCCCCAACAGGATCCGGATCACCTATTATAAAGGTAGAGATGACATTGATTGATCCGGGCTGACCAAATCAAAATGAACAATCCGAATCAATTCACATCACCTTTTTAAAGGGATGAAAAGTTTTTTTACTGAAAATGTAAAAAAAAAAAAATTAAAAAAAGTAATGTGGATTGATCCGGGCCGTTCATTTTTTTTTTTGATTTGGACGATCCGAATCAATTATGTCACCTCTAATATTGACAAGCAATGTTAGGGGATCCGGTTCCCCCAACACATGAACGAGGAATAAATGCCTTAGAGCCCCGCACAAAAATAAAAAATAAAAAAATTGGTGTCTCTTTTCCAGGTTCTCTTTCTTGCCTTTCAAAAACAGGCAAACTTTTACTGCGAATGCAAAGGTGGCCACTCCCGCTCCCATTCTCTCCTCCCTATCCTTTTGACTTTTGTATTTATTCCTTCTCCTTTTCTTTTCTTTTTTTCCACCCAAAACCCTAAACTTTTCACTCAAGTAACTGATCCCACTCCCTCCCCTCCATCAATCATAGTCAACTCCCAACATTATTAAAGTACAAACAAAAATCAAATTCAAACATCATAAAACAACCCAAAAAAAACCCCAACCTCCCCTTCCAAAAGTCAACTCCTTCCCCCCCCCCCTCTCTCTCTCTCTCTCTCTCTCTCTCTCTCTCTCTCTCTCTCCCATTTTATCATTTTGCTTCAACGTTTCATTTCGCAGACTCTGCACGCATCAATGACAGCTTGAGCTTGAAGCGTCCGCCGCCAAGGACGAGCCGAAAAGCCGCGACCTTTCAACCGCCATGGGCAACGGCATCACCAGTCTCCGCCGCTGCTTCGCCGACTCCGGCGCCGGAGAGATCTCCCGCCGCCACGACGGGGCCTCCTTCCCCCACCCCTCCTCCTACTCCGACGAGGGCCACGGCCACTCCTTCTGCTACATCCGCCAAGACCCGGCATCCTCCTCCGATCTCCACTCCGAGGACTGCACGACCCAGACGACGGTGACGTCGACGACGTTCAGCTCGATATCCGGCGCCTCTATCAGCGCCAACGCCTCCTCCCCGCTGTCCACCTCGCTGGCCGACGCGTGCTACTACACGACCACCTCTCTCGAGAAAGCTTCCGTCTTCGAGAGCTCCGTCTCGTTCGCGTCCGTGCCCCTCCAGCCCGTCCCCCGGGGCGGGTCGAGGTCGGGCCCCATGGAGAAAGGGTTCTTGTCGGGCCCGATCGAGCTCAGGTCCGCGTCCGGCCCTATCGATCAGGGCCTCTACCACTCGGGCTCGATCGTCGACCGGTCGTCGTGCGATCGGTGGCAGAGGGACTTCTCTCTTGGCGGGTATGGCTCCAAGAAACGGAGGTTGGTCAAGTACTTGAGAAGAGCGATCAGGAAGCGGGTGTTGAGAGCGAACGATTACATGTTTTCAGGCAGGAGTTCGGATTTTTACAACGTTAAGCGCACGAGCAGCAGTGGAATTTTGAGTGGCGAGAGCGAGTTTTATGTGGGGAATCAAAATCTCGAATGGGCACAGGGCAAAGCAGGGGAAGACAGAATGCACGTGGTGGTCTCCGAGGAAAATGGTTGGGTCTTCGTGGGGATTTACGATGGCTTCAATGGCCCTGATGCCCCCGATTTCTTGCTGTCCAATCTTTACTCTGCTGTCTGTAAAGAACTCCAAGGGCTGCTCTCGAAGAGTCCGGCCACTCCAGCCGACGGCGACAGAGGAAACCTTCATCTGGGGTCGGATTTGGGGAAGGCAGCCGATCACTCGGACGTGCTGAACGCGCTCGAGACGGCACTGAAGAAGACGGAGGGAGCGTTTCTGGAGACAGCGGATAGGATGGTGAAGGAGAATCCAGAGTTGGCCTTGATGGGGTCTTGCGTCCTGGCGATGCTGATGAGGGGCGAGGATATTTACTTGATGAACGTCGGGGATAGCCGGGCTATTTTGGCTCGGAAGCGTAAACCGGATGCGAAGGGGACTGTGTATAGGATCGATTCGAGTGATGGCGGTGACCAGTTCGACGAAATGCACAATCTGATTTCCCTCCAACTGACCCAGGATCACAGCACATATGTGGAAGAGGTACGATCTTGATTGATTGCCAATTTATAGTCAGACTCTGCCATCCTTAAAGGTTGTGAAATTTGAAGTGTCATAACTTTCTGTACTTCAGGAAGTGCACAGAATCAGGAATGAACATCCGGACGACGCTTCTGCGATAGTGAACGACCGCGTGAAGGGTTATCTGAAAGTCACTCGAGCATTCGGCGCCGGGTTTCTCAAACAGGTACACTTCCATTATCGAGTCCTCAATGCATTCGAAGTTTCCGGCTTGCAATGACTGGGAAATGCAGCTTCTCCGAATTTGTATGATATGCATAGATCCGGACATTTTGTTTAGGAGACTTGGAAACCAAATGCCACTTGATTCGCGTCTATCCTCGTGTTAAAGTTGTGATCCCACGCTGAGATTAATCAATCACGAACGCTTAGGATTCGGTTTCCTTGTACTTGCAGCCGAAGTGGAACGATGCTCTCCTGGAGATGTTCAGAATCGACTACATTGGGACTTCCCCATATCTCACTTGCACGCCATCTCTGAGCCACCACAGGCTCGGGCCGAGAGACCGATTCTTGATACTGTCCTCGGACGGGCTCAACCAGTACTTCACCAATCAGGAGGCCGTTTCCGAGGTAGACTCGTTCCTTTCCTCATTCCCCGAAGGGGACCCCGCCCAGCACCTCGTTGAAGAAGTGTTGTTCCGAGCCGCCAAGCAAGCCGGTGAGGACAATTACTGTGTCAGGCTAACGAACTAATAGTAATCACATAAGCATGAACAAAACATTACCGTTTTGCAGGTATGGATTTTCATGAGTTGCTTGACATTCCTCAAGGGGATCGCCGCCGGTACCACGACGACGTTTCGATCATCATCATATCCTTGGAAGGAAGAATATGGCGGTCACCAATGTAGATACAGCAAAAAAAGAAGAAGCATAGAGTTTCCTAAATATTTACAGAATTGAGTCCCCAAGTTTTTGCCTTCTTCCTGTATTTTTTGTAATGACTAGGCTTTGGGGAAATCATATTACATAAACCACAGCCAATGTGTGCATATCTTCTGCTTTTTATCTTCTGATTCATGGCTCTTCGCCCATTTTGCTCATCAATGGCCCGATTATTTCGAAACATAACTTCTTTTTTCGGTTAATTTGGGCGATGGATACATCATCAACAAGGTGAACACATGCGAATCTTTTGCCATCTCCAATTATCAATTGTGGAGTTGTTACCAGATGATGCTCAATGCATTTAGTCAATTCGAGCAAGTGATGTTGCAGAGGAATAAGAATATGGACGTTGCATGCAGCAATGACATACACACATAGTCAAATGGAGGAAAACAGCCAGAGGAAAGTAAATATTATTGTGGAGTTGGCAAGGGTGGTTTGGCATGCCATATGGAGTGGTTCTTGCTTTATGCTAAAGAAAATGGAGGTCAACTCTTTACGTCCTTTAGGTAACCAAATCCAAAGTAAATGTATCTTCGTTTGTAGTGTTACATCGATGCGATAGAAATCAAATTCCTTCATTTAAGGGGATTATTAAGAGGAAATTCAAATCCCAACCTGTCAGCATATCCAATTAAATTCATATTCATTCAAAAGCTTAAACTAATGACTTATGAGTCAATTAAGATATACTGCCTACTCCATATTGCGTCGCATTCTAATGGGAGACTTCTTTTGCCTGACGCCCTCACAGGCACACCTCGACAAATCTCCCCCTCTGTGTGAGTTTTAAGTGTTAGGACCGCTCACCCTTTAATCCAGACATTCCTTGTGCAATAACATTAACTCAACTCGAATTTTCGCCTTAGCCTAATCTAGTTTGGCGGACGTTGGAAAGAGGAACAACATTTGCCCTTCAGACTCTACCTCAATATCCTTGGTCGAGCCAAATTTAGCGGGAAGTCAATAGAAGCCATACACCACCTAAATTAGAGAGTCCCATATAAGATTCCTTCTTTGGATACTCGCTAAACACCTACTCGCCTTGGAGACCATCACTCTATTATCGGCTTTGGCGCCACTTGTTAGGACGACCAGCAGAAGCTCAACATCTTTATCCAACGAGATCACTAATATGGAGTCTACGTCCAAACCTGTCAATATATATAGCTTGACTCACATTTACTCAAAAGCTTAGATCGATGAATTATGGGCTAATTAGGACATATCAACTGTTCCGCACTATGCCGTGTCATGATGTGAGGCTTCGTTTGCCTAACACCCGCACACGTGTACCTTAACATCTTAGGTTTACTCGATTTGTATCTTATGTTCAAATCCAAATATCCCAAAGGCGGGTCATGCTTACCAACATAGAAGGGGCGCCGTCCTCGATACATGTGGATGTGGCGATTTGCATATGTCCAAGAGATTATTAGCTAATGCACAGTTGTCCCTCGTTTGTATTATTGAAAAGTACAAACCCGCCTAGGCATGATCGTGTCATGATGAAAATCTGATAACTTTTCTTTTATAACCTCTAGTGATCTAACTTAGATCTTCCACTAGTCAGTGTCCCCCTAGCCGTAAGAGCGGAAAAATACACCTTCCATGTTCTAAGGGCGTGACCTCAATGCCAACCGGACTAACTTGGTGGGGGATGGTCGTGTATAACTCTCCCAAGAAGTTCCTATATAAACACCATTAGGCTTCTTGTTTTTACTAGAATACCGGTTCCTGAGAGATCGGAAGTCGTAACTCGTCGTAGTCACACGCATTTCGTTGTAACCCGTGAGGACTTAGGAAAACCACAGTCAATAGATGAAATTTAGTCATATATAGATTTCCCTAAGAACAAACTAGTGGCAAAATGACCAACATTGCTATCCTCAAATCTTGAATTTTGGCCGTTCAAAAATCATGTGATTGTAGTTGTCGGTGCGCAGGTTGGCAAACATTTTTATTTTTTATTTTTGACACTTTCTCTTTGTCGCATCACACACAAATAGTTGCACAAAGCTTATCACCTCTAATGCCGTTGTTTTCGCACCTAGTGTTGGCTCATCATGTATAACGTTGCCAAAAGCACCGCACCACTAAAGAGTAAATCTAGGTCAGACGTTAATTGTTCGAATTCTTTCTCTTCGAAATTCTAAAACAAAGGGGAGGAAAAAAAATCCAGAGTTCCAAAGAACTAAATCTATAAAGATTTAGATATCGGTATTTTCGTATCTTGAAAAAGTTCGAGATACCCTCATGCCAAAATAAAGTCAAATCAATGAAAACCGCCAAAAAAAAAAAGAACAACAACAACAACAAGGGATAGAAAGTCTAATCTAACTAAAGTGCTAACCCAATGGCATTTTTTTTTACGGATTAACAAAATGGCATTGGTCTAAACTTAAGGCAGAACCATTTGGGTCAACTTAAGACAGAACAAATAAAACTTGCCAGGCCTACGCATATTCCAACTAACCTAAAGTTTTAATAATACACGAAAGTATCTGTTCCCTTATCATGTCCAAAGCAAGAATATTGGTTATTGTCAACTTGTAAGTGCGGTTGTATATTAGTGGAGGGAGTGATAAGTTTGTGGCCCTGATGGTGATAGTCAAAGAATCACATTATTTCCACGCTTCCCTGTCCAGACTCGCGAATTCAACATCATCTGATCCGATTTGTTTATTTCATCCTCTGTTTCTTTTCAATATTCCCAATGCCCTAATGTTATCCCCCTAGGGCACTATCTAAAAAGCTATAAAGAATGCTGGAAGTTAACAAAAAAAAGTCAACCAGGTGACATAGAGGATAGAGCCGAACTTTCTGCTTTCCGTCGTGGCCCAGCAGCATCTCCTCCGTTCATCCGAATACATCAGACATAACAGTTCGAGATTTCTGACAGACGCATGAAGACAAAAAGGTACACGGAGGACGAGGTGACTTCTTGGTGTTCTTGAGACAGCAGTTAAGGGTGCGCATGAAATCTTGCCGGAGTCAAGAATGGCTTCTGGCAAGGAAGTCATTTTTTCAGCTTTTACTTTGAAGTGGAAGTTGAATTTTCAGCTTCTGCTTCAGAAGTTGATTTCTGATAGAAAAATGCGTTTGATAACAATTAAAAAAGACGATGTTCGAAACATTATGAAAAAAATGTTTCGACCGTTGGCAAGCTGCGGCCGGCGGCGGCGACGGGCGGCCGGCGACCGGCGACGGGCGGCCGGCTGCGGGCGACGGGCGGCCGGCTGCGGGCGGCCGGCGACCGGCGGCGGGCGACCGGCGGCGGGTGGCCTGCGACCGGCGACCGGCGGCGGGCGACCGGCGGCGGGTGGCCTGCGACCGGCGACGGGCGGCCTGCGACCGGCGGCGGGCGGCGATCGGAGACCGGCGGCGACCGGCGGGGGCTGACGGCCGGCGGGACAGGCGACCGGCGGCGGCGGCGGCCGATGACCGGCTGGTCTCGCGAGAATGACTTCTCAAGGGGAGAAGTGAAAATTTTTTACTTCTCAAAATCACTCAAAAATCTTGCCAGAAGTTAGAAATCTTGCCAGAAGTAGAAAATCTTGCCATAAGTTAATTTTTTTACCAAACGAATTTCTACTTCGGCAGTATTTTTATTAAACGAATTTCCCTGCCAGATCGACTTCTTGCAGGGAAATTGAGAAGTTGGCAAGATTTCATGCGTACCCTAAAAGACTTCAAAAATGGGTTGAAGGTTAGGGTTGGTTGGGTTCTCGACGTGAACTGAAGACGCATGCATACGAGGAAAGAAAGAAGAGAACATGCTGCGGCCAACTCAGTCTTCGACAGTTGCCGGTGGTTTAGGTCTTCCTCTGACATCTCGTGACCAAACTGATCGGTATAATTAAAGCCCTAAAGTGGGGGAAGATGGCAAAGCATCTCGAGTGGTGACATTGATTGGTTCCTCACACGCGGAGCATAGGGTCAATCATGGACGTGGTTGACAAATATTCCAATAGAGAAGCACCTAGTTTGTGACACCCTATACCAAAGCTTGACTAACATGATGAAGCTAGCTGTCGATTGCTCGAAAAAAAAAAATTGTCTGATTGCCTCGCGACTTTCACGAACCTGACATCATCCTTCTCTCGGATTGATTTGAGCAGTCACTAGGCGGGAAGGGGAGCTCAGGAAGCGCTGATGACCGGTCGTTTGAATCGAACGCGGGATTTGTTAGTAATATCCCTCCGAGGGTGGTGCCCGGATCCTAACCGATGATGTGGAACTTTCGCGAGATGTGTGCATCAGCTGATCCAATGATCTTGGAAGACTAATAAATCGCAGAGTTGACTTTCCGCAACGATCATGTGCCGGATCTCTAAGTCTCATACAAGCCAAGATTTCCAAAAACAATGAATTCACCAAAGGGTTTATATTATGTGGATGGGTCCATCTTTCCAGCCAAGAAACTTGAGAGATGACAGCGACAAAGTATTTTAAAGTCTTGCCAAACAATCTGAATGGTTGGGGAGTTACCAATATCGATTGTTTGATCTGCATTTTTATTATGTTCATGGGTTAGGGAATTACATATAGTAATGCCCTACTCTAGTACACATTGTGGTTTACAATTTATATTGGGATGAGTGCATTAAAAGTCCTAAAACTTGTCACGAAGGTGTAATTGAGTCATAAAACTTTCAAAAATACAATTAGGTCCTAAAACTTATCACGAAAGTGCAATCAAGTCATAAAACCCTCAAAAAAATGTGATCAACACAAGGACTTGATTTCACCTATTTGACAAGTTTTAAAACTTTATTACACTTTTTGAAAGTGTTAGGAATCAATTACAGTTTCTGAAAGTTTTAATACTTAATTGCACTTTCATGACGAGTTTTAGGATTTCTAATGTAACTTTTTTCATTTATATTTGATAATAAAATTCCGGGCAAAAAAAGGGGCACTTAATAAAAAAAGATTGGATAATTTAAAAATATGTGCAAGGACGAGGTGGTGTTCTGGAAGCTTTTGTTTATTGGGTTTTAATTTCTGGTCGTCCAAAGTGGGATTCTCACCTCCCATCTCGATCAAAGCTACAAGAATACACGTTCACTTCCACAAATTTTCATTTTTGTGCAGGTTGGATACAATCAATTGCGATTTGTTCTAAGTCCCCTTAGCCTCAGAATTTCGAGTTACATTGGTCTTGTCATAGATGTCGACAGTTAATGTTCTTTAATCAACTTATTTATTTATTTATTTTTATTTTATCTTTTTTGCTTAATTTTGCTGCGTGGTCTGAATCTGTTCAAGTGGCATACGCCATGGCTCACATAAGGGCTTCCAAATCCACACCACCGCGTTCATCGTGCAATTTTTAAAAAGAGTCAATTGTGTTTTTGCGCAATGACTCTTGAAAGTAAAAGTCAATCTGAGGTTTTAACGAATTTGAATGAGGATCAAACTGGGTGCTGCCAAGTGCTGGCGATTACTACAGCCCCTTCTGTTTTCATTTAGTTTTGCCCCTTCTTTAATTCGTACTCGGACAATTCGTTTGTTAGAAAATAATTTTTCATGAAATTCTCAATTTAACAAACGCACCATAAATTAAAAAGGAGTTGATGCCTTACCTGCTTTACGCGAGAAGAAGAAGAAACCCCACGGTAAGAGTTTTGATGTAGTAATCTAACAGAATAATTCAAGTTTTTAGGAGAAATTGAGAGCGCCTATGCTATTGTATTTAACGTTTGCATCCGAGCGTAGAACGAATATTAGCAAAGTCAAGCCTAGATGTGCGCGCAACCTGTATGCCCTAGGCTCAGTTATCATGGAGAAACGCCCTCATATGAACCCTACTAAGATAGTCGATATCAACACGCACCGCGGGCGCGACCAAAAGGCCGAAAACTTGAAATCTTGAAATCCGTGTTGTAGCAAGAGGGACAGCATGGATAAGCAGAATCTCCAACCTGACTCTGCAATTGTCTGCTTGCAAGAGGTGCACAGCTGCAATTAATCCACCCCAAATGAGTAAATACTGATTGGCCTGAAATAGCAAGCGTTAACTCAAATCTTAAACTATGGCATCCAACCTTGTTACTTACCATGTGCAAACGAACTATGAATAGCACTATCTTGCAGGTATGTCATGCAGGATAAGGCATGGATGCATCGGCATAAGGCTCGAGAGCGCGGTCCTGTTTGATCAACATTGTCTTCCGAGAAAGAAATAAACTAAATCAACTCCATATTCTTCAGTTGGAAAAATGCACCCAAGAAAATCAAAATAAATCATGCACATGTAACAAGAAATAAATCACGTCTTCTACAAGGCGTGCATATATTAGAAAATCAATGAGGTGTGTGTACCAGATCGCTCGGAAATGTTGAATCTGGAAACCGTACTCTAGTCATGTTAGACATACTTCATCAGAAAGTTTAGGCTTTACAATTGAAATTCTCACAGAAAAACATGCAATGATTAAAAGACTTGGACTTTCCTGTACACCCTGACAGCAATTGCATAGAAGGCAGCAGAGCCATCATGACCTAGTAAGTTTTGAACTTCAAGAGGAAGATACATTGGTAATACAGTCATTTAACTTTCTTCATAATTATTGGGCTATCTGAATATAAGCAACTCAAAAGCGGAAAAGAAACATGAGGAATATAATCCTACTGAAACGTTTTGAACCACTAATCTGAAGCAGCAGTTATTTATCAAAGAACTGCACTAACAATACAACAACAAGAGGGCTGTAATTTTCACACGACCAATAGTCTCGCATGACCTGTTTGGAACACTCCGAAACTTCACTTGACAAAGTCAGATTCTTATGGCTAAATAGGAATGTGCGACAGATCCTAGATTGTGCTTGTAATAAACGTGATGTGCGCCCTTCTCACTTTAACTAATTTGCATTGGTTAAGGTTGCATTTGTTCAAGCACGACCTGAAGTTGAATAACAATGTGACAGAAAGATCTCTCATGTCATTCCCGCTGATCTCTTTCCTGATACAACAAAGGACGACTTCCATTTATAATCAACACCAAACGATCATGTATCAAGCGAGTGAAAGTTCAAAAGAAGCTAGAAATATATGTGTGACATCTAAGGCAGAACTGATGATGTTAAAGAACCAATGGGATTTCCCTGAATGACCTTTCTTCAATCAAAGGCGCATCGCATGAGGCCAATACTTACAAAAGGGGTTCACTATGCTCCGTCCCTTCATCTACATCAATTCACTTACAAAGTTGTTCTTCTGAACTATGTGTTGAGCTGTAAATATCCAGATTTTATGGCTGTAAATGTGTTGAGAAATTAGCTGATTGTTAGGAATAGATTCTAGTCAAATCCCATAAATCGTGGGATTGTAATTACCATAAATTGTGGGAGTATTTCCTTTTGTTTTCACTGCACATTAGCCTATAAATGTAACATTGTAAAGCAGCAGAAAAATATGAATGAGAATAAGAATTTCTCTTCACCAAATTTTCTCATGGTATCAGAGCACTAGGATAGATTTCTGGATTTCAGATTGCAGCCTTCATTGCTGCATTTTCAAGCCTTCATTGCTGTCCAGCATTTTCCTTTATACGCAGCCTTCATAGCTGCAGTATTGCTCGTATCCTTGCTAATCTTCTCTTGGTATAATCTTCTTCATCCCTTTCCACCTTCTCTCTCCAAAAATGACCACATCCGAAACCACACCCAAGGTCATAGATTCTCCCTCTCCTACTACAAACCAATTGGAGGAGGTCGCCTCATCAAACATGATCGGCGACCTTCAGAATATTAGGCCAGCCTATAGATTGAATGAGAAAAATTATCTCAAGTGGTCACAATTCGTCAAGACGTACCTGAAGGGCAAAGGAAAACTCAGCCATCTACTAGGGACAGGACCAAAGCAAGGTGATCCCAATTTCGACGCGTGGGATGAAGCTGATTCCATGATCATGTCATGGCTATGGAATTCCATGGAACCAGCCATAAGCGATACTTGCATGTTTCTACCAACTGCAAAGGGGATCTGGGATTCCATCCAACGGACGTACTCAAAGGCCCGTGATGCAGCCCAGGTGTACGAAATTAAGGTGAAAACCAGTGGGACAAGGCAAGGAGGTAAGACCGTTATTGAGTATGCTAACTCTTTGCAGAACTTATGGCAAGAACTCGATCATTATCGGGTATTCCACATGCGGTGTCCAGAAGATGCAGCCATTTTGAAGAATTTTATTGAAAATGATCGAGTCTACGATTTCTTAGCGGGGCTTAATTCTGAATTTGACCAAGTTAGAATTCAAATACTTGGCAAGGAGGATGTGCCATCATTGGAGGAGACGATTTCCTTGATCCGGGCAGAAGAAAGTCGTCGATCTGTCATGCTTGAACCACAATCAATAGAAGGATTGGCCTTGATAGTCGGAAAGGTTGATGAAAAGGGTGATCTACCAAGAAGAGACAACCGGGACACCTTGTGGTGTGCTTATTGTAGGAAGCCGAGACATACAAAGGAGCAATGTTGGAAATTGAATGGGAAACCAACTACTTCAAGCCGAGAGTGGGTGAACCGGGCAATGCAACCAAGGCCCCGGGTCCACCTGATTGAGCAAGCTGGTTATGAAGCAGAAAAAGGGAAAGCAACATTCAATAGTGAAGAAATTGAGAAAATAAGAGGTTTGTTAGGGTCTCTTAATAAACCCTCCGGTGCATGCTCACTGGCGCACTCAGGTAATTCTTGGGTTATTGATTCAGGGGCGACTGATCATATGACTCATATCTCATCACATTTCAGGACCTATACACCTTGTCCTAGCAATAGGAAGATTATTGTGGCAAATGGGTCTCTTGCTACTGTTGCAGGGGTTGGAGATGTTCCTGTCACACCTAATCTTGTCCTTAAAGATGTCCTACATGTCCCTAAACTGTCTTCCAATCTCATTTCTATACAAAAACTCACAAAAGATCTTGATTGTCAAGCTGTTTTTTACTCATCTTACTGTGTTTTTCAGGATCGGGACTCGGAGAGGAGGATTGGACTTGCTAAGGAACAAAGTGGACTGTACTACCTTGAGACACCTCTCACAGCAAGAAGAATCACAAATAATTTATCTTCATCTTTTCTCAGTATTTCAAATAAAGAAGCTATTTGGCTTCATCATTTTCGTTTTGGTCATCCGTCCTTTCAAGTCTTGAGTATGATGTTTCCAGCCTTGTTTAATGGTTTGAATATTAAAGATTTCCATTGTGATGTTTGTGAGTTAGCCAAGCATAACCGTGTATCATTTCCAATTAGCAATCATCGTAGCTCTAATCCTTTTGACTTGGTACATAGTGACATTTGGGGCCCTTCCACGGTTCCAAACATCTCTGGAGCTCGTTGGTTTGTCACTCTAATTGATGATTGCTCTCGGGCCACTTGGACTTTCTTACTCAAACATAAATCCGATGTGAGTAGCATTATTCCTTCCTTTCATTCCATGATTCAAACACAATTTGGGGTCAAAATCAAGGTATTTAGATCAGATAATGCTAGAGATTACTTCAATCAAATATTGTCCTCTTATTTTCAAAATGAAGGCATTATCCACGAGTCATCTTGTGTGAATACACCCCAACAAAATGGGATTGCTGAAAGGAAAAATGGTCATCTCCTTAACACAACTCGTGCTTTGTTGTTTCACGGAAATGCTCCTAAAACGTATTGGGGGGAAGCTGTTCTTACAGCTACATATATGATCAATAGGCTACCATCACGTACTTTAGACCACAAGACCCCCATGGAAATTCTTTCTCAGTTCTATCCTCACTTTCGTACATCTAATGGCCTTACGCCTCGAGTCTTTGGTTGTATTTCCTTCGTCCACATTCATCATCATCAACGAGGAAAACTAGATCCTCATGCAATCAAATGCATCTTTCTTGGTTACTCACAAACACAAAAGGGCTATAAATATTACCACCCACCTTCCAAAAAATTCTATCTCTCTGCAGATGTCACTTTTGTTGAAAATAAATCCTATTTTTCAAAACCTTATCTTCAGGGGGAGATTTCACTCATGGAAGATAAGGAAGATAAGGATCTTGGTGTTACTGATAATCTTGATCTACCATCCAATGTTCTCGTCAATCCAAACCTGCCCACCTTAAGTCATGAACCTACCTTGAATCCTATCTCTAGTCCACCTTCTGTTGTTGATCCCACCAGTCCTACTGGACCTACTCTTCCTACTCTCACTAGTCCAACTCGCTTCCATGATTCTATGAGATTTTCTCAGGTGTACTCAAGGAGGACAGCCGTTCCAACAAAAGAGCAGGTCCAAACTGCCACTCCGGGTACTGCCAATGAGAGCACGGTAAGTCCTCAACCTTCTATGAATGAGCAGCTCAGTGATGTACCAGAGACTGATCTTGATTGGCCTATTGCTGTTAGAAAAGGGACAAGAGAGTGTACCAAGAAACCAGTTTATCCACTTTTAAATTATGTGTCTCTTGATAGATTATCATTACCATTCCGAAACTTTGTTGTGAGTTTAAACACTATTGCCATCCCTAACACCTTGTCTGAAGCAATGTCAAAAGAGGAATGGAGGAATGCCATGAAAGAAGAGATGAAGGCACTGGAAAAAAATAGAACGTGGGAAATTGTTGACAGGCCAAAAGGGAAAAATCTAGTAGGCTGCAAGTGGGTATTCACTGTGAAGTACAAGGCAGATGGCTCTCTGGAGAGGTACAAAGCGAGATTGGTTGCGAAGGGTTACACTCAAACATATGGAGTGGATTACCAAGAGACTTTTGCACCGGTGGCTAAAATGAACACTGTAAGAATTTTACTATCTTTAGCTGCTCATTTTGATTGGGAACTTCAACAGTATGACGTGAAGAATGCATTTTTACATGGAGATTTGGAAGAGGAAATCTACGTGAATATGCCACCTGGTTTTGAAGAAAAAGAAACAACCGAAAAGGTTTGCAGACTAAAAAAGGAATTATACGGACTCAAGCAGTCACCTAGAGCTTGGTTTGGACGATTTGCTAGAGTCATGAAGGCATCTGGGTATAAACAAAGTCAGGGAGATCATACACTGTTCATAAAACACTCGGATACAGGGGGAGTTACAGCATTGTTGGTTTATGTTGATGACATAATAGTCACAGGCAATGATGAAAGGGAGAAACAACGGCTAAAACAGCACTTGATTAGAGAGTTTGAAATAAAGGAGTTAGGAAAGCTACGGTACTTTCTAGGAATTGAGGTTTCATACTCAAAGCAAGGGATCTTTATTTCACAACGGAAGTATGTAACGGATCTTTTGGAAGAAACTGGGAAGCTTGGTTGCAAACCAGTGGTCACTCCGATTGAGCCGAACCAAAGACTAGCTGAAGCAAAAGAAGCGGCAGTGGATCGAGAAATGTATCAACGATTGGTGGGAAAGCTGATTTACCTTGCTCATACTCGACCCGATATCTCTTATGCAGTAAGCTTGATTAGTCAATTCATGCATAATCCAAAGGAATCACATCTACAAGCTGTTTTTCGAGTCCTACACTACTTGAAAGGGAACACAGGTAAGGGAATATTATTCAAGAAGAGTCCAGATCTCAAGCTTGAAGCTTATACAGATGCAGATTATGCTGGATCAGTGGTTGACAGGAGGTCTACAACTGGTTATTGTACCTTCATCAGAGGTAACTTGGAGAAGTAAAAAACAGAATGTGGTGGCAAGATCTAGTGCAGAATCTGAGTTTCGGGCAGCAGCTCAAGGAATATGTGAACTGTTGTGGCTCAAGATCGTTCTTGATGACTTGAAAGTTGAGTGGCAGAGTCCTATGAAGCTGTATTGTGATAATAAATCTGCAATTAATATTGCTTATAATCCTGTGCAGCATGACAGGACAAAGCATATCGAAATTGATAGACACTTCATCAAGGAGAAACTTGAAGAAGGACTGATTTGCTTATCGTATATCCCTTCAGGACAGCAAGTGGCAGATGTCTTAACCAAAGGGCTCAATGGTGGAAGTTTTCACGAGCTAATTACCAAGCTGGGAATGGAAGATATCTATTCACTAGCTTGAGGGGGAGTGTTGAGCTGTAAATATCCAGATTTTATGGCTGTAAATGAGTTGAGAAATTAGCTGATTGTTAGGAATAGATTCTAGTCAAATCCCATAAATCGTGAGATTGTAATTACCATAAATTGTGGGAGTGTTTCCTTTTGTTTTCATTGCACATTAGCCTATAAATGTAACATTGTAAAGCAGCAGAAAAATATGAATGAGAATAAGAATTTCTCTTCACCAAATTTTCTCACTATGTAATTTTATTGAATGTTCGATTCACGTATGCATGATTATTGACATATCTGAAAGGTAATTCCTGTCATTCATTGCAACAGTTTCTTTTTTTTCCAGGAAAAAATGTGACCTTCTTACTATGCTCTGAGAAGGAGATGGGGGACCGAACTAAACACATAACTAGCCAATAACTAAGATCAACTTCTATGTACTCCCTAACCATCCAATGCACCCGAACTGCAGCAACCACACAGTACACGACTGAGGGACTAATTAACTGCTTCAAGTAACACGGGAAAATATTAATCCGCTTTGGATAAGCTCAGGAAGAAAACAGAGACCAGGAAAGGAGAATCCTTTCCTTTGCAGGGAGAGTGACACTTATGTCATCTGCCCTTCGATCAATCCCCAACCACATATTTTCCACTGACTTGGTGCCCTAAAAATCTGTAATAGATGGATGGAATCATGAGAAAATTCTGGCGGGGAAATAAGCAAGATCAAATTCCCAATCTTAACCTACGGGGCTTGGGATAGTTATAGTTTACGCCAACCAAAGAACTTACCAGTTTCAGGAAAATGGAGGATGTCAATAACGCTTTCATATCAAAACTAGTTTCGCAACTAGCGACGGATAAGAAAAAACTGTGGGTCAGTTTATTCTGACAAAAATACTGTCGGCAACACTCGTTTTTGCATGTTGAAAAATGCCCAACGACTCCGAAATATGGAAGGACATCATTCAAGGGAGAGAGACACTATAGCAGAGGAATTTGCTTTATGGTTGGAGATGGGTAAACATAAACATTTGGACAGAGCCCTTGGTACCAAACTTAGGGATTCTGAGTCCAACCAAAAAATAGTCTCACAAGGTTAATGATCTAATAAGAGAAGGGGAGGGTGGAATGTGAAGCTATTATAAATTACTAAAAGAAGAAGTGACAGTGTCATGAGAATCCCCTTAAGTTGCACTAAACTTGAAGAATTTGGCTTCCGAAACATAGATGGAAATTACAATCTTAAATCTGGAATTGCAACAGCTACTTCTTGGTGGTTTGGACAGGTAAATGTGTGCAACAGAACTTGTGGAAACAAATTAGGAAAATCAAATATTAAGAAAGGTACCAGATGCATGCTTAGAGGATAATAGCCGGAGTTCCACCATTGCCAGAAAACTCTCACTTTGGTCAACAAGAAAACACAAACTAAAGTATCCTTTGTACTGTTCTCTTTGAAAAGAGCAAGCATGTACCTTTTATTGTCATGAGGCTACACGGGTATGGTTGTTAAGGCATTAGAACCGATAACCTCCAACATTGACAGACAATGGAATGGGTTGAGGCAATTCTAGATCCAAGTATTGGTCTAGCTGATGATGAGATAGAGCCTTTTAAAATCTATAGACTCCTACTATTAGATATGTGGAGGAATCTCGTAAACATGAAAAGGCTGCTTAAGATTAGATAAATGCATTAAGAACGTAAAAGCTCAATACAATTCCATATTGAATATTTCACAGAGAAGTACACTAAATGCTCAACCTCACTTGCAGGAAATGACATCAAGAAGGATTTTTCTTGGAGCAGACCACCACAAGGAACTGTGAAGACCAGTTTTGATGCTGCATTTACGCAAGAAACACGTTTCAGTGGCAGCAATTGCAAGAGATCATTTTGGAGAGGTGCTGATGTTGGTTGGATCTTGGAGATAAACTCACAATAGAACATGGAGAAGCATGGGCAGCGAAAATTGCATCTCTACTGGCAAGATCACGAAGCTGGCAACGCGCCATTTAGACGGAGATAACATAAATTTCATGAAAGTATATATTCCTCAGAGTCTCCTTGGTCAGTGGAAGCTTTTGTAAATGATGTTCAGACATTCATGACATAGAAGCCCTCAGTAAGAGAAAGTTGGACTCCGAGCTAAGCAACCATGACAGCCCATGAACTAGCTAGACGGAACCTTTCTCGTAGATATAAAGGATGCCTCAATCCTCCTTTTGTTCTTGCACTTAAAGCTGCTGATATTTTCACTTTTGGTTTTGTAATTTCTGGACAGTTCTTGTACACTCCTCTCTTATCTATGCAATATTGCCTACTTGGCTAGCGAAAAGAAGAAAAAAGGTCATACTTTTGTAGAATTTCATAACCAAAGTACCCGAGGCAACAAACCAACACCCAAACTGAGTTTAAAAAAATTTCAAAGAAATAATCAGATATGTTTAAAAGTGAACTTCAATGTGGATGGGCCAACTTTGGAGGTGCACTCCCATCGAACACACTCTAATCCTAACAAAGCCCACACAATTTCAGCTGAGGCTCAAACTCAGGTTAATTTTCCTTTTGTGGTACATCCACTTAAAGTAACACAAAGTTCATGAAATGAAATCATGCAAAGCTTGGGAAAATTACCTGCGTTTTTTTACCCCCGGCATGGCAAAGCAAGGTCAAGTCGACTAAAGCAGCGGGCATATTGAGATCATCGGCCAGTGATCTAGCACCAGGGCCCTCGGAGCGGAGGAGAAGAGGAAAACGGTGACAGCGATGATCACCCGGACTCTCTTGGTCCACCTCCTCTACCACGTCAAAAGGCAAAGCATGGTGGTGTTGGCCATCATTTGCCGACCTACCCGGTAGCAAAATTGAACCGCTTGAGCTTGACGCATGGTAAGCATCCAAAGTCAACAACGCAGTATCAGAAACAGAGACCATGAGTTTCCATCAATTTAGATAATGTTTAATCATCATGATTCCTTATTTTTCTTCCCCCTTAAAAGAATTGATATGAATTGAGTATTGGTAAAATATTACGAGGACGGAGTTATGCAATAAAAAGACCTACTTGTCATATAAGGATTGTATTGAAAGATACATTCACAATCAAGAAGTACTGTATTCTCTTTTGGATAGACACCTCGATGTAGGCTCTTCGCCACTGGCTGTCTTGTGTTTCTAATAAGTTGTTTAATAGCTGGCATGTTGAATCCTATACATAATAAGCACTTTGAGGTTCCCTATGAAATAAAGCATGTAACGAAGCCACTACGAAGAAGTAGTTAGTCCTGGTAAAGCCCCAAGACGGCACTAGTATTGTGTTTGGTCGTTCGTCAATTCCATATTTTACTTTCTTTTGAAGAAATGTATGAATAAAAAATAAACGAATTAGAAGTTATAACCTATAACCTCATTTCAAACTATAATTGAAAAAAAAAATCCCTTTCATTTTTTACCTTTGGCTTTTTGTAAATATTTAGATTCACACACTGCCTTTATTCCTTAACTCGAAACACCTGAAACTTTCACAACACACAATTTTGACATGCAGATTAGCCAATCCAAGACACTCAAACGTTCAATTATATTTTGATCATCAATTGGTAATCTCAAGCCAGTTTCACTCATCAGCAAGGCACAAGTAATGAAAGTCCTGACTTGTACCTGGGAAATAGAGGATCCAATGGGAAGAGCTAACAAGCAGCTCTTTTTCAATCCACGGCATCCACATGTTAAGAAACACATGAAATAGCAATAAAAGTTCTGGTCTAACAGATATTAAAAACCTAACACGTGATGGTAACTGATTAAATGTTTTGAGTCCCACAAATAGTTAAAAACCAGAAGACAACACACCGTTCGAAATGTTGTTGTGCTTAGTGCTCGGCACTCACTTGAAAAGTTAGAAGTAGAACAAAGGTTCATCATCGGCTGCAGTAAATGGAGTCGTACAATACGCCATTTGAGTAATGTAGTCACCATTTTCATTCCAAACAATTCATGGGCACCCGCACAACAAAAAGGGATGACGATATTCTTGCATTAGATTTTGGTGCAAGGACAGGCTTAAATATCTATAATCAAGAGGTGCGCACATACTGTAGACATTTACTATTCCTAGAGGCTACCATATAAATCTCTGAATTCCAGGCTCATGATCCCACCGGAACGGTCGGAATAAAAACATGGACATTGTGAAGATATTTGTCACTACATAGAGGAAGCCCATCAGGAACCAACTTCGACTATCAGTAACATTAGAATGCAGCATCAAAAGATAGAATGGCACAGTGTAATATCTGAACTCGATCAACGGAGCAGGAACAAGAACTGCAGCAGTAGCTAGAAAATAAGCTACAATCCAGATCCTTTTTCGAAATCTTCCTGCCAAAAAAAGGATTAATCCACCTTTCACTTTACTATATGGATTCAGATAAAGTGGAGTCAAAAGAGCTGTGTACTGATCAAGAATAGCATATCAGCAGTGGACTCACCCAAAACACTGAAAATCGAAATCCACGAGTATGCGTAAAGCGGAACCAGAAGATATCTCATGGACCAATGTGCA
This sequence comes from Rhodomyrtus psidioides, assembly GCA_021437785.1. Taxonomy (NCBI): domain Eukaryota; kingdom Viridiplantae; phylum Streptophyta; class Magnoliopsida; order Myrtales; family Myrtaceae; genus Rhodomyrtus; species Rhodomyrtus psidioides. The sequence goes on along the minus strand of JAILYB010000059.1, from coordinate 1,036,774 downwards.
TTGATGACCTTCCGCCATAAATAGAATGGATAGTGCCGATTATCAGCAAGGAGATAGGGATGGGCTATGCTGCATGGTCAAATTTCCAGAGTGATGAATCAGGTTGTAAGAACCAAATGCATGTGCATAGTTGCACAGATTTGTTTCCACATTGTGAGATGAATTTCCAATTGTAAAATCATATGACTTTCTATGATTGAAACATTTATGCATGTCCGTTAGCAAAAGTTACTTGAATTTTACTTCAAGCACAGTAATTTTTATCCCTCCGTCACCCCAGAATGAAAGGGGCAGTTTCTTATACAATGGTTAACTGATCTGACCTGAAAAAATGAACAGAGAGGAAGCCGGCACAAATGGCTATAAGAACTTGCAGGAAACTTAGAGGTCTATTTGTCCACAAGGACCGGAAGATTCTTGCAGCTTGACCCCACGAGAAATGCACAGGCGCCATGGCAAGAGTAGAAACCAGACCAAAGTACATAACCTGTGCAAAATGCGGAGAAAGAGTGTGTGCATCTTTTGCACCTGCAGCATAATGATGTAAGGTGAGAACTGAACGGAAAATAAGCTAAAACAGGAAATAAAAGTCAGGAAAGGCATAAATGAACTATACCAAGCACTATGCTTCCGTTCCACCTGATGAATGCAATAAAGGCCATGAGGATCATGAGAAAGGGTACAAAATGCACCAAAATCTCCCACTTCATATGCCAAGAAGTTGACAAAATGGCCTTGATCTCATCTAGCAAACCTGATTGAGATGGAAGAGGAAAAAACAGTTCAACTAATGTGCATAGCCTTTCATGAGCTGATGTGCATCAATAGATTGATAACAATTGTTCACGAAACCTGGCATCTCAGATGAAAATATATTTGCAGTAGGTCTAACATTTTCACCAATATCCACGGCACCATTGTACTTTCGCCTTCTCAAATTTGAGCTGATATTACTATTCTTGCCAATTAGCTGACTTGGTTCATTGATTGGACCATCAATGTCAGCTACTTTTACACGACACTTTCCAGAAAGAAGAGTAATGTCTATGATTCCAGTGCAGGCAGCAAAAAGCATCCATACAATATTTGTTTGCCTTACAATTACAGACACTGCGCCAATCTGCAAAAGATACATATGAGAAAAGTTACTCAAAACTAGACAAAGGACTAAATGTCTTTAAACTTCAGTTTTCTAATGATTATTACATGGCCCTTTTAAACATCAAGACTGAAGGAGTTAGTTCAATGCAATATTCTTTTCATTCAAACGCATGAGAAAGAACTTTATTCATTATTCATCTCAATATGGATTTTAATGATTCGATATTGTTGTCCAAAATTGCAAAAAAGCATATTAAGGTGTAAAATCTTTTAGCATCTGGCAACAACTAAAAATATACGAATCCACTTAATGACAAAAGCACAAAAAGAATGGCAAATACTTTTCACTTTAGTCAAGAGTTGGTAGATAATTAAAGAATGAATACATCATCGTAACAAATGAAATTATTTCATGTGGACAAATATGATAGACAGCATGCAATTATTCTGCATCACCGAATATTTAGACTTGGGACCAGAAATAGGCATATATGGTTAGACAACATCAACATCAACATCAACAACATCTTTATCCCAAACTAGTTGGGATCGGCGGTCGATGAACCCCAAAGATTCATAAAAATAAAGCAAAAAAATCAAGGGAAAAAAGAACAATATATAAAAATAAATAAATAAATATATATATATACACACACATACCCACACTACTCCTCCACAATACTAATAGCCTTCTTCCACTCCGTCCTACGACAAACCGTACCAATCTATTTCTCACTCCCTCAAATCTTATTTTACTATTTTCCCCCAAGTAAGTTTCGACCGACCTCTTTCCTTCTTCGTGGTATGCTCTCGATAGCAAACTTATGTTCGTACCGGAACATTTAGAGGCCTTCGGAAAATATGCCCAAACCATCTCAATCTATGTTCTCTCATCTTTTCTGCCAACGGTTATACCCCAACTTTTCGTCAAATATCTTCATTCCTTATCTTATCCATCCTTGTAAGACCACACATCCACCTTAACATTCTCATTTCCGCTACTCCCATTTTATGCTCATGTTTCCTCTGTGTTGACCAACATTCAGCTCTGTATAGCATGGCAGGTCTTACTGCTGTTCTATAAAATTTTCCTTTTAACATAAGAGGAATTTTGTGATCGCACAAAAATCCTGATGCACTGCGCCATTTCATCCAACCTGCTCTGATTCTATTGCTTACATCCTCATCAATCTCTCCCTCCTTTTGCAATATCGATCCCAAATATCTAAATGTATCCTTCTTGGGTACCTCCTGTCCGAGTATTTTTACGGCTTCTTGATCCTCTCTTCCTGCCGTGTCGAACTCACACTTCAAGTATTCCGTTTTATTTCGACTTAACGTAAATCCTTTGGACTCCAACGTGCTTCTCCATAATTTTAATTTAGCATTAACCCCAGCCCTGGTCTCATCAATAAGCACAATATCATCTGCAAATAGCATACACCACGGCATCTCATATTGAATATCTTTTGTTAGCTCATCCATAACTAGAGCAAAAATATAAGAACTCAAAGCAGAACCTTGGTGTAAACCTACTGTGATTGGAAAATAACTTGATGTGCCATTACAAGCCTTCACACATGTAGTAACATCGTCATACATATCCTTGAATGCCTCTACATACTTTGAATGTACTTTTTTCTTCTCAAAGACCCACCATATAACCTTTCTTGAGATCCTATCATACGCCTTCTCGAGATCAATAAATACCATATGGAGGTCCTTCTTTCTTTCTCGATATCTCTCTATCAATTGTCGTATAAAGAAAATAGCCTCCATGGTAGATCTTCCTGGCATCAATTCAAATTGATTGACAGAAACCTTGGTCTCTATTCTCAAACGATGCTCAATAACTCTCTCCCACAACTTCATTATATGACGCCTCTATAGTTGGAACAATTATGGATATCCCCTTGTTCTTATAGATAGGCACAAGTATACTCTCCCTCCATTCATCAGGCATCCTATTACCTTGGAGGATCTTGTTAAAAAGGCTAGTCAACCAACTTATTGCTACATCCCCTAAGCGTCTCCACACTTCAATAGGAACACCATCGGGCCCCAAGGCTTTACTAGTCTTCATCTTTTTCAATGCCTCCCTAACTTCCTGTGCTTTGACTCTATGCGCAAACCTTATGTTTAGATCATCAGAAGCATCTTCCAAATCCACCTCACTTCTATCGCTCTCCCCATTAAAAAGTTTGTTAAAATAGCTCATCCACATGCCCTTAACTTCTTCATCTCTTACCAAAAGTGTTTGATTTTCATCCTTGATACATCTCACCTGCGTCAAGTCTTTACTTTTCTTGTCCCTTGATTTTCCAAGTCTATAGATACCTTTTTCTCCTTCTTTGCTCCCAAGTATTTTGTACATATCGGTGAAAACCTTGCCTCTGGCTTCTCGCACAGCTTTCTTGGCACTTTTTCTCGCCAATCTAAACTTTTGCAAATTCTCTTCATTAGGACATTTATGTAGATATTTGAAACACTCCTTCTGTTTAATTGCCTCCTGCACCTCTTCATTCTACCACCAAGTTTCCTTTGTTTGGTGTCCATTCCCTCTACTTTCCCCTAGCACTCCTTTTGCCACTCTCTGGATGCAGTTAGACATCTCTTTCCACATCATATTTACTTCACCCTCCAGTCGCCATGGTCCTTCCTGTAGCATTCTTTCCTTGAATTATATTTGTTTCTCCTCATGTAACTTCCACCATCTTACTCTGGAGTGCTGGACACTTCTCTTCATCTTCTGTACTTTGTTATACCAAACCTCTAAGACTACCAACTTATGTTGTGTAGCTACACATTCACCAGGGTATACTTTACAATCTACATACGAGGCTTTATCCTCCCTTCTGGCAAGAAAGAAATCAATCCGGCTACAATTTTGACCGCTGCGAAAAGTGATTAAATATGACTCTTTTCCTAAAGAAGGTGTTTGCCAACATCAAATCATAAGTAATGCCACATTCAAGATGTCTTCACCCGGCCTCATTTCTAGTCCCATATCCAAAACCTCCATGAAATCTGTCAAAACCTCCATTAGTCTGATCGACGTGTCCATTTAGATCTCCTCCTATGAATACTGTTACGTCCCAAGGACTGCAAGTATATTCACAGCGCCAAAACTTGCCTAAACAAGGCTAAGGAGATTCGCATTCCATTTACGATGAGGATAGTAATCAACATTAATAAGGATAGCTATCAATTAGTTGACTCTATAAGGATAGCCATCAATTAGTTCCATTTATAATTGATATCCATATATGTACTCGGCTATTTAAAGGGGCCATTAGGTTACACGAAAAAATCAAGCAATTACAATTCTATTCCTTTCTCTGTTCCTTCTTTATCCTTCTATCTCCTTTATTCTTGCTACAATTCTATTCCTCTCTCTATTCCTTCGTTTATCCTTCTCTCTTTTATTCTTGCTATATCCCACTATTCTCTTAACAATTGGTGCTCTCGTTCGACTCACACCTCCACCATGCCTGCAACACGTTCTCAAGAACAGGAAGCCCAATTGCACGCGGTGCAACAACTAGCCAATGATACTGCTGCAGCTGTTGAACAATTGCGCCAAAATCTCATTACCTCTCAAGCCAATCAACTGACTGCCGAGAGCCTCATGACTCTCCTGGATAAACGTGACCAACGTCTCACCGCTATCATCCGGGCAGAACCATCACCACTGCCCACCTAATCCAATCCTATGGCGACCGACATTCTCGGGAGTGGCCCATCGAAACCCACCTGTACGGATGAGAGGCCAACCCAGGGCTCGACGACACGACTCATATTTCCGCGTTTCTCTTCGAGCGATCCATCTGTTTGGCTTTTCAACGTAAGCAATTTTTTTCAATATTATCATACTCACCCCGAGGATCGCCTACTGCTAGCGGCAATGCACCTCGATGCTCCCGCCGCCACTTGGTATCAAGGATTGGTAGCTGAAAATCTTTTGCCAGATTGGGATGCATTTACCAGTGCTATCCGCCATCGTTTTGGCCCCTCTGAATACGACGATGCAACTGCCTTCCTTGCCAAGTTATCTCAAACGGGTTCCGTCCTTGATTACTTCGAAAACCTTGCCAGCAAGGTACGTGGACTCACGCCGGCACACTTACGTAGCTTCTTTATTTCAAGCCTGCAGCCCCGGGTGCGCATGGCTATCCAAGCTCACCGCCCAGTGGACTTGCACGATGCCTTCACCTTGGCACGCATGTATGAGGACCAATTCAGCGAGCCATACAACCGATTGTTTTCACCGTGCCCTTTCCCATCACCCCACCCTTCCGCATCTATAACTGTACAACCATCGCTTCCACGACTTCCCATTAAACATCTGTCCGTAGAAGAGATGCAAGTACGACGCGACAAAGGTCTATGCTTCAACTGTGACGAAAAATACGTCCGCGGGCATCATTGTAAGGGGCATCCGACCCTTTTATATTTGGAGGGTTTCGACGACCCGGACAACATCTCGCTGCCAACCGGAAGTGAGACCATCGCAATCACTCCACCGGAACCCGAAACCAGCCTCAACGCTCTCCTGGGCCAACGCTCGGCGAAATCCATGCGCATGATGGGAATGGTGCGAGGTCAGTCAATTCAAGTGCCGGATGATGGAGGATGACCTCTTGGATACTATTCGACTTGAGGACAAGTCGTCTCTCTATGGGGGAAGGAATGTTACGTCCCAAGGATTGCAAGTATATTCACGGCGCCAAAACTTGCCTAAACAAGGCTAAGGAGATTCGCATTCCATTTATGATGAGGATAGTAATCAACATTAATAAGGATAGCTACCAATTAGTTGACTCTATAAGGATAGCCATCAATTAGTTCCATTTATAATTGATATCCATATATGTACTCGGCTATTTAAAGGGGCCATTAGGTTACACGAAGAAATCAAGCAATTACAATTCTATTCCTTTCTCCGTTCCTTCTTTATCCTTCTCTCTCCTTTATTCTTGCTACAATTCTATTCCTCTCTCTATTCCTTCGTTTATCCTTCTCTCTTTTATTCTTGCTATATCCAACTATTCTCTTAACAAATACCTTCTCCTCGTGTGGTATCTGCCTTAAAATCTCTTCCAGATCTTCCCAAAATCTGCTCTTCTCAGATGCTTGCAGTCCAATTTGAGGGGCATACACACTAAGGATACTCAGAATCTAATCACCCACTACTAGCTTAACTAAAATAATCCTATCTCCTATTCTTTTAACATCAACAACTCTATCCTTGAAATTTTTATCGACTAGGATCCCAACTCCATTTATACTCTTATTTGTGCCTGTGTACCATAGCTTGAATCTGGTGCCTTCCACTTCCTTAGCCTTTTCTCCTTTCCATTTAGTCTCTTGCAAGCGCACAATATTCACTCTCCTTCTAGCAAAAGTATCTGCTAGCTCCCTCAACTTACCGATTAAGGTTCCTACGTTCCAACTCCCCAATCAAATCCTTACCTCCTGGGCTTTTCTTGCCCCCCACACTCGCCCACGAAAGTGTGAGGACCGTTGCTCACTTATCACCACATCCGGGCACCGATGTGGCGGATCATTCTGGGAATGATGGCCCAAGGCTAGCTTCCTTACCCCCTGCACCCACCTATCTTGGTGCAAGGACCCTTGCTCATTTTTCACTGCATCAAGAGATTGATTTGGAAAAAAAAAAAATCAGCCAACCTCTAGGAATCAATCGAGCAATATTCAAACTAATTTATTTTTCTAGACCTAGACTCTTCTTTAACTTTATGTCTCAATCTGACCTCTAGATGACTGAAAACCCTCCGGCACATACAATTAGTTCATCACTTGTATCACACTTTCCATTTTGCTCTTCTCCACATCCTGTACTTCTGACACTGAAACTATTTCACCGAAGCATACTACAATATGATAATTAAAAGTATCTTACTGAAAAGTTTAGCTAAGGAAAGCACACTCACTAGCGCACTTATCCAGTATCTCTTCTTCAAGCAAGCAAGATACATAGCCAGAACCATAGTAAGCGATGCAGCATCAGTGTAATACAGAAAAGTGAAGAACCACTGAAGAGGATATGATGCTAAAACCACTGCACAAACTGTAGCATTCCTATCATTGACCCCAGGTCTCAATAATATCATTATCTCGTATACAAGAACGCTGCATATCACGGCCAAGACACCATTCACGGAACGAAGAATTTCTGGTGAGCAAATATCAGGAAAAGATGAGATTGCCCAAGTAAAGATCATCCCTGGGTACAAAATCCCAACATAGGCAAGTGAGAGATAGTACCTGAACAAGAAATTACCAGTCAACTTCTGTAACTCAACATGTTCCCCTAAAGAGGTATCTAAGTAATAATCCTATTATGTTTTCCCCTTGGCTCTTATCATGTCAAACAGTGAGAGAATGGAAAACATTGTAGGCCTTAGCAAACTACATAAAAATCAAGTTCCATAAAAGTTATTGCCTTCTCCAATAGAAGGGGAAAAAAGAAAAGAAAAACTGATCACAGCATATAATTACTCGAAAAGGACCAGAATTGGTTTGATGAGAACTCCGTTGAGTCAGTCAATTCATGATTTAATTTCAGTCGCAAGGTTTACATAAAGAAAAGGTAAACACCCTCTCCTTGAAGCCCCTCAAATTCTACATACATCTAAAAAATTCTTCTCTTCACTTCCATTGCCTTGCAATACAGCTTTGAGCTCAATAACCGTCATAAACGTTAGCAAAAGAGAACCCTCTTACACGCACAACCAGTATGAAATGCTGTCCATCCTAATTCCTACACCCAGTGACATGAACATACCAACCCAATCAAATCTAGCACGAACATCATTCTTGTATCTTGAAAAAGCAAAGAGCTTAAAAGAAACAAGTAAAATGCCCGTAAGGAGAAGGGAAAGGAGCAAAAGAAAATACAAGCCAGGAGGGGTGGTGATCATGGGATCCCAACTTCTGAAATTGCCTCTGCAGTACTGCTGAGCCTGAGGTATGTGAAATATCTCGTCCTGCACGACAATTCGGACAAGCAAAAACAATTAGCAAAAACAACAGACCCAAAGAAATTGCCCAACTCTGAAGAATTGGAAGAAAGTTTTTCCATCACTCCCTGATTTATTTACCATGTAAGGCTCGGGAACGACGCGATTCACAAGAATGGAAATGGGAACGACCCATAAGCTCACGATCACTGCAACAGCGACTCTACCCATCAATTTCTCTCGCTCTCCCTGGATGACCTCGACACTCGCAAAATCAGACAATGCCAGACGACCGAACTGAACAAGAATAAAGCAAAAACACAGCAGCTTTAGGCACTTGTGAATTCCTTTTCCCTCCTCCTTCAGAGTCGGACCATTCCCCACTCTGCAGAGCAAGATGGAGGATGCCGCCAGACTTCGGAAGGTAGGAAGAAAAGCTGCCTCATGCGGTGGGCCAATGCCGGTTCGATGTCGGGTCGAGAAGACACTGGTTTCGGGTCATAAGAACTCAAAAAAGAGTTATTCAATGAGCCTGTCCAAACGGGCTACGTCCGAGGTCAAGCCCGTCCACTGAGGAGAGCAGAGCTCACGCCCCGTGACGTTATTCAACGGGATGCTCTAGAGATGTCAACAGAGAGGAAAACTACCAGCAGAAAACCTACCTCAGTTTTGGATACCCCCTTCGTCTGGGACACAGAAACTGAATGTCGACGCGTCCTTCCTCTCAGGCGAGAAGTCGGGAGTGGTTGCCGGCATTCTTCGCGACGAGCAGGGAAAGTGCATTGATGGGTTCGTCAAGCATGTCTATGCAATCGACTCTGAGCAAGCCGAAGCGCTGGCCTGCACGGAAGGGGCAAAGTTCTGGGTAAATCGACAACAGGAGCAAACCGGACAGCAATCCACTGAGTCATCTCTTGTTATAGAATCCGATTGTGCCAATGTAGTAACGGACCTTACCTTTATGGCTACTCTTCCGGCGGATCGACGAAATCTGCAGTCGCAGCAGAGCTCGTTTCTTACTTCGTGGAACGGTGGAAGACGACGCCAGTTCTTCCAGAATGTCTTCACGCCCTAAACCGAGTTGAGCTAGTGCCCGGGCGTAGTCAATGTTCCAGAGATGCAAACCGGGTGGCCCATTGGGTCTGCCAAACCTACAGACGAAAAGGCTTGCCTAGTAATTCGACCTCCTCTCCCCTTTTTTACCCTGGGTTTTTCTTTCTTCGGAGACCCATTTGCCTTGTACTTTTCCGTTCCCATGATCTACTTATATAAAGTTTCTTTCGACCAAAAAAAAAAAAATCTTTACATGGAAATTTCAATAGAATTATTCCGATTTACAATCATCGAAAACGATGATACAGTGGTTCCTACAAGGGCTCATTTGGAGTAAAATTGTCCACGTCAGCATATAAAACAGATAGCGATGACTAGACACCACATCAACATTTTAGTCGAAATGATCATGTTCGAGTTTGATAAATAAGTTTAGAACTACATTGAAAAAATAAAAAGTTTGAGACTGAATTGAACGTGCAATAATTCATTCTGCACTGAGCTGAACACTAATGTGTATAATACCTATCTAGTATTTAGGGAAAATGACACAAATGGTCCCTGAACTTTGGCTCAATGTGTGATGTGGTCCCTGAACTTTTAATTTGTTCAATGTAGTCCATGAACTCTAGTCCAATGTGCAATTTGATCCCTGAACTTTTGAATTGTTCAATATAGTTCATGGACTTTTCGTATATGTTCAATTTAGTCCCTAGACCATGTGAAATGTTCATTATTGTCCATGACTTAAATTAATGGAAGGACTACATTGAACATTTTCATATAGTTCAAAGACTACATTGAACATATACAAAAAGTCTAGGGACTACATTGATCAAGTCAAAAGTTTAGGGATCAAATTGCATATTGGGCTAAAGTTCAGGGACTACATTGAACAAATTAAAAATTCAGGGACCACATTGCACATCGAGCCAAAGTTCAGGGACTATTTGTGTCATTATCCCTAGTACTTACATTACACTCTGTTGCGACCCACACCTCGAGGAGCGGCTTCGTCGAGGGGGCTAATGGGTCGCCCGATCGTCGCCTGATCGGACGCGGGCCTCTCCCAAGGTCCATCACCCAAATCGCAACGACTGGATATGCGTAGTCGACCTTCAGTGCAGTCTAGTGACATGTGATACGTGTACACGCCAAGGAGTCGCCACCAATCGTTTCATGGAGGGTATGATCAGAAACCCTATCGAATAGTTGGGAGCGATCTATTTGATTCTATGGAAACCAGAGAAACGGGATCGGGGACTTTGTTACGTCAACTGCTAGAGTTGACGCCCTTTCGGCACATAAGTTAAATGATTTATCTGATCCTAGGATTTCATACAGATGAGTGGGGTACGGATCCTAAATCTAGGAGTTCATGCAGTTTGAGAATGACTACCCTACCACTCACAATCAATAGAAATAAGTACGCAAATCAAGGATCCAATACGTGCGGATAAAATGCATGAAAGCAGCATGTCATCCCTAATAAGGCCCTATTAGCCTAGAGAAGTATCGGTCAAGGCTTAGGAGTAATTTGACATGATTTGCCCATGAGGTGTACAATCGTAATTTTGAGGAATTTGGGGACAATTTGCCCCAAAAGGGCAAAATCGTCATTTCGGATGAAATATGTGGTCAAAAGATGGTGGAAATGGGATTGACAATAAAATCCTTCTATTTCTTATTTTTCGGGAATTTTCGAAATTTTTCTGGAATTTGGAAATGATTTTACCCTCGGGCGGGTAAAGTCGTCATTTTGGACAAAGATGAGAACTGAAAATCTCAACTATTAGGGTTGGTCACCCACCTGACCCAAACCTTAACTTTAAGCAATCTTCAGACTCGATCGGGGCAAGAAAGATGATTTTCCCATTGAGGGGCAAAATCGTCATTTTGACTTCAGGGGCCTTCTCGGGCTTCAGCTTCTTGAGTGTAATGCGTTTTGGCTTTGTCTTGATCGTAGGGCGTCTTCTTTTTGCCCAAAAGGTGATCCTTGGTATGTATTCATTGGCGCGTCTTTCGGCTTATCGACGTGCGTATGCCTCTCTAGCTAGGTGGTTGCGATGTTGTCTCTTCATCTCCAAGTAATTCTTGAACATCTCATCCGCTTGTCACTTGAATCTAAGGTTGTCGACATAGTAGTGGGTTTGACAATCTTCGGCGTATCCCAATTTGCGTCCAGTCAGCTCTCGGCCATGCACGAACCTAGTAAAGTGCAGCCTTGTGTTCGGTCCAGGGCGAGTAACTTTTCTTAGGTACTCGAAGGTTACCAATTCTGTCGAACTCTTGGGAAATAGCGACATCCTACCCCTTATCATTGTTATTTCAATTAGTCACTTTGGTGATTTTTATGATGTATGCAAATGCATGTATATGTATGCAATGTACGAGTCATACTATGAAACAAGGAGTAGTAAAGTACATTGAAAATAAATGCCTTACCAACCAAACTTGGTGATGTGAAATGTTCCCTTGTAACCATGGGCGGTTTTAGGTATACCAACCATCCATAGACATGCACATGAGACAAGTGGATATACTCTAAAAAATTAGAAATCAGGTGAGGAACCTATGGCTCAGGCTCCCACGATCCAAATGAGGTAGATTCCTCCCCAAGGGTACCCACCCAAGAGGGCTAGATATCGTCAATTTGGATTGTGAGCGGGAACGAATACGAAAATCTCAAGTTCCATCAAACACGAGATCCTTTCGCATCATTTCCCTATCTAAGGTAACCTAGAGGTGGTTGCAGTCGGGGTTTGACCGCCAGTGTGTGCGATGTATCGTGATCATCACAATGCAAGGTCGTGCACAGGAATCTATATCAAAACACCGCTTCAGTATGTGCGTAAGATAAACATACATTCCCAACTCCAACCTGTAGGAAAAAATGTCAACAATCACTCCACCCTTATTTCTCCAATCTGCAAAAACATCTAACACAATGGTTAGCGTACGTACCTCACCTTCGAGAGCATCTATAGAAAACAAGGTCAGATAAACAAATCAACTTTTTAATCGGCTCAAGTCCTCTGGAATTCTTAACCAGAGATTCTGATTTTGAAAAAGTCTCCAACGGAGTCGCCAGTCTGTCGCGACCCACACCTCAAGGAGCGGCTTCGTCGAGGGGGCTAATGGGCCGCCCGATCGTCGCCTGATCGGACCCAGGCCTCTCCCAAGGTCCATCACCCAAATCGCAACGGCTGGATATGCGCGGTCGACATTCAGTGCGGTCTAGTGACATGTGATACGTGTACATGCCAAGGAGTCGCCACCAATTGTTTCATGGAGGGTACGATCGGAAACCCTATCGAACAGTTGAGAGCGATCTATTTGATTCTATGGAAACCAGATAAACGGGATCGGGGACTTTGTTACGTCAACTGCTAGAGTTGACGCCCTTTCGGCACCTAAGTTAAATGATTTATCTGATCCTAGGATTTCATACAGATGAGTGGGGTACGGATCCTAAATCTAGGAGTTCATGTAGTTTGAGAATGACTACCCTACCACTCACAATCAATAGAAATAAGTGCGCAAATCAATGATCCAATACGTGCGGATAAAACGCATGAAAGCAGCTTGGCATCCCTAATAAAACCCTATTAGCCTAGAGAAGTATCGGTCAAGGCTTAGGAGTAATTTGACATGATTTGCCCATGAGAGGCAGAATCGTAATTTTGAGGAATTTGGGGACAATTTGCCCCAAAAGGGCAAAATCGTCATTTCAGATGAAATATGTGGTCAAAAGATGGTGGAAATGGGATTGACAATAAAATCCTTCCATTTCATATTTTTCGGGAATTTTCGGAATTTTTCTGGAATTTGGAAATGATTTTACTCTCGAGGGGGTAAAGTCGTCATTTTGGACAAAGATGAGAACTGAAAATCTCAAATATTAGGGTTGGTCATCCACCTGACCCAAACCCTAACTTTAAGCAATCTTCAGGACTCGATCGGGGTAAGAAAGACGATTTTCCCATTGAGGGGCAAAATCGTCATTTTGAGAAAAGGGACGAGATTCGAAAACCCAAGCCCAAGAATTGGTCGCCTAACCGACCCTAATTCTTGCCTTGGCATTATCGACTTTATCTCGCTTACACAACAGATGCGACTTACCCCTAAAGGGTAATATCGTCGATTCTTGGAAGAATGGATAAGAGACCCCAAAAATAGGGTTGACCAGTTGTCTGTGGTCAATCCTTGATTTTTGAGAATTTCTGGAGTGTGTAGGAATTTCCTACAATTTTTCTACATTTTTTTGGATTTTCTAGAATTTTTTTTAGGATTTTCTAGGATTTCTCTGATTTTTATTTTTTTAAAATCGTTTTCTGATTTTTTATATTAAAAAAAAATCAGACCGGGTCGACCTGCCCCACTCGGGTCGGGACTCGGCCTAGACCCGGACCCGCGCGCACTAACCCTCAAAACGACGCCGTATCGTCCATTTTTATTTTCGGATTACCCGACTCTGATCCGATGGCTCTCATTGAGCCGTGTGGCTAACCCACAGCCATCGGATCTGATTACTAGAACCTACGGTCTAGATTAAACGAAGACTAGACCTGAGCCGTTTGATTGACTTACGAAAATGCACGGTCCAGATTAAAACCTAAGACTCAATCTGAGCCGTCCGCCCCTACTAACCTAAAACGACGTCACATGACCTTTTATCTAAACGGCACCGTTTCGGTTCTGTTTGATTTTTCGATTAAGACTATTTTCGAATTATACTAATTTCTAATCGGACGGTCGTCATTTAATAGACTCGATAAACCTAGATCGTCCGATCTACTAATTCGAATAACAAACTGCTAACGGCCAGCTGACTAGACCGACACGTGGACCAATAACAGACTGACACCTAGGACTTTGACCGGTTGACTGCGCCACGCCAGCTTCGTCTTCAACCTCTCGATCCCGGCGGAATGGACGGCTGAGGATCTCCGGCGACGATCCTACGGTGGAATCTTGATGAAATCGTGCGAGACTAACTCTAATCGACTCGCGATTGTCTCTAATTTAACATATCTAAGGATCGTGGCATCTTATTCGCAAAATCACGAGTATCATGCAAAGTGCCGAGTACGGCCATGGGAGTTCGATCGCATGATTGACATCAAATCAAGACAATTCCATCACAATACAGCATCAACTGATATTCAGGAGACTTACCTTGAGCTCCAATTGAGCTCGCTCGGCCCAGATTTGGCTGGGCAAGAATGAACAAGGTGCGGTAATGGAGGTCGAATTGGAAGACTCAATTCGGGGAGTTCAAGCGAAGTCAATGCAAAACAGATACGCGATGATGGTCAGTGATGTTCAAGGAGCAAAACGCCCATAGTAATCGCAAGAATGAACAAGAAATGCATGAGTCGCCATTGAAGTGTAGTGAAGAACTCAAGGCTGTGACTCACCTGTTCCGGCGATTTCAGGCTGCGCGGTTGATAGCAACAGCTTCCTCTCAGTCTAGGCAACCTCCTGACGATCTCCTTGAGCTTTGGTCTAGCCTGGAAAGGCCTGACTGATGCTCTGTGGATTCGAGCTCTGTCCTCGATAATGGCGGTTGGAGGACGAGCTCTCTCTCGCTTTCTCTCTCTCTCTCTCTATTCTCCTCGTCCTCTACTAACTGAATTGACCAACCTCCTCAACCGAAAGCCTCCGTAGGCTTATATAGCATTTTCAGTTTTGGCGTCGAATCGGGGAGTTGGGATTGTCGCGACCCGTTTTTTTTAACGGGAACGGGCTAATGGATTGTCGAATCGGGCCCCCACTCTGCAATGTGGATCGCGGGCTTTCTCGACGCGGGCCCTCCCAGGCCCATACCAAATCGTGACGGGAGTTAAATTTACGCGGGTTTTCGATGATAAGAGTCGATCGCATTCGACCTTGGTGTGGTCGTGATGACATGTGCTATGTGTGCATGCATTTGGAGTCGCCACCGGTCCTTCTTGGAAGGTGGACCGGAAACCTCACTAATCGATTGGGAGAGATCGATCAATTCTTCGGAACTAGAGATTTTGGGTTCGGGGACTTGGTTACGTTGGTGTCATTACCAACGCCATTTCGGTACCTAACGCGAGTGATTTTCTTAACTAAGATTTCATGCAGGCGCAATTTTTGGGTGAGGTAAGTCTGATTCAAGGGGTTTCATGCAGATTGAAGACTAGTCCTATCAAATCACAATCAATATAAGGAAAGCGCAATCAAGTGCATAAATGAACCACGCCAATGCACATCAATTCAAATCAATGGCCTCCTAGTATAGCCTTAAGGGCTTAGGGAAGATGTGATTTAGGACCAAGGGTAGACTGGGAAGATTTGGGGACGATTTGCCGGGAGGGCGAAATCGTCAATTTTTGGGAGTTTGGGTATTGAACTAAACAAAATAGGTCATGACCAGTTGATCGTGGCCATTTCATATTTTGAAGATTTTTCTTGAATTTTTCGGGATTTCTCGAGAAACGATTTGCCTAAAGGGCAAAATCGTCATTTCTGAAAAGATTGGGATTCGAAAGACCAAATATAGGTCTTGATCAGTTGGTTGTGGTCATTTCCCATTTTCTGGATTTTTTTTGGAATTTTCAGGGTTTCTTGAGTAACGATATGCCAAAAGGGCGGAATTGTCATTTTTGAAAGGATCAGGATTCAAAAGACTAGAAATAGGTCATGGCCAGTTGATTGTGGCCATTTCCTATCTTCTAGGATTTTTTTGGAATTTTCTGAATTTCCTTGGTTTCTTGGAGACGATTTGCCTAAAGGGCAAAATCATCATTTTTGAAAAGGGTCGGGTTTCAGAAGACCAAAAATAGGTCATGGCAGTTGACTGTGGCCATTTCCTATTTTCTGGAATTTTTCTGGAATTTTATGAATTTCTTCAATTTTTGGAAGACGATTTGCCTAAAGGGCAAAATCGCCATTTTCGAAAAGATTGGGGTTTGGAATACCCAAAATAGGCCATGGACAGTTGATTGTGGCCCTTTCTGTTTTTTGGGATTTTTCGGGAATTTTTCGAATTTCTTCAATTTTTTGGGAAACGACTTGCCTAAAGGACAAAATCGTCATTTTTGGAACGATTAGAGTTTGAAAGACCCAAAAATAGATCATGGCCAGTTGATTGTGGCAATTTCCTATTTTCTGGCATTTTTTTGGAATTTTTGGGGGACGATTTGTCAAAAGGGCGAAATCGTCATTTTGGAAAGATTGGGATTAAAAAGAGCCGAAATAGGTCGTGGCTAGTTGATTGTGGCTATTTCCTATTTTCTGGAATTTTTCTGGAATTTTTCGATTTTTTTCGATTTTTTTAAATTTTTTATGATTTTTCTATTTTTTTTGTTAATTTTCATAATTCTATAAATTTTTTTTGAATTTTTCGATTTTTTTTATCAGAAATATTTTGTGGACCGGGTCGAACCCGACCCGCGCCTCTCGGGCGCCCGGCCCTACCCTATGGGTCGAAAACCGGCCTAAAACGATGCCGTTTTTTATTTTTCAAATTTGTTTTCTATTTTTTTATTATTTTAAAACCATTTTCTAATTTATCCGAATTTTTGAAAATTAAAACCAATTGGACGGTCCCCACGTTGCCACGTGGCACTACCCTAGCCGCCAGATCAATTTAATTTTGAAAATGTCGGATCGCGACACGTGGTGCCATCCCGTCCGTCAGATCTATTTGATCGTGAAGCCATCAGATCGTGACACGTGGCAACCCACGGCCGTCCGATCTAGGTTTTTTTTTGAATTTTCGTTAATATTATTTATTATTATAAAATTATTTATTTATTTTCGAAAATTCCTAGATCGCGACACGTGGCACCTTGCTCACCGTCCGATCTAGGTTTTTTTTATTTCCTTGCTTGCGGACCCCGCCGCTGACCGGTCAAACATTGACCGGTCAGCCCCTGCCGCAGGAGAAGATGACCGGCGACTCGCCGGAACAATGATTTTTCCGGCGAGTTTGCCGGAATCTTCGCCGAAAAATCGCGGCAGAGCCCAAATCGTCGTGTTTTTCGACGATTCTTGCGCCATTAGACTCCTTAAACACCGAGCATCAACATACATCAAGATTTACAACCACTAACACGCCGGAAACCGGCAAACCGACCACCCACAAATTCGGTTCCGGCGATGAGATTTCCGAAATTTTTTTTTTTGTTTCAAACTCCTTCTCAATCGTTCACAAGGCATCCCATCGAGGTTTAGGAGCTTACCTGAGGTCGCCTAGGGGTCGGCGACCTCCACCTACGCCGGACCGAGCCCTCGGCTTGGGTTTGGACCCGAGGACCTCCAACCGCCGTTTTCGGCGCCGTTCGATGCAAAACAGAGAGTGTACAAGGCTTAGAATCGATTCTAGAACACATTAAGGGCAAGAACATGGCAAAATAAGTTCAGACAAGGTTCGGCCGCGGCTATTATACATCGTGACAACCGACGGGCATTTTATCAAACATCTGGCGTGCGTCGGACAAGATTGACATTTGAACGGGAAACGGAGGGACCCAGGCCAAACCGAAACGAACTAACGCCTAAACATGATTATAGAGACCTAAGCCAACGTCGGCATATGGTCGGTTCGGCTCGATCTTGTCGGAGGCCGGCCCGGACCAAAACTCACAGTAAGTAAAGAAAAACAGAGTACAAAAACAGGGGTATGCCGACCTTGCTTCGGTTCGCCGGCGGCCTAGGAGCTTCGGCGTCGGTACTTCGGGTCCCCTGAGGCTTGGATAATCCTCGACGACGCTCGGTTACTCCCTCTCCCTCTCGGTTTTTCCTGCCGTTCGGATCTCTCTCTCCCTCAATTTTTTTTAAGACCGTCGCCCCCCTTTTGGTCCCTCATGGCCGAGTCTTATACTCTGATTCGTGGCGATCCGAGAGGACGATCACGTCCTCAACGTTCTCTGAAAAAGCGGGCCGTGCTCTTTGTGATGTTGTCGCGCCGTGCTCCTCGCCATCTCTGCCGTTTGTCCCCTGCCTCTCTGTTTCTGTACGTGAATGGCGACAGACTGGCTTTGGTTGTAGACCCGATGCGGTCGGGTCGGGTCCGATCCGACCGATCCGGTTGTCAATTTCCGCCTAATTGAACCCATAATTGACTATTTTTCACGAAATTGATCCCAAAATCGGACTCCTCGGCATGTTTTCCATCTAAGATGAGTGTTTTTATGAATAATTGAATTGAAATTTAATGAAAACCCCAAATCACGCCTAGGATCCGAAATTGATTTTTGCCAAATCGGAGGATCAAACGATCAAATAAGTTCAAATTGAGGCCACCAATGGATTCGACACGATGAAAACTATAGGGTAGAGGTGTTCAATCTTCATTGGTGTCTCCAGAGAGAATTTAATTTTAAGATTCGTGAAACCAAGGACTAAATTGCAAAGAAATTTGTGCAATTAGGTCCTTTTCGTCAAAATTGATCAAATTGAAGGCCTAATTGACCCAATAGCACTTCAAGGCTCTAGATTATAATGTCATGGCTTATGAAAAGTGGAAATTAAAAATTAGGGGACTCAAAAGGTAATTTTTATGGTCAATTCGGGTTTATGTTTGTGAAGGAACATAATGACCCAAGTCGAATTTTTGAGATTTATAAAGACCAACCTGAAGAGGGAATTAAAATAAAATTATTGACTATTTTTGTGTATTTTTCTGACCACGAATGGTAATGTTCTGATTTTTTGGGTATTTTTATAATTAAATAAATTCAAAAAAAAATTAAAAATTTTGAAAATTATTTTTTGTTCAAAATTGGTTCCTAAGGCTGGGCCAAGGCTTCCAGAGTTGATTTTGTAATTTTATGACTTTTTTGCTAGTTTTAATTAATTTTAAAAGTAAAATCAAAATAAAAGATAATTAAAAATCAGGTGTCAACAGCTGCCCCTCTTTGAGGGTGAGCTCGTTAGAGGTCGCTTTCAAAGACAAAAATGACACCTGAGTCTTAACCGACTCGAATGGGGAAAAAGAAAGTGCCATGATATTAGATTCTAAGAAACCCATCGGTGAAAGCTCGAATTTATCCCCAGTTTGCTTTGACAACTTGAACGTGGGCCGGAGAGGGGAAATTTACCTGGAGCTTACCTGTCCGCTACTGTGCTTGTGGAATCTGAGAGTTCATTATTATGCTCCTAGGGCATTGAAATCGCGGGCTCGGCTTCCCTTTTGTTGTTTTTTTTTTATTATTTACCTTCGTAGCTTCCGACTCGCTATACCAGGTTTTATTCTTCTCCCTTCGCGGCTTCTGATTCACCATACTATGGGTTTTCATTTCTTCCTTCGTGGCTTATGATTCACCATACTAGGTTTTCACTTCTCTTTTCGTGGCTTCTGATTCAGCATACTAGGAGTTTTCATTTCTCCCTTCGTGGCTTCTGATTCACCATAACGGGTTTTCATTTCTCCATTCGTGGCTTCTGATTCACCATACCGAGGGTTTTCATTTCTCCCTTCGTAGCTTCTGGTCCGCTATACCAGGGTTTTCATTTCTCCATTCGTAGCTTCTGATCCGCTATACCAAGGTTTTCACTTCTCCATTCGTAGCTTCTGATCCGCTATACCAGGGTTTTGGTTTGAAAAGAGTTTCCATGGTGAGGGTTCTCCACGCCAGATGTTTTTTGCCTGATTTTGGGAAGGGTTTCCCATGACGATGACTCTTGACGTCAGCAGGGATTTTATCTTGTTTTGAAAAGGGGTTTCCCATGATGACGATTTTCAACGTCAGATGGGGTTTTCTCCTGTTTTTAAAAGGGTTTTCCCATGACTAGTACATGGGATTTTTTGTCTTGAAAATGATTTTCTTGACGAGGGTTCTCCAAGTCAGAAAATTTTCTCTTGTTTTGAAAAGAGGTTTCCCAGGACGTTGGCCTTCACAAGGTCAGAGGGAATTTTTTTGAATTTTTTTTTGGTATTTTGAAAAGGGGTTTCCATGATAATGGGAATCCTGTTTTAATGTTGCCAAAACTTTTATTTAGACAAAAATTTCATCTGAGTATGCTAATGATGTAGGTGGTCATCCAAAACATCTTGCAACATGATGTGACGGTTAAAGCTCCTTTTAGGGAGGATTTTGAATCAAATGATCTGATATCATCAAAAGGGTTTGGTTAAAACGCCAATTGGAGTACGCTCATAAAAAAAGGGCTCCTTGCCATTTTTCAAGAGGTTTCTTCTCACTTTTTCTCCTTTTTGAAACACTCAAATTCTCTCTCGAACCTATGTCTAAGGTTTCGAAACTATTCGCAGTGTATACCATTTGATTGATCGGAAAGGGACTTTTGAGGGACCGTAATGTTGGACTCGGTCAATGGTTTTCAAAGGGGACTCGTGGTCGGGTTGAGTCGAGGCCAATGAATTGGAAATCTTCATCATCTGCTTCGGGTTTACAAGTCAAGAACCCTGCAAAAATGAGAGAGAAATAGTCTTGCTCGTACCTCTTCGAGCGATGCTTAAAATCGTTTAAACTCTACGTTAACTCAAGTGCCTTAGTCGAAAAAGACTTTCAAGGGTTGTAACGTAGGTGAGGATTGGGGACTGAGAAAGGCCTATTTTTGGCTCAGAATATATGAAAGGAGTTTGATGTTGGTGATCATTGCAGATTTACCACCGATCTTGACCCTTGGATTGATCTTCAGAAAACACCATCGTTGCTCAAGGATGGTGTAGTCGTCACTTGGACGCGCCCCAGCTGGGGATAACTTCATGACTTGATTCCCATGGGTATTTTCTTTTACAAGTAGATTCCACTGGGGATTAACATTTGGGTATTCTAGAATCCCTTGGATGATTTATAAATACACAAGAATTTGAATGGGCATTGGCCTTGCCTTTACCAGGCACTTTGCTTTTTGATGCCCGGGATTGGCTTTTTTTTTTTTTTTTTATAATCCCGCCTTTTCTTTTCTTCTCTTTTTTTTGGGCAAGATTTTTTTAGATTATGCTAGACACACATGCGAACAAAATCTTAGCACATTGAAGAGTTAATTTAGGACTTTTCTATAGACCCAGTTCTTTTAACTTCTCCCGATTTGAGGTGGCGCCGTCCTCATCTTGGAATGGGCAATGATCACCAACGGGGGTTTTGAATCAAATATGTAGGCTCAATGGGGCTGCGCAAAGGAATGAGTATGTGTAGGATAGAGAGGCGACCGCTTTTCGTCGTCCTAAAGCACTTGAATCACGGTACGAGTTTAAATGTAGAGAAACACTCGAAGATTGATGTTGGTTCGAGCAAAAAGATTTCTAACCATTTACCTTATACCGCCGCTGGAATTCCTTCTGATTGGCCCCAATATGGGGTGGTTCTTGACAGTGTTATAGAATTGAAGCCTCCGCCCAAATTGGTTAACAATGGTTGGCCTGTAGTGTTTGGGATAGAGAAAAGAATGCCCTTCGTCTTTTCAATGTAGGTAACCACTGCGAATGATCCCTACATCCGCGAACACGGTTCCTATTCTAATTCTTACTTCACTCATCACTCAAGTGTTTGTAGGGACGTGTTTGGGCATGAGTTGCCTCTCATCGTCTGAGATACTCCTTTTGACAGTTTTAAACATTCCCTTTTGAAAATTCATTTCTTTTTATCCAAAACATCACTTACTGGGATCCTTGATGCAATATGCATGTTTTGGATGATTCCAAAAGCTTTTAAATGTGAGTGCAGATGAAAGGATTTCAAAAATTTCGCACATTTTTTTTCACACACGGACGCAGATACCATCTTCCAAGAAGTTTCGAAAGGGTTTGGGGGGTTTCCATTTTTTCTTTTCCTGTCTTTGTTGACGAGGTACTCTGTTTCGGCTGACGCCAGCTCCGGCGATCGTGGAAGTGCCTGTAAAAATGAAAATGACAACATCAATGGTTACTCAAATTTGAGGGGGTTCGGGCTACAACCGATTCTCTTTCGTGTGATCTTTTGACGCGTCTCGTCCCGATCGGGGGATCGTCTCTCCGGCTGATCATCTCTTCTGGAGATTTCCTGCATGCGTATGTGCATGTATGTATGCATGAGATGTATGCAGTGACTCGGGTTCTTTGAGGAAAGGGTGCCGTTTGGGGCTTCTGATTCAATCATGGATAATACTTCTTGATCACATCGGCGTTTACAGGATATCCCAACTCCTCTCCGTCCATGTTTACAAGGATTAAGGCTCCTCCAGGTAAAACCTTCTTAACCACATACGGTCCTTCATAATTCGGGGTGAACTTGCCCCCAGGATGTGACACGTTCGGGAGGGTCTTCTTGACGACAAGGTCGTAAGTTTCGAACATTCTTGGTCGAACTTTTTGATTGAATGACCTGGCGACTCTCTTCTGGTACGCTTGGCCATGGTAAATCGCCTTTAGACGCTTCTCGTCTATCAAGTTTAGTTGTTCATGTCTCTGCTGGACCCATTCGGCTTCACTAAGCTCGACCTGAGATAGGATCCTCAATGATGGAATTTCTGTTTCAATTGGTAGGATTGCTTCCATGCCGTACACTAGCGAATAAGGCGTTGCCCCGGTAGAAGTCCGAATCGAGGTTCGGTACGCCATCAGCGCGTAGGGTAGCCTCTCATGCCAATCCCGGTAGTTCTCTGCGGTCTTAGCCAGGATCTTCTTGATATTCTTATTTGCCGCCTCTACAGCTCCGTTCATTTGGGGTCGGTAAGGTGATGAATTGAGATGACGAACGTTGAAGCTATTCAAGAGGTTATCCACCATCTCATTGTTCAGATTCGAGCCATTATCCGTCACGATGGCTTGAGGGGTCCCGTATCTCGAAATGATATCTCACCTTATGAACTTAGCCACGTTCTTCGCGGTCACATTAATGTAGGAAGCGGCCTCTATCCACTTGGTGAAGTAGTCTATCGCCACTAATATGAACCGATGCCCATTCGAAGCCTTAGGGTTAATTGGCCCTATCATGTCTATCCCCCACATCGAGAACGGCCAAGCTTCGGACATCTGGTGCAGCTCAGTCGGAGGCGCGTTGATTCTATCTCCATACACCTGGCATTGATGACACGACTTCGCGTGCTGATTACAATCCGATTCCAAAGTCAACCAGTAATACCCTAGTCTCATGATTTTCTTGGCGAGGAGATGGCCACTCATGTGGGGGCCACATTCTCCCTAATGTATTTCACCCATGAGTGACTTGGCTTCATTGGCGTCCACGCACCTGAGGAGTATTGAGTCATAAGACCTCTTGTAGAGAACTTGGCCGCTGAGGAAAAACTTGCCGGCCATCTTCGCTATGTACTTTCTATCTCCTGCTTGAGCACCTGGAGGAAATTCCCCTTTCGCCAGGTAATTCTTAATGTCATGATACCAAGGCTAATCGTCGAACCCCTCTTCAACCACCATGCAATGCGCCGGCTCTTGGGTGATGCCAATCCTTAGCGGCTCGATGTCCATACCGTTCGTTATTTGAAGCATGGAAGACAAGGTAGCTAACGCATCAGCGAAGTGATTCTGCGTCCTCGGCAGATACTCGAAATCGATAGCTTCGAATTCTTCAGTCATTTCCTCCAAGAATTTATGGTATGGGACAAGCTTAGGATCTCTCGTTTTCCATTCGCCTTAAGTCTGTAGGATGATTAGCATCGAATCACCATACACCTGTAGCTTCCGTACCCTCATGTTGAGGGCCAACTGTAGCCCCAAGATACAAGCTTCATATTCCGCCACATTATTAGTGCACGGGAATGTCAACTTCGCGGCTACAGGGTAGTGCTGGCCATCTGGAGATATTAAGATTGCCCCGGTACCTACCCCGGCTAAGTTGACCGCGCCATCGAAATACATAGTCCACTTGTCATCTGAGAGTGTCAGAATATGACCCTCGGCTTCATCTTCTCCGTCGGGGGTGTCATGACCTCGTGAACTCTCTGCTAACATATCGGCGATGGCTCGCCCTTTCACTGACTTCTGATTCGAGCTCCTTATGTCAAATTCAGACAAGAGTACCTGCCATTTGGCCAATTTTCCCACCAATGACAACTTCTCTAGCAGGTATTTGACCGGATCATTCTTCGTGACTAATTGGATAGTATGGTGGAGAGTGTATTGCCTCAGCCTACGGAGTACCCAGATTAGCGTGACGCACGTTTTCTCTATCTCCGGGTATTTCGCCTCTGACGCGGTGAACTTCTTGCTTAGATAATAAATTGCTCGCTCTTTGCCATCTTCGGGATTCATCTGAGCGAGTAAAGCCCCCAAGGACTCATTATGAATAGTGATGTAGAGGGTCGGAGGAACACCAGGAATCGGAGGCACCAATATCGGCGGATTAATCAGATATTCTTTAATCCTGTCAAACGCTTGTTGACATTCGTGGTCCCACTTGATTCTAGCGTTTTTCTTCAAGAGCTTAAAGAACGGTTTGGCTGTTTCTGAAAGCTGGGATATAAAGCGGGCGATGTAGTTCAATCTGCCTAAAAGGCTCCTCACCTCCTTAACTGTTGAGGGGGGTCCCAAGATTAAGGATGGCTTGGACCTTGGTGGGGTCAATCTCGATGCCACGATTGCTAACTACAAACCCCAGCAACTTGCCGGATCTTGCCCCAAATACACACTTCGCGGGATTCAGCCTCAGTTGATACTTCCTAAGTAGTTCGAACAATTTCCTCAACACCGCGGTGTGCTCCTCACCACATCTGGATTTCGCTATCATGTCGTCCACGTACACATCTATCTCTTTATGCATCATGTCGTGGAAAAGGGTAACCATCGCTCTCTGATAGGTTGCCCCGGCATTCTTTAGGCCAAACGGCATGACTTTGTAACAAAAGGTGCCCCAAGGTGTGATGAATGATGTCTTGGCTTTATCCTCCTCGCTCATGCGGATTTGGTTGTAGCCAGAGAATCCATCCATAAAAGAGAACCGCTCAAATCCTGCCGTGCTATCGACCAGGACATCGATATGTGGCAGCGGGAAGTCGTCTTTTGGGCTAGCCCTGTTCAAATCCTGATAATCCACACAGACTCGAACTCTCCCGTCCTTTTTCATGACAGGGACGATATTAGCGATCCATTCTGGATATGCAATCACCTCAATGAACCCCACCTTAAGGAGCTTCATTACTTCTTCTTCGATTTTCTTTGCCAACTCGGGCTTCGTCCTCCTAAGTTTCTGTTTTTTAGGCGGGATATTAGGATCGGTCGGTAGCCTATACTCCACAATAGTGGTGTCCAATCCTGGCATGTCCGCATATGACCAGGCGAAAATATCCTGGTACTCTCTCAGGAGTTCAACTATCTTAACTGCCTCTATCGACGATAGACTTTCACCGATCTTCACCTCCCTGACGTCCTCTGAAGTCCCTAGGTTTACTGAAACGGTACCCTCTGCGACGGGTGGTTTGAACTCTTCATGGCGATCCCAGCTATACTTGACCTCTCCCAGATTCTGCTCTTCATCCTCTTCTTCGATTTGGAGGGTAGCTCCATCTCGAGAACCCGAGTCACTTAATAACCTACTATGCATGCTTGGAATGGTATGCCTGAAATGTCACAGAGATGGTTAGTTGTCATATAAGGAAAAGTACATGCATGATAAGTTTCTTTGGGAGACGTCTTAGGAAAAATTAAATCCGAAAACGTGAGATGAGAGCTAGTCCTCATATCATTGGACATCCTCGCTTCCCAAAAATTTGAAAATTAGGAGACGTGTGGGAAATCAGGTCTCAAGGCTTTTCTTTTCTTTTCTTTTCATCTCCTCTCTCTTTTTTTTTGCACCATTTTCTTTTCTCTCATTTGGATCGTCATCGACCGATTTGTGGCTCCCACACGTCCCCATTTCTTGATTTTTTTTGTTTTTTTTTGTTTTGTTTTGTTTTCTTTTGTTTTGTTTTTTTGTTTTGTTTTTTTTTATTGATTTTTTTGTTTTGTTTTTTTTTGTAATAATATTAAAACATAAGATATATGTGAAAGCTCGAGGCATCTAATGTGGGTTTAGATGCGTCGGAGAGAGACAGGAATCTCTTTACTCAAAGGTAGGAGTGTCGCCGTCGAACGATTCGATGATGACGTTGACGGAATCCTCCCAGAACAAACTGAACAAATCGGGCTCTTCCTCCGTGGTATCTATTTCCTCGTCCTCCAGTCACTTGGACGCTTCATCGAAAAATCGACTTAAGGGAGTTTCGAACATCTTTCCCTTGCCCTTCCAGGCGTTCGATCCCAGGAACCGTCCGCCACGACTCCGACCGTGCCTATAACTGTCGGGCTTGCCCCTTTGCTCCCCTTTAAAACCCAGTCCATTCCGACTCTGAACTGTGGCCAAGGTGATCGGTTCACGGATCCCTTGATGCCGCTTGCCCAGCCCCAATCCAGGGATGAATCCATGTTGACTTAGTATCGTGCCCGCCATGATTGATGGTTTAGAGCAACTCAGTACCCTGGCGACTGTGCCTGCTGGCACGTGCATGATGTACATCCTTTCCAAGGCGTGAAAGCCCGATTCCTCCTCAGTAGCCGGCTCTACTCTAGGAATGGTGTTTACCTGGCCTATCATATAATTAGCCTTCGAGTGCACGGTGACTAGCTTGTCGTTAATCACCATTCTAACCTTCTGATGTAAGCTGGACGAGACAGCTCCAGCTGTATGGATCCATGGTCTCCCCAGTAACATTCCGAACGACGCCGGGATATCCATAACCTGGAAGTTGATTGAGAATTCGGTTGCGCCGACAATGACAGTTAGTTCGATCTCTCCGATTACTTCGCTTTTTGCTCCATCAAACGCTCGAACGGTGGACTTCGACGCCTTGATCGAATCTTCCTTTACTCCCAACCCTCTAAGCGTAGCCATAGGCATATGTTAAATGCCGATCCATTGTCCACTAACACACGCGATACCCGCTTGCCATGACATGTTACTGATATGTATAGTGCTTTGTTATGGTTTCTGCCTTCCGTTGTGAAATCTTCGTCAGAGAAGGAGACTTGATCTTTCAGGAGGATAGCGCCCACGAAATCTTTCAGTTGAGTCTCATTGATAGTCTCAGGTACATGTGCCTCATTAAGCACCTTTAGAAGAGCGTCTTGATGTTTTTCCGATGTCTTGAAAAGGTCCAGGAGTGAAATTTGAGCGGGCATCTTTCTCAGCTGTTCGACCACTTCGAATTCGCTGGTTCAGACAAGGGACAAGACCTGTCTGGCGTCCTCCTCGGTTACTCCTTTCTTCTCTGCGACATCATCTTTGTGAATAAAGCATCTTCCAGAGCAGGTGATAGAGTCCACATCGCCAGTGCCATAATTCCAATGAGCTGCCTTAGGGTTGCAAGGTTCCATTACAGGGAGAACAATTACCAAAGGATTGTCCTTGGTAATTCCGATGCTGGGGGATTTGTCGGTCTCCTCCGTCGTCTCACTATCGTCCTCAGGTACCGCGTCAAATTCAGCGAGATTAATCACGAGCGGGCCCGCCCTTTCCAATACACAGATGGACTCGTCTAGGTAAAGTTCTTCTGAGTTGTACCCACCTCTTGGACTAGGGGGTACGCTTCAATTGATCTGGGTTCAGATTTGGAGAGTTGAAATTCCTCATTCATCGTCTTCACGAATTGGATGGCGCTTTCCGTTCTAGCGACCTTTGATCCTCGGGCTTCATCTTGTCGCTGGGCCCATTCAACTTTTTCTAACTCGTCCACCAGATGGGCGAAAGAATGATACCGGTAGGATCCCAAGGATATCGCAGTTTCACGAGGCATGGTTTTCATGAAGAATTCAATCAACTCCTCCTCAGTTAAAGGAGGATATACCGTTGCTGCAACCTTTCTCCATCTAAATGCGTGTGATCGAAAATCCTCACCCTTTCCTTTCTCCATGAGGATTAGATCTTTGCGGCTGAAACAAAATAGTTGATTAACATCGAAGCGCTTAAGGAACTGGGTTATAAAGTCATTCCATGTGCTAAGGCCACACCACTCCAACATGCGGAACCAGGTAAGGGCCGGGCCATCTAAGCTTAATTCGAAGTTTCGAACAAGCGTATTCCCATCTTTGCCGAGCCTAGAAATCTCCTTCAGGTAGGACGAGACGTGCGCTCTCGGACATCCTTCCCCGTTATAGGTCCGACGGAATGTGAAATTATTGATGGGCCTCGCTGAGGAAGCTTTGGCTCGGAGATACAGAGAGTTTGTCAGGACTTTCAACTGGGCGAGACCATCAGCTAGCTCGTGGTGTCGTTCTTCTAAGTCGTTGAGCTTGCAACCCTGCCTATCCATCTTTTTCCGGTGTTCCATTAGCGTAACGATACTCTCTTTAGATTTCTCAGCTGCTACTTGTTGAACCAAATGAGTCAGTATGTCTACCAAGTCAGACATTCGTGCTTCCATTTCAGCTAATCGTGTAGACATCCACCGGTCGTTTTCCGCTTCCTGGGCCCATGTGAGGGTTGCTTCAGTGGCTGCACCGGCTGTTTTCGATTCTTGGGGATCATCCATACCCCCCCAACCATCAGGAATTACTTCTTTTGGGCCGTTAAAGAAACTTAGAGGAATAGAATACGACACCTTGAAGTTATAGCCTCCGCTGTCTTGCCCCAAATTATCAATTATTTCCCCTCTCTGGAGAGCTTCCCGTACAAACCTCCTACCACCCTGGCAGGCTTTCTTTAAGTTTTGTTCATATTCATCCAGTTTCTCAGTTTCTTCAGCATCTTCGATGTTTAGCAAATACCCCGTGGGGACGTCCCAGATTTTCCCTCTTGTGGCTTTCAGCGAGAATTGGTTTGAATCCAAATTAATCCTGGTGTAGTATCCTGAGGAGTTATTGTTGACACCTAAATTTTGATCAACTTTTTTTATTTATTTTTATTTTTATTTTTATTTTGAAAATTCATAGAAAATCCATAAAAAGTTGAAAAAATTGAAAAATAAATTTTGGTGACCTTAGCCAAGCTAAATGAACCATTTTGACCAAAAAAATAATTTTCATAATTTTCATTTTTTATATATATTTTCGAAAAATACAAAAAAAAAGAAAAAGAAAATCAAGAAAAATAATATTTGAGGTCACAAAGATATATAAAAATAGTCGGTATTTTTATTTTTATTTTATCTATTTTCTAACCTCATAAATAGTAAAATTCAGGTTTGATTTTAGGTGTTCTCTGATCACCATAAAATTGAATTTGACAAAAATATTAGTAATGATTAAAAGGAAAAGGAGGGAAACATCATCATTTAAAAGGAAAAGGGGACTAATGATTTTGTCTTCTCTTTTTGTTATTTTATTTTATTTTTACTTTTATTATTTTATTATTATTATTATTATTATATATTTTTTTCTCTCTCTCTCTCCCCACTCCCTCTCTCCTTCCCGCTGCCTATTTATCTCCTCCCCCTCATCATCTCCTGACTCTTCTTCTCCCTCAACTCTCTCTCTTTCATTTTTCGATTTTTTTTCTCTCGCTCAGCCCGCCGCCCAGACCCAAAACCGTCCGGTTTTTCGACCATAACTCTTTCGTTAGGAATCGTATGGGAACGAGCCATATACCATTGGAAAGCTTATTCTCTTGCCGTTCTAATGACATATCGTGAGTCCAATTTGGCCCAGCCATTTGTCCCGTAGAGCTGTTTGAAGGAGCAAAGGTCAGACTGATCAGACTTGAGTCCGCGGGTGCCAAATTGGATTTTCGGGTTTGTTTTGGGTTCAATCTTGGTAAGACCACCTCTCACTCCTTGTTAAGACATATATTATTGTGTTTTATGGTTTGAAGATGGATTATATTTGGATTTAAGGGCTGATCCCTTATTGTTTTGTTCGAAAAATCTGAACCGGTTCTGTCAAGGTGGTGCCGTGAACATTGTGAGTGATTCAAGGGCTTGCCTTGCTTCCAATATTCGATAAGATGTCTCTAGCACCTAACTTAGGAATCTAGCAAGCTGAGATTGTAGTCTAGTTGAGTTTTGGATGGGTTTTAATGGTTGAATTGAAGGAGTTTTCTTGGACAGATTCTGGTCATTGGGCGATTGAAAACCGTCCGGTTTTTTGGCCATAACTCTTTCGTTAGGAATCGTATGGGAACGAGCCATATACTGTTAGAAAGCTTATTCTCTAGCCGTTCTAATGACATATCGTGAGTCCAATTGGGCCGAACCATTTGTCCCGTAGAGCTGTTTGAAGGAGCAAAGGTCAGACTGATCAGACTTGAGTCCGCGAGGGCCAAATTGGATTTCCGAGCTTGTTTTGGGTTCAATCTTGGTAAGACCACCTCTCACTCCTTACATTTTACCTATTAGACCCAGAATCGGAAGGCCGAGCCTCCTGTTGGTGTCTAAATATTTGCTGTATATTTACTTTATGTCATAGCATTTCTATATTTCGCATAAAAGACCCAGAATCGGAAGGCCGAGCCTCCTGTTGGTGTCTAGATATTTGCTGTGTATTTACTTTATGTCATAGCATTTCTATATTTCGTATAAAAGACCCAGAATTGGAAGGCCGAGCCTCCTGTTGGTGTCTAAATATTTGCTGTGTATTTACTTTATGTCATAGCATTTCTATATTTCGCATAAAAGACCCAGAATCGGAAGGCTAAGCCTCCTATTGGCATCCAAGGTGTTTTATTTATTTATTTTCTGTAAATTATATTGTGCTACCCCAGAATCGGAAGGCCGAGCCTCCTGCTGGTGGTTTATACCCCCCACACATTGTTGCACGAGCACCGACGGACTCCGACGTCGTAAAATTCACCGGATCCCATCTCCTTTGCTTATGTTTATGTTGTATAATGACTTAATATCTTCTTTATTTTTTGTATTGTGTTGCGTCCTATAAAAACAAAAACAAAAAAATGCTAGATCGGACGTCTGCAGATGAGCCACGTGTCGTGATTAGGTGATTTTCAGAATAAAAAAAAATTTCCAAAAAAAATGAATTATTAAGGAAAAATTCAAAAAAAAAATTGAGAAAAATTTCAGAAAATTCCTAAAAAAATTCTAAAAATTTTTGAAGGCTGAAAATGACAAAAAAAATTGATTTGTTTCCATTTTTTGGATTTTCTCCCATTTAATCCAAAATGACGATTTTACCCCTCAAAGGGTAAATCGTCTTTGATATTCCGATGAATTGTGGAAATTGCTTAGAATTTGGTGATGGGCCAGATAGGTGGCTAAACCTTATGTCTAAGATTTCCACATTTCATTCCCATTTTTAGAAAATGACGATTTTACCCCTTCGAATGGTAAATCGGTTTCTAAAATTCCCGAAAATCACGAAAATTGCCAAAAAATAGGAAATGGGTCAATTGAGTGACCAAACCTGTTTTGACTCCGGATTCATTCCGAAATGATGATTTTGTCCTTTTTGGGCAAATTGTCCCCTTTGTCTCAAAATTACGATTTTGCCCATGATGGGCAAAATCATGTCTAAATCATTCCTAAGCCTGATTGATGCTTCTCTAGGCCAATATGGCCTTATTAGGAATGCCATGTGATTTATTTGTACATTTGAATTCATTGATTTGTGCACTTTATTATTGATTGTGATTGCCAGGATAGTCATTCCTATCTGCATGAACTCCTAGATTTAGGACTCGTACCCCACTCATCTGTATGAAATCTTAAGTCAGAAAACTCAGTCAACTTAGGTACCGAAAGGGCGTCAACTCTGATAGTTGACGTAACTAAGTCCCCGAACCCATTTCCATGGTTATCGCAGAATTGAATAGAAACTCCCGACTATTCAATAGGGTGGTCCAATCATACCCTCCAAAAAAATGATTGGTGGCGACTCCATGGCATGCACACTTAGCACATATCACTAGACCACACTGAAGGTCGACTACGTATACCTCCGTTGCGATTTGGGTAACGGGCCTTGGGAGAGGCCCGCGTCCGACCAGACTGGACGGCCCATTAGCCCTCGAGAGCCCATGGCGAATCTCGAGAGGGTCGCGACAGACTGGCGACTCCGCTGGGGACTTAGAGAACTTGAGCCGATTAAAAAGTTGATTGGTTTTTCTGACATGTTTTATGCTGATGCTCTTCAAGTTGAGGTACGTACTTTAACCCTTGAGGTGTTAAATATTTTTGCAGATTGGAGAAATAAGGGGTGAAGTGTTCGTTAACTCTGTCTTATGCAGGTAGGAGTTTAGGATGTATGATTGTGTGGATGTTTATATTGAAGCGGTGTTTGCTAAATGAAATGCATGTTTATTGCTTTAGCACGACACAATGAACACACACAGCCGCGCCTAAAACCTCGGGCGCTCTCTTTAGGAAAATAATAGAAGGAATTGAAAATGGAATCTTCGTGAGGAAAAACACGGGGTAATCCATTTTTAATTCTGCTCATTTCGAACTATGGATTGGGTCCCAATGCAACGATAGTTGTGCAATGGAATCTACCCTTTCTAGAACTCGAAGTGGGAGCCTTGGCCTTAGGTTCCAAACCCTATTTTTGATTCTTAGAAGTCAAACCTCACTGGTCTCATGCGCATGTATGTGAATGATTGGTACACCTCGAAACCAAAAGGTCATTCAGCGCCGCTTATGAATCAAAATCCAAAGACTTGTGTGAAGAATCAGTCGCGAGTTTAAACGAACCAGGATGGCATGGAAAAGCGCTGGACCACCCTGGAGAGTCAACTGATGAGGGCAAATGCCTTTTGACCGGGGCAGCCGGGTCAAGTGTAAAGATGTGTCGTTCCTAATTGATTTCCAATCAGATACCGGCATAATATTTCCTATCTTTTCCTCTCAGGTGAAAAACAGGTACAGAAGGAAAATCCATTTGTGGATAGACACGAGGGACATGTTTTACATGGCATACATTTGTCAAAAATGTCCTCATCCGATCACATGCAAGATGATCATGGAACGATGGTGAAACTGTAATCGTTCCAATAAGCCATTCGAATATTATACATGACGTGGATCTTTATGTCTTTTGTCTACAGGATAAGATGGTCAAAGACAAACGAAAGAAAATTTGTCTTCCCTATAAGACAGAAAGAAATGTGCCTTCAGCAGATGTCACCCATTGGGATTGCAATGACAAATTAAATCAAATTATGAAGAAGGAGCAACCTAATTAGGATTGGCTCTCCCTAAGTCGAAAAAGTTGTATCTGTTCCAAATCAGATTGACTGGTTCACGAGTTGATATGGTTTTTCATTCTTGCAGGTGATGACGAGAATGAATGGGACCACTGAAGAATTTCCCCCGTCTTGGACGCCAGAAGTGACCAGAGCGGGGATAGTAAATCCGTAATCGTTTCAATTAAAGCTCCTTACGCGGTGATTGACTCTTTCACTCCTTTCATCGCGCAGGTTGTTGAAGTACTCAATCACGAGTAAATCCAAGCTTATTGATGTCAAATAGCCTGAATGCGTCAATGCGGTAGGATCAAATTGCCTACGACTAAATCAGCCAGCCCCAGACAAAGCATCCAGTGGCTGGGGACAAATCGCTCCGCTACCCGGAAAAGAGAAACATCAAATACTTCAAATGGCGACGATGATCGAGAGAATCACAAAACCGCCACACGAAAAATCCCAAGACCGTCAAGCCATCTAGATATGGATAAAAATAATTGAAGATTCTGACAATTGAGATAGAAGATCAGAATCGGCGAAACCCATGGGAGTGAGTTCTCCCATTTTCTTTGAAGAGGCCAAACCGGGGGCAAACTCTCATAAAGACGCATCGGACCAGGGTTATTAAATCCAGAGATAACAAACATCAAGACAAGCCTTACCAAGGCAAAATACTTGAAGAACACCGTCCCTTCAAATGTTGGAAACCCCGAAGGGAGTATCTCTTTCCTGAAATTTCAAATGAAGTCAAAACCTACACATGTTTCTTCATGTGCAGGTGCATGGACGTTGTCAAAATTGAATTGAAAATTGCCAACAAACACAGAAAGTGCTAAGGCATGTTGCCAGGACAAACGTCGCCCAACTGGGGCAGAACGGCTGTTAATCTCACGAACAACACCCATAAATACAGACGAGAGAAGACATTCCCAAAGTGGATGATGATTGCAGCAAAATGCAGGAATGAATTTAGTTGGGGCAGGCATGAAAAACCATGCCTAACTGGGGCAAGTGAATCATTTGTACGCCAGACGTTTCTTCTCTGGAAAAATCCAGGGACGCAATGACATAGTCGTCCGCATCAGAAGTAAACCCCAAGATACAAAATTGGGTGAACGGTAACTTTGTATCGTTCCAATTTGATCTCCAAAGATCCCACATGTAACATGAGTTTTTCCTCATTTAGCAGGAAGGCGTTGGCGCCAAAAGCCACAAAAGAAAAGAACTTACTAATTGGGGAGCGAACAAAATTATCGGCCTTGGAAGTCATGCACTCCAAGAAATGGTCTTTGATTATAAGATCGAGTGGAGAGTAAAAAGTATCGCTTCCACACATCATGCTTTGACATGCATTCCGATAACAATTTCCTTTTTCCTTGAATAAAAGGAACTTTGAAGAATGGCGCTGGAATGCGCCCAAAAACACAAATGGATCTCCTCTGGGGCAAATCATCGAGAATGATTCATCGCCAACCAAACGGAGGGATCGTGGCCACAATATAGTTGGCCAATTTCTGCAAGCCGCGCGTTTGTGTTCAAATGAAAACGCCAAGCAAGAACAAGGCGGTATCGTTCCAATTTGTCTTGAATTTTGGAACGCAAACTGACACTTATTGTTTGTTTTTTACAGGGGCTCGCCATCAAGACAAAACGGGTTTTCACATCCTATGTATTACCCGTTGGAATACATGACCAAGGGTAAATTGTATCGTTCTAATTTTTTGAAAAATTCGTGAACGTACAATAACATGTATCTTCCGCATTTTCAGGGATCTCCAGCCGCGGGGGACAGGTAAGTATCCCTTTCCCCAATCCATTGAAGATGTTAAATAAAAAACAGAGAGAAAAAGAAAAGCTTTCAGAATCAAATGTCTAGAAAATACATAGAATTCAAACTTCATTGGCATTCATGTTTTAAAACAGGAGGTTGTCTGCACATGAATAAGAACATGCATGGTGCATCATAAAATCCCCTTGACGGGTAAAATTTTTGGAGAAAATTGAAAGAGATTTTTTCCAATCAAAAGTTCAAAACTTTCAAAAGGACGTTTTCTCAAAAGACGAAAGGCAAAGCCTAATCCAAACACGTCCTATACACACTTGAGAGAGAAGTGGAGCGGATCAGATAGCAAAATCTGGACCTACGGAAGTAGGGACCATCCGCAGCGATTACATGGAATGGGACGACGGAGGCATTCGTTTCTTATCCCCAAACACTACAGGTGACCATTGACAACCCCTTCGAACGGCGATTTTCATTCTCAACCCTGTCAAGAACCACCCCACATTGGGGCAAAATGGAGGTGAGTCCAGCAACATCAGGAGAAAATGATTAGAAATTTTCTTGCTCGGACTAACATCAATCTTTGTGTATTGTTTATATGGTAATCCAAATGTCATAGGATG
Organism: Rhodomyrtus psidioides; assembly: GCA_021437785.1. Classification (NCBI taxonomy): domain Eukaryota; kingdom Viridiplantae; phylum Streptophyta; class Magnoliopsida; order Myrtales; family Myrtaceae; genus Rhodomyrtus; species Rhodomyrtus psidioides. The sequence continues at coordinate 1,001,196 of JAILYB010000059.1, read as the reverse complement.
ATGAGAAGCATTCATTTCTCTATCCCACACACCATATCCTTTGCATAGCCAAGTTGAGCCTGCAAATTCATTTCATAAACCCATTGGTGATCATTGCAAGTTCCAAAGCAAAGACAAATCACTTCAGGAACGGAGAAGTTCAAGACTTAGGGTTTACGAAGAAAACTACTAAGTTGATACTCAAGCGTGCTAAGAGCCAAGTCATATATCTAGCACAATTGCCAAGCATCCCACTTTCGACAAGAGATTAAAGAAATCCCCAGCATCAAGAAAAAGCAAAGTGCCTGGTAAAAGCGAGGCCGATGCTCGGGTGAACAATTTGATCGATCCCTAAAGAAACCTGGTAGGGAAAAGAAGAGGGAAAAACCCCTAATGGAGTCAGATCAAGAAGACTGCTCCCCAAATGATGTCAGCCGTGGAGCAAAAACACAGAAAGAGTTGTCAACCTCTTAATACCACAAGAGACGCTCTCTAAAGAGCTAGTGCACACCTCAAAATCGGTTGCGCACCTCAAAGACTAAAGATGCAGAATGGAAATGACAGGAGGCAAATCAGCAATGATCATCAATGTCAAACCCGTCACGAATTCTGGGCCAAAAACAAGCCTTTTTCGGTCCCCAATCCTACCAATGTCACAACCCTGAAACAGTCTTCTCTGACTAAGACACTTGGGTTAACATATTGCTTAGCTCGAAGAAGTACGATCAAGACTATTTCTTTCTCATTTTGCAGGGTTCTTGACTTGTAAACCCGAAGCAGATGGTGAAGACTTTCATTCAATGGCCCCGACTCAAAAGTGAGTCCCCCCCTTTGAAAACCAATATCCAAGCCCAACATTACGGTCCCGTGGAAGACCTCCCGACCGATCAAAATGTATGCGCTGCGAATGAGCCTAAAACCTAGGCACAGGTCAGTAGGGAATTGAGTACATCCCCTATAAAAATCATTACCTCAAAACAGATGAGATGGCCTCCTTGTCGAGAAATATTCCAATTGATGTTTTGAACAAACTCTTTTTGGAATTTTCAAACTGTTGATCCGAATTTTCCATGCAAGGAATTTGTGATCACATTTGCATGTTGTAAGAATGCTTTGGATAACCTCCAGCATTAAAATGCACATTTCATGACTAAAACTTAAGTCATAAAATTTTGTCAATTGGACAATTATTGTCTTCCCAAAGATTATTAACATTTTCTTGGTGAAGAAAAATTTTTCAGGTTTGAACTTTCTGCAGGATACCTGGAGAACCCAGCTCTCAGAATGTCGGCTCAGCAGACTCAAGTGAAGCTTTGTCAAAATAAAATCTTTCACTGCTTCAAAACTGAATTCCCGACAAACTTCGGGATCTCTAAAAAAAAGGGGGAAGAAAAACCCTTTTAAAAGAAACAGTCTCATCGGACGTGGAGAACCCTCGTCATGAGACCCATTTTCAAAAATCAGGCAGTCTCATCGGACGTGGAGAACCCTCGTCATGAGACCCCTTTTCAAAAACCAGGCAGTCTCATCGGACGTGGAGAACCCTCGTCATGAGACCCCTTTTCCAAAATATCAAACAGTCTCATCGGACGTGGAGAACCCTCGTCATGAGACCCCTGTTCAAAAATCAGGCAGTCTCATCGGACGTGGAGAACCCTCGTCATGAGACCCATTTTAAAAAATCAGGCAGTCTCATCGGACGTGGAGAACCCTCGTCATGAGACCCATTTTCAAAAATATCAGGCAGTCTCATCGGACGTGGAGAACCCTCGTCATGAGACCCCTTTTCAAAGCAACACAAGGTAGAAACCGCCTGAAGGGTCAAAACAAAGGTAGAAACCGCCTGAAGGGTCAAATCAATGGTAGAAACCGCCTGAAGGGTCAAACCCATGGTAGAAACCGCCTGAAGGGTCAACACAAGGTAGATACCGCCTGAAGGGTCAAAATGATGGTAGATACCGCCTGAAGGGTCAACACAAGGTAGAAACCGCCTGAAGGGTCAAAATAATGGTAGAAACCGCCTGAAGGGTCAATCAAAGGTAGAAACCGCCTGAAGGGTCAATCCAATAGTGAAAATCACTTAAATGGTCAACTCAATGGTCCAATCCACCATACGGATCAAAATTATTGGCAAATCTCAAATGGGACGCGTCTTCCTTAGATTCCTATCAGTTAGGAATCCCATTATGGTTTGACCTACCATACGGGTCAGAGCTTAACCTCTCTAGGATACTCTAGTAACGAGTTCCTAGAAATTCTCTTGAATCCATCAAACACCGCGAAAATCGCACAAACATCGAACAGGTAAGTGGCAGGTATGTCTCTCTATTATCTCACTCTCTCATGTCAAATGAATGTTTCCCCCTTCAAGAAAGAGCATACATGGACAAGCATGAAAATTGGATGTCATGACTCCTTTTCCTTTAGTTTCCCGAGTCGAGTCGATCAGGACTCAGGTGTCACCTTATCTTTGAGAGAAACCTCTAACGAGATTCCTCTCAAAGAGGGGCAGCTGTTGACACCTAAATTTTGATCAACTTTTTTTATTTATTTTTATTTTTATTTTTATTTTGAAAATTCATAGAAAATCCATAAAAAGTTGAAAAAATTGAAAAATCAATTTTGGTGACCTTAGCCAAGCTAAATGAACCATTTTGACCAAAAAAATAATTTTCATAATTTTCATTTTTTATATATATTTTCGAAAAATACAAAAAAAAAGAAAAAGAAAATCAAGAAAATCAAGAAAAATAATATTTGAGGTCACAAAGATATATAAAAATAGTCGGTATTTTTATTTTTATTTTATCTATTTTCTAACCTCATAAATAGTAAAATTCAGGTTTGATTTTAGGTGTTCTCTGATCACCATAAAATTGAATTTGACAAAAATATTAGTAATGATTAAAAGGAAAAGGAGGGAAACATCATCATTTAAAAGGAAAAGGGGACTAATGATTTTGTCTTCTCTTTTTGTTATTTTATTTTATTTTTACTTTTATTATTTTATTATTATTATTATTATTATATATTTTTTTCTCTCTCTCTCTCCCCACTCCCTCTCTCCTTCCCGCTGCCTATTTATCTCCTCCCCCTCATCATCTCCTGACTCTTCTTCTCCCTCAACTCTCTCTCTTTCATTTTTCGATTTTTTTTCTCTCGCTCAGCCCGCCGCCCAGACCCAAAACCGTCCGGTTTTTCGACCATAACTCTTTCGTTAGGAATCGTATGGGAACGAGCCATATACCATTGGAAAGATTATTCTCTTGCCGTTCTAATGACATATCGTGAGTCCAATTTGGCCCAGCCATTTGTCCCGTAGAGCTGTTTGAAGGAGCAAAGGTCAGACTGATCAGACTTGAGTCCGCGGGTGCCAAATTGGATTTTCGGGTTTGTTTTGGGTTCAATCTTGGTAAGACCACCTCTCACTCCTTGTTAAGACATATATTATTGTGTTTTATGGTTTGAAGATGGATTATATTTGGATTTAAGGGCTGATCCCTTATTGTTTTGTTCGAAAAATCTGAACCGGTTCTGTCAAGGTGGTGCCGTGAACATTGTGAGTGATTCAAGGGCTTGCCTTGCTTCCAATATTCGATAAGATGTCTCTAGCACCTAACTTAGGAATCTAGCAAGCTGAGATTGTAGTCTAGTTGAGTTTTGGATGGGTTTTAATGGTTGAATTGAAGGAGTTTTCTTGGACAGATTCTGGTCATTGGGCGATTGAAAACCGTCCGGTTTTTTGGCCATAACTCTTTCGTTAGGAATCGTATGGGAACGAGCCATATACTGTTAGAAAGCTTATTCTCTTGCCGTTCTAATGACATATCGTGAGTCCAATTGGGCCGAACCATTTGTCCCGTAGAGCTGTTTGAAGGAGCAAAGGTCAGACTGATCAGACTTGAGTCCGCGAGGGCCAAATTGGATTTCCGAGCTTGTTTTGGGTTCAATCTTGGTAAGACCACCTCTCACTCCTTACATTTTACCTATTAGACCCAGAATCGGAAGGCCGAGCCTCATGTTGGTGTCTAAATATTTGCTGTATATTTACTTTATGTCATAGCATTTCTATATTTCGCATAAAAGACCCAGAATCGGAAGGCCGAGCCTCCTGTTGGTGTCTAGATATGTGCTGTGTATTTACTTTATGTCATAGCATTTCTATATTTCGTATAAAAGATCCAGAATCGGAAGGCCGAGCCTCCTGTTGGTGTCTAAATATTTGCTGTGTATTTACTTTATGTCATAGCATTTCTATATTTCGCATAAAAGACCCAGAATCGGAAGGCTAAGCCTCCTATTGGCATCCAAGGTGTTTTATTTATTTATTTTCTGTAAATTATATTGTGCTACCCCAGAATCGGAAGGCCGAGCCTCCTGCTGGTGGTTTATACCCCCCACACATTGTTGCACGAGCACCGACGGACTCCGACGTCGTAAAATTCACCGGATCCCATCTCCTTTGCTTATGTTTATGTTGTATAATGACTTAATATCTTCTTTATTTTTTGTATTGTGTTGCGTCCTATAAAAACAAAAACAAAAAAATGCTAGATCGGACGTCTGCAGATGAGCCACGTGTCGTGATTAGGTGATTTTCAGAATAAAAAAAAATTTCCAAAAAAAATGAATTATTAAGGAAAAATTCAAAAAAAAATTGAGAAAAATTGCAGAAAATTCCTAAAAAAATTCTAAAAATTTTTGAAGGCTGAAAATGACAAAAAAAATTGATTTGTTTCCATTTTTTGGATTTTCTCCCATTTAATCCAAAATGACGATTTTACCCCTCAAAGGGTAAATCGTCTTTGATATTCCGATGAATTGTGGAAATTGCTTAGAATTTGGTGATGGGCCAGATAGGTGGCTAAACCTTATGTCTAAGATTTCCACATTTCATTCCCATTTTTAGAAAATGACGATTTTACCCCTTCGAATGGTAAATCGGTTTCTAAAATTCCCGAAAATCACGAAAATTGCCAAAAAATAGGAAATGGGTCAATTGAGTGACCAAACCTGTTTTGACTCCGGATTCATTCCGAAATGATGATTTTGTCCTTTTTGGGCAAATTGTCCCATTTGTCTCAAAATTACGATTTTGCCCCTGATGGGCAAAATCATGTCTAAATCATTCCTAAGCCTGATTGATGCTTCTCTAGGCCAATATGGCCTTATTAGGAATGCCATGTGATTTATTTGTACATTTGAATTCATTGATTTGTGCACTTTATTATTGATTGTGATTGCCAGGATAATCATTCCTATCTGCATGAACTCCTAGATTTAGGACTCGTACCCCACTCATCTGTATGAAATCTTAAGTCAGAAAACTCAGTCAACTTAGGTACCGAAAGGGCGTCAACTCTGATAGTTGACGTAACTAAGTCCCCGAACCCATTTCCATGGTTATCGCAGAATTGAATAGAAACTCCCGACTATTCAATAGGGTGGTCCAATCATACCCTCCAAAAAAATGATTGGTGGCGACTCCATGGCATGCACACTTAGCACATATCACTAGACCACACTGAAGGTCGACTACGTATACCTCCGTTGCGATTTGGGTAACGGGCCTTGGGAGAGGCCCGCGTCCGACCAGACTGGACGGCCCATTAGCCCTCGAGAGCCCATGGCGAATCTCGAGAGGGTCGCGACAGTTATGACTACCGGTCTCGGCGATAACGCCCATGTCAGCCAGCTTAGTTAAACAAGCCATTTTTTTGTCCTTTGTGACTTCGTCCTGTCCTGGATATTGCGAAGCTATGGCTAGTACCGCCTTCATCCGGGGCACATTAACCAGAAACTCTAAGTCACCCCCCAAGTCGACGTCAAATACGGCGTTGACGGTGTGTTCAGGTAGGGGATTCTGCTGAACATTGGGGCTTACCCCGTCGAACTCCAGCATATTATTGTCGATGAGAGCCTGTACGTCATACTGCAAGGCACGACAATTATCTACGTTATGCTCCTTCTCACCCATGTGGTATACACACGCTTGATTTTCATATTCCGGAGAACCTGGGTGGCTTCGCCCTTGGCGGTTTCTTGGCCAGTAATCTCGCTTCCAGAAGTTTGGGGAGTAATTTTGACATTAAAACGGGGAGTGGTGTAAATGAGGGAGGCTCCTTCTTCTTAGGCTCAGGATACCTTTGATTTGCCCGAGAAGTGTTTCCTCGGGTCGGGGTCGAGTCTTCGAACTTCCTTGGCTTCGGGGGGTTGGAGACGAAGGCTACTTCAGAACTTGGCTCGCGCTCTTTCTTTATCGGAAACTGTCGCTTAGGGGCTGCCTCCGGTACACGCCTTTCTCGTACTGCCCATTCTTGCCTCTCCGCTACTTTGATCAAGTGCGCGAAGGTCTGACATCCAGAAGTGTTAAGCTTCTCGAAGTAATCATAAGGTAAGGCCTTCAGAAAAATATCCACTAACTCCTCCTCGGGGATCGAGGGCTTGACTTGGGTGGCCAATGCTCTCCATCTTTGCGCATATAAGCGAACGCTTTCGCTTCTCCCTTTGGCGGTCCGAAGCAGATCTTCCCTCGTGGGGGCGGTCATCGTGTTAAACTTATACTGACGTAAGAATTCCCCTGCGAACTCATCCCAATCGTCGTACTTCTGAACATCCAGCTCCACGTACCAAGACAAAGCGGCCCCGATCAGGCTCTCTTGGAAAGTGTTAATAAGAAGTGGTATGTGGTCTGAATACTTAGCCATCTTATACAGATAGTACTTCATGTGAGTTTTGGGACAACCCGTCCCGTTATATTTTCTTGAGAAATCTGGTTCCTTATAGTCCGCCGGGATCTCAATCTTCGTAAACGATGTGATCTTGTCATACTTGGACAATTCAAATCCCTGACTGGTTAAACATTCCTCTATTTTAGCTATCCTTTTGACCCCCTCGTCGATCTTGGTGGGCCTCTCCCTTTGCCTCTCTTCTAGATCAATCACCACAAGCGACGCCTTCGGTGGAATTTCAACAGTCGGGACTTGATCGGGAGTAGCTGCAGGATTTGTCCCAGCGGACCCACTCGCATCAGAAGCGGTGGGTATATACGGATTTGCGGCTTGGTTAAGGTCAATTGGTGGAGCATGCCTAGCATTAGCTGCAGTGAACAGGGCCTTCATCTCGGCCATCATCTCAGCCATTTGGTCCAGTCGTGTTTCCAGAGTTCCAAAGCGAGCATCAACCTGCTTCGGCTCCATTTGGGCTTTCAAGCGATCTCAAGGTCGAGTCTTCGTGATCGAAAGTCACCTGTTTGAGAAGGCTAAAGTCAGGTTTTTCGAAATGAAAGATAGATCATATGGTATGCGACCTCCTTATCCGGACATCGCGGTGCGGACAACAGTCGGGCCGTGAGCACGTTCCCCTGCCCCAGGCTTTTTACATCGCCCGTACAGACAAGCCTGCTGTTAAGCAGGGAGTAATCCATGCTAATTACGATGGGGATTTTGAAAAGATATCTTGATAATGCATGAATTGAGAGCGTTCATTACAACTAAAAAGGCTCTTGAAAGAGTTCGATTAAAATGCGATATGAAAATGCTCTAATATTCTAAACTCGATGGGAAGTCGCGCTCTTCATGTCTGGTCGCCCATCCTCAGTCATCTTCCGGCATTGTTGAGAAAACGCATTCTTCACCCGTAAATCACTTCGTCTTTGGGATAGGTGGATGGTCCTACAACCTCTAGTATGTACGGCTCCACTCCCGGTACGCATGGGAACACGCACTCTGGGACATATGGCTCCACGGGAGTCGGGCGGATCCTCTTAAAAGCTCGGATGTATTCCTCAGAAGCCCGATGGAGGTCCATCTCGGGGTTCATCTGATCTGGCCACTCCACGACTTGAGGGGGGAGTCTTTTAGTGCTTGCTCAATGCCATCAATCATAGCTTGGAGGCGCACCCTAGTCTTCTTGGTGGTGGGCCCTTGGGGAACATCAAAGGCGAACTCATCAGGAGGGCTTTGAGGTGGGATTTCCTGCAGCATACCAAACTGTCTGACAACTTTGATCGGGTAATACGATACAGCTCCGGTAAATCCCAACAGCGGTATCGGTCCTCCATCTTCAGTAGTAATGCGAGCCTTGGACATCTTCGGTCGCCTCAGCCGCCATTGGAGCTGTCCAGGTTCCAGTTTCTCTAGGATTTTGTACCAATCATTGAAAGAACGATCGGTAATGAGTGATTGGCATTTGACAAAGGATTGGATGGGGTGGATATCCTCATCGATTCGGTTGCAACCCGCACGAAGATTGAGGCTTTTGAAATGGGAGGTGAGCCACATGAAGAGAAGGCTGTTGGACACTTGAAAAGTGGTTTTTCGAGCGGACTTAGAGTGCTCAAGAGCGATTTTGTAGCGGTTTAGGGAGAGGAAGGTCTCAGCGAGGATCATATAAGAGTAATCCAATTGGTCACATGCCTGCTGGACTATGTGAACGATGAGAGGGTTGAATGTGGTTTTAGACGTGGGAAATAGAATGAACCCAAAGAAGGCTAGGATGAAAACCTTTCCAGCTCTATGACTAGAATCGACAGGTAGATTGGAGTAATTGTCAAACAAGAATGATAAGGGGAATCTGTTGGAGTAAGCCTTGAAGATTTCTTCGACCTTGGGAATCTTGAGGCGAAGAAATCTAGAGAGTAGCTTGGATGGATCGAGGCCCAGAGGAGGCTGGACTAGTTGATCTCTGAACTTCACCCCGATAACGGTCGCGTACTCCTCTAGTGTGGGCGTGATCTCCAGGCCCTCGAAATTGAAAGTCAGTGTGGTTGGGTCCCAGAATCGTGCCGCTGCCTGTATGAGTGCGGGTTGATATTTAACCTTGAGGAGGTCGACAAGGTGCCCCAGTCTCTGCTTGACGTAAGTCTGATTGGTCTCGTTGAGGCACCCCCACCAAATCAGCAGCTCTCTGCGCGGGACGGGCATGATCTGGATGTCGTCTCTCCCTATCGAGTTTAGAATATGAAAATGTCGTCCCCAAATTAATTACCATGGATTACTCGATTATCAGATTCGTTCAACTCATTATTCTCTCTTGATGCGACGAGGGTTAGGATCCCTCATTTAATTAAAGGGAATATTGAATGAGGGTTCCAACCCAAGTCCCATTAAGGTGTATAATGAATTAGACAGAAATAATGATGTGATGCAGATGATATGCTCGTGCAAGATATGGACTGATTCAATTTCATGTCTCCAGCGCCATGAAACGGGGATTAGATTCTCCGACTTGCGTTAAAAGCATCAAGTGTGAGTTCTAATGATAGTTTCATTTGTATGAGACATGTAATTGAACCAGAAAATCCGCATGGTCAAAAGAAATTCCAGTGTCGTGTTCCGATGTCAGGACGCCTAGAAATGACTCAAAGACCAAAGTACCGAAGGTAGAAGGGAGTTCCACAGGCGGACGCTCTTTACAGACTCGAAGACTCAGATAAATAATTAAACAAGGAGACAGTCAGAATGCGACCCTAGAGAACCTAAGGAGATGCCCCAAGTCGGGTTTTCGGGGAACGTCGCCTGTCGTCCTTGCTCTGATTAGCTCGAGTCGCCGTCTTCATCAGATGAAATGTCTATGGGGGTGGAAGAGGACGGCTGGCTCTCGAGAGAATCCTCTTCGTCTGATGAAATCTCGATGACCACTCGAGAGGGTCTTGGATCGGTTATGGTCCTTCGAAACGCCTTCTTCTGCTTTCGATAAAGGTTCATCATCCCTTCCATATTATGCTCATGTTTGTGCTTGCGCTCGAGTTGCTCGGCGGACTTGGTGTAGAAGCAATCCATCCCTCGGATGAGGTTTCGTCCAGTGAGTGCCCTCCCTTGGATAAATCGGAAGGAGTGGAATCCGTTGAATGCCTCGATAGCTCGATGACGGATGGCACGACGCTCGTATTCGAATATCTCGGGAATCTTGGACCGACTTGGAGAGACCACCTCTACCCTATCCATACTTTAAAATGGAATTGGACTCAACCATTGGATTTGATGAATGCAGCATGTTGTGCGAAATCAAAGATGGCAGACAAATTAAATAGGAATGGAAGGACCTTACCACAAGAGATACCTAATGAATTTTGGTTTTAGGTATACCAACCATCCATACACATGCGTATGAGACAAGTGAGGCTTGACTCTAGAAATCAAAATGGTTCGGGTATGGACCTAACGGCTTCCCACTATTCGAGTCGATAAATTCGTCCATAAGCGCAATCCACAACAAATGGATAAAAGAATCGACTTGAATAGTGAGCGGGATCAAATATGGTCAACCCAAGCGCAAATCCACGCTAGAGCCTCGCACATCGATTCCCTATCTATGGCTACCTAAACAGGTGATTTTGCGGCCTGGGTTTGGGAGCTTTGTGCAAAAGTGACGTGATCCTCAAATATGCAGGTGAATCATGCACAACAATTTATATATCAATCAGCGCTTCAAAATCATCCACATGACATACATTCCTACACCCAACATGCATAAAACAATATTAATCACAGACTACTCCCCTTATCACTCCAATCTGCAAAAACATTTAACACCTATCGTAAGCGGACTTACCTCGCCTTCAAGAGCGCCTACAGAAAACATGTCAGAAAATCACTCAGCGTTTTGATTACGGCCTAAGTCCACTTGAGGCCTAGAACCATAGGTTCTAGGTGTTCGTTCCCCAGCGGAGTCGCCAGTCTGTCGCGACCCGTTTTTTTTAACGGGAACGGGCAAATGGATTGTCGAATCGGGCCCCCACTCTGCAATGTGGATCGCGGGCTTTCTCGACGCGGGCCCTCCCAGGCCCATACCAAATCGCGACGGGAGTTAAATTTACGCGGGTTTTCGACGATAAGAGTCGATCGCATTCGACCTTGGTGTGGTCGTGATGGCATGTGCTATGTGTGCATGCATTTGGAGTCGCCACCGGTCTTTCTTGGAAGGTGGACCGGAAACCTCACTAATCAATTGGGAGAAATCGATCAATTCTTCGGAACTAGAGATTTTGGGTTCGGGGACTTGGTTACGTTGGTGTAATTACCAACGCCCTTTCGGTACCTAACGCGAGTGATTTTCTTAACTAAGATTTCATGCAGGAGCAATTTTTGGGTGAGGTAAGTCTGATTCAAGGGGTTTCATGTAGATTGGAAGACTAGTCCTAGCAAATCACAATCAATATAAGGAAAGCGCAATCAAGTGCATAAATGAACCATGCCAATGCACATCAATTCAAATCAATCGCCTCCTAGTATAGCCTTAAGGGCTTAGGGAAGATGTGATTTAGGACCAAGGGTAGACTGGGAAGATTTGGGGACGATTTGCCGAGAGGGCGAAATCGTCAATTTTTGGGAGGTTTGGGTATTGAACTAAACAAAATAGGTCATGACCAGTTGATCATGGCCATTTCATATTTTGGAGATTTTTCTTGAATTTTTCGGGATTTCTCGAGAAACGATTTGCCTAAAGGGCAAAATCTTCATTTCTGAAAAGATCGGGATTCGAAAGACCAAAGATAGGTCTTGATCAGTTGGTTGTGGTCATTTCCCATTTCTGGATTTTTTTTGGAATTTTCAGGATTTCTTGAGTAACGATATGCCAAAAGGGCGGAATCGTCATTTTTGAAAGGATCAGGATTCAAAAGACTAGAAATAGGTCATGGCCAGTTGATTGTGGCCATTTCCTATCTTTTGGGATTTTTTTGGAATTTTCTGAATTTCCTTGGTTTCTTGGAGACGATTTGCCTAAAGGGCAAAATCGTCATTTTTGAAAAGGGTCGGGTTTCAGAAGACCAAAAATAGGTCATGGCCAGTTGACTATGGCCATTTCCTATTTTCTGGAATTTTTCTGAAATTTTATGAATTTCTTCAATTTTTGGAAGACGATTTGCCTAAAGGGCAAAATCGTCATTTTTGAAAAGATTGGGGTTTGGAATACCCAAAATAGGCCATGGCCAGTTGATTGTGGCCATTTTCTATTTTTTGGGATTTTTCGGGAATTTTCCGAATTTCTTCAATTTTTTGGGAAACGACTTGCCTAAAGGGCAAAACCGTCATTTTTGGAACGATTGGGGTTTGACAGACCCAAAAATAGATCATAGCCAGTTGATTGTGGCAATTTCCTATTTTCTGGCATTTTTTTGGAATTTTTGGGGGACGATTTGCCAAAAGGGCGAAATCGTCATTTTGGAAAGATTGGGATTAAAAAGAGCCGAAATAGGTCGTGGCCAGTTGATTGTGGCTATTTCCTATTTTCTGGAATTTTTCTGGAATTTTTCGAATTTTTTCGAATTTTTTAAATGTTTTATGATTTTTCTATTTTTTTGTTAATTTTCATAATTCTATAATTTTTTTTTGAATTTTTCGATTTTTTTTTTATCGGAAATATTTTGTGGACCGGGTCGAACCCGGTCCGCGCCTCTCGGGCGCCCGGCCCGACCCTATGGGTCGAAAACCGGCCTAAAACGACGCCGTTTTTGATTTTTCAAATTTGTTTTCTATTTTTTTTTATTTTAAAACCATTTTCTAATTTATTCGAATTTTTGAAAATTAAAACCAATAGGACGGTCCCCACCTTGCCACGTGGCACTACCCTAGCCGCCAGATCAATTTAATTTTGAAAATGTCGGATCGTGACACGTGGCGCCATCCCGTCCGTCCGATCTATTTGATCGTGAAGCCATCAGATCGTGACACGTGGCGCATCCACAGCCGTCCGATCTAGGTTTTTTAGAAAGCATCGGATCGCGACACGTGGCACACCCACGGCCGTCCGATCTAGGTTTTTTTTTTTAATTTTCGATAATATTATTTATTATTATAAAATCATTTATTTATTTTCGAAAATTCCTAGATCGCGACACGTGGCACCTTGCTCACCGTCCGATCTAGGTTTTTTTTATTTCCTTGCTTGCGGACCCCGCCGTCGACGTGGCCGCCTACGTGGCGCGCCACGTCAGCGCTGACCGGTCAAACATTGACCGGTCAGCCCCTGCTGCCGGATAAGATGACCAGCGACTCGCCGGAACAGTGATTTTTCCGGCGAGTTTGCCGGAATCTTCGCCGAAAAATCGCGGCAGAGCCCAAATCGTCGTGTTTTTCGACGATTCTTGCGCCATTAGACTCCTTAAACATCGAGCATCAACATACATCAAGATTTACAGCCACTAACACGCCGGAAACCGGCAAACCGACCACCCACAGATTCGGTTCCGGCGATGAGATTTCCGAAATTTTTTTGTTCCAAACCGAAACGAACTAACGCCTAAACATGATTATAGAGACCTAAGCCAACGTCGGCATATGGTCGGTTCGGCTCGATCTTGTCGGAGGCCGGCCCAGACCAAAACTCACAATCAGTAAAGAAAAACAGAGTACAAAAACAAGGGTATACCGACCTTGCTTCGGTTCGCCGGCGGCCTAGGAGCTTCGGCGTCGGTACTTCGGGTCCCCTGAGGCTTGGATAATCCTCGACGACGCTCGGTTACTCCCTCTCCCTCTCGGTTTTTCCTGCCGTTCGGATCTCACTCTCCCTCAATTTTTTTTAAGACCGTCGCCCCCCTTTTGGTCCCTCATGGCCGAGTCTTATACTCTGATTCGTGGCGATCCGAGAGGACGATCACGTCCTCAACGTTCTCTGAAAAAGCGGGCCGTGCTCTTTGTGATGTTGTCGTGCCGTGCTCCTCGCCATCTCTGCCGTTTGTCCCCTGCCTCTCTGTTTCTGTACGTGAATGGCGACAGACTGGCTTTGGTTGCAGACCCGGTTCAGTCGGCTCGGGTCCGACCGGATCGATCCGGTTGTCAATTTCTGCCTAATTGAACCCCTAATTGACCGTTTTTCACGAAATCGATCCCAAAATCGGACTCATCGGCATGTTTTCCATCTAAGATGAGTGTTTTTATGAATAATTGAATTGAAATTTAATGAAAACCCCAAATCACGCCTAGGATCCGAAATTGATTTTTGCCAAATCGGAGGATCAAACGATCAAATAAGTTCAAATTGAGGCCACCAATGGATTCGACACGATGAAAACTATAGGGTAGAGGTGTTCAATTTTCATAGGTGTCTCCAGAGAGAATTTAATTTTAAGATTCGTGAAACCGATGACTAAATTGCAAAGAAATTTGCGCAATTAGGTCCTTTTTGTCAAAATTGATCAAATTGAAGGCCTAATTGGACCAATAGTACTTCAAGGCTCTAGATTATAATGTCATGGCTTATGAAAAGTGGAAATTAAAAATTAAGGGACTCAAAAGGTAATTTTTATAGTCGATTCGGGTTTATATTTGTGAAGGAACATAATGACCCAAGCCGAATTTTTGAGATTTATAAAAACCTACCTGAAGAGAGAATTAAAATAAAATTATTGACTATTTTTGTGTATTTTTCTGACCACGAATGATATTTTTCTGATTTTTTGGGTATTTTTATAATTAAATAAATTCAAAAAAAATATTAAAAATTTTGAAAAATATTTTTTGTTCAAAATTGGTTCCTAAGGCTGTGCCAAGGCTTCCAGAGTTGATTTTGTAATTTTATGACTTTTTTGCTATTTTTAATTAATGTTAAAAGTAAAATCAAAATAAAAATGATTAAAAATCAGGTGTCAACAGGGATAGGTGACCTCCGCACGTGAAAACACATGCGAAATGGTCACCGACAACCGGCCATTGACAGGCATTAAGTGGCCATTCTGTTCGGGACCTCCGATGGTCGCATTTGGCACGAATTGGGATCAATTTCAAATGAGCTTTGTGAGGTGTTGACTTTCGTAGGTCCTCCAGATTGACCGGTCGATTACTTCTTCCTCCGGCGACCATTGGTCACGGTCTTGGTGTCAATCGACGGGTAAATGCCTAAGGAATCAAACGCCCACCATTGTAGTCGACACCAAAATTAAGCTCGGCACTGTTCATTTGCACAAGAAATTGAGGAAGAAGAAAACACTGTAGCGGACCGGTTCGATCGGCGGTCTGACCGGTCTGAACCAGTTCCGACTTACAATTTTCCAAATTAAACCCAAATTAATGGGAAATTTTCGCAATTGGACCTCAAAATCGATTTTAGGGCATGAATTTTATCTAAAAATGTAATTTTGCCCAAAAGTTCATATCAATTTCTATAAAAAAAAAACCCCAAATTTTCATTTAATTGCAAATTGGGGAATTGTGCAATTGAAGGCTCTAATGATCAAATTGGGCCAAATTACCTATGCCAATCGATTCAAAATGGTGAAATCCATTGGGCAGTATGTTTAATTTGCAATGATAGCCCCTGAATTGAAAGTAATTTCAAATATGCCCAATTTTCAAGGATTAAAATGCAATTAAGTGTGCAATTTTGCCAATTTCATGCAATTGAGCAATTTGTGCAAACAATTGGGCTAAATTGCAATAAGGGACAGTTAGATTAAATGTCAAGATCCTAAAAAATGCCAAAATTGTAAATTAAAAGACTCAATTGAAATTTTTTTAATCAAATTCAATCATATGTGTTACAAAGGAACATGTACAATTGAATCTAATTTTGGACATTTTGTGAGGTCAAAAAGATAAGGGATTTAAAATAAAAATATTGGATATTTTTTCATATTTGTGTGACCTCAAATTCTATTTTTCTTGATTTTTCTAGTATTTTCCTAATTTCTGAAAATATTAAAAAATGCAAAAAAATATAAAAAAATTATTTTTTTGGTCAAAAATGGTTCCTTAGGCTTGGCCAAGGCCACCAAGTTGGTTTTGTAATTTTTTGACTTTTTATGGATTTTTCACGAATTTTCTAAGAAATAACCAAAAAAGACTGATCCAAAATTAAGTGTCAACACACTCTTGATTGTAAATTGTTCAGCTTATCAACTAAAGCAAGAGCTGTCAATCCTACATGTTTACTTATACATTTAAATTTATTTTCATTCTACAACATATATACTCTATATCTATTTAAAATCTATTCATATTTAAGGATGCATGTATAGTTTATTATTTAATAATTTTTTATTAAGAGATTATGGAGGGGAATAAAAAGGAAGCAAAAAAGATAGGGAAAATTTAAAAAAAAAATGGCTATCTTTTTATTAGATTTGACATCTTTGGTCAGTCCGTTGTTGAATAAAAATTAATTTTTTTAAATTAAAAAAATTAAAAATTCCAAATAAAATAATGTAAAGATCATAAGTTAATCAATCAGTGGAAATCACCAAAAAAAAAATTGGAAGAGGCTTGCGCAAGCACACCACATTGCTCACGCTTGGGCTGGTTTCCTTTTAGATTTTGGGCCAAGTCTCTGTTTTTCCAATCTATTAATGAATACATAGGGCCTAGACAAATTTTCATCTTCTAGTGCATTTCTCTTTAAAACCGACCCGACTCTTTACCCGTTTCTGGCCCGTTCGCAGACTGGAAGCTCGGGCCATCCCCAATTCTTTCTTCCTCGTTCAATCAAGCGAGAAGCTAGCGTAGACAAGGATAAGGAGAATAGTGGAGTTCTTGAAGACCTTGCTTAGCTCGAATTGGTTACAACATTGGGTGACATAATCTGTTTTGAGTTTCTCAGTAAATCTTAGAGGCATCAAATGGGTGAATCGGGTCGAATATGATCCGACCCATATTTACCCGTCTAACCCGCTTTGACCCATATTGAATGACTCATACCCGACCCGACTCGTGACTGACCCATATCCGACCCAACCCGCAACTGACCCATATCCAACCCCACCCATTTTGACCCATAATACAAAATAACAATAATATTACTAAAATACTTCCATACAATAAAAAATCTAGCGAATTTTTTTCCTTTTTTATTTTTTTTAAATATTAACTATTCAAAAATAATTTATTATTAAAAATATATTTTATTCAAAAATATTTTATTTTAAATATCTTTTAACTTTTTAAAAAGTATTTGTATCTTTTATTTTTATTTTTCTCCAGCGATCGCGCGACCGGTGATGGCGGCCAACAGCGCGACCATTGGCGGGGGCGACAACTTTTATATTTTTCTTTTTAAATTTATTTCATTCACTTATAAAAATAGAAAATTTAAAAAATAATAATAATAACAAATCCTTTTGAAATCTTGGGCTCATTTGCAACTTGTGGAAAGAAGCATCTTCATGGGTCAAAAATGGATTTAATATGAGTCGAAAATGGGTTTAAGTGTGTGACCCATTTTTTTGTCTATCTGATTCAACTTAAATATTTTGGACCCATTTTCTTTCACCCTACCACAAACCTTGAACCCGTATACAACCCATTTATATCAAATATGGGTAAAACAAAATGGGCCATTGACCCATATTGACGGCTTTAGAAGTCTCAAGTTCGGTGACTGCACCAGATTCACGAAGGAGGAACCGATTTGAGTTTTTCACTTCAAACGAAGACTAGAGATTAAAAAGAGAGATTACAAGGAGAATAGTGGTTCTGAAGGCTCTGAGTAACAATCAAGAGGGGCGAGATTCTTAAAGTTGATCTAATGAAGTCATTCCATTAACACTGTTAGTTTGTTTAACGAAAAATGTTGATGTGACATTTATTATTGTTATTTAAATTATTTTTTAAAATATTCAAATTAAATAAAAAAAATAAAAACTAAAATTTATTGAAAATAAAACTAAAAATAAAGAAAGAAAAGTGGCAGATCACTTGGGAAGGCTGCCGCTGTCGGTGTTGACATCTAATTTTTAACCATTTTTTTTAAATTCATAAAAAATTCATAAAATCACAAAATTAACTTTGGAAGCCTTAGCCAAGTCTTAGGAACCAATTTTTGACCCAAAAAAATTTCTTATTGGAAAATGGCCAAAAAGAGGAAAAAATAGTGTTTGTGTCCACAAAACTATGAAAGCCAATATTTTTATTATAATTTTATTTTCATGTCTGCCATTTAAAAGTTGAAAAATTCAGTTCGGGTTATAAGAGCAACCACAAATATAATCTCAAATTGAGTAAAAAATTACATTTTGAGTCTTTTTATTTTTTACTTTCACTTTTTTCAAGTCATGACATTTGCCTCTAAAAACTAATATTGCATTTTGATCCAATTATTCGCGGAATCGAGCAATTTTGACAAAAAGTACTTAATTGCACATTTTATTTTCATTTTAGTCATCGCTTTCACTTTAAGTGTAATTAGTCATTTTCTAGGGATGTCCACACAAATCCAAGATCACTATCCTATACATTTCATTTTTCTTAATCCATTGGTGTGGTCGAATTAGTTCGATTTTGTCGTTTGGGTTTTGAATTTCTCAAAAATCATTTTCGGGTTAAATTTTTTAAAAAGTTTAACTCGAAAATGATTTTTGAGGAATCCGAACCCCATACTTTATATTTGGGATTTTTATACCAAATTAAATTGTTTAGTCCCAAAAATACCATTCTTACATGAAAACATGCTGCAGAACCCAATTTCAGCATCAATTATGGAAAGAGTGGTCAAATAGAGGCTGAATTTGACGAGAATATCGAACCGGGTCGGCCGAGTCGGACCTACCCCGATCCAATCCGACCAACCCAGGTCTGCAGTAGCGAACACCATATGTTTTTGTTCCTCTTTTGTGTACACACATGCCACAACCCAACCAAAAACGACGTCCTCTCATCATCGATCCATTTTCAGTACAAAATGGTATAATGAGCTGGCGTTTTGGAACGAGGGAAGTAACGATTTTTGGGATTCATAACTAAAGAATCTGTTGAGGGTAGCAATGTACAAAGAGAGAGTGATGAGAGGCTATGAGTTGGTTGGTGGGGATTCGGATCGCCTGACCATCTTTTAATCCCAGCCGTCCGTTCGCATCGGATGGCTGGGAACGGACGGCTGGGATTAAAGGTCTGGTCAAAAAGCTATTAAAACAAAAAAAATGATTTGAATTTCAATTTTTTTTAAAAAAAAAATAGAAAAACGCGTTTATAGCTATGTCGCCTTTCCCCTTGATCTATCTCTTCCCCAGTTCACCAGAGTTCACAGTTCACAGAGCCTCCACCCTCTTTCAACAGCCACCTACCACCCTCCGCCCCTCGAGTAGCCCGTCCACCTCTCTCGCCGCCGAGGCCCGAAGTTGCGTCGCCTTCAATTGTCCTTCGTTCGCTCTCCTTCCTGTTCAGGCACTCTCTGTCTCTGTCTCTCTCTCTCTCTGTAGCTAGATTGTTCTTCTTGGACTGGGTTACCACCAGGTGCCCAGAGCAGGTTCTTCTTGGCCGTAGTTTGATCTTTTCATTTTTCCTTAACCCATTTGTGAGCAGCTGTGGTTATGGGGAAAGTACACGCTTCAATTTGCGAATGTTTCTTGCTTGATTACTTGTACTGTCCATGATTCAAATTGTTTTTATTATGTTCGTTGTCGTTGTCGTTTCGTGGCTGTCGTTTCTCAAACAAAGAAGAAACGGTGAAATTTTTTATATCGTCGGGGTAACAGGGCGAAACGGGGCAACCTGTTCGCCTTGCGGTGATTACGGATGCGAATCTTCACCTGCATGAGTCAGAATGTGGCCATCTGCATTCGCTGATAGCAAATTGTATTGTTTGCATTTTGTTTAATGGATTTGATTGCGCCAATTAAATGGCAAATCAATCTTTGCCAATATTATGATGATGGATTGGCAATCAGGAGGTATAGTTTCCTATTCTGCAAAAGGAAACACAGACGATGGTTTATCTCTTTGGAGATTGAACGTACGTCGTTCACTTTCACCCCTATTGAGAAAACTCTCCCAAAAAGCTCTATCTCTTGCAGGTTCTCACGAAGAACAATAGATAGCCGGATCGTCCTCTCGTTTGCACTCTCGGGGCTCTTAATCCGTGGCATTGAGGTATTTCCGTTACTTGTGATTTACCTCGTTGATTAGTGACACAAGTGGATTCCTGGGTATGTGATTTAGTATGATTCATACGTATATGTACATATATGTAGATTCGATCGTTGAATGACTGAAATTCGCACGTTTGGTTTATGGATCTGCATGTTTAGTTCATGGGTATGAAGATCTATTTTGTTCCGCTGTTTGTATAGATCTCGTTTTAGTTTTTTGTACGAAAAACCCATTAGTGGTATCAGAGCGTTGTTGTTATTGTGTCCTGATCAAGTCTACATTCGTTAACCGCGATTAACCTCGACTACACGTTTATTGTATGTACAGTTCCCGAGTATCTTTTTTTTTTTTTGTTCTGTATAGTGAAACTAGTTTTTGAATAGACCAAACGAACGAGTTCGACGAGACGAGAAAAACGAGTGGTCGAACGCCGCTAGAGGACGCCGGACGACAGCACACGTGTTGGTGAAGCCCGCTGCGAGTGGGCTTCACGCGCTGCGTGCGTGGCCCACGCCACGTGAGGCGCACGGCGACCCGATCCGCGTTTCGACTCGATCCAGATTCCTTTTATTATTATCATTTTTATTATTATTATAATATTATTTGTTATTCAATATTTAAAAAAATCCAAACTTTTGAGAAATTACATTTGGGTCCCCGAACTTTTGGAAAATTGCATAATGGTCCTAATTTTTTGGGAAATTTATAATATGACCCTTATTTTTTCTAAAAATGATTAAATGGACCCCATTAAATGCACGATATCTTGTAAACTCTCATTATATTGATGTTTGCGCCATGGATTATGAGTAATTCTCCTACTATTTCCGTATATGTTACAGAAACAATGGTGCGAATGTGGCGTACTCCCAACAGTGCAAAGACAAGAGCCCAGAAAGCCAAACTTAAGAGTTTGCGCTATAAGCTGGAGGACATTGTGTGGGATGGGATGACTGATTTGATTGATCATGTCATCGAATTCAATGAGAAATTACAAGATATTATTTGGGCGGGTGGCTGCATAAAAGATCACGACATGATTGTCGCTTTTGCTGACAGTCTGCAAGAAAGTCAGATGAACTTTCTACATGATCTCTGAGAGAGGAACTGTCGTCCTAGTTATAAAAAACTTCTTGAAGCCTTCATAAGGGAGGATTTGAAGATTCAGGCATCCAAGACGGTGACTCGTTTAATGAATGTCAGAGCGTGCAGGAGTGCACCATGGTGCAAGTCAAATGGATTTGCTAAGCAGTTGGCCCTGTGGGGTGTTTCCCAAAAGGAGCTGCCAAAACGTTTTTATGACACTCTCCCAGTCAACAAGAAAATGATTCGTTGAAGTGTCATACTTCTTTAAGCTGCCTGTTTTTGGGACCTTTTATCTTTCCATACTGTGGATTGTTTGTCTTCATGACATTTTTTGGGTGATGTTTTTGAACTTACTTTATGAACTTTTGATGAGTATTGAATAATGAATGGCAGCTATTATGTTTTATATTGTGTATTTCCATATTTTTTTTAGTGGGAGTTCAATCAGTTTGTGTAACTATTAAAGGAACTCGATTTATATGAGTAATTATGTTAGTAGTAATTTCAAATTATGCTCTTTAGACGATAATTGGGAACGTAGTGAACTCTCGAATCTTAAGGCCTTTTGTGAGATTATTTATTAATATAATTAATCAATATAAATCTTAATGCATAAAAGCTAGGCATTAAAAGTTTCGTGCAAATAGTATCTAAAGAACTTTGTGTTCTTATAGAATAGTTTCAGCAACAAAGAATATAGTGGCTGGGCTAAACAAGGGAGAAAAATTGAACGGCGAAAACTATGAGATTTGGAGCATGAAAATCCAATATGTTCTAGAGGAGCAAGAAGAACTAGAAACCCTGAACCAGATTATGGATGAACCTGAAGATGGCACCATTGCACAAAAGAAGAACTCTCTTGCTCGCATTACGTTGCTGAGCAGTATGGAAAATGACATCATGAGAGAGTTCAGGCGGTTTGACAACGTCAAGAATATGTGGGATGTGCTAAAGGCCAAGTCTGGTCAAACTTTTGTGACCAAACTAAGAGAGCTCACTATAAGGTTCGATTCATATAAGATGCCTCAAGGCCAGAATATGAAACAACATCTGAGGCGAATGTCAAACATGATAAGTGAATTGTTTGATACTGGACACATATTGACTGATGAGCAGTAGGTGCAAACGGTTATACGCTCTTTGCCCAATAGTTGGGAAAACATGAAAGTCCACTTAACTCATAACGATAACATTAAAACCTTTGAGGATGCAATACGACACCTTGAGCTGGAAGAAGACCGTCTTCTGGCGGCCAAGCCACAAATAGATATTTACTATGCTGCTTCTAGCTCACGTGGAGCTGCGGGCTTCAAGCGCAAGCATCCAAGTGGTTTTAAGAAGTGGAAGGGCATGGGAGCGGAACCTTTAGGGAAGAAACCTAAAACCAACCAACCGAAGAGAGGAAAGCGTCCTTTCAAAAGGAACATTTCAAAGGTGAAGTGTTTCAACTGTGGCAACAAAGGGCACTTCGCTCGCGACTGCGCTGAGCCGAAGAAGGTAGAAACCTTGTATACACTTATGAGTGTTTCTTATGTTTCTAGTTCAGTTTTTTTAACTGAATCTCATCATTTGTAGACTGTAGACTCAGGAGCCACAGACCATGTGACGAAGGACCAAGAAGCCTTCGTGGAATTTCGACGAGTTTCACATGGACCAAGATGGATATATATAGGAAACAACTCCAGAGTGGAGGTGAAGGGCATTGGCACTTGTCAATTGAGTATGCGTTGTGGTCGCACCTTAATCCTGCATGACGTGCTGTATGCTCCAGAAATTCATCAGAATTTAGTTTCGGTGTTGGTGTTGGTTAAACATGGTTTTAATTTGAATTTCCATAATAATGGTGTTGATTTATTTTTTAGAACAAGTCTATATGGTTCTGGTTATTTTCTGGATGGTTTTATCGTTTTGGATGTTAATGACAATGATGTCAATAATAGTTATTCTCTATTTACTTCTTCTGATTCTAGTGATAATGATGCGAATATGTGGCATGTCAGGCTCGGTCATATTGGCCAACAACGAATGAATAGATTAGCCAAAGAGGGTTTATTGGGCAGTATCGAAAAAGTCGATTTGCCTATCTGCGAGCATTGCCTAATGGGAAAAAAGACACAAAAACCATTTAGAAAAGGGACTAGAGCTGAGTTTCCATTGCAATTAATTCATTCTGACATCTGTGGTCCAATGAATGTGAGAGCAAGGCATTGGGCCGTTTACTTCATCACTTTTATAGATGATTATACCCGATTCGGATATGTCTACTTGATTTCTCACAAATCTGAAGCATTATGTTGCTTTAATAAGTTTAAGACTTTAGTGAAAAATCAATTGGACAAGAAAATAAAGGCATTGCGATCCGATCGAGGATGAAAATATCTATCTGATCAGTTCAGAGATTTATGTGATGAAATAGGAATAGACAGACAGTTGTCCTTGTGGGATTGAATTGATTCGCCTCTAATTTAACAAGGAATCGATGCACTTGAGCATGATGATGCTCGCAGGTAGCACTGATCGCTGCCCCGGATTAACTCTAGGCATTAAGGAAGATTATCCCGCATGAGAAACTTTATGACAGAAAGATTAATGATACATCCATTCACATGTGCCTAGTTCCCTTGAGGATTCTCAGTGATCAGCCAGTTACACCATGAATAAGGTATATAATCGCCATTTCGGATCACAACTTCGGAAGTTCATCAGTTTTAAATTGATCGATCTAGATATCGAGCTCCTCATCAAGGAAATCTTTTGATTCTTCGAGCAACTGATGTTCGGGTTGACCATTATCGCTTAGCGGCGACGGATTTCTATTTTCGCTGTGAGTGATTTGATTATTTGAGGTGGAACATCCGTCATTGCTCGAGAGTATAAGAGGATGATTGATCGGTTCACTACCAAAAGCACCTTCCATTTGGGAATTGGAGAAACAAAAACCCTCAGAGCATCCCCCCACTTGATCTTCTGAAATCATATGCTCAAACCGAGCAAATCTTTGAACACTAGGCGCAATATGTTGATCGGTCATAGAAAGAGCACTAGCGAAAGGTTGCTGCTCAAACCAAAGAGTTCGTACCCGCTACACTTGTGGCATATACTCTTGAGGGGTGCTGAGATGATTCGAGGGAACATTCTGATTAACGTCCAAGTAGTCGATGGTGCTGCTATTGGCTTGGTCGGTGCCTAGATTCGGCTGGGCATTTCTTACTCCAGGGGCATTATAGTTGTGACCATGCCTTGTGTTTAGGCACAAGTTGGGTCCTTTCAGGTTCAGTGCTGGGTGGCGTTGTCTTAGTGCCCTTCTGTAGCTCTTAAAGTAACTCGTGACTCCATCTTTAGTGAGTCCCAATACGTTCATGATCTCGAGTATGCGCGTTGGATATGCTGAGTTGATCCCAAGTTGCCGAACCACATTAAGGAACTTAGATGAAGTCAGAGGACCAATTGACCCTCGTCTTCTTGCGACCCAGAACAGTGTTGACAACTTGGCGATTGCTCTCTGGCCTATTTTCAGTAGGATTTGAACGAGCCGAAAGTTGTTGTGGAGGGAATTCATCAGCTTTGGACTAGTCGATCGTGATAGTAAGCTCATCGTTAAGGAAACTCCAATCATGGTGACGCATGTCCCATCCTTCAGAAGGCGTCGGTATTGACTTCGTATGATTGATTTGTTCATGCATATCTCCAACAAAATCTGATTGTATCGAAGATGGTTCGAGGGAGTGGGGTGGTGAATGAGCATTTTCAATCCTAATATAAGGCTTATCAATGAACATTTCACCGAGGGTGATAGGGCCACCACAGTTAAGGCAAGCGGTAGTGCTGAGAGCTTTCTTATGCCTCATGTTCTCTGCTCGAAGCTTTTCGTTTTCCTCCTTAGAGTCGCAAGCTCTCGACGTCTGTGTTGAGCTCTCAATTTGGCTCGCTTGTTTTGAAACCAAAACTTGACCCTCAAAAGTTTCATCCTTAGCTTCTAGCCCAATTCATTTCTTTGTTTCATGTTCGGGAGAGGGCATTCACTGAAGAAAGCTTCAAACTCTTGAATTTTCATTCTGAGTGTGGCATTGGCAACGTTTTCTTTTCCGGGGTTGACCATCACTGCTGCTGTTGTCGTCGATGTTGAGATCCTGAACTTCGTTGCCGGAAGGGTTGGGTTCTGTGGTTTCGGTACCAGACTTGATCTTGGAATCTTCGAGATCTCTCAATAACTTGTAATCTAAGATATTTAGATCAGTCGCTTCCAACAACTGATGGCAACCTTTAAACATGTTAGATCAAAAAATGTTTGATCGATTTTTACTTACTCAGGGTTCTCTACTCTCTCATGTATGCTTACTCTATCTAAATCTTCTTTTGAGTAGTTCTGTATGCCCAGGAACCATTCTTTGAGCATGGATGAAGATCATCAGGCAAGCGTCTCTCCCAAGATTTCTTATTTCCTGCTGCATTTTTTTTTCAACCTGGAGGGACCCCAAATTGATTTTCTTTTCTCGATATCCATGCATGTCTCCCACTCTGTTTTTAACATGGTGGGGTCACCAAATCCTTTTGCAACTTTTTGGATTTGTCAGGCCTGAAATTGCGAATTAGGACGGATCCAATAATTTACGGACGACGCACCTGTAATTTTACCCGATTAACTTGGCTCCACGAGAATTATTGCCGTGAGTTTTTCTCATCCTCGAGTTGCTATAAAACGAGGAGTTAATGTAAAGAAGATTAACACTCTTGCATAATTGGCTTCCATCTTTTAATCACTCTACTGCACTCATCTTCTTCTCCATCGTTCCAACGAAAATGACATCTTCTCCTATTCGCCCTTTTTCGGCCGAAGTTTTGGCCCAGTGGGAAAAACTTTATAACCTCCTGGGTCGAGGCTATACTCATATAGCCGATCACCCAGAAAATGAAGATGAAATCTGCGTTTTACTCGTGGACATAGACACCACCTCCATCGAGGGCGCTAAGTTAGACGGGGAATACAAAATCTTCCCAACCCTCTTTACAAACTTCTTAGAGGTTCACTGTGTTTCTCATCGGGAAGTTACCGTGGCTCGCGTCTTGCGAGCTCGCTATGAGGATCGGTCCAATTGCTTGGTGTTGGCCAACTTCGTGGCTGACAATCACAAGAAGGCTGTTGAGTTCGCCAACGAGCAGGTCTCGATGTTGGTTCGCGGGAGGAAAAATTTGGTGGAACGCTTAGCCCTATCCCTAATCGCCTACGAGCACGACCGACGTAATATTATGTTGGAATTTCAATGCGAATGGCTTGAAGAAGGGCTCGACGGCGTGACCATAGATATAGCCCGTGTGAGAGGACTAGTTCGGGACTTGGAACTTGCCGTCAAAGATCACGGGACCAAGGTTGCCAAGCTTAAGGAGGACTGTAAACGTCTTCTTCTTAAGCTTACGGACCTCGATTCTCGGAATGGTGGGTGTAGACAGAGCATCAATAATATGGAGAGTCAGTTAAGTTCCATTGTGATGCTCATTAGGGCTCATTTCGATTTTTTGTTTCCACCCCGATGATCTGTTTGTAACGCTCCTCGTTTGGATGAAATGAATGAAAGTTTTTGCATATATGTCTCATCTTCCGCATGGTTGACTAACCAAGAAAGTTCTTCGTCATCTAGTCTCTTTCACTTTCTCGACCACTTGACCATTCTCAACTTGGGTGAGTTGAGCTTCAACATTGATGAGTCGAGCATGTACATCCTGATTTTTTATCTTGCTTAAAGGACTTTTCTTCTCTACCTGGTTTTCACCTGTTTCGAATGAAAAGGCAGAATCAGAAGAAAGAATTTGAAAAAGAAAACATAAATCCTTTCAATTTTATGCTTGCTTATGATTAGTAAGGATAAAAACCTCTACAAGAGCTTTAGCCTTGTGTGAAAAATTCTTATCAATATTTTTCAAGGGAAAGCATACCATTGAGAGGAATGTAATCAACGATAATCACTTTTGATCAATTCCACGAAAAATCGATAGAATGTTCAAAAGCGCAAAACACAATTCCGATGTGTTTTAAATTCAATCGAAGATATGATATCCAAATTAAAGTCATTTGCTAAGAACAAAAGTAATTTGGATGTCTATCTTTTCATTAAATTTGGAAAACACGAATAATATTGGTTAATTATCGTGAATTACCAACGATGTAAAATATACATGAACCAATTCAATTATATATTTCCTTCTGGCGAAATTGAGATTGAATTCCCATAAATGGCCAAAAGGTCACATAAGAGTTCTAATTCTAATTTCCTCTAAAGGAATTATATAATTGATTTGGAGATATCCAAGTGATTGGAAGAAATGCCATTATCACATTCCAATGATAAATCAAAAGGAATATAGCAAAATTTGATCAAATGTGTTCAATTCAAATAGATCCCTAATACAATCAATCTAAGGGATGAGATAGAGAAGATTTCAGAAAAATAAATCATATACAAGAGGACTAGGAATGCAAAGCAAATCAAAGGAATGTTATTCCAACACTTAGAGATGCCCCAGCTCTGGTCTTCGGGACATGACTTTAGGATTACCTATTCCAAATCGCCATCTTCATTGGACGAAACTTCATTGACCTTAATGGATGATTCTTCTCGACCACCTTGTACTTGCAACGGAATGGCACAATCTTTGTCTTCCATCAAGAATATTGGGAGAAAACATCTCTATCTACCCTCAAAATGGCATTTAATCCAATCACCAGAATTATACGATGAATGTAATGATTATGAGTTGTAACAAGTTTGAGGGATAGAAAAGTCTTACCAACCAAACTTAAGAGAAAGTCAAATTTCCTGTGTTTTTGGCAGTTTTAGGTACACTAACCGTCCATAGACAAGCGCATGAGATAAGTGAGGACAAAACTCTAAAAATCAAAAAATAGGGTTTTGAACCTAAGGCCAAGGCTCTCACCACGAGTTCTAGAAAGGGTTGATTCCATTGCACAACTATTGTTGCATTGGGACTCGATCCATAGTTCGAAGTAAGCGGAATTTGAAAAGTAGATTACCCGATGCTTTTTCTCATGGAAATTTCATTTTCAATTCCATCTATTATTTCCTAAAGGGGGCGCCCAAGATTTTAGGCGCGGTTGTGTGTGTTCATTGTGTCGTGCTAAAGCAATAGACATGCATTTTATTTAACAACAACTGCTTCAATATAAACATCCACACAATCATACATCCTAAACTCCTATATGCATAAAACAAAGTTAATAAGCGCTTCACCCATTATTTCTCCCGTCTGTAAAAACATCTAATACATTCGTTAACATACGTACCTCATCTTCAAGAGCATCTGCATAAAATCAGGTTAGAAGAATCAATCAACTTTTTAATCAGCTCAAGTCCATTAAAGGGTTAAGAATACTAGTCCCTAGCGGAGTCGCCAGTCTGTTGCGACCCTCTCGAGGTTGCTAGCTCTTGAGGGCTAATGGGTCGTCTCGTCTAGCCGGACGCGGGCCTTTCCCAAGGCCCATTACCCAAATCGCAACGGAGGTATGCTTGGTCGACCTTTAGTGTGGTCTAGTGACATGTGCTATGTGTATATGCCATGGAGTCACCACCAATCATTTTTTGGAGGGTATGATTGGACCACTCTATCGAATAGTTGGGAGTTTCTATTCAGTTCAGCGAAAACCAGATAAATGAGCTCGGGGACTTAGTTACGCCATCTGTAAGAGTTGACGTCCTTTCGGTACCTCAGTCGACTGAATTTTCTGACGTGAGATTTTATGCAGATGAGTGATGTACTAATCTTAAATTTAGGAGTTCATACGGACAAGAGTGGCTACCCTAGCACTCACAATCAATAAAAGTAATAGCGCAAATTAAGAAAATAAGATACGCAGATAAATCACATCAAATTAACATGACATTTCTAGTAAGGCCCTATTGGCTTAGAGAAGCATCAATCAGGCTTATGAATGATTTAGACAAGATTTTGCCCATCAGGGGCAAAGTCGTAATTTTGAGACAATTTGGGACGATTTGCCCAAAAAAGGAAAAATCGTCATTTCAGAATGAATCTGGAATAAAATGGTGTCGAAAATAGGTTTGGCCATTCAATTAACCCATCCCCTATTTTTTTGATAATTTTTTGAATTTTCTGAAATTTTAGAAAATGATTTACTCTTTTAGAGGTAAAATCGTCATTTTTTAAAAGAAAATGAAATGTGAAAATATTATATATAAGGTTTGGCCATCCACCCGACCCATTGCCGAATACTAAGCAATTTCCACAAATCATCGGAATATCGAAGACGATTTACCCTTTGAGGGGTAATATCGTCATTTTGGATTATACGGGAAAAAGCCCAAAAAATGACAAAAATCAGTTGTTTATGGTCATTCTTTGATTTTTTGGAGTTTCTGATATTTTTAGGAATTTTTTACAATTTTTCGTTCATTTTTTTTAGATTTTTCAGAATTTTTTTGTATTATTATTTTTCTCAATTTTTGATTTTTTTATCTAGTTCAAAAATAGTTCGAAAAAGCCCAAACCCTCTAAAGCCACAAATAAAGCCAAAAAAAAAAATTTGCCAACAGCCCATCCTATTTTCTTCATTTTCCAATTTGAACCCAACCTTAACAAAATAGGCCCAGACAAGACTAGATCTTAAAACTGAGTCCACGCACCAGCCCAAACACAAATTAGACCCAATATCCTATGGCCCAAGACGATAGAAATGCCTCAACGCCACGTTCTTTTTTTTTTTTATTCTGTCTTGATTGATTTTTTTGTTTTATTTCTCTTTTTTCTTTTTTATATATTTTTTTCGAAAATGATTAACTGAAAATTATTTTTATTACCGATCAGACGGTCCACGTGCCTCCACGTGGCCAATTATGGACCATCTGATTGTTCCACGAAATCCAACTGGACGGATGGCATTGCTGGCGTGGCTGCCACGTGTTGTGCCACATAGCTGCCACGTCAGCGCCCCGTCAGCATTGACCAAACTCAATGCTACCAGAGAAGATGATTGGCGCCGGCGTTTCTTCGCCGGTGCCTCGTCGGAAGGTCATATCTCGGCCGTCCGACATCCAATCGACCTGAAACTTGCGCCAATCAAACCCACTCGTTGAGTTCTACAACATATACAAGCCTCTACATAGCGAAATCAAACTAGCCTAGGTCACCGGCTCCAATCGAAACCAACCTCCGACGAGGACCCGTCCAAGCCTTTCTATACGTAAAGAGACTATTCTAGATTATCAGGCAGCATCTAAGGAGTCTCAGAGGACTTACCTAAGCTCGTTACGAGCTTGATGGCCGCTTGAGGAACGCCGGTGAGCTCTTGGTTCGGGTCAAGGCCGATGGAGCTTCGTCCACCATTTCCAGCGAGATTCAATGCAAAACAAACATTAGAGACGGCTTAGGGTCGATCTTAACGATAGCTGGATGTCTCAAAGTCACTATATGAGGTCGTGAACCACACGGCCGAGGCTCGGTGCCACCACAGACCACACAGACATTTTATTGAACAAGTTGTGCACAATTTGAAAACCGATGTCTAGGCTCAACTAGATTACTTTCTAGGGGATATCGAAGCAACTAAACACTCCCAAAGGACCTTATGGAGGTGAAGCGACGTCAATATGGGCTTGGTTTGGCTCGGTTTGATTATCAAATCGAGCCACGAAAATAGGGCATAAAAAGCAAAATCGAGTAACAGAGGGTGCGTGTATCGACCTATTCGTCGGGGATGGCGGCGGCGGCGATGCGTGACCACGAAGACTGTGACGAGCTCGACCTCGTCTCTCTTTTTTTTTCCTCTCAGATCCTCTCTCTGTTTTCTCCTCTGTCTGAGAGCTCTCGGGTCACCTCCATCTTTTTCATGGCCCCCCTCGCCTTTTCTCTTCTCTCTCTCTTATTAATGATGCCGTCTCACTTTTTGATAATGGAATGCCCGGCCCTCCACTCTTCATTGTCGCCCATCATCGCGCCTTGTCTTCTCTATTGCAGACTCAGCTTACACCGAAGAAGAAAAGGAATGAGCAGACGTGTTCTGCTGACCAAATTTGGTCAATGGGTTGACTGGGTCGGTCAACCCGACCCAATCGACCTGATTCAGCATATTTTCTTCAAATTAGGTGTCTAATTATCCCAGAATCGTGAAAGTGACCTCAAAATTGAGTTCAATGACATAGAATTCACCTTGAAGAGGGACTTTCGGGAAGAATTTGTTGAAATTAGTGCAAAAACCCCAAATTTTTAAGAATGTGGCGAATACGAAATCCCTCAAATTGAACCCCTTAATGACCAAATCGGGTCAAATTAACCCCACCAATGACTTCAGAGGGGTCAAAAACTTATGGGTCAGTATTCATTGGTACATGAGAGTCCATGGATTTTGATTAATTTCATTTTATTCGAAACCCAAGGATTAAATTGAAAGAAAAGTATGCGTTTTTGTCCAATTCATGCAATCACGCAATTTTAGTGAACAATTGGACTAAGTTGCAATGCAGGGAAATCAAATTGAATGTCAAGATCCTAAATTGTAAAAATTAAAAATTAAAAGACTCCAATGACATTTTTTTAGCCAAATTCAACTATGTGTGTAACAAAGGAACACATGTAATTGAACTTGAATTTTGACTTTTTCCGGGTCAAA
Organism: Rhodomyrtus psidioides; assembly: GCA_021437785.1. Classification (NCBI taxonomy): domain Eukaryota; kingdom Viridiplantae; phylum Streptophyta; class Magnoliopsida; order Myrtales; family Myrtaceae; genus Rhodomyrtus; species Rhodomyrtus psidioides. Next base: position 969,699 of record JAILYB010000059.1, on the reverse strand, counting down.
ATGAAGAGTGAATTAAAATAAAAATACTGACTATTTTTCTATATTTTCGTGATCTAGAATGCTATTTTTATTGATTTTTCATGCATTTTTCTATTTTTCGAAAATATTAAAAAATACAAAATATATAACAAAAACTATTTTTTGGTCAAAATGGTTCCTTAGGGTTGGCCAAGGCTACCAAAGTTGATTTTGTAATTTTTTAATTTTTTTATGGACTTTTTTACAAATTTTCTAAAAATAGACTAGAAAAGACTGATCAAAATTTAAGTGTCAACACCATCACAGTATGGTTGGAAACGGTGAGAATATAAACATAAGAGAAGATAAGGCTCTGTTTGGCAATGTTCCTGTTTCTTGTTTCTGTTCCCATATTTCTGTTCCTCAGTGTTTCTGTTCCCGGATGATTTTTGATAATCAAAACGCGTTTGATAACTGCTAAAATTTTTGTTCCAGGAACAGAAACGCGTTTAGTAACTGCATAAAATTTTTATTCCCAATTTGCATTTAAATTAAATAATTATATTTGATGACAAAGAAAAGAGAAAATAATTAAATCAAATAGTGATTAAGAAAAAGAAACGAAAAAATAAAAAAGAGTTGCGAAAAAGAAAGTTAATCTTTTTTAGATTTAAAAATACCATCTTGAAGAGGAAATTGAAATAAAAATATCAACTATATTTGTGTATTTTTCTGACCACGAATGATATTTTTCTAATTTTTGTTGGGTATTTTATAATTAAATAAATTTAAAAAATTTAAAAATTATGAAAATTATTTTTAATTCAAAATTGGTTCCTAAGGCTAAGCTAAGGCTTTCAAAGTTGATTTTGCAATTTTTATGATTTTTTGTTATTTTTAAATTAATTTTAAAAATAAAAATAATTATATGATAGGATATGAAAACATCCAATTTTATTACTCCGAGCAAAATATTGAATAAAACATAGCAAAAATTCCTGAGTTTTATATCATATCTTATCCTTATTATAAATCCAGACGACCAAATACAACCTAAAATAAGGACTAAGTTGAACAATCAAACACATCTTCAAGGACTTGATTGCCCATAATTGAATTCTGAAAGATGACTTGAGCCAACAAAGACATACTTCAAGGACTTGATTGCACATCTTTGAATTTCTGAAAAGAATTGGCTGGAGTCAACGTTAGGGTGGCCATTGCAAAAGGTGAAGCAACCGAGGCAGAATTGCCACAACCCCGAAAATCAAGGGGCGTAGTGTAATTCTTTCAAAAATATGCAAGCTGTACTTTACAGTGCAAATACGACACCGTTTCTTCAAAACCAGTTCAAATTGAAACGGCGACACTGCTTTTCTCGTCTTCCGCCTCCTTCCCGAGCCAATACCATCGCCGGAACGAGAGAGGCGACGATGCCAAGCACCAACAATCTCTTCTCGAAACCCTAGCCTCACTTCACCATCCTATATTCTTCTTCTTCTTCATCTTCTTCTTATTCTTTTTCCTTCTTCACCTCCACTGCATCGCCGTAATGACCTCACCAGTCGCTCCATACTCCATCGACGACAAGGACCTCGACGACGCCACGTTGTGGGCGTTAATGGACTCCGCGGCCACCTCTCTCTGCTCCAAACCTCGCAAGCTGCTACCGATCAAGCACTCTACTCACCAATCCCCGACTCCTGTCTCCTACCACTCTCCTCCGGCTCTCACCTTCTCCGCCAAATGCAACAAGCGAGCTCACAATTCGCCTCGCGTGGACTCGGATTCCAGGGTTCTCATGGACGGAGAGGTCGTGCAGGAGCCGGTGGACAGCGGTTACAGGCAGCCGCCGCCGGAGAAGATCGCCAGGTCTTGCGGCTACGAAGCGAGAGAGGCCAGTCCCTTGCCGCTGGTGAGGAGCGCGCAGCGGACGCCGACGACGCCGATGCGTTCGTCGCCGGAGGCATACTTGTCGCCGGAGATCTCGAGGTCGGCAATGAGCTCGCAGGGGTACTGTGTGCAGAGCGAGGAGAAGGAGGTCATGAGGCATTGCTTGAGTGGGAAGTTTCCTACGGTTTCGCTGTTCAAGGAGTATCAGAATGCTGCCATGGCGGTATTGTTTGATCCATTTAGCTTTAGATTCCGTTTTTTCTTGTGCTCTGTACCATAGGAAACGTGCATGCGCAAAGTCTCTGCGTTTTTATGTGATAGGAATTTAATTTACTGGATATTCCCGTGAACTTGAGATTTATGGAGAAAACATATCAGTATAGTGAGTCTTTTGTGTGTGCTGTCCTGTTGCTTTGGATTCTATGAATAAGTCATGTTTTGCAGTTTTAGGATGAGAACTGTATTATGCGGTGGTAGAAGTAGAAGGAAATGCATTCCTGAAATAGTGAGGAAGTGTTGATTCTTGGTATGCTTTTAGGCTTTTAGCTGATAATACTGTTACTAGATAATAATATGGATGAGAATAAGTAGAGTTAGGAGTAAACTTTCCAGTAAGGACAATTGTCATGGAGGTGCAGCAGCGGCCATGGTCCAACAACAGCTGCCATTGCCGGATTGCTGGCACTGATCCCTTGGTTCAGTTTTTCCGTTTCTTTTTTCCCCAAAGGACTTGATTATGTCTTGTCAAATGTAGTTTCTTTAGTAGTCTAGTCCTATTCAATGCAAGCCAAACAGTCACTGGGTCAGTATATGCCTGTACAGGATCTTGGGTTTAGTCATTTTCTAGACTAGGTATTAGGTGAAGTCAGGCGGATTTTCTACAAAATCCTATCTGGAGATACGGTACAACATATGTGTGTAGCCTAAGTAAGTAAATGGTGGAGTAGATGAAGTGCAATTGTAGTGAGGGAAGAGGTTAAAATTAAGTATGGTAAAAATTAGAGGCCAACAGTTACCAAAGAGCAAGCTGCTTTGGTAAACAATAAACTAAAAGATGGAAAACTTGATGGGAATGTACTTCACGGGACACAGTAGGAGATGCGAGATGGAGAGGCACATCTGGCAACTTTGAGATTGCAAATATCAGTTAAGCTTAAGGAAATTTTTTTATAGGATAGCAGTAATGCTTTCACTTTTTTACATGCGATTCTTTTTGTTTAACTGGACAGATTCTGGAGAAGACTGACTATACAATGATTTCCGGGAACCCATTTATAAAGAAGTCAGGTAGTTTGTGAGGTATTTTAGTTTTAAGGTGGTATGACAGATGTGACGAGAAGCATCATGTTACAGGTTGGAGGAAAATATCATTCTACTTCAACCTTTCTTACGAAATCAGAGATAAGACGATTGAATTTGATGAGAACAGGAATGTACAGCGTGCTGAATTCGTCATCCGAGCATACATGCAGTATGTTCTGTCTTTTGGATGATTCTGTCATGAAGGCATGATTTTAGTCAACTATTCAAGGCTGCTTCGCTACTGTTAGATATCTCACCTGCAATTGTGTATGTTCCATTTGCTAGGGGTGGTCGATTTTCTGATGGTTGGGGCTCATGCGAGCGGCGAGAGAAGAGATTTTTAAAACCAAATCATGATATTCCTAGCACAGCAGAAACTAGAGCCAAAAACAAGGCCTGCCAGGTAATCTACATCAATGTCCAAACTCCATTGCTTGGCTTGTATTTGCATTATTGAGTCAGATACTTTCAATTGCAAAAATGGCAAGCTTTTCATGCTCCTTATTGACAAAAACAATGCATGCAAGTAGGCGACTGTTAGAGCTAATCAACAATTTCCAACATTAGAGACTTTTGGTATCCATGTGTTGGATAGGGAGCTCTCATGATTGATTTGTTTCACAGATTCCCCAACTTACAGCTTTTGTTTCTATACTTGAGTTGTGTTGGGTTGGTTTTTGGTAGTACTTCTCGTTATAATACTTCAACTCGAGTATGTTATCATGTCGTGGTCAAGCTCACCAATGCTTAGGCTTGATAGACATCATCCTATCCTAATTGAACATTTAATTTCTGTCCACAATTACAAACTATATTATAAAGATAGACATAGAAAATTTCTTAAACTATCTAATATATATAAATATGTGGAAAAATTCGAGCTTTGTTAACATCAAAATTGAGCAACCACAAGTTCTACTCCCGAAAAAAAAAAAAAAAAAAAACTCTACATTAAGTACCAAATGTGACGAAATGAGGATCTCATCGCCTTAGTCTTGTTTTTGTCCAATCAATGGTGGCAAAAACTCATTTGGTTGTGTTTGCTTAGACCAAAGACGACGAAGGCCTCATTTTATTGCCTTTGCTCAGATCAAAGGCGACGAAATTTGCAGTTCGTCACCTCTGTTAAGTTCTGATCTTACAAAACGCGATGAAATAGAACGTTGTCACTTCAACAGAAAATCACCGCTTTCGTTGCGAAACAACTGGTTTGGTCTCCTTCAGCTCTATAAAATAGGTTTTGCTGTGCTTGTTAGGACTAATTGCAATGAAATGATAGTTTTATCGCCTTTGTTGAGTTCCTGATCTTATAAAAGGCGACAATAAAACTTTATCATTGTTGCTTAGACCATATCCGATGAGATTTCAATTTCGTTGCCATACACATAATCTATGGGGATGAATCACCACTTTCGTTGCTATAGGACTGGTCTGGTCTGGTCTAATCTAACGTAATGAAAAAATCAAGCCTCTTCAAGCTTGGTTGGAGCAGTGGCGACAAAATGTGCTAGTTTTATAAGCTCTCGGTTTTATGAAAGGCGAGAAAAATAGGACTGTGTCGCTCTTTCTCAAAACAAGGGCGATAGTTATATTTTGTCTCCATTGCTCCACCCTAGCGTGTTGAATTTTTAGTTTTGTTGCTGAAGTTTTGATTTGGTTTGCTTGGATGTACTGAAACTAATTTATCATTGCACAAGGAAAATGGCGACAAATTGCTTGGCCTACATAGACTTAGGCCATCTATAGTGACGGAGCTATTTTATCGCTACGTAATTTTGTTGCCATGGCCCTGTTTCTTGTATCGTGGAACTGAAGTCTCTCAATTCACTGGTAACATTTGAAAAAAAGCGGGATTGCTCTGATAAAGTTCAGTTGGAGGATCTGCAGTATATGTCTCTCGGTGGGTTCTCTATACATTAGAATGGGTTCATGCATCCTTTGAGTCAATATACTCTAAGAAAGGATCTCTTGCTTCTAAGACAGCTCGTATATTTCTTATTGTGTCTTGCCAGGGAAAGGAAATAATCAATAGTGGTGTAGCACTGTAGCCTCTGTCCTGACTGTTCCTGATCTTTTAGCTTATTAATGTTCCAAGCATGTTACATTCACCTGCAAGCAAGGAAGGATGGCGTATTTGCCCTATGAGATACGCTGTGTCTGCCTCACAATCTCCAGGAATGTCCTAATTTTCTTTGATATGATATATTAGGCTGTCTAAGTCACCGGCACAAAAATTGGGTCAACTCTCTGTAGATGCATATCCTAGTTTCTTTCCTGAATATGTCTCATCTTGTTTCATGCAGGACTTGCTAGGTATTGGGGAGTATCGTCCCGGTGCAAGCCGTGCTCCGTGAAGACCAGCTCTTCTCTTCCTGGCACAAATAAAGTCCTCGTCCATTTATCATATCCAATTCTTTGCTTGTTCGTTGGCTCTCGATGATTCTCTGGGACCAGAGTCGTATGTTGTGTGTGTAACAAAACGGTAGTTCTAGGTGCCGATAGCGATAATCAAATCTTCGAGGCGGAGGCAGAAGAGATTTGGGAAACCATATGCAATGTCCCAGCATCCCCGACCTCTCTTTGTTATACCAGAATTTACTCACGTAATTGCTCATTACAGAGTAAATTTGTGACTCATATTTCATAAGTTTGTGCTGACGATCTTACCAAGCTAGTTGGGTACCGTGGCCTGATGTAGACTGGTGACAAACCCCACATAGACCTGGCCTTGGACTCAGAGCCGTGGAATCCAAATATAAAACAAGTGAGATTTTTATGATAACATTGAGAGATGGTCCGGACGGCGTACTCAATGTCCTTATCCCACCCACCGTTTTAATTCAGCGGAAACAAATAGGTGAATGATAAACCCAGCATTTGGTGCATATAGGTCTTTGACGAGGGCCCATTCCAGACTTTTAAACTCTCTCACGTTCTTCTTTCAGACTAAATCAACACATGGATTTCGCAAAATTTGAGTGGGTACAATTTAGGAAGGGAAAGGTCATGAGCGTTTGGAGCTACCAATCCCGCTCCGTTTTTTTTTTTCGAAAGAAAGATATTTATTTCATATTAAAAAGAGACACACCACTTCAAAATAAAAATAAAAATCAGATTTAATTTGATATTGCAAAAATTCGTTCTTTCCATAAGATCGGATTTGTCATGACATCCGAGCACAACTGATGATTGATTTATGATTTTGCTAAAAGACGGCGTGTGCCTAAATTCGATATTTCCATTACCATCACCACATAAAGACAAGAAATACAAATAAATTGAATAAGTACCAAAGAAAAAAAAAAGTTGTAAATTCGAGATCTATATCCATGTCGTGCCCTTTCTCTCTCGCTCGGAACTTTAAAACAAGAAGGATCCCACCATCTCTCCTCTTCACTCACACTTCACCAGCTGAATTCATGGATGCAGAGAACCAGCCCATCTGTCAGATCGGATGTACTGAGATTTCTCCTCTTCGCTCCGCTAGCTCCACCAGCTGAATTCATCGTTGCAGAGACCCAACCCAACCGTAAGATGTCCTTCCCTGCACCTACTCTCTCTCTCTTTCTCTCTCTTGGTTTTAAAATTGTCAAAGTAACTCGCCCTGGACTCACCCATGTGAAAGCAACATATTTTTCCCCTCGATGCATGTAAGGCTCGTTAGAGGATATGATATACCGTTTGCTTTCCTGCTCTGCCTTTTCTTTTTCGTTTATTGGGTCTGACGGACGGGGGTGCCATTTTTAATCATCCTCTTTGAAAAGACATCCTCCCCACTGGGCGCTGTCGCTTTTGCGGCAGCTGTTGGGGCCTTAAAAAGCAGAGAAAGATGGTCTTCTCTCCTCTGGCCATGATGACTTCACCGTCCCTGTCTCCCTCTTAGAACGCGGCAGTCCCCGTCGCTCTCTTCTTGAGAGGGGGGATAGACAGAGAGACTCATGGCTCAGCAGGTAGTTTCTTTATTCGCCTCCCGGAAATGGGAGGTTTCGTATCGACTGGAGTGTTTCTTGGTTTCTGGTTCTTGACTGCTATGTGTTTGATGAAATGCGTGTTCAGGAAGGCGGGTGGCCGCTGGGGCTGCAACCGTTGAACGCGAGAGTTGGGGTCGTGAGGAACCGTGGGTGCTCCGGATCAGCCTCTTTCAGCACTCTCCTCACCGGCTCTCCCAGCTCCACCGCCGACACTTCTTCAGATCTTGATACAGAAGTGAGTTCCGCTTGTATTCTATGGGCATGTGCCGTTTGGGATATGTTGAATATTCGATTTCCCGTTAAGAGACCGCGTCGAGATACTAACTGTACTATTCGTCGGTGGGGGGAGTTCCATGGCTGAAATGAGAAATGTCTCGCATCAAGTACTCCACTAGGCTGTAGGCTGTGATCATTCTCTCGTACTTGAGTTTGTACCTCATCTCAGTGGAAAGGAAAGTCTTTTACGTGCTCCAAATCCATTTTAGGGAAGATGCTCCATTGGCTTGTCAGGACCAAAGTTCTCCACCACTGAAATTGATAATTTGTTTAGGTTGCTCATTAAATTTAGTGGTACATGTTTTGTCCTCATCATTCTCATTGATCATGCTCCAGAGACTTTCTTGCTTAGCTCTTCTTCAGTTATATTTGGTTGACGACGAGTCTCACAGCATGCAAATGTGGGCGTGGAAACTGTTTTGTTTATGTTGTGTTGTTACTTTCCAGTCTGAGGACAGGAACATATTTCCTTTCCCATCCTTTTGGTGAAGAGCAAGTCAAAGTCCTAAAGTCATAAGTTAACAAGTGTCGAGAAATCGAAGAAACGCCGAAGAACTTTGGTTTGTATGTCGAATAGGAGGAATCCACAGCAGAATGCAGTCTAGACTATAGACCTTTTCTAATTTCACGTGTTCTGGTTTTCATTTGACCTGGAACCTTTTTTCATCAACTACTATATGTTGTATCAACTAGATTTCACTCCAACCCAACTCCCTCTGCCCATGTAAATGATCAACTATATGGTTCACTGACTGTACATTCTCCATGATGTTGTGTAAAATGGCCTAATACTAGGAGTCTAGTTAGTCTTTTGATCATTTAATCAAGCATTGCAATACTCTAGATGATCCCTGATACCTTGCTTGTTATCCAATACTCTACATGGTATGCTGATCGAGTTTTTGTTCTCACGCGACTGTCCTGCATCTTTCTTTTGTGTTTGCTCTATTTTGTATTCAAGCTTCTCCATGCTTTTGTGTGAGAATTTTTTATGCGATCAATTTCAGTCAACTGGGTCTTTCTTCCACGACAAAAGCATTACACTTGGAAGCCTAATAGGTGCTTCTAGCATTCTAGAACTTCCAAGACGGTCGACGAGGATCAGAATTGCTGAAAGTTCTAGAGATAAGAGGAGTTTCAAGTCCAAATCCTGGTTCTTCTCGCTCTGCTCGAAACTCAACACAGATGCTGTGACCATCAATGGTGCTCAATCCCTTGGTTACTTTCTAGAAGCAGAAAGAAGAGCGGCCGGCGGTCATCGAAGGAATCACAATCTGGCACTTTGCCGGCCCAGATACCTCACACAAGATCCTCCTGCTTCAGAATCGAGAGCTCCGTGTGTTGGTGGACAAGTGGGTACTAACTCGGCCATTATCCCAGGTGCAGACGGGAAGAGGAATCCGCGAAAGGTACAGGTAGATGACTTGAATGCTTATGGAATTCCCTTATTCTTTTCATGTTTGAGGGGACAGATCATTGGATGATGGTATGAAATAGCATTTTTCTCGATTGGTAACAGACTAACAGTGTCTTCGAGCATTTGGGACTCAACTGATAAAAAAGTTTAATTGGTCATTTTGAAGTCGATATCATCGATTTCTCTCGAGTCACTGAGCAGACACTCAAGGAAGCTGTTCTAATCCTCAACACTTTTTCAGATTTGTCATAGCCCGTAGCTTTTTTATAGTGTGGTAAAACATAATTAGAAGCCGGTGTTCACGATATCTGTGTCGAATTTCTTCCGTACTTGGGAAGGGGCATTGGAAATGAAAGTGTGTCTTAGGTCCGTTATCTCGAAGTAAAATTATTTTTAGGGAATTGTTTTTCCACCTTCTAGTGTTTGGACGACGGAAAATTAATTGATCTAGGAAGAATGTTTTTCATGGATCGAAGACAATCTTAGATTGAGGGAAAATGAATTCTCCTTCCTTAAGGAGATCACTTATCCTAATCCACTAAACAAATGGACATTAATTATTTCTAATTTCAAAATGGCATTCATGAAAAATATATTATTTTATCATGAATTTTTTAGTGATACCAAATGACCAATGCACTCTTTAAATTTTGGAGAATGCTATTTTTACTCTGAAAATATAGAGAAGGTGTAACTATTATTGCATTACTAGGCGGGCCGGGTTGGGCCCTTAATAGGTAAGGGCCTAATTTCGTTGTTAAAGCTTAGACAAAACACAGATTCTCTCTTCTCTAATTGCCCAAAAAGAAATTCAACGTTGTCAGAATACACAAGATCCAGCCCAACTAGTTGACTTAAGGCACTTCAATCACAGCACAAAAGTTTTCCCCAAAGATTCTAATACATTTCAATCTTCTTCACTATTATGCCACATTTACATGCGATAATACCATTGTTGTCTTGTCATCGTGTCATGTCATTTTGCCGGGTCATTTACACTCCGTGTCACCACATCCATTAAACATAATGAAATGAACCGCACCCATGCTTTAGCCGGGTTAGCTTTATCGGGATGAGCTTTTAACGTCATTCTTGGTCCGACAGTCATAAGAACTGGTCATGAAACGAAGTGGTGGATACAACTAATCAAAATATTAAAAAAAGTTAGGAAGAGGGAACATTATGAAAAAAAAAATAAGTCTTCAATTTATTGCATTCATGCTAATTCAATCTTAAAACTTTCAACTGTGCGGATTTTCTTTTTTGATTAAAACTGTGCCGATTGAATCATAAGCTTTTTGACAATTTGCTACTGTACTTCATCCTGCCAATTTTGGCCGGGAATCACTGGCATAGGCCATGGCCATCCTACGTGGCATAGTCGATGCGTCAACGTTGACGTCACCAATTTTTTAAATATTTTTGTTGGATTTGTTTTTTCAACTCTAGACCGGTGAACCTCAGTTGGTCAGGGCAAGGGCCGTGACACTCTTGTTGGCCACATATGAGGGGCTTGCGGCCCTTAACCAAACCAAGCGAGGGCATTGCGGCCCTCGCCAACCAATAGGCAAGGGTTGCTGCAGCTAGACATGGGCGGTTCCAGTTCCACGAAAAGGTGGAACCAACGGTTCCGGGCTGGTTCAAGGAACAGCTGGTTTCGCCGGTTCAATTTGTTCATACCTTTTTTTTTTATAATTTATTTGCATTGTTAACAATCAAATTAAAGGTAGTTGAGTGGTTTAGGGCACTTGCTTTAACCAAAAGACTAAGGGTTCGAATCCTACTTCAAGCAATTACCATTTTCTCAATTTTTTTTCTTTTATTTTTTTTAAAATGGCTAGTCGGAACTGTGGGCCCGGTCAACGGACCGGTTCCGGGCCCACGGTTCAATTTAGCCATGTCTAGCTGCAGCCCTCTCTTGGATCTAGGTGGGGATGTCCGTGGCTCGGAAGTGAAGTCATTGAAATTGGTCCCAAATGTTTAAAGCTTAATTGGCCAAATTGAAAAGTTTAAGATTGAATTGATGCAAATGCAATGCGTTTAGTACTTTTTCGTAGGCTTAATACCCAAAAAAATATCTAACTTTAGCATTTGTGTCAATTATATAAAAAAAAATTATCTCATAAAAAACCCCCAACTTTTACTTTTATCCCAATTCTACTCAAAACTTTTACTTTTGTCCCAATTTTACTGATTTAGTACAAAAAAAACCTCAATTTTTAATTTTGTCCCAATTCTACCCAAAAATTTTACTTTTGTCCCAATTTTACCGGCTTAGTACAAAAAAAAAAAACCTTCAACTTTACTTTTATCCCAATTCTACCACCGTTAGCCTTTTGTTCATAATCACCGTTAGTAAATTCTACGTAACTCGAATTTTTTTCTGAATTTACCAATGAATTTTCGAAATTTAGAAACACAAAACTTTAGAAACGACGAGATTTTAATAAGTTCTTCATAATATCTCTATGTCTAGCCGTTCTTTTGGCTGTTGAGTGCCGAAAAGAATAACAAATGTGTCATCTTTAGTGACTATATATTTCTCAGCAATATATAGGCTTAGCAAAAAACAGAAGAGAATTTCGAAATTTTTTCATGTCAGCTTTGCCGAGATGTAATTCATTAATGACGTGACAATGTTATATAAGATTAAATAACGATGATTATAGACAGAAAGCTAATGTTAGTAAAATTGGGACAAAAGTAAAAGTTGAGGTTTTTTAGGTAAAATTGAGACAAAAGTAAAAAATTTGGGTAGAATTGGGACAAAAATAAAAGTTTGAGTTTTTTATGTGATAAAAAAAAGTTTTGAATATAATTATCATAAATGCTAAAATTGGATGTTTTTTTTAGTATTAGGCCATTTTTCGGATATATATATATATATGTGTGTGTGTGTTCCAAAAACGAAGCGTTTGGCGGGGTCATTCTCTGGGAATCACACCCTTCACGTCGATCCCATCAGGCTTCAAAGTGGGAGAGAGAGAGAGGGAGAGATTCGGGGAGAGGTGTTGATAGACATTCTCGTTCCTCCTCCACACGTGCGCTCTCAATCATGGACGATATCTTGGATTCCCCCACCTGTCCCCACATTCCTCTTACGTAACCCCCTCCCATCGGCCGGGCCCCACGCCGGCCTGTGTCTGTCTACGTTTGCATGCGATCTCAATCAGGGAAAAAAAAAAAGGGAACGTCTCTTCTTCTACTCCTCCTCCTCCTCCACCACCACCACCCAAAAAAACGACGTCGTTCCCCTCGACTTGGCCTTGTCGAAGAAGATAAAGGGGACACGGATTGGGAGCTGGACCCCACCCTCCCTCCCCTTTCCTCCTCCTCGTCCTCCTCCTTTTGATTTTGAAACCGGAAGGACCTTAGCATCTTTGTTACCATCTCTCCTTTCCGCTTTGATGGCCCCCTCTCTTTTCCCTTTGTCGTCTCGGAAAACCTATCATATCACACTTGACGCACTCCTCTTTCCAGTCGTGGAGAGGATGGTATCCGAGGAAGGATGCCGCCCCTTTCGGAAATCTCCCAAATTAGCCGTGGCGTCGACACGCCCGCTTTAGTTCGTGACGCGACCCCCCCCCCCCAACCTGGTGGGAATTATGGCATCTAATTAGCACGCAACGTTGGACGCGTCTGTCGTATCGGACATGGCGCTTCCTCAATAGTGTAGTGTAGATTGTGTCTATTTTCCCCATGACATGATCAACTTTTCAAAGAAAGATTTGCCATCGTGTCCCTGATCGAGGGTAGAATGGTCGATCATAAGTTTGGTAAGCATTATCATGATGGCTTGCTCTATTTGAAGGTGTCCAAAAGCATTCCAGCTGCATAAAAGGTTATATGAGATTGAGGGCATACAACCACAAGTTATCTATTTAAGCATCATATATTGACTATATTGTATAAAGATTCTATAAAATGATAGACCAAATGAAAGGGATGTAGCGCAGCCTGATAGCGCGTTTATTTTGGGTACAAAATGTCGCAAGTTCATTATTGATTATTAAGTCGAATAAGAAATTAATTTTTAGTGTTGGAGTTTTTTCAAGATTTTACGTAGGCCTCTTTGAGATAAATAATTTTTTATGTGTATTTCCAGCAGAAATGTCTATATATATAGTAGGAATTGATTGAAGAGCTTTAAAAACTACAAAAGAAGGCCAAAGCATAACAAGATGGACCATAGTCTAATAAAAATGAAAGAGAGACAGCAATCTTACTATGTTTCGATAGTGGTATGTTACTATGTCGTGCACTACCATGGAAAGCTGATGATTCGAATACACTTAGCTCTAAATTTGGCAGGGAAAGTTAAAAAAAAAAAAATCCTAAACCTATTGCATTGGTACCAACTCAGTCCAAAATCTTTTAATTGGATCAATTGAGACCTAAAACTTTTTACATTAGTACCAATTAAGTCCTTCCAACCAATTTCAGCCAATTTTGGCTGGAAATTACTGATATGGATACAGACTATGCCAGGTTGGATGGCTGGTGCTGATGTGCACATTTCTTTGATAATATTTTAATAATATCTTGAATTTTTTGTAATTTTCTTTGTGTTTTTTCTTCTTTTTTTTTTTTGTTCTTTTTTTATCTGAGGGCCGTCAAGGGCTATTGGCCGACCCTCATCCGTGGTTGGAGAGGGCTTCGTGACTCTCGCGAACTCTGGGCAAGGGTCGTGACCCTCACCAGCGATCGACAAGGCCTTCGCGACCCTCACCCCTGGCGGCCTGTGGTCGGTGAGGGTCGGGCAGCTCAAGCTTATGATCGATGAGAGTCAGCTGGCAGTCCTCGCCAAATTTAAAATAAAAAAGGAAAAGAAAAAAAAGTTCATATTTTATTTAAATTATGAAAAATTGTCCACATTGTTTTAGCAATTTTTTTTTGAGAAATTTGTAAGAAACAACTTTTCATAAATTAGATTAAATATGGAAGTATTTTAGTAATATGGGTTGTGTTGGGTATGGAGAGAGAAATTTGTATTGCATTAAATGGGTCACTGTTGGGGTTATCCACATCAGTTGTGGAAGGGGTTAGTGGTCGATTTATAAGTGTGAGGGAAAGTCTCAATCTTTAAGCTAACTTTTGGGTTGAAAGAGCCCAAGACCACCCTACACTTGTATCAGAGCCCAGGTTACTAACAAGTCTGGACTCAACAATTACTCGAGAGAGATACGGGTTGTCGCTTATTCTGATCCATGGCCCGATGTGTGAGGGAGAGATTTTTGGAGTTGTCCCACATCGGTTGTGGAAGGGGCTGGTGGTCGATTTATCTCGGAAGAGATATGGGTTGTCGCTCCGTCCGACCCATGACCCATGTGTGAGGGGGGGATTGTTGAAGTTGTCACACATCAGTTGTGGAAGGGGCTGGTGGTCGGTTTGTAAGTGTGAGGGAAAGCCTCAACCTTTAAGCTAGCTTTTGGGTTGAAGGAGGACCAAGACCACCCAACAGTCATAAATGGGTTAAATGGGTCAATTGGGTCGGGTCATCTTTGATAGGTCTAATCAATTCCTTACGCTGTTCTCAGCTTGGTTTGCACGTGAAAAAAGGTGATAAAATATCCCACATTACCTGTTTATGACATTATGGGATTTTAATCGGTTTTATATTCATATAATCTCTCTCTCCTTCCTTCAAGTCACCTAAATTTTTGGGATAGAAATCCAAAATTATACTGGTATTGATCCAATCATCTGTTAGCGTCAAGTACAGAATCAACACCGACAAATCTGCCTTTAATTCCTTGAAGATCAGTGTCGCTATTTTGTAGTTTATTTAACCTCTCAGTCTAAAGCATAAGTATCGTGCTAAGTTTAATTCTTAAGCAAAACTAACATCAATTGAATATCATGGAAGAACGAAAGCAGCACATGAAAACTACTTATTCAAGACCCTACATTGAGGGTTCGACGGCAAAAGGTGATTGAGCCATTTTTTTTTTTTTTGGGGGGGGCCTTCAAAATCCGTTATTCTCGACGTACTTTCGGACACTTTTTTGCAAATTTGGCTGTTTAGCATCTTCGTTACTTTCGACTCGTTTGAAATTTCGGTTGCCTTTCTCCGACAATTTTTGGAGCTTTACTACAGCTTTCAGAATATCTTGTTTTACCCCGTCGGTCCGAAAGAGTCAAAGACCAAGTTGAGCCCCCCCAAAAAAGAAAAAAGAAAAAAGAAAAGAAGGATGACAAAAAACAAACGAAGCTGGTCACTTGCGTAAAGAGAGATAATTCCATATATTTCACGTCGCATAATTCACAAACGGAATTATCAAGAAATTTATGTGGATGAAGGGATATTTCTTCGCTTACTTACACTATTTGAACATGATTTTCTCGTTAAAAGTAAAAAAAAAGGATGAAGAAGGGCGACTTGAAGTTATCCTTCCCTCGTTATAAAATGTTGAGATTGAGGGACATCTACATTTTGTGCTTTGCGACATAAAAGTCCAAAATTGGGCGACCCATCACAGCAACCCCAAATAAGGTGCGGCGGTCGAGAAGGCGTTTCCACCTTCAAAGCATGCCACAATAATATCGGGAGAGCTGTGTTCAGTTCAGATGCTCGCTCACAATTCGGAAATGAAACTCGCCGGAGATAGGCGGCCCGCCCCTTCACGGTTATGCAAATGACGGGGGTGGCGGGGTGGGCATATATGAGCGCGGCTTGCACCGTATAAACATCCCGTCGTCAACGAGAAACGATTCGATTCTACAGGGACGTCGCGAGCAAAAAGGAAAAGCTGCAGAAGAAAACTTAGAGAGAGAGAGAGAAGGGCACGAACACCCATGTTTTAACAGTAACATAACGGGACGGCAGCATGAAAGGAATGGAAGTCAGGAAGAAAGACGAAAACTGATGTCGGCTTGGAAGTTTGAGCCGCTGTTTCTTTTTGCTTCTTTTCTGGTCGGACAGAGCGCTGCTGTGCTGCTGTGCGGTTCGTAACGTCTTCTTTTAACTTCTTTTTAGTTACATTGCTGTTATTAAATTTTAACGTCCTGTTCCGTGGAACGCGCGAAAAACAAATACGTCGCCGTTTTCGAGATCACATAAGCAGAATTCGACACAGAGAGAGAGGTTTTTTGAATGCTTTTTACATGATTCTTCGTTCGGAGCGAGTGGGTAAGCAAGGCAGGTAGGTTGCCTTGGCCCTTGGGTCTTGCAAAAGGTCAAGAAAATCCAGAGGCACATCGATTCCTTCCCCTTTCATGATGACGAATCCCCTTCTTCGAATTATGATGTTATCATATAATCCCCTATTCCCCCCCGTGGTTATACCATGGCCCATTTCTAGGGTTATGTCCTCACTCTTTCATCGCATTTTTCAAAAAAATATATATATATATATTCTGTCGTGTTTCAATTCGACGGAATTTTTCTACTTCCGGATGCATTTCAATTCGACGGATGCTTGACGTGCGTCACAGCTATTCAGTGCATCGGCAATTTTACAATCCCGTCATCGCAATAAGCCGAAGTATCAAGAGCTCCGAATCAAGCTCGAATCGCGAAACTCACAACGAGTCGTTAAACATGAAATTGTGTTACGCTAGAAGTGGGCTCAGCCAACCCATCCTAACAACAAACATGGAATGCACTCCGCAAACCATTGCCGACTTCCGACTTAAAAAGGAAAAAAGAAAGAAAAATCGTTGCTAACAAAGTGTTATGAGAATAAAGGGCTCTGCGGATATTTTGAACTCGAGAATTCATGCTTCGATATCTCGCGAGACTTTGCTGGGATCACTACCAAACGTAATTTAATATTTAAATATCCCAAAAAATACCGATCAAATCGAAACTCGTGCTACGATATACATACAAATCGATGATTTCGCGTTAAAATGGGGGCGGGGTAAGAACTTTGATTTGGGTAGGTAGGGTCCTTCCGGTTCCGACAAGAGTCCAAAGCGATGCTTTGGTCCAAAAACTGACAAAAGAGGAGTTTGTTTTCTTGTGAGTCGTGAAGGGCACGCGGATCCACGCGCGTCAAAGTTGCCGAAAGTGGCGGGGCGGGGGTTCCGGACATCCCTTCCCCCGCTACGCCTCTATCTAAAACTATACCCATTCATCATGTGCCCAACTTTAATTTTTTTTTTCCTTACTCTATAATCCCCGTCTAAATTTTGAATATATTAAATAGATTTCAGATCCACCTAACTACTCGTCATACTAAATTTAATCGAAATAGTCATGATTAATTAGGGACACGAGCACGAAATACGAAATAGATTTTTCGGTTGAATTATTGTCGAGTTGGATTTTGCACTCGTTATACACCTGAATTCTCCATATATACGAAATGTGGAAAAAGTCAGGCGCAAAAACTAACGCTAAGCGCACTTGTTACTCACATCAGCAATATAAATCCGACCACATATCATTCATAACTCTAAGCACTTTTTTATGACTAAAAAAACACCTATTTTAAGAAAAACCGACCAAAATGTCATTCAAAATCCTATTTGGTCAAGCATCTTATGGTCAAATATTCTGTTGGGGTGGCGCCTTACGGAGGAAATGATGGACCCGAGTTTTACTCTTCATAAAGATCTTGGACCATTTCGATGAAGCCCGAAAGAATGAACTCCTAACACCTTAAAATAAAATTCTTTCTAGCAATAAACCGAGATAATTAAAGACAGATGAATATCTGGTCTTCAACTCTTTTACCTTGCTTTCACTTAAATCCTCAAACGAATATCCGTCATAAGGAAAATCAAACCATGCATTTACATTGCCGTAATTACAAAAAAAAAAAAAAAAAATCAAACGAATGCTAACTATAAATCTTTCAATTTGGCAAATTTAGTCCTAAACATTTTGACAATTTGCTAATGTAGTCTTTCGAAAAAAATTTGTCTAGCAATTGCTGACATAGATGCCACCTGTTCTAGATGGTACAATCAGCGCGGAAGTGAACAATTTGTAGCATTTTTTTTCTTAATTCTATCAACTTTTTTTTTCTTTTTTTTTTCTTTTTTGTCCTTCTTCCTCCACTTATTGTTGGGCCTGGGTGATGGCCGATGATGTTTGAGCCTCGCCTAGCCCAACCCCGGTGAGCCTTGACCCTACCTTGGTCGTCGAATAAAACTGAGACTTCATGACTGCACGGGGGAAGAAGAGAAAAATAAAAAAATAAAAAATAAAATAAAAAATGCCAAAAAAAAAAATTCCAAGTCAGCATTGTGCCACGAAAGATGGCTAATTTTCATGTTAATGGCTTTCGGCCAAAATTGGCTGAAAGGATTAGATTGATAAATCATCAAACGAGGCTATGATTAAACTGACCAAATTAAATTGGCATCCACATAATAGGTTTTGTCTATTTTTTTGGTAATTTTCTCGATTGAGCAAAAAGTGATGGTGGCAAGAAACCAACGAGAGAGGGTGAATACCCGAGAAAATAGCCAAAAATACTTAGTTAGGTCTTCATAAAATAGCTCGAGTTTTAAGAATAATTGACAATGATCCATTAATATCTTTCATGGCATTAAAGCACGAGTTCCTACCTTCAAATATTTCCAAACCTCGTATTGGATATTTAAATATGAAATCACGGCTTTATTTAATAACATAAGATTCTAAAATAGCCTATAGTGGGTCTCACAAAATCTTTCATCTTTAACCGAAATTAGTGTGCAAACATCGCCTCACTTCTTTTTTTTTCCCTGTTGCAAGTCGGTTAAAGATTTTGTGGTGTGCTTGTGTGTAGTTAGGGTTTTGAGTGGTACAAAATCTTTTGGCGTCTTTTGAGGCTCTTGTCCCACCAACCAACCCAAAATCTCGTAATTAACGCTTCATATCTCCCTCTCACATCTGACCGACCACTCAAGAAACAGTCAGTACATTCTCACTTATTCTTGTTTATTGCTTAACTACATTCCTTACATCCTTACATGATTCCAAAATCATTCCGTTGGGTATGCGACCGAAAACCCTTCTCTTCTCCTCGAAAACCCCCAAAGACTTCTATGACATTGTCGGGAAATCCCAGGAAAGCCTAGGTAAAATCTTCTCCAAATTTCTAGAAAGCACAGTTATGTTGTGTTATATTGAAAGAAGGGTCTTTGGACCACCAAAAAAAAAAAAAAAAAAGGTTCTTCGGTGACGCTAGATAAATCATTTCCGACAAGAATTTACCGGGAGAAAACGAGACAGATTAGGTAATTTAACATGCGAAATATTTTTTTTAGTATTTCTCGTTATGCGTAAGTCGCGGCTTACATATCAAACACATTATTGAGTTGATAGTTTTTCAGTTGGGAAAACAAGCGGAATAAGAGAAATGATGAACGGAGTATATCTCGCGTTTGTGCTTTGATGCTACGTCAAACAAATTGTATCCTTAAAAAAGATTGAAAGAAATGTTTGGGCACTGTGATGTGTTTGAAATGGTGATGAGGCTATAATCCGAATGGCAGATTGAGACTTAATTCAAACTAAACGAAAAAACTAATAACCTCAATGTATTTATTAAATGAACGACATTCATCAAACATTATTAGTTACACAACATGAAAAGTGATATAGACTAATGAAATTTTTTTTCCATTAGTTCGACTTAAAATGTGAAAAAATTATACATGATCTCACGTGAAAGGTGACACATATATAAACATGAAACTACTTCCGAAGCGACGGCAATTTAAATTGTTTCCAGACTGTAATCGGATAGTAGGAATATTTTCTAGTATAACTTGAGTGACCTTAACCAAGAGTGCATCAGATAATTGATCTCCTGATCTTGTTCGAAAATGAATGAGCCCTTACATAAAAAAAAAAAAAATTAGCGTAGAAGTAATATGCCACTCCCCAAGAGGTTGCATTGTATTCGAATTGAACCTGAGACGTTATGGTTATTGTCTTCGGCCATTTTATCAACTTGATCAGCCTCTAGGGAATCTCGATCGATTCTAGGGATTTGTCTTTCTTTTCTTTTTTCTTTTTTTTGAAACATATATATTAGAACATGACATTCAAATAATCTAACATCTTCATGATTTGCTAAAGTTCAATTGAGAATCGGCAAAAACACACTTTCTCAAATAACTTCGCAAATCTCATTATCGTCACTTTGTAGCAAATTAATCTTTCTTCTGATGGCGTGGGCACGGAGTATCTTGATCTTTCGAACGAGTGTCTCTGTCCAAGCCTCATTCGTCGTATTAAACGGTGTTCAAGTTCGTGGCAAAGAACATCAGCTGAGCTTTTCGTTGCGGGGATAACTGTTATTTTTTCGAATTGCTCAACTCAATCTACTCTTCAAAGACGTGTTGTGATCTGAGAAGAGTAAAATGATGCGGTTTAGTCTTCTAAATTAACATTTCAGCAAGAACTCATGCTTTCCTCATCGGCAAGATCAATTGGATAAGAGGTGTTCTTTTTTCCCCCCTCTTCCTTTTGCACCGTAAGGTAAGAAGGATTAAGTTACATCAATTAACCTTGAGTTGAATAAAATACATCAATGACGGAGCGAAGTAACTGAAAGATATCAATCCCGTACCAGCCAAATTGTTATTATACAAGAGAGATCTTCTGACCATAATCGCATTGCGCCCTTAAATATTCGGAAATATAATAGGTGAACGTATATGACCTACGTGATGGGATTAATAACTTTGGACTAAAGATATCCACAAAAAGGAGTGAAGAAAACTTGTATTACATTACTTTTCGGCTCCCAATACCTCGTCTTGTACATCACCTTGAGCATAAGGACACTAGCAAGACATGGATATAGATGCAGCTTGCGGGTTCGTCTCTTTCGCCAGGGGTACATGTTGTAGGCATCATCGATCTAAATTCAAGCAAAGAAAAAACCACAGGAAAAGAGGAAAAAGAAGATAAAAAGATACAAATTCTAGGGTTTTCTTCAGTGAAGAACACAAAGCTCACCCTAAAAAATCTCAGTAACTCTCGAACTAGTTGGCCGATTGTGGGCAAGCCATAGCTGCGAGCAAGATGAGTACTGGGGCTTTGTTGTCGAAGTTGAAGCTACACTAACAAAAAGAACTGAAGCTTCAAAGCAAGGAAGGTTTTTTGGACAAAAGCTTAGGCTTCAAAGGCATAATCTCTATAAAGCACTGCTTGTAGAAGAAGAGCTAAAACCCGAGAGATCGGTCCATGCGCTACCACCACCAACACTCCAGAACTGGTCATTAGCCCCTGAATTCCCCATCAACTGCCTTGACAAGTTCAGCTGATCTTGGTTGATGTCTTCCACCTTCACTGAGTTCGTCTGAGAAGCCCCTGAGTTCATGAACAGATTTGGCCTCACCTGTGGATGATGATGATGACCTGCGAAACCTGACGGCTCGACGCCACTCGTGGAAGCATCCATTGGGTACAGACTGGTGTGCCTGTCCAAGCTACTCATGAAGGGGAACTGCTGTGTGACCTGATGCAGACGCCACTGGTGCTCGATGCTTCCCATCGATAAGAGCGGACTGTTACCACCCAATTGGAAGCTCAAATTCCCGGCTTCCCCAACCATAGAACTAGGAATCCCGCCATAGTTCAACCCCATCTCTCCCGAATTACCCAGCTCACCTAGGCTGCTCAAGCTGCTTGGAGACATATAGCGGAGGCCCGGTATTTGCGCTGTTGCCCGGTTCAGTATGTCCCCGGTGAGACCACCGCTGCTTCTTGAGGCGATGCTGCTCGTGGATCCACCGCTGGCTTGTTGGTCGCTGCCGCCACTGGTGATGGGAGACTTGGAGCTGCTTCCTTTGCTCCTCTTGTTCCGCCTGCAGCCGCCTCCAACGGGAACATTCCTTAATGCTCCCCCTCGTGTCCAGTACCTTCTGCAGGTCTTGCAGAAGTGCCTTGGTTGAGAGAGGCTGTAATTGTTGAAGTAGCAAAACTTGGTGTTGGTGGACTCGCATCGGGGGCACTTGAGCGCCGCCTCCGGCATGGGTATGTTGGCTAGCCGGGCCCGCTCGACCATCGAGCCCGGCCGGATCGAGCCGCCGGGGTTGCCTCCAGCTCCTCCATGAGGTTGTGGAGGAGGAGGAGGCGGCGGCGGCGGCGGAGGGGCTGGTGGGAGCTGAGTGTTAAGACCACTATTTCCAGCTTGATGATGGTGATGATTTGGTTGCTGCGAGAAAGTGTGGAAGAAAAGCAAAGAAATCAAATATCTCCGGTATATTCAAACGAGGGATTAACCAAAAGCAACATACGAGAGAATATTAATCTTTTGAGAAAATTCTTAGCTTTTTTTCTTGCAAAGCAAAGAAACCATGTTTGAAGAAAACCCTCACCTGCTGCCAGTTGGATGGATCAAGATAAGCTGGGAGGGGTGAGAAAACCATGGCTGCTTTGTTGGTTCTTTGATCTCTCTTTTCGTAAAGCTTGATGGGTTGGCTTTGAAGAAATATGCAGTGGGAGAATCACATCAACACAGCAGAGAGAGAGATAGAGAGAGTTGCAGAGAGAGAGAGAGAGAGAGAGAGAGATGTGGAGAGAAAAGGAAAGAGGAAGTGGAATGGAGGAGCAAAAATAAAGGAGGGTCCTTTTAGTTATTTATATATTAAGTCCTCGTTGTTCCATCTTGCTCTGCTCCTTTTTGTTCTTTGCTTTTGCTTTTTTTTTTGGGGGGGGGGGGGGGGGGGGGGGGGTTAGAGAGAGAGAGAGGGAAGAGAGGGAGGCGACACATATTCCTTAACCTATAAGATTTCTGCGGTGTTAAGCATTGTGGTGAGAGAAAGGGAGAGATTAGTGGCTCTCCTCTCATCATGCATGGAAAAAGATGTGTGTTTATGCTCTGAAAATGGAGAGAGTGCAGCTCAGCCCACATTTTTTTCTTTTTTATTCGAGCAGACTCATCTAGTGATAATGATAGTCAGGGCTCCACGCACAGGAGCCACGTTTTGGTTATCTAATTCAATTTATGCTTGAGAACTTCCTACAAACCGTATGGTGCATGCATGCATGCATGAAATTCAGGGGGGGAATGTAAAAAAGGATACTATATACACAAGTTCAATCATTTAAGAAAAACATAAAAAAAAAATGTTTTCACTCCAATCACGAAATTATTAAGTGGAAAAAATATATATATTAAGTTTGCTACTTCAGCCCCACTAAAATGAGTTGAAAATCACCCCCCGTGTAAAAGTTCCAAAAACCCTAGCCTCGGACCACACAAAAGACCTCTCGTCAACCCAAGTCTACCAGCTCCGTGTTGAACCCTAGCCTCCCCCCGGCAGTGCACCTCCTTTGTGCGAGAGAATTTGAGGGAACCGGGGAGGATGATGGGCAAAAAGGACAACTATCGGGTCGGGCGGCTTCTCCATGACGTCACAGGATGACGGGCAACTGACGAGAGACCTCGGCCGCCGCCGCCGCCGCTGCGGCAAGGTTGTGGCTCGGTTTTGGACGTGGGTGGTACGTGAGTTAGGGTAATGGCATTTATGGGAAGAAAAAAAAAGTTAACAACTTGTAAAGGTGCCCAATCAGTCGAAAACTCGTATTTACAAAAATGGACGTACATTTTTAGCATGGAAGTGTAGAGTCGCGTATGTCTTTGATGTTTCCCAATCCTTATTTCTAAACAACTTCCTGTAATCAAGACAAGACATCCCTACACAATGGAAATGGGATCAAGGTGTCGTGTTTTCCCAAAAGGAAAAAAAAAATTATATCAACTTGCTTTCTTTCAACGCTTTCGATACGATCAAGGAGTTCTTTGGACCCTACCAAAAAAAAAAAATACTTCGAAGAAGGTTCTGAACAATTCCCGAATGGCGATGCTCTTTTCGAAATATGATGGCGGATGAAAACATTGAGAATTGGGAAAAAGGGAGGTGCTCAAAGAGTGCAGCGTGACGATTAGTTGGTGGAGTTTAATGCAAATTAAAATCATGGGGTCTACTTAGGAATGCAAATTATAAATGGTCAAACGAGGGCTTTTGACTCCCCGGGGGACCACCGAAAGAACGAGCGCATAACTTTGAGGACCAAACAGCAAACACAGGGTGAGCCAAAGCACAGTATGCCAGTGACTGTACAACTTTAGCTGCATTGCGAAAAAAAAAAATAAAAAATTTGAAGAGCGCAAAATAGGAAAAAAAAAATGTTGTGGCTGCGTCACGCGATTGCTTTACATGTTTTGAAGAGCATGTAAGCTTTTATGTCGAGAGTTATGGTTTTCGTTCCCGCTATACGCACAAGTTGGTATCTTCCTGCTGCTATACCACTTGGTAGTACGCTTTGTTTCGGCAATACGGTTGACGGCTGTGGAGTACGGGGCGGTGGCGGCTAGCTACGATGGCGGGTAAAACATTCCTAAGCATATTGCATTTGTGTCAATTGAGTCCTAAACCTTTTTAATTTGGCCAATGCCTTTTTGACAATTTGCAATTAATTATTTCCGGCCGATTTTGGCTGGAAATCGCCTACGTGGACGTTGGTTGTCCTACGTGGCACAACCGGCGCTTTTTCTTTCGAAAATTTTGAAATTTTTTTATGGTCGGCAAGGATCGTCGGACTGCGGAAAGAGCCATGTCGCAGGCTAGGGCCTTTGCTATCCCCCTAGCCACGGGGAGGCTGTCCTCGCCTAGTCTGGATGAGGCTTTCGCCGCTGGCGACGGCATCTGGGACCCTCTCCGACATAATTGAAAAAAAAACAAAATGAGAAAAGAAAATAAAAATCCAAAAAAATATTAAAAATTCAACATTTCTTTAGCAAACTTTTGAACCTTATCCGCGTTGGTGATTACTGGCCAAATTAGTCGGCGGGACTAAGTTAGTAAGTTATCAGAATATTTATGACTAAATTGATCAAATTTAAAAATTTAAGACTGAATTGACATAAGTGCAATAAGTTTAGAAATTCTTTGATAATTTCTCGTATGATGCTGACATAATGGCCATGTGGTACTACATGACTTTTATGTGGTGACGATGGCGATTGAGGAGACGACACAATCGACTCGTAAGTAATTCTATATTTCTTATTTTGTGCTCATAATTGAATATGTTAAATGACAACTTCAATAGACAATCCAAGACACAACAAGTCTTGGGGCATCTCTCAGCCATATGCACGACCGGTCTGGATGAAAAAACCTCGGCCCCTGTCACACTACTACATGACTTTTATGTGGTGCCGATGGCGGAGGAGGATACGACGCAGTCGATTCATAAGTAATTCTATATTTGTTATTTTGTGTGCTAATTAAATATGTTTAAATGGCAACTTTGACAGAAAGAAAAAAAAAACATGATATGTATTGTGTTTGGAAGCAAGTAATTTGAAGTCGTCGACGTCTCTCTTTTTGGGAAAATGGAATATGCATGTGGGGTTGACACACGATCGAATTCGATGGACGCTCTTTTTGTTCGACATTTGCTTGTGTCGTTTTTCAGGACGATGCTCGAATTTGTGATGGTTATGAATGAGTTAAACTAGATTTCTTTCGATGTGGACTAAGTTAAGGATTTCGATGATTTGTGCTGAATATTAGACGGATGAGTGCTGTGAGATTGAAAATTCTATAGGTAGTAATGGGGAAAAGTTGTCCAAAAAGTCCTAAACTTATTGAATTTTTGCCAATTGAATCCTAAACTTTGTTCGCATTTTGCCAATTAAATTCATGCGGCTAATTTTGGTTGAAAATTGCTGATGTGGACGTCGATTGTCCTATGCACGACCGGTGCTGACGTGGACTATTTTATGTAACATTTTAATATCTTCTATTTTTCACTATTTTATCCTTTTTTGTCTTTTCTTTGTTTTTCTCTTGCATCTCTAGACGGCAAGGGACTGTCGCTGGTCCTCGTCGGTGGCCAGTGATGTTTGGCCGGCAACCTCGTCAGCCAAAGAAGTAAAAAAAAAAGATAGAAAAAAAATATTAGAAAAAAATTAAACCATCAATAAAAATTGACTACGTCAGCGCTAACCGTACCATATAAGGCCGATCGACGTCTATGTCAGCTTTTTCAGCCAAAATTGGCCAAAAAAAGTTTAGGATTGATTAGGCAAAAGTGCAATATGTGTATTACTTTTTCGGACAATTATCCCATGGTAAAGGAGTAAAACAGGTTTTACAGGATGTGAATTTGAAACGAATAAGGCTAAAATGTGATGACACTCTCGGGCGACCAAAAGTTTTTACGTTCGATCGCTAGAAATTTATGTAGCGTATATGGATATGCATTGCTAACCAAACTCGAGATTGTATTTTCAAGGTTCTTAAAACATATCCCATCTATCACACGTGTTACCCGCGGTGCACGTTCCTAAGGAATTGGTAGTTGGGCTGGGCCTGGGGCTTCAGCTTTGACAGACGGGCCAGGATCGAGCCCGTCAACTCGGATCTGGGTCAGCTCTGTATCCTCCAGGATTCGTCGATAACCCGATTGTGACGTAGCAATTAATCCATGTTGAACCCCGAGACTTACCATAATAATCCACGAATGGCTTCATCCGTTACGACTTGGCGTTAGTAATTCTCGATCGTGTTACTGTTACCATTTTGTTTACCCCTTGTTACTTCTTTGAATTGAAAAATACAATCTCGTGTTTTCGTATAGCCAAAGATCTCGATCAAGCTTTACGCGCAGCCACCATTTTGTTCCATGCATCACCAATCGGCGAGCTAGCTTTTGTCTTTGAAATCTCTCTCATCTATAAAACTCGGAACTAAACCTCGTCGCTACTTCCCCTGGCTCCCCCGCCTGCCACGGCGAGCACGTCGTCCTCCGGAGGACCCGTCTTCGCTCGACACAGCGGGCAGCTGGCGTGCGAGTAGAGCCACGCGTCGACGCAAGCCGTGTGGAAGTAGTGCATGCACTCGGGCAGCACCCGAACCGATTCGCCGTCCTCGAGCTGGCAAAGGCACACGGCGCACGCGTCTTCGTCTCGAGAGTCCTCCTTGTGGTCGCGGATCACGGTCATGTCCAGCTCCGCCGGGGCAAGGCCGAGCCCTGCCCGTCTCGGCCTCCGAGCCCGATCGTCGCTTTCTTGATCGCGCGCATCGGAATCGCCACTGAGTTGAGCTTGATGGTGTGCCGCGTTGGGGTTGGGGAGGCCGACGAGGATGCAGTGGTAGGTCGCGACCAGGACGGCTCCGACCATGATCCCGAGGAGGCCGATGATCAGTGGGTCGAGCTCGAACCTGCGGTTTTGGTGGTGATGTTCTCCGTCCATGGCGGGAATCTGAATGATGTGTTTCTAGGAGGAGGAGGAGCAAGAGAGAATTCACTTGCCAGAGATCAAGAAGAGGTTCGTGATATATGGAATCGAAGCAAAATATAAGTTTCTATAAAAGGGTATTAAGCGTTCCGAGACAAAGGAAAGTTCTTCGGGCATTATCGATTTTCCGGTGATTTTCTTAAACGTGGACGAAACGTTTGGGATTTGTGGGAAAAAGACTAGTTGGGACATGACTCATTGCTCTACTTTGGGAACATTAATTAACACGTGGGCCTAAAGACTATACTGGGCTTTTGGCCCCTCGCAGTGGTAGAATGGGACCGACGAACCCAATCAATTTTCAATAGGAAGCCGTTAGCCTAAGACTTGGCGAGCTTAGTGGCACTGTTGGGGTGGCAGCTGGGGGGAGAAGAAGAGGCTCGGACCCCCTATGGACGGCCATGGCTCTGAGGAAGAGACATGATAGACTTCTTTAGTCCTTCACAAGGTTTGTGAAATGGACACGTGAGATGACCACGTCCAGCTCTCTTTGTGTTAATCAAATTGCTAATCATGATTTGGAATTGTAGGAAGATATGCTCGAGATTCTTGAGATTTGTTCTGATTACGATTGATACAATTAATCAGGGATTGTGATCAATTTAGGATTGGCTTTGTAATATAAAAACCCAATTGAGATAACGAGAAGTGCACAGTACACAATTCCTCCTCTTTGTTTTTTCTTTCATCCGAAATTGTGACAGGAATGGTTTTAGATTACTACAATTGTTTAAATGACGCGATAGATTGTAATGCAAATAAATGAATCGTATGCGACATCCAATAAGTTTTCTTTTTCTTTTCTCTTTTTGCTTTTCGTTGCCTCACAACGAGTGTCGACAACGTACTTAATATACTAATTTGGTGAACCGGTAGTAATATACCTAGCATTATTACAATATCTTTGCGCGTTGGTACATTGGGTACGTAATTCTATATCTCCATTCACGGGAAGTGTCCTCTGGAATAACGAAACGCCAATTAGAGATTGCGGGGTGGGCGAGACGTAAATTGGTATTCCCCGCCCCATCCAGCGACGCTAGCCGATAATACATATGAAAGCAGACATTGACAAAGTTGAAAACGACATGAATATCACATACACAGATTCGAAAGCTATTATACTCCTCAATGGCATCAATCGACACAGATTTCAGATTCGAATTTGATACGTGAACGCCAGTGCGACGGCGGCCGTGTTAGGGGGTCGAGGGCCGTTGCAAACATCAATGACCAGTTATACCCCTGAGGTGATAGGCCCGTGGCCAACGGTGAGGATACTGTAGTCACACACCAAAGGCCCATGACGTGAGTGCTCGTGCATTGAAACGCAGAGCAAACTACTCACATATTGCACATCTTATGAAAGATTTCAAATTGGGTCTAACCAAAAAAAGGTGGGTCGAATTTTATATCCGAAGGCCTCATAAAGAATAGCAGTTTGAGTCTCTACCGGGTCTAGATAGACCGCTTTGAGCCGGCTCTTGAATTCCAAATGCAATGCAAAAGCAATGTGCATTCGCATGAAACTTTTTAGGTTAAGGTCAGGCCTTGTTGACGCCCTCCACGGGTTTGGTCGCTGTCGAGCTCGACGCTGTAGGGGGGCTCGAACGGATCGGAGAGCAAGCTGCTCAACCACATCCGGTCATTGAGCCCTCAATCCTCATTGATTCTAGGTAGAGAGGCGCCATGACAAAGAACACTGGGCCAGCAGGGAGAGAGGAGCGTGGTCATGGGTGGCTGCCGAAGACAACGCGGTGGCTCGGCTCGAGATGGCAGGGTGGTTACGTGCTGTGCCGGAGAGGAGGGGCTCAGGTCAGGTTGGGTTAGGGTTTTAACTAGAAGTGGAACGGCGGGATGGGTAAATTTGGAAAGAAAATACTTGATTCGTAAGTAGTATTAAAACTGAGATGCAACTTCAAACGGCATCTTAAAAACGAGGATGGTTTTTGCAGCTAGGTTTCGAAAATTTCATGTTCGATGCGATAAAATAAAGATCATTTTTTCCTTTACACCCCCAATAAAGATGATTTTCAAAATTTTCCCTAACAATATCAACCTTACATTATTGGCACGTTAGCAAAGAATAATCTGCTTGTCCAGACATGAAACATACCACGGACATAAAGATGAGAAGGAGACGGAGGGCATGCAACCCTAATCCATCAACGTACGTACGTGAACGTCCATAATAATAAATGACATTGATCACTTGTCAACTTGGGATTTCATGGCAGAATTGGAGCCAGAAGCTGTCCGCCAAGAAATCAAATCCCATCACATCGTTCAAAGGTGCAGCGAACGTGTCGAGCAGAACCGAATGTGGCCTTGCGTTTCGTGGTTATTGTAAGAGTTCTTATCTCAGATGTGTCGTTCTCATGGGTCGAGCCGCGAGTTAAGTTGATGAGTTCGAGCGGGCCATTGATGAACCGAGGTGGCACGGCTTCAACTTGGTTCAGGGGGAGGGTTTTGTGTGGTGTCTTCCATGTTCCCCTTACCCTAGGGCAAAGGGGATCGCCGCCATG
Organism: Rhodomyrtus psidioides; assembly: GCA_021437785.1. NCBI lineage: Eukaryota > Viridiplantae > Streptophyta > Magnoliopsida > Myrtales > Myrtaceae > Rhodomyrtus > Rhodomyrtus psidioides. The sequence continues at coordinate 940,151 of JAILYB010000059.1, read as the reverse complement.
CGTGGTGTGGCTGAGATCTGATGATTACCTCCTTGTATCGAGAGGATTCCTGTTGTCTTGGCGGTCGACCCGCTTCTCGATGTGTCGCTAATTAATCGAGCACGATTCTACCTGCTTCACAATTATTGAAATGCCATAAAAAAAGACTGTTGATTATATCTCTTCATGTGTCCAATCAAGCATGCTTTTCGAGTTTAAGCTCAAGTGAAGGTGAGAGATGTCAACCAACTCAACTTGGCTCGACTCGACTATGTATGGGCCGTATGGCGTTATTCTAGAATCACATTGATCACTACGCTGGAACTAGATTTCCATATCACGAAGATAAAATGAGCATAGTACTTTTATCACTACATTCGTTATGAGCTCACAAGAAGTTGAATTAAAGTAAGATGGAACTCCAAGTTGGCTCGACATATTATGAGCTAGATCGAAATCGAGCTATAGAGTTGGGTAGCTTTGTTGATAGAGCGGCTCATGTTCCAGTCTCATCCTTAAGAAACCGTTTGTCCTAAACGTTTAAAGCCCTCCTATTGAGTATAATTCTCAATACTGTTGATGCATGATTCACTTGGTGCGCTAGGATCAAAAGTCGAGCTATGTATGGCGTGTGGATATGGTTGAAGCGACATCGAATGAGCCATATGGTTCTTGTGCTGCTTGTCATTATCGAACGATTCCATGGCCAAGTTTCAGCATCTTTTCTGATTCTTTGGTTCACTCATTTAGGCCGCATTCTCGCGTTGCACAGGGCGGCAAGTGTACTTACATTCATAGAGAATTGGGAACTCGTGGATGAACATGCACTTATGCCGAAAGTGATTTTATATTCCCCTCCAATTGCCTCAAGCTAATTTGCCAACCGGCATATAACTCAAGCATATTCAAGATACCGAACGAACCAAACTCTGATATCATGTTAAATAATTTCCACATGAAGGCTCGATCAGTATGATACAACAGAGAACCAAGTAGCGCTTTTTGGTACTCGATTCATCTTGGACCAACTTGTGGCGGTCCTTGTCGTCGGAACTTTCGCTTGAGGTGGTCACCAGAGGGTAGTGGTGGCGGCGGCGGACATTTTCCCTAAAGAAAATACCACCCTTCTCCTTCCTCGCTTGTTCCAATTCATCTCAAGATTTCATTCTAAAGAAAATTTTACTGCACTGTCACAGTCTATTCAGCTGGGATGGTAGATATGAAGTTTTTACGACCCATTTAAGGTATATCCGAGCTACCTAGCGCGCCCTTAGGTCAAAGGATAGTAGATGCAATGTCGCAAGCATGCTATTAATTAAGGAGGGAGGGCGACATGCAAGTCGTCTAATTGATTCATTTTTTGGGGTGAAGCAAGAGCTATAAAAAAAAAAAAATTATCCACTCTTACCATCAAGATTGACTAGTGGTGTTATCACCGTGCTCCACGATAGATGATATGTAATATTTGGTAACAAATGATTGGAATCTGAAAAGAATCTGACGTGTTTCTGAATAAGTAGTTGAAGTCCACAACACTGACGTTGCGTTGTGATTAAATACAATAAAGCAGGTATTCAATCGAAACTCGTCGGAATGAAAAACCAACCCGTTTTGGAATGTTCATTCGATGCGCAAAGCGCAAACGGAGTCTTCCTTTCGTTGATGTACGCATAAGCAGGGTAGTCCAAAATAAAATAAAATAAAAAATTGGCTAGGAAAAGATTGACGTGAAAAATTGGAAATGATTGCTTGGGGCTGAGTCTACTAGCAGTTCCTGGAACATGGGATGGGACGTACAAGGTCTCTGCCTCTCTCTCTATCGACGAAAACAAGAGATAGATGACAAACGAAAGGAAGTCAAAATCAAATGTCACAATAACAAAAGAACTGAAAATTAGCCCTTTTTTCTAAGAACAATGGTAAGGTCATCAAGATGGTTATGTTCCGCTGGCCATTCTGTTGTCTCACTTGTTGCCCGTAAAATTCCAACCCTCTTCATCCATTTTTCTAATTGTGGTTATAGTGATTGGGGGGAACCGTCTCGTGCATCGAAGATTCTAATTGGACGGTGAACGAATCCATCGTCGACCAATGGTGGTTGAATCTCTACGGTCGTGTCGTGCCTATGAGTCATGAGAACGGCAAAGCGATTCCGTTTGAAGCAAGGAAAACAAACCCACTTACGTAGATTGAGTTTTACGCATATGTGTCCTCACTCTATTTGACTTGCTAAATTAACAATATAACATATGTAATAAGAACGAGGACAATTTTTAATTGGACATTGCGAGGATGGTCGAGACGCATATGTATATATTATTGTAAAAGGGGTTTTTTTTTGTTGATCGACCATCTTCAGTCAATCAAAAGTGCGAAAAATCAAAAGAATTAATCCGCGAAAATTAATTAGCAGCCGGGAGTTGACGCATCTTCAACAAGGTCACTAGATCGATTCATATAATGAGCCAATCTTTGCAAACTTATGTTTTGGTAGGGCTATGATGAAGAGTGGTGCGCCTCAGAGTCAGAATGGCATGAGCAGTTATGATTCAAATCGAACATAATGTAAATGTTTCCAGTATTTTCAAATATCCTCTTTTAACTTTGGCATGTGTGTGCCTCATTTTGTGCGTTGTAGATAACTGTCGTTTTAATAAGTGCAAAACCAGTATGTAGGTGTATATGTACGTATGAATGTATTTGGGTAATAAACACTGACCGGTAGAGTTTACTATCAAACAACTGGTCAACAAAAAGGCTTACGCTCGGCCAAAAAACAACAGAAAAGGAAAACCAAAAGGCTCAGGCACGCACGATAATTTGTTCTAGAGCTTGAATCGCTCCAAGGTTATATAAGAGAGCATCAAAATCATTTCACTATACAATCTCTCTCTCTCTCTCTCTCCCTCCCTCCTTCCCACACTAGCAAAATTTGCTCCGCACAAAAGCTCATAAACCCGGCCAAATCAACACCTTCTCCTCAATGGCCGCCTCAACAATAGCCGAGCAAGCCGAGGCGGTGCGGCGTGCGCGCTTGAAGTCGGCGCTGCGCACGGCTCTGGCTTGCTCCATTGTCGGGTTCACCACCCTCTACGCACCGGCCCATGTTCGGAAGTTCTTAGCATACCCGGCCTTCTCGTACGTGACGACCGTCTTGATCGTGTCGGATGCAACCGTCGGCGACGCTCTGAGAGGAGTATGGAACGCGCTCTACGCGACTACTCAGGTCATGCTTTTCTCTGTCTTCAGCTTGTGGCTGGTCGGGCCTGCCCGGTTCGCCACTCCAGTCCTGGCTGCTGCGGCGGTGTCTCTGGGTGCTTTTCTGGTCGCACTCCCCGAGTCGACTCATTTGATGTCCAAAAGGATCGCTTTCGGCCAGATGGTGATTATCTATGTGGGAGCAGCCATAGGGGGAGCGCACACGGGGGTCGTGATGCACCCGGTTCACGTGGCGTCGAGCACCGCACTTGGCGCCCTGGCTTCGGTGCTGGCTCTTTTGTTCCCATACCCTTGGCTTGCTTGCAGTGAGGTAAATGCTCATCCCTGGAGAGTTAAGTCCATGTTCTTGGATTTCTCAGTTTGATTTGAGTCCACGGACAGGACAGGTTTGACCGTCACTACGGAGTTACAACATCAAATGATAACTGAAACAGTTTAGTATTAGAACAGACATCTAAAACATTAGCAGCATTCCACATGAAACCAAGAAAATGATCTGAAGGTAGATTTTAACTGTTTTTTTTTTCTTCTCTTTTCTGGTGGAAAGATTATTTGCAAGTTGAATCTACTGCGGTCAAGATCAGGATAGCAGACCAAAAGCTTAAAACATTTCCAGCCTAACAGGATAAGTTCCATTTCATGGAAGAACCATTCAGAAAGCATATAGAACCTTCTGACAGGAGTTCTTCCTTTGGAATGAATCCACAACTGGTTGTGACTAAGTAAGCTAACTATATTTTGTCCATTAACTGGTATTGATGCAGTATATATTGTGAGATTGGATTCATATCATTTTTATGTACCATTGTTCGTCGATCCATATTCCAATTTCCGTAATCGATAACATATGCTAGCACTTTATGCTTGGGAATCTGAATACTAGAACCCCCTGATTAGGCTCATTTGAGCCCATACGATGCAACTAGCAATTCTCCATGTCTGGAAAAGCTAAGCAAAACGGAAGCAGATGTTGTCCGCTCAGCCCTTTGTGTAAAAGTTCCCAAAAGGAGACATCACACACTATAGTGTCCATTGTCACGAGGCAAGCCTCATGAGAAATTAGTGCTCAGTACCCCGAAACTTCAGCAGTTTATTAGGCAAATAGACGTCCTACGAAGGAAAGTAGAAACTCCAGTGCCTGAATAAGATGGGTATTGAGTTAGTGGGCAAGAACAATCACGGATGATTAAAACGCAGGCAGTGTTAGATTGGTGAAGAGATGTGCTAAAACTTAAGCCCGAAGCAAAGCATGACAGCATGGACCTCGTACTTTTGAAGTAGGATAGAGATAGGCTGCATCAGATTAAAATTGACAATGGTCGTTGCCTGTGCAGATCAGGAAAACGTGCCGATTGTACGCCGAGAATGCGTCGGAGAGGCTGAATCTCTATTTAGATGGTTTCTTCGCCACGGGACGCCCTGCTGCAGTAGACTTGATCTCCCAAGCAGCATGCTTCTCCAGAGTAGCAAAGAAGCTCCTTCAAAGTATCAAAGAATACGAGGTAATTAACAAAGGATCACTCTCCATGTTCCCTTGAACAGCCATTCACCTTCAAGTTTCCAAAGAAAAAAACGACAAATTCGTTCTTCCGAGTTTCCAAAACTTGAGTAGAGAATTTCACAAAACAAATGGACAGTAAAACCAATGAAAATAAGAAAACTCGATATAGTTTTATATTACATGCTGATCTTCCCGATAAATAGCTTTTATTAAGCTTCACCATCCCCATCCTTTCTTTTTACATCTGAAGTTCTCTCTCTAGTTCTTATAGCTAATGCTCCTTGCTGCTGAACAGAGAGGTGTGTCATGGGAGAGACCGGGAATAAGATTCCTGAAGCCCAACTATGTCGACTTAGGAAAAAGATTGCAAGAAATAGAGCTGCCATTGAGGGGAATGGAAATGGCCCTCAATTCTTGCTCCTCTTTTCCTATCGGCATGGCAGACCAAGAACTTCAAAAGGCTTCACCCAAGATTAAACTGCACTTGAGGCAAAAACTCGAGCAAGCTAAATGTTTCGCACATTGTGATTCTACGACAGCTCCTGAGACCAAGGGGGACGACATAGGAAAAGCTCTCCGGCACCTCACCACCATCGCCGCATCCGAGGAAGGCCTACCAGCACTTTTCTTCCTTCACTGTGTCCAAATCCTCCAACATGACCTGATTTTCGGACAGACTCTAAAACCCATCGATTTCAAGAGCCAGGATTCTGTCGCTCAACAGTCTGGAGAACAAAATCAAGCTAAGTATTGCTGCGGAGGGAGGAGGACAAGGAAAAACATGAAACCAAGCTACCAAAGTTTGACTTTCGCATTGAAGTGCTCACTTTCTCTGGGTCTCGCTGTGCTATTCGGTCTGATATACAACAAGGAAAATGGATTCTGGGCAGGACTCACCATTGCAATCAGTTTTGCGGCAGGAAGGCAACCAACCTTCACTGTCGCAAATGCACGAGCACAGGGCACGGCCATGGGATCAGTGTATGGATTACTGGGTTACTTCATTTGCGGAAGATCTGTACACCTGAGATTCTTACCCCTTCTTCCATGGATCATTTTCACTAGCTTGCTGAGACACAGCAGAATGTATGGCCAAGCGGGTGGCATTTCAGCAGTCATAGGTGCGTTGCTCATCTTGGGTCGGAGAGATTATGGACCCCCAACGCAGTTCGCAATCGCCAGAATCACAGAAGCGTCCATTGGACTGATCTGCTTTATCATAGTAGAATTACTTTGTGAACCTGCAAGAGCGCCGACCCTTGCTAAGGTTGAACTCTCAACGAGCTTGAGAAAACTTGGCGAATGCATTGACGGTATAGTTCTTTGCTTGGAAGAGAAAAAATGGCCAGACTCAAAATTCCATGCCTTTCAGGAAAAGCTAAAGGATCTAAGAACCCGCACCTCCATATATGGTGTTCTGACAGAAGAGGCCGTATCAGAGCCTAACTTCTGGTTCCTCCCCTTTCCAGGGGATTGCTATCTGAAGATTCTCGAATGCTTGTCGAAGATGGTGGACCTCATACAATTTACCAGCTTCCAACTGGAGTCTCTCCAACGATTATCTCTGGGCATCGGTGTTGCTTGGAAGGACATTCAAGAGCCATTGGAACAGGATCTGGAGCTTTTCAAGGAAATGATGGGCACTTCAATCCAATTCCTTGGAGCAGTCACTTCACTCAAGTCCCTTTCTGCTATTGACATACAATTGCAGAAGACGAGAATGGTTTGGGACATCGAATTAGGGAAGTCGCAAAGTGGAAACCTGACTATATTTTCAGGTACGGATAACGAAGATGTTGCGAAGGTTACACGTTCATTTCTTCGCCAATCGAATGAAGTGGTAACAAGAATTCATGCTCAAGAAGGTTTGGAGGAGCTCAAGAGCCAAATAGTTTTGTGCATTGGTGGTCTGGGCTTTTGCCTAAGTACGTTGCTGAGAGAAACAATGATCATGGAGGAAATGGTAAAAGAGCTTCTTCAGAGGGAGAATCCTACACGTCTCGTAAATATCTCCGAAATTTCTTCCAAGCTAAAGGCTTTGAACATGTAGATCTGGAAATGTTAATCATCCTCTAACTAACAATGTAATTATGAAATGCTCTTTACTACAGTGACTTCAAAAGTCCAGAACCCAACTACAGAAAAATGGACATGGAAAAGAAAAAGGCATTCATGATTTCACTTTTGAAAATAGTAAAGCATGAAATCCACGGCCGACTGAAAAAACCTTAATGGATAGTAATGCTCAAAATCATAGGGAAACAGAACGCTGTTGACATCATTCACTGGAAAACCAGTCAAAAACCTTTCTAACCCAATCCAGTGGCCAAGCCCGATAGGTAAAAGGGTCACACTCATCTGTTTGAATCTAAGGAGAAAAGATACAAAAGCTTCCAGTATTCATTTGTCAAGTAAAAGCAATCTTTATTAATACGTCGACAACGTTCTCGTCTCAGATCAACCATCCACTACATCAATGTACTGTCCACTAGCGAAAATCACAGACAATCTACATTTTTCTTAACTATAACCCAGAAAAAAAAGGAGGAAACATATCCCTAATTCCCTTCATACTTTGGGTCAGCCGTCACATAATGATACGCTATCACCAATGCAAAGATGAAAATGCCAAGAAAGTTGGCCAAGAAACCCAGGTCTTGATCATCGATCATCTGTATCGAAACAGAGTGAAAAAAACAACAAACGTGTCAATTTAATATATTAAAGCAACACGGTATTGTTTGGATAGTGTTCAACTTTATGAGCGCATCTCCCAATGTTTGAGCACATCACAAAACAAAGAGCAAGCTCTTTTCAGATTGAGATTCAGATAAGAGTAGGGCTTCCGTAGATCTAACACTGCATTAATCCTACAGCAATATAGTAGAAGTAACTCACACTCAAATGGAAACTATAGAAAAATCCTCGAGGATGTTAAAGTAATAAAAAAAAAACACCAAACAATGCAAAAGAAACAGTAAGTCTCTCTTCGATCTAATTTTTCCTTCCTGTCCTTCTGCCCAATTTCAATTTTACAATTTCGTCTATACCATTATCCAATCCACCACAACATAAAAAGCAAGCAAGAAAAAAGAAGCTGAGAATTCCGACATCCTCATAACTTAGAAAACAGTTCCTTTATTGTTCATTGCACCGAAGTGCAGTCGAGAAGTTACCAGCGTATCCTCAAGTAGATAAATTAGAAAGCCTGCAATATATAGCGGTTCTATTTGGTCTTGTTACAATACTACCATTCCTAATTCAAATTGCATGTTTTTCCTACTACGCACATATAAGAAGCTTAGACTCAAAGGGGGTGAGAAGGAGAACGGCATCATGCAATCCAGTCATAATACTAGATTGAGTTAAAATCATATATCGTACTGACCCAATATATGATCGAATAGCAATTCAGCTCGATACTTGATTGTGTTACAAGTTTCCACCAGATATAGTGAGTTAGGCCTCAATTTTTAGGCCGATCTAGGACTTGATCAAACTTAGCAAGGACTTGTACGATTCACCTAGTCATAACTTGAAAAATTGGCCTTCCGAATCACAATACATAAGTAACCATTTTCTATCATTTGTCACTCACTCTGTCAGAAACAATCCTCCAACTTTAACCATAAAGAGGTCATACATGTTTTCTGGACCGCAGATGAACTTTCACGGGGGTGGACAATGAACTACTGCAATCATAAATATTGGATATTTAAAATTTTCAATAGAAACCCAAGTATAAGAATCACAGAAAAGCATTGTGAAAGTTGAACTACAACAGTCACGGTCCAAAATAGGATTATGGTAAAACAGCATGGGGACAGGCCATTCATAAAAGGTTTTGCTACGGCAGTATCAATCGCAAACCAAACAAAAGCTGCTAAATTTCAATCCATGGGACCACTTTTAGAGCCAATACTTCAAAGAAAATCACTTCAGAAAGAAGAGGGGATAAATCCAATTAAATTTTTTTCTGACTCATACAAAGAGTTGAACACCTCAACCTTTCTTCTTTTTGGGCCATAGAGTTGGATACCTTGAATTCCGCAACAACAAGTACAAATCCATACAAAAGGGCAAATGCTCAAAAATAGTCATGGATATCTGTGCATTAGTCCGACATAAACCAGTTCGATCATCGAAGACAGTTCATCCACACAGAGATTAGGAAATTCACAACCAATTCATTTGCTCCTCATTTCTTGCGACGAACCAAGTAGGTTTGCACCGAGCTAAACGATTCAATTCAACGCAGAACCAAAACTACGTGCACGGCTAAGCGATCGACAGATCCTGAAACCCAACGCTCGGACAACGAAGCGGACGAAAACGAAGTAAGATTGACAATCAGTACGAAATTAAAGAGCCGTACCGTTGCGACAGTGTCCGAGTGAAACCCTACGGCTTCCTTCGCTCCAAGAACTTCGAGGTTTTGATTGCGCTGGAATCGGAAGCCGCTTCGAGGCTTCGAGTGAAGTCCGAACGTCGCTACGAAGCAGAGAGCTGGGAGGAAGGAGGTCTCGTGCTCGAGTCAATCGGGAAAGGAAACCCAACAACGCGGTCGTTTCCACGGAAAAGACGGAGTCAATTAAAAGAAGGGAAAATTGCAATGGGCTCCCTGAATTGAGGGCATTTCCTAAAAGTACCCCATTATTTGAGGGGCTTTTTTCCAAAATAATTTTTTTAAAAAAAATAATTACCAAAATAATAGTAAAAAAATAATTACTCAATTGGGTGTCAATCGGCAATGGGCCCCAAATCAGAATTTGGCCCCTAATCGGCAGGCCCATTCCCGATTAGGGCCCAATTCAATTTTTTTTAAATAATAAGTATTTACTTTTAATTTATTTTTTTTTATAAAAGTTGTAATTAAATAATAAATTATATTAGAATTACGTAAAATTTGAAGAAAAAAAAAAGACAAGCACTACATAATTCATATTCCACCATTCAAATTTACTTTTAATTTATATTTTTTATAAAAGTTGTAATTAAATAATAAATGATATTGGAATTACGTAAAATTTGAGGAAACAAAAAGACAAGCACTACATAATTCATATTACACCATTCAAACTTACTTTTAATTTATATTTTTTTTTATAAAAGTTGTAATTAAATAATAAATAATATTGAAATTACGTAAACTTTGAGAAAAAGAAAAAGATAAGCAGCACTACATAATTCATATTCCACCATTAAAATTTCCTTTTAATTTATATTTTTTATAAAAGTTTTCATTAAATAATAAATTATATTAAAATTACGTAAACTTTGGAATTACACCATTCAATATAATTTATTATTTAATTAAAACTTTTATTAAAAAAATATAAATTAAAAGTAAATTTTAATGGTGGAATATGAATTATGTAGTGCTTGTCTTTTTTTTCCTCAAAGTTTACGTAATTCCAATATAATTTATTATTTAATTAAAATTTTATAAAAAATATAAATTAAAAGTAAATTTGAATGGTGGAATATGAATTATGTAGTGCTTGTCTTTTTTTTCCTCAAAGTTTGCGTAATTCCAATATCATTTATTATTTAATTACAATTTTTATAAAAAAAAAATATAAATTAAAAGTAAATTTTAATGGTGGAATATGAATTATGTAGTGCTTGTCTTTTTTTTTCCTCAAAGTTTACGTAATTCCAATATAATTTATTATTTAATTAAAAAATTTATAAAGAAATTTAAATTAAAAGTAAATTTGAATGGTGGAATATGAATTATGTAGTGCTTGTCTTTTTTTTTCCTCAAAGTTTACGTAATTCCAATATAATTTATTATTTAATTAAAAAATTTATAAAGAAATTTAAATTAAAAGTAAATTTGAATGGTGAAATATGAATTATGTAGTGCTTGTCTTTTTTTTCCTTAAAATTTACGTAATTTCAATATCATTTATTATTTAATTACAAATTTTATAAAAAAAAATATAAATTAAAAGTAAATACTTATTATTTTAAAAAAAAATGAGTTGGCCCCCAATCGGCAGACCCATTGCCGATTGGGGCCCAAATTCTGAGTTGGGTGCCAATTGGGTAATTATTATTATTTTTACTATTATTTTGGTAATTATTTTAAAAAAAAATTATTTTGGAAAAAAGCCCTTATTTGAGTGTGTCTCAAATATAAGTCCATATAATTGAGGTATCAGTGAATCGCTTTCGCTGATCACCGGCTAAAGAAAAGGTCAAAAGGCCAGATCGTAATGCACGTGCATCGAAACACAAATATATATATATATATATATATATATATATATATATATATATATATATGTGTGTGTGTGTGTGTGTGTGTGTGTGTGTGTGTGTGTGTGTGTAGGTTAGCTTTGTTTTTACTTTTATGAGCAGCTTCTTTTATGTTTGAGGAGAATGCTCGTGAATCATGATTCACCTGAAATTAAGCCCATTAGATTATTATTGTGTGGTTCATACTCTCTATTGAAGAACATAATGCATAAGGCAATGTTCTGAGTGTTGATATGTTGCATGAAGAGTCAAAAGGAAGCGAAGCATGAAAGCACATGCGCCTGAGAAGTGAGACCAAACCAATGGACAGCATGGACACATTGGGATTCATAATTTGGCAAAAAGACTTTGTTGACACCTAAGCTGACAAATGATCGAGTCCTCGGCCTTGTTATCTATGGTTGCGTAGTAAATAAGGTATACTCTCATACCTCGATTTCTAGCCAATCCTAATAGACTAGTAGCGTCTCTTCATGTAGAATTATCATATCACATCTAACCATGTCATCCTTAGTGTAAATGTGTGCTTTACTGAGGGTAAGGATTTGGGAGAACCTGCGCCAATTGAGGACTTTCAGTTCTCAACACCATATCACCTCTAACCCCGCCATCCCTTGACACCCATCTGGGAGGGTCGTGACAAAGTCACTAGATTATTAAATTCTACTCTTATGTGCCCTCTACTTCATCTTGCTTGCTACATTGCTCGCGTGCGATACTTAGCCTTTCTCACGTTAAGGAGTGTCATGTCAACCTTGGGGCAAAATAATTTTATAGCATTAACTAAAAAACTACACTAAATTTAACAAATATGATTTTTTTTTAAGTTCTTTGCCAGCTTAAAATATAAGCTACACATCACCGTGGGATTTGATAGCTTTTAGTTTTGCTGTTGGACTTCATTTGCATCTTCATCTCTCATTTAGGCTATGTATGATAGCGTTTCTGTTCCTGGGAGCATTTTTTGAACAGAAATATTTTTTTGTGTTTCTGTTCAAAACTACGATTTTTGGGAAAAAAACGCGTTTAGTAAGTTAAAAAAAATACTTTTTTCAGTCGCCAACCGGTGGCGGTGAGCGGCTGCAGCGGCGGTGGGCGGCGATCGACGGCTGTGGCGGCGGCCGGGGACGGCCGACTTTTAGCGAAGCGACGGGTGGTAGCTGCGTCGGCGACGATGGATGGTGTTTCAAAAAGTGTTCCAAAAAGTGTTCCAAAATCCCAGAAGCAAGTTTTTTTTGTTCCTTTAAAAGTGTTCCCTGGCACAAAAGTGTTCCGCGGAACACTTTCGGAACATTTTTGAACCATACGCGTTTCTGCTCCAAAAGTGTTCCCGGAACACTTTCGAAACAGAAACAGTTTCCCCAACCACCATCCATACAGGCCCTTAGGATCCCAACTTGGTCTCTAGGGTCAGTTTCCTGCTACATAACATGATAGGAAGCTGATTCCGATTGAACTATTGGACTGAAAGCAAACACAGGACCTTCCACATTCCATCTCATGAAAACAAGTTCATCTGTTCATAATTTGTGCATGCTCTAGTGATATGGATGTGCTCCCAATTGTAAACTAGAGTTGACAACTTAATTATTACTTTGAGTATTCCCTGCAGGTTGCTCCATTCAAGAAGATACGGCGGGTAGCTTTCATCGGTAGCATCCCAAAATCTCCAGCGGGGAAGACCTTGAGGAGAGAACTTGTCAATGTGGCGGTATCTGTCAGATCAGCTAAACTCTAGACAATATGCTCAGAAGAGGTAATGAGGCTTCTCGATGCATTGCGATTTTGGGGCATCTATCTAATCCAGGAGGCTGCCAAGGCATCGCCAGCTAGCAGTAATCCATTTGAATTTGTTCATGCAAAAGCTGAAAAAACTGCAAGTAGAGGCTTTTCCAGATTCATTCTTTGTAAGTAAATATCGGTAAGAATTGCAACGGCCTGCTTCGTACATGATCCACTTCTCTTCTTCGTTGCGTCGGTCTAATTAGCTGAGCATACTATCGAGTTAGTTGCATTGCTCATGTGAACAACCAAGGCAATCGTCATGTGATGAAGCGAATGCGTTTGTCTTCAGAACGAGTTAGAGATGATGCATGTGTTTCCTAGTATGGTTTGCTACTTAAATTAGAAAATGTCTCAGGCTAGTCAAATTAACCATCTCCAATTATAATGAACTGGCCACACTATCACTGTCTGTTTTTGAGTATTTTCAATTTTAAAGGTGGGAATTGTTCTGTAAATTCAGAGTAAGCACGAGATCCTTTGTTTGATAAAAAGTAAATTGATGTGAGATTTAACAAGTGGTGGTTATACAAAAAAACTCAAGATTTGAAAAAAAAAATCAAAAAAATGACCGCTTGTATAGCTTACTAAAAGTTAAAAATTGAAAAATATTTTCATTCCCCCTGAGAATAGTTATTCATTAATTATTATCGACAATGAAAAAAAAAATCGTTGACTAATTTTTCTAAGATATATAATCAACTTTTTTTTAACTTTTTCCGAATCTTGAATTTTCGTCAAACAAACGCATAACAAAACGTATTGTATTTTAACAGGATCGACAATTTTAGGCAACGCCGACAACCTAGACAGACGGATGCGGTTCTGCTCGCATTTCGACATGCGTGAGCAAAGACAAGCACAAACACACTCATGCGGGCACGTGCGCAGTAGGGAGAGAGAAAATGTCAACTGTTTTAAGGAAAAATTTACGGTTACCATCGCTTCATTAACAAAACAAAATAACAGAGTCAAGCTCATCTGTGCACATTATTTACAAAAATATGCCGCCGCTAGAAGATTACTCCTTATCTTCTACATGGCGCTGATGTCGTAGATATAACCATCGAGAAAGGCACTGTCTTCCCAAAAGCTGAGATCCTCAAACATATTCTGCATTGAATACGTCTGATCATGAAGAGGGTGTGTGCTGTTATTCATTGGCGAGGTGAAACCAACGAATGGCTCAAGAGCATACGATCGGTATGGATCCGATTCATTCACTTGCTGTTGGCAATTGTAGTTCTGGATTGGGTTCGGTTGCTGCAACGGCGCCGGTTGTGTTTGGTACTCGATTAATGATGATGACAGTGCAGCGGAATGAGTCAGATTGGCATAGCTAGGGCTGTCAAGGAGAGAAGAATGTGCACTTTGATGCTCCGAGGCTTCACCTATAGTCTTAGAGTTCGTGCGGTATTTCTGCACAATCAAGAACCTCAATTAATTAAGCATGTCTCAATTAATAAATACTATTCCCAATTTGCTGTTGATCTTCCTGAGTGAGATTGAATTAGGGACTCTTACCTGAAGGTGGCTGGAGATATTTTGCCTAGTGAGATGAGGAACACCTGCCATTTTCCTCATGATCTGCAATATCTTCTTAGGTTTGGCATCTGCATCAAGTGTCGAAACACATCAGTCGGGTAAACCATCATCTCACTCGAAAAGGAAAGAGGTTGATGCGCACATCACATACCATCGTTTCCGAGACTGTTGACTGCCATGATGAACATCTGGTTCAGCTCAGGTGTCCATACCAAGCCGGGTTTCTTCGCCCTGCTTTGGCCCAGATCGGCTTCATCTTCGGTGCTCCTTTTCAAGCCTTTAGAATTCTCTTCTTCCTCATTCTCTGCCTGAGCACGAGTGCCAATAGATGAAGATGTGGTCATGGAGTGCAGCGTCTCCAATTCTTTAGTAGAACTGTTGCTTGACCTTCGGTTGCTCCGAAGCACATGTTGCCATAGGATCTTGACGGTCCTGATTTGAATTGGCTTCAAAAGAAAATCGCAAGCCCCGCTGCTCACCCCTTTCAGGACAGTGTCGTTTTCAGCATCGCTTGAAAACACTGGCAAATTTAAAGGTAAGAAACATGAACATGTCACATTATGAATCTGGCTTGAGTTAATTGAGATATTAGGACTTACATACTACAGGCAAGTTTATCCCCATGTTAGCAATCTCGACGAGAAGCTGTACTCCATCCATGCCAGGCATGTGAACATCCGTCAAGACAATATCGAACCCGCCCTTCCTCTCTCGAATCATGGACAGTGCATCCTCTCCTCGCTGGCACTTGGTCACTGTTAAAACAAATTAGGCATATCAGATGTGCAGATTCATGGCTAAACTATGTGCATAAAACGCATTGCAGTATCAAACTTCTCCTCTTGATCTCGTTTAAACGATCCAACTTCAGGCACAAGCATAAGGAATCCACCAGCAAATTAACATCTATCATAAAGCTGGATGATGTCCAGAGATTGGTCATGGTTCTTGCCTCAAATCAAAATCTCCTTGACTTTGTATTAGAATCTCTTCTAATCTCACCTTCGTCATCTCTGTCTCGTTCATTCTTTTTTTATAAAATACAAGAGTGCATCAGGGGGTAAAAAAGAGTCGATATCTTAGATTTTGCATGTAGCGTTAGATGGGAAATTGAAATTGAATTCCTCTGTGCCTATGTTGGATACAACAATCTGTTTGCAGTTTGAACATCAATTCTTGATCAAGAAAGCATGGAACTATTTCTCCTCGACTACTACTACGAGTACAAAAGCAGAGAATTCTCTCTTCTGCGGTTCAGTCCGCAGCCATTGACTCAGAAAAGGCAACGAAACAACACACATTATTCGCAGATACGAAGCTGAAGTAAGAGAAGATAGAGCACGAAGCACGGCAGTTGAATTACCTTGGTACGAGCAATTTTGAAGCATCTTCTCCAGAAGGTGGAGACAGGTGACGTCGTCGTCAACCGCAAGAACCCTCATACCCATTGGGAATTGATCACCATCCTCGCTCGAAATATTACTGTTGTCGTTGTGGGTCACCCCTTCCATCGCTCTGTTTTTCTTGCACGTCGCTCGCTCTCTCTCTCTCAACTCTTCTACTTTGCGTTCTGTTCTTGGACACTTGAGCTACAAACCACGGGATTTTGAAAAAGGAAATAACGGTAACGGTAATAAACATGAAACCTGGAATTCAAGTAACAAAACTCGAAATTATGGGTTTTCTTGTAATTAAACTGGGGTTTTTTGGGGATAAAAACTCTATGTAGCACGGACACGGCTGTTCAGAGGATTTTTGCGTGTCGGACACGCGACACGGCCGGACACGCGACACGGCGCCGTGTCCGGCTGGTCAACAAAGGAGGACAGCCTTGTCCGGCTGAAGGCGACGACGCTAGCGAGCACTCCCTGCTTCCCTTTTTTCTCTTTGAAAGCAACCACCTTTCCTCTTGGTTCTCCCCTGTTTTATGCCCAAATATCTGCTCCTGGTAGGAGCGGTCGAGGTGAATGACTTTCTCCTCGAGCTCGAAGATGATCCTGTCCTTGTGGTGGAGCTTCTGCTTGGAGCGGGCTACGTCGGACTCGAGCTTGGAGACGCGGGAGGCGATGGCCATGGAGGTGATCTTACGGGCCAGATCGAGCTGGTCGTAAGGGTCGGTGGGCGTCACCGCGAGTATCTCATCGGTGAGGTCAAAGTCGGGACCCCCATCGCTGACCCTGCTCTGCGACATCCCAATTCCAGACCCATCTCGAGCAACGCAAACCCAGAATGCAATCGCGATTGTGACAAGGAGAAGGGAAGGGTGTTGATCGGCGTTCGAGGTTGCCGGGGAGGATAAAAGAGACAGAGACTGACTTCGGACAAATCGATTTCGATGTGAGAAGGGGAGGCCCGGACGGAGCTAGGGTTTTGTCGTTGTAGAGAGAATCTCTGCCCTGAATCTTCTCACGTCGCCTCCATTTCTCTCTCCTTTTGTCCCTGTTTGTCGTGCTCGAGGGAGGGGGAAAGAATATGAGCAGGCCGTGGGGGGCGTTGGGCCAGAGAAAGAAGGCCCAAATGGGCTTGAGAGGAAAACAGAAGAAAGGCCCACGAGCTGGCAGATCCGTGGGCCTCTCTTCGATTTTTGATTCTTGATTTAACTGACGTCAACTTAGATGACATGACTTAAATTGACGCTAATAATTTGTTGCTTACCTCACACAAGCCGATTGTCCCTCGATTGCACTCAAGCGAGGGTTAATAGGCCCTCGGTTCAGTAGGCCCTTGGCCATGCCCGTATCATATTGGTCATGGCTACCCTCATCGAGATCTGACGGTAGTAAAGCGCCGCCACGAAGAAGGTCAATGGCCCTCTCCTATCTTCAAGGAAAGCCTCGCCAGCCCTAGTCATTCTTAGATGAGAGCCAGCAACCCTCTCACTCTTCTAGGGGGTGATGAGCGATGATGGTAGACTTAGCTACCTAACAAGCACGCGCCATGTATCTCATTTGTTAGGAGTGATCTATTCCACATCAAGAATCTAAAACCTACCATGTGAGAGTCGGTCCCCAGTTTTTGGCTTTTAGAAAAATCCTCGTCTCTGTTTCATCATAAGAGATGATATTATTGAAGGGTGTCAATTCCAGGGTCAACCCAAAAACTACCTACCTTTTTTGTAGTTCCATTTTGTTATTTTCTTGTCATCTCGTATGCATTATTTTTGCCAAAGTTCTCAATTAGGGCACTATATGGCCTGCTTAAGTTCTCTATTAAGAGACTTGTGCAGCTTGGTTTGGGAACCGACCTCGATACAAGTTGAACGCCAGACCCGCGAATTAAACCTGTTAGTTCACAACTTTTTCACTCAGGAACCAAACTAGTCCTCATGTGGACCGGCCTGAAACTTGGCAAGATATGGCTGGTTCGGTTTCGTATGAAGGTTGAATGGCCCGATTCCTCACCTCTACCCTCCGTACCCGACTGGTTAACACTGTTACACAATGTGTTTTTAGTAAATACGTGACTCGACAGTGAGGTAAGTTTCTTCCCAACCTATCTAGATGTGGACACTCATAAACTTATGAGGAAAGTAAACCTTTTGAATTGTACAATCAAGTCCTAAAACTTATCACAAAAGTACAATAGAATCCTAAAATTTTCAAAAAGTGCAATCAAATCCTAAGACTTGATAGCATTTTTCCAATTGGACTGAGTTAATAAAAAGACTCGATTGCACAGATATGCTAATTTTTGGGACTTGATTACACTTATTGAAAAATTCAAGACCCTATTGTACTTCCATGACAAGTTTTAAGACTTGATTATACTTTTTGAAAGTTTTTAAGACTTGATTCTTCACTTTTATGATGAGTTTTCTAACTTTCAATATGCTTATAATAATAAATAATGATAGAAAAACCAAAGTCAATGCTCCAAACTTTATGTGAATATGAAGTCAGACGACCTTTTGGAGTGATTGGTCCACGGTCATGGAATTGCTCCCATCCCCCTAGAATTAGAAGTCCCATTATTGGATAATGAGTCAGCGTTTACTTTCACCCAACCCCTGTTTCCATAGCTTGAGCTTCAGCCACATTACATTGGCTGGTCGTGGGCAGTGCATACAAAAAAATAATCGGACTTCATGTGTTGGGTCCGAGCTCCAATGTAATGTAAGAAATAAAACATAGTTCACAAGAAATATTTCAAATGTCCAAAGCACGGATTGTACCCTCCTTTTTTTTTTTAAACTTTATGATAGAAGAATTAGTGCATTTAAAATATCATTGGCGGGCGGCATGATGGGCTCGCCCCATGCCTGGTCAGGCCCATAGAGAAAAATGGGCTAGTCTAAGAAAGCCGGTCCTTGATAGGCAGGGCCCACCTAGGCACGTCAGAGCCCATTAAGTTGAAAACGAGGGTTAAGTACAGTGTTGGGTCCTCTACGTCTCAGTTTATGTGCAATTTGGTCCTTTAACCTTTATAGTATACAATGAAGCCCCATATCGCTATTGATTTGTGCGATTCGATCCTCTAATTTTTTTTTTTGTTCGTTCAACCTCTAGCATTCTTGATATGTGCAATCAAGTGCTTCCTCTATGCATCGTAACTAACATTATCAAATTAGGGTCTCGCTTTTCCTTGTTCTTCAATTTCATTTTTTGGCACCACCTTAGCATCATGTGACACTATCTTCCACAATGACAATGCCACGCCATTCATTAATCTGGGGGTTTTGGCGAGAGCGATTCACGGAAGGATGTGATTGTCCAAATCGAGAAAGCCTGAAGGACTTGATTGTCCAATGTTTCCATTGGATGATATATCATGTGTGGTTGTACTAGCCCAATACCTGCCAAGCACGGACAATATCAACATTTTCTACTAAATAATTCAGAAAAAATAATGCATTGTCAATGATTACTGTCCATTAATTACAATTTTACCCCTTACGTTGATTCTCAAAAGTTCAATTTCATTTACCTGATTCGCTCGATTTAATGTTCTATGTGAGTCACTCCATTTGGTAACCAACATACCTAACGAAAACATTCCGCGCTTCCCTTTTCTCCACGTCATTAAATTTATCTCAAATCTTCCACTAATTAATGCCCATAATGAATGGATCCGCACAATCGAGAGTTCTCCGTTGCTTCTGTGGGTATTGCTAGATAAATTAGAAAGCCTGCAATATATAGCGGTTCTATTTGGTCTTGTTACAATACTACCATTCCTAATTCAAATTGCATGTTTTTCCTACTACGCACATATAAGAAGCTTAGACTCAAAGGGGGTGAGAAGGAGAACGGCATCATGCAATCCAGTCATAATACTAGATTGAGTTAAAATCATATATCGTACTGACCCAATATATGATCGAATAGCAATTCAGCTCGATACTTGATTGTGTTACAAGTTTCCACCAGATATAGTGAGTTAGGCCTCAATTTTTAGGCCGATCTAGGACTTGATCAAACTTAGCAAGGACTTGTACGATTCACCTAGTCATAACTTGAAAAATTGGCCTTCCGAATCACAATACATAAGTAACCATTTTCTATCATTTGTCACTCACTCTGTCAGAAACAATCCTCCAACTTTAACCATAAAGAGGTCATACATGTTTTCTGGACCGCAGATGAACTTTCACGGGGGTGGACAATGAACTACTGCAATCATAGATATTGGATATTTAAAATTTTCAATAGAAACCCAAGTATAAGAATCACAGAAAAGTATTGTGAAAGTTGAACTACAACAGTCACGGTCCAAAATAGGATTATGGTAAAACAGAATGGGGACAGGCCATTCATAAAAGGTTTTGCTACGGCAGTATCAATCGCAAACCAAACAAAAGCTGCTAAATTTCAATCCATGGGACCACTTTTAGAGCCAATACTTCAAAGAAAATCACTTCAGAAAGAAGAGGGGATAAACCCAATTAAATTTTTTTCTGACTCATACAAAGAGTTGAACACCTCAATCTTTCTTCTTTTTGGGCCATAGAGTTGGATACCTTGAATTCCGCAACAACAAGTACAAATCCATACAAAAGGGCAAATGCTCAAAAATAGTCATGGATATCTGTGCATTAGTCCGACATAAACCAGTTCGATCATCGAAGACAGTTCATCCACACAGAGATTAGGAAATTCACAACCAATTCATTTGCTCCTCAATTCTTGCAACGAACCAAGTACGTTTGCACCGAGCTAAACGATTCAATTCAACGCAGAACCAAAACTACGTGCACGGCTAAGCGATCGACAGATCCTGAAACCCAACGCTCGGACAACGAAGCGGACGAAAACGAAGTAAGATTGACAATCAGTACGAAATTAAAGAGCCGTACCGTTGCGACAGTGTCCGAGTGAAACCCTACGGCTTCCTTCGCTCCAAGAACTTCGAGGTTTTGATTGCGCTGGAATCGGAAGCCGCTTCGAGGCTTCGAGTGAAGTCGGAACGTCGCTACGAAGCAAAGAGCTGGGAGGAAGGAGGTCTCGTGCTCGAGTCAATCGGGAAGGGAAACCCAACAACGCGGTCGTTTCCACGGAAAAGACGGAGTCAATTAAAAGAAGGGAAAATTCCAATGGGCTCCCTGAATTGAGGGCATTTCCTAAAAGTACCCCATTATTTGAGTTTGTCTCAAATATAAGTCCATATAATTGAGGTAATTAAGTAAAATTTGAGTACTAATTGTAGTGAAATTTTCACATTAATTCATCTCTCCGTTTGGATGTGAAAAGGGATACAAATAAAATAGTTGAATTTTGTTCATAACATGGTTTGGATTTCTCATCTTCTTCTTCTTTTATATAATCATAGTTTAAGAGTGAACCAGGATAAATATATTATGTCTCTTTTTCTCGTTCTTACTTTTACATTTTACTCTGTTGTAATTGTTTTTACGCTTTACTTTACTGCAATCGTGCGTCGAATCCCAACAGCGATGCACATGCACCATAGCCGGTCACTTTCTTCGTTGGCGATCAGCAAAAGGACAAACAACGATACGCATTCATCAAATATAAAAGGGTAATAATTTGAGATAAGCACATGTATCGGAAGTACTTCGAGAAAGCAGACCAATCCGAAAAGGGTAATAGCAATTTTGCTTTTTAAAATAATGGCCTCCTAATATAATAATAAGTGTCTTGATGCTGCACTTATCGAATAAGTTTCATTGGATGAATTCAATTTTCAAAATGTTGACCGTGCATAAGACGAGGATGAGTTAGCGCATTGAAAATTTTCATGACTGTAAAATAAGAAATGCCAAGGGGGAAAAAAATACAATGTGGCTGCTGGGATTCGAGCCCAGGTCTCCACGGCCACAACGTGGAATTCTCACCACTAAACTACAGCCACTTGGATGACTTATGAGTCCTTCTAATTTTATTTATAGTATTAAAAATTGAAAAGAGCAGCACGGCTTCCTCGATCAAGCCTTGTCCACCAACCAAACATAAACCCACGGATCGCTGTTCTCTGCCGTCCAAAATTTTCCAATCTGACGGTCGAAAAGAATTCCGCTTCCCAACAAGAAAACCACGTAGCCGTACAAAAGCCCCCCCCTCCCCCGCGGCCTTTCCCCAATTCCTTGCTCGCGCTCAAAACGCATTCAATCGAAACTCCCCTCGAAACCCTATCGAAGCTCGATCCATCCATCTTTCGCCATGTCCGGTCGCGGCAAGGGAGGCAAGGGCCTGGGCAAGGGCGGAGCGAAGAGGCACCGGAAGGTCCTCCGGGACAACATCCAGGGCATCACCAAGCCCGCCATCCGCCGCCTGGCCCGCCGCGGCGGCGTGAAGCGCATCAGCGGCCTCATCTACGAGGAGACCCGCGGGGTCCTCAAGATCTTCCTCGAGAACGTCATCCGCGACGCCGTCACCTACACCGAGCACGCCCGCCGCAAGACCGTCACCGCCATGGACGTCGTCTACGCCCTCAAGAGGCAGGGCCGGACCCTGTACGGCTTCGGCGGCTGAGGGGATTTGGAGCGAAGCGCGTCTGTAAATTCGGGTTATACCCGCCTGTGTTTTGGAGCATCTGTCTTTTTTTTTTTTTTTAATGGGCAGCGCGTTGGTGTTTGCTAGTGGTGTCGAGTTCCAATCGTTCCCTATCTTCATTGCAAAGTGTACCTGCCTGGTGCGTTCATCAAGTGTTACGGCTGCTGTTTATGGATAGTTGTTGTAGTAGTGGGTCGTTAGATGCACTCAGTTCTTCTCTGGATATGTCATTGATGTTCAAAGTAGATTGAATTCCCAGATTGCCAGCCTCTCGTTCATTTCGTTCAGCTTGAGGACTGTTCTGTCTTTCACTGAATCTGCGAACTCTCCGAATAGATTCATCTCTGCATAGGTAACTGTTCAGTTGCGATATGTTGTCTCGTTGCTTGAAATTCTTAAGCCCCGGCATTTTTGGTTTGATGTATTGTCGCTTACATTTTCCCCATGCGTACAAGGAGTGGCGTGGAGGTTCAATCGACCTGTGAATTCATGATGTACAATTCACCACGAGCATTAGAATCGAAAACATTGGGAGCATAAAAAATTCAAATAGAACAAAAAAAGATGTATTCATGTTTCGCATACAGTTTAACAGGTCAAGTACATCTAATTTCATCATTGGAAGGAAAAATAAATTATTATTGTTCAAAGGGTTACCCTAGTAGTCAGTTTTTAGAGGGATGGAAAATGGAGTAAGAAGCACTGATAGTACCAACGTCAAATAACCTAATCTACTTCGGCCAAAAAAAAAAAAAAACCCTAATCTATGACTTAACTTTTAAGTATCTTTATAATTTTGATAGAATTTTGAGATTTATTAAACATAAAATAAGATGGTTTTGTATTTATCTCAAGATTTTCCCCTAGTGAATTTTCGGGTCCGAATCGTATTCGGAGGTGCCTTATGGACCCGAGAGACCATTCTTTGGGCTTTTAGCGGTTTTGACCGAATAACTGAGTTAGTAAGGACAGATCTCGCGTGCTTGGGTGGACTAATGGATCAACCGGTATTAATATGAACTTGGAGGATGTCATTGTTGAGTTGGACTGATGGAAAAGCATAAAACAAGTCTCAAATCTATTGCTTGGCATCAATTCGGTCATAAAACTTTTTTAATTTGAACAATTAAGCTCTCAACTTTTTGCGTTGGTATTAATTCAGTCAATCTAACCAATTTTGATAGGAAATCGCTGCATGGATGTCGGTCGTCGTCGACCGTCCTACGTGGCACAACTGACGCTGATGTGAACTAATTTTATAATTGTTTAAGGATTAAATTTGTATCAATGCAATATTTTTAAGGCCTTTGTGGCAACTTTTTCGTTGGATTGATGATTGCGGTGGCGTTATGGCCGTTTGATTATTACTTGTCGCGATAGACCTGCTCGATGGGTGGGCTTGAGCGAGCTGGTTTTAAAACCGGGCTTATTGATTTTTGTCCCGAGTCTGCTTGCTATTCAACAGATGTATCCGTTTTTTAGGGTTGAGTATGGTTTTCGTTCACCAAATTTTCAGCACTCGTACGTACGATTTTGTCGACAATCGATCCCTCTGGCTTTCTCGATTTGGACAATCAAATCCTTCAGTGAATCGCTCTCGCCAAACCCTCAGATTAATGAATGACGTGGCATTGTCGTTGTGGAAGATAGTGTCACATGATGCTAAGGTGGTGCCAATAAATCAAATTGAGGAACAAGGAAAAGCGTGACCCCAATTTGATAATGTTAGTTACGACGGGTAGAGGAAGCACTTGATTGCACATATCAAGAATGCTAGAGGACTTTTGAACGAACAAAAAATAATAATAAAAACTTAGAGGACCGAATCGCACAAATCAATAGCGATATGGGGCTTGATTGTATACTATAAAGGTTAAAGGACCAAATTGCACATAAACTGAGACTTAGAGGACCCAACACTGTACTTAACCCTCGTTTTCAAATTAATGGGCTCTGACGGGCCTGGGTGGGCCCTGCCTATCAAGGACCGGCTTTCTTAGACTTGCCCATTTTGCTCTACCGACCTGACCGGGCCTGACCACGCATGGGGCGAGCCCATCATGCCTCCCGCCAATGACATTTTAAATGGCCGAATACCCCAAAAAACCTCAAACTTTAGTATTTTTTTTTTGTAAGGTTCAAACTTTAGTATTTGTGAAAATTATATTCAAAACTTTTTTTTGTATCATAAAAAACTCAAAATTTTACTTTTGTCCCAGTTCTACCCAAAATTTTTACTTTTATCCCAATTTTACCGGTCTAGTACCAAAAAAATCCTCAACTTTTACTAGTATCCCAATTTTACCCAAAAATTTTATTTTTGTCCCAATTTTACCGGCCTAGTACCAAAAAAACTCTCAACTTTTACTTTTGTCCCAATTTTACCGTCGTTAGCCTTTCGTCTATAATCATTGTTAATTAATCTTACGGGACATTTCATATATAGTTACTAAATACGGCGCATTTCATATTTTTTTCGGCACTCAACAGCCCCAAGAACGGTTAGACGTGGAGATATTATGACAAACTTTTTAAAATCTCGTCGTCTCTGAAACCTATCGTTTCTAAATTTCGAAAGTTCATCGATAAATTCGACAAAAAAATTTGAATCACGTAAGATTACCTAACGGTGATTATGAACAAAAGGTTAACGGTGGTAGAATTGGGATAAAAGTAAAATTTGAAGGTTTTTTTGGTACTAGGTCGGTAAAATTGAGACAAAAGTAAAAAAATTTGGGTAGAATTGAGACAAAATTAAAAGTTGAGGATTTTTTTATACTAGGCCGGTAAAATTGGGACAAAAATAAAAATTTTGGGTAGAATTGGGACAAAAGTAAAAGTTAAATATTTTTTATGAGACAAAAAAAGGTTTTAGATATAATTGACACAAACGCTAAAGTTAGATATTTTTTTTGGGTATTAGGCCTATTTTAAATGCACTAATTCTTCTCTCATAAAGTTTTTTTTTTAAAAGAAGGTACAATCCGTGCTTTGGACATTGAAATATTTCTTGTGAACTATATTTTATTTCTTACATTACATTGGAGCTCGGACCCAACACATCAAGTCCGATTATTTTTTGTATGCACTGCCCACGACCAGCCAATGTAATGTGGTTGAAGCTCAAGCTATGGAAACATGGGTTGGGTGAAAGTAAACGCTGACTCATTATCCAATAATGGGACTTCTAATTCTAGGGGGATGGGAGCAATTCCATGACCGTGGACCAATCACTCCAAAAGGTCGTCTGACTTCATATTCACATAAAGTTTGGAGCATTGACTTTGGTTTTTCTATCATTATTTATTATTATAAGCGTATTGAAAGTTAGAAAACTCATCATAAAAAGTGAAGAATCAAGTCTTAAAAACTTTCAAAAAGTATAATCAAGTCTTAAAACTTGTCATTGAAGTACAATAGGGTCCTGGATTTTTCAATATGTGTAATCAAGTCCCAAAAATTAGCATATCTGTGCAATCGAGTCTTTTTATTAACTCAGTCCAATTGGAAAAATGCTACCGAGTCTTAGGATTTGATTGCACTTTTTGAAAATTCTAGGATTCTATTGTACTTTTGTGATAAGTTTTAGGACTTGATTGTACAATTCAAAAGGTTTACTTTCCTCACAAGTTTATGAGTGTCCACGTCTAGATAGATTGGGAAGAAACTTACCTTACTGTTGAGTCACGTATTTACTAAAAACACATTGTGTAGGAATGTTATACAGCACTAGTTAAGGAAAATATTTTGAATGGCTACGGTGTGAATTAAGGAGCTACCGACGTGTAGTCTCATGGCATAAGTACGTCGAAAGTCCTAAAACTCATTATGAAAGTGCAATTGAGTGCTAAAAAATTTAAAAATATGCAATGAAAATACAATGGTGTTATTGTAGCGAATGCTACGAGCCTTCGAGCTGCGACAACTTATGGTGGTACGGGTATGCATTAGCAGGCTTTGCCTTCCTTGATGATACCGTCTCATGCACCAAATGAGAAACCAGAGAAAGTCACTGGTATAGGCTTTAAGCAGAAGAAACAGTCCCAGAAATTCCATGGGATATGTTTTGTTTGCAATCAGTCTAGTCATCAGGCTAAGGATTGCAAAAAGTGCTCGAGCAAAGACAAGGGCGGTGGTGCACCTAAGCAGCTGAACCTGATAAAGCAGGCAGGTAATCAAAGCCTGACTTCTGTGCTTAGGTCTGACAGATGAGGAGAATATAGTTCTTCCAATTTAAAGGGGTTATGTGCTAGTTTGGGGATGATTCTTCAAATAACTGCACCTTATACTCCACAGCAAAATGGAATTGCTGAACGGAAGAATAGAACTCTAAAAGAGATGGCTAACGCCATTCTCTTAAGCTCTAGTTTACCTCAAAACTTATGGGGGGAAGCAGTATTAACTGTAAAATTATATTCTTAATAAAATATCCCATAAGAAAACGGGTAAGATACCATATGAGTTATGCAATGGAAGGCTACCGTCCTACAATTATTTGAAAGTGTGGGAGTGCCTAGCCAAAGTGGCTGTTCCTCATCCTAAACAAACTCGATTGGGACCTAAAACGGTGGATTGCATATTCATCGGTTATGCTCAAAATAGCAGCACATATAGATTTTTAGTTCACAAATCTGAAAATGCGAAAATCCATGTCAACAATTGTTGACACCTAAATTTCGATCAACTTTTTTTGTTTCCTTTATTTATTTAAAAAATTCATAGAAAATCCATAAAAAGCTGAAAAATTACAAAATCAACTTTGGTAACCTTGGCCAAGCTAAAGGAACCATTTTGGATAAAAATATTTTTTTTTTCATATTTTTCGTATTTTTTATTATTATTATTTTCGAAAAATATAAAAATAAAATGAAAATCAAGAAAAGTAGTATTCGAGGTCACAAAAATATAAAAAAATAGTCAGTATTTTTATTTTTAATTTTCTTTACTTTTGAACCCCATAAAATAGTAAAATTCAAGTTCGATTTTGGGTGCTTTCTGATCACCATAAAATTGAATCTGGCAAAAATATTAGTAATGATTAAAAGGAAAAGGAGTGAAAACATCATCATTCAAAAGGAAAAGGGAACTAATCATTTTTTATTTTCTTTTGATTATTTTATTATTATTCTTACTTTTTAATATATTATTATTATTATTTTATTATTATTTTATTTTTTTATTATTATTCACTCACCTTTTCCCTCATCCGTCGCTGGCTTCTTCTCCTCCCGCGACTTCATCTTCTTGCTCTTCTTCTTTTCCTTCCTCTCCCGTAGCTCTTCTTCTTCTTCTTGTCTTCTTCTTCTTCTTAAAAAAAAAAAAAAAAGGAATCCTCACCTTCGTGCATTATTTGCCTTCGCCTTCGATCCTTCCGCCGTCGTCGCTAGCCGTCGTACCTCAAAGCCGCCGTGAACAACTCAAGACCCGCGACCTCCACCCGTTTCGGAGTTTGGTTCGGGTTTGTTTCGGATCGGGCCAAATCCGTCACCGCCATCGCCTCCGGTGACTGCCCCGGAGTCCTACCTCCTCCCTCGGAGCTTGTGGAGCCTACGCGCCGCTGGTGGAGCTCAGAAACGGCCTCGGGTCACCACCCCGTCGTCGGAGCGTGTCGGCGTGTCGGAGCGTGTCGGCGTGTCGGAACGTGTCGGAGCGTGTCAGAGCGTGTCGAGCCGTGTCGGAGAGTGTCGAGCGTGTCGGAGCGTGTCGGAGAGTGTCGAACGTGTCGGAGCGTGTCGGAGAGTGTCGAACGTGTCGGAGAGTGTCCGGGCGTGTCGGAGCGTGTCGGAGAGTGTCGAACGTGTCGGAGAGTGTCGAACGTGTCGGAGAGTGTCGAGCCGTGTCGGAGAGTGTCGAACGTGTCGGAGAGTGTCCGGGCGTGTCGGAGAGTGTCGAGCCGTGTCATAGCGTGTCCGGACGTGTCGGAGCGTGTCGAACGTGTCGGAGCGTGTCGAACGTGTCGGAGCGTGTCGGAGCGTGTCAGAGAGTGTCGAACGTGTCGGAGAGTGTCGAGCCGTGTCGGAGAGTGTCGAACGTGTCGGAGCGTGTCGGAGAGTGTCGAACGTGTCGGAGCGTGTCGGAGAGTGTCGAACGTGTCGGAGAGTGTCCGGGCGTGTCGGAGAGTGTCGAGCCGTGTCATAGCGTGTCCGGACGTGTCGGAGAGTGTCGAACGTGTCGGAGCGTGTCGAACGTGTCGGAGCGTGTCGAACGTGTGCATGAACAGTGTCCAATCCGAACAGTGCATGAACAGTGTCGGAACAGTGCATGAACAGTGTCCAATTTTTTAATTTTTTAATTTTTTTTTTTATTTTTTAGTCTTAATTTGTGAAATTGACTATCGACATTCTAATGGCGATCGACAGGTAACGGGCATGGGGATGGTCGCAGGCTGGGGCTGGGCGATTGAAGGCCGGTGTCCAATCCGGTATGTTTTACGTACCCGATCCGTATATCAGGATTATTTTTCTAAAATATTGCATTTATAGACTTGATTTGTATGTATTTGTTTCAGTCTAGTGGTTAGCTTATTTATCTGGTTGAGTGTTATCTATTGTCAAAGACATGCTTTTTGTTAAAATATTTTCTGAAAATATAAAAAAATATTAATAAATCAAAAATGCCAAAAAAATGGAAAAATTAAAGAAAAACAAAAAAATTGAGAAAAATTGCAGAAAAATTCTAAAAATTGTCCAAGGCTGAAAATGACAAAAAATTGATTTGGTTTCATTTTTGGGATTTTCTCCCATTTAATCCAAAATGGCGATTTCACCCCTCAAAGGGTGAATCGTCTTTGATATTCTGATGAATTGTTGAAATTGCTTAGAATTTGGTGATGGGCCAGATGGGTGGTTAAACCTTATGTCTAAGATTTCCACATTTCATTTCCATTTTTAGAAAATGACGATTTTACCCTTCGAATGGTAAATCGGTTTCTAAAATTCCCGAAAATCACGAAAATTGCCAAAAAATAGGAAATGGGTCAATTGAGTGACCAAACCTGTTTTGACTCCGGATTCATTCCGAAATGATGATTTTGTCCTTTTTGGGCAAATTGTCCCCTTTGTCTCAAAATTACGATTTTGCCCCTGATGGGCAAAATCATGTCTAAATCATTCCTAAGCCTGATTGATGCTTCTCTAGGCCAATATGGCCTTATTAGGAATGCCATGTGATTTATTTGTACACTTGAATTCATCGATTTGTGCACTTTATTATTGATTGTGATTGCTATGATAGTCATTCCTATCTGCATGAACTCCTAGATTTAGAACTCGTACCCCACTCATCTGCATGAAATCTTTGGTCAGAAAATTCAGTCAACTTAGGTACCGAAAGGGCGTCAACTCTGACAGTTGACGTAACTAAGTCCCCGAACCCAGTTCTCTGGTTATCGCAGAATTGAATAGAAACTCCCGACTATTCAATAGGGTGGTCCAATCATACCCTCCAAAAAATGATTGGTGGCGACTCCTCGGCATGCACACTTAGCACATGTCACTAGACCACACTGAAGGTCGACTACGCATACCTCCGTTGCGATTTGGGTAATGGGCCTTGGGAGAGGCCCGCGTCCGACCAGACTGGACGGCCCATTAATCCTCGAGAGCCCGACAACCTCGAGAGGGTCGCGACAGACTGGCGACTCCGCTGGGGACTTTGTTCTAGAACCTATCGTTCTAGACCTCAAGTGGACTTAGGCCGTAATTAAAACGCTGAGTGATTTTTCTAACCATGCAGGCGCTCTTGAAGGTGAGGTAAGTCCGCTTACGATAGGTGTTATATGTTTTTGCAGATTGGAGAAATAAGGGGTGTAGTCCGTGATTAACATTGTCTTATGCAGGTTGGGCGTAGGAATGTATGTTGTGTGGATGATTTGAAGTGCTGATTGATAAACTGTTGTGCGTGACTTGCATTGTGAAGATCACGACACGTGGACACACACAACCGCGCCTAAAACCCCGGGCGCCGCCTTTAGGAACACAATAGAAGGAATTGAAAATGGAATCTCCGTGAGGAAAAACACGGGGTAATCCACTTTTCAATTCCGCTCACTTCGAACTATGGATCGAGTCCCAATGCAACGATAGCTGTGCAATGGAATCGGCTCTTTCTAGAACTCGAGGTGGGAACCTTAACCTTAGGTGCCAAACCCTCTGATTTTTAGAAGTTTACCATCACCTGTTTCATGCGCATGTCTCTGGGCGGTTGGTACACCTAAAACCGCACAATAAGTCGACGTGTTGGGTTGGTAAGACTCTCTATCCCCCCAAATCTATCACTGTTCATATAGATATAGGCATTTCATTTATTGCATTCTGGTGATTAGATTAAATGCCATTTCGAGGATAGATATGTGCGTTTGTCCCTAACGTCCTTGATAGAAGACGAGGAGGGTGATATCCCACGACGAACACCGAGTGTGCGATAAGGAGCATACTATGGACATTATTGAGGTATCATCCAATGAAGATGACGAGTTGGGGCAAGTGATCCGGAAGCCACAGATCGAACTTGGGGCATCCTTAAACGTTAGGATCACATTCCTTTGTTTCATTTTCCATTACTAGTCCTCTTGTATAGGGTTTATTTTTATCGAGGCTTTTTCTATCCCACCCCTTAGAGTGATTGTATTAGGGATCTATTGGTGTATACATTCAGATGGAACTTGGTTGTATTTCTTTTGACGGGTCATGGGAATGTGATAGTGGCATTTTCTCTAATCATCCGAATACTCCCAAGTCAAGTTTATAATTCCTTTAGAGGAAATTAAAATTGGAAGTCTTACACGACCTTTTGGTCGTATAGAGTAGTCCAATCTCAATTTCTCTAGAAGGAATTATACACTTGAATTGTTTCGTGCATGTTTTACGTTGCTGGTAATCCACGATAATTGATCGAGAATATCGACGTTGTTTTGAATTTAATGACGAGATAGATGTCCAAATTACTCTCGTTCTTAACAAAACGGCCTTGATTTGGATGCCGTATCTTCAATTAAATTTAAAACACGTTATTATGCCTCGCACTTTTGAGTAATTCGTTCCTCTCGAAATTGATCAAAAGCGATTATTGTGAATTACATTCCTTTCAATAGTATGCTTTCTTTCGAGGAATATTGATAAAAACTTTTCGCGCAAGATTAAAACCCTTGTAAAAGTTCTTGTCCTTATTAATCACGAGCAAGCATAAGATTGAAAGGGGTCTATGCTTTCTTTTTCAGATTATTCATTCTGACTCGGTCTTTTCATTTGCAGGTGAAAAACAAGTAGTATAGAGAAATCTTCTCTTGGACAAATCTGCAACTATTCTTCCATCTGATCATGAGCGAGTTATAAAATCAGGACGTATTTGCTCGGCTTATTGATATTATGGTTCGGCTCACCCAAGTTGAAGATGTTTGGATGCTCGAAGAAATGAACCATACAGAAGTTAAAACACACACACGAGAACTTTCATTTATTTTGCTCGGCGGAGGGTTTTCAGAAGTAGGTCATACAAGTCGGGGTGGAAAAGTAAAGCCAAAGTGAGCCCTAATTAACGACACAAAGGATCCCAACTGACCCTCCATGTTATTAATGCTCTGCTCATACTCCCAGCTCCGCATGTTGTGGTCGGCAAGCCTGAGGAGAAGACTTCTGCATTCTCCCTTAACTTCGGCGACCTTGGCCTCGTGTTCTTCGGTGACTACTTCCAGGTCCCGAACCAGTCCATTCCCGCGAGCTATGTCCTCGGTTATCTTGTCGAGCCGTTCTTCCTGCCAGTCGCTCTGAAGCCTCAACAGGACGTTGCGGCGGTCATGCTCGCCGGTGGTCAGGGATATGGCCAATTGATCCACCAGATTTCTCCTCTCGCGAAGCAACGTCGCGACCCGCTCATTAGCAAACTCGACGGCCTTTTTGTAACTATCAACCAGATAGTTGGTCAGCACCAAATGATCAGATCGATCCTCATAACGAGCCCGCAAGACGCGAGCCACCAGAATCTCCCGATTAGCAACACGATAGGCCTCTAAGGAGTGTGCAAAGAGAGTCGGGAAAGTTCTATATTCCCTCCCCAGTGTAGTACCTTCGAGAGAAGTGGTATCAAGGTCCTCGAGCAGGACACAGATTGCATCCTCGGTTGCAGAATGATCGGTTATGTGCGCGTAACCGCGACCCAGTAGGTTATAAAGCTTTTCCCACTGGGCCAAGACATCAGTTGAAAAAGTGCGTACGGGAGAGGAGGCCATTTGCGTTGGGTTGGCTTGAGAATAAGACGAGTTTAACAGAGAGATTAGAAGGAAGAGGCTGATTATGCGAGAACGTTAACCTTCCATACATTAATTCCTCATTTTATAGCAACTCGAGGATGATGAAGGGTCTCAGTAATAATGCTGGTGGAGCCCAGTTAGGGGGTAAAGCAGGAGGTCCCCTCACGAGAACCAATGGATTCGTTTCGATCCGCGATTTCCGGCTCATCAATTAAAAGATGTAAAAGATTTGTCGGGATCACCATTATTAGAGTTAGGTGGGAGGTAAGCGCAACTATCGAAGAGAGCCCTAACAGGATTTGGCAGTCCCATCACGTTGAAAAGCTAAGCGAGAAATTCAAGGTCTTGAGGGGGAACGTTTGCCTAATGATGCTTGAAGAGCGTCTCCTGAACATGCAAAGTCACTCGAAGAAAACTTTATAGGGAGTGAGCATACAGGAGAGAGTGGAGAACTCTGAGTGGGCAAGAACCAATCAAACATTTCTCAATCCAACATATTTAAGATGTTATTATCAGCTGCTAGAGGCGACTGACTCAAAAATCTCAGAAATTGAACCACAGAGGGATCTCGAAGATTCCAAGATCAAGTCTAACGCCAAAACCATGGAGCCCAACACTTCTGGCAACGGAAATCAAGATCACGGCGACGACGACAACGACATCCACAATGCTCAACTCGGGAAAAGAAGACGTCCTCACCAATACTCTCAGGAGGAAACCCAAATGCTGGAAACCCTTTTCAGTAAAAGCCATTACATGAAAAAGAAGTGGAGAATTGAATTGAGCCGGGAGTTGGGGATTAATCAGTCGAGGATCCAGTTTTGGTTTCAAAATAGGAGATCCAAATCGAGGGCTCAACGCAAACGTCAGGTGGTCGAGATTTTAAAGGAAGAAAACCAAAAGCTGCGAACAGAAAACATGAGGTATGAAAAAGCTCTCAATATCACCGTTTGCCCTCATTGCGATAACCTCGTCGCCCTCGGTAAGATATTCCCCGATAAGCCTCACGCGATGATTGAAGACGTTCATTTACCACCCTACTCCCTCGGGGCATCTCCTGCTCAACCAGATTTTGCCGGAGTCACGCATGAGCAGGATGATCCTACGAAGATGATACAAATGCCTCCTGGGGGATGGGATTTGCATCGCTTTGATTGGAGTTACAGTTTCAAGGAGCTGGATGTTACCGCCGACCAGCTCAAAGCATATCAGCCTCATGCACAACAATTTTCGATAGGGTCGGGTCCTGCTGGAGATGAGTTAATCAGTCGTCAAGCCATCGATGCAATTTTGGGCCACGATAAGAGGAGGTTCGCTTGGCCCCCTGAATTGCATTCCAAATTCCTAGATGTGGTTCACCAAATGGGGATCGACTCAGCAACTCCGACGCGCATATTTAAGGCCATGAATGTACCGGGGCTTAGTAAGGAGCTGGTCAGGAATCACCTTGCTGCCTACAGAAAGCTATTAAGACAACGTCGAGCGGAGCTAAATCGGGAGGAATCCGTCTCGAGCTCAAAAGCTAGGGGCGACCGCCATTGTAATGCTCAGGCATCAAGAGATACCCGGCCAAATCTAAGCATCAATCAAGCTAACAACCCAACCACCGGCAAACTGAAAGCTGATCAGAATGTCCTCCCAGGCCATTTCAACACTTCTCAAGAGCGCGTGTCACAAGTACAGCGAGTGCGCACTCCTCCATTCGAGCAGCAGTCGGCTGGTGCTCTGCCTGCCGCTGGTCAACCCACGACAGACGATTTCTTCGATGAGGGGCTCGATGCCTTGTTCAATCAGTGGGAAGCTGGCATGCTTGGACAGCCATGATCTAGCACCTGACTCGGGGCACGATGGGTCGGTCACTACGAACACCCATAGAAAGAAGAACATGTTCACGAGTAGATCACTCATTTTATCCGTTGTAAAGTTCCTACGGGAACATTTTTCTTTAATGACTATAGTTAATTCTATATTAAAACCAACGCTATCGACGAACATCGTCATGCTCAGTTGTGATGATCCCTTGTTAGATTAAGTCTGAAACCAGAGACGGTCTTTAAAATTTTGAGTGGCCACGAACTCATTCCTCACCAAGCGCCCGGGATGCTGAAATGAAGAGTAACAGCATGCACAGGGAAAATGTCACTTTCGTTTGAACGATGAAAATGGGTTGAGAGAAGATCATAACGTTAATTCCCATGGAGCTAAATGAATTAAACGGAGTCATTAATTGCGGGTCCACCGCTGCTCCCCACGTTCTCGGGCCTAGCAAATCATAAAAGGCGCCGAAAGATTGTAGACCCACCACTTTGAAGACTGAACTAGGGGACGAGCGCAATACTCGATGAAACCGAATCAATGCAAGAGAGTTTGTGATCCTATCACGAGGAAAAAGAAAGGGGAATACAGACGATGAGTAATTGCAGAATCTCGGGATGAGCGCTTGCTTGCTGGTCTTCATATGCAGCCTGAAGGATGGTTCCAGGACACGCACAATTACTTGAGAAAATTTCTAGAGTGAGCAAACACGTAAGAGCGAATTGAGAAAGCTGAGTGAACTAGATCAGCCCGAGATACCCCGATCCATCATGTTTAAAAGTTATTCCCATCTGCTAGAAACGCCCGACCTGGACATTTCTGAGCACGAACTGCTGGGAGACTTTGAAGATCCTGGAGCTGAATCCTGCCCGAAGGCCATAGAGACTGACTCCTCCAGCGATGAAATTCTAGGTTTCAGCTACGAAGAAGGAGTATACAATGATGACCGGAGCCGGAAAAGGAAGCAACTACAACGCCACACTCCAGGCCAAATCCGAGAGCTCGAAGCTTTCTTCAATGAATGCCCCACTCCAAGCAAACGACAGAAAATGGAGTTGAGCCGAAAAATAGGATTGGAGCTTTCGAAGGTCAAGTTTTGGTTCGCCAACAAACGAACCCGGGTGAAACAGCAATACGCAGACCATGAGTTACTGGTCCTGAAGGAGGAGAATGAGAAGCTTCAAGCTGAAAGCGCGAGATATAAGGAAGCTCTGACCAAGGCCACCTGCCTTAATTGTGGTAATCCTGTTGTCCTCGGCGAGGTGTTCCTCGATGAACCATCCCTGTTGACGAATAACGCTCAGCTGTTACCGTATTCTCCACAGCATTTTCCGACACAGCCAGATACCGCCGGAGATCTGCATGACCAAGTCAACACCATAGAATCAACACCAACATCCTCTGAGAAATGGGATATGAATCATCACAGGGGGAATTCTCTCAATGACGAACTCGCTGTCGCAGCCAGCCAATCCAAAGTCGGTGAGTCCCTCCCTGGACAACTTTTGAAACGACTAGATCCCGTAGAGAATAGCTACCGAAGTATTGACGATATTTTGGGTGATAAGAGAACAAGGTTTTACTGGACTTATGAGCTTCACACCAAATTTGTTGATGCAATTCGAGAACTGGGAGTTGATTCGGCTAGCCCACTGCGCATACTCGAGATTATGAATGTGCCGGGGCTCTCTAGAATTAACGTTGAGTCTCACCTCAAGTACTATAGGAGATTGCTAAGGGATGGAAGGATAGCGTTAAACCATCATAAAGCCAGTTGGAGCTCAAGTGCTGGGCAGAGTTACAACCATGATGATTGGAGAGCCAAGAGCACCCTACCGTGTTTCAGCAATGACGGGACTAGCAGTCGTGTCAGCGACTCCTCTAACCCAAATCAGAATGCTCCGCCGAGCTATCTCAATACTCCTCAGGAGTATATGCCACAGTTCCAGCACATAGAAATTCCTCAGTTTGAGCGCGAATCAGTCATTAATGCTGTCCCTGAAGCGGATCTGGCATTGGTAGAGAGTGCACATATGAACCTGCCGGTCATCGGAGGAAGTTCCAATTCGAGGGGTCAAATTGCTCACGGCGAGAGCAAAGAGAGGAATCCCTCGCCTGCAGTCGACGACACCCAATCTGGGCACCAAGGGCTAGAAAGAACAGGTGATTTCCTTGATGAGGAGCTGGACACTTGGATCAATACTCTTCGGGAATGTATGTCTCAACCCCAACAGGGCAATGATGAAGGTTCCAGCTCAAAGACTCCAATCCCTCACAACGAAGGCAATGAAAGAAATCTGCCCCCAACAATCGTTGATACCCAACTTGAACATCAATGGCTCGAAGACCCGAGCAATTTCCTTGGCGATGAGTTCAATCTTTGGCTCGATCAATTTGGAGCCGGAGGACCATCGCAGTGGTGACGCGAGGCCGGTGATCAAACGTCTGATGCAAGGCATGGCTACTCGATGAAAAATGCTTCGAGAAAAGGGGTTGAATACTCCTATTGCATATGTTGTTGATCGCACTGTAAGGTTCCCACGGGAACATCTTTCATTAATATCTAGAACTAATTGCGCGTGAGTGTCGACATCACCCTTTGAGCATCTTCAAGCCGAAGGCCGTGGATTAATCACTTAATCCGTAGAGCAAGTTCCATGAACCATAATTATCACCCGCAGAGCATAATGGAATCCATTCCTTCAATACAAGATACATTCGGCCGCGGAGCCACCCGTTTGGTAAAAGGACGTATCGTTCCTAGTTGATCTTCAATCAGATCAGGGGATAATGTTTCCTCTCTTCTTCCTCTCAGGTGATAAAAAGAGACAAGGCCCTAAAAGGCCATGCATTCAAATGGTTAAACAAACGTTGCCCAGCTGGGGGGCAGATGAACCATTGATGTTACAAACACTCCAAGCATGGATAGGCGGATTTGATAGAGGTTGTTCATATCAATACGCAACATCAGAATGGGATGAAAATCAAGAGTAAAGTTGTATCGTCCCAATTTGTCTTGAATTTGGGAATATGAATTAACACTTATTTTTTATCCTTGACAGGGGAATCGCCTTGGAGACGAATAAGTTTTTACATCCCACATACTACCTGTTAGGGTACATGAGGGTAGGATGTATCGTTTCGATTTTCGAAAAATTCGTGAACATACAATGATATGCTTCTTTTACATTTTCAGGGATCTCCAGCCACGGTGGACAGGTAGGTATCCCTTTCCCCCAATCCATTGAAGATGTTAAACAAAAAAAACACAGAGAGAAAAAGAAAAAGCTTTCAAAATCTGATGTCTAGAAAAGACATGGAATTCTAACTTCATTGGCATTCATGTTTTGAAACATGAGGTTGTCTGAACACGCATTGTGCACCATAAAATCCCCTTGACGGGTAAAATTTTTGGGAAAACGAAAGAGATTTTTCCAATCAAAAGTTGTTCAAAACTCTCAAAAGGATGTTTCCTCAAAAGAGAGGCAAGCTCAAATCCAAACACATCCTACATACACTTGAGAGATGAGTGGAGCGAATCAAATAGTAAAATCTGAACCTACGGAGGTAGGGACCATTCGCAGCGATTACATGGATTGGGACGACAGAGGCGTTCGTTTCATATCATAAACACTACAGGTGACCGTTGACAACCCACTTGAACGGCGGTTTTCATTCTTAACCCTGTCAAGAACCACCCCACACCGGGGCAAAAAGGAAGTAAGTCCAGCAGCATCAGGAGAAAATGGTTAGAAATTTTCTTGCTCGGACTAACATTAATCTTTGTGTGTTGTTTATATGGTAATCCAAGTGTCATAGGATGACGAGAAGCATTCATTCTCTATCCCACACACCATATCCTTTGCACAGCCAAGTTGAGCCTGCGAATTCATTTCATAAACCCCTGTTGGTGATCATGGGATGTTTCAAGATAGAAACTGTATCACTCCAAGAACGGAAGAAATCAAGAGATGGGATTTATAGAAAAATCTCATATCGGCGTTTAAGTGTGCTATGATTCAAGTTGTATATCTAGCACAATTTTCTGAACATCGTAGTTCCAAAGGAAAAGAAAAGGCGGGATTTCAACAAAAAATCCCCAGCATCAAGAAAAAAGCAAAGTGCCTGGTAAAAGCAAGGCCGATGCTCGTGAAAACTGTTTGATTGATCCCCAATAAAGCCTAGTTGGGAAGAGAGAAAAACCCATAAAGGAGTCAGATCAAGAAGACTGCTCCCCAAACGATGTCAGCCGTGGTGCAAAAACACGGACAGAATTGTCAATCTCTTAATACCACAAGAGACGTTCTCTAAAGGATTTGTGCACACCTCAAAAGCAGTTGCACACCTCAAAAATGGAAGATGCAGAATGGAAAAGACATGTGACAAATTTGCAATGATCACCAATGTCGAATCCTTCGTGATTTCTGGGCCAAAAACAAGCCTTTTTCGGTCCCCAATCCTACCAATGTTACAACCCTGAAACAGTCTTCTCTGACTAAGACACTTGGGTTAACATATAGCTTAGCTCGAAGAAGTACGAGCAAGACTCTTTCTTTCTCATTTTGCAGGGTTCTTGACTTGTAAACCCGGAGCAGATGGTGAAGATTTTCATTCGATGGCCCCGACTCCAAAGCGGGTCCCCCTTGAAAACCAATATCCAAGCCCAACATTACGGTCCCGTGGAAGACCTCCCGACCGATCAAAATGTATGCGCTGCGAATGAGCCTAAAACCTAGGCACAGGTCAGTAGGGAATTGAGTGCATCCCCTAAAAATCATCACTTCAAAACAGGTGAGATGGCCTCCTTGTCGAGAAATATTCCAATTGACGTTTTGAGCAAACTCTTTTTGGGAATTTTCAAACTGTGGATCCAGATTTTCCATGCAAGGGATTCGTGATCACATTTGCACGTTGCAAAAATGTTTTGGATAACCTCCAGCATCAAAATGCACATCTCATGACTAAAGCTTAAGTCATAAAATTTTGTCAATTGGACAATTGCTGTCTTCTCAAAGATTACCAATATTTTCTTGGGGAAGAGAAACCCTTAAAAAAAAAAATCCTTTTCAAAATATCAAACAGTCTCATCGGACGTGGAGAACCCTTGTCATGAGACCCCATTTTCAAAAATATCAAACAGTCTCATCGGACGTGGAGAACCCTCGTCATGAGACCCCTTTTCAAAATTTAGGCAGTCTCATCGGACGTGGAGAACCCTCGTCATGAGACCCCTTTTCAAAGCAAACAAAGGTAGATACCGCCTGAAGGATCAACACAAGGTAGATACCGCCTGAAGGGTCAAACCAAGGTAGAAACCGCCTGAAGGGTCAACACAAAGGTAGATACCGCCTAAAGGGTCAACTCAAGGTAGATACCGCCTGAAGGGTCAAATCATGGTAGAAACCGCCTGAAGGGTCAAACAATGGTAGAAACCGCCTAAAGGGTCAACACAATGGTAGAAACCGCCTGAAGGGTCAACCCAATAGTAAAAATCACTTAAATGGCCAACTCAATGGTCCGATCCACCATACGGATCAAAATCCTTGGCAAATCCCAAATGTGACGCGTCTTCCTTAGATTCCTATCAGTTAGGAATCACATTATGGTTTGACCTACCATACGGGTCAGAGCTTGACCTCTCTAGGACACTCTAGAAACGAGTCCCTAGAAATTCTCTTGAATCCATCAGACACTGCGAAAATCGCACAAACATCGAATAGGTAAGTGGCAGGTATGTCTCTCTACTATCTCACTCTCTCATGTCAAATAAATGTTTCCCCTTTTGAGAAAGAGCATACATCGACAAACATGAAAAAAAAACCGGATGTCATGACTCCTTTTCCTTTAGTTTCACGAGTCGAGTCGATCAGGACTCAGGTGTCACCTTGTCTTTGAGAGAAACCTCTAACGAGATTCCTCTCAAAGAGGGGCAGCTGTTGACACCTAAATTTCGATCAACTTTTTTTGTTTCCTTTATTTATTTAAAAAATTCATAGAAAATCCATAAAAAGATGAAAAATTACAAAATCAACTTTGGTAACCTTGGCCAAGCTAAAGGAACCATTTTGGATAAAAATATTTTTTTTTTCATATTTTTCGTATTTTTTATTATTATTATTTTCGAAAAATATAAAAATAAAATGAAAATCAAGAAAAGTAGTATTCGAGGTCACAAAAATATAAAAAAATAGTCAGTATTTTTATTTTTAATTTTCTTTACTTTTGAACCCCATAAAATAGTAAAATTCAAGTTCGATTTTGGGTGTTTTCTGATCACCATAAAATTGAATCTGGCAAAAATATTAGTAATGATTAAAAGGAAAAGGAGTGAAAACATCATCATTCAAAAGGAAAAGGGAACTAATCATTTTGTATTTTCTTTTGATTATTTTATTATTATTCTTACTTTTTAATATTTTATTATTATTATTTTATTATTATTTTATTTTTTATTATTATTCACTCACCTTTTCCTTCATCCGTCGCTGGCTTCTTCTCCTCCCGCGACTTCATCTTCTTGCTCTTCTTCTTTTCCTTCCTCTCCCGTAGCTCTTCTTCTTCTTCTTAAAAAAAAAAAAAAGGAATCCTCACCTTCGTGCATTATTTGCCTTCGCCTTCGATCCTTCCGCCGTCGTCGCTAGCCGTCGTACCTCAAAGCCGCCGTGAACAACTCAAGACCCGCGACCTCCACCCGTTTCGGAGTTTGGTTCGGGTTTGTTTCGGATCGGGCCAAATCCGTCACCGCCATCGCCTCCGGTGACTGCCCCGGAGTCCTACCTCCTCCCTCGGAGCTTGTGGAGCCTACGCGCCGCTGGTGGAGCTCAGAAACGGCCTCGGGTCACCACCCCGTCGTCGGAACGTGTCGGCGTGTCGGAGCGTGTCGGCGTGTCGGAACGTGTCGGCGTGTCGGAACGTGTCGGAGCGTGTCGGAGCGTGTCGAGCCGTGTCGGAGAGTGTCGAGCCGTGTCGGAGAGTGTCGAGCGTGTCGGAGCGTGTCGAACGTGTCGGAGCGTGTCGGAGAGTGTCGAACGTGTCGGAGCGTGTCGGAGAGTGTCGAACGTGTCGGAGAGTGTCCGGGCGTGTCGGAGCGTGTCGGAGAGTGTCGAACGTGTCAGAGCGTGTCGGAGAGTGTCGAACGTGTCGGAGAGTGTCGAGCCGTGTCGGAGAGTGTCGAACGTGTCGGAGCGTGTCGGAGAGTGTCGAATGTGTCGGAGAGTGTCCGGGCGTGTCGGAGAGTGTCGAGCCGTGTCATAGCGTGTCCGGACGTGTCGGAGCGTGTCGAACGTGTCGGAGCGTGTCGAACGTGTCGGAGCGTGTCGGAGAGTGTCGAGCCGTGTCGGAGAGTGTCGAACGTGTCGGAGCGTGTCGGAGAGTGTCGAACGTGTCGGAGCGTGTCGGAGAGTGTCGAACGTGTCGGAGAGTGTCCGGGCGTGTCGGAGAGTGTCGAGCCGTGTCATAGCGTGTCCGGACGTGTCGGAGAGTGTCGAACGTGTCGGAGCGTGTCGAACGTGTCGGAGCGTGTCGAACGTGTGCATGAACAGTGTCCAATCCGAACAGTGCATGAACAGTGTCGGAACAGTGCATGAACAGTGTCCAATTTTTTAATTTTTTAATTTTTTTTTTTATTTTTTAGTCTTAATTTGTGAAATTGACTATCGACATTCTAATGGCGATCGACAGGTAACGGGCATGGGGATGGTCGCAGGCTGGGGCTGGGCGATTGAAGGCCGGTGTCCAATCCGGTATGTTTTACGTACCCGATCCGTATATCAGGATTATTTTTCTAAAATATTGCATTTATAGACTTGATTTGTATGTATTTGTTTCAGTCTAGTGGTTAGCTTATTTATCTGGTTGAGTGTTATCTATTGTCAAAGACATGCTTTTTGTTAAAATATTTTCTGAAAATATAAAAAAATATTAATAAATCAAAAATGCCAAAAAAATGGAAAAATTAAAGAAAAACAAAAAAATTGAGAAAAATTGCAGAAAAATTCTAAAAATTGTCCAAGGCTGAAAATGACAAAAAATTGATTTGGTTTCATTTTTGGGATTTTCTCCCATTTAATCCAAAATGGCGATTTCACCCCTCAAAGGGTGAATCGTCTTTGATATTCTGATGAATTGTTGAAATTGCTTAGAATTTGGTGATGGGCCAGATGGGTGGTTAAACCTTATGTCTAAGATTTCCACATTTCATTTCCATTTTTAGAAAATGACGATTTTACCCTTCGAATGGTAAATCGGTTTCTAAAATTCCCGAAAATCACGAAAATTGCCAAAAAATAGGAAATGGGTCAATTGAGTGACCAAACCTGTTTTGACTCCGGATTCATTCCGAAATGATGATTTTGTCCTTTTTGGGCAAATTGTCCCCTTTGTCTCAAAATTACGATTTTGCCCCTGATGGGCAAAATCATGTCTAAATCATTCCTAAGCCTGATTGATGCTTCTCTAGGCCAATATGGCCTTATTAGGAATGCCATGTGATTTATTTGTACACTTGAATTCATCGATTTGTGCACTTTATTATTGATTGTGATTGCTATGATAGTCATTCCTATCTGCATGAACTCCTAGATTTAGAACTCGTACCCCACTCATCTGCATGAAATCTTTGGTCAGAAAATTCAGTCAACTTAGGTACCGAAAGGGCGTCAACTCTGACAGTTGACGTAACTAAGTCCCCGAACCCAGTTCTCTGGTTATCGCAGAATTGAATAGAAACTCCCGACTATTCAATAGGGTGGTCCAATCATACCCTCCAAAAAATGATTGGTGGCGACTCCTCGGCATGCACACTTAGCACATGTCACTAGACCACACTGAAGGTCGACTACGCATACCTCCGTTGCGATTTGGGTAATGGGCCTTGGGAGAGGCCCGCGTCCGACCAGACTGGACGGCCCATTAGCCCTCGAGAGCCCGACAACCTCGAGAGGGTCGCGACAACAATATCCTAGAATCAAGGGATGTTGAATTCTTTAAGGTTATATATCCTCTTAAAAGAAGTCAGGATGAACTTTCTCAAAAAAGGTTCAGAAATTCAGAATCTAAGACTGATGAAGTTAGGGCCGAGGATGCCGAACTTTGAAGGAGCAAAAGGTTGCGAATTGCAAAATCTGTCTTACCTGACTTTCTGACATATATGTTAAAAAGTGAGCCTCAAACATTCAAAGAGGGTCTGGACTACTTTGATACTTATTCACCAGTAACAAGAATAACATCGGTTAGGATGTTGATTGTTATAGCTTCGCTACACAATTTGTAGGTACATCAGATGGATGTGAAACCTGCATTCTTGAATGGTGATATCGATGAGGAGATTTATATGGAGCAACCTGAAGGATTCAAGGTCAAAAGAACAAGAACACAAAGTTTGTAGACTTGTCAAATCATTGTATGGACTTAAACAAGTTCCTAAACAATGGCATGAGAAGTTTGACCATGTGATGATCCAAAATGGGTATAGAATCAATGAATGTGACAAATGCGTGTACACTAAATCTACGCCCATTGGATGTGTATTTATTTGTCTATATGTTGATGACTTGCTTATTCTTGGAGATAACGCTGAGGTTATCAAAATCACCAAGAGTGTTCTCAAGAAGAATTTTAAGATGAAAGATTTAGGTGTTGCAGATGTAATACTTGACATCAAAATTTTAAGGAATTCAGATGGCCTAGGTTTAACACAATCTCACTACATTGAAAAGGTAGTTAAGAGATTTAACGGATTTGGCATTAAAAAATGCAAATAATCATTTTCTACCGCACCTAACTTTAAAAAAGAATACTGAAAACAGTATCAGACAGTTGGAATACTCTCAAGTAATCGGCAATCTCATGTATATCATGAATTGCACTAGACAAGATATTGCATACTCAGTGGGAAAACTGAGTAGATATACAAGCAATCCAGGTCAGAGCATTGGAATGCTTTGTTGAGAGTACTAGGGTATCTAAAAAATGCCAACGACTATATTCTACAATATG
The DNA here is from genome assembly GCA_021437785.1 of Rhodomyrtus psidioides. Taxonomy (NCBI): domain Eukaryota; kingdom Viridiplantae; phylum Streptophyta; class Magnoliopsida; order Myrtales; family Myrtaceae; genus Rhodomyrtus; species Rhodomyrtus psidioides. The sequence goes on along the minus strand of JAILYB010000059.1, from coordinate 895,855 downwards.
ATCGATATCTAGCTGTGGTGGAAGGCTTTAGTGATGCCAACTGGATTTTTGATTCTAATGAACCGAAATCGACTAGCAGATATGTGTTTACACTAGGAGGTGCCGTAATTTCATGGAAACCTCAAAGCAAACTCTAATAGCGCGCTCCACGATGGAATCAGAGTTTATTATTTTGGATAAAGTTGCTGAAGAAGTAGAGTGGTTTCAACAGTTTTTAGATTATGTTCTATTGTGGCCAAAACCTATGCCTGCAATATGCATTCATTGTGACAATCAAGCATCTATTGCAAGGGCACATAATGTGATATATAACGGTAAGTATAGACACATTCGTCGTAGACAAAATACCGTGAGACAGTTGCTCTCGAGGGGAATAATTTCTTTAGACTTTGTGAAGTCAAAAGAAAATATTGCAGATCCGCTGACAAAATGATTGTTGGGAGAGCAAGTAAACTGCGCATCGAGGGGAATGAGGCTAAAAGCCTTAACCCAATAAAGAGCTTCTGAGGTGGAAACCTAACCTATGCAATTGGAGATCCCATTGACTAGGTTCAATAGGACAACGCAAATTTTGGAAACTCTAGAGTGAGCATTGTCTCCCATTCCTATGATGCAACAGTGTTTCCTACAGCGTTTTAAGAATATGCTATGCGTTTAATGGTTCATATAGCTTGGATTTTTACATCCTAGCAATGTATGGTAGGATATCTTTAATAGGAATGCACCTATATGCGTGGAGCTGGCCGACTCTATGAAAATATTTAAAGGTTGGATTTTCTAAAGCACGCATAAATCCTAAGAGGTTCAAGGCCGAAAGAATGAATGCAATTGAGAACCAATCTTTATTCGGAGATACTCTGTGTGAGGTCTATTGTCTGGACTTACACTAACAACTGGCGGTTCAAGACCAAGTTCACCGACTGGTTAAGTATGTCCGATAGGCTTTCACTAAAGAAGGTTCAAAGTGAAAGCTACTTATCTTGATGCAATGTATTTTCATAGGCACACTTGAAATTCCTCAAGTCTTAGTTCTATTGAGCCATTATGTGGGTGATTATTATAATTAGTAGTTTAATGGCTCAATTATTGTCAGTGTAACCGATGTACATTTATGTCGGTATAACGGACTTAACCGACGCAATTTAATGTTGCGTAATGGACGTAACCTACGATGATTAATACTGCGTAACGGACGTAACCGACGCAATTTAATGTTGCGTAACGGACGTAACCGACGAGGTTTAGTGTTGCGTAACAGATGTTTTCTCAGTCTATAAATAGACGAGTTTCCGTAGTTCAGAATTATAACTTACAATTCACAACTCGAAGTCAATTCCTCTGGTTCTCTTCTAGTCGTCCTCCAAGTGTGCCGGTTTCGAGAAGTGTTCGACAGAGTCCTGTTCGTATAGTGCTGATACAAACAGGTTGTATCTTGGGAGGCATAGTTCGTGAAGCTGCTTAGCATCATTGGCAAGAACTAATCGGCTTAAGGAGATTCGGTTAGCCGTACCTCATCCCTTTTCCTATTTTTCAAGTTTATTATCTAGCAATTTTATTTTCTTTGTAATCTTTGAATGTAAAGATTGTAATTTGCCTTTGTTATTGTTATTGAAATATTATCGCCATCTTCGTTTTATCATTTTTCTGACTACAACAAACAGTGTTACGTATTTCCTCTGATACGTTAACGTATGTGCTTCAGATTTCCAACAGGTTATTCGATATAATTGGGATTGAGAAACACTAAGAGTATTTGAGTTACTCGATTGTGGTTTGTAATCTCCGATTGTATCGCCAGTTCAATCACGCAGGATTAGTGTAGTCTTCTTCCATAACATGAGGGGAAATTACCAAAAAAAAGTCATACATATATTCTAATTGTGCCAATTCATTCTTATTTTTTTTTGTCAATTCAGTCCTAAACCTTTTGTAATGATATCAATTCAATCCATCAAGCCGATTTTGGCCACCTGACGACATAATATTTGATTTTTTTTTGATTTTTTTCCTTCCCTCTTCTTCTTCCTCCGGCCAAAATTGGCTGGATAGGTTGAATTGGCACAATTTCTCATTTATACACTGTTTGATGAATGCGCGATTTAATGTTTAATTATTCGGCTTGGAATGTGTGCAAAAATTTGAACTCAGGTTCGCTCTGATGCTATGTAAGATTATGTTAATTATTCGGCTTGGAATGAGTTCAAAGATTTGAACTCAGGACCGCTCCAATACTATGTAAGATTATGTGGGACTATTGTCAAGTGTTCTAAAAGTTTAAGCTGTTAGATAAATATGTGATATTCTATTTCTCCCCTCATACTTAGTTTGGTTCTTTTGTGTAGTATTAAGCGAGGAAATATTGAATTTGGCAAGCAAATAGGTGACTGAAAAGATTCGAACTCATAACCTCTATGCTTTGATACCACATGTGAGTTTATGGGACCATGGCCAACTGTTCTAAGACAGAATTATCATTGTTCCTCATTTTTTATAATTTTTTTTTATGGAATTTAGGGTCTGTATGGTAACATTCTAGAAACACGTATGGTAAAAAAATATTCCTAAAGTATTTCGAGAATACTTTTTGGAGTAGAAACAAGAAAAAAAATTGTTTCTGTGTTTCTGAAACACTTTTTAAAAACACATTTGGAACATTTTTTTTAGAAATAATGAGGAATAATTTCATTTAACACACTCTCATCTCTTTTGTTCTTGCACAATATTAACACTTGATTTTTGAACATTTTATTTTAGAAAATTAATTAAAAATATCAAAATAATTCATAAAATTACAAAATCAACCTTAGAAGCTTTGGCCTAAGGGGTTCACTTAAAGTGCAATTAATATTTTTCTAGGGGTTTTTGTTTAAAGGTAATAATATTTTTAACTACTTGGGAACATTTACGTGTGACTCATAATTGTAATTTTTCCTATCTGTAGAAAACATATTTGATGTTCTCGTTTTCCAATTTCAATTCGTCTTCTCTTTCAATTTTTTTTTATATAGTTGATCTTATTTGATAAATCGTGCATAAATTACTTATACATATATTGATCTAATTTGATTTAGTAAATTGAATAAATGAAATTTTATTTTATTTAGTAAGTTAAAAAGATAAAAAAATTTTAATTTTAATATATATAGTCCCCTTAATTAAATGAAAAAAATTAGGAATAATTTTTTTTACAGTTATCAAAAGCGTTTTTTTTTTCGGGAATAGAAACTTTATGCAATTACCAAATGCGTTTCTGTTCTTTTTTTTTTTTGTTTCTGGAGCATAATTTTTTTTTGTAGTGTTTTTGTTCCGAAAAATTATTGCTGGAAACAAAAATAGAAAAAAAAAGTGTTCTAAGGAACAGAAATGTTACGGGCGTCTGCGTTCTTGGCAAAGTCTTTCGTGGGTTATGATGATAACGTGGATAACTATATAATTCGTGGGATAAACGTGTTCAAAATGAGAGACGTCTTGGAAAATCACGGGATTCCTTGTGGGAAGTTCCACCGCAAGAAGAGCGAAAGAAAAAAAACCTCCTATTGTATTTGCCTTCGGCCGTCGACCAATTGACTTGATTGGTTAAGCAATCATCGTGTTTATTTTGTCCACGTCATACACGTAAAGGGAAGGAAGTTCACATGTGAAAACGATGAAAGTTTTGGATAAAAGGATAGCGACATTGCAACCTCATCCTCTCTGTTGATCACCTCGAGAAGATGTTGAGATGAATACAAGACTCGATCAATCGAGTTTGAGAAGATGGTGCCTCGTAATATCTTATCTTATCTTAAATTTGTGCAAAATTGGAATTAGTTTTGTTAGGTTAAGTAATCAAATAGGAGAATATCCGTATTCTCGAATGCAATGTCCGTCTGCCTTTGCGATACGCACGTCCAACGCTCTGAAAATCAGACGTTTATTCATTGCGGGGGCACTCTCTCTCCAGTGACGTGAAACCTGATTTCGAGTTCATTTTGTAGATTTATCATACGGCGGACCGAGCAAATCCGTTAATCTTTCAAGAAATTTGAAATTATGCTGCGATTCGCAAGTGTGGCTTTGCTTTAATGGAAAGGTGGGGGGGCAAGGAGCTTCATTTCAATCCCGTGAGCATATTGGTTGAAGATTGCTCAGTTTGGTGAACTTTTGTCCTCGGAGCCATTCTGCACCGTGAGTCTACATTACAACCAGACTTAGCTTTGCCATGGGAAAAGCGAGCCAACTTGTTCGCAACTTCACATGAAAACGGTCGAACCGTATGCCCCATCGTACACCCCACAGCCCGGCTAGCGAAAACTACCCTTTCAGGCACATGAAACTATAATCGGCGCTTCGGGCGATCACGGTCACGAGCCGGTCAATCTCGAGAAGACATTTTCATTAGTCGGCTAGTGGCTCCGGCGCATAGTCCTCCGGGCCGGATGGGGAGAGCTCGTAAAAGAAACAGATTAGATTGTATGCACTATTTATGGATACGATAATGCTATATATATATATATATTTTAATTAGAACGTTATTAAGAAATTATGTAGTAGGGTTTTCTTAAATTCATATCCGATCTCGTGTATGACGGTTGTTTAATAGTTATTCACCAATTGAGAAATGGCAAAATAGACCATGCGTAAAGGATATTTTACATAAAGCAGCTTTTATTAATTCAATGGCTTATTATAAAGTCGCTTACATAATTCCTTTTTAACACACCCGGATTCTACTATAGTTTAATTATTAAATTATTTTTAAGAAAAAAGAAAAAAGAAAAGGGTTAACCCGAAATCGGTCAACTCAACTCAGCGCGTCGGGATCCCCTGATCACATGGTCAGGTACCCACAAAATCCCAGCCGCCCACTAAACATTTCCCCCTATAAAAAGGGGGGAAAAATCTGTGGCGACTGGGATTTTGTGGTCCCCTGACCACGTGGTCAGGGGATTTTCGGGATCCCCTGACCACAACTCGTCAATGATGCAAAGCAAAAGCTCCAACTCTTTTGCTTTGTCCCGTCCCCTCCTCCTCCTCCTACTTCCCCTATAAAAACGGCTCACTTCGTTGCACTCTTCACGAGCCTTGCGCCCCCTCCTCTGTCGAACTCGATGACGATCCAGAACGCTCTTTAGAAGAGTTTAGAAGATCGCAGACCCAGAATCACCAACCGAAAAGACAATCACACGACAACAGAAGAGGGACCAAAAAAAAAAAAAATGACGGTGAACATAACCTCAATCAAGACATCCTCGAACGGGGCATGGCAAGGCGACAACCCACTCGACTACGCCTTCCCTCTCCTGATCGTCCAGACGACGCTCATCCTCTTCGTTTCTCGCTCCCTCGCCTTCTTCCTCAAGCCCCTTCGCCAACCCAAAGTCATCGCCGAGATCGTCGTAAGTGTTCTATGATTTTATCCTCTCTGTTTTGAGACTTTGGTTCCTAGTGAAATGTTTATATATGTTTTTTTTTTGCTTGTTTCGAATGAATTTTGAAGGGTGGAATTCTGTTGGGCCCATCCGCGTTCGGCCGGAACGAGGCCTACCTGCGCCGGTTATTCCCGTCTTGGAGCACGCCTATCCTCGAGTCCGTCGCTAGCATCGGCCTCCTCTTCTTCCTCTTCCTCGTCGGCCTTGAGCTCGACCTCGGCTCCGTCCGGCGGAGCGGGCGCCGCGCCCTCGGCATCGCCCTCGCCGGCATATCGCTCCCCTTCGTGTGCGGCATCGGGGTTGCCTTCGTCCTTCGCAGCACTGTGGAAGGTGCCGACAAGGTCGGCTTCGGCCAGTTCCTGGTCTTCATGGGGGTGGCGCTCTCCATCACCGCCTTCCCTGTCCTGGCCCGCATCCTCGCCGAGCTCAAGCTGCTGACCACCCAGGTCGGCGAGACGGCAATGGCGGCCGCCGCCTTCAACGATGTGGCCGCGTGGATCCTGCTGGCGCTGGCTGTGGCACTCGCTGGGGATGGGGCCGAGGGCGGGGCCCACAAGAGCCCGCTCGTGTCGCTCTGGGTGCTCCTCTCGGGGTTCGCCTTCGTGGTCTTCATGATGGTCGCCGTCCGGCCCGCCATGAGGTGGGTGGCCCGGCGGTGCTCGTCGGAGCACGACGTGGTCGACGAGGCCTTCATCGTGCTGACGCTGGCCGGGGTGCTGGTCTCGGGCTTCATGACGGACCTGATCGGGATACACTCCATATTCGGGGCCTTTGTGTTCGGGCTGACCATCCCGAAGGGCGGGGAGTTCGCGGAGAGGCTGATCGAGAGGATCGAGGACTTCGTGACGGGGCTGCTCCTGCCGCTCTACTTCGCGTCGAGCGGGCTCAAGACGAACGTGACCAAGATACAGGGCGCGGAGGCGTGGGGGCTGCTGACGCTGGTGATCACGACCGCGTGTGCAGGGAAGATCGCGGGGACATTCGTGGCGGCGATGATGTTCGCGATACCGGCCCGGGAGGCCATCACGCTGGGCGTGTTGATGAACACCAAGGGGCTGGTGGAGCTCATCGTCCTCAACATCGGCAGAGAGAAGAAGGTAAATTAAAACTACTCATCTATATATTTTCATGAATAGTGTGTGGACCTTTCCTTGGAGAGACACTTCCGCGAAATAGACTTCTTTCTCCTGTCGCTAAAAAGTATTAGGTGACTTAGATAACATCATTAATAAATCAGCTTTTTACGTAATCTTGATATCCTTAGGGTTGTTTATCTACTAAATCTAAGTCAGAGCAACTTCGAAAGATGCCAGGATCAACTTATCAAGAATCTTGTGATCTTAGGTTTGACATCACGTCACGCTTTCATCGTTGGGGGAAAATAATAATAGTTATGATATTGCTAGACAGGTCTCTAAAGTATAATAAGGTGACGGGTTAAAGGAACTTTAGTTAAGGGACAAATTCGTACAATAACAGGCGTTAAACTTCCCGTAAGTTTCCCTCCTCTTGAAAAGTTGATGGCTTTATTCCTTTTAAAATTCAGACGCTCGGCTGAGACATCGCAACCGTCATCATCTAAATATTTTCTATGCGGGTCACCATCTAATCAGCCATTAGAGGCCTAATCATGAATCTCTTAAGTAAAAAAGTGTCACATTTTCCCAATTTCTATCTACCCCTAGACGACGTTGGCAATTTGCCATTTGCGTCAATCTGGGCCGCACATGCTTATGTTGATTATGCCGTGACAAACTTTTGAATTTTGACATAATGAGACGTTTGTATTAGTAATTTTAGGGATAATAGATAATTTCTAAAACTTAAATGATGATTGTTCAGAACTTGTGACCAAGATTTTTCTGGTATGATCTGCAGGTTCTTAACGATGAGATGTTCGCGATTCTAGTGCTGATGGCGCTCTTCACCACCTTCATCACCACCCCCACTGTCATGGCCATCTACAAGCCCGCCCGCGGCGCTCCGGCGCACCGCAAGTTGCGCGATTTGTCAAACACCGACGACTCATCCAAGGGCGAGCTCCGGATCCTCGCGTGCCTGCACGGCCCTGGGAACGCGCCCTCGCTCATCAGCCTCATCGAGTCGATCCGAAGCACCAAGAAATCCATGCTCAAGCTCTTCATCATGCACCTTGTCGAGCTCACCGAGCGGTCGTCTTCCATCATCATGGTCCAGCGGGCCCGGAGAAACGGCTTCCCTTTCTTCAACCTGTCGCGCCGCGGGGAATGGCACGACCGAGTCGCGGGGGCGTTCCAAGCGTACAGCCAGTTGGGCCGGGTCTCGGTCCGACCCACCACGGCGATCTCAGCGCTGTCCACTATGCACGAGGACATCTGCCACGTGGCGGAAGACAAGAGAGTCGCGATGATCATCCTGCCATTCCACAGGTCCTGGAGGGGCGAGGGGGACGAGGCCGTGGAGGACAATGTGGGCCACGGGTGGAGAGGGGTCAACCAGAGGGTGCTGAAGCACTCCCCGTGCTCGGTGGCGGTGCTCGTGGACCACGGGTTCTGGGGCGGGTCCGAGACCCCGGGGCCCGACATGTCGGCAGTCCAACGGGTTTGCATCCTGTTTTTCGGTGGGCCGGATGATCGGGAGGCGTTGGAGCTGGGCGGCCGGATGGCAGAACACCCGGTGGTCAAGGTGACCGTGGTGAGGTTCGTGGAGAAACCGGAGGCCCAAGGGAACGAAATTTCATTGATGCCATCTTCAAGCAAATGCAGAGAGAAGAGCTATAGCTTCTCGATTGCGCATATGAATCGAGAAAAGGAAAAGGTTGTTGGAACCGAAAACACACAATGTGGGTGACCTTTCGAATATAAGAAACGAGGCACGAAATGGATGGAGAAAATCTGTATATTGGAGAACACTTGCTTTGGCTTCTCTCTTGCTTTTTTTACAATACAACACACTCAAGTATTTATAGCAAAAACTAAACACTCCTATGAAGACAACATGTAATTACTATGAAACACAAGACACCTAGTAATGATGACACAACATGTAATTACTATGAAACCCAAGACACCTAGTAATGATAACACCTAGTAATGATAATCACACCAAACTTGCATTAATTACTCCATGGTGCATTAACTCCTCCATGGTCTTATAAAATCAATTTTATGAATATTTTAATAGCCTCCCTTAAAATTGATTTCCATACCAAGCATCTTCTTCAATTTTTCGAACGAATCCGCCTTCAAGGGTTTCGTCAAAATATCTGCAAGCTGATCTTCTGATCTGCAGAAATTAAGATCGATTTCACCATCTTTGACTCGCTCACGAATGTAATGATACTTGATGTCGATGTGCTTGCTCCTGCCATGAAATACAGGATTCTTGGCTAATGCAATAGCCGACTTATTGTCACACATCATTTTAATAGGACCCGTTTGTTCATGCATCAATTCATGCAGCATCCTACGAAGCCATATCGCCTGACAAGCCGCTGAAGCTAATGCCATGTATTCTGCTTCAGCTGTCGAGAGAGCAACAACTTGTTGCTTTTTGGAAGACCAAGAGAATACTCCTGATCCAAGAAAGAAAGCATACCCCGACGTACTTTTTCGAGTCTCGGTATCACCTGCCCAATCACTGTCTGTGTACCCCACTAGACCAAAGTTGTCAGTATAAGAATATAAAATTCCATGATCACGAGTTCCACTGACATACCGTAAAATTCTCTTTGCTGCTTGCAAATGTGACTGGTAGGGTTTTTCCATGAACCTGCTAATAATACCCACTCCATAGGTAATATCTGGCCTTGTAGAAACCAAATATCTCAAGCTGCCAACAATGCCTTTAAAATAAGTGGGATTTACCAGCTCACCGGTTCCTTCTTTCTTCAGCTCCAATCGTTCTACTACGGGAGTTCGGATTGGCTTCAGCGATTCCATTTTAAATCGCTTCAAAATATCATTAGCATATTTCTGCTGAGAAATAAATATGCCATCATCTGTTTGCTTCACTTCAAGACCAAGAAAATAGGACATCAGTCCCAAATCAGTCATCTCAAACTGGCTAGTCATAGCCTCCTTGAATTCACCAAACATTTTTTCACAGCTCCCTGTAAATATCAAGTCATCAACATAAATGCACACAATTAAGATGTCACCGATAGCATTTGACTTGATATATAGTGTATGCTCATAAGGGCACTTTTGAAAATCATGCTCCAACATGTATGTGTCGATACGTGTGTACCAAGCACGTGGTGCCTGTTTTAATCCATATAGAGCCTTCTTCAGTCTGTAAAACTGATTTTCATGCCCTTTCTTCTCATAACCCTGTGGTTGCTCCACATATACTTCCTCTTCAAGGACACCATTGAGAAATGCTGATTTCACATCCATTTGATGGATTCTCCAATGGTTTTGAGCTGCAAGTGCTAATATCATCCGAATAGTATCCATCCGGGCAACTGGTGCAAATACTTCAAAATAATCAATACCTGGCTTCTGCTTGTAGCCCTTTACAACCAGTCTAGCCTTGTAACGGTCCACCTGACCGTCGGGTTTGTACTTTGTCTTGTACACCCACTTGACACCGATAGGCTTCTTACCGGGTGGTAAAGAAGTCAACACCCATGTGTCGTTTTTCTCAATGGAGTGAATTTCTTCATCCATTGCTTCAATCCACTTTTCTTCTACAGCTGCTTCATCATAGGTTACAGGGTCACAATCAGCAAATAAACAAAAGTTTACCAGTGTTTCATCAGTGATTTCGCTATCACTGTTTCTATTTCTTGTGACCACATAATCTCTGAATTTTGCTGGCGTCTCCTTCAGTCGTTGTGAACGACGTAGTTGTGGTTCTGAAACTGCTGTTGGTGAAGATGTACCTCCAGTTGAAGATGATGAGGAAGATGGATCACTCGTTGAAGATAATGGAGGTGTTTCTGTCTCACCCGCCAGTGGCTCATCTTCGATGATGATGTTTTTCTGGTCACCCTTCTGGTTCCAGTCCCAGGCCTCATCTTCTAAAAACTGGACATCCCTGCTGATAATAACTTTCTCAGTGACCGGGTTATACAGCTTATAACCTTTAGTTGTATCACTGTAGCCGATGAAGATGCACTTCTCGCTTTTGTCATCCAGCTTTTTTCTTCGCTCGTCTGGTATATGGGGATATGCCACGCACCCAAATACTCGTAGGAACGAAACATCTGGTTTGTTTCTACTCCAAGCTTCTTCTGGAGTTCTTCCAAGAACACTTACTGTTGGACACCTGTTTAGTACAAATACAGCACAAGCAACAGCTTCTGCCCAAAATTTCTTGGGCAAATCTTTAGCTTTCAGCATACTTCTTGCCATTTCAAAAATTGTCCTATTTTTTCTTTCTGCTATACCGTTTTGCTGAGGAGTATAGCTGGCAGTCAACTGACGTTTGATTCCATGAATTTTACAATATTTGTGAAATTCATTTGAGGTAAATTCTCCACCTCTATCCGATCTCAACGCCTTCAATTTAAAGCCACTTTGTTTTTCAACATAGACTTTAAATTCTTTAAACTTGCCAAAAGCTTCAGATTTTTCCCTCAAGAAGTGTACCCATATTTTTCTGCTAAAATCGTCGACAAAAATTAGCATGTACCTTTTTTGTCCGAACGATTCCACCTCAATAGGGCCACATATGTCGGTATGTACCAACTCTAGTGGTTGGTTTGCTCTTCTGGCTTTTCCAACTGGAAAAGAGTCTCGGTGCTGTTTTCCAACGAGACATCCTTCGCAAGGACGCCATGGATCATTAATCAACGGCATGCCAGTCACCATCCTTTTCTGAACCAATTGCTTCATTCCACGAAAATTTAGATGCCCAAATCGAAGATGCCACAGCCAGCTGCTGTTTTTCGTCATCGCTTGAAAACTCAAGAGATTCTTCGTCTGAAGAGTCAGGGGAAACATCCGGTTCTTCGTCATTTGTACCGTCGTGATCAACTTGTTGTTTACACCTCTGATTGTGCAAACTCCATTTTCAATGTGAACTTTGTGGCCTCTTTCGGAAAGTTGCCCAACACTTAGCAAATTCCAAAAAAGTCCTGGCACAAAGTAAACATCTGCAATAGCAACATTAGTACCATCTTTGGATTTGATATTAATGTTACCTTTGCCCATCACTGGAATTTTTGATTTATTCCCAAAGTTGACTTCGCCACGGCTTGTCTCATCCAGCTGTGAGAATAACTCCTTTCTTCCGGTCATATGGTTGCTACACCCAGTATCTAGATACCATGTATTAGTATCAACGACAGTTGAATCATCCTTCGCACATGCTAGTACCATGTACTCTTCAGCATCGGTGGCATGTGCATGTTCCGCCGGCACGTACGTTGCCTTTGCATGACACTCGGATTTGTAGTGTCCGAATTTATTACACTTAAAACACTTGACTTTTGATTTGTCAGGTGTTCTAAATTTTCTGGTGAAATTTGAATTCTCACCTCTACCTCGGGCTCCTCCACGACCTCGACCGCCTTGATAGCCTCCTCGGTTTGGTTGAGCGACCCGGCTTTGCAATGCTTGCTCGGAAACGGAACCCGTAGACTTCTGGTTCATTCTTTGCTCATGGGAGCATAATGAACCCATCAACCGCTCCAACGTGAGAGTTGATACGTCTTGTCCTTCCTCGATCGCTGCGACGACGTAGTCAAATCTTTCGGTCAAAGACCTCAAGATTTTTTCTACAACACGAATATCTTGAAGTTCTTCACCATTAACCCTTAATTGGTTAACGATGGCCTGCACACGATCAAAATATGCCGATATTGTTTCCGAGTCATTCATGCGTAAAGACTCGAAATCACCTCGAAGAGTCTGAAGCCGCACCCGCCGGACACGATCATCGCCTTTGTAGGATTTCTGCAAGATATCCCAGGCAGCTTTCGCGGTCTCGGCACTCGATATTTTTTCAAATATCGTTTCCTCCACGGCTTGAAAAATCGCATATAATGCTTTCTGATCTTTCTTCCGGGACTCCACCAGAGATTCTTTCTCCTCCTTTCTCAAAGCCTCGAATGCTTCGGCATCAGCTACTTCGTTGTAGCCACTTTCAACTAGATTCCACAAATCTTGCGATTTGAACAGAACCTTCATCTGGACAGCCCAGTTGTTGAAATTCTTTCCGTTCAACTTTGGAAGCTGCATTTGAACGGAACTACTAGATGCCATACTAGCTCTGATACCAATTGTAAGAGTGCGCAATCTTGCTAGATATATCACTCTCAGATATGCGGAAGCTTTGTGGTGATAATACGAGAAAAATGTAATAGACAACTCAAGATAAACTCGTTATACTAAACTGAAAGTATAACAATCAGAGATTATCTCATACAACTATTACAACCTATTCTCTCATACCACACACCACACTTGAAGTCTTTCTCTAGGTTGAGAAAGCTTAGAAAACAACATATAAGACTAGCCTATTTATAGGAGAAACTAAACACTCAAGACAACAATACCTAATCAAACAAAAGGGAGTAATCACTCCTCCATGCTAACCACCCCTAGTAATTACTCCTCCATAGACAACACTTAATTAAATATTCTTCCAAGCCCCAAGCATTTACTCCTCCATAGACAACACCTAAACAACATTTAAATGCTTCAATACACTTATGGAGACAAGCCCTAAACTTGCATTTACTTCTCCTTGGTGCAAGTGTAATTAATTAATAATATTAGGTGTTGAACTTCAACACTCCCCCTCAACACCTAATACCCTTTACATCGTCTGCTCTAGGTTCTCGGTCTCCGGCTGCTGATTGCTCCGATTCCTGACCGCCTAGGCTTTGATATGCTTCATGGCCTGCTGGCTCCAGGTTTACGATCCTCGATCGTCCACTCTAGGTTCTCGGTCTCCGGCTGCTGATTGCTCCGGTTCCTGACCGCCTAGGTTCCGGCACGATCCTTGGACTACCTAGGCTCTGATACCAAATGTTGGAACCGAAAACACACAATGTGGGTGACCTTTCGAATATAAGAAACGAGGCACGAAATGGATGGAGAAAATCTGTATATTGGAGAACACTTGCTTTGGCTTCTCTCTTGCTTTTTTTACAATACAACACACTCAAGTATTTATAGCAAAAACTAAACACTCCAATGAAGACAACATGTAATTACTATGAAACACAAGACACCTAGTAATGATGACACAACATGTAATTACTATGAAACCCAAGACACCTAGTAATGATAACACCTAGTAATGATAATCACACCAAACTTGCATTAATTACTCCATGGTGCATTAACTCCTCCATGGTCTTATAAAATCAATTTTATGAATATTTTAATAAAGGTAACCTTCTTTTATATTGCAAATGTTTCTAATAAATCTGGACACGCGAGCTGATGATTCAGCATACTTTTAACTCTCCTAGTATCGACTAATTAAGCCGGTTTCTCCGTGCTAATGATCCAGGAGCTGGACGAGGCTGCGGTCGCAGAATTTCGAGAGCGGTGGGACGGCACGGCGGGCTGCACGGAGAAGGTTGCTGGCAATGTGGTCGAGCAAGTCCTGGGGATCGGCCAGAGCAAGGATTACGACCTTATAGTCGTGGGCAAGGGGCGGTTCCCTTCGGCTATGGTGGCGGACCTGGCGGACCAGCCAGCCGAGCACCCAGAGCTAGGGCCGGTCGGGGACGTGCTGGCGTCGTCGAGCCACAGCATCGCTTGCTCGATTCTCGTGATCCAGCAGCATGATTTGGTCCATGGGGAGGAGGCTCCCGTGTCCAAGGTGGAGAGCAGCCAGCCCAACAAGTTGAAAGAGATGGGTGATATGGTCTGATGATGGATTAAAGCCATCGCACGCGTTTCTCCTCGAATAAATATTTGTTCATATGAGATCGCATGGCTTTTGTCTAGCAAGCAATTTGGGTGTGTTTTGGAGCAAATTATGTCGTTTCTAGAATTTGTTGAAAGCGGGGAGTAGTGGAAGCGAAATGCAACTCTCCCTCATGCGTGGTCAAAAGGCAAATTCACTAACGAGGGTTAATAGCATATAAAATTCTAAGTTGGTATCCCTTGGACACACCACCATTTTTTTATTCCTACATGGTAGTAGTTCAACGTGGCAAGAACGTGACCAATCCCACACCACCCTCCTACACATGAAGTTTTCCAAAAGATGACCAATGTTGGGCCGAAACTATGCCGTTTTTAGGGTGTGCATGAAAACCATTCATGTCCAGAAATAGTTTCTTGGAACAGAAATAATTTTTTGTATTTCTATTTCAGAATGAGTTTCTAAGCAAAATAAATGCGTTTGATAATGGCAAAAAATTTCTTTTTCTGAAATAAAAATTTGTTTGACCGGAGGAGGTGAGGGCGGCCGGCCGCCGCCGACGGTCGTGTGGCTCCTGGCGACCGGTGGTGGTCGGCAGTCGTCCGGTGACCGGAGGCGGCAGGCCGGCGACCGGCGGAGGCTGACCGGGGACATCCTGCGACCGGCGGCGGCCGGCCGGCGACATCCGACGACTAGCGCCGGGGACCGACGGAGGTGAGGGCAGCGGGGGGCGACCTCCGGCCACCGTCGGCGGCGGCCGGCGACAATCGCCGGCATCCGACGGCGACCTCTGGTGGCGGCCGGCGGCCGTCCGGCGACCTGCGGCGGCGGTCGGCAGCCGACCGACGATCGTCCGGCAGTCGCTGCCGGATGCCGGCGACTGTCGCCGATCGCCGCCGACGGTGGCCGGAGGTCTCCGGACGACGGTCGTCCGGCTCCCGGCGACCGGAGGTGGCCGGCCGGCGACCAGCGAAGGCCGGCTGGCGACCGGAAGAGGCCGGCCGGTGACATCCGGCGACTGGAGGCGGCCTGCCGACGACCGGCGCCGGCTCCCGACGAGCGACCGGAGGCTGCCGGCGGGCGGCGGCCGCTGGAAGGGGCCCCTCGGTCGCTTGTTCTCATAGTCCATGTTTAAGTCTTAAGGGTGGGTTTGATTCAGCATTTGAAATGAGCTGTGGGGAAATGCAAATACATTTAACCGAAAGGGATTTAGGAAAATGCTAATTACATTCGGTAAAATCTCATTTGAAAAGTTGCTTTGGATTGAATAGTGTTTGGTAAAAACAACATTGCAGATGAGCTTTCAATGTAATTTTTTAAATTTTTACTTAAAAATTTTCCTTTTGCCGAACTGGAGAAAAAGATAAATAATAAAAATTGGGGCAAAATCGAAAATATAGGAAATTGATGAGGTTAGTTTCGAAAAGAAAAAAAATCCATTAGCATTTGGCCAAATGCTGAAAGCCCAATGTTAGTCCCAAGCAGCATTAGGCTTTCAGCTTTTCCAAGGCCAGCATTTGTTCAAATGCTGGCTTAATGTTGAACCAAATGCTTCAGCATTCTCTCAATGGGCTTTGGGGGCTGAAAGCTCATTGGGAATGCTGAACCAAACCCATCCTAAGTTCGACTCGGTCAAACTTACAATAATCATATTTTCCTTCAGCTTTCACACATTTTTTTTTGGGCATAATGGTATCCAATTTTGGCTTCCGAACAACAAAATGACACTCCTTTGGCATTATGCAAATCATTTATTCTTTTAAAGATATTCCATATATCTTAGCTAACAAGAATGAATATCGTACAATTTTCATCAATTTTGAAATGTGACTACGACGTTTCGAGCATAAAGAAAAGGAAAAAAAAATCATGCGTCGAGTAAAGTCGGGTTAAACCTGGTTGACCCGACCCAACTCGTACATGAATTGAGCAGTGCCAAAGACATAGAGATTCACCTGCTAAATTAATTTGTCTGAGTCAATTGCTTTTCTATCACTCACCAGAATTATGTTATTAACAAATTTAGTAAACAAATCTATGTATGAGTCCAACGATCTCCCTGCAAGAGTCTCCAGAAGGAGTGCCATTTGACCAATGAAAAATTAACAAAAAGACGGCGTGGAGCGAGATTTGACTACTAGAAGACAAGGCAAGACTATCCGAATGACCTACGAATGATAGTTCGCTCAAAAGTTTCCCCTTGCGGCGAATGTAGAAGTCACACCGACTTCTCACAAAATAGTTGACGGAGGTCCGAAGGGGGTAATGGAGGGTAAATTTGAAATGCCGACAGCCCTTAGATAGCGAACACTTTCGTTTGATCAGATACGGTGTAATGACGTTTTAACTCTTGAATTTTTATTTATTTTTGTCATATTTAACTCTTGAACAAGGGAGGCTAAGGGGGTGCATGAAAACCAATCAGAAACTGTTTTTGGTTGAGTTTTCTATTTCTGGAATAGATTTGGAATAGAAGTTATTGATGAGTGTGCAGGAAAACATGAGAGTGATAGGAATGAGGTGGAGGTTCAGGTGGAACTTCGAGAAAAGACCTCTCATAATGATATGACCGAGCAAATTATTACTGTCGATTCAAGTTCAGATGAGGAAGTTTTAGATGAGGGGAGCAGTCATACTCTATTGCTACTGGCAGAGAAAGGAGGCAGACTCGTCCTCCTAAAAAATATGGGTTCTCTGATCTGGTAGCTTATGCTCTTACGACAGCAGAAGATATGAGTATTCAGGAACCTTCTACCTATACTGAAGCTATTACTTGCACATAATCAGAAAAATGGGCTGTTGTTATGGTTGAAGAACTTGAATCACTCCACAAGAACCAGACTTGGGATTTGGTGCCGTTGCCAAAGGGAAAAAGAGCCATTGGGTGTAAATGGGTCTTCAAGAAAAAGGAAGGCATTCCAGTGTTGACACCTAAATTTTGAATTCATTCATTTAAGCACAAAATGAGAGTTAGTCATAATTCTCGCAAAAAATAATCTCCTCATGCATTGCATATTTAATTTTCTGCCAGTCATCTTCATGAAAAATCAGAGCTAATGTTTTAGTTCTAACAAAAAATCAAGCAATTTTTCATATTTAATTATTGATATCCATTGCATTGCACCTTCAATTTTGTCGGACTAGTGACGAATGATCTCAAAGTGACGATTCTAAACTCAATTTATCGGTTGGACTAAGCCTGCGGTGTATGGAAATTTGGCCAAAACCCATGGATATTAATGGTGTCGACAATTGCGGGCCAAGGTGGAAAATTAATTTGATTAATGATAATATTTGCGTGCAAGATTAGTTTTAAACAAGGACAAAAGAAGAAATAAATAAATATATATGCATGTATATTCGCACAAGAGAGGATATGGTTAGCAAAAGAGGCAAGTGTTTTGAGAAAATATTCCAAGATATCTTCACGAGCTTGAGTAGAAAGAAAACCCACACAAAAGGAAACAGAATCTTTTGTTTGATTCTGAAGTTGGTGGCCTATAAAAGAGACCTATGAGGGACTGAGAAAGAGGGGACTTCTCATTAAAAAAAAGCAGACCACACGTGAGCTTGAGAGAGAGAGAGAGAGAGAGAGATGGGCTAAAGAGAATTTGCGGTGACACCTCCATCGAGCACTTTCCTCCACACGATTTCTGCTCTACGTTTCCATTGCTTCGGTCATCGCTAATACAAGAAAGCACGACCACATCGAGAGCTGCAAATCCACGGTCAAAAGGAAGTTAAAAGGAAGAGGAGGAACCTATTACAAGCCCCACTTTGATTTTTCATGCTCCATTGAACTGCCCACAATCGGTGCCTTTCTCTCGTTCTACGATATAACTAGCGTTCGAGTTATTCTGCCGATTTTGTCCAATTATTCGTCATCGCAAATCAGCTCAAATCTTGCCTGCCGAATCAAGGTAACTCTCGCGCACTTTCAGGGTAAATCTAAGCATGTTCCTAAGTGTTTTTGCCATTGTTTGCTCGCTGTTTTCACATCGTTAGCATGCTATTTTTTGTCCGAAATTGACGCCATTTTTTTTGGTTGCATGATTTCTAATGTCTCATCAAAGTAAAGCGCAAACCTTTTTCAGAAATCTAAGTGATGACCTTTTCGATCTAAACTTCAAAACCTAATTTTTGTCAAGAAAATTTGGATTTAGTCAATTCGACCGATCGCCGCTTAGGTTCGATTTGCTATCTTCAGAAAATCGATCTCAAAATTGCAAGGCTGAATTTTTAAGAAAGAAATAGTAAAAGGAGATATGGTCTCGATTGTCTTTCCTTTTCTATGTGGATGGATTACCTTTTTGACTTGATTTTGTCATGCTCCGAAAATTCCTAAAAGACTTTAGTAAGATATGGTTTCCTAAAAATCCTATCTAATTAATTTTTTTAGGAAGATGAGGTCTCTTAGAAGCCTTGTCTCATAAAACTTTAGGCAGTCAAGTCAAGATAACAAAACCTCTAAGAAAATTCTCGCCATGTTCGAAAATTCCAAAAAGGAAAGGGAGAAAATCACATCCATGTATATCTTGTCATTTAGCATAGCATATCTCATGTATATCTCATCTTTTGCATATCTTGCATCTCATATTTCCGAATATCACCTCGTACATTCCATATTTTCGAAATCCCCTAGCATATTCTTTATAAATCATATTTCATGCATTGCCGAAAATAAACAAAAAATACAAAAAAATGTCACTCGCATTATGTCACATAATTTAGCTTGCATTATTATATTTTCCCATATCATGCACTTTTTACCACGTCATTATGCCATGTCATGCATTTTTACCACGTCATTATGCCAAGCTATATCGTGCATTTTTACCACGTCATTATGCCCCGTCACGCATCCTTGCCACGTCACGTATCTTTGCCATGTCATTATGCCATGTCATTTTGCTATGTCGTTTGTACATATCATTAGTCTCATGTTTAGGGTATTCATGTTAGGTGAGTCTAATTGCTTGGTTGATTTTTTTTTTTTTGAATTAGAAGTTGCATGCCACTTAGTCTAATAATAATTTTTCGCATGTTATATGTGGTCGTTGCATGATTAGTTTAGTTAATTGCATTTTGTCCCATCGAATTGTCTTATGTTGTCATTCCGTACGCATGCTTTAATTAATTAGTTAAATTTCGCATATAGGGAAACACGACCTTAACTTTGTGGGCCTTGCACTGCATCCCTTTATTTGGTCATCTATTCATGTCATTTCATTCGTGTTTGTTCATTCATTACTTCCATGTCACTCATGCTACCGTCGCATTCATCCCCGTCATTTAGATAGTATCACGTCATCGTATCTATGTCATCCATGCATTAAAAAAGCGAAAACCCCAAAAGAGAGAAACACTTCATCTGAGCTTCAAATTGATTCAATTCGAGTCGTCAATTTAGGATATTTCATATGGAATTAAGGTACCGAAAGGGCATTAGTTTTAATTAACTAGTGTAATCAAGTCCCCGAATCCACAATCTCTGGTTCGTAGAAGTAAAATGGTCCTCCCGCTGTTTTACTTAGGTTTCTAATCAACCTACCAAAAATGATTAGTGGCGACTCCAAATTCTAAATCATTTCTAATTAATTTAAGTTGCGATTTGGTAGGGCTTGAGAGAGTCCGTATTAGGTTAATTAACCTAATAATCCATTAGCCTAATGAAGAACAATTTTTTAGGTCGCGACAGCTTGGCGACTCCACTGGGGAGTTTGTTTTTAATTTTTCAAAAAAAATTAAAACTTAACTGGTTCACTTAAATTTTTTTTTCGAAGAATTAAAAGCTTTAGTGGACTTAGGCCTGATGAATTCCATGGATGTCTCGCTTTTGGAGATCTTGATTGAATCTCACCATTAAGGTGTTAAATGTTTTTACAGATTTGGAGTGATAAGGGGTGAAGTGTTTGCTAACCCTTTCTTGCAGGTTGAAGCAGGAATGTATGTTTCAGGGTTGTATTGAAGCGCTGTTTTGATATAAACTCTTGTGCATGTCTTAAATTGTTCTTGCATCCACACTTAGCACACACCACCCGCCATTGGACCTGAGTGGCTAGGCTTAGGATGGTATTCGATTAGGGGCACTTCGGCCATCGCCACCTGCCCGAGTCACCCTTCTCGAGTCCCGAACTTTTCTAAATAGGTGCCAAGAGTTATCACCCCCGTCATTCGCCATGTGATGCGGGTTGTTACTTGGCTGAGCCGGATGTCTGCGGGGGTCTCGATTCAATCACAAGCCAAAGTGATTCGATCCGGGTATCCTTGGGGCTCCACCTTTGTTAAGCCTTGATAGATAGAATTCGAACCTCACGTCGCATTTCATCTGCATGTCTATGCGATTGGTCATTTCAGACATTCCAAAAGGCGGTAATCTCTTTAATCTTCATCCTCTTGCTTACTTATATTCTGGGTCGGTCCGTGACAGTTTTTAGGTGAGTCATAGTCTCGAGCTGTAGATTATGGGGGAAGTTCGAGTCATAACTCCAGCGAAGGATCAACTCAAGCGATGGTGGAGCGAACTGCATGATGATGGCCAAGAGATAGTTAGATTCCGCATTGGCCGTATGCTTCCATTGATCCACATCCGAATGCGGTTTGGTCTCATCCATGCACTGGCACAATTTTGGAGCCCACGAGCCACTACGTTCATTTTCGGTAAGCATGAGCTAACTCCGACTCTAGAAGAATATAGCGTTCTCGTTGGGAAGTCACTGGATTCAGGGTTAGTTACTCCACCAATTGGCAAAGACCCTGTTCTCATTTTGTCTGAATACCTAAACGCCAATCGAGATGAGGTGGCTAAAGTCTTAAAAGCAAATCGAGGAAGCTGCTCCATCTCGTTCCTAGACACATGTTTCGCAAAGGCCCCCTTCCCATATGATAAGGCCAAGATTTTTATCTTACTGTTCTTTGGCTCAATTATTTTCCCACATAAACAGAATTTCATCGATCCCATGATGGCATCTTTTGCACAACAAGTGAACAATGGAAAAAACTTTGTTAACGCCATCTTGGCGGAAACCTTTATCTCACTTACCAAGTTTAAAACCAATCAAGATAAAACACTTCGAGCTTCACCTGAAATTCTCCAAGTTTGGTTCCTTTCCCACTTTTGTGAGTTTGGAAAATACCTTGAAATACCCAAAATTTCTGAACTTGAGCACCCCCTTTTGAAGTTTAAGAGTGAACAAGATCATGTTCCTGAATACCACTATTCCCGATTGATAGTCTTGTTAGCAAACCCTAGTCCTGTGACTTTCTTATGGAACGCTCGTTGGTTCAAAGTGGATGAAGCTAGAATTGCGGGGCGAGACGAGGCACCTGTCCCTCTTCTGGGAATTTCTGGCATCACAGAGTACTATCCGGTCAGAGTTGTTCGGCAATACGGCGTAATACAATCGATCCCTCCAAAGCCCAAGAATGTGGAGATCTGCATATACTTTGACTTGAAGAGCCAGAGATTTGAGGAGCACGCCGCCCTTGCTCATGCCATGTGGGAGCGATGTCGGCCAACCAAGCTAACGTTTCCCAAGGGGGTTCTCTCGGGGAGCGTCAAAACATATCATGCGACAGTCAGATACATCGAAGGACATGTCATCCCGAAAGATTGGCTTCCAGTGATACCTCAAGTGGCTACTCAAGACACCAAGCTATTTGAGATCAATCGCCTCAAACGGAAGCTTGCCAAAGCTAAAGAAGAAGCCCAGAGGAACGAAGAGAAGTACAAAAAACTCAAGGCTCGGGTTGTCCCCCAGAAGTCTAGGGCTCGAGATAGCTAGAGTCTTTATTGGCTAGTTTCTGTTCATTGTTTCATTTGAATATTGTTCTGGTTGGTATTTATTTCTAGGCTAACGCTTCATACAATATGCTTTTTTAGGACTTTTTCTAGTATCTTTGAATTTTAGTGTCTAAACAGAAAATGTCTGGAACATCTTGGGGTATCATCAGTAAAATTTTGAGAGTGATCTGTTGCATTTTCGGTTTATTGAAGAATTTTCATTGAGAATAATGCAAGCTGGGATTTCGGCAGTTTTCTAGCACTCATTTTGTTTTGCGGATTACCATTTTTTAATGACCTCCTTTGCCAAATCATGAAAAATGAAACTTGTAGGTTGATGTCTCTACTAGTAACCTGGAAAATTCCAGACTTAAATTCACATTTTAAAGGGGCCCTTCGTTCATTTAACAAAGACCGGACGAAGTAGTTTTCTGGGCAACGATTTTCATGAAGATGCAATAAACTGTACTGATCGGTTTACTTTCAGCCTTAAGTCCAAACATGAAAGTTGTTCTTCGTTGTGTTACCTATCAGCTCGTAAAATTTGGGAATTTTTCAAGTAACGTGTGAATTATGGAGCATTTTATCGTGATGGCTGATAAAACCAAAAACTGCCTGATTTGACTTCTTGCGCATTTCTGTCTTATTGAGTCTAGAGTGTTGTCACGGACCGGCTCATTAGTCTCACTCATTATACTAACCTTCACTTTGTCAATTTCTTGAAGGTAACTTACCACGGGTCATCCACACATCACCAGATCAGTCGCAAAGAAAATGGCTGATAAGGCTGAAATGAACGCTGCGATCCAAGAAGCCCTCCAAGAGCATATGGATGCCATGAACAATAGAATGGATAACATGTTCTCCCAGATGGCAGACAAGATGCTGGCGAGTCTCATGGCTAAGATGCAGTTGCCTGGCCAGGCATCTCAACCTCTGGCGCCATCTCCGCCTCCTGCAGCTGATAACCCAACCAAGAACCAGGAGCAGTTCTTGTCACTGGAAGACATGTTCGTCCCAGGTTCTAGTATAAACGCTCCGCCGGTGGCTCCAGTTCACCAAGTCAGCCCTGTCGCACCAGAGCAAACCTATGATGTAGAAAAGCTGATGGCTCAAATGGAGCAACAGATGGAGCAAAAGATGGAGCAGAAGATGGAAGAAAGACTCCAAGAGATTCATGGAACGCACAGCATTCCTCATGTCGACTTTTCTGCTTTCACGAAAGTCGATGTGCCAGAGAAGTTTAAGGTGCCTGATTTTGAGAAATACGACGGCACGTCCAACCCGGTGCAACATATTCAGATGTACCAAACAAGAATGAGCAACTACGCTGACAATGGCCCTTTACTGGTTCAAACTTTTCAAGCCAGTCTGAAGGATGCTGCCATGCGATGGTACACTGACTATGAAGTATATAGCATGGGGAATTGGAAACAAGCGGCAACCGCTTTTATCAAGCACTTCAGCTTCAACATAGACGTCCTTGTATCTAGAGAGGACCTGGAACAAGCTGAGATGAGGAAGGGCGAGACGGTCAAGCAGTACGCTACCAGATGGAGGAACACCGCATCCCAACTCAAGCCCGTTCCTCCCGAGAGAGAACTCATGAAGCTATTTGTCTCTACTCTTCCACAGACTATGCGAACACGGGTCCTTGGCACCTCTGCGATATCATTTGCTCACCTCATAGCGATGGCTGAGGAAGTGGAAGGTGGCATGAAGAAGGGCTGGTACGGAGATGCTAGCACACCCGCAAAACGATTCGGAATGAAGAAGGACAAGGAAGTCACTCCTCAGATCAACATGACGAGTTCCGCACCGGCTATACAAGTTCCCGTCAAGCAGCAAGGGAATTTTGGCGAACAAAAGCAGCGGAGAAATCCACGCCCACCTCGACAATACACACCTTTGCCTGGAACGCTTTCTCAAGTTCTGGCTGTCCTCCGCAAGAAGGACCTGTTGTCAACTGAACCTCTGAGGCTAAATTATACGTCATATGCAGGTTATGACCCATCCAAGAAATGCGATTACCATCGTGGTGAGGCTGGCCATGACACAGACAATTGCATTGTGCTTAAAAATCGCATCCAAGACTTGCTTGATTCAAAAGCTTTTTCGTTCCAAGGCAACACCCAGCCAAATGTCCAGAATAATCCCTTGCCCGACCATTCTGGTAAAGTTAATGCCGTGTTGATTGTAGTACTCAACCGGCAGGCGGGTTTAAAATCCAGTTAGCAGACATTCTCGATGCTCTGGTTAGAGCAGGTTATTACCAGACAGGAGAACCATTGTCGCTGAATCAATTAAGGAAGATGATTGTGACCCTAGTGAGGAATGGGTTGATAGTTAAGGTCACTCACGCGGAAACAATTGCCACTATATCTCAAATCGTTATTGATTGGGACCAGGAGTTCGCCGCTTTGAGCATGACTCAGTCTGAACATTTTCCAGAAATAGAAGTAGCGGAAGCCGATGTAGCAAGTCTGGTCAAAGCTGATTTGGATTTAGCTGACATGCCTCCCTTGGAAGATGCGTTTGGCGATGAATTAGGAATTATAATACCTGAAGCCCTAGTGATCACTTCACCCCAACCGTTCCCTTACACAGATGATAGGGCTGTTCCTTGGTCGTATGACCTGGCCCTGGTGACGAGATCCGGCCGCATTTACAACGAGGATCAACCGACCAAACCGGTCACGGACAAAGATGCAAAAGAATTCCTGGCTGTGATTAAAACAAGTGAGTATAACATCGTTGACCAACTGCGGAAGCTGCCAGCCCAGGTTTCTTTGCTCGAACATTTGCAGTCATCAGAAAAGCATCGGGATTCCTTGATGAAGATACTGGGACAGGTCCACGTCCCAGAAAATATTGACCAGGACAAGCTGGAGAATTTTGTTGGGACCATTCTTTTAAAGGATCAGGTTGCATTTGCTGATGACGAGATTCCTACTGAAGGTCGTGGTCACAATAAAGCCCTACACATAACAGTGAAGCACAAGCAAACTCTAGTAGCGAGGGTCCTCGTTGACAATGGGTCGGCACTGAACATCTGCCCTTTAGCCACTCTGAATCGGCTAGGGGTAGATCTCGCTAGAATGCAAGCTGCCAAGACCTCAGTCAGGGCTTTTGATGGCGTGAAGAAAGATGTCATGGGACAGATCAATCTAGACATCCTGATTGGGCCTTCTGTGTTCAATGTGTTGTTCCAGGTGTTGGATATTCCGTCGGCTTTCAACTTCCTACTGGGTCGTCCGTGGATTCACAATGCGGGAGCTGTGCCGTCAAGTCTTCATCAGAAGATCAAGTTCGTCGTTGAGGGAAAGTTAGTGATCGTTCATGGTGAAGAAGATCATCGGATCTTCAATGAAACGGCCATTCCTTACATTGAGCCGGATCACAATGAAGAAGACTCGTATCATGCTTTTGAATTAGTGCAAACTGTTCATGCATCACCAGAAAGTCCTCCACCAGTTCCTGAGGTATCAAAAGCTTCCGTCATGGTGGCAAAGGTAATGGTGGGAAATGGTTTTCAGCCTGGTATAGGCCTAGGCTGGCATGGTCAAGGGATCCGTACCCCAATCGAGCTTAATGGGCAATCTCATACGGCCGGTCTAGGACACCGAGGGCGTGGCCAGTCTAAACGAGGTAGACAGTATGGGACAGGCCGTGGGAGGTTGGAATCTAGCCCTCTGCCACCTCCTCTCTACACCACTTTCCGATCAGCTGGATTGGTCGGTAGGTATGATGAGCTGACCCAATTCGAGGATGACTTAGGGATTGTATTCCCTGACTCGCCAAAGGACCAGATTTTGTTGGCTGAACCGATGGCAGTAGGCGAACATGCAGCTGATGATGGATTCCTGGATCTTATTGGTTGTTTTAATGACCTCATTATTGGAGCCATATCTGAAGATCCCGTAGAGGTTGATAAAGCACTTGAAGAGGAGCTCGGCATGGCATCTGGATCCTTGGGCTCGTCTGTTGAAGCCATATGGGATGATCCAGTGGAGGGATCAGAGTAACACTTTTGAAATTTTGCAATCCCCTGCGTGGGATCTTTCCAGTTCTCTTTAGTTTTTAGGCTGCATTAAGATTCCTTTCAATTCTTTTCAATTTAATGTTGCATTTTCATTCAATAAGATGTAACACGTTGATTTTATATCAATAAAATTACAAGATGTTTGTCACTAAAACTTTGGAATCTTGATGAGATATCTCAAACCGACCCGATGACGATAACCAACGATCGAACTAATTTGTCATCCATGGTAAGAAACTGAGGGTCGGACCTCTTCAAGATTTCTCGTCCCGCGGTTTTTTTTAAAAAAAAAATCAAATCAAAATCAAAATTTTCAAAAGTGACACATTGGATTTCGAAAGTTGCAAAGCATGCATTTTTTTTACCCTGTTTGTTTCTCTGACTTTGCCATTTTATGTTTCAGGGGCAAATATGAGGAGGGTGATCCATTGGATTCCGGAGTATATGATTTGGATGAATTCGCTCCTGATTATGAAGAAATACGCCATGACTTTGAACGACATGAGATGATTAGACCTTTGACTGGCGACGAGACGATATCAATCAATTTAGGCGATGAAGAAAGTCCAAGAGAAGTGAAAATCGGAGCGAACCTGTCTACTAAAACGGCGGAACGTCTTACCAAGCTCTTGAAGGATTACCAGGATATCTTCGCCTGGTCCTATGCAGATATGCCCGGTCTTGATCGATCAATTGTTGAGCACTCCTTACCGACCGATCCCTCAGTCAAGCCAGTAGTACAGGGTACGCGAAGGGCTAGGCCAGAGCTAGCAAATAAAATCAAAGATGAGGTCATGAAGCTCCTCGATGTTGGATTTATTGAGGTTACCCAATACTCTGACTGGGTTGCTAATATTGTCCCAGTGCTGAAGAAAGACGGACGAGTTCGAGTTTGTGTCGATTACCGTGATCTAAATAAGGCTAGTCCTAAGGATGATTTTCCACTTCCACACATTGACGTGCTCGTAGATAGCACAGCTGGGTTCGAAATGTTTTCATTCATGGATGGTTTCTCAGGCTATAATCAAATCCTGATGAATGTGGATGATAAACTGAAGACCACGTTCACCACTCCGTGGGGGATGTTTCATTACAAGGTAATGCCTTTCGGTCTTAAGAATGCCGGGGCGACTTATCAGCGAGCCATGGTTACTTTATTCCATGACATGATGCACAATGAGATCGAAGTCTACGTCGATGATATGATTGCGAAGACGAAGCGTGGAGAGGACCGTGTTGAAACCTTGACAAAGCTGTTCGACAGACTCCGAAAGTTCAAGCTACGCCTTAATCCAGCCAAATGTATTTTCGGCACCAGCTCGGGCAAATTGCTCGGTTTCATTGTCAGTAACAAGGGCATTGAGATAGACCCGTCTAAAGTGAAAGCTATATGTGAACTCAAGCCGCCGAAGACAGTCAAGGAAGTTCGAAGCCTCGTGGGCAGGTTGAATTATATTGCCCGATTCATTTCTCAGTTATCAGAAACTGCTAAACCTTTCTTCAGGTTGTTAAAGAAAAATTCATTGGTCGAATGGGATGATGATTGTGATGAAGCCTTTGAGAAAATAAAACAACACCTCATGAATCCGCCAGTCCTTATTCCACCAGTGCCGAGGCAACCCTTGATCCTCTATCTCACTATCCATAGTGAATCCTTGGGAGCTATGCTAGCACAAACAAGACAAGGTGATGGGAAAGAACGAGCCATTTATTATCTGAGCAAGAAGTTTACAGCTTCCGAAATGAATTATTCTGAAACTGAGAAGACATGTGCGGCTTTAGTTTGGGTGCTGCATCGACTGCGACAATACACTTTGCATTACCAAATTCTCTTGGTGACAGAGTGTGATCCCATCAAGTACTTGTTGAATCAACCTGCATTGATTGGCAAGCTTGCCAAATGGCAGATCCTCATTTCAGAGTTCGATGTGCAGTATTTGTCCCAAAAGTCAATAAAGGGACGAGCCATAGCTGATGTCCTGGCAGAAAATTCAGGGGAAAATGAAGATCCCTATCAACCTGAAGATCGAGTCATGACGGTGAATGAATATTTCTGGACAATGTACTTTGATGGAGCCGTGAATTTATCTGGATCAGGTACAGGAGCAGTCCTGATATCTCCGGGCGGTCAACATTATCCAATAGCAGCAAAGCTGGTATTTCCTTGCACAAATAATATCGCAGAATATGAAGCGTGTAGTTTGGGCCTACAAGCTGCAATCGAAATGGGTGTAACCCGGCTCAAGGTATTTGGAGACTCGGCCCTAATCATCCTTCAAACGGTCGGAAAATGGAAAACACGGGATGCTAAGCTGCTACCTTACCCCGAGTATTTGGATGAGTTGGTGGAAGAATTTGATGATATTTCATTTGAGTATTTATCCAGAACTCACAATCAGTTCGCTGATGCGTTGGCTACCCTATCTTCAATGTTGCAAGTTACTAATGGGCTTGAAGTTGAGCCATTGAAGATCGAAGTGTTAAGAAAGCCGGCTTATTGCATGGTCATAGACGATGAATCCGATGGCAAGTCTTGGTATCACGACATCAAGACTTACATTAAAGAGCAGAAATTTCCTGAGGAGAGTTCTGCTTCAGATCAGAGGTACATAAGAAAGATAGCCTCAAAGTTCTTTCTCAGCGGTGAAAATCTTTACAAAAGATCGTTTGATTCAGTTCTTTTGAGGTGTATCGATTTTACTGAAGCTGTCCATTTGATGATGGAAATACATGAAGGAATCTGTGGCCCGCATATGAATGGTCACATGCTTGCCAAGAAGATCATGAGGCTGGGCTATTATTGGCTTACACTGGAAAGCGATTGCATGCAGCACGTTCGAAGCTGTCACAAGTGTCAGATTCATGGCGACAAAATTAATGTTCCTCCAAACGAGCTACACCAATTATCTGAACCATGGCCTTTCTCTATGTGGGGTATTGATGTAATTGGCCCAATTAACCCGAAAGCATCAAATGGACATCGTTTCATCCTGGTAGCCATTGATTATTTTTCTAAATGGATCGAAGCGGCGTCTTATCTGGCAGTCACGGCACGAAACGTCGTGAAATTCATCAGTCGAGACATCATCGCTCGATACGGTTCACCTGAAGTCATAATCACCGACAACGGCTCGAACTTGAACAACAAGCTGATCGATGATTTGTTCAAAAAATTCAAGATCAAGCATCTGAATTCTTCCCCATATCGTTGTCGCGACCCGTCCGGAAGCGGACGCGGCTAATGGATTACCGATCGCGGGTCTTGGATCGGCGCAAGCCCTCCCCAGGCCCATACCAAATCGCGGCGGGAGTATTTTTTAAAGGATTCGACGATAAGAGTCGATCGCTTTCGACCTTCAGTGTGGTCGTGGTGGCATGTGCAAATTGTGCATGCATTTGAAGTCGCCACCGGTCTTTCTTGGAGGGTAGACCGGAAACCTTACTGATCGATTGGGAGAGATCGATCAGTTCTGCAGAACCAGAGATTTTGGGTTCGGGGACTTGGTTACGTCGGTGTCATTACCAACGCCCTTTCGGTACCTAACGCGAGTGATTTTCCTGACTAAGAGTTCATGCAGGCGCAGTTTTGGATGGGGTAAGTTTGATTCAAGGTTTCATGCAGATTGGAAGACTATTCCTATCAACCACAATCAATTTTAATGAAAGCGCAATCAAATGCATAAATAAACCTCATCGATGCACATCAATCCAAATCAATGGCTTCCTAATATAGCCATAAGGGCTTAGGGAAGGTGTGATTTCGGACCGGGGTAAGATGGCAGGATTTGGAGGCGATTTAGCCCGAAGGGCAAAATCGTCAATTTTTGGAAGATTTGGATACCGAATTACCCAAAATATTCTATGGCTAGTTGATTATAGCCATTTCCCATTTTTGAGAATTTTTTGGAATTTCTTGACTTTTCTTCAATTTTTGGGAGACGATTCGCCCAAAGGGCGAAATCGTCATTTTTAAGAAGGATCGGGTTCAAAGCACCCGGGATGAGCCTTGGCCAGTTGATTGTGGCCATTTCCTATTTTTTTTTTTGAATTTTTTTGAATTTTTTTGAATTTTTCCCGATTTTTTTGAGTTTTTTTTTATGATTTTCTATTTTTTATTGATTTTTTTGATTTTTTTTATTATTATTTTTTTATTATTAAAAATAATAATATAAAAAATTATCCGGACCGGGTCGGATGACCCGGCCCACGCCCAGATCCGCGACCCAAACCCGGCCCGCCTCCTCCACGATCAAAACGGCGTCGTTTCACACTCTGAGAACGAACGCCTCAGATTGAGCCACGTGGCACTTTCTAGACCGTAGGATTATTATTATTATTATTTCCGAAAATCATTTATTAATCTGAAAATCATTTTTATTTTCCAAAATTCCCAGATCGCGACACGTGGCGAAGCCACGGCCGTCCGATCTGGGCTTTGATTTACTTGGCCCGGGCCCACCAATGCTGACGTGGCTACCGACGTGGCATGCCACGTCAGCTTTGACCCGTTGACCCCGGACCGTTGACCACCGGCGACTTCGCCAGAGAAGACGATGAACAGTGTTTTCCTCCGGCGAAAGTCGCCGGAGCCTCGCCGGAGAGCCTAAACCGGCGTAAAAACGACCGTTTTAGAGCCCGATTTCGACGCCGTTCAACCCCCCTGATCATCCAAATTAATATACAACTAAAACATGGCACCAAACAACGTCGAAAAGCCCCGAATGGGCGGCCACCGAACCGGCTCCGGCGAGGTGAATTTGCAGAAAATTTTTGCATTCAAGCTTGGATCTGTTCTATCATACAGCATCTAAGAGAGGTTAGGAAGCTTACCTGAGATCATTCGAGGTTCGGCGAACGCCGAAACTCGCTCGTCGAGCTCCCGGTTCGGACCACGGCCGGCGAAGCCCGGACCGTCGCTCTCAGCGATTTCCGATGCAAAATAGTAGACAAGTCGAGCTTAGAACGAGTGCAAATGAAGTTCTATGACAAAACTTGCAAGAAATACGACTCGGGGAGGCCCGACCGAGACCCCAAAAATGCAATGTTCATTCTGGCATTTCGTCGAGCATGTAGTATGCGTGCATGGAACGGCGGTCGGAGAGATATACCGACCTTTTTGAAGCTCACCGACGGCCACCAAGCTCCGGGGATGATCTATGGGAGTCGCTGAAAGTCCGGGGCTCTCCGTTTTTGGTTCGTCTTCGCCCAAACTTCCCTAAAAATTCCTCTCTCTCTCCCCGCCGAATTTTCTCTCACTCTCGGCCTCTTCCCCCTTCTATGGCCGACCACCCTCTTTTTTTAGACCACTCGCCTCTGCCTGCCACTCTTGTCGCCGCCTTTTTCGAACCAACCGACCCCCAGTGATCCTTTTTTTTAATCGCCGGTGAGGTCCCCCCCGCCATTTTGCTTTCGGCCGGTGGGTCTGCAACTAAGTTGCAGATGCGGTCGGACCGGGTCGGGTCGGGCCTGACCCGACCGGCCCGGTTCGACCAATTCGATCAAATTGGGCCTCAAATTGACCTATTTTCATGAAATTGATGGCAAAATCGGACTCCTTGACATGTTTTCTATCAAATATGGGTATTTTCGTGAATCAATTGATTGAAATTTAGTGAAAACCCCAAATTGTCCTTAGGATCCGAAAATTAATTTCGCTAAATCGAAGGTCCAAATGGTCGAATTAGCCCAAATTGAGGCCACCCACGAATTCAGCATGATGAAAACTATAGGGTAGAGATGTTTAATTTCAATGGGTATGCCCGTATGAAATTTAATTTCAAAAATTGTGAAACCGGTGACTAAATTGAAAGATGTTTATGCAATTAAGCCCTTTTGGTTAAAATTGATCAAATTGGAGGGCCAACTGACCTAATTGCACTTCAAAACTTTAGAATCCAATGTCATAGCTTATAAAAAGTGGAAATTAAAAATTAAAAAACTTGAAAAGGAATTTTTGGGCTCGGTTCGGGTTTATGTTTGTTAAGGAACATAGTGACCCGAGCCGAATTTTTGAGATTTAAAGTGACACACTTGAAGAGGAAATTAAAACAAAACTATTGAATATTTTTTTTGTATTTTTATGACCACGAATGGTATTTTTCTAATTTTTTGGGTATTTTTAATAATTAAATAAATTCGAAAATATTAAAAAATACCAAAAAATATTTTTTTGTTCAAAATTGGTTCCTAAGGCCAAGCCAAGGCTTCCAAAGTTGATTTTGTGATTTTATGACCTTTTTTTGATATTTTTAATTTAATTTTAAAGAATAGAAATCACAATAATAAATAGTCAAAAATCAGGTGTCAACAATCGTCCTCAAATGAATGGAGCAGTGGAAGCGGCCAACAAAAACATCAAGAAGATTTTAGCCAAGACGGCCGAGAATTATCGAGATTGGCATGAGAGGTTGCCATTCGCACTTATGGCTAATCGAACTTCGATCCGGACATCTACTGGGGCAACCCCATTTTCTCTTGTATATGGAATGGAAGCGGTATTACCAGTTGAAATGGAAATCCCTTCCTTACGCATATTATCTCAAGTTAAGCTGACCGAGGCCGATTGGATCCAACAGAGGATGGATCAATTGAACCTGATTGATGAAAAGCGACTTAAAGCTTTATGCCACGGCCAGTGCTACCAGCAAAGGGTTGCTAAATCCTTTAACAAGAAAGTCCGGCCTCGACATTTTCAGGTAGGAGATCTTGTTTTGCGAAAACTATTGCCTATTGTTCCCATGCCAGAAGGAAAGTTCGCTCCAAACTATGGCGGTCCCTATGTTGTGAAGAAGGTACTCCCAGGAGGCGCTTTGATCCTTGCAGAAATGGATGGCCGTGTTTTCACCAGCCCAGTCAACTCTGATGCTGTAAAAAAGTATTATACTTAATTTGCTTTGATCAAGTTATAATACTATTTTGATACCGGTTTGTTTGCCTATTGTTTGCATTATAAATTTCCATCGTGGGATAATTTCAATTGGGAATTCTTTCTGATCTAATTAAATTGGCCTTTTTCGAATGGGGAATGTTAGAATGATGAAAGGCAAGCCATTTCCATACACGTCCTATATCAAAATCCCAAGTGAGCAATATGAGAATTTCCATGCTTACAAGGTGAAGGGTTATCTCGCGAAAGGTATGATGACCAAAATGATATGAGGCATTCATTTCCTCTATCCAAACATTACAGGTTACCCTTTGCTCAACCCCTTTGAACGGTGGTTTCACTTCATAACCCTGTCAGGAACAACCCCACATTGGGGCAAACTTCATAAATTCAAAACATGAGTAGATTTTCTTGCTCTCACTTGTATCAATCTTGGAGTGTGTTTGTTGCATGTGAATTCTATATTAGCTCAAGTGCCTTAGGTGTGACGAAGAGCATTTCATTTCTATACCACATATTCACCCCTTTGCTTAACTCAATTTGAGCGGCGGATTCATTTCTCTAAACCCAACAAGTGATCATCTTGAAAAGAGATTGTTTCGAATTATCCGACAGATGAGCAAAGTGCCTTGGGGCAAGTTGAAATTTGGAAATTTGTCAGATGAGACCCTTCCTCCCTTTTCGAAAAAAAAAAGAAAGAAAAAAAAAAGAAAAAGGAGCTTGCTATGCCAAAAAAAAAGGGAAGGAAAAAGCGCCTACTCTCATCCAAAAAAGGGGGTAAAAGAAAAAGAAAAAGGGGGTAAAAGAAAAAGAGCTCTCTCAAAGAATTTTCGGAAGGAAAAAAAGGCCTTACCTAGATTGGTTCAAGAAATGAAAATAACATAGGTGGATGATCACTGTACAACCCCTTGTTGAAAATAGGTCTTTCATTTCTAAGCCTACCTTGAGCCAACATTACAACCTTTTTCCAAAAGTCTCTTCAGATTAGGGCACTTGAATTAATATAGTATTTCAAATGCTTATGAATGTCGCTCGAAGAAGTGTGGGCAAGATCATTTTTATCTCATCTAGCAGGGTTCCTGACTTGTAAACCTGATGCAGCGGATGAAGATTTCATTTCATGGCCTAAACGACTCACATAGGTCCCCTTTGAATAACCTTTCACCAAACCCGAATTACAGTCCTTGTAAAAGACCTCACAGATTGGTCCGGTCATATTATTTGCGAGAATACCCAGACCCTTGTCAAGCATGATGATGACAGCCCTGAGTGTTTCTCTTACCCGCATCAATGGTCGGGTCTCAAAAGCCTTTTTTTCATGAGAAAGAGTGAAAAGTCCTTTCTGACTGAAGTTCCTCATTCAACTTGATCAAAATTGTCGAGAGGGTTAGACAGACTTCCTTATTACCAAAATTCCCCAGTGGAGCTTTATAATGCTAGCAAAAGCTCATGAAATTTTTCTGGCATATAACATTACATTCGCAACAATTTATGCATACATCATGTTTTTCAAGAGATTGGACAGGTACGATGCAGTTGGCCTGGCCATGTCATTTGGAATCATTCAGAGAATCCAGGTAAGTTTTCTGAATCCTTTTCAGATTGGCAGCTTTTGAAATTTAAGTTGTCATCTCTAGCCCTTCATATTGCACTGACAATTTTTTCAGACATCACACCATTTTGATCTATTCAAATGATACTTATCTCTTGTCTTGATACGATGAGACCTGCTTGAGTAGGTCACAAGAGTTTATTTTACCGCCTCATGGTGACCCGTTGAGGAGATCCCAAGAAGCATCTCTCGTCTTGATACGGTGAGACCTTCGTAAGAAGGTCGCGAGAGATTATTTTACCGACTCATGCTGACCCGTTGAGGAGGTCGCAAGAGACACCTTACCGACTCATGCTGACCCGTTGAGGAGGTCGCAAGAGACATTTTACCGTCTCATGGTGACCCGTTGAGGAGGTCCCAAGAGGCAACTCTCATCTTGATACGGTGAGACTTTTGAAAGAA
Source organism: Rhodomyrtus psidioides (assembly GCA_021437785.1). Taxonomy (NCBI): domain Eukaryota; kingdom Viridiplantae; phylum Streptophyta; class Magnoliopsida; order Myrtales; family Myrtaceae; genus Rhodomyrtus; species Rhodomyrtus psidioides. The sequence continues at coordinate 860,908 of JAILYB010000059.1, read as the reverse complement.
AGTCGCGAGAGATTAATTTTACCGACTCATGCTGACCCGTTGAGGAGGTCGCAAGAGACACCTTACCGACTCATGCTGACCCGTTGAGGAGGTCGCAAGAGACATTTTACCGTCTCATGGTGATCCGTTGAGGAGGTCCCCAAGAGACAAATGGCCAGCTCTAACCATAACTCGAGCACATTTTCAAACTCTACACAGATCTCGCGCCGTTTCGCGTCAGAAGGAAACTTCTGGCAACAGATGGGCCAGTACCTTAGCATCCTGACATCCACTGGAGGTCTAGAGGTTAAGGGAATCATTAGCTTATGATGTATTTGGTAAAACTTGTATTTTCATAGGCGATCCATGTGCAGATTTCTTTGATGTGGGATAAGAGGAGTTTTAGCACATGTTATTTATGGCATTGCATTTCATGCATCATTTCACTTGCATCAAAAATGAGATTTTAGAAACTCCCGCAAAAAAATTTCGTCATCATTTGCATTTTGCAAAATTTAGGTTTCAATTTTAGTCTTTGAGCGAAACCTCTGCGAGCTTCCACTCAAAGAGGGGCAAGCTGTTGACACCTAAATTTTGAATTCATTCATTTAAGCACAAAATGAGAGTTAGCCATAATTCTCGCAAAAAATAATCTCCTCATGCATTGCATATTTAATTTTCTGTCAGTCATCTTCATGAAAAATCAGAGCTAATGTTTTAGTTCTAACAAAAAATCAAGCAATTTTTCATATTTAATTATTGATATCCATTGCATTGCACCTTCAATTTTGTCGGACTAGTGACGAATGATCTCAAAGTGACGATTCTAAACTCAATTTAATCGGTTGGACTAAGCCTGCGGTGTATGGAAATTTGGCCAAAACCCATGGATATTAATGGTGTCGACAATTGCGGGCCAAGGTGGAAAATTAATTTGATTAATGATAATATTTGCGTGCAAGATTAGTTTTAAACAAGGACAAAAGAAGAAATAAATAAATATATATGCACGTATATTCGCACAAGAGAGGATATGGTTAGCAAAAGAGGCAAGTGTTTTGAGAAAATATTCCAAGATATCTTCACGAGCTTGAGTAGAAAGAAAACCCACACAAAAGGAAATAGAATCTTTTGTTTGATTCTGAAGTTGGTGGCCTATAAAAGAGACCTATGAGGGACTGAGAAAGAGGGGACTTCTCATTAAAAAAAAGCAGACCACACGTGAGCTTGAGAGAGAGAGAGAGAGAGAGAGAGAGAGAGAGAGAGAGAGATGGGCTAAAGAGAATTTGCGGTGACACCTCCATCGAGCACTTTCCTCCACACGATTTCTGCTCTACGTTTCCATTGCTTCGGTCATCGCTAATACAAGAAAGCAAGACCACATCGAGAGCTGCAAATCCACGGTCAAAAGGAAGTTAAAAGGAAGAGGAGGAACCTATTACAAGCCCCACTTTGATTTTTCATGCTCCATTGAACTGCCCACAATCGGTGCCTTTCTCTTGTTCTACGATATAACTAGCGTTCGAGTTATTCTGCCGATTTTTTCCAATTATTCGTCATCGCAAATCAGCTCAAATCTTGCTTGCCGAATCAAGGTAACTCTCGCGCACTTTCAGGGTAAATCTAAGCATGTTCCTAAGTGTTTTTGCCATTGTTTGCTCGCTGTTTTCACATCGTTAGCATGCTATTTTTTGTCCGAAATTGACGCCATTTTTTTTGGTTGCATGATTTCTAATGTCTCATCAAAGTAAAGCGCAAACCTTTTTCAGAAATCTAAGTGATGACCTTTTCGATCTAAACTTCAAAACCTAATTTTTGTCAAGAAAATTTGGATTTAGTCAATTCGACCGATCGCCGCTTAGGTTCGATTTGCTATCTTCAGAAAATCGATCTCAAAATTGCAAGGCTGAATTTTTAAGAAAGAAATAGTAAAAGGAGATATGGTCTCGATTGTCTTTCCTTTTCTATGTGGATGGATTACCTTTTTGACTTGATTTTGTCATGCTCCGAAAATTCCTAAAAGACTTTAGTAAGATATGGTTTCCTAAAAATCCTATCTAATTAATTTTTTTAGGAAGATGAGGTCTCTTAGAAGCCTTGTCTCATAAAACTTTAGGCAGTCAAGTCAAGATAACAAAACCTCTAAGAAAATTCTCGCCATGTTCGAAAATTCCAAAAAGGAAAGGGAGAAAATCACATCCATGTATATCTTGTCATTTAGCATAGCATATCTCATGTATATCTCATCTTTTGCATATCTTGCATCTCATATTTCCGAATATCACCTCGTACATTCCATATTTTCGAAATCCCCTAGCATATTCTTTATAAATCATATTTCATGCATTTCCAAAAATAAACAAAAAATACAAAAAAAATGTCACTCGCATTATGTCACATAATTTAGCTTGCATTATTATATTTTCCCATATCATGCACTTTTTACCACGTCATTATGCCATGTCATGCATTTTTACCACGTCATTATGCCAAGCTATATCGTGCATTTTTACCACGTCATTATGCCCCGTCACGCATCCTTGCCACGTCACGTATCTTTGCCATGTCATTATGCCATGTCATTTTGCTATGTCGTTTGTACATATCATTAGTCTCATGTTTAGGGTATTCATGTTAGGTGAGTCTAATTGCTTGGTTGATTTTTTTTTTTTGAATTAGAAGTTGCATGCCACTTAGTCTAATAATAATTTTTCGCATGTTATATGTGGTCGTTGCATGATTAGTTTAGTTAATTGCATTTTGTCCCATCGAATTGTCTTATGTTGTCATTCCGTCCGCATGCTTTAATTAATTAGTTAAATTTCGCATATAGGGAAACACGACCTTAACTTTGTGGGCCTTGCACTGCATCCCTTTATTTGGTCATCTATTCATGTCATTTCATTCGTGTTTGTTCATTCATTACTTCCATGTCACTCATGCTATCGTCGCATTCATCCCCGTCATTTAGATAGTATCACGTCATCGTATCTATGTCATCCATGCATTAAAAAAGCGAAAACCCCAAAAGAGAGAAACACTTCTTCTGAGCTTCAAATTGATTCAATTCGAGTCGTCAATTTAGGATATTTCATATGGAATTAAGGTACCGAAAGGGCATTAGTTTTAATTAACTAGTGTAATCAAGTCCCCGAATCCACAATCTCTGGTTCGTAGAAGTAAAATGGTCCTCCCGCTGTTTTACTTAGGTTTCTAATCAACCTATCAAAAATGATTAGTGGCGACTCCAAATGCTAAATCATTTCTAATTAATTTAAGTTGCGATTTGGTAGGGCTCGGGAGAGTCCGTATTAGGTTAGTTAACCTAATAATCCATTAGCCTAATGAAGAACAATTTGTTAGGTCGCGACATCTAGGTGTAGAAAATGCTAGATGCAAGGCATGGCTTGTAGCTAAAGGCTACAATCAGAAGGAGGGAATTGATTATGATGAAGTGTTCTCTCCCGTGGTAAAACACACTTCCATTCGTTTGTTGCTGGCTATAGTTACTCAATTTGACTTGGAGCTTGAGCAACTTGATGTGAAGACTGTTTTTTTTACATGGTGAGCTTGAGGAGACTATTTATATGGCCCAGCCCAAGGGCTATTATGTAGAAGGCGAGGAAGAACATATCTGTAGATTGAAGAAATCCTTGTATGGTTTGAAGCAGTCTCCAAGACAGTGGTATAAAAGATTCGACATCTTTATGATATGGAGTGGTTATCATAGGAGCAGCTATGATAGTTGTGTCTACTTCAGGAAGGGTTCAGATGGATCTTTTGTCTATCTTCTTTTATACGTGGATGACATGCGCATTGCTGCAAAGAACATGTCAGATGTGTTGATCTTGAAGAAACGTCTCAGCGAGGAGTTTGAGATGAAAGATCTAGGTCTTGCCAAGAAGATCTTAGGAATGGAGATTAAGAGGGACAGGAAAGCAGGGAAGTTATATCTCTCGCAGAGGAATTATATTGAGAAGGTACTTGAGAAGTTTGGCATGCAAAACGCTAAGCCTGTCGGTACACCGTTAGCATCTCATTTTAGACTCTCGGCTATACAGTCACCTCAATCAGAGGTCGAGGAGACTGCGATGTCTCATGTCCCATACTCCAGTGCAGTTGGTAGCCTGATGTATGCCATGGTATGTACTCGTCCCGACATTGCGCATCCAGTTAGTGTGGTTAGTAGATATTTGGCACACCTTGGAAAGGTCCATTGGCAGGCAGTGAAATGGATACTTAGGTTCCACAAAGCTGGGCCTAGTGTTTGATAGAAACAGTTCCAACGGTATATCAGTTGTGGGATTTGTGGATTCTGATTTTGCAGGTGATCACGATAAGAGAAGATCTTTGACTGGTTATCTTTTCACACTATCTGGCTTGGCTATTAGTTAGAGGTCAACCCTACAGTCGACAGTTGCTTTGTCTACTACAGAGGCAGAGTATATGGCAGCAACATAAGCGGTAAAAGAAGCTATTTGGTTAAGGAATCTTGTTCAGGAACTTGGGCTCCAGCAGGAAGACAATTCAGTTGTCTTTTGTGACAATCAAAGTGCTATATACTTGGTTAAAAATCAAGCATATCATGATAGGACTAAGCACATTGATATCAGGCACCACTTTATTCGAGAAGCATTTGCTGAGAGAAATATGATGGTAAAGAAAATTGGTACTGCTGAAAATCCTGCTGATATGTTGATCAAGTCAGTCTCCGCCAACAAGTTTAAGCATTGCTTGAACTTGATTGGCATGCTTGGTTGAGCTTTGCCCCTTTTGGGGCCTTGTGGTGAGGTAAATGAGAGTTCTACATTTTTTATGAAGTGGATATGTTCTTTCGTTGCATTCCTTGTTTCCTACACCGAGTTAGCTCACGTAGGCTTAGGGATGCTGGGAGAATGTGTTCGGTTTCTTGACTGTTTTCTTTAAATTCAAGCCAAGGTGGAGATTTGTTAAATATATCTTGAATTTTATGTACTCGGCCCGGTTCATCACCCGACCCGAAATAATTTTTGTGCGACCCAAAATTGAGAGAGGAAATTGAGATTTTGTTCGTGACGCGGAGAGTTGGGCCGATAGGCCCAACTCGGAGCAAACGAACGAATCTCCATAGCGGTGCGACATATCGCAATGGGGGTTCGGGGGCGAGAAATTTTTTTGGGCCCTATTTACTACTGCGGCTAGGTTTTATTTTGTAGCACGACGGTTTTTCGTCATCTGAGAGATTTGTGAGCCATGAGTTTTGTTCAGTCGCTGAGAATGACTTTTGTAATATGTACTCTTCTTGATTATAGTGGAATCTCGTTTTGCCTCGCCTGTGGACGTAGATCACCTTGATCGAACCACGTAAATCCTTATTGTTCTGTGTTTGTTTTCGCGTTCGTCACAACACCAGGCTTGTCAGCATATACAAGGAAAAGGGACGAAAAATTTGAAAGTAATTTTTCATATAACTTTTGTAAATACCATACTTTCATGAAAATGCTTATAAACAGATGTATGAACATGAGAAACAAAATCATAAGCAACAAGAAGACTATATGAAGCATACAGGATAGATCAAGCCCCTAATAGAGTTTGAGTGACCTTGGTGGTCCCTTACATTTGACCTTAATAAAGTTTTCAGCAGCTCGTCGTCCAACTCATGGAAGAACCTTGCACATAGAAGTGACAAAATTAATGCTGATACATGAACAAAGAACTTGCCTAATGAGTACCAGCAGTAAAAGTAAAAAATTTACCTCTTTCCGTTGAAGAGATGAAATATGCCATCTACTTATAAAAACGATTAACTAAATCATCATCAGCATAGCAGGAGCAATGTAATCATCATCAGCATTCTCAGCATTGTCGTGCCGCTCATCATTGGGCTGAACAGGATGTGGAGGAATCTCACCCCTATCGAGGTTGAGGTGTTGTAAGATGAACCACATTTGATTCTTGAGACCTCGATATTAAGTCGTGAGACCTCGATATTGCACATTCACTTGTCTAATTCATATTTATCTTCCATCGCTCTCATTTGCTCATCCTTCTGTGCAAGTAACTCTATCATTTGGCTCATTCTTTGGTTCACTTGCTCCTCAAATCTTGATCTTCTTGAACCACCTGGATTGGAGGATGAAGTTGCAGCATCCTTTGTTTTGCACACTCTTGATTTTATATTTATTTTTTTAATCTATTTTATCCATTTTCTATTTTTTAAAAATCTAAAAAAACAAAAGAGAAAGGGACTGCACACAGGCGGGAGGGCTGCCCCTCCAGCCTGTGGCCCCCAGCCCACCGATGGTGCGGGATCGGCGGGCCGGCGAAGGCCGGCGGCGAGGGCTAGAGGCCCTCACCAAATTCGGGAGAGGGTCAGAGCAAAATTTTTTTGACGACGACCAACCGCCAGCTCCTTGAACCGTCAGCACCGAGGGATTCAGCGGCTTCCGAACTCAAAATCCGACTTCGTCGACTGCGCGGTGGCAGTGGGAGCGACGGTGAGGCCTTCGTCTTTGAAGGTGAAGGGCAAGGAGATCAGCTTGAAAAGGAGGCAAGGAAAGATCAGGCCGCTGAAGACCGACTGCAGGAGGGATGCCAGTTGCCGCCCAAGGGTGCACCGATCTAGGCCGAACTGGTGGGCAGATCTCGAATGAGGGCTTGCTGGAAACCTGGTGGGCAGATCTCGGAGCTCCAAGACCATATCAACATCCTGCTCTGAATCGAGCCAGTCGGCTGTTTCAGCTTCCGGTCTTGGGTGTCTTGGATTGGTGGTCGCCCACGGGTGCACCGATCTAGGCCGAACTGGTGGGCAGATCTCGAATGAGGGCTTGCTGGAAACCTGGTGGGCAGATCTCGGAGCTCCAAGACCATATCATCATCCTGCTCTGAATCGAGCCAGTCGGCTGTTTCGGCTTCCGGTCTTGGGTGTCTTGGATTGGTGGTTGGAGGAGTTTCTGGGTTTCCCGTAGTGAAAAGCGTCAGATTGTTGGTCGGAGGAGTTTCTTGGATTGTTGGTCGGAGGAGTTTCAGTTTCTGGGTGTCTTTGATTGTTGATCAGAGTTCTGGGTTTCCGTAATGCCAAGCATCAGATTCAAATGCAGGTTTCCCGTGACAAAGAAGATGAAAGTAAAGGGGAAATAGGAAAAAGGGAAAAATAAATAAAGAATTAGTTTTTAAGGAAACAAAAAAAGAAAAGAAAGAAAGGAGAAACCACTTTATTTGTACGGCTTCCGCAGGTCTCAGTTGAAGAACCCCACTTTATGAAGCGCAGAGGCCTTCATTGTGCGACTAAAGGAGAGCCACACCTTCCTCTCAAAGTTTGACCGTGTGTAAGAAGTTAGTGGGCACTCTGTTCAAGTTGAAGAGACATAAAGCATTTGCCTTTCTTTGTTCTCTATCATGACGGCCGCAATTAAACACGAACAAAAAAATAATAATTAGCGACGAAAGTAACCTCATTCCGTCGCTAAATGGTGACGAAATACATCATTCCGTCGCTAAATGGCGACGAAAAACCTCGTTCCGTCGCTACAATATAGCGACGAAACAAACTACTCGTCGCTAAATTTGGCGACGACCAGAACTTCGGTCGCTAATTGGCGACGAACATCCACTTCGTCGCTAAATGCCGATGAAAAATCATATTTCGTCGCTATATTTAGCAACGAACCGAACGTCTTATCGCTAAATTTGGCGACGACACAACCTTTCGTCGCTAAATGGCGATAAACACCCATTCGTCGCTTATGTTTATTTCTCTTATGTTAGCAACGAAATTGGTTTTTCATGGCCAATTTCGTCGCTAATATAGCGGTGAATGATCTTTCGTCCCTGATTAGCGACACACTTTTTTCATGGCTATTTTCGTCGCCAATTAGCTATGAAAATATTTTTATCGCTAATGTCGTCACTAATTTGCGACAAAAATATCTATAGTCGCAAATTTCGTCGCAAATTGGTGACGAATATATTGTTCGTGGCTATTTACGTAGCTAATTAGCTACGACATTGTGTCGTCGCCAAGTCAGTCACAAATAGCGACGAAATTTTATTTCCGTCACTAATAGCGTCGCTAATTAGCAACGAGTGGTGCTCGTCACTAATTTCCCGTAGCTAATTTCGCGTTTTTTTATAGTGAAAACCGTTGTGAATCAAGAGACGTCCTAATGGTGGGGAGGAGAAGGAGTTCTGTAGAGGGTTGATTAAAATGTGATTAGGGTCTGGTTTAGCTTTTGTTGGAGGCGGTGTAGATCAAATAATTTGCCAATGTCCCTGTCGAAACCAAAGCTTCAATATGCGCTAGAAAGACAAATGGACATGGGGAGAGGCTGCACCATTGTGGTGGCCTTTTGACTTCCATGCCATCTCCCACAAAACCAGCACTTACACAGTGAATCGGACTAGATTGGCCAAACTAGGGTTTCGTGATATGATACCCTTTTTTTTTATAGTGGGAGATCAATCATGATATTATAAATTTCGTTACGTGCTCTCGTTTTCTCAAGTTGTTTGGTCTTGATATTATTATTTTCACCAGTAATTCATTTAGGATGAGTTCACCATGTTCCCAACTTTTTTCTCCATCACATAATATTATCTCGAATTCTAAACAATCGTTTTCACGGATCACATTGCATACTGAGCTAAAATTCATGGATCATATTAGCCAAATTAAAAGTTCAAGGATCACATTGTATACTAAACTAAAATTGAAGGACTATTTCTGGCATTTTCTCTTTATAGAACATGAAGAACGATAGCGTTTGGATCACCACTAAAATGCGTCCTCCCCCATATTATCAATGGTAGAGATGCGCTCGGATCTTCATGGGAATAACTCACCTGGACGAAAACAAACCCACGAAGCTTCAAGGAAGGTGTCGACAACAGAACGAGAGTGAAAGTACTCGTGCCTCCCTCCACTTTGTTTAGAACAATGATGACGACGAAGACGACGAGCAGGAGGAGGAGGACTATTATCTAGCCGACAAGGTGTACATTATACTTGGAATCGGGCCTATCTGACTGTTCTTCCAGCGCAGGATCTCTGCCTGCGCCGCCGTCACAAATTCTCCGAATACGTACGTAGCGCATTCGAGTAGGATCAAGAACAGCACAATGGGATCCAACCAGACAGGAATCCGTGGCCCTTCGCTCCTCGTTTTTTAGCGCAATAATGACAACGTTTGATTTCTTGCCCGAATAGGTAAAGAGGAAAAATATTGGGTGGGGTAAAGATTTCTCCGATACACGAACTGATGTCTAGGTAACATCAACTCGTTGACTTCTCGTGTGTGGTGCATATCTTTCAGCTGTGCCTGCGATCGAGATTGAAGTGCACGTGATGTGAGAGATCTTCCTCCCGCTTTAGGTCGACCGATCCATGAGCCAGTCGTGATCGTATGGTTCTCGTTTATCAAACCAAGTCAATCGTGGCATGAAAAATTCGAATCACTTGAAAAAGTTTTATATAAACAAATTAATAACACTTCGAGGCATTATGATTAATTCCTCTTTTTTGGTTCTTGTCAGTAGAAATATCGTAATTCGAAAGCACTAATTTTTTTTTCCAATCCTCGAGCCGTTGATTCTTCACCAACTTATGAAGCATGGCGGGAGAGGATCGTTTTCGACCATCCATAGTTCTTTCTCATTAATGATCTCTTTTTTTTCAGTTTAGGGATAAGTGCATTGAAAGTCTTAAAATTATCACGAAAGTACAATTAAATCCTAAAAAATTGTGAAAAATACAATCAAGTCCTAAAACTTGTCAAATTAATGCAATCGAGTTCTTTCTTTAACCCCGTTCAACTTGACTGACGAGAAATGCTGAATATGACGTGGTTAAGATGATATCATTTTGGTTTGAAATACGATTTTCAATTATTTTTTATGTCAATAAATTCAAAAAACTAAATTTTGAAAAGAAAAGAAAAGAGAGACATGAGAAAGCCTTGGCCGTTGTAGACTGATTTCTCACACCTCCCCTGATTTCTCACACCTCCTTTCTTTTTCTTTTATTTTCCTACGTCATAATATTTTTTTATTTAAATTAAGTATAATTTGTATTAAAAATCAGAATTTAGACAAAAATGACGTTTTTTTTTAGCCTTATATTTCATGGTTTAGCCATGTCATCTCCAAGCAGGAGAGATAAAAATATTTAGAAAAGCCATGTCAGCATTTTTCTTTAGTGAAGTTGGACGGAAGAAATTGATTGAACTAATTTGACAAGTTTTAGAACTCAATTGTACTTTCTTGACAAATTTTAGATGCACTTATCTATTCTTTTCTTTTTCTGTTTTCCTTGCTTGAGTTTAACCCTAGGTTTTGAATGAATCTACATGTTCTAGAATAATGTTACTCACGATATTAATTAACTTTTAACTTTTTATCTTTTTATCTTTATAACCAAGGTGTCCGGGCCAGTTTGCGCGTACCTCGACTATTTCTCGGGAGAGACTAGCACAGCAACCCACCGCCATGGCCCCCCACTTAATTCACAAGTGCTCAGCTATAGAATCGAACCTGGAACCAGTGCGCCCTAACCAACTAAGCTATCCATGGGTGGGTAACTTTTTACCTTTTTTTATAACAAGGATGTCTTATAATCTTAAGGTTCTGACTAATTCTCGCGAATGTTAAAAACCAAAACTCGATCACTCGAAAGCACAAGAAGGAGCACGACGAATTCCTTGAGGTGGATCTCGTGATACTCGCTGCTGACCTGACGCTCCAATCAACCGCATTTTCAATGATGATGATCTCATAATAATAGTGTTTAATATAAAGAAGCGTGATAATGATAAAAAAATGTTGTATCTAGAATATCACCTAAAGTGGAATGAATAGGATTGAGTTTGGTGTGTTCTTTTTGTTACTATACGTAGTATCACTTCATTCAAAACCGCCATTGCAAGACATAATTTCCACTACCAACATTCCTTATGTTAAAGGAATCCTACAATATCATATTGATTCCCACTCCACATAGTCGACACCATTTATTCAAACAATGCTCGTGCAATATGATCATTCGTTCTATGATGTAGTGGCTGTTGATTGGATCTTGTCCAATCACGCGCAACCAAACATCACGGAGCAAAAGCAAGACAAAGCTCGAGGATATATTTTCCTAAAAAAGTTTCGATTCAAAAGGCGCATCGGTGCCGGATCAAAAAGAAAGGTTAGAACCCTAGATCCGACCTTCACTGAGTAAAACGATTGGACTTTAATTTCTTGATTAAGGACATGTAATCCTCGTTGAAAGCAAACATCGCAGGCTGAACCGCTGAAAGCTCCCACGAGTGCTCCAATGCAGGCCGCGTTTAAACACACAGAATCAGCATAATTATCCCTAATCAATATAAAATTGGGCGGCAACCCATCAAAGTAAGCATCAAGCGATCATCTCCACGCTCTTTATTTAAACAAATCGAATGCGACACATAATTGCGCCCCCTCCCAAAAATATATGTGAACTTAATCGATGTCACTATCCCCTCTGGCTAAGCTGGAGAGGACTTCGAAAACTTCTTTAAGTGCCACGTGTGGGGACACGAGAGAAAACGGGAATATTGGACAGGATCATGTGCGAGTCGAAGCGCCTTAATGATCAAGTCCGCGAACATAGGACGAGCACGATGTAGGATTGAAGTCAAAACACGTGGTGGGCAAAACGAGCATTTCTCCGAGTTTTAGGACAAGGCATATACAGCACTAGTTGAGGAAAATATTTTGAATGGCTACGGTGTGAATTAAGGAGCTATTGACGTGTAGTCTCATGGCATAAGTACGTCGAAAGTCCTAAACCTCATTACGAAAGTGCAATTGAATGCCAAAAAATTTAAAAATATGCAATGAAATCCTAACATTTGTCAAAAAGAGCAACTGTGTCTTAAAATTTACAATAAGTATAATCAAGTTTTAAAACTTATCAAATTAGTTAAATCAAGTCCTTCCGTCGATCGCACTTTTTGGAAGTTTGGAGGACTCGATTGCACATTTGTGACAAGTTCTATGACCTAATTTCACATTTTGAAAGTTGTAGGACTCAATTGCACTTTCTTAACAAATTTTAGGGATTTCCAAATCTCTAGTTTAATGAAAATAAAATTTCAAATATGACATCACGAGCGACCCACTAAATCAAGCTCACAAGACATGTCGAATTGCATTGCACATATGGTACAACTTCAAGTGGTTGTGCATTTTTTTGGACCCCCCCCCAAAAAAAAAGTGGCTGCGCATTTTTAGCCAAAAAGAAACAAAGGCTGCGATTACTTCTTTAGTGCATACATGGAAGTCTATTATGGGATACAGCACTAGTTGGAGAAAATATTTTGATTGGCTGTGGTGAGGATTAAGGAGCTACCGACGTGTACTTTAATTGAAATAAACCTTTGAATACGACATCACGAGCGACACATCGAATGAAGCCCTAAAGACATTCAAAGTGCATCGCATATATGGTGTGACGAGTCAATGACACAGAACCGGTGCGGCCTTCTTCCTTAACATTGGTATCCAAGTTTTTCCGACTCCACTAATCACCACGCAAGCCGTCTCGTCCACATACGTTGCATCGATATGACTCCGCCTGTTATTGGGGTGTGATTCATAGTCCTCTCAAGAAGAAAATCACGCGATGTTTGTGAAATTGGATTCATCTCGTACGAATCGAGACCGCCGACCACTCAGTGAACCGGAGGGCTAAAATCAGTATACACTTGAAACCATATCCATCATTGATTTAAGAAGATCCGTATCTTTTGGGATTTCTACTCGAGCTTTAATTCGTTCGTGCTTTATCTAATCCAAGATGTCAAAGTGGATATTTCGGGAGCCAGATTAGCCCAACCTAAGTGTAAGCGTCCCCGTCGCTGAAGAAAAACCAAAGCCATGACGTCAATGGGATATCCGCACCGACCCATAATATGTGCGAACTTATCATATTAGTTCACCAGCTCCGTAGCTAAGCTACATTATTATCTTATTGCCCTTTTCGTCGACGTCTTCTCGGAAGTGCCACGTTTGAGCACAAAAGAAACGACAACACGCACGATCACGTAGGAGTGGAAGTGGCTGATGATTTTCTCCCCCCTGAGATGGGGGGATGAGAACGTCGTAGGATTCAAAGCCAAACACGCAATTCGTGTGCTGAAATTATCACATAAAAAAAAAAGCATAAATGCTGTCCAAAAAGATGAGCACGCATATTTCCACAATTGCTGCTAATCAAGGTATAAATGGGCACTTTCACAACTTCAAGTAAGCAAGCATCACTTCTCAAAAGCGTACACGGCAATCATTACTGTTAGAATATGTCTCGAATTTGAGCACTAAGCGAAAACCAGAATTGCTAAAATTTGAAAGTTGAATACTTGTGTCGACATCTACCGTGGAAATTTGGATTTCCTTTTTGGATGCAAAGTGGTATTGGACATTGATCGTGCAAAGAAGACTTACAAGGAAAAAAGAATAGAAAAAGGAAAGTAGATATTTGGACTTCAAGGTGAAAGCTTTGTTGGAGCACCCATGGGTTTCACAGGAATATTCTGTTTTGGAGTTTTTGGTGGGGGCCAGAAAACATAAATTCTTTTTGTTGGAACATGAAGTAGCGGTTTTATGTGAGTGCTTGGATTAATTGTTGTCGGAGAGAGAGCTTGATCCAATTGGAGTCCTGTCACGGTCGAATTTCATCCGAGGGAATTTGTCCGCAGTGTTTCATGTCGATAAAATATTGTTGTTAGATTTGTTAATTCCTTTGTGTGAGATTGAGAGATTATTTCACAAAGAATTATGGAGTTAAATATTTGTAGGTTATGTTGTAATTAGTAGTTTAATGGCTTAATTATTGCAAGTGTAACCGACGTGCATTTATGTCGGTATAACGGATGTAACCGACGCAGTTTAATGTTGCGTAACGGACGTAACCGACGAGGATTAATGCTGCGTAACGAACGTAACCGACGCAGTTTAATGTTGCGTAACGTACGTAACCGACGAGATTTAGTGTTGTGTAACCGATGTTTTCTCATTCTAAAAATAGACGGGTTTCCGTAGTTCAGAATTATAACTTACAATTCACGACTCGAAGTCAATTCCTCTAGTTATCTTCTAGTCATCCTCCAAGTGTGCCGGTTTTGAAATGTTCGACAAAGTCCTGTTCGTATAGTGCTGATACAAACAGGTTCGATGTGTTGTATCTTGAGAGGCATAGTACGTGAAGCTGCTTAGCACCATTGGCATGAACTAATCGCCTTGAGGAGATTCGGTTAGCCGTACCTCACATCTTCTCCTATTTTTCAAGTTTACTATTTAGCAATTTTATTTGCTTTGTAATCTTTGAATGTAAAGATTGTAATTTCACTTTGTTATTGTTATTGAAATATTATCGCCATCTTCGTTTTATCATTTTTCTAATTACAACAAACAGTGTTACGTATTTCCCCCGATACGTTAACGTGTGTGCTACAGATTTCCAGCAATCTTAAGGCAATTAGAGCATATACTTACTCTTTGTTTGAGTTTACCAGAAAATCGTGATGGCTGATAACGATCAACTACTCAATAATGTCCAGAACGTTTCTAGAGACATTCCTATGGTCGATCCGACCGTGGCTGGTGGAAAAGTCCATACTTTGAGGCCTGGTGTTGTTGTAGCGAATGCTGCGAGCTTTCGGGCTGCGACGACTTATGATGGTACGGGTATGCATTAGCAGGCTTTGCCTTCCTTGATGATACCGTCTCATGCACCAAATGAGAAACTGAGGAAAGTCACTGGTATAGGCTTTAAGCAGAAGAAACAGTCCCAGAAATTCCATGGGATATGTTTTCTTTGCAACCAGTCTAGTCATCAGGTTAAGGATTGCAAAAAGTGCTCCAGCAAAGGCAAGGGCGATGGTGCACCTAAGCAACTGAATCTGATAAAGCAGGCAGGTAATCAAGGCCCGACTTCTGTGCTTAGGTCTGACAGATGAGGAGAATATAGTTCTTCCAATTTAAAGGGGTTGTGTGCTAGTTTGAGGATGATTCTTCAAACAATTGCACCTTATACTCCACAGCAAAATGAAATTGTTGAACGGAAGAATAGAACTCTAAAAGAGATGGCTAACGCCATTCTCTTAAGCTCTGGTTTACCTCAAAACTTATGGGGGGGAAGCAGTATTAACTGCAAACTATATTCTTAATAAAATATCCCATAAGAAAACGGGTAAGATACCATATGAGTTATGCAATGGAAGGCTACCGTCCTACAATTATTTGAAAGTGTGGGGGTGCCTAGCCAAAGTGACTGTTCCTCATCCTAAACAAACTCGATTGGGACCTAAAACGGTGGATTGCATATTCATCGGTTATGCTCAAAATAGCAGCACATATAGATTTTTAGTTCACAAATATGAAAATACGAAAATCTATGTCAACAATATCCTAGAATTAAGGGATGTTGAATTCTTTGAGGGTATATATCCTCTTAAAAGAAGTCAGGGTGAACCTTCTCAGAAAAGATTCAGAAATTCAGAATCTAAGACTGATGAAGTTAGGGCCGAGGATGCTGAACTTTGAAGGAGCAAAAGGTTGCGAATTGCAAAATCTTTCTTACCTGACTTTCTGACATATATGTTAGAAAGTGAGCCTCAAACATTCAAAGAGGGTCTGGACTACTTTGATACTTATTCACCAGTAACAAGAATAACATCGGTTAGGATGTTGATTGTTATAGCTTCACTATACAATTTGCAGGTACATCAGATGGATGTGAAACCTGCATTTTTGAATGGCGATCACGATGAGGAGATTTATATGGAGCAACCTGAAGGATTCAAGGTCAAAAGAACAAGAACACAAAGTTTGTAGACTTGTCAAATCATTTATGGACTTAAACAAGTTCCTAAACAATGGCATGAGAAGTTTGACCATGTGATGATCCAAAATGGGTATAGAATCAATGAATGTGACAAATGCGTGTACACTAAATCTACGCCCATTGGATGTGTACTTATTTGTCTATATGTTGATGACTTGCTTATTCTTGGAAATAACGCTGAGGTTATCAACCAAGATTATTCTCAAGAAGAATTTTAAGATGAAAGATTTAGGTATTGCGGATGTAATACTTGACATCAAAATTCTATAGAATTCAGATGGCCTAGGTTTAACACAATCTCATTACATTGAAAAGGTAGTTGAGAGATTTAACGGATTTGGCATTAAAAAATGCAAATAATCATTTTCTACCGCACCTAACTTTAAAAAAGATTACTAAAAATAGTATCAGACAGTTGGAATACTCTCAAGTAATCGGCAGTCTCATGTATATCATGATTTGCACTAGACCAGATATTGCATACTCAGTGGGAAAACTGAGTAGATATACAAGCAATCCAGGTCACGAGCATTGGAATGCTTTGTTGAGAGTACTAGGGTATCTAAAAAATGCCAACGACTATATTCTACAATATGATCGATATCCAGCTGTGGTGGAAGGCTTTAGTGATGCCAACTGGATTTTTGATTCTAATGAAACGAAATCGACTAGCGGATATGTGTTTACACTATGAGGTGCCGTAATTTCATAGAAACCTCAAAGCAAACTCTAATAGCGCGCTCCACGATGGAATCAGAGTTTATTATTTTGGATAAAGTTGCTGAAGAAGCAGAGTGGTTTCGACAATTTTTAGAGTATGTTCCATTGTGGTCAAAACCTATGCCTGCAATATGCATTCACTGTGACAATCAAGCATCTATTGCAAGGGCACATAATGTGATATATAACGGTAAGTATAGACACATTCGTCGTAGACATAATACCGTGAGGCAGTTGCTCTCGAGGGGAATAATTTCTTTAAACTTTGTGAAGTCAAAAGAAAATATTACAGATCCGCTGACAAAATGATTGTCGGGATAGCAAGTAAACTGCGCATCGAGGGGAATGAGGCTAAAAGCCTTAACCCAATAAAGAGCTTCTGAGGTGGAAACATAACCTATGCAATTGGAGATCCCATTGACTAGGTTCAATAGGACAATGCAAATTTCGGAAACTCTAGAGTGAGCATTGTCTCCCATTTCTATGATGCAACAGTGTTTCCTATAGCGTTTTAAGAATACGCTATGCGTTTAATGGTTTATATAGCTTGGATTTTTACATCCTAGCAATGTATGGTAGGATATCTTTAATAGGAATGCACCTATATGCGTGGAGCTGGCCGACTCTATGAAAATCTTTAAAGGTTGGATTTTCTAAAGCACGCATAAATCCTAAGAGGTTCAAGGCCGAAAGAATGAATGCAACCGAGAACCAATCTTTATTCGGAGATACTCTGTGTGAGCTCTATTGTCTGGGCTTACACTAACAATTGGCGGTTCAAGACCAAGTTCACCGACTGGTTAAGTATGTCCGATAGGCTTTCACTAAAGAAGGTTCAAAGCGAAAGCTACCTATCTTGATGCAGTGTATTTCCATAGGCACACTTGAAATTCCTCGAGTCTTAGTTCTATTGAGCCATTATGTGGGTGATTGTTATAATTAGTAGTTTAATGGCTCAATTATTGTCAGTGTAACCGATGTGCATTTATGTCGGTATAACGGACTTAACCGACGATGATTAATACTGCGTAACGGACGTAACCGACGCAATTTAATGTTGCGTAACGGACGTAACCGACAAGGTTTAATGTTGCGTACCAGATGTTTTCTCAGTCTATAAATAGATGGGTTTTCGTAGTTCAGAATTATAACTTACAATTCATAACTCGAAGTCAATTCCTCTGGTTCTCTTCTAGTCGTCCTCCAAGTGTGCCGGTTTCGCGAAGTGTTCGACGGAGTCATGTTCATATAGTGCTGATACAAAGAGGCTGTATCTTGGGAGGCATAGTTCGTGAAGCCGCTTAGCATCATTGGCAAGAACTAATCGGCTTAAGGAGATTCGGTTAGCCGTACCTCATCTCTTCTCCTATTTTTCGAGTTTATTATCTAGTAATTTCATTTTCTTTGTAATCTTTGAATGTAAAGATTGTAATTTGGCTTTGTTATTGTTATTGAAATATTATCGCCATCTTCGTTTTATCATTTTTCTTATTACAACAAACGGTGTTACGTATTTCCTTTGATACGTTAACGTGTGCGCTTCAGATTTCCAATAGGTTATTCGATATAATTGGGATTGGGAAACACTATGAGTATTTGAGTTACTCGATTGTATCGCTAGTTCAATCACACAGGATTAGTGTAGTCTTCTTCCATAACATGAGGGGAAATTACCAAAAAAAGTCATACATCTATTCTAATTGTGCCAATTCAGTCTTATTTTTTTGTCAATTCAGTCCTAAATCTTTTGTAATTATATCAATTCAGTCCATTAAGTTGATTTTGGCCACCTGACGACATAATATTTAAATTTTTTTATTTTTTATTTTTTGTTTCCTTCCCTCTTCTTCTTCCTCCGGCCAAAATTGGCTGGACAGGTTGAATTGGCACAATTTCTCATTTATACACTGTATGATGAACGCGCGATTTAATGTTTAATTATTCGGCTTTGAATGTGTGCAAAATTTTGAACTCAGGACCGCTCTGATACTATGTAAGATTATGTTAATTATTCGGCTTGGAATGAGTTCAAAGATTTGAACTTAGGACCGGTCCAATACTATGTAAGATTATGTGGGACTATTGTCAAGTGTTCTAAAAGTTTAAGCTGTTAGATAAATGTGTGATATTCTATTTCTCCCCTCATACTTAGTTTGGTTCTTTTGTGTAGTACTAAGCGAGGAAATATTGAATTTGGCAAGCAAATAGGTGTCTGAAAAGATTCGAACTCATAACCTCTATGCTTTGATACCATATGAGAGTTTATGGGACCATCGCCAACTGTTCTAAGATAGAATAATCATTGTTCCTCATTTTTTATAATTTTTTTTTATGGAATTTAGGGTCTGTATGGTAACATTCTAGAAAAAGTGTTTCTGTTAACACTTTGGGAACAGAAACACGTATGGTAAAAAAATGTTCCCAAAGTATTTCGGGAATACTTTTGAGAAACAAAGACACTTTTGGAGCAGAAATAAGAAAAAAAATTATTTCTTTGTTTCTGAAACACTTTTTAAAAACACATTTGGAACATTTTTTTTTTAGAAATAATGAGGAATAATTTCATTTAACACACTCTCATCTCTTTTGTTCTTGCACAATATTAACACTTGATTTTTGAACATTTTGTTTTAGAAAATTAATTAAAAATATCAAAACAATTCATAAAATTACAAAATCAACCTTAGAAGCTTTGGCCTAAGAGGTTCACTTAAAGTGCAATTAATATTTTCTAGGGATTTTTGTTTAAAGGTAATAATATTTTTAACTAATTGGGAACATTTACGTGTGACTCATAATTGTAATTTTTCCTATCTATAGAAAACATCTTTGATATTCTTGTTGTCCAATTTCAATTCGTCTTCTCTTTCAATTTTTTTTATATAGTTGATCTTATGTGATAAATCGTGCATAAATTACTTATACATATATTGATCTAATTTGATTTAGTAAATTGAATAAATGAAATTTAATTTTATTTAGTAAGTTAAAAAGATAAAAAGATTTTAATTTTAATATATATAGTCCCCTTAATTAAATGAAAAAATTAGGAATTATTTTTTTTTACAGTTATCAAAAGTGTTTTTTTTTTCGGGAATAGAAACTTTATGCAATTACTAAACGCGTTTCTGTTCATTTTTTTTTTGTTTCTGGAACATAATTTTTTTTTGCAGTTACTAAAAGTGTTTCTGTTCCGAAAAATCGTTGCCGGAAACAAAAAAAGAAAAAAAAGTGTTTATGTTTCAAAAGTATTCTAAGGAACAGAAATGTTACGGGCGTCTGCGTTCTTGGCAAAGTCTTTCGTGGGTTATGATGATAACGTGGATAACTATATAATTCGTGGGATAAACGTGTTCAAAATGAGAGACGTCTTGGAAAATCACGGGATTCCTTGTGGGAAGTTCCACCGCAAGAAGAGCGAAAGAAAAAAAACCTCCTATTGTATTTGCCTTCGGCCGTCGACCAATTGACTTGATTGGTTAAGCAATCATCGTGTTTATTTTGTCCACGTCATACACGTAAAGGGAAGGAAGTTCACATGTGAAAACGATGAAAGTCTTGGATAAAAGGATAGCGACATTGCAACCTCATCCTCTCTGTTGATCACCTCGAGAAGATGTTGAGATGAATACAAGACTCGATCAATCGAGTTTGAGAAGATGGGGCCTCGTAATATCTTATCTTATCTTAAATTTGTGCAAAATTGGAATTGGCTTTGTTAGGTTAAGTAATCAAATAGGAGAATATCCGTATTCTCGAATGCAATGTCCGTCTGCCGTTGCGATACGCACGTCCAACGCTCTGAAAATCAGACGTTTATTCATTGCGGGGGCACTCGCTCTCCAGTGACGTGAGACCTGATTTCGAGTTCATTTTGTAGATTTATCATACGGCGGACCGAGCAAATCCGTTAATCTTTCACGAAATTTGAAATTAGGCTGCGATTCGCAAGTGTGGCTTTGCTTTAATGGAAAGGTGGGGGGGCCAAGGAGCTTCATTTCAATCCCGTGAGCATATTGGTTGAAGATTGCTCAGTTTGGTGAACTTTTGTCCTCGGAGCCATTCTGCACCGTGAGTCTACATTACAACCAGACTTAGCTTTGCCATGGGAAAAGCGAGCCAACTTGTTCGCAACTTCACATGAAAACGGTCGAACCGTATGCCCCATCGTACACCCCACAGCCCGGCTAGCGAAAACTACCCTTTCAGGCACATGAAACTATAATCGGCGCTTCGGGCGATCACGGTCACGAGCCGGTCAATCTCGAGAAGACATTTTATTAGTCGGCTAGTGGCTCCGGCGCATAGTCCTTCGGGCCGGATGGGGAGAGCTCGTAAAAGAAACATATTAGATTGTATGCACTATTTATGGATACGATAATACGATATATATATTTTTTAATTAGAACGTAATTAAGAAATTATGTAGTAGGGTTTTCATAAATTCATATCCGATCTCGTGCATGACGGTTGTTTAATAGTTATTCACCAATTGAGAAATGGAAAAATAGATCATGCGTAAAGGATATTTTACATAAAGCAGCTTTTATTAATTCAATGGTTTATTATAAAGTCGCTTATATAATTCCTTTTTAACACACCCGGAATCTACTATAGTTTAATTATTAAATTGTTTTTAAGAAAAAAGAAAAAAGAAAAGGGTTATAACCCGAAATCGGTCAACTCAACTCAGCAATGATGCAAAGCAAAAGCTCCAACTCTTTTGCTTTGTCCCGTCCTCGCCCTCCTCCTCCTTCTACTTCCCCTATAAAAACGGCTCACTTCGTTGCACTCTTCACGAGCCTTGCGCCCCCTCCTCTGTCGAACTCGATGACGATCCAGAACGCTCTTTAGAAGAGTTTAGAAGATCGCAGACCCAGAATCACCAACCGAAAAGACAATCACACGACAACAGAAGAGGGACCAAAAAAAAAAAAATGACGGTGAACATAACCTCAATCAAGACATCCTCGAACGGGGCATGGCAAGGCGACAACCCACTCGACTACGCCTTCCCTCTCCTGATCGTCCAGACGACGCTCATCCTCTTCGTTTCTCGCTCCCTCGCCTTCTTCCTCAAGCCCCTTCGCCAACCCAAAGTCATCGCCGAGATCGTCGTAAGTGTTCTGTGATTTTATCCTCTCTGTTTTGAGACTTTGGTTCCTAGTGAAATGTTTATATATATATTTTTTTTTTGCTTGTTTCGAATGAATTTTGAAGGGTGGAATTCTGTTGGGCCCATCCGCGTTCGGCCGGAACGAGGCCTACCTGCGCCGGTTATTCCCGTCTTGGAGCACGCCTATCCTCGAGTCCGTCGCTAGCATCGGCCTCCTCTTCTTCCTCTTCCTCGTCGGCCTTGAGCTCGACCTCGGCTCCGTCCGGCGGAGCGGGCGCCGCGCCCTCGGCATCGCCCTCGCCGGCATATCGCTCCCCTTCGTGTGCGGCATCGGGGTTGCCTTCGTCCTTCGCAGCACTGTGGAAGGTGCCGACAAGGTCGGCTTCGGCCAGTTCCTGGTCTTCATGGGGGTGGCGCTCTCCATCACCGCCTTCCCTGTCCTGGCCCGCATCCTCGCCGAGCTCAAGCTGCTGACCACCCAGGTCGGCGAGACAGCAATGGCGGCCGCCGCCTTCAACGATGTGGCCGCGTGGATCCTGCTGGCGCTGGCTGTGGCACTCGCTGGGGATGGGGCCGAGGGCGGGGCCCACAAGAGCCCGCTCGTGTCGCTCTGGGTGCTCCTCTCGGGGTTCGCCTTCGTGGTCTTCATGATGGTCGCCGTCCGGCCCGCCATGAGGTGGGTGGCCCGGCGGTGCTCGTCGGAGCACGACGTGGTCGACGAGGCCTTCATCGTGCTGACGCTGGCCGGGGTGCTGGTCTCGGGCTTCATGACGGACCTGATCGGGATACACTCCATATTCGGGGCCTTTGTGTTCGGGCTGACCATCCCGAAGGGCGGGGAGTTCGCGGAGAGGCTGATCGAGAGGATCGAGGACTTCGTGACGGGGCTGCTCCTGCCGCTCTACTTCGCGTCGAGCGGGCTCAAGACGAACGTGACCAAGATACAGGGCGCGGAGGCGTGGGGGCTGCTGACGCTGGTGATCACGACCGCGTGCGCAGGGAAGATCGCGGGGACATTCGCGGCAGCGATGATGTTCGCGATACCGGCCCGGGAGGCCATCACGCTGGGCGTGTTGATGAACACCAAGGGGCTGGTGGAGCTCATCGTCCTCAACATCGGCAGAGAGAAGAAGGTAAATTAAAACTACTCATCTATATATTTTCATGAATAGTGTGTGGACCTTTCCTTGGAGAGACACTTCCGCGAAATAGACTTCTTTCTCCTGTCGCTAAAAAGTATTAGGTGACTTAGATAACATCATTAATAAATCAGCTTTTTACGTAATCTTGATATCCTTAGGGTTGTTTATCTACTAAATCTAAGTCAGAGCAACTTCGAAAGATGCCAGGATCAACTTATCAAGAATCTTGTGATCTTAGGTTTGACATCACGTCACGCTTCCATCGTTGGGGGAAAATAATAATAGTTATGATATTGCTAGACAGGTCTCTAAAGTATAATAAGGTGACGGGTTAAAGGAACTTTAGTTAAGGGACAAATTCGTACAATAACAGGCGTTAAACTTCCCGTAAGTTTCCCTCCTCTTGAAAAGTTGATGGCTTTATTCCTTTTAAAATTCAGACGCTCGGCTGAGACATCGCAACCGTCATCATCTAAATATTTTCTATGCGGGTCACCATCTAATCAGCCATTAGAGGCCTAATCATGAATCTCTTAAGTAAAAAAGTGCCACATTTTCCCAATTTCTATCTACCCCTAGACGACGTTGGCAATTTGCCATTTGCGTCAATCTGGGCCGCACATGCTTATGTTGATTATGCCGTGACAAACTTTTGAATTTTGACATAATGAGACGTTTGTATTAGTAATTTTAGGGATAATAGATCATTTCTAAAACTTAAATGATGATTGTTCAGAACTTGTGACCAAGATTTTTCTGGTATGATCTGCAGGTTCTTAACGATGAGATGTTCGCGATTCTAGTGCTGATGGCGCTCTTCACCACCTTCATCACCACCCCCACTGTCATGGCCATCTACAAGCCCGCCCGCGGCGCTCCGGCGCACCGCAAGTTGCGCGATTTGTCAAACACCGACGACTCATCCAAGGGCGAGCTCCGGATCCTCGCGTGCCTGCACGGCCCTGGGAACGCGCCCTCGCTCATCAGCCTCATCGAGTCGATCCGAAGCACCAAGAAATCCATGCTCAAGCTCTTCATCATGCACCTTGTCGAGCTCACCGAGCGGTCGTCTTCCATCATCATGGTCCAGCGGGCCCGGAGAAACGGCTTCCCTTTCTTCAACCTGTCGCGCCGCGGGGAATGGCACGACCGAGTCGCGGGGGCGTTCCAAGCGTACAGCCAGCTGGGCCGGGTCTCGGTCCGACCCACCACGGCGATCTCAGCGCTGTCCACTATGCACGAGGACATCTGCCACGTGGCGGAAGACAAGAGAGTCGCGATGATCATCCTGCCATTCCACAGGTCCTGGAGGGGCGAGGGGGACGAGGCCGTGGAGGACAATGTGGGCCACGGGTGGAGAGGGGTCAACCAGAGGGTGCTGAAGCACTCCCCGTGCTCGGTGGCGGTGCTCGTGGACCACGGGTTCTGGGGCGGGTCCGAGACCCCGGGGCCCGACATGTCGGCAGTCCAACGGGTTTGCATCCTGTTTTTCGGTGGGCCGGATGATCGGGAGGCGTTGGAGCTGGGCGGCCGGATGGCAGAACACCCGGTGGTCAAGGTGACCGTGGTGAGGTTCGTGGAGAAACCGGAGGCCCAAGGGAACGAAATTTCATTGATGCCATCTTCAAGCAAATGCAGAGAGAAGAGCTATAGCTTCTCGATTGCGCATATGAATCGAGAAAAGGAAAAGGTAACCTTCTTTTATATTGCAAATGTTTCTAATAAATCTGGACACGCGAGCTGATGATTCAGCATACTTTTAACTCTCCTAGTATCGACTAATTATGCCGGTTTCTCCGTGCTAATGATCCAGGAGCTGGACGAGGCCGCGGTCGCAGAATTCCGAGAGCGGTGGGACGGCACGGCGGGCTACACAGAGAAGGTTGCTGGCAATGTGGTCGAGCAAGTCCTGGGGATCGGCCAGAGCAAGGATTATGACCTTGTAGTCGTGGGCAAGGGGCGGTTCCCTTCGGCTATGGTGGCGAACCTGGCGGACCAGCCAGCCGAGCACCCAGAGCTAGGGCCGGTCGGGGACGTGCTGGCGTCGTCGAGCCACAGCATCGCTTGCTCGATTCTCGTGATCCAGCAGCATGATTTGGTCCATGGGGAGGAGGCTCCCGTGTCCAAGGTGCAGAGCAGCCAGCCCAACAAGTTGAAAGAGATGGGTGATATGGTCTGATGATGGATTAAAGCCATCGCACGCGTTTCTCCTCGAATAAATATTTGTTCATATGAGATCGCATGGCTTTTGTCTAGCAAGCAATTTGGGTGTGTTTTGGAGCAAATTATGTCGTTTCTAGAATTTGTTGAAAGCGGAGAGTAGTGGAAGCGAAATGCAACTCTCCCTCATGCGTGGTCAAAAGGCAAATTCACTAACGAGGGTTAATAGCATATAAAATTCTAAGTTGGTATCCCTTGGACACACCACCATTTTTTTATTCCTACATGGTAGTAGTTCAACGTGGCAAGAACGTGACCAATCCCACACCACCCTCCTACACATGAAGTCTTCCAAAAGATGACCAATTTTGGGCCGAAACTATGCCGTTTTTAGGGTGTGCATGGAAACCATTTATGTCCAGAAACAGTTTCTTGGAACAGAAATAGTTTTTTGTATTTCTATTTCAGAATGAGTTTTTAAGCAAAATAAATGCGTTTGATCTTGTTCAAGAGTTAAATATGACAAAAATAAATAAAAATTCAAGAGTTAAAACGTCATTACACCATATCTGATCAAACGAAAGCGTTCGCTATCTAAGGGCTGTCAGCATTTCAAATTTACCCTTCATTACCCCCTTCGGACCTCCGTCAACTATTTTGTGAGAAGTCGGTGTGACTTCTACATTCGCCGCAAGGGAAAACTTTTGAGCGAATGCGCCTAGCATTCGTAGGTCATACAGATAGTCCTGCCTTGTCTTCTAGTAGTCAAATCTCGCTCCACGCCGTCTTTTTGTTAATTTTTCATTGGTCAAACGGCACTCCTTGTGGAGACTCTTGCAGGGAGATCGTTGGACTCATACATAGATTTGTTTACTAAATTTGTTAATAACATAATTCTGGTGAGTGATAGAAAAGCAATTGACTCAGACAAATTAATTTAGCAGGTGAATCTCTATGTCTTTGGCACTGCTCAATTCGTGTACGAGTTGGGTCGGGTCAACCAGGTTTAACCCGACTTTACTCAACGCATGATTTTTTTTTTCCTTTTCTTTATGCTCGAAACGTCGTAGTCACATTTCAAAATTGATGAAAATTGTACGATATTCATTCTTGTTAGCTAAGATATATGGAATATCTTTAAAAGAATATATGATTTACATAATGCCAAAGGAGTGTCATTTTGTTGTTCGGAAGCCAAAATTGGATACCATTATGCCAAAAAAAAATGTGTGAAAGCTGAAGGAAAATATGATTATTGTAAGTTTGACCGAGTCGGACTTAAGACTTAAGCATGCACTTTGAGTACAATGCAGGAATTAAGTTCTAATCCTTCAATTGGGTCGGACTTTCAAGCAACGGGCTTACATTTGAGTAAAGGCGTCAAATGGGTGGGTCGGGTCGGGTATGGGTCGGGTCGAATATGGTCCGACCCATATTGACCCATTTAACCCGTTTTGACCCATATTCATCCAATGCAAATTTAGTGACCCATACTCGACCCAACCCATACCCGACCCATACCCGACCCGTATTACTTAAATACTTATATATTTAGCTAAATTATGAAATATTTATTTATTATAATTTATTAAGAAAAATTATATTGCTAAAAAATGCAATTGAATTTTTTCTGAAAAAATTTAAATTTTTTCTTTATAAAATAATTTTTTATTATAACCGGCCACCTGCGACCTCTGCTCGCCACTGCTGACCGTTGCCCGCTTCCTGCCATCGTCGTCCCCTCAAACTGCTGCTCGCCACCTCCGTCGCCGAAGCTGTAGCTCTCCCCGCACGGGCTGCCGCTTCTGAAGGCACATGGGGCGTAATCGGAGCTCGGGAAGGGAGGTGCTCCGGCAGATTTCGACGCTGACTCGTACTCGATTTTGGTTTATCTTGCCGAGTTAAGTTAAAAGACTTCAATACTAATTGAGCTTTTCCGTTAGTTGCATTCAAAATATCTATAGCTGCCTAAATCAGACATCGAAATCTTTATAGTTTGCGTTGCTAACCTCATATCCAAGAAAATAATAAAATATTCTGAGTTCTTACGGCCCAAGCTTGTGACGGTCTTCAATTTGACTGTACGATCGAGTTGAGTTAAGCTACGGTATTCAAAAATTGCTATTCAAATACTCAATCGTGTATGGGGGGTTGTCACTGTATTTGTCCAAGTAGACTCAACTGTACCTCACCCTAGTTCGTCATGTTCGGATGAATTGATCGGGAAAAACGAAGCGTGGATCGATTTTTTTCCACGCAACGCTATATCGATGATGTCGATCTGGAAATATACAGCACCGGCACGTACTCCTCATCCAAAACCAAAATCAGAATTTGGCGTCGTCTCTATTAATGGCGTAAAGCAATGTTCGTAGAGGCAACTGCACACGCACTGTGGCGGCGGTCGACGACCGGCGGCGGTGGAGGGTGGTGGTTGGTGATGGTGACCGGAGGTGGGCAGCGGTAACCATTGGCGGCCAAAGCAGAGCGACGGCCAAAGCAGGAGAAAAAAGAAAAAAGAAAAAAAAATTATATAAAAAACAAATTATTAAAATATTAAAAAATTAGATTTTTAAAAAAATATTCACAAAACTTATTTATGATTGCCTTAAGATAGTTTTCTTAGCTAACCCATTTATGGCCCATTTGAAACCCATTTATGACCCATAAAGTTTTTAAGCAACCCATTTATGACCCATTTAAATACTTAAGCTAACCCATTTTTGACCCACCACCATCAAATATGGGCCAAATGTGGGTTCTAGACCCATTTTGCCACCTCTACATTTGAGACAAAATTTCTTGTTTCTCTCTCTCTCTCTCTTCAGTTCAATCCCGCGTCCATGGCTCATTCCTTTCTCCACTTACAAAAGCGAAACCAAGCATTTTCCACCTCCTCCGAAAGATTTCATCAATTTTTCCTCTTACTTTTCATCAGTTTTGACACCCCAAAAAAAAAAAAGAGAGAGAGAGGAGAAATTATCAGTCAATGAGATGCAAAGAAAATTGGGATACTAGTGTTACGGTGATCATTAGGGGTGTTAAAAATACCCGTGCGGCCTAGCCCGAAAATTTACATGAATTTTCGGGCCGGCTTTGGTACTCGGCTCGGGTCGGGCCGGCCCGCAACCTGACTTTTTTTAACACCCATTTTTTTTCTTTTTAAATTAATTTATTTTTATTTTGTTATATTCTTTCATTTGATATGATTGTTAATTGATTAAAAATAAAACAAAAATAAAAATGAAAGAAAAAAAGAATCCAGCCTGGCTCGAGCTTGGTACTGCTCAGTTTCGCGCCGGCTCTGGCCGAGCCGAGATCCGGCCCGTTGATACCCCTAATGATCATAATTTAGGACGTTTGGTGGTATTAGCTCAATTTTAAAACCCTCAATTGTTAGGTTTAAGGAAAAAGAAAAGGATGAACAACCACCGAGTTGTCGGACTAGGCGATGGTCGGGTTCCTAGTTGGGAATCAGGGAGGTTAGGGTTTTCAAACCCCTCGCCTCTCCTGCTTTAAGTGATGGTTCTACTTCAATCCTTACCTTCGCACATCGAGTTCAAACACCCACTCGCGCGCTCAGGTTGGACTTGTTGCAGCGTCGCGGTGATGGGGCGAGCTATTGATTCAATAGGGAAGAGAATGTAATCCCTTGCATGATAACACTTATGCATTTTTATTTTTTTGCCAGGAGTCAATCAGGCAGAGAAATCCATTTGGTAAAGACCTTGCCGAAGTAGAAAACTGTTTAGTAAAACATTTTACTTCTAACAGGATTTCTGCTTTCTGAAGTGGAAAATCACTTCTGATGGCATTTTCTGCCAATCTGGAGAATTTTAAAAAAAACTTCTCTCTTTCTCCACCTCATCCTATTGTCACGCATGTCTTCTCTTTTGGACGACGCCCCAAAGCTTCTCTCCATCGTAGCTCCAGAATGAAAAGCTTCGTCACTCCCAGTCACGCATCCGCCTCCACCTCCGCCTCCGCCATCGCCTCTCGATTTGCACATCCGACGACCTCAATGAGCCCTTGATTGTGATTCGCCCGTCCGAGCCGGTAATCCTGTTCTGTATCCATCGCCAGCCGAAGACCCATCGGTAGCCGCGGATCCCGATTACCCCCTTTGAAGAGCCTCCGCTTCTGCCATCGCCTTCTAAAAAAACCATCAGCAGCTCCGATTTGTCGTGTCCGAGGAACTCAGATATGCAAGGTTAGTATTTTCTCCGTCAAAATTGTTCTGTGTTGTTTGTTAACGCAGTTTCAACTTTTGTGTCTGATTCGTCTTTTACGTGTTCTCTATTGGGCTTGAATCATCTCAATGATGATTGGATTTACTTGTCGTCGAACGCTTCTACCCTAGCCAACCAAAAAAGAAAAGATCGATAGGCAACATCTTTGGGTCCTGTGTCGTTCCAAATTTCTCATTTTTCTCTTAAATGGATGTCAACTAGACTGAGGCTTGGCAACTGATTAACGAAGGATACAGTCTCTCTCTAAATGATGAGAAAATCCCAACTTAGATAGGTAAACCCAAGGCCCGTGAAGGCTTCTCTTTTTCCTTTTAAATCTTTTGGGCACATAGAGTGTCTCCTTATTTAAATATTTTCGTAGCTATTGGTGATATGAATCTCTATACTTACTGCTTGTAAATTTTCATTAAAATATGAATTAAATTGAGGACCTTAATTTGCTAGCTCATATCAGTGTCTGTTGATTTGATGAGTAGTTTTGCTGAGGTTGATCTGACGGGACAATTTAGAACTTAAGCTTGCATGTGGGTGTGACAAAGAGGATGCCATATGCTCTTATAATAGTAAGAGTTTGATTGATCTTTCATTTTAGTAAGTTCTATGTTGCTGCGGCACCCTTATGTGGGAGGATACTGTGCTGTTTGCGCCGGAGATAAACATAGTATCTCGTTGAATCGGCCTTGGAATGCCAAGCAGAGTGTTGAATATCCTTCAAACTGCTTTTTGACATTAGGTCTCTATCAACCACCTCGTTTCAAAAGGGTCTTAAGATGTTTTCATCGCCTACACAGGAAGCATTTAAGCTTCTATAGATTTTTAGAGTTATCATTAACCTCCTCTTATACATGTCATCCAACACGGCTGATGAGGCTGCAGTGTTCCCTGCTTTCATGTAGGCATAGGCTAGACTATTATATATGACACTATCTTCTGATATGCCCTTCTCTTTCATTATTGTAAAGAATTTTTTAGCATAATCAATCTTCTCTCTTTTACAGAAACTCCTTATCAGCGCCCTGTATAGAGAAACATTGACACAAAGACCCTCTCTTTTTGCACTGAAACTTCTTGCTTCATGCTTTCTGTCTACATAACATTCCCTCTGATGTTCTATCTGATTTGTTGAACAGGAATAGGATCATATAACCTAGACCTTCCGGAAGAATTGCATTAGGTCAACAGAGGTAGTGATATGCACAACTTTTGCGCTTTAAATTTATTGTTTCAGCAGAAGTTTGGTTATGTTTGATGAAAATGTATTATTTGACTAATTATTATGAATTGCGCATAAGCAAGTTCTCTCTGGATTTGATGAATGTTTTAATTCATTTTAATGATTTGGCTAATTGAGACCTTCGTCTTTGTTGTTCGCAGAGGAGCTTTCAGACCACAATAGCAAAACACATATGTATCTTTTTCCATTGGAGCAACCAAAGTCTTCGATTGTGCCATCTGCAAGAGAAAAGTGTGGATAGCATGAAATTCCTTAAGAAAAAAAATAGGGGTTATTCTATTCCATGTATTCTTGAGGGGACAAGTGCATAGAGTGGCTGCTTTAGTCTCAAAACTTTTGTAGTTTATAAATTCCACGCATGGAATGTAAGAGGGAAAACTTGCCAATAGAGCATCTGGAAGGTCAGAATTGGATTCTTTTAATAGGATAACTTGCTCTTTTATCATCCTTACAGGTGTTTTATTTTATTTTTGAATCGGAATCCGTATAGGTATTTGATATTGCATTTTTTAAACAGAAATATGCAGAACTAAAGGTAGAGTTAAGCAGAACACAAAGACATATTTTGAAAGAGATAGGTTTCATCTGTCATGTTGCGCATCCTCACAAATTCATTTCAAACAACCTCACTACATTAGGAACACCTCCAGATTTGAGACAAGAAGCATATGGAATCTGGCAAATGATAGGTAATTATCTGTATGACGTATCAATCTTGATTAGTGGCTCAATGTTTTATGCGCTTCATTGTTGGTGTTATTCTATTTCACGTATTCTGACCTTTGAACCCAGGCCCAGTCTCAAAACAGGGGTTATTCAAATGGTTGTCCACTTCTTTTCTATCTTCATCTATCAAAACCTCTAAAGAGGTTTCACCCAACACTCAGCATACGAGCTTTACGCCCTGACAAATTGTGGAATCGATCGTAAGTAAGGGCACTCGAAAAATTGATTTCTGATAGAGAAATGTGTTTGGTCTAAATTATCGCTGCAATCGGAGCGAGCAAGGATGGGTGCAGACTTCCATCATGGGACCATGCCCGTCAAAGAAAACAAAAGGTTCGTCAATGGAATTTTTAAGTGAAGTTTCCTGGATTCTTGTGGAATGCACAATTTCTTAGTCCCGTCAACGGAATTTCGAGGTACATGAGGATCGGATGCCAGGAAAGGGATCGTCTAATCTTTCCTTAGAAGGTTAGGCCATAACCTTACAATTCGGGCTGTCCGTGTTATGAATGGATGGTCTAGATTGTTACTAACAAAAATATATTAAAAAAAATTCAAAAAATTGCCTCCTAAAAATAGGAGATCTGGGCCGTCCCAGATTGCAAGGTTAGATGCTCAACCTTCTGAGAAAAAAGTTAGGCGATCCGCATTCCGGATGCCAAAAAAGGTATTATTAGCCACTTCACTGGAATTTGTTCCTCCCCTGCAAGTGATGAGGTCGATGCGAATCCAGCTTTTAGCCTTTAGGCACGCTTTCTTATTTGGAGAAGACGTGTCTTCCTCCCTCTTTTCTGTAATCGTATCGCATCTCCGATTCCCAAATTCGCAGCCATAAAGATGGAATTCCCAATTTCCCCCCGTATAAAAGCACTAAATAGCTTGTGTTCTGTCCCCAATCACGTCCTCCAATGGCCGAACTCAATTTTGCCCCCCACCGACCTAAAAAAAAAAAAGGATTAAGAATATCATGAAAAAATTCTAAAATTAATACATATGTGACAAATTTACCACAAATTAATTTTCAATCACCAAAAACCCCCCACACTAATATATTTGTGATAAATTTACGCTGCGTTAGTCTCCGTTATATTGAGTTAATATTACGAAAAGTCTAAAATTAGTACACATGTGACAAATAAATGGCAAAAATTCTAAATTCACACAACCGTCGACTGTTACGTGTCATTTAACTCAGCAATTTGAAGGTAAAGTTTGGCGGTAACTAATGAAGAGCAAATTTGTCACAAGTGTATTAATTTATAATTTTTAATGATTAAAAAATTAATTTAGAATAAATTTATTATAAATGTAACAGTTTGAGGCTCTTTATGCTATTAACCCAATTAATAATAATGCATGTCCAATGCAGTTTGTGTCCGGACAACATTTTGTTTTTGGTATAAAAGAAATGCGCGACAAAAATCTTAGCTAATAGACCAAGGAGATCACATAGTCGACATAAACTTATAACCACATATATGAGTGACTTGAGATTTGCCCCTCTCGGATGCGATCGGGACGAAGAGTGGAAGAATGAAGGTAGCGAAGAAGCCCGCAATCTAGGGAGAAAGTAAGGGTGCATTTGTTTTGCAAAAAAAGGAATGATTTTTTAAAAAATATCTTTTCTAAATACGATCCCTCGATTGCTTATACAAGTAAATGAGCAAAAAGTATCTGCATAGTCCACGAAAATATTTAGACATAAATTTTTATTGATGACGGATTTTTTTTAATTGCATGATTATTTCAAGTGGTCCGAGCGATCTTTTTCAGGAAAATAATTTTGAAATCAATCATTTTCCACGAAACTAACGAACCTAAGTACCAAAAAAGTTATAAAATCATTGCACTGGTAATAATTTAGTTCTAAACCTTTCGATTAGACTTATTTAGTCATAAACCTTTTCACCGGGTACCAAACGATTCTATTTAACTAGTTTTGACGGAAAATTGCTAACGTGGATGTCAACGGTTCTACATTTGCAAGCGCTAACGTGAACAAGTTTGGCGAAAAATGTTTTTTTCTTTTTTTTCATTCATTTTGTTGGGTGAGGGCCGTCGAAGACTCTTGCCAGCCACTAGGTGAGGGCTTGCAAGCCCTTGCCAGCCAAATGAAAGGAAGGAAAAAAGAGAGAAAGAAAAAATATTATTAAAAAATTGAGAAAAGTGTAAAAAAAAAAAGGTCATAAACCTATTGTATTGATACTAATTAATTAAGTCTTAAACCTTTTTTTTGCCAATTCAGTCTTAACCTTTTATTGATGTCAATTCAATCATAAACACTTTCTTTTAATACCAATTTAGTCATAAATCTTTTGTAGTTATGCCAATTGAGTCAATTTGATCAATTTTGGCTAGAAATTGTTGGCGTAGATGTCAATTGTCCTACATGGTTAGGCTGGTGCTAATGTGGATATTTTTAAATATATTTTTTATATTTTAAATAATTTTTGAAATAATTTTTAAAAAACCAAAAAGCTTAAAAATTATTTAAAATATTAGAATAATATGAAAAAAAATATCTAAGTCAGCACCAGCTGTGCCACGAAGGATAATCGATGTCCATGTCAGTTATTTTCGGCCAAAATTGGCCGGATTAACTCAATTATCATAAATACAAAAGATTTAGGACGGAATTGGCACAAATACAAAAGATTTATGACTTTATTGGCACTAATGCAAAAGGTTTAGGATTTAATTAGCACCAAAAAAAGGTTTATGACTTAATTGGCAGTAATGCAATAGGTTTATGACTTTTTTGACACTTCTCCCTAAAAAAATTACTAAAAATTATCTGCGCTGGCGCCATGCCACGTAGGATGGTTAGTGTCTATGTCATCATTTCCAGCCAAAATTATCCGGATTGACTCAATTAGATAGCTGTGAAAAGGTTTAGGATTAAATTGATCCAATTAAAGGGTTTAGAACTGAATTGGTACAAATACAATGAGTTTAGATTGTCTTTCATACTTTTCCCCTGCAAATCTAATGGTGCGGGAGGGCGAAACTTTTGATCGTATTCGGCTTAAAAGTTTGGCTTAGGTACTTGTACTATCGGGACACATAGGCAAGATCACCACATAATAAAATACACATCGTTCTATTGAACAGTGACATGTAACAATTGAAAAGAAATATCGAAAGCAGCATTGATTGACCTCGAATTTTCTCGAGTCACGTTTATATTTTAGGCATCAAGTTCATATTGTTCCAATTTTAAAAACAAAATGATGGAACGTAGCCACCCACAGCCTTTACTCTATCTAATGTTAACATCAAAAGCGTTTTAGTGGAACGCAAAGTTGTCCACCAAGATTAAGATTCTACGTTAAGGAGTATATGATATCATATCATGTGAATCTAGGCGCACTCGGAGTAAGATAACGTTTATAATTCCATGCCATCGACCTTAAATAGCCCAAGGCATCCTCAGATATTGGGAAAGCTCAATTAAATCTTATCGGAACCGTCGTCTAGCTCAATCTTTGAAGAAGTTTTGCTAATCAACTGTGCCGATGTTGTCGCCCAACGTGACGACGGTGAGGACATCGTCGGACGGAGCGTGGCAAGGAGACAACCCATTGAACCACGCCTTCCCTTTGCTCATCGTCCAAACCATTTTGGTCCTCTTCCTCAGCCGATTCCTCGCCTTCCTCCTCAAACCACTTCGCCAACCCAAAGTCATTGCTGAGATTTTGGTACGCGATTTACATTTGATTGGCTTTTTCGGTTCTGATATCGTAAAATTGAGAACAAAATCGTGTCGTAAAAAATCTGTATGTCATAAAGGTTACGGGGTTCGATTTCTTGTTTCAGGGTGGGATTCTGCTCGGGCCGTCGGCATTAGGGCGCGTCGACAGCTTCCTGAACCTAGTTTTCCCTTCGTGGAGCATTCCGATACTCGAGTCCGTGGCGAGCATCGGCCTACTCTTCTATTTGTTCCTGGTAGGCCTCGAGCTCGACTTGGGCTCCATCCGGAGGAGCGGCAAGAAGGCTTTTGGCATCGCATTCGCCGGCATATCCCTCCCTTTCCTCTTCGGGATGGGGGCCACCTTCATCCTCCGCAAGCTCGTCCACGGTGAAGAGAAGGTCGGTTACAGCCAGTTCCTTATGTTCATGGGAGTCGCCCTGTCCATCACAGCGTTCCCCGTCCTAGCCCGCATCCTTGCGGAGCTCAAGCTTCTCACCACCCGAGTGGGCGAGACCGCCATGGCTGCAGCCGCGTTCAACGACGTGGCTGCTTGGATCATGCTGGCCCTGGCAGTGGCGCTCGCCGGAGGCGGCAGCGGCGGTCCGAAAAGCCCATTGATTTCCTTGTGGATCCTCATTTCGGGTATGGCCTACGTCGGCTTCATGTTTGCTGTCATCCGGCCCATGATGAACTGGATGGCCCGACAATGCTCGCCAGAGTACGATTTCGTGGACGAGGCATATATATGCATAACCCTAGCCGGGGTAATGCTATCCGGGTTCATGACGGATCTTATAGGGATCCACGCCATCTTCGGAGCCTTTGTGTTCGGCTTGACGATCCCGAAAGGAGGCGTGTTCGCAACTAGATTGATCAAGAGGATCGAGGACTTCGTGTCGGGTTTGCTCCTCCCGCTCTACTTCGCGTCAAGCGGGTTGAAGACCGACATCGCTAAGATCCGGGGGGCGGAGGCGTGGGGGTTGTCGGTGCTGGTAATATCCATGGCATGTACCGGGAAAATTCTAGGGACTTTTGTGGTGGCAATGGTGTGCATGATTCCCATTAGGGAATCCCTTGCGCTGGGTGTGTTGATGAACACTAGAGGGTTGGTGGAGCTCATCGTTCTCAACATTGGCAAAGAAAAGAAGGTCAGTGTTTCCATCTTCCAAGATTTTGAGACAAGATCATGTCTATGTTCCTAAACTTTTATTGCACGAGTCCACTGTTTGTGTCTTTATCTAGCTAAGATTGGTGTACAAAATTTGTTGACAATCGAGGGTTGCAGTATCTTGTAAATCGATTTTGTAGAATTTCCTAGTCTTAGTACAGCTCTCATTAATCAAGCTATGATTACTCTTTCAACTTTTAGGAGGGTTTGGATCCGTGTTCCCCTTGACCTGTTAAAATACTTTGTACGAAGCACTTTAATTCTTGGGTTTTAAATCTCCTCTTTTCCCGCCCTTAGCAAGATCAAACAACTTGAGAAAAATTAGCTGTAAAGGACAAAGCTAGATGTATAAGCCTTCACCAGAACGCATAATGCATAAGAACTTCTCTTTCGATGGCGAAAAGGCCTGCCATACGTAAATTCCGAACCCAAGAAATATGTGAAAAATAAACCGTTCCGCAAGTTGATGTATGGAGAGGCTCCTTTGTGATGATAACTAGGGTTCCTAAGTTGCTGGTCAATGTCCCTGTTTAGACAATAAGCAGTACATCCTAGGTTGTTTTTCCCAACAAAAGAAAGAAAAAAACAGGAAGACTGAGAAACTTCGTGCTTAAGTTAGCGTATAAATCATGCAACTAAAATTCACATCTTGGGTACTCTCATGAGGTAACATCAAATCATAAGCATTTTGATTTTGTACTAAATAAAGTATATGATGATCCTCAAGTTCCGGTTTGTCTTGGTCTTCCAGAAACTGTGTACATAAATGGGTTTATACTTATCTTTTTAATGGCAGTCCCCACAAGATTACCGACCCCCCTTCTTGTTAAACCTCCAGTGCACAGGAAAGTGCTAGTCAATTAGTCGCCACCGCTGTGAAGACGTGTCCAATTCCATAGGCACGGTCATCAGCCTTGATGATCTCTTTTTCAAACTTTAATGAGCACCAAAACGATGGCCACTTCGATCTGTGAGCTTCACAGAAGTCATGCTCATATTGTTTTGGCACCAAATTGGTAACACCCCACTTAACAGATATTTTAATCAATGACAAGCATGTTGCGCCTATCCGTAAAACCGTTGTCAATCAGGAGACGTCCTAATGGTGGGGAGGAGAAGGAGTTCTGTAGAGGGTTGATTAAAATGTGATTAGGGTCTGGTTTGGCTTTTGTTGGAGGCGGTGTAGATCAAATAATTTGCCAAATGTCCCTGTCGAAACCAAAGCATCAATATGCGCTAGAAAGACAAATAGACATGGGGAGAGGTTGCACCATTGTGGTGGCTTTTTGACTTCCATGCCATCTCCGACAAAACCAGCATTTACACAGTGAATCGGACTAAATTAGCCAAACTAGGGTTTCGTGATATGATTCCCTTTTTTCTGATAGTGGGAGATCAATCATGATATTATAAATTTCGTTATGTGCTCTCGTTTTCGTCTTTACCCCCCGCCCCCCCCCCCCCCCCCCCGAGTCCTAGTTTGGAATATAATGATTTTATATGTCTTCTTCGGGGGCAATTCCGAACTTGTGTGGACCCGCGCGAGCAATGCAGGATGATATGTCGTTTCAATTTATTTTTTTGCTGCTTTTTTTTTAATCTTTATGCTTTTATGTTGTGGCACGTTCGAGATGTTTTCCTCTTTTTGGGATTATGGAGGAGATTAGGTTTTGTTTATGATTGAAACAGATCCGCGGTGATCGCTTTTGGAATAAAATGAGATTGCATGAGTTCTATTCTACACTTTGGAAAGGAGCACTACATCAAAGAAGGGTTCCCTTTAGTCGGAGAAGAATGTTTTACCAAATTCTCTCTCTCTCTCTCTCTCTCTCTCTCTCTCTCTCTCTCTCTCTTTCCCAAAAAGATGAAAGTTAAATGCTTAAGTAATGATTAGGATTGAGTTATGTTACTACTAAAATACCCTTTGGTGTTGAACTAACTAATTTTCCAAAAAAAAAAAAAGTGTTTACGCTAATTGGTTTGTTGAGTCAAGACTGTAAGTTGATATTTCGATGTGTATGAAGAGATTGTTTCGTTTTCTTTCCCCGCCAACAAACAGGTCCTGAACGACGAGGTGTTCGCGATTCTAGTCCTCATGGCGATTTTCACCACCTTCATGACGACCCCTGCGGTCATGGCCATCTATAAACCAAGGCAAATCATCCCTCCTCTGGTCGTTCGCCGATTGAGAAGACAACCGCACCTTTCGGAAGACGAGCTCCGAGTACTCGCTTGCGTGCACGGACCGGGAAACATAGCGTCGCTAATGAAACTCATGGAGTTCACAAGGACTAGTCTAAGTCCCTCTCTCCGACTCCACGTAGTACGGCTCGTCGAGCTCACCAGCCGTCCATCATCTATCATCCTGGTTAGGCGAGCTCGGAAGAATGGGCTTCCTCTCATTGGCCGCTTTTGTCACGGCGCCATGCATGACCAGGTGGCGGTGGCTCTTCGGGCATACAGCCAGGCGAGTCGCCTGACTATCCACCACTCGACGGCCATCTCGGTCTTGTCCACCATGCACGAGGACATCAACCACGTGGCGCAAGAGAAGCGGGCAGAAATGATCATCTTGCCGTTTCACAAGCAATGGAGAGGAGAGAACGAGGAGGAAATGGAGAGCGTGAGCCACGAATGGAGAGAGGTCAACAGGAAAGTGCTCGAAAGCGCACCGTGCACCGTGGCGGTACTCCTAGATCGCGGGCTTGGCGATGAGTTCAAGCGATGCGAAGAGCAGGAAGTCATTGTGGAAAGAGGGATTTGCGTCGTGTTCTTTGGCGGACCTGACGATCGCGAGGCTCTGGCGCTGGTGCGAAGGATGGCAAACAATTCGACGGTCAAGGTTAGCATCATAAGGTTCATGGATGAAGCCGGGGAGGATCTTGGGAGCATCACAAGTTCTCCCTCACCAAATCTGTTCAAGGAGAGACGATGCATCCATGCGGAGCCAGGGGTTGATAAAATAGAGAGTAAACAATCAGAAGTAAATTCTCTCGAGCAGGAAATGGACGAAGCGGCGGTGGAGGAATTCAGGACTCATCACTGCTCGACAAACTACTCGGCGAAGGCCGCGAATAACCACCTCGTGGAAATGCTAATGGCAATAGGCCGAAGCCGGGAATACGACTTGGTTGTGGTTGGGAAGGGTAAGTTCCCATGGTGGATGGAGGCAAAGCTGGCTAGCCACGAGATTGAGCACAACGAACTGGGGCTCATAGGAAGCATTTTCGCTCGATCGGACGAGGGACTCGTATCCTCCGTCCTTGTGGTGCAGCAACAGGGAGCGGTCCAAAGCAACGAGGCTCCGGAGAAAAATTGCAAGATCATCAATGGTGCGAACGAGGAATCATGTGCTTGAGTGGCCCGGCGAGAGCCAAAAGGAGGTCGTTCGTACCCTTTTCTGTATAATCCCTGTAATTAGGTTGGTCACTGAAATGTAGTCCAGCAATATGGGTCAAATAAGCACAGTGCGTGCGACGTATGTTACTAACATGCCTAGTTATCAATTTTCAACCATGGATCATCTGCCTATTGTGGTAAGGTTTAGCAACTTACCACAAATTTGGACCGGCCACAAACTTATAAATACTAATAAAAAAACCAAATAACATGGAACCAATAATCGCAAATGGCGATATATCCGACTTAAGTCAACATGACTGTTGAATTGCTTTAAAAAAAAAATCCAGTTACAAATAATGATATTGTACTCACAAAAATCAGTCTTCTCTCCACCTTTCATGACAGTTATACATACATAAACTACTTCGGAACATGCCAAAGCTGTCCATAAATTTCAAAACAAAACATTGACGCAAAACCTAAAAAAAAAAAAAAAACGTTTAGAAACCATTCTCGAATCTCGGCAGCTGTTTGATGCCTTCTATTGAATAGATTTCCGTCTTTCTCGCCATAGGAAGAGTAGCTACAATCTTGTAAAAAAGTTCAAACAAAATGGAGTCAGGAGAAAATATAATATGCTCTACCTTGCCATGCAAGAAATTATCTGATCGAAAGCTGTTCTTGTTAAACAGTTCATAATTAGACATGTCAGACAGAGTAAAGAGGTCAATGCTGAGAGCTCAACACTCCTGACACCATCAGTCTATGTGAAGTTTAAGTACCGCGTATGACGAGTGGGCAAAAAAATTAAATAAGAAGCTTCTTCGCGATGTGAAAACCTGTTTCTCTTTGAGAAATAATACAAATGAAAAAGAACAGGGCATTCGGTCCTTAGCATTAAGATAAACATCGGCCTTCGCAATAATTCACACCACACAAACTCGCATTTGAAAGCGCGATAGAGAAGTTGTCATATACCTTAAAGGAAGCCCCCTTCTGTCCAGGTGGAATCTGATTTCCCATTTGGACCAGCAGTTACCTTATTTGGGGCACTCTGATACCAGTTATCATATCCATCGTCCTTCGCATCATCCCATCCAGCCCAACTGTCATTGTTACCAGATGCGCCTCCCTTTGTTGTTTCATCCTTCTTATTCTCTTTGTGGTCCCAATCGTCCCAAGAGGTTGAGCTAAAGGTTTGGGCATTTCCACTTGAGGAAGACTGCCCTCCGGAAGAAGCATTCCCTCCTTTACTCTCTTGCTTAAACTCCT
This sequence comes from Rhodomyrtus psidioides, assembly GCA_021437785.1. NCBI lineage: Eukaryota > Viridiplantae > Streptophyta > Magnoliopsida > Myrtales > Myrtaceae > Rhodomyrtus > Rhodomyrtus psidioides. The sequence continues at coordinate 820,258 of JAILYB010000059.1, read as the reverse complement.
GATAATATCCATTTCTCTCACTGTCATTTCTTTGCCAGTTTTCATTGTTCCAGTTCATGCCATCTTTAGTATCTTTAGTATACTCCTCAACCTTCTGGGAAGCTATCGCCATTACTCCTTTCATAATGCCCCACGTCCTGTGTCCAATCTCTGTTGTTTTGTTGGTCACAACATTGACAGTTTCATTCACCTTGTGATCATAGCCTCCTTCCTTCACCTGTAAAATGAATTATCTCAATATAAGCAAACAGCAATTCATATCAACAGACTAAAACAACCAGTCAAAACTTCCAGAAAGTCATCCAGACAATTGCCTCAATTTTTAGCAACGACAAAGATCATAGATTTTACTCCAAAAAAAAAAAGGCCTCCAGCCTTGTGGTTTTCATATATGAAAAAATCTGAAAAAGATACTAAACAATCATCGTCTACATTGTTAAAAGGCCAGCAAATGGTTGACATTTCACGGATGATATTTAGGCAACGTACCAATAAGCAAAAAGGTCATTTAAATGTCCAATGTTGTCCTCAGAGAATAAGAATTTAATTATTGGGCAAAAAAAAAAAAATACAGGGAGCCTTTCAAGCAAATCATAAGAAAAGAAAAATGCCTGAACTATGTAAAATCTGCAACGAATTCCTTAAAATCATCGAGAGTCGGCTGAACCAAAACTAACAAAATGTGAGAAAAAGGAGAAGCTACCCATTACATATTTTAAGTACACCAGAGAAATGCTTGCAAAGACCACTGTCAAATCACATCATTTCTTACACATTTCCGCGAACTAATGTTAACATCAAAACACAGAAACCGACGGCAGAGAACAAGAACAGCCGCTTAATACGACCCGCAATAATACCTACAGCTTCTCCCAATTCGACCAGGTCTCAAGAATTACAAACCCTTATGGGCACCTTGCTTCCAATCTAAGCCTATTAGTTTCTTTGTTATTAGCACTCTCCTCTCTAATCAGTCGAGCTTCTTTCACTCCTCCTGTAATATCCCTTTCCTTCTGGACGTACTTTGACTATGCTATTTCCAGACATTACAAGCTAAAGGGAACAAGGCTTGACTATGCTATTTCCAGACATTACAAGCTAAAGGGAACAAGGCTCTTTCTGCAACCAGAACTCTAACTACTTCCCCATTACTCGATGAAGTCACACAGTTAAACAAGTTGGCATTTGTTCAAATATTGGATGCTTTACCAAGCTTTGATTATGATGGACAGTCGTATCAATTCACGACTCAAACAAGAGTACTAACTGGGTAGAATTTCTCCAATTAAGATTTGAGTACTGCTAACAATTTATTAATCTTCACGTCCTATCGTAAGTAGGATGTCACATTTCTTGTACTAGGATACTTATTTCAGTTATGTCACTTGTCTAGAGGTTTCTTGCTTTATTTTGGAGTGAGATTTGACTATATGAATCATGCTCTCGTATGGATAGAAACCATGGAGTGAGTGAAGGTTATCGAGTTTTAGCAATTGTTTGCTTTTGGATTATGGTGACAATTTTTTCAAGTGTGATGGATGTGCTGTTATGATGCCTAAAGGAATTCACCTGTCTCAAGTTATCTTCATTGCGATCTCTCTTCAAACTAGCAGTCTAATCGGGACATCAATTTTTTTTTTTTTTTTTTGGGGGGGGGGGGGGGGGGGGACATTGTCCTTTACACTACCTGCATTTCCCCAAATCCTTAGTATCGTTGTACTTCTATGTGAATGTAGTCACTCACTCTTGAAATCTTTCCTCGTTAATCACATGCATAAGGAGTAACTGAATCCCATCCTAAAAACATATTAAGGATTTCAAGTAAAGCTAGGACAGGTTGTGAAAGGATAGGGGCCTAAAGTGACACATTAACTTCAAAGAGCAAAGTGACGCAGGAAAAAAAAAACAGGGCATAATGCAAGCATCACTTGCTTCAAAGGCGACCACATTCCCACTAAAAACAATGACTAATGATTTTGAAAGCAAATGGTGCAAATGACACAGACGACCACCAGGAAACAGACAATGAGGTACTTCGAGTTCAAGAAACTAAAGCAATTCCTGGCCAATCTGAACACACAATACTAATGAAAATGTAGGCGCTCCACCCACTAAACAATAAACTATTTGACAAGATAAAAACGAGTCCTAGGGGGTGCTATCATCTAAAAAATGGTCATCCATCTACAGAACCAGTGGAGACAACTCTCGAACCTCAGGTTACTTTTAATCATTTTGCAAGGAATCCCACATATATTGCATAATGTTGCTTGACTGGAAAGAGCAAGAATACTTATCCAGTATTGGCCTCAAGTAAAGAGTGTATCTCTCCAGCAAAATAAAACAAGTGCTGTAAATCATCCCAAATCCACAAACACAATTGCAAATGCTGTAGTAGCAGTTGCCGACATTGTCCCTCACTCCAAAGAAAAAGTAAAAAACAACATGGGTCTTCGCCTGTAAACTTACCCGCATAATGATGCCATTATCAAATGTCAGTTTTCTGCTGCGAGTTAGCTCGCAAATATCAAGAATTAAGTACTCCAATTATGTTGCATCGTTCAGAATCATAACAACAAGAGCCACTAAAATTTCTGCCCAAAAAGTCAACTCAAAATAATCGTCTGAAACACATTCTCAAACAAATGCAAATTCAAGATATATGAGATGGCTACAAGACTATATATGACTTTCTACGCCAAGGTAGTTTACTTTGTACCATTATCATCCAAAGTGTCCAAAAGGTCAATGCTCTAATCACTATCCATACATCCCTGATTGAACCCTTTGATCCACGATTTATCTAACCAGTCCCATTAGCATGCAAAAGAAAGATTTGAGGATACAACAAGAAAAAGTATTCCTCATCTCATCTTTTCCAAAATAAATAAATAAATAAACAAATAAATAAATTCTACCATGACAACAGAGAATGTTAGGCATGAGAAAGAAATCAAGAACAAAATATCTGCAGCCAATCTTCTCCATCCTAAACTAACAGTGCTGAACTTGTTGCTGGCCTAGTTCAAGCGAATTACATTCCAAGATACCTCAACGAGGCAACTTCTTGTCCAAATAAATATAAGCCAAACCAGTCCAAATTCTGCATACCTTAGCAGTAATCTCCTTCGTTCCTGCTTGGACCACACTTGCAGCTGACTGAGCTGCTGATGCAGCGACCAAAGACAACCTACCCAATCCCTGCAAAAAATGAAATCCTCGAGTAACGAATTATACATCTACGCTACATTAATAAATCGAATTACCGACAATTTCAGGATAACAACAAACCAGGGATACAGCAGAGAGCACGTCCCCTTGTGAATTATTGTTGTTACTCATCCTGGGAGGCGCAGGGCTCGATCCAAACCCAACATATTTTCCGCCTTGTGAGGGTGGGAGCCCCTCAGGCCGTGAATCATTCTCCGCCATCTTCTGAGCAAAGAAGCTCTCCTTATTAGCCGCAGATGCCTCCAACTGCGACCGAGTATAGATGTCCTGTGTAGATTTAGATCTCACCGGAGCGCCACTTCTCCCTCCACCGCCAGCACCGCCCCTAATATCGCTGGTCGATTGATTCCGCCTCATATCGCTCGAAGATCTAAAGCTGTCGTCATTATCCCAGCTATCCCAACCACCGTCCGCGCTACCGCCACCGCCACCGCCGGTTTTCTGAGCCAGGGGAGGCCTGCTCTTACCCCCACCGACGCTCTCCTTCACAACGGGAGGGTCCCGCCACGGGCGACCCTCCGCGAGCGCCTGAATCCGGTCGCGGTATACGCCGGCGGCCTTGGTGTTGTACTTGGTGACGATGTCGGTCTCCTTGGAGATCCCGTACTGGGCGAGGAAGGCGTTGAGCTGCTCGTTGCCCCCGACCTCCATCTTCTTGATCTGGATCTCGGACCAGGAGTCCATGGTGACGGATCGGACGAAGGAGATGTGGACGCCGAGGCTGCGGTGCTTGCCGGAGCACTCGAGGCACATGAAGACGCCGTAGGACACGGACGCCCACTGCGGGTTCTTCTGCGCGCAATCGACGCAGGTCTTGTTCGCCTGCTGCGACTGGAGGTCGCGGAGACGCCTCGACGCCGCCATTCCCGGTCGGTGGTGATCGGGGTCGATCCGGATCGGATTCTGGGGGAAATGGGAATCGGCGAGATTCGGGAAGGAAAGGATAAAAGATCGGAGCTTTACCGTATTTGACTCGACTCGAGGCCGATCCCTCTATTTCCTCGGGGGAGAGAAAACGCGGAGATCACCGACACCGTGAAATCGCGTCAGGCGATGAATTTGGTACGCGAATTCGCTGATTTGCTGCTTGTCCGCAAGGAGGGACGGAGGGAGGAGGAGGGTAAAATGGAAAAGCGCAAGGTCACTCACTAATCATGAATGATGGAGAAAATTGACGAGTAAATATTCGGTTGAACAAGAGATCGATTTTTAACGTTCGCATTTAAAACCTAACTTTTTCTGTTCACACAAATTGACGCTCTCAAACTTTTATTTTTTTTTCATTCGGGTCCTTTTAAAGTTTCTCAATTTGTCCAAATTACGGGGCATTGCTGAGGTGGTCGGTCATGACATGCTCCATTGTCACACGTGTTGTTGATGTGGCGCCAGACAAGCAAAACCATGAAAAATGTAAATTCAGTGAGGGAGGGATGGAGAGAGATGATTGTTGCCTGGTGACCATTGAACACCCGACCAAAAAAAAAAAACTTTTCCCCTATAAATTGGCCACCTCCCTCTCCTCTCGTCCTTCATTATGTCTCAATTCCCATTACATATCACTTCCTAACACTTCTCTTTTCTTTTCTTTTTTTGCTGTAAACCTATTTGTCGAGTCATGTATTCCCTCCCGCCTCACAATGATTTAATCAATCGCATTCTATATTTGTCGAGTCATGTATATTGCGAAAATATAAACATGTTCTGATCGACCCCTACAACAAAGCCAAATTCAATGTGGACAAGACACAACAACTTAACGATTGGAATGAAACGAACTACAAACACCACAAGCTAATCCCTGTCAACATGCGAAATGCATACTCCCGAGAAAACCCTCAAAGCAACTACAGCGCCTACTAGATGGAGAAAAATTGTCCGACTTGAAATCGGTGCCGATGTGTCCAAACAGACAGCTAGCCATCGAATATGAGGCGACGACTCATTCTTCATAGCCTTTTCGAGGTTTCGAACCCTTATCCTGTCCCCATGCTTCCCCCCAAGTCTCAGGTGACGCCACGGCCTAGAGCCGTTGCTGGGCTCAATCTGAATCTGTTACGAGCAGAGCACTAGCCTTTCGCGGCTCTTCAAATGGCATGTCCAAAACCAATATTTCTTCCAACCAAAAGAAAATTGAAGTGAACATGCAGATAATACAGGATAAAATTTAACTATTAACAAAATAATTTCGCTTCAATGTGAAAACGCTTGTAATTGACTCGATCAGAGGACATATAACATATTTGGGGGCACCCGACAGGTATATCGAATTAAATCCCGACCGTCGGATCTAATGGGAAGACCCACATAGAACGCAGTATTCTCAATGGCTTGGATTCAATTTAGTATATACACTACACTAATCGAAATATTTCTCCCTTTCTTTTTTCGGTCAAAGAATTTACTATTTCCCCCTTGTCTAAGTATAAAAACGTCTAGAAATTTTATCTATTCGTCTCGTTTTGTACTTGCCACCTCAAACAAAGCATAAACAACAATAGAGAGCCTAGGTCAACCAGTATGCCATTGAAACCTCACTATGCTTATGCAGTAGCCATGCCGAGATATGTGCTTTCTCAGGGAATGAGCTGTCCGTTCAAATCCAGACATTATGACAGCTAAAATGACAATGAATATATGACCCCATTGCCTCATAAAACCCCACTTGGAAAAGGACAGTGATTCTCTTTACTTACCATCTGAAACTATACTCGTGACCTCTTCCTTCCTTTTGAAGAGCACATATGTCTCCGACGTTATTCAAAAAGTGATTTCTCATTCGGACATTATAATTACGCTTCGAACTCAGTTCACTTCCGCAAACTTTGCACTCGGACAAGTACCAAAAGCACAGAGGATACAACTTTTCATAAGACTGCGAATATTGGAAGAGCAAAACATAAGGATTCAAAGCTTTCAAGAAGTGGGACGGGAGAATGTTTTCTCTACACGAAGAGAGAGGTACAAAAACCCAGAAAATGAGAGAGAGACACCGGAGAGCATTATCCACAACATAGCCTCCAACGAGATGTATGGGCTCAAGAAGAAGATTGCTGCAATTGATGCACTCTGCCAGACTTTTAGCTGCGCAAATGCTCCTTCCTGTCCCCAGAAGCAATCAACATGGACGAACAATCATGATTAATTGATGATTCATGTCAAATCAGAAAGAAACAACTCAGATAGATCTACCCTATAGATTAAATACATGTAATGTAAGCACTCTGCTTCCTGAAAAGTTAGGCAAGCAACAACACGAAGTAATGCACATTCACAAAAAAGATCTCGATAAAATTTACCATATGTAGGTGAAATTTCGTAGATCACAACTCAGAAGTTAAATGGAAGTGAGTGACGAGCATAATTTGACTCTTAACAAGGGATCGTTGAAGTTTTGAAATTCACAGACACAATCCTTCAAAGTACTTTATGTTTTCTTTTTTAGGGTAAGGAAAAAAAGTACTCTATGTTTATGCCTGGAATAATAGAAAGAGTCGTGTCTTTAACTTTTTCTTACCGTATCCCTCTTGAAGAGCAATCCAAGAAGAGCATTCAATTGTGTATTAAGAACACCATCACCAATTCCCAAAATTGCAGCCAGTACAAGGGGGCATATAATCTGAAACACTCCGCTAAAGCTGCATTACAACATCACAACAGTGGAAATAGATGCTTCAGTTCACAATGTTGAGAATTTGCTCCATAACTCAATCTGAGTAAAGAGAGAACCTCCTTTTCACCAACATCCACACGAATGCAGAAGCCTGAAGAAGAGCGCCACCAGAAACTATCCAAGTAATTGACGTAAGACCAGAGGTGAGACGACCAGCAGCCAGGGAGCACTGAGAAAGATACGCGTATTAAAAGAAGAGATTATAGTATTGCAGTCTATCCAAGAACCCACACTTCTGCAATGGATATGAAAGCTAACATACCCACTTTTATAGAGCAACCAACTGGAAAATATTTGCTTACTCAGGCAGGCTAGTTGCTACTTTTCCAGTATTAGGTCCTAATGGCTTGCTCCTAATAATAGCTCTCCAAGTAGACCTCAAGTACAAAAATCACTCATGGACTAGTAATTTGCAGGATTCATGCAGCAACACTAGAAAATAGAGAATATAACACTCAATAGTCCATGATGCACAGATCACAACCAAAAAAGGAAAAAAAAAATAACACCGTCAATAATACTTTTGCAAAATTATTTTGTTCAAAAAGTAGAAGAAGACATAAAAGTAATGAAATTGTCAAGGGCTAAGGAGAAAGTGAAGATCCAAATCCTGCATGCATCTTAATACTTACTATAGCATCAAACGCCCCATAGACGACCATAGAACCAGCTACCCCAGACTCCCCAAGAGCTGGCTTGACAATGTCCTTCGTGAATTCAGCCCTAAGATATGAAAATGGTTTATTAACTGGCAATTAGGAACACCTCAATGTAACAAACATCAAGGTTTGAAGGCACGCAAGTCCTTCAATTTAAATGAAACATTAAAGACCTCGAATCGCCACATCAAGAAATCTTTCACTGCATATGCAGATAAGCTGATTGTAATGTCACAGAACCTTCTCATTTTAAGGTTGGCACCATAATGAGCACAACCATGGTTCAACTAATCACTGGCGTATTAAATTAATCATCTAAAGCATCTTCAAATAGCATTTTCATAGACACTGATGGGAAGAAACAGAGAATAAAACAAACATGACTAAGACAGCATTAGCAGGCATCTATTATCTGACTTCTGATTAAAATGTTGATCAAACCAGACCTATTTGTTTTAGTATATTCTGTTGTAATTTTATGCAGTGGCAATTTTTTTTTTTTCATGGTAGTTGCCATAAACACAAGTCGGTCGTAACACTTCTTGGTGTGAATCAACAATTGTAAATGCAAAAGTTAACAACCCCACAGAAAGTGCTCGATCTCCAATAGGGTGACAGTGCTTTATAGGATGGACTACTTGGCGTTTAAGTACCAACAGGTACACATACAACTGTAGCTCCACGTACTAATTCTTCAATGAAATTGCTTTATGGCTTCAATTGCAGGATGAAATGACTTGTTGACTAGTTCAAGGCGCTTTGGACATGTCAACGGACAACTTAACCAAGATTTCAAGCAATTGCATGCATCAAAACAAAAAACCAATGACTGGAGTATGCAAGAGAACATAAAATAAAATCACTACCGACACAGAGTAATGTAGTACTTACCAAACAAATGCTTGCTGCAACCCTGAATATGCAATCAGCGGGATTATCAGCAGCATACGTACATCAAACAAAGGACTAATCACAGACTTTGATAGAGACACCAGAGAAGTATGAAAACTAGCAGGGTGTTCTGGGGAAGCTCTTTCTTCTCTACTGTCTCTTTTTCCCAAGAAACACATAAGTATGGTTCCGAAGGTCATACTGCACAGAAACACAATGAACAATAATGTTGTTCCGCTTGCACTCCCATCCTACATTTAAGGGAAACAAAATCCACAATGAAATATAATGACACTCTTAGAATCAAGGGAAGATAAGAACAAATGCAGAAACACTTGTTATAATCATCTTTCCATACGTAAGAAAGGATCTCACCAAAAGGCAGTATTGCTTGCCTCCTATAAATGGACAAAATGAGACGAATTCATGTGGTATGATCATGTATGTTAACTAACAAGCAAAACAATCAAAAAACAAAGGCACAATTAAGGGGATGCCACATACAGATTCCTCTGTAAAAACAGCTAGTGACATTAGAAAGTTAACAGACAGATAGAAAAGAGAAGGAATGAGTAAAGGGATGATGCCACATACCGTTTCCTCTCTCAAAACAGCTAGAGATACTAGATTCCCAACAACCTGCAAAGACATGGTCAAAAAGATCAGGACAACATGCTGGATGTATAAGAAAAAAAGCCCATCTTAAAAAACTCAATTAACAAATATGACCTGATGACTAGCAAACATTCCCCAAAATTCTCCATTAAAGGCACCAATAACTGTTCCTTCATGTAAGCTGCACTCTTTTGCGTGACTACGTGCAGTCGAGGTGAGATATGTCCCCTAATAGAAAAAATTAGGTAAGGGAAAAAACCGATAGCAAGACAAGAGTAGTGGACCTAAAATACAGACAGACTGAGTTTATACACAAATCAGAAGGAAGCAAATCCACCTGCCCAACCCATATTATTGACGCAGCAAACCCAAGATATAAAGAAGCGGGAACCATTGTGAGCCTGCATCAGGAACATCTAAAAAGTGAAGAGTTTGTAGTCCATCACAAAGTTTTTAAGTAAATGAACAGATATTTAAACTGTTAATATCTTTTTCAGCCCAAAAATGAACTGTCTAATTTATAAGTACTAAAGATGTCGTCACTATCTCTATCTGGCATTTTTATTTTGTTTTGGTGAGAAAGAGCCTTTATGATGGCCAAAAGATTGACAGTCTATTGATTATCCCAGTAACCAACAGATCCATAGTACTTCTGCATTTGAACAAAGTTAGATGACCAGCTATGCCTATGAGCTAACCAACTAGATCTCTGAAGTTTAGAAAATAGTGATCTGCCCATGACGACGTCTCTTTAAGACTCTCGGAGGTTCTTATGTTTACCGGGAGCCATCCCATATAGCATATTGTGGTGGAACAAAAAGCATGCCAATGTACACCACGAATTCATCGACTCTTTAAAACACAAGCAGCTGAGCAATATACAAACAACCTACAAACCCAGAAGGGCATACCAGGATGGTTTCAAATTCGCTGCTATGAACAGCCAGTAACCAGTAGTCCCAAGAAGAATAGCATTTTTAGGGCCAATTGCCCGAACCACCAGAGAAGCGACCAAGGAGAAGAACATGAAGGACACGTACAGTATCCCAAGCGAGATCGTGCCCAAATTATCCGTCTGCAACAAAATCAAGAAACTCATGAGACCAAGACGCAACGTCAAACGACAAAAAGCATTCCTAAAAGCAACCTCAGACACAGTAGTACAAAATCTGATCCTAGGTTTTCATCTTACGACCATCGACTTCTCTCAGTCTACCCGGGGTAAAAAAGAGCGAACTTGGAGCCCGCAATTCAACGAAATTGTCCCCGAAACTCACAGTGTTCACAGTGCTCTCGAGATTCTGAGCAGCGCCGTAGGCCAAGAAGATGAGCAGAAACCCGCAGCTCAGTATATGAACATCTCGGGCATGGCTTCTCCGAAGCGACGGAGCCGGCGAGGCCTCGGCAGCGACCAACGGAGCCTCCTCGTCGCGGCGAGAATCTGCGGAATCCATCTCACCCAGGCCTCTGACTTCGCCGTGGCAGCGACCGCTATATAACTGCACAGGCGCTCGGAACAGTCCAGGAGGAGGGTGGGGCCAGAACGACAGGAGGCGTGCCGGCGAGGATCATGATGAGCTATAGGACGAGGAGAGTCATCGCCATCAATATGTGTTTCGAGACAGCAGAAGGAGTCGAGGGATCAAAGGAGCGCTTGGGATTGGAGGGAAGGAAGAATCTGGGAATAGACAAGGAGATGATTGCAGAGAGGAAGAGGACGAGGGAGGGAGAAGGTGAAAGGAGACTTTTGGCGCACTCGGAGATAACTTCCATTGCGGGAGATGCCCAACTGCCGATGGCCGTCCGAGGCAGGCTCAAAATTATTTTTCTTCTTTTTCAATTATTTAATTATCGAAATTTATTCAAATTAAGCCAAAAATTACAGTTTGAGTCATTTTATTTTCTCTTTTCATATTTTCCAAGTAATGAAATTTTTTGCTTAATTTGGATTCGCCTTTGTGAAAAATCATGTCATCCCAAACTGAATTTTCCAAATTTTCAAATGAAAAAATGAAAAGAGAATTAAAAAAAATATAGAATCTTTCTCACATTTTTTGGCCTTAAATGCTATTTTTTTTGTAATTTTTTTTATTTTCCTAATATATGAAATATATATTAAAAATGCAAAAAATACAGAAAATTATTAATTTTTTTTTTTTTACAAAATTGGTTCATTAGGCTTGCTCAAGGCTTTCAAAGTTGATTTTCAATTTTATGGATTTTTAATGATATTAAAAAAATTGATTAAAAATTAAGTATGAACATCTATGCAACTCGCGATGATTTTGTTGATTCTATTATCAGGTTATTTAGGAGGTGAATAGTAACCATTATGTTCAAGAAATAGATATTTGGAATAGGAATAATTTCTTTTATTTTTATTTCTAGATGAGTTTTTGAGCAAAAAAAATACGTTTGATAACGGTATAAAATTTATGATACTATAATTGAAATTTGTTTTGGCAACGATAGAAAGTTTCTACTTCTAGAAAAGAGCGGCGACGACCGACGACCGATGGCGGCTGCGACCGACGACTGGCGGCGGGCAGCGGGCGGCGACGGGCTGTGGGCAGCAACCAACGGCCCGCAGCTGGCGGCGGGCAGCGACCGACGGCCAGTAGCGGGCGCGAGTGGTGGTCAGTGACGGAAATTTCTATTTCTTTTTTGGAGAAGTGACTTTTTTTTTCCTCATTTCTGCTTCAAATCTATTTTTGGAACAACTTAGGCTGCGTATGGTAGGGTTTTTGTTCCTGGGAGCATTTTTTGAACAGAAATATTTTTTTGTGTTTCTGTTCAAAACTACGATTTTTAGAGAAAAAAAGCGTTTGGTAAGTAAAAAAAAAAATGCTTTTTTCGGTCGCCGGCCGGCGGCGGCGGCCAACGACCGACGGCGGCGACAGCAGCCGACGACCGGCTGCGGTGGCTGACGACCGGCGGCGGCTGGCAACCGCAGCAAACGACCGGCGGCGGAGGCAGGGCAGCGGCGACCGCGGCCGACAACGGGCGTCCGGCGACCGCAACCGGCGACAGGCGTCCGGCGACGGGCGGAGGCGGCCGACTTTTAGCGAGGTAGCAGGTGGTAGCCGCGTCGACGACGATGGATGGTGGTTTCAAAAGTGTTCCAAAAGTCCAGAAGCAAGTTTTTTTTTTGTTCCTTCAAAAGTGTTCCCTGGCACAAAAGTGTTCCGCGGAACACTTTCGAAACATTTTTGAACCATACGCGTTTCTGTTCCAAAAGTGTTCCCGGAACACTTTTGGAACAGAAACTGTGGCATCCCCCGTTTGCTAGATTTCTAACGAGCAAGGATATCCGAAAGTGATTAGAGAATTGATTTTAAGAACAATGAATTGGAATCTCATTATACATTATTAAACAAAGAGGCCAAGGTATGTCAAGGTGACACATGTGGAAACGGGTTATGAAATTATTAAGGAATTTGTCAATTTTGGATTATCATGGCTCAAGTGACATTATGAGAAATTGGTCGTGTACATTAAGGAATATGATGGATAGAAATTCGAGTTTCATTGACCAATTTCCCATCAAATGGAATTAAGGAGATATTAGGACGATTAATTAAGGAATTTCATATTCAAGGACTAAAGTACAATTGTCGAGAATCGAAGTCCCAAGACCAAATTATTATCAAGTCAAGTTGATTGGAAAATTAGAAAATTAATTGGATTTATACCATGGCCGAGAATGAGAGACTTTAGTCACCATTGGATCAAGCTTGATGACCAAGGAATTAAGGTATTGGTCAATCAATCAAGGACCTACAAGGATTAGTATAAGCTGTGGCATCCCCCATTTATTAGATTCTTAATGACCAGGATTGGTCAAATGGGTTTTGAAGTTGACTTTTGACGCAAGGAATTGGAAATTAGAAAATCCGCTAATGAAGCCTATGATACGAGGATTGAATTTTTGGAAATCATAAGATGGACGATGGAATATTAATCGAGGATTTTATTTTAAGAAGCGACGACCATTGGATTGATCGACAGTTAAGGATTTTACCGCCATGAATGGCATGGACATGAATTAGGTTGTGCAAGGGCGATGACTAGCAAGAATTCGCGAGGATTAATGTGTGCCCTAGTCTATGTCCGAAAATTTTCCCAAGGTTGATGGAAGAGTGATGCTCGGCCATAAGATGAATGACTAGGGGCGCCTAAATTTTCATTGGACGATCGTGCATAGGAAATGCAAGATAGGCTTTTGGTTCGGCCAAGGAACAAATGGACAAGTGGCGCCTTCCCTTCCCATTGCATGAAGATCTATTGGTCGAAGGAAGCATAGGAAGTGGCGCAAGAAGCAAACTCAATCATTGGCCAAGAGCTCTATCAAATCTCATCAAAGATATTGGAGCAATAGGGGTAGCGCCATGTGGCGCATGGACTCTTCCTTCCATGAACCCTCATTGGGCGCAAGTCATGGGGAAGTGGCAAGAAATTCCATTGATTCTCCATCATGTCTACTTTTGTGATTTTGATTAGTGGCCACTTAGGGTATTGCCAAGTGGCAATTGAAGGCTAGGAAGTGAAGGCACCCATGACAAGTGTCACTCGAGATTTTCCCTAGGCCATGCAACAAAAAGGAAGACTCTTCACCCTCTCATCTTCCCTTTTCCCTTGTTTCGGCCGAGAGTGAGAGAGAGAGGGAGCTAACGAGAGAAGACGACGAGCTCGAGAGAGAAAGAATGGGCGGCCGAGGAGCACGAAGAGGAAGAGAAGGAAGAAGGGCGGCTTGGCGAGTTCGAAGGAGAACCGAGAGGAGAAGACGACGAGCTTGAGCTTGAGCTAGGCAACCTCTTCAAGGCAAGAAATTCCTTCAATCTCGTTGTAGGATAAAAGTTCTTTGGGTAGTTGGCAAGATAGGGAACTCGAACGAAGTAGTTAGGATAGAAAATGAATTATGTTGACTGAGTTATTGCTAATGTTGTTCGGCTCTGAGTAGGTTTGGAAACGTAGTTGGTTTTGAACTATATTACGTGATCTAGAGACTGGAGAATGGTAAGCTAGACTAGTATATCGAGGATTGTCGAATGGCTAGTGGAATCGTGACAAATGAAGGCTGATTTGTGGGTTTAGGACGAAATGGTAATCGAGTCCTAATGCAGGATCAATTCTGTTATATATGCTGTTTTTACTATGCAAATCAGGCTACATCATGTTCACTTGCCCTAGATATTGTAGAAATACGTTAATGTTAAGTAAGGATTGAAAGGCTAACCAAATCGAGGTGAATTGGAAATGGATTTGCAGAGTTAAAATTGAAAACCATGTTGAATTCCTGGTGCAGATTCTGTTCTGTCCTAAATGCGGTTTTGATGTATAAACCAAGCTAGATTGTGCTCTCTTGCTTGACGATTGCGGGACTATGTTTGTATGACCTAAGGATGTGAATGGCTAGCTGAAAGGAATAATTTTAATTCAGTTTTAAGAGGTAAAAACCGTGACAGTCCAGGTTTATGAACCGATCAGATTTTAGGTGTGATTGGGTAAAAAGAAAATGGCTAAATTGTTTGGTTTCATGAAGGGACAAAAATGATGGAACAAAGGAATGATTCTTGTGGATCTCTAAGTTAAGTTTCGATGGGTTTTCTTAATTAAACTATGAGTTAAGGGGTCGAATACAAGACTGACCCGAGAGCTCTAATGGACAGTTTGGTTGTTCCCTAGTTCTTGATGATTTGGTTCTATGTGCTTCCTGTGTTGAGAATTTTGTCGAGCCTTGTGAGATGAGAATCTGACCAAACTTCCTTCATGTAATTTGTTCGTCACATCCTTGGCTATAACTTAATTTAATTTCGGAATTTTTGGATTTGAGGTGATATTTATAATTTCCTTAGAATCACACGGGCTCAACCAGTTTCTGACAAGTTTAACCGAGACCCCTTACGGTTCGTGATTTTAAACTGATTTTTGAAAAATGATTTAGACCAACTTCCCTCCATGAAAGCTTAAGAGAACATCTTTTACTACAACGTATAAAAATTTGGGATTTTTCTGATCTGGTTAACCCTACGAAAAATATTTATTTCTGTGACGTCGGCACTGATTTACTGAAGGTCAGATTTCCTCTAGATTTCATGAATTACTGCAATTTTTCTACTTGGGATTAATTCAATATTTCTTGACACAATGTTTTCCAAGGTCTTAAGTACAACGTGGTAAAATTTGATAATTTTAGGAGCTCATCTACTATTTTAAAATGGACAACTCGCGTAACTGCGCAGTGCTGAAATTCCCTGCTTAAGAATCGAGTTTGATTACTTTAGCTTGATAAGAATGTGACTTGATTGGCTAGAACCTCGGTGACCCGAGAGCATCTAAGAGAGGAAGTGGTAGCCTTCTGGTCTTGATGATTCATTTCTCATGTGCTCTGCTTGATCAAAGAAATGCTAACTTTGATGCCTTGATTATTATGTCATATCTCATGTACATATCTTGATGAATTGGCACGCTCGTTTTGTTGGCCTGGCATTGTTATATCAATTGCAGAATTGATGGTGAGAATCTTGTGATTCATGGCTGAGCATGCATTGGCACATGGTGCCGAGCGATATATGATGAGATATGTGGAGTAATTGCTCTTCAGTGCACTGAATTGAGATGACGCCCCTGGGCTGTGTGCGGGGATTTGTACGTGCTTGACGACCTTGTGCTGTGTGCTGGGTAGAGCTGTACCATGCGTCGAGGACGCCCTGGAGTAAGGGGTCGCTGCAAGCCTTGGGCTTGGCGATAGTTGTGTGAGCGAAGAGCACGTCATTGCACGACATCATGGCATTTCTGTATCTTATGACTCTTGTTTTGAAATTGTGAATTGTTATGGTGCTTTATTGTTATAGAATTGCCCTATAGTTTGTCCTAGGGAGTCGTAGGACCCCTATGGTGGGGTTGAATATTTTTCTTGCTAGCCGTCGTGCTAATCCACGTTGTGGGAACATTTTTCAGATTGGGAGATATGACAACTAGGCTTTGGATTGGTGTCGAAGTTGGCGGCTAGGAGGGACCTGGGATGCCACAGAATCACTTTCCCTGGTTACCATCCATACGCAGCCTTATTGTTCTAGAAATAGAAAGATAAAATTACGTTACCAAACGAGTTTCTGTTCCAAACTTATTCCAAAAATAGGTTTGGAACAAAAATAATAATTCCTGGCAAGTTATCATGCACCCTTTAATAGCTTACTTTTTCTCCAAAGATATGAAAAATAGTCATCAGAGTTGATTTTCAATATTTGATCCCAATGCCTTATCATATCAAACTGGATTCTCAACAATTGGAGAGGACCAAAAAAACCCAAAGAACTGCGATTAGTCCCCCGTTTATCGCTTCTAAAATTCTCTTAAATGTGGACGCATTCGACACGTGTCGTTCAATGTGTTGGCACCTGCCCCACGGGTGCCCAAATTTTCATGGACATGGCTAGCATGACGGTGAATGGAAGAATGACGGTGAAACGGTCAAACGCCAGTCGCAGATATCTTTGAGAAAACTGGAAGACTTCTTGAACCGGTTTCAATGTTCTGATTTCTACGTTTTCTTTTACAAGCTAAAAATTAGAGACAAAATCAGAGAAAAACCCACCATTGTTCCACTGTTGCAGGCAAGACTTAAAAAAAAAAAAATCGGCTAATCCTAAATCAAATCCTAATTAATTAAATCCTCTAATCCCATTAAGTGATTATTCTTGAATATGAAGAAATAAAAGAATAAATTAAATACCAAAACATAGAAAATCAGAAGTAGAAAATTTATCACTATTTATGAAAATGGTCAATGTCATTATAAAGATCTAAAGAGGAAAAAGCACTTGAAATGTTGCCTTTGCAATCAATAACAAAATTATTGTGTAGTGAAATGGCTGATCATTCCATTCGCTAGATGGCTCTATAGTGACCTAAAATCAAGACAAGTAATATCGATTGTGGAATAAATAAATAAAAAAAAATGAAGTAAAGAAAATATTAAAAATAAGATGATTGCACCTTACCAACAAAACAAAACAAAACAAAATAAGACGGAGTTTAGTGAGTTTGCACATTGTGTCACAAATTTTAAAAAAAGAAAAACTAGTTTTTTGAAATTATAAACAAATAAAAAATATTTACGCCAATCGCCAAATATATTTGCGTTGGAGTTTCATAAACATAGAAAAGGAAAAGTAGGGAGGAAAAGCATTGGGAGTGGTTTACATGTCGCATTCGCTAAAGGAGTAATAAGATCAAACGGTTGTCAGTTAAGTCAATTCGGTTTTCCAACAACGGTGCCCAACATTTTTTTTTTTTTTGTCAGAACTTCCCCACATTCACTCAACTCTTACTCTCTTCTCCATCTTCTCTCTTCGCCCTCCTCTGTACTCCTGCATCTTCTCTCTTCTCCATTTTCTCTCTCCTCATGGCCTGGCTTCAGAAGGCCAAGCCATTCGTTCTAGTGGTTCTCCTGCAATTAGGGCTCGCCGTGATGGACATCGTCTGCAAGGCGGCCCTAAACGCAGGAATGAGCAACTATGTGCTCGTTCTGTACCGGCACGTCGTAGCTACGATCGTCGTCAGCCCTTTCGCCATCTTTTTCGACAGGTATATCTCCTTGTTTACGTACATTTTTCGATTAAACTTGGTTTCATTTATATTGATCATAGCAGCATTTTTTTTCTTCAGGAGAAGGAGGCCGAAGATGACGGTCCGCGTCTTCATCGCAATGGCAGTACTGGGCTTACTGGAGTATGAGATTCTTGCGCCATTCATATTGTTTTTGCGTATGAAGATAACAGTAGCAAAATAAGACTATCCTAAGATTTCGCCGTAACTTTTTGTTTTTTTGGGTTTGAGGAGAAATTGTTGAGGATTATCTTTGACGTGTTTTTTTTTCATTCTTCTGTCTCTCAGGCCAGTCGTTGACCAGAATTTATACTATCTGGGGATGAAGTACACGACCGCGACATTCGGAGCTGCCATGTCCAACATTCTTCCGGTTGCCGCCTTCGTCCTGGCTTGCATCATGCGGTAAATGATGGTTCTTTCATGATACATTAGTTCCCCACGTTCTTTTGATTTTCGATGGAATCACCTTTTAAGACTACCGATTCTGGTCTTCTTCTTTTCGATATTTGACAGACTTGAGAAGGTAAAGATGAGGAGCGTTCACGGCCAAGCTAAGGTTTTGGGGACATTTGCGACGGTGGCCGGGGCCATGATGATGACGCTAGTGAAAGGCCCGGTTCTCCACCTACCTTGGACACGAGGACGAGGGACAACCAGCGACAATATTCACAGTGGAAGTGGTGACGGTGGGATCAGCCTCGAAAGTTCCGTCAAGGGTGCTCTAATGATCACAACAGGAATGTTCTGCTCCGCCGGTTTTGCAATTCTCCAGGTAATTACCTATTGTGGTCGATCTTCGCACACTGACCTATAAGTTTTTAGCCTAATCACATGCAGCAAACGACTGCACCCTAACTTTGGCGTGTTTTATTTTTTTTCCACAATTTCCCACAGGCCACTACACTAGAAAAATACCCCACCGAGCTCTCTCTTGCAGCATGGATTTGCTTTTTGGGGAGTGTGGAGGGTGCCATTGTGGCCTTAATCATGGAAAGGGGAAACCGTGATGTTTGGTCTGTTGGTTGGAATACCAAGTTACTGGCTGCTGTGTACAGTGTAAACATCCCACATTAATGATTATTTAATTTAATGTTTTTTTAATAGGTGTTTTTCAAAGTAGGTATTGAGGACAGTTTCTCTTTTTGGGTCTAATAATAGGAGAGACGGTTCTAATGTTCTTTTTTTCTCCAAGAATATCTCTTTAAACTGCATGCCGATAACTGGTAAATGCAGGGAATAGTGTGCTCAGGAGTGGCCTATTACGTGCAAGGGGTGGTGATGAAAGAGAGAGGACCAGTGTTCGTCACAGCCTTCAATCCTTTGAGCATGGTGATTGTTGCTGTCTTAAGCACTTTCGTATTAGCCGAGCAACTTACCACGGGAAGGTACTTCTTTTTTTGTTTTTTACTTCTCAAATTTTTGGTTGAATTCATGCTAATTTATCAATTTTTAAAAATTATTTATGCTAATCAATTCTGTTAAATCAGGATTATTGGTGCAGTCATTATCGTGGCTTGTTTGTACGTAGTAATTTGGGGCAAAAGCAAGGACCACGAGTCATCTTCACCGGCGGTAGACGAGGAAACAGCACCGGCAGCGGAGCTCGCTGACTAGAGGGGGCGCAAGGATATATTGGACCATTATTAGCTTTAATTTTCATGCAGAATTACTTTTTTATTTTGAAGAGTAAGTGCCGTACTGCACTTTAAAAATGAAAATGAAGTTTAACATTACTTGAAACAAGATCTAACTTCATGAAAAAGTTTTCAATGAATTCAAAAGGATAACATTACCTCTGGTATTTTGCCTAAATTCTGTTCGGCCCTCTCGAAGCACTTGTTAATTGTTAGAATAATTGATGGGGATGTCAGTTGATTTTTTTGTTCAAGAACTGAACCTATCATGTTCAAACTCCATCAACTGGTTGAAAAAAAAAAAACCACGCGCTAATTTTGTGAGACTAAGCTGTTAGATAAACTCGTGATTTATATTTTAATTATTATATCATTCTTTATCACACTTAGTTTGGTCCCCACCCTCTTTTTTATATATATATATATATATATATTTTTTTTTTGGCACAGTATTAAACGTGGAAATATTGAATTGGGGAGGCAAATGTGGCAAGTAAAGATTTGAATTGATACCGAGTTTAAAGAATATTATAGTGGAAGAGAGAATTGAGAAATTTATGTATATTTCGATATGTCACAATGAAGATTACATTAGCTTATTTATAGGTTTTATGAGATCATTTTCTAAGAGAGTCAAATCATATACGCATAATCCAAATAGATATGAAAAATCAGAGGAAGTAACTTAAATATCTCTAGAAGGAATCTAAATATCTCTAACAACCACATTTGGTTAAAGTAACCGCCATTAACGTTACAGATCTATTATGGATATATAAACTATCTATTACTATGTTTGCTTACGGTAATAGTTATTATAGCGTAATCTGTATCATCACAAAAGCCGTAATATATAGCTATTAGCTATCATATGAACCCTGTCTGATAGCAATAAATACTTGAACGTGCAGCTACTCTCGTTTGGCATGCATTGTCCTACCACTCTTATGAGAATGAGCCTATTTATATGATATACACTCGTAACTGGGAGTACAGACCAAGTAGTCTCTTTCCACAATTTTTTCCTTAAATCTATATTTTGACTGGACAAATTTGCCATTAACAACTCATCCACGATCTCCACGAGGATTCTGGAAAATTATAAAAAGGAGAAAAAAACTCCGTAATGAATCGAGTAAATAATCAAATAAATATAAACTTGCCTTTTAATCATAAATGTAATTTTTTTTTCTTTGACAGAGTGTTGTTTTCTTTCATTTTGGCTTTATGGTTCGACTATGACCTTTTGCTGCCAATAGAATTAAATGGAAGCAACCAGGGATGAATGTTGGCCTATATGAATGAACGTCTTCTTTTTCGATGCCATGGGAGTCATGCTGGCGAAGAGGCAATGGAGGACGGCCGAAAAGCTGAATCTTGGAAAGAGCCGCAGAAAACGCCATGAACTGGAAGAGAAAATATTCTTCGCAACTATTATTTACGATTTAACACCACCAAAGAAGAGAACAGTTTGACCCCAAGAAAAGGAAAATAAAATAAAAGAGGACGGCAAACAGTGAGCTAAGAAGACCTCGCCGACAAGCTGAATCTTGGAAAGAGCCACAGAAAACGCCATGAACAGAGAGAATCTTCTTCGACCAAAGAAGATAACAGTTTGACCTAAGAAGAGAACGGCAAACAGTGAGCTAAGAAGACCTCGCCGCATCAGCCACGCCTACACCACCTATTTCCATCTCAGCCTCAGCCTCAGCCGATGGAGTTGCCGTCCCCCTGCTTGTGCTGACCCCACTAGACACAGGCACAGGCGTGGCCAAGAAGGTCGGCCTCGCCTGACCCGCCAGTAACACGGGTATCATCTCGTTAGAAGGCGCCTCCGTCTCGTCAGCCTCGACGTCCCTCTCTCCTCCATCGCGGTTACCTCCGACCTTCCAACAGGAGCAGACAAGCAAGACGAGGGCGACAGTTACGAAGGCCATCAACCCGGCTAGGCTCCCAAGCAGGTAAGCTACCGGAGAATGCCTAGGCATCCTCATAGGCGGAGTCGCACGTTCCATCTGCTGCTGCTTTCGACCACGTGCGAATTTTTTAGGGGCTTTTTGGTGCGGGATTTGGAGGACAGGAGTGAAAGAGATTGAAGAAGACTCGGAGAATGCAGAGAGAGACAACGGATAGCTAGTAGCTTAAGGTTTCTTTTGAGTGAGGGATAGTAGCTTTACTATGGATTTTCAGAAAATTTACATTCATGGCTAGTGGTGCAAGGAATTCAATCTGCATTTAGAGGAGTTAGTAATACTGTATTTGTCGAGGAGCAAAATTGCAGAGCATCGATTAGCATGGAGTGGACTTTTAGATTCGCCCTATGTTGGGGACTAATGGTCGCCAAATAATATACCTTGAAGATTAGAAGAACTGAAAGAACTTCATTTGGATCAAAGTGCTAATTTTAGAAATTATTCCCATCTTGATCGGTTTATTGAGGACAATTTAGTAAAATTGGAGAAACTTCCTACTCATAAATCGTCACGTCTATTCTAATGATTTCGAATACATGACTTTTTTTTTTGTGTACGGAAGAAATATACGCCATCTTCGTTAATTGCGGCCTGAAAAATAAAATATCTTTATTTTGGACAAGAGAGTTGTTAATTCATTCGGAATTACTTTTATATCTTAAGGTTCATATTTGCGCTTTTCAATTCTTCTTTCGTGTAAAGCGGCGGAAACCTTCATCATATCACTATACACATATGTGTGGGTAACGTTTTCGTATCTTTGAAATACTTAAATTGTATATAAATTGAACCACACAATGCTAGTAATTAATTGTTCTTTTTAAATAAAAGTTTAATACCATAAGAAATTCCAAACCAATGCACTCATGCCACAATTATTTCAAACTAAACTACGTGCGAAAAATCCCAAATTGGTACACACGTATCATATTTATCCCAAAATAATTTTCATGTCAAAAAAATCGCAAAATGTTACCACCGGGAGTTTGATATCCTCATTAAATTGCTGACATGAAAATGCATGCACAAACTGTAAGAATTGGACAAGATGATCTTTACTTTATTTCTTACGAGTATTTGAAATACAAGATAGCTAATGCTTTATGGAAAAACATTAGCTAGAATAAAATGGGCTAATTCTCTAAAAAAGCATCAACCTTAGGTTTAACGACAATTATAGCCCGAACTTTTTTTGTTTCATAAAAAAACATCAATTTTAGGTCCAATGACGATTTTAGCCAAAACTTTTTATCATCCCACAAAAAAGCACCAACTTTAACTCGAGTCCTAAAACTGGCACTCTTAATTTGGAACTATTACTTGTCCAACGTGACAATTTCACATCACTAATAAATCCACGTGACTTGCTAATGTGGATTTAACGCACTATTAATCGTCTTCTTAGAAAGAATTTGAAGTTATTAATCTGCTTCATCCCTGACACAACTTGAATGATGATGGTTAACCTATTCATCGTTTCCTTCACTTCACTTGCAAGCATCAGCTATTTAACTGGAATCTGAAGCTGTGTATTATCACCCATGGAGAGATGCCATGGACAAGATCGCCAAGCTTATGACTAGAGCCTTCTTTTTATAACAAGCGTCCCTACTCCCTCCTCGAAGCGGATGAACAACTTCATATTTCGTGCCAAGAAGACGATGAATAGTATCTTAATTTCACGTCAACATACCACATGGATTTATTAATGACATGGAATTAACATGTTGGATAACTATTTTTTTTCAAATTAAAGGGGGATGGATTTGGGGCTCAAGTTAAAGTTTGTGTTTTTTTATAGAATGAAAAAAAGTTCTAACCAGAATCGTCATGGAACTTAAAGTTGATGCATTTTTATGAGACAATTAAAAAAAAAGTTCGAGTCAGAATCGCCATTAGACTTAAAGTTGGTGCTTTGTTAGGAAATTAGCCCAGAATAAATGTAATACATATCTTTCCTAAGCTATCACTTTTACACATGGAAAGATAAAATCATATATACAAACAACTCAGATGGTTGCCATTAGGCTTATTAAATGAGTGAGTTAGGTCGGGTTGAAAATGCTCCAACCCAAATTGACTCATTTAACCAATATTATCCATTTTTATGTTTTGCAATCCGACTAATGGTACTAAAATACATCCATATGCATTTTGAAATATTTAACCAGTTAATTGGGTAGATTTTTTTAATCAAATTAGAAAGTCAACTAACTAAATAAAATTTGTTAATAAATAGAAGAAAAAACATTAAAAAACCCTAAAGATTGAAATAAACATAAAAAAAAAAACTAGAAAAATATGTATGTGTTGTGACAAAACATCAATTTGGTCTTAAATATTTCAATTTTCCCAATTCAGTCCTAAACCTTTTGACGATTTTCTAAATTAGTCATTTCGATCAATTTTGATTGAAAATTACTTACGTGGATGCCAGCTGTTCTATGTGGCATGGCTAGCACTGACGTGCACAGACTTTTTAATTTTTTTAAAAAATATGTATTTCTTTTACTTTTCTTCTTTTCAATTTCCTTTTTTTTTTTGCCTTTTTCTTTTCCTCTAAGACTAGTGAGAGTTGCGAGGCCCTTGGTAACTGCGGGCGCGGGCAAGGGTCGAGCCCTCGCATAGATCTAGCGAGGGTCAAGACCCTCACCTGCGACCAACGAAGGCTTTGCGGCCCTTGCTTAGTGTTTGTGAGGGTCTGGCCTGGCAACCCTCAGCGTTACTTTTTAGAAAGAAAAATTTTAAAAATTGCTATATATATTGGGCGACTTATTTATTAGGGGCAAGCAAGACGGAACGACAAAACTGGAACCAGCCCAGACCAAATCAATTATTTTCTAGTTATATTTTTTATTTCTTTGATGTAAACTTAATAATCCACCGATTTGTTTTTTCAATTTTTATTAAAATTAAAGTTTGCATTCCTCAACCCCTACTAATAATGCACTAGTTTTTCTGGATGAGACCATACCGAGAACCAATCACCTCTGTTATTTACTACTAGAAGACCGGTGAAAAAACTCTCTATTTGTGATAAGTGTTTGAAATGAGCTAATTCTCAACTTGTTAAGTTGTTAGGCAGTTATTTATTGGACCCACTCCAGCATGTTTTTAAAAAATATAGTAAGCAGCCAAATTTGAAGAAAATGAAATGACATTAACAAATCTAATAATTTTATCCGAAGAACTTGCTTACGTTTCGAAAATCCACTAAAATTCCTAATTTCGCTCCAAGAATTTGGTAGATTTGTTACAGATGGCACGGATGCATGTGCTTAGAATTTTTTATGATGCGAAATTAATTTGAAGTAAATATGATACAAGGTACCTGTCTAAGGTAGATGCAGTTTGGAGCTTTTACAGAGTTTAGTTGAAAGTGCATATACAGAGTTCATTTGAAACATGAACTGTACATCCCTCGGACCATCGAGTTCCCGTTTGATCTGTCTTAATTAAAAAGCGAAGAAAGTTTGGGAACGAACCGTATTGTATTGAAATGAGCTTGTTACAAGATTCCTCCTGTAGAAATTTGCCTCTCGTTATGTCATCATGGTCGTAGTGTCTAACTACATGCTAGGAAGAAACCAACCAATCAATTAGATTCGCGCTGACTATATCAGCGAAAAGCTCCTACGAGTTCACCATGTCAAATCAAAGGCTGCAGTTGCTAATCTCTTCTCTGCAGAAGCGGGGATCAGCCTGATGTATTAGGCGTTATCTTCAATCTTACACCTTACCCGTGCAATGTATGTAATTGCAAGGTCCTTCATTGCCTGTAAATTGCATTTCAGCTTCTGCCCTGCAACACTGCGAGTGACACATTTGCAAGAGCTACTTGGATTGAGTCTTTTAACAGTTCCCTCATATGCAAGAGCCTAGACAGAAACTGCAATTGCTGCGATTCCGGTGTTACTCTCCTTCCAATATCAATAAGCAATTGTAGAAAGCCGACTCCTATCTTAGAACAAAGCCTCCTAATTTCTGCTCTTAGGTTGCGTTTGCCAACGACCTCTTTGTGATCTCTCATCGCCCAATATGTTTGCAATGGTAGCCAAGGCATCTTGAAATTTACGGATTTTGAGGAAGCCCCTAATCATGGAAACTTCACCTTCTGAGAACTTAGCCGTATCCATGACCAGCTCGACAAGCTTAATTAATGTGGCTTCCATGGATAAAGCACAAAGACCTTCAGCCAACTGATAAAAGGACGAGAATTCCGGGATATACCCGTTTTGTGTCATCTCCAACACAAAATCAACTGCTTCTCCAATTGGTCCTCCCCCGTTGCAAAGTCCACGAAAAACAATCTTGTAGGTGATCGCATCAGGAGGATCACCCTTTTCCATCATTGCTCGGAAAAGCCTCATGGCTTCTGTAGTTCTCCTCCGTTTGAACAGAGCTTGGATAACAGGGTTGTACGCCTGAGGAGTCAGATTCATTCCCTTCATCTGGACAGTTCTGAGGAGCCTACTTGCAACCTCGATTCTACCAGCTTTACACAGTCCCCCAATTAGGGTTCCATATGTGACAATGTCTGGCTCACAGCCATTAGAAGTCATCGCCTGCACAATATCTGCTGCCTTCTTTACGTCACCATGTTTGCAGAAATACGTAAGCAGAGAATTATACGTAAATTTATCTGGCTTCAAACCTTCCATTATCATCTGGTCCATAAGCTCAGCGGCCTCTTCAACCCTTCTGTTCTTACATAGGCCATCGATGAGGGTATTGTATGTAACCGAGTTTCTAGAAATGCCTTGAAGCTCCATCTGGTCGAAAATCTCCTCCGCTTCCTTGATTTTCTTGTTCTTGCAGAAACCATCAATTAAGGTATTATATATCACCACATTTCGAGCACAACCATTCAATTCCATCTCTTTCATGAGACCCAATGCTTCCTCTAGTTTCCCTCTAGAACAGAAGCTGTCAATCAACATATTATAAGTAAATTCATCAGGTTGGCAACCTTTGTTCTTCATCTCTTCAAACAGTTCCATTGCAGTATGGTGGTTTCTGGTCATGCAGAGACCTTGTATCAGAGAATTGAACGTGCAGACATCAGGTAGAATCCCCTTGCTCGTAAGGACACGAGCCAGTCCTGTAGCTTCTTCAACCTGGTTCTCCTTACATAGTGTGCTAATCAGTGTATTGTAAGTAACAGTGTTAGGAGAGCAATCTCTGGAAACCATCTGTTCAAGAAGTTCCACTGCCTCATCAACTTCACCTATTCTACATAGCCCAGAAATAAGGGAATTATAAGTGAACACATCCGGATCGAAACCCTCCCGAAGCATCAAATCCATGATCTCTAGAGCATGCTTCACATGTCCGCCCTTACACAAACCATTCACTAACATATTGAATGTGAACTGATCTGGATAGAACCCGTCACTGGACATCCGCTGAATAAAGTCAAGCGCCTCAACAATCCTTCCCTCTTTACACAGCCCATTGATTAGTACATTTACAGTCACATTGGTTGCCGAGCATCCAGTCGCCACCATCTGTTCTTTGATCCTCAGAGCAGCATCCAGATTCCCTTGCTCAATGTAACCTTGCATAAGGGTCGTGAACGTCTTCTCATCAGGCGACAACCCATAACTCGGCATCTCCTCCATCAACAACATGGCAGGCCGAATTTGATGGGCTTTACACAGAGCTTTGATCAATATATTAAAAGTCGATACGTCCGGCTCAATTCCGCGATTAACCATACCCGAGTGTGCGGTTTCAACTAATTTCAGTCTATTCCCATCCACAAGCACATTCAACAAGAAATTATAGAAATGGGTATCGGGCTTGGTCCCATACTCCACCTCCATCATCTCCACAACACCAGGAATTTCGTCGAACATGTCAAAATTCGCATAACTCTCGACGAAAATCAAGAAACTACCGCTATCCATCTCGCAACCAGCGAGCTTCATCTCATCGAGGACACGCCTCATTGAATCGAAAGACCCTACCTTGGCGAGCTTGAGGAGGACCTCTCGGTAGACGGAGGGGGCGGGGGTGAAATTGGGCTGCTTCGAGGCCCAGTCGAAGATGCGAAACGCGGCCGTCTCGTCGTTCTGGCGGCGGAGAGCGTCGAGGAGTTGCTTCGGGGTGAAGTCTGGAGGGAGGTGGTGGGAGAGGTGGTCGCGGTGTTGCGCGGTGGCGAAAGAGACGGTGGCGAAGTGATTTGAGGAGGAGGGTTTGTGGGGGAGGAAGAGCGGAGGTGGGTGGGGGTTCGCGGTGTGCGGCAGAGACCAAGAGAAGCACTTGAGGCAGGAAGAGAAAGCCATTGCGGGCTTCTAACAAAGATATGGCATGCAAATCAACCAGGCAAGTTCTTGCAGAAGCAAAGAAGATGAGGGGATAGAGAGAGAGAGAGAGAGAGAGAGAGAGAGTTGTGTAGTGTCGTATTTCGCAGTTTCGCGGTCGGGCGTGGAAGAAGAAAGAGAACGAAACGCAGCGTATAGTGATAGTATAGTATAGTGAACCCTGCTTCATTCTCCCACCACTTCATTTATTTCGCAAAAAATAAATTTTTTTTTTGAATCGATCAATTTCATTACTTAAAAAATCGAATAAAAAATTCATTATTCACGAATAATATAAATACTTAAACATAAATTATTATCGGTGATAAACATATTTTCAATTATATAATTATTTCAAGTGATATAAATAAATATCCATGACAATACATTTTTTAAATTGTTCATTTTTCACGAAACAAAAAGAGCATCATATTATAATTGTTAGAATTCATAAACGTGATAGTGATCAAATCCATTTCACATGAGTTTGGTATTAAAAGTGTAAAGCTAACTTTTATCAATATAAATTAACCATACATGTCAATACTCTTATATAATAGCGTACAAAATTTACAACTTACAAAGAGTTAAAACATATGCGAGTTCATGATTGCATATAACGACGTCGATGTCTAAGTGTGGCCGACCTCATATTCAAATCATCACGCGTTCCATTTAGAATAATTTAGGGAAGTCACCGTCAGAACAATTGATCAAGATTTCAGTTGACTTTTTTATTCAAGAATTGGACTTGTCATGTTAAAATTCCATTAATTACTCGCAAAAAAAAAAAAACATCTGCTAAGAACCTAACACCACGTTTGGTTAAAGTAATAGTTATTAACATTGCAAGCCTATTACGGATTAATTGTCTAGCTTGCGCTAACAGTTATTATTAGGGGTGTGCAACCGGACCGGGTTGACCCGGAACCCGAATCCGCCCACCCGAAAAACAGGGTCCGGAACCGGTTCCGGTTGAAACCGGTCCGGGTATTGGTTCCAATTTTTTGGAATCGATTGAAACTGGTCCGGGTACCGGTTCTAGGTGAAGGCCCACTTGGATCGGTTTTAGAATCGGTTTTTTTTTTATACCGAGGTGTCCGATTTTTAGTTACTTAAAAAAAACTATTGAATAAGTATATTACCCAAGTCTTTTTGGTTTTTAGATATGGATTGGCTTACCGAAGACGTTATCATTGGTAAATAAACTTCATTTTGTGAAAACTACAATTTTGTGGTAATTAAATAGACTTCATCAATCGGCACTTTTGCAAGAAAAACAGGGTCGGGATCGAAAAACAGAATCGGTTCCAAAACAAGGTCGGGAAAAAACAGGATCGGGTCTCGGTTCCAAAAACTGGGAACCGATTATAACAGGTTCGGTTTCAGGGTCTAGGCCTGGACCCGGCCCATGCTCACCCCTAGTTATTATAGCGTAATATGTATCATCATTAGAGTAGTTGGTTGGGTAGCTCCCAATGCATTCTCTCCAATTACCACCGTTAGATTCCTAATTATAATTTAATCTTTTGCACAAATTACAACTAAATTGAATTATGTTATTTGTGTAATGTTATCTAATTGCATCTATAGTATAATTATAAAATTTATATTCTCACTGACTTTTTTTTTTGTAAGTTAAGTATGTATAAACCTTCCAAGAGACTAGGTACAAATATGAAGCCGGACACAAAAATCATGAATCAATAATGACATCAAATGTGTTAAAATGGGTTCAACGGTGAATCGGCCACAAGATATGTCAATGCGGCAAAGCCCATCTAACCTAGTGGCCAGAGTCGGCCAAATGCTAGTAGAACGGCCAAACAAACGGCCCCAAAAAGCAGCAATTCCAGCCCTAGAACAGAACCGGGCAAGAGGAAATAGTTAGAAACTCGCTGACTTTTTTAATTTAGGGGTATTTTGGAAATTTCAACCCTATTACGTTGTTATGTAATAACTATTAGATATTGTCTTATTCCATTGCTGCAATTAAATGGGCTGTAAATAATCAAAGACCTCTACCATCTTCGATCCTCAATTCTACTTCAAACCGAAAATTCCAACCGATTTTGTCTTGGCAAACATGTCATGACCGAAAAAAATGACGAATTCAAATCGTTTTTTCCACAGATTAATTGAAATGGAGTTAATGAAGAGAACTATATAAAAACAAATGAAGGATTTTGCATATTTATGGAGCTTAAGGTTTCTTTTGAGTGAGGGATAGTAGCTGTACTATAGATTTTCAGAAAATTTACATTCATGGCTAGTGTTGAAAGGAATTCAATCTGCATCTACAGGAGTTAGTTATCGTCGAGGAGCAGAATCGCAGGGCATTAATTAGCATAGTGTGAACTTTTAGATTCGCCATTATATTAGGGACTATAGAGACGGTCGCCAAATGACCTACTTTGAAGATTAAAATAACTAAACGAACTTCATTTAGATGGAAGTACTAATTTGAAAAATTATTCCCAGTCAGTTCATCGAGGACAATTTAGTAAAATTGGGGAAATTTCCTATTCATAAATCATCGCCTCTGTCATAATGATTTCGAATTAATGACTTTTTTTAGTATAATGAAGAAAAATAAGATCTTCATATTTGCTAACTATGACCTGAAAAATAAAAATATATTTATTTTACGACAATGAATTTATTAATTCATTTGAAATTATTTTTAATATTCTGAAGTTCGTATTTACGCCCTTCATTTCTTCTTTCATGTAAAACCATATACATGTATATAATTTAAAGCCAAAAATGCAAATAATTAACTTTGTGCCTTTTTCAAATGAAAGGTTAATGCTATAAGAAATTCCAAAATGCCACATTTATTTCAAACTAAACTTCGTGCAAAAAATTCCAGATTAATATACTAGTATCTGAAGAAATATATATGAATGAAGGAAAATTTTCTCCATTAATTTTTCAGTTATACAAGCTTTGTATATATATACACAATAGATGACCTTAACCCTAGGACTCTTCCCTATCAAGAGATAATATCAACATGAGACAAAATAAGAAGTAAATATTACAGATTCCAAAATTAGCTCTAATTTACAGCTCACGTTAACACTCCCCCTCAAGTGGGTAAAAAGATATCTTTGATACCCAACTTGACAAGTGAGCTGTGAAAGGCTTTACTCGACACTGCCTTAGTAAGTATATCTGCCAGTTGAGCTTCAGACTTGACAAAGGGAAACCGAACCACTTTGGCGTCTAAATTTTGCTTTACAAAATGTCTGTCGACTTCTATGTGCTTGGTTCGATCATGTTGTACCGGATTGTGAGAAATGTCAATCGCTGCTTTATTGTCACAGAACAATTTCATCTCAGATTCCGGCGGATAGCCAAGTTCCATCATTAACCTCTTGAGCCATAGTAGTTCACATAACCCTTTTGCCATCCCTCTGAATTCTGCCTCAGCACTGGATAAAGCTACTACATTCTGCTTCTTGCTCCTCCATGTAACTAAGTTTCCTCCCATAAATGTGAAATATCCAGACGTAGACCTCATGTCCACGATACTGCTTGCCCAATCTGCATCTGTAAACCCTTCCACCTCAAGATGACCATTCTTTCCAAAGAACAAACCTTTTCCAGGAGCTAACTTCAAGTAACGTAGAATTCGAGTCACAGTATTCATATGATCCTCACTTGGAGCATGTATAAATTGACTCACAACACTTACAGCATAGGCAATATCAGGACGAGTGTGTGATAAATAAATCAATCTGCCTACTAACCTTTGATATCTTTCTTTATTGGTCGGGACCTGATCCGGATATTCCCCAGTTTATGATTCTGAACTATATGGGTGTCAATGGGCTTGCACTCTAGCATTCCAACTTCTGCCAACAAGTCCAGCACGTACTTTCTCTGTGACAAGCAAATACCACCCTTTGACCTGGCCACTTCAATATCTAAAAAATACTTCAACCCTCCTAGATTCTTCATCTCGAACTCTTCTGATAACTTTTTTTGGAGTCTCGAAATCTCTTCAAAGTCATCTCCTGTAATAATCATATCATCTACGTATATAATTAAGGCTGTCACTTTACCTCATATCGTTTCAGAAATAAAGTGTGGTCCGAGTTACTTTGAGAATACCCACACTTTCTCATTGTTGAACTAAATCGACTGAACCAAGCACGGGGCGATTGCTTCAATCCATACAATGATCGTTCCAATTTGCACACTGTTGACACCTAATTTTTGACCATTTATTATTGTGATTTTTATTCTTTAAAATTAATTAAAAATATCAAAAAAGGTCACAAAATCACAAAATCAACTTTGGAAGCCTTGGCTTGGCCTTAGGAACCAATTTTGAACAAAAAATATTTTTTTTGTATTTTTTAATATTTTTCGAATTTATTTAATTATAAAAATACCCAAAAAATCAATAAAAATAGAATTTGAGGTCACCAAAATGTAGAAGAATGGCCTATATTTTTATTTTAATCATCTTTTCATTTTGACCTCACAAAAAGAGAAATTTCAAGTTCAATTGCATATATTCTTTCATAACGCATAAAATCGAATTTGTCCATAAGTTACTATTCGATCTTTTAATTTACGCATTTTGCATCTTAGGGTCTTGATGTTCAGTTTGATTGCCTTACGTTGAAAATGAAGCACTGATCACCATAAGTAGGGAATGTGTAGCTAAACTGGTCACACGGCATTTATTGAGTGGTGGGAGAAGGCGAATGATGCTGGAGGGCATTGCCGAATAAAAAATAGCAACAAAAAAAAAGGGTCGCCACTAAAACAGCAGAAAAGAGGAAAGGGACAACAAGGCTTTCTTGGTGATGGGAAAAGAAGACCACCCATGAAGATTAAAAAAATGGTGAGTATAGGTGGATTAAAAAAAAGGGAGGAGAGATGATGAATGGCGTCTAAAGGCCAAGAGGGGATGATTAAAAAAAGAAGAAAAAGACTAAAAGAGGAAGAATTGTAGAATAAAAAAAAAGAGGACCACTAGCAGAAAAGAAAAAGAGAAAGGAGAAAGAGGTCTGGTCAAAAGCTTCGTTCGGGAAGGAGGCGAATTTGGGGAAGGTTTTGAAACCAAACCCAAGCGGCGTCATCAAGATCGAGATACGAAGAATACTTCCCAAAACCGAACGGACGTCATGAATGGAAAACTTCGTCGGGCGATCACCGAGCGATGAGGATCTCCAGATGTCTTAAGTCGAATCTTTGAAGCTCGCCGGAAGTTGCCGAGGTTGAGAGAAGAGAGGGAGTAAAAGAAAGGCGATGGGGATTTTCGCAGAGAAAAAAAATATAGGGGACGAGGAGTCAAAGACTTCCGGCGGGGATAGCTAGCAAGTCGGGTGCCTGGTGGTGGCCGCCATCGATGCAGCATGCAGATGACCGTCTTGATATAGGCACCGACTAGATCGAGCAAGTTCGGCGCTAACAGCGAAACAAGCTGAACCAATGGTGACGCAACTTCGAACCAGACTCGATGCAAGTTCAGACGCAGAGGAGATCTAGAGAGGAAGAGCCGGCCATAAGGATGGGGAAAGCTTAGTCACGAAAAGATCGTTTGCGGCTCCTTCTCGAGAACCACTGGGAGCCTTACCCTGCACCATCAATCCATGCTTCATCTCGTGACGACGATTGGCGTAGCCATCTCGAGTCGGACGAATATCACAGTCACAAGGGTCACTACTGAAGTGCAGGAACATTCGGAGGTAGTCACATTCCCGAGCCCTGCACCCGAGCATCATGGTCCAGATTATCAACAAACCCTGAGTCTACACGAACACATCGAGGCGAGCCGAACCCAGAGGTGGTGCGAATAGATCCGACGACAGTGACAAGCGAGCAAGAGCAACGGTGTGGCGGCGCGGTGGTCGTAGACGAATCACAGCGGACTGGCTTCGACCCGAGCAAGTTCGGCGAAGGAGCATGGAAAAATCCATAGCTAACATCAAAGACGGCAAGTCATCATCGGTCCAGAGACGGCATGACGGCGCCGCCGGGCTATAGCACGTGATTAGAGGCCACCCTCGTAAGCCTTTTGATCTCGATTGATATTTGCTGTGTGCTTAGATTAGAGGAACCGAACATGAGTAAAGAAAAAAAAAACGAGTTAGGAAATGTTAGTCCTAGGGAGTTTGGTTTACGATAAAAGGATCTCGTGGAAGCTCTGCATAAGAGCATGGGGAAGAAGACGCCCTAAAAAAAAAGGGCCAAAGAAAAGATTAAAAAACAAATAAAAGAAAAGATCAACAAAGCACAAAATATAAAAAAAGAGTGAATTGTGAGTAGGGTCAGAATGTGAAGGCTGCGTTGGTTTTCTTTTGTGTATTGGGTATGACTTTGCATCTAGGCTAGTGTGTGGGCTTGGCTTGGAATTTGGGCTTTAATTGGAAATCATGAAAATAAATACGAAGATTGGGCATGCTTAGGTTGGACTTTTAGTTTTAGACCAATTTGGGCCCTCAAGGCCCGAGTTGGGCCCTTTCGGCGTTGATCGGGTTTATTCGGATAAAAAATATTATTAATAAACAAAAAAAACTAAACAAAAACAAAACAAAACAAAAAATAATAATAATAAATAATAAATTCAAAAATTCAAAAAAATTCGAAAAATTTTAAAAAATTCTAAAAAAATTCCGTAAAATAGGAAATGGCCACATTCAATTGGCCATGACCCATTCCGGGTCATTTGACCCCCGATCTTTCCAGAAATGACGGTTTTGCCCTTTCGGCAAACCGTCTTCCAAAAAAATTCTAAAAAATCCAGATAAATCCCCAAAAATAGGAAATGGCCACAGTCAACTGGTCAAGACTCATTCCGGGCGTTTTGAACCCCGACCCTTCTTAAAATGACGATTTCGCCCTTTGGGCGAATCGTCTTCCAAAAATTGGAGAAAAATCAAGAAATTCCAAAAAATTCCCAAAAATGGGAAATGGCCACAAACAACTGGCCATGGAATATTTTGGGTAATTCGGTATCCAAATCTCCCAAAAATTGACGATTTTTCCCTCCGGGCTAATCGCCTCCAAATCTTCCCATTTTACCCCTGACCGAAATCACACCTTCCCTAAGCCCTTATGGCTATGTTAGGAAGCCTTTGACTTGAATTGGTGTGCATCGATGAGATTTATTTATGCACTTGATTGCGCTTTCATTTAAATTGATTGTGATTGATAGGAATAATTTTTCAATCTGCATGAAACCCTGAATTAAGCCTACCTCACCCAAAATTGCGTCTGCATGAATTCTTAGCTAGGAAAATTACTCGCGTTAGGTACCGAAAGGGCGTTGGTAATGACATCAGCGTAACCAAGTCCCCGAACCCAAAATCTCTGGTTCCGCAGAATTGATCGATCTCTCCCAATCGGTCAGTAAGGTTTCCGGTCTACCCTCCAAGAAAGACCGGTGGCGACTCCAAATGCATGCACAAGTTGCACATACCACCACGACCACACTGAAGGTCGAAAGCGATCGACTGCTATCGTCGAATCCCTTTGAGAAATACTCCCGCCGCGATTTGGTATGGGCTTGGGAGGGCCCGCGCCGATCCAAGGCCTGCGATCGGTAATCCATTAGCCGCGTCCGCTTTCGGACGGGTCGCGACAGCTGGCGACTCCGCTGGGGACACTGTGTTCTAGAACCTATGATTCTAGACCCCAAGTGGACTTAGGCCGTAATTAAAATGCTGAGTGATTTTTCTAACCCTGCAGGCGCTCTTGAAGGTGAGGTAAGTCCACTTATGATAGGTGTTATATGTTTTTGCAGATTGGAGTGATAAGGGGGGTTGTCTGTGATTAACATTGTCTTATGCAGATTGACGTAGGAATGAATGATTGTGTGTATGTTTTATATTGAAGCGGTGATTGTTAAATAAGATGCATGTTTATCGCTTTAGCACGACACCGAAAATACACACAACCGCGCCTAAAACCCCGGGCGCCGCCTATAGGAAAACAATAGAAGGGATTGAAAATGGAATCTCCGTGAGGAAAAACACGGGGTAATCCACTTTTCAATTCCGCTCATTTTGAACTATGGATCGAGCCCCAATGCAACGATAGTTGTGCAATGGAATCTGCTCTTTCTAGAACTCAAGATGGGAACCTCGGCCTTAGGTTCCAAACCCTTTTGGATTGTTAGAGTCAAGCCTCACTTGTCTCATGCGCATGTATATGGATGGTTGATATATCTAAAACCACCTAAAAAAAATCGGTGATCCTGGAGTCACATCTCGAAGACTGGAACTGGGGCATCTCCAAGTGTCCGGACCACATTCCTTTGATTGGTTTGGCATTTTTAATTCTCTTATATAAGACTAATTTTGCTGAGGTCTTCTCTATCTCGTCCCTTAGATTGATTGTATTAGGGATCTATTTGTATTGTATGCATCTCGATAAGGCTCATTTCTATCGAAAATAGGGGCAAATTCCCCAAACCTGTGGAGCATAGTTGTCGCGACTCGTCCGGAAGCGGACGCGGCTAATGGATTACCGATCACGGGTCTTGGATCGGCGCGAGCCCTCCCAGGCCCATACCAAATCGCGGCGGGAGTATTCTTCGACGATAAGAGTCGATCGCTTTCGACCTTCAGTGTGGTCGTGGTGGCATGTGCAAATTGTGCATGCATTTGGAGTCGCCACCGGTCTTTCTTGGAGGGTAGACCGGAAACCTTACCGATCGATTGGGAGAGATCGATCAGTTCTACGGAACCAGAGATTTTGGGTTCGGGGACTTGGTTACGCTGGTGTCGTTACCAACGCCCTTTCGGTACCTAATGCGAGTGATTTTCCTAACTAGGATTTCATGCAGGCACAATTTTGGGTGAGGTAAGTCTGACTTTGCACATTAACCAGTTTAACATGCTCACGTAATCATAATAAATAAATAGATGTCAATCACATAAATATCTATCCTACGTGGTGATCATGGAATTATGATTTAATGGGTCTCAAGCCAATGAGACCACATATAATCATTTTAATATTTTAATAACGGAGAGCCGCTCTTCGCTTCTTCTTGGTTTCTTGAACTCTTCAAGAATTGGGCCCCAAAGAGCTCGCCGACTTAAAAGGCTCCTCCACGTAATCCTCGTAGCATTTACATCAACAATTGACTATGCTAAAAATAAAGATTACATGAAAAATAAAAGGAGTACGCAGCCTCCATTTAATAATTACAACCCCAAATATATAAATAATCATCATACATTCATATATACATCAATCACATTGATTAGGGATTTTTCCATGATCACCACCCTTTCACGTAAGTAATAAATTCACAATTTAAAACTTAGGAAGGCACAATAAAAATTCTACGTTGAATCATATTCAGAATTTTTACGTAAAATAAGATAGCCATAAATTTTCGATTCAAAATTGATTTAGTCTCAATTTTTGCTACGTTGATTAATTTATCATATAAAATAATCAATCTCCATTAGCCATGTAAGACGAACAATTCGTTAATACATATTGGCCATAGTATTGCAAAAATTGCAAAAAATCAATTAAATGCACGAAAACACCTAAGGATTGGCTCTGATACCACTGTTGGGATCCACGTAACACGTAGCGGAAATAAATAACAACCCACACATGTATCTCCAGAGGCGTACTTCGTGCATTTCAATCGAAAAAAATCACAAAGTCTCAAAGGGAGTAAATAGATTACCTCTCGTAGCGTGCTTGAACGGAGGTGTCGGTTCGATGTTCTTCGATCTCAGCCTCCACAAGTGTTAGGCATCTAGTTCGGACGCACCACCAATTGACGAACGGGGAGACGACTAATAACTCCATAACAATTGTGCTAGCAATATGCGGAATCAATATTCCGAACTTAGTATATTTTGCTCGCTCAAGATTATGAGAATATAGAGAGTGTTTGTGTTCTTCTCTCTAAGCTCTCAAAAATTTGCACACTCTACAAAATGTCTCTCCCCTTCAACCTCAAAACTCTTGCCATCCTTTTATAGCCAAAAATACCTTCCAATAAATTGTATTTAAAAATAGCACTAACAATTATAAATTCTATCTAAAAATAGCACTCACAAATAAATGACATTTAAAAATAGCACTAACAATAGCACTCACAATTTATAATACAAAAATGCTATTTAAAAATAGCACTAACAATAGCACTCACAATTTATAATACAAAAATGCTATTTAAAAATAGCACTAACAATTATAAATTCTATCTAATAATAGCACTCACAATTTATGATAAATAAATGCCATTTAAAAATAGCACTAACAATAGCACTCACAATTTATGATAAATAAATGTCATTTAAAAATAGCACTAACAATAGCACTCACAATTTATAATACAAAAATGCTATTTAAAAATAGCACTAACAATAGCACTCACAATTTATAATACAAAAATGCTATTTAAAAATAGCACTAACAATTATAAATTCTATCTAATAATAGCACTCACAATTTATGATAAATAAATGTCATTTAAAAATAGCACTAACAATAGCACTCAAAATTTATGATAAATAAATGTCATTTAAAAATAGCACTAACAATAGCACTCACAATTTATAATACAAAAAATGCTATTTAAAAATAGCACTAGCAATAGCACTCACAATACAAAAATGCTAAAAAAAAAAGGCACTAACAAAGGTGTTAAAAATAATAACCATTATTATTATTACAAGAGTTAAAGAGGTTACCAAACAGTACAAATATGCATAACGTATAAATACGTATGACGTATAAATACGTAGAGCATACATATACATCCGTGAAACCGGGGACTAATTGAAAGAAAAATGTGCAATTAAGCCCTTTTGGTAAAAATTGATTAAATTGGAGGGCAAATTGACCTAATTGCACTTTAAGACTTTAGAATCCAATGTCATAGCTTATAAAAAGTGAGAATTGAAAACTAAAAGACTCGAAAATGATTTTTTTTTTTTAGGCTCGGTTCGGGTTTATGTTTGTGAAGGAACATAGTGACCCGAGCCGAATTTTTGAGATTTAAAGTGACACACTTGAAGAGGAAATTAAAACAAAATTATCGAATATTTTTGGGTATTTTTCTGACCACGAATGGTATTTTTCTGATTTTTTGGGTATTTTTATAATTAAATAAACTCGAAAAATATTTTTTGTTCAAAATTGGTTCCTAAGGTTAAACCAAGGCTTCCAAAGTTGATTTTGTGATTTTATGACCTTTTTTGATATTTTTAATTAATTTTAAAGAATAAAAATCACAATAATAAATGGTAAAAAAAATCAGGTGTCAACAGCTGCCCCTCTTTGAAAGGAATCTCGTTAGAGGTTTCTCTCAAAGATAAGGTGGCACCTGATTCCTAACCGACTCAACTGGGAAAATAAGAGAAGAAATGTTATGACATCGGATCCTTAAGCCTATTGATAAAAGCTTAAATCAATCTCCGGTTTGCTCTAACAATTTGAACATGGGCCGAAGTGAGAGAGGCTTACCTGAAGCTCACATGTCGGATGCTGCCGGTTGCGACGACTTTCAAGAAGATGCCTAGGACTCGTCATTCAGAATATCCCAGGGAGATTAAGCTCTGACCTGTATGGTAGGTCATACCATGATGGGATTCCTAACTTGTAGGAACCTAAGGAAGGCGTATCCCACGCTTTGAGATTTGCCAAGAATTTTGATCCGTATGGTGGATCAGACCTTTGTGTTGATCCTTACTGCGATATTTATCAATGAGTGGACCCTTATGCGGTTTCTACCATATGTGACCCTTCAGGCGGTTTCTACCATTAATGTGATCCCTCAGGCGGTATCTACCATGTTTGAAAAGGGGTCTCATGACGAGGGTTCTCCACGTCCGATGAGACTGTTTGATATTTTGAAAATGGGTCCTGGGACGAGGGTTCTCCACGTCTGATAGGACTTTTTCTTTTAAAAGGATTTTTCTTCCCCTTTTTTTGAGACCCCGAAGTTTGTCGGGAATTCAGTTTTTTGAAGCAGTGAAAGATTTTATTTTGACAAAACTTCACTTGAGTCTGTTGAGGCGACATTCTGGGAGTTGGGTTCTCCAAGTATCCTGCATAAGTTTGAGCCTGAAAGATTTTTCTTCACCAAGAAAACGTTAGTAATCTTTGGGAAGACCACGGCTGTCCATTTTGACAAAACCGTATGATTTAAGTTTTAATCATGAAATGTGCATTTTGATGCTGGGGGTTATCCAAAGCATTCTTGCAACATGCAAATGTGATCACAAATCCCTTGCACGGAAAATCTGGATCAACAGTTTGAAAATTCCAAAAAGAGTTTGTTCAAAACATCAATTGGAATATTTCTCGACAATGAGGTCTTCTCACCTGTTTTGCGATCGTGTTTTTTTATAGGGGATACACTCGATTCCCTACTAACCCGTGCCTAGGTTTTAGGCTCATTCGCAGCGCATACATTTTGATCGGTCGGGAGGTCTTCCACGGGACCGTAATGTTGGGCTTGGATATTGGTCTTCAAGGGGGACTCACTTTTGAGTCAAGGTCATTGAATGAAAGTTTTCACCATCTGCTCCGGGTTTACAAGTCAAGAACCCTGCAAAATGAGAAAGAAATAGTCTTGCTCGTACTTCTTCGAGCTGAGCTGTATGTTAACCCAAGTGTCTTAGTCAGAGAAGACTGTTTCAGGGTTATGATGTTGGTAGGATTGGGGACCGAAAAAGGCTTGTTTTTGGCCCAGAATTCATGACGAGTTTGACATTGGTGATCATTGCTGATTTACCTCCTGTCTTTTCCTTTCTGCATCTTTAGTTTTTGAGGTGTACAACCGATTTTGAGGTGTGCACCAGCTCTTTAGAGAGCGTCCCTTGTTGCATTCAGAGACCGACTCTCTCCATGTCTTTGTTCTGTGCTTGGCAGCATTTGGGGAGCAGCTTTTTTTATTTGACTCCTTTAAGAATTTTTTTTTTTTCATCCAAGTTTCACTGGGGATCAAGCAAACAGCTTTCATGAGCATCGGCCTTGCTTTTACCAGGCACTTTGCTTTTTCTCGATGCCGTGGATTTTTCTCATTCATTTTTGAAATCCCACTTTTTCTCATCTTCATAGGATCGCGTTAGACCTATGATCAAAGGTCTAACAAGGTTAAACATTAACTTAGGAATTCTTTTGCAAACCCTAAGTCTTGAACTTCTTCGTTTCTGAAGTGATGCTGCATCCGTCTTGGAATGTGCAATGATCACCAACGGGTTTATGAAATGATTCATGCAGGCTCAACTTGGCTATGCAAAGGATTCGGTGTGTGGGATAGAGAAATGAATGCTTCTCATCATCCTATGGCACTTGGATTACCATATAAACAACACACAAAGATTAATGTTAGTCCGAGCAAGAAAATTTCTAACCATTTTCTCCTGATGCTGCTGGACTCACCTCCATTTTGCCCCGATGTGGGGTGGTTCTTGACAGGGTTAAGAATGAAAACCGCCGTTCAAAGGGGTTATCAACGGTCACCTGTAGTGTTTGGGGGATATGAAACGAATGCCTCCGTCGTCCCAAC
This sequence comes from Rhodomyrtus psidioides, assembly GCA_021437785.1. Lineage (NCBI taxonomy): Eukaryota > Viridiplantae > Streptophyta > Magnoliopsida > Myrtales > Myrtaceae > Rhodomyrtus > Rhodomyrtus psidioides. Next base: position 779,154 of record JAILYB010000059.1, on the reverse strand, counting down.
CCATGTAATCGCTGCGAATGGTCCCTACTTCCGTAGGTCCAGATTCTGCTGTCTTATCCGCTCCATTTCTCTCTTAAGTGTGTATAGGACGTGTTTGGACTAGGCTTTGCCTCTCGTCTTTTGAGAAAACGTCCTTTTGAAAGTTTTGAACAACTTTTGATTGGAAAAATCTCTTTCGTTTTCTCCAAAAATTTTACCCGTCAATGGGATTTTATGATGCCCAATGCATGTTTAGATAACCTCATGTTTCAAAACATGAATGCCAATGAAGTTAGAATCCTATGTCTTTTCTAGACATCAGATTCTAAAAGCTTTTCTTTTCTTCTCTATTTTTTATTCAACATTTTCAATGGATTGGGGAAAGGGATACTTACCTGTCCCCCGCGGCTGGAGATCCCTGAAAATGCGGAAGAAACATGTTATTGTTCGTTCATGAATTTTTCAAAAAATTAGAACGATACATCTTACCCTCGGTCGTGTGCCCCTGCGAGTGCACACAGGTTGTCAAAATTTGTCCTCCTTGATGGTGAGTCCCTATCAAGGATAAATAGCAAGTGTTAACTCATATTCCCAAATTGAAGACAAATTGGGACAATACAACTTTACTCTTGGTTCTCATCCCGTTCTGACGTCGCGTATTGATATGAACCACGTCTATCAAATCCGCTTATCCATGCTTGGAATATTTGCAATATCAATGGTTCAGCTGCCCCCGGTTGGGCAACGTCTGTTTTGTTATTTGAACAGATGGCTCCTTGGGTGATTTATCCACGTTTAACACCTGAGAAGGGAAAGAAATGAGACATTACTTTGGTATTCGGTTGAAGATCGTTTAGGAACGATACATCGTTTTACCAAATGGGAGGCTTCGTGACCAAACGTATTTCGTGCTGAATGGGGGTAGATCCCATTATGCTCCGCGGGTGATAGTCATCGTTCATGGAATTTGCTCCACGGATTAAGTGATTAATCCATGGCCCTTGGCTCGAAGACGTTCAAAGGGTAATGTTGACACTCAGAGCGGTTAGTTTTCAGCGTTAATTACAATGTTCCCGCGGGAACTTTACAACGAAATCCGTAACACATTCATTCGATGTATTCACCTCTCACTCTCCTGAGCCTTCTAATGATTTAGCACACGAGCTTCGAACCAGATGTCCGGTCGCCGGTACCGGTCACGACTGCGAAGATGCACTTGTTCCAAAATGCTTGACCCATAGGCTGAGTTGCTCATTCAGGAGATCGTCCGACCGCTCGAGTCGTCCAAGTTGAGCATCCTTAATTGCTGGTGACGAACTTCTCCCATTTTCGGCATGAACAACCTGGTTTCTCGGTTTATGCGTGATCCACACGCCGAGTTGCTCACTGAGGGACTCGCTTGAAATTTCAAGCCATTGACGCCCAAGTCGGGCATCCTCAACCGTTGGCGATGGGTTCCTCACACTACTTTCGACATGAACAACCTCACTTCTCGAGTTGGTATTTTCATCGTTGTCCAGTAGGTTTGTACCCGATGCTGGATTCGCCGTAGGAATAACACTAACGATCGGTTGGTGCTCAAATTGGGGAGTCCATACCTGCTGAAATTGTTGTACATACTCTTGGGGAGTACCAGGGTAACTCAGGGGGGAATTCAGCCGATCGAACCAAGAATAGATGTTTTCAAGGAGATCGTCTGAACCATCGAGCGACTGACACTCAGGTTGAGTATTGTCGACTACTGGAGAAGGAATCTTTTTGCCATTTTCGTCATGGACCACCTGATTCTTCGAGCCGGAATCTCCGTAATCGTCTCGCAAGATTGTATGTGCATCTCCTGCCAGTGTTAGATCCGCTGTAGGACTAGTATTAACGGCCAGTCGGTGCTCAGACTGGGGAGTCCCGATTTGCTGAAATTGCGGTACATACTCCTGAGGAGTACTGGGATAACCCATGGGAGTACTCTGATTGATGCCTGAACAATCGACCGTGTAATTGTCAGTCCCATCGGTGTTAAGAGGTGATTGGATGCTTCCTGCTTCATGAGGATTGCGATCACAGCCATGCTCATCGTTTAAACTTGAACTGCCTCTCTCTTGGTCTAGCGCCACTCGTCCATCTCTCAGTAGTCTTTTGTAGCACCAAAGGTGGTTCCTGACTTTATTTCTATCCAATTCCGGCATGTTCATGATCTTGAGTATGCGCGATGGGTGAGCCAAACTGATCCCTAACTGTTGAACTGCATCAACAAATTTGCTATGAAGCTCCGAGGTCCAATAAAACCTTGTTTTCTTGCTAGCCGAAGTAGGGTTGGCAACTCGGCGGCTACTCTTCGTGGAATCTGGTCGTGTTGAACCGCCTCTATCTTGGTCTAGCGACGCTCGTCCATCTCTCAGTAGTTTCTTGTAGCGCCAAAGGTGATTCTTGACCATATTTTTAGTCAGTCCCGGCACGTTCATGATTTCGAGTATGCGCAATGGGCAAGCAAAACTGATCCCCAACTGTTGAACTGCATCAACAAATTTGCTATGAAACTCCGGGGTCCAACGAAATCTTATTTTCTTGCTAGCCGAAGTGGTGTCAGCAACTTGGCGGTTACTCTTCTCGGAATCTGGTCGTGTTGGAGGTTGCTCTGGAGGGGATTTAGTGATCTCAGATCGGCTGGTCATGATGGTGAGTTCATCATCGAGCGGACCCGACTTGTCATGACGCATGTTCCCTTCCACAATGGGCGTCGACTTTGACCTTATAGCACTAGTTTCCTCTTGTAGATCCTCGGCGGTACCCGCCTGTTCCGAAAGATGTTGCGAAGGGCATTGCAACAAATGAGCATTATAAACCCCCAGATCTGGCTCTTCAGTGAATACTCCGTCCGTGGGAACAGGGTTACCGCACTCCAGGCAAATAGCGATGCTTAGAGCTTTTTTGTACTGAGTGTTTTTTATTCGAAGCTTTTCATTTTCCTCCCTTACAACCGCTAACTCGTGCCGATCGCGTTGCTGCTTCAGCCGGGTTCGTTTGTTTTCAAACCAGCACTTGACCTTCCGAGGCTCCCACCCTATCTCCTGGCCCATTTTGATTTTCTGTTCCATGTCCGGATAGGGGTATTCCCTGAAAAACAATTCGAGTTTATGGACTTGACCTGAAGTGTTGCGTTTGAGATATTCCCCTTTCTGACGCTGATAACCGTCGCGGGTACTGTTCTCGTTAACCAAGCCGCGGGTTTCATCATTAGAAGGATCGGTCTCCATGGCCCTCGTGTCAGGTTCGGTCCTGAGATCTTCAAACTCTTCCAGCAGCTCAAGCTCGGAGACCTCCAAGTCTGGCGCTTCCAGTAAATGACAGAATCCCTTGAACATTTTGACCGGGATATCACTGCTTGATTTTCCGTTAACTCAGCTTTCTTTGTTCCTCCTTGGATCTTCACTTTCTCTGCAAATTCTGAGAGGTTAAAGGAGCCGGATCACCGTTCTTCGATCAAAGGTGATGGCTACCCGACGAGCGCTCTTCTCAATGTTTCGAGATTCCCACTTCGTCCTTTTGTGATGGCTACTTGACGAGCGTTTTTCTCAAGGCTTCGTAATTCCCACTTTGTCCTTTTTTGCTCTTTTCTACGTGAACGGAGCCTGAAGATCTCTTGCGTTGATTTCGCTTTGTCGAGCACTACGCTTGTCCCCCTGGCCCAGTCTCTAGAGTAACAAGCCTGCCCACCTTTCGGCGCCATTATGTTTCGTAAAACCCGAGATCACAGGACGGTGGTGGATTCGTGACTCATCGGGGATGCATTAACGAAACCCGCTTGGCTCTACTGCACATAAAATATTATTACCACTTCTCCCTGTACTCGAGCATTTATAAGGTGATAGATTGATGTCAAGAAGATTAACACTTTAGCCTTATCAGACTCAGCCTCTCAAACACTCTTCACATTCTCACTCTCTTCTCCGTCATTCCATCGCATATGGATTCCTCCTCTATGCCTGTTGCCTTACCTGAAGCTTCGACCCAATGGGAGAGATTTTACCACCTCTTGGGTAGGGGTTATGGCTACATAAACAATCATCCTGAAGCTGAGGTTGAAGTTCGTACTCTGATTCCGGCCCTGGATACTGCGTGTATTGAAGGTACGAAACTGCAAAGGGAGTTTGTGATCTTCCCAACTCTCTTTAACAATTTCATGCAGGCTTACGAAGTTGCTAGCCGGGAGGTCACTTTGGCTGGTATCGTGCGAGCCCGTTATCAGGACCGAACTGAGTCCCTGATGTTGGCCATGCTGACGGCCGATAACCATAAAAGGGCTGTTGAATACGCCCACGCCCAGGTTTCGATGCTGGTCCGTGAGAGGGACAACTTGGTGGAGCGTCTGGCTCTTTTTGACACCGCCTTTGAGCAAGACCAGCACAACTTCGTGCTGAGGTTCCAGTGTGCCTGGTTGGAGGAAAGGCTTGAAGACCTGAGCATGGATATAGCTCGCGGGAGGGTGCTGGCTCATGACTTAGAGCTTGAGTTCGAGTACTATGACACCAAGGTGAACGAACTTAAGGAGAAATGTCGTCTCCTTTTCTTCAAGCTTGTAGACCTCGATTCCCGGAGTGTGGGTTGTAAGCAAGGCATGGATAGCATGGAGAGTCAGTTAAGCTTTTTTGTGATGCTTGTCAGAACTCATTTTGGGTTTACTGCTCCCCCTCAGTGATCCACTTGTAAACTTTCCTGCTGAATGAAATAAATGCGAGTTTGTTTATATATGCTCTTTCATTCTGCATTGTTGACTAGCCAAGAAAGGTTTTTGCTTTCGGATCTACGCGACTCCTTTTTCGCCTGTGTCAACAGATTGACTACGCATCATTCTCACAGCCCGACGCTTTATATTTGATTGACCTGAATGCCTCGTGAGAAATAGATTTGTAGTTGCTCGAAACTTAAAGATTGCCCCTGATTTTGCGGTCATTGCGTTTGGGGCCGCTAGTAATCTTTCACTTTCGAGCTCGATCACATTCTGCTAGTAACTCATGCTATCAATTCTGCCTTCACGCGTCGGGGCTGATTTTACCTTGAACTTAATAACAAGGAATTACCGTATACACACGAGATGACGTTTGCGAAAAACATTATGCAGAATCAACTCTAGCTATTGAAGAAACAAACGCATGCACCGATGAGAACTTTACAATAGGAGATACATCCTTCTCGCGTACATCCCCTTCTTTCTTGGGGCATGTCCAATGACTAACCAGTCTGGCCTCAGCTTAGGTGTGCCATTACCAAGTGCAGATCATGGTTGCCAACCTTTAATAGCTTCCAACTGATCGAACCAGGTATCAAGTCCTTCATCGAAGAAATCACCCGACCCCTCGAACGATTGATGTGTAGGTTGAGCTGCATCGCCCGACGGGTTCTTCGAACTGGAACCTCCATCTTTGTCTGGGATTATAAGAGGAGATTTGATCGATTGACTACCACAAGCATCTCCCACTTGGGGATTAGGGAAATAAGAGTGCTCCAAGCTTTCTCCCATTAGATCATCTGAAGCCATATGCTCTGATTGGGCAAACCCTTGAGCACTGGGCGTGGTGGGCTGATCTGCGACAGGATGAACACTGACTAGCTGCTGCTCGAACGGAGGAGTGCTTACTCGTTGCACTTGTGATGCGTGTTCTTGAGGAATATTGAAATGACTCGCGAGGATATCCTGATCAAATCCCCAATAGTCGTCCAGATTCGACCGGGCCTCATTTGTCATAAGGGTGCTGGGTTCGCAGCCGAGTCTATTGCTCGGATTCAGTTCTGCATAACGCTGTCCTAACGCCCTTCTGTAGCAACCAAGGTGATTCGCGACTAATTGCTTGGTAAGTCCCGGTACGTTCATGACCCTAAGTATGCTTGTCGGACCTATGAAGTCGAGTCCTATCTGTCGAACTGCGTCCAAGAACTTGAGATGAAGCTCCGGGGGCCAAGTGAATTTCTTCTTCTCGTCGTCCAGAGTGGCGTAGATAGCCTGCCGACTAACCTCTAACTCCTCTTGAACCGTATCTGATCTTACCGGAAGCTGTTGTGGAGGAGATTCATGGGCTTCGATGAGGTGACTCCGATCATAACGACACGTATCTTCTTCCTCCGAAGACACTGGTATAATTTCTGTAGGATCGATCTGCTCATGCGCGCCATTAGCAGGATCTGATTGTACCGGAGATGGCTCAAGGGAGCAGGGGGATAAATGAGCACCTTCCATCTTCGTAGAAGGCTTACTGGGGAACAATTTACTGAGGGTGGTAGGGCCACCGCAGTCAGGGCAGGTAATAGTACTGAGAATTTTCTCATACCACATGTTTTCCATTTGAAGGTTTTGGTTCTGCTCTTTTAGGGCCGTGATCTCCTTACGCCTGTGTTGGACACCTAGTCTGAAACGTCTATTCTGAAACCAAAAATGGATTCTCATAGGATTCATTCCCAGCTTCTGGCCCAATTCAATCTTTTGTTCCTCGTTTGGGCAAGGGCATTCATCGAAGAAAGCTTCAAGCTCCTGGATTTCTTTCCGAGCGTAGCGCTGGCGACTTTTTCTTTTCCGGGGTTGAGCGTCGTGGCCACTGCCGTCGTCACCACTGCGATCTTGATGTTCGTCACCGGTGATGTTGAGTTCCATGGCTTCGATGTCGAATCTGATTCTAGAGAATTTGAGGTCTTTCAACGAACTCGTCACTCGGGGTTCTCTGTTCTCTTTTGTATACTCGCTCTTTCGATTTGTTGCCTCCTTTTCCTCGAAAGCTAGGTCTGTTCAGCGTTCTGTTTTTGAAACGACGGAACTGTTTACCTCCTGCTCAGCTTTCCGACACGAAGGGGTAACCAAATCCTTCCGCGGCTTCTTCGATAGTAGCGCTCGCCTTTCACTTTTCCTCGATAGTCATGCCTGTTCAGCACTGTCTTCTCTTTTTAAGTGGCAGAGCTGTTCACTCGCCGCCCAGCTTTATGCGTGATGGAACAACACAATCCTTTCGCGGCTTCTTCGATAGTTGCGCTCGCCTTTCACTTTTCCTCAATAGTCATGCATGTTCAGCACTGTCTTCTCTTTTTAAGTGGCAGAGCTGTTCACTCGCCGCCCAGCTTCATGCGTGATGGAACAACACAATCCTTTCGCGGCTTCTTCGATAGTTGCGCTCGCCTTTCACTTTTCCTCAATAGTCATGCCTGTTCAGCACTGTCTTCTCTTTTTAAGTGGCAGAGCTGTTCACTCGCCGCCCAGCTTCATGCGTGATGGAACAACACAATCCTTTCGCGGCTTCTTCGATAGTTGCGCTCGCCTCCCTCCCAGCTTTAATAATGGCGAGACCGAATTTGTCAGGCCTGAAATTGCGGATCAGGACATGTCTGATGATTCACGGGAGGAGCAGCCCTCGCTTTACATTAATTAACCCGGCTCCACAAGCATTATTGCTGCAACTTTTCTCCACTCTCGAGACGCTATAAAATGCGGAGTTGGTGTTTGGGAGATTAACGCTCTCATATAATTTGCTTCCATCATCTAATCGCTCCACTACACACATCTCCGTCGAAAATGGCTTCTTCCCAAGTTCACACTTTCTCAGTCGAAGCTTTGACTCGATGGAAAGAGTTCTATAACCTCTTGGGTCGAGGCTACGCTCACATAGCCGATCATCCCGAAACCGAGGATGAGATCAGAGTCATGTTCGGGGACCTGGACATCACCTCCCTCGAGGGTACCGCGTTGGGGAGGGAATACAATATTTTTCCAACGCTCTTTACGAACTCCTTGGAGGTCTACCGCGCTGGTCATCGGGGAGTTACCGTGGCTCGTGTCTTGCGAGCCCGTTATGAGGATCAGTCCGACCGCCTAGCGTTGGCTGACTACCTGGCCGATAGTCACAAAAAGGCTGTTGAGTTCGCCAAAGAGCGGGTTTCGACATTGCTACGCGAGAGGAGGAATCTGGTGGAGGACTTAGCTCTATCTCTGGCTACCTATGAGCGCGATCGACGTAATGCCCTGCTAAGGAATCGGAGCGAGTGGCTAGAAGAAAGGCTCAACGGCATAAACGAGGATATAACTCGTGAGAATGGACTTGTTCGGGACTTGGAAGCAGTCGCCGAAGATCACGAGACTCAGGTTGTTGCAGTCAATGATGAACGCAAACGCCTCCACCTCAGGCTTGCGGACCATGATACGCGGAGTGGTGCGTATAAACAAAGCATCCATAACCTGGAGGGCCAGCTGGGCTCCTTTGTGTCATTGATTAGGGCTCACTTCTGCTTTACTTTTCCACCCCAATAAATTGTATGATCTGGTTTGGGCAAGAATGAATGAAAGCCCCTGTGTTTGTTTTAGCTTTTATATGATCCATTTCTTCGAGCATCCGGACATCTTAGACTTGGATGAGCCGATCCATAATAAGTCGAGTAGATGTGTTCTGATTTTCTAACTCACTCATGGTCAGATGAAAGAATAGCCTCAGACTTATCCAAGAAAAGATTTCTTTATGCTACTTGTTTTTCACCTGCAAATGAAAAGACCGAGTCAAAAGGAATAATCTGAAAAAGAAAGCATAGACCCCTTTCAATCTTATGCTTGCTCGTAATTAATAATGACAAGAACTTTTACAAGGGTTTTAATCTTGTGCGAAAAGTTTTTATCAATATTCCTCGAAAGAAAGCATACTATTGAAAGGAATGTAATTCACGATAATTGCTTTTGACCAATATTCAGAAGAGCGAATTAGTCAAAAATGCAAGGCATAACGACGTGTTTTTAAATTTAATTGAAGATACGGCATCCAAATCAAGGCCGTTTTGTTAAGAACGAGAGCAATTTGGACATCTATCTCGTCATTAAATTCGAAATAACGTCAATACTCTTGATCAATTATCGTGGATTACTTAGTGACGTATGACATGCATGGACCAATTCAAGTGTATAATTCCTTCTAGCGAAATTGGGGTTGGATTACCCTGTACGACCAAAAAGGTCGTGTAAGATTTTCAACTTTAGTTTCCTCTAAAGGAATTATAAACTTGACTTGGGAGTATTCGGATGATTAGAGAAAATGCCACTATCACATTCCCATGACCCGTCAAAAGAAATACAACCGAGTTCCATCTGAATGTATACACCAATAGATCCCTAATACAATCACTCTAAGGGGTGAGATAGAGAAAGCCTCGATAAAAATAAACCCTATACAAGAGGACTAGTAATGGAAAATGAAACCAAGGAATGTGATCCTAACGTTTAAGGATGCCCCAAGTTCGATCTGTGACTTCCGGATCACTTGCCCCAACTCGTCATCTTCATTGGACGATATCTCAATAATGTCCATAGTAGGCTCCTTTGTTGCTCACTCGGTGTTCGCCATGGGATATCATCCTCCTCGTCTTCTATCAAGGACGTTTGGGAAAAACACATGCATCTATCCTTGAAATGGCATTTAATCTAATCACCAGAATGCAATGAATGAAATGCCTATATTTATATGAACTGTAATAGTTTTGAGGGATAGAGAGTCTTACCAACCCAACTCGTCGACTTATGTGCGATTTTAGGTGTACCAACCGCCCAAAGACATGCGCATGAGACAAGTGATGGTGAACTTCTAAAAATCAGAGGGTTTGGCACCTAAGGTTAAGGTTCCCACCTCGAGTTCTAGAAAGAGCCGATTCCATTGCACAACTATCGTTGCATTGGGACTCAATCCATAGTTCGAAGCGAGCGGAATTGAGAAGTGGATTACCCCGTGTTTTTCCTCACGGAGATTCCATTTTCAATTCCTTCTATTGTGTTCCTAAAGGCGGCGCCTGGGGTTTTAGGCGCGGTTGTGTGTGTCCATGTGTCGTGATCATCACAATGCAAGTCATGCACAACAATTTATCAATCAGCACTTCAAATCATCCACACAACATACATTCCTACGCCACACCTGCGTAAAATAAAGTTAATCACAGACTACACCCCTTATTACTCCAATCTGCAAAAACATATAACACCTATCGTGAGCGGACTTACCTCACCTTCAAGAGCGCCTGTAGCGTTAGAAAAATCACTCAATTTTTATTACGGCCTAAGTCCACTTGAGGTCTAGAACCATAGTTTCTAGAACAAGTTCCCCAGTGGAGTCGCCAGCTGTCGCGACTCGTCCGGAAGCGGACGCGGCTAATGGATTACCGATCACGGGTCTTGGATCGGCGCGAGCCCTCCCAGGCCCATACCAAATCGCGGCGGGAGTATTCTTCGACGATAAGAGTCGATCGCTTTCGACCTTCAGTGTGGTCGTGGTGGCATGTGCAAATTGTGCATGCATTTGGAGTCGCCACCGGTCTTTCTTGGAGGGTAGACCGGAAACCTTACCGATCGATTGGGAGAGATCGATCAGTTCTACGGAACCAGAGATTTTGGGTTCGGGGACTTGGTTACGCTGGTGTCGTTACCAACGCCCTTTCGGTACCTAATGCGAGTGATTTTCCTAACTAGGATTTCATGCAGGCACAATTTTGGGTGAGGTAAGTCTGACTTTGCACATTAACCAGTTTAACATGCTCACGTAATCATAATAAATAAATAGATGTCAATCACATAAATATCTATCCTACGTGGTGATCATGGAATTATGATTTAATGGGTCTCAAGCCAATGAGACCACATATAATCATTTTAATATTTTAATAACGGAGAGCCGCTCTTCGCTTCTTCTTGGTTTCTTGAACTCTTCAAGAATTGGGCCCCAAAGAGCTCGCCGACTTAAAAGGCTCCTCCACGTAATCCTCGTAGCATTTACATCAACAATTGACTATGCTAAAAATAAAGATTACATGAAAAATAAAAGGAGTACGCAGCCTCCATTTAATAATTACAACCCCAAATATATAAATAATCATCATACATTCATATATACATCAATCACATTGATTAGGGATTTTTCCATGATCACCACCCTTTCACGTAAGTAATAAATTCACAATTTAAAACTTAGGAAGGCACAATAAAAATTCTACGTTGAATCATATTCAGAATTTTTACGTAAAATAAGATAGCCATAAATTTTCGATTCAAAATTGATTTAGTCTCAATTTTTGCTACGTTGATTAATTTATCATATAAAATAATCAATCTCCATTAGCCATGTAAGACGAACAATTCGTTAATACATATTGGCCATAGTATTGCAAAAATTGCAAAAAATCAATTAAATGCACGAAAACACCTAAGGATTGGCTCTGATACCACTGTTGGGATCCACGTAACACGTAGCGGAAATAAATAACAACCCACACATGTATCTCCAGAGGCGTACTTCGTGCATTTCAATCGAAAAAAATCACAAAGTCTCAAAGGGAGTAAATAGATTACCTCTCGTAGCGTGCTTGAACGGAGGTGTCGGTTCGATGTTCTTCGATCTCAGCCTCCACAAGTGTTAGGCATCTAGTTCGGACGCACCACCAATTGACGAACGGGGAGACGACTAATAACTCCATAACAATTGTGCTAGCAATATGCGGAATCAATATTTCGAACTTAGTATATTTTGCTCGCTCAAGATTATGAGAATATAGAGAGTGTTTGTGTTCTTCTCTCTAAGCTCTCAAAAATTTGCACACTCTACAAAATGTCTCTCCCCTTCAACCTCAAAACTCTTGCCATCCTTTTATAGCCAAAAATACCTTCCAATAAATTGTATTTAAAAATAGCACTAACAATTATAAATTCTATCTAAAAATAGCACTCACAAATAAATGACATTTAAAAATAGCACTAACAATAGCACTCACAATTTATAATACAAAAATGCTATTTAAAAATAGCACTAACAATAGCACTCACAATTTATAATACAAAAATGCTATTTAAAAATAGCACTAACAATTATAAATTCTATCTAATAATAGCACTCACAATTTATGATAAATAAATGCCATTTAAAAATAGCACTAACAATAGCACTCACAATTTATGATAAATAAATGTCATTTAAAAATAGCACTAACAATAGCACTCACAATTTATAATACAAAAATGCTATTTAAAAATAGCACTAACAATAGCACTCACAATTTATAATACAAAAATGCTATTTAAAAATAGCACTAACAATTATAAATTCTATCTAATAATAGCACTCACAATTTATGATAAATAAATGTCATTTAAAAATAGCACTAACAATAGCACTCAAAATTTATGATAAATAAATGTCATTTAAAAATAGCACTAACAATAGCACTCACAATTTATAATACAAAAAATGCTATTTAAAAATAGCACTAGCAATAGCACTCACAATACAAAAATGCTAAAAAAAAAAGGCACTAACAAAGGTGTTAAAAATAATAACCATTATTATTATTACAAGAGTTAAAGAGGTTACCAAACAGTACAAATATGCATAACGTATAAATACGTATGACGTATAAATACGTAGAGCATACATATACATCCGTGAAACCGGGGACTAATTGAAAGAAAAATGTGCAATTAAGCCCTTTTGGTAAAAATTGATTAAATTGGAGGGCAAATTGACCTAATTGCACTTTAAGACTTTAGAATCCAATGTCATAGCTTATAAAAAGTGAGAATTGAAAACTAAAAGACTCGAAAATGATTTTTTTTTTTTAGGCTCGGTTCGGGTTTATGTTTGTGAAGGAACATAGTGACCCGAGCCGAATTTTTGAGATTTAAAGTGACACACTTGAAGAGGAAATTAAAACAAAATTATCGAATATTTTTGGGTATTTTTCTAACCACGAATGGTATTTTTCTGATTTTTTGGGTATTTTTATAATTAAATAAACTCGAAAAATATTAAAAATACCGAAAAATATTTTTTGTTCAAAATTGGTTCCTAAGGTTAAACCAAGGCTTCCAAAGTTGATTTTGTGATTTTATGACCTTTTTTGATATTTTTAATTAATTTTAAAGAATAAAAATCACAATAATAAATGGTAAAAAAAATCAGGTGTCAACAATAGTGGAATTCGTCCCTTCAGTGCAAAATGCATTTGGCCGCAGAGCCACCGGTTTGGTGAAAGGACGTATCGTTCCTAATTGATTTTTAATCAGATCAGAGGATAAGTTCTTCTCCATTTTTTTTTTATCTCAGGTGATAAAAGAGACAATGCACCCAAAAGCTCATACATTCAAATGACAAAACAGACGTCGCCCAGCTGGGGCAAATGAACCGTAGGCATTGCAAATACCTTCAAACACGGATGGAGGAATTCGATAGATGTTGTTCATATCAATATGCAACATCAAAACGGAATGCAAATCAAGTGTAAAAGGACGTATCGTTCCAAAACGATTATTTCCTTGATATGGGAATAATGCTTCCTTTCTTTTTCCTCTCAGATGATGATCAAGAGCAGAGGACGCAGGATGTAATGCTTTCAAATAACAAACAGGGAACATCAAATACCTCAAACGGCGACTGTGATCGAGAGAATCACCAAACCGCCACATGACGAACCCCAAGAATATCAGGCTATCTCGAGACAGATAAAATTGATCAAGGACTCTGACAATCGAGACGGATGATCAGAATCTGCCAAAAATCAATGGGAGCAGGTTCCCCCCCCCCATTTACTTTGAGGAGCCAAACCGGGGGCAAACTCTCATGATCCCCCATGAAAGCGCATCAAACCAGGGTCATCGAATCCAGAGATGACAAACAGCAAAACCATGCCTAACTGGGGCAAGTGAATCATTTGTACGCCGGACGTTTCTCCTCTGGCAAAGTCAATGGACGCAATAACAGAGTCGTCCGCATCAGAATCAAACCCCAAGATACGAATTTGGGTGAACGGTAACCTTGTATCGTTCCAATTTGGTCTTCGAAGACCACATGCCTAACATGAGTTTTTACTCATTTTGCAGGAAGTCGTTGGCGCTGAAAGCCCCAAATGAAAAGAGCGCGCTAACAGGGAGGCGAATTGAATCAGTGGCCCTAGAAGTCAGAATTCCAGGAGATGGTCTTTGATCATAAGACCTAGTGGATGGTAAAAAGTATCGCTTCCACACTTCATGCTTTGACATACATTCTGATAAAAATTTCATTTTTCTTGAATAAAAGGAACTATGAAGAATGGCGCTGGAATGCGCCCAAAAACACAAATGGATCTCCTCTGGGGCAAATCCTCGAGAATGATTCATCGCCAACCAAACGGAGGGATCGTGGCCACAATATAGATGGCCAATTTCTACAAGCCGCGCGTTTGTGTTCGAATGGAAACACAAAGCAAGAACAAGGCTGTATCGTTCCAATTTGCCTTGAATTTTGGAAGGCAAACTGACACCTAATTCCCGTCTTTGACAGGGGCTCGCCATCAAGGCGAAACAGGTTTTCACATCCCATGTATTACCCGTTGGGATACATGACCAAGGGTAAATTGTATCGTTCTAATTTTTTGAAAAATTCGTGAACGTACAATAACATGTTTCTTCCGCATTTTCAGGGATCTCCAGCCGCAGGGGACAGGTAAGTATCCCTTTCCCCAATCCATTGAAGATGTTAAATAAAAAATAGAGAGAAAAAGAAAAGCGTTCAGAATCTAATGTCTAGAAAAGACATAGAATTCAAACTTCATTGGCATTCATGTTTTAAAACAGGAGGTTGTCTGAACATGAATAAGGACATGCATGGTGCATCATAAAATCCCCTTGACGGGTAAAATTTTTGGAGAAAATGAAAGAGATTTTTTCCAATCAAAAGTTCAAAACTTTCAAAAGGACGTTTTCTCAAAAGACGAAAGGCAAAGCCTAATCCAAACACGTCCCATACACACTTGAGAGAGAAGTGGAGCGGATCAGATAGCAAAATCTGGACCTACGGAAGTAGGGACCATCCGCAGCGATTACATGGATTGGGATGACGGAGGCATTCGTTTCTTATCCCCAAACACTACAGGTCACAATTGACAACCCCTTCGAACGGCGGTTTTCATTCTCAACCCTGTCAAGAACCACCCCACATTGGGGCAAAATGGAGGTGAGTCCAGCAACATCAGGAGAAAATGGTTAGAAATTTTCTTGCTCGGACTAACATTAATCTTTGTGTGTTGTTTATATGGTAATCCAAGTGCCATAGGATGACGAGAAGCATTCATTTCTCTATCCCACACACCATATCCTTTGCATAGCCAAGTTGAGCCTGCAAATTCATTTCATAAACCCATTGGTGATCATTGCAAGTTCCAAAGCAAAGACAAATCACTTCAGGAACGGAGAAGTTCAAGACTTAGGGTTTACGAAGAAACTACTAAGTTGATACTCAAGCGTGCTAAGAGCCAAGTCATATATCTAGCACAATTGCCAAGCATCCCACTTGCGACAAGAGATTAAAGAAATCCCCAGCATCAAGAAAAAACAAAGTGCCTGGTAAAAGCGAGGCCGATGCTCGGGTGAACAATTTGATCGATCCCTAAAGAAACCTGGTAGGGAAAAGAAGAGGGAAAAGCCCCTAATGGAGTCAGATCAAGAAGACTGCTCCCCAAATGATGTCAGTCGTGGAGCAAAAACACAGAAAGAGTTGTCAACCTCTTAATACCACAAGAGACGCTCTCTAAAGAACTGGTGCACACCTCAAAATCGGTTGCGCACCTTAAAGACTAAAGATGCAGAAAGGAAATGACAGGAGGCAAATCAGCAATGATCACCAATGTCAAACCCGTCACGAATTCTGGGCCAAAAACAAGCCTTTTTCGGTCCCTAATCCTACCAATGTTACAACCCTGAAACAGTCTTCTCTGACTAAGACACTTGGGTTAACATATAGCTTAGCTCGAAGAAGTACGAGCAAGACTATTTCTTTCTCATTTTGCAGGGTTCTTGACTTGTAAACCCGGAGCAAATGGTGAAGACTTTCATTCAATGGCCTCGACTCCAAGGCGGGTCCCCCTTGAAGATCAATAACCAAGCCCAACATTACGGTCCCGTGGAAGACCTCCCGACCAATCAAAAAATATGCGCTGCGAATGAGCCTAAAACCTAGGCACAGGTTAGTAGGGAATCGAGTGCATCCCCTATAAAAACCATTATCCCAAAACAGGTGAGAAGACCTCATTGTCGAGAAATATTCCAATTGATGTTTCGAACAGACTCGTTTTGGAATTTTCAAACTGTTGATCCAGATTTTCCATGCAAGGAATTTGTGATCACATTTGCATGTTGCAAGAATGATTTGGATAACCTCCAGCATCAAAATGCACATTTCATGATTAAAACTTAAATCATACGGTTTTGTCAAATGGACAGCCATGGTCTTCCCAAAGATTACTAACGTTTTCTTGGTGAAGAAAAATCTTTGAACTTTCTGTAGGATACCTGGAGAACCCAGCTCCCAGAATGTCGCCTCAACAGACTCAAGTGAAGCTTTGTCAAAATAAAATCTTTCACTGCTTCAAAAACTGAATCCCCGACAAACTTCGGGATCTCTAAAAAATGGGGAAGAAAAAACCCTTTTAAAAGAAAAAGTCCTATCAGACGTGGAGAACCCTCGTCCCAGGACCCATTTTTAAAAAATCAAGCAGTCCTAGCTTGACGTGGAGAACCCTCGTCCTAGGACCCCTTTTCAAAAATATTAAACAGTCCTAGCATGACATGGAGAACTCTCGTCCTAGGACCTCTTTTCAAAAATCAAGCAGTCCTAGCTTGACGTGGAGAGCCCTCGTCGTAGGATCCCTTTTCAAAAATATCAAACAATCCTAGCTTGACGTGGAGAACCCTCGTCCTAGGACCTCTTTTCAAAATATCAAACAGTCCTATCAGACGTGGAGAACCCTCGTCTTTGGACCCCTTTTTCAAAAATCAGGTAGTCCTAGCATGACGTGGAGAACCCTCGTCCTAGGACCCCTTTTCAAAAATCAGGCAGTCTCATCGAACGTGGAGAACCCTCGCAATGAGACCCCTTTTCAAAAATCAAGCGGTCCTAGCATGACGTGGAGAACCCTCGTCCCAGGACCCCTTTTCAAAAATCAGGCAGTCCGAGCATGACGTGGAGAACCCTCGTCCCAGGACCCCTTTTCAAAAATCAGGCAGTCTCATCGGACGTGGAGAACCCTCGTCATGAGACCCCTTTTCAAATCAAATCAAGGTAGAAACCGCCTAAAGGGTCAAATCAAAGGTAGAAACCGCCTAAATGGTCAAATCAAAGGTAGAAACCGCCTAAATGGTCAAATCAAAGGTAGAAACCGCCTAAAGGATCAAATCAAAGGTAGAAACCGCCTAAAGGGTCAATTCAAGGTAGAAACCGCCTGAAGGGTCAAACCAATGGTAGAAACCGCCTAAAGGGTCAAACCAATGGTAGAAACAGCCTAAAGGGTAAAATCAAAGGTAGAAACCGCCATAAGGGTCAAACTAACTTGAAGGTAGATACCGCCTAAAGGGTCAAATATGGTAGAAACCGCCACAAGGGTCAACTCATTGGTAAATACCGCTGTAAGGATCAACGCAAAGGTCCGATCCACCATACGGATCAAAATCCTTGGCAAATCCCCCAGCGTGGGATGCGCCCTTCTCAAGTTCCTGCTAGTCAGGAACCCCAAAATGGTATGACCTACCATACAGGTCAGAGCTTAATCTCCCTAGGATATTCTGAACGAGTCCTAGGTATCTTCTTGAAAGTCGTCACAACCGGCAGCATCTGACAGGTGAGCTTCAGGTGAGCCTCTCTCACTCCGGCCCATGTTCGAATTGCAAGAGTAAACCGGTGATTAATTTGAGCTTTCATCAAAGGGCCCTAAGGATTCAATGTCGTAGCATTTCTTCTCTCATTTTCCCAGTTGAGTCGGTTAGAAATCAGGTGCCACCTTATCTTTGAGAGAAACCTCTAACGAGATTCCTCTCAAAGAGGGGCAGCTGTTGACACCTAATTTTTGACCATTTATTATTGTGATTTTTATTCTTTAAAATTAATTAAAAATATCAAAAAAGGTCACAAAATCACAAAATCAACTTTGGAAGCCTTGGCTTGGCCTTAGGAACCAATTTTGAACAAAAAATATTTTTTTTGTATTTTTTAATATTTTTCGAATTTATTTAATTATAAAAATACCCAAAAAATCAATAAAAATAGAATTTGAGGTCACCAAAATGTAGAAGAATGGCCTATATTTTTATTTTAATCATCTTTTCATTTTGACCTCACAAAAAGAGAAATTTCAAGTTCAATTGCATATATTCTTTCATAACGCATAAAATCGAATTTGTCCATAAGTTACTATTCGATCTTTTAATTTACGCATTTTGCATCTTAGGGTCTTGATGTTCAGTTTGATTGCCTTACGTTGAAAATGAAGCACTGATCACCATAAGTAGGGAATGTGTAGCTAAACTGGTCACACGGCATTTATTGAGTGGTGGGAGAAGGCGAATGATGCTGGAGGGCATTGCCGAATAAAAAATAGCAACAAAAAAAAGGGTCGCCACTAAAACAGCAGAAAAGAGGAAAGGGACAACAAGGCTTTCTTGGTGATGGGAAAAGAAGACCACCCATGAAGATTAAAAAAATGGTGAGTATAGGTGGATTAAAAAAAAGGGAGGAGAGATGATGAATGGCGTCTAAAGGCCAAGAGGGGATGATTAAAAAAAGAAGAAAAAGACTAAAAGAGGAAGAATTGTAGAATAAAAAAAAAGAGGACCACTAGCAGAAAAGAAAAAGAGAAAGGAGAAAGAGGTCTGGTCAAAAGCTTCGTTCGGGAAGGAGGCGAATTTGGGGAAGGTTTTGAAACCAAACCCAAGCGGCGTCATCAAGATCGAGATACGAAGAATACTTCCCAAAACCGAACGGACGTCATGAATGGAAAACTTCGTCGGGCGATCACCGAGCGATGAGGATCTCCAGATGTCTTAAGTCGAATCTTTGAAGCTCGCCGAAGTTGCCGAGGTTGAGAGAAGAGAGGGAGTAAAAGAAAGGCGATGGGGATTTTCGCAGAGAAAAAAAATATAGGGGACGAGGAGTCAAAGACTTCCGGCGGGGATAGCTAGCAAGTCGGGTGCCTGGTGGTGGCCGCCATCGATGCAGCATGCGGATGACCGTCTTGATATAGGCACCGACTAGATCGAGCAAGTTCGGCGCTAACAGCGAAACAAGCTGAACCAATGGTGACGCAACTTCGAACCAGACTCGATGCAAGTTCAGACGCAGAGGAGATCTAGAGAGGAAGAGCCGGCCATAAGGATGGGGAAAGCTTAGTCACGAAAAGATCGTTTGCGGCTCCTTCTCGAGAACCACTGGGAGCCTTACCCTGCACCATCAATCCATGCTTCATCTCGTGACGACGATTGGCGTAGCCATCTCGAGTCGGACGAATATCACAGTCACAAGGGTCACTACTGAAGTGCAGGAACATTCGGAGGTAGTCACATTCCCGAGCCCTGCACCCGAGCATCATGGTCCAGATTATCAACAAACCCTGAGTCTACACGAACACATCGAGGCGAGCCGAACCCAGAGGTGGTGCGAATAGATCCGACGACAGTGACAAGCGAGCAAGAGCAACGGTGTGGCGGCGCGGTGGTCGTAGACGAATCACAGCGGACTGGCTTCGACCCGAGCAAGTTCGGCGAAGGAGCATGGAAAAATCCATAGCTAACATCAAAGACGGCAAGTCATCATCGGTCCAGAGACGGCATGACGGCGCCGCCGGGCTATAGCACGTGATTAGAGGCCACCCTCGTAAGCCTTTTGATCTCGATTGATATTTGCTGTGTGCTTAGATTAGAGGAACCGAACATGAGTAAAGAAAAAAAAAAACGAGTTAGGAAATGTTAGTCCTAGGGAGTTTGGTTTACGATAAAAGGATCTCGTGGAAGCTCTGCATAAGAGCATGGGGAAGAAGACGCCCTAAAAAAAAAGGGCCAAAGAAAAGATTAAAAAACAAATAAAAGAAAAGATCAACAAAGCACAAAATATAAAAAAAGAGTGAATTGTGAGTAGGGTCAGAATGTGAAGGCTGCGTTGGTTTTCTTTTGTGTATTGGGTATGACTTTGCATCTAGGCTAGTGTGTGGGCTTGGCTTGGAATTTGGGCTTTAATTGGAAATCATGAAAATAAATACGAAGATTGGGCATGCTTAGGTTGGACTTTTAGTTTTAGACCAATTTGGGCCCTCAAGGCCCGAGTTGGGCCCTTTCGGCGTTGATCGGGTTTATTCGGATAAAAAATATTATTAATAAACAAAAAAAACTAAACAAAAACAAAACAAAACAAAAAATAATAATAATAAATAATAAATTCAAAAATTCAAAAAAATTCGAAAAATTCTAAAAAATTCTAAAAAAATTCCGTAAAATAGGAAATGGCCACATTCAATTGGCCATGACCCATTCCGGGTCATTTGACCCCCGATCTTTCCAGAAATGACGGTTTTGCCCTTTCGGCAAACCGTCTTCCAAAAAAATTCTAAAAAATCCAGATAAATCCCCAAAAATAGGAAATGGCCACAGTCAACTGGTCAAGACTCATTCCGGGCGTTTTGAACCCCGACCCTTCTTAAAATGACGATTTCGCCCTTTGGGCGAATCGTCTTCCAAAAATTGGAGAAAAATCAAGAAATTCCAAAAAATTCCCAAAAATGGGAAATGGCCACAAACAACTGGCCATGGAATATTTTGGGTAATTCGGTATCCAAATCTCCCAAAAATTGACGATTTTTCCCTCCGGGCTAATCGCCTCCAAATCTTCCCATTTTACCCCTGACCGAAATCACACCTTCCCTAAGCCCTTATGGCTATGTTAGGAAGCCTTTGACTTGAATTGGTGTGCATCGATGAGATTTATTTATGCACTTGATTGCGCTTTCATTTAAATTGATTGTGATTGATAGGAATAATTTTTCAATCTGCATGAAACCCTGAATTAAGCCTACCTCACCCAAAATTGCGTCTGCATGAATTCTTAGCTAGGAAAATTACTCGCGTTAGGTACCGAAAGGGCGTTGGTAATGACATCAGCGTAACCAAGTCCCCGAACCCAAAATCTCTGGTTCCGCAGAATTGATCGATCTCTCCCAATCGGTCAGTAAGGTTTCCGGTCTACCCTCCAAGAAAGACCGGTGGCGACTCCAAATGCATGCACAAGTTGCACATACCACCACGACCACACTGAAGGTCGAAAGCGATCGACTGCTATCGTCGAATCCCTTTGAGAAATACTCCCGCCGCGATTTGGTATGGGCTTGGGAGGGCCCGCGCCGATCCAAGGCCTGCGATCGGTAATCCATTAGCCGCGTCCGCTTTCGGACGGGTCGCGACACACACCATATTGGGTTGAGTGACACAATTATATCCAGGTGGAACGTCCATGTAGATTTCTTCCTCTAAATCTCCATGAAGAAATGCATCTTCACATCAAACTGATGTAATGGCCAGTCCAAGTTTGTTGCAAGAGACAACAATACTCTCACAGTATTAAGCTTTGCAACAAGAGAAAACGTTTCTTGGTAGTCTATACCATAAATTTGTGTATATCCCTTCGCTACTAACCGCGCCTTGTACCTCTCAATGGAACCATTTGCTTTGTATTTAATAGAAAATACCCACTTACACCCCACTGTTTTCTTTCCCTTCGGCAACTCTACAAGACTCCAAGTCTTGTTTTTCTGCAATGCTTCTAATGTGGACATCGAACCATATCGAGGAGGAGGTGCTAGGGACTCGTTGCTCTATCCGCTTGGTCCAATTACTCGAGCGAGAGCGAGGGAATTCAAGCAAGCTATCGGCATCATGGTTCAAGATCTTTGGAATGGAGGTGATCTTGATTCAAGAATTGAAGATTCTGAAGCTCCTTGGCGCAACATGATTACATTTAACCTCGCGAATTCTGAACGGATTTAGGGCTAACGAGCTCCGAATGAGCTCAAATTTGGTCAGCTGAAGAGAAACGGCATCCTGATCAATACTCATGGCCTTAGGCCATGAACTGCGATGAATCTCAACCATTCGGCATCATTTAGATGGCCTTTTTAGGCTTTTTTCTATTTTTAGGCGAATTTTTATTAATTAAGGGTATTTTTGTAATTTTTGCCTTTTAGGGTTAGCACCATATATAAGGGTGCTTATGAGTTTCTGAAAAGATAACATTAATTCAGAATTTTATACAGAGAGGTTTTCTCTTCTTCAAGTTCTCTTGAAGACTAGATCTTATCAAGGCTTCCTTGTGGCGATCGATCGACTTATCGAGCAAGATCGCGAATTTTCTTGTTCGTGGCGTCTATAGCGTGGATTGGTTGACACAGGTTCGTCAACAGGTCACGCTCATACCGAAGTTACCAATCACAGGTTCGATTGGGGGTTAAGGTTAGCAATTCGCAACCCTTGGATCTTCGTAGAACAATCAGTTTCCGCAGCGATTCACATCATCTGGTATCAGAGCTGGTTCTACAAGATCTAGTTATTATCTTACTTTTACTGGTTTTAATTCAGCAATCTAGGGTTTATAAAATTAGGGTTTATAGAATTGGGGATCCATTACTAATCGAATTAGGATTCTGAATTGGGGATCTAGGGTTTATAAAATTAAGGTTTTCGGTCCTAGTTGTTTTGATTGTATTGAGTTCGTCAAAAAAAAAATCAGCCAAAAAAATCTGTGAAAAAAAAAACAAAAAAAAAGATTATCGGTGAAAAAAAAAACGATAAAAAAAAGAGGCTGAAAAGAAAAAATCAAGAGGACGACTCGTTTCTTTTTATTATTATTATTGTTAGTTGGACCGAATAGAAAAAAAAATAGCAGCAAACATTAACCTGAATTCAAATCTAGCAAAAGTTGTTGAGTTGCTGAATTGAGCAGTATATTGCTGAATTGATCTTGCTTGGTGGTTTAGTCGACTGTTATGAGGAGCTTGTGAGAATGGAATTCTAGTCTGATAAAGAGCTTGAAAGAAGAAAAACGAGAGGAAAAAGGCAAGAGTGTGTAAGTTTAATTGAGGGAAGAAAAAGTCTAGATTGAGTTAAACACGAGGGGAGTGACAAACATCTTGAGCGAAACACGTGAGGGAGTATGGTGAGATTTCTTTTATTTCTAACATTTTCTTGCAGGTTAAAAAAAAATTCATGGCAGACCAAGAAAGCGTAAATCAAAGGGAGAATGGCACCAATCCAAGGGACAATGCGATTTTAGCAGGCACTCAACAGTTGAGCTTACAACTTGAAGCCCTTAGCAACCGAGTTGTGAGGTGTGAGACGAGGTGTGATGGTGAACAAGAGCCACCACGAGGGAGGCCACAAAATCAGCGAGATGAGCCTAGGGCACAACCCAGATGGTAGCGACAATTTGACGATGAATATGTGTCTGATATAGAAGATGACCGAGATGGCAGATTTGAGAGGAGAAACAGACGCCGAGAGTTCAGACATCGAGAAGATGATGAGCTTAGCAATATCAAAATGAAGATTCCATCTTTCCAAGGAAAGAATGATCCTGATGCATACCTAGAATGGGAGAAACGAATGGAGATGGTATTTGACTGCCAACGATATTCGGAGCTCAAGAAGGTAAAAATTGCAGCTGTTGAATTCACTGATTATGCTATAATTTGGTGGGATCAACTTGTGAATAGCAGGAGACGCAATGGTGAGAGATCGGTAGAAATGTGGGATGAGATGAAAGCGGTGATGAGGAAGCGCTTCATACCAAGTCATTACCACAGAGACTTGTTTCATAAACTGCAAAATCTCACACAAGGTAACAAGAGCGTAGAAGAGTACCATAAAGAGATGGAGATTTTCATGATCCGTGCTAATGTGGTAGAGGACCGCGAAGCTACTATGTCACGATTCTTATGTGGTTTGAGCCGAGATATAGCAAGAGTGGTAGAGCTGCAACATTATGTCGAGTTGGAAGAATTAGTGGACAAAGCTATCAAAATAGAGAGGCAATTGAAGTTGGACCGAAATTACAGGAGTGGTGGAGGTTCAAGCTCGAATTGGAAACCCAATTGGAAGAAAGACGAGAAGCCGAACTAGAAGGGAAACAACACCAAGGTTGAATCTTCAAGGGAGAAGGAGAAAGATGGCAGAGTTGGTTCGAATCCGGTTTCAGGTAAAACTAAAAATCCTAACACTAGAACTCGTGAAATTAAATGTTTCAAGTGTTTAGGCATGGGTCATATGGCAAATCAATGCCCTAATAGGAGGGTGATGATAATGACTGGGCCTGGAGATGTTCAATCTGAAAGTGACAGGGAGGAAGATGATGATGTCATGCCGCCATTGGAGGACTGTAGCGATGTCGAGATGCCAGTCAAGGGTGAATTGATGATGGTTAGACGTTCTCTTAGTGTGCAAGTCAAGGAGGAGGAACATCACCAGCAACGTGATAACTTATTCCATACAAGATGCTTGGTGAATGGTAAGATTTGTAGTTTAATTATTGATGGAGGTAGTTGTACAAATGTGGCAAGTTGTACTATGGTGGAGAAACTAGGATTGAAAACTACAAAGCACCCTAGACCATATAGACTTCAGTTGTTGAATGATAGTGGTGAAGTGAAAGTTTCGAAGCAAGTCCTAGTTCCATTTGAGATAGGGCGATATAAAGATGAGGTGGTGTGTGATGTTGTACCTATGCAAGCGGGACATCTTTTACTTGGTAGACCATGGCAGTATGATCGGAGGGTACATCATGATGGATACACTAACCGATATTCATTGGTGATGAATTAGAAGACTTACACTTTGGTGCCAATGACACCTACTGAGGTGTATGAAGATCAATTGAAACTACAACGTGAGGCTGAGAAAGAGAGAAAAAGTGAGAAAACTGAGAGCTTGCGTAGAGAGTCTGAGATGCAAGGAAAAGGAGAGACAGAGAAAAATAGAGTGGTAAAAGCCGAGGGAAAAGCAGAGAGAAAAGAAAAAAGAGAAAAGAATTTCTATGCAAGATCGAGCGAAGTGAGGACAGCTTTGGTTCTGGACCGACCGATGCTTGTACTTTTGTACAAGGAGGCATTGTTTATTACTAACGATCTTGACCCGAGTTTGCCTAGTTCTGTCGTGTCTTTATTGCATGAATTTGATGATATCTTTCCTGATGAGGTTCCTGGAGGTCTACCACCGATTCGAGGCATAGAGCATCAAATCGACTTGATACCTGGTGCGCCATTACCTAATCGACCTGCATATCGAAGAAATCCCAAGGAGACAAAAGAACTTCAGCGGCAAGTTAGTGAATTACTGGAACGAGGATATGTGTGAGAAAGTCTTAGCCCATGTGCTGTTCCTGTTTTGTTAGTGCCAAAGAAGGAAGGGACTTGGCGAATGTGTGTTGATTGCCGAGCAATCAATAATATTACGGTAAAGTATCGACATCCTATTCCTAGATTAGATGACATGTTAGATGAGTTATATGGAGCTTGCATATTTACTAAAATTGATCTAAAAAGTGGTTATCATCAGATTAGAATGAAAGAATGGGATGAATGGAAAACTGCATTTAAGACCAAATATGGGTTGTATGAGTGGTTAGTCATGCCATTTGGTTTAACTAATGCACCTAGTACTTTCATGCCACTTATGAATCATATTCTGCGTGCTTTTATTGGTCGATTTGTGGTTGTCTATTTTGATGATATTTTAATATATAGTCGAAGCCTTGATGACCATATTAAACATGTGCGAGCTGTTTTACAGGTTTTAAGGGCCGAGCAACTATATGCTAATCTGAAGAAATGCTCTTTTGTGACTAACAAATTAGTATTTCTAGGGTTTGTTGTTGGTGCTGATGGAATACAGGTTGATGAAGAAAAGGTGAAAGCGATCCAAGAATGGCCGACACCTAAGACTGTAGGAGAGGTGCGCAGCTTTCATGGTTTAGCCAGTTTCTATCGCAGATTTGTAAAGGATTTCAGCACCATCGCCGCACCTTTAACCGAGGTCATCAAGAAGCACGTGGGTTTCACGTGGGGAGAAGAGCAAGAGAGAGCATTCAATCAATTGAAAGATAAGTTAACTAATGCTCCTTTGTTATCTTTACCAAATTTCAGTGCTACTTTTGAAATAGAATGCGATGCTTCTGGCACAGGAATTGGAGCTGTGTTGATGCAAGGAGGACATCCCATAGCTTATTTCAGCGAGAAATTAAGCGGGGCAACATTGAATTATCCAACTTACGATAAGGAGATGTACGCTTTGGTGCGAGCTTTGGAGACTTGGCAACATTACTTGTGGCCAAAGGAATTTGTGATCCACACCGACCACGAGACATTAAAGTGCTTGAAGGGACAGCAAAAGTTGAACAAAAGAAATGCTAAATGGATGGAGTTCATCGAGACTTTTCCATATGTAATCAAGTACAAGAAAGGTAAGGAAAATGTGGTAGCCGATGCACTTTCTCGAAAGTACGCAATTCTAACTACTTTAGGAGCAAAGTGCCTAGGTTTTGAGCATATCAAAGAGATATATACTGATGATGATGACTTTGGAAGAGTGTTTGAAGCTTGTGAGCATGCTGCGTTTGAAAAATTCTATAGGCATGATGGCTATCTTTTTCGTGAAAACAAGTTATGTTTGCCTAGATGCTCTTTGCGAGAGTTGTTGGTGCGAGAGGCGCATATTGGTGGTTTAATGGGGCATTTTGGAATCAATAAAACTTATGAAGTGCTGCATGAACATTTTTATTGGCCACATATGAAACGAGATGTCACACGTGTTTGTGAAAGGTGCATTGCATGTAAATAGGCTAAGTCTACAACTAAACCACATGGCTTGTATACGCCTTTGCCTATCCCGACGCATCCTTGGGTTGATATTTCTATGGATTTTGTGTTAGGATTGCCTAGGTCTAAGCATGGTAAGGATTCTATTTATGTGGTTGTAGATCGGTTTTCAAAAATGGCTCATTTTATACCATGTCATAAATCCGATGATGCATCACATGTTGCTGACTTGTTCTTTTGTGAGGTTGTGCGTTTGCATGGCATGCCTAGGTCCATTGTTTCTGATCGAGATACTAAATTTCTTAGCTACTTTTGGAAGACATTGTGGAAGAAATTAGGTACACAACTTTTATTCTCTACTACTTGTCATCCACAAACTGATGGTCAAACTGAAGTAGTTAATAGGACTTTAGGGACATTGTTACGTGCTATCATTAAGAAGAACATTAAGTCTTGGGAAGATTGTTTACCGCATGTTGAGTTTGCATATAATCGGAGCGTGCATTCTGCTACTAAATTCACACCGTTTGAGGTTGTCTATGGTTTTAATCCATTAACTCCGTTAGATTTAACTCCTTTGCCTGTTGAAGAGAGTGTGGATTTAGATGGTGCTAAGAAGGCCGAGTTTGTGAAGACATTGCATGAAAAGACACGGCTGAATATTGAACACAAGACAGAACAATATGCAAAGCAAGCCAACAAAGGGCGTAAGAAAGTAGTGTTTGAACCCGGCGATTGGGTTTGGGTTCATATGCGCACGGAACGTTTTCCCGAGCAACGACGCTCTAAGTTATTACCGCGCGGAGATGGACCATTCATGGTGTTGGAGAGGGTCAATGACAATGCCTACAAGCTTGATCTTCCAGGTGAGTATGGCATTAGTGCTACTTTTAATGTTACTGACTTGACTCTTTTTTATGCAGGTGATGATTTGAGGGCAAATCCTTTGCACGGCGGAGGGAATGATGTGGACATCGAACCATATCGAGGAGGAGGTTCTATGGACTCGTTGCTCTATCCGCTTGGTCCAATTACTCGAGCGAGAGCGAGGGAATTCAAGCAAGCTATCGGCATCATGGTTCAAGATCTTTGGAATGGAGGTGATCTTGATTCGAGAATTGAAGATTCTGAAGCTCCTTGGTGCAACATGATTACATTTAACCTCGCGAATTGCTCTAAGTTATTACCGCGCGGAGATGGACCATTCATGGTGTTGGAGAGGGTCAATGACAATGCCTACAAGCTTGATCTTCCAGGTGAGTATGGCATTAGTGCTACTTTTAATGTTACTGACTTGACTCTTTTTTATGCAGGTGATGATTTGAGGGCAAATCCTTTGCACGGCGGAGGGAATGATGTGGACATCGAACCATATCGAGGAGGAGGTTCTATGGACTCGTTGCTCTATCCGCTTGGTCCAATTACTCGAGCGAGAGCGAGGGAATTCAAGCAAGCTATCGGCATCATGGTTCAAGATCTTTGGAATGGAGGTGATCTTGATTCGAGAATTGAAGATTCTGAAGCTCCTTGGTGCAACATGATTACATTTAACCTCGCGAATTCTGAACGGATTTAGGGCTAACGAGCTCCAAATGAGCTCAAATTTGGTCAGCTGAAGAGAAACGGCATCCTGATCAATACTCATGGCCTTAGGCCATGAACTGCGATGAATTTCAACCATTCGACATCATTTAGATGGACTTTTAGGCCTTTTTCTATTTTTAGGCGAATTTTTATTAATTAAGGGTATTTTTGTAATTTTTTCCTTTTAGGGTTAGCACCATATATAAGGGTGCTTATGAGTTTCTGAAAAGATAACATTAATTCAGAATTTTATATAGAGAGGTTTTCTCTTCTTCAAGTTCTCTTGAAGACTAGATCTTATCAAGGCTTCCTTGTGGCGATCGATCGACTTATCGAGCAAGATCGCGAATTTTCTTGTTCGTGGCGTCTATAGCGTGGATTGGTTGACACAGGTTCGTCAACAGGTCACGCTCATACCGAGGTTACCAATCACAGGTTCGATCGGGGGTTAAGGTTAGCAATTCGCAACCCTTGGATCTTCGTAGAACGATCAGTTTCCGCAGCGATTCACATCAGCTTCCATCTCCTCTTTCATTGCCTCAACCCACTTGGGATCCTTCAAAGCTTCTTGCACCCCAGTAGGAACTCGATTTGTAGAGACATTTGATACAAATGCCTTCAAAGGTTCAGATAATCTTTCTGTTGAGACGTAATCTGCAATAGGATACCTTGATCTTCGCTCTTCCACCTCTGGTGAATATCGATTATGGGGTTTGCCACGATTGTGCCTGTCAGGTAATTTATATCTAACAACCACATCAGAATCATCAAATGAATCAGCCGTAGTAATAGGACTTACCTCAGGAGTATCCTCAGGAGAATGGTCGGGTACTAAGGATGAGACATCATGAGAGAGAGAGAGGGCTGTTCTTGAGACTGTTCAGAAGCATTTTGTATCGATACCGGTTGTTCACCCTTTGCAACTTCTGTTGTTTGTTCATCCTTCGCAACTTATGTTGTTGTCTCTGTCAAGTTTTGAGATGCTAATCTCTCTTCTGCCGACAATATTGAGGTGGCCCGCGAGTTAGACCCAGCCTCAGCCCCTGCTAAAACACCACCACTCTTCCACCAATGTTCCCTTTCTCGATGTATCTCCCCTGAAAGGGACAATTGGTGTCGGGAAAGAAGAACTCAGACTCAATAAATATGACATCCATGGTGACATGGGTTTTTTTAGTGACCGGGTCGTAGCAATGGTAACCTTTCTGATGAATTCCATAGCCAAGAAACATGCACCGAATAGCACAAGGATCCAGTTTGGTTCTTTGGTTCTTGTGAATATGAACATAAGCTACACAACCGAATACTTTAGGAGAAAGTATCAATATCGAGGGAAGAGTAACATGTGTCGAAAGTACTTGCAATGGGGTCTTGAAGTCTAGCACGTGAGAGGGCATTTGATTCATCAAGTAGACTGCAGTAACAACGACGGCATCCAAAAAACGAGTGGGAACATGCCCACCCCTCAATAGGGCCCGTGATGTCTCTAGAATATGACGATTTTTCCTTTCCGCAACTCCATTCTGCTGAGGAGTCTGAGGACACGATGTCTCATGAATAAGACCATGTTCATGAAAATATTCAGTGAGATGCTGATTTACATATTCACCCCCATTATCTGTACGAAGGATACTGATTTGTGCTCCAAATTGTGTTTCAACCATGCGATGAAACCTTTGAAATATGGTAGAGACTTCATTCTTGTGCTTCATCAAATACAGCCATGTCATCCGTGTGCAATCATCCACAAACGTCACAAACCATCGAATCCCCGAAAGTGTAGTAAT
Source organism: Rhodomyrtus psidioides (assembly GCA_021437785.1). Taxonomy (NCBI): domain Eukaryota; kingdom Viridiplantae; phylum Streptophyta; class Magnoliopsida; order Myrtales; family Myrtaceae; genus Rhodomyrtus; species Rhodomyrtus psidioides. The sequence continues at coordinate 749,164 of JAILYB010000059.1, read as the reverse complement.
CGGTGAAGCACCCCATACATCAGAATGAATTAACACAAAATGTGTTGTGCTTTTATTAAAACTCACCGGGAAAGGAACACGATGACTCTTTGCTAAGATGCATGTCTCACACTGAAATACAGAATTTGACAAACCCTTAAATAACTCAGGAAACAAATACTTCAAATACCCAAAAGACGGATGTCCTAATCGACGGTGCCATAACCATATTTCTTTCTCCTTACTTGTAGTCTGACCTCCGGTATGATGAACTCTGCCAGTAGTGAGATCATCCACGTAGTATAGCCCCTCTCTCTTAGTACCATGCCCAATAATCTCCTTCGTAAGGATATCCTGAAATAAACAAAAATCGGGATACATAAGGACACTGCAATTCAACTCCTCAGTAATTTGTCCAACAAATAGCAGTCGATTAGATAATGAGGGCACAAGCAAAGTGTGAGTTAAGGAGAGAGAAGGCGTAAGAGTAACACTTCCAGCCCCTGTCACTGGATAGCTACAACCATTAGCATTATAGATACTTCGTCTTCGCGGAGTGGTGTGACAGACGAAGTCATCAGGATTAGGCGTCATATGATCGGTAGCTCCTGAATCAATAATCCACCTACTGCCCCCATCCCGATGAGTATGGATAAAAGTACCCTCACTTGCTATAAACTCAGTCTTTTTCTTGGTCTGCAAATCTTTCTACTAATCGGGGTATCCATGTAACTTAAAGCAAGTCTCATTCGTATGCTTTGGATTTCTACAACGAGTACATCCCCAAATTGATAGGGACTCGTGCTTGGAACCCGTATTAGACCTGCCACCCAAAGATGCGGTTCTTGGTTCCGATATGCCGTCAAGAGATCGTGGCACCATACTCCCTCCACGAGATATCGTTGCAGTAACCTTTTTCCAGAGCAGACAAAAATCGAAGAAGCCGCAATCCCGAGCAGAGTAACAAAAGAACGAAATTCTTGGACTAAACACACCGAACGAAGCTGAGCACGCAAGCTTCGGGGAACGAGCACTAAGCTTCGAGTAGATTCAATCGGGTGGCTTCAAACGAACCAATTGTGGAACAAGCACTCAAGCTTCGGGGCCAAATCAGCAAAGAAAAAAAAAAGAAAACGGGTCTGTTCGTTCGCTCCTTTTGTGGACCGAAGGAGCAGAAAAGTCAAGCCGATTTTAAGTAAAAAAAAACTTGAGCCAGGACAAAAACAGCGAGATCTTCTAGCAGGATAATGACAAAACTGAATCCATTAGTCACCCTGATCAACAGCGGAGGAGCAAACTGGGCAGCGACCACTTAGGGCCTGCATGGTAACCATTCTCATCCTCTGATTCTGGTTCTGGAACAAAAAAAAATGAGAATCGCGTTTGATAACGCAAATAAAAGTGATTCTCATTCTGGACGAGAATCACTTTTAAAGCTAAAAAAAAGAAGCAGAAAAAAGTTGCTTCTTGGAAAAGAACCACTTTTTAACTAAAGTCATTCTGAGATAAAACACATCTTCAATGTTGCCATCTTCCTCCGCACTCCCGATCTCCTCCAACCCGCAACCCCAACCCCACTCCTCCTCCGCCGCCGCCTCCCCCACCACCGTCGCGTCCCTCCGCGCCTTCCTCTCCCGCCTCTCCTCCTCCACTCGCCGCCACAGCTACGGCACTCCGACTGCCTCAGCGAGAGATGATCCTGAGAAGCCCTCCAATTTCGAGGAGAGCTCGCGATTGATCCACGAGCTGCGCAATAGCTTCGGATCATCCGCGACACACCCACACAATGCCAAGCTGAACGGTAATCGTTATATGGGATTTAGTAACGATGCGAAGAGCTTGAGTTTGAGATCGTCTGATGGAGGTGGTTTGCCATACAGAGGGTATTCGCCCTTGATTGGCAATGCGAAGAAATTGCCAGTGATGCTACAGTTTCATGGTGGAGGTTGGGTGAGCGGTTCGAATGATTCGGTGGTGAATGATGTCTTTTGTCGGAGGATTGTGAAGTCGCGTGATGTGATTGTTGTCGCAGTCGGGTACTGGCTTGCCCCAGAAAATAAGTACCCAGCTGCATTCGAGGATGGGATGAAGGTATTGAATTGGTTGGCAAAGCAGGCAAATTTGGCTGAATGTAGTAAATCTATGGGTAGTTCACGAGGAGTTGCCACCGAGTCTAAGAAATCTGACCTTCATAGGCATATTGTTGATACTTTTGGGGCACAAATGGTTGAGCCCTGGTTGGCAACTCATGGAGATCCCTCCAGGTCACATTTTTTATCCTCTTCCTTTGAATGATTTTTCAGTCTCTTGAGTTGGAGTCTGTGTATCAATTATCTAGACAGCATGATGCACGGTTTATCTGTCTCGGTTAGAATGCAAAGAAAAAGAGAATGTAAAAGTTTGTTGATGCAGTGAGGAAGCAGTATGCAGATGATATCGAGGAAAGAAAGCCCGTACCATAATGCGGATGCTATTCCAAAAGCATATATTCCATGCTACCTTAAGGAACTTTGTGGACTTGATATCGTGATTATGACCCACTTTTGGAATGAACTAACTTTAAAAGAAACTGACTCAACCTTCTTACCTGAAGTTTGAACGTGGAATAGTGTGGACAGGGGAAGGACATATTCTTTTACCCTGAAATTTGAAGACTACATTTTTGGTAGTTACGGGATTACTGATTATGCTGATTACATATTTATTTGACTTAAATGTAAAAAATTAGGAAGAGAAACAGCTTTTAGAAACATAAACTTTGTGCAGTTATCAAACGCATTTCTCATTCAGGAACAGAAATGTTAGGCAGTTATCAAACGCATTCTCATTCTCTAAAACTCATTCAGGAACAGAATCAGAAAAAACCATTTTAATCAGAATCAGAAATCAGAACTAGAATGGTTATCATGCGCAGCCTTAAGCACCGAACAGTGGACAATTCGCCACCAAATCCCCCATGCATGAGAACCCGTGTCTTGGCAACGGAACCAAACGCGAAGGCAAAACCGCACCCAAAACCTTCCGAAGCACGTAACTCAGCAGATGCGATCACGCCCTTGCGGCTTCACGCAACGAAACAACAACGTCGATCGAAATTCAAAAATCGAAAGAAGAAAGGACCCTCGTTCCAAAATTCCGCAGGAAAAACCTCAAGAGCTTCAGGGACTGAATTCAATACCGAATCCCCGAATTCAACAACGAAATTTAATCCAGCCGCAATTATAATCTAATGATGCCACGTGCAAATTCCCGAATTCAACAATGGAAGTGAAACCCTTCTCGAAAAAAAAAAAATTAGGATCAATGCTCTGATACCATGAAGAAATATATATGAATGAAGGAAAATTTTCTCCATTAATTTTTCAGTTATACAAGCTTTGTATATATATACACAATAGAGGACCTTAACCCTAGGACTCTTCCCTATCAAGAGATAATATCAACAGGAGACAAAATAGGAAATAAATATTACATATTCCAAAATTAGCTCTAATTTATAGCTCACGTTAACAGTATCATATTTACCCCAAAATAATTTTCATGGAAAAATGTTACCACTGAATCCGATATCCTCATTGAATTGCTGACGTGAAGATGCATGCACAAACAACTCAGATGATGGGCATTAGGCCTGTTAAATGGATGAGTCGGATCATGTCGAAAATGATCCAACCCAAATTGACTCGTTTAGCTCATATTTATCCATTTTTATGTAATATAACTTTCTCGACCCGACCCTTATTGTTAAAACACATCCATGTGCATATCAAAATATTCAACCAACTTTAAGCTCTTCATAAGAATATGTTACTTGGATAGACTATTTTATCAAATTAAAAACTCAGTTAACTAAATAAAACTTATTAATAAATAGGAGAAATAGCATAAAAGAAACCTAAAGATTGAAATGCACATAAAGAACTATAACAGTATGCATGTATTGTGAGAAATATATGGAGAAATTGCAAAAAAAAAAAAAGTTCTAAACCGATTGCATTTGTGCCAATTCGATCTTAAACATTTCAATTTTGCCAATTCACTTCTAAACCTTTTAACGATTTGCCAAATTAGTCATTCCGCCCAATTTTGACCTGAAATTGCTAACGTGGATGTCAACTATTCTACGTGACATGGCAGACACTGATGTGGACAATATATATATTTCCTTATTTTTCTTTTTTTTCCCTCTTAGACTGGCAAGAGCTACGAGGCACTAACTGCAATCAAGGGTCGAGCCCTCACCCAAATCTAGCGAGGGTCGAGACCCTCAACCACAACAAGAAGAAGCTTTGCGGCCCCTAATGTTTGCAAGGGTCTATTGACGACTCGGTGTACTATTTAGAAATATAAAAGGAAAAGAAATGAAAAAGATAAAATAAGAAAATATATAAGAAATCGTCCCGATATCTCCAACTCCAAATTGAAGCATTGAGCATCTTATTTACTAGGAGCGAGCAAGATGGACCGAACGAATCGGGAATCGCCCGGATTGGATCAATTATTTTTTATTTATATTTATTTATTTATTTTGATATAAACTTAATAATTAACTCTTTACCCAAAAAAAAATTAATAATTCACCAGTTATTTTTTAAGTTCTTAAATTCAAACCTAATTTCAAGTAACATATTAAATTTCAAGTTCGTGTTCCTCACCCTTACTAATAATACACCGGTTCCTAGGGAGGACCGGACCTAATCGAGAACCGATCACCCTTATTATTTACAACTAGAAGTCCGGTGAAAAAATTCTATATTTTTCATACGTATTTGAAATGGGTTAGTTCTCAACTTGTTAAGTTGTTAGGCAATTATTTCTTAGACCCACTTAAACATATTTTTAAAACTAAAGACAACTTATTTACGACATGCATCATTAAATATGGATCTAGACCTATTTTACCAGGCTTGGTTCATGAAAATTCAATATAAATGGTCTTTTAAAGGGCGTCATTTTATGGAAGCTAAATCTGAAGAAAATGAAATGACATTGAGAAATTTAATAATTTTATATTAATACCTCGCCAGTTATTCGAAAAAAATTGTTAATTTTGCTTTAAAAATTTTGTAGATTTGTTATAGAGAGCATGGACGCATCACTTTAGAAAATTTTATGACACGAAATTAATTTGGAATAAACATGATACAAGTAACGGTCTAAGGAAAATGCTGTTTGGAGCTTTTGGGCGGACCACTGATTTGGAAGTTCGAATGCTCTTATTTTTATTTGAAAAAAGAAGATGGAGGATTTAAATATTGCTGGAAAAAAAAAACGAAAATATCAAGTTGTTTAGCATCTACATCCATGAATCTCTTAAGACGAGATTTCTCAAATTAGAATCGAGAAAATCCAGTTCGTTAAGTCTCATAATCATATATTCTGAAAATTGGTGTTTTGCGAGGTTGAGTCTGTTGACCGAGATTACTTCATAGAAAATCCAGAAACACAAATCCAGGAGAAGACACATAAGGAACACGTTACTTCTTCTCGTGTTGTTCGTAGATTGCGTAGATTCCCCAAACAACGCAGGCCCACCTCCGGCCAACCTAGCCGGGCACCGCCAGCAAATCTCTGGCGCCACCCACCCGCCATCGACGGCCGCTGGCAGCCGCGAACCGGCCGCTGCGAGTTTTCGGCCTAAAGACTTCGTTTTTATGTCCTCGAGCTAAAATTTCATGCTTTTGATGCTGGGGGACTCTATTTGCTGAGCGATAGGTTTTTGATTGGTGAGAAATTTTTTCCTGCGGGATTGCTTTCGTTGGTCTGAACTTTCCCGTTATTTTCTCACGAAATTCTGAATCAATTTCTTTCTTTGACATTTTTTATGAATCCCTCTATCTCTCTCTTCATCCTGTTGGGATTTTTAATTCGTAGGCTATGTGTATTGTTATGAGTGTTCACCCGAGAAGATTGGAAGGATTTAGGATTAATTAGGTGAATTCGGATTATTGAGGTTCTGAGGCTTGGATTGTTGAATTCGATGCAACATTGAGTGGGTGGACCCTGATGGGCAATCTCTAAATATTGAATTGATCGGTGGAGCCAGTTTTAGTTAGACATGTTTTCTCCATGGTTGGATTCTGATCTGGATTATCCTCTTAGTTCGTTTTTTCATGCTGTAAATGATGGAGACTGTTTTCTGGATAGAGTTCTTAAGGGATTTTGGATTGACAAATTCATGAAGATTGGAAAACTTTAGTGGCTATGCTGATTTTTACCAGCATGCAGAGAATGATCGTATTAATAGTTTAAAGAATTGCATGCCTCTGGCAGGTCTCATGATTATAATTTACTCCAGTCTGTGATGGCTCATGCTTTATGATGAGTTAGCAAGTCTACTGAAAACTGTTGTTCAGATTGCTTCAATATGCATTTGGTGTTATCTCTATCAGTAATTTAAGAGAATCCAGAATGAGCGAGTTAGAGGATGACTATGTGACTGTATAATCTGAAGGATGCATATGGATGTTCTGGAAGCAGATATTTAGGAATGAAGTCTACAATGAGGATGGTACTTTTGATGTTGCTTTGGGTGACTGCAGTGAGTGCCAGTGCGCTCTGGTATTGTTGGTACCATTTGTCTGTTTTTATTGTTCCATCTATGGTACTTTCCTGTATCTTTCCATCTATGGTCTCCATGACGTGCTTAAAACAAGAGCACTTCAAAAGTTTACCACAAACACTCTTGTGTCACGTCCAGGCTTGAGATGTACGCGAAAATTCAAGTTGTTTTATCCACCACTCTACAAATAATAGTTAACAGTTTCGTGAGTGGCAGTTTCTGGCCTTCGAATTTCCTGTATCTTTCCATCTATGGTCTCCATGACGTGCTTAAAACAAGAGCACTTCAAAAGTTTACCACAAATACTCTTGTTCCACGACCAGGCTTGCAGCTCTAAAGTAGGTTGTTCACGCTTGTTACATGGTTCTCCTACTTGATTCAGCTTATCAAAGCTGGGAATAAATTTTTAGTTCTTTAATGTGATTGCTATCCTGCTTTTCTGTATAGTGTGTTCTGTCATTTTTTCCAACTTTAGAATGGTAATTTGAATTGTGTTACGGTGGTGGCAATGTGGCATGTCCTTCCTGGATCATGTAATTTTGCAAACTGTGACCGTTTTGATTGTATTAGTGTTGACAATGCTTCTCATTGTTCTTCTGAATTGCAGATTATATTCACAACTCAGCATTGAGCTGATTGTATTACTGCACACTACTCCATGACTAGGTAATGAAAGGATTTTGTGAGAAAGCAGTTGCTTCAAAATGTTTGTCTAAGAGTCCTTCTCATACTTCAAATACCAGTCCTCCTTTGGTTTGCCCTGAGGCAGGGTTCCTGGATAGTAAGTCATCCAAAAATTCCTCATGGTCAACCTTCTTTGGTTCTGCTTTCTCAATCTTTGATTCACATAGTGAGTCCTCAGCTTGCCCAAGAAAGGCACTTCATAGCAGACCAAATGCTTGGACAACGGCCGTGAGAAAAGTCGTGACTGGTGGATCAATGAGGAGGATTCAAGAGCGCGTTCTAGGTATAGCTAGAACTGGCATTTCTAACTCAACTAGTGATATATGGCTCCTAGGTGTGTGCTACAAGATATCTCAGGATGAGTCTTCTGGGGATGAAGTCCCTGGATTGCCGGCATTCGAGCAAGATTTTTCTTCAAGAATCATATTGACATATCGCAAAGGTTTGCTTCAGCAGTATTCTTGTCGGTTGATCTTTCTTTGAATTGGAAATTCTTTTATTGATTATTAGGGTCTTTCTTTTTAGATAGTTTAAAACTATAGACTTGATCCGGTGGAAATGGTGACAACGTGAATGCGATAGTAACACACTCACAAGCATGCACAAAGGAGTACCAGCAGAAGCACAACAAAGAAAAATTTCAACTTTATCAATACTCAAAGAGAGAAGCTGGTTTTACGATGTAAACCTAACAAATATATGAACTTCAAATCCTAACAAACAAAGGAAATTAGAAATTCAAACTAGGAAATAAGTTAACTACAAAAGAGAAAATAAATCATCTAAGATATTATTTCAACTACCTAAGATATAATCTACAATTGCATATGAAGAAGTAAAATGAAATAACAATCTTGTTGAATGTCCAGTCTCGCATCATCATATACCTCCACTAGGGATAAGGCTTGGGTGCTGTTGTTGTTGTTGCTCTTGTATTGTAGAAATCTTAATCCGTGATATTTGCAGGGTTTGAAGCTATTGATGACTCAAACTATACAAGTGATGTAGGTTGGGGTTGCATGCTTAGGAGTAGTCAGATGCTTGTTGCTCAGGTGTGTTGCTGTTACTTTGTTTCAGTGACCTTGCTTCATGTACTGATTCCATTTAGAGAACGTCAGATTTAACATACGACATTGGGATTTACTGTTGCAAGTGCATGTTTTTCTCGAGTTGAACTGGTCATTTCTTTGCAGGCATTGCTTTTTCATCATCTGGGTAGGTCATGGAGGAAAAATTCGTGTAAGGTAAAATTCATGAGAGAATTTAGTTGTTTTTACTGGTAACTCTATTAAGGTACACAGTGGGTAAGCTTGTTTTTTCCATTTTGATTTGGCAGCCATGTGCATATGTTGACATCTTGCATCTCTTTGGCGATTCAAATGCTTCTCCTTTCTCCATCCACAATCTTATTCGAGCGGGAAAAGCTTATGATCTTGCGGCTGGGTCATGGGTTGGTCCATATGCAATATGTCGTTCATGGGAGAATCTGGTACGCAGCAAGAGAGAGGCAGCTGATCTGGTGGAACAGGTTTTTCCCATTGCCATTTATATTGTTTCTGGTGATGAAGATGGGGAGCGTGGTGGAGCTCCGGTTTTGTGCATTGAAGATGCAAGAAGATGTTGTGTAGAATTTTCGAGGGGTCAGGATGAATGGACACCTATCCTTTTGTTGGTTCCCTTAGTTCTCGGTCTTGAAAAAGTTAATCCCAGGTTTGCATTCTTAATCTACTTCATCCGTGATTCTTTCTTTTCATGAACTTTCTTCTGTTTTTAATAGTCAAGCTGTGGCTTGAGGCAATTTTAGTAAGATCACAGAGAAGTGATCAACCATAACAATATAATTTTGTCAAAAAGGATAGTCCTACTTTGAGTGAAGACTGCTGCTTTAGTTTCTTATATGTACCTGCAGGATGGTTAATTCTTTGTACTTCTCTAAATTTGTATATGAGTACCTTTCTTGCATTCTCATTGCTTTAACTTATCTCTCCATCAGATAAATAATGTGTTCACTTGTTGGTTTAGATTCCTTTTACCTCCGTGAGCTGACATGTTAATCATTTTGCTTTCCTCAGGGTAGCTCTCTCCCTACTATTTTGTTGATTTCTGCACCTGTCAGTTTGAAATACCAGATTGACAATGTTGGGGCAAAAACAAAAATCCACTAAATTCACAGAGTGAGCCTGCCCTGACAATTAAGGATACTGAGTGGAGGATGTGTTATCTTGTATTAAGGAGATAATTTTGCTTAAAAAATTATTGAAGTGCAAATCTGTAGCCAGTACTAGAAGACTTTGTGGCAATGATACAAGTTGTTTCTGGGAAAGAGAGTGATTTTATGATGTTAGACCAAGAGGCTTCCATAATATTTAACAAATTGAGTGGTAATAAGATGCTGTCTAAAGGCGTAATTTTTTATCCAATTGATTCACAAGGTCAAGAGCAACTACTCAAAATTGCCACCAAAAAAAAAAAAATTCTTCAACATGTAGATATTGCTAAAAATCTGGTACTAAATAGAACTTCATAGTGTCAATGGACCTCTCTAATTAACTTTCTTTATCAGTAGGAACTGTTGCTAGTTTACATGGTCCACAGCCATTGGCGAACATTCTGTAATGATGATGGATCTTTATGGCATGCCATTAGGGCTCATGACAGGCTTATCAATTTAGAACCTTTGGGTTTCGAGTGGAATGAGTAATATTGGCCCAAACCGAATATTTTGTTTGAGGGGGGCGGTTAGCTGCGCTGATCACTGCGCCCCACCCTTTTACCTGTCAAAAATATATATATTGCTCTCCTGCGTTTTCCTTAGACAAGCGCTCTCTCTTATTTAAAAAAAAAAATTGCTAGCAACAGAGTCCTAGAGCATCTGCAATTCGCACCTTTGCTGATGCCTTTGCTATGCATTTGGATAACAAAATGCTGGATGTTGTGCAAGGGGTAATGGGATGCTTTAATGTGATTTATCATGCCTGGTGTGACAAAAATTCAAAGAGCAAGTAATTACTTGTAGGTTGTGTGGAAATAATGAATGTTTGAAATGAAACAATAGTAGAATAGACTGAAAACTTGTCTGAGTTAATCATTTGTGTCTCTACATCCTTCTCAGGTACATTCCTTTGTTGCGCACAACATTTTCTTTTCCTCAGAGTCTTGGCATCTTGGGTGGGAAACCTGGTGCATCTACCTATTTAATTGGTGTGCAAGATGAAGAAGCTTTCTATCTTGATCCTCATGATGTTCAGCCAGTATGTGTTTCTTTACATTAATTGAGCTAATTTGCTACAACCTACTCTCCTGTGCTGGTACTTTGTCAACGATCTATAATTGCATGCTACATTTAAATGAGGGTGGTGCATGGGATGGCAAATCCCAAGTTTGTGCATGGAGACAATTTACAAGTGAATCAAATATGCAGTATTTATCTATCATTGATCAGGGATTTATCTATTTTATCATAAGAGGATTTGCCTTTTCTGTGGATTCTTATGTGTTGTATCTGATGTTGAGGAAACTCGGAAATGTCACTGCTCAATATGTGTACCCAAATATTTACACTTTTCACTCTCTTTTAGAATAAGTGGTCGTTCAACATGTTGAATAACAATTATGCCGTTTTTATGGACAATAGAAAACATATGTTCACTTGTTTACCCAGCCAACTTTAGTTTAAAGCACCAAATCGGGCATCCATATGGTGCATGATAATTTTTCCATTTAGAGCATGATAATATTTAAGTTAGAAGAGTAAAAAGCAAAGGCTTACAGAAGCTGCTAGAAATAAAAAATCTCCCCTGCCTTTTTATGTAAATGAAGGTTGATTTTGCATACCTGTACTTTTCTACAATTAAGATTGAAGATTTCGCAACTTATATACTGATTCAAAATTTCAAAATTTAGATGAAACTAACAGCTTTGCTTGTTACTTATCTACAAAGGGAAATGACAAGAGAAACAATTGCATTGGTGCTCAGTGTTGGCTCAGTTTTACAATCATGTCTGCATCTTTCTGATATGTACATGTTTTGTTTGTACAGGTATGCTCCATTAGTACAGATAACTTAGACGCCGATACCTCGTCATACCACTGCAAGTAAGCCTTTTTCTGGGACATGCCATTTCTTATATTTTGTATCCTGGTCTGCCCCGCGCTCAGTTTATTTATTCATTTGTTCTTTTGAACTTCTGTTTAGTGTAATAAGACACATTCCGCTGGACTCATTGGATCCCTCGTTGGCAATCGGTTTCTATTGTCGCGACAAAGGTTGACTGCTCTTAGATTGATCGTCACCTGTCATTACACCTTTTTTGTTTTCATTAGCAACAATTGCTCTCCTTCTGGTTGCAGATGATTTCGACGACTTCTGTTCTCGTGCATCCAAGCTGGCAGATGAATCGAGTGGCGCTCCACTGTTCACGGTGGCTCAGACCCACAGCACACCAAAGCCGGTTGGCCACGATGGGGATTCGACCAAGGGCAACACTGTCGAAGGGAACAATTCCTTTTCCGTGATTCCCATGGGCGATGGTGAGGAGTGTGCAGGCGAAGACGAGTGGCAACTCCTTTGAGACAATGGTGGTCAGTTGGAAAAGCTGCGCGGGCGCTGTGTTCAACCCAATCAGATGTGAAGGGCAACTTGTGGACGTAATTATCTGCAAGTCGTGTGCAATTACTTGGGTTTGTTTAGTCCGTATCTTTAATGGGCACGGGGACGGACTTTTCTTCTCCGTCCTTTTTTCATGTTATACGATTTGTGCGGTCACCATCTGGTTGTTAAGTTGTCGGACCGGGGTTGGACGAAAGGAGAGGAACAAAGTGGAAATTCTTTCTTGATCTTTGTACAAAAATCTGTATTCATTTACATTGAATTATTTGTTGGATTAGTAGACTGTACCATGTGTATCGGGGGGTAAAAGTCTTCGCTGGACAATGGATAGAGTGCCGAAGGGTTGGTGTCTTTCCGCTATCGGCATCTTGTAGAAAGTATGAACTTATACTTCCCTATGCTATGAAGGTTGTGGCTCAGTGTGAAGGTTGTGGCTCGATGTCAAGCTTAAGAGGTTAAGATACTTCCTTGCAGCCTTCTTCTTCTATTGACACCCTGGACATCCTATTAGCTTAGGATAGGAGCGCATTTAGAGCTTCCCCATCTGAATTCGTGCTCATGATGCGAAAAAACAGAGTTGTTGATTCGCCGAACGACCCATCTAATCCGAGATGGAGAATGATGTGCGGCGCATTTCTTTTTCGTTGAGTGCATATTCACGTCTTGTCTGTGTTTGCCAAAGCATTTCATTGCCAAAGCATTTCAATGCTCAAATCAAGGGAAGCCACATTGAAGAACCCATCCGATTAAGTTTATCACGACCATTCGATCCGTGGCGCATATCGACCCGGCTCTTGCGAGATCGGCTCTTCCCTCTCTCCCTGTTTTGGTTTGCGCGTTTCTTATTTGGCATTGGTTGGCATCAAGTGTGCTCGCCAAATTTGGATGCTTTGCTGCGCGGGAAATGTCTTATCTGGCAAGAGGGGTCAGCGAAAGGATGATATCGCACAAAATCAAGAACATCGCAGGACTCAATTGCACTAAAAAGGAAATTAAAGGTCGGTATTGCACAAAACAGTGCTCTTCTTGTGCTTTCGCAAACTTGTCATGCAACATTTTTTTTTTAATTAGAGCATGTTGTGTTCATTAATTCTGTCGATTGAAGGAAAAAGTACCAAAAAAGTCTTACACTGATTGATACCTATTCAGTTCCAAAACTTTTAGCGAGACCAATTTAATCCTAAACCTTGTCACATTGGTATCAATTCATCCATCCGGCCAATTTAGGCAATTTTTTGCCGACATGTACATTGGTCGTCCTACGTGGCACGACCGGTGTTGACATGTACATTTTCTATAATTTATTCAAAAAAATTATTTTTTTTTTCTTCCATGGCTTTTGGCAGCTAGGGTCGGCCTTGCCCAGTCGAGGCCAAGGAGAGCAATCCTCGCTCAAGTGAGGCATGGCTTGTGCAGGCCATGAAAGAAAAAAGAACAAAATTCATGAAAAAATTATAAGAAATGTCCATGTTGGCACCGGTCGTGCCACGTAGAACGGCCGGCGTTCATGTTAGCAATTTTTCAGTCTAAAGCGGCTGGATGGATTTAATTGGTACCAATATGAAAAATTTTAAGATTACATTGATCCAATTGAATGGTTTAGGACTTAATTTGTACCAAGGCAATAAGTTTTAAAAAAAAATTGCATTTTTCTCTTGAAACAAGCTTTCGCATGATTTAGATTTTCTCTCATCTCAATGCGCACTCCAACTCAATTGAGCAATTAATCGTTCATTTCTTCCTCATATTTTCGTTTTTTGGGATCTTAATTAATCATTCTTTGACCATTAACAAGCAAGCTGACTTAATTTGCCATGATCGAGTAGTTTAATCATTTTGGACAATCGACAACTCGCTGGCTCTAAAGAAGACAAAAACGACTTGCTGTGAGGAGAGTGAATTCAAATAAGGTTTTTTCCCGCCGACTGTTTCTTTGCATATATAAGAAATTTATTACGGGATTTGCATGCTGATATTCAACTTAATTGGCTCATTAATTACAGAGAGATGCCCCGATATTGTGTAGTGTCCATGTTTGAAATCGGTGAACCCACAACGGATGGATTTTCTCTAAACTTTGATTTGATTCATACATTTTTAAAACTGTAATTGGGTTGAGTTTATATAGCGTCATGTAGTGATAGAACGAATGGCTACTCGCATTCTCGAAACTAGGGGATTCGCTGTCCGACATCTCTAACGGATGATCGATCCAAACATTTTGAGAACCGTTAACAATGGTTAATAGCCGTTACAGGCTATAACAGCTGACTCCAAAGTCATCGATTAACGGTTCTAAAAGAAGGTTTCGGGTAGATAATTTATTAAAGAGATCGGACTCAATTTATATCGGGCCGTTATAATAGGATAGGGATGGTCATCTTTTATATATGGAGAAATGACCATTTATCATATCGATTTGCCGTTACGATAAGAATACGATAATCTGTCGTGGCGCCAAAAGTGTGACTCTTAAAAATGAAAGGGAAATAAACAAATGAAGCACTCTTCAAGGGAAATCACTTCATTGATATTCGAAAGTTCTCAACTACAACCTTTGATTTCCTTATGCCAAGCCCACTCTTTGACACTAAACAAACGGTTTAACTTATTAACACGTCAAAGGCAGAGCCACTCTAATCCGCCAGATCCTTGGCCTTTGCAGCACCATCTCCAGCAGTATTCTCCTTCAGGGCGGCAGGCTTGGGTGCTGGAGCCGGTGCCGGAGCCAGCAGCGGAGGCTGGGCTGCCACGGGTGGAGCCGCGCGAGGTGTCTTCGGCTGGGCAGCAGGTGCAGCAGTGGAGGGGGCTCCGGCATTGTTGTCGCCGGTCACGAGGGTCGGGATGCTGCCAAAGTTGATGAACACGCCCTGGGATGGCTTCCTCTGGTGGCGACCTGGACGGTGAGACATCTTCTTCTTTTTTTTGTTCTCTCTCTCTCTCTCTCTCGTTCTTCACTCACTAGACAAAAGTTATAATGCAAGTGCATTGGGTTTGACACCCTTTATAGAAGGGCAAAAGAGATGTGAGGGGGTGGGATTGTGGGGTAGGGATTATTCATTAATTGCTCGGACACTTACGTGCATCGCCTTGACATTTACATGTAAGGACAGTCAAGAAGGTGGCCCAAAACATGACATATATGGCCTTTTGGACAACTTCGTTCCTTTCATTTAATGACTTGACCCCTTTAGGATTCGGTCCATGCACTCCATTTTTGGTAGGGTATCCTCTTGGAACTTAGCCATTTTTGTTGGGTTTTTGGGTCACGAGATGTGATGACCGATGAGTCCGAGATCTCTCGACGGCCACGGCCGGAGATGCCGCGCCGTGATGGTCGTAACGTGGTGTGATGGGTGGCATGAGTGCGTAATATGATCGGTCGAGAGATCATCGAGGACCGTGGACTTAGAAAAGGCGGCGCTTAACGGTCGTCGATTGAGGATACTCGAGGACCACGAATTTAGAAAAAGGGCGGCGCGTAACAATCATCGGTCGAGGATTATGAAGGATAGCGAACTTGAAAAAAGGCGGCGTGTAACCGTCGTGCCGTAATTTAAAGATGAGTTTGCCATTTGTAAGTGCTTACCTTCTATAAACCGAGTTTGGGAAAATTGTCCTGGAAGTCGAGCTTTTCTGTTTTCCTTATTTGTCAATGGGATAGATACATTATCAGTGCCATAACTTTTGTACGACGTTCATTTGAGTGCCATAACCTTCAAAATGTTTACTAAAGTGGCATAATTTTGGTACGACATTCACTTGAGTGCCATAACTTTTAAAAATCATTTACTTGAGTGCCATCGCTAACGTGGACGTCGAAAAAGCTGACATGGCACGCCGGAAAACTTACGTGGTGTGCCGGAAAGTTGATGTGGCACGCCGAAAAGCTGGCATGTACGCCGGAAAAGTTGACGTAGCACTCAAGTGAACGATTTTATAAAGTTATGGCACTAGAGTGAACGCCGTTCACAACTTATGGCACTCACGGTGCACTTATCCCGTTTGTCAATATTGTCCCGTCAGTCCTAAACTTATTCAACCGAAATCAATTCAGTCGTGAACTTTTCGATTTTGCCAATTTAGTCCTAAAATTTTATGCAAAACTCCAATATGATCCTTTCGGCCAATGTTCATAAGAAATCACTGACATGAACCGTGCCAAGGATTATGAATAAATTTTAAAAAATTCAAAAAAAATTAGGACTAAATTGACAGTCGTACAATAATTTTAGGGCGGATTGGATAATGCTCTCTCATCAAGACAGATCTAATGTCAAGTTAACCTTATCTAACAGTGTTCATAATTTTTTAAAGAAATGACTAAATAAGTAGATTTTATAAAGTAGAAGGACTAGATTGCAAAGAAAAAAAGTTGGAGGGCACCCATGTCATCATCTCATCGGTAAAAAGAAAAAAAATCAACATCCTAAGTTTTAAGAATTGCAATGTGAATACATGAATGACCCTTGAAAGTCATTCAATGCCACAGCATATTTTTATTTTTTTCTTTGGGATTTGGTTCATTCAAGCTTTGACTTAGGCTTATTATTATCTGGTTGGGGAGACAGAGAGAGAGTACCATTAACAAATTCAGGAGTAGTTCCAAGAGACAAAGCAGCAAAACTTCTGCATCGTCGTCGATATTTATGTTAGAAAAGAAGAAGACGAGGTTCTTGTTGGAGATCGAATTCGTCATATAAAATTAAATGCAGGTCCCGGTTTCCAAGTTGTCGAGTTCTTTGCACCCAACATCTCAATACACTTCACCCTAAGCACGAACAAGGAATCAAATTAATTTTATAAAGTGGGCATTAGCAGCTTTTGCCAGATTCTCCCTGATTTAAACATGTTTTGTGAATTTCTTAACAGACGTTTGGGTCGTGTCATCGTCTGTCCTTTCCTCAGAAGGGCAGGTTGCCTTTGGAATCCGGGTCGTCCGTGTTATGAATTGATAACCCAAATTATTACTATAAAAAATAAAAAATTCAAAAGGTTACCACCTAAAAATAGGAGATCTGAGCCGTCTGTCTAAAAAGGAACGGTCCGGCCGTGTCTTTCTCCGTCATTATCGGTGGGTTACAAATATAGACATTACCCGCTACTCGGATAATGCTAACATAGCCACGTCGTTCCACCGTCTCTAAGTTATGAAGATATGGATCAGACAGTAGACAGGAAGTTTTCGATCGAAATCAGGGAAATGCCGAGGCCGGCTTGATAAAAGATGTGCAAGGAAGCTAAACCCACCTTCAAAGCTGTGACATTGAAAAGATTTCTCTCTAGCTTCTTCTCGATTTCCTTTGTTCTTTTCCCATCCGTGCAAGTACAAGTTCCTTGATTTGATCATCACCTTTGTGGTTTTTTTTTTCCTACGATCTGAAGAAGCAGCGGAGCGATAGTTGAAGTGGGGGTAAAAGTGTCAAAAAAAAAATTATCCCAAACCTATTGCATTAGTGTTAATTCAGTTCTAAACTTTTTTTTGTTCCAATTCAGTTCTAAACCTTTTATTGATGCCAATTCAGTCCTAAACTTTTTGCATTATTACCAATTTAGTCCTGAATCTTTTTTATTTATGCCAATGGAGTCAATTCGGTCAATTTTGATCGAAAATCGCTGACTTTAACATTAATTGTCCTGCGTGGCACGGCTTGCACTAACATTGATATATTTTTAACTTTCTTTATATTTTACATATTTTTTAAAATATTTTTTAAAACAAAAAACAAAAAAAAATGCTTAAAATTTTATTTAAAACATCATAATAATATGAAAAAATATTCACGTCAGCGCCAGTCGTGCCACATAGGATAATCGATGTTTACGTTAGCGATTTTCTTTCAAAGTTGACCGGATTAACTCAATTAGTATAAATACAAAATATTTAGGATTGAATTGACATCAATGCAAAAGGTTTAAGACTAAATTCGCATCAATAAAAGGTGTATAACTAAATTGACACAAATGCAAAAGGTTTATGATTGAATTGACATAAAAAAAAAAGATTTAGAACTTAATTGGCGCAAATACAATAAATTTAAGACTTTTTTTGACACTTCTCCGCCGCCGACTTCGGTCCATGCTCAAGCACGTCTTGCGCAGCTTTCCGAAGAACACGTCATATAGAAAAGAATAAGTCGAGTGATTTACGGGGTAAACATTCGTATTTTGCGGGGCTTGACCCACGTGAAATGAATCGGACCATTATACGTACTCCCCGACGATTTGCTCTTCTTCCCGGCTAGCCCGCAGCCCTGGCATTTTTCCTGTGACGTGTTGCTTTTGCTTTGGTTTAGAAAGTTCAAAGTAACCTTTTTACTTTTCCTTTTCCATCAAAAATCTCAAAATGTAAATCTAAAAAAAGGAAAAATTAATACGTCTTTAACTTTACTCCGCATGTCAAATAATCTCCTCATATTTCAATACCTAACGATTATGAAAAATTATCATCGACTTTTGGGTTATCACAAGTAGTAAAGTTTTGCCGACAAGAAGAAAAGTTTGGCCAAAATAAAAGTTATCAGCAAACAAGACAATTGGCAAACTACAAAGCTTGGTTATTATTATTTTGTTGAAAACTACAAGCTTGGTTTTTTTTTTTTTGGTCGAAAAAACTACAAGCTTGGTTGACAGGCAAGGAAATTGACAATACACCGTACAAAAGTTAGTCTTTACAATAACTCAAAAGTAATTGATTGACAAAGTCATTTACAGCTTGATTAAGGGTCGATATAAAATCATTAATGAATTGATCAGTCGAACATAAGACAATGAATCGATACATGAAACATAACTATTGAATGGTTAACCAATATTCTCGAGATTATTAACGATATCTCCCACAACTAATAACAATAATGGTTGTTTATGCATTTCATTTTCATTTTCAATCTCTCCGTAAATTTTCATTTCCAACAACCCTTCAGTTCCCCATACCATTTACATTATCCCCAAGCAAAACCCTAGCAAAATCAGCATCGTGGGTCACTACACTTGTCGGTCAATGACTCAATGATGAGCAGTTGACCTGCGCTTCTGTTTGGTCCGAGTAGTGAAGAGTTTTGACTCCGGTCGGAGGGAAAAAGACGGTCAGAGGGGAAGAAAGGCTTGCCAATAAGTGCATCGCTTCGCCATCGCGTGTTCCACTAAACCTCAAAAGCCCTAGGAAAACCTTTGCAGTGCGCATAAGAGAAGGATGTATCTCTCTCCTCCTTCTCAACACGCTTCAGTTAAGCTCCATGGCCTCACTGGCCCAAAGGTATCTCCTTTTTTTTTTTTGGTAAAGCCCAAAGGTATCTACTTTCTTTCTAGCTCTTCGGAAAAGAAATTTCAATTTTTGTTGCTGAAGAACATAACCCGCTTGCTGCGTTGCTTAAAATGAATATTATGAAAAATAGGGTGATTTT
The DNA here is from genome assembly GCA_021437785.1 of Rhodomyrtus psidioides. Taxonomy (NCBI): domain Eukaryota; kingdom Viridiplantae; phylum Streptophyta; class Magnoliopsida; order Myrtales; family Myrtaceae; genus Rhodomyrtus; species Rhodomyrtus psidioides. The sequence goes on along the minus strand of JAILYB010000059.1, from coordinate 729,923 downwards.
TTTTTTGGGGGTCGGATTATAGGTTTTTTGGAGGAAATTTAGAGTACATTGCAGTTCCTCGAGAACAAAAGAGGCATCAAGCTACATTCCCCCAGCTCCAATTTTTCTCCCGGATGGACCATGGAAGCAGGTGAGGACGCATCCATTTCAATGTTGCTTATGAATTGAGGTTCATGTGCCTGTCTGTTGTATATTCATGTGCATGAATCGACATTCTTGAAATGGGAATAGCTGTGCCGGGGATGGGGAGGACTTGTGTTTTTGAAATGGTTTGGTTCTGTTCAAGTTTGTTTTTTCCTTTCCGTGTTTCTTGATGGTTGAGGGTCCTGTGTTTTGGTGGTAATCATGCAAACGAGCAAATGGGGTTTACGATATCTTTGAGGCCGAGTCCATCGAGAAATTTTGGACTTTTTCTTTCATTGAGGCTTGACATTACTATCGTAATTCGTGATATTGAAAGCAAAATCCGATGGTAACTCTACTGAGCAAAGGCACATGTTGTAATGTCTGTACGCTCACTCACTTGGGGGGTTGTGGATGAGGTCTGGATTTTCGAGGCCTAAAAGCTACATTGTTGAACAGGGTGACAAGAAAGCAGAATTTTTCGATTCTTTTTGTTATTCTGTAATTCCTGAACTCTCAAACACTTTGTGTAAGAGTTGTCATAATCTCCTTTTGCACTTGTTTTAATTATCTGTGGCAACATTTCTCTGATCAAACCGAGTACTGTGACAATGTAGATCCCTGGAGGTGTTACAGCTGCAGAGGGATTCGGAGCTGCTGGCATTTTTGGTGGTTTACGTGCCAAAGGAGAAAAACCTGATCTAGCACTTGTTGTTTGTGATGTTGATGCCATTTCAGCAGGTTTGTCTTGAATTGGAATGTTCCTAGATTCATGGGCTCTTGGGGCACTGAATTTACGAAAATTTTTCTGATTATTTAACCACAATGTATGATAGGGTCGTTCACTACAAACATAGTTGCAGCGGCACCTGTTGTGTACTGCAGAAACGTATTAGAATCATCAAGAACTGTAAGTAAAGCATTATGTTGTTTTCAATAGTATTCTATTTTTCTTTGAAATCAGATATAGAAGAACAATGAATAATCGTACTTTTTTTCTGATGGCTGGATTATGTCACATAGATCGGTTTGCCGTATCTTTTTGGGCAGGTGTTTTGTGTAGATTTATTCACTTTTCATTTGATTGTGCGTGTTCTTGCATTCATGCTTGAATCCTTGAATGGGAGAAAACAGAATAATATGGAGGTTGGAGTGGCCAAAAGGCTATCTCATGACATGCAATGCAATGTTTAAAATACATATAAGAATCCAAAAAGACATCAAAGAAGACTTACAAAATATTTTTAATTTTCGTCTTAACACAAGATAAAGCACAACAGCATCGAAGGATCCATGTAACCAATCCCATTTGGGGCGTAGGCACTGGTGTTGTTTTCCCTAGCTATAATTCCTCAGAGAAGTCCTAGCTTTTTTTTGTTGTTACATTTAATGTATCGCTGTCTCGATGGACGTCTTTATTATAATCTATAGATTAAACCTTGATTTGACTCCTGAAAGAGCCTCCGATTTACTAGATATGCAAATTTTTCAGGCACGTGCGGTGTTGATAAATGCTGGTCAAGCCAATGCGGCAACTGTAAGCTAACTCTTTGTGTAGTTCTCGACAATTGCATCTACCCATGTCCCTGTTCTGCATGCAAAGGAAAATGTTTCATTTAGTGAAGTTTATTCACCGCAAAGAGAGAGTCAAGTTCATAGAGTGGCATATGAAATAATTTCCCCTTGATTTAGGCTCAACACCTCAATAGCTGGGGCTTTGACTGGCTGAATAATTTTTTTTTTCCAGGGAGATGCTGGTTACCAGGACGTGATAGATTGTGTAAAATATCTGGCTGAAGTATGTGACACCTTTACCTTTCTATTTTGAGAGGCAGTGCATTATCTAGAATTTTCTTTCAGTTTGAAATTACAAATTCATAATTTCAGCGGCTTCAAGTAAGGCCTGAGGAAATTTTGGTTGAATCCACTGGTGTAATAGGTCAAAGAATTAAGAAGGTATGTGTGGCATTGGTTCTTGTGATTTTTAAGCTCTTTCTTCCTTGCACAACTCAGCATGTTCATGTGATCTATAAATACTTCAAAAGTTGTGTTGGACACTTGTGGTAGAAGACATTGCTTTGCTGCCCCTATGATTTAAACTGATATTTATCATACCACTGTCATATGCAGGATGCTCTTCTTAATTCACTTCCAGAATTAGTCAATTCGCTGTCACCAACTACTGAAGGGTATTTAAGTTACTTTCTCGTTTTATGTACAACCTTCTAGCATAAACTTACCTACATGATAGATTTCTTAACTTCATAGTATTTCTTTTTTTCTTTATTCATTTTTTTTAGAATCGAACTATCCTTTTGTTACCTGTCGTATGTTACTATGTGTATCAAAAGTAAAGGTTTTGTGCCGGGGCTGTGCAGTGCAGACTCTGCAGCAGTTGCAATAACAACAACTGACCTTGTGAGTAAGAGTGTTGCCGTTGAGGTTAAGGTAAGCTTGAAGCCTCAGTACTTATCATTTTCCCTTTTCTCTTCTCTTTGACATGGCACTGAGACGAGCTGTCATCGTGTATATTAACTGACACATTTAACATCTGTGATATACCTGTTTTGACGATGCGATAGCATTTGTCAGATTTTGCTGTTATGACTACCTGATATCAAGGGAGCCCAATTTTAACAGGAGTTTGTGATCTCGACTAAAATTTTTATTGAACTTTGTGTGCATATATCTTGTGTGGCCACTTGTTTGCACATTGACTGATACCAAGGATAATTAGTAGCCATAACATAAACCCGGGTTCAAAATTCCTATACTGTTGCAATTTTCCTGTTCAGGAACTATTAAAACAAAAATAATGAGGGTGCATTTGGTTCAGCTGTAGTGACTTTGGGCCCTAAAGTCCCTTGGGGAAAGGGGCGTTTGATAAATACTTTTGGACCACTATGGGCAAATGCCAACATTGGCAAAACCTGCCTTGAAGTCTTAGCTTTTTCAGAAGGCAACTTCTAAGGTTAATGAACTTTTTTTTCCTTTGAAATTGCCCCCGTTATTTTTTTTCAAATTTCGGTCTTGCCCTCACTCAGCTACTGTTCCATCTTCTTCGATTGTTGGAGTTTTGGGTCTCCGCCGAGGGTCTCCATGCCTAGTTCATAGTCTCCGGTGTTGCCGTCACTTTCGACTGTTAGGCGAGATCTAGAGGGTCATGGCTCAGGAGGCGTAGAGTGGTGAGCCCCGAGAGTGTGGTTCCAGTAGTCCACGCAGAGGCCCCGGACGACGCAAGCTAGGAGCACTCAGATAGGTCGCCGTTGAAGGGGACAAAGAAGAGGTGGGCCTCTCTAGAATTCTCAGTAAAGAAGGGGCTTCCGTGGAGGGAAGCGAGAAAGAGCAACTCGGCTTTGAATTTTAACTTGAAGGTCCTGTGGGCGTCATAGACGAAGATTCTGAGCATGTCTTCACAGTTTGTACAAAAATTACGGGTGATAGATACGGTGGAGGAAAAGGAGTGGAGTGTGAACAGGGGAGTGAGGAGAGACATTGGAAGGAGGAGAAGAGAGGTTGGCGATGAGCATTTGTCGTGGGAGGTGGAGAGAGGATGAGCAATTTATGTTGTGATCTGAGATAAAAGCAGGATTTTAATGGAGGAAATCAGAGGACATCCAAGCTTTGGGATTTTGATGAAGAATCAGACGACGTTCATGAAGTTCCTTTTTTGTTTAACTTCAAAGTTATTTTGCAAATAACTACACCAAAAGTTACTAACCAAACGGTATTTGCTCAGTTTGCTTTGAGCAACCTTGAGTCAAAGATCTTTGGGGACAAAGACGCGGCCTGATTCCCATTCACCTTGAGGGTTGAAATTGTCAGGGTGCTGAAATTAATGATACTTGAATGTTGATCATCTGCAACCTTACTTCTTCTATGGAATTTACAGGTTGGTGGGACAAATGTTCGAGTTGGTGGAATGGCAAAAGGTTCTGGGATGATCCACCCAAATATGGCTACCATGCTTGGTGTAAGCATTTTTATGCTTATCTCAGTACACATTTAGTTACTCATCAACTGATTGATAGCTGTGTACTGCTAGGTTGTAACCACTGATGCTCTTGTCACAAGTGATGTTTGGAGATCGATGGTACGGATTGCTGTTGACCGGAGTTTCAACCAAATTACTGTATGTATAGATTTCATTCTTCTAAAAAATTCAATTGAATTATAGGACATTTACAGATGCTCCTGATAATCTATTTTCAGTTTTCCTTTTCCTGCTTGGCTGCTCAATTTGTAACTTAGATAGGAGTTAGCTGATCATCTATTGTTAGTATTTTTATCCCAAAACTTATACTTGGTTTACAACTCATCTCCATATAGGGCTAAAACAGGAGACAGGAGAGAGTGTTCATTCCGTTTTACCATTGCTCATCTGCATTTCAATCAGTTGTAATCATTTTTTTTATTTTGGCTGAAATGGGTATCAAGTGCAGCATTCTGTCTTTTAAAACCTCTCTGTGGTGAAACTGGAAGCTCTTCAGCAATAGCTAGCCAACGCAAAATCATGGCTGGTAAACACTTGCAGCGAAAAACACATTTGAAAAGCCAAAGCCAAAGACAAAGTGTCACAGAAAATACATGAGCCATATTAACATTCGGCTGTTCTCATTGAGCAAGTTGAGAGACTAGAACTTTGGCTATTGTGTAAGAGGCTACCAGCCATTGTATTAGCATAAGCTTGTCTTTACTGCAACACATGCAAACCTTAATTCAGTTAGACTCAAATTGCTTTTGAGAATTGATTAAGTTGCTTCCGTTGAAGAGTACCTACCAAGTACAGGAGAAGGCACATCAAGGAGCCTTCGCCACAAATTGACCAAACAATGGGAAGATTAGAGTGTTAGAGAGCCTGCACTATTTTTGCGGGGTTGACATCACATACTAGCCTCCCTTTTGAATATTAACGAGGTCTGTAAGATGAAATTAGTGCTGACTGTTATCTTTGTGTTTTGGTTTCTTTAGTCTCCCTGATCTGTTAAGAGTCTTTATAACTCACGTCTCTTATCTGTCTTAGTTTTCTCCCATTTCATCTATCCCAATGTCGTCTATGCTTTTTCAATTTAAACATGATTTTGGTAATATGTCAAGTATGTTGCATCAAGATGTTATGACTATTGGTGTGTTTGTTATGGTAAAACAACTCCATCTTTGTTTATATATGACGTAGATGTACGCACATGATTCTAATATTTCATTCACTGTCACTTTAGCATCAACCGTTGCCTTTATATGCCATCCACTTGTTAGTTAAAGGCATCCATCGTTGTACAATGAAGTTTATGAGCTAATTAACAATTAAAGCACCTGCAGTTGATCTCCTGCAGGTAGATGGGGATACCAGTACCAACGATACTGTCATTGCTTTGGCTAGTGGCTTATCTGGATCAAACAGGATATCTTCTTTGGACAGTGACGAGGCAATGCAACTTCAAGCATGCCTTGATGGGGTAAGATCGGGGCAACTTTTTCTGTGGCTTATTTTTAGTGCACGTCTTGAGGATTTTGACTATTACTAGCACGCTATTTAATATGCATCATCTCCTTTCATTTGCTCAAACTCCATAGTCTATACAGGTGAATGCTTGTTTGAAATGCACTTTAGTTCGTAAAATTCCACGAAGTATGGGGATAGATGTCCAGATTGATTAATTTCTAGATCTGAATGCCACAATTTTTCACATTAACAAAATGTGGCATCATAAAAGACTTAAAGCAAACACTGCAAGCATAATGAAAATACTGTTTAGATGCTCATGATAATATTCATTCGTTATTTTTTTTGTTGTGAATTTGTTACTGATGATTTACACAATATTTTCAGGTGATGCAAGGTCTTGCTAAATCAATAGCATGGGATGGAGAAGGAGCGACGTGCCTAATTGAGGTTCACATATTATATTTCCCAAGTAGCACTCTGAAATTTATCTTTTGAAACATCTTTTTAATCTTACAATAAAAAGATTAATAATAATTGGAAGGCATCATTGTGAATCAGACCCACAACATATTGAGTGTAATATACTAGGTTACATTTCTGCAGTATAAATTCACTGAGACGCCAGGTACATACACTGCCAAATCCATAGTTTGTCCATGTCTTGTAACAGCGTCTTCTTTTATACAGTCAAGTGACATCATCTTATCATATGGTTTTAAGGTGGCAGGGCAGAAATCAGGGCATTATTTTCTTGTTTTGTGATTGGAGATGGTCTTAAGTTGCACTGTAGTCTACAGTGGCTGAGATGCTCTCAGATAGCCTCTTACTGATTAAGGAATTATTCTTTTATCCAAAGAAAAATAAAGGGCAAAAGTAAGGATTTATCGTCTTATTACTATCTCATGCCCAGTCCTTGATGAAGGTTAAACATATTAGTTCTCGATAAATCTGCATGTGCTCTTTGTTTCTCGAAATCGTGGTCTGATGGCCGATCTTCATTTGTTTTGTCCTTTAGAGATTTTTTCATTTGTTAAATGGCAACCCAATGTTTAATGCTGCCTGATCTTATAGATGCAGTTTAGATAGAGTATGAAGGATATAGGTTGATAGACTGCTTTATCCTTTTAAACTGATGCAGGTCAATGTGACTGGAGCCAACAGTGAGGCTGAAGCAGCAAAAATTGCACGGGCAGTCGCATCTTCGTCTCTTGTTAAGGTATGGTAATAAACTTGAGCATTCAGCTTTAGGTGGGTTGTCGGGCTAACTGACATTGAAGTATGTGAAATTAGGCTGCAGTATATGGAAGAGATCCGAACTGGGGACGCATTGCTTGTGCTGCTGGCTATGCTGGAATTCCTTTTCAGCTGAATAAGCTCCGTATAGAACTTGGTGACGTTCTTTTAATGGATGGTGGACAGCCACAATCATTTAACAGGTATTAGGGAGAGAACATATTATGTGGTTGAAACTAGGGTTTATCTTAAGAGCTTAGCTGTGATGTTAGTTGAATGTTATGACGAGAATATATGTTGAAGGCTGTAGCTTAATACTGGATAAGCAGTATGAGTGGTTCCTTGAGTTGCACGACTATTTTTTCCTCTGTTTCATTCTGTTGAAAATTGGATATTGGGCGGAAGCATGGTTTTGATATCAGTATTAGTTTGTGGATTGTGATGGGTGCAAGTGCAAGTGTCTATGGCCTTGTTGATAAAGAGGAATGGGCTAGGGGTAGGATAGTCTCGAGAATATAGGTCATAGGATAAAGGAAAAATTGTTTCATTAGTTGAACAGTTTTGCAAATATAATTGGAGGTATAGTGGTGATCATATAGTGGTGCAGGAGCTAAGGATGTGGATTTTATTAGGTCACCTCACTCCCTACACAAATCAATGCATGCTCTAATTTATGGAGCTATCCACGGACTTCTACTAGGAAAATCTTTCCTTTAGTCAGAGATTTTTTACTTTCATTCTTCTCCATCCATGAGCTCCTAGAGATTTCAACACTTTGCTTGTGCTTTCTAGACTCTTCTAGATACATTCATTGCCACCTAAGTACCAGATTTTTTTGTAAGATTTTTCTAGACTGCACTAGCAAATCCCATCCTAGACGACTTTAGAAATTGGATCACAAATTCCAACACACTCTTTAAAGAAGGTAACCAATCGTCAGGTTCAAAGATAGAAAGGATGTATTTCTTGTCAAAATAACTAAATTGCTTTTTGCTCGACCATATTTTTAATCCCATCACCCTTCATCTTAGCAGGAATGAAGCTTTGTGTGTTAAAGAGTGTGTTTGCCGAGTATTTATTGGTTTTTTGGCCCAAGAACTGAGCATGCTTGAAAGAAGTCATTTTCACCAATTTTAACATGTGAAATCTCTCTCATTCGTATTTGTGCTAAATGAACTGGATACAGGGATGCGGCCAGCAACTATCTCAGGAAGGCTGGTGAGGTCCATGGTTCAGTTGGAATTCAAATCTCCGTTGGTAAGATCTTGTACATACCTTATCGTTTGCAAGTCGCTTGCTCTTATCATGTTGACTCTGCAGCTAATTTTGTGTGTCCCCGTAAACATAGCAAACGTCACTCATCGTCAAGCTACTTCAAAGTTTTGAGGGGATAGCGCTGTAGCATACCGAGAAATTGTGGCAAGAATCTGTTTAGCTCGTTTCATGTCTGTGGTTGTGGGTGCGGATGTGGTTGGAGAGTCACACTATAAAAACTGCTCTTTTCTGATTCATCAGATGAGCATAGATATATTCAAATGATAAAGTTAGTAAGACCCACTAAAATCTTTTAGAAGGCTTAGAAAGCTCACGTCTTCCTGTAGTTACTTTCATGTTAACTGATGCGGTTTTTCACGTCTTTCCTTTGTGGCTCCCCTTTGTGGTAAAATATAGTTAGCGTGGTAAGGTCCTACGTGATAAATGTTTTCATGCATTTCACGTGTAAAAATTTTCGTTAGATGATGGACTTCTGTGTATTGCCCGATCTTCTGTTTCCATGTTCACTTTTAACAGTTCTAGTCCTTACATAAGTGAGGTGTCGACATCCTCCTGTTCATACCAAAGTTGAAGATATAAACTCAACAGTGTCGATCCTGTTTTGCTTTCTGTTGCTCTTTTACCTTCATCTCATATTCAACTGCCGTTCGGCTTCACATTCTTTTCACACAGGTGATGGGCGAGGCAGTGGGAAGGCATGGGGCTGCGATTTGAGCTACGATTATGTGAAAATAAACGCCGAGTACACGACTTAGAGCCGACATCCATTGGTCACCTTGTTGGTCAGCTAGGCTTTTCAAAGTTGATATGGTGATCTGAGATTTGACGATCGCAGGCTTATCATTCAGCTTCTTCTTTTGATGCAAATGAACTTAAATCACACTTCCAGAAAGTGGTCATAAAACTTGCTATAAGTATAATAATTCGTGCGCAGATTGGCTAGCAAATCCCGCGCTCTGTTTGTTCTACTGCCTTGGGTAGTTAGGTTACTTTTCTTGAAGGTGATCAAGCAGGCAAGAGGTGTTCCATTTGCAAAGCTTATTTTAATTAGTCAGGCAAGAAGAATTTTCCACAAAATTGTGCACTTTCCAGAGCTATTTGAATGTGATCAAATTACTACAGGCTTTCAACATAATTGCCCTCCATCGGCTTCCTTCATGTCACAGGAAGACCACGATCCTCAAGAGAGTTGAGGCTTCTCTGTTCCAAGCAAATCCTATTGCCAGAAAGTTAGCAGAATCAATGGGGTTAGGTTCTTTAGACAGCCTGCTTATAAACAAAGCCTCGACAACACAACAGGTTTACTTTCTAAGAAATATTCACCATTCTTTTCACCCATTATCGGTTGCTTTAGAGCTGTCGATATGGGTCGATGACCCATTTTTTACCCATATTTTGAATAAATGGGTTCTATATGGGTTGTTAGTTTTTAGATGGCCCAGTAAAAATGGGTCCAAAAAATTGAAGCTAAATTTAATGGGTCAAAAATTGGTTACATATAGGATCCACATATAATCCATTTTCGACCCATGAAAAGATTAAGTCATCCTCGTACTTGGGTTGGATCACGGACCACTGATTGCCGCTGCCATCGCCAGCCGCTGCCACAGACCACCTTCGGTCGCAGACCACCTCGGCCCGCCGCCGCTGCCGCCGCCTCCATCTAGCCCTGCTGCCGCCCACCCGCCAATCGCCGATCACTGTCGAGCATTGTTCCGGGGGCAGGACCCCTCCACTCATCTGCCTATGTCATACGTTTCTAGTTTCCCACGAAATTCCAATCGACCCCACTTCCTGAGCTGAAGCTAGAATCGTATAACTGGAGCAGTCACTATGTTGACGACATCGTCGTCAAAGAAGCGGAAAAGCTCGCTCTCAGCACAAGCAGATCTACATGGGCAAATGCTACTTGCAAAAGCAACTATGCGTACTCGATCGCAGTATAGTTACCATTTCCAGACCATCGGGCGAGTGAACAAAGTCTGGATGGATGTCGAAGCAGCCGGAGTGAAAGGACACAAGTTAGGTGTAGTTTCATCCTGAACTTATGTCAGTGCTGAAGTTTTTATCTGATAGCATTTATATATGAAAAACTTAAAATAGATTAAACGAGTTGTATAAGTTTTCATAAAATATTGTTATGTTTTAGTGATACGGTTCAAAACAAGTCGAGTCGGGTATGAGTCAGTGACGAGTCGAGTCAAGTTTAAATTATTAAATATGAATCAAAACGAGTTATCTTACCCAAATCCGATCTGACCCACCCATTTGACACCACTACACTACTTTTCAAAGGCTCGGCACACTAATTACTTTTGGCTAAATAAGAAAATTAGAACAAAGAAACTAACCCCAATTCGAATAGAGAAAACACGAGATCTGGAGGCAATTGACGACCCAAGGAACTCAGCACAAGATTCAGAAGTCGCCAATTTATTGTCCTCTTTTTGGTTGGTCACATATTCTCATTTACGAACAGCAATGTCCTTAACGAATTAATTAGTAAAAAGCTACTTCAGTTTCCGCAAAAGAACGTAATACCTCCGAATGCAGGGCTCTGTCGGACATATGGAAATATGCAACGCTCACTGAATAGCCAAACATAGACCACAGCTAATACCGTGGATTGACAAAACATTCACACCAGGTGTCTCAAAACATCAATACGAGTTGTCCAAACATAAGTACCTCGGCAGGTCTTACAATAGTCGCCAAACAAAACCACTGGTTAGAAATTATTTATATACATCACCTGCCAAAGAGTTCAGATCATCAACTGGAGATCATCTCACAGTGCCTCTGCGGCAGAGTAGTGCACCTGAGTCAGGGAGTGCTTGAAGAAGCTGCTCCCACAGGAGGAATCTGGGACAGGATTTCCAATATCAAATTGGCGCACGTTATCTGGAATGCCAAGACAGCAATCATTATCATCCAGCTTGTTAAAACGCCTATCAGAACTTCCAGATGGTCGGCGAGATTGCTTCTTTTTCTTGTCCCTCTTGGACGAGTCCTTACCAGATGCTCCTCGTGATAAGTCTTTCCCTTTCTGGCCTCTCTTTCCATTTCTCTTATCCTTCTTGGGCACCTTCTGTTGCTTTGTACCCCTACTGAGAAAGTGAGAAACTGATGTTGGTGGTGGATCATAGACGTCAGGAGCCCATCTCACTGCCAGCTTCCCAGGAGAAGCACCTAGTTTCTCACGAGTGCCTTTCATGGCGGATACAAGCTTCGGAGAGGTCTGCAACAGAAAAAGCGTCAACAACAGATAAACATGCAAACGAATAGCAAATGACAAACCATGAAAAGGAAAGTCACAAGAAGCGCGCATTGTCATTGACTCCAACAGTGGCTAGCTAAATACTGAAATGATACTTCTAGTATAAAACATTAGAAGGATAGAACCAAGTATATGAAAGCACTTCTCCCTTCTCCTTAGAACAAGCTGACATCACGAACACACACTGTATCATTCATAGACATAAATAACTTACAGAAATGTTAAAAGACATAAATGCACACACCCGGCTCCTTCCACTTTGTGCAGGAAGCCTACCTTTTTAGTTCAAGAGGATAACACTACAAATGCTATATCCAGTGGCTACTCAATAGTACCTAAGACCACATAAAAAAGTGAGACAACCGAAGGAAACAAAACCAACATGTTGAAAATAAACAATTTCCGACATGAAACATTAGTTTCGTAAGAACCAAAGAAACTCGCAAAAAAACAAAAGCTGGAGAATGAAAAAAGAGAAACTAGACAGAAATTAGCAAGTAAAATTAAGAGCCCTAAAAGGGAAGCAGGATCTTAGACAATAGAAAGTAGAGCAAGCCCTACATCCACAACCGGGAAAGAACTTACAGGAAAAGAAATTGAACGTGAGTAGACATTATTAATGTGGTCATCCGAGAATAGTTCTCGCAAAGCCGATTCGGGCTCATCAGCCGCTTCATCAAACAACGAATGTGGAGATAACTTCTCCCCAGGCAATGGAAAAGTTGCACATTTAACGAGACACTTCTCATATGACTTAGCCTTAAGCACAGAAACTCCATGTGATTTCTCTGCTTTCGAAGTACCAACTACAACTTCACCGTCTTCAACATGTAAAACATCACCCAGAGTATTACCAAGTTCACTTATCAAGTTCTCACAGACAACCGAGTTGGTCCCAAAAGTCGAAGAGCATCCGTCCATCGATGTGAGTATCTAGGGGATAGAAATGCAAAAGGAAACAGAGTGAGCAACAGTCGATGATTCAATGTTCAAGAATAACCACAAAACCAAAACAGCAATATATGTTCTCCTCCCTATACTAATAGACAAAACTTCACAGAGACTTAGGGTATTAGATGACAAAGAAAGAGATTAAAACCGAAAATTTGCCCTGTATATTCAAGTAATAACAAATCAAATCCACAGACGATGCTTCTCTGTAAAGCCAATTGTAGGGAGTTCCACCCAGAAATGATGGGACACAACAACATATTCAGGCAGTACCACTGGAAAGGGCTCCTGAATAAAACACGATGGTGAACACATCCCAAATAAATCCGACTGTAGGATTTCACAGGGCAACAACATATAGTTCGTGAACATAGGTAAGATTAGCACACAAGCAAGCTCACAAGCCCAAGAATTCTAGGAAATATTTATTTTTTCAAATTGAACAGAGGTTGTAGGATAGAACGTTAAACCCTGTAAGTTTCAACCAATAGAGAAACTTGCAAAAAGAGAGAGCTGGTATCTTAACCGATAATATTCATTTTCCTTTTGGCTCCTCGTGGCATTTTATCAGCTAAGCACACAAAAATGGTAACAATCACAAATCTCAAGCCATGAACAAGACTTTCAACGGAAAAAGTGGCATACCTTACAAGACGGCAAGGACATTCAAAATGGTTACAAAACCTCAGCTACTCGCACAGCTCGGTACAAGTCCGTCAATGGCCAAAAACTTTTACGTCGCACAACAAACAGGAGAGAGATATGTAAAGAAAAACCTAAACGCAGCTGCGAAATGAGAACGCCGACGGTAACTACGGGAAGCCTAATGTTAACTAAGATTACCACGCCGATCACCTTTTTCGAGATGTTTCAGGCGATGCGGGCACAAGCCACCATGGAAGTAGGTCAGGGAAGGGATCAGGAGGAGATCGCAGGGCACCGAAGGCATGGTGAAATGCTCTTCGAAACCCTCGGGTCACAAGCCCTAAGAACGAAACGCCGTGGTCTCAGCGCGTCGCCACGGTGGCCGCCGGCGTATCGAGACGACACTACAACGATTGGGACGAGGAGGAAGGAAAAAGCTCGAACGATGCAGCGATTGCGTAGATCGAGGATTCAATTCGGTGAATCTTCACGTCGCGACGCTCATGCCTGGCTGATCCGAAGAGAAGATGAGAGATCGATGAAAGAACGAAGAAGATGATGCTGAGAGTGAGGGGATAAAGACGGAAGCGCGTGAAGAAGAAGAGGACGATGGGAGAAGGACAGGAGGGTCAACGGATCGGCAGGCGAGATTGGTGGCGGTCCATGGAGAACGAATCTGGATCGTACACGTGTTTACAGCGAGGGCGTGTGCTTTTCCACGCTTGCCCTTGCTCAGATATTATCCTGAAGCTGGGTGGGCCAAAATATTGGGCCCACTACAAGCCCACCATAATAACTTCTCGCCTGGATAATCACAACCTTTGCTTACAAGAATCCCTCACCCGAGATTCGCACGATCAACGACTCTGATTGATCCGAGCTCAGACAAGATTAAGCCCCCGATAAATAAGAGAATGGGGAGTAGAATGTTGTCCATCTGCATTCCCGTACTCCAAAAAAAAAAAAGATGAAGTAAAATCTCCTGAAAAAAATGATAACTATCGTGGTAATAATCTCACAAAATCTATTGGGATATAATAATAAATCTTTGAGAGGATATATCACATAAAACTACCTTATTGCGATACAAAAATAGAGGTTTTCTCGCTCGAAATTTCTTCACAATTGGTGTGGAAAAAACACATCCATATGTAATGTGAGAAGAATCGCACAGAACGCTTGAATATGATGCAATAGCATGAGTGCGTCGTTCAATATAGTGACGGTTAGATCCGCTATATATTTATCGTTTTCCACTCTGTTTATAATGGTGTGCGCACTTATCTCTTGTTGCATATGTTATCGTACCTCATATAAGATTAGTGTTGTTTAGGTCATCCTACGTTCTAAAAAATGAATTAGCTTAATGATGCTTGAAAGGACTGGCTTACTCCCCAAATACGGGATCTGTTATAGTATCAAAGCTTGAACGGCAGCCGATCACCAAATCTTGCATCATTATCAGCGGTGGACACATGCCAATAAATTCTTCTCAAGTTTTGCCGAAAGACGGTACACGCCTAGGTATGATGTCCCCAGCATCATCACCGTATAGAGACCGTAACAACACCCAAAGGTTGAACGAACACAGAAAACGTCATGTAAATCCCAGATCTATCTCTAGATCGGGGTAGAAGAGCACACAAATCTATATATAACTCTAGATTGGGAGAGAAAGGCTACACAATAGATAGCAGTTGATCACAAAATCACTTTTAGACAAGCCGGTTCCCGAAAATAGCAATAAACGAACCTCGAAAACTTGTGAAGCGATCGACTCTCTAGAGCAAGCACTTGAAACCGAAGTGAGCAGGCAGATTCGAGTAGAGCATATTTTTTTCAAAATACCCACACTTCGATCTTTAGAACTTACTTCTGTGAAAAATGTCAATCGCCTCCACAAAATCGAAGTAGAAACCGAAAAGATAGAGCAAAAGGAAACGAAAAGATAAAGGAAGCAGGAAACCGAGGGGGAGGGAACACGAGCTAGGGTGGGTGGCGGGGGTGAGGGGGAGAGCTCTCTCTCCCTCCCTTGAGGAGATCGCTGGATTGGCAGCGAAAGAGGCAAAGAGAACCCTATCAAGGGGCGTTGACGAGAACAATTTTTGCAATTTTCTTTAATTTTTGTTATGTATTTTTTTTATATTTTTCATTCATCTTTAGCTAATCGCTAGGTCTCGGTGATCGGGTCGACGCTGCTCAACCTGGTCAAGCTTGCCCGGCCTCGAGCGAGGGTCACCCTTGCCATCTTTGGGCTAGGCCACCTCGCTAGGATCTGGAGGCCTCAACCGACAGAGGATGAAGGAAAAAGAAAGAAAGAAAGAACATACTAAATGAAATAATAATAAAAACTACTAAAATGAAAATAATTACAAAATTATTCACGTTAATGTCGGTCGGCATCCAAGCTAGTGGTTTAGGAATTGACGTTTGGATTTTTTCATGCGAGGCAGCTAATACCTATTTTAAATATTGGATAAAAACGTAAAATTTATACCAAACAAGTTACAGGCGAGTACCAGACAAGAAAAAGACGGGATAATTACTAATTGGATGATTCACGAGTCGTCCGAGATTTCAATGATTATCAAAACTACCTTGGAATTCCTATAAAGATGATCAACAGGGAGTTGGCTCGGCTCGCTCAGCCTGCCCAAACCAACCCAAGCCGATGAGGCCCGATAGTCAAACAGGCGGGCTTAACAACGTTGTTATGTGAAAAAATGGGTCCATCAAGTTTCAATTTTACCATACATTTTTTCGTCGAAAAAAAAAAAATCCCCAACTTTTACTTTAGTCTCGTATCTATCTATACATCAAGGATCGCCTCTAGTCTGGGCCCTATTTTTCAGACCCAAAAAAAAAATCGAAACAAAATTGAGGCTGAACCTCCTAAAATCTACATGTTTATATTATGTTAAGGACGATCATTAGACAACACTTTACGCCTAACCTTCACGTTCGTTTGCGCAAGGATCACTTCTTGTCTGGGCCCTATTTTTCATCTTAAAACTTGGTAGGCCGAATAATGGGCCAATAGTTCACAAACACTTGTTCGAAGTTTATAATTGCTATTTTATTTCTAAAATTAATACCACGAAAAACTCCAAACGAAAAATTAGGGCTGTCAAATGGGCCCATGCCAGACGGGCCGGCCAGGCCCGAAAATTTTCTTGCATTTTCGGGCCGGGTCTGATACTCGGGCCGGCCTAGCACCAAACTTTTTTTAATACTCGTTTTTCCTTTTAAATTTAATTCAATTTTATATTTTTTCATTTGATGGTTAGTTAATTGATTTTGATTCAAAATAATTTTAAAAAAATGAAAGAAAAAAAATAATTCGGCCCGAGCATGGTACTGATCAGTTTGGGCCGACTCGGCCAGGCCCGACCCGGCCCATTGACACCCCTACAGTTCAGCAGAGCAGATGCGATTGAGCTTATCGAAGCGCCTCTCGCATTTCCATTCCAAGCTGGTAGATTTGGCTTGCAATCTGTCGAGCTGCTCCTCGAACGGCTTGGAATCGTTCCGGTGTGGGGTATTTCCATTCCAAGTCGAATCAAACTTTAACCGGGCATAACTTTTGATCGTCATGATTCGTAAATAATCAAGTAAAGTTGTAGGTGTTACTCTCATGCTGCTTGGCTTGGCTTGGCTTGGCATGGCATCACCGAATATGGATAGATCATCCGCCAATGCCAATGCTTGATAACCGTACCTCTTTTGTTGTTTCTTATTTATTTATTTATTTTATTTTTTCGGAAGTTGCTAATCTGTTTTTTGCTAAAAGAATACAATTGTTTGCTAAATTTTCTAATAAATTTTCATTCCATTTTGTTAATTTTTTTTAGACTTACGTTTCCAATTGGCTAAAAAAATATCATATGTATCACATCGCAGAGGTGGTGTTTGCAGTATCTATCTATATGGTTATTCTGCAGCCTAATTGTGAATTGCTCGGAAGTATTCGGGTTTGAGTGTAGGTCGGGTTGAATGTCATCCACAGTGAATGCATAAAAAAAAAAAACGCGAATACTAGTCATGTCGATCATTCTGGTCCAAACCTTAAATGACCGACTCAATCTATCCAAATTTTTGGAAGAGGATGTTCTTGTGCTGGTTATCCTCGATGTTTTTCTTAGTCAAAGCTTGTTTCAGACTATCTTCTAACCTCTATTTTTCCTCATATATATAAGATTAATCTCTAGTTCTTTGTTGGCGAATGCATCTTAATTGGGGTTTTGCACCATCTTTGAATTGAATGTCCCTTCTAGGATTATTTGGTACTTTGCAAGAGAGAGAGATCGGTCTATAAAAAACGATGGTAGGCTCTCTCTCTCTCTCTCTCTCTCTCTCTCTAAGTAATGAACTTGTGATAGTTCGTGGTAAAATCCATTTTTTTTAAATAGCATAAAAAACGATGACTGCAAGGTAATCCCAATTCCTAATCCATGAACACCACGAGCAAACTTTATGTTTGATCTACAGCGGCCTTACTGAATATGAGTCATGATCTACATTTATTTAAATTATCTATATGATTTTGGTTTCTTTTCATTTGCGATACTAAATTTCTAATGTGATCCGAACATTTTTTTTTCAAGCTTATAATTGATCTACCTCTAGTGAAGGAAAACGGTAATACTGCCAAGAAATCCCAAATCGACACACATATCACGCATGTTATTTACCCTCGAAATTATTTCTCCCGTGGTAAGTAATCCTGTACTGTTAACCCATGTTATATTTGCCGCCAAACCAATTTTCATGTCATTCTTAAATCGGTATGCCCATGACAAATCTGACTTATGTAAAATTTCATCTAATATTCTCGTTAAGTTGCTCTAATAATTGGTTTGCGCCGCAAATCGTTTATAGAGATTCAATATTGACACGTTGTCTTGGGGAAGCTAGGTTTGGAGAAATTGAACTGACATTGTGATTTTTCGTGGCGAGAAAATTATTTTAGAGTAAATGTGACATGATTGTTGGGGTATGAGATTTTTTATTATCTTTTCCGGTTGCTCACTTTTGTTTACAGATTCCGTTGGCCAAGTGCCTTTCCTTCTTACAACAATCCCCTCTCTCTCTCTCTCTCTCTCTTCATGTGACTAGTCCTTTCTGTAAGACACGGATCGCCACCTCATCAATCCACAACCGTTCACGAGACCCCCCATCGAACGGTCCGTGCTCCCCCGATGGACGAATCCGGGTGCTCTCTCGCCCGATGACTCCCCATCGCTCCATTTAAACACCGCCTCGAAAGCTTCTCACTCCCCCACAGAAATTTTTGCTCGCTCCTCATTCACATTTCCTGAAAACTTTCCCACCGTTTTCGCGGAAAATCCTTCGCAATTCCAGTTCGGCTCCCCAACCTTCGATCTACTCGGCGATGGAGTCCCTGGGCAAGCCGAAGAAGGGCGCCGGAGGCAGGAAGGGAGGCGGCCCGAAGAAGAAGTCCGTCTCTCGCTCCGTCAAGGCCGGCCTCCAATTCCCGGTCGGCCGTATCGGGAGGTACCTGAAGAAGGGCCGCTACTCGCAGCGCATCGGCTCCGGAGCTCCGGTCTACCTCGCCGCCGTCCTCGAGTACCTCGCCGCCGAGGTATCTTTCTCACTCTCTCTCCGCTTTAGTCTTCCGCATTTCTAGATTTTCGACGACCTCTGAGCTATGCTTTTGCGATCGATCAAGAATCTTGGAATATTCCTTGCTTTGCCTTACTCACTCGACTTTACATCGCTAACGAAGTGATACTGCCAACCTCGAATCTCTGCGATCGTTTGACTGAGTGAAGCTGAGACCAACACTGTCTGAAGCATCTTCCATATACTGCCATTTTGCAATCTTCCCTCATTTGCCTTCCTTAGCTATCGTACCGAAGCACCGTAGCAGAGGGATTCGAGCTTGTTGAAGTACTTAGGGCTGTGCGTGCATGTGTAGGTTCTGGAGCTGGCGGGCAATGCGGCGAGGGACAACAAGAAGAACAGGATCATCCCGAGGCACGTGCTGTTGGCGGTGAGGAACGACGAGGAGCTCGGGAAGCTGCTCGCCGGAGTGACTATAGCGCATGGAGGCGTGCTCCCGAACATCAACCCGGTCCTCCTGCCCAAGAAGACGGACAAGGCAAGCAAGGAGCCCAAGTCCCCGTCGAAAGCCACCAAATCACCAAAGAAGGCGGCTTAGGCTTCGATTTATGGTTTTTAGGGTTCCTTTGAGAACTTCTGGTTCTTAATAGTTTATATAGTTGCTGGTTCCCGTCCCTCCATGTACGTACTGCTCTGTAGGTCGTGGTTCTTTTGGTTTCTCACTGGGGATTTCTACCTTTTGAGTCTTGTGCTTCGATGAAATTAGATGGCCAGATGTTCCGTGGTTATGCTTTTGCAGAAAAAAGAAGGTGCTCCTTTCCTTTTTCCCTGTCTCTGAAAATTGAAATCGAATTTTGGGCGGGAAAATGCCCATTTGCTTCCTTTTGGCGTTTCTTGAGAACAGCAATTAGGGTTTTAGGTTCAGGAGCGACGTTGAATGGAAGAATGTTGATAAAGAAATCGATTTCTAACAGATGGAGAGGAGATGTGGGTGAATTCTCTTTCTCTCGTTGCGTTTTTGTCTCCGCAGCAGTAGGTCACCTCTAGTCGTTCTGATGTTTTCTTCACACGAGCAGAAAACATCAAAGTCGCCATGTTTCTTCTGTTAAGTGTTTGGGTAGCATGATCGAGCCGATTAATAACAAAGTTGAGGAACGAACCCGGCATGAAAATAGAGGTACATCAGAAACTTATATGTCAACTGGTTGAGGAGGAGTCCTGTGATTGTCACGGTGAATCTACGGTAGACATTTAGGAAGAGTATCAGAATGTACTTTGAGATCTCAAGTGCGCTCGTTCGGTAACAAATCCTGGAATTAAACCTTTTGTGTGTGTGTGTGTGTGTGTGTGTGTAAGTGGATTAGCAAGTTCACGCTCTGTCATCAGCTCTGCCGTTGCTGCAGAGTTCTACTACTAGCTTGACTGCAATTGCACGATGAATTTCTCTGCTTTTAAGTGTTTGGTTGAGAAGTGTTTGCACATTCTCTCCGCTACAATTTGATCTAAGAGCAACTCCAGCAACACCAACTAAGACTTTTTGTGATCAATTCTACACTACCATAAACGCGAACCGAGCCTTTACAAACTATCAGATATCCTAGATTTTTGAGTTCGTCAGATGTTATCAGTCACAGCCATTCACAGAACCAAATGAACAAAGAGTAAAAGATGGAGGGAGGATTTATGTTCTCATAGCCATAGGCACAACATCACACAACAAGGCCACTGTTAAAAAGAAGTAAAAGAAAACAAATTCGACCTCTGCAGTGCAGCGAGTCTTTTTGCACTTTAAAGCAACTGTAAACCCAACAGTTTCTTCTCATAATCTATACACCAAATCATGCCTTTAGTAAGGGTGAGAAAACTGGATCAGGCCGGTCCAAATGCGGATTGATCCGGTCCTTGAGGGAGGCGGTCCGGTCCCCAGTTCCATGGTGGATGATACCGGACCGCCCTGAATACATATAATTATGTATAAATATAACTAGAAAAAAAAAAGTTAAAGAGTCGTGGAATGTAATCTGTATTTGTATGAAACACACCAGATTGCTATGTAGGATATGATTTGCTTATTGTATCCGATGGAAGAAAGTTCCAACGAATTCGCTTTTCTTGTAACGACAGGGCTCTGAATCGTCAGCTGAGGCCGAAAGGTGAGCTCGACTCTACACCAATTACTGATTTGGGAAATGCCGGTGAACTTTTTAGGAACAACTGCATACTTAACCAAAACAACCACAGAGAAAAAAAGAGTGCTAAATGCTGATTTTTAAAAAAATGTCGATTCTTCCATGAAAAACACAATTTCATGTTGATTTGGAAACACTAGAAACGTGCAGCATTTGACTCTTTTTCTCTCATGTGTATGTTTTATTAAGTTGGATAGTTGAGATTGGAATTGATTAGTTTAGATCCAAGGATTAGATTTCTATAAGCAGCTGGAGTTCACTCTCACTAGGACCGGACTGCCAGCTGCTTATAGAAATCTAAACCCGATCTTGTCCGGTCCCAATCCGGACCCTAGTAACGAAAGTTTGTTGACAGGGACAATCAGTTCAGTCCCAAGTTCCATATTGGGACCGGACCGGCCCGGACCATGCACACTCCTAGCCTTTAGCACAAACTCAAGCCTCGGGCTATAATGTCATTTGCTCCTGTTTCTCCATGATGTACATCATTCAGTCAACATAATCTAAGCACGTTTTGGATCGGTCAATGGAAACTATCTTATCTTGTACCACTGACCAATGCAAAATGCAAGAAAAAAGTATGGATGAGTATTTGCCTGTCTAGAGCATGAGCACTATCATAACCGATGAAACCATGTCATTATCTTTTGACCCAAAAAAAAAAAGAATGTCATTATCAAGCCTCACAACTTGTCTTTTGGCAAACAGGCTCTAAAACAGCTCAAGACTGGGTCAAGAGGGCAAGAGGAACTGTACCAGAAGCACATCCGACAAAAAGCATCTTTATTCTACAACACAGGCTTAAACGAGTCTTCTGCATTGTCCAGCTTCTTTATATTGACTCAGAAATGACATGGCAGAATCACAAAACCTGAAATTTGAAGAGCTTGAAAGATGATAGAGGCTTTACACATGTCATTCTGATGGAGAAACGGGGAAAAAAACACCATTCAGCAATATCTCCTTCCAAGCCTCTTTCACTTTTTTGCAATGTCTGGGTGAGCTCTATTAAAACCTGTGAGTTTGATAAGGTAGAAGGAAGAACAAAAAGAGATGCTCAGAAGCAAGAGAAACAAGGATTAAGAAGAAGCCAACTCTCACTTTTATAGTAATGCAGTCCTACATAAAACAGTCGGTGATATAGGAGAAGGAAGATCATCTCACACAATGGAAATTCTTCCATCATTTTCAGGTGACATAATCTTTGACCTATACCGCCCAAATTATTTGAGCCAGAAACGATCGACAAACAGTGCACATATGCAGTGGTCTGCGTGCAAATGGAGAGCAAGGTGGTCACAGAGACGAGCAGTGAATTTCATGGTAGTGGTACCATGTCATCGACAAAGGTGGAGAAATGTCGCTAAAACTTGACAGGGAGTGCTATAGTTGCTGGCATTTTGAAAGTCAGGTGTTGGCGCTGAAATGGTGATTGGCAAGAGGTGAGGAATTTTTCCAATTGATCATCATCAAGGGAAGTGTTTATTTGCCAACAAGATCACAATAACTCCACCCAGTGCCAAAATGTCTCCTTTCAAAAAGCGAACTCAATAACTTTGCTGAATACGCCGCATACCCGTTTCATTACATCTTCAAATGCAATTATCAGGGAATCTAACAGATGCACACCCTAAAAAACAACTTAAAGAGTCTGTTAGTTCCTAACTTGAGATCCCCATGGGATCATCTCAATCTCTCTCAGAAACTGAACTGATCCAGAAGCGACGTTTCTTCCTGCTCTATGGGATATATCATCTCTTCTACTGGTGGACAACTAAATCCATTTCCAAATTCCACTCACTCAAAAATGCCAAATCTTGTCCCCAAAAATACTCCAGCAAAGAAGACGAGCCTCATGTCTATGGCAACGAATAATGTTGAAGCAGGACACAACCAAACTAAATGCACCAACATAACAAACAAATATGATTGTTTTACATGTAAAAACTCACACACACCGAATCTCCAAAACACCCTGCAACAGAAAGACACACAATAACACACGATTGGCGCATTGATAAAACATTAAAGACGAATTCACATAAAACCTGGAAGAGCCCCGTTCAAGTTCCTGTGAAGAATCCGACCACCGCCAGAATCACCCCCGTCGATCAACTCTCTCAACCCCAAATTCCTCACCTTCTCCTCCGGCTGCTCCTTCACCTCTTCTTCCTTCTCCTCATCCTTCTTGACTTCACGACCCTTACCCTTCAACCTCTCGAAGTAATTCCCGTATATGTACTCCGGCGAGTACCCGTTCTCATCGTCGAAAAGCATGATGTGGCCGTGCCACTCCCACACCCGATAGTCCGAGCCGGTCTCCTCGTGGAACCCGACGCAGATGTGGTGCTCGCCGATCGTGACGGCCTGGCCCGAGTTGGGCTTGAGCGAGTCAGTCTTCCCGGAGAGGATGACCTTGACGATCTCCCTCTCGAGCCTGGCCTCTTCCCTAGCGAGCCGGGACCTTCCGGGGTCGGACTCGTCGGCGCCGTAGCCGTCCTCGCCGTCGTTATCGTCGTCGTCGAGATCGGACAGGTTGTTGACGGCGTCGAAGAGAAGGTCCTCCAGGGACAGGGGAGGGGGGCGGGCGGCGGCGGAGGGAGGGCGGATTTGGAGGCGGCCCATTAGGGTTTGGAGGAGGAGGTTGTCGAAGCCGGTGGTGGAGTTGGGGAAGGAGCTCATGATTGGATGGATTGAGAGCGTGCAGAGAGGTTCGAGATGGTCGAGGTCGACTCCCGGAGAGCAAAAGGGTTTTTGGAGAGAACGAAAGGGTTTAAGAGAGAGAGAGAGGAGAGAGAGTGGAGTGGATTGGGTGGAGAGATCGCCGAGGAGAGGGATAATATGGCGAAAACTTAGCTGCATCCGGTTAGGTGAGCTCTATTCATGCACCGTCGGATTGCGTGGAAGTTCACACGATCTAACGGTCGATCTAAATTTAACTCGCGGGATTTTACATTAACCCAATATTCTGAGAACTTATCTTGCTCAATTTGTTTTTCTAATTTACATTTTTCGTTTTCATCCAACAAAAATGTTTTTCCTACTAATAATAATATTATTATTATTAATGACTATTCGTACATCCATTTCATGAATCTAAAATACAAAATCGAATAGATTTATGTGAACCCGATCACATGCCCTGTTAGATTAAGTGAATTTCAGTTATCGATACAAATGAGCTGGCGTCAGGCTTTAATTCAAAATATGATAGATATTTAAACTTTCTTCCTTTCCATTATTCGATAAAGCGTAATTTGGAAAAGTTTTTTTTTTTGGTAAAAAAAAAGTGAGATAAAATCCATTTCGAGGTGAATGATAATTAGATTTTTCATTTTCAAACGGTCTCCATTTTTCATAAACTTTTCGTACAAAACATCCAAGGGCGCGCATGACAACATTTCTGATCTAAAATTAACTTTTGGCTAGAAGTTGATTTTTTTTTTATTTTTTTTTACTTCTTCAAGTAGCTTTAAAATTACTTCTGGAGAAAAAAATGCTCCAAAAGTAGAAAAATAAAGTTGCGCAATCTAACAGATTTCTTCTTCAGAAGTTGCGTTACCAATCGAATTTCTGCTTTAGAAAAATTTCTAGAGCAAAAGTTTTATTTTGTAAATGTTGTCATGTGTACCCCCAAATGCCCAATTATAGAATGAAGTATTCGACCAAAAGACAAAAATTATATAAAGAAGTAAATAAGACTGCCCCTTTGACCCCAAAAAAAAGGAAGGAAAATTTTCAAAAAAGGAACTCAAGTGCTCTAATTTTCTCAATTAAGGGCCTTAAGTGCACTCATTGTGTCAAAGAAGTGCATGAAGTGCACATTGTTTCAAATAAAGGTATGAGTTGATTATATAGTCTCAAAAAAGAGCCCAAGTCACTTTAGTTAGGGCATTTTGGTCATTTACTATTTTATTTTTAGTTTTTCTGTGTTTTAGTATATTTTGAAAAAAAAAAACAAAGGACAGTCCAATCGCCGCGGCCCTTGGTCGGACCTGGACTCGCCGACTCTCGCCTAGATTTGGGAGAGGGTCGCGGCCCTCTTTGGCTCTCTCGGCTGAGATGAGGGCCACCAGGTCCTCGCCTCTGGTCGGTGGGGTCGCCAGCGCCTCGACGGCCATAGGCGAGAGGTCAGTCCTCTTGCTCGTGTTCTTTTTTTTTTTCACTTATTGTTTTAATTTGATTTAACAAAAAATTAGATTAAAATTTTATTTTTACAAAAATGCTCTTAGTCAGTCGAAAAATTTGGCCAGCCGACGAGGTCAGGCCCTTATTTGAAACAACTATAGTCACTTCAGACTAGGGGTGTGCATGGTCCGGGCCGGTCCGGTCCCGGTCCCGGCATGAACCCGAGGACCGGACCAATAGTCCGGTCCCCATACTTTCGGGACCATGGACCGGACCGGGACCGAACAGGACCAGGACAGTCGGTCCGGTTCGATCCCGGTCCCGGCCCAACCTCTACAAAGCCATACAAACAAGTGCGTAAGACATCAATGACACCCTGGCAAAACATAGATCGGCAGGCAAAAGACATGCCATACTAACCAGATGCATACATCGACAGAGACATGAACAACAGTTAGACATCAATCCACACATGTTCTCTCAAACAAACGAGTTTACAACTGGGAAGCGGGATTCAAAAGACAACCTCCAAGATGAAACAATATGTCAAAATTTATCATCGGTTAACCTCACGACGACTCCACAATGCACCATCCTGTCTCCCATCACTTTCACGTCGACGAACTAGGCCTCACCACCCAAAGCTATCGTTGTCCTCACCAAGAATCATCGGAAGAGGACCAAGGAGTCTGTCCTCCGTTTTGTTTTCAATTTCTTTTATAATTATATACATTTATATATATAAATAATTATATATTATTGACGGTCCGGTCCCAACACAAGAACCCGAAGACCGGACCGCCCAGTCACCGGTCCCATTTATTGGGACCGAGGACCAACCCATCCACCTCAAGGACCGGACCAACCCGCCCGGTCCGAGCCGATCCCGGGTCGGTCCGGTCTAGTTTGCACACCCCTACTTCAGACCCTTCTATGAGACAATGATGGCACTTCAAACCTTTATTTGAATCAGAGTCCACTTTAGGCCTTTATTTAAGAAAATAAAGGCACTTGGGGCCTTTTATTTTTGGAACTTTCCCTAAAAAGAACAAAGAGAAATAAAAGGTCCAACAAGTCTCACAAGGTCAAAAAGCCCTGAGCCCATGTATACCAAAGCGGAAAAGTGTTTCTTCCCCCCAACGAAACAGGTGAAACGCAAGCAGCATATAGATTATAGAGTGAGCGATCTCGTTCAGCGCATAGACACGTAAGCTTTTCATGGGACGAGATGGGTAATCTAGATAACCTAGTTCACGATGAAATGAATCTTAGTCAAAATCTTGCTTGTCACAAACTTTCGAATAATGCGAGGGGTTCTCCACTTAGTCGAGAAAAACCGATTCAATAAAAACACCGATCGCATCAAAGACGCACACACATGTTGCCAAATCCACGGAACAAGACGTCCAAGCTGTAAAAGTACTTTCTTTTGTTATCTACAATGTATTTATTTTACACACACACACACACACAGAATATCCATCCAGCTAATAATCTAAAATTTTCGATTATACTATCGAATCTGAGTCCTGTGCAGTTTATACATACGCGACCCCAGTCGTCAAATTTCGCATGTCATTTGCTAATTTAGTTCGTACGCGAGAGGAGCCGTAAAAGTCGTCTTACATTGTTTGTTTACACGGTTCATATGCTCTTTTCACATACATATGTAATCTGCATCCACTTATTAGCTTAACTTTTTGGATTCTACGTTCTAAAGCGCGCAAGGAAAAAAAAGAAGGATCTATCTGCATTTCTTCTCTACAAACAGCGAAGTGAACCTCCTCCCTCATGTGATGGACGCTGAATCACAGACTGTTGATACAAATTCGAACTCCTGCATTTCCTTCCGTGTTGAACTGAACAAATACCCTTCTTGCTATGATCCAAATAAACATAAATGGTCATAGGTGAGAGCATCAAGAGAAAAGAATAGGAAGGACAAAAAATGGTGGAAACACATGCCACAAGTTCTTAATCTCCTCTGTTGAAATACAAAACATCATCGACGAGCTGTAAATATAATGTAAATATAAACACGACATTATGATACCATTTCTTGCACCAGACACAAAAAACGATTTGCTTATAAAAGAATATGAAAGATTTGTACTATCGTCATCATCTACGCAGAGGACCGAGGCCCGGAGACCTGCACCACCATGTTAACTGGGGTCGACTACCGCCTCAAGCTCTCCACAATGTAATCGGCATAGAGGTTCCTTCATGACAAAGTTGGATGTATGATAAGTGATTTGCACAAGCAATACCCATTGTTTCGAGACATTAAAGAAAAAGAACCAGTGAAAAGCTTTGGATTTAGATAGCCCGAAAAGGATTCATTTGACATGAAGCACCAACTTACAAATGTAAACATGCTACTGACTGAAACACGCTTAATTCATATGGTGATTAGATTCCCAAAAATATCTTGGGAGCATTAGACAGGAAATAGACTCATAGATACTTCAACTCATTCTGACAAAGACATTAACTATTCTATGATGGAGATAACTGAGATTTAGCTGCAAGATTCATAAAGAGGAAAAAAGACATTTAAGTCAATAACTTACATGGAGTGCTGGATTGCTTCAAAGGCATCAGAGGCAGGAAGGAAATCATTCACTGCAACTTCCTTATTCTCATTTTTCTTGTCTGTTTAGCATATTAAGGATTATAAACCTCGCTTCATTGAGAGAACAGTACGGATTCCAATATGTAGAATACTTTTAACTAAAGGCAGTATCAAGGATACAATCTTCAAAGAAGCGACGGATTTCAGCCAAACGATGAGGAGGGAGATCCTTAATGTCATTATAGTGTCGGTACTCAGGATCGTCCGCACATACAGCAATTATCTTGTCATCTTTCTCACCCTGTAAATCATAATCAGTCATTCCTCTAGAAGAGGGAAGACAATTATGAATACTTCTGTTGACTGTTCAAACTGGGTACCTGATCAATCATAGGCATGACGCCTATAGCTTTAGCCCGAAGAAAGCATCCAGGAAGAACAGGCTCCTGCGGTGTTTCAGTCACTAATGACTAAATTAGTTTGCACAAATTGACAAGAGTAGGCTTTGGTTGTCAACTTATGAGAGGTTTTGCTATGATGAATCTGTCCTTGCTAAAGTATAATATAAGCTAGATCCATATTATCAGCATTGAGTGGAATTTTTTCTCATTATATAAAGAAAAGGAGCACGTCAAACCACACACCTGCATGATGATCAGGACATCTAGCGGGTCATTGTCCTCACAGAGAGTGCGGGGAATGAAACCATAGTTGTGGGGATACACAACTGATGAGTATAGTACACGGTCAACCTAAAAATATATGCCACTGTTAAACAACTTTTGCTCAACTATACAGTCTTGATACGAAACTTGGCTGGAAGAACCGAAGATTACCTTGATCAGTCCAGTCTTCTTGTCAAGTTCATATTTCACCTTGCTTCCTTTACTAATTTCAATCACCTGCAAGAATTTGTCCTACAGTAAGTTACTCAGTTGAGGATTTTTGTTTCCTTCTATTGAGGTCTATGAAGAGTCAGTCCCTTTTCCCATTCTGGAAATTCAGTATTGTTCTCCAAGAATCACAAAGGTTTACAGGGATGGCCATGGTGGAATCTAGCATCCAAGAAGGTGAAATGAAGAATTTGCCACAGAAAGAAGAAGCAATATCATAACGGGAATTGACTTTTCTGCTATGTAAACGAATGAACACTGGTTCCTTAAGAATGACCCTTTTTTCCCCACCTCAACATGAGGTCCAAGGTTTCAAGGTCTGATTTATACTCATCTAGAATAAGGAGATCCCAGTTTATGCCCTACTATACAACCAGTGCGGCAATGACAGTTTGTACACTTACACAGTTGAAAACTGTTGGAGCTCCAGGACCTGACAAAGAGAATGAAATTAGAACTCAGACAAGAGGAGGGGAAAACTTCAAAAGAAAAGAAAGAGCTCAAATATACAATACCTATCTCAAGATCGTGCCAAGGGTGTGCAGCGACAGACCTCCGGGTCATTGATGAAAGGATCCTTTCGTTAAGAGGCGGATGCGGTGCAGGATGAGCAGTGGTACCCTTATGAACATTTTCGGTAATGCTGGGCGGTGCCATCTCTGCGGAATGGTTATGGGAAATTTGAGTGCACACCAAGAAAACAAGAAGGAAGAGTTAACCATAACATGGTTTCATCCAAACGACAAATGCCAAATCATGTCAAGCCGATGTTGCCGGCAATGGCGGATAAACAGGAGTTCCATTTACCATAAACGCTTTCCCTTCAAATAAGATGCTGAAGGAGTTGAAAGAAAAATGCAGCATTTCAACTTCATAACTGGCACAACTGTAACCTTAAGCCATCTAGACAAGCAGGTCACACCATTTGATGGGATTCAAGCATGAGCAAATAGACCATGGAAATAAAAGCAGAGAGTAAGCAATTCTTAGGTCCAGCAAAAACAGATCCAGACGACTGGAAAGTATTCTTATGTCCAATTCGTTCCCCTGAACAGCAATAACAATGCACTCTCGCCGAAAAAGATCCCGAATGGAACAAGCAAGCATGTTCAAAGTAACACGCACAGAACGTCTCGCAGATCTTGCAGTTGGTCCCGACAAAATCAGCAAGAACGGAAATGACAAAGCCATCGATCCGCTACAGGAATGATGAATCTGGTAGGAGGAACCGTTTCGCCCCATTTTCAACGAAAAGAATCACCCAAAATCCACGCAATGTGTATGAATCTGCAAAGAATGTTTGCCAAATGGACACCTACCGAACAGAACAGGCCACCATACGCGAGCCCAACTCCGGAGATTAGAACTCAAGCAAGCTAACGACATAGCGGATCAAACGCAGATCCACGACCAAAAAAGAAACGTTGCACAGGACATTGCTCAGAGAGCCAACAAATCCTAAAGAAGACGACGAAATCGCCCCCGCAGATCAACGCACAGAAGCTCGGAATCACAGCAACCCGGCACAAAAACAAAAAAGGGTACAGCTAGAGAAGCACAGAGAAGATGATCGTAGGCGCAGTAACAAGCCAATGTCGAGCCGTGGACTACTCCAGGCAGGACGGCACAAGACGAGAGTCAAAAAACAGAACAGGACCCGCGCCAACAAAAAGAAGATCACGAGAACAAGATGCGAGCGACAACACAAGGGAAAGGTAGGCGAACCAGTAACGGTCTCGAGCTCCAGTGGGACCTTCACAAAGAGAGAGAGAGAGAGACGCAGGGATCTCAGAAAAGGGAAACGGGAAATGGGAAGCAGAGTAGAAACAGTGTTAGGAAACCACGCAAACCCTAGAGGGGAGACGCCCCCGCACCTTCTTAGTTCCTTCTTCTTCTTCTTCTCGAGGGCAGAGCCGAGTAGTAGTAGCTGCTGCGATGCTCTCTCCTCTCTCTCTCTGGGTAAGATAGAGGAAGCTTTTGTGCCTGCTCTGTTTCGGATGTTCCCGCTCTGTGGCGACGGATGGCCTCTTTTTAAAGGTGAAAATATTAAGGGATGAATGGGAAAACGGAATCCGGATATTCCCATCCGTCGTGGCTCCAGCTGGCCGGCCCCATCCCCCAGTTTCCGTTTCCCCTTCTTCTCTCTCATTTTGGACCGCGTGGGGCCCATTCCCCGCCTAAGACCACGACCGCGTTCCCAACGGTCGTCGTGCGGTGCATTCTCTTTCCTTTTCCCTCCTCCGCACATACATGTTAGACAGGATAAGTAGGACCAAAAACTTTAAATTTATACATTTATAATAAAGTTACTTCAAACTATATTTTTTATCACTAAAAATTCTAAATTAATACACCCATGATAATTTCATCATAAATTAATTTTTTGATAGCCATAAATGTCAAATTGATACACTTCCGTTAGTTTTCGTTAAATTTTATCGTCAAATTGCTGAGTTAGATGACACGTGATAGTTTTTACCCTTCTGTTTGTCACATGTTTATCAGATTGGGAATTTTCGTAGTGTTAATCCAATTTAACGAAAACTAACGGAGGAAAATAGGGTTTTATTAGTTTGGGATTTTTGGTGGTCAGAAAAATAGTTTTGATTAAATTTATCAGAGGTTTATGAGTTTGGAGTTTAGTGTGATAAAAAATAATTTTTGGGTAAATTTATGAAAGGTGTATTAATTGAGGATTTTTCGTGGTATTTACCCCCATTAAATGACCAAATTGATTTTCACCTGCCCCAAAATAATTTGCGACGTGAAAAGAAGTTCGAAGTAAGTGTAACACGGTGCACCACGTTAAACTTTTGTGACACGAAGATTGGTTTCAACAAAATGCAGAACGGGTGGATCAATTTATGATACGAAAATTGGTCCTACATCGCCATCTTCTGAGTGACATAAAATATGTCATATTCTTGCTGAATCCAGGCTAAGAAAGGAACCTTAGCCACTTTAGAAAGATTATGGGTTAGAAGTAAAAACGGTAGTGGTGTACCGACTTGTTATATTTT
Source organism: Rhodomyrtus psidioides (assembly GCA_021437785.1). Taxonomy (NCBI): domain Eukaryota; kingdom Viridiplantae; phylum Streptophyta; class Magnoliopsida; order Myrtales; family Myrtaceae; genus Rhodomyrtus; species Rhodomyrtus psidioides. The sequence continues at coordinate 698,585 of JAILYB010000059.1, read as the reverse complement.
TTATATTAACTCTGCATAATATTATATATATGTTCTAATCGCGACTCAGGATCCGTTTGTTTTGCCAAAAAATGAACGATTTTCTAGAAAACATTTTCATATAAACGACCGCTCGTATTTCTTGAAATGGTTAGCCGATAAAAGCTGCCTTTATTATAGACAAAAATTTATATAATCATTTTCGCGAACGGTGAAATTCTTTTTATTTGTTTCCTTTATAAGTGATATAAACGATCACTTTTAGGAAAATATTTTTCAAATTATTTATTTTTCGCGAAACAAACAACCTATTAACACAAGAATAATCACCTAAAACGGAAGAGATAGTATAGTGTTATTTTCCGCTAACAGAGGACTGTGTTTTCATCTTTCTAGATGGGTCAGCAGTATGAACATCTTTTTCATCGACAAAAGTGGGAATAATGGACGGCGGGGAGTCGAGGTTAACTTAACGGACTTTCTTTCGGTACACGTTGTTCGGAGACCTTGTCCACGTGAAAAGCAGTTGGAGGGCCGCAACTATCCCGGGCAGTCGTCAACTAACGACCCTGTCCGAACGTTCCCCCTCTCGCTGGCTTCCCCCTCTCCCTCTGTCTTTTACTTATTTTTCTTAATTCCATTTTATTAATTCCAAGGTGTTGAGAGCCACCGGCGGTCCGGCGGTGTACTGCTTCATGTAATTCGAGGACGCGACGCGACGAGCCCGCCATCGCTGCCATGCCGAGGGCACGGGAAACCCCGAAAGGTGACGAGCGAAAAACCTCCAAAATGAAGAGCCGCCAGAGGTTCGGTCTCGATAGCACTCAAACTTTCAATCTGGTAAAAGATAAAATAGCTCGTTTTTCATTAATGTATCACCCGCACGAGTTCTTATTTAGGACTCGTTCCTGCTGTCACTCATTTTGTTCTAATTTTTACTCATTAAATAACTTCAAGTGTTTGTACGGCGCATGGTGATTACGGTAAAATGAACTCTCGTACGACAAGGCAAAAATGGTAGACGAATCGATCCTTTTGAAGTTGTCAATGGAAGTGCGCTCAGCGGACGAGCTGCAATAGTGACAATTGCACATTGGGCAATGGAAAATCTCCAAATGAATGATTTGAAAAACATATTCCTAAAAAAAAAAACCACTTGTATTGTTAGAAATAGTTAATCAATGCAAAAAAAAAAAAAATCGTCATTGCCAACAACATATATTTGAACATTTCGTGGACAATTAAAATACTTTTCATTAATTTATCTATGTAAACGATATAAATGATTATTTTCAAAAAAAAATTCTTAAATTATTTGTTTTTCGCAAAATAAACGGAAGTTAAATTCCTCGACTATGACAAATCTTGAAATGGTAATTGGTTTAGACTTTTCAATCGCATGTGAACCGATGAGTCCGGCATTGAGCCGCTCGCGTCGATTAGTCTAAAATTGACAGCTAAATGCGCTTATTTTTTGCTCGGGGACGAAAAATCGCAGGACCTACCTACAATATGACAGTAAGATCAATCACTTGGTCCAACGACTGGATTTTTGAACATCAATATCCACATTAATATAAAAAGCAGTCGCAACTTTCTTCGTTCGTTCGGTCCAATTCCGCCATCGTTAGATTTTCTTTGACCTCTGGCTCGCAACTTCACACTACTGCTATAAAATTGCACTTTTTAGGAAACCCAAACTTTCACCACCACCTTCGCGCCCCCGTCCATAACCCAACCACTGAGCTCCCTCACTAACTTGATGAGCCGGTACACATGGAGCAACCCATTCTTCAAATGCGATAATACAAAGAGAAAAGTTGCCAAAAATGGATTACGGGTAGGGTCGGGGTTTGGGTCACTGAATTTGCATTGGATGTAAACGGGTCAAACGGATCCATTTTTGGGTCGGACTATTATTGACACGATCCACCCTGTTTAACGGGTCTAGGTTCTATTGCTCTGATACCATGCGAGTTATTGTTGGACTACCATTAATTATTCTAATAATTTAAGCTGTTTGATGAATGCGTTGTTTGTTATTTAAAATTATCAATAATTCTCAATGTAAAACGTGCGAAAGAAACCAATCAAATCAGGAGTCGCGTTTTTCCGGGGAAACCCGGTGCTTAAATTCCTAATCGACCTCCAACCTTTCATTATATATATATATATTAACGTTCTTCGCTTTCTCAATTATAAGGGGGTCTACTCACTAATTAGGATCGGCCACCGAAAAGCATAACGTCGACTTCGAGCACTGCATGTACAAGTGGGCCGAATGCAACTTTAGAAAAAGGAGGATGGACCCGCCAATTTTGCAGGGATGAATCAGATGCCTAATCTTTGTGCCACTTTATTTAAGCAAAGTGCTTTTGAACTACCATAGATATCTTATAATTAATGTATAATATGGTCGCTTGAACGGAAGACACGTCTTCATGAGGTAACTTTAGTCATGCATGCAAACTTTGGTTGGACCGACTTGTAAGATGCTTCAAGTCTGTGGTAAGAAGACAACTTACAAGAGAAGTGGGTAATAGTTGCACTAATTAACCTTGAAGTGTCGAGCGTCAACTTTATTCAGCAAATCATTGCGTCACGAATCCGAAAGAAACGTTGGTCATAGAAAAGAAGTAGTATATCCGAAGAGAACGACTGTATCTCTCTCTCTCCATCCCTGATTGATAGATTCAGTGATGTTTATATCCATGACCCGCCAATCAGAGACTTTAATTAGATCGAGTTTTCTTTCAATTAGGCATGAACGAGATGAAGGGAATTGGAAAAAATTACCAAAAAAGTCCTAAACTTATTGTCGTTGCGCCAATTCAATCATAAAACTTTTTTTTTGGGTCAATTGATTCCTAAACCTTTTGCATCAGTGCCAATTCAGTCCATCCGGCTAATTTTGATGGTGAGAGCTAACGTGAACGCCGGTGTTGACGTGAATAATTTTTAATACTATATATATATATATATATATATATATATATATATATTATTTTTTCGTCTCCTTCTTCCTCCAGCCGATCCTCTGTAGTAGAAGAAACAAACACAAAAAGAAAGAAACTAAACTAATAAAAAATCGAAAACTTATTCATCGCTGGGTCATGATCTATCGAATCGAGTTTACAAAATTACACCTAGCCAGTAGTTGTTTTTAGATCCAAATATATACAAAAGTAAGTTGTCTATATATACGTACACTGCAAGAGTCTACATAGTCAGAAAGTATAATGAAAAAGAAATTGTCTATTATTCTCTATCAATTATATTGGAGCTTTTTGATTGCATCTTTATCTTTAATACGTTTGATTTCTTCTACTCTCATTTTCAGTGTTCCATATCATTTTCTACAATGTTGGGGTTTAACAATTCTCCATTCCTATTGGGACATCGCGACTTCGTAACTTTTATAATCACCGGAAATAGATGAACATAAACGTTACCAAACAGACCCTAATCGACCATAAAAATGTGATGTCAATTTGAGAATGACCGCATTTTCATGAGGGGAGTTTGGCGTATCAGTAGAATGCTGCCGATAAGAGTACGTGTTCTATCTAGGTTTGCTCTCGAGTCTCGATTCCAACCGTTCTTTCTCTCTCTCTCTCTTCTTTTAATAAAGAGAAATCATGAACAGTTCATGGAGAGAGAGAGAGAGAGAGAGAGAGAGAGAGAGAGAGAGAGTGTGTGTGTGTGTGTGTGTGTGTGTGTGTGTGTGTGTGTGTGTGTGTGTGTGTGTGTGTGTGTGTGTGTGTGTGTGTGTGTGTGTGTGTGTGGATGGATAGGACGTTAGGACATGGAGGCCAAGGAATGAGGACCAGATCGAGCGGGGGAGCAAAAAGAAGATTTGAGGTTGGCGTGAAAATGGGAAGCGATGTGGTTCTTTCTCTCTTATCTTCGGAGGAGGAGGAGGTGAGTCATGAGTGGGCAAGCTCAAAGCTCATCCAATGTGTGACTCAGTGCTCGCTCACATTCCTTTGACCCTATTTGCCCACCACCTAACGACCCCGTCCATCCTTCCCTTTACCACTCTCTTTGCTCCGTCGGTTTCCTGGATTGGTCGATAGCAATTGTTGGTTAATCTCTGGGGAATGGATCGGTCCCATACGACGGTTGTTTTGGACTTCGTAGCTTTGTGGATCGATACCGTGGCTGCATCATGTTAATATTCAGGACTCGAATTGTTCCTAAAACATCCATATCACTTGCGTGAATTACGTTACGGCTCTCATCGATATACCCTTTTTTTTCGAGAAAATAATCGATTTCTCCATTTTCATCGGTTGGATCTCTCCGGGCTCGTGTCATCCAAAAAAAGTATTTTCCAAATCCTACGAGGCAAAAAAGAGAGGAAAAGATGGTCGGTGTCACAAGTCTCGCTCGAAAAGTCTCTTGCGTAAGAAACATGTTTGAGTTTTATAGCGTGGTTGGTCTACAATCTATAAGAAGTCAATAATGTAACCCCACGTATTAAATTCCTAGATTAACAATTAAAGCAGGTGATAAGTAGATAAAACGCATAAGAAAGCAGAGCATCAAGGCAATCCAGAAGCCGAATATTGTACTTCTGGCCGCAATTGCGTGCTGTGACTTTCGGGTTCTATCAAGAGTTTTCGGATACGGTGTGTTGGTAAATTGCTTGAATTAACTCGGTGGTTGTGTGGTCGTGCTCTGCTCTACTTGTGCTGGGTGGGGTGGGAATATGGTGGTTGCGAAATCCTCTCTCCTTATATTTTAAAGATGCAAAGCGAAAGCGAAGGACCGTGAGCAACGGACTCTTCTCAAACCTCACAAAGGGTTTCTTCGAAAGAATTGGACAAGGAGCCGTGAGCATCGGACCTCTCTTGTTCCGAGGAATCGGAACACATCGGAATGGTACCAGCCAACCCACAGCAAGCTGAAAGTTTCAAGGCATGATGTTGATGGGCTTGCTTGCTTGCTCAAGCTGGTGATGTGTCGACGTTGGACCCTCCTTTGGAATCGATTGATGGTAGACCTAAAAGCTGGTTGCAGAAAAGAAGGAAACCATCTTCCTCAAGGAACGACATCAACACCACGTGTTCGTATAATAATACCCTTCAAATAAACTCTCAAGTCCCAAGAGTCCTTTTGCTCATTCGAAATTTCATGTACAATCTCACGGAATGTGAGATCTAACAGTATACTGTTCATTTGATCCAAATAATTTTATGTAGAGTGGATCTCACTTGTCATTTACATCTCGAATAAAAAACCGAAATGAGTTGGCCTAGCTCTGTGCGTTGGTACCGATCTGGGAGTCCATTCGAGTAAATCTCATGGAGGTTTTTCATTCTCATTTTTTCATGTCCTGAAAGTAAAAGTGAGATCAGGCCTTTATCGCGAATTGGCATATAGGGAATTTTCCGAGAATGGAACAAAAACATCAGGATGCCAAGCTTTTTTTTCAGGTCATGACCGAAAGTTATTATGTCGAATCTAGGTAGTGGGATTCACAGAAAACATCATGCGTGAAGTTATTCATGTCTGGGGTCGGTTTTATTTATTTTTTATTTTGTCTGGGGTCACTTCGACTTTTCACTTTGGTTTTTAGCAAATTTTTGTGATTTTCACACTTTGATTTTTATTTTCAACTTATCAGAATCTTCACCTGTTGAATTGTATAATATGAATTTATTGCGATTGTCCATTTTCAAGATTTTTAAGGGAAAATAAAAAAGCAGAAGTTACGAGTTGGTGAAAATCTTCCCCGGATGATTCTTTTCTTCTTTCGTTTTGGCCCAACGTTAGTATTAGGACAGTATACTAGCTAGTGTTGGGCCGGACTCTGTTAGGGAAGAAGTTGAGTCGATCCATTATGTTACGGAAATTAGTCTTTCTCGGCCTGGTCCTTGTAAGACCCGAATATGTTGAACAAGAGATAATTAAATCCTATTTAAATGTAAGTTCAAGATGCTACCTCTTGACCCACTTTTGATCCTAACAGCATTAAGTTTAAATTAACCACTTACTAACCGGGTCCTAGCAGCCCAGATGACCTCGAAGTTTGGACCAAGGATACGCGTAGGTGGAGCTGGAACCCAAGCGCTCGAGCTCAAGACCCCGGAGCGATAAATTGAGGTCCCCAATGCCCGAACCAGGGACCAAGGTACCCCAACCTAGCTCCCTAATGCCCGAATCCATCTACTTGGGGGCAGTCTGACCCTGTCCTGGGGCGGGGGAATTTTGGTTCGGGAGCCAATGTTTGAGGCCAGGCGCCAGGGTCCCAGCATCAAGGAGCTCTGTGCAACTGTTGAGGTCTTAACCGGTAGGGTGCCGAACCCTGTTGCTCATGGACTAAGATTCGATTTTCGGAGTCTCGGTCCGGCCACTAGGTCTTAATGAGTTTGAGTATAGGAAATGAGGTTGGATCACGCCTCTGGGCCATGGATCCAAGCTATATAAGACCCGTCATTAGGCATGCAGTGCCATGTTGCCTGCGACTTGATAGAGTTTATGAGGTTTGGCATGTTGGGTGGAAAACGACATCCATGATTCGTGAACTTTGGCCCAATGTATAATGTGGTAATTGAATTTTAAACGCATCCAATGTGATCCATGAACTTTAGCCCAGTGTGCAATGTCCACGAACTTTTGGTACAATGCCCATGAACTTTTGGTACATGTCCAAGTTAGTTCCTAGACTATATTAATATGTTCAATGTTGTCATTTCATTAATCTAAATTTAGAGACAATATTGAACACATTAAAAGTTCAGGGAAGGCAATGTATGTTGAAATAAAATTCATGGACCACGTTGAACAAATTAAATGTTCGTGGACTATATTACATATTGGGTCAAAGTTCAAAGATAATTGGTGCCGTCATCCTAAAAATAAATGGTGTTGACAATTCAACTCGACCTTCGCCGTCCGTCCTTGACCAAAAGGGGATCCTAAAAAGACGATCCAACCAGCGATAGAAAGATCTTTTCAGTCTTCGCAATCGAAACTCCATGCAAAAGAAAAATCCTAAGAAATCTCATTCAAGGACTCCTACTTTCCTCGAAGACGACTTTCTCCTTATCTTGGCATATACATCGCGCTACAATACGAAGAAGAGCACCCTTTTTCACTTCCTAACGATATAAAGTGAAGCAGCAATCGTCACCCTCATTGCCAAAAAATACTATACACATTGATTGCATAGTTCGATGTCAGTTGTCTTCTTTTACCACTTACGTGAGAAGCATGGCCATAAAAAACTGTCCATAATACATGCCTTTACAGAAAGTTGATGATAATGAACAAACAGAACAGATACCCTTCTTTTTTCTTCACCTATGTTCTCATCTGTCGCCACTCTCTCCTGTCTGATCGATCCGTTCATTGCAGAGGAAGGAAGAATTGCCTGTCTATTCATGGATTTCAATCGGAATTGGAATCCAGGTGCTCGATTCCATGTGATCTTCAAGCCAAGGCTGCGTTGCGTCTTCTCTTGTGACTTCTGATCACTTGAGGTGGCAAAATGGGTTTAGAACACATGTTTAAAGATGCTGGTCATGAATGAGTTGCATTAAGTTTTAAAAGCAAACTTAAGTGGATCATAAATGGGTTAGCTAATAATTTTTAGACGACGGAGTATTGGCAGAGCATAACAAATGAATACTGTTGCAACCCGAGCCTCAAGAATTACTAAGTAACTAGCATGCTTACCTTTTGAACCAAAAAAAAAAAAAAAACCCATGCTTCATGTGGGTTTTGTAAACGTATCATGAAGGCGGACTGCCTGCATCTGGATAGGTTAAAAAAACAGGTTATGTATACAAAAACTCCTTCTTTACTTTTGCATTTTCAATTTACGAGAGTTTTTATTTATTTATTTTAGAGTAATAGTGACAACATTAATCATGGAATTTTATAATTCGAAAGAATTATCACTTGGAAGCAATACACATTATCGGATAAATTTACATGAAATTATAGACATAATTACTTTCTTATCCTCGTAGATTTAATTTACTTTTAGGATGTTAGATATCACTAAAATAGATGTAGTATCTATTACCAGGTTAATTTTTTTTCCCAAAAATTCTTATATATTAGAATAAATTGTTTATTTCGTTCTCATAAAGTTCATTTTGCTATTTTTTATCAAGAAATTTTCTTCTAAACTTTTTTTTTTGTTTTCTTGGCAAAATTTTTAAAATGGAATGCACTTAATGTGGTCACTTTTAGTATAATATAGTATATTAGATTACTTTTGGAAACTAAATGAAAACAAAAACGTAAAAAGAAGAAATGACAAGTAAATAATTTCTTTTTGGTCGAAACAAGTAAAAATTTGAAAAGGGCAAAAAAAAAAAAAATTGCTGAAAAAGGCCCGAGAACAGAAAAGTGCTTAGAAATGAACCTAAACCAAAGATTTTGGGGCCCGAAAAGATTGCAGTTCCGGACCCCATTTGGCCGAAGTATAGCATTTTGAACGTGATTTTATGTAACTAGTATTGTAGGTTTCGTAACTCTACTCTAGTAGCAAAAATTGTGGGTGGTGCGCATCGCGCATTACGCGAATTCTTCTCTCTACGCCTTGTTTATTGTGTTTTTTCTTGTCTGAACGCTCGATTTTTTTTTTTTTTTTTTTAGCAATCGCGTTCACATCAATCGCGTTAAGTCTTGGGACCTCATAGATTAAGAGGATCTGATGCTGATGCCGAATTCTTTTAGTGAAGAATCAGGCCACTAAGGCATAACCCTAGCTCCTCGTAAAAGAATTATAGGAGTGCATAGAGTGGTCGATGCCTAATTGATTGCATTTTAAATGAACTCAACAATAAAGGGAGGTATGACCAACCTGTGTTGAAACGAGAGGACTGACTCTAGCAGGTGAAAGCTCAGTTTGAAATTCAGCGTGTCTCACATACTAAAAGGTTATTAACATAAATTAATGGGGGAAGAAAGGAAAAAAAAAATGAAGAATGAACAAGAAATTAAATAGATTTGAGGTATTTTGAGGAGATATAAAAAGATCAGCTTGAGTGTGGGAGGGAACGGGGACTGCGTTGGCTTATTTTTATTGTCTGCCACTAATAATACAACTCCTTTCATCATTCATGCTTTTCCTTTTCTTTTTTTTTTTTTTGGTCAGACATGGTTTTCCTTGTCATGTTTGTTTGTTTTTGTTTTTGTTTTTATTTGTACATTTTCTTTCAGTACAGGATCGCCTGCCAAGGAAATTTCCTTGGTAGACGATCCCCACCGGCCCTCCCATGTGGAGGGTGGGGATCCCCTTGCCGTGGAAATTCCTTGACATGGGATCCGGGTCTAGTCACTTTGTCAGACCTCACCTCATCACGGATTCGGCTCCTTTGCCTTAAAGGCAGAGGAGCCTTAATATCCCCACCGCCCCTCCCCCCTTTTTATAGGGGGGAAATGTTTTTGGGCGGTGGAGATTTGCCTGCCTTACAAAAAGTAAGGCAGGCGATCCAGACGCACCTCATCACTCCACAAGGATGAAGCAATTCTTGTCTAAGGCTGTTTGGTCCGGTTTGTGGTTTGTATCGTTACAAGGAAATCCTTTCCTTAACTCTATTCAAATTAGTTAACAAAAAATACTTTTTTTTTGTGATACTGACATGAATAAAACATGACGGGAAAGGCGAAAACAACATCGCTTTGGTCCAAATCTGATTATTTAATCTAAATACTATTTACCTAGATTAAAAAATAAACAAAATTAAAACAAAAGGAAAGGAGCACAAAATTGGGCAAGGGCTGCAGTGGCGGCATGCGCTCACCCCCATCGCCTACCATCGTCCCAATGGGTCAGCGAGGGTGCAACATGGGTCTAATTCAAAAAAGCCACGTTGGCGTTTTCTGTTAGCCTAGTGAAATAAAATTGACATTTTTCAAGCTATTACAAATCGAGAATATATATGAAGTTCTTTTGAACTTTGAAATTTTGAACTCTCGATCTATCTCTCTCTTCGGCACCTTGCTCTTATTTTATACTCCTCGATGTTGAGAACTTCATGTTTGACTATCTTCAAGAAGATCAATCTCCAAGCTAGTCGTTGGACAATTGGTGAGAAGATTATAGTAGCCGTTGATTCGAATAATTCCCAAACGATTTGATCGCCCAAATCTTGATTTTCATAAGTGGAGTGCCTTCTTTTATGGAAAGTAGTTTGGCTTTGGAAAGATTGAAAATCAATTAAGAAATTTCACATAATATTTTTCCGCGTAGACATATCTTTAACCGATAGCCAATTAGAATTTTAGAAGTGATAATCTATATTAGAATACAAGATGTGAAGAGGGTGGGATAAAAATATCTTAATACAATACCTCGAAATTCGTGAGTGCTTGTCGTAGGTACTAGGTAGGGGTGGGGATCACCTACCTTAAAGGCATGTGACTTACCTACCTCCCCACCATTGATATGGGGTGGGTCCCCTATATTAAGGATGTGGATCACCTTACCTTAAAAAAATTAAGGTAGGGGATTCGGGTCCACTAGATAGGATTAGGTGCTCTACTGAATTCAAGCTAGTTCAGTTATCTAATGATATCCACCACTTTGTTAATGTCCAGTGTCTACCGAAAAAAAAAAACATTTATCACATTTAACAAAATTCATGTAAAGAATAGATAGTTTTGTTAGCTTCAAAAATATGTAGGGAGATTTTCTCAAACACTATGTACCCCCTTCATCTTGTGATGTGAATGACACCTTAGTTTTAAATAGGCCACCGATAGGTATGATTCGTTTGTTATTAGGAGATCAGGTTGGCTCAAGTTTTATTAGGCGAGTTTTGATGTAACTTTTAGGCTCCGCCCCTTTCATATATATATATATATATATAAAAGGTTCGCATGCATCATCAAAGGCACATGAACTTTAATGGGTTCCATGGGGTGTACGAAATTGTGCACGTCGCATTAACTCCGAGTCATTTCAAAAGAAAAAAGCGAGATTCCATCAGAAGAATTAGCAAATTAACTTCGAGATATTCTTTACTACACGGGCTTTAGGCATGTAAAGTTTGGGGGGACATCAAATGTCCTCTTGACCTTATGAACCCAATAAAACGAGGGCCAAAAGTCGTGTAAAGTGGCTCATTCGTGAGCTTTTTTACATTTGATGATAGGGGAGATCGGACTAATCGTACTGGATATATTCAATTTACACACATATATCCGCTCCACAACCACATTACGCAAATTGTGCACGTCGCATTAACTCCGAGTCATCTCAAAAGAAAAAAGCGAGATTCCATCAGAAGAATTAGTAAATTAACTTCGAGATATTCTTTACTACACGGGCTTTAGGCATGTAAAGTTTGGGGGGGCATCAAATGTCCTCTCGACCTTATGAACCCAATAAAATGAGGGCCAAAAGTCGTGTAAAGTGGCTCATTTGTGAGCTTTTTTACATTTGATGGTGGGGGAGATCGGACTAATCGTACCGGACATATTCAATTTACACACATATATATGCTCCACAACCACACTACGCAAATCCTCCGGGTTAACTTTAGGAATCTTGTATCAATTCCAGGAGAATACCAATTAAAGATGCTTGACATGGGGAATCCAAAAGAGATGGAGATTCCTCAGCTCAAGATTCCTCCTTTTAACTATTTGAACCATGAAGGTGTGGTGTGTGCTCGAAGCTTTAGAATGAAAACGACGACGTTTCCCACGAGCATAAAAAGGAAAGCAAATGATTTCAATGGGGCCAGTTTTCTCCTATCATAATGGAGGAAAATAGAGCCCCCTCGCAATATGCATAGCCGAATGCATTAGGCTCAACCAACTCATGCCTACGTTTTCGCATATTCATACATTCATTAGATTGAGTAATTTATGTGGACGAATTTAGTCGGAAAAACGATTTAACTTGTAAGATGGGAAATACAAAATCGTAAGCCTTGGTAAGTCGCGATCATCATCAAAGGATTTGAACCATGAACGTGCGGTGACAAATGAATGGGTCGAGTCGGATTTAGGTAGAGTCGAATATAATCCGACCCATATTGACATGTCTAACCCGTTTTGACCCATATTTAATGATTTATACTCTGCCTAGTTTGACCCATATTACCAAAACATACTAATATTCTCATAAAATATATGCAATTCATTAAACCTATTTTAAATTCTTCACATGTATATGTTTCCTGAATAAAAACTTCACATCAAATAAAAAAGAAAATTAAACAATAAAATAAAATAAATAATGATATTATTAAAATACTTTCATGCAATAAAAATCCAATGAAATTTTTTCGTACTTTTTTTTAAATTTTTTATTACTAAAGATATTTTTAAATTTTTTAAAATAATTTTTTTATTTTATTTTATTTTTTTTTCTTTTTTCTTTCTTTTTTCTCCGGGGGGGGGGGGGTGGTGACTAGTGGCAGACGGCGGCGGCCACTAAACAGTTTTTATATTTCTTAATTATTTTTTCTTTTTAGGCCAAAAAATTATTTTTCTTATATTTTTTTTTATAAATATATAAAATTTTAAATTAAAAATATAAACAAATCAAGTTGAGCCTTTGAGGCCCATTTACAACTTGTGGAAGCTGCAAGCTACACCCATGGGTTGAAAATTGGTTTAACTGTCTGACTCATCTGATTCAATTTTAAATATTTGGACCCATTTTCATTTAACTTTTTAAAAACGTGGAACCTATATACAACTCATATGTACAAAATATGAATAAAAGATGGATCATACACCCATATTGATAGCTCTATTGAGTTTTGAGACCCGTTTAGTGATGGTAGCGTATGTACTTGGCATCAATAGGAATTGACGAAGAAATAGATGTCTGGCGTCTCATAATTTCTTAACTTTTTATATTGTCCACTCCCGAAGTAAAAACGAAAGAAAAGACTTTTTGTCATCCGTTGCCGAAATATTTACAGACAATACATATTGATTATATATAGATTTCAATCGTGTATGTCAACTTTTTCTATGACAGTCGCAAAAACGGGAGAATTACCAAAAAAGCCCTAAACTTTTTGTAATAATACCTATTCGGTCTTAGATATTTTATATTTGTGCCAACTGAGTTAGTACCACGGAAAACCTCAAACTGGTACATTTGTGAAAAATTTACCCGAAATTATTTTTCACCTCAAATTTTTTTAAAATGCTACATCTGTGATAAATTTATCATAAACTATTTTGTTAACTATCAAAAATCTTAAATTGGTATACCTGTGATAAATTTATCCCATACTTGTATACCTGTGACAAATTTATTCTCCGTTAGTTTTCGTTAAATTTTACCATCAAATTGCTGAATTAGATGACACATAGCAATTGATGGGTATACCCATTTGGAATTTTTACCATTTGTTTGTCACATGTGTATTTATTTGGGATTTTTCGGGACATTAAATCAATTTAACGAAAAATAACGAAAGTTAAATTTGTCATAGATGTATCAGTTTGGGATAAATTTATCACAAGTGCACTACTGTATGATTTTTGATGGTCAAAAATATAATTTGGGAATAAGTTTATCGCATATGTATCAGTTTAGGGTATTACATGGTTAAAAAAATAGTTTGAGGTAAATTTATCACAAATGTACCAGTTTGTGATTTTTTCGTGGTCAAAAAATAATTTGAGGTAAATTTATCATAGGCGTATCGGTTTGAGATTTTTCGTGGTATTAATCATAATTTTTAATAATGTTTTAATTTGTTTTGAACTATTTTTGTTTCTTTTGTTTCTCTTTTTTTCCTTCCTTCTTTTCCTCCAGCCAGTGGCTGGATCTCGACGACCGGCTGAGGCAAAGGCCGGCAAGGTTGGCCTAGCCCAACCATGACGAGCCTTGCCATCGCTGGGCAAAGTCCCCAGAGGTCGGCGAGGTCAACTTTGAATCAAAAAAAGGATCGGCCTCAAATCAAAACGATTTCTTCTTGCTTTGCTACACAGAGATCTTTCCTCTCTCATGAAATTTCGAGTTTGATCAAGGGCGCTGCATCCTATCCTATGTTCTTCTCTTATAAAATTTCGTGGTCAATCTCACCGGTCTTTGCCTCTGGCTGGTCACCGAGGTCCAGCAATCGGCTGAAGAAAGAACAAAGAAGGGGAGGTAAAAAAAGAGAAAGAAAAAGGAAAAAAAAAGGGTCACGAGTTAAATAAATGTTGTTTAGCCTAGCTTCGATATTCTTTCACGTCGAAAGACATTCCAGGCTGCTGGAACCTCGATAAACTTGCGGTGACGGAGTTGTTAACCTCGAACATTCGGTTCGCAGGTGGGACGCCAAATCCGAACAAATATCGTAGCGGAAGGAAACTCCGATGGTGATGTCCAAACAAGTCGCTCTCGCTAGTGCTAATCATTCCTCCCTTTCCTTTATCATCCGTGACAAAAAAAATAAAAATAAAAATAAAAATACTATAACAACGAACTTTTATGTTATGAAAAATACTAGGAAAGTATTTCCTCCTCTCCTTTTCATCCCGACCCCTCCCTGCCCTTTTATCATTCTGTGTGCCTTTTCTACCTCCGGTCAGAGACACCCCCGCATCATAAAAGCATACAATCAGACAGCACTTCTCATCCTCGACTCAAAAAAAAAAAAAAACCGAAGAAACCGAAGATGGTGATTGAAAAAACACGCACCAAGCCGGAGCCATATGACCGTTGGGTCTAGATTTGTTGGTAACATGAGCTCTGATATTAGTGTTGGGTGATCTTGAGGCCTCTTTCACCTCAAAAGCCAGTTCAAAAGGTGAGGTTTTCCCTCACATTTATAAACCGACCACTGGCCTTTTTTACAATTGATGTGGGATACCTCCAATAATCTTTTCATGATTGTACCATTTGACCCACAGCACCCTTGGGAAAAAAAGCCTAAATTATGAGGCTAAGAAGGAAAAAAAAAGGCAAGAGAGAGTGACACATTACTCATATTGCACATTGCATTCAGCAAAAGATAAAGCACAAGGAAACGAAACCCCCCTTAAGTGGACACCATGGGTGGTGGGGTTGTTCGATTTGCTATATCTTATAATGCAATCTTTGACCATGCATTGCTTTCCAACCCCCACAAAAAAAGAAAGAAAGAAAGGTGAATACCCACGATTAAACAAACAGATTTGAGTGTACAGAAGAATATTCATCAATGGTGTATGAATGAGAAAGCTGGCTTTGAAGTTGTGCATTAGCATAAATTATTGGCCAAAGGTAGGAAATAAGAGAGAGAGAGAGAGAGAGAGAGAGAGAGAGAGAGAGAGAGAGAGAGAGAGAGAGAGAGAGAATAGGGAAGTGGGAGCAAAAAGAAAGACATGGTGGATGGTAACAATTATTGGAAATGGAATTATAACAACAATGTGAAAGAATGATCTAGTTTTGCATTAAGGATGACTGGAGACAATGCGTGATACGTCCACACGAGCAATAAAAAACAGTATGAAATGAGTTGTCGGGAACATATATACTTCTGTACATCCTTTTTGCTGGGATATAGTTCATACTCCCCCATCGATGTGAAGATACGGTGGTTCCATGAATAACCATCATTATATATAATCTATTTCTCTTGTGATTGAGAGTTACGATAGAGAGGTAGGATGTGCTAATTACAGTGAAAGCATATTCGGATATAGCTCTAATTTGAGGGTGAATCATGATAAATTTTGTGTTTCGATTTATCTTTCTTGCCTTTACTCTTTATTCGTGCACCTAATCCTAATTTTTTTTTGGGAAGATGAGAACGCTTAATAAGTTAGTTAACAATATTTTAAAATTGATTAGGCATATTTTTCTTCTATTTTCTCTCGACAAAACTATTCCCCCCTTCCTTCTATCTCCTGTGAACCTGCAACAATTTTTTTTTTTTAAAGTTCGAGAATCCAAGGAAAAAATGGACTTACATTTTAATAAGCTTTTGTTCTATGCTATCAAATTGTTGTTAAGTTCAATATTAATGTCTTCGCGTACTTTCACAACGTATTTTGCGCAAAACTTGTCGTGAGGTAGGACACCAGGTTGACCAAGTAAATATTTGAAACATATTTATTCATAGACTGACTATGTATCTATGATGCAAGAGCATCGAGCTCTATCGATCAACTCTCAAGCTCCATTCCGAACTTGTCGATGGATCCAACGCAATCCTTAATGCTTAAAGAAAAGACCAACATTGGCCACAACATGCTTCAATGGGTACCGTTGTCGGTTGATCGATGAACGTGCATATCAATTACACATGCTAGTTATCGATACGCGAGAATGATTGTCAATCGACTAACAAGCTAACTACTAAAGAGTTAACGATTCTTCCCTTGCCGATTAAGTTCTGTTCCACCAACTAGTTGCCGAATTCAAAGCCAATCAACAACACACCGATGTGAGGCTATTCTCAGCAATTTTCTTTTTTGTATTTGTTGATCTTCTGAGATGGTTATTTTCTTGTCAAGTATGGTGAACGAATTTAAAGTGTTAGCGTAATTACTTTGCATTATGCATCTCAAGAGTCCAAGTTCAAGTCTCTAGGTGTTTTAGCGCATTTTCTAGTTCATAAGTCTTTAATGTGTTTTTTAGTTCCTATGTCTTTTATGTTAGGTTAGTTCCCGTGTCTTTCATACTTAGGGTGGGTTTGGTTCAGCATTTAAAATGAGTTTTGGAAAAATGCAAATGCCTTCAACTCAAAGAGCTTTGAGAAAATGCCTTTTGCATTTGGTAAAAACTCACTTCAAATGAGCTTTGACCTAAATAGCATTTGGTAAAAATAACTTTGCAAAGGAACTTTTAAAGCAAATTTTTATATATTTTCTCGATTTGCCCCTTTTGGTACTGTTCACCTTCTTCAGTGTTTCGCTAAGGAGACCAGATCTGGTCAGAATGGGCTGGCGCAAGGATGTCAAGGGCAAGCAGACACTGGCCGCCCAAGCGAGGGCCGCCGCCCATGAGGGCTGGTTGCCCAGGTGAGGGTAGTCGTCCAGGCGAATGAACCCCGGAAACAGTGCCTGGGTCGCGCGACCTTAGTCACTGTCGCCTGGGTTGCGCGACCTCGGGCGCTGTCGCTCTGTGGTCTCGATTCCCCCAAAGATAGAGAGAGCGGAGAAATGAAGCAGCAGTTCTCGCAAACACCTGTGTTCTGTAGATGGGGAGGGTCTGTTTCGTGTTCAAGAGCTCTTCTTGATGTTCCCTTCCACTTTTTTTTTTGGGTCGAAATATTCCCTTTCACTTTAGCGAGCGAACTTTTGACCACCCTTTTTCCATTCTTTCATTAACCCCTCTCTCCTTTGTCGCTGCCAAAATGATAGTGATGACGATTCTGCGAGAGACTTTGCTTGTGGGTTGCGAACGATGTGAGAAGCTACAGGACCAGCGATGGTGCTTGAGTCACGCGACCCAAGTGCTGTCACCTGGGCAGTCGGCCCTCGTCTAGGTGGCTGGCTCCCCGGCGATCGACCGCGCTGGCCCCTTGCCGTCCTTTCGCTAGCCCCTTCCTACCGGATCTGGGTTACTAAAGAAGATTAACTTTGAACCAGAAGAGAAGAAGAAGAACAATACCAAAAGGGACAAATCCGGGAAAATAGAAAATAAGTGAGGCTAGTTTTGGAAAGAAAAAAAGTTTTTCAGCATTTGATCAAAAGATGAAAGCCCAATGCTAGTCCCTATTAGCATTGGGCTTTTAGCTTTCCCAATGCCAACATTTAATCAAATGCTGGCCTAAAGCTGAATCAAACGCTTCAGCATTCTCTCAAGTAGCTTTAGAGGCTGAAAGCTCCTTCAAAATGCTGAACCAAACCCACCCTTTGTCTATTTCCTATATAATAGTTCCTCTATAAAAAGATGAAAATTCTCAATTGTAAGGCAGACGATTTTGATGAATTAGAATATAAAAGATTTTCTCTTGTGTGAGCGAATATCTTTGGAGAGTAGATTAACTCTTATCCCAGTTTCTTTACCCTTAGAGGGTGGACTACTTCTTAGTGGTGAGCCAAAAAACCTTTATCCTTGGTTAGTAGATTTTCCTTTAGGTCTTGGTGGTGAGTTTTCATATCTTGAAATCCTTTATCCTTGGCGGGTGGTTCATCCTCTAATTCTTGATGGTCAATTTCGTCAATTCCAATCATTATCATTGGCTAGTGGCGTACCGTTTATACTCCGATCTATACTTGATTCATTTGACATCACCCAAAACACACACGTCCTACGGCATAAATATAGGGACCGCATAACTCATGTTTGCCGAATTCTTATTACATTACATACGCTGTCTCCCAAGAAATTCTAGAATTATGTAATATTGAAACTATAAATTCATATGGACAAACCTTAAGATGTATCAATAAAATTAAAGATCTCTCTCCTTCTATAATGTCTGCCCCTTCGAAGTTATATATAGGTCTTGATTAATTTGTGCTGAAAAAGGTTGCCACTATGAAAATAGAAAATGTGAATGATCCCCATGTTTTTTGCGCTTTATCTGGTCGGACCCGTACATGATTAACTAAAGGCAAACACATGGATTGCAAAGCAATGCCAAGATATGTTGAAAAAGAAGTTTTCCAGTTACAGAAATTCACGAGTTAAAACACCCTCCTCGCCATCAAATTAGCGTGCTTTGAAAAAGGCAAAGGCCAGGGTCCATAGAAAAAACCAATGAAGACGTCGCCTCAATTCTATTTTTCCCCCTTATCTTTCTTATTCATTTGAACAGATAGGCATGCGTGTAACAGCTCTTCTCACGCGCGGCTCGCACATAAGCTGGATTAAGAGCCATATGAGAAATAAACGGAGGCAAGACCTAGCTATGAGTATACCATATCAGAATGTCCGAGCCAAAAAAGTTAAGCCATTAAGTGAAGAGATATACATGTATATAAAGAGCATATGAACCCGTATACAAGTGAAGTGGGGTACCTTCAACGCACACGTTTTATCGTGGCCGTGGCAGATTCTTGCTGCAAAGTTGACTGCAAACACACAGGTCGTCACATAAATTTATATAAACAAGGGATTTATAGAAGAAATATGGGCCATGGAAAAGTTCAGTGGATTCGAATCATTGTATCAAAAACCAGCCTAATGAGTGACGCAATATCCATTACGATTACGTACGTGCATGAACATTAATTCCTCTCCCACTAACCCTCAAGCCCTCACAAAACCACATACAATAAGCAAAATTGCGCAAAGGGGTCGCTCTCTTTCTTGACAATTTTTATTTTTTGCCCCAATAAAAGCAACCCCCGTGTGCACATATTTTTTCCTTGATCCGTCCTAGTAAGGATTTGCATGCCCGACATGGAACCGAGGACTGGATCAGTAGTCCCGGTCCCCATATTTTTGGGATCAGAGACCAAATCGGGACCGACAGTCCGGTCTGGTCCTCGTCCTGATCCCGACCCAATAGGACCGTTAACACCAACTAACTGCTTATAAAAATCTAGCCCTTAGAATAAAATATGCTTCGATTGCATGTTAATTTATGATTTATAACCTCGGTTGAATGAAAAGGGAGGTACATTTAAAAAAAAAAAATCATTGTTCTGTTTTGTTTTCAAATATTTTTATTATATATATATATATATATATGTGTGTGTGTGTGTGTGTGTGTGTGTGTGTGTGTGTGTGTGTGTGTGTGTGTGTGTGTGTGGGGAGGGAGGGAGGGCGGGCCGAGTCGGTCCTAACAAATGGAACTGGGGATCGGACTAGGGGTGTGCATGGTCCGGGCCAGTCTGGTCCCGTCATGGAAACGGGGACCGGATTAGTAGTCCCGGTCCACATATTTTCGGAACCACGGATTGGACCAGAACTAGACGAGACCGGGACCGACAATTCAGTCCGGTCCTGGTCCTGGCCCAGTAGGACCTCCAACTGTAACCTCCTGCAGCATTTTGAGCTCGATGGATTGATTATGGAAGTAAAATTTTCTTATTTTTGAAATAATTTTTCAAGAAAATAATAAGTGACGAGGGAGGTTGAAGTATCTCCTACAGCAAACTGAGATTTTTGCTTATTTTGCCAAAGGCAGCTAGTCCTCTTCACTAAAGGGAAAATGAAGGTACTATCACCATTGAAAATCAAACACACGCAGTAAAAGCTTCAATGATTCAAACATCTCCGATCAATAAGGAGGGCACCTTCCAATTCCAATCTTTTATGGTCCTATTTCTACTAGAAAATCACCAGAAAATCATTATCTTTTTCTAATTGTATATATTTATATATATAAATAATTATATATTATAGCCGGTCCGATCCGGGCTTAGCCGGTCCGATCCCAACACATGAAACTGGGGATTGGACCGGGCCGGTCCGGTCCAGTTTGCACACCCCTAGATCGGATCGCCCGGTCACCGGTCCCATTTATCGGGACCAGGGACAGGACCCGTCTACTTCAAAAACCGGACCAACCCGATCGATCCGGCCCGATCCAGTTTGCACACTCCTACCTCCTAGTGGAGCCCCTAGGTTAATCAAAATTCAAAAGTGTGTGAACATGTAAATATTTCTGTTGCAGAATATTCTCTTGACTTTTAGGGACAAGGGCGTTGTTGTATTTAAAGGGTTGGAGTTTTCATTGCCAAGACAGTGCGAGAGAGAAGATACATATGATCAGGAGCAAAGCAATGGACATGAAGGGGTTGTTTCACAAGTTGAAGCCCTTCCTCGCTGTGTTCTTCTTGCAATTTGGGCTGGCCGGGATGGACATCCTTTGCAAGGCTGCCCTAAACAAGGGCATGAGTACCTACGTGTTCGTCGTCTACCGCCACGCCGTCGCCACCATCGTCATTTCCCCTTTCGCCATCGTCCTAGACAAGTCTCTCTCTCTCTCTCTCTCTCTCTCTCTCTCTCTCTCTCTACCATACAATCAAAACTAGTATATGTGAGAAATATTTGAGTGCTTTTTGCTACTCGAAAATATTCCCGTGCCGATGACAAGCTTTGATAACTTTATCGGCGGCGACTTTTACCGGGCCAACGCTTCCACGTTCTCCTTGCTTCGCCTAACGTTGGTTAAACGCGAAGTCTTGACTTTGGATTAACTGATCACGTGAACATTCCTTCTTCAGGAAAACGAGGCCGAAAATGACTCTCCCCATCTTCATCAGATTGATGGTGCTTAGCTTACTGGAGTAAGTTAATTATCTTATTACATCGCCACTAATTACACAGTCGTAAGGTTTCACCAGAAATTGTTCGCGACCGCCTTTGACACGCTGTTTCATTCGTCTCTCCCTCAGGCCAGTCATCGACCAGAACTTGTACTTTTTGGGGTTGAAGCACACGACGGCGACATTCGCAGCAGCCATGTGCAACGTTCTTCCGGCCATCACCTTCGTCATGGCTTGGATCATGCGGTAATGAACGTGTCTGCTCTCGACACAAGCAGATCACTCCATCGTTACCATTGGATCTCATGACTCTTTTCGTGCCATCATCAACTTTTCACCACAAAGAAACATCAATATATGCTAAAGTTTTCACTAACATTGGATCCAATCTTGGTCCGACATACATACCCGACAGTACAACAACCGATTTGTCTACTTTTGGAGGACGGTAAAAGAACTCGATCTATCACGAACACGATATGATATTTCTTTCATCATAAGGTCCGACCTTCCTTTTGATAATGGCTATGGTTTAGCTTTTGAAGACAACTGATGACTTTTCAATCACTGTTGGCATAATAGGCTTGAGAAGATGAAAGCGAAGAGCGTTCGGAGCAAAGCCAAGGTCTTTGGGACACTAGCAACGGTCGCCGGAGCCATGACGATGACGCTAATCAAAGGCCCAGCTCTCGAACTATTTTGGACAAGAGGAGGAGGGACAACCTCCAACAACATTCCGAATGGGAGTTCTCATGGTGGGATTAGCCTCAAGAACTCCATCAAGGGTTCTCTCATGATCACAGTTGGATGCTTCAGCTGGGCTTGCTTCATGGTTCTCCAAGTAATTGATCTTAATCTCGTTGGTCTTCTCGTATCGGATCAGTAGGTAAATTCAAGTTTATTGAAATTACTGTCTCGTGCTCTCAAAAGAGAAGCTTTCAGAGAACGGCACAGTGTCTTTTTTTTTTTTTTTTTGTGAAAAGGCTAATCATAAACAACAGTAGAACACTGATTTGCACTGGTCTGGTTTCTTTGTAATTTCTAACAGGCGATGACACTACAAACATATCCCGTCGAGCTCTCTCTCACGGCTTGGATATGCCTTTTGGGGACAGTCGAGGGTGCCGTCGTGGCTCTAGTCATGGAAAGAGGAAACATCGGCGCTTGGTCCATCCAGTGGGACACCAAATTACTCGCAGCTATCTACAGCGTAAGCATTTGCAGCTTCAGTCATTAGTAACCGTTTTCTTCTACAAGCTAACTTACGTACACAAAGTAAGGGATGAATTATAATGCCTTCCACTAATATCACCTCTCGTTGTTGGTGATCCTTCATCATGAAATTCCTTAGGATATGGATTGAAACCGGGCTATTATGTTTTCCTTATTTATTCCTTTGCTAGTTTTAGCATATTCATGTAAGTTATATACTGGTAAATGCAGGGAGTAGTGTGCTCGGGAGTGGCTTACTACATTCAAGGTGTGGTCATGAAAGACAGAGGACCTGTTTTTGTCACAGCCTTTAATCCTCTAGGCATGGTGATTGTCGCTGTTTTGAGTACCTTCATTTTAGCTGAGCAGCTTTTCTTGGGAAGGTACTTTATGTTTCCCGTCAAAATTCTCCCCTAATTTCAAAAAGTATGTCATGCTAATCAATTTTGTTGTATTAGGGTTATCGGCGCCATCGTCATTGTGGCCGGTTTATACCTTGTTGTGTGGGGAAAAAGCAAGGACTACGCATCTTCTTCTTCTTCTTCTTCTTTACCGTCAGACGAGCAAAAAGCGTTGCCGACAAACTTGGATGACCCCGGGGGCAACGGGAAGGAGAACTTTAGTCATGAGATGATCAAGATTAGCATATGTAGTGACAAAGAAACTGCGGAAACTAACGGAAAATGATCATTGCCGTTCGTAGATTTTGACATTTTGTAGTGACATAAAGCTCGTTAATTAAGAAGATTCGACCTAATTAGTCGTGTTTTCGAGAAAAAAAAAAAGGTCCTTGCAGTTGCCAACGTTATTCGAACCTTCGAAGTATGTACACACCATGGTACCTCGATGTTTTCACCGAAAGCAACGTGAATCGGTGACTTCAACTTTTGACTTTTCATTTTTTTTTTAAAATAAGATTTTATGATACCTGCACTTTCATTTTTAAAATAGCAGATTTCTTTTGTTTGGGCCCAACTTTTGTATTAAGACAATATATTAACTCGCATTGGGCCGGACACTGTCGCAAAAATTAGTCTTTCTCGGCATGGTTCTTGTAGACCCAAATATGTAGAACAAGAAATAATAAATCCCATTTAAAGATAAGCTTGAGAGAGTTACTTAGGATATGTCTAGTAACACTCCAGATTCTCTGATTCTTGTTCTTTTGTTCCCGCAAACAAATCTATCTGGTAATTTTTCTACTCCCCGGACAAATAGGAACAAATTTGGTACAAAAACAATAAGGAAAAAAAAATGTAGCTTCTTTGTTCCCGAGAACAATTTTAAGAAATAAGCTCACTCAAAGAAAACAATCACTCAAAGACAAACAATGTCATTTAGAAAAATAAGCTCGGCGTAACTTAATACTCGTCTTTACAACCACGAGTCCACCATCGGTCCTTGCCCCCACCAGTCTCCACCACAGCCCATCGCCCCCACCGATCTAGCTCCACCACCGCCACTGACCACCCAATCCCCGCGTGTCTCCATGAGCCGCTTTTAGAAGACACTCCACTTCCTCCAGCAATGAGTGGGTCAGTGCAGCCCGCCCTTTTCTCCCTCTGCCAAAATCTGGTCGCGGATGAATCTGTGCAGTGTGCATTTTCCACCAGCGCTTCTTTACAACGGACATTCTGCTTCTGGTGTCATGGTGTTTGTGGTTCTACCTCATTTTTTTCCCACATTGGCCTGTCTTTTAAATAGAAAATATGCCAACAAGGGCTTAACTCCTCAACTTCTGCCCTAAGCAAAGGACCGTTAATGCAATTGTTTGCATCTATTCCTCCCTGAAAGGAACTTCCTCGCCTTACCTTGCATAATATTCTCTTCTCCCACAAGGAAATAAAGAATCCGGCAGGCCTTCATAATAGGTATCGAACTACAAAGGATCTCCATCATAAGTCGACAAAACTTCCGGTTTCAAAGGTGAAAAGAGCGAGAGATTTATTCTAGATCCACCATCTTTTTTTTTTTTAATGTTGACTCCCTTTGACTCCTAGCCACATCCAAGACTGATCCTATCTTATCAGCTACTCGTCGAACCGCCTCCCCTTAATATGAAGATTCAGCAAAAATTTCCCAAATAAGGTGAGGCTACATTCCCTCTGTTCGTCAACTGCAATGACGCCATCAGCATTACAGCTTGCAGCATAAGCCGCAACTCCAGCATCGGCAGCAAGTCCTTCCTCAAGCACAGAGAGCATGATCAACAAAGCACATGGGGCAAGAAGGATAAGAGCAGCGAAATGCAGCGACTCCTACTATAGAAGCTAGGATTAGGATTTAAAATGTGGGTAGCCCATAGCAAGAGGTAAGCTGTACCAAGACGAGAGAGAATTCTTTTGAATGAATGAATTACCATTTTTCAATCTTCCTTGACAGGGCAGACTGTTTCGACCAGTCTTTCCAGACATGGTGCAATCAAAACGTAACTGAGTGAGCTCTACCGCTGTTCTTCTAAAGCTGAATTTTTTTAACGTTATACCTCTCTCGCTTTCTCTCTAGAGATCCTAGAGGAATTCAACATCAAAACTTGTAATCGAATGTTGACACCTAAATTTTGACTATCTTTTTAGTCATTTATTTTGCAATAAAAATTAGGAGTTAATTTTAATTCCTACAAAAAATAATCAGATCATTTTTCATATTTATTTTTAGCATTCATGCATTGCATTAGCATTGTTTTGGGTCGGCGGTGTCGAAATGAGCTTAAATTGAAAAGTGGTTTGGATTAGAACTCATCACAAATTTTCGTCAATATTGAGGAATATGTGTCGAAATTTTCAGAGAAAAATTAAACTAATTTGATGCAATTTAGCCCTTTGTGACTTAATTCTAGTCATATTTTGAGCCCGGGTTAATTTTGCAAAAATTAAGAAACTTTTAGGCCCTAAGCTCGCAATAGTTTTATCTATAAATATAAGCTTATTGTTAGAGATATCAATATATTTAGGAGATTTTGATTTATTGTGTAATTGATTCTGATTTATTTTGATTGATATTTTCCTAGGTTAGATATTCATCTTGTCAAGCCTACAAATAGGCTCAAGTACTCTTCATTTGTGAATGTACAGAATATTACATTTTTCTGTCACTATTTTTCTCAACTTGGTATGAGAGCTGAGTTTTTCGACCTTGTACGGCCAGCCTCGTAGACCGCGTTCGCTCATAGCTATCAAGTGAAGCCAGAGTCTTTGAAGGACTCCCAACGAGTTCGACGAGTTTTCCAGTGAAGTCCTGCTGCGATCGCAGTTCTGCGCTTCCAGATCGTGCATTGAGACAAGTAATTCTGGTACGTGAAGCCCTGCAACGTGACCAGGCAAAATTGCTGCGTTCTTTAGGTACCAGATAAGGAATTCAAGGTTCTCGAGGTCAACGGTCATCCGCGATTCAGATCAGGCGCGGTTAGAAGCCTCCATCCCTCAATTCATTGTCAAAGATCGTGAATTGCTTTGGCTTTTGGTCAAAGCGGTTGATTTTGTCTCCTATTGCTGGTGGAGATTATTACGTCAGTGATGATACTTGTATCTTCCGATTTATTGTATTTATTGTCGGATCTACTGTGTTGAAATTGGCAAAGTGAATATTATGGACAAATCAGAAATTTCTATGTCCAATAGCCATCGACTACGATCTAAGCAACTTACAGGGACAACCAATCAACCTTCAGACCGAGGTCCACATGCAACTTCATCTGCTATTGATTCTACCACTACGAAGGGATTATTTGTCATTATTTCATTAGATGATCTTCATTCCATTATTCAAGAGATTGGTACTTCTAGCTCCTCTGTTCCTTCTGTTATGTCTATTGCTTCAGGTACCTCCGACTCATGGTTTTTTGACTCTGCATGCTGTAATCATATGACTTCAAATTCTGATTTGCTTCAGTCAAAATCATTTGCTTCATATGCCCTCATTGTTCACACATTTGATAATTCACAAATGAGGGTGAGCCATATAGGAAACATTTCAACATCTACTTTATCTCTCCCCAACACATTTGTTGTTCCTAAATTATCTTTGAATTTGATATCAGTAGGACAATTGTGTGAACTTGGCTTTGATGTCCATTTCTCTTCTCATGGGTGTCATGTACAGGATCCACGAACAGGGCAGACTGTTGGGACAGGCCGTAGAGTGGGACGTCTAATTGAGCTTGTTTCCTTGAATATTCCCAGCTCTTTCGCTAGTTGTGCTGCCACGGTATTATCTGAAACTTGGCATTCTCAGTTAGGTCATACTTCTTCCTCTAGATTACAACCCTTGATTTCCAGTGGTCATTTAGGTCCTGTTGATAATAAGCATTTTGATTGTCTGCCTTGTCAATTGGGAAAACATCATACCTTGCCGTTTGATCTTAGCGAGTCTGTCTCTCATGCTCCTTTTGATCTGATTCACTCTGATAATTGGGGACTATCTCCAACTACTACTATGGGTAGCTCTCACTATTTTGTAATCTTCGTGGATGATCATTCTCGTTATACGTGGCTTTATCTCATAAAAAATCGATCTGAAATTACTCATATCTATCATGATTTTGTTGCAATGATAAAAACACAATTTTCTCAAAACATCAAGATTTTTCGTGCTGATAATGCTATGGAATTTCGAGATTCTGAGTTCCTTAGAATTCTCTCCCAAAATGGTACTATTATTCATCGTTCCTGTCCAGGAACATCTCAGCAAAACGGTCGAGGAAAACGTAAACATAGGCATATTTTATATATTACACGAACGCTTTTAGTGTCTGCTTCTTGTCCGGAACAATTTTGGGGAGAGGCTTGTCTTACTGTTGTTTACACCATCAACCGTACTCCATCACCTGTAATAGGTAACATTTCTCCTTATGAGCGCCTTTATGGTAGTGTTCCCAATTACAGTCTTCTTCGAGTCTTTGGTAGTGCTTGTTTTGTACATCTTCTCACACATGAACGAACAAAAGTAGAGCCTCGAGCCCGTTTATGTTATTTTCTTGGGTATGGAATTCAGCTTAAGGGTTATAGATGCTGGGATCCTATATCCAATCGTCTTCGTGTGTCTTGTCACGTTACCTTTTGGAAACATAAGATGTTTTCATCTCTTCATCCCTTTAAGTCATCACCTCATGTTCCTTTCTTCACTAACACTTCAGTGGACTTATTCCCCGATGATCACACATCTCCATCTACTTATGACTCCTCCTCTCGAGAACCAAGTCCTTCTAATCTTGATGCAGGTTCTAGTGGCGATACCACCTTAGTAGCTTTTGACATGTTTGTTCCATCCGCGGATCTTCCACCAGCTGATATTCCATCATCCTCTGTCCGTCGCTCCACACGAGTAAGTCAATCTTCTGTTCGATTTCATAATTACCATTGTTACTCTACCATTGCTTCTCTTTCTGAACCCTGCACATATAGAGAAGCCAGTACTAATCCTCTCTGGCAGCAAGCAATGGCAGATAGTTGCAGGCGTTAGACAAATCTCATACATGGGATTTGATTGATTTGCCTCCTAGTAAGTCTGATGTGGGCTGTAAATGGATATATAAGATCAAAGCAAAGGCAGATGGTACTGTGGATCATTACAAAGCTCGGCTAGTGGTGAAAGGCTTTACTCAGGAATATGGAGTAGATTATGAAGAGACTTTTGCTCATGTTGCATGCCTTACTTCTGTTCGTAGTCTTCTTGTTGTCGCTGCAATTAAGTGCTGGTCTCTATTTCAGATGGATGTTAAAAATGCATTCTTAAACAGTAATCTCACTGAGGAAGTTTATATGGTTCCCCCTCCTGGATACACTCATTTTTCTAACAAAGTGTGTCGACTACATAGAGCATTATATGGCCTGAAGCAGGCTCCTCGTGCATGGTATTCTAAATTTAGCTCCACCATGGAATCTCTTGGGTTCAAATCAAGTCATTATGACCATGCTCTTTTTGTTCGATGCACATGTCGTGGAAATATTATGCTGCTTTTTTATGTGGATGATATGGTTTGTTGACACCTAATTTTTGGTCATTTTTCATTTTAGTTTTTTATTTCTAAAATTAATTAAAAATAGCCAAAAAATCATAAAATTGCAAAATCAACTTTAGAGGCCTTGGCCTAGCCTCGAGAGTCAATTTTGAACAAAAAAAATATTTTTTGGTATTTCTTTTAATATTTTTCGAATTTATTTAATTATAAAAATACCCAAAAAAGCAGAAAAAATACCATTCGTGGTCAGAAAAATACACAAAAACATTCAATAATTTTGTTTGAATTTCCTATTCAAGTGTGTCATTTTAAATCTTAAAAATTCGGCTCGGGTCACTATGTTCCTTCACAAACATAAACCCGAACGGAGCCTAAAAAATCCTTTTCGAGTTTTTAATTTTCAATTCTCACCTTTCATAAGCTATGGCATTGAATTCTAAAGGCTTGAAGTGCAATTGGGTCAATTTGCCCTCCAATTTGATCATTTTCAGCCAAAAGGGCTTAATTGCACAATTTTCTTTCAATTTAGTCCCCGATTTCGCGAATCTTGAAATTAAATTTCACACGGGCATACCCATTAAAATTAAACATCTCTACCCGATAGTTTTCATCATGAGGAATCCATTGGTGGCCTCAAGTTGGACTAATTTGGTCGTTTGGACACTCGATTGAGCCAAAATCATTTTCGGATCCTAGGGACAATTTGGGGTTTTCATTAAATTTCAATCAATTGATTCACGAAAATACCCATATTTTGTAGAAAACATGTCAAGGAGTCCGATTTGAGTAAATTGGTCGAACCGGGCCAGTCGGGTCAGACCCGACCTGACCCGATCCGACCGGGTCTGCAACTTAGTTGCAGACCCACCATGGCCGGCGCAAAAACAAAAAGAAAAGGAGGGAAAGCAGGGAGGTGGAGCCACGGTAATTTTTTTTAGGGGAAGGTGGACGACAGTCATGGGGGACTGAGTGGACGGACACCACTGAAAAAGGGCGGTCGGCCATGAAGGAAAAGGGGCAGCTCGGTTTTGAGAGAGGGAGTTGGACCGAGAAAAAGAGGGGAGAGAGTTCGGGGAGTGCGAGCGAAAACCCGAGCGCGAAGGAGCTTCCCCAGACCTTCAGCAACACTCATCGACCACCGCAGGAACCGTCGCCGCCGCCGACGAGCTCAAGCTAAGTCGGTTTCCTCTCCCAAGCTCTGTTTCTTAAATGCATGCCAAGTGTTCGACAAAATGCATGAATGAACGACTTGAACCATGGCTCTCGGCCGAGCCACCCCCAAGCTCTATTCACGCGAAACTCTCCTCTAAGCTTCGTTATAATTGATTCTAAGCCCGCCTTACCTGTTCTTTTGCATCGAAATCACGCCGGAAGTGATGGCCGGAGCTCCTACATGGCCGGGCCAACCGAGAGCTCACACCGGCGAAGCCGACGGTCGCCGACCATCAAGGGACCCCAGGTAAGGTTCTAAACCCTGATTAGATGTCGTGAGAGGTCTTGGAATAGAACTTTGAACGTGAAAAATCTTCTGCAAATCGTTCGCCGGAAACGGAGCATTGGAGGTCCGGTTCGCCGGCTTTTGACGTGTTCATGGCTGAGTTTTTAGTTGTATGTGGACACTGAAGTTTTAGGGAGTCGAACGCTGAAAGAACGGGTGAAAAATACCAAGTTTTAAGGCCGGTTCGCGATTTTCCGGCGATGATTCCGGCGACCTCGCCGGAATTTTCACTATTCATCATCTTCTCCGGCGAGGTCGCTGGTGGTCAAACGATCAACAGCTGACGTGGCATGCCACGTAGGCAGCCACGTCAGCTCGGTGGGGTCGATCCGAACGTTTTGTCAAATAAAAGAAATGGACGGTCTCGATCGCAACACGTGTCGCGATCCTAGAATTTTTAAAAAATAAAATAAATGATTTTCGGATAATTATCTAAAAATAAATCTGACGGTTGAGAATGTGCCAAGTGGCCACCTCTGGAGCGTTCGATCTAATCCAAGATCGGTTGTACCAGGAATAGCCACGTGGCACAACTTATATCGTCCGATTCGTAGGTTTTCTAAAAAAAAGGAAAATAAATTAATTTTGATCCAACGGTTAATATTGGACCACGTGGCTCTCTGTGGATCGTCCGATCTAGTGGTAGATCAAACGCACGAGATGATGCCACGTGGCCCAATATGGACCGCCAGATCCGTGGGATTTTCGGATAAATAAATAAAATGTATAAAAAAATTGAAAAATTGATAAAAAAAATACAAAAATCTTTAAAAAATGCAAACGGCGTCGTTTTGTTAGACCGGTTTTTGACTGTAGGGTCGGACCGGGCGCCCGCGAGGCGCGGGCCGGGTCTAACCCGGCCCGGAAAATATTTTTAAATATTAAAAAATTCAGAAAATAATAATAAAAATAATAAAAATCAATAAATCATAAAAAATGGAAAATCATAAAAAATTCAAAAAAAATCGGAAAATTCAGAAAAATTCTAAAAAAATTCCAGAAAATAGGAAATGGCCACATTCAACTGGCCACGACCTGTTTCGTGTCTTTTGACCCCCGGACCCTCCAGAAATGACGGTTTTGCCCTTCCGGCAAACCGTCTTCCAAAAAATTCTAAAAAATCCAGGAAAATCCCAAAAAATAGAAAATGGCCACAATCAACTGGCCAAGGCTCATCCCGGGTGTTTTGAACCCCGACGCTTCTTAAAATGACGATTTCGCCATTTGGGCGAATCGTCTTCCAAAAATTGAAGAAAAATCAAGAAATTCCAAAAAATTCTCAAAAATGGGAAATGGCCACAATCAACTGGCCATGGAATATTTTGGGTAATTCGGTATCCAAATCTTCCAAAAATTGACGATTTTGCCCTTCGGGCTAATCGCCTCCAAATCTTCCCATTTTACCTCCGGTCCAAAATCACACCTTCCTTAAGCCCTTATGAGAAAGCCATTTATTTGAATTGATGTGCATCGACGTGGTTTATTTATGCATTTGATTGCGCTTTCATTAAAATTGATTGTGATTGATAGGAATAGTCTTCCAATCTGCATGAAACCCTGAATCAAATCTACCTCACCTGAAATTGCGCCTGCATGAATTCTTAATCAGGAAAATCACTCGCGTTAGGTACCGAAAGGGCGTTGGTAATGACACCAGCGTAACCAAGTCCCCGAACCCAAAATCTCTGGTTCCGCAGAACTGATCGATCTCTCCCAATCGGTTAGTAAGGTTTCCGGTGTATCCTCCAAGAAAGACCGGTGGTGACTCCAAATGCATGCACAAGTTGCACATGCCACCACGACCACACTAAGGTTGAAATCGATCGGCTCTTATCGCCGAATCCCTTTGAAAAATACTCTCGCCGCGATTTGGTATGGGCCTGGGAGGGCCCGCGCCGATCCAAAGCCCGCGATCCGCACTCTAGTACGGGGAAAAGGCCTGCGATCGTTAATCCATCAGACGCGTCCGTTTCGGACGGGTCGCGACATGGTTATTACTGGTGATGATCATATTGGCATTTCAAAACTCAAGCAATATCTTAGTCAACAGTTTGAAATGAAAGATCTTGGGCGATTGAGTTACTTTTTGGGCTTGGAGGTTCATTCAGATTCCTCTGGCTATTATCTTTCCCAAGCCAAGTATGCCACTGATCTTATCTCTCAAGCTGGACTCACTGACAACAAGGTTGCTACAACTCCTCTTGAGACAAATGCCAAATTTGATGCCAAAGATGGAGCTCCTCTTTCGAATCCCACACTCTATCGACAGATAGTTGGTAGTCTTATATATCTCACTGTCACACGACTTGATATTGCTTATGTTGTTCATATTATTAGTCAGTACATGTCTGCGCCTCGTACAACTCATTTTGCTGCGGTTCTTCGGATTCTTCGCTACATCAAGGGTACAATATTTCATGGTTTTCATTTTTCTTCTAAGTCTACTTTGGATTGACCGCTTATTCTGATGCTGACTGGGCTGGTGACCCTCAAGATCTGGTTATTGTTTCTTTTTGGGCACCTCACTTATTTCCTGGCGTAATAAGAAACAGACCACCATCACTCGATCTAGCACAGAAGCAGAATATCGAGCTCTTGCTCATACGACATCAGAGTTACTATGGCTAAGATGGCTACTAGAAGAAATGGGAGTACGTCACCATAGCGAAACAGTCATTTCTTGTGACAACCAAAGTGCTATTCAAATAGTACATAATGACTTTTTCCATGAACAAACCAAGCACATTGAAATAGACTGTCACTTCATTCAAGATCATGTTCTTCGTGGTGCTGTTTGACTTGTTTTCACTTCCTCCATTCAACAGACTGCTGATATCTTTATCAAGACACATTCACCTGGACGTTTTCGGGATCTTTTCTCCAAACTCAAGTTGACCTCCTTCAAATCACCTTGAGTTTGAGGGGATGTTAGAGATATCAATATATTTAGGAGATTTTGATTTATTGTGTAATTGATTCTGATTTATTTTGATTGATATTTTTCTAGGTTAGATATTCATCTTGTCAAGCCTACAAATAGGCTCAAGTACTCTTCATTTGTGAATGCACAGAATATTACATTTTTCTGTCACTATTTTTCTCTACTCTTATGCCTAGGTTTGAGGGGAGCGGCCACACATAATTCACATATGAAAGATTTTGCAGGAGGCCATACAAAAATTCATACACGGCCACCACACGAAGTCGAATGCCAAGAAAAGAAAAGGTTATAGAGCCAAGTAAGGAGGTTTCAGTTGCTAACACTAAGAGCACCCAATTCCTTCCGTCGTTCAGCCGTTCTCGAAGCCTGATATTAGCCGACGACATCCTCGCTCAACTCAACACCAGATCTGACGCTGCCCTTGCTTAATTCGGCTTCATCCCCGACGCGGCATCAATCTTAAAAACGCCTCTGCTCAGCGTTGTCCAAGGTCCCCTAGTGCTGCAACTCAGTGCCGAATCCCCTACTATTTGGCGTCATAATTGCCTCTATTCAGCCGCTCGGTGGTTACTAGAGTTTGGTTGTTAGTGAGCCCAAATCTTGCCATTGTCTTGCCCATAAGACTTCTGCTGATTGGCTCAGGTTTAGTTGCGTTCAAATGCTGTCTTTATCTTCCAAATTAATCTAATTTTGCTGCTGTTCAACCACGAGCAGGCCTTGTTATGCCATCGATTGATTGATTCAATCCCCAAATCTTTGTTCGTGAAATCTTCACCGATTGGTCCCAAAAATTCATACTTGGTCCGCAATTTTCGTTTGAGTTTGAATGAGGAGAGTACAAGTTCTGCAATCTATGTAAATTAACTAATTTGGATATTCTGAATATTTGATTACATATTTTGATTGATTGAATTGCATTGTCATAAAATTGCACGTCAAAATCTCGAGAGTTTTTTGGATATTCACTAGCCTCAGCATGTTTTTAAACATATTTGCACATATTGAAAATTTTATTGCGAGATTGAATATTCGGTTGCCTTCATTAGAAGATTTGAACGTTAAATTTAAAAACCGAAAATTCTGAATAAATCTTGCAATATATCATGTACTTGCAAGTTTGAAAATTGTGATCTGATTTGGATATTTTTGGAATCTTGGTGATAATCTGGTCAATCTAAAAAAAATCCTTTGAATATCCAAGATATTCGAGATATAAAAAATCCTTTAAAATATGATCGACTAGGAAAATTTCTTAATCCGCAACCACATATATGGAAGTAAGTCTAGGCTTTAGATGGAATTATTTCTGTAGCGGGTATTTCTAATTTTAGATTGAAACTTAATTCGAAAGATTCAGTGGTAATTATCTTTTCATTAAATGATTTGCAATCTTAATTTAAATTCATTCATAAAAACATAAAATAAATAAAATAAATAAAAATCATTCATGTCTCATGTTTAATTTTCATGTCAAAAAATCTCAAAAAATCAAAAAATTAGGAAGATATGGTTTCTTTTAAACCACGTCTCATCATATTTTAGATAGATAGGATTTTATAGAAATCCTATCTTATGGATCACATTCAATAAATAAAATCTGAAAACTTCTAAGTTAATCTTGAGCCAATTCATCCTCGCTTCTCATTAATTTTTAATTTCAAAAATACATAACAAATAATAAAAAGAAAACACAAAAAGTTGCGCCTTTGAACTTCAATTTAGAATTCATCAAGATTGCCAAATTGAACATTTTTCATGAAATTAGTACCAAAAAGACATTAATTGAAAAATTAATATAACTAAGTCCCGAATTTAAAATCTCTGATTCGCATACATAAAATAGTTTTCTCTCGCTATTTTATTTAGATTTCTAATCATTAGTGGTGGCTCTTAAAAATTTAAAATCTTTTTTCAAGATAACCACTTGAACCATAAGTCACGATTTGGTAGAACTTAAAAAAATTCGAGCTAAATTAGTTAATTTAATTAATTAATCTAGTAATCCATTAACTTAAAATTGAAAAATCCGATTTTTAGGTCGCGACATCAAATACTAGAAAACTATTCCCTTTGCGTCTAAAGTTACCAAACAAGGGGCAAACGACCATCTTTCTAGAAAACATTTTCAAAGAAAACAATGATTTCTTTTGGAAAACAAACTAAAAAGCATCCGAGACTCTTGTTGGATGCATCAGCCTTGGTACTTCCATCAAGAGTGAAGAACGAAGAGTAGAGAATAAGAATACGTATGGGAACGTTTCTCTTCCTGCGCACAATTTGTTCAAAAATACTTTTTTGTGTTACTGTTCCCAACTAAAAAACTCACTTTTTTCCGCGACCGACGGCGGCGACCGAGGGCGTCGCCGCCGCCCTCAATAACAATGGCCGACGAGAGGTGGCTGCGTCGTCGACAATAAGTGATGATTCCAAAAGTACTCCAAAAAGTGTGCCAAAATCCGAAAGTTTTTTTGTTTCTTAAAAAATGTTCCCCAGCACATGGAACTTTTTTGAACCATACGCATTTCTATTCCAAAAGTGTTCCGAAAACACCTTTGGAACAGAAACACTTTCCCTGGAGCGTTTCTGGAGTGTTACTATACGCACCCTAATCCTCCAGTGACAAAACAAAAGCAGATCATCACACTGAAAGAAGACGTAGTTAGTTTTTATGGGAATTATCAGCAAATGATCCTCACTCTCGAAATTCACTATCTACTTGTGACTGGAGAAGTATAACTACAACTCCCAGTGCAACCCCTCTAAGTGCTGTATTAAAGCACTGCTCCCGGCCCTGTGGATGCAGAGGCAATGCAATCGAAATGGTTTTCATACTAAAAAGTGTCACCTGTTAACCTAAACAACTGAAGCGAAACTAGAGAAGAATACATTTGATCACAGAATGTTTTTTACATTCCAATGCCATGCTGGCTTTACCACACTGAACATCAACCATTAGAGCTGCATGTGCAAAACTTTCCTTTTCAGCCTAGGGTGAGCCATAAGTTAAGTCAACCCCAGAAAGCTGAATAAAACCAAATCATGACAATAGGTGGAACTTCTAGATGTGGCTGTCATGGTTGGATAAGTTTAGCAGACACTTATCCAGGTAAAACTGCCCTTGCAAACCGAAGGACTCAGTGTGAGCAAATGACAACTCTTGTTTAGTGGACAAAAAGTTGTTACAAAAAGGGGCTTCCAGAACCACACCCTGATCAGTACCGCCTCAAGCATACTTCCCCGCAGAAGGAAAAGGGTTCCTCAATCCAGGAAAAACATCTCCATCAGATTAACTGACACAATTCTTAACGAGTAGAATTAAATATAGAAAACAGCATCACGAGGATACCTACATAATAGTTTAGACAAGGCAGATTACGATAAGTGCTTTGCTCAATCCTCTCCATATATACGCTGAAGTTCTCGGGATGCAGCTAAATATGACTCTGAAAAGAGAAAATTGAGCTTTTTTAGAAGAATATGCAAGATGATAATAAAATTGGAAGATAACAATTCATATGATTCTTCGAAGTTCATCATGCTAAAGCAAAGCCATTGATGAGAAGGAAGTAAGCATTACCTTTCCAAAGACGGAAGGACTTTTGATTGATTGGCGAACCGGTAATAGTTTGCATGACTTCAAACAACATATTTTGGGGTGTGCTCCTGAGTTCCTGAACAATCCCATAGATGGTCTTTCCATTGTCGAAGTATATGTGATTGTTTGGGTGCTTGGTCTTGCAGCCAGCATGTCGTTCAAATTCATACGCATTGATTACCTAACAGTCCATTTCATCCTCAGTTCAAACAATAGATTAAACTACCTAGAAGCAGCTCAATCAGATACTAGTCCAGAAATGCACTTACCTTTGTGAAATTGCATGACTGACAGCCGCATAAATATCCAGAACCGCTAATCACACCACGGAGCTCCTTCTAAACAAAGAAACAGCTCTATCACTGTAAGATGAAACTGTCTAAAATTTGTTAACACACCTAAAGTGACATTACCTCTCGTGACCATGCAGCATACTTCACAGATATCCCATCTAAAATGCCAGTTGATAGCAAGCTTCTGACATTTGAGGGGAAGTTATTTGAACCTTTCTTAGAAGTATTTTGCTCCTCTTTCTTCCGCGAGATATTTTCAATTCCAGAGGCAACAACCGAAGTAGAGCTAGGAAAAATATCGCTATTTGACTTAATTAACTGATTGCTATTGACTGCATCTGATGTTTGAGCAGAAGGCAGACCACAGAACAAGTTATTACTGTATATCAGCCTCCTTGAAGAATTTGCATCGTCATTGTCATGGCTACCAAAGGATATGATTGTGCTTTGCCCTAAACCATAGGAGTTACACATGGATAGACAATTGCTATCTTCATTATTGTAGATGTTACCTGCTGGAACAGAGATGTGATGCCCTTTGCCATAAATATGGCCCGTTGACATGGAACAATCATCTTCCTTGTAACTTTGACCCATAGACAAAACATTGTTATCCACATGAACAGACATGGCATCACCATGCCCTTTGTACGTCTGCCCAGCACCCCCACCTTCAGTTTCATACATTTTCCCGATTGACACGACACTGTTGCTTTCAACCAGACCACCAGTCGCTGAGGATATGATGTTGCCATCCCCTATACCAGAAGCAAGAGCAGTTGATACAGGATTTTCTTCTTCCTTACAGAAAGATTGAGCTGTGAACATGCCACTGGAAGCCACCCTATCGTAGCCATGTCCCATTGATAAAGGAGTCACACTGTCAGAGTCCTTAACATGGTTCACTTTAACTTTCCTCAGACCGCCATAATTAAGCCCTGATCCTGGAACTTCAGGCACATGAGACGTCGACAAGCCAAATGAGGAATTACTAGGAAAAAGGTCTTCATTTATTTTTCTCCCTATATTCAGTTTTTCCGCGCCGATAGACGAAGTGCATCTTTCGTTATACTTGACAGCTCCTGTCGTTTCAGTATCAAGTAGTTGTTCAGAAAAATGGGCAGGGGCAGAAACTGTATGAAAACCAGAAGTAAAGCCCCATGGGGATGAGTTCATGCTCAACAGTCCTAAAAAGGAAGTGTTGCTTGGAACTTCTATGGCCTGTTTCTTGCTGGGATGCTCTGCCTCAGGGCCATCCATTAACCACTGTTGGGACCACTTGGCTTCTGTTCTAGAAGTACTATCGTAAGCCATCTCATTGTTAGTTAAGCCACCAGCATCTTTTCCCGTCCAAAAGCCCTGATTCTGGAAAGACTACCCAAATAAATGGCTTAGAATCTTGTATTTCAGTATAGACAGAAGACATACTTGTCATCTTTCACAAAATGTAAGAGAAGTTTTACCACCAAGACACCACCAGTACACATTACATTCTTTTGAAAGTGCACAAGACATTTCTCATATTAAATGACACAACCATCAAAATCACATGTATATAATGCAAAATGTAAAGCTTCCCTGGTGAGTCTCTGCTTAACTGCGAGTTGAAATTTAGAAATTGCTTCATCTTTATTATTCCTGGAGAAAAATTGTTCAGTTTTGACTCTTTGAATCAATCAAACAATCCTTAAACCATTGAGAAATTACTAGAAAGCCAACTACGTAGTATTAGTGGAAACAAGAAAGAACAGAATCCTTAGACGATGCAAAATGCATAAAGTAATCTGACAGCAGAAAATTTAAAATTGCTTCAAAGTAACACGTTCACGGGGCAAATATTTTTTGTGCGAGCACTTCAAAATTCTTAGTAGCAATATGGGGTAACTCCTTTCAGTGTCCACAAGCAATTCACGGTGTACATAGGTAAATGTACAAACACAGAGAGTCAGAAGGCTAAGCAAGTTCTCCAAATCCAAAAGCAATGTCGCAGCTCTCAAGAGCTCATACAAGAACAAACACTGGAAGAAATTGATTTGTATAACCTTTGTATAAACTTAGGTCCTTCCCATAAAATAGTGCAATCCTAATAGCTCGCATAAAAGGAACATGACAGCCAGTGGAGTGCATCTAAGCTCCAAGCTCAGTCGCAAATGCACAAAGATCACAAAACAGCATGTATCTCAACCTGAGAAAACCACGTTCATAGAGAATGAAACAGAGAATACCATCTCTCTCAGTACAACACAGGATAATCTACAATTCCGCTCTTTGAACTTCTCATAAGCTGAAAGGGTCAAGCCAACAGGCAAAGCACTCGAAATGCACAAATTCTCATCAGCGACGCACTTGCCCTGGTTAGAAGCTATTCGATTCAACTCCAAACACGCCCTCAACAAGCGTTTCTAAGTCGAAGCCAGTCCATACACATGCCTGCCACGAAGAAGGAAACAATCCAGTCAGGTTCTGCAGGAACAACCTCAATATTTCCTAACTTGTCCATGATTTTGCTGTTGCATAGCACAATCACTGCATGCAAGAGAATAGTCGGATTTCTAATCCGACAAATACCCATTCACGAAACTCAATTTCGCGTAACTCTATTTTTTCCCTTCATCGTACTCATTCTCTCACATAACAAAGGAAGAAAGAAAGAGACCAATCCACCTACGCCATAGAATAGGTAAACTTGCAAAGAACTTCACACAAAGAAATGTCGAATATAACAGTTTGCATCTCCCACCGCACCTACCATGACGGAGTAGAGGCATGAAACGGAAGTACGATCGGAGAACGCGCCGCCGACCGTACGGACGCGGATCGCGGCGAGATCTGAAGATTCTTACAAAACTGGAGAGGGAGAGAGAGAGATAGAGATGGATTTTTCAGGTTTTCCTTTTTTTCTCTCCTCAGAGAGGAAAATGATGCCAGATGGTGCCCTGCACGATCAGGGTTCGTGGAGCCATCATCACCACCGTACACGTGGGCATAACCTACGTAAGCTCTCAAGCAAGCTCTCGGTCCCTTGGTGGGCCGTGATGGGCCCTGAACATTGGGCCCACGTAGGGCCCGTCACCTAATTTTAAGTCCCGACCAAAACAAAAAAATAATCCAATTTTAAGAGCGGCCTGGTTAACTCATTATTTAATTTGAACCCCCAACCCCCGAGATATGTGGAAGACCATGGACTTAAGTGGCCCTTGCCATGGTCCCATGGAGTTGCTGTGGTCCTCCTTGACAAATCTTAAAATGGAGGTGTAGACGACCAGAAATTTGAAAGATAGCATCGGTCTTTTTTTTTTTTCACCCTATTTGATCTTTCTCGATGAATTTGGATAATCTTTAATCAGGAATATGGCACTCGACTTATTGAACTAGCGAGAGGAAAATTTGAAATAGGGCGTACGCGAAGCTTATTTGCCCAGTCGTTTCAATGAACATGTGTTGTGATTCGAAGGCGGTCATGGAGTTCAAAGCCTCTAAACTAAAGTGCATTGCTGATCACAATGGATTACCATAACCATTCCCCGGCAACATCGAACAAGTTGTTATAACACATACAAATGGCTTGTCCGAAAAAGAAAGGAGGAGAAATCTTCCATAGCCACTAGTACTTGCTGTTAGGACTCAATCTAGTGTCCTTGCTCATCAGTCAATGAGCAAGTTTTGCCTCTTGACAATTGACAAGCATGCCGGATCACAGTCTGCTAAAACCGCCTTCCCTCAATACAATTCACCATTCATATCTGCGAAAGGAGTTCTGTCGGGTGGCTGCCACTCTATCGGCTGGTGAAGCTTGCCTTCTGTCCGGTCGCCTCTGATTTCGTTCTCCGAATTTCCTTCGCTCAAACGCGTCTGCAACTCCTCGATGGACGCCAAACTTGGAACCGTTATGACCCGTTTCCTAGGAGTTGTGGACGTGTGCTCGTCAACCTATGCGCAGTGGTGCCGCGAGTTAGTCATGTCGTGATAATATACACATGTCCATTCCAAGAATGCAACACGAAGAATCAACTAGGCAGCATAATAATTGTGTGGCCAACATGAATTCGTATGGAGGCATCATTTTGGCCCCAGAAGAATGAAAAAATGAAGGAGAATAAGTTCACTGGTAATCTACAAAACTCTTCCATTAATTGCAATAAACAGTTTACCAGATAATCTTTTCTGAGGCACTGTTCTGTTTTGCTTCGGATTTCTGAAACGCCCACTCCATGCTTCTCTGTAATCGACTTTAGCTGACCCGTGCATGAGGCTGCCATGGAGTCTAATTTCTCCTTATACTCACGATCCAATTGTAGTGAGTCTGCCACGTCCAATCGACC
The DNA here is from genome assembly GCA_021437785.1 of Rhodomyrtus psidioides. NCBI lineage: Eukaryota > Viridiplantae > Streptophyta > Magnoliopsida > Myrtales > Myrtaceae > Rhodomyrtus > Rhodomyrtus psidioides. Next base: position 657,714 of record JAILYB010000059.1, on the reverse strand, counting down.
AAGGCATGAGAATAGTAGTACATAGAGAGGACATCAACATCAATGGCTAAATGAAGATTGTTACCACAAATAGCAGTGACCATGTCATCAACACTAGCAGCAAAATCTCTATCCGTGGAGGATGATGCAGATCTAAATTGTTCACATAAATCCTGGTGTTCGCCTATATTTTCCCTGCTTGAGCCATCAGGGAGTCGCATTATGAGAGAGAACAAGGAAATGTGCAGGAACAGTTCATGATAGAGAGGATTTTACCTCACTAGGGATGCTATCTTGTCTATACTAACATTCTTGAACTCATTAACGGAAGATGCAGCATTCTCCCATTGTCTCTTCGAATCATCCACAACTTTTGAACTGCATTGCACAAAAAGAGGAAAGGATGATGTGTGATGTATATTGGGTGAAAATTAACTTGCATCTATTTCCCACTCATTCATTTTTGTATATCATAAGAAGCCTGATGATCCGAGAATTAATTGTTTACATATGTTTACCTCTCACACTTTCTGTAGTCCACAAGGCAAGACTTTAGTCATCATCTCGAGTTGTGTATCGGGCAAGACTATATGCATCTAGGCTTAGTGAGAAGTGTTTTTAAAGGAAACAGATTCTTTCTAACTTGATAAGTTCAATGCTAAGAGAAACCCCATAAATTGTACAGTGATTCAACAGATACCAGCTCCTATGACGTGCTCTATTTCTTGTATATTGAAACCATACCACTCGTCAAAGCAGCTGTCCAATACCGCCCTGAATTCGCCCGCAGAAAATGTATCTTCCAAGAAATTGTTTTCTGCCTCAACTATGTACTCAGTCAATTCTTTCCTAGCATCAGCTGCAATATGCTGCATGTTGGTAGTTTGATGATGCAATCTCTGCTTTTCCCTTGTATTTAAGTTGAGTATACCGTTAGATGCCTCCGAGACCTAATGATCAGGAAAGATGTCAAAAGCATGTCAAAAGATTGCTGCGAAATTTACTGAGACCCTTCTTATCCATAAATGTGACTCATGGGTGTGTGGCTTTAAAAGCAGAAAGCATAACATTCTCAGAAATTGCCCACCATTTTATTTCTCTTAGATGTCAAATTTGCCAAAATTGCAGCAACTTGCTCCAAGGCCAGTCTTTCATCTCTTGCCGCCTCTTCCTGTTTCAAGAAAATCCATAGGCTAAAAGCTTCAACGAGGCTTAAATTATAAAATGCAGATAACTGGGAAGTATCTTATCTGACCTTAAATTTCTTCCCAAAGTCATTCAGTTGGCAGATCCTTTCAGCATGACATTCTTCAACGATTGACTTGATTTCAGAAGCATGACTGTGAACATCATTGAAAAAGTCCATGGTTGCCTTGGACACAACGTGCGCAGAAACCAAACTTCTTCGTAATGCCTATGATTTCAATCACGATGAAGTAAAGATTCGACACATTTTGAGTATGGGTCACAGGGTCACATAGACCAATCAATGAGCAGATAAAACCGGTCCTGGACTTGATAAGAAGAAGATAGCTTACCTCTTCCTGTTGTTGCGCAGAGAATGCCAGTACATCTTTCTGTTCAGTAAGAGCGTGATGAATGTCTCTAACGATCTCCTTGGCCTCCAATGCTAACTTGACTATATACTGCAAAAACAGCACAGAATTTGGTTTAATGGGAGCGCAGCAAACAAAAGTTCAAAAGGCAGAATGGACTTCGAGTTCATACTTCCTGAATGCCCTTTGTCTCTGATGATATTTTACAATTTATTTGATCGAGATCAGAGGCAGCTTTCATCTGTACTTCATTGGCATAATCAGTCAATGCAGACAGTCCTAAACTATGTGTCGTCATCATCTTTTCGACCTTCGAACACAGATTTTCTGTTGCCTGGCATGTTTGATAGAACTATTCATTAGAACTAGTATGAGACAAGCATGTAATTGTTTAAAGTAAGCAGTTGTCTCACACACATCATTTTTACTTGCAAGAAACAAGGAGACATGTTCTTCCATGCATCTTATTTCTTGCTGTTGTTGAGAAACTGAGCCCAGGATAGTCCTATGCAAGTTTTTCAAGCTTTGATCAAGTTGAGAGCCAAATGTCAAGACAATATTATGGTTCTCTGCTTCCATCCTGCTTTTGTAGTCTGCATAGTGGATGATAATATTAGATCAACATCAACATCAACAATACCTTTATCCCAAACAGGATGATAATATTAGATACTCAAGAGTAATCTTTGTGGAGTCACTCATGAATTTACTTTAGGGAATATTCTCAAGTCAGCAACGGTACTTTGGTGGAGCAAAGAAATTGTGAACCATGCAGAAGTTGAAATATTACTCTGTTTTCTCGATAAAATAAATATTCTTCAGATAGAGCCACCTCAAACTCAAAAATATAGAGCCGCTTCTCCTCACTGTTTCAGCTAATAATATAGCGTATGCAACTTTACAATCACAAAAAGAAGCGGTACCTAATTTCCCGAACAGCAAACTTAAATCCTGAGAGGCATCTTGCAAATCTGATCTTAACTCCTTTGCACAATCAATTATGGAACTTTCTGGATGCACATCAGAAAGATTGTAAGTCTGTATGAGTGAAACAAATAGACAAAATTGGGATAACTAGCTTAAGTCAACTTCTCGCGACAGAATTACCTGATTCTTGTAGCTTTGAGATTACAAATTCCTTATTCTTCAATGTGGAGACAGCCAAACGGTGTTGCTCTTGAAGATCAAGCAATGCCTTATTACCAGTCTCCAGTTCAATCTGTAGACATCGATTATTTATTAGTGCAAGATGCAATATCGGCACCCTTATACAAATCATTAATGATGTAAAGTCCATAACATGTACCTTGCAGTTCCTCAGACTACTTTCTAGGTCCAATTTCTGTTCCTGCTCTGTAAGGTAGAGCTTCTGAAAATTTTCACTTTGCTGGCCAAAGGTTAAAAAATGATTAATTGATCAAATATCCATCAGTAAGAGAAAAGTCCCAAAAGCTTGCTAGTACCTTCTCAGAACTGATAAGATCATTTTCCAATTCCTCTATCCTCTCATTCCTTGCCTGCAGATGAATGTAATCCAATGATTTCCGAGGAGAAAACGATTTGATCTGGGGGTCATGGGTTTTATATAAAGATCAGAGCACTCCATGAAACTGTTTGGACTTACCTTCTTCTCAGCCTCTTCTTGGGCAAATCTTTCGTGGGAAATATAAACACCATTTTTTTCCCTTGCAGCTCGGATATCTGTATTGATATATATATATATGTTAAATACTATGTGATTTGTTCACATAACAGCCGAGACAGTGTGGGCTCATCGTTGTCAAACCTTCTTTCATCCTTTCAATTTCTGCATACAAATCCTTAAGCAACACAGCTTTAGACACTTTCTGGTTCGCCTGCAAAGCTACTCCATGTAAATATCACTAGGAAAGCACGTGAGGAAAATCAAAGACACTAAAAAACAGCAATTGATCAAACCTCTGGTTTATTTTTAATGTTTTTAGCCCGATAAGCATAATCTAGCGTGCTTAATGTTTCTTCCAAGCAATGAGCAGAAGGAGAAATAGTAGCAATAATGCATGTTTTGGTCTTTCCTCCCAAAGAATCCCTTAGAAGTCTTGTCAGCTTACTGTCCCTGCTCAAAAAATTGTCAGACAAGGAAAAAGTATTGTAAGAAATTACGAAGAGCTCAATGCAAAGCATACTTCAGTGGATATCATCTGAGAAATAACCTGTAAGGTATATGAGGAGAATGCTCCACAAGTGCATTTATCACACGGCCCAAGGTAAGTAAGCTCTTGTTTATTTCCCCCGCTTCTTTTGCGCGACCCTGGAATTTATATGCACTCATTAACTGATATTGCAAATTTTCATGCAAAATTAGAAAAATATAGAGTCTTCTCCAACACCAATTGGGCAATTCCATATTCCATATTTATTCATATCACCTCAGATGGTTAGCAAGCATGTTAGTGCGAAAGGTCTTGCATGTAATATATCCAAGAAAAACATATTCTGATCATAAAGCCTATAAATGAACCAAATGTGCAAAAGATCACATGCACGTAACTAAATTCAACTACACAGTTGGCACATCAATTCTTCTCCAAAAATCTAATTGCTAAATGTGAAAAGATAGATAACATAAAAGTTTTAGGGCTTTTATTTCTCTCTGTCTGTATGAAGAAATTGACTGCGGATAATTGCAGCTTCAAGTACACTCTAGGTCAGCAGACATCATTATGTTACTATTTGCTTGTGTACATATGTTAACAATTCAGGCTTGCCTCATTACCAGGTTTTGCAAGGACTCAAGATTTTATAAGTGTAGTTTTTAGTCGCTCAGCATGCTTGTACGTATGTTTGAGAGAGAGACAGAGACAGGGATAGACAGAGAGAGATTGTGAAAAGTTGCTTTTGACAGCAGAGATCAGAGTTATCTTACCTCCCTTGCTCCTGATCGAGAAATGTTTTCTGATCCTGCCAAATCTACAAGGTTAAGCTTGCCACATTTTATGACCTCTTCCTCTCCAACAGTCGCTTCCTTTATGTAGGTCGTAATGGAAAAGATGGAATGAGACCGACTGCAGCAAGGATAATATCATTGAAAAGTGTAACCAATAGATGCTTAAGGTTAGAAAAGGACTAGCTTTGTAGTTTCCATTAAGTTAGAAACCCTTAAAAGTTCAGCAAAGGCGAATAATTACCTGCTACGCTTGTTCAACAAGGTATCAGCCGTTCGCCTTTTCGATGCTCCTTGTTCTAACAGAGTGTAGATTTCATTTGCGCTATATACTGCTACTTCCTCGAGGCCCCTTACAACCACACAACCCTTTCCATCCTCCATCAGTGATATGGGCTTCTTCTGTCTATCTTCCATATAGCGCGAGTAGTCCTCGGAGGCTAGCAAATCAGTTATCTCTTCGTTGTAGAGTTCTAAGAAAGTCACCTTCATACTATAGTCAGCATTTTGTGCTTCTAGTGTATCGAAAATTTGACGAACTGCTCGTGGAATAACGCCAGCCTCAGCAGGCAGTTCACCAACCTATGTTTCATAAAAACAACATCAACCAATGTAAAATATTTATGGAACTATGCAATTTGCTATTTTACCTTTTTCCTCATTCCGCCCTCCATTGTGTAGGTTTTTCCGGTGCCTGTTTGCCCATAGGCGAAGATGGTGCAGTTAAAACCGTCGAGAACTTCATTAACAATGGGAGCAACGGCTTGATCATATATTGATCTTTGCTGTGCTTTAGGCCCAAAAACCTTGCAAATTTGGCAGATAAAATCTAGTTCAGCTAGTAATTATGTGAGAAATCTTTCTTCACAGCTGAAGTCATGTCAGCATACCTTGTCGAAAGCGAAAATCCTATCTATTTGCTTGTTGGCTAAATTCTGCATGACAGTGACCTCTTTTCTATGTTCATTGCATGAGATGACCTTTTGCACATTCAACCTTTGCTCATCTTCGTTTAATGGCCTGACAGATAAAATTAGAAAAACAAGCTCTATACTTAGAATGTCATCCCAAAGAGGCATTAAGGAATTATGTAATTGGAAACAAATTTAAGAATTCAAATGGTACAATCCCACTTTGTTGTTTCTTAGCTTTTGGGTAGCTGCAGATTTTTTGCCTAAAATATTTCCAATTCATTCAAAACCAATTGTGAAGAACTCCTTCCATGTCAGTAATCATATCTCTGTCCACGAATATTCTCATCAATACCGTTGACTATCTACCTTATGTTACAGATGAGCAGAGCCCAGTGACATAGCACAATGCGCATACAAATCCTAATGAACCCACAAAAACAAGGATTCACCAAACCAAACGGTGAAAGGAGACAACTTTGAGTAAGTACAAAGTGCTAATCAATACCGTTGACTATCTACCTAAAATATTTCCAATTCATTCAAAACCAATTGTGAAGAACTCCTTCCATGTCAGTAATCATATCTCTGCCCACGAATATTCACATCAATACCGTTGACTATCTACCTTATGTTACAGATGAGCAGAGCCCAGTGACATAGCACAATGCGCATACAAATCCTAATGAACCCACAAAAACAAGGATTCACCAAACCAAACGGTGAAAGGAGACAACTTTGAGTAAGTACAAAGTGCTAATGCCCACCTGCACCTCAGCAGAACCTGCACGTTGACCTCTTTATCTTTCTCGTGCCGGTTTGAGTTCCATTCGCCGCCTCTACAGTCCGCCCGCCGCTTCTCCGGCCGAGGCGTGAGGAAGGGAGATGGAGACGGAACCACACCCAACCCAACTTTTCTAAACTGATCCGGGGTAAGCGACATCATTTCGCCACTATCTCCCCACCTACACAGCGCAGAAAGAAAAAGGGGAAAGAGCAATACACCATCAACCACGCCCACAACTCAAAAACAGGGAGGAGATCGACACAAACAGACAGAATTCACGTATATTCCCGATGTAAAGCACTTGATGCTCGCTTGGGTTTGGCGGGTCCTCCAAAGACTGAAAATCTCTTTCAACAAAACGGAAAAATAAAGGAAACAATGCACCGAAAAAAACAGTGTTTTTCCCCCCTTCTGCGTTGCTCTACAGTTCAGTTTCCATCAAATTCTCTCAGCTAGCAAATCGAAGATACCATTGAAGAACGCAACGCGGGAGTGATTGCACTTACAGATCTTCAGGGGTCTAGACAATGGAATCACGTTAGGGACTTGGAGATCGGAAGTGGAATCGATCGATAGAGAGAGAGAGAGAGAGAGAGAGAGAGAGAGAGAGAGAGAGAGAGAGAGAGAGAGAGAGAGAGGATGTTGATTGAGCTCTGCAGTATTGTGGTTGTGGAAATTTTTTGAAGCGTAGGGGTCGGGGAAGAAGTCAAGAGTGGGTTTGATTTTTTGCCAAACGGCTAGTCGGCAGTCGTCGTAGTCATGCTTCGGCTCCTTGGTATTGGGTGGGTCCCACGTTAAAAAAATTTCAAATTGCAGCGCGTGTGACTTCTACATTTTTTTTTTTAGTTTTTACTTTCGAGGTCTGTCATGTCCGTTGGGGGAAATGTTAAAAACTGGTCCTCCAATTGTTATGAAATTGTTCAAAGGGGTATACGAGCTTCAATTCTAATCAATCTGGTCCTTACAATTTTCTCCAAGCATCGATAGCAATTGATCGAATTGCTACTCTGGCTTGAGAAGCTTTTAAGTTTTCCTTATCCCTTTCTTTGCACCACCATGAAAAGAATTTTGAAATACGTATATCTTGTACTTGATTTGGCAATTCAATTATGTTATGTATGATTCAAAATTATAAAAAGCTTTCTGCTTATTTCTATTCCAAATGTCGATATCTGAAATTATTTGTACCGCATTCATAGTCATAGAATGTATATTGTAAAGAAGATTATTTACTTTATCTTTTCTTTTTTGTTCAAGCCAAATACAAGCGGTGTCACTAGGTCACTCTTGTGAGATTGAAATGTCATAGAATGGATCAATCGTTTTCTATTCTAAATAGAAAAAAATTTGAATAAAGTTGAAAATTTTACTGGGTACTAAACATAAAGTAAGTAAGTGGAGAATAGAAATCAAACGATTGTTCGCCTTCTTCCTAGTCTTTTCTTTGACACAAGAAAGGAATTTTCCGCGTTTCTTTCTTGTGTCTGCATAAGGTTTTTGATCCCGGTCGTCAAAGATTACCATCCTTAGTTTATATTTTTTTTTCTAGGCTTATTAGAACCCTTTTTTATATTGATACATATATAAAGTAGTGAAAAAAATAGAGGCCAATTTTTTGATAAAATAGAACTTATTCTAATGAATTTAGAAAAAAAAATCAACTTCGATGAGATACTAAACATAATAGAGTACGGATCTATTCGAAAACGTGTCTGAATCTCTCTTCTGTTTGCTTTACTGCCAACTCGTTCGGTCCTTCAAAGTCTTCAGACGAAAACCTTTTTTTTTTCTTCTTTTTTGGGTAAGAAATTATGGCAAAGGTATAGAATTACATGAATTTACTCTTCTAGTGAAACTTACACCATTACTCCCATAATAAAATTTGATTTTATCTCTGACCCAAAAAAACAAAATTGATTTTATCTAATCTCCTATCAACGAAAGAAGTAAATGGGTGACGTATCTAATGCTAGAGCATCATTTACATCACATGATTGAAGCATCCAATTTGCTTATCAATATGCACGCGAATTTCCTTCCCTTTCCCTAAAATTATGTACGATTTCGACTTGGTGGAAGTACTCTTAAAACATTTTCCAATCTGAGAAAGCAAAATGTCACCAAAATTGTGGCCGCTGGCGAGTCCCCTTGCCACAATATTTTTAGCTCCTTCGCGAACACCGCCGTCTGGAGCAGCTGTTCTAAATTTCTTTCGCCATAATCTCTCCCTCTTTCGCAGATACACTCCGCGATCGGGTTTAGGACAGAGCACTGAAGTTCTTTCGCCAGATAAAGGGAAAAAAAGAAGGAAGAAAGTAACCGAGTTCGGCATCTATATCAAGATGGGGAAGCCGGCAATGATAATACCAGTCTCGACACACATAACCCGCTACATCGAAGATCAGACTTTATCACTAAATTTATTGCACGAGATGACTTCATCATCAAACCAGTTGTAAACAAATTGGTCATAAAGACCATGCCGCTGTTACATTAGAAAACTCAACTTGAACAAGACATGGCTACAGTTATCCAGACGCTCCTAACACTCTAGTGTCTTTCCTATCACAATTGCATGTTACAAACTAGTTTGTTAAATAAATTACAGAAGTTCAATTCGTGCTAAATGGGTACGGATCCATAGAAGACCACCTCAGCTGGGCCAGTCATGTATACATGATTGTCTTCCTCTCTCCATTCAATATCCAGTGGACCTCCAGGTAAATCCACGGTGCAACACTGTTAGCATAACAAGCCAGCACAAAACAGAGTGATTTACTACGGGGCAATAGTAAAGACAGAAAGATACTCTTTCTTTGCTAGAATATCTTTGCTCTTGAGAATTAAGAGTTAGTATACACACGAGACACATCTATATGCTACAGGTACTGATTTACAAGAAAAGTTTTCGATTCAGGAACTAGGATTGAACGAATTTCAGTACTTCTAAATGGTCAATTTTTTTATACTGGATTTGAACAACAAATATATCGTAATTCAAAACATATGGAATCAGATGAATGCCCTGCCTGCGTTATCCTACTACAGAGTTCAATAATGGAGCTTACCCTCCCAGCTTGTCCCTCAAGAACTGCTGCAACAACCACAGCACATGCACCTGTACCACAAGCTAGGGTTGCCCCTGCATCCCAGCACGCTTACATAAGTTCTTGCCCAGGAAAATGAAAGGAGGAGGGCATATTCACATTGATTCTCTTGTCAAGAAGTATGGAGTGGATCATAAAAATGATTGCCATAGGCACTAACCAGCCCCACGTTCCCAAACACGCATTTTCAGGTGTGAAGGAGAGAAAACTTGCACAAATTCTGCAATCAAATACATTTTTGCAGTCATTAATAAGATCTCCAAATGGAAAATAACAGAATATGCACAGAGGTACTACAAAGGCACAGAAAAAGCCAATCCTGAATATAGAAAGCAGAGACTTGGAAGGGGAAAACCAAATCGCCATCATGTAAGATGAAGTTGCTGTCACAATCATGTGCAATCTAATCTGATGTCGAAATGCCCAAGCAGAAAGATGGAGACTCAAACATCGCGCGGATATAAAAATAAATGAAACCTATGTCGACTAAAGCTCGAGAATCCGACCAGAAATGACACTGCAAGTCTCACAAATGATAAGCTGCTTGCAGTATTTAAAGTATGAAAATATTCGCGGAACCCGCTTTCCAGAGTCCTGTGAAATGTAGCATTTAAACAAAGGGCAATGTGGCAAGTGCAGATAACATATATGTCAAAGTATGACAGCACTAGAGAATCTTTTAGTCCTTAGCAAATGTGAAAGTATGAGGGTAAATATCCAACTGCAATGTGGATTGGCAGCATTAATTCTGATGGTACAGAAACATGATAGCAACAACATTAGTTAGATCTGTCTGGAAAGCAGAGCATAACTGGAGCAAATGTAGTTGTCAGTTCCATAAATGTCTAACCTGTGTTCATTCTCGCTGGAAACATCTCATGATGCTCAAATTTTGGACCTATTTCAGCCAAGTTTAGTTTGTCAACCTGCAAATTCTGCCAAACAACATATTCCAAGATGAGCTATGGATAACATAGGAATGATGTTGAGTACATAGTTCTTGCAAGCAAAAAGTGTCACGCAGTAATTATTATACTGCAAATTAAGATATGAAACCAGAGAATATTACCAACACAATGAGAACCATAATATCTTGTCCAGAAAAATCACCTGTTCTCCTTTGGCACCAAAGGTGACACAGTGGGGATTTCCCATGCTAACACATGTCACATTCCAGGTTCGTCCATCCACTTTTAGTTCTGATTTGACCACAGAGTGGTCTTTGTTTGGCAATAATTTTGTGGGCACATCAGATGCTTTGAGTATCGGCTCCCCCATATCAACCGTAACCTGGACTCAAAAGGTCATATTAAAACCAAATACCAAAGTGGCGCTCATCACATTCTACAATTCACAAAGAGCAGACAGTTGCAACAGGAACTTCGTTGATCCAAGTCTAACTGCATAATGTATTTCCTCATTCCATTCCCCAGATCCTTTGAAGCAATAATATTTACAGCAGTCGAGCAATACCAATGAAGTACTAAGATACAGCACAAAGAAAATTTGATCCTATGAATCACCTTCGCATCATCTTGAATCTCTGGAACTATTAGACCAGCACCAGTGTGCACGGTAAAACTGCCAAATGCAATGAAACAGCAAAATGAGTTAAAAATCAGAATACCAGAGAACATCCAATCAGGTTCATCCAAAAAACATAGCCAATAAAGCTCACCCTTTCGCTTAATTCCTCGAAAAGAACTGATTCTCACTTACAATTAAAACATCTCGATGACTCATTGAAAGTTTATTTCTGTAAATTAGTAATAGCACTTGCCGCAGAGTAATATCAAGAAGCGTAAAAAATAAGTGGACAGATGAAAATTCAACACGGCAGGGAGAAATACACAGGCAAAGTATCCACAGATTAACAAGCAATTTCCATTACCGTTGTTTTCCACTTAGATTTTCAAGCTCAGCTATGAATCGAGCGAAGCATCGCACTCCATTACCACACATCTGGAATAATTCGAGAAGGGAATGTAAAAGCCAATAAACATCCGGATAATCATAAAGTGAAGCAGAAAAGAGTAAAGTATCACCTCAGGCTCACTGCCATCGGAATTGAAAATCCTCATAGTATAATCGGTGCCATTAATCCCAGGCATGGCGAAAATCACTCCATCAGCACCGATCCCAAAGTTACGATCGCACAGCTTCACCGCTTGCTCCGGAGTAACTCGAGGCTCTGAAGAGTTCCTATTATCAACCTAAAATACAGATCACTACTCAATACTACACAAGAGTACATGTGGAATATGATACGAATACCCTCCAAAGAAAGCATTTTGGTCAATCCAAACTCAGTATATGATAAGTCCGACTATTACTACAGCGCAAAAACAGGAAACTCTGCGCATTGTGTGTTGAATTGGACCGGTAAGATCAAGCGGTCCTCTGCATATTATTTCCCAACCTCTAAAGTAACCAGCTAAAGTACAAACGACTCCGGCATGATCAGGCAATCAAAGAGACTCCGACATTCCAGCATTTTCGACCATTAAGAAGAGAAACATCAGAGAGACCGAATAAAAAACCTAACCAAGATGAAGTCGTTGCCAAGGCCGTGGTACTTGACGAAATGGAGGAAACCGCTCTCCCGGCGGTCGAGGAAGGACGACGGAGGCGAGCTCCTCTCCGGAGCTCGCACGCTCATGGAGGCGGAGGCGGAGGCGGAGGAGATCGAGAGCCGAGGGTTCCGGAGGGGGAGTCTGGCGCGGAGGAGACGGGACTGAGGAGAGGAGGAAGGGGGAGAGGGCGAGAAGAACGAGAAGGGTTTGGCGGAGGCCGAGGGAATGCGGGAAGCGGAGCTCGAAGGGAGAGTCGAGGTGGAGGTGGCGGCGATGGCCATGTCTTCGCTCGCGATCGCTTGGGCGGTTGGTCTGCTGTGGCGGCTCCTCCTCGCTCTTGGGGCGGTCGTTCTGTTGATTGATTTGGTCGTGCTCGACTCCACAGCGGACTTCGTTTGGTTTGGGGAATTTCTACAGTCCGATTCTCTGGGCAAGGCATCACTAGAAATTATATTTTACTATTTCAATAATATTTCTCACGTGGAAACTGCTACAAAATGAATGCTTGCCTCGCTTATGAGTTATGATTACTGAGAGCAACGGGAAACGCCCGTATCAGACAGGGTCGCTTCCAGACGGCCCTTCGAAAGATCAAAATTGGAATCACAAAATAATTTCATAGGAGTTCCAAGCTTATTAAGACCCAAATCCTGCGACAACAAACGAAGTCATACTAATTCACACATGGTTGCAGCCATGGCTCTGTACATTGCTTCTGCACTTGATCTAGCTACAAGGCTTTGTTTTTATACTCCGTCCAAGTGACCAAGTTTCCTCTTAGAAAGGTGCTGCAGCAGAACCCGTAGTTAATCTTTTATTCGTGGGATTTCCAGCTCAATATGCTCGTCCATGTGTTTGGAAGCACATTTTCTAGTACGAGCATCAATATTGTTTTTAGATGGTGAATGAATGAGGCATGTGCTTCCAAATACTTGGAGACGAGAAAGGTTAACAAATCTTGCAAGAATGATTTACATTGGGGATTTGTACTTTAACACCTTGCTCAATAGATGGTTGATAAGATAACGGCTAGTTAGGACAACTTCCAACCAATAACGCATGGGCAAATTCTCATGAGACAGGAGAGAATGAGTTAACTCAAGAAGGTGACGATTTTTCCATACTGCAACTCCATTACGTTGAGGAGTTTTAACACATGAAAATTGATGCATAATCCACAGACTCATAAGGCAAGATTCAAAAAAGTGATTTGTATACTCAGTCCTATTATTGATCCACAGTATTTTAATCTTAGCACCATACCACGTGCTAATCATTTTTCGTGAATTCTTGAAAAACACGAAGCATATCACTTTTAGAAACAAGCGAGTACAATCAAGTGCATCAAGATTTATCATCGACAAATGTAACAAATAATTCAAATCCATCACGAGAGTCAGTAGGAGCAGCCCCAAACATCTGAATGAATTAATGCAAACAATTCTGAAGACATAATAGTTCAAGGTAGAAAGGCAATCTGTGTTGTTTAGCACAATGACATATCTCACAAGAACTAGTATCAAGAGTAAATGCAGAGATATTTAGCACACTTTCTGACGGATGCCTCGTATGCCAATGCCAAAGATGAGCCTCCGTGTCCTTATTCTTCCCGGCAGTCAAACCTACACTTGGTAAATCAAGCATGTATAGCGGTTGCTGGAATCGACCTTCACCAATATTGTTTCCCGTTAAATTGTCCTAAAAGATTGCCTTATCATAGGAAAATACAACATTGCAATTCAGATCTCTAGTAATTTTACTGACATACGACAAATTAGATGATAAAGCTGAAATAAATAAAATATTTGATTTTGTGGATCTGCTCTCCATTAGCAATAGTAATAAACACATAATTTTGATGCATCACAGAGATTTTTAATCCATTGAGACATGCAGCACATATAATCTGTCACTCTAGAATCAACAATAAAATAATGGGATACATACAGTAGAAGTCCTAAAACTTGTCGTAAAAGTGCAATTGAGCCCTAAAACTTACGAAAGGTGCAATCGAGTCCTAAAACTTATCAAATTGGTGCAATCGAGTCTTTTCATTAACATCGTCAACTTGACTAATGAAAAATGATGACGTGGCATTTTAAAAATTAAGTTCTCTCTCATAAGTGGTATTTTATATTATTATTTTCGTTTTCAAAACTTATTTAAATCAACTAAAAATTAGAGCCGGTAAAATGGGTCATATGCCCATTTTATAACCCAGATTTAAGAGGCCCAATGTTATACGGGTAACTTGTTTTTTTATAAAATAGGCCTAAGTGAGTTAAGAAGGAAATGATGGCCTGGAAAACAGGTTGACCCATATTTTAACCCATATTTTGTAAAGAGGAACAACGAGTCCCAGTACCCTATTCAGCTCCTTCCCCATTCTGCGTTCTCCTCCCCTGCCCGACGACAGCTCTCACGCCGAGTGCCGCCTGGCCTCAAGGAGGCCGAGGACCGCCTCTGCGAGGCCATTTAGGAGCTCCAGTGCCGCCAGTGTAGGGTCGCCGCTTGCTCTGTCGGCCGACGAGCCTACGCAAGGTCGGGGTTCGTTGGGAACTAGCCTCGTCGGGATCTGAAGAGCCTCGATCTTGTCGACCTTGGGCGAGCTCGGGCCTCGTCGGGATCTGGCCACGAGCTCGCCAGCCGGGATCGGGCGAGCACTAGATCGGCCAAGCTCGAGGCTCGCCGGGACACGGTCGTTTGCCGAGCTTCAGACGGAGGTGGGAGGTTGCGGATGGAGTTGCAGACGGAGGTTACAGACGAAGCCCTAAATACCGACAGTTGGAGGAGGGAGGTTGCGGATGAAGTTGCAGGGGTAGATTGCGGATGGAATTGCAGAGGGAGGTTGTAGATAAAGGAGGGAGGAGGAAAAAAGACAAAAGAAAATAGAATAAAAGAGTAAATAAGATAAAATTTTAAAAAAAAAATTAAAAAAATTTCACAAAAAAGAAAAAATAAAATAAAAATAAAAAGATCATAATAAAAAAACCTTCACAAGATTTGTATTTTATGATTTGATCAATTTTTTTAATCAAATTAAAAGAAATAAAGTATTGCATGATTTGATTAAATATAGAATCGTTTAATAAATACGAGTTGGGTATGGGTCGGGTATGGGTATGGGTAGGGGTGTGCATGGTCCGGGCCGGTCCGATCCCGGCATGAACCCGAGGACCGGACCAATAGTCCGGTCCCCATATTTTCGGGACCATGGACTGGACCGGGACCGAACAGGATCAGGACCGTCGGTCCGGTCCGGTCCGATCCTGGTCCCGGCCCAACCGCTACAAAGCCTACTACTACATTTTTATTATTCCTCCAGCTGACCGCCAAGCCCAGGGATCAACCAGAGGTGGAGGCGAGCTTCGTTGGCCCTCATCTTGGCTGGAAGAAGATGAAAATAAAATAACAAAGAGAAAAAAAAAAGGAAAAATAAATTTCAGAAAATATTAAAATATATTAAATGACTATTGTATTCCACATTGGGGCTCAATAACTTGAGTCACCGAATGCCAAAATACCACCAGGATAGCAAACTGAATGCCATATGAATGATGGGCCGGTCCGAGAGTTATACATATAAATTGTTGGGCCGGTCCGGAATTTTTCTTACTCTTGAGAGATTCCATTTTATTTTCAATTTCTTTTGTAATTATATATTATTGGAGGTCCGGTCCTGGCCGGGCCGGTCCGGTCCCAACACAAGAACCCGAGGACCGAACCGCCCAGTCACCGGTCCCATTTATTGGGACCGGGGACCAACCCATCCACCTCAAGGACCGGACCAACCCGCCCGGTCCGGGCCGGTCCCAGGCCGGTCTGGTCCAGTTTGCACACCCCTAGGGATGGGTTATTGAATTTACATTAGATGAATATGGGTCAATAAGGGTCGGACCATATTCGACCCGACCCAACCCATCCATTTGACACATCTAATAAAAATCAAGAAAATGTTAAAAACTAATTCTAAGAAGCAAAAACAGAAAAAATAAATAACAAAAACAAAACAAAAAAAGGAGGAACAACAGCTGGGCAAGCCTCGCCGGTGAGGCTAGGCAGCCGACGCCCATCGTCGAAAGAGCCGGTGGAGGTCGCCGGCCTGAGCATAGCTGAGGGCTATGTTCTGCTTTCGTTCAAGCAGTCCATTTACGAAGACCCAGAAGGGTCTCTCAGTAACTGGAACTCCTCCGATGAGAACCCTTGTTCTTGGAATGGGGCTACTTGCAAAGAAGAAAAGGTTGTGTCCGTGAGCATTCCCAAGAAAAGGCTTTATGGGCTTCTTCCTTCTACACTTGGGTCGCTCTTTGACCTTCCATCTTGCAAAATCTGCGATGAAAGCATTCCATCAGGCGACTTCTTCGCTTGTCCAGATTACAGATTCTTCCTCCACGAATTTATGTCCTTGGAGACGTGATGAAGTTTCTCGTTGCATTTGAACCAAGATCTGGGTTGACCACCCTTGCCATTCCTGAAATCTTTTAAAATCAACTTGGGGGAGGACGAAAGCCTAACTGAGGGTCAGGGGAGCATTGAATGTCCGGTTGAATCCGGAAGCCGGCCAGAACCCCGAACTCGGTTCAATTAGGAGAACAGGAAATCAAGTTCGATCGTGCAGACCTGTCGTACCATGCTGTGATGATCATCATAGATATGAGAGTGCGAGGCCAGTCACTGTCGGATTCATTTTTTTTTCCATTCCCTCCTCTCTGTCTCACCCTTAGTAAGGCACAAGTGCGGCTCGTGATCCTAAGCAAGACGTTAAAAAAGCTTCATCGTTGGTTTATCCGGACCTCGCAATCCTTAGGATGTAAAATACTTTGATGTCCTCCCTCCTATTGAATCAAGTTGAGGGTGCAAGCTGATACCAGTACGTAAAAATAATATCTAATCAGATTAATGGATAGACGCTACAGGCCCCTATTAGGAGCGAAAGCTCCCTTCTTTGATGAGGTAACTCTTGTAACCATTTCTCAAAATCCCACACATGATGGCAGGCAATCACCATCTCACCAATTGTAAAAAGGCCCCGAGGAATGGCAACCACCGACGTGGTTGTTGCCGCCGCAACCGCCGCTTAGCGCGTGCGCACACACACAACCCTGTTCAAAACAGTCGTACGACCTTCTAGTCAAAGATCTGAAAGTTGCGCAACCACCACCTTGTGGTGGTTGCCATCCCCAAGTGAAACCACCACGATATGCCTCTCCACTCTCATCTCTTTTATCTTTTACTTGATGTAAGTGATGCCTAACATGGCATCATAAAAGTCGTGTTATGTCGACATAATACGCGCTTCAGCGATTAAATTTAATTTACAAGAACCATCCCTGGCAAAGAAAACGTATGACGATTTTCATTTTCATTTTAAAACTCCCAAGTCCCTCTACGCCCAGGCAAACTTCTAAAGAATAGCCTTTTCCTTCAATTCATATAGTGAAGAATAGCTAGCATTTCGAGCACAATTCGCATCCACGGATTACACTATAATTCATGCACAGAGTGCTTTCTGCACTTGAAATATGATGAAGCAACTTTAGCAGGTTAAAATATTCGAAAATTAAAAAAGGGAAACCCATCAACGGGGAAAAAAAATATATCGGCACCGACACCGACACCGACGACCTTATACAAAATTGTGGGCTTACAGATCCCAGAAAGAAAACAGGGAATGGATAGCTGCATAAATTAGCTAATCGACAGATTTTCTCTTCTTACTCTTGCGATTATCACCATTTATATGACATGAATAAACAAGATTTTCAAGAGCGTATCTGAATCAAAAGTATAATGAAGCGGCAAATAGGGACTTTGATAGCACAGACGCCACGCTCGAACTTGGTTCTGATACCATGTTTTCTTTGTAATCACACACACCCAGTCAACCAAAGAGAGAGAACCCTTGAAAGCCTGCGTCCACGATGGGAAACCCATAAATCATCATATCACCTTGAGGTGAATTCAATCAACTTTAAATAAGATAGAATACATCACTGGAGATAAACACGAATATTTATTTAAAAGAAAAATACAGTTGCTATTTCCTTCTTTATTGATTTGAGCCAAATCTCCTACTAAATTTGGATTTTGCTGATTAGGCTGCGTATGGATGGTAGCCAGGGAAAGTGTTTCTGTTCCAAAAGTGTTCCGGGAACACTTTTGGAACAGAAACGCGTATGGTTCAAAAATGTTCCGAAAGTGTTCCGCGAAACACTTTTGTGCCAGGGAACACTTTTGAATGAACAAAAAAAACTTGCTTCTGGATTTTTGGAACACTTTTGAAACCACCATCCATCGTCGCCGACCCGGCTACCACCTGCTACCTCGCTAAAAGCCGGCCGCCTCCGCCGGTCGCCTACCGCTGCCGCCGAACGCCTATCGCCGGTTGCGGTCGCCGGACGCACGCCGCTAGTCGTCGGTCACGATCGTCGGCTGTGGTCGCCAACGTTGCGGCCTCCACCGCCGCTCGCCGGCCGTCGCCGCCGGTCGTCGGTCGCTGTCGCTGTCGCCGCTGCTGCCGCCGCAGCCGGTAGTCGGCAGCGGTCTCCTGCCTCCGCCGATCGTCGGCCGCGCGCGGTCGCCGCCGCAGGCGATCGTTGGCCGCGGTCGCCGCCGCCGGTGGTTCGCCGCCGCCGCCGCAGTCGCCGGCCGGTGACCGAAGAAAGTAATTTTTTTTTTATTTACCAAACGCATTTTTTCCCCAAAAATCATAGTTTTGAACAGAAACACAAAAAAAGTTTATGTTCAAAAAATGCCCCTAGGAACAGAAATGCTACCATACATAGCCTTAGCCGTGTTTTCTTTCCAAAATGCCTGGACCGCGCCAATTATTATTATTCTTTCATTTCTTAAAAAATGTGTAACTCAAACAAAGAAGTGCCTCGTCTCATATAGATTTATCAATGCAATCCATGTGCATTTTGTGTGCTTTGCTAAAGAAACTCTCATCCTTGTGACTTGTTGGCATCAGGAAGTGGCAAGGAGAGTGGGTGAAATCATCGCGAATTTATTCTGGGAGAAAGGAATCGTACATCATCTTTTCTCCGATAAGATCATTGATGATGATAATCCATTTTACTATTGTAACCATTAGCGACAGAGATAGTTTGATGATAATCAAAATATTATATGGATGTTTTCTAACAATTGTAATATCAATCAAGAATACTGGTTAGGAAATTTCATCTAATCAAGGATAGAAAAACACGAGCGTAAATTTATCATTAAAGACTATTCATTCCTAAGTAAAAATGGAAAAATTACCAAAAAAAAATCATAAATTTATTATAATTGTGACAATTCAGTCCTAAACTTTTTTTTGTCGATGCAGTCCTAAATCTTTTGTAATTGTGCCAATTGAACCAACGAATTTTGGCCGGCCGGCAACCCAATATTTTAAATTTTTTTATAAATTTTTATGTTTTTTCTTTTTTCCCTTCCCCCTTCCCTTACCTCCCCTCCCCTCCCCTCCCCTCCTCCAGCCGGTTGCCATAATTTGGGGACCGGCCAAAGGGGTGGTGACCTTGCCCTACCTCGCCCTAGAGCGGCGGCCGCTGGCTAGTCCCTGGATTATGGCAACCGACTGGGGGAGGGGAGAAGAAAAAAAGAAGAGAAAAGAAAAAAGAAAAAAAATTATTAAAATATTCGATGGCCAGCCAGTCGGCCGGTATCCACGTCAATGCTAGGCCAAATTAAATTCGTCGGATGGATTAAAATGGCACAGTTGCAAAAGATTTAGGACTGAATAGGCCAAAAAAAGGATTTATGACTGAATTGGCACACTTGCAATAGATTTATGGCTTTTTTGGTAATTTTCCCAGGTAAAATTTTTATTGAAAATCATTAAGGGTGCTCATGATAACACTTCTCTCCGGAAATCAACTTTTGACCTACTTCTCCTCAAAAACAGAAGTTGATTTTTTTACTTCTGCTCCAGAAATTATTTTTTATCAGAGAAATTCGTTTGGTAACGGTTGAAAATTTCTACTTTTGAAACATTGTTAATAAAATCTTCGCCGACAGTGATCGGCGGACGGGCGGCGGTTAGCGGTCGGTGGGTAGCGGCGGCGATCAGCGGGCGGTGGTCGGTGGCAATGGACGGCGGCAGTCAGCGATCAACGGGCGGTAGTCAGCAACGATGGGCGACGGGCGGCGTTCGTCAGGCAGCGATCGGCGGTCGGTGGTGGTCGTCGGTCGACGAAAGCGGGTGTGATCCAAGAAGTGATTATGGGGCCAAAAAGTGAAAATTTTTTACTTCTCAAACTTGGCAAAAAATAGCTTTAGAAGTGATTTTTCACTTCAGAAGTTAGAAATTGTATAAAAAGTAAATTTTTTTACCAAATGGATTTCTATTTCATTTTTTTTTTACCAAACGGATTTCTGCTCCAGATTGACTTCTGAAGCAGAAAGTAACTACTGAAAGTGTTATCAAACAGGCTCTAAGCCAGCAAAACTTGAGTAACTTCTTTATTTAAGAGTAAAAGAAACCCATATAGGAGACTACATATTGTATCTCATTTCATAAGCTTTTATTACACACACACATGTATGTATGTATGTATCATGTTCGTGTTGTACTAAACATTATCTCATAAAAAAATGCGAAAGAAAATTGTTAACTAATTTTATCAGACATGATTAAAAATTTTACGAAAATAGGGTTGGTAAAATGACGGATTTACTACATGGATAGCGTTCTCTCTCGCTCTCCCCCCTGGGCTAGGCAGTAAGCACAACGAACGAAATCGACTCGAACACGTCACGTCGTCCTAGACGATCGTGAGCCAACAGACGACCACGTCATTGTCATTTATTAGCTGTAATTGCACCATCGCCTCCTAATATTATAACTCAATCCAAAGCGTAGTGCGGTAATTTAAAATTATTATCGAAAATGATTCGCACTGTCGCGAGACGATAATGTCGCCGTGCCCTCTTGGGCTCGAATCGATACTGTATTCGCACTATGGCGCGGTCCAAAAGTCCCCAAGATTATAATTATTAACGTGGATATAACCTCAATCGCCGTTAAAAAAAAAAAGAAAAAAGAGTTCACTCTTCTACCTAATTTCCCTCCAAAGGTCCCACGTCGGAATTCCACCATTTCTTAGGCTATCTTTGATGGCCAGGATATAAATCGCCGTAGACTTTTTGAGATAAATACAAAATCTTATGAAAGATAGATATGACCCGGATAAAAGTATCATAGGTGGTGGAAGGTAGGATGGAAATAGATAGGATTTCTAATTTTCGAAAGCTAAAGTTACTGTACGAATAACCTACCGCCCACTTGTCATTTTCATCTGTAACTCTCTGGTTCACACTTAAGCGAAGAGAATCAAAACACTATACTTTTCGGATCAGCGAAGGTCAGTGATCATGCTTTCGATATTACATGGCATTAATTAGCTTACGTGTATTCATGTTGTATTCATGCTCTCGTCGATGTCGCCATAGCCACTTTATATTTCGTGTGGTAGTCAATTTCATGGCTCTAGAATTCTGAAATGGCAATGGGCTCCATTGCTATTTAAAGTGGCATAACCCAATGCAGTTACGAGATCAATCAACACTCGCGTTGGGTGTTCTAACTCCTTATATCCATCACTAGATTAATTGTTCAAAACAAATTAGGGGCATGTGCATTGAAAGTCTTAAAATTTATCATGAAAGTGCTATTGTATCCTAAAATTTATAAAAACTGCAATCAAACAAATTTGTGTAGTCAAATCCTTTCATTAACTCCACCGAATTAGACTAACGAAAAATAATTTCTCTCTCCTAAGAAGAATTACGTTATGAAAACATGAAATATAAAAGCTCAAACGACATCGTTTTGACCTAAATAATAATTTTTTTTACCAAAAACTTAATTAAATTAGATGTAAAAAAATTAAAAAGACATAAAAGACAAAGAAAACCACCGACATTTAGGCCAAAATCACATCATTTTATTCTTATATTTCACGTTTTAGTAAGGTAATGCCACGCAGAAGAGAGAAAATATTTTAGAAAAGATACGTATGAGAGAGACAATACGTCAGTATTTTTCGTCAGTCTAATTGGACGGGGTTAACATAAGGGCTCAATTGTACTAATTTCACAAGTTTTGAAACTTGATTACACTTTTTCTGACTCGAATGCACATTCTTGATAAGTTTCAAGTCTTTTCAAACACTTGTCACAATAAATTAACCTTGTCCTTTATGACATATATATATATATGTTTTCTATGGAAAATCGTGACATATATGACATTAGATTGATCCGGATACAAAGATCTGGAGGCCGAATTTTCACAATAATTTTTTTTTTTTTGGTAAGGAAATTTTCACAATAAAATTAATCTCTTGCGCATCGAGAATTTTCCACTAATTAACCAGAAGGAACTCGAGTTATGGAGGGTCTACACTATCTGGTCGCCTACTCAATCCTAAGGTTTTATTTATAATTGTGTGTGTGTGTATATATATAAAGGGGTTCCTTCCCCTTCCCGGCAATGTTCCATATGGTTCCGAGTTGGACTCCCGAACCATCATGATTCATGAAGTCCAACGTGTGTCACGAAGAGCAATGCCGTCATCGACAACATTTCTGGGACTCCTACTAACATACTTTGCGCCGGGATACAAGGACGAGATTTTTGTCCTCCTTTCGGCTAATTCTTAGTCTCGATGCACAGAAAAGTCCTTCCCCGTTTGTAGATTTCAAAATTTTGGACTTAGGTCCACTTCCATCGCGCACGCCACATCTTTGCCCGATCAGAAAAGAACGAGAACGGTCTTTAGCATGATTATAAGAATACGATGAACTTTTGAGGTGCCGTACGTTCTGCATAAAAAGTTCATGAGATTATCGAATAACTATTCAGGAACATCGAGATCTCTTAATAGTCAGTCTTTTTCTTCGTTATCTTTCTTATTTTAGTAACATGGTTATTTAGACCGTTTGGATGAAAGGGTGGACATCAAATCCAACTACAATACATTAAAGCTGCATTTCGTCGTTATGATATAAGCTAGGATAGGACGTAACAAAATCCTTTGATTTCTTATCACATCATATTCAGTTCTATCATGACTAAAAATCCGGACGACTAAACGCGGCCTAAAATTAATGTGATAGTCGTGACTATAGGTTGTATTGACTAAATAGGAAATTGTAATAACTAATCATAAATGACATTTTAGTTTGTGATGAGGTTAGAATGATTATGAACATCAATGTGTTCGACACTATTCTTGAGCTTACTCTAAAAAATTATTTGAAAAATAAATAAATAAAGTGAGATTTCAAAGATAGAAATCACTCCGTGAAATCTTCCGAACGCGCAATTCTTGCCCTGTGCGGAGTAGGCAAGACAACATGGGGGCGCCTCCAAGTACCCGCGAGCCGCAAGCCATTTTCGTCCAGGATGCAGCTATGCCATTTGAGGGAGTGCGGGTCCGCCACGTGACGAGCCGTTAGAGGACCTGCCCAGGCGGGCGTCACGTGGACCGTGCCACCATGGCACGGGCCCCACCTCAGTGAGGGGGCAAGAACAGTCTTCGGTTGGGGGTTGCTTACAGAATCTCCTCTAATCCCCTCTCCACCAATCATGTCCCGCGTCCCACGTGGGAGCCTGGGCCCCACCCTCCATGCGCTGACGTCACTTCCCCCCCTCCCAAAAAAAATTCACTTTTTTTTTTTTTTTGGGGGGGGAGGCCTTTTGACCTACCCATGTTGCCAAAACGTTACAAATATGCCATTGCACCACACCCTGTCGTGTCGTCACATGTTAATAATATTTTGGACCATCATTCGGCTTCCGTGATCTAGCCCCTTCCTCTTTCTCTCCTGTTTCCCCGTTCCAGTCGTCCTTCCCGATCGTCCGTCCTCCTTTCCTCCTCCTGCGCATTTTCCCGTCCGCTGATAAATTTTCCCGGAAAATCGCATCGAGCTCTTTTTCCCCCTTTTAAAGATTCTTGGTCGACCGTCATGGGGGATTCCTCCTCTTCATATGTCCGAATGGTATGTCTCTGTCATCAGTCAAAAGTTGTTGATTCAAAAGTAGGCGATCTGATCCGATGTATGTACATGGGTGTGGGTGCGTGCAGGTGCACCACCTGATAGAGGAGTGCATACTCTTCAACATGAGCAAAGAGGAGTGCATGGAGGCTCTCTCCAAGCATGCAAACATCGAGCCCGTCGTCACTTCCACAGGTTTGTTTTCCCCCGTTCTTTCCTTTTTATCACCTTCGTTCTGTGTCGTGCTTGGCCAACTGGAACGTGTACGAAAGACTGGAGATATGATCCTAGGCTGCTTCGAGACCGTGACGATGAAACTGGTTCTTCACAGAGAGATCAGAGAGTTTTCAATGGGGAAAAAAGAGAAGAAAAATCGTGGAGAAACCTCGATCCGGCGCTGATTTATCGTTTTTGTTTCGTGGGTTTTTTTCTTTTCTTTTCTTTTCCGCAGTGTGGAAGGAGCTGGAGAAAGAGAACAAGGAGTTCTTCGAGGCATACGCGAGGAGCGCGAGAGGCGAGGAGAGAGGCTCGCGAGTGGAGACAAGACAGAGGATCCAGAAGATGCTCGCCGATACCTCCAAACTCCATGACGCCCAACGTCGCTAAAGCTTGGATTTTCAGTTTCTCACCCTTTCGACAACGATTTGTCATTCCCATCGTTATGCGTTGTTGCAACTCTTCTTACAACTTCAAAAAAAAAAAAAAAATAGTCGCGATTTTTGGTTCTATGTATGTAGAAATTAGTCCTCAAAGTTAGATTGAGTACAATAATGGAATGTTATTCGACGATATATAGGTGTGTGTTCGGATAGATCCTTTTCTTTATGGTATGTAATTGGCTCTTTTGACAGGAGAATATATTTAAGATTTAGAAAATGCTTAATTTCAATTATAGATACACACATCATCATCGTATAATTTGCATAAGAGAATTAAAAATATTTGACATAATGTCATGCAGGCTGACAAGCAGCTTCCTTAAGATTAAGATTGAAGGAAATGATTATTAATTCACTGTAAAGCTAACAATATCAATGTCATGTTGCATCATAAAAAAAAATTAATAATTGATAATAGAAAATTATTATTGATTCGTTTTTTTTTTCCAAAAATCTGGGGATTATGTTGTTAATCTCAGCAAAACCCTAGCACTAATCCTTTAGAGAAGTGCGAATTGTATCGTTCCATGTCATGCAAATCGCGACGCGTGCGACTGGGGAAAAGGTTGAAAGAAAGGATCCGAGAAAACCACAAAGGAGCTCCCTCGGAGAAAAACGTTGTCGTTTGCGGTGGCGTCTTTCGGAATTGTGTGTGTGGGGCGTGGGGACTGCGGGAGTGGGCGGCGCGGAGGTGGCGCACACGTGGCGCGGCAGTGTTGTTCCCGTGTCAGAATGTGCAACCTCGTTCGCATACTACGGCTCTTATCAAATTGGAGTTTTGTAAAGTATATATATATATATGATAATAAAATATCTTTTTTTTTATTTTGTATAATGCCACACCTATGCAAAAATTATTTAAAAAGTCTCACTTAATAATGACGTGCCACCAATGATATTTAAATCGAGTAAGCAATAATGTATGGAAATCAAAACGAAAAAGATCACAAACTGGACAAGATCAAAGTCTACTTGATTTTATGGTGTTTATATGGGGACTCCATCAAAAGGAAAAATAATTTTCGAAAATATTGATTTTCTAGGAAAATGATTTTTTTTTGTTTGGTCAGATGTGATCGAAAATATTTATTGGTATTTGAATCTCATTTGGAAGATAATTTCAATCCTATGACTTTTTTTCCCCAACAATCCTATTACTTTATCTGAGGGCAAAATTTGAATTTTTTTTTACTTTTGTTTTATATCATCATTTATACTTAATTTTACTTATTATTATTTTTTATTATTTATTTCTTTTTTCTTTTCCTTTCTTCCTCCACGCAACCAGCCTTTCTCTAGCTCGCTAGGCTGCGGCGAGCTTGAGGCAGGCCATCGGATCTAGCGAGCTCGAGGTTGTCCGTGACCGCCACTGGTTGGTCGTGGTTGAGGAGAAGGAAAAAGAAAAGAAAAAATCAAATATATTAATAAATTAAATATTAAAATAATTTGAGAGGAATAGTTCCAAAAAGTATTTTCACATCCTTAAATTCCTAAAGAAAGATAGTGTGTGGATTTACGGTCAAAAATAACTAACAATGTTATCAAACTAACATCGAAGCAATCTCCATTCCTAAATTCACTTTCCTAATTATATGCATGAATGTTTGGTCGGAAAGCGCTTCTGTTGAACGAATCATTTTTGGTGAAAGTCTGAAAAATCAATTCTCGAAAAACACTTTCACTTAAACGAACGCACCTTTAGTGCATGATCACGAGGACGGTCAGCGTATTGAGAATTGGATTAAGTACAATTAGTCCTTCAAGTTCGGGTGCTTATGCAATTTGATAATATCTAATGCAATCGTGTTCTCCAATAAGTCTTTTTATATGGGCAATCAAGTGCTTCATTCCCGGCCCAGGCCCCGGTCCCGGCCTCGGTCCTCGGTTCCCAGCCCCGGCCCAATCCCGAACCCTGCCCCGGTCCCCAGTCTCGTCCCGGCCCGGCCCCGATCCCCAGCCTCGCCCCCCAGTCCGGTCCCGGTCCGGCCCGGCCAGCCCCCTTTCCCCGGTCTCAACCCCGACCCCTGTCCCCGGTCTCGGTCCTGGCCCCGGCCCTGGCCCCGACCTCGGTTCTGACCCCGATCCCTGTCCCGGTCCCAGCCCCAGCCCCGGTCCCAATCCCCGAACCCAGTCCTGGCCCCCGGCTTGGCCCTGCCCCGCCCCGATCGCTGGCCCAGGTCCAGATCCCCTGTCCGGCCCCGATCCTCGGTCCCGGTCCCTGTCCCTGGCCCCGCTCTTGGTCCCCGGTCCTAATCGCCGGCCTCGGCCCCGGGATCGGCCTCAGTTACGTTTTCAAAGAAAGTGAAAGACTCAAATTTAGGAAAGTGTTTTCATCATTTTATTTTGGGGAATTCACTTTCCTATGTTAATTAATAAAATCTTTGTTGACTGGAAAATACTTTCCGTTGACCAAATCATTTTTCGCGAACCAAACAGACGAAAGTCCAGAAAATAATTTTCCTGAAAATACTTTCCCCAAAATAAACGCACCCAGAGTTTCTTTTTTTACCCGAGCTTTTCTTCGGCGAATTTAACGTTAATTTGGTGCCGCATTGGCATCGTTCACCATTTTCCGACACATCAGTATTGCCATGTCTTTAATTAATTTAACAGGTTTTAGTACGAAACCATTGAACGAGGGATTCGATTGCACGAATTGAAATAGTTGGAGCACCTAATTGCACAAGGCATAACCCAGATAACCGATTCGCACAAAAGAAGAAGAAGAAATTATTAAGGGAAGTCTTCAACGATGATCGGTCACATCACATGATGTCGACTTCATACGTCGACGCATGCATACGAGCAAAACACATGTGAAGTTAATCCGGGACGGGTCGCGACCCCGCTTTGCTTTCCGGCTCTCCCTTTCCTCTTACCACTTCCGGCATTTCCGCGTCCGTGTACGCGCGACGGGACGGAGCCAAAGACGAAGTGCGAGCGAAGTGAAGCGGGCAGCGGGCACTGCTTGGACAGAATTGTCTCCATCTCCGCCTTGTTCTGCGTGCGCGTCTTCGTTCATTTGGTTTTTTTTTTTTTTTTGCCGTCCCGAATTATTTGAGGTTTCGATGTTGAAGGGTTCGTTTGTTTTTGTTTTTTGTTTTGTATGGTCCCTCCGGAAAGTGTCGAGGGGGGTGAATATACTTTCCGAAGCCTGAAATGGTCTTTTGCACTCTTTGAGGAATCTCATTCGGGGGAGGGATCACATGGCAATCCAATGGCCGTTCGTCCGAATGATTGAACAAAAGTAGGGAGGC
Source organism: Rhodomyrtus psidioides (assembly GCA_021437785.1). Classification (NCBI taxonomy): domain Eukaryota; kingdom Viridiplantae; phylum Streptophyta; class Magnoliopsida; order Myrtales; family Myrtaceae; genus Rhodomyrtus; species Rhodomyrtus psidioides. The sequence goes on along the minus strand of JAILYB010000059.1, from coordinate 629,956 downwards.
ATTTAGGGAAAGGGATCACCTAACCTTTCCTCAGAAGATTATGTCCTAATCTTGAAATTCGGGTCGTCCGTGTTATGAATGGACGGCAAGATTATTACTAATAAATATATATATATATATATATATATATATATATAATTCAAAAAATAGCCCCCTAAAAACAGAAGATCTGTGCCGTCCGTTAAAAAATGGACGGCTCGGATTTCAAGGATAGAACCTAACCTTTTGAGAAAAAGGTTAGGCGATCCGGATCCGGCATTTGGTGTCCTTTGGCTAATGCTGATTGGCCCCCAAAGTTTGTGTCAATTCAGTCATAAACTTTTTGCATTTACGCTAATTTAGTCCACCCGACCAACTTTAACATGATGTCGCTGACGTGGATGTCGGCCGACGCGGACATGGATAATTTTCAATAACGCTTTAATACATTTCGAATTATTTTTTCTTTTCTTTCTCTTTCCTTTTATTTTTACTTTCTTCTTCCTCCAGCTGGTCGCCGCCGGCAAGATCGACCACCCGACCTCAAGCGAAGCTCTCCCCCACCGACAACTGGCGAGAGGTCACCTCGCCCAAGCTAGATATGGGCAAGGTCACGCCTCGCCATGGTTGGACAAGGCCGACCTCATCGACCCTAGCCACGAGCCGATGGCCACCGCGGCCGATTGGAGGAAGAAAAAGGCAAAAAAAAAAAAAAAGGAAACAGAAAGAAAAGAATGATTTCTCCTTCTAACGAAAAGGAAACCACTTTCCCTAAACCTCCAAATAAATAAAATTTATTTTGTCTTTCTGAAAAAAAAATTCATGAAAAATATTTTCCCTTATCATGGAAATTTTTTTGTTTAACAAAACACTCCTTATTGACCATCTCTTTTTGCTGCGCCGAATCATTAGAGACATATAGTAACGGAAGAGTTGGGTGTCGAGCGACAGGGGCATAAGCTAAGAACAACCGACTTGCCATAGGAGGGTGCGCGTCGGTGTGGGACACGTGTCACGTTCGACAAGTGCGGACACGTGTCGAACTCGGACACGCATTTGACATGCGCGGACACACGGTCAACGCGTGTCGGATTCTCAGCACGTAATTAATGCGATCGACACACGTGTCGATCATCTTAAAACACTTTTCATTAAAAAAAATTAACTTTCCACTTCATCCTTAGCCAAAAAGTTGAGAGAAGTAAATTTTTATATCTCATCATTGATATTTTACAGAGCTTTCTTACTTATTATGCTCACTAAATAATCAATGTGGGACTCCTTTAATTTGTAAGTTTTCAAATCTTACTCTTAACTTCTTAAAGAGACTTGATGCTTGTTTTTCTCCCTCACCATCAATATGGGACTCTGATCAAATTGCATGACAATTCCCATAAACCATACAAATCGTGGAGTTGTGTTTTAAGTCTAATTCTTTTTACATCCCGCGAGCAGCGCTGCTCGCGGATGAAACCAGGGTATGTTTGTTTCAAGAAAAGTAATTTTCAGGAATTCATTTTTTGGAAAGTGAAATCCTGAAAACCACTTTCTCGAAAAACGATCTGTTTTCCTTTGTTTGATAATATGTTACCGAAAATATTTTTCGATATTTGGTTCTCATTTGGAAAATGATTTCAATATCATCAATCTCAAGTTTTTTTTTTAAATACGATTTTATTAGCACCAAATGTTTACTCTATTTTTATGTTATATTTTTTTTTTATTAATTGTTAATTAATTATTTTATTTTCCTTTTCTTTTTATCTTTATCTTTTTCTTCCTCCTGTCGTCGGGCCTTGGCGATGACCAGCGACCAACCACACAAGGTCAAGCTCGCCGGCCTGGGGCAACTAGTCACAATCGTGGGTCTCTCCCTTCCAAATTAATTTACTGGGTCAATGTTATCCTGAAATGGAAAATGGACATGATTTCAAAAACCAAACAGATAGAAAACATTTCAAAGTAGGGTTTAATACCACTGTCTCTACTTCTCCATGAAACATCAGGATAAATTGTGCCACAAAAAGCTGGTTGGATAGCTACTACGGCAACTAATCAAATAATAAGTCTACAATTCAGATAGTATCGGTATCAAATAGTATGAAGAGCAAACATCCAAAGTCTAGACTTTAGCAAACATCAGATCTGATGCTTGTCAATTTCCATTTCCTCTTCTATCTACGAAGTCTTCAAGCCATAACTTCTTTAGCTTCGCACTCTTGATAATGAATGCTTTTGCAACTCTCTCATTGTCCACCAAATAATCAAAGGCATAGACAAGGGTGGCTTCATCAAAACCTTCAACCTCCATCACTTCTTTGTAGAGCTCAGCAACATCCAGCTGATTTTTAACATCACAATTCGAAGAAAACTTGTGGTCTCATACGTATTTGATTGACACAATTAGTATCTCCAGAATGAAAAATGCAATTCATGAATAACTCTCTCTCAAAATCTCTTTCGCCCCGTGGAACTCTAGGTATATTACTACTTGAAGATTCATCCTCCACAACTAACATACCAACTGCCATTACTGACATTGCTGCACCCATTATTGCTCCATTAACATCATTGTTTTTCATCTACAATCAACAATAAGAATTTTCACTTTGGAATCTCAAAGCCAGTCAAGACATATGTTTTATCTAAAAGATAAACCCCACAACCATTCAAATGAAAAAAAAAATTCATCCCAAATATATGTATAAAACTTATGTACTGAATAGCAGTTTAGTGCTTTAGTCTCTGATGTAACAAAGGCAGGACATTCAGAAGGGAAGAAGCATTCAGTAATGTGTTCTTGAGTCAAGTAATGTTAAAGCTTCGTAATAGGTTTATCCAATTGTCCAGCTAGTATGTTTTTTTTTATTATTTTAATAACCGAGGTGTCTGAGCTCACGGCGAATCGGGTCTCAACCCGGCGAGATCAACCGGCGAACCGGGTCTCAAACCGGGGGATCAACCGTGTGGAGTCCGAATAATCATCGGGGCGACACGTGCTAGCCACCACACATCGTGTACCGGTTAAGTCACCCTTTTTGAGCGACGCCCTGGGATTCGAACACGCAACCTGTCGTATGCAGAAGCGTGCTCAAACCAGCAGCGCCACCCGGGTGGGTGGTTCCAGCTAGTATGTTGCTCTCTCTCTATTTCTCAAAAGTCCATATGGTACTCTTCCAAAATGCTTGTGCCATACGACAGTCACAAGATTGCAGAGAACAAGTGGAACACATATAGATCTCAAAATAGCACCCAAATAAATACACAGCTATCCGCACGAAAGATTGACAACTCGATTATGTTGAGTTTACTAAATGACCTCTCAAAGGTATTTCAATAAATTATAATCAATGGTTTTCTTTCTGTCTTGACATTTTAACAAACACATTGCATGCTTTTAACACTATGGAAATCATAAAATCAACAATGATAAAATTGGATACTCATCAAACCATGAAACACCAAGCTAATCAACTCAAATTATTCCATCAAAGCACTAATTGCAGAAAATTTCAAGCAGATCAGCCAAAAATCGAGCAAAAAGGCCAAGCGTTAGATATAGTACCTTATATCTCTCGTGGTAGGCTAGAATCTCAGCTTGATAACTCTAGGATCTACGAAAATTTTGAAACCGATTTCTAAGATTTCAATCGAAGAAGATGAGCGGAAACGATAGTCATCAAATTTATTTCATAGTTTTTTTTCAAATCGGAGACGGAAAGAATCTGGAGTTCGTGTCGAGCGCGTTGAAGAAAAGCCAGCTTCAGTGAAGAACTTCAATAGCGAAGATGAAGAAGAGCTAGCATCATGACGAGCTTCAATGGTGAAGAAGAGCCGGACCTTCAACACAAAAATGGTGAGCGTCGGTGAAGAAGGGAAGAAAAGAAAATGGGGGAAGGAGAGAGCGTTGTACCTGGATAGAAAGCCAAAGAGTGAGATTTGGGAAAGTGTTTTCTCCTCCTTATTCAGGCGAATTCACTTTCCTAATATACTGAATAAAATTTTTGTTGACCAGAAAATACTTTTCGTTAATCAAATTATTTGAGGCAAACCAAACAGACGAAAGTCCGGAAAGTACTTTCCCGAAAAATGCTTTCCTTAAAACAAACGCACCCAAGTCCAAGTGCAAATCCCACGATCTGGACAATGCCATGCTTTATGTTGATTTCAATTACATTATCCTCACTATCATCTTCTCATTCAACCTGCAGTTTTTCAATTTTCAGAAAGAGAGCAAGAACGGCGCAAAAGAGAAAGAACAAAATAGTCTTCATAAATCTTCAAATATCATGTTTCAATTCTAGGTTTCTTATAATTATTTTTTTTATTTGTGAATTTGAATTAAATTAATTTGATTGAAATAATCCTAAAAATAATAATTTATCATGTATATATAAAAATATATATTTAATATATAATTTATCCCAACGTGTCGAAATTTTCTATTTAAGAAATGATGTGTCGGCGTGTCGTGTCGCGTGTCGATATCGGTGCTACTTAAGACATAAGTGCACTTGTTATGTTATTAGCCTTTTTAATGGGGAAATTACTCAATAAGTCATAAACCTATTGGACAAATGCAAATTTCCTTGAACTTTTCAATTTTTTCAATTTGGTCCTAAACCTTTTCACAAAAAAAAAATCCAATATAGTTGTACTGATCAATTTTTACTAGAGATCGATGACGTGGCAGTCCAGTCATTGATGATCATCCTACGTGGCACATCACCACGTCAGTGATATCCAGACAAGATTATTTGGAAGGAATACAGTGAAATTTTGTGCAAAAGTTTATGACTAAAGTGATAAAATTTGAAAGATTAGGATCGAATTTGTATTGATCTTATAGGTTTAGGACAGATCGGGGGAATTCCCCCCGTTTTTAAACGACATATATGAGGAAACTGGGCTTGTTTAGTCTCAATCAGACTTAGCCCATCTCGAAATTATTGTGCAACATCTTTTCGTGAATTCACGAAGCAAAAGTGATGGGCTTGTCTAGACCGAACGAGCCCATACACGCACATTGGCATGTCATGAACTTGATGGGCTCTCTCCGTTTTGGAAAAAACGAGTAGAGCCTCGTGACTTGAGTTTGGCTCCCACTTTTGGACAAAATATAAGGGTGAATTCCAAAAATAAAAATACTTGAAAAGAAATTCTAATTTTGTAATTGCTCCTGAATTTCAAAGAGCCGCGGTTCTGGAATACCCTCGGCGCAATTGCGTAATAATTTTGAAAAAAAAAAGTTTTAGATTATCCCCTAAACTTGGACGGCTACGGCAAATAGAGGTTCTTTAGGCAGCGTATGGATGGTGGCTGGGGAAACTGTTTCTGTTCCAAAAGTGTTCCGGGAACACTTTTGGAGCAAAAACTCGTATGGTTCAAAAATGTTCCGAAAGTGTTCCGCGGAACACTTTTGTGCCAGGGAACACTTTTGAAGGAACAAAAAAAACTTGCTTCTGGGATTTTGGAACACTTTTGAAACCACCATCCATCGTCGCCGACGCGATTACCACTCGCCGCCTCCCTAAAAGCCAGCCGTCGACGGTCGCCGGCCGCCGTCGCCGGCCGCCTTCCGCCGGCCGCCGGCAGTCGTCTGCCTGTCGCCGTCGCCGGTCACCCGCCCCGCCGGTTGCCGCCGGCCGCCCGCCGCCGGTGCCGGCGCCTGCAGCCGCCGTCGTCACCGTCCACCGCCGCCACCGGCCGCCGTCCGCAGCCGTCGCCGCCGACCGCCCGCCACCGCTGTCCATCCCCGGCCGCCGCCGATCGCCGGTCGGTGACTGAAAAAAGTGTTTTTTTTTTAAATTACCAAACGCGTTTTTTCCCTAAAAATCGTAATTTTGAACAGAAACACAAAAAAATGTTTCTGTTCAAAAAATGCTCCCTGGAACAGAAACGCTACCATACGCAGCCTTAGGGTGCGTATGGGAACGTTTCTGTTCTTGAGCACAGTTTTTAAATAAAAACATTTTTTTTGTGTTTTCTATTCTCGGCTACGATTTTTGGGAATATAAACGTGTTTGGTAAGTAAAAAAAATACTTTTTTTTGCCGCCGGCGACCGACGGGGGAGGCGGGCGACCGGCGGCGGCGGAGGCGGTGGCGGTGGCCGGCGGGTGGTGACTGCATCGGTGGCGGTGGGTGGTGGTTCAAAAAAGTGTTTCAAAACTCTGAAATAAGTTTTTTTTTGTTTCTTCAAAAGTGTTTCCCGACACATAACACTTTTGGAACATTTTTAAATCATACGCGCTTCTGTTCCAAAAGCGTTCTGAGAATACCTTTGGAACAGAAACACTCTCCCTAGAGCGTTTTTTAAGCGCTCCCATACGCACCCTAACGTTGGTACTGTATGAAGGTGGACCAACTCATTTTTCTCGACCAGAACAATCTTCTTTGAATGGCGAATGAAGGTAAGAAAATAGATGGTAGAAAATTGGGAAAATGACAAACATGGCCATGAGCTTTGGCTCAAGATGCAACGTCATTCGTGAACTTTTAGTTTGTCCCCAGAAAAGTCGATAGATATCATAAGTTTAGAGGCCACATCGAATAAACGAAGCTTAGAAACAGAGGGCAGAAAATTGGAAGAATGCTACAAACGGTCTTTGAACTTTGGCTTAACGTACGATGCCGTCTTTAAAAAAAATTCGGCAAAGAATAATAGCTCATTCAAGGACGATATCGCACGTTGAGCCAAAGTTTATGGACCATTTGTGTAACATTCCCGAAAAAAGTTCAAAGAGGTATTAGTTTGGCGGGGGGGTACTTTCGAGAGAGAGGGAATGAACGTTTTTATCAGATGAATACCGATGTGATCCCTTCTTTCTCCAGATAAATCTTAAGTAGCGATGACTCGTTAGCTACGGTGGCAACATCATTTTTTGCCGAGTGACGCCAGTGAAGAAGCCAATGTTCAAAAAGTCGAGACGGGTCTAGGCCCTATACACCAGCTTTAGTCAAAGCGAAGTGATTTTGCTTTTGCGACTCCCTCTTTAATCATGGGTTTGTACCTAAAACCATTGGATTAAGCAATGTCATCCCCCCACCTTTGGTAGACCAAACTTCTTCTTTTTTCCCCCCTCCTACGTCACGACCTTCTTTATTCTTCACTCGATTGCAGCTGTTTCAATTAGCATCGATGAACATTTCAAAAGGCTGTTCAAGGCTATGTCACCAAGATGTTGTGAGGTGGGGTTGTGTGAATTTGGAGAAAAAAGCATGTCACGTTTTAACATCTTTAACAATTCCTTGTGAAGTTGTGTTCCGGCTAACCGAGGATAAGAGTAAAAGGACGGATAAAATAACTTTTAAAGTTGGCCAAAATGCTCGAGCTAGACGCAACTTCCGAATGCATTGTAACTTTTAAAACTTGTCGCGAGAGTGAAATTGAGTCCTAGAGCTTATAAAAATTGTAATTAAATCCTAAAACTTGTTAAATTTGTGCGGTCGAGTCTTTGCATTGATTCAGTCCAGCTTGGCTAACGAAAAATGTTGACGTGGTTGAAATGGCGTCGCTTTTGTCCAAATTCGATTTTTAATAAAAGTTTTATTTAAATTATATAAAAAAATAAGCTAATTAAACAAAAAAGTGTGAGGAACTAGGCCCCACCATTGCCGAGAAGGGCCGACATGGTGAGGTATGGCCGGCGACTCTTGTCGGCCCCTCCGCCTAGTTCCTCATACCTTTTTCTTTTTTTTCAAATTTAGCTTATCTTTCAATTTAGTAAAAAAAGAATCGATTTGGATCAAAACGACATCATTTTAGTATTATATTTCATGTTTTAGCCACGTCATCGCTACATATGAGAAAGAAAAAAACCACGTTAGAATTTTTCATTAATCAAGTTTGATGGAGTTAACGGAGATACTCAGTTGCACCAATTTCACATGTTTTAGAACTTGATTTCAATTTTGTAAATTTCAGAACTTCATTGCACTTTTTTGATAAGTTTTAAAATTTTCAGTGCACTCATCCTCTATTTATTTATATGAGTGGACACCTAGCTAAACTAGTCAATTTACTTGTCAAAAATCTTAGGGAAGGATTCGGACTTTTTAAGTTTGGTTTTGACGTACTTCTTGGGGAACTAATTAGGCCCATAATCACGTCTGGATTGACATTTACCTTTTCACTTTTTACTGTATTCATATTTTTTTCATTCACGCACTTTATTTTTTTCTTTTATTATGAAACTTTCACAAAAATTACATAATAACACGTAATTTTGAGTATAGTTTTATTTATAATTATCCATAATTTGTGATTTACAATGGCAAAGAGAGAGAGAAAAAAAAAGTACCTTTCACTCGACATGCATAAAAACCTCGGGACACCTTTCTCTAGAAGGTGCTTGACGATTTCGCGTAGGTGGTAAGCATCTAGAACCGACACAAATTTACCGTGGTCAAAACCTTATAAAGTATCCGACCAAAAAAAAAAAAAACTTTTTAAGGACGCTACTTTATTGAACGGTATTGCTAATTGATTTCCAAGCTTAGCTAGTTTTTTTATAAAACGCACGCCTCAACAAAATCTTTATAATGTGCTTACGGATTGTCATCCAAGAATTTCTAGAAATCAAGTGAAGCACCACAGTTTTCGTTTGAGCCTCGTTGACATCACAAAATGATAAATCCTTTCCAATTGCGAAATCGGTTTTGTTAGAATGCACGTGTGAATTGTGTTAAAAAAGTATCACATTAGAGAATTAATGTGGCGTGGAGCAATTAATATATCTAAATTGGCCCATAACTCATTGGCTTAAGCTTTTGAGTGAAGATGGGTCCAACTAGATATATTGACGGGCTCAGACTTGGGTTCCCTCTTGGTGATCTTCCCAGCAAAATATATCGGACTTCTGCTGTGTGCTCCCAACAAATGTTATCAGAGCCGATAATTAATTGGTGGCTACTCCCAATATGTATCGGTGTTTGGTGAACATCTCGAGGAAGGAATGGTCAATGCAGTTGAGATGGATCTTATAGAATGAATCTTGTGGCCAACGCAGTTTTCGGGCCAGTGGACGTTACCCTGGGAGATTGTTAGGATGCACGTGTAAGGGCTAATGGACGTTGCCCGGGGAGATTGTTAATACGCACGTGTGAATTGTGTTAGAGAAGATTCTCGTATTAGAGAATTAATGTGGTGTGGAACAATTAATATATATTCAAATTGGCCCATAACTTATTGGTTTAAATTTTTGAGTGAAGGTGGGTCCAACTGGATATATTGACGGACTCAGATTTGGGCTCCCTCTTGGCGATATCCTCGGCAAAAGGTATCGGACTTTTGCTGCGTGCTCCCAACAGGTTTGATGCCTTATTCATCCGAGCCATTCATCGGCGTGAATAGGGTTGTCAAGACACTCGACGGAGTAGAAGATTCTTTTTCCACTTCGAGCCCGTGCATGAAACCCAACCTGGCAACCCCACTCGTATGGTACGCTAAAATCTTGTAAAAAAAAAAAAAAAAAGATGAAAGGAAGGCGAAAATCGTGTGAAATTATGTCTGGACTTTCGTGTTGTTTTGCGACAATAATCTTTATTCAACCATGCTGAATCTAATCTCGACGGGAACAGACAGATCCGAGAGATCGAGTGGGTCTGATATCCGAGCTTCATACATTCCAAGTCTTATTTCTTTCACACATGCATATTCAAGCACATGAAATCATCCTCAAAAACTGTTTATTCCTCTTGGCCAGAAAATCTAAAAGAAAAACCCTTTTGGGTGTTTGGTCCTGTAGTGGATGGCTAGGCACATTAAACTAGGAATCGAATGGCCCCGACAAATCAATGAACTAATTGATGCACCCCTCCCCGCATTCACGTAAAGCTACAAATGCCCTGTCGGTTGCATGGACATTAATAAATGCCAACAAATTTGTCTTTGCCCATTGGATCCAATCATCCCCGCATACAAGGTTGGTTGGTGACATTGTACACAACAATTCTAGTGGAAGATTACCATCAAAATCACTCATAAATTTTTCGAATTTTTCCATTTTAGTCCTAAATTTTTGTGCGAAATTCTAATGCAATCGCTCCAGTCGATTTCCTGAGAAATCTTTGACGTGGCGATAATTCATTACTGAACCGCCCTACATGTCATACCGGCAAATCAGCGTATTCCGGGTAAAAAAATTGTCCGGAAGGACTATATTGGACTTTTAATGTAAAATATTCAAGACTAAATTGACAAAACTGAAAAGTTTTATGAGCAAATTAGCTTTCGCCCAGTGAGATTTAAGACTAATTACATGCTTCTCCGGTAAAAAAAAAAGGAAAGGAAAATGATAAGGATAAGACAAAGTCATTGGACATAGAACATGGCAACATCATTAGATAGAGGCGCAATGGAATGCATGAGCTCTGCCATTAGCTTTAAGTCAACTTCGGGTGTAGGGATTGGAGGTGCAAAACATTCATGTCCGGTGTGTTCCAAAAGCCTTTTTCTCCCTCGGCCGGCCCCATCTTTTGCTGAAACAAAGGTGCTCCCCACCAAACGAATCGATTACGAGTTCACCTTATGATGGATTTGTCCACCAAAAAAAGCATCTCGCAATTGGCATGCATGCGACATGATTTGATTGTAGCAAATTCCACAGCTAATAAGCCCGTTGAAAAAGTATTCATTCTGTACTAATTAGTAATAGCTGCGCTACTTAATTTTTTTTTTTTGTTGCACCGGTCTAATTCTTATTCATGTTTGTAACGCTTAGATCCGTTCATTGGTGCCGCGAGTACCGACCCGATTCGATATCCATTCTCTTACCTAGGAAACTTTTGAGATGGCCAATCGAGCGTGGGTTAGCATCCCCCACGACACCCATTACAACTGGAGGTAGTACACTTTTTTTATTTTATCTCTCTTATTTCTAACTATCATCGCCTTAACTTTTGCTCTACCTCTCTGCAGAGCGCGAGAGTCGAATCCCCCGTATCTGTGATACTAGCGTCCCCACCCTCTCAATTCCTTACAACAGCAGGACCGCATGTCTATTGGCGAGACGTAGTACACGTTTGCCTCCTCACTTTTTCAAATGCTACATGATACTCTTCCAAACTTTCTTTTCACTATCGCCGTCAACTCTTGTTATTTCTTTTGCCGATGCAAAGGGGAAAAGCGTATTTTAGTTTCATTTTTGCAGAGATATTTATTTGCTAAAAAAAGGGAAAGTGTAGAAAATCGTTAGAAAAGTAAATTAACTAAACATACTAGTGATTGAAAAAGAAATATTAATTTTGATGCCAAATTATGAAAACTTGCTAGAACTTGATGATTTCAGCCAATTTAATATAACTGAACAAGATACTTTAAGAAAAAGGATAAACACTAATTAAATGAAAAAGGGAAAGGGCATCGATATCATAAAGGTAAAGTGACAAAAAGTGGTCGCACCTTACGTATATTCAAAAGGTTAATTAATGCCAAAATTTCATTTAAAAAAAAGGACAATTGACAAGGATTATAAAAAAAAAAGAACATTCCCAACTCATAAAAAGAAATAATTAAGTAAACGACACCGAATTGGGACATTGTGAGCTTTTGGGAGAAAGTGGCAAAGCAAGGAGACCTCTCTATAAGGAGAAAACACTAAGGAAGAAAGAAAAAATCACCCGAAAAACATATAGAGAAATAAGATTTTTGAGATAGCACGTCAGAGTTGTGATAGAAAATTTTCACATCGAGAATTCGAGTGATATCAAATGCCTAATATATCTTAGTTAGCTAAATCTTAAAAGGCTCGGAATTCTGCTCTCTATTGACTTCCAAGAAAGGACGTGTGGCAATCTATCTTATCGTATATCAACAAAGAAATGAATTTGGTGTTATCTCTTGAATCGATAATAATTATCGATTAGTTATATATATGAAATTTAGTGCATTTAAAAATACATTAATACTTTCCAATTTCTATTTCCTCCCATAATGAAGCTGATCTATCACAAAGGCTTAAAAAAGACATGACCCCAAAGTAAATTGGTCTCCTTCGGATAGATTGACGGAGCAACAAACGTCGGACATGATTGGGGCTTCGTTTGGGCATTTGCTTCCTCTGCAAACTTCCTCGTCCCCACGCCATTAATGATGATCCAAGCTAAAGCTTCAATCACGCAGCCTATATGCACGAGAGGAGACTGCGACGTGTCGTCCCCCCCACCCCCAAAAAAAAAGAGAGAGAGAAGAGTAGCTTTGCAAGTATTTTTGAAACTCAAGAAAATATTCAGTAATTGACAAGCGTCACGTTAATTACTGACTGACGTGACATGCATTTTTTATTCTCTGGACCAATCATAAATTGGCATTTGTATGTAATGACGTGAACTCAGATGAACAAAACAAAACAAAAAATCTCAACTCATCTCGCTTTTCCTCCTCCATCTACGGTCACATTGAGCCAAACTCCGTGCCTCCCGCCTCCCTCCGCCATCACCATCGGGGATGTTGCCGACGCCACATCTGAATGCTTCAATCCGTACGCGCAAGAAACAGGCCAATTCGACTGCTTTTTGCTCAATTTCACGCGACCCTATCTATTTGTCTTGTCGTTGTCATTGGCACATGGCTGCAGATCTGGAAGTCCTGCCGTAGCCATGGATAAAGCCGGTGTGGCCGCGAGCGAAGAGGCTTGTTATTCGGCGGCGGCTATGGATGGCCAGATATCAAGAGCCGGCCAAAAAGACCCCCGAACACGACACCTTATGGCCATGGACGATGGCCAGGTCGAGATGAAAAAGCGGGTGAAGGATCAGCAATTGACGTGGCGCTCGCGAATCACTGTATATTTTCTAACTCGGTCGACACTCTCCGGAGATAAATTCTTTTTTGGCAACTTTTTGGGGAATTCTATTGATTTATTTTGCAATTATCGGGCATCTAGTAGAGGGGCCAAACCGCAAAGTGAGCCTCGGGTTCTTTTCTCACAAGTTGCTTTTATCTTGCTAACGAGCATTTTCTAGAGTAGAGTAAAAGGTTGCGGAAGAACTTGAGCAAAGTCGTTCCGTGTTTACGTAACCCAAGCAACCCTCCGACCAAACAAAAACCGCAACCAAGCTGTCGACCTAACCTGATTTAATGTCGCAATGTTAATGGGTGTCCGGATCGTTTGAGGATCCTGACCCTACATTGAATTCGTACTCATAACGCTTAAATTATTAGAAATAACCGACCTTGTTAAAATGGGTAATTCTCCCTTTTTCAGGGCGTTTAAAATTGCGTAATCCCTCTATCCGCCGTTTGAAAATCTGTTTGGCCACGTACCGAGGAGTCAATAAGCTACAGTCGGGCCATAAATTCACATCACGTCATTCCTAAGCTTACCAGGTCATTTTTTTCGAGACGCTCGTTACGTCGTATTCATATATAGAATCTTCCCGACCTCCAACGCGTCCGGAAGAACAAAACCGACGGCCTCATTCGCCGGCGAGGCGAATCCTGTTCCAAACCACACTTCCAACCAAAATCCAGGTTTTCACACCGGATGTTCCTCCCCGATTACAAAACAAAGACTGCGACCGAGTCTAGAACACTACCTATTTTTTTTTTTTTTGTTTTCCCCAACCTATTACCTACCTAAAGGCCAAATTTAAGCCTTACCTAGCAAAGATTCTGCTGGACCGTGTTTGGCATGTGCCCTTGTCTTTATCTTGACCCATTTTAAATTTTTTTAACACTCTAATCTTTTGGATTCTAAGGCAACGAAGCAAAACCATACCCCCTTCGTACACCCGCTAACGTAACCCGAGAAAACACCAATTTATATATATATATATATATATATATATATATATATCTGCTTCCTCTGTGCCAGAAGCGCCAATAATTGCGAAAACAACAGCAAAATCGAACGTGTCCCGCAGCGTCGCAACCGGTCGATGGTCCACAAAAGACCAACCACATTTTCAGGCCGATGATCACTAGGCCTGTTGACAAAATTGGATCGCCCACCTTTATTTTATTGCGCGGATTCAAAAGTTAAGATTAGCGAACATTCGCGTCGCCGATGTTGGATTACTTTGGTGATTATGCAGTTTTTTTTTTTTTTTATCTCGAGATAATCGCCAGCTAACAGTGTAAATTTCACTCTTTACAGTACGCACTAGGCAGTAGGTCCTAGCCTAACTGGCTACACTATAGTCCAGCCACATCTATAGTATAGTGTCCCTATCGATCCCCCCCCCCCCCCCCCCCCTCCCAAAAAAGGCACGATGAACGTGTTCGAATGTCATGTCCAAAATAATTTGTCCGTCTGTACAACAAAGTTAGGGATGGGCAATTTCAAGGCCGATCTAGATTCTACATAAACCTTGAAATCGATTTTTCAAATTTTGAAACCCAGCCTGCATACTTTGAAACATGTAACCTACTTTATCATAGTTTTCAGGAGTCGATTCCAGATTCCACCTATATGCTTAGACTGCAGTGACTCATCACCCTCGAATACTATCATTTGCCGCTATAATTTTGATAAATGTGCCCGAATGTTCCCCCTCGAGAAAGAGAAAGAATGGCGCGTCGATGCCGACTCGAAAAGGTTCTCAAGGGTTTGGTTGTTCGTCGATCTACTGACCAAAAACCATATTTTGATGCACGAAGAATATGAGACGTTAATAATGTAAAAGTCTCAGTTATGGATATCGCCAGAAATGAAAGCTCGGACTAATGGTTTCAAATTATACACTCATGATCGGACGTCATAAAGATTGGAGGATCCGCGAAGATATAGAACAAGAAAAACACAAATATTTGTTCCAGGTCCACATGCTTTGCCAGTTTGAAATCGATTTTTCTAATTTTTTGAATTTGTAATTTACCTTGCATACTCTAACATCTGGAACAGTACTTACCCTTAAACAAAGCAATGAATGCCAGGAAAAAAAAGGGTTGATACAGCGAAAAACTCCGAAATGGTACATCTGTGACAAATTTACCTCAAATTATTTTTTTGACCACCAAAAACCCCAAACTGGTACACTTGTGACAAATTTATCCCAAACTATTTTTTTAACCACAAAAAAATCCTAAACTGGTATAAATGTGACAAATTTACCTCAAATTATTTTTTATCATAAAAAATCCCAAACTAGTACACATATGACAAATTTGCCCTTTGTTAATTTTCGTTAAATTGAGTTAATACCATGAAAAATTTCAAAATGATATACCTATAACAAATATAAGGTAATGTGCATACCCGACAATAGCCGCGTGTCATCCAACTTAGCAATTTCACTGTAAAATCTAACGAAAACTAACTGAGGGTAAATTTGTCACTGCTGTACCAGTTTGGGGTAAATTTGTCACAAATGTACCAGTTTAGGATTTTCATGGTCAAAAAAATAATTTTGGGTAAAATTATCACAGGTGTAGCAGTTTGAGATTTTTTGTGGTATTAACAAAAAAAAAAGGTTCGAAAGGGATATTGCCACATTTTTATATTTTTTGCCGAACTTCGAGTTGATGTACCATCGATCAGCTGGAAGTCTGCTTTTCTAACCAGGTTTGGCAAAGGTCCCTCGCACCAGCCGTAGGTGTAGTGGGATCCGGATCGCCTAGCCTTCGCTCAGAAGGTTAGGCACCTAACTTTGCAATCTGGGCCGTCCATTTTTGGACAGACGGACCAAATTTCCTATTTTTAAGGGATAATTTTTAGAATTTTTTATATATATTTTTATTAGTGATAATCTGAGTCATTCATTCATAACACGAATGGCCCAGATTGCAAGGTTAGGGCCTAACATTTTAAGGAAATGTTAGGCGATCCCTTTCCAGGTGTAGAAATGGGTCCCATGACTTTTTACATTTTTTTTTTGGGGGTTAATTCGGGTACTGTAGTAAAGATACCCTCCCAACTTGCATTGCCTTCTTCGACCAAAAAAGAAAAACTTGCATTGCCCGCGGGGAGAGGCTCCCCCAAAGGACCCGTCGGCGTCAGTCTCTTCGGTTAATTTGAAAGTTCAAAACACACGCAACCGGTCCAGCCAATTCAGGTCGGACCGTTCCAGCTCGCCAACTCGTCCGGTTCGGTTCCTCTCTGTCTGCGCCTGCGGGCCGCGGCTGCGGTCCCTCCCTCCCTCCCTCTCTCATTTCATTTTGGCTCTTCTTCGTCCACCTTTCTTTCCCTCTCCTCCACTGCACCGAAAAGCTCTCTGCTCGCTTTTTCTCTGTTCGATTCGTAGATCTGGTTTTTGAAAATTCTTCATCGAGAGAGAAAACAACTTTTTTCTTCGAACCTGAATGCTCGGCTCCCGCAAAGTTAGCGCTCTCGTACCCCTCTCTCTCTCTCTCTCTCTCTCTCTCTCTCTCTCTCTAGCGGGAGAGTGCTTTTAGTCCGTGAAATGCGCTCTCGGATTCTCGAGCTGCGCGAGCTCGAGTGCTAAGGGAAACAGCTCGTGTCTTGGCGTCTTCTTTCCGATGAGCGTCGATGGAGGCCGCATTTCGCCATAAGAGGTCGAAGGGTTGCGTCGCTGATCGGAACTCCGGCCGCATGGTTTCGTCGCGCGGAGGTGAGCCTCTCTCTCTCTCTCTCTCTCTCTGTGGCCATCTGTTCGGACTCTGTCGTCGTGTTTGGCTACAGCGACTATAATGGAAGCCGATGAGTCGCTAATAGCTGAGGAAAACGTTGGGACGAGGCTTGCACGGAGTTGAAATGTGGTTCCTCTTTCTGTTTTCTCCCGTTCCTGCTGCGAACGTTGTTGCATTCTCTCCAGCTAAGGAAGAAATTTTTCGCCATCTGTTTGGGTGCTGAGAAAGCGTCGAAGCTCGAACAGGGAATTTGATGCTCGTATCATGGCCTGTTCTCTCCTAAAATGCGTTAACGGAGTTGAAAGTGGAGCTTACCTGCTTCTTGTCAGAGCGACTCTTGCTTTCTACTTCTGTTTTGTGCACAATTTTGTGATTTTAGCTCCCACATTTTTGTGATCTCTTTGGGTGAGTTGCATAATGCCGGAATTGAGATCCTTCTCTCGAGCTTCGGCTTCGCTTGTCCATCACTGTTAGAGCTGGTTGTTTAGTAAATATCTCGCTTTTCTCTCGTGCTGTCGCCATGATTTAGCTTTGCTTTTGTAGAGAGCTCTGGGTTTGATGAGAAATAATTGCATTAGTTTGACTAATAATTGCCGAGTGCTTTCTTCTCTTTCATCTTATCATACTCTTCTCGGATTTTCTTTTTATTTCTTTCCTTCAGCATATACTTTCCATATTGTACCCTCTATTCTTTCTATGTTGGGCCGATTAGTAAAGGCATCACTTTCTCTGTTGCTCATATTCTGCTCTCTGAATGGTAAATTTTAGGCATGGCTCTTTTCTCCCAAGCTTAACTCCCCGATTTATCAACCTTGAATTAGTAAATTCTGATGTTATACGACTTCATTCCAGGAAACAGGCAGTTTCAAAGACAGAGAAACTTTGGTATAGTGGCATCTGAATCTAGTTCTGAAAGTAGTGGTACTTCAGGGGAAGACTTGGTGAGTTGGCTACCTTGCTTGTTCTTGTTATAATTATTTGGAATGGGAATCTCAGAAACAACAAATTTCTGGCTGCATTTTTGTGTTCTATTTAAGTGATTGCCGAGGTGAAGTGCCATATTCATCTTAGCATGAATTATATATTGTAAGATAACTGTTCTTACCATAATTACTTGGGTTTGTAGATCATGCTGGATTTACGTTTGAGATCCAGCAGAAAAGCTGCCACCACTTCTGGTACTCCTATGAAGAAATTATTAGACAATGAGATGTTGCAAGAAAATGGATCCAAGAGACAGTCACCGAGTGTCATTGCAAGATTAATGGGTTTTGAAGGCTTGCCACTTCAGCAGTCTGGTCATAAACAACAGAAGAGATATTTGGACGGTCATCAGTCCGGGAGAAAAGTAGAGAAAGCTGAAAGGAGTAGTGCGTGTTCCAGTCGCCGATCATCTAGGAAAAGCTCAAAGGAGGAGGAAGAATTTAAAGACGTGTTTGAAGTTTCCGAAATGTCAAAGTTACAGCCTAATACTTATGTACAACGAGGGACTGTGAAGTCTACCGTGACTGAAGATGAAATGGAATTTATTCGCCAGAAATTCGTTGATGCAAAACGTCTTTCGACTGATGATAAGCTTCAGGATTCAAAGGAGTTTGATGATGCTCTAGAGGTACTGGACTCAAACAAAGATCTCCTTCTCAAATTTCTGCAGCAACCAGATCCATTGTTCACGAAGCATCTGCACGATCTTCAAAGTCCCCAGTTTCAATCACATTTTGGTTCAATGACTGCTTCAAAAGTTCCAGAGAGAACCACGAGTATAGATTCAATACCGGGGCGAGAGAATCTCCCAAGAAAATGTGTCAGATCGCCGAAGATTTATCACGATAAGTTTATTGGTAAACCACTCAGCAGTACAGCTCATAATACTCTCAAATCATCTAAATTAGAGGGGCAAGTGCACTCAGATATTCTTCCTACCCAGATTGTTGTTTTAAAGCCAAACCTTGGGAAGGCACATGGTGCTACCAAAGCTAGCCTTTCTCCAACTTCACTTTCGTTTTCTTCTGACAGAAGGAATCGTCTAGAGTGTGCAAGTTATAGGAATGAAGATAAAGATTCGTCAGGAAACAAAACCCATTTTGGTCCAGCGGATATGGAGCTTAAGTCCAAGGGCTCACGAGAAATTGCCAGGAGAATTACTCGGAAAATGCGGAACAATTATGGTTCTGGTTCAATTTATACAGCGCCTGTCCAATCAAGAGGCTATGCTGGAGATGATAGCTCATCTACTATGTCTCTGAGCGACTCTGCTGATGAATCAGATACGACTGCATTGACGAACGTGACTGCATCGACAAATACAAAGTCTGTTAACTGTAAAAACCGATATAGACATGCATCATTTTCGGCTGAGTCATCTGTGAGTAGGGAGGCAAAAAAGAGACTCTCAGAGAGGTGGAAATTGACTCACAAGTCTCAAGAGATAGGAGAAATTAGCAGAGGTAGTACACTGGCTGAAATGCTTGCTATTCCTGATGAGCGAGCAAGGAGTGCAGATTCAGGTCGAAAAATTGATGCATCTGCGAGTTGTGTCAAACCTTTGGGCATCAGCAGCAGAGATGGGTGGAAGGATGTGTGCGTGAATAAGCTATCAAGATCTAGATCTCTTCCTGCTTCATCCGCAGTCTTTGGCAGTCCTAAAAGTCAAGCGCCTTCTGAATCTAGGCACCGGATGGCTAGAGAGATGGTGAGACGGGACAAGATTAAGACTGTGAAGGAAAATTTTGATGTCAGAGATAGTTTCGTTAACAGAAAGTTCACATCAAGACATGTTGAACATCACCCTCTTCGCTGCAGCAGTGGTGACAGCAGTGATGCTTCATCAGAGTATCATTTGACTCAGCATAAAAGGAGAAGTAGCCTCAAGGAGATTGATCAGCCTGAACAGAACCTTGTTGTTTCTGAGGCATTTGGGGGTGTGGTTCATGGCAGTGTTGCCAATATGGGGTCAAAGACGGCAATCTCGCTTACCGAACCTTCAAAACCGGAGCATCCATCAACTAAAGTTAACTCTGCTGTCTCCTATCCAGATGATGTCCAGGTATGATTGATACTCCATTTCTAAAGTAAGAACTCCTTTTTTGGAGGGAACATTCCTAGAAATGCGTTTTCTGATATGTGAAATGTAGTTTTTCTACTTTCTGTTGCATGTCTCATCAAATTTCTTCTGTTATAATATCCATCAAATAATATACCTCTTCCTGCATTTTCCTGTACACGGTCTTGATGCCTGTATGCATTCGCCCACAAATGATTACTTGTATTATTGCATGCAGAGAATTAGCAAGGCTGCTGCATAATACTGGGGTTCATAAGCCAACGCTTATCACTTCGGTGGGCTTCATAGTCATAAATAGGAACAGTGCTCATTTAGCTGGAGAATTTTGCTAGATATTTGGTCTTCAACTTTTATCTTTGTGAAGTACGAATCAGTTTTCTTTCTAAAGCCCTGACTTATGTATTCTGATTTAAGACCAACGTATCCGTCAGAACATTGACGCTTTGCAAATGTATTGCTTTGCTTATACCTCCTAGATATTCTAAATGTTGTCCATGACTGCATTTTCTGCTGGTGAAAAGTGTGGTAGAATAGTTTGGATCATCATTACACTCGTTATCTCTCATTGTTCCAGGATCAATCTATCAATCCATCTAGAGGGAGTCCAGAACCCGTAATTCATTTGGTACCTGAATCTGAATCTTCTGCAAGTTCAAAGGAGGCAGATCAACCCAGCCCAGTTTCTATTTTGGAAGCTCCTTTTAAGGACGATCTCTCATCAGGTTCTGAATGCTTTGAGAGTCTCAGTGCTGACCTTCATGGTAATCAATTAGCCACTAGCTTTTTCCCTGTTCTTGGTACAGATGAAATTTCTCAAGTCATTGTTACCTATACGAGTAGGATTTTTATGCTGAGAAATATGTGCATTTCTCCTTTTATTTTCCACTTATTTAGAGGATGTCATGACAGCATGACAGTAATCGCTGGGGTTGGCAACCACCAGAAGTGAAACTGATTTGAGAGTTTAGTAATGTATGATGCTATGTACTTTTTGCAGTTTCAAATTATTTGTCTTCCAGCTACTTCCATGTGATAAATTTTTGAGTCGCTGGATTGGTAGAAATGCACCACTTCTTTAGCCCAATGCTTTTAATGGTAGGGTTGATATTTGAGATCAGCATTTAACTTTTTCTGGTTTTGCTACTTCTGTAAAACTAAGTAAATGTTTTTTTTTACCTCCAGCTATCAGCTATAATGCTAAAATGCTGGACAAACATTATAGACCTTAACCATCATATAATTTAAGAAATTGCTAGACTTCTTTCTAAGTTCATATTTACTTATTTCCTTCCATTGTCTACTCTTTTCAAGGGCTTCGCATGCAACTGCAACTACTCAAACTGGAATCTCAAGCATGCACTGAGGGATCAATGCTAATTTCAAGTGATGAAGATGCTGGCGAAGGATCGATGCATCTCTCAGAAGATAGAGGACTGTACAGAACTGGCGAGAGCTGGGAATCTTCCTATATTACCAATGTCTTAATAAGCTCAGGTTACGAGAATTCCGATCCCAAAATGTTCATTGCAAAGTGGCACTCTCCTGAGTGCCCCGTGAATCCACTGGTGTTCGAAGAGCTAGAGAAAAGGTACTGCGAAGAAAGTTCCTTAAGGCCTTCAAGGAAGCTACTCTTTGACCGTGTTAATTCAGCTCTCGTCGAAATTTACCAGCAACTCATGGATCCGCACCCATGGGTCCATCCGGTGGCATCAAAGTTGGATTTTAAGTGGGGTAAAGACTCACTCCAGGATGGTCTGATCCGAATTCTGACAGGCCAAGGGAAGAAGGGCAGCAAAGGAGTGCTCGATAAGTTGTTACCGTGGGAATCAACATGGTTGAACTTAGGAGATGACATAGATGTAATAGGTAGGGAAGTCGAGAGGTTATTGATAGATGATCTAGTAGCTGAAGTACTGCCTATGTAGAGAACTTCATCAGCTTAGGACCTTCCATGTATGCAGATCAAGCTATCATTCCGCGCCATAATAAAGTGAACAAAAAATTTGTAAGTCCTTAACCCATGCACGACTGCTTATTTCGAACTTGGACAGTATGAATATTAGCGGTAGATTCACCATTGTCTTTTCCTGTTTTGGCTGGAATTGGACTAAGCTTAAGTAAGCAGATGCATAGAATGTAAAAAGATATCTCCTGTTGGTTAGTGAAGTAACTTGGGAGGAGTTCTACAGATGAAAAGCCATGCTAATGGAGGTCAAATGTTTGAAGCAATGCTCGAGGGATCAGAAATGACTGTATAGATGTGACGTTAGCGAAACCAACAGAAGAACAGTTGCGTAAATAGAGAGCACATTACATGATCAACTGAAATAAAGCATAACCTAATCACTTAAATCATAAAATGGACAAGCGAATGAATTCTTTCAGCATGGTTTTTTGTCTGCAGAAAACTTTGGACCTGTCTGGTTTTGAACCAGGAGAATTAATATTAGAACAAGGTAGGATCAGTCTCCTGGTGCAAAACCAAGTGAATTAAACCCGGATCGTTTTGTAGAACGGCGGAATCAAGTGATGCCGCCAATGACTTTCATCGAGAAAAGATGGGGCAAGTCCATTATGCTTAGCGCAATATATGGTGTGCGTTTCATCATGCTTTGTGCAATTTACGACGTAGGAACACCGTTATTCCGTCCCTGTTTCAGATTTTGCCGTCTGATTCATTGGTCGAGGAAACTGCCGGGCCAAATGGCCAGAACCTGGCGGTTTTCACCTTGGAAACACTTGCCAGGACACTCAAAGGCGTCACATCTCCTACCACCGTCACTTTCTTTGCTGCAGCATCTATGTTGAAGGATGTCACTCCTGCAAAATTCCATCATACAAAGAGCAGCCTTCAATCAATTTCATTAGAATGAGTTGATAACAGAACTATGAGTCAAAAATTGCAAGAGGAGAAACCATGTGTGCTCTTACCGGCCATCTTTGACAGATGTTTTCGAACTTTTCCTTCGCATCCTCGACAGTGCAGCGAGACTCTCAATACGACAACCTACAAAGGTAGATCATCATGCCTCTCGTTGGTACTTATTAAGAGAACCTTCATAATCCATCTAATGTGTGACTGCGATGGACGAGATTGTCCTAGGATAGTATGACAAGGTGGAACGATCGTCCTGGTCATCAAATATGCTTAAAGCTTTGTTTCCACTGCATTTCTGTCTAATTAAGATACTTCATATCTCTAGGAAATGTAAGTCCAAAAAGAGAGAGAGATTACCTGGTCTGAAGTGGGTTTTGAGCGAGAAGAGGACGAGGGATTGGAATTGCCAAATCGGTCAAACCGATCCAATGTCTGGCTCTTCTTGTGCTCATCCAAAACCGAAGTTAAAACTGAGTCGTCGTTGATTAAAACGGTGTCGCTTAACAGATATCTGGAGGAACTAGGAGGGGTGCAAAGGTCACCGGGAAGGGCAATTGTCTTTCGCATAACATCCTTCTTTTTCAGCGACGAGTCCTTGACAAAATCTTTTCGGCCTTCACTCAATCTGGGAGAGATATTGCTTTCATCACGGGGAGTTGGCTTGGAAGAGCCTTTCTTGCTGATGATCTGAAGTTGATGGTGGTGCGGTTTTAGTTGAATTGTTGGATCATGAGAAGCTGCATGTACTGCGGGAGTGGGCGACTGTTTGGAGGTCAGTCTCCTCGAATCGGTGATGATTGGGTTGTGGCGGTCGATAGCTCGGCCTCCCAGTCCGACAGAGGGGGATTTGTCCATTATGGTGGCTGTGGAAGTGGAAGCTTGGGATGCATGGAGGCTGCGTATTTCCTTCATGTCTTGAGGGATTGAGGAAAGGGATAGCCAGTGAACTAAAATGAAGACTTGGCCTTCTGCTTCAAAGCTTAAGGCTTCTATTTATCTCTTTCCTCATGGGGGTAATCGAAAATCCTATTGCTCATCCTGATAAAACTACCTTGGTAGGACCCGAGTCGCGGTTAACGTGGCAATAAGGTCGTGTGATTCAGTGCTTTTGGTCGAACAGCGATTAGTCCTAGTCTCCTAGACCCCCAAGCGATTAGCCATTTTAAGTGTAGGAACAACCTTGTTCTCCCATTATACTAAAAAAGCCGAAAGGAGACAGAAAAGGGAAGATCCTAGTGCAGAAGTTCAAAAGCATTGATGGGAGAGTCCCAGGAAAGATAGAACTGTAAATTTTTCTTTTTTGGCCGAAGGAAGGACTACCCAATTCTGAAAAGGGCAAAAAAAATAAATAAATGAAAGTGGATTTGAGAAGGACATGGATATATTCTTATGGAACATATTCGGCCAGATAGTATGCCATCTGCAGAATTTTCTTTTCAATGGATTGGCAAAGATACAGTGCCCACTTCCTTTTTCTTTCTTCTCCTTTTCCTCCCAATAAGCTAAACTCCAAATACATCTCCTTCACAAGCTTATGGAATCAGATGCTTCCATGGCTTTCTTCTCTCTTCCTTTTCAATTTTTTTTTATGCCTTCTCCTTTGTGAATGTGATCTTTATGGCATCCTAGCTGCACTTAAAATAGTGTTGCAGTACAAAGAGATTGCTTGCACCACACGATGAAGAAACACTGTTTACATAAATGGAGTTCTCTTTTGGAGGCCTTCTGAATCATCCTTTTGTTCCAGAAAGAATAACCAGCAAGGCTAAAACCCGGCGGCAAAACCACGGAATAGGCTTTTATCGATCGATGTGATGTCGAATCAAGCCTTTATATTTTAAGAATGGAAAAGAATACTCGTCATCGTTTAAGATCTAAGGAGTGTTTAGGCACGCGCTATACACATGCCTCTTAAGTACTTGAATATGAACATGGTAGATCTCACGTTCAATCCCAACACTCAGTTTGCCGCGGCCCTACTGGTGGAGCTGTACTAGATGCAAGTGGACGGTTCGATCCGCGGTGAACATCAATGCGAGGCAAAAGGTTGGATATGGATATCTTGGGTTAATTGACCTTTTATACTGTGTGTTTGTTAGAGGTGATCGATGGTCCTCGAAAAACTAGCATCGGTGGCTCCATGGGTGTAACGCTACCTGAAGTCCAGCGGGTTCTCTCTGTATTTCTATTGACCTTACACTTACTTTTCAACTCTTCTTGTCAGACATTTAGGGACAGGATCAATCCTAATATACAACACCTTGGGAGATTGCTATTACTGTTCTTTTAAAGTAAAATATAGTATGATTCCTAGTATTTGGACAATTATAAAAGAGAGTATATTGGGTAGAAATACCATAAAAAGGGTTAATACCGCAAAAAACCCCAAACTGGTACATCTGTGACAAATTTATCCCAAATTATTTTTTTTTACCATCAAAAATCCTAAACTGGTACACTTGTAACAAATTTACCCCAAACTACTTTTTTTACCATAAAAAATTTCAAATTTGTACATATATGATAAATTTACCATTTATTAATTTCCGTTAAATTGAGTTAATACCATAAAAATTATATATATATATATATATATATATATATATATATATATCAAATATAGGGTAATGTGCACACCTGATAATAGCCGCGTGTCATCCAACTTAGCAACTTGACGGTAAAATCTAACGGAAACTAACTGATGGTAAATTTATCACGAATGTACCAGTTTGGATTTTTTGGTGATATTAATCCTAAAAAAATACCCTAAAAAAATTGTAGGACAAAAAAAAATTTAGACCATTTCTCGATTTGTGCGTGTCATCCTTGCGCAAGGGCCATGCTAATCTTCTCTGTATCGTTCCAATTTTATCGGATGTCCCCGAAGGGACAAACTCCTAAGCCTCGGTTGAACGAGATAAACTGAGTTGCGCGTATGTTTCTAGTCGATGTGGGATTCGTCCTAGCTTCTCCTCAGCCATCGAAGCTTCCTTCGCTGATTTTTTTTATTGGCCCACATTAAAAACCCGACAAATGGGCTGGGCTTAGCCCAACCAATAGTCCACTAGAGAAGTGAGGAAGAGAAGCCTCCTCGGATTTTACGAGAAGTGGCGTTCCTGTTCGAAGAGATTAAGGATGATTATGGTAACAAAAGGCATCGGTCGATCCAGCATATCTACAGGTCGACCCAACCTATTCTCCATGCTGTTCGAAGACATTAATGTGTGTGGAATTCGCTTCCAGGGGATCTAATATCAGTGTTACTTCGCTGCTTTTCCCGTTTCTATTTCCTTCTCTTGTGATCCTTTCATTGGGTTTACAGATTCCATCTCAATATCTCAGTTTCATTTCCAGGTGCCACTCTCGTCCCCCGCTTCTAGTTTTCATCAACTTTCAGCACTTTCGGAGTAAATATGGGACTTTCAATTTCCCTTTTTGTTGTTGTTGTTGTTGTGATGATCCCCTTTCCCCCACTTCCCTTTTGCCATCGTTTCACGGTCTAGTTAACATGCAGAAACAGAGCACGCAGAAAAGAGATGAAAGAGAGAGAGAGAGAGAGAGGCGGGATTGGGAGGGGAGAAAACAGAGCATTGGGTTGTGACAGTTAAATAGTTATCCTCCTCCTCAAATTCGGTACCTTTGAACCCCCAATTTACGCTATGACCAAAAAGAAATGAACCCTGGCTGGTTTTTATGTAGCTGCGAGTGAAAAAAGAAGCAACTTGGTGCTCTTCCTCGGAACTAAGAGAGAGAGAGAGAGAGAGAGAGAGAGAGAGAGTCGGTGTCGTTTTCCTCCCTCTGGGCAGAGGTTGGCAATGTCGTTTAGACTAGCTGTTGAAGTTAGTCGGTTCTGGATATGGAGATGGCTTATCGTGTGCAAAATATGAGGGAAAAGGGAGAAAGGAAGGAGAGGGGCGGAGGAAAGGAGGGTTGTTTTCGTACGTAAGATCTCGTGGTTGGTCTCATGTTCAGGCATTTTGACTTGATCAATCTGCTTTTTTCGATCCCTCTTTGCATTGTATGGATATCAATGGCGGCTTTCACCTTGAGGATGATGGCCTCGGCATACCAGAGATTGTTCTCACGTGGGAAGAGGGAGAATTGCAAGCAATTCTAAATCTGTCGAAATGGGTTCAAAAACTATTTAATAACTTAAAATTAATTAAGATGGGTCACGTCGAATTTCGTGGGCCGGCCATAATGTTTCTAAAAGAGAGAGAGAGAGAGAGAGAGAGAGAGAGAGAGAGAGGGTCTAAAAGAGATGAGTCATAAATGGATTCATTAATGAAATTCCGGAGGTTGATACCACCATTAGCAACTCGCATTTTTTAATGTTGTTGGATGTTGTCCCTCCGTCCCTTCTCCTCTTGTCCAAAACAGTTCGAGAACCGGGCATTCGGTTATTGTCATGATCGTGGCTCCGGCGACCGCCGTCACTGGTGTCCCACCCAAAGACCTTGGCTTGGCTCCGAACCCTCTTCACTTTCGGGGCTTTTTTCCAAACCATGCCAAAAAATACAAATATTTACCAAAACATGTTTAATTTTTTTTTTTACCTAACCAGGCCCGGCTCGGCAATCAAACTGCCGAGCCGGCCTGGCTACAGTGCCGCTCGGCAGTCACACTGCAGAGCGGCACTGTTCATCCCGCTCAGTTTTTTTTTTTTTTTTTTTTTCGCGTAATGTGACAGCTATTAAAGGTATGAGTAGTGATAGTAGTGAATTTGACTGTTCACGTTTATCCAGTGCAGTGATTCTCTGTGTTGTTGTGAATAGTTTTTTCTCGCTTAAAAAAAAAATGCTTGGTCGCAACGAATTTTGTCACGAAAACTTTGGCAATGCGACGAATTTTGTAACGAAAAAACCCTTGTGGCTAAAAAAGCGTTGTAAATATAACGACGACAAATATTAAATTTTGGTTCGTTCGAGCAAGCGAGCCTCAACCCCGGGTGCTCAATTTTTCGATAGTTCGTTCGCTCGTTAATACAGAACATGATATTTTATACGAATTTCATTAACATTTTGTCCATTCTAGAAAACAAATTTAATAATAAAAAATTGATTAAAAACACAGGAAAAAGAAATTAAAAATGATTAAAAAAGAAAAACAAAGGTGTGTGCTTGCTCGGCAATGACAAGGAAAAAAGGTGAATGCTTGCCCCCACAATGACAGGAAAAAAAAAACAGATGCTTGTCACCGTACACTTGCCCATCTTTTTCTTAATCCAGCTTTTCTTCATTCACGACAAAATGTCACCATTATTACTACTCATGTCTTTAATAGCTGTGATATTACGCGAAAAAAAAAAAAAAAAAAAAAAAAAAAAAAAAAAAAAACCGCTGAACGTGATGAACAGTGCCGCTCGGCAGTGTGACTGCCGAGCCGCACTGTAGCCAGGCCGGCTCGGCAATTTGACTGCCGAGCCGGGCCTGGTTTGGTAAAAAAAAAAAATTTAAACCTGTTTTGGTAAATTTTTATGTTTTTTGGCATGGTTTGAAAAAAAGCCCTCACTTTCACCTTCTCTAGCCCCATGCCAATATTGATTGAAAAGTCATTAATTGTCTTCAAAAGCTCAACTCTCATATCGTGCTCAAGATGGAGGGAGTGATCTGCTTGTGTCAAGAGTAAAGTCAGCACACGCTCATTACCGCACGATCCAAGCCACAGCGAAGGTTGTGGCCGGAAGAATTTTGAACACGGCTGCTGCGAATGTTGCCTTCCTAATTGAGTTATACATTCACCTTTGGATGAGTGACATGTAGATCAACAACATTATGTCTAAATCTGGCCTCGAAACTAGCTACCAAGAATTGTATATTGCTAGAATGGGCCTCTCTAAAATGACCAATTTATTTATTGTGATAAGTGATAGATTTAGTCCATAGTAGCATAGTCCGGCAAACAACAAAAGCCACATATCAATATCGATGTATAACTAGTGAGTAGCAATATTTTGGGTTCAAGTGTTGCTGGGCATCAGTTATATGGGATGAAGTCATCGACATCGATATCGACATGCAACTGATGAGTAGATATATTTTTCAAGTGTTGCTAGATATTGGTTTTCCCTAGGATGAAATCATCAATATCGATATTGTCGTGCAACTGATAAGAGCAAATATCTGTTACTTGAGGATGAAGTCCTCACATGACATCGACGGGTAACTGGTGATTACCGATATTTTGAGCTCAAGTGCTGCTAGAAAATAAGAGACTGAGAATTTATTATTTATTTGAACTATGCAGCCTAATCGTGGATTGAAGGCTTTAAATAGTCACATCGTACTCTTGGCAAAAGATAACAAATTTATCTTTATCTTTACTTTTTCGCAATTTATTTTTCCCATAACTTTCAATTGTCGTACTTTAGTTGTAGTTTTCATATCTTCGTTGTTAGTTCAGGTATTGTATCTCTCACTTTGTCATCGATTAAACTTCGACGATGTTCATTGTGATTCATTGAGACTCATGTCTGGAATCGCCACAAAACTCATCTCTTCTTAAGAAAATCGAAGAAGCAACGTTTGGAGAAAGTTATTTTATTGACGGTGATTTTCGGCATATTGCTTTATGTCTAATTCCAATAAATGTTCAAGCTTTTTTTTTTTTTTTCGTTTCATTACTATTATACGGAGTCCATGATGGATGTTCAGAGTTCCTAACACTAATTCTGGGATATTCCAAAGTTGTTCATTATCTCCCATGCTGCTTTAATATGTATTTCTCTAGAGGGAAGAACCCAATGCCAAAACGATCCGAAATGCAATCTTTTATCCATTACATTTGATTTGAATCGATGTTACTTTAGATGTTTTTCCCTACGATCTCTAAGCACTTCAATTAACATGTTGGTGATTTTGTTACAATTATTTATGCGTTGGTGGGAGGAGTAGGGCGAATAAATCTCAATCAATATTATTCTTTGTGCCATATAAAGATAGAGGGTAAATTACACAAATTATTGATCAACTTTGGCCCAATGAGCAATGTGGTCCTTTGAACTTTAAATTTGCTCAGTTTGGTATATGAACTTTAACCCAATGTGCAATGTCGTCCACAAACTTTTAATTTAAGGACATAATTCTTACTATTTTGTAGGGATGGCAACGAGTTTTCAGGAAAGCCGAACCAAAAGGATGAGGTGAGCAGCTGAACCGAACCGAATCAAAAGTTCAGTTTTTTCGATTTTCAGGAACAGTGAAGCGAGATGAAGATTAGAGTTTTTAGGGCGATTTTGAGAGCAGTGAAAAAGATGAGAGATTTTAAGTTGGACGTTAGTTTTTGTTGAGAATTTCGGTTAAGAATAACCTGAACCAGAAAAAAAAAATGGTTATTTTGATTAGGTTCGATTTTTCAATTCGGTTACAAATAACCCGAATCGAACCGGAAATGCACAAAATTTTGGTGCGGTTCGATTTTCTGGTTTGGCTCTTTGAGACGTTTTCTGTGTAGAAAGTGACGCCGGCCCGCGCGGGTATTGTTTTCTTCCTTCCCTGTTTTGGGGGTCGAAATCTATATTGGAGTTTGAACATCAATCTGGCGGGCCCTTTTGGGTAAAACGCGTGAGACATCCTTCCCTTCTCATACTTACTTTGACTGAGACTCCAAGTCCCACAAGACTTTAAAAATACCAAAGGCGGGCCCCACTGCCCACCAGACGAGACGACAAAAAGACTCGAGAATTTTCCCGGGCAACGCCGTTGTTCTTGGTTCGTCGATATGAATCCGATGATCTTTCCAAGTCCAAGAAAAGTCCAACATGCCCGCCAGCGGTTTCTCTCCGGGGCGACTTTTCCCGACAGACCCAGAAGCAGAACACAGTGCACGAACTTCGCGTGGAACTGGAGCGGTCTGAATCTGCGCAAAGGCAGATGACGAGTCTCTGCTTTCGATCCCCAACCCCCTCGCACCGGCCTCCTTCGAGAACCCCTCGGGTCGCCCCGCCCGTGGCTCCCGGGCTCTCCGACTCGTCCGCCGAGAACGCCGTCGAATCCTCCATGGCGGCGATCGCGAAGTGCGACCCGGAGTCGCGGTCCCCTCGCGCCAGAGTCGCCTCCATCTTCCTGGAGGACCGAGCGGAGGCCCTGCAGTTCCTACAATGCGTGCATGACCTAAGAAAAGCCATGCACTCGCTGGTGTCCGAGAACTCCGGTTCTGAGATGCTCTTGCAGGGGCAGTGCTCAATGCAGATTGCGATGAAGAGGCTCCAGAAGGAGCTGTACCACGTGCTCTCCGCGGATGGGGCCAGCTTGGACCCCAAGTCTGTTTCCATGAGATCGACTGGCTCGATTTGCGAGGACGACAGCGACTCCGGCAGTGAAGGGCCGCCGCCGCCTTCCATGGCGATGACGGATTTGAGATCCATTGTGGAGTGCATGATCTCTTCTGGCTACGCCAAGGAGTGTATTGCCATATACACTGTCGTCCGGAAACCGATTGTTGACGAGGCGATTCGTCGTCTCGGGGTCGAGAAATTCCGTGCTTCGCAGGTGAACGCCATGGATTGGGAGGTTCTTGAGGTGAAGGTGAAGTTGTGGTTAGATGCGGTGAAAGTGGCGATGACCAGCCTCTTCGCCGGCGAGAGAATTCTCTGCGACTACTCTTTCTTAGCCTTCGATTCCATTGGGGAGTTGTGCTTCGCGGAAATATGCGGAGATGGTGCGGCTCGTCTGTTTGAATTCCCAGCAATCATCGCGAGGAGGAGCAAGAAGTCGCCGGAGAAGATATTCTGCCTGCTCGACATGTACGCGGCCATCTCCGAGAGCTGGCTGGAGATTGAATCGTTGTTCACGTTCGATTCGACCTCTGGAGTCCGGTCGCACGCTCTTGCGTCGCTCGTTCGGCTCGGCGAGTCGGTGCGTGCAATGTTGACCGAGTTCAAGTCGACCGTCCATAAGGACTCCTCCAAATCCGTTGTCGCTGGCGGAGGAGTCCACCGCTTGACGGTTTACACCATGGACCACCTCTGCCGCCTCGCCTCCCACGGCAACACCCTTGCCGACATCGTCACTGACTGGTCGCCGCCGGCGAAGCCTTCCCTGCCGGAGCATCACTTCGAGGGATCCGACTCCGACGAGGCACCTGCGCCGGCGATCTCCCTGCAAATGGCATGGCTGATCCTTGTCCTGCTCTGCAAGCTTGAGGGCAAGGCGGAGCACTGCCGGGACATCTCCGTCTCCTACCTCTTCCTCGCGAACAATTTGCAACACATCATATCGAAGGTGCAAGCGTCGAACTTGCGATATCTGCTTGGGGAGGAGTGGGTCGCGAGGCACGTGAGGAAGCTGAGGCAGTTCGCTGAGAACCACGAGCGGATCACATGGGGCGAGGTGGCGGCGTCGCTGCCGGAGGAGCCGAGGGCGGCAATCTCGCCAGCGGAGGCGATCGAACGGTTCAGGAGGTTCAACGCGAGGTTCGAGGAGGCCTGGGGGAGGGAAGCCACGAGGGTCGTGGCGGACCCGAAGCTCCGGGAGGAGATGAGGGCGTCAGTGGGGAGGAAGGTGGTCCGGGCGTACGGGGAGTTCTATGACGCGCACTGGCTCACCGTGGGCGGCGAAACCAGCGGGGCGATCTCGATCAAGTACACCCCCGAAGACGTGGGGTGTTACCTGGCCGGTCTCTTTTCCGAATCGGCATATTCAGGGAGCGAGTCGTCACCGTCGCCATCGTTGTTGCCGTCGCCGGCATTTTCGTGTTCTTCGCCGTCGCCGTCGCCGTCGCCGTCGCCTCGCTGGTGGCATCCGTGATCCCATTGAGGAAAAGTCTTTGTGCCACGTGGCATATCATGATTTGGTTTAAGTCATGTGTATGATCTTTCTCGTGACACAGGATAAGAGGCGGATTTGGCAGTGTAAATATGCGCACCTGTCCCGTTAATGGGTCTACCAATTTTTCGTTTTCTAAAATTGCCAACATCCCTTATTGCTCACAGCAAAAAAATTTCTTGTCTGTGCAACATGGGTGAAAGTTCTTGGTTCAATTTCGAATGTATATCAAAATTCATTTCCCATTGTGATCAGATAATCGAGTCACCCGATTTCAAGGAGTAATTGAATTATGGAGACACTCCATAATCGTCGCGTACTCAATTTTTGTTTTATTATGTATAAAAAAAATTATCTAATTTTCCATTGTAACCAAGTATAGAATGTTGTAGAATATGTATTTTTAGCTTTGCGATATTGTACAAGTGTATTTTTTTTTTTCGGTCGAAGATATTGTATAAGTGTTGACTACATTGAAACGTACTCGAGTTCAAATATATCCTAAAGTGTAAATTTTTAATTTGCGACAATAGTACCCATCGAACCTATGTGTTTTTGCAATTTTAGACCCGAAAAGAGGTCAAAGACGTACTCATAGTTTTTTCTTAATAAAAAAGGTCGAAGTTTATTACTATTATTTTTGGGAGGCACTATTTTCAATCCGTATATGACTAAATCCATCCAAATTTTACCAAAAAGATAAAATTATCCTCAATCATTCAATTGCAATTTAAACTGGTGGCCCTGAATTTATGGACTTTCCATTTTTTAGTTTTTTTTAATTATTATTTCTACGTAGGATTAGTTACCAAACAGACAATTCCGCTGCATCTTCATTTTTAGGCTTTACTTCTATAAAAATTATGTCTGTCGAAAAGAGAAATTTGTAAGAATCCTATTCTTCGATCAAATTCATGGATAGATTGTCGAGGAGAGTCTAGAAATAATTTAACACA
The DNA here is from genome assembly GCA_021437785.1 of Rhodomyrtus psidioides. NCBI lineage: Eukaryota > Viridiplantae > Streptophyta > Magnoliopsida > Myrtales > Myrtaceae > Rhodomyrtus > Rhodomyrtus psidioides. The sequence goes on along the minus strand of JAILYB010000059.1, from coordinate 596,786 downwards.
GATTATTTTAGCTCAATCATTTGTTTATAAATGTCTCATTTTTGTTGTGCATATCAGCATCAAATCTCTCTAATCAGTCTTTAGCAACAACAAAAAAAACGATTAAATTCCCCAACATGAAACTTTAAAGATGAAATTTAAGTAAATAAAAACGTTGCACAATTTTTTTTTTGTTAAAATTCTAGTGAAATATTCTGGATTAATAGAAACTAATATCATCTATTAAGTGTTCATAAAAATATACCAATATTTCCAATTGTGCAAAACATTTTTAGTTTACTTCCAGATATTTGCAATGAAGAAAAAAGAGACTTTTAATTCTTCACTATATCAAAGAATTTGTCTTTTTTCCTCACTATTGGTGAGGTATTTTTACGGGAAGCATGTAAAAATTTATAGGTATATCGAGGAATACAATATAAAAAACATGTGAAATGCTTCATTATGACAAGTAGATCCTACACAAAAATAAAAAATATATATATAAAAGAAGAAGAATGAATGGGGTTGATTGAGGGCAATTTTGTCTATTTAGTATAATGGGGGTGAATTTAGTTATATAGGGAGTGGAAATAGTGCGTGCCTTGTTTTTTTAAGTAAAAGGTCATAGTTGAACGAGTGTAGAAAAGAAAACCATCAAGCCAAAATGAAAGAAAACAACACCTTGTCAAGAAAAAAGGACATTTAGAATTAAAAGGTGAGTTAAATTTTATTTGATTATTTACTCAATTCATTAGGGGCAATTTTTTTTTTATCCTTTTATAATTTTCAAGAATCCTCATGGAGATCGTGGATGAATTGTATTGATTAAGAGAAAAATTGTGGGAAAGACTTACCCTCCCACTTAGGCCGTTACGCGTGCATCGAAAAAGGCTCATCCAGCGGATTCAACGACAATAGCCGCCTGTTCAACTGTTTATGACGTTTCGACCAAAAAAAAAAAATTGTTTATGACGAGATATCCGACAAAGCTTGTCCATTTTCCAAGATGCCCAAGTCACAATTCGCAGGCAGAGTCGTTTCATGTGGGAACTTTTAAATTTCGCACGATAACACTTTCGGTCAACTTCTCAGCTTCTGATTAGAAATTGATTTCTCTACTTTTTCTCAAAAGCAGAAGTTGATCTTTCTACTTATGCTCCAGATTGACTTCTAATCAAAGAAATTCGTTTGGTAAAACGGTTGAAAATTTTTATTTTTGGAAAATTATTAACAAAATCTTTGCCGGCGATCGGCGGCCGTCGACTTCTGATAAAAGAAATTCGTCTGAAAACAGTTGAAAATTTTTATTTTTGAAAAATTATTAACAAAATCTTTGCTGGCAGTCGGCAACAGCGATCGGCGGCAACAAACGACGATCAGCGGCAGCGACGGCCGGCGGTGATCGGCCACGGGTGGCAACGGTGGTCAGCTGAGGCTCGTGTGATCGAAAAAGTGATTCTGGAGTCGAGAAATAAAAAATTTTAACTTCTCAAAGTTAGTAAAAAATCTAACCAGAAGTAGAAAATCCTGTCGTAAGTCAATTTTTTTACCAAACGCATTTCTACTTCTAAATAGATTTCACCAAATGAATTCCCCTGTCAGAAGGGAAATTGTCTGCCAAAAGTGTTATCATGCGCTACCTTAGCAATAAGTCAAGTATGATGTTCCCACCTTTTTATTAGTCATAAAATGTCTCACTTTGGCAGTCTAATTGCAATGTCAGATTGTTAATTCTTGTTTCTTAATTGCTATGAGAACATTTTCAATGCGGCAACAGAAGCAATCACGTAAGACTAATGCATAAGCTCACCCGTCAAATGGGTAGGTCCAGTTGAGTTTCGATCGAGTCATAAATGATTTGACTCAAATAGATATGTTTAACCATTTATAACACTTTTATTGCAATACAAATCTCGTGATTCATACCGGATCCAACACATACTTGACCCGTATTCTCAAAATACTTACATATTTAATTCAATCTAGGAAAATTCATATTCAAACTGAGATGAGAGTGTAGAACGAGTGAATGCAAGGTTGAATGAAAAGAAAATCATATAGGTGTGTTGGGTCTAAATAAGTTGTAAACCTATTTATGATCAATTTAACATTTATATCGTGTTTAATCTCATTTATGACTAATTTATTAAATATAACTAAACCATATAATAACCCAGCTTATTATATATTGGTTAAGAAATGAGTTTATGTCCCATTTTAATAGGTATATGCATGGAGTTGATCAATTAAACGAAAAACATATAACTCGTATGGCCCGGAGATTGGTGGGTAATTAGCTGATGGAGGAAATGATTGATGCATGTGAATATTACTCTGATTATTAATGGAAATGAACTCCACTTAGCCTCATTTATTTTGCCTTAATAATATAGAAAACTATTTCTCGATTTCGATCCTTTCTTTCATTTAAAAAAAAAAAGTCCAAAGATTTTTTTTTCCAACTACAAAAAAAAAATTATACCTAAGTATTTATATTGAAGAATATTATTTATTTATTTATTTATTTTATAGGTGATAGAAATATTAAAATTAACAAAATCTTTGTTGAGTCATTAATTTTCCGCAATTTAAAAGGAGCCAGGTTAAAAAATGAATGGAAACGAAGAGATTGGGAAAAATTATCCAATCAGGCCTAAACATATTATATGGATGAAGATGCCCGTTGACGAAAACTTTGTCATTGCATGGGAGAAAACTCTAACAATTATTTACGGGGTGGGAGGATCAAGAGAATCTAAAGCTCTATTTATTTCGCGAAAAATAAATATTTTTTTTTAAAATTAATCATATAAAAAATATTTTCCTAAAAAATGATTGTTTATATGGTTTGAAATAATTAGTTACTGAAAATATTATTTTTTCATCGACAATAATTTATTTGTAAACACTTTCGTCGACGATGAAAATATTATATTTCCATTTATTTTTTAAGTCATTCATTTTTCGTGACACAAAGAAGCCTGAAAATGTTTTTTTTTCCTTTGTAATATGAAATGCTATGAGAAAATTCAATTAATTATTCCTATATTTCAAACATCCGTTTCATTGTTCCATCATTCCCAACTGCACATCTTTACTTTTGCAATCAAATAACAGTTAATTACCAAGGCTCCGTTTACTTTTGAGAAAAATAATAAAATAGTTTGATATAGTTAATCGATGAATTTTTTTTCGCTAACGACAATAATTTATGTCTAACTTTTTTTTTTGTATACAATGAGAATATTTTTTGTTCATTCATTTTTATAAGCATACCTAAGCAATCATTTTCTAAAAAAAAAACATTCCAAATCATTTTTTTTTTCACTAAACAAAGGAAATCAAGTCATCAATTATCTTTACTAAATTATCACCAATTTCATATATCCAACCACTTGGAAACTTTACACCCAATGTCCAAACCCTGTCTAGCCACCACAGCCACCGTTGCGTTTCCTACCTCCGATACCGCTCTCCATCTCCCTTGAGGGAATCGGGCGTCGTCTGCAACCCTGAAATTGAGGTCATTAAAAGGGAAATGGATCGCATAACCTTTGCTCAGAAGGTTAGGTCCTGCCCTTCAAATCCGGGCTGTCCGTGTTATGAATGGACGGCCCAGATTATTACTAACAAAAATATATATAAACAATTCAAAAAAATTACCCCCTAAAAACATGAGATCTGGGCCGTCCGTGTTATGAAGGACGGTCCGGATCCCAAGGGTAGGCGCCTAACCTTCTGAGGAAAGGTTAGACGATCCGGATCCAAAAGTAGAGCCGTCAATATGGGTCAAAGACCCATTTTGACCCATATTTGATACAAATGAGTTGTATATGAGTTCTAGGTTTGTAAATGATTGAATGAAAATGAGTCCAAAATATTGAAGTTGAATCAGATGGGCTAAAAATGGATCACACACTTAAACCCACTTTTGACCTATATTGGATCCATTTTCGGCCTATGAGGACAGCTTAGTTCCATAAGTTAAAAATGGGCCCAAAACTTCAAAGGCTTTGTTATTATTATTATTATTATTATTTTTTCTATTTCTGTAAGTGAATAAAATAAATTTGAAAAGAAAAATATAAAAGCTGCCGTCCCCGCCGGTCGCCGCCGCCCGCCAGTCGCCGGTCGCCCTCCGTCGGCCCTCTGATTGCTATGTTGACCGTGCTCTATTTGCTATCTATTCGGGATATATCCTACCTTGTGTTTCTTATCTGTCGGTAAAATGTCGAGGCGCACCTGCTATGTCATGTTTGCAAAAGTTCAGTCTTGGTTGAAAGCCCATGCAATCTCGAAACCGTGATTGATCAGACTTTTGTGAATCACTAAATCATGTGCATTTCCACCTTTTGATAATATCTCCAGCTTTTGCTGGCTGTGGGAACCAAGCTAGAGTTGCTCCCGGCCGCCGATCGGCGATTACCGGTTGTCGGTCACTGCAGGTTGCTGGTCGCCGTCCACCACTGATTGTCGGAGAAAAATAAAAACAAAATAAAATAAAAATACTTTTAAAAAATTAAAAAAGATATTTACAATAAAATATTTTTGAATAAAATATATTTTTAATAATAAAGTATTTTTGAATAGTTAATGTTTTTTAAAAAAAATTTGAAAAAAATCTAAAAAATCTAAAAAAATAAAAAAGGAAAGAATTTCGCTAGATTTTTTATTGCATGGAAGTATTTCAGTAATATTATTTTCTTATAATATTATCGTGATTTGGTAATATGGGTAAAATAGGTCGGGTTGGGCATGGATCAGTTGCGGATCGAGTCGGGTATAAGTCAAAACATATTAGACGGGTCAATATGGGTCGGACCCCCGACCCGACCCACCCATTTGACACTTCTGATTAAAAGCCAACCACTACTTTAGATGGAGGTCGTACAAGCCATGAAAGACCTTCAAACTGACGTCATCCATGGAAGCTCAGACCTTAGACGACCACGACACGGTCGATGTGGTCATCTGAGAGAGAGAGAGAGAGAGAGAGAGAGAGAGAGAGAGAGAGAGAGAGAGAGATATGGTGGCTGGTGATGGTTAGGGGGTGCATGAAACCTTTTCTGTTTCGTGGCTCTATTTCTGGCAATAAATAGATTTTTCCATTTCTATTTCCTAGACGAGTTTATCAACTAAAAATCGCGTTTGATAATGATATAATTTTTCTATTTCCGAAACAGAAATTCGTTTGACAATAGCATAAAATTTCTCTTCCCTAACCCTATTTTCGGCGGCCGGCGGGCTCGGTGGCGGTGGCGGCGGCCGGCGACCAAAAATCTCATTCAAATCTATTTCTTGGCCAAAAATCTTGCCCGAAAATAAAAAAAAAAATTACATTGCGTTGCCAAACGCATTTCTATTCCAAATCTATTTCTTGGAACAAAAAAACGGAAAAACTGAGAAATGGAAAGGGTTTCATGCACCCCCTTAATATGTGGGAGACTGGGGTTCCTATACGTGGTAGATCGGGTGTTAATGAAATGTCCCATAATAACTAAATTCTCACGGGGGCGAATCAATCAAAATCAAGCCAAGTTTCCGGGAGAAACCCACACTGCTAGGAACGACTGCGGCATTCATAAATCGGTCTCTTGTTTGCCGGTCGGATCCCGATCGAAATGGAGACAATTGAAAAAGAACGAAAGGCACAATGCATTTGGCGATTGGAATTCAGTTTCGGAAGTCTTGATTGTAAACCTCACTAAATCTAGTCCACTCACGTCGAATATCATATTTTGGCTTTTCTCCTTTATCTTAAGGGAAAAAGAGCCAGCCACCTAACCTGAGAAAAATAAAATAAAAATAGAAAAAAAAATACTACTCTACCTTATTATTTTTTTTTTTCTAGTTTAGTGGGGCCTGCTTACCGCGTGGGACTCGATTCCAACCCACTTGGCTCGGACTACGTTCGAGTGTGAACGGGGGATTAAAGAAACGCGGGACTTCGTCCCTCCCTCTTGTGGCGGGACCACCGGCTGTCGTCCCCGAGGACCCTACGTGGGGCCGACGTTTTCCCGACGGCCGCCGGGTACCGACTCAGCTTCCCCTCGTCTCTGGTCAAACCGAGGTCGCTGTCGACTCACACAACCCGCGACTGCGACGTCCACTCTTGACTTTGGCGCACGACGCATCGCCATCTCGGTTCGACGTTGCTTTTGGACCGACCATCGCATGCTTCTCCGCTTTCGAAAGCAATAATATCTCGACCGGTGGGTGGCGCTGGTCCTGAGTGCCGCGTGGCGTTGGACACCCCATTCTCTTCTTGTAACCACTTGTTGAAAACAAAATTAATTAACACCGAAATATGTACCGGTGTCAAACTGATTAAAAGGATTTTTTTCATTTGTGGATGTCAACAGATTTGCCACTATTTGAATAAATTTCTTATATGTTTATAGCACATAAGTTTTCCATGGATGGTTGATTTTACCATAATAAAGATAGGACTAATGCTAATGTTCGATCACTCTATCCATGCCTCATTCGTGATTCATCGTATTTGATTTTCTTTTATTTTTCTACTTGATTGTCTTTTCTTTCTGTTTTGCGAATTTTTGTGTGTGAATAAATTTATGCGGCTGAGCTTATGTGAATAAATTTCTGCAGCTGATCTTGGGTGAATATGAACACCAATTTGGCCATTCGTCCATTCGACAACCATCGAGGATGATGCTCGTGATGTGATTTCACAACCTCTTCGAGATTAGGAGATCTGAGAGTTCCTTACATGTATTTGGTGTGTGTTCTTTCAATATATTCATGTTGGTATCTCTGCACGGAGATGATGATGAGGACGTTGAAGCTACACGTGCACAGCAAGACGTTGAAAATGGCGTGGAAGATCTTTGAGGAATGGACGGATATGAGTGTGCTTCTAGCTGCAGGCCTTGCTTTATTTGCTTTTTGGCAATTGCACTTATTTGATGTCTATTAGATTTTGAAGCCTTTTATATACCTTTCGAGTATTATTCTGATTGATGAATCAAATCTCTCTTTTGATTAAAAAAATGGATTTTTTTAAAAAGTATCTCCTCAAAATTTGAGTCCGTCTGTTTTATACACGCGTATCGAATCATATCTAGTTTCGACGCGCAAGAGTTTGATTGAGGAGTTAGAGCGTCTTGATTGTTGATTCGATACGTGGTGACTTGCGATACCTCAATCAATCTGAATGGCCTGCAAATCTGGTAGGGCCGGATCCGTGGCGTCCCAAGTTCGCCACGTCATCTAATGAATAATAGTAGAATAACCATTTAACATACAAGGCGAATATAGTGAAACACAATACTTATTTATTACGAAACTGACATAAGACAAGTCCAGTTTTCTACAAGCCAGGGAGATCACAACGGGGTAGGCCCCAAAAGCTCGCCTATCGACTCTACCCCGCACAAAACGACAATCAAACGCGACTGCCCTAAAAGATTCTCACTTCTCGACTCAACCACACGTGTCCCATAAGAGGTGGTCGGCGAACTAGCCATTATTTCTACCTAAAAATCACAAGATATAATGGAGTGAGATAAAATCTCAGAAAGTCAAACCTCTAAAATTCCCACTAGATAAGACAATATAGATAAAGAGCAATAGTAGATTGAGAGATTCGACCCCATCCACATCCATTTAACGTCTCAACTTGACTACCCATTCTGAATAAAGAGAACATATCATGACCATAACATCAAGCAAGGTAACGAAATATGATGAGATGCATGTATGGCTCTTGGTTCTCCACCATTCTCACTTGAATTTATTCATTTAGTTAGTCACAAGCTTGTCTCATACCGCCTTCGAGATTGACCCTTCAATAACACGGGTCCACCCGACACACAGTGGGGTCTTCTCATATCTCCATGGGGCATGATTTACCAGTGTATAATCCACTTTGCAACCCTTTACTTGTTACCAGCTTTGTAAATGAATGTAAGTGTAGTGCAAGAAGATGTTTGTCATATAGAATATCATGCTACAAAATTATATGCAAATAGAACTATCAATTGAAGAAGACAACTCAGACCATTAACTTGACGTTACACACAACCATTCCCTAAAGTGCTGTGCCAAAACACATATCATACACGCAAGTCCAGACCTTCAAGTAGTAATTTAGTTTGACTATTTTAGCTTTGGATAAAGATAACTCCCTTAATTGATCAGATATAAGTTTGGCTACTGTCAACTATGGACTCTTATCCAACAAAGACTAAAACACTATGGTTCAAACGTGCATACAATTCTCGCCCTACATCAACTCCTCGGTTACCATAACATGCACTCACAACTCCATGCGTTGAGCCCTCGCTTTCTGATGGCCTCAATCACTTAACAATTCAAGCTCAACTCTGGTCGTGACCTAACGCCCATGTTAGCAACAGTCTGAATTATCCGCCTTTGCTTGTCCCCTCCTCTACTAGGTTCCTTAAGTCGGGTCTCCGAGTTCAAAACCCACAACACAAATCGTTCGGTACCCACATCTGAGACGTTCAGCCCTTGCACCATCTCAACCCCATGGCTCCCAATTCACCACGATACAAGACTTGCAGAGACAAATGACCACCCACATTACACAGCCTTCCGTCTTACACCCACTCACGAAAACCTATGTTGCACGGACACGCGACACGACACGCGACACGACACAACACGCCGACACATGATTTCCTAAAAATAGAGAATTTCGACACGCTGGGACACGTTGTATATTATATATATAAAATAATTTTTATGATTTCAATAATAATAAAAATAATAAATGCAAGGCTAAAGAGCAACATCATGTAGCTGTCAACATATAATTTTTTTTTCTAATTTAACCCATAAACAAAGCTAAAAAAGACAACATGTACAGGATAGGCTTTGCTAGTGCGATTTGTGTATTTCAAGCGTACTATAAGTGCTCTGAAATATAGAACAATCGTTAACTAGCTCACCAATGCAATGTTAAACAGCAACATCATGTAGCTGATAGGCATCTTTGCTAATTTGACCCATAAACAAAGCACAAAAAGACAACATGTAAGGCTAAAGAGCAACATTTCATTCCACTAATATTTCAAATTGAAAATTTCGACTACATTCCTTCCAATAATCCATAAACACGGTGGGGGCAAAAAAGACAAGCAAGCCACAATCCACATTCCACCATTAAGATTAACATTTCAACAATAGTAGAAAAAAAATCATCTTTTAGCATGAACAATAACAAGTCATTCATCTACATTATTCGCTCCTTTTGACAAAAAAACGAACTCTATATCCAGCTCATCAAGTGAAAAACTTGCAACTTCAAGCACGCCAACATCTTCAAATGTTTCAAATGCATCTCCACCCACATCCCACATCTTGGTCTCTCCTTCAAAATATTGTGGATCTTTTCTCGATAGAAGACGTAGGTTGCTATGAATGAATACCAAATCTTCCGCACATCTTGGGGTCATCTTATTTCTTCTTGCTGAGTGCACAAAGGAGTAAGTACTCCAATTCCTCTCGGCACATGATGAAGAGGAAGGTTGTGCAAGAAGCTTTAAGGCTATTCTTTGAAGCATAGGTGCACATGCACCATGTTGGATCCACCACATCTTAGGTTCCATAGAACATCTCTCTCGCTTGGAATGAACATCTCGAAAACACCCACTTTCGGATGCAAAATCTACATATTCCGCACTCACTTTGTAGAGCTCATCTTCGTTAGGAAAGTATTTCCTAAGGCATTTCTTTCTTTCTTCATTGATTGCATTATCCTTGTATGGAGAAACTCGAGTGGGATCTTCATCAAGCCATTGATCGCTATAGTACCTTATTTAACAAAAAAAATACTTTATCATTATGTCAAACAAAGATAAGCAAAAAAAATAGCAATCTCATATAAGTTTAGAACTTACTTGGGATTCAAAGCATGTGCCAAGCAATGAAGAGGAGTATTGTTCCTAGTCCAACGATCCACAAGAATTGCATGAATCACATCATAAAAAGTAGACTCCTCATCTAGCCTTTTCAACTCATGCATGTATATAGCTCTCTTCACATTTTCAATAATAGAATCCCACATGTCATAAACCAAGTGAAGACAAGGCTAGTCGGTGTCACAAATTCGAAGCATGTCATAGATAGGAGCCGCGAAGGAAAGTATATAATCAATTGAATCCCACCAAAGATCATCCGACACCTTCTCCTTGACAAACTTAGCCCTTCCTTGATTATCATCTCAGTAGATACTCCATTTCTCATAAAAAAAAACCATGCTTTGAAGACCACATTTTATTAGCTTAAACCTCTTAAGCATCACAATCATCGAAGCAAAACGTGTATCCGCCACGGAAAGCAACTTCAAGTGAATAAACTCATTGTCTATTGCTAGTCTCATGGAATGGTTCATGATGAAATTTTTTATTTGCATAACATCAGCAACAATCTTTGTAATCTAACTACATTCTTCATATGCCACTTGATTGTTTTCCACATTCTTTGCGGCGTAAATGTTTTTCAAAGCTAAATTAAGGGTGTGCACCACACAAGGCGTCCAAACAATAGACAGAAATTCTTGCTCAATGAGTTGTCCTGCACCCTTACAATTTGAAGCATTATCCGTAATGATTTGAACCACATTCTCATGCAACAACTTCATTGATTACTTCTTTCAATAAACTGAAAATGAAATGCATGTCCTTCCTTTCATTGGAACAATCAACCGATTTTATAAACATGGGATTTCCATCCGACATTGCTATGAAGTTATTGAGTGATGAGTCACTCCATCCATCACTCACAATAGTCACACCCTTATCCTTCCACATTTTCTTAATAGGCACACACAAATTCTCAATATTTGTTCTCTCTTTTTGCAACAAAGTTGTCCTTAACATATTGTATTTCGGTGGCACATACCCCATAATGTCGTGACTGGCGGCATAAGTGAAAGCGGATTGAAAATAAGGGTTATGTGCTAGGTTAAACGGCAAGCCCGACGAATAGAACATCCTAGCAATTAAATGATCTAAATGTTCTCGTTGAGTCATGTTGAATGCCCTCTCAATTGCTCCTCCCCTCCCACTTCCGATCCTCCTTTTTTTAGAGTTAAAAGGTGAATTCATGCCGCCAACACTACCATCACCCACTAACAGAAAAACTAGAAGGAGGCAAAGGTACATGCGTAGCCGCATAACTTGTTAATCTAGCATCGACCTCTCCATCCAATCTTTCCATATCCAAAAGATCTTTTTTTCCTACTTTTCCATGTTTTTCAATTCCTTTTCCACCTATCAGCAATAAGTAGGCCCTAACTCTTGTGTATGAGCTCTTAAACCCATTTTCACAATAATTGCATTTCCAAGACAAATTCCCCCCAGCTTCACCATGACCAGCCAACCTAGTTGTATACTTCCACAATGGTTTATTTAATTCTTCATTAGAGGATGTAAGTGGTTTTGCGCTAGAAGTGCTAGTTTCCATGCTTGATATCACTCTACAAAAAATAAAATTACACGAAACCAGAATTTATACAATCATTACGGCAATCTAAGGCAAAAGAACAACGTTGAAGTATATTTATAAATAGTCGTATAAACAAACCAGACTTAGTTTTACAAATGTAAAGCAATATTTAAAAGAATGTTGTTCATCCAATACTTAATCAGTGCTCCGAACAGATTTAAAAGCAATAGAATGGTAGTTAACGCCTTGAAAAAGAAAAGAAAAATAGGAGGATAAACTCCAATTAAAAATAGATCAGCAGAGACCATTAATAGTAGAGCAAATTCAGACGGGAGACTAAAGATTTGAGGCTACATAATCTGCAATCACAAGTTGGCAACAAGATAGAGCCAACAATCTCTATTCCTCTTGCAATATGAGACTAAAGGGGGCGGGGGCGAGGGATTCTTCATCTTTCGCAACAAGACAAATCCAACAAGCACATCCATGTGACCCACGACCAAAATTACGTGACAATCAAGCATGAGTAAGGAATGAAGATAAGCAAGAAGAACCTGGAAAAGCCAATGGCGAGTATTACCTTAGAAGTTGAAACCGAGAGCCTTTCGAAGGTTATCTGCGTGCTATTTATGGAATTGAAACCCCAGTAGCGTCAGGCGAGTCGGCGACTGGCTACTAGCGACTAGCAAGGCCACGAGGTTGCGACCTGCGAGGAGGTGACGAGGCGAGGTCGCGACCGGCGAGGAGGTGACGAGGCGAGGTCGCGAGAGAAACAGAGAGCGAGAGAGACCAAATGCAAGTGAAACATAGGAAGAAATTAGATCAGGATATTAGGGATTTTCGAATTTTCCTCATGCTTACGGTTTTGCCCTCAATTTTTTTTTTCATTTTCCGAGATTGCCCCTGGGACACGCGAGTCTTAACGTGTCCCAGTTGTTGACTTCGTGTCGAAATCTCGGACACGCGTTGACCGCGTGTCCGAGCGTGTTAGACACGTGTCGGTGTTGACACCTGATTTTTGATCAGTCTTTCATAGTTTATTTTTAAAAAAATCATAAAAAATCTATAAAAAGTTAAAAAATTAAAAAATCATCTTTGGTAGCCTTGACCAAGCTAAAGGAACCATTTTTAATAAAAAAATAATTTTTCATATTTTTAAATATTTTTTAATATTTTCCAAAAATAGAAAAATACATGAAAAATGAAGAAAAATAGCGTTCGATGTCATAAAAATATAGAAAAATAGTCAATATTTTTATTTTAACTTCTTTTACATTTTGAACTCATAAATAGTTAAAATTCAAGTTCAATTGCATGTGTTTCTTCACGACGCATAGAGTTGAATTTGGCAAAAAAATGTCATTCGAGTATTTTAATTTGTAAATTTCTACATCTTTTTTAGTCTTGACGTCCAATTAGATCGACCACCATCTACAATAAATGCCCCTTGCTGAATATTTTCGTTTTTGTTTCACATGATTTCATGGTGTAAAACGCCGAGTGGATCCTCAAATATAATCGGGTCGGCATGAGCTCGATAGCTCGTCCAAGACCAAACCAGGGCACGGCGAACCCCATGTGAGTACTCTCGAATTCCTTCGATGCTTCCTAATGCTTTTCTTAGGTTAGATCGTGTGTAGAATGGCTAGGACAGCTAAATCATTCTTGAGCTGTGATTGATAAATAGGACCTTACTAGGAATGCCATGTGATTTATTTGCATATCTAGATTCCTTAAGTTGGGCATTTTATTACTGATTGTGATTGCTAGGATAATCACTCCTATCTACATGAATTTCTAGATTTAGGGTTCATACCTTACTCATCCGCATGAATCTCAGGCTAGAAAATTCAGTCAACTTAGGTACCGAAAGGGCATCAACTCTGACAGTTGGTGTAACTAAGTCCCCGAAACCATTTCTCTGGTTCTCGCAGAATTGAATAGAAACTCCCAACTATTCGATTGGGTGGTCCAATCATACCCTAAAAAAATGATTGGTGGCGACTCCATGACATGCACACTTAGCACATGTCACTAGACCACACTGAAAGTCGATCACGCATACCTCCGTTGCGATTTGGGTAATGGGCCTTGGGAGAGGCCCGCGTCCGACCAGACAGGATGGCCCATTAGCCCTCGAGAGCCCGACAACCTCAAGAGGGTCGCGACAGTCGGACACCGACACGTGTTTGACACGCAAAAACCTCCAAAAGCACGTGTCCGTGCAACATAGGCGAAAGCCCAATCATTCCAAGTCGTGTCCCTGAGTGAGTTTGGCTCCCATCCCAGCTTGCTTATCACCTTAACCCGACATTCACGGGGTCCGCTACCTGATTCGTCTGCCATCCCACTACCGAACTCGTCCAGACCCAAACTCCATTCCGGGATTCCATCGCCAGATCAATAGTGCAGAGTCTAGGAGGATGTTTAGAGGGTCGACTCACCTGTTTTGCTGCGCCGCTGTTGGTCTTTCGCCGGTGGAAGCTGAGTCGGAGGGTCGGGAGCACGGGCTGGTCGAGCGAAGAAGCTGAGGAGTCGCGGGGAGAAAGATGGCATCGTCGTCGAGGAGTACCAGCAGAAAAGAAAAAAAAATCTCACTCACTCACTCACACACACACACACACACACACACACACACACACACACACACACACACACACACTCTCTCTCTCTCTCTCTCTCTCTCTCTCTCTCTCTCTCTCTCTCTCTCTCTTATTTTCGTATACCCTAAAAGTTGGGCTGGAAATTCTTCTTTCCAAGCCAAGCCCAGACATTGACAATATTATATGGGGTCCTTTGGGCCTGGAATGCGTGGTCCACTGTTGAAAAAGGATGGAACTTGCGGGCCGACTCTTTTGTGACATTCTGAATTTCCGCCCCTCGTGGCTTGAGATAGGAAATGAAAGCCCAAATTGACAATTGAAAATGGAGAATTTCAAAATTGGCAAAAGATTTGACGTCACCTCGCGAATGGCCACTGAAAATGAGAAAAATGAAGTTTTGGACGAAAAGTGGCAAATGACCGTTTTGCCCCTCAACCTCATACCTTTGCCTTAAGTTTCTTGGTAGGGCAAAATAGTCATTTGAGGACCCCATGGAGGCTGCCAAAAATTTGAGGATGGGTCAATGGGAAGTCAAAGCTCAATGCTTCAATTATTGGTGGCTTGGCACTTGTCCATTTTTGAGGGGTTAGGCATTAAATGCCATTAAATTCATTTTGACAAATGGAGCACTAATTATTTGTGGAACCTCTTCCCCTAGCTGCTGCAATTCGTGCTCCCTCTCCCTCCCCTCCATTTCCCACTCATTTTTCTCTTTTCTCCTTCTTGCCCAAAACTGCTCCAGAAAGACAGTTTCTGTGCTTTCTGTTCGGTGAGCTCTAGGAGGCCTTCCCTGTGGTATTTTGAGGCGATTCGACTTCGACAGGTTAGATCTATGTGTCCTTGAAATTTTCCCGTTGGTTTCGTGATTTTAGGAGGTCTGGTTGATTTATAGTGATTTTTGGAAGAAAAGCGGACGGATTCCGCGCGAGCTGAGAGAAGGTTATGGTTTACCCTCTTAGAAATTCCATTTGGCCTCAATTTTTTTAGGAGAGTTTCATAACACTTAGTACTATGTTCAGATAAATTTTGGCTGCAAAAAGATAAGGATAACTTCGGTTTTCATGGAAGAACAGTAGCGGTAAATTCTGGACAGATTCTGATCAAGAGGAGATTGGACTGTTTTGTTGTCTTTGGGGTGTCAACCGACTCCAAATCTCTTAGTGAGCTCTTCAAACATGTAAATGAAGGTCTTGAGAGGTTATTTGTGTAAAGAGTTAGACACGAGTGTTGACACCTGATTTTTGACCATTTATTATTGTGATTTTTATTCTTTAAAAATTAATTAAAAATATAAAAAGAGGTCATAAAATCACAGAATCAACTTTGGAAGCCTTGGCCTAGCCTCGGGGACCAATTTTGAACAAAAAATATTTTTTGGTATTTTATAATATTTTTCGAATTTATTTAATTATAAAAATATCCAAAAAATCAGAAAAATACCATTCGTGGTCACAAAAATACACAAAAATATTCAATAATTTTGTTTTAATTTCCCCTTCAAGTGTGTCACCTTAAATCTTGAAAATTCGGCTCGGGTTACTATGTTTCTTCACAAACATAAACCCGAACCGAGCAAAAAATTCATTTTCGAGTCTTTTAATTTTCAATTCTCACTTTTTATAAGCTATGACATTGGATTCTAAAGTCTTAAAGTGCAATTAGGTCAATTTGCCCTCCAATTTAATCAATTTTTACCAAAAGGGCTTAATTGCACATTTTTCTTTCAATTAGTCCCCGGTTTCACGTATGTATACGTATGCTCTACGTATTTATACGTCATACGTATTTATACGTTATGTGTATTTGTACTGTTTGGTAACCTCTTTAACTCTTGTAATAATAATAATGGTTATTATTTTTAACACCTTTGTTAGTGCCTTTTTTTAGCATTTTTGTATTGTGAGTGCTATTGCTAGTGCTATTTTTAAATAGCATTTTTGTATTATAAATTGTGAGTGCTATTGTTAGTGCTATTTTTAAATAGCATTTTTGTATTATAAATTGTGAGTGCTATTGTTAGTGCTATTTTTAAATGGCATTTATTTATCATAAATTGTGAGTGCTATTATTAGATAGAATTTATAATTGTTAGTGCTATTTTTAAATAGCATTTTTGTATTATAAATTGTGAGTGCTATTGTTAGTGCTATTTTTAAATAGCATTTTTGTATTATAAATTGTGAGTGCTATTGTTAGTGCTATTTTTAAATGTCATTTATTTGTGAGTGCTATTTTTAGATAGAATTTATAATTGTTAGTGCTATTTTTAAATACAATTTATTGGAAGGTATTTTTGGCTATAAAAGGATGGCAAGAGTTTTGAGGTTGGGGAGGAGAGACATTTTGTAGAGTGTGCAAATTTTTGAGAGCTTAGAGAGAAGAACACAAACACTCTCTATATTCTCATAATCTTGAGTGAGCAAAATATGCTAAGTTCGGAATATTGATTCCGCATATTGCTAGCACAATTGTTGTGGAGTTATTAGTCGTCTCCCCGTTCGTCAATTGGTGGTGCGTCCGAACTAGATGCCTAACACTTGTGGAGGCTGAGATCGAAGAACATCGAACCGACACCTCCGTTCAAGCACGCTACGAGAGGTAATCTATTTACTCCCTTTGAGGCTTTGTGATTTTTTTTGATTGAAATGCACGAAGTACGCCTCTGGAGATACATGTATGGGTTGTTATTTATTTCCGCTACGTGTTACGTGGATCCCAACAGTGGTATCAGAGCCGATCCTTAGGTGTTTTCGTGCATTTAATTGATTTTTTTTGCAATTTTTGCAATACTATGGCCAATATGTATTAACGAATTGTTCGTCTTACATGGCTAATGGAGGTTGATTATTTTATATGATAAATTAATCAACGTAGCAAAAATTGAGACTAAATCAATTTTGAATCGAAAATTTATGGCTATCTTATTTTACGTAAAAATTCTGAATATGATTCAACGTAGAATTTTTATTGTGCCTTCCTAAGTTTTAAATTGTGAATTTATTACTTACGTGGAAGGGTGGTGTCGCGACCCGTCCGGAAGCGGACGCGGCTAATGGATTACCGATCGCGGGCTTTGGATCGGCGCGGGCCCTCCCAGGCCCATACCAAATCGCGGCGGGAGTATTTTTCAGAAGGATTCGACTATAAGAGTCGATCTCTTTCGACCTTAGTGTGGTCGTGGTGGCATGTGCAACTTGTGCATGCATTTGGAGTCGCCACCGGTCTTTCTTGGAGGGTAGACCGGAAACCTTATTGACCGATTGGGAGAGATCGATCAATTCTGCGGAACCAGAGATTTTGGGTTCGGGGACTTGGTTACGTTGATGTCATTACCAACGCCCTTTCGGTACCTAACGCGAGTGATTTTCCTAACTAGGATTTCATGCATGTGCAATTTTGGGTGAGGTAAGTCTGACTTTGCATATTAACCAGTTTAACATGCTCACGTAATCATAATAAAAAAATAGATGTCAATCACATAAACATCTATCCTACGTGGTGATCATGGAATTATGATTTAATGGGTCTCGAGCCAATGAGACCACATTTAATCATTTTAATATTTTAATATCGGAGAGCCGCTCTTTGCTTCTTCTTGGTTTCTTGAACTCTTCAAGAACTGGGCCCCAAAGAGCTCGCCGACTTAAAAGGCTCCCCCACGTAATCCTTGTAGCATTTACATCAACAATTGACTATGCTAAAAATAAAGATTACATGAAAAATAAAAGGAGTACGCAGCCTCCATTTAATAATTACAATCCAAAATATATAAATAATCATCATACATTCATATATACATCAATCACATTAATTAGGGATTTTTCCATGATCACCACCATTCCACGTAAGTAATAAATTCACAATTTAAAACTTAAGAAGGCACAATAAAAATTCTACGTTGAATCATATTCAGAATTTTTACGTAAAATAAGATAGCCATAAATTTTCGATTCAAAATTGATTTAGTCTCAATTTTTTTGCTACGTTGATTAATTTATCATATAAAATAATCAACCTCCATTAGCCATGTAAGACGAACAATTCGTTAATACATATTGGCCATAGTATTGCAAAAATAGCAAAAATCAATTAAATGCACGAAAACACCTAAGGATTGGCTCTGATACCACTATTGGGATCCACGTAACACGTAGCGGAAATAAATAACAACCCATACATGTATCTCCAGAGGCGTACTTCGTGCATTTCAATCGAAAAAAATCACAAAGCCTCAAAGGGAGTAAATAGATTACCTCTCGTAGCGTGCTTGAACGGAGGTGTCGGTTCGATGTTCTTCGATCTCAGCCTCCACAAGTGTTAGGCATCTAGTTCGGACGCACCACCAATTGACGAACGGAGAGACGACTAATAACTCCACAACAATTGTGCTAGCAATATGCGGAATCAATATTCCGAACTTAGTATATTTTGCTCACTCAAGATTATGAGAATATAGAGAGTGTTTGTGTTCTTCTCTCTAAGCTCTCAAAAATTTGCCCACTCTACAAAATGTCTCCCCCCTTCAACCTCAAAACTCTTGCCATCCTTTTATAGCCAAAAATACCTTCCAATAAATTGTATTTAAAAATAGCACTAACAATTATAAATTCTATCTAAAAATAGCACTCACAAATAAATGACATTTAAAAATAGCACTAACAATAGCACTCACAATTTATAATACAAAAATGCTATTTAAAAATAGCACTAACAATAGCACTCACAATTTATAATACAAAAATTCTATTTAAAAATAGCACTAACAATTATAAATTCTATCTAATAATAGCACTCACAAATAAATGACATTTAAAAATAGCACTAACAATAGCACTCACAATTTATAATACAAAAATGCTATTTAAAAATAGCACTAACAATAGCACTCACAATTTATAATACAAAAATTCTATTTAAAAATATCACTAACAATTATAAATTCTATCTAATAATAGCACTCACAATTTATGATAAATAAATGCCATTTAAAAATAGCACTAACAATAGCACTCACAATTTATGATAAATAAATGTCATTTAAAAATAGTACTAACAATAGCACTCACAATTTATAATACAAAAAATGCTATTTAAAAATAGCACTAGCAATAGCACTCACAATACAAAAATGCTAAAAAAAGGCACTAACAAAGGTGTTAAAAATAATAACCATTATTATTATTACAAGAGTTAAAGAGGTTACCAAACAATACAAATATGCATAACATATAAATACGTATGACGTATAAATACGTAGAGCATACGTATACATCCGTGAAACCGGGGACTAATTGAAAGAAAAATGTGCAATTAAGCCCTTTTGGTAAAAATTGATTAAATTGGAGGGCAAATTGACCTAATTGCACTTTAAGACTTTAGAATCCAATGTCATAGCTTATAAAAAGTGAGAATTGAAAACTAAAAGACTCGAAAATGATTTTTTTTAGGCTCGGTTCGGGTTTATGTTTGTGAAGGAACATAGTGACCCGAGCCGAATTTTTGAGATTTAAAGTGACACACTTGAAGAGGAAATTAAAACAAAATTATTGAATATTTTTGGGTATTTTTCTGACCACGAATGGTATTTTTCTGAATTTTTGGGTATTTTTATAATTAAATAAACTCGAAAAATATTAAAAATATCGAAAAATATTTTTTGTTCAAAATTGGTTCCTAAGGTTAAACCAAGGCTTCCAAAGTTGATTTTGTGATTTTATGACCTTTTTTGATATTTTTAATTAATTTTAAAGAATAAAAATCACAATAATAAATGGTAAAAAAAATCAGGTGTCAACAGCTGCCCCTCTTTGAGAGGAATCTCGTTAGAGGTTTCTCTCAAAGATAAGGTGGCACCTGATTCCTAACCGACTCAACTGGGAAAATAAGAGAAGAAATGTTATGACATCGGACCCTTAAGCCTATTGATAAAAGCTCAAATCAATCCCCGGTTTGCTCTAACAATTTGAACATGGGCCGGAGTGAGAGAGGCTTACCTGAAGCTCACCTGTCGGATGCTGCCGGTTGCGACGACTTTCAAGAAGATGCCTAGGACTCGTCATTCAGAATATCCCAGGGAGATTAAGCTTTGACCTGTATGGTAGGTCATACCATGATGGGATTCCTAACTTGTAGGAACCTAAGGAAGGCGCATCCCACGCTTTGGGATTTGCCAAGAATTTTGATCCGTATGGTGGATCAGACCTTTGTGTTGATCCTTACTGCGATATTTATCAATGAGTTGACCCTTATGCGGTTTCTACCAATGAATTGACCCTTATGGCGGTTTCTACCATATGTGATCCCTCAGGCGGTTTCTACCTTGATTTGACCCTTCAGGCGGTTTCTACCTTGAGTTGACCCTTCAGGCGGTTTCTACCTTTGATTTGACCCTTCAGGCGGTTTCTACCTTGTGTTGACCCTTCAGGCGGTATCTACCATGTGTTGACCCTTCAGGCGGTATCTACCTTGTGTTGACCCTTCAAGCGGTATCTACCTTTGAGTTGACCCTTCAGGCGGTATCTACCTTTGTTTGACCCTTCAGGCGGTATCTACCTTTGTTTTTATTTGAAAAGGGGTCTCATGACGAGGGTTCTCCACGTCCGTTGAGATTTCCTTGATATTTTTGAAAAGGGTGTTTTGAAAAGGGTGTCCTAGGACGAGGGTTCTCCACGTCTGTTGGGACAGTTTGTTGACTTCTTTTGAAAAAGGGTTCTATCCTCACACCTTTTTTTGAAAGATCCCGAAATTTGCCGGGAATTCAGTTTTGAAGCAGAGAAAGATTTTATTTTGACAAAGCTTCATTTGATTCTGTTGAGGCGACATTCTGGGAGCTGTGTTCTCCAGGTATCCTGCAGAAAGTTCAAACCTGAAAGATTTTTCTTCACCCAGAAAACGTTAGTAATCTTTGGGAAGACCACGGCTGTCCATTTGACAAAAACCGTATGACTTAAGTTTTAATCGTGAAATGTGCATTTTGATGCTGGAGGTTATCCAAAGCATTCTTGCAACATGCAAATGTGATCACAAATCCCTTGCACGGAAAATCTGGACCAACA
Organism: Rhodomyrtus psidioides; assembly: GCA_021437785.1. NCBI lineage: Eukaryota > Viridiplantae > Streptophyta > Magnoliopsida > Myrtales > Myrtaceae > Rhodomyrtus > Rhodomyrtus psidioides. The sequence goes on along the minus strand of JAILYB010000059.1, from coordinate 575,713 downwards.
GTTTGAAAATTCCAAAAAGAGTTTGTTCAAAACACCAACTGGAATATTTCTCGACAATGAGGTCTTCTCACCTATTTTGAGATAGTGGTTTTTATAGGGGATGCACTCAATTCCCTATTAACTTGTGCCTAGGTTTTAGGCTCATTCGCAGCGCATACATTTTGATCGGTCGGGAGGTCTTCTACGGGACCGTAATGTTGGGCTTGGATATTGGTCTTCAAGGGGGACTCACTTTTGAGTCAAGGTCATTGAATGAAAGTTTTCACCATCTGCTCCGGGTTTACAAGTCAAGAACCCTGCAAAATGAGAAAGAAATATTCTTGCTCGTACTTCTTCGAGCTAAGCTATATGTTAACCCAAGTGTCTTAGTCAGAGAAGACTGTTTCAGGGTTATGATGTTGGTAGGATTGGGGACCGAAAAAAAGCTTGTTTTTGGCCCAGAATATATGAGGGGATTGACATTGGTGATCATTGCAAACTTGTCACATGTCTTTTCCATTCTGCATCTTCATTTTTGAGGTGTGCAACCGCTTTTGAGGTGTGCACAAGTCCTTTAGAGAACGTCTCTTGTGGTATTAAGAGATTGACAATTCTGTCCGTGTTTTTGCACCACGGCTGACATCATTTGGGGAGCAGTCTTCTTGATCTGACTTCTTTATGGGTTTTTCTCTCTTCCCAACTAGGCTTTATTGGGGATCAATCAAACAGTTTTCACGAGCATCGGCCTTGCTTTTACCAGGCACTTTGCTTTTTCTTGATGCTGGGGAATTTTTCTTTGTTGAAATCCCGCCTTTTCTTTTCCTTTGGAACTACGATGTTCAGAAAATTGTGCTAGATATACAACTTGAATCATAGCACATTTAAACGCCGATATGAGATTTTTCTATAAATCCCATCTCTTGATTTCTTCCGTTCTTGGAGTGATGCAGTTTCCATCTTGAAACATCCCATGATCACCAACAGGGGTTTATGAAATGAATTTGCAGGCTCAACTTGGCTGTGCAAAGGATATGGTGTGTGGGATAGAGAAATGAATGCTTCTCGTCATCCTATGGCACTTGGATTATCATATAAACAACACACAAAGATTAATGTTAGTCCGAGCAAGAAAATTTCTGACCATTTTCTCCTGATGCCGCTGGACTCACCTCCATTTTGCCCCGATGTGGGGTGGTTCTTGACAGGGTTAAGAATGAAAACCGTCGTTCAAAGGGTTTATCAACGGTCACCTGTAGTGTTTGAGGGATATGAAACGAATGCCTCCGTCATCCCAACCCATGTAATCGTTGCGAATAATCCCTACTTCCGTAGGTCCAGATTTTGCTATCTGATCCGCTCCACTTCTCTCCAGTGTGTGTAGGACGTGTTTGGACTAGGCTTTGCCTCTTTTCTTTTGAGAAAACGTCATTTTAAAAGTCTTGAACTTTTGATTGGAAAAAATCTCTTTCATTTTCTCCAAAAATTTTACCCGTCAAGGGGATTTTATGATGCACCATGCATGTTCTTATTCATATTCAGATAACCTCCTGTTTTAAGACATGAATGCCAATGATGTTTGAATTCTATGTCTTTTCTAGACATTAGATTCTGAAAGCTTTTCTTTTTATTTAACACCTTCAATGGATTGGGGAAAAGGATACTTACCTGTCCCCCGTGGCCGAAAATCCCTGAAAATGCAGAAGAAACATGTTATTGTATGTTCGCGAATTTTTCAAAAAATTAGAACGATACATCTTACCCTTGGTCGTGTGCCCCTGCGAGTGCACACAGGTTGTGACAATCTGTCCTCCTTGATGGTGAGTCCCTATCAAGGATAAATAACAAGTGTTAACTCATATTCCCAAATTGAAGACAAATTGGGACGATACAACTTTACTCTTGGTTCTCATCCCGTTCTGACGTCGCGTATTGATATGAACCACGTCTATCAAATCCGCTTATCCATGCTTGGAATATTTGCAATATCAATGGTTCAGCTGCCCCCGGTTGGGCAACGTCTGTTTTGTTATTTGAACAGATGGCTCCTTGAGTGATTTATCCACGTTTATCACCTGAGAAGGGAAAGAAATGAGACATTACTTTGGTATGCGATAGAAGATCGTTTAGGAACGACACATCGTTTTACCAAATAGGTGGCTTCGCGGCCAAACGTATTTCGTGTTGAAGGGGTAGATCCCATTATGCTCAGCGGGTGATAATTATGGTTCATGGAACTTGCTCCACGGATTAAGTGATTAATCCACGGCCTTCGGCTTGAAGATGCTCAAAGGGTGATGTTGACACTCACGCGCAATTAGTTCTAGATATTAATGAAAGATGTTCCCGTGGGAACCTTACAGTGCGATCAACAACATATGCAATAGGAGTATTCAACCCCTTTTCTCGAAGCATTTTTCATCGAGTAGCCATGCCTTGCATCAGACGTTTGATCACCGGCCTCGCGTCACCACTGCGATGGTCCTCCGGCTCCAAATTGATCGAGCCAAAGATTGAACTCATCGCCAAGGAAATTGCTCGGGTCTTCGAGCCATTGATGTTCAAGTTGGGTATCAACGATTGTTGGGGGCAGATTTCTTTCATTGCCTTCGTTGTGAGGGATTGGAGTTTTTGAGCTGGAACCTTCATCATTGCCCTGTTGGGGTTGAGACATACATTCCTGAAAAGTATTGATCCAAGTGTCCAGCTCCTCATCAAGGAGATCACCTGTTCTTTCTAGCCCTTGGTGCCCAGATTGGGTGTCGTCGATTGCAGGCGAGGGATTCCTCTCTTTGCTCTCGCCGTGAGCAATTTGACCCCTCGAATTGGAACTTCCTCCAATGACCGGCAAGTTCATATGTGCACTCTCTACCAATGCCAGATCCACTTCAAGGACAGCATTAATGACTGATTCGCGCTCAAACTGAGGAATCTCTATGTGCTGGAACTGTGGCATATACTCCTGAGGAGTATTGAGATAGCTCGGCGGAGCATTCTGATTTGGGTTAGAGGAGTCGCTGACACGACTGCTAGTCCCGTCATTGCTGAAACACAGTTGGGTGCTCTTGGCTCTCCAATCATCATGGTTGTAACTCTGCCCAGCACTTGAGCTCCAACTGGCTTTATGATGGTTTAACGCTATCCTTCCATCCCTTAGCAATCTCCTATAGTACTTGAGGTGAGACTCAACGTTAATTCTAGAGAGCCCCGGCACATTCATAATCTCGAGTATGCGTAGTGGGCTAGCCGAATCAACTCCCAGCTCTCGAATTGCATCAACAAATTTGGTGTGAAGCTCATAGGTCCAGTAAAACCTTGTTCTCTTATCACCCAAAATATCGTCAATACTTCGGTAGCTATTCTCTACGGGATCTAGTCGTTTCAAAAGTTGTCCAGGGAGGGACTCACCGACTTTGGATTGGCTGGCTGCGACAGCGAGTTCGTCATTAAGAGAATTCCCCCTGTGATGATTCATATCCCATTTCTCAGAGGATGTTGGTGTTGATCCTATGGTGTTGACTTGCTCATGCAGATCTCCGGCGGTATCTGGCTGTGTCGGAAAATGCTGTGGAGAATACGGTAACAGCTGAGCGTTATTCGTCAACAGGGATGGTTCATCGAGGAACACCTCGCCGAGGACAACAGGATTACCACAATTAAGGCAGGTGGCCTTGGTCAGAGCTTCCTTATATCTCGCGCTTTCAGCTTGAAGCTTCTCATTCTCCTCCTTCAGGACCAGTAACTCATGGTCTGCGTATTGCTGTTTCACCCGGGTTCGTTTGTTGGCGAACCAAAACTTGACCTTCGAAAGCTCCAATCCTATCTTTCGGCTCAACTCCATTTTCTGTTGTCTGCTTGGAGTGGGGCATTCATTGAAGAAAGCTTCGAGCTCTCGGATTTGGCCTGGAGTGTGGCGTTGTAGTTGCTTCCTTTTCCGACTCCGGTCATCATTGTATACTCCTTCTTCGTAGTTGAAACCTAGAATTTCATCGCTGGAGGAGTCAGTCTCTATGGCCTTCGGGCAGGATTCAGCTCCAGGATCTTCAAAGTCTCCCAGCAGTTCGTGCTCAGAAATGTCCAGGTCGGGCGTTTCTAGCAGATGGGAATAACTTTTAAACATGATGGATCGGGGTATCTCGGGCTGATCTAGTTCACTCAGCTTTCTCAATTCGCTCTTACGTGTTTGCTCACTCTAGAAATTTTCTCAAGTGATTGTGCGTGTCCTGGAACCATCCTTCAGGCTGCATATGAAGACCAGCAAGCAAGCGCTCCTCCCGAGATCTTGCAATTACTCATCGTCTGTATTCCCCTTTCTTTTTCCTCGTGATAGGATCACAAACTCACTTGCATTGATTCGATTTCATCGAGTAATGCGCTCGTCCCCTAATTCAGTCTTCAAAGTGGTGGGTCTACAATCTTTCGGCGCCTTTTATGATTTGCTAGGCCCGAGAACGTGGGGAGCAGCGGTGGACCCGCAATTAATGACTATGTTTAATTCATTTAGCTCCATGGGAATTAACGCCATGATCTTCTCTCAACCCCTTTTCATCGTTCAAACGAAAGTGACATTTTCCCTGTGCATGCTGTTACTCTTCATTTCAGCATCCCGGGCGCTTGGTGAGGAATGAGTTCGTAGCCACTCAAAATTTTAAAGACCGTCTCTGGTTTCAGACTTAATCTAACAATGGATCATCACAACTGAGCATGACGATGTTCGTCGATAGCGTTGGTTTTCATACATAATTAACTATAGCCATTAAAGAAAAATGTTCCCATAGGAACTTTACAATGGATAAAAAGAGTGATCCACTCGTGAACATGCTCTTCTTCCTATGGGTGTTCGTAGTGACCGACCCATCGTGCCCCGAGCTAGGTGCTAGATCATGGCTGTCCAAGCATGCCAGCTTCCCACTGATTGAACAAGGCATCGAGCCCCTCATCGAAGAAATCGTCTGTCGTGGGTTGACCAGCGGCAGGCAGAGCACCAGCCGACTGTTGCTCGAATGGAGGAGTGCGCACTCGCTGTACTTGTGACACGCGCTCTTGAGAAGTGTTGAAATGGCCTGGGAGGACATTCTGATCAGCTTTCAGTTTGCCGGTGGTCGGGTTGCTAGCTTGATTGATGCTTAGATTTGGCCGGGTATCTCTTGATGTCTGAGCATTATAATGGCGGTCGCCTCTAGCTTTTGGGCTCGAGACAGATTCCTCCCGGTTTAGCTCCGCTCGACGTTGTTTTAATAGCTTTCTGTAGGCAGCAAGGTGATTCCTGACCAGCTCCTTACTAAGCCCCGGTACATTCATGGCCTTAAATATGCGCGTCGGAGTTGCTGAGTCGATCCCCATTTGGTGAACCACGTCTAGGAATCTGGAATGCAGTTCAGGGGGCCAAGCGAACCTCCTCTTATCGTGGCCCAAAATCGCATCGATGGCTTGACGACTGATTAACTCATCTCCAGCAGGACCCGACCCTATCGAAAATTGTTGTGCATGAGGCTGATATGCTTTGAGCTGGTCGGCGGTAACATCCAGCTCCTTGAAACTATAACTCCAATCAAAGCGATGCAAATCCCATCCCCCAGGAGGCATTTGTATCACCTTCGTAGGATCATCCTGCTCATGCGTGACTCCGGCAAAATCTGGTTGAGCAGGAGATGCCCTGAGGGAGTAAGGTGGTAAATGAACGTCTTCAATCATCGCGTGAGGCTTATCGGGGAACATCTTACCGAGGGCGACGAGGTTATCGCAATGAGGGCAAACGGTAATATTGAGAGCTTTTTCATACCTCATGTTTTCTGTTCGCAGCTTTTGGTTTTCTTCCTTTAAAATCTCGACCACCTGACGTTTGCGTTGAGCCCTCGATTTGGATCTCCTATTTTGAAACCAAAACTGGATCCTCGACTGATTAATCCCCAACTCCCGGCTCAATTCAATTCTCCACTTCTTTTTCATGTAATGGCTTTTACTGAAAAGGGTTTCCAGCATTTGGGTTTCCTCCTGAGAGTATTGGTGAGGACGTCTTCTTTTCCCGAGTTGAGCATTGTGGATGTCGTTGTCGTCGTCGCCGTGATCTTGATTTCCGTTGCCAGAAGTGTTGGGCTCCATGGTTTTGGCGTTAGACTTGATCTTGGAATCTTCGAGATCCCTCTGTGGTTCAATTTCTGAGATTTTTGAGTCAGTCGCCTCTAGCAGCTGACAGTAACCTCTTAAATATGTTGGATTGAGAAATGTTTGATTGGTTCTTGCCCACTCAGAGTTCTCCACTCTCTCCTGTATGCTCACTCCCTATAAAGTTTTCTTCGAGTGACTCTGCATGTTCAGGAGACGCTCTTCAAGCATCATTAGGCAAACGTTCCCCCTCAAGACCTTGAATTTCTCGCTTAGCTTTTCAACGTGATGGGACTGCCAAACCCTGTTAGGGCTCTCTTCGATAGTTGCGCTTTCCTCCCACCTAACTCTAATAATGGTGATCCCGACAAATCTTTTACATCTTTTAATTGATGAGCCGGAAATCGCGGACCGAAACGAATCCAATGGTTCTCGTGAGGGGACCTCCTGCTTTACCCCCTAACTGGGCTCCACCAGCATTATTACTGAGACCCTTCATCATCCTCGAGTTGCTATAAAATGAGGAATTAATGTATGGAAGGTTAACGTTCTCGCATAATCAGCTTCTTCCTTCTAATCTCTCTGTTAAACTCGTCTTATTCTCAAGCCAACCCAACGCAAATGGCCTCCTCTCCCGTACGCACTTTTTCAACTGATGTCTTGGCCCAGTGGGAAAAGCTTTATAACCTACTGGGTCGCGGTTACGCGCACATAACCGATCATTCTGCAACCGAGGATGCAATCTGTGTCCTGCTCGAGGACCTTGATACCACTTCTCTCGAAGGTACTACACTGGGGAGGGAATATAGAACTTTCCCGACTCTCTTTGCACACTCCTTAGAGGCCTATCGTGTTGCTAGTCGGGAGGTTCTGGTGGCTCGCGTCTTGCGGGCTCGTTATGAGGATCGATCTGATCATTTGGTGCTGACCAACTATCTGGTTGATAGTTACAAAAAGGCCGTCGAGTTTGCTAATGAGCGGGTCGCGACGTTGCTTCGCGAGAGGAGAAATCTGGTGGATCAATTGGCCATATCCCTGACCACCGGCGAGCATGACCGCCGCAACGTCCTGTTGAGGCTTCAGAGCGACTGGCAGGAAGAACGGCTCGACAAGATAACCGAGGACATAGCTCGCGGGAATGGACTGGTTCGGGACCTGGAAGTAGTCACCGAAGAACACGAGGCCAAGGTCGCCGAAGTTAAGGGAGAATGCAGAAGTCTTCTCCTCAGGCTTGCCGACCACAACATGCGGAGCTGGGAGTATGAGCAGAGCATTAACAACATGGAGGGTCAGTTGGGCTCCTTTGTGTCGTTAATTAGGGCTCACTTTGGCTTTACTTTTCCACCCCGAATTGTATGACCTGCTTCTGAAAACCCTCCGCTGAGCAAAATAAATGAAAGTTCTCGTGTGTGTTTTAACTTCTGCATGGTTCCTTTCTTCGAGCGTTCGAACATCTTCAACTTAGGTGAGCCGAACCATAATATCAATAAGTCGAGCAAATATGGATTTTATAACTCGCTCATGATCAGATGAAAGAATAGCCTCAGACTTATCCAGGAAAAGATTTCTCTCTATTACCTATTTTTTACCTGCAAATAGAAAGACAGAATCAGAAGGAATAATCTGAAAAAGAAAGCATAGACCCCTTTCAATCTTATGCTTGCTCGTGATTAATAAGGACAAGAACTTTTACAAGGGTTTTAATCTTGCGCGAAAAGTTTTTATCAATATTCCTCGAAAGAAAGCATACTATTGAAAGGAATGTAATTCACAATAATCGCTTTTGATCAATTTCGAGAGGAACGAATTACTCAAAAGTGCGAGGCATAATAACGTGTTTTAAATTTAATTGAAGATACGGCATCCAAATCAAGGCCGTTTTGTTAAGAACGAGAGTAATTTGGACATCTATCTCGTCATTAAATTCAAAACAACATCGATATTCTCGATCAATTATCGTGGATTACCAGCGACGTAAAACATGCACGAAACAATTCAAGTGTATAATTCCTTCTAGAGAAATTGAGATTGGACTACTCTATACGACCAAAAGGTCGTGTAAGACTTCCAATTTTAATTTCCTCTAAAGGAATTATAAACTTGACTTGGGAGTATTCGGATGATTAGAGAAAATGCCACTATCACATTCCCATGACCCGTCAAAAGAAATACAACCAAGTTCCATCTGAATGTATACACCAATAGATCCCTAATACAATCACTCTAAGGGGTGGGATAGAAAAAGCCTCGATAAAAATAAACCCTATACAAGAGGACTAGTAATGGAAAATGAAACAAAGGAATGTGATCCTAACGTTTAAGGATGCCCCAAGTTCGATCTGTGGCTTCCGGATCACTTGCCCCAACTCGTCATCTTCATTGGACGATATCTCAATAAGGTCCATAGTAGGCTCTTTTGTTGCTCACTCGGTGTTCGCCATGGGATATCATCCTCCTCGTCTTCTATCAAGGACGTTTGGGAAAAACACACACATCTATCCTTGAAATGGCATTTAATCTAATCACCAGAATGCAATGAATGAAATGCCTATATTTATATGAACTGTAATAGATTTGAGGGATAGAGAGTCTTACCAACCAAACTCGTCGACTTATGTGCAGTTTTAGGTGTACCAACCGCCCAAAGACATGCGCATGAGACAAGTGATGGTGAACTTCTAAAAATCAGAGGGTTTGGCACCTAAGGTTAAGGTTCCCACTTCGAGTTCTAGAAAGAGCCGATTCCATTGCACAGCTATCGTTGCATTGGGACTCGATCCATAGTTCGAAGCGAGCGGAATTGAAAAGTGGATTACCCCGCGTTTTTCCTCACGGAGATTCCATTCCCAATTCCTTCTATTGTGTTCCTAAAGGCGGCGCCCGGGGTTTTAGGCGCGGTTGTGTGTGTCCACGTGTTGTGATCATCATAATGCAATTCATGCACAGCAGTTTATCAATCAGCACTTCAAATCATCCACACAACATACATTCCTACGCCCAACCTGCATAAGACAATGTTAATCACTGACTACACCCCTTATTTCTCCAATCTGCCAAAAACATATAACACCTACCATAAGCGGACTTACCTCACCTTCGAGAGCGCCTGCAAAGTTAGAAAAATCACTCAGCGTTTTAATTACGGCCTAAGTCCACTTGAGGTCTAGAATCATATGTTCTAGAGCAAGATTCCCCAGCGGAGTCGCCAGCTGTCGCGACCCGTCCGGAAGCGGACGCGGCTAATGGATTACCGATCGCGGGCTTTGGATCGGCGCGGGCCCTCCCAGGCCCATACCAAATCGCGGCGGGAGTATTTTTCAGAAGGATTCGACTATAAGAGTCGATCTCTTTCGACCTTAGTGTGGTCGTGGTGGCATGTGCAACTTGTGCATGCATTTGGAGTCGCCACCGGTCTTTCTTGGAGGGTAGACCGGAAACCTTATTGACCGATTGGGAGAGATCGATCAATTCTGCGGAACCAGAGATTTTGGGTTCGGGGACTTGGTTACGTTGATGTCATTACCAACGCCCTTTCGGTACCTAACGCGAGTGATTTTCCTAACTAGGATTTCATGCATGTGCAATTTTGGGTGAGGTAAGTCTGACTTTGCATATTAACCAGTTTAACATGCTCACGTAATCATAATAAAAAAATAGATGTCAATCACATAAACATCTATCCTACGTGGTGATCATGGAATTATGATTTAATGGGTCTCGAGCCAATGAGACCACATTTAATCATTTTAATATTTTAATATCGGAGAGCCGCTCTTTGCTTCTTCTTGGTTTCTTGAACTCTTCAAGAACTGGGCCCCAAAGAGCTCGCCGACTTAAAAGGCTCCCCCACGTAATCCTTGTAGCATTTACATCAACAATTGACTATGCTAAAAATAAAGATTACATGAAAAATAAAAGGAGTACGCAGCCTCCATTTAATAATTACAATCCAAAATATATAAATAATCATCATACATTCATATATACATCAATCACATTAATTAGGGATTTTTCCATGATCACCACCCTTCCACGTAAGTAATAAATTCACAATTTAAAACTTAAGAAGGCACAATAAAAATTCTACGTTGAATCATATTCAGAATTTTTACGTAAAATAAGATAGCCATAAATTTTCGATTCAAAATTGATTTAGTCTCAATTTTTTTGCTACGTTGATTAATTTATCATATAAAATAATCAACCTCCATTAGCCATGTAAGACGAACAATTCGTTAATACATATTGGCCATAGTATTGCAAAAATAGCAAAAATCAATTAAATGCACGAAAACACCTAAGGATTGGCTCTGATACCACTATTGGGATCCACGTAACACGTAGCGGAAATAAATAACAACCCATACATGTATCTCCAGAGGCGTACTTCGTGCATTTCAATCGAAAAAAATCACAAAGCCTCAAAGGGAGTAAATAGATTACCTCTCGTAGCGTGCTTGAACGGAGGTGTCGGTTCGATGTTCTTCGATCTCAGCCTCCACAAGTGTTAGGCATCTAGTTCGGACGCACCACCAATTGACGAACGGAGAGACGACTAATAACTCCACAACAATTGTGCTAGCAATATGCGGAATCAATATTCCGAACTTAGTATATTTTGCTCACTCAAGATTATGAGAATATAGAGAGTGTTTGTGTTCTTCTCTCTAAGCTCTCAAAAATTTGCCCACTCTACAAAATGTCTCCCCCCTTCAACCTCAAAACTCTTGCCATCCTTTTATAGCCAAAAATACCTTCCAATAAATTGTATTTAAAAATAGCACTAACAATTATAAATTCTATCTAAAAATAGCACTCACAAATAAATGACATTTAAAAATAGCACTAACAATAGCACTCACAATTTATAATACAAAAATGCTATTTAAAAATAGCACTAACAATAGCACTCACAATTTATAATACAAAAATTCTATTTAAAAATAGCACTAACAATTATAAATTCTATCTAATAATAGCACTCACAAATAAATGACATTTAAAAATAGCACTAACAATAGCACTCACAATTTATAATACAAAAATGCTATTTAAAAATAGCACTAACAATAGCACTCACAATTTATAATACAAAAATTCTATTTAAAAATATCACTAACAATTATAAATTCTATCTAATAATAGCACTCACAATTTATGATAAATAAATGCCATTTAAAAATAGCACTAACAATAGCACTCACAATTTATGATAAATAAATGTCATTTAAAAATAGTACTAACAATAGCACTCACAATTTATAATACAAAAAATGCTATTTAAAAATAGCACTAGCAATAGCACTCACAATACAAAAATGCTAAAAAAAGGCACTAACAAAGGTGTTAAAAATAATAACCATTATTATTATTACAAGAGTTAAAGAGGTTACCAAACAATACAAATATGCATAACATATAAATACGTATGACGTATAAATACGTAGAGCATACGTATACATCCGTGAAACCGGGGACTAATTGAAAGAAAAATGTGCAATTAAGCCCTTTTGGTAAAAATTGATTAAATTGGAGGGCAAATTGACCTAATTGCACTTTAAGACTTTAGAATCCAATGTCATAGCTTATAAAAAGTGAGAATTGAAAACTAAAAGACTCGAAAATGATTTTTTTTAGGCTCGGTTCGGGTTTATGTTTGTGAAGGAACATAGTGACCCGAGCCGAATTTTTGAGATTTAAAGTGACACACTTGAAGAGGAAATTAAAACAAAATTATTGAATATTTTTGGGTATTTTTCTGACCACGAATGGTATTTTTCTGAATTTTTGGGTATTTTTATAATTAAATAAACTCGAAAAATATTAAAAATATCGAAAAATATTTTTTGTTCAAAATTGGTTCCTAAGGTTAAACCAAGGCTTCCAAAGTTGATTTTGTGATTTTATGACCTTTTTTGATATTTTTAATTAATTTTAAAGAATAAAAATCACAATAATAAATGGTAAAAAAAATCAGGTGTCAACAGGTGGTGATCATGGAAAAATCCCTAATCAATGTGATTGATGTATGTATGAATGTATGGTGAGTATTTATATATTTGGGGTTGTAATTATTAAATGGAGGTTGCGTACTCCTTTTATTTTTCATGTAATCTTTATTTTTAGCATAGTCAATTGTTGATGTAAATGCTACGAGGATTACGTGGAGGAGCCTTTTAAGTCGGCGAGCTCTTTGGGGCCCGATTCTTGAAGAGTTCAAGAAACCAAGAAGAAGCGAAGAGCGGCTCTCCGTTGTTAAAATGATTAAATGTGGTCTCATTGGCTCGAGACCCATTAAATCATAATTCCATGATCACCACGTAGGATAGATGTTTATGTGATTGGCATCTATTTATTTATTATGATTACGTGAGCATGTTAAACTGGTTAATGTGCAAAGTCAGACTTACCTCACCCAAAATTGCGCCTGCATGAATTCTTAGCTAAGAAAATCACTCGCGTTAGGTACCGAAAGGGCGTTGGTAACGACACCAACGTAACCAAGTCCCCGAACCCAAAATCTCTGGTTCCGTAGAACTGATCGATCTCTCCCAATCGGTTGGTAAGGTTTCCGGTCTACCCTCCAAGAAAGACCGGTGGCGACTCCAAATGCATGCACAAGTTGCACATGCCACCACGACCACACTAAGGTCGAAAGCGATCGACTCTTATCGTCGAATCCTTCTGAAAAATACTCCCGCCGCGATTTGGTATGGGCCTGGGAGGGCCCGCGCCGATCCAAGACCCGCGATCGGTAATCCATTAGCCGCGTCCGCTTCGGACGGGTCGCGACAGCTGGCGACTCCACTGGGGACCTTGTTCTAGAACCTATGGTTCTAGACCTCAAGTGGACTTAGGCCGTAATTAAAACGCTGAGTGATTTTTCTAACCCTGCAGACGCTCTTGAAGGTGAGGTAAGTCCGCTCATGGTAGGTGTTATATGTTTTTGCAGATTGGAGAGATAAGGGGTGTAGTCCGTGATTAACATTGTCTTATGCAGGTTGGCGTAGGAATGTATGTTGTATGGATGATTTGAAGCGCCGATTGATAAACTGTTGTGCATGACTTGCATTGTGATACTCACAACACATGAACACACACAATCGCGCCTAAAACCCCGGGCGCCGCCTATAGGAAAACAATAGAAGGGATTGAAAATGGAATCTCCGTGAGGAAAAACACGGGGTAATCCACTTTTCAATTCCGCTCATTTCGAATTATGGATTGGGTCCCAATGCAACGATAGTTGTGCAATGGAATCTACCATTTCTAGAACTCGAGGTGGGAGCCGTTAAGCCTTAGGAACCCCGCCCTTTAGATGTCGAAACTTCACAAGTTTACATGCGCTTGATCGATGTGTTTGACATATCTTACCCCGTCGAAAGGTCCGTAAGTATCGTCCCTTTCACCTTTTGAACTCAGTATAACTTTTATATATACGTGTTCATTTTCACCATATGCTAAAGCATCTTTCTACCTACTTACAGGTAGGTAGCTTTGAATCACGGAACCAAGAATAACTCGTATTATAACTCGTCTCCGAGCCAGAATGGAGCAAGAGGAGTTGGGATCCCGCGTGGGCAGTTTGGAAGGTCAAATGGCGTCAATGGCCACCATGCTTGCAGAAATGAAAGCCATGATGGTGGCTGCACAAGAAAGAAATCATGACCTCAGCCAGGACGCTCCGCCCGCACCCCCCAATGCTTCGAATGTGGCGCGAGCTCAGGAAGAGAATGTGGCCGAGAATGTTAATCGAGTGTTAGCAGCTGATGCACTACCGAAGGCCGCGTCTGTAGTCATCGACCTAGAAAAAGACAAAAAGGAGAAACCCCCGGGCAAAATCGAAGAAGGCGCAAAGAGGCTAGCGAAGATAGAGGAATGCCTAAGCAGCCAGGGGTATGAGTTGGCTCGATTTGACAAGATATCACCATTTGCAAAAATTGAAGCGCCGTCAGACTATAAAGAACCCGATTTTGTCAGAAAATACAACGGGACGAGCTGCCCCCGAGCCCACTTAAAATATTACCTACGCAAAATGGCACTTTTTTCTGACTACGTTCCCTTGCTGATGAATACATTTCAAGAGAGTCTGGCGGGTGCTGCTCTGGCTTGGTTCATCGAATTAGATTTGGAGGACTATGATGGATGGGAAGACCTGGCAGAGGACTTTTTACATCAATATAAATTCAATACTGCTACAGCACCTTCTAGAGAAGAATTGCTGAGGACCACAAAAGGGAGGAACGAGCCAATTCGCGCCTACGCTCAAAGATGGCGGGCCTTAGCAACACAAGTCAAACCATCTATTCCAGAGGATGAGCTGGTCGACCTTTTCTTAAAAGCATTGCCTTACGAATATTTCGATAGGCTGAACACATCTGGTTGCCAAACATTTGTACACCTCATAAAAATCGCAGAAAGGCTGGAATGGGCGATGAGGGAAAGGAAAACACCAGAAATCGCAGCAAGACGTCAATATCCGGCCCGAAGAGAGAAGGAGGCGGGAGTTGATGTGGCCTTCGTGCCAAACCCACCCAGACCTAAGCAGTTCTCCAATTCAAGTACGGTGCAAGGAAACTCGTCAATGTCGGCACAGAAACCATATGAGCTAAGGAAGAAGTTGCCTCCCAAGCAGTTCACCCCCCTGCCAAGGCCGTTATCGAAATTGCTTCCTATGTTACTAGAGGAGCGCTTAGTGGCTAAAGAGCCTCCAAGGCCGAATCCGGTGAAATATAATGGGTACGATGAAAGCCAGTCATGTGCCTATCACATGGGAGAGAAGGGCCATAACGTAGACAATTGCATTGTTTTGAAGCACAAGGTGCAAGCCCTTATCGACAGTCGCATCCTTGAATTCGCCAAAACAGAGCCAAACGTGCAACAAAACCCACTTCCTGATCACCAAACCGTAGGAGTGATCTTCGACGACAAAAAGAAAAATTGTTTAAAGATCGGAACAGATTCAGACAAGTTCCGCGTAGAACTTACACACGGGCCTAAAAAACCCAATGATCTGGTAGGAATGGTGGACAGTACAAAGCCTTTGGTCATCAGTTTAACCAAGATCGACAACTGGAAGGGGGATGATGATGGCCTGATCAAGCCAGTTGTAATTCGCCTTACTAACGACAAAGCAGATAATGAGTTGGACACAGGAGTCGAGAAAACCTCACCTGTGGTGATAAAGATTCCTCCTGTAGAGTATTATGATCCCAAGAAAGTTCACTGGGATTATGGAACGAGCGAGATCAGTGCCTTAATGCGATCAGGGAAATTTTATGCACCACGAGAAGGCGAACCTGAGAAAAAAGATGTATCTAAAGAGGACGCCGAAAAGCTTTTGTCTATCATTAAAACAAGCGAATTCGAAGTGATAGAACAACTACGAAAAATGCCGGCCCAGATCTCTCTGCTAAATTTGTTCTTAAATTCAGAGAAGCACAAGAAGGCTTTAATGAAGATTCTGAATGAAGTACACGTACCCGAGTCTATTAACGAGGATCAGCTCGAAGACTTTGTTGGCGCTGTTCTGCTGAAAGACCAAATGAGTTTCTCGGATGAAGACTTCCCAATGGAAGGGCGGGCACATAATAAGGCATTATACATAACGGTCAGATACCACGGAAAGCAAGTGTCTCGCGTACTGATCGATAATGGCTCCGCTTTTAATATTTGTCCTCTGGCCACTTTGAGGAATCTGGGTATAAAAGAGGAACTGATCAGGACCTCCAAAGCCAGCATCAGAGCCTTTGATGGAACGAAGAAGGCGGTGGTAGGAGAAATCGAGCTGGACGTTTTCATAGGCCCGACCAAATTTTCTATCGAGTTTCAAGTGATGGACTTACCGAGTGCCTTCGGATTCCTTCTTGGGAGACCATGGATACACGTAGCCGGAGCCGTACCATCCAGTCTGCACCAGAAAGTCCGCTTTGTAGTGGACAACAAAATGATCACTATGCATGGTGAAGTGGATCTCATGTCATACCAGAATAGTGCCGTTCCTTATGTGGAACCTGAAAATAAAGAGGAGGCGAGTTATCACTCCTTTGACCTGGTGGCGGTCGTTCACACGCCTGTGGGAACCAAGCCGAGGCTCCCTGTCCTCTCCCAGTATGACCTTTTGCCCGGGAAGATATTGCTATCCTATGGGTTCATCCCCGGAGGCGGTCTGGGTAAGCATAACTAGGGGATTCGAGCACCTCTGCAACTAAGGTCAAACGAACACAGAGCCGGCCTGGGATATCCTGGGGAGCGAAATTGGCATCATGTTGGGGAAAGCCGCCAAGGAGGCCGAGGTGCAAGCCGAGGCAGGGGAAAGAATTTTGGAGGCATTACACGCAAATGGGGTCAGGATGGTTCTTTCATCGGTTCAAGTACCTGGAAAGGTAAAAGTAAGATGTTCAACAATAAGCTGGACCAGTTCTTCTCCAAGAGTTCCAAATGGTTGAAGGACGAGAGGATAGAAACCACAGTAGAGGAACCTGATTTGACCCGCTTGTCTTTGGGAGATTCTGTCAACGTCATCATCAAATCACTCGATGGCGACGCTCCTACCATGGAGTAAAGAGATATATGTCTCTCTTCGACGCATCTAAATTCACATTAGGTGCCTCGGGCTTTTTCTTACGTCTCGCATTGTAATATTGTCAAAAAAAAAATCAAAAAAAAATCAAAAAAAAAAATCAAAAATCAAAAATCAAAAATGGGGACGTGTGGGAGCCACAAATCGGTCGATGACGATATAAAAAAAATCCTGAGACCTGATTTCCCACACGTCTCCTAGTTTGCAAAGTTTTGGGATGCGAGGATGCCCAAGGATATGAGGGCTAACTCCCATCCTACCCTTTCAATTTTTTCCCAAGAAGTCTCCCAAAGAAGTTTATCATTACATGAACTTTCCCTATTTTATAACCATCTTTGTGACACTTCAAGCATGCCATTCCAAGCATACATAGCAGGTCGTTAAATAACTCGGGTTCCCGAGGAGGAGCTTCCCTCCTAAATGGGGAATAAAACGATACGGAGCCGTCCATTCCGGCGACGATCAAAAGCAGAGGAATCAGAAGGCAGTGCTTTCAAATGACAAAACAGGGAGTACCCCTTTTCATGACATGCATTCTGGCCGAATATTTCAAGAGCGTTCTAATGGCTCAATTTACGAACAAAACCTTTGAGGAAACCTGAAGAAGTTTTTCATCATTTAGAAATCTTTGTGAAAAGAACACTTAAAAAGAAAAATTCAAGTTTTGCAGATTGACACATTTGATAAAAAATGCTTTCTCGGAATAGAGTGACAAGAACTCATTTTTCGTTGCCAGCATACCTAACATGCATCATGCGTATCATGCACATATCCTGCATACAGAGAACCCGAAGGGAGAAATGCCGGTTCCCGCAGGATAATTTTCAAGGGTAAATTGTATCGACTCCAATAGTCAATTATACATGCCCTTTACTCATGAGGTCTCTTCTCTTCAACAGGCAAACATCAAATACTTCAAATGGCGACGATGATCGAGAGAATCACAAAACCGCCACATGACAAATCCCAAGGCCGTCAAGCCACCTAGAGACGGATAAAAATAATTGAAGATTCTGACAATTGAGATAGAAGATCAGAATCGGCAAAACCCATGGGAGTGCATGGACGTTGTCAAAATTGAATTGAAAATTGCCAACAAACACGGAAAGTGCTAAGGCATGTTGCCAAGACGAACACCGCCCAACTGGGGCAAAGCAGTTTTGGAAGTAATCAGGAATCATCTCACGAACAACACCCACAAATGCAGACGAGATGAAGCAATACTCATCATCCACATCAATATACGATATTGAAACGACCTCCATCAAATGAGAAGCGTCAATAATCGGCGAAAGAAGGGAATACATCAGTAAGACGTCATCATGAATCCCAAGAGAAAAGACACCCCCAAAGAGGATGGGGATTGCAACAAAATGCAGGAATGAAGTTAGCTGGGGCAAGCGTCACCTAGCTACGACAAATCACACCCAACTGGGGCAAGTGAATCATTTGTGCGCCGGACAAAGAATGACGTTTCTCCTCTGGCAAAGTCAATGGACGCAATAACGGAGTCATCCACATCATAATCAAACCCCAAGATACGAATATGGGTGAACGGTAACATTGTATCGTTCTAATTTGGTCTTCGAAGACCACATGCCTAACATGAGTTTTTACTCACTTAACAGGAAGTCGTTGGCACCGAAAGCCTCAAAAGAAAAGAACTCGCCAAAGAGGAGGCGAATAAAATTATTGACCTTGGGAGTCAGCACTCCAAGAAATGGTCTTTGATTACAAGATCGAGTAGATGGAACTCTGAAGAGTGGCGTTGGAATGCGTCCAAAAATACAAATGGATCTCCTCTGGGGCAAATCTTTGAGAATGATTCATCGCAAACCAAACGGAGGGATCAAGGCCACAAGATAGAGGGCCAGATTCTGCAAGCCGCGCGTTTGTGTTCAAATGAAAACGCCAAGCAAGAACAAGGCGGTATCGTTCCAATATGTCTTGAATTTTGGAACACAAACTGACACTTATTGTTTGTTTTTTACAGGGGCTCGCCATCAGGGCAAAACGGGTTTTCACATCCCATGTATTACCCATTGGAACACATGACCAAGGATAAGATGTATTGTTCTAATTTTTTGAAAAATTCAAGAACGTACGATAACATGTTTCTTCCGCATTTTCAGGGATCTTCAGCCGCGGGGGACAGGTAAGTATCCCTCTCCCCAATCCATTGAAGATGTTGAATAAAAAATAGAGAAGAAAAGAAAAGCTCTCAGAATCTAATGTCTAGAAAAGACATAGAATTCAAACTTCATTGGCATTCATGTTTTGAAACAGGAGGTTGTCTGAACATGAATAAGAACATGCATTGTGCACCATAAAATTCCCTTGACGGGTAAAATTTTTGGAGAAAACGAAAGAGATTTTTTCAATCAAAACTTTCAAAAGGACGTTTTCTCAAAAGACGAGAGGTAAAGCCTAAATCCAAACACGTCCTATACACACTTGAGAGAGAAGTGGAGCAGATCAGATAGCAAAATCTGGACCTACGGAAGTAGGGACCATTCGCAGCGATTACATGGATTGGGACGACGGAGGCATTCGTTTCTTACTCCCAAACACTACAGGTGACCATTGACAACCCCTTTGAACGGCGGCTTTCATTCTCAACCCTGTCAAGAACCACCCTACATCGGGGCAAAAGGGAGGTGAGTCCAGCAGCATCAGGAGAAAATGGTTAGAAATTTTCTTGCTCGGACTAACATCAATCTTTGTGTGTTGTTTATATGGTAATCCAAGTGCCATAGGATGACAAGAAGCATTCATTTCTCTATCCCACACACTGTATCATTTGCACAGCCAACTTGAGCCTGCAAATTCATTTCATGAACCCATTGGTGATCATCCCAAGACGGATGCCGCACCACTTCAAAAATGGGAGAGTTCAAGACTCAGGGATTACGAAGAGAATTCCCAGACTGATATTTAAAGCATGTTTAGACTATATGTCTAACATGATCCCATGAAGATGAGAAAAAGTGGGATTTCAAAAATGAATGAGAAAAATCCACGGCATTAAGAAAAAGCAAAGTGCCTGGTAAAAGCAAGGCCGATGCTTGTGTAAGTTGTTTGATTCATCCACAATGAAGCCGGATGGGAAAAAAAGAAATCCATGAAGGAGCCAAATCCAAAAGGGCTGCTCCCCAAATGGTGCCAAGCGCAGAACAAAGACATAGAGAGAGTCGCTCTCTGAACGCAACAAGAGACGCTCTCTAAAGAGTTTGTGCACACCTCAAAAGCGGTTGCACGCCTAAAAAATTGAAGATGCAGAATGGAAAAGACATGTGACAAGTTTGTAATGATCACCAATGTCAAACCCCTCATGATTTCTGGGCTAAAAACAAGCCTTTTTCGGTCCCCAATCCTACCAACATCATAACCCTGAAACAGTCTTCTCTGACTAAGACACTTGGGTTAACATATAGCTTAGCTCGAAGAAGTACGAGCAAAACTATTTCTTTCTCATTTTGCAGGGTTCTTGACTTGTAAACCCGGAGCAGATGGTGAAGACTTTCATTCAATTGCCTCGACTCCAAAGCGGGTCCCCCTTGAAAACCAATATCCAAGCCCAACATTACGGTCCCATGGAAGACCTCCCGACCGATCAAAATGTATGCGCTGCGAATGAGCCTAAAACCTAAGCACAGATTAGTGGGGAATTGAGTGCATCCCCTATAAACCCACTATCGCAAAACAGGTGAGAAGACCTCATTGTCGAGAAATATTCCAATTGATGTTTTGAACAAACTCTTTTTGGAATTTTCAAACTGTTGATCCAGATTTTCCGTGCAAGGGATTTGTGATCACATTCGCATGTTGCAAGAATGCTTTGGATAACCTCCAGCATCAAAATGCACATTTCACAATTTAAACTTAAGTCATACGGTTTTTGTCAAATGGACAGCCGTGGTCTTCCCAAAGATTACTAACGTTTTCTTGGTGAAGAAAAATCTTTCAAGGTCAAACTTCTGCAGGATTCTTGGAAACCCCGAATCCCAGAAAAATATTTGCTCCATGGAGTGGAGCACACAGGTTTGAATTTTCTGCAGAATACCTGGAGAACCCAGCTCCCAGAATGTCGCCTCAACAGACTAAAGCGAGGCTTTGTCAAAATAAAGTCTTTCACTCCTTCAAAAAAACTGAATTCCCGACAAACTTCAGGATCTTTCAAAAGAAGGGGTGAGGATGTGACCCCTTTTCAAAAATCAAGCAGTCCTAGCTTGACGTGGAGAACCCTCGTCCTAGGATCCCTTTTTCAAAAATATCAAACAGTCTCATCGGACGTGGAGAACCCTCGTCATGAGACCCCTTTTCATATCAAATCAAGGTAGATACCGCCTGAAGGGTCAAATCAAAGGTAGAAACCGCCTGAAGGGTCAAAACAAAGGTAGATACCGCCTGAAGGGTCAAACCAAGGGTAGATACCGCCTGAAGGGTCAAACCAATGGTAGATACCGCCTGAAGGGTCAAACCAAGGTAGATACCGCCTGAAGGGTCAACACATGGTAGAAACCGCCTGAAGGGTCAACTCAAGGTAGAAACCGCCTGAAGGGTCAAAACAATGGTAGAAACCGCCTGAAGGGTCAGCTCAAGGTAGATACCGCCTGAAGGGTCAACTCATGGTAGATACCGCCTGAAGGATCAAATTAAGGTAGAAACCGCCTCAAGGGTCAACATGATGGTAGATACCGCCATAAGGATCAACACATTAGTAAATACCGCCATAAGGATCAACACAAAGGTCCGATCCACCATACGGATTAAAATCACTGGCGAATCCTCAAGCGTGGGATACGCCTTCCTCAGGTTCCTACCAGTTAGGAATCCCATAATGGTATGACCTACCATACAGGTCAGAGCTTAATCTCCCTAGGATATGCTGAATGACGAATCCTAGGCATCTTCTTGAAAGTCGTCGCAACCGGCAGCGTCCGACAGGTGAGCTTCAGGTAAGCCTCTCTCACTCCGGCCCAGGTTCAAATTGTTAGAGCAAACCAGGAATTAATTTGAGCTTTCATCAAAAGGCTTAAGAATCCGATGTCATAGCATTTCTTCTTTCATTTTCCCAGTTGAGTCGGTTAGGAATCAGGCGCCATCTTATCTTTGAGAAAAACCTCTAACGAGATTCCTCTCAAAGAGGGGCAGCTGTTGACACCTGATTTTTGACCATTTATTATTGTGATTTTTATTCTTTAAAAATTAATTAAAAATATAAAAAGAGGTCATAAAATCACAGAATCAACTTTGGAAGCCTTGGCCTAGCCTCGGGGACCAATTTTGAACAAAAAATATTTTTTGGTATTTTATAATATTTTTCGAATTTATTTAATTATAAAAATATCCAAAAAATCAGAAAAATACCATTCGTGGTCACAAAAATACACAAAAATATTCAATAATTTTGTTTTAATTTCCCCTTCAAGTGTGTCACCTTAAATCTTGAAAATTCGGCTCGGGTTACTATGTTTCTTCACAAACATAAACCCGAACCGAGCAAAAAATTCATTTTCGAGTCTTTTAATTTTCAATTCTCACTTTTATAAGCTATGACATTGGATTCTAAAGTCTTAAAGTGCAATTAGGTCAATTTGCCCTCCAATTTAATCAATTTTTACCAAAAGGGCTTAATTGCACATTTTTCTTTCAATAGTCCCCGGTTTCACGTATGTATACGTATGCTCTACGTATTTATATGTCATACGTATTTATACGTTATGTGTATTTGTACTGTTTGGTAACCTCTTTAACTCTTGTAATAATAATAATGGTTATTATTTTAACACCTTTGTTAGTGCCTTTTTTTAGCATTTTTGTATTGTGAGTGCTATTGCTAGTGCTATTTTTAAATAGCATTTTTGTATTATAAATTGTGAGTGCTATTGTTAGTGCTATTTTAAATAGCATTTTTGTATTATAAATTGTGAGTGCTATTGTTAGTGCTATTTTTAAATGGCATTTATTTATCATAAATTGTGAGTGCTATTGTTAGTGCTATTTTTAAATGGCATTTAATATCATAAATTGTGAGTGCTATTATTAGATAGAATTTATAATTGTTAGTGCTATTTTTAAATAGCATTTTTGTATTATAAATTGTGAGTGCTATTGTTAGTGCTATTTTTAAATAGCATTTTTGTATTATAAATTGTGAGTGCTATGTTAGTGCTATTTTTAAATGTCATTTATTTGTGAGTGCTATTTTTAGATAGAATTTATAATTGTTAGTGCTATTTTTAAATACAATTTATTGGAAGGTATTTTTGGCTATAAAAGGATGGCAAGAGTTTTGAGGTTGGGGAGGAGAGACATTTTGTAGAGTGTGCAAATTTTTGAGAGCTTAGAGAGAAGAACACAAACACTCTCTATATTCTCATAATCTTGAGTGAGCAAAATATGCTAAGTTCGGAATATTGATTCCGCATATTGCTAGCACAATTGTTGTGGAGTTATTAGTCGTCTCCCCGTTCGTCAATTGGTGGTGCGTCCGAACTAGATGCCTAACACTTGTGGAGGCTGAGATCGAAGAACATCGACCGACACCTCCGTTCAAGCACGCTACGAGAGGTAATCTATTTACTCCCTTTGAGGCTTTGTGATTTTTTTTGATTGAAATGCACGAAGTACGCCTCTGGAGATACATGTATGGGTTGTTATTTATTTCCGCTACGTGTTACGTGGATCCCAACAGTGGTATCAGAGCCGATCCTTAGGTGTTTTCGTGCATTTAATTGATTTTTTTTTGCAATTTTTGCAATACTATGGCCAATATGTATTAACGAATTGTTCGTCTTACATGGCTAATGGAGGTTGATTATTTTATATGATAATTAATCAACGTAGCAAAAATTGAGACTAAATCAATTTTGAATCGAAAATTTATGGCTATCTTATTTTACGTAAAAATTCTGAATAGATTCAACGTAGAATTTTTATTGTGCCTTCCTAAGTTTTAAATTGTGAATTTATTACTTACGTGGAAGGGTGGTGATCATGGAAAAATCCCTAATCAATGTGATTGATGTATGTATGAATGTATGGTGAGTATTTATATATTTGGGTTTGTAATTATTAAATGGAGGTTGCGTACTCCTTTTATTTTTCATGTAATCTTTATTTTAGCATAGTCAATTGTTGATGTAATGATAGCAGGATTACGTGGAGGAGCCTTTTAAGTCGGCGAGCTCTTTGGGGCCGATTCTGAAGAGTTCAAGAAACCAAGAAGAAGCGAAGAGCGGCTCTCCGTTGTTAAAATGATTAAATGTGGTCTCATTGGCTCGAGACCCATTAAATCATAATTCCATGATCACCACGTAGGATAGATGTTTATGTGATTGGCATCTATTTATTTATTATGATTACGTGAGCATGTTAAACTGGTTAATGTGCAAAGTCAGACTTACCTCACCCAAAATTGCGCCTGCATGAATTCTTAGCTAAGAAAATCACTCGCGTTAGGTACCGAAAGGGCGTTGGTAACGACACCAACGTAACCAAGTCCCCGAACCCAAAATCTCTGGTTCCGTAGAACTGATCGATCTCTCCCAATCGGTTGGTAAGGTTTCCGGTCTACCCTCCAAGAAAGACCGGTGGCGACTCCAAATGCATGCACAAGTTGCACATGCCACCACGACCACACTAAGGTCGAAAGCGATCGACTCTTATCGTCGAATCCTTCTGAAAAATACTCCCGCCGCGATTTGGTATGGGCCTGGGAGGGCCCGCGCCGATCCAAGACCCGCGATCGGTAATCCATTAGCCGCGTCCGCTTCGGACGGGTCGCGACAACGAGGTTGGTTTATGGCTTGATTGAGCGGATTGAAACCGAAACCGGTTCTGTTTGGTGGGTGGACCCTTGCTGGCCGGTTCCGTTAAAGGGTCATTTAAGTGATGTTTTGACTTCAAATTGACGCATAAGACTTCATGAGATGTAGTGTGAGGTGTTAATTAGAAGTGTATGAAGTGGATTGGGAGTTTGGAAGTGATTTAAGGGCTATAATGTGCATGAAACACCAAGTTGCATTCTGCCCTGCATTGAGTCACATGAACAGAATATATAAAGGGTTTGTGGAAGTATTGTGGTGATTTCGATCCATTGATGAGGCATCCTGAGTTGCCATTTGATTGGTTATTGAGTGGATTTTGATTAGAAATTAATGAATTTCCTAGGACGGTACGAGGATCTTGATTGGTCGAATACTTGGAGGGTTAATGAAGATCAATCGAAGTGGAGCTTTGCTAGTTGCTTGAGGTAAGTGTCCCTTAAACTTTTACTCGAACGTTAGGACACTACTGGATAGATTGGTCGGATGATTGGACTGCTTGATAAAGCCTATAGCTTGAATTGCTTGACTAGTGGATTGAAATGGCAAGGAAAGCTAATTGTGAGAGTGATTGCCTTGTGATATAGTGCGGCTATTGAGCCCTGTATTCGTATGAATTGGCCGTGGGCCCTATTATTGTTATTGAATTGGCCGTGGGCCCTATTATTGTTATTGAATTGGCCGTGGGCCCTATTATTGTTATTGAATTGGCCGTGGGCCCTGAGAAATTACATCGCGGCCGTGGGCCCTGGCGATTCTTGAGTGAATTGAAATTTCATCGCGGCCGTGGGCCCTAGCGATACTTGAATAAATTGAAACTACATCGCGGCCGTGGGCCCTGGCGATGATTTGGCTTGGAGCCCTATGAAATTACATCGCGGCTTGGAGCCCTGGCGATACATCGCGGCCGTGGGCCCTGGCGATGATTAAATGGTTGTCATATTGATGACTTATGAAAACGATAAGTTTGTTTTAGGGTAATGTGTGAAACTTGGATCTCATAGTATGTGATGTGCTTGATGGCGATGTCCTTTATATCAAGGTGCCATGAGAAAGTGATATTGAGATGCTAGATGATAATTCCTCGATGAGTTTTTGTGAATTGCTCTGTGGCATAGTCTGGGAGGACTGACGGTCTGGTCTAGGTTTAGGGTTTACTTGCTGAGATTTATATCTCACCCCAGTGGGGGTTTAACTTTTTTCAGGTCCCAGGTGACGGTACATCAAAGGTCGTCAAGGTTTGAATTTCGAGGAAGAAACTATATGATGTATATGATGTGGTTTCATATATTGTGATACTAGGAGGGATTGTATTATGATCTGTGGATATAAGGATCGATCCATTAGTATTTGACTACCTTGCAGGATTCGTTTTCATGAACCTGAGAAGTGTACTACTGCCTGTCCTAAGTCATCCGAATTTTGTATATGTATGGAGATGTATTCTTGCTTCCGTCTGTTTGTTGGATTTTATGAGTTGTAACCCGAGTGATCCTGGGAGTCAATATAAGGATCAGGGTTCGGGGCGTGACATCTTTTCTCTTAGAGCCTAGTTGCGCTGGACGTGTGGTCCACTTGCCTGACCCGCATGCTGCCATATTGGGCGATGCAACCCTGCCGACCCAACTTATTTGGGCCGAACGTAACCGGTCCGACGACCATATTCCAACTTTTTTTGTTTTTACAATACTCTAATTCAACTACTACACCCAAAATTCTCACTATCCCTATCGGCATAAATCAGCTTCAAAACCCATTTCGTCATATTTCTGTTTATTTGGAACATAAACATGGGGTGTCACAAACTCTTCCCCCCTTAAATAATTTCGTCATCGAAATTGTCTGTTTCCTTATAGTACGTTACTCAAACAAATAAGGATATTTCTGTTTCATAGTGGCTTCGCTCTCCCAAGTTTCTTCTTCCTGTCCCTGACGTTGCCATAGCACCATCACCAAAGGAATCGTTTTCGTCCGTAAAACTTGCTCCTTCCTCTTTAGAATCTTGATTGGAGTTTCCATATACTAGACATTTTCATTGATTTCCGCGGTATTAGGATCCAATACATGAGATGGATCTGGGTGATATTTTCTTAGCATCGAAACATGGAAGACATCGTGTATTTCAGACATCTTTGGTGGTAACGTCAATCGATATGCCGCCTCTCCAATTCTTTCTAGGATTTCGAAAGGTCCCACAAATCGCGGACTAAACTTTCCTTTTTTGCCAAATCTGGAGATCCCTTTCATCGACGATACTTTCAGAAATACGTGGTCGCCTAGCTTAAACTCCAGAGGTCGTCTGCCATTATCCGCATAATTTTTGTGCCTACTTTGAGCCGTTCTTAGACATTCTCGAATTACGGTCACTGCATCAGAGGTAACTTGAACTAACTCAAGCCTTGTCAGCTTCTTTTCACCTTTCTCTGACCAACATGCGAGCGTCCTTCAAGGCCTTCCGTATAAGGCTTCAAACGGTGCCATGCCAATACTCTACTGATAACTATTATTATATACGAACTCCACCAGGGGCAGTTTTTTTATCCTAGTTCCCTTTAAAGTCAATGGCACAGGCTCGTAGCATATTCTCAAAAATTTGAATTACCCTTTCCGTCTATCTGGGGGTGAAAAGCGGTACTAAACTGTAACTTAGTTCCCAATGCCTCCTGCAGGCCTAGCCAAATTTTCGAAGTAAACTTGGAGTCTCTGTCAGAGGTAATGGTTATTGGGATCCCATGTAAGCGAACAATCTGTTTAGCATACAGCTCAGCGTACCTTTCCATTGGATAATTTACCCTTACTACTATACAATGAGCTGACTTTGTCAGACGGTCAACCACCACCCAGATTCAATCATAACCACTTGATGTCCTCGGGAGCCTTTGAATAAGATCCATAGTTATGTGTTCCCATTTCCATTCAGGAATTTCCAGTGGCTTCAATAATCCTGCTGGTTTCATGTGCTCCGCTTTGACCTGTTGACACGTCAAACACATCGCCACGTATTGAGTCACATCTCTTTTCATTCCATTCCACCAATAATTCTGTCTCAAATTTTGGTACATCTTGGTACCTCCAGGGTGATGTTGACACCTAATTTCGGATCAACCTTTTTTAGCTTATTCTTATAAAATTCATAAAAAATTCATAAAAATAAAAAATTGCAAAATCAACTTTGGTGGTCTTCGCCAAGCCTAAGGAACCATTTTTGACAAAAAATAATTTTTCATATTTTCTGTATTTTTTTTATATTTTTAGAAAATAGGAAAATACTTGCAAATTCAAGAAAAATAGCATTCGAGGTCACAAAAATATGAAAAAAATAGTCAATATTTTTCTTTCAAATTCTTTGTCTTTTTGACCTCATAAAAATTCCAAAATCAGATTCAATTTTAGGTGTTCTTTTGTTACACATATGATTGAAATTAGTAAAAAAATGTCAATTGAATCTTTTAATTTGCAACTTTGGCATTTTTTAGGATCTTGACATTCAATCTAATTGTCCCCTATTGCAATTTAGCCCAATTATTTGCACAAATTTCTCAATTGCATGAATTGGGCAAAATTGCATACTTAATTGCATTTTAGTACTTGAATTTGGGCATATTTGAAATTACTTTCAATTCTTGGACTATCATTGCAAATTGAAATCACTGCCCAATGCTTTTCATCATTTTGAATCAATTGGCATAGGTGGTTTTGTCCAATTTGATCATTTGAGCCTTCAATTCACGATTTGCCTAATTGCAATTAAGGACAAATTTGGGGTTTTTGTAGAAATTGACATGAACTTTTGGGCAAAATCACATTTTTAGATAAAATTCATGCCCTAAACACGATTCTGAGGTTTAATTGCAAAAATTCCCCACCAATTTGGGTTTAATTTGACAATTTCAAGTCGGAACCGATTCAGACCGGTCAGACCGCCCGGTCGGACAGGTCGAACCGGTCCGCTACAGTGTCATCATCTTTCTCAAGACTCGCGTGCGAATGGACAATTCTCAAGAGGATTTTGATCGAGCAATCGACTGGACAATCGGCCATAATCAGGGGAGATTAGGTGGACGTCTTGTTCCTCACCTCAAGACCTTTCGATCAAGACCAACCTCAAGGCAAATGGCCGCCGGACGAGCTCCGGCGAGATCAGTCAAACCTACAAATCTGCAAAAGTCAACAAAAGCAAACTCAGGGAAAATTCGCGTTAAATTTGAGCCAAATGACACTCGACAGAGGGCTTGACGGACTTGGACAGATACCCAACAGATTTCGTCACCGTCCAATGACCAAATGGCGCATGGGAGGCACGTGATAGGGGGAGACGGGAGTTCCCCGTGCGGCGCCCAAAATTCCAAACAAGTATAAGAGGTAATTGAGCCTTCTAGAAGGAGGAAGAGTTCATTCGGTTAAGAGAGTTTTAACAGAATCGAAAGAGAGAGAGAACGGAGGAGAGAGAGCTCACCCTCCATCGCCATTGTCGAGGGTGGAGCTCGGATTTGCAGAGCATCGGTCGGGCCTTTTCAGGCTAGACCAAAGCTCGAAGGGGTCATCAGGAGATCGACCAAGCTGCCAGGAGTCGATCACCGCCGATCGCGCCGCCTGAAACCCCAAGAATAGGTAAGTTCAGTCTTCAAGCTTTCTTATTGTGCATCAATGGCGGATCTCGTCTCCGGCTATTATCCTTGTAGTTAGCGTGTGTGTTTTGCTCCCCAAGCATCACTAACCATCATCGCATCTTCATTTTGCATTAACCGTGCTTGAATACCTCGAATTGAGTCTCCAAACTCGACCTCCATTGCTGGTCTCTGTTCCTTCTTGCCTAGCCAAATCTAGGCCATGCGAGCTCAATCGGAGCTCGAGGTAAGTCTTCTGAACCTCTATTGATGTTATTCTGTGACTGAATTGCCATGGTTTAGAGTAAATCGTGCGGTCAAACTTCCATGGCCGTACTCGGCGTTCTGCATGATACTCGCGATTTCGTGAATTAGATGCCATGATTCTTAGATATGATAAACTAGAGATCGCTGCGAGTCGATTGGTGCCGGTCTTGTGTAATTCCGTCGAGGTTTCACCGTTGGATCATCACCAGAGGGTTTCAGCCGTCCATTTAGTCATAGTCGGGAGGTTGAAGACGATACACATGTGGCAGGTCAACGAGTCAAATGTCGGGGTGGCAACGAGTGATTGGTCCACGTGGATGCTGAGTTGGTTCGACCGTTAGTTTGTTAGGTTGAGTCAGCTTAGATCGGACGGTCTAGGTTAATCGAGTCCAATTTATAATGACCGTCCGATTAGTAATTAGGAATATTCGAAAATGTTTTAAAATCAGAAAATCAAAATAAGTCGAAACGGTGCCGTTTAGGTTAGTGGTCGAGCGGCATCGTTTAGGTTAGTGAAGATGGACGGCCCAGATCGAGTTTAGCCTTCTAATCCTAACCGTAGATTTTAGTAGTTCAATCGGATGGCCCTGGTCGAGTCTCCGTTCAATCTAGGCCGTAGATTTCAGTCAGATCATCTAGTGGCAATAGGGACCGTCGGATTAAGTCTAAATAATCAGAAAATAAAAAAAGGACGATACGGTGTCATTTTGGAGCCGTGGGTTGCGCGGGTTCGGGTCTGGGCCGGGTTCCGACCCGAGTGGTTCGGGTCGACCCGGTCCGAATCACATTTTTAAAAATAAAAAAATCGAAAAAACGATTTAAAAAATAAAAAAAATCAGAAAAATTCTGGAAATTCCTAAAAAAATGCTAGAAAATCCCAAAAAATAGAAAAATTATGGGAAAATCCTAGATACTCCAGAAATCCCCAAAAATTGAGGATTGACCAGTTGTGTGGTCAATCCTATTTTTGGGGTTTCTTATCCGTTCTCCCAAGAATTGACGATATTACCCTTTAGGGGTAAGTCGCATCTGCTGTGTATGCGAGATAAGTCGATAGTGCCAAGATAAGAATTAGGGTCGGTTAGGCGATCAATTCTTGGGCTTGGGTTTTCGAATCTCGCCCCTTTTCTCGAAATGACGATTTTACCCCTCAATGGGTAAATCGTCTTTCTTATCCCCATCGAGTCCTGAAAATTGCTTAAAATTAGGGTTTGGGTCAGGTGGGCGACTAACCCTAATATTTGAGATTTTCATTTCTCATCTTTGCCCAAAATGACGATTTTACCATTCCAAAGGTAAAATCACTTTTAAATTCCAGAAAAATTCTGAAAATTCTCGAAAAATAGGAAATTGATTGGTTTGACTGCCAATCCTATTTCCATCATCTTTTGGCTACATATTTCATCTGAAATGACGATTTTTCCCTTCCGGGGCAAATTGTCCCCAAATTTCTCAAAATTATGATTTTGCCCCTCAAGGGCAAATCATGTTAAAATCACTCATAAGCCTTGATTGATACTTCTCTAGGGTAATTGGGCCTTACTAGGGATACCATGCTGCTTTCATGTGATTTATCCGCATGATTTGGATCCTTCATTTGCGCATTTATTTCTACTGGTTGTGAGTGATAGGGTAGTCACTCATATTTGCATGAACTCCTAGATTTAGGATCTGTCCCCCCACTCATCTGTATGAAATCTTAGGATTAGATAAATCATTCAACTTAGGTATCGAAAGGGCGTCAACTTTGACCGTTGGCGTAACAAAGTCCCCGATCCCATTTCTCTGGTTTTCGCAGAATCGAATAGATCGCTCCCAACTATTCGATAGGGTTTTTGATCGTACCTTCCACGAAACGATTGATGGCGACTCATTGGCATGTACACATATCACATGTCACCAGACCGCATTGAAGGTCGACCACGCATATCCAGCCGTTGCGATTTGGGTAATGGACCTTAGGAGAGGCCCACGCCCGATCAGACGACGTCGGGCGGCCCATTAACCCACGAGAGCCCAAGAGCCCGGCGCCTCTCGAGAGGGTCGCGACAGGTGAATACTATATTTACTCCTGTGGGCTTCACCCAAGATTTCCTTTTTCAGCTCTTTATATCTGGCACACAAGTTCGTCCTCGAAAACGAACAATTCCATCCTTCGACAGATTAAAGTCGGTCTGTTTACCTTGCAATATCTCATTTCGAATTTTTATGATTTCTTCAACTGTCTGCTGCACAGTTCTTATTTTATGTATCACTTTAGGCTCAATTCTGAGTGTTGCCAAAATATTGGTTACCTCATCCACTTCCACTTTAAATTCTGAATTTGGAATTTCCCTTAATAAATTCCACTCTCGCCTCTGTAAACTTGCCACCAACGCCGACTTTTGACTTAAGGCATCTGCTACTCGATTCGCCTTTCCGGGGTGGTACAAAATGTCACAGTCATAGTTTTTTAATAACTCCAACCACCTTCTTTACCTCATATTCAGCTCTTTCTAAGAGAATAA
The DNA here is from genome assembly GCA_021437785.1 of Rhodomyrtus psidioides. Taxonomy (NCBI): domain Eukaryota; kingdom Viridiplantae; phylum Streptophyta; class Magnoliopsida; order Myrtales; family Myrtaceae; genus Rhodomyrtus; species Rhodomyrtus psidioides. Next base: position 543,840 of record JAILYB010000059.1, on the reverse strand, counting down.
ATACTTAAGGCTCTTATGATTTGTATAAATTTGAAACTTTTCTCCATACAGATAATGTCTCCAAATTTTCAGTGCTAATACTATCGCATCCAATTCCAGATCATGGGTAGGATAATTTACCTCATACGGCTTTAACTGTCTAGATGCATAGGCGACCACTTTTCCATACTGCATCAAGATACACCCCAGACCTTTATGCGAGGCGTCACTGTAAATCACAAATCCTCCAGATTCAGACAGTATCGTCAACGTAGGTGCCGTCGTCAATTTCCTCTTTAATTCCTGAAAACTCTTTTCGCATTCGGCATTCCATTCAAATTTCACATTCTTTCTTGTCAATTGAGTCAATGTACCAACAATCCTTGAAAATCTTTCCACAAATCTTCTGTAATACCCTGCTAGTCCCAAGAAACTACGTATTTCTGTCGCTGTAGTCGGTCTCGGCCAATTAAGAACTGCTTCTATTTTTGTTGGATTCATTAATACTCCTTCTCTAGTGACTACATGACCCAAAAATACTACCCGATTCAACCAAAACTCACATTTACTAAATTTAGAATACAACTTATGGTCCCTTAAATTCTATAATACTAACCTCAAGTGCTGCTCGTGTTCCACCTCATTCTTGGAATAAATCAGAATATCATCAATAAATACTATTACGAACTTATCCAAGAACGGTTTGAATACTCAATTCATAAAATCCATAAAGACAGTTGGGGCATTAGTCAGCCCAAAAGGCATCACCAAAAACTCATAGTGGCCATACCTCGTCCGAAAAGCCGTTTTTGGAATGTCTTCCTTTTTCATTGGCAGTTGGTGATACCCGATCGGAGGTCAATCTTTGAAAATACAGAAGCCCCACAAAGTTGATCAAATAAATCGTCAATCCTTGGAAGTGGATATTTGTTCTTTATTGTCACCTTATTCAACTGACTGTAGTCGATACACAACCTCAAGGATCCATCTTTATTTTTCACAAATAAGACATGCGCACCCAAGGTGAAGCACTGGGTCTTATAAATCCTCGATCCAAGAGCTCTTGTAGCTGCACCTTCAATTCCTTCAATTTAGCTGGTGCCATTTGATAAGATGCTTTAGATATAGGCTCTGTTCCTGGAGTTACTTCTATTGCAAACTCTACTTCTCGCTCCGGGGGCAATCCTAGTAATTCCTTAGGAAATACATATGGAAATTCTTTAACTACATGTATCTATTCAAATTTTCTCTCAGACTTTTCTTTATTGTTGACAACTGCTAAATATCCATAACATCCCTTATTAAGCAATTGACAAGCCTCAATTGTCGAAATAAATGCCCTTGTAATATTTGTCCCATTTCCTCGAAATTCAAATTCGAGCTCATTTGGCGGGCTAAATGATATTAATTTCTCATGACAATTTACTGTTGCCCTTTGTTTCTTCAATCAGTCCATTCCCACAATAACATCAAAATCGTGCATAACCAGCACCACCAAATCAATCACCAGACACCTTCCTCCAATCTCAATTCCACAGTTGATACATATCAAATTCGACAGCACACTTTCCCTCACAGGAGTTAAAATAACTAACGACACATCTAGCTGACTACATTCCAGCCCATGTAACTTCACAAACCGAGTAGATATAAAAGAATGCGTTGCACTCGTATCGAATAGAGTATAAGCACTATGACCATGGACATAAATGGTACCTGTGATGACATCCTTAGAATCCTCGGCCTCCTCCTGCATCATCGCATAAACCTTTCCTTGAGCTGGCGGTCTTTGCGGGTTCTATCGTTTTGCACTCCTCGGTGGGCCTTGAGGCTGCTGAGGCGGAGTCGGTCACATCTGTGGCCTATTGCGAGAGCAGTCCCTCGCCAAATGTCCATGCTGTCCACACCTAAAACACATCTTCGAGGTCGGGCATGTACCCTCATTATGATACTTGCCACACCGTCGACACGGTCCACCATACCTCGCCCTTATTTCAGAGATCTGAACTTCATCCTGCCTACTCAGAATCCTCCCAAAAGGTCTCTTGTTAGGATTAAATTGGGACCGACTTGGCTGCATCGGCCTTTTGCCCCACCTATCACCATCCCGATTCACTGGAGGCATTGGTTTCACCTCTTTCCTAGCCATTTTGTGTTCCATAAGCTGCGCCTTACTGTAAATGTCTTCGTAAGACATCGGTCCAAATGGCGCCAACTGCATTCGTACCTCTGGCTTCAGACCCTCCAAAAATCTATTTGCTTTGTCCTCTGCATGCTCCACTAGACAAGGAGCAATCTAGACAGCTCAGAGAACTTTGCCTCATATTCATCCACGGTCTAGTTATCCTGCTTCAGTGCCACAAATTCTGACAGTTTCTTGTTCTTGGCACAGAACGAGAAATATTTCCCATAAAAGGTGGTGACAAACGTTTCCTAAATGATCTCAGCCCCTTCTGGAAACACTGTATTCTTTGTCGCCTGCCACCAGTACATGGCATTCCCATCCATCTGATACTATGCCAAGATCACCCTATCCTCATCAGTGCACTTCAGTACCCTGAAGATTTTCCCCAGCTCTCTTATCCATCGCTCCGCCTCTTCAGGTTTCCCAGTTCCAGTAAATTTGGAGGTGTTCAGCTTCAGGAACTGCTCCACTAGCCCTTGGGTGCGACGTTCACCTTGCTGTATCTGTTGAGCCCAGCGCTTCCATTTGAGTTATGGCTTCCAAAAGACCGTCCACCCTTGGGTCAACAGCGACAGCTCTTACTTGTGGATTTCCATCTACTCCACTCATGCTTGCGTTCTGCAAACAATTATCCTTTGATGAGTAACAAGCTTAACTTGTCACTAGCATCAGATAAGTAACGCCATTGTTACTGCAACTTAGTTTAACATAGCAATCACATGCACGGTCACTTTAGACTCTAAAGTTTTAGCGCACCTTATCACTCCAGGTAAACCAACGTTTTGATACCAACTTAAATTGTGAAGGTCGGATCCATGGCGTCCCAGGCTCGCCACGTCATCTAATGAATAATAATAGAATAACCATTTAACATATAAGGCGAACATAGTAAAATGCAATACTTATTTATTACGGAACTGACATAAGACAAGTCCAGTTTACTACAAGTCAGAGAGATCACAACAGGGTAGGCTCCAAAAGCTCGCCTATTGACTCTACCCGCACAAAACGACAATCAAACGCGACTGCCCCAAAAGATTCTCACTTTGCGACTCAACCACATGTGTCTCATAAGAGGTGGTCGGCGAACTAGCCATTATTCCTACCTAAAAACCATAAGATATAATGGAGTGATATAAAATCTCAGTAAGTCAAACCTCTAAAATTCCCACTAGATAAGACAATATAGATAAAGAACGGATTCGGCGCAGCCTAATTATGCAAGAACGGATTTTTCATAACTTCATAGTAACATCATACATAACACGGCTAGGAGGTCTGTTAGCATGTACCAAAAGAATGCATCGGATGTAGTCAACTTTTTTCGCTATTCGTCACTTACGAACCATCAAACATCGCTTTTCATGGACCCTCGATATCGTATCTCGAATTCGGCAGAGCGATCCCAACCATAGAGACTTTTTTTTTTTTGGTCAGAACCATAAAGACTTGTAAGAGAGAGCGATACAAGTTACAATAATTGCTATTTTTTTTCTTCCTATAATGCAATACGTCCATAAAAAAAATAAGGATTGCCGAGAGTCTTTTCTTTATAAGAAAAACGTTCATCAACGTAAATATCTACTTTGGAAAATTTCAAAGCGTCAGACAACATTATGGCACTTGAATCGGCAAAAAGATACGTGAAATACCGATATTTGTGTATGTCGCTCATTTTAGTATCAATATTTTTCGCCGACTAACTTAAGTACCAAATATATAAAAAAAAAAAACGATAACTTGAGTGTCAATTCGGGCCAAACAGTACGCGTGGTATTTTTTATTAATTTTTCAATATTACCTGGATTTTTTTTTAAAAAGTCATTTAGGTTGCAATTTTTGTTAGAAAAGTTAAATTAAATAAAAAATAAGAGTAAAAATTTTTAAAAATAAAAAATAAAACAAATATTTTTTAGAAAAGTCAAAATTTTTTATTTGTTCTATTTTTTTCTTAATTTTTAGTTTTTTAGCTTATTTTTAATTTTTTTCAATATTACGTGGAATTTTTATTATTTTTTGCGGATTTTTTTATTGTTGACTTGGATCATTCAGCAAGCCACGTAGCGCCACATATGACTTTCAGCGACGCTCACCCGGATTGACATTCAAATAATAGTTTAAAAAATTTAGCCCTTAAGTGATAAAATGACACAAATAAATATTGATCTCCAGATCCCTTTTTGCACATGTGAATCCTATAATTTAACCTCCAAAATTTTGATCATGCGGCAGGCCAGTAACCAGTGCCGCAAAGAATCGACCGTTAGATCTCCCACAAAAGATCATAGGACAGGGTGGGTCCCAGCCCCTCGGATAGCTAGCGTGGCAACGTGTGACCGCATTATAATTATTCCGCAAGAGACAAAGAGCACGTTTCAGCTTGCGTCTCTCTATTTTTCTTCCCAGCCTTGTCTCTTCTCTCTCCTCTCTCCTCTCTCCTCTTCTCCTCCTCTTCTTCTTCTTCTTCTTCATCGCCATCTTTCTTGTTCAATCTTCGTTAATTATTTGAAAAAGCCCCATAAATTCATAGCTGTTCGACCTCACTGAGCTCTCTTACTCACGAGTCGCCGGACTTCTTCTAATTACCCCAGCCGATGGAGAAAGTCTTCGACGCCACAGTTGTGTGGGTTCTTCATTCAACCCCCCAATGATTAGCATCGGTTTCTTGTTTTTCTCTCTCTACCCACTTCTTCAGCGTCTGGATTGAAGACAAGGGGAGAGAAAGAGAGAGACTTTCTGTATTCAAAAGCTCAGGTGAACATTTGACCGTCTAATTTTTGTCATCAGATTCACATCATGGTGCGTTGTTCAGCTTCAGTAATGGTCATGTCGTGTACAATCTTCTCTCTCTCTCTCTCTCTCTCTCTCTCTCTCTCTCTCTCTCTCTAATTTAGTGTACAAGCTCATCTCAAGGTAGAGATGAGTTTGCCCTTGTCTGTTTTCGATCTCTCACAAGCACGTGTTTTGAGTATTCATCAATTTAATCCTTTTTCTCTTTGGGTGCAGAAGAATACGCGAGGACATCATTTGGGGGGTGTTCAAGGAATCCAAATCCCGGGTCTCTATTTGGTCTTATCAATTGCTCCATAAAGAAACACCGAAAGGTGATTTGCTGTGGGGTTGACAAATAGTTGAGAGTTTCTTGGTTTTCGCTGTTGCTGTCCCAGTGTCAAGAGCGCGCCGTCTGTGATGGAAGCACTGGAGAGGCAAAAGAGCTTCCCCAGGAAGAAGATGACCAAACAGTTGACGGTGAAGCGAGACGACACTCCGTTGCATTTGGCGGCGAGAGCTGGGGATTCGGAGTCCCTGTTGAACGCACTATCCGGGTCTGGGGAGAAGGAATTGAACGGCTTGTTGACCAAGCAGAATCAATCTGGTGAAACCATACTATACGTTGCTGCTGAGAGCGGCCATGTTGATCTGGTGAGGGAGTTGATGGGGTACTACGATATCGGTTCTGCTGGAATCAAGGCAAAGAATGGATATGATGCTTTTCACATAGCTGCAAAGCAAGGAGACTTGGGTGAGGCTCTCATCGCCTGTGCTTCTAGTCAATGATTATTGTATTTTATTGGCATCGATTACAGTTTGCTCCTTTCCAAAGGCCAATGATTTGAAGGGAAAATATGTGTTCTGTTTTAACATCAGCAGTGTCTGATGAATGTTGTTTAGTCGTCCTTTTGTGTAATGAATTTGAAGGAAAAGAACAAGGGAATAGCATAGGTAAAAAGCAATGGTTTTGTGGTTCATATTGAATTCGTTTAGCTTTACCGTCATCGGATGTTCAAGTTTATAGAAGTAGAACTTTTCGGTATTGATATTTTGGGTTTCTTTCTTTCGCAGATGTTTTAAAGATTCTCATTGAGAAGAGTCACGAACTTTCGATGACGACTGACTCTGCTAACACCACAGTGCTGCACACCGCCGCCGCACAAGGTCACTCTGAAGTGGTGAATTTCCTCTTGGAGGAATGTGGAAACCTGGCCACAATAACAAGAAACAATGGGAAAACAGCCTTGCATTCAGCAGCGAGACACGGGCATTTGGAGGTTGTGAAGGCCCTTCTAAGCAAGGAACCAGGGTTAGCAACCATGTGCGATAAGAAGGGCCAAACGGCTCTTCACATGGCAGTCAAGGGACAGAGTACCGATCTTGTCGAGGAGCTCTTAATTTTGGATCCTTCTCCACTTAACATGGTTGATAATAAGGGGAATACTGCATTGCATATAGCAACACGAAAGGCTCGAGCTCAGGTATAAAAACTCTGGCCTTCTCTTTTTTCTGTATTCGATTTCGCTTGAAAAAACAAACCAAAATATGTTAAGCAACTGCAGTTAGACGAATGTACTGCTCAGATCTCTTGAAGGCGCTCAAAAAGAAAAGGAACGTATCATCCTTTTTGGTGCCTCAAACTAGTGAAAGTAGCTTTACAAATGACTAACTGCAGTTTGGAACTGATCCTTGTCAATCCTCTAATAAGTGGCTCTGGCTTACTTCGGGGTTTATAGCTATGTTCATGGTTTACACGTAAGTCGTAAGGTGCTTTCATAGAACTTGGAAGGATGTCTTGGAAAGAAATAGTATCTGTCTCATGCCCATAATCGTGGAGCTGCTCATGTCGATGCTTTGAAGCTGCAAATTTCTGCAAAGTACGAGAGATGTGTTTATCAAAATTTAGCACTTGCACGATACTACACATGACTCACAGACTTTTAGAAACCATCGGATGTGTATGGTAGTGCTGATCAAATTCCTCATTGCGTAGAAGATGCTCCATAGTTGCTATTTCGGGAATCTTTCTTATGTGCAATATAACCCGGTACACGGGTTTGGCTTTTGTAAAATCCTGGAATTCTATGCTACGAACAGACTTCCATCCAAATCTGTCGTAGGTCCTGTAGATTGCCAACTTAAAGCAGTGGAGAGACTGGCATCTGTTAAATAAGCGTCTTGGCTTTGGGCAGCCTAGGCTACCTATGAAATTAGTTTAGTTTTTGTGTTTCCATATAGTGTAAGATTTTGAAACGGACAGGATTATCTGATCCGTTGCCTCAGTAGAGTTCTATCATATCAACTCATGTGCTGCTGCTGCTCTTGCAGATTCTCTCTAAGCTTTTGAATCACTCAGACCTTGACAAAACAGCGGTAAACAAATCTGGAGAGACCGCCCTGGACACTGCCGAGAAAGCTGGCCAATCCGAAATTGCTGCTGTCCTGCGGGACCACGGCGTTCCTAGTGCTAAATCTATCAATCCAACAACACCGACTGGGGCCCGGGAGTTGAAGCAAACCGTGAGCGACATAAAGCACGAGGTCCACGACCAGCTGGAGCACACGAGACAAACGAGGAGACGAGTGCAGGGGATCGCCAAGCGGCTCAACAAGCTGCACTCGGAGGGCCTCAACAATGCCATCAACTCCACAACGGTCGTGGCTGTCCTGATTGCCACAGTGGCCTTCGCCGCCATCTTCAGTGTCCCAGGCCAGTACGCCGATGACCCTGACCATGTCCCGTACAAGCACTCTGTCGGAGAAGCAAACATTGCTCCGAAACCTGAATTCCTCGTCTTCTTCATATTCGATGCCATCGCGCTCTTCATATCACTGGCAGTCGTGGTGGTGCAGACCTCGGTGGTGGTCATAGAGCGGAAAGCGAAGAAGCAAATGATGGCGGTCATCAACAAGCTGATGTGGTTGGCGTGCGTGATGGTGTCGGTGGCATTCCTAGCGCTGTGCTACGTGGTGGTGGGGAAGCACGACTGGGCGTTGGCAGCGGGAGTGACCGTGGTCGGAGCCGTGATCATGATGACGACTCTAGGGACGATGTGCTACTGGGTGATCATGCACCGGATAGAGGCTTATAAGATGAGGAGCATCCGGAGGTCGTCGATGAGTAGCAGGTCGAGGTCATTGTCGATGTCGATGATGATGTCGGATTCAGAAATTTTGAACAGCGAGTTTAAGAAAGTTTACGCTCTCTGAGAATTTAATCTGCTGACAAGACCGATGCCGGCGCCGGAGATAGGGAATATTAACGTAGAACTGTTGATGTACATACGAGTGTTAGGCTTTGTAGAATAACCTGCCGTGTACCGCTTCTTTGCAGAAGATGTATTGACTGTGGAAGTCGATTTAAGAAGATGATCTGCAATACAAGGTGCAGAGTTTTTTTTCCTGTCAAGTGAGTTGTCAACTTCCCTCTCAATTGACGTTCCTAGAGAGTTAGGCTCATCCGTAGGCATGACATTGACATGCCTCCATCAATCATTTTACCATTTCGTAGAAGGTCGGACGTCGTTTGTCAAAGTTTTCTAGCATGGCTATAAATATTAAATGGAGAGTACGTAACGAAAGTTAATTTGACCAACAAATCCCGTTGACTTTTTTTGGTTACCGGGGGCCCCACGTACGAAGAATGGAGCGCGATTGGATAGCTTCTTCCAGGACGATAACTCCGATTTTGTCTTGCCTAATTTTGTTAAAAAGTTTATCCTCAGAAATTGAATTAGAATTTCTGCTTCAAAAACGTTTCTAGAGCGAAAATCCGTTTATAGTAATGTAAATAAGAAAAAAAATTATTTCTCTCCAAAAATAGAAAAAATCAACTTCTGGCTTAAGTTATTGTGAAAAACAAAAGAATCGCATAATCTCTGATTGCGAGAATATGATTTAGCTTCCACGCACAGGAAGTAAAGAAGACAACGAATCACTATATTTATGGTATTGTAAATTTAATGCGATAACAAGGCACGAGGCAAGGAGAAGCCCACGGATCGGATAATTAAAGTATTTAGTTGACTTGTAATCCTTTGACATTTTTTTTTAAGGAAAGTTGTGTCATTTTTCGACTTTCGGGATTTTCATTTTGGTCAAATCTTTCAGGAAAAAAGTTGATTTATGACTTCTTTGTCAAACGAGATATACATGTGGAATTTCTAAAAAATATGAAAAAGGATTCGATACTGAAGATCCATTTATTTCAGAAAAATAAATTATTTTTAAAAAATATTTTTTTTAGCTAATGAAATACTTTTTCATTGCCGATATTGGCCGACAAGATGAAAATATTTTACGTTCATATAATTTTATAGGAATATAAGAATTTTTTCAAAAATATTTGTTTTTTCGTGAAAATTTTGATGTTTCGATTTACATTATTTTGATATGAAGCCGTATAGAATAGATACATGTTCGGTGTCATTTTAATGCCATACTCGTATTCGTATATGTGTAACAAATGGAAGCGATAATCCACCGCAATAACTGTAAATAGACTCGGGAAGGGAGGGTATTTCCGGCAATTCGCTAAACATAGCTCACCCGGCCGGACAAGTCGCTGCCTTGCATTTCACGCCCGGCGAAGACGTCGATCCCATCTCAGCACCAAATTGACCATTTTTGTGCCGCACCACCACCACCACCAAGGTTTCGATATCCGCCGCTGCGATCTCTCCGATGGCTCAGGCCAAGCGATACGGCATGATTCTCCTCCTCCTCCTCCTCCTCACCTCCCTCCTCATCTCCCCCTCCACCGCCGAGATCAAAACCCTAACCATTTCCTCCGACTCTCGCTCCATGATCCTCTTCGAGAAGTTCGGCTTCACCTACACCGGCAAGGCATCCGTCTCCGTCTCCGCGGTCAACGTCGCCTCCTCCTCCTCCTCCGCCGCCACCCCCGACCCCTCCCGTCTCGGCTTCTTCCTCCTCTCCGAGGAGTCCCTCCTCCAGATCGTCCTCGAGTTCCAGCAAAACCCTAACTTCTGCGTCCTCGACTCCCATTACATCCTCTTTCTCTTCAACTTCCGCGACCTCTCTCCTCCGCCTCACGCCTCCTTCAACAAATTGTACCCCGTCACCTCTCCCAATGAATACTCCCTCTACTTCGCCAATTGCGTGCCGGACACCAGCGTCTCCATGAACGTCCACACCGAGCTCTTCAATCTCGACAGTGATGACTCCAAAGATTACCTCTCCGCCGGTTCGACGCAGCTCCCTTCTCTTTACTTCGTGTTCTCGCTTTCTTATTTCGGGTTCCTGGGCTTTTGGATCTATTATTGCTATCATAATAAGCGATCGGTGCACCGGATCCATCTCTTGATGGCCGGGTTGCTCTTGATGAAGGCGCTGAATCTGATTTGTGCTGCTGAGGATAAGCATTATGTTAAGGTCACCGGCACGCCTCACGGTTGGGACGTGTTATTCTACATGTTTCAGTTCATTCGCGTGGTGTTGTTGTTTACCGTGATAGTGTTGATCGGCACGGGCTGGTCGTTTCTGAAGCCCTTCTTGCAAGAGAAGGAGAAGAAGGTGTTGATGATTGTGATTCCCCTTCAGGTGTTGGCAAATTTGGCCTCGGTCGTGATCGGAGAGACGGGGCCTTTCATCAAGGATTGGGTGACTTGGAATCAGGTGTTCTTGCTGGTGGATATAATCTGCTGCTGTGCGATTATTTTCCCGATCGTGTGGTCGATCAGGTCGTTGAGGGAGACCTCAAAGACTGATGGCAAGGCAGCTAGGAACTTGGCGAAGCTACAGTTATTTAGGCAGTTTTATGTTGTGGTGATTGGATACTTGTATTTCACGAGAATTGTGGTGTTTGCCTTGAGGACGATTGCCGCATATAAGTATCAGTGGGTGAGCAATGCAGCAGAAGAGATTGCCAGCCTGGCATTCTATACTGTGATGTTTTATATGTTCAGGCCTCTGGAGAGGAATGAGTACTTTGTTCTTGATGAGGAGGAGGAAAAGGAAGCAGAAATGGCACTCCGCGATGAAGAGTTTGACCTTTGAACTGAAAATGTCCCAGGGTTTTTACCTGCTGACGATGCTAATGGCATGATATGCAGAGAACTGGATTATTCAATTTTGGACCATTACTGTAACATCAGGTCTGGTGCTACTGCTCCTGTTAATCCGTTTTATTCCATTTTACACTTTTGACTTTCCTTCTTAAGTATATTGGATTCAACAGTTGCTTGTATCTCTAACTGGTGGAATGTTCGCACCATTCCCTTGTGAGATCTAGACTCCAGACATAGACATCATGTTCTTCCTGTGGTTTATTCTCTTGGAATGAGCTCAATTGGGTCTTTATTCACTTCAGTCATGTTTTAAGTTTTCTTGTTTGTTCTTGATGTAAGACAAAGTTACAGGGAATTAGACAAGAAATGGCTTTGGATTTTCTACTGTATCCTTTTCATGCATCCAACGCTTTGCAAATATGAGGAATGGACTGATCTCAAATTTGGATTTTTTTTTTTATTGGGGTGGTTTGAGTATAATGCTGTTAACTTGCCGATTTGAGTCCATTTCTTTACTGTTTAGTTATTCTAATAATGTTGATCAAGGCTGCTAAATATTGCCAAAATATTCATACAGTCAGTAATTGATAGGTGGGATTGAGGTGGTATTAAGTTGATATCATTGTAAACGAGGATTTGTTACATTAATTTGGCTCTAGGCTGCTAAATATGGCCAGATGATCATGTAGATAGGTGGGATTGAGGTGGTATTAAGATGATGTGCAAAATGTCTTAAATGGCCTGTCCTGTTATAGGACGTTCTTGGAACTGATATCTGTAATTCCTTAGATCGGACTGCAGTCATAGAATTCCACAGTTAACTTTTCCATTATGACTACTTGCTGTGAAGAATAGAGAGTAGTGTTATACGAGTATGAAAATTGCTTTTGGGGGACACAATGCTGTTTTGAGAAAGTGATTAGCCTGAAAGCACTATTGGTAGCACATGTAATTAGTCTTATCCTGCTTGGAGATTCCCTTTCTTCTTGATCAAGAGGTATTATCTACTTAAGAGTTGATTTAGTGCATGCTCTTGTAGATGATGATCAGATGACACTGATTTCCTTTTTACTGGTATCTGCGGCGAGATTTGCCTTTTTACCGATTTCCCGAATGGTGATTAGTTGACCCAATATGGTGTTTCTGGTTACTTCATGGAAATGTGTGACTCATCTCTGAACTCTTGTATCAGTAGCACCGGACAGTTCTGATTGAGGACTTAGAGTGGAAGTCTTGATCTTCACATAGATAACTTCTACAAAGAGGCAAAACTTGCCCGTCTTTTTACTGAAGTACGACAACCACACAAGTTAGTTTAACAAGGGTCCTTACCTTAGCTGCTGAGAGTTTGGATGAATTTTGTTCACAATCCATGATGGTTTTCAAAATTCCCCCTAGATTTTTTTAGATTAGAATAATATTAACATGGGCACATAGATAGCAAATTTTCTCCTAACTTGGACGTGTCCGTCTTCCTCTGAGCAAGTTTGTGTCTCTCAGGGTGATTTTTTTGGACAATTTTAGTTTAGCTCCCAACAATTTAGTCATTACGATATGCTCTATAATGGACAAAATAGTACTTTTTGTCTGTTTTTGAAAGAAGACCTGTTATCCTCCTCTTTCTCGATCTATGTTGGGAATTCAGCAATTCTGAAGTTTATTGCAACTTGCAAGCATTATACACTCTTAAGGTCCTGCATGTATCGGAAGTGAGGGGCATTTTTACACTCTCTGTCCTGTGGAAGCTTAGTAGCTTCACCTTCACTATTAGAGTTGACACCAGGATCCCCGAATACTCATGGATGTTTAATAGTTGTAGAACACCAGGGTGATTTTAACTGTGTGTATTCTGTGTTGATGCTTAAATATAAATGCTCGTATTTGCAAAGCTATTAATTTCTTTTGGTCCATGGATTTCGGAAATTTATATTCGATTATCCCCTTGTGATGATGCCATTCAAACATATCATTACCGATGTCCTTATGAAAAGAAATTCCTTGGCAGTTTCGAAATTTCATACTTAGTGTCTGGTACTCTCCGAAATGGGAGGGGATTTTATGCATTTTGGGTTGATTAGATTTGTACTGTTGCCCAACTGAAACTCTGGGTGATAGATGGGATCGAGTTAATTCATTTAAGCTGGACATCTTTTTATGATTTACCTCTCTTGACACCTTTGCGAATCAATAAAGCAGAAGACTGAAAAGCTTATTTTTATTTTCTTCTTCTGGAAATTGTGATTCAGCTTTTCATTTTTCTGAGTCGGTCTAACAGAGAATACACAAGTTGTTTCGATTCAGTATACTCGGGAATGGATCAAGAAGGCTTGTGCCTGTAATAGTGGCGCTGTCCTCCGTGACTGTAGGCTTTACATCTCAATCCTTGGCGTGTTTTCTTCTACCTAATGATCCATCCTTTCCTTTTCCGTCCACCATTTGGTCGATTTGCGTAAAACCCATTTATATATTTCAAGAGAAGGGTATCCAAAGCAAGTGCGGTTCAGTATCAACTGGGAGATGAAAAACCTCTGTTCGAACATTAGAATTCGCATGCTCTCGTGTTGAATGATGTCTCGATAAAGTGGCGGTGGTACAGATATTTTTCTTGATCCTGCTGAATGCTACACCCTGGCGAAACATAATATAATTTCTTGTCATGGAGGATGGACGTGGCGAGAATGTCTAATAAGACCTAAATCTTGACTGCTAACATAATATAGTCATTGTGAATCGTACAGTATGGTATAGTTCCATCATCCTAAGTAATGATGTCTCGATGAATTGGCAGTGGAACACATGTTTTGATATGTATGCCTTTTTTTCCCTTTCATCCTGGCATTCGGTAATTACGCAGGATATCACTAGTTGTATTGTTTAATGTGGTTATTGATTAAGCCTTAGGACTCTCAAAGTGCTGACAATCAGTGCGGGGTCCCAAGGACTTCATTCTCTATAGATATGCTTCATTCCTTTTGTTTTATGTCAACTCAATTTGTCCAAATTCCAACTATTTTCATGCGATTTTTCTGAATACGTTAACTTGTCCAAACACAGGTCGCTTCTTTTCCCCGCGCATGCCACTTATGCTCACGACACACAAAAGTAAGACCAAAACAAAAGATGGAATTCTGTGTTTTTCACCACAAAAGTTATCTCCCAAATGCGAAACATTGATCTACACATCAAATTCTCCCTCCATTACTCAAAGTTTAACATCAAACCTTTACTCTCCTTCAGATATCCATCAACAAGGAGACGACAAAAGAGGAAGAAAAAGGAAAACAAGAAGAGAAAGCGAATTAGCTTCTTTAAATTGAACTCAACAAGAGGGCCAAAAAAAAAAAAAGGCGCGGAGGGAAAAGACGAACTCAAAGCGTTCAAAGCTCGAAACAGATATGTTCTCCCTCTGCTTTTATATTATAGAAAAAGCTCAAAAATAATTAAACAACAAAGATTTTCAGTCAACAACATCTACACTGGCGGAACAAGAGAGCAGCCTGTGGAAGATCCTGAACAGAGCAGTCCAGGACGCTTCCTTCACTTTCCTCAACGCCACGCACCTCTTTCTGCGACGCCGTTCCTTCCTCTTCTTATTGCCTCCTCCGCTTCCTTTGCCTCTGCGGCCACGGCCAAAGCACCGGGTCCCGTTGTCCGGCGAGGCGTCCTCCTCTCTGGAAAGCGGGTAGCTCCTTAGGTACATTTGCCTGCAGGAGATGCTGTCCACCACCCTGGTGCGGACCACATCGACGGTCCTGCCGCCGCCGCTGTCCCCTGCGCCCCCGTTGGAGCTCATAGACCTCACGAACTCCGCGTCGGACTCGGGCCACTTGTAGAGGTTAACATAGGTGGCCCGGACCGGAGCCTGCAGGGCGCGCACGTCGTTGAGGCAGGTCGATATGCAGACCGAGCTCATGCTTTTTTTTTCTTGCTTGAGTTCTTTCGTTTTTGGGTGGATGTGTGCAGTATTGGCTGATGGGTACACTTGTGTTTTTCCTCTTCTTCCCTGGGATCTCTGTGGGAAGTTGTATTAAAAATGGAGGAGGCTTAAAGTGCAAGGAAAGATAAGTGGTGAGTATTGCGTTGGGTCTTACCTTTTAAGAGAGAGAGAGAGAGAGGTTTTTTGTTTAGTGGGAGACGATCATGTTGTGTGTAGAATGCTGCGAATGATGAAGCATGATTAACACTGAGTCTGCCATCCTCCTTTTATGTTTTTATCTTATGCTCGCTGTTTGGTGAAAAGCATATTATTAGGTACCATCGAGATAACTAGTCGGATGGTACCCTCGGGGCCGCGAAGACCAAGGCCTAGGGTTGCCGCCTTGCCCAAGGCCATCGTGGCCTTGCCGATCCTCGCTAGCGGCCGGCAAGGGCTGGTTGGCCCTCGCCCGCAGTCACTAAGGGCCAGCGAGATCTCCGGCCAGCCAAAGACGAATTTCACAAAAATAAAAAGAAAAAAAAATAAATATTGAAAATATCCACGTCAAGGCTGACCATCTTACGTGGCGTCACTAGCGTTTACGTCAGCTATTTCAGGTCAAAATTGATCGAAAGGATTGAATTGGTATCAATGCAAAAAGGTTTAAGACAAAAACAGTCTAATTGAAATGTTTAGGACTAAACACAATAGGTTGAGGACTTTTTTGGGTACTTTTTCCTATTTGGGATTCATACAACTATTGGCTTGGCTTAATAACATAATACAATATAATTTCTCACGACGTACACGCTCCGATCCTCGCGCACGAAAATTTTATTGCATAAAAATATAGAGATCGAACTTTCATTGCGGGATGATCATTTTGTATTTCTCAATTATCATTACGTCGACCCGAAGAGATGACTAGGCTCGGCCCATCGCCCTGACAGGCCGTGTGCTTTCTCCTTTTTATTTAATCCCCCAAAAAAAAAAAATTCTCAGTAAATTAAAAAAATTCAAAAAACCATTAATAAAGATTCACGGGATATTTGATAATGATAAAAATAAAATTTAATAAAATTAGTTCGTGGTATTTTTCGCAGCTCCATCTGCATAATATCAACACATAAATAAGATTTTCTAGTATCCTAGCGAGGGTCGTTGGCCCCACGCGAGGGCTGGCGTCACTTAGATATGAGTTTTCATAACCTAGATCTGGGTGAGCCTTGCCCGGCCTAGCGAGGATCACGGGTAAGGGTCGCCGGCCACAAATGAGGGCCGGCCTCGCCTAGATCTGTGGGCTCATCCACGAGCCTCTGCCCTTCTTCTTTTTATTTTCTTTCCAATTTTATCATTTTAAATTAAATTATAGCCTTTTTTAGTTATTTTAATTTAAATAATTATGAAAATAAAAATAATTTAAAATATCACGTAGGAAGCAAAAAATATTTTAAAATGCCATGTCATCATTTTAGTTAGACAAATTACAGTGTTAATAGAAGGACTTAATTACAACATTTTGTAAGTTTTAGGACTTGATTATATTTTTTTAAAAGTTTTAAGATTTAATTACAATTTCAAGACAAGTTCTAAGATTTCTAGTGTACTTATCCCTTTATGGTTAATCTAGGGTTAATCTTATTCAACTAAGATGTACATTGAAAACGTTAGGGGTGATTAGTTCTCGAGCCGGTCCGATTCCTTTCAAGAAACGAGAACCGAACCAGTGGCCCCGGTTCTCAATTTTGGAAACCGTGGACTTGACCGATGGTCGGTCCGGTCCGGTTTCTAGGCAATCTAATGGAACCAATCCGAAGGATACCCATATAGTTTGATGTGAAGCTCATCTTTCTAGCACGGTATGATTTTTAAAGTAGATGTTCCAGAGTTTTCAACAGTAAAAGGCTGAAAAAAAAATCCCAGGAAGGGATTCATGAACTAGCGGCAATCCTCTCGCAAATTTTTGTTCTTCTCCTGAACAACAAGTCTAAAGAAAGAAACGTCGCCAAACAATCAAAACACCCAATGAGTGTCCTCACTTGTACCCAAAAAAATAAAATAAAAATGGAACGAAACCAACCAAATAGAAAACAGCTTGGGAATTGAAGAGCAACCCAGATTTATTGGCAGTCTCCAAAGAGACTATGTCCTGTTGATCAGAATAAAGAGCCCATAAATCTTATGGATCACATTTCTTTAGCCAGTGACCCAATTGTGCAAAAACAGAGAAATCCATTAGGACGCAGGACAGTTTTGTACAATTTACTAGCAGTCCTCTCTTACCTGTGAGTTCATTCAATAAAGTCTTATCCATCAGAAAGAACATTAAAGAGTAGAATTGTCAGTAAAAAATTAAAATCTTTCGGTCCGGTCCGGTCCAGTCTTGTAACCCCTGGAACTAGGAACTAGACCGCCTGGACACGGGTTCCAATTTTAAAGACTGAGAACCGGACCGCCGCCCTTTGAAATCGGAAATCAGATCGCCAGTTCGGTCGGTCCGACTTGCAAAAACGTAGAGTTTGTACCAGAAAAACCACGTAGGGGAGAGAAAACAAAGAAACATTACATAGGAGAGAGAAAATAATAAACAAAAGCCACGACACATTTTTGGTTACTCAAGTTTAACAAAGTTAACAAAGACTTAATTGCACTAGTTTCATAAATTTTAAGACTGGATTGAATTTTTTTCAATGTTTTAAGAGTCAAAAACACTTTCATAACAAGTTTTAGGACTTTTAGTGCACTTATCTCATTAATAAAAGAACAAACAAGACCTAATTGTTAATTAGTGGTCTCGAGAGAAATAAAAAATTTACACGTGATAATATGTGGACCCCTTTTAATGGAATATGGATTAATCAGGATGAATATTATTGTGATAAGAATTTTAAAGTATTCTATATTTATTATCCTAAACTTGATTTGTCACATAATAAGTACGTTCGAGACAATTGAGATGATTCGGGCAATTTTCCAAATTAATTTTTTTAAAAAAATATTTACCAATTTAATATTAAAAAAATATTTACCAAATTAGGTGCCAATCGGCAATTGGACCATCGATTGGCACCCAAAACAGAGACTTGGGCCCTAATCGGCGGCCCAATTGCCGATTGGGGCAATTGGTTTTGGGCCCCAATCGGCGGCCCAAGTGCCGATTGGAGCCCAAGTTTATTTTTTTTATTTTCTTTTTTTTTCAATGGATTCGTCTCGAAAAATTATGCAAAAAAAAAAAATCGTTTCAAACGGACACCCGAGCGATGAGATATGCCCTTTCAAAGTATTATTTCATCGAATTTTTAAAACTTTGCTAATTTAGGCATCACTTGAAAATTTTTATAAAAAATATAAATTAAAAGTCAATTTTAATGGCGGAATATGAACTATGTAGTGTTTTTTTTTTCCTCAAAGTTTACGTATTTTTAATATAATTTATTATTTAATTGATACTTTTATAATTTATTCGTTTAAATGGATGCCTAAATTAACAAGTTTTAAAAATCCGATGAAATAATACTTTGAAAGGGCATATCTCATCGCTCGGGTGTCCATTTGAAACGATGTTTTTTTTATTTCGCATAATTTTTCGAGACGAATCCATCGAAAAAAAAAAGAAAAAAAATTTGGGCCCCAATCGACAATTGGGCCGCCGATTGGGGCCCAAGTCCCTATTTTGGGTGCCAATCGGCGGCCCAATTGCCGATTGGCATCCAATTTGGAAAATTGCCCGATGATTCTGGGGTCTATCAACAAAATAAAATTTAAGAAAATAAATCATAAAATAGATTAGTGGATTCATATGGGAATGTATGAAAAAATAATTGCAACCCCACACTCAAATGATTAGCTGAAAAAAAAAGATACATTTCTCTTCAATTGGATTAAAAAAATAAAGTAGAAAACAGTTGTAAAAAGAAGTGACAAAAAGAAAAGAAAAGAAATAACACAAATAGGGGTTGGACTTTGGAGGCTTCAAGTTAAAAAAGTGGTCCAACTCTAATAGTCCATTTCACCGGTCACCACTTTTATGCAAGCTATTTATAAACCAGTGAGACTTTATTGTTTTCAAAAAAATGAACGATTTAGAAAATATTTTTCATAAAAAATCATTACTTACAAAAACGAATAAAGAAAACTATTTACATCGTCCATAAAAAATGTTTGGACATAAATTATTGTCGATTATTAGAAAAATATTTTTGAGATCATCCATTTTTCGTGAAACGAACGGAGGCTAAATGACCAACCATAACTGACATGTGGCGTATTGTGTTGGACGCACGCGGAACTTTCTCTCTTGATGAACGACTTTAGTGCTATTAAAGAATTTGTGTTCTTGTTATTGTTTCTTTTTATAAAGCCAGAGGGGACAATTCTCTATAAGGTCCGAGATTTCCGATTGTTTAAAAGTTCAAACTTATGTCCCTCAGGTTGCACAGCCACAAACTAGTTTTATTTTATTGGGTTGGAATATTTTGATGGAAACATGGTAACTTGGCCTTTCTTTATTGTAAAGCAACTACCAAACTTTTATTTAACAAAGACCTTATTATTAGTTTATAGCGGACCTTTAGGAAGAGGAACATTCGCGGAAAGCTTCAGATATGTGCTGAGGTCTTAGAATAATTCGAAACCTAGAACCAATCATGTTAGACAAATCTTTTTCTAATATGATTACAGACATGAACCATACAAGCATGCATTGGTCTAGGCCCCATCAATGGACCATTAATTTTTTTTTTTCGACAATTAAGTCATGCTTTCAAAAGCTAGTCTCTATGTTATAACTATATATGTCGTTCCTATTGTAAGAAACTAAGATGATACCGAAATCCTTGCTTAAGATATTTATCATATCTGAAATATAACCTTTAATTTTTTTTATCAAAATAAAGCAACTAAAAAAAAGATGCTAAAAAAAAAAAACAAATAGAAAGTGCAAATAATTAGTAAGTTTAATCTCTCAATGGTCATAAAACTTCATGTGAGAATGATATCTTATTTTGTATGAGCGTGCACGTGAAAAAGGAGCTTGGGAAAATGATTTCATTTTTTTAGGATGGAAATCAATTTCGTCAATATTAATTACGGTTGTTTCACCTTGACCATAAAACTTTTTCTATTAATTAACCACTTTCAACCAACCAAACAGATGAATGATTTGAAGATTATATTAACCAAATCATTTTTATGAAAACAAATACACCCTCAAATGTCCTTTCGTTTCCTTGCACCTTTCATTTCATACCTTTTGAATTATATATGTTTACTAGTTAAAAAAAATTATATATGTTTATGTGTTGGATCTAACAATATCACTTAGATGGGGTGAATAGGTGATTCTAAATAATTTTGACTAGAAAATGCTGAATTAAAAGAATCGGGTCAAAATGTACATAGAATCTGAATCTGAACAAATGCAGTTTTGCTTTTGAACATGCATATGCAATTTCTGGATATGTAGATTCAAAATAGGAACATCGGTATGTAATATTATCAACCACAATGATGAGAGTTTAGATATAAAGAATATTGCACACGACTCTACGTCCACTCTCCCACGCTGACAGCCGATTGACTGGATTTCATTAGATGAATCAATGGAGGTTTACAATAAGTGATGATACTCTCTGTAATAGGTCACACTATCCTTCCTCAAACACTCTCACAAAGCCTCTCAATGATTGTCGTATAAAGTTCACGAGTAGTAGGGGTGAGAAAAAAAGACCGCTCGGACCGGGACCGGTGGTCCGGTTCCCGGTTTTAGGGGGGTCTGGTCCGGTCCCCGGTTCCTAAAATTGGAACCAGTGACTGGGCGGTCCGGTTCCCGGTTCTTGGGACCGGTTCCGGAACCGGACTGCTCGATCTTTAATAAATATATATATATATATATATATATTTATTTTTACTCACGTTTTAGTCGATCAACTGTGGCTGCTCACATCTTGATCAATTTTGCATCCCCAAAGTTGAAGAAGGGAGATTGAAGATGAGATGGCACTTAGCATCCTTCTTGCCCTTCCTTTGCTAGGTCTGTACGACGGGGTGCGGGCCGGTTCCACACGCCCGAATCGATCTGTTGTCTTCCCCGGGCGGTCTCCTCCACATCTGCCTGATGCATTCGAGGTTTTGCTCATGCGGTGTTTGCGCCAAGATTCGAGCCTAAAACCATAAGGGTAGAAGCAAAGTCTCTTAACCATCTAACGTAAAACCCTGCCGGTTCCATACAAGCCTGCAATAATTTCTGACGGATATATGAAATGTCGAGTTTGACATCGTCACCACTAGGGAAGTTTCTTGCTGAAGGCTAGAATCCATCACCTCGATGGGATGACAAGTGATTTTAGGGCTAGTTTAATTTGGAATTTGCCATCAAATGATTTTATATACTTGAATTAGTAAGGCTACTCAAATGAAACTGTATATGAATGACAAGTGATTGTCAGTGTCTACATATGCATCCTCATCTCCTCCGAGTTATATTGGTTCCTGGTTCTCGGGGTGGTCGGTTCGGTCTACAGTTCCGAAAAATGGGAACCAGGACTATTTGTTCGGTTCCCGGTTCTTGAGGGGAACCGGACCGGACCGGGAACCGCTCACCCCTAACGAGTAGGGGTGTGCATGGTCCCGATCGGTCCCGTCCCGGCATGGAACTGGGGACCGGACCAGTAGTACGGTCTCAATATTTTCAGGATCGTGGATCGGACCAGGACCATATCGGATCGGGACCGGCGGTCTTGTCCAGTCGCGATCCCGGCCCAATATAACCGCTAACTATAGCTTCCTGTAACATTTTGAACTCATTGGATTGATTATAAAAGTAAAATTTTCTTGTTTTTTAAATAATTTTTCAAGAACAATAAGGAACGATGAAGGTTGAAGTATCTCCTGCAGCAAACTGAGATTTTTGTTTTTATTTTTTTTTATTTTTTTCTAACTGTATATATTTTTATATATAAATAATTATATATTATAGGCAGCCCGGGCCGGGTCGAGCCTGTCCCAACACATGGAACGGGGGACCGGACCGCCTGGTCACCGGTTCCGCTTATTGGGACTAGGGATCAGACCACCCACCTCAAGGATCGGACCAACCCGACCGGTCTGGGTCGATCTCGGTCCGGTCGGTCCTGGTCAATCTCGATCCAGTCCGGTCCAGTTTGCACACTCCTACTCACGATAACAAGTATAAATCTGAACAACTCTAGCACCTTGGAATTTATGATTCTTATCCTACTCCGTAGTAGCACCATGGATCTCGTTTTATACTCTTTCACCCTTAAACTAGTCGTTGGATAGGTCTTCAAAGGTTCGTTCTTAAATCGTTGATTTGATGCCATCATTCTTGATTGAACGAGACTGTATCTCGGAAGATTGAGTGACCGTTGGTGCAAAATCTGAACCCTTCAGATTCAATCGCCCATACAATTCAATCTTTAGTTTCCATAAGTGGAGTTCTTCAAATATAGAAAGTTTCTTGTCCCATGGAAGGTAATTTCCAATCAAGGATATTCTATCAATCATGTTCTAGAATAATCATATCAATCAAAGATTACAAACTTCCATAACCTTAGCAACAACGAATAAATGTCAGCCGTAAGTCTTCAGAATCTCGAATCAATATATCTCGCAGCTTTTGAACAATCTTCAAAAGTAGAACAGCCTTCTGCATCTGAATATTTCGCTATATTTAAACAGCCTTCATAAACGAAACCAGTCTTCAGAATGCATAACTTAGATCAACATCTTGAGCTCCATCTTTTGGTCCCTCCAAGCACATTGGCAATTGTGGCTCTACTTCATTGTTCACCTATCCAAGGTCCTTCCAAACTTTACCGAACTTCCCGTTCTAGGCTTGTTCACCTTCTACTTAGGTATCTCCAACTTGTAGACGCCTCTACATTCAATGCCTTGTTCACCATTGATAGATAACTCTCAACCTTCTGATATTCAGTTAATACACCATCTGCATAACGGCTTGTGCTTCTTTTTGGGGTGAGCAAAAAAACTATGATCCAACCAAACCGAAGCGGACCGTACCCAACTGGCTAATTTTGGATGGTAACCGACGGGTACGGTTCGGTTCTCGATTTTAATTTTCTAGAACCAACATATATCGGTTCTGTTTTCGATTTCGGGTGAAAACCATCAACCGGCCCAATGAATCGTTCCCTTTATATAATGTGAATGTATATTCTTTTGCCCATGATACAGTGCTGTCACAATTTTTGTGAGAGTCAAGCACATGTCTAGTGTTGATGGATTTACTTTCTCTTTACTTAATGAGCAGGTGGAATACTGCCAAGAAAAGCCAATATTATCACACATCACCTTTATGGTGGTGGTCATATTTTTCTATTTTTTCAGAGCATCCATCTCAGAATAAAGTAGGGTTGGCTATTCTGATTTAGAAGCAATGCTTCTATGTGAATGTTCGCAATGTAAATGAGACTACTTTAATTGTCAAAGACTCTTTAATGAGTTAACCAGGAATGTTGAATGAAGGTTTTTATGATATGGAATGACTGCCATGTGGGGAATGCAATTGCAAAGTCCCAAATTGAACCCTCTTCCTTCAATCGTTAGGGACTAATTTCCTCGATAGGACCATAACCAGGATCCAACCAAGAACCGGACCGGACCGACGGTTCGGTTCTCGAGTGGATCCATGAAAGAAACATGTGGTTCATTTGTTCGCATTATGCAAAATCGGTCCTTAGCGGATGGTTCTCGGTTCTAGGGTGGGAATCATCCATCCTGAAACCGATCACCTCTAACTTCTTTCATTTGGTTTTACTCAACCAACAAACAATTAGTAGCCTTTGATTATTTTGTCATCTTCAAAACATCATAAGAGATTTTCTGTAACATTATGTTCTGTTTGATTTTGATTTCAATGTACTTCACACTTCCTCAAACGTGATTCGCACACTTTGTATTCGAGTGTGGGACCGCGAAACGATTCCGGTCACTCTAATAATTTGAAGTCGGATAGCCCTGCTTGATATCGGTTTTTCTCAATAATTATCTTTGTTTCTTTTACTTTGCATAATTTTTCAATTATATTCATCAGGCGATGGATGTCATTGAAAAGCCCAATATTTCAAGGACATGTAAATGTGAAATCATACCACCATCTACGAGATAAGTCGACATTGCTATCATAATTTCTGTAGTAACATGATTTCTTGGACTGAAATATCCCCAAAGCTGCTCATTTGTCTTTCCTCGTAATGCGTAAGAAAGATAATTAAGAATTTATATATGATAAGTCCCCCCCTTTATCTATAAAGCTAAGTATTTAAACAAGTTGATAATGTGTCTCCCAATTTTTTCACCCATTGCTTAAAGTTGATATCCATGAACGTTTTTCATGATCATATTCCACTCATTTCTCTCCCAAGACAGAAAGGACAGAGTTAAGCCATCATCAATATCAATAGTTGAAGACAACTCGCGTAAAATGAAATCAATTCTTAAGTAAGTAATGCTTTAATTTATGTCAAAAAGATCCTTCAAAAGACAATAGCAATCACAGTTTAACTTTGTTTCCTGTTATCAATCCATTTATCTTCAATTCTAATTGAAAAATGTTCATGTGTAATATATAAAGGAAATTTCATCTAACTAGAGTTCTAAGTGATGGATTGTAAATAGGGACATCAACTACATGCAAACACCGCTGAAAATAAATGTGGATGACATTCTATTTGTAATTTCATCAACTAGAAAACCTAGTTGGAAGAGGAAAACATGGCCCACCTTTTATATGCAAAGATAAATGTGGGTTGATATAATATCTATATTCATATTCACCAATTAAAGGGCAGTTTTTACGGGAAAATTACTAAAAAAATTCCCGTGATGCTAATCCTTTTATTGTGCTAATTGTGTCTTAGATCTTTTCATGTTTTGCAAATTGAATATATCCGATCAATTTTGACCTAAATTACTAACATGGACACCGACCGTTTTATGTGGTATGACCAACACTAATGTGGATATTTTTATATTTTTATATTTTAATTTTTTTCCATTTCATTCTTCTTCTTTCTTGACTAAATGTTGGCAAGGGTCGTTGGCCACAGGTGAGGGTCGACCTTTCCTAGGCAAAAGGTTACCCTCGCTTGTGGCCGTTGAGGATGGCCTCACCCAACCCAAGCGAGGGCGATCCTCGCACAAGCAACCATCGTCCAAGTGAGGTTGCCCCTCGTCCAATCGTGGCCATCAAGGGTGGCATAACCCTATTAGGTGAGGAAGACCCTGGCCTCCCCTGTGGCCGGCACGGGCAACCTTGTGTAGCTCTCTTCGGCCATCGCCTGAGACTGGCCAGACAAAAAGGAAAGAAAATGAAAAAAAAATCCAAAAAATTCTAAAAGTTGTCCATGTCATGCATGTATGCCAAGTATGGACCGCCACGTTAGCATTTTTCGGTCAAAATAGATCGGATAGATTCAATTGAGAAAACATAAAAAGGTTTACGACTCAATTGGACAAGTAAAAGATTTAGAATTGAGTTAGCATTAAGTGTAATAGGTTTATGATTTTTTTTTTTTGATAATTTTCTTCAGTTTTCACTGATCAAGGATGGAGGAAAGTGTAAACCATAGATAAGAGGATAGTTTTTTCTAGAAGCCATGGTTGGATCATGTTGGAGAAGATTTCACACGTGAACTTGAGAAAAACAGTAAATATGGAGAATATATATACAGTACCAATAAGATATCTAGTTGGAGAAAATTTCCCCAAGCTAGAGATGAGATATCCTTATTTATAACCTATGAATTAGCGGGTAGCTTGCTCCAACAATGGAGGGTTGAGTAAAATATAGTCCTTACATAGGATTGTGTTTACCTCTATTCCTGATTGAAAGAAACTTTATTTAACCAAGTCTCTTCTTGGTGGTTAATTTTTTTTCCTCTATCTCACATTGGATGGTCAGCCGATGATCAAATATTTTAATATATTTTTATTGATCGGCCATCCTTATGAAGAAGAGGGAAGGGGAACAAAAAAAGAAAAAAAAATGGAAAAGGAAAAAAATAAAAGCATTCAAAAATATTAAGATATTAGGTTGCTGGCTGGCATCCGCATCAGTATCGGTCGATCAGCCAAAATTCATTGGATAGATTGAATTAGCACAATTGCAAAAGATTTAAGACCGAATTGGCAAAAAAAAAGGACATAATTGATACAATTGCAATAGATTTGGGACTTTTTTGATAATTTTTCCTCTAAGTGGCAAGTTGCAAGATATGGAATCATTCATATACAACTTAACTAAATATAAACGTAGGTGATGATCGTATTTTAAGGGCACGCATGATAACATTTATGTTTCCTTATTTCTATTTTTTTGTTCCAGGGAATAGGTTTGAAACAGAAATGCGTTTGACAACACAATTGAATTTTTCTATTCCCAAGCTAAATTTTTGGTTCAGAAATAGTTTTAGATGAGAAATGAAAAGTAAAAAAAAGTTACTTTTTTGTTTCCGAATAAAAACTAGAAACAACTTCCTCCTCCCTCCTCACTGTCGGCTGCCACCCGCCGCCTAACCACCGGCCACTGCCGCCGTCTCCCATTGCCGGTCGCTGCCGTCGCAGACCACCGACCGTCACTACCTGCCACCCACTGTCGATCGCCACCCGCCTCGCCGTCGGCAACCGCTGCCTCCTTCCAGTGCCAGCAACCTCCGCCATCCGCCATGGCCTCTGCCCACCATCGGCTGCCACCTCACCACCGGTCTCCATCCGCCGACGACCTTCGTCGGCGACCTCCGACCCCTGTTGTCGCCGCCCACCTCATCGCTAGCCATCGGCCACCATCGTCGTGACCTTCGGCGGCCGCCGTCGCCATTGGAGTAAAATATAAATAATATTTTTATCTTGAAACATTAAACTTGAAATAGTAAAATAATATAAATTTTGTACTGTTATCAAACGAATTTATA
Source organism: Rhodomyrtus psidioides (assembly GCA_021437785.1). NCBI lineage: Eukaryota > Viridiplantae > Streptophyta > Magnoliopsida > Myrtales > Myrtaceae > Rhodomyrtus > Rhodomyrtus psidioides. The sequence continues at coordinate 517,008 of JAILYB010000059.1, read as the reverse complement.
TTCCGGAAATAGAAATTTTGTATTGTTATCAAACACGTTTCTTGGCTGAGAAGCTCGTCCAGGGAATAGAAATGAAAAAATCTATTTTTTTGGTTAGAAATAGAGCCAAGGAAGAGAATAGTTACGATGCCAATTTAATCCCAAATCTATCGTACATCGGCTAATTTAATCATAAACCTTTCAATTATGCCAATTTACTCCTAAATTTTTTGACAGCCTGCCAATTTGTCCTAAACATTTTATGAATTTTTAGTTTAGTCATTTTGGCTAGAAATCAATAACTTGGGCGTCGACCATCCTACATATAGTGTGGCTGGCGCAGACGTGGACAACTTTTTTTTTATTAAGCAATTTAGTTTTTCCTTTCATTTTCTTTTCCCTTTTCTTTCTTATTGGCTTGTGTTCGGTACTCGGCTATCCCTCGCCGGTCACAGCGAGGGCTCGACCCTTATGGCCTGGGCAAGGGATGTTCTTGCTAAATCTATCGAGTGACGCCCTTGCAGGATCTGGCAAGGGCTCGACCCTTCTGGTCAAGTCGAGGGTTTTCCATGCCAATTAGATCGTCACATCAATGATTTTCAATCAAAATTGATCGGAATGACTAAATTGTCAAATCGTTAAAAAGTTTAGGACCGAAATGGAAAATTGTTCAAAGATTTAGGACTAAACTGACACAATTGAAAGATTTAAGACTAAATTGGTAAGTTGTCAAAAGGTTAAGGGCTAAATTGGCATAATCGAAAGGTTTCAAACTAAAGTAACTGTCATACAATAGATTTAAGACTTTTTGGACAGTTTTTTAAGTAAGATTTGAATCTAGATAAAATAATCACCATCATATAAAGTCTTCAAAAGAGAAAGAAGGATTAAAAGAGAAAGAGTATCTGATGTCAAGCGTGCATAAGGTGTCCTATGTGATGTTTCTTTTATTACTTGTTTTCCCAATATGAAACTTTGTGATCCGGTGGGAAAGAGATCGGATAAGCAACTCCCTTACCTTATTATGTAAAGAAACCGTGCTACTAGACTCATCTACTTACTATGTCTAGTGGACTGCCCTATGATTGGCAAATGGTATACTAATCACCTTTCTATTTTGGAGTTTGTCACACTGATAATTGAATAAAAGTATAGTGAAAATCACTCGTTTGATCATCTCATACGTCTGTCCTCGATGATAACACAAGGGAGAGTTTAAACTGTGGGCATTGTGTCATCGGAGTGCGAACGGGTCGACTTATAAAGTGACATGAAACTTTAGAAAAGTATATGAACTCATAGGGGGGTAATTTTCTAAAAAGCTTTAACTAAACCTATGATATGACAATCAATTCAATCCTAAATCTTTTTAATTATGTCATAAAATTTGAAAAAAAATTACGAAAATTATTCACATCATCGCCCACTGTGCATGTTCCTCGCACACATTCGAGCAACCCTTGCTCTCGTTTACTAAGCCTAAATACTGTTAGGATCGGCGCACAATCTCATCAAAGCAAAAACGAGCGAGAAAGAGAAATCGAGACACGAGATTTTATCTTGGTTCACCCTTAAAGTAGAGTTACGTCCAGCAGAGGATTTCACTATATCAGCACCTCGCACCTCTTGTTACATCACTCAATTATAAGCGAACAATAATAAATATATATTTACTAAGCCTAAATACTGTTGGGATCGGCGCACAATCGCAGCAAAGTAAAAACGAGCGAGAAAGAGAAATCGTGACACAAGATTTTATCCCGATTCACCCTTGAAATAGAGTTACGTCCAGCAGAGGATTCCACTGTATCAGCACCTCGCACATCTCGTTACATAACTCAATTACAAGCGAACAAGAATATATATAGCAGTAGCTATTCATGAGCCCAAACCCAAATTACTAATGAAAAATTATAGGCTTAAATCAAAAAAGCCCTCTGGTGTCTAGGAGGTGCTGCCCTCTTGGGACACACATGATTTCCTGTTGCAGGGGAATATGAACCACATCCCAACAAATACATCGCAATTAAAAGATACAATTGGTAATTTAACTGTTTTAAGATTTATTAATTCAGAAAAATCGAAGGTTACTATGTTTTTAAAATGGTAATCATGTCTCGTCATCAGCGCATACCTTAAGATCAGCGCTCTTGCTTCTCCGTCCATAATGAACTCTTCTGAAAGACGCATTTTTCGCGTCAGAACTTACCAAACACACTCTGTATTATGCACGGATGATGCCTTCACCTGATAATGCATCGGCTTATGCTTAAACACTTGATTAGTGGATGCTCTTATTGATGATTTTCTTCTGCTATTATTAATAATAAGTCATTTGAATGAGGGAAGGAGACGTATGACCCATTGCTGCTGCTGCTGCTGCTGCTGCTGCTGCTGATGATGATGATGATAATAATAATAATAATAATAATAATATAGTGTGTGAAAAGCATAGGATGTAGACATAGACAACGAAGCCCGCAATAAGATGATGTATGTGTATGTTTGGAAAGATTGAGTTATATACGGCCGGTTCATAAGTGCTCAGAAGAATCTTTAAAAACTAGGTCGCTTGCAATATCAATATCAAAGTTCAGATCTGGTAATAACACACTGTTGGGAAGTGCATTCACAACATAGTTCATATCACGCAAGGAAGGATCGGACTTTGAGGAGAAGAACTGCATAAGCCCAGAGAGAGAGAGAGAGAGAGAGAGAGAGAGAGAGAGAGAGAGAGAGAGAGAGAGAGAGAGAGAGAGAGAGAGAGAGAGAGAGTAAAGTAAGAAATAGAAAAAGAAAAATGAAGAAGAAAAAATAACAAAAAAATATATCAACATCAGCACCAATCATACCATGGAGGACGATAGGCATTGCGTCAATATTTTTTGCCAAACTTAGTCAGATGGACTCAATTGGCACACTTAAAAAGTTTAGAATTGAATTGACACTAAACAATAAATTTTTTGACACTTTTACCAATAAAGGATAACGTGTGTGTATGCGTGTTCTCTCCTTGAGGTTATGAGGTGTTGGCCTTTTGAATGATCATTAATAACAATTATCAATGTACCAGCTTCTGCGATATAGTTCTCTTTCATGGTCGATAACATCGTATGAAAGACGTTCCTTTGACATGCTAAAGAGATTAAGAATAACTAATATCACAAGAAATTCGTGCATCGGTAGCACTCCTCCTCTTTCATAGAGAAATTATGTCAAATTTTGAATGAAGGGTCTTGAGCCACTATACGAAAGCGACTTTTGAGTGGTGAATGATTATTTACTTGAAAGCAAAAGTAGATAAAAAGCTTTTCATTATTTTCTGGATATGACTAAGTTATTTTGAAGAACCTTCATTCACTTGCTTAACCATTTCCGGCAAATGTGTTGTGGCTTTGTAATTTGCACCTTTAAGTATCAAGCCAATTGTTTCGCCAACTTTAGTTTGAATTTATCTCGATATTTCGATTATTTTCGCAAGCACAATAAGTTAATATAATACTCGCTAAACTTAACTACATATAAATAAAAGACGCCCCACATTTTTTGTTTCTCACGTACTTTAACAAGATGAAATGTTTTGATATTGAGAGATTCCCGATAGAGCTCATAAAAGAAATTTTTTGTTTATTTTAAAGCTGCCATACATGAAATAATCATAAGACAGAGAGGAATTGAGTTAATACAACAAAAAATCCCAAATTGATGCACCTGTAACAAACAGAGGATAACGTGTGTATCCGACAATTGTCACATGTTATCCAATTCAAGCAATTTGACGGTAAAATTTAACGAAAATTAATGAATGGTAAATTTGTCACAGTTATACCAGTTTGGGGTAAATTTGATACAAAGTGTACCGGTTTAAGATTTTTTTTTTGTAGTAAAAAAAATAGTTTGAGTTAAATTTGTCATAAGTGTACCCGTTTGAAGTTTTTTGTGGCATTAACCCATTTATTTATACACAATTTTTTTTTCATTTACCATTATTTTGATGCACCTGTAACAAACAGAGAGTAACGTGTATACCCGGCAATTGTCACATGTTATCCAACTCAACAATTTGATAGTAAAATTTAACGAAAATTAATGAAGGGTAAATTTGTCACAGTTTTACCAATTTGGGGTAAATTTGATACGAAGTGTACCGGTTTGGGATTTTTTTGTAGTAAAAAAATAGTTTGAGTTAAATTTGTCATAAGTGTACCCGTTTGAAGTTTTTTGTGGCATTAACCCATTTATTTATACACAATTTTTTTTTCATTTACCATTATTTTGATGCCCTTAGCATCAACCTCTCATGAACTAGTACAACAAATACTAATCTGTAATACTATAGACAAGGCACGTGTATAGATACAAATACAAACATATTTATATAGAATCATTACAGATACTTAATATATGTATAATGCAATTTACCTGGGGCCAGTCAATATTCTCCCACAGATAATGAATTGTACGGATGCGTGGAGGCTTATTTGCTTTGGCATCAAAGGTTGTTGTGTTATGAAAGCATCCTGCAAAGCCACCCAACTAATGTATGACCATCATATTTTTATATATCATCAATTTAATTATCAATGTACCAGCTTAATTTTTATATTAGCTGTTTTGGCCGGAAGGAAAAGAGAGAACATCTAATTAACAGCTGGATCATTTAAGCGTTTCATTACTATTATTGAGAAAATACTAGCTATATTCATAATCATCATAGGATGTAATATAACCTATGAACTTCGCCTGAAGGTTCGGATCATGTTGAGGCAGAAAGATTTTCTCTCCTTCCCAGCTGTATTTTGCATCAACTTCAAGCATCAAAGAGACCCGCGTTATCTAAAAACACGGGCGGGAGATTTCCATGATCGGTCACTGAACTTTAGTACTATTGTTTGTTAATGTGCAACTGTACAAAAGAGATGAAATTTCGACCAAAAAAAAAGAGAGATGAAATTAAGATGTTGAATATTCTTTCTAAGTTTAGAGAATCCATATCGTTCATGTAGTAAAAGTCTCGGCATCTTGCGAGACCCGTTTTCGATGTGATTTCTATTTTCAATCAAAAAAGAAAACCAAAAATTTTCTCGATACAAACCAAACTATGATAGGATTTTTCAGTTATGATAGGATTTTTTGCCAATTTTGATAAGTAAAAAATTTTAACTTCTCGACTCCAGAATCACTTCTTGGGCCACACCCACCTCTGCCGATCACCCTTGCCGCCAACCATCGCCTGCTCACGGCCCCCGCTCGCCACCGTCGACGCCCGACCGTCGACCTCTGCCGCCGCCCCCGCCAACGACCTACGGCCACCGATCACCAACAATTGCTTCCGAAGATTTTGTTAATAATATTTAAAAGTAGAAATTTTCAACAGTTACCAAATTAATTTCTCTTATCAGAAGTCAATCTGGAGCAAATTTAAAAAAATTAACTTTTGCTTTCAATGAGAAGTTGATTTTTGGTAAAAAGGTGTGTACCACGCGCGCCCATGACTTACAGAACAACAGACGCTCCCTATCATCATGCCCTTCAAATAATGCCGGAATAAAAATGTGGGAAACGTTGACTTTTGGAAAGGAAAATGTATTTTTAGATTTATGTCAGATCAATACGAGGTAATCGATGTGGACCTCCAAGATTTTGTTTGACCCTCGGACAATTCTGCCCCAGCTAGCCCCCCTATCGCTAGCCGTCTAACATCACAGATTAATTATCTAAGAGATGCAAATTAAATAATTAAGTAGAAAGTACCAGCGAGGGTACCACGTCAGCATCGGGAAACCGGCGAAGGCGACATCCGACCAATGGGAGGCGGGATGCATGATTTCTGATTCGATGGGTGGATGCCACGTCGGCCACGTTGACTTTTCTTAAGGCCACGCCGCCAGTTCGCTCCGGAACGGAAAAGGGACGGTTTTCGAAAGGCGAACGCACGCGCGCACAACACAGTTTTCTCTCTCAAAAGTTCCAACCAGTTGAAATCTCACTCGAATGCCCACTCCGATGGGAAGAAGCTGCGGCGAAGCTTCGCGAGATTGATTAGTTTAATCCCCCGGTTTTAGTCTTAAGCCTTTATTAATCTCCCCCACCTTCCTGGTGATTTCTGCAGCGAATAGAGCAACCCCTCGACGAAGTAACGGAGAGCGACCCAGTGACTTCGTTCGCAAAGTCGGCCACACCCAGTTTATGAAATCAAGGTCTCTCTCTACTTTTTGTCTTCTAGCTCCGTAACATTTCTTTGTACTTCCAATTCTGTTTCACAGTTCATCTTTAGTGAAATGGACACAAGTTTGATTCCTCGTAATCTGTTTTGACTGCAACTAGAGATGGGGCAAGGAGGACGACAGGATTGCGAAAGCCTGGAAGCCGTCTCGAAGAAGTTGAACGACCGCAAGGCGCCGTTGTTCCCGGCTTGGGCGATAGATATCGCGGAGTGCGAGAAGCACTACCGCACGAGCAGGGCCTCAGGGCTGAAGTCGGGGGATGTTGAGCGGAGGCGTAAGCAGTATGGCCCCAACGAGCTGGACCACCACGAGGGGGTCTCGATCCTCAGCTTGATCATCGAGCAGTTCAATGACACGTTAGTCCGGATCCTGCTCGGTGCGGCGGTAGTCTCCTTCATCCTCGCCTTGTACGCTGGTGAGGGAGGCGGCTCCGACAAGGAGATCACCGCGTTCGTGGAGCCGCTGGTGATATTCCTGATCCTGATTCTGAACGCGGCCGTTGGGGTTTGGCAGGAGAGCAATGCCGAGAAGGCCCTGGAGGCGCTGAAGGAGATTCAGTCCGAGCAGGCCACGGTGGTACGAGATGGGAAGAGGGTTCTGAATTTGCCAGCAAGGGAGCTCGTGCCGGGGGATATTGTGGAGCTCAAGGTCGGAGACAAAGTGCCTGCAGATATGAGAGTCCTGGAGTTGATTAGCTCCACGTTGCGCTTGGAGCAGGGCTCGCTGACTGGAGAGAGCGAGGCTGTAAACAAGACGAGCAAGGCCATTGCGAAGGACGCCGACATACAGGGCAAGAGATGCATGGTCTTCGCAGGGACAACCGTGGTGAATGGCAATTGTATCTGCTTGGTCACTCAGACCGGGATGGAGACCGAGATTGGGAAAGTGCACACTCAAATCCATGCCGCGTCGCAGAGCGAGGAGGACACCCCATTGAAGAAGAAGCTGAACGAGTTCGGCGAGGTCTTGACGATAATAATTGGCGTGATTTGTGCATTCGTCTGGCTTATCAGCGTCAAGTACTTCCTAACCTGGGAGTATGTGGATGGGTGGCCCAGGAATTTCAAGTTTTCCTTCGAGAAGTCCACCTATTACTTTGAGATCGCTGTGGCATTGGCTGTGGCCGCGATTCCCGAAGGTCTGCCTGCAGTGATCACGACTTGCCTGGCGCTCGGGACGAGGAAGATGGCGCAGAAGAACGCCCTTGTCCGGAAGCTCCCGAGTGTCGAGACATTGGGGTGCACGACGGTGATCTGTTCAGATAAAACTGGCACATTGACCACTAACCAAATGGCTGTGGCGAAGCTGGTTGCTGTTGGTTTGTCGCCCGATCAGTTAAGGACCTTCAAGGTCGAAGGGACAACTTACAATCCGTTTGATGGCAAAATTCACGACTGGCCGACTGGCCACATGGATGCTAATCTGCAAATGATAGCACAAATTGCCGCCGTATGCAACGATGCTGGTGTTGCGCGGTCGGAGCATAAGTTCATGTCCCACGGAATGCCAACCGAAGCTGCTTTGAAGGTAAACGCAACTTTACTGATTAGCAAGTTTCAACATTGCATTCTTGTGAGCTTTGCTAGTATAGCATCGGCATTCGAATGCGCACCTTCAAATCGATCATACACTCTTCGTGTTCTATCAGGTCTTGGTCGAGAAGATGGGTATGCCGGAAGCGGCTTCTGAGAGCAACGAACTTCTGCGTAAGACATTCATCGACCTGCTTCAATTCTCTGTTTCTTCGTCTATCATCAGGGTCAAGAGATCTTGTAGCAACTGAACATGTTTGTTGTTTGCTTCTGAAGGTTGCTGCAAATGGTGGAGTGAATATGAGCGCCGAATCGGGACACTGGAATTCGACCGGGATAGGAAGTCTATGGGAGTTATTGTGAGTTCTGGTTCCGGGAAGAAGTTGCTGCTTGTGAAGGTGCATTCCCTTTCGATGCGTGAACATCCGATATTTTCTCGTTAAATTGCTGTTGGATCGATAATTATCCGGATACTCTTTACTATGTTTCTTCAACTGCTAATGCTATGCCTGAGGTTCGAAGTCGAAATGTTATTTCGATGAGTACGCGACTAACCAATGAACCGCTGCGATTTTGACAGGGAGCAGTAGAAAGTATATTAGAGAGAAGCAGCAAAATTCAATTGCTTGATGGATCGGTCGTGGAACTTGATCAGAACTCAAGAAGCTCCATCCTGCAATCTCTTCATGAAATGTCTACTGGCGCACTGCGCTGCCTGGCTTTTGCATTCAGAGACGAGCTGCCCGAGTTCGAGAGCTATGACGGTTCCGAAGACCATCCTGCTCATAAACTTCTGCTTAATCCATCTAATTATTCAACAATAGAGAGTGGATTGATCTTTGCTGGCTTGGTGGGATTGCGAGTGAGTTCTGTTCGTGTTTAGTTCGAAGTGATTTTTTTACCCGCTTCCTTTCGCGAGCTAATTCTGGGTCTCCGTGCACTCCATGTAGGATCCTCCCAGAGAAGAAGTCTATCAAGCTATTCAGGACTGCAGGGCAGCGGGAATCCGTGTCATGGTTATCACCGGAGACAACAAGAACACAGCTGAAGCGATATGTCGTGAAATAGGAGTTTTCGAACACGATCAGGACATCAGCTTCAAAAGCTTGACAGGATTGGAGTTCATGAATTTGCAGAACAAGAAGGATCACCTGAGGCAAAGCGGAGGCCTCCTGTTCTCCAGGGCCGAACCAAGGCACAAACAAGAGATAGTCCGGTTGCTCAAAGAAGATGGTGAAGTCGTTGCCATGACCGGTGACGGAGTGAACGATGCACCTGCCTTGAAACTGGCCGATATTGGCATAGCAATGGGAATTGCCGGAACCGAGGTACTGTTATGTTTACAGCATTTGCTGCTTCAAGTCGGCGAAATCCAAGTGAAAGCAATTGAAGAGTTGGACCCGAATAAAATAGTACGATAGTCCGTGAATCTTGAACTCAGGAAATCAAAGGATCATATGAAATTTGACTGGTTTAATCGAAGTCAGCAGAGTCATCAGCTCACTCCTCTTTTTGCTTTTATTTGCTTAAGAATCCTAAGCTGGGCCAACTTTCATTTTCAGGGTTACCAATTACTTACAATTGCGCCTTCTATAAATTATTCGTCATGCTTGATTACCACAGTATTTTTCGTCTGCTCCAGGTCGCAAAGGAAGCTTCCGACATGGTCTTGTCTGATGACAATTTCAGTACAATAGTCGCGGCTGTTGGTGAAGGAAGATCTATCTACAGTAATATGAAGGCCTTCATCAGGTTAGTGACTCTCAATCCCAAATAAATTGTGGCGACTAACAAATGACTGGACCGCTATTGTCCGAAATGGCGATCTGAGCTTCGCTTTCTAAAGCATAACTGCTGCGGAACCCCATCTGATGTGCTAGTTCCTGATGAACAATCAGTGGACATATAATTGTTAGTGCTGATGTGCCTTTTCTGAATCGAACTTTCAGATACATGATCTCTTCAAACATCGGCGAGGTCGCTTCCATCTTCTTGACAGCGGCTCTAGGAATTCCCGAAGGTCTGATACCTGTCCAGCTTCTGTGGATCAATCTTGTGACCGATGGGCCGCCTGCGACTGCCTTGGGATTCAATCCTCCAGATAAGGACATAATGCAAAAGCCGCCGCGCAAAAGCGACGATTCGCTCATCAGCACGTGGATACTGTTCCGCTATCTGGTAGTTATCGCTCGCCGGCTTTAATCCTCCTAGCACTTCCCAAGCTGTACCTTGAACTGAATAGCTTGATTGCTTTGGACAGGTCATTGGGCTCTATGTAGGGATTGCAACTGTGGGTGTGTTTGTCATTTGGTACACACAGGCTTCCTTCTTGGGCATTGACCTCAGCGGCGATGGACACACGCTCGTGTCTTACACTCAGCTCGCGAACTGGGATCAGTGCTCGTCCTGGAAGAACTTCACCGCCGCGCCCTTCACCGCCGGGAGCCAGGTCCTCACCTTCGACAGCGACCCCTGCGACTATTTCCACGGAGGGAAAGTCAAGGCCACGACTTTGTCTCTCTCGGTGCTGGTCGCGATCGAGATGTTCAACTCTCTCAACGCCCTCTCCGAGGACACGAGCCTGCTGATTATGCCCCCCTGGGTCAACCCGTGGCTCTTGCTGGCCATGTGCGTCTCATTCGGGCTTCACTTCCTGATCCTGTACATCCCTTTCCTGGCTCGGGTTTTCGGCATCGTACCTCTCGGCTTCAACGAGTGGCTTCTGGTGCTCGCAGTCGCGTTTCCGGTGATCTTTATCGATGAGGTTCTGAAGTTCGTCGGGAGATGCATGAACAGGGTTCAACGATCCAGGGGGCGAAAACCCGTCAAGCCAAAGGCAGAGTGAGGCAACTTTGCTATCGGTCTCTACTCTCCAGCACGTCAACTGTTGCTGCTTACTACGTTGATGCCTAGAGGAGACGCCAGTATAGTGTATAAGCAATATGCATCTCTTTCTTGGTCCTTCCCCTGACTTATCGTACCGATGTTTCTGGTGTTTTCGTTTCGCTTTGGCATCGTACTATTGATGAAATATTGTACCGAGTAGCTTCTTATTTAAGGGCTTTTTACCACCGAAGCGATCCTCCGTGCGCCATGAAACCAAAACATTAATCAAAAGTTTTGGAGATTATGTTCCTCATTTCGATAGGATCTTCATGGCCACGTGCTGGTTGTTAGGATCAACACACAATCACAATAAAGTAAAAGACGAGAGAAAGAGAAATCGAGACACAAGATTTATCTTGGTTCACCCTTAAACTAGGGCTACGTCCAGCAAAAGATTCCACTATGTGAGCACCTCACACCTCTCGTTACATCACTCAATTACAAGCGAACAAGAGTATATATATCAGTAGCTATTTATGAGCTCAAACCCAAACTACTAATGAAAATTTATGGGCTTAAATCATAAGAACCCTCTGGTGTCCAGAGGGCGCTGGGGGCTCCCCCGGACCCCCGCCCGCTCAGCGTGGAGCGGAACCCACGTGCTTTCCTGTCGTAGGAGAATATGAACCACACCCCAACACTGGTAAGTTTGACCCTGCACGAGCAAGGCTAAAGAAAGACACAATGACTAATTTCACTAAGGCATCTTCGTGAAAACCATTGAACACGTTAATCTTGGCTCATGAGCAAGTCAAAGGATACTGTGGCCTTCTATCCAACAAGACACAAGTAAAGCACCAGAGTATTGTACCTCCTATTTCCAAATGAGATTACTTGAGAAGATAGAGGAGGCTGCTAATATTTCGTGTTTCCCGTTTGCGATTTTCACGCATTGATTGTTCGTAGCTTTTATCAAAAGGAAAGGTCCTGCGCCGACCACGGAGGAGATGTGGTACAAGAGCCGAAAAAAAGGAGAGCTTTTTATCAGCAACTGGAAGCTCGCATTGCTCTGGAAAAATTTCCATGATAGTGCAGAATCAGATGCTTCTGTGACCGAGCATGACTCGTCTTTCTGCCCAAAGATGAGTATCTTCTCCCTCCTTTTTCACCAGGAAAAAGTCGATTCCGGACGATTAAATGTCCCCCCGACGCAGTGACTACTACATTAGTATGAGCTCTCCAGACTTTGCTACAGTATTGCTGCAAAGCCAGTTCTCTTTGTTCGGGACTAAGCGATTTAGCCTCTCTCTCTCTCTCTCTCTCTCTCTCTCTCTCTCTCTCTCATGCTCATTTGGAATAAGGTTGCCCTCAAGCACATGTTCTTTCCTGAGTGAGCGAAACAACAGGAACAATTCAATAGAAAATTTCAGGCAACAATCTATAGCTCGGACTTCAGTGCCATGGCTTGCACGGTTCTTAGTCCCCACGAGCCACAGCTCACAAGTCGCAGCGTATGGCCGACTTCAAATGGAGAGGTTTATGATGCCATTGGCAGCGGATCCTATGAAGACTCTCTCTCACTCTTCTCTTCCATATGTTTCCCCGATGTTAGTTCGAATCCCTCTTACTTTCCACAAGATGATTTCTCAGGTGGGTTTCAGAGCGAGTGTCACGGACGCGAGGATTTTTATGAACGAGAGGAACTACCTTACGACGGACATGGAGATTGGCCCAGCGACCACGAGTCCTGCATCAGCAGCTGCTGGGAACGTCGTTTCTTCCCACTTCGAGATGATCCCAATGGCGGTGAACAATGGAACGGCTTACAGCAGGAGAATCTGTATCGGAATGAAGAACAAAGCCCCGATTTTTACCGCATTGGGGAAATGCAATCTTCTGATGGACGTGATCTCGCGACGGGATACGGATATTGGCTGGAACATATATGGGCAGAGACCACTTCTGAAATTAGTCAGCAAGAGCCAACAAGCTCCTTCGTTGAAACGGCTTTCTATGACAGCATCTTTGGTTACTGGCCCTGCCTGTTTCAGGAAGGACCGAAAAATCTCTGGTGATCGAAGGACGAGCTTCGTTAGAGCCAGAACAACTAACAGTGACCTCCGCGGTAGCTTTCAGGAGTCCATCTCAGACAGATTTCCTGGCAATTTTAACCCTCCGTTACTACTTTCATTGTTTAAAAGCAAGCAGGCAGTTGCCTTCCATAATCAAAGATGTCTCATTCCAATCAAGAATATATTGTATGGATAATTTCTTAATGCCAAGCTATGGCTATCTTTCTTTTCAGAAGCCAACTGTTTTTCTTTTCTCATACGTATTTACCAAAGCTACATCCGCCGCCTTCAGCAATTGTCGAGACGGTGCACAAACATACAAACAGAGGACCGTGTTTCGTACTGTGCTCTATTTCAGGTCCAAGTTTACAACCAAAATTTTTCGCCATGGAGAATGTGCTTCTGTACAATAAGGTTATGAACCCGAATACGTAAATCATATAACACTACCCAGTCCTAGCTCATCCTCGATGTCGTCGCCATCTTCAAATAGCTTCAGAAATCTAGCCTGTTCATGCTCCCTCTTCTTTTTCTGCCAATATTTGTAAGCAGCCACCAACCCGACAAGTAGAACAGTCGAAACTAGAACGCTAATCATTATGACAAGAGCGACATGCATTCCTCTCCCTTTTCTATGAGCAGCAGAGGTTTTATCGATATCTGCAAAGACGCAAGAACCAATTACCAAAATCAGCATGATGATAAACAGCCCATGAACAATAAACGAGTGTAACGTAAAATAAGGTAAACTTTCAGTATTCATTTTGAATACCAACTGTTCTAATCACAAAAGATCTTCGAGACAATTGGAAATGAAAAATAGTGAAGAAGATTCTCTTGTGATCCATCATAAAAAAAACGAAGATCATCAGGAATCATGACTTTTCCAATTGTTCCAGGCTAATAGCGACAGATGCAGCGTTTCCATAACTGACAAATATCAGTAGCTTTCCCTCACAAATTTCCTATCTCAGTCGGCAAAAGTGTGGCATCCTAGAATACAGACTTTTCCATACAGAGAATAAGATAGATCAATTAATTATATCCCCAACCCACAGCAATTGAGGTCCCACAACATCCACAGAGAATTTTCCGCAGTTCATCACAAAATATTTACTGGTATTTACGACCCGGATGTCTATTTGGCTATTATTACTTCGAATCATATGAAACATAATTGCTTGCATTAACAGGCTGAAAGTAGAAAGAGAGTGTGGAACATGTAATCTTACCAGCCTTCATAGGTACACACTGTGGACATAGAAAAGTAGCAGTAAACTCCTTATCCTTGATTCTCGTATATCTTCCATCTGAAGAGCTAAAATCTGAAGGACAGAACTCCCATTCTTCAAAGGTATCATCAGACTTTAGGGTGTCCTTCTCATAAAACCCGCATCGCTTGCATTTTTCATTTGGAAATTCTGTAAGAGGCTGAGAAAATGGAGATCATGACTTTAGCACTAGCTGTCTCTACTATAGGATCAACAAGCTATCCACTTAAATTGCCTAGAATCTACCCACACCAGCACTATTAAGCCGAGTAATAGAGTTTGCATTTTATGAAAACTACTTATCAATATGATCAAATATGCTGAACCACAAAAAGAAACTTGTCCAATGAAATGTCGCCACTAAATAGTAAAGCAGCGCAAGCTCACAAAATCAAACAATAGTACTACGTAAGGAGAACTCAAGCCTCACACCTAATGGAAATTCCAGTTGCAAACTTCAAGCTCCAAACAGATCTATTAATAGATCCTACGAGCTAGTTCCAACCAATTACACATTGTCCTACGGTAGTCAGGTCATAGAAACAACTCATACCTGCCAAGATTCTTGACCTTTAAACGAATACGAGACATTTGCTTCCTTCACATCCGGCAAAACAGTATCGTTCTCCCCCTTACATCGGAAATACACCGTCGGCTTAGCCTTGAACCACTCATGAGTCCTATATATTTCGATAGAATCGAGCGTGACAACTGCCGCAAGCAAGTATCCTGCAAACAGGGGATGCAGTGAGAAAACCATTTCCGCAGTGGAGAGACCACCAACAAGTGGCAGGATGCAATTCAATGCATCGAATCAGGAAAACCGTTTTCATCGACAAGAACCAACATCACGAAATCCTAATTAAAAAAATTCACTACTTTAAGCGGACTCTTCATCTTCTCTTTCTTCCCTTTGCTCTCCAGATGGGAGCTATCACCAGCAGCTACCATCCATCACACGATCTCGCCGAGCAACTAATCGCGTGTACTCTTAACGAATTCGCGCACCAGCGATCCACGATCAATCCAGAAGGAACAAGCCGAATCAAACCCGAAACAAGAAAATCAGAATCCGATAGAATAGAAAACCGAGACCGATTCCTTTACCTGGAAAGAAGCTGAGGAAGATCCAACAGAACAGAGAAGCAGCAGAAACCCGCGAGATCGTCATATGCAGGAGATGCAGGGTCAAGAGCTCGTGCCGCGACCGTATCCGCTTCCTATCTGACGGACGGAAACCAGAGAATCGGGTAAACCTTGAAAGAGGACGAAGACCGTATCGAGGGGTTTGGGGGTACACAGCTCGGCGAGACTCGACAGAATTTCCTTTTGATGGCGGTTCGAGGAGTGATTCGAAGCTTCTTCTCGGGTCAAGAAATGGAGGTTGAACGAAGCGCGCACGTCGTTTAGGTGAAAAGAAGCTGACCCAGATAATGGAACAGAGGTGGCGTGGCGTCTTAACTTAAAAGGAATGTTGTGCAGCTTGTGGTCAATGGTGTAAATTTTTTGATCTTAGGACCAATGAATAAATTATCAAAACTCTGCGAAAAATAAACAATTTGAAATATATTTTTTTAAAAATAATTATTCATATCACTCACAAAAACAAATTAATATTTTCATTAATTTATGAAAGCTTATAAATATAAATTAGGGTTAATACCACCAAAAACCCTAAACTGGTACACATGTGACAATTTTACCCCAAATTATTTTTTTGACCATGAAAAATCCCAAACTGGTACAGCTGTGACAAATTTATCCCAAAATGGTACAGTCGTGATAAATTTACCCTCCGTTAGTTTTCGCTAAATTTTGCCTTCAAATTGTAAAGTTGGATGACACATTGCTATTGTGAGGTGTACATGTTACCCTATGTTTGCTATATGTGTATCAATTTGAAATTTTTCGTGGTATTAACTCAATTTAACGGAAATTAACAAAGGGTAAATTTGCCATATGTGTACCAGTTTGTAATTTTTTATGGTAAAAAAATAATTTGGGGTAAATTTATCACAATTATACCAGTTTAGGGTTTTTGGTGGTTAAAAAAATAGTTTGGGGTAAATTTGTCACAAGTGTACTAGTTTGAGGTTTTTTATGGTCAAAAAAATAATTGGGGGTAAAATTGTCCCATGTGTACCAGTTTGGGGTTTTTCGCGGTATTAACCCTATAAATTATTATCGATAACGAGAACATTTTTTTATTGATTTAATTATTTAAAACGATATAAGTAATATTTCTAAGAAAATATTATTCAAAATCATTCATTGTCCGCTGAATATACGCATCGCCCTTCTTTTCCGATCCTTCATTTGTCTTTAAATTTTTTAGAATAGTTGGTTGTGATCCCGCAAAACTTTACATTTTACATCCAGCTTTTTCTGATTTCAGATTCATTTTAATTTCATTTTTGATCTGTTTGGAGTGATTTTTATATTTTGACTCTTAATGCTTTGCTTGTACTTTAATTTCTACTTTCGAAAAAATAAAAACCGTTAAATTCTACTCAGTATCAAATACTTAAAAACTTTCAAAGCACATTAAAATTTTTCATAATTTTCCTTGCTTTTCTTGAACAAAAATGTAACTTAGTAGGGTTCTCACTAAAAATTTAAATATTATTCACAAACTTTATACAAACTATACCGAAAAATAAAAATTAGGGACAACGACACAAAATGGTCCCTGAATTTTGACCAAATATGCAATGTGATCCTTAAACTTTTAATTTGATCAATACGATCTCTTAACTTTAGCCCAATGTGCAATATGGTCTCTAAATTTTTAATTTGATCAATATGATCTCAAACATTTGGAACATGTTCAACTTAGTCTGTGAACTATAGAAAGATATTCAATTTAGTCATTTCATTAATTCAAGTTCAACGACGACATTTGGATATTTTCTTATAATTCATGGCCTTAGTTGAACATGTTCCAAAAATTCGAGGATCACATTGAAGAAATTGAAACTTCACGGACCATATTACATACTGGCTAAAGTTTAGGACCATATTGGTCAAATTAAAAGTTCGGGGATCACATTGTACATTGAATCAAATTTTAGGGACCATTTATGTCATTTAGGGACCGTTTTGAAAAGTTTCTGGTATTATACTGGTTATAAAAGCCAATAGCTTTTTCCCTATCAGTCTCAAAATACATTCACAGTATACAGACTATGAACTAATTAAACCACTTCAAAAATCACTCGCTCGACTTAATGGACAAAATTCTATCGAACATGACATTTTTCATTGATGCAATCAACTCATAGTTATTTCCCTATACAAGTTCAATTAAGTCTTTATCGCAGAAAGTTACCTAGGTGGCAACTTTGGAGAATGCCTCATAGGACAAAATGATGGCCGAAAAAGACGTAACTTAACTAAAAATTCTTTTTAGAAAAAAAAAAAGAAGAAGTTTGGAACTTAACTGTACCAAAAATAGAACTTGATAGAATGATCTCCGCAAAATCTAGGTGAAAATTATCAAAAAAGTTGTGAACATAGTACAAATGTGTCAATTCAATCATGAACTTTTTCTATTTTTCATAATTGAGTCTATCCGTCCAACTTTAGTTTACCGACGCTGACGTGATGATTTTTTTGTTTTTGCATATTTTTATTCTCCTTTTTCCTCAAATAGGTGGCAATGCCCAACCTCGCCATGGCTAGGCGAGGCCAAACCCTTGCCGGCCCTCACCTCTGGCCGGTCACCAATCTGGTGACCAGTTGGAGGAAGAAGGAGAAGGAAAAAAAAAAGGAGGAAAAAAGGTAAGTCAATAAATAAATAATTTTAAAAAATATTAAAATATTGTTAAAAATTACCACGTCAGCATCCCGGCTAAAGCGAATCGGATAGATTGAATTAGCACAAACACAAAATATTTAGGACTCAAATGACAAATAAAAAAATAATACTGAATTGGCATAATTTTGTAATATATAGGACTTTTTTGGTAATTTTAGCCAAAATTTAGCTCTCTCATTGTTTTTGAGACTATGACCCAAAAAAAAAATTGTGATTGAGAATGTTCATGAAATGTTGATGGATACGTTCAAAGGAATAAGATCTATGGAGTAAATGGCTATGATGAATCGATGATGTGTCTATATTTGTTTCATCGACGGTTAATTCAACAAATGAGGATGGCGGCTAATGCCTAATTTCCAGATTCTGGTCGGACAGAAAAACGAAGTTTGTGCCATCAATTCTCAGTTGCGCAAATTGGCCCGGAAATCTGTAACGAGATTTTGCTAAAAATAATGACGGAGTGTGCGTGCGTGTAAAGACCACGAATCCCTTCACATAAAATCCTTTCTTTTTTTTTTTTTTGGTCGCCCCTCTCCCCTCCTCCTTCTTTAGCCCCGCTGCTCTCGGATCACGAGAGCGGCATAACAAACACCATCATCATGACCTCTCAGCCCATGTCAAGAGTCCGATCCATCCTCCTCGCCGTCTCCGCTGCCCTCCTCGCCCTCTCCGCCCATGTCTTCGCCGTCTCCAACGCTACCTCCGGCATCATCGGCATGACCCCGGACCTGTCCCGGAACCCGCGGCCCGGGATCCCCATCTGCAGTGCCGGCGAGTTCGTCCACGCCCACAACAAGGTCAGGCTCGGGCTCGGCCAGCCGGTCCTGAGGTGGGACAAGAACCTGGCCAAGTACTCGCGGCGGTTCGCGGCCAGGCGCGCCGCGGACTGCAAGATGATCCACTCCTACGGCCCTTACGGGGAGAACATCTTCTGGGGGGCGAAGGCCGAGTGGTCCCCGTCCCAGGTCGTGGAATCGTGGGTCAGCGAGAACAAGTTCTACGACGCGACCCGCAACGCGTGCCAGCAGGGCCAGATGTGCGGGCACTACACGCAGGTCGTTTGGCGGGACAGCACCCGCATTGGCTGCGCCTGGGTCCCCTGCCTCAACGGGGGCATATACGCCATCTGCTCGTACGACCCGCCCGGCAATTACGTGAACGAGAGCCCGTTCTCGACCTACGAGGCCCCATGAGGATGATGATCCTCCCATTAGTATTATCACCTGAAACTCAATTGCAAGATATGGTATACATACAATATGTTTTGTGATGGCCGAGGTTTTACTTTTGTGTACCTATTCATTTTGCTTAATTTCGATCCCGCGCCGACGATGTATCTTTTAGTGCATTAGGCCAATGACATCTTGTGGCGTTAGACCTGCATTTGCTCGAACGCGACATCTGCACGTGTTCATCTGTGATGTGCAATCATGTCTTGTTGCCGGCCATTTCTTACCGTCCGTCTGTGCCGCAGTTCTGTCTCTTCTCCATTGAGCGGAAGCCCGTGTTCGGTTCTTCGAGCACGAGGCGCGACCAACCAGTTAGGGAAAGAAACCGATGCAAGCGGACTTGGGTATTTAGTTGATCCTAGGCATCGTTTACGCCGACGCAAAGTGTCCCTGTTATGTCCTGGAACCTGACTTGGAGGAGGTTAAACATGTTGGGATTTAGATTCTCCTTAATTAGTTGGGTGAATCAAAGCATTAAAGTTTTGTTGACTACGTAATCCCAATGTAACAACTTCGCACGGGAAAATGAATTCTCGCGACTCCATGCATTGGAAAGATATTTGTCATCTTTGTAAATCCCCCTAATTAATTGGTGAATATTCTATAGCATAAAAGAGAGATAGGGGATAAAGAGATGGATTGAAGGCATGTCCACATATTCGACAATCCAACCATTCGACAAGAGAGAACCTCCAAGAGAGAAAGAGAAAGCCACAGTTGAGTTAAGAGTTTGAGAGATTCTCAAACTAGAGTGTATTTCACCACAAAAGTAAGATTGATCCACCAAATTCAGTGAGAAAATACTGTTATAATCCTACTATTATAATAGAAGACTTTCACGGATTTTTCCTCGAGGGGTTTTTCACGTAAAATCTGTGTGTCTCCATCTCTATATTTCTTTATTTTTACTCTTGCCCATCTTGATCACGCAAAGAGGGAAAAAGGGTTCGCTTCCGCATACTCGCATTTTTTCCCAACAAAACATCTGCTTAATTCGTCAAAACTTCCCGTCGCTCTTGTATTTTCCGGCTGCATTTTGCTGTTTTTCGAGACCAATTGTGATTGTGTTGTGTGAAGCCAACGAGCAACATAGGAGGCTGATTGTTAGCAAGCAATCAAAGCGAAAATGTCAAAAGCTTCCCACTTGACTAATGATTGATAACTCAATATGGCGCAAAAAAAAAAAAAAAATTCAAGTTCTACAATTTCTGTAATCCATCTTCTGAAGTCCTCCTTAATCCCGCTCGTGTCTCAGTTTTGAGTTGCGCTGGGGTTATTCTTGTGGACAGACGCTGGAATCAAACGTCACTCGGAGGAGAAGACCTTGGCTTCCAACTGATAAGCCTTGGTGAAGAATCCCGGCCAACACAGGTACGTGGACATGATGCTGCTGACGGTGGACGCGCCGATCAGCATGTTCATCACCACAATCTGCAGCTGGATGGCTTCGATCGGAGAAGCCCCTCCCATTATCAGTCCCGTCATTGCGCCCGGAAGGGAGATGAGGCCCACGGTTTTCGCGTTGTCAATCACCGGGGAGAGCGCGATGACCAACGCCCTCTTCACTTGCTGGAATGTTGCTTGGCGCGGGGTTGCGCCGAGAGCCAATGCAGTCTCCACCTGCAACAGACATTACAAATTCACATTAATTTCATATTTTGTTCAAATCAAAAGTGGTCTTTTGTTCACGGATTACGGAACATTAGCGGGTTGAATTCAAGACTTACCAGGTTCATTTGCGTCCTGATATCGTCCCGAAGTCTTTTCATGGTAACGCCAGTAACCGTCATCGCGTTTCCCACCATCATCCCCGCGACGGGGATGATGTACCGAGGAGTGAAGGGGAACACATTGAGCAGGACGAGCAAGAACAAAGTCACTGCAGTTCCGGCAAGGATCGAGGCTCCGGCTATGTACTTGCTGTGCGGAACATGTTTGGCGCGCTGACCAGCTGTGTAGCCGGCGACCGAGACCTAAAAGGATTCAATAATCAAAGTCAACGAAAGGATTAATATAACCAAATGATGGCCAAGAGCCTAAAACAACCGAAAGATCGTATGTTCTCGTCAAGGAAGGAGGTCGGATGCTATGACAATTACACAACCAAAACCAGTCAACATGTCTCAGGCATATTGCTCTGTATCTGTTTCTCTGGAAAAGCTGCAAGTACTGAAAACTAAAGGTGAACAAACAGAGAGGATAACTTGTCTGAAAATTGAATTTGAATTTGAAAAAGGGAAAGAAAAGGAAGGAACATTTTCTCCATTTTCCAGCAAATTTTTGGGAAGACATTAGCTTTGAAGCTGGAGAAAATCAAGAAAACAGGGGAAGCTAAAATTCTTTGAGAAAGTCATTATCTTATCTCGGTCCAAGATCATCATCAAGGTCAACAATGACCTATATTGTGTTGAAGGGATATCTATCAGGGAAAGCAGCCTATATCATATTATTGATGGGGAAGGGTTCACTCTTTTAGTTGCTATTCCGGGAAGGAGGAGGCTTTCTTGCAAACGTACTCCCCAGACGGGATTCTTATTGCGTACTGCCCTGATAAGTTCTATGTTGAGCTGTCCCGGGAAAGTTTATCTAGCTGCCTTGGGATAAGCAGGAGATTCATCTCGCAGCATGATTCTTTTTTCCCAGATGAAGCAGCAGGCATCAGTCCGATTCAGCATTGAGAAGATTAACCCAAAAAAAGGACGAATATTGTGGTGTTCTAAGAGGCCAGTATTGGTATTGCTCCCTTTGGTCTCGCGAATGCTTTGATGCATAACAAAATTAAAAAGTGAAACTTTTTAAGATGAGCTCACTAATGGAAGAAAGCAGAAACATGCTCTGCATCTCTCTCTCTCTCTCTCTCTCTCTCTCTCTCTCTCTCTCTCTCTCTCTCTCTCTCTGCTAAACCGGGAATGCCAAAAAGCACGAACGGGAGAGGGGGAGATACCATGAAAAGGTAAGCGAGGACGATCCAGGCGATATTCTGGCTGTTGAAGATGAACTGGAGGACGAAGCCAATGACGGAGAGCTGAAGGAAAGCCCTGAAGATGGCGTAAAGCATCTCTCGCTCCAGGCGGAGCCTCTGGGCGTAGGAGAGGGCTACCGCCATGAGGACCACCGCGAGCGCCATCACCGGCTTCAACATCCCCTTGAGGAAATCCACCATCCACCCAAGGTGCTCCATGTCGAACTCCCACTCCCACCCCAACAAGCCCAACCCCGTCGCTGCTCCACTCGCAATTTCCATAGTCGCAAGAACTTGTCCTTGATTCTTGACCTCGCAAAGAAGAACAAGAAGAAGGAGAAGGAGGAGGAGGAGTAGGAATCTATGGGACGTGGGAGGTGGCTTGTACGGAATTTATGGTGGTCAGAGTCAACACAGAGAGAGAGAGAGAGAGAGAGAGAACCGTCCCCAGATGGATTTTGGCGTTGGGGAAACAACTCGGGGGGATTCTACTTGAGGAAAGAGATGAGTCACCTCGCTGATCACGGGGACGTACGTACGACCTGATACGAAAACCGGCAGCTTAATATAAATATATGTCGCGGAAGGTTTTTGTCTCGGAACGCGCTATTGCCCCCAGAGCCGTCCGTGGGCCATCCTAAGTCCACTGGGGTCCATCAAAGGTGATTCGATTCACCCTGGTGGAGAGATCATATCAATAATTCTTCACGCTAGATCCCGTGATTAACTCACGCCGTGAACGAACATAAGTAATTCGTTCGTGCAGCATTGTCCAGTCGCGGCGCTATTCGTGTGGAACGACTTCCCCGATCACGGAAAATTTCATATTAATATATTAATAATTTATTCTAAACAAATTTTGAAATCACTAAAAACCTCAAACTGATGCCCACGTGGCACATTTATCGTCTGTTAGCTTCCATTCAATGTTACCGTGAAATTATTGAACTGATTGACACATGGCAATAACTCAGTTGACCTTGCAAGTAATACTTTTAACGAAGGAAGGGTGACAATCTTTCGATCATTAGCCTTTATGAACCAAACTCCACCACCAGTAGAAGGTCTGCTTGAATATGCCTGGAAATCCATATGTTCATCTTCGATTTTCACGTGAATTTGTCAGGTCGACTCAGTTATTGACATGTGTCAATCGGCTTAGCAATTCGAGGGTAAAATTGATGAAAGCTAACGAATGGTAAATATGCAACATGCGCATCAGTTTGAGATTTACTATTATCTAAAAATTTAATTTTGAATAAATTTATGACAGATCTACCAATTTGACTTCTTCACGATATTAACAGTAACTCTATCGCTAAAACTAAACGATTATTGTATAGGGTATACCTATTCCTTCTCAGAGAAAGTTAGGATAAAAAACTAAATCTCAGAAACGTTTAGAGGCATTGATCCTTAGAAAGACCATAGAAAAGCCGCGATTCATTCCCCCCGTTTCGTGATCTTCATCATCATCATCATCATCATCAATACTATTATTATTATTATATAGAAACTTAGAAAGGGCAGGTGCAGCATTGGACCCCTACTTTTGCCATTATCGTAAGGCTCATTTGATAGTTGAAATAAAATGCAGGATATGATAAAATTTATCATATCTAATATTTGATGCCTACACGAGACAGAATAAAACGGGATATAAGAGGGATATAATCCCAATAAAATTATCCTATGGGGTAGGTGATATAAGGATGGATATGATTTCTAAAATCCATAATGTAAAAGTCATTTTTTTTAATATTAAGTTTCTTAAATTAATAAAATTAAAATTGTATTAGAATATAATTAATAGTTGAATTCTAATATAATTTTTTTTAAAGAATCTCAACAATTCTTCACTATTTATTCCTATTTTCATTCGTATTTCTTTGCTTTAACAATTTAAACTCAATATCTATAGACAATATTTTGCATATATGGTTATTTCATATTTTAGCTATTTCAGAAATATTAATATATTTTACTATTTAATAACATTTTCGTTGGTGCAACTTTGAGTTTCATTCACAGTAATATGTCGTTCATACCAAACAATGAATAAAATTGGATGTGAAAATATTCGATTTTATTGTTGTGATTCACCAAATTGTGGATCAGATATGACAAAATCTTTGGATTACATAACATGTCTTAGCTAGAAATCCAGACTAAGCCTAAGAGAGACACGGCTACTGTGAGATGTTCGGATTGAATTAATAGTTACACTGCACCATTCGCGATCTGAATGCTCGAGATTGGCAAATCAATCATCGCGGCCTTAATAAGACGCCGGCGATCGATGGGTTTCCCCTCATGAGACGTGCCGCAGCTAAACAACTACGTTCGCTCGTGATTTAGATCGTGCTCTGGATCTCGCGCAAGACGGGAGGGGGGGTGACCTTTTTTCGCCGGACCAATAGATTCGATGGACCAGGCTCCGTCCGTTTCATAGTAAAATGAATGGTTTGAAAAATATTTTTACAAAAATAACAGTTTATACCGCTCGTTATAATTAGTCGATGAAAAATATTTTTATTATAGACAGTAATTTATCTGTAAATATTTTCGTAGACAATAAAAACCGTTATTCATTCATTAATAATAAGTAAAAATTTTATTTTATTTTTTCGCGAAACAAAACGCGGCCTAATTTTGGAAAATCGAGAATATGCGGAGGCGGGCCCATGTCACGTGAGGCGGGGACGTGGCCGGGACCAAGAGAAGGCCGTAGTGGCAAGCAGCGGAATGATGATAAGGGACTGAGGGAGGGAGGAAGGAGTCTTTTTCCGAAAACGAATTTGGGACCAGGCGTCCATTTGCGTCTTGTGAAGCAAAACCCCACTTTTCCCATTACCTGCCAGCCTTTCTGGACGGCTGATCACGGGCATCTCATTGAAATTTGAAATAGTAAGAACCGTTTCCGCAAGGTAATTTACTCGTAACTGTGTAGGTAAACATGTACTAAGGACCTCTGATGCAACAACGGTTGCAATAAGCCTAGGTCGGCTGGCTACCACCGGACAGGATCGTGTAACAGCATCCCGCGCCTTGATCTAGGGTGAGTCATCGGAGGGTCAGCTCCCTCGTTGCGCACCAAACATCTTTAACCGAATTGTCGGCGACGTACCCCTAGTCTAGCAAATCTCAAATCACCGCGGGATAAAATAAATGCTTGAAAAATCTTTTATATGGCTCTCGAGTATTATTTTGATTGATGAGTAGAATTTTTCTCTTGACCTAAAACAATTGTGATCGAGACGATTCAATGTGGACCATTCGGACCACAAGCTTTTTGGTCTCGAGTCATTACAAGTGATGTAGAGAGATATGAATTGACGCTGGTTATGAGTCTTATGACGATAACTTTTTCTTTTTCCTTTTTTTTTTTTAGGAATATGGGTCTTACAATAGAAAATGCGAAATTAATGTCTCTCATATGAGCGTCTCTGCGAGGTTCGTCGAAGGAAGGTTTGTACGTGAACGGTAACGAGACAGTGCTCATATAACTCGGAATAATTGTTGGAGAAATTCTAAACCCGTCGCACAATGGTCAAGCCTCAAGCCCGTCTTAACCATTTTAATTTGGTCAATCTAGGCTCCGTTCGTTTCGTAGAATGAAAAAAAAAAAAAACTTCCAAAAATATATTTTTGGAATTTTGCGGCCTTTAATTCGGGAAAAATGAAGAGTCAAAGAAAACATTTTCCGTCAACGAGAAAACATCCTCAAAAGTGAGGAATGATTTTCTCTTTGGACACCAATGTCTTTCTTCTCTCTTTATCTACATGCTTCGAACTTTTTAATAATGTTTATTTTTTATTTTTTATGTTAATAATTTTTAATTTTATGATCTTTTTCTTCTTTCCTTTTTTTTTTGTTCGCCTGTCGATCGCCGGGCCACATCTCGGTGATGGCCTGCCACACACGTGGCCCGATGAGCCTCAAGCTGGCCTGTGGCTACAAAGAAGGAAGGATGGAAAGAAAAGGTATAATAAAAACAACAAAGATAAAAATAAAAATGAAATAATTATTAAAAAGTATGCATATAGGAAAATGAAATCCGATATTCCATATCAAACGGCGAAAAGATTTTCCAGTTCATTTTCATGTTTTAGCCAAACACCCAAAAATATTGTCATTTTTCTGAAAAAAAAATCAGAAATATTTGTTGCAAGTATATCAATTTAGGGTTTTTTATGGTAAAAAAAATTGACTGAGGTGAATTTATCACATGTGTATCAATTCGAGATTTTTTGTGGTCAAAAAATTAGTTTGAGATAAATTTATCATAAGTATACCAATTTGAGATTTTTCGTTATATTAATCCAAAAAGGAAACCAGATAAAGTATTCAAATTAAAAAAAATGAAAAAAACACAAACTTTAGTGATTTTGTTGCCAAAACTAATTGAAATGAATATAGTGACAAATCGCCAAAATGTTTAGGATTAAGCTTATCGAATTAAAATTTTATTGTATAAATATATTTAGGACTTTTTTGAATAATTTTCTCCTCAACAAACGTTCATTATGAACTTTAAACACTTATCACGGAGTGTAAATCAATATATTTTACTAAAAAAACTTTATAAAATACATGACGCTATTTATGAAAATTGCACCAAATCGATATCTCGCGGGGCATCGCGGTCGGCCTTTGATTGGAATTTAGAAAGTTTTTTACTATTTCAATATTTCTTGATAATAGGGTATCTTTTCGAATTCTTAAATCGCACTCTAAAAAGCTGTGTAATCTATAGTAAGTCGATAACCATGTCCATGGTCCATGGATTTGTTTCCATGGCATCCACCTAACGTCCACAAAATCTAAATTATGGAGAATTGGACTCACCGTGTATATCAAGCAATAGTCCACGTTTTAATTCCTCTAATTGTATGATTGACCAAATGAAAACTAGAATTAATAGAAGATCGGGAGTAACTAAATTAGATAAACTATGGATGAGGAAAGGCACAATTATAAGAGACACAAACCGAGTGTCCTGTAGCTGAACATGACGATTACACCGACTGGGATGAACTGTGTCAAGATCGGCCCAAATGCCAACTATAACCTGGAACCTACACGTCAGAATCAGTTCTTTGATTTTTGAAACATGAAACATACTCTATTATAAGTTTCAGGGTCGATTTCAAGATCTTCCCAGGTTTCGCTTGTATTTTTAATTAAACTATTGTAATGAATAATCATCTCTAATGATCGTTATTTGCTGCTACAAGCCACTAATCACCACTCATATTTATATACACGATAAATATGGAACATTAACCATATAAAAAATTCTCAATCGTCGATATCATCTTAAATGAAAGCTCAAATTAGTGGTTCAAGATTACACACTCATTATTGGACGCCATGAAATACCACAGGATCACTTGAAGACATAGACTAAGTAAAATACAAAGACTTATTTTAGGTTCCACGCGTGGAGTCTAAAACCTTCCCTACATGCTCTAGAACCCGAAATCATGTTGACCCCCAACTTCAACTCTGATATAGTGCTACACAACTCTGTAAGCATAAAGTTCCATCGAGCATATTCCATTGCCTTTATTGCCACAAAGCATATCATGGACAATTTCTTTTGTGCTGGAACCTTCAAAAATCGACTTTTAAACGAATATAAGCGGACTAAATGGTAAGTAGAAAGAAGAAATCTATCTAGTCCAAGCAACTTGAAATGATTTGTAAAATTGCTACTAGGTAACGCGACGATATAAACACAAATACAGAAATCTCAATCGATTTCAAGGACATTGAAATACTTTAGAGTTAATTCATTATGTGCCATCCAACTGTCATGAATCAAGTCAAGATCTTTAATCTAGAGCACATTAAAGGATCAAATTGCTACGATACACGTGTGAGTTGTGTTAGAGAAGTTCTAAATCGAAGAATTGATATGATGTGAAGTAATTAATATGCCTAAATTGACCCATAATTCATAACTTAAACTTTTGAGTAAATGTCAGTCCAAATGGATATGTTGCTAGTCTCGGACATTGGCTCTCTCTCAGCGATCTCCCAAGGTGGAGGTATCGAGCTTATGCTGCTCACCTCTAGTGAATAATTTTAGAATCAACGGTAGATTGGTGGCCTCCCATTCTGCTTCTCCTTCAGGGAGGAGAAAAAGACTAGAAATGAAGTTGGACGTTGATGGATATTCAAGTTGAGATATATTACTTCAACACGATACTGAAATTAGGGAAAGTAAAGCTAAACACTGAGCTCACACGTGAGGGAGAAATTGTCATGTCGTACGTGTGAGTTGTGTTAGGAAAAGTCCCACAACGGAGAATTGATGTCGCGTGAATTAGGTATGAAGATGGATCAAACTGTATATATTGACGGGTTCGGGGCTTTGGCTCTCTCTTGATCTACTTAGGGGAAAAGAAACAATTCTATTTCTAACACGAGCCACGTGCCCAAGACCGACAACATGATTGAAGAACCGGCGACCGGGGGAAGTGTGTCTTAATAAAATAAAATAAAAATAAAAAAGGAATATCCGCACGTGATTGGGATTCACGTTTTCAGATATTGCCTGGCTGGTTGAATTCAGCCAAGTCCCTTCCCTCCCGTTTTCACCAGCACTCGTGATTGAAGTTTCAAACCCATCCAGCGGAAGAGTCTACCGGGATGACTCATCTGTCCTACCCCTGTTTCCACCATTTCAACACGGCAAAAATGGAAAATAAAATAAAATAAAATAAAAAATTAATAAACATTAAAAATTAATTGTTTCGACATTCACCCTTGTGTGTTATCTAGGGACAGCAATTCACTGGGGACGATCGTATAGACTATGCTCTTGTGATCCCACTGATGCTTATCACAAAGCTTTTATTTTATGTTTAACTTTTCGAAGGACTTTACTTAATCAACACTCACTTCTCCGCAATAATTAATCACTAATTGTCAGTTCAAACAGGTAGAGGTAGTTAAGAGCAGACATAGATACCACCAACTTATCGGCGGGAAAAAGACTCCGACAGATTCATGTCTTTTTCTAACCATATACTCTGGAGGCAGTTGATTAGGGAATCGACAACTAAGGAAAAAAAGAAGAAGAAGAGCAAATCATTAATAACATTAGAAAGAAATTATTATGACCAAGAAGAATCACTGTGCACTACAGGGGTTAATATCACCAAAAATTATAAACTGGTATATTTATATTACATTTACTCCAACCTAATTCGGATTATAAAATTGTCAATTTGTTATGTCCGTTACAAATCTATCCTAAACTTTCATGAAATTTTCGCATCGTCCTATCACGGTTGCTTTCTTAATCGCCCGAATCTTCATGTTCACGAGCTTTTTTCTCTTTCCAGCACTTCAACGATCGTTATCAGGTTCAAGTTTAGGCTCGATGAACTTCGACTCGGATCTGCATCGAGGACGACTGACCTCTATTTCAATCATTGATCTCAAATGTAGTTTCTCTGTTTGAAGAACCTCAATATTTCCTCCCTCGGTGAAGGTACAAGCCTTAGTGTCGGCCTTTTTTTTAAAAAAAAAATCTTTCCGTAGAATGGAATAAGTAGGTTTGGCGCAAGCACTTTGAAATGGAATGCCGTTAGATGAAATGAAAATTGTTGTTTACATTGATCGGAGTTGTGGGATAAATCATGTACGAATGAAACGCGAACGACAGGTTTTGGGTAAATGTGGCACGAGTGTATCAGTTTGTGATTTATGGGATATGTAAATTAAATTTGGATAAATGCAGCACACTTATGCCAATTTGGATTTTCATTTTGCAATGCCAAAGTTAAATTAGGGCATATGTGGCTGGATCGTGCTAATTTGGAATTTTTAGCGATATTAATCATAAAGTTTATTGAAGGGGTGTTTTCGTCCATTCACTAAAAGGGTGGTCCCTCCCTCCTTTTGCTACATGTAATATGATCCCGCAAGAGGTGGGCCCACCCCTATGTAGATATAGAGTCGAGCGTCTCGCCTCCCCCAGAAGAAGGCAGCCCCACGTTGACAGAGAGTTAACAACAAAGAGAAAGAAGAGCAAATACATTTATATAAGCCAAATTGATTATCAAACACCACCAAAAACAATGCATAGCAGATCTCAAAACAGCATCAACACATGGCCAAGCAAAAGTAATACAATTTACATATAAAAAAAAAACAAGAACAACAAACAAAACAAAACAAAATTACAAAAAATCAATGGATATTCTTTTTTAGAAAATTATACACGATCAAAAAAAAAATTGCAAAAATTATCAGACGGCAGTGCCAATCGTGCCAAAGAGGACGCCCGGCATACACGTCATCAATTTCAGGCTAAACGAAGACGCCGAAAATCAAATTAAATTTTTCTTGCCAAATGACGGAAAATATTTTCCAGTTCATTTTCAAGGTCGCAACCAAACGCCGAAAAATGAATTCTCAGAAAATGTTTTTCAAAAAATGTCATATTTTTCGTGAAGCAAACGAGTCTTAATTTTTATTATTTTTAGTCGCGCTGCCTTTTTTTTTTTTTTTTGATGGTTTGGTTTGGGCGGGCACGTCATGGTCTTCCTCGTATCTTAGAAGGAATGCTACCTATAATCAACCTGCCCGCGTCCAACCCTGCACTGGGAGATGAAGAACCGGAGCCATATAGCAAGTAGCAACATCAACATATCTTTTTATAATTCAAGATCTAAATAAATTATACAAAAATGCAACGTACTATACACGGCGTACCTTTCGTACCTCTATTTTGGGGTAAACCTTGTTGGAAGATATATGTCTTTCCTCGAACGAGACGAACAGCTATGACTCCCTCGTGTCCGGAGAATAATTCGCAGATGCCAAATGATATAATTCCTTTTATTGGTTGATTATATTCTTCTTATTCATACAATATTACGATTGATATTATGTCGGCAAAAAGGAATTATAGAACCGCAACACCTACCAATAAGGATGATAATTTTTATTCCATTCGTTTCGTGGAAAACGATTAAATAGAAAAAAAAAAGTTTTCTTAAAAAATGATCGCTTGTATCATTTGAAATAATTAGTCAACGAAAAATATATATTCACGTCAGCTCAACCGCGCCACATACGATCCGCACGTTAGTAATTTTTCGACATAAATTGATCGGATCGACCGGATTGTTATCAATAATAATAAAAAATATTTAGGGTTGTGTTGATACCAATGTAACTTGGAATTCTTTGGGTGCTTTTTTCCGGTCAAGCGCCTTCGCGTTTTGACCAGCTCTAACGTTTTGTGTTTCAACCCCGTCCAGTGTAAGAGCCTACTGGGCTAGCTCATCTGTCCAATGTTTGGACCATTTCAACATGCGAAACAATAAATTACAATATATTAAAGAAAATAAAAATGCGGTATGGGACATCAGATTTAAGATTCGAGGAAAGCCCTGTGATTAGGATGTGATTAACGGACGGAAGCAAACGTACAGGCCTTAACTAGGGAGCCTAGTCGGGTTTTAGTAAACGTGGAGCCTTTGCTTGACCGACCCGGAACGGTGCGCCGGTGCGGACGGTGTTATAATTAATCATTAAATGTCCGTTCCAACAGGTAGTGAAAATGCAAAAACGTACTTACCAACTTGGGGGCGGCACATCTTTCTCACAGATTCCGGTCTTTTCCAAACCACATACCCGGAAGTTGTTGGCGGGTGAAACCCGTTAGAAAAATGCCAAAAATCACTAGAAACTCTAAATCACGTCTGTACCGTGACACATTTATCTTAATTTAATCTTTTTTTGTGACGCAAAAAATCTCAGATTGAGAAAATCTGCTTATATGAACACTAGGAAGCAAACGGTATTGATGCGACATCCACGTAACACGAGAACGATATTGTTTTGGCTGAAAAGTCATGTCACGGAACCTTGACATAGGGTGAGCGAGCCACATAGATATAAGTTTGGTGTTTTTATGTTCTTGACGGGCATAGTTTGGGATTTTCAGAATGCATGCGTCGTATTGAATATAATTTGAAAAAAAAATATGTGGCTTTTTCTCTTAAAAAATCACCCAAAAAAATAAAAAATAAAAAATAAAAAACTAAAACTCATCCCTCCTCCCGGGCCCGTCCTCTGACCGTACGCGCAGCGGGACGCGGAGCACGTGTACCCCACGTGCGCGAGTAAGCCACAAAATGCTTCTCGCGCACTCCGTGGATCAAGGAAAAGTGGAACGCACGACCACGACCACGACCACGGGCTCCCATAATGTACGGAGATCCGGAGAGGGAGGGATAACGCTAGGGATACGCCTCCCCCGGAAGAAGACAGCCACCACCAGTACCACATCACATTGATGGAGAGGACGACAAAGAGAAAAGGGAAAGGAGAGGACAGACACGACACGTATACATAAAAAGCCAAAGTTGATTATGAAACACCAACCAAAACCGCACTCAAACAAAGGTAAAACCAATGCAGAGTCCCGTTTCTCAGAGTCAGAACAGCAATTACAAACATGGCCAATATATATATATATATATATATAAAAGGAAAAAGGAAATCCGGACCCCCACCTATCACCTATGTGATCGATCCGAGGCGAGGCTGTTGCTCTTATCAATTGATTGAATGGCCCCTCCTTGATCTGCAGAGAAAGAGAGAGAGAGAGATGTGCCCGCTTGAAATTGAGCTGGTCTCTCCAGGCAAGCTCCCGGGATGTCCTGTTGGGGCAGGTTGGTCGAGCGACCCCGAACCGTCGGTTGACCGATCCGTGCCTAGCAGCTACATGTTATCGGGCTCATTTGGCCGAGCTTTCGAGCCTTTGTCCCGGGCGCCCGGTCCGGTATCCCGTTTCAGCACCACCTCCAACTCAGTCCAAACGCATCCTTGACTCATCTTAATCGCCAGGCTTCCATCCATCTTCGATCGGACAAGAACTTGAGCCACAAACTTAACACTAGTATTGACACATTTCTCACTTTCCTCCTCCTCCTCCTCTTCTTCTCCTTTTCAGTCGTTGATTTGACAGTTTTGGCTATTTCTATCCAATGAGCTCATGAGTCTCGCAATTTTCTCCTTCGGAAATTCCCTTGAGCGAGACATCGAGAGAGGAAAACACAACATTAAGGTTCACGGATCAACGCGAACTGAATCCATCTTTATAATTGGTAGGTTTACAATCACGGATGATATCACCCATGTTTACATTCAATCGACTTCGCACGGGGGGGGGGGGGGGGGGGGGGGGGGGTGGGAGATTCGGAGCTTGTGACCTACCAACCAGATAGATGGTTGCCGTTGGATGGAAAATAATAAAACTTTAGGCTTAAAAAGCCAAGCTAATTGCTTTGACATGCATACCAATGTCACTGTCCTTGTAAAATCTGCCGGATCATTTCCGGGGTCCGGTTTGACCGTCTTTTGAGTAGGCCAGAGCAAAGTGGTTCTCACTTCTCACTGGTAATGTCACGAGGCTCATGGAGCAGCCTACCACATCAAGTCGTCAACACAGAAAGGCCCTTTTATCTGATTCGTGATGGGCCACCGCTAGCCCATATTGGGCTCAACCCATTAAAATGGAAGGCCCGCTCAAGTTAGATCAGAGGGGCCAATAATACTCAGGCTATTCCGAATTTTACGAGAGTTTTCCATCTCTTGTAAGGAGGTTAGGTTCCGTTTGTTTCGCGAAAAATACATTCCTTAAAAAATGTTTTTCTATTTTTTCCGGCATTTTTGGGGAGAAAAAAAATAAGTTAGTCTCGAAAAATATTTTCTCCCTATGAAAAAAAAAATATCTTCGAAAATGAGGAAAATGTTTCTGTTTTTGAGAAGGGGAACATGTTTTCCTCATCTTTCCTTCCTCCCCTCTTTCACACTTCCTTTCTTTATAATTATCTTTTATTTCATATTTATACTGTAAAAAAACTTAATTTTTAATTTCCTATTATTCATTTATTTTATTTTATTTATTTTCCTTGTTCCTTTTTCTTTTCTTTTTTTCCCTTTTCTCCTTCTTCCTCCCCCTTCCTCCACCCACTACTCCTTCCTCTACCCGCCACTCCTTCCTCTTTCTTCCACCAACCACGAACCGTGGCGATGGCAGGCTGCTTGGTGATCGGAGGAGAAGATACGAGTAAGATGGCACAGAGAAATAAAAATAAAAAAGATAAAGATAAATAATTTAAAAAGTTTAAAAAAATTAAAAACAAAAAAAAATATTAAAAGGAATTTATGAAGGAAAATCAAATTCGATTTTTCCTACCAAAGGAAGGAAAATATTTTCCAGGTCTTCTTCATAGTTTAGCCAAATACTGAAAAATATTTTTCGAGAACCTCGCATTTTTCGCGAAACAAATGGAGCCTTAATCATAATCCCACCCTAATATGAGCCATATATTTGTTGTGAATATTATGTATCTATTGTATGAATATGTGTGTGTGATCTCCCTCTATTTAGTCACTTAAGTTTTTTAATTAGACTTCTGACATGGCATTAGAGTCAGTTCTATCCCTTTTTCGTGTATGTGCATCCGCCCCTTAGTCAAATTTCATATTATGCTTTCATGTTGAGAGGGATGTTGAAATATTACCCCACATCACTTAATGACGAGTCTTATGTACAATGATACCCGACCATTCAAGATCTACTCTTTTTGAGCCATATTGACACGAGCTTTCCTTCGGTCTTAGTTGTCGATTTATTCATATCAATAACTCAGATCATTGATATAATCAGATAGCTTACATTTTGTTGTCATATATTTATTCTTCTAAAATTTCGAAAACATATTTTTTATATGAAAATTGCCACATGGTGACATCTCAGCATTATCCCTCTTGATGGAGAGAGTTTCGCCAGCAAATGTCATTAAAATAAGGGTTAATACCACAAAAAACTCAAAACTAGTACGTCTGTAATAAATTTATCTTAAACTATTTTTTGACAAAAAAAACCCTCAAACTGGTACACTTATGAAAAATTTATTCCGAACAGGTATACTTGTGACGAATTTACCCTTTGCTAGTTTTTGTTAAATTTAACTGTCAAATTGCTGATTTGGATGACGCGCGATATGTTTGCCTTAAGTTTATCAATTTGGAATTTTTCATACTATTAATCAATATAACGGAGGGTAAATTTGTCGTAAGTGTATCAATTTCAGATATTTCATTGTCAAAAGAATTAGTTTAGGATAAATTTGGCACAAATATACCAATTTGGGATTTTTCGTGCTCAAAAAAATAATTTGGGATAAATTTATCGTATGTGTATTATTTTATAATTTTTTGTGGTCAAAAAAATAATTTAGGATATATCACAAATATGATATTAACCCTTAAAATAATAAGGCTTAGACCCAAATGAGAACCCGAGCGACCCGCCCCGACCCGCCAGTTCTGGTTCTGTTTCTGCATTCGAACCCTCTCTAGCAACAACATCAGCTACTTTACGAGCATATTACTTCGAACTGTCATGCGTATCGTCTTCTTCGCATTCGAACACGAATCGACCTCCGTTTGATTCGAATCCTCGCCGAAACGCCGAGCATGAGCCAGCTTCGGAACGCAATCAGGTCGACCTTCGCCCTTCGGAGTAGCGTCGCCACTGCTCGAGGCCTCCCTCCGCTTCTCCGAGACGTGCCTCGACCTTTCTCGACGGAACCGGAGCAGCCGGCCCAACCGGAGGACTCGTCCGCCGATCCGTTTCTTCGAACTCCGGACACTGGTGGCTTCACGTGCTTTTTATCTTCGATTACGTCTCGATCATTCAATTCGTCGTTGATTCTCTGTTCTCTTCTTTCGACCGTTATTGTTAGGGTTTATGCCTCCATTGCGTGAGTGGCATTGCACGCTAGTGTTTGAACGGAAAAATGAAGCGGAGACAGAGCATATTCGAGCAATTGTTAGCTTTCTGTACATATCCATTTTGCCTTCTCATCTATTTGGACGGCGGTTTGATAATGGCCTCCTTTATCCAAGTATTTTTATTTGTATTGATCAGTCCAACATGTTCTCGCATTGAAATTGGCGGTTTTAATTCCTTGGTTTTGAGAAGGGAAGAGAGCGTATTCACGGTGGTAAAATGCCGAGTGGCCTAGTTTACTTCGATAAACACATGGAGACTTTCCTAGATTTGACTTGTCTATTGAAAATCATTTCCAGCACATTGTCTCTGAATCTCTGAGAGAAAGCGGATGTTGAATGTTTAAGTTAATTGTTCCTCTCATCTGTGTATCATTTCGTTGTACTTTGAACCTAGGAATGCTTCCGATTGGTGTTTTTTGGTTCATTCTACTGATACTTGGTGCTCCCTCCTTCAGGTCTAGTTTATGCAAAGTTGTTTGGAGTGTCGAAACACACCTTGAAGACTGATATTGTGAACCTGCTTGAAGGTTGTAACCTGACCCAGGATGATGTCAGATTCCACTACAACCGGATGTTTATGCCAATGGGAATGTAATGTGTCTTTCTGTTGTACTTATACTTTTGGTTTTGGTATGATGCACAAAATCTTGTTATTTTCTGTTGCACACTGGTTAGTCAAACACCTCATTTAGGTTAATTTGGATGTATGCGGGGTAGAACAGGAATTTTTTTTTAACGCTACCACCTCTCTTGGCGGCTTGAGCAATTCACAAATCCTCTCCAATGGATACATCGTTTCTTTCATTGTGTTTGAGGGGATTATATATCAAAGCTTCAACTGTTCATCCTCATCTATATCATTTTTTGCCTCCAGGATGGTGCAGTTTCCCTCTCGGTTTGAATTCGATCAGGCTCTTAGGGTGATTAGTAAGAAGGGTCGCTTGTACAAATTGGAGAGGGTAATTCTTTTCATGGACACCCGTTTTCCAAGTTTCCTTAATTTTTGCATCATTTTGGCATTGTGGTTAATTGATGACTCTTGCCTCTCAGGCTGATCGTTCGCAGTGGGATCTTCTCATGAATTATGGTGGGAAAGCGGTAAGCTGAAGGTTCAATTTAGAAACAAGAGAAAGAGATGTTTAATATTTTTTCTTTTTGGTCGATAAGAGAGATGTAATTAAACATACCTATTTTGGTGCGCATAGTAGAAGGTTATCAAGAAGTTGAAATTTGGCCCTCATTGAGTGACACATCTTCCTACTTTTAACTTTTGTCCCCTTCTTTTTATTTCCTACAAATTTTCAAGAGATAACTTCAACCAAAAAAAAAAAAAAATCGTTTCTTAGCCCATAGTTCTTTTAATATAAAATTTAAATCTGTCACTACTCAAAAATCATATCTTAATTAGATGGAAAAACACAACGAATAAAACATAAAAAAGAAAGAAATGAAATACGAAGTCATATAGATACCATTCCTTACTGTTTCATAGCATAGGCTAACATATTTCACTCTAAGACCATGTTCATATTCTCGATATTATACAATTGAGAGATGAGTACAGCTATTAAATCTCTAATATGTTGATGACAATGGAGCATCTCATACACAGGGAAGGGGGAAATTCGATTACTTTGTGCCTTGAGTATTTAAGTAGATCTTTGGAAGCTACGTTATGAGGAAAAAAAGTCATAATTTTGACGATGTAAAAAATCCTACTTTTTGAAAATCCAATGTAGCTGAATAATTTTTTAAATATGCCATGTGCTTGAATTAAAATTGTACGTTCTATTGTGCGATGCAGGGGCAAATAAATCTAGTGATAGAATTAGTTTGATACTTTAAGGCTCTAGTCTTCCTCCTTGATTAACTAGCTATTGCTTGCTTTATCACTGTATGTTGTTCATCATCATGATTGGCATACAGGTGTGCTTGTCTTGTAGCTCTCTCTCTATTTAAGATATTCTACTGTTTGCTCTTCAATCCTAGAATTATATTTATTGATTAATTCTTTGCAATTGGTTTGAGTTTTCCTTATGTCCTTAAATGTAGTCATTGAAATGAGAACTTGCTTAATTCTTTGTTATTTATAATCAGTAGACATGTTGTGCAAAGAGATACGTATGAGAGCTAGTTAAAACTCAAAATAGCATCCAGAGCTTCTAGGGATTCATCAAATAATGTCCATTGGACAAATTTGTTACACTTGGTTATCATCCTTTGTGCCTAAATGTCCAGTGAGTGAATTGATGGGTCATTATTTCTGAGTGGGTTGGTGCTGGAATGTTGAATAAGTTCTCTTCGTGACTTAATTTTGCTGGTAAAAAGCATTGCTTGCTTTAGTTTGTTCATGCATTTTGTTTGCTAGAGATTTGCTCTCTTTGTATGGTTAATCATCTTCGACCTGAAACATGTCAGAATTGATATGGGCTGATTTGATTTGCCTTTGTCAGCTTTTACTGCTAGGAATCCCTTTCTCTGCTACTCCAAATGATGTGGAACGGTTTTTGTCTGGATGTCAATATGACGCATCCTCCGTTCAGATGATGGTCAGGTTAGCCAAGTAGCTTTCTGTAAAGTATTTTGCTTGATGAAAAAGTAAAACTAGGTTCAACAGAGATAATATTTCTATATAATTGTAATTGTATAAATGCTGTGTGAACCAATCCTTGTTCAAAGAACTATCGACCTGCAAAACGTGCTGCTCCTAATTGGGATGAAAAC
Organism: Rhodomyrtus psidioides; assembly: GCA_021437785.1. Lineage (NCBI taxonomy): Eukaryota > Viridiplantae > Streptophyta > Magnoliopsida > Myrtales > Myrtaceae > Rhodomyrtus > Rhodomyrtus psidioides. Next base: position 478,532 of record JAILYB010000059.1, on the reverse strand, counting down.
TTATTTTGGAGTGATTTTGAACCTGAACCTTCTTTTGCCACGTCAGCGAATGAAATTCAATTAAAGGTGTGAAAACCAAATGCCAAACAATAACATGTCTTTTGGCACCATTCCCCGAAGATTCAGTTCTTTGTCTTATTCTTGCTATATGTCGTCGATCTTGCTCTTGCTAATATTTCCCTAATCTCCTTTATTCTTAAGCTGGAGAAGGTATCCATCTGATCAGTCTACCCGTTATTAAGAAATGCCATAACTGTCCTTTGAATGACGATGTTATGCCATTGGATCCGACTAAATTGAGCTATGTAGGCTAGTTGCATGGTCATGATATCTGGCTGCACCTCCTCATGGGTGATGAGAAAGATGAGAGTGTTTAACCCTTTCCTTGCAAAGGACTCTGGGGCTAATTAGCAACTACAAGAAGATTCTCCTAAGGCAGCAAGGCTGATGTAGTATTTAGATTTTAGCCTTGCATGAACAAAAAATGTGCTAATGGTGGCAACAGACTGACCAAGAATTGCCATCATAGGAAGAAAGTATGAGAGACATCCTAAATGAAAGAATTCATCTTCTTTAATGTGGTGAATTGCACGAACATTTTTAGGTAAATGAAAGGGTTTTGAAAAACCTAAAGATGAGACTATAGGTCTAAAAATAGAAGTCATGAAATAATGACATTGTAAAGCAGCTTATACACATAGTAGCACAACCGAGCGTGGCTGAAATTTTCCAGAAGCGTTGGTCTTATGTCCTTCCTCATGTTAATCTAATACATTTGCAGGCCAGCATTCCCGGATCCAATTAAGATGGCAACTGTGAACTTCCCCTCGCAGATTGAAGCAACAAATGCTTTCATCACCAAGAATAGAGGTTTCTGCCAAAATAGTCAGGTTTTGTTACGAGTTCTGCAGTAGAGGAGTTCCTCTTCCTGTTCCCTATTCCAATCTGATATAGTTTAAAGAACTGGGGTATAAAAACGCTGCTTGTTTGTTTTGGCTCCTTTTCTTTGGTTAGGAGTTTTTTCCCCCATTTTACCCTTGAGAGCGTCCATTCAAGTGCTAGTTGTTTTAATGAGATTCAGGCCACGTTAGCCTTTCCTATCGAGGAAATCTGTTTTGTCTGTCAGATAAAAATATTGTCACCTTCCTCCTCTCACTCTCCTTTTACAGTTTTTTAAATCTGCTTCCTGTGGATTAGGAGGTGTGCTTTATGCGGCGGAAATTCCGCACGATGTGGAGATAAATGACTAGTGATGCCACATGGTTTACCCGATAGCATGATCCAGTGTGGTTGATCCCAGATCAATTGTTGTACCTTTTCTGGTCACATTTCGAAAATCAAACATGTGGTAAGAGTTCTCTGAATGCATATAGAAAGCATGACAGAGCGCACCTGCATCTCTTCAAGTAGTTGGTGGTGCCCATTTGGCCCTACTAGCAGCTGCTCCAGTAAATAACAAAAAGGTTCTTTAGAATTAGTATCTGGACATTGAGTACTCTCGCAGCTCCAATTTGTAGTTCATAATTTAAGCAGCTTGGGTGGGTGGATGCATTGATTGTGCAAAATCGTACAGGGTTGCTTGGTGGTTTCTTAGAGTGAAGTGCAAGGTGTCTTTTGACTGGGATACATAAGTTTGCAATCAATTGCCGGTATGATGACATTTCAAGAATGATAAGACTCGATGATTAATCGCGACATATCACAAAATACTCAACCGGGGGGTGATACTATGGTGCGATGTTATTTTGCATTGGTTGTCTCTTTCCTTTTCATTTGTTTTTGGATGTGGTTTTCCATGATCTGTCGAGCAACAACAAATGATAGAAAAAGTGTTTTTGGTCTGGCACAGAGGTCTTGGTCGGTTCGCAATGCAGTACAGTTGAGTCCCGTTCGGGAGTCTGTTGTCTTGGCCATTTTGCACGCTCTCCTTAAATCTTCGAAAATATGAATTCGGACAATTAAGGAGACGGGACGGGACAGGGACGGTTCAGAGGCATCACGGGACATCAACGCCCAGAATTTACGCACCTCTCTTTCTTGCGTGGTGTTTGTGGGGTATGGGTCTGTAATTGGATAATTAAATCCAGCTCAGTGGTCCATTTTGTTAACTCGGCTCTCGGCGCCTATGGAGCAATAAAATCGAAGAAAATCTACAATTTTCCGTGCACGTTTTGGGTCAAATTGTGTTATACTCGATGTCTCGAGAATCGAAAAGATATCATCTTCCTTTCAGATTTATGAGGAAGTTGAGAGCTCAGCCTGTGTAAATAAGCAACTTCTGCATGACTTTAAAATGTCATAATTAGGACTGAGTGTTCGGTCGGTGTAGCAACATGGACAATTGAGCGGGAGAGAGAGAGAGAGAGAGATTAGCGGCAATCTTGGCAGGGGGTACCCAGGTGAATCTGGGCCGTCCGATCAACAACGGACGGCCCAAATCTTTTAAAATTGCGGCTGGGTTTTTTTTTTTTTTTGCTTTCTTTTCCCCATCAAATCGGGCCGTCCATGATTGAATGGATGGCCCGATTGACAGGGATCCGTTCACGATTTGAGGTGGTCTTAAATAGAAACGAAACATGTTGACGTGGAAGAGGACAAACAGGTGACTGAAAACAAACAGGTCACTGAAAAGTGAAAATCACCAAGAAAAATTATCAAAGCAGCTCTTTAACTCATAGCTTTTGGACAGATTACTGCCATGACAGTACAATTAGCATCCACAAGGCTCAAAACTTGTGCGTCCTCTGTCCCTTCACCAAAACAACCCAGCTTCCCTCCCTAAAACAAATCAAAACATAACCCCCAAAAAAGGAAAAAAAAAATAAGAGAAGAAAATTTTGATCTTCAGATCTCTGGATCTTTGAATACCTGATTCTCCTCCTAGTACTGTCATAGAAGTGCTCAACCTCTCCTTTTGAGTCATCAGTAGGCCTTTGCGGCATGTGCATGGATAGAACAGGAATGGCGATTAGCCGTCTCGAAGAGAAAATATGCAGGTGGGTTTTTGATCTTCCCTCCCCCCTCTTCTTGTTGTCTGTTCATCTGTCTAGTCACTGACATTGGACTGGCCAGCATCGAGAAAACCGAGGATGACGGCAGCGGCGGCAGTGGTGGCAGCACAAGCATCATAGAGTGCCTGAGAGGAAGATTGCTGGCAGAGAGACAAGCCTCTAGAGCTGCTAAAGATGATGCAGAGTTCATGGTTCAAAAGGTTCGATCTCTTCCTGTGCTTCTATTCATTTCATTTCTCTACGACAAATGTCATTCCTCAAAATGGGTGCAAAAAGAAAAAGGGTTTTCAGCCTTTCTTCTTTGTATAACAACTGAAGCGAGTTTCGCCTTCTAACGTGCCTCGTAATGGTGCATGTCTCCTAATGTGATGATGCCTGTTTCACCCTTTCTTCTGCATTTGATGTTTGTGCAGTTGGCAGAGTTGGAGAAGAAGCTGAGAGAAGAGATCAGATTGAGGGACAAGGCCGAGAAGAGGCTTAAATTCCTTAAGGGAAAGCTCGAAACCGCAAACATCCTATCCTCGCCTACGTTGGAGGAATCAGAAGAGTCTCGCAGATCACCCATTACTTCAGGCCGCGAAGATGCGCAATTAGGAAGAGCCAAGAGCCAGATGACAGAGCAAGAAACTTCCCAAAACTCGAAAATCAGTTCTTCAAAATGGCCCAATTCAAGTGATCACTCTCACACCCATGAAGCTATTCTTGATTGGGAAACTGGTGATTTTCTTACTGGAAATCCTGGCGAGCAAATCACTGCCGGTGATGGAGACTCCAAGACTGATGACCAAAGGCACGAGTTCTAACCGACACTGCTCTCCAACTCAATGTTCCTAGTAGAGTATCACTTCTGTTTTGCTACTGCATGCAATTCTAGTGGCTGAGAAAATTTTGTGCATAATTTCTGATTATTACTACTTATCCTCCTATTGATATACAATTCAATAGCCATGTTGAGTAATGCTGATTTAATTCATAGGAAGTGTGATCATAGGTCAGATGTATTCAATGTTTGACAGTCAACTGAGTTAAATTAATTCAATGTCCCTCTTCCAGTTCGTCCATGTCGAAAGCTTCCGTGTCAGAGCCGGACACGCTGAGTGACATCGACAAGGAAGCTCACAGCTCACAGACACCGGTCCCAATCCAGCTTCCAGCGAAAACACAGCCCAGAGAGATGAAGATAACAAAGAAAATCACAAGCCAAGCCCTTGATCCCCCGATCCATGCCAGAGAAAAGACTCAGAGCTCAATGGAAAGGAGGCATATGGTCAATGCTCTGATCTGTTAATACCTAATAGCTGACAACAGTGACATCTCTTTCTCCTCCTTTGTCCTGTTTTTTTTTTTTTTTTTTTTTTTTTTTAAAGTCCTTTCAAGACGACAAGTTTGGCAATAAGTTGTTCCAAATTGTGCTTGAAACCTGAGATTTTGTGAAAACTTAAGAGTTGGTTTTTCCGGGACTTATTGATTCAGAACCCGGACCTTAGATATTTTTTTTTTCGCCTCCTAGCAATTTCTCTGCTCAGTGCATTTATTAAGTTTTATTGAAAGGAGGCAGTCAGCTGCTGCTTGTGACTCAAAACATGAGCCTAGGATAACATGTGAAATGACGGTAAAGTTTTAAATGTGAAAGTTGTTGGTTGAGCCTGAAAACGAGCAGACATGATAGGGGCGAACCATCAAAACATAGTCACCAGACCAGAGGTTGCCAACATTAATTGTTATGTCCACAATTACCCCGGCTTTAGCCAGAATAGCGGGGTTAGATGTCCGACTGTGCCACAGATCCAGTTGAGAGTGCTCTCATAAAATGGTAAGCGTCCAGGAAAGAGCCTGATCACGAAAGCATAAAGGTCGAGTAACCATTCTTTTACCATGGAATTGCCAGCAAGGGGGTTCTTAAGGTCACACCCAGAATAACCGCTGCTGCTCCTAGCCTTTGGTTAAGACGATAGTCACTCGAAGTTTCTTCTCAACACTATGATAATTGATTATTACTGAGGAGGGAGTCCCGTGTAGACATTATCCTTTATCTTTATCCAGAGGGCCGGAATCCACAACAATCTTTAACTTTCTTCACAGTTCATATGAATTTAGAAGCAAAATGCTTTCACAAGTTCACAGCGAGAAAATCATTCTTCAGTGTCCCTTAAGACAGTAGCTGTCCAAGACATAACAACACTGGATCTCTGAATCCACAGTAAAAGTAGGAACTGCTTCAAAATTCTTGATCTGAATCAGATCAGCATATATGGAACATTTAGAGAAGAATACCTCTCATACTCTTCTCAAGAGTCAAAATCGATTTGTTATGAATTCTGCAAGAACCCTAAACGCCAAGAAAAACACAATTTGCTCTGCTAGCTGGTGTTGCTCGCGATGCTGCTCTGTTCCCTAGTGGGCGTAAGCTCCTTTCTTAATAGTGAATTGAAGTATCTGACAATAGACTAGAATTTCCACGCTGAAACTAGTGTCTATTTGTTACTTCAGTTTACCTTGGCCTTGACAAGATGGCTATCGCTTCCCACTCCAAACTGCAGATTACCTCCTAATTGATGAGAAAAGACAAGAATCAGATGCACAGATTGAACAAAAAAGCTACAAACTTATTATTCATGGGAAAGTACTTACGGAGGGGTTTTGCCGGTCGATGTCAAAACTATTGATGGCACAGGGTTCAGTCAAGAGCTCCACTGGTTCTTCGCCTGAGAAGTCATCAACAAAAATGGTACCATTAGTGCAAAAATATCAATTGCTTTTGATTATTCTACAGTGAAACACCCATTCAATGCTTTTTTACGCAAATATTAAAGGCCTATCAGCTATACAAAGGCCTACAATCATTTAACTAAAACTGGGTCTACCGTTGGATGTAGTCCTCAGACTAAGAATTTGATAGAAGCATTCCCTTAAATCCTGTCATATTAGTTCCACAAGCAATCATCCTAGCAAGGTCAATCATTTTTATCGTGGATGGACAACTCCTACCTTCTTCAACAACAGCTAGGATCCCATCTTCTGAGCAGATCATGACAGGTAAAATTCGTGAGCCAACATTCGAAGGCCTTATACTGCGATCGTATTGAATCTCCCAAATCTCACTCTCGGACACGGAACTACTCACTCCCTCACCCATCCCAACTCCAGATAGGATAATTGGCTGTTGTTGCCGCCGCAGATCCCAAGCAAATATGGTTCCTGATGATCCACCGGCCTACAAGTAAATAAGATAAGTGAAACAGCCATAAAAGCGAGGTTGATTATAAGTTAAGACATTACTTGCAAGTCAAAAAAAAAAAAAAAAAGAGTCATGCAGAAAATTTTATATTACTCTCGAGATATGACAATGCCTGCGAGCAAAAACAACTATGACAAGACAAGATATCATAATAAAGAAGATACGTCAAATAGTTTTTTCCTCAATTGTTTTTCCCCCAGAGTTCGGTTCTTGGCTTTTCTAAAAGCAATATGCATCATCTGATGGGTAGCAAGGAACATAGAATTGACCTTGTGCTGCACTAATTCTTTGCCATTTCGTCAAACAGACCAGAAACAGCTATATTCTATTCTCCATTTGGTCTAGCCGTCCATCATATACAGCTGGACACTAGGAGAAGAATCGTAAGCTTCTTTTGCATTTGATGAAATAGAAATGAAGCAAGGGTCATCCTTGTAATGGAACAGAATATGAATGTGAGTCAATGCACAATCCATCATACCAGACAAGTGTGCTTTCGAGATGGATGAATATCAATTGAATGCACTATTCCAGAAGCCTTCTCTTGGACGCTGCAAAGTTTCACCAAAAAGACCTACCTCTTAGAAACCAGCACAAAACAATCTAGGGTATCAACTAACAAGCAGCTGCAATTTGCTAGAAGTTAATCAATCTTCTACGAATAATCACTGTTCATTTCCACTACTTTTAACCAAAGTCCTGATGTACTTCTACACACCCCAGAGCAACATTCAATATCTAAGATATATGCTGCATGAGTGGATGACATGACCCCATTTTGAAAGAAGCTTTCCATCACAAAAGAAGACAACAGCAAAGCACTTTGGGATAAATTCTAGGAATGCTGCAACACTAATTTCAGTGTAAGTGTCCCTCTGGGAGTCTGGAGTGTAGTTTTTACCAATGTTGTATAGGTCAAAGTTGCTTCCTAATGTGTTTCTAAAATACACTTTACCAAACACTACTCGCATCTCGGAAAACCCCTTCAGTCCAAAGGCCTTTGCATCTTCCCCCAAGCACTCCCGCAAAGCTGAACCAAACAGGCCCTTTGTCGCGCCTTTCGGGAGTCGAAGGTGCGGTTAGATTATTCAGTCCTGCTGAGTTCTCAGTTTGTCGGCAAAACTCCAATCAGCTATTGTTCTACTTGACAAGAATCCAAAGTTTTACCGGCATGCTCTCTGAATTAGCTACACATCATTAGGTTCTGGGTCGGGTCCTGTGTGTTTTTCTCCACTAGTCTGACTCCGAGCATCAAATGTTACAATTATTTGATACAATATTAAACATTTCTGCCAAGATTCAAAGCACCAAATTGAGAAAACCAGAAAGCGAAGGATGAAACAAGCACGGAAGCAAACAAAAGTCAATTTTCTGATGCTCAATTAAGCAATTCTCCGACCGCCACATGCACAGACTCTGTAGCAGATTCTCTTAACTCAAACACAGCACATGAATTAGTAAGACGTGCCAAGACATCTAAACCAGATTCCTCCGTCCACTTATCTCAAACATTGAATTAACATATTAAAAAAAAAAAGGGGGACCAAAACACTAGTAGGTAAACAGCAATGACAATTTCCATCCTCTATAAAGCCCACAAAATCTCTCACCGGTCACACTTGAACTGCGAGACCGGCCCCCCGGGCTTCCTCCGATCCCACCAGTGAAGACTAAACCCATAACCGCCCGTCGCGAACTCGCTCGGCGACGCCCATTTCGCAGCGGTGTACGAGACCAACCCATTCGCATCAAAAACCCTAACTTTCTTGAGCTGATCTTCCCCAAGACTCACCAAATTCACCCTCCCATCCTCCCCTACACTCACGCAGTCCACTCCACCGTCCACCAAGTCCACGCATGAGGCTCCCCCCAAATGCAGCTCCTCCCTCGCCACCGACTCGATCGACAAGTCCATCGGATTCACAGTCATGATGTGGAACGATCCCAGGAGAGTCGAAGCGGCGATGATGGGCCTGTCGGCGAAGCGCGTGGATTTGAGCGAAGAAATCCGAGACGATAGTGGCGCGTATGTGGAAGCGAGTGCCAGGGTTTTGGAGGGGCTTATGGAGTGGATTTCGATGGATGGCGAGTCGGAGTCGGAGTCGAAGGACGCGAGGATGGCGTAGCGGCCCAAGGCGGAGATGGAAGGGAGCCATCGCACGGCGTCGACGTACTTGTGCAGAGGTAGCTTGTGGATTTCTGGGGACTCTGGAAGTTGTGCGATCGCCATTGCTGTCACTCTGTGTCACAGTGAGAGTTTGCAGGCGTCGGAGAGGAATACAGTGAATAGGCTTTTCTCGCACTAACGGGCTATTCACGTATTAAATTCGGAGAAAATTTCAACATGGAATTAGGGTCAGCGATTTCACATTTTTACAAGTTTGATTGTAAAATCAATCCCTCGTATTATTAAAATCAATTTTTTTCTACTTTGATTGTTAAATAAAAAAAAAGTTAATACCATGAAAAATCGCAAATTGTCACGTCGGTAATAAATCTACCTCAAACTAAGCTTTCGATAACTCAAATCTACAAACTAGTATGAATGTACCAAATTTTTTCTAAACTAATTTTTAGGTCATTAAAAACTTTAAACTGATATAAAGTGACATGTACCATCCATTAGTTTCCATCAAATTTTATCGTGAATTTGCTGAATTGCATGACACATGACAGTAACACGATTAATGTGGCAAGATCAGGTGAAAATCCATAACTCTCTCTCTCTCTTTCTTCAATTAGTCATATTTCAACAAATAGGACTCATTCTCTCTCTCCCTCATAGCTCAAAAAATCCTATATCATCTTTTCCTTTGTCGTCCTCTTCATATTACTGATTAGGCCTCAAAACTCGTTGGAGAGCACTTTCATCTCTGGTAATTTTCTCGCCCTCGAATTTTTTTTCTAAAGGGTTTGTTTGACCAACTCATCCAAATCACCAAATTAGGATGTTCATTGGCTTCAATTTTTGAGAGCGTTTGGAGGAGAAGCGCGCCCCCCAAAAAAAAATCGAAGGTGAGAAGATTATCAAAAATAAAAGTGTGCTCGAACGAGTTCTAATGTCTAATCACGAAGATTTTGAAGGTGACGATGAAGGATTGTACTCGAGAAAATGGTCAATGTTGTCCATGAACTTGAATTGATGGAAGATTAATATTGAATATTCTTATATGGTATATCAACATATACTAGAATTTCATGGATCAAATTGAACAAATTGAAAGTTAACAAATAATATTGCATATTGATTCAAAGTTTATGGACTATTCGTGCCATTATCAATAAACAAATTTGCAAATGTGATGGACGATGTTAGGAGGCTAGCCATACCCACACCGAAAAAACTAGTTATTTTTAATCCTTCGATTGATCTAACTTGGTAACCCACTAATTAACCGTCTAACCCATAACGTAACACTGGTAAAGAGCTCCTTCATTTCTGCAAGTTTCACAAACTTGCACCTTAGATATGGAAAAGCATTGCTAGAAGGCGGCATTCCAGCATGTATAACAACAATCATAGAACCCGACCAAATAATAATAATAATAATAATATAAGAGATAAGCGCAGCTAAGATCCTAAAACTTATTACAAAAGTCCAATTGCTTTCTTAAACTTTTAAAAAATATAATTAAGTTATAAAACTTGTCAAATTGATGCAATGAAGTTCTTACATTAACTCCGTCTAACTTTATTAATGGAAAATGTTAACATGCCATTTTTTATTTTTATTCTATCTCTCTCTCTCTTAAGTGGTATTGACGTCGTTTTTAGTCCAAAATTGATTTTTTAGTAAAAAAAGCTAACTTTAGAAGAAGAAAGGAAAGCAAGTGAGGGCTTTAGCCCTCGTCGTCGCTACCCCGCCATCGTTGGGAAGGGCTCGCAAGGGTCAGTGGGCCCTGCAGCCCAGCTGCATGCCCTCGCCTGGTTTTTCTCTTTTTCTCTGTTTTTTTTTTCAATTTAGCTAGTTTTTATTTTCAACGCAAATTAAATTAAATTAAATTTGAACTTGTCACTAAACAAAATTTGGATTAAAAAATTATATCTGGACTGAAATGATGTTAGCTAACGGAAGGAAGGTAAATGCGTCGCGCATGTACTGGTTTACGATTTTCAGTAACTCAAAAAATTAGTATGAGGTAAATTTGTTACGGATTTACCAGTTTGTGATTTTTTATAACACAAAAAATAAGACTCTAAAAAATGGCTCTGAGTTGATAATTTTTTAAGAAACTAGTAGTGATTTTGAATGCATGAGCAGATTTGGAACTAAAGTGAAAGTTGCAGATTTTTTTTTTAGAAACAAAAAGTCAATGCAATATTGAAATTTGACTTAAAGTTGGATTTTTTTTTTATAATGGAATTAGGCATTACTCTAAGGATATTGACAGCTTGTTCACATCATTTAATTGTCACTTTTGCGGGTGATGGTCGGAAAACATCGACAAATGGTTCGAAAACTTTTTTTTTTTTTTTTGGCTTGAGAACTTTCATACATGCTATATCTACAAGATCGATTAAATTCCAATTATCGACCAAGGGTATGCAATTTTGAAATCTACACGTGCTTATTGAAAATTAGTTTTATTAGAAAAAAATTCCACGTTGCAGATGAATTCATGCTGTCGGTGTGGTCTGTAGTAAGCTAGGTTAGCTCCATTTCAAGGTGAACATTACCATTTGAACGATTTTTCGAAAGTAGAAGCGATTGAAGAAGCATCACACCCAAAGTGATAGAAAGTTGCTCGAGGGTATGACATCGCAGGTAAGATTTCTGATTTCTAAGAATGCTGCCTGATCATTCGCTAAGAACTAAGAAAGGTTACACCTTTACCATGTTGTGCTCATCGTAACTTTTATTCGAAAGAAAGCACGTCTCGATCTCTTGTTCGTTGAGCACTCACAAGAAAATGCAAGAAACTGATGGGACACAACCAGGGCGAATGGTGAACGAAGGCGCACAATATGAAGGTTGGTAATAGCGGCAATAGAGGGGGAGCAGTGGGGGCTGCAGCTACACGAGGATTTTTCATGATTTGAGGATGTTCGGTGGACGGGGACTTTAGAAACTGTGATAGAAGTAATTTGGAAAGCGAAAATACATTTTGCAAATAATATTACATCATTAACAGAAGGCGCAATTCTTCAACGTCTACCTTGACTTTCGACCGAAGAAAAAAAAAATCTATCTTGACTAGTTATGATGCAAACTTATGATTTTAGAAATACAGGATGCAAAGTCAAATTGAGGCGCAAAATAGAGAGGGCTTTGGGCACTCCATAATTTAATTCTCCGTATTCCCTGCTTTAGGTGGGTATGGCATGATCAAGGGCTTCCTGCTGCATGTGTGGTAAGCATCGATGGAAGGGCTTGATCACGAAAATGAAAGTAGTTGTCTATGGAAGTATACCTTGATTGTCAACACTCCTTCAGGTCGTATGGCTCTCGAGGGATCGATCCCTGGTCGTTCTGCATCATACCTGACTTCATTTTACCTTAAATCCTATTCAAAGTGGTGTACCACACAAAACACTAAGAAATTCCCAAATTTGTAGTCCTCAACTTCAGACCATTTGCAGCACACTTAAGTAACAACCTCAGGCTGCATTGTAGACGAGTGAACCACTTTTTAGCCTCCGATCATTTGCAGTGTATTTGTGTAACTCGTAAATCCACAGTCACTCTGCATCTGCTAGTTCATGTGCCGTAGCTCTCAACTTCAGATCATTTGCAGCGTAACTGATTGTTGCTTTCTCTCTGGAAAAGGACAAAGCCATTTAGATTAGCTTCCAGAAACTTGTATATCGCATGAAACAGACTGCCTCTTCTGATCTTTTCCTTGATAGAGTTGGAACATTCCAGACTTGAAAAGGATCCAAATAGTTCACCCAATCTATCATCCGCCCAGGGAGGCTCCTTAAGTTCCTCTTAGGAAGAGATTTCTCCTTGAGAACACACAGCACTTATCCTGTATGGGATCCCCAAAAGTGATTGTTCCTTGTGCTAGAAAATAATGCATAAGCCTCACGCTATACTATAGCACTGCACATGATAATTCCTCCTCCTCAGGCACCTCAGGCACATAACCATGATTTCTCATATGATCCATCAAACAATCAAGGACACCAAGAATCTGAGTAACTCGATCATTGCACCAGTCCTCTGCTCTAAATCTGTGAACTACATTACTGACCTCAATCCAACTATATCCAGGATAAGTCTTAAGGCACTTATCCTTCATCAATTTCCGCACTCGTGCTGCTTGATCCCAGAGACCAATACTGGCATAAAGATTTGACAATTGAACATGTGTAGCTGCACATCCTGGTTTCTGCACCAACCTACTCTCTGCAGCCTGAATACCAAACCAAATACTCCCATGAAGACGGCAGGAAGAAAGTAATGAGCCCCATATGACCGCATTGGGCTGAACAGGCATTCTTTTTATGAAATTACGAGCCTCTTCCAGCTTACCATTGCGACCAAGGAGATCCACAACACACGCATAATGGTCTAGGTCCGGAATCAACCCGTGATCACCCATTGAGTCAAAGTAAAGCTGCCCTTGTTTGACAAGACCAGCATGACGGCATGAGGACAGAACGCCAAGGAAAGTAATAGCATCTGGCTTGACTTTTTGCAGCATCATCTCCTGGAAAAGATCAATTGCCTCATGCACAAGCCCATATTGAGCATAGCCAGCAATCATCGAGTTCCAAGATACAAGATCTCTCTTGGGCAGCTCGTGAAATACACGTAGTGCATCATCCATGCATCCACACTTGCAGTACATGGAAATAAGAGAATTGGCAACGTGGATGTATGAAGCAAAACCCATTTGGATGGCCTGGCAATGGGCACTCTTGCCTTGTCCGAGAGCTCCACTACCTGTGCAAGCACTCAAAAGACTCGTAAACGTGAAATCATTGGGTTTTGAAGCTGAATACCTCATCGAATGATACAGCTCCAAGCACTCATCAACTTGCCACTCTTGTGCAAAGCCAGCTATAATGGCTGTCCAAGACACTACGTTCTTCACAGACATTTCTTCAAACACCTTATGAGCATTCCCCAGCTCGCCGCACCTACCATACAAGGTTATCAGAGTACTCCCCACATAAACATTGGCAAGGAACCCAGTTCTCATCGCCAAACAATGGAATTGAACGCCACCTTCAAGATCACGCGCGGACCCACATGAACTCAAAGCATGTGACAAAGTAACCGCACTATCTCCGACCCTTTCCTCTTTGGAGGAACACTCACCAATAACGGAACCTTTATTGTTAGATGCAGCGGATTCAAGCATTTCTTCGAACACATTACGCACAGCAGCACTAGATGAACCCAAAGAATTGAAACCATTAGCGAGTTTCTGGTCATTTGAACTCGTGTCCAACAAGTCCTCGATGAGTCGAAGATGGCTCTGGCGACTGGAGCTCCCACTAGTTGGGGGAGCTACTAGGCTCACGATTCTGAGGGCTTTGTCCAGTCTCGTGCTTCGTGATGGATGATGCTGCGTCAGTTTGCGGGAGGAGAAAGGCCTGAACTGAAACCGTGTCGACGTTAAGTGATGGTCGATTTTGCGACAAGCTATCTTCTTGCGCAAAACATTGTTCATTCCTCTGCAGAGCGCCAAGAATCTCAGTTTTCTATCGGGGTACGAGAAATGCTTTTCACCAATGAATCCATGCGAACCGTATGCTTGATGCGAGTGAGTTCCCCGAACATCTATGCCGTGTGGCTCCACTTGTTAAATTGCATCTTAAACTTGCTTACCAAATTTCTTGTAATTACATCAAATCAGCCATAAATTTTATTGTAGTAGCAAGTGTCGGGCAATAGGCAAGGGTCGGCGAGTCTTGCCTACCCTCAAAGGGGCCAGGGATCCCCGACTTCGAGCAAGGGTCGGTCTCGCCAGCTTCAAGCGAGGCTCAATAGAGGACCCTTTGCTAGCCGGCCACACTCGACAGAGCAATTATGTCGAGCCTCACCCGAGGATGGCGAGGCTGGTCCTCGCTGACCTCTGGCAAGGACGAGCCTCGGTTGGCAAGCGAGCTTGGCTCTTGCCTGTTGCCGATTGCCAGCCATCGAAGAGGCTGGAGACCAGGTAGGAAGAAGCAATGAAAAAAACAAAAGAATAAATTCTTAATTTTTTTAGAAAAATGACAAATTAATAAAATTATTCACATTAGCGCCAGCAGTATCATGTAAGCCAGTCGATTTCCACGTCAGCAAATTTTCAATAAAAAAAATGATCAGATGAATTTAATTGACATAAATACAAAAGGTTAATGATTAAACTGAAAAAAAAAAGTTTAGGAAAAGTACTAGCATCTTAAACTTCTTCCTTTTTTGGTGAGAAGAGTCTTAAACTTGCTTAGCCCAAAATACTTTACCCAAAAAATATTTCTTAGCCCAAAATACTTTACCCAAAAAAAAAAAAACTTGCTTAGCCCAAAATACATACAGACATGTATATATAAGTAGCTATCGTAAGGCATGAAAAAATGCACAAGAACAACTCTTTTAATATTGTGTATCGAATGTAATCAAATTTTAAATATTTCAATAATCGAGTCCTAAATCTCTTTTCTAAAATTGCAATCAAGTCCTGCAAATACACGATATCCAATATTGCCCATGTGACACTTAAATATTGCAATTCTTTTGAATTATTTATCAAGCAATCAAACTAAAAACCCTATATAATCTCAGTGAAGTGACCCTTCTTGTGGTATACGTTATTCGATATTATTTTTGAAAGCTCGGGAATTTCGTATCTATAGATTATACGTTGAGCTTATCCCCCAGTCAATAACTCATTTTCGCAATGTTGATCTGAACTGGTGTGCCCCTCTCCATTTTTCATCAGGGATTACAGAGTTTAGGCGATGAATCAATTTTGTATTCAATTTTCAGTAGAAATAGAGGAAATTAAGTGTGGTCGATAGATTTCTTGAGACACTTAGCTAGCATGATTCATATCCATTTTTAGCTTTAATTTACATATCAATAGCAAAATCTATTAACACTTGTCGGTTGCCACTAGTCGTTCCCCGGTGAGCATGTCAATCTAGACAATAAGTTGTGTAAAAATCACGGCTCGCGCCACCCTTTTCCCAGAAGAAAAGAATATCACAAGCATAGAAGTTGCGGTCAACGAGTCTAACTGTATGGGAAGGCAAAAGTTTGGAAAAAGAAGACTGAAATACCAACACAGCGAAATTACCGAAAGGGCAGAGGGAAGGTAGCATCTTGTATCAGAAATATTTGTATACGACGTTTTCCAAATTTTCTGTTTGGGAGAATTTCAAGGACAATCTATAGTTTTGCGTCCCCATGTTGATACACATCGTCGATTTAGAAGTTCTACCAATTGCAACACATTCAAACCCACATGTGTGAATTCATCTTGCAATGGGTAAAGCCAGACCGGATTAACAAATCCGTGAATATGTGCAAAAAAAGGACTAATCGGTAAATAGGACCAAACGGTAGATGCAACTTGAAATTGAACGACAGAACCAAAGGATATTGATTATAGGTTTTCAAAACTGAGCGTGCCAATTGATGTGTGACACCAAATGTGAGGATGGTTTTCCAAAATATTCTCTATGTTTCTCAACCAAAGATGTGTGTGTGTGTGTGTGTGAGAGAGAGAGAGAGAAAGAGAGAGCTACTTAGCTATGTTTTCCATAAGAACTCTAACAAAGTACACGTTAATTGTCATATCCTACAAAACATCTAAAATTAAAAGCTCGGTACCAGTATACATGACAAAGATCTTTTTCAAGTAATACACCACAAGGGAAACAAACTGCCCCAAACTAAAACCTACTTGGCGAAAAGGAAACTGAAGGCCATTCTATTGCCCAAATCTTACCTGGCTGAATCTGCAAATCACCCATCGACACTGCAGTATCAACAAAATCCTCCCAAGTGCCAACTTATCTGAATTAACCATTCTAATATGTCACAAAATCAGGAAACATGAACAACTTCATAAACGTCTCGGACCGAAGGACGAAATTCACTTATCAGCTCTGCCTTCAGCTTATTCCACTCACGCTGGGTGTACCTCTCATGATCCAATGAAAGCAGACCAGGACTTCCAACAAAAAAAGATGAACAACCTTTACCTTAAGTAAAAAAGAAGATTGAGTGGGCATGCATCTAGAGATTTTGATGACATTAAATGCACAAGCTCATTTCAATTATACCCTGAGACCTTCTACATGGCATCTAAGTATGCAATGCATCATTCACCAAGCACCATGAATAAGTGTCTCCATCTTCAGATGAGAAAAACAGAGCTACAGCGAGTGCAATCCAATCAGCTAGGAAAGGTGATCCATGAACCAAATTTCATCAGCTGCATGCACCATGATTCTAAAGATCGGAGCAGCTCCAAATGATCAAAACTAGGCAAACTTGAGCACGAGAATGAGAACACTGAAAATGCAAAAGATACTGAATCCAGAATCTTTATCTACTTGAACTTTTAAAGACGTTTAGATGCTTCAACGCGGCCCCAGAAATTTTAGATTTGAAAAATGAATGCCTTATCTATCACCACTGGCCTTAGCAAATGTGAATTAACTCGAAGAGAAAAAGTGCCTCAATACAGGAGAAAAATGGCAATTCCATGAGATAAAAGAAATTAGCTGACCCTTACCCAAAAAAGAAAAAGAAAAAGAAATTAGCTGATTCAGAAGCTTCACACTCAGTGCCATACTAAGCTTGGATATGAGAGGCTACCCATCCTGCACCAGCTCATGAGTAGAACAAGTTGGCCTTTAGCTTTTGAAAGAAAATGGTTATAATAGCCCATTTTCCACTGGTGCCAGTCTATTAAAAACCTTAAAGCTGAAAGTGAATGTGCTTGTAAATAGGAACTTCAGATGTTTTAAGAAGAACGGACGATAAGTTGACACTGAGGGAAGCTTCGTGATCCCACTGGTGTCAATGGGCAAGTGAGTAAAACGATTGAGACTTGAGAAAAAAAAGGAACTTCCTTTCACCCGCAGAAACGTTGTTATGCCGCCACACTATAGCTGTTTGAGGATAAGGGAGTATTGGATCTGGAATACGTTAGAAAAACTGGGGGCCACTTCAAATGTCAGATGCAACTAAGTTTGTGAACTCTACACCTGCAAATTGGGGAAAAAAATAAATGAGATCATTGACTATCATAACTCACTTTTTGAAGAAAAAAGGGAATGAGGACGAGAGAAGAATGTTGAGTGAAGAATAAGGACGTATGATGGGCAATACGACAAAAACAATAATACTGCATGACCTGGTTGGCAACAGAAGGATAAAAACTACTCACCAAAAACGTAAAAGTATAAACAAAAGGATTGCTGTGGTCATCTTTCCTCATGCTCCTCCTGTGGCCTTGCCTGCAATCACTGCCTTGCCATTCACTTGGGACAGGGAACTTGCTGGAAGATTAGAGAACCTAGGGAACAGCAGAAAAGTACATCAAATCTCGGCTCCCTCCAGTAGTTACACACCTTATCAATTTGGTGTCTTTCATTATGATTGGCTTAGTCATTTAGGTTTATTTTTTTATTGCCGAAAGAGGAACAAGATGAAAAACCTGATTGCCCTTGCTTTCCTTTTATCTTCCTCATGAGCATCGAGTTCGGAACCCGACCCAAATTTAGCAAGCCGAGCTTTCTTGTTTGCCTCCTCATCTGTGATCAGTGATGAAACCGAAGTACCAAACCTGAGAAACAGGGGAAGATATACAGATCAAACATTGAATTCATCAAATGAAGCACCCAGAATCAAACAGACACTAGCAAGTGCAGAAAGCACACCACCTCTCTGCTCTAGCTTTTCTCTTCAGCGCCTCTGATTCACCACGAGCTTCTGACTTGTTCAGAACAGATCCAGTGCCAAACCTACAGTATGATAATCCAAGATTTACCATGCTAATTGCAAAACATAGAGCAAAGGAAAGAATGAGAGTTGCAAGACAAACTTGGGCTGGAAAGCCACATTACATTCCAACTCAGAAGACTAAATCCTGAATTTCTAGTGCACTGCAGAACTTCCATAAGACGTGAGGTGCTGTTGTGAGTTCTGTATCATAGTATCAACACACACACACCCACAGCCCCCCCCCCCCCAAACTAGCAATAACAAATCACGAAGCCAACAGCGCTACATAAGTATGGTGACGAATTACACCGCACATAAATATGAAAAGGTTTGCTGATGAAAGGAATCCATTCAAGCAATAAAGCGACAGTGACCATTTTTCTATTCGTAAGAAACAACAAGCGACTTCCGTTTCCCAATATGAGCAACTACCTACCTTCAACATCTTGCCTTGTCCCAACAGAAAATGCACAAATTCATACTCTAATAATTTCGCACGTTTCTTCACCTACCTTTAGATATCAATCTTCAAGCAGCTCTCGCTTTCCTATACTCTCCCAGAACAAAAGGTAAAAAGAAACTGCATCGGCATATGAAGAGCAACGCCCGCACAAAATGACCACACGGAGGACGAACGAGCATCGCAGAAATGTCTACCTCTCTGCGCGAGAATAGCGCTTCTCTTCCTCGGACAGCTGAACCGGCATCCCGAACCGTTCGGCGCGTCGAATCCTCCTGTAGATGTCGTTAACGGGACCGGTGCCGCTGGAGACGACCGTCGCGGTCGTGCCCTTCGCCGGTCCTTCTTCGTCTTCCTTGCGCGATTTCCCGGAATCTGGATCGGCCGCCGAAGGAGAGGCCTGCCGGTCGGGCTCTGAGGTCGGGGAGGGGTTAGCGGAGTCTAGGGTTTGTGTGGGGCCCTCCAGCTCTTCTTCTTCGGAGGGGATTTTCTCGTTGAGGTTGATGATGGGCTTGGTCGCCATTTTGGAGGATTCGGAGGAGATGAACTCGAACGATCGAGCTTCTGGTCGGAGGAGAAACCGGAAACGAGCTCAGAACTAGCAGAGGGCCTCTTCTCCCTTGGCCGGGGACCATTTTAGCGACAAGTCATGATCGAGTGATCTCCACCGTCGAAAATTGCTCGGTTTATCGCAGATCAAGGGTCAGCAAGAAATTCACTTTCCGTCCCGAGAAGGAAGAGTCGCCATCTGCCTTCAGGTTCTTCCAAAGTGGAAGTTGACTAATGATTATTCCACTTATAACAAAGACAAAATGTGGACATTTATCCCAAACATTTTCTTTTGCTGAATCTCAACTTTTATTTTCAAGCTAATTATGATTTGGGGCGAACAAACTTAATCAATAATACACCCTTCAGTTTTTATGACATTCGTAATGTAAAATAGTAGTCAATTAAGGTTTTGTTTTGCAAAAACATGAAATTTCTGAAAAATACTTTTCAACAAGCTGTTTTCCAGAGAAATGTCAATATTTTCTCTCGAGTCCACATATTTATTAAAAAATTGAACCACAAAACGAATGATTTTTCTAGTCGTAAAAATGATCGCTTGAAATAATAAGTCAATATAAAATGGTTGCATCACTGACAACGATATATGTCAATTCCTGTGGGCGATGAAAATATTTTTTTTGTTCATTCATATTGTAAATTATACAAGCGATCATTTTTAGAAATAATATAAAAAATGACTTTTGCTTGTTGAATGCAATTAATATGTCCTTTTTCGTTAATTTTAATAACTGTCTAAACTAATCATATGAATGATCTATGTCGAAGCAAAAAGGAAATCACTGAAAATGCGACGAAACTTCTGTTGGTAGTTTGTTTGTAAAAACAAACTAAAATGTGTCTTGTCCCACATAGAAAGGATGTAAGTGCGCACGTGGACTAAATTTGGCATAAATCAATAATTACCATTATTTTCTAGTGAAACATTGCAACTGTTTACGAATGATTCTAACGACTTTTGAAAGGTTGCGTCTATTCAATCAACGGTTATTTTCTAAGGCATTCTTACAACATTTTGAATGTTTGCGTCTCTTCGAAAATAATTATCGATTCATACATGAAAATGTATGATTGAATAAACTGTTTGGACACGAAGAATTGCATGAGAATTAACTACTTTTCGGACGCGAAAAGGTGTGTTCGTTCTTGTTGACAATAAAAGAGCAATCTATTATTTCTGAAGTAAGAGAGCGTACTTATAGGCTTAGAGTTAAGCCTAGATAATTACACATATACCCCAACTTGCTAATACTCTAAAGTAATAATCCAACACTCCCCCTCAAGTTGGAGCGTACATATCAAAAAGTCCTAACTTATTACAAATATATAAAACTCGTCCACGTCGAAGAGGCTTTGTGAAAATGTCTGCTAGTTGTTCTTCAGAACGCGTGTGCACCAGCTGTATGTCTCCACAATTCACCTTTTCCCGAATAAAATGACAATCCACCTCTATATGCTTCGTTCGCTCGTGAAACATTGGATTGCTAGCAATATGAATAGCATACTGATTATCGCAACAGAGAGTAGATGATCCAGTCATAGGTAGTCCAATCTTAGCTAATAACATACGAACCCATTGAAGTTCACTTGTAACATTAGCCATAGCACGATACTCAGCCTCTGCACTAGATCTAGAAATCACATACTGCTTCTTACTTTTTCATGACACAAGATTACCACCAAGGAAGACACAGTATCCCGAAGTAGATCGACGATCCATAGGGCAACCAGCCCAATCTGCATCAGAATATCCTATCACCTCCAAAGACTCGGGAGTAGAATAACCGGCTATACGAAGATGACCCTAATTATGGAACACAAGCCCTTGACCCGGAGCTCCCTTCAAATACCGAACAATTTGTAGAGCGGCTTGCCAACGAGTAGTACGAGGAGAGCTCATAAATTGACTTACCACACTAACAGCAAATGAAATATCCGGACGAGTAATGGTAAGATAATTTAACTTGCCTACTAACCGGCGATACTTCTCTGGATCATGAAGAAGTTCTTCGTGCTCATTATCAAGTTTTACTCCAGGTTCCATAAGTGTGTCACCAGGTTTAGCATCATGTAAGCCAACCTCCTTAAGAATGTCAAGAGCATACTTCCGCTGGGAGAGAGCAATACTGCCATTAGCATATGCAACTTCGATGACAAGAAAATATCGAAGACGACCTAAGTCTTTAGTATTAAACTCCTTTTATAGAAACTGCTTGAGTCGTTTTATACCTTCAACATCACTTCCTGTGACAATGATATGTTCAACATAGACAACAAGAATAACACACCCTTTTGAAGATGACATACTAAATACTGAGTGATCCACACTGCACCGATGCATTCCAAAAGTGATAACCGTATCACTGAAGCGGCCAAACCAAGCACGAGGAGATTGCTCGAGGCCATAAAGGGCTTTTCACAACCGGCACACCTTCTCCCCTTGAGCAACAAACCGAGTGGTTGCTCCATATACACCTCCTCGTGAAGATCACCATGAAGGAATGCATTTTTCACATCAAGCTGATAAAGAGGCCACTGAGACCGAGCAGCTAAGGAAATAACAACACGAACAGAAGGAATTTTCGCAACCGGAGAAAAAGTTTCATCATAGTCAATACCATAAGTTTAAGTATAACCCTTTGCCACAAGTCGCGCTTATAAGCGCTCAACTGAACCATCTGGATTGTGTTTGACAACAAAGACCCATCGACAACCTACCAATTGTTTATTAGCTGGCAATGGAACTAGCTCCCAAGTCTTATTATGATGCAATGCAGCCATCTCCTCCTCTATAGCACGACCCCGGCCTGGTTGGGTCAAAGCCTCCTGCATACTACTCGGTATAGACACAGATGCAAGGGTTGACACAAAGACAGACATCTGATGACTTAAGTTATGATAAGACACGAAATGAGAAAGAGGATACTGAGACCTAGTACGATGAGCAATAGGAGAGCTGCTAGCAGACGGTGGAGGAGGATCAGAAGCCTGGACTGGAGGTGGTGGTGGTGGTGGAACGCTGGCTGGTGGAGATGTATGGCCCCAAATAGGGCGAGGACCCCGTGTATAGACCTGAAGATGAGTCGATGCTAGTGATCCTGGATCTGGTGGAGCATCATTAGAAGTAGCAGGCGATCTCTCTGGCTGAGACATAGGTGCTGAGGGTGGCAGAGAATCCATGGTTAATGGTGCCTGAGGACGAATATCGCCAAAATATGCTTGATCCTCAAAGAAAGTCACATCAGCAGAGACATACTCTCGACGTCGAAGAGGATTATAACAGACATACCCTTTTTGGGTACGGGAGTAACCCACGAATATGCACTTTTCAGCACGAGGTGATAACTTGTCCAATCCAGGAGACAAAGAATGAACAAAACAGACACATCCAAAAATACGAGGGCGGACAGACCACAAAGGTCGATCAGGATGAAGAAGAGCATAAGGAGTAGCTCCTTTCAATACAGAGGATGGAAGACGATTAATAAGATGACATGCTGTAAGAAGAGCATAGCTCCAAAATGACTTAGGCATATGAGTGCGAAGAAGAAGACAACGGGCAACATCCAACAAATGACGATTTTTACGTTCAGCAACTCCATTTTGCTGCGGAGTGTGAGCACAAGAACTTTGATGTAAAATACCATGAGATTTGAGAAATGGAATGAATGTATAAGAAGAAAAGTATTTACGGGCTTTGTCAGTACGCAAACACTTAACAGAACAATCATACTGAGTATGGACCTCGTTATAAAATTGGCGGAAAGAATCAAAAACTTCCGTACGATCTTTTATTAATTATAACCAAGTCGTACGAGTATAATCATCAATAAAGGTGACAAAATATCGAAGACCAAATGAAGACTCTCGACTAGGACCCCACACATCAGAGTGAATTAATTCGAATGGATGTGATGCACGACTTGAAACACGAGGAGGAAAAGACACACGATGGTGTTTACCGAATGGACACGTTTCACAATTAAACTAAAGATTGGAACTAGACACAAAAGGAAAATGTCGGAGTACATCTGCTGATGGATGGCCAAGGCGGCAATGTAATCGATACGAATCATCCACACCGTTATTCTGAACTGTTGCAGCAGCAGCAATAATCTCAGGATCCAAGATGTACAACCCACTAGCCTCATGCCTACCACTTATTCGACGTCCAATCTTCCGATCCTGAAGAACACACGATGATGAACTAACGGATAATAAGTTGTAAGGGAAGCGTGGAATATGATAAACAGAAGGTAAGGAGACAGATGAACTCAGTGATACATAACCAGTACTAGTTACTTTGGACTGAGAACCATCTGCTAAGGTGACCGACATAGAAGGGACAGATGAGGTGGACGTGAGAAGACGCGGATCACCAGTCATATGATGAGTGGCTCCTGAATCAATAATCCAAGGACGAAGAGCAACTGTACTGGACAATAAACAGGTAGGATCATCATGCTGTGGTAAAGTAACAGTAGAACTTGAGAAAACATCACTCTCACTTTATCGTGGTCTGACCAACTCATCATATTCTGCACGAGTCAAGTGTACCATGCTCTGTTCAGAAGATGATCCAGGGGAAGAAGTCCAAGGCTCAGTATTAATAGAGGCATGTAGACTCCGCAGCTCGGGATGAAGATCATAACAATAACGAATAGTATGTCCAGAAAGTTGACAATGAGTACAAAAGCGGTTCGCTCGACCACCACCACGAATGACACCTCGACCCTGAAAACCACGACCACGACAACTACCAAGATAAGAGCTGTCAGAACTCCAATATCCACCACAAGTCCTTTGACCTTCACGAGCGACCATGGCACTACTGTCTGACATTATTGAAGTCTTGGGACTAGAGGTGTAACAAGCAACTTGAGAATAATCCTCTTCAATGGGAACTTGACTCATATGTAATAAAATAACACATACCACTTACTACATGACTTCTTCGAATATCCACCAACTTCAAACTCTACAAATGTCACTTCAAGTTTAAAACACCAAATTCAGAAAATTGACACATCTTACTCCAAATTGACTGAAAACTTGCACTTCTAACATCACAATCAAACAACACCAACAACTTCACTCAGCAATACCAAATGCGAAGACTCAAGCATCCCCTTCAAATTCAGAGACCATTCAGAACACTATTCAGTCTCCCCAGCAGCTACAGTTATGTAAACTCATCCAAAGAAAAGCTCAAATCCCCGACAAATTCAACTCCTCAAATCACTTCAGAACTTCCAATAATCACACAAATCACTCCACACTAATTCAACCAATTCAATTCAGCCCCACCGACCCCATAACCACACTAATTCAATCTTCCAAATTCAGTCACATCAACAATAAATCAGTAAAACACCACAAACTCACGAAATACCCAAAATATCATTCCAGCAGCCAAAAAATCACTTCCACACAACTCCCGCCTCAGGAAATCTCCTGATAAAACTGATTACCATTCCTAAGGAATCAACACATCGAGAGATCTAAGTCACTTCTAGCAACACCACCTGAAAGAGTGCGACCCAAATCAAGATTTCCTGACCTGGGCGATGCTGGGAAGAGTTGCTGGGACGTCAACTGAAGCTGGCCGAGAACCTGGGCCGTGGCCGGCCAAGTTGGCCGAGAGCCTTGGGACGTGGCCGACCAAGATGGCCGTGAAACCTGGGACGTGGCCGGCCAATCTAGCCGAGATCCCCGGGACGTGGCCGGCCAAGTTGGCCGAGATCCCTAGCCGAGAGCCTGGGACGTGGCCGACAAAGCTGGCCGAGAGAGCAGATTTGAGCTTGATGGTAGGTGTTGGATAGGGTTTAAGTTGGGGCGGTTAGGGTTGGCTCTGATACCATGTTGACGATAAAAGAGCAATCTATTAATTCTGAAGTAAGATAACGTACTTATAGGCTTAGAGTTAAGCCTAGATAATTACACATATACCTCCAACTTGCTAATACTCTAAAGTAATAAATCCAACAGTTCTCATTATATATTCACGTGTTCTGCTCATTTTCAGAATGATTCTTCGACTTCATTCTTCCAATTTTCGTTCTTTCAAAACAAGAGAAATACAGCCACTCTTCAAATTATTTTCTAGAGAGACCCTGGAGAAATATCAGAATTGCTATCTACTATTCTCACCGAAACTTTGTTGTATCTTGAAGGAAATTTGCCGGAAACCATTAGCAACATTATGGGGCGAATAAATCCGTAAAGAGAGTGGTTACATGCCTCAAAGTTTGATTCCATTGTTCACCCATTTGACGAAATTTCCCAACAATTTGAAGGTTTTATTTATGCAATAATGGAGTCAGACTTTGATTATGGAATCTCCATGAATTAGAGATGTCGATGGTTCACTGAGTGTTGCTGGTGATGGCAAATTAGAAGATTTCGCAAGAAGAAAGTGGGTATGCTCTGCTTGATATGAGCGACAGTTTTCACATGGCTAATATATGTGTGCAGTGGCAAAGAAAAAGGGAATTTCTCGTAGCAACTCCACTGTGGAAGAGAGAGGGACGATTAGAATCATGGGACCGATGCCGAGTTTTCGTAACGAAGTGGGCAGAACAATCAAACAAACCCAAAGAAAATCAAAGACAAATCTAGGTTCATTTCGGACTGTAAATTTCGCTTTGATACTTGGTCAATGATGAACTTCCCATTTATTGCTAAGTGAAATTGAATCATCCATGCTATTGTTGTTATCTAATAACGAACATTTGGAGATGGGGTTCTTGAAATTTCAACGAACTTAGTTTTGTCTGATAAAAAATTGTATTTGATTGCATATTCGGATTCGTCTCGTTGATACGAGAACAATGAGTGGTCGCATGCTTCCAAGGGACGCCAGAAACCACCAAATGCGGTTACATGTGCCCCGGCCGTGGCGACACGTGACGATCACCGGTGAACGCTTCTGTTTAGACCTATTTTGTGTGCTTTTGTTCAATGAATTTTAGTTTTGAATACATAATCGGATAGGGCTCGTTGAGACGAGAATTTTGAATGGTTGACGGTCGCCGGAGGTCACCGGACGGCAGTGCACGCGCTTACACACCCTGCCAATGGGAATGAATATTAACGATATGCGTAAGATATAGACTGAGTCAGTGGCTATCACGCATAATTATATGTGCTCTCATACTTGCTAAGCGTATTATTAAAATAGCATTTTCTCTATATATTGGAAATGTAGAAAACTAATTTTTTTTATCTCAAAGTGTGGGGGTGTTTGGCATTCTACAGAGTACTCATCTTTTGAAGGATGGAATTTGATTTTAGAGTTATCAAAAGTGTATTGCTTGGATATAGTGAAAAATAGTAAAGCTTATGGGTTTCTTGATATTCACTAAAAGACAGTTTTTAGTACTTAATTATAGACATGGATTACTCCATGGTATCTTCGTACTCTTAGTTTGCTATCTAAGATAAAATAAAAAATAAAAAAAGGGGAGAATGGTGGAAAGTCTCGAAAACAAAGAGAGATAAGTCTCATTCAAAGGTTAGTAAAAGTTACTGATTGATGACGTGTTTATCTTTGGTACTAATATTACTTAAATCATTGTGACTGAGAAGTATTTACCTTTCATATTGAATATGAAATATTTTGGTAATGTAGATACTATCTTATAAATTGAAGTTTAAAAAATAGTGGGGGTTACTCTTTGAGCAACCGTTGATTATATTGAAAAGATGTCAAATAAATTTAAACATCTTGGCTTTAGAGAAATGAGTACTCCATTTGATTCATGTATGAAATTAAATTATGATTCTGGTAAAGCAATAGCACAATTTAAATATGTGAGTGCTATAGGGTCTTTAATGTATGCAATGCATTGTACTAGACTTGATATTGCATTTTTCGTGTGTAAGTTAAGTAGATATAGTAGTAATCCAAATATAGAACATTGTAATGTTGTCACAGAATTTTGGTTAAGAGAATTAAAAGATTTATAATTGTTCTATAATAATTATCCGGGTGTATTAGAAGGATACACCGATGCTAATTGGATTACGAGAAATTAGGTAGATGTGTTGTATCTTGGGAGAGCAAGAAACAAACATGCATAACTTACTCAACGATAGAATTAGAATTCATTGCTTTAGCGGCAATTGAAAAAGAGGCCGAGTGAGATTAGAAATTTACTGTTAGACATTAAATTATTGCCTAGTCTTATGCCTTGTATTTTTGTTCATTGTGACTGTCGCGACCCTCTTGAGGTTGTCGGGCTCTCGAGGGCTAATGGGCCGTCCTGTCTGGTCGGACGCGGGCCTCTCCCAAGGCCCATTACCCAAATCGCAACGGAGGTATGCGTGATCGACTTTCAGTGTGGTCTAGTGACATGTGCTAAGTGTGCATGCCATGGAGTCGCCACCAATCATTTTTTTTAGAGTGTGATTGGACCACCCAATCGAATAGTTGGGAGTTTCTATTCAATTCTGCGAGAACCAGAGAAATGGTTTCGGGGACTTAGTTACACCAACTGTCAGAGTTGACGCCCTTTCGGTACCTAAGTTGACTGAATTTTCTAACCTGAGATTCATGCGGATGAGTAAGGTATGAACCCTAAATCTAAAAATTCATGCAGATAGGAGTGATTATCCTAGCAATCACAATCAGTAATAAAATGCGCAACTCAAGGAATCTAGATATGCAAATAAATCACATGACATTCCTAGTAAGGCCCTATTTATCAATCACAGCTCAAGAATGATTTAGCTGTCCTAGCCATTCTACACACGATCTAACCTAAGAAAAGCATTAGGAAGCATCGAAGGAGTTCGAGAGTACTCACATGGGGTTCGTCGTGCCCTGATTTGGTCTTGGACGAGCTATCGAGCTCATGCCGACCCGATTATATTTAGGGATCCACTCGGCGTTTTACATCATGAAATCATGTGAAACAAAAACGAAAATATTCAGCAAGGGGAATTTATTGTAGATGGTGGTCGATCTAATTGGACGTCAAGACTAAAAAATATGTAGAAATTTACAAATTAAAATACTCGAATGACATTTTTTGCCAAATTCAACTCTATGCGTCGTGAAGAAATACATGCAATTGAACTTGAATTTTGACTATTTATGAGTTCAAAATGAAAAGGAAATTAAAATAAAAATATTGACTATTTTTCTATATTTTTACGACATCGAACGCTATTTTTCTTCATTTTTCATGTATTTTTCTATTTTTGGAAAATATTAAAAAATATGACAAATTATTTTTTTTTATCAAAAATGGTTCCTTTAGCTTGGTCAAGGCTACCAAAGATGATTTTTTAATTTTTTTAACTTTTTATAGATTTTTTATGAATTTTTAAAAAATAAACTATGAAAGACTAATCAAAAATCAGGTGTCAACAGCTGCCCCTCTTTGAGAGGAATTTCGTCAGAGATTTCTCTCAAAGACAAGGTGACACCTGTGTTCCGATCGACTCGACTGGGAAAAGAAAAGAAATCATGACATCCAATTTTCATGTCCATCAATGTGTGCTTTTCCTTAAAAAGAGATGTGCTCGTTCAATTCCCTGATATGATGTAAGAAAGTTAAGGAGTAGATAGACTTCCCTGCCCCTTACCTGTCGAATGCTTGCGGCATTTTCTGTGTCTGATGGGTTCAAGTAGATTCCTAAGGACTTGTCATCGGAGTGTCCTGGGGATGTTAATCTCTGACCTGTATGGTAGGTCAAACCATAATGGGATTCCTAACTGATAGGAACCTAAGGAAGACGCATCCCACATTTGGGAATTTGCCAAGGGTTTTGATCCGTGTGGTGGACTAAACTAGAAATGGCTTGCCTAATGTAAGGCTTATTAGGGAAAACGAATCCTTCCGCGTTCGGGATTCATCAAGGTTTTGATCCGTATGGTGGATCGGACCATTGGGTTGATCCTTCAGGCGGTCTCTACCAGTCCTTTGACCCTTCAGGCGGTTTCTACCATTCATTGATCCTTCATGCGGTTTCTACCATTGGTTGACCCTTAAGGCGGTTTCTACCATACATTGACCCTTCAGGCGGTTTCTACCATTGTTTTGACCCTTCAGGCGGTTTCTACCATTGGTTGACCCTTCAGGCGGTTTCTACCATACATTGACCCTTCAGGCGGTTTCTACCATTGTGTTGACCCTTCAGGCGGTTTCTACCATTGATTGACCCTTCAGGCGGTTTCTACCATTGAGTTGACCCTTCAGGCGGTTTCTACCATTTATGAGATTCCAAATTGATATGAATCAAAGGATGACGTACCCGCTCTTTGGGGCTAGTCGGAGACTCGATCATTCTGTGAATCGGTCTTAGAAAAGATTTGCCTACTAAAAGGCTTCACCTAAGGATGACGCACCCAGTCTTTGGGGCGGCCAAAAGTCCTGCAGAAAGCTTAGACCTGAAAAAATTTTCCTCGCCAAGAAGATATTAGTAATCTTTGAGAAGACAATAATTGTCTAACTGACAAAATTCTACAACTTAAGTTTTAGTCATGAAATGTGCATTTTGATTGCTGGAGGTTATCCAAAACATTCCTACCATATACAGATGTGATCATAAATTCCTTGCACGGAAACTCTAGATCAAACAATTTGAAAATTTCAAAAAGAGTTTGCTCAAAACATCCATTGGAGTATTTCTCATCCAAGAAGGCTCCTCACTGCTCTGTGATAATGATCTTTAATAGGGAAAGTGCTCAATTTCCTACCGACCTGTGCCTGGGTTTCAGGATCATTCGCAACGCATACATTTCGACCGATCAGGAGGTCTTTCACGGGACCGTAGTGTTAGGCTTGGATATCGGTTTCCAAGGGGGACTCACTTTTGAGTCAAGGCCGTTGAACGAAATTTTTCACTATCTGCTCCGGGTTTACAAGTCAAGAACCCTGTAAAATGAGAAAGAAATAGTCTTACTCGTACTTCTTTGAGCTAAGTTATACATTAACCCAAGTGTCTTAGTCAGATAAGACTGCTTCGGGGTTGTAACATTGGAAGGATTGGGGACCGAAAAAGGCTTATTTTTTGCCCAGAAATTGTGAAGGGTTTGGCATTGGTGATCATTGCAAATTTGCCACATGTCCTTCGAAGAACATCTCCATTTCTTGAAGTGTACACTCCTCTTTTAGAGCGCACAAGGATGTTTAAAAGCGTCTCTTGTTACATTAAGAGACCGTCTGTTTGTGTGTTTGCAATTTGAGCACGACATCATTTGGAGAGTAGTCATCTTGATCTGACTCCTTTGCAGGGTCTTTTCATCGTATATCTAGACTTTACTGGGGATATTTTGAATAGACATCAGCCTTGCTTTTTACCAGGCACTTTGCTTTTTCTTGATGTCTAGGGATTTTTCTTTTCCCCCTCTTTTTAATCCCGTGTTTTTCTTTTCTTTTGGAGCTTGGATTTTCGGCAATCATGCTAGATATGCAACTTAAACTTTGGCACGCTTCCATTCCTAAAGTGATGTTGCCTTTGCTTTGGAATATGCAATGATCACCAATAGGTTGATGAAATGAATTTGCTGGCTCAACTTGGTCGTGCAAAGGATAACAGTGTGTAGGATAGAGAAATGAATTATTCTCGTCATCCTATGACACTTGGATTATCATATAAACAACACACAAAGATTTATGTTAGTCCGAGCAAGAAAATTTCAAACCGTTTACTTTCTGATACTGTTGGACTAACCTTCATTTGCCCCAATGTGGGGTGGTTCTTGACAGGGTTGAGAATGAAAATCGCCGTTCAATGGGGTTCTCAATGGGCATCTGTAGTGTTTGGAATGAAGAAATAAATGCCTCTGTCATCTCGATCCATGTAATCGTTGCGAATGACCCTTATATCCATAGGTTAAGGTTTCGCTATGATTTCCAATCTCCTCATCTCTCAAGTGTGTATGGGACGTGTTTGGATTAGGCTCGCTTCTCTTATGAGAAAATACCCTTTTGAACAGTTCAAACGACTCTTGTTGGAAAAATTCATTTCATTTCATCAAGATTTATCCTTCAAAGGGATTTTGTGATGCACCATACATGTGTAATTCATGTTCAGACAATCTCATGTTTTAAAACATGAATGTCAATGAAGTAAGAATTCTATGTCTTTTTAGATGTGAGAATCGAATTAATTCTGAAAGTTTTTAATCTCCAATGAATTGGGAAAAGGGATACTTACCTGCCCATCGAGGCTGGAGATCCTGGAAATATAAAAGGGATATGTCATCGTATATTCTAAAAATTTACAAAAATTGGAACGATACGTCTTACCCTTGGTCATATGCTCCAACGAGTGTACAAGGGTTGTGAAAATATGTCTGCCCTGATGGCGAGCTCCTGCCAAGGATAAATATTAAGCATTATTTTGGGTTTCCAAATTCAAAACAAATTGGGACGATACTATTTTACTCTTGATTTGAATTCCATTCTGCATGCCAATGTGCAGATTGTAGAAGCCGGCCCTCAAGCTTGTGGCCATGATTTCTTCGTCTGGTTGGGCAACGAATCCACCTCGAGGATTTACGTCGGAGGAGATTCATTCATCTTTTTGGGCGTGTTTCATGCACTGTTATGTTATTTGAATGCATGGCTTCTTGGGTGCCTCGTCTCTGTTCATCACCTGAGAGGAAAATGAGAGAACATTATCCCCGCATCTGATTGAAAATCATTTAGGAACGATACGTTCTTTTTACCAAATGGGTGGCTCCGCGGCCAAATGCGTTTTACATTGAAAGGATGGATTCCATTACGCTCTGCGGATGATAACTATCGCTTCAAGGACTTGCCCCACGGATTAAACGATGAATTTGATGTCTTCGGCTTCGACATGCTTTCCGGATGTAGGAATGGTTTGCCCCCATTTTCAGTGGAGATGGGTTTTGTCGAGTGGGCAACATCAAAAACTCATCCTAGATTTGGCTTTAGTCGAAGGTTGAAATCCCGACCTTGGATAAGCGAATCATGATTCATCTCCTTCTGCTTCGGATTTGTCATTTGCATGCTTCACATTTTACAATACCAACTTCGCCGTTTGATGAAAATGAATCGATGATTTTCGAATTGCCCCAAGTTCTATAGTCATCTGCGTCGAATCTCTTTGAACTTCATCGGGTGATAGACCAACTGATAAAATGATTTTTCAATCCCGAGATCGAACTCCTGACGTTTCGTACCACTTCCATTTCACTGACTACCAGGACACAGCACTATTGGCGTCCCTAACTGGTTCGTTTTTTGTTATAAAATTCTTGAAGCAGTTAGCGACCCCCATCGAGAATGAAACAAGCTCAATTTAGAGTTCATAACGACTAAAGGTCCCTTAGAACGATACAGAGCTAACCGTCTTTGAGCTCGCTCGGGCTTTTGCTCGCATTTTCCTATGTGAAGCCTTTAAATGTTTTTCTTCGTGGCGTTCAATTGATTCGCCTCGACTCTAATCTAACAAGGGATTGTCGCACTCAAGCATGATGATGCTCGCAGGTAGTACTGATCGCTGCCCCAGATTAACTCTAGGCATTAAGGAAGATTATCTTGCATGGAAGACTTTATGACAGAAAGATTAATGATACATCCAGTCACATGTGCCTAGTTCCCTTGAGGATTCTCGGTGATCAGCCAGTTACACCATGAATCAGACATATAATCGTCATTTTGGATCATAACTTCATAAGTCCATCAGTTTTAAACTGATCGATCCAGATATGGAGCTCCTCATCAAGGAAATCTTTTGATTCTTCGAGCAACTGATATTCGGGTTGACCATCATCGCTTGGCGTTGAAGGATTCCTGTTTCTGTTGTGAGCGATCTGATTCTTCGAGCTAGAACCTTCGTCGTTGCTCGAGATTATAAGAGGATGATTGATCGGTTCACTATCAAAAGCACCTTCCATTTGGGAATGGAAGAAACAAAAATCCTCAGAGCATCCGCCCGCTTGATCTTCCGAAATCATATGCCCAAGCCAGGCAGATCTTTGAACACTAGGCGCAATATGTTGATCGGGGATAGGAAGAGCACTAGCGAAAAGTTGCTGCTCAAACCAAGGAGTTCGTACCTGCTGCACTTGTGGCATATACTCTTGAGGGGTGCTGAGATGATTCAGGGGAATATTCTGATTAGCGCCCAAGTAGTCAATGGTGCTGCTACCAGCTTGGTCGGTGCCTAGATTCGGCAGGGTATTTCTTACTTCAGGGGCATTGTAGTTATAGCCATGCCTAGTGTTTAGGCACAAGTTGAGTTCTTTCAGGTTCAGTGCTGTGTGGCGCTGTCTTAGCGCCCTTCTGTAGCTCTTGAGGTGACTCGCGACTCCATCTTTAGTGAGTCCTGGTATGTTCATGATCTCAAGTATGCGCGTTGGATATGCTGAGTTGATCCCCTAGTTGCTGAACCGCACTAAGGAACTTGAGATGAAGCTCGGGGGACCAATTGACCCTCGTCTTCTTGCGACCCGGAACAGTGTTGACAACTTGGCTATTGCTCTCTGGCCTATTTCCAGTAGGATTTGATCGAGCCGGAAATTGTTGTGGAGGGAATTCATCAGCTTTGGATTGGTCGGTCGTGATAGTAAGCTCATCGTTAAGGAAACTCCAATCATGGTGACGCATATCACATCCTTTAGAAGGCATCGGTATTGACTTCGTAGAATTGATTTGTTCATGCATAACTCCAACAAAATCCGATTGTATCGAAGATGGTTCGAGGGAGTGGGGTGGTGAATGAGCATTTTCAATCCTCATATAAGGCTTATCAAGGAACATTTCGCCGAGAGTGATAGGGCCACCGCAATTAAGGCAAGCGATAGTGCTGGGAGCTTTCTTATACCTCATGTTCTCCGCTCGAAGCTTTTCGTTTTCCTCCTTTAGAATCACAAGTTCTTGACGTCTGTGTTGAGCCCTCAATTTGGCTCGCTTATTTTGAAACCAAAACTTGACCCTCAAAGGTTTCATCCCTAGCTTCTGGCCCAATTCATTTCTTTGTTTCATGTTCGGGAGAGGGCATTCACTAAAGAAAGCTTCAAGCTCTTGGATTTCATTCTGAGTGTGGCACTGGCGACGTTTCCTTTTCCGGGATTAACCATCGCTGCTGCTGTTGTCGTCGCTGCTGAGATCCTAAACTTCGTTGCCGAAAGGGTTGGGTTCTGTGGTTCTGGTACCAGACGCCATCCTAGAATCTTCGAGATCTCTCAGTAGTTCATTTTCTGAGATTTTTGGATCAGTCGCCTCTAGCAACTGATGGTAACCCTCAAACATGTTGGATCGAAAAATGTTCGATCAATTTTTGCTCGCTCAGGGTTCTCTACTCTCTCATGTATGCTCACTCTCTCTAAATTTTCTTTTGAGTGGTTCTGTATGCCCATGAAACGTTCTTTAAACATGGATGAAGATCATCAGGCAAGCGTTGCTCCCAAGATTTCGTATTTCCCGCTTTGTCGTCTTCTTTCTTCTTTTCAACGTGGAGGGACACCAAATCGATTTCCTTTTCTCGATATCCATGTCTGTCTCCCACTTATTTTCAAAAAGGTGGAACTATGCTCGCCTCCCGCTCAGTTTTTTAATATGATGGGACCGCCAAATCCTTTCGCAACTTTTTTCGATAGTTGCGCTTAACTCCCGTTCAATTTTAATATGGTGACACCGACATATCTTTTTACAACTTTTTTAGGTTTATCAAGCCTGAAATCGCGGACTGGGATAGATCTGATGGTTCACCGAAAGAGCCACCATTGCTTTACCCAATTAACTTGGCTCCACGAGCATTATTGCTATGCCTTTCTTCATTCTCGAGTTGCTATAAAAGGAGGAGTTAATGCAGAGAAGATTAACACTCTTACATAATTGTCTTTTCGTATTTTAATCACTCTACCACACTCATCTTCTTCTCCCTCACTCCAACGAAAATGACCTCCTCTCCTATTCGCGCTTTCTCGGCCGAAATTTTGGCCCAGTGGGAAAAACTCTATAACCTCCTCGGTCGAGGCTATGCTCATATAGCCGATCACCCAGAAACTGAAGATGAAATCCGTATTTTGCTCGTGGAAATAGACACCACCTCCATCGAGGGCACTAATTTAGAGAGGGAATATAGAATCTTCCCAACCCTCTTTATAAACTTTTTAGAGACTTACCGTGTCGCTCATCGAAAAGCTACCGTGGCTCACGTTTTGCGAGCTCGCTATGAGGATCGGTCCAACTGCTTGGTGTTGGCCAACCTTGTGGCCGATAGTCACAGAAAGGCTGTTGAGTTCGCCAACAAGCGAGTCTCGATGTTGCTTCGCGAGAGGGGAAATTTGGTGAAGCGCTTGGCCTTATCCCTGACCACCTATGAGCACGACCGTCGTAATGTCGTGTTGAAGTTTCAATGTGAGTGGCAGGAAGAAAGGCTTGACAGCATTACCGCGGATATAGCCCATGGGAGAGGACTAGTTCGGGACCTGGAAATAGCCGCCGAAGATCACGGGACCAAGGTTGCCGATCTTAAATGGGAATGTAAACGCCTTCTTCTTAAGCTTGCAGATCTCGAGTCTCGAGGTGGTGAGTATAAGCAAAGCGTCAATAATATGGAGGGCCAACTAGGTTCCTTTGTGATGCTAATTAGGGCTCATTGCGGTTTTATGTTTCCACCCCGATGATTTGTATGATCTGCTTTTAAGGTCCCTCGATTGAGCGAAATGAATGAAAGCTCTAATGTGTGTGTCTCAACTTCTGTATGGCTGACTTTCTCGAACACCTGACCACTCTCAACCTAGGCAAGCTGCGCTTTGACATTGATGATTCGAGCGTGTACATCTTGATTTTTTAATCTTGCTTATGATCGGATAAAGGAACCTCCCACAGCGATTATCCACAAAAAGACTTCTCTTCTCTACTTGTTTTTAACCTGTTTCAAATGAAAAAGCAGAATCAGAAGAAAGAATTTGAAAAATAAAGCATAAATCCTTTCAATTTTATGCTTACTTGTGATTAATAGGGATAAGAGCTTTTACAAGGGTTTTGGCCTTGTGCAAAAGCTTTTATCAATATTCCTCAAAGGAAAGCATATCATTGAAAGAAATGTAATTCACGATAATCGCCTTTGATCAATTCCAAGAAAATCAATGGAATGTTCAAAAGTACACAATTACGATGTGTTTTAAATTCAATTGAAGATACGGTATCCAAATTAAAGCTGTTTGCTAAGAACGAGAGTAATTTGGATATCTATCTTTTCATTAAATTTGAAAAACACGAATACTCTTGATCAATTATTGTGGATTACCAATGATGCAAAACATGCATGAACCAATTCAAGTTTATAGTTCCTTCTGGCGAAATTGGGATTGTATTGCCCTATACGGCCAAAAGGTTGTATAAGACTTCCAATTTCAATTTCATCCAAAGGAATTATAAAATTGATTTTGGAGTATTCGAGTGATTAGAAGAAATGCCACTATCACATTCCAATGACAAGTCAATAGAAATACAACAAATTTCAATCTGAATGTATATAAACACAAATAGATGCCTAATACAGTCAATCTAAGGGATCAGATAGAGAGGATCTCAGCAAAATAAATCCTATACAAGAAGGCTAGAAATGAAAAATAAAACAAAGGAATGTGATCTTAATACTTAGGCTCTTCTTGTCCACTTGGCGCTCGTAATGGGATGACACCATCTTCATCTTCCATCAAGAACATTGGGAGGAAAACACACATATCTATCCTCAAAATGGCATTTAATCCAATCACCGGAATTATGCAATGAATATAATGATTAAGAGCTGTAACAAGTTCGAGGGATAGAAAAGTCTTACCAACCAAACTTAAGAGAAAATCAAGCTTCTCTGTATTTTTTGCAGTGTTAGGTATACTAACCTTCCATAGACAAACGCATGAGACAAGTGAGGGAAAACTCCTAAAAATCAAAAGATAGGGCTTGGTACCTAAAGCCAAGGTTCTCACCTCGAATTCTGGGAAGAGCCGATTCCATTGCACAACTATCGTTGCATTGGGACTCAATCCATAGTTCGAAGTGAGCGGAATTGAAAAGTGGATTACCCCATGTTTTTCCTCACGGAGATTCCATTTTCAATTCCTTCTATTGTGTTCCTAAAGAGGGCGCCTGGGGTTTTAGGCGCAATTGTGTGTATTCATTGTGTCGTGCTAAAGCAATAGACATGCATTTTATTTAACAATCACCGCTTCAATATAAACATCCACACAATCATACATCCAAAACTCATGCCTGCATAAAACAAAGTTAACAAGCACTTCACCCCTTATTTCTCCCATCTACAAAAACATCTAACACATTCGTTAGCATATACACCTCACTTTCGAGAGCATCTGCATAAAATTAGGTTAGAAGAATCAATCAACTTTTTAATCGGCTCAAGTCCACTAAATGGTTAAGAACCAGTCCCCAGTGGAGTCGCCAGTCTGTCGCGACCCTCTTGAGGTTGTCGGGCTCTCGAGGGCTAATGGGCCGTCCTGTCTGGTCGGACGCGGGCCTCTCCCAAGGCCCATTACCCAAATCGCAACGGAGGTATGCGTGATCGACTTTCAGTGTGGTCTAGTGACATGTGCTAAGTGTGCATGCCATGGAGTCGCCACCAATCATTTTTTTAGAGTGTGATTGGACCACCCAATCGAATAGTTGGGAGTTTCTATTCAATTCTGCGAGAACCAGAGAAATGGTTTCGGGGACTTAGTTACACCAACTGTCAGAGTTGACGCCCTTTCGGTACCTAAGTTGACTGAATTTTCTAACCTGAGATTCATGCGGATGAGTAAGGTATGAACCCTAAATCTAAAAATTCATGCAGATAGGAGTGATTATCCTAGCAATCACAATCAGTAATAAAATGCGCAACTCAAGGAATCTAGATATGCAAATAAATCACATGACATTCCTAGTAAGGCCCTATTTATCAATCACAGCTCAAGAATGATTTAGCTGTCCTAGCCATTCTACACACGATCTAACCTAAGAAAAGCATTAGGAAGCATCGAAGGAGTTCGAGAGTACTCACATGGGGTTCGCCGTGCCCTGATTTGGTCTTGGACGAGCT
The DNA here is from genome assembly GCA_021437785.1 of Rhodomyrtus psidioides. Lineage (NCBI taxonomy): Eukaryota > Viridiplantae > Streptophyta > Magnoliopsida > Myrtales > Myrtaceae > Rhodomyrtus > Rhodomyrtus psidioides. The sequence goes on along the minus strand of JAILYB010000059.1, from coordinate 440,324 downwards.
ATCGAGCTCATGCCGACCCGATTATATTTAGGGATCCACTCGGCGTTTTACATCATGAAATCATGTGAAACAAAAACGAAAATATTCAGCAAGGGGAATTTATTGTAGATGGTGGTCGATCTAATTGGACGTCAAGACTAAAAAATATGTAGAAATTTACAAATTAAAATACTCGAATGACATTTTTTGCCAAATTCAACTCTATGCGTCGTGAAGAAATACATGCAATTGAACTTGAATTTTGACTATTTATGAGTTCAAAATGAAAAGGAAATTAAAATAAAAATATTGACTATTTTTCTATATTTTTACGACATCGAACGCTATTTTTCTTCATTTTTCATGTATTTTTCTATTTTTGGAAAATATTAAAAAATATGACAAATTATTTTTTTTTTTATCAAAAATGGTTCCTTTAGCTTGGTCAAGGCTACCAAAGATGATTTTTTAATTTTTTTAACTTTTTATAGATTTTTTATGAATTTTTAAAAAATAAACTATGAAAGACTGATCAAAAATCAGGTGTCAACAGTAACAATCAGGCTACTTTGACAAGATATCATAGTGGCACTTATAATGAAATGTCTAGACTTATTAGCCTAAAGCATAAGTGTGTGAGACAATTGATTCAAGAGGGTACCATAACAATTGTCTATCTGAGATCAAACAAAAATATGAATGATTTCTTTACAAAAGCTTTATCAAGAGATGTGGTAAAAGTGACTTTAAAAGAAATTGGGCTGAAACCCTTTACTTAAAATCGCCAGTAATGGTAAACCGACATTATACCAGCACATCATTAGTTATAAGGTTTAATGGGTAAAAACAAGTTACTGATAGTGATTGTTTGATGCTGACACTAGCCCGGACATGAGAAATCAGTATCGTCTGTTACATTTAGAGGTTGAGTTATACTCTTAATGAAGTATAATATGTTTTAGTAGCGTGTTCATTAGTAATAGAAACACGTGAAAATACTTCACCTATATGGTATTAAAAGTGGTGCCGCTTCTTACGAAAGTTAGGGTTGCTTTTTAGAGAGCATATGAAACAGGTACAAGCACAGAGCCATAATAGTGCTGAGTAAATATGAAATTCTCGCTGAAACAAGAGCTTATTATACGTGCGGTATGTATGATTCTATTACATAGAGTAACAAGTTTAAAGCCAAGCTAATTGTAACTTTGATAGAATTTTGAGATACTTGCATTAAATAAAGGTTTAACTCGAAAGAGACATTTATGTATGTATATTAGTCTCATGGAAATGTTGGCTGTAATTTTTAAATAATTTTTATTTTGAATTTTTATTTTTACAAACTGTCGCGACCCGTCCGAAAGCGGACGCGGCTAATGGATTACCGATCGCGGGCTTTAGATCGGCGCGGGCCCTCCCAGGCCCATACCAAATCGCGGCGGGAGTATTTTTTGAGGGATTCGACAATAAGAGTCGATCGCTTTCGACCTTCAGTGTGGTCGTGGTGGCATGTGCAACTTGTGCATGCATTTGGAGTCGCCACCGGTCTTTCTTGGAGGGTAGACCGGAAACCTTACTGACCGATTGGGAGAGGTCGATCAGTTCTGCGGAACCAGAGATTTTGGGTTCGGGGACTTGGTTACGTCAGTGTCATTACCAACGCCCTTTCGGTACCTAACGCGAGTGATTTTCCTAGCTAAGAGTTTATGCAGGCGCAATTTTAGGTGAGGTAAGTCTGACTTTGCACATTAACCAGTTTAACATGCTCACGTAAATAAATAGATGCCAATCACATAAACATCTATCCTACGTGGTGATCATGGAATTATGATTTAATGGGTCTCGAGCCAATAAGACCACATTTAATCATTTTAATATTTTAATAACGGAGAGCCGCTCTTCGCTTCTTCTTGGTTTCTTGAACTCTTCAAGAATCGGGCCCCAAAGAGCTCGCCGACTTAAAAGGCTCCTCCACGTAATCCTCGTAGCATTTACATCAACAATTGATTATGCTAAAAATAAAGATTACATGAAAAATAAAAGGAGTACGCAGCCTCCATTTAATAATTACAACCCCAAATATATAAATAATCACCATACATTCATACATACATCAATCACATTGATTAGGGATTTTTTCATGATCAGCACCCTTCCACGTAAGTAATAAATTCACAATTTAAAACTTAGGAAGGCACAATAAAAATTCTACGTTGAATCATATTCAGAATTTTTACGTAAAATAAGATAGCCATAAATTTTCGATTCAAAATTGATTTAGTCTCAATTTTTGCTACGTTGATTAATTTATCATATAAAATAATCAACCTCCATTAGCCATGTAAGACGAACAATTCGTTAATACATATTGGCCATAGTATTGCAAAAATTGTAAAAAATCAATTAAATGCACGAAAACACCTAAGGATCGGCTCTGATACCACTGTTGGGATCCACGTAACACGTAGCGGAAATAAATAACAACCCATACATGTATCTCCAGAGGCGTACTTCGTGCATTTCAATCGAAAAAAATCACAAAGTCTCAAAGGGAGTAAATGGATTACCTCTCGTAGCGTGCTTGAACGGAGGTGTCGGTTCGATGTTCTTCGATCTCAGCCTCCACAAGTGTTAGGCATCTAGTTCGGACGCACCACCAATTGACGAACGGGGACGCACCACCAATTGACGAACGGGGAGACGACTAATAACTCCACAACAATTGTGCTAGCAATATGCGGAATTAATATTCCAACTTAGTATATTTTGCTCACTCAAGATTATGAGAATATAGAGAGTGTTTGTGTTCTTCTCTCTAAGCTCTCAAAAATTTGCACACTCTACAAAATGTCTCCCCCTCTAAGAATTTTCTCAACGTATGTCCTCTCTCTCCTTTAACCTCAAAACTCTTGTCATCCTTTTATAGCCAAAAACACCTTCCAATAAATTGAATTATAAAATAGCACTAACAATAGCACTCACAATTTATGATACAAAAATGCTATTTAAAAATAGCACTAACAATTATAAATGCTATCTAAAAATAACACTCACAATTTATAATACAAAAATGCTATTTAAAAATAACACTAACAATAGCACTCACAATTTATAATACAAAAATGCTATTTAAAAATAGCACTAACAATTATAAATGCTATCTAAAAATAACACTCACAATTTATAATACAAAAATGCTATTTAAAAATAGCACTAACAAAGGTGTTAAAAATAATAACCATTATTATTATTACAAGAGTTAAAGAGGTTACCAAACAGTATAAATACATATAACGTATAAATACGCATGACGTATAAATACGTAGAGCATACATATACATCCAAACTACCAAATTAGCCTGAATTGAGGCCGCCAATGGATTGGGCATGATGAAAATTATGGGGTAGAGGTGTTGAATTTTAATGGATATGCCCGTGTGAAATTCAAGATCCGTGAAACCGGGGACTAATTGAAAGAAAAATATGCAATTAAGCCTTTTTGGTTAAAATTGATCAAATTGGAGGGCAAACTGACCCAATTGCACTTCAAGACTTTAGAATACAATGTCATAGCTTATAAAAAGTGAGAATTGAAAATTAAAAGACTCGAAAAGGATTTTTTTGGGTTCGGTTTGGGTTTATGTTTGTTAAGGAACATGTTGACCCTAGCCGAATTTTTGAGATTTAAAGTAACACACTTGAAGAGGAAATTAAAATAAAATTATCGAATATTTTTGGGTATTTTTCTGACCACGAATGGTATTTTTCTGATTTTTTGGGTATTTTTATAATTAAATAAATTCAAAAAATATTAAAAAATACCAAAAATATTTTTTGTTCAAAATTGGTTCCTGAGGCTAGGCTAAGGCTTCCAAAGTTGATTTTGTGATTTTATGACCTTTTTTGATATTTTAATTTATTTTAAAAATAAAAATCACAATGATAGATGGTCAAAAATCAGGTGTCAACACAAACAAAATGGGAGATTGTTGGTAGTTTGTTTGTAAAAATAAACTAAAATGTGTTTTGTCCCACATTGAAAGGATGTGAGTGCGCATGTGGACTAAATTTGGTATAAATCAACAATTACCATTATTTTCTAGTGAAACATTGCAACTGTTCACGAAGGATTCTAACGACTTTTGAAGGTTGCGTCTATTCAATCAACGATTATTTTCTAAGGCATTCTTACAACATTTTGAATGTCTGTGTCTCTTCGAAAATAACTATCGATTCATACATGAAAATGTATGATTGAATAAACTGTTTGGACACGAAGAGTTGCATGAGAATTAACTACTTTTCGGACGCGAAAATGTGTGTTTGTTCTCATTATATATTTAAGTGTTCTGTTCATTTTCAGAATGATTCTTCGACTTCATTCTTCCAATTTTCGTTCTTTCAAAACAAGAGAAATACAGCCACTCTTCAAATTATTTCCTAGAGAGACCCTGGAGAAATATCAGAATTGCTATCTGCTATTCTCACCGAGACTTTGTTGTATCCTGGATGAAATTTGCCAGAAACCATTAGCAACATTGTGGGGCGAATAAATCCTTAAAGAGAGTGGTTACATGCCTCAAAGTCTGATTCCATTATTCATCCCATTTGACGAATTTCCCAACAACTTCATACTTACGTGACAAGGAAAAGCCTTTTTGAACTTTAATCTATAGATAGGCGAGATACATACATGGTTATCAACTACAGTGCATGTAGCAAAAGTCAATTATATCCTTCTTTTAAAATACACCAGAAAATATGTGATAGATATATATTAATTTTTTTTTGTCAAATATATATTAAATTATTAAGGTCAATTATGTTTCCAAATATCTACGTTTATGTCTATTGGTACTCCAGGAAAAAAGACACTGATAGGCAGAATATATTGACACATTATAGAGATGAACAATCTATAAACCTACCTATATATCACCATAAACAGAAAAATTGACTTCGTCTCTTGCGGTGTATTTTGTAAGAGAAAAAACTGTCGCTACCTGAATAATGTATCACAAATAGAAAGAATATCAATAACTATAAGACCACAATAATATGAGCTCAATACCAAAAAAAAAAAAAAACTGACATTAATATTTCTAACAATTATACCCAAATTTTTTTATGTCACAAAAAACCTTCGATTATTACTTTTATTTTTAGTAACTGAGGTTTCTCACGTGCAATAGACTATTCCTAAGGGTGGTGGTGGTATGAACGCCAATGCCATCAATTAAGTTCCCCAAGACTTGGCCGAGGAGATTCGAACGTGTGACCTCATCAGTTTAATTGTCTAAGACCCATGGATCTTACTAACTCAGCCAACGCCTCATTAGCATCTTTGATTTTTACTTTTGTCATAATTATACCAAAAACTTTTACTTTTATCCCAATTTTACCGTATTAAACCCTCAACTTTAGCATATGTCCCATAATATATTCAATTTTTTTTTTGTTTCATAAAAAAAATTTCAACTTTTAATTTTATCCCAATTTTACCATCATTAGCCTTCCATCTATAATCAACATTGGTTAATCTTATGTTGCATTTTCACGTCATTAATAAATTACACCTCAACAAAGCTGACATGAAAAAATCCCGAACTTCTCTTCTGTTTTTGCTTCCCCTACAAATTGCCGAGAGATACACAGTCAGTAGTCACTCAAGACGACAGGTTTCATATTCTCTTTAGCACTAAACAGCCCAAAGAGCGGCTTGACATGGGGATATTCTGATGAACTATTTAAAATCTCATCGTCCCTAAAACCTATTATTTCTAAATTTCGAAAATTCATTGATAAATTTGGCGAAAAAATTCGAGCCACGTAGGATTAACTATAGTGATTATGAACACAAGGCTGACGGTGGTAGAATTGAGACAAAAGTAAAAGTTGGTGATTTTTTGGGAGATAAAAAAAGTTATGGATATAATTGGGACAAATGCTAAAATTGAGGGTTTTTTCTAATATTGGACACGAAAAAATTCCCGAATTACTTTTTTGTTGTTTGCTCCCTTACATATTGCCAGGAGATATGGAGTCACTCAAGACAGCACGTTTCGTATCTCTTAGACACTCAACAATAGCCAGACATGGAGATATTTGGATGAATGATCTAGAATCTTGTGGTCTCTAAAATCTATTGTCTCTAAATTTCGATTTATTGGTAAGTTTCGCAAGAAAATTCGAGTCACGTAAGATTAACTAATGATAATTATAGATGGAAGGCTGACGGTGGTAGAATTGAGATAAAAGTAAAAGTTTAGGATTTTTATGAGACAAAAAGGGTATTAGATACTTACAAAAAAAAAAAGGGTATTAGATTGGTAGAATTGAGATAAAAGTAAAAGTTTGAGATTTTTTATGAGATAAACTTTTTTTTTTTGGATATAATTGACATAAATGCTAAAGTTTGAGATTTTTTTTTTGTATTAAGCCCGATAATATGCACCTTTCTATAACGAATTAATTTTCTTTGATTTTATCTGACATAACATGTAGCAAAACTCATTTACTAAAAAAAAAACAATGTGACAAAACTCAGGATCGGAGTAAATTGTACTAACCAAACGGTGCTTGCTTATAAGAAAATTACCGTTCACTCATGTCTAGTCAAAAAGAAAAAAAAAGGCCCATTATTAATTCAATTTTAATAGACCGCGATATATAAAATTGTCAATAGGTTTATAGGTACATAGTGATTTTGAATATAAAAGAAAGAAACCCTCCATTTTTAATCATCTTTCGAAGTGGTTTATATTGTCTTAGTACAATAATTCTTAAATTTCATTATGACTTAATATTATACTTCCTATACGATGAATTTATTATAGAAGGATTTTTAATAAATGGATAAATGCGCTAGAAGTTTTAAAACTTATTATGAAAGTGAAGATGTGTTTGAAAACTTTTAAAATGTGCAATCAATTCTTAATATTAATAAATTGGCACAATCAAGTCCTTTTACTAACACATCGATTTGTCTCATGCAAAATGCTAACTTGACATTCTTAAATTAATTTCTTTCGCCAACGTGGTATTTTTATTATTATTTTCTTCTTCAAATCTTATATAGACTATATTTAAAAAGCTAAAAAAGATAAAAAAAAATTATTTAAGGAAAAACACTGGGAAAAAAATGACAGGGCCTCGACGGTGGGTGCCATCGCCTATCGCCGACCATGGGCAACTGTGGCCTCACCAGCCCTTAACTAAATATGGGTTGAGGGTGCCCCAATTTGGGTAATGCTAGCTCTCACCTGGGATCAATGACCCTTGCTAAAGCCTAGGCAAGGGTTGGTGTAATCAAGATTAAGCGAGGCTCGTCGGCCCTGCTCAGGCTTGCCCCTTGGGTGAAGGGCGGCAACAGTAATGATCCACCGGCGAGACCCTGTTGTTATCTTATTTTTCCAGCTTTGTTTCCTTAAATAAAATTTTAGTTTTTTTTAAATATAGTTTAAATAAGGTTTGAAGAAGAAAACATAAAAAATGCAATGTAAAAAAGAGACATTAATTTAAAATTTCACATAAGCTTTTTCCATCAAGAAAATCGATCACATTAGCAGAAGGACTCGATTACACCAATTTGATATATTTTAAAGTTAAATTGTATTATTTTGAGAGTTTTAAAATTTAATTAAATTTTTGCAATTCACATATTTCAGAATTTAATTATATTTAAATAAATTTTAAGATTTTAGTGCACTTATCCATTTTTTTTGCGGTGCTATTTCCACTCCCATTTTGGTTAAAACACTCCTTTTTGTTAGTTAACTTACTAAAATATCATTTTCTTTCTTCAATTAAATGTTTCTTTTTGTATCGGCTAACCAACAAATCTACCTTTATTTTTAGTCGACTTTGATAAAAACAGAAAAGTAAAATTGATCACAAAATAGAAAAGATTAATTTATTGAAAAGCATAATAAAAAGTCGAAGATATTTGTATTTAGATATGTATTAACAAAGGATAAATACGTAAAGGAAAAAACGTGAAATTTCATACTATTCAACTCTTGATATAAACAAATAAATTAATATCAATTGTAAATTCAATCTCATAGCAAGTGGATCACCGTACGCGAGTTTGAAAGTGCAGAATATATAAATAAATTTTCAAACCCATCTTGCAATTCACATTAAAATTTGAAAAGATTAAAAAAACACAAATAAGTGATTTGTAATTTTATAAACCTATAAGTCTATTTGAAAATTACCTACGAGATCAAGCATTGGAATTTAAATTTCAACTTTGTAATAAAATTTTCCTCAAACTATTTCATAAAAACTAATAGTTAATTGTGTGTCCGTAAACCGTTATAACTAGAAATTCCTAACATTTCTAATTAAAAGCATGAGATCATAAATTAAGAATAACGAATTTCTCTAAGAAAAGTGATAATATGATACAGTACAAAATGATATTTTATTGGGTATAATTTGACATTTATATTGTGAATTTGATATTTAAAAGGAAAAATAAAAATAAAAATAAAAATAAAGGCAGTTTTGTTGGTTAGGTTGGTAAAAAAAAAGAAACAATAAGTTGAAGAGGGAGAATGGGATTTTGATCTATTGATTGAAAAGATGAGTGCCGTAGTTAAAATGAGAGTGAAAATAATGCCACCTTTTTTTTGGGTCAAAGCACTTATCCCTTCAACAAATACAATACTTGGTAAACTTTAAAATATGGTTAATACCACGAAAAATCTCAAACTGGTAGACCTATGACAAATTTACCCCAAATTATTTTTTTGATCACGAAAAACTTTAAATTGGTACGCTTGTGATAAATTTACCCCAAACTATTTTTTTGACCACAAAAAAATTTAAACTGGTACTTCTATGATAAATTTATCCTAAATTAATTTTTTTACCACGAAAAATTGTACACCTATGACAAATTTACCTTTCGCTAAATTCGGTTAATACTACAAAAAATCTCAAATTAATACACCTGTGATAAAGAGAGGGTAAAAATTCTAAATTGGTACACCTACTCATTAATTGTTACGTGCCATCTAACTTAGTAATTTGACTGTTAAATTTAACAAAATCAAACGGAAATGTAAATTTATCACAAGTGTATTAATTTAGGGCCAATACCCAAAAAAACTCCAACTTTAGCATTTGTGACAATTATATCAAAAAAAAATTTGTCTCATAAAAAACCTCAAACTTTTACTTTTGTCTCAATTCTACCAAAAACTTCTATTTTTGTCCCAAATTTACCGGTCTAGTACCAAAAAAATTCTCAACTTTTACTTTTGTCCCAATTCTACCCAAAACTTTTACTTTGTCCTAATTTTATCGGCCTAGTACCAAAAAAACCCTCAACTTTTACTTTTATCCCAATTTTACCAATCCTCAATTTTTACTTTTGTCCCAATTCTACTCAAATTTTTTATTTTTGTTCCAATTTTACCGGTATAGTATAAAAAAAACCCTCAATTTTTATTTTTGTCCCAATTTTACCACTGTTAACCTTCCGTCTATAATCATCGTTAGTTAATCTTACGTGACATTGTCACGTCATGAGTTACACCTCAGCAAAGCTGATGTGAAAAAATTTTAAAATTCTCTTCTCCTTTTTGCTACCTCTATATATTGCTGAGAGATTAGTCACTAAAGACAGTGCATTTCGTATTCTTTTCCGTACTCAACAGCCCAAAAAACGGCTAGAGATGGAGATATTCTAACGAACTTTTTAAAATCTCGTCGTCTCTGAAACTTACTGTTTCTAAATTTCGAAATTGTAAACTCTGCAAGAAAATTCGAATCACGTATGATTAACAAATGATGATTATGAACAAAAGGCTAACGGTGGTAGAATTGGAATAAAAGTAAAAATTGAAGGTTTTTTTGGTACTAGGCAGATAAAATTGGGACAAAAGTAAAAATTAGGGTGTTTTACGATAGGTGTACCGGTAACCTTATTACGAGCGGTCGTCCTCGTTCAATTCTCCTTTGGCCACAACCGGACAGAGCTTCTTGTGGTGTCAACTGGACCCGGCGACGTGCCCTGGAACCATAACCTGCACAGTATCTGCCGTCGCTCTTCTCTGGCAGAGTCATTGGATAAGAATGGATTTCGAGTCGTCTTCACCTTCTCGCCATTGAAACTCTGACGACGGACCTCGATCGAAAGCCATGGGATTCGCTTCGGCCATTCAGGGCTGCGCGCGAAGCCCTCGTCTCTTCTCTCCACTGCCGCGCGGGACTTCACAGCCACCGCCGTCGCCGTCGCCGTCGCCGTCGCTTCAGCTCTGGTCTCGCTCCCCCTGCGCTTGTATACCCTCTCTGATCGCAGGTCTCTCCTTCATCGCTCCTCGCCCCCCTGCTTTAGCTTTCTTTTCTTTTTTTTTTTTGGTCGGATAGCTTTCTTTAAGTGGTCTGAATTTATCTTTTTTCTTGGTTTTGCAGATAATCGAACCCGCCATGGCCACTGCGCTCTTGTCTCTTGCTTGGGAAAGACTGAGCAAGAGGACGATTTATCCACCTCCGGTAAGGTTTTGGCGTTGTGGCACTGGCACCTGATTTCACTCTTGTGTGCATGTTCTGTATACCTGTGTTGATAAGCACCGTAAATAACAATGGCGTTGAACCGTCCGACTTGAGAATATGACCGGCAGTAACCTTCTGCTAACTTCGAATTGTGAATTTGGATGTGTCGTGGGTCAGCTTATGGAAGAATTGTGCAACAACCCAAGTTCCCCTTGGATACACACTTCTAAATGGTCATGCATTGAACGGAGCAGGTTGCCACAAAGTGGCTACAGAAATGGGCCCTTTTAATATATGTTTGGTTACCTCTATAGTACTTACTCCTCGCACTGGAGGCATTTCGAGACTTTATGATACTATTAGTTGTTAATATTAGATTTGATGGAGCTCTTTGTTATGGGGGGGGGGGGGGGGGGGGGGCGGGGGGGGGGTGGGGTTGGCTGGATTCTTCTAGCAAAGCTGATATGTTCAATGTCCTGTCACCAAGTCATGCATTTGTAGTCAGTTTAATAAGCTTTTTTTACCTAATTAGCAATTTCCCTTCTTTGAGCGATGCAGGAAATGCAAAAAAGAAGAAGCTGTACAATGACATAAACAATGTTGACCAGCGTCAATTGCCAAAGAAAAGGGATCAGGAGAAGGAAAACTATGTCTCATCTGTTAGAACTGTTGCTCTATGTGTGAGTTCAATTCACTTTCATTTCATAGTCAGTTTGCGCTTCTGCAGATTCTTCGCTCAATTCATGATATGCATTCTACAGGTAAGCACTGCAGTGGCTTTTGGGGTTGGTCTAGGCTTGAAGGATGGTGTTGGCAAGGCATCTGAGTTTTTCGCTGGGTATGCACAAGTGTACATTTGACAAGACTAGTTTTTTTGTAGCCTGTCCAAAGTGTGACCGATTTAGGGCATTGTACATAAAAAGTACATCGACTGGTACCCCATAGCATCTAGAATACTGTGCAAAGCAAGAGCAATTCCCTCTTTATTGTTGATTACTTACTAACTCAGGCTTCCAAGCATTTTCTCCTCTTTTTCAATTTTGTTATTCCTTGTTTCTTCACTTCACTGCCACAGGCCTCATGTTTTTCCTCTTGCTTTGAAGACTTATTGTTTGGATGACATTGGCATACTTCTGAACTAATGACACCGAGATTGAAGAGACTTCATTATGATTTCATATTGTTGGTCTGCTGCTACCTTTATTTGACTCTTGTCAATCTGTTGAACTCATGTGTCACTCAAAGTATCTTCACAAATCACAGTCTAAGTACACATTCCACTGGTTCAACTAATTTTGTCTAAATTTCTGAATTTTCTCCACCTTGGTGACATGGATGCGCTGCTTTCAGGTACATATTGGAGCAGAGTTTGTCTGTAGACAATCTGTTTGTCTTTGTTCTTGTTTTCAAGTACTTCAAGGTGCCAATCATGTATCAGGTGCTTTGTTAGCCTCTTACCCTTTCACATTCTCGAACCACAGATGATTTAAGTGTTTGTATTACGTTCCTCTCTGTTGTTCGTTACCCTGATCATCTCATCATTTGACCTGCATTAATGAAAGCAGAACAGGGTACTTTCTTATGGCATTGCTGGGGCAATACTTTTTCGTCTGACATTAATATTACTCGGGTCAGCCACCTTACAGGTAAATATTTATTGGTGCAATACTAGGGTCTGCATGTGAGTTATGTTAGTCGACGAGATTCTTATTGGGATGATTATTGATACTCTACATTGTTGTTCCAGAGGTTTGAGGGAGTAAACCTACTTCTGGCTGCGATACTTCTGTACTCGTCATTTAAGGTACCTTGTTCATCTTGAAAAATCCTGCAATGTTATTATGACATGTCTATTTCACTTTCTGTCACAACTGATAATGATCCATGTAGGTTTTTCATCTGAACAAAAAAGAGCACCAACTCACAGTTATAAATTCTTTAGGTTCTTGTCAAGGCTGAACAAGAGCTCAACTATTTCTCTTATGGGTTAACACTAAGCAAGAGAACCATTTCGGGATGTTGTTTGAAAAAAATCTGCAGAACCTTGGTGACAACTACAGTCGTTCTCATGAAAAACAGCAATAAAATGTCTCATTTCTTTTAGTTGGCTAATATAATGATGCTTTTATCTTATGTTTCTTTGCTGTAAAGTCGCCTTTGCCTGATCTTGTGCTGCTATATAATTCCTTTCCCAATTATCTTCTAGTGTATTTGTCCGTGCAATTTTTCATTTTCAGTTCTCTAACCAGTAGATATTTCTCTTCCATGATAGTTGTTCACCAGTGAAGAAGATGACAGTGACCTATCTGACAACTTTATAGTGAAGACATGCCAGAAACTTATCCCAGTCACAAGTAATGTTTTGCCTATCAGATAATTTCCTTTTTCCCCCTTAGTCTTACTCCTGATAATTTATCCTCTTTCTTTGTTTTCTTTTGAAATTAAGTCTTGCAGCACTACTTATTCATGCAGTTTAGTCCTTCCGTCGATGTTCATCTACATGCAGTCGCTGACATGTCCAAATTGTCATGTGAAATTGACGCGCCATATTAGCAAAGCACAGAGCAATAGAAAGAAAAAAAGGAGAGAGAGAGAGAGAGAGAGAGAGAGAGAGAGAGAGAGAGAGAGAGAGAGATTTATTGTGTGAGAATCCTCGACCCTTCTTGGCTTTCCATTGACCCTTGCTCGAGTCTTGCAGTGAGGGTCAATGCTCTTGCTTGTAGCTGAGGGACACTTAGTTTGCCACCAGCCCCTCTATTGGGTTTCGTTTTTTTCTTTTTAATCGTCATTTTTTATTTTTTGATCTCCTCAAGGAAATCTTTTGATATATTTGTGTTAGTAAGTCCAATCCAAAAGCTTAAACTAATAGGTAAAGGGATTCTACATGAATATAAAGAGCATTAGTACCCATTGTCAAGCAATTTGGAATATACTTCAACACTCCCTCACGTGCAAGCCGGATAACGAGCGGCACGTGGAATTTTAACAACGCACATTCACTTGGACCTTTACCACGCACATTTTCAAAAGGTATAGCACTGACTCTGATACCATGTTAGTAAGTTCAACACAAAATCTTAAGATAATAGTGGAGGGAGACTATATGAATGTAAAGAGCGTTTAGGGCCCGTTGTCAAGCAATGTGGATATACTTCAACAGTTTGTCAGTAATGTCACATCCAAAATTAAATGCTAGTTATTGAACAATTCAACTGAACAAATACAAAGTTAGAGACTCAATTGCCTAAATATCGAAATTTGGGAGGAGTAATTGGACCTAACCATTGTTGTATCATGAATGTTGACCAAATTGCCGATAGACCACACTAACCCATAGATATGAAAGTCTAGGTTAGGTCAAGTTGTACTTTTTGAATTCTAGTCAAGTTTCCATAGAAGGTTCTTTTTTTGCTAGGGAAGCTGCTTGGGGACATTTTCTTACTTTGTATAATCTTAAGAAGAGAGGAAATAATACTGGCTATTAGGTTTGTGCAACACTGAATGAGAAAGTGAATCACTTGTTCATTGTAGCTAGACCAGAAAGATTAGCACAACAATTCTTGAAATTGTAGGTGTAAATTCAGTGACCTCAGGCTCAATATGACCCTAACTTTGGGCTTGGAGAGGGACTATCAGTTTGTGCGTTGGAAAGACACAGATAACCGAGATGATTCCCCTCCTTGTTTTTTTACTCATTTGGACAGAGGAACAAAAGGGCGTTTCAAGGAGTTGAATCTTTTTGGGATTCTTGTAGTAATATTTGGTTATACTCTCTTCACTTTTGTTGTGAAAGGATACTTCAATTTGTCACATCTAGCTTGTTGAAAATGTTAAGAGATTTTCTTTTGTTTATAATCTTGTATTTGTGTAGCTTCAACCTGAAGTATTTTGTGTAGAGCTGGTACACCCTTGGTACCTTCTTGGTGGTACATTCTTAATGAAATCTTGTTATAATTAAGAAAAGTCTCACTTTTTTGAACTTTAGGGATGAAATGTGACAGACCATATGGATCAGCAATGATGCTGCATTTTTGCTAAATTTTAGTTTGTCAGTGTATATGAAGTCTCTCTTTTCCTTTTGGTGACAGATGATGATCCCAGTCTATTTATTTTACCAGTCTCTAATGAAAGATCATCGATGCATTTCTCTATCTGAAGAAGACACTTCTATAAAAATCAATACTCATCGTGTCCCTGCAGATTCTGCACAATAAAGTAGTAGATGCAATTCTGCAGAAGACTATTTTATGTCTTAATGGAACGTATATTTGGAGATTTTTGGTGAACTTTTTTAAACTAGTTTTGGTTTTGTTCCTTTGATTAATTATTTGCTGTATTCACTTGAAGAGGAGCTTAAATTTTCGTTTCCTCTTGCAGGTAGCTATGACGGTGACCGATTTATAACAAATCAGGATGGCTTGTGGAAAGTACGTCTTCGTAACATCCGCAGTTAGTTTGCTAGCTTTTAGTTGTTTGTTGGCATCACGTGGTAACCATGCCATTATTTGCTATGGAACATTCCATTCTTGAACTGTGTGGCATGCATAAACACGTTTTTAAAGAATATATCTCTGTGGCATCTCCAAACAATTTACAGATATTTCACAGTATTTTTTAATAAATGGATTCTATTAATAACAGGCATCACACATTTTGGGCAGGCCACTCCTTTGCTTCTCACAGTGGCAGTCATTGAGCTCAGTGACATAGCATTTGCAGTATGTTTCCTTCTCCATCTCTCTTAGTAGACATGCATATTTTGACATGTCTATATCCTCAAACAATGCATATGCATGCAGCTGGCAGTGCAGATTGTATGCACACTTGCTTGCAGGGGTTTTCCCACTAAATGTTGTGTGGAAGGGTTGATGGATTTAACTTTCTTTTAGGTTGACTCAATACCAGCAGTTTTTGGCGTTACGCGGGATCCTTTCATTGTGTTCACATCTAATCTGTTTGCGATATTAGGTAATTCTAACAGTTTGGACTTTTTGTTGATTCTCATAATTGCTTGTTGTTTTATGCAAACTGCTCTTGCTGGTGCAGTAAAATTTGTGTTCTAACCAGCGTGTAGAGATAAAACCTCGTATATTCACTCTTTTCCTGAATATTGTTGAATGATATGACTGTGATGACTCAGAGCGTTTACTCAAGCTTGATTATCTTAGCTCCAATAGGTAGCATGTTTACTTCTGAGCAAGGATATCACAAGAAGTAGTTTGATGTATGCATACGTGGAAAACATGCTTAAAGTTTTTTCTTCTGCTGACTGGATGAGAAAGGAGGATAACACAGTGCATTGTTCTATGAATGAACTCCTATATGGAATTTTATGGCTAGGAGAATAATTCATGTTTTATCAATTGTAGGTTTAAGGTCACTTTACAGACTCATTTCCGAGGGTATGTCAGACTTGGAATATTTACAGGTAAAGACAAATCACTTGTCTGCTTGGATTTAGTGATATTTGCGAATTTTTTTCATTTTTCATGTCCTACATATTTATCAGGATTTAAGTCGTGCATGTGTGTTATGCTTTCTTTGAAGACGCCTAATATATTAAAATATGTGTACTAGGAATTCTGAAACTTGTGCATGACAGAAGCAATTCAGCCTTCGAACTTTAGGTGGAGCAATCAATTCCTAAAACTTTCAAAAAGTTTTCAATTAAGTCCTTTGTCAATCGTCTATTAAAATTGAGGGAATCATACATGGCTGTGCGCTGCAATGCCAGAGTCAGGATTTGTATCAGATTTTTTACAGGCATCAATTGAAAATATGTCAAAAGATTTAGCCTTAGGATTGAATTGTGTAAGTGTTAAGACTTCTGCGTTACTGGTCCATGTCATCTTCATTTCTCAAGTAGTTACTTGTCCACCATCTGTAGGAAGAAGGGGGCCTATTTCTTTTTTATTTTTATTATTTTTTTTTAATTTAAGAATAACTCGAAATAATATTTCATTTTGTGTCGACAAAAAATATAATGATGAAATTAAGGATTCACCTGGTGTGAGATATCATCTTGTTCGAGTTCCATTTATTCATTGGGGCCCAGGCTGCACAGGCTTAAAGTTTCTGTAAGGGATTCCTAGGACAGAGAATATTGAGCGGTTGTCTTATGTGTCTGATGATTGTTACGAAACCTTTATCTCGTGGTATGTGTTGTCCCTTAAAAATAAATTAAAATTCCTCTTGGAAAGTGTGATCAATGTTTCACATTGGGCTGCTGGCTCTATTGTCCTGTGTGGTCGCCTTGTGATGGAAATCTTATCATCTAAATCATGTGTTATCTAATAGCAAAGGTGCTTTATTTGTGATTCCTGCTGGATTGATGCACATTATGCATCCCTTTCCTAATATAGTGAGCTTCTTCATGTCCTGGTTGTGAATCACATCCAAGTTGGTCTCTTTATATGTATATCCTTAGAAATAGGAAGTTGGTCTCTTCATATGTCAGAATACATTCAACTTGACTAACCTTCAGATGTGCATCTAATTACACATTGCTATGAGGATCGAGGCGCAGTTGAAACTTGAAAGTGTAATTTATAATACTGAGTTCATTATGGAGTATTTACTTGGAGGCAATGGAGGACTGATTGAAGTTATGGGATGGTCTTTTTTCTTGTGGTTAATTTCTGTGTCTTTAGGGACGTTCAATTACCAGATTTGGTGGATATGGAGGAAGTTTAAATTAGCTTACTGCACTTTTTGCTGCGGTACTACCTATTACCTCACATACTTATTATGGGCTACTACATGTTAGAGTATCCACAAAATATCCATCTCCGGTGGTCGGATGATATCAATTACAGTTAACAAATTGTTAATTCTTAATGTAATTACAGTTTGATAAACTGATTATACTATGATCAAAGGCTTGCTTACAAGATTATACTCATTGATAATTAATAATCCTGCTCCCTTGTAGCTAAATCTGTTTTAGCTAAAAAAAGGAGTGCATATGACTTGGTTATTCTCCTCTATTTTTTCTCATCAAGTTGTTCTCTGTGCTTCCCTTTTCACCATCTAATTACATAGTTAGAATGGATTTCATCATCTAGTATGATAACATTCTCACGATGTCTCTGACATATTAATATTATGTTATGATATTAGTTTGCAGTAATCTTAGATAGGAAGAATGTATGGCATCCATGTTCTGCGAAATTTCCAGCTTGATATTGTGTTTCCTTGACAGCTGCATTTCCTACAATCAATGAGTTTCTATGCGTGCTCTTTGCGTTGGTTCATTTGGGTTTCTTTTGAATTGTTTTTTTTTTCCAGCCATCCATTGCTGTTGTGCTGGGCTTCATTGGGTGTAAAATGATCCTAGATTATTTTGGTACGCCTTTTTGCGCTTCTGTTTTGTTTTCCATGCAATGCCTGCTATTAGGAGGAATAGCTAAATTGTTTCCATGGCAGGTTTCCATGTTTCGACAGAAGCTTCTCTCAGTGTTGTAGCAACATGTTTAAGTGCTGGAGTCTTGTTTAGTCTTCTCAAGAAATCTGATTAGCCAAAGATGCACTTTAAGTGTACAGCTGCCTCAGGTGAGAAATCTGCTTCTTGACATTGCATCTGGGTAAACCAGTGCTCCTTCACATCACACATCCAGCCATCCTTCGTTCATCATGACATGAGAGTTGTGACTTTGTGCATCTCCAAAACTGTGATGGCTATTGCCAAAAGACGGATTACCTCCAGTCGTTGGAGAGCAAGATAGTTTGAAAGAAAAATACTTTCCCCCACATTCTTCACCTTTTGGAGGTAAGATGCACTTGGATGGTGACTAGGAGACTGTCCAGCCTCATCTTCAGCTTATTTGCTGTATGTCCACTATTGTTTCTTGTGAACATGATTGTGTAAGATGCTTGTCTTTAGGTTTTTTGTGTGGTGCGGTGACTCTCCAACATTCTTGAGCTCCTTTGGAAACGGCGGTATATATTTGGGAGGAATTCTCAGAATTACATGACCCTGCATATATGAATACATAATCGCGTCGGTACCACCAGATGTGCAAGATTGCCAGGAACTCGTTTTGCCCTTCAAAAAGGGAGAGCACGTGAGGAAGTGAAGATATAAAACATAGTCGATAGGTTGAATTCACTTGTGTAACTGGCTCAATGCTTCAAAGTGCAAGCGCTCTTTTACACTGATTGGTGAAGCATGCATGATGCCCTCGCTGATCCAATGTGTTTCTTGGTTACTGTTCAGGTATTTGAATAAGATGTCCAAAGAACTGCGTGTACTGCCCCGTGCAATTCTTTGCCAAGAAATTTGTTGCTTTGCTTCATGCTGAACCCCAAACTCGGGGAACTCTTCCTCGTGGAAAAAATTTGGGATGTTTCTCTGGTTAGAGAAGGGTTGATTTAGTCCTCGAGAGGTGGTGCCCATTGGATCGAAGGACACAATCTCACCCTTTGATCATGAACCTTGTACGAAACTTTGCATAGGAATCACAACAAAGATGCTCGCGATACTGGTGGACCCCTTGAAAAGAACCTCCTTCGACTGTGGCTTGTACCTGTTGAGGTTTCTACCACTCCGGTGAAGCCTAATTGCTTTGGAGAAAAATGACATGCATTTTTGTTTACCCAATTTTTTTTTTATTAATATGTTGAGGGCAGGTTAAAACTTTCTGGCCAGAGGAAAAGGGTTAAACACAAAAGGTTGAACGTTGATCAGCATGGGTTCGTGGAGCTTCCATTTGAATGGAAAGCTCGGGTCATCGTGTGCGTCACCACTGATGGCGTCACCACTGATGAAACCTGCAGCATCTACTCCATGTTTATGTTAAATCTAAAGCAGTCCCGACTTGTCCCCTGAAAACCAATGAAAGTTCTGTTTACGTGGTTGAATGGAAAACCGTTCGATCAGACCGCCTGCTTTGAGTTTTGATTACTTTCAATCGGGTAAAAGTCATTGAGATGGTCATGTGGTTAACATGTTGCCGGGGCATGAACTATGCGACCATATACAAGAACCTTTTATTTTTCAGTGGGATTGGGTATAAAATTATTACGGGATCTTGATGTGTGATTGATTTGATATGGTAAAATGTGTCTAGACAATGATTGCTCATGCTTTTAGTTCGAATGTCAAGTCAAACGGAAAAATCGAGTTAATACCACAAAAAACATCAAATTAGTATACATGTGATAAATTTATCATAAATTAATTTTTTGATCACAAAAGATCACAAATTGATACATCCGAGATAAATTTATTTTAAATTATTATTTTTACTATAATAAACTCTAAACTCGGACATTCGTGATAAATTTAACCAAAGCTATTTTTTTTTATGGCCAAAAACTTCAAACTAGTACACCTATGGCAAATTTACCATAAACTAATAGTTTTAATTACAAAAAATTTTAAATCGGCACATCTGTTATAAATTTAACCTTCGTTAATTTTAATTTTTGTTAAATTATATTAATACCACGAAAAATACCAAATTGATACATGTGTGACAAGTAGAGGGTAAAAATTTCCAAACGTGTACACTTGGCAATTGGCATGTGCCATCCAACTTAGTAATTTGATAATAAAATTTAATGAAAATCAACGGAAGATAAATTTGTCATAGATGTACCATTTTTGGATTTTTTTTGTGATCAAAACTATTAATTTAGGGTAAATTTGTCATAAGCGTACAAGTTTGGAGCTTTTTTGTGGTAAAAAAAATAGTTTGGAGTAAATTTGTAACAAGCATACCGATTTGGAGTTTTTCATATTATCAATCCAAATAGAACCCACGTGGCCTCATTGCTGACGAACTCTATGGTCATACGTCGTCAAAGGAAAAGACCAATCCAAACACTTCCTCACGGCGGTGTATAAATGTACATGCAGACGCACACTTCAACCTCGGAATGATCTGAAAATTACAACTGCTAGTATCGTTCTCCATTAAAAAGCCTATACCTTTCACTCAAATTTTACAAGATACTAGGCCAAAAGTGCTCCAATGGCCACTGATCCGTAAGATAACCCCGTCTTCATCTCACCTGCTTACCTCTTCTGTTCTGTTTTATTTTACTTTATGGCTTTGGTTTAACAACTTGAGCTTTTGTTCCTTTTCTTTTCTTTTTACTCTTGGTGCCTTGCTTGATGCAGAAAAGCGAGAGAGACTCTCCCTCAACCGCTGGATTCTACTTCAAGCCCACCTCCTGTTTTTGATGGAACCACCAGGTCATGCTCACATTACAACTCTTAACATGTCCAGTCTTTCCTTACTCTCGTTCAGCTAGCTCTCATCCGCATCACAGCTGGCTCAAATACTTTTTATGTTGAATGAGTACAGTTTGTGTAGTATCTGGCTATCTGCAGCTTTGCTCGAACTGTGCTGTCGATCAACCAACCATTTGACGAATAAGATTCTAAAAACTTCCTCCTCGTCTTGTAGGTTGTATATAACTTACAGAAGCCCTTTTGCCCAGCGAGTATGGATCACTAGGAATTGCAAGGTCTTTCCCTTTGCTATTGCTTTTCTTCTGATTCTCTGTCCTGTATTCTGTAACTTGTGCATGGTTCTTAGTTCTACTGTAGCTAATGTACGTATCGGCTGTTGAGTCGGTGCAGGGACAGCAAGACAAGATCAAGTTGGTCCCTCTCTCTCTCCACGACAAGCCGGCTTGGTACAGAGAGAAAGTTTACCCCGTCGACAAGGCACTCCTCTCTTCCCCCCTCTTTCGTCTGAGTTTCCCAGTATGGAGCTCTGTGTCATTTGATGAGCTCCGTTGGACAATTCCATTTAAAAATTGATCCAAAAGATTTCGCGGGGCGGCGTCGTGCCACGCACAGTTCCAGATCCCCTCGCATTCATTATGCAACATGCGATTGCAATTGACACCGCAGCGTTCCGCGAAAGATGAATAAAGAAGCAATGAAAGGGATCTAGTTGTATTCGAAGAGAGCGTGTCTAAATAGAACAAGTTGGTGATTTGAATTTCTATTTGCTCAGATGACATAGTTGTTCTCTTGACTTAATTGCGTTAGGTGCCATCTCTGGAACATGACAACAAGGTCATGGGAGAGTCTCTGGATCTGATGAAGTACATAGATAGAAAATTTGAAGGGCTATCTCTTTACCCCACTGTAAGTCTATTCACAATTTTTTTTTTTTTGGGGGGGGACAAAAATATATGCACGAATTAAACCTGCATTTTATTTTCTCCAATTTGGTTCCGCAGGATCCCGCGAAAAGGGATTATGGCGAAGAGTTATGGTCTTACTCCCTCGAATTCATTGAAATGATGTATTCCTCGTTGAAAGGAGATGCAGTCAAAGAACTGGGTAAGACTAAGAACAAAAACTGTCTTTGCTGAGGAACTCAGAGAACTCCAGACTAACATGCGCACATATGTTGAAGAGAGTCCATTTTCAGATGATACTGATGATGAATTTCATGTCAGGTCCTCCTTTCGATCACTTAGACCGTGCCCTCCAACGATTTGACGACGGGCCGTTCTTCCTCGGCGAGTTCAGTTTGGTAAGCCACCTTCTTAAGAGATTTAATCGCAACCAAAACGATTAAACAATCGGTTACAGTGGAGTACACACTGCATCCATCTTGCAAAATGTTGCTTCACATTGTGATGCCTCGCATACATGTGCTTTCCAAATTGTATCCTCATTTCCACAACTGATTCACAATATAGGTGGACATAGCTTTCATACCGTTTGTCGAAAGAATCCAGTTGCTCTTATCAGACATGTGGAAGCATGACATCACGTCGGGGAGGCCGAACTTAGCTTCCTGGATAGAGGTAAATATTCGCCGACTCTTGTTTGAACGAATTTGACGTAGTCGGGTCACATTCGACTTCCTCCTATTCAAAAGGCGAGCAGCCCTTAAACAAGAAAGAAGCAAGCTTTAAGTAGTCCCGAAAGCCGAACTCAGCAACATTTCAACAAGTTGTCATTCACCTTTCTTGTATGCTCTGGTATTCATGCACTCATCGATTTGAACGCGTGACTGCTCGCACTCATACATGGACGATGTGCTCAACTTAATAAGCTGAGAGATTCTTACCAGACCAAGTGATTTTGTGCAGGAGATGAACAAGATCGACGCTTACACGCAGACCAAATATGATCCTCAAGAGATCGTCGCCTATTTGAAGTCACGATTCATGGTACGTACCGTTCCTGCTAAGACGCCCACATTTGCCGACATCCTTTCCTGTCGGAGATTAAGCAACTCGTGTGTTTACTTCTCACAAAAAAACTTTACTTTGCAGGTGAGGCATTGAGACCTGAGCATAGCAGCTGTAACTTTTCTGTCTGGTGGGTGTGAGAGTTTCGACTTTGTGGGATGCCGCTGTACCTTTAACCAAGGCTGGAGTCTCGGTTCCGTACATTGTATTGCATTCTTACTCGCTTGAATAATATTTGCATAAATAATGAGCGTACTGCATCAGTACACTTTTGCTTTAACCTCCGAATGTATACAAAAACTTGAGATTGTATCATCATTTCTTCTCCTTCAATTTGATTATTGCCATCTTTTCTATCCTGAATACCACCGCCACAAGACTGCAATGGTTTCCGTTTTCCACATGAATACATTACACAAGTAAAGTAGGAGGAGGGGAATGATTACAAGGGGAATGATTGATCACTTTAGAAACAAAGATAGGGAGGGGAAGATTGATCACTTCAGAACTCAAAGGTAGTGGGCGTAACACACTCAGATATACAAAACAACTAGGGCAAATTCCAATGTAAATGCGAGGCCAATCATGAAGAGCAACTGTTGCGGAATATGAAATGGTGTTCAAGCCATATAAGCAAAAACCGACTGTAGACCGAATACTAACTGCGCACACGCAGCTTATTGAAACTGAATGAAGCCAAAAAGAAGACACTATCCTAGAATACATATCTATATTTCACTCTCGTGCCATTGAAAATTGGTCGATTACGTTCAGTGTACCCCGATAAATCATGTTTCCTCGCTCTCCAAAGTACAAGGCTAAGGGGTATCAAGCACATGATGTATAAAGTAAGATCAGGGTCAAAACCACACTACAGCTAAAAGAAGAATAGCAAATCTATGAGAAAGCCACAAAGAAATAGGTAGGCTATGTACATGGGCGGAGAGACAGAAGGGCCGAGAATGTGGTGAAACTACTTACAAGGCTATTTGCATACACTAATCACTTATGGTAGGGAAAGTTCGGAAGCCACCCCAACAAGAAAACCATAAAGAACCTAATTGATGGGATCACATAAAAAGGAAGTTAGCTTTGATCGATACAATGTAATCTGTAGTGTAATCGCTTCGAAAGTAAAACAGAGTGCTCCGGACCAGCAGCTGCATTGGCTGGGTCAAAGAGTGACCCTCAGACACCGATTATCCCCAAAAGTTCTGTCCTAAACCAGGTACTATCGGACTCACTTAATCTTCTTGGTTTTCTCTCTATCTGATAATTTAACACCATTGAGCTTCTTGAAACTCTCTTTCTTTACTCTAGGAGGGGTAAGAGGAGCAAAGGGGTTGCTCAGGGCTGATTGAGTATCAGGATCGTATTTTTGGGAAGCAAGATATGTCAGAGCCGTGACGACATCAGCGATGACTGGACGCAAATTAGGCTGCTCCTGGACGCACATTGCAGCAATTGCAAGAGCTTGGTACAACCCCCTTGGAGGGTACTGACCTTGGAGCGTCGGGTCAGCCATAAGCATGAACTTTCTTCGGTCTTTGAACAATGGCCTTGCCTGCAGTTTTCAGATGAAAATGCATTAGACTAATCCAACACGAAGTTGCCGGGTGTAATGAAGAGAAAATTGCAGTCCTGACAGCTTTGAGATGCTGAGAGTAATAGCAATTTTTCTGGAAATATGAAATTATAAAAGTTCTAAAATTACCAAGATAATTTACAGTTATAAAATGAGAACGACATTAATAATGACATTAAAAATAATTGTTACAGTAACAAAATATCAATAGCGATGATTATAACATATGATGCTTCTATTATCATTATCTCTATTGACATTATAATTGGAACTTCAACAATCTCGCACCAGTTTTTGTCAAACACATTAATCATCACCGCACAACACCTTAGTGCAACGTGTTGCCAAGCAAATACGCTGCTACAACATAGTCACAGCACAACACCAGTTGTACTAAAGACATTTGTACGCATGTCATTTCACTGCTTCTACGTGTATTGTAATTATGTCTGCAGGCATTAGAGACACCCTTACATAAAAATTCACCGAATGGAAGATTTTCAGTAGACTTCGATACACGGGAACATCATTTTGCAGTTTGACAGGAAAAATATAGGTATCAACTATTGCATCTCTTACCCATGAAACCAGGTTTTGTTCCCCCGCAGCTCTTGAATTGTCGATTGCTTTCCTGCCAGTTATAATTTCTAAAAGGACAACGCCGAAGCTGTAGACATCTGATTTGAGTGTCAGTTGACCAGTCATAGCATACTCTGGAGCGCAATATCCATAGGTGCCCATAACCCTGGTAGATACGTGAGTGTTATCCCCTACGGGCCCAAGTTTGGCTAAGCCGAAATCAGATAGCTTGGGATGAAATCCCTCATCAAGCAAAATGTTGGAACATTTCAGGTCTCGGTAGATCACGGGAGGGCTAGCTCTGTCATGCAAGTATTCCAAACCTTTGGCTGCCCCAGCTGCTACTTTCATTCTAGTATTCCAGTCAAGTTGTTTCTTACCAGGTGAATTGTCTGCAAGGAAGAACATGAGAATTGAGAGACAGTCAAGCAGTTGAGAGAACATAACCAGCAGGAGATTGCCATGGATAAACTTAAAACGAGATTATGCCCATATATGTGGACATATTTGTATATATATATACCGTGTAGATGGTCTTCCAAAGATCCCAATGGCATGTATTCATAGACCAGAAGCCTCTGATCTCCATCTGCACAGTAGCCTATGAGGTTGACAAGGTTAGGATGGTGAAGCAGACTCAACATCAATACTTCAACAAGGAACTCCCTGTTTCCCTGCAACCCATTTCGATCAAGTTGCTTGATTGCCACAACCTACAGTAACGAAAAGACGGTTCAAATTGCCTCACAGTGTAGGAGTCAAGAGTTACAAGTCTTCACTGAGTAGAAAGTACTCTAGGCTACCTGTAAAACGATATACTTCAAGTTAAATCAAGGTTTGTTTTTATAGCTGCTAAATGAACACAGATAATGCATTAGCACTTCACAGATAGCTACAACCTTGACAGTGCAGAGATGATGGTTCGGGTAACTATTGAGATTGAGAAATACAAAGGGTGCAACTCTTGGGAATTTACTTTTTTTCAAAAAAAAAAAAAATTCTCTTTGGAATTTAAGATTGCTGCTTCGAGTGATCATCACAAGGAAAAAAAAATGAACTGAAAATATGAAAGCAAAAGGCTGAGAAAACCAAGCTCTGCACAACAATCACTGTACTAGCATCAGAAAAGGGCCGACCTCGCAAACAAAACTATGCTTATACACCCAGACTCGTAAACATGGAAAATTAGAATAAACACTTGACAAGCGGCTTCACTTCAATCTACCTGGTCAGTTTCCAAACGGCCTCTATACACTCTACCAAAACCTCCCTCGCCCAGAAGACAGTCTGCTTTGAAATTCCTAGTTGCAACCGCTAGGTCTCGGAAGCCAAAAGTCTGCGCTGCAATCTGGTCAGATCCACCTCCTCGCGAGGCCTCCGTTCCACTCAGTGAAGAATTCGATTTCAATTTCTCTGAACAACACAGATGGCAGCCACCATATCAGGAATCAGAGTAAATACGAAACAAAACGGAGTGTGTAAACGAAATTAATCACATAAAGTTGAGCAGAACCAAACGCAAATGACAGAGCACTAGCAATCCACAGTAAGAAGTGAAATTCTACCATCAAACTCCACATTTTATCACTAACTGAACGAAAGAACGCATCGATAAGTAACGTTACACAAAGATTTTTGTCAATATCCTCGTTAACACGCCTTCATATCACGTCCACCGACAAAAAACGAGCTTGAAGTACACGTGTAAGCAGGGCATGATTTTTTCTCTCCCCTTTAACAAATGGCGCAGCACAAAAGGCAGGCGAATCCACAACCGGACCTGAACCTAGGCTACAATTGACCAGAAACAAGGCTGGTTCTCACGACGGCGAAACTACGCCCACCAAAATCCTCGCGACACTGTTGGAAATGTGCTTCATGCGTTCCACCAGGAGACGATCGCGTACCTGAGGAAGATTTGCCGTGATGATCGAACGGCCTGTTCCGCTGGCTCATCTGCTTCTTCTTCGACTTCGAAACGCCAGAGCACGGAATCCAACCCATCGCTCCCTCCTCTGTACCTCCGCCACTCGAACAGATGAACCGAACTGGCCAGTTGCTTCGCTCTTCAGCTCCGATCAGAACCACCGCGCGTCCCGAACAATCTCGAATCGCGGACGCAAGAGAGAGAGTGTGAGAGAGAGAGAGAGAGAGAGAGAGAGGAAGAGTGTGCGCGCGAGTGAGCTCCTGCTTTTCTCTGTTCCCTGCGAACTCTTTCTTCCTCCTTTCTAATTCTTTCTTCTTCTTCCACGCAGGAATCGTGCAGCGAACCGGCCCGGAATAATGGAAAGTGCCGGAAGGGGACAAAAAACGAGGGGTCGTTTTTGACCGCTCGGGTAGGCAAACGATGTCGTGTCGGGGATCGTCGCACTGTTTGATCTTTTCCCGCTCCCTCTGTTATTTTAATATTACTAAAGCTTTGACCGAGTAATGATAATTTTATCACGCGGGGGCGGGGGGAGTTGATCGTGTGCACGTCGGTGGACGAGCAGGTCGAATCACGGAGCGTCGTCGGAGAGGACTCGTTCAAGGGAAACGGACGGTCGTGATTTCTCATCTCCGCGGGACACGGATGCAGCTGATGGGACGCACGATCGGCCAACCTCTGTGGGGGCCACATTCTGAGATTCGAAGAGATTGTCTTGTGCTCTTGAGAGAGAGTTGAGACCGAATCTCTCCTTTTTTTGTTTTTTTTTTCTTCTGTCTCTTTTTTATTATTAAATAATTTGTTTATTGCCACGTCAGGTGCTGGGATAGACGGCAATCCTTCGGCGTGCCATTTGGCCCCACCGTCCTGTCCCGCTTTTTGAACCAACCACAGCCGTTGATGATGTGTGATACGCAATGACACTACCAATATCTGTGGACTTATATCTTTAATATCCGACCATAGCTTCTGAACAAAAAATGGACATGTCCAACTAGCCAGTCTAGAACATATATTTTTTTGGTCGGACCAGTCTAGAATTTATTTGTCGTAATTTAATGCTAAGGGCTTGTCAAAAGTAGGTTGAGCATGATAAATCGATCGAGCTGGAAACCGCCCAAATTGGACTTGATCGACCAATTTGGTCCGATTCCAAATTCCAGAGAATTGAGGCCAATCACAGTCGATTCGATTTCCAAATCTAGGAGGGAACCGGACCAACCAGATCGGACCAAATAATATTTTTTTCCTAAAGAAATTTCCTAAACATAAATGTAAACTTAAACTTAATATGCTTAGTATGATTTATAGGTTTAGCGACAACGCGATGTAATTAACGAGAGGTGGTACGGTTAATATATTTAACGAGAAAAATCATGAAAAATATGCAATTGGCCCAATGATTAGACCTCTCTAGACTCGGACCGGACCAGTAACCGATCATCTCTAGTCAAAATGGTCGACTCGAGTGGGTCGATTTGAAAATGACCCGCTCCAAATTGATCTATTTAACTCAAATTGACTCATATTTATGGAATAACGATACATAGACATGCCGTCATGAACCCTGCCCAACTCATATAAAATAAATTAAGTTTCCCCACGAATCTAAGTTCAGTTTCATCCCATTGGAAGTCTCGAAATCAGACATTTAAGGGGTGCATGATTCTCTTTCTATTTCCCTATTTTTTTTGTTTTTTTTTTCCTGAAAATAACTTTGGAACAGAAATACGTTTCACAACGCAATGTAGTTTTTCTATTCCCCGGCCAATTTTTTGGCTCAGAAATAGGTTTTGGATGAGAAATGAGAAGTTAAAAAAAGCTAATTTTTTGTTTCAGAAACAAAAACTCGAAACAATTTGCTTATTCTTCATTGCTCCTCCCTTACACCGTCTACTGTCGATCGCCGGTAGTCGACCGCCGGCCGCCGCCGCCTCCAATCGGCCGTCGATCGCTGGTAGTCGGCCGCCGCTGCCTCCGGTCATCATCGCCTCCCGTTGCTAGCTACTGGTTGCCGCCGCCGACGATGGTGGCAACCGGCGATGAAAAGCTCATCCCGAAATAGAAATTTTTTGATGTTGTCAAACGATTTTTTTTTTCAAAAATAGAAAAATCTTATCGTTATCAAACACGTTTTTTATCTGATAAACTTGTCTAGGGAATGAAATGAAAAAAACTATTTCTTGTCAAAAATAGAGTCCAGGAAGAGAAAGGGAATCATGCACCCCTTAAATGACTGTTCTTCCGGATGCAGATCAAATCACGCACACAAATCCCAAGTCCTGCAACAGGCATTCACTGCTTTTTGCAGCCACGGCCTGTGATCAAGCTTCTTCAACGCGATAATCACGCGGAGGAACCGCGAGTAAACCGTCAACGTGGTCCTCTGTTTCTCTCGATAGTAACCTGCGAATGTCTAGATCACCCAAATCGTTGACCACGGTCAAGCAAATACAGAAGGATCCATCAAACAGCGACGAAGCGGTCAAGATCAGGGCCCGCCGACCCAATTCTGCGAACGACGTGGGCGTGTTCGCCAATTCTTCGGACAAGAAGATAGAGCAGGGGACGAGGGCATTCCCCGAAACGAGACGGCTGATTTGCGAGAGAACCTGTTCCACCCACCACGCGAAAAGTTCATAGTAATTCGAAACGACATTCGGAACAGAGCCCCACCTGATCAATACCTTCGACCAACCTTCTCTTGAAAAGAACGGAAAGAAAAAGTGATGCATGGAAAAGGATGAAGCTTTCGTGGTGCTTTGTCTACACATGGGCAATGATTGCTTTGAGGCTGGCGCTGCATCTTATGTGAACAAGATTTCCTGTGCCATAAGTTCAGTCACGTATAAGTCGAGTCTATTACACTACCGCATGCATACGCTGAACGACTTACGGTGTTTGTTTCGGTCCTAGGATATCATGGAAGTACAGCATTCACGGTGATTGAGCGATTTAGTTGAGTTCAGGGAGAGTTGACAGGATCGCGCTGCGCAAGTTGTTTGGATTAGCGTGATCTGAGGCATGAATTAACCGAAAATAAAGAGAGGAGAAAGGGGGGGGGGGGGAGGGCATCGTTCTTGTACCGCATCGAAGTCGAATGAATTTTCTGTGCTATATGGCAGCAGACAAAATTTCACCTAAACTTCGAAGAAGTTGCGAGTGCACATGTTACTACAATCAGTGTCCCTAGTCCGTCGATCATACTGAAAAGATGAACAGCTAACCCTGTCCAATGGCAGCGGCGTGGCTCCCATGAGGTGTTGGAAATTACCTGCGAAATATCCTGTTCTTTAACGACGAGACAAAATGGAGGTCATACGGTCTTGAATGCGTCGATTTCTGGTCAGATGGGCGAGAAGGCAGGCACATCACGTGTCAACGCATCGTGCGTTTGCCTTGGCTTATTTGTTGGCTTGGTGATCAGCCGGGTTTGAGCTCTTGACGGGCATTTCATGGTTATGCTTCCCTTCATATGTCGTTATGAAAGATTTGGGATCGTCCATTGCTCTTTCAACATACTTACGCACGCTGCACTTGAGACTCGTGCATCTATAGTAACTCCTGCAGAACATGTTAAACCTCAAATATGAGAGATTCAGGGGAAAACACTCTGCATGTTGCAAGCTCTCTGTCCCTTGTAAATCATTATGCAAGGTTGCTTTCTTGTTAGAGAATGGTTAGTCAACATTCAATTATCCACTGCGTAGGTGGGGTTCTGTTAGGTCTGAGTCAAATAGCAATGATTCGAAACGCCGCCCTTGCATGATCAACGTGCAAGATTGTTTGTGAGGTTTTTCCTACTTGAAAATGAGAGTGTTTTGAGTCTCTAATATCCCTTAGTAATATGGTTTACCTAACATTCAAACACTTGTATACCTGACCACTTAAGCTATTGGGCTGGAAACAAGTCTCACCTGGGATGAGAGTTTCCCTTAACAACCTTCTGGCCATATTTCCTCCAGCGAAAGCCATCACCCAGAATCTCAGGCTCGGCTGAATTTTGCCGATCAGTGCAGGGCTCTTGCACCTTTTCAGCGACCATGCCTGCTTCACTGGGTCCACTTTCAGTTCTCCTGGAAGAGAGATCACACGTGATTTCAGAAATCGCAGAGTGTTCACACATCGACAACAAATGCTCTCCATTTTGCTAGGACAAACGTAAATAAGCATTAACAAATAATGAAAGGATATTAGCAGTTGGTAACGTTATAGTCATTCAAGTTTCTCATTGCAATGCTACTTATTAAACCGACGAAAACTTGAGGTACCCCAATTCTGAGTGACCTAAACACTAGCAATATCTGATTGTGTAGTGCTGGTCTCTCACCTTCTCTTACTCCTTGGTTCATCATTACCCAGTTCCTTTCCCTTGCTTCCATCCTCTGCCCCACTAATATTACACGAACTGTCAGGAGTCCCACCAGAAGGACCAAATGCTTCATTTGCAGCAGCTTGGTCATGAACTATCAGGCCCTTGCCCTGATAAGAAGTATTTGCAGCTAATCCTACCTCAGTCTGATTTTCTACTCTACCTATAGAACCTTCATTCTTTTCGCCTAGTTGGTTACCCCATAAAGGATTGCTTTTGTCCTGTTCCGTTGCATCAGTTATGGTCCCAAGCCCTTGCATCCCTGATGAACTGCGTTTAGGAGGCTGAGGCTTTGAATGGTTGTGCTCACCCTTGTAGACTATTTCTGCTATCTGTCCATCAAGTGATCGCTCAACCTTCTTCTTCACCGGACAGTTTGGGTGGGTGCACTTGTAATAACTTCGTGGGTACTCACTCCCCTTTACCTGCTTTTGTCCATATTTTCTCCAGTTATACCCATCATAGGAAGGACGATCCACGCTAGCTGTGGATGGCAAAGCTTTTGGGTCCTCCTCAATGTCCTGAGCTGCCAATTTCAAGGGTTCGCTGGTCTGTTCGGTCTCTGCCACACGTGGTATGATTTGACGAAGATTTGAGCTCGTTTTTGATTTCACATGGCGTTTTTCTGGGGTCGGACTTTCAGATGGTTGTATCGCTGGTAGAGTAGCGTTGAAGTTCCCCTGTAGAAAATAGAGAATTTCTTTTTCACGGATCTAACTGGAGATTGGAACTGAATATCACCCAAAAAAATTGCCTGTATTTTACTTACTAGTACCATGCGATCTTTACTGAAAGGGATACCATAAGCATGAAACAGCAATCATATAGGCTGAAAACTTACTATAGTAGCCAAGAGTGAAGCAGCAGCTTTTGAGACCGGCTTTGCCAAAGGTTTATATACTACAGTCCGCTGACGGTCCGAATACGAAAGGGTATCCACTGAATCGCAGATTGCTGTTCCAGAAATTTCAGCCTGAATTTGTCCAGTACACTAAATGTTAGATGGGAAAAGACTGAAAAAGGTTTAAATAAGAAAATGAGTCGCGGAATCACCTGGGATGAGAATATGGCAGCAGAAGTGCGATTCACCGCGGGCTTGAACCTCACTGTCTTGGGTTTAATTGGGGCAACACCACTTTCAGAACCCATTTGAGGGGTTGAATCATTGATTGCACCTGCAAGGAGCTCTGAGAAAGACCTAAAAGTGGAAAAGGTAGGCCGTGACGCAACTGGTTTTGTGATCACTGTTCTCTCTGCCTCTTTAGTCTCCATTCGAACTTGTATAGGCAATAAATATCGTATTCACTCAATGCATGGCTAGCTTGTTCAAGATTCAGGATGATTAGGTACTCTAATCTATCGTGCCCAGAATGTTCTATAGTCTTAGATTCAGGTGGCAGAAGTTTAGTTAACGTGACTGGAGGGGTAAAACAATCCTTCAAGAGCCTCGGCACTCAACCAACTAACAACTTGCGCTTAGTAAGTGCATTATAATGTCTTCTGACCTGCATAATATTAGAAACAGTAAGTATATTGTATTTTCCCTTAAAAGAGGAGAAGAAAAAGTAGAGCTCACATAGTCATGTTGCATATTAGAATAATTAAGTAAATTGCCCGTGGATTCAATTGGTCAAACTAAGTGAGATCCTACACAAGAAAGAAAAGTAACAAATCTCAAACTCACAAGAGCTTCTTCAACAAACAGAGGCGACAATAAAAAGTTGCAGCAAGAAAAAAAATCGAGGATAGTTTAATAGATATAAAACCACTATCAGGAGATTCTCAGAATATGCAAATTAGAGAAGATATTGTCACTGGTATTAGGTGGAAGAGATTCATTTTATATATGTTAGCATGTGTAAAATATAATGGGAATCATTTTCTAACAGGGAGAACTTTTAGAACAAATGGTTGCATGCTTAACTTTTGTCGTAGTACTGATCTTTGGTTTGATTTACAGAAGAAATGGTCATGCAGCAACTTTAAGAATATCAAAACAAACAACTATCATACAGTCTAGAAGTTATGCATCAGGAGTCAGGGCCTACTCAGGGATAAGAATGATGCTGCACAAACACTAACTGATGTATATTAAAACTTGTTGAGATATTAAGTCACCACCTTGCTATCGCGATCTATCGAACCAAAAACAAAAAGATTAAGCTGCCCCAATTCCAAAATTAGATGCACAACTGTGCACCACAAAAGATTGGTTGAAAAATGTAGCGCAACATTTTCAAATGCTTTGTTAAAGTATCCCCCATTGCCCTTCTACGGGGGTTGACTAGGCCTCATGCCGTGGTCTCCCTCTGTCCAATAACTTAAAACTGTTGAGTCGGAAATTCAAACATGGCATGAAAGTCAAGTTTCACTTGTTCATGCTCCATTTAATGTTCTGTTTAGCATTGGGTTCTTGTTAATATTGTTCCTCGTTTGCCAATACTTTCAAACCCTATTATGTTATGTAAGGCGTTAATATCATATGTGAAGCCAAAGTAGGAGGAATCAGGTGGTCAACCAAGCAACATTGCAGCAAACAAAAAGCAAAGAGAGCAAAACAATAGTTTTGTGAGAGTTTTAGCCCTCCATTTGAGCACTGCACACAGCTTCGTTTTGACATTTTCTCCAGTACTAATATCAGGAAGATTAGTCAAACGAAAGAACAATCTCATTTCAACTTTTTATCACCAAATTGCGAGTTAAAAGACAACATATAGGAGGCAGACTGCATTTGTCTGTAGGCTGTGAACTAACAAATCAGATCCTCCAACCCACTTCGATCAAAGAGTAGATGTTGACGCAGCTATTGTAAGGACAGACATTCTTCCTTTTCACGAGTCTTAGTTTTTCACCAAGAAACATCATGGGACACATTGAATCCATTTCTTTGGACCATGCCTCGTATGAATTACAGTTCTAGCTAGCAGCTACAAATGAAAGTTTCTAAACTGAGAACCCAATAACTCTGGAACCATAGATATGTGTGACCGCAACAGACATTCTAGTAGCCTATTATTTGGACAGGTTAGAAAACCTACCCCACTATAATCATCAACCCCTACTAAGCTCAACCGAAAATTTCACATCGACAAAAAAAAAAAAGAGTAAATAAATAAATCAATCTCGTAGTCCACCTGTTTAATCTGGGAGAAACAGGTTCTCTACCATAAACGTAATCACAGATAATAGAATGCTCTTTATTCCACTATTGACATTTCCAATTCAATGAGATTAAACTAAACCATCACAATGCATTCTAAGTATTGAGTCAGTGCCAGACAGGCGCGCAACAAGCCCAATTTCGACTTCCTGGGTACCCAACAATCCACAAGATGCGCCAAATGAAACAAACATGGAACACGAACGATATCATCCGAGAAAAAAGAACAGCAAATGAAGCAAACTAGTTCAGGAATCATCATGGCACAAGAAAACATAGGAAAACGTAAGCACCTAACCAGAATGTCGGTCGCAACAAGCACGAAATGGAATTGTTCAACCTCCACAACATTCCAGCAACTAATTACGAGTCCATCTTAACCTGCACTGCAAACCAAATAACATTGAGAACCATAGACAAGTCAAAAATCTGGAAACCCAGAAACCAAAAAAGACTAGAGAAAAGAGGAAAGAGAAGAAATCTGGTGTTTACAAAAGCCAGAAAGCGTGAAAAAAATCAAACTTGACCTAGTAAAGACAATAAACCCGAGCTCAGCACGAATGCGAAGCTCGTGAAAATCAGGTAGAAGTGCAGTGCAAAAAGACACAAAAAGAGAGAGAGGAGGGGGGAAAGAAAAAAGAAAAAAGAAAAAAGAAAAAAGAAAAAGTCGACAAATTTGTCTCTTGTTAAGACTAAACAAAGAGACGACTCGTACAGGGAGGTTTGACTGGTCCCGGAGCTTCGATGTCTTCCCTTGAACAGCGAACTTCTGAATCTGAGCGCCGTTCCCAAAGTCCCAAAACCCAAACCAGAGGGAAGAGAGGGAGAGAGCTCACACCTCGAGAGAAGAAAAGCTGCAAGAAAACAAAAAAAGCCAAGAAAGAATCGACGAAATCGGAGCTGCTGCCCCTTTTTGTAATTTTTTCAAATGATGCTTTCTTCTTTCTTCCCAAAGCAAAGGTTTGTGGACATGGAGGTCCTGAATGGTCGTCTTGCTCGAGAGTCAGAGCTTATCGGGAGGGGATGACAATGAGGGGAAGAAGGGTAATAGCGACGGCCATGGCGCATGTTTTGGTCCCTGGGACCTGGGGCTACGGAACCAACCGAGCCCAACTAACTGTCTCTGTGTCCGCTTCTGTGGTTTGACTCTCCGATGCCGAGGAAGTGAGAAGGAGCAGAAGACAACTGTTTGAGTTTTTTTTTTCCCTCTTCTCTTTCTAAATGGTTTAATGATCTAAGTACCACAAGGTCCACAATGGGCCCCCGGCCATGTTGACAAATTGTGTGGAAATTATACATTTTGCGACCTTAAATCAGTTCGTGCAGTTAAAACCTAAAACTCCTTACGATCGTCCGAGGGCGATCGATTCTCATCTGAAACCTATACTGAACCGGGCAGATCGAATTCTAGTTTGTGATACTAGCCCACCCCAACCTAAAATTGGATCTGCTCCTTGTCCCATCTCGAAAACGATGATTTTTCTTTTTTTTGGTTTTGCTCTTTTATTCGTTACGAGTGGGAGTTTCTCAACGTTAAAAAGACGAGCGTTATTTTCAATACATTTTTCATATAAGCGTCCGCATGATTGAGGTGCTACGCTAATCAACGATCAACTAGTCTTCCATTGGATTTTATAAACATTACTCGACTTTGTAGCATCGTCGTATCGACATGAACATATAGACAAACAAAATTATGGAGTTGGACAGTGAAAAGCGAAACACAATTTAGAGTTTGCTTCAAAATTAAAAAAAATTAAAGTACTATGGACCAGTCCGGTTCCCAAATTGGATCGGACTAGCTCGATGCATGCGTACCCCTATAATTGGTTACTTTAGATCCGTTAGGTCGTATCGTACGAAAGATTGTCACGAGGCTCATAATAACAAAAAGGCCACGTGGCATTTTTCATTCACTTAAAACCCCAGCCATGTAAGTTTTGGAATGAAATTTTAAGGCTCAGATATATTATCACATTCACAGCTAGTTCTAGAACTTTCCCTTGAAAAAGAGAGAGTGAATTTTAAGAACACAAAATGTGTACTTTTTGGAGGGGTGACACACCCGCTTTGATTTCTTTTCTGGAACAGCAATCTGCGATTCGGTGGATACCCTTTCAGAAGCAAATTTTAACGAGCCTTGCGAATGTTCGACGGTGCTTTGGCGGTGTGCCTGAGGGGCGCGTGCTGGTCACTGACCGCCCCTCTGTCCATGTCGAAGCAACTCTCATCGATGGTTTGACCACAGACGAGCGAGAGGGACCGGCGAATCGAGCGGCTCCTTACTACTCACGTCACGACACGGCGTACCCTCGAGCCTCTCGACTGGATGTGGATACAGCTAAACACGCGTCGCTCTGTTCTAAGGCTACCGGAGACATGGTTTTATCGTGATAGCGGCTCGGACTCGACCAAAAGAGACACCCCAAAGTACCCATCCGGATTCTCATGACACTA
Source organism: Rhodomyrtus psidioides (assembly GCA_021437785.1). Classification (NCBI taxonomy): domain Eukaryota; kingdom Viridiplantae; phylum Streptophyta; class Magnoliopsida; order Myrtales; family Myrtaceae; genus Rhodomyrtus; species Rhodomyrtus psidioides. The sequence continues at coordinate 403,597 of JAILYB010000059.1, read as the reverse complement.
GAACCTACCTGTTGCCAATCGCCAGTATGTCCCCTTTTGTCGCAGCTAACACGAGCCTCCACGACTTTAGAATGCGATGTGCTCGCTCAGAGATCGCGCGCGAGTCGTCCGCCGAAGCAACGCCTCGACCCGAGAGATGTGAAATCGGAATGACATCTTACCGTGTAGGAATTGGTCGAAATGAAGGCTCGGTTATCCTATGTTGTGTCAGAGACGTGTAAAATTATCTGGTTATATTACAATCTCGAGCCATGCATGCATATCCTTGAAATTCTTTGGTTAAGTGGGAAATGGAACAGGATCGCACGTTCGATCAATCGCATTCTGATGCTCAAAATTATCGACACAATCGAGGGTAACAAAGAAATGGCATCATCAGAAATAATTGCCTAGGAAAACGATGGACGAGAACAAAAGGGTCGTGAAGTAGCTATCAATAGTGGGGCTCAAGCCTCGATATTGATGTAGCAGAAAATTCTAGTATAATTAGAAATCCGCACCTCTTGTTACATTCCTCACCTACAAGAGAAAGATATCATTCATAGGCTCGAGCTCAGATTACCAACGAGAGGAATTATGAGTTCAAACCATGAAAATCCTCTCACGGCTCGTGGGCGCTATCTATCCATGAAAAATATAAACCACACACAAACATAATCACTGCCCGAGAGCAGACCCATCGATCTGTCATAGTCGACAACCGACGAAGCCGTGACCACTTCCTTGTAACTTAAATTCGGGAAGATGGCGCCATCCACGTGCATGAACCCCCAAATTCTCTAGCGTTTTCTTTGGAAAGCAAAAAATAAAAAATAGAAACTGATTTATATATTGATAAATTACTATATTTGATCATCTAGAAATTACCAATTTTTTTTTTTGTTCCTTTCAGATAGCTTACTAATGTGTTCAGGCTACCGACTTTTTTTACCGGTAAAATTTGTACTTGATTTTAGATTTTACGGACTCTTCTCCCTGCCAAACTTTATTAATTGATCAATTTTCTCAGAAAAATTGGATTTTCTATACAAACTCTAACATATAAAATGAGAATTCACGTGAAATACGCTGTCCCGGCTCTCTCAATTTAAGATCCGACAGTGTTTTTCGCCTCTCTCGATTGAAAATCCCCGATTAATTCGCGATAATAAGAAGAATTACCAAGCGAAAATTCCGCATAATTAATGGGTTCTAACCTCCGGGTTTCAGTTTTTTTTTTTTTTGAAGTAGTTTACAGACAAACTTCTAGATATTCTTTAAAATTTCTTCGAAAAAAGAAAGAAGGTAACTAAAACTTCCAGATTTTTACTGTCGATGTACGTGTGTACTTAGGAAGGGTAGTTGGGCTGGAAACGTCGGTGCCCACGTGAGGCCAAATATATAAAATTGAGAAACTCTTGTATCAAGAACGATACAGTCTCAACCGTAGATTTATACATTATTATCGTGTGTTTAGATAAAGCACCATTGATTGGTAGATCGCGTGATCATCAATAACTAAAACTGCTGTCAAACTGTTAGGTTAGCGGTTTTCGTTAAAATTGTCTTTTTAAAAAACAAATAAATAAATAAACGAAGGAACGAATGAATGAATAAGTAAATAAAGAGCGAGAGCGTCACCAGGAATGGTAGTTGGATGCCCAACAACAATAACATGTGGCTGTGAAACTCGGGAGTTCTCCATTCGGAAATATTCAAGTTTATAGCTGTTTTCGCGAGGCGAGGAGGGACGAGGTGGTTGTTGCGCTCTTCGGCTTAAAGACCGTATATCCTTCTCCGATGAAGAACTTCCGCGCGGTGGCCGGACACATTCGAGAGTGCGCTGCATATGTCAGTCGAATGCTGCCGGAAGATGGTGTCCAGGAGTTCTCTTGGACAATGGTTCGGCTCTGAATATATGACCGTTGGGCCCCCCCCTCCGTCGGAGTCGCGCACGTGAGGGGCGGTTCAGATGGGTGTGGAAGAAGGGCCGCCGTCGAGTTGGAGCTTCTTCCTAATTAGTGTCGAATGCCGCAGCTAACTGCATTTTGAGGAAATGAAAAAGGAAGGAAAAAATAATAATAATAATCGAAATTATACTTTTTTCGTCAGATTGCTGTTCATTTCTTCTTTTCCTGTCCTCCGTGTTCGCTGAATGTTAGAGGCTAAAAAGCGAACCAATCTTCTTCTTACTCCGTCCTCCATCCTTGCCCGGAAAACGCCGTCGAGCTTGGCATCTTCGAGATCTCGACCAAGCTGGACAACCCGCGAGCTCCACCGCCCGCCGGACCTTCAGTTTGGGTTATGCCATTAAAGAAGAAAAAAAGTTTCTCCATATGATTTGGGTGTTCTGATCTATATTTTGTAAACCCATTGCGCCTCCCGAAATCGACTAGCAATTTCCTTTCTTCTATTATTTATTTTTCCCATTTCCATGAGTAAATTTCATCTTAATGTGTAATACGACTAACACCTAAGTGTATTATACAACGTATGCTCTTGAAAATCAACTCAAAGTTCTAGTTCTCACCTTCGAGTAGTTTCTTTTTAATCTGTCCTACCTCTAACTCTCTCTCTCTCTCTCTCTCTCTCTCTCTCTCTCTCTCTCTCGCTCTGCCTCTTTGCAGATGACTTTCAAGTTGAATTGCAAAAAAAAATTAGCACTTTCATGCTAGGCAATCTGACGCAAAGCACTGTTCGGTATATGTGCGAGCAAGAAGTCTGCATTTTCTGGTTTGGTGCAGCCAGATTCCAAGATTGAGATCGATTTAATCCAGAACAGAAGCGAAACTTTTCTGATAGATTGAAGGGGAAAGCGGGAGACCGGGTCAAGGAAGATGATGAACCCCGAACACAAAGGAAAAAACGAAGGAAAGGATAGAAGAAATCAAAATGACTCATTTTGATTCAGCTTGTCCACATCACATTCCGGTCGTGCCATGCTAATGCCGGAGATTTAAGGCTAAAATTAGCTGAAAAGCTTACGTTGATAAATCATCAAAAAATTTATGACTTCTCGGATAATTTCTCATACTTCTGCTCCGCGTGGCAAACTTATTATATCTATGAGTTGTATAGACATTAAATCGAGATTTGTATCATGAATCGAAATCCCAAATTCATGAAGAACAAATTGAAAAATCGTTTCGAATTGTAAAATATGTGAAAAAAAAAGAGTAATTCATAGTTTGTGTTAGCTTAAAGAACTACTACAATTCTAAATGCAACATACCCAATATAAATTGCATCTACTTACACCGTCGGCGTTACCCCTCCAAAAACAAGAACCCTTGACCCCCAGACATTCCAATGAAGGGACCCGACCACGTGACATTATTGTTACTTTTTACCTAGGACAGCAAATTGAGGCCGTAATTCCACAAGCTCTGCAAAGTGAAGGTCAATAAACATCCCAATAAATGTGTGGTGTAGGGGGGACATTCTTTCAAGGACCTATTCCACTATGGACCGAGTCAATCACAACCATTGATCATACCAAGTTTACGTGGAACTAGCCATGATCAATGGTTCCGACTAACCCGATCCACCATGAACCAGATCCTTGCAAGTATTTTGAGGTATTGTAAGGCACCATCTATCTTTGCACTGCTCAAACTCTTGCAGTGAAGAGCTGGTATATGTGCCCATTGATTTATGCAGCTGTATGAACTTACTGCTTGGCCATACTAGGGCCAACCAGCTCGGCCAGCTGCAATTTCCCCCGCACCCTTAGCTGTGTACTACTCCCAGCACACCAAGCAGCTGCAAGGTCTATGCTTCATCTATCAAAGTGATATAATGGGAAAGTGATAGTGGTGTTGAACTTGATATAGACAAAGGAAGCGCAAACACCACAGAAAAATGCCATAACTGATCTAAAATCTCTTCATTTTACTTTATCCATTAGCACATACCATAGAATAAAATAAAAGCCGAAAAAAGGGAACACAGCACTGTCTAGAAGGAAATATTTTGATAGCAATGATTATCACATTTGACTACGCATCTACGAGAGAACAACCATTATCATTAAGAACAATTGCCTATAGCAATGATTACAAAAGATGCAAAAATAAAGAGCAATGCGTCCAACAACCCGCATGCTACTGCTTTTTTTTATTCTTACAACTAGACATCATATTGCATGTCTTGATATTCCATTGTCATGAAAAAGAAAAGTGAAGAGATTACATAGCTTCCACCTATCTAAGGTATGACTTACCTTCATAGATACTAACCTCTCAAAGTCAACAAAAAACCAAAAATAACTCAAGTTCCAGATTCTCTCACTCTCTCTCTCGAAAAAGACAGGACAAAAACCATCCCCACAAAATCCAGACCTAATAAGGCACTGGTCATCTTTTGAAAAAATGCACGGGTGAAATTTCTAAGTTCCTTTATTACAAGGGAAAAAAAGAAGGGAAAAGATCCCCCCATGTAAAATTGCTCAACACGCACAAATGTCTGTGCAAAGAATGGTACTTCGAATATTTAAGTGCGCAACATACTCATGCTGCAGCAGACTGCTTTTCCTCAAAATCATCAAGATTAAGAGCTTCCAGCAACTTCGGCCATGATTCTGGAATCCCGCCTGGCAGGTCAAACTCCATAAGTTTTCCTTGCCTCCGGTAGAAATCTTCTACAGGTTGACTCTGCACACAACCAATTACATATGAGTTAGTTACTTATGGACAACAACCAGCTGAAAACTACTCCCGAAAGGGCGTCCAAAAAGTAGTTGCCCGCTCCCTTCGCTAAAACTCGTCCCAACAACTGCAAAATAGACTCTAGTACAAATAGACAGAAAGTTTGTGAAAACTGAAACAAAACAAGAAAAATCAAAAGCACTTTACCATCCACCAACTGACCACAAACTTTTCTAGCAAGTTTGTAAGAGAGAAAAAAAATGGAGAATCCAAATATTGGAAAAAAAAAATTCAAATGCCAGATGACACACAGATCTGAGGCGTTAATATGACTTTTTCAGTTTGTTTTTTTCCCTGGTGGAGATATCCAAGGAAAGAGCTAGAAAATGAGATATCAAACAGGAAGTCCCAAAAGCTTCCCCATGTTCAGATTCCTTGTGTAAGAAGAATGAAGAAAAGGAAATAATAGATACCTTTTCCCAATAGATCCTAAGCCGTTCTTTCACTACTTCTTCCGTGTCATCAGTCCGAGTAATGAGCTTTGTCATGCAATGTGAAGGGGGTAGAAGAGGATCCATGCTAATTCCAGGATTTCCATTCTCACCCTTGACATTAATGCTGGCCACATTAAAATTCTTGCCACACTGACTACATATTCTTCTTCCAAGACATTTCTCCATTAAGACATCTTCACGGAGTCTCAAATTGACCACCAAGTCAATGTCTGTCACCCTTTCCAGTATTTCCTGCAACAAATCAGAAAGACGAGTAAATAATGATTTACTACCAGAAAACCCAAATACAAAGACATCAGGACTCATGATTGCCCTTTGACCACCCTCAATTAGATAATTTGAAAAAGGGCAATTCACATTAACCATAAGGTATACTCAACACATCATACACACGCTACAAGGAGTTAATTTAAATAATATCAAGGAACTCAAGTCAAGGAACTATAAAGCGCAGTAAAACATTTTTTTCCCCTTTTTCTTCAAGAATCATGGAGCTTACTGCTTGCTTTGTCGTGCGTGGGAACCCATCAAGAATAAATCCCGATTCACCTTGAGCTTCTCCAGCCTTAAGCCTCTTCGACAATAAGCTTATGATTATTTCGTCAGATACCAATTTACCTTGATTCACGATCTCCTTCAGCTGCAAGAATAGTTAGGGAAGTGATGCGTCTGTAGAGGAGCAGCAGAGAATAGACAATAAGATAGCAATTATATACAAGTACGTAATTTACTCTAGCATTCTGCCCATAGACCAGCACAGTAAATACCCACTGTGGAACTATAAAGACCACAGCACCCCAAGCAAATTAAATCCCCTAGATGATGCGCAACAGTAATATGTCAATAGCAGCTAACAAGTGCAGATAGAAAAAAATGGGAAACACAAAAACCTCATTTTTTTTTCCTTACCCAAAAAAAAAAAACCTCATTTCTAATGGTTACGCGTGATTAAAGACAGGCCAAAAGACAAAAATAAATTTAAAAGGAGAGAAAATCTCACAAAGTTCAGGCATTTTCCTGCGCAAACAAAGAGAAAGGAGGTGCTCAGAATGAGTATGAATGGAAGACTTTTTGTCCTCAGGTTAAGTTCAGATTAACGAGATAGATAATCTCATCATCATTGCACCTCTCAATACCCGATATGTAACGATACAAAATCTCACAGTATGAGTTGACATGGGCAATTGACAGAATGAAAAAGAAACATTGATTTTCCCAAGCACGTCCTACTCCCTCGCCAACTCATAATCCTATCTTTTTACCTCGATATCCACTCTTCTCAAGCAAAACAATTACAGACGCGCCTTCACTTCGAAAGCGACAGCTATACCATAACGGGCATAACTTCAATGCTTAAAACTAGTAGCCAAAATTTTCCATAAGAAGAGACCAGAGGAAGAATGCCACCAGAGAATATGCTCGAACAATCACGCTCACACAAAAATCAAACGAAAGAGAAGTTCCTAATGCAGAACTCAATCAGCCACTGCAGCTCGGATCACCAAACAACTCAAAGTTCGGACACTACACTAAAAAGGCACAAATGCTAGTACGAAACTCCAAACAGAAGATCAGAGAGAGAGAGAGAGAGGAGAGACCTGATGAGAGAGAGGGCCGGAGGAGGAGAGCTCCTCGCGGACGAGATCACCCGTGGCGATGTGGGGGACGCCGAGGAGAGTGGAGAGGCGGCTGGCGTAGGTGCCCTTGCCGACGCCGGGGCAGCCGAGGAACACCCACTGCACGTTCCTGTGCTCGGCATCTTGGCGGCGAGCCAAATTAGGGTTTGTGGAGAAGGCGAACAGCGGAGACGAGGAGGAGGGGGAGGAAGGTGTGGGTTGGGATGGGGAAGCTGAGGTGAAGCATCGGGCGACGCGTGAGATGGCGGAGAGAGATGGTCTCGAGGAGAGGCGGATCGAGGCCGCCATTGGAGGAGGGACTAGAGAGAGGAGAGAGAATGCAGAGGAGGCGGCAGGAAGCTCGACTCTGGGAAGAGGAAGAGGAAGAGGAAGCAGAACCCTAGTACTAGTAGTAAAAAAATGTAATGGCGACTGGACTCTGGACTCCTTTCTCTTCTGGGCCCCGCTCTCTCCCCTCCAAATTTCGCGAGAAATGTAGAAAATCGTGTCGTCTCTTCTGGGTGCGCATGAAATCTTGCCGGAGTCAAGAATTACTTCCGGCAAGGAAGTCATTTTTTCAGCTTTTGCTTTGAAGTGGAAGTTGAATTTTCAGCTTCTGCTTCAGAAATTGATTTCTGATAAAAAAATACGTTTGATAACAATTAAAAAAGACGATGTTCGAAACATTATGAAAAAAAATGTTTCGACCGTTGGCAAGCCGCGGCCGGCGACCGGCGGCGGCCGGCGACGGCAACCGGCGGCGGCGGAGGCGACCGACCGGCTGGTCCCTCGAGAATGACTTCTCAATGGGAGAAGTGAAAATTTTTTACTTCTCAAAATCACTCAAAAATCTTGCCAGAAGTTAGAAATCTTGCCAGAAGTAGAAAATCTTGCCAGAAGTCAATTTTTTTACCAAACGAATTTCTACTTCGGCAGTATTTTTATCAAACGAATTTCCCTGCCAGATCGACTTCTGGCAGAGAAATTGAGAAATTGGCAAGATTTCATGCGCACCCTTAGCATGTCTGAAAGTCTGAAACCTTTAAAGTGTGGATTGTAACAATAGGTTTAAACCTTAAAATTCAATCATAAATATAATGTAATCATAAAATTTTCAGCTGATCGATGATATGATAGCGTCCTCCGCCACTGTGGTGATGTGGGGGCTTTTTTCCAAAATAATTTTTTTTTAAAAAATAATTACCAAAATAATAGTAAAAAAAAATAATTATCGAATTGGGTGCCAATCGGTAATTGGGCCGCCGATTGGCACCCAATTGAGCAATTGGGCCCCACTCGGCAGCCCAATTGCCGAGTGGGGCTCCCCAATCGGCAATGGGCCTGTCGATTGGGGCTCAAATTCTGATTTGGGCCCCAATCGGCAATTGGGCTGCCGATTGGGGTCCACTCAATTTTTTTTAAATAATTATTTATTTTTAATTTATATTTTTTTATAAAAGTTTTAATTAAATAATAAATGATATTGGAATTACGTAAATTTTGAGGGAAAAAAAAACAAGCACTACATAATTCATATTCCACCATTCAAATTTACTTTTAATTTATATTTTTTTATAAAAGTTTTAATTAAATAATAAATTATATTAAATTTACTTTTAATTTATATTTTTTTATAAAAGTTTTAATTAAATTATATTAAAATTACGTAAACTTTGGTGGAATATGAATTATGTAGTGCTTGTTTTTTTTTTCCTCAAAATTTACGTAATTCAAATATCATTTATTATTTAATTACAATTTTTATAAAAAAAATATAAATTAAAAATAAATTTGAATGGTGGAATATTCATTATGTAGTGCTTGTCTTTTTTTCCCTCAAAGTTTACGTAATTCCAATATAATTTATTATTTAATTAAAAATTTTATAAAAAATATAAAATTAAAAATAAATTTGAATGGTGGAATATGAATTATGTAGTGCTTGCTTTTTTTTCCTCAAAGTTTACGTAATTTTAATATAATTTATTATTTAATTAAAACTTTTATAAAAATATATAAATTAAATGTAAATTTGAATGGTGGAATATGAATTATGTAGTGCTTGTCTTTTTTTCCTCAAAATTACGTAATTCCAATATAATTTAGTATTTAATTAAAACTTTTATAAAAAAAAATATAAATTAAAAGTAAATTTGAATGGTGGAATATGAATTATGTAGTGCTTGTCTTTTTTTTTCCCTCAAAATTTACGTAATTCCAATATCATTTTATTATTTAATTAAAACTTTTATAAAAATATAAATTAAAAGTAAATAATTATTATTTAAAAAAAATTGAGTTGGGCCCCAATCGGCAATTGGGCTACCGATTGGGGCCCAAATCAGAATTTGAGCCCCAATCGGCAAGCGCATTGCCGATTGGGGAGCCCCACTCGGCAATTGGGTTGCCGAGTGGGGCCCAATTGCTCAATTGGGTGCCAATCGACGGCCCAATTGCCGATTGGCACCCAATTCGATAATTATTTTTTTTACTATTATTTTGGTAATTATTTTAAAAAAATATATTTTGGAAAAAAACCCGTGATGTGGAGGGGATAAGTGCAATGAAGCAGGTGAAAGACGGGGATAAGTAGAATGAAAAATCAAATATATTACGAAAAAATAAAATAATTTGAAAATTATATTCTTAAAAAATTATTGCTTGTGTCGCTTACGAGAATAAACAAGCGAAAAATATTTTCATCATTTAAAAAAAATTGGACATTAAGTTTAGGCATAAATTGTTATTGATAATAATAACGGCATTGATAATTTATTTCAAGCGATATTAATATTTTTTTGAAATATTATTTAAATTATTTATTTTTTTCGAAACAAATGGATCTTTTGTCTATCCATGCTCTTGTTAGTAGCTTGGCCTTGTCAGGATCTGGTGAGCTTGAGCTTGCCAATCATGGCGAGGCTCGACCTCATGTGACCAATCGAAGGGAGAAGAAAAACATAAAAACATAAGATTTTAGAATAATTTTCTTGGTCAATAAAAAGATTAAATTACAAAAAAAAATCCGAAATTTACAATATCAAAGACAATTTTCATCTTTTTTTTATTTAAAAGCTTACCTATCTAATTTCATGGATGAGTTTTTTTATTGATTAAATCGTTTTCGAGGAAGGATCTAATTTCAGAAAACTATTTCACCGGAAAACAAAATAGGATAGGCATAATTGCACGTGATGCTGACCCAAGCGGAAGAGGCTGGAGACTTGCCGCTGGCCCGCTGGACACGTGGAAGGCCCGCGTCCGACAGAAACAGTTACCCCGGTTGGCTCCTCGCGGTCACAAGAGGCTCAACGGTCTTTTCAGTAGTCATACTACCACCGGCGGCTTCTGCTTTTTCACTTCCACATAGCATCCATGGCGGCTTCCGTCGGTTCGACGCTCCTGTTCGACCCTCTCCAACACAGCCGAACCGCCAACCGCGCTTCCGCTCTTTCGTTCCCTCGGCAATCCGAGAATCGCTCCCTCCGAGCCGGTCGCAATCTCCGGAGCTCGTGGAAACATCTCGGGCTGTCGTGGCGGAGGAGCCGCGTCACCGCCCCTGCCGTTTCTGGCTCTGCTGGTGAGTTGACGAAGCAATTTCATTTCGTTTGAGCCATTTAGGGCAAGCTATTGGTACATACGACGAGGTTTGTTTGTTTGTTTTTTTTTTTCCTCTGTAAAATTTCTGGATCAAACTGTTTTTCGGTGGGTGTTTCGCTGTTGGCTATCAGGTGTGGAAGCCTCGGCGGTCGGTGAAGATACGTTAGATTCATTGGATGATGTACTGGTGTTTGATTTGAGCGGTAACGCCATTCCGATCTCTGATCTGTGGAAAGACAGGAAGGCCGTGATTGCATTCGCTCGCCATTTCGGGTGATTTCATCTTTTTCCCCGTTCACTTTCTGGATGAATTGAGTTTTCATTCATCTGTGAAACAGATTGTACCAGGGGTGATCGGTTCACATGGTGGTTTTACCCTAGAACCGATAACGAACCGATTTCGCAAAATGCAAACCGTGAACCTACGGCTTCTTTTATGAACCGTGAACCAACCGAACCATCGGTCCGGTTCGATTTTCGGTTGGATTCTGGCTACGTTTCTACCGAGCAAAAAATAGAAAAAAGAAAATAGACGAGGAAACAAATTCGCCTTGTTCCATCGCAAGTAGCCATATGATTATGCTCTAAGGAAGCATAAAGATAAAATAAAAGAACTCAGTAAAACATGATATGTAGCACCTGCAGAATAATGAGAATCGAACCGATAAAATAATATATATTCAGATTATATAAGGGGGCCGGTTGGATGGTTCGCATTCAAATCCGTAAACCGAACCGATAAAATCAATTCTGGAAAATTAAAACCGAGAACAGAACCGTACCCGCCAAAAACCATCCAAAATCAACCAGTTGGGTACGGTCCGATCCGGTTTGGTTGGATCGTGGTTTTTTTGTTCACCTCTAGATTGTACTCCTGGCTCATGCTTTGGGATTAGTATTAAGCTCCCGCGAAAATTTTCATTGCATATCGTGATTCGGCGTTTGTTTTCAGGTGCGTGCTCTGCCGGAAACGCGCTGATTATCTAGCTGCTAAGAAGGTGAGGTGTATTCTAATTCCTGATACTAATTGCATGAAGCTTATAGGCAAAGAAACCAGAAAGGGAAAAAGAAAAAAGATGCTTGCTTTAAGGTTTGACTAAATCAGTAAGTTGTTCACATCCGCATAATGCGCTGATTTTGATTAACCAGGCACGTTGCTGCTGTGGCTGGTTATGATCTTACTCTTCTTATTCAGCTATGGCTCTCATTCATTCCAAGTTAATGTATTACTTAAATTGCTAATTGGATATTCGAAAGCTTAACATGATATGAATATCCTTAGTTAGATATGCATCTAGTCTGAAAACAAGTCCTATGTGCTAATTACATGGAGACAGGAGTTGGAGGATAGCATTGCGAGCTCTGTAGTACCACAGTCACTGTTTGCCAAGGGATGGCCCCTTTCCACCACCTGAACCTGTAAATACCTGAGGATGCATGAATTAGAAAGACTTTCTTTCCAAACAGCATTACTTTTTTTTTTTTTGGTCGAAAAACAGCATTACCTTGAACGGACACTTCTTTCCTTTTTCCCGATGATGCATTTATTTTCTAATGTTGAACGATACCCAATCTCTATACTCTAAGTAAATTCCCTGATTTGTTAAGGTATGGGCATCTATAAGGGAAACCTGATGTAACTGCTCTATGGAAAGAAGATGCTGGTTGATCTATGTGACTGTGCTAGCTTGTGTTTCTTGCACACGATTCTCCTCTTATAATTGCTTATGTCGGAGAAATGCACTCCAATTTTTCCTTGTCATTATGCTGAAATTGCTTCTTGTGATTGGTTGTTTGTCAATAAGAATGTTCTAATGTACTAACAGGATATAATGGATGCATCTGGCGTGGCACTTGTGCTGATTGGACCAGGAAAAGTTGAGCAGGTACTTCTGGCAAAAGAATTTGGTTAGGTTGTGCTGGTATTGCATATTTGAGTCGTGATTATGCTCAATCAAGCAACTGTCAGTAATGCATCTGCTGATTATGCCTAGTTCTCTCTTTCAGTTTTGTAATCTATTATACAAAATTGTCGATATATTTTTTTTCTGTTCTTTAAACTGGTGGGCTCCTGCTGCAACTTACTTTTAATATGACTGTGTTTCCTTATGCTAGACATTGGCTTAATTTACTGCAGGCAAAAGCTTTCTCGGAGCAAACAAAATTTGAAGGAGGTGAGATTCAAAGAAGCTAGAGTAGTTTATGTTGAGCCTGCATTTGTCAGCAGTAATCTGTGTCAGTGGTTTAGATAAATGTGCGCGTATGATGAATGAAGTGATTTTAGCAATAATAAAAGCGTAGCAGAATGTGGTGAAAGAAAAACATGAAATTGCGAAGAGGTTGTTGAAAAATGAGATGTCGCATTTAATTTTCTCTTGAACTATGAGGATTTAACTAGAAATGCAGTAGTAAACGTAGTATATCTGAAATAGATGTTTTTTGGCTATTCTAGAGAAAGGGCGGATGATTAAAACAATGCTGTTATTGTTAGAGGAAGTTATGCAAGAAGATCATCATTCACTGTAAATTGTAGAAGTTGCAATATGCTGCTAGTACTAGTGTAATGAGGTCTAGTGCCAAGAAAGTGCATTATTTCTTTGAGAATTTAAAAGGCATCCTTGAGTATTCATTTTCCGTGAGGCAGGGTATGTGGATATTCTCCTGTTTTCAGGAAAATGGTCAAAATGCCATTGAAATGCTACAGACATTAAATGCATAGTGTAGGATGAGGTTCGTCACCCAAAAAAAAAATTGTAGGAATGAAGAATCATTAGTAGAAATCCTAGGGAATAATATGGTGGAGGGCAATCTCTTGAAGGGAATAATATATGTAGTGCTTAATGCAGAATAAGCTAAAGAGCATTTGAGAGTATATGAAAGACTACCTTTGGTCATCACTTTTTGCTCCAACAGTCTGCAAAAAGAGACGATTTCCTGTTGGAAAGTTTTGTCAGTATGCATCTGTAATTTGTCTTGAGATGTTCTCTTGTTGGACATCCTTTCATTTTGTTATCTTTGTTTTCATGTAGCTAGACACTATGCCTTTCTTTGGTTCATCTTTTAAGGTAAAAAACTTTCGTTGCGTTCAGAAGTGTATGCAGACCCTAGTCATTCGTCATACGAGGCATTAAGATTTGTCTCCGGGGTCACAACAACATTTACTCCTGGGGTATGTACAGGATCGTATTAATTTATCTGATTTCCTGATTTGCTTCCACTACTTCATTTTCATGCATATGTGATGCAAATGTACTTGCATGTGTTGACAGAAATGAATGGCTCTAATTACTTGTACATAACTCTAGGCTGGTCTCAAGATAATCCAGTCATACATGGAAGGTTATCGACAAGACTGGAAGCTTTCTTCAGAGAAGGATACTGTGTCTAGAGGAGGCTGGTACGTTGGATAAACAGTTTTACATTATCATTTGATCTATCAGATGTTAATGCTCATGGGATCTCCCTATTTGGTAACTCAATATAAATGGTTGTCTCAATGCTATCCGCTCGTATATTTGACGTGTTTCAGTATATGTTCTTTAGTTTTAATTAACGAAGTTCATAATGTAAGTTGAGGCATCTTTCTCTTCTGAGCTAATGTTCAATGCTGGCAAATCTTGTCATCAGGCAATGCATATGCACGTCTCTCGTGTCCTAGCATCCTTTTGTCCATGTCTGATCATGCATTGTCAGCTTTCATGAGTTAGCAAGCTTTCTTGTTCTTTCCCTGACATTGACAAGCTATTATCGTGACTTTGTCAGGCAACAAGGTGGTATTATTGTTGCAGGTCCTGGGAAAAACAACATCTCTTATATACACAAGGTCAGAACCTTCAGATCCTTGTTTTCTTTCGCATGTAATTTCATCAGAAATTCCATTATATCCTCTATTAAATTCTCATCCAGCTTAAGATCTTTGCACGTGTCCTCATTGCTGTGAACTCAAATGCACAATGCATATGAACATGCCTATGATTTAGTTACAATGGTGCTAATCCGGCTCTCTGCTAACCACAAAGGATAAATAGAATGCCCTTCATAGGAGGTAAAGCGTAATCAGTTCATAGTTAGTGAAGTAAGATCACGAATTTCAAATACTGATAGCACTAGCAAAGTTTCATCTGATTCCAATCTAGTAATATCGTTTTGTATGTTGTATCATGAGTAGGATAAAGAGGCAGGGGACGACCCCCCCATTGAAGAAATCATGAGAGCGTGTTGCTTCTAAACAGAGAGGCGTATTCTTGCCGCCAATGATGTCTCTCTGACCCTGAGGCATGTACCCTCCTCTATCTAAGCCATAACAATCTGCTTCAAGCTTCCATGAATAGTAATGCTCAGCCTTCGAAATTGAACAGCAGTATGCAGGTAGTATCTCCCGATGTTTACAAGCATTCTCTCATAGAGGGAAATTTGGCATATAACCAATGTCATCTTATATTACTAGGAGCTTTCTGTCTACTGTAGAAATGCCGACAGATTCTACACCTTGGACGAAAAAAGAGAATTAGGAACCATAGCGTTGGTGAAACTTGCAATGATACAGAATAATCTTGAATGCCTCTCAGCTTTAGACCTTGTCTCTAAACTTTGATGTACATATCCGAGTTTTTGCAGCTTTACCTTAAATTTCGAATCCGTATCTAGTATCAAAATTGTACTGAAATAATGCAGGTCACTACAATCTAAATGACCACTGATATGTGTCAATGCTAGGCAACATGTATGCTAGGCTAGGATTTTTCATCTCCTTATGAAAAATCAAGACGACATGACTCGAGGCCTTATCTGGGGACAAAAGAAAAAGGAAAAGAACACGATGTTTTATGGATTTTATCCAATTCATGCTAATTAGCAAAGTACGTGCATCGGAGCGATTGGACCAATTATGAAACCAACAATTTGCTGAGAAATGAGGGAGGGCTTGCTATACATGTACGATCGTGGGGCAGAGCATTCAATGTCGAGTTTGGCCGGCCCTTTCAACCCGTCCGAGGTGAGAGGGGACTCATATGTAATCTCTCTTTTCTCTGAAGATAAGAGGCAAAGTGGAATTTGGAAGAAAACGTGCAGAAATTCGATTCTTTCCTTGTGGGGGAGCTCGGAATTAGTGATTTCAGACTTTGAGATGGTTGCGATTTTTCCTTTATATAGAGCACCTCGGATTATCAAAGCAATACACATTCTTAAAGATGATCTAGAATCATACGATTCCAAAGAGAAGTGAGCAATCGATAAATTGATACAGAGACCTCCAACTCAAGTCACTTGAAGTGAAACCGGTGCAATAAGCGAGACAAATCATCACGGATTGTTCAAAAGGGCCAAAATCAGAATTCACCGTCCAAAAATGTGACAAAAGCTTCTAAACTGGCAATCACGGGCAAAAGCTGTCATTCAAACTTAAGACCGAGGCTTCTCCTTCTTTTCCTTGAAGAGGGCCAGGAGGGACACACCGGAAACCTTCACGACCTTGAACCTCACACCAGGAATATCTCCCACAGCATGACCCTTTCGTCCAAAACCGGCAATTAAAACTTCATCCTGGTTTCGAAATTGCATTCATTGTCAGTAACCAGATGGCAACAAGAGGAGCAGCAAAACGGTCGAATACTACATAATACGCTGTGGAAGATCTTACATTTTCCTCAATGTAGTTAAGGCAACCATCGTTGGGCACGAAAGCAGCTATCTTCTTCCCGTTTTTGATGAGCTGAACTCTAGCACATTTTCTAATGGCAGAGTTAGGCTGCTTAGCCTCAATACCTCTGCACATTGAGTAATTATCATTTAGCACATTCTAGACAATTTAATTGACAAAACAATCAGTAGGTTTTGTTTTGAGAGATGACATCTTACATCTTCTCAAGGACGATGCCCTTGGCGTGAGAAGACCCAGCAAATGGCTTCTTCCACTCGTTGCCAAGATGGGATTTCTTGTATGACTTGTCGGCCCATCTCTGCCTCCTTCGGTGAGACTTCAATTTGCGACCAGCTCCCATACCACGTGTCTTCCTGCAAGGAAATGTCTGCTTAGCATCTAACCACCATACCTCGGAATAGCGACACAGGTCATCTCCTATAAAGTATTGTTCTAATTACTTTTTTAGTATACGTCTTTCATATTTTGTTCTAATTACTTTCATCTCCTCTATCCATTGCCAATGACCCCTCGTCTTCAAAGCCAACGGAGGCTACTACTTCGCCATTAACAAACTGTAATTATACCCAAAAGCCCGATATCCCTCATAGGAGGTTAAACTGGAACGCATCGCCACTAGAGTTTCAGAAGATCAAATACGGCAGAGTTAAAGATACACCCGAAACATAAGTTCTCATCAGTATACAATCAAGAAAGAGCTTTCTATAACGTACTAAAGAGGATTATCAGAGTCAACAAATGCTGAAGAACCATAAAACGAGGCCCATTTTTTGGAAATGACGGAGCTGCTCATAGTGTAATTCAGCCATTGTGATAACGAGAAAAACACAATTACAAAGTTGTAAAATTCCAATTCAACATTAACATCGTGATCTGTCCAGATTACTGACGCAGGCCAAAATCAGATGGAGGGCTAGACTTCAATTATCAACTACTGTTTGCTTTTTCTTCTCTCAAAGAGAAAAAAGAACAGACAAAAAAAAAAGCAGCAGTGCGGCAGCGCCTCCATTTCACCGTCTGCTTTGGAACAACAAAACCTCAAGCAACCTCGAATCTTCTACCATTCTAAAGACGACACTAACACGTATCTAGCTCTATATCTAAAACGAGAACGCAAACCGCAGGAACCCGAGTCGCTCGTTCGACAATCAAAAACTAGAACAATCTCAAAGACGAGAGAAGGTAGAGTCACAGTATAGTACCCCATGGTGACCGAGTAGGCTTTGCGCGGCTCTGGCGGAAGCTCAAGAGGTTGAAGACAAAGTGGCAGCAGCGACACGAAACCCTAGCCCTATCAGATTCAGAGGCTCATGAACGACGATATATATAACCTCTTTCTTCATTGGGCCTTGAATGTTCTGGGCTTTGGTTGTTCGGGTTTGGTGGGCTCTTGCTTACAAGGGCGGACGTTCCTCGCGCTCGAGCTTTGGGGCAAGTACACTACGAGAGCCATAATTCTATACGGCGCTCACGGAAATGGGGCTAATTCTCTAAAAAAGTACCAACTTTAGCACTATTAACGATTTTGGCCTGAACTATATTTTGTCTTATAAAAAAGCACAAACTTTAAAACCAATGGCGATTTTAGCCCAAACTTTTTTCATCCCATGAAAAAATATAAACTTTAACTTGAGTCTCAAATTCAGCCACCCTTTAATTTGAAACCATTATTGTTCAACGTGACAATTTCACGTCATCAATAAATCCACGTGGCTTACTGATGTGGATTTAAGGCATCGTTTTCTTAGCATGGATGTGAAGCTGTTCATCTACTTCACTTCTGGCATAACTTGAAGGACGACGATTAACCTATTTATCGTCTTCTTCATTTCACCCGCAAGCATCAACTGTCTAACTAGAATATGAAGTTGTGTATTACCACTCACGAAGAGACGCCATGGACGAGATCCGCCAAGCTCACAATTAAAACATTCTTTTTTTTTAACAAGCCCTGCCCTACCCTCTCCCCAAAGAGGATGAACTTTATATTTCGTGCCAATAAGATGATTAATAGTACCCTAAATCCATGTCAACAAGCCACACGAATTTATTGATGACGTGGAATTGTTATGTTGGATAACTAATGATTCCAAATTAAGGAGGACCAAATTTGGGACTATAGTTAAAATTTGTGCTTTTTCATGGGATAAAAAAAGTTTGGGCCAGAATCGTCATTGAACCTAAAGTTTGTGCTTTTTTATGAGACAAAAAAAAATTGGACCAAAATCGTCATTAGACATAAAGTCGGTGCTTTTTTAAGGAATTAGCTCCACGAAAATGTCATAACTTTTTTTTCACTCACGTAAGTGTTATCATTGATTTGGATAGCCGGAAATCTTACGTGGACATCAAAAAGTCTGATGTGGCATTGCCGGCACGAATTTTTTTATTTTTTATTTTTATTTTTCTCTATAATTTTTTTTTTATGATTTTTGATATTGGCCGGCTAGGGTCACTGACGACCCTCGCCAACCACAAGTTCATCGTCGAGGAGCGAGGGTCGCCTTGCCCTCGTTTGGCAAGGTTGCGGCGGCCTTAGACAAGGGCTGTTGCGCCCTTGCCTTGCCAACCCAAGGTGGCGCGATGACCCTCGCCAAGTCTAGGCGAGGGCTTTTGTTGCCATGACTGGCGGGGCCGCGAAGGCCCTTGCCACTTGGCGACAGATTCGTGGTCGGCGAGCGCAGCCGGTGTGTAAAAATACTATAAAATAAAAAATAAATTTAAAATGAAAGTTTGAAATTGGAAAATAACATAAAATAATGATAAAAAAAAATCATGTGTGACATAAAATAAATAAAAAATCACGTAGGATGATTTACCGAAAGTGATCGGTTTTGCTCCGATTTGGTACTCAAATGAACGGAAAAAAAAAGTTATTGAACTCGTGTGAGCATCGTACACGAGTTGTGGTGCTTGCGGTGTACTTATTCCATCGAGCTTTGGTCCGCATCTTAATTGATAGCGCGATATCATAGTAAATCTCAAATTGGATAAATATTGGGAAAAATAACATAGATGGTCCTTGACTTTGACACAATATGTAATGTAGTTTTTGAATTTTTAATTTGATCGTTGTGAGCCCTGAACTTTAAATTTGTTTAATGTACTTTCTTGTGACGCCCTGGAAATCCGACTTCGGTAAAGTCCCTGAATTCAATAATAGGAACTAAAATTTGAAATTCAGTTGATAAAACATATTGGATCGTAAGGACTGAAAAGACGATAATTGGACGATTTCTGAAACGTCAGTCGGTTTAGGTTAGGTTTCGAATTCTTAGTCGCCGTAAATTAGGATTTCAATCCTCGCGACCCGACCTTAATCCGGACCGAGCCTAGCCTGTGAAATTACCGAAATCACCCTTCGTTTAGTACACCGAATTTCGTTCAGTCTTGATTTGTCAAAAGACCATTTTGCCCTTGGATATTTTGCATTTGGGACAAATTTGCCTCAAAAGTCTTCTAGTGGACCCCACCAAGCCTCCCATCAGCCATCTCTCTCATGTGACTCTCTCTCTCTCTCACGATCTCTCTCTCTCTGCCTTCCCCCTCCCCCGACCGATTCCTCCTCCTACCGTGGACCTTGTGCGCCACCGCCACCACCACCGCCCGACCACCACAAGACGTCCAGCCGTCCCTCACCGTCACCCCCGACCCCTCCGGCGCCGTCGTCCGCCGCCGTGAGCTGCGAAAATCGGTCGAGAAATCGTTCCCTGTTTTCGGCACCACTGACCCGACCCGACCCTCCTCCGTCTTCGTACGACGTTGCCGCCGCCACCCATCGCCTCATCGACGTCCACCAACCTCCTCACCACCAAGCCGAGGCCACCCCGCAGCCGATCGATCGCCGGAGCCGCCGCAATCAGCCCCGAGAACGCCGGTGCCCTGTTTTCGGGCTTGTTCGGGATTTTCTTCTATCCCACCGAACCGGCCGACGCCGCCTCTCATCGCCACCACCAACAAACTTCCAAGGCCCCTCTCCGTCGTCCCTGAGCTCGGCGGAGCTCGCCGCCGCGCGTGGTGGCCGAAAAACCACCTGAAGCCCCTCCCCTATTTCGGCACCGCGAGGACCCTGTTTCTGCGGGTTCTGTTTCGCGGCTGTTCCGCCGCTTCCGGCCGCCGTTCGCCACCCTTGACCGGTCCTGTAGGTCACCCTCAGCCCCTAGGTAAGTCCCCGATCATTGGCCGCCCTCGCCTCGGCCCTCGGCGTCGAGAAACTCCCCAAACAGCCCATGTTTGCCATATTTCACCTCTGACCGCCACTGTTCACAGCCGCCGCCGCTGCTCGCCGGAGCTCCTATCGCCGGCCACCTGTCCCGACGACTGTGCTGGACTCCCTCGTGATGTTTCCGAAGTTTGGGTTCGTATCGCCGCGTGATAAACCCTAGGTTCGCCGAGGACCGCCCGAGCTAGCCAATTGTGAGTTGACCATAATCCTTGGTTATGGCGCTATTTGCTCCTAGGATTAGTTGTTTAGTCAATTGTGAAATTTAGGTACATGATCGGAGCCGGTTTGGATAGAAATTATGATTAGGTTAAATGGCCAATCAACTTGGTTAGTTGGAGTGATTTAATTGTCTGTGGCTAGTTGGTTGCTGGATTGAATTGATTGATTAATTGGGCAATGAATTGCCGTATGTTGACACCTGATTTTTTTTTACCATTTATTATTGTGATTTTTATTCTTTAAAATTAATTAAAAATATCAAAAAAGGTCATAAAATCACAAAATCAACTTTGGAAGCCTTGGTTTAACCTTAGGAACCAATTTTGAACAAAAAATATTTTTCGGTATTTTTAATATTTTTCGAGTTTATTTAATTATAAAAATACCCAAAAAATCAGAAAAATACCATTCGTGGTCAGAAAAATACCCAAAAATATTCGATAATTTTGTTTTAATTTCCTCTTCAAGTGTGTCACTTTAAATCTCAAAAATTCGGCTCGGGTCACTATGTTCCTTCACAAACATAAACCCGAACCGAGCCTAAAAAAAAATCATTTTCGAGTCTTTTAGTTTTCAATTCTCACTTTTTATAAGCTATGACATTGGATTCTAAAGTATTAAAGTGCAATTAGGTCAATTTGCCCTCCAATTTAATCAATTTTTACCAAAAAGGCTTAATTGCACATTTTTCTTTCAATTAGTCCCCGGTTTCACGGATGTATACGTATGCTCTACGTATTTATACATCATACGTATTTATACGTTATGCATATTTGTATTGTTTGGTAACCTCTTTAACTCTTGTAATAATAATAATGGTTATTATTTTTAACACCTTTGTTAGTGCCTTTTTTAGCATTTTTGTATTGTGAGTGCTATTTTTAAATAGCATTTTTTATATTATAAATTGTGAGTGCTATTGTTAGTGCTATTTTTAAATGACATTTATTTATCATAAATTGTGAGTGCTATTGTTAGTGCTATTTTTAAATGGCATTTATTTATCATAAATTGTGAGTGCTATTATTAGATAGAATTTATAATTGTTAGTGCTATTTTTAAATAGAATTTTTGTATTATAAATTGTGAGTGCTATTGTTAGTGCTATTTTTAAATAGCATTTTTGTATTATAAATTGTGAGTGCTATTGTTAGTGCTATTTTTAAATGTCATTTATTTGTGAGTGCTATTATTAGATAGAATTTATAATTGTTAGTGCTATTTTTAAATACAATTTATTGGAAGGTATTTTTGGCTATAAAAGGATGGCAAGAGTTTTGAGGTTGAAGGGGGGAGACATTTTGTAGAGTATGCAAATTTTTGAGAGCTTAGAGAGAAGAACACAAACACTCTCTATATTCTCATAATCTTGAGTGAGCAAAATATACTAAGTTCGGAATATTGATTCCGCATATTGCTAGCACAATTGTTGTGGAGTTATTAGTCGTCTCCCCGTTCGTCAATTGGTGGTGCGTCCGAACTAGATGCCTAACACTTGTGGAGGCTGAGATCGAAGAATATCGAACCGACACCTCCGTTCAAGCACGCTACGAGAGGTAATCCATTTACTCCCTTTGAGGCTTTGTGATTTTTTTTCGATTGAAATGCACGAAGTACGCCTCTGGAGATACATGTATGGGTTGTTATTTATTTCCGCTACGTGTTACGTGGATCCCAACAGTGGTATCAGAGCCGATCCTTAGGTGTTTTCGTGCATTTAATTGATTTTTTGCAATTTTTGCAATACTATGGCCAATATGTATTAACGAATTGTTCGTCTTACATGGCTAATGGAGGTTGATTATTTTATATGATAAATTAATCAACGTAGCAAAAATTGAGACTAAATCAATTTTGAATCGAAAATTTATGGCTATCTTATTTTACGTAAAAATTCTGAATATGATTCAACGTAGAATTTTTATTGTGCCTTCCTAAGTTTTAAATTGTGAATTTATTACTTACGTGGAAGGGTGGTGATCATGGAAAAATCCCTAATCAATGTGATTGATGTATGTATGAATGTATGGTGATTATTTATATATTTGGGGTTGTAATTATTAAATGGAGGCTGCGTACTCCTTTTATTTTTCATGTAATCTTTATTTTTAGCATAGTCAATTGTTGATGTAAATGCTACGAGGATTACGTGGAGGAGCCTTTTAAGTCGGCGAGCTCTTTGGGGCCCGATTCTTGAAGAGTTCAAGAAACCAAGAAGAAGAGAAGAGCGGCTCTCCGTTATTAAAATATTAAAATGATTAAATGTGGTCTCATTGGCTCGAGACCCATTAAATCATAATTCCATGATCACCACGTAGGATAGATGTTTATGTGATTGACATCTATTTTTTTTTATGATTACGTGAGCATGTTAAACTGGTTAATGTGCAAAGTCAGACTTACCTCACCCAAAATTGCGCCTGCATGAAATCCTAGTTAGGGAAAATCACTCGCGTTAGGTACCGAAAGGGCGTTGGTAATGACATCAACGTAACCAAGTCCCCGAACTCAAAATCTCTGGTTCCGCAGAATTGATCGATCTCTCCCAATCGGTCAATAAGGTTTCCGGTCTACCCTCCAAGAAAGACCGGTGGCGACTCCAAATGCATGCACAAGTTGCACATGCCACCACGACCACACTAAGGTCGAAAGCGATCGACTGTTATCGTCGAATCCCTTTGAAAAATACTCCCGCCGCGATTTGGTATGGGCCTGGGAGGGCCCGCGCCGATCCAAGACCCGCGATCGGTAATCCATTAGCCGCGTCCGCTTCCGGATGGGTCGCGACAGCTGGCGACTCCGCTGGGGACTTGTTCTAGAAACTATGGTTCTAGACCTCAAGTGGACTTAGGCCGTAATAAAAATTGAGTGATTTTTCTAACCCTACAGGCGCTCTTGAAGGTGAGGTAAGTCCGCTCACGATAGGTGTTATATGTTTTTGCAGATTGGAGTAATAAGGGGTGTAGTCTGTGATTAACTTTATTTTACGCAGGTGTGGCGTAGGAATGTATGTTGTGTGGATGATTTGAAGTGCTGATTGATAAATTGTTGTGCATGACTTGCATTGTGATGATCACGACACATGGACACACACAACCGCGCCTAAAACCCCAGGCGCCGCCTTTAGGAACACAATAGAAGGAATTGAAAATGGAATCTCCGTGAGGAAAAACACGGGGTAATCCACTTCTCAATTCCGCTCGCTTCGAACTATGGATTGAGTCCCAATGCAACGATAGTTGTGCAATGGAATCGGCTCTTTCTAGAACTCGAGGTGGGAACCTTAACCTTAGGTGCCAAACCCTCTGATTTTTAGAAGTTCACCATCACTTGTCTCATGCGCATGTCTTTGGGCGGTTGGTACACCTAAAATCGCACATAAGTCGACGAGTTGGGTTGGTAAGACTCTCTATCCCTCAAAACTATTACAGTTCATATAAATATAGGCATTTCATTCATTGCATTCTGGTGATTAGATTAAATGCCATTTCAAGGATAGATGCATGTGTTTTTCCCAAACGTCCTTGATAGAAGACGAGGAGGATGATATCCCATGGCGAACACCGAGTGAGCAACAAAGGAGCCTACTATGGACATTATTGAGATATCGTCCAATGAAGATGACGAGTTGGGGCAAGTGATCCGGAAGTCACAGATCGAACTTGGGGCATCCTTAAACGTTAGGATCACATTCCTTGGTTTCATTTTCCATTACTAGTCCTCTTGTATAGGGTTTATTTTTATCGAGGCTTTCTCTATCTCACCCCTTAGAGTGATTGTATTAGGGATCTATTGGTGTATACATTCAGATGGAACTCGGTTGTATTTCTTTTGACGGGTCATGGGAATGTGATAGTGGCATTTTCTCTAATCATCCGAATACTCCCAAGTCAAGTTTATAATTCCTTTAGAGGAAACTAAAGTTGAAAATCTTACACGACCTTTTTGGTCGTACAGGGTAATCCAACCCCAATTTCGCTAGAAGGAATTATACACTTGAATTGGTCCATGCATGTCATACGTCACTAAGTAATCCACGATAATTGATCAAGAGTATTGACGTTATTTCGAATTTAATGACGAGATAGATGTCCAAATTGCTCTCATTCTTAACAAAACGACCTTGATTTGGATGCCGTATCTTCAATTAAATTTAAAAACACGTCGTTATGCATTGCATTTTTGACTAATTCGCTCTTCTGAATATTGGTCAAAAACAATTATCGTGAATTGCATTCCTTTCAATAGTATGCTTTCTTTCGAGGAATATTGATAAAAACTTTTCGCACAAGATTAAAACCCTTGTAAAAGTTCTTGTCATTATTAATTACGAGCAAGCATAAGATTGAAAGGGGTCTATGCTTTCTTTTTCAGATTATTCCTTTTGACTCGGTCTTTTCATTTGCAGGTGAAAAACAAGTAGCATAAAGAAATCTTTTCTTGGATAAGTCTGAGGCTATTCTTTCATCTGACCATGAGTGAGTTAGAAAATCAGAACACATCTACTCGACTTATTATGGATCGGCTCATCCAAGTCTAAGATGTCCGGATGCTCGAAGAAATGGATCATATAAAAGCTAAAACAAACACAGGGGCTTTCATTCATTCTTGCCCAAACCAGATCATACAATTCATTGGGGTGGAAAAGTAAAGCAGAAGTGAGCCCTAATCAACGACACAAAGGAGCCCAGCTGGCCCTCCAGGTTATGGATGCTTTGTTTATACGCACCACTCCGCGTATCATGGTCCGCAAGCCTGAGGTGGAGGCGTTTGCGTTCATCATTGACTGCAACAACCTGAGTCTCGTGATCTTCGGCGACTGCTTCCAAGTCCCGAACAAGTCCATTCTCACGAGTTATATCCTCGTTTATGCCGTTGAGCCTTTCTTCCAGCCACTCGCTCCGATTCCTTAGCAGGGCATTACGTCGATCGCGCTCATAGGTAGCCAGAGATAGAGCTAAGTCCTCCACCAGATTCCTCCTCTCGCGTAGCAATGTTGAAACCCGCTCTTTGGCGAACTCAACAGCCTTTTTGTGACTATCGGCCAGGTAGTCAGCCAACGCTAGGCGGTCGGACTGATCCTCATAACGGGCTCGCAAGACACGAGCCACGGTAACTCCCCGATGAGCAGCGCGGTAGACCTCCAAGGAGTTCGTAAAGAGCGTTGGAAAAATATTGTATTCCCTCCCCAACGCGGTACCCTCGAGGGAGGTGATGTCCAGGTCCCCGAACATGACTCTGATCTCATCCTCGGTTTCGGGATGATCGGCTATGTGAGCGTAGCCTCGACCCAAGAGGTTATAGAACTCTTTCCATCGAGTTAAAGCTTCGGCTGAGAAAGTGTGAACTTGGGAAGAAGCCATTTTCGACGGAGATGTGTGTAGTGGAGCGATTAGAGGATGGAAGCAAATTATATGAGAGCGTTAATCTCCCAAACACCAACTCCGCATTTTATAGCGTCTCGAGAGTGGAGAAAAGTTGCAGCAATAATGCTTGTGGAGCCGGGTTAATTAATGTAAAGCGAGGGCTGCTCCTCCCGTGAATCATCAGACATGTCCTGATCCGCAATTTCAGGCCTGACAAATTCGGTCTCGCCATTATTAAAGCTGGGAGGGAGGCGAGCGCAACTATCGAAGAAGCCGCGAAAGGATTGTGTTGTTCCATCACGCATGAAGCTGGGCGGCGAGTGAACAACTCTGCCACTTAAAAAGAGAAGACAGTGCTGAACAGGCATGACTATTGAGGAAAAGTGAAAGGCGAGCGCAACTATCGAAGAAGCCGCGAAAGGATTGTGTTGTTCCATCACGCATAAAGCTGGGCGGCGAGTGAACAGCTCTGCCACTTAAAAAGAGAAGACAGTGCTGAACAGGCATGACTATCGAGGAAAAGTGAAAGGCGAGCGCTACTATCGAAGAAGCCGCGGAAGGATTTGGTTACCCCTTCGTGTCGGAAAGCTGAGCAGGAGGTAAACAGTTCCGTCGTTTCAAAAACAGAACGCTGAACAGACCTAGCTTTCGAGGAAAAAGAGGCAACAAATCGAAAGAGCGAGTATACAAAAGAGAACAGAGAACCCCGAGTGACGAGTTCGTTGAAAGACCTCAAATTCTCTAGAATCAGATTCGACATCGAAGCCATGGAACTCAACATCGCCGGTGACGAACATCAAGATCGCAGTGGTGACGACGGCAGTGGCCACGACGCTCAACCCCGGAAAAGAAAAAGTCGCCAGCGCTACGCTCGGAAAGAAATCCAGGAGCTTGAAGCTTTCTTCGATGAATGCCCTTGCCCAAACGAGGAACAAAAGATTGAATTGGGCCAGAAGCTGGGAATGAATCCTATGAGAATCCATTTTTGGTTTCAGAATAGACGTTTCAGACTAGGTGTCCAACACAGGCGTAAGGAGATCACGGCCCTAAAAGAGCAGAACCAAAACCTTCAAATGGAAAACATGTGGTATGAGAAAATTCTCAGTACTATTACCTGCCCTGACTGCGGTGGCCCTACCACCCTCAGTAAATTGTTCCCCAGTAAGCCTTCTACGAAGATGGAAGGTGCTCATTTATCCCCCTGCTCCCTTGAGCCATCTCCGGTACAATCAGATCCTGCTAATGGCGCGCATGAGCAGATCGATCCTACAGAAATTATACCAGTGTCTTCGGAGGAAGAAGATACGTGTCGTTATGATCGGAGTCACCTCATCAAAGCCCATGAATCTCCTCCACAACAGCTTCCGGTAAGATCAGATACGGTTCAAGAGGAGTTAGAGGTTAGTCGGCAGGCTATCTACGCCACTCTGGACGACGAGAAGAAGAAATTCACTTGGCCCCCGGAGCTTCATCTCAAGTTCTTGGACGCAGTTCGACAGATAGGACTCGACTTCATAGGTCCGACAAGCATACTTAGGGTCATGAACGTACCGGGACTTACCAAGCAATTAGTCGCGAATCACCTTGGTTGCTACAGAAGGGCGTTAGGACAGCGTTATGCAGAACTGAATCCGAGCAATAGACTCGGCTGCGAACCCAGCACCCTTATGACAAATGAGGCCCGGTCGAATCTGGACGACTATTGGGGATTTGATCAGGATATCCTCGCGAGTCATTTCAATATTCCTCAAGAACACGCATCACAAGTGCAACGAGTAAGCACTCCTCCGTCCGAGCAGCAGCTAGTCAGTGTTCATCCTGTCGCAGATCAGCCCACCACGCCCAGTGCTCAAGGGTTTGCCCAATCAGAGCATATGGCTTCAGATGATCTAATGGGAGAAAGCTTGGAGCACTCTTATTTCCCTAATCCCCAAGTGGGAGATGCTTGTGGTAGTCAATCGATCAAATCTCCTCTTATAATCCCAGACAAAGATGGAGGTTCCAGTTCGAAGAACCCGTCGGGCGATGCAGCTCAACCTACACATCAATCGTTCGAGGGGTCGGGTGATTTCTTCGATGAAGGACTTGATACCTGGTTCGATCAGTTGGAAGCTATTAAAGGTTGGCAACCATGATCTGCACTTGGTAATGGCACACCTAAGCTGAGGCCAGACTGGTTAGTCATTGGACATGCCCCAAGAAAGAAGGGGATGTACGCGAGAAGGATGTATCTCCTATTGTAAAGTTCTCATCGGTGCATGCGTTTGTTTCTTCAATAGCTAGAGTTGATTCTGCATAATGTTTTTCGCAAACGTCATCTCGTGTGTATACGGTAATTCCTTGTTATTAAGTTCAAGGTAAAATCAGCCCCGACGCGTGAAGGCAGAATTGATAGCATGAGTTACTAGCAGAATGTGATCGAGCTCGAAAGTGAAGGATTACTAGCGGCCCCAAACGCAATGACCGCAAAATCAGGGGCAATCTTTAAGTTTCGAGCAACTACAAATCTATTTTTCACGAGGCATTCAGGTCAATCAAATATAAAGCGTCGGGCTGTGAGAATGATGCGTAGTCAATCTGTTGACACAGGCGAAAAATGAGTCGCGTAGATCCGAAAGCAAAAACCTTTCTTGGCTAGTCAACAATGCAGAATGAAAGAGCATATATAAACAAACTCGCATTTATTTCATTCAGCAGGAAAGTTTACAAGTGGATCACTGAGGGGGAGCAGTAAACCAAAAATGAGTTCTGACAAGCATCACAAAAAAGCTTAACTGACTCTCCATGCTATCCATGCCTTGCTTACAACCCACACTCCGGGAATCGAGGTCTACAAGCTTGAAGAAAAGGAGACGACATTTCTCCTTAAGTTCGTTCACCTTGGTGTCATAGTACTCGAACTCAAGCTCTAAGTCATGAGCCAGCACCCTCCCGCGAGCTATATCCATGCTCAGGTCTTCAAGCCTTTCCTCCAACCAGGCACACTGGAACCTCAGCACGAAGTTGTGCTGGTCTTGCTCAAAGGCGGTGTCAAAAAGAGCCAGACGCTCCACCAAGTTGTCCCTCTCACGGACCAGCATCGAAACCTGGGCGTGGGCGTATTCAACAGCCCTTTTATGGTTATCGGCCGTCAGCATGGCCAACATCAGGGACTCAGTTCGGTTCTGATAACGGGCTCGCACGATACCAGCCAAAGTGACCTCCCGGCTAGCAACTTCGTAAGCATGCATGAAATTGTTAAAGAGAGTTGGGAAGATCACAAACTCCCTTTGCAGTTTCGTACCTTCAATACACGTAGTATCCAGGGCCGGAATCAGAGTACGAACTTCAACCTCAGCTTCAGGATGATTGTTTATGTAGCCATAACCCCTACCCAAGAGGTGGTAAAATCTCTCCCATTGGGTCGAAGCTTCAGGTAAGGCAACAGGCATAGAGGAGGAATCCATATGCGATGGAATGACGGAGAAGAGAGTGAGAATGTGAAGAGTGTTTGAGAGGCTGAGTCTGATAAGGCTAAAGTGTTAATCTTCTTGACATCAATCTATCACCTTATAAATGCTCGAGTACAGGGAGAAGTGGTAATAATATTTTATGTGCAGTAGAGCCAAGCGGGTTTCGTTAATGCATCCCCGATGAGTCACGAATCCACCACCGTCCTGTGATCTCGGGTTTTACGAAACATAATGGCGCCGAAAGGTGGGCAGGCTTGTTACTCTAGAGACTGGGCCAGGGGGACAAGCGTAGTGCTCGACAAAGCGAAATCAACGCAAGAGATCTTCAGGCTCCGTTCACGTAGAAAAGAGCAAAAAAGGACAAAGTGGGAATTACGAAGCCTTGAGAAAAACGCTCGTCAAGTAGCCATCACAAAAGGACGAAGTGGGAATCTCGAAACATTGAGAAGAGCGCTCGTCGGGTAGCCATCACCTTTGATCGAAGAACGGTGATCCGGCTCCTTTAACCTCTCAGAATTTGCAGAGAAAGTGAAGATCCAAGGAGGAACAAAGAAAGCTGAGTTAACGGAAAATCAAACAGTGATATCCCGGTCAAAATGTTCAAGGGATTCTGTCATTTACTGGAAGCGCCAGACTTGGAGGTCTCCGAGCTTGAGCTGCTGGAAGAGTTTGAAGATCTCAGGACCGAACCTGACACGAGGGCCATGGAGACCGATCCTTCTAATGATGAAACCCGCGGCTTGGTTAACGAGAACAGTACCCGCGACGGTTATCAGCGTCAGAAAGGGGAATATCTCAAACGCAACACTTCAGGTCAAGTCCATAAACTCGAATTGTTTTTCAGGGAATACCCCTATCCGGACATGGAACAGAAAATCAAAATGGGCCAGGAGATAGGGTGGGAGCCTCGGAAGGTCAAGTGCTGGTTTGAAAACAAACGAACCCGGCTGAAGCAGCAACGCGATCGGCACGAGTTAGCGGTTGTAA
Source organism: Rhodomyrtus psidioides (assembly GCA_021437785.1). NCBI lineage: Eukaryota > Viridiplantae > Streptophyta > Magnoliopsida > Myrtales > Myrtaceae > Rhodomyrtus > Rhodomyrtus psidioides. Next base: position 373,330 of record JAILYB010000059.1, on the reverse strand, counting down.
GGGAGGAAAATGAAAAGCTTCGAATAAAAAACACTCAGTACAAAAAAGCTCTAAGCATCGCTATTTGCCTGGAGTGCGGTAACCCTGTTCCCACGGACGGAGTATTCACTGAAGAGCCAGATCTGGGGGTTTATAATGCTCATTTGTTGCAATGCCCTTCGCAACATCTTTCGGAACAGGCGGGTACCGCCGAGGATCTATAAGAGGAAACTAGTGCTATAAGGTCAAAGTCGACGCCCATTGTGGAAGGGAACATGCGTCATGACAAGTCGGGTCCGCTCGATGATGAACTCACCATCATGACCAGCCGATCTGAGACCACTAAATCCCCTCCAGAGCAACCTCCAACACGACCAGATTCCGAGAAGAGTAACCGCCAAGTTGCTGACACCACTTCGGCTAGCAAGAAAATAAGATTTCGTTGGACCCCGGAGTTTCATAGCAAATTTGTTGATGCAGTTCAACAGTTGGGGATCAGTTTTGCTTGCCCATTGCGCATACTCGAAATCATGAACGTGCCGGGACTGACTAAAAATATGGTCAAGAATCACCTTTGGCGCTACAAGAAACTACTGAGAGATGGACGAGCGTCGCTAGACCAAGATAGAGGCGGTTCAACACGACCAGATTCCACGAAGAGTAGCCGCCGAGTTGCCAACCCTACTTCGGCTAGCAAGAAAACAAGGTTTTATTGGACCTCGGAGCTTCATAGCAAATTTGTTGATGCAGTTCAACAGTTAGGGATCAGTTTGGCTCGCCCATCGCGCATACTCAAGATCATGAACATGCCGGAATTGGATAGAAATAAAGTCAGGAACCACCTTTGGTGCTACAAAAGACTACTGAGAGATGGACGAGTGGCGCTAGACCAAGAGAGAGGCAGTTCAAGTTTAAACGATGAGCATGGCTGTGATCGCAATCCTCATGAAGCAGGAAGCATCCAATCACCTCTTAACACCGATGAGACTGACAATTACACGGTCGATTGTTCAGGCATCAATCAAAGTACTCCCATGGGTTATCCCAGTACTCCTCAGGAGTATGTACCGCAATTTCAGCAAATCGGGACTCCCCAGTCTGAGCACCGACTGGCCGTTAATACTAGTCCTACAGCGGATCTAACACTGGCAGGAGATGCACATACAATCTTGCGAGACGATTACGGAGATTCCGGCTTGAAGAATCAGGTGGTCCATGACGAAAATGGAAAAAAGATTCCTTCTCCAGTAGTCGACAATACTCAACCTGAGTGTCAGTCGCTCGATGGTTCAGACGATCTCCTTGAAAACATCTATTCTTGGTTCGATCGGCTGAATTCCCCCCTGAGTTACCCTGGTACTCCCCAAGAGTATGTACAACAATTTCAGCAGGTATGGACTCCCCAATTTGAGCACCAACCGATCGTTAGTGTTATTCCTACGGCGAATCCAGCATCGGGTACAAACCTACTGGACAACGATGAAAATACCAACTCGAGAAGTGAGGTTGTTCATGTCGAAAGTAGTGTGAGGAACCCATCGCCAACGGTTGAGGATGCCCGACTTGGGCGTCAATGGCTTGAAATTTCAAGCGAGTCCCTCAGTGAGCAACTCGGCGTGTGGATCACGCATAAACCGAGAAACCAGGTTGTTCATGCCGAAAATGGGAGAAGTCCGTCACCAGCAATTAAGGATGCTCAACTTGGACTCGAGCGGTCGGACGATCTCCTGAATGAGCAACTCAGCCTATGGGTCAAGCATTTTGGAACAAGTGCATCTTCGCAGTCGTGACCGGTACCGGCGACCGGAAATCTGGTTCGAAGCTCGTGTGCTAAATCATTAGAAGGCTCAGGAGAGTGAGAGGTGAATACATCGAATGAATGTGTTACGGATTTCGTTGTAAAGTTCCCGCGGGAACATTGTAATTAACGCTGAAAACTAACCGCTCTGAGTGTCAACATTACCCTTTGAACGTCTTCGAGCCAAGGGCCATGGATTAATCACTTAATCCGTGGAGCAAATTCCATGAACGATGACTATCACCCGCGGAGCATAATGGGATCTACCCCCATTCAGCACGAAATACGTTTGGTCACGAAGCCTCCCATTTGGTAAAACGATGTATCGTTCCTAAACGATCTTCAACCGAATACCAAAGTAATGTCTCATTTCTTTCCCTTCTCAGGTGTTAAACGTGGATAAATCACCCAAGGAGCCATCTGTTCAAATAACAAAACAGACGTTGCCCAACCGGGGGCAGCTGAACCATTGATATTGCAAATATTCCAAGCATGGATAAGCGGATTTGATAGACGTGGTTCATATCAATACGCGACGTCAGAACGGGATGAGAACCAAGAGTAAAGTTGTATTGTCCCAATTTGTCTTCAATTTGGGAATATGAGTTAACACTTGCTATTTATCCTTGATAGGGACTCACCATCAAGGAGGACAAATTTTGACAACCTGTGTGCACTCGCAGGGGCACACGACCGAGGGTAAGATGTATCGTTCTAATTTTTTGAAAAATTCATGAACGAACAATAACATGTTTCTTCCGCATTTTCAAGGATCTCCAGCCGCGGGGGACAGGTAAGTATCCCTTTCCCCAATCCATTGAAAATGTTGAATAAAAAATAGAGAAGAAAAGAAAAGCTTTTAGAATCTGATGTCTAGAAAAGACATAGGATTCTAACTTCATTGGCATTCATGTTTTGAAACATGAGGTTATCTGAACATGCATTGGGCATCATAAAATCCCATTGACGGGTAAAATTTTTGGAGAAAACGAAAGAGATTTTTCCAATCAAAAGTTGTTCAAAACTTTCAAAAGGACGTTTTCTCAAAAGACGAGAGGCAAAGCCTAGTCCAAACACGTCCTATACACACTTAAGAGAGAAATGGAGCGGATAAGACAGCAGAATCTGGACCTACGGAAGTAGGGACCATTCGCAGCGATTACATGGGTTGAGACGACGGAGGCATTCGTTTCATATCCCCCAAACACTACAGGTGACCGTTGATAACCCCTTTGAACGGCGGTTTTCATTCTTAACCCTGTCAAGAACCACCCCACATCGGGGCAAAATGGAGGTGAGTCCAGCAGCATCAGGAGAAAATGGTTAGAAATTTTCTTGCTCGGACTAACATTAATCTTTGTGTGTTGTTTATATGGTAATCCAAGTGCCATAGGATGATGAGAAGCATTCATTTCTCTATCCCACACACCGAATCCTTTGCATAGCCAAGTTGAGCCTGCAGAATCATTTCATAAACCCGTTGGTGATCATTGCACATTCCAAGACGGATGCAGCATCACTTCAGAAACGAAGAAGTTCAAGACTTAGGGTTTGCAAAAGAATTCCTAAGTTAATGTTTAACCTTGTTAGACCTTTGATCATAGGTCTAACGCGATCCTATGAAGATGAGAAAAAGTGGGATTTCAAAAATGAATGAGAAAAATCCACGGCATTGAGAAAAAGCAAAGTGCCTGGTAAAAGCAAGGCCGATGCTCATGAAAGCTGTTTGCTTGATCCCCAGTGAAACTTGGATGAAAAAAAAAAAAGAAAATTCTTAAAGGAGTCAAATAAAAAAAGCTGCTCCCCAAATGCTGCCAAGCACAGAACAAAGACATGGAGAGAGTCGGTCTCTGAATGCAACAAGGGACGCTCTCTAAAGAGCTGGTGCACACCTCAAAATCGGTTGTACACCTCAAAAACTAAAGATGCAGAAAGGAAAAGACAGGAGGTAAATCAGCAATGATCACCAATGTCAAACTCGTCATGAATTCTGGGCCAAAAACAAGCCTTTTTCGGTCCTCAATCCTACCAACATCATAACCCTGAAACAGTCTTCTCTGACTAAGACACTTGGGTTAACATACAGCTCAGCTCGAAGAAGTACGAGCAAGACTATTTCTTTCTCATTTTGCAGGGTTCTTGACTTGTAAACCCGGAGCAGATGGTGAAAACTTTCATTCAATGACCTTGACTCAAAAGTGAGTCCCCCTTGAAGACCAATATCCAAGCCCAACATTACGGTCCCGTGGAAGACCTCCCGACCGATCAAAATGTATGCGCTGCGAATGAGCCTAAAACCTAGGCACGGGTTAGTAGGGAATCGAGTGTATCCCCTATAAAAAAAAACACGATCGCAAAACAGGTGAGAAGACCTCATTGTCGAGAAATATTCCAATTGATGTTTTGAACAAACTCTTTTTGGAATTTTCAAACTGTTGATCCAGATTTTCCGTGCAAGGGATTTGTGATCACATTTGCATGTTGCAAGAATGCTTTGGATAACCCCCAGCATCAAAATGCACATTTCATGATTAAAACTTAAATCATACGGTTTTGTCAAAATGGACAGCCGTGGTCTTCCCAAAGATTACTAACGTTTTCTTGGTGAAGAAAAATCTTTCAGGCTCAAACTTATGCAGGATACTTGGAGAACCCAACTCCCAGAATGTCGCCTCAACAGACTCAAGTGAAGTTTTGTCAAAATAAAATCTTTCACTGCTTCAAAAAACTGAATTCCCGACAAACTTCGGGGTCTCAAAAAAAGGGGAAGAAAAATCCTTTTAAAAGAAAAAGTCCTATCAGACGTGGAGAACCCTCGTCCCAGGACCCATTTTCAAAATATCAAACAGTCTCATCGGACGTGGAGAACCCTCGTCATGAGACCCCTTTTCAAACATGGTAGATACCGCCTGAAGGGTCAACACAAGGTAGAAACCGCCTGAAGGGTCAACTCATGGTAGATACCGCCTGAAGGGTCAAATCAAAGGTAGATACCGCCTGAATGGTCAAAATCAAAGGTAGATACCGCTTGAAGGGTCAACACAAGGTAGATACCGCCTGAAGGGTCAACACATGGTAGATACCGCCTGAAGGGTCAACACAAGGTAGAAACCGCCTGAAGGGTCAAATCAAAGGTAGAAACCGCCTGAAGGGTCAACTCAAGGTAGAAACCGCCTGAATGGTCAAACCAAGGTAGAAACCGCCTGAGGGATCACATTAATGGTAGAAACCGCCTGAAGGGTCACATATGGTAGAAACCGCATAAGGGTCCACTCATTGATAAATATCGCAGTAAGGATCAACACAAAGGTCTGATCCACCATACGGATCAAAATTCTTGGCAAATCCCAAAGCGTGGGATGCGCCTTCCTTAGGTTCCTACAAGTTAGGAATCCCATCATGGTATGACCTACCATACAGGTCAGAGCTTAATCTCCCTGGGATATTCTGAATGACGAGTCCTAGGCATCTTCTTGAAAGTCGTCGCAACCGGCAGCATCCGACAGGTGAGCTTCAGGTAAGCCTCTCTCACTTCGGCCCATGTTCAAATTGTTAGAGCAAACCGGAGATTGATTTGAGCTTTTATCAATAGGCTTAAGGATCCGATGTCATAACATTTCTTCTCTTATTTTCCCAGTTGAGTCGGTTAGGAATCAGGTGCCACCTTATCTTTGAGAGAAACCTCTAACGAGATTCCTTTCAAAGAGGGGCAGCTGTTGACACCTGATTTTTTTTTTACCATTTATTATTGTGATTTTTATTCTTTAAAATTAATTAAAAATATCAAAAAAGGTCATAAAATCACAAAATCAACTTTGGAAGCCTTGGTTTAACCTTAGGAACCAATTTTGAACAAAAAATATTTTTCGGTATTTTTAATATTTTTCGAGTTTATTTAATTATAAAAATACCCAAAAAATCAGAAAAATACCATTCGTGGTCAGAAAAATACCCAAAAATATTCGATAATTTTGTTTTAATTTCCTCTTCAAGTGTGTCACTTTAAATCTCAAAAATTCGGCTCGGGTCACTATGTTCCTTCACAAACATAAACCCGAACCGAGCCTAAAAAAAAATCATTTTCGAGTCTTTTAGTTTTCAATTCTCACTTTTTATAAGCTATGACATTGGATTCTAAAGTCTTAAAGTGTAATTAGGTCAATTTGCCCTCCAATTTAATCAATTTTTACCAAAAGGGCTTAATTGCACATTTTTCTTTCAATTAGTCCCCGGTTTCACGGATGTATACGTATGCTCTACGTATTTATACATCATACGTATTTATACGTTATGCATATTTGTATTGTTTGGTAACCTCTTTAACTCTTGTAATAATAATAATGGTTATTATTTTTAACACCTTTGTTAGTGCCTTTTTTTAGCATTTTTGTATTGTGAGTGCTATTTTTAAATAGCATTTTTTGTATTATAAATTGTGAGTGCTATTGTTAGTGCTATTTTTAAATGACATTTATTTATCATAAATTGTGAGTGCTATTGTTAGTGCTATTTTTAAATGGCATTTATTTATCATAAATTGTGAGTGCTATTATTAGATAGAATTTATAATTGTTAGTGCTATTTTTAAATAGAATTTTTGTATTATAAATTGTGAGTGCTATTGTTAGTGCTATTTTTAAATAGCATTTTTGTATTATAAATTGTGAGTGCTATTGTTAGTGCTATTTTTAAATGTCATTTATTTGTGAGTGCTATTATTAGATAGAATTTATAATTGTTAGTGCTATTTTTAAATACAATTTATTGGAAGGTATTTTTGGCTATAAAAGGATGGCAAGAGTTTTGAGGTTGAAGGGGGGAGACATTTTGTAGAGTATGCAAATTTTTGAGAGCTTAGAGAGAAGAACACAAACACTCTCTATATTCTCATAATCTTGAGTGAGCAAAATATACTAAGTTCGGAATATTGATTCCGCATATTGCTAGCACAATTGTTGTGGAGTTATTAGTCGTCTCCCCGTTCGTCAATTGGTGGTGCGTCCGAACTAGATGCCTAACACTTGTGGAGGCTGAGATCGAAGAACATCGAACCGACACCTCCGTTCAAGCACGCTACGAGAGGTAATCCATTTACTCCCTTTGAGGCTTTGTGATTTTTTTTCGATTGAAATGCACGAAGTACGCCTCTGGAGATACATGTATGGGTTGTTATTTATTTCCGCTACGTGTTACGTGGATCCCAACAGTGGTATCAGAGCCGATCCTTAGGTGTTTTCGTGCATTTAATTGATTTTTTGCAATTTTTGCAATACTATGGCCAATATGTATTAACGAATTGTTCGTCTTACATGGCTAATGGAGGTTGATTATTTTATATGATAAATTAATCAACGTAGCAAAAATTGAGACTAAATCAATTTTGAATCGAAAATTTATGGCTATCTTATTTTACGTAAAAATTCTGAATATGATTCAACGTAGAATTTTTATTGTGCCTTCCTAAGTTTTAAATTGTGAATTTATTACTTACGTGGAAGGGTGGTGATCATGGAAAAATCCCTAATCAATGTGATTGATGTATGTATGAATGTATGGTGATTATTTATATATTTGGGGTTGTAATTATTAAATGGAGGCTGCGTACTCCTTTTATTTTTCATGTAATCTTTATTTTTAGCATAGTCAATTGTTGATGTAAATGCTACGAGGATTACGTGGAGGAGCCTTTTAAGTCGGCGAGCTCTTTGGGGCCCGATTCTTGAAGAGTTCAAGAAACCAAGAAGAAGAGAAGAGCGGCTCTCCGTTATTAAAATATTAAAATGATTAAATGTGGTCTCATTGGCTCGAGACCCATTAAATCATAATTCCATGATCACCACGTAGGATAGATGTTTATGTGATTGACATCTATTTTTTTTTATGATTACGTGAGCATGTTAAACTGGTTAATGTGCAAAGTCAGACTTACCTCACCCAAAATTGCGCCTGCATGAAATCCTAGTTAGGGAAAATCACTCGCGTTAGGTACCGAAAGGGCGTTGGTAATGACATCAACGTAACCAAGTCCCCGAACTCAAAATCTCTGGTTCCGCAGAATTGATCGATCTCTCCCAATCGGTCAATAAGGTTTCCGGTCTACCCTCCAAGAAAGACCGGTGGCGACTCCAAATGCATGCACAAGTTGCACATGCCACCACGACCACACTAAGGTCGAAAGCGATCGACTGTTATCGTCGAATCCCTTTGAAAAATACTCCCGCCGCGATTTGGTATGGGCCTGGGAGGGCCCGCGCCGATCCAAGACCCGCGATCGGTAATCCATTAGCCGCGTCCGCTTCCGGATGGGTCGCGACACCGTGGTTTGATCGCGAGCGAGAGATAGGCTAGAGACGAGTGAGCAATCGACGATTTAAATCGATTGGTTTGACTAATAAATAATTATTGCATGAATTCGAGCCTTTAAGTGGCCTAATCGGATTGATTGTTCGAAGTTGTATTGCTTACCTCGTTGGATGGCTTGGTTAATTGGCTGAAATAACTGTTGGCTGTTGGATTAATGATTGGGGGTTAATCGCCTTGTGTGTGGTGACTAGTGGATAGTCTACATTTGCATATGACCGTGTTTGAAGTTAAAATACATATTTTAGCATGAAAATGGCATTTGGCCAAGATTTTTACATGCCTGAGTAAGCATCTGGCTTTAACCGAAGATAATGAAATGGGTTGATTGCTGGATGTGGGTTGTATGGTCATTTGAGGAAAACGATGATGCATTCCTGGCAATTTCGGACCGTACCAATATGATGGAACCAGACGACTTGCCAGAAGCACGACAACTCTGATCCGGTGTTAACTAGTACAGATGCAGAGCTGGTCGGATGCCGGTCGCAATGGATGTTGGACCGACGCCCCGTATAGGGATGCCTACCGCGCGTGCCGTGCAACGGGTGCACTGGATACACCGCTTGTAGTAGCCGTTGCCGAGAGTAAAGGAACGTAGCCCGGTTCTGCCGATAGAACGCTGGATCACACTAAGGTGTTAGATCGCGTTATTTGTGAGAGTCGAATCACGTCCCTTTTTCGCATAGATCCTATCATGTGCCGGAGGCACGATCATCATTAATAAATGGACTTATGTGGTGTCCTGTGCATACTTGTGGATGTGATGCTGTGATTGACTGATTTGACTGTTGAGTCGAGTCAAGCATTGCATTATGTGTGGCTGAAGATGGTAAGTGTGCATGTGGATGATTATCCTCCTATGATTGTGTTTGACTATGGTACGTGTTTAAGTGTGCCTTCTGTTAGGATGTCCTATGTGAATCAGTCTCCTAACCGTGCTTAGGCTTGATTCACTGAGATTTATTCTCACCCCGTCATGGGATAACAATTTCAGGTCCCTTCGGATGAAGACTCGTGGACGCTAGGGTTTGGCTTTTGGATTTATAAGTTTGGAGTAGGTGATAAGTTAATCTTACCTGACCGAGGAGCTATTTGAGGTCTAGTGAGCCGCCCCGAAGTAAGGGCTTATTTATTTAGCTATAGCCCAATGGGGTTAAGACTCATCTGTGTATGTCGAATGATTTACAATGATATGTTTTTGAATGACTGTTGTGACTGCCTACTTTTCTATCCTTGTTTGTTCATACTGTCAAGGAGTTAGAACGTTTCCGTTTGCATTAGTAATTGATAGGTCGATAGTGTGCCTGAGACACTATCTCTATGACCTCGTGGCGATTTGGCAAGGGTTGTCGCGGGCTCGAGAGTCGGGGCGTGACATTTCTAAATTTTTAATATATGTTCAATTTAGTCCCTAGGCTATATGAAAATATTCAATATTCTCATAATATTAATTCAAGTTCATGGACAACATTACATATTTTCAAATAATTTAGGGGCTAAATTAAACATAAGCCAAATGAGGCCGTATTGAACAAATTAAAATTCAAGGACGACATTGATATTTGATATTGTTCAAGGACCACATTGAAAAAGTCAAAAGTTCGAGGACTATATTGTACATTAGGTTAATCACCATAAGGAGAAAGCATTTTATGTGGCAATTGAATCACGGAAAAAATGATGATATGCAGTCTTCATTTGTTTCGCGAAAAATGAGTCGTTTCTGTAAAATAATTTTCGAAAATTTAATTTCCAAGAAAATGACTACATTTTTAAATGTTTGGCTTAAATATGAAAAAGACTAGATTTTTTTTTTATTATTTGAAATTGAAAAATTGGATTTAATTTTCCCCCAAGCACTCCATTCAATAATTTTTTTTGTTTTTCTATTTTATCTTCTCATTTTTTATTTTTCGAAAATGAACCGTTTCTAAAAATTATTTTTTTGGGAAGTTAATTTTCAAGAAAATGATTATATTTTTGGGTGTTTGGCTTCAATATGAAAAGGACTCGAAAAATATCTTTTGATGTTTGTTAGGAAAAGTTGAATTTAATTTTCCTCCATGCATTCCATTCGATAATTTTTCTTGTTTTTTTGTTTTCTCTTTTCATTTTTTATTTTTTTAAAAATCAAATTTTAATGTTTTAATTCTTTGTATGCATCTTTTTCCTTTTTTCTTTTTTCTTTTTCCTTTTTCTTTTTTTATTGCTGTTTTTTGTTGGGCACCGACCACGGTGACGACTCGCCTGGCCTCACCTTGAGCAAAGTCAGCGACACCTGGCCTAGCCTCGCCAGATCTGGCGATGCCAATGATCAGACGAAGGAGAATAAGGGAAAAGAAAAAAAAACATAAAAAAGTAAAATTTAAAAGTAAAATTTGTAAATTTTGAAAAAATAAATAAAAATGAAAAGAAAGTTAAAAAGATAATTAAAAAAAGATTTGAAAGAGAGGTGGAAAGAAAGATGAGGAAAATACTTTGCTCTTCTCAAAAAGCGAAAAAAATATTTTCTTCATTTTCAAAAGTTTTTTTTTAATGAGAGAAAAATATTATCTTGCACTAACTTATCTTCCGTGAGATAAGTTAGTACATGAAAATATTTGGCATATGATTTGTCTTAGGACGGAGTGGAAGAAAGTTATTAATATTATGAAGAGACAACATTTCTATGTTCCTTATTGTCCTTTTTAGCCATTTTTTCAGTGTATATTTTTATAAAATTATTTCTTTTTCTTCAATCGGTCTATCGACCGCTGACCCCAACTAGTTTGGTATAAATATGATGTTAATGTTGTTTAATTTATCTTTTGCGAATCAAACGCAGCAAAATTTGAAAAATATTTTTCAAAAAGTTATTTTTCGTGAAATAAAAAGAGCCGTGAGAACCGATCTGTTGCTACATCAACATGCATCAATAATTTGTCTCGGATGCTCTAGCGAGCCTTGGTTCACCCATTTGGATTAGCTTTAAGGGACTGAGCTCACGTTAAATAAAGGGTGAACTATAAATAAGGATAAAGAGTGAACTAGAATACAAGGACGCCTTCATTTCGCGAAAGTGCATTCATCTCGACTGCTTACAAAAGTTCATTAACAAATTCATAACGAAAATGTCTAACCAATTAATGTTAACAAACACAGCTACACGGTACATTCGACGATGTGTTCCCCTGATTAGCGCTCTGGCAATCAGCTTTGGCGGTTAATGGCGCAATCAAAGTGATCGGGTTATCGCACCCACTTCATTGCGACCAGTATGTCTACCTAAGAGAAGATCAAATCGAACATGTTAAGAGTGATTATAGGTGTTGGAGGATAAAGCCATGAGCAGCGGAGATCATGTTCACCTCACATGGGATAGTCCCAATCCGGCCGAAAAACTCCAAAGCACATGAACACATGGATAATGAGCATTAGCTAGTTGTTGACTGCATCGTATACCAAAAGAAACCACGCAGAAGAATTTACAATATACCTACAATAAACAGAAAGGAACAACTTAAAATTTCACGGCAATGCAGAAAACATGCCTAAGGAGCAATAGATTGTTATGCGTGCATTTCAAACTTACTGAAATTCAATGGCTAAGCGCCCGCTTCTGGAGACTCCTCAGTTTGTCTCCTCAGCTCCTCATCAGCATTTCTCAGGAATTGGTCCCAACCGCTCCCAGGACTTGTATCCAAGTAATCGTACGGCACGGCTGTTTTCAAACCAGGTCGGACTGCGCAACGACTCTCTACAATTCTGAAATCCACATCTTCATCGTCCCCTTCACTCAATTCGTCCCATGAAAAGAGGAGTGGCAGTGTAAACGCCCCCCACGGGTTGAAATCCAGTACCTTAACTCTCCCATCCTTGGTGACATAAACATCAAACGTGTAATTATCCGATTCAAAGATCGGACAGACTTCACTTTCAAAGAAATCCTCAATCAAAACCTTAAAGTGGTCCTTCTTCTCGAGGAGGACTGGGTAAAATGTGGTAACCTCACGTTGACACATGCCAACCAGAAGCTTGTTCCTTACAAAACAACGGAATTCCATCTCTGGTCGAAGCACTGGCTGCCACTTCCGTAGAGCAAGGTAAAAGCTCTGTGGTCGCGACAAGGTCTTGTCGCTGCAAGAATCATACGCGTGACAGAGATCATGGGTCGACGAATCGGATGCGCGTAGCAGGAGGGCGATCTCACTAAGAGATGTGCACCGAAGATTCCCGCTGCCACTAATCCAAGCAGCGTCTTTTGGCGAGCTCCAGTTTAGCTTAGGGAAAACGGCACCCCCGAGTAACTGAATTGACTCTTTGACCGCCAACTCGAGTTCTGGAAAAGAAGGAGGTGGGAATTCCTCAGTTTCATCTCCAAATCCTTCTGGAACCGCAAGATCATCTTCATCCACAGGATTACGAACCCTGTTGGGAAGGGCATCTTCACCTGTGACAGAATTTGGCAGAACAAATGGTCCAGAGTCACCAAGAAGGTACTCGACAAAGGACTCCGGAAGCCGATGAATATGCGTTTTGATGGACACTGACTTGAATTTAGGATACCACTCTTGGATCTGGCAGTGATCCACTTCCTCTTGCTTCATTTCTTTGTAAATTTCAAAGAGGCTCGTTCCGAAGGCTAGAGAAAAAGGAACAAGTACTAGGGCAATTCACTGATTTCCGAAGCAGATACATGCAGAGAGCCTAAAGAATATGCAATCGCATTGATTAGGACCAGCAACCACATTTTAGATATGAAATACGAAAAAAAAAAAATCAAGCAGATTCATCGCAGAAAGAAAGATGTTAACTGTCAGCCAAACATCTCCTACACCAAATAGAGACTCCAAAAGAAACAAAGTCCTGAATTTTTTTAGCTCAAAGAACCATCACATCTCAATAACGCAAAACCAGCTTCACGCAGTGGAGCACAAAAGATTCATGAAAATTAGAGACCACAGGAATCTAAGACAGACCCATACATATTCTATCAACATTAGGGCATTAATCCAGCGTCAGCTGTTCGCGAGCGACTTCTATAGATAATGGACACTCTTATAAAAAAATTACGCATTGCAAGACAGAGCCAGAAGCAAGGTTAGGCAGTAAGGAAAGAGGGACCAACACAAAATTGACTAGACGACGTCGTATCTGACTGGAGATTTGCATATGAATAGCTGGTTGGGAGGGCACTGCCCAAGATTTGTGTATTCTTATGCATTCAAAGCCAAACAGATGAACATTCCTAAAGGTACGAAAATTCGAGTTCCATATGATGTTTCAATTGAGTTTAGCATGTTAGTAATAAACTTATTTATAAATTGTAGGAAAATATTATCTTGCCGAAGCTGCTTATGGAAATCAAAAATGGGATTATGTGTCCCTATACCGGAGTTCAGTGATCACTCACCTGAAAATGAGACTGTTCAATCTATCGAGATCTTTTTATGAGCCAAACTTATCTTCTAATGGACTTAAAAGGAATACTGAGAAGAACTCAATTACAAAGATGTAATTCTCAATTTCGAATCAAACGTTATCATCATAATCCGCCCAGATTATCGCCGCACGACAAAATCAAAAGAGGAGAGGCCGGGGGGGGGGGGGGGTGGTGTGTGGAGTGTTAGACTTCAATCATCAAATTCTGTCTTCTTTCTCTTCGCCCAAAGAGAAAAGAGATGAAAAGAAAAGCAGCAACAGCGGCAGCATCGATTTCGTTGTCTCCCCTTCAGCACAACACAACCTCAAGCAACCTCAAATCTTCTACTATTCTGAAGCTTTTAATCTAAACCAAGGAAGCATTCCACAAGAACCCAACCGCACGTTCGACGGCCAAGAAAACAAGAACAATCGCAAAGATAAGACGTACCCAATGGTGACTGAGCAGGCGCTGTACGGCTCTGGAGGAAGTTCGAGAGGTTGAAGACGGTGGCAAGAACAGAACCTAGCCCTAGTTCAAGAACAGATGTGATCCCGCCTGTTTAGGCCTGCTTTATGATTGGGCCTTGAATGTTTTGAGCCCAATGGGGCGTTCGTTTGCTTGTTGGATTTCTTACAAGGGGATTTAGCTGACTCTCAACAGCGAACTCCACTCATTTTCCCGCCACCCCTCCCAAATGGCCGAGAAGAAGAAACGCCGCCGCGCCGACCCTGACGCCGACGACGACGAGCTCCCCTTCAAGAACCGCCTCAAGCCCGACTCCGTCATCCTCCAGACCCTCCGGTCCCTCACCGCCTCCTCCGCCGCCGCCGCCTCCTCGTCCTCCGGCGCCAAAACCCTAACCCTCGCCGACCTCGCCCTCTCCTCCACCTGCCGCGAGGTCGCCGACCTCTCCCTCTCCTCCGTGCAGTCCTCCATCGAGTCCCTCATCCTCCGCATCGCCCGATCCATCCTTGGTGGCGATGGCTTCGCCTTCGACGTCCCCTCCCGCTCCTCGGCGAACCAGCTCTACGTCCCCGAGCTCGACCGTATCGTGCTGAAGGACAAGAACACCCTCCGCCCCTTTGCCAACGTCTCCACCGTCCGCAAGTCCACCATCACCTCCCGCATCCTCCAGCTCATCCACCAGCTCTGCGCCAAGAGCATCCACGTCACCAAGCGTGACCTCTTCTACACCGACGTCAAGCTCTTCCAGGACCAATCACAGTCCGATTCGGTCCTCGACGACGTGTCCTGTATGCTGGGGTGCACTCGGTCGAGCCTTAATGTGATTGCTGCCGAGAAGGGAGTCGTTGTGGGCCGGCTCATTTTCAGCGACAACGGTGACATGATCGATTGCACGAAAATGGGGATGGGAGGGAAGGCAATACCCCCGAACATTGATCGGGTTGGCGATATGCAGAGCGATGCTTTGTTCATACTCTTGGTGGAGAAGGACGCTGCCTACATCCGATTGGCTGAGGATCGGTTCTACAACAGGTTTCCGTGCATCATTGTCACGGCTAAGGGCCAACCGGACGTGGCCACGAGGCTGTTCTTGAGGAAGATGAAGATGGAGCTGAAGCTGCCTGTGCTTGCCCTTGTGGACAGCGACCCTTATGGATTGAAGATTTTGTCGGTTTATGGGTGCGGGTCGAAGAACATGTCATATGACAGCGCCAACCTGACGACCCCTGACATCAAATGGTTGGGGATAAGGCCGAGCGACCT
Source organism: Rhodomyrtus psidioides (assembly GCA_021437785.1). Taxonomy (NCBI): domain Eukaryota; kingdom Viridiplantae; phylum Streptophyta; class Magnoliopsida; order Myrtales; family Myrtaceae; genus Rhodomyrtus; species Rhodomyrtus psidioides. Next base: position 358,058 of record JAILYB010000059.1, on the reverse strand, counting down.
GGATAAGTATAAGATACCGGAGCAGTGTAGGTTGCCCATGACGGAGCAGGATATAAAGACAGGGAAGGACTTGTTGGAGGAGGATTTCGTGAAGAAGAATCCGGGGTGGGTCGAGGAGCTGAGCTTGATGGTGAAGACGAAGCAGAAGGCAGAGATTCAGGCTCTGAGCACTTTCGGGTTTCAGTATCTTTCCGAGGTGTATTTGCCCCTCAAGCTTCAGCAGCAGGACTGGCTCTGAGGAGAGTGAGATCAGTTCTCATTTGCTCTGGTAATCAGAGTGTTTTCTTATGGAAAAAGTATTGTCTTGTTGAGAGGCTTATCTTCTGTATGTCTTTTAGATAATTGAACTTGATTTCGTCGTACTGTGTTTAGTTTGACTGGAAGGGGAGGAGAAAATCAATTGGAAGCTAGGCAACTTCTTTTGAGTCTCTTGAAATGTTGTTGAACTCTCTACTTTGGTAAGCCAGAAAAACCACAACCTTTTTGTAATATGTTCGATTGTGAGTATGAGCAATGCCCCTCATAAGCTTATGCAGCAGGGTCAAGTGAATGAGGTTTTGAAAGTTCACTTCTAGCATAAACAAACACTGATAAACTATAATGGTAAATACGAAAAAATGGCGGAATAAATGGAAATAAGCAGGAAATGGTTGAACAGAAGGGGATCTTTCTTATTTGCATATTTTGGGAACTACAATGTTATTGATCTTTCATCCTGATCACTCACTAAAAGCACAGGACAAATGGAGGCACAACTATACACCAAAATTCACCAAAATTCATCATTCTACAAAGAATAAATCTTACTTGGTAGTGGCTACTGCCCGTCCACGCAACCAGTCATGCAATGACTTTTTAGTCAACTTTAGTCTTTGGAGAACGACTGGTCTCCTAGTGGAGGTTTCTGACTCCCTGGGAAGAGTCCTGCCTGACCTGGGTTCTATCAAAAGAACATCAATCCCCAACTCATTCTTTAGTAATTTGACAATTGCATCTTTGACCGCATATCTTTGATCGGTTGGCTTTGCATTTATCTCACAGACTCCTAAGATAATCAAAACGTCATCATTGACTTCATTCCCTGTAACCATGATTTCGAAGTTGAAGAAGGCTCAGGATAATTAAACTGGTATGGATACCCGGTATTGGTTCAGCTGAAATACCGGATCTCATTAAACTAAGGTACTTTCTAAAGAAGTTTTAAGGAAGTAGTTGGCTCATACCAAGACTGTAGTTTTCCTTGATCATTCGCAGAACAGCTAGAACTACTATCCGGGCTTCAACCTGTTGAAAATTATTCCACACTTTGGTGAGGAGAATACAGAGGTTACTTCTCCTTGTTGACCGACCAATCAGTCCAAGCAAAGAAAACTGACTGAATCATTAGAAGCTAATTCTAGGTGTACCAGAGTAGAGATTAGCGATTGATGCTCATATGCTCAAACCAATAATACTACTATTAGCCAATGCTAGAATTTGACAAAGAAAAAAAAAGAATATTGCTGTGATTGTTCTGGTTGGCAGTTTTAGTTTGTACCTTTGAAAGTCCCTGGAGATCAATTGATAAGGTTTCAGCAATGCTCCTCTGCAGGTATACTGCAACCTTTTCAAGAAGAAGACTGTTCGGTTTACTTAAGTCAGTTCCATTGCCGGAAATGACTTCTCCTTGGTTCATATCATTGTCTTGGATCACTCCTTCACACCACTCCTCAATTAGTGCCTTAAGATAGTGATCATTGGGCTTGTACCTACGATATGCATGTTCAATCAGATGAAATAATGAGCTTCATATCACTGGGAAAAAACAGAAGAACATACCCTGCTTTTCTCATATCCTGATATATCGCCAGGCATTGCTGCACTTCATGCAAGGAACCATACCTACTGCGAGCCCTCAAAAGCGTGTTATATGTCACCTGAAAAGCTCACAGCAACTTACCTAACAAGACAAAAATAGTAGGAACTAGCTCTAGAAGTACATGTGAGCCTGAGCTGCACTATCAATTGAACATGCTTATTGTAATATGTAGCTCCAAAACATTACGATCAAGTTGGAAGCTGTGCCTCATTTAGAAGATTGCTTTGAAACTGTTTCCTTTTGCTAATGATTGATTCAAGTCCTCATTTCTATCGACACATCTGGAGAAAATGATACGAGCATTGAGATATTCATTTTCATGTCAATTGTTAATCTTGCAGCACTATAGGACAGCTAAGTCTTGAAGTATATTATCTCTCCTTAGACCTGCTCAATCAGATCAGTTTTCAGAATCATCTGAAACTTGTTTAATTTCAGCAGCAAGACAGTGAATATTCATATATGCGTCAAGTTATCATCTACCAGCATAAAGCCACTTACCAAATTTGGCTCAACTTGATACCTTTTCATCTCTTCATATAAAGAGAATGCCAGCTTTAGCTGTCTGCCATTCACGCAAATCTGTGGAATGTGATGCATCAAAATGTGGAAGTTCAAAATCAAATAGAGCACTTCACGGTGCAAACTTATTAAGGACAACAGTTTAAACATAAATGGTGAAAAGACTAACCTTAATAGCTGTTGTATAGGCAATTACATCAGGTTGGATCTTGGCAGCACGCATCATTTTCAAGAGCTGCATCATAAGCATAAGACATGAGTCGTCACTATGTGAATCCTATGAGTGTCGACTTAATAAACATAGACTTTAACATTTGATAAACATTATGATAAAAGATTGATTGGAACATCTGTTGCACCCAATTAGCTGTGATATGCAACATTTAATAAAATACACACACGACAAGAGGTTAATGGGCTAGTCAATGTTCAATTCTGGTTCCTACCTAACATTTGTACCCTGTCAGCTATGTGAAAAGATCATGAATCAGCACTGGGTATATCAGATGAAATGACTTTCTACCTGCAGTGCACCCTCCACATTCCCCGAGCCTCCACATAGATCAATCAAAATTGACCAGCTTATGTGATTAGGAGTAAGTCCAGTTGCCTTCATTTCCTCCATCAGAGCTTTTGCACGGCGATAGTCAGTTCCACAGGCTTTCATCAAGATATTATAGGTGGTGGTTGTAGGTGAAAAGGGATATCTCTTAACAAAGCTTGTGTGACGTGTCTTGGATGCACTTTCCAGTGTATGACTAGAATTTTCTTTCCGGCGAACCATGCTCAACAGGTTCTGTTTTCCGCTTCCGCAGTCTCTACTTGAAGTCTCTGCCACTTTCCAGTCCTTCCAGGCCTGGAACAGACGGAAAGCCCTATCATACTGGCATGACTCAACACAAGCATGTAAGAGGATGTTGCAACACTGTGAATTTGGTTCACAACCAGCCAGAAGCATTTCCTCAAACAACTGAATTGACTGCTCTACCAGACCCGCTTTAGCACAGGCACTAATCAGTGATGACCACGTGACTGTATTAGGAGTAACGCCAGCACGAAGCATGTCATCCTTAATCTGTAGAGCCATCTGCCATAGTTTTGCATCTGCAAATACCTGAAAATTTATATAATCCAAATATCAGATACTTAGTGGGGAATCGACCAGAACAAATTTCACTTTTAATGGCTGGGAACCTTCAGTCACTTGAGAAGATGGACCTTAATAATTGTGCTGTATGTGAATACGTCCGACTTTAACACACTCGTCGATTCTAGGTCACGCACTTCCTGATATATTTCTTTGGCCAAATCAACTCTTCCAGCCAGGCAGCATGCCTTCAAAAGGATATTGTAGGTTGCCATGTCTGGAGCGACACCAACATTCTGCGCTAATAAATTTGGTCGGTGGGATTTTCCCGTGGTATGGCCAATAAATTTCTTGTCAACTTAACTAGAGAAAAAATGGCCCTGTAATAATTTGAGAGAGAGCTGATTTACCTGCATAGTCTTGTATACGTGCAATGTGTAGCTCAAATCATGGGCATTGACGTTCATTAAGCTGTTGAAAACATAGATATTTGGAACGATGCCCTGATTAAGCAATTCCTGCAGCAGCATGGCAAGCATGAGAAAGCTGTGATTCGTGGAGCACACATCAAGCATGGATGCGTTTGAGGAATTTCGAATTAAAAGATCATACAACGTAACTTGAGCAAACTTGAAAATTGCTAAATGCACTCCCATCACTCTGAAAACTACTCGAACCCTTAAATCCATTGCCTGGGTCATTTGGGGTTGTGCTCATCAGCTTTAGTAGTTATGTAACACTGTTACCAACTACGGAAAAGTTGCCCTAGCTGTCGTATGATAAATGATCAACTTTCCTATGGTCAACCGTGTAGTTTTTCCCGCAACTCATGTCACCATGACTACTGTTGCAATCTTATGAACTTTGCTCATATTCTTCATTCCTATGATTCAAAGCCCTTGATATCCTTTCTAGATCTCAGATAAACAAAAATCCTATTATCAACGAGCAAAAATTCCTCAAGTGGCTTTCAAAAGAGCCTTCGCCTCAGTCTATATCTAATTGATTAAAAAGCTCAAAATGCTTAAAGGGTTACAGTTTATGTCATTTAAGAAGAATATAGATCATGGATAAGAAGAACCATTAACAAGAGTTTCGCGGCACACATGTCAAGTTAAATTTCATAGGGTAAGGCAAGTCGGTTACCTCACAAATGTGCCTGGATTCCTCAGCATCACCACATAGACCGCAAACATCAATTATCTTGCGGTAGACAAACATATTAGGGCCGTTCGAGCTTTTCTTGCAGGCTTCATAGGCTTTCAACGCGGATACCAGATCCCCTTTCTTCCCAAATTCATGTATGATAGTGCAGAACAATATTTGTGCATGTGGAAAGATGCATGCATATCTGCAAAATGGCAGTGGCTGAAGCATCAGACCGACAACATAGAGTTATAATCAGAGTCCATTACCAAGAACCAAAGCAAGAAAATTTCAGCCACCACACAAACGACATATTCAAGAGCAAAAGCTGGAACCTCAGAAGAGCCACTGGTATGGAATGAACTACATAACATACCTAATGGCCAAATTCGGACTGCGTTGATCAATCGACGCTCTGATTACATCAGCGGGATTCACTAGCTCCCTGACTGGAAATTTGAAACCTAACAGCGAACGAAGAAACATCAGTCAGTTGATAACAAGAGTACAACTTGACAGAAAATTAACAACCATAATCATAAGTTGCAAAGATTTTTACAAGTGCAAGCAATTTCTCTGCCGTTTAATCGTTCTCTTTCCCCCGACACTATCTCTCAGTCTCAATTAGCATCAGTAATTACAGCTTCTAAAATCCAATTTTTCTGCAATTATAATTGGCCTCTGTAGAGGTAAGTAATGATTTGACTATCTTAAAGCTAATTCATTTCAAATCCACATTTCACAATTAACAGAAACGTGACGTGATGACCTAATTTATCACCTGCGAGAATCTCCATCACCTGAACCAATGACTTCACATCGCCGCAGTCCATCAACCGCTCGCACTCCTTCCCCAGCAAATCCATCGCCGCGCCGTCAACAACCTTTGCCGGCGGAATCCCCAGCTTCTCCAGCATCCGCAGCGCCTCGACGAAGCTCCACAGCCTCCCTTCCCCGAGGCCTCGAGCTAACCCCTTCCCCACGAGCTCGACATCCAGCTCCGCCACGAACCGCGAAACCTCGGCACCGGAGGCGACCACGTGGTCCGCCACCGCAGCAAAGTCGTCGAGGCGGCCGTCGCCGGCGAGGCTGGAGGCGAGGTCCGCGAGGGTGCGGAACTGGGGCTTGGGGTCGCATCGGAGGGCGGAGAGGGAGGCGGGGAGGGAATGGACGGTGGAGATCGAGGGAGGGGGTGTTCGGGACAGAGAGGGAGGCCTGGTGGAGCGGTGGTGGTGGTGGTGGTGGTGGTGGTGATAGGGAGGAGGTGGAGATAGGGGGGTGGTGGTGGTGGTGGTGGAGCCGAGGATGACGAGCGCTCTCATTCTAAGCCAACCGTTTTCCGGTGGTGAAGAAGTGAGCGTTTTTCAGTCGTTGGCAATGCGCGCTTTCCAAACATGTTTTGGACATCCTGGATCGAATTTGAAAGGCAGTTCTTCCTTTTCGCCACTGTGGAAGATTTGATCAATTGAGGGGATAAAATAGTAATTGTACTGATAAAGTTTTAAGACAAAATTACTAATTATTTGCTCCTAAATATGATCTACAAATTCTACTTTTGGGTTCACGTGCTTTCACTCCTTTTTCTAATCAAGCATATGTACTTTCAATTTATCTAATTAAATAAATCTTTTTTTTAAAATATTCTTATCAAATCTGTCCATCAAAATATGATATCAAAAAAAAAAAAAAAATCTTAACCAATATAAACAACGTCCATTTCCGATTTGGATGTTCACGTTGGCTAAATTTTATCCGTATCATTTGACAACAATGTCTGGTGGCCATATCAGATGAATTTGGCGGCCCTTGAGATTTTTACTTTGGTCAAATGTTTGAGCATTCGTAGTAGGCTATGACACTCTTTCCGCAATCCGCACCATTTTTTACGACCAGTTGGATTAGTTGGACAATTATCATATCATGAAATAGAGACGCTAGACATGTTTCCAAAAAAACCAGGTCAATCCCCAGTAAAAGTGTTGCATTACCCTATTGGAAAATATGAGATATTTTGATGGGTGAGTGAATGAGAAATTATTTCTCAAAGAACACCCTTGAGTTGGAAATGGAAAGTGACAAAACACTAGTCCTACATTGGAAAGCAACAGATTGTAAATGACATTAATTTCGGTAGTTACAGAATTAAATATTGTAACGGCAGAGCCATTATTACTATAACGGGAAGAGCCATTATTGTTGTAACGGGCAGAGCCATTACCACTGTAACGGCAGGGTCACTGTTATTTTGCTGTTACATAATTAAAGTTATAACGGCAGATTTATTTAGCTGTTATTTCTTGTCTCCGAAATGCCCCTACTGACTTTATATATGTATATGTATGACCTCCCATTCAAGAGAAAGAGATTAGAGAGATTCCGAAAAGAAAAACTTCCATCTCTTTTTTTTTCTCTGCATCTGCATCGGTTTTGATAGTGTCCGCGTTTGGTCAAGTTTGCCGAAAGCTCCGGAGTGCTGTGCTTGCCTCTGTAGCTGTTATACCATTGTATCTTGGGAGACAGACGTTCACGAAACCTCAAAGTACATACGAGATGGAACGAATCTGTCTTAAGGAAACTGTGTAGACATGCATCGGTATTTGTGTCATTTTCTAGTTTTAGATTTGTCATTGTAATTTCAGTATGTTTAGTTTTGATTTAATATTAGCTCATGCACTGTTTATCGAGCTAGTGCTTCTGCCGATCCAGTGTTGTGCTTCTGCCGCTAACTCAGCGTTGGTGCTTCTGCCTAATTTAATTTTGTGCATTTGTCATTTGATTGTAAGTTCTTCTAGCCAGTGCCATTGTGAATACCCTCAAACAATCTTAAGATAGAATCATAGCTTGAATTCGATGGCAACTGGAAAAGAAGTTCTTGATGTGTCTACTGACGGGACTACCAAAGGCTCTGCAACTGTTGTACAACTGCCTCTGCCTGGAACTATCTCTGCCTCTACTGTCCAGATGCCTCTGCCTGGATCATCCGCTGCCTCTGCCGCCGTTTCTGTTCACCATGTGAGAAACCTGAGAAGTTCAACGGATCAAACTTTAAAAGATGGCAACAAAAGATGCTGTTTTATTTAACAACTTTGAATCTTGCGAGATTCTTGACCGAAGAACCTCCTAAGGTATCCGATGGAGAAACGGATAAGCAAGCATTCAATGCTGTTGAGGCTTGGAAGCATTCTGACTTCCTATGTATGAATTATGTCATGAATGGCTTACATGACTCTCCTTGTACAATGTTTATTGTGCAATAAGGACGTCAAAGGAATTATGGGAATCCTTTGACCGAAAATATAAAACAGAGGATGCCGGAGCAAAGAAATTTGTTGTCGGTCGATTCCTTGATTATAAGATGATGGATTCCAAGACTGTGATCAGTCAAGTGCAAGAAATTCAGGTGATCTTGCATGAGATTCAAGCTGAAGGAATGAACTTGAGTGAAACCTTCCAAGTGGCTGCTATTATTGAGAAGCTATTTATTGGCTGGAAGGATTTCAAGAACTATCTCAAGCACAAGCGAAAAGAAATGAACCTGGAAGAGCTGATTGTTAGACTTCGTATTGAAGAAGACAACAGAGGCTCTGACTGCAAAGGGTCCAATCCTACCAAAGCTAAGGCAAATATTGTGGAGTAGAGGCAAGGCCACAAGAATAAGAAGTTTGCCAAGCCAAAATTTGGCCCAAAATGAGGAGTTTCCAAGAACAAGTTTATAGGGAAATGCTTCAATTGTGGCAAGACGGGTCACAAATCTGTGAATTGCAAACTTCCGAAAAGAAAGAGTTATGAGACAAATATGGTAAATGACATCGCAAAAGTGTCGGACATAAACCTCTCTGCAATGATTTCTGAAGTGAACCTAGTTGGGTCCAATCCAAAAGAGTGGTGGATTAACACTGGTGCTACTAGGCACGTATGTTCTAATAAGGACATGTTCACAACTTTCGAACCAATTAATGGAGAGAAAGTTTTCATGGGAAACTCTGTCTCTTTTTCTATTGAGGGGCAAGGGAAGGTGCTGCTGAAAATGACTTCTGGAAAAGAACTGACTCTGAACAATGTTCTATACGTGCCAGAAATTTGAAAGAACGTGGTCTCTGGATCTCTGTTGAACAAGTATGGATTTCGTATGGTGTTCGAGTCGGACAAAGTTATGTTGTCTAAATCTGGAATGTATGTGGGGAAGTGATATGTATCTAATGGGCTTTTAAAGCTCAATGTAATGACAATTATCAATAAAGATAATAAGTCTTCCGTATATATTGTTGAGTCTTCCAATTTGTGGCATGGCAGACTCGAACATGTTAAATATGATACATTGCGTAGATTAATTAACTCGAAACATATACCCTCATTCTAAATTGATTCAAGACATAAATGTGATATTTGTGTTGAGGCAAAATTAACGAAATCATCATTTCGTTCGATTGACAGAAGCATCGAACCCCTTGCATTGATTCATAGTGATTTTTGTGATTTGAAATTCATACAAACAAGAGGTAGTAATAAATATTTTATTAACTTTATCGATGATAGCACTAAATACTACTATGTGTATTTGCTTAAAAGCAAAGATGAAGCTTTAGAGAAATTTGTTCTCTATAAGAATGAAGTTGAAAATCAACTTGATAAGAAAAATCATAAGATTGAGAAGTGATAGAGGCGGTGAGTATGAGGTACCAATTGGTGAATTCTGTGCTCAACACGGAATTATACATGAGGTAACTGCGCCTTATTCACCTCAATCAAATGGTGTTGTTGAACGTAAAAATCGCACATTAAAAGAAATGATGAATGCGATGTTACTAAGCTTAGGTTTACCTCAAAAATATGTGGGGTGAAGCCATTTTGTCTAGCAATAACCTTTTGAATAAGGTGCTTCAAAAGAAAGAGGATAAAACCCCTTATGATTTGTGGAAAGGTAAGAGACCATCTTACAAATACTTACGAGTGTGGGGGTGCCTTGCAAAGGTGTTTATTCCAACACCAAAGAAAACAAAGATAGGTCCTAAAACGGTGGACTGTATCTTTATAGGCTATGCATATAACAGTAATGCATATTGATTTCTTGTGCATGGATTTAAGATTCCAAATATACGCAATAATACGATCATGGAATCTAGGAATGCTTCATTCTTTGAAGATGTATTTCCTTATAAATTCAATGATGGATCAAGTTCGTCTAAACGAACGAATGAAACTATGAATAATGAAAGTCACGATTCATATCATGAATCGAGACGTAGCAAAAGAGCAAGAGTGAAAAAATCATTTGGAAATGATTTTCTAACTTATTTGTTAGAAAGGGAACCACTAAATTTTGCATAAGATGTGAATTCTTCTGAGGGGCATTTATGGAAAGAGGCAATAAAAAGTAAAGTTGATTCTATTTTGCAGAATCATACTTGGGAGCTAGTGGATCTTCCTCCTGGTTGTAAACCTTTAGGGTACAAATGGATCTTTAAAAGAAAGATGAAATCAGATGGCTCCATTGATAAATATAAAACCAGACTTGTAATCAAAGGATACAAACAACGAGAATGTTTAGATTACTTTGATACTTATTCTCTTGTGACGAGAATAAACTCCATCAGAATGATACTTGTAATTGCAGCATTGCAAAATCTAGAAGTACATCAAATAGATGTAAAAACAACTTTCCTAAATGGGGATTTGGATGAAGAAATCTATATGGAACAACCTGAAGGTTTTATAGTTCCAGGACAAGAAAGGGAAGTCTGTAAATTGGTAAAATTATTGTATGGTGTAAAACAAGCGCCAAAGCAGTGGCATGAAAAGTTTGATAATGCAATGATTACCAATGGATTCAAAATTAATGAATGTGATAAATGTGTCTACATTAAAGAGACAAATATAGGCTATGTCATGCTGTGTCTCTATGTAGATGACATGTTTATTGTTGGTAATGATGATAAAATGATCAAATCTACCAAGAATATGTTGAATTCAATTTTTGACATGAAAGACTTGGGATTTGCTGATGTGATTTTAGGAATTAAAATCACAAGAACGTCAGAAGGCCTTATATTAAGTCAGTCACACTATGTGGACAAAATTCTTGAAAAATTTAACATGAATAATTCTGGTATAGCTAGAACACCGTTAGACAATGATTTGTGTCTATCCAAGAACAAAGGAGAGGGTATTTCTCAAGTAGAATATTCTAGAGTTATTGGAAGTTTAATGTACTTAATGAGTTGTATTAGACCATACATTGCATATACGGTGAGTAGATTGAGTAGATATACGAGCAATCCGAGTGCTGACCATTGGAAAGCAATAGTGAGAGTACTCAGGTACCTACGGTATACTCGGAGTCATGGTCTGCTGATGTGAATCGCTGCGGAAACTGATCGTTCTACGAAGATCCAGGAGTTGTGAATTGCTGACCTCGACCCCCAATCGAACCTGTGATTGGTAACCTCGGTATGAGCGCGACCTGTTGACGAACCTGTATCAACTAACGAACGCTATAGACGCCACGAACAAGAGAATTCGCGATCTTGCTCGATAAGTGAGATCGATCACCACAATGAAACCTTGATAAGATCTAGTCCTCAAGAGAACTTGAAGAAGAGAAAACCTCTTTGTATAAAATTCTGAATCAATGTTGTATATACCATTACAAAGGTGGATGTCCTTTATATAGATAGGACTCATTTAGGAACTAGGATTACGTAAAGATATCCTAAAGATAACAAAATGATTCGTAAAGATATCCTAAAGATAACAAAATGATTCGTAAAGATATCCTAAAGATAATGAATGTTGAAATCAATCTAATCTAAACAAACAGAATACAAACAAAAAAAATTGTGATTACTCATATCCTTATTTCCTAAAAATAGAAAACGCATATTCCACAAGTCGGCAGCTCGGTAAGTCCGCAATTTGGTTCCTCGGTAAGTTTGAGAATTGGTAACTTTCTCGATAAGTCTGCAACTTACTGATCATATTCGGTAAGTCGTCCGCTAAATTCGGGAAGTTGTCCGGTCGGTAAGTTTTGGAATCGATAACTTTACCGATCCGTGAAATCTCCCAAATTCGATAAATGTTGTGTTGCACCAAGGAGCTTCAGAATCTTCAAGTCTCGAACCCAGGTTGTCTTTATTCCAAAGATCTTGAACCATGATGCCGACAGCTTGTTTGAATTCCTTTGCACTCGCTCGAGTGATCGGACCTAACGGATAGAACAACGAGTCCCTAGCACCTCCTCCTCGATATGGTTCGATGTCCACATCATTCCCCCCGCCGTGCAAAGGATTTGCCCTTAAATCATCACCTGCATAAAAAAGAGTCAAGTCAGTAACATTAAAAGTAGCACTAATGCCATACTCACCTGGAAGATCAAGCTTGTAGGCATTGTCATTGACCCTCTCCAACACCATGAATGGTCCATCCCCGCGCGGTAATAACTTAGAACGTCGTTGCTCAGGAAAACGCTCCGTGCGCATATGAACCCAAACCCAATCGCCGGGTTCAAGCACTACTTTCTTACGCCCTTTGTTGGCTTGCTTTGCATATTGCTATGTCTTGTGTTCAATATTTAGCTGTGTCTTTTCATGCAATGTCTTCACAAACTCGGCCTTCTTAGCACCATCTAAATCCACGTGCTCTTCAACAGGCAAAGGAGTTAAATCTAACGGAGTTAATGGATTAAAACCATAAACAACCTCAAACAGTGTGAATTTAGTAGCAGAATGCACACTCCTATTATATGCAAACTCAACATGCGGTAAACAATCTTCCCAAGACTTAATGTTCTTCTTAATGATAGCACGTAACAATGTCCCTAACGTCCTATTAACTACTTCAGTTTGACCATCAGTTTGTGGATGACAAGTAGTAGAGAATAAAAGTTGCGTACCTAATTTCTTCCACAATGTCTTCCAAAAGTAGCTAAGAAATTTAGTATCTCGATCAGAAACAATGGACCTAGGCATGCCATGCAAACGCACAACCTCACGGAAGAACAAGTCAGCAACATGTGATGCATCATTAGATTTATGACATGGTATAAAATGAGCCATTTTTGAAAACCGATCTACAACCACATAAATAGAATCCGTACCATGCTTAGACCTAGGCAATCCTAACACAAAATCCATAGAAATATCAACCCAATGATGCGACGGGATAGGCAAAGGCGTATACAAGCCATGTGGTTTAGTTGTAGACTTAGCCTGTTTACATGCAATGCACCTTTCACAAACAAGTGTGACATCTCGTTTCATATGTGGCCAATAAATATGTTCATGCAGCGCTTCATAAGTTTTATTGATTCCAAAATGCCTCATTAAACCACCACTATGCGCCTCTCACACCAACAACTCTCGCAAAGAGCATCTAGGCAAACATAACTTGTTTTCACGAAAGAGATAGCCATCATGCCTATAGAATTTTTCAAACGCAGCATGCTCACAAGCTTCAAACACTCTTCCAAAGTCGTCATCATCAGTATATATCTCTTTGATATGCTCAAAACCTAGGCACTTTGCTCCTAAAGTAGTTAGAATTGCGTACCTTCGAGAAAGTGCATCAACTACCACATTTTCCTTACCTTTCTTGTACTTGATTACATATGGAAAAGTGTCGATGAACTTCATCCATTTAGCATGTCTTTTGTTCAACTTTTGCTGTCCCTTCAAGTACTTTAACGTCTCGTGGTCGGTGTGGATCACAAATTTCTTTGGCCACAAGTAATGTTGCCAAGTCTCTAAAGCTCGCACCAAAGCGTACATCTCCTTATCGTAAGTTGGATAATTCAACGTTGCTCCGCTTAACTTCTCGCTGAAATAAGCTATGGGATGTCCTCCTTGCATCAACACAGCTCCAATTCCTGTACTAGAAGCATCGCATTCTATTTCAAAAGTAACACTGAAATTTGGTAAAGATAACAAAGGAGCATTAGTTAGCTTATCCTTCAACAGATTGAATGCTCTCTCTTGCTCTTCTCTCCGCGTGAAACCCACGTGCTTCTTGATGACCTCGGTTAAAGGTGTGGCGATGGTACTGAAATCCTTTACAAATCTGCGATAGAAACTGGCTAAGCCATGAAAGCTGCACACCTCTCCTACAGTCTTAGGTGTTGGCCATTCTTGGATTGCTTTCACCTTTTCTTCGTCAACCTGTATTCCATTAGCACCAACAACAAACCCTAGAAATACTAATTTGTTAGTCACAAAAGAGCATTTCTTCAGATTAGCATATAGTTGCTCGGCCCTTAAAACCTGTAAAACAGCTCGCACATGTTCAATATGGTCATCAAGGCTTCGACTATATATCAAAATATCATCAAAATAGACAACCACAAATCGACCAATAAAAGCACGCAGAACATGATTCATAAGTCGCATGAAAGTGCTAGGCGCATTAGTTAAACCAAATGGCATGACTAACCACTCATACAATCCATACTTGGTCTTAAATGCAGTTTTCCATTCATCCCCTTCTTTCATTCTAATCTGATGATAACCATTTTTCAGATCAATTTTAGTAAATATGCAAGCTCCATGTAACTCATCTAACATGTCATCTAATCTAGGAATAGGATGTCGACACTTTAACGTAATATTGTTGATTGCTCGGCAATCGACACACATTCGCCAAGTCCCATCCTTCTTTGGCACTAACACAACAGGAACAGCACACGGGCTAAGACTTTCTCGCACATATCCTCGTTCCAGTAATTCACTAACTTGCCGCTGAAGTTCCTTTCTCTCCTCAGGATTACTTCGATATGCGGGTCGATTAGGTAATGGCGCACCGGGTATCAAGTCGATTTGATGCTCTATGCCTCGAATCGGTGGTAGACCTCCAGGAACCTCATCAGGAAAGACATCATCAAATTTCTGCAATAAAGAGACGACAGAACTAGGTAAACTCGGGTCAAGATCGTTAGTAGTAAACAATGCCTCCTTGTACAAAAGTATAAGCATCGGTCGGTCCAGAACCAAAGCTCTCCTCACTTCGCTCGATCTTGTATAGAAATTCTTTTCTCTATTTTCTTTTCTCTCTGCTTTTTCCTCGACTTTTACCATTCTATTTTTCTCTATCTCTCATTTTCCTTGCGTCTCAGACTCTCTACGCAAGCTCTCAGTTTTCTCACTTTTTCTCTCTTTCTCAGTCCCACGTTGTAGTTTCAATTGATCTTCATACACCTCAGTAGGTGTCATTGGCACCAAAGTATAAGTCTTCTGATTCATCACCAATGAATATCGATTAGTGTATCCATCATGATATACCCTCCGATCATACTGCCATGGTCTACCAAGTAAAAGATGTCCCACTTGCATAGGTACAACATCACACACCACCTCATCTTTATATCACCCTATTTCAAATGGAACTAGGACTTGCTTCGAAACTTTCACTTCACCATTATCATTCAACCACTGAAGTCTATATGGTCTAGGGTGCTTTGTAGTTTTCAATCCTAGTTTCTCCACCATAGTACAACTTGTCACATTTGTACAACTACCTCCATCAACAATTAAACTACAAATCTTACCATTCACCAAGCATCTTGTATGGAACAAGTTATCACGTGGCTAGTGATGCTCCTTCTCCTTGACTTGCACGCTAAGAGAACGTTTAACCACCATCAATTCACCCTTGACTGACATCTCGACATCGCTACAGTCCTCCAATGGCGACATGACATAATCCTCTTCCTCCCTGTCACTTTCAAATTGAACATCTCCAAGTCCAGTCATTATCATCACCCTTCTATTAGGGCATTGATTTGCCATATGACCCCACCCTAAACACTTGAAACATGTAATTTCACGAGTTCTAGTGTTAGGATTTTCAGTTTTACCCGAAGCCGGATTCGAACCAACTCTGCCATCTTTCTCCTTCTCCCTTGAAGTTTCAACCTTGATGTTGTTTTCCTTCCAGTTCGGCTTCTCGTCTCTATTCCAATTGGGTTTCCAATTCGAGCTTGAACCTCCACCATTCCTGTAATTTCGGTCCAACTTCAATTGCCTCTCTACTTTGATAGCTTTGTCCACCAATTCTTCTAACTCGACATAATGTTGCAGCTCTACCACTCTTGCTATATCTCGGCTCAAACCACATAAGAATCGTGACATAGTAGCTTCGCAGTGTTCTACCACATTAACACGGATCATGGCAATCTCCATCTCTTTATGGTACTCTTCCACGCTCTTGTTACCTTGTGTGAGATTTTGCAGTTTATGGAACGAGTCTCTATGGTAATGACTTGGTATGAAACGCTTCCTCATCACCGCTTTCATCTCATCTCACGTTTCTACCGATCTCTCATCATTGCGTCTCCTACTATTCACAAGCTGATCCCACTAAATTATAGCATAATCAGTGAATTCAACAGCTGCAATTTTTACCTTCTTGAGCTCCGAATATCGCTGGCAGTCAAATACCATCTCCATTCGTTTCTCCCATTCTAGGTATGTATCAGGATCATTCTTTCCTTGGAAAGATGGAATCTTCATCTTGATATTGCTAAGCGCATCATCTTCTCGATGTCTGAATTCTCGGCGTCTGTTTCTCCTCCCAAACCTGCCATCTCGGTCATCTTCTGTATCGGACACATATTCATCGTCAAATTGTCGCTGCCATTTGGATTGCGCCCTAGACTCATCTCGCTGATTTTGTGGTCTCCCTCGTGGTGGCTCTCGATCACCATCAAACCTCGTGTCACACCTCACAACTCGGTTGCTAAGTGCTTCAAGTTGTAAGCTCAATTGCTGGATGCCTGCTAAAATTGCATTATCCCTTGGGTTGGTGTCATTCTCCTTTTGATTTATGCTTGCTTGGTCTGCCATGATTTTTTTTAAACTAAACCTACAAGATAACGTTAGAAATAAAAGAAATCACACCACACCCCCTTACGTGTTTCGCTCAAGGTGTTTGTCACTCCCCTCGTGTTTAACTCAATCTAGGCTTTTTCTTCCCTCAATTAAGCTCACACACTCTTGCCTTTTTTCCCTCGTTTCCTTCTCACAAGTTCTTTATCAGACTAGAACCAGTTTCTCAAGCTCCTCATAACAGTCGACTAAACCACCAAGCAAGATCAATTCAGCAATTCATCAACTTTTGCTAGATTTGAATTCAAGTTCAATGTTTGCTACTATTTTTTTTTCTATTCGGTCCAACTAACAATAATAATAATAAAAAGAAACGAGTCGTCCTCTTGATTTTTTTTTCGACCTCTTTTTTTTTTCAATTTTTTTTGTCGATTTTTTTTTTCACCGATACTTTTTTTTTCGTTTTTTTTACTGAATTTTTTTTTGCCGATTTTTTTTGACGAACTTAATACAATCAAAACAACTAGGACCGAAAACCCTAAGTCAAAATTGAAATCGCAGCAAGAACAATTCAGAATCCTAATTCGATTAGTAACAGATCCCCAATTCTATAAACCCTAGATTGCTGAATTAAAATCAGTAAAAGTAAGATAACTAGACCTTGTAGAACCAGCTCTGATACTAGATGATGTGAATCGTTGCGGAAACTGATCGTTCTACGAAGATCCAGGAGTTGCGAATTGCTGACCTCGACCCCCAATCGAACCTGTGATTGGTAACCTCGGTATGAGCGCGGCCTGTTGATGAACCTGTGTCAACTAACCAACGCTATAGATACCACGAACAAGAGAATTCGCGATCTTGCTCGATAAGTCAGATCGATCGCCACAAGGAAACCTTGATAAGATCTAGTCCTCAAGAGAACTTGAAGAAGAGGAAACATCTCTGTATAAAATTCTTAATCAATGTTGTATATCCCATTACAAAGGTGGATGTCCTTTATATAGATAGGACTCCTTTAGGAACTAGGATTACGTAAAGATATCCTAAAGATAACAATAGGATTCGTAAAGATATCATAAAGATAATGAATATTGAAATCAAATCTAATCTAAGCAAACAGAATACAAATTAAATATTGTGATTACCCATATCCTTATTTCCTAAAAATAGAAAACGCATATTCCACAAGTCGGCAGCTCGGTAAGTCCGCAATTCGGTTCCTCGGTAAGTCTGAGAATCGGTAACTTTCTCGGTAAGTCTGCAACTTACTGATCATATTCGGTAAGTCGTCCGCTAAATTCGGGAAGTTGTCCGGTCGGTAAGTTTTGGAATCGGTAACTTTACCGATCCGTGAAATCTTCCAAATTCGATAAATGTTGTGTTGCACCAAGGAGCTTCAGAATCTTCAAGTCTCGAACCCAGATTGTCTTTATTCCAAAGATCTTGAACCATGATGCCGACAGCTTGTTTGAATTCCTTTGCTCTCGCTCGAGTGATCGGACCTAGCGGATAGAACAACGAGTCCCTAGCACCTCCTCCTCGATATGGTTCGATGTCCACATCATCTGCATTATACCAGGTATCCATCTGTTCTAGAAGGATACAGTGATGCGAACTGGATATATGATATAAAAGACTCAAAATCTACTAGTTGATATGTATTCACACTAGTAGGAGGAGCTGTATCTTGAAAATCCTGTAAACAAACTATTATAGCCAGATCCACAATGGAATCCGAATTTATAGCTTTGGATAAATGTGATGAAGAGGCCGAATGGCTACGCCATTTCTTAGAGGATATTTCAAAATGGCAAAAACCTGTGCCACCAATCTTTATACATTGTGATAGTCAATTTGCGATTGGAAGAGCATAGAGTAACATGTATAATGGTAAGTCTAGACATATACATTGTATACATAATACCATTAGACAACTACTCTCAACTGGAATTATCTCTATTGATTACGTAAAGTCAATGGATAATATTGCGGATCCACTAACCAAAGGGTTAAATAGAGAGTTAGTTGAAAAATCGACAATAGGAATGGGATTGAAGCCCATTACAGAAAAGTTCGTATAAAGAAAAATACAACCTAATTGACTGGAGATCCCAAGATCTAGGTTCAAAGGGACAACCTAATTATATGAACTGAATGATATCACTGTGGAGGTCTATCCCTCAAACATTCCTATAAGAGAAACAGTGATGTGATATCCCCCAAATATGTGGAGAAAATCAATTATTGTGGGGGCTTATCAAGAAAATGTTAGCAATTTTTGCTTTCATGATCCTCAATTGTGATCACCTATGTGAGAGAGAAGAGGGGCTGCTTCAAAGGAGAATTATTGAGAGTTGAATTCTCTAGAAACTCTCATAGAACCATGACAATGTTTAGGGCTAAAATGAACATACCAGTGAGAACTGAACAAACGTTTAGATGATTCCTGTGTGAAGTGTGTGGGTTATTTATTAAAAAAGCAGGACAGTTCAAGGACATCTAGTCTACTGGACAGTTGGTAAATTAAGTGCACTTTCACAAAGGAAGTTCAAAGGGTGACACCTACCTATCCTATGCAGGTTTCATTTGGTGAACACTAGCACAGAGTCAAAACCAAAATAATTTTCATTCATGTGGGGGATTGTTGGAAAATATAAGATATTTTGATGTGTGAGTGAATGAGAAATTATTTATCAAAGAACACCATTGAGTTGGAAATGAAAAGTGATAAAACACTAGTCCTACATTAGAAAGTAACAGCATGTAAATGTCATTAATTTTGGCAGTTACAGAATTAAATATTGTAACGGCAAAGCCATTATTATTGTAACGGGCAGAGCCATTACTACTGTAACGGGCAGAGCCATTATTGTTGTAACGGGCAAAGCTATTACCATTATAACGGCAGAGCCACCGTTATTTTGTTGTTACATAATTAAAGTTATAACAACATATTTATTTAGCCGTTATTTCTTGTCTACGAAATGCCCCCACTGACCTTATATATATGTATATGTATGACCTCCCATTCAAGAAAAAGGAGATTAGAGAGATTCCGAAAAGAAAAACCTCCATATCTTTTTATTCTCCGCATCTGCATCGGTTTTGATAGTGTTCGCGTTTGGTCAAGTTCGCCGAAAGCTCCAGAGTGCTGTGCTTGCCTCTGTAGCTGTTATACCGTTGTATCTTGGGAGACAGACGTTCACGAAACCTCAAAGCACATACGGGAAGGGATGAATCTGTCTTAAGGAAACTGTGTAGACAGGCCTCGGTATTTATGTTATTTTCTATTTTTAGATTTGTCATTGTAATTTCAGTGTGTTTAGTTTTGATTTAATATCAGCTCATGTACTGTTCATCGAGCTAGTGCTTCTGCCAATCCAGTGTTGTGCTTCTGCCGCCGACTCAGCATTGGTGCTTCTGCCTAATTTAATTTTGTGTCTTTGTCATTTGATTGTAAGTTCTTCTAGCCAGTACCATTGTGAATACCCTCCAACATTACCCACAAAGGCAGAACACATCCCTCCATACAGTTTCTTAAATCTGATGATAGATATGTATGCACGTTTGGGAAAATTATCAAAAAAGTCATAAAACCTATTGTAATTGTGCTAGTTTAGTTTTAAATCTTTTTTTCCACCGATTCAGTCATAAGCCTTTTGTAACTATGCCAATTCATTCCATCCGACGAATTTTGGCTGGCCGGCGACCTAATACTTTAATATATATATTATTTTTTTATTTCTTTTTTTTTTTTTAGTTTTTTCTTTTTCTCTTTCCCCTTCCCCTCCCCTATTCTACCTCTAGCCGATTGCCGAACCTCGGCGACCGACTAGGCTCTCACCATGGTGAGACTCAACCATGATGTTGCTGGGCGAGGCCGGCGAGAGCCTAGCCGGTCTTCCTCTAGCCCATTGCTGAGGTCCGGCGACCAACTAGAGGTAGAACAGGGAAGGGGAAGGCGAAAGGGAAAGGGAAAGGGAAGAAAAAAAGGAAAGAGAAATTCAACAAAAATTTAACAAAGTTATATATATATATTAGGTCACCAGTCAGTCGGTATCCACGTCAGCGCTGGTCGGCTAAAATTCGCCGGATGGACTGAATTGACATAATTGCAAAAAGTTTAGGACTGAATAGGCAAAAAAAAAAGATTTAAGACTGAATTGGTAAAATTGCAATAGATTTAGGACTTTTTTTATAATTGTACCTGCGCGTGTACAACGAGAGAGTCGGAAACTCTATTTGCGTAGACTGATCATGATCTCTCTTACTTCTCACCGACACCTATGTAAGACATCCGCGAGAAAGCTCCTTGGAGTGCAATGAACTCCTAGGCAGCTCTATACCCTTCAAAGTTACGGTTAGAGGATGGGCACATGTTTTGAGCATAATGAATCACTTTTAACCTTGGATCTCTGATCGGTTTGTCTTCGCATTTATCTCGCTGAAACTCCTCTTTCCCTGTAGCCATGATTTCGAAGTTGAAGAAGGGTCAGGATAGATAAAACTCCTAATGGGATTGATACCTGTTGTTGGTTCAGACGAAATAACTGGTCTCATTCGACTAAGGTTACTTTCTAAGGAAGTATTAAGGAAAGTTAGTTGGCTCAAACCCAGAGAGGTAGAGCGACTATACGGGCTTCAACCTGTCGAGTATACCGCAACCTTTTCGGGAAGATTGACTGTTCGGTTTACTTAAGTCAGTTGACTCAGTTCCATTGAAGGACCTGACTTTCTCCTTGGTTCATATCATTGTCTTGGGTCAGTCCTTCACATCACTTTCTCAATTAGCGCCTTGAGATTGTGATCATTTAGGCTTTTGTCCACGGTATATGCATGCTCAATCAGATGAAATGACGAGCTTCACATCACCGGGAGACACAGAAGAACATGGGAAAAACAGAAGAACAGACCTTAGGAGTACTCCATATCCTGACGTGTTATTGCCATGCCATTGCCTTGCCAGGCATTGCTGCACTTCGTGCAAGGAGCCACGTCTAATGCGAGCCCGTGAAAGTGTGTTATGTGTCGCCTACGAAAGTAAAAATGGCACTAGCTACACAGATGGGCGTGACCCTGAGCTGCTTCATCAATGGAACAACATTCTTATTCTGGTATGTAGCTCTAAAAACACCACGGACAAGTTGGGACTTGGGAGAGCTGAAGTATCTTGACATATCTCCAAGTCTTCTTTGACTTCATTTGAAATTCAAGACAATGGCCCTGTTTGGTTTAGCACTTGAGATGAGCATTGGGGCTCTAAAATCCTTTGTCCAAATGCAAATGCTCTTTGGTTCTTTTTTTGGCTCACTTTGGGTAGATGCAATTACATCTCAAATGCTCTTCAAAGGTCTTTAAGCCAAAGTACTTTGGGAAGTTGCATATCAAATGCAACTAATTTTTTGTAGACTTTGTCATATTCACCTGCCGCCTCCCGCCCGCGGCCGACCGCCTCCGCCGTCGCTTGTCGCCGATCGAGGTTGCCGCCGCCATCGGTCGCCTCCTCCGCCACCAGTTGTCGTCGTCGCCAGGAGGTCGCTGCTGCTGGTCGCCGTTGTCGTCGGGAGGTCACCGCCGCCGATCATTGGTCGCCTCCCGCCGCCGGTCGCCTCCCACTACCCCGGTTGCTGCTGGTTGCCGGTTTCCTCGTTGCCGCCGCCGCCATTTTTTTAATAAAAAAAGTAAAAATACTTTACAAAGTATATTTTTCACCAAATGGCATTTACGCCAAAGTTGCTTTCAAATGCGTTTTTAAAAAATACTTTGCCAAGCACTACTTGCATTTTGGAAAAGGCTTTTGGCCCAAAGGTATTTGCATGTACTCAAAATCCATTGGCCAAATACTGAACCAAATAGGCCCAATATCAACAAATATCCACCTTTGGCTCGAATTTGGGCTCTCTCTTGGAGATTTCCCTAGGCGAATGTATTGGACTTCTGCTGTGTTCTCTCAATAGGAAGTTGTGCCACCTTTAGAAGGTTTGATCTGAAATTGTTCTCTTTGTCCAGAGGAAACATTATGATCATTGAGCTATGTGATCTTCATTTCATTTTGACTTGCCCCAGTAGCTATCCTTCCCTCCTTAGAAGGTGGGAAGGGGTGGGAATTTGATTCCCCACCTTCTCAAGGGTTGAGGTGGGAACGCATGAGTGATGGGGAAGCATATCCCTTACCATAAAAGTAGGGGGTGACATGATGGGATCCGAGCCGTCCATTTCAAAATGGACGGCCCGGATTGATCCACATCATCTTTTAAAAGGGAGGAAATTTTTTTTTGCGAGAAATTTCAAAATTTTAAAAAAGTGATGTGGATCAATCCAAGTCATCCATTTTTTATTTGGACGGCCCAGATCAATCATGTCACCCCCAATATTAAGGGAGATCTTAGTGATGGAGCATGGTTTCACAACCTGCACATACATATAGCGCACACAGTGTGGCTTGTAAAATAAAATAAAACCATACAAAAAAAATCAGGGATCGGATTGTATATTTTGCTAAAGTTCAAGGACTAAATTGAATAAATTAAAAGTTCATGGATCAAATTGTACATTCTGTCAAAGTTCATGGACCATTTATGTAATTATCCTTCCAACAATATCAAGAATCATAAAAACTAATCTAGAAAATCAATAAGCTATTAATGTCCCCTGCACAATTCTGCTGTTAATTACGATCTATCTATTCCGCTTTTCGTCCTTATACTTTTGTGTGTTCACTTATCAAGTTCGGGCACTTTTAATTTGTACGATTAAGCCTTCCTGATTTTGCAGATTTTATAATCAAGTCTCTCCGACACCAAATTCAACTGACATGGCCGTGAGAAGACAACACGAAAACATGATCCAATTGTACTTTGCTCTCTGTACTTGTACCTTGTGCGATGGGCCAGTTGAGCCACATATCCAATTTTAAATACATGGATAGTTGTCGATTCAATCTATGTAGGTGTTAAAAAATATAGTAGAATAAGATAGAATTAGATCCAAAAAAAAAAAAAAAACTACAGACAGCCGTGTAGAATAGGATTCTGACAAAAAAAAAATTAGAATAGTATAAGATAAAATCAGAAAAAAAAAATTGTAGATCTTGCAGAATTACAGGACAGCCTTGTAATGAAGTATCTAGTCTCTTCTGGATATTATTATGAAAGCACTTAGACTTAAAATAGCTGAAATATCAACCCAATTCTAAATAAGTATTTACTTTCACCGTTACTGAGATCGTAAGCTATAATGTACTTTGATTGAATAGTATTACTATTCATTTTAACAAAAAAAAAGTAAAAAAGGTGATGAAAAAGATAGCATATTTCTTTGTTGATTTAGGAAAATGATTGAAATGAAAAGATGATCCTAAATCAGAGTAATTGTATAATTATAAAAACTTGTGAGCGATATCGAATGAATGACTTGATTTCTTTATGAAAAGTTAAGGGATTTGACTGGATAAATTAAAATTTTAAAGATCATATTGAACATTTAATTTTGAGACTATATTGAACGAATTAAAAGTCAAAAAATAATATTACACATTGGGCAAAAGTGTTGGGTTTCCTAGTTGTTAAAAACGCAGCGGAATATCGAAACCCTAGACACGATCCATGCGTATATCGAAATCGTAATAGGAGTTCAATACGTACATTTATCAGATCAGAAATAAATCATCAAACGGTTATGTCTGGATTAACGCCTCAAGCATTGCGCCTCTACCGGCATCCACACACACGAACCAAGTGCTAGCTTACAAATCTTGAAGTCCTTCTTACCAGAGTGCCTTTTATCTTTGAGACTCTCTCGAAGACCTATGAACAGAGAACAATTCTCTATATTTTCTCCGTCGGGATCAGACTCTCTTAAAATCTGAGGCGTCTCTAGGATTTTTTACTTGTAACCCCACATTTCGCAGTCTAGGCCCACGACGTAATTGCCTAGGCCCACTACATCCGCCAAACTGTCCACCTCCAATCGTGCGTTTAATCGTTATCTCATAACGCGTACGATCGCGTAAATATTTAGAACAGAAGAATAAAATAAACTTACTTCTTAAATAAATTAAGGCGCAGAGAAAATATGAACTCAGTTCGCTATTGTGTGCGACCCTGTAGGTTCATTATACATTAACAGTTTACTCAAAACTCTTTTAGCCTACAAGTCATAAGCGGTTTTTAGCAAAATATTATGACTACCTAAAAATAATAAAAGTCGATTTTCGACACAACCTAATCCACAACTAATGTTAGAATATCAACCTTGATTGTTTTTTAGGGCTAACAAAAAGTCAATGAATTATTAATGTTAATTTCCCAATTTGAAAGGCGTCTCTGTTTGCCACGGTCAAAGATTTGATCACCTGAGAGGATAAAATAGTAATTGTCCTAATAAAGTTTGAGGCACTTACAAGACACCTTCGTCCAACAATATCAAGAGTCACAAAACTAATATACAAAATTAACAAGTTCTTAATGTCCCCTGTACAATTCTGCTGTTAATTATGATCTATCTATCCAACTTTTCGTCCTTATACTTTCGTGTGTTCTCTTATCAAGTTCATGCACTTTTAATTTTTAAAGGGAAAATTATCAAAGAAGGGCCCCAGCTCTATTTATTTTCTCAATTAATAGCCCGAAATGCAATTTGTTTTAAAGGAGGGCCCAAAGTGCTTTTTTAATTTAAAAAAAAAGGCCTGAACGAGGACATTTTCGTCTTTTTATATTTTGTAGTTTTTTAATCCTTTTTTCGGTCTCTTTTTTTTTTTCCTTGTTTTTCTTTCCTCTTTCCCTTGCATCGAAGGAGGAGGAGGCGAGGAGGGAGAACTCCTTTGCGCAGGCCTGGAAGCGGAGCTCGGGCTTGTCGTGGAGTTATGCCGCGTCGAAGAAGACAAGAGGGAGTAGGGCCGCGAGGTCGCGGCGGAGGTCAGGAAGCGAGAGACGGAGTGGTCGTCGAGGTGGATGACGCCAGATTTGGATCGGGATTGGAGGGCGAAGAGCTCCGCCGCCCGGTCAGCGCCAGAATCGGCGAGGGTTAGGTTGAGACGACGGCGAGGACGGCAAGATTGAGCTGGATTCATTTGGAGATGGCCTCCATCGCCGCCGATCGAGATCAAGAGGTTTTTGGGGAAGAAGATGACCGGAGTGTTTTAGGTCGTTTGGAGACTGTTGACTTGTTTGCTGTGAAATCCGAGAGGCTGTTCACCTTGCGACACATCGTGTCGTCGTTTTTCCCATGGACGGATCAAGGGAGAGATCGGTCGCCTCGTCAATTCTATGCCGGCTGCGGCTGATGCCACAGAAAGAGGGAAAAAAAGGAAAAAGAAGAAGAAGAGCATTGGCAGAATGAGCTTTGATAACCCTCTGATAGTACCCATCCACGCTCTCACTCCCTTGTCCCCAATCTGCAGGCGCGTCCCTTCCTCCATCCCCACCTCTACTTTAGCTCTTTCTTCAGTTGAACTAAGCAATTTTTCTTCAGTCCAGATCGGTCGCCTTGTCAATTCCACTCCCTTCTTGTCTTCTTCGATGCGGCATAGCTCCACGACAAGCCTGAGCTCTCTCCAGGACCTGCGCAAGGAGTTCTTCCTCCTCGCCTCCTCCTGCTTCGGTGCAAGGGAAAGAGAAAAGAAAAATAAGGAAAAAAAAAGAGAAGCAAAAAATGGAAAAAAAAACCACAAAATGTAAAAAGACGAAAATTTCCCCGTTCAAACCCTTTTTTGAAATAAAAAAGATACTTGGGGCCTTCTTTGAAACAAGTTACACTTCGAGCCCTTAATTGAGAAAACAAATAGAATTGGGCCTTTTTTTTGACATTTACCCATTTTTAAATTAAGCCTTTCTGATTTTACAAAATTTATAATCAAGTCTTTCCGACACCAAATTCAACCGACATGGCCATGAGACAACATGAAAACATGATCCAAACGCACTTTTCTCTCTGTACTTGTACCTTTTGCCATGGGCCATTTGACCACATATCCAATCTTAAATACGGAGATAATTGCCTGTTCAATCTTAAATTCAATGCACGTGTTAGAATATTTAAACAATAAACTATGCTTTTATTTAACAACGATCTAACAAAATCTCATATGACATCAAAGCACAAGCTCCTGAATCCAAATATTCCGGGCTCATATTTGTCTCTTCAATTTCATATTCCCACGCTTGAGGGTGAGGCCAAAGTCCAACATACACGCGAGGGTGAGTATTATAATGTTTAAAAAATAAACCACGCCCTTCATCTAACAGTTTAAGCTTTTAAAATAGTTGGTAGTGGTTTACAAAATCTTCGAATGGCAATTCAAACTTAAAATTATTAATTTTGTCAATATAGTCCTAAGCCAAGTACTGACATGTTGACGTGGACAACTTTACTTGAAATGATATCCTTATAATAGATTTGGGATTGAGTTGTTCATAACCGAAATCAACAACAGAAATATTTATGTTGACTAATTGATAATAAATTTGTAAAAACGTGTGTTTTTTAAAATCAATTATTCCGGCGAAATAAAAAGGGTAGGAAAGACTGAGGCTCATCATGGGGCAGTGTTAACGGGAGAGGAAACGAACGGGGGCATGTGTCAGATCTTGTCTTGTCCGCCACCCACGGCACTTGCCCCGCTCGTGTCCACACTTGGCGCGGAGCGGTAGGTCTACGCGTGCATTTCGTCATCTCGGAGTCACGAGTCGCGACGTCACTACTTCATTTGGAACAATTAGGCAAGCGGACTGAGATTCGGATTTCTTAATATTGCGGGTGCCATTATCAAATTCGAGCCGTCCAAATCAAGATGGATGTCTCGAATTTGATATACATCATCCCATCAAAAGGGAAAGTTTTAGACGAAAAAATTTAAATTTTTTTATGGGATGATGTGTATCAAATCCGAGCCGTCCATCTTGATTTGGACGGCTCGAATTTGACAATGTTACCCTAACATTGCTTTGTTAGGAAATTCAAATTCCACAGACTGACCTTCGAACCATGATCGTGCGGTGATTCGAGGCTATTTGGATGATGTTTTGCTCGAGTCAAGTCTTGACCAAATTACGACAAAAAAAAGTCTTGACCAAAGGAACGTTCACTCGCTCACGCACACTCAAATCTTTGAGGGAAGAAAAGGAATCGAGAGTGAGTAAGCCGTGAGAGAGAAATGTGGGTCTATTGCACTAATTGATGTGTACAAAGTGATTTACGATGTGGAGTTTACCCCTATTTATAATATAAGAACCGATTTTCGGATGGTCCCTTGGGCTCTTCTGATTTGTATTTTTTTTTTGTTAGTCTTATTCTTCTTATCTTGGGAAAAGTACACTTTTAGTACCAAAAGTTGTGTACGAAGATCACTTTAATGCCATTTTTTTTTTTAAAAAATGATCACTTAAGTACCAACTTCTTTTAAAAATGATCACTTTTAGTACCAACTCTGATATGTCACGTCAGCTCAAATATTAATAAAAATGCCACGTGCCGGATTTTCGGAGAGCCATGTTAGGTTTATCACTGAAGTGATCGTTTTTAAAAGAAGTTGGCACTTAAGTGATCGTTTTAAAAAAAAAATTAACACTAAAGTTATCCGTTTGAAACTTTTGGCACTAAAGTGATCTCCGTATATAATTTTTGACACTAAAAGTGTACTTTTACCTCTTATCTTCGCTTATTTGAATTCCCCATAATTTGTCCTACATGATTCGTCCCGCTGTGAGTCTTTTCGACTCTCCCATGGCTGAATCATTGTGTGAGTTGCCCATGGACGTTCTAGGAGGCTAGGGGAGTCGAGTGGTCGATGTGCCTCTCTTCATCTGCCCGTTCGCTCGTCGGATGATTCGATGCATGGTTCACGACATCATGTGGATCAGTCGTTGGTTGATGCACTGATTCACCCCGCTCATGCGCTGCATCGTGCCTTGACCAAATCTTATTTATAAAACGCTTCGCAATACCCCTTTTATATATATTTGTCGGGAATTTATAGTCTCCTTGGGCCCGAGCAGATATAACTGTAAATACCTAAATAAATTCTTACATTGTTGGTCTGCCATGATAATGACAGATCAAGCATTGTGCAGTGAAGTCCAGATAACATGTTTATAAAGTTCTTGGTCTGCCATGATGATGATCATCGAACAGATTACATATCACAGTATGCTGTGGCTCAAATATTACACAGCGCCACAAGCTGTTTGGCTCGGGGTCTAATTGGTAGGGAAAAATTATCTAAAAAATTCTAAACATATTACACTTCTATCAATTCAATTCTACACTTTTTCATCTTTTGTCAGTTGAGTTCATCTGACCAACTTTCACCGAAAATCACTGACGTAAATGACGGGCGTCCTACGAGAAATAGCCAGCGGCGGCGTGAATAATTTTCAATTATATTTTCATATTTCTTCGAATTTTTCAGTCAAGTCCCCCCAGTTGGTAGTGTCTGGTAGGAATTGGAATCCATGTACCTGCATTCTATGCATCATATAAATCGTGCAAAAACCCAAACAAATATACGAGTTTTTGAATTACCGTCCGTATTGGGAAAATTATCAAAAAAGTCTCAAACTTGTTGCAATTATGTCAATTTAGTCCTAAACATTTTTTTTTACCGATTCAGTCCTTAATATTTTACAATTGCGTCATTTAAGTCCATCTGGCAAATTTTGGCCGGCCGGCACTAACGTGAACGTCGGTCGACTGACGATAGAATATTTTAGCATTTTTTTGAAATTTTTTATAATTTTTATTTTCTCTCTTTCCCCACCCCTCCCTACCTCCAGCCGATCGCTGGAGACGCAGCAAAAGAGGCGGAGCCTTGCCATGACCAGGCGAGGCACGACCTCGAAAGCCTAGATCTGGGCCCGTGAGGTCTCGCCTGGCTGCGTCTCTGGCCGGTCACCGGTCGGCAACCGGCTGGAGTTAGGGAGGGGGAGCCTAAGGGGAGGGTAGAGAAAAATATATATATATAAATTCAAAAAAAAATATTAGGTCGTCGGCTGGCCGGCGTCCACGTCTGCGCCGGCCAGCCAAAATCCGCTGGATGGACTTAAATGACACAATTACAAAAGGTTTAAAACTAAATCGACAAAAAAAAAGATTTAGAACTGAATTGGCAAAATTACATTAGGTTTAGGACTTTTTCGATAATTTTCCCATCCGTATCTTATGCCATTGCCAATAGAGAAAGACTTTACGAATTTCTTGTTGGAATTATCCTAGGTGAAAACTCGAATGAATGGCCCTTATCTCAAACATTGTCGATTCGCGTTCAGTATTTAAAGTTAACTAAGTCAGCTATCGTTTGTCAATGCGTATGCATTTGCTCCTTTTATTTATTTAAATTGATCCCACACCCGACCTCGAGGCAAATGAAAGACCGGGCATAAAAAGACCATAAACGGTGCCCATCTCCGGGCCGATTTTACCGTTAATAGCCGAATTAGCATCGACTGAATCACAAATTAAATGGGACATAGTAGCTTAGCTAAGATTCGAAAAAAGAGCTTCGTTCATTTATTTTGCCAAGGTAGTTCATGAGGGAGACAACTCAATACGATCGATAGGTAGCTCAAGCAGATGAAAAAGCACAGACGAGCCCAGACGCCATCATGATTAGGATGATGCTTCATCTCGATCCTCTTAAAAGGAAATGTAACTATAGATTGCCGAAAGATCCCCGTAAGCACAGTACAAAGACTCGTTATGGAGAATTTAAATTGATGAACGAAGGGGAGGGGCAGCCGAAAACCCTCTCCTTCACTGGTTAGTCACAAGATAAGTACATTACAAGTGTCATAATTTTTGTACGGCGCTCACTTGAGTACCATAACTTTTTTTTTTGCTCACTTGAGTGCCATAACTTTTTTACGGCGATCACTTGAGTGCCACTTCCTGCAAAAATCGTTCACTTGAGTGCCACTTCCGACAAATTGTCCTACGTGGGATTATTATTATTATTATTATTATTTATTTTTTAATGACATGTGAATTTTTTTTAAAAATTTCTTAGAATTTTTATTATTTTTATTTATTTTTATTTTTTATTTTTAAATTCTCCTACGTGGAATTATTATTATTATTATTATTTATTTTTTATGACACATGGATTAAAAAATATTATTTGGAATTTTTTATTTATATTTATTATCATATTTTCATTTTTATTGTAAAATTGTCCTACGTGGAATTTTCATTATGATTTTATTTATTTTTAATGACATATGGACTTTTTTTTAAAAATTAAATATTTTCTAAGAAAATTTTCTTATTTTTTATTTATTATCATATTTTTATTTTTTTAAACTTTCCTATGTGGAATTTTATTATTACTTTATTTATTTTTTAATGACGCGTGGATTTTTTAAAAATTTTAATATTTTTTGGTAATTTTTCTTATTTTTATTTATTATCATATTATCATTTTTTATTTTTCAAATTTACAAAATAAATAAATAAACAAATTATAAAAAAATTCCAGGTGTACATTAAAATATTCAAAAAAATATTTCACCGATGCCACGTCAACTTTTCGCCGATGTCACAAATGGATCCCGGCACCCGATGATTCTGATGTTACTGACCTATCGAAATAAAGTATTCAGGGTGTAATGCGAAGATAATTTTCATTGTCTTCTATTTTTAGCCCTGTTGGATATTCGATGATGAAGTCAGACACTGCCTGCCTTTTGACTGCTTTGAGCGGCACCATACATTAGATTGATCTCTGTTAGAGTAAATGCTCATTTTGCGATCCGACCTCTTATAATTGACCTGGATAACATGTACTTTATTATATTTATTTTTGAAATTACATGTACCGTAGTTGGCAGCATATAATGACGCAATTTAAAGAGAGACATAACTTTTCAATGGGTGTGTATCTTGTCTCGGCGTCGTTGAGCATCCTACTTAAGCAGTATACGGCCTGTTCTCTTCCTTCATTGTTCTCTTGGGCCAGCATACTTCCGATCGTGGTGTCGGTTGCGGATAAGTACAGCTTCAATGGCCTACCTGTTTTCGGTGGCATCAAAACCCTTTGGCTTGATCAAATAATCCTTCAGCTGATCAAAAGCCGATTGGTGTTTTTGTTCCCATATGAATTCTTGCTCACCCTTTAACTTGAGTAAAGGAGAAAACACCTCGATTTTCCCTGACAAGTTAGCTATGAAACGTCGTAAGAAATTCAACTTTTCAATCAACATCTGGAGTTGCTTCTTGTTAGTGGGGGGTGGTAATTCTAAAATAGCCTTGGCTTTGTTCTTATCCACTTCAATTCCTCTTTGATGAACTAGCAAGTTTAGGAAATTACCAGCCTTTATCCCGAAAGCGCATTTCAATGGATTCATTTTTACCTTAAACTTGTGTGTTCTAACAAAAGCTTGTTCAAGACGATCTAGATGACTTACTTGGTTAGTCTTGACTATTACATCATCGATGTAGACCTCCATGAATTCTCCAATCATGTCGTGGAAGATGAAATTCATTGCTATCTGGTAGGTGGTTCTGGCATTTTTCAATCCGAATGGCATGACGACCCACTCGAACGTGCCAATAGATCCGGGACACCTGAAAGCTGTTTTGTGGACGTCTTCTGTTGCTATAAAGATCTAATTGTACCCTGAGTGTCCATTCATAAGCGACATAATTTCGTTGCTAGCCGCCGAATCGATCAGCATGTCTGCCATGGGCATCTAGTACTCATTCTTTGGTGTAGCGGCGTTTAGATCGCGGAAGTCAATGCAGACCCTAAGTTTGCCATTCTTCTTCTTGACTGGGACGATGTTTGACAACCACTCAACGTACCTAGCTGTCCTGATGAATCCTGCAGACAGGAGTCGTTCGACTTCTTCTTTGACTTTGAGGGTTACTCCAAGCGTGAACCTTCTAGGTGGTTATTGGTGTGGTTGAAATCCCTTCTTGACTGGCAATCGATGTTCAACTATGCTCCTTGCCAGACCCGTCATCTCATGATAGTTCCAGGCGAAGCAATCTTTGTATTCCTTGAGCAAGTCTATTAATTGCGACTTATACGTTTGATCGAGCAATTTACTTACGTATGTTGGTTGTGGGTAGGCTTCACTTCCAAGATTTACTTCTTTCAGTGGATCATGAGCCGGAATTACCTTGTCATCTTCCTTTATTGGGGATTCTTCGAAGTCCACGATCCCATCAACCATTTCATTCGTTTGCTCGGCTTGCTCGGCCTTATAGGCCTCATACCTCTCAACGAGGTGTTGTGACAATTGCCGATCCTCCATTAGCAAATTCTTGGAGCTGTACCGTCGGTTCCTTCCTAGGGATCCACTCGGTATTTCCCTTGTCGAAACGGCAAAAAGAAATATCTCTTGAGTCGGTCTCGGGCGGTTTTGAAATGCGCAGGCAATCGTTGGGCATAACTTGGTCTCGTCCTGATATCCGAGTCCATGTGACGCAAGTTTGAGGATTAGCTTTCACATACTCCACCTTATCCTTGTTAGGAATATTATAAGTCGTTTTGACGTACACAAAACCATTTATATAATGTGGTTGCTTCTAAAGGATTTGCACTTCACTACGGTTGATCATTAACACTATTCTTTTTGGTAGAAGCAGGCAAACCATTTGGCAGAAGCACACTAGTTTCAAATTGGAACACAGCTAGTTTGTTCTGCAAACCATTTGGCAGAAGCACACTAGTTCCAAATTGGAACACGTCACTTATGGATTATTCTTCAATCAACTAATTCCATTTTGTATCTCTTAGCAGATCAAAATCCCCACTAACGGTCAATGATCTTGGAAAGATTTCGATACTAAGTCATATTATTTTAGTATCAATCAAAATGATTTCCTAAAGGTTTTTTCCTTATATAAGGAGATCTCGATTGTCTTTCTAAATTTATGCAAATACCTTATACTCTTTGTCTAAATGTCTTATGATATGTTTGTATGGGCGAATATATCTTTTCAACTTTCTGGTGAATCTTACCGTAAACAACTTGTGTTCCTTTATCAATCAACCAACGGCTAGTTTTGGTGATTGATTCTCGGAGTGGATCTGTCCAGCGGAGAGCTTGGAAGACGGGGGCTATAAAGAGCACGAAGTTCAAAGAACGGAGGACGACCAAGAGACAACCAACCCTATTCAAAGAGAGCGCTTCATTATTGTCTAAAGATCACTTCTGTGAATCCTGTTAGAGAGAGTGAAGCAGTGAAAGAGTGTTGAGATCTTGACAGAGGCATAGCTCGCTTCTGTAGAAGCAGTAGAAATTCAAGAAATCACCCATGCTCCTGTAATCTCTTATTCGGATACTTAGTAAAATCCAGTCAATAGGCTGTTAGTGTGGGAGAGTGGACGTAGGCCCTCAAAAGCCGAACCACTATAATCTCGTGTGCAACGATTTCCTACTCTTCCTACCTCTATTAACTGCATCTATTAACTGTCTGGCAGAAGCTCTGCAATACTTTGCTATCACTTGTGTTGTTTCGATTTCGATTATTTTATAAATTTCGCACTATTCATCGAAATTCGAATGATACACCTATTCACCCCCTCTAGGTGTATAGCCTAGCCAGGAACAACAATTGGTATCAGAGCCTAAGGCTTGTCTTTGGAAGTGTATACTTCTAAGCTATCGATCCTCAATGGCTAGTATTCTTGGAGCAGGTATTGTGGAAGGACAAAGCAACTCGCGACCTCCATACTTTGATGGAAGAGACTACAACATCTGGAAGAATAAGATGAAAGCATTCATCAAATCAACAGATCCACTAATGTGGGATGTTGTACAGAATGGGGCAAATCCTACAATTCCTTCGTCAAAATAAAGTAGTAGAGAAGAACCAAAGCATAGTGCCACAGAAATCTCCAAAAGAGAAGCTTTGGATTCAAAAGCAATTTACTCTTTCTATTGTGCTTTATCCCATTCTCAATATAATCGCATCTGCTCTTCTGAAGCAGCAAAGAAAATCTGGGAAAGTCTGCAACTTACCCATGAAGGGACTGATAGAGTCAAGGAAACAAAAACGAATATTTTGCTTGGAAAATATGAATCTTTCAAGATGAAACCTGACGAATCTATTTCTGATATGATCAACAGGTTCATAGACATTGTAAATGGCTTAACATATTATGGCAAGCAGATCTCTCAAACAGAAAGGGTCAACAAAATTTTGAGAGGATTGACAAAGGAGTGGAACAACATCAAAACCACTATTCGTGAAACTTCGAGAATCTCACCCTTGACTGTTGATGAACTTGTAGGTACATTAACATCCTATGAGTCTGAGCGCCAGAATGATGAAGATGAAACAAAAGGAAGAAAGGAAATTGCCTTGAGATCTAAGATGATTAATTCAAGTGACTCCGAATCAGAAGCAGAGGATGACGATGAAGAATTGGCACCGATGGTAAAAAAATTTAGAAAGATGGCTAGAAGAGGAAAAAGCTTTAAAGGAAAACGTCCTTTCAGACAAACTGAAAAATCTTCTGCTGAAAAAGATGAAAACAAGGAGGTAACGTGTTTCGAATGTGGTAAACGTGGACACATCAAGCCCAACTGTCCGTCTCTGAAGAAAACTCGAGGAAAATTTGAGAAGAAAAAGAAAGCGTTAAAGGCTGAGACATGGAGTGATACCGAGTGTGAAGAAAGTGATGATGAAGATTGCGCAAATATTTGTCTTATGGCAACTTCAGATTCAGAGGATGAAAAAGAGGTAAGTTCTTTTGACATCTCTGATGAAGTATCTGATTACATTAATGAATTATGCTCAGATTTGAAAAAGGCTCTTAAAAGGATCTCTGATTTGAAAAAGGAAAATTCTTTGTTAAGAAAACAGGATCTTTCCAAAAATGAAAAGATTGAATCTCTTCAAAAGGAATATTCTGTTGTGCTTCAAGATCGTGATCTTCTCAAAAAGGAAAATATGAGCTTATCCGAAAAATGATTTTCTCAAAAAGAATCTTTTAGATTTACAACAAAAATACGATTCTCTCTCAAAAGAGAATGCTTTTATCAAACAAGATATTTCAAACATAAAAAATAATTTTTCGACAGGTTCAAAAACCTTGGAGCATATTCTCTCTATTCAGATTCCTTATTATGAAAAAAATGATCTTGGAATGGAGAAGAAAACAGTTTTACAAAATACATTTCCTAGATAGGCAAAAACAGAGACCTTTGAAGAAAGAATACAAAAAATATTTTCAAAGACATTTCATAAAACCTGTTGGTTATGAACTTTGTTGTTCAAATTGTGGAGATAAGACTCATTTGAAAAATGAGTGTTCCAAAATCTGGAAACCGATCAGAGGGCCTTTTATCAAATTGGTGGAGTTTACTAACACAAAAGGACCCAAAAAGATTTGGGTACCAAAGAAATCGTGAATCTATGTATTGTTTGTAGGTACCAAAGAAAAAGAACAAGTGATACCTTGATAGTGGCCGCTCAAGACATATGACAGTGATGCAAGCAAGTTTATGGACATTTCCAAAGTAAATGGTAGAAGTGTGTCTTTCGGAGGAAGCAAAGGAAAGATAACAGGTAGAGGAACTGTCAGAATCGGAAAGCTTACGATAAGTAATGTATCACTCGTTGAAGGACTCAACTACAATCTTCTAAGTGTAAGTCAACTTTGTGATATTGGTTATAAGATATGCTTCCAAGAGAATAAATGCACTGGTGAAAGCAGTGACAAAACTCAAATCTTCACTGGAAGAAGACACGGGAACATCTATCTATTAGATGTGGATACCGAAGAAGAAAAATGTCTGATCACAATCAAGGAAGAGTCTGACCTATGGCACAAGAAACTTGGGCGCATTAGTCATAAACAAATTATCAAGCTATATTCCAAAAAGCTTGTGAAAGGATTACCCAAAGTTAGGTTTGACCAAGCTGAATTATGTACAGCCTGTACTCTCGGAAAGCAGGTAAGGAGTTCCTTCAAACCAATCAATTGTGTCTCTACTAATCGAGCATTACAGGTTCTACATATGGACATTTTTGGTCCTACCCGAAGTCAAAGCCTTGGCGGTAAGAGATACTGTTTAGTGATAGTAGATAACTACACTCGTTATACATGGGTATACTTTCTTGCTCACAAAAATGAAGTATTTTCGTACTTCTCTAGCTTTGCAAATCTTGTCCATAACGAAAAAGGTTACACAATTTCTTGCATTAAAATGGATCATGGTGGAGAATTTGAAAATCAAAATTTCTCTTCCTATTGCATTGA
The DNA here is from genome assembly GCA_021437785.1 of Rhodomyrtus psidioides. Classification (NCBI taxonomy): domain Eukaryota; kingdom Viridiplantae; phylum Streptophyta; class Magnoliopsida; order Myrtales; family Myrtaceae; genus Rhodomyrtus; species Rhodomyrtus psidioides. The sequence continues at coordinate 321,426 of JAILYB010000059.1, read as the reverse complement.
AAAAGGTTTACAACATAATTTCTCTACTCCTTACACTCCAAAACAAAATGGGGTTGTAGAGAGGAAAAATCGTTCTCTACAGGAAATGGCAAGAACACTCTTAATCGAGAGCAAAATTCCTTCATACTTTTGGGCAGAGGCAGTCTCAACTGCCTGTTATATTTCAAACCATGTGTATCTCAGACCACTTCTTGACAAAACGCCTTATGAACTCTTTAAAGGCTGGCCGCGTTCCGCTGACTTAAGTGGGGGGCCCCGGCTGGTGGGTTGCTGGGCCAGTCCCCCTCGAGGAATATTCGAGCCCGCGAAGCGGGCCCGGACACCTCGATCATCAAAAAAAAAAAACTCTTTAAAGGCAGAAAACCGAACATCTCCTATTTCAAAGTGTTTGGTTGCAAATGTTTTGTGTTTAAAAATGCAAATGATAGAGTTGGTAAGTTTGATGAAAAGTCCGATGAAGCAATATTTCTTGGCTACTCCACAACAAGCAAAGTATACGGGATTTTCAACAAAAACTCTTACATTGTGGAAGAATCAATGAATGTGAAGTTTGATGAGAAGAGCACTCCCTATGTCACTCATGTGGAAGGAGATGCAGAACATTCGTCTCAACAAGGCATACAGACCAACTTGTCCGAGGACTCTACTCAATCCGACTCTATCAAAGCTAAATCTGCCTCTACAGATGAAAAGCAGAAAGAGAAGTTTGATCACAACTGGAAGCATAAGTCCAGTCATCCTCTACAACTTGTCATTGGAAACGTACGAGATGGAATAAAAACTCGAGTCTCTATCAAGGAAGTGACAGGTACTTTTGCTCTTATTTCTGAAATTGAACCAAAAGACTTGACAGAAGCACTCTCGAATGAAAGTTGGATAGAGGCGATGCAAGAAGAACTACTACAGTTCAAAGTAAATCAAGTCTGGGAACTGGTTCCAAAACCAAAAGATCGACCAGTTATTGATGCAAAATGGGTGTTTCGAAATAAGCTTGATGACAAAGGAAAAGTCACACGAAACAAAGCAAGGTTGGTTGCAAAAGGATACTCACAAGAGGAAGGGATTGACTACGACGAGACCTATGCGCTAGTAGCCAGGTTAGAAGCTATAAGATTATTATTAGCATATGCATGTTATTATGGCTTCAAGCTTTTCAGATGGATGTCAAAAGTGCGCTCCTGAACAGCTATATCAAAGAAGAGGTATAAGTAGATCAACCACCAGGCTTCGAAGACCCGAACAGATCTGATTATGTGTACAAACTGAACAAAGCCTTGTATGGTCTAAAACAAGCACCACGTGCTTGGTATGAGAGGCTGAGTACTTTCCTCATCTCAAATGGTTTTGAAAAAGGTAAAGTAGACACTACTCTGTTGATTCAAAGGAAAGGTAAGAACATTCTTCTAGTTCAAATATACGTTGACGATATCATTTTTGGTTCTATTAATGGAACTCTGTGCAAGAATTTTTCGCGGATTATGACAAATGAGTTTGAAATGAGTATGATTGGTGAGTTAAATTTTTTTCTTGGATTGCAAATCAAGCAAGGAAATGAAGGTAGGTTTATCTGTCAAGAAAAGTATGCAAAGGAACTAGTAAAAAGGTTTGGGCTTGATAAATGCAAAAAGACTGAAACTCCAATGTCTCATTCTTCAAAGCTTGAAAAAGATGATACTGAGAAAAAGGTTGATCAAAAACTCTATAGAAGCATGATTGGATCTCGACTGTATCTTACTGCCTCTCGATCAGATATTCTTTTCAGTGTGTGTATGTGTGCTCGTTTTCAATCAGATCCAAGAGAATCACATTTCTCTGCTATCAAGAGAATCATTAGATATGTCAGCATTTTTTCTTCACTTGGTTTGTGGTACCCTAGAAATTCAAATTTCTCTCTTATTGGATATTTTGATGCTGACTATGCTGGATGTCGAATTGATAGAAAGAGCACATCAGGAACATGCAAACTAATGGGAAATATGCTGGTATCGTGGTTATCCAAGAAACAGAGTACAGTGGCTCTATCCACAGCAGAGGCAGAATATGTTGCTCTGGGAAGCTGTTGCACACAAATCTTGTGGTTGAAACAACAACTTTAAGACTACAATATTGAAAAATCCAACGTTGAGATTAAATGTGACAACACAAGCGCCATTAGCTTGACAAAAAATCATGTTCTTCACTCAAGGGCCAAGCACATCGAAATCAAGCATCACTTCATAAGAGACCATGTGCAAAATAACGATGTTCACATTCAGTTTGTTGACTCTAAAAATCAATTGGCTGACATTTTTATAAAGCCACTTGAAAAATGTAGCTTCAATTCTATTAAAGAGGAGCTTGGAATTACTAACATTCCTATGAAATCTTGAGTAGATGCAGGAAACAGGGGTTAAAAGAAAGGAAATAAAATCCTTTCCAATTTGCTAAGAAGAGAAGGTATGATCTCAAATCTCTTATGATTTTATTCGAATATGCTGTGATTGATTGACTGAATATTATCATGCATATCCACTTTCCAAGAAAAACCACCCGTTGCCATTTCTCACAAATCCCTACTTTCTCGGCCATCTTGGAAAACCGCTCGGGAAGTTGCCTTTAATAACCGCTCTTTACACTCTCCTTATAAAAGGAACAGTTTCTCACTCTTCACACACACGACCGCCCTTCGAAAAGCCATCACCTTTCTCGTATCTTCTCAAAAATTCAAACTTTCCACACGAAAATCGTTCATCTTCTTCATCATGCCTCGTAAACCTGTCTCCCTCGAACCAAAGAAAATCACCACATCTGTTCGACGATCACAAAGAACTTCCGCCCAAGCCGTCCGCCTCTCCAAACGCGAACCCTCACACATTTCTTTGGTGGACGAAGACTCAGATAGCATGGAAGTCTCCTCTGCCGAACGAGGATCGAGTGGATCTACTAACTCACGTCCAAAGGAGGGAACTTTACAAGTATTTCACACTCCTGACACACGCCTGAGTCCAGGTTCAAGTATTTCCACTCCTACTTCGTTTCAAACTCTTAAGGGAATACAAAAATCCATAACCCTTATGCGTGAATCCGGGATGGATGATAGTGCTGTTGAAAAATTTGTGAAGAATTTTGGGTTCGATTCTGAGTCAGATGTTGAGACTGGGGTTAGGAAATTTGTAAGTCCTTTTGATTCTGCCAGTGTTGAGAAACAGAATGTTGGTACATCGAAAGGCAAGGAAAATGTGAGTGCTGATGTAGAGGAAGCATACGACTCTACGGAAGGAGGAGATGACACCGAGTCTAGGGTAAGGACTACTGATGACGATGATTTGCTGTTTGAGAACTTTTGAGCTTTTGGTGGGTTTGCAAAAGATACAAAATTTCAACCCAAACTGTTCAAAAGTCAACAACATTATGACTCCTTTCAAAACTTTCTGGTAAGAAAAGTAATGCCACATAAGACGGTCGATTTTGACTATCTTGATAGTCATGGTATTTTTGTCACAGAGATGTTTGAGAAGTTAGACTTGCTAACTTTTTGTACCGACTCTGAAGTTGTGTACCCTGAATTGGTGGCTCTATTTTATTCAAACTTGCATTTCACAAAGAACCCGAACATGATGACTTTCACTGTTGGTGATTTTTGGTATGTTGTGTCTGCTAAACTTATAGCATCTCTCATTGGAGTAAGAGCGTCTGACTTTGTAAAAATCGAGATTTCGTCTAACGAAGCTTACAAGTTGATCACAGAAGATACTGACTATTGAAGAAGCATTGGGACTCACATCAACTATGCTGCCATGCCTATGATATACAGAATCGTGCACAAGATTCTCATTGGATGTATTCATCCTAAAGCCTCATTCACTACTGATGTATCAAGGTATGAAGCTCGATTGATGGCTGCAATTGTCAAAGGCAAATTATTTTCGCTGGCATACACCATCATTTTTCAGATGTATCGAACTGTCTCAAAGCGAGCTGGTCAACTTCCTTATGGAGCTCTCATTACCAAACTGTTTCGAGCATTGGATGTTAAATCCCCCTCGAAAATGAAGAAAGAAATTTTGCCAGGTATGACAGTAGGAGCTGATACATTATTTAAGATGCATTTTTCTGTTACTCCTGATGGCTGGATGGATAAGGACGGTCAGATCATCAAGATAGGCTGTGATCTTGATGATGCTGTAAAGAAAATCATTGGTGCAACATTGGTGAAATTGAAAGGAAGACCAAAGAGAAAAGCTTTAATGAAAGCTTCTGCGTCCCCGAATAAAGGAAAAAGAGTCAAGAAGGATTCTATCTCCTCTGACTCTGAAAATACTATCTCTGGCGATGCATCACCTCTAAGCCACAAGTCTACTCAAGCTGCAATAGATGCACAAATTGCTGAGGAAATGGAAAAAGGGGAAACTACTCTACTGGAAAAGAGTAGTGAATTGGAAGAGAGTGCCACAGCCTTGTTTGAAGCAAAGGAGCAGGCTATTTAGCACACTGAAGACATAATTCGAGATTTGGACACTCAGCTTCGTGAAAAAGCTGAAGAAGAAGCAGCTGCACAGGCTCAGAAGGAAGCTGCGACCCATGCCAGATTACTCGAAGAGGCCAAAGCAGAAGCAGAAGCTACTGCAAAGGCACAGGCAGACGCAGATGCTTTATCCGAGAAAGAAAGCATTGCTTAAGCCCAACTTGCAGCCACAGCAGCAGTTACGAAAGTAATTGAGGAAGAACAGAAACGAAAAGCTAAAGAACTTGCTGAAGCAAAGGCACGAAGAGCAAAAAGGGAGGAGGAAAAGCAACAACTTCGCAAGGAATACTTTGAGGTTCTTCGAAGTGAAAGAGCTCAACGTGAAGAGGACCGAACTGCTTTTGTTGACAAACTTGATCTTGCAGGCCTTAAAGAAGGGGCTGACACTCAGGGGGAGAAATTGATGCAAGCACTTGACAACTTCACACAGCATCTCTTCAATCTTCAGCAGGGGCAAGAAAAGATGCAGCAGCAGATCAATATTTTCCGGGCAGAACTTTTCAAGCAAACTAACGCTCTTCAAAATCAGCTGAAGTCCATCGAAAGCTGCCTACCAGTTGAGGTCAAGAAAGCTCAAGACCATGTTTCAGGAGATCTGGTTATGTTTGCTCAGAATCAGGTTTTGCTGGCCCGAGAAATGAAGAATTTAACAGAAGTGTTCGATATGCGGCTGCGGGACTTGACCACCTTCAACCTTGTTCGCGTTCCCTTCGACATTGCCACATCCAAACCATCCTCTTCTTCACAACCTCCCAAATGATTCTCCAACCTTCATGTTTTATTGCATTTTCAATCATGGTTATGCTTGTTAGCCTGCAATGTACTGTCGTACTATAAATTGCATGCTTAAATAAATTGCTTGCTTTATGACTATCTCTGATCTTTTGATGCTGACAAAAAGGGGGAGAGACACAGCCAGTTTGTACTGTAAGAAGTTTGCTCTTTATAAGTTGCTCTCTATAAGTTTTATCGAAATTCGAGAAAATGGTTTTGTCTCCATCAAAAGAGGAGGAGATTGTTAGGAATATTATAAGTCATTTTGACGTACAAAAAACCATTTATATAATGTGGTTGCTTCTAAAGGATTTGCACTTCACTACGGTTGATCACTATCACTATTCTTTTTGGTAGAAGCAGGCAAACCATTTGGTAGAAGCACACTAGTTTCAAATTGGAACACAGCCAGTTTGTTCTGCAAACCATTTGGCAGAAGCACACTAGTTCCAAATTGGAACACGTCACTTATGGATTATTCTTCAATCAACTAATTCAATTTTGTATCTCTTAGCAGATCAAATTCCCCACTAACGGTCAATGATCTGGAAAAATTTCGATGCTAAGTCATATTATTTTAGTATCAATCAAAATGATTTCCTAAATTTTTTTTCCTTATATAAGGAGATCTTGATTGTCTTTCTAAATTGAGGCAAATACCTTATACTCTTTGTCTAAAGGTCTTATGATATGTTTGTATGGGCGAATATATCTTTTCAAGTTTATGGTAAATCTTACCGTAAACAACTTGTGTTCCTTTATTAATCAACCAACGGCTAGTTTTGGTGATTGATCCTCGGAGTGGATCTGTCCAGCGGAGAGCTTGGAGGAGGGGGCTATAAAGAGCACGAAGTTCAAAGAACGGAGGACGACCAAGAGACAACCAACCCTATTCAAAGAGAGCGCTTCATTATTGTCTAAAGATCACTTCTGTGAATCCTGTAAGAGAGAGTGAAGCAGTGAAAGAGTGTTGAGATCTTGACAGAGGCATAGCTCGCTTCTATAGAAGCAGTAGAAATTCAAGAAATCACTCATACTCCTGTAATCTCTTATTCGAATACTTAGTGAAATCCAGCCAGTAGGCTGTTAGTGTGGGAGAGTGGACGTAGGCCCTCAAAAGCCGAACTACTATAAACTCGTGTGCAACGATTTCCTACTCTTTCTGCCTCTATTAACTGCATCTATTAATTGTCTGGTAGAAGCTCTGCAATACTTTGCTATCACTTGTGTTGTTTCGATTTCGATTATTTTATAAATTTCGCACTATTCATCGAAATTCGATTGATACACCTATTCACCCCCTCTAGGTGTATAGCCTAGCCAAGAACAACAATCCTCGTTCCAGAATGCCAGCATTTGATGCAATGTTGAGGGGACACACTGGTTCCCGTGTATCCAATCCCTTCCTAGTAGCAAATTGTATGACCCATCAGCATCTACCACATAGAACGATGTTCGTGATGTTTTGGATCCCACAGTCAGGTTGGCGACGTATATCCCTTTGACTTCGGTGATTTTTCCAGTGAAATCTGATAGCTAGATGTTCGACGGGATGATCTCATCATCAGTTCTCACAATCTTTTTAAAGAATCTATACGGGATGAGATTCAATGTTGAACCACCATCTACCAAGACCTTCATTACCGGTCGCCCGTTTATCTTAGCATTGATGTTGAGTGATCTCAAATGATTGGAGATCTCATCGATGGGCTTCTTGAACTCCATAGTTTCTTCGTTGTCGAAGTAGAATTGAGCACTCTCTTTCTCTTGCGCCGTTATTTCGTCATTATAGTCGTTCGACGTCGACTCAAGCCGGAATTTGTTTGGCAGTTTAACTTGGACCATGCAAGAGCTTAATGGTGAGACTGACCTGTTTACGCGAGTTCTGAATCGAGATTCTAGCTTCGACAATTTCGAGGGCTCAGGCCGTCCATGAGTCTGTCCCCAGGTTGGTTGTACTTCCTATGTCTTGCGCCTTCAAACCAGGTTTTTGGCCCTCCGGAACCTTGGATATTCTCGTACCGGCTTGGGTTCAAGTAAGGCGACTTGTTGTTGCATTATGCGGATCATTTGTTTTCTTTGTGCCATTCTTTTTCTGGTACGGGTCATGATTTCTTCTTTTTTTCGGGCTTCTGTAACCTCGTACCATGACTCCTTTACCAGATTGGCTGGGATCTTTAAAGTTTGTTGGCGACATGGCCAAGCTAGAGCATAGCGGTTCCGATGCATTTTTCTGTCGAATTCCTCCTTTCTCGTGTGGGAAACCATCTCATGAGTTCGAGTTAATGGAGGACCGTAGCTGACATAATAATCGAATTTTCCGCTGGGCTCTCCTAATGTGTCAATTGTAGGGGTCCCCTTCCTCATATATCTATTTGAATGATTTGTAAGCTATTTTTTTGGGACTGCCTCCTTAAGTCGTGGTATGTTTTGGCTTTTCTAGTCGGTGCGGTCACTCCATTGGTGCTTCTTCTGGCCTTGACTCATACTTTCCAGGTTCTTCTTACAGTGTGGGCACAGATTCGGCAACCTATACCCTTTGCCTGATTGCTTCAAGGATACCATTCCGGTCATCACCGAAAATGGGTCAGTATCGATATCCATGGGAGACTTACCCTTGTCATCAGCGAACTTGATCTTACCCTGTCGAATTGCTTCTTGGATGTTCTTTTTTAGAACTAAGCAATTCAACGTATTATGGCTCCATGAGTGGTGCCACTTGCAATATTTTTTACCGGCCAACTCCTCTTTGGACGGCATCTGCTGTCCTTCTGTTAGCCTAATTCATCCGTCGGCCAACAACATGTTGAATATTTCTTTAGTCCGATTCGCATCGAACAAGTATTATACTGCCTCTTTGGCCTTAGCCATGATGGTTGATTTTTCCTTCATCTTTGCTAGCCTTAGTGCTTAACAGGTGTATGGCTTATCTATAATCAGCTGTGCTACAGCAACTTCGACCGGGTCTATCTGTTCCTCGGCGAAATCATGAGTTTCGATGGTATTCACTTCTCCTCTTCGGGTGCGCCTTTTGTCTTTCTCTTTGAGTAGGCTCTCATGCTTGACTTCCATGGTCGACAACTCAAATAAGTCAGCACATGGGTGACCTATCATCCTGTCCCGGATTTTGAACTTCAACCTGTTAAAAGCGAATTCGGCAAACATTTTCTCAAGCAAGGGAACCAAACACTTGTTCCTGGCTCGCTTAAACCTTGTAATGAATTGGTCGACCGTCTCGTTATACATCTGTTTCATTGTCGACAAGTCGGCTACAGACAAATTCGGCACAGCTCGTTGGAAATGCCCATGAAAAAGATGCTCCATTTGTTCCCATGTTAATACCGAATTTGGTGGTAGAGCAGTGTACCAAGTGAAAGCTGTTCTAGATAGAGAGAGTGTGAATAACCTAAGCTTCCAATGGTCAGCATGGGTCGCGTCTCCACATAGGCTAGGAAGCAGTTGACATGTTCGTACATGGATTAATCATCTTCTCCAGTGAACAGCGTAAACTCATGTATCTTGAACCCTCTCGGATATGGGATTGTATCTATCCAATCTGAGTACGGCTTTCGATATACATTAACCCTGTATCCTATCACGGGATCGTTGTATCCAATCATTTGCTCAACAACCGGCTAATTCTGGTATACCGGTTGATATGGCATATGATACCCACGAAACGGCAGAACTTGATATGCTGGTTGCTGCCCCTGATACCCTGGCTGCATGGCGGGTTGAAAGGCCTGTGGTATAGGCTGGTTTCCTTATGGAAGTAACCCTTGATTTACCTGTTGATATCCTGGTTGTACATACTGCTGACGTATCATGGGCTGCAGGGGCTGTTCTTGCCCCCGAATCTGAGGGAATTGGTCTTGCCCCCTAGCCTGCCATTGTCCCCTAGGGAGAGCCGGTATTGCTCCATGGTTTTCGACAACCATAGGTACAGGCTGCTCGTAGGTATGGGATTTAGCTCGGGACCAGCCCCATACTGGGTAACAGGTACGTCTTGCCCAGGATAGTGGTCTGGAAAAATACCTGGATTATTTGCCTGAGGATTGGGCTCACTTGTCGGTGGTGCTTCTCCTCGTGAAAAAATTCTGACAGGTACAACCGGAGGTGTGCCTTGGCCAGTAGGTCATGTGTTTGTTGTTAGTAATGGCGTATTTGTTGTGGGCACGGATAGGTTTCCCACCTGAGTCTGTTGATATCCTGGCAACGCTCCGTGCTGGCCCGACGCACATTCGTGATAAGTGTTAATAATCAATGGCCTAACGACTTCAATCATACGTTGGACCATATGATCAGCAAACTCGTTCTGGGCTTCCTCAATCGTACGTCTTATTAAAGATGGCATAACTGGCGTCACTTCAGGGCTTCGCCTTGGTTCTTCGACGGGCCGCTGCTGAACCTCGCCTTCCTCAATTTGAGGCGGATCTTCGATTCCTCGAATTGTTTAGGACTCTGCTCGCTACACTTCTTCCATGAGTTCGTCTCCGTCTAAGTTGCTACGACCCCTTGTACGCGGCATAGCACTTTCTCGAACCCGACACCTTGGTCCCGTTGGGCGTGTCAAAAAAGGATGTTGTCGCAAATTTTTTCCTTGATCAGACCCGCTTAATCTTCTCAAGGCTTTTCCCAAGAGGTTGAAGCCCAAAAGGGTTGTCGATGCAGGAAAATCCTTTTATCGAACGTTAGCAGTTGGTTAAGAAGAAGGGTTCCGTGCAGATTTTAGACAAAGAGTGTCAAATGCAGAATTATTATTGATAAGAGTGTGTCTTTCGACGGCTTTGTACAAGATTTCGACAAGACTTATGGAGACGAAATTCGATGAAACTTGTCGAATTGCTTTGACGAAATTGTAAACCTAGGTACGACACCGGAATTGAATCAACGATGCTGACCCTCACTGTAGGACACGATGTCGGAATTTAATCCACGGCACCGGACTGATGGAAATGTAGGACACGGCACTGGAATTTAATCAACGGTACTGGACGGGTGAATAGTAAACCAATGCAATGCCGAAATTTAATCAACGGCACTGAACTGGGCGAGCAAATGTTGGAATTGAATCGACGACACTTAACTCTAGATATGAAACACGTCGGAATCAAACCGACGACGGGAATCTGAAACTACAGCTAGACTACGAGCTAATTGATAAGATAAAGACTTGTTTGTTGTGTGTTGTTGGGGGTGTTTGTTGTTGGATATATGTTGGTATATATAGGCGTAGCCTGGTAACCATCGATCATCTGCTGCCTTGGGCCCCAAGCGCGTTATCTTTGATGACTAGGCTTATTTTGGTAACCGTCGAAGCTGAAACTGCTTTGGGCTCCAAGCACGCTCTCTTTCGATAAAAACAGATGTTGCCTTATCCTTTTAGAGCACGTTTTCCTTCGATGACCTTCATGAATAAGGTTTTTAACAATTCCCATGCCTTTCGCTGTGCTTGATGGGATTGCCGCCTGATTGTGTCCTCTTTCGCGCGCCTTTTCCCTTGGCTTTTGAGGTAAATACCGCCAAAATCACCTTTTACACGTGGCAAATCTGTAGCTTGTCCTTTATCCTGCTTGCAAACCGCAGCTGATCGTTCCTTCTCGATGTGCGCATAACGTGACCCCTAAGATATTTTGGGTGTTAACAAAAAGATACATATTTATGTTGTACGGATGGCGGAGTTCGCTAGTATGAGCGTCAGCTAATGAGCGTTAATATTCTGATGGGGGAGGATATCCAAATGCTCAACTCAAGTGGAGCTTCGCATAAGCTTGCCAACCTCCGAACAAAATTTTACAGGGGGAATTTTAGCGCACAGTCGACGATCATGAGTCAACTTCATCGTAATCTCCTTGAATCCGGACATTTCTATAGTTAAGTATTGAGGTGATCATTGAATCACAAAAGGATAAATCTTTTGGTTGTTGATTTCGGACTTTTGAAATATTTATGAAGTATGAAAAATTTGTATCGGAAGCACGATAAAAGATACTGAAGTATGACGTTTTTGGGAATGGCGGCTTTGTCTCTCGAAAGATCATCAAAATCTTCAAGCGGGTGTAGTAGAGAAAAACTTTAAAAAAATTTTATGAAAACCCTTACACTTCAATATCACAAAATCCTAATATGACCCACGTAGCAAGTCTGAAGGCGCTTCTCCCTAAAGTGGATATTTTTGCTAATTATGAAAACCAACCAAATATTCGCATTGGAACATTGTATAGTTATAGTTTTAGGACAGCAAATATCAGCGATGACACTTGACCCCCCAAAATGGGGTCGTAATTTTTTAAGTGTGTTAGTGATTCTAGTTAGCAAGCTCAAACTCCCACTTTTTGTCGGTGACATTGTATGATTGCGTAGGTTACCACGGAGATTGACGAACTAGAGAAGGAATTCACTTACCTATTCAGGGGGAAAAAAATATAGAAGACCCTTCACTTTGATGGAAGCATATATAATCTTGGATTAGTCATTTAAAGCAGTACGCGTAATTCATTATAGAGCACGTTCAAACCACTTTCACCCCCTCGACATTCTTCTTTCTCCATTGTTCTTCCTCTTGGACTCAATGGCAGGAGGGCGATGAAGCCGGAACATTCGTGTTTAAGTGAAGGGATCGTCTGCCCTTCCCTCATAAGAGCAGGCCCTGCCCTTTGAATTCGGACTGTCCGTGTTATGAATGGACAGCCGAGATTATTACTAAAAAAATAAAAAACTCAAAAAGTTGCCCCATAAAAATAGGAGATCTAGGCCATCCGTCTAAAAACAGACTGCCTGGATCCCAAGGGCAGGCGTCTGCCCTTCTAAGGGAAGGGCAAACGATCCGAATCCCGTGCTTAAGGTGGCCATCATCACCGTCCTGGTGGTCCTGGCTATCCTAACGATAGTCTGCTGCCTCAAACCATCCCAATTCAGGTTCAACGTCAGCCCCCCGTGAGTTTCCCACCCGCTGCTGAAGGAGCTGGCGAAGGATCCCCGTAAGCTTCCTCTACCTCCTCACTTCATTTTTCTTCCGCTACCTCCTCTCCTCAAATCTTAATTTTTATTTAACCTTCATCTTCATCGCCCTCCTTCATTTTTCTCACTCACTTCATCTGAAAATTTGTGGTGCCCAACAAGTAAGTCCTCCCTCCCATAGAGAAGATACATGTAATCCTTCACAAGTTCTTCTTTTAGGTACTTTGCCACGAACTAACATGCGGCCTTCTTCCACCATGAAGTGCTCGGGCAATTCTTGTGCAATATATGTGCATGTCACATAAACGAGTCATCGGTAGCCGTAAAAGCCAAATGTATATCTGTTGTCTTGATTAGCAACACAAATGCACGTATCGAACAAGCAATAAAGTGATGAATAAAAGTATCGTTCCCACGGAAATTGTAGACAAAACAATAAATTACTTACTAAACGTGAATAATTCTCAAATTTATCTAACCAATTAAATGTTCAATAAAGCAATATAGAAAATTATAAAGAAAAATAAATTAACCAATGCAACAAACCAAAATAGAAATTATAAATTTTGAATATAAAGAAGCAACGAACAACGGATTTCTATCAAGAATGAAAAATGTTAAAGCATCCGATTTCACTTAACCACTCAAGATTAATTAACTAATCTCTCATGCAATCAAATTGAATTCATAGTGCGATGGTAGAACTTCTTAATTTAAATTACAATCATTGATCCGGTATAATAACCCTATTTGGATTTAGCAACACACACTTGGTCTATGTAAATTTAAGTAAACCCAAATGCATTAAGATCTATGAACGTTCCCAGATTCAACAAATCACCCTCGATTTACTTACTACCGAATCCACACAAAAAACATCAGACATCTCTATCTATGATGAATTCATGGCTATATATCATAAAGCACTTGCACGGAATCTCCTTCCAGTCTCAAACATGTAACAAATTCATTCAAGTGGTGACTAAACACTTAAAAGCATTAAGAACGTGATATATAACTCACACATATGGATTCTAGAATTGCATAAATGAGTCTAAAAAATTAATCAATCATAGTTAAGCTACATCATAGCTCTAACAGAAAGTAGTCTAGAACATAATGAAAATTCAGCTAAAAATAATGATTAAACTAAACACGATGAAGAACTAGAATAAATTCACCAAAAATAATCAAGGATTGACTTTGAATTCGGCTTCTTCTTCTTCACTTGCCATCCAACATTGAAAGGAAGAATAGCGAAACCCTGAACGTCTTATGGAAAAGTGGCTTCTCTCTCCTCTTTTTTTTTTATATATATATTATGGATCTCTTCTTGTTTTCAAGTAAAAGAAATCTTAAGCACATCAGAATATGATTGCAATAAAAAATTCTTCCAAAAGATAGACTTCTCCCAGTAATAAAACTCCTAATTTAGCTTGGATTTTGAATTTCTCCCCAAGGTAAGCATGATTCTCTTTTATTTCAAATTTGCACGGCTGAAGATTGTATTACCTACAAAATCAATTAAAATCAATAAAATAGCTATAAAATTCAGTTAAACTAAGCAAATATTAAGTCAAAAATAACAAATAAACTTTATATAAAATAGAGTTATCAAATACTCCAAACTTGATATTTTTCTAGTCTTCGAGCAAAGCCACAACTAAAAACATAAATTTTTTTATCAACCATAGTTGATCGAATCCTCAACGAAAAACATCAGAATCAATGCAAAAATTAAGTCTAACCGTAAACATGCAATCTGTGTGTGTGAAATCCTCAACTAAAAACACAATTATAAAATGTTGTGAGTAGTATCGAATGAATGATTTGACTTCGTTATGAAAAGTAAAGGGATTTGACTGGATAAATTGAAATTTTAACGATCATATTGAACATTTGGGAATAGTTTTAAGACCATATTGAACTAATTAAAATTTAAAAAATGATATTACACATTGGGAAGCTTAATACCTAAAAGAACCTTCAACTTTAACATTTGTGACAATTATATCCAAAAATTTTTTGTCTCATAAAAAGTCCCGAACTTTTATTTTTGTCTCAATTCTATGAGTCTAATACTAAAAAAAACCTTCAATTATATCCAAAAAAATTATCTCATAAAAAATCATCAACTTTTACTTTTATTTCAATTCTACCATCGCCAGCCTTCCATTCATAATCATCAACAGTTAATCTTACGTGATTCGGATTTTCTCGCCGAACTTACCAATGAATCTTTGAAATTTAGAAATAGTAGGTTTTAGAGACGGTGAGATTTTAGATAGTTTAGATAATTCATCAGAATATCTCTATGTCTAGCCATTCTTTGGGCAGGAGAGTGCCGAAAAAAAATATGAAACGTGTCGTCTTGAGTGATTATGTATCTCCCAACAAAATGTAGGAAAAGCAAGAAACATAAGAGAAGTTCACGATTTTTTCATATTAGCTTTGCGATGTATAATTCATTAATGACGTGAAAATTGTATGTAAGATTAAGTAATGGTGATTATAAATAGAAGGTTAACGGTAGTATAATTGAAACAAAAGTAAAAATTGAAGATCTTTTATAAGACAAATAAAAGTTTTGTATATAATATAGGACATATGCTAAAGTTGAAGTTTTTTTAGTACTAAGCAGGTAGAATTGGGACAAAAGTTAAAATTTAATATAGAATTAGGACAAAAGTAAAAGCTGAAGGTTTTTTTTTAGACAAAAAAATTTGGATATAATTATCACAAATGCTAAAGTTTGAGTTTCTTTGGATATTGGGCCTTACATATTGGACAAAACTTTATGAATTATTAATGCCAATTTCCCAATTTGAGAGATGTCTCTCTTTGCCAGAGTCAAAGATTTGATCACTCGAGAGGATAAAATAGTAATTGCCCTAATAAAGTTTAAGGCGCTTACAAGACACCTCCGTCCAACAATATCAAGAATCACAAAACTAATCTAGAAAATCAATAAGTTATTAATTTCCCCTGTACTCCTCTGCTGTTAATTATGATCTATCTATTCAACTTTTGGTCCTTATACTTCTGTCTTATCAAGTTCATGTACTTTTAATTATGCCTTTCTGATTTTAAAGATTTTATAATCAACTCTTGCCGACGCCAAATTCAACTGACATGACCGTGAGACAACACAAAAACATGATCCAAATGCACTTTGCTTTGTGTACTTCTACCTTATGCCATGGGCCATTTGAGCCACATATAAAAAAAAAAAAACGGGGATAATTGTCAATTTAATTTTAAATTTAATGCACGTGTCGAAATATTTAAATAACAAATCACGCTTTATTTAATAGCAATCTCACATGATATCAAAGCATGAATTTTTGAATTCAAATATTCTAGGCTCATATTTGTCTCTTCAATCTTTTCACGCTTTAGGCTAAGGGCAAAGTCCAACATAAACGTGAGAGTGAGTATTAGAATGTTTAAAAAATAAACCACGCATTTATCTAACAATTTAAGCTTTTAAAATAATTAGCATTGATTCACAAAATTTTACAACACGGATGGCAATTCAACCTTAAAATTATTTATTTTGTCAATATAGTCCTAAGTTAATTGCTGATGTGATGTCCAGTTATTGTCAATCCTCTTGTGTGACATACTGACAAGGGCAACTTTACTTGAAATGACATCCTTATAATTGATTTAGTGTTGGGTTGTTCATGATCGAAATCAACAACAGAAATATTTATGTTGACTAATTGATAATAAATTTGCAAAAAAATATGTGTTTTTAAAATCAATTATCATGCGCGAAATAAAAAGGCAAGGAAAGAGAGTTCATCATGGGGCGGTGTTAGCAAGAGGATTCCCTACCATGATGGTAGGGAATCGTAGAATCTTGGCCCTCCACTCCCTATTTATAAGAAACAAAAGTTTGGAGGTAGGTTGGGAATGGAGGGCCAAGATGTTAATGTTTTCCTACCATCAATGGTAGGAAATCCTTAGCCGAGGAAATGAACGGGGGCTTGTCTCGGGTGCTGTCTTGTCCACCACTGACGGCACTTAGTCCCTATTGTGTCCACACTTCGCGCGCGCGCGGTAGCAATACGCATGCATTTCGTCATCTCGTGGCGTCACTATTTCATTAGGAGCAATTAGGCAAGTGTTGCGGATTGGCTTTCGAGCCATGACCGTGCAGCAACTCGAGGCTATTTGGGTGATGTTTTGCTTGAGTCAAGTCATGGCCCGAGGAATTGTTGAAGTTTGTTTCTAAAACAAACAAAATATTGTCTTTTTTACATCCCACATAGAATAAAAGGTAGAGAGCAATTCACTTTATTAGTTAGAAGGCTAATATTATCTTTTAAGAAAGCAATGGGCAAGTGGGCTACACCCCACCATACCCGCGTGCGATTGCGCGATTTTGACGCGATTATTAGATGCGCGGTCGCGGTGCGGAATTGGCTCTATTCAAAAATTATTTTTATTTTATTTTTATGGATATAAGACACTATTACATCTTTTGGAAGGTTTATGTCTGCTCGGACATAACTACCAAACTAACACTCTTGTGACATTTGGAGTGCTTGTGTCTGTTCGGTAATAACTACCGATTCAGACATAAAAATGTGTAATTGGATGTACAATTTCAAACATGAAGAGGTATGTTTGAACTATCCACTGTTAGACATGAAGAGTTGCAATTTTTCAAACAAAAGTCTGTCTTCGAAAATTATGAAAAGGTGTGTTTAAATAAAGTGCTTTAAACACAAAGAGTTGCATGAAAATTAACACTTTTCGGACGCGAAAAGGTGTGTTCATTTCTCATTATTTATTCAAGTGCTCTGTTCATTTTATCTCACTTTTTCACTTTCAATTTGCGTTCAAAAAAACTCAAGAGATACATCCTTCCTTTCTGATTGTTTCCCAGAGAGTTCTTGGAGAGTTATTAGAATTGCTATCTAATAATCTCGCTTGAGACTCTGTTGTATCCTGGAGAATCTTTGCCGGTAACCATTAGCAACGTTGTGGGGCAAATAATTTCTTAAAGAGAGTGCTATCACGCCTCAGAGTTTGATTCCTTTGTTCATTCTGTTGCGCGGAACAAGCGATCGATCGAAAAATAGACAGAACGAGCAAAGTAAAATGGACACCAGATGTACGTGGTTCGGTCGTAAAGACCTACGTCCACGGGGAGAGTAGCAATGAATTCCACTATAGAACGAGCGATACACGGAGATTACAATCCACTCGAGTTACACAAACACACTCTTGGTGTTTCCCAGCCCCAATTACAATCAAGAACGCACGCAGTGTTTAGCCCTCAATTTTTAGCGAAATAATCTCTTAATCTCGCAAAGGAATTAAAACACAAATCTAATAACAATATTTACCCGGCTTCGACACTTGAATTCTTGATGTAATTCCGCGAACAAAACGAATGAAGATAAGCTCTCTCAAGCACTCGACGGTCCGACGGCGCTTCAATGTCTCGCATACGACGTCTTCTTCATCCCTCAGCGAAACAGCCCACTCTCAAGCACTCGTTTTCGAACGGCGCTTCATTCAACAACCCATCAAAACTTGGTCACGACTTTTGTCTCTTTTATAATAGAAAGTAAAAGCCACACGGTCTTTTATGCATATCATCTATTGGATATCAATGCCAGTGGAGATAACTATATATCTCATTTTCCGAATCCACAAGATTCAATTCGGTGAAATCATCTAAGAATATATATATTCATCCAATATATTCAACTTCTAAATGAAGACCCACCGCCAATGAGAAGTCCAGGTTGGCTGCTCCACTTGGACTATTCCCTTTTATTATGTTGTTATCTGCGGAGAACTCAATGCGGAAAGAATTTCCGTAAGATTCGGCCGCTTAGTAATCTGCAGTATTCGGATTTCCACTTACATGCTTATCACAAAGCAATTTTCATCGGGCTAAAATTCGAGACAATTTCAACACATTCAATCCGACCATATTTTCCAACATCGTTCACTCGCTTACGCACACTCGAATCGTAAAGGAAAGAGAGGGAACCGAGAGAGAGTGAGTCGTGGGAGAGAAATGGAGGTCAATTGTACTAACTGATGTGAGAAGGTGCGTTACAATGTGGGGGTTCACCCCTATTTATAGTACGAGCAAATTTTCGGATGGCCCTTTCGGCTTCTCTATTTTGTTTTTTTTTTTATTCGTCTTATTCTCCTCGTCTTACTTGTTTGAGTTTCCCATGTTTTGTCCTACATGGTTCATCCCATTGTGAGTCTTCGTATGCCCGCTCGCTTGTCAGGTGGTTCTCTACAGGGTTCACAATACCGTGTGGATTAGTCGCCAGTTGATATGCTCATTCACCCCGCTCATGCGTTGCACCGTGCGTTGGATCATGCAGATCGAATGCTGATTCATGCGGCGATTCATGTACTGACTTGACTCGTCCGCTGATTCACCTGCTCAGCCATCTTGATTGATGCTCGGCCGAGTTAGACCAATGCTGGTCGATCATGAATTGGTTTGTTAAATACATCATGGCATGGTCGGTTGGTTGTATCACGGTTCATCGAGGATTTTGTCGGACTATGATACAAGAATGTACATTTTTTTAAACTTATATCGATTGAACTATTGAGTCAATGAAATTTTTTCATTACCGATAACAATTTATATATCTAAACTTTTTCATTAACAATGAAAGTATTTTTCATTCATTTTTTTAAACGATACAAGCGATCATTTTTAAGAATGGATCCATACCTTATCTTTCGATGAAAATTGTCAATCAAGAATATTTCAAATATCAAGAAGCTATATAGCATAGGTATATCACATGTATACTTTACCTTAACTTTCACAATAAGGAATGGGAATCTATCTCAGTTTGTAACAGTTTAACAAATCTAAAAATAAGTCAAGTCCCTCAAAAACAGGGAAAATATCATAAGTTTCCTAAACCTATTATATTGATACCAATTTAATTATAATCCTTTCAATTGGATCAATTTGAACTTTTTCCATTCGCGCCAATTCAATCAATTCGACCAATTTTGCCCGTAAATCGCTAATATGAATGTTGGTCATCCTATGTAGCACGATCAGCGTTGATGTTGAATATTTTTAATTATATTTTGATAATTTTTAAAATATTTTATAATTTTTTTCTTTTTTCTTTTATTTTCTTTCCCTTTTGGCCAGCGATGCGATGAAGCCGCCTCCCTCGCCAACCATGCATGTGGCAGCCCTCACCCAGATCTGACGAGGGCCTGGGTGAGGGCTACGAGGGCTTATTGGCCCTAGCCTTGCATATCAGAATGAAAGGAAATAATATAAAATTCATTTTTTAAAAATGTAAAAAAGGTTCATGTCAACACCGATCGTATCACGTAAAGTGATCATAATACTCGTCAACGATTTTTAATCAAAATTAGCCAAATGAACTAAATTGGTACAAATTCAAAAGGTCAAGGATTAAATTAATCTAATTAAAAAGTTTAAGATTAAATTTATATCAATGCAATATATTTGTCACTTTTTTATACTTTTTCCATCAAAAACAGGGTTGAAGTCTTTACCCAAAAAAAAAAAGGGTTGAAAATAGTGACCAGTGAGGATGACTCTTATTTATAAAACCCTTCGCAGTATCCCTTTTATGTACATCTCTGGGGAATTTATAGTCTCTTTGGCCAAATCTTTTGTGATTCCCAGTTATCAAACAAAAACTGAGAAAATATAACTGTAAATGCCTGAATAAATTCTTACATTGCTGGTCTGCCATGATAATGACAGATTCAAGCATTGCACACAGTGAAGACCAGATAACATGTTTATAAAGTTCTTGGCCTGCCATGATGATAAACATTGAATGCATCATATGTAACAGTGTTCTCTGGCTCAAATATCACGCAGCGCCACAAGCTGTTTGGCTTTGGCTCTAATTGGTAGGGGAAAATTTTCCAAAAAGGTTCTAAATTATTGTACTTTTGCCGATTCAATTCTAAATAAATTTTTTTTTCATTTTTTGTCAATTAAGTCCATCCGGTCAATTTTCGCAGGAAATTGCTAACGTGGACGCCGGCAGTCCAACATGACAAAGGCCGGTGGTCATAATTTTCAATTAAATTTTCATATTTCTTCTAATTTTTTGGTCAAGTCCCTCAATTGGTAGTGTATGCTAGGGATTTTAATCCATGTACCTAATCATCATATAAATTGTACAAAAACGCAAACAAATATACGACTTTTTGAATTACCGTCCATATCTTATGCCGTTGCCAATAGAGAAAGACTTTATGCATTTCTCGTCGGAATTATCCTAAGTGAAAACTCAAATGAAGGGTCCTTATCTCAAACATCGTTGATTCGTCGTTCAGTATTTAATGTTAACTAAGTCAGCTATCGTTTGTTAATGTGTATGCATTTACTCCGGCTATTTATTTAAATCGATCCCACACCCGACCTCGAGGCAAATGAAAGGCCCGGCCAAAAAAAAGGCCATAAACTGTGCCCATCTCCGGGCCGACTTTTACGTTAAAAGCCGAATTAGCATCGACTGAATCACAAATGGGACATAGTAGCTTAGATAGATCGAGAAAGCTGAGTGTAGGGCTTCAGTCTTTCTTTTCCCAAAGGTAGTTCACTACGGAGGCAACTCAATAAGGATAGGTAGCTCAAGCTGATGAAAAATAGATAAATGGGTGAGAACGACCCCAAATGCCATCGTGATTATGATGATGCTTCGTCTTGATCCTCTAACGGGAAATGCAACGTATAGATTGCCGAAAGATCCCCGTTCTAAGTACGCCCTCTACGAATTACAATATACGTGCATGCATGTGTTCAGACGCCCTAGGGTTTGAGTCCTACCTTAATGGAATCAACCAAGCAAAACCAGGCTAGAGATGACTGATCTTTTCCCTCTCTCATGTAGTCCCAAAATATTTCACATCTATCCCCTCGAATGCCATCTCCGGAGCCGGTGCGACGTGTAAGTTGTAACTCGATGCACTGAGTTTCGTGCAAGCCGAGAACATCGTAGCCTTTTATTATTGAGAACGCGGGGGGGGGGGGGGGGGGGGGGGGGGGGGGGGGGGGAGGGGCGGCTCTAGTAAAGTAGGAGGAATAGAAGCCTACAGAGGCAATGCCAAGGATGAGTCAATCCTCTAGCCAGACTACATATGTATGTGGGCTGCGCCATTTTGCGGGTCGCAACTCTTGCAGTCGTCGCCGTGGCCATCGCCTTCCTCTGCTCCTTTCTCTCTCCTGTTACTCTTGAAAAACTTCGCAATGGAAGCAATGATCCTCTTCTTGATGATGCCTCTCTTCGGGGGTAGCCTCCTCTGCTCTTTTCTCAAGCAGGAGTGGTGTCTTGACGCGTTAGGTTCAGGCATGGTGGGTGATTTTCTTCGTGCGTGACAAAAATGGGAAGAGTTGGAGAGACAAAACATTTGCCAAGGTTGTGGGTGCGGGGTAAGAGGAGATGTAGAGGAGGACATGACAATTGATTTAAGGTGATGCCCACTATATATAATCACCTACATTTGGTGAAGATTGAAACTTTCGCTCTGAGGTGGAAACTTCACAGCTTTTGTGGGTTTTTATGGAAAAGGAGGGGAAAATGAAGAACCAGGAAACCCCACATGTTGGACAAGATTTTGAGCAGCGACATTGACTGAAAGTGACATGAAAAAGTAAGTTGATACGAATTTTATCCTTGTGAATGTCAAAAGGTAACTAAAAACACATTAGTGTTAAGGATAAGAGATGTTGTCACTTTTGCACAACGCTTGTGAATTGTCATAAATTTTCAATCAATCATTTGAATTTCATAACTTTAAAAAAATATTTACTTGAGTAAAGTGGCTTTTTTAGCCGGCCATTTGAGTGCCAATTACTTTTAAAAACTGTTCATCACAAGTGTCATGGCCGTCGGATTGTGGGGAACGATTTTTATTAAAATGATTGATTGAAAAGTTATGATATTTAAGTAAATGCCACACAAAAGTTATGACATTCAAATTGAAAAGTTATGGTATTTAAGGGAGCGTTGCACTAAAATTATAGCACATATGATATTATTTTTCCATATATATCATTGTATTGTAACCGGTAATCATTAAATCTACAATCGACACGTGAAAACACTCTCTCCTTCCATGTCATAAATGAAGCTCGGTGATCGAGAACATTTTTTATTATATTTAACCTCTGTTTGTTTCGCAAAAAAATGAACGAACGAATTCATTTTCAACAACAACATTTAGACAAAAATTATTATCAATGATGACTATGCAATACAAGCGATCATTTTTAGAAAATTATTTTAAAATCATTCATTTTTCACAAAGTAAATGAATCATAGTATTAATCATACAGTCGCAGCGTGATTTACCAAATCAATACATATAGTGATGTGTCGAATTCTGAGTAGATGCACATTATGAACATCACCAACCAATTGAGATGTCCATTTATAATCCAGTGCGCCATAGTGGTAAATTTTACGTAAATGGATGATGGGGAAAACAGAGAGGAAACAGAGGAAATGGGACAGCCCCACGCTTGGTTATGTAAGGAAGCATGATAAGGCCGTACCTTTCAAGTTCGACGCATATAATTGTGTTTTATTTCGGGAGACATAATTATTGTTGTTTTCGGCAGTTTCATGAGTTGATTCCTCTGGACACGAGATTATTTTTGTCTTCGTAAATTACATATTCCAACCATTCTATCCATCAACATCCAATCGGAGCCATTCCTTAGACACCCACCAGTCCGTTGAGGCCGTTCTCCGCAAGCAGGGAGGAATGAGTTGGGTTTTCTCTGCTTTTACCCCTTGTAAACACTTTAGGTTCAAGCGTGCCGGTGATTTTCTCAGCGTCTCACTAAAAACGCGAAGTGTTAAAGAGACCAAACATTTGCCAAGGTTGTGGGTGCAGGGTAAGAGGAGATGTTGAGGAGGACATAACAATCAATTTAAGGTGACGCCAATTATATACAAACCCACCCAAATTTGGTGAGGACTGAAGCTTTTACTCTGATGTGGAAACTTTTGAGTCTCCACGTTTTTGGGTTTTGCAGGGGACAACAGAGGAAAAGGAAGAACCAGGAAACCCCATATGCCCGACAAGCGTCACGCGTTCGTTGTAACTGGCTACTACTAGTCTGTTATTGACCCACGATATTTTCACTCAGCATACTCAGGGCTTTTTTTCCTAATCATGCTAAAAAAAGAAAATATTTACCAAATCAGATTTAAAAAAAAATTACCAAATCAGGTCTCGCTCGGCAGTCATTGTAACCCGCAGTTTGAAGAGTCCAATTACAGGGGCAAACCAAAGTTTGATCGAAAGCTCTGTGTGCAGAGTATTTTAGCTTAAGCAGTTGCTTCACACCAAGGAACACCACAGTTTCTTCCCCTTAAAACTCCTTTTTTTTCTAACAAAAGCAAAAAATTCTTTCAGATGATTTTCTCTAGACAGCTCGATGCCAACGAAAAAAAAAAAAAAAAAGGTGAACAGTGCCGCTCGGCACTTTGACTGCCGAGCGGCACTGTTCCGTCACCGGAGTCGCCGGCTCGGCAGTATGACTATCGAGCGGGACCTGGTTTGGTAATTTTTTTTTTTTAAAAATTTGATTTGGTAAATATTTTCTTTTTTTAGCATGATTAGGAAAAAAGCCCGCATACTCATACGATCGTGGGCCAATGCACGCGTGCAATTCTTGGCACCTAGTATTAAATTTCAGCAAAAGCAGTCTCCACGTGTGATGGAAAAACAGAGGAACTGGGACGGCGACAGGCTTGGTTCCAGTACGACACGGGACAAGGCCCCGCACGTGCACGTTGCGGGCATATAATTGAAACGTCTGTCCTTCTATGTTGACCCCACTACTAGTCAACAGATACGGTGGAACGCAATCGTCTCCAAAATCCCAAAGCACCTAGCTTTACACGACAGAATGCAATCGTCTCCAAAATCCGTGCTTTCTTTATGTGGTGCTTAAAGGTTTGCCCCGGTCGACACTCCTGTCTCGGCCTTCTTGGTTCCTCCTTGAGGTCAGGACCCCACTCCTGTCCTCCACGACAACCGGACAAAGCCTAGGAGTGGTGGGGATGGCTTAGGGGACACGAGATTGGGCCGTGCACCGTGGTGCTTGGATGGTGAACAAGAGATATTTGTTCCCGACCCAATTGGAAAGCTCCAAGAGTGCTACAAAATGACCGTGGAGGAATTGGTCGGACGACATGCTTCGATTGCAATTGTTCCCGGCCAGCCCCCGTCCTCATGATCCATCGTTGAGCCTTCATAGATGCGAACATCCTCGACCCGATTCGATGGAAGTTAGCCTATCAGGTCCTATTAGGATTACTTGTGACATTTTCAAAATTAGAGATTTTAGTTATATCTTTTTTGAGAGAATGACACGTGGATAAAGTGGAATCGAGTGGTTTGCATTTTTTTTTTGTATTTTGCGTCTCTCTTTTTTCCCCCTCCTCCTCTTTTTCCCCAATGCCACCATTATTATCCACCGTCATTTTCCCTCGTTCCCTCCAATCTATGGTGTGTCAAGCCGCGACTAGCCATGGAGTGATTGTGATCCCAAGGTCATCATTAAATCGTGGAGAAATGATATAAATAATTCTTTAAATTTTAACTCATTATGCAATGCCGTCTTTTAAGCTTTTAATCTGTTCAATATAGTCCATGAATTTTAGACTGATGTATAAAATAATCCCCGAACTTTTGGTATATGTTCAATTTAGTCCCCGAACTAATAGAAAGAAAACATTAAACATGTTAGTATAATCCATGGACTATATTGAATTTATACCAAAATTTTGGCGACCGCATTGAACAATTAGAGATTCATGGACGACATTGCACATTTAGCAAACTTTTAAAAAAAAAACATCTGTGTATCTATCCCTTTGTTTTTTTTTTCCCTTAATGTTTAGATGGAGGGGAGTGAGGAAGCAATGGATAACAAGTGACAGAATGGAGGTAAGATATGACATGTCAACAATGAATATAGCTAGCTCCGAGAGCAATGAGGGGAGGCCCAACAGCAAGATGGAGCGTAATAGATTGGGAGAGAGAAAGAGAAGTGTGAATTTTCATGAATTGTGATGACTCTATTTGTTTCATAAAAAAATGATTTGAAAAATATTTTCTCAAAAATGATCAATGGATCGCTTGAAAATAATTACAAATGATAATAATTCGATGATAAAAATTTTTCATTTATTTATTTTTGTAAGTGATATAAGCGAATATTTTTTATGAATTTTTTCGAATAATTTATTTTTTGCGAAATAAACGGAGTCTAAAATATTATTATTATAATTATATCGAAACGGAGTCTAAGTTGGGGCAACGACTTCTATTGCCATAACCAAATAGAATTACAATATTATCATTATGTTTTTAAATATTGTTGACACCAAAAGCTACCCAAGGGATCACGTGGCAAGCACGTGAGGAGGTTTTGATTAGCTACGACTGGGTGTACTGAAATCAAATACAAGTCAGCTATAGAAATGACACATGTCAAGGTGAATTTTGGCAGCATTTCCCCAAAGTAAAAGGAAGAGGGTGCGCGAAAGAAGCCACGATCGGAGTAGTTATGGAGATAGGTGGCAATCCTCGAAAACAAAGGAAGAGTGGCGCAAAACCGTCAGCCATGACGTCAGCATAAACTGCCAAGAAACGAGAAAACGTGCTGAAGAAGGAACAGGAAGTGGAGAGCCAAGAGCAGTAACCGTTCGACGGTTACCTAGGTCATGCTATGAATACCCCGAGTCATCCAACGTAAAAGCACACACACAACAAACACATCAAGCATTTATCTTGCATTATCTAGCATACTTTAGCTATAGTTTCAGATTTCCGTTGTAGATTCAATTACGACGAGTTTCTATCCTAAGTTGGTGTCGTCGATTAAAATCAGGCATCTACCTATCCGTCCAGTGTCGTCGAATGAATTCCGGCATTGTGTCCTACATTGTCCAATGTCGTCGATTGAATTATGGCATTGTCTCCTACATTATCCAGTGTTGTCAATTAGATTCCGGCATTATGTCCTATATCGTCCAGTGTTGTCGATTGAATTTCGGTATTGTGTCCTATATTATCCAGTGCCGTCGATTAGATTCTGGCATTGTGTCCTATATCGTCCTATGTTGTCGATTAAATTCCGACATTGTAACCTACTGTCACGACCCTCTCGCGGAGGAGGGGGCTAATGGGCCGCCCGATCTCTGGCTTGATCGGACGCGGGCCTCTCCCAATGGTCCATTACCCAAATCGCAACGGCTGGATATACGTGGTCGACCTTCGGTGTGGTCTAGTGATATGTGATATGTGTACATGCCAAGGAGTCGCCACCAATCGTTTCTTGGAGGGTACGATTGGAAACCCCATCGAATGTTGGGAGCTGTCTATTCGATTCTGCAGAAACCAGAGAAATGGGTTCGGGGACTTAGTTACGCCAACTGCTAGAGTTGACGCCCTTTCGGTACCTAAGCTGAATGGTTTATCTGATCCTAGGATTTCATACAGGCGAGTGGGGTACAGATCATAAATCTAGGGGTTCATGCAGATGGAAATGACTACCCTATCACTCACAATCAATGAAAATAAATGCGCAAATCAAAGATCTATAACATGCGGATAAAACACATGAAATCAGCATGGCATCCCTAATGAGGCCCTATTAGCCTAGAGAAGTCTCAATCAAGGCTTAGGAATGATTTTAATATGATTTGCCCATGAGGGGCAAAATCGTAATTTTGAACAATTCGAGGACAATTCGCCTCGAAAGGGTAAATTTGTCATTTTGGATGAATTGGGAAGTCAAAAGATGGGGGGAAAAGGATTGGCTATCAATCCAATCCATTTCCCATTTTTTTAGGAATTTTCAAGAGTTTTCTGAAATTTAAAAAGTGATTTTACCCTTAGAGGGGTAAAATCGTCATTTTGGACAAAAATGAGGACTGAAAATCTCAAATATTAGGGCTGGTCACCAACCCGACCCAAACCCTAATTTTAATCAATTTTCAAGACTTGACTGGAATGGGAAAGACGATTTACCCTTTGAGGGGTAAAGTCGTCATTTCAGGGACAATGATGAGATTCGAAAATCCAAGCAAAAGGATTCGCCACCTAACTGGCCCTATCCTAGCTTAGGTATTTTCGGCCTATCTCAATATACAAGGCAGGGACGAATTACCCCTAAAGGGTATAATCGTCAATTATCGGAAGAACGGATAAGAAACCCCAAAAATAGGGTTGACCAGTTGTCTGTGGTCAATCCTCGATTTTTGGGGATTTCTGGAGTGTCTAGGATTTTTCCACAATTTTTTGGAATTTTCTAGCATTTTTTAGGGTTTTCTAGGATTTTTATTTTTAAAATCATTTTCCGAATTTTTTTATTTTTTATTTTTTTAAAAAAATGTTTCGGACCGGGTCAACCCGACCCACTCGAGTCGGAACCCGGCCCGGACCCGAACCCGCGCAAACCCACGACCAAAACGACACCGTTTTCTCCTCTTTTTATTTTTGGATTATCGGACTTGATCCAACGGCCCTCATTGAGCCGTGTGGCTACTTCACGACCGCCAGATGACTTGATTGGAATCTATGGCCTGGATTTAAACGATGACTCGACCTGGACCGTTTGATTGGCTTACTAAGATCTGTTAGAAAAAACTTACAATATGTATATTAATCTATACAATGACAGAACCAAATCATAAGCAATGAAATGAAAGATAGGTTTATAACAGACATGTCATGGACTATGTCATTCACCATAAGTCTCACCAATCTTCTTCTTTGAAGATCTGCAATCCACAAAACTGTGATCTATCTTGTCACAGTTGAAGCATGTACCTTGATATCTGTTCTTGGCCACTTTAACTTGCAATCATTTAAACTTCGAATCGCAATAATAAATGTGATCAAGCTGCCTCAAACATGAAAATATTAAGTTGGCAGAAGCACAAAATTTGATCCTTCAGAAGCAGTATTCAAAAATCGTCAGATGCAAAAAATTCATCAGATGCAACTGCATCTGAACCCTTCAGATGCAACTGCTTCAGAAATTCGTCAGATGCAGAAATTCGTCAGATGCAACTGCTTCTGAACCCATCAGATGCAGTCCTTCTGGACCCGTCAGAAGCAGTCCTTCTGGACCCGTCGGAAGCAGTATTTCTGGACCCGTCAGATGGAGTTCCTTCTGACCCTCCTTCTGAGTTTCCTTCTGAGTCTCCTTCTGAGCCTCATTCTGACCTTCCTTCTGAGCCTCCTTCTGAGTCTCCTTCTGACCTTCCTTCTGAGGCTCCTTCTGAGTCTCCTTCTGAGCCTCCTTCTGGATAATAAAATCCGAATGGAAATATAACAATATAAATAAATTGATTAAAAGAATACCAAGGCCTGTGTTCGACACAGTTTCCTTAAAACAGATTCGTCCCCTCCAGTACGTGCTTTGAGTTTTCGTGAACGTCTGTCTCCCAGGATACAACGGTTGAACAACGATAGATGCTAGCACAGCAACCCAACGCTTTCGGCGAACTTGAACAACACGAGAACACTATCGAAAACAATGCAAATGCATAGAATCGGAAAAGAGGGAGAAAAGTTTTTCTTTTGAGATTGTAGTGTTTTCCTATCTCACTTCCTCTCTCTTAAAACAGAATGGAAAACCACCTATTTATAGGCTAAGTGGGGCATTGCGGAAATAAATAATAACGGCTAAATTAATTCTGCCGTTATGTAATTAATTCTGTAACCACAGAATTATAGCAGCCGTTACTTAGTTAATACCACTTACACACCGGTAATTAACGTAAGCACGATTAACGGCTTGAGTTGGAAAAAATTAAAACAGAAGGCAAAAATGGGCTTGTCGCGAGGCCCACTTTTCTGTCCGGCATTCGCATACGCAGGTCGTGCGCTCGCGCCCAAGTTCAACTTGTCGGGCCTCCGTCGGGGTCCGGGATTCGCACCCCCCCTGCGCATGCGCGCGAGGCATAGTGCTTGTGCTATGATAGTTACCACTCAAATAGAGTGTATCCATATATAAAGCACTTCAAGGCCTTCTTCCTTTCCTATGTGGGACTAGTGCTTTGTCACTTCCCACTTCCAACTCAAGAGTGTTCTTTGAGAAACAATTTCTCATTTACTCACCATCAAAATACCTCATATTTCCAACAAGATCTACGGTCAGGATTAGAACGTGAGACTTGATCTGAACCGTCCATCCCTACTAACCCAAAACGATGTCGCCTATCCACTAACCTAAACGACACTGTTTCTGTTCTGTTTGATTTTTCGATTAAAACTATTTTCGACTAATCGTAATTTCTAATCGGACGGTTGTCATTTAATAGACTCGATTAACCTCAGCCGTTGGATCAATTCATTCGAATAACAACCCTCAACGACCGAGCTGACTGGACAGACACGTGGACCAATGACCTACTGCCACCTAAGCATGCTGACTCGTTGACTCGCCATGTCAGCATCGTTTTCAACCTCTCGACCCCGGCGGAACGGACGGCTGAGGACCTCCGGCAATGATCTAACGGTGGAATCTTGATGAAATCTTGCGAGACCAACTCTAATCGACTCGCTATCGTTTCTAGTTTTACATATCTAAGAATCGAAGCATTTCATTCACAAAATCACGAGCATCGAGCAAACGGCCGAGTGCGGCCATCGAAGCTTAATCACACAGATTACGCGAAATCAGATCAATTCATCTTCAGATTGACATGGCAGGAGGTACAGAAGACTTACCTCGAGCTCCGATCGAGCTCGCACGGCCTAGATTGGGCTAGGAAAGTATGAACAGTGGTCGGCTATGGAAGCTAAGTTTGAAGACTCGATTCAAGGTGTTCAGGAAAAATCAATGCAAAATCAAGATGCGGGTATGGTCAGTGATGTTCAAGGAATGAAACGCACATACTAATTGCAACAATGATAAAAAAAAAATATGTGAGTTGCCATTGACGCTCAACGAAGAACTCGAGACTGTGACTCACCTATTTCCACGGTTTCAGGCTGCGCGGTCGGCGACGATCGCTTCCTGGCACACCAGGCGAACTCCCGACGGTCTTCTTTGGCTTCGGTTTGGCCGGAGACGGCCCAATCAGTGCCTTCCAATCGAGCTCAAGTTCTCGACGACGGGGGTCGGAGAACGAGCTCTCTCTCGCGTTCTCTCTCTCTCTCTCTCTCTCTCTCTCTCTCTCTCTCGATTCAGTTTTCCCCTCTGAAACTGAATCAACCGTCCCCCCGCTTTGCGAAGGTTCCCCGGCTTATATCCTTCTTTAAAATTTTTGGCGCCGAACGGGGGGGTTAGGCTGGCGACCTTTGCACGTGAGAACACGTGCAAAATGGTCACCGACGACCGACAATCGACGGGCATCAAATGGCCATTCTGTTAGGGACCTCTAGTGATCTCATTTGGCACGAATTTGGGTGAATTTCAACTGAGCTTTGTCGTTGTTGACTTTTGCAGGTACCGGGGCTTTGACCGGCCGATTACTCCCCGCTCCGGCGACCATTGATCATTATTCCGGCCCCAATCGACGGGGAATGGTCTAAGGAACCAAACACCCAACAATTCTTCTCCAATTATAGTCGATTGGTCGGTCAATTTTGTTGTTGAAACTCGTCTTCGCACTGTTCATTTGCGCGAAGGCTCAGTGGAGAAGATGACACTGTAGCAGACCGGTCCGACCGGTCAAAACCGGTTCTGATTCTATTTTCAAAATTAGTCCCAAATTGACTTGGAATTTTTGCAATTGAACATCATAATCGAACTCAGGGCATGAATATTATCCAAAAATGTGATTTTGCCCAAAAGTTCACATCAATTTCTATAAAAACCTTGAATTTTCATATAATTGCAAATTGAGGGTTTAAATGATCAAATTGGGTCAAACCACCTATGCCAATCGATTAAAAATGATGAAAACCCTTGGGCAGCATGTTTAATTTGCAATGATAGTCCTTGAATTGAAAGTAATTTCAATTATGCCCAATTTCAAGGACTAAAATGCAATTAAGTATATAATTGAGCAATTTGTTCGAACAATTGGGCTAAATTGAAGTGAGGGACAATCAGATTGAATGTCAAGGTCCTTAAAAATGCCAAAATTACAAATAACAAGACTCAATTGATATTCTTTTCTCAAATTCACTCATATGTGTTACAAAGGAACACCTAAAATTGAATCTGATTTTGGGCTTTTTGTGAGGTCAAAAAGACAAGGGATTTAAAATAAAAATATTGGTTATTTTTCTATTTTATTGTGACCTCAAATTCTATTTTTCTCGAATTTTCTAGTATTTTTCTATTTTCTAAAAATAATAAAAAAATGCGAAAAATATGAAAAATTATTTTTTTTTATAAAAAATGGTCCCTTAGGCTTGGCCAAGGCCACCAAAGTTGATTTTGCAATTTTTTGACTTTTTATGGATTTTTTTATAATTTTTCAAAGAAATTACCAAAAAAGGCTGATCGAAAATTAGGTGTCAATAGCTACCCCTCTTTGGGAGGAATCTCGTGAGAGGTTTCTCTCAAAGACATGTGACACCTAAGTCCAGATCGACTCTACTGGGGAATAGAAAAATGAATCTTGACATTCGATCTTTCTTGTCTTGCTGGTAAACGCTCTGCCTGTCTTATCTTTGCAAACAGGAGAGGGAGGGAGAGGGTGGCGAGGTAGAAATACTTACATGTTACTTACCTGCCTGACGCTCGTACGGCGTGCGCAGCCTATAACGAGTTCAAGTGGATACCTAGGGACTCGTCTTTTGAGCATCCTAGGGCAATTAAACTCTAGCCTGTATGGTAGGCCGTATCAGAGTGAGATTCCTATACTTGACAGGAACCTGTGAATGACGCACCCAGTCTCTTAGGGATTGTCAGGGTTTTGATCCGTATGGTGGATCGGACCATGAATAGGACTCCTCTCTGCTAGGAACATACGGATGACGCACCCAGTCTCTTAGGGATTGTCAGAAGTTTTGATCCGTATGGTAGATCGAACCATGAATAGGACTCCTCTCTGCTAGGAACCTACGGATGACGCACCCAGTCTCTTAGGGATTGTCAGATATTTTGATCCTTCATATGGATCAAGCCGAGAATAGGACTCCTTTCTGCTAGGAACCTATGGATGACGCACCCAGTCTCTTAGGGATTGTCGAACATTTGATCATATATTCTAGGGAATTAACTAGGATCTATACAAATAAGGTGTACCTAACCTTTAGGCTTTTCCAAACGAGCTATTCTGGGTTTAGGGATTACCTAGAACCTCACAGAAAACTGATTTTGTCAGAAGTTTTTGATCCTATATTCTAAGGAATTAACTAGGATTTATACAAATGAGGTGTACTTGACCTTTAGGCTTCACCAAACGAGCTATTCTGGGTTTAGGGATTACCTAGAACCTCACAAAAAGCTGATTTTGAAAATTGTCCTTTCGACATGCAAGACGTTATTCTGGGATTTGGGGATTCCAAGCATCTTGCAGAAAACTTGAACCTGCAATAACTTTGATGAGATTCTTCTGGGATCTGGGGGTTACCTAAAATCTCGCAGAAAGACGATCTTGAATATTGTCCTTTCGACATTGGAGGTGACATTTTGGGATCTGTGGACTCCAGGCATCCTGCAGAAAGCTCAAACCTGTAAATTTGAAATATCACAGATGGATGATTTCAAAGATTGTCCTTTTGACATTGAAGGTGACATTCTGGGATTTGGGGACTCCAGGTATCCTGCAGAAAAATAAACTTGAAAGCTTTTCTTCATAGAGCAAGGCATCCTTCTGGAATCTGGGGTCACCATGAGTCCTAGAAGCTTAGACCTGAGAGTTCATTACTCATTTGCCAAAACATTAGCCCTCTTGAGGTAATGACGGTCACAATGTAGGTAAAAAGGCTTCTTTTTAACCTATACCGTTATGCAAAATGGCTTAGGACATTGGAAGTTATCCAAAACATCTCAAAGCATACAAAGATGATCAAAGATCCATGCGAGGCGCATCTTGGATCAAACAATTCGAAGTCTCCAAACGAAGCTTGCTTTCGAGCATTCTATTGGAATATCTCTGTCAGAAAGGTCTCCTCATCCATTTTTCGACTTGGTCTTTTCATAATAGGAGCACTCGAATTTCCTAACACCATGTACCTGGGTTTTCGGGCCATTCGCAGCGCATACATTTAGATCAATTAGGAGGTCTTTTAGGAGCCATAATATTGGGCTCGGACATGGTTTCTGAAAGGGGACTCATTTTCTAAGTCAGGTCTTTTGCACACAAGATTTTCTTCATCTGCTCCGGGTTTACAAGTCAAGAACCCTGCAAAAATGAGAAAGAAATAGTCTTGCTTGAACTTCTTCGAGCTAAGCTTAGGCATTAAACCCTATGCTAACCCAAATGCTTTAATCAGAAAAGACTTCTCAATGTTGTAACATAGGTAGGATTTGGGACCGAAAAAGGCTTGTTTTTTGCCCAGAATACATGAAGGGTTTGATATTGGTGATCAATGCAGATTTGTTGCCGATCTGGTACCTTGTGGTTCGAAAAGCGTCTTCAGTCTTTGAAGCGCATTGGTAGTCTTTTGGAGAACTTCTTTCTCGCGCCAATGTGGTGTCAACACTTGAATGTGACATCGTCAAACTTTACTAGTGGTCTATACACAGATATCATGCCATCTTTTTTGCATTTACAATATCGAATACATGATTCATGAGTGTACAAGTATTTGGAGGGGCATTGGCCTTGCTTTTACCAGGCACTTTGCTTTTTTTTATGCCCATAATCGTGTTCTTTTCTCTCTCTTTTTTTCTTTACTCTCTTTCGTGGGATCCCTTCTTTTCTTTTTGGGAACCAGAAAAAAAAATTTAGATGAGTGTGCTAGATATACACTTTGAATCTTAGCACCAGGAATTTTTTTACAAACCCTATATTCTGAATTCTTCCGTTCTTGAAGTGATGTTTCTTCTACCTCGGAATATGCATTGATCACAACGGGTTTATGAATCGAGTGTACAGGCTCAACTGGGCTGTGCAAAGGGTAAAAGTATATAGGATACAGAAACGAATGATTTTCGTCATGTTAAAGCACTTGAATCATCACAGAAGTTAAAATGACAAGCAACACACGAAGATTGATGCAAGTTTGAGCAAGAGGATTTCTAACCATTTACCTCCTGGTACTGCCGTGCGTACCTCTAGATTGCCCCAGCGTGGGGTGGCTCCTGGCAGGGATAAAGAAGGACACCGTCGTTCAAAGGGCTATCGATAGTCACCTGCGGTGTTTAGGATAGAGAAATGAATGCTTCCGTCTTCCCAATCCATGTAATCGATGCGAAGGGCCCTTGTATCCTCAGATTCAGGGTTTCCTATTCTCACCCTTCCCTCATCTCTCTAGTGTATGGGGACGTGTTTGGGATCAGGTTTGCCTCTCATTCAGAGGGATATTCCTGTTAGATAGCCTAAGCAAGCTGTGTTTATGGAAAGATCATTTCGTTTTTCTCCAGGCGTTTTGCTCCACAAGGGATTTCAATGACGCTTCATGCATACTTTGAGCATGCTTGGACACTTTCTGACCTTGGCAGACGTGTAGTAAATGCAAGGAATTTATCATCATTCTTTTATGATACAATGTTTATTCCTGAGTCCAGACATGTGAACGCTCATTCTCTCGTTTTTTACCTTACAGGAAGTGAGAGATACTTTACTGTGCTCTTCTTTTGCTGTCTTCTGTCTTCAGTAGACATTCCTGCATGCATGATAAAAGAGATGTTCTAGTGAATAAAAGCCGGCTTGACCTTTGATGGAACAGATACATATCACTTGGTATTTGGCGTCGATGACCTTCCTTTCCAGGGTTTTGTTTGAATGAGTCCGATTCTAAGTTTGCTTCTCGAAACCCTGCAAAATTGAACACATGCTAATGTATGCATTGATGCATGATGTGCTTATGCAGTGACTGTTATGACGATTCGAATTGATTCTGGACAAACCGCATGACCAAAATCTGATTTTATTTCAAGGGTAATACTTCTTCACAACATCTGAATTTACAGGGTGTCACAATTCTTCTCCTTCAGAGTTTACAAGAATCAATGCTCCTCCTATGAGAATCTTCTTGACAATGTAGGGGCCTTCGTAATTCGGGGTAAATTTGCCTCCCGGATGGGTAACACCTGTCAAAGTCTTCCTTATTACCAGGTCATTTACTTCAAACTTTCTGGCTTTAACTTTTCGATTAAATGACTTAGCCACCCTCTTCTGGTAACTTTGACCATGACAGATTGCTCTAAGGCGTTTCTCATCTATCAAATTCAGCTGTTCATATCTGAGCTTGGAGTATTCTGACTCGGAGAGTTTACCCTCTGATAAAATCCTCAAAGAGGGGAACTTAACCTCCACGGGTAGGACTGCTTCCATCCCATACACCAGACTGTAGGGAGTTGCCCATGTGGAGGTCCTAATTGAAGTTCGATATGCCATTAAGGCAAAGGGTAGCCTCTCATGCCAATCCCTATAGTTTTCTGCCGTTTTAGCCAAGATCCTCTTGACGTTCTTGTTGGCTGCTTCCACTAGGGGTGTCCAAACCGAACAAGATACCCGATCCGAAACAAGACCCGACCCGACCCGAAATTTAAATACACTTCTTGTTCGGGTCTAACTTGTTTCGGGTATTATGTGTTATTCTTGTTTTCCAGCTCGGGTATTGTTTGGATCTCACTTTTCCGTGTTCAAGCCAACTCCAAACATGGAAATAAGCCCAAATACCTTATGTTAAAAGGACTAAACCCTAAACTCGACATCCTCTCCTCCCTCTCTCACGCTCGACGCTTCCGCCACCCTCTATCGCCTACTCCGACGTCTACCACAGCCCCGCCTCTCCGGCGCCCTCAAGGAGGTCCACGGATACCAGTCCACCATCCGCGATATCGAGGACGACTCCCCCAACATCGTTCTCTTCACAAGTACTTCTGGTGGGAGGATGACGACGTTGTTGCTCGAGTTCCTCCGGGGTGACCTTGGGACTGTGATTAGGGAACCACGAGGGACAAAGACTGTGGGGATGAAGTGAGTAGCGGATTGGGCAGGTAATTGCGGATCTGGCTCAGTTTCAACTTACATTGGCAAGATTTCGTTTTGCGATTCTGTGTTGGAACTGTGGATTATGGGCTTGTGTTTGATGGCTGAGTTAGATTCATAGTTTTCATTTGATAAATTTGGTTGTCACCGGTGCATGGTTGGCTTGGATTTGCTTATTGTTGTCTGGTGAGATCCATTTGGCGTGTCCTTGCCTTTAGTGGTCACTTGGGTGCTTCTTGTTCTCTGAATCCCTTCTAATTTTAGCTGAGAGATCACGAGACAGAGTTCATCTATTGATTCATCTGGGCTTTTTTGCCATCCTTCTCTTCATGCAAAAAAAAAGCAAAAATTTTAGAAATTCTCCACCTCTAACTTTGGAAAAATCGTCCACCCACATCTCCTTTTCGCTTCACTTTACGGGTTTACAGATTCATCTTCCACACCGAAGCCCCATCTTATGCTCTGTACTCTGGTTTTTCCGCCTGAGAAGCTGTGCGATCACTTTCTGCAACGCCCAACAATGGGTTGTCGATGTAACCCAAGATTGACAGAGCCTTGATTTTTTTTTCATTTGTTCAGTGTTGGAAGACTTTGGTAATCGCCGAGAGCTTCGGGAGAAGAAAGATATGGAAGCTGAAGCAGAGAAAGTATGTCCCCATGGGGAATGATCTGCAAGATAACTTCAAGACCTGGAGTGGACGCTGAAGAAGTGGTCTTCTCAGCCAATTCACATAGTCATCCTTCACGTATCAACAAAGATATCCAAGGATTTTGTGTACGGTCCATTTAAGTTTCAGAATTGTTGAAGCATCTTGCAGATTGTGTTTCGTTTTTTTTTTTTTTGAAAAGTTCGTTTGAGGTAATTGTGCTTCATGAGTTTTGAATTTTTGTGGATTTTCAATTGGAAAGCTTCCTGCAAGTGAGGTGGTTCTGGAAATTCTCAAAAAGAATAAGCAGGAAAAGATTGCTACTTTTTTTTGAAGTTTTTTTTTGAATTTTTGATTTTCTTCGCGACTAAGATAGAGAGAGAGACAGCTAAGCAGGGGCCTTTCTATCACTGTGGAGTTACAAGTGAGTTTTTTTGGTTCTCCGTTTTGTGTTTTAATTATATCTCAAATAGCATATCGTTGTTTAGACATGAGAAGATTGATAACTTGTGTGATTCTGTTTGTCTATGATTTGGGAAAATGAGAAAGTAAAAAGTTGTTATTGTTAAACTTTGATGATTACATTAGTTTGAGTTTGACTATGCCATTTCCTTAATTTAAATGTCTATTTCTTTCTTTGCTTGTTCCTGCCGAATACTTAGATAGGCAGTATTAGTTGCTGCAAATGATGGATTGGATCAAGCATGTACTTAAAATTCTACTTAACAGTTCAACCTTTGGAATTCAACTTCGTAGACTCTGTCTATAGATTTACTATTTGTTCTCTCTGTTCAGCAATTCAAAATGATAGTTCTTGCCACTTATTATGGACAATTTGTTAGGTTGATGTGATATCTTCGTTCTACCAGATTATAATCCAGCTGCCAAATGTTGAATGATTGTTGTATTTTTGTTTTGGATATGATGTACTGTGTTGTATGTTATCTCAATATCCTTGGTGTTTTGCAGGTGTTGACACCTAAATTTTGATCAGTCTTTTCTAATTTATTTTTTTGAAAAATTCATAGGAAATCCATAAAGAGTTGAAAAAAATTATAAAATCAGCTTTGGAAGCCTTGGCCTAGTCTCAAGAACCAAATTTGAATAAAAAAATTA
This sequence comes from Rhodomyrtus psidioides, assembly GCA_021437785.1. Classification (NCBI taxonomy): domain Eukaryota; kingdom Viridiplantae; phylum Streptophyta; class Magnoliopsida; order Myrtales; family Myrtaceae; genus Rhodomyrtus; species Rhodomyrtus psidioides. The sequence goes on along the minus strand of JAILYB010000059.1, from coordinate 283,327 downwards.
TTATTTATATATATATTTTTAAAATATTTTTTGAATTTATTTAATTATAAAAACACCCAAAAAAAATCAGAAAAATACCATTCGTGGTCATGAAAATACAAAAAAATAGTCAGTATATTTCTTTTAATTTCCTCTTCATTCTGATTTCGGGAAAAGTCAAAATCCAAGTTCAATTGCAAGTGTTCCTTTGTTACACATAGAATTAAATTTAGCTAAGAAAATGTGATTTTAGTCTTTTAATTTGTAATTTTTTTTTTTTTTACATCTTGACATCCAACTAAATTGGTGACCCTACTTATTTTTCTCCCAATGGTACGCGAGACTGGTGGCAGGACATTCTGAATGGGTGAAATAGAAAGGAGCATTTTAAAAATAAAAAAAGGGAAAGGTGGAAGACTAGATGATGAAAAGGATTAAGTAAAGCGTGGGGATGAGTGAACACCCTCTAGAGCAACTCCATTGGCGCAAGGGAGGTGATTAAAAAAATGTTCCATCACCTCTTGCTTTCATCATTATTGTCTGAAGAGATAATGGTTTTGGTCATAGAGAAACTTCTTTCCAAGATTCCAGCATGATTTCCCCCCTCGGTGGACAGGGCATCGAAAAAAAAAAAGGAGGAGACCATCACGTCCCGGCTCTCGATGAGAGCCTGAGGCGCAACCACTCTCAAACAAAAAAAAAGGTCCCCAAAGCACTGCGACAAGAGGAGGTCCCGAAGGCTTTCTGCAAGGAGGCCGGTTAGACTGCGAAGGAGGAGAACACAATCTAAAGACCCAGGAAGGGGTGCAGACCAGCGGGATACATGGACAAAAGGGAGTGCGGCAGCTCGGTCGAGAGGAGACGAAATGAAGGGATGGGAAAACGACCACCATCATTCCCATGTGTCGCTGCGACCACTTATGCTAATACCATCATCAAGCTAGCAAGTCGGTAAGTTCGGTGAAACCCTCGCTATGTCCAGCGGCTCCGGAACCCATCGTCACTCCCCATCATCGGCTACCTCCTCCTCATAAGAGAATCGATCCACCGAGACACTGTCACCCTCCCCCAATATGTCACCGAAACCGCCGATCCCGTGAGTCCATTACTCTGCTCCACCCGAGCCGTCGCGAATTCGAATCCGTCCGGAGCCACTTCAGCTCCCGACGACTTTCCAGCTGGTATCTGAAAACCGTTCGGATGTTACGACGCCTTAGATATGTGAGGATGGCCTGCGAGCGTGAGGTCCAACGTTTCGGTTTGGTCGCATGAATCTCTATCCAGGATGCTCGGTTCGCTCGAACGACAGAAAGGAGGCGAGCTAGTGATGCGGAGAGCGGAGATCAGTAGCGGCGCCGATTTTTTTTTCATAGTTGCAGGTATGTGTTTTCGTTGTTGTTGTCGTTATTTTCCTTGGGGGAGAGGAAGACATGTGAAGACGAATGAACAGTAAATAGAGAGGTGGGCTAGTCTTGTATTTTGGGCTAGGCGCATAGTAATTTAGGTATTGTGGGTTGGGCTTGTTTCTTTCTTTAATTAGAATTGGCCCACGATAGGCCATGAAAGGGTAAAACGCATGGGCTGGAAATTGGGATGCTGGGTTATGAAGAGTTTTAGGCCCAGACTGTTAAAATAATAAAATAATAATAATAATAATAATAATAAATTCAAAAAAAATGGAAAACCATAAAAAAATTCAAAAAATTCGAAAAAATTCAGAAAAATTCTAACAAAATTCCAGAAAATAGGAAATGACCATATTCAATTGGCCATGACCTGTTTCGGGTCCTTCGACCCTCGGTATTTTCAAAAATGACGGTTTTGCCCTTCCGGCAAACCGTCTTTCAAAAAAAATTCCAAAAATTCTAGAAAAATCCCAAAAAAATAGGAAATAGCCACAATCAACTGGCCAAGACTCATCCCGGGTGTTTTGAGCCCGGTCCCTCTTAAAATGACGATTTCGCCCTACGGGCGAATCGTCCTCCAAAAAATTGAAGAAAATCAAGAAATTCCAAAAAACTTCTCAAAAATGGGAAATGACCCCGGTCAACTGGCCATGGAGTATTTTGGGTAATTCGGTCTCCAAATCTTCCAAAAATTGATGATTTTGCCCTTCGGGCCAATTGTCTCCAAATCTTCCCACTTCATTCACGGTCCGAAATCATACCTTCCCTAAGCCCTTACGGCTATACTAGGAAGCCATTGATTTGAATTGGTGTGCATTGATGTGATTTATTTATGTACTTGACTGCGCTTTCATTTAAATTGATTGTGATTGATAGGAACAGTCTCCCGATCTGCATGAAACACTGAATTCAAGCCTACCTCACCCAAAATTGCGTCTGCATGAACTCTTAGCTAGGAAAATCACTCACGTTAGGTACCGAAAGGGCGTTGGTAATGACACCAACGTAACCAAGTCCCCGAACCCAAAATCTCTGGTTCCGCAGAACTGATCGATCTCTCCCAATCGGTTAGTGAGGTTTCCGGTCTACTCTCCAAGAAAGACCGGTGGCGACTCCAAATGCATGCACAAATTGCACATGCCACCCCGACCACACTAAGGTCAAAAGCGATCGGCTCTTATCGCCGAATCCCTCAAAGAAAACTCCCGCCGCGATTTGGTATGGGCCTGGGAGGGCCCGCGCCGATCCAAAGCTCGCGATCCGCACTCTTGTGCGGGGGAAGGCCCGCGATCGGTAATCCATTAGCCGCGTCCGCCTTTCGGACGGGTCGCGACAGCTGGCGACTCCGCTGGGGACCTTGTTCTAGAGCCTATGGTTCTAGACCTCAAGTGGACTTAGGCCGTAATTAAAACGCTGAGTGATTTTTCTAACCCTGCAGGCGCTCTTGAAGGTGAGGTAAGTCCGCTTACGATAGGTGTTATATGTGTTGCAGATTGGAGAAATAAGGGGTGTAGTCCGTGATTAACATTGTCTTATGCAGGTTGGCGTAGGAATGTATGTTGTGTGGATGATTTGAAGCGCTGATTGATAAACTGTTGTGCATGACTTGCATCGTGATGATCACGACACATGGACACACACAACCGCGCCTAAAACCCCGGGCGCCGCCTTTAGGAACACAATAGAAGGAATTGAAAATGGAATCTCCGTGAGGAAAAACACGGGGTAATTCACTTTTCAATTCCGCTCACTTCGAAATATGGATCGAGTCCCAATGCAACGATAGCTGTGCAATGGAATCGGCTCTTTCCAGAACTCGAGGTGGGAACCTTAACCTTAGGTGCCAAACCCTCTGATTTTTAGAAGTTTACCATCACTTGTTTCATGCGCATGTCTTTGGGCGGTTGGTACACCTAAAACCGCACATAAGTCGACGAGTTTGGTTGGTAAGACTCTCTATACCTTGGATCTATTACAGTTCATATAAATATAGGCATTTCATTCATTGCATTCTGGTGATTAGATTAAATGCCATTTCAAGGATAGATGTGTGTGTTTTTCCCAAACGTCCTTGAAAGAAGACGAAGATGATGATATCCCATGACAAGCACCGAGTGAGCAACAAAGGAGCCTACTATGGATATTATTGAGATATCGTCCAATGAAGATGACGAGTTGGGGCAAGTGATCTGGAAGTCACAGATCGAACTTGGGGCATCCTTAAACGTTAGGATCACATTCCTTTGTTTCATTTTCCATTACTAGTCCTCTTGTATAGGGTTTATTTTTATCGAGGCTTTCTCTATCTCACCCCTTAGAGTGATTGTATTAGGGATCTATTGGTGTATACATTTAGATGGAACTTGGTTGTATTTCTTTTGACAGGTCATGGGAATGTGATAGTGGCATTTTCTCTAATCATCCGAATACTCCCAAGTCAAGTTTATAATTCCTTTAGAGGAAATTAAAATTGGAAATCTTGCACGGCCTTTTTGGTCGTATAGGGTAATCCAACCCCAATTTCGCTAGAAGGAATTATACACTTGAATTGGTCCATGCATGTTTTACGTCGCTGGTAATCCACGATAATTGATCGAGAATATCGGCGTTGTTTTGAATTTAATGACGAGATAGATGTCCAAATTACTCTCGTTCTTAATAAAACGGCCTTGATTTGGATGCCGTATCTTCAATTAAATTTAAAACACGTTATTATGCCTCGCACTTTTGAGTAATTCGTTCCTCTCGAAATTGATCAAAAGCGATTATTGTGAATTACATTCCTTTCAATAGTATGCTTTCTTTCGAGGAATATTGATAAAATCTTTTCGCGCAAGATTAAAACCCTTGTAAAAGTTCTTGTCCTTATTAATCATGGGCAAGCATAGGATTGAAAGGGGTTTTTGATTTCTTTTTCAAATTATTCCTTCTGATTCTGTCTTTTTATTTGCAGGTGAAAAACAAGTAGTATAGAGAAATCTTTTCTTGGACAAATCTGCAACTATTCTTCCATCTGATCATGAGCGAGTTATAAAATCAGGACGTATTTGCTCGGCTTATTGCTATTATGGTTCGGCTCACTCAAGTTGAAGATGTTTGGATGCTCGAAGAAATGAACCATACAGAAGTTAAAACACACACACGAGAACTTTCATTTATTTTGCTCAGCGGAGGGTTTTCAGGAGCAGGTCATACAAGTCGGGGTGGAAAAGTAAAGCCAAAGTGAGCCCTAATTAACGACACAAAGGATCCCAATTGACCCTCCATGTTATTAATGCTCTGCTCATACTCCCAGCTCCGCATGTTGTGGTCGGCAAGCCTGAGGAGAAGACTTTTGCATTCTCCCTTAACTTCGGCGACCTTGGCCTCGTGTTCTTCGGTGACTACTTCCAGGTCCCGAACCAGTCCATTCCCGCGAGCTATGTCCTCGGTTATCTTGTCGAGCCGTTCTTCCTGCCAGTCGCTCTGAAGCCTCAACAGGACGTTGCGGCGGTCATGCTCGCCGGTGGTCAGGGATATGGCCAATTGATCCACCAGATTTCTCCTCTCGCGAAGCAACGTCGCGACCCGCTCATTAGCAAACTCGACGGCCTTTTTGTAACTATCAACCAGATAGTTGGTCAGCACCAAATGATCAGATCGATCCTCATAACGAGCCCGCAAGACGCGAGCCACCAGAACCTCCCGATTAGCAACACGATAGGCCTCTAAGGAGTGTGCAAAGAGAGTCGGGAAAGTTCTATATTCCCTCCCCAGTGTAGTACCTTCGAGAGAAGTGGTATCAAGGTCCTCGAGCAGGACACAGATTGCATCCTCGGTTGCAGAATGATCGGTTATGTGCGCGTAACCGCGACCCAGTAGGTTATAAAGCTTTTCCCACTGGGCCAAGACATCAATTGAAAAAGTGCGTACGGGAGAGGAGGCCATTTGAGTTGGGTTGGCTTGAGAATAAGACGAGTTTAACAGAGAGATTAGAAGGAAGAAGCTGATTATGCGAGAACGTTAACCTTCCATACATTAATTCCTCATTTTATAGCAACTCGAGGATGATGAAGGGTCTTAGTAATAATGTTGGTGGAGCCCAGTTAGGGGGTAAAGCAGGAGGTCCCCTCACGAGAACCATTGGATTCGTTTCGGTCCGCGATTTCCGGCTCATCAATTAAAAGATGTAAAAGATTTGTCGGGATCACCATTATTAGAGTTAGGTGGGAGGAAAGCGCAACTATCGAAGAGAGCCCTAACAGGGTTTGGCAGTCCCGTCACGTTGAAAAGCTAAGCGAGAAATTCAAGGTCTTGAGGGGGAACGTTTGCCTAATGATGCTTGAAGAGCGTCTCCTGAACATGCAAAGTCACTCGAAGAAAACTTTATAGGGAGTGAGCATACAGGAGAGAGTGGAGAACTCTGAGTGGGCAAGAACCAATCAAACATTTCTCAATCTAACATATTTAAGAGGTTACTATCAGCTGCTAGAGGCGACTGACTCAAAAATCTCAGAAATTGAACCACAGAGGGATCTCGAAGATTCCAAGATCAAGTCTAACGCCAAAACCATGGAGCCCAACACTTCTGGCAACGGAAATCAAGATCACGGCGACGACGACAACGACATCCACAATGCTCAACTCGGGAAAAGAAGACGTCCTCACCAATACTCTCAAGAGGAAACCCAAATGCTGGAAACCCTTTTCAGTAAAAGCCATTACATGAAAAAGAAGTGGAGAATTGAATTGAGCCGGGAGTTGGGGATTAATCAGTCGAGGATCCAGTTTTGGTTTCAAAATAGGAGATCCAAATCGAGGGCTCAACGCAAACGTCAGGTGGTCGAGATTTTAAAGGAAGAAAACCAAAAGCTGCGAACAGAAAACATGAGGTATGAAAAAGCTCTCAATATTACCGTTTGCCCTCATTGCGATAACCTCGTCGCCCTCCGTAAGATATTCCCCGATAAGCCTCACGCGATGATTGAAGATGTTCATTTACCACCCTACTCCCTCGGGGCATCTCCTGCTCAACCAGATTATGCCGGAGTCACGCATGAGCAGGATGATCCCACGAAGATGATACAAATGCCTCCTGGGGGATGGGATTTGCATCGCTTTGATTGGAGTTACAGTTTCAAGGAGCTGGATGTTACCGCCGACCAGCTCAAAGCATATCAGCCTCATGCACAACAATTTTCGATAGGGTCGGGTCCCGCTGGAGATGAGTTAATCAGTCGTCAAGCCATCGATGCAATTTTGGGCCACGATAAGAGGAGGTTCGCTTGGCCCCCTGAACTGCATTCCAGATTCCTAGACGTGGTTCACCAAATGGGGATCGATTCAGCAACTCCGACGCGCATATTTAAGGCCATGAATGTACCGGGGCTTAGTAAGGAACTGGTCAGGAATCACCTTGCTGCCTAAAGAAAGCTATTAAAACAACGTCGAGCGGAGCTAAACCGGGAGGAATCCGTCTCGAGCTCAAAAGCTAGGGGCGACCGCCATTGTAATGCTCAGGCATCAAGAGATACCCGGCCAAATCTAAGCATCAATCAAGCTAGCAGCCCGACCACTAGCAAACTGAAAGCTGATCAGAATGTCCTCCCGGGCCATTTCAACACTTCTCAAGAGCGCGTGTCACAAGTACAGCGAGTGCGCACTCCTCCATTCGAGCAGCAGTCGGCTGGTGCTCTGCCTGCCGCTGGTCAACCCACGATAGACGATTTCTTTGATGAGGGGCTCGATGCCTTGTTCAATCAGTGGGAAGCTGGCATGCTTGGACAGCCATGATCTAGCACTTGACTCGGGGCACGATGGGTCGGTCACCACGAACACCCATAGAAAGAAGAACGTGTTCACGAGTAGATCACTCATCTTATCCGTTGTAAAGTTCCTACGGGAACATTTTTCTTTAATGACTATAGTTAATTCTATATTAAAACCAACGCTATCGACGAACATCGTCATGCTCAGTTGTGATGATCCCTTGTTAGATTAAGTCTGAAACCAGATACGGTCTTTAAAATTTTGAGTGGCCACGAACTCATTCCTCACCAAGCGCCCGGGATGCTGAAATGAAGAGTAACAGCATGCACAGGGAAAATGCCACTTTCGTTTGAACGATGAAAAGGGGTTGAGAGAAGATCATAGCGTTAATTCCCATGGAGCTAAATGAATTAAACGGAGTCATTAATTGCGGGCCCACCGCTGCTCCCCACGTTCTCGGGCCTAGCAAATCATAAAAGGCGCCGAAAGATTGTAGACCCACCACTTTGAAGACTGAACTAGGGGACGAGCGCAATACTCGATGAAACCGAATCAATGCAAAAGAGTTTGTGATCCTATCACGAGGAAAAAGAAAGGGGAATACAGACGATGAGTAATTACAGGGTCTCGGGAGGAGCGCTTGCTTGCTGGTCTTCATATGCAACCTGAAGGATGGTTCTAGGACACGCACAATCACTTGAGAAAATTTCTAGAGTGAGCAAACACGTAAGAGCGAATAGAGAAAGTTGAGTGAACTAGATCAGCCCGAGATACTTCGATCCATCATGTTTAAAAGCTATTCCCATCTGCTAGAAACGCCCGACCTGGACATTTCTGAGCACGAACTGCTGGGAGACTTTGAAGATCCTGGAGCTGAATCCTGCCCGAAGGCCGTGGAGACTGACTCCTCCAGCGATGAAATTCTAGGTTTCAGCTACGAAGAAGGAATATACAATGATGACCGGAGTCGGAAAAGGAAGCAACTACAACGCCACACTCCAGGCCAAATCCGAGAGCTCGAAGCTTTCTTCAATGAATGCCCCACTCCAAGCAGACAACAGAAAATGGAGTTGAGCAGAAAAATAGGATTGGAGCTTTCGAAGGTCAAGTTTTGGTTCGCCAACAAACGAACCCGGGTGAAACAGCAATACGCAGACCATGAGTTACTGGTCTTGAAGGAGGAGAATGAGAAGCTTCAAGCTGAAAGCGCGAGATATAAGGAAGCTCTGACCAAGGCCACCTGCCTTAATTGTGGTAATCCCGTTGTCCTCGGCGAGGTGTTCCTCGATGAACCGTCCCTGTTGACGAATAACGCTCAGCTGTTACCGTATTCTCCACAGCATTTTCCGACACAGCCAGATATCGCCGGAAATCTGCATGAGCAAGTCAACACCATAGGATCAACACCAACATCCTCTGAGAAATGGGATATGAATCATCACAGGGGGAGTTCTCTCAATGACGAACTCGCTGTCGCAGCCAGCCAATCCAAAGTCGGTGAGTCCCTCCCTGGACAACTTTTGAAACGACTAGATCCCGTAGAGAATAGCTACCGAAGTATTGACGATATTTTGGGTGATAAGAGAACAAGGTTTTACTGGACCTATGAACTTCACACCAAATTTGTTGATGCAATTCGAGAGCTGGGAGTTGATTCGGCTAGCCCACTACGCATACTCGAGATTATGAATGTGCCGGGGCTCTCTAGAATTAACGTCGAGTCTCACCTCAAGTACTATAGGAGATTGCTAAGGGATGGGAGGATAGCGTTAAACCATCATAAAGCCAGTTGGAGCTCAAGTGCCGGGCAGAGTTACAACCACGATGATTAGAGAGCCCAGAGCACCCAACCGTGTTTCAGCAATGACGGGACCAGCAGTCGTGTCAGCGACTCCTCTAACCCAAATCAGAATGCTCCGCCGAGCTATCTCAATACTCCTCAAGAGTATATACCGCAGTTCCAGCACATAGGGATTCCTCAGTTTGAGTGCGATTCGGTCATTAATGCTGTCCCTGAAGCGGATCTGGCATTGGTAGAGAGTGTACATATAAACCTGCCGGTCATTGGAGGAAGTTCCAATTCGAGGGGTCAAGTTGCTCACGGCGAGAGCAAAGAGAGGAATCCCTCGCCTGCAGTCGACGACAGCCAATCTGGGCACCAAGGGCTAGAAAGAACAGGCGATTTCCTTGAGGAGGAGCTGGACACTTGGATCAATACTCTTCAGGAATGTATGTCTCGACCCCAACAGGGCAATGATGAAGGTTCCAGCTCAAAGACTCCAGTTCCTCACAATGAAGGCGATGAAGGAAATCTGCCCCCAACAATTGTTGATACCCAACTTGAACATCAATGGCTCGAAGACCCGAGCAATTTCCTTGGCGATGAGTTCAATCTTTGGCTCGATCAATTTGGAGCCGGAGGGCCATCGCAGTGGTGACGCAAGGCAGGTGACCAAACGTCTGATGCAAGGCATGGCTACTCGATGAAAAATGCTTCGAGAAAAGGGGTTGAATACTCCTATTGCATATGTTGTTGATCGCACTGTAAGGTTCCCACGGGAACATCTTTCATTAATATCTAGAACTAATTGCGCGTGAGTGTCAACATCACCCTTTGAGCATCTTCAAGCCGAGGGCTGAGGATTAGTCGCTTAATCCGTGGAGCAAGTTCTCCGAACAATGACAATCGCCTGCGGAACATAATGGGATCTACCCCTTCAATACGAAATACGTTTGGCCGCGAAGCCACCTATTTGGTGATAAACGTGGATAAATCACTCAATGAGCCATTTGTTCGAATAACAGAACAGACGTTGCCTAACTGGGAGCAGTTGAACCATTGATGTTGCAAACACTCCAAGAATGGATAGGCGGATTTGATAGATGTTGTTCATATCAATACGCAATATCAGAACGGGATGAGAACCAAGAGTAAAGTTGTATCGTTCCAATTTGTCTTGAATTTGAGAATATGAATTGATACTCGTTATTTATCCTTGACAGGGGAATCACCTTACAGACGAACAGGTTTTCACATCCCATGTATTACCCGTTAGAATACATGACCAAGGGTAAATTGTATCGTTCTAATTTTTTGAAAAATTCGTGAACGTACAATAACATGTTTCTTCCGCATTTTCAGGATCTCCAGCCGCGGGGGACAGGTAAGTATCCCTTTCCCCAATCCATTGAAGATGTTAAATAAAAAACAGAGTGAAAAAGAAAAGCTTTCAGAATCTAATGTCTAGAAAAGACATAGAATTCAAACTTCATTGGCATTCATGTCTTAAAACAGGAGGTTATCTGAACATGAATAAGAACATGCATGGTGCATCATAAAATCCCCTTGACGGGTAAAATTTTTGGAGAAAATGAAAGAGATTTTTTCCAATCAAAAGTTCAAAACTTTTAAAAGGACGTTTTCTCAAAAGAAAAGAGGCAAAGCCTAGTCCAAACACGTCCTACACACACTGGAGAGAAGTGAAGCGAATCAGATAGCAAAATCTGGACCTACGGAAGTAGGGATTATTCGCAACGATTACATGGGTTGGGATGACGGAGGCATTCGTTTCATATCCCTCAAACACTACAGGTGACCGTTGATAAACCCTTTGAACGACGGTTTTCATTCTTAACCCTGTCAAGAACCACCCCACATCGGGGCAAAATGGAGGTGAGTCCAGCGGTATCAGGAGAAAATGGTTAGAAATTTTCTTGCTCGGACTAACATCAATCTTTGTGTGTTGTTTATATGGTAATCCAAGTGCCATAGGATGACGAGAAGCATTCATTTCTCTATCCCACACACCATATCCTTTGCACAGCCAAGTTGAGCCTGCAAATTCATTTCATAAACCCCTGTTGGTGATCATGGGATGTTTCAAGATGGAAACTGCATCACTCCAAGAACGGAAGAAATCAAGAGATGGGATTTATAGAAAAATCTCATATCGGCGTTTAAATGTGCTATGATTCAAGTTGTATATCTAGCACAATTTTCTGAACATCGTAGCTCCAAAAGAAAAGAAAAATCCCTAGACATCAAGAAAAAGCAAAGTGCCTGGTGAAAAGCAAGGCTGATGTCTATTCAAAATATCCCCAGTAAAGTCTAGATGTACGATGAAAAGACCCTGCAAAGGAGTCAAATCAAGATGACTACTCTCCAAATGATGTCAGCCGTGGTGCAAAAACACGGACAGAATTGTCAATCTCTTAATACCACAAGAGACGTTCTCTAAAGGACTTGTGCACACCTCAAAAGCGGTTGCACACCTCAAAAATGGAAGATGCAGAATGGAAAAGACATGTGACAAATTGGCAATGATCACCAATGTCAAATCCTTCGTGATTTCTAGGCCAAAAACAAGCTTTTTTTTCGGTCCCCAATCCTACCAATGTTACAACCCTGAAACAGTCTTCTCTGACTAAGACACTTGGGTTAACATATAGCTTAGCTCGAAGAAGTACGAGCAAGACTCTTTCTTTCTCATTTTGCAGGGTTCTTGACTTGTAAACCCGGAGCAGATGGTGAAGATTTTCATTCGATGGCCTCGACTCCAAAGCGGGTCCCCCTTGAAAACCAATATCCAAGCCCAACATTACGGTCCCGTGGAAGACCTCCCGACCAATCAAAATGTATGCGCTGCGAATGAGCCTAAAACCTAGGCACATGTCAGTAGGGAATTGAGTGCGTCCCCTAAAAATCATCACCTCAAAACAGGTGAGATGGCCTCCTTGTCGAGAAATATTCCAATTGATGTTTTGAGCAAACTCTTTTTGGAAATTTTCAAACTGTTGATCCAGATTTTCCATGCAAGGGATTTGTGATCACATTTGCATGTTGCAAGAATGTTTTGGATAACCTCCAGCATCAAAATGCACATCTCATGACTAAAGCTTAAGTCATAAAATTTTGTCAATTGGACAATTGCTGTCTTCTCAAAGATTACCAATATTTTCTTGGGGAAGAGAAACCCTTAAAAAAAATCCTTTTCAAAAATATCAAACAGCCCTATCGGACGTGGAGAACCCTCGTCTCGGGACCCCTTTTAAACAAAATCAAGCAGTCTCATCGGACGTGGAGAACCCTCGTCTCGGGACCCCTTTTAAACAAAATTTAGGCAGTCTCATCGGACGTGGAGAACCCTCGTCATGAGACCCATTTTCAAAATTCGGGAAATCTCATCGGACGTGGAGAACACTCGTCATGAGACCCCTTTTCAAAATCAAACAAAGGTAGATACCGCCTGAAGGGTCAACTCAAGGTAGAAACCGCCTGAAGGGTCAACTCAAAGGTAGAAACCGCCTGAAGGGTCAAATCAAGGTAGATACCGCCTGAAGGGTCAAAATAAAGGTAGAAACCGCATGAAGGGTCAAGATATGGTAGAAACCGTCTTAAGGATCAACACAAAGGTCCGGTCCACCATACGGATCAAAATTCTTGGCAAATCCCAAAGCGTGGGATGCGCCTCCTTTAGATTCCTACCAGTTAGGAATCCCGTAATGGTATGACCTACCATACAGGTCAGGGCTTAATCTCCCTAGGATATCATGAGTGGCGAGTCCTAGGTATCTTCTTGAAAATCGTCGCAGCCGGTGGCGTGATGACAAAACCTCAGATCCCACAAGCGCAGCATCCAACAGGTGAGCTTCAGGTAAGCCTCTCTCACTCCGGCCCATGTTCAAATTGTTAGAGTAAACCGGGGATTAATTTGACCTTTTGTCAAAAGTCTTAAGGATCCGATGTCATGGCATTTTTTTTTCTTTTTTTCTTTTTCCTAGTAGAGTCGGTTAGGATTCAGGTGTCACCTTGTCTTTGAAAGAAACCTCTAACGAGATTCCTCTCAAAGAGGGGCAGCTGTTGACACCTAAATTTTGATCAGTCTTTTCTAATTTATTTTTTTGAAAAATTCATAGGAAATCCATAAAGAGTTGAAAACAATTATAAAATCAGCTTTGGAAGCCTTGGCCTAGTCTCAAGAACCAAATTTGAATAAAAAAATTATTATTTATATATATATTTTTAAAATATTTTTTGAATTTATTTAATTATAAAAACACCCAAAAAAAAAAATCAGAAAAACACCATTCGTGGTCATGAAAATACAAAAAAATAGTCAGTATATTTCTTTTAATTTCCTCTTCATTCTGATTTCGGGAAAAGTCAAAATCCAAGTTCAATTGCAAGTGTTCCTTTGTTACACATAGAATTAAATTTAGCTAAGAAAATGTGATTTTAGTCTTTTAATTTGTAAATTTTTTTTTTTTTTTTTTTTTACATCTTGACATCCAACTAAATTGGTGACCCTACTTATTTTTCTCCCAATGGTACGCGAGACTGGTGGCAGGACATTCTGAATGGGTGAAATAGAAAGGAGCATTTTAAAAATAAAAAAAGGGAAAGGTGGAAGACTAGATGATGAAAAGGATTAAGTAAAGCGTGGGGATGAGTGAACACCCTCTAGAGCAACTCCATTGGCGCAAGGGAGGTGATTAAAAAAATGTTCCATCACCTCTTGCTTTCATCATTATTGTCTGAAGAGATAATGGTTTTGGTCATAGAGAAACTTCTTTCCAAGATTCCAGCATGATTTCCCCCCTCGGTGGACAGGGCATCGAAAAAAAAAAAGGAGGAGACCATCACGTCCCGGCTCTCGATGAGAGCCTGAGGCGCAACCACTCTCAAACAAAAAAAAAGGTCCCCAAAGCACTGCGACAAGAGGAGGTCCCGAAGGCTTTCTGCAAGGAGGCCGGTTAGACTGCGAAGGAGGAGAACACAATCTAAAGACCCAGGAAGGGGTGCAGACCAGCGGGATACATGGACAAAAGGGAGTGCGGCAGCTCGGTCGAGAAGAGACGAAATGAAGGGATGGGAAAACGACCACCATCATTCCCATGTGTCGCTGCGACCACTTATGCTAATACCATCATCAAGCTAGCAAGTCGGTAAGTTCGGTGAAACCCTCGCTATGTCCAGCGGCTCCGGAACCCATCGTCACTCCCCATCATCGGCTACCTCCTCCTCATAAGAGAATCGATCCACCGAGACACTGTCACCCTCCCCCAATATGTCACCGAAACCGCCGATCCCGTGAGTCCATTACTCTGCTCCACCCGAGCCGTCGCGAATTCGAATCCGTCCGGAGCCACTTCAGCTCCCGACGACTTTCCAGCTGGTATCTGAAAACCGTTCGGATGTTACGACGCCTTAGATATGTGAGGATGGCCTGCGAGCGTGAGGTCCAACGTTTCGGTTTGGTCGCATGAATCTCTATCCAGGATGCTCGGTTCGCTCGAACGACAGAAAGGAGGCGAGCTAGTGATGCGGAGAGCGGAGATCAGTAGCGGCGCCGATTTTTTTTTCATAGTTGCAGGTATGTGTTTTCGTTGTTGTTGTCGTTATTTTCCTTGGGGGAGAGGAAGACATGTGAAGACGAATGAACAGTAAATAGAGAGGTGGGCTAGTCTTGTATTTTGGGCTAGGCGCATAGTAATTTAGGTATTGTGGGTTGGGCTTGTTTCTTTCTTTAATTAGAATTGGCCCACGATAGGCCATTGTTGACACCTGATTTTTGATCAGTCTTTCATAGTTTATTTTTAAAAAATTCATAAAAAATCTATAAAAAGTTAAAAAAAATTAAAAAATCATCTTTGGTAGCCTTGACCAAGCTAAAGGAACCATTTTTGATAAAAAAAAATAATTTTTCATATTTTTAAATATTTTTTAATATTTTCCAAAAATAGAAAAATACATGAAAAATGAAGAAAAATAGCGTTCGATGTCGTAAAAATATAGAAAAATAGTCAATATTTTTATTTTAATTTCTTTTACATTTTGAACTCATAAATAGTCAAAATTCAAGTTCAATTGCATGTGTTTCTTCACGACGCATAGAGTTGAATTTGGCAAAAAAATGTCATTCGAGTATTTTAATTTGTAAATTTCTACATCTTTTTTAGTCTTGACGTCCAATTAGATCGACCACCATCTACAATAAATGCCCATTGCTGAATATTTTCGTTTTTGTTTCACATGATTTCATGGTGTAAAACGCCGAGTGGATCCCCAAATATAATCGGGTCGGCATGAGCTCGATAGCTCGTCCAAGACCAAACCAGGGCACGGCGAACCCCATGTGAGTACTCTCGAACTCCTTCGATGCTTCCTAATGCTTTTCTTAGGTTAGATCGTGTGTAGAATGGCTAGGACAGCTAAATCATTCTTGAGCTGTGATTGATAAATAGGACCTTACTAGGAATGCCATGTGATTTATTTGCATATCTAGATTCCTTGAGTTGGGCATTTTATTACTGATTGTGATTGCTAGGATAATCACTCTTATCTACATGAATTTCTAGATTTAGGGTTCATACCTTACTCATCCGCATGAATCTCAGGCTAGAAAATTCAGTCAACTTAGGTACCGAAAGGGCGTCAACTCTGACAGTTGGTGTAACTAAGTCCCCGAAACCATTTCTCTGGTTCTCGCAGAATTGAATAGAAACTCCCAACTATTCGATTGGGTGGTCCAATCATACCCTAAAAAAATGATTGGTGGCGACTCCATGGCATGCACACTTAGCACATGTCACTAGACCACACTGAAAGTCGATCACGCATACCTCCGTTGCGATTTGGGTAATGGGCCTTGGGAGAGGCCCGCGTCCGACCAGACAGGACGGCCCATTAGCCCTCGAGAGCCCGACAACCTCAAGAGGGTCGCGACAGACTGGCGACTCCACTGGGGACTGGTTCTTAACCATTTAGTGGACTTGAGCCGATTAAAAAGTTGATTGATTCTTCTAACCTAATTTTATGCAGATGCTCTCGAAAGTGAGATGTATATGCTAACGAATGTGTTAGATGTTTTTGTAGACGGGAGAAATAAGGGGTGAAGTGCTTGTTAACTTTATTTTATGCAGGCAGGAGTTTTGGATGTATGATTGTGTGGATGTTTATATTGAAGCGGTGATTGTTAAATAAAATGCATGTCTTTTGCTTTAGCACGACACAATGAATACACACAATTGCGCCTAAAACCCCAGGCGCCCTCTTTAGGAACACAATAGAAGGAATTGAAAATGGAATCTCCGTGAGGAAAAACATGGGGTAATCCACTTTTCAATTCCGCTCACTTCGAACTATGGATTGAGTCCCAATGCAACGATAGTTGTGCAATGGAATCGGCTCTTCCCAGAATTCGAGGTGAGAACCTTGGCTTTAGGTACCAAGCCCTATCTTTTGATTTTTAGGAGTTTTCCCTCACTTGTCTCATGTGTTTGTCTATGGAAGGTTAGTATACCTAACACTGCTAAAAATACAGAGAAGCTTGATTTTCTCTTAAGTTTGGTTGGTAAGACTTTTCTATCCCTCGAACTTGTTACAGCTCTTAATCATTATATTCATTGCATAATTCCGGTGATTGGATTAAATGCCATTTTGAGGATAGATAGGTGTGTTTTCCTCCCAATGTTCTTGATGGAAGATGAAGATGGTGTCATCCCATTACGAGCGCCAAGTGGACAAGAAGAGCCTGCTATGGACATCATTGAGGTATCATCTAATGAAGATGACGATTTGGAATAGGTGATCTTGAAGTCACGTCTCAAAGATCGAAACTGGGGCATCTCTAAGTATTAAGATCACATTCCTTTGTTTTAATTTTCATTTCTAGCCTTCTTATATAGGATTTATTTTGCTGAGATCCTCTCTATCTGATCCCTTAGATTGATTGTATGAGGGATCTATTTGTGTTTATATACATTCAGATTGAAATTTGTTGTATTTCTATTGACTTGTCATTGGAATGTGATAGTGGCATTTCTTCTAATCACTCGAATACTCCAAAATCAATTTTATAATTCCTTTGGATGAAATTGAAATTGGAAGTCTTATACAACCTTTTGGCCGTATAGGGCAATACAATCCCAATTTCGCTAGAAGGAACTATAAACTCGAATTGGTTCATGCATATTTTGCATCATTGGTAATCCACAATAATTGATCAAGAGTATTCGTGTTTTTCAAATTTAATGAAAAGATAGATATCCAAATTACTCTCGTTCTTAGCAAACGGCTTTAATTTGGATACCGTATCTTCAATTGAATTTAAAACACATCGTAATTGTGTACTTTTGAACATTCCATTGATTTTCTTGGAATTGATCAAAGGCGATTATCGTGAATTACATTCCTTTCAATGATATGCTTTCCTTTGAGGAATATTGATAAAAGCTTTTGCACAAGGTCAAAACCCTTGTAAAAGCTCTTATCCCTATTAATCACAAGTAAGCATAAAATTGAAAGGATTTATGCTTTATTTTTCAAATTCTTTCTTCTGATTCTGCCTTTTCATTTGAAACAGGTTAAAAACAAGTAGAGAAGAGAAGTCTTTTTGTGGATAATCGTGGTGGGAGGTTCCTTTATCCGATCATAAGCAAGATTAAAAAATCAAGATGTACACGCTCGAATCATCAATGTCAAAGCGCAGCTTGCCTAGGTTGAGAGTGGTCAGGTGTTCGAGAAAGTCAGCCATACAGAAGTTGAGACACACACATTAGAGCTTTCATTCATTTCGCTCAATCGAGGGACCTTAAAAGCAGATCATACAAATCATCGGGGTGGAAACATAAAACCGCAATGAGCCCTAATTAGCATCACAAAAGAACCAAGTTGGCCCTCCATATTATTGATGCTTTGCTTATACTCACCACCTCGAGACTCGAGATCTGCAAGCTTAAGAAGAAGGCGTTTACATTCCCCTTTAAGCTCGGCAACTTTGGTCCCGTGATCTTCGGCGGCTATTTCCAGGTCCCGAACTAGTCCTCTCCCATGGGCTATATCCGCGGTAATGCTGTCAAGCCTTTCTTCCTGCCACTCACATTGAAACTTCAACACGACATTACGACGGTCGTGCTCATAGGTGGTCAGGGATAAGGCCAAGCGCTCCACCAAATTTCCCCTCTCGCGAAGCAACATCGAGACTCGCTTGTTGGCGAACTCAACAGCCTTTCTGTGACTATCGGCCACAAGGTTGGCCAACACCAAGCAGTTGGACCGATCCTCATAGCGAGCTCGCAAAACGTGAGCCACGGTAGCTTTTCGATGAGCGACACGGTAAGTCTCTAAAAATTTTATAAAGAGGGTTGGGAAGATTCTATATTCCCTCTCTAAATTAGTGCCCTCGATGGAGGTGGTGTCTATTTCCACGAGCAAAATGCGGATTTCATCTTCAGTTTCTAGGTGATCGGCTATATGAGCATAGCCTCGACCGAGGAGGTTATAGAGTTTTTCCCACTGGGCCAAAATTTCGGCCGAGAAAGCGCGAATAGGAGAGGAGGTCATTTTCGTTGGAGTGAGGGAGAAGAAGATGAGTGTGGTAGAGTGATTAAAATAAGAAAAGGCAATTATGTAAGAGTGTTAATCTTCTCTGCATTAACTCCTCCTTTTATAGCAACTCGAGAATGAAGAAAGGCATAGCAATAATGCTCGTGGAGCCAAGTTAATTGGGTAAAGCAGTGGTGGCTCTTTCGGTGAACCATCAGATCTGTCCCAGTCCGCGATTTCAGGCTTGATAAACCTAAAAAAGTTGTAAAAAGATATGTCGGTGTCACCATATTAAAATTGAGCGGGAGTTAAGCGCAACTATCGAAAAAAGTTGCGAAAGGATTTGGCGGTCCCATCATATTAAAAACTGAGCATGAGGCGAGCGTAGTTCCACCTTTTTGAAAATAAGTGGGAGACAGACATGGATATCGAGAAAAGGAAATCGATTTGGTGTCCCTCCACGTTGAAAAGAAGAAAGAAGACGACAAAGCGGGAAATACGAAATCTTGGGAGCAACGCTTGCCTGATGATCTTCATCCATGTTTAAAGAACGTTTCATGGGCATACAGAACCACTCAAAAGAAAATTTAGAGAGAGTGAGCATACATGAGAGAGTAGAGAACCCTGAGTGAGCAAAAATTGATCGATCATTTCTCGATCCAACATGTTTGAGGGTTACCATCAGTTGCTAGAGGCGACTGATCCAAAAATCTCAGAAAATGAACTACTGAGAGATCTCGAAGATTCCAGGATGGCGTCTGGTACCAGAACTACAGAACCCAACCCTTTCGGCAACGAAGTTCAGGAGCTCAGCAGCGACGACAACAGCAGCAGCGATGGTCAATCTCGGAAAAGGAAACGTCGCCAGTGCCACACTCAGAATGAAATCCAAGAGCTTGAAGCTTTCTTTAGTGAATGCCCTCTCCCGAACATGAAACAAAGAAATGAATTGGGCCAGAAGCTAGGGATAAAACCTTTGAGGGTCAAGTTTTGGTTTCAAAATAAGCGAGCCAAATTGAGGGCTCAACACAGACGTCAAGAACTTACGATTCTAAAGGAGGAAAACGAAAAGCTTCGAGCGGAGAACATGAGGTATAAGAAAGCTCTCAGCACTATCGCTTGCCTTAATTGCGGTGGCCCTATCACTCTCGGCGAAATGTTCCTTGATAAGCCTTATATGAGGATTGAAAATGCTCATTCACCACCCCACTCCCTCGAACCATCTTCGATACAATCGGATTTTGTTGGAGATATACATGAACAAATCAATTCTACGAAGTCAATATCGATGCCTTCTAAAGGATGTGATATGCGTCACCATGATTGGAGTTTCCTTAACGATGAGCTTACTATCACGACCGACCAATCCAAAGCTGATGAATTCCCTCCACAACAATTTCTGGCTCGATCAAATTCTACTGGAAATAGGCCAGAGAGCAATAGCCAAGTTGTCAACACTGTTCCGGGTCGCAAGAAGACGAGGGTCAATTGGTCCCCCGAGCTTCATCTCAAGTTCCTTAGTGCGGTTCAGCAACTAGGGATCAACTCAGCATATCCAACGCGCATACTTGAGATCATGAACATACCAGGACTCACTAAAGATGGAGTCGCGAGTCACCTCAAGAGCTACAGAAGGGCGCTAAGACAGCGCCACACAGCACTGAACCTGAAAGAACTCAACTTGTGCCTAAACACTAGGCATGGCTATAACTACAATGCCCCTGAAGTAAGAAATACCCTGCCGAATCTAGGCACCGACCAAGCTGGTAGCAGCACCATCGACTACTTGGGCGCTAATCAGAATATTCCCCCGAATCATCTCAGCACCCCTCAAGAGTATATGCCACAAGTGCAGCAGGTACGAACTCCTTGGTTTGAGCAGCAACTTTTCGCTAGTGCTCTTCCTATCCCCGATCAACATATTGCGCCTAGTGTTCAAAGATCTGCCCGGCTTGGGCATATGATTTCGGAAGATCAAGCGGGCGGATGCTTTGAGGATTTTTGTTTCTCCCATTCCCAAATGGAAGGTGCTTTTGATAGTGAACCGATCAATCATCCTCTTATAATCTCGAGCAACGACGAAGGTTCTAGCTCGAAGAATCAGATCGCTCACAACAGAAACAGGAATCCTTCAACGCCAAGCGATGATGGTCAACCCGAATATCAGTTGCTCGAAGAATCAAAAGATTTCCTTGATGAGGAGTGTCGCGACCCTCTTGAGGTTGTCGGGCTCTCGAGGGCTAATGGGCCGTCCTGTCTGGTCGGACGCGGGCCTCTCCCAAGGACCATTACCCAAATCGCAACGGAGGTATGCGTAATCGACTTTCAGTGTGGTCTAGTGACATGTGCTAAGTGTGCATGCCATGGAGTCGCCACCAATCATTTTTTTAGGGTATGATTGGACCACCCAATCGAATAATTGGGAGTTTCTATTCAATTCTGCGAGAACCAGAGAAATGGTTTCGGGGACTTAGTTACACCAACTGTCAGAGTTGACGCCTTTTCGGTACCTAAGTTGACTGAATTTTCTAGCCTGAGATTCATGCGGATGAGTAAGGTATGAACCCTAAATCTAGAAATTCATGTAGATAAGAGTGATTATCCTAGCAATCACAATCAGTAATAAAATGCCCAACTCAAGGAATCTAGATATGCAAATAAATCACATGGCATTCCTAGTAAGGTCCTATCTATCAATCACAGCTCAAGAATGATTTAGCTGTCCTAGCCATTCTACACACGATCTAACCTAAGAAAAGCATTAGGAAGTATCGAAGGAGTTCGAGAGTACTCACATGGGGTTCGCCGTGCCCTGGTTTGGTCTTGGACGAGCTGTCGAGCTCATGCCGACCCGATTATATTTGGGGATCCACTCGACGTTTTACACCATGAAATCATGTGAAACAAAAACGAAAATATTCAGCAAGGGGCATTTATTGTAGATGGTGGTCGATCTAATTGGACGTCAAGACTAAAAAAGATGTAGAAATTTACAAATTAAAATACTCGAATGACATTTTTTTGCTAAATTCAACTCTATGCGTCGTGAAGAAACACATGCAATTGAACTTGAATTTTGACTATTTATGAGTTCAAAATGTAAAAGAAATTAAAATAAAAATATTGACTATTTTTCTATAGTTTTACGACAGCGAACGCTATTTTTCTTCATTTTTCATGTATTTTTCTATTTTTGGAAAATATTAAAAAATATTAAAAAATATGAAAAATTATTTTTTATCAAAAATGGTTCCTTTAGCTTGGTCAAGGCTACCAGAGATGATTTTTTAATTTTTTTTTTACTTTTTATAGATTTTTTTATGAATTTTTTAAAAATAAACTATGAAAGACTGATCAAAAATCAGGTGTCAACAGCTGCCCCTCTTTGAGAGGAATTTCGTCAGAGGATTCTCTCAAAGACAAGGTGACACCTGTGTTCCGATCAACTCGACTGGGAAAAGAAAAGAAATCATGACATCCAATTTTCATGCCCATCAATGTGTGCTTTTCCTTAAAAAGAGATGTGCTCATTCAATTCCCTGATATGATGTAAGAAAGTTAAGGAGTAGATAGACTTCCCTGCCCCTTACCTGCCGAATGCTTGCGGCATTTGCTGTGTCTGATGGGTTCAAGTAGATTCCTAAGGACTTGTCATCGGAGTGTCCTGGGGATGTTAAGCTCTGACCTGTATGGTAGGTCAAACCATAATGGGATTCCTAACTGATAGGAACCTAAGGAAGACGCATCCCACATTTGGGAATTTGCCAAGGGTTTTGATCCGTGTGGTGGACTAAACTAGAAATGGCTTGTCTAATGTAAGGCTTATTAGGGAAAACGACTCCTCCCGCGTTCGGGATTCATCAAGGTTTTGATCCGTATGGTGGATCGGACCATTGGGTTGATCCTTCAGGCGGTCTCTACCAGTCCTTTGACCCTTCATGCGGTTTCTACCATTCATTGACCCTTCATGCTGTTTCTACCATTGAGTTGACCCTTCAGGCGGTTTCTACCATTGGTTGACCCTTCAGGCGGTTTCTACCATACATTGACCCTTCATGCGGTTTCTACCATTGTTTTGACCCTTCAGGCGGTTTCTACCATTGGTTGACCCTTCAGGCGGTTTCTACCATACATTGACCCTTCAGGCGGTTTCTACCATTGTGTTGACCCTTCAGGCGGTTTCTACCGTTGATTGACCCTTCAGGCGGTTTCTACCATTGAGTTGACCCTTCAGGCGGTTTCTACCATTTATGAGATTCCAAATTGATATGAATCAAAGGATGACGCACCCGCTCTTCGGGGCTAGTCGGAGACTCGATCATTCTGTGGATCGGTCTTAGAAAAGATTTGCCTACTAAAAGGCTTCACCTAAGGATGACGCACCCAGTCTTTGGGGTGGCCAAAAGTCCTGCAAAAAGCTTAGACCTGAAAAAATTTTCCTCGTCAAGAAGATATTAGTAATCTTTGGGAAGACAATAATTATCTAACTGACAAAATTCTACGACTTAAGTTTTAGTCATGAAATGTGCATTTTGATTGTTGGAGGTTATCCAAAACATTCCTGCCATATACAGATGTGATCATAAAGTCTTTGCACGGAAACTCTAGATCAAACAATTTGAAAATTTCAAAAAGAGTTTGTTCAAAACATCCATTGGAGTATTTCTCACCCAAGAAGGCTCCTCACTGCTCTGTGATAATGATCTTTAATAGGGAAAGTGCTCAATTTCCTACCGACCTGTGCCTGGGTTTCAGGATCATTCGCAACGCATACATTTCGACCGATCAGGAGGTCTTTCACGGGACCGTAGTGTTAGGCTTGGATA
Source organism: Rhodomyrtus psidioides (assembly GCA_021437785.1). Classification (NCBI taxonomy): domain Eukaryota; kingdom Viridiplantae; phylum Streptophyta; class Magnoliopsida; order Myrtales; family Myrtaceae; genus Rhodomyrtus; species Rhodomyrtus psidioides. The sequence goes on along the minus strand of JAILYB010000059.1, from coordinate 260,042 downwards.
TCGGTTTCCAAGGGGGACTCACTTTTGAGTCAAGGCCGTTGAACGAAATTTTTCACTATCTGCTCCGGGTTTACAAGTCAAGAACCCTGCAAAATGAGAAAGAAATAGTCTTGCTCGTGTCTTAGTCAGATAAGACTACTTCAGGGTTGTAACATTGGAAGGATTGGGGACCGAAAAAGGCTTATTTTTTGCCCAGAAATTGTGAAGGGTTTGACATTGGTGATCATTGCAAATTTGCCACATGTCATTCGAAGAACATCTCCATTTCTTGAAGTGTACACTCCTCTTTTAGAGCGCACAAGGATGTTTAAAAGCGTCTCTTGTTACATTAAGAGACCGTCTGTTTGTGTGTTTGTAATTTGAGCACGACATCATTTGGAGAGTAGTCATCTTGATCTAACTCCTTTGCAGGGTCTTTTCATCGTCTCTCTAGACTTTACTGGGGATATTTTGAATAGACATCAGCCTTGCTTTTTACCAGGCACTTTGCTTTTTCTTGATGTCTAGGGATTTTTCTTTTCCCCCTTTTTTTAATCCCGTGTTTTTCTTTTCTTTTGGAGCTAGGATTTTCGGCAATCATGCTAGATATGCAACTTAAACTTTGGCACGCTTCCATTCCTAGAGTGATGTTGCCTTTGCTTTGGAATATGCAATGATCACCAATAGGTTGATGAAATGAATTTGCTGGCTCAACTTGGTTGTGCAAAGGATAACAGTGTGTAGGATAGAGAAATGAATTATTCTCGTCATCCTATGACACTTGGATTATCATATAAACAACACACAAAGATTTATGTTAGTCCGAGCAAGAAAATTTCTAACCGTTTACTTTCTGATACTGATGGACTAACCTTCATTTGCCCCAATGTGGGGTGGTTCTTGACAGGGTTGAGAATGAAAATCGTCGTTCAATGGGGTTCTCAATGGGCATCTGTAGTGTTTGGAATGAAGAAATAAATGCCTCTGTCATCTCGATCCATGTAATCGTTGCGAATGACCCTTATATCCATAGGTTAAGGTTTCGCTATCATTTCCAATCTCCTCATCTCTCAAGTGTGTATGGGACGTGTTTGGATTAGGCTCGCTTCTCTTATGAGAAAATACCCTTTTGAACAGTTCAAACGACTCTTGTTGGAAAAATTCATTTCATTTCATCAAGATTTATCCTTCAAAGGGATTTTATGATGCACCATACATGTGTAATTCATGTTCAGACAATCTCATGTTTTAAAACATGAATGTCAATAAAGTAAGAATTCTATGTCTTTTTAGATGTGAGAATCGAATTAATTCTGAAAGTTTTTAATCTCCAATGAATTGGGAAAATGGATACTTACCTGCCCATCGAGGCTGGAGATCCTGGAGATATAAAAGGGATATGTCATTGTATATTCTAAAACTTTACAAAAATTGGAACGATGCATCTTACCCTTGGTCATATGCTCCAACGAGTGTACAAGGGTTGTGAAAATCTGCACTTCACATAGTAACACAAGATTGTTGGGTGTTCTAAAGTTCTTTCGACTTCTTGGTTTTTGGAGAAAAATGAAACTTACATGTCTGCCCTGATGGCGAGCTCCTGCCAAGGATAAATATTAAGCATTATTTTGGGTTTCCAAATTCAAAACAAATTGGGACGATACTACTTTACTCTTGATTTGAATTCCATTCTGCATGCCAATGTGCGGATTGTAGAAGCCGGCCCTTAAGCTTGTGGCCATGATTTCTTCGTCTGGTTGGGCAACGAATCCACCTCGAGGATTTACGTCGGAGGAGATTCATTCATCTTTTTGGGCGTGTTTCATGCACTGTTTTGTTATTTGAATGCATGGCTTCTTGGGTGCCTCATCTCTGTTCATCACCTGAGAGGAAAATGAGAGAACATTATCCCCGCATCTGATTGAAAATCATTTAGGAACGATACGTTCTTTTTACCAAATGGGTGGCTCCGCGGCCAAATGTGTTTTACATTGAAAGGATGGATTCCATTACGCTCTGCGGATGATAAATATCGCTTCGGGGACTTGCCCCACGGATCAAACGATGAATTTGATGTCTTCGGCTTCGACATGCTTTCCAGATGTAGGAATGGTTTGCCCCCATTTTCAGTGGAGATGGGTTTTGTCGAGTGGGCAAGATCAAAAACTCATCCTAGATTTGGCTTTAGTCGAAGGTTGAAATCCCGACCTTGGATAAGCGAATCATGATTCATCTCCTTCTGCTTCGGATTTGTCATTTGCATGCTTCACATTTTACAATACCAACTTCGCCGCTTGATGAAAATGAATCGATGATTTTCGAATTGTCCCAAGTTCTATAGTCATCTGCGTCGAATCTCTTTGAACTTCATCGGGTGATAGACAAACTGATAAAATGATTTTTCAATCCTGAGATCGAACTCCTGACGTTTCGTACCACTTCCAGTTCACTGACTACCAGGACACAGCACTATTGGCGTCCCTAACTGGTTCGTTTTTTGTTATAAAATTCTTGAAGCAGTTAGCGACCCCCATCGAGAATGAAACAAGCTCAATTTAGAGTTCATAACGACTAAAGGTCCCTTAGAACGATACAGAGCTAACCGTCTTTGAGCTCGCTCGGGCTTTTGCTCGCATTTTCCTATGTGAAGCCTTTAAATGTTTTTCTTCGTGGCGTTCAATTGATTCGCCTCGACTCTAATCTAACAAGGGATTGTCGTACTCAAGCATGATGATGCTCGCAGGTAGTACTGATCGCTGCCCCAGATTAACTCTAGGCATTAAGGAAGATTATCTTGCATGGAAGACTTTATGACAGAAAGATTAATGATACATCCATTCACATGTGCCTAGTTCCCTTGAGGATTCTCGGTGATCAGCCAGCTACACCATGAATCAGACATATAATCGTCATTTTGGATCATAACTTCATAAGTCCATCAGTTTTAAACTGATCGATCCAGATATGGAGCTCCTCATCAAGGAAATCTTTTGATTCTTCGAGCAACTGATATTCGGGTTGACCATCATCGCTTGGCGTTGAAGGATTCCTGTTTCTGTTGTGAGCGATCTGATTCTTCGAGCTAGAACCTTCGTCGTTGCTCGAGATTATAAGAGGATGATTGATCGGTTCACTATCAAAAGCACCTTCCATTTGGAAATGGGAGAAACAAAAATCCTCAAAGCATCCGCCCGCTTGATCTTCCGAAATCATATGCCCAAGCCGGGCAGATCTTTGAACACTAGGCGCAATATGTTGATCGGGGATAGGAAGAGCACTAGCGAAAAGTTGCTGCTCAAACCAAGGAGTTCGTACCTGCTGCACTTGTGGCATATACTCTTGAGGGGTGCTGAGATGATTCGAGGGAATATTTTGATTAGCGCCCAAGTAGTCGATGGTGCTGCTACCAGCTTGGTCGGTGCCTAGATTCGGCAGGGTATTTCTTACTTCAGGGGCATTGTAGTTATAGCCATGCCTAGTGTTTAGGCACAAGTTGAGTTCTTTCAGGTTCAGTGCTGTGTGGCGCTGTCTTAGCGCCCTTCTGTAGCTCTTGAGGTGACTCGCGACTCCATCTTTAGTGAGTCCTGGTATGTTCATGATCTCAAGTATGCGCGTTGGATATGCTGAGTTGATCCCTAGTTGCTGAACCGCACTAAGGAACTTGAGATGAAGCTCGGGGGACCAATTGACCCTCGTCTTCTTGCGACCCGGAACAGTGTTGACAACTTGGCTATTGCTCTCTGGCCTATTTCCAGTAGAATTTGATCGAGCCGGAAATTGTTGTGGAGGGAATTCATCAGCTTTGGATTGGTCGGTCGTGATAGTAAGCTCATCGTTAAGGAAACTCCAATCATGGTGACGCATATCACATCCTTTAGAAGGCATCGATATTGACTTCGTAGAATTGATTTGTTCATGCATATCTCCAACAAAATCCGATTGTATCGAAGATGGTTCGAGGGAGTGGGGTGGTGAATGAGCATTTTCAATCCTCATATAAGGCTTATCAAGGAACATTTCGCCGAGAGTGATAGGGCCACCGCAATTAAGGCAAGCGATAGTGCTGGGAGCTTTCTTATACCTTATGTTCTCCGCTCGAAGCTTTTCGTTTTCCTCCTTTAGAATCGCAAGTTCTTGACGTCTGTGTTGAGCCCTCAATTTGGCTCGCTTATTTTGAAACCAAAACTTGACCCTCAAAGGTTTCATCCCTAGCTTCTGGCCCAATTCATTTCTTTGTTTCATGTTCGGGAGAGGGCATTCACTAAAGAAAGCTTCAAGCTCTTGGATTTCATTCTGAGTGTGGCACTGGCGACGTTTCCTTTTCCGGGATTGACCATCGCTGCTGCTGTTGTCGTCGCTGCTGAGATCCTGAACTTCGTTGCCGAAAGGGTTGGGTTCTGTGGTTCTGGTACCAGACGCCATCCTGGAATCTTCGAGATCTCTCAGTAGTTCATTTTCTGAGATTTTTGGATCAGTCGCCTCTAGCAACTGATGGTAACCCTCAAACATGTTGGATCGAAAAATGTTCGATCAATTTTTGCTCACTTAGGGTTCTCTACTCTCTCATGTATGCTCACTCTCTCTAAATTTTCTTTTGAGTGGTTCTGTATGCCCATGAAACGTTATTTAAACATGGATGAAGATCATCAGGCAAGCGTTGCTCCCAAGATTTCGTATTTCCCGCTTTGTCGTCTTCTTTCTTCTTTTCAACGTGGAGGGACACCAAATCGATTTCCTTTTCTCGATATCCATGTCTGTCTCCCACTTATTTTCAAAAAGGTGGAACTACGCTCGCCTCCTGCTCAGTTTTTTAATATGATGAGACCGCCAAATCCTTTCGCAACTTTTTTCGATAGTTGCGCTTAACTCCCTCTCAATTTTAATATGGTGACACCGACATATCTTTTTACAACTTTTTTAGGTTTATCAAGCCTGAAATCGCGGACTGGGACAGATCTGATGGTTCACCGAAAGAGCCACCACTGCTTTACCCAATTAACTTGGCTCCACGAGCATTATTGCTATACCTTTCTTCATTCTCGAGTTGCTATAAAATGAGGAGTTAATGCAGAGAAGATTAACACTCTTACATAATTGCCTTTTCTTATTTTAATCACTCTACCACACTCATCTTCTTCTCCCTCACTCCAACGAAAATGACCTCCTCTCCTATTCGCGCTTTCTCGGCCGAAATTTTGGCCCAGTGGGAAAAACTCTATAACCTCCTCGGTCGAGGCTATGCTCATATAGCCGATCACCCAGAAACTGAAGATGAAATCCGCATTTTGCTCGTGGAAATAGACACCACCTCCATCGAGGGCACTAATTTAGAGAGGGAATATAGAATCTTCCCAACCCTCTTTACAAACTTTTTAGAGACTTACCGTGTCGCTCATCGAAAAGCTACCGTGGCTCACGTTTTGCGAGCTCGCTATGAGGATCGGTCCAACTGCTTGGTGTTGGCCAACCTTGTGGCCGATAGTCACAGAAAGGCTGTTGAGTTCGCCAACAAGCGAGTCTCGATGTTGCTTCGCGAGAGGGGAAATTTGGTGGAGCGCTTGGCCTTATCCCTGACCACCTATGAGCACGACCGTCGTAATGTCGTGTTGAAGTTTCAATGTGAGTGGCAGGAAGAAAGGCTTGACAGCATTACCGCAGATATAGCCCATGGGAAAGGACTAGTTCGGGACCTGGAAATAGCCGTCGAAGATCACGGGACCAAGGTTGCCGAGCTTAAAGGGGAATGTAAACGCCTTCTTCTTAAGCTTGCAGATCTCGAGTCTCGAGGTGGTGAGTATAAGCAAAGCATCAATAATATGGATGGCCAACTTGGTTCCTTTGTGATGCTAATTAGGGCTCATTGCGGTTTTATGTTTCCACCCCGATGATTTGTATGATCTGCTTTTAAGGTCCCTCGATTGAGCGAAATGAATGAAAGCTCTAATGTGTGTGTCTCAACTTCTGTATGGCTGACTTTCTCGAACACCTGACCACTCTCAACCTAGGCAAGCTGCGCTTTGACATTGATGATTCGAGCGTGTACATCTTGATTTTTTAATCTTGCTTATGATCGGATAAAGGAACCTCCCACCGCGATTATCCACAAAAAGACTTCTCTTCTCTACTTGTTTTTAACCTGTTTCAAATGAAAAGGCAGAATCAAAAGAAAGAATTTGAAAAATAAAGCATAAATCCTTTCAATTTTATGCTTACTTGTGATTAATAGGGATAAGAGCATTTACAAGGGTTTTGGCCTTGTGCAAAAGCTTTTATCAATATTCCTCAAAGGAAAGCATATCATTGAAAGGAATGTAATTCACGATAATCGCCTTTGATCAATTCCAAGAAAATCAATGGAATGTTCAAAAGTACACAATTACGATGTGTTTTAAATTCAATTGAAGATACGGTATCCAAATTAAAGCCGTTTGCTAAGAACGAGAGTAATTTGGATATCTATCTTTTCATTAAATTTGAAAAACACGAATACTCTTGATCAATTATTGTGGATTACCAATGATGCAAAACATGCATGAACCAATTCAAGTTTATAGTTCCTTCTGGCGAAATTGGGATTGTATTGCCCTATACGGCCAAAAGGTTGTATAAGACTTCCAATTTCAATTTCATCCAAAGGAATTATAAAATTGATTTTGGAGTATTCGAGTGATTAGAAGAAATGCCACTATCACATTCCAATGACAAGTCAATAGAAATACAACAAATTTCAATCTGAATGTATATAAACACAAATAGATCCCTAATACAATCAATCTAAAGGATCAGATAGAGAGGATCTCAGCAAAATAAATCCTATACAAGAAGGCTAGAAATGAAAATTAAAACAAAGGAATGTGATCTTAATACTTAGAGATGCCCCAGTTTCGATCTTTGAGACGTGACTTCAAGATCACCTATTCCAAATCGTCATCTTCATTAGATGATACCTTAATGATGTCCATAGCAGGCTCTTCTTGTCCACTTGGCGCTCGTAATGGGATGACACCATCTTCATCTTCCATCAAGAACATTGGGATGAAAACACACCTATCTATCCTCAAAATGGCATTTAATCCAATCACCGGAATTATGCAATGAATATAATGATTAAGAGCTGTAACAAGTTCGAGGGATAGAAAAGTCTTACCAATCAAACTTAAGAGAAAATCAAGCTTCTCTGTATTTTTAGCAGTGTTAGGTATACTAACATTCCATAGACAAACACATGAGACAAGTGAGGGAAAACTCCTAAAAATCAAAAGATAGGGCTTGGTACCTAAAGCCAAGGTTCTCACCTCGAATTCTGGGAAGAGCCGATTCCATTGCACAACTATCGTTGCATTGGGACTCAATCCATAGTTCGAAGTGAGCGGAATTGAAAAGTGGATTACCCCATGTTTTTCCTCACGGAGATTCCATTTTCAATTCCTTCTATTGTGTTCCTAAAGAGGGCGCCCGGGGTTTTAGGCGCAATTGTGTGTATTCATTGTGTCGTGCTAAAGCAATAGACATGCATTTTATTTAACAATCACCACTTCAATATAAACATCCACACAATCATACATCCAAAACTCCTGCCTGCATAAAACAAAGTTAACAAGCACTTCACCCCTTATTTCTCCCGTCTACAAAAACATCCAACACATTCGTTAGCATATACACCTCACTTTCGAGAGCATCTGCATAAAATTAGGTTAGAAGAATCAATCAACTTTTTAATCGGCTCAAGTCCACTAAATGGTTAAGAACCAGTCCCCAGTGGAGTCGCCAGTCTGTCGCGACCCTCTTGAGGTTGTCGGGCTCTCGAGGGCTAATGGGCCGTCCTGTCTGGTCGGACGCGGGCCTCTCCCAAGGACCATTACCCAAATCGCAACGGAGGTATGCGTAATCGACTTTCAGTGTGGTCTAGTGACATGTGCTAAGTGTGCATGCCATGGAGTCGCCACCAATCATTTTTTTAGGGTATGATTGGACCACCCAATCGAATAATTGGGAGTTTCTATTCAATTCTGCGAGAACCAGAGAAATGGTTTCGGGGACTTAGTTACACCAACTGTCAGAGTTGACGCCCTTTCGGTACCTAAGTTGACTGAATTTTCTAGCATGAGATTCATGCGGATGAGTAAGGTATGAACCCTAAATCTAGAAATTCATGTAGATAAGAGTGATTATCCTAGCAATCACAATCAGTAATAAAATGCCCAACTCAAGGAATCTAGATATGCAAATAAATCACATGGCATTCCTAGTAAGGTCCTATCTATCAATCACAGCTCAAGAATGATTTAGCTGTCCTAGCCATTCTACACACGATCTAACCTAAGAAAAGCATTAGGAAGTATCGAAGGAGTTCGAGAGTACTCACATGGGGTTCGCCGTGCCCTGGTTTGGTCTTGGACGAGCTGTCGAGCTCATGCCGACCCGATTATATTTGGGGATCCACTCGACGTTTTACACCATGAAATCATGTGAAACAAAAACGAAAATATTCAGCAAGGGGCATTTATTGTAGATGGTGGTCGATCTAATTGGACGTCAAGACTAAAAAAGATGTAGAAATTTACAAATTAAAATACTCGAATGACATTTTTTTGCTAAATTCAACTCTATGCGTCGTGAAGAAACACATGCAATTGAACTTGAATTTTGACTATTTATGAGTTCAAAATGTAAAAGAAATTAAAATAAAAATATTGACTATTTTTCTATATTTTTACGACAGCGAACGCTATTTTTCTTCATTTTTCATGTATTTTTCTATTTTTGGAAAATATTAAAAAATATTAAAAAATATGAAAAATTATTTTTTATCAAAAATGGTTCCTTTAGCTTGGTCAAGGCTACCAGAGATGATTTTTTAATTTTTTTTTTTATTTTTATAGATTTTTTTATGAATTTTTTAAAAATAAACTATGAAAGACTGATCAAAAATCAGGTGTCAACAAGGAGCTCCATATCTGGATCGATCAGTTTAAAACTGATGGACTTATGAAATTATGATCCAAAATGACGATTATATGTCTGATTCATGGTGTAGCTGGCTGATCACCGAGAATCCTCAAGGGAACTAGGCACATGTGAATGGATGTATCATTAATCTTTCTGTCATAAAGTCTTCCATGCAAGATAATCTTCCTTAATGCCTAGAGTTAATCTGGGGCAGCGATCAGTACTACCTGCGAGCATCATCATGCTTGAGTACAACAATCCCTTGTTAGATTAGAGTCGAGGCGAATCAATTGAACGCCACGAAGAAAAACATTTAAAGGCTTCACATAGGAAAATGCGAGCAAAAGCCCGAGCGAGCTCAAAGACGGTTAGCTCTGTATCGTTCTAAGGGACCTTTAGTCGTTATGAACTCTAAATTGAGCTTGTTTCATTCTCGATGGGGGTCGCTAACTGCTTCAAGAATTTTATAACAAAAAACGAACCAGTTAGGGACGCCAATAGTGCTTTGTCCTGGTAGTCAGTGAACTGGAAGTGGTACGAAACGTCAGGAGTTCGATCTCAGGATTGAAAAATCATTTTATCAGTTTGTCTATCACCCGATGAAGTTCAAAGAGATTCGACGCAGATGACTATAGAACTTGGGGCAATTCGAAAATCATTGATTCATTTTCATCAAGCGGCGAAGTTGGTATTGTAAAATGTGAAGCACGCAAATGACAAATCCGAAGCAGAAGGAGATGAATCATGATTCGCTTATCCAAGGTCGGGATTTCAACCTTCGACTAAAGCCAAATCTAGGATGAGTTTTTGATCTTGCCCACTCGACAAAACCCATCTCCACTGAAAATGGGGGCAAACCATTCCTACATCTGGAAAGCATGTCGAAGCCGAAGACATCAAATTCATCGTTTGATCCGTGGGGCAAGTCCCCGGAGCGATAGTTATCATCCGCAGAGCGTAATGGAATCCATCCTTTCAATGTAAAACACATTTGGCCGCGGAGCCACCCATTTGGTAAAAAGAACGTATCGTTCCTAAATGATTTTCAATCAGATGCGGGGATAATGTTCTCTCATTTTCCTCTCAGGTGATGAACAGAGATGAGGCACCCAAGAAGCCATGCATTCAAATAACAAAACAGTGCATGAAACACGCCCAAAAAGATGAATGAATCTCCTCCGACGTAAATCCTCGAGGTGGATTCGTTGCCCAACCAGACGAAGAAATCATGGCCACAGGCTTGAGGGCTGGCTTCTACAATCCGCACATTGGCATGCAGAAGGAATTCAAATCAAGAGTAAAGTAGTATCGTCCCAATTTGTTTTGAATTTGAAAACCCAAAATAATGCTTAATATTTATCCTTGGCAGGAGCTCGCCATCAAGGCAGACATGTAAGTTTCATTTTTCTCCAAAAACCAAGAAGTCGAAAGAACTTTAGAACACCCAACAATCTTGTGTTACTATGTGAAGTGCAGATTTTCACAACCCTTGTACACTCGTTGGAGCATATGACCAAGGGTAAGATGTATCGTTCCAATTTTTGTAAAGTTTTAGAATATACAATGACATATCCCTTTTATATCTCCAGGATCTCCAGCCTCGATGGGCAGGTAAGTATCCATTTTCCCAATTCATTGGAGATTAAAAACTTTCAGAATTAATTCGATTCTCACATCTAAAAAGACATAGAATTCTTACTTCATTGACATTCATGTTTTAAAACATGAGATTGTCTGAACATGAATTACACATGTATGGTGCATCATAAAATCCCTTTGAAGGATAAATCTTGATGAAATGAAATGAATTTTTCCAATAAGAGTCGTTTGAACTGTTCAAAAGGGTATTTTCTCATAAGAGAAGCGAGCCTAATCCAAACACGTCCCATACACACTTGAGAGATAGGGAGATTGGAAATGATAGCGAAACCTTAACCTATGGATATAAGGGTCATTCGCAACGATTACATGGATCGAGATGACAGAGGCATTTATTTCTTCATTCCAAACACTACAGATGCCCATTGAGAACCCCATTGAACGGCGATTTTCATTCTCAACCCTGTCAAGAACCACCCCACATTGGGGCAAATGAAGGTTAGTCCAACAGTATCAGAAAGTAAACGGTTAGAAATTTTCTTGCTCGGACTAACATAAATCTTTGTGTGTTGTTTATATGATAATCCAAGTGTCATAGGATGACGAGAATGATTCATTTCTCTATCCTACACACTGTTATCCTTTGCACAACCAAGTTGAGCCAGCAAATTCATTTCATCAACCTATTGGTGATCATTGCATATTCCAAAGCAAAGGCAACATCACTCTAGGAATGGAAGCGTGCCAAAGTTTAAGTTGCATATCTAGCATGATTGCCGAAAATCCTAGCTCCAAAAGAAAAGAAAAACACGGGATTAAAAAAAGGGGGAAAAGAAAAATCCCTAGACATCAAGAAAAAGCAAAGTGCCTGGTAAAAAGAAAGGCTGATGTCTATTCAAAATATCCCAGTAAAGTCTAGAGAGACGATGAAAAGACCCTGCAAAGGAGTTAGTTCAAGATGACTACTCTTCAAATGTTGTCGTGCTCAAATTGCAAACACACAAACAGACGGTCTCTTAATGTAACAAGAGACGCTTTTAAACATCCTTGTGCGCTCTAAAAGAGGAGTGTACACTTCAAGAAATGGAGATGTTCTTCGAAGGACATGTGGCAAATTTGCAATGATCACCAATGTCAAACCCTTCACAATTTCTGGGCAAAAAATAAGCCTTTTTCGGTCCCCAATCCTTCCAATGTTACAACCCTGAAGTAGTCTTATCTGACTAAGACACTTGGGTTAATGTATAACTTAGCTCAAAGAAGTACGAGCAAGACTATTTCTTTCTCATTTTGCAGGGTTCTTGACTTGTAAACCCGGAGCAGATAGTGAAAAATTTCGTTCAACGGCCTTGACTCAAAAGTGAGTCCCCCTTGGAAACCGATATCCAAGCCTAACACTACGGTCCCGTGAAAAACCTCCTGATCGGTCGAAATGTATGCGTTGCGAATGATCCTGAAACCCAGGCACAGGTCGGTAGGAAATTGAGCACTTTCCCTATTAAAGATCATTATCACAGAGCAGTGAGGAGCCTTCTTGGGTGAGAAATACTCCAATGGATGTTTTGAGCAAACTCTTTTTGAAATTTTCAAATTGTTTGATCTAGAGTTTCCGTGCAAGGAATTTATGATCACATTTGTATATGGTAGGAATGTTTTGGATAACCTCCAACAATCAAAATGCACATTTCATGACTAAAACTGAAGTCGTAGAATTTTGTCAGTTAGACAATTATTGTCTTCCCAAAGATTATTAATATCTTCTTGGCGAGGAAAATTTTTTCAGGTCTAAGCTTTCTACAGGACTTTTGGCCACCCCAAAGACTGGGTGCGTCATCCTTAGGTGAAGCCTTTTAGTAGGCAAATCTTTTCCAAGACCGATCCACAGAATGATCGAGTCTCCGACTAGCCCCGAAGAGCGGGTACGTCATCCTTTGATTCATATCAATTTGGAATCTCATAAATGGTAGAAACCGCCTGAAGGGTCAACTCAATGGTAGAAACCGCCTGAAGGGTCAATCAATGGTAGAAACCGCCTGAAGGGTCAACACAATGGTAGAAACCGCCTGAAGAGTCAATGTATGGTAGAAACCGCCTGAAGGGTCAAAACAATGGTAGAAACCGCCTGAAGGGTCAATGTATGGTAGAAACCGCCTGAAGGGTCAACCAATGGTAGAAACCGTCTGAAGGGTCAACTCAATGGTAGAAACCGCATGAAGGGTCAATGAATGGTAGAAACCGCTTGAAGGGTCAAAGGACTGGTAGAGACCGCCTGAAGGATCAACCCAATGGTCCGATCCACCATACGGATCAAAACCTTGATGAATCCCGAACGCGGGAGGAGTCGTTTTCCCTAATAAGCCTTACATTAGGCAAGCCATTTCTAGTTTAGTCCACCACACGGATCAAAACCCTTGGCAAATTCCCAAATGTGGGATGCGTCTTCCTTAGGTTCCTAGCAGTTAGGAATCCCATTATGGTTTGACCTACCATACAGGTCAGAGCTTAACATCCCAAGGACACTCCGATGACAAGTCCTTAGGAATCTACTTGAACCCATCAGACACAGCAAATGCCGCAAGCATTCGGCAGGTAAGGGGCAGGGAAGTCTATCTACTCCTTAACTTTCTTACATCATATCAGGGAATTGAATGAGCACATCTCTTTTTAAGGAAAAGCACACATTGATGGGCATGAAAATTGGATGTCATGATTTCTTTTCTTTTCCCAGTCGAGTTGATCGGAACACAGGTGTCACCTTGTCTTTGATAGAAACCTCTGACGAAATTCCTCTCAAAGAGGGGCAGCTGTTGACACTTGATTTTTGATCAGTCTTTCATAGTTTATTTTTAAAAAATTCATAAAAAATCTATAAAAAGTTAAAAAAATTAAAAAATCATCTTTGGTAGCCTTGACCAAGCTAAAGGAACCATTTTTGATAAAAAAAAATAATTTTTCATATTTTTAAATATTTTTTAATATTTTCCAAAAATAGAAAAATACATGAAAAATGAAGAAAAATAGCGTTCGATGTCGTAAAAATATAGAAAAATAGTCAATATTTTTATTTTAATTTCTTTTACATTTTGAACTCATAAATAGTCAAAATTCAAGTTCAATTGCATGTGTTTCTTCACGACGCATAGAGTTGAATTTGGCAAAAAAATGTCATTCGAGTATTTTAATTTGTAAATTTCTACATCTTTTTTAGTCTTGACGTCCAATTAGATCGACCACCATCTACAATAAATGCCCCTTGCTGAATATTTTCGTTTTTGTTTCACATGATTTCATGGTGTAAAACGCCGAGTGGATCCCCAAATATAATCGGGTCGGCATGAGCTCGATAGCTCGTCCAAGACCAAACCAGGGCACGGCGAACCCCATGTGAGTACTCTCGAACTCCTTCGATGCTTCCTAATGCTTTTCTTAGGTTAGATCGTGTGTAGAATGGCTAGGACAGCTAAATCATTCTTGAGCTGTGATTGATAAATAGGACCTTACTAGGAATGCCATGTGATTTATTTGCATATCTAGATTCCTTGAGTTGGGCATTTTATTACTGATTGTGATTGCTAGGATAATCACTCTTATCTACATGAATTTCTAGATTTAGGGTTCATACCTTACTCATCCGCATGAATCTCAGGCTAGAAAATTCAGTCAACTTAGGTACCGAAAGGGCGTCAACTCTGACAGTTGGTGTAACTAAGTCCCCGAAACCATTTCTCTGGTTCTCGCAGAATTGAATAGAAACTCCCAACTATTCGATTGGGTGGTCCAATCATACCCTAAAAAAATGATTGGTGGCGACTCCATGGCATGCATACTTAGCACATGTCACTAGACCACACTGAAAGTCGATCACGCATACCTCCGTTGCGATTTGGGTAATGGGCCTTGGGAGAGGCCCGCGTCCGACCAGACAGGACGGCCCATTAGCCCTCGAGAGCCCGACAACCTCAAGAGGGTCGCGACAGCCATGAAAGGGTAAAACGCATGGGCTGGAAATTGGGATGCTGGGTTATGAAGAGTTTTAGGCCCAGACTGTTAAAATAATAAAATAATAATAATAATAATAATAATAAATTCAAAAAAAATGGAAAACCATAAAAAAAATTCAAAAAATTCGAAAAAATTCAGAAAAATTCTAAAAAAATTCCAGAAAATAGGAAATGACCATATTCAATTGGCCATGACCTGTTTCGGGTCCTTCGACCCTCGGTATTTTCAAAAATGACGGTTTTGCCCTTCTGGCAAACCGTCTTCCAAAAAAAATTCCAAAAATTCTAGAAAAATCCCAAAAAAATAGGAAATGGCCACAATCAACTGGCCAAGACTCATCCCGGGTGTTTTGAGCCCGGTCCCTCTTAAAATGACGATTTCGCCCTACGGGCGAATCGTCCTCCAAAAAATTGAAGAAAATCAAGAAATTCCAAAAAAATTCTCAAAAATGGGAAATGACCCCGGTCAACTGGCCATGGAGTATTTTGGGTAATTCGGTCTCCAAATCTTCCAAAAATTGATGATTTTGCCCTTCGGGCCAATTGTCTCCAAATCTTCCCACTTCATTCACGGTCCGAAATCATACCTTCCCTAAGCCCTTACGGCTATACTAGGAAGCCATTGATTTGAATTGGTGTGCATTGATGTGATTTATTTATGTACTTGACTGCGCTTTCATTTAAATTGATTGTGATTGATAGGAACAGTCTCCCGATCTGCATGAAACTCTGAATTCAAGCCTACCTCACCCAAAATTGCGTCTGCATGAACTCTTAGATAGGAAAATCACTCACGTTAGGTACCGAAAGGGCGTTGGTAATGACACCAACGTAACCAAGTCCCCGAACCCAAAATCTCTGGTTCCGCAGAACTGATCGATCTCTCCCAATCGGTTAGTGAGGTTTCCGGTCTACCCTCCAAGAAAGACCGGTGGCGACTCCAAATGCATGCACAAATTGCACATGCCACCCCGACCACACTAAGGTCAAAAGCGATCGGCTCTTATCGCCGAATCCCTCAAAGAAAACTCCCGCCGCGATTTGGTATGGGCCTGGGAGGGCCCGCGCCGATCCAAAGCTCGCGATCCGCACTCTTGTGCGGGGGAAGGCCCGCGATCGGTAATCCATTAGCCGCGTCCGCCTTTCGGACGGGTCGCGACAGCAGGTAAACACCAACATCTTGTGCAAGTATAGTGGACCAGTTGATTTTTGGATATCCATGCTGTTTGCCTTGTACAGCCCCACTGGGTCAATGCATTGCTTAATGGGCGAGAATCCTCGGAGGAGCTTCATTGCTATGTCGTAACACTCAAGTCAATGGGTTTGGTATATGCCCTGCCCTGGCCTGTATCGACTTCAAAATGTGTTGAAAATTCTCACTCTCCTCTTTTACTCCGCATTCTACAATGTTTCCTCGAGTTCGATCATTCTTGGTGAATGATTTCTTTTCTTTTAAGTGGATAAAATATGCTTCTTGACATTGTAGGTTTCACAAGCTTTTCGTTTCATTCTCTAACCACACCTACGTAAACACGCTGAGAAGCATCGACAAATCGAAGCAAGGAAAGGACAACCATCAAGAGTTGTAGCATTGTATTTTCAAATGGTTTAGGCATTTTTCCGATGCCGATGTTCTCCAAACACTGCAGATTGAAGTATGATGTTTGTTGGAAGCCGAAACTTTTGATGAAGAACATAGAGATTGATGTGATGACCAGAGAGCATGCCATTGCTGTTGAAAGAAGCTGAAATTGATGTCGTTGCTGAAATCAAGGCTGAGAAAGCAGCTTTATAGATTTACATAAATCCAGCAAAACATGGAGCCGCAACATTTTTTTAGTCTTTGTTATTTGATGTGCAATTTTGGTGCACATAAGAATTGTAGATATGGATGAAGTTGGCCACTTGTATGATTGCAGTTAAGTTTCATTTTCATTTGCAGCTTAATGAATTGCGAAGTATATTTTACTTTTAGGGCCTCACCCAAAAAAAAAATTATAGAAACACGAAGCCCGACCCGACCCGGCATGACCCGACCCGACCCGATTGTTAGGGTAATGTTCCATTCGTTCTTGTTTCGGGTCGGGTCGGGTCAAGTGAAATCGCATTGTGTTTCGGGTCGGGTCGGGTCGGGTATCATGCAGACCCGACCCGACCCATTGACACCCCTAGCTTCTACTGCCCCATTCATCTGTGGGCGGTAAGGGGATAAATTCAGATGTCGAATACCAAAGTGATCCATCAGCTCATCGACAATCTTGTTATTCAGGTTGGATCCATTATCTGTAATGACTGCTTGAGGGGTACCATATCGAGAGATGATGTCTCTTTTAATAAACCTTGCTACGTTTCTCGCAGTGACATTCTTGTATGAACTGGCTTCTATCCATTTTGTGAAGTAATCAATCGCCACCAGGATGAAGCGATGACCATTTGAAGCCGCGGGATTGATAGGTCCTATCATGTCTATCCCCCACATAGAAAAAGGCCAAACCTCAGACATTTGATGCAATTCATTCGGGGGCGCATTAATCTTATCGCCATATATTTGGCACTGGTGGCATGACCTGACATGTTGACAACAGTCTGATTCGATGGTTATCCAATAATAGCCAAGCCGCATGATCTTCCTGGCGAGGAGGTGGCCGTTCATGTGAGGCCCACATATACCTTCATGAATTTCCTTCATGAGAATATTTGCTTCTTTAACATCTACACACCTTAACAGAGTAAAGCCAAATGACCTTTTGTACAGAATTTATCCACTGAGGAAGAACTTGCTGGCCATCTTGGTTATGTATCTCCGGTCTCCCGCCCGACATCCTTCAGGAAACTCCCCTTTTGAGAGATAATTCTTGATGTCATAGTACCATGGCTCTCCATCAAACTCTTCCTCGATCAGTATGCAATAGGCTGGCTTTTCAACTATGCCGATCCTTAGGGGTTCTATTTCCAACCCATCAGCCATTTGTAACATTGAGGCCAAGGTGGCTAGCGCATCTGCAAATTGATTATGAGATCTTGGCAGGTATTCGAATGACACTTCTTTGAACTTAAGTATCAATTCTTCAAGGTATTCATGATAAAGGATGAGTTTTGCGTCTTTCGTCTTCCACTCTTCCTGTGTCTGCAAAATAATGAGCATGGAATCTCCGTAAACTTGCAGCTTAGGTATTTCCATGGAAATGGCCAATCGTAAACCTAGAATGCACGCCTCATATTTGTTGACACCTGATTTTTGACCATCTGTCGTTGTGATTTTTATTCTTTAAAATTAATTAAAAATATAAAAAAAGTCATAAAATCACAAAATCAACTTTGGAAGCCTTAGCCTAGCCTTGGGAACCAATTTTGAACAAAAAATATTTTTTGAATCTTTTTAATATTTTTGGAATTTATTTAATTATTAAAATACCCAAAAAAATCAGAAAAATACCGTTCGAGGTCACAAAAATACATAAAAATAGTCAATATTTTTATTTTTATTTCATCTATTTTCTGACATCATAAATAGTAAAATTCAGGTTCAATTTTAGGTGTTCCTTGATCATCATAAAATTGAATTTGAGCAAAAATATTAATAATAATAAAAAAGAAAATAAAAAATAAAAAAAAATAAAAAAAAATATATAACAAAAAAAAAGGAAAAAACATAATCATCTAAAAGAAAAGCAAAAGGAGAGGGATCGTGACCAAATAGTTTTGGCTTTGCCTTTTTATTGTTGCTTTTTATTTTTTATTTTTTTTTATTGGGCTATCTCTTTTTCTTTCCCACTCTCTCTCTCTCTCTCTCTGGGGCATAGGCTTTCTCCAGCTCCTGTTCGCGCGTTTCGGCGGACGGAGAAGATCCCCTCCTCGGCCGACGGATCTTCGCCTTCTCCCGCTCGCTCGCTATCATCCCCGTTATCCTCCACCTCCTTCGATCATCGCCCACCCTGTCACGCCGTCGCTCCACCACCGCTGCACCGCCATAGCCGCCGAAAATAGCCGAAGCTTCCAAGTCTTCGTCGTCCCGCCTGAAGAAGAAGTGAAGCTGGCGAATCACCCTCCGAGCTCCAGAACGCCGTGAGGAAGCTTGTGTACCCGTCAGATTCGCCAGAGACTGTCTAGAAGCACAACCCGGACCTTGGAGCTGGATCTCGGCCTTCAATGGTGTCTCGATTTTCACTCGTTCATTTCACGAATGGTTGATCTTGAATTACTCCCTGGGCATCACTGTCCATTTTCGTTTTTCATTTCATACGATTTCGTCTAGCAGAACTCCCGGTCGGTCTTTAACCTTCCCCGGCCGGTCGTGAGCTCCGGAGCTCGTTTCCGATCAAACCGAACCCCCACGAAGATCAGGTAAGTCTTCTGGAACTCTTAGAATGCTTCCCAATAACTTATATTAGTCATGTAACGTCTAGAATAGCTAGAACCATGCCTCGCCGGTGATGTAGTTTCGGTCGGAGATGGCAAGTCGGTCGTTTGATTTTCTGCTATATCGAGCTCTTGGTATGTTGTAGGCGAGGTTCACACGAGTCTAATGCCGTCGGTTTCGTGCCATTTGGACGTCGGAGGGCCAAGATATCGCCCTCCGACGAGGCGCCGGCGAGGGAACGCCGGCGCCGGTCGTCTTCTCCGGCTGCTCTGGTCGCCCGTTGACCGGTCAACGCTGACGTGGCATGCCACGTCAGCGGCCACGTCAGCGTTGGTGGGTCCGGGCCGGTTTAATCAAAGCCTAGATCGGACGGCTGTGGCTTTGCCACGTGTCGTCATCTGGGACGTTCGTTTCCTTTGAACGAAACGACGCCGTTTTGTCATGGAGGGGGGCGGGCCGGTTCATGGGTCGCGGGCCTGGGCATGGGCCGGGTCATCCGACCCGGTCCGCATAATTTATATATATATATATTATTTTTTTTAATAAAAAAATAATAATAAAAAATTCAAAAATCAATAAAAAAAAATAGAAAATCATAAAAAAATTCAAAAAAAATTCGGAAAATTCAGAAAAATTCTAAAAAAATTCTAGAAAATAGGAAATGGCCACATTCAACTGGCCATGACCTGTTTTGAGTCTTTCGGACCTCGGTCTTTTTCGAAATGACGGTTTTGCCCTTCTGGCAAACCGTCTTCCAAAAAAATTCTAAAAAATTCAGGAAAATCCCAAAAAATAGAAAATGACCACAAACAACTGGCCAAGACTCATTTCGGGTGTTTTGAACCCCGAACCTTCTTAAAATGACGATTTCGCCCTTGGGCGAATCGTCTTCCAAAAATTAAAGGAAAATCAAGAAATTCCAAAAAATTCTCAAAAATGGGAAATGGTCACAATCAACTGGCCATGGAATATTTTGGGTAATTCGGTATCCAAACCTTCCAAAAATTGACGATTTTGCCCTTCGGGCTAAATCGCCTCCAAATCTTCCCATTTTACCCCTGGTCCTAAATCACGCCTCCCCAAAGCCCTTATGGCTATATTAGGAAGCCGTTGATTTGAATTGATGTGCATTGATGTGATTTATTTATGCACTTGATTGCGCTTTCATTAAAGTTGATTGTGATTGATAGGAATAGTCTTCCAATCTGCATGAAACCTTGAATCAAACCTACCTCACCTAAAATTGCGCCTGCATGAACTCTTAGCTAGGAAAATCACTCGCGTTAGGTACCGAAAGGGCGTTGGTAATGACACCAGCGTAACCAAGTCCCCGAACCCAAAATCTCTGGTTCCGCAGAACTGATCGATCTCTCCCAATCGGTCAGTAAGGTTTCCGGTCTACCCTCCAAGAAAGACCGGTGGCGACTCCAAATGCATGCACAAGTTGCACATGCCACCACGACCACACTGAAGGTCAAAAGCGATCGACTCTTATCGTCGAATCCCCCAAAAAAATACTCCCGCCGCGATTTGGTATGGGCCTGGGAGGGCCCGCGCCGATCCAAAGCTCGCGATCCGCACTCTTGTGCGGGGGAAGGCCCGCGATCGGTAATCCATTAGCCGCGTCCGCCTTTCGGACGGGTCGCGACAGCTGGCGACTCCGCTGGGGACCTTGTTCTAGAGCCTATGGTTCTAGACCTCAAGTGGACTTAGGCCGTAATTAAAACGCTGAGTGATTTTTCTAACCCTGCAGGCGCTCTTGAAGGTGAGGTAAGTCCGCTTACGATAGGTGTTATATGTGTTGCAGATTGGAGAAATAAGGGGTGTAGTCCGTGATTAACATTGTCTTATGCAGGTTGGCGTAGGAATGTATGTTGTGTGGATGATTTGAAGCGCTGATTGATAAACTGTTGTGCATGACTTGCATCGTGATGATCACGACACATGGACACACACAACCGCGCCTAAAACCCCGGGCGCCGCCTTTAGGAACACAATAGAAGGAATTGAAAATGGAATCTCCGTGAGGAAAAACACGGGGTAATCCACTTTTCAATTCCGCTCACTTCGAACTATGGATCGAGTCACAATGCAACGATAGCTGTGCAATGGAATCGGCTCTTTCCAGAACTCGAGGTGGGAACCTTAACCTTAGGTGCCAAACCCTCTGATTTTTAGAAGTTTACCATCACTTGTTTCATGTGCATGTCTTTGGGCGGTTGGTACACCTAAAACCGCACATAAGTCGACGAGTTTGGTTGGTAAGACTCTCTATACCTCGAATCTATTACAGTTCATATAAATATAGGCATTTCATTCATTGCATTCTGGTGATTAGATTAAATGTCATTTCAAGGATAGATGTGTGTGTTTTTCCCAAACGTCCTTGATAGAAGACGAAGAGGATGATATCCCATGACAAGCACCGAGTGAGCAACAAAGGAGCCTACTATGGATATTATTGAGATATCGTCCAATGAAGATGACGAGTTGGGTCAAGTGATCTGGAAGTCACAGATCGAACTTGGGGCATCCTTAAACGTTAGGATCACATTCCTTTGTTTCATTTTCCATTACTAGTCCTCTTGTATAGGGTTTATTTTTATCGAGGCTTTCTCTATCTCACCCCTTAGAGTGATTGTATTAGGGATCTATTGGTGTATACATTTAGATGGAACTTGGTTGTATTTCTTTTGACAGGTCATGGGAATGTGATAGTGGCATTTTCTCTAATCATCCGAATACTCCCAAGTCAAGTTTATAATTCCTTTAGAGGAAATTAAAATTGGAAATCTTGCACGGCCTTTTTGGTCGTATAGGGTAATCCAACCCCAATTTCGCTAGAAGGAATTATACACTTGAATTGGTCCATGCATGTTTTACGTCGCTGGTAATCCACGATAATTGATCGAGAATATCGGCGTTGTTTTGAATTTAATGACGAGATAGATGTCCAAATTACTCTCGTTCTTAATAAAACGGCCTTGATTTGGATGCCGTATCTTCAATTAAATTTAAAACACGTTATTATGCCTCGCACTTTTGAGTAATTCGTTCCTCTCGAAATTGATCAAAAGCGATTATTGTGAATTACATTCCTTTCAATAGTATGCTTTCTTTCGAGGAATATTGATAAAAACTTTTCGTGCAAGATTAAAACCCTTGTAAAAGTTCTTGTCCTTATTAATCATGGGCAAGCATAGGATTGAAAGGGGTTTTTGATTTCTTTTTCAAATTATTCCTTCTGATTCTGTCTTTTTATTTGCAGGTGAAAAACAAGTAGTATAGAGAAATCTTTTCTTGGACAAATCTGCAACTATTCTTCCATCTGATCATGAGCGAGTTATAAAATCAGGACGTATTTGCTCGGCTTATTGCTATTATGGTTCGACTCACTCAAGTTGAAGATGTTTGGATGCTCGAAGAAATGAACCATACAGAAGTTAAAACACACACACGAGAACTTTCATTTATTTTGCTCAGCGGAGGGTTTTCAGGAGCAGGTCATACAAGTCGGGGTGGAAAAGTAAAGCCAAAGTGAGCCCTAATTAACGACACAAAGGATCCCAACTGACCCTCCATGTTATTAATGCTCTGCTCATACTCCCAGCTCCGCATGTTGTGGTCGGCAAGCCTGAGGAGAAGACTTCTGCATTCTCCCTTAACTTCGGCGACCTTGGCCTCGTGTTCTTCGGTGACTACTTCCAGGTCCCGAACCAGTCCATTCCCGCGAGCTATGTCCTCGGTTATCTTGTCGAGCCGTTCTTCCTGCCAGTCGCTCTGAAGCCTCAACAGGACGTTGCGGCGGTCATGCTCGCCGGTGGTCAGGGATATGGCCAATTGATCCACCAGATTTCTCCTCTCGCGAAGCAACGTCGCGACCCGCTCATTAGCAAACTCGACGGCCTTTTTGTAACTATCAACCAGATAGTTGGTCAGCACCAAATGATCAGATCGATCCTCATAACGAGCCCGCAAGACGCGAGCCACCAGAACCTCCCGATTAGCAACACGATAGGCCTCTAAGGAGTGTGCAAAGAGAGTCGGGAAAGTTCTATATTCCCTCCCCAGTGTAGTACCTTCGAGAGAAGTGGTATCAAGGTCCTCGAGCAGGACACAGATTGCATCCTCGGTTGCAGAATGATCGGTTATGTGCGCGTAACCGCGACCCAGTAGGTTATAAAGCTTTTCCCACTGGGCCAAGACATCAGTTGAAAAAGTGCGTACGGGAGAGGAGGCCATTTGCGTTGGGTTGGCTTGAGAATAAGACGAGTTTAACAGAGAGATTAGAAGGAAGAAGCTGATTATGCGAGAACGTTAACCTTCCATACATTAATTCCTCATTTTATAGCAACTCGAGGATGATGAAGGGTCTCAGTAATAATGCTGGTGGAGCCCAGTTAGGGGGTAAAGCAGGAGGTCCCCTCACGAGAACCATTGGATTCGTTTCGGTCCGCGATTTCCGGCTCATCAATTAAAAGATGTAAAAGATTTGTCGGGATCACCATTATTAGAGTTAGGTGGGAGGAAAGCGCAACTATCGAAGAGAGCCCTAACAGGGTTTGGCAGTCCCATCACGTTGAAAAGCTAAGCGAGAAATTCAAGGTCTTGAGGGGGAACGTTTGCCTAATGATGCTTGAAGAGCGTCTCCTGAACATGCAAAGTCACTCGAAGAAAACTTTATAGGGAGTGAGCATACAGGAGAGAGTGGAGAACTCTGAGTGGGCAAGAACCAATCAAACATTTCTCAATCCAACATATTTAAGAGGTTACTGTCAGCTGCTAGAGGCGACTGACTCAAAAATCTCAGAAATTGAACCACAGAGGGATCTCGAAGATTCCAAGATCAAGTCTAACGCCAAAACCATGGAGCCCAACACTTCTGGCAACGGAAATCAAGATCACGGCGACGACGACAACGACATCCACAATGCTCAACTCGGGAAAAGAAGACGTCCTCACCAATACTCTCAGGAGGAAACCCAAATGCTGGAAACCCTTTTCAGTAAAAGCCATTACATGAAAAAGAAGTGGAGAATTGAATTGAGCCGGGAGTTGGGGATTAATCAGTCGAGGATCCAGTTTTGGTTTCAAAATAGGAGATCCAAATCGAGGGCTCAACGCAAACGTCAGGTGGTCGAGATTTTAAAGGAAGAAAACCAAAAGCTGCGAACAGAAAACATGAGGTATGAAAAAGCTCTCAATATTACCGTTTGCCCTCATTGCGATAACCTCGTCGCCCTCGGTAAGATATTCCCCGATAAGCCTCACGCGATGATTGAAGACGTTCATTTACCACCCTACTCCCTCGGGGCATCTCCTGCTCAACCAGATTTTGCCGGAGTCACGCATGAGCAGGATGATCCCACGAAGATGATACAAATGCCTCCTAGGGGATGGGATTTGCATCGCTTTGATTGGAGTTACAGTTTCAAGGAGCTGGATGTTACCGCCGACCAGCTCAAAGCATATCAGCCTCATGCACAACAATTTTCGATAGGGTCGGGTCCCGCTGGAGATGAGTTAATCAGTCGTCAAGCCATCGATGCAATTTTGGGCCACAATAAGAGGAGGTTCGCTTGGCCCCCTGAACTGCATTCCAGATTCCTAGACGTGGTTCACCAAATGGGGATCGATTCAGCAACTCCGACGCGCATATTTAAGGCCATGAATGTACCGGGGCTTAGTAAGGAACTGGTCAGGAATCACCTTGCTGCCTACAGAAAGCTATTAAAACAACGTCGAGCGGAGCTAAACCGGGAGGAATCCGTCTCGAGCTCAAAAGCTAGGGGCGACCGCCATTGTAATGCTCAGGCATCAAGAGATACCCGGCCAAATCTAAGCATCAATCAAGCTAGCAGCCCGACCACCGGCAAACTGAAAGCTGATCAGAATGTCCTCCCGGGCCATTTCAACACTTCTCAAGAGCGCGTGTCACAAGTACAGCGAGTGCGCACTCCTCCATTCGAGCAGCAGTCGGCTGGTGCTCTGCCTGCCGCTGGTCAACCCACGACAGACGATTTCTTTGATGAGGGGCTCGATGCCTTGTTCAATCAGTGGGAAGCTGGCATGCTTGGACAGCCATGATCTAGCACTTGACTCGGGGCACGATGGGTCGGTCACCACGAACACCCATAGAAAGAAGAACATGTTCACGAGTAGATCACTCATTTTATCCGTTGTAAAGTTCCTACGGGAACATTTTTCTTTAATGACTATAGTTAATTCTATATTAAAACCAACGCTATCGACGAACATCGTCATGCTCAGTTGTGATGATCCCTTGTTAGATTAAGTCTGAAACCAGAGACGGTCTTTAAAATTTTGAGTGGCCACGAACTCATTCCTCACCAAGCGTCCGGGATGCTGAAATGAAGAGTAACAGCATGCACAGGGAAAATGCCACTTTCGTTTGAACGATGAAAAGGGGTTGAGAGAAGATCATAGCGTTAATTCCCATGGAGCTAAATGAATTAAACGGAGTCATTAATTGCGGGCCCACCGCTGCTCCCCACGTTCTCGGGCCTAGCAAATCATAAAAGGCGCCGAAAGATTGTAGACCCACCACTTTGAAGACTGAACTAGGGGACGAGCGCAATACTCGATGAAACCGAATCAATGCAAAAGAGTTTGTGATCCTATCACGAGGAAAAAGAAAGGGGAATACAGACGATGAGTAATTACAGGGTCTCGGGAGGAGCGCTTGCTTGCTGGTCTTCATATGCAGCCTGAAGGATGGTTCTAGGACACGCACAATCACTTGAGAAAATTTCTAGAGTGAGCAAACACGTAAGAGCGAATAGAGAAAGCTGAGTGAACTAGATCAGCCTGAGATACTTCGATCCATCATGTTTAAAAGCTATTCCCATCTGCTAGAAACGCCCGACCTGGACATTTCTGAGCACGAACTGCTGGGAGACTTTGAAGATCCTGGAGCTGAATCCTGCCCGAAGGCCGTGGAGACTGACTCCTCCAGCGATGAAATTCTAGGTTTCAGCTACGAAGAAGGAATATACAATGATGACCGGAGTCGGAAAAGGAAGCAACTACAACGCCACACTCCAGGCCAAATCCGAGAGCTCGAAGCTTTCTTCAATGAATGCCCCACTCCAAGCAGACAACAGAAAATGGAGTTGAGCCGAAAAATAGGATTGGAGCTTTCGAAGGTCAAGTTTTGGTTCGCCAACAAACGAACCCGGGTGAAACAGCAATACGCAGACCATGAGTTACTGGTCCTGAAGGAGGAGAATGAGAAGCTTCAAGCTGAAAGCGCGAGATATAAGGAAGCTCTGACCAAGGCCACCTGCCTTAATTGTGGTAATCATGTTGTCCTCGGCGAGGTGTTCCTCGATGAACCGTCCCTGTTGACGAATAACGCTCAGCTGTTACCGTATTCTCCACAGCATTTTCCGACACAGCCAGATATCGCCGGAGATCTGCATGAGCAAGTCAACACCATAGGATCAACACCAACATCCTCTGAGAAATGGGATATGAATCATCACAGGGGGAGTTCTCTCAATGACGAACTCGCTATCGCAGCCAGCCAATCCAAAGTCGGTGAGTCCCTCCCAGGACAACTTTTGAAACGACTAGATCCCGTAGAGAATAGCTACCGAAGTATTGACGATATTTTGGGTGATAAGAGAACAAGGTTTTACTGGACCTATGAACTTCACACCAAATTTGTTGATGCAATTCGAGAGCTGGGAGTTGATTCGGCTAGCCCACTACGCATACTCGAGATTATGAATGTGCCGGGGCTCTCTAGAATTAACGTCGAGTCTCACCTCAAGTACTATAGGAGTTTGCTAAGGGATGGGAGGATAGCGTTAAACCATCATAAAGCCAGTTGGAGCTCAAGTGCCGGGCAGAGTTACAACCACGATGATTGGAGAGCCCAGAGCACCCAACCGTGTTTCAGCAATGACGGGACCAGCAATCGTGTCAGCGACTCCTCTAACCCAAATCAGAATGCTCCGCCGAACTATCTCAATACTCCTCAAGAGTATTTACCGCAGTTCCAGCACATAGGGATTCCTCAGTTTGAGCGCGATTCGGTCATTAATGCTGTCCCTGAAGCGGATCTGGCATTGGTAGAGAGTGTACATATAAACCTGCCGGTCATTGGAGGAAGTTCCAATTCGAGGGGTCAAGTTGCTCACGGCGAGAGCAAAGAGAGGAATCCCTCGCCTGCAGTCGACGACAGCCAATCTGGGCACCAAGGGCTAGAAAGAACAGGCGATTTCCTTGAGGAGGAGCTGGACACTTGGATCAATACTCTTCAGGAATGTATGTCTCGACCCCAACATGGCAATGATGAAGGTTCCAGCTCAAAGACTCCAGTTCCTCACAATGAAGGCGATGAAGGAAATCTGCCCCCAACAATTGTTGATACCCAACTTGAACATCAATGGCTCGAAGACCCGAGCAATTTCCTTGGCGATGAGTTCAATCTTTGGCTCGATCAATTTGGAGCCGGAGGGCCATCGCAGTGGTGACGCAAGGCAGGTGACCAAACGTCTGATGCAAGGCATGGCTACTCGATGAAAAATGCTTCGAGAAAATGGGTTGAATACTCCTATTGCATATGTTGTTGATCGCACTGTAAGGTTCCCACGGGAACATCTTTCATTAATATCTAGAACTAATTGCGCGTGAATGTCAACATCACCCTTTGAGCATCTTCAAACCGAGGGCTGAGGATTAGTCGCTTAATCCGTGGAGCAAGTTCTCCGAACAATGACAATCGCCTGCAGAACATAATGGGATCTACCCCTTCAATACGAAATACGTTTGGCCGCGAAGCCACCTATTTGGTGATAAACGTGGATAAATCACTCAAGGAGCCATTTGTTCGAATAACAGAACAGACGTTGCCTAACTGGGGGCAGATGAACCATTGATGTTGCAAACACTCCAAGAATGGATAGGCGGATTTGATAGATGTTGTTCATATCAATACGCAATATCAGAACGGGATGAGAACCAAGAGTAAAGTTGTATCGTTCCAATTTGTCTTGAATTTGAGAATATGAATTGATACTCGTTATTTATCCTTGACAGGGGAATCGCCTTACAGACGAACAGGTTTTCACATCCCATGTATTACCCGTTAGAATACATGACCAAGGGTAAATTGTATCGTTCTAATTTTTTGAAAAATTCGTGAACGTACAATAACATGTTTCTTCCGCATTTTCAGGATCTCCAGCCGCGGGGGACAGGTAAGTATCCCTTTCCCCAATCCATTGAAGATGTTAAATAAAAAACAGAGAGAAAAAGAAAAGCTTTCAGAATCTAATGTCTAGAAAAGACATAGAATTCAAACTTCATTGGCATTCATGTCTTAAAACAGGAGGTTATCTGAACATGAATAAGAACATGCATGGTGCATCATAAAATCCCCTTGACGGGTAAAATTTTTGGAGAAAATGAAAGAGATTTTTTCCAATCAAAAGTTCAAAACTTTTAAAAGGACGTTTTCTCAAAAGAAAAGAGGCAAAGCCTAGTCCAAACACGTCCTACACACACTGGAGAGAAGTGAAGCGGATCAGATAACAAAATCTGGACCTACGGAAGTAGGGATTATTCGCAACGATTACATGGGTTGGGATGACGGAGGCATTCGTTTCATATCCCTCAAACACTACAGGTGACCGTTGATAAACCCTTTGAACGACGGTTTTCATTCTTAACCCTGTCAAGAACCACCCCACATCGGGGCAAAATGGAGGTGAGTCCAGCGGTATCAGGAGAAAATGGTTAGAAATTTTCTTGCTCGGACTAACATCAATCTTTGTGTGTTGTTTATATGGTAATCCAAGTGCCATAGGATGACGAGAAGCATTCATCTCTCTATCCCACACACCATATCCTTTGCACAGCCAAGTTGAGCCTGCAAATTCATTTCATAAACCCCTGTTGGTGATCATGGGATGTTTCAAGATGGAAACTGCATCACTCCAAGAACGGAAGAAATCAAGAGATGGGATTAATAGAAAAATCTCATATCGGCGTTTAAATGTGCTATGATTCAAGTTGTATATCTAGCACAATTTTCTGAACATCGTAGCTCCAAAAGAAAAGAAAAATCCCTAGACATCAAGAAAAAGCAAAGTGCCTGGTAAAAAGCAAGGCTGATGTCTATTCAAAATATCCCCAGTAAAGTCTAGATATACGATGAAAAGACCCTGCAAAGGAGTCAGATCAAGATGACTACTCTCCAAATGATGTCAGCCGTGGTGCAAAAACACGGACAGAATTGTCAATCTCTTAATACCACAAGAGACGTTCTCTAAAGGACTTGTGCACACCTCAAAAGCGGTTGCACACCTCAAAAATGGAAGATGCAGAATGGAAAATACATGTGACAAATTGGCAATGATCACCAATGTCAAATCCTTCGTGATTTCTGGGCCAAAAACAAGCTTTTTTTTTCGGTCCCCAATCCTACCAATGTTACAACCCTGAAACAGTCTTCTCTGACTAAGACACTTGGGTTAACATATAGCTTAGCTAGAAGAAGTACGAGCAAGACTCTTTCTTTCTCATTTTGCAGGGTTCTTGACTTGTAAACCCGGAGCAGATGGTGAAGATTTTCATTCGATGGCCTCGACTCCAAAGCGGGTCCCCCTTGAAAACCAATACCCAAGCCCAACGTTACGGTCCCGTGGAAGACCTCCCGACCGATCAAAATGTATGCGCTGCGAATGAGCCTAAAACCTAGGCACAGGTCAGTAGGGAATTGAGTGCATCCCCTAAAAATCATCACCTCAAAACAGGTGAGATGGCCTCCTTGTCGAGAAATATTCCAATTGATGTTTTGAGCAAACTCTTTTTGGAAATTTTCAAACTGTTGATCCAGATTTTCCATGCAAGGGATTTGTGATCACATTTGCATGTTGCAAGAATGTTTTGGATAACCTCCAGCATCAAAATGCACATCTCATGACTAAAGCTTAAGTCATAAAATTTTGTCAATTGGACAATTGCTGTCTTCTCAAAGATTACCAATATTTTCTTGGGGAAGAGAAACCCTTAAAAAAAATCCTTTTCAAAAATATCAAACAGCCCTATCGGACGTGGAGAACCCTCGTCATGAGACCCCTTTTCAAAATTCAGGAAATCTCATCGGACGTGGAGAACCCTCGTCATGAGACCCCTTTTCAAAATCAAACAAAGGTAGATACCGCCTGAAGGGTCAACTCAAGATAGATACCGCCTGAAGGGTCAACTCAAGGTAGATACCGCCTAAAGGGTCAAATCAAAGGTAGATACCGCCTGAAGGGTCAACTCAAGGTAGATACCGCCTGAAGGGTCAACTCAGGGTAGATACCGCCTGAAGGGTCAACTCAAGGTAGATACCGCCTAAAGGGTCAAATCAAAGATAGATACCGCCTGAAGGGTCAAATCAAAGGTAGAAACCGCCTGAAGGGTCAACTCAAAGGTAGAAACCGCCTGAAGGGTCAAACAAAGGTAGAAACCGCCTAAAGGGTCAAACAAAGGTAGAAACCACCTAAAGGGTCAATTCAAGGTAGAAACCGCCTGAAGGGTCAACATGATGGTAGATACCGCCATAAGGATCAACACATTAGTAAATACCGCCATAAGGATCAACACAAAGGTCCGATCCACCATACGGATTAAAATCTCTGGCGAATCCTCAAGCGCGGGATACGCCCTTCTCAGGTTCCTACCAGTTAGGAATCCCATGATGGTATGACCTACCATACAGGTCAGAGCTTAATCTCCCTAAGATATTCTGAACGAGTCTTAGGTATCTTCTTGAAAGTTGTCACAACCGGCAGCATCCGACAGGTGAGCTTCAGGTAAACCTTTCTCACTCCGGCCCACGTTCAAATTGTTAGAGCAAACCATGGATTAATTTGAGTTTTTATCAAAAGACTTAAGGGTTCGATGTCATAGCATTTCTTTTCCCCAGTCGAGTCGGTTAAGATTCATGTGTCATTTTGTCTTTGAAAGCAACCTCTGACGAGCTCACTCTCAAAGAGGGGCAGCTGTTGACACCTGATTTTTGACCATCTGTCGTTGTGATTTTTATTCTTTAAAATTAATTAAAAATATAAAAAAAGTCATAAAATCACAAAATCAACTTTGGAAGCCTTAGCCTAGCCTTGGGAACCAATTTTGAACAAAAAATATTTTTTGAATCTTTTTAATATTTTTGGAATTTATTTAATTATTAAAATACCCAAAAAAATCAGAAAAATACCGTTCGAGGTCACAAAAATACATAAAAATAGTCAATATTTTTATTTTTATTTCATCTATTTTCTGACATCATAAATAGTAAAATTCAGGTTCAATTTTAGGTGTTCCTTGATCATCATAAAATTGAATTTGAGCAAAAATATTAATAATAATAAAAAAGAAAATAAAAAAATAATAATAAAAATAAAAAAATATATAACAAAAAAAAGGAAAAAACATAATCATCTAAAAGAAAAGCAAAAGGAGAGGGATCGTGACCAAATAGTTTTGGCTTTGCCTTTTTATTGTTGCTTTTTATTTTTTTTATTTTTTTTATTGGGCTATCTCTTTTTCTTTCCCACTCTCTCTCTCTCTCTCTCTGGGGCATAGGCTTTCTCCAGCTCCTGTTCGCGCGTTTCGGCGGACGGAGAAGATCCCCTCCTCGGCCGACGGATCTTCGCCTTCTCCCGCTCGCTCGCTATCATCCCCGTTATCCTCCACCTCCTTCGATCATCGCCCACCCTGTCACGCCGTCGCTCCACCACCGCTGCACCGCCATAGCCGCCGAAAATAGCCGAAGCTTCCAAGTCTTCGTCGTCCCGCCTGAAGAAGAAGTGAAGCTGGCGAATCACCCTCCGAGCTCCAGAACGCCGTGAGGAAGCTTGTGTACCCGTCAGATTCGCCAGAGACTGTCTAGAAGCACAACCCGGACCTTGGAGCTGGATCTCGGCCTTCAATGGTGTCTCGATTTTCACTCGTTCATTTCACGAATGGTTGATCTTGAATTACTCCCTGGGCATCACTGTCCATTTTCGTTTTTCATTTCATACGATTTCGTCTAGCAGAACTCCCGGTCGGTCTTTAACCTTCCCCGGCCGGTCGTGAGCTCCGGAGCTCGTTTCCGATCAAACCGAACCCCCACGAAGATCAGGTAAGTCTTCTGGAACTCTTAGAATGCTTCCCAATAACTTATATTAGTCATGTAACGTCTAGAATAGCTAGAACCATGCCTCG
Organism: Rhodomyrtus psidioides; assembly: GCA_021437785.1. Taxonomy (NCBI): domain Eukaryota; kingdom Viridiplantae; phylum Streptophyta; class Magnoliopsida; order Myrtales; family Myrtaceae; genus Rhodomyrtus; species Rhodomyrtus psidioides. Next base: position 227,927 of record JAILYB010000059.1, on the reverse strand, counting down.
CCGGTGATGTAGTTTCGGTCGGAGATGGCAAGTCGGTCGTTTGATTTTCTGCTATATCGAGCTCTTGGTATGTTGTAGGCGAGGTTCACACGAGTCTAATGCCGTCGGTTTCGTGCCATTTGGACGTCGGAGGGCCAAGATATCGCCCTCCGACGAGGCGCCGGCGAGGGAACGCCGGCGCCGGTCGTCTTCTCCGGCTGCTCTGGTCGCCCGTTGACCGGTCAACGCTGACGTGGCATGCCACGTCAGCGGCCACGTCAGCGTTGGTGGGTCCGGGCCGGTTTAATCAAAGCCCAGATCGGACGGCTGTGGCTTTGCCACGTGTCGTCATCTGGGACGTTCGTTTCCTTTGAACGAAACGACGCCGTTTTGTCATGGAGGGGGGCGGGCCGGTTCATGGGTCGCGGGCCTGGGCATGGGCCGGGTCATCCGACCCGGTCCGCATAATTTATATATATATATTATTTTTTTTAATAAAAAAAATAATAAAAAAAATTTCAAAAATCAATAAAAAAATAGAAAATCATAAAAAAATTCAAAAAAAATTCGGAAAATTCAGAAAAATTCTAAAAAAATTCTAGAAAATAGGAAATGGCCACATTCAACTGGCCATGACCTGTTTTGAGTCTTTCGGACCTCGGTCTTTTTCGAAATGACGGTTTTGCCCTTCCGGCAAACCGTCTTCCAAAAAAATTCTAAAAAATTCAGGAAAATCCCAAAAAATAGAAAATGACCACAAACAACTGGCCAAGACTCATTTCGGGTGTTTTGAACCCCGAACCTTCTTAAAATGACGATTTCGCCCTTGGGCGAATCGTCTTCCAAAAATTAAAGGAAAATCAAGAAATTCCAAAAAATTCTCAAAAATGGGAAATGGTCACAATCAACTGGCTATGGAATATTTTGGGTAATTCGGTATCCAAACCTTCCAAAAATTGACGATTTTGCCCTTCGGGCTAAATCGCCTCCAAATCTTCTCATTTTACCCCTGGTCCTAAATCACGCCTCCCCAAAGCCCTTATGGCTATATTAGGAAGCCGTTGATTTGAATTGATGTGCATTGATGTGATTTATTTATGCACTTGATTGCGCTTTCATTAAAGTTGATTGTGATTGATAGGAATAGTCTTCCAATCTGCATGAAACCTTGAATCAAACCTACCTCACCTAAAATTGCGCCTGCATGAACTCTTAGCTAGGAAAATCACTCGCGTTAGGTACCGAAAGGGCGTTGGTAATGACACCAGCGTAACCAAGTCCCCGAACCCAAAATCTCTGGTTCCGCAGAACTGATCGATCTCTCCCAATCGGTCAGTAAGGTTTCCGGTCTACCCTCCAAGAAAGACCGGTGGCGACTCCAAATGCATGCACAAGTTGCACATGCCACCACGACCACACTGAAGGTCAAAAGCGATCGACTCTTATCGTCGAATCCCCCAAAAAAATACTCCCGCCGCGATTTGGTATGGGCCTGGGAGGGCCCGCGCCGATCCAAAGCTCGCGATCCGCACTCTTGTGCGGGGGAAGGCCCGCGATCGGTAATCCATTAGCCGCGTCCGCCTTTCGGACGGGTCGCGACAATATTCTGAGATATTATTGGTGCAAGGGAAGGTTATCTTCGCCGCAACAGGATAATGTTGATCATCATGGGATATTAGCACGGCCCCGGTGCCTGCCCCTGATAGATTAACGGCACCATCGAAATACATGACCAACTTATCCTCTGCCAAGTTCAGAATTTGATCTTCTGCCTTTATTTCTCTAGAAGGCTCACTATTTGATGGATTTTCTGCCAGCATGTCATCTATAGCTCTCCCTTTACTGATTTTTGTGGAGAACACCTGATGTCAAATTCAGATAACATCACTTGCCATTTTGCTAACTTCCCAATTAAAGCGGGTTTCTCTAGGAGGTATCTGACAGGGTCATTTTCTGTCACCAGTTGAATATGGTGATGTAGGGTATACTGTCTTAACCTGCGAAGTACCCATACGGTTGCCACACATGCCCTTTCAACAGGTATGTACTTTGCTTCAGATAATGTGAATTTCTTGCTCAAGTAATAGATGGCTCTTTCCTTATCATCCGTCGGGCTCGTTTGGGCGAGTAAGACTCCCAAAGATTCCTGTTGTATAGTCAGATATAAGGTCAAAGGATGACATGGGATGGGCGGCACAAGCAATGGCGAAGTGACCAGGTAGTTCTTGATCTTCTAGAATGCCTAACTGCATTCTGTATCCCATGTCACTTCCGCACCCTTCTTGAGTAGTTTAAAGATCGGTTTAGTCACATCTGATAGCTGATTGATGAATCTAGCAATATAGTTCAGTCTCCCCAGAAGACTTCTCACTTCTTTTACTGTGGAGGGAGTTGCTAGATCATGGATGGCTTGAATCTTTGAACGATCAATCTCAATGCCCCTATTACTGACCATGAATCCGAGAAGTTTCCCAGATTTTGCCCCAAACACACATTTGTTAGGGTTCAACCTCAACTTGTATTTGCGCAATCGCTCAAATAGCTTTCTTAACACCTGAATGTGATCTTGTCCCTTCTTGGACTTGGCGATCATGTCATCGACATATACTTCGATTTCCTTATGGATCATGTCGTGGAATAATGTGATCATAGCCTTCTGGTAGGTGGCCCCGACGTTTTTTAATCCAAAGGGCATAACCTTGTAGCAAAAGTTTCCTCAGGGGGTGGTAAAGGCAGTCTTCGGTTTGTCCTCATTCTTCATGAGGATATGGTTATATCCGGAGAAGCCATCCATGAATGAGAATAGCTCGTACCCTGCGGTACTATCACCAATACGTCGATGTGAGGTAGTGGAAAATCGTCCTTCAGACTTGCATTATTCAAATTCCGATAATCCACGCAGATCCGGATTCTACCGTCCTTCTTCATGACGGGGACTATGTTGGCAATCCAGTCCGTGTATGGGACAGCCTTAATAAAGCCCACCCTGAGAAGCTTCATCACTTCTTCTTTGATTCTGTCTTCTAACTCGGCTTTCATCCGTCTACTGTCTTGCCTGACAAGTTTGACATTGGGATCTGTGGGTAATGCATGCTCCACAATTCTAGGATCCAAACCCGGCATGTCAACGTAAAACCATGCAAAGACGTCCTGATACTCCCTCAATAATTCTGTGAATCTGAGCTTTTCACCCTGGGATAGATGTCCACCGATCTTGACTTCCTTGATATTCATAGAGTCTCCCAAGTTAATAACAACTGGTTCCTCCGAAGTGGGAGGCACTGACTCTTCGAAGGCACTCCATTCTCTGCGGATAGATGCATAGCCTTCATCCTTATCGTCTTCTTCAATATTGTAGGAACAGTCATCATGATGATTCGAATCACACAATAACTCGGTATGTATGCTTGAGATGATATGCCTGAAATGTCATGAACATGGTTAGTTCGTACTCGATAAAAATGCCATGCATGATTGTGGAAAATCTTTTCGACAGAGTTTTCGAAATAAGTACAAGTATAAACGGGACTAATCCTCATGTCATCGGACATCCTGGCCCCGTGGAAATCCTTTGGAAATTAGGAATCATATGACGAATCAGGCCTCAAGCTTCTGTGCGGAAGACTAGTATCATCATCGGACTGATTTACGGTACCATATGTCCTTAACAAAACTTGTGTGATTTTTATTGAATGCAGAATGGGCCGCCTTACAAATTGTGCTATTTGGACCAATGGCCGGAGATCCAAAGGCTTTTTCTTACATCTAAAATAAGTAATGAAAATAAAATGCAGAAAGTTCTAATTGATGTATTTAAGGAAGGAATGAAGCTTCTTTACTCAGAGGAAGTGGCTTTGTCGTCCAACCACTTTATGATGACATTCACGAAGTTATCTTCGAGGAAAGGGTTTGCCAGATCTGGTTCTACTGTCGGAATGATATCTTCTTCTGACAACCACCTGGAATCTTTTCTAAAACAGGCGTTCAAAGGACTATTGAACATCTGTGATCTGCCTTTTCCAAGCTGGGGAACCAATGAATGAACCCTTTGAGTTGCTCTGGCTTCCACGGCGTCCCAGGCTCTTGCCTCGGCCTCGGCTTGTTGCCTTTGGGACAGACTCGTCCATGTAATCCTTCTGATACCCCAACCCCATCCTATGTTGGTTAGCTTTTAACTGCATGGGGTATTTATTCCTTGACCGTGTTTACCTAGACCTTCTCCAGGGTTAAACCCATATGCCAGTAGCATCTTAGCCGGTAAAAGTTTGGCTTCAGAGATGTAGGGAGCTCTCAATTTTGTCCCTACTAGGGTATGAACTGTCGCTACTAATTCCAGGGAATGATAGCTCGCTTCTGTCTTAACTTCAGGTTCCACGTAGGGAACGGCGCTGTTCTGGTATGTCTAGAGGTCGACTTCTCCATGCACAGTAATCACCTTCCCATCTACTACAAAGCGTACTTTCTGATGCAAATTGGACGGTATGGCTCCCGCTACATGGATCCAGGGTCTTCCCAGTAAGAACCCGAATGCACTAGGCAGATCCATTACTTGGAAGTTTATATAGAATTTTGTTGGGCCGATGAGTACATCGAGTTCGATCTTGCCTATCACAGTTTTCTTCATTCCGTCAAAAGCTCTTACAGCTGTTTTGGAGGTTTTAATCGTTTCCTCATTGATTCCTAACCTTCTCAAAGTAGCTAGAGGGCAAATGTTGAAGGCCGACCCGTTGTCGATTAATACGTGTGCCACTCTCTTCCCATTACATTGCGCAGAAACGTACAAGGCCTTGTTGTGTCCTCTTCCTTCCATGAGGAAGTCTTCATCAGAGAAGCTCAGTTGATCTTTTAGGAGGATCGCCCCTACGAAGTCCCCTAACTGCACATCATTGATTGTCTCGAGGACGTACACCTCGTTGAGTATCTTCAGTAGTGCATTCTTGTACTTTTCTGAATTGATGAATAGATCCAGTAAGGATATTTGAGCTGGCATTTTCCTCAGTTGCTCTATTATTTCGTACTCGCTAGTCTTTATAATAGATATGAACTTTTCTGCGTCTTCTTTCGAGACTTCCTTCTTTTCGGATTCACCCTCCCTATGGGCATAAAATCGTCCAGACCTCATTACTGCATTTATTTCCTTTGTCTCATAGTCCCAGTGGACTGCTTTAGGGTCATACTCTTCTACCGGAGGGACTTTTATGGTTATTGTCTTTGGACAAGGCGTCTTAGATTCAGCTGTGCCGTTTTCTTCCTCTTCCTCTTCTGGCAATCGAATCACCACAGGTTTAATTGTGTAATCTTCTGCTTTCTTCAAACTATCCAGTTCTTCCAATCTGATTACCACAGCCGTGGTGGATTCAATCATTGATACGATGTTGTCAAAGCCCTTTGTAAAAAGCTTTTCCCTGTCCTTCGGGGTTTCTGGCGGAGTGGGATCATCTATACCCCCCATCCGTCTAGTGCGAAATCCTCTATCCTCTGATAGAAACTAGGAGGAGCAGAATATTTCACCTTAAAATTATATCCCCCAGAATCCTGACCCAAGTTGTCTACAACTTCACCCATTTTAAGTGCGTTGGTCATAAATTTACGATCTGCTAGACTTCGCCTCCTGGCCTCTAGTTCGTCCCCTTCGAATTCCTCTTTTGGTTCCCAGATCGACCCAAAGTCGCCTACCAAATCCTTATGCGGGACGTTCCACGTGCTACCTTGCTCAGTTTTGATCACAAAGTGGCTTCCTTCGAAAGATAGAGAAGCTTTGACTCCCTTGGATCCTTCATCGGTAATATCGGACATTATCCCTAAGCTCCTCATCTTGGTGATACATAGCTTCTTTACGTCAGCAGGGATCTCCCCTCCTTTTGGATATGACGAAGCGGTGACTAGAAGGTCAGTTAGTTTAGACATGTCCATTTTCAGCTTGAGGTGGTCTTCCTCTTCTTCAGTGAATATTGCCCCAATTGCTTGATGATCAGGGAGAGGGTTTTCTTGCACATTTGGAGCCGCGCTGTCAAACTTCAGGATTTGACTGTCAATCAAGGCCTATACCTTCAGCTTAAGGATATAACAGTTATCAACATTGCACCCTCTTTCGCCCATATGGTAGACACAGGTCTGGCTCTCATCAAAGCCAGGATATTTAACAGGATTTGCCCTGGGCGGTTCCTTCACCACCAAGTGTTGCTCTAGCAGCATCGGGAGTAGTTTGGACAAAGGTCTTGGGAGCTATGAGAACTGCTTTGGGGGTTGCCTTCTTCTAGGTTCTTGCCCTTTTTTGCGTCGACCATGACGATCGTCCTTTGGTCTGATTAGAACTGTTAAATCCCTTGGACTTTTGGGGGTCCGGTATGAATGCTATGTTGAGCCCGGCCTCTTTCTCCTTCTTCAAGGGATATTGTTTCCTGTTGAAAATTTCATGAGGCCTCATTTCTCTTAGAGCCCACTCCAGCCTTTCAACCACCTTGATCAGGTGTGCGAAGGTTTGACATCCGGAGGTATTCAATCGATCGAAATATTCGTAGGGGAGCGCTTTTAAGAACAAATCAATCAGCTCATCTTCCGGGATTGATGGCTTTACTTGAGTAGCCAGAGCACACCACCTCTAGGCGTATGTTCTGATCAACTCGCCCCTTGCCTTCGAGGTTCACAGCAAATCTTCCCTCGTTGGGGCCGTAGCTGTATTGAACTTGTATTGTCTGAGGAAATCCTCTGCAAAATTTTCCCACCCATCATAATCTTCGAGGTCTAATTCAATGAACCATGCCAGAGCTGGACCAGTAAGACTTTCTTGGAATGTATTCATCAGCAGCAGGATATATCCGAATAGTGCGCCATTTTGCGCAAGTAATACTTGAGGTGAGCGCGTGGACAGCCTGTCCCGTTATATTTTCTCACGAAGTCTGGTTCCTTGTAGTCGGGAGGGGTCTCCACCTTGGCGAATAGAGATATTTTGTCGAAGCGGGCTAACTCATAGCCCTGACTGCTTAAACATTCTTCAATCTTGGCTAATCTTTTAGCATCTACTTCGATTTTCACAGTTTGCTTCCCCTTTTCATCCTTCTCAAGGTTGATGACAACGGGAGGTGCCTTTTGCTGTGTCTGGACGTTCGGCATACGGATATCTTCCTCTGTACGTTGGGTATTTTTCGTCGTTTCTTTATCAGTCACATCAGGTACGAGTGATGGACTTGAGTTATTCTGATTAGGAGCTACTACCTATCTGGCGTGGGAGGCTTCCAGCATTGCCTTAATATCAGCCATCATAGTTGCCATCGCAGTCATCTGTGTTTTCAACATGCCTACGCGTGGGGTCAACTCTTGTTGCTCCATTCTTGTCTTAAGTCGAGTGCGAAAACGATGCGTTTGTAATTCTGTGATGATAGTGTACCTATTTTCAGAAGAAATTCCAATGAGTATTTCTTCAGTATTGCCAAAAGGAATTACTTGATCCTTCTAATTGCATGTTTTCTATTGGTGAATGAGAAAAAAGGACTACCTGATGAGCTTTAGTCTCATGTAAGTAGTTCTTTTAATCATTCTCCAAAGAGAATTCATGAAATTAAAAAAAGTGTAATTTTTTACGATAGTTTTTTTTATGTATTTGTAAAACATGTCCACATTCACGCTCATATATCAAAATAATATCCAGTACAAATGAGAATGCATGAAAAGGCATCGCAATGTTTGCTCATTTTACACTTGACAAAATAGTATATTCAAGTCTAGGACGCTTGAGGTCTAAGGTATCCTCATCGTCCCAATATGGATTCCTCTCTTCAGTCTGGGACTCTTCATCTTCTGAATATGACGGCGACCCCATATCTTCGGATATGTACGGCTCTACTCCAGGCACGTACGGTACAACATACTCAGGTATATAGGGCTCGACAGAGTTGTGTCTGGTCGCCTCAAAGTACTGGATGTACTCAGTGGTGGCCCTGTGAATGTTCTCCTTGCGAGTCATATTCTCTGGCCAGCTTATATCTTCGGCTTGAGAGTTCTTCAGAGAGTGAATAATAAACGCCACTTTGGCTTCGAACTGTTTCTTCTTTTCTCCCAAGAGGGTCTCGTTTGGTATGTCAAAGGAAAATGCACTAGGTCGTAGTGGAGAAGGGATCTCTTGTAATACCCCAAATTGTCGGATAACCCTCTTCGGATAATATGCAGCAGCGTCCGTGAATCCCAGCAAAGGGACTGGATCTTCGCCATTGCATGCTAGTCTGACTTTGCCTAGTGTTGGCAACCTTAGCCGCCATCGAAGCTGTTCGGGTTTTAAAGCTCTAAGAAATTCTTTCCATTCTCTAAAATTGAACTTAGGAATGCGTATATGGGTTCTGACGAAGGTTTTAAGGGGATGAGCATCGGGGTTAATCTCAGTGAAACCCATGCGGATATGAAATTGTCTGACATGAGACGTGAACCATAGGTACAGAAGATCACTAGAGACTCTAAAGATTCCTTTCTTGTTTTTCTTGAATCGATTTAGGGAAAGAAAGGTCTCAGCAAGGATGATGTTTGAGTAATCCCACCCACAACAGACTTGTCTGACTACAACGGCCATAATAGGATCGAAAGTGATAGACGAAATCGGGAATAGCACGAAGCTAAAGAAGGCCAATACAAAGGCTCTACCTTATTTAGTCCCTTTAGCGGCAAGGAGGTTGGGGAATCGATCTAGGAGGAAGGATAGTGAAATTCGCCCAGAATTACTTTTGGCATCTGCCTTGACTTCGTTAAGGTTTGTGTCAAGGAATTCAGCTAACTGACTCAATAGTTCAAATCCTATGGGAGGTTGGACTAGCGAGTGAGTGAACTCAACTCCGATGACGGCGCTGTATTCTTCGATAGTTGGGGTAATCTCCAGTCCTTCCATGCATAATGTAGCGGTGGTAGGATCCCAATAGAGCGCCATGGCTTGGATAAAGGCAGGTGGGCACTCAATCTTTAGCATGTCTAATAGATATCCCAGTCGTGATTCAGCATACTTCTGGCTGGCTTTGCCCATGCTATCCCACCATGATTGGAGTTCGGCCCGGGGGACTTTGAATATTTGAATATCCTTCTTTCCCATGAAGTCTAAAATATTCGAATGATTTTGAAAAGTCAATTGTCAAAAATTACTTTAAACATGTGACTATGCAAATGTCATGAAGTATGCATGAGCTGACTTAATTGCATAGTTCAATTTGAAGAAATGGAAATTATGACCTTTTTCAGGTCTCGAAGGCCTGACTTAAAGCCTAATTTGAATTTCAGGGAAGTGCCTTATGCAATTCAGTCAGGTTCACTCCAGTGACTAAGGAAAACAATAATGTCACATTCCATTTGTCAATACATCAAATGAATAGAGTGGAATGAATTTCTTCTTACAATCAGGACGCCTAATGAAAGAAAAGGCGAATGGAGACTCCTTAAACAAGAAAGCCATAAAAGGCCAATGGAATGTGAGGATCTAAATCACCCTTTTCCTAGAGGTCTACCCCTCTTCACAATGAAAGTCAGTCGGGAACCCTTCTCCAGTCGAGTGTGAAGGGTTGTCTTCAGTGTGTTGATCAAAGTATCTTAGCTCCTCTGGCCATTCTTTAGTCCATGGTCTGATGACTTCAGGAGCTTTCTCGGGCTTCACCTTCTTGAGTGTGATGCGCTTCGGCTTTGTCTTGGTCGCAGGGCGCCTTTTCTTTCCCCAAAAAGTGATCCGGGGTATGTTTTCTTTAGCCTGTCGTTCGGCCTTCCGACGGGCGTATGCCTCCCTAGCCAGGCGGTTGCGACGTTGCCTCTGCATTTCTAAGTAACTCTCGAGCATCTCATCTCTTTGTCGCTTGAACCTGAGGTTGTCGACGTAGTAGCGGGTTTGACAATCTTCCGCATATCCTAGCTTACGTCCAGTCAGCTCCCGACCATGCACGAATCTAGTGAAGTGCAACCTTGTGTTCGGTCCAGGGCGAGTAACTTTCCTTAGGTACTCGAAGGTTACCAACTCTGTCGAACTCTTAGGAAACAATGACATCCTACCCCTTATCATCGTTATTTCAGTTAGTCACTTGAGTGATTTCCATGATGTATGCAAATGCATGTATATGTATGCAATGTACGAGTCATACTATAGAACAGGGAGTAGTAAAGTACATTGAAAATAAATGCCTTACCAACCAAACTTAGGGATGTGAAAATGTTCCCCTCTAACCATGGGCGGTTTTAGGTATACCAACCATCCATAGACATGCGCATGAGACAAGTGGATATATTCTATAAGTCAAAAATCAGGCGATGAACCTACGGCTCATGTTCCCACGATCCAAATGAGGCAGATTCCTCCCCAAGAGTACCCACTCAAGAGGGCTAGATATCGCCAATTTGGATTGTGAGCGGGAACGAACACGAAAGTCTCAAGTGCCATCAAACACGAGATCATTTCGCATCATCTCCCTATCTAAGGTAACCTAGAGGTGGTTTGCAGTCGGGGTTTGACCGCTAGTGTGTGCGATGTGTCGTGATCGTCACAATGCAAGGTCATGTACAGCAGTTTGTATCAAAACACCGCTTCAATATGTGCATAATATAAACATACATTCCCAACTCCAACCTGCAGGAAAGATGTTACCAATCACTTCACCCCTTATTTCTCCAATCTGCAAAAACATTTAACATAAAAGTTAGCGTACGTACCTCACCTTCGAGAACATCTGCAAAAAATGAGGTCAGATAAACCAATCAACTTTTTAATCGGCTAAAGTCCTCTGGAATTCGTAACCAGAGATTCTGGTTTAGAATAGTCCCCAGTGGAGTCGCCAGTCTATCGCGACCCTCTCGCGGAGGAGGGGGCTAATGGGCCGCCCGATCTCTGGCTTGATCGAACGCGGGCCTCTCCCAAAGGTCCATTACCCAAATCGCAACGGCTGGATATACGTGGTCGACCTTCGGTGTGGTCTAGTGATATGTGATATGTGTACATGCCAAGGAGTCGCCACCAATCGTTTCTTAAAGGGTACAATCGGAAACCCCATCGAATAGTTGGGAGTTGTCTATTCGATTCTGTGGAAACCAGAGAAATGGGTTCGGGGACTTAGTTACGCCAACTGCTAGAGTTGACGCCCTTTCGGTACCTAAGCTGAATGGTTTATCTGATCCTAGGATTTCATACATGCAAGTGAGGTACAAATCCTAAATCTAGGAGTTCATGCAGATGGGAATGACTACCCTATCACTCACAATCAATGAAAATAAATGCGCAAATCAAGGATCCATAACATGCGGATAAAACACATGAAATCAGCATGGCATCCCTAATGAGGCCCTATTAGCCTAGAGACGTCTCAATCAAGGCTTAGAAATGATTTTGACATGATTTGCCCATGAGGGGTAAAATCGTAATTTTGAACAATTCGAGGACAATTCCCCTCGAAAGGGTAAATTTGTCATTTTGGATGAATTGGGAAGTCAAAAGACGGGGGGAATAGGATTGGCTATCAATCCAATCCATTTCCCAATTTTTAGGAATTTCCAAGATTTTTCTGAAATTTAAAAAGTGATTTTACCCTTAGAGGGGTAAAATCATCATTTTGGACAAAAATGAGGACTGAAAATCTCAAATATTAGGGCTGGTCACCCACCTGACCCAAACCCTAATTTTAAGCAATTTTCAGGACTTGACTGGAATGGGAAAGACGATTTACCCTTTGAGGGGTAAAGTCGTCATTTCAGGGACAATGATGAGATTCGAAAATCCAAGCAAAAGGATTCGCCACCTAACTGGCCCTATCCTAGCTTAGGTATTTTCGGCCTATCTCAATATACAAGGCAGGGACGAATTACCCCTAAAGGGTATAATCGTCAATTATCGGAAGAACGGATAAGAAACCCCAAAAATAGGGTTGACCAGTTGTCTGTGGTCAATCCTCGATTTTTGGGGATTTCTGGAGTGTCTAGGATTTTTCCACAATTTTTCCACATTTTTTTGGAATTTTCTGGAATTTTCTAGCATTTTTTAGGGTTTTCTAGGATTTTTATTTTTAAAATAATTTTTCAAATTTTTTATTTTTTAAAAAAAATGTTTCGGACCGGGTCAACCCGACCCACTCGAGTCGGAACCCGGCCCGGACCCGAACCGGCGCGGACCCACGACCAAAACGACACCGTTTTCTCCTCTTTTTTATTTTTGGATTATCGGACTTGATCCAACGGCCCTCATTGAGCCGCGTGGCTACTTCACGACCGCCAGATGACTTGACTGGAATCTATGGCCTGGATTTAAACGATGACTCAACCTGGACCGTTTGATTGGCTTACTAAGATCTACGGTCAAGATTAGAACGTGAGACTTGATCTGAACCGTCCATCCCTACTAACCCAAAACGACGTCGCCTATCTGCTAACCTAAATGACACCGTTTCTGTTCTGTTTGATTTTTCGATTAAAACTATTTTTGACTAATCGTAATTTCTAATCGGACGGTTGTCATTTAATAGACTCGATTAACCTCAGCCGTTGGATCAATTCATTCCAATAACAACCCTCAACGACCAAGCTGACTGGACAGACACGTGGACCAATGACCTACTGCCACCTAAGCATGCTGACTCGTTGACTCGCCATGTCAGCATCGTCTTCAACCTCTCGACCCCGGCGGAACGGACGGCTGAGGACCTCCGGCAATGATCTAGCGGTGGAATCTTGATGAAATCTTGCGAGACCAACCCTAATCGACTCGCGATCTTTTCTAGTTTTACATATCTAAGAATCGAAGCATTTCATTCACAAAATCACGATCATCGAGCAAAGTGCCGAGTGCAGCCATGGAAGCTTAATCACACAGATTACGCGAAATCAGATCAATTCATCTTCAGATTGACATGGTAGGAGGTACAGAAGACTTACCTCGAGCTCCGATCGAGCTCGCACGGTCTAGATTGGGCTAGGCAAGTATGAACAGTGGTCGACTATGGAAGCTAAGTTTGAAGACTCGATTCAAGGTGTTCAGGCAAAATCAATGCAAAATCAAGATGCGGGTATGGTCAGTGATGTTCAAGGAATGAAACGCACACACTAATTGCAACAATGATAAAAAAATATGTGAGTCGCCATTGATGCTCAACGAAGAACTCGAGACTGTGACTCACCTATTTCCGCGGTTTTAGGCTGCACGGTCGACGGCGATTGCTTCCTGGCACACCAGGCGAACTCCCGACGGTCTTCTTTGGCTTCGGTTTGGCCGGAGACGGCCCAACCAGTGCCTTCCAATCGAGCTCAAGTTCTCGACGACGAGGGTCGGAGAACGAGTTCTCTCTCGCGTTCTCTCTCTCTCTCTCAATTCAGTTTTCCCCACTGAAACTGAATCAACCGTCCCCCCGCTTTGCGAAGGTTCCCCGGCTTATATCCTTCTTTAAAATTTTTGGCGCCGAACAGGGGGCTTAGGCTGGCGACCTTCGCACATGAGAACACATGCAAAATGGTCACTGACGACTGGCAATCGACGGGCATCAAATGGCCATTCTGTTAGGGACCTCTAGTGATCGTATTTGGCACGAATTTGGGTGAATTTCAACTGAGCTTTGTCGTTGTTGACTTTTGCAGGTACCGGGGCTTTGACCGGCCGATTACTCCCCGCTCCGGCGACCATTGATCATTATTCCGGCCTCAATCGACTGGAAATGGTCTAAGGAACCAAACACCCAACAATTCTTCTCCAATTATAGTCGATTGGTCGGTCAATTTTGTTGTTGAAACTCGTCTTCGCACTGTTCATTTGCGCGAAGGCTCAATGGAGAAAATGACACTGTAGCAGACCGGTCCGATCGACGGTCGGACCGGTCAGAACCGGTTCTGATTCTATTTTCCAAATTAGTCCCAAATTGACTTGGAATTTTTGCAATTGAACATCATAATCGAACTTAGGGCATGAATATTATCCAAAAATGTGATTTTGCCCAAAAGTTCACATCAATTTCTATAAAAAAAAAAACCCCCCGAATTTTCATATAATTGCAAATTGGGGATTATGCAATTGAGGGTTTAAATGATCAAATTGGGTCAAACCACCTATGCCAATCGATTAAAAATGATGAAAACCCTTGGGCAGCATGTTTAATTTGCAATGATAGTCCTTGAATTGAAAGTAATTTCAATTATGCCCAATTCCAATGACTAAAATGCAATTAAGTATGTAATTGAGCAATTTGTTCGAACAATTGGGCTAAATTGAAGTGGGGGACAATCAAATTGAATGTCAAGGTCCTTAAAAATGCCAAAATTGCAAATAACAAGACTCAATTGATATTTTTTTCTCAAATTCACTCATATGTGTTACAAAGGAACACCTAAAATTCAATCTGATTTTGGACTTTTTGTGAGGTCAAAAAGACAAAGGATTTAAAAGAAAAATACTGGTTATTTTTCCATTTTATTGTGACCTCAAATTCTATTTTTCTCGAATTTTCTAGTATTTTTCTATTTTCTAAAAATAAAAAAAATACGAAAAATATGAAAAATTAATTTTTTTGTCAAAAATGGTCCCTTAGGCTTGGCCAAGGCCACCAAAGTTTATTTTGTAATTTTTTTGACTTTTTATGAATTTTTTATAATTTTTCAAAGAAATGACCAAAAAAGGCTGATCGAAAATTAGGTGTCAACACCTACCTCATCCGGAGTCGTCGATTAAATTCCAACACCGTCGACTGGTTAACGAATCTGTACTGTGCTATCAACATCGATATATATATTTTCGCATTTGACACTCTTTGTCCAAAACTGACTCAGAACTCCTCTTTGGGAAATGAACTATTTACGTTCGATAAAAGATTTTAAGTGTTAGTAATCCCTTTTGGGCTTCGACCCTCAAAGTCTCGATCTGTCGGGCCTTAATAGTGGATTCAGGCCCAGTCAGGGGAATATCACGTTTAACAAATATATAGAAAACAGAAGAGGAAATCCGCCTCCTGTTTTGTCATGATCGAGTATTCCCAAAAGAGAAGCAACATGTCTCTCTTCGGCCTTGAAAGTAGGGATGAGCAGAAAAATCATGATCTAACCAAACCGGACTGGACCGTACCCAACCAGTTGATTTTGGATGATTTTTGGTGTACAGTTCGGTTCTCGATTTCAATTTTTCTGAACCGATTTTATCGGTTCGGTTTACGGATTTGAATGCGAACCATTCAACTGACCCATGAACTGGCCCCCTTATAAACTTTGATATGTTATGGTCGAATCTATTAAGTTGTCACAGTAGCGGTTGCTCTTATTTGCTTTCTCCTTACTCCCGTATCGCTTCAGATGTAATTCCAGACTCCAGACTACGCTACTTTTGGGTCTTTTTTTATGTTGTCATGTATAGAGGTATGTCTAGAGCAATGTGAACTTATCATTTGAGTAATAAAAGGCCTATTTCTGCAGTTTTGCTTCATTTGGAGTGACAGATTTTGAAAGAAGTATGATTATTGATCATACAGTAAAAACTAGGTTGGCTGTTCATCAAGATTGAGAATGAAATGCGGTATGAATGCTCAGTAGGACCATAGTAGATATAGTCATCAAGATGCATATCAGTATGCAACTGCTCCGTAGCAATTCCATCGTGCTCAATCGAACCATCTTCATTAAATTGTAGATGCTGAATTGGCATTTCGCGCCTTTGAAATTTCACAAGGAGATTAAAGATTTGGTACAATATATGGATTATTAAAAATTCAGAAGCAAAGCACTAGCCTGATAGTTTCATTCCACCATTTTTCAGATCCCACCCTAAAAAAAAGTTAAATAGATAAGCTTATATCTGAGTTTTATCTTTACATTTATCTCCCATGAAGGATGAAGGGTTCAGCATGCAGCCAATGAAACGTAACTAGAATCCAACCGAAAATCAGACCGGACCGATGGTTCGGTTGGTTTACGGTTCATAGAAGAAGAGGTTGGTGCATGGTTCGCATTTTGAGGAACTGATTTCTAGCGGATGGTTCTCGGTTCTAGGGTAAAATCACTCATCCTGTGAACCGATCACCCCTACTTGAAAGAATGCCCGAAGTAGATTTGGAATCAGAGACCAGTCGTTTAATCACTCTATCATCCTCTTTGACGTGGCAGATGCGCTTAGGTGTTACTTACTGGGAAAAATACTAAACATGTACCTTAATTATCATCTATCACATGTCTCTACTTTTCGAAATAAATGGGCGACCACAACGAGGTCATCTAAGTGCTGCGACGTGCCCTAATCGAGTTAAATATGGATTAGTCGAGTTATAATAAATACTTGATAAAAATAAAGTCATAATAATTGGGGTTGTTAATGGATTGAATTTTAAGCCTAATAATATCTTAATTGGGATTTGGATCTAGTATGTCATGGGTGACTGACTTTCCATCTGAGCCGTTCATTCTAAATGAATGGCTCAGAATGAATGGCTCAGATGATTCCACATCATCTCAGGATTGGGGGGAGCCGAAATTTTGAGCGTGAAAATGCTCATCCGAAGAAAGTTTTTTTTATTCTCTCTCTCTCTCTCTCTTCAAACCTCGAGAGGACCTCCATTGTGTTTTCCGCTTGAGTTCCGCTTCCCTTTCCCCCAAATTTCTCCCTTCCTCGCTCCTCCTCCCCGTTTCGCTCCATGGACGGACCTCTCTGACGCCAGCCTCCGCAGATCCACCGCCGACGCCAGCCTTCGCGGATCCGCCGCTGACACCAGGGCATTTCACCCTTCCTTGCTCCTCCTCATCATTTCGCTCCGATGACGGACCTCTCCAACGCCAGCCTCCGCAGATTCGCCGCAGACGCTAGTCTCCGAGGATCCGGCGCAGACGCCAGTCTCCGCGGATCCACCGCCAACGCCAGGCGAGGCGGATGAGTTGATGGAGTGCGGTTCCACATCTCTTAAAGATGGCAACTATGTGGAGGCTACTGAGTGCTTCAGCCGAGCTCTGGAGATCAGGTTCTGTTTTTTTTTTCCTTTATCTTTTCGTGGTTTAGCTGTTTGTTTATTTGTCATTTTGGCTTTCTATGTTTCGTTCACTTGGTTCTGTAATGCTGGTCGAGCTCTGCTGCTTTTAGGCGATTAGGTGAGTATTGATGTCTGATTTCTATTCTCGTTAGCTAGAATTGATGTTCTGTTCTGAAATGTGTAGCGAAAAGCTTAGAGGTGGTAATATCTGAAAACAGGATATCGAGCTATCCATGCGGAGGCTTCTCTTTTATGTGATTTTTTTTTCCATTTTCTTGGTACTCCTACGTTTATGGAGATGTTCTTCGCACCACTGATTTCTTCGGGACCATTTCAGGAACTGAATTAGGACAAGCCCTTTACTGTCTTGTCGCAGAAGTAATTCGGTGCAGATATGATTGTACGCACCATTTACGCTGTCTTTGGATTTGCACATCAGCTTGTATTGTCTTGTGAATCGTGGATGTCGACCTTTGGACCTATCTAGATTGGCAGCTACTTTTTAGAGTTTTTCTGTGCTATGTGAAGGTGTTTTGCCTTGTTTAGGAATTGGGACAAAAGAATGGGAGACCTAATGGTAATGTGCAGCTCAACTAACTACCTTTGGTGACTTGTGGAGCGTTTGATGTATTGAAAACTTGTGATATCGTACAGGCATATTTTTCTTTGATGAAGTAATCTGATCGAGGCATATCTTGACTTTAGTTATCAATTTTTCGAGTGATTTGTTTGGATTTGTATCTAGGATTACCGTGTTCTCAAGGTGCTGCATAATTGTGCCGCTTTGATGTTTGGTAATGGAAGCATCACTTAGACTTTACCTGTAGCCTAATTGTTCATTTTGCCTGATTGTTGCATTTGATTTCCTCTTTGACTCTAAAGGTGTGACATTGCCTCTCCATGTATGGATTTGATAATCTCATCATCCTTGCATAACTTCAGATGATAATCAACTACCTTTAGACACTTACATCTTCAGAAGAGGCATTGAGAGATTCTCTCAAATGGAGACAACCTCTCAAATGGATAGTGAGGGAGCACTAACTGCCATGCTTAGTACTAGCAGTCAAATTATCCCTCAAATGAAGACTCCCTCTCAAATGGATGATGATGACACAAGGTATATGTTAGTTTTTCTTCTATTTTATTGTTGATTTTTCAAGTTTATTGTCTAATGATGCAACTTTGTTCACTATTTTTTGTGTGATTTTATCAGCAGGAATGACTGGACTCCACAAATGGGTATGGAATTTAATGATTAGATGAGACATGGGAGTTTTGGAAGAGGTATGCATCGAAAGTTGATTTTGGTGTACGTAGGAGAGTTACTAACAAAGGGAGGAATGATGGTTCCACAACTTCTACACGCTTTTGTTGTTCAAAAGAGGGACATCGAGAAAAAGGTAAACAACTGAAATTAGTGAAAAAGCCTAGGCCTGAAATGAGGATGGACTGTCGTGCATGAATGGGAATCAAATTAGTTCGAGGGAGCAGTAAATATTTTGTGAATGATTTTGAGCCAAATCATTCACATCCACTCCATTTTGCAGAGTGTATTCACTTGATGCGGTGACATAGGCAAATAAGCGATGTTCAAGCTCAGTAAATTGTGTTGGCTGACAATGCAAGCCTCACATAGAGATAGCAGCATGACTTGTCTAGTGTACAATCTGGGGAAAGAGAAAATATTGGTTACACAATGGTTGATGTGAAAAACTATCTTCGCACTAAACGAGGGAGCGACATGGAGTTTGGAGACGCGGGATGTTTATTGAGGTACTTCGAAAAATGACTGATTTTAGACCCATCTTTCTTCTATGTTGTTCAGCTTGATAGTAATGAGCAAATAACAAACATATTTTGGGCAGATTCTAGGATGATTATTGATTATGTCCTTTTTAGTGATGTTGTGACTTTTGACACCACATTTTCCACCAACAAAGAATACCAGCCACTCGGTGTATTTATTGGATTGAATCACCAAAGACAACTTGTGATTTTTGGGGCTGTACTTTTGTATCATGAAACCGCAGATTCCTTCATATGGCTTTTCGAAATATTCTTGGGGGCACACAAAAATAGGAGGCCGACAACTATTTTTACTAATCAAGATGCAGCAATGTCAAAAACATTAGAGGAGGTGATTCCTGAGACAAGGCATTGATTGTGTACATGGCATCTAATGCAAAATGCCATAAAAAAATGTTGGTCATTTAATGAAGAATAGATCAAATTTTTTGACCGATTTGAAGGAGCTTGTATATAAATATATAGAAGTGAAAAATTTGAAGAGGCTTGGGATTCATTATTTTCAGCATATGAAGCTACTAACAATTCTTGGCTCTAAAATCTGTATAGGTTGAAAGAGAAATAGGCTAGATGTTATATGAAATCTACAGTGACCTTAGGGATACGTAGCATACAGTTGAGTGAGAGTTTGAATGGAGATCTGAAGGATTATCTTGCATGTAAGCTAAATCTAAATGGATTTTTCAAGAGATTTGATAAGGTGGTGAACGATAAGCTGTACAAAGAGTCACAGGATGAGTTTAATGCTAGAGAGAAATTGCCAATGATTTCGTATCAGACATCACCCATGTTGCAGCAAGCAAGTAAGGTTTATACGCCTTCGATGTTTGAACATTTTTAGAAAGAATGGATGAAAATTTTGGGCTTGGTTATCAAGTAACGTAATGAGATGAGTCTCTTGTGGGAATATGTTGTTGGCTCATTTGGTACAAATAATCCAAAGTACATGATCACGGGTAGCCCAAGCAATGAAGTGGTGAATTGTGTTTGAAATCATTTTGAGACCGTTGGGATCTTATGTTGCCATGCCTTGAAGGTACTTGATATGGTGAATATTAAGTTAATTCTTATTTCTTACATTTTGAAGAGATGGACACGTGAAGCAAGAGATGAGATACTAGAGAAACATAGATTAGATACTCAGGTATAAATTGTCGTTATACTTTATTTTACTCAATTTAATATTCTAATTTATTGGTAACTTCTAACAAATTCTATATATTCGTTCAGGGGAATGGTGACATGAATGCTACTGATAGATATAGAGAGGTGTGTCCCGAGTTTGTGAAAATAGCAGTCAATGGCTCACAAACTATTCAGAGATATGAATTTATTAAGAAGACGATCTTAACCATAAACAAATCTCTCGATGAAATGCCACTTGGAGGTGAGTCTCAGAGAATTTTGACTGGCTTAAGTGAAGATACAAGTCTCGTTGTAAAATGTACGAGCCTCAAGAAGAAAGATGCCCGAAAAGGAGGAAAGCGACATAAGAGCTGTCTAGAGAAGAATAAAACAAAAAGAAAGAAGTAAGGAGACGCACCTCAAGCTTCTTCGCAAGTGTCTTGTGCACCTCAAGTTCTTGGAAGTTTCAATAACTCTCCGGGTTTTTACAGTAATTTACTCAATAGGTTTAAGGCACCACGAGACTTCAATATGTCTTCCTTGATAGCATCGCTTGGTGACGGGTAATGCACTATTCTATGTGCACTAAGTTATGTTCATTTTATCATACATGCACCTTTCTGATTTGTTTTGTCTATTTGCGGAAGTTGGGGAGCTGGTTGTCTGGATTAATGGTTTTCACTATTTGAGAGGCATAGTTTTTCATATTTACTAACACTCGGGACATTTCATTGTGGATGTTTAGGTTTATGAGCCTGGCTATGCAGCCCCACCAGCTCCCCCTGAACTTAGAAGATGCAGCTTCACCTCAAGTTCATCTATTTCAGAAAGATGCTATGATTTCAGGGATTGTTGTTTGTCCTGTAAAGAGTTCATCTACTTCGTATATTCCAAGGAACGCTTGTGATCTTTTGTTTATAGCAGGAGTAGACTTGACTTGCTTAAAACACTTCTTTGGGATTTTGGCCTAAAACTTTTCATGCTTTCTCCTTTCTGTTTTTGTAGGATTGTTTTGATGCCCTTAAGTTGTTACCATCTACGAAATGTGCATTGTGCTTACCAAAAACAATAGCACCTGACCTTCTCAATCACCAAGTCTGCTAATTGCTGATGTTTAATGAAAGTGCTTTTCTGGCATTGCATCGCGATATCTGATATCGTGTAATTCATACTTACCATAATAGGTGTATGTCAATACATTTTCAAAACAAACACCTACAATTGATATTAGAATGTAAGGGTGAGCTATCATTTTTGGGTACCTAGCAAGGAAAAAAGCCAATAAATCGGGTTGTACTGAACTCTCGGCACCACTGAGACCAGCAATTTAGGCATTCATAGGTTTCATCATACTGTAGCCAAGCAGAGTATTTCAAATTCTCCTGCTCTTTGATGTGTAAGACTTTTCCTGGCATGGTAAGACTGACTCTGACAGATCCATGTGATTTCTGTATTGAGAGTTGTATTAGAATTTTTTTTTTCCTTGTGATCCATTTGGAAATTAGAAAGCTGTTCATTTCAGTAGAGAGGAATTCAGACTTGCCATGATTGAAAAAGAAAATTTCTTTAATAGTGTGCTTGGTTTGCAGAGGGTTTTAGCTCTAATGATAAGCACGGCAAAGTATTGGTTTTAAGTTTCTATATATGAAATAAGTAATTTATCCTGATGTTTCAAGTTATTTTTGTATGACCATTAGTCATTAGGGTTACAGCTGCCATCCACTATTTTTTTTTTTTTTGTGATTTTGACTCATGTGCTTATGCATATAAGACATTAGGAGACGATTCTCCTGCTTTCCTCTGTTATCTTTTGCTGGTGAGTACTTTCAATATACTTTCCATATCTTTTGCCCTGTTATATTTGACAAAAGACAAGGCCACTTTCTGTGCAGTTTCAGCCGCTCTTTGCTATTTTTTATTTCTGTTTCATGATGAAAGATTTCTGACTTTTCTTTCTGTTCTACACAGTTTTCTGTTTTTGCTGCATTGATTATGCTTCTCCTTGTTCCTAGTACTCTATATTATGGGTGAGCAAATCGGACCCCCCGGATCGGGACCGCCCGGACCGGACCGGGACTGGCGGTCCGGTTCCCGGTTCTAGGGGCATAAAAATCGGACCGGACCGCGACCGGACCGATTGATTTTCTTTTTTTTAAATTATCCCTAAACAAATTAATGTCATCAAAATCAGTTGATTCTAAAGAGAGCGAGATGGATTCTTTCTCACTGGACTTCCTGAGTGAAGCATCCAATGGGAATAATTTTGAGAAGAAGATAGATACATTCTACATAGTTCAAGCAATGGCGTCCAGATCTAGTAGAATTTGTTCTTTTGCATCAACTACTTCAAGTGAATATGATATGCACCTTCTGCCGTGGGCATCAGTTGCAACCTGCATATCACCATCTGATGTAACTTGCAATTTTCTCTCTCAACTGAAGGCTACTTATTTGCAGCTCTATATCTCTTTGGGGAGTGTTCTATGGGACTACGGGATGTACTTATTTTAAGAGGAGCTCGTGTCAGGACTTGCATTCATTTTGTGCAATTTGTTGAACATTTTCAAGGGGATAATGTTATCAGATTTCAAGCTGATCTAAAGATAATGTTGGCATGACTTTGTAACTAATCCATGGTTTGGGAATTTAATCTGCGAGGGGATATTTTGCCGTAACTTATTTACACTTGTTATCTGAACTGTAAATGACATTAAAATCCTTATCTACAGAATGTATTGACAAAAAATATGAGAGTAGATGAGTTCTACACATTAGATGCAAACATAAATCATGATTCATATACCAACCTCAATGATGATTCCATTAAAATAATGAAAACTAGAAAGCTGCTCAAATTCAGTTCATTATTGAAAATCATTGTCCACGTCCTTACTTATAACAAGTGGTTGCTCAAATTAAGTTCATTATTGAAACGTGTATAATTTATTGGAATTACCTAGGAACCGGACCGGATCAAACCGGACCAACGGTCCGGTCCGCGGTTTCAAAAAATTGAGAACTGAAACCATCGGTTCGGTTCTCGGTTCTTGAAAGGAACCGGACCGAACCAGGAACCGATCACCCCTACTCTATATAATGTTGCTTAATGGGATCATTTTAGGCTCATTAAGGAGTTTGACAGAGAACTAAAAGATCTTGAGGGTAGAAATGATGCAAAAACCAGCATAATGCTCAATGAGAAAAAACAGTCAATGGCTGGTTTTTTATTAGGACATTCCATCAATGATGTTGCTAAGCTTCATGTTTTGCAAAGAACAGAATTAACCGTGCAATGGTAGTGAGATCATGAGAGTATGTCGACATATCTCCTTTGTAATCAGCGTCACGAATGATTTCATTATTTTCTTGCCTCTCGCTGTGAAACGTAACCTAATAGAGTTGAACAGCTTGTTCCTATGTAAACCAAGGAAGAGCTTGCATTAAAGTGTCAAGTGGTCATTTTATTTCCTTTGCTTGCAAACTGTTAAGTGTCAAGTGTTAATTGACAAAATTGCAATTGTACTCATTTTATTTCACGAATCTTTCTCCAAGCATACGTGCAGTCATGTTAATTGACAGAATTGCATATGGTCAGCAATTCAAAGTAACATCTGGCCCCGACACTATTACATCATAATGATCAAGAGCTAACAGCCAAAAAGAGCGACCCTAGAGACCATGCGATAAAACCTTAAACTTAGATAAAACTGAGCCACGATGCTTTGTCTTGCTTACTATTGATATCACACGAGACGACGTGGAGGAAGACAGATGAATAATTCCTCTGCTTTTGTCTGTGTTTCCTACCCACTAGGTACTTTGTACTCTATAACAAGCTTATTTAAAAGCTTTAGATCAGTTTCTGGACAAGCATTCACATTAGAAAAATGAATGACCCGTAACCCCTGGATTAGCTGCTCATTTCCTGAATCTTTAGGCACGAGTCACATGGGTATAGTACATCAACTCGACTTATTTCAAGCCACAACTAAAGTTTTCATAAAATAT
This sequence comes from Rhodomyrtus psidioides, assembly GCA_021437785.1. NCBI lineage: Eukaryota > Viridiplantae > Streptophyta > Magnoliopsida > Myrtales > Myrtaceae > Rhodomyrtus > Rhodomyrtus psidioides. The sequence goes on along the minus strand of JAILYB010000059.1, from coordinate 204,078 downwards.
AAATGTTATACATAAACGTCAAATGAAACATCAAATTACACAACGAATCCATCTGCTTTGTCCCAATGGTTTCTAATCGATGTTAACATTCCTGAAGCCATTAATCATATCTCGAAATTCGTCATTCACCTCCCTTGCATTTTGTAGCTCCAGTTCAGTCAATCGAAGCGAACCTTGGCTATATTCCAGCTCAAATCGAGTTTGTTCCAACTCCATTTCTAGATCTCTAATTATACATCTACATCTACTGGGACAAGCATCGTCCTGATTAGACATAACAAGAAACCATATAATTGTTACATCCCTAAACCATTGAAAAATTAAAATGTCTTATTACAAAAGTAAGCAAGTAACAAATAGGCTTCACATGTTCATTATTGGGATGAAATCATGCAGTCAAATGAATTATCGTTGGCAACTCCTTCATATTGAAAAATTTCAAGTATGCCCGTTTTGCAGCTTCCCAATTGTTATATCCTTTGTAATTAGCATTACTAAAACCACATATTTTGACTGAAGTTTGAGGCCAATTATCATATATGCCAATATTACAGCCATTGAAAACAACATAGTATTCATTCGGTATTTCAACAAACCTAAAACAGCAAAGAGAAGTGAGATACAACACCAAAGGCATTACAAATATGGAAGAGTTTCCATGGATACTGCTACAATTCAATCATGACAAACAATGCCATATCACATTGACGGGTATTTCATACAAAATCACTAATCAATATCTATAAACGAAGCGGAATAATATAGATCCACATACCCATAAGCACGAAGCGCGGATTCCACCAATATGTCAATCAAACCGTTGTACTGGATCGTCAAGCCCTGAGATCAAACTTGAATCACTGATCGGTAAGGTATATCACGTAAAACGAACATACCTCGATAGTCACAGATTAAGAGCCCCGTTGCAGATGAGATAACGATCCGGATCCACCGATCAGTCGTCGTCGAGAGAGATATCTTGAGTGTGTTTTTGGGAGAGTTTCTTTCTGTAGCAGTTGCTAGAACGACAGACGTTCTGGAGAAGAGAACGTTATCTCTTCCCTCTCTCTCTCTCTCTCTCTCTCTCTCTCTCTCTCTCTCTCTCTCTCTCTCTCTCTCTCTCTCTCTCTTAGGATAGGAAATAATTTAATTGATTGCGATCAAATATTGTAATAATGGCAATTAGCCAATTTAGCCCTTAACGGGCGTTTTATTTCCAACATTTTTCACTCGCCCACAAAGGGCTAAATGTCTCTCTTTCTCTTCTCACTGCTTAGTTCATATGGGCAAATAATCCGTGCGACCAGCATACTATGAGAGCTTGTTGCCATACATCTGTTAGGAGTATATAGCAGCTCACAATGGGCACATAACCTCAGAGTAGATCCAGTATGCAGTACCCTAGATCAATCAATCACATTTACATCATATCTCTCTTGATCTCTTTGAGTACTCAAATACAATACATTGTATTCACAATCATGATTAAACTCATATAATCATAATTGGTCGACTTGTGAACACAAATATTGACTGTAACATTAATAATTGGTCTTCCTCTTCCCTTAAACCTCTCAATCTCAGTTCAGTTCGTTTTTCTAGAAATGTCCCATTAGATCGAATCAATCTCATGACCATAGGCAACACTCTAAGATATCGAACATAGAAAGAAATCTTGATAATAAGTAAGAGTCGTAAGGGGACTAAAATTGAGGAACTCTTATCCTCAAGAGTCTCACAAATCTACTCTATTTAATAAAATCTTTCAGAACTCACATCTGGCACTAAAGACATATAAAGTGAAATATGTGGGTTATTTCACCTTCGGGCATAATAAATATTATGGCATCATCTTAACACTTTAGTTAAGACGACATCTATATTTGAAGCACGAGCTCTCAATTATCACCAAGATAATGAGCTTAAAATTGTCTCATCTCTATTTATCACGCAGTAAATAGAGGCTATTACCCGTGTGAGTGGGCTAATCTCCATCTGTCCGACATACCTTCTCAACATAATGCACCAAGCATTAATATGCATAAATGTCATACAAACTCATAGACATCAATAATGATAACAAATACCATTAACTGTGAACATTTTTAAAATATAAATATTCAGTACTCCCACTTTTATGCACTTCTAGAGATTTCAATATAGGAAACTAATCCTTTTGCCAACACATGACTGGGGAGCAACATCTCTAAGTACTCACTTCACAGAAGAGCTGCTATCATTATGTGTATGTATATGTATTGTATGTTCACATCTTTTCTTATAACCATGTCTTTCATAAAAGACATATTGCATGTCTGTTTGCTTGGTCTGACAATGGATCCTTAGTGTAGGCTCTTGTTGCTAGGCTGTCACAATCAACTAATAATTGTACCTGCAATATCCTTAGTAACATCTCATTGATCCAAACATCTCTTAAACCAAATGTTCTCTTGTGCTGATGTGAATAACATCACGAGATTATCTTTCATCGTGGATAAGGGTATACACGTTTGCTTAACACCACGAGATCAATTTCCATCGCGGATAAGGCTATACACCTTTGCTTCTTACTACTCCAAGATATTGTGACACTGCACAGTAAGAATACAAGCCCAGAGGTAGATTTTCTCTCATCTAAATCTTTTCCTCAGTAAATATCAGTATAGCCTTCAAGGCACAGATCTCTACCTTGAACTCAGCAAAAAATTGGCAGTACTTTTTAATATCTCAGAGAATTCTCTTGATGGCAATCCACTATGCTTGACCTGGATTAGAGTGGTACACATACCATTCCAACCACATAACCAATATTAGGTCTTGTACACATCATAATGTATTTCAAGCATTCAAGCACTATCATATGGAACATTTTTCATTTCTACATTCGCTTGTGGAGTCTCAAGACATATTTTGCGGCTCAGAAACGAATCTTTTCATATTTGCCTAACCATTCCCATTGGATAGAGATATACCAGGAATCTCTTTGGGCCAAAACTGGGTTGGCATAGGTATAACACCACCAGGCGAATAAGCCACACATACAATATGAGTATCTTTGGGTTTATAGTGTTGCATACAAAATCATTCAATGACTTTATCCATATAAGTCTTTTGTGAAAGAGATCACAATCTCTTTGAACAATATCTTGAAATCTTAATTTCAAGAATGTATGCAGATTCACCCATATCTTCTTATTTCAGAACTGGAACATAACCAATCTTGAATGTATTAACAAACTTCATATTGCTTCAAGCAATCAGTATATCATCAACATATAATGATAATATCACTTATTGATCTTTGGATCTTTTGATATATACGCGATGATTTTCATTAATCATTACAAAATCATATACCACTAAGGTATTACAAGAAATTATATACCATTATCTCAAAGACTGCTTAAGGCCATATATCGATCTCAAAAATCGACATATTTTTTGTTCTTGGCCAATTGAAACAAACCCAACGGTTGTTTCATACAATTTTTTTTTATTCTCCATTGAAAAAAGCAGTCTTTACATACATCTGATGTAATTCAAGATCCATACTACTCACTATTGCCGAAATAAGGTGAATTGAGGTAAATCTCACCACAGGAGAGCAAACCTCTTTCCAATCAATCACTTATAATTGATTATACCATTTCACCACTGTTGACACCTAATTTTTGGTCATTTTTCATTTTAGTTTTTATTTCCAAAATTAATTAAAAATAGCCAAAAACTCATAAAATTGCAAAATCAACTTTGGAGGCCTTGGAATAGCCTCAAGAGTCAATTTTGAACAAAAAATATTTTTCATAATTTTTAATAATTTTTTTTTCGAATTTTTTTTAATTATTAAAAATACCCAAAAAATCAGAAAAGTACCATTCGTGGACATAAAAATACACAAAAATATTCAATAATTTTTTTTTAATTCCTCTTTAAGTGTGTCACTTTAAATCTTGAAAATTCGGCTTGGGTCACTATGTTCCTTCACAAACATGAACCCGAATCGGGCATAAAAAAAATCATTTTCGAGTCTTTTAATTTTCAGTTCTCACTTTTTGTAAGCTATGACATTGGATTCTAAAGTTTCGAAGTGCAATTGGGTCAATTAGCCCTCCAATTTGATCAATTTTAAACAAAAGGGCTTAATTGCATAATTTTCTTTCAATTTAGTCCCCGGTTTCATAATTTTTGAAATTAAATTTTACACTGGCATACCCATTAAAATCAAACACATCCACCCCATATTCTTCATCATGCTGAATCCTTGATTTCAGATCCTACGAAACTCTCTCAACCGCCATCCGTCATCATCATGAACAAGACGACAATTCCCACAATGGCCAAAGGATAGATATGAGGAGCGGCTTTCTTTTCGTGGCCCCTTGTGGTCAAGTCTTTGCCAATTAAATTCTAATGGGGGCCAAACATTATAAAATATGACCACGATGAACAGAACATAGGGTCCAGGAGTTCATGAAACTTTTCTTGCGCTCCTCAAATAGTGCTCCACGTTTTGTCATAGATTTTATATACGAAAGGAGAAAAGCAAGACCATCACCGAATGGAGCAGGAGCACTAAGAGACAAGGAATAAAATAAAAATGGGTGTAGGCCAATTGTGATGATATACGGCCACCGAGAAAGTGGGAAAGGAGGGGTCTTCTTCTTTATAAAAGGGGCACCACCAAGAAATAAAGAACAAGAATAAGAGATGGGAATACAGCACATTAAAGAAAGAAGAAGAGTCCATGATGTGGAAATATAAAAAAGGAGGAAGTGAAGCACGGCAAAAAAAAAAGGGTGTGCTCTCCACCATCAAGAGGGGGGGACGAAGTGGCTCTCTAAAAAAAAGAAGGTGGGAAGAGCTGGATGGAACAAAAAAAAAACAGATAATGAGGAGAGGAGAGAGAGTCGGAAGCGGAGAATGAAAAACCACCATCACAGTACACTGAGGATGGGAGACAATGTTTTCAAAGCCGAGTCCCCCACGCGACTCTCCCGCGGCCATTCACATTACTGCGTTGCTGACCTCCAAGACAGGAGGAAGGGAGAAGCCGTCCAGAATCGAGAGCTCCCTATCATCAGAGAAGCCGTTCGGAACCGAGTGATTGAGGGCTTACTATGTCGCCAACGCATCGTTGCTATCACCGTTGCAGGTACGTTCTCCCAGCCACCCTACTTCCCTGGTTTGCGATTGATCGAACCGAGCGAAAGAGTTAAATAGGCATAGCTGCTTGTGGTCTGAGTTGCATGCATGTTACTTTTTGTTTTTGCTCAGTTTGACTTCTAGATGAATTAGAGTCCCTCATCTGTATGGTTATGCATGGTATGCATGGTGCCGGGCCTCCATGAGGCTCGTTTCTTTTTTATCAACTGAGCACTAAAAAAAAAAGGAGAGTAGAAAGAGTGAAGGAGGGGTGGCAAGTCTGAAGAAGGAAAATATGAGATCTGGAGAGGGCTTTGGCAAAGAGTTCTCAATGAGCTTCGTGGGAGGAACAGAGAGCAACATGCATTTGTTTTCGTGATCGTCTTAGAGCCAACGGTCGAGCGAGGCCGGCACCCACTCGGCGGCCGCACGTTCATCCACGGCGTCCGGGAACGAACTCGAAGTAGATCCGACGGCGGCGATGCACGAGCAGGCGAAATGGTATGGCGGCGCGCGCGAGCAAGTCCCTACGACGGCGTCGAGGCGACCCAAGCCTGTGGTCATGTGCGGGTAGTTCTTGAAGGCAGCCCCGCTAGTAGATCCCGAGAGTGCAGTGGCGCCGGTCATCATCGATTCAGAGATAGTACGACCACCTGCTCGGAGGCGGCGCGACGGTAGCCCGTGGTTGGAGGCCACCCTCGTAAGTTACTCGACTTGCATTAATGTTTGTTGCGTGTTTAGAATAGAAAACGAACGGACAAAAATGTACAAACTGGAGGTCACTTAAAAATTGAGTTTGGTCGGAATCGTGGTCGGAGGTCTTGCGACGGTCGCGACTGACCGGCGACGAGGTTGGCGGCCGTCGTCGATTTGGTCGTTTAAAGTAGTTGTCAAAGATGGTCCGATAAATTTCTGAGTAAAAGGACCTTCTGTTCATCCTTCACGAAGAGTAATGCCGAAGAAGAAGATGGACTAGAAAAGAACAAAAGGGGAGAAAAGAATAATAAAAAAATAAAAAGAAAGATGATAGTAAAAAAAGCGTGGTGTGCAGATTGAATGCACGTGGGGCATTTCTTGCAAATAGACTAGGGGAGTTTGGGTCTGGTTCAAGGCTTGAGGCGTGGACTTGTTGTGTTAAGTTTGAAGGGATCGGCAGCTTGGGCCTCCTTCATCAATGTGTTTGGGCGGCTAGGCTTTGTGTGGTCCAAAAAAAAATTTTAATTTAATTTAATTAAATTTAATTCAATAGAAAAGAAAAGGAAGAGAAATGGGTTGGACAGTGGGCTTTAAAAATGAAGGTGGGCCGTGCATTGAATTTCGGATTAGGCCATTGAAGGAGAAATTAAAAAGGAAGTGGGCCTTTCTTGTTTTAAACTTCATATGGGCTTCGTGTCTCCTCCCTAGCCCGCGGCTTTAGAAGGGTTGGGTTAAGAAGCCCAATCCGAATAATTATTTTCGGAATTAATAATAATAATAATAAATTCAAAAATTCAATAAAAAATGAAAATCATAAAAAAATTTCAAAAAATTCGGAAAATTCTAAAAAATTCTAAAAAATTCCAGAAAATAGGAAATGGCCACATTCAACTGGTCACGGCCTGTTTCGGGTCTTCTGACCCCCGATCTTTCCAAAAATGACGGTTTTGCCCTTCCGGCAAACCGTCTTCCAAAAAAAATTCTAAAAAATCCAGGAAAATCCCAAAAAATAGGAAATGGCCACAAACAACTGGCCAAGTCTCATCCCGGGTGTTTTAAACCCCGACCCTTCTTAAAAATGACGATTTCGCCCTTTGGGCGAATCGTCTTCCAAAAATTGAAGAAAAATCAAGAAATTCCAAAAAATTCTCAAAAATGAGAAATGGCCACAATCAACTGGCCGTGGAATATTTTGGGTAATTCGGTATCCAAGTCTTCCAAAAATTGACGATTTTGCCCTTCGGGCTAATCGCCTCCAAATCTTCCCATTTTACCCCGGTTCGAAATCACACCTTCCCTAAGCCCCTATGGCTATATTAGGAAGCCGTTGATTTGAATTGATGTGCATTGATGTGATTTATTCATGCACTTGATTGCGTTTTCATTTAAATTGATTGAGATTGATAGGAATAGTCTTCCAGTCTGCATGAAACCCTGAATCAAGCCTACCTCACCTAAAATTGCGCCTGCATGAACTCTTAGCTAGGAAAATCACTCGCGTTAGGTACCGAAAGAGCGTTGGTAATGACACCGACGTAACCAAGTCCCCGAACCCAAAATCTCTGGTTCCGCAGAACTGATCGATCTCTCCCAATCGGTCAGTAAGGTTTCCGGTCTACCCTCCAATAAAGACCGGTGGCGACTCCAAATGCATGCACAAGTTGCACATGCCACCACGACCACACTGAAGGTCGAAAGTGATCGACTCATATCGTCGAATCCTTCTGAAAAATAGTCCCGTCGCGATTTGGTATGGGCCTGGGAGGGCCCGCGCCGATCCAAGGCCCGCGATCCACATTTCAGAGTCGGGGCCGCGATCGGTAATCCATTCGCCCGTCACACTAACGGAATTCAATCCTTCGCACCGTCGGATTGTGGGAAAATTTCGGACGGGTCGCGACAACCACAAGGCGAGCCTTGTATCTCTCAATCAAGCCATTAGCTTTACGCTTTAATTTTGAGAACACACTTGTTCCCAATGGCTTTATGTCCATTCGAAAGATCAACTAGTTCCCAAACTTAGTTTGATCTCATTGACTCCATCTCCTTTCATTGCTTATATCCACTTTTCCTTATCAGGGCAAGTCAAAGCCTCATTCACATTCCTTGGCTCATCCTCTTCTTATGGAGCAACCATGAAAGCTTTGCCTTCAATGTCTAAAACGTCGACAAACTAACGGAGAACGCTTTTGCGACTTGTTCGTTAAATTGAGGATTGTACACTTAGTACATCAAGCTCCATTACGCTCCTACTTGGCAACTTATTCTCCGTATTGAAGATTGTACACTTAGTACATCATTCTCCATTACACTCCCACTCAGATCAGATAATGACGGCATCTTCTTCACTTCAAGTAGTTGCAATTGAGACTCGTTTGAAACAAATTCCCCACTTCTCATATTGCTCCCACTTGGATTAGATGCCCTAGTTGAGTCATCATCACTATCCAAGATTTTAAATGGAGAATAGTCTTCACTTATCTCGCCCTTTTTTAGAAATTCATTCACTAAGAATGTGACATCTCGTGATTCAAATTCAATTACACTTACTACTTTCTTGCTCACCTATAATACATACCCTTTCAAGTGCTCTCAGTGTCACATGAAGACACTCTTTTATGCCTCTAAGGCCTAATTCTCATATCAATGGGAGAAACCGTATGTATAGGAAGCGCATCAAAATCTGAGAAAACTCAAATCTCATTTTCAACTTGTCCACAACTCATATGGAGTGGTAGTAACTGATTTAGAAAGCACATGGTTAAATATCTTGACAGCAATCATCAAAACTTCACCACAAAAGGTGATAGACAAATTAGTCTATGCCATAATATACCCAACCATTCTCATTGGGCCATGTTTCTTCTCTCTGCGACTCCATTTTGTTGAGATAGATATTCGAATCGAGTATAGTAATCTATAATGTGATGAATTAAACAGCCCATGCCTTGTTCTCACATATGTTGAATCACATGTCTCAATGGATCAACTGCAAAGGAAACTCAGTTCTTGTTCCTTTTCCAAATGGTTTGCTCATTATCTGTTCCGCTAGGTAATACTCACAAATAGGCAAATTGACATTTTCAATATTGCCCAATAAGCCCTCTTTAGCTTATCTAAATATTTGACATTGGGCCAATGTGACCCTACCTAGCATGCCACATATTCACACCATCATAAAAGATGTTAATAGTGAAAAACTAATATTCACATTATTGTACCTAACAATCGATTCAATGAAACCATCTAGAACCATAATAACTTGTTCCCAACGACAAGTCATGACCACCGTTATGAAAGTTCAAACTGAAATCAAGTTTAACCAAAACTAACATGGAAACTATATTCCATTGAGTTATTGGAGCATATAACACAATATGTAGAAATATGGTGCGATCACTGCGCATTTTCAATTGGCATGTGCCAATCCCTTCAACTTCCACGGAGGAATTATTTTCCACATTACTTTGCTCCATATCGAACTCGTTGAAATTCCACAAGGCATTTCTATCTTTCGTTACATGATCTGTGGCCTGTAAGTCTATAATCCATAAAGGAGAAGATTCAGTTACAAAAACTGAATTAAAGACTTAAGTGACACTCTCAAGTGCACAAAGCCTTATTTTTTTTTTACTTTTCTGGTTCACCACAGTCATGAGCAAAGTGACCTTTATAACTACATTTAAAATATTTTACATTTGAGATGTTTTTCTTGAAAGGACATTTTCCTTTCTCATGTCAGTTAAACTTCGATTTCCATCCTGAAGTATATGTTCCTTTAACCTTTCCACTTCTTGAACCCACTTTGATACTTATGTCTGAAGCATGAAGCTTCATTTGAGCTAGAACCAGTATTCTAGTTCAAGACGTCACATAGCGTCCCTAAAAGTCCTTACCCTTTTTTTTTAATTGTGGATCAAGTGGATTTTCATATGCACAAAGCTATGAAGTAAGGAACAAATTACTACTTGCACTTGCTACTCATTAGTAAAAAAAAAAGGCCAACTTCATGCAGTTCACTTATCATGTTTGACACGTCACAAAAGTAATTTCATATTCTGCCCTATATAAGTGTCAAAACATATAGTGATCTGTCTCAACTTGGTGACCGATGTCTAACCAAACTTAGTGTTTAACGCCTTCCACTTGACTTTGGCATTTTCATAAATGCTTGAACTCATGCATAAAACCATTTTTCATGCTACTCGGCGACATATGCGAGCAATTGAGTTCATTCTTTTTCCATGTAGCAAATGTCGGCTATGCAGTATTCTCATCCTCAGGTTCTTCCATAACTAAGTTAAGAGCTTCAAATGCTTCTTGCTCTTCATAGTACAAACTGGATTTCCATATTCCAGTTTTCATAATTTTTTTTGCCATCCAATTTCTCCTTTGTTTCGCTAAGCGTGTAACCGCTATTTCTGAACACAAAGTTCTATAGACATGCATTCACGAACCATTGATGCCTGACATTTATGCATCTATTTTACACTAACTAATTATATTAATAGATAATTTCACAAAAGGCCTCAGATTCAAAAGTTCACAATGTTCCCAAATATCATCCAAGAATCCTCGCTTGAAATTACCATTAACATAATCATTTATGTAAAATCGAGTTCACTGAAGTTACTAAAACTTTCTAGAACTCCCCACTTGCATAAAGATCATAAATCAAAAAATGATCTTTATATTTTGTAATCATAACATGGCATAACATGATTTGAACTATACATGAATACTTTACACATCAAATCATGAGATTGCAAGATACATGCTATCAATCAATTCTTGAAAAAAAAACGCCTCAAAATACGTAAATCATGGGCTTCAAACGTATTTTCAAAATTTTCAAAACATCAAACATATCCAAATAATATATCAAATCGAAGAGAATTTCGATACGAACGCAACGGTACCTCGTATGCCCCAATCGGAGCTCATATGCATCCACACGAGTCGGTCAAAGTTTCAGTCCACAAAGTCAACACGAAGTCAACGAGTCAAAAATGCAATTTCTCAAAAATTTGAGGACCGAATTGCAATTTCTAAAAAGTTCAGGGACCGAATCGTAATTTTTCAAAAGTATGGGGACCAAATTACAATTTTTTAAAAGTTCGGGGACTAAATTGTGATTTTCAAAAAATTCGGGGACCAAATTATAATTTTTCGAAAGTTTAGGGATCAAATTGTAATTTTTTGAAAGTCCGGGGACTAAAATGTAATTTTCGAAATTTGGTCAACGGGTCGGGTCGTTGACCAGGCAGATCTCGGACCGGTCGGGTCAAACCGGGTGGATGACGTCGAGCATGTCGTCAGCAGTTCACGAACCGCTCCCAAGCACGTGCGCAGCACGTGGGCGCTAGGGGTGTGCAAAAAAGACCGCCCGGACCGGACCGGGACCGATGGTCCGGTTCTCGATTTTAGGGGGAACCGGTCCGGTCCCCGGTTCCTAAAATTGGAACTGGTGACCGGGCGGTCCGGTTCCCGGTTCTGGGGTCCGGTTCTGGAACCGGACCGCTCGAACCGCCCGGTTCTTAAAAAAGAAAAAATATATATACATTCTTTGCTTTACTGTCGAATCCTCTCATCCTGTTCCTGTTCCGCTTCCAACATTAGGTTTTTTTTTCTGCTCTCTCTCGATCGCACTCGGGATCTCTCTCTCTCTCTCTCTCTCTTGATCGATCGCACTCTCTCAATCCCGCACTCTCTCTCTCTCTCTCGTCGAATCGATCTCTGCATCCTCGATCAATCCCTCAGTCTCGCACATACTCTCTCTCTCGATCGATCTCTCGTTCTCTCTCTCGAGGGATCGAGAATCTTCACCCTCCTTCAGATCGCCCCCGCCTCGCCCGGCCCCGCCCCAGCCGAAGCTCCAGAGCCTCCTCGACCACCAGCTTCTCCCCCGAGGCGTCGCGCAGGGTCGCTGATCATGAGGCCGACGCCCTCTTGGTTCGATCCCAGTGAGTGGACCCCTCTCCCGATTCACACGCGCCTACTTGGCGCGGGTTTTTTTTTAGGGCTTTTGCGAATTGCGGTTAGTACTGACTATTGAGTAGTGGGTGTGTCATATTTGACTCAGATCCAAATCCAATTGGGGATTAAATTCGCAATTAAGGCTCTGTCTCTATTCAGTAGTGGGTATGAGGACTGCGAACGATGCTCGTCAGTAGGAATGAATGAATGAATTGTTGGTCATGCGTATTGTTCCTTGGGTCCTTGTGTTATGATTCAATTACCATTGCTTGCCTATATGATGTTGATACATTTAATCTGCAACACAGATTCCTTTGCAAATGTGCAAATGATCAGATTTCTATTTTATAGAATATAGAATAAGATTCTAATCCGATTATTCTATTCAGGTGTTCTACCTATATGTCAATGGAAGTGGACCAGTCCATCGATGAGGTGACTTCGCCAATGGATTCACTGGAGCATGAAGGTGAAGAAATACATGAAGGTGAAGAAGTCTTCGAAGAGGAAGTCGACATAGTTAGTGTTTTTCATTGCTCTTTTTCCCATATTCTAAGTCCAGTTTCTTGGTGCAGGTATTCCCAAAAATTAAAGATTCAATATAGGTACGTTGACTGGAATTAGCATAGATAAGTAATATATATCTATTTAGCATAGATTGCATCACATTATGTTGACTGGATTCAATATAGGTACTTCCATATGATTTATGCAATAGATTTCTTGACGCTTGTATTGGATATGTTGGCTATACAATTTGCTATTTTCTTTGGGGCTAAGATATCTGGTGCTTGTGTGTTTAATATGGATAAGGTTTCTGATGACCTTTTGCCATTATCAAAAGTACATACTCACTGTCAAAACTAAAAAATGTGATGCAGGTAAAGGACTTTCGTTATCTTTTAAGATAGCATGCTCTTGAGTGTGATATTTGTAAACTAAAAAATAATTCTTCTTTTTTGAACCTGATGACTATAATTCCTTTGAGTTCGCTTTGTAGTAATTTCATTTCTAATTCAAAACTAATGTATGTTGCATATACACTTATTGCAGGTTGGCCGCACTTTTGTTTCATCCATCAAATATCAAGAAACGACTTGAAGTCTAGAAGTATTCCCATTTTTTCTATTTCACTGTCATTTTCATTTCAATTTGTGTGTGGTGAACATCTGTAATCCCCCTCCCCCTTCTTTGGGCGTGCTTTCAATGTGCATTTGATGATCAAATGAGGATACATTGAAGTGTCACTTTATTTCAGTTAATGCCCAGAATAGTTTGTCAATTTGCCCAGAATTTTTTTGAATCTTTTTCTCTCAATTTGTCCAGAATTTTTTTATTTACTTGTCAATGGACAAAGGCTGGCAAACTGAATTTTTTTATTTACTTGTCATCCAACATTGAAAGCGGTTTAGCTGGAATGATTTGATTATGTGCATTTGTGCAGAATAGCGCTTTCAATGTGCATTTGTGCAGAAAGTCCACAGCTTTTAGTTAATGCCCAGAATGATTTGATTATGTTATTGGTTCCTTGGAACCGGACCGGACCGACGGTCCGGTCCGGTTCCTGGTTCACGGGATGGCCGGTCCGGTCCGCGGTTCCGAAAATGAGGAACCGGGACTATTGGTCTGGTTCCCGGTTCTTCAGGGGAACCGGACCGGACCGAGAACCGCTCACCCCTAGTGGGCGCGTGAGGCCCACGCGCACCGCGCCTCACCTCACCGGAGCGTGCCGCCTTCTCCGGCGGCCGTTTTCGGCGGTCAACCCCTCAAAATGCTCGTCTCGTCGATACGATTCTGATGGTATCTTCACATCCCATTTTCGTTGAACGGAATTTCACGAAAATGCCTCGAAATGCCGCTGCGTCGGGAACTCATTCCATGGCGGCGTGTGGCGCGGGTGTAGCCACTCCCGGCATCCTCTCACGACGGGCAACCACTCAAAATTCTCGTATCGCCGAGCCCGTTCCATTGATGCGTTCAAAACACATTTTTATCGCACCAAAAAACACGAATAGGCCGTGGACAGTACCGTCGAAATTTCGATTTTTCGCGTTCGCATCGACGATAAAATAAATCACAATCAGGAAACAAGAACACTAAGCTCTGATACCAATGATGGGTATTTCATACAAAATCACTAATCAAGATCTATAAACGAAGCGGAATAATATAGATCCACATACCCATAAGCACGAAGCGCGGATTCCAGCAATATGTCAATCAAACCGTTGTACTGGATCGTTAAGCCCTGAGATCAAACTTGAATCACTGATCGGTGAGGTATATCACGTAAAACGAACATACCTCGATAGCCACAGATTAAGAGCCCCATTGCAGATGAGATAACGATCCGGATCCACCGATCGGTCGTCGAGAGAGAGAAATCTGGAGTGTGTTTTTGGGAGAGTTTCTTTCTGTAGCAGTTGCTAGAACAACAGACGTTCTGGAGAAGAGAACGTTATCTCTTCTCTCTCTCTCTCTCTCTCTCTCTCTCTCTCTCTCTCTCTCTCTTTCTTAGGATAGGAAATAATTTAATTGATTGCAATCAAATATTGCAATAATGGCAATTAGCCAATTTAGCCCTTAATGGGTGTTTTATTTCCAACACACATGAAAAGAAATTGTAATAAAAATAAAGATCCTCTTATCAGAATAAGGATTAAATGTAAATTGCATTAAGCACGTGAGTAAGGATTCAATGTAAAGTGCATTGAGCACATGAGTACCAATTGAGTGCACTCTTCAAATCACATAGCACCAGTCTATTCTATGACGAGCTCAGTAATTCAGGAATACAGAGCGACAGGGAAACGAGATCATGCAACCACATGTCCAAGCTCATCTATTGCCAGCTTCTGTGCTTAGCAAAGAGTGCTAAGGGACACTGTAACTTCTTATGCTTTGAACTATACATTTGATTATTTCGACACAACTACAAGCAGAATATCCTCAACCTCCCATACAATGAATGATGTTTCCCTTGAAAATACCAATTGAAGCAACACTTCCTCCACCCATATGAACGTCTTAACAAACAATATGCACAATTGCACATCATAAACAGCTCATGCTAAAGGCATCAAAACACAAGAAATGGCACCTTTTGCACAACCAACTCCATCGCATTTCTTTTCTCGTGACTGATGATAATATATTCAAAACGTGAAAAGATTCTTCACACATGTTCTCCCTAATTTTCTTCTTCGAGAAAAGCACGACTAAAATCAAAGAATGCCTATCCATATAGATCACAACAAGCAGTGTGTCCCCAGCAGAGAACATTAGGTTACCTTCTTGAAGGGTGTCGCAGACTTGCTCATACTCAGTCGATTCACATAGGAATTATTCAGAGGGGGCGATCAAGCCTTCTCTCCCTGAGCGAAGTTGAAGAAGAAGCGGCGAAAGCCCTAAATCCCCACGGATTGGGGGGACGATGAAGCTCGCTACTATGGCTTCGGCTTAGTTGCATCGAGAGCGAGCGACCATATTCTCTCTTTGAGCGCGAATTGAAGAAGAAGCAAGCAAGCTCTAACACGATGTGCTCCGCGGAGGCTGGCGTCGAAGGGAAGCATGACCAGATCGAAAGGAGGAGGGAGGTCCGACGGTGGTGGTGGCGCAGGAAGCTCAATTGACGGTGGCAGATGGTCGGGGAGTTGGTCGCAACGGGTTTTGAGAGAGAGACGAAGCGGATCTGAGACGGAGGGCGAACGGAGGGTTTCTCGGTTTCTTCTTTGAGGAGACCCGACAGTGGTGGTGGCGTAGGAAGCTCAGTTCGACGGTGGCGGGTGGTCGAGGAGTTGGTCGCAGCAGATTTTGAGAGAGAAACAGAGCGGATCCGAGACGGGGGGTGGACGGAGGGTTTCTCGGTTCCTTCTTTGAGGGGACCCGACGGTGGTGGCGGCGCAGGAAGCTCAATTCGACGGTGGCGAGTGGTCGAGGAGTTGGTCGCAGCAGGTTTTGAAAGAGGGCGAACGGGCGGACATAGGGTTTCTTTGGAGGGAGAGAAAATAGAGTAAAAGGCCAACTGAGGGTTTCTATGGATGAGAGAGAAAATGCAGAAATAACCCTTTTCTTAAATTCAAAAATTTTCAAAATTTCAGCTCCCCCAAGCTCGGATGACGTGGCGTCATCTGAGTCGTTCATTTAGAATGAACGGCTCAGATTCATAGTCAGTCACCCATGACATACTTCTTGTATGTCATGAGATCCCGATCCTCTGAGTTGTAGATGGGTTTGTCTTTGAACCCATTGACAACCAATTTACTTAGACAAACCCAGCTCATTTACAATTCACTTGCTTATAAAATTTATTAGTTTATATCTTTTTTAGTTTTTGATTTTATTATTATTATTTTCTTATAAGTAAAATAAATAAAGAAAAATTAAAAATAATCTTAAAAATATAAAAACTGTTTAAAGAAGTAGAATATCGCCGTGACCGACCGCCACCACCGCTGTTTGCCATCGCCGACCACCGCCGTTCGTTATCCGCCGTCTCCAGCCGCCAGGAAAAAAGGAAAAGGAAATAGAAAATAAAAATGCAATAATATTTTAAAAATATATTATAAAATTATTTTTAAACAATAAATTATTTTTAAAAATTCATCATATTTCTATTGCATGAAAGCTCTTTAGCGATATCATTTTTCTTAACAAATTATAAGAAATAAATATTCTATGATTTGGTTAACTATAGAAGTGTTTAAGTAATGCGGGTCGAGTCGTTAGATTCGTCCCGTATGAAAATGGGTCAAAATGGGTAAAATAGGTCGGATTATATTAATCCGATCTTAAACTTGAACTAACCCAACCCGTTTGACACCTCTAGATGTCCCGGGGGAGGGGGGAGGGAGAGTCCCGAGCCGTGCAAACTACGAAAGTCAACGGAATTATTTTTTGATTGTTGAATATTCACTGAACAAAACGAGCGTGCATTATTCTTTTCGCTTAACCAACAAATATATATGGCTTAAACAGGCAGATCCCTTTGCCAACCACCTAGTAGCAAAGCAGGGCATAATCTGCCCTTACCGGAATGAGGAAAGAGATTAATTTATCAAGGCCTAATCAAACAATTAGCTGCTCATACTTCAAATGTAACTCATAAGTTTCGATGCATAATAGTTCCTTTCGATAAATACGTGCCGGATAAACTCGAGGTTACTATATATGTCTATGGAGTCACGCGCACTGTCGTAAATCCATTTTTTTCTCGTAATCCGAAATCTTTGACATTCGATCCTATTAAGTATCTACGATGGGATCAACCAGCTTAAGACAATACAAACTGCATGTAACTTACATCACAATGTATAGGACTAGCGACTACGGCATAAATGAATTAATCTACGACGGACAATGGTGGGCTGGGCCCTTTGAAAGGCTATGAAACGTAGCCCATCGTCAGGCCCATGAACACCTTACTGGAGCGGGGAGCCTAACCCTCAGTGGCACGACCGTAATTCCGATCTCATCCCTTCCGTATATATGCTCCCCCAAAACCCTAGTTCGCTTCCATCTTCACTTCATTTCCTCAGCTCCCGGTGCCGCCTCTCTCCCTCCGCCACCAAATGGCTGCAGCCGCACGCCCCCTCGTCACCGTCCAGTCCCTGGACGGCGAGATGGCCACCGACTCCGCCGTCACCGTCTCCCTCCCCGACGTCATGAAGGCCTCCATCCGCCCAGACATCGTTTCCTTCGTCCACTCCAACATTTCGAAGAACTCCCGCCAGCCCTACGCTGTCTCCAAGAAAGCCGGCCACCAGACCTCTGCCGAGTCCTGGGGAACCGGCCGTGCCGTCTCCCGTATCCCTCGCGTCCCCGGCGGCGGCACCCACCGCGCCGGCCAGGGTGCCTTCGGCAACATGTGCCGTGGCGGTCGCATGTTCGCCCCAACCAAGATCTGGCGCCGCTGGCATCGCCGTGTCAACGTGAACCAGAAGCGGTATGCCGTCGCCTCAGCCATCGCCGCCACCGCCGTCCCCTCCCTCGTGATGGCCCGTGGCCACAGGATCGAGTCCGTTCCAGAGATGCCCCTCGTGATCGGCGACTCTGCTGAGGGCCTGGAGAAAACTCCGGCCGCGATCAAGGTCCTTAAGCAGATTGGCGCGTACGCCGATGCTGAGAAGGCTAAGGACAGCCAGGGGATCAGGCCCGGCAAGGGTAAGATGCGCAACCGGCGCTACATCAACAGGAAGGGGCCTCTCATCGTGTACGGCACCGAGGGAGCCAAGATCGAGAAGGCTTTCCGCAACATCCCCGGTGTGGAGGTCGCTAATGTCGATAGGCTCAATCTGCTGAAGCTCGCCCCCGGAGGGCACCTGGGCAGGTTCGTTATCTGGACCAAGTCGGCTTTCGAGAAGCTGGATTTGATCTTCGGGTCGTTCGATAAGCCATCCGAGAAGAAGAAGGGGTACCTGTTGCCGAGATCCAAGATGGTGAATGCTGATCTGTCGAGGATCATCAACTCGGATGAGGTTCAGTCCGTGGTGAGGCCGATCAAGAAGGACGTGAAGAGGGCCCCTCTGAAGAAGAATCCATTGAAGAATCTGAACACCATGTTGAGGTTGAACCCGTACGCAAAGACGGCGAGGAGAATGGCTCTGTTGGCCGAGGAGCAGCGTGTGAAGGCTAAGAAGGAAAAGCTTGACAAGAAGAGGAAGCCCATCACCAAGGTACGTCCTTCACTTGCTTGTCTTCGATTACTTTTCTCTTCTGCTGTGGGAATTGATATCTAAATTTTGATGCTTTCTAAGGATGCCGTAGCCGAGCGGTAATGCTCACAATGCCTCTACGTATATTTGTAGACCTTGTAAGATTGGGATGGTTACTCACTTTCGCTAAGGAGTTCCTTTGTCGCCCAATAAACGCCCACATCTTCTGCGGGTTTGCCTTATGTCTTCGCCATGGTGTCTTATGGATTGTCAATCTGGTGTTGAGTTAGGATGCAAACAATGTGCCATAGGAATGATAATTGTCTTACTTATATTGTCAGATTTCGAAGATAATAGACTTGATGGGCAAATGGACCCATGTCATCAAACTCAAAATGCATCTGATGGGAAAAAGAAATGTTAATTTTTCTTTTCTTGCATGGTCTCTGATAGTATATGGGAGTTCTTCAACTCTACAAATGGTTAAATTACTTTCCAGTGCGTAGGATTCATTGTGCTAAGAGATTTCATTACGATACTTATTAATAGCTACAGTTGGGGCTATAGTACTATGCATGGGACTTGCTAAGGTGAAAAGAGTGAGCTATGTGCGGGGCATATCATATTAATGTAGGTAGTGATGGAATAATTACTCTCATGTATCAGCTGTCTCTTGTTAATTTAATTTCTACATTAGCCGCTTATCCAAAAACAACCGTCAAGATTTGTCAATAACCTTGACCTTGGCATTTCTGCCTCCCGCAATAAAAATATAAGAGGGTTAAATAATCTGCCTCCTTATCCTGCTGTTGTCTATTGGAGATGCTTTGCAGGTTTGTAAGCGTTTAAATTCTTCTGTTACACTCACATCTTGAGATATTTATTGGGGCAACATGTCATTTGTGATCTTAGACCATTGCTTGCAGCTTTCTTTTTCCATCTTGTTTATTGGTAGTAGAAATGCTTCGACTGTGCAACTATATCTATGCCTTTTGATTTGCTCTATTGATTTCTCTTGTGCCGGATAGGAGGAGGCAGCTGCGATCAAGTCCGCGGGAAAGGCATGGTATCAGACGATGATCTTGGATAGTGACTACACAGAGTTTGAGAACTTCTCAAAATGGCTCGGTGTCTCCCAGTAAACTTAGTTTGCAGTTGGGCTCTCAGCTTAGAGTTTTATTTTGTGCTTCCTTTGTTGTTTAATGTGCTGTTTAGTCGCGCCTTTTTTTTGTCCCGAGACATTGAAGATTTTGGCCAGGAAGGGAAGTGAGTGGAATTAAAATAGAGGGACTTTTCATTTTTCCAGACCTGCTTCTTTTTCAACAGTCCTTGTTCCTTTTTAAGGATCGGAACTTTAAGTAATATATTAGCTGGGGTTCTCGACAGTTGCGTGTTATTATGCTATCAAGGATTGTAGATTGGATGTGCCATTCTTAAGTGTTCGAGTCTGATTTGCCATTTCAAATATGTTGGTCGCCTGTTTTTTGTGTTTGCATTCTTTGGATTAGATGCTTAAAGCTTGATCCATATCCCCTTTAGCATCCTTACTCGCATGAGAGATTATCACGATCAAGGCAAGTGTGATATATTCATCAAGCAACGTGTTTTCCTGAATCCGTTGTGTTGCGTGACATTGAAAGTCTGACTAAACTGTTGGGGCAGTTCTGTGGTCCATCAAGCGACAGATCTTTGGGTGTTAAATGGTTCCAATTCTTTGTATATCTTCGTAACTCCTATATCAGAATGTGGTTGCACAAAATCTTAGGCTGCATTTGATCGTCCGGATTTTTTTAGTCAATATAGGATTGGGGAAAATTGTCAAAAAAAGTCTTTAACCTATTACACTTTTGCCAATTCAGCCCTAAACTTTTTAATTTTGCCAAGCCGGCGCTGACGTGGACGTCGTCGGCGTTGACGAGGCATTTTTAATAATATTCAATTAATTTTTTCAATTTTTATTTTTTTTTCTATTTTCCTTTTCTTTTCTTTTTTTTTACTTTTTATTGTTCATCTCCTCCTGGGGCGTTCCTTCTCCTTCCTCGCGAACTTCAGAAGACTGAAAGAGAGGGCATCGGGCCGCCGCCGTCGCTGGGCGAGGTCGAACCGCCTAGGGACGGCGGTGTCGGTGGCTCGCGAGGCCGAGCCACCCTTGGCCAGCCTCGCCATATCTGGGCGAAGCCGAGCTTGCCTAGCCATTGAATCGCGTCGCTAGGCGGCTCGGCCTCGCCCTGCGTCGGCAACGGCCTCGCCATGCGACGGCGACGGCGGGCAATGGCAGAGCGTATACAAATGTATAGGCGACGAATCTATTAATCTGCTGATATATGAAAGCGAAAAATCAACAGATGGCCTGCAAGTGTTGGGCGGCGGCGATGGCGTTGGCAAGGCTCTGCCATCGCCGTCGGGTTCAACTGAACTCACACAGCGATGGCGACACGACGCCATGGCTGCGCGAGGCTGAGCCGCGCCCAACCATGGGTGGCTCAGCCTCTTCAGATCTAGGCGAGGCCGAGCTTGCCCAACGATGGCACCGCCAGCGTCGGCCTCGCCCAACGACGGCAGCACCGAGTCCTGGCTGGCCCACGCTTCCAATCTGCTACTTCAAGTCATTGCTTTTTTTTAGCTTCAAGTCTTTTGCGAGGAAGGAGAAGGATCGCCGAAGGAGAAGATGACCAGTAAAAAGTAAAAAAAGAAAGAGAAGGAAAATAGAAAAAAAAATTAAAAATGCCTCGTCATCGTTGGCGACGTCCACGTTAGCGCCGGTGGATCAACATTGACCGGGTGGACTTTATTCGCATAAATACAAAAGGTTTAGGACTGAATCGGCACAATTGTAAAATATTTAGGACTAAATTGGCAAAATTAAAAGGTTTAGGACTAAATTGACAAAAGTGTAATAGGTTTATGACTTTTTTGACAATTTTCCCTATAGGATTGGATTGGATAGGATATGAAATTCAGGAATTTTGTCATCCTATCATGTGTTTGGTGAATCGCAGTAATAGAGCCGAATATGTTCATATCATATCATATTCATTGTTTAGTATATACGATATTGCCGAGCCACCCTTGGCCAACCTCGCCAGATCTGGGCGAAGCCGAGCTTGCCTAGCCATTGAATCGCGTCGCTAGGCGGCTCGGCCTCGCCCTGCGTCGGCAACGGCCTCGCCATGCGACGGCGACGGCGGGCAATGGCAGAGCGTATACAAATGTATAGGCGACGAATCTATTAATCTGCTGATATATGAAAGCGAAAAATCAACAGATGGCCTGCAAGTGTTGGGCGGCGGCGATGGCGTTGGCAAGGCTCTGCCATCGCCGTCGGGTTCAACTGAACTCACACAGCGATGGCGACACGACGCCATGGCTGCGCGAGGCTGAGCCGCGCCCAACCATGGGTGGCTCAGCCTCTTCAGATCTAGGCGAGGCCGAGCTTGCCCAACGATGGCACCGCCAGCGTCGGCCTCGCCCAACGACGGCAGCACCGAGTCCTGGCTGGCCCACGCTTCCAATCTGCTACTTCAAGTCATTGCTTTTTTTTAGCTTCAAGTCTTTTGCGAGGAAGGAGAAGGATCGCCGAAGGAGAAGATGACCAGTAAAAAGTAAAAAAAGAAAGAGAAGGAAAATAGAAAAAAAAATTAAAAATGCCTCGTCATCGTTGGCGACGTCCACGTTAGCGCCGGTGGATCAACATTGACCGGGTGGACTTTATTCGCATAAATACAAAAGGTTTAGGACTGAATCGGCACAATTGTAAAATATTTAGGACTAAATTGGCAAAATTAAAAGATTTAGGACTAAATTGACAAAAGTGTAATAGGTTTATGACTTTTTTGACAATTTTCCCTATAGGATTGGATTGGATAGGATATGAAATTCAGGAATTTTGTCATCCTATCATGTGTTTGGTGAATCGCAGTAATAGAGCCGAATATGTTCATATCATATCATATTCATTGTTTAGTATATACGATATATCGATGTAAAATGAATTTGAAAAAGCACAAGCGAAAAATATAAGAATCTCTTGTAAATCACTACTGAATTTAGTAAAAGAAAGAAAATATAAACATTCAACTTTTGCTGAAAAGTTTTTTCTTTCTCGCGATATTCGATAAACCTTAACATAAAACACATAGTTATAAAGGAGAAGGAGGTTTGGCTCTCTTTATGCTTTTCTTAGACTTTTAATGTGAACTAGAAAGTCTAGAAGGAGAGTAAATTTCAACTATCTCGTTATTTTCGTAAATTTTTATAATAAATTAAAAAGCTATAAAGTAATCATGAAACTTCCACATAAACTAGAGATAGAGAAGACGGAGATTCTAATTTTTTTAGAAATCTCATTACTCATTCTCTTCGAGAATTAGAAAAATCATTTTCAAGTTTGAATATATTTACTTAAAATATAATTTCCTCTACTTCATTTTTACTTATTTTTGAATTATAAATTTCTCTTTATCATTACTTTGACTCCCTTTAATCATTTCTTAATAATTTTTTTTAAATAACAAACTACACTATTATACTTAAAATATGTAATGATATAGATACTAAGAGTGTGTGTGTGTATACATATACAAACTATATATTATAAAGAAAAAAGAAATCAAATTATAAATATGATTTATAAAAAATAAAAATAAAAATTAGTTTTTATTTTGATTTTTCTTTCTAACATTAGAATTCAAATTTATTTAAAAACAATTACTATTTTAATTTTATTATATAAGAAGTTTGTTACTCGGGAAAATAATTTTTATACCATAAACAAAAGAAATCTTATCCACCTTTATCCCACCTCCCCACTAGGATAATTATATTCATGCTATATCCCCTTATATCATGTTGTATCCTATCATGAGTAGGAACCAAGTACTGGATAGAATAAATTTTATCCTATCCCGACTTATATACCGACTGTCAAACGCAGCCTTAAAGGTTCTAGATCGAACGGCCGGAATTTCTACTTTTATGATCCGATGATCATGAAGGGGTCGGGGATTTGTTATCCAAGGATGTGGCTACTACCTTTTTTTTTGTTTTCTGCTCTAGAAATTGCTGTTTTCTCGCGAAGGCTCGAATCTAAGCTGGTGCATTTTATAGAGATACTCGTGAATGATGGAATTCGTGACCTAGTTATAAAGTACGCACTAGTACTTTCTCTTTGCTCACGTATATGCGACACCAGCATGAATTTTCATATTCAGCAATGGTTTGCAGGGTTCGTAGACGTTTTACAGACATATAAAGGGAGAGTTAGCTTCCAACGCCACTCTCAACTTCACCTGCCCCCCCACTTTCTATTTCCACTTTCAGGCTTCTTTTCCCTCTATTTTCAGCGATGTCTTTCCTTATTTTATGCAAATTGCCTGAAGATTAATTTGTTTAGTATTATCGCTACTTAGACAACTCGAATCTCTCCTACCATTTGTTTTCTTGAATTGATGGTGTTAAGAGCACACCTGCTGTGGATTAATCGTACTTCTGCAGTGTCTCGTGCTTTCATGTTCTGTATCTATCTTGCAATCTGCCTCGGAAAGCAAGAAAAATGAATTGGGCTCCTTCGATGAGACTATACTCTCGGTCACGTTCGAGTAGGGATTATCCCATTGTCGGGACACCGGCCGAGCCACGAAACGATAGGCTCCGTCTGAGTTGGCCTAGAAGAAGCTCGGAACGATTCTTGGGCTACTCCCAGATCCGCTCGACCTGCCTCGCGAAGCCCCTGTCGCTGCTCTCGTATGAATCTTAGACGCTAAGAAAAGCTTTTGTACGCCACTTCACCTTTCCGTTGGATAAAGCTTTTGTTATACTTGTCTAAGTCGTCCTCTTTGTCCGGACTGATGATGGTCCACTACCTCTTCAAAAGAATGACGAGCGTGTTGTGTTTAATACCCGACCCGACTCGTAGCGTGTGGCTTCGGTCCTCCTCATGCTCCAACGGGGTAAAGTAGCAAAAAAGGGGTCGAGGCATTTGACAAAACCAGCGGAGATTTGATTGGTCTTTTTGAAAAGCCAATCGGCCCAACTTTTGATTAATAAAGTTGAGCATCCAAAGAATTTGACTTTAAGCGAGAATGATTGGCGGGGCTGATCTGATTATTTGGTTTCCACCTATATTGAACGAACGAACGAGGGTCGAGATGCATGGGGCATGACATTCTAAGGTTTTCCCGGCCAAACCTCAGATCAAAACCCATGTCATTCACATAGATATGAAATCACTTACTATATGCCCCAAAACAGAAGTGACGGCCGGGGTTAGAACTAGCGGGGTTAGAGCAGAGGTTGGCGATCGGACCGCGATCGTGGGTATTTTTTTTTTTTAACTTTTGCCAGTTGATGCGTCTCCTTTAAGGAAAAAGCGTGAAATTACCCATTAGAAAGCACCGTATCATTTGCTAAATGAAACCGCGCTTAACTAAATCACATGATGTTGGTGTGCCGAGTAAATGGGCATACGTGGTTAGGACTTAGGTACCTTGATTTAGGCGAAGTAAAAAGTAAATAAAGGAGAGTAGGAACTTTTTAAGAGTCAATGTCGAAAGGCCAAAAGAAAAGAAAAGGAGACGTACAAAATTTCATGTGTCCATCCATTATCTCGAAGGGGTGGGGTCGAGAGGGGTAAACGTAAAGGTAAACCCCTTATTTTAATCCCTTGCTTTTGAAGCCTTTTGTCCCATGTCGGAATCATCTCTACTATGCCTGAAGTATAATGGTCAAGGGGGGGTAAAACCTTCTTATCCTGAACTAACATGGAGGAGATTTTGGGTGGGGCGGCCCCATGCGCCCCACCAGTCACTCTCTCTCCTCTGACACATGAGAGAGAGAGGAGAGAGAGTGACTGGTGGGGCGCATAGGGCCGCCCCACCCAAAATTTTTCCACTAACATGAGGCTTTGATTAGAATTTAGATCGGATCCTATCTTTTGCTTGGCAAAGTATGAATAATGGGGCTCGGACAGGACCAATCTCATTCGCTACTATGCTGGAATTAATGTTCGGGGTTAAAGGCGCCTGCTGGATTTTCATTTCTACGCGATTGATCTTTAATTCGATTTCGTTTTTGGGCGGAATGCTAAGTCGTGGACACGTGGCTACATTTTCGTTGCTAAGAGAAGGATTGGGAGGACAGAGACCGTGCGACCTCCGATCGACGAGCACCACCGTCGAAGACCAATGCATGAGCTCCACCGTCATTCGACATCGCAAGTCTCTCTCTCTCTCTCTCTAGACCTGTTGAGCCCATCGAATCGATACAGTCCGACACTATAGGCCTCGGAATTGAGGCTTGCGACCTAAGATCCAAGCTTGCTGACCTCAGGGCACCCTAGATCTGAGGACGCCTGAGAGTGGGTCTCGACCTCAACACCAACCTTGAGCTCGGGTTCCCTCTCATCGAACGGGGGCCTAATTGGTGACCACCTTGCATTCTCCGACTAGGCCAAGCGGCTTCGACGCGAAGGTAAATGTCTCGTCTGTGGTGTCCCAACCGAGGCCGTGGATAGATCTAGCGATGAGCGAGATCCGTTTCAGTCGACTTGATGAGCTCGGAGAGCAGAGAACAATTTTTTTGTGGAGATATTCAAATTCAATGCTCACCCTCGTCCCTCCATTTTAGCTCAAATTTCAACTTCCGAGGGTAGCCACCAATCACACCATCGTTGGTCCTGTTAGGATTCAATGCTCAATTACAATAAAGTAAAGCGTAAAACGAGAAAGAGAAATCAACATGAGATTTTATCATCAGTCATCCTTAAATTAGGGTTCTCTCATTGCATCACTCAATTATTCACATGTATTTCTGTCGATGAGAAGTATGAACCATACCCCCAACATATTTATCTATTTGAATTTGAGATGCAATTCTCAATATGAAGTCGGAATCTGAGGATGCTTTTTTTGTTTTGACTGTTCCGCAATCTCTCAATTGCTGCAAAGTCCGCAAGATTCAAATTTTGGCTTCCATTTGATGTTGATGCCTAGGATTTGTTACTAACTACAGAGTTCAAGATCACTTGATTTGGGATGGGCAAACTCGTCTTCATCTTCGGAGGATCCTGGACAGAACAATTGGACGGCTGCAAGGTTAGACGTCATGGGCCTTGTTCGTCTTAATGATTCATTAGACGATATCAAGCGCCGGATAACGGTTGAGGCTACGACAATAGTGGTAAGATATTGTTCGAGCAACTGACTTCGTGGACAGAGCATGAAGATTTATTTCGGGATATCTATATCCATGTTATATCCAAGCATTAGCCAAACATTCCGATTATTATCTTAACTGACATTATCCTGACCGATAAAAGAATCCCGACGATCATAATGCCGCCTTAGTGTACGACGAATGAAAATCCACATGTGAAATCTCATCAAGTGTAGGTCGGTATTTAAAGTTTTCATTTCCATCTTCACCTAAATTTCCTCCATTCATTTAAATCTGCACCTAATTTACTTCCTCGATACATGGCCGTAGTAGTGGCCAACAAAATGCTTGTTAATGACTAGAATAAAAAATATAAATAAATAAATCAAAGAAGAGCCAAAGATAAATAACAAAACAAAAAAGGAAAACAAAAAAAAAAATCTCTAGAAAGAAAGCTGCACGCGCCGACGATACCGCGCGTCGACACCACCACCATGATTGATCGTGGGTCGTGGCCAAAAAATCTTAAAGTTCGATACAATAAAATAGGAAAATTAATTAAAACAGCGACAGTCCGACCAAAAAAATAAAACAAAATTAAAACAGCGACAGTCAAAAGAATTATTTTTTTGCTAAAGTCCAAACAAATTTCTGTTAGGGTCAACGAGTTGACTGAGAAGTCAACAGTCTGAACTTTGCCTCGAGTCCTTGATCACCACTAACTATTATAGTAATTTTCAGAGTTGGAGAGCTTGCACACAGGAGGACTCATTTTTTACAAAGGTCGTTCGACTGTGATTTTCGACGACTAACAGACTAAATTTTTTCATTTCTGTATAATTGACGCGCGTCCAAGTCGACTCGATTTGTTCTTTGATGAGATGTTGAATGGGCGGACGCGGGGTTAATATTTCGTTGCTGGGAGAGGCCGCCGAATCAGCATGTTGTTGGAAGATAAGCTCGAGATACATCGGTTGAAAAGAAGTGCATGAAGAAAAATTAGAATTTAGGCGCATTGGACACATGAACACCCTAATGTAAGTCAATTAATAAGGCTCGTTTTCTTATTGTTACTTTCACTTATGGTAGGTGCCATGAATTGTACCTTGGCTTGACCATGAATCCCATTGAACCCAATAGCAATCTCAACCTTAGAAATTACGGCAAGACTTGAGTGTAATGACTATATTTAAGCTAAAGTGGTAATGACAATGACGGGTTTTTGACCTTTTCTTCGTTGTTTCATATGCTCCGTGATTTTTTTTTATTCGGTCTAATCTCTAAATTTTTAAAAATCGGATCCAAATGAACATCTGTGAAGCATAAAATCGCGTCACATGCATTTGTCCATTGTGGATTGCCCGGTGAGCTAATCTCCCATGCGCTTGCCCGTCGCCATTTTTTTTTTTTTTTAGGCCGACAATGGGCTCGACACGCCTTGCCACGATGACCATCAAGCCACGTTCTCGGATCGAGTTAAGTGATAGCGTGGTTCGAGTCAAGCAGAGCTCAGGGGTGGTAGCGAGCAAAAGCCATCATTGAAAATTTGACAACAATTACGTCCATGCCATTTAACTCCATTATCTTTTTTTTTTACTAAAGTGGTATTGATGGAATTTTCGATCGTTCGGGAATTACTTCTATCACATTAAATCATGCTCTTATATGATTATGGAGGAAAGATTACCCAGAAAATCTTAAGTTTATTGCAATTGTACCAATTCAGTCTTATTTTTTTTTTTTTGCTAATTGAGTGAGAAACATTTTGTATTTACAATTTTGACCGGAAATTGAGAACGTGGCTTGCCGGCTCTGACATAAAAAATTATTAATAATATTTCAATTGTTTTAATTAATTTTTTGTTACCACTCCAGCGACGGCTTCGCGACCATTGTCCAGTGGCCGACGATCGTCGACAACCCTTGTCGGCCATAGCTCGCAAACCACAATGTTAGCCAAAAAGAAAAGAAGGAAGGAAAAAAAAAAAGAGAGGAGAAAATATAAAATGATAAGATTTTTAAAGAATATTAAAATATTATTAAAAATTATGTACTTCAATGTTGCCATGCGAATTCAACGCCGACCGCTCCACATTAGCAATTTCCAGCCAAAATTGACAGAATTGACTGAATTGGCACAAAATACAAAATGTTTAAGACTTAATCAACTAAAAAAATTTACGATTAAATTAACACAATTGCAATCATAAATTTAAAAACGATCTAAAAACTAAAATTCGAGGGATTCATGCAATATTTTGCAATGATATTAGAAAGAAAATTCAGAGAGGGAACAGATCTTAGTTTTTACTCTTTATATGGCTTTAAAGTCGTAAACTTTTTCGTTCACGTGAACTGCACGAGCCCCCCTCCCCCCCCCTTTTTTTTTAATAATACGAGAAAGATTTTTGATGAAGACAAACGATGCTAAAAATCAAGTAATTACTGAAAATCAGTTTAAATTAAACAGTAAAATCTAGATGAACGGGGTTGTAATCCACAACGACAAGGGAATCTGCTTTCGATTTCTTTGCTCTTTGTCTTTGGAAGGTCGTTTGATCCAGTCTCTCCCGTTGCGCCATGGGCGCCATGGACCAAGTCTCCAGCAGTTGATGACGTCATGAAGTAGGGCAACCATTTTAGGAGAGTCCTTTTGCCCACGTCAGAGTAAGATGCTCTCTCAAAAAACTGTGGCGTTCGAGCGAGATCGGATGCATTAATACCGTCGGAGATCACAATATTTTTATTTAGAGCTCGATCTAATAATTTGAATGAACAAGAATGAACACATTAACATCAAACTGATCATAATCGTCACGTCACATGATTCTTATTTAGAGCTCGATTCAATAATTTGAATGAACCGTGCGCCCATGGATATGGATCGACTCGTCGATGCATTCATATTTGACATGCGATGTTCAAGAATGAATACACTAACACTTAATTAATCACAAATAGTTAGATTATATGCCTATAATGTACTCCTCTCCTCTACTATGATTCAAATGGATGGAACGAATCAATACCCAATTGATCGCAACTGTCGGATCACACGACTCTCATTTAGAGCTCGATCCAATAATTAGAATGAATCGATTGATCAATGCATCTGTAGTTCGCATGCAATGTCCATGAACGGACGCGTTAACTTTTAGCACCCAATTAATCACAACCGTAAGATTACGTACCTCTCGTTTTGAGCGTTGGCTAAATCCCCTAATTACCACCGTGCCATCCTGAGAGGATTTTTACCAACATGTTATCAAAGTCACATGTTGCTATCATTAGAGCAGACACAGAGGACTAAGCGCTGCCACTGCAATAATGACGCACTAAGCAATGAGGGGGGAATGTTGGCGGCGCGTGAGGCCACGCGGTTCTCGATGCGAACGTGCCATGCCCATGCCATGTCATGTGACGAGACCGGAACCTCCAGATGGTGACGGTGGGTCCCCCCCATCCCTCCTCCTCCTTCAAAGCTTTAACTAGTGGCCGAATCTCGTCTAGATCCCAAGTTTTTCTTCTACCTTCAGCGACTCGTCGCCAGAGTCCAGCTTCTACATTGTCCAGTCCACTTTTGTGTTGGCGTGGCGACCCCCGACGCGCGCGCCAGTACCGCTCCGCCTCCATCTCTAACTCTCGAGCTCAGCGGCATGCCACCCGCACAAGTGTGAAAGCGATGATAGACAAATCCGTTCTTACGCCTTTTGATGATTGCGATTTGTGGCCCGTTCTCTCTGTAAATGGCAAGAAGCTGAGTTGTTTCTTATTCTTCTTCTTCTTCTTCTTCTCTCACTAGGTTCTTTTTGGGAACTATCTACTGGAACTGCAGCTTCCACCATTACCAAATTTCTTCACTCTCTCTCTCCCTCTCTCCCTCCCTCCTGTAAAGCGACTCCTTTTCTTCACCCTTTGAAATAAAGAGAAAAAGGGGTTCGTTCCATTGGCTCTCTCTTTCTCTCTCTGTGTTTTTTTTAATCGAACGTTGCGGTCACACGGACTGGCTTTTCTCAGTTTATTTCTTTTGGGCAATCTTCCATCTCTCTTTCTCTCTCTCTGGGACTCGCAGAGAAGACGCAGTATGGGAAGGGGACTCTTCCTGTTCTTACTCATCTTCTACACTCCACTTCTCATGGAGTCCTCCACTGCTCAGATGCCAGGTTCTCTCTCCACTCCTGTTAAATCTCTTGATTGCCTTTACTTTGGTGAAGCCAAAAAAATCATGAAATTTAGACTCGCCTTCATTTCTTGTGGTAATTGGTAATATTTGTATGACTTAGTTATATAAGTTTTGGGACGTTCTCCGGATGATGATTCTTACCCTTAGTTTTCGTTCTTATATGCTCATTCTTTTGTTTGCTTTTTTCAGTTGTTAGAATTACCTGTCACTGTTTGCTTCAACGTGCTAATTATGTGGTTGCTCTGTTGAGGTTGGGCATTTCTCTACGCATCTGTATATGCAATCTTGTGAATGCTTGTCATCTCTGTGTTTAATTTCGAAGTGGTTCTTCTATCCTTTGCTTGTATCGAAGAAACTGACTGTGAAAAGGAAAATGTATGGTCTTCCTGTCTCGTTGAAAATCCTATCTAGCATCTATGTGAAAGCTCATAACACAAATTGTTATAGACAGATGAAGGCATTCTTTTATTTTGATATTTCGAGTGAGTGAATTGAAGAATTTACACCTTCTTCACTGTATGTCAAGATTGATGCCTGATTTCAGTTTGCTGATAATTTGTATAGCGTGTGATCGTTGTTGTTTGAATTTGTGAAGATTCCTATCGACATTAAAAACATCATAATCTTTATCCTACCTCTGTTGATTTCATAATTTGTGCTGGGTTGGCCAACTGACATGCATGATTTCATTGGGCAGGTTTTGTTAGTTTGGATTGTGGAGGATCTCAGAGTTTCACCGACGAGATTGGGCTTGAATGGACTCCGGATGACCAATTCACCTTTGGAGAAATAACTAACGTTTCTCTCGCAAATGAAACGAGGACACAATATACGACATTGAGATACTTCCCAGCCGATAACAGAAAGTACTGTTACACTTTAAATGTGACCACCAGGACAAGATACTTAATAAGGGCAACATTCTTGTATGGGAACTTTGACAGCAATAACGTGTACCCAAACTTCGAGATCTCCCTGGGACCTACTTTTTGGTCCACGATTGTCATTTCTGATGCCAGTACTATAGAAGTGAGAGAGCTCATATTTCTGGCCTCAGATCCTACCATCAATGTGTGCTTATCTAATGCTACTACGGGCAAGCCGTTCATATCTACCCTTGAGCTCCGTCAGTTCAATGGTTCGATGTACTACACTGACTACGAAAACCAGTTTTATCTCAGTACCTCTGCCAGGATTAATTTTGGTGCAGAAAGTGAAGAGCCAGTCAGGTATATGTAGAACATTGTGTATGTAGTTGTTCCAGCTTTTATTCCTCGACTGTTTGACTAGTATCTGCCATGGCTTTTGCAATTTAAGAAGAAGTAGAAAACCCGTGTGCTGTATGAGTCCAGGGTGAAAAGAGTCTATACTACAAATGAGTTGTTCATCCTTATTGCTCACATACAGTTCTTGTTTATTAGGTATCCAGATGATCCATTCGATAGAATATGGGAGTCTGACTCTGTAAAGAAAGCAAACTACCTTGTCGATGTGGCTACTGGCACAAAAAGGGTGTCAACCCAATTGCCAATTGATGTTAACCATGATGAGAAGCCACCTCAAAAAGTTATGCAGACTGCTGTAGTCGGAACAAATGGATCGCTAACTTACCGCTTGAACTTGGACGGATTTCCTGGTTATGGCTGGGCATATTCCTACTTCGCAGAGATCGAAGATTTGGCTCCCAATGACACGAGGAAATTCAGGCTCATGCTCCCAGGCTTGCCTGATATCAGCAAAGCTGTTGTCAATATAATTGAAAACGCTCAAGGCAAGTATCGCCTGTATGAGCCAGGATTTGTGAACATAACCTTCCCATTTGTACTGTCCTTTAAGTTCGGGCGGACAATAGATTCTTCGAAGGGTCCACTATTGAATGCCATGGAGATAAACAAGTATGTGAAGAAAGTTGATGGTTCTCCAGATGGTAAGTCCCTTGATCACTTTCTGCTGAGTTCGTTAGTTTGTGAGAAGATTGCTGCTAATGTGATGATCATGTTTTCATTATCACTTGGTGTGAACTTGTAGAGCCTGTTTGTGGCACATCTAATTTATTAGGCTGGACCATCCCTTTGTCGGCATGAAATATGAAGTTTATTTGTTTAGCTTACAGTTTTTCCATGAGCTGCAGGAAGAGTTATTGCTAGCATAATTTCACCCTATACCTCAGCAGCTTGGGCACAGGAAGGTGGAGACCCGTGCCTGCCAGTTCCATGGACATGGGTGCACTGCAGCTCAGATTCGCCTCCACTGATAACTGCAGTGTATATGTCTACTTCTTGTGATATGCTTTTGTGAACACATTTCTTATTCCAGGAGCATGTCAATGCTATATTGATGATCAAGTTTTGAAGTTATAAATTGTATTTCTGCAGCACATTGTCTAATAAGAATTTGACCGGAAACATTCCTTCAGACATTGCAAAATTGGGTGGATTGGTTGAGCTGTAAGTTTATGTAGAATTTCCCTTTCCACTTGATAGTAGTTTATTTCTTTCCAATGTCCATGCTCGAACTTTTCATGTCTTATTTTGAAGTATGCCTCGGCCTTTTTTCTGAAGGTGGCTGGACGGGAATGCGTTCACTGGTTCAATACCTGATCTTTCTTCATGCATGAACCTGGAGATCATGTAAGCTCCGTGGATTGTCCTCTTTGAATGGGCTTAGAAAATTTAATGCTGATGAATTTCTTTTGTGATAGTCATCTTGAGAACAATCACTTGACTGGTGAGCTGCCTTCCTCTCTCGCAACTCTGCCAAACTTGAAGGAACTGTAAGTGTTCATAAACTTACATGAGGATTTCTCATTTACCACAGGGACGATTCAAATAACTAGCACATTGTCTTGTGATTTCACATGTGGATCTGATTGATATATGTGATTTTTGGGCCTTGAATGAAGTATTGATGCAATTGTTGATTAATGAACAATTTTCTGTGGTAACTTTTACTCTGTACCTGAGTAAAAACCTTATGCACATGCTAAATTTGATGGTTGTAGGTATGTCCAGAATAACATGTTATCAGGCACAGTGCCATCTGGTCTTCTCAACAAAAAGTTGAATCTGAAGTGGGTACAACTTCTGATTAAGTCTTGCTGCGATGCTGATTGCTCCTGAAATAATGCACACGTCACATTTTATCTCATTACATTTAGTTTAAATCAAGTTATTCCGTGTATGTTGGTCTGATCTTGAAGGGCCAGCTAAAGCAGGGGAAACTTTTTATTTGTGTTGGCATGATGCAGTACATGAGTTAAAAGTATGGCTGTTGGCCAGAGCACACAACGCACCATTACTTTGTCATAAAAAATTATCCAGTATTTACTGTTGGCCTTATTGATTTGACTGAAAGGTTTCCCAGATGTGGATACCAGACATTTTGGAGCTCAGATCCTTATCTAGCTGAATACTAAAGTATTAAATGTCATTCTGTAGCTTTGTCTAGGGGTTAGCCTTTTGATGTGTAGAGATCCTTCATTCCGTCACCTTCTTGCGTTTTGTACTCACAGGATTAACTTTTGATTGGCTGATTATAGCAAATGGCTTGTTCTCTTGTTAAGTTTTTCGTTGTACCGTGCCTTCTAATAGCTTCAATCTATGGTTGTAGGTGTCACACACTTTTGCAGAACATTTCAATTATCACTAGATAATTTGTACTTCTCTCATAGTGAAACGATGTCTTTTGGAGATCCATAGTTAGGAGTTTGATTTTCATTTCTGGAATTTTAGGTGCAGTAGCGCCAGATATGGGATAACAGCATTACATATAGCTTCTGTTACTAAATAACGTCACTGCTTTTTCACATTTTTCTGAACCGTTTCTTTTAAACCCTATATATAGCTATTTCCGGACTTGGTTCATCATTCTTTCGAACTGAGTTTCATTTTTCTGCACTTTTTGCTGCTCCTGTATTCTTGTCCAATTATTTACCATTGGCATCTTAACACCGCCGTTCACAGTTACACTGGGAATATGAATCTTCATGAAGGAGGGAAAAGAGGAAGCCAGACTAAGATTATCATCGGTTCATCTGTCGGAGCTGCTGTTCTCCTGGTAGCTACAATTGCCTCCTGTCTGTTCATACAGAGAGGCAAGAACTCTAAGCATGGTATGAGTTTGGAGCAAGCAAGAGAATGATGTATCCATGTTGTTCTGTTGACATCTCTGTCGCGTGATGTTCTCAAATTTTTTTTTTTTTGGGTGTAATCTTTGCTAGATGACGACGTGCAAATACTTCCCACGCAGCGGCTTATTTCTTCCTTGAGTAATGCTCCTACAGAAGCTGCTCATTGCTTTATGCTATCAGAAATTGAAGATGCCACAAAAAAATTTGAGAAGAAAATTGGTTCTGGAGGATTCGGAGTTGTTTATTACGGAAAACTGAAAGATGGAAGAGAAATTGCGGTCAAGGTTCTGACTAATGATTCCTATCAAGGAAAGCGAGAGTTCTCAAATGAGGTAACTGTACCAAATTTTGAGCACTATGTATAGAAATGTTTAGCCTCTCTAGTCTCTGCCGGGATCTGCTACATGAATTTGTCACGAGTTAATGTGGTTTTCTGTACCTACAAGGAGTGAGCATATGCTACTGCTGAGATCTTCTTGACTAAACTCAAATTGCTAGGGGAGTGAATAATAATAAGCTATAACAAAAGTCCCTTGCGTGCTTAATGAAAACTCAGTATGTTTACTTCTTCATGTCCTTAAGTTTTAGTCGATGCGAAGTAAGTCTTCGGTATTGATGTTTCTGAAGCATTTTTCTGTGAATTACTATCTGGATATCATCTAACCCTTTGTCAGTTGGATTGATATTCATGAAACTAGTATTCTGCACTGACAAAAACTACCGTCCTTAGCATCAGTTATCAGCTACATAAGCTAACTAATGCTGTATGTGATCTAGGTGACTCTTCTTTCAAGAATACATCACAGGAATTTGGTACAATTCCTTGGATATTGCCAAGAAGACGGGAGAAACATGCTAATTTACGAGTTCATGCATAATGGAACTCTTAAAGAGCACCTTTATGGTAAGATCATACGCTTCCTTATGTTGTGAGACTGTGATCACATATCTGTATTAATTCATATATCTATCTCTAAGGTCCATTGACTCGTGAGTGGAGTTTTAATTGGATCAAACGCCTTGAGATTGCCGAAGATGCTGCAAGAGGTCAGTAGTCCTCCATAAACTGATTTAATTAGCAGAAGTCATTTTGGCTACCGAAGTTGTTAATTTTATTCATTTTTCCAGGGATTGAGTACCTTCACACTGGATGTGTTCCAGCCATCATACATAGAGATCTGAAAAGTAGCAACATTCTTCTGGACAACAACTTGAGAGCAAAAGTTTCGGACTTTGGTCTCTCAAAATCTCAAGTTGACGGAGTATCCCACGTCTCGAGTGTGGTTCGAGGAACTGTTGGGTATCTGGACCCCGAGTAAGGCATATTTTTGGTGACACCTTCCGTTTCTTAAAGGATATTTAGTTACTATGAATTTGAAGCTAGTTAATATGATGTCATTATGTCTCGATGCGATTTTATCTTTGAAATGGGGACTCAAAATAAATCAAGCATGTTTTGAAAAGTCTGACTAGGCAAGTTCTGCACTTATTCATGAATGCATCTCAGCCTTCACGTTTTGAAAAGTCTGACTAGGCAAGTTCTGCACTTATTCATGAATGCATCTCAGCCTTCACACTTTTCCTTCTGAGTGTTGACAAAAGCCTTTCTGCTTCTTCCAACTTTCCAAGCTTCTTTACCATTACTGCGGTTGTGGGATCCATCCAGAAGCATATTCCGTGAAACTGCATTCTTTGTGGTTAGCTCTAGGCTACACATGTGAAGACGTGCATGTGTCTCACCTTATTACTCTTCTTGGCTCAATGCTCCTACTCTCACCTCAACAAGGAGATGCGGTTGTCTCCACTTTGTGCTTATGGTCAACCCGTTAGAAAATGATGTTCATTGGCAAATTACAATTGCCACTTATCTGTCACCACTCACCAATGCCACTTCCAAAGCACAGATTCCTTTGATTCAAACTCACTTTTGAAGCTGCTATGCCGTCGAAGGAAACCTTATTCTGTTAGTGTTGATTACTCCAGAGGGAAAATGGTAGCAAGCTAACTGATGCAATCGTATGCTAATTAAATGCTTTGGCGGCCCCTTGAGTTAGAATTTCAGGCATTCAGTGTTTACTTGGTTTAGAACAGAACTTTGGTTAACAGGACTATGATTTTAAAAATCACACACTCACTTTCTAAATGATCTTGTATGAGCATATGCATGAGGTCAGTACACTTCCCAGTGTTATTTGATGCTTTTGCATGTACATGATATACTTTAAAGATGTCAGACTAGTCGGTTGTCATATTATATGGGATCCAACTGTTCTAAAAGCTCGAACTTACTGGTAGATGGAGGCTTCATGAATATAATGGCCATTGAAACACATTGGACAAATAGTTTGGGATATTTTGATACTCTATTGCACGCGCAAGTCGAACTAGGAATGATACGTTAAATTGACAAATGGAGAGTTGCACATATGAAATAAAGTGAGGTGGAACTTGGTTCTAATATCATGTTAAATCCAACCTAAAAAGCTTAAGCTATTGGAAGAAAGCATTGTGTAACATTTAGATACTGCTAACACTCCTCCTCATATGTAGGCCGAACTTTGGCTTAAGACTAAAACATGAAAATATATAATAGGGGAGGTAAAGGGGGTCTAGAAACATTTAAATTTAGGACCTCCCGCTCTAATAATATGTAAAACTTAGGCTATTATTTAATGACGTGATTCAATATTTAAATACTTTAACATCATTGTATCTTTATATTCTTTTATGATTTGCTTTCTTATCTTTGAGGTAATTTGTTGACAGGTATTACATCTCCCAGCAATTGACGGACAAGAGCGACGTCTATAGTTTTGGCGTCATTCTTCTTGAGTTGATATCAGGACGGGAAGCGATTTCTAATGAAAGCTTCGGCGCAAACTGTCGCAACATAGTCCAATGGGTAAGTCCAGTGCAATAAATGCGATGAAGCCTGTTCATTGATAGTTTTGCAAATTCTTCAAAACCTTTATTCTTAAATACCGAAGCGAAATCCGGCATGTGTACTGTACGCTCCTTCACATGTTGCACTCTCTTGTCATAGGCGAGACTGCACATAGAGAGCGGGGACATCCAAGGCATCATCGATCCGAACCTACATGGGGACTACGACATCCAGTCGATGTGGAAGATAGCGGAGAAGGCTCTGATGTGCGTCCAGCCTCACGGGCACATGAGGCCATCGATCTCAGAAGTCCTCAAGGAGATCCAAGACGCGCTGTTGATCGAGAGAGAAGCCCTGGCGACGCGGGAGGGGCTCTCGGACCTGTCAAGGAACTCGTTCCACTCGTCCGTTAACATGGATGCCTTTGACGTTCCAGGGACCGAGAACTACGTATCGATCGACGAGTCTATCGCGCAGCCGACCGCTAGATAGAGCTTTTCACTTTCTTTTTTCCCACTAATCCGTCGTGATATTTCCTGTTGTTCTTGGGTGCAGGCTGGAGATTGTAGTCCTTGTCTGGGATGAAGTTTGTGGATTTGGTGATCATGATAAGAATTGCCTGCCTAGTCGATCCCTCCCCTCCTTTCCCTTTCCCTCCCCCTCCCCCCCTCCCCCCACAACAATGAATGTGCTGGCCCAGCTGATAAGATTGGTTATGATGTCAAGATTAGTGTTAGCCCTGATCAATTAAGTGGTAATTGTGTTCATCACTCTTCAAGGCCAAGGCCAAGGTTCGAGTAATCATACTTGTGCATTCTCTCTTGATTCCCAGGGGGGGAAAATAGGGTTGTGATCCAAATCCTGCTATTTTGAAATAAAGGCTTTAGCTAATAGATAGATGCCGAACTTGTCCCTCATGACTAGGGATGTCAAATGGGTGGGTCGGGTTGGGTTTGGGTCGGATCATAAATGGTCCGACCCAAATCGACCATTAATTCGTTTATGACCCATTTATGCATAATATAAATTTCTTGACCCATACCCAACTCAATCCATACACAACCCCAATCTATTTAAGAAAACACATCTATATTTAATTTAATCTTTGAAAATTTATTTCTTATGATTGTTTAGTAAATTTATATTGCTGAAATATTTTCATTAAATACAAATCGACATTTTTATTAGAAATGGGTCACCCCATACCCGGCCCCAATTCCCACCCTCGATCTCGGCCCACCCCGGTCCCGGACTCGACCTCGGCCTCGGTCCTCGATCTTGGTCCCCGGCCCCGATCGCGGACTCGGCCTCGACCCCAGTACCTGGTACCCGGCTTGGCCCCGGCCCCATCTCCCGACCTTAGTACCCGGCCCTGGCTCCTAGTCCTCGGTCCCCCAGCCCGATCCTCGGTCCCTGGTCTCGGCCCCGGCCTCGATCCCTTGTCGCGGACCCGGCCCTTGTCCCGATCCCCATTTCCGCCCCGGTCCCCTCCACCGCCACTGGTCCCAGCCCCGATTCCTGCCCCGGTCCCCGGCCCTGATCCCCGCCCCGGTTTCAATCCCGACCTTGGCCTTGGTCCCCGGCCCCTGTCCCAATCCCGCACCAAGCCCCGGCCCCAGTCCGCGGTCCCGACCCCGTCCCCGGTCCCCGGTTATTGAGGGAAGAATAAGAGATTGAATTAAATGGGTCGCAAATGTGTTTAGTTCAAACCTATTAAGACCCATCTATTTTTGCTTTTTTGTTTTAAAACCCATTTATAACTGTTAAGAGAAATAATGGTGACATATTAATGACCCATGTAAAGATAAATGGGTTTATAAATGGGTTTTAGACCCATTTAGACAGGTCTACTCATGACTAAGCTAAAAGCAAAATCCTAGTGGAATAACTTATTCCGAATAAGGTTAAATTAGGGTTTTAGGACTCGTTTAGGTAACAAAAGATATCAATTTTGAAAAAGGATGTGTTCACTAGAAGTTCTTAAACTTGTGATGAGAGTGTAAATGAGTCCTAAAACTTGCAAAAAATGCAATCAAGTCTTAAAATTTATTAAATTGAGTCATTTTATTAACACCGTCAATTTATCAAATGAAAAATGTTGACG
This sequence comes from Rhodomyrtus psidioides, assembly GCA_021437785.1. NCBI lineage: Eukaryota > Viridiplantae > Streptophyta > Magnoliopsida > Myrtales > Myrtaceae > Rhodomyrtus > Rhodomyrtus psidioides. Next base: position 164,160 of record JAILYB010000059.1, on the reverse strand, counting down.
TGACATTTTAAAATTAATTTCCCTATCCTCCGTGGCATTTTTAATTATTTTATTTTTCAAAATCTATTTATATTAAGTTGAAAATTGAAAACAAAAATAGAAATTTATTTGAAAAGAAAAACAACGATACTAGAAAAAACAAAGAGCAGAGCCTCGCCGGTGGATAAGGATCCCCTAACCACCTACCCACACAATCCCCACCCTTCATTAAACCATAAAACATTTCCCCCCTAAAAAAATGGGGGAGTGGAGGGTGGGGATCCCCCTAACCACCCTAACCAGTGGTTAGGGGATCCTCCCTTGTGGTCAGGCCTGACCATTTTTTAATCCCAGTGATCCGTTTGTATCGGACGGCTGGGATGAAGTCACGTCAGTCAAACGGTCGAGGCCCAAATTGGGCGGCATTTTCTTCTTTAAAAAAAAAAAAAATCCCTTTTCATTTTCAAACCCTCTCTCCTCGATTCCTCTGACACAACTCTCCTTCCTTCGTTCATTGCTCTCCCGACCCTCTCAAGCCGGAGAGACCATGGAGCTCCCCGGCCGTCCCTCCGCGATCCGCCTTCCGCCTTCTTTGCTCCCATCGCGTCTCTGGATCGTCCCTGTGAGCTTCCGCTTCTGGGTCTCCCCCTCCCGAGATGGCCTTGATGAGAGGGGACCTCGTCTCCCTACTTTCCTTCTTCGTCCAAAAGCACTGTACTAATCACAGAGAGAGAGAGAGATGGCGTTCAGGGGCAAGGAGATCATGAAGAAGGTGCTGAAGCGCGTGGGAGAGAAGAACCTCGCGCCTGGTATCAAAGAAACCCTAGAGAAGTGCATCCCCAATTCGAAAGTAGGCGCGACCTCTTCGCCGGCCGCCACATCCGCTTCGACAACCAAGTCAGCGAGGACGGCGGCAACAAGTAAGCTCCATCCCTCCTCCGTCGCTCGTTCGTTCTAGTCAATCGTCTATTTTTTGAAATGGGTATGCTCGGAATCTGGTCTCGTTATGCGTGGCGATCGCAGATGCTTGTTAGTTTAGATTCAATTGTGGCTTTGCATCGATTGAGCTTTACTGGCTCAATTTAGCTCGCGATGTGATTGCATTAAGCTTAGATATGTAGTTTCATATTTGGGCTATGGAGTCGGTTGTATCCATTTCCAACCACACGATGTGTTATCTAGACTCATGAGCATTGCCATGGTTCCATCTTCTGTAGTTTGTGATGAATTGCAATGTGGTCACACCCACTGCCGTGTTAAAGCAAGGGCATTTTGTTGGACAGGATTGTGGATATGAAAAATAACAAGTCCCCTGGAAGCAGAATCGAAGAACCGAGACTTGAGTTTTGTAAATTTCAAATATAGTGGTCTATGTGGAGTTGAATCGAAGTGAAAAAATTGTAATTTTCTGATTAGAGCTTCTCTGTGACGGTTGTTCCAGGACAAGGAGGAGCTGGAAGCTGAATGTGCAGGAGAAGCGTCTGTTCTGCTACATTCTCGACCGCCATATTCGTGTCAAAGTGACGACCCATGCTCTCCGTTGCATCGAGAAGGCAGGTGGGATCGACGAGTATCTGCTGAAGACACCTTATCACATGACGCAGCGTTCAGCGAAAGAACACAAGCAAATCCATGCTTAAGAGAGAAAACTTGAAAATTCAATAATGAAGATGATAATCCGTCTTTCAAAAATTCTAAAACAAGCTTATATAGGGTGTTAACCCTAATGATACCAAAAACACAAAATTACAAAATTGCCACTAAAAATAATCAAATTGCCTAAAACATAAGGATAACATAATATTACGTAATATCATGCAATATTACATAGATAACAACTTTATCTGTTGATTGCGTAGATCGCGACGTCATCCGCATCATTCTCCCCTGCTAGGAAAAAGATTCGTCCTCGAATCTGGTTCATCTTCGTTTCATATTCTTCAAAATCAATCTCATCTCTAAGATTACGAAATCTGCTTCGTCTAGGATGACCTTTCTAACGAATCAAGTAATACATCAGCTTGAGCCCCACATTATCCATGGTTCGATGTAGAGAAGTGGCCACCATACTAGTCCATAGAGGTTTCATGATGACTGCAGGACTATGAGCACCAGACGTCACATTGTTGCCCCGGGTGGAACTAACGGATTTCACCAAAAGGAAGAGTTTTGGAGAGAACTTTTGTTCTGTACACCTTAACTGGTCAACAAACAGACTTGACAAAGCTAAATCATTGTTCCAGATTTCCTCTTCAATAAGCACCATGTTGATTCTGGGGTCCCTACTTTTTACACATGATAAAAGCTGATTAACTGCCCTAGTATAAAGATGATTCGCAGAACTTCCCCATCAAGAGCTCCATAAGCCTTCGCACCATCAAATTCTCTTTAGGCTCCAACTTCTGTAAGTTTGGCCTTTTGCAAGTGGTCTTGCTCAACATCCCTAACATTGTATAATAAACGACAGGATCAAGCTTTACAATCTCAGCTCCACCCATGAAGTCTTCCTGCAAATCCTTTGGGCAATTTTCCAAATGGAGTTCTCTAGCACGTTCGCTAGATTCCTTAATGCTATTTTTTACCATAAGATCTGACTTGACCACGGACAAATTCACATCCAACTTAATATCTTCATAAATCTCTCCAGACGCTAGGGCTAGGTCTTTGAGTTTTGCATCTTGCGCATAAATGCACTTAGCGCCTAACGCATTATGATCAACCTCATCTACAGCAACAAACTCATCGCCACCAAAATCATCAGTTTCAGGAACATAATTACATTGATCAACAGTGCTCCCTGAAACATCGGCTTTCTGCGCATCTTCAGGAACCAAATTGGGTTTCGCCTGGGGATTGTCGCCAATGGTCTCATCGACCTCCTTTGCGCCTCCATCGCCGCCATCCGCATTTGGGTCAAAAATTGGTGCCTCGTCATCGAACGCGGCAAAATTCGAGTCGTCCACCTCGTATGTCGGCATCCGCTCCGCCTCATGGGGAACGTCGCTAGTGTCGACCTCGTCGCCTTTCTCTAACACGAAGTCTTCTACCATTGTACCTGGATCTGAAACCTTGCGTACACAATCGTACTCGCTCTTCTTTTCTGAATCCTCGAAGTTCGTCAAACAAGCTCTGTAGACAGATGGCATAATGCGAGGTTGAAGCTGGAACTGAGCCTCTTCGCTAGATTCACTAACTCCTCTAGATTCAACAACAGGAAAATCTTGCAAACGCCAAGAAAAATCGTGATTTTGTTCTAAACCCATTAATTTCTGCTGGAACTGCTCATAGTCGGGTGGAAGGAACTTCTGCTTCAGTAGCCTCTTCATTCTATGCCAAGTTCGAACTCTCTCTTTTCCTTCTAGCTTCCTCGTATTCTGCAATCTCTCCCACCATATAGACGCAGCTCCTTTCAATCTATAGGCTACTATTCTCACATGTTTCTCACAAGGGATCTCCATATAATCGAAAAAATTTTCAATACCAGCAATCCAATCCAGAAATTCTTCTATATCAAGACTTCCATCAAAATAAGGTATATCGACTTTTAGTTTAAAGTTGTTACCTTCATGATCGTCGTAATATCGTCTACCATCTCTTCCATTGTATCCCGTTCGAAATCCTCCATAACGATTTCTTCCTCCATAATCAGCACGTCCTTCGTCGAAAGAACTCTCTGATAATAAATGGTTATTCTGTTTGCGGACAGGAACAGGCCTGACAGGGTCACCGCGAGCAAGATCTGCACCCGGCCTTCTGTCGTTCCGCCGATTCCGGTTCACATCAACGCTAAGACCGTCGAATCGATCCACTAATTTGTCAAATCGTGCTCCGAAACGATCTATGCGTTCCATTAAACGCTGCTCCAAACGTTGCAGCGCGCCGTCCCCAAGGATTGGGGCTCCAGTCTTCCGAGCATCGTCGCGAAGACCACCGCCAGTCGCCATAGGCTCTGATACCACCTGACGCAGCGTTCAGCGAAAGAACACAAGCAAATCCATGCTTAAGAGAGAAAACTTGAAAATTCAATAATGAAGATGATAATTCGTCTTTCAAAAATTCTAAAACAAGCTTATATAGGGTGTTAACCCTAATGACACCAAAAACACAAAATTACAAAATTGCCACTAAAAATAATCAAATTTCCTAAAACATAAGGATAACATAATATTACGTAATATCATGCAATATTACATAGATAACAACTTTATCTGTATTGATTGCGTAGATCGCGACGTCATCCGCATCATCACAAAATGGACACTGAAATGGGTCTGTATTGGAAATCAAAGATTAAGAAGCTTTATGAAGAGTTTGGGAAGATGGAGGTGGTTTTCTTTTCTTCCGAGGACGAAGCCAAATTCAAACAAGGTTTTAAACAACTCAAGCTTGAAGAGAGGGCAGCTCGTGGGGAATTCAGAAGGCAGATGTATGTACATCGGGCAAAGAGAAGCTAGCCGAGGAAGGTCAAGCGAGTGATCAAGTAATCCAAGAGAAGTCGCCGAGGATTGGCAATGGACATTGGCATGCGGATGATCACGATCAACCACACGAGCAGTGGGTTGCTTACTCTTAATTTTGATCGCATTCGAATAATGTTGAGATTTGCTAGTCATTGCGCTAGTTCAAGTTCTTTTTTGTTACTGATGATAAGACTTGAACTTGGATGATGGTAGCATAGGCCATAAGGCATTAGTGTTGGAGCCTTTTGTGTATTAGTGGTTTTTGTAAGATATCTTCGCAAAATAGCTTGCAAAATGGATCACAGAAAATTTTAGTTTGCACTCTTTTGGGATAATTATGTCATCCCCTAGGTATTTGGTGGTGGCGGCAATTTGCAATATGCCCCTCAATCTTTTTGGGGCATTATAGAAGTTGGCATTACGGCAGATTGCATTTCAAGAAACAAAATGCAGAAGATTTCCGTTTGATCTCGTCATGTCCTGCCTCATAGACTGTACAAAGCAACAAAGTTCATTCAACTTTGGAAAAACAAGAGACTCAAACGATGATCAATCACATTGGTCATGTTCACTCCAAGCAAAGCCTAATCACTTCACCAGCTCTTTCGTTATCAGATACCGGAAACGAAAATTGTTTGGAATCCACTCGATGTTCTTGCGTGTGATTTGCTGAGCTGACACCTCTTGAAGGTTTTCCGAAATGACTCGGGCGAAGACAGCTGAATCATTTCACAACTCCGGCAAGGCTCAACCCGGAGTCCTTCACGACCGACTCCACGTCCTTCAATAAGAGGGTCTTCTGGTCCTTGCGCACCCCCAAAGTTGCACATATATACTCGTCTTTCGCAGTTTCCAACTCTTGAAACACTCTTGTAGGAGTGTACAATTGGACCTATGAAGTTAAACACCACAAATTATTCAGAAATGATGTTTAAGGATAGACAAGAATCTGCAATCTAGTTCAGCATGTGCAAATGGAATCAAGACAGTAGCAAGCGAGAAAAATACCAAGGGATTGGAGTGACTTTCGCAACAGAGTGCAAAGTGCAATAGGGGTTCGGATTGCTTGACTGCATACGCTTGTCTTGGGTCCCCAGTTTTGAACTTGGACTAACCGGAGCCACTGCGCGAAAATGCGAACTCGTATCAGATCCACCATAAATGTTAGCTTTCGAGAATCCCCCTCTACTACAGAAGTAGGAAAGGACCCAAGAACTTGATATATGCTACAATAAATGAAAGGTCTCTCAGATTTACCTGTCCAGGTCGAGACAACCAGCATCCCAGGATCGAGCTCTGTATTGTGCCAGCGCTGATGGTGTCCCTGCCGACGTTGTAGGCTGCCTGCATTAGGACAAGCTTTGGTAAATTCTGCATCGTGAGGACAGGGTCTAAAGACAGAATGAGGTATACCTTCAACAGTAACAAGATTCTCTTTGCGATTTTTTGGGGATCCCAAAAGCCAGAAAAGCCTGTTTTTTAGAAACAAAAATTGCTTAAAAAACACAAATAATACAGGAGAAACAAAAGCTGGAAGCAACAGTTGTACTAATGACAACTCCTTACATGCATCACCAATGCATTGTGGATGTTGATCTAGAAAGCTAGTTTCTCCTCTTGCTTCAGCTTCCTTGGATCTACTTCTTCTAAGGGAGAAATGAGAAACCCGATGAAGTACTTGGCTCAGCGACGACACGAGAACAAATAACATCTCAGTCAACTGCTAATCTTTATTTTGGCCAAAAAGAGTGAGAATGCTATTAGTAGAAACATGTTACCAGGAACCGATCTAACAAGAAGTTGACAAGAAAAATGGAGGTAGACGAATCCTAAGGATTCAGTGACAGTGTAAACTAATTACATCTCCTTCACCATCAAAGAGGAAGGTCATGGTGTTTACACATTACATGTTGAAATGACAACAGCAAGAGTAATTTGACAAAGAACGACAGAGATTGTCGATCATTCGTATGCTTAAGCAGAAAAAGAGAACGAAAGCGAAATAGCGGAGCCACGAACTTGGATCTTTAACATTAATCATCTCAGATCTCTAATTAGAAGTCTTGTACTTAATAAAACTACAGCCAACCGAACTATTAGAACGCCCATGAGTCTAGTGTTAGTCAATTCAGATCTCTCCACCCACATTGAAAGAAGGGGACTCGTTATTTTTCATATCCACAATCCTGTCCAACAAAATGCCTTTGCTTTAACACGGCAGTGGGTGTGACCACATTGCAATTCATCACAAACTACAGAACGAGCGAGCGAGGGAGGAGGGATGGAGCTTACTTGTTGCTGCCGTCCTCTCTGACTTGGTTGTCGAAGCAGATGTGGCGGCCGGCGAAGAGGTCGCGCCTACTTTCGAATTGGGGATGCACTTCTCTAGGGTTTCTTTGATACCAGGTGTAAAACAACTAAGGAACTTTGGAATGAGAATTCTGATCTTCATTACCACAGAAACGTAACATATATACAAGAAGATACAGCTATCAAACAAACTCTTAATTAGACTAAACTACCAAAAATACAAGGATTACACAATAAAAAGTAATACAAAAAGATATGCACACAAAACTTTCTAAGTAAACGGCCTAAATAAAGGTATATGACAGCTGCCTTTCCAATACCCCCTTCAAGTTGGAGCATGGGGATTTCGAATGCCCAACTTGCGAAGAAGAAAGTCAAATTGATCCTTTCCCAATGCCGAAAGTCAAATTGATCCTTTCTCAATGCCTTAGTGAAGATATCAGCAGGCTGCATTAAACTACGTACATAGTCTGTACGAATGTTACCATTAAGTATCTCATTACGAATAAGGTGACAGTCCACTTCTATATGCTTGGTACGCTCATGATAGACAGGATTAGCGGCTATATGTAAAGCTGCCTGACTATCACAATATAAGTGCATAGGTTCAGAATGTGCCACACCAAGAGAATCCAACAATCTTTTTAACCACTTAAGTTCACAAACTGTAGTAGTCATAGACCTGTATTTAGCTTCAGCAGATGAGCGAGACACTGTCTGTTGCTTTTAGTCTTCCACGATATAGGTGATTCTTCCAAAAGAACAAAGTAACCAGTCAAAGATCGTCTCGTCAAAGGATAGCTAACCCAGTCAGAATCGCAGTAAGCATACAATTTGAGATCACAATTGGCACGCAGCATAATACCCTAACCTGGATTTCCTTTCAAATATCGCAGAACTCTGACAGCTGTCTCCCAATGAGCTTTCTTCGGCCGCCGCAAGAATTGTGCAAGAATATGCACACAGTATGACAATTCAGGTCGAGTTATTGTTAGATAAATAAGTCGACCCACTAGGCGCCTATACTGAGCAGGGTTGTCTACATCATCGCTCTCAGTAAGGGCCAGCTTGTGATTTTGTTCAAGAGGAGTTTTAGCAGGCTTGGAACCCAGCAATCCGACCTCAGAAATCACATCCAATGCATACTTACGTTGACATAAGAAAATACCATCCAAGTTTCTCGCCACTTCAATTCCCAAAAAAAATTTCAGCTTCCCCAAGTCTTTCATATGAAAACAACGACTCAGATAGCTCTTTAACTTTTGCACATCGGAGACATCATTACCGGAGATAATGAGATCATCAACATAAATAAGCACATTCAATTGAACAGTTCCAACTCGAAAAGTAAATAAGGAGTAATCTGAATATGATTGCTGAAATCCAAAAACTTTCAAAGATGCAGCCAATTTCGTAAACCAACATCCAGGTGCTTGCCGCAAACCATATAGAAATTTCTGGAGTCTACATACCTTCCCTGATGATTGAGAGGCAAACTCAGGCAGTATCTTCATATAAACCTCTTCCTTTAAATCGCCATGTAAGAAAGCATTTTGGACGTCCATTTGATGGAGTTCCCAATTTTTCGCAGCTGCAACGGCAAGAAAGGTGCGTACAGTACACATTTTTGCTGTAGGAGCAAAAGTCTCCTGATAATCTATGCCTTCAACTTGATTATTTCCCAATATCACCAACCGCGCCTTGTATCGTTCAACACTTCCATCAGAATTGTACTTAATTTTATACACCCACTTGCTCCCAATCGCTTTCTTCCCAGGCGGCAAATTTTCGACTATCCATGTACCATTATCTTCTAAAGCTTGTATTTCTTTACTCATGGCATCTCTCCACCGTTCATCTTTAATCGCTTCTGCATAAGAGTTTGATTCATATCCTGCAGTAATTGCTGCCAAGAAACACCGATATTGCGTAGAAAATTTATCATAACTCACATAACGTGCTATAGAATAAGGCGTACCTGAGGAACCTGATTGGATAGATGAGCATGTCGAGGGGCTTATTCTAATGGCGTTTGTCACATAGTCTTTCAAACGAACAGAAGGTTGCTTGACTCTTTGTCCCCTGCCTAGTTGCTCTTCGACGATTTCACCGCTTTCCACGTCCTCATTGTTTGTGTAGATCAATTCATCCATCTCATTATTCACCTTATTTTCTCCATCTACACTTTCAGCGTGCTCCTCTCTCAAGTCACTTTTTAAATCATCAATTTCATCACCCAACTCCATAACTCTATTTTTAACGAGTTCATCACTTACTGTTTTTTCATCAGCATATGGAAATTCTGTTTCAGTAAACACTACATCTCTTGATACAAAGTATTCATTAGCTTCCAAGTCATACAATCTCCACCCCTTCTTTCCCAACGGATAACCAACAAAAACACACCGACGACTTCTACTAGCAAATTTATCTTTATCCCGATTCTGATTATGCGCATAGCACAAACAACCAAAAATACGAATGTGTTTGTAAGAAGGGACTTGCCCAAAGATAATCTCATATGGGGTTTTTCCATTCAATAACATAGATGGAGTCCTGTTAATCAAATACCCAGCCGCTAGTACACATTCTCCCCAAAATTCTATTGGTAAATTTGCTTGGAAACGCAAAGCTCTTGCTACATTAAGAATATGGCGATGCTTTCTTTCCACTCGACTATTTTGTTGAGGCTTTCCCTCACACTTACAAACCGACCACCAGCCCATTCCACAACCGATGTGGGACAACCCCAACAATCTCCCCCTCACACATCGGGCCATGGGTCGGAGGGAGCGACAACCCGTATCTCTCCCGTGTGCCTATTGGGTCCAGACTTGTTGGTAACCTAGGCTCTGATACCATGTAAAACAACTAAGGAACTTTGGAATGAGAATTCTAATCTTCATTACCACAGAAACGTAACATATATACAAGAAAATACAGCTATCAAACAAACTCCTAATTAGACTAAACTACCAAAAATACAAGGATCACACAATAAAATGTAATACAAAAAGATATGCACACAAAACTTTCTAAGTAAACGGCCTAAATAAAGGTATATGACAGCTGCCTTTCCAATACCCGGTGCGAGGTTCTTCTCTCTCACACGCTTCAGCACCTTCTTCATGATCTCTTTCCCCCTGAACGCCATCTCTCTCTCTCTCTCTCTCTCTCTCTCTCTCTCTCTCTCTCTCTCTCTCTCTCTCTCTCTCTCTCTCCTCTGTGTGTGTGTGTGTGTGATTAGTACAGTGCTTTTGGACGGAGAAGGAAAGCAGGGAGACGAGGTCCCCTCTCATCAAGGCCATCTCGGGAGGGGGAGACCCAGAAGCGGAAGCTCACAGGGATGATCCAGAGACGTGATGGGAGCAAAGAAGGCGGAAGGTGGATCGCGGAGGGACGGCCGGGGAGCTCCATGGTCTCTCCGGCTTGAGAGGGTTGGGAGAGCAATGAACGAAGGAATGAGAGTTGTGTCAGATGAATCGAGGAGAGAGGGTTCGAAAATGAAAAAGGGATTTTTTTTTAAAAAAAAAGAAGAAGAAGAAAATGCCGCCCAAATTTGGGCCTCAATCTTTTGGCTGGTGTGGCTTCATCCTAGCCGTCTGATGCGAACGGACGGCTGGGATTAAAAAATGGTCAGGCCTGACCACAAGGGATGTGGTCAGGCGATCCCGATCCGCCGGTGAGGCCCTGCCACCGCCGTTGCCCATCCCGAGGGGGCGGAAGTGGTCGCCAGCCCCCCCGGGCGAGGCCTTGCCGGCCCTAGACGAGGGCCGACGAGGCTCTTTGGGCGCGGACGTGGCGTCGTCCAGATTTGGGTTGAAGAGGAGGACGTGGAACGAGAAGAAGAGCAGCGTCTGCCACTGGTTGACACCGTATACGGAATAGATGTAAGCCTAGTCTTTGTTCTCGACGATGATCGTTTACACACATTTGTGCTGTGTCTTAAAAATGGCAACTTTTTTGTATGAAAAAGGGTTAAAATTCACTCATCGAGTAGACAAAAATTTGCAGGAACACGAAAAGTGCAGAAGTTCCTCCCTCCCTGTCTTTAGGATCAGATTAAAGCTCGGCGATTCAAACGATGGAGGAGAGAGAGAGAGAGAGAGAGAGAGAGAGAAAAAGAAGTGAAGTAAAGAAAGAGACGCAAAAAGGGGGACTTGATCCCTTGCCATGGCAGGGGGGGAGGGGCCTTCAACCCGTATCTAGGCAAGGCCTCACCGGCCCTCGCCTAGGCCGGCGACCTCCGCCGGCCCCTCGGCAATGGGCATGGGCAGCGGCGGCAAGGCGCCTGCCCATTTTTCCAGTTTGTTGTTGTTTTTTTAAAATAATGTTTTAGTTTTTTTTTCATTTTTCTAATCTAATATAAATAAGATTTTGAAAAAGAAAACAATTAAAAATGCCACATATTATAATGAAATTAATTTTAAAATAACACATCAATATTTTCCGTTACATAATTTGACGGTGTTAATAAAAGGACTCGATTGAATTAATTTAATAAGTTTTAGGACTTGATTGCATTTTTTTACAAGTTTTATGACTCATTTGCACTTTCATGACAAGTTTTAGGATTTCTAATGAACAAATCCCATTTTGAAAATTATGCTCTCCATATTTTGTGTCCAAGTCATGCTTCCTCTTCTCCTAAATTTATCTCCCTTGCTCTAAGCGGGAGGCTCCATCTTCATTTTGAATGATGTCAAATGACAATAATGCAGTCATGGCCCTGTTTGGTTCAGCATTTGAGATGAGCATTGAGGCTCTAAAGTCTCTTGGCCAAATGCAAATGCTATTTGGTTCATTTTTTGGCTCTCTTTGGACAGATGTAATTGCATTTCAAATGCTCTTCAAAGGTCTTTAGGCCAAAATACCTCTTGAGGTACTTTGAGAAGTTGCATCTCAAATGCAATTAATTTTTTTTTAACTTTGTCACATTCACCTCTCTCCCGCGATCGGCGGTCGCCGCCAGTCGCCACAGCCGCCTCCTCCGCCGGTCGTCGCCGCCGGTCACTGGTCGCCTCCCGTAGCCGCCGCCAATTTCCGGTTTCCCAGCCGCCGTTGCCGGTCGTGGCCATTGCCGGTCGCCGCCGCCACTTTTTTTTTTAAATAAAAAAAGTAAAAATACTTTACAAAGTATATTTTTCACCAAACCGCATTTACGTCGAAGTTGCTTTCAAATGCGTTTTTAAAAAATATTTTGCCAAACGCCACTTGCATTTTGAAAAAGGCCTTTAACCAAAGGTATTTGCATTTACTCAAAATTTCTTAAGCAAATGCTGAACCAAACATGCCCATAGTTCCAATGATGTCGATTTTGTGAGAGGCATTGAATCCTCAATGGATCACAATCTACTATCAAGATTCTTAGTACATTTAGAGGAACCCTAACTTTAAAAGATGCACGAGATGAGTTTATGGAAACTGATAATTGAAAAGAAGTCTATTTAGATGATAAATTGACTCGGTGAACTCCCCAAGTGGAGTTCATAAGGTTGCGGTCATTAGCTGTTTCAAATACTTGGATCTTCAGTTGCAAATATTTTCACGTGGCAGTTAATTCCATCCAACTCATCATTTTGTCAATCAGTGCCTGGAAGGTTTGAAGAAAATAATAATACGTTTATTTAAGAAAGAACTTATGTACACGCCAATTAACAGAAATTCCTTAACAAAAATCCGAAACATAGTTAATGAGTTTTAACGGTAACCTTAGGAAATACGAAATGAATCCCAGATGATGAGGAGCAGAATATACTCGACGTGGCCCATCCCTCTTCCACTCGAGCAATTCTCGCCTACACTTGGACCAGACGTGTAAATCCATCTCATCCGTTAGATGATGCGGGTCGGAAACGGGGCCCACGTGATCTGACAACGTAAATTGAAAGGGCTCACGTGTACCCTACAGCACACAAGTAAGAACTCTTGTCTCTCTCTGTCAATTATCCTCTCCTCCTTCTTTCTTCGTCCCTTCATCTTCCCGACTCTCAGTGAAGCAGAAGGGGAGGAGAAGATTACAAACGACTCTTCAAGGAATCCTCCGTCGATGGACCAGTCATGAACCCTCTCTCACTTCCCACTTCCTCGTCTTCGCCGACCCCCAATTCGTTTCCACTTTCCCGCTCTCTCTCTCTTCGCCGCGCCTCTCCGCCGCCTCCCCCCTCCACCACCACTCAACCCAAGTGGCCATCTTGCGCCCACGGCACAGTCAACACGCGAGACCTCTCTCTCTCCTCCCCTGCCGCCACCACTCTCTCTCCTCCGACACCGTACTCTCAAGACGCCAACCTCCTGACCCTCCTTCGCCAGAGGAAGACGGAGGAAGCCTGGGTTGCGTACACGCAGTCCGCCCACCTCCCCAACCCCACCTGCCTCAGCCGCCTGGTGTCGCAGCTGTCCTACCAGAAGACCCCCGAGGGCCTCTCGCGCGCCCAGTCCATCCTCACGCGCCTCCGCGATGAGCGCCAGCTCCGCCGCCTCGACGCCAACTCCCTCGGCCTCCTCGCCGTGGCCGCCGCGAAGGCGGGCCAGACCCTCTACGCCTCCTCCGTCGTCAAGTCCATGCTCCGCTCCGGCTACCTCCCCCACGTTAAGGCCTGGAGCGCCGTCGTCAGCCGCCTCGCCGCGTCCGGCGACGACGGCCCCGCCGAGGCGCTCAGGCTCTTCGAGGCCGTGACGCGTCGGCTCAGTAAAGTCGCCGACCCTGCTGCGGTGGCTGACTCGAGGCCCGACACGGCCGCGTTCAATGCGGTGCTCAACGCGTGCGCCAACTTGGGCGACACAGGGAAGTTCTCGCAACTGTTCGATGAAATGCCTGAGTTCGGAGCCGAGCCTGATGTGTTGACTTATAATGTGATGATCAAGTTGTGTGCTAGAGTAGATAGGAAGGACTTGCTTGTGTGTGTGTTGGAGATGATTCTTTTGAAGGGAATTCCATTGTGCATGACTACGTTGAATTCCCTCGTCGCTGCTTATGTTGGTTTTGGCGACTTGGATACTGCAGAGAAGATAGTGCAGGCTATGAGAGAAGGAAGGAGAGATCTTTGCAAGATCCTGAGGGATGCCGATATGGAAGATTTGAGTGATGAGGAGGAAGATGATTATGAAAAAGAATTGACGACGATAGATTTGGTTAGAGATGATGGTGAAATCGTTGTGTTTGCGAAGTTGCTTCCAAATTCAATCCAACCGAATTCAGGGGACCCTCCATTGTTGCCAAATTCGTACGCTCCCAATTCCAGAATATACACTACCCTAATGAAGGGATATATGAGGAGGGGACGCGTGAAGGACACAGTCCGGATGCTAGAGGCCATGCAGCATGAGGAAGACAGCTCTAGACATCCAGACCACATCTCATATACTACTGTCATTTCTGCGCTAGTGAAGGCCGGGTCGATGGATCAAGCACGGCGGGTGCTTACTGAGATGAAGAGAATTGGTGTTCCTGCAAATAGGATCACCTACAACATAATCTTGAAGGGCTACTGCCAGCAACTGCAGATGGACAAGGCCAAGGAGCTGATCAAAGAAATGGCCAGCGACACGGATGTACGACCTGATGTGGTATCATACAACACCTTGATTGACGGATGTATACTAATCGATGACAGCACGAGGGCACTCGAATACTTCAACGAGATGCGAGCGAGAGGGATTGCCCCGACCAAGATCAGTTACACTACATTGATGAAAGCATTTGCCTCGTCTGGGCAGCCGAAGCTGGCACACAAGGTGTTCGACGAGATGATCCAAGATCCAAGAGTGAAACCTGATGCGGCGGCTTGGAACATGCTGGTGGAAGGGTATTGCAAACTTGGGTTGGTTGAAGAAGCGAAGAAGGTTGTTCAGAGGATGAAAGAGAACGGGGCATACCCCGATGTCGCCACTTATGGTAGTCTTGCCAATGGCATTGCCTTGGCCAGGAAACCCGGAGAGGCCCTTTTGCTTTGGAATGAGATAAAGGAAAGGTGTCGAACGAGTAAAAAATGCGAGAAACCCAATACTTTGCTGTCTCTCCCGCCATTGAAACCGGACGAGGGCCTTTTGGATGCCCTGGCCGATATATGCGTGAGGGCCGCATTCTTCAGGAAGGCCTTGGAGATTGTAGCGTGCATGGAAGAGAATGGGATCTCACCTAACAAGACCAAGTACAAGAGGATTTATGTGGAGATGCATTCAAGAATGTTCACCAGCAAGCACGCTTCTCAGGCCAGGCAAGCCAGGAGGGCGGAGAGGAAGAGAGCGGCCGAGGCGTTCAAGTTCTGGGTGGGCCTGCCGAACTCGTATTACGCGAGCGAGTGGCATTTTGGATCCGATTAAAGGCCAATTAAAGATATTTACAGTGGAAGATAGTCGATGGGAGTCTGAACTGAAGTGTATAGTTGGTTACAGTAAACACAGATTGACATTGAAATTGTGTGCATATCGTTGTAATTTCCTGTATAATAAAAGCTCAAACAACAAAAATCGCAGTGTGATGGATTAGCTGAACTCGCCATGAACCATTGGCTGGTGTGGTGGTCTCCATCAGCAAATTCCAGGATGAGCTATGCGGTTCTTGGTTTCGGATTAGGTCGACCGATTGCTTGCTTATGAACAGCAAGATTCGCGTCCAGAAGCTGAGGCGGGGCATTCTTTCGGGAGCCTGGCAATCTGTTCCTTTGGTGGAAGTGTTCCAGAGGCATCGGGGACGCCAAATCTGATCGACTCCGTCTGATTAAGCGCGAGGTCGATATTATCGGCCTATCCGTTTCTTCCGGGCCAAAAGGTCCGATCGCTAAACAACAAATAATCTTGTTAGTTCTTTGTTATTAGCTCTTCATCAATGTGCCTCATGAAAAACATGCAGCATTGAGATATGATTTCATCATGTGTTTACATCATTTGTATACAAAATAAGAAAAACTTGCATCATCTACACTAGAAGACTCTATAAAACCATCGTATCCATAGTTGAATTTTTTACTGCTTAATCTATTGAGAAATGAATATAATACATTTAGTACTGGGAACAAGAAATTATATAGTTAACGCTTTTCAGCTGATAAATGATGATTGAGATGTTGCTAATTAATTAACTAATAAAAAAGATATGTAATAAATTAGGGTTAATATCATGAAAAACTTCAAACTGATACACATTTGACACATTTATTGTAAGTTTTTTTTTTTTTACCACGTAAAACCTTAAACTGGTATATCTGTGAGATATTTATCCCAAACTATTTTTTTGACCACTAAAAATTCTAAACTGGTACACTTGCAATAAATTTTTCACTTGTGACAAATTTTCTGTCGTTAAATTGATTTAATATCCCGAAAAATCTCAAATTGACACATATGTGACAAACAAATGGTAAAAATCCCAACTGAGTACACACGTCAAATGTCATATGTCATCTAACTCAGCAATTTGACAGTAAAATTTAACGGAAATAAATGGAGGGTAAATTTGTTATATGTGTATAGTTTTGGGTAAATTTGTTACAAGTGTACTAGTTTGGAGTTTTTGGTGATAAAAAAATAGATTGGGAAACACAATAAATTAAAAGAATGAATTATTTTACTGGAGTATAATTTTGACGTGCGTTTTACACGAGTGTGATTCGATTCATTTCAAAAGAACTAGTATTGATTTTCTTATAATTTAACACTCGTGCGGGAGATTGCTATAAAATCAGTGGATGAAAATTGATGCAAGACTTCCCGAGCTTGTACTGGTGCAAAGATCATTATTTACCATAAGTAACATTAGATAGAGCTAAGCACGCGTGCAAAGTTGAACAACACGTGCAAAGAAAATGGATTTAAGTTTGAACAACCATTGTCTCGTGAGAAAGAGAGAGGACGATTGTGCCATGCGATTAGCCCGAATAGGATAGAAGTTATTCTATCTTTGCTTCAGTGACGCGAGAGAGGAAGGCATCTAAGCACGGTATCAAGATACGAAGAAGGGTAGGCGTATGACGCACAAAGTTTCTATGGTTGCTGATCGATGAGAAAGCTTTGAAAAGCTTATCGACACTAGAATAAATCGATGGTGAAGCAGTCATCGACAGTTACTTGAACATTTTCTAAGGACGCGCATGAAGAAAAGAATATTTTCCCTTCAAATATACGGAGGGAAAACGGCTATGGACAGTTACTGAAGCATCGAAACAAACTCCCCTGAAGATTCGGTTCGAAGGTTCCAATATATTGAGATTCGTGGGGGACTCTTTTACCCTTTCTACGCAACCGGCGAATGGCAACATTGACAGAAAGGAGAAGAAAAAGGGGTATGGATAAATTTTTTTAGGTCTAGCTATACTAAAGTAAGTAAGTATACGAATCCGACGATCTAACCCTCCCGGAGTTCTGGTGAAAGCTATCCTTCTGGGGACCTCTCTTCTCTACCAACTTATGATGCTAGTCAAAAAATCCAAGAGTTCCATTTTTCCTTCCTGTTCATCAATCGGAAATGAAGACAAACCGAGCATAGAAGTTAGATCATATTCATATCTCCGAACCGAAAAAGCCTGTCTCGTTCCCGTCCAACTCACCAGGAGATCGAAAATATCAAGATGTCTTCGCCCGGTGAGATGAAGATATGCCCGGATTAGACACCAAGATTGTGGTGCACAAGTTGCCAAACCTCTTTGTTTGAAGCTTTGCCAGGAAGCTTTGCTTCCCCTAACTCCAAAACACAACAATAGACTTGCAACTAGAGTATAGGAAAAAGCTTCTCTTAGTCTTTCTTATTATATTAACATAAGCATTGAACACTTTATAGTGGATTTTGGCCCATACATGCAAACGAGAAGAAAGTCGTCAATAAATAGCGTAAATGTAAATAAGGAGAGAGTAAGGGCCTGTATGGATAGTGGCTAGGGAAACTATTTCTGTTCCAAAAGCTCCAAAACTGAGGAGCGAAAAAAACTCGCTTTTCTGATATGGAACACTTTTGAGAATGAGTTTTGGAACACTTTCGGTTTAAAGCCATCTCCTCCCACGATACACACCTCTATTCTGTGGCCGCTCCCTTACTCTCGTTTGAAGTCTTCTGCTGCAACTCCTCCCTGTTACGCGACCATCGACGCCGTTCGTCGATCAGCCAAAGTCGCTGCTCTCCGGTGAGTCTCCACTGCGTCGTCCTCTTCTTCCTCCTCTTCTCGGCATCGAGTGAGGGCCGCAAGCGCGAGGCCGACCTGTGGGTCGCCCAGGCGAGCTCCACTCAGATCTGGGCGGAGCTCGGCCTCGCGCAGTGAGCACGAAGTCGACCAGCGCCGCGCGAGACTGTGGTTACTATTTTACTTGAGATACCTGGGTTGGGCTATGGTCTTTACACCAAAGGAGTGGACAAAGCATATGCTAGTGCTGAATGGAGGGAAGCTTTTATCACAAGCACCTCCGAAAGGAGGAATACACTTCTCCGAAATCTTTAGTAGAAGTTTGGATTTGTATTGTGGATTTTTATGTGGTGTTTGGTTTTATTTTATTTTGAGACGAAATAGATCATCAGTTGTTGTTTGTTTTTAAGGATTTTCATGTTGAGACTCCTATTTGCATTTGCTATGGTATGATGGATTGTGTGAAATTTGTGTTCTTTTTCAGGTACTTATTTTAATGTCATTGTATTTGTGTGCTGATATAGGTACCATGGAAGAGGAATCAAGTACTGTGTCTACTGGACAGTTAGCTCCAGTTGGAACGTGCTTGAATAAGTTTCATATTACGATAATACGGTCATGGATCTATGCTCAAATGTTGGACCAGTGCTTGCATTCGAAAGAACCATGCGGGGATAGTAAACAAACACGAGCTGAATGGGTAAGCGAGATTCTTCATGGACACTCGGATAGAATATACGAGGCATTTAGGTTGAAAAGACATGTTTTTCTGAATCTATGTGATTTAATGATTGAAAGGGGTTGGTTGAAAGATAGTCCGTATATTAAGGTGGATGGACAAGTGGGTATCTTTTTATTGATGGTTGGTCACAAGAGCTCTATGAGAATTTTATCCGAGAGATTCCAACATTCCCCAAAAACAGTTAGCAGGTATTTTAATGAAGTGTTGATAGCGATGATCAAACTTTCAGAGGAAGTCACCAAAGCACCTTCCTTTGATGTAGTCTCGGAGGAGATTATGCTGAATCCTAATCATTTGCGCTACTTTAAGGTATGTTTTCATATTAAGTTTACATCATAAAGAAAGAGCTGTAATTGACTATCTTATGTAACTGTTGACACCTGATTTTTGACCATTTATTATTGTGATTTTTATTCTTTAAAATTAATTAAAAATATCAAAAAAGGTCATAAAATCACAAAATCAACTTTGGAAGCCTTGGCCTAGCCTCGGGGACCAATTTTGAACAAAAAATATTTTTTGGTATTTTATAATATTTTTCGAATTTATTTAATTATAAAAATACCCAAAAAATCAGAAAAATACCATTCGTGGTCAGAAAAATACACAAAAATATTCAATAATTTTGTTTTAATTTCATCTTCAAGTGTGTCACCTTAAATCTTGAAAATTCGGCTCGGGTCACTATGTTTCTTCACAAACATAAACTCGAACCGAGCAAAAAAATTCCTTTGCGAGTCTTTTAATTTTCAATTCTCACTTTTTATAAGCCATGACATTGAATCCTAAAGGCTAGAAGTGCAATTGGGTCAATTTGCCCTCTAATTTGATCAATTTTAACCAAAAGGGCTTAATTGCA
Source organism: Rhodomyrtus psidioides (assembly GCA_021437785.1). Classification (NCBI taxonomy): domain Eukaryota; kingdom Viridiplantae; phylum Streptophyta; class Magnoliopsida; order Myrtales; family Myrtaceae; genus Rhodomyrtus; species Rhodomyrtus psidioides. The sequence continues at coordinate 144,696 of JAILYB010000059.1, read as the reverse complement.
TATTTTTCTTTCGATTAGTCCCCGGTTTCACGGATCTTGAATTTCACACGGGCATACCCATTAAAATTCAACACCTCTACCCATAATTTTCATCATGCCCAATCCATTGGCGGCCTCAATTCAGGCTAATTTGGTCGTTTGGATGTATACGTATGCTCTACATATTTATACATCATACGTATTTATACGTTATGCGTATTTATACTGTTTGGTAACCTCTTTAACTCTTGTAATAATAATAATGGTTATTATTTTTAACACCTTTGTTAGTGCTTTTTTAAATAGCATTTTTGTATTGTGAGTGCTATTGTTAGTGCTATTTTTAAATAGCATTTTTGTATTATAAATTGTGAGTGCAATTGTTAGTGCTATTTTTAAATGACATTTATTTATCATAAATTGTGAGTGCTATTGTTAGTGCTATTTTTAAATGGCATTTATTTATCATAAATTGTGAGTGCTATTATTAGATAGAATTTATAATTGTTAGTGCTATTTTTAAATAGCATTTTTGTATTATAAATTGTGAGTGCTATTGTTAGTGCTATTTTTAAATAGCATTTTTGTATTATAAATTGTGAGTGCTATTGTTAGTGCTATTTTTAAATGTCATTTATTTGTGAGTGCTATTTTTAGAAAGTATTTATTATTTGTGAGTGCTATTTTATAATACAATTTATTGGAAGGAATTTTTGGCTATAAAAGGATGGCAAGAGTTTTGAGGTTGGGGGGGAGACATTTTGTAGAGTATGCAAATTTTTGAGAGCTTAGAGAGAAGAACACAAATACTCTCTATATTCTCATAATCTTGAGTGAGCAAAATATACTAAGTTCGGAATATTGATTCCGCATTTTGCTAGCACAATTGTTGTGGAGTTATTAGTCGTCTCCCCGTTCGTCAATTGGTGGTGCGTCCGAACTAGATGCCTAACACTTGTGGAGGCTGAGATCGAAGAACATCGAACCGACACCTCCGTTCAAGCACGCTACGAGAGGTAATCCATTTACTCCCTTTGAGGCTTTGTGATTTTTTTTCGATTGAAATGCACGAAGTACGCCTCTGGAGATACATGTATGGGTTGTTATTTATTTCCGCTACGTGTTACGTGGATCCCAACAATGGTATCAGAGCCGATCCTTAGGTGTTTTCGTGCATTTAATTGATTTTTTGCAATTTTTGCAATACTATGGCCAATATGTATTAACGAATTGTTCGTCTTACATGGCTAATGGAGGTTGATTATTTTATATGATAAATTAATCAACGTAGCAAAAATTGAGACTAAATCAATTTTGAATCGAAAATTTATGGCTATCTTATTTTACGTAAAAATTCTGAATATGATTCAACGTAGAATTTTTATTGTGCCTTCCTAAGTTTTAAATTGTGAATTTATTACTTACGTGGAAGGGTGGTGATCATGGAAAAATCCCTAATCAATGTGATTGATGTATGTATGAATGTATGGTGATTATTTATATATTTGGGGTTGTAATTATTAAATGGAGGCTGCGTACTCCTTTTATTTTTCATGTAATCTTTATTTTTAGCATAGTCAATTGTTGATGTAAATGCTACGAGGATTACGTGGAGGAGCCTTTTAAGTCGGCGAGCTCTTTGGGGCCCGATTCTTGAAGAGTTCAAGAAACCAAGAAGAAGAGAAGAGCGGCTCTCCGTTATTAAAATATTAAAATGATTAAATGTGGTCTCATTGGCTCGAGACCCATTAAATCATAATTCCATGATCACCACGTAGGATAGATGTTTATGTGATTGACATCTATTTTTTTTTTTATGATTACGTGAGCATGTTAAATTGGTTAATGTGCAAAGTCAGACTTACCTCACCCAAAATTGCGCCTGCATGAAATCCTAGTTAGGGAAAATCACTCGCGTTAGGTACCGAAAGGGCGTTGGTAATGACATCAACGTAACCAAGTCCCCGAACTCAAAATCTCTAGTTCCGCAGAATTGATCGATCTCTCCCAATCGGTCAATAAGGTTTCCGGTCTACCCTCCAAGAAAGATCGGTGGCGACTCCAAATGCATGCACAAGTTGCACATGCCACCACGACCACACTAAGGTCGAAAGCGATCGACTGTTATCGTCGAATCCCTTTAAAAAATACTCCCGCCGCGATTTGGTATGGGCCTGGGAGGGCCCGCGCCGATCCAAGACCCGCGATCGGTAATCCATTAGCCGCGTCCGCTTTCGGACGGGTCGCGACAGTAACACTATAATTTTATAAAATCACAGGACTGCATAGGTGCTATTGATGGTACGCACATTAGTGCTGTTGTGCCTAGGTCGAAGCAAATCCCATATAAAAATAGGAAAGGTACCACCACCCAGAATGTGCTATGTGTTTGTTCCTTTGATATGAAATTTACGTTAGTGTATGCTGGATGGGAAGGATCAGCCAACGATTGTCGGGTGTTCTCGGCCGCACTCGAAGATCTCCGACAAAATTTTCCTCGACCACCAATGGGTATTTTCTTTGTCTATTACTAGTAATTTACTTATGGTCATATTACGGTGCATTTCATAACAATTTTATATTGTACCTTATTGTAGGCAAATAATACGTAGTAGATTCTGGTTATGCAGCACTTTCAGGATTTTTGACGCCATTTAAAGGTGAACGGTATCATTTGAATGATTATAGAGGTAGAGGGAGACGGCCTACAACAACGAGAGAATTGTTCAACCATAGGCATTCTTCACTTTGGAACGTAATTGAGAGAACATTTGGGGCACTCAAGAAACGGTTCTTTATATTATAACACATGCCTTTCTTTCCAATTCGGAAGCAAGCGCTTATCGTCATTGCTTGTTGCGCTCTTCACAATTATATTCGCGACAAAGATAGGATGGACAGAAACTTTTCTGTTTATGGTGATCCTAACTACGCACATGTGTCTACAGAAGAAGATGTTGCTGATGGCGTATCGGATGTGCAGGCAAATGAGATTAACGTACTTAGGAAAAGTATTGCAAATAAAATGGTAAGGGATTACAATATGCCTGAAATTCCATGACTTTGTATTTTTCAATGATGTAATCATATTTCTAACTACTTGGGAATATTTGTGTATGACTCGTAATTGTAGTTTTCCTATATATGAAAAACATATTTCATGTTCTTATTATTCAATTCCAATTAGCTCATTCTCTTTCAATTTGTTATCTTAATTGATTTCGTACATATTGTAATTTGATAAATCGTGGATAAATTACTTATATATATATTAGTCTAATTTTATTTAGTAAATTGAACAAATGAGACTTAATTTGATTTATTAAGTTAAAAAGATAAATACATATTAATATATATATATAGTCCCTTTAATTAAATAAAAAATTAGGAACATAATTTTTTTTGCAGTTACCAAAAGCGTTTCTATTCTTTTTTGTTCCAGAAACATAATTTTTTCCCATTTACCAAACGCGTTTTTGTTCCCAGAAATCGTAGTTTTGAACATAAACACAAAAAAGTGTTTCTGTTCAAAAAATGCTCTCAGGAACAGAAACGCTACCATACGCAGGCTAATCAACTCCATTCAGATTATGACGTCATTAAATTCCTTTTTGCATTTCTTTCCGTTATCCATTCCTGCGTCCATCAAATCACAATTTTGTTTGGTTTTGCCACAAATGCCTCAAAATTACCATTTTCTCATCATTCAATTCAAAAAAAAAAGGAAAAGAAAATCCAAAGAAAAGAAAAGAAAAGAAAATCCCGCATTGATTTACTTGCAAATTGTGGAGTCAATCGAAACCTAGTAAAAAAAAAAAGACAGAAGAAAGAACAAAGCTTTGTGAGGAGTCGCCATCGGCTTCGTCGTCATCGTCTTCGTCGCAACTCTCTCTCTCTCCCCAAGTCCTGGTCTCTTTACTAGCAGAGCCGGGGAAAAAGACTCTGCTTCTTCGCTATCCTGTTCTTTTCTTTCTGTTGTGAGTTTAAAGGTGGTGTTTTGACGCGCGATACAAGTGGCATCACTCGCGCGGCCCTTACAATGCGAGTCGATTCGGTGACTATCTCTTTCTCTTTCTGGGGTTTGGCTCGATTGTTTGATCTGGTTTTTAGCGTTGAAACCTTGTAGACTAATGAATTTGGTGGAGGAACCGGGAGGCGTCGTTGGACATGACTGAGGATGAAATGGTGCGGATGGATGACGATTGATATACCGGACGAGGTACATTCATGTCCATGTATTTTGCTGATTTTTGCTTTAGTTCAGACCTGTAATTCAAACAAACGCGTGGGCATTTTCAACGGGGTGCGCGAAATCGGCGCCTGCTGATTGCTTCTCAATTGCCTGGCAGAGAGAAGCAGGAATCGAATGACTGCAAGTTCTGAACTTGAAACAGAATACTGCAGAGGTAAGGAGGAGGACAAGAATTGCCGTCTTTTGCCATACGTGGAGTGTGTTAGTAATGTGGGTGAGTGCGTTATGGCCACACCGTTTTTGCCTTGTGATGATTTGAGGGACGGAACCTGGAGGAATGGAAGACCAGCAGAATCGGGTCGAGAGATCAGCATATCGGATCTCGTCTGGTGCAAAATAAAAGGCCCTTGTTGGTGGCCGGGGAAGCTAATCGGTCACTCTGCCGGAGTGTCGAGGGATTATTTTTTGGTAGCATGTTTTGGGGATCAGGCACTTGGTCCTGTTTGGGTTTCGCTGATAAAGCCATTGTGGGAGCATTTCCCAATGATGGAGATGCAAAGCAGCACAGACAAGCTCCGTCATGCTGTGGACTGCGCTCTTGACGAACTCTCTAGGCGGGCGGAATACGTGCTGACCTGCCGGTGTGTGCCTAGAGAAGTGCAAACCGGTTTCCAAGCTTACGCTGAAGTTAATGCTGCTTCGGTGAAAAATTTGAGTCAACGAGCGGAAGATAGTGTGCTGAATACGGGTTCTTTTACACCTCGAGAACTTGTCAACTATATAAAAAAATGGGGTGAATCGCCTCACGATGGACCTAGCAGACTCCTGCTTTCCGTGGCAAAGAGCCAACTGATGGCCTTCTCCCGATGGAAGGGTTTTCCTCAGCTACCTGAGTTCATATCATTCGATGGGAAGTTGGAGAATGAGGCCGACATAATGACTCCATTAGGAGATTGTTATCAGAACCCCATAGAGATTAATGGCGCTAATCCAGAGTTAGAGGGTTGTCCTGGGATGTTTGCGGTGAAGACAAGATGTTACATAGGTGGCTCGAGTGAGCGTAAGAAAAGATTCCAAGACGGCGTGCAGAAGAGAAAAACCTGCCTGGCATTGTGCTCTGAGAACTGTCTGCGTGTTGTAACCGATGAATTTGGTTCTGGCAAAAGAGCTCGTGGGAACTCCTTTTTGTTTGGCAAAGCTGCTGGTCCAAATGAATCGGTATCGCCATGTACAGGTGCTCCGACGAATATTAGCGTGGACCGATCCGTGCACATGTTTGAGCGAAATCACACGGCAATGCTTGAGGTGCAGAGGAAAACAGAATGTCACATGAGCAACTCGAATGAGCTTAAGCACATTTCACTTGACGTGATGCATACTGGAAGAAAGAGAGAGAGCTTCCCAGTCTCCTCAGCAAAGAATTGTCAGCATATGTCGACAGATGAAGTTGGGTCAGATAAAGGAGCTTGTGGGAACTCATTTGCCAAAGCTTCTGGTCTGTATGAATCGGTATCAGCATTTACAGGTGCTCCGACCACAATTAGCGTGGACCAATCCATGCAGTTTGGGCAAAATCATAGAGCAATGCACAGAATCCGCAAGGTTGCAAGTGAATCAAATGGGTCACTCCCATTGGCGGAGCATCTTAAAGAAAGTCCCTCGGGTAGAATAAAAAAAAAAGCCCATTCTGGCCTCATTCCCCATGATTCCTGTAGCAGAAAAACCCTCCTTGGATATGCCTCTCCTAAACAGATGCTGTTGCGGCTCTGTCTTCTTGCCAGCAAACCCATGAGACAGAATAAATTTCCGACTCGCACAGCGAGATACTTCTCAGAATTCAGAAATTCGGTTGTCCCGGATCATCTCCCATTGAAGTCGTGTGAAGAGTCTGCAGAAGGAGCACCTGTTGTTGAGACTCAGAGTGCTTTGACAAACTTTGGCATCGCAGAACCTATGGATCTTAGGTGCTTCAAGGATTCTGTTAGGACCGGCATGATAAGTCGTAGCATTCAGGAACCCCGACTGCCCCTTGAAAATTGGAATGCAGAGGATTCTCAGGTTGAAACCCCGTGTGAGAGTTCTGTTCCTTCTGTGGTACTGAAAAAGGATCGCCAGTTTTGTCCTGCCTTTACTCAGGGCCCTCCATTGCCTCATGACAATCCTCTGATGGAATTAAAAAGCCCAATTCATGATGACTCTGGAACGAGGATTGAGTGCTCGAATGATCCATTTTCCACCGGCAGGACCATCCAGAGCATTGCCGTCCAGCAACCATCACTTGGAAACCATAATACAGAAGATCCTCTGATTGAATGTGAGAGGCCCCCCCTTCCATCCATCAAACCACAAATAGGCCAGTTCCGTCGTACCTTGGTTCCTAAATTACAAGTTCGTCGTCCAAATCAACGGTCAAATAATGACATCCCTGCAATGGTGCTTGAGCTCTCCAAGGATTCATTTATGTCCAGCAGGATAATCCAAAGCATTCCTAAACTGCAACTGTCTCCTGGAAATCAGAATGCAGGGGATTCTCTGCTTAAAGGCCCATGCAAGAAGTCTGTGCCTTCTATGGAACCACAAACAGATTGCCAGTTTTGTCCTGTCTCAATTCGGAAATCGCAGTCTCCTTTTCTAGATCCTTACGTGGAAGCCAAACGTCAAAGTGATGATGTCTCTGGAACGGCACTTGAGCGCTCACATGACACGTTTGTGACCAGCAGGATAACCCAGAGCATTCCTGAACAGAATGTGTTGGTCAAAGCTGAGGAGGATACTGGGAATTCTGTGTTTGAAACTCCAAGCACCAAGCCGGCTTATCTTACAGAACCACAAACCAATCACTATTTTAGTCCTTCCTCGATTCAAGAAGCTCAATCTTCTTGTGAAAATGCTTATGTGGAAGTAAAAGAGCCAGACAGTGGCGTCCCCGGGAGTTGCAAGGAAGACTATTTTTCGACTGCTCTAATTTTGACCTTTACCAACTTGAATCTAGCTCCTTCAGTAACTAATCTGAACAAGATGTTCAGCTGCTTCGGTCCCTTGAAGAAATCGGAGTCCAAAGTGTTGAACAAGAGCAAGCAGGTTAAAATAATCTTCAAGAATCGTATGGATGCAGAAGCTGCTTTCATCAGACTCGGAGAGCAGCGTTTTGTCGGGCCGTCACTTAGAAGTTATCGTCTCAAGTACGTGCGATCCTGCTCTCTTGAAGCTTCTCCTTCTCACGTCAGAAGGCACAACAAGCAGGACAAGCTTTGACTCCAGGTCTTCTATCGCTATTTGCAGTTTATTGATTAGTTTTTCAATGCATACGTGAAACTTGAAAATGGTGAAAATGGTAAAAAAGTTCTGTCTTTTTCTTTTCTTCTCTTATTGCCTTGTCACGGTTCAAATGGCATTTCAAGCTGATTAGTCCATGGTTTCAACTTTCATGTACACTAAAGATTTGGACATTTTGCATTTGGAAGACGGAGGTTTTTGGGTAACGCTCCGAAAGGCGTCATTTTGCCGGAGTTGCTGATGATCGATGAGCAGTGTGTCAAGATTGCCAGCGAAATCCTCCTCCTTGACATCTACATGATCAATCGCCAGCACCGGACTCAACCTTCATGGTCGTTTTTTGTCAGATCTTGAGGGCAAAAACCGATGTTGTCGGAAATGCATTTAGTCTTTTGTGCCTTCCCATCTTTTGTTTGGCCAGGAAATGTAACCTTGGTTGGGATGCTAAGTTATGTCTCTGCCATGTGAAAACAATACAGGTGTTTGATGGTGTGAACTTATGGAGCTGAGACAGGATCTGAATAAGCATATGCTGTAAGTTTAGCTCCAGTTTCCTTTCCATTTCTCAGAAGTGCATCACATACTCAAATCTTCCTCAATTCTGTTTTTTAATATCTAGGCGAGCGAATACCGCATTCATCTAAATGTTACAATGGGCATCAGTGCGCGGGACGATGGTGTTTCTTGTGTGCCAAGAAATGCGCCATAAAGGATTGAATGCTCGTAAATCCGATTCTATTGCCGATAGGGAAGAGTACCTTTTTTACATCATAGATGTAGCCGTAATCGCATTTTATACACATTGCGCAGTTCAGCTACCTTCGGTGGATCGAAACATGATATTTTATGGGACATGTACTCTCTTTCGTATCGCATTCCATATGATTGTAAGAACTATTCTCAATTTTATTCTCCATATCAAAAACCATTCTCACGTTTCAAAATCTACTTTTTACACCTAAAATACCATTTCTTAGTATTCTTACACGATCAAATGCCTTCGCCTAAAAACATTCATTTGCCTTCTCACCCACCCAAAATCTTCTTCCTATCCGTTGTCTTTCCTCAGTCCCCCCTCACACACAGCACCACCCTCGCCAAGCCAACCCCGGTCCCCCACAGCATCAAGCTGCTGCGCGACCCCGCCGCCAACGCCCTAGCTACCAAGGTCCCGTCTTCATCTGATTTTTCTTTATTTCTTTTATGGTCGACAATGTCCGGTTCCCTATGTTTGTCATGGCCTTGAGCTCTTGATAGCCAGGGGCGCAGTCGACCATGCGAGCATCTCTGACAGAGCTTGGCCATGGCCGCCAAATCAAGGTCGTTGATCTCCAGCTTCTCTTCAGCTGGTGCGACCGCCGTCATCGGTGTCAAATCTGAGGTCCATGATGGTTGCAGTGACGGACCACCCCCAATTAGGGGTGTGCAACCGGGTTGACCCGGAATCCGGATCGGCCCACCCGAAAAACAGGGTTTGGAATTGGTTCCCGCTCAAACCGGTCCAGGTACCGATTCTAAATTTTGAGAACCGGTTTAAACCAGTTCGATTTCTGATTCTAGGTGTAGGTCCACCCGAATCGATTTTTAGAACTGGTTTTTAATTGCTATTACAAAAAAGAAACCCGAGGTCCCAACTCCTTAGTGCGTCGCTTCATTGTTGCTCGTGCTCATTGCTATTTAATTTTTATTTGTTGGATTATTCCTTTCGGTGGATTGTAATTTTTATTGCTCATTTTATCGATACTTATATTATTTTGATTAAAAAAAAGAAAACAGATTTTCGGGTAGACCCTGGAACCGGACCGAAAAACAGGATCGATTCCAAAGCAAGTTCCAAGATAAACAGAGTCGGTTCTGGGTTTCAAAAACTGAGAACCGATTATAACGTAATCGATTTCAAGATCTAAGTCTGAAACCGGCCCACCCGACCCATGCTCACCCCTATGCCCAATGGAGACGCGATGGTGGGTGTTTCGGGCCAGTATGCAACGCGTGGGGAGAGAGAGACCGCACGCAAGGGTGCGTAGGTTTCCTTTTGGGATGGTGGTATCTTTAAAAAATAAAATGGCAATTTTTTTTGCTGGCAATATAAAAGGCAATTTAACAAATTGCAAGAGTGAAAAACATTTTTTTTTTGGTCGGGTGAAAAACATAATTTGAACTCGCACAAATAAAGCAAAGAGGTTTGTTCTATTTTAAAAAACGAGGGTTTGGAATGGGCTTAAAGTTGGATAAATCCCCCCGCATTCGGAAGCCATTACCTCTCGCGCGCGAGATTCTTCAAATCGAGTCACTTGACTCACTTGAAGTGAAACAGGAGCAATAATCTAGAGAGTCATCATATCAAGTCAACTGAAACTGAAACCGGAGCAATAAACTAGGTAAGCGATCACGGATCGTTCAAAAGGCCAAAATCAAAATAGAAAGTAACATCCAAAATGTAATAAAGCTTTTAATCTGACATCACGGGCAAACGCCATAATCCAAACTTAAGACCGAGGCTTCTCCTTCTTTTCCTTGAAGAGAGCCAGGAGGGACACACCGGAGACCTTCACGACCTTGAACCTCACACCAGGAATATCTCCCACAGCATGCCCCTTTCGGCCAAAACCGGCAATCAAAACTTCATCCTGGTTTCCAAAATTACAGTCAAGGTCAGTAACCGGAAGGCAACAAGAGGAGAAGAAAAACAGTCGGATACTTGATAATACGCTACACTGAATCTTACATTTTCCTCAATGTAGTTAAGGCAACCATCGTTGGGCACGAAAGCAGCTATCTTCTTCCCATTTTTGATGAGCTGAACTCTGGCACACTTTCTAATGGCAGAGTTAGGCTGCTTAGCCTCAATACCTCTGCGCACATTAAGTAATTACCATTTAGCACACTCTAGACAATTTAATTGATAGAAAAACAGTAGCTTTTGTTTTGAGAGACATCATCTTACATCTTCTCAAGGACAATGCCCTTGGCGTGAGAAGACCCAGCAAATGGCTTCTTCCACTCATTGCCAAGATGGGATTTCTTGTATGACTTGTCGGCCCATCTCTGCCTCCTTCTGTGAGACTTCAATTTGCGACCAGCTCCCATACCACGTGTCTTCCTGCAAAAAACTGTGTGCTTACCATCTAATAACCATACATCACATCTCCTATAATGGAATACTGACACAGGTCACCTAGATTGATGACGTTACCAAATCTCTGACGAAAAACCGCTGAAAGAAGTTCCATAACTCGAATTGAATAGGCATTTCCAAAGTTTTGATAGAGGGTAGCTTGTCAATAGACATTGAGTAGCTATCTCCTCATAATTCAACTGATCCTCGAAAACATCGCAGCGCCCTTTTTTAGGACAGAGATCATACACCTATTATATTATTTGAAGAGGACACATCTCCTGACGCTATGTCAAACATATTTTGTGCTAATGACTTCATCTTCTCTATCCTTTGCCAATGACCCATCGTCATTAAAGCCAACAGGGGCTGTTACTTTGCCAAATTGCAAAGCATTAACAAAATCTTATGTAGTGTTCCAACTTAAAATTTGCTAAGGGAGCAAGATTTAGATATGGCATGGTGTCCAAAGTAGCAGAGGCAATTTCATATGGCTCTACTACTAATTAAAGGTGCAAATTTATTCCCCAAATCCCAATATCCCTCAGAGAAGGATAAACCCAACAGAACTAAAGATACAGCCGAAAAGAAACTTCGCATCAGTATACAATCAAGCGAGAGCTTTCTAAAAGCGAGCCTTCTCTTCTAACGAACTGATAAAGATTGACAGAGTCGATAAATGCCGAAGAACCGAAATTCAGACACGCCTTTTAGTAATTGAAGGAGCCGCTCAAACCTATTTAGCCATACTAAGAAAGACTCGATTACATAGAAGTAATTTTCAATTCCAAATTCGACATTACTATCATAACCTGCCCGGATTGTTGGACTATGCCAAAAATCAAATGGGGGCTAGGCTTCAGTTCTCAAGCACTGTCGCTTTTCTTTTTCTTCGCTCAAAGAGAAAATAAAAGAAACGAAAAGCAGCAGCGCATCGATGTCATCGTCTGGTTCAGTAAAACACAACCTCGAGCAACCCCAAATCTTCTAAAGACGAGAACAAAACACATCCAGCTTCCAATCCAAAAAAGAGAATCCAAACCACATGAAACGAGGCACACGTTCGACAATCGAAAGCAAGAACAAACTCAAAGATACGAAGGTAGAGAGTCGCGGTGTAGTACCCCATGGTGACTGAGTAGGCGTTGCGGCGGCCTTCGGAGGAAGTTGGCAAGGCTGAGGACCGAGCGGCAGCTGCAAGAATAAACCCTAGCCTCGTGCGCTCATCAATGGCGCTATATAGGTGTGTGTGGTCGGGCTTGGTTGGGCCTGTTTTCTTATTGGGCCTTGTACATTATGGGCCCAAAGGCCTGACTCCTTTAAGTACTCTTGGGCCTTGAGCGGTTCAGGTTTGGGCTCATCGTGAAGCCCACGCGACATGTATACAAGTCACATAGGAGTGGAGCCTCCAGTCCCGTCAAGCCGGTCCCTTGCCCCGTATTCAAGGAAAATGGTAGGTTTTTTTAGTTTAGGAAAAGTGATTTTCTTTTTGTTGGAAGGGGAAGTTGTTTTCTCCCCATCTAAATTTATTTTTTTTTCTAACAAAAAAAAGGCTTGTTATTTTTTAGGCCTAATACCTAAAAAAAAAACCTCTATCTTTAGCATTTGTGTCAATTATATCCAAAACTTTTTTTTGTCTCATAAAAAACCCCCAACTTTTACTTTTGTCTCAATTCTGCCCAAAACTTTTACTTTTGTCTCAATTTTACTGACCTAGTACCAAAAAAAACCCTCAAATTTTAATTTTGTCTTAATTCTACCCAAAACTTTTACTTTTGTCCCAATTTTACCAGTCTAGTATCAAAAAAACATCCAACTTTTACTTTTATTCCAATTCTACCACCGTCAACTTTTTGTTCATAATCATCGTTAGTTAATCCTACGTGACTCGAATTTTCTTGCTGAATTTACCAATGAATTTTTGAAATTTAGAAACAGTAGGTTTCAGAGACGACGAGATTTAAAAAAGTTCGTCGGAATATCTCCATATCTAGCCGTTCTTTGAGCTGTTGAATGTCGAAAAGAATACGAAATGCGAGGTCTTTAGTGACTTTATATCTCTCGGCAATATATAGGGATAGCAAAAACAGAAGAGAATTTTGAAATTTTTTCATGACAGCTTTGTCGAGGTGTAATTCATTAATGACGTGACAATCTCACGTAAGATTAACTACCGATGATTATGGACAGAAAGCCAACAGTGGTAAAATTGAGACAAAAGTAAAAGTTGATTTTTTTTGTTACTAGGCCAGTAAAATTGGGACAAAAGTAAAATTTTTGAGTGAATTTGGGACAAAAGTAAAAGTTGAGAGTTTGTTTTGTACTAGGCCAGTAAAATTGGGACAAAAATAAAAGTTTTGGGTAAAATTGGGACAAAAGTAAAAATTGAGGATTTTTTTGGTACTGGGCCGGTAAAATTGGGACAAAAGTAAAAGTTTTGGGTAGAATTGGGACAAAAATAAAAGTTCGAGGTTTTTTATGAGACAAAAAAACTGGATATAATTGTCACAAATGCTAAAGTTGAAGTTTTTTTGGGTATTGAGCCTTATTTTTTGTCCATGAAACATGTTTTTTTTTCGTAAATCGATTAGCTTTCCTTCATCAAAACACCGAAAAGTCGAAAAACAAATTTTAGGAGACAAATTTTCGACCGGCCAGGCTCTACTTCACCTGGACTCCTTGCCAGTCCATCTGATTCTGCCACTCCAAATATCGACTGATCTAGTCGCCGTCTTTTATTTTTTTATGGAAAATGTTTAGATATAGGTTGTTGTCAATAATAAAAAAGTTTTTTCAATGATTAATTATTTCAAGTGATACGAGCATATTTTCTATGCGATTCATTTTCTTAAAACAAGCGGAACCAATATTAGCCTCATTGGATTGCTTAACAAATAAGAAACCAAGTTGTGCACATATGGATTGATTGCGCACGATATAGGTGCAATTCCCATGCTACCAAGATGGGAATGTTCCTCGTTTAGGCTACTTTGCTCGAGCTTTGATTCACAAATTGAACTATCATATTAGTAAAGTATCACGGAGAATCTCAAGTCGATATGATAGATAAGACGATTTAGAATGTAAAAAGGTAGCTTTCAAAGATTTGCCCCACAAAAGACCAGGTAAGTTGGTTATACTAACAATGACCACCTCCCCCCCCCCCCCCCCCCCCCCCCCCAAAAAAAAAAAAAGAGAGAGATGATTTTACTAGCCATACCTCTTGGTTAAGAGTAAAGCATCTTATGCGACGGTTACATCATGTGGAAAGTGATAACATGATATAATTAACCAATTATTACTTGCACGATGTGCATTTTATTCTATTATTTTCACCATGCGTGACTATCACGTGAGAAAAACATTACGTAAATACTCTCTCCATGACAAGGCCAGTCTGTCTTAATTGATTTTTACTTTTTTTTTTACTTTTTTCTTATACAAAAATTCACAATGCGCTCCACTTAATTTTTTAAAAACCAAAACACTCAAAAAAATTTGAACACATGAAGTTGCTGTTGAAAAATTTCGTCGAATGGGATGAACAAAGGAATTAGACTTTGAGGCGTGTAATCACTCTCTTTAACTAATGGTTTCCAGCAAATATCCTCCAGGATACAACAAAGTCTCAACGAGAATAGCAGATAGCAATTCTGATATTTTTCCAGGATCTCTCTAGGAAACAATTGAAACAAAAGCTGTATTTCTCTTGTGTTCAAAGAATGAAAATTGAGAGAGTAAGTGAAGATAATTCTGAAAATGAACAGGACACTTGAATATATAATGAGAACGAACACACATTTTCGCGTTCGAAAAGTAGTTAATTATCATGCAACTCTTCATATCCAAACAGTTTATTCAATCATACTTTTTCATGTATGAATCGGTAGTTATTTTCGAAGAGACACAAACGTTCGAAAGGTTGTAAAAGTGCATTAGAAAATAATCGATAATTGAATAGACGCAATCTTTCAAAGGTTGTTAGAATCATTCGTGAACAGTCGCACTGTTTCACTAGAAAATAATGGTAATTGTCAATTTGTGCCAAATTTAATTCACGTACGCACTCACATCTTTTCGAAGTGGGACAATGCACATATTAATTTGTTTTTATAAATAACCACCAACAATCCCCCACTTTGTTTGTAAAAATAAAATTACAAAACAAAAATTCTTATGAAAATTGCAGCCAACATTTTCATGAAATTAATATACGTATATAAAGGTCTTTTTCAAGTTAAACCTTTATTTAGTGCAAGTATCTCAAAACTCTATCAAAGTTACAAGTAGCTTGGCTTTAAACTTGTTACTCTATGTAATAGAATTGGATATACTGTACATATACTAATCTATTGTTTCAACGAGAAGTTCATATTTACTCAGCACTATTATGACCTTGTGCTTGTACCTGTTTCATGAGCTCTCTAGAAAGCAATCCTAACTTTCCTAAGAAGCGTGAAGTATTTTCACGTGTTTCTGTTACTAATGAACACGGTACTAAAACATATTATACTCCATTAAGAGTATAACTCAACCTTTAAACGTAACAGACGATACTAACTTCTCATGCCCGAGCTAGTGTCAGCATAAAAAAATCACTATCAGTAACTTGTTTTTACTCATTAAACCTTATAACTAGTGATGTGCTAGTATAAGGTCGGGTTACCATTACTAGGGATTTTAATTAAAGGGTTTCAGCCCATTTCTTTTAAAGTCACATTTACCACGTCTCTTGGTAAAGTTTTGTAAAGAGATCAGCTAGATTTTTACTTGACCTCACCTAGACAATTGTTATTGTACCATCTTTAATCAATTGTCTCACGCACTAATGCCTTAGACTAATAAGTCTGGGCATTTCATTATAAGTGCCACTATGATATCTTGTCAAAGTAGTCCGATTGTCACAATGAACAAACATAGGAGGCATAGGACTAGGCAATAATTTAATGTCTAACAGTAAATTTTTAATCCACTCAGCCTCTTTTTCAATTGCCGCTAAAGCAATGAATTCTGATTCTATCGTTGAATAAGTTATGCATGTTTGTTTCTTGCTCGCCCAAAGATACAATACAATCCACCTAACGCGAGAAATCATCCAGAAGTAGAATGTTTTTCTCCCATAATAAAAATCCAACTAGCATCGATGTATCCTTCTAATACAACCGGATAATTATTATAGAACAATCACAAATCTTTTAGTTCTCTCAACCAAAATTCGGTGACAACATTATAATGTTCTATATTTGGATTACTAAAATATATACCCAACTTACACACGAAGAATGTAATCTCAGGTCTAGTACAATGCATCGCATACATTAAAGACCTATATAAGTTGTGATATTGCTTTACCAGAATTATAATTTAATTTCATATATAAATCAAATGGAGTACTCATTTCTCTAAAGCCAAGATGTTTAAATTTATTTACCATCTTTTTAGTATAACCACATTGGCTCAAAGAGTAACCTCCACTATTTTTATAAACTTCAATTCATAAGATAGTATCTACTCCATTCAAATATTTCATTTAAACATGGAATGAAATATTTCTCAATGTAAAAATATTTCAATATAACGCTACCGACCTCAACTGTGTATTGTGCCTCTGACATTGCAGTGACTAGACTAATGAGATCCAATTTCATCCTCGGACACGTGCTGACTAAAAAACGTAAGTCCAAAACAGAGAAACTGACATAACTAAAAGAGAGTGACTTTCAAGTCAGCAAACCTGCAATAACTTGGTTCGACCCTCTTGATAGAACTATGCAACAAGAGGGCCACGCTATGGAACGCACTGTACTATCTACTTTAGGCATCACATTATTGGAGAAATGCAAACACGATCACTTCCTGTAACTATGAGTTTGTCCCCCGTTGTGGTTCATCACTTTGATTTTAATTTATTACTCTGCCATCCACTCTAGCATTAGGCCCACTAATGTCAGATTGACCAGAACCAATTCCTTACCCTTTGGCATTTCATGATTCCAATGCATACCCTATGAGGTCTCACGAAACTTCCCCAAATAATTTATGAATTTAGTTCGAGTCCTCATGAAAAAGTTGGATCTATCCCCCATAAGGATACTCTTCCCCATTATAGAACTTCTTGCATAGCTTCATCCTATGCAATAATTTTCTGTTCATCCTCCCAATTCACGGATGATGTATTGTCCTGGTTGTACATGCCGACAAGCTCTTGCCAATTGGGCGAAGCTTGTCGCATATATTGTTGGGAAATTGCAATTCTCGCCTCCGACACAACTTTGCACACATTCAGGGATTAGGCCTCAAAGACAGAGATCGGAAACTTGTGCTGTTGGAATCACCAAGAGCACACAATGCAGATTTGAACACCGGTGATAGAATAGCATGCTTCGATGGACCAAACCGAGCAGGACTGCAATGGCGGCGAAGCAGCACAAAGTCCCCTAGCAGCCTGAATCTTCTCATTCTAACCATGTTTACTTCCTCGGCTTATGCCAATGCATATAATAATCATCATTTATGCCTTCACGTGAATGAGAAAGGAAACCAACTTGCATTGGATTCTCATGAGCATTCATCAAAAAGTTCTTATGCAATGAAAAATTAGAATGTTCTCTCCAAAAGCGAAATCGTTTCTTTTCCTCATCATTAAAACATAGTGCAACAAGTAGTAGGCATTACCTATGGATATCTCGGCAGATTTAAGGAGTCCCTCGAAATCGCTGACTTTGGTCCTTGGTTCGAGGAACTGCAGAGATGGATCTCGAATAGCCATGCATCAGACATCTTTGGACGCGAGATTTCGTACCCATCTTTGCCGGATAGGAGGCTTCTATGCTGGGGACTCATATCTTAGGGTTTTTTCCCGATTTGTCGCAAAATATAAATGTTTCGCATGACGAAATTTGCGCAAAATATATAGCATAGAAATTCGTCGTAAATTGACAACAAATACAAAAAAAAAAATTAGCAATGAATTTGATTAGGGACGAATTTTATTAGCGACGAATTCTACGACGAATGTGTCGTTGGAAATGTACGCTATATATTTTTCAACGATACGTTTGTCATAAAATTCATCGCAAAAAAAAATTCATCGCTAAAAAAATTCATCGCAAATTAATAATAAATATATATATTTTTTTGTTTGTGGTGCAGCACAAAAGCAAGCGTCGCTTCTAACAAAAAAAATGCATGGCTTCTAGAAAGGAAAAAAAAAACCCACAAGCAAGCAACTTGCTTTCTGGAAGCAGCCCTTGCGCGCTGTTCAATGCAGCGTGCAACCGTTGCGCGCTGCTTTCACCAGCGCACGAGACCCAAATGGGTAATTATTTTTTTTAAAATTTACTTTTGTACATAATTTTTTTTTAAAAAAATTAAATCGGAAAAAAAAACCCCATATCTTAAGCATCCAAGAAATGAAGTTGGAAGCTCTTGAAATTTGGGAAATTGGTGAACATCACCAAGTAACTATCAATTGTTGGAACGGTGGGATCATGCAAATGCCATTAGCGATGTTTGGTTTTTGAATAAACGTATGTCTTCGTCTTTCCGTACTATTGTCATTGTTCACACTTTTACCCCCCAACAGCAAAATTTCCAAATGCAGCGACACCTGAATAGGACGATGTTGTTGCCGAACTCATCCTTAAAGATGTACAAACTCCGCCCAAAGTTTTCTGACTCTATTGTTGCAAAATAAATCCTTAAAATTATTGGGAAATTTCTTCGAATGAGATTAACAATGGAATCAGACTTTGAGGCGTGTAATCACTCTCTTTAAGAATTTATTTGCCCCACAACGTTGCTAATGGTTTCCGACAGGATACAATAAAGTCTCAACGAGAATAGCAAATAGCAATTCTGGTATTTCTCCAGGATCTCTCTAGGAAACAATTGAAAACAAAAGCTGTATTTCTCTTGTGTTCAAAGAATGAAAATTGAGAGAAGAAGTGAAGATAATTCCGAAAATGAACATGACACTTGAATATATAATGAGAACGAACACACATTTTCGCATCCGAAAGTAGTTAATTCTCATGCAACTCTTTGTGTCCAAAAAGTTTATTCAATCATACTTTTTCATGTATGAATCGGTAGTTATTTTCGAAGAGACACAAATGCTCAAAAGGTTGTAAAAGTGCCTTAGAAAATAACCGATAATTGAATAAACACAACCTTTCAAATGTTGTCAGAATCCTTCGTGAACAGTCGCATTGTTTCACTATAAAATAGTGGTAATTGTCAATTTGTGCCAAACTTAGTCCACGTGAGCACTCACATCTTTTCGATATGGGACAAAATTTGTTGAAAAATTTCGTCGAATGGGATGAACAATGGAATCAGACTTTGAGGCGTGTAATCACTCTCTTTAAGGATTTATTTACCCCACAACGTTGCTAATGGTTTCCCGCAAATATCCTCCAGGAAACAACAAAGTCTCAACGAGAATAGCATATAGCAATTCTGATATTTCTCCAAGATCTCTCTAGAAAACAATTGGAAATAAAGGCTATATTTCTCTTGTGTTCAAAAAATAAAAATTAAGAGAAAAAGTGAAGATAATTCTGAAAAATGAACATGACACTTGAATATATAATGAGAACGAACACATCTTTTCGCGCCCGAAAAGTAGTTAATTCTCATGCAACTCTTCGTGTCCAAACAGTTTATTCAATCATACATTTTCATGTATGAATCGGTAGTTATTTTCGAAGAGACACAAACGTTCGAAAGGTTGTAAAAATGCCTTAGAAAATAACCGATAATTGAATAGTGCAAACTTTCAAAGGTTGTCAAAATCCTTCATGAACAGTCGCACTGTTTCACAAGAAAATAATGGTAATTGTCGATTTGTGCCAAATTTAGTCCACGTGCGGACTCACATTTTTTCGATGTGGGACAAGGCATCTCTTAGTTTGTTTTTATAAACAACCACCAACAGTTGCATATAATTTCTCCAAAATTTTCTTAAATTTCATAATATTTTAAATTCCAACAGACTTTAGCTCAAACCTCTGCGAAAAACTCAGGGCCCTATGTAGCGAACGAGAGGTGACAAATAGGGCACAGTAAAATGTTGTTTCTTCTGTTTCCTAGAATGACATCGATTCAAAAATCAATAGACGTTCGAAGGAATTTGAGAAGAAAAGCAATATTGTCTAGAGAAATATTCTGTATATGGGTTGAGGTCCATCATTCTAAATCTTTAGTCGCTTAAAAAGGAGAATCATCACAGATTTTTTATTCTTTGGAAAAAGATGATACATTAGTCTCTTTAGGGGAAAGCATGATTTCAAGGTAGAACCTGCCCTGGAACCGAACCGGTAAGGTATCGATCAAGATCCAAGGTATATAAGGTAAATTTCAGCTAAGAACCTGTTCCAACGGATAGATTTCAAGTTTCAGGTTTCACCTTCCTGGAACCTATAACCTATAACCTGTAATTTGCAATAGGTTTTTGTGTTGTTCTTGGTATGTCTTCGCAGAATCTTGCGGTGTTTTATGACGTCCGATGATGAGTATATAATCTAGAACCACTAGTCTGAGCTTCTATTTTCGACGATATTTATGACTGAGACGTTTAATTGTTAATATTTCATGTGTATTCATGTCTCTAAATATGAATAATGGTCAATGGATTGTAGCAGCAAATGGTGGTTATTAGAGGTAATGATTCACTGCAATTATTCAACTAAGAGTACATGTGAGACTTAGAACCGATCCTGAAACCTATGACATGGTAGATTCCAAGATATGCATGATAGGTTTCAAGTTCTAAAAATTGATAAACCTGTCTCGATAGGTTTATGTCAATTTCTAGATGGAACCCGGAATGCTCACCCCTACTTCTCTTGCTAAAATTACATTAACTAGTGTTAAAAAAAAAAAAACCCCTGGTTTACTTGAAAAAGAAATATTCTGACATGGAATATTGCTCACCACGTAACCATCATTCGGGATCACTTGTCCTGAAAAGAAAATCCCGAACCGATTCAAGATATCCCGGTTCCATAATTGCTTGTCTTGATGGGTTGAAGTACTAAGAACGAGAGGATCATATTCATTTTCTCATCCTCATTTACATCTTATTCTTGTTCTTGTTTTGCATTCCTAAACCATAAAACCCTAAGCTCTAAGTTAAAAGCGCTAAACACTAAACCTTAAATCTTATTTTTTGGAATGTTTGCACCAATTGTAAGGGAAAGTTCGAACTGAAAGCCGATTGAATTAGTTCTCGTACTGTACCAAGTAATTTTTGTAGGCATTGGAGAAAGTTCGCACGAAAAGCTGTGTTAATGTTTGCAGCAATTGCAAGGGAAAGTTTGCACGAAAAGTAGTTTGAATTAGTTCTCGAGCAAGTTTGCACCAAGTGATTTTTGATAGGCACTTGGAAAAGTTCGCATGATTTTCACACCAAGTGATTTTTTATAGGCTCTAGGAAAAGTTCGCACGAAAAACTTTGTGAATTGGTTTTATTGAATGTTTGCACCAATTCCAAGGGAAAGTTTGTACGAAAAGTCGTTTGAATTAGTTCTCGTGCAAGTGTGCATCAAGTGATTTTTTATAGGCACTTGAAAAAATTCGTACGAAATGCGCTCCAAGTGATTTTTGATAAGCGCTAGGGAAAGTTCGTACGAAAAGCTTTATGGATTGATTTTTTTAAATGTTCGCACTAATTGCAAGGGAAAGTTGACACGAAAAATCGTTTGAATTAGTTCTCGTGCAAGTTTGCACCAAGTGATTTTTGATAGGCACTTGGAAAAGTTCGCACGATGTTCATACCTAGTGATTTTTGATAGACTACAAGGAAAGCTCGCGCGAAAAACTTTGTGAATTGGTTATATTGAAAGTTGGTACCAATTGCAAGGGAAAGTTCGTACAAAAAGTAGTTTGAATTAGTTCTCGTGAAAGTTTGCACCAAGTGATTTTTATAGACACTTGAAAAAGTTCGTACGAAGTTCGCACCAAGTGATTTTTTTTATAGGCACTAGGAAAAGTTTGCCTAAAGTTCGCATGAAAGAGTTGATTTTTTGAATGTTCGCACTAATTATAAGGAAAAGGTGGCACGAAACGTCGTTTATAATTAGTTCTCGTGGAAGTTTGCACCAAGTGATTTTTGATAGGTACTTGGAAAATTCTGCAGTAACTTCGCAGCATGAGATTTTTGATAGGCACTTTCGAAAGTTATCAAGAAAAGCTTTGTGAAATGTTTTTGTTAAATGTTTGCACGAAAAGTTTTTAGAATTACTTCTCGTGCAAGGAAAAGCAAATCCACTCTTCGGATACCAAACTCGCGCGTCTGCATAAGCCATACATCCATACAAGTATTTCATCAAAACCGCAAATTGTGAAAAATAAAGGGGCAAACAAATGATTCTACAGAAGTGAATAAGATAGCATGCATAAACCTCACATATCACATGTCACCAGAGCAACCTATCGCTTGCACAAATGGTTACAGTTTCGGTTTCCAAGAGCTAGAATGAGAACATTCTACAACCATCTTCTAAATCAATGCCGAAACATACATTGAATTCTGCACATTGTTGAGCAAGGCCAGCATCTCCTTGCAGTGAAGGAAGAGGAGCGCTTCATCCAAGGTGCCGTAGATAGTTCTAAACCGAAAAAGGCTCGCAAGTTTTTACATACCTGCACATATTTTTGTGTGTATTTAAGCAAGTAAAACGATGAACTCTACAATGGACTTGTCCCCTGAGAACTCTCAAGAATCTGACACGGATAACAGAAAAGCCGAATCACCACGAAGCTCCTTAGAATAGATGATAGAGTGACTTGAACAAGAAATGAAGTAAAGGAAGAAAGGAAGATCTGCTTGCCTACCTGTTATTCCATCTACTTATTCCCCTTCTTCCACAAGACACCGATTCTTTTCAGCACGTTCCCGTTCTTCTTCTTGGGAGATTCATCATCCATGTCTTCGAAATAAGGTGAACCGAGAGTATGGAAATTGTCAAGGGAGACCGCTCTTTCGACAAACTTGCCGTCGTTCCCAGCAGAAAGCATGGTGGCCGCAGCCTCGGCCGCTTTCCTCCACTGGTCAGATTGCACCTTCAGCCTCCTCAACTCGGCCTCCATCTCCGAGTTCGTAGCTTGAGCCGCATCAAGCTGCTCGGTGACCCGAGCCGCTCTCCTGCTGCTTTTGTCAGCCTCCTCTGTCAGATATCCCAGCTTCATCAAAGCCTCTCGCTCCGCAGCCCGCGCAGCCTCCACTAAAGCCACTGCCTCATCATTTGCTTTGTTCTTCTCCACGTCCCTCTCATTCATTTCGTTCTTGAGCCTTTCGTTTTCCTCGGCCAAACTATGCATATCTCTTGCTTTTTCCAACAAATTTTCCTTCAACCCTTCTAAATCCACCCGAGATTTGCTCAAATCCATCTTGAGTTCATGTGCTTTTGCACTGCCCTGGTTGTTCTCCTTCTTTACACTTAGTTTCTGATTATCATCTAAGAGAGTCTGGAATTCTGCTTCCTTTTCCTTTGATTTTGCAGTCAGTTCTTCAATAAGACTCTTGGCCGCCTCTAATTCAGCCTCCAGTTTAGCCTGCCACTGGAAGGACTCTAGTTTTATATGTTCGGTGGTTTCATAAGCACTTCTGATTTGCAATGTGCTCTGGATATACTCTTCCTGATACCTGGTCTCAGCAGTATCCAGAGCCGACTTTAATTGAATTGCCTCAAGTTTGGCAGAATTAAGGTCTGCTTTGAGCTTGTTTATGTCTTCATCTACACGATCTCCTAGAGAGAGGTTCACATCGCTTGTGGAATTAGCTGGACAATTGTTGCTGCCACTAAGATCTGCTTGGAATTTGTTCATGAGATCATCCAAAGACTTCTCTCGAGATTTCGACTGTTCTAACTCAGTAAATAGAGAGCTATAAGCCTCCTTGGCTTTCATACTCTCTGAACGAAATATCTCGACAGTGGCATTTGCCGCTTCCAATTGCTTCTGAGAATTGTTCACGACTTCTAGAGCCTGAGCTTCCGACTCTCTGCAGTTAGTAAGCTCAATTCTCAGGTTCTCAACGAGGGCTAGTGTTTCCGAGAGTTCCATCCTCAAACGCTGAATCTCGTGATGTGCTGATTCCGCATGCTTAGTTTGGGTAGCTTCAGATTCAGCCACCATCTCTAGTTGTGCCTTGAGCTTCTTTATTTCATTCATAGCTGAACCTAATGCAGCAGAATCCAAAGTGTATTGCTTTTGGATGGCCTCGAGTTCGGACTGCCAGGCTTTATCACGATCTTGGGAAACTTTAAGCAGTTCTTGAACCCGGACTTCCTCAGAAGCCGAAAGCTCCAACAGCTGCTGTTGCAAATCCTCGAGTGTTTTTGACATGGCCAAGAGCTGCTTCCTGGCCTCTTCAGCTTCCTGCTGGGCTTGCCTCTTTGCCAATTCAGACGAGTCCAGTTGGTTCTTTGCCTTCTTCAGATCTTCTTGGAGTTGAATGACCTGTGATTCCAATTCGGATGCTCTGCTCAGGCGTTTCTTCTGTAGTTCATGATTGCAGAAACATCTTTAGAAGATCAAAATCAAGGCCCAGAGAAACTTCATAGAGAAAATTTCCCTGGTGTATGTGGCCATGTCGAAAGCTATAGTGTCTGTTAAATAGTCTTGCACATGTTCGTATATATCTGGAATGTTTAGTTATAGCCAGGTGATAACAACTGAAATGAGTTATTTTGGCATCTATAAAAGTAAGCAATCTGATTCCAAAACCAGTACTGAGAAAGGAGTTTTAAAAACATTTTATTACGCAGAAACTTCTCAACTAATACTTCGAACATAAAATTGTTTTCAAGAAACTTGCAACCAAGACCAAAACCGTAAGCATAGAACTAGAAGTGTGAGATAATGCACATATATCAGCACATACATAAGCATGCAAGTTCCTGAAAGCAGCATCAATTTCAGATTTCACAAATTTCCAGCGTCAACAGTGGATTCTGATATTGCTCTCACACAGAGTACCTCAGATGATACCGAACTTCGAGGTGACTTGCGCTCACCAACTTTAGGACTTTTGTCTTTAGGAGTCCTTGCGGCGGCATTTGGGGAGGATGAAATTTTCTCCAGGTCAGATCCTGGAATCTTAAGCTGGCGCGAAGTTCGAGGCGTTCCGGGCGATTTCCTTTGAGGAACTTCCTGAGGATTGGTTCTGCACCACAAGTTCAAAACATTTAGTACTTTATCTCACGGACATGCACAAAATTAAATAATATGATATTAAAATAGAAGAAATACGGTTCTTCCAGCTGCAACATGTTAGTCAATGCAAAACCACCATTAAGGGCATGTTAAGAAGGGAAGGGCTAACAGCACTTAATAGGACTTTCGATCTTAACGGCGGTTCAGGTGCAACTTTTTAGTCAATCGGCAGACGTCAAGGCAGGCGTCCTTTCAAGCTGGTGTACCAATACTTGCAGGCTAATTACGCATTTATAGTACGTGTATGGTGACAATCCCACCAATAAACTAGAACCACCTTAAGAAAACACAAGCTGCGCAACAGCAGAAGCAATGAGGCATACATAAAGTCTAAAGAGTTATGAATCTACAGTACACTTGACATGTCTAGTCAGTAGCATATAAACTGGAAAGAAATATGGCTTTTTTTAAACAGAGAAA
Organism: Rhodomyrtus psidioides; assembly: GCA_021437785.1. Lineage (NCBI taxonomy): Eukaryota > Viridiplantae > Streptophyta > Magnoliopsida > Myrtales > Myrtaceae > Rhodomyrtus > Rhodomyrtus psidioides. The sequence goes on along the minus strand of JAILYB010000059.1, from coordinate 119,491 downwards.
AATAGAAAACCCATATTAAATTGCCTAGGAATGTGAAAACAGAACATTTGGTATGACAAGAAATTGAAATTTGTTTTGGAGCCTATAGGTGCACTCAAATAAAAGAAAGTTAAAGCAGAAATTGCATAAATCTGCATACAGGTGGAGACTTTCAGATTTTTGAATTTAGAAGATATTACGATGATTCGGTCTAAAAGAAGTTGAAGTTAATTACTAACGGAAATGCATTCTTACAATCAGCAAGGATTGACACAGAAGGTATGCATCTGATTTAGCTCCGCAGGATTCTAGTTAATAGCTGATACATAAACTTATCGCCAGGTAGAGAATGATATCCAAAATGAGGCAAGGAGACCATGATCGATGCAAATGACCAGGTTCCTGGCATGGCTCATACAATATCACACCGAAACAGAAACAAGTCAATGGATTAGTGCAGATAAAGGCTGTGTCAAATAGATCGATCGATAAAGATTATGATGACACAGAACGGGAGAAGCACCTCCTTGCTCTGTTACCAGAACAAGCATCTTACCCTAATTATCATTGCATGGTCTTACAAAAAATGCTCCTAAAGCAAATTCAAGAACAGGCTATCAACAAAAACATGCTGTTCACAACAAAAGAATTTCTGTATTCTAAACTAGAAAGACGCCGATGTCGGTTAGGTGACACTCATAGCATCCTATCACGAACTTTTCTCTTTCCTCAATAATCTCTTTAATCGATAGAAGAGAAAATACCAAGTCGGAGAATACTAGCACGTCAGATCAAACGGCTAACTCACCGTGCTTGTGGCGTCTGCATGATTTAGGTGCTCCTCAATCAAATAGCAAAACGAGCAAAGACCACCCCACCTCCTGCAACATTTTTCATTGAAACTCCTTCTTGGAGAAATTAATTGGGAAGAAAAGGCAAAAAGGATGTGCAAGCATGTAGGAATGTAAGTATGATGATGAACAAAAGAAACTAGGTTAATGGTCCACAAGAGGGACAGCCACCAGAATGAGTATTTAGTACATTACCCAACAAACAAACACACGATCCCTTCAAAGAAACTCCACAGAAACTTTCCACCCCACTACCAACCACAGCCACAAAACAAGAACCCTAAAAGATTTTAGCCATATAAGAAGACAGAAAAAGCACGAAAGAACTCACTGAATTCATCATAAACACCGTCTCTGCAATTTCTTCTCTTCTTTATTATCTTTGCCTCCTCACTTTCCTTCCGGTTTACTCTTCACTTGACTCTTGCCTTTAAGGCACATTATTGGAGGACAACCCAACATTATGGGCCAAAGAGCAAAAAGAGCAATAAATGAAAATAATGGACCATGAACACCGCCCTTTTTAGTAATAAAAACACTAGCGGGCCTCTTGAGGAAGTGGGAAGATATCCAACTTCAAGCTTGAGCACCAACAGCTTGCATTATGTCTCGTAGGGCATTTCCGAAATGAAATCACAAGCGACAACACCCCAGCAAATGTCTAGCAAAATCATTGAAAAAGTACCAAATTTTGCCATTAATCGTACATAGTCGAGAGGAGGGCAAAAAGGGCACCACCTTCGAAAGGGGAAAAAGAAACATGGAAGCTACAGAAGAAAAGGCTCGAACTTTACTTCACGAGCTCAGACCAAAGAAAATATGTCCCCAAGAGAACGTCTTCCTTTAAATTTACAAGAGAACCCATTTCGGATTTCTCCACTTAAAGGCAAGCGAAAGAAAAAGAAGGGTCCCAACTTGATACGAACAGATTTGCATTCCACGGGAAGAAAGCAGAGAAGAGTGTCACCACAACACACGGCTTAAAGAAGAGGAAAAAGAAAACAGAGTACCTGTGTAGTTGCAAAAGAGATGAACTTCAACAGAGAATGCGGTAGAAATTAGAACAAGAGCATTTCGAGCTTACCACCGGCAGAAGATGAGCTTTCCAAATGGGGGGTTGAAACGAGTTGGTTTATGTGGGCGAGAACAAGAAGGAATGTCCCCGAGAAAAAGCAGAGGAAGAAAGAGAAGGAACCCGAGAGAGACGGAGGTTAGAGGAAGGAAGGGACTTTGACTGGACCGTATTGGGCCAATGGCACCTTCGCCTTCTGGTTCTTCTTCTTCGTCGGCCTAAGCTGTCTTTCATCATTTCCCATTTCCCAAAAACGCACTCTAGAAAGAGAGAGAGAGAGAGAGAGAGAGAGAGAGGAGACCAAGATGACTACTTGACTGTTGCAGACTTGCAGTACTCTTCACGAGCCACGATGCTTCGCTCTCTCACTTTTGCACGCGCCTTTTCTAGTGACCCGTCATTTCTCGCAGTTCATCCGGGATTAAAATGGCTGGTTTACTTTCAATCATGTTTATTCAGATTACTTTTCTTTTTCCTTGTGAACTCTTTATTGACATATTCCCCTGCTTTTTAACTCCTCGCATTGAAAATGTTAAAAGGAAAAGCTACTCTTCTTCTTTACTCATCTCTAACTAGAAGAAGAAAGAGACGACATTTCGGTCTCTTTTCAATTAGTACATGATGATTCCCATGAAAGAAGATCAAAACCGCGAACGATGAATGAATAAAGAACTCGGTACTTTCCCAAAAAAGAGCCATTAATTGTGCTTTGAAAATGTAAACACTTCCATTTGAAATATGTCGCTTCAGTTTGAATTTACTCGATTTCTGTTAGAAAGTCCAACCCAATAACTTAAGCTATTAGGTGGAGGGAGACCACATGAATATAAAGAGCATACAACACTCATTCACAAGCTAAGCAAGCTAGCTATGTGGGACAACAACAATGTGCAAGCAATCTGCACGTGGAAATTAACGAATGAGGGTGGGCCCACATACGCAGAAAGGAATAACAACTGGCTCTGATACCATGTTAGAAAGTCCAACCCAATAACTTAAGCTATTAGGTGGAGGGAGACCACATGAATATAAAGAGCATACAACACTCATTCACAAGCTAAGCAAGCTAGCTATGTGGGACAACAACAATGTGCAAGCAATCTGCACGTGGAAATTAACGAATGGGGGTGGGCCCACATACGCAGAAAGGAATAACAACTGGCTCTGATACCATGTTAGAAAATCCAACCCAATAACTTAAGCTATTAGGTGGAGGGAGACCACATGAATATAAAGAGCATACAACACACATTCACAAGCTATGTGGGACAACAACAATGTGCAAGCAATCTGCACTTCAACACCCCAATTCACAAGCTATGTGGGACAACAACAATGTGCAAGCAATTTGTACTTCAACAGTTTCAATTTTCAGGATAGGCGGATATGCATCATTACTAATTTTGACAAGTCGTAAGTTAGTGCCTCCCTTGTGGTTAGAATCTTTGGAGCGTCAAACGAAGAAGGGGGGAGATATAGCAATGGTTTGTGGATCCCAAATCTTGATTGGAACCCCAAAGGATCGGGGCTATAATAATCAGGGGGTCAAAGCATCTTCCTTGATGAAAATGGAGAGCAGGGTGTCCCGGACTAGAACACGTGCTCACTGTCCAATTGGAATCAAAGTTGGGGTCGTCAACGCAACAGCCAACACTGAAATCGTCCCCATGTTGTCGCCGTTCTCTTGGTCGGATCGATAGGTCCAGAGTCACGAGCACGGACATTGCCGGTCGGCGGTCAGTATCACGTGGAGCTGGGGAAGCTGGTGACCCTTTGGTTACAATGAGGATTCTGCAGAGCTTTGGCCTCGTTCGACCGCTGCAGGAAAGCACACTTGGTCAGATCGTGTGGGCCAGGAGTAGTTTGTGGGGGTAAAGCTACAGACAAGAGGGGGCAAGAGAACAATCGAAGCCCTGTGATGTTGGGTAACTGTATAAGGGCCCCAACGGAGGACAAAAACTAAAACTTGTCTAGAAAATATTATTACGTCCTACAATTTTAAGAAAATATAATTAAGTCTTAAAACTTGTCAAGTTGTTATAATTAGATCATTTAATTAATTCTGTCCGAAGAGTCGATAGCCGGAGTAGTGAGAGACCACCACGGAACATGATCGACGAATTTACAAAGTCAATTCGAGCGGAATCCCTCCTCTTGGCGAAAACCCTAGCATCGGGAGCCGGAGTATTATTGCTAACTGTACAATGTTGTTGGGCCAGCTCAGAGATGTCCGAATTACATTTTCTCCTCGCAAAGCAAACTCTTGTGCGGATTGATTAGCAAAAGTTCAAAAGACTTGACTACCTCCCACTCAATTTGTTGTCTAATCCCCCTCCCATCCACTTGTTTCTCAATTTTTTTAAGTGAATGAAATACCCGTCTTTTTAATGGAAAAAAAATTCCGTTCAACTTGATAAATAAAAAATTGTAGCAAGTTTTAGGACGTAATTGCAATTTTTGAAAGTTGTGGGATTCAATTGCAAAAATTTAATTGCATCTAGGGGTTTGGGTTGTTGATTGGGAAAAAATTTGGCGTTCGTTCATTATATACATGATTTCCTTGGGATCACGAAGATGGGGAGGTTGTAAAGGGAAGGGAATTATTTTCGTAAGGAACAATGACATCAATAAGGAAAAATGCTTCCATGACACTCTGACGGTATTGTTAATTATTTCTAACCATAGATCCACACACTATCACCGCATGTTTTGCATAAAACACTCATTAATTGAAAAATCGCTAATTTAGAAATAATGATTATAATGTTAGACTGTCAAGATTGCAGCTCTATAGGTAATGCTTGATTTTTTTTTTAAACCTTAAATTTGTTCGTGTGTGGTTGGTAGATTTTCTTACTTCAATTTAGTCTCTAAGGGGGTGCATGACAACACTCCAGAAATAGAATTTACGTTCCAAACTTATTTTTGAAGTTGGTTTGGAGTTTGGTAACGTAATTCTATTTTTCTATTTCTGAAATAAAAAATTATCTTGGAAATAGATTTGAAGGAGAAATGAGAAACAACAATTTTATACTTCTCCGAGAAACAGAAATATAAATCTCATTTTTTCTCAAATATCCGTCGTTGCCAACCACCACCCACCGCCCATCCGCCGGCCGGCGGCTCGCTGCCGCGGCTGTCGCCTGTCCCCTCCACCGCCATCGCCGCCACCACTCCCCCCTCCCCCGCCATCGACTGACCGAACTAGAAATTTCCAACTGTTGTCAAACAAATTTGTATTTTAGGTTTAGAAATTTTATGTCGTTATCAAACGCATTTTTTTGCTCAAAAACTAATCCAGAAATAGAAATAGAGAAAACTATTTCTAGAACAGAATGGTTATCATGTACTCCCTAATTTTTTAAAAATTCATTCAGTGTAGTCTTCCCGTTTTAACGATGTTGCTTAATCGGTTTTTAATTTGTACTTGTTAGGATCCATGTGGCTATCACAACAACAATATCTTTTAGCACACGTCAATTACGAGCAGCTGATTTTGAGCACCTGCCGCCACTCACCACCGGCCACGCCACCCCCTCCATAACCGCTACTAGACTTAAGTCGCCGCCCCCACTAGCACCCCAAGCTCGACCACCACTGTCGCCACCCCTGCCGCCGTCATTGCTAGCAATAACACTCGACAACTCCGCCATCACCTACCCCATGCATTCATCAGCCTCCCTCCCCAACCTTTCTTCGTCTCCCTCTCTTCTTTGATCTGAGGAGTACGATCTTGAAATTTGAGATCATTGGCATCGAATCGGAGGTGTAACGACCTCGAGCGAAGCAAAAGAGAGAAAGGGTCGGGGGCATTGATGGCGCCGTTGGAAGCTGTCGGGAGTCGAGGGAGGAAAGAAGAAGAAGAAGAAGAAGAAAAAGAAAGGACAAAGATAAACAAGGAAAATAAAATAAAAATAAAAATATCTTCCCTCGGGAAATAGATGGCAATCCGCATTAGAGAAAAGCATAGGACATTACATTGCATTTAATAGAAAGATCATATTGGACCGACTTTTGTAAGCCCGGGGAATAGGTTGTAAAATAGAAGAAGAAGGAATAATCCAGTTATGACATTGAATCCAGGAAATGTTCAGGGAAGATTAGTGCTATTCTTCTTCGTAATCTATCAGCCGAAGTACTAAAAATTTTGTGTTTTTTAATCTTTAAGAAAGAAACCTTTGATGGTTCAAGGAAACAGCAAGCCTCGGTGCATTAACAACATCTACTTCTTCTTCCTTTTTTTCGAAAAAGTACCCCAAAAATTTCTAATCCTATTACATTTATGTCAATTCAGTTATAAGCATTTCAATTGTATGAATTGAGTCTAAACCTTTGGACGATTTGTCAATGTAGTTCATCCAACCTATTTCGATCGAAAATTGCTGACATGGATCTCGGCCATCCTACGTGGCAAAACCGTCGTTAATGTGGCCAATTTCTTAAAATTTTCATATTTTTTTAAAAAACTTCAAGATTTTTTACTTTATTTTATTTTTTGCTCTTCTTCTTTTCTATTTTTCGTCCAACAATTGGGCCTGCGAAGTCGCTAGCTAACCCTCGCCGGCCACAAGCCAAGGCCTTCGAGCCCTCGCCAGCAACGACCAAGGGCGTCAGGCCCTCACTTAGATCCAAGAGAGGGCTGCAACCCTAGCCCACTAATTGGTGGGGCCACGACTTCGTCCTTGGATTCGATGGCCCTTGCCCAGACCAAGCGAGGGTTGCTGGCCCTCGCCTTATGCCGCATGGTCGGCAACCTCGTTGACCGAAAGTTGTAAAGAGAACAAAAGAAAAAAGAAAATTTAAATTCGAAAAAAATTAATAGGAAATTATAATATTTGTTTGCGTCAGTGCTGGTCATACGTATGATAAACGGCATTTAAGTCAGCGATTTTTGGCCAAAATTGACCATATGGACAACATTGAAAAATTATAAAAATGCTTAAGACTAAATCAATACAACTGAAAAGTTTATGACTAAACTGGCTCAATCATAATATATTTAAGACTTTTTTTTCGGGGTACTTTTTTCCTTTTTTTTTTTTTTTTCTATATGACAATTTATGTCAGACATCGAAAACATTCAGGTAAACAAAATAGTCGATTCTTACTTGTTAGACGGACGAAATGGGATAGGACCTAGCATCAGGCCAGCATAAAGATTTCTCAATACGAGACGACACACATGATCTCACCAACGTTCATAAGGGAATTGCTACGATCCCTCGGAAAAATATTTCTCCAGGGGACATTTTCTTGGGGGATCAGAAGATATTGCAGATGATTCCTAGAGAGATGGGTGGGTGTCGGATCCCAAATGAACACGATCTCATTCGCTCCGACGAGTGACTTCGAAACTTCTCCCATTGAAATCCCCACCCACCCCCATGTGAGTGGGGCCCTCCACATGGAGGGTGGGGATCTCAATGATCCTCTACCATTAAGGTAGAGGATCCGGATCCCTTCGAAACGCTTGTGTACGAGAAAACTAGTACAAAACACATTTAAGTGGGGATAATTCCATAAAAAAACATCAATTTTAGTACTAATGACGATTTTGTCCCGAACTTTTTTTGTCCCATAAAAAAACACCAACTTTAGATTTAATGGCGATTCTGACCCAAACTTGTTTCCATCCCGTAAAAAATCACAAACTTTATTTCGAGTCTCAAATCCGACCTCCCTTTAATTTGAAATCATTATTGTCTAACGTGACAATTTCACGTCATCAATAAATCCACGTGGCTTGCTAATGTGGATTTAAGGCATCATATTCTTAGCACGGATTTGAAGTTGTTCATTTGCTTCACCTCTAGCATAACTTGAAGGACGATGGTTAACTTATTCATCGTCTCCTTCATTTCACCCGCAAGCATCAGCTGTCTAACTGGAATGAGAAGCTGTGTATTACCATCTTCAGAAAGAGGGTAGGGCCGGACTTGTTAAAAAAAAAGGTTTTAATCATGAGCTTGGCGGACCTCGTCCATGATGCTTCATATTCCTTGCTAGTAAGATGATTAATAGTATCTTAAATCCATGTCAACAAGTCACGTGGATTTATTGATTATGTGGAATTGCCATGTCGGATAACTAATAGTTCTAAATTAAGAGGGGATGAATTTGAGACTCGACCTAAAGTTGACGTTTTTTTATAAGACAAAAAAAAGTTTGGGCCAGAATCGTCATTAGACATAAAGTTTGTGTTTTTTTAGAGAATTAGCCCCATATACGTGCGACGAGCTACGCACATCGGTTGATCGAGATCGAGAGAGAATGTACCATTTGGGATTGTCAAGTGCACAACCATTGAGGGGTGGTAAATTGGCATTACATTGCCCTGTGATAAAAGCTCCATTACAGGACAACGAGGACTATGGTTTCATTCTCGTAGATGACAAAGTTCAATTGATCGATCCTCGGCCAGTGAAAGGACCAGCCCAGATTGATTCTGCGAGGCCACAGATTGGAGAAGGAATGCAGCAAAAGTCCCAACCTTTAGGCACGGACAGCACTCGGACTCTACATTTGTCAATTGAAGCAGATCAAAATCCTTAAAATCATTTTTGTTGAAAAGATTTGGGATTCGATTGATGGTATTGGGAGAAAAGATTCAGGATAGGGTTGAATTTCCGGCACCGGACAATGTAAGGCTTTGACTTCTTACATCGCTAATGATGAAAATGGAAATCGGCGAATTTACAGGAAAAAAATGATAAAATCAAATGACTTTTTTTTGTCAAATGCAAGAGTCGAACCCCACACCGGTGATATTAGCGTCTCCACTCCCCGATTCCTTAATGTCTACTGGCGCTTTCGATGCTTTGGTTGCATGTTTTCAGACTTTCCTCGTAACTGTTACAACTTCCTCATGCCAAACCATGTTCTTGGAGCAATCTTTTCCTTGAACATCCTTGGGTTTCGTGTCATCCTCAAGAACAATTTGCTTCACAAACTTGAACAGATCCTAAACAAGCAAGACAAGAGAATGCAGTAAAGAAACAATCAGAAAAGGAAAAACAATTTCAACGAGTTTTGTTTTGTTCGGTTTGTTTTATTTACCAAAAAAATTAGGGAGAATTATATTTAAAAAAAGCCGTAAATCTGTTGCAATTGTGCCAATTCATTCTAAAACTTTTTTTTTGTCAACTCAGTCGTAAATGTTTTGCATTTGTGTCAATTCAGTCCATCCGACCAATTTTGACCGACCGACGTTGATGTGGACTTTCTTACATAGTACTATATTAATATCTTGAATTTTTTAAAACACAATTTTTTTTCTCTTGTTTAGTTCTTCTTCATTTTCCTGGACTTAGGGTCGGGATGCCCTCGCCCTACCAAGATCTGGCGAGGAGTCGCTCACCGTTGCCCTTGCCTAGTGTCGGCGAGGGAGTCTTGGCCCTCGCCTACTGTCGGCGACCCTTGCCCGACCCTAAAGAGGGAGAAAAACAAAAGAAAAAAATAAAAATAAAAATTATAAAGAAGTCAAAAAAAAATAATTAAAATACTATTTAGCAACATCCACATTAGCGTCGGTTGGTCAAAATTGATCGGATGGACAGAGTTGACACAAATACAAATTGTTTAGGGCCGAACTGATATAATTATGATAGATTTAGGACTTAGTAAAGGGTATCATTTGTGAATCGAGTAGACGTGCCAAGTTAAACGGTCCAAGTCCCATGTGGGTCCGAGAGAAGCACATGTTACGGATTCACAAGATAAATCCAAAAAGCCTGATGGCTGATGCTTTCCTATGACCAACCCCCTATGGAAATCTATAAATAATTGGCCAAAGGTTGGAGGTTGGCCAAATTTCCTACTGAACTAGGCTCATCAATTCGTACAACCTAAAACATTTTATTTTTGCAGCATAAAGATATGAACAGATTCTTAAGTACTCTCTACCATATTTTATAATTCATAGAGCTGGGACCCATCATTGCATTTGCACTGCACCTGCAAAATGTTGCATCTTGCTGAAAGGCTATTATGCATCTCTTCTGCTATGAATTGTCAGCATGCCAACTTCAAATGTGCCTGAATCTGCTAGCCCTAGTTCAATAAGGTCTTGATTCCACAAAGTTAAAGCTTGCTTTTGAAGGAACTAGTTTGATGTTCTTATCACAAAATCAAGCAATCTAAGGCTGGGCACACTAAGATTGGTGTGGCTGCCTGTCTGCGTACCTGGGCGGCGTTGGCCGTGGTGGCGGCGGGATGAGTGGACGACGAAGATCGGCCCCATCTTTCGGGGTCCCACAGAATCGAACTGTTGAATGCAAAACTTGAAGGGTGAATCATCATCAATGGAGGCCTTGGGTCTTTGTCATTGCTCTGGTCACCATCATAATGCCATCCTCTAGCTTGTGAAGTGGGTTTGCACACTGGCCACTTTCCCAACACCCTGCAGGTGGCAAATTGGAAAGATATGACCCCAAAGAATGAAGTGTTCTCATCAAGAAGGAGGGAAAGAAAGGGTTCTAATTGTTTGGCTTCAGACTTGATGATGAAGTGTGGCATTCGTCCCATGCTTCTACTCGATCTCTACTTAGGATTGAAACATCATTTGGTACAACCAACACCACTTTCTTTCATTACCAGGCAGTCCGAAACAAACGCAAAGATGAAAGAACATCAGAAACATCATGAGAGAGATGGAAATTTGAATGCAAAGCAAGTTAAATATTGGTGCATACTCTATCTCCCTGAGCTCCTCAAAGAAGTCCAAGTCATAAGCATTCGAAGTCATCGCAAAGTGGAGGATCCCGCTTATCCGGTGGTGCTCGATGTGCTGTAGAGCAACGTTGAACTGACGATTGGTTTCTGCTTCCAGGTCTGTGAAGTTCTCCCTGGAGACCAAATGCCGGTACATAATGCCGGTGTTCCTGAGTATTCCCGATACTTCATTGGATTCGGATTGTCCCTCCACAATGATCCAGAGCAATGGTGCAGGAACAAGTCTCAAGGTGTGGGACAACCTTCGTAGGAACACCCCTTGAAACTTGTCTTTTGTCCTTGTGGGCGTGACAATTATGAGAAGTCTTCTTGGAATCAACTTGACTTCCTCCTCTTCTTCCTGTAACTCATCCTCTCCTCCAGCTACAGCTCCCACGGCCGGTTTCTCGGCTTCCGAACTCACATTGGTCACGCTTATCCTAGATTTTGGCGCCGTCTGAGGGGAGAAATCCGCTTTATCCGAGGTACCCGCGACACGACCGGCAAAAGTGGAGGCCTTAATTGTCTGAGCGAAGCCTGCAAAGAAACCGATAACGAGGCACACAGAGAAACGGAAAATGGCTCTTTGCCAATAATGGGATTTCTTCTTTGATCTTTCCACAGATCCCATTTCTGTAAAGATAAGTTAAAGAGTCGCTAGAATCTTGAGCTTTGAGGCAGACATAAACTAACCCACTGACAATGAGGATTGATGCATTGCACCAGTCATCCAGAATAACTTATGGGCAAAAGGAGCTAATAACCTGTATATTTTATTTATTTTATTTGGACGAAATATACATTTATATATTCAAAAGCACGATTAAAATATGATGATTTGGATCTAGAGTGAAGGTTTGTATTTGGGAGAGGCAAGGAGCATGGAATAGATCCTATTTGTTCACTGTCATAGGCAACCTTAACGTGCATGTCTGAATTTAACAGCTCATTCAACTTGGTGAAAGCAGGAATTGATTCACTTGAAGCAAAAGAAACACATCAACACATACAAGGACTTGAGCTAAAGATTGGACAAACAGTGGTTAGATCGGACCTGTCAATTAGATCATGACAAATCTCTATCAACCACACAAATTGTACGAATTGCTTATGATTTTATTCCACCTTCAACTTGAATAAGTTCTCTTAAGTTTTGTGAAATTCTGCTGTTTATGAGATTGATCTCAATGTTCCTCCATCTGAGATCATTCCATGCACCACGGCGAACATTCCAAAACCAATGAACATCGGGGAAGGTAGAGGCAGAATTGACAATCTGAAAGAGTTGAAGCTCTGAATTTCCAGAATATGCATATAACCTAAAGGTTTTGCTGGGCGTGCTCAAAATTGCTGGGATATAAATTTTAATGCATCGGGGAATCATTTGAGCACCAATTCAGGCTTATGAACTCAATGTCACCAAAAGAAACGCTTAGGATGGAAGAAAATGTATTGCCTAGGTTGCTTTTCCTTGAACAAAGAGATTCCGGCAAAAGACCTGCCAAAGGAGGCCGCAAGGGCGTACATAGTCAAACACGGCAAGCGATGACCGGAGAGAGAAAAACCCCAATCCAAATCTGCACATCAAAGAGATGGACTTTCGCAGCTAACTCATCTACTTAAACTAGCTAAAATGATCCACAATGATTTCACAGGCCTAATGTACACAACTGCAAGTACAAAAGCCAAGAATCAGGGTCATCCTTGAATTAACCGGCCAATTCATCATCCCCGTAATCCTCCCCAAAGTACTTGTCGACCAGACCATTCGCCATATTTCGCAGGTCCTCATTTTCATGAAACTGGAACCTTTCCATGGCGTCAATCCCGTCTTCTCGCTCTACAAGCTTCGGCCCTTCACCATTAGGCATTCCCCTCAAAACCTGCCAACATGGAAAGCGGATTTAGTAAGAAAAATCCAAGAGTAACTTTCCTAGGCTTGGGAAGCCCACTAAGTTATTTACTAATTTTACTTACGACTTGCCCTCCCAAATTTGATATTGGAAGAAAATATATATAAAAATAGTCTCAGAAAAGTGTAGAAAATATTATATATATCTAAGAACCGATATCATGTATTGAAATAGGTTTTAGATTCTTTTAAAATGTCAAAAAGCCCCAAAGTTTAAGAAAATAAGTAAATTGAAAGTAGAAATCACTCCATATAAGTCACTGGCGAGATCAAACAATCAGCCCTTCTCAATGCAACGCTTTTTTATCAATTATACCCAAAGTTTAAGAAAATAAGTAAATTGAAAGTAGAAATCACTCCATATAGGTCATGGGCGAGATCAAACGATCAGCCGTTCTCAATGAAACACTTTTTTTTTATCAATTATCATCACTGTCAGTAACTTCCCAGGGCAGCATATTTTGAAAAAAAATTCATCAAACAGCAACTAGTCTAGACAATGCATCGCTAACAAAACACCAAACGTTTCTGAAAGAAAGGTATCCCATCCTCTCTGCCAGAAAATCTTTCATCAGTAAACCTTTGTGTGCAGATTATCATCCTACAAGAAACAAATTGAGACACGAAAAGAATGGAAAATAGGACGGTTGAATTCAACAGAAAAGATCTAAAAAAGAAAGCCTGAGATCACCCATGAAAGTCTAGAATTCTGGGAAAATATTCATTTAACTTTTGGGGCTACAATATTTGGGAAACTTGATCTAAGAAAAGGTAACCACAAGGATGAATGAGAACAAGGTCAGTTACCAAGGTTTTCATCAGGTAGAAAAGTTGAGTCATTCGAGAGAAGACTAAGCACTCAACATGTGGTCCAAAGAACTCATAAAATCAATGTAGACAGAATTAGGACAACCGTTAAGGAAAATTCTATGTCAAATATAATCTTTTCCTTACCAGCTCTATAAATTGAAGTCCCACTCTTGCCGCCTCAATATCAGCAGACCTTACCAGATCAATAAACCCTGAGAGGCATCCACCACCCACAAGTGAAACCAAGTGTTCCTGAATGAGATAGGGCCTTGCATCACCGTCTGTTGGGCCAACGCAAAGATTTCCCAGGACATATGCCACCTCCTTTCTTACGTCAAATGGGGCTGATGAGAGGAGGCGTAATAACCATGGCAATGCCTCACTCGAATATATTAACCTTTTGTACTCAACAGAACCAGCGGCTATGTTAGATAACACCCATGCTGCTTCCTACAAAAGTTGTGGTAGTTAGTGACAAGGGAAGTTTAAGTTTTGTAACTGACAAAAAGAGGACCAAGTATACCTTCTTCAAGACTCGGTGCTCACTCTTTAAACATTTTACGAGGACCTTCACCACCCCATCTGAGATTGTAAAAATAAAAACAGATAAACACAAAATGCAAAAGGAAACTACTCTTTGTTTTCATATAATTTGCTAACCTGTGACTTCACTCCCAGGGAGAAGAAGCGCATGGGAGGCGTTTGTATCACCAGCCACAAGGTTACCTAAACCCCGCAATACCTAGAAAAAAAAAATATACACCATATCAACAAAATACCAAAAGCAAGCATCTTGAAGTAAATCACTCCAAATCCAAGACGGAACGACACAAATATGATGTCCGAAGAGACAGCAACAGAAACTTTTAAATTTATGAATGTGTTAAAAGAAACTTACTTCACATTTATTTCACCTTAGAAGAGAAAAGCTCAAAAATCAACCAGGGTTATTCAGGTTACGTGACATTGACAATGATCCATGTAAACATAAAGGCAACTAGCATTAGGATATGGAATGCTCTTTAGGCTTTTCCCATATTGGTGAAGCCATTACAGAGAAGCCACACATAAGCCAACTTTTGTCCTTAACACTACCTACCCAATCCATCCTTGACCTCCAATCACTTGTATGGACTTATCCTTACCTTACCCAAGATATGTACCATGTTTTCAGTTCAAAAAAACAAATTGAAAATAGTATGATAATTAATCCAGCAGATTGACAAGAAAATATAGTATTCCCTTAATTATGTTTCAGAGAAACAAAATAACAATGATTCTTGCAATTATAAATGATAATGAGTAGCACATGCACTTGGAATGATAAACCTTCATCAATAATTTGAAAGTGCTCACCGATAGTTCAAAATAATCTTAACATAACGAAAAAAAAGTCCCTCCCTCCCTCCCTCTCCACATTTTGCCCCTTCTTTATCCTTCATGAACCACATCAGAGTTCATATATTGGACTTGGCTAAAGGAACTGTCGACTCCAATTGTATGTGTTGTTTTATAAAATCTTAACTTCAATCGTATGCTTATCATCTTTCAAAGACAAACAAAGGGTTGTGCTATGATGCCCTTAAAACCTATGTGCAATGGCTAAACTCCTGCAACCTCAAGCTTCAAAACTATTTTCAACTCATTTTGTACAAATCTGTCAGAAAAGTGCCAGGAGATTACCATAAACAAAATAGAGAAAAACTAATTTATTACATACAATATTCACCTCCCCTTTAATTAGGTACGAGGTTTCTGTTAATCCATAATGCTTACCGGAATGAGCAATTGCAGACTACTAGATGTTGCTAATCTTTCCACAAGGAGTTGAACCACATCATTCTTCACCAGTAAATTAGTAGCAAAATTTGAAAGGGCTGAGAGATACACAACTACCCAAGCAATCTCTGTAGCTAACTCCTCATCCCTGATAATGCCAGAAAAATTGCCATAAGAAAAGGATTTTTCAAAGAATATAATAGAATTTCCAAAATAAGAATACAGCAAGAAACCAAGTCCCCTTCAGGAATAACTTTCTGAGCATTACCAACTGCATTTCTACACTCATAAGGAAATCCATGCATTTCTATACAGGCTCCCACTTGTTCTTTATTCTCTATTCCCACAATACTTTACGAGAACCAGATTCCAACTTCTCTCTCCGCTTAAATGGTATCTCTGGGATATACTGCAAATGAAATATCCTCAAAGCGGGGAAACAGATCCCTCGCCAAAGCTCTAGGTTTTCCCAAATAACCATACTCCCGACAGAGTCCTCAGCTAAAAGTCTCCATTTACCAACTCCCAGGCTGTCTTCGGAAGCATTCTCTCAGGTCGACACTCTATTTACATAGACAGAAGCCAGCGATGCCATAAGATGCATTCTTTGAATCTATGTGGATTGTGGACTAGCTTGCCAACATAGCGCATCTAGAAAGCTTAAAAATGGGACCACTCGGACAAAATCTACGTACAAGATAGGGAAGACAAACCAGTTGCCTCATATTTATATACAAAATGAGATAGTAGAATTGTCCTTGAGATCAACAAAACCCACTTACGCCTTTTTCAAGTGCCGAACAATTGCATCCAGCACCCCAACAATTTTGATCAGATCGGTCGCTGCTCTAGAATCAGGTCCCTGCATCCAACACACCGGAATTATTTCTTAAGTAGAATTTAAAAGAGAAGATAAAAACATCCCTCAAGTTAGAGATGCATAATGAATGGAAGACAAGAATAAATTACTTCTAGTGCCCTATGAACTTGCACATCCTATAGCCAAAGTATATTGGCTTAGGAAGCATTATGAATGGAAAGGACAGACAAATTACAAAGAACAGACTGAAAAGAAGAAATAAAATCTATTATCAAATCAGATGACAGAAAGAAATGGCAACCAAGCAGGTGGGAAAGAAAGATCCACCATTTCTTAAGAAGTTTATCAGCCACAGTACTTGCGTGTATGTCCATAGTGAAGAATAGAAACCTTAATTAAGTTTGACAATGCCCAGGCAGCTGTTCTCACAGTTGAACCCTTGTTTGGAAGCATCATTCTTGCAAGAGGTAGTAAGGCCCCTTGTGAGAGCAAAGTGTTTCTCAGCTCCTCTCCTTCACCGGCCACATTTCCCAATGCCCATGCACACTGCTCGGCGACAGGTAAAGAACTCTTCTCTGAGAAACAAATGCAATCTCATGAGTGAAAACTAGTCAGAGATGAGATTAGCTTCAAAGGGATACTTACCGATTATATCATTCGGAAGGTAATTTTTATTTTCCTTTAATTTTTTTCTTTTTTTAAAGGAGACAGCTATAGATTCTTGATTGGGTATGACGACTCTTAATGCTTCTTTAACCTGATAGAACCAGGACATCTATATAGTTCTTCATCCTATATCCAACGAGATGGCATTCATACATTGATCAATACCGCATTATTGTAACCAGACTGATAATTCACACATTCAGAATGGAGAGAACCGTGGAAAGAAACTATGATCAAATATCACAATGAAAATGTTTCCACCAGGATGTCATGTCAATGATGGAATTTAGTTGGATTAATATTTACCACTCTACCTATAGAAGAATACATCTAGCATTTTTACGGCGACACACCATAAGATAACGAATACTAAACGCGGATAGCTGATCATAAGAAATAGTGAATGACATCTATTGATGCTCTCAGTGAGCAAAGGTGCGACAGAATGATCTAAGAATGGTAAAAGGCCAAAGAATTAGGTTGTTTTTTAATATATTCCTTTCTCAATCAGTTTCAATGGAATCCACACCATGATATGACATTATTTGCATTCCATGGCCCAAAAAAGCTGGTAACACATAATCTCTACAGATAGACAGTGTTGCAAGCTCCACCATACCACCAATATGAGCAATAAGCATTGGCAATGCGGGCAACAAAGCTTTTGTTTCTTCTGGTTTTCCTGCGGCAATGTTTGTAAGGCACCATGCTGCCTCAAGCAACTGCAATGTTCAAGAAAGGATGTCTAACTCGAATGATTCTGACCGAAGCAAATGTCACACGAAATAAAAGACAAGCTTCATGTGCCCATTAAATTTGCATGTCTACACTCGCAGCAAACAAGAAGAGATAATGACTGTTCATCCAATTATAGCAATTAACATCACGTCCTACATGTTTAGGGTATAAACAAAACAATAAACAACAATAGCCAAAAGAAGAGCGCACTCAACACAATCTTTCGACCTGTTCATCCGGAGAGCCAAAGGAAAGACACTGCACAAGAATGGGTATTGCTCCTGCATCTAGAGCAGCTTCAACAGGAGGAAACTCAGACCTTGATAACAACCGCCTTAATTCACGGAGGGCACTCACTCTTTTCTGCATTGCACCTTTTCCCCTTAAGAAACAATAAGCACATTATAAAATAGTTTGAACATTTATAAATCCCGTAAGAATATGAGAACATTCAGCCATGGATAAACCATTTCCCTTAGTTTCAAAAAGTCCGTGAAATGATTATTATCAAGGTCATTTAAGCAAATAAACTAATCATCTTCTCTCAAATTTCTAACTCTAAAGACATTTCTGAGTTAAACTCAATAATGCAGATGCTAAAGGTTGCGGGCATCTTTGTTGTTTAAAAAGAAAAACAGGCTGTGAATACCCTTTCTGTCACACTTGCACAAATAACACACTTATGAGTTGCCCTTCACAGTTTCGGAAACCATAAACTGTCCAGAGTAGAACTCAACAAGCCATATAATAGGAAAAGTTATGTGGTTCTCATACACTAGAAAATTAGTGAGTTAATATGATATTAAAAAATCAAATAGACCTTACCAAAAAAAAAAAAATCAAATAGATTGGTTCCAAGTGGGAGGAGTCGGAGTCCAAAGCATTGTTGTCAGATAACCATATCTAGATGCTCTGGACAGAATGCATGCTTTATTAGTTTAGTCCACTCTCGAGTTACTCTCAAAGAAATCATAGCGATACAGGAACCCTGATGGTACATGAATGTAAACAAAAAAATCTTAGATATATGCTTGATATACATTCTAGTTATGTATTCTGATGCTTAACATGATGTTAAAGCTTAGGTTATACTAGCACTCCCTTACTCTGTCGTATGGTTACTAGGTGTTCTCATTGATATGGTTATGGTCACATCTGATACTAGGTGTTCTCATTGACATGGTTATGGTCACATCTGATATTACGTTCTGCATGCAGGGACAGATCCACCTTATTGCATGTGGGGGCAAGTGGCCCCACTAACTTTTTGCCAAAGTACTAAATGGAACACGTTTTTCAAAATTCTTTCAATTTGCCCCCACTAAATTTCTTAAGAGTACTTAGAGAAGTCTTTTTCTTCAATTTCACTGTTCAGAATCCCATCTGAAACTTATACACTTGTTTGAAACCATAATTGATGCAGGCAGAGTTGTTTTCAAGTAAAAAAGCTCCATAAATTTATCAAAATCAAATATGATACTATTACTAATTATTAAGTTTGCCCCACTGAGAACCAAGTCTAGATCCATCCATGTTCGCATGGAAGGCCTTGTCTATACACAATCCAGAAAGAGTTACTTAATGTACATTGTTAATCTGTTTATCAAAAGTCAGCCATTGAGAAATATGCCCTAACTTTTCACTAAGAATTGAATGCATCATAAGGACAAGACTTTGAGGAGACACATACTGGTATGTAATAGCAGCCTTCAACTCTTCAACAGCCGAGGAAGTTTGAGCTTCCAAAACAGACTGCTCCTCATCAACCACCATATCATTGCCAGGGGAGACATCACCTTCACCATCACCATCACCATCACCATCACCGTTGCCATCAGCACTACCACTAACCCCAATCCTGCATAACCGCTTCGCCCGAACTAATGATTCTCTTCTTTCTTTCCCCACAGCTACGGCTTGTCGCCGCCTCCTTTGTGCTGCGACATTGCCAACTAAATTTCCGAGAACAAAAGAACAATTAATTACTCACAAAATTAGTCTCCATGAACAAAGCTGCCCCAACAAAGTTCAACTCTTAAGAATACCCAAAATGCCCATCTTCACGAATTAAACAAAGATAAAGAAAAAAGAAGTGAGTTTTAACCCTACATAGTGTTTTTAACAATAGACTAAGAGCCTGCTATACAGCGATTAGGCAAAGAAATTTATGAGGCTCTACGAGACTTGATGGTTCATTTCTATCTAACATGAGTGTGGGAAGAACCGGAATGAACGATCAAAATGGAGACTGATGCTAAGCCCGAGCTGAGCGCCTAGACATGCCCCCCAAAAAATGCTTCGCTCAGAAAAAAAAAAAAAAGCTAGTTTCGAATATACTTCGTGATTGATCGACTGTTCAGATTCCATGTTGATGCACAGCAAAATCAAAACTTTAAAGAGCATAGCGGCATCATAAGTTAAGAGGGAAATGGTCAAAAGAGAAGGCACCTGAAGACTTGATAGGGTCTCTACGGAGAGGCGAGGCGTCATCGGCCATTGTCGAACACCGATTAGAAGCGAGAGAACTTTATCAGTCGAGAGCGAGGGAGGGTGATGAAGAATGGCGCAAAAATGTGAACCTTTCACCGCCTTGTGAAGAAGAGGAGTCCATAAAATTCCCTCGCTGTTCAGGGAAGACCCTGATACCTTGTGAATATTTTTAAAATCAATTTTTACATAAATAATTCTTTTCTTTTATTAGGCCTGATTACATAAATATTGAAAAGGCAGGTAATTATTATTCATGAGATATATAAAGTCATTGAAAATTAAAAACAACGCTCGAAATGTCCTTATTTTTTCAAATATTAGACATAAAATGAATTTTATTTTAAATAAGAATTTAAAGTACTTTTATTATTTAAAAAAACGCAAGACCAAAGGCATTTTTGTCATTTATTTTTTATTTTTCTATTTTTCCCTTTTTTTCTTTTCCTTTTCTTTGCCATTCCTTCTCGTCGATGGTTTGGGGCTGGGTGAGGCGAAGGCAGCCCTCTTTTGGGCGAGGATACCCAGCCCTCGTCGATGACCGATGAGTAGGAAGGGCAAAAAAAGGAAAAGAAGAAAGAAAAAATAAATAACGAAAATGATATCGATCATATCATTCTTTGAAACAATCACGACACTTTGTACCTTTACTTGAAATAATGTCCATTTCATGCGCTTATTTGCAAAAATAAAGTCGCTTCGAGCCTCCCTTATAAAAATATTTCGTGTATATTTATTATATTGTGATTCTCGTAATTAGTTTATAAAGTAATCCCCGATCAAAATTTTCGAGAAATTACAAAATGGTGCTTCGAACAAAAACCGAGCCCAAGTCACGAAGGCCGGATCCGAGAACAGACGGTTGTGCCCGATTACCCGGCTCCCATGCCCCACTTATTATCGCCAAAGGCTAAGCCCACGAAAACCAATCCCAAGATCCGGTGTTCGAGCCAAGAGTCCTCGGTGGCCATGCATGTGCCAAAGGTCGGGTCTAGGTCCACAAAAGCGGTCGTCACCCACCCCCCCCCCCCCACCTCACCGTCGCCGCCATGACCTCCACCGGCCACCGCCTGTCACCGTCGCTGTCGGAGTAAAATATAAATAGTAAAATTTTAAAAATAAAATAATAGAAATTTTGTGCTGTTATCAAATGAATTTCTGTTCAAAAAATAAAAATTTTGTATCGTTATCAAACACGTTTCTTGGTTGAGAAATTCGTCTAGGGAACATAAATGAAAAAAATCTATTTCTTGCTGGAAATAGATCAAGGAAAAGAATGATTACTATGCACGCCCTAAGTATCACTTAAATAACACAAACAGTGCATGTCTCTTTAGGAAAATAAAACTGAGTTTTATTTTTTCAAACAATGGAAAATAATTTTTAATTTTAGCTGAACACGGAAAGTATTACAATTTTACAATTTTTTTTTGAAGTATCATTTTTTTTTTTTTTGCAAAACAAACTACGTTTCGAGTTTAGATCATGTCACGAAAAGACGCTTGCGAATATCTCTGTCCATTGTGAGAGTGAAAATAATAACACTCGAGTCTCTTTTTTACCGAGCTATGATTCATTATTTGATAAAAAGACAGAATCAGTCAATTCGGTATCTATCTCAAGACCTGTATAAAAGAGATCAACCGACAATCAATTGCATAAGCACTCGATGTTCACGAGAATAATCGCAAAGGATAATGGCACAAATAGTCATGAACTTTGACTCAATGTGCAATATGATCCCTGAATATTAAATTTGTTCAATATGGTCCATGAACTTAGCATAATATTCAATCGTGGCCCATAAGCTTTTATTTGTTCAATGTTGTCTCCAGACTATTGACACTTGTTTAGTGTAATCATTGAACTATATGAAAATATTAAATATATTAATTTTATTAATTTGAGATCGAGACAACAATGAACGTTTTCATATTGTCTAAGGACTAAATTGAACATATAAAAAAAAATCGAAAACTACATTAGAAAAGATAAGATTCAAGGACCAAATTGTATATGTAACCGTATTGAACAAAATTAAAGCTCAGGGATCACATTACCTATTGGCCCAAAGATCGTGGACTATTTACGTGGTTTGATAGGTTGATGAAGACAAGTAATTATCGGCCATGAGAATCTGGGACTCGGATTCCTCCCCCAATCTATATTAACTTTTCAGTTTTCAGTCATTCCCTTTGTCATTATCTTTTGTATAAATAAACAATCGAAGGGCGTTTGCTGTAAGATTAAGTAGAAAGGGAAACAAAAAACAGGCTATAAATAATTAAACCGTGTCCATTATGAGATTTATATTAAGAAAAAAAAAATCTGTCCAACAAGTCATTAAATCTTATGTTTAGGAACAAAATCCCAGCACAGGCACGCGGCGGGGCGGTCGAATTCGATCCGACGGCCCAAGATTGCTCGATTGAATGAATCAAAACCCTTTTGCTTTTAGGCAAGTGAATGGATCCGGCACACCATAGCAGAGTGAGGCCGTCCACACTCTAGTCTAACCTTCTGGCAGATCCACGTGTCACCATCCCCGTGGCTCTTCAACCTTCTCTGCCACACTTTTCCTTCCACTTCTCCTTCCCTTTCTTCTCTGAAAAAATATTTTCCCGTCAACGTTTTATTTTCTCGAGAAACAGCATAAATTCCATAAATCCACCTCTCTCAACTACCATCTGTCGTCTCTCTCTCTCTCTCTGCTCCTCCCACGTCTCCGCGTTCCAGACTCCCTCCCTCCCCGGCCTCAATTCTCCTGAGAGTCCGTGTTTTCCAGCTCGCAATCGCTCTCCGATTCTCCGACCTCGCCGCCATGCCTCCGCCTCCGCTGAAGGCCGTGACGGTGACCCACGTGCGCTACCAGAGGGGCGACCGGCTTGGCCACTTCCTCGCGTGGATCTCGCTCGTCCCCGTCTTCATCAGCCTTGGCGGCTTCGTCTCGCACTTCATCTTCCGCCGCGAGCTGCAGGGCATCTTCTTCTTCCTCGGTCTCCTCGTCTCCCAGTTCATCAGCGAGCACATCAAGACCTGGGTCCAGCAGGCCCGGCCCGAGACCTGCGCGATGCTCGAGATGTGCGATTCCCATGGCTGGCCCTCCAGCCACTCTTCCTACATGTTCTTCTTCGCCACATACTACACTCTGCTCACGTACAGGGGGATCGGCCTCACCGACACGAAGAACAAACCCCTCGCGTGCTTCTTGCCGTGGTGCTTGGCGGTGCTGACGATGTACTCCAGGGTTTATTTGGGGTACCACACGGTCGGTCAGGTCTTTGCGGGTGCCGCGCTTGGGAGTTTGATTGGATGGGCTTGGTTTTGGCTGGTGAATTCGGTGTTCTGTCGCTACTTTCCGGCGATCGAAGAGAGCGCGTTCGGGAGGAGGTTCTACCTCAAGGACACTTCACATATCCCGAATGTGTTGAAGTTCGAGTATGACAATGCGAGGGCTGCGAGAAAAAACATGGAATGTAAATGCAACTGAGGCCGACTGATTGGGAAATCATCTCAATAGGTGCGGTCTTCATTGCCACTCTACTCATTGTTCATGTTTCCCGAGTAGCATTTGCGCATATTCTCTTATGGATATGATATTACAAGTTGCTTTTCTGTCATTCTCTTCGTGTTTGGTGAGAACTGATCAAGGAAGGAAGCTTATATTGGAATTTTTTCTGCTTTTGTTCGGTTGAATTTCTCGTGTCTGTTTGCACTGTGGCAACCGAATTTATATTCCTAGAAAGCTGATTCACATGCTGAAATAAAAACCATTGATATCTTCTCTTCCCTACATCAGCTTTTCTAGTATAAATTAGTGTTTTAACTTGGAGCAACTTTAGGATTGAGCTTTCGAATTGGTTTCAATTGAATCGTTTTACTTTTACCAAGCATTCGTGAATGAAATATCGTACCGACTAGCCATGCGGGTAGCCTGAACTTGAGTTACTGCCGATGTCATTTACTAGTATGCTGCAATTTATCCTGAACTAATAGCTTTTTGTTCAGAAATATCCCTCCCTTTCTAGTCAGAGCAGAAAGGAAAATGACAATGAAACAAAGATGAAAGTGTAGCGGGAGTTGACAAGTTAAGCTCAACTCTTGTGATTGGTGTATTACATTAGCTTAGAAACCGCAACGGGGAAGGAATTCCTTGTCCTCCAGTTAATGAAGTTATGTTTTTCCTGCAATCATCTTTGAAAATGCAAACAGTAGTTTCAATGAAGTCTATCATTTGACGAAGTTATTTGGTGTCTTCAGCAAATCTATGGCAATGTTACGCTGAGTGCAGCCTTTAATATTTTTTTATGGCGTTGGTGTTTAAGGATATTTTTGCAAGAAGAAAGAACCTGGAAGTCCTCCTTCCTTTTTCATCTTTTGTGCTTTATCAGTGTGCTTCTTTTTGTCTTCGAATGAACATTGCAGAACCAAGCAAAGGGAAAGAACCCTTACAAAGGAGAGAAGCTGAGTAAAGCAAACTTCGATGGAGTTGATGGTTGTAACATTGATCTTATCTGGAAAACATGGAATCACATTTTCTTTTCTTTTTTTCCTTAGCCAAAGGCATCTTAGTTCGTTGACTTGTTGTAATATGTGCAGAACTGCATTTAGTTCATGCTTCATCTTGGTTTTGAGAAGATTGAACGCATTGATTATGACTATGGAAGTCCCTGCCTAGTGAAAAGAACTGTTCGATTATGCGTGCAATGTCCATTTTCCTTTTAAATGGCAATGTGTTAATATTTGGAGAAAATTGACAGTTCAAAAAGTTATTAACGTGCCTTGAGCGAATCGCTTGTAAAACTATTTCAGTGTATCATAGACACTTTTGTCTGGCTTTGGCATCCATCACATTGTTCGAGAGAAGAGAACCCAAAGGTTTCCTGCACACTTCATTGTACTTCTTTATTTTAGGATTCTTTTCTTCTTTCAAACACGGACCTAAAACCGGAAAATGCCAAATGATGAAAGTGCAGCGGAAAAAATAGAAAAGGAGATTATGCTAGACTTGATAGTGGCAGACCATGTGTTACATGAGGTTATTTGATCGCATTGCTGTTGGTGATTGAATTTGAGAAAGGTAAAGAATCTTTAAATTGTCTCTTTGCTTTTCTCACGAACTTCATATTTGTTAAGCAACGTCCGAATTCACTGCTACTAGACTTATTAAAAAGTTAAAATTTTCCTTTGTCTTTTGAAGTCTTCTTGCTTTGTCTCTTTCGAGAATTCATATCTTCTAGGCAGTGTAAGTGCAGTCCATCATATGTATGATTGAAGAATGATCTATGTTTAACTCTGGTAGTATGACTTCTCAGGATTTGCAGCTTCTTTCTCGTTTATTTCCAAGGGCATATGGTTAGGCAATCTTTTTTCCCCTGAATAGATATGTTTACCTTAGACTGCCTGATTTATACTGCAAATTCAGATTATTTGTAAGATAACCACAAGCTTGGAATTGTCGTATGATGCGGTATGTACGAGGATATGCATGTGTGTCTATTGAGAGATGAACAGTACTTCTTCAAGCAGCGGTCCAAATATGCAACTGCTGAAAGTTGAGGAAGAATTTAGTTCCTGGCTATTTAGGTTGCAAAAGACAAACTAAAACAGTATGAAGTGATCTTCTTCTTGGAGAGCAATGGACCTTTGCAAATTGAAATACTGGATATCGATCCAAAGATATTGTAGGTGTTGTTACTTGGAATTGGATTATCCATGTTCTTGTGTAACTTTGATATATTACATGAGTTCTTTGTCGATAAAATTTATTATCAAGAAAAGTTTTTATTTGGTTCATGATCTTTCCTAGCTAACACACTACGTGCTCCAAGAGTCCCAGGTTACCTGTTCTTCCAATTTAATTCTCTGCTCGAATTAAATTAGAAAATGCGCATGTTATCTTTTTGAAGTGTTTAATCAAATAGGCAAGAATTAAATAAGTTGGTCATCCAAAAGGACATCCACATCTCTGGTTTGACTAAAGTGTTATTGCATTCATCTGCTTCAAGTCGAAAAAGTTATCCAAAAGCAAATTGAAGTTGTAGTGGCGAATAATGGATATCAAAGGTAGGGATATACATGCAGATTATCAATTGACAAACTAGAAAGGAGAACTCATTTACTGCTTCCTGAAATTTTGTTGAAGGAAAAACTGCAGAAGCTTTGATGTTATCTTCCATTCAGACTTCACTGTAAATTTGATTGAAGGACAAACCTGACATTATCGTTGAAACTTGAAAGATCCAAAAGTCCTGGCAAGGATTCAGTCTATGAGGGATAATGAGCTGATAAGATGTCATTATCTGCAATGTTATGGACACACTGAAGTTGTAGTCCAGCATGATCTTCCTTCCTACCTTGAAATGTGCGATTACATGATATGTTTATCAGTATTGAGAGTCTATTGGAAAGTTCTACAGGAGAAGCACAACATACATATGCTTTTTTCTTTCGTTTTCCCCATTTGGTGACTTGATCTTCCAATTGTTCTGTTCATGCTTCATATCACCTGTCGGAGGAGATTGTGGCAATTTGGTCAACAACAATTTTTTAGCATATCAGTTACCTTACCTTTAGTGTAGAATAATCTGTGTTAATTTTCCTCGGACGATTACGTTTAGAAATTTGAAGTTATAATTCTCAAATATCTAACCTTGATCAGGCAGGCATTGGAAATACAGATTAAAATTTGTTTGATTTTCATGCAGCAAAAGACGAGTCTACATGGTCTTTCTTTGGGGACAGAATACTGTGCAGATCATTATTATGAGACTTGTGCTAGCAGTATCTCCTCCGTTGTGATGAAAAGGCAACATATGATGTCATTGTCTGAATCGCACTTAATTTTGTTGGTAGCACTCCAGGAAATATGTTTTGGATTTTGGGAATTTCATGATTGCCTGGAGCGCAATCTTTTTCCCATTCTCCTGGTACATCTGATTAATCAGAGCCTTCGGAGTTGGTTTATTAGGAAATTGCTTTTGGAAGCCTCCCTTTTTTCTATTAAATTGTTCATGTATTTGCACTTGGGCTGGCACGAACCTTTTGGAGAAGTCCCATTTTTTTCATTTCCTGTTTGTACAGCTTGAACTTATTTTAGAGAAGTGAACAGTGATGTGTGGAGCTAATTTGCACTGTGCAAGTGCCTGGGTAGATTGACCTGGTTAGCTCTAGCAGGACCCGTGCCCTAGGTGCTTTTCAATTGAATTATGTTGAAATTGCGTTGTGCTTCTGTAAAATGGACCCAACTATTTTGGTATCTCTCTCTCCCCCACACACCCACTCACACATAGATCGATGTATTCTTGCATGTGCTTGTCCTCACTCCTTACACATCCTTGTGCTTGCGCGTGTGTACAACTAAGTACGCACCTTCCTCGCACTTGGGAAATGGATGTATTCTTGCATGTGCTTGTCCTCACTCCTTACACATCCTTGTGCTTGCGCGTGTGTACAACCAAGCACGCACCTTCCTCGCACTTGGGAAATGGATGTGGTTCTGCGCAAACTTTTGCTCCTTTGTAATCTGCAATTTGATCATTATTTTCATAATCTTTGTTCAATCCAGGTGTAATGTTCCAGATTGTTCAGCACTACAGATGAGGAAACTGTATACGTCCTTACCTTCTTCGGATGGCAGAACGCTCGAGCCTAATCCGAGTTTTCCAGACTAGATTGCCAATCATTCTAGAATGACAGAATCTTGATATTCCCGGAGGATTCCGCTTAGTGGATGGTAAATTCGAGTCTTTATTCATTTAGTCATTGGAAAAACTGGAAAGAAATAAAAGTCTGTCAAACCGGATGGTTATTATAGAACTCTTCTTAAAGGTTTGAAAGATACTGCCATCTTTCGTCGAGTCTACTTGTCAAATGATAGCTAGTTTAATTGAAAAGTTGCTGCTGTCTTCGGTTCTCTTGTTGAATCTGTGAATCTCTTTTTCTCAGGATATAGATTGGCTTACATCTTCCATTGGCCAAATTGCCCGTAGGCGTTATTAGTTTGAAACTGTAGTACGATTTCCACGGACATGATGGTTTCGCTATGAGTTGGGCTTCATTGTCTGCCTTCAGTGATTCATCGACATTAGTTCTTCGGCCGCTACACGGCCGAAATTCTTCTTAGCAGAATTACGAAGCAGGAATGTAATCCTTGAAGAGTAAATTATGTACTTCAAAAAAAAAAAAAACTGTTGCTCCTGGCCGGGGATAACGAGTGATACCATAAACTTGCGACAAAGTACACCTGCACATGCTGAACTGTAGCTGTGGCAGGATTCTTTGGCATCGACCCACACTTCCACCTGATAATCTCAAGTTGACATAGAAGAAAATCACTTGGGTCATGGGTCCCGAAAATTGTCCAAAAAGTCCTAAATTAATAGCACTTTTGCCAATTCAATCATAAATCTTTTCCTTTGCTCGATAGAAGTCGCCTAGCTACGAGGGTTGCCGTTGGCATGAAGAAAATCACTTGGGTCATGTGTTCAATATGACTTAAAGCATACTTTTAACGAGACACCTTCAAAAGCTCTTCAAAAGTTCAATTATTACAATTCATATGCAATATATATGGCTTTTTTGTACGTCGATTAGTTACATATTCCTGGTGAATAAGAAAATAGCATCTTACGGCATGTTATGGTGTAATTATCGTACTCAAATCGATTGTGTACGGTGGCCGAAAGATCCTTCTATACAATGCTTATATCCCTTTCGTGACCGTAATGCACTATGATGCCATCACCTACTTGTACAGTTGGAAAAATCAAATGCTCATCGACCTTTCTCTCTTCAATTTTTCCGATTCAATTATCGCCTAAATGACCGCATTTCCAGCATGGAAGCCCGAGATATGCCCCGGGAAGAACCTCCCTCTTCGGTTCTCGCCTCGTCATCCTTGCCGAACCCTTCCTCCGTGATCTCTCCTCTTGCGTGGCTGCTCGACGAGGCAGCGCTTTGGTCCTGTGCCCTCCGGGCGCCCCCGAAGGACGACCGCGGAGGGTCGAAATTCGCAGAGGGGCTCGCCCTGGAGGGGTTCGACTCGAGAGACAGAGAAGTCCGAGGGGATTGGAAGGAGGACTGTCCCAGCTTATGGCTGTTGTTCCTTCTCTCCCTCACTTCGGCATGCCATTGCTTTATCACGTTTGCCATTTGCTCCTCCAGTACTTTGCCTTTGAAGTGCGAACCCATCTGGTGCCCAACCCCCCAAAAAAAAAAATGAGCAACTTCTAGGGAGAAAATAAAACATACGTGTGATATTTTCTATCATAATCATAACAACAATAATTACAACATTATAATAAACAATACCTGCGTGACAAGCGCATATAGGGGAAGAGTGATGTAGCAGCAAAGCACTTGAACTGTAACCCTGATAAAAGAAAAAAAATATATATCAGCTCGAACGTTAATAATAACGAAAATTAGAGTACACATATCAAACACACACCCTATATATATTCACACGCAGCCACCAACTTTCCCAAACAAAAAAGAAAAAGGGAGATCCGCTGCATACTGCTCACGGAACCATCCGACCTATACTATAGTCAAGCCGTCCGATATTTTTTTTTAATGGGGATAGGTGAATTCTTATATATCCATCATCCGAAAGAATCCGATATGAGAATTTTTCATCATCCGGCTCAAGCAAGAATCAAATAAACCAAATGGATGCGTATCAGGCCACGGTTAGCCAACTTATCTGGCTGGCAGGCGGGTCAAGAATTGAGCGAGGAACGGGGCTCAGCTCTAGTTTTTAAGGCAAAGCATCATATAAGTATATATGTATATAAATATACGTAGATAAAGATAAATTCTTACGCCAAAAACACTCTTGTCACAATGATCACGGTGTGCTCATGATAGCAGGAACGCACCCCGAATAGTATCTGATGGGAAATACACAAGAAAATTGAAATATCAATGCTAATGGTTATAAAATAAAATAGTCAAAAAGATTTGCGAGGTGCGTTATAACAAAGCCGGAAAAACTGCTCACCGTCACCCATATGAAGAACGCAAGCTCGAACGCGTTCTGAAAAAAGATCGCAAGAAACAAAACGAAATGCTTTTAGTTTTTCTCATTAAAACCCTAATGTTGCAAGCCTTTCGGGAAATGCCGGGGGTTCCGGCGAACATCTCGCGTCCCCGACATCGCCGCTTCCGAGTCTAGACAGCGGAGTAGTGCGAGCACGTACCACGAAGAGAGTGTAGTGAAGAAGGGTGAGGACGAATCTGGGATGGCCGAACCAGAAGAGGTTGTCGTTCGGCCTCACGAGCGGAGCGCCGATGGTCACGGCGTTCTGGTTCTTCATCTGCAGAGCCATTCTCGCCACGATCACTTCCAGTTTGGTCCCGACCAACAGCACCAACTGTAGTTTTTCAACATCACCAACAGGCGAAAGTAAATTTAAATTTATCGGACTAATGGTCTGGAGAGAAATTACGCAAATATATTAACTAAATGATGCTGAGCTTAGGGTAACTTACCAGGAGCGGGACGTAAGAAACCCAGAGATAGACATTCCACCCTTAATTCGTTTCGTGATGAATTTCAAGAATAATTGTCAGTTGATATTAAGGTTAATATATAATAGAATAAAAGCATTGACAATTAAATAATTTCTTATGAAAAAAATTCGGAATTTGGACTGAAAAAAATTACCATGAACGTCCACGAGCATGAATATGACAACGACGAACCACATCATGGGGCTGTCAATAGTCAAGAACATGAAGTCAGAGCTACAAACTAAGTTAGTGACTACGATAAGTAAGCACTAATTGTAAGTTTGCAACCAAGGAACTACACAAGTGCCGGTCACTACGGGTGAGCACCGGGTCCGGTTCAATCCGGGAACTGGGCCGAACCGGCATAGGTCGACCAGCTAAGACAGGTTCTAGAGAAACCGATGAGATTCCCGGCTCCGCAAACCTTGTACCAACTCAGGAGTGGTTTGCTTCCCGATTTCAAGGCTGTAACCGAAGTGGTTGAACTGATTTTAAAGTCTCTTTAAAAAAAGGAAAAGAAAATAAATGCTTTTGCACTAATCAAGAATTTTGTTAGTCTTTAGCCCGGATATGCAGCAGCTTAGACACTTAAGTAACAAATATTTCCATAGTAAAAAAGTGCAATATCATGCTTGAATTTGATCTGATCCCTAATGCCGAAACTGACTGGTGTAAGAACCGTCGTTACTAAAATCGACCAGTTTGGTTAGGCCAATTTCTGAAATTGGCTACAAGTAACATATAGTACTTATAAAATAGATTTGCTAAATCATGTACACTAAACGACGTTGCTGGTCTCGCCGAAATGCTTAACGACACTCTTCCTTATACGTGTTCCTACGTATTGGTCTAAACACGAGGGGTCGAGATTTCCCGCCCAATTAGAAACCTAAATTCTTTTCATAAATGATATGTTGAACCTTCACTAATTACGCCAATTTGGAGTTTTGAGTTGTGGATATGAAGAGCATAGTCACCTGATGCCGACCACAACCTTGAAGTCTTCGTCTAAAGACCGCTGTATGTACTTTTGGAAATTGAAATTATTATAGCGAGCCGATAAGTGAGCCTGAAATTGAAATATTGTCGCAATCACAGCTAATCAATTGTTCGATTAATCTCCAAATATGCGTCTAATTGACGTGATTTAGCTATTAAACAATTACCGAGATGAAACCGTGTCTGAGGGTGAGGTAATCGACTTTCGCGACGGAGTGAAAGAACTGTCTGAAAAAGCATTTCTGGACACAACATCAAAATTGGACATTGATATCAGCGATAATGCAAAATTGAGCATCTCATTAATAAAAGAGTTAAAACTACAGTTTCGTTTTTTTTTTCTGCAAAAAATAAATAATTTGTAGAATATTTTTCTAAAAATTATCGTTTATATATCTCTCAAAAGAATTAATCGATGAAAAATATTTTTATTTTTATTGTAATTTATATTTAGATATTTTCGTAAACGATGAAGAAAATTTCGTCCATCCATTTTCTTAAATAATATGAGTGATTAATTTTAAGAAGTTAATTTTTGCGAAATGAACGCTGTTGGAAGAAAAGGTTGATTAGGGCTAGAACTGAGTCAACTGTCTGACTCACCGTCCACAAATTGATGGATGTGTCTGAACCGGTCGTCATGTGCCGTCTCCCGAAGGTCGTTTGCCTCGTGAATCTGAATCTGTTTGGATCTGAAATATCAACATTGCCATGTCAACGATGGACTAACCCCCAAAAAAGAGGTTCAAAGTAATAAAATAATCTGACCCAAAAAAAAGTAATAAAATAAAAAAATCGCCCACATAAAACGATACAAACAATATCTAAATTAATGTGATTTATTAAATTTTAATTTTTTAATGTGATTTCTAAATTTTTAATACATATTTAATTTTTTTTGGTCGGGTTGCATATTGAATTTAGTCTAAAATTTTAAGAATCACATTCCACATTAGGTTAAAGTTCATACACCACACTGAACAAATTAAAATTCATGGACCACGTTGCATATTAGGTCAAAATTTAGAGACTATTTATGTCATCATCCCTCATTAAAACTGTTTTTGAAATCATTTGCTTTTCGAAAAATTATGAAAATAACAATTACATGGCTTAGAATAATGAGGGAGAAATGGCGTTCATCCGGAAGACCAACAAGAACCAGTTGTTTA
This sequence comes from Rhodomyrtus psidioides, assembly GCA_021437785.1. Classification (NCBI taxonomy): domain Eukaryota; kingdom Viridiplantae; phylum Streptophyta; class Magnoliopsida; order Myrtales; family Myrtaceae; genus Rhodomyrtus; species Rhodomyrtus psidioides. The sequence goes on along the minus strand of JAILYB010000059.1, from coordinate 86,982 downwards.
AGGAATGTCCTTTTCCATTGAAGTCAACGTCAACTTATCGGTCAGACAATATATATATATATTTGAGAGAAGAAATTATCAGCACAAGCCCTAGAAAGGAAACAAATCCCATTATTTTTTAGGAAAATTTCAAAAAAAGGTTTCAAGTCCTCTCATTTTTTTCAAATAAGGGTCTCAAGTGAGCATTATTTCAAATAATGACCTGAAGTGCCCTCATTTTATCAAACAAGGGCCTGAATTGAATGTTGTTTCAAATAAGAACCTGAAGTAGTTATGAAATTTTTAAAAAAATGGGCTGATTTCGAGGGCATTTCAGTCTTTTTATATTTATTTATTTTTATATTTTATATTTATTTTTTTCTATTTCTTTAAAATTTAACATACAAAAAAAACTAACAGAGGCGGGAGGGGCCTCCCGCCCCAGGGGGGAGGCGGCGGCAGCGAAGGATAGGGCGGTCACCGGTGCCTCAGCGAAGGCTGGAGACCTCGCCGACCAGGGCCAAAATCAGGAGAGGGTCGAGCCCTCTCTCGGATCTAGGCGAGGGCCAGCGACCCTCGCCAGGTCCTAGGTGGGGGCCGTCAATCCCCGCCCAGATCCGGGAGAGGGCCTGGGGGTCGCCGTCCCTCCCCTGGTTAGGGCGGGGGTCGTTCCCGCCAGGTCTTAGGCGGGGGTCGCCAATCCCCGCCTAGATCCAGGAGAGGGCTCGACCTCTCCTTATTTTGGCAAGGGCTAGAGGCCCCCGCCTCTGGTCGGCGGGGTTGTCGGCCCTCGCGGAGGCGCCGGCCACCCCACCAGCCTTCGGCCGCGCCTGCCGACCCACCACCAGCGGTGGGCCGGCTGCTAAAGGCGGGAGGGGCAGCCCTCTCGCCCGTGGCTGCTCTTATATATATATATATATATATTATTTTTTTCATTTTTAAAAATCAGAAAAAAGGAAAAAATATATAAACAAAAAAGCAAAATGAGAAATGAAGAAAATGCCCTTTAGGTCAGGCCTTTTTTTGAAACTCTATGACCATTTCAGATCCTTATTTGAAATAAGAATTACTTGATGCATTTATTTGAAAAAATGAGAGGACTTCAGGCTCTTTTTTGAAAATTTCCCCCTTTTTTTAAGGGAAAAGGGAAAAGTTGCAAATTACAACTTGTACTTTAATTTTTGACTGGCACACACGTAGTTAAAAAGATTGTATGGCTAGTCACTGGAATTCTTGCAACATAGGCATGCATGACTATACTTCTGAAGCAGAAATCCGTTTGGTAACGTAACTGCTTAAGTAAAACTCGTTTGGCTACGTAGCTTTATTTTTCTACTTATAGATTTTTTTTTTGCTCAAGAAGTATTTTTTGAAATCATTTAAAGAAGTAAAATAACAAATTTACTTCTCTCCAGAATTAGAAAAATCAACTTCTGCTCAGAAGCAGAAGTAGAAAAACTAACTTCTGGCCATAAATTTATTTCTAAATCAAAAGTGTTTATATATATATATATATATATTCTCAAGGGTTTAACTTTTGCTTGAATACTTAGTTAAAGAATCTAAATAGTTCGGAAATCTAAAACCACATAAAATTCGGATACAAAATGAATCTAAAGTGATAGGAAAGTCCACAATTGATATATTATACTCAAAGCCTGGAATAAAGGGCATCTTAGGAATAACATAAGAAAGAAACCAAGTTACCTAAAGTAAAACAATAACCATTAACCATCATTTTATTTTATTAGTTGGCCATAATTTTTCTTTCTCAACAAAATTATTGTTGACTTTGCCGAACCCCCAATTGACTAGTCTGCTCTGTTTAAGTGCCTCCAAGTCCTCTGGACTCTGAAGTCAAAACGTTCAAAACTTGGTAGTGGGATTTTTCAGAATGCAAACCGCTTCAATGGATAAACGCCTGATTCTGGAGATTATATTAGTTAAAATTTATTTTTCCAAGATCCGAGATTGGCCCTCCATTCGAGACTTGCCCATTGAAAATCTGTAATTCGGTAGGCAAAGTCACCGCCCAACATCAATTTGACTAAAAGATCGTTTACTTTTAAATTGAGGAACTTCTAGGTGATAACTATGATCAAATTTGTAAATATCATAGGACAGAAATATCTAATTTGGCCCATGTCAAGTTGTTACCAAAATGTTTCCGATTCAATCAAACGAGAATTGTATAAGATGAATTAACATACCGTTGGCGACCTGGTACTCGGTAGTTTGAGTTTCTCTTTCCCAAGCTTCCCAACGCCTCATCTGACAAATTTTTGTCAATGTCAACGTTAAATGAGCTAGTGTCCGGCTCCCGGTTATATTAAAGTGTAAGTTGTGGAGATTAATAAGATGTTTAATTACCTTTAATCTTCCCAAAGCCATGGTGATAACACTGTACACAATCTGCATGACCGCCAACACGAAGATGAAGATCTGGAGCTGCTGAATCCCTTCCGGGGTCACCAATGACACCTTTCCCTGCAAATTTTTTTTCTTCTTCTTGTCTTTAACATGCATAAGTCTTCAATTGAGGTCATGCCTAAGGATTCGACTGCGACATTTTGTTTTCTGAATGAACTAGTTTATGTCTGAGTGTCTCCCGATAGTCGACGAGTTGCCGGCTACGATGATGTTCGTGGATAAGTGTTTCGTCATCAACCTTCCAACTAAATAACCACTGTTTGTCGACAGCAAGACCGATTTTTTCCTGCTACAGTTGTGTTATAAACTAAAAACTATCAAAGCCCTACCTTTGAGCTGCAAGGATCGGTGGCTGTGCTGTTTGTCCCCGTCGCCGTGGTCGTGTTTTCTTCATCCGCCAGTTGCCGCCACGGGAGCCATAGAAGTTTCCGAGACGTGGCTCCGCTGGCCGCCGTCGACGAATTTGCGGACACTGCCACCAATACCATCTCCCTCAAGAAGCGCTCCACTTGGAATTTCGCCGTCGACTCGGCGGCCATCGAGGATTGCTTCTTACAAGGAAGCATGGTGTCCGCGAGCTCGGAGGAGATGCAGATGTTCGATATCGATTCTTGGGTCACAGCTAAGAGCAGCGATATGAACCCCAGCAGCATCAACTCTGCGAGGAGAATGAAGAGAACTGGCTGAACAAAAGTTGACTTTAAATTTCATGGACCAACCCCAGTGATGATGTGAAACTAGACTATACCCGATTTAAGTCTCTCCACCGCATCCGTCAAGGCGCGCTTCCGGTGTCTCTTGAGCCACTGCGCCATCACGGAGTTCACTGTAAGTCCATCGATTGCCGGTTTCCACAGAAAACAAGATCAATAAGACAGAAAGAGAAATCGGTCTGATCTGATTGATCGGCTTACGTTGGTGAGGAGATCGATGAGGTGCTCGAGAACGAGGGAGGTCGATATGAAGAAGAAGCAAACCACTGCGAGCGCCCACGTCGGCGTGTACTGCAGAGAAGTTCCCGTGGCGGCTCCACCCGCCATGGTATTTGGTAGAATTCTCTCTTTTCTGGTGAAATGGAAGAGTAAGACACGATGAGCACTGGCGAGATGAAGGCTGGAGAGGGTATTTCTATCTGATAGGGGAAAGCTGGAGAGGATAATATAAGCAGAACAAAGCGTGGAGCTTCATCCACATGGTGCTGCCCTAGATCCTAACGTTCACACTTCTCATTACATTTTCCTGTAACACTTGTTCTTCAGAAATCAACTTTTGGTCAAAAGCTAATTTTTCTACTTCTACTTCAGATATTATTTCTGATCAGATAAATTCATTTGGCAACGGGTTGAAAATTTCTACTTCTAAAATATTATTAACACGAAATCGCAGCCGAAAAATTTCTACTTCGTTTTTAACTTTTTAAATTTATTTAAAAATCATTTTTTATGAAGAAAGTCATCAATAACTCTAGAAACACTTCTGAAGCAGATATCCACCTTCATAAGTGTTATCATGCGCACCCTTGCTGCTACGGCTGAGTTTAATTCATGTTTTGGGGCCCCAAAGAAGAAAGTCTTCACTTCACATTGAATTCTGTTCTTCTACGTCAGTTCAAGCCTTCAATTTCGCTACTACGTCGTTTTGGAAGGTCGGTTCACGTGAATCATGCCCCCTCCGAACGAGTAGCTCGTGGTGACAATTGAGAGTCAATACGTTCGGCCTTCGAGAATCTACAGGCGGGTTTTTTTTCACAGCGTATCCTGCCATGGACTCGTTCGTTGCTTTCTCTTTCGGTTTCCACTCTTGATTCATTCTGTTTTCGCCTTCTTTCGACCCGAAACGGCACCTTGGCTGAGGTCCGCCATATGCAGTTTCTGCAGGTAATCAACAAACAGCGAACAGTAAAGAGGAACTTGGAGAGAGAGGATTATCGACGGCTTCCGACTTCGGCATCCGATGGTGCATTCGATATACTTCCGCGGCTATCGTTATTTCGTTTGTAAGGTTCGCTCCCGGGAAAGCGATATCAACCTAGTCATTAGAAGCACAAATTCAATAAGTGGGCACGCATGACAACACTTCTCACTAAGAAATCAACTTCTGACCCAGAAGTTGATATCTCTACTTCTTCTCAAAAGCAAAAGTTAATTTCTCTACTTCTGCTCTCGATTGACTTTCGGCAGAGAAATTCAAAACACACTATCCATATAACCTTTTTTTGCGACCAGGCAAATGCCGTACATGCTCAAAGTTTGAAGAAGAGAGAAGAAAAAGCAACAAGTGTACGTTGTTGAGAAGTTTGATGTACTGATCTACGTTTGACTTGCTGGTCTTTTTTGTCCGATTCCATTTTAGGTGGGATGTTACAAATCGAAAATACTAGTCAAATGTCGAAAAATTGAAGAAGCTATAAACAATTCTGCACGACAAGATATTGATGTAGTTAGGAAGGTATCGCGGGACCGCAAGGTCTTAGAAGAAAGGTCTTAGAAGAAAAGTAATCGAAACGCTGAAGCCGACCGTCGAGAAAATTGAGGCGATGTGACATGATTTCTGTAGCTAATTTTTCTTCCGAAGTACGGATCTAATTGACGAAAATTGAAGCCGTCTTACATATATAAGCAACTGGGGATTTTTTTTTATGAGATAGGTCAATCGAATTTCGAATGAACTTCAATGAATTTTGGTGTTGACTTAACACATTTGCTTCCGTATACAATTTTGACCGCAACCGGGCTTTAAATTTCGTGTGGCCCCATTCCAATTCCCTCGTCGGAAAGTTGATGTTTTAGTTGTTAGTTGTTCGAGGAAAGACTCATTTAATGCTGGTTTTCTTCATAGGACTTTTGCCTACATTGATAACTTTTGTAATAAGGAGGAAGTTTGTTTACGGGCAATTTTCCAAATTATTTTTTTTAAAAAAATATTTATCAATTTAATATTAAAAAAATTACCAAATTGGGTGCCACTCGGCAATTGGGCCGCCGAGCGGCACCGAAATCTTGGTTTTGGGCCCCAATCGGCTGCCCAATTGCCGATTGGGGCCGATTTTTTTTTTCCAATGGATTCGTTTCGAAAAATTATGCGAAATAAAAAAAAAATTCGTTCCAAACGGATACCCGAGCGATGAGATATGCCATTTCAAAGTATTATTCCATTGAATTTTTAAAACTTTGCTAATTTAGGCATCCATTTAAACGGGTAAATTATAAAAGTATCAATTAAATAATAAATTATATTGAAATTACATAAACTTTGAGGAAAAAAAAGCACTACATATTCATATTCCACCATTAAAATTGACTTTTAAATTTATATATATATTTTTTTTTATAAAAGTACCAATTGCCGAGTGGCACCCAATTTGGTAAATATTTTTTTAAAAAAATTAATTTGGAAAATTGCCCTTTGTTTACCCCCTCAAAGAAAAAGACAAGACTTTTTCTCATTTTTTTTAGTAGACAAGTTAAGCTTGCTCTTATTTACCTGAAAATAAAGATTTTAAAAATATATATATATATATATATATATATTTCTAAAAACGATCACTTGTGTCGCTTGAAATAATCAGTCAATATAGGGTTTTTTTTTTTGGGTAAGGATCAGTCAATATAGGGTTAATACCACAAAAAATACTAAATTGGTACGCCTATGACAAATTTATCATAAATTATTTTTTACCACGAAAAACCTCAAACCGGTATAACTGTGACAAATCTAACCCAATCATTTTTTTTACCAACAAAAATCCTAAACTGATACATCTATGATAAATTTATTATAAACTAATTTTTCTTACCATGAAAAATCTCAAACCGGTACACCTGTGATAAATTTACCATCTATTAAATTGGGTTATATCTCAAAACATTTCAAATTGATACATCTGTGACAAACATAGGATAAAAACCCTAAATTGTTACACTCATAAACTATCGCGTGTCTTCCAACTCAGCAATTTGACAGTTAGATTTAACAAAAATTAACGAAGAGTAAATTTATCACAAGTGTACCAGTTGAAATAAATTTATCATAAGTGTATCGATTTAGGTTTTTTGTGGTTAAAAAAATGATTTATGGTAGATTTATCACAAGTATACTAGTTTGGGATTTTCTGTGGTATTAATCTTAAAAAATATTATCATCCCCGATAATAATTCATGCCTAAATATTTTCTTGAAAAGTTCTTTTTTTAGGTTTCATTCGTGCCATTTTTTTTTTTTTTGCTGTGCGAGAAAGAGAAAAGACTCATTTAATCTTGGTTTGCCTCATAGGACTTTTGTCAACACCGATAACTTGTGTAATAAAGTGAAAGTTTGCTTACCCTTAAAAGGAAATTCTTATTTTTTTATTCTTTATAAACATTAATTAAAGCTCCATTCATTTCATGAAAATAAATAATTTTTTAAAATTATTTCTCTAAAAGCGATTGCTTATGTTGCATGAAATAACCGGTTAATGGAAACTGTTATCATTACTGCAAAATTCCTATCTAAATATTTCCGCGATAGACGGAAATCTTTTTTCCGTTCATTCGTTTTTGTAAACGATTTAAGAGATCCATTTTAGAAAGATGTTTCTCAAAAATCAGTCATTGTCAGCGGAAAAATGTTTGTCTAAAACCAGCCATTGTTTGCAAAATAAATGGGTCCTAAGACTTAATTTATACGTGTCATTTGGTTATGGTTGAAATAACATACGATAATCTTCGTCCTCTTATCAGCGAGAGAGATCTAGAATCTGAAGTAGCTAGAGCCACTTTCTATCTATCTATCTATCTTTATTTATCTTAATATGGTGATTATTTAACACTAAGGTCTTATGTTAATTAGTTGACACTAAGGTCTTAATTTGTACGTGTCGTTAGATCACTGTGCATATATATCACATGACGAATCAAGTCGCTAGTTTTTTTCTCCCTCTTTTAAAATTTTTCTGGTTCCTTGGTTCCAAAAGTCAAAGATGACCTGCGAGTTGAGTTCCGATGAATTGACTTCCTAGCAGTCAACCATGATGTTATAACGGAATGGGAACTTACAAAATGACAGGAATCCATGGCGATTCCTGGTTATTTCAAATGCCGACCGAGTAAAAGTTGGGAGTCTTCGGAAGCCGAAAACTAAAGATCGTTAATTCCTGTTTGTTAGCTGGAAAGCAATGATTGTTCTTCAAAGATGTAGCTTTGCTGAAATATATGAGGCATTATTGAATATTAAAAAGCAACTACTGGTTATGTCGACTCAACGTTCGATCGAAGATTAAGTTGAACCGCGGACAAGACTTGCCGATGCTGCCACCACAACATCATTGTCGTATGATTTGTGTCAAGAGAAACGACGGGTACGTGACACCCTCGGTAAATTAAGGATACCCTCTCATGATATTAAGTTGGATTGAAGTTAGGATTTGACTTTATGACATTTAATCCCCCAACGTATATCTAGACAAATCCTCAAAGGATGATTCAATGTTAGTGAACTAAAGAATCCGATACCTTAAAGATCAATAGCGTGCAAGTTTCAAATAGAAAGCGATGATGAAAACGAGAGTTTTAGACTTTCAAAGAGTAGTTCGGGGTATGAGGCAGTCGATTTCCTAATTCCAATCACGTAGAAATCAATGCTAACTTTTTCTAAAGGTTCACTAATTGAAGGTCAGAATCACAACTATGCATATTTCATTTTCCTTTTTCATAACAAAGAATCCCACCTAGGGTAGGTCACCTCCGAACTCGTGAAATAATCCACTAGTCCAATTAGACCAATTAAGATACGAGGCAAGCCCATCTGCTGATCTTCCTTCCACATAACGAAGGATTCGTGAAAAGGAGGAAACAAATGAACAATGATAATATATATATATATATCTGCGCCAGGACTTTAATCAACAAAACACAAAAAAGGAACTAAAGAATCCTATGACTTGAAATATTTAGATCTGAATTAGCTCAAATGCAATAATTTTAAAACTTTTTCGGTACTCTTCCCTCCTAATAAGGCCCCTCTCGCGATTCCGCTTTTTTATCACATTCCAAAGGAACTAAAGAATCCAATGGCTTGATCGTCATCCACACTAAATCATAAACTTAAATCGGCGTCCACAAATCATCATGGAAGCCTGAAATAAATGAATAGAATCTTTCAGATAATCCCTATACATGTCCCCTGAGCATCTTTCAGACTCCATTTGGAGCTTAGTTTTTTTTTTTGGTCGAATATGTACATGACGAGAGCAAAGACAGATAAGAATAAACTCAGGTTGGCTTCATGCCCTCGTCCAGCCCCGGAGCTTTGCAAACTGGACATGAGTTCTTCATCGATAGCCACTTTCTTATGCAGCCCGCATGGTAATCATGGCCACAAGTTTTCAGTGCCCCAACATCGTCCATGTTTTGGTACTCCTCCTGTAAGACAAGGAAAGATTTCAAGCTGCTAGTAAAACATTCTGTGTTTTATGCGCAACATTAACGTCTACTTGGGTGATCGATGCAAAAAGTCACGGAGACGGGAGCCTCGAGAGTACTTCAATTATTACCATACTACCGAGTAAAATGATCGATAAACTTTAAGGAGTGATATTGGGTTGCATTTTGGGCATTTCAACAAGTCCCCAACATGTACAACATGTATTCATTCAATTAAGACAGAGAATTCAAAACTGAGCTTACCAGGCAGATAACACATCTACTTTGATCCTGAAATTTCTCTGATGAATATTGTACAGTTTCTGTCAAACATTTTGCTATTGAATCCTCAGACAAGCCTGTATTGACATTACCAATCCTTTCCCCTAATGCCAGCAGGTCCTGCTCAAATACAGACATTTAGTATCGATGAACCAAAATATAAAGATTTATAGCGAAAATTTCAATACTCATATTCACCTCATAGCTCATGTTATCTATGTCTAGCCTCAAGTCTCGGTGCTCATCAAACACACTTCTTGAAGCATAAAAGCCTGAGCGATCCGCAATCATGAATCCCTTCAAAGAATTAAAAACTAAGAAATGAGAAACAATGCAATATACTAAGAACAAACATTTTTATAGTAAAGTCAACATCTAATTAGGAGTTTAGTCAAACAAAAAATACGTACAGTTGACGCATTCGTTGTTATTGACAGTCCAAAGAACGAAGACAAACTGGTTGTATGACCATTGATTTCAAGTTCAATCCACTATGCAAACATCCCACTATGCCAACATCAACCAGGTCAACTAGTCATTAACAGTAGAATATTACTATCTGTTCTTGCCAGTCTCTTCCTCCAGATAACCAAATGACAAGAGAAAGAGAATAACATCTTCTAACTAGCAGTAAGGCCCTAATTGCTCCAAGGAAACCAGCTGCACAAATTTAATAAGGGACATCACAAACGAACCTGCATCTAGAACCATCACAAAGCCACATAATATTTACACTGGGAATTCACCTAAAGAAAACCTCTGGAAAACCTTTTCTCCAATGTCGACAATTTCCCAAACTTCCTTATTAATGTCATTTCTAATTACTGCGAATAACTGGAAACTAGGAAAAGCATATACACTTTTTAACTTAAACCTCAATCATCACAGAACATCTTGATGAGAAACCAAGTGCCACTTCTGTGGCTCCTGCTAATTAATCAATTTGGGGAATAAGTAGCATGTTTGCAACCCGAAAAACCACTTTCCCCCTGAATGTATTTTAATCTTTCCCAAGAATGACTACACACCTCATACTCTAATTGATTGCGGCCACTTCCTTCATCAGGGAATGACCGAAATCTTTCAGTAGATACCCTTGATCTCCGAGCCCCATCATTGTTACGCCATCCTGTAGCAGAAGGTGGTCTTGGATGTCTTGAGTAATCATCTGCAACTGATGGCGGTCTCTCTTCTGAGGGTCCCACTTGTAAAGATCGTAAGCTGCTTGAAGAAGGCCGGGGATCTCGGCTAGATCTTTGAGAAGAGATGCTACGAACACTTCTCAGTGGCTGGCTTGAGGATCCAAGATGACCTTGACGGATGATAGGATTCCTCCTAGAAATAAAATCAGATCCACCAGTCTCTATGGGAGAATCAACGGTACTGCTTCCACTGAAAGACTGGTTCGGCCCATCTCTATATCCACCTACATCCACAAGATTTTCAAATTGGACCCCCTAAAAACAGTATTATGCAAAAATCGAAAGCACGATAAAAAATTGAGTTGGAATGTACCTGAAATTAACATCCTCCCATGAGCAGGAGGGACAGTGGTATGGCTCCAGTCACGTGTTAGACCATTAGACTGACCTTGAAGATCCACCACACGAGAATGCTCAACTGGGTTGCTCGTATATATAAAATTGTGCGTATTGGTTGGCACATGTGTCCTGGACACATTGGTATCTAATTCAACCCCGTAACGACTTCTCACATTTCTTAAAGGACCCTCACCCCTGATTGAAAGGCTGTTGGGCCCATTGTAGGTGTAATCTCCATTAGCAGGGAGATGATCCCAAGGCGCGTGAAGTGAGTCAATGTCTGGTTCATCCAGCCGTAACTCAGAAGAGACAGGAGGAGCAGAGGAACTTCCACTTCCCGGGCAGTAGTATCTGCTACTACTGCCTCTCTCACACGATGACGGTATTACAGGGCTTTTCCTCTTAAGGTGACCTCTTCCACCATCAGCCATGAGATCAATAAATCCACCATCAACACCATATGGCGCATGCCCATTGTAATTCGACGACGACGACGATCCATGACATGCATAATTTTCTGTCGATGCCCTGAATGTCCCAATGTTTGGTGCATGCACAAAAGAATCCTGAGATAGCCCAACAACATTGGGTTGACAATGTGGCAACACATCATTGTGACCCAGAGGAACATATTCACTCGACCTTGGTGCAGTCCAATGAGAAGCATAATGCATTCCATTCACCGCCACATTCTCCCCAGGATAAAAGTAAGTACCATTCTCTACAGAACTTCCCCTGGCTGCATCCATTTGAAAAATTGAGTACACCAGAGCAAGAGCTATAAATAAATAATCTACAAACACTTGAACAATTAAATTCTTGTGCATTCACCAAAATGAACTCCTGAATCCCTGATATGTTAAATGCATACACATTTGCAAAAATGCATTAAAACGAACTATGCAACATAAATAAGAGTTAGCAAGTTATAATTGTTGCCGACACAAGAACGTAATTCATCATGGGAGGAAAAAAGCCGGGGCAGATCTGACACTGTCAAGCAATGATTGTCCTCTTTCTGGGTGCTAAAAGACACAGGTGGAGTGAGCAAGAAAAGCATGCCAACAAATAACAAGTAACAACCAAGTACCTAATTGCATACTCGGTTGCTCCATGTTCACGTTATTCCAGCTTTGAGCATGGTTACCCTCAAATGTCTGAGATGCACCAAATAAATGCCTATGCCCCATAACTGCACAAAGAAAAGCCAAGCTGAGTCAAATCACAAAGCAAAAAGGCACCCTGCATCAGACGAAAGATAATTGAAACATTGTTCATTAATATAATATTTTTCAGATTAACGTAATCAGCATCAATCCACCAGAGTTCATTCAAACTATTTCCTATTTCATGGCATGCTACCTTTTCTGCTAAGTACTGGCAAACCCTTCTATGGTACATTAATCTGATTTCTTCGGGAGGAAGCCATCTTCTCTCAAGTCTCAACAATGTCCTCAACATTGGATTCAACAGCCTTCCACTAGATATGGTAAATACTAAGGCTCGGCAATGCATTCATAAAAGGTCTAGAGGCCATTATCAGATGAAATTTTGGTTCAAAACCATCTCTGGAAATAGATGTACGGTTTCAACTTTCTATTCCCCATAGATCACTGTATGTATAGCTGCAAGAGATTCATATAGGAAGTCATAAGCCCTTTTGACATGTTTCTCATTCAGAAAGGCAAGAAAAAACAAAGGGTTGATCTTTAATTAGGAGAGAGTAGAGAGTGGATAATCATTTGGTATTATTTCCCCTTCTTTTATTAATCTCATGTCTTCCACATCACAAGGTAAGCCATCACACCAAACTTCAGTGCTTCTGATGAAATTCAATGTCATGTCTAAGCATAAAGTCAAGGACTTTAACAGCTAATCTAGCTGGCTCATTCCATCCCGTCATTTCAATTACATTCGAAGATTTCATAATGTAGGTGCATGCAGTGGATAGGTAAACAAGCGTGCCCCAGATAACATTTTAATCAAGTTCATCCTTGTTACTGCACCGCCACTTTGCATGATACATTTCTAAAGTTCTCTATACTGTCTATTTGAACATATGTAAATTATTCTCGCTATTCAGGAAGCTTTCAATCTTGAAATTTCCAGGGAGTGTACTATGCATGCCAGAGTCTGTCAAGAACTGTGAAAAGACCAAGAAAAGAAACTTCACTAATACAACCAAGCTTCTGTTAGCATTGAAAAAGATACGTTTGCTAATGCATTTTAGATGGAGAGAAGATTGAACAACCTAATCCCCAAAAGCACACAGTACATAAAACTATTATTTTCCATTTTCACAGGGTAATGAAGAATTTTAAGACCTAATGAATATAGTCAGAAACTAAAATTAGCAAGGTAACACACAAATAGGTAAGGAAGAAAGCAACAGCAGAAAATTCTCAACAAATATACAACTTTGAAGGCCATCTCTGAAAGAATGATAATATTCATCTGCATTTATGAAGGATGTCTCATCGATTACAGAGACAAAAAAAACCGAAGAACTGCAAATAGTCCTCCATTAATTGCTTCTAAACTTTTCAGCACCTACTGTATTTTACTCAGTACATCAAGATATTTGGTTACGGTGTTTTATTAGATCAAACTTGATTCTCAACAATTTGAGATATATTGTAGAGTTTCTCCGCCAATGATTGATGAAATATTGAAGACAAAACCAACTTTAGTTTTGCCCTTCTGAAGAAATAAGCCAATTAGAATTTAGAGGACAGTATACTAATACTACTCTTCAAACCAATATTGGGTTCTCTTTAAAAGGGACAAATTATAGGAGATCAGATAACAATGCAATATGCCATACTGATTAGACCAGCGCATAGATCAAGAAGCAGAAAATGGGATGATAAACATATTTTCACATGCTTTTATCTGATCCAACTCTCCTTAAAACAAAAACAAAAACAGTTCTTCAAAATAATCACCGAGACTTCATCTGCCCTATTAATCGTAAGATTGAGAACTTATCTTGTGATACCTTCAACAGAAAGGATTCAGCAGTACATAACATCCCAAAAAAAGTAAAAAGGGAAGACAAGAAAACCATGTGACTATGTTAAAGAAAAGGTAGACACGCAGAAAGAAGGCTGAGAGGAAGAAAGAAGATGACAAATGACACATGACTTCCTGAGACATCTTGAGCATAATATAAGACCCTTTGCCACACAAAAGAATAAAACAATTTAGCATATTCAATATAATTAGCCAGAGGTACATTTCTTTCTTTACAGTAGCCCAAACTGGATCCAACTCATAAAAGAGGAGTTTACATTAGATTGCCATGCAACAAAACAAAAGTGTAAATAGACGTGGCATCATTCAAGTTCTTTGCTTGTTCCCCCCTAAAGGATGTCAAGGTAATCTCCATATAACTATGAAGCTCAAACTAAGAGACAATTTCATAATGCTGGTGCTTAAATAACATTTTCTTCCTGATAGTTCATGCAACAGATATTGGACAAATGAGGAACTAGAAGTGCATACAGCCATATACAGAGAGCTCATTAATTAATTAACATTACAAGAACAGTTAAAATATTAGAAAAGGCCAGGCCACACTAAAAAACCTCTGCTGTTTTAGTTTTAAGTGAATCGAGGCTTACTGTGTAAGATTTCAACTTAGTGACTATTTTTCATTTCTCTGGAGAGATAAGCTGTGAAGTTACTTGATAATGGAATTGACAAACTTATCACAAGTCAAATAGAGTATAGCAAAATTTCCAAATACTGCTCACATTTTCATTCCCTGTAAGATTGGTACATCTATTCTCCATGAGGAGCACATAGTATTAATTACGTGTTTCTCCAATATTGACAAAACAACCATCAAAAGCCCACCAGCAGAGCCAGGGTAATCACTATCTTTTCTTCAAGCAGGTGTGTTTACTAATACAAACGGACTGAGAAACTCCTAGAAAGGCGGAGCCTTGTGAACATGGTCAACTGGACTTCCTGGATACAACCATCGTCAAGCTAAGAGAGAACGCCCTGCAAGATTAGCTTAGCCAAAATCTGATGAACCGTTAGACCCCATGTTCTGGGAAGTCATAGCTAGACAATTGGATATATCCTACAACCAAGACCATATGCATCTCCATAGAGGGTGGGAACTATCTCAGCTCACAAAGTCAGGCCCCTTGACTTTGAGATCACACTGATGCGAAAGCCAATTGCTCATTGAAAACCAATTGGACCTCACGAGGAGGACCTCTAACAGGGAGGCACACCGGGAAGCATTATTCCACTTCTTGTTAGAGGGTTACTAACTCCCAGTCCTCAACACTACAAGAGATTGTCGCCACAACAAATGGAACATCCATAGGAGCGCACGCAGATCTGAAGGACAGAGCTAGTCAGCAAAACCCTCATACTCATCATAATAGGCTTTCCTTTGAACAGCAGGCAGTAGTCATGTACAACTAGAACCCTGTGGAAAAGTTAAGTCGAGTTGTGGAGATCTATATTGATCAGAAGAATCGGCAAGTCCTACTATAATAAAGATCAATTGATATCCCGGGAACCAGACCATCGGAAAACACTCCAAGGAAGCAGGGCACCATAAAAGTCCAGAAGATGGGATCACACAATCAAATTAGGTAGCTTCTTCAATCACCTGGTAAATCAAAAGAGTGCCTGCATCGCCATTTGCAGTTCAGAATGTATATAGCAAAGGCTATGACTAAGCTAAAACTAGTCATCAACATCTAACTGAACAAAGCCCCTCCAAAATAACTGCCAAATGCCTTAAAATGAAGACTACATAACCTGTTTTATCCTGAAAATGAAGAGAAGGCTACATAACCTCTTGAGCACCTGTATTTATCAACTCAAACATGACTGAAAAGGGGACTGAGACGAGAATTTCTCAGAGAGAAAGAGAGAGAGTGGGAGAAACTCATGTATGTGGACGCCACACGATCCAACAATCCTCACCTGCATATGAAGACATGTCCTTCCAAATTCTCCATAGAATAAAAGTCAAGCAACAAAAATCATACCACCCGGACCCAACAAAACCTGCACAACAGAAACAGGCAAACCTAGTCGATGCCAAAGGTAATTCAATTTAACTCCAGGTCCCAATGATATCAAGCCATCATACTTGCAACATTAGGTCCGGGAGATACTACAAGCCTAGTCTACGGACTATGATATCCTCTGTGATTTTCTTTTCGATGACTACAACTTTAAATTCGTTAGGCATTATGAAAAACTAAATCAAATGTACACTTTTATGTGCTTCATAAAACAATGATTAAGTAAAAACGAATTAATATGAAACTGGTAGATAACCAGAAAACTATAAGCACTGGGCAGTTACTTAATCATTGTGATATACTTGTTGGCCTATGTGAAGAAGTTAATATACTCTCGAGCCTAAGAGAAGGGATTTCTATTTGAGTATCTAATTGGAAAAAAATGTCCATATTAGACAAAAATAAACCAGAGATATTCAGAAAAAAGCACAAGTGGGCATTCTTTGTGTTCAACAGGCACTGCTAATTTGACGACCTCAGTGGTGGTCATATGATAGTCTGAAGCCTAAGCAACTGGCTTTCTATTTAGTAATTTATTGATCATCATCACCACTGATTTTGCACAGAGACACTGGAAAGAGAATGTTAGATTAAGAAAACTAGAATGAATAGTACTGGTTGTGTTAATCCATGTGTCTTCATTTTTGCCATCATATTGCAGAGTTGGAAATAAAGATACATGAAGCAACAACTGTACTCGTCCCGCCTTCTTTCAATCTTCATCGTAGCATCAATTGACCCCGAATGTTCAGTTTAAACATTCCACGACATCAGAAATGATCATCACGTAAGGTAATCCTATTGTAATGTTAAACCCTCCCCACATAGAAACCTTGCCAGTACCGATAACCCACTACCCTGACTACAACTCAAAGAAAGAGCCAGGGAAGGAAGAGAGAGAGAGAGAGAGAGAGGAACATGTAACTGATGGAGTAACTTCTTAAATATCCATAACAGCGAAGCTCTAGCATAGACTAGTAGAAAGAAAAAAACAACAAGGTAAAGGGTTCTAAAAAGCAAATTCTATGACCAGTAAAGCAACCGACACTGTTTATAATCGCCATCCTCACGATAAAATCAGGATCAACTGACCTCAGCGGCTCAGCCCAACGATCACCAACCCAGTGGGGGAAAAACTTCTTATGATGCATGAAACAATCAATTAAAGGGAGGGGGCGAAACATAGAGCCGGGATACGGAAGATGAACCGACTACTCACATCCAAAGCCCAAACTTACGCATCCCACGGTTCACGTCACTGGATTCCTCACGATTCAAGCCGCGATTCAGGCACAGAATTACAAACAAGGTAAACCACAACAGCTAGAAACCAACCGTCGCAAAACGGCCAGAGACCCTCGATTTCGAGAGGATCGCAAAGCTATCGTCCAACTTATTCTCACAACAGGTAACCGAAGTCGGATAATCGAAAATTTCGAAGCACACGTTCATGATCGGACCGACCAAGCAATCATACGAACACGTACACCGACAATCTTAAAGGCGATGATCGATCGAAGCGAGTCGGAAGAGGTTTTGCGGGAGAGAGAATACCTTCGAGCTCGATCCGATCGCAGGTCGCTGCGCCGAGGAAGAATCGCCGAGAGCCAGAGCAAGCGAGCGAGGAAGCAAGAGAGAGACGGAGAGACAGAGAGAGAGACAGTTTTGTCTTGACAGACGGTGATTATAAGCAGTTGGGTGCGTTGCAGGGACAGACTTTAAAATAAGAGGAGAAAATTTGTTGCTCTGCCGAGACGTTATCGTATTCGTAATCCGTATACTACTTTTCTTGCCCTTTTTTTCATAATTAGTGTATTTGATTAGATTATATTATATTAAATTCTGATAAAAAAGAATTAAACTAGGATAGATTAAATTAGATTATGTATATAGATCACCCTCTTTATCGAGAAAAAAAATTATATGCATTTTCACTATTTTCGTGAAAGCAGCTTAAACAACCGTCAACAAAAATAACAATTAACATTTATATATTTGGGAATTCAGTTAATTGATTTTATAAAACAAAATAAACGCTAAGAAATACGACGGGCAGGAAAAAATGATAAGTTGATTTTTTTTTCTCTTGTAAAGAAAACGGTAGGCAGGGGAGATCGCCAAGGGGACTTATCGATTGTGATCGTATGGGTGCCATTTGGCGAAGGTAAGGACGTATTTTCAAACTTTAACTCATATTTGATATCAGCAAACTTTATCTTGACTATGGCTATTTTAACGAATATCCTGGGCATTAGTTAAATATTTTTATTAAGGGGATCTTTGATCTTCCATGTGTAATTGGGTATATATAAAGGACGTATTTTCGAACTTTAACTCATATTTGATATCGGCAAACTTTATCTTGACTATGGCTATTTTAACGGGTATCCTAGGCATTAGTTAAATATTTTTATTAAGGGGATCTTTGATCTTCCATGTGTAATTGGGTATATAATATATATATTCTTATTTAATTGCTTAACGAGTGTTTTTGAGGCAATATTTTTGAGCAAGGAAGGAACTAGTGGAAATTTCTAAGAATCACGCAAGAATGCAATCGACTGGTGAAAACTTTTCAATTAGGTCAGTCTCAATTTCTAAACCTTTTATTTCGACCAAAAAAAAAATCTAAACCTTTAATAAAGTGAGAAGTTACAATGTGATCCTCCCACGAGAAATTGGCCTTCGTTACCATCAAAAACCGCTTAAGTGCACAAAGGACAAACAAAATAAGTACTAATCGAAAGAATTTTCCGTTGCCTTTTGCCCTTTTTTTTCGAATAAGATTTCGAACGGAGCATTTTTTGAAAAAAAAAAAAATAATCTCCAAATTGATATATTTATAATAAAATTATTCTAAATTAATTTTTTTACCACAAAAAAAAATATCAAACTCGTACACCCGTGAGAAATTTGAATTTCGTTAGTTTCTGTTAAATCGTACCGATAAATTGTTGAGTTGAATGACGCATGACAGTTGGCAGGTGTATTAATTTAGGATTTTTTTATTTTTAATCCTCCGTTTGCCACGTGTGTATCGGTTTCAGGTTTTTCGCGGGCCATTTCGGCATTAATTTAATATAACGGAAATTAACAGAGGGTGAATGTGTCATAGGTGTACTGCTTTAGAGATTTTCGTGATCTTGACCCCAATTTTTTTTTCCCTCTTGTATTCCGTACCTCATGTCGTATCAAATTTGAGTATTCACGAAGCGGTCTTTGAGTGCTTTTTATTTATTTATTTATTTATTACGGGTTAAATGTCGCAGGAGAAGAGAATAAGAAAGGTGGATGCGTCACGCATGTGTAATGTGGCTGCGCAAAAAGGAGAACCACTAGGACAAAACACCACCGGCTGCAGCCGGTTGCTTTTGGCCTTTCCTTCTTTTGCCCTTTTTCGTAGCGTTACGTGTGCGAATAGTACTTCGTTTCTTTGTTTGACGGGGAGCCCGTCTCTTCATGTACAAGAGT
The DNA here is from genome assembly GCA_021437785.1 of Rhodomyrtus psidioides. Classification (NCBI taxonomy): domain Eukaryota; kingdom Viridiplantae; phylum Streptophyta; class Magnoliopsida; order Myrtales; family Myrtaceae; genus Rhodomyrtus; species Rhodomyrtus psidioides. The sequence goes on along the minus strand of JAILYB010000059.1, from coordinate 67,822 downwards.
GCGTGTGGGAACGTTTTTATGCCTGGGCATAATTTTTTAGCAGAAATATTTTTTTTATATTTTTGTTCCTGATTACGATTTCTGGGAACAGAAACGCGATTGGTAAGTAAAAAAAAACACTTTTTCCCGGGAAGTGTGGCGGCGACCAGAGGCGACGGCGGCGGCGGCTGGGGCTGGCGACGATGAGTGGTGGTTCCAAAAGTGTTCCAAAACCTAGAAACAAGTTTTTTTTTTGTTTCTTTAAAAGTGTTCATCGGCACAAAAGTGTTTCGCGGAACACTTTTGAAATATTTTTTAACCATACGCATTTCTAGAGCGTTACTATACATACCAAAAATTCGAAATGATTGCTCGTGTCGCTAAAAAAAACAATTTTACTATCCAACCAAGATATTGAGACATAAATTACTGCTGATGGTGAAAATATTTTTAACTGACTAATTATTTCAAGCATTGCAAACCACTATTTTAAGAAATATATTTTTCGAGTTATTCCTGTGCCTTAAAACTTATCTTGGGCCAGCTTGCCCCCTTTGCATATGTCGATATGAACCGGTTTGGCTCGAATCAAACGAAACGTTGGTATCTGAAAACGCTCGACCGACACGCTATAAAAACAACTAGCAAATTCGTGCGTTCTAACAAGATGCGTTTTTCCGTTTATGAAAAATTAGGATATATCTTAGCATGAATTATCCGCTAAATTGTACCGTATGACATGTGAATCTCCTTCTTCAGAATAAAACAAAGGCAGTATTCTTAGTTCAAATGATGCATTACTGTAAAATATAAGACTCGATAACAATAACGAAATTGTTAATTTTCGTGATTATAAATCATACGAGGATTTTACATGTAATTGACGAATTATCGTATTATTAATCGAAAATAATGAATTCATTTAAGGAAATACATCGTATGAAGAATTAAAAATTAATATAAGGCTTTTCAATATTTTTTTTTTGGGTAAGGATATGTAAGGCTTTTCAATAATTGCTAATTTGCAATATTGAAAACTCCTTACAAATAATGTTTTTTTCCTCTCTTTTTGTTGAGCAACTCATGTTATTTAATGATGCAATTTACAAATTCTAGTTGAAAGGAAGGCGATTGGAAAGTGCAAAAGAGAAGTCCCTAAGGAGTGTCATCAATCCATCCCAAATTAGAGTTTCGGGATAATTCCATTAAAAAAACTCAAATTGTGTTAAATTGGGATTTTTTTTTTTTTTTATAGATGTGCCATGTATCAGTTTAATGTAAATCCGGCACTAGTATATCAATTTGGGGGAGGGGGGAAGGTTACGACATAAAAATTAGCTGGAGATAAATGTGACGCAAGTATACCAAGTTGGGATAAATGTGGCACCGACGTACCGATTTCGGATTTTTTGCGGTATTAACCTTTGTAAAATTTCGTACATGTTGTTCTCTAAGTGCATCTATATGTCGGAAAAAGGATAAGAGGACTCACAAGTTTGTAGTGGTTAAAGGGTGAACTTGTAGTGGATACATAATATAGGTCCGATTTTTTTCATACCGCGAGCTTATAATCTCATGTTTAAGATACAACTGATTGTCGAATTGACTATCCCTAGTGATCCACTTGCTTGACCATTCTCCCAGTATACCTTTTCAACTTGCTCTTCTCACTTCATTTAATGACACAGGCCCGATATTGCAAAGAAGCGACACAAATTCTAGAAAACGGTGCACCATCAATCCTAAATTACTTCATGTAGAAATGCAATTGAGTTATAAATGATCTAATAAAGTCCTGAAATTTTATGAAAATGTACAATCGAGTCTTAACTCTCTTGATCGGTTCAATTAAATCGTTAACCTTTATTGAAAAATGCAATGAAGTCCTCAAATTATGATGAAAACTGCAATTTAAGGATGGCACATGAAATCGTGTTGAGTGATGTAAGCAATTCAGGTACTTTCTATTGAAAGGACTTGATTGCATTTAAAAAAAAAAGATTTATGATTTAATTGAACTAATATATTCAGGACTTAACTGCATTCCATAACACTATTGTGGACTTTCTATGCAATTTTCCTGTTTTGCTTACTTGTTGACCCGAAAAGTTAGCTTTCAATCCCTCATTTTCTCTGACCAAAAAAGAAAAAAATATCTTTATTTTCATCTTCTTTCCTCAGCTCTTCCTTTCTCAATCTTCTCTCTGCTCATAGTTTCGCTGCAGGCCATGGTCTCAATCTGTCGTCTCCATCGCCATTCTCAAACTTGTCTACCCTCAACCTCGGCATTATGATCCACGCTTTTCGACATGGTGGTGGACGAACAACGCAACAGCTACTGACTTCACTCGATCGGTAGGTGGATCGATCTTGCGGGGTGCAATTCTAGTCCGGGGCAAAGGAGCGTGTGGCCCTGCCTACGCCTGCGGCTTCTACTGCAACGCTAACTGCAATACTTGCCTCTTTGCTGTTTTCATCGTCCAAGTTAACAGCACATTGGTTTAATTGTTGAGCCCGACATTGGATATCCACAAGTAGTCGGGGTCTGCCGATGGAAACAATCCTGTAGAGATCGGCGCGACGTTGGAGCGGATGTCCAAAGGTGATTTGGTGTTGAAAGATGCTGATGGTGCAGTTGCTTGGTTTACAAACATTTCTGGTGAGTCCCTTGTAGGCTTGAACTTGACAGATGTAGGGAACCTCGTGCTGTTTGATAACAACAACGCGACTGTTTAACCGTCTTTTATGAGCCGACCGGCTCACTTATCCCCGGATAAAAGCTGACGACGGCGCAAAGTTGATGCCGGGCGTTTCCAAGACAAGTTGGACAGTTGACGGTATGATTCCAATTTTTCCATGAATAGCAATGTTTGATCTGCTCAAGTGGAGACTAATCCTCCTTAGATCTATATCAAGTACCATGTTGAAACTCAGAATGCAAGGACTGAGTTTCCATATGTTGAGTTTGTAAACGAAAGCTTGGCTTGGTTCTTAGATTCTACCTCGAATGAGAGCTTGACTCCAGGAGAGTGCATGAGAAGCGGCCGATCTTTTCGCAGGGTACGTCGGCAACTGTGGCTATCCGGCATGTTAACACCTAAAATTACCCTAGGGGTCACGTGATGCGCGCATGGAGAAGGAACAATCAGCTGCGGTCAGATGTATGCGAGTAAGATAAAGGTCAAAGCTGCAAATCCGCTACGTGTAGAGGGTGATTTTGGCGGTATTTATCTCAAAAAGCCAAGGGAAAAGGCGCACAAAAGAAGACACGATCAGGACAATTACAGAATTAGGCGGCAATCCCACAAGCACAGCGAAAGGCGGGGAAATTGCTCCATGAAGGTCACCGAAAGAAAACGTGCTTAAAAAGCTGAGGCGACAACTGTCATCGAAAGGGAGCGTGCTTGGAGCCCAAGGCAGCAGCTGATTCGACGGTTACCAGAACAGGCCTAGTCATAGAAGAGAATGCACTTGGGGCCCAAGGCAGCAGATGATCGACAGTTACTGAGATATGCCTATAAATACCAATGGGTATCCAACAGCAAAGCCCCCGACAACACACAACAAACAAGTATTTATCTTATAATTAGCTCTTAATCTAGCTGTAGTTTCCAGATTCCCGTCGTCGATTCAATCTCGACGTGTTTCATATCTAGAGTTAAGTGTCCTCGATTCGATTCTGGTGTCTACTCGCCCAGTTCAGTACCGTCGATTTAATTCTGGTGTTGCACTGGTCTTCTATTCACCCGTCTAGTACCGTCGATTAAATTCCAGTGTTGTGTCCTACATTTTCACCCGTCCGATGTCGTAGATTAAATTTCGACATCGTGTCCTACAGTAAGGTTTAGCGTCGTCGATTCAATTCCGGTGTTGTATCTAGGTTACGATTTCGTCGAAGCAATTTGACAAGTTTTATCGAAATTCGTCTCTAGGAATCTTGTCGAAATATTGTACAAAGCTGTCAAAAGACACGCTCCTATCAATAAGATATTTTGCATTTGATACTCTCTGTCCAAAACTTGCACGGAGCCCTTCTTTTTAACGAACTGCTAACGTTCGATAAAAGGATTTTCCTGCATCAACAACCCTTTTGGGCTTTAACCTCTTAGGCCGAGCCCTGAGAAGATTAAGCAGGCCCGATCGATGGGAATTTTATGACAACAATCCTTTTTTGGCACGCCTAGTGGGACTCAGGTGTCAAGTTCGAGAGAGTGTTATGCCACGTATAAGGGTTTGTATTAACTTAGACGGAGATGAACTCACGGAGGAAATACCAGCACGATGTACGTATAGCTCAGGAAGGAGATAACCTCTTTCCAGAGGGAGGAGAACTCATGGGTGAAGACCAGGGCAAAAGAAGCGGATGAAGATGCAGAAGACGTGGGCTTCATTATGGCAAAAAGAGAAGTTTTCTCAAGTATTCAAAGGAATGCGCTTCGGGTGATTATCTACCTAGCAAGAACAGTGCTATTTATAGATAAAGCCCAGGGAACGGCTTCACCCACGATGCTAAGTATTCGGCCACGACCTTTCAATAACAGGAACAGTTGAGATAGTGGAAGGAGGCCGAGTTACGAGGCAGTCGAGCGTATCATGGGAAAGTGGAAAGGTGCAGTTACCGTGCGTGACGTGGATGGTAATATCTCAATTATCGGTTTTTTTTTTCTGAAACGTCACAACTGTACAAATCCTATGGGTTAATCTGAAGCGGCGTCTGACATTAAATGCTTGGAAGAAAAAGTGAACTCTCATCATGAATATACGACGACAGAGATTAATATTCATCAGGGGAAGATAAAGGTGACGGTCACACAAGTAAATTACGAAACATATTGCCGGATGCTTAGAATGAAACTTTGGAGCTGTATCTCACTATTACAATCGGCATCGTTAATTGCCTCCTTTTGATGTTGAGCCATCAGTAGCTTAAGGTGCAGTGATTCACAGGTCGCCTCCTGTTTCTTGACAACTTTCAATTGGACGGATAAAGTTTGCAAGGGAGTATGCCCATCATTATTTAGCATGTCCAGAATTTGACGTTGACGGACGAGCGTCTCATCAGCAAGAAGGATATCTTCCTCCAACCTGGCAATCATCTTCAAGTCATCTTGCCTTGCCCGGAATGACCTCAGAATCGAACTAAAAGTCAGGAAGAGCTCGTTGACAGCTAGCTCAAGAACACGACATTGGATCGAGTAAGGCAAATGAGCCAGGAACACAATTTCATTAAGATCTTTGAGGATACAATGAATCTTTAATATATGAGAAGAGTTTGTACAATAGGGATTTTAATCTTTTGTTGCGAGCTATGGATTCACTCCTAACCTGGCGCCGGTGGGTCTCTTCCTAAGATATCCTGGCAAGGTCTTGTTGCTTCCTCTCCTCTAGAGAAGCAAGAGACTCCGCCAAACGATCTTCGATCATCGATCGACAAGAAAGTATGGCGGATCGACGAAGGCGTGTCTCCTCTCTCTCTCTCTCTCTCTCTCTCTCTCTCTCTCTCTCTCTCTCTCTCTCTCTCTCTCTCTCTCGTCAGTCTTTGCTCCTCAAGGGCTTGCTCTTTCTCATTAAGTTCAGATATCTCCTTAGCAGCTTCCTAAAGGGATTGCCACTCTTGGCCCACCAATTGTTCCGCTGCTTAAGTCTCAGCACTGGAAGAGTAATCTACAAGGCTAGTCAGGGCAACTACCTGATCCCGGCACCTTCTATAATAGGAAAAGCCAGCTGAGAAGTTATCCAAAAAATTCTTCAAGCGATGAGCCACAGTCGAAGGGAGCAAAGCAGTGAATTCTTCCTTGGCCAGTTCTATTGTTACGGATTTGATGCGTTCAATAGCCGAAGGATTATCGATGAAGGAAGAAACTCCAGAGAAGAGGAGATCCAAGGAGCACCACAAGTTGAGCTTCAGCTGGTCCAAAGATTCCCTAGAATGAACAGTGCTCTGTTGACACTCACCACGAATGGGCTCTGCTAAATAAGTCTGGAAATCTCCCAATGACGCCGGAGCTACTTCAGCCTCGACAAGTGAAAGATTGGCATCAATCGATGACTGAGTGGCAACGGGTGCCGGAGAAGGAAGTGCTCCACATGGATTTTCAATCATTGGAAGGATGTTGGACGAGTCTACATGACATGGAGCAAGTGCCAGCAAGGATGTACCACGAACTGTCGAAGGTGGCAGATGGGGAGTTCCGGATAGCTCAACAAGGGCTGGCGGCTTGACAAGAGCACTAACATCGAGCTATCCGCCAGTTTGAGCAACAGTTAGCGAAGGGTCTTCAGGAGGAATGGCCGAAGATCCGTCAACATTAGAGACGATGATCGAAGGCGCAAGGCGTTTTTTCCGATGGGGGAAAATAATGGGTTCGTCATCTTCATCATCTAGCTCATCATCTAACAAACATGAACAAGTAAGTACCCAGAGCTTTAACAAGCAATTTAAATGAAAAAAAAGGGAAAAATATTTCCAACCTGCTGGGAATACTGGATGCTCGGGAATATCTTGTTAGGAAGCCTTCCTTTTTTCCTTTCGGATCTATACCCTTCGGATTCAAGCCAACAGATTTGATCCGATCCTTATTCAAAAGTGAGGAGATAGCTGTTTCGTAAGGACTCTCAAGGTTAAAAGATAGCCACCAGGTAGTGTACTCCGAAGTAACCACAGGATCAAGCTGAAGAGCCCCAATGGTATTCTTGGAAAAACGCTGATGCATTAAAGCGGTCACTCGAGAACAACAGGCAAAAAAATCATCATCATCAAGTCTGTATGCCTTCTTATCCATCAATGGAAAATCCATGAGGTGAGGAATAGGCATAGGAACAGCTTGTCGAAGGCCGAATTGCCGAGCGCAGTATTGCGGTGAGTAAGGCTCAAACCCTGGATAGAATCTGCTTTTGAGGCATAACCGAATGAGAAGATCCGTTAAATCACCTTATTATATCTTATAAATGAAAAAAAAAATAAGGTTTTTCGTTCAGGGACAAGCCATTTCAATCTAAGTGGAGGATAGGCAGTTTAATCTTAGGCCTCACGACATTAAAGTCTTCCAGAGCTCGAAGATGTCACGTACTTTAGTTTCACGCCAAATACGGCGGACATAGATGCTTCAAGTTTGTAAAGAGGCCTGCAAACTGTTCACGAATTGAATCGCACTGGCAGCATTTGGTACTTACCAACTCAAGTGCTTTCACTTATAAATGTTGCCAAGAAAAGCATTTTTACCGCTTACCTTATAGTAGGGGTGTGCAAACTGGACCGGACCGGACCAGGACCGGTTTCGGCCCGGGCGGATTGGTCCGGTCCTTGAGGTTGGCGGTCCGGTCCCCAGTCCCAATAAGCGGAACCGGTGACTGGGCGGTCCGGTCCCTAGGTTCCATGGTTTGGGACCGGTAATTTTTTTTAAAAAAAAACTAATCTAGTTAATCTAATGATTTTTGTTTAAAAATAAATAAAGTAATGAAACACTAATTGGACATACTTCTTGAGAAGGGAACAAAAGGAAAGCTAACAAACACAGGAGAGATAAAAGGAGACGCAGTGGGAAACAAATAATAGATGAGATACTAAAGTCTGGTCAATGTGGCTTTTAGAATGAAAAAACTCTCAACCGTCCAATACACGCACATTTGAATTTTTTTTTAATTGAACGTAGTAGTAGGCTTTATAGTGGTTAGGCCGGGACCAGACTGGGACCGGACCGGACCTCCGATCCTAGTCCTGTCTGGTCCCGATCCGATCCTTGGTCCCGAAATTATGGGGACCGGACTATTAGTCCGGTCCCTGGGTTCATGCCGGGACCGGATCGGCCCGGACCATGCACACCCCTACCTTATAGTACAGAATACAAGTAATGAAGCTCCTAATACTTCAGTTGAATATCCACATCACCTAATAATGGTCTTACATGCTCTTTATATTCATATGATCTCCCTATTAGCTTAAGCTTTTGAGTTAGATTTTCTAATATGGTATCAGAACAAGTGCGAATATGCGTGTGTCCACCCTCTGTTAGTCAAATTCCACGTTTGAAGTTATTATCTCATATTGCACAATAACGGATCTCATATGCTCTTTATATTCATACGGTCTCCATCCACCTATTAGCTTAAGCTTTTGAGAGTAGGTCTAATAGATGCAATAATCTCCCTGCAACACTTACATCGTAGTCATAGTTTTGTCTCTTCATAAGAGAGATGATAACCAAAGAGAGGAGGATTACCTAAGCTCGAGGAAGGTGGTTTTGGCTCTATTTGCGAAGGTATTCTAAGCGACATCGCAAAAGTTGCAATAAAATGCATGTAGTTCTTTAAGAGGGTAGAAGTTCGTATATTAAGATTGTTGTCGCCTATAAGCGGGATTTGATGTTCGTATAAAAAATTAGGTTGATAGACAAACCTGAAATCAATCGTAAACGAGTAATCTGAATGCAAATGAATGATCTGAATCCAATGAATTCACGTTGTGTCCTTAAGACAAATTTGTCCCCTTAATTGGTACCCAAGGTTATTGGACAAATACCTCCCAAGATAGAACGAATAGCTTTCCTCTAGTGCTGTACTTCTTCAGAGGAATCTTGCGAACGCAACTTTGAGTTAATCGCGTAGATGACTTTGATGAATGAGGGAATGCTAGTTCAGAAAATTTGAGAGGGAATGTTCGGTATGTGTGTATATCTCGAACAGAGCCCTTCAAAGACCTTTTATAATGGTTTAAAAGAATGATGATGAAGAGTCACGAAACTGTATAGTTTCGTTGATGAAAGATTACGAACCAAAGCGATTCCTTTCCGAACAATCATGTTCGTTTACTCCTTTTCCGAACAATCATGTTCGTTCGGAGAAAAAAACGTCCAGAATAAACATGTCTATTTGGACACGACTTAAAGTGTCTCTTCGGTTAAATAAAAAATTAACTAAAAGAAAGACTCATGAGATAAAAAATAATAATAATAAATTGGAACACAGCAGACCTAGGCCCGGGCCCGGACGTAGGTTTGTGTAGGTCCTCTCCCGTCTACAAAAGTGCGGTGCCCCTTGGGGCCCAAATCCACTTGTGAGGTTCCAATATTTAAACCTATCTCATATCTCTCTTCTATCCCATGTGAGACTCCTCCATCCTTTATTTCTCATTCACTTCCTATGGGATTTGTACGACAAAATTCCAACAATGCCTATATGGTTTTGGGCAGGTTAAGAAATCATTTCTAGCCGAAGTTGAGATTATCGGCTAGGGGTGATCGGTTATCGGTCCGGTCCGGCTCCCCTCCAGAACTGCAAATCGGACCTGGCGGATTAATGATCCCGATTCTCATTTTTCGAAACCGAGGACTGGACCAACCACCCTAGGGATTGGGAGCCGGACTGGTCCAAGGAACCGCCGACATGATAGATTTCTGCACATGCTAACACTAAAAGCTCACAAACGATTCAAAGAGTAGCCAAAAACTTAATCACAACCTTTTATGAAGATGACCCTTGATTTTTGGTTCTTCATCAGAAAGCGCCATGCTTGGGCAATGAGGAGAATGTCTCTCCCCTCAATAAGCAAGTAACCAAACAAGACTAAAGCTGATTGACATCCACAAAACGTGAGAGAAGTAGGGAAAAAAGGGCTGCTAAGTGCAAGAAAAGAAGCAAACCCTAAACTAAAGGACCTAAACAAGTAAACAAAGGGTTACTTCTAAAAAATAAAAAAACAATAAAATCTGGACCGGTCCGGGCGGTTCGGTCCTAAGACACTAGAACTGAGAATCGGACTGCCCCGGCTACCGATTCCGATTTGAAGAATCGCGAACCGGACTGCCGCTCTATAGAACTAGGAATCGGACCATCGATCCTGGTCCGATTGGTTCAGTATGCTCACCCCTACTATCAGTAACATGCATCATGTGATTGTGAACTTGGTAAGACTTGTGGGATTTCGGGGTGAGAAATCTTGTAGGCTGCCCCTTATCTATGAGAACATGTCGAATGGGTCTCTATATAGATGGATCTTCCACAAATCCAATGAATGTGTTCTCGACTGGCAGCAAAGGAAGAAGATCATTCTCGACATAGCAAAAGGGTTGAATTATCTTCACGATGATTGCAGACACAACACAAGATAGTTCTGTTGAATATTAAACCCCAAAATATCATTTTGGATGGGAATTTCAATGCTAAGGTTGCTGATTTTGAATGACCCAAGGTTAATAATCTCGACTTCCGGCTTCTTAACGATCCTTCGTGGGCGTTCCGGGGCATATATTTGCCAAAATTAAAAGGAAAAAAAAATGAGATGTTTGGGGGCATTCAAGATTCAAGTTCGTGGGCTTTTCCACGTCTTTAATCAACACGATCCAAGCGTGCTGATCCATCAAATTTAATCGGGGATAAACTTGTTCGGGTCTCATTTGGGTCATTGACTGCTCAGAATTAACGAGAATTTCAACGCGATCTGACGTGGCCCTCTTGCCATGCCGTGGCGCCTCCGGATTGGATCTGATCACGGCATGTCAACTAACCAGAGCCCACGTGGAGCTCATCCATAGGCCCGAGCTACGTGGAACCTCTCGCAAAGCGAAAGTTCTCCCCCCTTCCTCTTCCCGGCACAACTCACTGGCGACGGAACCATTTCTTCTTCTTCCAATTTCTCTGCTTTGTGCCCCCTTCTGGCATCCGCCTCCTCCTCTTCTTGAAGTCTCCGAATCGGAGTCGCCATAGTAAGTTATCGCACATCGCGTAGGGAAACGATAATCTCGCGATGAATCTGTCAATCTTCTCCTCGGCCATGGAAGGCGTCGCGTGGAGAGGATGGCTTTACACGTTGTTCATCCTGCACTTCGTGTTCGCTTGCCAGTTTCTCCTCCTTCAGCCTCTCGTCTCTGCCTTGGGTACGTCATTTTCGCTTAGATCCACGAACTCGTTGCCGAATGGAGATTTTTAGAGAGGTTGTGCGCTCTAATTGTTTGCGTCTTGGGTCGCCAATGAGAGAGTGGTGATGAATTGGTGGATATTTTCTTACGAATCCTCCCGGATGTTTGAGGCTAGATAGGAGCTTATGCAGGAAGGCGATGGACTGAAGAGTCTTGAAATTTCTGTGTTGGTTCTAAAGTCTACTGTTGGAGCGATATTTTGGCTTTTATGTGATGCATATGTTGCACGATTGATGAATTTACTACCAGTGTGGAGACCCGGGGTTTTATCTGATTCTAGTTCATTGTCCTGAGGGTGGCGGCATTGTGGGACTTTCCATGGGTCGAGATTGTATGATTTTATAAATGTTCACGAGGGTGTTGTGGATAGCAAATGGGCATTAGTCTAAGAAACCTGTATGTTAGCTTCAGACTTACTACCATTCTTTGGGTTGCTTACTCTGAAATATCTTGTCTGTAGATGGTGGGTTATGTCCAAGCAGAAATGTAGTTTAGTGGTGAAAGTAATTCCTGGCACTTTAGCAGATCTATAATAGAAAGCTTCACGACTGTAGGTTTATGGTATGCTTTAGATTATATTTCGGCAATTAATCGCTGGCTCATGCGTTTCTTTGGATTTTTTTTGGGTACCGGGATGCGCAGATGGTAAAGCTGATGCTGCTGAGTTACTTGATAGGGCATCGCAAAGTATCAAGTTGAAACGTTATAATGAGGCACTTGATGATCTTAATGCTGCCATAGAGGCAGATCCAAAACTTTCTGAAGCTTATCTTCATCGAGCCTCCACTCTCCGGCAGTTATGCAGGTTCTCTTCTTATTTTGTGTTTCTCCCCTCCATATTTTGGTTTCAAAATAGAGTTCTCTGTCCTATTTTGAGCTCATGGCAGGGAATGCTTCTTTTACTGTTGTCATGATGCCTTTTTTTGCATATCAAGTCACATGTTCATGTGATGTATGTGGGAAATTCGAGTTATATATAGACATTCGAGCATAATTGAACGTATCAGATGAAAAAAATCAGATTCTTGTTATAGCTCCTATTGTTGAAATAATCTACCATAAGGCATCCCTCGTAATCCTATTTGTTGCCTTCAAATGGACAAATTGGAACTATAACTGATCAACTCTACTTTGGCTCTGTTTGATACAACTTAATTAAGAATTTCAAAGCAGAATTTTTAACTAATGAAGAATATAATCTTTGTACAGGACATTATTGTCAAGTAGGTGCTGACACAGAATTGTGCTTTACTAAAATAATCAGTGAAACGGAGGTGATATTTATCTATGGTCATTGCTGTCGTCATCACTACCTCTCCATTATTATGATCACTATTTTCGCCTTCACCGCCATCTCATACAAGACACTACAGTTATCATAATAAATATCTTAACTGCCAGTCCCCAGCGATTGCCATTGTCACCTCGTTGCTGTCAATGCCATCCTGCCACCACAGTACCTCCACCTTTACCACCACCTCATGCACCACTACAATCGCCACTGTCGCCCACCCATCATCTCAACCACCGTTGCTTCCGACCATTACCTAGCGCCGCCATCACCACCACTGTAAATCCACCATTCTGTCATCACCAATTCCACTCAACTATATGTGGTCCTTTTTCTACTATCATTGACACGATCAATCAGAACATTATGTACGTACCCATTCACTTAAGTGATTAAGTGATTTTTGACTTAAACTAATCCACTGAGTTCTATGAGACACTAAATGACTAAAAATTTTCAGCTCTTAATGAAGTTATTAAACACATCCTTGGACTTGTGGACAAAATAACCAGAGTGCCTAGTCTGTACCCTGAGACAACATGGTTTCCTAAGAACAAGTTCGGAATTCAATGTTTGGTTGAACGATCTTCAATGTTGTGAATTGCGATCATTTATTCTTCTTATGTTTCTATAAGGATGTCCAATCTCACGGGATAGTGATTTTGTGGAATTAGAGAAATGCATTATCAGTTAAAGATATGGAAGAATATGAATTGCTAGTGAGACTACTTCTGCTATATGATTGTGTGAACTAATCATATTCAGTGACATGGAACTTGATGCTGCTGTTGGATAGTTTTATGACCTTCCGTCTTATTCAAAATATAAATTGAGACAGCTGTTATGGAAATACGAGGAAGTTTATACGTTCACTTGTGTCTTTATAAACACGAAGAGGAACTGCATCCTCTTCCTATTCCTGATTGGAGTACTAATTATGATTCAGGCAATTTTTGGCTAATGTAGATACCAGGAGTCAGAATCGAGCTACAGAAAGTTTTTGGAGTTAAAACCTGGAAATAAAGCTGCAGATAAGGAACTCTCTCAACTGCTTCAGGCACGGAGTGCTCTCGAATCAGCAATTTCTCTCCTTGATTCAGGAGATCATACTAAAGCTTTGGAATATGTTGATAAGATTGTACTCGTCTTTTCTCCAGCCTGCTCAACGGTAGGACCATGATTTATTTAAATTTTTTTTTTTTTAGATTCACTGGATGACGGTATGAGATTAAGTCAGCTGTATGCAAGTCCTTTTTAGTCATTGATTATTCCATAGAATAATATATCCTCTATTCTATTTCCAGGCCAAACTTTTGAAAGTGAAGTTGTTGTTGGCAACTAAAGACTATTCCAGTGCCATCGCTGAATCTGGATATATTCTCAAGGAAGATGAAAACAATTTAGAGGCATTATTGCTTCGTGGCCGTGCCTACTATTATTTGGCAGATCACGACGTGGCTATAAGGTGGAGTTATCTACACAGTGTATCGAGTTTTAAGGATCTGTAGTCATTTAGCATTGACTTATGTTCTTTTTCAGGCATTATCAGAAAGGTCTCCGCCTAGACCCTGAGCATGCTGACTTGAAGAAAGCATATTTTGGGTTGAAAAATTTGCTCAAAAAGACTAAGAGTGTGAGTTTATTGACTTGCTACAATTTAGTCATGTAGGGTCTGTCAGGTGTATTTCTTTTTTTTGGGGGATTGCCACTGGATGTGTTTATTTCAGTTAAACCTTTTAGATTTCATCAAGACGATCGGTTCTTTCATTTACTGAACTCTCATTTGTTTTATTCAGGCAGAAGATAATCTGAACAAGGGTAAATTGCGACTTGCAGTAGAGGATTATAAAGGAGCTATTTCTTTGGACCCCGATCATCATGCTCACAATGTACACCTTCATCTTGGTTTGTGTAAGGTATTGGTGAAGCTTGGTCGGGGAAAGGAAGCTCTGGCTAGTTGTACTGAAGCACTTAACATTGATGGAGATCTTACTGAAGCTTTAGTCCAGGTATGCTGTTATTATTATTTTTTTTCACACTTACGTCATCCTGAAAATGTGGTGACCTCCATATATACATTTGGTAGCCCCTCATTCTTTCAGACTGAGAGATATTTCCCTGATTAGTATCTGTAATGTATTCTTATGAGTGTTTATTATGTTTCTAGAGAGGCGAGGCAAAACTTCTGACTGAAGACTGGGAAGGTGCTGTGGATGATTTAAAATCGGCAGCTCAAAAGTCACCTCAGGTTAGTCGTGCCAGCTCTGTTGTTGATTGAAGGTTTCCATGTGGATTCTATTAAGTAAGCCCAGTATTGCAAATACCAGAAGCTTTTATGTCTTCTACCAAATAAAAATATATAAACAAGCTTTAAGGTTACGGTTGTGTTCTTCAGAATATATGGCCAGAGAATACAAGCTACCTTATTGTCCGCACATGCAATTTTTTAGCCTCTTTTCCAGAGCCACATAACTTTGGGCTCTTGTTATCTTCATATGTATAAGGAAGCATGTTCTGGAGTTCTGGGTGTGAAAATTTTGAATCAATGAACTTTATGCTCATTGAACCTTTTGGGGGAAAAACATCCTTTCTTTGTTGATAATGTGTAAGCAGATCAGATCTTTACGTCTCTAAATGTAATACAATCCCGTCTGCTGGTTAACATCAGCAGACCACAGATTGAAAATGGAACTCTTCTTTTGAGAGGCAATCATAATGCAGCAGTGACCTTTTCTTCAAGTAATTGCTTTTGTCTTTGAATGCATCTCTGATGGCCAATCAGATTCATCTCCCTTGATGAAAGGTGATAATGTTGGAATTAGTCTAGAACTAACTTTTGTTTGCAGTCATTTTATTGTGTAGTAAGAGCTCACTGATAAAGCCACAGTCATGAAACATGTGCCTTGCTGTGAAAGAGTTCTAATTGCTGAAAATGCAGGATATGGCTGTTCGTGAAGCACTTATGAGAGCTGAGAAAGCGCTGAAGATGAGCAAACGGAAGGATTGGTACAAGATTTTAGGAGTTTCAAAGATCGCATCAATCGCTGAGATCAAGCGTGCCTATAAGAAACTTGCTTTGCAGTGGCATCCAGACAAGAATGTGGAGAATAGAGAAGAGGCAGAGAACAAGTTTCGAGAAATCGCTGCTGCATATGAGGTTAGAATCATCCTATAAAGCACTACTTTTAAGTTAGCGGTTTGCAGGTATTCAACTCAAAGATGGTTCTGAAATGGTATTAGGATAGAGAGGTTGACTTAGTTATTGCCATTCACAGGTGCTCGGTGATGAAGAAAAGCGTACAAGATATGACAGAGGTGAAGACATTGACGAAATGGGCATGGGCGGCGGCGGCGGCGGCGGTTTCAACCCGTTTGGCGGCGGGGGACAGCAATTCACTTTCACCTTCGATGGTGGTTTTCCTGGTGGCTTTGGTGGGTACCAAGGAGGAGGCTTTCCTGGCGGGTATGAGTTCCGTTTTTGATTCAGTTGAAATGCAGGGATCTCAACACGGGAGGTAGATAAATTGAATGCATTTCGGCGACCCTAAACACCAGCTGACTAATTTCTGGTAGGTGCTCGGTATATAGTTTAGGTCATTCGGGAAGATTTGTGACAATCGAAAACGATAAGTCTTTGAGAAAGTGTTGCTTGGCGGGCCATTGTAGATGGAAATTGTACGAGTTCCTAATCGAAATTCAAATTCGACCGTTACAGAGAAGCAACTCATGGCTCCCGTGTTATGGCCTCGTGACCACTGTCTTAAAATGCAAACACATCATCCGGTTTACCGGAAGCGCAAACAAGAATAGTAACATGATTTTATCTGGAAGTCTAAAATGCTGCTCGTCTGACTTGGATGACGATGAACGTGAAACGACTTTCTCGCATCATTTGGAATTGGGCCAGATTTGGATATCAACGAACGTAAGTTAGAAAAGCGTGACTTGATGCGTCGACTTTTTGGTAAAAGCATAACCACATGTCATCAATGAAAGTCTTGGTCCACCGCAGTAGACAGGAGATGGGAACGTCATCGATGTTATCTACGAAAGTCTTGCCCTGGTTACGCAAGTGGCATCAACCGAGGACGGTGGCCGGCCCTAAAAAAAAAAAAAAACATTTCACTAAGAATATGTACCATGAATGCTGATAAATACAGTAGTAATCCTGACGAAATAATGCAATCTCGGAGGCAGGCCGCAATGCACGTCTGACGGTGATAACGTAGGCCAGTCTTTGTGCGCCACACCAACTTCCTCTCGTGGACAAAAGGCAAGTTATTCAAGTCATCGGACCCTTGCTGGCCACTGGCGAGGGCTGAGACGCCCCCTCGCCTAGTTCTGGGTGAGGCCATCACAGCCATTGGAAAGGCTGGCGTGGGTCTAGGCAAGGCCGGGATGCCACAGAGAAAAAAAAAACAAAGAAAAGAAAAATTGAAAAAAAAAATATTGTAGTATGATTTATAATTGTCCACGACAGCGTTGATCATGTCACATGAGGCGATCAGCGTCCACATTAGCAATTTTCGGCTAAAATTGATCGGACGGACTTGATTGGCAAAACATTTAAATGTTGAGGAGTTAATTGACAAAATTAAAAGGGTTATGATTGAATTGTTAAAAATACAATGAGTTTAGAAGTTTTTGGAATAATTTTTTCCCATCTTTTTGGGTCTAGGTTGGACCAGGACTTTCATAGATAACATCGGGCAAATGATTTTAACAATTTGCACCTTCTAATGCCTTTAAGCACTTGGAAGTTGGAACCGTGTGTGTGTTTTCTTATGTAACTTCCAACATTAATGTTCGGCAGCAACTCTCGAAAAATGCATCAAAGTCACACATTTCCTCGCTCACGTCTGTCCGTCCGTGTGACCCAAATATTATCAGGATTCAATATTTAAGATTCCATTTAATCCGAGGAAAATGAACTTTTAAAAAAAAATTATAATCGCTTGTATTACTTCATATAGTTAGACAATGATATAAAAAAACTTTATTATTGTCAACAATTTGCATCTAAATATTTTCGTGCACAATGAAAATATTTTACGTTAATTCATTTTAAAAGAAATATAAGTAATTAATTTTAGGATAAGTTTTTCAAATTGTTTATTTTTCGTGAAACAAAATGAGCCTAAATCCGACCCAATCTCAATTGATGTGAGACGAAGTGGTTTCAAGCTGGTCATCATCCAAGTCAGGCGTGCGCTTAAGCTTTCACATGTAGTCATGTCACCATTCTTTATCAATAGATTCACG
This sequence comes from Rhodomyrtus psidioides, assembly GCA_021437785.1. Taxonomy (NCBI): domain Eukaryota; kingdom Viridiplantae; phylum Streptophyta; class Magnoliopsida; order Myrtales; family Myrtaceae; genus Rhodomyrtus; species Rhodomyrtus psidioides. The sequence continues at coordinate 50,377 of JAILYB010000059.1, read as the reverse complement.
TCATGCTCCTCGCGTTCTATCGGCTATTGCGACTAGACATGGCCGGTTCCGCAAGAACCGCTGGTTCCGGACCGATTCTGAACTTTTAATTTTATTTTTAAAATAATAAAATAAAATTAATAAATTATAAATTATAATCAAATTGTACATTGGAATAAAATTTGAAAAAAAAAAAGAGAGAGAATGAATGGGCTTGAACTTAATGAATTATCATTAAGCGCCTACATATCTTCTTGGGGATAGAAGAATCAAAGCCCATGTAGTTCTCTTACCTTTGGTAACCCCCAACTTACCTCATCGTCAATCGTCGCTAGCCGTTGTGGTGGTGATAGTATCTCCACAGTCATTACTGAAGAATTCGTATTCTCAATGTTGGCGAAATCTAGCCTTTGTCCAATCATCGATACAAGCTTGATACTCCACACTTTTCGAACTTAATCTTGAACGGCGGGAGTCCAAAATTAATCCTCCAACACTAAATACTTGTTCAACCGCCACTGTTGAAGAAGGGGTCGCTAATATTTATTTCGCGATGGGGGAGAAAATTGGAAATTGAGTTGAATGGTTCTTCCACCACTCAAGAATCTTGAAATCTGCGTTGTGTTCGGAATCACTAAACTCAAAAGAAATTGTTAAATAGTTTTCTAATTCGGAAATACTACCTGTTGATGTCCCTTTCTATTTTTTTTTTGCCTACTCTTGAGCATTTTATACCCTCTACTAAGTAGTGAAATACCCACATCGCTTTCTGAGACACTATGCTGGGCAGATCCACATCCACTGTCACTTAAACCATATCTATTACAAAATTCATTATATAATGCTACTATAGCTTCTTTAACCTCTACTTGTATAATTGAAATATTTATTACTTCATCCAAATGTAAAAAATCATAATAATAAGCATTCAGATAATCTAATAAACCATCTAATTTAGTATGTGAATCGAAAACAGTACCAACTAAATAGACAAGAGGAATGTTCAAATAAAAATGTAAGCATTTTTCTCGCATTACTAAAATATTCGAAGCTAAGTCAGTATCTTTTTCATATGCATTAAAAACATTAGCAATATTAACACACTCTATTAAAAATAAATGCGTAGTAGAATAATAAATACCAGATAAAGTTTTAGTAGCATCATAAAAAAATTTAAAACAATCTAAATTTTTTTTACAAACGTCCCAATGTTGCGGGAGTAAAGCAATATCGGGAACAATATTTGAAATAAAGGAACATAATAAATCTTTGTAATCAAAAGTTTGTAGAAGCATATCGTAGGTAGAATTCCAACGAGTCGGAACATCTTTTGGAAACCTTTTTGCCTTTCTCCGATTTTCTTTACAAAATTTTTCCCACGCTTTCATAAGTTGAGGGCGGTTCCATAAAAATCTAATTGCACTATTTATTGGGTGGAGAGAAGTTACAAGAACTAGTAAGCCATCTTGAACACATAAATTCAAAACATGACAAGCACATCTAATGTGAAAAAATTGTCCACTAAAAGAGGGTTTACACATTTTTTCTAACTCGGGAATAGAAGCAGTATTTGCGGCGGCATTATCAAAATCAATTGCAAAAACTTTATTAATCAAACCATATTCTTCTAAAACTTGCCTAATTATTCTATAAATATTATGGGTGTTGACACCTGATTTTTGACCATCTATTATTGTGATTTTTATTATTTAAAATTAATTAAAAATATCAAAAAAAGGTCATAAAATCACAAAATCAACTTTGGAAGCCTTGGCTTGGCCTTAGGAACCAATTTTGAACAAAAAATATTTTTTGGTATTTTTTTAATATTTTTCGGATTTATTTAATTCTTAAAAATACCCAAAAAATCAGAAAAATACCATTCGTGGTCAGAAAAAATACACAAAAATATTCAATAATTTTGTTTTAATTTCCTCTTCAAGTGTGTAACTTTAAATCTTGAAAATTCGGCTCGGGTCACTATGTTTCTTCACAAACATAAACCCGAACCGAGCCTAAAAAAAATGCCAATCGAGTCTTTTAATATATAGATGTTTGTATATATATATATATATATATATATATATTTTATTTTTTTTTATTTCAATTAGACCAACCACCGTTTGCAATAAATGCCCATCGTTTTTCTTCTTCGCAAGGGGACTAGAAAGGATTTAAAAAAATGAAAAGAAGGAGGAGTGGAGGACAGATTATTCGTTGAGCAAAAGTGGGGGAGCGGCGCCTCAAGAACCAAAAAGAATAATATAAAAAAAAAGAGAGAAAGACAAGAGATGGTGCAGGTGGATCCAAGGAAAAAAGAAAGAAAGAGAAGGATAGCATGGTCTTCCTCATATAGGGAGCTCGGCACGTCTACAAAAAAAAAAATAAAAATAAAGGGCTACGTGGGCCTGAGTACCGCGATCTTCACCGACATCTGCACTGCCCTCTTCTCAGACAGCGCCGCCTCTTTCCTCCTCATGCTCGCTGTCGTCCCCTTCGGCGTCTGCCTCACTGCCATCGTCTTCCTTTGGAGCCCGACAAGAAAAAGGACCATCTCTCGGCTCCTTCTGCTTCCTCTCCCTCTTACTGTCCCTCGCCACCACCCCATCACCGCGCCATCCAACGGAGCGACCACCACCTCGCCCGGGCCGCCCTCATCGTCAGTCTCGTCCGGGTCCGCTCAACCGCCTCCTTCGTCGCCAAGCTATCCCGAGCTCACCGAAGCTCCGGGCCGTGAGAGACTGTGTCGAGAACATGGCGGACTCCCGACCGTGTCTGACGCTCCCAAGGTCGCAAGTCCTTGCGCCAGTCATCACCACCTCCTGTTCCGCTCGTCCGATATCTTCCAGTCCCCGACGCCTCTGATCCGAGTCTCCCAGCACCTCTCGGGGCCAACCTCAATCGCGACACCGCTGTTCCAGAGCCTCAACTACGTGTCCGAACCACCACCGTCCCTGTTCAGCAGCGGGACAGCCTGCCCGTACGACCGGCACGTTCCAACTCCTGCTCGACCTTGAACCGAGCTTCCTCAGTTTACCCGACGGTCATCGCCAAATCACAACCCATGGTTAGAGGCCACTCTGTAGGCTTCTGTGTTGTTGCGTGGAGAAGACGATGCAAACTGATCCGCGGCCTCGGGAAGCTGAGGAAGCTCGCCATCACCAAGCTGATCCCCACCGTAAAGGATGGTGAGAGAGCCGATGAGATAAGGAAGTAACTCGCCCGGCACGGCCGACCATCTCCTCAGTGGCATCCCACCGGCCACTCATAATAACTTCAGCTGTCTCGTATCCGGCGACGCTCCCCAGCCAGGTAAGCCTCAAGTCTCATTTCTGTTTTGCACGGCTGATTTAGGGATAGATTTTCGTTAGTTTTAGTCGATACATACACTGAGTACGAGGGAGCTTTGGTCTGCCGTTCTTTTGCTGAGCTCTCATCGCTTTAAGTTTGAACTCTGCCTCTAGCCATCAGTGTCCCCCATCCCGATCAGTTTTATTCGCGCGTTCGTGTCCTTTCATGGAGGTCGCGGTCCTTGCTGCGTTTCGGAGTCGCGGTTTGTTCATATGGTCGACTGAGCGATAACCAGAGGTACCGGTTCGGGTATGTTTTCCTTCACTCGTGGAGATGTCGGCTTAGGAACCAGGCGAAAGAGGGTTGAAGCGGTAACGTCGGGTTGGTTCGCTCGAGCTGGTGGATCAGTGAAAACACAAAAGAGGGTGTTCGGGTCTAGCCAGAGGGTGGCTCCTGTCCGCTAGTTGGCTCGATAGCGTTCGGAGCCCCGCCCGTTAAATGTTTTGGCACGAGGCCAGTTTTGGCGGCTCGTCGCTCGTGGAATGCAAGTGTGACCCGGAAGTGACGAAGATGGGCAGAACCGGCATCAGGGTAGTCCGGCTGACGTAACCTAGCGGCGCCGGCGAGCGAGCATGGCAACAAATGGTGGCGAACGGATCCTGGCGTCGCAACGATGAGGATGAGCCAAACCAGCGACAATGCGACATACGAGCTCAGACCCAGCAAGGGACGCCGGCGACGTAAGCCGAAGCAGACTCGAGCTCCCCCCCTGGTTCCATGCATGGACGTCGCGAAGGAGAAGATGAACAGGAGCATTCGTTCGTATGGGCTAGGAGCTGGGCTGGCAGAGAGAAAAGAAGGATTGGGCTGAAGGAGTTAGTTGAGGGCTGGTCTTTAGGCTTTTGGGCCTGGTCTTGCGCGGTGCAACCAGGCCCATTTCTGGTGATATCTTCTGGGCTTGATTCGGACCCGGGTCTAGGGATCCGATCCGGATCCGGTTTCCCCCTTTTTAAATAATAATTAATAATAATTATTATTAAATTATTATTAATTAATAAAAAAATATATAATATAAATTAAATATAAAAAAAATGATAAAAAAAAAGAGAGAAATGGCCACGATCAACTGGCCATGGTTTATTTTGGGTAATTCGGTATCCAAACCTCCCAAAAAATGACGATTTTGCCCTTCGGGCTAATCGTCCCCAAATCTTCACATTTTGCCCCTGGTCCTAAATCACGCATTCCCTAAGCCTTTATGGCTATACTAGGAGGCCTTTGACTTGAATTGATGTGCATTGATGTGATTTATTTATGCACTTGATTGAGCTTTTCATTAAAATTGATTGTGATTGATAGGAATAGTCTTCCGATCTGCATGAAACCCTGAATTAAACCTACCTCACCCGAACTTGCGCATGCATGAATTCTTAGCTAGGAACATCACTCGCGTTAGGTACCGAAAGGGCGTTGGTAATGACACCAGCGTAACCAAGTCCCCGAACCCAAAATCTCTGGTTCCGCAGAACTGATCGATCTCTCCCAATCGGTCAGTAAGGTTTCCGATCTATCCTCCAAGAAAGACCGGTGGCGACTCCAAATGCATGCACAATTTGCACATGCCACCACGACCACACTGAAGGTCGAAAGCGATCGACTCTTATCGTCGAAGAATACTCCCGCCGCGATTTGGTATGGGCCTGGGAGGGCCCGCGCCGATCCAAGACCCGCGATCGGTAATCCATTAGCCGCGTCCGCTTCCGGACGGGTCGCGACAGCTGGCGACTCCACTGGGGACTTGTTCTAGAACCTATGGTTCTAGACCTCAAGTGGACTTATGCCGTAATTAAAACGCTGAGTGATTTTTCTAACCCTGCAGGCGCTCTTGAAGGTGAGGTAAGTCCGCTTATAATAGGTGTTATACGTTTTTGCAGATTGGAGAAATAAGGGGTGTAGTCCGTGATTAACATTGTCTTATGCAGGTTGGGCGTAGGAATGTATGTTGTGTGGGTGATTTGAAGTGCTGATTGATAAACTGTTGTGCATGACTTGCATTGTGATGATCACGACACGTGGACACACACAACCGCGCCTAAAACCCCGGGCGCCGCCTTTAGAAACACAATAGAAGGAATTGAAAATGGAATCTCCGTGAGGAAAAACACGGGGTAATCCACTTTTCAATTCCGCTCGCTTCGAACTATGGATCGAGTCCCAATGCAACGATAGCTGTGCAATGGAATCGGCTTTTTCCAGAACTCGAGGTGGGAACCTTAACCTTAGGTGCCAAACCCTCTGATTTTTAGAAGTTCACCATCACTTGTCTCATGCGCATGTCTTTGGGCGGTTGGTACACCTAAAACTGCACATATGTCGACGAGTTTGGTTGGTAAGACTCTCTATCCCTCAAATCTATTACGGTTCATATAAATATAGGCATTTCATTCATTGCATTCTGGTGATTAGATTAAATGCCATTTCAAGGATAGATGTGTGTGTTTTTCCCAAACGTCTTTGATAGAAGACGAGGAGGATAATATCCCATGGCGAACACCGAGTGAGCAACAAAAGAGCCTACTATGGACCTTATTGAGATATCGTCCAATGAAGATGACGAGTTGGGGCAAGTGATCCGGAAGTCACAGATCGAACTCGGGGCATCCTTAAACGTTAGGATCACATTCCTTTGTTTCATTTTTCATTACTAGTCCTCTTGTATAGGGTTTATTTTTATCGAGGCTTTCTCTATCCCACCCCTTAGAGTGATTGTATTAGGGATCTATTGGTGTATACATTCAGATGGAACTTGGTTGTATTTCTTTTGAAGGGTCATGGGAATGTGATAGTGGCATTTTCTCTAATCATCCGAATACTCCCAAGTCAAGTTTATAATTCCTTTAGAGGAAATTAAAATTGGAAGTCTTACACGACCTTTTGGTCGTATAGAGTAGTACAATCTCAATTTCTCTAGAAGGAATTATACACTTGAATTGTTTCGTGCATGTTTTACGTCGTTGGTAATCCACGATAATTGATCGAGAATATCGGCGTTGTTTTGAATTTAATGACGAGATAGATGTCCAAATTACTCTCGTTCTTAACAAAACGGCCTTGATTTGGATGCCGTATCTTCAATTAAATTTAAAACACGTTATTATGCCTCGCACTTTTGAGTAATTCGTTCCTCTCGAAATTGATCAAAAGCGATTATTGTGAATTACATTCCTTTCAATAGTATGCTTTCTTTCGAGGAATATTGATAAAAACTTTTCGCGCAAGATTAAAACCCTTGTAAAAGTTCTTGTCCTTATTAATCATGGGTAAGCATAAGATTGAAAGGGGTTTTCGCTTTCTTTTTCAAATTATTCCTTCTGATTCTGTCTTTTCATTTGCAGGTAAAAAATAGGTAATAGAGAGAAATCTTTTCCTGGATAAGTCTGAGGCTACTCTTTCATCTGATCATGAGCAAGTTATAAAATCAGGACATATTTGCTCGACTTATGGATATTATGGTTCGGCTCACCCAAGTTGAAGATGTTCGAATGCTCGAAGAAAGGAACCATGCAGAAGTTAAAACACACACACGAGAACTTTCATTTATTTTGCTCAGCGGAGGGTTTTCAGAAGCAGGTCATACAATTCGGGGTGGAAAAGTAAAGCCAAAGTGAGCCCTAATTAACGACACAAAGGATCCCAACTGACCCTCCATGTTATTAATGCTCTGCTTATACTCCCAACTCCGCATGTCATGGTCGGCAAGCCTGAGGAGAAGACTTCTGCATTCTCCCTTAACTTCGGCAACCTTGGCCTCATGTTCTTCGGTGACTATTTCCAGGTCCCGAACCAGTCCATTCCCGCGAGCTATGTCCGCGGTTATCTTGTCGAGCCGTTCTTCCTGCCAGTCGCTCTGAAGCCTCAACAGGACATTGCGGCGGTCATGCTCGCCGGTGGTCAGGGATATGGCCAATTGATCCACCAGATTTCTCCTCTCGCGAAGCAACGTCGCGACCCGCTCATTAGCAAACTCGACGGCCTTTTTGTAACTATCAACCAGATAGTTGGTCAGCACCAAATGATCAGATCGATCCTCATAACGAGCCCGCAAGACGCGAGCCACGAGAACCTCCCGATTAGCAACACGATAGGCCTCTAAGGAGTGTGCAAAGAGAGTCGGGAAAATTCTATATTCCCTCCCCAGTGTAGTACCTTCGAGAGAAGTGGTATCAAGGTCCTCGAGCAGGACACAAATTGCATCCTCGGTTGCAGAATGATCGGTTATGTGCGCGTAACCGCGACCCAGTAGGTTATAAAGCTTTTCCCACTGGGCCAAGACATCAGTTGAAAAAGTACGTACGGGAGAGGAGGCCATTTGCGTTGGGTTGGCTTGAGAATAAGACGAGTCTAATGGAGAGATTAGAAGGAAGAAGCTGATTATGCGAGAACGCTAACCTGCCATACGTTAATTCCTCATTTTATAGCAACTCGAGGATGATGAAGGGTCTCAGTAATAATGCTGGTGGAGCCCAGTTAGGGGGTAAAGCAGGAGGTCCCCTCACGAGAACCATTGGATTCGTTTCGGTCCGCGATTTCCGGCTCATCAGTTAAAAGATGTAAAAGATTTGTCGGGATCACCATTATTAGAGTTAGGTGGGAGGTAAGCGCAACTATCGAAGAGAGCCCTAACAGGATTTGGCAGTCCCATCACGTTGAAAAGCTAAGCGAGAAATTCAAGGTCTTGAGGGGGAACGTTTGCCTAATGATGCTTGAAGAGCATCTCCTGAACATGCAAAGTCACTCGAAGAAAACTTTATAGGGAGTGAGCATACAGGAGAGAGTGGAGAACTCTGAGTGGGCAAGAACCAATCAAACATTTCTCAATCCAACATATTTAAGAGGTTACTGTCAGCTGCTAGAGGCAACTGACTCAAAAATCTCAGAAATTGAACCACAGAGGGATCTCGAAGATTCCAAGATCAAGTCTAACGCCAAAACCATGGAGCCCAACACTTCCGGCATCGGAAATCAAAATCACGGCGACGACGACAACGACATCCACGATGCTCAACTCGGGAAAAGAAGACGTCCTCACCAATACTCTCAGGAGGAAACCCAAATGTTGGAAACCCTCTTCAGTAAAAGCCATTACATGAAAAAGAAGTGGAGAATTGAATTGAGCCGGGAGTTGGGGATTAATCAGTCGAAGATCCAGTTTTGGTTTCAAAATAGGAGATCCAAATCGAAGGCCCAACGCAAACGTCAGGTGGTCGAGATTTTAAAGGAAGAAAACCAAAAGCTGCGAACAAAAAACATGAGGTATGAAGAAGCTCTCAATATTACCGTTTGCCCTCATTGCGATAACCCCATCGCCCTCGGTAAGATATTCCCCGATAAGCCTCACGCGATGATTGAAGACGTTCATTTACCACCCTACTCCCTCGGGGCATCTCCTGCTCAACCAGATTTTGCCGGAGTCACGCATGAGCAGGATGATCCTACGAAGATGATACAAATGCCTCCTGGGGGATGAGATTTGCATCGCTTTGACTGGAGTTACAGTTTCAAGGAGCTGGATGTTACCGCCGACCAGCTCAAAGCATATCAGCCTCATGCACAACAATTTTCGATAGGGTCGGGTCCTGCTGGAGATGAGTTAATCAGTCGTCAAGCCATCGATGCAATTTTGGGCCACGATAAGAGGAGGTTCGCTTGGCCCCCTGAACTGCATTCCAGATTCCTAGACGTGGTTCACCAAATGGGGATCGATTCAGCAACTCCGACGCGCATATTTAAGGCCATGAATGTACTGGGGCTTAGTAAGGAACTGGTCAGGAATCACCTTGCTGCCTACAGAAAGCTATTAAAACAGCGTCGAGCGGAGCTAAACCGGGAGGAATCCGTCTCGAGCTCAAAAACTAGGGGCGACCGCCATTGTAATGCTCAGGTATCAAGAGATACCCGGCCAAATCTAAGCATCAATCAAGCTAGCAACCCGACCACCGGCGAACTGAAAGATGATCAGAATGTCCTTCTGGGCCATTTCAACACTTTTCAAGAGCACGTGTCACAAGTACAGCGAGTGCGCACTCCTCCATTCGAGCAGTAGTCGGCTGGTGCTCTGCCTGCCGCTAGTCAACCCACAACAGACGATTTCTTCGATGAGGGGCTCGATGCCTTGTTCAATCAGTGGGAAGCTGGCATGCTTGGACAGCCATGATCTAGCACCTGACTCGGGGCACGATGGGTTGGTCGCTACGATCACCCATGGAAAGAAGAGCATGTTCACGAGTGGATCACTCTTTTTATCCATTGTAAAGTTCCTATGGGAACATTTTTCTTTAATGGCTATAGTTAATTCTATATTAAAACCAACGCTATCGAAGAACATCGTCATGCTCAGTTGTGATGATCCCTTGTTAGATTAAGTCTGAAACCAGAGACGGTCTTTAAAATTTTGAGTGGCCACGAACTCATTCCTCACCAAGCGTCCGGGATGCTGAAATGAAGAGTAACAGCATGCACAGAGAAAATGCCACTTTCGTTTGAACGATGAAAAAGGGGTTGAGAGAAGATCATAGCGTTAATTCCCATGGAGCTAAATGAATTAAACGGAGTCATTAATTGCGGGTCCACCGCTGCTCCCCACGTTCTCGGGCCTAGCAAATCATAAAAGGCGCCGAAAGATTGTAGACCCACCACTTTGAAGACTGAATTAGGGGACGAGCGCAATACTCGATGAAACCGAATCAATGCAAGAGAGTTTGTGATCCTATCACGAGGAAAAAGAAAGGGGAATACAGACGATGAGTAATTGCAGGGTCTCGGGAGGAGCGCTTGCTTGCTGGTCTTCATATGCAGCCTGAAGGATGGTTCTAGGACACGCACAATCACTTGAGAAAATTTCTAGAGTGAGCAAACACGTAAGAACGAATTGAGAAAGCTGAGTGAACTAGATCAGCCCGAGATACTCCGATCCATCATGTTTAAAAGCTATTCCCATATGCTAGAAACGCCCGACCTGGACATTTCTGAGCACGAACTGCTGGGAGACTTTGAAGATCCTGGAGCTGAATCCTGCCCGAAGGCCATGGAGACTGACTCTTCCAGCGATGAAATTCTAGGTTTCAACTACGAAGAAGGAGTATACAATGATGACCGGAATCGAAAAAGGAAGCAACTACAACGCCACACTCCAGGCCAAATCCGAGAGCTCGAAGCTTTCTTCAATGAATGCCCCACTCCAAGCAGACAACAGAAAATGGAGTTGAGCCGAAAGATAGGATTGGAGCTTTCGAAGGTCAAGTTTTGGTTCGCCAACAAATGAACCCGGGTGAAACAGCAATACGCAGACCATGAGTTACTGGTCCTGAAGGAGGAGAATGAGAGGCTTCAAGCTGAAAGCGCGAGATATAATGAAGCTCTGACCAAGGCCACCTGCCTTAATTGTGGTAATCCTGTTGTCCTCGGCGAGGTGTTCCTCGATGAACCATCCTTGTTGACGAATAACGCTCAGCTGTTACCGTATTCTCCACAGCATTTTCCGACACAGCCAGATACCGCCGGAGATCTGCATGAGCAAGTCAACACCATAGGATCAACACCAACATCCTCTGAGAAATGGGATATGAATCATCACAGGGGGAGTTCTCTCAATGACGAACTCGCTGTCGCAGCCAGCCAATCCAAAGTCGGTGAGTCCCTCCCTGGACAACTTTTGAAACGACTAGATCCCGTAGAGAATAGCTACCGAAGTATTGACGATATTTTGGGTGATAAGAGAACAAGGTTTTACTGGACCTATGAACTTCACACCAAATTTGTTGATGCAATTCGAGAGCTGGGAGTTGATTCGGCTAGCCCACTACGCATACTCGAGATTATGAATGTGCCGGGGCTCTCTAGAATTAACGTTGAGTCTTGTCGCGACCCGTCCGGAAGCGGACGCGGCTAATGGATTACCGATCGCGGGTCTTGGATCGGCGCGAGCCCTCCCAGGCCCATACCAAATCGCGGCGGGAGTATTTTTTGAGGGATTCGACGATAAGAGTCGATCGCTTTCGACCTTCAGTGTGGTCGTGGTGGCATGTGCAACTTGTGCATGCATTTGGAGTCGCCACCGGTCTTTCTTGGAGGGTAGACCGGAAACCTTACTGACCGATTGGGAGAGGTCGGTCAGTTCTGCGGAACCAGAGATTTTGGGGTTCGGGGACTTGGTTACGTCGGTGTTTACCAACGTCCTTTCGGTACCTAACACAAGTGATTTTCCTGGCTAAGAGTTCATGCAGGCGCAATTTTAGATGAGGTAGGCTTAATTCAGGATTTCATGTAGATTGGAAGACTGTTCCTATCAATCACAATCAATTTAAATGAAAGCGCAATCAAGTACATAAATAAATCACTTCAATGCACATCAATTCAGATCAATGGCTTCCTAGTATAACCGTAAAGGCTTAAGGAAGGTGTGACTTCGAACCAGGGGTAAAATGAGAAGATTTGGAGGCGATTAACCCGAAGGGCAAAATCGTCAATTTTTGGAAGGTTTGGATACCGAATTACCCAAAATATTTCATGGCCAGTTGTTTGTGGCAATTTCCCATTTTTGAGATTTTTTTGAAATTTCTTGATTTTTCTTCATTTTTTGGGAGACGATTCGCCCAAAGGGCGAAATCGTCATTTTTAAGAAGGATCGGGTTCAAAACACCCGGGATGAGCCTTGGCCAGTTGATTGTGGTCATTTCCTATTTTTTGGAATTTTTCTAGAATTTTTAGAATTTTTTTGGAAGACGGTTTGCCGGAAAGGCAAAACCGTCATTTTTGAAAAGACCGAGGTCCGAAAGACCCGAAACAAGTTGTGGCCAGTTGAATATGGCCATTTCCTATCTGGAATTTTTTAGAATTTTTCTGATTTTTAGAATTTTTTATGATTTTCCATTTTTTTATTTAATTATTGAATTTTATTATTATTATTTATTTATTTTTATTTGATTTTTGTTTCATACATTAACAACACTTATGCAATATCAAACCCCAACGTGCACGCACTCTCCCCATTCTCATCATCCCCATTTTTTTATCATTTTATTCTCTTTCTACATTTTTTATTCTTTCTTTTGGGGTTGTCTTCTTGCATGGGCTTCTCTGTGAACCCTTCCACCCAGGCGCCTTCCCCCACAAACTCACAGGAGATCCAAACACTCATTGTTCGCCGCTTCGATCCTCGCCGGCCAACGACAACGACAACGCCAACGCCGATGACCGCCGACAAGCCCACTCACATCCGAAACGTCCGCCGACTCGTCGGACCGCCTACCTCGACACTTTCTGTTTTTGGGTTTAAACTACGCCCCAAGTTCCTAAACCTCCATGCTCTTTCACACGCTCGTCCTCCTGACCTCCACGTTTTGCCTAAACTGAACTAAGTCACCTAGACTAACATTCTAAACCGAAGCTAAACCGAAACAGTCGCTAGTGGAGGTACTGGATAAACTCGAACAACACCATCCCGGCAAAGAAATTTATACGGAAGATAAAAGTTTTCATCAAAACCAGGTTTTTCTTATCTGAGCATCGTCAATGGAGTTATAAAGATCTTACCTGAGCTTCGTAGGGAATGGACGAAGTCTAGTCGGCGGCCGCAAACTTTTGGCTCGGACTGAGCTCGAGGGATAACGATTGTGGCGTCGCGGATGCTCGACGATGAACGGCGCGGCCGTGGAGAGGCGACAGAGATGAGCGGCTAGGAGTTGGCTAAGAGGCGCAGCTGAGATGACCACGAGCAACACGATGACTAGAACGACGGATCTGGGTGGTGGTTGGTGACGGTTGTTGAGGTAACATGCAACCTCGGGTCAAACCAAACTTGGCCGCGGCTGGAGGCGCGTCACGACGGGAACGGCAAGGCTATGAGCTCATTGGAGGCGGCTCCGCAAGGTGGTCATCTCCAGTTGATCGGGCGGAAAGCTGGCCACCCCTCGCGCTGGTCCTCTCTTTTTCTTTGGCGTGCCGAACTCTAAAAAAAATAATAGGGAGACCATGCTGTTCTCTTTTTTTTTTGCCTTGGATCCCCTTGCACGTCCTCTTGTCTTTCCCTTTTTCATTATTATTCCTTTTTTTTAGATAATCTGTCTTCCACTCCCTCTTCTTTTCATTTTTAAATCCTTCCTATTCCCCTCACGAAGAAGAGAAGCAATGGGCGTTTATATATTGTAGATGGTGGTCGATGTCAAGACTATAAAATCTACAAATTAAAAGACTCGATTGGCATTTTTTGCTCGGTTCGGGTTTATGTTTGTGAAGGAACATATTAACCCGAGCCGAATTTTCAAGATTTAAAGTAACACACTTGAATAGGAAATTAAAACAAAATTATTTAATATTTTTGGGTACTTTTCTGACCACGAATGGTATTTTTCTGATTTTTTGGGTATTTTTATAATTAAATAAATTCGAAAAATATTATAAAATACCAAAAAATATTTTTTGTTCAAAATTGGTCCCCGAGGCTAGGCCAAGGCTTCCAAAGTTGATTTTGTAATTTTATGACTTTTTTATATTTTTAATTAATTTTGAAGAATAAAAATCACAATAATAGATGGTCAAAAATCAGGTGTCAACAAGTCTCACCTCAAGTACTATAGGAGATTGCTAAGGGATGGAAGGATAGCGTTAAACCATCATAAAGCCAATTGGAGCTCAAGTGCTGGGTAGAGTTACAACCATGATGATTGGAGAGCCAAGAGCACCCAACCGTGTTTCAGCAATGACGGGACTAGCAGTCGTGTCAGCGACTCCTCTAACCCAAATCAGAATGCTCCGCCGAGCTATCTCAATACTCCTCAAGAGTATATGCCACAGTTCCAGCACATAGAGATTCCTCAGTTTGAGCGTGAATCAGTCATTAATGATGTCCCTGAAGCGGATCTGGCATTGGTAGAGAGTGCACATATAAACCTGCCGGTCGTCGGAGGAAGTCCCAATTCGAGGGATCAAATTGCTCACGGCGAGAGCAAAGAGAGGAATCCCTCACCTGCAGTCGACGATACCCAATCTGGGCACCAAGGGCTAGAAAGAACAGGCGATTTTCTTGATGAGGAGCTGGACACTTGGATCAATACTCTTCAGGAATGTATGTCTCGACCCCAACAGGGCAATGATGAAGGTTCCAGCTCAAAGACTCCAGTCCCTCACAATGAAGGCGATGAAGGAAATCTGCCCCCAACAATTGTTGATACCCAACTTGAACATCAATGGCTCGAAGACCCGAGCAATTTCCTTGGCGATGAGTTCAATCTTTGGCTCGATCAATTTGGAGCCGGAGGGCCATCGCAGTGGTGACGCAAGGCCGGTGATCAAGCGTCTGATGCAAGGCATGGTTACTCGATGAAAAATGCTTAGAAGAAAGGGGTTGAATACTCATATTGAATATGTTGTTGATCGCACTGTAAGGTTCCCACGGGAACATCTTTCATTAATGTCTAGAACTAATTGCGCGTGAGTGTCAACATCACCCTTTGAGCATCTTCAAGCCGAGGGCCGTGGATTAATCGCTTAATCCGTGGAGCAAGTTCCCCGAGCAATGACTATCACCCGCGGAGCGTAATGGGATCTACCCCTTCAATACGGAATACGTTTGGCCGCGAAGCCACCTATTTGGTAAAACGATGTATCGTTCCTAAACGATCTTCAATCGAATACCGAAGTAATGTCTCCTTTCTTTCCCTTCTCAGGTGATAAACGTGGATAAATCACTCAAGGGGCCATTTGTTCAAATAACAGAACAGACGTTGCCCAACCGGAGGCAGCTGAACCATTGATGTTGCAAACACTCCAAGAATGGACAGGCGGATTTGATAGATGTTGTTCATATCAATACGCAACATCAGAATGTGATGAAAATCAAGAGTAAAGTTGTATCGTCCCAACTTGTCTTGAATTTGGGAATATGAATTGACACCTATTGTTTATCCTTGACAGGGGAGTCGCCTTGCAGACTGTCGCGACCCTCTCGAGATTCGCCATGGGCTCTCGAGGGCTAATGGGCCGTCCAGTCTGGTCGGACGCGGGCCTCTCCCAAGGCCCGTTACCCAAATCGCAACGGTGGTATACGTAGTCGACCTTCAGTGTGGTCTAGTGGCGTGTGCTAAGTGTGCATGCCAGGGAGTCGCCACCAATCATTTTTTGGAGGGTATGATTGGACCACCCTATTGAATAGTCGGGAGTTTCTATTCAATTCTGCGATAACCAGAGAAATGGGTTCGGGGACTTAGTTACGTCAACTATCAGAGTTGACGCCCTTTCGGTACCTAAGTTGACTGAGTTTTCTGACTTAAGATTTCATACAGATGAGTGGGGTACGAGTCCTAAATCTAGGAGTTCATGCAGATAGGAATGACTATCCTGGCAATCACAATCAATAATAAAGTGCACAAATCAATGAATTCAAATGTACAAATAAATCACATGGCATTCCTAATAAGGCCATTTTGGCCTAGAGAAGCATCAATCAGGCTTAGGAATGATTTAGACATGATTTTGCCCATCAGGGGCAAAATCGTAATTTTGAGACAAAGGGGACAATTTGCCCAAAAAGGAAAAAATCATCATTTCGGAATGAATCCGGAGTCAAAACAGGTTTGGTCACTCAATTGACCCATTTCCTATTTCTTGGCAATTTTCGTGATTTTCGGAAATTTTAGAAACCGATTTACCATTCGAAGGGTAAAATCGTCATTTTCTAAAAATGGAAATGAAATGTGGAAATCTTAGACATAAGGTTTAACCACCCATCTGGCCCATCACCAAATTCTAAGCAATTTCCACAATTCATCAGAATATCAAAGACGATTTACCCTTTGAGGGGTGAAATCGCCATTTTGGATTAAATGGGAGAAAATCCCAAAAATGAAAACAAATCAATTTTTTGTCATTTTCAGCCTTGGACAATTTTTAGATTTTTTCTGCATTTTTTCTCAATTTTTTTTGTTTTTCTTTAATTTTTCCATTTTTTTGGCATTTTTGATTTATTAATTTTTTTTATATTTTCAGAAAATATTTTAACAAAAAACATGTCTTTGACAATAGATAACACTCAACCAGATAAATAAGCTAACCACTAGACTGAAACAAATACATACAAATCAAGTCTATAAATGCAATATTTTAGAAAAATAATCCTGATATACGGATCGGGTACGTAAAACATACCGGATTGGACACCGGCCTTCAATCGCCCAGCCCCAGCCTGCGACCATCCCCATGCCCGTTACCTGTCGATCGCCATTAGAATGTCGATAGTCAATTTCACAAATTAAGACTAAAAAATTTAAAAAAATTAAAAAATTAGACACTGTTCATGCACTGTTCCGACACTGTTCATGCACTGTTCGGACACGGCTTCGACACGCTCCGACACGTCCGGACACGTCCGACACGTCCGGACACATCCGACACGTCCTACACGCCCGGACACGTCCGGACACGTTCCGACGACGGGGTGGTGACCCGAGGCTGTTTCTGGGCTCCACCAGCGGCGCGTAGTCTCCATAAGCTCCGAGGGAGGAGGTAGGACTCCGGGGCTGTCGCCGGAGGCGATAGCGCGCTTTGGCGATGACGGATTTGGCCCGATCCGAAACAATCCCGAACCAAACTCCGAAACGGGTGGAGGCCGCGGGTCTTGGGTTATTCACGGCGGCTTTGAGGTACGACGGCTAGCGACGACGGCGGAAGGGTCGAAGGCGAAGGCAAATAGTGCACGAAGGTTAGGATTCCATTTTTTTTTTTTGAAGAAGAAGAAGAAAAGAAGAAGAAGAAGCTACCGGAGAGGAAGAAGAGGAAGGAGGAGAAGAAGATGAAGTCGCGGGGGGAGAAGACGGATGAGGGAAAAGGTGAGTGAATAATAATAAAAAAATAAAATAATAATAAAATAATAATAAAATAAAATATTAAAAAGTAAGAATAATAATAAAATAATCAAAAGAAAAGACAAAATGATTAGTTTCCTTTTCCTTTTGAATGATGATGTTTTCACTCCTTTTTCTTTTAATCATTACTAATATTTTTGCCAGATTCAATTTTATGGTGATCAGAAAACACCTAAAATCAAACCTGAATTTTACTATTTATGAGGTTAGAAAATAGATAAAATAAAAATAAAAATACCGACTATTTTTATATATCTTTGTGACCTCAAATATTATTTTTCTTGATTTTCTTGATTTTCTTTTTCTTTTCTTTTTCTTTTTTTTTGTATTTTTCGAAAATATATATAAAAAATGAAAATTATGAAAATTATTTTTTTGGTCAAAATGGTTCATTTAGCTTGGCTAAGGTCACCAAAATTGATTTTTCAATTTTTTCAACTTTTTATGGATTTTCTATGAATTTTCAAAATAAAAATAAAAAATAAAAAAAAAAGTTGATCAAAATTTAGGTGTCAACAGCTGCCCCTCTTTGAGAGGAATCTCGTTAGAGGTTTCTCTCAAAGATAAGGTGACACCTGAGTCCTGATCGACTCGACTCGGGAAACTAAAGGAAAAGGAGTCATGACATCCAATTTTCATGCTTGTCCATGTATGCTCTTTCTTGAAGGGGGAAACATTTTGACATGAGAGAGTGAGATAATAGAGAGACATACCTGCCACTTACCTGTTCGATGTTTGTGCGATTTTCGCGATGTTTGATGGATTCAAGAGAATTTCTAGGAACTCGTTACTAGAGTATCCTAGAGAGGTTAAGCTCTGACCCGTATGGTATGTCAAACCATAATGGGATTCCTAACTGATAGGAATCTAAGGAAGACGCGTCCCATTTGAGATTTGCCAATGATTTTGATCCGTATGGTGGATTGGACCATTGAGTTGACCATTTAAGTGATTTTCACTATTGGATTGACCCTTCAGGCGGTTTCTACCTTTGATTGACCCTTCAGGCGGTTTCTACCATTGGTTGACCCTTCAGGCGGTTTCTACCTTGAGTTGACCCTTCAGGCGGTATCTACCTTGAGTTGACCCTTCAGGCGGTTTCTACCATGAGTTGACCCTTCAGGCGGTTTCTACCATAAGTTGACCCTTCAGGCGGTTTCTACCTTAAGTTGACCCTTCAGGCGGTATCTACCTTCATTTGACCCTTCAGGCGGTATCTACCTTTATTTGACCCTTCAGGCGGTTTCTACCTTGTGTTGACCCTTCAGGCGGTATCTACCTTTGATTTGACCCTTCAGGCGGTATCTACCTTCATTTGACCCTTCAGGAGGTATCTACCTTTGTTTTGGTTTGAAAAGGGGTCTCATGACGAGGGTTCTCCACGTCCGATGAGACTGTTTGATATTTGAAAAGAGGTCCTAGGACGAGGGTTCTCCACGTCATGCCAAGACTGTTTGATATTTTTGAAAAAGGGATCCTAGGACGAGGGTTCTCCACGTCAAGCTAGGACTGCTTGATTTTTGAAAATGGGTCTCATGACGAGGGTTCTCCACATCCGATGAGACCGCCTAAATTTTGAAATGGGATCACATCCTCACCCCTTCTTTTGAAAGATCCCGAAATTTGTCGGGAATTCAGTTTTGAAGCAGTGAAAGATTTTATTTTGACAAAACTTCAGTTGAGTCTGTTGAGACGACATTCTGGAAGCTGTGTTCTCCAGGTATCCTGTAGAAAGTTCAAACCTGCGTGCTCCACTCCACGGAGCAAATGTTTTTCTAGGATTTGGGGTTTCCAAGAATCCTGCAGAAGTTCGAGCCTGGAAGATTTTTCTTCACCAAGAAAACGTTAGTAATCTTTGGGAAGGCCACGGCTGTCCATTTGACAAAACCGTATGTTTTAAGTTTTAATCATGAAATGTGCATTTTGATGCTGGAGGTTATCCAAAGCATTCTTGCAATATGCAAATGTGATCACAAATCCCTTGGACGGAAAATCTGGATCAACAGTTTGAAAATTCCAAAAAGAGTTTGTTCAAAACATCAATTGGAATATTTCTCGACAATGAGGTCTTCTCACCTGTTTTGCGATAGTGGTTTTTTTTTTTTTTTTGTAGGGGATGCACTCAATTCCCTACTAACATGTGCCTAGGTTTTAGGCTCATTCGCAGCGCATACATTTTGATCGGTCGGGAGGTCTTCCACGGGACCGTAATGTTGGGCTTGGTTCTTGATCTTCAAGGGGGACTCACTTTTGAGTCAAGGCCATTGAACAAAAATTTTCACCATCTGCTCCGGGTTTACAAGTCAAGAACCCTGCAAAATGAGAAAGAAATAATCTTGCTCGTACTTCTTCGAGCTAAGCTATATGTTAACCCAAGTGTCTTAGTCAGAGAAGACTGTTTCGGGGTTTAACATTGGTAGGATTGGGGACCGAAACAGGCTTATTTTTGGCCCAGAATTCGTGACGGGTTTGACATTGGTGATCATTGCTGATTTGCCACCTGTCCTTTCTTTTTTGCATCTTTAGCCTTTGAGGCGCGCAACCTATCTCGCGATGTGCACCAGCTCTTTAAAGAGCGTCTCTTGTTGCATTCAGAGACTGACTCTTTCTATGTCTTTGTTCTGCGCTTGATAGCATTTGGGGAGCAGTCCTTTTGGATTTGGCTCCTTCAGGGATTTCCCCTTTTCCCATCCAGCTTCATTGCGGACCAATTAAACAACTAGCACGAGCATCGGCCTTGCTTTTACTAGGCACTTTGCTTTTTCTTGATGCCGGGGATTTTTCTCATTTTCATTTTTGAAATCCCCCTTTTTCTCATCTTCATGGGATCATGTTAGACATATAGCCTAAACATGCTTTAAATATCAGTCCGAGAATTCTCTTCGTAATCCCTGAGTCTTGAACTCTTCCATTTTTGAAGTGGTGCGACATCCGTCTTGGAATGATCACCAATGGGTTCATGAAATGAATTTGCAGGCTCAACTTGGCTGTGCAAATGATACAGTGTATGGGATAAAGAATGAATGCTTCTCGTCATCCTATGGCACTTGGATTACCATATAAACAACACACAAAGATTAATTAGTCCGAGCAAGAAAATTTCTAACCATTTTCTCCTGATGCCGCTGGACTTACTTCCATTTTGCCCCGGTGTGGGGTGGTTCTTGACAGGGTTGAGAATGAAAACCGCCGTTCGAAGGGGTTGTCAATGGTCACCTGTAGTGTTTGGGGATAAGAAACGAATGCCTCCGTCGTCCCAACCCATGTAATCGCTGCGAATGGTCCATACTTCCGTAGGTCCAGATTTTACTATTTGATCCGCTCCACTTCTCTCTCAAGTGTGTATAGGACGTGTTTGGATTAGGCTTTGCCTCTCGTCTTTTGAGAAAACGTCCTTTTGGAAGTTTTGAACAATTTTTGATTGGAAAAATCTCTTTCTTTTTCTCCAAAAATTTACCCCTCAAGGGAATCTTACGATGCCCCATGCATGTTTTATTCATGTTCAAACAACCTCCTGTTTTAAATCATGAATATCGATGCATTGAAAAATCTCTATCCTTTTTAGGCATGATTATTGAAAGGATTCTGACATTTTTTTTTATCTCCAGCTAACTGGGAAAAGGGATACTTACCTTCCCGTCACGGCTGGAGATCCCTGAAAATGCGGAAGAAACATGTTATTGTACGTTCATGAATTTTTCAATAAATTAGAACGATACATCTTACCCTTGGTCATGTGTTCCATTGGGTAATACACGGGATGTGAAAACCTGTTTCGCCTTGATGGCGAGCCCCTGTCAAAGAAGGGAATTAGGTGTCAGTTTGCGTTCCAAAATTCAAGACAAATTGGAACGATACCGCCTTGTTCTTGTTTTGTGTTTCCGTTTGAACACACACGCGCGGCTTGCATAATTTGGCCCTCTATCTTGTGTCCTTGATCTCCCATCTGGTTGGGCGACGAATCCTTCTCAAGAATTTGCCCCAGAGAAGATCCATTTGTGTTTTTGGGCGCACTTCAGCGCCATTCTTCAAGGTTCCTTTTATTCAAGGAAAAAAAAGAAGATTTTATCAAAATGCATGTCAAAGCATGTGACGTAGGAGCGATACTTTTTACCATCCACTAGGTCTTATAATCAAAGACCATCTCCTGGAATCCTGACTTCTAAGGCCAATGATTCTATTCGCCTCCCTATTAGCGTGCTATTTTCATTTGAGGCTTTCAGCGCCAACAACTTCCTGTAAAATGAGTAAAAACTCACGTTAGGCATGTGGTCTTGGAAGACCAAATTGGAACGATACAAGGTTACCGTTCACCCAAATTCGTATCTTGGGGTTTGATTCTGATGCGGACGACTCTGTTATTGCGTCTATTGACTTTGTCAGAGGAGAGACGTCCTGAGATAAAAAGAATGGAGAAAAACTTATCCCCAGATCTGATTAAAAATCAATTAGGAACGATACGTCCTTTCACCAAACGAGTGGCTCTGCGGCCCAATGTGTTTTGCACTGAAGGGACGAATTCCACTATGCTCCACGGGTTTGGGGAATTTGCCCCCATTTTCGATAGAGATGAGCCTTATCAAGATGTATACAATACAAATAGATCCCTAATACAATCAATCTACGGGACGAGATATAGAGGATCTCAGCAAAATTAATTTTATACAAGAGGACTAAGAATGTCAAATCAATCAAAGGAATGTGGCCCGAACACTTGGAGATGCCCCAGTTCCAATCTTCGAGATGTAACTCCAGGATCACCGATTTTTTTTTTTAGGTGGATTTAGATATACCAACCATCTAAAGACATGCACATGAGACAAGGGAGGATAAAACTTCTAAAAATCAAAGGATTTGGCACCTATGGTCAAGGTTCCCACCTCGAGTTCTAGAAAGAGCCGATTCCATTGCACAGCTATCGTTGCATTGGGACTCGATCCATAGTTCGAAGTGAGCGGAATTGAAAAGTGGATTACCCCGTGTTTTTCCTCACGGAGATTCCATTTTCAATCCATTCTATTGTTTTCCTATAGGCGGCGCCCGGGGTTTTAGGCGCGGTTGTGTGTATTTTCGGTGTCGTGCTAAAGCGATAAACATGCATCTTATTTAACAATCACCGCTTTAATATAAAACATACACACAATCATTCATTCCTACGCCCAACCTGCATAAAACAGAGTTAACAAGTACTCCACCCCTTATTTCTCCAATCTGCAAAAACATTTAACACCTCAAGGGTTAAAGTACGTACCTCACCTTGAAGAGCATCTGCATAAAACATGTTAGAAAAATCAATCACCTTTTTAATCGGCTCAAGTTCTCTAAATTCCCCAGTGGAGTCGCCAGTCTGTCGCGACCCTCTCGAGATTCGCCATGAGCTCTCGAGGGCTAATGGGCCGTCCAGTCTGGTCGGACGCGGGCCTCTCCCAAGGCCCGTTACCCAAATCGCAACGGTGGTATACGTAGTCGACCTTCAGTGTGGTCTAGTGGCGTGTGCTAAGTGTGCATGCCAGGGAGTCGCCACCAATCATTTTTTGGAGGGTATGATTGGACCACCCTATTGAATAGTCGGGAGTTTCTATTCAATTCTTCGATAACCAGAGAAATGGGTTCGGGGACTTAGTTACGTCAACTATCAGAGTTGACGCCCTTTCGGTACCTAAGTTGACTGAGTTTTCTGACTTAAGATTTCATACAGATGAGTGGGGTACGAGTCCTAAATCTAGGAGTTCATGCAGATAGGAATGACTATCCTGGCAATCACAATCAATAATAAAGTGCACAAATCAATGAATTCAAATGTACAAATAAATCACATGGCATTCCTAATAAGGCCATTTTGGCCTAGAGAAGCATCAATCAGGCTTAGGAATGATTTAGACATGATTTTGCCCATCAGGGGCAAAATCGTAATTTTGAGACAAAGGGGACAATTTGCCCAAAAAGGAAAAAATCATCATTTCGGAATGAATCCGGAGTCAAAACAGGTTTGGTCACTCAATTGACCCATTTCCTATTTCTTGGCAATTTTCGTGATTTTCGGAAATTTTAGAAACCGATTTACCATTCGAAGGGTAAAATCGTCATTTTCTAAAAATGGAAATGAAATGTGGAAATCTTAGACATAAGGTTTAACCACCCATCTGGCCCATCACCAAATTCTAAGCAATTTCCACAATTCATCAGAATATCAAAGACGATTTACCCTTTGAGGGGTGAAATCGCCATTTTGGATTAAATGGGAGAAAATCCCAAAAATGAAAACAAATCAATTTTTTGTCATTTTCAGCCTTGGACAATTTTTAGATTTTTTCTGCATTTTTTCTCAATTTTTTTTGTTTTTCTTTAATTTTTCCATTTTTTTGGCATTTTTGATTTATTAATTTTTTTTATATTTTCAGAAAATATTTTAACAAAAAACATGTCTTTGACAATAGATAACACTCAACCAGATAAATAAGCTAACCACTAGACTGAAACAAATACATACAAATCAAGTCTATAAATGCAATATTTTAGAAAAATAATCCTGATATACGGATCGGATACGTAAAACATACCGGATTGGACACCGGCCTTCAATCGCCCAGCCCCAGCCTGCGACCATCCCCATGCCCGTTACCTGTCGATCGCCATTAGAATGTCGATAGTCAATTTCACAAATTAAGACTAAAAAATTTAAAAAAATTAAAAAATTAGACACTGTTCATGCACTGTTCCGACACTGTTCATGCACTGTTCCGACACTGTTCATGCACTGTTCGGACACGGCTTCGACACGCTCCGACACGTCCGACACGTCCGGACACGTCCGACACGTCCGGACACATCCGACACGTCCGACACGCCCGGACACGTCCGGACACGTTCCGACGACGGGGTGGTGACCCGAGGCTGTTTCTGGGCTCCACCAGCGGCGCGTAGTCTCCATAAGCTCCGAGGGAGGAGGTAGGACTCCGGGGCTGTCGCCGGAGGCGATAGCGCGCTTTGGCGATGACGGATTTGGCCCGATCCGAAACAATCCCGAACCAAACTCCGAAACGGGTGGAGGCCGCGGGTCTTGGGTTATTCACGACGGCTTTGAGGTACGACGGCTAGCGACGACGGCGGAAGGGTCGAAGGCGAAGGCAAATAGTGCACGAAGGTTAGGATTCCATTTTTTTTTTTTTTTGAAGAAGAAGAAGCTACCGGAGAGGAAGAAGAGGAAGGAGGAGAAGAAGATGAAGTCGCGGGGGGAGAAGACGGATGAGGGAAAAGGTGAGTGAATAATAATAAAAAAATAAAATAATAATAAAATAATAATAAAATAAAATATTAAAAAGTAAGAATAATAATAAAATAATCAAAAGAAAAGACAAAATGATTAGTTTCCTTTTCCTTTTGAATGATGATGTTTTCACTCCTTTTCCTTTTAATCATTACTAATATTTTTGCCAGATTCAATTTTATGGTGATCAGAAAACACCTAAAATCAAACCTGAATTTTACTATTTATGAGGTTAGAAAATAGATAAAATAAAAATAAAAATACCGACTATTTTTATATATCTTTGTGACCTCAAATATTATTTTTCTTGATTTTCTTGATTTTCTTTTTTTTTTCTTTTTTTTTGTATTTTTCGAAAATATATATAAAAAATGAAAATTATGAAAATTATTTTTTTGGTCAAAATGGTTCATTTAGCTTGGCTAAGGTCACCAAAATTGATTTTTCAATTTTCAACTTTTTATGGATTTTCTATGAATTTTCAAAATAAAAATAAAAAATAAAAAAAAAGTTGATCAAAATTTAGGTGTCAACACAGACGAACAAGTTTTTACATCCCATGTACTACTCGTTAGAGTACATGACCAAGGGTAGGATGTATCGTTTCGATTTTGAAAAATTCGTGAACCTACAATGATATGCTTCTTTTACATTTGCAGGGATCCGCAGCTGCGACGGACAGGTAAGTATCCTTTTTCCCAGTTAGCTGGAGATAAAAAATGTCAGAATCCTTTCAGCCGGCATAAAGATTTTCCAATGCATCGATATTCATGATTTAAATCGGGAGGTTGCCCAAAGCATGAATAAAACATGCACGATACATCACAAAATCCCCTCGATGGATAAATTTTGGAACGAAAGAAATGAATTTTTCCAAGTATGATTATTTGTCACATCATTCAAAAGGAAGTTTACTCAAAAGAGAGGCGAGCCCAGTCCAAACACATCCTACATACACTTGAGAGACGAGGGAAGTGAATCGGATAGCAAAATCTGTATCTACGGAGGTAGGGACCATTCGCAGCGATTACATGGATTGGGACGACGGAGGCATTCGTTTCATATTCCCAAATACTACAGGTGACCATTGATAACCCCTTTGAACGGAGGTTTTCATTATCAGCCCTGTCGAGAACCACCCCACATCGGGGCAGAATAGAAGTAAGTCCAACAGCATCAGGAGAAATGGTTAGAAATTTTGTTGCCCGGACTAACATTAATATTCGTGTGTTGTTTATATGGTAATCCAAGTGCCATAGGATGACGAGAAGCATTCATTTCTCTATCCCACATACGTTTATCCTTTGCACAGCCAAGTCGAGCCTGCAAATTCGTTTCATGAACCCGTTGGTGATCATTGCACATTTCAAGATGGATGCAACATCACTTTAGAAACGGAAGAGCTTAAGACTAAGGGATTACAAAGAAATTCCTGGATTTATGGTAAAAGCATGTTTAGACTTTCGATCATATGTCTAAAGTGATCTCCTGAAGATGAGAAAAATGGGATTTCAAAAGAAAAATAAAAAAAAAGATGAAAATGAGAAAAAATCCCGGCATCAAGAAAAAGCAAAGTGCCTGGTAAAAGCAAGGCTGATGCCCGTGCAAGCTGTTTGATTGACCCACAATAAAGTCTAGATGGGAAAAGAGGAAATCCCCGAAGGAGCCAAATTCCAAAAAGGCTGCTCGCCAAATGGTGTCAAGCGCGGAATAAAGGCGCAAAAGAGAAAGGACAGGTAGCAAATCTGCAATGATCACCAATGTCAAACTCTCCAAGAATTTTGGGCCAAAAACAAGCCTTTTTTTGTCCCCAATCCTACCAATGTTACGACCCCGAAGGAGTCTTCTCTGACTAAGACACTTGGGTTGACATATAGCTTAGCTCGAAGAAGTACGAGCAAGACTATTTCTCTCTCATTTTGCAGGGTTCTTGACTTGTAAACCCGGAGCAGATGGTGAAGACTTTTATTCAATGGCCTCGACTCCAAAGCGGGTCCCCTTTGAAAGCCAATATCCAAGCCTGACATTACGGTCCGTGGAAGACCTCCCGATCGATCAGAATGTATGCGCTGCGAATGATCCTAAAACCTAGGCACAGGTTAGTAGGAAGTTGAACGCATTCCTTACAAAAGACCATTATCACAGAGCGGTGAGGAGCCCTCTTGGATGAGAAATTCTCCAATAGATGTTTTGAACGAACTCTTTTTGGAAATTTCAAATTGTTTGATCCAGATTTTCCGTGCAAGGGATTTGTGATCACATTTGCATGTTGCGAGAATGCTTTGGATAACCTCCAGCATCAAAACACACATTTCATGATTAAGACTTAAATCATACTGTTTTGTCAGATGGACAACCGTCTTCTTCCCTAAGATTACTAATGTTTTCTTGGCGAAGAAAAATTTTTCAGGCTCGAACTTCTGCAGGATCCGTTGGAAACACCAATCTCCCAGAATGTCGCCTCAACAGACTCAAGTGAAGCTTTGTCAAGATAAAATCTTTCACTGCTTCAGAACTGAATTCCCGACAAATTTTGGGATCTTTCAAAAGAAGGGATGAGGATAGAGCCCTTTTTTCAAAATTAGACAGTCTCATCGGACGTGGAGAACCCTCGTCATGAGACCCCTTTTTCAAAATCAGACAGTCTCATCGGACGTGGAGAACCCTCGTCATGAGATCCCTTTTCAAAATTTAGGCAGTCTCATCGGACGTGGAGAACCCTCGTCATGAGACCCATTTTCAAAAATCAAGCAGTCCTAGCTTGACGTGGAGAACCCTCGTCCTAGGATCACTTTTCAAAAATATCAAACAGTCTCATCGGACGTGGAGAACCCTCGTCATGAGACCCATTTTCAAAAATCAAGCAGTCCTAGCTTGACGTGGAGAACCCTCGTCCTAGGATCACTTTTCAAAAATATCAAACAGTCTCATCGGACGTGGAGAACCCTCGTCATGAGACCCCTTTTCAAAACAAAACAATGGTAGAAACCGCCTGAAGGGTCAAACAATGGTAGAAACCGCCTGAAGGGTCAAACAAAGGTAGAAACCGCCGGAAGGGTCAAAACAAAGGTAGAAACCGCCTAAAGGGTCAAACAAAGGTAGAAACCGCCATAAGGGTCAAACTAAACTTGAAGGTAGATACCGCCTAAAGGGTCAAATATGGTAGAAACCGCCATAAGGGTCAACTCATTGGTAAATACCACCGTAAGGATCAACACAAAGGTCCGATCCACCATACGGATCAAAATCCTTGGCAAATCCCAAAGTGTGGGGTGCGCCTTCCTTAGGTTCCTACCAGTTAGGAATCCCATAATGGTATGATCTACCATACAGGTCAGAGCTAAATCTCCCTAGGATATCCTAAATGACGAGTCCTAGGTATCTTCTTGAAAGTCGTCGCAATGGGCAGCGTCCGACAGGTGAGCTTCAGGTAAATCTCACTCCGGCCCGTGTTCAAATTGTTAGAGCAAACCAGGGATTAATTTGAGTTTTTATCATGAGCCTTAAGGATTCAATGTCATAGCATCTCTTCTCTCATTTTCCCAGTCGAGTCGGTCAGGAATCAGGTGCCATCTTATCTTTGAGAGAAACCTCTGACTAGATTCCTCTCAAAGAGGGGCAGCTGTTGACACCTGATTTTTGACCATCTATTATTGTGATTTTTATTCTTTAAAATTAATTAAAAATATCAAAAAAAGGTCATAAAATCACAAAATCAACTTTGGAAGCCTTGGCTTGGCCTTAGGAACCAATTTTGAACAAAAAATATTTTTTGATATTTTTTAATATTTTTCGGATTTATTTAATTATTAAAAATACCCAAAAAATCAGAAAAATACCATTCGTGGTCAGAAAAAATACACAAAAATATTCAATAATTTTGTTTTAATTTCCTCTTCAAGTGTGTAACTTTAAATCTTGAAAATTCGGCTCGGGTCACTATGTTTCTTCACAAACATAAACCCGAACCGAGCCTAAAAAAAATGCCAATCGAGTCTTTTAATATATAGATGTTTGTATATATATATATTTTTTATTTTTTTTATTTCAATTAGACCAACCACCGTTTGCAATAAATGCCCATCGTTTTTCTTCTTCGCAAGGGGACTAGAAAGGATTTAAAAAAATGAAAAGAAGGAGGAGTGGAGGACAGATTATTCGTTGAGCAAAAGTGGGGGAGCGGCGCCTCAAGAACCAAAAAGAATAATATAAAAAAAAAAAGAGAAAGACAAGAGATGGTGCAGGTGGATCCAAGGAAAAAAAAAAGAAAGAGAAGGATAGCATGGTCTTCCTCATATAGGGAGCTCGGCACGTCTACAAAAAAAAAAAAAAAAAAAAAAGGGCTACGTGGGCCTGAGTACCGCGATCTTCACCGACATCTGCACTGCCCTCTTCTCAGACAGCGCCGCCTCTTTCCTCCTCATGCTCGCTGTCGTCCCCTTCGGCGTCTGCCTCACTGCTATCGTCTTCCTTTGGAGCCCGACAAGAAAAATGACCATCTCTCGGCTCCTTCTGCTTCCTCTCCCTCTTACTCTCCCTCGCCACCACCCCATCACCGCGCCATCCAACGGAGCGACCACCACCTCGCCCGGGCCGCCCTCATCGTCAGTCTCGTCCGGGTCCGCTCAACCGCCTCCTTCGTCGCCAAGCTATCCCGAGCTCACCGAAGCTCCGGGCCGTGAGAGACTGTGTCGAGAACATGGCGGACTCCCGACCGTGTCTGAAGCTCCCAAGGTCGCAAGTCCTTGCGCCAGTCATCACCACCTCCTGTTCCGCTCGTCCGATATCTTCCAGTCCCCGACGCCTCTGATCCGAGTCTCCCAACACCTCTCGGGGCCAACCTCAATCGCGACACCGCTGTTCCAGAGCCTCAACTACGTGTCCGAACCACCACCGTCCCTGTTCAGCAGCGGGACAGCCTGCCCGTACGACCGGCACGTTCCAACTCCTGCTCGACCTTGAACCGAGCTTCCTCAGTTTACCCGACGGTCATCGCTAAATCGCAACCCATGGTTAGAGGCCACTCTGTAGGCTTCTGTGTTGTTGCGTGGAGAAGACGATGCAAACTGATCCGCGGCCTCGGGAAGCTGAGGAAGCTCGCCATCACCAAGCTGATCCCCACCGTAAAGGATGGTGAGAGAGCCGATGAGATAAGGAAGTAACTCGCCCGGCACGGCCGACCATCTCCTCAGTGGCATCCCACCGGCCACTCATAATAACTTCAGTTGTCTCGTATCCGGCGACGCTCCCCAGCCAGGTAAGCCTCAAGTCTCATTTCTGTTTTGCACGGCTGATTTAGGGACAGATTTTCGTTAGTTTTAGTCGATACATACACTGAGTACGAGGGAGCTTTGGTCTGCCGTTCTTTTGCTGAGCTCTCATCGCTTTAAGTTTGAACTCTGCCTCTAGCCATCAGTGTCCCCCGTCCCCCATCCCGATCAGTTTTATTCGCGCGTTCGTGTCCTTTCATGGAGGTCGCGGTCCTTGCTGCGTTTCGGAGTCGCGGTTTGTTCAGATGGTCGACTGAGCGATAACCATAGGTACCGGTTCGGGTATGTTTTCCTTCACTCGTGGAGACGTCGGCTTAGGAACCAGGCGAAAGAGGGTTGAAGCGGTAACGTCGGGTTGGTTCGCTCGAGCTGGTGGATCAGTGAAAACACAAAAGAGGGTGTTCGGGTCTAGCCAGAGGGTGGCTCCTGTCCGCTAGTTGGCTCGATAGCGTTCGGAGCCCCGCCCGTTAAATGTTTTGGCACGAGGCCAGTTTTGGCGGCTCGTCGCTCGTGGAATGCAAGTGTGACCCGGAAGTGACGACGATGGGCAGAACCGGCATCAGGGGAGTCCGGCTGACGTAACCTAGCGGCGCCGGCGAGCGAGCATGGCAACAAATGGTGGCGAACGGATCCTGGCGTCGCAACGATGAGGATGAGCCAAACCAGCGACAATGCGACATACGAGCTCAGACCCAGCAAGGGACGCCGGCAACGTAAGCCGAAGCAGACTCGAGCTCCCCCCCTGGTTCCATGCATGGACGTCGCGAAGGAGAAGATGAACAGGAGCATTCGTTCGTATGGGCTAGGAGCTGGGCTGGCAGAGAGAAAAGAAGGATTGGGCTGAAGGAGTTAGTTGAGGGCTGGTCTTTGGGCTTTTGGGCCTAGTCTTGCACGGTGCAACCAGGCCCATTTCTGGTGATATCTTCTGGGCTTGATTCGGACCCGGGTCTAGGGATCCGATCCGGATCCGGTTTCCCCCTTTTTAAATAATAATTAATAATTATTATTATTAAATTATTATTAATTAATAAAAAATATAAATTAAATATAAAATAGAAAATGATAAAAAAAAAAAAAAGAAATGGCCACGATCAACTGGCCATGGTTTATTTTGGGTAATTCGGTATCCAAACCTCCCAAAAAATGACGATTTTGCCCTTCGGGCTAATCGTCCCCAAATCTTCACATTTTGCCCCTGGTCCTAAATCACGCCTTCCCTAAGCCCTTATGGCTATACTAGGAGGCCTTTGACTTGAATTGATGTGCATTGATGTGATTTATTTATGCACTTGATTGAGCTTTTCATTAAAATTGATTGTGATTGATAGGAATAGTCTTCCGATCTGCATGAAACCCTGAATTAAACCTACCTCACCCGAACTTGCGCATACATGAATTCTTAGCTAGGAACATCACTCGCATTAGGTACCGAAAGGGCGTTGGTAATGACACCAGCGTAACCAAGTCCCCGAACCCAAAATCTCTGGTTCCGCTGATCGATCTCTCCCAATCGGTCAGTAAGGTTTCCGGTCTACCCTCCAAGAAAGACCGGGTGGCGACTCCAAATGCATGCACAATTTGCACATGCCACCACGACCACACTGAAGGTCGAAAGCGATCGACTCTTATCGTCGAAGAATACTCCCGCCGCGATTTGGTATGGGCCTGGGAGGGCCCGCGCCGATCCAAGACCCGCGATCGGTAATCCATTAGCCGCGTCCGCTTCCGGACGGGTCGCAACAATGGGCCGTATGCCTTTCAGGAAAAACTCGAAATGCAAGAAGTCTTTTTTGAATAACCCAATCATCACCTATCCAATGGCATGTGATACCCATATAAGAATTAATATTCCAAGAATCACTCCAAATATCACTACCTATATGTACACGTCCTTTGAATTCTTCAAAAAAATATTTTCAAATCATTTTTTCGATCTTTATAAACTCGTTTAAGTTCGCGTTTAAGAGTAATTTTCGGAACAGATGGTGCTTGAGGAACCAGCGCAGTGCTTACCAAATATCTAAAATTAAAATTTTCACCAGTATTAAACGGAGCATGCTCAAGGGAAACATATTCAGCTAATGTTTGTTTATAAAGTGCATTAGTGAAACGGAATAAAGGATGGGGGTTAGGATTGGCGAACCCGAAAATTTGTTGTTGGCTAGTGTCGATCCCCGCTTGCATTGGATGTTTTTTCGTCAGATGCCGACGAAATGTTCCATAGCCATCTCCTTTACCAAGTTTGCATTTTTGCGGATAATATTTACAGCTTATATCAAACTTACCTTCGTTTTCATTCCATACTTTGTCGAAGTGTAGCCATAAGTCGGATTCTCGGCTCTTTCGTCCCGACTCCTTTGGTGTTGATGATTCTTTGACACCAGTGGCAGTGACAGTAGGAGGATAAAGACTTTCTTACTTTATGATGTGCTCGACGTCGGGATTGGGAACGTCGTCGTCTTCCCAACGTGCATATTCACGAGGATCGTATTCATGAATAGAAAAATCAGATTCTCCCATCCCCATCGGGCTCTTTCCCTTTCAATACTTCCACTTGCCATTTTTTGAGAGAATTGATCGGAAAGTTGATTCAAAGAATTGAGAGGGAATTGAGAGAGAATATCGGATTGAGAGAATTTGACTTGAGAGTTGAGACTTGAGAGTATTGGAGAGAATTGAGAGAAATTGTGAGAAAAATAAAGAGGGATTGTGAGGTTTTTATAGAGTGTTTTTTTTTAAGGAATTTGCAACGGCCATTTTGGCCGTTGCGATGCAATGGGGGAAGAGCCAACGGCTCTTCCCGAGGGGGAGAACCGTGGCCCCCTCTTCTTTATGTCCTTGGGGAAGAGCCGTAGCGCCCCCCCTTTTTTGGTTCGGTTCTGGACCGGTTCCGAAAAATTCGGAACCGGAACCAGCCCTTGAAGTCCGATTCCGGTTCCGGGCCCAAATGACCATGTCTAATTGCGACCACCAGATGAGAATTTCTAAGGGAGGGTTTTGCAAGAAATAAATAATTTAAAAATATGAATAATCGCTTTCATCGCTTATAATAATTACTCGATGATTTTTTTTTATCGTCAATAACACTTTATGCCTAAATGTATTTGTGGAAGATGATAATATTTTTTATTTCTATATATTTTACAAGTGATACAAACGATCATTTTTATAGATTTTTTTTTTAAATTATTCATTTTCAGTGAAACAAATGGACATTGATTTGACTTGGGTTGCTTGAAGAAGAAAATTCTTTGTGTGCATACTTTATCTTTCATTTTCATTTTTTATTTCCTTAAGAGTGAATTACTGTTCACCATATCTCTCCCCCCCCGCGGGGCCGCGGGTTAGGAAATTGGATCGCCTGCCCTAGCCCCTTTATCCCCTTTATGGCAGGGCTAGGGTAGACGATTTGGGCCGTCCACTTAAAAAATGGACGGCCTAGATAAAATGCTTTTAAAAAAACCCTTTAATTCCCCTACATAAAAAGATTTTAGCCGTCCAATTTAAAATATGCGGCCTAGATTTAAAGAATGTCACCCTTGCCCTGATCCCACTAGGGCAGGGGATCCGAATCCCCCCGTTAGAGGCTCTTTGAAAAGATCTCCTGGCATTATGCTTCACATTTTTCAAGTTGAATTAGCCACTTAATTATGGGTATAATGTTACTCTCCTCTTAGTTAATAAATGTCCCGTGATTGTACCCAGTGGATTATATGAGTGTTTAGATACCGAGATCTTCCGACTCAAGAAGTTTAAGCCGCGAATTTTCAATTCATGCTCAAAGCAATCGCTTGCAACTCAATTGGTAATCTTGGTAAATTATTATCTCGTGCTCGGTACCATGCTCTCCACGGGATAAAACCGCGTATGGTGGGTAAAAATCCTGAATAAAATATTCAAAAGTAGATTGGATAACAAATTAAGAAGAAGAAAAGGCAAAATGAAAGATATAGGGCGAAGAACAAGGATCATAGTGATCGCACCAGATTGGGATAAACTCAAATTAACCGAATCAATTTGAGGCTTTTTGTGATATATATTTTTTTTAACCGAGATAAAATCAGCTTTGCAAGAAAAACTTCCGGAGGCGGAGGGTACCGATTCTTGACGCTACTGTGTACTGTCATTCCTAAAAAAAAAGCATCTCCGGCCGGTGTAACGTAGAGATGAAGAGATCCGCATCAAAAACGTCCATTTCGTTGACCGGGGCAGCGTTACTGTGGGTCGCGATCCACGCGATCCGTGCCCCACCTCCCACCCTTCTTTGATCTCGTAGCCATTGAAATTGAAGACCCGGGGAGAGAGAGAGAGAGAGAGAGAGAGAGAGAGCACCAGCGAAGAAAAACCAAAACCAGACCTCAAAACTCTCTTTGGCAAAACTTCGGAAGTTTGGGAAAAAGGAAAACGAAGCAAAGTGAACTCAACACTCACACCGAGAGAGAGAGAGAGAGAGAGAGCGAGGAAAAGCCCTAGTGCGTGCGCCGTGTGTCCATGATCACATGCTCTTCGGCCTGTTGCGGCGAGCGAGGACACCATGATCAACTCAGCGAACGGGATGGCGTCGGCGCAGGCATCGTCTTCTTCGTCGGCGAACGCGCCGTCGCCGGGCCTCAAGACCTATTTCAAGACGCCGGAGGGGCGGTACAAGCTCCACTATGAGAAAGGCCACCCCTCCGGCCTGATGCACTACGTCCAGGGCAAGACCGTCACTCAGGTGATTCTCGATTTTTGGGCCCTTCTCTTCATTTGTTTTCGTGCAACTCTTCTCGGCGAAGTCAATCCTTTCCTGGGCGATCGGTTGGTCAATCCCGATCGAGCCGAGTGGTGTCGTGGTAGATAATTGCGGTTCGGGTTAGATTCGATGTTAGGGCTGGTGGTTTCTGAATGATTGCCGAGTATCAGTTGTTTGGGGGTGATTTTGCGAAATTAATTTTCGAGGATTCGTCTCATTGTGCTGTTTCTGATACGATTTCTTGACTCCGATTATTACTTAGTTTTGATGGAGGTCAAGGCTTTCTTTTGGGCATTTTGGTTCTCGTTTATCAATCTTATCTAGCCAATTCATGAGCTGCTTCCTTTTGGTTTCATATCTAGAGCTTCCACACGATAATACTATTGTAGGGCCATTTGTTTGGGTGGACTTCGACTTGTGCTTTTTCCAATTCTTCTTGTCTGTGAAAACTTTGGTCAATCGTAGATGCTTAATGGTAGGGTATGATTTGATCTTGATTGTCAGGCAACTCTAGCTCATCTGAAGGACAGGCCGTCGCCACCAACTCCACCAGCCCAATCATCATCTGGCTTTAGTGCCAGCAGTGGTGTAAGATCAGCCGCTGCGAGGCTGTTGGGTGGCAGCAATGGGAGCCGTGCTCTAAGTTTTGTGGGAGGAAATGGTGGGAGTAAGAGTGTCAGTGCAAGTAGTAGACTTGGTTCATTGGGCATTTCAAGTTCGAGCAATTCAACTTCAACTTCAAATTTTGATGGTAGAGGGACTTACTTGATCTTCAATATGGGAGACGGAATTTTTATAAGTGATTTGAATTCTCAAGACAAGGTAAGTTTTACTAAGTGGGGTTCAATAAGTTAAACAACGAGAAGCTTCAGCCGGTAATCAAGAGGTTAATCTACATCATAGGAACCTATGAAGGCCATCTACTTTAACAACGTCTACCCAGTTTGCCATGCGTTTGACCAGGATGCTAAGGAAGGGCATGATTTGGTCATTGGTTTGAGTACTGGTGATGGTATATTTCTGCATCTAGAGCTCACTTTCACATTGTTCTGAAGCTTTTAACAGAAAAACTCAGTGTGCTTTTCTCTTTTTATTCTAGTATATTCTGTGTCACTGAGACAACAACTACAAGACAGTGGAAAGAAGCTTATTGGGGCTCAGCATTATAACAAAGATGGTTCAGTTAATAGCAGGTACTGTAAATTCTAATGTCCATAGAAGATAATGCAATTTTGTGTCAGAGTGCTTTGCATTTTGTTCTAGGTATTCCTTTCCTGTATTTAATGATCAGTTCACCACCTCCCGCAAACTGCCACCTTTGCTTGATTAAAACTGGTCAAGATATAAATGTAACTTCATTTTTAGGATATCTAAAAGTTAGTAGGAATACATACGCATGGACATATAAAATCTGGAAGCCTTTCCTTGTACAAGATTTTGCAATTTGAAGAGGTCTTTACTGTTGTGAAGTTGGTTTGGAGAGGACTCATCCATATTTTGTTTACAGCTCTAGTTATAGGATCTTCTTTGGATGGAAATAAAAACATTCCATAAGTTCCTACCTTTACATAGGTCAATAAGTTGAAGCAATTTGCGCTTAAGAGACTTTAACTAATTGAACATGATAATTGTCAGAGTAGAAGTTTTCAAAGAAAAGTTGGGGTGAGCTTCACCCTTGTGCAAGGAAGTGGGGCAGGTACTCCTGTGGTATGTAGTGACTCATTCCAAATCTATTACCGCTGCATGGCTTCAGGGCTTCCCTGGCTTAACCCTTTGCCTCTTATAGATGACAGTATAGATGGTGATATAACCGACCTTAAGAGTGCATGATATTCTATATGGGGGTGAGCATGGTTCCAGGGTAGAATCGGAAATAACCTCTACTCCGGTTTCAGGTTCCAAGATATGTAAGATAGGTTCCAGGTTCCAAATTTTGAGGAACCTGCTCCAACGGATAGGTTCTAAGTTCCACTATCTAGAACCTGGAACCTATACCCTAAAACAAACTTTTGTGCTTTTCTTAGTATATATTTTCGCATGATTCTATAACATTCTATGGCATTCGGATGAACGTGTATAATCTAGGGCCAAACAAATTTTTAGATTCTAGGTTCCAAAAAAATTAAGAAACCTGTTTCAATGGGTTGGTTTTAGATTTTAAATGTAACCTGTATGGAACCTAAAATCTCTCACCTCTACTTCCCTTTAGCTGTTGTAGCGTTCATTCTCATTTTGCTTAATTAAAAATGAAAAAATAAAATAAAATAAAATAAATTGACAGGTTCTCGGGTACCTTGCAACCTACCATAGAACCTGTGATAAGGTAGGTTCTTTGTTCCAGGGTATGACGGGTAGGTTCTAAGTTCTAAAAAATGAGGAATTTGTTCCGACGGGTAGGTTCTAGGTGGAACCTGTAAGCAACTTGGAACCGCTCACCCTTAATTCTATCAAGTGAATCGTCCTGCATGAATATTCTTAATGCCTGCTATCTTTTGTAGTTGAAGCAAATTTAATCATTGTTTCATGTGCATGCTTTAAAAAGCTGAGAGTGTATCTAGCTATGGAAAAGCTTTCTGGTTCTCACCTCTAGCTCAGATTTGATAAAAACTGGATTTGGTCTTCACCTTTTCACTTATCTAGAATTTTGTTTGGTACATTATTTCAATTTCATTGCGTCAATTTTCTTAAGAAGATTTTCTCTCTCATGTTTGTTGGGATTATTTGAACTATAAAACTTCTTTATTGGCTCATCAATAGGATATGTCCAAAAACAGTTTGCTATTAATTCAATGAGAACTGGAAGTGGAATAAATTGTCTAGACAGCTAATTGCATATCTTTAGAAAGCCAAAAACCACATTGATGACCAAACTCATTTTCCACGCAGTATTATGTGTTTTCTGAGGATAAACTGACATGGAAAAGTTCTCAGATCAAACCAGTCCTTAGATTGTTCTTCACATGCTTGCCAAGGCCTTATTATGTGTTTTCAGTCTCAAAAGTCTAATTGTTCTGGTTTACTGCCTGGTACTTTAGGGAATTCTGGTACTAGTAACATCATGGGGTAGTCATCTCCAGCCCCTAAACTCTCTTGCTGATGAAAAGCCAATTATAGTGACGTGGCATGAGATACATTTTACGCCTGCCCAAGCCTTCCTCTTTCAGCATGGGCTTGAGTATGATCCATTGCCTAGTGCCTAGCCATTAACCAGCATGTAAAGGTTCCTAGTGAATTGATAAGGCTTCATGTAATATAAAGGTAGAAAATGTAATTAGTTGCTGCATGGTTTCTGCATATCTCAATTAGGCGAGAATTATTTGGTTTGTGGTCCACCTATCCAAGATTTTATTGCCTAACTATCTGCTTTTTCTTCGAATAGTCGCTGTACTTGCATCGCATGGGTGCCTGGAGGCGATGGGGCTTTTGTTGTTGCACATACTGATGGAAATTTGTATGTTTATGAGAAGGCAAGCCTTGATCGTGAATCTAAAAATCTGTTGGTTTCCTTAATATCATCACATCCAGTGTTTTGATTGGTACTCTGTACATTGTATTAGAGCAAAGATGGTGCAGGTGATTCTTCATTCCCTGCCATTAAGGATCAAACTCAGTTTTCAGTGGCACATGCACGCTACAGCAAGGTAAAATCGTTTATGTTGGTTAACTTTGTCACTCACTTTCACAAGTGCTTTTAAGTAATTCCATAGGATTATTAATTTCCTCAAATAACCACTGGATGCATATTCTATGGTCTTATGCCATGGGGCATGTCAGTCTTAATGATGTTTTTCTCTCTTGCAGATGTTTAACTCTGCTTGTATACGTTTCAATTTTTTAAGACACCTTTTTGATGAGGCTTGTTAGAATACTTTCTGCTGTGAACAATCTTGGCATAGAGATGCTTTAAATAATTCTGACAACATTATGAAGTAATGATATGAGATGCATTTTGTGGCTTGTTTAGCCTGCTCTCTCTCTCTCTCTCTCTCTCTCTCTCTCTCTCTCTCTCTCTCTCTCTCTCTAACTGTCTAATGCGTGATGGCATGTCTTGTTTAGCAGCTATGGTGTCAACCTTGCCTATGAACTTGTTTATGGAGTCTTCTTCTTGCCTTTTTCTTTTCTCCGTTGACTTATATCTATATTAGGTGTCGTGAAAATTTTAAGAGCTTCTTATCTATATGCCTATAGGTTGTAATTGGCATGCCAGACTTGGACCTATTTGTCTATTTGTGTGGATGGTCAATCAGCATATCTCATGCTTCATGTCTGAGCAATTTAGTGTGGCACTGTATTCTGATACAAGTTCTAGCAACCATTGCGTCGAACAGAGTGGGTGAGAGGTGGTTTGTCCATTTTCGCTAAGCATGTACTAAATTTGGTTATATGCATTTGATGCGATTGAGCCAGAACACATGAGGGATGTGGAGCGATAGTTGCCTTATTTTTCCTCAATTTACTTACGGACTGTTATATAGAGAGTAGGCAGAAAACACATTTGCCAAAAGCCACTGATAAGTTAACTCTACAGCAGAATTGAACGCGTGCTTGTCCAATGTTTTTGCATGTTTTGCTCTACATGAAAAAATGCTCTCATTAATAAGAATTAAGCCGAAGGCTCTGGAAGATTCTTTTGAGCTTGCATTTCTTCTTTTGAGTCTTTGTAGAGTCTGTGCATAACAATCTTGCATTAGCTGCATAGAGCTTCATTGTTTGTGTTCAGCTGTTTTCCCAGATAGGTGCATAGTTTGACAACACCTTAAACAAAAAAGTCCACATTTGGAAGAGCAGTTGTTTGGTGCGATAGTTTTACCTGTCATTTGCTTTTGTTATTTCCTTTGTGCAGAGTAACCCCATAGCCCGGTGGCATATTTGCCAAGGTTCAATTAATAGCCTAGCATTCTCGACAGATGGAGCCTATTTAGCAGCTGTTGGAAGAGATGGTAACTCATCTGAATCATTTGCATGTCATTTTACTAAAATTATTGTTATTTTGCTTCTTTTATATTTGCTAAAAACATATCTGAGTTTAAAGCAATTTGTTGATCCAGGATATTTAAGAGTCTTTGACTATTCAAAGGAACAGCTGATATGTGGTGGCAAAAGTTATTATGGTGCTTTGTTATGTTGTGCTTGGAGGTTAGCTAATTCACTTCTTTGGCATTGATGATGCAACATTTGATTGGGCTTGGCCATAAGATCGTAACTGCTTTTGGTACTTTAATTAATAGAGAATAAATAAGTTCTTGCACTATATCGTGCATCTAAAACATTATTCCTTTGACTATTCCATAATGTGAGAGGATTATGTCCATTGACAGCATGGACGGAAAATACATTCTTGCTGGAGGTGAAGATGACTTGGTGCAAGTCTGGAGTATGGAAGAAAGGAAGGTTGTTGCCTGGGGTGAGGGGCACAATTCATGGGTGAGATTTAGCTTAGTGATTATGAGATTTATTCCATTTGCAAGGTTTCATATACGTTATGAGACTTGATGGTGCCGCAGGTCAGTGGAGTGGCTTTTGATTCATACTGGTCACCACCCAATGCTGATGACACAGGGGAGGCTGTTATGTACCGGTTCGGTTCAGTGGGTCAGGTATTAAAAAATCGTTGTGGTCTTGTCTTTCTGTTGTTTACCCGATGATAGATTTGAATATGTTTATCTGATCCTCCTCTTTTGTCAATTTTAGAAAATCCTTAAGCTTGATTGATCCAATTGTTTCTTTGTAATTTTAACCCTCATAAGAAACAGACTGTTCGAACTAGTAAGAGCTGTAGGTGGACCTCTTGTTTCATTCAATGATTCCTCATCACTGAAGTCGGAATGCAGCACCACTCTTTTACTGCTGACATTGTAAAGGATGTTGATATTGATAGTTTACTATCAAAAGCAGTGGCTGTTAGGGTATTGCTCGACATATTTCATGTGGCTCAGGTGTCGACCTCTTGGTTCATGAAACCTTAATTTTATGGTAATTGCCAACCCAATAAGGGAAGAGAATATCAAACTGTGGAGATGACAAATATGACATGGGTTGGCCAAACAAAGTCTTCAATGGAATGAAGGACATGTCAATGCTTGGATGAAAAATATCTCTCTACATTGAGCTTCAATTCTAGTGTGATCCATCTATTTCCCAGAATAACCGTTAGCCTTTTGATGCAACTTTTTTGCCCAAAGTTTTACTTTATGTGAATGCAGGCAAAAATGTAGTTCCAGAATCAGTTCTCTCTAGAAATGCTCTACTGAGTGTTATCAGGTGGAAAATTGTTTTCAGTTAATGTCATATTTGCAAATTTTTTGAGTCACTTATTATATATCTGTGTGTGTGGTTTTGACTAAACTTAATGGTCCATAGGGAAAACGTGTCTATGAGGGAGTTCCCTGCTAGAAATAAGATATTAGAGAACTCCCACCTTTTCACCTAGTACAGACCGCGGTATGCACCATCACTCCAATCAATACAGATCAGTTTTGGTTGGTCACTTATTGGTTTGGGAATGAGGAACATAGAGCATATGGACAATTTGTTTTTGTATATGAATAGTGGAAATCTGGTCTGTGATGTAGTATCCATGGAGCAATGAGTGACGCAGCATAGCATAGTGACTGAACTTTGACAAGACCATTTGCCTGATGTGGGGAGTCTGAGTTTCAAAAGAAGAGAATCTGAAGGACTGCTGGAGACTGTTATGCAGATAAAATTTTCTGTCTTTCTATTTTAAATGTCGTCAATAGATTGTATTGGTTTGGATGACGTATGTGACTAATTGAGAATTAAGATTACTATCTTCTCGAAAGCAATGTGTCGTGAAGATGAGTTAATTTTGAGAATGATACCAAATAGGACGCAAGTCACCCTTCTGAAAGCCAGAACTGATTTGAGTGCCTGAAAGATGTCCAAGCAATGGCTAGAGATAAATCAACATTCACATGTCCATTGAATTTTATTTGTTTTGCCTTTTCTTGGAAGATGACTTTTAAGTAACCTGACTTTTAAGCCACTTAGGAAAGCGCAAATTTGTTACCCAGAAACTGAATATGCGACCAAACCATTTGGAGATACTCCAGTAAGGTTTTGGTTTTATTTTGTTTGGGGAATTTTCTTAGCCCATTGACAGCTAAAATTTTGCGAACTGAAACAGATGTTAATTGGTACACTGCATTGTCTCAGTTTATTTTACATTTCTTCCTGTCGTGGGAGTCCTCTGCTTCTGGTTTTATCATGTTGGCTTACCATTGTTCTGATGTGCCTGTCTGAGCAGGATACGCAGTTGCTTTTGTGGGACTTAGAGTTGGACGAAATTGTGGTCCCGCTGAGGCGCCCTCCGGGTGGCTCGCCCACTTTCAGTACTGGAAGCCAGTCTGCACATTGGGACAGCACTCCTCCAGTAGGTATCCTCCAACCGGCTCCTAGCATGCGAGATGTCCCAAAATTATCTCCACTGGTTGCGCATAGAGTGCACACCGAACCTCTCTCTGGCTTGATATTTACCCCAGAGTCAGTTTTGACGGTATGCCGGGAGGGTCACACAAAAGTTTGGATGAGACCTGGGGTTGTTGAAAGTCAAGCAAGCAACGTGGAGACGGTTTTGAGCACAAGTTTGAAGGATAAGCCTCCATCAACAAAGGTTAGTTATTCCGGCTACAAGCAATGATCAGTAAAATTTTTTCCCAGGATACAAGTTTGAAGGATAATCCTTTCTTGTCAACCTAAGGTTAATTACTCCGGACAAGCAATGACCGGTACCAATGGTGGTTTTTTCCATGGAGGGAGAATATTTGGTCACTGACGCGGCCTTGTCATGTTGTTCATTCAGTTGGTTTGTGTAAATGTAATCTAATTTTTGTTGGGTTGGCCAACTGGTTCCTTTGTATATTCGGGATAAAGGTGCAATTGATGGCGCCGATGAGTATGGGAAGGAGATGTAGGTAGTATAAGGATTGAAGCATGAAAGTGACGTCGACGAAATTGATTCTGCCCAAATGAGTTACTTATAGAATGGCCCTTCTCAGTATGATGCTTCCACTTCAAGGCCAATCTCCGTCGGCCCGAGGAAACCTGTGTCCGGCCTTTTTTTCCGTTTCTTTTCTTTTCTGTGTATGATGCTTCCGGTAAACGGAAACGACTTCATGTTTTGCACGATCCTCTCTCTCTCTCTCTCTCTCTCTCTCTCTCTCATGAGATTGCGTTTAACTTAGGACATCTGTAATAGCGCACGACAATAGTATATGGCAAAAGCGAGCCAAATTAAAAAATGGACCCCTTTTTTTGCGAAGATTGACACGGAACTGATTAGAGCTCATATAAGCGCACGCTTTAAGGCATCTTCGGATTAAATCGTCCCTTGTGATAATCTGATTGAGAAGCTTAGGTTAATAAGCACAAAGAGTGACGAAGATTGGTAATCATCGTAAGGGTTATATATTGTGAATTGTTGTCGACGATCATGACCGATTCAGTACTCTAGACAAATTAATTTCACAGCAGCTTGAAAGTGGTCCTTGCACAAGTGGGTAGACAATTTCTCGAGTTTCTATCAGTTATCAAAGTCGTCGTATAATTTTTTACCCCGTCAACTTTCCTCAAATGTTGTATGAGCTCTGCACGCATCGCGTGCATTCACATTCATCTGGCAGAACTTAAGGGCGCGCATGGCAACACTTATGCTTTAGAAATCATTTCTGAAGCTGAAGTTGATTTTTCAACTTCTCAATCAGAAGCAGAAGTTAATTTTTCAACTTCTCCATCAGAAGTTGATTTCTACTTCTAAAATTTTCTAATTTTGAAATATTATTAACAAAATCTTTGGCGGAGCTAGCCACCACCGGCGGACGGCGGCGGGCGGCGGCGACCGACGCCCGGCGGTGGCGACGCCGGGCGGACGGCGACCGCGGCGGACGGCGGGCGGCGACCGGCGGGGGTGGGCGGCGGCGCTGGCGTTGGGCAGAGAAAGATCGGTGTAGTTGAAGAAGTGATTTTTTTTTTAGAAGCTACAATTTTTAGCTTCTCAAAATTGGCCAAAAATCACTTCTGGAAGTAGAAATCACTTCTAGAATCACTTCTGGAAGTGATTCCTCAATATTTTTACCAAACGGCTTTCAGCTTCAGAAGCACTTCTGAAGTGTCTTTACCAAACGGATTTCAGCTTCAGAAGCACTTCAAAAGCAGAAATTCTGCTTCTGAAGAAGTGTTACCATGCGCGCCCTAAGATGAGCAACGCACAAAAAGCATATGATACACATTCAGAGTGCGAAAGCAAGCGTAAAAGAGATTAGGGATAATGTCAAATTGAAAATTTTAGCACACCAGATGAGCAATACAAGCCGTGCTAGGGATCCATCTCATATGCCACAAGAGTTGATTGGATGTTTACCAAATCTCCCTTATGTTATCTCAATTTTCAAGAGAATTAATCTATACTAAGAATTTACTGTCTCTGCTTATCAATAAGTATACATTACACATACAATTTCACATTAAATGTCTTCATATCGGCTCTTTGAAGCAAGTTCTCTCTCTCGCTCTCTCTTTCATTTCATCTCCGCGGTTCCAAGATCTCGCACCTCTTCTCTTTGTTAATATCAACATTTACATGCACTCAAAGCTTTAGTTGTTCGACCTGGTAATTGCTAGTACTTGGGAGTTACCTGGAGATGTGGAGCAATAGATGATGTCTTGAGGGCTTTAGCACAAATTTACAATTGCTAGTCTGGAGATGCGCTCCCAAGTAGCGTTAGAGATTCTTTTTTTCCCCGTAATACAAACAGGCTTAATATGATTAGCTTTTAAGTCTGTCACATTGGTTTCGGCCACAAAAATAAGTCCCCCATAGTAGTTTATTTTGCGATATGGGAGATTCTGCGATAACGATAGCCAAAACGATGTACTTGATGCAACAATAAACTTCCGTTGACACAACTTCTTAGACCTTTCACAGAGCATCGCCTCCTTGGGCGATGAGGTTGTCTTACCGCGTTCATCTGGTCACGCAGCATTTTGCTAATTAACTAATAATAATCCAAACATACAGGTTAATAAAAAAGCAAAGATGACATATTTTTATGCTTCGGATATATGCCATCGGCATCGGATGTATCCACAGCTAACAAAGACCGGAACTAGCCAAACGAAGAAGAAGAGGAAAATGCAACGTAACGGCAACAAAACCAGGTACCAAATATATCCACAGCTAACAGAAGACTGAAATTGGCCAAGAAGAAGAAGATGGTTTATATACAGTTGATGCAGCTTGTTTCAGCCT
Organism: Rhodomyrtus psidioides; assembly: GCA_021437785.1. Lineage (NCBI taxonomy): Eukaryota > Viridiplantae > Streptophyta > Magnoliopsida > Myrtales > Myrtaceae > Rhodomyrtus > Rhodomyrtus psidioides. Next base: position 5,655 of record JAILYB010000059.1, on the reverse strand, counting down.
CTTGCACATTTATACTGTATCAAGTCAGTTACCACGTGAAGTTTCTGAGTTCCCTGGTTCAGTTTCTTGATGCTGCGGTTGCATATGGTTCTGCTCCACGGCCACTGGCGTTTGATCAAGCTGCGAGTTCTCCAGGTTGTTATGTCTTTGTGCTGATCGGGCCAGCCACCAGACCCTCCATTTTGAAAACTCACCTAGAACAGAAGTCCCGCACATTGTTATCCCAAATCCAGCGAAGGTAGCCAGGAGAACTGATAGAACAGCTTGCATGTGAAGCTGTAAATAAAAGACCAATTTAATTTCTCAAAATAATATATAAGTAACATGCACTCAGCCATCGAAGCATGGCTTGGAACTCAAAGCCAATGGCAATTCATCTTCACAGAAAGACGGGTGTCATCTAACTATAAGGCCTATCGAGGTTCGTAATTTTCTTGAGAAAACTACATCAGATCTACTCTCTGAGCAGCATTATGAAACTTCCAAAATAACATCTATGACTTGAGTTCTCACCAGGGAATAAAAAAGATGTGCTGATAGAACCACCAGTCCAAATTGAATGGTTGCATAAATCCAGACAAATCTTCTTTGCACTGAAACAAATGTCAAATACATCATGTTAGGATGCAATCACTAAATCTTGGAAAGGAGACAAGACACTGCCATTGTGAACAGTAAGAGACTTACCCATGGTGGAGGATGTCATGGCTGCAAGAAGACCCAAAATACAGGAAAACGGGAGAGAAATGGCAATTGCGCCAGAACCCATTTTCCCTACCTGTGAAGACAATAATTATGCACTCTTAGACCTTGAGGCTTAGACAAACCACATGAGATCGTTCCACACTTACCAGAAGCTGCTCGAGAAAGCAAAAATAAGCAAGCATGCTAACAATGACAAGAACCGGGACATCCTGCCACAACCTGTCATGAGTTTATAGCCATTCCATTATTCAGTCATGAAAATAGAAATAGAATAGAAGACTGCCATTTTTGTATTGTTCATTATTGGCCATATCGTGCATGAGTGAAGATGGGAGCCTGTTATAAAACTTAAGTGCACGCATCGGTCAAATAAGCACTAATCAACTTGTAATTTGGTATGGCTTGTATGGCAGTACATTGCCCAACAAGATCTTCAAGAATCCGCATTCCTTCTACTTGTTGTACAGGACAATAACTAAGAGGACATGCACTTGTAAATGTGTTTGTTCCTCTTGCATATTACTACAGAAGATAGTGATTTGATGAAGGTAATTAGTACCATTTACAGCAGCAGTACTTATATGGACGTACTAATTACCTGTACCGAACCACCTCAGGAGCTCCAATTCCTTGCAAGTTACGGACTTGAAGAGTTTGAATTCGCAAAAGAGTGACAGGTAGGTTCTGGACTTCTTGCTTGCACACTTCGCATATTTTATTACCTTTGATGCTAAACCATTTTATGGCACACTCTTGATGAGCTAGTGCCAATTCACCTTTGCAATTACATTCCATCTTAAGAGTGTCAGAGCCTTCTCCAAGTTCGATAAGGCAGATTCGACAGACTGCTTCTTCTTCAGGAATATCTTCCCCATCGTCACGGTTTTCATCTGCACCACAGGACTAAGATGAATTGTAGGTCAAATATCATATATCACAAGAATGAACAATATTTATGTGGTGAAATTGACCTAACAGACCAACACACATTTTCTAAACCGACTGTTTAAGGGTAGGCTAAGCTACAACTAAAAGTTTGAGGTGCAAAGAGACATGCTGGAAACCCCACAACTTAGCCGGAGTCATCGTGGAAGGAACTTTTCGCACAAGTGAAGGTATAACAATTAAAAGTACAGTTCAAGTGAACTAGAATCTCAAGGGCACCTGAAATCAACATGAGACAACGTACAAGACATCTGCCTGCGTTCATTAATCAATTTTTGGGACAAGCGGAGAATCTGTATTAGGATACACACTTCGCTGCTTTAGGAACACAACCCACGTTAAATCTGCATTCAGATGAAAAGTCTAACTTTTCCCACTGGTCTCATAATATGCAGAATGAAAACCTGAGTCTCTCAATGCAAGGTCAGCAAGGAACTTCAAATCCCAGATTATACTATTGTGACCACATGCAGAATGAGAGTTGGTGCAGATAACTGCAGATAGTTCAAATGATGTATTTACCAGTATCGTTTGCAGGAGCTAAATCTGAGACACTGGCATCTGTAGTGACCCGGGGAGTTGTGGGAACTATGCGAAACATGTTGCCTAAAGAATCCATTGGCCTTATGCTCCCGTCTTTGTTAATCACAGGGACTGAATGTGACCGGTGAATAGATGGCTTGACCTCAGCTTTCTGAGAAGAAAGAACCAGAACAGGACAAACCAGGGATAAGCAAATACATTAAGGATATCAACGAGCATTATACTACATTCGAATAATACTATGCTATCAATCTACAAGTACAACAAGCAGAGAGATATATTGATTAAAAGGAGGAGTCAACTACTAACTTTGTAACTAATGATCTACCTGTACGAACTATAAACTGCAAGAAAACAGTATGCCATAATGGTCAGAGAATTTCACTCTATAAGGGACATCTTCCGCTCAATGTGCCGGTATCTTAGCTCTTGAGCAGAACAATGCCGTGAACAGGTGAATAGGAACAAACCAACCTCACATTGGCCAAACTAGAGACCACGAGATAAAAGCTTAAGATGATTCTAGTTCAGAGAAAAACAGCTTAGTTATTACATGCTTGTCACATCTTTAAAAGTCTCTGTGGCAATGATTACACTCATGGAGAAGCTACAGATTCTCGTGCCAACAAAAACTAAAAACAAGGAAACATGGCCTGAATCCCAGGCATCTGCAATGATTACCAGCATAAATTTGTAAGAGTTAGCATGACATGAATGTCTTCGAGAGAGATAATCTAGAATGTCATCATTAAGAAAATCTGCAGCGATTTTTGGTGTACTATACATAATAAACAATAAATGGACTGGAAAAAGCACATCAGATCAATTTAGTCAATTTGAGAAGAAAGGACTTCATGGTTGTTGTCACAGCTCGATTAGTGATAGAACAGTGAGATTTGACAGGATAAAACTTGAAATTGCATTGATGTCTGGTACATGCCACCTAAAAAATGGTCAGCTTACGTGATCGATAAGTTCTCCAGCTAAGTAAGACCATAAGGCACAAACAAACAGAGAAAGGTTATCCTCACCGCAGAACTTAGCTGTTCGGTTGTGTTCCGCCCATGCATGGACTCTGGATTGGAATGAGCAATTGGAGTGACAGGTAAGGATGATGCTGTTTTCCTTCGGGGAGTGAAGAGCCTCGTAAAAGAGAACGTCCTTGGAATGAGAGGTCTCTCCCTTTTTCCTGCTGGAGAAGCACCCAATGCTACCATTGCCGCCTTCTCGATGTCAAAAGTATTATTTCGAAATTTAAAACTTAGTTTGGGAAGGAGGGTTTTCATAGTTGTTCTGCGATTTGATGGGGAACGGGAGGAAGTTTTCATCCACTTTGGCAAAAACTGGGACTGGGGCATGGGGCGAAAAGTTGACTCTTCTGGGAGTAAGGTTAGGCGTTGGTGGAATATCTATTATCGCAGTATCCTCTCTACTAATCTCGGAGGTTCTTGCGGGTATCTCTAGGACCAGCTCTGCCGTCCTTCATGATCAGCATCTGGGATTTCTTCAATTATTTCTGGACAACTTCTGACCTACAAAACAGGCGAAGATAAGTTCTTTCTCACATCAGGAAAGCGTTACTGTCCTCTAAGCAGCTAAATCTAACTACCTCCATGTAAAAGGAGCAGCAGAAGCAATAGGAAAATGTTCCCTTGAAAGACCGACCCTAATGGGTTTTGAATGGTGAACAAGATTCTGTAGGACAGTCCCGATGACCTTGAGATTGGCTTCATTGTCTAGTAAAGAATTTTCCCAAAAAAAGTTTGCCACACAGAACAAAAAATCGGCTCTTGAAGAGTAGACCAATTTTCATAGGGAGTGCTAGAACCCCCTGATCGCTCAACCAAAGAATGTAATTGGGCAAGCAGTGTCCAATTACCTCCAAAAGGCTAATACAAAACCGCAAAGGACGTGGTGGTTGAGTTGAACAATCATACCGCTCGTCCTCTGTTCAAGTGATCCATTTGCGTGTTTATCCATGGATGTTTTCTCCCCAGAGAGAGGGACCCACTCCCACTAAAGCATGAATGCAGTCCTGACGCTAGCCGTACAATACTGAGCATGCGACAACCCAGAGACAAATCAGACCCAAACCAGGCGTGAGAACAAGAGTCGCACGATTGCAACCCGAAAGCAGCGCGGCAAATTCAGAATTACGCGAGCGAAAGCCCGCAATTACCCAAAAAGCCAAAAACCTCAATAGCTCAAAGCCAATTGAAGCAGGGAGACAAGATGGAGAAAAAGAAAAAAGAAAAAAGAAGCAAGACAAAAGCGAGTACCTCCGGAGCTGGACTGTGGACTCCCACCTCGGGAGCGTCGACATTATCTCTCGCGACCCGCTGGTCTTCGTCTCCGTTTTCCCATGCCCAGCCGAGAATCACGACACAAGACGGCACGAGAGCTCGTATGCGCGCCGCACGCGACTGCGAGGCCCGCAGATGGTCGCGCAAAAAGTTGGGAGCGGAATCCAGTTGCTGCGGCAGTGGTTTGAGAGGGTCGCCAGGCAGGAAGAGAAGGCGAAGGAGGAGGTGGACAAGTGCGGGTGGAGTGTGAGTGAGAGAGAGAGAGAGAGAGAGAGAGAGAGAGAGAAGAGGAAAAAGCAAAACAGAAATCGTTTGTCGTCTTCTTCGGCTTTTCGCCCCCTGTTTTATCGTTTACGAGTCACACCATGCGAGCGAAAGTCAGGACCAGACCAGACCCACTCCACATTACAATCCCAAGAATAAAAACAACATCATACGAAAAAAAAATTCAAAAAATATAACCGTAGCACCGTAGAACTTCTTTTGTCGGTCCGAACTCATCAATCTTATGCGAAATTGCTACTTGGTAAAGCCAAAATGGGCTAATTGCGGTTTCCAGTCCTCGAACCCCGATTGTTCCTGCACTTGGAGTCCTCAATCTTTCATTTCGATCATTCAAGCCTTGAAAATTGCAATTCGAAAGTTGCACGATGATCATTTCGATCATTAAAGTCCAGAAACTCCATCGGCTTGGTCGATCATTACCGTGGACAAAGATATCGACTTTTTTTTTCTAATGAAATTTTCCCCTTTTTGTTCATTTGTTAGAATCATAAGGGGTCCTCTGCAGGCCGGGGGCTAGCCATCCGCATCGGACCGCTAGTGAGAGCAAGTAAGGTATGAGGCAATCATCACCGCCACCAGTGAAGGTCGATCGATGCTGGTGCAACCACTACGAAAACTCATGAAAGTGTACCATCATACCTATTAAAATACAAGTGTGAATTGTGTTAGATAAGTCTCACATTGAAAAATTGATGTGGTGTGAAACAGGTGATATGTTCAAATGATTCAAGCGAAAATGCTAATTGTCCTCGAAGCTGAGCTCCATCTTAGCGATGTCTCCAAATACTGTGCACTCTCATTTTTGACTATGTGGCTCTCATATCTATCACATCATGCATTAAAAGAACATTATATTTTACAAGAAAGGAGCTTT